>OY728162.1:41303200-51303200 GCA_963277665.1 Viscum album
TGAATTTTATGCCTTCCTATAAGAGATTTGATACCCAAATTGTTTTTTATTTTGTCCACAACCAAAATTATTGGAATTTCTTGACATTATATTATCATTTCAAAAATAATAGTAGACATGAACATGGTATCTAATGAAAATTTATCCTTTGATGGGCTTGTGTTTATAGATGTGTGTGGAGTAAATCTAGTAATATTCCAATTTTTAAAAATGAAATAAATTATAACTAGCAAATGGTTCTGATAGTTTGATTCATATTTTTAATAGTAAATAATATAAATAGATCTTTATGAATCCTATATGACATAACTATAATTTGTTTCAATTTTATAATGTTTTTCACATTTTTTATTAATTATTTATTCTTAAAGTCTCTACCAATATGGAAAACACATTCAACCAATGCTAAAATCGTTCCACCAATAATTCCTTGAAATTATATACTATGAGTATTAATTGAATAATAAAATTATGGTAAGTGTGTCATGAAATTTTTTCATCCATGATTTTAGTGGTATATGGTGTTTCAATGATAAGTGGAACCTCATAGGGATGAGATCTGGATGTTCTTCAACATCTTCTTATTGTTCACCTTTTTTTCCATATTCATCTTTTAAATTTTCATCATCCTCAAAATTTTCCACTATGAAATCTATATTATTTGGAGGAATATACATGGAAATATAACTTACTCTATGAGACATCCGAAATTGTGGATATGAATATGTGTCATGAGGATATTGAAAAAAACTGCCATTTTTTATGGAACTTATGTAAAAGTTGCAGCTTCAATATGTTACATTATATCATGGAGTTACTATGGAACAACATTCAATATTTATGGAATATCCATTATAGCTATAGTGATATATAACTCAGACATTTTATTTTTAGATTGATTCTTAAGTAATGACAATATGTTTACCCATTCATAATCATTAGTTACATGATAGACTATATGACATAATATATCTTTAAATTATATACATCAGTATATGATGGAATATATCAGTTTATTGTCCATCAATTTTAAATAGCTATGAAATTTTATTTGAACATGTTCCAATTTTTTGAAATCTCCAAGCATTGAAATTATTTCTAGTTGCAGAAAATTACTACATCCTTCTTCCGTGTCAATTATTTAACCATTAAAATAATTATAGGTTGCCATAGTTTTTTATCTAAAGTAAAACAATGTTGTTGAGTAAATATAATCAATGAAACGTAATATAAATTTAAAATATTTCAACATTATGATGGAATATCACACTTAGAATTTTAGGGATATTTAATCTCACCAACATATCTCATGTCATTCATTTTTATGTATGCATGATTCTTGAAAATAAGGTTTGAATTATATTCCCCACACTAAATTAATATGTTAAAACCATATTTTCATGAAACTATTTACACAACCCATGAATTTTTGTTACTTACAAAAGGGAAAGGAATATCCATGTAAGTCGATGCCTCCCCTAAGAAGTTAAAGAAGACTCCAATAGTAAATGTTTGTATTCCTTGTATTATTGTACCTTATTTTGGATGTAGTCATTCCCTGGTAGTGATGAGTTTTGAAAAGAAGGATGGAAATAAAATAACTCCATCTATGGGAAGATTCATTTATGTGAATGAATAGGGATCTCAAATCATTAATCAATGGAAGTCCAGACCACATGATCCCACCCTAGAATATAGGCCTGCACCACCCCTTGACACATTAGGTGATATGATGTTTCATTTCCATAATGAACATCCTATTCTAGTGGAACCTCCATCTGTAACTCCTCATTATAGGATAAGGGATGAGTAAATAAAGAAAGTGAACTTGTATAATCCCCATCAATTTATTGAAATAATTAAATTTATGTAGGATTTATTTAGAAAGAATTCCAACATGGAATGAAAAGTGTAAAGGATCATAATAACTGACGTGAAAAATATTCTGGAGGGCCATGAATTTGAAAGGGATCCTCAAGGACTCAACAAGGATGATGGGGAATGGTTTGATTCACATGATGAGTTTTTATTTTCAAAAATGGAACCAGAAGTCTTCGAATGAGAATAATAATATATAGTAAGGAAATTATTTTATGTCAATCTTGAATAAATATATCATTATAACTAGGGGTTAGACTTTAGAGACATATCCTATAAATTTTAGATTTGTTCTATTTCAGATGACACTACTAATTTATCATCAGATGAGGATCATAGGTATCTTAAAAAATCTATGATGTGGAGGAGAAATGGATAACCATAGGGAAGAGGCTGATACCCCAAGAGAAAGGTCTCTAGAGGGAAATCTAATACATTATATTTTTTGTTTAATTCATGAGGTAATTTAAGGCTATGTTTTTACTTTTATATTTTTTATTAATAAATGGCCTATGTCTGTTTGGAAATATCCTTGAATTATTTAAAAAAATTACTAATTATTATTAATTTTAATTTAAAATTATATTTATTAATTATTATTAAATATTATTTAATTACTAATTTATTTTTAATTATCCATTTTAATTTTTATTCATATTGATAATCGTATGAATTAATAATCATATAAATTAATTGTTAATTTATTATTTTCACTTATTTAGTAACAAGCATTTAATTTATTATTTAATAATTAACCAATCGTATTTTTAATTGTTAATTATTATTCAAATTAATTTCTAATTATATTTATTAATTAATTATTAAATATTATTTATTCATGTTGATTATTATTCATATTGACAATCATATGAATTGATAATCATATTAATTAATTATTCATTAACTTATTAATCACATTAACATAACCACTACTTATAATTATTTGCTAATTACAATTTATTATTAATTTATTATTACTTAATTATTAATTATAATTATATAATGATTATATATCGAGTAATTATAATTAATAATTTAATGATTACAAATAATTAATTAATACTTAGTAAATATAATTCATAAATATTTTTGAAAATAGTAATTATAAAATAAATATACTATATTATTTTATACATATTTAAAAATTAAAACTCATATCACAATAAGATAACAACTAAACAATTAAATAAAAAACAAAAAAAAATAGAAATGGAAATACATCAAAATTTAGAAGGCCACAAAACATTATGAAACCATTGAAGAATGGTCGTTTAAGAAGAGTCAGAATGGTGTTGGGGGTTTGAGAGTGGATGTAGTGGGATTTGGGGTGGGGGTTACTCTTTTGTAGTGAAATCACGGTATGTTTCCACTTGAATTGGTTCCCTTGGGTATATTTTGTATGGGAAGTGCGTCAGATGAATTCGGAAACTCTTCCCGTAAAATTCAATCCAAGAATTCCACTTTAAGTGGTATTCTTGAATTTTTGTAAAAGTGACACTTAATGTGGTAATTTTAGCTTATATCTAGGCAGTTCCACTTTAATTGGTGATGGACCCTCCCATTTCCCCAAAATAATAAAAACCTAATCTCATATAAAAGCTCGTACCACAAAAAAATTATGCAACAATGGTGTGTTAGGATCTATTTTTAACTAGTGACATTATAGGAATGAACTTAATGAAAGGATATTGTGTGGAACTATACACTGTTAACGGGGAGTCCTTATACAATATCCACCCATCATTATCACCCCTAGGGATTCAGCACCCCACACCTGCCATGATCAATGGTCTACACATTCCGAACTATGCAACATGGTTTTCATTTAGACACCCTAATAAAAGAAACTATTAGAGGGATTAGGTTTTGTCCCTATATGAAAAAAATTATTTTAATTCATAGGAGGATACAAAAATAAATTCAATGAGATTTACATCTTAAATTACACACCAGAACATTAAATGTCATACTTTGTGTTTGTGCTGTATTTTTTCTCAATTGGTATGTAAATATGTCTTGAAGAACAGCTTATTGGAAGCTCATTGGTGTTCCCACAAATATTTGATGAATATTAAAGATGCATACATGGTAATTTCAGTGGTCACATGTTATATATCTTAGAAGAAGTAGTGATGCTTTGATAATTATTATGGATTTGTTTAAAGTCACTGATTTTAATTCATGAATAAGTACCTTGTTGATTGAATATTTTTACTATATATATTAATGTTATTCATTTGAATGAATTAGCATCTTTTTTATACACATAGAAATGAAAGGTTGTGCATAGAATTCTTATGTGAAGGAGAATAATTGTTATACTCTATTGAGATCATGAAGGAAGAACCATGTACCTACTACCACATACGTGAAGAAAAAAAAGATTTTGGCACCTAGTTTTCATGAATATGATAGTGATTTGTGTAAATATGCAAAAAAGAGTGATACATTGCATGATCCTACTATGTGATAAATATTACATGAAGGTAGTATACAAACACTAATGTGAGGATAATATGATATGAGATATTGAGTTGTAATGTTGGAGTTATAATTTATGTTTTAGAAATCATTTTCATAAAATGCATGTAATATCTTCAATATGTCATGAATATACACTATGTATAATTCATCGAATATTCAAACCTTCCATTCACCTTTGTGAATCACACCAATACATGAATGTTCATTGTCTTCTATAGTGGTGGGAATTGTTATGAATTCTTACATGCAAGGTTTTAAATGTTAATGGATTTACAAAAGTTCATTGTATTCACATAAAGGATTTTAGGTATATGAGATAACTGAGTTATATTTTACCCGTATCATTTTAGGTCCACTACCTCTGTGTAATATACATCACATGGAAGGATCAAACAATGTATCACTATTCTTCAGGTAAGTACAAGAATTATTATATTCTTCACGTAAACTAGGTGAATAAACCTTCTTCTACACCATGTACACAACAATAGGTAAGTGGTTATTCCTCCATGATATTGATAGATTATCATGGTTCTTCTTCTTTGTAAAAGTGTTGTGAATAGAGTGTTTCCTTCACACAATATCAAAAATGAGTGGGTATCACCATGATATGTTCCCTTCAATTATTATAGTAACAAATGAAATATCCAAACACCTATTTCATAAGTCTATAATATTAGAAATAGTTAAAAAATCATTATAATTCAATAGATAATTATTAAATCAAGGCATTAAATGCCTTTAAGATAATCTATACCAATTATACAAGCATCACCACATCATCCATGATATAATATATGTGACCTTTGAACTTCCCATTTATTATTCCTTAATATTAAACAAAAATTCATGGGAACTCCAATAAAATTCAAATAAGTTCTTATTTATGACATATTTATATACACATTGAAAATAAATACAATAAATATTAGGGTCTTCAATCTCCCCCTTTGTATTTGTTGTCAATACAATAAGAATATTTCTGGTCAATATATTTATCCAATGTTATCCAATTTGCACATATGACCTTCTTATCTCATATTTTCACATTATAATTTTTATTTTATCATGTCCCTTTAATGAAAAAAGATGAAAAGTTTCTAATGGAGGATTGTATCATTTCATTCTTGAGAAATGTTCCATCAATTATTTCATACTACATCTACTTAGAATAACCCGATTTATAAAACAAGATGGTATGATGCATACCTCAATGATTTCCATTATCAATTCATAATACAACACCAACTGAGATACCAAAATATGTATTCTTATTAAGGGAATATTAAGATATTTCATTTTTACAGTAATTTTTTTATACAAATTGAGAATATATAAGTGGAACTTTTCTGATACCACCTGTTTATGGAAATATTATCAAGAAACATTTAGCCTAAAATTCCGACACTCATATCAACAAACATATTAAAAACATTCATGTATACATTGAAGGTTATGTTCTGGAATTAAATCATGGAACTTTTACAACAATCATTTGTTCATTTCATTGATTCATTTATGTTATCTCCCTTAAGACCATATATAAGGCCCCAGCCTTAAACCTTACTTAAAATTGAATTAAATGAATAATTCACATTGAGGATCTTTTCAGGTTTAGAGTTTTAGAGAATTAGGACATAACTATTATATCTCAAGAAGATTACAAAGTAGTCTCTTCTACAAAATTTCCATAAAGTAAAAAACACTTAAAAAGAAACATGTCTAGTTTCATGTTTTAGGTAGCATGACTTTCCCTTGATCCCATCCTTGACCCTATTCCACGCTAAGTCCTGTGAAAAACATTTCAAAAACTTGGGATGAGCATAAAAACTCAGTAAGGGATACACAATGAATAAAAATTGTTAGTTTATCAAAACAAAAAGTAAACCATGTATACTTTATCAAGGTAATACTTTTCACCATTATGAAGTAGTAAAAACTCTTCACTGAATAAAATATCATTATTTACCTTTTTTGTAACCTAAGGATTACCATAAAACCCATATAAAGAACACATAACATATATAAAGGTAACTTGGGACATAAACATACTTATGTGGAATAACCATAAGGTCGACTGCCACACATATCACTTAATGGAATAGCCATACAACCAATTTCCATACATACTTAATGGAATACCCATACGGCCGACTTCCATACCCAATGCATTGGAGGTTATAACGTAACCACCTGTGATGGTATTCACAGCACCACCCGTCATATGGTTTATAACGTAACCACCTGTTAAAATGTCCAAGTACCAATATAAAATCATAAAACATAAAACCAATATAAAGGAATGATAACATTTCCACATTTCAATCACAATATATCATAAATATATTAACATAATAGAATCCTTTATCAAAACCATTTTCAATACCAAAATACATAAAAGAGTATATGGTATTTATTTTATTCTAAAAACATTACGGCTTGTTGAGGAAGCCAAAGACCAAATAATACTCGCGGTGGCGGAAAAGGTCATTTTCGCCGCGTACGTTAAAAGAAACATTCCTTTTTGTCGTTTTGTAAAACGCTTTGTAGAAAAAGATTCATTTTGTATAAAAGTAAAGTCAAAGGGGTTTATACACCGTATAAAAGAATGTTGTGTATAAAACGAAATATTCCTCAATGAAAGGTGATTGAGACGAAGCCCCTTACCTCAGGTCCGACTTGACTCGATCGTTCTTTAACGTCCTGAATAATAAAATTGAGTTAATTTCTACTTGGTTAAGAACCTTTTTAGATTTAATTATTCCTTTTATATCACTTATTTCCATGTTATAAACATTATGTAACCATTTAAGTTAATAATGTTTGTTTTGTTGATATTTGGTTCTTAAGTCGAAAGTGGACTTCTTACAATTACATGTTGTTCGTGTGGTCAAAGGTTCTTTATATCCAAAATGACATTCCTGATTTGGATATCATATATATCATATATATCCAGAATATACATGTATTTATAATATTACATAATCATTTAGAGGTATGAAATGAAATGCACCATTTATGGAGGCGGTAAGTCGTACGTACGCATGAACGCTACTTTCATTTATTTTTCATGTTAATGGAATTAAAATTAAATGAGAGGTATGTATATTTTAATTCCAGAATTATATTCGTCATTTATATGTATCATTCATTATATATATTTATTATATACATATACTTTTAATAGTACATTACATTTGGGGATAAGAAATGAAATGCACCGTTCATGGAGACGGTAAGCCGTACGTATGCATGAACGCTACTTTCATTTCTATCTCATACTTTAATGGAAAGAAATAATAATGATATAGAGGTATATTATAATTCCAGTATAACATCATATATAATAACTTCATATCCATCCTTTACACGTCCCACATATGGCATTAACGAATCACAACACTTTGAGGGGGCGGTAGTCCGCACTTCCTTAAATGAAGATATCGTGTTTACCCACAATGGAAACCATAATGGTATGACCAAAATGAAAAAATACATAAGCTTAAAGAAAACATAAAAATATTATATATCATATATAAATATAGTGACATCTTAATGTCCACCTTTGAAGGTGTTAGATGAGTATTGAACAATCATCGTTTCGGGAGGCAGAATTTCTCCATCCAGGGAAACCGTATGTTCTTTAACCATTTGATGTACTTGTGTGAGAGTGTAGTTCGAATAAATCTTATAAAAAAATCCTAGTATATTGAAGATACTGGTGTTTTTACAAAAGAAGTAAATAAAAAGAGTTTAGGGGGTTGGAGAAGCAAAATAAAACAAATGAACATGAGAGAATGAATTACCTTTAAAAGTGTAACTCCTTTTGATTTGAGCCGAAAGGATTCCTTTGAAAGAATTATGCCCAAAGGGAATCCTCTAAGATGAGGAGAGGTATGTGGAGAGAGTAAATGGGCAGGGGTTGGCCGAGACAAATGCTTTGGGAGTGTGGGAAGAGAAGTAGAGGTGGGGGCCTTTTATAAGAGGAGAGGAGGGGCACTTTTGGAAAGTAAAGAAACATTACTTTATTTTGAAAATGTGTTTCGGTTTAAAAAGGTCCCACATTGATATAATTCGTGGATAAGGTGATAAGGGTTCAAAATCCACCCATACAATAAGTTTTGGACATATGTAGTTCATATATTTTACATTATCTTTCCATTTTATTTAAATCGTCAAATAATGATGTCATCGCTGCATCATTATTATGTCATAAATAATTTAATTTATTTAATGTCTAAAAATTATAAAAAAACTACTATGATGTATTAAATATTTTTATCTTTCCAATTATTATTTATAATAAAAAATATGACTTGTGTAACCCCATTTAAAAATTGTTTTAGTAAAACATATCATGTTTGTGCCATTTTTTACATTAACATTAAATAAAAGGTATTTATGTCATTTTCCAACCAAAGTGGCCCAATGGGGTCCCCAAGTTGACCCATGGCTTGTCTTGGTCGTCCATGACACATCCAATGAGGGTAGGACATGTGTCTTGATATTTTCATTTTATTATAATATCATTTTTGCCTTAAATTGCACTAATTACCTCTAATCGCGATTAAAAAACTTAATAAGTTACTATTCACCAAAAATATATTTTTATCTCATTGAACCACATTTTACTTCTTAATTACAACCATGTATGTCGGATTTTTGAAATTCAAAACACAGAAGTGGTAAAATTTCATTTAAACGAAAAATCAGTTTTTATAAGTACCACTTAGTGGTTTCACTATTCATCTAAAATTGATGTTTTTCAGAAAAATCCCAAAAATTCACCCTAAGCTATATTTGATATTCTGAATTCAAAAATGAAGTCTATTTTACAAAATTCAAAACATATAAGTCACATTAATTAATTTAATAATTAATTCCCGCTGTCAGAGCAAATAGCGTGTTTTTATGAAATAATAAGTACTAAAAGATTGACACTAGTTTAAGTCCCATTTCAAAGTAAAATTAATTCCAACAACCACTATTAGATTTAATGGTAAAAATATTTTCTAATTTCACTTTAAAACCAATTCAAAAGATAATCTAATAATATAAATAAATTAGATTAAAAAGAGGTTTTGAATTAAAATACAACATTTTACACTATTCATTAAAAAATGAACTTTATCAGAAAAATACTAAAAATTTACACAAAGTAAAATTTAATGTCCCGATTCTAAAGAAGAGTTTTATTTGGTCCAAAAGAATGTATAAGAGTGATCAAAACTATATTTAGTGACAGTTCTCCATCAAAAGGCGATAAGTGAACCTTTAGTGAAAACTAGGGCATATACGCCTAAAATTGAATTCTTTCCGTATTTTAAGCCTTTATCTTTTATTTGATAAATGTAAAAACATTTAAAAATATATATGATCATATTTTAGTTATTTATATCCATTCCCACCAATACAACGGCTACATGTTAACTACCATTTAAAATAATATTATTTTATTATTAGAGTGCAACGTAAGATTCCCAAGAAACTCATTGTTGCGTATTGGGTACGCCATCGAGCATAGCATCCCCTTTAAAGTAATATTAATATTTGATTCAAAAATATGTATAAATATAAAGATGTCATATTCTTTATTTACCTAGGGTGTTACATCCTTCCCCCCTTTTGGGAATTGCGTCCTCACAATTTTAAAATTGGGCTTGGAAACATCCATGAAAGTCCCACATCGGAAGAAGAGTCGGTAAAACAATCACTTTAAAATAAAGAAAGATAAGTACAAAGGTCACCCGAGTTAACCCATACTAGGATTCCAAGTATGAAAACATGGACATGGAGGAGAAAACATAGGGTCATGTTCTGATGGAGAGTGATAGAAAACATGTTTAGGAGAAAGTTAACCATGAGAGAATCACAAACTTGTGATGGGTTAAACGGTATTCGATTCCCCAGTAGGAAAAGTTAATAGACAACATTTTTGTTTTAAGTTACTTTTTATTGAGGAATTTATTCATAAGGAAACATAATCACTTATCATGTTGACTCTCAACTTTTATTATATTCCTTACACAAACTCATATTTTCTCCAAAAGGCGTGTATTTAGGAAGACTTGTTCAAATTAAGAGTACTATAATCAACTTCTAGAGAATCACCTAATCCACAAAAGAGAAATATATACTTCCCATATCTTTATACCTTAACCATAACCAAAACAAAAAAGGTTAGTACAAGGTCAGATAATCCAGAAAAGGATAACCCTTTATAAAAAAAATCTATTCTTAATCTCCAAAATTTGTCCAACAAAATCCAAAGTTCAACGACGACCATCTGATAAACAAATTTTTCCATAAAAATTCCTCAAAGTAAACCAATCTATGATTGAAACCCAAAAATTTGAAGGATTTAGTCACATAGTCTTCCAAGATAAATCGTAACATTTATCTCCAAACAACATCAGTTGCTCCTAAAGTCCCGTATTGAAAAGTAATTAACCTAATCACTTATCCTACATGATAGGTTAATCATTTTCATAAATAACCCTAAATCAACTTACTCTTAATTCATTAAATCATATAACCAGAAAGAATCAGTCAAACTAACCAGGGACTTTACGTAGTCCAGTGGTAGGCCATAAATACCAGTCGCACTTTGGTTGTGGGTTCGATTCCCGCAGCTTTGTCCGACGCGACGGGTTGTCACACGGTCTGCATGTTGTCCTTTTTCCAAAACTATATAATTCTTAAATCATTCCCCAAAAAGGGATAAAATCATCAAAAATAACCATAACATAATTTAACCTCAATTTTATCTCATGCCTTTCACTTCAATCATAACATATAGTAACCCATAATTACCTCAAAAGTAAGGATCATATAAACCCAAATGGTTCTTTATAACTATGTACACAAAAGAAGAGATAACTATTCCTTGAATAAAATTTCATATATTAAACATCAGGGTTACACATAATATAAAAAGTCTTCTAATGTAACCCCATCATCAAAAGAGACTTAATACTCTTAAGACTTTCACGATAACTCTTGAAGCCCTTATATGTTGACATCTTACTCATTCAACATTCTTCATGATCCATTAACCATTCCTTTCCAACTTATTCCGAAATACCTCTTTCGTACAAACAAAATCATGAATCAGATCCTAAGATTCCAAAATAGGAAAACAATAGTCATGAAATAATACATACCTTTGATTGGTCATTGTCAGTTTCTTCATCCTCAATCGGAATGGCATTAGGTAGTGGTAAACAAACATTTGTATGCTCTTGGTGACCCCATTCACGAAACTTCTTCATAGGACATGTGTTTTCATAAGTACCATGCACACCACATTTAAAACATTCAATTGATCCCTCAGAAAGAACTTCTTTCCCTTTCCTCGAGTCAACTGGATGCTTCCTTTTTCCATGGAAGGTTCTTGCTTTATGACCTTCATTTCCACATCTATAGCATATTTATGTCCCTTTGGAACATTTTCTAGGTGTTTCTTTCCACATCTTTGACACATAGGTTTTTTAACACACTTACCTTTATGATTATTACATGTAGTTCCGTAGGGATTTGTTTCTCGCATACATGATGCCTTATAGAAATCACCAAGGTTTAGGTGGTCAATCATAACTCCAGATAGTTGGTTGAGGATAAACATAAGAGTTCTCATTACAGCTCCCATATCATTTAGTTGCTCGCTCATGAAACTGTCATGGTTTCCTTCACATCCACCGTTACCTTGGTGCCTGCTAGATCCAGCCATTTACTAAAACCAAAAAGGGTCAGTGTGAGTATAACAACAAAACCATCATGTACTAATGAGGAAGATAAACACTAAGATATTCTTACTCATTCACTTTATCTAAAACTAGGACTCTTTCTGAAATCCTATCCATTATGGTAATGTCACTTATGCTTAAAGAATACTCTAACCTCTAAATTTATCTAAACCGACCTTTGATACTAACTATAAGGCCCCAACCTTAAACCTTACTTAAAATTGAATTAAATGAATAATTCACATTTAGGATATTTTCAGGTTTAGAGTTTTAGAGAATTAGGACATAACTATTTCATCTCAAAAGATTACAAAGTAGTCTCTTCTACTAAATTTCCATAAAATAAAAACTCTTAAAAAGAAACATGTCTAGTTTCATGTTTTAGGTAGCATGACTTTCCCTTGATCCCATCCTTGACCCTATTCCACGCTAAGTCCTGTGAAAAACATTTCAAAAACTTGGTATGAGCATAAAAACTCAGTAAGGGATACACAAAGAATAAAAACTGTTAGTTTATCAAGAAAAAAGTAAACCATGTATACTTTATCAAGGTAATACTTTTCACCTTTATGAAGTAGTAAAAACTCTTCACTGAATAAAATATCATTACTTACCTTTTTGTAACCAAAGGATTACCATAAAACCCATAAAAAGAACACATAACATATATAAAGGTAACTTGGGACATAAACATACTTAAGTGGAATAACCATACGGTCGACTCCCATACATATCACTTAATGGAATAGTCATTCGGCCAATTTCCATACATACTTAATGGAATAGCCATACGACCGACTTCAATACCCAATGCATTGGAGGTTATAACATAACCACCCTTCCTGGTATTCACGGCACCACCCATCATATGGTTTATAACGTAACCACCTGTTAAAATGTCTAAGTACCAATATAAAATCATAAAACATAAAACCAATATAAAGGAATGATAACATTTCCATATTTCAATCACAATATATCATAAATATATTGACATAATAGAATCCTTTAACAAAACCATTTTCAATACAAAAATACATAAAAGAGTATATGGTATTTATTTTATTCTAAAAACATTACGGCTTGTTGAGGAAGCCAAAGAGCAAATAATACTCACGGTGGCGGAAAAGGTCGTTTTCGCCGCGTACGTTAAAAGAAACATTCCTTTTTGTCATTTTATAAAACACTTTGTAGAAAAAGATTTATTTTGTATAAAAGTAAAGTCAAAGGGGTTTATACACCGTATAAAAGAAAGTTGTGTATAAAACGAAATATCCCTCAATGAAAGGAGATTGAGACGAAGCCCCTTACCTCGGGTCCGACTTGACTCGATCGTTCTTTAACGTCCTGAATAATAAAAATGAGTTAATTTATACTTGATTAAGAACCTTTTTAGAGTTCATTATTCCTTTTATATCACTTATTTCCATGTTATAAACATTATGTAACCATTTAAGTTAATAATGTTTGTTTTGTCGATATTTGGTTCTTAAGCCGAAAGTGGACTTCTTACAATTACATGTTGTTCGTGTGGTCAAAGGTTCTTTATATCCAGAATGACATTCCTGATTTGGATATCATATATATCATATATATCCAGCATATACATGTATTTATAATATTACATAATCATTTAGAGGTAAGAAATGAAATGCACCGTTCATGGAGACGGTAAGCCGTACATACGCATGAACGCTACTTTCATTTCTTTCTCATATTAATGGAATTAAAATTAAATGAGAGGTATGTATATTTTAATTCCAGAATTATATTCATCATTTATATGTATAATTAATTATATATATCCATCATATACATATAATTTTAATAGTACATTACATTTGTGGATAAGAAATGAAATGCACCGTTCATGGAGACGGTAAGCCGTACGTATGCATGAACGCTACTTTCATTTCTATCTCATACTTTAATGGAAAGAAATAATAATGATATAGAGGTATATTATAATTCCAGTATAACATCATATATAATGACTTTAAATCCATCCTTTGCACGTCCCACATCTGGCATTAACGAATCACATCACTTTGAGGGAGCGGTAGTCCGCACTTCCTTAAATAAAGATATCGTGTTTACCCACAATGGAAACCATAAAAGTATGCCCAAAATGAAAAAATACAGAAGCTTAAATAAACAATAAACATATTATATATCATATATAAATATAGTGACATCTTAATTGCCACCTTTGAAGGTGTTAGATGAGTATTGAACAATCATCTTTTCGGGAGGCAGAATTTCGCCATCCACGGAAACCGTATGTTCTTTAAGCATTTGATGTACTTGTGTGAGAGTGTAGTTAGAATAAATCTTATAACAACATCCTAGTATATTGAAGATACTGGTGTTTTTACAAAATAAGTAAATAAAACTAGTTTAGGGGGTTGGAGAAGCAAAATAAAACAAATGAACATGAGAGAATGAATTACCTTTAAAAGTGTAAGTCCTTTTCATTTGATCCTAAATGCTTCCTTTGAAATAATTATGCCCAAAGGGAATCCTCTAGGATGGGGAGAGGGATGTGGAGAGAGTAAATGGGCAAGGTTTGGCCGAGACAAATGCTTTGGGAGTGTGGGAAAAGAAGTAGAGGTGGGAGCCTTTTATAAGAGGAGAGGAGGGGCACTTTTGGAAAGTAAAGAAACATTACTTTATTTTGAAAATGTGTTTCGGTTTAAAAAGGTCCCACATTGATATAATTCGTGGATAAGGTGATAAGGGTTTGAAATCCACCCATCCAATAAGTTTTGGACATGTGTAGTTCATAGATTTTACATTATCTTTCCATTTTATTTAAATCGTCAAATAATGATGTCATCGCTGCATCATTATTATGTCATAAATAATTTAATTTATTTAATGTCTAAAAATTATAAAAAAAATACTATGATGTATGAAATATTTTTATATTTCCAATTACTATTTATAATCAAAAATATGACTTGTGTAACCCCATTTAAAAATTGATTTAGTAAAACATATCATGTTTGTGCCATTTTTTACATTAACATTAAATAAAAGGTATTTATGTCATTTTCCAACCAAAGTGGCCCAATGGGGTCCCTAAGTTGACCCATGGCTTGTCTTGGTCGTCCATGACACATCTAATGAGGGTAGGACAAGTGTCTGGGTATTTTCATTTTATTATAATATCATTTTTGCCTTAAATTGCACTAATTACCTCTAATCACGATTAAAAAACTTAATAAGTTACTATTCACCAAAAAAATATTTTTATCTCATTGGACCAAATTTTACTTCTTAATTACAAACATGTATGTCAGATTTTTGAAATTCAAAATACAGAAGTGGTAAAATTTCATTTAAACGAAAAATCAGTTTTTATAAGTACCACTTAGTGGTTTCACTATTCATCAAAAATTGAAGTTTTTCAGAATCATCCCAAAAATTCACCCTAAGCTATATTTGATATTCCAAATTCAAAAATGAAGTCTATTTTACAAAATTAAAAACATATAAGTCACATTAATTAATTTGATAATTAATTCCCGCTGTCAGAGCAAATAGCGTGTTTTTATGAAACAATAAGTATCAAAAGATTGACACTAGTTTAAGTCTGATTTCAAAGTGAAATTAATTCCAACAACCACTATTGGATTTAATGGTAAAAATATTTTCTAATTTCACTTTAAAACCAATTCAAAAGATAATCTAATCATATAAATAAATTATATTAAAAAGAGGTTTTGAATTAAAATACAACATTTTACACTATTCATTAAAAAATGAACTTTATCAGAAAAATACCAAAAATTTACACAAAGTAAAATTTAATGACCTGATTCTAAATAAGAGTTTCATTTGGTCTAAAAGAATGTATAAGAGTGATCAAAACTATATTTAATGAAAGTTCGCCATCAAAAGGCGATAATTGAACCTTTAGTGAAAACTAGGGCATATACGCCTAAAATTGAATTCTTTCTGTATTTTAAGCCTTTATCTTTTATTGGATAAATGTAGAAACATTTAAAAACATATATAATCATATTTTAGTTATTTATATCCATTCCCGCCAATACAATGGCTACATGTTAACTACCATTTAAAATAATATTATTTTATTATTAGAGTGCAACGTAAGATTCCCAAGAAACTCGTTGTTGCATATTGGGCACACCATCGAGCATAGCATCCCCTTTAAATTAATATTAATATTTTATTCACAAATATGTATAAATATAAAGATGTCATCTTCTTTATTTAAATGGGGTGTTACACCATACATCATTTTAGTTTTATTGAATACAAATAGTAGATTATTCCAACATACATTATAAATGAGTTCTTGGACATTAACTAACCCAAGATCTCTAATTAATATGAAATTTAAATCTACAGAAAAATCTTTAGATTCACCACTCAATGGATGATATTCATATTAACTTCTTCATGATGGATATTCTCACCAGCTGTTATTATAAATGACAAATTTTGTGAATAAAAATTATTGTGATCGCATACATGATGGTGAATTCAAATTTTATGGTCATATATGATATCTTGATCAGCATCATCAGAGTTTATCTATGATCTTTTTCAAAAACAAATCTGCAATACATAAAAATATAGATCAAACTAAGATGGTTCCTTCATGATGATTAGAACGAATATTCCATACTTTTGATATAACAATATAAAAATATTATACTTAGTTATTACCCTAAAAATGTGAATGAACTTCAATTCACTTGAAAAAAACAAACATAATGTATATTTTAATAATCTACATCTTATTTGTTTTTTAGTTATAGAAACAAGGATGAAAATTATTTCTCAACCATGAAACTCCATTCTTCCCCCCTCCATGTGAGGGTAAAATATTCACACTGAATTTTCTAGATTTATTAAAGTATTTAGAAATCATTTAATCCTCACTTTCTATTGATATAATATTGAGTATAATTATAGAGACCCAAATCTTGACGTACATGGACAATACATTACTTTTGTGGAATACTTAATACATAAAAAAAAAACCAAAACTCAAGGATCGTAATAGTTTAGTGTCTTTGGAAACATGGAATATAAACTTATAATCATATTGAAAGATCTTCAACAACTCCCATAACGATCTTCCCCTTTTTGTTTCCTTACCTAAAACCTTTCTTTATTTCTGGGGGAAAATAAAACATAAAAAGGGTGAGCTCAAATGCTCAGTAAGGGAAAACATAGATAACATAAAACAATCCCTAAAAATTTTGAAGCAAAAACTTTAACATTAAATTTAAACATCAAAATCTTGAGCAAAGACATAAAACATGGAAGTACATAAGGCATATATCATAATGGAACATAAATCATTATAAAATAGCATGGAAATAAAACATGTAATTGTGGCATCCATTAAGCACATGTGATGATTTCCATAGTAGCCAAGGCATTGCTGCCAAGACCATCATAGTGGACAAAGTCCCTTTCTGAATCGAGTTCACTCCTTATTCCATTCTTGTAATACTGAACCGGATTAACTTACCGTTCCATCCATGCCTATCTCATGAGATATAAATCTTTACCCAATGCATTGGAGGGAGATATAGGTCCCACCCATCTCATAATGAAATCATTCTTACTTGTGCCACAACATAAACATAAATCATTCATCATAACCCCAAGAATAAAATGAGTTTCATAAACATCATCCCATCATCACATAATCTATATAAAAGAAATGGATATCATTTCATAATAAGAAAAGTGAAAACCTTTAAATCATAGATAAATGATACTTGAAACATACACATATGAATTAATGTTATCTTAGATGAAAAATGGTTTTGATAAAACACTTGAAATGAATTCTTGAGTAAAATATCCTTTCTTCTTAAAAATCATTTTACTTTCACAAAATGGATTGAAATTTTAAAGGAAAAGGATTTTGTTGAAAATAGTCATGAAATATTTTGGAGGAATCTTCATAAAAATAAGGCTTTATAAAACCGTAAATACCCTTTCATGTCGTATACGTTAAAAAACATTCTTCTTGTACTTTTGTCAGAAAAGTAAAAAAGTACCTTGTAGGGTAAATAAAAGAAAGATTCCTTCAATACCATGGGGTAAAAGTCAAAATGGATAAAAAGTACTTTAAACATACATGAAATCACTTTCATAAAACATGGACATGGACTATTGCAATAACCCCAGTAAATACTTACGAATAAGCAA
Source organism: Viscum album (assembly GCA_963277665.1). Taxonomy (NCBI): domain Eukaryota; kingdom Viridiplantae; phylum Streptophyta; class Magnoliopsida; order Santalales; family Viscaceae; genus Viscum; species Viscum album. The sequence goes on from OY728162.1 coordinate 41,321,509, forward strand.
TCTCAGATAAAAATGAGATTTGAAAAATTATCCCTTACCTTAGGTCTGATATGCTTCATACGTATCCAAAACTCCTGTATAATGATTTAAATAATGTCATTGACTTATTGCAGAATCATATTCATTGTTATTATATCATATATGGTTCACTTATGACTTTATATTACCCGTTCTTTTGTAAATTCATGTTAAAGTAGCGGTTTGGGTAAAATCATTTCATTTGTCATTAATGTTTTCACTTGTAATTATTCATATGATTACTTAGATCATGATTAATTACATCCAGAATGTAAAACATGATTTATATATAATATATATTCAGAATATACATACATATAATAGATCGATAAATGGAAAGAAATACACCGTTCATGGAGACGGTAGGCCGTACGTACGCATGAACGCTGTTTTTGTTTCCTTATTGAATTGAATGGAATTAAGTAGATGAAATAAAAATATATATACATAAATATAGTAGAATTTTTATGTCATATATTTCATGATTACTTATTATATATACTTTATAATCATTCTTGAATGGTTAACATGGAGAGTGAATCTCATCGCGTCGTGGAGACGGTAGTCCGTACGTATGTACGAGCGATGATAAGATTCCCATGATCGTGAAATTATATTAAAGTGTACGTATAATATTACAGAATAAATATCACTTTACAATAATCGTATATATTCATTACTTTCACCATTGTACCCATCCAAGTAAGGTGGTGGTGGAAAATAGATTACACCACAGCGTGGAGACGGTATTCTGTACGTACGCACGCGTCGTGATTTCGTTTTCCGTAGGATGGATAGATGGTGAAATATGGTTGTTTCATATTTATAATAACATATCAGTATATGAGTGATACTGATGTTATTAATTCATAATGAAACAAATAATGAAGAAGAAGTGGAAGAAGAAATAAAGTTGAAAGAATCGGTAACGGACATTACCTCTTCTTTGAAGCGCCTCTTTGAGACCTCCTCTTAAGGCACTAAAATTGGACTTTGAAGAAGACCAGGACCTCTAGGTTGTTTCTAGGGAAGTGGAGAAGATAATTTTGCAGGGTTTGGCCAAGCATGAAGGCTCAAAGTGGTGTGATGAAGAGAGGGAGGAGGTACCCTTTTATAAGGGAGGAGAGAGGCACCTTTGGAAATATACGAAATATTAGTTTATATTAAATCCCAACCCCACTTAATAACTTCCAAAATGACCCATATCCGAATATTAGATGAGATATGGTTGTAATATCATCAAACAATAAAATTTATACATGTTAGGAATTTATTTTAAACATTATCAACTTGATTTATCCTTATATACCAATTTAATTTAATTTGTGGTAATCATATTGTAAATTTTAAATTATTATAAATAATTACATATGTGTTGTGAATTTTCCATAATTTGACACTTTATGACATTTTCGACCATATAAATTTTAATTTATAATTTTTAAATATTTTTTTTATTTGTAAACAATTTTATAATATGTTAATTTTATAAAATAACAATAGTGTCAATTTTGACACTATTCCTTTATATGAATTTAAATAAAATATATACAGAATATATGTTCGAACTGAAAGCTTTAATAGATTCATAAAATGTAATATTTATCTATAAAATTAGTAGATAACATTAAATAGTTCATATAATATTTATTTTAATATTTTTAAAACCATTTATTTGATATTCTAATTAATAAAATAATTTCAACATCACTATTGTGTCATAATTAATGATAATTATTTAATCCCTAAAAATTCTGAATAAATTCCTATGATGTAGATAATTGTATTATATTTCTAGATACTATTCTTTTTCGAAGATTCATTAAGTTTATCACTAAATTAAAATTATTATACTTATAAGATTTAAGAAAGTGACATGTTGTCACTTTCTTTGGTTTTAATAATAATTAAATTATTTTCATGGACCAAAGTCCATTAAATGAATCTAATCCGACCCTTAGTTGATATGGGTCTACTTTTAGTTATCCAATAGGATTTTGGCAGGTGTTACTGTAATTTTATAATCTTATATTTACCCTTAATTACCCGATTTACCTTTAACAGTGGTAAATAAAATTTACCGTAGTTACTATTCATAATGCCCAAAAATAAAAAGTATCCTATTAACATAATTTGGACCCACTAATTCAAAATATGGAATCCATTTTTCAAAATTCAATACACAAAAGTTGCATAAATTAAATTAAAATTAATCCTGTTGTCGAAAGAAAACGGGTTTTTGTTTAAAACATTACAAAAGATTGAAATGATTTAACCTAAAAATTCACGGTAAAATCAACTCTAATGGAATAGATTATATTAAATGGTAAAAATATATTCTATTTATACTTTAAAACCATTCAATATTATAATTTAACCATATAAATTATCACGATGAAAAAAGTTGTTTTTAATTAAAATATAGCGTGTTTTTACTATTCATTAAAATATGAAAGTTATCAGAAAAATATCGAACCTTTATCCAAATTAAATTTTTATATCCTTAATCCAAGGAAGAATTTTATTTTTTCAAATTTAACTTATAAACATGTCAAAAACAAGATTTGAAGTAGGTGTGCCATCAAAAGGCGGCAAAACTACATTTTTTGAAAAATACTTATTTTACTCGAAAAATTGATTTTGTTTTCATACCATGTTCTAGAAAATGTGTAAGATGAATAATAATGTTATAAAATTCAAAAAAAATGATACTATTCATAACGGGTAGTTTATATAACATATCGTTGTTTAGCGAAACTCAGTATTGTGTACAACACACGTTATCATGGAAGGTTGTGATTGCGTGTAATGCAAGACAAGTCAGGGATGCATGTTGTGAAAGATCTTTTTGGTGTAGCGTACAATGCAAGACATTAATGAAATTGAAAATAATATTTTTCATAAAATCTCGGGGTGTTACATTCTACCCCCCTTAAAATGAATTTCTCCCTCGAAATTTGTCAGGGTTATAAATGGTTTACTACTCGAAAGTTTCTTTAATAGAAACCCAAATCGTATAAAGGAATACAAAAACTTGGCTTTAAAAACTAATGTATGAAACTTAATGGTTACCCAAATTAACTCATCACTGGGTTTCCATGTAGGAGAACATAGGTGAAAATATGTGTATGGAAGAAAAATCTAACCATCAAGTTCTGATGGAGAGTGGTAGAGAACATGGCTATGAAAAATCCACCAATCAAAAAGCCATAGATTTGTGATGATCTAAGGTACCATCTGATTCATCGGATATAAGGGCAATAGGACAACATTTTTGGTTTTCAAGATCATTTCCCTAAAGTTGATGAAATTGTAATTAGAAGAAATACTTTCGTGATTTTGGTACAGTCTCACCGTTGGTCGTTCTTTGAACAATTTACACTTCATCTCTTAAATAAATGAAGTTGAATTTTTCATTCGTGAAGTGTTATCAGATCATGTGATAGAATGATGGGTCATTCCATCTATCTCAATCAAAAGGTTATAAAAGTTATCAAAAATTCATAAGTCCATCTATAGTGAGATTAATCATATATGGTTCCTAAAATGGACTTATTCTTCATATATCATATTCCTTAATATAATAAAACTAGTTTCTACTAAACAGGGACTTCTTGTAGGCCAGTGGTAGGTGATAAAGGTCAGTCGCACTTCGATTGTGGGTTTGATTCCCATAGCCTTGTTCAACGCAATGGGTTGTCGCCCGTCCGGTAGGTTGTCCTTTTTCTAAAACTACATTACTATAACATCCCATCAATAATATCGAAAAAAGTTCTATCCTTAAACAATACTAACTTATGTCCAACACAATCCATTACAATATTTAGGCTTATAATTTGGTCCAAGCTCATAGTATAAAGAAAATTATTACTTGAAATATCATCAACCAAGCATGTGAATACCATCATTTATCCCCCATATATCTTGTCGGTCACATTCCAATCATGTGAATACCTTAATCATGTATTCTCTTGAAAGATGAATACCCATTGAATCTTAGTGAAAACATGAGTGCTGTCAAAAGTTAACTCTTTCCACATACCAAAACCCCAAAATTCTATATACTCAAACCATGATATAGCTATTTCCTTATATCAGTCATGATCTCATTAATACTTTCAAACATTTCATTTTCTCCTTATCCCTTCATTATGCGCATATTATCCTTTTTCCAAAAATATCTCAATCAATTTCCATGGATACCGGTACCATAAAATTATTGAAAACCACAATAGACCAACACATAAATATTCCAATATTCTACAATACTATATACAACATTATTTCTAAATCCCATTACATAAACACTTAATCATTCCACCACATCGTTTTCATATTCAACATCACCAATAGTGATCACATGCGACTTCCCTTTGTCCTTTGCCTTAAGTGGTTGCTCATTTAGGTCATCACTAACCCTTGGATTAGGGAATTTATTAGCATAATGCCCCATTTCCTTGCAATTGAAGCATTGAAGTGTTGGTGGTGCGTTCTCTTCAGTCTTTTCTTTATTCACATCATTAGCAACACTTTTTCCATTACTTTGACACTCAATTGCTCGATGCCATTCTTTTCCACACTTAAAACATTTTCTAGTCCCTTTTAGACAATCTCCACGATGCTTCTTTCCACACTTTGAGCATAAGGAAACATTCATCTTCTTTTCACCATTATTCTGAGATTTCTCCTTGAACTCTATCTTTCGTTTCTTGTTAAAACCATGAGATGGATAAGTAACACCAACTTCCATTTCTACATTGATAGCACACCGCACAATTTCTTAATAGCTACTAAAGTCTCTTATAGATAATTCCCTTTGAAGATTTGGTTTTAAGCCACTGAAGAATCGGTCAACTTTACTTTCAGGTTGGATGATAAAGCCAGATGCATACCTTGCAAGCCTTGTAAAATTCACTTCATATACACCAACAGATTCATCATCCTTTTGCTTTAGTTCAAGAAACTCTTTCTTCATCTTTGTTTGAATAATACGAGGGAAGTACTTATTGAAAAATAAGTTCTTGAACTCGTCCCATTCCATGGACTCAATTTCATCTCTTGGGCTTGTATTCTTGATAATATTCCACCATTGATCAGTTTCACCTTCCAAATGATATACTGCTAAGATGACTTTATCATGTTCAGAACATTGAAGAACTGAACATATCTTTTTAGTGGTACTGATCCATTGTTCAGCAACAAGTGTATCAGAAGACCCACTGAAAGAAGGTGGACATTACCTCATGAAGGACTCAATAGAATATTGTTCCCTTATCTTCTCATTTGGAAGTCTAGAATGATTCATAGCTTGTGTAAGTATAGCAATAATATTTTGCACTCCATCTCCCATAACATTTGTTTGTTCAGGAGGACAATCATTGCATTGTCCATTGCATTGATCAAAATGGTTCCTTCGGGTTCCAGCCATCGTCTAAAACCCAAAAAGAATAGTGTGAGAGTTAAAAATCATGCTAGGGAAAACAACATAATAAAGGGGGAGTACCTTTAATATCTAACATCTTAGGTTTAATTATAAGATCGTTACCGTAATTCTTGGACTATAACCTATACTTATACTTAACCTTAGGTACATCCCTAGACATACCTTAGAAATATCTCTTGGGATCTCACTAAAGTTATCGCATCCTAGTTTCCAAAGTTTGACTAAACCGTTCCTCGGATACCAACTATAGAGACCCGAAGCTTGACGTACATGGACAATACATTACTTTTACGGAATACTTAATACATAACAAAAAAAACCAAAACTCAAGGATCATAATAGTTTAGTGTCTTTGGAAACTTGTAATATAAACTTCTAATCATGTTGAAAGATCTTCAACAACTCCCATAATGATCTTCCCCTTTTTGTTTCCTTACCTAAAACCTTTCTTTATTTCTTAGGGAAAATAAAACATAAAAAGGGTGAGCTCAAATTCTCAGTAAGGGCAAACATAGATAACATAAAACAATCCATAAACATTTGGAAGCAAAAACATGAACATGAAATTGAAGCTTCAAAATCTTGAGCAAAGACATAAAACATGGAAATACATAAGGCATAGATCATAATGGAACACAAATAATTATAAAATTGCATGGGAATAAAACATGTAATTGTGGCATCCATTAAGAATATGTAATAATTTCCATAGTATCCAAGGCATTGCTGCCAAGACCATCTTAGTGGACAAAGTCCCTTTCTGAATCAAGTTCACTCCTCGTTCCAGTCCTGTAATACTGAACCGGATTAACTTACCGTTCCATCCATGTCTATCTCATGAGATATAAATCTTTACCCAATGAATTGGATGGAGATATAGGTCCCACCCATCTCATAATTAAATCATTCTTACTTGTGCCACAACATAAACATAAATCATTCATCATAACCCAAAGAATAAAATAAGTTTCATAAACATCATCCCATCATCACATAATCCATATAAAAGAAATGGATATCATTTCATAATAAGAAAAGTGAAACCATGTAAATCATAGAGAACTGATACATGAAACATATATATATTAATTAATGTCATCTTAGATGAAAAATGGTTTTGATAAAACACTTGAAATGAATTCTTGAGGAAAATATCCTTTCTTCTTCAAAATCATTTTCTCTTCACAAAATGTCATGCAATTTTAAACGAAAATGATTTTGGTGAAAATAGTAATGAAATATTTTGGAGTAAGCTTCATGAAAATAAGGCTTTATGAAACCGTAAAAATCCTTTCATGCCTTATACGTTAAAAAACATTCTTCTTATTCTTTTGTCAGAAAAGTAAAAAAGTACATTGTAGGGTAAATAAAAGAAAGATTCCTTCCATACCATGGGCTAAAAGTAAAAATGGGTAAAAAGGACTTTAAACATACATCAAAACACTTTCATAAAACATGGGCATGGATGATTGCAATAACCCCAGTAAATACTTACGAATAAGAAATCTCGGATAAAAATGAGATTTGCAAAATTATCCCTTACCATAGGTCTGATATGCTTCGTACGTATCCAAACCTCCTGTATAATGATTTAAATAATGTCATTGACTTATTAAATAATCATATTCATTGTTATTATATCATATATGGTTCACTTATGACTTTATATTACCCGTTCTTTTGTAAATTCATGTTAAAGTAGTGGTTTTGGTAAAATCGTTTCATTTGTCGTTCGTGTTTTAACTTGTAATTATTAATATGATTACTTAGATAATGATTAATTACATACATAATGTAAAACATGATTTATATATAATATATATTCAGAATATACATATATATAATAGATTGATAAATGGAAAGAAATACACTGTTCATGGAGACGGTAGGCCATACGTACGCATGATCACTGTTTTCATTTCCTTATTGAATTGAATGGAATTAAGTAGATGACATAAATATATATATATATAAATACAGTATAATTATTATGTAATATATTTCATGATTACTTATTATATATACTTTATAATCATTCTTTAATGGTTAACATGGAGAGTGAATCTCATCGCGTCGTGGAGACGGTAGTCCGTACGTACACACGAGCGATGATATCATTCCCATGATCATGGAATTATATTAAAGTGTATGTATAATATTAAAGAATAAATATAACTTTACAATAATAATATATATTCATTACTTTCACCATTATACCCATCCAAGTAAGGTGGTGGTGGAAAATAGATTACACCACGGTGTGGAGACAGTATTCCGTACGTACGCATGCGCGGTGATTTCGTTTTTCGTAGGATGGATAGATGGTGAAATATGGTTGTTTCATATTTATAATAACATATCAGTATATGAGTGATACTGGTGTTATTACTTAATAATGAAACAACTAAAGAAGAAGAAGTGGAAGAAGAAATAAAGTTGAAAGAATCGGTAACGACATTACCTCTTCTTTGAAGCGCCTCTTTGAGACCTCCTCTTAGGGCACTAAAATTGGTCTTTGAAGAATACCAGTACCTCTAGGTTGTTTCTAGGTAAGTGGAGAAGAGAATTTTGTAGGGGATTTTTGATATTGAAGGCTCAAAGTGGTGTGAGGAATAGAGGGAGGAAGTACCCTTTTATAAGGGAGGAGAGGGGCACCTTTAGAAATATAAGAAATATTAGTTTATATTAAATCCCAAACCAACTTAATAAATTCCAAAATGACTCATATCAAAAGATTAGATGAGATAGTGTTGTAATATCATCAAAAAATAAAATTTATACATGTTAGGAATATATTTTAAACATTATCAACTTGATTTATCCTTATATGCCAATTTAATTTTATTTGTGTAATCATATTCTAAATTTTAAATTGTTATAAATAATTACATATGTGTTGTTAATTTTACATAATTTGACACTTTATGACATTTTCGACCAAATAAATTTTAATTTATAATTTTTTAAATATTTTTTTTATTTTTAAACAATTTTATAATATGTTATTTTTATAAAATAACAATAGTGTCAATTTTGACACTATTCATTTATTTGAATTTAAATAAAATATATGCAGAAGATATGTTCGAACTAAAAGCTTTAATAGATTAATAAAATTTCATATGTATCTAGAAAATTAGTGGAGCACATTAAATAGTTCATATAATATTTAGTTTAATATTTTTAAAACCATTTTTTGATATTTTAATTAATAAAATAATTTCAACATCGCTATTGTGTCATAATTAATGATAATTATTTAATCCCTAAAAATTCTAAATAAATTCCTATGATGTAGATAATTTTATTATCTATCTGGAGACAATTCATGTTCGAAGTTTCATTAAGTGTATCACTAAATTAAAATTATTATACTTATAAGATTTAAGAAAGTGACATGTTGTCACTTTCTTTGGTTTTAATAATAATTAAAATATTTTCATGGACAGAAGTCCATTAAATGAATCTAATCCGACCCTTAGGTGATATGGGTATACTTTTAGACATACAATAGGATTTTTTTCAGGTGTTAGGGTAATTTTATAATCTTATATTTACCCTTAATTACTTGATTTCCCTTTAACTATAGTAAATAAAATTTACCGTAGTTACTATTCATAATGCCCAAAAATAAAAAGTAGCCTATTAACATAATTTGGACCCCCTGATTCTAAACATGGAATCCATTTTTCAATATTCAATACACAAAAGTTGCAGAAATTAAATTAAAATTAATCCCGTTGTCAAAGAAAATGGGTTTTTGTTTAAAACATTGCAAAAGATTGAATTGATTTAACATACAAATTCATGGTAAAATCAAATCTAATGAGATACATTATATTAAATGGTAAAAATATATTCTATTTAAACTTTAAAACCATTCAATATTATAATTTAACCTTATAAATTATTACGATGAAAAAAGTTGTTTTTAAATAAAATATAGCGTGTTTTTACTATTCATTAAAATATGAAAGTTATCAGAAAAATATCAAAACTTTATCCAAGTTAAATTATTATATCCTTAATCAAAGGAAGAATTTTATTTTGTCAAATTTAACTTATAAACATGTCAAAAACAAGATTTAAAGTGGGTGCTCCATCAAAAGGCAGAAAAACTACATTTTCTGAAAAATACTTATTTTACTCGAAAAATAAATTTTGTTCTCATACCATGTTCTAGAAAATGTGTAAGATGAATAATAATGTTATAAAATTAAAAATTTAGTTGATACTATTCATAACGGGTAGTTTATATAACATATCGTTGTTTAGCGAAACTCAGTATTGTGTACAACACACGCTATCGTGGAAGGTCACGATTGCATGTAATGCAAGCCAAGTCAAGGATGCGTGTTGTGAAAGCTCCTTTTGATGTAGTGTACAACACAAGACATTAATGAAATTAAAAAGATTATTTTTCATAAAATCTCGGGGTGTTACAAGAATCTTCATTTTCACACTAGACATCAAGTCACATTCACCACCACGTTCTCTCTAATTCTTCTCTTGAATTTCTTCTTGTGATGGTATTATGATCAAACACTCATTAGATATATGTCCATACCTTTTTCACCTTCCTTAATGAACATATGAGATTCTTTGATTATAATTTTTTGAAAACCTCTCATGAAATTGGATTTCATCATGTGGATTCTTCTTCATGCCTTCATCTTCAAATTTGAGCTAGGATTTTTCCTATTTTATTTCTCATTCCAAATCAGATGGTAGAATTACCAGTATGTTATTTTTAATATACATATGATTATGGTTATTCCTACTTTTAAACTTATGTGTTTTTAACTACTTTAGTTCAATTATTTTATTTATGCAATGGTCTTCCCTTTTCTTTCTCAAGAATTATTTAATTCATTGTTATATCCATGTATTGGTTATAGTAATCGAGGATGTGGAATCTTCTCTCACAAATGAAATAACTTATTCTCTTTAGTGTAACACCGTTCTTGATCTTATTGAGAATTTTTATTAGAAATATTATGATCTTTACCCAACATTGACTTTCTTTTCTATATTATAGACTTATTGGGAATGTACATTGTAAGAATTTTATCATGATTATTTCCCATTGAATGCTTCAAATCCAATAGTCTTATCATATTAATTATTCTCGAGGAATTCATGAATGATTTAAAATTTAATTGTTATTCATAATAACCACTACCATTGAAAATACCATAATGGTTCTTCACATTTCCATCATGTTGGTAATATTAATACTCTTCCCTTTCTATGGTGGGGTTTTCTTCATCATTGATATTATTCCACTTAAGGTAGGAATCCTTTTATTTTTAGATATTGAAAAATTCCACCAACAATCATATGACCATTACCTAAATCTTGTAAAGCACTAAAAAACAAAAAAAATCTTCACCACTTCATTGAAACTACAGTCTGGCTAAATTTTCATGCTCGTTGATTTTATGTTGTTACATTCTTAATATAATATTGTTTATGGGAACAGCTCCTTCTTCACTTATCTTTCTTCACTACAGATGTAGTGGTGGTCACTTCATCACCTTTCCTTGGCCAATTTTGCAGAGGTTTTGATATTGAACCTACACTATACAAAGATATTGTAAATTCAACATATTCACTATCAAATATCAATGGTACATTATTCTTAGATACTACTTGAGATTAATCACTAGATGATTTCAATATATTCTTTCACCAAATGGGGGACTTTTCGGATAATCCTCCTCCTTATATGTTTATGTTACTACGGCTCCTGAAGTGACATCACTTCTTTTTGCTTATTATGAAGACTCAACATAAACATTTTCAAAATTCTCCACCTAGAACCTTTGTCCCTAAAATTTCAAATTTTAGATGAATTTATCTTCCTAATATGATGAAAATTTGCCCTAAAATTCTTTTTTCATCATGAAAACTTCTTCATCATACATTATATCTTAGTTTTGAATCAAAATGACAGGATCTTTTATCATGTTTTATTTGATCTACAGTTAAAAAGTATTGACATAAATGGTATTCTTATTGTTTTCTTATAATAAAGATAGTATTTGGTTAAATTATTTATTTGAATCCCCCTTATTGTGATTTTTTATCTACTGATCTTCAAAAAAGGATAATGATTCTTAAACTTCAACAATCTTTTCTTATTTGGAACCAATATTCTCATATATATTATTATTATATTGAATTCATTATTTAAATTATTTCTCTATGTTATTTAATTATTATTCAAGATTAGGGACCACTTTTTTATTCTATTGAATTTTACATAGATAAAAATAACAACTTATTTGGGACTGTTAAGATACATATCCTAAAATCTAGAAAATGATTTTAAATTAAGCTTATTATGTATATGATCACTACCACTACTTCTTGAATATTAATCATACCATTTTCTAAATATTGTATTCTTCATCTATTTAAATGTTCTTATCAAAAAATGCATTTGTATTTAGTCTATTTTTTCATGGCCCTCAATATCCCCCCATGAAAATAAATAATTTCATTTCGTTCCATGTCCTTCAGGAAATTTAATATTTTCATGATCTTCATAAAAACACTCATTATGCATAAACAATGAAGGTGTATACATTTTCTCACACTATCTTAAGGTTTTTTCACAAACTAGAATTTTTTTTCCCAGTTCTTAAGGTCTTTCACATACTATATTTTCTATGTAAGACTTTGTATTCATCATGAGAACCTTGAGATTGAAGTTTTCATATTAAGAGGCTATGATAAATATTATTTTTTGGGTAAGAAAGATGATTTTTATATCATCCACCTTTTGAATTGTACAATTTCATTGAATGAATCAGTTTCATAAGACCTCGCAAACGATGAATGGAAGAAACCCCTATGGGCCTTACTGATTTAATAATTATAAGTAGAGTATTGGTCCTTTTCACAACCTAATCTATATGATTTTTTAGTTGAAGGCCTCCAAACGATATGTTGTTCCATGATAGTAAAACACTTGAATCTTGTGGTAGCCATAAAATATCTTATGTAGAATTTTATGGAGTCTTCTCTTCCATGAGTTCACGCTCTCTCCTCATGTGAATTAAATATTGATCACAATCTTCTCCTCACATATAAACTCAGACTCTTCCATGTATGGAGAATGCAGAAACAGCTGACTATAACATCATTTATATTTGAAATATTCACAATTCTCGATCTCTCGATTGTATGAAAAGTGTGACATAAATGAAAGATAATTATTATTTAAATAATCAAATTCTCATAATGATTGTTGAATCCTCATATTTGATCATCATTACCAACATCAAAAAATAAAAAATTTAACTTCATGGGCATCTGGAGTTTGAATAAAAAATTAGATTGATCAGATAGCCAAGATGAAATATATTAGGTAGTCAAGGTTCTTTCTATATATTTTAATATGGAAAAAATTAACCATGCATCCCAATCAAACATGGCTTCTTTTTATGTTTATCTACTTCCATGCATTACAACATGAAACAGTTTCCAATTGTGCTATGGTGGTAAGGGATAGGCACCCACATACACCTATTATTACACGGGTCGTGGACCAGCTGGCCTTTCTAGATTGTCCACATGTGCACCCAGTCATGTGCTCCAGTGGGCCTTTACACATTCCATATTCATACCTACCATCGTGGATTCCCAAGTTTGGGTTGGCTCCCACATGGTTGCACCTATCTCCAATATCTGGTTAATATTTCCTCCTTGGGTGACTAGGGGTTGCCCCAATTTTTTGTGGAAGTCCATAGATAAAATAATTAGAACATATTCAAAGTATAAAATATATTTCATATCAATTATAAAAAATTCTTCTTCAAATTACCTACTAAAAAATTTAGACTATTTCATACGGACTTTATTAATTCTCACCAAACAATAGAACTATTTCATGGCCTTAACTTCTTTCATAATGTAATTAACTTGGTTTTCATTAAAAACATATATCAACATTGTAAAATACATCAAACATGTCATTGATGTGGAAGACAAGTTCAATCAACCAACACATTTACAAGGAGAATTTCACAACCATGAAATCAAATGTAATTTTCTGAATCCATAACAATTATCTAAGAAAAAAAATTTCTCTCAAAACACATATTGATACATCACTGAAAATAGAAGAAATAATAGAACCATAAATCCACCCTTTTTATTTTTTTTCAACATCTCTTCACAAATTTAAATGTTAATATGTTTTCTCAAAGGAGGTCTGAAATATAATAGTTCTCAACTCTATAAAAGGCATTTAAAATTTGGATTTTTTTTGTTTCACTAAGAATACACGAGGGATTGAATTTTCAAAGAATGATACACAATTTACAGCCATGAGATATTTAAGAGAATAAATGTGTTTTATACACCTCAATGCACGATGATATATTATGATTTCATCCTAAAAACATGATATCTCATATTTATTTCAATGAAGAAAGGAAGAGGATGAAGTAAGTGGATAATCTATATTCATTTGATTATCATTTTGGTCGTAGAAACTATGATATTTATAGTCCATTTAAAAATGAACATTATTCTTAATAAAGAAGAATAAGAGGCATACTTCTTGTTTTCTACATAATAGAGACATCCCATCGATTATTGTGATATTGGGGTATCCATTTTATTGATGAATTGTTTATAATTTGATCATATTAAATGTATTCTAGAGAATAATTCTTGGTCTACACTTGTGATCACTTAAAAAGGGGAATGCTGACATCCTACATCTTGTACTTTAAAATAAAATCTTGTATTTTTTCTAGTTGGTTCCATAGTATGGGTTCAAGGTCATTCCCTTTCTCATTATCTCATTTATAATAAAAGTAATTACATGTGTGTAGGATAATAACCATAGTACACTAGGAATGTAGTCATTCATATAGAGGTAAACCACTTTAACAAAATCTAGTGTCCATTATTCTTTACTATTTTATATGTATTCATTCTTACTTGAGTCGATGAAATAAGATAAAAATTCACTGAATAAGGGACATAGGTAAATAAAATGGTTAAAAGATTTAGAGTGATAAAATTTTTAGACCAGACTAATTTACCCCCTTCTCAGTGTGGTCATTCCTAATGTGATCCAAAAATGCATTAATCTCAAGCCCCAAAAGGATAAGAATCTAAGGTCCAAGTAACAACACGATGTGGTAGTGGATAATTTAGGGTGTCGGTGCAATAGTCTAAATGACCTACAGTGGGAGAAGAGGGATCAGGGTGAGATTGTTTGAATCGCATTAGGGTTCGAATCAAAAAATGGAAACATGGTTTTTGAGTAAGGACCATTTGGTAGCCTTATCTTAAAACATGGGATTCATTAAAATGACTCAGAGAAGAAACTATAATGTGGTGGGATGGGGAATAGGGGGAGAATATGAAGTAGAAAATAATTTTTTTTTGTTATTTCATATCGTAATTCTAATTTGGTGTTATCTCATTTTGTGTATGGGTTTTGATAGACTAATTAATCGACTATAATTTGTCATTCAAAAAACTTAATTTGATCTTGTGTTTGTTTGTTTGAGGTCCAAATATATTTATTAAACTCATGAGCTAATCTTCATATTTTTTTCAAACTTATTATGAATGCCAATGTTTGGTTATCATATTTGTTTATGCGACTATTGTATTATCAAGGCCTCAAAGAAGAAAAAAGGAGATGTAATAATTTAATATTAATTAATTTGAATTAAATTATTTTTAAATTTCTTGTTGTATTTTTTTTTCTACCTAAAAATTTTGGACCTTCTTTTAAAATATTTTTTTTAAAAATAATAATTGAAATTATGTTTGGTTAATTTTTTTTTAAAAAAATCAGACAGACGCCTTTCAACCAAGCCAAATGAATTATGTCTCTAACACATTTTACCAAATACTTGAACTAAAGAATTTAAAATATCTAATGCCTTATTTCCAAAAAAAAATATTTTTTTTGGATTTTAATATATATGAGTATATAATTAAAATTAAAAAATTTATTTATTAATTATTTAAAACTTAAATATAAATTTATTATAATATTTGAAATACAATATTAATTAGTAACAAAATACCAATTTTAAATAATAATGTATATTAATAATAATAAATATTAATTGAAAATATATGTAATTACTTATTAATTTTAAATATTAATAATTTTTCTTATATAAATATATATATATATATTAATTTTATTTTTATTCATCACTTATATTATGTGATAATTAGTAATAATTTATAATAATTAGTAATACTTATAAATAATTAGTAATTAATAACAATAAAAAATAAAAAATTTATAAAATATGAAATATTATTATTAATAATTAATACTAATTAATAAAAAACTAATTATAATTGATTAATTATTAATTTAAATTATTTATTAGTTAGTAATAATTAATAATGATAAATTCTATTTAGTTTCAAATTTACTTTTATATATACAATGAAAAATGATAAGTTACTAAAAAAATAAAAAATAAAATTTCTTGTATATAATGATGATTAATATATAAATAATTTTAATTTTTCATTAAATAGTGTTAAAAATATATCAAATAATACTAATCAATTATGAACATCTAAGTGATTAAATAATTGATGATACAATAAAAGATGGTGAAGGATCAAGATTGTTTCCTTGGAGATCCTCTTATCAGCTTGGGTTCCCCTACGGCAATGGAAATAACAAACTTCATGATATTCAATCATTTTTCTCAAGGGTCTACCCTAGATGTGACCCAAAACCTTGTAGATGATTCAAAATCATGAGATGAATTAGTGTCTTTGTAAGAAGATCCACAATGTTGTGAATCAAAGTTTTCTATTGAAGGATGTGCCTTTGATTTTTTTTATTAACACATCCAACGGTAGGTTTCTAAAGAAAGGATCTATATAAAATGTAGATTCTAATCCAAGAGATTATTCATAGAGTCTTTCCTTGGGTAAAATTTCTTAATTTTAAGACTGTACCTTCCAAGAGGTGAGAAACCATGGCGGCTTGAGGAGTTGGTTCACATGATTTCTCTAATTTGTGGATTCTCATATTGGAGGTATGATTGTCTTTTATGAGAATTTTTCATTACCTTTTCCCCTTGTATGAGTCTAGACTTCATGTGTGGGGTACTAGATCTCTTTTCATGAATCATGGAATGCTCTAACTCCATCAGTGGTCCCTTGAATTCGATTTTTCGCATGCTAAGAACCATTTTACATTGGTATGGTTTAAGATTCAAAACCTAAACTGAATTTTATGGAATTTAATGATAATATATGGTATTGTTTCTATAATTGGAGTAACCATTCTCTTAGATCGATAAACATAAAAGGTTAATTTTTGGAATTATGTAAAAAAATTGAAATGGATCTTAGATTCACCATTTTTAACAGGGTAATTCATATTATCCCTTCTAATGATATTCTATTGGATATTGAGTATGAGAAATCTCTTAAATATTTTGTTATGTGCGCTTATGTAGGTAACACACAAGTGGTTTAATTAAATAATCCCTCCTACCAAACCTACAGTTTAAAGGGCCACTTGGACATGGAATTCCATATAAAAGTCAACAAGAAGGAATCAAGAATATGATGAAAGACACCTAGTGTTAAGAAATTGGATGATTATGGACCTATATTTAGTAAATAATGTATTGAAACACATTATTACTAAGATAAGGAGAAATAATGGAATCAAACTAAAAAATATTATGGCCCAATTAGGAAGGAATATGCGGGTCATCATCATGAACCCATGAGGTTATCTTCCTCATGGGAAGACCATGCTAAAGAAAATGATACTCTTAAAGCTGATTATTCTTTTAGAATTCTCTTACTAAGGTAAATATTGAAGATCCTAGTGATGATGATTCTTTTGATAGATAATTTGAACTATGTTTACAATGGGATATTGAATTCTTTTATGGTAGGAAAAAAACATGATTTTTTAAAGAATTGGAAATGAAAAATGAAATTGCCCTCATTCTTATCTTATAATGATAACAATTATTTGAGTAGATGAGTGACCAAAATGGTAGGATATGGTACTTCCCCAAATGTTCCTCCTTTTCGGGATGCTTTTGATCTTGAAATATGGGAACACTATTTAGGTAACTACCTCCAAATTCTTACAACATTTTGGGTGCTACATGAGGAGGGTTTTGTGGATGGGACTTCTCCAAATGAAGTCTCAAGGTATCCTCTAGCGATGAATATAGATAAATTTAATGATATATCAACTATTTAGATGATTTTTTAGTATAATAAATAAATTTTGGGACATTCAACAACCAAGTAGTCTAATATTTTTTATTAATGTCAAATGATCGCAAGATATAGTATTGGGCGGGATCAACTTTTACTTGAAAGCAGTAAAGCCAAGTTCCATGTTATTGTTGAATATTTTCATTAAGTTATAGTATTTTTTTAAGTGTGATGTATGTTTCAATGGAAAATAATCCCCCTTATTATTATTTAAGAATAACGGTATATTCTAGAGTTGATGGACTTAACATATTCCCTATACAGGTTAACAGGGAATCCTCTCAATAGGCATCTAACTATGAAAACCTAAACAAGTATCAGGTGACTACTTAAAATATTTTTAGATTGAATGAACCACCTAATGTTAGTTAATACTATTTTATTTAATAGGAATTATTTTCTATTTATCATGATATTTCAACACCCATGGGGGGTGTGGCAGAGATCCCATGCCATATCTCTATCACTGGAAGGAGGTGCAGACATATGAGAATAAAAGTGTCTCTGAGGAATCAAAGGATTCTGTAAAACCTTTATAATAAGTTATTTCTAATAGGAAATTTCATAATCCAATATGATGATATAATTGGTATGATCTCATTAATCGTGGAATTTGTATAATTAGGATCGTGATGCTCAAATCAATATTATCAAAATCTTGGTTTGTGAATGGTCTCTTTATCATGAGGAAAGATTAGTTTTTTATAACCTCATCCTCATTACTTTTACATTTACTTAATAAAAGGCCTTTGGCCCTAACATCTTCAAAAAAAATAATAAATAATACTAATAATGTTGGTTACTTAACATCAATGAAGAATAATTTAGAGTGAAAAATAATATCAAATTAATTTAATAATTATGTAAAAATTATAATCCAAATAAAGTAAATATAATATTAATTAATATAGATATTACATAAATATAATTCTATATTAGATAAATATAACATAAATATAAGATATATATATAACCTTATTAAGGGTTTATGCATTGTATTTTAAAATAAAACACAAATGAGATGAGGTTTTAAATATTTTCACTTATCGTATGGGTTGAGGGTGTTAGTGAATCTCTTCATGATGAAATGCTACATGTGTCTAAGAATCTACAACTTTTCAAAAAGTAAACATAAAATGGTTACAATAATTAAAAAAATTGTTTTCAAATATTTGAAGTTTCCTTTCTAAATAAATGATTTTTTTAAAAAAATTATATTTTTAATTTTGGTTAAACAAAATAAAAATTATAAAAATTAAATTTTATGAATGTAATTTTTCTTAAAATATTTTTGTGCCATTTAATTATTTTAATAATGATTATAATGGTATTTGATGATTATCATTAATATATTACAATCATTGAAATATTGAATAATTTAAGTCATGGTGAATATATAAAATTAATTTGTATAATTAGTTTTCATTTGTTTCTAAAATGGTGGTTCATCCCACAGTTTACTATGTTAATGGTATTTCCATGTAGAACTTGTCAACCTTAACAATTTGTTTGAGTATAATGATGTAGAGGTGGAACATTATCATGTACATAAACCTTGATTTTATGGTATGTTTTTTTAGATTCAATGGGAGGAGGTGCATTTTCTACCTCTAGGGGGTCAAGACGTGATAATGCCCAACTTGATCTTTCTTTCACAACATAAGTGGAGGGACCATAAATCACATAAAAAATCCCCGAGATATGTGAGGGTTTAGTCATAAAAGGTGATGCAAATGAAATATGATATGAGCTTCAATCTACTTCACCGGAAAATACTAAGAAAATCCTGATATAAGATGTGATATCATGCATGTTAGTATACATCAACAAATAGATATGGATTGCATGATATATGTTATTATTATTTTAATGGAAAATTTTAGGCCTCATATATAAATAGATATAGTCTATGTTATCATCATCATGGATTTTCAACATTGGAATCTTCTAGAATATATTCTTTAGTAAGAACATCTTTTTACACTAGTGGATGATTGGATTTACTATCATGTACAAAACCAATTAAAGGTAACATGTAATGCACTGTAGTATTGAATGCTTCGTGACTAAATATGGTTCCAACCTTAGGTTTATATAGCCATATATTATTATATAGTTGATTATATTACAAAAAAATTCAAGTTGAACAAACAATAAGTATAAAATAATCAAATTCATTCAAATTCATTCACTTATCAGAACATAGATCACTCTATTGTATTGCATAAGTTAAAATTGAGATTGTAGTCTATATTATGATGAATTGTCAAGATGATATGACAGATAGAGTCTCATTATAGGAATTACCTTAAAAATAAATGTCATATTTCTATAACACATATTTATATTCTATCCATGATTTAACCTTCAATTGAAAACCTTACTCCTTGCTAGCTTTAGAGAATCAGAAATTTGTAGTTGTATTGATGTTTTTTGAATGCATTTAATGCATCCAAACTAAAACATAACTCTATTTAAATAATATGTCCCTATAAAATGAAAGATTTTGAGAGGCATTGGAACCTTTTAATCAGCCATCCCATGAGTGTACTATGTAAGAAGCTGGTCGAATAGACCTCGATACAGCTTCCATGATATCTAAAATGATATAAGAGAGTTTTTAAAATACTTTATTATTAATTTTAACAAACTATAATATTATTAAATTGATTACTCATCATAACACAGTACATACCTACATTATTAGGTATATTTATATACAGCATGATATGATATACTAGCAAATTATGCCTCAGTCCCCTGAAATGTTGTGTCTAACTCCACTTATAAAATACAGTATATCATAAATAATATGTAATTACAAATAATATAACACATATTTGAATCCAAACTTATAAAAGATAATTGACCATACCATCTTCAGTGCGGGTCATCATGGATCACATCTATGAGATCCTCTAGAACAAAAATAATAGGGGCCAAGGGTGGGAAGCACTCTGATTCCCACAGCTAATATAGGATGACACGACTACCAATATTATAGTAATACGATTAGAATAAAAAATTCATAGTGATCTATATTTGTGTGCCAAGCATTTAGATTCATAGCTTTATCTCTTATCATAATCAAAGAATTAACGAATCCCAAAAATCAACATGTAGACATGAATGATCAATTTATTAGTGTGTATTATCCCTCCAATGAGCCACAAGATATATACACACGTGTGATGCATGGTAGTCTACTCATCAACATCATCAGGTAAATGTGTGAAGTTCATGTCAAGTTATTTGGTAAATAGAATATTGTCATCAGTAGCTATTTCCTCCTCCACAATGTATATTCATAGAAATAAATGTACAATCTCATTTTATTATCTATTCGTGGGTATTATTTTCATAGTAACATGAATTTGTAGAACATAAATAAATGAAACAACCTACAGGGTGATGGACGTCTCTCTCTCTCTCCCTCCCTCCCTTGGGAAATTGGAATGTGCGAGTCTCGGTTCTCCATCTCTTGGTGAGAGAAAAAATGAGATGATGGTAAAAAAATGTATAATAATATAAAATGAGCCCATAAAACCCAACATGTCATTGTTATGGCATAATAGTAGGTGGTGGTATAATGATAGTAGTGCACCCTATACACCCAGGCCTGTTGAACCTCATGACCCACTAGAACCTCACATGAAATATATCTATACTACTCAATTAGAAGAGTTTCATCCATGATCTCATTGCATAAAAATTTCATAACTAATAAGAAAAATAAATAAACTATTATGTAAAATGAGTAATACATATTTTTTCATATAAATTATATATTTAAAAATATATTTTTAAATAAATAGTTTTACATATTTTTTTATAAAATTGATTTATTCATGTAAATATATTAAAATATGTGTATATTTAATTATAAGTAACACTATAATATGAAAATGATAAAATTTAAACACAGAAAAATACAAATGACCGTAATACATAATAATAAATATAGTATCCACTGAATAAAGACAAGTAGATCTCCTCAAAGGAGGATGAAATTCAATCAACCATCTCAAAAATAAAAGAACCCAGAAAAAATACTTACATTTAGAGATGTTATAAGAATTTTTAATCCTATAAACATTCTTAAATATGTACACTAAGTCCCCTTATCATATATTCTTTTTCGATATTTTATTTTATTTTTGGTATATCATGAACTGACACCATGATCAGAGGTTTTTTTTGAAATTAATGTCATGTTTTGGATTTATCTTAGAGATTTCTTTGATTTCATTAATTTCTATATTGTCCAAATTCTATTAAATGACTCTTTCTCAATAACAATTAAAAATTCTTTAGTTAATATTAATTTTGAATTTTTTTTATAAACTATTTTTCACTAAATAGAATAAATATTAATTGTAAATGCATATATTGTCTTATATAAATCATATTTTAAAAAAATATTATATATATTAGTATATTTTTTTATAATATAATTTTTTAATGAATTATTACTTTTATCAGGGTTAAAATATCACGGATAAATGCCACCCTTTATTCACAGTAAAAAAGTGATGCTAAATGTAACCTTTATTAGGGATTTTGGATATAATTGATAAAAGAACCCCCTTTATCAGTGTTTTTTCAAATGATGATAAAGGTTATCACTTGATGTAATATGATATACTATTTTTTTTAAATCATATTTTAAAATATATAAATATGTGTATATAATATATTTTATATATATAATACTTTATCAGTACTTACATGAAGTTATTAAAGGGAAAACATTATTATCTCTATAAAATAACTAATAAATGTATCCCTTTTTTAGTTATAAATAAAGTGATCATAAAGGGATAATTTTTTGTTATAGAATTTTTTATCATTGATAAATTATTTCCTTTATTAGCACTTTTTTTATCACTGAAAAAAGTTACACCTTTATCAACAATTTTTTAGTTATAATAATTAGTATAATTGAATATAGTGGAATCTATTATAGTGTGTGGCCCATTATGTTAATCAAATAAGTTTTGGTCTATGGAATTAATTCATTCTAGGAAATTAACCACCCTTGTATTAAATCAATTTTTTCAATGGAGAATGTTGGGTTGGGTTATTGATGGTAGAACCTATAATAAATACTAAGTTCCCAACACTCAGTTGAGAAGGTAAATACATCATGTAATACCCCATACAGATTTTAGGCATTCCTCTCTTCATTCATAATTTTTCATTATTTTTTACAGTGGTTGAAGATTAGATACAATTTCTTTTACTTTATATAATTTAAAATATTTTAGAATTAATGTTCTTATAATTTCTAAAATTTTAGTATCATATATTGTTTTTATATATCTACATTTTAATAAAATTATATACAATATATTTTTCATAAACCACATTAATATATCCCCATTTTTAAATGATTTAATCATTGATTTCCACCATCCTCCATGTTTCTTTATCATTATAAATTCAATTTTGAATACTATTGTATTCAGCCATCATTTTCTATGTAAATAGAATAATATATGAATATAATATATGATTTAAATTAATTTTTCAATGTCAAGGCTTCATAAATATTTTTAAAAAACTTATTTCAAGTTAAATTCATATATTAAATAGAAAATCAGGATTTAGAAATTTTGGGATTTATTTTTTTTAAAGAAAAAAATTATTAATTTATTATATGGGGTGATGGTGTTTATTTTATTATAATAATTAATGTTTTTAATAATTCAGTTTTGACAGGGTGACCAAGGTCGTAGTTGATTTTTAGTAAATTTCTTGCATGTCTTGTACAATGCAATGAGGGTATTCTTGCTGTCATTAATATGAAACAATACACGATGGAGCCAATTTGGTCCCCACATGGATCAAAGCTATTAAAACACATGTAAGGAGATGAATGAATTTTATAGTGATCTAGATTAAAGTATGCATGGGAACATACCCCTTGATCCAAAACATGTCATTCAAAAAACCCAAAGGATATGAATGTGAGGACCATGTATCAACATGATGTGTGGGTGGTTGATCCTGGATGGTGGTGTAGCAACATGAACAACCCATAGTTGGAGAAAGGGGATTAGGGGGAGATAGTTTTAAATGTTGTGGGTTGAAATCCTAGAATGTAAATAAGGTTTTCAAGTAACAATCAGATGGTATACTAAGTTTAAAATGGGGTATTCATTCAAATATCCCCAATAATATATTCCAATGTGGTGGGTTATATTAGTAGCATTCTTCATTCTGGATGGCCACATCCCCCCAAATTTTAATGGGGAAAGTAGTGTTAGGAATGGTTGGTGGCCAAACCACACCAAATAAGTAGAGGAGGCACCAATAGAGAGTGATACTTCCTATAAAATGTAATTATCTCTACTAGTATTTTCATCATGACTAGTAATTACCTTCTTCACATCTCCTCCCATTGTATTTATTTTTGGTATTTTGTGAGGAAGTTTCCCCACATATTAAATAGAGAGTATTATCAGAGTTTTTTATTATAATATTGAGGGAGTGTGTATCCAATTTTACCAATTTTCATCCTTCTACTTTTCAATGGTATTTAACCCCATTCATTTTGAGGGGTTTTCCATGTTACAACTGGTGTCTGTTTATTTATGCATTTTTACACTTTAATTTATCTTGGAATTATCATTTCACTAGTAGTACAATCATTTATAGTCCCAAAAAGTAGTAGTAGAGGTAGGTTATTTCCCACTGATGTTTACATTTTCGGGGATTAATAATTCTCATAAATTTTAGTATTCTCTGTGATTGCAACTCAAGTTTATCATTATCATTAGAACAAACTTTATTTAGATTATTAAATATACCAATGTAAAAGAGTGGATGTTCTAGACAGACAACATTTATATATTTTGGATAAATTATAAATTAAGTAATTATGTGGGAATACTTTAAGTTTCTTGAAAATTAATATGCTATCAGTGTTTCAGGATGATAATTTTCTACTAGATATTTTTGAAAGAAGAATTGGTGTGATGATGGATAATGGTTTTAGTGGGATCCAAAACCATGAAATGGATGGAAATTTTGTGATTGCCTCTTAAAATTGATAAATTCTAGTTAGTGAAAATATGGTTACTGATGGAAGTAGACAACATCTCGATAACGAGTGGATAATCGACTCGGGAGCCACACGTCACTTGACATCTCAATGAGAACTATATGATAAGTATTAAATTACCCTTGAAAGACTTGTGTAAATGGGGATTGATCACAAATTGGAGATCATTATAGTCAGAACCATCAAACTGAATATTCATGATGGTATTGTTTGAAAAACATATGGAGTACATCATGTGAAGGGATTGAAGAAGAATGTATTTTCTTTTGGAAAATTTGATAGAATTGGATACAATACTTGCACCAATAATGGAGTAGTGATAATTCTGAAGGGATTTATTATGGTGATAAATATTGTGAATATCATGAAGAACATGTATGTGATTAGAGGTTAAATGTACATATATTTAAATATAGTTGTCATATTAACTACCATGATGGAAGCATTAATGATGTTATGGCATTAGAGGCCTAGGAATATGTCCAAATGGGGCCTGAAGATTCTGACTAATTGGAAGTTATTTCTTGGTCCTACAATGTTATCCTTACCACTTTTTGATCATTGTGTTTTTAGAATGAAACATTGGATAAAGTTACATATGTCAACTAAAATAAGAAAATAGGTCTTAGAGTTGATCCATTATGATGTTTGGAAATATATACCTATATATCTTGTAGGATCAAGTTATATTATATAATTCATTGATGATTATTCTATGAGATGTTTGGTTCACCCAATCAAGAGAAAACTAGTAGTTTTTTTATATTTATAACATTCAATGCATGGAAGGAGCTATAATATGGAATGAGTGTTAAGTGTTCGAGGGATTAAAATGGTGGAGAATATACAAGTGAAGAGTTGTATAATTGTTTCAATGATATTGAATTAAAAGTTTTTTCATACTGGTGTATTCTCAGTGGAATGGAGTGGCATAGAGGATGAATATATACTTTTGAGAGATAATAAGGGTGATGTTGAAGCTTATAGTAATTACCAAAACATTTTGGGAAAAAATAATGAATATCATTTATTATGTTATCATCCCATTCCCTTCAATGGTGATTGATCTAAAGACACTAATGGAAATATAGACTGGTAAACACGATAACTATTTTTAGTTACATTTTATTATATTCCCTATATATGAATTTTTTAATGACCAGGAAAGATCATAGATGGATTTAATATCAAATAAACGTATCTTATTGGGATATGCAGATGGTGTGAAATGGTGTCGTTTGTGGGTCCCCATAAACAAAAAATTTATCATTGGAATAAATTAAATTTTTTTTTACAAGAAAAGTTTAAAATTAAAATTTACGGAGACAAGTAGAAATGGATTATTGAAACTATAATAGTTGAGGTGGAGGAAAAATACTTGGAAGAACCAGTTTCCTCTAAGGAATTTGTAGATAAAGATTATCATGTACGAGTTGCGTATAGAACATGATGATCAACTAATGAAAAAATAACACTTGTATGGAAATCATATTATGTCACAAATAGTAATATTTCAAACTGATGTTATATGGATGATAGAGATAAATATTCTTTTACAGAGGTGACCTAGAGTCTAGATGTATCCTCATGGATGGTGGTGATGTAAGAGGATCTTGAAGCTTTGCAAAAAGAACAAGACTTGGGATCTTGTTCGATTAACTCAAGGAAGGAAGGCTATCAACAATAAGAAGGCTTTTAATATTAAGAAGAATGGAAAAGAACAGGTGGAAATATTTCATGCAAGAATGGTGGACATATAATATTCTAAAAATTAAGGTGTTTATTTATATGAATTATTTTCTCCTATTTCTAGACTGGTTGTTGTTTGGGTAGTTCAAGTGATGTATCTAAGATATAGTTTTCATCTAGAGAAGCTCTATGTGAAGGCTGTTTTTCACCATTGTGATCCTAATGATGATATCTATATGATCCAACTATAATTTTTTATAGAATAATACATAGACATCATGTTTTTCAGGTTGAAATAATTTAGGCATGGTCTCAAGAAGGATCTGAGGTGTTGGTACAAGATATTTGATCCCAATATCATGAGTCTCATATACAACATACTTCATTCAGATACATATGAATGTTTTAAGGTTTTGATTGTAAACATTTCATCAAAATTATATTGTATGTGGAAGAAATATTAGTTTTAGGTCCCAAAAATTATTATATCTAAGAGATTATGGTATAGTTGGCTATGGAGTTTGATACCAAAGTCATTAGACCATAAAAATGATTATTGGGATGCATATTTACTGAGAGAGAAAAAATTTGAATATTTGGATTCCATATAATAATTTCTCATAGAAACTAATGAAAATAATCAACATGCAATAAATTAAGGAAGTATCTACCCCTATTACTATTAATTTGAAGTTATGTTTTATCATGAGTCCTGGTAGTGATGTAAAGAGGATGGAGATGTCAATAATACCATATGCATTAGCAATATTACTAGACCAAACATTCCACATACATTGGGATAATTTATTTAGTTCATGGAAAATATAGTATTGGAGAATTTGTACATAGTGAAGAGGATCATGAGACACTTCAAAGAGACATCATATGTTGCAATGTTACAGAGGATCAGATTTCACATTCAGATTCTTTGTTGATTGATATTTTTTAGCTGATTCTTTACGAAGGAAAATAACTATGGTTATATGTTTAATATTGTAGGAGGAGATATGATATGGATTTAAAAGTTATATTTAGTTTTTCAGTTATCCATGTTGGAGGTGGAGTATAAGGAAACTATACAGGCTTGAAAAGATCTGATATGGATGAGAAGATTATTCGCAGAGCTCAATCCTAGATAGATGAATATTTAATTGTTTTTTTATAGTTAAAGAACGATTCACACTACAAAGAATCCATATTTTCATTTTATGATGAATCATATTGGGGTATAATATAAATTTTACAAGATGTGGTGGAGAAATGAAGCATGGACATGAAACAAATTCACATTAAAGAAAATCTGGTAGATTTACGGATGAAGGTGATTCAATGTGATAAGTTAAGATGGTGAAAATACTCTATTCAACTTGTAGAGAAAAGAGTGGTATGGTTTGGTAGATATAAAGGATGTGTAGATATGTGATTGGTTTATAATAAAATCTCCAAGTATCAGAAATTGCAGCAACATTATTTACTAGGGAAAGTTGCCACCACCAAATTGTCAAGGGGGTAAGGGCCGGTAGGAATGTTTGTTAGAAAAAACACCCCAAACCACCAATGGAGGAGGAACCAATAGAGAGGGATCCTTCCTACAAATGAAAATGTTATCTGATAGATTTTTCATCACCCCTAACAATCAGTTTCATCACATCTCCTCTAATTATATTTAAATGGGGTATTTTTTGAGTTGTTTTCCAAACATATTCAATATAAAGTATTTTGAGGGTTTTCTAATTATAATAGTGAGATATTTTTTACAAAATATTACCCATTGTGATCCTTTTATTTTTTCAGTGTTTTACCCCATTTATTTTCATGGGTTTTAGGTAACATTCAGTGTCCATTTAGTTCCTCAGTTTTTACACATTATTTTATATCGTTAAAATCATTGCACCAATGGGACAATAATTTAATATCTAAATATTTTGTGTCCTAAGAGGTGGGAATGAGATGCCAAAAAAATTTCTTGTAAGTCATGTTTTGTTGTAATTATATTTAGGGTCATCTCATTTTAGTTATGGGTTTTTATATATTAATAAATCTGTTTTAATCTAGAAATTCATTTCCTTAAGGTTCCCATGTCCCTTTATATTTAAGTTCCAAGTATCTCCATTCTACCCATGATCAAATATTCAATGTATTTTCAAAGTTGTTATGAATGATTTTTTTTTAATCATATTTATTTATGGGCTTGTTGTATTATCAATGCCTCGTAAAATAAAAAATTTGATGTAATAATTTAATTTCAATTCATTTTGAATTTACTTATTTCAAATTTTCCTACTATATTATTGTATTCTCATAAAAGTTTCTGATGAGTTTTTTTATTTTATAACATTTTTTAGAAAAAAATAATTTAAATGACTCGAGGAAAAATAATTTTTTATGAGAATGCGTTAAAGGATCCAACACCTTATATCCAATTTTTTAGTTTTTAATATATAAGTCTATATTTTTAATTTTTTTATTAAATTTTTTTAACTTAAATACTAATTTAAATTAATATTTGAATCATACTAATTATGAGTAAGAAAATAATAATTTTTAAATAATAATTTTTATGAATATTAATAAATAGTAATTATAAATATATGATATTAAATATTAATTTTAAGTAGTATTAATTTTCTATAACTAAAGAATAAAATATATTAATTTTAGATATGTTACTTTTAAATTAAAAAACTATTATAATTATTAATTAAATTTTTTATTAGTTACTAATATTAAGTACTAGTGAGTAATAATTAAAAATAATAAGAAATAATCAACAATAATTAGGATATAAAGAAACAATAAAAAATAAAATATAACAATTTATAAAATATTATTAATAATAATTAATATTAATTAATATATAGATAATGAAATTTAAAAAATATTCAATTTTAAATAGTATTTAATTTCTAAAAGTTTTTAGAAATAAATCATTAATATTTTCAAATTTAATTTCATATATATATAATGAAAAATAATATTTCATAAAAATTTAATAATAATAATTGTTATGATGTAATGATGATTAATATATTATTATTTTTAATTTTTCATTACATAGTATTGAAAAAGTAATAAATAATATTAAAAATAATGGTTACTTAACGAAAATGAATAATAGTTTATGGTAAATAATAATATCACAATTATATAATAATCATGATTACATTATAATGAAAATAACGCATATAAAAGGTAATATAATATTAGTTATTTTTTAAAGGGGAAGGGACAAGGCCCTTTTATTGAAACAAAAACAAACATTACAAAAACAAAGAGATGAGAAGATAGGTTCACACGAGTGGTTGATGCACTCATCATAAGGTACCAAGTTGTTTGATAATCTTTTTAGAAATCGTGTATTCTTTATCTTGCAAGGCTCCCTAATTTTTTCCTCTTCCTTTCCAACATCCACGACCCTTGGTATGAGGTGTTTCAAATTTTTTCTATTGTTCAAGGAGACATTCAATTTCTAAGATGAGTGAGTGAGAATCCTCAAATTGTGACTCATACTTATTTTTAGTCTTGTCCACCCATTTGTGTCACCACCCACGATTTCTAGGATGATGTCCTTGTTTCCTATTAACTTTTTTCCAAGATCCTTCCAACTCATCCTCTTCTACAGCTGATTGGATCAACCCCATTGAAGTAATCTCATCTGTCTCTTTTTGAGATCTAACATGAAATATTTTCGAAAGTATTAAAGAATCATTATTCACCTTTTCCTACCGATGATGGTCAATGGTAGTACCCTTTCCATCAGAATGTCATGCACTGCTATTGTGAGAGTAAAGAACATCAAAAAAAATTATAAGAGGTCACCTTTTCCGCATTGGGTTTGAGAACTAGATGGGATTTACATCAATGATCTTTCAATGCATGTACATGAGGACTATGAATGACCCGCCCATCATTCTTCTTGAGAGCAGGTTGAGATTTACATGAAAAATAAATCATACCATGAATAGGAGGAGCAATGGGAGCCATATCCTAAAACTCCTCCATTGAGAGAGCCATATCAGGTGCAAAGGAAACTAACACATCATTGGGATTGAGGGCTGGATGAGACAAACCTTATACATCATTCCTTCCATGTATATGAGGATAATTGGGAGCCACCACCTTTGAGAGAACCACGTCAGGAGCAGTGAGAACATGTTTTCCATATTTCATAGAATTCTCTAAAGAACAATCCTTACATTGGTAGGTAGAAGGTTTATATGGTTTTTTCACATGTTTTGGATGCATTGGGATTTTTACAACACTTTTTTTAGAATAAAAGATAGAGGGTAAGAAAGGGGTCACCCAATTCAGGTCCAAAAATCGACCCCTCTATTGCCACTTGATAATTAACACTCTCCATAGATATATTTGGATTCACCTCTTATGATCTGAGTTCATTAGTTAACTAAGTCTTAATAGCTTGACCCTGCTCAATAATATCATCCCATGATCAAATGTTATTCTGACCTATGATATTCTTATATTTCATGCAGTTTTTAGGTTGATCCATGGAACTTGTAGAGTGATTTATAACAGGCCTGTCGTCACTAGGTCTAGTATTCTGAACTAAGTGTTTTTCATTATCCTGATTATACACCAGTTCTATCAAGGCACTCAAAACCAAAATATGAGGTAGCTTCTGAGTAGCATTCTCAAACACACCAGAGGTGTTAGATTTCAATGTTTTTATTCTTTTGAAACAAGATTTAGAATCATGTCCATAAATAGAGAAAAACTAACCAAAAATGCTATATTTTTTGAATCATCTACCACATTTCAAAAAAAAACCTAACTGAGTAATAACAATATTAACTTTAGAAATTAAAATTTTATTTACATATATTTGAACTATTATTTTCAAATAAATTATTTTTTAGAACAATTATATGTTTATATTGAAAAAAAGTATAAAAATATAATAATTTGATTCTATGGAAGTTATTTTTCTTAATATATATTTATGCTATCTAATTAGTTGGATAATTTCTCATATATTATTTGATCAATAACATTAATATAGAGTAGTCACTCAAGTCTCAAATAATTTTTGTCATAGAAAACATATAAAATTAATTAGTATAACTAATTTTCATCTGTGTCTAAATTAAGGGTCATCCCATTATTCAGAGTGTGAATGAGATGCACATATTAAACTCATCAAACTTCATAATGGTGGAGTCTAATGACCTAGTTGGTGCCTTCCTCAGGTACAGTAACCATTATTATCTAAAAATTTATTTCAGACTCATCGAAATGAGGTTTTTTCGCTACCTCTGGGATATTGAGATTTGATAATGTCCAACATGATCTTTCTCTTACTATATATGTAGAACAATCTACCATACCATAATAATTGACCATGATCTGTAAAGGGCCAGTCATGAATGATGATGGAAATTACATCTTATAGGATCTCATATCCTCTACACCAAGAGAATGTCATCAATATCCTAATAGAATATGAGGATCTCATCGCTGTTAGTACACATTAAAATTTGTCTAAGGCATGATTTCTATATTTTCTTCCTATTTTGGTAGAACATGTGATTCCAAACATGTAACTTAACATGTTCTATGTTATCATCATTGTGACTCATCATCATAAGTGTCTTCTGGAGAAAACTCTGGAGTAGGAACATCTTCAATCTTTGGTAGATGATTAAATATATTATCCTGTAAAAATCTATGTGATGGTAACATGTTAGGAATTGTACCATAGTATGATTCTTTTTTGAATATCATTACCTCCTTAGGTTTATATATTTATATTATATTTTTTAGTCATGTATGTCAAAAATAAATTCACAATGAACTAGAAAAAAGTATGCAAAAAAATAACTTAAGGTTGTTATCTTACAAATTATTGGAGCCATATACCACTTCAAAAAAGTTACAATATATATTTTAGTATATACCATGGTGAATACTGCAGTATATGTGATACGTAGGGTTGTATTGTAGGCATTCCCTTAATATAAAATGTCACATGTGTATCAAATATGTTGATATACTATGCATTATACCACCTTTAGTTGACATTATTACCCCTTGTCAGCTTATAGGATTGATGTATTGTTTGTTGTATCTATGTTATTGAATACATTTAATGCATTCAAACAAATTCATAACTCTATTAGTATAGTTTCACTCAATAATAATAAAGGGTATGAGAGGAACTATAACCCTATCATCGTCTATCCCAATAGTGTGGTAAGCAATAAGATGGTCAAAGAGGCCCTAATACAACTAACATGATATCTAAAATGGTATATGATATTTTTTAAAAGATTTTTTAATTAATTTTAGACAAATATAACATTCTAAAATTTATTACTCAACATAAGAATATATGTACTTACATTAGTAGGTAGAAGACAATCAAACATGGGATTTTGTGGTTCCAAATTATTCCTTAGTTACCTAACATGTTGGTGTGTAAGACTCCACATGTAATATATAAGATTGAATTTCATAAATAATATGTAATTTAGTATAATATAATTCACATTTTCATTAAAATATATCATCCCTTTTCATGTAAGACATTAGGATATTTTAAGGGGAATTTTCTAAGCCAAATTCTTAGATGATGTGAGATTTCGAGCCCCATTGATCCTCGAAGTTGATAAAATAAATATATTATATATATTATATCATGTAAACAAAATTTTCATGAAATAGTGGAAAAAATTACAAAAGGATTATTTGATGGGAAATTTGAGACCTCCATTGAATCTTGAGTATGGGTTTTACCCTATGTGCGACAAAGATTTTTTCAATGTGGGGTGGTTGGTTTTAGTGTGGTCATGAGTGATATATTAAATGATAAATATATCAATTTACTTATTATTTGTTTATTTTAGATGAGCTGGCTCCCTCTATATAATTTATTTTGTATCTAGATCATATGGTTATCCACATAACCCTTAGGATTGAGAGGAGAGCATAGAGGACTATTGGAGGATATGAAAACCCCGACCAGGACACCCTCACAAACTGGTACCCAATCCGAGCCATCACATACCAAGAAGATGTCCCTAATTGCCACGGGCTATAAAATAGTACACATGCATCAACAATAACCAAAAGGAATAATGTTTCCCATCCTGAAGAAGACAACATGAAATATATATACACAGAATGGGAAGATACAATGGATGAGTAAATATTAAATATATGATATATCAAAAGGGAAATAAGAGATGTGATACAAATAAAACGTATCTAAACAAAATCCAATATAAATGTTCAACAAAAAATGAAAAATAAACCAAAAACAGTTACTCTATTTCATTTCATAGGTATACAACCCAAATCTCACCACTAGCTACATAGAAAATCTATCAAAAACCTCAATGCATAACTATGACGCCTTTCTTTTCCTTGTATCAAAATACATACAAAGGTATATGCCCTACCAAATTGGTTCATAGGGTGTGGTCAAAACTAGGCCATCAGGATCCCACCTAGGTGTTCCATATCATGTCTCCTTACAAAAACCTGAACATTCTCAAATTGTCGGAAAACAAGGAATGAATTACATTTGAACAGTTTTTATATCATAATCAAGGTAAAAACATTTCCCCTTATCCAAAATTCTAGATAAAGTGATTGAAATAGTTTTGATGAATTTCATTAAAATCAGTCAAATCAAATCATTTTCCATATATCATATCAAATACATTTAAGTACAAGATACTAAAATAAAAGAAAAATCACATGTAAAATCACACCATGTATCAAAACAGGTAAGGCTAGCTATGAAAATAATACCTAGACATAGAAAATAGTGTTCATCAAGCCTCTAGAAATATGCATTGAATCAGACCGAAGAGGAAAACCCTAGAAGTGAACCTCCCAAAAAATCTAAAAATTCCCTAGAATAATTTTCCAATGGAGAATAGGAAAACCTCATGAGTAAACCCCCTGACAGTATCAATGGCAGAGGCATATTACTACACTTTCGACCAAAGTATCCAATACTTACCATATGCTAGGTTTTCCAAATCATTTAATCAAAATTATAATATAAAATCCAGTTCATAAATCCTCTTCAAAATTATCTAAAATAAACATTTTTATTTACACCAATATGGGGAAACTCATATTATTTCAATAACACAATTCCACACACACAATTCAATCATTCTAATTCAATTATAAACCAATTTATAATAATATAGCAACACAGTTATTCCAAAATTTCCTAGATATGGAAACACATACCTCAAACATGGGTCGCACAGGACCACTATAATATCCACCAACATGGAATCACGAAAAATGACAATGGAGTCTCTATAATCAATCCCCACATCTCAAAATCAATTTAGTGATAAAAAAATAACAGAGAGGATAGATCACTATAGACATAAAAGGAACTCACACTCTACACCAAAACCATCTTGAAGGTCAACCTCTTGATTAAGATCACAAAATTGATCTATAAATGATCAAGCTAATTATATTTATAGATTAGTATAACCATAAATGTTTTGTAATGGTGCTACTGTGATCAATGAAAATGAATAAGAAGACTGATTTCATACATGGAGAGATACAGTGGAACCACAATGATAATTAATAACTAAATTAAACGATAATAAAGGATAACATATCCCCAAAATAATATGGGAGACCACCTAGGTATGATAGGAAAATTACATGGCTTAATGAATGTTCAATCACCAATCTAGAACCCAAAAAACATGAGCCATAAAACATTCACAATATGAAACAATTTCAAAAACAGAATTTCTCAATTTTTAAAAGACTATGGAAAACACATCACCTCAGTTTAGAATCATGATTTTAACATTTCACAACTTGAAAAATATTCGTAGAACATAAACCTTTCACATATTGAAACAATTCATAACACCATCTCTAAAAAGTTTTCATGTTGTGCAATCCTTACATGATGTTAAAACATCATTCAAATAAAAAAACTAGATTATGCATATAAAACAAAAAAAATCAAATATTTTTTACACACAAGGATAACCCCTCAAATAATTTGAAATATTTACACCTAGACTAGATTATTTTAGAAAAATATGCATCCCAAAACATTAGCTCAATTTCCCAAAAAAAATCTATTCATCCACAAGGGTCCCAAAACATTGCCAAAACAAGAGGGAAACAAAAAGTGCAATGAGAAATAGCTGAAATAATGTAATGTTATGTCTCAAAATCCCCACTATAAGGATTTTCATCCCCATAATTTTAGGAGTGAGAATAAATTATTCATAGATATGAGGCCACTGCTCCTTCATCAATGACTCCTTCTCCCAAGTCTCTTGAGAATTTTATTTTTTTTATATAAAATTATAACCAATTGAATCAACTTCCCATGTAATACATTCAATTAAGAGTCAAAAATCTCCACTGGTTTCTCTATAATCGAAGTATTTGTCTCCAAATCTAACTCTTCCTAACTTAAAATGTTATATGGATTAGGATTGTATTTCATGAGATGAAATATGTGGAAAAAATCATGAATAAACATCATCTAAACAAACAATTCCAACTGATAAGAAACATTCAAAATATTTTTAGTGACCTCAAGTGGTCAAGCTTATCTCAGATCCATATTTCCTTATTTTAAAAGTTGATGTTGACCCAACCATAGAGATACATTGACGAAAATGTTGTCACCAATGGAAAAATTCAAAGATAGATGATGAGGTCTGCATACGATTTATAGAGACAATGTACTATAACCAAAAACTAATTTATATAATAAATCCTCATTTATTTATACTTAATGAGACTTGGTCCTATTAGAGAAGCATCACCCACCTCTTCCTAACTAGGAGGTGACCAACACGAGTGACCATACAGAACCATAAATGGAGTCATTCTGATCGATGACTGACAACTGTTTTTATAAGAAAACTCTACTAGTCCTAGATTGTTGTCCCAATATCCATCTAAATGCAAGACACAATCACATGACACATAATCCAAGATCTAAATAGAATTCTATGTATGTTCGTATGTATATGGGTGGAACATTCTATTAAATCTAACCTGAGTCCCTATCGCCCCCTAGACACTCTTCCAGAACCTATAGGTAAAAATAGTATCCCTATCTAAAAAATGGAATATGGAACTTCAGGTAACCTCGCAATATATTGAACATATAACTTACCCAAGTCATCAATATTAGTGGTGTTCCTGATTGGAATAAGGATATCCTACATTGTGAACTGATTAATAACCACCAAGAAAACATTCCTCTCTTGGAGAGCCATGGTAATCTAACAAATATGTCCATCAACACCTATCCCCATTTCAAAACCATCACATTGATATTTTGAAGAAAAAAGAATTTTTTAGATTCTCTGCCTTTATTTATTTAGATGTTTAACAACTTCATACATAGTCTTCAATTCCACGCTTCATACCTAACCACCTTAATCATTGTATCATGTCATAATACATCTTCATAGTGCCAAGAAGTACAGAACATGAAGAACTATGAATTTAAAACAAAACATACATCCTCATAGATGATGTGATGAAAAAACTATTCCCAAAATGATGAAACCATATAAAGATAGATACCAATAAGAAATGGTATATCCACCATATATGGTATCTTGAATTTCCCTGAACTCGTTATCCTTATAATTACCTTTAAAATTTCACTCATTGAGAGATTATTATAATGAAACACTATTGTTAACCATAACTAGAACATACTCCTAAGAATCCAAGTGAAACTGAGTGGAGAGGCCCATGAGTTTCCACTATTTGAATTCTAGAATGGCTTGTGGAGGTACATTCTTTCTGAGAGTATTTTCAATGACATCCCACTTCCTAGGGTATAGAAGATATTGAAGTCAAATGCTTCAAGGTATTACACGAACTACATATATTAGAGATTAAAATATTTCTGAGAAATGATATTGTACAGATTATAATAGTCATAAATGACCGTGAACCTCTCCCCAAATAGATATCACTACTAATACAGAAGTGCATTTGTAATTGTGGAAAATTCTAAATCTTGTGTGGGATAATTATTCTCATGTGTATGAAGATGGAAGGTCTTTTAAGACACTAAATGATCATTCTGCATAATCAAACTACCAAAACTAACACCAAAAGATTCCCAAAAAACCACATACCCCTTATGAAGAACTAGTAATATTAGAATAGGTGTTGATGTTTGATGTCATTTCAACTCATCAAAATAAAAAAACACTTTTTGTCTCATGAAAATTTCACCCCCTTCAAGTTATTATTAATAAAAGGTGATGTAATATTTAAGAAAACAATGATGAATAGTTGGTTGTATCAAAGAAGGACAAGGAAGCATTGAATCTCAAATACAGTCTATGGCTCTTTCTATGACAAAAACATTCACCTTTTTAGGATCAACTGATAAGTAATGCTTAGAAATATTGTGTCCCAATAAATTCATTTATTGGATCCATAAATTTCATTTTGAATAATTTCTATATAAATATTAATTCCTCAATTTTCTAGAAACAAACTCAAAATGAGATCCTTTTTGTAGTCTAATATCGACTAAACCAAAATATCATCCATAAACACTACCATAAAAATTTCATGATACTCATGGAATATATGATTCATCGTATGAATTAAAAAATTTCACTAGTATTAGTCATAAAAAAAACATCAAAAGATATTGTTAATGTCTATACCTACTCTTAAAGGCTATCATTGGTTTTTCAGACTTCTGAACTCTGAGATGATGGTAACACAGCTGAAGATCAATCATAGAAAACCACTTTAACACTTAAATATTTCAAAGAAATCATCCACACAAGGATGAGGATAATTATTCTAAACTTTTTCCTAGTTCAACATCTGATATTATGCATACAATCGATGTGAACCATCTTCCTTCTTAGAAAATAGCACAGGGTTTCCCAATGAAAAACCCTAGGGTGAACAAAACCTTTTTTTATAATATCATCTAATTGAATATTAATCTATTTCTTATCTACTGGAGTGAAATAATAATAATGTATAAAAATCTTCTATGTACCTGGAACTAGATCAATCATAAACTCAACCTCCCTCACTATAGTATTCCCATTGAAATAATTTACAAAACATCATGAATGTCCCAAAAAATAGTGGGAATATCAAAAACCAAAGAAAATTCATCAGTATCAATTGCTACAACAAACATAAAAATCCCGATCTCTAGGAAGGAAGGTTATACGTGACCATAAATTGCATCCCACTCTTGCTGAAACACTCAAGATCTCACATAGGTTGAAATGAAAGAGAATCACTTATTATAAAAATCAAACTCATCATGATGTGTCATGGTCGAATCCATCTTGATTATGATGAAAAACAATTCCATATCAAGGAAGAGGAAATCACTGAATAATCCCTCATTATATATTGATTGCAAACAAAAAGGACACTAAAACCCCACGATCATTTCTCCTTCTATGATGTCTCACTAAATCCACAAAAAAGTACTTCAGTTTTGTTGGAATTTTAATCATATAAAAAATGACCAGAAATAAATGAATGGGAAGATACTATATCAAAAAAATAAGTCGCTCATGAAGATGTAATAAATGTTGTACCTATCACTATCTCTAAAACCACATCCACATTTGGGAAAAAACTAACACACTATGTGGTTCTACTTCACTACTAAGACATATAGCTAGACTGCTCTAGTCATTGAAGTAACTTACTATGTCGTAGTATCCTTTGGAGATGACGATCGCTAACCAAAACAAGGTGTAGGAATATCCTTATAAAAATGTGAAATATTAGTATAATTTACACAACTTTTTTAGGTATTCAAATGAATGGAATAATAATGGAGGGTCTGCTCGACCATTCCATATTGACAAAAAGTCATGGGATTACTACTAGCTACAACAGATGGTGTAGAGGTGGCCAGGTACTGAGAACCTCTACCACCACTCCAACAATGATCATTCCACTTCCTATTACCACCCTATGTGCCATTAGGATTTTACTGGGTGGAGGATAAGGGGAATAACAAACAAAATTTCCTACCATATTCATCACTTCCATCATCACCCATTATAACTTTTTCATATATGGATAACTTCATCCTAAATAATTGTATGATAATATATGATCAAAGACCATATATGTACATATAATCATTCACCTAGAAATTCTTTAACTTGTTTGGAGAAAAATTAACTAGATCAATGAACCAATTGGTGTACACTGATAATGAAATCACACCCTGATGTAAATATAGGAACTCTAAATACTTTTCCATCATCAGAAATATGGAACAAACTAATGGAATAATAGTTTCTTTAAACCCTTATAGTATAATCATATGAATTTATCCACTTGTACCATGGAATCCCACCATCTCTTGTTGGGAACTACATGTTTGAGCACCACATAATTCACCTTGATACTCTAAGGTTTATCTTGGAAGTCAAATATATGATTAATCTTATCTATCTAGTCATGTACCTCATGAGGTTCATTCATACCCTTAATGGATAGTGTATTCTCTTATAGAAACTCCCATGATTGATACCTTTCCCCTAAAAAACTTTTTATAACTCCACAAATGAATTCTGGAAATGTGGTACATTTTGGTTGAAATCTTTAATTTTCCATAGGATAGCCTCATTGTGATTATAATCAAGAGGTATATTCATGTATGTTGTATCAGGTGTACCCTCCTTAGGAACCCATGGAAAAATCCCATAGACATAAAACTACACTCTAAAATAGTACAGATGATAATAAAATATGAAAATTACAATTCAAAAAAGAAAAAAATAATAAAAACTAAGATTAAGATCAATAACTCAAGTATTGATACACACATCTAAAAATCCCATGGTAGCTTGGGCCTCATCATGATAATATCTAGTAAAGATCTCCCTCCAACCTACCACTCATGTTCTGATAGTCCAATAAACAGTCTATCAACCTCCCAAAACTACACACAACCAACATAAATGTTGTCCTCTAGATGAATATCACACAACATATCTAGAAAGGACCCAGAAAATTTTCATCACTGATCAACACATCCATAAACATAGAAAAATGGGGTTACCATGATCAATGATAATGAAGAATCAGTAAGATCACATACCCATAGAAACATACTGAAACCACAAAAAATATTCATTGATAAAGGAAATGACCGAAAATTAGTGAATATCCCAAAATATCCTTAGAGTGATCATATGTCTTGGAGAAAAATATTGTAGTTGAATGAATGGCCAATAAACCTTGAAGTTCCCTAAAAATAAAAAACAATAAAACATACATGATTTGAATTTATAGAAAATACAAAAAAACTCATCACCTCATATATAATATCTTAATTTCACCATTTCATTATATGTACCATATTTACAACCTATAAAATTTTCATCCCTTGAACCAATTCATGACGTATTCCCTACAAATTTTTAATTCCATTTTATCCTTTCCCAATGTGAAAACAACCTAGAGACAACAAACATAAAAGGTTATAAACAAAAAAACCATATTTTGTGTTCTATACACTCAGGGAGAAACAATAAAAACATTAACACATTTATAACTATAATTCATTAATTCAAAAAATTATACATTCCATAACATTAGGTCATTTTCCTTATAAATTTATCTCTATCTGCAAGGGTCCCAAAACACAAAAACTATAGAGGAAATGAAAAGAGTGATGTAAAATACATAAAATAATGTAACATAGTATGTTGGGATCATAGATCAATGATTTTGGTACTGTAAGGATCTCCAACAACAATGGAGTTTTTCGATCTTGCCAACAAAAATATTGTATAATCATTATTCTACAGTGAGTTATTTAAATTCAAGATAAGATGTTTTTTTGTGTGGACTTACTTGCATTTTTATCCAATAATGAAAGAGAATAAATTATTAAAATATTTTGATTCACTAGTCTATTAGTTTATGAATGAATGGTATTATCTTCCAAGATATAATAATTTGATATTTAATTGATTATTTCCTCTTTTATCATCGTATACTACAACAAATCGAGGCCAACCGGAACTATGGATAATATTCTTTTGTCAAATTTTTTTATTGAAGTTGTATATCCCCTTTCTATGTGTGATCATCATCATTTTTTTACATGGATAAAGGATTGATAAATATCTAGTTAGAGAGAATTTCACAATCATTATTTAGAGAAATGGATCATCACTATGGGTTTGAGATGGATATTGATAGTACAATTATGGTGTATGGAGATAGGAGATCAATTAATTTAATATTTAGAGATCCTTATTTATTTTTTGGCATCCAATGATGGAATGTTGAAAAGTGGATTATTTTTGAGAATATGAGGTGGTCATAAACTAGTAACTGTTAAAAACAAGCTCAAAAAATCGTAGATCCACCTTTTTTCAAGTTTGATTGGTTGATAATCGAAGGAGGATGTCATGAGAGAAAATGTGTAAGAGTTCTTGGGATTATAGGAAAATCCCGAATACAAAGTGTGTAGTCCTAAGAAAACAATTTGTGTATCCCCCACTATGGTGATAGGTTTTATACATTGAGATAGGTATTAATTTTTGTTTGAATTGTGTGACAACACATGTAGTCCAGTATTGCTAAATCTGTGTGTATCTTAGAGGGGACATCGGAACAGACATTTCCAGGCACACTAGAATGACTATAGTGTATGGTAATTATGCGTTACTCGAACATATCCAAGATCATGGGAATTACTAGAGTACCCAGGAATGACTCTATTCTCGGCCATGTCTATGTGCACAGGCATGACCACTATATTTGGGTATGACTTGAAGTAAACGAGCATGACCAAATGTGAATAGGAACAGGCCGGTTGTAGGTTGGGTGTTGTCCCATCCTCTACCTATGATATATTTTAAAATTACATTATATTTATAAGTAATAATACATTTTGTGTGAGATATAAAGACATTGGAATACTGAAGGCTGACAAGACACACCGTGTACACCCAATACATGTTGTGTACTTTCTATTAGGTAGTGTGAGGTCCATTTTCTATTTAGTGTAGACAAGAATCAATTGAGTTTGTTCTCTCAGTCCATCCCTACAAGGTTATAGTGTGGAATTATGTCTTTGTCATAGGATTTTGATCTTATATACGGTTTATACAAAGATATAGTTTTCATGAATCCATCCAAGATTCATTTCATGGAATCCTCTATCATATCATTTTACCTAGGTGGGATTTTCCAGATATTCATTACTAACTTATGTGAGAATAAAATCCCCTACTTATTTGTATATTACAGATTAGGGTTGTGGTATCCCCTATGATCTATATGAGTTATCCTATTTTTTTATTGATCTATTCTAAGTTTTAGTGATTAATTATTATTTGGAAAGGCTTGATGTGTGTGATCTCTCTAATGAGAATCATTTAATGTAGTATATATGGTGAAGTAGATTCTCTCAATTGGGCATTACCTCGAATCCTTGAGTATCATCCTATGAATGAAAGTATAGTTGAGACCTCTTGAGAATAGGATTCTTCTATTAGAATATATGGGTTATGGTCCTTATTTGTTTCATATCCAAATTAACATGACCTTGTGATTATGATTTTGCTACTCACAATTCATTATGTTTTGGGATTTCAAGGTGTCTTATTGGGTATTGTTATAATCATCCATTCTTTGGATTCTCCCACACATGTCTTATATTATGGAGATGATGACCCTTTTATAGAGTACTAGGAAGACCGTGAACATTTTGAGAATATTTTGGTTGATAAAAACCATGTTTTTCATGGTTTCATTTGAGAGTAGTCCCCTCCTTCAAATTAGGTTGGAATCTTTTCCAATTTTGGCATGCTTGTATTTCAGCCTTTATGATTATGAGTACTTTTTTAATACTCTGATTGTGGGATAGATGCTATGAATTCATTATTGTATCAGTTTTATTTAAAATTTCAACATTCTATATATATTTTGATATGTGTGTGTGTGTGTTTTTTTTGTGTCCATACATAGGTTGTGTCCTTCCATGTGTGAGATATACCCACTCAGTGCTGGTTAGAATCCCCTGGCCTATTGGTGGTGGGCTTGAGGTGTTAAACATTGCTTACAATTGTGCAGGATTTCCTCTATTGTTCAAGTAATGAAACATTGGATTCATAGGGTATTTTCATCCTATGACTGGAGTTTGGTGGGTTTTTTATAGCTGTGATTTTTGGTTCGGGAATTAAGTAAATAATTTCAAAACGTTTTGATTTTGGATATTAGGTTAGGGACTCCATTGTTGGTGAAATGACTGACATATCTATTCATTGATACTATGACAACCTTCTTATTGACATGGTATATGTAGGAATAATATGTAGTGTAATGCATTGGAACAGGAAACATATATGATTGCGTTGTGGTTTACATGACCTTATTGAGTCATATCTTTGGATATACTCATTGATTTTAGTAATTTTTATTTCCTTGTAGGATGTTTCCATGACAAAAACCAGTGATGTTTCTATAGTAGAGTCAAGTGTATATCCTGTTGAGTGATGATGCATTT
Source organism: Viscum album (assembly GCA_963277665.1). NCBI lineage: Eukaryota > Viridiplantae > Streptophyta > Magnoliopsida > Santalales > Viscaceae > Viscum > Viscum album. Next base: position 41,365,513 of record OY728162.1, read on the forward strand.
ATGAAGGGTCTTAATAATAATGTGTTTTCCTTTCAAATGTAAAAAAGGTGGTACTTCTACCCAATGATTAGTAAATTAACCCACCTCCAATGGTTCATGTGGTTTAATCAAGTCATACTAATCCATAAAAGACATTTTTGGTGTTGCATGATGATGTTCATGGGTTGAGTGTATATCATAGGATTTTGTCTTAGTAATGTATTAGGATCTAGTTCATAAGGACCCACTAATAACAAGTGTGATACTGGTCATTAAAAATGATTTTTCTACATTCATGAGGAACTCAAGAAAAACACATCCCTACGAGGTAGAGGAGTTTTTATTCCTGTGATGGATGAGGAAATATCACATGGGATTTTCCAAACCATCATTTTGGAGAAAAATATAGTGTCAATAGACACATAGGTAGAGGCATCGGTTAGACCAATTAGGCTTATAAGGTGTAAAATTTGACAGAGGATCTTAGATAAAAACATGAGGTTGTTGGTGTTATGATTTCTGCCCACCATCACCACCCTTAGTGTTCCATGCCTGAATTAAAGAGCTTGTATAAATGGATTTATACATATTCAGGTGCTATAAAATTATTAACTATAAGTTCCATGAGTTATTCTAGGTATTATCTATATAATTTATACATTTTTTTAGTATTAAATGTCATGGGTGTGGGAAACTCTTTCATTTCTAAAAAACATAATTAAAACCTACATCTCCTAAGTGGATTTATTGTCTCAAATATTATAAACAGAGACTCATACTATAGGATATTCAAAAATCATTCTTGTTTTTATAATATGTGATCTAAATTTTATAGGAGAAAAATTCTTGTCAGAAATTTTTGTAACCACTATAAGACCTTGCAATGTCCTCTATTGTATGGACTGGTTATCTAAATATCATACCTAGATTGACTATTTCAAGTAGGGGATGCAATGTGTCCATAGTTTTGAGGTAATACATTACTTTATTAGAGATAATGAGGTCTTGTTAGGGATGTATGTGCTTGTGTGTCAAGGGATATAGTTTATTTCTTATCATATAGACCATATCACCCTTGCAGAAATTGATGTTGTGGGATTTAAGTTTCTTGCAGTGGTGGTAGAGTATGGTAAATTATTTTCTGAGGACATTCTTGGATTACCTCCCCACTTAGAGTTAGAATTATGTGAACACATGAACCTAGTAGATACCTTGATATCCTCACATTATATCAGATGGATCCTATATAGCTTTGAGGGATGAAGGTGCGGTTGGAGGACATGTAGAATAAGGTATTTTTCGGACTCAATCACCCTAGGAAACACCAACATTGTTCCCCATGAAGGAAGATGAGAACTTGAGGTTGTGTATAGATTTTTTCTGGCTGAACAAGGTGACTATAAAGAATAATTAGTCACCACTAAGGATCCAAAACCTCTTTGACTAGTTGAGAGGGGTATGATGGTCCATAAAGATTGATCTCATATCGGCGTATCACGAGCCCCATGTTTGTAATGAGGATACACTAAAGATGAAATTCTGATTTCACTATAGTCATTATGAGTACTTGGTGATGCCTTTCAGTGTGGAAAATTCTATTATTGTGTTCATCAGACTCATTAATGGAATATTTTAATAATTTTAAGTGAGTTTTTGGTATTCTTCATCAATAACTTTCTAGTGTACTCGAAATATGAGGAGGAGTATGTGAGACACTTAAGGATGGTGCTCGATATAATTTGAGATCACGAACTACATGGAAATCTCCTAAAGTGTCTGTTCAAGATTTTAGAGGTCTACTTCATTGTAAATTTCATATATGTAGAGGGAGTATTAGTGGATGAAATGTTATATTAGCATCCTCCCAAGAGCATGATGGATGTGCGGGATTCCTTGGGTTGGTAGGCTACTATAGTATATTTTTTCCTCATTTATTTTTGATATTAGAACCTTTGAATAATCTTAATTTGAATGTACAACCTTTAATATAGATGGAAATGTTATATATGGAATTTAAGAAGTTTTTAATGTGGTTGGAAAGATCCCCCATATTCAGAATGCTGGAGGATATTTTTGAGTACATAGTGTTATGTGATGCCTCCAGGATCAAACATGGATGTGTCCGGATGAAGATGCCGGCAGTGATTTCCTATTGTTCATGACAGTTGAGAATTAATTTACAAAACTACTTGAATAATTATGTAGATATAGAAGAATTGGTATTCACCCAATGGAATTAGTGATAATACCTTATGGGTTTGAGGTTTATCATCTATTCTAACCACATGAGTCTCAAGTAATTTTTCACACATAAAGATTTTAGCATGACCCAGAAGAGTTTTCTAAATTTTTTCTTGGATTATGACTTTGAGATATTCTATTTTTCTAGGAAGGGGAACATAGTCTAATATTATTTATATAAGAGATCATTTCCATAGTTATTGACAAATGTGTTTTATCAATTATCATCATTTTAATTGTCCTTAGTAGATGTTAGTAGTGTTGTTTATTTATAGTTGATAGTTGTTACCCCTCCAATTCTATAGGATGTTAGAGAGACTCGTCTTGAAGATACTAATCATGAGAATAATGCATGACCATATTTCTATTGGACATGTTCCTAGTAGATATTTTTATGGTATGGATCAAGTCATCCTTCTTTAGGTATGGATTATTACACTAGCCATGTAGAGTGAGGAGATACTAAGGAGGTTTCATGCTTCCCATTAGTAGTACATCTCAAATAGATGAGGATGTACAAGGATACCTTAGCATCAGTTTTGAAGCCAAGAAAGTTGTAACATATTTTAGTATTAGACTCTTGATTTATCATCTATTTGTAGGTTATGAATAGAAGATCATGGTGGACAGTTTGGGTATTACTGTGGTTGAGCATGGTGTATTTTTTCCAAGATGATGTCTAGATAAAATGAAACGTTTATGTTCGAGAGAACACACTTTGAGTTAGTATGTTATTTTTCATCCATAGTTGGGAGGAACATCTAACAATGGTGGGGTTTCCATAACAAAATTTTTACCACTACACTATCATTTTATCACCTTTTGAGATCATGTATGTAATACCCTATAGGTCACTGCTTTACTAGTTAGATTTAGTGGGAGATAGTGAATATAGGCCAAAATTTGGTTTTTGAGATGGTATTGAATGTGTGTCTAATCAAGGGGTGGGTGGGGAATACTGAAAAGTGACATGTTCATATGTGTGCAGTTAGTAGAGGTATTTAATGATAAATGAGGGAAACCAAATGTTTCTATGATTAATCCATTTTTTGTGTTAAATTATTTTCATGGGGAAATAATTTATCTTTGAGATTCCAATTCCATTTTCTATATATTGTTTCGGTTAATTAGGTGGTGTCCCACTTGACCATATTATTGTATTTTAATGGGTGTAGGATGTACACCACATTTCATATATGAGGATATATTTTTATTACATGTTACATGATGTCAAACAATATGATATTGGCATTGAATATGAAATTATTTTTTAGTCATGTATGATGGAATTGAGAACTTTTGAGAGATAACCCATAATGAGAAAGTGTTTCCTGGGGTTCATTTATGATGGTAGCACAAGAATATTCTGGACAGTACATGGGAGTAGGAGAACCATCTACAAGTCTAAAATCCTCATATTTTTTGTGTGATTTTTCATTTCTTCTTGTAAATCTCTAAGGAATGGAGAGTGTAACAATTGTGTTTGTTCCATGAAATATTTTCAAATATTTTTATAAATATTTTTAGATCAAGGTGGAACAATGGAATAATATTTCATGTCGTAGTGGTCCTTGGTGTTGATATAATAAAAAGATTAAATATATTATATCTTGCACCCATGGGTTCCCTAAAATAATGGAATAAATCCTCAAAAGAGTCTCAGATGGGAAATTTGAGACTGCTATTAAATATAGAATGTGTGGTTTCCAATAGGGACGATATAATCTTTTCCAACATTGGGTGATTGGTTTTAGTGTGGTTATGGGAGAAATATTGCATTATTAATTAATTAATTAATTGGTTATTTTCCATGACCTCGATCCCCCTATATAATCCCAATTATATACAATTAATATCATTAGTTTTAGAACCTTGAGGATTGAGAGGAGTTTTTGGAGGATCATAGGAAGGTGTTAGGATCATTAATCAATGATCTTGGTGTTGCATGAATCATAATTGAATGTGGAGCTTGTGGATATCCCAATCTTCAACAATGTATAGCTATTTATAATAAGCATGGGATCCAAAATTCAAGGCAGGACATTGTTTTATGTGGATTTATCCCCATGTGATTATCCCATAAATAATAAAAATAAATTCTTTTAATGACTTTATTTTCAAGTCATTCATGTTGTCTGGGTATGGTTTTATCTTCTTGGAAATAGGAATTTGAAATTTTTTGGATTATTTTATCATCATTGGTCACCCTAGAGAAAAGAATTAATGTTGACCTGAAAATGCTTTAGGTTGATTTATCATAATTATGTCTTGTTTTTTTATCATTATATTCTACATGTGATCATTTTTTGTGTTTTATTTAGCCTACAGTTTGAAAAATACCCATTGATAAATAATTTCACAATTTTGATTTTGTAAAACAAAATGTCACCATGAGTTTTGTATGGATATAAATGGTACAGTTATGGCACATGAATATTGTGGATTTATTGGGTTTGTATTTAGAGATCCCCATATGTGTTTTGGCATAAGGCATGGTGTTATGTGACATAGATTGTTTCATTAACCTAAGATGTATCTATAAATAGGTCACCAATGATGAAAATCTTGGCCAAACCCAGATTAACCTATTCAAGTACGGATTGGTGGTTATTTGAATGAGGAAGGGTGTGGGACAAAATGTGTGAGAGTTCATGGGATTCAAGAAAAATATTGAATACATAGTGTGTACTCTTTAAAAAACACACCATGTATCCCACCTACTTTTATAGTGTTTATACATTGAGATAAGTTATCACATGTCTAATGACAGGTGTTATAATCCATGTGACCTGGTGTTGACATCTAAGTATGTGTTATAGAGGGTACACGAGCACGAATATTACTAGAAACATGAGCAAGAATATAGTACATGAGAATGGACCAGTACTCAAACAAATAAAGGAACACATTCGCAACTAGAGTACATGGTTCTAGCCCAAAACTCAGACATGTCCAAGTTCACTGGCACAACCATAGTATAGTAGCACTATATAAAGTATGCAACCATAGAAAACTTTATTTGGGAATATGATGGTGGAATTACAAATTTTGACTCATCATATAGATTCTATATATCCTAAAAGGAAATGTTGTTTATATGTACAAATACATGTCACGTTAGACATGAATAAACGGGAAGATACTGGGCAAACAGGACATGTCACATACATTTGTCTGAGATCCTTATAGTATATCCCATAATAAATATAATATCCCTTACACTCTACAGATAAGGTAAATACATCATCTAATCCCCCATATGTATAGTAGGCATTCAGTTCTTGATTCAATATTTTATTTTTTTACAATTGTTGGAGATAATTTACATTTTATTTTACTTTAATTAATTTAAAATATTATGGAATTAATTTTGTTAAAATTTCTAAAATATAGTATCATAGAATGGTTATATAGTTCTTATTTGTAATAAAATCACATACAATATATTTTTTATAAAACTCTTTCATAATTACTAGTTTTCAGACGATTCAATAATTTTTTTTCATGTCTTACTTTTCACCATCATTATAAATTCATTTTTTTATATGATTGTTTTCATTCGAAATTTTATAAATAAATTGAATAGTTTAGAAATATAATATATGATTTTGATTATTTTATAGATTCCAATACTTCATGAATTTTTCATAAAAAACATACTACATTTTAAACTAATATGTTCTATAAAAAACAATAATTTTATAAATTTTGGTTTCATCTGTTTAACAAAATAACAAATTATTCAATTTTTATACGGGTCAATGGAATTGATTTTAATATATTAATTAATATTTTTAATTATTTAGTTTTTATTTAATCCATTCATTTTCAACATTTATTTTTATGGTATACAATCAAAAGGATTTTTGAAAAAAATTATAAAAATTTATGGGATGTTGTGTTTGGATGATTTCTACAGGGGTTCAAATCGAGGTCACAAAACTCTTTTTCAAGCCTTGTATTATAAATTTCATAAGTTGGGTGGCCTCCACCAAAAAGTATAGTAATGTATACTCCATTATCGAAATAATATGATTGTATTTCAATTTATCCTTCCATGGATTACTCATTTGAACTCATTTTCTATAATAAATCTCACTCAGATATTTTAATTGTGTTCATAAAACTCATTCATACACTATATTGATGCAAAAGCCAATTAATTATGCTGCTTATTTCTTGACAGGACATAAACTTATAGTCATAATGGTTGATAATGTTTGGAATCATTGAGAATAAATAAAGATTGGTCATGCTGGGAACCTATAAAGTCTTCCCCTTTCAGAGTTAGGGTCATGTCATATGTGAGGAATCTGGGGGGGGTAAAACCTAAGGCATCCCATGTCAGTCAATGGGGTTATTTATTCTAGGGGAATAAGAAATTTTAGTGTAATTTCATTAGGAATATCTTGTTTTATGCATGAGGTGGATGTTATGATACATGTGTTGGGGTAGTAGATTTAAGGCCATGTGGGGACTCATCGGTCCATAATTTATAGTTTATAGAGATGTTTCCAATGTACACTTATTATGTACTAGACCATATGGGTGGCATAACATGGATAAGTTGGATCCAATGGGGACATAATGTTTGGATGGTGATAGGTTAAGTATATACCCATTGGGGAATATGATCATACTTTCGAGTTGGTGAGAGGTTAAGAGTGTCAAAATGGGGGATATTATCACACTTTTTTGTTGGTGAGGGGTTATGTGTGTAACACACCAAGCTTCCACGGTACGTTTCCCTTCGAATAATGCAATAGCGTGTGTTGTACGCAACCTCGAGCTCTAACACACACCACAACTAATTAAACTAGCCGTTGTGAATAGTAATACCTACTTTTTGAAATTTGATAAATTTTATTTATCAAAATGGACTTCATTTTTGGATTCGGAATATCTAAATTAGCCTATGTTGGATTTTTGGTATTTTCTAAGAACTTCTAATTTTTTATGAATAGTGAAAAATACTTAAAAACAACTTTTTTAATCAAAATAATTTATAGTGATAAATTATACTATTTAGTGGTTTTAAAGTATAATTAGAATATATTTTTATCATTTTATCCAATAGTGGTCATTAGAATTAATTTAACATTGAAATTGGACATAAACAATTGCCAATCTTTTGATATAAATTGTTTCTTAAAAACATGCTATTTGTTGTGACAGCGGGAATTAATTATAAAATAAATTAATGAAACTTATATTTTTGGAATTTTGTAAAATATACATCATTTTTGAAATCGGAATATCAATTATAGCTTAGGGTGAAATTTTGGCATTGTTCTGAAAAACTTCAATTTTTGATGAATAGTGAAACCACTAAGTGGTAGTTAAATAACTGATTTTTCGTTTAAATGAAATATTACCACTTCTGTGATTTGATTTTCAAAAATCCGACATACATGGTTGTCATTAAGAAGTAAAATGTGGTTCAATGAGATTAAAATAATTTTTGGTGAATAGTACCTTTTAAGTTCTTAATCGCGATTAGAGGTAATTAGTGTAGTTTAAGGTAAAAATAATGTTTTAATAATATGAGATGAGATTTACACATGTCTTACCCTCATTGGATATGTCATGGCCGACCAAGACAATCCATGGGTCAACTTGGGGACCCCATGGAGCCACTTTAGTTGGAAAATGACATAAATACCTTTTATTTAAGGTTAAAGTAAAAAATGACACAAACATGAAATATTTTACTAAAACAATTTTTACATGGGGTTATACAAGTCATATTTTTGACTATAAATAGTCATTGTAAAGATAAAAATATTTCCTACATCATAGTATTTTTTTTATAATTTTTAGACATTATATAAATTAAATTATTTATGACATCATGATGATGCAGCGATGACCTCATTATTTAACGATTTAAATAAAATGAGAATATAATGTAAAATCCAAGGCTTACACTTGTCCAAAGCCTATTGGATGAAGAGATTTAGAACCCTTATCACCTTAGACTCTAATTATACAAGTTTGGGACCTTTATAATCCGAAAAACATTGTATAATAGAATAACATTTCATTACTTTCCAAAAGTGCCCCTCCTCTCCACTTATAAAAGGCCCCCACCACTCCCACCTTATTCACACCATCAAGCCATTTGGCTCGGCCAAAATCTGCCCAAATACTCTCCCAACATCCCTCACTTACTCCTAGAAGCCTCACTTTGGGCATAATGCTTCTCAAGGAAGCCTTTGTCTCAAATCAAAAAGAGTTACCTGATTTTTTTAGGTAATGTCTTCTCTAATGTTGTTTTGTTTTATTTAACTTCTCCAACCCCCTAAACTCTTTTTATTCATTTCTTTTGTAACAACACCAGTATCCTCAATATACTAGGATGTTGTTATAATAAGTATTCGAGCTACACTTACACACACCTACATCTAATGGTTAAAGAACATACGGTTTCTGTGGAAGGCGAATTTCTGCCTCACGAAACGATAATTGTTCAACACTCATATAACACCTTCAAAGGTGGCCATTAAGATATAAATATATTTATATATAATATATAATATGTTTATGTTTTACTTATGCTTCTGTATTTCTCATTTAGGTCATACTTTATGATTTCCATTATGGGTAAACGAGATAATTTCATTTTAGGAAGTGCGGACTACCGCCCCCTCAAAGTGATTTGAATCGTTAATGCCATATGTGGAATGTATAAAGGATGGAGTAAATGGTATTATACACTATATTATACTGGAATTATATTATAAATTTATATCATTATGATTTCATTTCATTAAATACGAAATACAAATGAAAGTAGCGTTCATGCGTACGTACGGCTTACCGTCTCCATGAACGGTGCATTTCATTTCTTACCTCTAAATGTTATGTAATATTATAAATGAATGTATATAATGTATATATATGATATATATGACATCTAAATCATGAATATAATTCTGGAGATAATGGATATTCTACCACATAAACAACTTGTAATTATAAGAAGTTTATTGTTGACTCAAGTACCAAAGATCGACAAAACGACTCTTATTAACTTAAATAATTACATAATGTTCATATCATTGTAATAAGTGATATAAAAAGGATAATGAAATTTAAAATGGTTCTTAATAAGGTATATATTAACTCTAGTTTATTATTCATGAGGTTAAAGAACGGTTGAGTCAAGTCAGACACAAGGTAAGGGAATTTCTTAACCCAACTTCCATTCTTTGGGTTAATCTCCTACTTTCAAATTATGTCATGATATTATTATGTCTTATTTTGTATTTTTACTTTCATTATGTGTACCTATAGTGAATACAAATAATATATCTATTTTATTTTAAAAATGATCTTTGTAAGGACTTCGTCTCAATCTCCTTTCATTGAGGCATATTTGGTTTTATACACAACTTTCTTTTATACGGTGTATAAACCCCTTTGACTTTTACGTTTATTCAAAAGGAATCTTTTTTTATACGAAGCGTTTTACTAAACAACAAAAGGGGAATGTTTTTCTTTCCATACTTATGTGGTGACAATGACTTCTCTGCCGCCGTGACAATTATTTGAGTTTCGTCTTCCTCTACAAGCCATCATTTTTTTTAATGAAAAATAAATACAAAGTTTTAACTTTCTTTTATTTTGGTATTGAAAAGGTTTTTGAAAGCGTTTTTATTATATCAATGTGTTGTATTGATATCTTGTGATTGAAATGTGGAAATGTTATGTTTCCTTTATGCATGTTTTATGTGATACTATTATGTTATGGTTTATGATATGTTTAAACCTATTCATATGAGGAATGCATTGGACTTAATAAGTGACGGGTGGAGCCCGCTACAACTCCTCGATGCATCAGTAGGTCTCATGAGACAACTAGACGTGGAATTGGCCGAGGCCCTTTACAAATTTGTTTTATGGTTTTGGCCGAGGCCTTAATCATTTTAGTCGTCTTGGCCGAGGCCTTGACAAAATGTTTCAAAATGTCTGGAATTATACATTCCCTAATTATGAAAGTGGTTATTGATATTTCATGTGATTATTTGACCAGTAGAATATCCATGTGAAGAAGTGAATGGCATTATCTCATTTTAATTTTTCCATATTATGTTGATGTTCAAGTTTAAAAGGATTTTGTTTTAGTTATACATTGCCTTAAATTTTTATGTTTATTTATGAAAGCTTCCGCAATATTGTTATCCTTACTGAGCATCTGAGCTCACCCCTTTCAATGTTTTAATATTTTCCAGGATGTGAGGAAGTATTTTATAAATGACTTACTGGGATTGTGAGAAGAGGATATGAGTGTGGACTATGGAGACTTTATTATTGCAGTTTTTCACTTTATGATGTAATGTAACTTTTGCGAATGTATCTAGTGTTTCCAAGGATACTAAACTAATCAGTCTTTCGAGAATTGATCTTTTGTGATCATGCCAATGTTACGAAGTAATGCACCGACTCTGGGTAGCTGGGGTCGGGGCATTACAGTTGGTATCAGAGGCAGTTTAGTACTAAACTTGGAAGCTAGATTTAGATAAACTCTGATTAGAGCACATAGCCCGAAGATAGACTTTGAGGATTAGTATAGAAAAACTTCCTAGAATTTTGGTATTATAGAGATTTTGTGAGTTTTCCGAGCAATACATCCCTGTCTGGATACGAGCAGGTAAAGGCGGCTCTGGCACAGATGTACCTAGGGGTAAAACCCGAAAACACTGCTTTGAGATAGACTCGAACGGGAACTGGTGCACGACAACGGGCCTTGCTGCACTCTTGGTTACGACACTCCTGGGGGATATGCTTAGGATAATTCTCATTTTCTTTACAAACCACTATGAAGGGTTATGAGTATATACTTCCTCAAAGGAAACATTTCTTTTTATGATTATGGATTATATCCATAAATAGTTCAATTTATGTAAAGTGTTTTACAAATATGGAATTATGTATTTTATTTCATAAACTAATCTATTTTATTCCATTGTTTAGAAATGGCGCCTAGTGGAAGGAATGGAAACCGTATCAATGCACGCACTCCGTGTAGGGATTTCCCTCCTACTCAAGATAATTATGGTGGAGCTAGTGATACAACTGGTGCTGATCAGCTTCTCACCGTACTGGGACAACTCACACAGGTTATGAATAAAAACCTTACTCATATGGAGCACCCTGATCTGCAACGTGGAGGATCAATGCTAGACCATTTCATGAGGCAACAACCACCAACCTTCAATGGGAGTACAAATCCTGTAGTAGCTGAGCAATGGATAAATTCCTTAGAGAAAATATTCCATGCCTTGGGGGGGTAGTGAAAGGGAGAAAGTTGTCATGGCAGTTTATCGCCTCACTGGAGATGTCGATCAATGGTTGTCACTAATTCAAAACACAAAGGAAGATGATGAATTAACAAACATGGAATGTCAGGAGTTCAAAGAGCTGTTCTTAGAAAAATAATTTCCTCGAGACCATCAAGCGGATATGAAAAGGCAATTTCTGAGTCTGAGGCAGAAGGAGGATGAGAATGTCGCAAAGTATGAGGCTAACTTTACAAGGTTAGCGAGGTATGCTGCAGATTACATACATAACCCAAGAAGTAAGACTGATCGTTTCTTTGATGGGTTAAAACCATTTCTCCGTCGAGATTTAGTATCACAAACATTCTCTTCATACGAAGGTATTGTCACGTGCGCTATCAAGACGGAAAAGGAATTCTCTAAGTCTTATGACTTTAAATCAAAGCAAGATAAGAAGAGATCCGCTGAAAACTCTAGGAAAGGAAATAAGGAAACAGGGAAGAAGGGTAGAAATAAATTTCCACCCTGTGATAATTGTGGTAGGAAGCACCCTGGTGCCTGTCTAAAAGGAAAAGGAGTATGTTACAAGTGTGGTGAAAAAGGCCACCAAGCTCATGAATGCAAGGGAAAGAAAGCGGTTGTCAACGTGGAATGCTATAATTGTAGAGAGAAGGGACATTATGCAAATGAATGTCCTAAGTTTCAGGGGAACTTACCTTAGAAGAGGCCAAGGGATCAGGGTCAGGCTTATAATATCACTACTACTGAGGTGGAAGCTCCGAAAGACATGGTGGCAGGTAATTTAATGGTTTCCTCAAGTTTATCAAATACATTATTTGATTTTGGTTCATCTCATTGTTTCATATCTTCCTAGTTTGCTAAGAAAATTAGATATTTCCAATTTGATTTAACAAGGGAGTTATCGGTCAAAACCCCTAAGGGAAGTATTGTTGCAACAAAGTTTTGTCGATTAGTTCCCATTAGATCACCTAAATGTTCTTTACCTGCTGATCTCATCGTCATACCCATGATTGAATTTGATATAATCCTCGGTATGGATTGGCTTTCGGACCATGATGCAAAAATTTATTGTAAGAGGAAAGAGGTTACGATTCTTGATGATGATGATAAGGAACACCTTATCTTTAGAGAAGAATCGTTGCCACATAATTCTTATCTAGATCCACCCCCAGTAGCTCAACTAAATTCAATTAATGGGGAGGAAGAGAAGGAAATTACTAAGGGTGAGGAAAGGAATATTCAAATAGAGTATGTACCTATTGTGAGAGAATATGTTGATGTGTTTCCGGAAGATTTACCTGGACATCCTCCAGAACGAGAAGTTGAGTTTTCAATTGATTTAATTCCTGGATCAAGACCCATATCGAAGACCCCTTATAGAATGGCCACTGTGGAATTAGTTTAAATAAAGAAACAACTAAAGGAATTGAGTAATAAGGGATTTATTTTCCCTAGTGTTTCTCCTTGGGGATCCCATGTTCTTTTTGTTAAGAAGAAAGATGGATCTATGAGGTTGTGCATCGACTATAGGGAGATCAATGCTATAACAATAAAGAACAAGTATCCCCTACCTCGCATTGATGATTTGTTTGACCAACTGCATGGAGCTCAATACTTTTCAAAGATTGAACTTCGGTCTGGATACCATCAGTTGTGTGTGAAGAAGGAAGACGTTCCAAAGACAGCATTTTGAATAAGGTACGAGCATTACGATTTTACAGTAATGCCTTTTGGATTGACTAATGCACCCTCTTTTTTCATGGATCTAATGAATAGAGTTTTCAAGGAATATCTTGATGACTTTGTAGTGGTATTTATTGATGATATCTTGGTATACTCCAAAAGCCACGAAGATCATGAAAATCACTTACGCATTATCCTGAAGACTCTTATAAGACATGAATTATATGGGAAATTTAGCAAGTGTGAATTCTGGCTTCAAGAGATTTCTTTTCTTGGCCATATTTTCTCTAAGGATGGAATTTCCGTTGATCCTTCTAAAACCAAGGCAATCCAAGAATGGCCAACACCGACAAGTATAACTGAGGTACGCAGTTTTATTGGTTTAGCAGGTTATTATCGACGTTTTGTCTAGAATTTTTCCAGATTGGCTAACCAATTGACAAAGCTCACACGTAAAGGGATTAAATTTGTCTGGACAAAAGAGTGTGAAGAATTTTGTGAAGAACTGAAGAGAAGATTAGTCAACTCCCCTGTATTGACTCTACCATCGGGGAATGATGGGTTTGTTATTTATAGTGATGCATTGAAGAAAGGACTTGGTTGTGTCCTTATGCAAAATGATAAGGTTATTGCCTATGCATCACGACAGCTAAAAATTCATGATCAAAACTATCCTACTCATGATCTTGAGTTAGCAGCTGTGATCTTTGCTTTAAAGATATGGAGACAATACCTCTATGGTGAAAAATGTGATATTTATACTGATCACAAGAGTTTGAAGTATATTTTCTCACAAAAAGAACTCAACATGAGGCAAAGGCGATGGCTTGAACTACTCAAGGATTATGATTGCACGATACATTACCACCCGGGGAAGGCAAACAAGGTGGCAGATGCTTTGAGCAGAAAAGACCATGGAGTTTTGAATGTGATGAGAATTGAAAGGGATCCAATTTTCATGGATCTAGTGAAGATGGACATGGGAATAACTAGGGAAGGTGAAACATCAATGCTTTTTCAAATGGTTGCCAAACCATCATTACTAGAAAGGATTAATAGTTCTCAGACCGATGATGAAGAATTTCAGAAGAAGATTAAAGATGTGAATGATGGAAGATTGAGGGACTTTGTGTATAAGGATGGAATTTTGAAATTCAGGAAGAGACTTTGTGTTCCCGATATACCTGATCTAAAAAGGGAATTGTTGGATGATGCTCATAGTTCCAATTTCTCTATACACCCTGGGAGCACCAAAATGTATAGAGATTTGAAGGAACATTTTTGGTGGGACAATATGAAGAGGGAGATTGATGATTTTGTGTCGAGGTGTATGGTTTGTCAACAAGTGAAAGCTGGAAGGCAACATCCTGGTGGAGTATTGCAACCTCTTCCCAAACCTGAGTGGAAATGGGATAATATTACGATTGACTTTGTCATGGGACTACCAAAGACTCCTAGAAGGAATGATGCAATATGGGTCATTGTTGATCGTCTTACTAAGTCAGCACATTTTCTGGCTATACAGGAGGATCTACCACTTGAACGTCTAGCAAGACTATATATTAATGAAGTTGTAAGACTTCATGGATTACCCCTATCGATTGTTTCTGATCGTGATCCTCGTTTTACTTCAAGATTATGGAAAAGTCTTCAAAAGGCCTTGGATACAAAACTTCATTTGAGCACTTCCTATCACCCTCAAAAAGATGGACAATCAGAACGGGCTATTCAAACCTTAGAAGACATGTTGAGATCATGCTCTCTTGACTTTCCGGGTATGTGGGATCAATATTTACCACTGGTAGAATTTTCCTATAACAATAGCTTCCATTCAAGCATTCAGATGGCACCTTATGAAGCGTTATACGGAAAGAGATGTCGTACACCAACCTGTTGGGATGACGTTGGTGAAAGAAAGCTTGTGGGACCAGAACTGGTGGAAGAAACAATGGAAAAGGTGAAGGTAATCCAAAACCACATCAAAGCAGCTCAAAGTAGGCAGAAGAGCTATGCCGATAACAGAAGAAAGGTTTTGGAATTTCCGGTGGGAGATCATTTTTTCCTAAAGGTATCTCCATGGAAGGGAGTTATACGTTTTGGTAAGAAGGGTAAGTTGAGTCCCAGGTACATCGGACCTTTTGAAATTCTAGATCGTATTGGGGTTGTAGCTTATCGTTTGGCAATGCCGCCAAATCTCTCCAAAGTTCACGATGTTTTCCACATATCGCTATTAAGAAAATACATGCCCGACCCAACATATGTACTTACTTATGAGGAATTAGAACTGGAACCCGATCTATCTTATTGCGAAGAGCCCATCATAATTCTTGATGTGAGGGAGCAGGTGCTGAGAAACCGGACGACTCGTCTGGTAAAGGTTTTGTGGAGAAATCATAAAATGGAAGAGGCAATGTGGGAACCTGAGGAATTTATGATGAAGAACCACCCGAGTCTTTTTATGCAGTAATACCCTAGAAATTGTGAGGACTCAATTATTTGAAGGAGGGGAGAATGTAACACCCCAAGCTTCCACGGTACATTTCCCTTCGAATAATGCAATAGCGTGTGTTGTACACAACCTCGAGCTCTAACACACACCACAACTAATTAAACTAGCCATTGTGAATTGTAATACCTACTTTTTGAAATTTGATAAATTTTATTATCAAAATGAACTTCATTTTTGGATTTGGAATATCGAAATTAGCCTATGTTGGATTTTTGGTATTTTCTAAGAACTTCTAATTTTTTATGAATAGTGAAAAATACTTAAAAACAACTTTTTTAATCAAAATAATTTATAGTTATAAATTATACTATTTAGTGGTTTTAAAGTATAATTAGAATATATTTTTACCATTTTATCCAATGGTGGTCATTAGAATTAATTTAACATTGAAATTGGACATAAACAATTTCCAATCTTTTGATATAAATTGTTTCTTAAAAACACGCTATTTGTTGTGACAGTGGGAATTAATTATAAAATAAATTAATGCAACTTATATTTTTGGAATTTTGTAAAATAGACATCATTTTTGAAATCGGAATATCAATTATAGCTTAGGGTGAAATTTTGGCATTGTTCTGAAAAACTTCAATTTTTGATGAATAGTGAAACCACTAAGTGGTAGTTAAATAACTGATTTTTCTTTTAAATGAAATATTACCACTTCTATGATTTTATTTTCAAAAATCCGACATACATGGTTGTCATTAAGAAGTAAAATGTGGTTCAATGAGATTAAAATAATTTTTGGTGAATAGTAACTTTTAAGTTCTTAATCGCGATTAGAGGTAATTAGTGTAGTTTAAGGTAAAAATAATGTTTTAATAATATGAGATGAGCTTGAAACATGTCCTACCCTCATTGGATGTGTCATGGCCGACCAAGACAATCCATGGGTCAACTTGGGGACCCCATGGAGCCACTTTAGTTGGAAAATGACATAAATACCTTTTATTTAATGTTAAAGTAAAAAATGACACAAACATGAAATGTTTTACTAAAACAATTTTTACATGGGGTTATACAAGTCATATTTTTTACTAGAAATATTCATTGGAAAGATAAAAAGATTTCCTACATCATAGTATTTTTTTATAATTTTTAGACATTAAATAAATTAAATTATTTATGACATCATGATGATGCAGCGATGACCTCATTATTTAACGATTTAAATAAAATGAGAAGACAATGTAAAATACAAGGCTTAAACTTGTCAAAAGCCTATTGTATGAGGATATTTCGAACCCTTATCACCTTAGCCTCGAATTATACAAGTGTGGGACCTTTATAATCCGAAAATAATTGTATAATGGAATAACATTTCATTACTTTCCAAAAGTGCCCCTCCTCTCCACTTATAAAAGGCCCCCACCACTCCCACCTTATTCACACATTCAAGCCATTTGGCTCGGCCAACCTCTGCCCAAATACTCTCCCAACATACCTCACTTACTCCTAGAAGCCTCACTTTGGGCAGAATTCTTCCCAAGGAAGCCTTTGTCTCAAATCAAAAAGAGTTACCTGATTTTTTTAGGTAATGTCTTCTCTAATGTTGTTTTGTTTTATTTAACTTCTCCAACCCCCTAAACTCTTTTTATTAATTTCTTTTGTAACAACACCAGTATCCTCAATATACTAGGATGTTGTTATAAGAATGATTCTATCTACACTTACACACACCTACATCTAATGGTTAAAGAACATACGGTTTCTGCGGATGGTGAATTTCTGCCTCACGAAACGATGATTGTTCAACACTCATATAACACCTTAAAAGGTGGCCATTAAGATGTCACTATATTTATATATGATATATAATATGTTTATGTTTTACTTATGCTTCTGTATTTCTCATTTATGGCATACTTTATGATTTCCATTATGGGTAAACGAGATAATTTCATTTTAGGAAGTGCGAACTACCGCCCCCTCAAAGTGATTTGAATCGTTAATGTCATATGTGGGGTGTATAAAGGATGGAGTAAATGGTATTATACACTATATTATACTGGAATTATATTATAAATTTATATCATTATGATTTCATTCCATTAAATACGAAATAGAAATGAAAGTAGCGTTCATGCGTACGTACGGCTTACCGTCTCCATGAACGGTGCATTTCATTTCTTACCTCTAAATGTTACGTAATATTATAAATGAATGTATATACTGGATATATATGATATATATGACATATAAATAATGAATATAATTCTGGAGATAATGGATATTCTACCACATAAAAAACTTGTAATTATAAGAAGTTTATTGTTGACTCAAGTACCAAAGATCGACAAAACAACCGTTATTAACTTAAATAATTACATAATGTTCATATAATTGTAATAAGTGATATAAAAAGGATAATGAAATTGAAAATGGTTATTAATAAGTTATATATTAACTCTAGTTTATTATTCAGGAGGTTAAATAATGGTTGAGTCAAGTCAGACACGAGGTAAGGGAATTTCTTAACCCAACTTCCATTCTTTGGGTTAATCTCCTACTTTCAAATTATGTCATGATATTATTATGTCTTATTTTGTATTTTTACTTTCATTATGTGTACATATAGTGAATACACATAATATATCTATTTTATTTTAAAAATTATCTTTTTAAGGACTTCGTCTCAATCTCCTTTCATTGAGGCATATTTGGTTTTATACACAACTTTCTTTTATACGGTGTATAAACCTCTTTGACTTTTACATTTATTCTAAAGGAATATTTTTTTATATGAAGCATTTTACTAAACAACAAAAAGGGAATGTTTTTCTTTCCGTACTTATGTGGTGACAATGACTTCTCCGCCGCCGTGACCATTATTTGAGTTTCATCTTCCTCTATAAGCCATCATTTTTTTAATGAAAAATAAATACAAAGTTTTAACTTTCTTTTATTTTGGTATTGAAAAGGGTTTTGAAAGTGTTTTTATTATATCAATGTGTTGTATTGATATCTTGTGATTGAAATGTGGAAATGTTATGTTTCCTTTATTCATGTTTTATGTGATACGATTATGTTATGGTTTATGATATGTTTAAACCTATTCATATGAGGAATGCATTGGACTTAATAAGTGACGGGTGGAGCCCGCTACAGCTCCTCGATGCATCGGTAGGTCTCATGAGACAACTAGATGTGGAATTGGCCGAGGCCCTTTCCCAATTTGATTTATGGTTTTGGCCGAGGGCTTAATCATTTTAGACGTCTTGGCCGAGGCCTTGACAAAATGTTTCAGAATGTCTGGAATTATACATTCCCTCATTATGAAAGTGGTTATTGATATTTCATGTGATTATTCGACCAGTAGAATATCCATGTGAAGAAGTGAATGGAATTATCTCATTTTACTTTTGCCATATTATGTTGATGTTCAAGTTTAAAAGGCTTTTGTTTTAGTTATACATTGCCTTAAATTTTTATGTTTATTTATGAAAGCTTCCGCAATATTGTTATCCTTACTGAGCATCTGAGCGCACCCCTTTCAATGTTTTAATATTTTCCAGGATGTGAATAAGTATTTTATGAATGACCTGTAGGGATTGTGAGAAGAGGATATGAGTGTGGACTATGGAGACTTTTTTATTGTAGTTTTTCACTTTATGATGTAATGTAACATTTGCGAATGTATCTAGTGTTTCCAAGGATACTAAACTAATTGGTCTTTCGAGACTTGATCTTTTGTGATCATGCCAATGTTACGAAGTAATGCACCGACTCTGGGTAGCTGGGGTCGGGGTGTTACAATGTGTATCCCATGGGGGATTATGATCCTGATTTTTGATTAAGAGCTTGTCCCCAGGGGAAGATGATCAAAATTTAGTGTTGGGTGTGTGTCCCCATGAGGGAATATTATTACACTTGAGGTTAAACTTCTTCTAGGGGGAAGACATAAAGATTTAATGGTGACGGTGGTGGATCATGATTGAACCTTAGGGAGTTATCCCAATCATATAGGGTTTTCGGGATTTTACCTCATGGTATAATACAACATTACTTTTTATGAGACAGGGATCAAAACCCATGTAGTTAGATAGCATATTTTAAGGTTTTTTAATGGGACCAATGAATTTTGTTTAATTTGATGTGGTAAAGAAGATCATGTTGCTGATGGGGCATCACCAAGAGATGGTGTGGGTATTATTCATATGGTATTACCAATAGGTGTGTTTTCATCCCTTTAAATTTATTCATTTGGAATATTGTTTCATTTCATATGGTAAAACAACATTTTAACACCATGTATTGTGGGAGTTTACATATAGATTAACAGCAAATTACTAGTACGTGGTGTTATCTTATTTTACATATTGTAGCTCAGAAATGCTGGGGACCTGTACCTGAGGAGTTCATATCCAAGTAGTATAGTAGGGTAATTAATTATCCATAATTAAATGGAAATAGAATTAGTTTCCCTCAATGATTCCACTTTTAAAGATAAATATATATAGTGTGTGGGAAACTTTGGTTGGGACATGGCGTAAACACAAGAATGGTAAAGTCAAAAATGTGGGTCTCGACATTAGGGTACCCATGTTTACAACAAAGACATATTGGGGTGATAATATATAGGAAAAATTTTCAATGAAACTATCTATGCCATGCTAGGATGAAAGGTGTCAGACTCGAGGGTCGATGGTATCAGACACACAAAAGATAGAGTGTAAAGGAACTGGGATTGGATTGGTACAGGGAACCCAAGCACTCAATATTCATGAAGTTGTATCTAATGAAATGATATAGAATAGAGATTCTTGATGGATGGTTTTCATGAAGGTTAGGTCTTTATGAATGTTTACAGTCTCACATAGTTAAGAGTTATGACAACAACATATCATTCACAAAACATGGTATCCTTGACTTAGAATAATGTCTTGGTTATCATGGGGAAAGTTTCATGAAGTATAACTATCTTGAGAAACCCTTGGATTCTCAAAGGGAATCCTTATAATTCATAGGTCATGGACGGTAATTAAAGGATTCTATATCATGTTTCAAGGTTCTAAACAACTCATGAAATCCTCATTCATATAAAATGGTCACCTATTGGAATCCATCTCCTCTTCTACTTGTGAATTTTATAGTTTCATGAATTCAGATATTTGTTTGGAAGTTCTATGTTCATGGACCATTAAAATTTGTAATTAGTGAGGTATTTATATGTTCTATGGATTATAGGAAATTTTTTTAATGAAACATACCACCTTATATATATGTTTCATTAATTTTTTGTGATTGAGAGGTTTTATTAACAATGATACATATGTTGTGTTAGGTTTATGTTCTCAAACTTCTATGGTGGCTAGAAGAATTTTATGCAGATTTTGTCATTCACAGAGGTTATGAAAATTATAAATCAATGACATTTAGTATATTTTTTCCTTGGTTGGTCCTAGATTCACATATATCCGTTCATGTATTCCTTGTTTTCTCTCATGTTGAGAGTTTTTTGTTCCAAAAAATCCCCCCTTAAAATGGGAGTTTATGCGGTAGAGGTGGATCAAATTATGAGGCAAAACTACCAAAAACTAGAGATATGTGAGACTTTTACATGAAACATTGTTTTTCCTATACATATAAATAGGGGTGGTGGTCCCCAGGGGGGCTTGATCTTTTTGTGTAAGATAGGCCCTTCCTCTCTTTTTATGAAACTCAAGAACTTCTTGAGCATTCAATGATCTCAATCCTTACCAATCATATACCATTTCACTTAAATGAATGGTTATTCTATAAAACATACATTATTGAGATAGTGAACTTTCTTGAATGATACCTTTAATAGGAATATCTTCAAGAACCAAAATCTGAAAATTTTCAAATTCTTGAAGATGGATGCTAGAAGCATCGAATATTTGGATTATTGATGGAGGTTGATGGATGGGAACATCATGATTGTGAAAAGATTAATAATGGATTAAAATTATGATAATCTTAAAATTTTAAAAAAATTAAAAACCATAATATCCTCTTAGTAATAGATTATAGTTCTAGGGATGGGGTTTTAGAGATTATGTGTTCTTCCCTAGTGCCAATTGAGATGATAACTTTTACTAGTTTAGAAACTCTCTCGGGTTGTACCAGTGGAATAGGTCTACCATGGGTCATTTTTTGAAATAACAAATATCACTTACTTCTCATTAATTGTAGAACCATGTGAAAAAATCAATGGTGAAGTGATTTTTGTAGAGATACCCACTCCTCATTATGGAAGTATCTTCAATGTGGGATTGGAGGATGATCTCTTGGGATAGATGAAGGATTCAGATTTATACTAGGGAAATAATTTCATGGATGAGTGGGAATGTGAATGTTGATAAGTCCATTACTATGATGAATTTTATTAATATCTAAATAGGTTGGGGTTTTATGAAGTATCATAAACCTTGAAATTACATTTCTTCCAGCACCCAATCATTTTTTAAGAGCTTCAAAGTATGTGTTCACTAGGGATTAATGTGATTCATCTGCATAATTTGGTGGTCAACATCATCTTGTAGGATCTTTACAAGATTATGAGGATCCCTATTCAGGGAGAGATGTATGATTAGTTCCTGCGTACTAAATATTTTTTTTATAACCAAGAGAATATACTAACAATAGTAAGGGGTTTACTGCGTTTAGTGTAAGTGGAGAATGAGAAAGGTCCACAGATGAAGGATTTCATTTTCAAGGAGTGGTTTATCATATTTATGAATGATCAGGTGTATAGGATATTATGGAGGCCTCATTAGTTCCTAAAATCATCACAATGATTAATTTAAAATTATTATTGGATGACTCTATAGGGGAGCTAGTGGCTCATGTAGGCGTACAATGTGAAGCCTGTCACTATCATGGTCAGAATGGAGTGGTTTGTTGTAGAACTCATCAGTTAGTGGATTATTCAAGTCAATGATATGTATAAGGGGTTTTAGACAAGAACATTGATTATATAAGCAATCATTCCATGAGATTAAACATTAATATCACAGTGAAAATGTTGTAAAATTTGTATAAGGTGGTGTGGCGCATCAGCAATTGGAATACCCCCCTCTCTGTGTGTATCCCAATTCACTTTTTATACTACTCTTTCACTTAAAACATGGAAGGTATGAATACCCAAACCCAATCTCACCTTATTGGAAAAAAGTATGGATGTTAATGCTCAACATTTTCAGGAGATATCCTCTCATTCTAGATTCATTGAGTGTGTATGTGAGGAACATGGTAACTGACTACTACATCTTCCTCTCATTCCCCCTTCAAACATGTGTTGTCACAGATAATTACATGATGATGGTAGAGTAGTTTTCAGAACTCCTAGCCTTCTAACACAGTGTACTTATGTCTAGGGTATATTATAAAGTTGTTTATGAACCATAATATCTTCATGAGTTTTCCAAGAGATTATGGGGTCTTCAAAGTCTCACCTTGTTGGTGTTCACCAAGGTGTGAATTGTGTTCCATCCCCAAATTCTATTCCATATCTAGAAAGTGTTTTTTCAAGAGTAAGATAGAGGAAGGAGTAAGTTTTATCCAATCAACACTATGTATGAGAAATTCTAGGACTACACAAAAATATGGGAGATAATTTATCCTAGGGAGAAAATAAGGTGACCAATTACCAAGAAGACTCTAGGGAAGGCACCCAACATCCTTGGCGAAAAAAGCATGTAACAGTAGGTGGGGAACTCCATGGATGAAAATAAGGTATTTTGGGGAGTGTAACAACCATTTTTCATTTAAAACTAGAAGGAATTTTGGAACAAGGCCCATGACATCCGAGAAAATGGACTCAAGATGAAGTTGAACCCTCCAAAGGAGTTTTGGGGGGGAAAGATGAGGCCCTAAAAAAGTAGTTGTGCCAACAAAAAATCCTCAGTGAAGCTATTGTCCATAATACTAGGGTGAGATGGTGGATCAATAGACAAATAAACTATCTCTATGGTCTATGGATACGTCTTTATTATGAGGGGATCCCACCCAGGAGGGGACCTATAAGTTAATACTTTCATGCTTCCAAAAAAGAGGTGTTTCAATTCCATTGTAGATATAGAAAAAATTGTCCACCCTCATGTTGTCGCATGGACCATGACATGTCTAGTGAGGATTATGAAATATATGAACTCTACTGGAGAACTTCCTAGGGGTCAATCGGCTGTACACATGAACAATATATAGGACTCATTCAAGGAGGAGTCCATGCGGACTGATTCCTACCTAGACTCCCTACGGTGGGATCATCCTACATATTAGGTAATCATCCGAATTTCATTTTCCTTGACAAATTAAAAACAAATTATGATTATTTTGTAAATAATTTTCAAATTTTGTATGAAGATGTGAGAATATAGGAAGGGGATATTTTTTATGAACCTCTAGTGGATGATGAGCTAGCCCCAATCCTTGAAGGGTTGGGTAGAGGGCCTCCCCCTAACGTAGCGGTCACATGTGGGTGACCATATATTGGTGTTTTGGAATCTAAAATCATGGTGGGGGCCCACAAGTCCCAATTACCACCTGGTAAATTCTTTTTCCACTTATTTATTTGTAAATTTTCACCTTGATTCTTTTTCTGAATTGTTTACTTCTTTTAAATACATCAAACACTTTTGGATGAGTAGTATCCCCCGACTACTGAGTCATTGACTCCTGAATAAATTTTGACACTAGTGGGGCTTCCAGAAAATATCATTTAATCTATAGAAATCCATTATGACTATGTTATGTATCTTAATGTTTTACCATTTCCCTATTTTTTACCTCTGAACAGTCATGTTTTTCTAAATTTGTGTTTTGATTATTGTGCATGTAGGTTTTAAGGGATAGATAATTGTGCCAATTCTTGTTCTAGTAGCTCCTATAACTGGTTTGGTGACAACTGATGCTACAAACACAATGGGTATGTTTGATAATATTCACTCAATAGAGGTTATAAAGGAGGATATTGCGGTTGAACCTAAGGGGGAGACAACTGAGGTGACTATGGACAAGGATACCACATTGGTTAATACTGAGGGGGCTAAAGAGACTACGGTGGTCGAGCCTTAGGGGCTTGTAGTCAATGTGGTGGTGAAAGAGGAGACAGTAGTGGTCGAGCCAAAGCCATAGGTTCCTGAGGAGGTTAGACAATCCCTCTCCATGGGTAAAGTGTTAGATGTAGGTGATTTGTTCTTGGCATATATCCTAGCTCATCAAAGAAGATGTGTGTGGATAAACCCACTACCAAGGTGTCAGTGACCTTCTTCGAGAACAAGCATGTGCCAATAGTGAAACTTGAGTAGTATGGCTATGATTTGGTTGATTGTAATTAATTAATTCAAAATAGATCATGGGGTGGTGTGTGAAACATAATCACTTATACTCTATTAACTGATCTAATGAGAGAAATGGGGCCACTTCACCACTGGATTTGAGACTATGGATTTGTGACCGAGACTCCCAGAACCTTAATGCTTTGTATTGGGACTTCCTTGTCAAATGAGTATAATTAGAGTGGAAGGAGTTTTACATAGCCTTGTATGAGTATAGATATGATGTCATTAAGGAACTCTAGGAACCATATCATGATATTTCAACCTTAGATGAACAGGAAAAAAATCATGATGATGTATTCGTAATGAGGGGGTATATGATCATTCATCTAAGGTCATTAATAAGGGTGGCCAAGAGCTGGAAATGCTTCGCGTCCCGAGGGACTCGATGAACCCTAGTCCGCTGAATTTATCTCAATGTTATGTGTCGTCCCCTTGATTCATTCTATTATGGCTAGATTCGACCCTAACTGGGAACTCGCGGTGGTTCTTCAAAAGCAAAATGAAAAGAAATGCTCAGATATGGAAGTTCCAGACTTGGGGAATGCTCTTCTGGATTCTGGATCTAACCCTCCAATCAGTGAAGCACCGCGAGGTATTTCATTCCTTGAATCTCTTAAAGGATCTCTTGTTTCCTCTTCTACAGATGCAAAATCTCGCTCGACCATCAAGAGACTGGACGATGGAGGTTTTACCGTTGAAGCAGATCCTGATGCAATTTCACAACGCCGAAATCTCTGTAAGTTTTATTTAATGGGATGTGTCTCGTATGCTAAAGGAGACAAACCCTGGTCCTATGTTGAACTGAAAAAAATAATATCAATCTGCTGGGGTATTACAAACTGCTAAATGATCCCCTTGGGAAAAGGTTTTTTTCAAATTCTTCTATACTCTCAAGAGGATCTTAATTCTATTTGGAAGATAGGTAATTTATTGTTGAAGCCTGGATTTATGAGACTCTCGAATTGGGATTTTTATTTCAATCTGAATACACAAAGAGGCAAGTCTGCACAAATTTGGGTTAGGTTCCATAACTTAAACTGGTTTTTTTGGCACCCTAGAATACTGAATGATTTAGAAGCCTGCATAGGTACCCCCCTCAAAATTGATCAAAGAACCATTAATGCTGATTTGGGTATGTATGCAACGGTTTTAGTGGATTTCAATCTTGAAACCAAGCCCCCTAATACTATCTCTTTTCATGCCAAAGATTACAAGACTGTAATTGAACTTGAATATGAAAATATGCCCTCCTTTTGTGACTTATGTAAAATTGTAGGACATTTTGTTCAGATTTGTAGATTGGTTCATAGAGCCCCCAATCATCATAACCCTTATGATTGGTCTGAAGTTAGAAAAAATAAGAAGGATAGAGTCCCCCCCCACTGATAAATATGACCCTTCCCAAGTCAAACCTGGAATGTGGATTCCTAAACCCCCAAAAGAACTTGGGGTAACCTGGGCTGATCAGGTGGAGAAACAGGAGTAGGATTTACAGGATCAATCCATCAAGGAAAAACTGGAAAATGTTGATAACCTGTTTAATCATACCCCCTTGACTGGGTCTCAAGCTAACCTTGATTCCTCCTTAATTTTGGGACATGGCTCCATTCCTGAAGATCTTTCGCTAGTTCCCATATCACAGACTCATAAGGGTGAGACTTTCGTGACCAATTGTATGGTTGGACCATCTCCTAGAACCCAGCCCAATCTCCCTCTTCCTTATCCTGTGTCTGACAGTTCACCTGCATGTCTTCAGGACTCATGCTCTTTTGAAAATATAGAATGCATTAGGAAGGTTATCTCTTCAACACTTGGTGTTGTTCCCTCTGAGAAATTGGCCAAAAACAATCCTTCCTCTTCAATTGTCCAGTCTGTTGTTCCTAGTAACCAACCTACCTTGTCTGCAGATTGTTCCATCACTGTTTCCATGCAGAATCCTTCCAATGTTGTGGTTGATGTGAATCCATAAATCTCTGAACTTTCTGAAACAGATCCAGCTTCTGATTCGGTGACCCTTCATCATGGGATTTCTGTTTTGGATGGAAATCCCCCTATTTTGGTGGCTACTACATTTTCAGACATGGATCCTTTGAATCCAGTTTCAGTTACCAATCATGTATGTGTGTTGACTAATTCTGAAATTAATGCAAGATGTAACACTGCCAATCTAGAGACTCCTATGGCTATAAAGGATAAAATATGTTTGCCCAACAAAACCACTTTTCCTAGAAAAACTAGAGGTCAAAGTTCTGGTAATAAAAAGAAAGGGGGGTCAAACCCAAAGAGTAAATAATAATGAATATTCTCTACTAGAATTATCAGTGGATTGCAAACCCTGGAACCCTTAATGTTTTGAAATGTTTTATTTTTACCCATCGTCCTATGCTCATTGCCATTGATGAACCTACAGTTAACTTTGCCCCTAAAATCACGCATCTGTGTAACCTTGGTTTCTCTTTCTTGGGTGCTTGTAACAATGGTTATGTGGACTCTCTTTGGATTTTCTATCACTCCTCTCTGCAAAATGTCAACATATTTAGTCTCTCTGCTCAATCTTTGATGTGCGATTACTACCTTGATAACACTCACATCTTCAATACCTTTGTTTATGCCAAAAATAATTACCTTGATCGAAGATCTCTTTGGAAAAAGATTTCTGACAAGTACCAAAATTCGAGATCCCTGGGTATTGGTTGGGGACTTTAATGCTATATTTTCACCCTCTTAAAAAATTGGCCACTCTTTCTCCTTTATCTCCACCAGAGAATTTAAAGCTACCATAGAAGGCAATAATCTCATTGAGATTAACCTTACTGGTGCTCAATTCACTTGGTACAGACATCACTACAATCGCGTGGTGGTGAGTAAACTTGATAGAGCTTTCACTAATGAGTATTCTCTTGATAAGTATAACTATATCTTGTGTGCTACCCTTACTAAACTTTCTTCTGATCATCATCCAATCTTATTCAGCTTTCCTCAAAACTCTTGGAAACCTTACTTTCCTTTCAGATTTAATTTGGCCTGGTCTTCGAACTCGGATTGTGTCTCTCTTATCAATTCTTTCTGGACTAATATGGGAAATCACAATGATGCCTTTGCGTGCACCACTAAGTTGAAAAACCTTAAAAACATTCTCAAAAAGTGGTGCGCTGATAAAATTGCTTTAATTGACAAAGATATCCAAGATTTGGAAAAGGATTTGTCTCTCATAAAAATAATAACACTTTATCCAGTTTCAATTCTGACCCCCAGGATGAAATCAACATCTCTACTAAATTGATCTCTCTTCTAAACTTTAAAGATAACTTAAAGAAGCAAATTTTTAAAACTAAATGGCTCAATGATGGGGATAGAAACACCAAATTTTACAACTCTCTTCAAAGGGTTAGAAAAGCTTGTAAGCCTCTCTCTTGCTTATGAGTTGAGGGTAAACTCATTGATTCTGAGGAACAGATTGTTAATCATGTTGTATCCTACTTCACTGACATTTTCAATGGTCCTAACATCAACAAAGATATCCTACCAAACATTATTCCATGAATGGTTACTTCTAAGGATAACTGTCTGCTCAAATGTATCCCCTTGATTCTGAGATTAAGGACACTGTCTTTGGTCTAAATCCAGACAGTGCCCCGGGTCCTGATGGTTTCAACAATGGTTTCTATCAAAAACATTGGGATGTCCTTCAAAATTATTTCTGTAATTTAGTTAAATATTTCCTTGAAAAAGGGGTTCTCCCCCATGCTCTCAACTCTTAATTCCTCTCGTTAATTCCTAAAGTTGATAATGCTAATGAAATTCACCTCTTCTGTCCCATTGCCCTCTTAAATTCTCTCTTTAAAATTATTACTAAGATCCTTGCTAATAGGATTTCTAATAATAGCAACAAAATTGTCTCCTGGAACTAGTTTGGCTTCATTAAAGGCAGATCTATACAATATTGTATTTGCCTCGCCTCAGAATCCACTAATTTATTGAACATAAATACTAGAGGTTGGAATATTTCTCTTAACCTGGACATCACTAAGGCCTTCGATACGATTGACTAGACCTTCATTTTTAAGGTCCTCTCCAGTTTTGGCTTCAATGATTCCTTTATCAATAAAATTAAAATCATCTTTAACTCATCCAATATCTCTATTCTTATTAATGGATCACCTAGGGGATATTTCAAATGCTCCAAAGGCATTAGACAAGGAGACACGCTCTCTGCTGTCATTTTTTCTATCGCTGAAGACTATCTTAGTAGACTGCTCTCCCTCAATGTTGAGGGAGGCAGAATCAAACCAATCATTACTTCTAAAAATCTTCATTCTCCCTCTCACCTTCTCTATGTCGATGATATTATTTTCTTCCTTCATGCAGACAAAACAAATGTTAATAACCTTAAATCCATCATTTCTCGCTAAGAGGAGGTTTCCGGCCAATGCATTAACTGGAAAAAATCTTTCATTTACTTTGGTAAAAACTTCCCCTCTAATAGGAAAACTCATATCACCAGTGTCTTAGGGGTTAAGGAAGGATCCCTCCCTTTTACTTATCTTGGTGTCCCCCTTTTTTGGGGTCGACCCAAAGCTTGTTTTTTTCTTAGCATCGTTGATCAAATTCAAAAGCAATTTTCTTCCTGGAAAGGTAAATCCATTTCAATGGCTGGAAGAATTTGCCTTGTTAAATCCACTATTGTCTCTAATCTATTATACTGCATGATGGTCTACAAATGGCATTTGGGGATGATAAAAAGATTAAATATAGCTATAAGAAATTTCATCTGGAGTGGAAGCACTCTGGAAAGGAAATTGGTAACAGTCTCTTGGGCCACTTGCTGTAAACCTATTGAAAATGGAGTAATTGGTATTAAGAATCTTAAAATATTTAATGAGGCCCT
Source organism: Viscum album (assembly GCA_963277665.1). Taxonomy (NCBI): domain Eukaryota; kingdom Viridiplantae; phylum Streptophyta; class Magnoliopsida; order Santalales; family Viscaceae; genus Viscum; species Viscum album. The sequence continues at coordinate 41,395,423 of OY728162.1, forward strand.
TAAGGACAAACTCAAATGGTCCCTCATTCATAATAACTCTTATTCCATGAGATTCCTCAAAAACTGATTCCTTGATAAGATTAAGTATGGTTCTTATAATTACATGACTTCTTCTATCTGGCCATCGATCAAATATTATTTTCACGCTATCTTGGAAAATTCTAGATGTCTTGTTAGTAATAATTCTTCTTTAAATTTTTGGTTTGATAACTGGACTGGCTACCCTCTCATTTCTGATATGCCTAATACCTTTTCCCCTAATCCCCCGAACTGCTCTATTAGGGAGATGATCAATTCCCTTGATTCTCAACTTCCGAATCCTATCAAGGGGATTGTGGATAATTATTATTTCACTTCCAATGAGGATCTCCTTGTTTGGGAACCTGCTCATAATGGCCTGTTAGACTCTAAAAATTTTTATCGCTATCACTTCCCTAATGAGGATGAAAATTTTAATTGGGTGTCCAAATTCAATAAATCCTGGATCAAGCCTTCTCGTCTTACTCTTATGTGGCGTATTGCTCATCAGAAAATTCCAACTGATGTTTGCCTGCAATCTTATGGCTTTAATCTTTACTCTAAATGTAGATTATGCAATCAGCATCGCGAGGACATCAATCATCTTTTTTTATCTTGTGATACTGTTATGGCCTTTTGGCATTACATCTTTGACCTTTTTGGATGCAGATGGCTTTTAGATACATTTATTTTCTCTCAACTGAAAAGAACGTTGGAATTCCCAAGATCTCCCCAAATCAATAATCTATTTCTTACTACTGTTGCAGAGCTTCTACATATACTATGGTATGCTATAAATGATTATTTTTTCAACAAAAACTCTTTTAATATTAATACAGGTAAAATGAGGATTCTGCTGGCTATAAAGGAAGCAGCTACGATCCAAAAGTAATGTTGTGACAATTTTGCCATAGATTTTGAAACCCTTCACTGAATTGGTGTCAAAGGTATCTCCCTGAAGCCATGCTACACTATTGAAGTTTTCTGGAAGGTACCTCCTCTTGGATGGATTAAGGTAAATGTGGACAGAGCTTCAAAGGGCAATCCTGGACTTGCTGGATGTGGAGGAATTTTCAGAGACCATCAGGACCGAATCCTCAGATGTTTCTTTGGAAGCTGTGGAAATTCTTCTACGCTGGAGGCAGAAATGCTTGCTACCATTCATGTTGTCTCCTATGCAAAGCTTTTCAACTGGAAGAATATCTGGATCGAGAGCGACTCCACTACTATTGTGCAAGCCATCTGGAAGGGTGATGACAATATTTCATGGTCTCTCACCCCCAAATGGATGGAGTACCTTGCTGTGATCAACGACATCCACATTATTTCCACTCATACCTATTGGGAGGCTAATATGATCGCTGATGGTCTTGCCAACATGGGAGTCTCTCATGAGATCACTTGGAAGAATGAACTCCCGCCAGAGTTGATTCTTTATTTTATTAAGGACTCTATAAAATTGCCCTCTTTTCGTCTGTTGTAACTTATTTGTGACTCTTTCTATTTGAATAAAGGTCTAAGTTCTTGTCTTTTGACCAGAACCCACTTTTAAAAAAATATGGGTGGCCAAGTCAAAATCATTAGATGAAACCATTTTAGAAGTGTATTATAATGTTGAACATGTTTGAGCAAAGATTTATGCTAATGAGGTTATTCTTATCACAGTGGAGAAAGCATCAAAGATGGATGTGCGATAGAGGACTGTGGAGGCTACGCAGCCACAGTTAGAGGATCTGGTATGATCGATCATCATGGTTGAGCCTTAGGAAGATTCTCCATTCCTTTTTTATAATAATGTTGAGGCTCTAGCCTATGGATGGACCTCATCGTCAAGTAATTTTATTCTTTATTATAGTTTTGTGTAGTCATATTTATCATTCTTACTAAATCTTTATTATATTAATAATATAACAAAAAATAAATAAATAAGAACAGGTGATCCATTATTAGTTTGAAAAACATGGGATAAATATAATACTACTCACTTATATGAGAGTTACATAAGAGTACAAAACAATTGAGGTTGGAATTTTTCATCGACCATCGGAAGTTTCCTCACTACGAACACCTTGGTTTTATTTTATAACTCTACAAAATAGACATTCTTTCCAAGAATTGATAGGTTCACAAATGGGGTAATGCAAAAGATAGTGGATTATCTGAGAAAAAATTAGAAGATATTTTTTTTGAATCCATTCATCCAGGATTTAGAACACAAGGTGTGATAGGTTGGGTGTAGATGACTATTGAACGCATTCAAAATGTGGTTCCTCAATCTCACATACATGGGTGACTACATACAAACAAGGGTATACTTTTGACCATGTTTGAAACTCAATACCCATCTGGTTATCCTTGAAACTCGTACCATGAATATTCCTAGAACATGAGGTGATCCATCTTCTCTAGACACCATCGCTATTAGTGGGTCCTAGTCATATTTTGAGGATGGTAGGTATCCAAATCAAGGGACACACAAATAATGGGGTGATCTTGAGAGTATGTTCATACGAAGTTTAACACTCTTGGGATTATGCTACAGTAGCTATGATCATATTAGGTGGGAACATCAGACTGTGCAAGAGACAAACTCACTTTCTATGGGAAACATCATCTCATTTATTGAGCAGTGGTTAATAAAATCAAGTGGTATGATAGGTGACTGACATCAAAGGTAAAATGGTATTTTTAGGTATGGTTCTAGAAATTTTTGAAGTTTGAAAACATGAAAATAGGATGGGGAGTGTTTAGTTTATGATCCCATATCATATATGTGGAACACAAATTTTAATTCAATTTAGTGAGGAAATTTGGTTTCTATAATTTTAATCACATGTATTTGACCATGGAATTTTATAGTTCAATTTCCAAAGGTTTGGATGTGTGTAGTACAATTTAGCATCATGTGACCATGACGTGATAATTGAAATTAATTACACCCACACCTTTTGATGTTGGGGGTGCTCAAAAGGGTAACACTAGTAGTGGTGCCTCATAGAGGAAATTATAGAATATATGGAGTTGATATTTGGAAACAAATTTTTTTGAAATGTGTGTCAATAGATCATAGACAATATTTTTCTAAGGATTGATGAAATGTCACATAGGCTTTTTACCTCTTTGATTCACACCATCACTTTTTCTAAAATCTCAAGGGTGAATTGGTAGGAAAAGGAATGAATTTTTCTTAGATTACCCCTACGGGTCCTCAACATGACAGATATCTATGAATCTTACCTAATTTAGATTATATAGATAATATTTCATCTAGATGGGTATTTATTTTTGGGTATATGTATTTGTAGTTGCATATAGTTTTAACTTTGTGATGCATGGACTGAAATTACTACTGGTTTAAATCAATAAATCTTCAACCATAATGAGTGGAGAATATAGGATTTCCACATACTAAAAATTTTTAAAACTTAATGTGAAGATATTTCCATGGAGGCTTGGAACCTCACAAAGAATTTCTAAGGTATGTCACACATAGTTTTTTGTCACAATTCTTAGACCAAAGGGGGGTTTTGGTTTTAGGTCATATAGCCTATACCATGAGTTTTTGAATAGTTTAAGGCTTTAATTCATGGACCATGGAGTGAAAGGAATGTTTTTTATATTGTTTTCAAAAAACGAAATAGGTAATAAAGGAACATGAAATGTTATAAAGGAAGGATAGGTTCCACACAAATCATCAAAACTATATGCAGATAGTTTAATTTCACGATGCATGTACCATATGTCGTTTACGAATAGTTTAACATCATGATTCTTGGACCAAAGGGGTGAAATTTCATCTTGGAACATCTGTGTGCCTCAACCATTTTGGGAAAATTTCCTCCACGACTACTAATCCCACATGAACCATAGTTGACATGAGAAACAATTATTGACAGAACGTTCCCCTTACAGCTATGGAGGGCACAATAATGGAAAAAAATCTAAATTAGGATTTTCTCAATGATCCCAAACTACATTCTCACTATACATGAACACATAAATGTGTAACACAATGGTTGTTGAAGATCCACAAGAACAATGGTAGATGGGAAGGCCGGTAAATCATAATTTCCGAGAATGGATCATGATAGGGGAAACTAGTTAGTAGTGGACAACCGTCGACCATGTTTTAAACATAGGTCCTAAGACCACACCAGTCAATAATGGAGGAAAAAAATGTTGATAGATTTTTTACCATTTCCAAAACATTGGAACCATCATCTACCACTAAAAACAATTGAGGTGTGTTCCCAGTATGGGAGGTGAGAAATTTTATCCATACACCATCGTAATCAAGGGATGGTCATATTGGGAAGGTGATGAGGATACAAAATGAGAAAGATGTGATGTGTTAAGATATGTGGGTTGAGGTTTTCCAAGGGCGAGTTAGACATGGTTGGGGTTATCCTTTTAGGAACTCATGTGTACTGAATGGGTGTTTTAGTGAGTAGGAACTAGAATGATCCAAGGGTAATACACCTAAAAAAGATTGGTGGTTTAGATGGGCCCCTAATATAATGCCTGATTATTCCTATATATCCCAAGAGACTTGGAGTCAATGCATATTTAGTTATAAAATGAATCCCGACAAAGGACTAGTGCCAAAAAGTGGAATATCCTCCCAAGTAAGGTATAGAGATAATACTCAATTTTTTCATCATGATACCAAGATTGAATTTCTACCTAATTGGTTTAGAATCATCTCTTTTTTATAACATGAGGTATCAAATATCATCAATTGATACAACACGTTTTTATCACACAGGTAATCCCATGTTGGTTGTATAGGGTATGGCCATATTTAAATGTCATGTACAAGGATATGGTGAATGGGGATTACACAATGAGCTTCCCAATTTCCTTCACCATGAGAAATAAGGGAATTTCAATTGATCCATGAGTTAGTGAATACCAATACTTCTTACACTAGAGGAAGAGGACCAACCAGGATTTTCTAATAGAAAATGACTATAAGTGAGGGGTCATACACTAGGGAAGCCTTCTATATCGTCCTCACATTGGGACATGGGGGTATCTTGGCCCACTGGTGGGTTGAAAAATGTTACGTGGTACTATACCTAGAGGGTTTCCCATGGGACCCATTTTATTGACTCATGATGTATCTCACACATATCACAATAGGCATCATATGATTATTACATAGAGTATAATTTTGTTTAATTTCATGCATCTAGGAATTGTATTGATGTTTGGGTGACTTTACTAGCTATGAATAATGGACCAGACATGAACAGAGGACATGGAGGACTAATTCTAGCTAAGATAACCTCACCCTAGTTGACATGAATTTATAGCTGGACCAAGAGAAAAATAGTTTAGGAATATCGATGTTTCCCAAAAAACTAGGAATCAAGACACATGTAGTTCTGGAATATGGTATGGTAAAAATATGATACTGGAAGTGTAAGGGGTTATCCTATAAAGCAACAATGAGAAGCTAAATCCATTGTTTAAAATTTCATAAAAGAATACTTAAGGTCATGTAGATATGACCTATAAATAGTGGTGTATCAAATTCATTTGTGTGACCTGAAAGTGGTAGAAACTCAATGTGATAGAAGGGGTATGGAGGCTAAGTTCCACAAAAAACTTCAAAAAAAGATGAAAATAGTTTGAGGATATGATTCTTATACCAAGAGTGAATATGAAATGGTTATTTTAGTTTTTCATTGATGAAACTATTGAAAATAGAGGATTGAGGAACCGAATTATAAATTTAATTATCTCATTCGATAGTGGTATTTAAAAATGATCTAGATATAGGTGGTCTAAAATGTGTCATGGTAGATGTGTGATGATAGAATGGTGGAAGTCACTCTTTTAATGATGTTGAACCATTATATATTTTTCATATGAGGCAAAAAAAATTATTACATGGGGTAAGTCTACATTTAAACATCATGTGATGAGGATGTGATTTCATATCTTATTTAACACATGAGGCATCCCATGTTTATTAAATGGGGTAAGGATATAATTTAACATCATGTGATGAGTATGTGATTTAATCTCATAATTAACATATGTGAAATCCCATGTTAACTAAATGGGGTAAGTCTGATGTTTATTATAATATACTGAGGACATGTAGCTTTGCGGATTATATTCATATAGCTCGAACTAAGGAGTATTATGTGATGTATCACTTGAGGAACCTGGTATTGTCGGGTGATGTGATGTGCTCCCCATCCATGGTGATCAATGAGTATGTGCTATTAGAGTAGACCTTATGAAATATTTAATATAATTCGTATTTGGGATCCATCTCTGGTGGTTTGGTTTTGGGAATCACTGGTGTCCTTGGAGATAGTAGCATTCCCCCTTAAAGAAGTAATTAAGGCATAAATTATTTTTAAATGATCTCAATACTCTTTTATTATGTATTTCCAGGTTATTCAGTGCTTAAATCCTAATTTTTTCAAAATATTGAAACTCATACCTGATAATTTATCTGTTTTTATATTATTTTTCAGTGATAAATTTCAATTCAATGTGATGAAAATATAAACTTTATAGGTAGAACTACCTTTTTCCCATATACCAAAGAATGTAGGTCTACTAGAATCTAACTTTGAGTCATTCTCAAATATTCCCAGAGGGAATTAGAGTGTTTATCTAGAAAATTATTATTATTTTTATCAACCATATTATGAAAAATTATGGAGAGGTTCATGTTGAATTCCTTGATCTATCAATTTTCCTATATATGATAGTGGGAGTTGTGGTTAGATCGGATGTTGTACCTGGCATATAACTTCTTCAACTTGGAAGAATGAATGTTAAAGAATTTCTCCTTGATAATGTTGTGAGGTATCCAAAATCGATGGATGATGTGGAACTTCACAAACTCAGTTATAGATTGGTTCATGACCCCTTTGAGGGGAATTTATTCTACCTACATTGAGATGAATTTAATTTTAGTCAGAATGAAACAATATTTTTTAGTTTTCACTAATGGATAGGGACCCATTATGTCAATTACCTATACAGTAATAGGCAAGGAATATACAGCGCTATGGAGAATACCCGACGGTTGGTAAACAATTTTGACATGGATCTAGAATTCATGACACCTCTTAGAGAATTCAATATTTTCACAAACCATGATGGTCTATAAATAACTAAACCTATGAATCTGTTGGGAGAGTTTCAATCATATATGATGGTCCCCAAAGTACCCAACATGTACCTATTGTATGTATTGAGGTATCTCATCCCTGGGATTCTATTAAGAAGGATCACATAAAGATAAAATTTTAGAGAGTCTTCTCGAGATTGGGGTCACACTAAAGGGTGAAATTGGTTACACACTGATGGATTCTACCATAATCATCTCATTCTAGATGGATTTTGTCATGATGGAGATACTCAATGAATGGATCCATCCAATGGGGAGTTTCTTGGACCACTAGAAAAATTGAGGCCCCCGATGAAAAAGTACCAATATCCAATTGATTTACTCATTGGTCATCGCCTTCAGATACATTGGGGGAGATGAAACTCTGATGGACCACATGAATTACTAAGTCATCTTGTTCAGACTCTACAAGAGACACATCTAGAATTACCATGCATTATCTCAACGATTCTATGACGGAGTAACATGAGTAACCTTTGTTTGGGAAGGTAATTGGAACATCATCACATGAGCATGCTCGAGTAGGGGGGAAACTTATTATTTCTTGACAACATAATCAATAGTTATCTACTTTATGACCACCATATAGTCTCCTTTTATATGAAAAAGGAAACATTAATCAAAAGGGCCAACTTGAGACTATTTATGAGAGCCTGATACATAGATTCATTATTGGGTCAACCTTATGAAAACATGAATGAGTACTAAAAGATGGCATGTGAAGGAGTGATGAATATAATCCCCAAGCCTACCCTATTGATTTTAGGATAATTAATACTTATCTCAGTTATTCTTCAAGAGGAACCATAAAATATTATATGCCAACATGGAATAATATGGTCCATAGAGAGGATGGATTCATCTATGAATTCAACATGCATGGGTAGTTCTCCAAGGGTCAATTGTGTGTCTACGAATTCTTCTAGTTATTGGATCTTAACATCTTTTTGGGGGGAAACCTAATTCCAAACTACTATAGGATTACATCCCAATGTTTCATTATCCCTGTCAATATGGGGTGGTGGATAATATATTTCATCATTCAACATGGAACACAAACTATATATTGTGGGGTTTTGGGAAGTGTTTTAGCTTCTAGACTGAAATGACCAGGGTTTGGTATCTTAACTCAATGGGAGAATATCTTTTCCCCATGTCAATGAGTATGTCACTGAGATAACATAACATTTTTTCATTTACATCATTTTTTCAAGGCTTGATGGTCACCAATAGATCATTCTTAGGTTGCCCCATAATGGACCCAAGGTTTTCTCTACAAGGGTGGCATTAGGATCAGATGTTGTCGAAGATTAGGTTTAATTTTCTAAAAGTAAACTTGGATATATTTATCCCACTTTAGATGGTTCCATTATTCATAATCCTTGAAAAATTATTACACTTTCCATCTACATTGACATTGAATCACTAAATGTATTCTAGGGTTCCCTAAAGGACCCCCAACCCTAGGAGGTTTCTTGAAGGAGTAATTTTAGTGATAACCTTTATTTTATTTAGATTGATAATGATACCCATGTGTTTGATAATAAATCAAATAAACGTTCTAAAGATAAACCCATTTCATAATTCAAGGGTTTCATCATGAAGTAATCATATCATAGGAAGTTGAACACTTTCTAAATATCATTGACATGGTCCTAAAGTAGGCATGATTTGACAACTAAATAAACTTTGTAACATTCCACAAATGTCTATATGAGTGGATTACTAATATGGTTCATGGAATGGAAGTATGTTACTCTGATATTTTTTAAACTGAAGGGAATAACCTAGTAGAAGAAGATTCTCTAAGGCACCATGAAGGTGGAATCTTCTTCATCCTCGAGGGCCATCTGGATCTAATTATTACTAGAGTACCCATTCATAAAGGAAACTTCATGGGAACTATCTATATAATCAACCAATAGATATATCATCAAAAGGTAAAAATATTCCATTGGTAAATGGTGATTGTGGACCCAAATGTTGATAAATACCTTGATATGTCCATTATTATTCCTGATAAATAGAATTATTTCCAACCATTTGTGGTATTGGACCTATCTGATTAATTTTTCCATGATAATATTGTCTTATTTAGTCTCAAACATGGCACCATGAGAAGAGTACATATTTCTAGGATGATGTTTAAACCTCTGGTGACCTCCCTGGAGACTAAGTAAATGAACAAAAATATGGGGATTGTGCCCTAGAATTTCCTTATATCTCTGAGAAAACACATTTTTTCCTACTTTTGGAAAATAAATATATGATACTTCTCATATTATGACATGAATGAATTTACTAGTTTCATACTTAGATCATCCTCAGTGCCAATATTCCATAGAGTTAATTCATTGAAAGTGGAAACTACACCCTCTTCGAAGAAATTAGTGGTGTCCTACAAATCCTCTTCATCATCTATGACATGTGGTTCTGAGGGAGGGAATAACTCTCTTTTGAAAACATATTAGGGATCAGTGTTATCATATACATTGTAAAGGTAGTAATTCTTAATAAGGGGATCATGCACAATATATACTACATCTATGATGGTTGATTCTCCAATCCCATGCATTTTCTAACCCTAAGACCCACCATTGATATTAAATAAAGAGTGATAGGTCTAATTTCCATGAGTCAGCCCCATCCTCTAAAACATATAGGTGTGTCATGGGTTTGGGTTCATGTGGTGAATTACCTCAGTAATTTATAATGGTATTTAGTTTTTTTTATTGGTCTAGTTTCCCCTGTGTAGGAGCATAGGATAATATTAGAGTACTCCTCCCTTTTGGAGACTATAAAAAATATACCCATATTTAGTGTGGTAGGATCCAACCGATGGATTGGTAAGACAAAATTGTCATTTAATTCTACCCAAAGATTTAATAAAGTTCTTGTTCGATCATTGGGAGAATTAAAATGCTTTACCCCATCCATCTATATTTCACTTCCATCCCTTTTACAGTACCCAACATCTCTAAAGTGGTATTCATAATATATTAAGGGGGATGTTTTTCCCTGGAGTACCACTACATGACCATCAAGAGAGTATTTGAGAAACTAATGGTATAAATAGGGTCCAATGCGTGTAGGGGGAGGCATGACCATCCCACCATGGTATTGTAGATTGAGTCCTATGATACTATAATAAACTTTATGGTTTTCAAAAAATTGAAGAATTGGGTCTTCATATGAATCTTTCTATTATGGTTTCTACTCACTCTTATCATGCTTCTAAATTTTTTTGTTCGATGGAGACAGATTTTCTTATATGAGACCTATCTTGTGGAGTGTTAAATATGGGAATAGGTTGATTCATGAGACAATATCCAATAGACAATGAAGGATTTACACACTATTGAACTGGACTATGATATTCAATTAGAATATGTTCCCAAGAATGGTAGCACCCTCATCTTCCTCCAAAAAGGATATGACGGTCTGGAATCCCCCTTTATTGGATTCCCCTACATGATAATCCTTAGTGGTAGTTACGTCATTCTCAAATTGGAGAGGGATTTTCATGGATTTTATAAGTTCTCTATGCATTTCCCTTGATATAAGGGTTGCATATAGGATTGATATCCTCACTGGTATTCTATTAAAGAGATTCATAACTTCATAATTTTAGGAAATTTGAATATTTACACCTATCGATGGTCTCTCTCTAGTAGGGAGCATGGAAGGTGCAGCTGATTGGGGTGTCAGGGTTGGGATAATGCTAGTCGTATTCCACTTTTGATTGAATGAATTAGGATGAGTACTATAATTCTATGATTTAACCCCAGATGGATGCTTCCAAGTTCTATACTATTGTTACTAAGCCATGTGATCGAGTAGTATGGTCATCTATAAAGGTTCACCCAATAGAGTAGCATAGGATGGTTGTTCTTTCATATCCCTATGCAAATAATTATTTTGGGTCTCAATGGAATGAACAATTCTTTCTGAAGTGCTATTGTGGGATCATTTCCTACTAGTTTGCTATCTACCTCTCATTTGACTGAATCATCTTGAGGATCCCAAGGGGGCCACCTGGTGTTCTCCATCACTATGATTCATATTAGGATCTACCAGCCTAATAAAATTGAAAAGGGTGTATCATTGAATTTTTTTGGTATATAATTCATTAATAGGATATATTCTTCCAGTATCTCCCAATTTTAGAAGCATAGAGTCACAAATAGTGCATAATAGTTTTGGAATTGATGAGGGACTCTGATTTTCCTTGCACTGCGGATGTATGTACTTTCGAGACCTAGAAGGATGTGAAGCAGGTGTTGTTTCCAGTGTGGGCATGGTGTTCATAGTAGGTTTTTGTCTAATCATGATGGAACATATAGTTTTTTGGGAATTACCGACTATATTATGTTCCAAAAAGTCATTTTTCTTTTTTATTCCCCGTTAATAGACATGTTTCCACTCACTGGATCCTTTAATGTCACTATTGTGATCATCATATACATTTGAAACCTGCACCAGGACATCAACCAATTTTACTAGGACTTGGTATACTTAGTCCTGGAGAAAATATTTGAAGATAAAGAGATATTTTATTGTATTTCCAATAATTCTGTGGTATAGGTAGAGGTTTATATGATTGGTGAGATCAGCTTCATAGAGCCTTTTACATTCTTTAAATCTTATGTTTCTTCTTTCTAAGGAACAGTTGAAATATTCTAGGACATGTGTGTCCTTAAAGGATTATTTCTTGTTCCTTATTTTAGAAAATGGGACTTTGGGAGCCTAACCCTAAGGGGGATATAGGGAATCTTTCTCGTAGAGTGGTTGCGTTTGATGTGGCTACACATATCAAAGATACACATGGAATGAAATTTCTAGTAGAGGTTCATGAAGGAGGATAGTCTTGGGGGCCTCAGCCTATACAATGGTTTATTTTTGTACCTTTACTATACATTGTATGAGTGTTAGAGTAATTAATGGGTGAGAGAACTATTTAGTCCACTATAAGGATTCTTTTAGGAAATAATCCCCTTATGAAAACTCTAGAAATAAAGCTAGATATCATAGGGAGATGTGAGTAGGGAAAAACAAATCATTGACATTCTCTAAAAACCTTTTTATGAGATGTTCATGGGAAAGATTCATATCAAGTGAGTTCATGAGTCACTTCCATCATATAATGAAGTTAGTAACCCACTCATGAGACCTCTCTTTTCACATGGAGAGTTCTATGATTCTATTATTGTGTAAGGTATATTTGATCTAGTAGAGTAACTACCTATATAGATCCTACCAACCAGTTATAAAACTCAGGCCCAGCTGACAATACCATACAAAGGATTATCCCTATAGGATTTGGATGAAATAAAGAATCATGGAAGCCTCCTAATATTCTAGGTTCCCCAAAATTTGGAGGCACTATGGGTAAATGTGGGAAAAAAATTTTAATGGATCTCCCATTTCATTTAATGGGACAAAGATTGGATTGTCTAATTATACTAGTGGAAAAACCTGATTTCCCCATGCTGGATACAGTTTTCCCTCAGGTTTAATCAATTCATATTGTGTCTCCAAAACCTGAAGGTAGGCAGTGATGGATTCTATCACATAATACTGGTGATATTTAGTAGTCCCTAATGTGTTGACATGCCTAACATCTTGAGAATCATAGTGGTATCAATCCTATGGTGTGTGGTCGCCTAGCTCAGGCAGAGTATGAGAATCATATCTTTTCTACTTTCCATAGCCTCCATATTTCACCATAATTGGATGTATGAGATCACCCTGATCGACCATGGGTTCCTAGAAAACATGGAATGGGTGTTCAACTAGAGGGGATACGGAGTTCCTTATGTCATTTTTAGGATTTAGTAATTTCATATAAATGATCATATTATATCCCTTTAGTTCCTATATAAAAGAAGAATACCTAGTGTCTGAATCAATATTTGGAGTGGTCTCGGATAGACCAACATGATTAGTGATTCTCATTCAATTTATAATATGTTGGCTAGTGGTAAAAAATACCTCATTGGTGGTAATTACAAGGTATAATTATTGTCTCTACTAACGAGTAAGTAAACCTACTAGAATGTCTTATTTCTACTATATTGGTCCTCAATGTGAGTTTTCTTAATCACTCCTTGTCTCATATGTCATGTTTCATGTATCATCCAAGGGATTGATTGTGTTGATGTTCACATTGATTTTTCTTAAAGGAGAACCTTAACTATCAGTGGACTGGCCAGGTTTATGATCCAGTTATTCCTGTGGTAGGGGAATGAAGTGAAGAGGAGTTTACATTCCCTGACCTCTGATATATATATATATATATATATTGGGATTCATCTTCCATAAATCACTATAGTATAGTGAGGCTCTTGATGTTGGTCCACTGGAATTCCTGGAGATACAGGCTAGTGCACATATCCATGGGGAGTTCTATGATTTCAACAATTTATAACTACTGAGAGATTTCATTGAGATGCTCATGGATTCTAAATTAGTGCATATAATGATACGAGAGGTGGTTAATCATCACACTGATATTTTGGTAGAATTGTTTCACTTGGTCCTCAGTGAAGAAATCTGGGATGATGAATTTTAGGGTTGTGGGTGGCCAATACAAGATCAACAATTGGTTGGATGCCACGATCTCCCAAAATTCCTCTTGTTTATTACCCATAGGATCTTACTACTTCTGATTATACTTATCTCTAATTATAATTTTTATGGTTATTAGAGGTATACCTATGGTATACATTCTCTACTGCTGACTTTATGCTAGGGGGAGCATCATGTCATTCAATCTTCTATAGAATGTGATAATGACTTCTAGAAGTGGTGTCAACTTTATCACCATGTCCATATAGTATGTGATATCTATATCCTATTCATACTCATAGAGATAACATCCATCTGGGGATCATTTGAGTGTTCACCGTCATCAGAGGGAACCAATCTAGGCTTTGATGTCTCTATCACTTCCAAGGTGTAACTTGAGAGGTGGGGTACCCATGATAGAAGAGGTGGTCTCACTATAAGATCCTTGAAATAATTCAAGACATAATCCATATGTAGGTATCTAAGGATGGACTTGGGAACTTTATCAACCTCGACCCTTGGGACGGTAAGGACTATTCTATGGGCTTGTACCCCATGTTCTGGTGGTATGGTTGAAATTTTTTCCATTGAGTAATCTATAATTTCATACGCTAACAGATTGATTGAGATGCATCCTTTCTCTCATTCTTACCCTAAGAAACAATTGAGTTCTCAAATAATGGGAACTTTAGGGTCATATGGATTACATATATGTGTGAAATTACAGATGTTGATGGTGGGACATCCAAGACGGTTGATGGTACTCCCACCATGTGATGGATCTTCAATAAATAGAAAGTATTCGACATGGGGAAGACCTCCATGGAGGTCGGGGATGTTGTATGGAGGACATTTTTTGTAAGATTTTATATCATAGGATGGACCATGATGGTTTCAAGGGGTTCCCATTATGGGGATAGTCAACCCAAACTTCCTATTTGGAAGATGGGATCCTGAACCCAGTCATGTGAAGATGGGGCCTCATGTATTTGTTAAATGGGTAGGGTAAGGAGTACATGTTGTGGCTGGGGGCACTAGAGCTAAGGGATATGAATCATGTCAGAAAGGGTTCGTGGAATTACCACAACATCAGTATCATGTATTCTGGACTAGGGTCATTGGTGTTGGGTTAAGTTGGTCCTTCTCATTGACCTAGAGAACCATTTGGTTTCTTCAGTATAGCAGGGTTGGATCCCTCATGGGTGACTCATGAGTAGCGTTCATTTTTTGGCATAATTTGTGCATCACATAATTTATCATAATAAGGGAGTAATATATTTGATTATTCTGATTATATGATACCAAAAAGGTTTAATTTCATGATGGGAGTTCTTAAACCCATCGTGGCTCTTATGGGAGAGGGTATTGGAATGGTATCAGGGCCTCTACATCTTTCTAGGACAATTCACTAGTTTGGATGATCCAGTCTTTCTTGTAACAAAAAAAAAGATTATTGATGGCCCTTTATTAGAAAAAAATATAATGGTGGATTGGGAAAGGGGGAGCGGTGGTCAATTAAGGGTTTGACACCATGGAAAGAGCATAGTGGTATGGTATTTCTGCACCATTGGTCTCCCTACCCCCACATCAGATGGTGTTGGGTCTTGATGAGTTTCCTATGGGTTGGTTCATGTATGGTACATGGGTCCAATAATTAGTAAATGAAAAATTAAAGTGATTTATAAAATTCCTAAAGTGATTCTATCACCTCCATGGTGGATGGAGGATCAACATAAAATACATATTAGATTGGGGATGAAAAACATTCTTCAGTATCCCACAACATCCGAAGAAGGGTTCTATGTTGGGCCATCATTTATTCGGTAGGGCTGGTATTAAAAATTTGAAGCTCAAATAACATGGAACCCAAAATTTAAAATCCCCTCACTTTATAAAGAGATTAGTTCCATACCTTGTTCAACATGTTTTTTGATGCCTTTTATTGGGTGCACATTGAGACTATGATACAATTTTTCCTACCTCGTATTCCTACTTTTCAAAGGCATGTGACTTCCACCACTAAGGTTGGTGATATCAACTCCATGATCAAAATTTGATTATGGGATATTGGTTCCTCCTTCCATGGATTCCTACTTGGATGTAATTTACTATTCGTAGTCTCCCTCATAGATTTGATTCATGTTCAAGAAACTTATTTTGGGTTCCATCTCATAGTGGGAAATGGTTAATTATGTTGCTTATGTATTGACAAGGTACAAACCTATTCTTATAGTGGATGGTAACATTGGGAATATTTTGGAATATATATATATATATATGGTGTGTTAGGAACATGTAAAGTCTTACCCTTTTAAATTTTATGGAATCTCATATGTGAGGCATCTTGGGTATGAATCTCAAGGTATCCCATGTTGACCATGAGGTAATTGACTTAAAGGGAATAATGAATTTGATAATCATTTCCTCAAGAATCACATGTTATTTACATAATATATATGTTAAGTTACATGTGTTGGGACCACATATTTAATGTCTTTTATGTAATTTTTGGTCACTTGTTTAAATCCTTGTGGATAATTTTTTCATATATGCTTCTGATATACTAGATAGTATGGGTGGCATCACTTGGAGATGTTGATGTCTAGTGGTGGAATCATGTTTGGATGGTGATAGTTTAAGTGTTCCCCCATTGGAAAATATGGTCATACTTTTGGGTTAGTGAGGGGTTAATTTTTTCCCCATAGGGAAATACGATAACTCTTTATGGTTGGTGAGAGGTTGTATGTGTCCCTTTGGGGGAAGATGATCACATATTAGGATTTGAATTGTGTCACCATAGGGTAAGGTGATCACACTTTATTATTGTAATTGTATCCACATGTGGGAATATTATCACACATTAGGTTATCTTATTTATAAGAGAAATATAATAAAATTTAATGGTTATGTTGGGTGATCGAGATTGATCCTTAGGGATATATCACAGACATGTCAGGTTTTCAATATTGAACCTTAGGGAGTCATCCTAAGTAACATTTAATGGGATAGAGATAAAACACAATATTTTTTTTGTTTAACTTTAATTTTATGTGTAATTACTATTCCATACTATTAAATTTCATGTGTTAATGATGATCTTGTAATTAAAGGATCTTCACTAAGAGATAGTGTGGGGCTAACACATATGGGTTTCCAAGTGGTTAGGTTTTATCCCTTGAAATTCATACAAGGTAAATCATGTGTTCATCTCATAGGGTAAGACTATAGTTTAATATAATGTACTTAGGATATTGTCATGAATTTTGACATCATACTATTAGGACATGGTTTTATGTAGTTTAACATCTTGAAGATCAAATGTGGTGGGGACCAATACCCAGAGGGGTCATTTCCAAGTAAAAGTTGAAGATAAGGTAGTATACCTTCAGGGCTTACGTGCCTACTTCACACATTTCTCTAGGTGGTTCATGGAATAAACACTACCATGGTCATGTTTTTAAATGGGGGTTATAATATTTGGGTACCTATTATTAAGAGAAAGAGGACTTCAGATTCCCATTCTTTGGATAAAAAGGATATACAACCATCTAGAAACTCGATAACCCGACTTTCATTAATGTGTATATGCTGAAAGGAGGCACCATGGAGGGGCCTAGTGAATGGGTTTCATGCAGATGGGGGCATCATGAAGGGTTATATTTTTAGGAAGAGAAGAGCTCTCGTGATGGAAAATCTTTCATGAAACATATTGGCCCTACCTTAGAGAAAATTATTTATTCTCATGGATAAGGTTTCAAGAAGTTTAACTATCTCTCAAAACCCCAAAATTCATGAAAGGAATTTTTGTAATGTGGAGGTCATGGACCCTTGTGAATGGAACATATACCATGTTTATAGGTTCTCGAGAAACCATGGAGTTCTAGTATGCACTGATTCATCCCACTTGACCCATCACATCTCAACCAAAACCCCTAAATGATAGGAATATGAGGACCATGTACCCACACTGTGTGCCTATATCTCATTGTCATTAAGATCCAAATATCTTCATTTTACCCATGACCAAATATTCAATGTTTTTTGAACATATTGTTAATGTAATGTTTTTGAAATCATATTTGTTTATGGGAATTTCGCATTATCTGGACCTCTAAGAATAAAAATGGTGACTTAATAATTAAATGGTGATTCATTTTGAATATAAATATTTTCAAATTTCTTATCATATTTTTGTATCCTATTAAAAGTGGTGGATGAGAATTTTTATTTTAAAATATATGTGGTAAATAATAACTAAAATGGGTTTATATTTAAAAAAATTAAAAAAAATGTACATATGCCTTTCAACCAAGCCAAATACATAAAATTCCATAATGATTTTTCAAAAATACTTGAACTAAAGGTGTTAAAGGAAACATCTTCTTCGAACCAATTTTTTTTAATATATAAGTTTATATGTTTAAAATTTTAATTTTTTTTATAAAAGTTGTTTTAACCTAAAAATAACTTATTATAATATTTAAAATATACTAATAATGAGTAACTAAATAATGATTTTTAAATAGTAATTTTTATTGATATTAATAAATAGTAGCAGTAAATATATGTTATTAATTATTAATTTTAAATAGTAATAATTATTCATAGCTAAAAAAATTAAATAAGATTATTTATAAATATAGTTATAAAATATTAATAATTGTTAATTTTATTTTTTATTATTTTCCAATATTAAGTAATAATTGATAATAATGATCACATACTGATGAAATGGATAATTTTAAACATCAAACACCTGATGCCATGTCCTTATTCCAAGACATTTACATTTTATCAAGACAACAATCAATAAATATTGTCAAATTTGGTAGGTATACACCAAATTCCCAAGTATTTTTTGTCTCATGAGACCTTTCAATGCATCGATGGGATATATAATATTAGGCCTCTCCCATAACTTGTTTATGTCCAGTGCATTCACCATAAGATAAAATGAATAAACAATACAAAAACACCTTTACAATAATAATATATATTGAAATAAAAATATATATAATTCCAACACATTTCCTAATTTTAATAGAAGATATAAATTAATCCTAAACCATTCATAGGGAGCAGGGGGTGGTAAATCATAACGTAGTAAACTTGAAAATAATTATTGACATTGGAATAACAAAATATAAAATGGCAATAATTTCCCCCATGTTAAAAGAAAATCATAATTTATATGTGACCATAATCCAATATGAGTTATGTAAAATGTGATTTTCACATTGTATATAATATTGAGTATACATCTAAGTCATTACACGAATAACATGGTCATAGTCCATCTCGTGAAAGAATATTGATTTTTTAAAGGAGAATATCCCAACAAGTGAGAAATATTTTTATAGGGTATATGATGTAGGAATGTATATATCTATAAAATAATGATATAATATCACATAATAAAATCAAAGGGTAAAATGTACCCGATATATATGAAATAAATTCAAAAAATGATCATAACTCAATGAATAAAAATTGATTTTCCAAATATACTCACTACTGGGAAACAACTGAATCACTAGATGCTTGAATAAGGGAAAATAATTTTTCTAATAAATCCCATGTAATAAATGGATGATTAAAAAATATCTATGGATATTAGAGACACCATATAACAGAATCATGGTTCACAAAAATGTATTATGTCTCAACGAATCTGAATTGAGACCAAGAAAACCCTTGTAGCATGAGTGACACTTCTGGATCAGAAACCCTTGATATTTGAAACATTAAATGTGTGTGTGTGTGTGTGTGTGTATAATTAAATGAAATTTATTTGTGACAAAATATCTTACATTAGTTGTATAAACAATTAAACAATTAAAATTTATGTTTAAATACAATACTTATATCAACAAGGGGAAATTGATACAGAAATCATTTCCTCCAGTTCCTAACATCCATGAAAATTCATTAAAATTATTTATTAGAATCATAGATATAATAATTACTTAATTTATTACCTTAATAATATCTTATTTCATTCATATTCTTTATAAATAGTCATTCTCCATAAGAATTTTTATATTTTTCACATCAGGTGTTTATCATTTTGATCATTTGTAATAGTTTTACAATAGTAGTGTATTCATTCATTATTTTTTAAATGTTCATCATTACTATATAATTATGGTAAAATTATTTTATTATTAATAATTATATATAAATTTTAAAATTCCATTCATCTTCTTTTCAATCTATATCCTTGAAGATGAAATTTATACAAGCCATGCTTCAGTGGTTCTTGATGATTGAAGTGTGTTTTCTCAATTAAGGAATTTAATATTGATATAACATCATCATAAAAAAAATTATTTTCATATTATTATCATATATTACTATTAATTATATTCCCATAGAAATTCAAGAGATAAATTATTAATATTGATTAATTATGTGGTTAAACAGACCCAAAACATTAACATACACTGATTTAATGATTGATTATAAGATGTTTTTTAGTAATGATATTATAAAAAAAAATTAATGATATTATTTAGTTTTTATTAGTTTTATATATTTTAATTTTATGGATTTTTTATAATAAATAATTGATATAGAAACATTAAATTATTTGAATAAAATATTATCCTCTATGTATGTTTATTTTAAACAATTGAATTATCGATGATTTTGTTTTGATCATATAATTAATAGGTTATTTCATTTTTCATACCAAAACCATTGTGAAATCATAAAAATCATTTTTATACTTTAATACCATATCATCCATTTTTTGGTGAAAAAGGAAAATTAAATATGTTACATTTTGGAGGAGGTAGGCTACACAATGCATGAAAAAAGTTTTCCATTTCTTAATGGATGTGGTATATGAATAAATTAAGATAAAAAACATAATATAATATAATTAAATTTTATTAATATAATAATATCATTATCTTAGTGTGGATAATATTAATTTTAATGATGTCAACTAAGAGTAAAACTAAGTGGTAAATAATACTCACGTTCGAGACTTAAATTTTCTGTGAAAGTCCCCTTGAATTTTAAGTTATTAGGATAGCTATGATTGATCCTAGGATTATGTTAATGGGATTTAGTTCCATTTATAGTTAAATTTTATAGTCTTATGTATTAATTAGAAGTTAATGTGGGTCTTGAAGTGGTGATTATGATACCTTTTTATAAGTTAAGGGAAGGGTGCTTTTTTAGAGTAACCCTTACATTTTAAATAATGTTGTGAAACAATTCATTGTTCATACCTAAAAACCAACAAAATTGTAAGGGAAACATGTATTGGTCAATAAAAACGTCAACCATTCAATTCTATCATTGTTTATTAAATGTTTTAGGACTTTTACACAAGTTTAAAAAAATTATTCCTTTTCCTTTTACCTTGGTAATTAATTTATAACCATAGTACATAATTTTAATGACCAAGATTAATATTGAAATTTATAAATAATATCAAAATAATAATTTAAAATTTTATAATAATTTTATTAAATAAAATTATAAAGATGAAAATTTTAATTTTGAAATAATTACACTTAATCGCTTAAAATCTGTTTTATAAGAAATAACTTTTTTAATATTTAAATTTCTATATAAGATAAAATTATATTGGACAAATATTTTAATGACATAAAAAATAATGTTTATCAGTCTTCCATGAAGACACAAAATATAATATCCCTTGAAATATACTTTATTCAAAAAAAATATAGAAATTATTTTTTATGTTAGAGTATCAACTCTAATTAGTGATAAAAATGTTTGACAAAGGTTTTATAAGTTAAAAGGTTATTTTAAAATGAATAATTTTATTCCAAAAAAATTATATTTTATTACTTAAAATGTTTTAATAATATCTAGTTCAATCTCATATAAAAGAAAATTCATACAAATTATAGGACTAGGGAAGACCATATTTTTTTCAAAAAACATAACTTTTTAGAAAAAAAAATCAAATTCATAGTAAGTGATTTTTATATATTGAATTGAAAAATGAATTAATTTTTATTAATTAAACATTATAAAATTTATAAATTCAATTTTTTAATAAAATCATAAATTATAAATAATGTTTTATGATAACATGAAGTTTTAAAAATTATTTTTTATTACTCTTATTTTATATCATTTAAAAACTAAAGTTGTGTTAACTACTTATTAAGATCAAACATAATTTATTATTACAAATCATATGTTTCTTGAATTATAAATTCATATCATATAATTTTTTTTAGAAAAATACTATTTTAAATAATAAATTATCTTATTAGTCATTTTAGGTAAACTAGTTATTTCATATTAATGGTAGAATTTATTTTCAACATACATGTAATTAATAAAGAAGTTACTTATATTTATTCCCACAAATTATATATCTAGTTTTTAAGGGTCATACTAAAATATTAATATTTTCAAATAAATAGGTTGTTGTTTCATTTTAGTTTGGTGTTGGATGTGAAGAAAGTTATCTAACATGTTGACTTATTTAATGGTGATCATTTATTATAATTTTGGAGTGTTGAACCTTATGTAAGTGGTGACCCTTGTGTTAATGTTGTGACCGACCTTAAGGGGTGATAGTTTCATTAAGGGTGAAACCAACCTTTTTTAAGGGGAAACACATATATTAATGTCATAGTCTCCCTTATTTAAGGGGTGACTATTAGATAACAGGTGAAATCATCCTTCCGTAAGGAATGTCCATTATATAAGAACAATATGTGAATAAATAAATAAATTAAAAGAAATTAATGGTTAATTTTCATGATTTAAAATATTTAAAAGGGGGTATATGGGAATTTTATGACCCCCTGTGTAGTGAATCACGAGGATAAATTATCTTATTAGGGGGGATAAGTCCAGAATATTTCTCGAATAGAACATCATCAAATCCTAAGTAATTATTAAAGGTAATCTAATACTTTGAGTTTATATTTACTTGGTATCTCCCCATCTACCTAAATATCAATTTATATTCACCCAAGAAATGTATTGTGTGATAATTACAATAAATAATAGTTCAATAATCTTGATATGAAAGGGATTTTTCTAAGCAAGTATAAAATAGTTCCTGATAAGAAGATCATGAAATGTTTTGTGAGGATTTAAATTGGTATATCACATCAATGGTATTATTTATGGTTTTATTAATTTTCAAAAAATTAATGTCTTAAGTTGAATGTTATATTAGGTATTTTTTGTGTTGAAGTTCCAAATAGATTTTGGGGGTGGTGTACACCCCTTTTCACTAGGATTATACCTAAAAATTGATTTTGAAATATATTACGCATTGTTCCAATTTCAATTAACCTTTAAAATTAATAATAAAAAGTTTTGAATGATTAATGAGGGAAATTATTTATAAATTTATTATAATTTATTATTTATGTGTTATGGATTGCGATAGGTGATTGATAGATAATTTTAGCATTGGATGAGAATGGGAGCCAGTGGCCAAGATGTTATAAAGAATGGAAAATCAGTATGAGGTAGGTTGTACCTTGAGTATACCCCTATAGAAAATACATTTTATTTATTTTTATGAGATATTTAGTGTCTTCTCCATGATTAATTAATGTTTTTTAATAATTTTTTTATGTTAAAATAAAAACTTTTGGATATGTGCAAGTTTCAATGTCCATGATAGACCCTTTTGTACTAACTTGATTCCATGACCATCGATGGGTAATGTATTGATTATAAATATATTCTTTTAGATTTATGGACCCATCGGTATAACAATTTAATGAAATTAAGGAAAATATATGACATATTATAAGGATCCATTGGCTCCCCTATGTTGGGATCAGTAATGGAGTAGGAATGGATAACCCCAAATGACACCTTAAAAAATAGGGGTGGTTCGTGATGGATTTGAGATGCCTTAGATATTTGGGATTTTTTATTCCGGAATAGGGAAAGGGTTCCCTCTTAATTAGTATTTTATTACCCAGGTGAGTGTACATTAGGAATATATGTAGAAGGCTGGGTGAGAGGACTGACCTAGGATGGCCTTGGGAAATTTCTTTATCCTGATATCATCTCTTAAAAGTAATTCTAATGGGGATTATTCTATGATAATAGTGAGGTCTTAATGTGATTATAATAACAATGTGGGACGTTATGTCCTGTAAGTGATGGAATTTTCCCAAGATATAATCCTAAGATCCAGTAACCCTTATAAGGTTTCATTTCCTTGGTGTGACCTAAAGGTCCTTAGTGGGTTCCCAGGTGATATTTTGACCTTAATAAGGGTCAAGGTCGGAATGGGTATTTTTTCAACTTGGGTTGTCAACATAAAAACTTATGGCTGATGATGTGACCTCGATGTGGTTGTAGTGATGATTATATGACATAACATGGAAGGGGTGAACTACCATTGAGTCTTCGTGAATGAATTCTCAGGATGATTAGGTTTCATATTTCTGCTAGATAATTAGCATTACTGGGATGTTACATAGGATTCAGTTTAATGCATGATACATGGAATTCCCAAGATGTGTGTGGTTCCGCTCTTTATTCCTGATACTATGTAATTATATAAAGATTAAATGGGATTTAAATTTATTATTAATACATGGAATTCCCCTGATGCTTGTGATTTGTCCCTTTAGGCCTAATACTAAAGAATGTATAATCTGGAGTCCCGCTCCCCCTCCCCCTAAACTAGGTACCCAAACATTCTTGTGGCTAGGCCCAAAGAGAATTATCAATCCCTATGGGTTGGAGACAACAATATAGGTAGGAAAATGAACAATATATGAATTATTTTTTAAAAGAAACATAATTTAATAAGAAACAGAACTCTTCTAGAAATTATGGCATGACCTATCCATATATGAAAATTACAAAAAAAAAAGAAAATAAATGGGTTCATATTCTAAATTAGAAAAATGAAACACAACCAAGATAAACATACAATTAAACATTGTAACACCCCAGGATTTCATAGTGTGTTATTTCTTAAAAATAATTCAATAACTTTCACTACACGCAACACCGAGTTCAATCACACCATGACATACAAAAAAAAGCCATTAAAAGAGGTCATGAATAGTATTAACTACATTTTGAACTTTATATAATCCTTATAATTTTATAATCCCTATTATGAGTTTCTTAGTCATAATGCAAGAACAGATTCATTTTCAGTATTGCACTTTTATCAACTTTTAATAGTGAAACCTTTTTTATATTGTAAACTATCTGAATAAATTGGGACATCAAAAAATTTAAAATTAAACATCCCAAGCTTCCACGGTACGCTTTCCTTTGAATAAAATAGTAGCGTGTGTTGTACGCAACCTTGAGTTTTAACACACGCCACAACCAATTAAACTAGCCGTTATGAATAGTAATACCTAAATTTTGAAATTATATATATTTTATATTTTAAAATGGACTTCATTTTTGGATTCGGAATATTGAATTTAGCCTAAGGTGAAATTTTGGTACTTTTCGGATAACTTTCATATTTTGATGAATAGTGAAAATTACTAAATTTTAATTAAAAACAACTTTTTTAATCAAAATAATTAATAGTGATAAATTGTGAATTTGAGTGGTTTTAAAGTATATTTAGAATATATTTTTACCATTTAATATAATTTTGGTCACTGGACATAATTTTACAATTAAACCGAACATAAACAAGTGTCAATCTTTTGATAGTTATTACCTCTTAAAAACACGCTTTTTGTTTTGACAACGGGAATTAAATTTAAATTAATTTCTGCCACTTCTGTGTTTTGAATTTAGAAAAATGGATTCCATATTTGGAATCAGGATGTCCAAATTGTGTAAATAGGTAACTTTTATTTTTAGACATTTTGAATAATTACTGTGGTAAATATTTTATTTACCAGGGTTAAGGGTAAATCCGGTAAATAAGGATTAAAAAAATAATATTATAATAATACAAAATTACCCTAAAACGTGTCCTAACCTTATTGGTGGACACATACCCGACCATGGGCATCCTTGGGTCGATTTGGGGACCCCTTGGAGCCACTTGTATGTGGTAGGGACACATTATATTAATAAAGTTAAAATAAAAATAAAAATGGCATAAGCTTACATCTTTTAGAAGAACAATTTTTACATAGGGTTATACATGTTGGATTTTCGATTATAAATATTCATTAGAAATATAAAAATATTTCCTACATAATGATAATTTATTTATAATTTTTAGACATCAAATAATGTAAATTATTAATGACACAATAATGATGCAATGTTTACCTCATTAATAAATCATTTAAATAAATAAGATTATAATGATTAAAATATTATCTAAAACCTGTCCAATTCTTATTGGTTGATATTATTTAGAATATGAGTCATCTTATCTTAGACCTCAATGATTTTTGGACCATTATAAACCGAATATAATTATATTATAAAGTAATACTTTCACTCTTTCCTAAAGATCCCCTCCTCTCCCTTATAAAAGGAGACCACTTCTACTCATTCCTCACAACTCTCAAGCCACTTGGCTCGGCCAAACTCTGCCCAAATACTCTCCCAACTTCCCTCACTACAACCTAGAGGCCTTAGTTTGATCAGAAAGCCAACCTAAGGAGCCCTTTTGATCAAATCAAAAGGAAGAACCCGAAGAAGAGGTAATGTTTTCACCACCCCTTTTCAAGTTCCTTTCTTCTTCCACTTCTTATTTTTTTGTTCTTACCATTCTAAAATAATAACTCTAGTATCTCACATATACTGTGATGTTATTATAAATATGGTACAACCATATTCAGTATTCTATCCACCCTTTGAATAACATGTCACCATACGTGCGTACGTACGGCTTACCGTCTCCACGTCGTGGTGTAATTGTTATTCAATATATTATTATTTGGATGGGTATAATAATGATGTGAAAATCATGTAAATAATAAATATAACATGTTAATTATTCTGTATATATGATATAACATCCATTTATATATTATTTTAATATCAAAATAATGATATTGTCGCTCGTGCGTACGTACGGACTACCGTCTCCACAAACGCGATAAGATTCATTCTCCATCGTATCCATTCAAGTATAATTATCATTTGATGATTTAAAAATGATGTTTAAGGACTTGATATCATTCTGGATATGAATAATATACAACCTATCCATTACAAACATGGCTTACGTAACAAAACATATAAAATAAAACAAGTAAGTTAACACCCGAAACAACGATAATACTAAGATATTATTATCAAATCAATATTAAAAGATCATATATGATATAATATTAATGTATATGATTCTTTTATAATTTAATAACAATTATTTCACCATTATACAGGAGGTTAACCTACCCCAACCAAGGAAAAGTACAAGGTAAGGGATTTTCTTATCTCACTTTCAACTCCGTGAGATTTCCATTGTTCGCCACTAAATTATTGAAAGTGGTGTATTGTGTACGGCCATTTGATATATATTATCATGATTCTCTTTATATTCATGTTATTCTATAAATCATTTTGGTGGTTATTAACTTTTGGCCATACGACTCAGTTGATTAACGTGGTAAGGAGTTTCTTATCTCACTCTTAATTTCATGAGAATTCCATTGTTCACCACTTAATTATTACATGTGGTGTATGTGTACTACCCATGATTGTATTCATTGTGTAATATACATTAATTTATGGGTACTTACATAGTCATGGTATGATCCTTCTTTCATAGTTGTATGTTTCGTAAGTTACCAAATCGATAAGGGAATTTGACAATTCAATTTCCACTCATTCGGCTTTACGCGTATTTCATTGATTATATTACTCCAAGATTATGTGTGGAATAACTATTCATTTGATTATGTCATAATTTCCACTACCCTTACTTTGGATATACTTTTGATACACATAATCACTCTATTGATAATTCTCAAGTCATTAATATGAATTTGATAAGAGTAATTTTAACTCTTTCACCATTTTTTGAGTTAAACATCCAATTCGTTGGTGTTGTTTCTACAAGAATATGTGTGAATATCCTTTGATTCTTTTACACTGAATATTCAATCATATATAGTGTATTTATATTTTCACACATAATTATGTCATTGATTTATCCTTAACCTAAGGATATGACCTTTATGAGAGATTTCATCTCAATTTACATTCAATTGGGACTTCTTTGTTGATATACACCAAATCACTTTTATGTGGTGTATATAATGTACTTTGACATAGTATATCATGAATCCCTTTATTCTCATGATATTACAAAGTTTTGATTACCTCAATTATTTGTACTCAAGTGTCTCTCTTTTGGTTAGAATCTCTAACCAAAATACCATTTTAAAATGTTTTAAAGACTTATTCTTCTAAATCTTGCTCATTAATGTCCATGTTTTAAAAAATGGTTTTAAGGATTTATTTATATGGACATTAAAGTTTTAAAATTAAAACTCCTTCTAAAAGTTTCAAAGTGGTATGGGACACTTTGATTCAAAAATCTATTTTTAAATGGCTTCTTGACAAATATTGTGACTTTTAAATGATTTCAAGAAAAGGGGGATATTTCCCTCAAATAGTTTTGATGATTATTTTCATCTATGTCAACATCCTTCATTATTCATGATTGAGGTTAATGTGATACAATACAATCTTTCATATTGTAACAAATGAGTTATGTTTGACTGTGGATGTTCTATTTTTATACCATTCATGGTTTGTGGTTAAAGTATTGACATTTCGTATGCTAGTTTTAATACGAATGTTTATTTTATGCTTAAACATATTCATATGAGGAATGCATTGGACTTAATAAGTGACGGGTGGAGCCCGCTATAGCTCCTCGATGCATCGGTAGGTCTCATGAGACAAACTAGTGTCTTGGCACAAGGCCTTGGCAAAATCTTATTTGTAGTCTTGGCGCGAGGCCTTGGCTATGTGGTTATAATAGTCTGGCATTATGCATTCCATCATTATGAAAGTGGATATTGATATTGCATGTGATCATTCGACTAGTAGAATATCCATGTGAGTAATTAAATGGCATTATTTCATTTTACCTTTTCCATTTTATGCTGAAGTTAAAGTTTAAAAGGCTTTTGTTTTAGTTATAAATTGCCTTAAGTGTTTATGCTTATTTATGAAAGCTTCTGCTATAATGTTATCCTTACTGAGCATCTGAGCTCACCCCTTTCAATGTTTTATTTTTTTTCAAGATTATGAAGAAGTAATTTATGAATGACCTGCAGGGATAGTATGAGGGGATATGAAGACAAGATGTTTTTTTATGATGTAATGTAAAAATTTATGGATGTATCTAGTTATTCCAAGGCTACTAAACTAATCGGTCTTTCGAGATCTGATCTTTCTTGTGATCATGCCAATGTTATGAAATTAATGCACCGACTCTGGGTAACTGGGGTCGGGGCGTTACAGTTGGTATCAGAGGAAGTTTAGTACAAACCTCGGTAGCTAGATTTAGATAAAATCTGATTAGAGCACGTAGACCTAAGATGAACTTTGAGGATTAGTATAAAAGAACTTCCTAGAATTTTGGTATTGTAGAGATTTTGTGAGTTTTCGGAGCAATATATCCTTGTCTGGATACGAGCCGGTAGAGGCGGCTCTAGCACAGATGTACCTAGGGGTAAAACCCTAAAACACCGCTTTGAGCTAGACTCGAACGGGAACTGGTGCACGACAACGGGCCTTGCTGCACTCTTGGTTACGACACTCCCAGAGGATATGCTTAGGATAATTTTCATTTTCTTTACAAACCGATTTAAGTAATATATACATAAGATGAGAGTAAATGACCTTGGTTAATCCTAATATGTTTCAAATTGAGAATATGGTGACATTTTAATATCTAAATGATTTTACGACTACTATTACTCACACAATGCTTTCTGGTTTTAGTCAACGGCTGGATTGCAAGGAAGTCATAGTGACTTTGAGAATGATGTACAAGGTGGGAACGGTGGTGGCGATAAGTAACAAAATGGAATGTTGATAGGCGTAAAAGATATCGCCTTTATGATAAATCAGTTTTCCAAAAATATGATCAACAACAAATATATTAACCAACTCCCAGACTCAACAAGGAAGAGAAAGGTGATAAATGATAAGATCTCCAGCAATGGAGACCATGGAGAAAAGAAACCTCAATTTTCATCATGCAGGAAATATGGAAAGAGACACCCAGGAAAGTGTCTCAATGGGACAACGAAATGTTTTACGTGCGGGAAGGAAGGACATAAAGTGAAGAATTGCCGAAGAAAAATGAAGAGTACTATGGAAGAAGATAAAAATGGTCCCAAGAGTCCATTTACAGTCATTTTCCGTAAATGTAGGGGACCTGGCCATTACCCAAGTGAATGTCCTATTCTATAGGATATTTTCTTGGTCAAAGAAGAAGCTATGTGGAAATAAATGGTTGGAGAAAAATTTAAAAAGTATTAGCACTCCTTGTTGATGGGTTTACTTTGGAATAATTTTCTCTTGTATTTGTAACCCCGCAGTTTGCCATGTGAGAATGATATTTGAGGAAGAATTGTCTCTTCTCTTGTGGATATAGGTATAAATAACCATTTGGTTTTATACGATCATTGGGGTTTGAGAAAATGATAAGTTATTATAATTTGGGATGAAAATGCAAAGTATGATATAACATTTGTGGTTAAATTATGTTATTTTGAGGAATTTATCTCATTTTGGTAATATTATAAAATATAGTTTTTGAAAAAGGACAACACGTAGACCGTCTAACAACCCATCGCGTCGGACAAAGCTGTGGGAATCGAACCCACAACCAAAGTGCGATTGGGATTTATCGCCTACCACTGGACTACGTGAAGTCCCTGGTTAGTGTGACTTTTTTTTGTTAAATGATTTTATTGATCAATAATAAGATGATTTGGGTTCTTATGTCTTATCAAATGAATACCCTTGGTATAGGAAAATGATTTGGTGATTAAGTGATAAATGTTATTTTGGAAGATGTTCGTTTTGTTAGGAACACTATATGCCCAAGGAAAATAGAATACAATGAGGTTTCATTTGTAAAGTAATGGTGGATTTTTATCTACGTTTTTATTGTTGATTTATAATGATTTGGGTTATTTATGGAAATGATTAACCTATAACAGAGAATATGTGATGATGTTAATTACTTTTAAGTATGTGACTTTAAGAGTATTTGATGTCATTTGGAGATACAATGTAACATGGGAGACTACATAATCAAATTCTTCTATGTTTTGGGTTTCAATATTAGTTTGGATTATATTAAAGGATTGTAAGGACAATTCGTTATTGAATGGTATCTATTTAACTTTGGGGTATTGTTGGTTTAATTTTAGAAATTAAGATTAGTGCATATTTATCTCAATGAATATCCTTTTGGGGGATCATTAGATCATTCACTAACCATTTTGGTTTTGATTAATCTTTAAAGACAATGTAAATATATGGTTTATCCTACATGGATCATGTGATTCTATAGAAGTTTATTCTAGTTCTTCCAGTGTGACCAAGTCTTCTTGAATACTCATCGTTTAAAAAAAAATTGAGTTAGTGGTGGAAATTTATTAAAGAATGAAAATCTACTTAAAATTTAAGTATATCTCATAATGTTCTTAGTCAATATCATAAATGAATTCCTCTTCCTTATGTAATGTAACTTTAAAAAAAATGTTTTCCTAGATGGTACATTAAATCATCACTAATTTATGGCTTTGGGATTGTTGGCCTTTTCATAGCCATGTTCTCTACCACTCTCCATCAGATAATTGATGGTTAGATTTCTCTTCCATATCCATATTTTCCTACATGGAACCCTAGTATGTGTTATTTTCGGTAATCTTCATACTTTCCACTCTTTATTTTAAATAGAGGCCTCATTAATTCATTTTTCGATGTGCGATTTCAACTAAGATATTTTGAAACGTCAAAAATGTGTTATCCCAATACCCTATGTTTTCTTGGACCGATGGTATTTCAAATCATCATAGATTGATGAGTTTATGGACCTCAATTTTATACTTGTTTGTGATTGATGACCTCAATCACTACCTATAAATATTTACATTTTTCCTCCAATTATATGTCTCTAATTACCACCAATGTTCTCCTAATCGAGATCATAATTTGGTGGTGACCTTTCATTTCTCTTTTCCTTATATTAAGACTAAATTTTAGTAACCCAATTTCCGATGTGGGTTTTCCCACAAATATATTTTCTACTTTCAACCTTTTATTTTCGAATAACAATTTCAAATTGCGAGGACGCAATTTATTGAAGGAGGGGAGAATGTAACACCCCAGGATTTCATAGTGTGTTATTTCTTAAAAATAATTCAATAACTTGCACTACACGCAACACCGAGTTCAATCACACCATGACACACAAAAAAAAGCCATTAAAAGAGGTCATGAATAGTATTAACTACATTTTGAACTTTATATAATCCTTATAATTTTAGAATCCCT
This sequence comes from Viscum album, assembly GCA_963277665.1. Classification (NCBI taxonomy): domain Eukaryota; kingdom Viridiplantae; phylum Streptophyta; class Magnoliopsida; order Santalales; family Viscaceae; genus Viscum; species Viscum album. Next base: position 41,427,614 of record OY728162.1, read on the forward strand.
ATTATGAGTTTCTTAGTCATAATGCAAGAACAGATTCATTTTCAGTATTGCACTTTTATCAACTTTTAATAGTGAAACCTTTTTTATATTTTAAACTATCTGAATAAATTGGGACATCAAAAAATTTAAAATGAAACATCCCAAGCTTCCACGATACGCTTTCCTTTGAATAAAATAGTAGCATGTGTTGTACGCAACCTTGAGTTTTAACACACACCACAACCAATCAAACTAGTCGTTACGAATAGTAATACCTAAATTTTGAAATTATATATATTTTATATTTTAAAATGGACTTCATTTTTGGATTTGTAATATCAAATTTATCCTAAGGTGAAATTTTGGTACTTTTCGGATAACTTTCATATTTTGATGAATAGTGAAAATTACTAAATTTTAATTAAAAACAACTTTTCTAATCAAAATAATTAATAGTGATAAATTGTGAATTTTAGTGGTTTTAATGTATATTTAGAATATATTTTTACCATTTAATATAATTTTGGTCACTGGACATAATTTTACAATTAAACCGAACATAAACAAGTGTCAATCTTTTGATAGTTATTACCTCTTAAAAACACGCTTTTTGTTTTGACAGCGGGAATTAATTTTAAATTAATTTCTTCCACTTCTCTGTTTTGAATTTAGAAAAATGGATTTCATATTTGGAATCAGGATGTCCAAATTGTGTAAATAGGTAACTTTTATTTTTAGACATTTTGAATAATTACTGTGGTAAATATTTTATTTACCATGGTTAAGGGTAAATCCGGTAAACAAGGGTTAAAAAAATAATATTATAATAATAAAAAATTACCCTAAAACGTGTCCTAACCTTATTTGTGGACACATACCAAACCATGGGCATCCTTGGGTCGATTTGGGGACCCCTTGGAGCCACTTGTATGTGGTAGGGACAGATTATATTAATAAAGTTAAAATAAAAATAAAAATGGCATAAGCTTACATCTTTTAGAAGAACAATTTTTACATAGGGTTATACATGTTGGATTTTCGATTATAAATATTAATTAGAAATCTAAAAAGATTTCCTACATAATGATAATTTATTTATAATTTTTAGACATCAAATAATTTAAATTATTAATGACACAATAATGATGCAATTTTTACCTCATTAATAAATCATTTAAATAAATAAGATTATAATGATTAAAATATTATCTAAAACCTGTCCAATTCTTATTGGTTGATTTTATTTATAATATGAGTCATCTTATATTCGACCGCAATGATTTTTGGACCATTATAATCCGAATATAATTATATTATAAAGTAATACTTTCACTCTTTCCTAAAGAGCCCCTCCTCTCCCTTATAAAAGGAGACCACTTCTACTCATTCCTCACACCTCTCAAGCCACTTGGCTCGGCCAAACTCTGCCCAAATACTCTCCCAACTTCCCTCACTACAACCTAGAGGCCTTAGTTTTATCATAAAGCCAACCTAAGGATCCCTTTTGATCAAATCAAAAGGAAGAACCCGAAGAAGAGGTAATGTTTTCACCACCCCTTTTCAAGTTCCTTTCTTCTTCCACTTCTTCTTTCTTTGTTCTTACCATTCTAAAATAATAACTCCAGTATCTCACATATACTGTGATGTTATTATAAATATGGTACAACCATATTCAGTATTCTATCCACCCTTTGAATAACATGTCACCATACGTGCGTACGTACGGCTTACCGTCTCCACGTTGTGGTGTAATTGTTATTCAATATATTATTATTTGGATGGGTATAATAATGATGTGCAACTCATGTAAATAATAAATATAACATGTTAATTATTCTGTATATATGATATAACATCCATTTATATATTATTTTAATATCAAAAGAATGATATTGTCACTCGTGCGTACGTACGGACTACCGTCTCCACAAACGCGATAAGATTCATTCTCCATCGTATCCATTCAAGTATAATTATCATTTGATGATTTAAAAATTATTTTTAAGGACTTGATATCATTATGGATATGAATAATATACAACCTATCCATTACAAACATGGCTTACGTAACAAAACATATAAAATAAAACAAGTAAGTTAACACCCGAAACAACGATAATACTAAGATATTATTATCAAATCAATATTAAAAGATCATATATGATATCATATTAATGTATATGATTATTTTATAATTTAATAACAATTATTTCACCATTATACAGGAGGTTAACCTACCCCAACCAAGGAAAAGTACAAGGTAAGGGATTTTCTTATCTCACTTTCAACTCCATGAGATTTCCATTGTTCGCCACTAAATTATTGAAAGTGGTGTATTGTGTACAGCCATTTGATATATATTATCATGATTCTCTTTATATTCATGTTATTCTATAAATCATTTTGGTGGTTATTAACTTTTGTCCATACGACTCAGTTGATTAATGTGGTAAGGAGTTTCTTATCTCACTCTTAATTTCGTGAGAATTCCATTGTTCACCACTTAATTATTACATGTGGTGTATGTGTACTGTCCATGATTGTATTCATTGTGTAATATACATTAATTTATGGGTACTTACATAGTCATGGTATGATCCTTCTTTCATATTTTTATGTTTCGTAAGTTACCAAATCGATAAGGGAATTTGACATTTCAATTTCCACTCATTCGGCTTTAAGCATATTTCATTGATTATATTACTCCAAGATTATGTGTGGAATCACTATTCATTTGATTATGTCATAATTTCCACTCCCCTTCCTGTGGATATACTTTTGATACACATAATCACTCTATTGATAATTCTCAAGTCATTAATATTAATTTGATAAGAGTAATTTTAACTCTTTCACCATTTGTTGACTTAAACATCCAATTCGTTGGTGTTGTTTCTACAAGAATATGTGTGAATATCCTTTGATTCTTTTACACTGAATATTCAATCATATATAGTGTATTTATATTTTCACACATAATTATGCCATTGATTTATCCTTAACCTAAGGATATGACCTTTATGAGAGATTTCATCTCAATTTACATTCAATTGGGACTTCTTTGTTGATATACACCAAATCACTTTTATGTGGTGTATATAATGTACTTTGACATAGTATATCATGAATCCCTTTATTCTCATGATATTACAAAGTTTTGATTACCTCAATTATTTGTACTCAAGTGTCTCTCTTTTGGTTAGAATCTCTAACCAAAATACCATTTTAAAATGTTTTAAAGACTTATTCTTCTAAATCTTGCTCATTAATGTCCATGTTTTAAAAAATGGTTTTAAGGATTTATTTATATGGACATTAAAGTTTTAAAATTAAAACTCCTTTTAAAAGTTTCAAAGTGGTATGGGACACTTTGATTCAAAAATCTATTTTTAAATGGCTTCTTGACAAATAGTGTGACTTTTAAATGATTTCAAGAAAATGGGGATATTTCACTCAAATAGTTTTGATGATTATTTTCATCTATGTCAACATCATTCATTATTCATGATTGAGGTTAATGTGAGACAATACAATCTTACATATTGTAACAAATGAGTTATTTTTGACTGTGGATGTTCTATTTTTATACCATTCATGGTTTGTGGTTAAAGTATTGACATTTCGTATGCTAGTTTTAATACGAATGTTTATTTTATGCTTAAACCTATTCATATGAGGAATGCATTGGACTTAATAAGTGACGGGTGGAGCCCGCTATAGCTCCTCGATGCATCGGTAGGTCTCATGAGACAAACTAGTGTCTTGGCACAAGGCCTTGGCAAAATCTTATTTGTAGTCTTGGCACGAGGCCTTGGCTATGTGGTTATAATAGTCTGGCATTATGCATTCCATCATTATGAAAGTGGATATTGATATTTCATGTGATCATTCGACTAGTAGAATATCCATGTGAGTAAGTAAATGGCATTATTTCATTTTACCTTTGCCATTTTATGCTGAAGTTCAAGTTTAAAAGGCTTTTGTTTTAGTTATAAATTGCCTTAAGTGTTTATGCTTATTTATGAAAGCTTCTGCTATAATGTTATCCTTACTGAGCATCTGAGCTCACCCCTTTCAATGTTTTATTTTTTTTTCTAGGATTATGAAGAAGTAATTTATGAATGACCTGCAGGGATAGTATGAGGGGATATGAATACAAGATGTTTTTTTATGATGTAATGTAAAAATTTATGGATGTATCTAGTTATTCCAAGGCTATTAAACTAATCGGCCTTTCGAGATCTGATCTTTCTTGTGATCATGCCAATGTTATGTAATTAATGCACCGACTCTGGGTAACTGGGGTCGGGGCGTTACAAACATAATAAAAATAAGTATGATGAAAATCTTATCTGCAAAAAAAGATAATACTCAGATGGACAATACATCAGTAATACTGAAATAAAAAAACAAAATACCTGAAATAATCTATATGTCGCCCTATTGTCACCAATAATCCTTAACACCATAATCACTCAATAGAGATCAAAGATGAACAAAAAATTGAACCTCAAATGTAACATGAATGAGAATTAAGTCTTATAAAATTTCTAAGTAAACCAAACCCCATGTATAACCATTACATAAGTGATCCATTTCATTGTAGTTTGAAAAAAATTTACAAAATAGGTTTTCAATAAAATTCAAAATTCATTCATGGATAATTCATAATTTTGAAAAAATTTCTCTTAGAACTAGGAAGTTATACTTTTCAATTAAACCATTCCCTTTAAGACCGTTAATAAAGAAGAAAAAAATTTAAAAGTGAAATTTCATTTTAAAAAGATAAAACATTTTTTCCCTAAAAAGAAAAGATAAATAGTAAATAACCATATACAACAACAATAATGATACTAAAAATAGTAATACAAGAATAATTGATAATGGGAACACCTCTAAGCTAAGGGAGAGATTTAGAAAAATACTGAAACATGATCCATAATGTTGTAAAACATTAGGTAGTCCAAAATAAATAATGCTCGGTCGTATCCAACCTGACCTAATAAGGGGGGATCCCAAAGTAGGGAATGATCCATACTAAGTGAAACAATCAAGAGTATGATCCAGTGATATTTCTATAAGGAGTACAGACATATCAGTAGTTATTAAAGGTTTCTCATACCCTGTGAAGAAGAGGTGGTAAAATAAATATTAACAAGTAGAATTAGTAAAAGAATACATACATATTTATAGGTGTGTATATATAAACACATATAAGTATTAGGAACCATAAACATTACAAGCCTCTATAAACTTTTTTCCTCTAATACACCAATCAATTTGAATATAAACATAATGTTCCAAAACGAGGGATCAATATCCTCATCCATAAGGGGTATACTTCAATGATTTAATATTTATAGAAAAAAACATTGAATGGGATAATTAGGCCTCAAATTCATTCCTTTTAAAATAATTTTCTATGGAATTTAATTCCAAAGCACTAACTAAACCATATGAAACATCCAAAACATTTTAATTTTTTAGTGCACCATTTTTTTAAGAAACAATAACTCCATTAAAATACATGTAAAACATAGGAAATTAGTTTATAGACCCAAACACTCTTGAATAATTCAAATTATCTTTGTAATGGATATTCGGGAAATTTTTCAAACAATAGATTTTGTAAATTGATAAAAACAATATATTTAAATTATATTCTTAAGTGTAGTAACCATTCACATTCAATGAAAACCAATTGAAAACCAAGTTTACTTTCTAAAAAATTATATAAAAACATGAAATGATATTATTAAATATTGAAACATGGATATAAAAATAAAGTTATCAATAGTTCTAGAATTATAGAAGATAACTTGGGGAAAACCTACCTTAAATATTTACTTTTATGAATCTATGTATTATTCCACCATTTTAAAGAAATAATGATCCTTAGGAAACCAAGGTGAATCACAAATTCACAAAATCCCCTAAAATAAAAAATATGGAAATAAATACCATGGTCATAAAATCCTGATTAATGAATGAAATAAGAGGTAAAATTATGAAAAACGAGAGAGGAAATGATTTGAAGTGATATGACCTTAATAATCACACTTATATATTGAGGAAATTCACATGGAATAACTGTGTAAGAGATGATAATGAATTATGGGGTTGAGATGTTAAATGGGGGAGTAGGAGAGTCCAAAAAAATTTAAAATATAAGATTGGTAAAAATGTAAAAAAAACCCATTAAAAACAATGTAGACACTGACTACGCCACAACCCTATTGGATAAGGCATGGTTCCCCTTACCAAGAACCCCTTTTATATATCCCTCCTACTATCATATTGAGGTTCCCTAAATTTTAGGGATACAACTTCTAAATACCCATAGAACCATGTCACCTCTAGATGTATTTCGCATGGTCCTTCACCAATAGAGAGGTCTATACTATATCCTCCCTTGTACATAAAGTTTCTTATATGACCAGTGTAAGGGTAACATTGGTTACCTTTATAAACCAAAGGTTAACCATTGAATAATACTTATGAACAATCTATGTCCTACTTTATTCTACAACTTGAATCCATAATTCGCCACCATAACTCCCAAAATAATTATTAAAAACAATAAATAAGAGAAACTAAGTTACATATCAATAATAAATTACAATAATAGGGAATGTGAGGTTCGGGTGTGATAATGTTACCAATAATAACACTGTCTACCACCAAAATTATTTATTATATTCAGTTGATCAATGGGAAGGATAATATTAAACTTCATTTGACATGAATTTGGTCTAATGCCAAGTAACACCCTAAATAACACCACAATAATGTATATGAAGCTAACCTATATGAAAAATGCACTTAAAACAAACCATCTCCCAAGTAACCACTAAAGACATTACCAATAACTAGATGAGACAAGGTTAGGAAAACTATTTTAGCCATCTGGTTATATTATAATACCACTAAAACATCAATTCTCCTATGAATTGAATAGTGAATATATAGTTAATGAAAATTATAGATTCAACTCATGTACCACAAACCAGAGAACATTGGCTACCAAAAAAAGAAAACTTCAGGTACCACCAATAAAATTTAAAGTCTCCATTTGATTGAGTGTCTAAAAACAAATGATAAAATATTCCATTAATTTTATTTAAATGAGGGAAACATGTGTAAATTTAAGAAATAAGGAATGCATAATACCTCAAATAACCAATTAATAGACATCATATTCATCAGGTTAATCTTGTGGATCCTTCAAATAGGTATATCTGGTTCCACTCCCTCTCTAAGATATTCCTTTGCAAAACATTTTTATATTACTCATACTAGCACATCCATGATTGGTTTTTAAATCATTATAACCCAATTTATTTTTACAACCCAATTTATTGCACTAACATAACACTATAGTACCACCCTGAGAAGAAGCCTATGAGATATCAGGGGAACTCATGATACCATAACCTATCTTATTAAAAAAAGTATATTTCCCCTTTTATTTACTATATCTCCATTAACCACTCTTCGTAATAGAGTAACTTACCGTTACCCCATGAAATATTATAAGGACAACCTCACCCTGAACCACCCACCTCTCCATTTCTATATATGAGGTCAAAAAAAACTATAATACCCTCAATTTAATATCAATATAAAGAACTCTTTCCAAATACCAATAATTCAAGGAATAAATTATGTCCAAATTTGGATGATAAGGTACTCGATGAATGAAATTTAAGACATACACTTACATCGAATGATCACCATTTTGAAGGCATTACAAATCTATAAATTTTTCCACCTTCCTGAATTCATAGAAATATAACTGGATAAACAAGGACTTAAAACACTCATATGAATGGTCCCCTCATCGATCATCCCAAAAAAATGGATTTTCACTACTTACAACTCATACCTTCAAGCATAAAGGTAGTGAATTTGATCTTTATAGATTCAGGAAAATCAAGAAAATTTAAGAACCTTTAAATAATTTCCATATAATATTATCATTCATAAGTATCTGGGTAACCATAAAAGAGGGGGGACTCAACTTCTCGAACTCTAAAAGGAAATATTTATTTTGATCAATTGAAGGGTTCACTAATTTAGAACCACTGATAACATCCCCTTAGGAATACTTTGAGAATTTGTGGGTGTATTACTCTAAAAAGGAATAGAAACACAAAGAAAATTAATCAAATCTCAATATAAAAATCTCATGGATGAAAATACAAGGTATCTAAAAATTATCAATAAATAAATTCTCAAAACATTGAGATAAATCTAATCACCTAAATCTAAAATAAAATTTAATGAAAGATAAAAAAAATTCTAAATCCTCAAAGAACAAAAATATATAATTTTGATTAAAATATACATTTATTTCATTTTTGAAAACCCACTTTACTATTGAAAAAATATAAATTAAACCACATTCCAATTAAAACTCATTTGGTACTTAGGCTCCACGTTTCTTTCCAAACGATGCAATCTCACCATATGCAATCATTTCAACTGTTTTTGTTTAATAAAACAAAAAAACATTCAAAAAACTCACAATATTTTATAAAATCCGAAATTCACTTAACTAAATTTAAGATACATTAGAAATAAATGAAAACAAGAAAAAAAATCAACTCTTCAAACCTGGATTCCTTCCAATACTCAAGGTTTGATACTAAAAAATTTGTCCAAACAGTTCTTAGTACCTATAACCAATGTTCTAAAATTCATATATCCAATTTAAAATTTTATCAAAATAAAAAACCTATTTATAATACCATTTTATCAGTTACTAACCTCATCCACCACAAAATCGTCCACTCAAATAGTCATGTTGAAAGGATCAAAGGGATTTCTTGATCCCCATGAGTGAGAGATATGTTCTACATCATCAGAATTAACATGATGGGATTAATTTCACCTAATAAACATAATTTAATAAGTATTATAACTCATCCACAAATCATGTCATGACCCATCCATACATTTGATGTCAAACCAAAACAAAATAAATGGTTTAGATTTATAAATGAGACAAAAAGAGAACAAAAAAGATAAATATATAACTCATGAAAATCAAAAATATGATCCTAAATAATCTTTGATATAACAAAGAAGAATGTTGATATGGTTGAAACATTAGTAGTACTACAATAAAATACCAAAGTACGTCATATAGTATCTATGTGACCTCATTGTCACAAATCATCCTCAACACCATCATCACACCATGAAAATAAAGGTTATACCTAAACCAAAACCTGAAATGTAAAATCAGTGAATGAAAAGACAAATAGGAATTCAATGGGAAACACACCCCATGTATAACCTTTATATAAAAGATCCATTTCATTATAGTCTACAATTCATTTAGAAAGTGGGTTTATTCTCTTATTCAAAATCCAATCGTGGGATATTAGTAATTTGGAATCATTTATTTTAAAATTTGATGTTTTAATTTTCAATTAAAAAGATTCAATTAATATTTTAAATAATTAATATTCATTTTACTTAAATATGCATTTCATTTTAAAGAGATAAGCCATTTTTTCTTAAAAAAATAATTAAAACACAAAAATAACCACAAAGATCAATCATAATAATATTATAAATAGTTATACAAGAATAAGTGAACATGGTAACACTTCATAGAAAAGGGGAAAACCAAAAAAACATGATCCATTGTATTGGCATACCTAATGCAGTTTAATCACCCCAACACTCAACCTTACCAAACTAACATGACTGAGGAAAAATATCCCAATAGAGGGAATTATTCATGTTAAGGTAAATTTTATAGATAATGATCCTTATCTAGTGCATCATACATATCTTTACATCCCTCAAGATACTCTAGGTTTCCTATGACTTGTGAAAGGGAGGTGATAAAATCAATGATAACATGTAGTGTCACTAAAATTATACATACATATTTGTTTATATATATATATATATAAATCAAAGATATAAGAAATATGAACCATAAGCATGTCGTATATCCAAAAACTCCATTCCCCTAATAAATCCCTTAATTAAAAAATAATCATAATATCCTCTAATAAGTACTCAATAACACCATAAGGGGCACGCTTCAAGGAAATGGTCTTCTTATAAAAATATTTTTCAAGGTTCCAGTTATTCCATATAGTAATTATTTTTGAAATCTTTTTTTGTGGAACTTACTTTCAAACCAATAAAAAAACGATATAATGCGTCTGAAAAAAAATTAATATTTTTTAGTGACCCCTTTTTAATAACCATCCATTCCATTAAAATACATTTAACCCCTAAGAAATCGGTTAAAGACCCACAAACTCTTAAATAAATAAATATTCCTTTGTAAAATCTATTTGGGAATTTTTTTCAAATAATATATGTGAATGGTAGTTGAGGGAAATATATTTATACTATATAATTAAATATATGAATCATTCGCATTGAATGGAAACTATGTGAGACCCAAATTTACTTCATAAAAATTCCATAATGACATATAATTCCATCATCAAATTTCTAAAACATGGATATAAAGATAAAAAAATAAATTTATAAACAATTAATAATTAAAAATGAGTAAACCCTTGCTTAAATCATATATTTCATGAATCGAGGTGTTATTACAACCTTGGAAGGAAAGAACGATCTGTAGAGAACATAGATAAACCATAAAATCCCTAAAGCCCCAAATAAAAATAATCCAATACAGACCTAGGTTGTTGTGACCGGATTAGGGAAAGAAAAAAGATACATAATGTTGAAAAATGGGATAGGATAGGATTTAGAGGGTCATACCTTGATGAATGAAACATAATTCATGAGGAAACTGACATATAATCACCATGTATGGAAATCGAATGAAGAGGAAGGTAAGTTGTGCTCAAAAAATCAAATATATAGAGGAGAATACCCAAAATATGATTAATACTGATGGGTGTTATAAAGGTAAAATGTCAATTAAAAAAAATTGTACATAGACCACGCTGTATCCCTACTTATTATGTCATGGTTCCCCCTTCCAAAGAAACCCTGTAATGGATCCCTCTAGGTATGATGTGGAGGTTCCATGAATAGAAGGGCCATTTCTCATAGGGTCCTATTCCAATACAGTGTAGCCTGAAGGTTATGGTATGTTCCACAAGAAATTGGATTGGCTACTCCATGGAATCCCTAGTTTATTCCACAACCTTCCACACTAGCATAAAGGTAACATCAGCCCAATGGGTGATCATTTGATGTTAACTAGAATGTATGTGATTTTTTCAAAATTTTAGGTGATATTTCTTATTCTCTCATATTTACTATTTTTTCTCATTTTATTGTTATTTTGGATATTTTTTGGGTATTTTTTATTGGATTATAATTGGTTCTAAAGGTTCATCATATGAAAAAAAAATGTAAGAGAATAAAACCCAAAAATGTGCATGATTTATCCTTATATGATTCAATGAGTAATATAAAAGAAGAATATAAATGTTCATACCAGGACACCAATAAGCTCTATATTAAACTTTTTATATATTATGCATGATGTTTATCACTAGTTATTTATAAAAAATATCCTAATTAAGAGGTGATTACACCAGAGTATCCAAAAGTATTTCTTGAGGATCCTTAAATTTAAAAGGGGTGTTTATTCTATCACCTAGTGATAAAATGCATATTGGGAGGAAGAGAGTATTAGAAGTCTTGTATATAGTCTGTCATATCAAACGGAATTGATCTCGTCCCTTTATATATCCATCCTTAATATGTTTCATTTAATTAAGAACATCATCCATATTAAACATATCATTAAATTTAATTTACCAACATCTATTAATTTTTATTAGACTTATTCATTAAATTTGTTCAAAAAATGAAATCGATTTAATCCATTCATAAAGATTAAATTTAATCCACTCATAATAGAATATAAGTAATGAAACTATGTGGATATTGTCACGACCCATCCTCGGGGCCCGTGTCGTGACTACCCCAAGCCCGCCTCCATAGGCCAGGGGCTGGCGACTAGCACTAAAGGCGTAAATCCTGATAAAAGGGAAGGCATTGCATTTATATAAGGAAACAAACACCATAGAGTACGCAAGCTGAAGTAAACACTAAGTAAACTGAGTACAAAAGTGAGTGTTGGAATGTAAACGGGCCAGTATACAAACCCAACTGAAAGTGCAATACAATTGAGAAAAGTAAAGTACAACAGCAAAAAATTAAGGCAGCAACCACCAAGATGTCCTCCAGAACTCCCACCTGAAGGGTGAGTACAGATAGTCTCGTTGGATCCTCGAGTCCGGTCGTCCACTCCGTGTATGTCCCTCTAGATAGTCCACCACCATATACCGTCCTGCTCCTCAGGCCTCAACCACGATCAGCGTTTTCCGTCGTCTGCGACCAACACAACGTAGTGCGGGCATAGCCCATGCAGGGGTGAGTATATGATACTCAGTAGGGACCCCGAGACCCCCGAAGGCCTCCCAGAATCCACAAAGGATAAACCAAAAAGGAAAGATACAAATACGAAGTATCAACCAACACTACTTAGGTATATGCCCATACATATACCTAAGTCATCAATTCCAGTTCAGCTCCAACTTCTGAGCCCAAGTTCAACCCAGTCCTCACAAGAAATTACAACCCAATCCACACAGGAAAGCACAAATCAATCTACATAGGAAAGCAAGTCAATCATATCGATGATAATGATTTAAAGTCAAGACTCATCTCACATAGATATACTATTCACAAAGAGGGGTGGAGATGATTGATGTAGCCTCTGAATCATCTCCTCTGCCGAACCCACGTAGGATCCAAGTACAGATGTCATCGTTGTCGGACCCACGTAGGATCCCAACACAGTAACCATCACTGCCGAACCCACGTAGGATCCAAGTACAGTCGTCCTCACTACCGAACCCATGGAGGATCCAAGTACAGTCTTCCTCACTGCCGAACCCACGTAGGATCCAAGTACAGTCTTCCTCGCTGCTGAACCCACGTAGGATTCAAGTACAGTCGTAATCATCGTCGCAGTCGCAGCCAGCTCTAGGGTTCCCGCACACAGCATGCTCGATTCCAGGAGGGTCTTCTCCACGAGCCAAGGGGTCGATACATCAACTGTCATGAAGTCCAGATTTTATGTATCACAAAGTTCTGTCTCGTCAAAAGGAACTCAATACGATAGATGATGCGTCAATCGGACGCCTGGTCTGAGAGTTATTGGTTTTTTCGTCCCAGGGGCCCGATTGGTTTTTAAGCTAACACCAACCCAAACATACTCCAGCTGCATCCAAATCTCAGGTAGAGTAATCCAAAGAACCGTCTCACTAAGAGGAATCCAATGAAGTTGACGACATGTCAATCGGACGTCCGGAGCTCAAGTTATAAGCGTTTCTGCTCCGAGGGCCCGGTTGGTTTCATGTTCAAACCAACCTGTCTGTACCCAAAGTTCACCAAAACCTTGAATGTAATATATCGTAACGACCTTCTTGATCGAAGGATCCCTACACAATTGATGGCACGTCGATCGGAGGTCCACAGCCCAAGTTATGGGTGTTTGAATGAATCTGTCCGAAATTAGGGGGTTTGGGCCCGGACCGACCCGGCCCAATACCCCCTAGGTCGGCCCAAACTGGGTCCGGCCCAATTGGGCGTGGCCCGGGCCGGTGCTGGCAGCCCGGCCCACATGGCCGGTGGCTCGGCTCTCGGCCGATCGGGATGCGAATGGGGGGAGGGGGGGCGCTGCCCCCTTGATTGAGGAAACGTTCGGCCATTAAGGGTAGCCTGTTGAGATGATGCGGGACCCGCGGAGGTCCGGCCTCCTAGATCGCTTGTGGCCAGCTGAGCCCGGCCGCCCCTGCTGAAGACCTCCGCGGCACTTGGTCACAGCTCTTGACTAACCGGTGCGGCGCGACGGCGCCACGCCCCTCCCCGCGGCCCGCTCCTGGCCACGGCCTCCTTCGGTCTCACCGGCGCGGCTGATAGCTCCGCGCACCACCACCGCGGCCCGCTCAAGCCGAGGTCCTCCTCATTCCCGCACGATTAAATGGAACTACGCCACCTTCACCACATTCATCAAATATTATCAACAATGAAAAAGGGGAGGAGAAATCGGCCGTGTTTGTGCGGTCTGATCTCCTCCCGTTACGTCGATAACAAGCGGCCAAAATACGACATGCTCAACGATAGTACAAGAACAATTTTAATTGATTAAAATTGAACATAACCCCTACCTCAACACAAGTTTTTGAACGATGATCATTGCGGGGTGAGGCTCTGTATACGTCGATGGAGAACGTCTGAGGAGGAAGCGACGTCTCCCTTCCTTTGACGCAGAGAGAAGATTGAATGGTGTGACATCGTTGGAGAGTTCCCGCGTCGGTGCCTCCTCCTTTATCATGGAGGAAGAAGAAGATGGAATAATTTAGGTCACCGAGTCGATGATACTTGATGAATTGTTGTCGTTCTTTGTTGAGGATGAAGTTCTTCAAGAGAACTTAGATCTCTCTTCCCAATATCCACACACAACAAGCCAACCTAATAAAATAAGGCATCCCCTTATTTTATTCTTTTTCCATGCTTTTCAAAAACTCAAGAATTCAAAATTGAATTCACTTAATTAATTAATCATGAGTTGTCAAATTAAATGGGGTGTTATGTTGGAAATATTAATGTGAAAGAGGAGAAGCCACGTAATTAAAAACAAGAGAGGTTTAAAGGGAGTTTAAGGGGTTATGGGGAATTTGAAAAGATGGGGGCTCTTTTGGGCCCCACCTCTCTTTTATCCTCTCAAGAGAAGTTATCAACCTAGTGGGTTCCACCCCAACTTCCACACATAGGTTATAACCACTTATAAAAGAAATAAAAATTGTAACACATATTTTATTTCATTCTTCAATTAAACCACATTTTTTTAACAACTCCTCCCAAGAAAACTCACCTTCGGAAGAGGTCCTCTTAAGAAAAAAGTAGCACTACGGTTTCATCGATGCCCTTGGATTTCAATTCCAATCACCGAATCAAAAGTTAGAAAAACACGCTCGTTCGTTCATAGAACGTACCTGAGATAAACTTCGGAAAATTATTCCGGGCACACCGGGCCTTGGAATCAGGTGCCGTCAGAAACTGAGTAGTCGTAAAATACCAAAGAATTTAAGAAAAAAATTCCTTGAAATTTATGGGTCTCTAAATTACTCCCACCTCAGGGATTTACGTCCCCATAAAGATACATCACAAACTAGGGAAACAAATGAGGGTATTGTGAACGCATCTGAACCTCCCGCTCCTATGTGCTCTCCTAGAGGTTCCTATGCTGCCACTTGATGCGCACTAGAGGAATCGACCATCCATGTAGGACCCGCTCCTGTCGATCCTCAATATCTACCAGGACCTCTGAAAAAGTCTTTATGTCATCGATGTCCAGCTCCCCATGGTTGATGATATGCGTCGGGTCGTGCACGTATCTCCTCAGCTAAGATACGTGGAAGACATCGTGCACCCTGTGCAACTGAGGTGGAAGATCCAGGCGATAAGCCACCTCACCTATCCTGCTGAGAACCTAGAATGGTCCGATGAAGCGCCGAGATAACTTTCTGCCCCAGCCAAACCTCTACAGTACACATCGAGGTGAGACCTGTAAGAAAACGTGGTCGCCATCCTCGAACTCTAGTGGTCTTCACCTCCTATCAGCATAGGACTTCTATCGGATCTAAGATATCCTCATCCGCTCTTGGATGACATGTTCCTTCTCCGTCATGGCCTGGACCATCTCTAGTCCTACGAGTGATGACTCCCTAGGGTTATTCCAGTACATAGGTGATCTACAAGGTCGGCTGTACAATGCCTCATATGGTACCATCCCGATTGTGGAGTGGTAGATGTTGTTGTACGCAATCTCCGCCAAGGGTAGGTGATCCTCCCAGCTGTGTCCAAAGTCAAGGACACATGCACGGAGCATGTCCTCGAGAGTCTGAATGGTCCTCTCCGTCTGACCATCCGTCTGAGGGTGAAAGGCGGTGCTCAGGAATAGCTGCATCCCAAATGTCTCCTACAACCCCTTCCAAAGCTAGGAAGTAAAGCGAGAATATCGATCGGAGACGATAGACGATGGCACACCATGAAGTCGTACGATCTCCTGAACGTAGATGCATCCCAAGATCTCAACTGATCATTGCTCTCTGATTGGTAGAAAGTGGGCGGACTTGGTGATTCAGTCTATAATCACCCAAATGGAGTCATGTCCTTTGGAAGTACGTGGATGCCCAGTCACAAAATCCATGGATATCCCATCCCACTTCCACTCCGAGACCTCTAGGGGATGTACCAAGCCTACTGGTACCTGGTGCTCCTCCTTCACCTACTGGCAGGTGAGGCATCGTGAAACGAACTCTGCCACAACCTTCTTCATACCCGGCCACCAGTGTTGTCGTCTGAGATCCTGATACATCTTTTCCACTTCTGGATGTACCGCTAATGGGGAAGTTTGAAACTCTCTCAGCACCTCCTCCTGTAATTAAAATGGTACCATGGTACGTCCTCTGAAAAGGACGACATGCTCTCCTCCTATAGAGAATCCATCAGGTGCATGTCCTGAGGATATTTGTGCATGTTTCGTCTTATAGTCAATGTCCCCATGTTGTGCCTCTCTGACCCACTAAATAAGTGGTGGAGTGACTATGAGAGACTGTAGAAAGGCTGCCCCATCTCTATCCACGAAGGATATCTAAAACACGGCTAGCTGTTCTGTCGCCTCTCCAAGTAGCTGGATGCCCGTCCTCCTGCTGAGAGTATCGGTTACTATGTTCCCCTTTCCAGGAGTATAGACTATCTCAAAGTCATAGTCCTGGAGGAACATGAGCCATCGCCGCTGTCTTAGGTTTAGGTCCTTCTGCGATAAGATGTACCTGAGACTCTGGTGGTTAGAATAGACTGTAAAGCACTCGGCCATCAGATAGTGTCACCACATCTTCAGGGCGAAGACCACTGCTGCTAACTCCAAGTCATGGGTAGCATAGTTCTGCTCGTGCTGCCTCAACTTTCGTGATCCATAAGCGATCACTGCCCGCTCCTACATCAGGACACACCCGAGTCCAGTCCCTGATGCATCGCAGTAAACTTTGTA
The DNA here is from genome assembly GCA_963277665.1 of Viscum album. Classification (NCBI taxonomy): domain Eukaryota; kingdom Viridiplantae; phylum Streptophyta; class Magnoliopsida; order Santalales; family Viscaceae; genus Viscum; species Viscum album. The sequence continues at coordinate 41,444,679 of OY728162.1, forward strand.
CCCTACGCCCTCCTCTGATAGCCTCAATATGGGTGCACTGGCCAATCTCTGTCTCAGCTCCTGGAAGCTCTGCTGACATCTATCCGACCACACTAAGGGTTTCCCCTTCTTCATCAAAGATGAGAGTGGTGTTGCAACTCTGGAGAAGTCTGGCACAAATCTCTGATAGTACCCAGCCAGACCAAGGAAACTTCGCACCTCCGTCACGCTCCTGGGTGGCTCCCAAGCTAGTACTGCCTTAATCTTCACAGGATCCACCACAACTCCCACCTCAGAGATGACGTGCCCTAATAAGTGGACCTATCGAATCCAGAACTAACACTTCAAGATCTTACCATGAATATGGTGCTCTCAGAGTGTATCCAGTACCACACACAAGTTGTAGGTGTGCTCCTCCTTAGTAGTTGAGTAAATCAATATATCGTCGATGAAGACTATAAAAAATCGATCGAGGTAAGGCTGGAAGATCCTGTTCATGAAAATCATGAACACTATTGGAGCATTGGTTATTCCAAAAGGCATAACCACAAACTCATAGTGGCCATACCGACATCTGAAGGCCATATTCTGCACATCCTCATCTCTAACTTTGAGTTGATGATAGCCTGACCTGAGTTCTATCTTTGAGAACCATCGTGCTCCCTTGAGTTGATCCAAGAGGTTGTCAATACTCGAAAGTGGATACTTTTTCTTTATGTTCACCTGGTTCAGGCGATGGTAATCGACACACAGTCTCAGGCTCCCATCCACCTTCTTGGCGAACAAAATCGGGGAACCCCAGGGTGAAACACTGGGTCGAATGAATCTCTTGCCCTGCAAATCCTCCAGCTGTACCCGCAGGTCACGAAGCTCGGAGGGAGCCATCCGATATGCTGGAGTAGATATCGGTGATGTCTCGGGGTACATGTCGATGTATAAGTCTACCTCTCTACGAGGAGGTAGTCCTGGAACGTCGCCAGGAAAAACATCCGCATACTGATCCACCAAAATAGGAAAACTCAGACTACGCACGTCAATTGCTCCTAGGATGAGACTAGCCAACTGATGAGTGATCGGTTGTCCTCTCCTTTGCGTGAGTCCATCCTATGTTGCAAATTCTCCCTTCTCACCGGTGAAGGTGAACCTACTCCCATCGGTGCGGACACACCACACCTTGCACCTAATACAGTCGATCTGAGCATGGACCGTAGATAATCAATCCAAGCCCAAGATGACGTCGTAAGGCCTTGACGCCACTACAAGAAGATCCCAACCGAAGCTCTTGCCTCCTAGAGTAATCTCACACTGCCGGCACCAGTGTGTAATCATCGATTCTACTCCCGTAGGAGTCTCTAGCTGTAAGGATTGAGCCAACGGCTCCATCAGAATCTCCGAGCTCTGAACAAGGGCAGCTTCAATGAAAGAATGACTCGCTCCTATGTCTATAAGAACTTCAGCAAGGGTGGAGTAGACACAGATAGTACCTCAAATCATCTCTAGTGCACCATGGTCGTAGGCCTCCACTGCCTGAAGCTGAGCCTACCTCTGTCCGCCAGCTCCCTGTGGTCGGGGTGGACCTCCTGGTAGTGGTGGTGGTAGAGCCTCGAAATGTCGTCCACCACCCACCACTCGGCAAGCTCCTCTGCCTCCTCTGCCTGCTCTCTGCGGACCACCACGGTCGAACCTTTGCCTCTACCTGGGTGGTCCCTCAATCATCTGCTGCTCCTCTGCATGGAAGGTCGGGCAGTCACGAGCCATGTGGTCCTGCCCGCCGCATGCATAGCACTGTCTTCCTCTCGTATGACTAGCTCTACTGCGTGTGCCCTGCACCTCTGATCCAGTATCCTGAGGTCGCCCACCTGATGGTCTGGTCTGCTTGGACCTCTGTGACATTCGTCGACTTCCAGTTGCAGAAGACTCTGCTATGTGCCACCTGCGGTAGGTCTTGCTACTGGTGTTGGCTCAGCAAGAAAGCTCTCTATAAGAAGGGATCACTCCAGTACTCATGCATGCATCAGTATGCTGAGGGAGATCATCGAAGCCCTGATCTCATGCCTTAGTCCCTGATCAAAGGTCCAGGACCAGAATAATGGGTCCTGTACCATGTCCGTGGAGTAGCACGAGAGATCGGTAAATCTCGACGAGTACTGGGCTACTGTCATGCTGCCCTGCCGCAGCTGTAGTAGCTCCTGAATGCGCACTGCACAGAGGGTGGCTGGAATGAACTCCGAGCAGAAGAGGCTCTCAAAGTCCATCCAAAAAAGAGATGCCTTGTCGTGCACCTGCAGCATCATGCTCCACCATCTACCTGTTGCTGCGTGCAAGAGACTCGCCGCAAGGATCACCATAAGATCCAATGGTGTCCCTACCAACCTGAAGACTCGTACGAAAGCCTCCAGCCAATCCTTAGCTGCCTGAGGGTCCATCTCTCTGCAGAACCTGGGTGGTCTCTAACGCTAAAACTCATGCAGTGCACTCAGGAGACATGCACTCTCAGTTGTTGGGGCTGGTGGCATCAGTGTCTCGGCGGGTAGAGGTACCGCCGGTGCCTCCGCTGTAATGGGGCCATGCACCGAGGCCTCGTCGCTCGGTGGGCTGTCATCTCTCACAAAGCTCGGAACCCTAGTTGGCTACCATCGTGGGGCCATCCTGAAAAGAAACAGGTGTTCCACGGTCAATACAGTATACCCGGTGAGCTGACACAAAGTAATAACAAATAAAACATTGAAACACACATGCAATCAATGTTTTTGTGCACTGAGTAGGAAATAAGAAGTAAGGGTCCTGGTGTATGGATACGTCGGCCACCGCACCAACATTGGTCTCCCTAGACTGATAACCACACTCAATACCCTTAACATTATTGCTTCACATAGAAGAAATATTAGAGTCCTGGGTTCTACGGTAGAACCGAACTCCTCTGATACCAATTTTTCATGACCCATCCTCGGGGCCAGTGTCGTGACTACCCCAAGCCCGCCTCCATAGGCCAAGGGCTAGAGACTAGCACCAAAGGCGTAAATCCCGATAAAAGGGAAGGCATTGCCTTTATATAAGGAAACAAACACCATAGAGTACGCAAGACGAAGTAAACACTAAGTAAACTGAGTGAAAAAGTAAGTGCTGGAAAGTAAACGGGCCAGTATACAAACCCAACTGAAAGTAAAGTACAACTGAGAAAAGTAAAGTACAACAGTTGAAAAGTATGGCAGAAACCACCAAGATGTCCTCTGGAACTCCCACCTGAAGGGTGAGTACAGATAGTCTCATTGGCTCCTCGAGTCTGGTCATCCACTACGTGTACGTCCCTCCTGATAGTCCACCACCATATACTATCCCGTTCCTCAGGCCTCAACCACGATCAGCGTTGTCCATCGTCTGCAACCAACACAACATAGTGCGGGCATAGCCCGTGCAGGGGTGAGTATACGATACTCAGTAGGGACCCCAAGACCCCCGAAAGCCTCCCAGAATCCACAAAGGATAAACCACACAGGAAAGATACAAATACAAAGTATCAACCAACACTACTTAGGTATATTCCCATATATATAACTAAGTCATCAATTCCAGTTCGTCTCCAACTTCTGAGCCCAAGTTCAACCCAGTCCTCACAGGAATGTACAACTCAATCCACACAGGAAAGCACAACCCATTCCACATAGGAATGCAAGTCAATCATATCAAAGATAATGATTGAAAGTCAAGACTCCACTCACACAGGTATACTATTCACGAAGAGGGGTGGAGATGATTGATGTAGCCTCTGAATCATCTCCTCTGCCGAACCCACGTAGGATCCAAGTATAGATGTCTTCGCTGCCAGACCCATGTAGTATCCAAGTACAGTAATCATCGCTGTCGAACCCACATTAGATCCAAGTACAGTCATCCTCGCTGCTGAACCCATGGAGGATCCAAGTACAGTCTTCCTTGCTGCCGAACCCATGTAGGATCCAAGTACAGTCGTCCTCGCTGCCTAACCCACGTAGGATCCAAGTACAGTCGTCATCGTCATCACAGTCGCAGCCAGCTCTAGGGTTCCCGCACACAACATGCTCAATTCCAGGAGGGTCCGCTCCATGAGCCAAGGGGTCGATACATCAACTATCACGAAGTCCAGAGTTGATGTATCACAAAGTTCTGTCTCATGAAAAGGAACTCAACGCGACAGACGGCGCGTCAATCAGACGCTCGGTCTGAGAGTTATTGGATTTTTTGTCCCAGGGGCCCGGTTGGTTTTTATGCTAAAACCAACCCAACCATACTCCATCTGCATCCAAATATAATGAGGAATAATCCAAAGAACTATCTCACTAATAGGAATCCAATGAAGTTGACGGCACGTCAATCGGACATCCGGATCTCAAGTTATAAGCATTTCCGCTCTGAGGGCTCTTTTGGTTTCGTGTTCGAACCAACCTGGCCATACCCAAAGTTCACCGAAACCTTGAGTGTAATATACCGTAACGACCGTATCGATCCAAGGATCCATATGAAAATGATTTTGCATCGATCGGAGGTCCTCATCCCATGTTATGGGAGTTTGAATGAATCTATCTGAAATTAGGGGGTTTGGGCCCGGACCGACCTGGCACAATACCCCCTGGGTCAGCCCGAACCGGGTCGACCTGACCCGGGTCTGGGTCCGGCCCAATTGGGCGCGGCCTGGCCCGGCTGGTACGGCCCGGCCCATGTGTCCAGCGGCTCGGCTCTCGGCCGAGCGGGATGCGAAGGGGGGGGGGGTGCTTCCCCCTAGATTGAGGAAATGGCTTGCCATTAAGGTCGGCCTGTTGAGCTGCCGTGAGACCCGCGGGGGTCCCGCCTCCTGGATCACAGGTGGTCGGCTGAGCCCGGCCGCCCCTGCTGAAGACCACTGCGGGCCTTGGCCGTGGCTCTTGACCAACCAGCGCGGCGCGAAAGCGCCGCGCCCCTCCACCACGGCCCACCCCGGCCGCGGCTCTCCCTTGAGTCTTCGGCGTGGCGCGACGGCGCTGCGCACCACCACTGTGGACCGCTCCAGTCAAGGTCCTCCTCGTTCCCGCGCGGTGCAACGGCACCGTGCCGCCTTCACCACATTCATCAACGATCATCAACAAGGAAAAGGGGAGGAAAATTTGTTCGTGTTTGTGCGGTTCGATCTCCTCCCGTTATGTCAATAACAAGCGGCCAAAATACGACATGATCAATGATAGTACAAGCACAATTTTAATTGATTAAAATTGAACTTAACCCCTACCTCAACACAAGTTGTCGAACGATGAGCGTCGCGGGAAATGGCGTCGTGGGTTGAGGCTCCGTATACGTCGACGGAGAACATCCGAGGAGGAAGCGGCATCTCCCTTCCTTTGACGCGGAGAGAAGACTGAATGGAATGACATCGTTGGTGAGTTCCCGCATCAGTGCCTCCTCCTTTATCGTGGAGGAAGAAGAAGACGGAAGAATCTGGGTCGCCGAGTCGACGATCCTTGACGAAGTGTTTTCATTCTTCATTGAGGATGAAGTTCTTTAAGAGAACATAGATCTCTCTTCCCAATATCCTCACACAATAGGCCAACCTAATAAAATAAGGCCTCCCCTTATTTTATTCTTTTTCCATGCTTTTCAAGAACTCAAAAATTCAAAATTGAATTCACTTAATTAATTAATCTTGAGTTGTCAAATTAAATGGGGTGTTATGTTGGCAATATTAATGTGTAAGAGGAGAATCCACATAATTAAAAACAAGGGAGGTTTAAAGGGATTTGAAGGGGTTATTGGGAATGTGAAAATATCGGGGCTCGTGTGGGCCCCACATCTCCTTTATCCTCTCAAGAGAAGTCAGCTACCTAGTGGGTTCCACCCCAACTTCCACACATAGGTTATAACCACTTAGAAAAGAAATAAAAATTGTAACACATATTTTATTTCACTCTTCAATTAAAACACATTTTTTTAACAACTCCTCCCAAGAAAACGCACCTTTGGAAGAGGTCCTCTTAAGCAAAAAGCGGTGATGCGGTTTCATCGGTGCCCTCGGATTTCAATTCTGAGCACCGGATCAAATGTTTTAAAAACCCGCTCATTCATTCACTGAATATACCTGAGATAAACTTTGGAAAATTATTCCGGGCACACCGGGCCTCGGAATCAGGTGTTGTTAGAAACTGCGTACTTGTAAAATACTAAAAAATTTAAGAAAAAAATTTCCTTCAAATTTATAGGTCTTTACAGAAATATTTATTCACCTAAATTCATTCATATTTTTTAGAACACATCCAACATTATATAAATTTCACTAAAATCCATTAAGTGCATTATGTAAAACTTCACAAATATTTTTAATTCCATCCAAAAGACCTTTTGGTTATGTTTTCTCCAAACACTCATAATTTTGGAACAAAAACATTTTCTCAAACATATTATTTAAGAAAATTATTATCTGTGAAACTTTTTGGGCCTTAGTAACATTGAGAAAAAATTAAAATCCATATTTAATAGATATATGGAAAGGTTTACCTCTAGAAAATCATTATTACTACTCAAGATACTATAGGGTATGGTATAGTCTCCATCAAAGAAAATCATATCTATATACAACCATTTCCACCACATGATGTATCATATAAATCATATTTACAATTATATAATCCTTTTTTGATGACATCAAGTGACTAATAGACCTAGAAAATGTCAATTTAGCATTGAAAAAAAATCTTTTCTTGATCAACTGAGATAAACTGACTTGTTTGATGAAGGCATATTTTTTCAATCATCTAAGAGGCGAGAAAATAAAATGTCACTCATCTAATTAGTTAAAAAATTATATGTAGCATAAATGTGAAATGAAATGAATTTCCTAAATCTAATTCAATCAAGGGTCATATTTATTAAATCATCATGTATGTTAACAAGACCTCTATTGGTTTCACTCTAACTGATGACATGATCAACATCCTACAAAATCAAACCCTTGTATGTTAAGTCTCTTTTGACTTGAATATGTAAGGTATTTAATTAAGAAGGTTATTATTATATACATCTACTTAACATTAGTTAATTGGGGATTTATAATAAATATAAACCCCTAATTATATTAATGGATATATGATATTATGTGTGAAATACTTTGGAATATCAATCCAAGTAATAAGTATTTACATATTACCTTACAAATTTACTATTAGTATCATATATACAATCATTTAAAATGAGTGAAATATCACATTCATGCTAACCATTACAATTTATCACATCCCAAAGTACTCTATGGTGATCATCGATTAAGGATAAATAAAAATTGATTTTTGATGGGATTTATCAGTCGACTTTTCATGTAATAAAAATTTAAACACATATGGGTGAATAATAAATATGGATTTCTTTTATTATAAAATAATGATAAATTATATATCTATTACATTAATATTTTAGTTTTTTAATACCTAGATATGTAACATGACACTCATGTTGTGGCTTCTATATTGGATTTGTCAACGAATCTGTTAAAATGTCCTATGTAGACCCCCCATTGATCATTACATCACCAATATTAATGATATAACTAATTATATGGTATTTAAAAATAATTTTTTTATACCTTTGGTAAGACCATGGTCACATATCATAAGAAATTGCTCCATTATTGTCACATAATAACTCAGTTTCTCTCACAATACTATGAACCACTCAAAGTTCATATATAAACTTCATAATCCAAACTACTTTCTTTCTAATATCTAATGAAATGATATACTCTTGCACTATTAATGAGTCCACTGTGGTGTATTATTTTGGAATTACTATAAATGATAACTCTACTAATTAGTAGAAATAAAAAACTAGATTGATACTTCAGACCATTTATTCTGGATGAGAAATTCACATCTATATTAAATTTTATAAAGAGATCATCTTATTCTCTTAAGACAATAATCATATATCTAGTCCTTCTCATGTACATAAGAATGGTATTCATAGTAATCTAGTGATTGTCACCAATATTAGAGTAGTTTTCACTTGTTATTCTATGATAATAGGTGAAATAAAGTCTTGTAAAAAATTTGGTATACATGATAGAACATATAGAGGATGAATAAGTAAAATTATCCATACTTTTTAACTATTTATAAGGATCATGAAACCTCCTAAGAAACATTCCATGCATCGCCACAAAAGACTCATTCATGGATTTATCCATCCTAAAATGCATTATAACTTTACCAACAAACATTTCATGAATGATTCATAGAATCCTCTAATATATATATCTATAGATCCACATACCCAGTATGTAGGTATCTCTACACATGTCATTCATTGATAACCATTTACCAGGACACAACTTCACAAAATAAAGAGTCAGGATATCGTTTCTAATATAGATTACATCATCCAAATAAAATTTCAGAAACACCACTATGAACCCACAACCCCACTTTTATACATATTAATACTCCATGATCATCATGAAATTAAAATCTTTGATTAAATCATCAAAACAAATATTCATACTAAAAGAATCTTTATCTATCTCATAAAAGGGCATTAGCAACATACATACCATAGAAAACTCATTTGGAATATAAAAACCATTATGTTATATCAAATTAAATTGTTAAACTAAATTTCCATTGAGGATAAAGGTTTTGACCTATAGTTGATATATCTCATAATTATATTGATCCATTGTATAATTAAAAAAAACTTAATAGACATAATAATCACAATTGCTGAAATGATTTCTCGAAAGTCAATATCATGAATTTTTTGTATCCATTTTCCACCAGACAATATTTATATGTAGACACTCTAGCATCCATGTCAGTTTTCATTCATAAAACCCACATTAAACCTATATATATTTCCCCTTATTGTAAATAAATCAAGTTATAAACACGGTTAGTGTATATGGAGTCCATCTTATATTACATGGATTTTAACCACTTAACAAATTAGAACTCTCAACAGACTCTCAGTATATATTAGCTTCATCTCTTATTAATGTTAGATCACCAAAATTTTCCGTGATAAATCAATATTTTTAGTTTCTTGAAGAATATTAATAGACCTTTCAGGTTCATGTGTACCATGAGTCTGTTCATTATCCATAACTCATTGTAGAAATGACACCAACTCTATCTCTAGAACACTTCATGTTGGTTAGCCTTAAATATTTTCTCAGGATAGCTAAAAAATAATCAGTTCTCATATTTTGGGGTATTTTTTTCTAAATATAATAATTTTATGAATTCACCACAAACCCAAATATATAGAAAATAAAAACTGTTATATTTCCCATACCATATATCATATTATGTCTTTATGACTCCATTAGATGTAATGAAATTAAGTTGGAATATAGTAATCATCGAATCATAATACGATAATGAAATGAAAAGATCACATAGACTCATCATCAATAAAACCATGTCCAAGATGGTATGATTCCTCCTTTCAAATAGGCCATTCCATTTTTATGTTCCAAGAGGAGTGAGTTTTGATACAATTCCCCAATCTCTCATATGATCAATAAATTATTGTATAAAGTATTGACCCCCCCCCATTAAATTTGATAAGATAATATTAATAATTTTTAACCATTGAATCAAGACTTATTTCTTAATCTCTTTTATCTTTTCAAATGGTTCACACTTGTTTTTCATTAGATAAACATAGCTATACTTATAAAATTCATCAGTAATATTAAAAAATCATCTAAAACAATCACCTTCTTGTGTACTCATTGGTTCATGCAAATAAATATGTATTAGATAGAATAGTCCAATATCACTTTCACCATTTATATTAAATATTTCCTCCATGATTTTTTCTAATGATAAACATTTTCCTATATCAAACAATCCATAATTGAATGAGTCCAATAATCCATCTTTATAGAGTCTTTGAACACATTTCTTATTTATATGTCTAAGGTTGCAATGTCAAAGTATTATTTCATTATAATCAATATCAATCAACTTATTATATAATTTTTAAGTATTATTATCCATATATATAATATATAAACCATTAATTATATTCCCAATGCCATAAAATATTCCACTCATATATATAATTACTCATGTTCTTAATAGTTAATGAAAATCCCTTCTTATCCAAACTCGTAATAGAAATAAAATTTTTATTTAGGTTGAGAATATAATAAAAATACTATAATATTAATATTAATACACTTGGTAGGAAAATAAAATATGTTTCTACTTATAATTCATTAACTCTTTCTATATTACAGACACTGAGATCAACTTTAAACTTCATCAATCCCCTCTTATTTTTGGTTTTGTTTTTATCAACAAAAATATGTGATGCACACCCAATATATAATTCCCATTATTCAGAATTATTGGAATTAGCCTCTATGAAATTCAAATTCATGTTCTAAAAATTTATCTCATTGACAACACTACTCAACCCTATATTCCAAACACAAATTTTATTATTGTAAATTTAGCCATAATCTTCTAAAAAGTCATATCATTGGGTGAGTATCTTGTTTCATACCTACCCAAAAAAGGAAATTTAATGAAATTTACCCCCACTAAAATCAAAAAACCTATCCATAATATCCATTTAGTGATAAAAGATCCATATTTGACTAATAACTGAGTCTAATGGTGTATTCATCTCACAATATAGTTATTTATGAAGGTAATAATATAGAATAAAAATAGTTATGAATCATGGATAGTACTGTAGAAAAATACTTATATAAAATATTCATATGGATATACTCAATAGTATTACTTTCTTATCCTAACCATTAGGGTTTCCCAGCTAGTGTGGCCTAAATCTGGTACCAAAAAGAGTCTAACAAAGGAAAATATAGGGGTACTAGGCTATATAATCAAACACCCCATTTTTATAATTTATCATAACCTATTTAATTATTTACATACACAAGAGAGTAAATGGTCATCCAGTTATGGAGTGAAACTACAAATTTGGGAGATTAAGATCTCAAAAAGTTCCACTTTAGCAGGAATTTTAAACGTAGTATTTGAGGGGTTTTATTTTTAAAAGTCTCACATATTTTATATACATCAAAATTGTACTAATTTAATAACTACTAACACATGTGATATATTTAATTATCATGTTTTATTTATTTATTTTATTTAGGATTCCAGTGATTTAGTTTTCAAATTCATGTTCAATACAACAAATTAATGTGTTTAGACCATATTAATGTGTAATTTTTATACACAACTGATTGTTTTGTTACACACCCAAAAAATAAAAGTTTATCCATAAATATATGAATTCATCATATAAATAAGGTACATGGATTTTTCATAAAAAAAAATTTGTTATAGAAGATTGATGATCTCTATATAGGTAACTCTAGAGTGATAGATATTCAACCCCTTTCCTTTTAAAAAAAGGAATAACCCTCATGGTCGGTGGGTAGTCTAACCCCAAGTCCCTATCCCCGAGGAGACTATAATTAAAATATAATTAAATTATTCATATCTATAAAACTTAATATAAAAAATATATACTCAAAATCTATTCTCTAGCACATTTCCCTAATTAAAAACTAAGATAAAGGTAGATGAAAATAAATCATTTTGAATCAGACCTATCATGTAATGTATGGATCTAACACCTATATAAGATTTATAACACAATTATTTCATAAAAATATTCACATCTATTAAAAAATCTACTAAATCTGATATTAATGGAATAAATAAAAAATTATTCATTTTTTAAAATACGGTATATCTATTCATGAATATTTAAAAACTAAATACTAACTTTATCAATTTTATAAATTAGATGGTATATTATGGACCCTCCAAAATCCTGAATATAAACACTTTTATTCTCATTCATAATATGAAATTTTTAATTTATACATTATACAAAATATCTATTAAAATAATTTATAATTAATTAATTATACTCATCTTAATTGAGTTTCTATTATGTAACAATTTCAAATAATCGATATATCATATACTAAGAATTATTTAGATTGTTTATCATAAAACTAATTTTGATGTGGTATAAATAATATTAAATAAAATATTTACTTCAAACATGGAAAAACTAGGTTGAGGGTTCAACCCTCTATGATTAAAACAAGAAGGGAATTCCCCTTGTAAACTAGGAAAAAAGAAACCCAAAATTTACCTTGAAGGATAGTGGAAAAAATCCATTAGAAAACATGGCCCAAAGACCCAAAAACATGGACTAATGGACCCAGTGAACTGAAGGTATAAACGAAGAGTGCTCCATGACCAATAGTAGTCAAACATCTCACTACTCCCTTCTAGAGAAACTGCCCAAGTGATGCCAGTCAAAGATGATGTCTCCCCCTTCAAGATTTGTGTTGTGATGGTTTGAAAAAATGTAGAAGATAACCCCTTCATCCCACATTATTATATAGAGTATTTATAGACGATATTTTTAAGTACAATTATCTTTCTATAGATCCACCCACCTAATGGTTCTTACAAGGAACCCATTGAACTGACATCCTGGTCCTCCACATGAAGTTAAAAAACTCTGAATATAAATTCACAAGTCTAGGAACCCATACACCGTACATTATAATAAATAATATGACTAAATTATGGGTGTCAACACACCCGTCTCTCTTTTGAGGTCTCCCATATGATGTCCTTAACATGAGATGTTGTATCACCTATCAAATTCTCTGAGACAATAACTATGATCAACATGTCACCAGTAACCATAAAATATAAAATAGATTCCTATTGGACCAAAGGACCAAGGAACATGTCCTAAAGGGATAAAGGTGAATAAAACTCAAAACAATCTCATGCACCACTATTTTAATTATTTACACCTAATCCTACCAAGCCATTACTTCCCTCTTAGAAAAAAATAAATGTTGAGGCAGAGCCATCCCCACCATCTGAAGACATTATTGATGCTACTTAAGCAATCAAAGAAACTTTCCACCCTGATGTATTATTGCACTGAGGCCACTATTATAATTATTTGAGATGATGAATTCCACAAACACTATCATCATTCATCTAGATTCCCACTTGCACAAAAACCACACTACTGACATCACCTGAACATGCCATTAATCTTGCTCAATGATGATGTTGCTTTCTCTATCCTCGATCACTGAGGTCACACTATAATTATTTTAAGAAACAAAAAATAACATCTCCACCTACTTCTTTGTTGATAGAACGATGAATATTCCACCAACATCAGATATGGAACAGATCTGATGTGACACACCAAAATCCAGGGGAAGATGAGAGGCAACAAGTTTGGGCAATAGAGATTTCCAATTATGCCAGAGTGAGTGGAAGAAAACACTTTGAGGTTTATTGGGGAAAAAATATGCTACCATTATCCCTATCTCTAATATATTACAAATTATCCTACCCCTGACTAAAAATACTTATAAAAATAAGTTCTTCCCACAAACCTAGTGGCACTGCCATAGATAAATGCATCCTAGTCTGTTGATTCATTTTTCTCCACTCAGTGCTACTTCTAGATCACACTGTGGAAAAATAGTTAAGATTTCATAAATCATGTTGTTTATTTAATAGATAAAAACATATTGATTCTATGTGGAACCCATATTAGATACCATTGATGGGTTTTATAGCTTCATCATATGAACAAATTAAGCTAACAAAAAACAAGATATGTTATCAGTATATCCTTGATATAATCAACATGTAATATTAATAAAGAATTAAAATATTTATACCTCAACCAAAATAACCTCTATATTTGATATTTGACATACTATTCTTGATATTGATCTCTAGAGACATAGATAAAATCCTCCTTCCATTAAGGGGATTAAACCATCCAAATGATCCCAGAACATTTATTAAGGATCCCAAAATGATGAAGTAGTATTGGAAGCTATACCTAGTGAAAAAATATATCTCATGAGTAATAGAATACTATAAGGATTTCATATAATAATTAATATCCAACAGAAGGTATTTCAACCTGTATATATAAACCCTTAACATGTTTCATTTAATTCAACACATCAGCCATATTCAATTTATCAACATATTTTTATTCCAATTTGGATTATTCATTGAATTTATTTAGGTAATTCATTCATTTAAACAATCCATAATTGATATAATTTAATCCATTTATAATGAATTATAATTTATTAAACTTCATGGAAAGATTCAATAACCTAAAGTTATTCGTATGTTTTAGTTCCCATACAATAGTTACTTTGATATGATAGAATAGTTTCTCCATGATGACACATTTTACACTTACTACTAACTGGTGGCCTCTGGTGTATGAAGAGATGTATTGAGTTCTTGTAGCTCTATGATGGATTGGTAATTATTATTTTATTTTTCTTACTGGTGGGAATTCACGTAGAAAAAAATATATATTTCACAACCTTCTAGCCATTTGGGGATTCTTGGATTGCAGGTGTATTCCTATAGGTAAAATTTATTTCCATATGGTTTCCTCTATAATGAAAGTAAGAATCATGAATGGGGGAATAGTTCAATTTCCCTTAATATATGTTTGAAATTAATCAAATATTGAGATGTCCATTTTAATCTATTTAACCATAAGAATATTGAATTACTTATTTGGATAAGAATTATTTCCATTAATTGGATTTTATAAAATTATTTAATTTTATTTGATATTTTCTCTATCATATGTAGTCCAATATATATGGATAAATCCACAATGGAAGCTCAGTTAAGATTTATATATAAGAATCTCATAGAGATTTATTTAATTTATACACTGACTAGTAAGGTTGTTTTCTCAATTGATAAAAATGATACTAATCTTCAGATTAAGTATGAGGAACTCCCTTTTTTATGTTTCCATCAAATTTATTGGACATATTCAAGATAATTTCTGTAGGAATTAACATTGTTCCTTCTACTCTTCATAGGGGAATGAGAAGAGGTTTTGAGGGATGAACTAATGGATTATGAATTCTTATCGATTATGTTTGATCTTTTTTCTTTAGAATTCTTATATAGATAGAATTTTAGTATATTAGGAAGGTCATATTAATTAGGGTTGGTAGGTATCCACTGATTATAAGGAGTATTATTGTTAAAAAACATGATAAAGGAGTATATAATTATGAAAATAAGGAATAGGATATTTTGTATCATTCAGAGAAAGTGAAAGTTGTAGATGTTAGGGGACCTCAATTGTATGCAAAGTAGGTGATGATTCAATCTATTATGGTTGTATGTGGGGATAAATATCAGGAATCTGGAAATTATTCTAGTTTAAATAACACTGTAAATCATCTTATCATCATTCCACATGGTCTAATGAAAGAAAGTTACTATGGGGGTATAATTGAATGATAATGAACTCATATTTGATAAAAATGGTCATACTGATAATGTTGTAATTACTTTTATGGATTCCATTATCTATGGTATTGGGGTAGTATAATTTTATGTTCATAATAATAATTATAAATATGATTTAACAATAAAATAAAATGTTGATCATCAATTATTAAAAGAACACAAGATTAATTGTGCTATTAGATGAAAAATAAAGAATGATGTTGGATGTTTCTTAGGGGTTGAGGTCTGAAACCTATGAAGGGAACCTATATTAAAGTGTTATTATGATGTCTATGTTTTTAGAGAATAATGGAGAGGAACTACGGAGTAACATGCCTTCTGTTTATAGGTGTTTATAGGAAAATTATTCTCAGTAGGCTGGTGTTAGGTCTATTGATTGTCAACATTATAGTGATGTTGTGTTGGGTGCTTCATATTAATCACCATATAGAATTGTTGGATTATAAAATATTAGGTATGATGCATGTTATTTTTCTCAACCATGGAGGATCCAAAATAAAAAACAACCCTCTATTGACATGGTAGATGGAACGGAGGGATTGATTATTAAATCAACTCTTGAGCTTGCTATTGTACAGAAGAACTCTTTCACTCAAATTCATGTACACAATAAGGGATACAAACTATAAATAGACACATAAAATTTTAAAATGGTTCATTCACGTTGACAAACATCCACTAAGAAAGCAGCACATAATTTATTATTCAAACATGAATAACATAGATCACAAATTCTCCATGATTTTTCTCATATAGTAGTACCCATATATATAGAAGTTATAGAGAAGAAGACTTTAAATTATCCACAACAAGACTTTTTTTTGGTGGCACCAAACCCATTAAAATTATTCTTGGATGACACAAAACACTGTAATGGGTTTCCTATTTAATCCACCTACCATGAATCATTTATTATTTTCATCAACATTCAACAGTCTCTGACTTGAATAAAATACCAAATGGCTAATCAAATAATTATTCCTACTACTGATGACTTCACAAAGCTTGTAGGATCCTCATGTTTAATATATATTGATCAAGTCCAAAAAAAAATTGGAACTTGGTCGTTGTAGCTTCATTCTTTTACATCGGAGTAGGACCAAGATCCCATGTCTAATTTTGATGTAGTGAACTCATTACTTATTATATAACATACTACCACTGGTTCATTTATTTATTATCCAAAACATATGAATAGATATATGGAACACCATCTTCAGTAACATAAAGATCAAAGATAATCATTTAATTATATTTGGAAGGTCTCTATATGTTCCCCCATTTTTTACATATGGCAATATTCTCTTTTAAAATAGTTTCTCTACCTGTAATAATCTCAGCATTCAAATAATTTAAAATAAATTCCCGAATAAATTTCATTGTGAGTAATTAACCATGGATAACATTCATGAATCCATATTCTATGGTTATCTGGTAACCAAGATTATGTAATACTCCAATATATATAAGGTTCTTTTAAAATTTTGTTACATATCTTACATTTGTAATGAGTTGAGTTACACCATGATGTATTTTTAACTGTATTGTTCCAATTCCTCTCACGTGGAAATGGTTGTTATTTCCCATAACCATGACACCTTAATAAGAATCATTGACATTGTAATACCAATCATGGATCATGGATATATGTAATGAATAATTTGAATTAAGAATCCATCCTTTTGAATGGTTGAATGTTGAGGAATCAAGGAATGAAGTATCTTAAACATCCTTTATTTTATGCACCACAGTCACCTTTTTTCCCAATTTTGGGAAAATACTTCTTCCAGTTCCCCTTTTTATGACATTAGAAACACTCATATTTTTATTTTTGGTGATATATATACTCACCTATTGACTTCAATCATGATTCACTTCTTCTAAATACTTTACTCATCCTCCCTGATGATCTTTCTCTAGTTTTCATTAATTCCTCAGAAGCAGAATCTCTATGGGAATACTTTTCCTTCCATATATACTCATTTTTAACTAATTAATTTCATAAATAAACAAATTTTATTTCATATATAACCTACAAAAATATTATAGTAAGATTATCATAGCTCTATGGTAGAGCATTTATAAATAGAAGTTCCTTATCTTTATCACCAATCATTACATACAAAATTTTAGAATATACCATGAATTTATTAAAACAATCAAGGTAATCAATTATGGATATACCTTACTTGTACTGAAATATAAAGAATTTATTTTTTAGGAATATTATTTTTTGATACATTTTTCCATGTACTTGTTCTCCATAATATTCCATAATCATTTCAAAGAATTTTCTGGCATCACATTGTATTTCAAATCTTTAAACCAACAAACCTGAATTGTAAAGCTGGTCTAATAGATGATTATTATCTAATAAACAAAAAATATGTTGATGTAGTTTTCTTATGAAGTGATATCAAACTCTAATTGAGTATGAAAATTTACAACATCATGTTTCTTCATGTTGAACATATTTATTCTATCGAATTTCTCCACCTCATATTTTTTAATTGAATCCAAATTTATATGAACTAAACTACTTATAGTCCTTATATATATATTTGGAATAGACTCATCTTGTGGTACCATACAAGTTTCATCTTAAGGATTATCCATTAAAAAATAATATCATAATTTAAAAAAAATACTTCACCAATGAATCGAGAATAGTAAAAAATGATAAAATTGACTTTAGTTTCCTAAATCAGACCCCAAATTAAAGCTAGAAATTTCTTCCCAACTATTAAAAAAATACAAAAAAGCACAATGAAATTTTTTTCCATGTCACCAACTTCTCTGAAAAATGAATTCTAACTTTTTTTAAGATAAAAAAATGTAACACCACTTTTCCCCTCTTTTAAATTGAACAATCACAACATGAAAAAGGAGACTTCGCTTTTTTCCATTCCCATCACATGAATCTTATCATTTCCCCTTTTTCATAATTCTCACAAAATATAAAAACTAATTAATAGGATGAAATTAAAATCAGGCATGAGGCTGGGTTCCAAACACAAGCTTTGAGTGGATGGGATACAATCACAAGCTTCAAGAATGAAGCAAATAAATAATATGGTGAAAGTCCTTCCAAGGGGTGCAGATCATAGGTATCATCATCACGAGGAGAGAAAATCACTGTTTGGTTTTATAGATGCATAAAATGGATAGTTTTAAAGTCTTCATCGGTGGAAATAAGTTTCAAAAGGTGGTATTGTGATTCTTTCCAAGGTATTCAAACTCACTTCTCTGATACAAGTTTTTTTTTAACCAATATTTACCTCAAATTTTTTCACACAAGTAGGGAAAAAATAGATACACAAAAAATTAACATGGTTTAGTTAAGGTGGACTATATCCATCAGAATGGAATTATATATTTTATTATTCAAATGGGAAGAACATGAATTACTAATTTACCATGATCTTTCTCATATAGTGGAACCCATATATATTTTAGAGGTAGTGTATAAGACTTCAAATTTTGTCACAATAATTACTCTCTAGGAGGAAAAAAACCCCATCAAATTATTCATGTGTGGAACCAAACACTACAGTGAGTCTCCTCTAGTATCCACCTACCATGAGTTAGTGATTATTTTCATCCACATTCTCAACACTTTCTCATGTTAATGCTGAACATGAAATTGAATCTTCACAATCAGATTCTATTAAATTTGAAAAAAAATCTAAATACTATAAGGTATTATTCTAAGTTCATTAAACATAACTTATTTCACTATCTATCAGTGATGGAGTTATAGAATCTGACTATTTCGAGACAGTTATGTCTAATTTCAATGACTTGTCTAGTGTTAAATCGTAGGTTACTAAGTCCAATTTCATTAACAGGGTGGATTTAGAGATAGTGGAGAAAATTCATCCTAGTTTTTCTATTTTAGATAAATCACATATGTTATACTATTTTTTTGAGACATGATTTTTATATGAGAGGCCTTTATCCAAGTAGTAGGATTTTCCACTGATAATGTGTATGATATTAAGATCAGTTTGAAGTCTCCAATTTGTGTGTTGCTATTCTGGGTAGATCCAAATATTTTTTGGTTTTATTCAAAAATTTAAATTATACCTTATGCCTTTAATTTGGGTTTTTAATATATCCTCCATTTAAAGGATTCCTCTTTTTAATTGGTTTTATTTTGTTGTGTTATGTTTTCAAATTAGTTTTAACTTTTTAAAAGTTTTCTCTATTACTGATATGTATAGGTTTCATTACTAGATGCTCTAACTTATCATGGGATTTCATAATTTTTGAAAGTTTTGTATTGTATGGATGAATGTGACTTGGGAATTCATGTATACTTTCAATTTTCATGATGTATGTGGTGGATCTCTTCTTACATTATAAATTGGGATAAGAAATTCCGTTTTTAAATACTTACATTGAATGTCGATAAAATGGTCTGGTTTCATGGAGGACTAAATGACATTTTTGAGGTTCTATAACTATATGTTTTACATTTTTTATGATTATCATGGTTTAGAGATTTTGTGGTGGTTTTGAAGTGGGCATGATCTTATTTCATTAGTATATTATGTTGGTTCTTTCTCACTAGATGTTTTTGTCTTGTCAACTATATTTGAATTGCACCCCATTCTATATTTTCCTTTCAATAAAGTAACCATGGATAACAATCCTATGGTCCAACATGTTTCCATAGTAAATATTAATTAAATATTTTAATTTTTTAAAATAAATTTATTAACAAAATAATAATGAATGGTTTCAAAAAAACAATATTTGGTCTTAAGGGGTTATAAATCATAGAAAAACCACATTAATTTTGGTATAACATTGATTATACCCCCCCCAAATATAGGACCAAAAACAAGATAACACGTTAAAATTTTATGCCCAAAGGTCATGTGACTTGAAATCGCTTTTTCAGGGTGGAAATTACCCTTCTATAAACAATACTTCTATAGTATAAGTCATTGTATCATTTTCATTACTACTATAGTACCTACTATAGTAATTCTATAGTACCTATGAACCAACCACAAAAATGGGGGGTGGGGTTGAACTTCTGACCTCATACGGTCTCATGTGGCACCTTAACCACTAGGCCAAGACCGCAACTAGAATTGATATAAAAAATAATATTAAATTTAATTATTAAAATTTATCGATTTTATATTTTATTTAAATATGATTCACTTAATATTTTTAAATTTAACTATACATGTTTATTTAGTCTAAAATATGTATTCATTAAATAAGTAATAATATTTTTAAATATATAACTACTATTATTTAAAAATAATTAATTCTTATTAATGTTATATATGATATTTTTAATATTATATACATTTATTGAATTATTAATATTATACACATTTATATTTGTCATTTATCTCTTTTATGTATACATATAATTATTTATGAATAAGGGTGAATAGGGGTAGTTTAAGTGATTCAATTTCTTGGTCTATTTAGAGATCTAGGATTTCGAACAATAGAATTAGATCTTGATTATTATTTCAATCCTCGTGATGTGTTTTCCCCTTAATGATATTGGATGTTTTAGATGCCTCCATTAAGGGTAAGGCAGCTCGAGATATTATTAAGAAAAAATTTTATGTTTCTTCTCTAAATTCATGATTTGATATATTCATTAAAATAAAAGAGTTACTGTAAATGGATAATTTACCCTTATGGAGGAATATCATGGCATTATTTTAGAGAGGATCATTGAGTGAAATAATTAGATTATTCTTCACCTAATACTTTTGTCAGAGAGTTAATCATGAAACCTTTAGGAATTGAAAAAATGACTTCTACAGATTTGGGGCATTGAAGGATGATAGATTACTATGATTGGAAAGCTATTTTCAGGTTTTATTCCTTAAAATCAAGATTATTTATTAGGGTTCTGGATAGTATTTTTTCCAAATTAAGCATGGATTCATAATGATCTAGGATTGTGATCCCGTGATTAATCCATATCTGGATAGAAATTAATGAGTCAAGAATGGATGTGAATTCAGAGGCATGGTTAGTTCTTTTGGAAACCTCAAATCCATTGGGATGTCAACTCAAGGGTTGTGGTTCCCATTAAAATATAAAAGTAAATTTATTGATATAATATATGTATATTTTTCATGAATATTATTTTAAATTGATCTTTTTTATACTCTTATTAATATTGTTCTTCTATTTGATTTTTAACATCGGCTAGAGTTAAGTATAAATAATTGGAAGAGGCACATTTTCGAAATAAATTTTAAATGAGTTTCTTGTTCTGTATAGGGATTTAGTGGTAATTTAAAATTAATTAATTATTATACATATGGGAATTATATTATGGAATGTAAATTTCAATTTTGTGCTAATGGATGTTATTCTATGAATGGCTTGGAATTTAAGAAGAAAGTGTCTGGATTAGAAAAGAATCTTAATTCTAGGAAGCATGAGTAGTCTATGGTTAATAAAGATGTAATTTTTTGGGTAATATTTTATTTTGTGAGGAATGTGGTATAGAATCTTGGGGGGGAAGCTCAAGAAAGTATCCCTAGTTAGTAACCTCATGTTCTTCTAATGGAAGACCTATCTAATAGAGTTTATAAGGATAAAGTTATAAATTAAGTGTTTATACTGAATGATTAAGTGACCACTATGGATGATTCTAATAATCTTATTAAGTATGATCATCATGATCATGATTTTGAGAATAACAAATCTGATTGTGAAATTTATATGCAAAGGGTGGATTATTTTCCATTATATTGGGAATAAAAACTGGTGCTTTTAAAGGTCCACAAAGTTAAAGATAATGTTGCTTCACCTTTGATCCCTCAACTTGGAAATTATTAATATGTTCCTTCTATGCATCATATTTAGAGGTCTCGGGTTGTAGGGGTTTCCCTTGCTTCAACTCCATTAGCCACCTTCCACGATGTATTTAGTACCTTGGAAGGGATTGTGGTATTTAAAGGAGTTGATTTTCCTTCTCTATTTAAAAAAGGGATGTTTTTTTGGGAAGTATACCCTCTTAAATTAGGAAAATGATGGTCACCAGACTAAATGAGAATTTAAGATTACATATGGATTTATCTCATGTATTTATAAAAATGTGGATGATTCAGTTAAGTATAATATAGTACCAATAGAAGCATATTATTTTGTTGTCACTACTACACCTAAAGAGATAATGTTTGAGAAGGACAATATGGACAATATGATGGGGGTGAATCACATAAATATAGATCATCTTGTAGAAATTGAAAATATATAATGGGATTGGAATAAAAAATTATTCCATCAAGCTCCTTAAGTTTTCTTACTAATCAAAGTGAGGTTGTCCAACCTATGATGGAAAAATATGGGTGTGGAGGTCATGGTGGATGCAGCAGGCTCCGAGGAGGTGGATCCAAAGGACATTAATAGGGAATATGAAACTAAGGTTAATGGGGAGGAGGTATCCCACCTCAAAATAAAGTATACCTATATTAAAATGAACTTATGTACCAATAAAGAAGAAGGAAACATCCTCGTTCCTGGGGTTCTATACTTTCTAAACATAATATGAGCCTTCACACAAAGGCTAAGGATGTGGAGAAACAAGGCCTGGATCAGAATCCCAGATCTTTCCTTAGTGGTCATTTCTTTATTGAGGGAAGGTTTTCCTTATCTATCCCCTTTCCCCTATCCTTTGTTTTTTTGTTTTTTTAATCAAAAATAACCATTATCCCAACCTATTTCGATAATTATTTATGAATATAATTATTCATTAATATAATTAATAAAATATTTTTGAAAAATATTTATTCATTAAATAAATTATTATATAATTACCTATATAAATGAAAATTTTAGCACTGGTATAGTCTAGTTACATAACGGTAACCCTTTATATTTCATCGGTTTACCCTTACATATCATGATTTTATTTTTTCTGTCTATAAAACAGATAAAGGTACTTTAATTATTGGTAAATTTAGCACTTCTCCCTACCCTAAAGGCATTTGAATTTTTTATTTATTATAAAATATTATTTTTAATTGGGTTGAGTGGGAAACCTTACATTCCTAGAGGGTTATAGGTATAGTTTCCATACATTTTCAGATAACCCAGTGGGCAAGAGGCAGAAGGCTTGTATTGTCAAAATCTTTTCCTGGCTCCCCTTTATGTGTTTGTGATTATTATTGCAGTTAGTTTCCAAGAACCAACCTAGATTGTATTTGATTATATATAATTCATTATTAATGATTTTTTCTTATCACATTATTATTGTTTCTCCCCATGATATTTTTATGTGATAATATCCTAATAATATATGTCTCACTCAAAGACTATAGTAGTTTCCCGTGATGATGAGAACCTAGTGGGGCCATGACATTATTCTTGAATCTTGTTTTATGGAATGATGACATTTTATAACAGGACATATAAAATATAGGATATTGTGGGTAAAAGGCTCATAATATATTAAATCACCTTATCATGGTGTTCATCATTGGTAATCTTCAAGATATGAGGTTATGAGAACAAACCAATCAAGTAGGAAATCTACATTTCATGTTTCATTGGTTGTTTATATATGTGGATGTGTGTATTTATCTAAGTAATTAATGATCATAATTAGTGAATATAGTGAATTTTTTATTTAAATTTATTTATGAAAACATGATTATATATTCTGGTGACCAGGTATGATGCTTTGGGAATGTCACAGATGATATAGGATTAATGAGTACTGTGAGAAAATATTTTTCCCGTCAGTCCTGTGATGTAAATTGATATCATAACATATTTTATGGAATATCAATGCCTATATAAATCCATTAACATATATTTATTTAGGATATTACAATTCTATAAACTCAAAGAAAGAGAGTCGAGCATATAGATTGATGGAAATGGTATGCAACCTTCTTTAATTGAGATATCACAAAAAACACCGCTAATGTTGTTTGTTTTTTCAATGGTACATTAGCAATGGATTCCCATTACTAATGAACCTTTGCGATGAGAGTTCATCACTAATGGAATGTCATAGAAAATTTCATCTCAATTATTAATTTTATGATGGGCCATCAAAAATAACTATTTTTATATCATATGTGGCATCCATCAAAAATAATAACTTTAAGTTTTCTTAAATAAAAAACTATGATGACTCATCCAAAATAAAATTTATTTTTGTGATGGGAAATAGATCCATAAAAAATAATAAAAATAATTTTTTTTTAAAAACAATATCAAAAATTTTAAATATCCATTTCAATTTCCTATTTTTTAAAAAAATACAAAAAATACAAAAAAATAAATTTTATTTGATTTTTTTCAAAAAATAATAAATACAAAAAAACAAGCAAGCATTGTTACATCACTTCACATATAATATGTTCATGGTCCCAATATACATAATAGTAATAAAAAAAATATTGACCATTAACTTATATTAGGTGGAGGAGGATCACTTGAAGGGTCAGGAAAAGGAAACTTCATACCAACACCACACGCATGTTGTCATGTATATTCCAACATCTACTCATCTCTATAATGACACTACTCACACTTCTCCTCCCTTTCTCTATATATGCATTCACTATATTATATCACCTAAAGATTTCAACCTCTACTCATATTATACAGTGGATGAAAATGATGACTCCTAATGATCTTCTTTCGAGAAGACCATTGACATCATAGAAGTATAATAAAAACAAGTATGTGTCAGTTGTGACCCAACACCTAACACGCAACCTTTTTTAACCCCATGAAAATTGATATGTATCCAAGCTCCCACATCATAACATGAATCGCATGTGGAATTAGCTTATCTCTTGGATTTACTCTCTCATGAATGAGAATTTTTATCTTCATACATTTCATTAAAATATAATTAGAAATTTGAATAAAATTAAAATTAAAATTCATAAAAAAATAAAAAATAGTATCCACAATATAGAATTTTCAGTCACCGAAAATCTATCCTATATAAAGAACAGTGTACGTATTCTTGTAAAAATTAAAATCCAAAATAGATGGGCCTATAGAAGACTGTAAAATATTAAAAATGTTTTACATTTAAATTTTATATACATTAAAAAATAATATAACTTATAATAAGTCATCAATGTATACCAAATGTGAAAATCATTTCCTTATGTGTTACCTCCTTCCTTCCAAGGATCTAACATCAATATGATGACCTCCTCTTAAAATTATCTCCCAAAAAATAGAATCATAATCTATCACATACATTAGTTGTGATATAGTAAGGATGGTGGGAGGTACAAGATTCGTTAAAACGGTTAGAGAATCTCTATTTAGGACTTTCTTTATGAGGTTGTGTAAAAATGGAAAAAAACAGTTCACAAATACAAATCTATTATTCCATCCCGATAGGAGATATTAGGTGATCATCAATTATAGACCAGAAATTGTGTAAGAAAATTAAAATAAATATTAATAATTAATTAAATTTTTTAAAAAATATTATTTAATAATGCCTAATCCATTAATTTAACATCTGCTAATGCCTTATAATGGAAACCTTATACCATGACACCCATGTCTCAAAAAAATAATTTATTAAAATCACACCATCATGTCCAGTAGCTAAATGTAAAAAAAATTGAAAAAAAAATCTGAATATGATTACCCATATTGTTAAAAAACTTAATATAAAACAAATACCTTAAACAATTGAACATGGAAATATTAATGAGGATCAAAATCAAGTTATTAGTGTCCCTCTAGAACACAATATGGAATCATAGATCATGTGAGGCTACACGTCATTCAAATAGGTGCATCATCCTATGGATCATCAAAATCAGACTCATCATCGGGAAGTCTGACGTCAGCAAGAGAACAAAATAGATCATTAAGAGCATCCCGTACCATCTGAAATAATTTATCTTACCTATAAAAAAATAAATATAGATATAAAATATAAAAAACTATTAAACACCATAATAGAATAATATTACCTATATATAATTATTAATACATATGTCAAATAAAAAAACACCATAATATAATAATTACCTATAAATAAATACCGTAATAAAATAATCTACCTGGTAAATATTTGTTAATAGTGCTATAAAATATTAAAACTAATAAATACCATAAAAATATTATTATTACCTATCAATAATTGTTAATACAAATATCAAATATAAAACAAATAAATATTGGCATTAGTGAAGGAACATAATAGATCATTGGGTCCATCCATCTGAAATAAAAAAATATTTCCTGTAAATAATAGTTACTACAATATGAAATTTAAAAAACTAGTAAACAACTGAATATAATACATCATTTTTTATCTTCTTACTCATATTCATTGAGTATAATTTATTCCTCTTCAACATCAGCATCATCAACATCCCTATGAATTTCAATTTCATTATCCTTTATCACTACATCAAGATTATCAATATCATCATTCCATAACTAGATAGTTTCATTATTGAAATTTATATCTTATTGGGTAAGAGATATATTTGGGGATGTTTCATAAAAATTTTAAAATGTTTTGCTTTGATAGAACTATTTTCATTTTCATGAAAATGAATTTATAGAGATTTAATTTTTATTACACTCCACCTACCATAAAAATATCATGAAACCTCATAGTAAATTTCAAAATAAATTTGATATGATTGATGTTCCCACATAAATGGTTCATCTGATGAAAGAATACAATTATATTTAATTCTAATCACTTCATGTCATGTATTAACTCGCATCCCACTATATTTATGATACCAATGACATTTAAATATTGTAAAATAAATGGGCCTTGAATAATTTAACTCAATTATTTCATAAATCATACCATAAAAGTAAACGCCAATTTCTTTGTTATGAGATCCTTTCTAAAAAACACCATTATTCATTGAATTATTTTATTCAAAAATTATGAATGTATTAAATAGAAACACATTATCTAAATACCCATTATAATATTTTATGAATTTGGATGGAGTGTTTTTTAGTACACATAATCGAAATTCTATTTTAAATTCATATTTTTCTTGCTTGAAAACAATAAAAATTATTAATAAGACATACCATTAAAAAAATTATTATTCCACCAAAAAAAATAACTTACCAGTATTTGAAAAAAATATAAAAAATTATTTTAATGGATTTCATCATGATCAGTAAGGGTAATTTATATTTTTCTTTTTATACGTTTTTAATATAGTCTACAAAAAAATAATGTAAATAAATATATATATTATAAAAATTTAAAAAAAAATAAAACTAGTACTTAATTCATAAATAATTTCATTTATTTGAAATTATGTAGAACATATGTATGATATGTATGAATTTCATCATCTAAAATCCATCATTCATGATATACACCAAAACCAAGCTCATGTTGATTAAGAAAATATAGTAGATGGTCTATGAAATCATAAAAATTGTCCTTATTTTGAACTATGTGATATATTTTGAAGGATATTATTAATTAAAATAATAAGTTTAGAAATTTAAAAATTCATCCTATAAGTACGCTTCTTCAGTTGACCCTTAAACTGATGCTTTGTTGAGTGCTTTCTTCTTTAGTTTTTACAGAAATCTATGAAATTATTACATCCATTAGAATTATTCCAACTATCCAAATTTAGATTCATATGAAATATATAATATTAAATTTTTCATTGATTCAAATAATGTCAATGAGAATATTTTATCCAATTTACATAAAATTAAAACACATATGTTTTCTACATACTCAATGCATCATAATTTGACATTTCCACACAAAAATCTTAGAAGAAATATTATATTTCAATAAAAAATTCACAGATTTGAACACTGAAAATCCCTTTAAGACAAATAAGAAAAAATATTTCTATTATTACATGGATGCCATGTCTTTTTAACATGGTAATATATCTGTTTCAAACTCAATGAGTTAAATTAGAAGCATAACCATCTAGTATCCTCAAATCACTAATACATTGACATGATATTAAAGGAATGTCTTGGGAATGTGTGTAAACAATTTTTTCCTCATTAAACTATGTGATATTTCATTTTCAGATAATTAATGTTTAGGACATCTTCAAATTTGTAAAAAATCTAACTATTACTTTAAATTATCTTTGTTCATACCTAGGGGATTCAAAAACATAAAAAATATATTATAAAAATGTTATTCTCAATATAAATTATATCTAACATGTGAAAATCTAAAAATAAGACCAATGTGATAGGATCTAATAAATATTATATTTTATAAAATTATGATCTCTCCTATAACCATTTTTTTCATATATGGTATATCCAAATGTAACTGGAGTTAATGCAGTGACAAAATATTTTACCTGAATACTTTGAGATAACAACTATAGATTCATCTCCTTCAATTATACCTATGGAAAAAAATTATATTCCTTCAAAAAAGATGATATAATTGAAGAAATACTAGATGACAGTAAAAAAACTAGTTTTCCCCCATTGCTGAGAAAAAAATACTTTTTTCTCATCCATGCACTTTGGATATGATTTTAAACCATGTTTAATCCATCCAAATGGAATACCATATTCTAAATGTTTATTCATCATCTAAATAAATGCAACCATAAGTATAAATTCTAATATATAACTATATCAAGAGTAGTTACACCATTGTTCCATAATTAAGTTAACTTATCAATTAGAGGATTCAAATAAATATTGATACTCTTCTTCGACTATCTTGGAATTAATATATCCAAATATATATATGGTTACATCATTAGCATTAAAGGAGGTGTGTTCTATGGAGTAATGAATACAGGCTAACAAGAATATTTAATATTTTAAGTATAAAATGGGAAAAAACTGTCTGTAGAAAGACTCAATCATATGTTACAAGGTTCAAAAAAAATATGATTCATCTGTTAAAAGTGTTCCCATGAATCACCATCACATGGATGATTTGAAAATTCATTAATTGAAATATTTTATTTATTCTATTTCTTCAAAGAATATTTCTCACAATACATAAATAAACTATATAAATGGAGTGTAATTTGAAAATACATCAACTGTTTCATTGGAAATATGGACTTTCCTTATTGTGAAACTTTTTACCCTGATTCTCCACATGTTGGAATGTTAACTAAGGATTCACACTCACCATAATATAAGACTGGTTCAATTTGACATGAATTGATCTTCTAATAACTAAGACCCTTATTATGGACCAACCTTTTACTTTGATAGAAATTTACAGGTAATGTATTTCTATTAGAAAAAAATGATTTTACCAATGAAATTGTTTGATCAAAATAACTATTTTACATCCCAAAATATGATCTAATATCCATAAATCTTGTAACTGCATCAATTTTACTTATATAAAATCCTAAAAATTGGGAATCCTCGGTAGATTTCAACAAATTGTAAAATTGAGATGGTTATGATTTAGAATTTGGAAAATTATTCTGAGTTTTTATTTCCTAAATAGATGGTCCAATTTCCAAATGTATTAAATTATGAAATGATGGATCCAAAAAAGAATTTATATTTTCTACTAAATTTTGTTAAACAAGTTGATTAAGAAATTATTCTAAAATAAAAAATATAATAGATGAATTTTAACATTGTAAAAATATTTAAATATTCTAAGATAACATTTCTCACATCTACATTTCATTTTTCCTTCATAAAAAATCTATAATTTGATGATGAAAATGATATAAATACTTCAACACACTCAATATATATATAAATAATATCAGATTCGTTGATTTTCTTCGATAATTTATCTAATCCATATCACGTTATGAGTCTATAGTTAACTAAAAAGATATAAGATCAAGAATAATTATTACCCATTTAGAATAATAACAAATTATTATTATAATTTAATTTTGGCAAAATATGACTACATATCATGATTTTTTACTATTTTTTACTAATTATTGAAACTATTTTTAAATTTTTACTAATTATTATAATTTTTTAATAATTAATAAAAAATATTTATTAATTACAAGTGATGTTTTAATAAATATTATAAATTTATAATAGTTTTTTTCACAAGTTTCCTTTCATAATTTCTCCCAAATTATCATAATTTCTGCATATTAACAAATTATTAATGATTATTAATAATTATTTAAATTGTTACTAATTTGTTTCATAATTATTGTGAATATTTAATAATTATTATTAGTTTTATTTTTTATATATTGTATTTTAATTTTTTTGATAATTATTAACAACTACAATTTTTATAAATATTACTTTCTTTTTATAGTTATTTCTTTCATTAAAACATATTTTATAATTTTTTTATGAAAAGGGTTTTCTCATAAAAAAATTTTGTTAAAACACTTTCCTAAAATTAATTTTCACACCATTATTATAAAATAATAATTTATTAT
The DNA here is from genome assembly GCA_963277665.1 of Viscum album. Classification (NCBI taxonomy): domain Eukaryota; kingdom Viridiplantae; phylum Streptophyta; class Magnoliopsida; order Santalales; family Viscaceae; genus Viscum; species Viscum album. The sequence goes on from OY728162.1 coordinate 41,475,364, forward strand.
TAATTTGAAACATTATAAAAATATATATTACATGATTTCTTAATCAAATAGATATATATTCATCAAATATATTTTTAGACATTTTTTCAAACAAATATACCTATCTACAATACACACACACATATCAAAAAACATAAAAAAAATTTAAATGTTTTTACATGTATATTCACAAGTTTATATATATATACATATCCAAACATCAAAAAAACTATATTCACAAGTTTAAAATAAAACAAAACCAAAAATAATATAACAATAAAACCTGGTTTATCATCACAACCATAATTCATGCAATACTATAATTCATAAAAATTTATATCATCATAAGAATGATTTCAAAACAATCATAATAGGGAACAAAATTCAACAATTTAATTAAAAAAATTAAATAATGTTCTCATCTAGAAAGATTGTATATATATATATATACACTTGTTACACATAATTATATTTATCTATATATAAGTCTAAAAATATTCAATGTTTATATATATATGCATATATATATGTTTAAAAGGATGAATTGCTTATATATATACATATATAAATTTCAATATTGTTCAATAATCTATATATATAACATATATATATATATATTATCACATATATGCATGGATTGAGGGAGTGTTAGTAGTCGCGGATGCACGCAAGGCACTCATACACATCAAGAGTCAGTTGGGTGGCATGATATCTCAAAATAAACAAATACGAACACTTAAATGAAAAAAATATCTTAAATATGAAGGATAAATGGTGATAAAAATTCCTCAAATCAATTAGAATAAAATATTTTGGATCTGAGTCATGTAATATTCAATGGTGGATACCCAAATTGATAATATTAAACCTTTAATAACCATAAACACCAAATTAACCATAAAAATGAGTAAATTTATGGAACTAGGGGTTGAGAAAACTAATATCTACAATAATTAAAGTTAAATTACAAAAATAATTACAGATGAGATTAGAGGAGTCCACACCTGGGATATTTAAACCAAAATTTGAAAGAAATCATCTACTACGTGAAATTTTGGGATCGGGTTGTTAAAGGGTTTTGTGACCTGATGATGTGTGTGATGGAGAAAAGAATTGTTTTAGAGGAGAAGAAAGGTTCATTTTAATTTTATAAAATATTTTTTTAACTTGTTAATAGAGACAAACTTAAATCTTTCGCAAATAAAATAATTTTTGGGAAACATTTTTGTGATGGATAATGAAAGTGGTCGCCAATAATCTTTAGCGATGACTAATAATAATGGATGAAATATTCTATTAATATTATCCATCACTAATAAGTTTCTAGTTGAAAGTAATGAATGCTTGATAAATGTATTTTTTTATGGGAAATGTTTTACAATTAAAATAATGATAAAAACAATTTATTATGATAGAAATTCTTGTATGTCACAAATAGTGTTTCCATGAGAAAATTTGTGATGGAAGTCTTCCCCATCACCAATACCCCATCACAATTAACCAATTTTAAATAATTATAAAGTGGTTATATTAAACTATAAGACTTTATAGTAGATTATATTTCATTATGAAATTAACTTATTTTTTCCTATGGGATCCATGGTGTATTGAAAGATGCTAACCTTGGACTGTATATGGTTATGCCTAATACCATAGGGAAATAGGCCAAGATAGTCACATAGTAAGTTTATCTAAAATATCAGTTTAATTAATGTAATGAATTTAATAGGTCAGAATAAATATTGTTTATTCAGGTTTAGTTGATCATAGTAATTTAATCACATGTTATTCGGAAGAATAATCGAGATAAATAATAATAATAATTAGTATTAGTTTACATGTTTGTAAAATATAATATTTATTATATTTATCATAGAATAATGATGTGACATTTATTTATTTAAATAATCATTTTTCTAGGATTTATAAATGTCGATGAGGGAAAGAGGACTAAGCATAATGATCAAATTAAAATGGTATAAGTGATACTTATTTATATTCATAATGTGTTTCACATCTCAAGATATTAATAATAACAACATTATTTTTAATGGACTTGAGGTAAAATAAAATTATTAACATTGGTAAGGATTTAGTGTGAAATTTTCCAACCTTAAACCAGATATATGCAATATCTAATTATTTCACTTTTGGAATTATACTTTTGGTGTTCATAAAAGATAGAGACATGATCAAGATCTCGGGTGAATTTTATCATCCTCTTCTCTCAAACATTTTAGTGACCACCAATAACTCTTCTTTCATTTAGATGAATAATATATAGACAAACCTGAAAATCTCAAGTGATTAGGATCTCCATGATAGAGCCTGAATATTCTGTGGTGTCGTTCATAGATTTTGGTATATGTGTGGATCACTGGTAGAGGGTTTTTTCACTTGAATCCTATAACTAAACAATAGTGTAACAGGATCTTCTCCATTGAATCTTTAACAAAATATGAATTTGAAGAAAAAATTAATTCTGAATCTTCCCATAAATTAATTTTCAATTACATTTGAATATCATTCTATTTTGGTTCTAGTGTATTAATAAGGTCTATTAATCAACTATTTTAATTGGACATGATGTTTTAGTCATGTAAGGAAATGATTAAATGTAATTTAAAACAAAAAAAAATTGGTTATATCATCAATGTATTCTTCCATTGTACCCAAAATCAATAAGTGGTATCAGAGGGGTCACATGTTTAATTTATAATTATTTATTATTCATTGATTGATTGTGTGTGTTTTTATTTTGTTTTACATAAAATTATTCATTTTAATCATTATATCTTCTTTTATTAATTCTTGATAACATAAACAGTAATCAGTAATTGATTAAAAATGAATAAGCATTTGATTCAAACTGTTTAGAGGTGCCTGAGGCTCTTCTTGGAGAAAAAAACACAGCACATGTCGTGTAATTCCAAAATACACATCATGTATTATTCCATATCTATATCATTCTCTATCATGAAATATATGAAAAAATAAGATCTAATATCATAATGGATTATATAAATGTGTATATCATTGCATACTATAACATAGCATGAATAACTACTCGACATGTAACCATTGTACATGATGTGTGGTCCATGTTATCTCATAGTTGAGTACATGGGGTGTTCCCAAAATACATTGTATCAAATACAAGACATGGGGACTGACATGCCATTTAATCTAGGGTTACAAAATGTTTATTTCTTGTACTCTCTGTATACCTATAACATGTCCAATTTATGAAACATTCTAAGACCCAAGGCATGTTTTGTGTACATGAGATGAAGATAAGTATATGTCATGTAAAATACTACACACCATGTAGTCTTCTTCTAAAATGGGCCTCTCAGCGGCATATTCCCATCTTCTATGTGTCTAGGGTTTATTCATGAGAGTAATATGCTCCCCTTTTTCTATATGTCTTGGAGGATTGTCATCATCTTCATCTAGATCTCTTCTCGGAGGTAGCGTGGCTTGGCGATGGATTTGGTGTGGTTCTGGTGTGGCTCAGGTTGTCTTCATCTTTCTCAGCTTAGTGACAGTGTGGCTTGGCGATGGCTCCGGCATGGTCTTCCAGTGTGTCTCTCCTTTAACCACAGAGTGGACCGAGGTGTGTAGGATCTCTTTTTCCTTTCATCGTCTCTACATCTTCTTGTAGGTTATTCATTCAGTGTTTTTTGATGGCGTTGAAATAGAAGGTTTTTTTGGTGGATTTGCCACGTCCACATCACTGGTGTACCTCCCCACTGACTTATCCTGAATTTTTTTAGTCTTCTTTCTTAGGACTCTGGTGAGGGTGCATCTTCGATTCAGATCTAAGAGGATCCATGACTTGAGAGGTGTTTCTGGTTTAGGGTGGCCCGAATCCCTTTAGCGGTGATGCTCCCTCGAGTTGGTGTTGATTTATCCAATCCTAGGTGATGATGGCTTGATTTATCATTGTTTGTATCATCTTCCAGTTGCTTATGTAGCTTTGGTGTCAATGGAAACATAGTGAGAATCGATGCTCTCTTGGGTGGAGGTGTAAATGATCGTGAAGGTTTCATGGTGAAGGGGATTTTCTGGTCTGTATAGCTTTAGTGTGTGATGGTGATGAATTTTTGACTTTGTGGAATGTATTTTGTGTGGTGTTTTTTGTGGTCTTTAGGTTCACGGTTTAAGGGTTTACGTAACCAGTTCATCTACAAGGGGATCCTCCAGATGAGGTTTAGAGAGAGAGTTTTCACTTTGTCATTTCTTCTAGATTTGGATGTTTGAGAGGGTATGGAATTGACATTCATACCAGGCTCGTGAATCGATGCATGGGACTGCTAGCTGAGTAGTGATGGGATAGTGGAAGCTAGTCTAAATGTGTTTGATGTTGGGTAGAGGATTTTATTTGTAGACTTGAATGAGTATTTTCCTCTATGAAATCTTGGACCATGAATTCATGGTTGTCATTCTCATATTTGATGTCATTTTGGGTACCCCCTTTATCCCTTAAAAGGGGGGTTATGATAATAAAAAATTAATTCTCAGTCTTGTAGTCTTCTTGAATTAGTGTTATTAAATTTTCAAAGATAGAAGAATTAAATTTATAATGAAACCTATTTATTATGTGTTATTTTTTTCACTCATTAAACTATACATTCCATGTCATATGGTTAATAATTGTATATTAAAATTAATTCTCATGTTAAAATTTTGATAAGATCATGAAGTTTCCTCCAAGTACACTTTTTTACTTCATTATTTTTAAATGAAATTAATTTTGTTTAAAATTAAAGATTATGGTGGGTTTAATATGATTGGATGAAATTAAGATAAATGGAATTAATTGGACTAATTAATGGTGAAATATCTTAATTAAAGAACAAATCAAAGTTATTTATAACAATATTGAAAATGTATGATCATTTCATGTTGTCTGGATGACCCTAAGATTATATTAGACCTTTTGTAGGTGATTAGTTTATTTATATTTATTTGACTATATCAAAATTATGGAATGTTTGTTTTCCTCTTCTTTTTATTATTTAATTTCATGTGTGTCTATTCTTTCATTTATGTAGTCACCCTTTATCCAATCTATTGGATCCCTTCACCTGTATGTGAGTAAAATATTATATAATGAGGGAGTTCCTGGGTGGGAGGATATGGTCCTTGTCACGTATTCAAGGAAATAGTAATCAAGGAGATGCATATTAGAAAATAAGGATTACTACAAAAAAACCATGTTATGGTCCATGTTGTGTTTTCCCCTAGGGCCGACAGTTATTTTATCATCAAGGATACAAACTACCCATTAGAAAATGTCATGATCATGCAATGTATATTTTATTTTCATTAGTTTCATGGTTAATAATTTATGTGTGTTTATTATATTTTATCACCTAATAAATGAATTAACAATAATGCAATATAGAATTAAATATAACCACGTTATGTGTAAATGTTTTACTAGACATGGTTAATCACCTAAGTAAAATCTACTTAATATTAAAAAGTCTACTTAAAGTAAAAAATTGGAATTATGAATAATAGTAAAAAAAATAACTCGAAATAAAATATTAAGTTTTAATATCCTTCCACTAATTAAGTTATAAATAATGTCTTAGTTCAAAGTGAGTGGACAACCCAAGTTAGGGGGCTTTGAATTATCATGGAACTTTTAACATGATGTTTTATGTTAACATTACATAGTTTACATGAAGGCTTGACTACCCAATAATGACATGATGTAATTAAGATTCAAATATTTAAGAAATATTTAAAAAGGACTCCATGGTAGGGGTTTCCACTAAAGGTTAAAATGAACTATGTTTTAATGTATTTAGAAAGTCACCCCTACCTAAATCCCTTCAAAATATATTTTAAAGCCCAATTCTAGGTTATAAGATGGGGAATATGTATCCTTGACACTAAGAATATCTATGAGATGAGATATTATGGAAACTAATTATCAAGGATACTAGGTTTAGATAAATACTGGGAGAGTAAGGGAATTTTATTAAATTTAAATTTATTAATCTGTTTTTGTAATAAAAACAATAAAAAATTATCTTCTCTTAATTTTAGAAATGGAAAATCAATTGACATTGATAATATCATTATGATTCATACTTGATAAGGGTAACCTTATCACCTGAATAAATTTCTTGTAATATTATAGGTGTTTCTGCATTAAACTAAGCCATGAATAGAAATTGTACATGCTAGACACCCAAGTTCTGTAGTTCATTTCCAATTTGGATATTTAGGAATAATTATCTCTCAATTTTAATTAGGATTCGGATTCTTTGGTTGTCCAATGTTTCAGGATTACTCCATGTTCAATGAGATTCTAAAGAAATATTTTTATATGGGTTTCTATAGCATAGATTCTCACCATAAGGATCTATATCAATAGAAAACAAGATCAAATATATATAAGATATACAATGCACTAATCACATGAAAGATTATGGAGTTTTCATTATCTAGGAAACAACTTGTCAAGATGATTTGATATATTGATCTCATAAACACCTTATGTTTTAATATCCCTAGTGATCTTCACATAGATCCTATTCTTTCCACACTACCTAAAATATTTTCTATTTTTTGTTATGAATTATTATATGATAAATAGTGAGAATAAACTCTCATAACATCTTATTATTATTCATAATTTTGACAAATACATGGGTTATGAAAAACCTAATGTCCTTATGTTAACTAAGAATAATAAGAAAAAGGAAAAGGTGTTGAAGTATTATTCCTAGTAAAAGGATTGTGTGCACTATTTTTCCAAGAAAAATAATATCTATAGGTAAGGAATGGAACATGATATTGCATGTTTCTCTTGTGGAAAGAAGGGATACTAGAATAGGAATTTCACCCAGCCAAATAAACAAGGGTAAGCTTTAAGTGCTTTTGTTATTGAGTGTATTATTTTCATATCTACAAGTTGTGCATTAGATACTACCTAAGTTTCTCAAATTATTATCAAATTATAGTAACCAAGTATATTTCTGAATATTACCATAGATGAGGTGGATCTTTAGGCTACCAATGGAGAAATTTTGGATGCTCTTTCCATTTGAGACAATTGTATCACATTTCTAATCGGATTGATTTTGCCTTTAAATAACTGTTATTCTGTTGGTAGTATTACCAAGTACATTATTTACTTTTTTTGATTACATGTGTATGTATTTATATTCATCTTTGGAAAAAAAGTTTGTTAATTTTATAAATATCACATATATTATGGTATGGAATAATTGAAAAATGAAAATTATGTAATAAATTGTGAAAATAATTATTTTAAATAAACAATGAAGTCAATATGCATGAGTATTATAACAACCAATTATGTAATATCCTTCTTGGACATGTAAATAATAAAATTTTTAAAAATAATTATAAAAATTGTTACATTTACTTTTTTTTATCTTAAGAAACTTTAAATTTGTCAAGCTTGTTTACAATGTAAGATGAAAAAATCATCATTTGTTGGTCAATGTGGAGGGTCCATAGAGATTCTAGATTTGGAACACATGGACATATGTTAATATTTTTAAGTAGAGGCTATAGGTGGGTCTTATACTTTATTAATTTTACTGATGTCATGAGAATTTATGGTTTTATATACTTAATGAAGTGTAATTTTAAATCCTTTGATAAGTTCAAATAGTTCAAGAATGATGTTGAGAATCATCTTAGTAATATGATAATGATTCTTAAATCATATAGAGGTAGTGATTATATTTACTAAGACTTTATCAACAACCTAAAAGAGTATAAAATAATATCACAACTCACTCCACATTATGCACCTTAGTGGAATTGTGTTTAGAAATGAGTGAATCATACCTTGTTGAAAATTGTTAGGTAATTGATGAGTCACAAATCCTTGAAAAATATTTTTTTGGGATATTAATTACATGTAAAATCATACATACTAAATTGAGTCCGAAATAATGAGGAAAACAATATTTCTTTTGAGTTGTGGAATGAAAAAACCATGTTTTGGGAATATGTTAGTGCATGGGTTTGTGAGGAATTTGTTAATTCAAGTTCAATAAAATAAATACCACATAGAGAAAAGGTATATATCACTATTTTTAATCCAAAGGAAATAAGTGTATCCTATATATACAACCACTTATAAAATAATATAATTTTGAAAGATAGGATAATTTTCTTGTAAGGGAGAGCATCTTCAAGGATGATAGTGGGGGAATGATTGACATCATTGATGTTGATTCTCAAGATTTACAAGAGTTGGGATAGGAACAGATTTCATAGGTCCCCATAGAAGAAGATATTCCTGAAACACAAGTGCTCTATAGGAGTGGTAGAGAGGTAAGAAAACTAGAGAGATATGGTTTTCCAGACACTGATGACAGTGAATCATTATTTGATGAAAATGAAGATGTTATCTTCTATAAGGAGGCAGTATAGATCTAATAAGTAGAAAGGTGGAAAGTATCCATGAATTCTAATATGGATTCAATATATCAAAACCATTTTGGGTTTTTATCGATTCATCAATTAATGTACATCCTATTAGGTGTAAAAGGTAATTAAAGGGAAAATTGTGCATGGAAGGTAAATTACATACCTATAAAGCATCACTAGTGGATGAATGGTTTATACACATTCATGGAATTGTCTATGAAGAAACCATTATCTAGTTTCCTTGATTGAATACATTAGAATCTTTTTTCCCATAGATTCTTAGCATCCCTATGGGATTTTAAAAAATATATGTTAAAACTACATTACATAACAAGAACCTTTAAAAGGATGTGTATTTGAAATAACCATAAGATTTTGTGACCCCATGAAATGGTAAAAATTTATAAAAGTTGTAGAGATCCATTTTTGGATAAATAAATAATCCATTTAATGGAACAATAAATTCTATTAAGTTATAAAATAATTTGTTATCATTAATAAGGAATTTGAGCCTTGTGTTTCCAAGAGTTTCAGTGAGAGTGTGATTTTTTTTCATAGTAGTATATATTAATTATATATTACTCTTAATAAATGATATAGCAACCATGAAAAATTTTAAGTAATGGTTGATCAAATTATTCTCCTTGAAAGACGTAGGTGAAGCATCCTATATTTTATGGATCAATATCACGCATGATAGATCTAAGATATTTTTATGACTAAGTCAAGGTATAAATGTTGACCAGATACTAAAGTTGTTTAGCATAGAAAAATCCAAGAGGGTATTGGTTATAATGTCACATTGTATATATCATTCCATCAAAATGAATCCATAGACAAAATAGAAAAGATAGAGAATTAGTAAGATCCCATATGCTTTAGTGATAGGATCTATCAATTATTCCATGTTATGTATGAGGCTTAACATTTATTATTCTGTGAGCATGGTAGACAGATATTGTGAAGATCCAGGTGAAAAACATTATACAAATATTAAGACTATTCCTATGTATAAATATAAAACTAAGGAAATCTTATTAGTGTATGGAGGAGATGAAGAGGCAGTTATCAAGGGATATATAGATGATAGTTTCAGATTGATCAAGATGATCAAATATCTCATTATATATATATATATATTCTATATCAATGGAGGATATTTTATCTAGTGTATCTCTAAGAATCTTGTTGTTGTTAATTCTTCAGAAGAGTCCGGGTATATTTCAGCTTCCAATGTATGCAAGGAAGTATTTTGGATTTGAAATTTTTACTAATATCTTGAAGTGGTACCTGGAAGTAAAGCGAAAATTATATTTTACCCTGAAAACACTGTATTGGTGGCTCTCTCTAATAATAAAATTTCACTCTAAATGAAAAGGCACATACATGGAAAGTTTCATTTACTGAGGGATTTTTCTAAATGAGGTGAATTTTAAGTGACCAAATGATCTATAGCGAAAAACATTGAAGAACCCTTGACCAGGGCTTTATCTCATTTGGGGCATGAGCATCATGTAATTTCTAGTAAACTAATAATTATTTTCAGTTGGCAAGAGTGAAATTAGGAGTACAGTGGAGTTATTCCCTAGAACCAAGATCTTTGGTAATTGATTACATATTATTCATTATTAATTAAGTTTTCTTATCAAATTATTGTTTTTTTATATATGAAATTTTTATATTATAATGTCCTAATAATATATGTTTCACTAAAAGGTCATATCAATTCCCAACTATAATGAGAATCTAGAGGTTCCATGATATTATTATTGAATATTTTTATATGGAGGAATGATATTGTCTATAGGGACATAGAAAATAAAGGATATTTGGGGTAGTAGGCTCATAAGATATTGAAATAACTTATAATGGTTTTCTCCCTTGGTAATATAAAAAATAAGAGGTTATGAGAACAATCCCATCAAATAGGAATTCTACATATCACATGGCATTTGATGTTCATAAATTCAGACATATGTATTGATTCATGCAATTCAAGATTATCCTTATTGGATATCATGAAATGCATACTTAGATGTGTTGACAGAAACTTTGATGACAAAATTTCATGACCATGTAGGATCCTTTGTGTACATAAATAATGATATTACATTAATAAATAATGTTAGAAAGGATTTATCCCTTATATCTCTTGATGAAATTTGATATATCATGTCCTATTATGGAATAGAACTTCCTATATAAGTAAATGGGAATGGTGTTCTCGTGGAGAGGTCAATTTTAAAAATTCAATGAAAGAGACATCAAGAATATAGGTTGATATCACTAACATGTATCCTACATGATTTAATATATCATGATAAAAATACAATATTACATAGTACGCATTCGTAGGTGGTTTGATTTCATCATGACATTAACTAATTTTTTCTATGGTATAATTGATATGTTCTTAGATGCTAACCTTGTAATTTAAGTGTTATACATAATACCACTAAGAAATAGACCTAGATGATTACATACTAACTATATCTACAATCTCAATTGCATTCATGTAATGAATTTCATAGGTAATAATAAATAATATTTATTTGGGTTTGGTTGATCGTCATAATTTAATCACAGGTTATTAAAATGAATAATTGAGTTAAACAATAATAAAAAATAGTTATCATGGTTGAAAAATATAACATTTATTATATTTATCATTGAATAATGAAATTATATTTATTTAATTAAATATTTATTATTTAGGAATTGATAATTATAGATGAGGGAAAGAGGACAGAGCATAATGGTTTATTTAAAATGGTATAAATGATATTTATTTATACTCTTAAAGTATATCACATTTGCTGAAATTTATAAAAATATTATTATTAATAATGGAAATGTGGTCAAATAAGAATATTAAATCTGGTAAGGATTTAGTGTTTAATTTTCTATCACAAAATGTACCATAATAAATATCTAATTATATCACATTCCAAATTAGACTTTTGGTTTGCACAATGGATATGGAGAGAGACTAGATCAACCCCTACTATGAATTCTATCCTCCAATTTTATGTCTTTTAGAGAAAAACAATATCTCTTGTTTCATCAAGTAGAATCTACTATGATCAAACAAAAATAGTGTAATCAATCACGATTGCCAATACTAGAACCTGATGATTATGCATTTCATTTAGAGATTTTGGTACACATCTAGATAACCGCTAGAGTTATTTTTCACGTGAATACTACAATGAAATGATAGTTTGATGAGATTTATTCCATCAGGTCATTAATTAAATTATACTCTCAATTTAATGTTGATTGTGAATTTTGTCATAAATTAATTACAAATTTCCTATGAGGATCCTTCGTTTCTGGTATCATAATTTTAATATAGTTTATTAATCAAATTTTATTCATTTGAAATTATTTTATGATAATGAATATTAAGGATTAAATGTGATTTATGACTAAAATATGAGTTGGTTATACCTTTAAAGGATGCTTTTATTTTTAGTGAAAAATACACTTATCCACCACTAATGCTACAACCTAGACTTTACATGCCCCATGCAAGGATGTACGTAACCTATTTCTAATGGTGTTACTTCCCTATCCCTCCAATGATTATATTCTAGATATAAAACTTATATCATGTTGATTGAGTATAATATCTAGATGAGGGTTTTATTTTAGTGGGAATATTTATTTTTAAAATATATATCTGTGTGTGTGTGTGTGTTTGTTCCATCTGTTTATATATATGTAAATGTGCATATATGTTTTTTGGTGTATTTATTATCTATGTGTGTGTATAAATTTATATATTTATATATAAATAAAATCACATATTCGTAATCCTAATTATTTTCATTACATTTATATCTATTTTTTTATATACTTTATTTATGCATGTGTCATAATTTTTAAGCATATTTTTCAATCATATTCTTAAATTTATAGTTTATAAATTGAAAATTTTCTACCTCTCTACACAAAAATTGTTGTCCTTATATATTTATATGTTTATGCACACATAAGAATAATTATATATTCATACAAAAATTAGAATTTTTTGACACATATATATATATATGTATATATAAATTATATGTATATATTAAAATTTTATTATATCTACATATTTTACAATGTGTTGTAAAAAATAAGTTAAAAATATATTATTTTATATAATTTATAATTTTTATATTTTTATTTTTTGTTAAATATATTATTATTAAACCAAATAGGATGAGAAAAATAAAAATGGATGGATATAAGTTTTATGACAAAGGAGTATGAGGATGGGGTTAAAGAGTTCATCATGTTTTCTATAGAGTGTGAAAATGACCAATCTAAAATCATTTTCTTGGTTTATGTTATTATTATCGAAGATGAATTTTTTCATTTTAGTTTGATGAACCCTTGAACTATCATAGAATATAAAAAATTTATAAATGTTACACTAAACATGAGGAAAAACTAGTTGTAACTAATGTATGGGATAAGACTACAATTTATGGATCATCTGATACATGTACCACTATAAACAATAATAGGGATCACATTGAGGAAAATAAAATGGAAATTGAAGATGAACATTATGATTGTCTAAATATATTTCTGATGTTAAATATTTGTGTAAATATACAAATATATAGATGTCTTACTAAATATACAACACTATATGTTGTATTGAAGCTATTTAATTTGGAAGGGGACAATGGAATGAGAAACACCAGTATTATAGAATAACTTACACTCTTGAATGATAAGTTTATAGAATATAATGAGATTTCTTGTTTAATATATGATGATAAATGAATTTTATCTTAAATGGGTATGATATTTGAAAGAATACTTGTCTTTACAAATGAAATTATTCACAAGGGATAACGTTGAGGCCAGTCAACCAACTCAAAGGCTTACCTTTCATGCGGTAATCAATTTTTTTTTCTAATTTTTTTCTAAATGTGTATCAAACAACAACTGATATTGTTCTTGTACTAAATTTCTCTTGGATGAAATTTATTATTATTTATGTTTATAATAACCCACTAATTTCATTGTTGTTAGAGTTATAGTTTTCAATATCTAGGGTGATATAATATACAATAGGCAATATAGAAAATATCACATAAGAATAGTGAATTATGTATCTCATGATATATTTTTTGAGTTTCCATTTTCATTGGATGATTTTGAGGTTTTCAAGATCAAACATATTATTGGAACTTATATAGTATGGTTTTTTATTCTTATAAAGATTTATGAGGATAAGGAGGTATTCCCTTTAAATTTTATTTTAGATGAAAACAGATTTTCAAATTAAATAAAACAGGTTAGAACTAAGGTATGTTATTATATTAAGTGAAACTAAGGGATAAATAGAAAGTCGAGTTGATACAATATATAGGATTAACTAATTGATTGAAAGGGACTTCTATGTGTACCTTTACCCCACCAATTTCAATGTAAAGTTTATTAACATTCCAAGTCTATAAGAATAAAATGTTCCAAGATAAAATTATATTATGTATTAAAGATGAAGAACATATATATTGATAGTCCATTACTAAAATTGTTGTTTTTGAAAATGTAAATGAAATAATAAAAATGAATTGTTGGTAGCTTTGGTTTTGAATATATACATGTGGTATATTTGTTAAATAAGTGGAAAAAATACATTGTGTTAGAATTTATTCCAGAATCATGGAGAGGTGGTTTCATATAATGTTTTTTATTTTTTTATTTTTTTATTTTATAGAGATCATGAAGTAGTTGTTTATCAACTACTCATTTAATTAATTTTATTTTCATTTTATTTTAGATTTTCGGAGAGAGGCATTATAATTGAAAAGTTTCCATCTTATTAATCATAGGAATAAATATATGAAGATTTTTTTTATCAATGGATTGTATAGTAATATTATGGATGTTAGATTAGAGGCCCATGTTATTTCAAAAAGTTCTCATTTATAGTATTTAGGATCATTTCTCTAATTCTGTAGAGATATTACAAAATATTTCTATAATAGGATTCAAAATGGATAGATAAAATTAAAAATTCTAATACAAGGCTTTTTGAAAATAAAATTCCTTTGAAATTAAAGGTTATATTTTATAACACTATTATTAGACCACAAATCCTATATGTTAGTCAGTATTGGCCATTGGCGTGACACCTTGAACAAGAAATAATGGTATCAAGAATGAAAATGTTAATATAGAAATGTGATCATACTAAAAATATAATACTAGAAACGAATTTGTTTAAGAGAAAATTTGATTAACTGTAGTGGATAAGAAGATGAGTAAGGAAAGATTGAGATTTTTGACATATTGGAATAGAATTGGAGTGGATTTAATGATTCCCTACCTATATTAACAAGATTATTATAACATGTAGGAACACTAATATAGATAATTCATTTTTTATGTGTAGTTATTAACAACACATCAATCTGATACACGGTGTATATGGCATGGCTAAAAGTGTGTATTTTCATTAAAAATGAAAATTTTAGTTTAAAACAGGAATTAAAAATTCAAAACTATGAAAAACATATTGTCCATCTTAAAACTTTAACAAAAACGTTATTAATTTTTTTGATTAGTGGAATTGAACCTCACTTCAATCTGACACAGGATATCCCCAGTATGACTGCATGTGGATGTTTTCAGAGTAAATGTGAAAATTTAGTTAAAAATACAAGTTACAAAATTAAAACCAATAAATCACACTAAGATTATATTTATACTTAAAGAAAAAGATTGATAATCCATTTAAAATATTTAGGAATTAACCATATGTCAATCCAACACATGATGTGGTCGTTATGATTAAAAGTGAATATTTTTATATTAATATGACATTTTATTTCGAAACATTTTTCACATGGTGAAAATCAATAAAACATGATCGGATTACATTAATACATTAGGATAATGACTAGTAATTAATTTTTAATATATAGGAATTAACCTCACATAAATATTGTAAAATAAATGGGTCTTATATAATATAACTCAATTATTTCATCAATTATACCACTAAATTAAACTCCAATTTCTTTATTATGACATCCTTTCTAAAAAACATCATTATTCATTAAATTATTTTATTCACCAAATATGATTGTATTAAATTCTAAACACATTATCAAAATACCCATTATAATATTTTATGAATTTGGATGGAGGGTTTTTTAGTACACATAATCGAAATTCTATTATAAATTCATATTTTTCTTACTTGAAAATAATAAAAATTATTAATAAGACATACCATTAAAAAAATATTTATTGTTTCAAAAAAAACATAACTTACTCGTCTTTGAAACCAATATGAAAAATTCTTTTAATGGTTTTCTTCATGATCAAAAGGGGTAATTTGTTTATTTCTTTTCATATGGTATTCATATAGTCTACAAAAAAATATTATAAATAAATGTATATGTTATAAAAATTTAAAAAATAATAAAATTAGTACTTACTTAATAAATCATTTCATTTATTATAAATTATGTAGAACATCTGTATGATATGTATGAATTTCATCATCTAAAATCCATCATTCATGATATACACCAAAACCAAGCTCATGCTGATTAAGAAAATATTGTAGATGGTCTATGAAATCATAAAAATTGTCCTTATTTTAAACTATGAGATATATTTTGAAGGATATTCTTATTGAAAATAATAAGTGTAGAAATTTAAAATTTCATCCTATAAGTACGCTTCTTCAATTGACCCTTAAACCGATGCTTTGTTGAGTGATTTATTCTTTAATTTTTGCACACATCTATTAAACAATTACATCCATTATAATTATACCAACTATCCAAATTTAGATTCATATGAAAAATATAATATTAAATGTTTCATTGATTCAAATAAGTTAAGTGAGAATACTTTATCTAATTTATATAAAATTAAAACAAAATATTTTTTCTACATACTCAATGCATTATAATTTAACGTTTCCACACACAAAACTTAGAAGAAATATTATATTTCAATCAAAAATTCACAGATTTAACAACAGAATATCCCTTTAAGACAATAAGGAAAAAATCTTTCTGTTATGACATGGATGAAATGTCTTCTTAACTTGGTAATATACCCATTTCTAACTCAATGAGATAAATTAGAAGCATAACCATCTAGTATCCTAAAATCACTAATCCATTGACATGGTATTAAATGAATATCTTGAGAATGTGCATAAAATTTCTTTTCCTCGTTAAACTATGTGATCTTTCATTTTCAGATAATTCATGTTTGGGAAATCTTTAAATTTGGATAACATCAAACTATTACTTCAAATTATTTTTGGTCATACATGGGGGATCCAAAAACATAAAAAATCTATTATAAAAATGTTATTCTCAATATTCATTATATCTAACAAGTGAAAAACTAAAAAATAAGACCAATATGATATGATCCAATAAATATTATATTTTATCAAATTATGATCTCTCCTATAACCATTTTTTCATTTATGGTAGATCCAAATGTAACTGGAGTTAATGCAGTGACAAAATATTTTACCAAAATACTTTGAGATAACTGATATAGATTCATCTCCTTCAATTATACCTATTGTAAAAAAATTATATTCCTTCAAAAAAGGTGATAGAAATGAAGAAATACTAGATGACAGACAAAAAAACTATTTTACCCCATTTCTAAGAAAAAAACACCTTTTTCTCATCTATGCACTATGGATATGATTTTAAACCATGTTTAATCCATCTAAATGGAATAAAATGTTCTAGAATTTTATTCATCATCCACATTAATGAAACCACAAGTATAAATTCTAATATATAACTATATCAATAGTAGTACACCATTGTTCCATAATTAAGTTAACTTATCAATTAGTGGATTCAAATAAATATTGATACTCTTCTTCGATAGTCTTGGAATTAATATATCCAAATATATATATATGGTTATATCATTAGCATTCAAGGAGGTATGTTATATGAAGTAATGAATATAGTCTAAAAGAATATTGAATATTGTAAATACAAAATGGGAAAAACTATCTTTAGAAAGACTCAATCATATATTACGAGGTTCAGAAAAACAAATATGATTCATCTGTTAAAATTATTTCAATGAATCACCATCACATGGATGGTTTGAATGTTTATTAATTTAAATATTTGATTTATTCCATTTCATCAAAGAATATTTCTCATGGTACATAAATAAACTCTATAAATGGAGTGTAATTTGAAAATACATCAATTGTTTCATTGGAAATATGAAATTTCCTTATTGTCAAACTTTTTACCCAGATTCTCCACATTTTGGAATTTTAACTAAGGATTAACACTCACCATAATATAGGACTCATTCCTTTCAACATGAATGGATCTTCTGATAACTAAGACCCTTATTATGGACCAACCTCTTACTTTGATAGAAACTTGCACGTAATGTATTTCTATTAGAAAAAAATGATTTAACCCATGAAAATATTTGATCAAAACAACTATTTTACATCCCAAAATATGATCTAATATCCATAAATCTTGTAAAAACTTCAAATTTACTTATCTAACATCCAAAAAATTGGGAATCCTCAGTATATTTCATCAAATTGTAAAAGTGATATAGTTATGGTTTAGAATTTGGAAAATTATTCTGAGTTTTTATTTCCTAAATAGATGGTATAATTTTCAAATGTATTAAATTCTGAAATGATGGATCTAAAAATGAATTTATATTTTCTACTAAATTTTTTTCAACATGTTGATAAAAAAACATTATTCTAAAATCCAAAATATTATAGATGAATTCTAACATTGTTAAAATATTCAAATCTTCTAAGATAAAATTTCTTACATCTACATTTAAGTTTTCCTTCAGAAAAAATCTAGAATTTGATGATGAAAATGATATAAATACTTCAACACACTCAATATATATTGGAATAATATCAGATTCATTGAGTTTTTTTCGATAATTTATCTAATTATTATCGCATAATAGAAACTAGTGTCTACTTTATGAGTCTATAGTAATCTAAAACGAAATAAGAATAAGAATATTTATTAATCATTTTGAATAATTTAAATTTTTTATTATAATTTAATTTTGGCTAAATATGACTACATATCACGATTTTTTACTATTTTTTAATAATTATTGAAACTATTTTTAAATTTTTACTAATTATTATAATTTTTTAATAATTAATAAAAAAAATATTAATTACAAGTGAAGTTTTAATAAATATTACAAATTTTTAACATTTAATTTTATTTCTTGAGTTTCCTTTCATCATTTCTCCCAAATTATTATAATTTCCTAATATTAACAAATTATTAATGATTAGTAATAATTATTTAAATTATTACTAATTTTTCTTAATTATTGTGAATATTAAATAATTATTGGTAGTTTTATTTTCTATACATTGTATTACAATTTATTTGATAATTATTAACAGCTACAATTTTTATAAATATTACTTGTTTTTTATAGTTATTTCTTTCATTAAAACATATTTTATAAAAAATTTTATGAAAAGGGTTTTCTCATAAAAACATTTTGTTAAAACACTTTCCTCAAATTCATTTTCACACCATTTTTATAAAATAATAATTTATTATTAATTTTAAACATTATATAAATATATATTACATGATTTCTTAATCAAATAGATATATATTCATAAAATATATTTTTACACATTTTTTCAAACAAATTTATATATCAACAATACACACACACATACTAAAAAACATAAACATTTTTTAAAGGTTTTTACATGTATATTCAAAATTATATATATATATATATATATCCAAACATCAAAAAAAACTATATTCACAAGTTTAAAATAAATCAAAACCAGTCATAATATAATTATAAAATATGGTTTATCATCACAACCATAATTTATTAAATACTATAATTCATAAAAAAATTATATCATCATAATAATGCTTTCAAAATAATCTTAATAGGGAACAAAATTCAACAATTTCTTTAAAAAAATTAAGCAACGTTCTCATCTAGAATGATTATATATATATATATATATATACGTTACACATAATTATATTTATCTATATATAAGCCTAAAAATATTCAATGTTTATATATATATATATACAAATATATATATGTTTAAAAGGATTAATTGCTAATATATATACATATATAACTTGAAATATTGTTCAATAATCTATATATATAACATATATATATATATATATTATTACAGATATGCATGGATTGAGGGAGATGTTAGTAGTCTCAGATGCACGCAAGGCACTCATGCACATCAAGAGTCGGTGGGGTGGCATGATATCTCCAAATAAACAAATACGAACACTTAAATGAAAAACTATCTTAAATCTAAAGGATAAATGGCGATAAAAATACCTCAAATCAATTAGAATCAAATTGTGTGGATTTGAATCATGTAATATTCAATGGTGGACACCCAAATTGAGAATAATAAACCTTAAATAATAATAAACACCGAATCAACCATAAAAATGGGTAAATTTATGGAACCAGGGGTTGAGAAAACTAATTTTAATAAGAATTAAAGTTAAATTACAAAAATAATTAGAGATGAGATTAAAGGAGTCCATACCTAGGATACTTAAACCAAAATTTGAAAGAAATCATCTACTACGTGAAATTTTGGGATCAGGTTGTTAAAGGGTTTTGTGACCTGAGGATGTGTGTGATAGAGAAAAGAATTGTGGTATAGGAGAATAAAGGTTCATGTGAATTTGATAAAATGTTCTTTTAACTTGTTAATAGAGACAAACTTTAATCTGTCGTAAATAAAATAATTTTTGGGAAACTTTTTTGTGATGGATAATTAGAGTTGTCTCTAATAATCTTTAGTGATGACCAATAATGATGGATGAAATAGTATATTACTATTAGCCATCTATAATAAGTTTTTAGTAGAAATTAATGAATTCATGCTAAATGTATTTTTTATGGGAAATTTTTTTCTTTTAAAATAATTATAAAAACAATTTATTATGACAGAAAGTGTTGTGTGTCACAAATATTGTTTCCATGAGAAAATTTGTGATGGAAGTCTTCCCCATCACCAATACCCCATCACAATTAACCAATTTTAAATAATTATAATGGGATTATATTAAACTATAATAATTCATAGTAGGTTAGATTTCATTGTGAAATTGACTTATTTTTTCCAATGGGATCCATGGTGTATTGCAAGATGCTAACCTTGGAATTTATATGATTATGCCTAATACCATAGGGAAAGAGGCCAAGATGTTCACATAGTAATTTTATCTAAAATATTAGTAAAATTAAAGTAATGAATTTAATAGGTCATAATAAATATTTTTTATTCTGGTTTAGTTGATCACAGTAATTTAATCACATGTTATTCTGAATCAAAATCGAGATAAATAATAATAATAGTGAGTATTAGTTTACATGTTTGGAAAAAATAATATTTATTATATTTATTGTAGAATAATTTTGTGACATTTATTTATTTAAATAATCATTTTTCTAGGATTGATAAATATAGATGAGGGAAAGAGGACTAATCATAATAATCTAATTAAAATGTTATAAGTGATATTTATTTATATTTGTAAAGTGTTGCACATCTCAAGTGATTAATAATAAAAACATTATTTTGAATGGACATGAGGTAAAATAAAATAATTAACATTGGTAAGGATTTAGTGTGAAATTTTCCAACCTTAAACCAGCTATATTCAATATCTAATTATTTCACTTTCAGAATTAGACTTTTGGTGTGAACAAAAAATAAAGAGAGACATAATCAAGATCTAGAGTGAATTTTATCCTTCTATTCTCTAAAACATTTTAGTGACCACCAAGAATTCTTCCTTCATTTAGAAAAATAATCTACAAACAAACATGAAAAACTCAATTGATTAGAATCTTCAGGATAGCGCCTGAAGATTCTATGGTGTCATTCATAGATTTTGGTATATGTGTGGATCACTAGTATATGGATTTTTCACTTGAATACTACAACTAAACGATAGTTTAAAAATTTATTTTCCATTGAATCTTCAACAAAATTTAAATTTCAAGAAAAATTAATCCTGAATCTTCCAATAAATTAATTTTCAATTATATGAATATCATTCTCTTTTGGTTCTAGTGTATTAATATGGTCTATTAATGTACTATTTTAATTGTACATGATGTTTTGGTCATGTAAAGAAATGACTAAATGTAATTTAAAACTAAAAGACAATTTGGTTATATCATCAAAGTATTCTTCTATTGTACCCAAACTCTACAAGTGGTATTAGAGGGGTCACATGTTTAATTTGTAATTATTTATTATTAATTGATTGATTGTGTGTGTTTTCATTTTGATTTACATAAAATTATTCATTTTAATATATGTGAATCATTATATCTTCTTTTATTTATTCTTGATAACATAAACAGTAATCAGTTATTGATTAAAAATGATGAAACATTTGATTCAAACTATTTATAGGTTCTAGAGGCTCTTCCTGGAGAAAAACATAGCACATGTCGTGTAATTCCGAAATACACATCATGTATTATTCCACATCTGTATCATTCTCTATCATGAAATATATGAAAAAATTAGATATAATATCATAATGGATTATATAAATGTTTATATCCTTGCATACTATAACATATCATGAAGAACTACTCAATATGTAACTAATGTGCATGATGTGTGGTCTATGTTATCTCATAGTTGAGTATATGGGGTGTTACCAAAATTATTTGTATCAAATACATGACATGGGGACTAACATGCCATTCAATCTAAGTTTACAATATATTTATTTCTTGTACTCTCTGTATACCTATAACATGTCCAATTTAGAGAACATTCTCAGACCCACATAATGTTTTTTGTACATGAGATAAAGATAAGTATATGTCATGTAAGATACTACACACTGTGTAGTCTTCTTCTAAAATGGGCCTCTGAGCGGAATCTTCCCATTTTCTGCGTGTCTAAGGTTTATTAATGGGTGTAATATCCACCCCTCCTCTATTGTGTCTTGGAGGATCATCATCATATTCATCTAGATATCGTCTCAGAGGTAGTGTGGCTTGGCGATGGCTTTGGTGTCGTTCTAGTGTGTCTCGGGTTGTCTCCAGCTTTCTCAGCTTGGTGACAGCACGGCTTGGAAACGGATCTGGAATCTTTTTCCAGTGTGTATCTCCATTAACCATAGAGTATAATGGAGTGGGTAGGATCTCTTTTTCCTTTCATCGTCTTTGTAGCTTCTTGAAGGTTATTCATTTGGTGTTTTTCTGATGGAGTTGAAATAGGAGGTTTTTCGGGTGGATTTGCGGCGTCAACATCACTAGTGTACCTCCCCACTAACCTATCCTGAAGTTTTGTAGTCTTCTTGCTTTGAAATCTAGTAAGGGTGCATATACGATTCAGATCTGATAGGATCGATTCCCAAAGAGGTTTTTTTTTGTTTAGGGTGGCCCAGATCCCTTTATCGGTGATGCTCCTCGATTTGGGGTTGATTCATCCAGTCATAGGTGATGATGGATTGACTTATCATTCTTTGTATAGTCTTCCATTTTCTTATGCAGCTTCGGTGTCAATGGGAATGTGGTGAGGTTCGATGTTCTCTTGGGTGGAGGTGTAAAAGATCGTGAATGTTTCATGGTGAAGGGTATTTTCTGGTCTTTGCAGCTCAAGTGTGTGATGGTGATGAATTTTTGACTTTGTGGAATGTATTTTGTGTGGTGTTTTTTGTGGTCTTTTGGTTCATAGTTTAAGGGTCTACATAACTAGTTAATCTATAAGGGGCTCCCCCAGATGTGGTTTAGAGAGAGATCATTCACCTGGTAATTTCTTCTAGATTTGGATGTTGGAGAGGGTATGGAATTGACATCCCTACTAGGCTCAAGAATCCATGCACGGGATTGCTAGCCGAGTAGTGATGGGATAGTGGAATCTTGTCTAAAAGTTTTTTATGCTGGGTAGGGGATTTTCTTTCTATACTTGAATGAGTTTTTTTCTCTGTGAAATCTTAGACCATGGAGGCATGGTTGTTGTTATCATATTTTATGTCATGTTGGGTACCCCCCCCCCCTTATCCAATCTATTGGAACTCTTCAACTGCATGTGAGTAAAATCATATATAAGGAGGGAGTTCCTGGGTTGGAGGATATGGTATTTGTCAAGGATTCAAGGAAATATTAATCAAGGAGATATATATGAGAAAATAAGTATTACTACAAAAAACCATGTTATAGTCCATGTTGTGTTTTCCCCTAGGACTGACGGTTAGTTTATCATCAAGGAGACAAACTACCCATTAGAAAATGTCATGATCATGCCATGTATATTTTATTTCCATTCGTTTCATGGTTAATTATTGATGTATGTTAATGATATGTGATCACCTAATAAATGAATTAAAAATCATGCAATATGGAATTAAATCTAACCAAGTTATGTGTAAATGTTTTATTAGACATGGTTAATCACCAAAGTAAAATCCACTTAATATTACCAAGTCTAGTTAAAGTAAAAAATTGGGAATTATGAATAATAGTAAAAAATACCTTGAAATAAAATATTAAGTTTTCATATCCTTCCACTAATTAAGTTATAAAAAATATCATAGTTCAAAGTGAGGGAACAACCCAAGTTAGGGTGCTTTGAATTATCGTGGAACTTTTAACTTGATGTTTTAGGTTATCATTACATAATTTTCATGAAGGCTTGACTACCCAAGAAGAAAATTATGTAAGTAAGATTCAAAGGGTTAAGAAATATTTAAAAAGGACTTCATGGTAGGGGTTTCCCTTAAAGGGTAAAATAAACTGTGTTTTAATGTAGTTGGAAAGTTACCCCTACCTAAAGCCCTTCAGAATAGCTTTTAAAGACCAATTGTGGATTATAATATAGGGAATATGTATCCTTGACACTAAGAATATCTATGACATGAGATATTATGAAACTAATTATTAGGGATACTAGGTTTAGATAAATACTTGGAGATTAAGGTAATTTTATTAAATTTAAATTTATTAATCTATTTTTGTAATCAAAACAATAACAACTTATCTACTCTTAATTTTAGAAATGTAAAATAAAATGACATCGATAATATCATTATGATTCATACTTGAGAAGGGTAAACTTATCTCCTGAATAAATTTCCTGTAATATTATAGGTTTTTCTGTGTTATACTATTCCATGAATAAAAATTGTACATTCTAGACACCCCACTTCCGTTGTTCATTTCCAAATTGGCTAATTAGGAATAAGTATCTCTCAATTTGAATAATGATGATGATTCTTTAGATGTATAATGTTTCAGGATATACTACATTTCCAATGAGATTTTAAAGAAATATTTGTATATGGGTTTCCATAGTATATATTCTCACCATAAGGATCTATATCAATAGAAAACAAGATCAAATATATTTAAGATTTACAATGAACTACTCACATGAAAGATTATAGACTTGGTGTTATCTAGGAAACATCTTGTCAAGATGATTGTATATATTGATCTCATAGAAATCTTATGTTTTAATATCCCTGGTGATCTGCACATAGATCATATTCTTTCCATACTACCTAAAATATTTTCTATTTTTTGTTATGAATTATTATATGATAAATAGTGAGAATAAACGCTCATAACATATTATTATTATTCAAAATGTTGAAAAAAAAATAGGTTATGAAAAACCTATTGTCCTTATATTAACAAAGAATAGTAAGAAAAAGGTAAAGGTGTTGAAAATTTATTCCTAGTCTAAGGCTTGTGTGCACTATTCTTCCAGAAAAAATAATATCTATAGAAAAGGAATGGAACATGATGTTGTATGTTTTTCCTATGAAAGAAGGGATACTAGAATAGGAATTTCACCCAGCTAAATAAATAAGGGGAAGCTTTAGGTGATTTTGTTATTGAGTGTATTATTTTCATATCTACAAGTTGGGCATTAGATACTACCTAAGTTTCTCAAATTATTATCAATTTATAGGAACCAAGTATATTTCTTAAGATTACCAAAGATAAGGTGGATATATAGGCTACCAATGGAGAAAGTTTGGTTGCTCTTTCCATTTGATACTATTGTCTCACATTTCTAGTAGGACTGATTTTTTCTTTAAATAACTATTATTATGTTTCTAGTATTACTAAGGACAATATTTACTTTTTTGGATTACATATGTATGTATTTATATTCATATTTGGAAACAAAGGTTGTTAATTTTATAAATATCACATATATTATGGTATGGAATAATTGAATAATGTAAATTATGTAATAAATTTTGAAAACAATTATTGGAAATAAACAATGAAGTCAATATGCATGAGTATTACAACACCCAGTTATGGAATCTTCTTCTTAGTCATGTAAATAATAAATATTTCACAAATATCTATAAACATTGTTACATTTAAATTTTTTTCATCTTAAGAACCTTGAAAGATGTGAATCTTGTTTACAATGTAATATGAAAAAATCATCATTTGGTGGTCAACAAGGAGGGGCCATAGAGCTTCTAGATTTAGAACACATGGACATATGTGAATATTTTTAAATATAGGCTATAGGTGGGTCTCATACTTTATTACTTTTACTGATGTCATGAGATTGTGTGTTTTTATATACTTAATGAAGTGTAATTTTGAATCCTTTGAGAAGTTCAAATAGTTCAAGAATTATGTGGAGAATTATCTTGGTAATATGATAATGATCCTTAAATCAGATCGAAGTGGTGAGTATCTTTACTAAGACTTTATCAACAACCTACAAGAGTATAAAATAATATCACAACTCACTCCACCTTATGCACCTGAGTGGAATTATGTTAGGAAATGGGTGAACCATACCTTTTTGAAAATGGTTAGGTAATTGATGAGTCACAAGATCCTTGAAAAATCCTTTTTTGGTATATGAATTACTTGTAAAATCATAATTACTAAACTGAGTCCCAAATAATGAGGAAAAAATATTCCCTTTGAGTTATGGATTGAAGAAAACCTGTTTTGGGAAGATGTTAATGCTTGTGTTTGTGAGGAATCTGTTAATTCCAGTTCAATAAAATAAATACCACATAGAGGAAAAGAATATATCATTATTTTTAATCCAATAGAAATAAGTGTATACTATATATAAAACCCCTTATAAAATAATCTAATGTTTCAAGATAGGATAATTTTCTTGTAAGGGAGAACATATTTAAAGATGATAGTGGGTGCATGATTGGCATCAATGATGTTTATTCTCAATATTCACAAGAGTTGGTATAGGAACTGATTTCATAGGTACCCATAGAAGAAGATATTCCTAAAATACAAGTGTTACATAGGAGGGGTAGAGAGGTAAGAGAACTAGAGAGATATGGTTTTCTAGACACTGATGATATTGAATCATTATTGGATGAAACTAATGATGTTATCTTCTATAAGGAGGTAGTATAGAGCTAATACGTAGAAAGGTGGAAAGAATCCATGAATTCTAATATGGATTCAATATATCAAAACCATGTTTTATTTGATCAATTCTTAGATTGATGTACATCCTACTGGGTTTAAAAGGGAATTCAAGATAAAATTGGGAATGGAAGGTAAATTACATACATATAAAGCATCACTAGTGGATGAATGGTTTATACACATTTATGGAATTGTCTATGAAGAAACCATTTATCTAGTTTCCTTGTTTAAATACATTAGAATCTTTTTTCCCGTAGATTCTTAGCATGACTATGGGATTTAAAAAATATATGTTAAAACTACATTACATAACAATAAACTTTAATAGGATGTGTATATGACATAACTATAAGCTCTTGTGACTCCATGAAATGGTAAAAATTTATAAAAATTTTAGAGATCCGTTTTTGGATAATAAAGAATCCATTTCATGGAACAATCAATTTGGTTAAGTTATGAAAGAATTTGGTATCATTAATAATGAATTTTAGCCTTGTGTTTCCAAGAGTTTTTGTGGGAGTGTGATTTTTTTCAGAGTATTATAATTAATTATATATTACTCTTAAGAAATGATATAGAAACCTTTCAAAATTTTAAGTAATGGTTGATCAAGTTATTCTCCATGAAAGATGTAGGTGAATAATCCTATATTATATGGATCAATATCAGACACAATATATCTAAGATATTTCTTTGACTAAGTCAAGGTATGAATGTTGACTAGATACTAAAGTGGTTCAGTATAGAAAAATCCAATAGGGTATTGGTTATAATGTCACATGGTATATATCATTCCATAAAAATGCATCCATAGACAAAAGATAAAAGAGAGAGAATTAGTAAGATCCCATATGCTTCAGTGATACGATCTATCAAGTATTCCATGTTATGTATGAGGCTTAACATTTATTATTCTATGAGCATGGTAGATAGATATCATGAAGATCAAGGTGAAAAACATTGGACTAATATTAAGACTATTCTTATGTATAAATCTAAAACTAAGTAAATCTTTTAGTGTATGGAGGAGATAAAGAGGCAGTCATCATGGGATATATAGATGATAGTTTTCAGATAGATCAAGATGATCAAATATCTCATTCTATATATATATATATATATTCTATATCAATGGAGGATATTTTATCTAGTGTATCTTTAAGAATCTGGTTGCTGCTAATTCTTCAGTAGAGTCCTGGTATATTGCAGCTTTCAATGTATCCAATGAAGTATTTTGGATTTGAAATTTTTACTAATATCTTAAAGTGGTACCTGGAAGTAAAGAGAAATTATATTTTACCCTGATAACACTACAGTGGTGGCTCTCTCCAATAATAAAATTTCACTCTAAATTAAAAGGCATATACATGGAAAGTTTCATCTATTGAGTGATTTTTCTAAATGAGGTGAAGCTTCAATAACCAAAGAATATATGGCAGAAAACATTAAAGACCCCTTGACTGAGGATTTATCTCATTTGACGCATGAGCATCATGTGATATCAAGTAAACTGATAATTATTTTTAGTTAGCTATAAGTGAAATTAGGAGTACGTTGGAGTTTTTACCTAGAACCAAGATCTTTGGTACTTGATTACATATTATTCATTATTAATTATGTTTTCTTATCAAATTATTATTTTTTATCTATATGATATTTTCATATTATAATGTCCTCCTAATATATGTTTCACTGAAAGGTCATATCAATTCCCAACTATAATAAGAAGCTAGAGTTTCCACGACATTATTATTGAATCTTGTTCTATGGAGGGATGATATTGTCTATAGGGGCATTGAAAATTCTGGATATTTAGGGTAGTAGGCTCATAAGATATTGAAATACCTTATAATGGTTTTCTAACTTGGTAATATCAAAAATAATAGGTTATGAGAACAATCCCATCAAATAGAAAGTATACATACCACATGGAATTTGATGTTCCTAAATGTAGACTTATGTATTGATTCATGCAATGCAAGATTATCATTAGTAGATATCATGAAATGCATACTTAGATGTGTTGACAGAAACATTGATAACAAAATTTCATGAACATGTAGGATCCTTTGTGTAGATCAAGAATGATATTTCATTAATATATAATGTTAGAAAGGATTTATCCCTTATATCTCTTGATTAAATTAAATATATTATGTTCTTTTATGGAATAGAACTGCCTATATAAGTAAATGAAAAGGGTGCGGGGAGAGGCCAATTTTAAAAATTCAATGAATGAGACATAAAGAATATAGGTTGATATCATTGACATGCATCCTACTTGATTTAATATACCATGATAAACATATAATATTACATAGTATGCATTCGTAGGTGGTTTTATTTCATTAAGACATTAACTAATTTTTTCTATTGTAGAATTGATATGTTCCTAGATGCTAACCTTGTAATTTAAGTGTTATACATAATCCCACTAAGAAATAGACCTAGAGGATTACATACTAATTATATCTACAATCTCAATTACATTCAAGTAATGAATTTCATAGGTAATAATAAATAATATTTATTTGGGTTTGGTGGATCATCATAATTTAATCACAGGTTATTCAAACGAATAATTGAGTTAAACAATAATAAAAAATAGTTATCATGATTGAAAAATATAATATTTATTATATTTATCATGTAATAATGAAATTAAATTTATTTAATTAAATATTCATTATTTAGGATTGATAATTATCGATGAGGGAAAGTGTACAGAGCATAATGGTTTGTTTAAAATAGTATAAATGATATTTATTTATACTCTTAAAGCATATCACATTTGATGAAATTGATAATAATATTATTATCTTTAATTGAAATGTGGTCAAATAAGAATATTAAATCTTGTATGGATTTATTGTTCAATTTTCTAACTCAAAACGTACCATAATAAATATCTAATTATATCACATTCCAAATTAGACTTTTGGTTTGCACAATGGATATGGAGAGAGACTAGATCAACCCCTACTATGAATTATCTCCACCTATTTTATGTCTTAGAGAGAAAAAAAATATCTCTTATTTCATCAAGAAGAACCTACTATGATCAATAAAAAACAATGTAATCAATCAAGATTACCTATAATAGAACCTAATGATTCAACATTATCATTTAAATATTTTGGTACACATGTGGATCACCTCTAGAGTTATTTTTCACTTGAATACTACAATGAAATGATGGTGTGATGAGATTTATTCCATCCGATCATTAATGAAATTATACTCTCATGTTAATGGTGATTCGGAATTTTGTCATAAATTAATTACAAATTTCCTATGATGATCCTTCGTTTCTGGTATCATATTTTTAATATAGTTTATTAATCTAATTTTATTCATTTGAAATGATTTTATGATAATTAATATTAAGTATTACATGTGATTTATGACTAAAATATGATTTGGTTATACCTTTAAAGGATACTTCTATTTTTCCTAGAAAATACACTTATCCACCACTAATGCTACAACCTAGACCTTCCAGGCCCTATGAAAGGATGTATATAACCTATTTCTAATGGTGTTACTGACCTATCCCTCCTAACAAACTATTGTTGGTTCTACTTGTGACTAATACTAATACTAATACTACTAGATGGTTCCACCAGTTTAAGGTTTCCCTGATCCATGGATCATTGCCTGCATGATGACCCAGTGGTATAGTCACACATAGGCTCATGTGTCCCTTTAGCATATGGATGGACATAAAGATCAGTAGCCTGAATGCCCAAATGAATTGCCTAAAATCCCAAATTGGGTGAATTATAATGTTTCTATAGTTCCTTATGTAAAACTAGACTTTCTTTAGTACTATGATAAATCCGTGTAAATTCATCCCCATCTGGATTTGAACCATATATTTATGTAGGATTACATAGATACTTTGCCACTCTGGTAATCCTCCCCCCCCCCCCAAGATCACTAAATTTAAAACCATAAAATGATTTATGTATAATTACATATCATTTTAGTGATGATTAAGGTTTTATCATCATTTTTTGGTTACTACTGATAAAAATCATTCCCTATTTTAAAAATATCCATAATGGTCACACTACACCTCTTTGTTGTTCAATATATCATGATACTCAAAGTTTTTTACAACATATGTGGAATATTTTTTGATGAATCGTCCCTAAAAAATAAATTTATGATATTTATAACCATTTTAAGGATTTATTAACTGATCTTTCATGAGTTTTTTACCAATTTTTTTGTTTTTTTTTTCCCATAATATGATGTAAATATAATCCTTGATTCTCTGTATATATAAATTTTTATATATCTATTTATATATAAAATCATATATTGACCATAGGAGTAATTATATACCTAATAATTTTGGTTGTAATTAACATTTTTTCTTATATATTGTATATATATATACATACATATACATATATAAAAATATATAAATGTTTGCATGTGTGTGTTAATATGGATTGGATTAGTGGTTCACCACTAGTTTCCCTCAAAGGAATGTATGGGAGGTCTAGGTTTTGAGTCACCCAAGAAGATCCAATGGAATAATAGTGGAAATATATCAAAGGAAATAAAATCTTACGGCGGTAAATGTTAAAGTATATATAATTTCAAATATGTACACATGAGAACTCATAGTTGTGTACCGTGAAATTTGATATCTTTGGCCACCTTTATACCACTAGGATACTTGTTACCAATGCTTATATTCTAGATATAAAACTTCTATCATGTAGATTGAATTCAATATCTAAGGAAGGGTTTTCTTGTAGTGGGCATATTTATGTTTAAAATATATATGTGTGTGTTTTTTTGTTGCATCTGTTTATATATATGTAAATTTGTATATATGTTTTGTGGTGTATTTATTATCTGTGTGTGTGTAGAAATTTATATATTTTTATATAGATAAAACAAAATTTTCATAATCATAATTATTTTCATTACATTTATATGTATTTTTTTATATACTTTATTTATGCATGTGTCATAATTTATAAGCATATTTTTCAATCATATTCTTAAATTTATAGTTTATACATTGAAAATTTTCTATTTCTCTACATATAAATTTTGTACTTATATATTTATATGTTTACGCACACACAAAAATAATTATATATTCATACAAAAATTATAATTTGTTGGCATATATATATATATGGGTATATATAAATTATATGTATATATTAAAATTTTATTATATATATATATTACAATGTGTTGTAAGAAATAAGTTATAAATCTATTATTTTATATACATTATAATTTTATATTTTTATTTGTTGTTAAATATATTATTATTAAACCAAATAGGATGAGAAAAATAAAAAATTGATGGATATATGTTTTATGATAAAGGAGTATGAGGATGGGGTTAAATAATTCATCATCTTTGCTATAGAGTGTGAAAATGACCAATCTGAAATCATTTTCCTGGTTCATGTTATTGTTATTGAAGATGAATTTTTTTCATGTTAGTTTGATGAACCCTTGAACTATCTTATAATATAAAAAATGTATAAATGATACACTAAAAATGAGGAAAAACTAGTTGTAACTAATGTCTAGAATAATACTACAATTTATGGACCATCTGATACATGTACCACTGTAAACAATAATAAGGATCACATTGGCAAAATTACAATGGAAATTGAACATGAACTTTATGATTGTCCAAAGCTGTTTTTGATGTTAAATATTTTTAAAAATATACCAATATATAGAGGTTGTACTAAATATACAACACTTTATATTGTATTGAATCTATATAATTTGGAAGGGGACAATGGAATGAGTAACACCAGTATTATAGAACAACTTACACTCTTAAATGATATGTTTATAAAATATAATGAGATTATTGTTTAATATATGATGATAAATGAATTGTATGTTCAATGGGTATGATGTTTGAAAGAATACTTGTCTGTACAAATGAAATTATTCACAATGGATAACGTTGAGGCCATTCAACCAACTCAAAGTCTTACCATTCATTAGGTAATCAATTTTTTTCTAATTTTTTTCTAAATTTTTATCAAACAACAACTGATATAATCTTCACAGGTGACATAGATGGTGTTGTTGGGATCTGGATATAGATTTTGGTGAGATTTGGCTTGGAGACTGGTGATGGTCTTTTGTTCTTCGTTTTTTTCATAATTTTTTTTCATTTTGAATGGTCCTCTGTTATTCAAGTTTCTGGATTCGTTATCCTTGTTATGCTCCGGCATGATTTGGTTCGCCGACGATCAGTGTTTCGGTGATGGATTAGAGATTTTAGAGGATTCTCCCTTTGGACTCGGTGAAGTTCTTCTTTTATGCAGTTTGGTGTTCTTTGTGTTTTGATGTTTGGAATGATCCTGATTTGATGTGCTGTTGCGGCGGCGGCGTGGATGGTTTTTTAGGGTTTTTCCTTATTTGGTGAAGTTGCTTTGTGCCATGTTTTTGGAGACAAGTAGTTGATATGTCTTTGGTTCCAGTGACCGGCAAGGGTGAATTCACGACAACTTCAGGGTTGTGACCAAGTTACTCATTGTGATGGTTTTTACAGTGGTCATTTTTTGATCCAGAGGTATGAATGTGTGATTTGGTTGATGGTGTTTAGCCTCGGTGGTTCGCTACTGAAAGGATTTTGTGACCCATTTTCTACAAGAAAGATGTATCAGATGAGGTGCAGGGAAATGGTTTTGGTTGTTTCATGGATTTTTGGAATCAAATTAATTTCTTGTAGTGCGGGTTGCTTTTGATCTTGAGCTTTTAGTCTATTGGGGCTATTTGTTTCTTATAAGTTGTTGATGTGATGGGTTCCCCCTCACCCCTTAAAAGGGGGTCTATTTTAATAAAAAATTAATTTTTAGTCAGTTTAGTAACATTCCATTTTTAAAATAATACAATGTTCCGAGATAAAATTATATTATTTATTGAAGATGAATAACATATATATGGATAGTCCATTACTATAATTTTTTTTTTGAAAATTTAAATGAAATAATAAAAATGAATTGTTGGGAGATTCGGTTTTGAATGTATACATGTGGTATATTTATGAAATAAGTCGAAAAAAACATTGTGTTAGAATTTTTTCTATCATCATGAAGAGGTGGTTTCATATAATGTTTTTTATTTTTTTTATTTTTTTATTTTCTAGATATCATGAAGAGTTTGTTTATCAACTACTCATTTAAATAATTTTATTTTCATTTTATTTTAGATTTTCAGAGGGAAACATTATAATTAAAAAGTTTCCATCTTATTAATCATAAGAATAAATATATGAAGATTGTGTTTTATCAATGTATTGTATATTAATATTATGGATGTTATATTAAAGGCCCATGTTATTTAAAAAAGTGTTCATTTATAGTATTTAAGATCATTTTTATAATGCAATAGATATATTACTAAATATTTCTATAATAGGATTAAAAATGGATGTATAAAATTAAAAATTCTTATACAAGGATTTTTTAAAACAAAATTCCTTTGAAATTAAAGGTTATATTTTATAACACTATAATTAGACCACATATCCTATATGTTAGTTAGTATTGTCCATTGGTGTGACACCTTGAATAATAAATAATGGTATCAAGAATGAAAATGTTAATATGGAAATGTGATCATACTAAAAAGATAAGATTATAAATGAATGTGTTTAAGAGATAATTTGAGTTGTTGTATTGGATGAGAAGATGAGTAAGGTAAGATTGAGATTTTTTTGACATATTAGAATCGAATTGGAGTGGATTTAATGATTCCCTACCTATATGAACAAGATTATTATAACATGCTGGAACACTAAGATGGATAATTCATTTTTTATGTGTAGTAATCAACAACACATCAATCCGATACACGGTGTCTATGGCATGGCTAAAAGTGTGTATTTTCATTAAAAATTGAAATTTTAGTTAAAAATGAATTATATAATCAAAAATATGAAAAAACACATTATTCATCTTAATACTTTAACAAAAACGTTATTAATTTTTTTGATTGGGGGGAATGAACCTCACTTCAATATGACCTAGGATAGGCCCAGTATGACTGCAAGTTGATGTTTTTAGAGTAAATGTGGCATTTTAGTTCAAAATACAAGTTTCAAAATTAAAACCAATAAAACAAACTTATATTATCTTGATACTTAAAGAAAAATATTGATAATTAATTTAAAATATTTAGGAATTAACCATAAGTCAATCCAACACATGATGTGGTCGTTATGATTAAAAGTGAATATTTTCATATTAATATAACATTTTATTTGAAAACATTTGTCACATGATTAAAACCAATAAAACATGATCATATTACATTAATACATTAGGATAATGACTAATAATTCCTTTTTAACATATACGAATTAACCTCACATAAATCTAACATAGGTTTTGGTCGATAAGACTAAAAGTGCATGTTTTTAATAACAAAATGAAATTTTTGTTCAAAATGAATACCATGTAATATTATAACCCTTAGATCAAGGTGTGTATTATTTAAATTTTGGACAAAATACATTATTATTAATTAATGAAATTTATCTCGAGTCTATGAGGGGTATTGGTGGTATCCTGGGGTTTTAGGACATGAAAAAGGGAAAAACATGTTCATCTGGTCTAGGTTTCATGGTAGGCTCTCTATATGTTCTAACCATGAACCATACTCAGGAATCCCCAAAGAGGGTTTTGAATTGTTATAAAACCATGAACCATATCCCAAAAACCATGTGACCAAGCCTCCCTTTAGGATAGAGGATGGCACATGACCACCACACATTTTTTCAAACTGTGAGGGTGGCCTAGTCAGACTGTGTGGAATGGCCCCCTCTTGGAAATAGGGTGTCGTGTGATTGGAAAATATTTTGGACAACCATGTGGTCAAATCATGACCCTCTTAAAATATGGGTATATTCACATCCCCCCTAGGAATTAAGGTTTTTCTTCCAATGTTTTCAAAATTTATTCCTGTAATAGTATGGGTCACAAACATAAATATCTCTCCTCTTATTAGGATCATTTTCCTTTGATTTTTGGTTGGTTAAAGTACCTTTGGTTGAAAATTGATGCTCTCGGTGAGTTTACCACTCCTATTTCTCCTATTTTTTGGAATAACCATGGTGGGATCTTTTCTCTCCTTATGAATCCTATAAACCTTTGTATTTTCTAGGTGTTATTCATTTAGGTGTTTGAGTCCATTTTAGTTATAATTATGTACTATAGTTAGAAAAGTGAGAATCTATGAGATTTAGTTAGGTGGTCTACAAGTTACATCCCATAGTCTTGATGTCTATTCATGTCTATGTGGTTTTTCTTTTGTGTCGTTGTCATATACATTTGACTCCATGGTAGTAAATGGTAAATTGTGGGTTTAAATTATGTTTTAGACTCCTCTTGATCCTCATTGTATCCTTGGGGATGATTATACCTGGACTTTAGTAACCTATGGTGTGTTTCACTCCCTTCAATAATATAGGTGTGTGGTTAACCAATGTTTTAAAAGGCTTGTGGGATGCAACCATTATAACTTTTTCAAATGGTTATTGTGGAATAAAGGGGTGATTGACTTAACATGAATGAGTTAAATGGGGTGTGGCTTGTAAATGGGTAGAATTGAGAAATGTATTAAGAGTCATATCCAATTGGTAAATGGATTAGAATCTATAAAATATGGTTATAATTCTTCTTTAATAGTGAAATGGGTTAACTATGGGGATTGAGAACATATTGAACATAATGAACCATATAAATGTGATAAATAAAGATTCTCATCTGTTATATAGTTTTTTATATAAAATGGTCACTGAAGTTGACCTTTATAAATTTTACTGATGGTTTGTTGGTCTGTTGGAACGATGACCCTCTCCCTTTGGTGGGCTATATTTATGCTCCAGGTGCTTTGATGCATCATAGTTTCACAGGATGGACTGGTGCTCCTCGCATCAAGGGTATGTACATGGTGTTCCATATCATTATTGGGATGGTCAGAAAAGGACTTTTGAATCCTAATTGGATACATTTATCGATAATCCTTATATGTATACCAGTGACACCTATGACATATGCTTCAGATGACTAACATGGGTTGAAGTAGGTCAAATGGATATTGGAACAACTTTGAATTGAGAAAAAAGGTGGTTAATTAAAATATTTTTAAATAATGAATCCAATTTTATCAATTGTTTTTTAATATTTAATTTACCTCCAAATATACTATATAAGACTAGATATTATTTTATACAGCATTGGTGGTGGTATACAATGTTTTACACATGCCTTTCTTAGGAAGTTGTGGGGTACCTGGATAGATTTCATCGTTCCATGTTAGGATAATGGAAAAGGCCCAATGTTTGATGGATTATTTGGTGGTTCATGATAGACTATGGATGGGGAAACTGGAATGACTTCAAGACCTGTTATTTTAGATTTAAATGTATCTTTATTTTTTATTTAGTTTGACACTTGATGTAATTATGGAATGACGTGCTTATTGTATGGTTGTGGGAATGTGCCCGATTTTAAGGAATTGAATACATGATTCATTGTTGTTGTTTTTAATCATTTAGTTATCATTATATTTATTCATTTTATTGTGTTACTTGGGTAAATAGGGTATAGTTTTCACACATACATTATTATACCCATGTTGTTAGTCATAAACCTCTAGCGTGTGGGGAGGCACACCTAAGTCCACATACTGAGCTAGCACAGGGCATCGATTTATGGGAACTCGGGATGGGGAATTTAAAAATAGTATGATTGAATTTTTCTTTTTTGTGGATTTACTATTTGGTAATAGTAGACAGAGATATAGGGTGTGTTGGGGCTTAGAAATGATAATATTCATGAGAGTATCTGACACATATGTGGGGGAAACCCTATAACCAAGGTTGGGATTATTGTTCTTGATGTTTTATTATTATAGATAGATATTATTTCATGTTGGGTGACACACTTGTTGTGTGATGTTAGTTTTATCTAATAATTTATTTGTGTGTCATAATTGAACAAGATTTGAGTGTGTATAAATCAATTTACAAACTTAGGGATATATGTGACATGTATCATGTTAGGAACACACTGAAAAGGTGGTTATGCTTCTGTTATGGAATTTGAAAATGAATTTTGGCCTTTATTGTTTTTTTAATGATTTCATGCTTAATAAAGATGGTAAAATTGTTTCAATTTGAATGATGATAAAATTAAATGGTCAGAATGGTTCATAAGAGAAAAGGATGAGTTTCTAATGTTTATGGTTGTAATGTAATGAAGGTGAAATTAGTGTCTAATGAAAATATTTTAATTATGTAAATTTAGTTGTCCTTGTGTTATCCATGGACTGGGATTGGTATGGTTGAGGATAGTGATATTGTTCTGGTTGTATCCATTAGTAGAGTGTGTACGAGGTGACTTGGTTTTGGTTAGTGATGAAACCCACCCCTCTAATGCATAGTTGTGAAAGTTTTATGTTATGTGTTCTAATGGATGTGTTTGTTATTGTAGAGGTATTCCATCATGACAACTCTTACCGATTAGGATATGGGAGGACATCACTAAGAATTCTCCTCTAGTTGTGGGATAAGGTCCAATGTTAGTGCTAGATAGTATGTGGAAGAGTAGTTACTTAATAATTTTTGTTGTTTTCTGAAATTTATAGAGAGCGCCCTTGGGAAGTCTACATCAATAATGTTTGATCTAACTAGTGAGTTTCAACAACATTACCCTCCTACATTTTCTAGAGAGGTTGGACCTAAGGTAGTAGAGTTTCAGATTGAATATCTCTAGATGATGCTGGAAAACATGGATATTTCTATTGATTAGAGAGTTATTCTAGAAGCCTATATGTTATGAGGACTAGAAAAGAAATGTGTGATATTTAGGCTTGGGATGATGAGCTAGAGGGAATGACATGGAAGGAATTCCATGATATTTTTCTAAATAAATTTTACCATGAAACTTCAAGGAAATGGAGTGATGAATAGTTCATGTGGTTTACTCAAGAGATTATATCTATGTTTAGTTATATTGGACACTTTATAGACTTGAATCATTTTTTAGTGATGTTGATATGAGATGAGGTAGTTACAGTTAGATTATTTTAGGATGGGAATTGATGTGAGATCCAGTAACAAATAAATATCGCTCGGTTGAGGAGGTTTGTTGAGGCATTGGATCTGGCTCTCATTTATAATGGGGACTTAAAAGAGGATTATATTGGTGGTAAGATAGTTTTTTTTAGTGATATAGTGGAACATATTTTCATATTGGGAATATTCATTATAAAAACTTTCACTAGAGTGATGGAAGATAGAGTTTCCAAGAGAAATGATTTATCTCATAGGCCATTTAGGGAGAGATCTTCTATTAGTATGGTAGAACGGGCCACATGTGTGGTCAATGTTCATGGCCACCTATGTAATTTAGATCTTATGGGGAGATGGGTCACCTGTAGAGGTTCCATCGGAACCCACGTCAGTGGTAAATGATGAGGGACCAAGGCTGATGCTGACCACCAGTAGAGAGATAGCTACCCCATATATGTTGTATAGTTAGAGTTCCACCAGCCTTACTAGTTGGGGTGGGGGATGTTGTATATCAGGGAAAGACCATCCTTATTAGAAAATAATTATAACACATGGTACCTAGATAGTATCCTAGGGAAGGGATACATGACAACTTCATGCACTTCAGCATACTCTGGATGGAATTGAGGTTGGACCATTGACTTTTGTGGTATGATTATTATAGATTCTACGATTGATAGTTCCATATTTCATATAGATTATTTGAATTATTTTACATATATATGGTTTATGAATATGTTTGGACTACAAGTTGAATATATTGGTGGGTTTATGTCAATTAACATATTATTATGGGTGCGATCGGAGGGTATATGACAATGTAAGGAATGTTCCCATGAGATTTGTCGGTACCATTTCCTTTGGGACTTGTTTTTTCTTTAGATGATAGGTTTTGACATGATTATAGAAATATATTGGTTATTTTTATATCAAGTACACATTTATTATTACCTCTAAAGGGTAACATACATTTCTCTAAAGGGAGAAACTTATGTTCACTGTGGGTAATGACATATATTGGAAACCCATGTTGGTTTAGTTCATTAGCAACTTGGTGAGCTCACAGCCTAGGTTATGAGTATTTTTATTTATGATGAAGGAGTGGAGTTGCATGGTTTCCCTCTAGTGGTAGATCTTTTCAAGGATGTGTTTCCTGAATACTTTTTGGGATGCCTCTTGAGTGAGAGGTTGATTTCATGATTGAGCTAATGCCTGGAGCTGATCCAGTTTATGTTTAATCTTATATAATAACTCTAGATAAAAATCAATAACTTATGATGTAGATGGTAGAATTATAGGATAAGGGATTTATCCATCTGATTACATCATAATGGTATTCTCCAATTTTGTTTTTTAATAATTTGGATGGAATTCTGTGGTTGTGTATCGATCAATTGAATTCAAATAAGATGATGGTTAAGAAAAAATATCCTCTTCTATGTATTGAAAATATTTTTGACCAACATATGGGTGAAAATGTGCTACCAAAATTGATTTGATGCAAGGGTATCATCAGCCAAGGGTGACACCCTATAATTTACCATGAACTACTTCTAAAAGCAGTTGTGATCTATATGAGTATAGTTTTATGTCATTTGATCTGGTAAAACTCCTTGTATGTTTCTGTATTTGATGAACAGAATCTTCCACCCATACCTGGATCAGTTTGAGATTGATTTTTTAGATGACATCGTAGTGTAATCCTAAGACTCAAAACGATCATACCCAATATCTTGAAATAATCTATAGAACATTGAGATAGTTTTATCCATACAAAAAACCATCTAAGTTTCATTATTGTATCAATGGGGTGAATTTAATTGGTCATGTCATCTCAATGGAAGCTATGAGTAGACCCAGAGAAAGTTCAGGTAGTTGTTTCTTGAGAAAATCTCACAATTTTTTTTTGTATCCTAATATTTTTACATTCGGTGGGTTATTTTGGAAGGATCATCAAGATATTTTCTTTATTGAACTTTCCACTCTCATGATTGATCAAGAAGGGTATATGTTTTGAGTTGTTTGAGGCATGTGAGAATCATTTCTAGGATCTAAATAAGCATTCGACCATAATACCAATTCTGATCTTACTCAAACCACTTACAGAGTATATCGTGCTTTGTGATGCCTCTTGGATTGGACTTGGGGTAGTGTTTATATATGAAGCATGACTTATGGAGTATGGATCATAATAGTTTAGGTCAAATGAATGAAATGTTTCTCCACATGATCTGGAGTTAGCCATAGTGGTTTATGAATTGAATAGCTAGTGTCAATATCTTTTGGGGGAGAAGTTTGTGATTTATATTGACCATAAGATCCTTAAATAAAACTTTTCCCAGTGTGACTTGAACCTATTAAAATATATATGGGTTGAGTACATGTATTATTTTGACTATGAGCTATATTATAGACTTGGAAAGGTAAATAGTGTTGCTGATGCTTTTATTCGAAGTACATAGACTCGGGTGGTTCGTTAGTATAGTTCAGAGTGGAAGTTTATGGATTTGTTTTCTGATATTTATATATGTGTTAAGGAGGACCATGAGTTAATGACACTTATGTCATCATTAGTCGATCCCATTATACTAAAATGGATAAAGATGATACATTATGAGGACTCAAGATTTTTGGATTTGAGGGATGTTTTTTTACATTGGTTTCCACCTTCCGATTGGCCTACTAAAGATAATGAGATTATTCATGTTTCTAGCCACGTAGTTGTTCCTATTTATATGTGGTAATATATTATGTGTGATATTCATGATTTAATATGGATATCGCACCCTAGTTTGACCAAGATGTACCATGATCAATAAAGATAGTATTAGAGGCTAGGGATAAAAAAGGATATCAAATTATTTTTATGACCTTATATGGATGTTGGCATGTAAATGATGAGGATCAGTAGGCCATATGTATTTTACATCCATTTCCCATTTGAGAGTGGAAGTGGGATGATGTTACCATGGTTTTTTTGGTGGTTCATCTAATGATTCCTTGGAAGAATGATTTGATTCCGGAGATTCTGGACTGGTTTACTAAGGTCATATATTTCCTTCCAGTTTGGGGTAATTTTACCATTGACCAGTTAGGGTATTTATATATATGAGTGATAGTACATCTACATAGGCTTCCAAAAACCATAGCTTCGTATCATGATCCACATTTTACTTCATGATTCTAGAAAGGGTTGGAGTATTTTCTTGGTACTTAAGGGATTTTTTGTACATATTTTCACCCATAGACAGATAGGAAATTGGAGTATATGATCCAGAAACTAGAGGACATGTTGAGGGCATTCATTCCCAATTTTTTGGGAACATGGGAGAAAAAATATATTGCTCGTTGAGTTCACCTGTAATAACAATTACCATGTGACTATTAAGATGGAATTATAAGAGGTACACTATGGTACACCATGCAGATCTCTATTATGTTGGATGGAAGAATGAGAATCAGAGTTAGTGGGACTGATTCATATACATAAGAAATTTGAGTATGTTCAGTTTATCCAAAATTGATTCAATATATCACATTGTATCCCCAAGTCCTATGTCGTTCGACTTTTTCATCCCCTTGATATTGAAGTGGGGACATTATGTATCTTATACTACAACCATGGATGGTTCACCATTGAATTTGAATATAGAGAATGTTTTTACCTAGGTATGTGGGGGCGTTTGAGATCCTAGAAAGGATTGGGATTATGTCATACCAATTGTCTCTTCCAAAGTAGCATGGTGGTATACACATTGTTTTTCTTATGTCGCAAATTCCGAAGTATCACCCCAACCCCTCTTATGTGATTTAGGTTGATAATGTTGTTCTTGAGGATGATAAATCCTTTGAGGAGAATCTTATTTTTTTGTGGACTATAGTATGAAAATTCATCGAGGGAAGACTATAAAATCAGAAGGTATACTTTTGTAACATGGTCATGTTCAGAGGGAAACTTTGGAGAAGAAAGATAAGATACATTCCTTGTGGATTGATCTTTTTTTCAAGGATATTTAGTGTTTCTTTGGAGTTTATCTCTTGTAAAATTTGTTATAAGGTGGGGAGGTTGTAAGATCATAACCCTTAGATCAGTGTATATTCTATTTAAATTTTAGTTAAGCTCCCATATTTTTTGTTAATGATACGTATCTCGAGTCTATGAGGGGTATTTTGGGTTCCCTAGGGGTTTCCAACATAAAAAAGGGGTAAATGTGTCCATCCTATATAGGATTCGTGATTGTAACATGGTTAGGACTAACCATGTTCCAAAACAATATAGCCTCATAGAGGGATTTTGAATTTCCTACCATTGGAAAAAGGAGGCCAAAAAACCACCACACATTTTTTTAAACTGTGCGGCAAGACTAACCATACAATGTAGCCTAGACCTCTCTATGATAGAGGGAACCCCAAAATTTTCACATTTTTTCATAAACCATGCATCAAAATTGTGCGCCTATTAAAACATGGGTAAATTCTCATTTCCCCCTTGGGATTTAAGTTTTCTCAACTAATTTTCCCCACATTTTCTCATCCTGCTACTAGGGTCAAAAAACAAATGCTCTCCCC
Organism: Viscum album; assembly: GCA_963277665.1. Classification (NCBI taxonomy): domain Eukaryota; kingdom Viridiplantae; phylum Streptophyta; class Magnoliopsida; order Santalales; family Viscaceae; genus Viscum; species Viscum album. The sequence goes on from OY728162.1 coordinate 41,518,892, forward strand.
TCTTCTGAGTATCATTATCCTTCAATCTTGGGTTATTTGAAGCACTTTTGATTGAATATTAAATCTTTAAGTGAGTTTAAAACTCATGTTTCATCTATTTGATGCTTTAAAAATGGTGGGTTTTTTTCTATACTTCATAATCCTAAAAATTTGTTTTTTAAGTTGTTATTTATTTAGGTGTTTGGGTTCATTTTAGTTCGAATCGAGGGGTATAGTTGGATAGGTGAACACCTATTAGAAAGATTTAGTTGGTATAAATGTTATATCCCATAGTATTGATCTTTATTCATGTGTATGTGGTGGTTCTTTTTTGACTTAATTCTACGCATTTTATTCCTTAGTAGGAAATGATAATTTAGATGTTTAAATGATGTTTTGTACTCCTCCCAATCCATGTTGGATACATTAGGATGATTATATGAGGCCTATAGTCACCCATGGGGTGTTTATATCCCTTGAACATGAGAGTAGAGTTGTTAAATAATGTTTTAAAGTATTTTTTGGTTGAAACTAATTTAAATTATGTAAAATGGATATTATGGAATAAATGGATGATTGGATTAACATGATTGATTTAAATTAGTTATGTTTTATAAATGAGTAAATTTGAGAAATTTTTAAAGATTCATTTCTATGTGGTTAAATGGATTTAAAGGGGTGGAAATGGTTCTAATAATTCTTGAATGGTCAAATCGGATAACTATACGAATTGAGAACATATTAAATATAATGAACCATGGAAATGTGATAAATTAAGTGGTGCACCTATGATATCATTTTTTGATAAAAGGATAATTGATATTGACCTTAAACAATGTGAGTAATATTTGGTTTTGATATTGGAATGATGCGCATATCTCTTGGGAGGGATGGACTAATGTTCAAGGTGCCATAATGAATCGTAGTTTTGAAGAATCGATTGATGCTCCTGACTCCAAGGGTATAGAAGTGGCACTCCATATCATGGTTGGGATGGTGGGACATTGAGTTCTAAATCCCAGTTGGATACTTGGACTGATTCTCCTTTTATTTCAACCAATGGACCCTATAACATATTGTTCAAATGACCAAAATGGTTCAAAGAAGGTTTGATTGATATGGGTGCCACTTAGGATTGAAAACAAAGGTGGTTAATTTAAATAATTTTAAATAGTGTATCTTGGTTTATCTATTATTTTTTATTGTTTATTGTACCTATGAATAAAGTATATCATAATGGATATTATGGTAGAAACCATTGGTGGTATCCTACTGAGTTGTACTCACACCCTTCACAGGCCGCCATTAGGTACTTGATAAGGCATCATTGTTACAAACCATGATAAGTGAAAAGTCCCTCTATGAGATGACTGGTTTGGTAAATTAGGATAAAGCATGGATGGGGGAACTAGACTGAGGTTGGGTCCATTTTATGGGTTCATCATTGTGACTTTATTTTGGTATCATTTTGACACTTGAAACTATTATAGAATGACATGGTTAATTTATGATTTTATGTATGTACCTGATTTTAAGGAATTGATTATATGATTCGTGGTTATTTATTTTTATCATTTAGTTATTTTTATATCGATTTACACTATTTTATTACTCTAGTGAAGAGGGTATAGCCTCCCCATGTACTTTACTAGACCCTCGCAATTATTCAAAAGCCACTAGAATATGGGGAGACATTCCTAAGGTCACATACCAAACTAACTTGATGAACCGGTTTAGTGTTACCAAGCTTAGGGTGTTGTGAATCACATGCTCAAAACTAAAAAAACATTCTCATATTGTTCTCATACTTTAAGATAAAGATATATAAATAGTTTTTGAAGATTAGGAATTGTCTTGAAATTAATCTGAGACATGGTATAGATATTATGAATGATTCTGAAGGTTTTAAAGGAAAATACACATTTCAGTACAAAGAGCATGTCGCATAATAAAACTGAGAAAACATTATTGGGTTTCCTTGATTGTATTGATTTTCATATCCATGGATTATGGTATGTGTTATTATGAACCTTGAGATAGTTTTATTTTGTTTGGGATGTGTCAGATGGTTCTCAAAAACTTTAAAGAAGGTGGTTTGGGGAATATTATGGTGCAACATGAGATGAACCACATTGTGGTCCCTAACACGTTTCACCTAGAGATATCCTGTGTAAAATTGAAATATTAGCATGCCAAGGTTTGGAATTGTTTAGATTGGGTGCTTTGGGAATTATCCATTTTCACCATGAAAAATATTTCCTCACCACGCTATGGGGTAGGGTGTGGTAGGTTTAAAATGGATGTGTTTTCCCCCGAAATCATTGTATGTATCCATGGTCAGTCTCCTTGTAATGGTGTGATAAATACCACCATGGTTGTTGGGGACACCTCCACATCATGGTGTCAGTAGTTTTTTATTTTTGAAATCACTGAATCGGCCTCGTGGACATAAAGAGATTTTACACTTGTTGATTATTATGGTGTGTGGTATTTATCGGTAGTTTTTAAGTCATATTTCGCATGTATTATTATCCAAAAAATCTTACCATTCCAACTTTATAAGATTTGATGGTCTCATGTTATTCTAGTGCGAGATATGGATGAACTATATTTTTTCAAATTAATTCCTTATACGATCTCACATTTTTATATTTTTTCTAATCAACTTTTTTTCAATGAATTCAAACTAGAGGACAACTCATTACCTTTAACATGAAAATACCAATTGGTTTTTGGAAACACCTTGTGTTTGAAGAAGTTGTTCTGGTGATGTCCCTTGAAATATTTCTATTTTATCTTGTATATGTGATATACATCCTACTGATAAAATGTGTTCTTGGTCCTTAATATTTGTTAATTGAATTTTTCCTAAAATTATTTATCTTAGAACTTCCCAACAACCTCAATAAATCTATTGGTGTGTAAACATGGGTACATAGGCTATGGAGAAAGGTGGAAAAACCTTTGAAAATTAAAAAGTAATTAAATAGGTTACTCTAAGAGAACCTTGGACTACCCAATGGATAGTGGAACATTCCAAGATTCATGGAAAGTAAAATTAATTCAAGATTTTTATTTAAATTAAAATTTTTTAACACATACTGTATTATTAATAATGAATTCATGGACATGGAATTGAGGGAAATGATTTTGTTAATATAATGATGACCTGTGGTGAATTTCGTTAAATGGTATTATTCATTATTATTGTGTGGGGACCTTGATTTTATTTAATTGATTTGTTATAACCTTGATGGGATTAATTTATGGGTGCCTTCAGATTATTCAAAGGATTTGGTATAAATTTATTAGGATTGTTATTATTATTGGGGGACCTTGATGTGATTCTAATGACTTGGTATTGTCATGTTCTAAATATTATTTTTGGGGACCTTGATATGATTCCAAGTATCTTATATGATTGTGTCATGATTATTATTGTTGGGGAATATTGATGATATTCCAATGATATTGTGTGACTATATAATTTTAAAATGGACTATGTTATTCATTATAGATACATCTGGTACTAGTTGTAGAAGGTATAGTTGACCTCAGGTGCCACCCTGGACCTAAGTATTGATGAAAAATCTATTTTTAATTTTTATATCACATGTTATTTCCTTAAATTCACATTAGTATACACATAAATCAGGTTGGATATTATTTAGAAACCATTTTTGGTTACCTAATGAGTTTTAATCACAACCTTCTGAGGTGTCCTTTGGTACTTATCCAAATTTCTTGGTTGCAAGTCAAGGTAAGGTCAAGGACCTAGTTTTTTCTGGTTGATCAGGTGAGTAGAGAATGGAGAAGAAAGTATGGGACCGAAAATTGAATCTAAACTTGTTTTGATAATATTTCTATGGGGTTTATTATGCGATTTTACTGGCATCCTATATGCCTTTATTTTTTTCAACATGGTTATACATTTCATATTATTTGGAACATTCCTTAGTGTTTACTTGTGATGGTATGTGATCAGTGGAGTTGATTTTATTTTTCTTTTTATTATTACTTTGGTCAATGGGTATAGCCTCCCCAAGAGAAAATCATAGTCCATTGATTTTTATTAGTATCCTCTAGAATATGGGGAGGCTTAGTGAATGACATATAGAAACTGGTTGGGTTACTTATGATTGAATCGATTCAGTGATATTACAAAATTATAGTAGGGGACATCTTCTTCTAAATTACTATTTGGCCATGGTGGACATGTGATAGGATGATATCAGTACAAGGTATAAAACTGATTTCTGGGAGTAGTTACCCCATGTACATAGAAATTCCATGTTACTAAGTGTGGTATTTTTGTTTTGGATTTCATTGTTACCATTGATTGATTTCACCTTGAGTGATGCACTTGATTTTAGAGAGTTATTATTAATTGTAAGATTACACTCATGGGTCTATATGGAACAAAGGTAATTATGAATACATCATGATAGGCATAAAGTGGTTTCACCTTATTTTTTGATTATATATGATAATTAGCTAAATAAATGTGATTCCCTTGTAACTTATAAACTATGAAATATAAGAAGCATAATTTTATTCTTGTATTCACTTCCATTCTATGTAATGTTCTAATTTATTATAATTTGGTCAAAGGAATGTGTTTTTCAAGGTTGTGCAGTTCCTCCATGAATAATTCTAGTAGTATGATAAGAGGGTGTAAATGAGTATTCTCATTTATATGTTAGAAAAAATCCTCTAGTGACTCAAGAAAATACAACAGATAACCAAATCCATGTTAGCTTATTATGAGTTATACAATAGATAGAAAGAGTTCATGCATGGGTTGATCCAACTATATCAATCCTTACAAAATAGTTTCAACTAAAATGACCGTCAACCATCATATGGGAAGGCAGGGTCCCTGGACATTGGAGTTAGGTGTGGTATTACAACCCAAGTGACCAACATCATATTGGATGATAAAATAGAATATTAGGATGTGTGCCCTCTAATTTTCAAATTGTTTTGACATATTTTCCTAGATGGATTCATAGGATTGTCAAATAAAAGGGAGGTAGATTTCACCATAGTGATCATGTAGGGAGTAGAAAAAATTTCTATTCATCTATATCGAATGGGCCCCATAGAGCTTTATGAATTGAAGGTTTATTTATAAGACTTGGAGGGAAATATGTTTATCTGGATAATTTCCCCACCATTGGGTTCTATAATTTTATTCACCATAAATACTAAAAATTTATCAATGTTGTGAAGGGATTTTCAAAGTTACAACCCTGTGATTATCAAAAATTAATACCCAGTTTCATGTATAGATGATCTACTTGAAAAACTTAGGGGACCCTATGTGTTTCAATGATTTAATTGAGATCAGGTTATCAACTGATGATGGTATAGAGTTCAGATATACCATATACTTAATTTAGAAATAGAAGTGTCCTATATGAGTATTTTTTCATGTTGTTGGTCTTGAAGAATGAACTAGCTGCATTCATGGCCTTGATGAACTATTTTTTCATCTATTCCTAGATAATTTTTCAATAATTTTTTTGATGATATCCTCGTATAATATAATTCTATGGAAGTGAATTAATGGAATACATAAGTTTTTTTGGGAACCTTAAGATAGCACAGATAATGTGACATGTTTTTGAAGTGTCACTTCTTGAGAAACAATGTACAATTATGGTGCATGTGATATCTAAATATGGATTTTTCTTGGACCCCAAAAAGCTATGTGTAGCTGTTTCATTGGAGTATCCCATGAATGTTTTTTAGATTCATAATTTACTGGTTTTGGATGGACACAAAAGGAGCATATTCATGAATAATCATACATGGAAGTGCCAATGATAAATCTAAACAAGAAACATGTGACATTAATGTGGTCTGATTTCTATGATAATTCCTTTTAATATTTGAAGAAATGGTTGAATTCAGCACCAATTCTGATCTTGCCTAATACATGAAAGGAACATACCTCACTTTTTGAAATAATTGGAGTTGGGGTAGGAGTATTCTTGATGCAATATGGTCATGTTGTTTCTAATGGATCATGTAATCTAAGGCCACATGAGTGAAACTATCTGACACATAGTTTTGAATTAGAAATTGTGGTATATGCTATGAAATTTCATTAGGTGTGGGGTAAGTGGTTCGTCAAATATATATATCATAAGATCTTGAAATAGATTTTATTATAGAATGATTTAAATATTTTTTAGTGATGATGGGTAGCTTACCCATAGTACTTCAATTTTTATTTAACATATTACCATTGGAAAGGAAATTTCATTGTTAATTCTTTGAGTTGGGAAGCTATAACTCGGGTTGTTCAGGTGTCCATGCATGTGTTCTAAATAATGGATCTTTTGTAAATATGTGCCTATATTTAAATGAATTTCACAGTCAAACAACTCTTACATTTTTATATTTTACATATTTTCTTATTAACAGGATAAAATGAAGACAATTTTTGGACCCAAAGTGATTATCCCTAAGGGGTAGTGTATATAGTGGGGAGTTTTCACCAGAATGGACCATCGATGACAACTATATTCATCAAGTCTATGGTTGTACGTTATTTACCATGGATATGAATATATAATTTTTTAGGGAATTTCATTCTTCAAAATGTTTATTATGCCTAGGTTTGACTAAGATGTATCAAGGAATTTATAGGAATTACATGAGGACATGGATATTGATTCATGTTGCATGATTTGTGTTATGAGGCTCTACATAAAAGCATGTGAATGATGAGAACTAGTGGACCACTGGTCTTCCATAATATTTTATAATACCTTAGTGAAAATGGGATGATATCACTATGAAATTCATGACTATTCTTCTAAGGAAACTCTAAAGGAATAACATTATGTTGGTTTTACCTGATCAATTGACTAAGGTATCTCATTTCATACCATTTTAGGACATGTTAACTATGGATGAGCTAGGAATGAATTCTAGTCGGTATATAGTGAGTCTTCATGGGTTACCATATATTATAGTTTTAGATAGGGATGATTACTTTACCTCACAATTTTGGTAGGGATTACATAAAGTTCCTGGTGTACATATATACTTGAATATTTCTTATCATACAATGTTAGTTGTAAAACATAAGCATACCATTAGATTCTGAAGGACATGATGATTTCATATGTCATGGATTTTTGGGGCTCCTAGGAGGACCACTTAGTTTTATCCTAGTTCACCTTTAATAATAGAATACATGATTCAATTCAGATGGCTCTGTTTGAGGCTTTGTATGGTAGGTCATGTCTTTCACTATGTTGGAGGACCACTTCAAGAAATACTAAATAATGAGAGGGGGAGTGAATCAGTGTTAGAAATATTTTAAAAATCTATAAATTTAATCCCTTTTACCTCTTAGACTTGTTAGGATATTTATTCTCCTATTATATTTTTCTTATCATATATAAGCATGTGAAGGTCGGTAAAAGATGGTACATGATATTTTTACAAGGTTTACTGCTCAATATGAGTAGTTATTCCTTATTTTATATGATGATGATTAGTAAAAAAATCTACACTATAAGTAGATACCAAATACAGTGGTGTGGAGAATAAAACAACCCTTAGGTATGTTTGAGTCCCTACACTTTTAGAGGGTGGGTAGAGATAGTCATATTACCTGTATTAGAGAAAACCTCAAACTACTTGTAGCTTATCACTGGTTCTTTATAATACATTTTAATATATTCTTCACCTTATTTGTAAGGTAATTTGTAACACCAAAAATCTTCCACTAGATGATACTTCTCTTAGATGTCACAATGCTTCATTGTTCTCTTCTTTCCACTATTATTACTTTCATAATAGCATATAAGTAACTCTTCTTATTCACAAAGAGAATTAACTGAAATATTCACTTTATTTTCCATCCAAAGTTTTTATGTCCCATTATTTCTTCTTCTTAACCTGATTCATCTGATACTAAATGATAATAAAAACTCTATCTGGTATCACATTGAACCTTTCATCACTATTCTTTCTTAAATAATAATTAATTAATAACTGAACAAACTATTTCTATTCTTTAATATCAATGATATGGATATTACTATAGACATAAATCTCATAATTCATCAATTCACAATATCAAAAAAAATGAATCGGTTCTTCCCTATTCTTCAGGTTTTGATAGTTATTTTTTCAAATAAATCACACTACACATTCAATATTATTTTATGCAAGACTAAACTTTCACAATATTAAATCCATCTTATCATAAATAAATTTTTACATTTATTATTTATATATTATTTAAATTGATTATAAATTTATTCTTCACTACCTTCCTACTATTCCTCATTTATGCTTGTATATGCATGAGTTAGGTTCCCTACAATATATTAAACAGGGTTATATTTTCATTGGATAATACATGTAATATCTTTCATGTTATTGCGTCTATTTACAACACATATTGTGTTCTCATCCCTTATTAATAAAAGTGTATGCAAAAAATCTTCTTCATGAAACACCTAAAATTTGTGCAAACATTATTCTTTACACAACTAATGATCTTATTTTCATTATCACTTATTTTTAAAATATGGTTTTATTTGTGGAATAATTCTTCACATAAACTCAAGTGTGTAGTATCTAAATTATGAGTGCTTCAAAAAACCAAGTGTTTATAATGATGTATTTCTTATCATGTTTGTGTTACCCAAGGAGTTTCATGAAACCAAGGATGAGCCTCACATAACTATGTACACCAAAGATGGATCCTTGAATTCTACGTGACCTAATAGGTCCATGGTTCTTCTTCACATAAGATTTCACAGTTCATCCACTTTAAAAAAATAGTTGCCCAAAGATCTCCTATTTTTGATACTGAGTGGGTAAAAGTAACTTTCTCTAATTCATTTAAATGGAATCTAAAAGAGACACTATTTTCTAAAAATCAATACTTCTCAGATAAAAAGAAGATTGGAAGTGACATCTCTTAGCCATTGATACCCCCCTTTTATAGGTTAGTTCCACCTCCCAATTTTTCTTCCTTCACCACCTAACAATCCCATAAAATTTTTCATGTCAATAAATATTTTTTAATTCCTGAATATCTCAAAAAAATATTATTTGAACATGGTTTACGTGTACCGAAAAATAATAGTTTCTTTTTATATGTAGGTTATTATTGTTTTCCATGCTTGGACGCACATTCATACAACAAAAATCACATATCACATATCAAATTCCATAAATCTTATGAACACATAGATATTTCACTATAATATCTTATTTAATCTCAGTGACTCATTTATCCCATCGTTCTTCTGGTTAGGGTTTTCTTGCCGGAGTGGTGTTGGCCCGGATTTCGTGCTTCAGTTGTTGTGGACCGAGGGTTGTCATTGTGCTTCAGGTTGGTTGTGGTTGTGCAAGAGGGGATGGTCTCTGTGTGTGGGTTTGAAGGTGATGGCGGGATCCATAGCTCTAGCTTTGGCGAGGTCCTCTTCTGACGCATTTTGGGAGGTCCTCAATCGGTGCTGGTTCGTGACTCTTGTTCCTCATTTGCATCTTTTGGTTTTGAGTTTTCTATGGGTCGAATTCATTGGGTGGATCTTTTTTTCTGATTTATATTGGTTCTAATTTCTGGTCAATAAGATGGTTTCTTCTTAATGTTGATTTCTTTTGATGAGTTTGGTGAAGTGATTCGTTATGGGGTGTATGAGTTCTTATGTTGTGAGGCACTTGGCATTTTAGTGGTTCTTTTTCGGGGTGGTATTGATGATGGATGGTCTGAGGATGGTTTCACGGCTTCGCGGTGTCGGTATGGCCCTGCCCTTGGTCCTCATTGGTCTCCCCCTTTGCCGCTTCAGAAAGCTTGTTCGATTCGTCCTCCGATGTGTCTTCCCGGTATCGGCTCAGATCTGCGGCTGCGGTTTCTGTGGGAGGCTTAGGGGTTCATTGCGTCGGGGCTACGTTCTGGCGACTGGGTTTCTGTATTCATCGTTGAGGTTTTCCATGAAGGTGACGAGGTGTACTGGATGCAAGAAGATGGTGGGCGATGTGATTGGAAACCGTGGTTCTCGTGGCTCGAGGTCTCCTCGAGTCCTGTGGCTGTTTTAAATTTTGAATTTTCATTCTGAACCTTTAAATTCAGATCCTGTATTTTGTGTAAGTTCTATTGTTGTGGTTACTGCTCACCCATAAAGAGGGTATTTGGAAAATCAAAAAAAGATAATTTTCAGTCAATCAAATAGTTTCTTTCATGCAAGAATTATCACTTTTTCATTCCCTGAATTCATCCATTCAAGATCAGATTGTTAGTCTCCTGATTCACGAAGATGGATAAATTCATGTCCTACAAATACCTCAAGTAGTCAAGGTATTATTTCTACAAGGTGGAAGAAAATCTAGGGATTTTATCATAAATATAAGAATATTTTATCGGGTAGCTAATGCTATATTCATTTATTTTAAGAAATAGGAATAGTTTAGTTCACTTCATCCATGCCACATTAGACATTCAATCAATCAAGTGATTATTAATAAATGATTATGTTCCAACAAAATTCTTGATATTTTATCAGGGTTCATCACCTGGAACACCTTTCACACATGCCCTCACAAAGTCGTGTCACACTTATAGTATCCACCCGGGAACCTCTATGCATGCACCATGTGAACCCATTTGTGTGCTCCCTATGAACACTATGCTCTCCCTCGCTCCTACTATCATGGACCTACTCAATTGACCTACCTCCAATGTGGTCAACCCCTAAACCCACATGTAGTTGAGTTGGGTCCTTTATGGGCTTATCATTGGCCATATTTTTTTAGTACACATCAACAAAAAGAGTTATCTAATATTGATAGAATTATCAATCTACCCAATATTCCTCTTTACATATCCTTCAAGAGAAACATATAATATATTTTTTTTTATAACCATCGTGAATATTTGAAAAATTAGGTCTTAATTATTTTTTTTAAAAAAAATCATGGTTTTCATCAAAACTTCTCATAAAATAATTAAATATTGTATGATCATATTCTATATCCATTTCTCAAAAAATATGTCACTATAATAACAAGTCATTAACATGAATAAACGTCAAAAATATTAATAATTAAACTCAATCTCTTTAAAGGAACATCCTTAAGATAATAATACTTGAGTAAAATATTTCTTCATCATCCATTCATCCAAGATACATTAAATTTTTTATTAAGTTTAGATATCTTGGATGTTTTAGCATAACATTAGGAAACATATATATATATAAATTATTCAACATATTGACATAAATAAAATATATTTCCAGTTCCCTAATCACAACTTACATCTATTAAAAACCATTGAAAATATACAACTCATACAAAAAGTGGTCTCCTCAATCTGACTCAATTTATTTTTGGGAAATACATTCAATGTTTCTTCCAAATAAATATTCCAATATACGAATCTCTCCCCTTTACATTTCCAAACATCCATTTAAATTAATATTCCAATTATTAAAAATAATTAAAATTCCCATGTGAAAATTTGATTATTACATTCCTGAGGAGTGTTTCATCCACAATTTCATAGTGATTCTATGTGATCTAGGCTCGATGTAGAAGAAAAGGGGATTTGTTTTATAAAAAATTAATCCCTTACCAAATGATCATGAAACATCATGTAATGAGAACTCTTAAAATTTTCTTAAAGGTATATCCACTTTTATTCTAGGATGAACATAAAAAATTTGGTATGAGTCATAACAATCAAACTAAAACTCATTAACTCACATTAACAAATATATTAAAATTATTCATTTGTAACAAGATGGATAAGCGACCTTATAAAACATCCATAATTCATGTTTTCTTATGTCATTGATGGATTGGATTAATCCCTATTTTTATTATGTTTTTTATTTTTTTTTAAAAACATATTATGAAGAATCATTCCTTTACTAATGGAATGATCTTCAAATAATTTCCAAAATAATATGATTTGTATGAAAAAATAATTTCTGGAATCTTTTTCAACTTTTATAATTTGTCTCCCCCAAAAGGGAAACACTCCTCAACATCATCATAATGGTTAATATCTTTATGAATGGATTTTATAAAGTTCCAATATGGAAAATACACTAAAATGAATCGTCAATGCGTGGATGACCTGATTTGACACTTTCCAAAAATTCACCAAGGATGATATTCTTCAATAATATTTTTTTAGGATACAAAATATAAGATCAAACCAAGATGTTATCTCTTTATCCTTATTATCTATGATATGGAAACAAACTCACATACATCATCATATGTGATTATATATCATATTTTTTGTTCAATACCAATTGTGAAATCCTTTAAGGGTGATGAATGTTTTAGCTATGCTGTAAAAAATTGACCACACTGACTGCTTCCTTGGTTCTCCCCCTAGGTACATTATTTACTATCAATTTATTACATTATAAGAACAAATAAAACAAAAAAATTATTTAGTGAATTAGGTGGACCTTCATTAATTCTGAATTTGAATAGTACATTTGGGATAGTTTTCTCAACCATGTAACCCCATTTCCATATTATTTATTCTTTAATATCAAAACATAAATTTATATTGGGGATGCATGGATCATATCTGTTATTTAATTTATTTGGGTGTGAACATTCTCTCTTCAAGATATTTTAAATCTTGTGTATAGTGTAACATTCATATTCTTAATGAATTATTTTTTTCATAAAATTATTACATAATAATCATTAAAAGTGTTTATATCCATGTTTCACCTAACATATATAACTTCACCTTTATATGGAATATTTTCATTCTCCATTCACACTATAATTTTCTTGTGTTTCTCCCATTATCCTAATTCTTTCCAAATATTCTGACGAGATAACTTACATAACATTTGGATATTTCATTGAAAGTTTGGATATTCCACATAACTTATTATGAGTGTCATCCTTATTATTAGTTATTTTTGGATGATGCACTTTTCTAAACCTTTTTGGATTTAGAATCCATGGAATTATTACCATTCCTACTGGAAATATTTTTGAGATGATTTTTGTTAAAATATTTTTCTTCTTACTTCAAAATAATGATTAATTATTTTAGTCAACTTATAAGAATTTGTTTTTATATCAGCTTCAAATACATGTTGATATGATCTTGAATAAATCTTGTGAGCACTACAATTACATACATCATATATATTTTCATGTTTTCATAAGTTTTTTTTAATATACAAATTTCTCTTAACATGTGGATATTCATTCTTTATCTCTTAATTTCTCCCCCTTGACATGGAATTCCTTTATATGTTATCATTTTGAGAATTATACAGATAATTTAATGGAAATTTCTATAAACTATTAAAACACCAATAATCAACCAAAAACTATGAGCTTATTAGTTATTAGGATGATGGTTTTTGGTTTTCTTCATAACTTTTTGTGCTCCTCATGGGGAACCCGCTTATACACACTTTTCCCTATCAACTGTATTCATATTTGTAGGTTTCTCATCATATTTCATCATCCATACTTGTACAGATTTTGGCTTCCTACCTTCATTGTTCATGATAACATATTTAGAATCATTATTACATAATAGTATGTATGGAACCTCATTATTCATAGATTCTTGATTAGATCATTGAGTGAAGTCATGATATTCATATCACTTGTTGGGGGTTTTTAACAGTAGATTCCTCTAATGAGTAGTGAATATCAACAATGAATTTCTATTCATTTTGTAAAGATTCCATGTGTCTTCTCAATATTGGCCAACTTAACATCCAATTCTAGACATCTGATATTTAGGATATTTTTCTGATATTCAATCAAAATCATCTCCTCTTCAAAAACCATATTCATTCATTCAACATCCATTTTATGTAGCTTCGCATTTTTTTCTAAAAAGATTCAATTTCATTGATCTTCTTTAATTTTAAATAAAATTGAAAATCTTTGAAATGAATAATATTTTACAAAATTCCTTCATTATAATCGGTATTTACTTTCATTTTTTTCTTAAATCATTTTCAACATAAACATAACTGAGCCTCTAGTATTCAAACATGGAGTAAATTATTTCTAGCTCCATTATTTCTGCTCTGAATGCACTATATTATTATAAGAGCTTTATATATTATAGAAATTTATCATATAAAGACTTCTCCATTACATCTGAATTATCCACAATCTAAGTGACCTCTTACTATATGATTTAAAATATCCCATATTTAATAGGGACTAATTGTTTTGGAAAACTCTACATCATATCCTTTAATGAACAAATTGAAAATTTAACTAACATGTCATCACTACCACTTATTCTCAGACTATATCTAGGACTTTTTTATAAGAACTAACACGTACCATTTGATAACTAGAATTTATTCATCCAATGGAAGTAGAGAGACTGTTTTCCTTCTCCGTAGTGGAAATATGATTCACATAATTTTCACTTTACTAGTATGATGTATCATCTTTCATAAAATGTAATGGAGAATCTCATAATTCCCCTTATTTAGATATGAGGTATCCCTTATTCAACTTAATTTTCTTTATATTTCTCATGAGCATCATGGTCTTGGTGATAATAAAATTCTTCCTAGAGAAATTAAGCTTCACCAAAACTGCACTTTATTGTTAATAAAGAAAAGAAACTCAAATATTCATAAGATAATAAGAAAAATATTTAGAATCTAATAGAATTGATATTGTCTTTGATTCAAATTGATATGAACACTTCATGATAGAGTTAATACTGAGAGGGTTGAAACACTATTGGGAATTTTTTCTCCTTTTATATATTTTATACCTTTTACCTCTTATACCATTTAGATCTTGATTCTACTATTATATTTTCCTTATCATATGTAACTATATAATATCATGTAAAATAGAGAATATGATACTTTTACAAGTATCCCTACTCAATTAGAGTATCTAATCCTTTACACGTATGGTTATAATTAATGCATAGATTCTCCACTGTAATCAAATACCAAATAATGTTGTATGTAAAGAAAAAAATCCTTATCAATGTGTGAGTTGTTATACATTATGAGGTGTGATGGAAATAATCCTCTTACCTAGACTGGTAAAAACCTATAAAAACATACAGCTCCTTGTTAGTTCATTATAATTAATCTAAATATAGTCTTCACTTTCTTTTAAGGTAATTTTGAACACAAAAAGTCTAACACGTGATGAAATATCTAATATATTTCATAGTTCTACTTTTTTCTTCACTTCCCTCTATTATTACTTGAAAACCATATAATTAACTCTTCTTTTTCTTCATAGTAGAGAACTAAAAGTTTCACTTCTTATTTCATCCAGAGATTATTCACTTGATTATTTATTCTTCTTCAAATTGATCATCTAATTCAAAATGATAAGAAAAAATACATTCGGTAACTGACTAAACTTTTCTTTACTATTATTTCCTAAATAATAATAAATTGATATCTAGGAAAACTCTTTATCTTATTCACTCTCAATGATTTGAATATTACTATTAGCTGAAATTTCATACTTCATCGAAACTAAATATCAACAACTATTATTGTATAGTGATGTAGATGTTTATTTAACTAAATCACATTACACATTCAATATTATTTTATTTAAGTGTTTCTTTGTAGTATCTCAAATTAATCATAGCACAAATAAAATATTATCCTTTTTATTTTATGTTCTATTTCAATATTTTCTCAGTTACTTCTTCACTGCCTCACATTTCTTCCCTGTGTATACTTGTATATACACAAGTTCTATTCTATTAAATCTATTACACATGGTTACATGTTCATGGGATCTTATATGTAATACTATTCACATTTTTTTGTCTATTCATATCACTTATTACATTATATTCCTCTTCACACAAGTGTGTATGCATAACATTTCTTTATAAAATAACTAATAGTTGAAAACCCGTATTATTAGAACAGGTAATCATATTTAGTGTATGAGTTATTATTTATTAAAGAAAATTTTCTTCAATTAATTGTTCTTCATGAAAACTTAATTTCATAATATCTTGGTTACGAGTGCTTTTCCAAACCCAACGTTTGCAGTGAAGTAGTTCTTATTATCTTTTTTTATCCAATTAGTTTTATGTAACCTAATATACACATCACATAATATTATACATTGAATGTGTATCCTTAAATTCTTCATGACCTAAGAGGATCATCGTTCTTATTAATAAAATAGTTCATAGGTCTTCTTCATTGTTAAAATCGGTGTGTTTAAATCTCCTCTTCATGATTTTTTGTGGCCTATAGTGCCTCTTAATTCATTATATAAAAGGAATCTCATAGATACACTGTTTTCTAAAAAATTATAGTTTAATGATAAATAATTGAGTGTACAAAGAATCTCTTGGTATTAGATGTTCTTTATTTATAGGTGAGTTACACCACCTTAGCCTTTGTCTACCTTATATGTGTGGTTTATGTGATTCTGATGATCAAGTCATCTGTGTATAAGAATATTCATCTCTATTCATGAGTTTGGGATCATGTGCATGTAATATAAATAATGTGTCACATATCATACTCCCTCATTTTACTAAACAAAAAAGTATTGATCTGTAATATCTTGTGTAATATTGGTCGAAGATCTATCTTTCAAACAGTATCTTTCATGAAAAATATATATTTCATGAAATATTTCTCATCATATTCATCCCAAAAATTCATCCATTTGAGGTCATGTTGTTAGTCATGTGATCACTAGATATGGAAGACATTGAGGCCAATAAATACATCACACATACGTGGTAGGGTTTTTGTAACATAGAATATGATCAAAGGTGATGATCATAAATCCAGGATCATTTAATAGAGTGGTCACCTTTATATCTATATATTGTAAGACAAATTTCTATTTTTCATGAATTGTCTATCCCACATAATAATTTTTATCTGTAAAGCATTTCAAAATAAATTATTCTATTCTCGTTGCATGAACAAGCTGGCATTAGATTTTAGCGCTCATTACACCTTTTAAACACTCCCTAAATGGGTCATGCCATAGTTGTTTAGTCCACTAGAGAACTTCCATGAACATTTTATGTGATTCATGCACACCCACCAATCCAATCATTGTGGGTGTTATGTTCTCCCTCACTCATGCCTTCATTGTACCACTTAGTCGATCTGCCTCCCAAGTGGTTGATCCATACTCCCACATGTGGTTGATATACGTATATTATGGGTTTATTATTAGACATATTTTTTGGCAACATTCAATAAAAAGAGTTATCAAATATAATTATAATTCTCAAACCACTAAAAATTATTCTTCATACATCCTTCCTAAAAAATGTTTAATATATTTTTATTTCTCATGTATATCAATAATCATCAAAAAAGAATGTCTCAATATTAAAGAAAATAAATATTTTCATGTATTTCATCAACAATTCTCATATAATAATGAAATATTTCATCTTATACTTATACTTACTTATAAAAAATGTTTCACCATTGAAATAATTATTTGGCATGAAGAACCCTTCAAAAATCATCACAATTAAAATAAAATTCAGCAACATATTGATATCAATGAAATATATATCTAGTTCATTAACCACCATTGGAAATCAATAAAAACCATTGACAACAAATAAAACTCACAATCAAAGTGGGATCTTCACTATTTTGATAGTTTAATGATGGAGAGGCAATGCATGTAGGTAAATGTATCATGAAGTAAAAATTAGATCATACTTATTTTATTAATAAGATGTTATATACATACCAATGTGAGAAGAAGTTGTATAATGATCATCGATGATGATCTCTAGTTTTTAAGGTTGGAAAATAAGTATTTATATAGGTGTCTCTAAGTATGGGACACCATTATATTCTGAATTAGGTAATGTTGGTTCCCTAGTACATTAGGTTAATTGAGATTTATAGAGATGATCATTGTGGTGTCTTATGAATTGGCCCATCCAAAATGTTTTGAATCCATAAATGAAATTTTTTATGTGTTGCATAATTTACAGTATCACCCTAACCCATAAAATTTTTTTGAAATTTATTACATTAATGTTGAAAGAATTTAATTTTTTGGTATGAATGTAGTTTATATAGTGGATAAGAGACAAAAGACTCTACAAAGGAAGAATATTCCTCTAGTAATAGTGTTACAGTAGCACAGACGTATTATGGAGGAGACATGTGAGTGAGAGAAAGATATAGGGGATCATTGGTAGGATTTTTTCACCACTGATTCTTAGTGATGATCATAATTACTTCTTAAGGAAAACATGTTATGTGATGGTGAGATTTCCAAATCCCCAGTTTAACATATGTATTTTTTTAGCATTATAATGGTTTATTTTTGTTTGAAATTTTTCATATTATTCTCGAGGAAATTAAATGGGGTTTTGGATTTTTATGGTGTAACACAGGTTAGACCATGATATGTTCATATCTAGGTTTAACCAAGAGATTGTACCTGTCAAATGGGAAGATGAGCATGCCTGGTTTGGTAATGGTCATGAAAGTGGAGCATGGGAAGTATTCCTATTGACCATGACCAATATTACCTCACCATGGTGTTATAAAAGGCCCGGTAAGTCTAAAATAAAATTGTTTTTTCCCTACATTGTGTTTGATAAATGCTTCCAGACTCCTAGGCATTGTGTGATAAAAACCACCACCATTGGTGGTGGACACCTCCACATTGTGTTTTTAGTAGTTTCAAATTTTTGAAATTACTGAATCAACTGACTGGGTTTTCAAGTCGGTTATTCTTTTTTATTAGTGTGTTTTGTGGTCTTTATTGTAGGGTTTTAATGAATCCAAGATTCTTATTCTTCTATATAACCCGTTTCCATTCCTCCTTTATGATATTCAATGAAATCAGATGGTTCTGGTGTGAGATATAGATGACATATCTTAATTAGAATGACTAATTTAGATGATCTCTCTCACACATATCTATTTTGGTTATGTTTTTAATGTGCAATCAGACAAAAGGAGCCTGAATTCTCTTTATATTTTGGATGTCATTCAGTTGTTGGAAACTCCCAATTTTTTGGTAAATTGTATCAGCATATACCTTGAAGTATTTTTTTTGTTTTTCTTTTGTGTATGTGATGTGTAGCTGATCAATATAATGTTTTATTATCCCATACCATTTTAATTAAATTTTTATACTAAATTAAATTTTTTATAACTTCCAATAAACCCTGGGAGGTCCATTGGAACAAATATATTGGGATATAGGGCACCGATTATATTTCACCAACCAATGAAAAATAAAATGGAATTAAAGTGGAGACTCTGGGGGAACCATGGACTACCCAATGTGTAGTTTACCTTTTCGAATTAATTTTAAAATACTTTAACATCAAGAGTTTTATTGGAATAAATCATTTTTAACACTTAGTGATTTTTAAATGTCAAATTCATGGCCATTGAATTTGGGTAAATGATTTGGTTAATAAAATTTTAGAATGGGGAAAATTTAGTTAAAATGTATTGTTCATTATTATTCTAGAGGGATTTGATGTTATTTCAAGGATCTATTATTCTCATTATGTGATTATTTTTAGTGAACTTGATGTGATTCTAAGGATATAGTATTCTTTTGTTGTGATTAATATTTTCGGGGGACCGTACCATAATTTCATGGATCTGGTATGCCTATATTTTGATTACTATTTTTTGGGGACCATGAAATGATTACAAGGATATTGTATTCTTATGTTGTGATTGTTATTATTAGGGGACCTTGATGTGATTATAATGATTTTTTGTTCTTGAATATTTGTAAACTAGATTATCATGTTGTGGAGAGAAACATCCATCATTGTCTGAAGTAGGTATGGTTGACCCCATGTGCTATGCAGGACCTGAGGGTCGAAAAAATATTTTTTAGAATTGTTATATCTCACTTAATTCCCTTAATTTCTCATATTTATATACATAAATCAGACTAGATAGGATTCTGACACCATTGGTATTGGCCTGCTATATTTTTCTCACACTATTTTTTAGATGCCTTTGGTACATGAATAGATTTCATAATTATAGGTTAATGTAAGGATAAGGACCATATTTTCAATGGTTGACTGGGTTTTAGTATTGGATCATGGAAAGTGGGACTTGGCATGGCCCTGAACAAGTTGGATTTTTTTGGGGGATTTTTTTGGTTTCTTGTATGACTTTATTTATTTTATCATGGAAATACATTTTTCATTAAATGTAACTTTATATGGTATATATTTATGATGTTATATTATGGATGTTACTTATTTGATTTTCATTTTTCTTTGTACTCTTAGTTGAGAGTATAATATTCCCAAGATATCCCCTTAGAACCTCACTACTATTCTACAACCTCTATCGTACAGAGAGGTGTGCTTGAGTCCATGTAGCGAATTGATTTGGTAATATATGAGTGAACCAAGTTAGGGAGGCTACCTTGGTAATTTCAAAAAATATTAATAATTCATTTTTGAGGTGTAGGAAATAATATGTTTTTACTCTAACACATCGTGTGTTTTTTATGACTAAAAGAATATATTTCCAGTTTAAAATTTTTTTTATAGTTCAAAACATTCATAATAGACTCAAACCCAAGGAAACAATCGTGGGATATCATGAAAATTTAGGGAAAAAATAAATAATTCATTTTTGATGTGTAGAAACTAACTTTGAATCAATCAAATATATAGTGTATCATGTATGAATAGAAGTTAATGTTTTCATTTAAAAGTGATATTTAAGTTTAAAACTTGCATCATATACTAAAAATTGTAAAAACATTATCAAATTTTATTTATTATTTAAGAGAATGATATATAATTAACTTGTTTTATGAAAAAATAAATCTCATGTCAATCAACATTGGGTATGGGTAGTATGTTTGAAAGTGCATGTTTTCATTTTAAGAGTGAAATTTTATATCAAAACATGCATCACATAATCTAAATAAAGAAAATAAAATTAGATTGTAATAATACTTTACAAAAAATATCAATCATTGATTTGTGATGTAAAGGAATTAACCACATTCCACTTTGATCCATAGTGTTTTCAGTAAGACTAAAAGTGTGTTTCTTTATTTAAAAGTGACATCTTAGTTAAAAATGCATGTCACCAACTCAATATTGAGTAAAAATTATCATATTGTATTAATAATTTTGGATAAATATTGATAATTCATTTTTTATGTGTAGTAATTAACCTAATGTCAATCTGACACATGGTGTGGCTGGTATGATTGAATGTTCATCACATACTCAAAATAAAACAAACACACTATGAGTGTTGTATTTCATTTTAATATGTTTTATTGAAATATTATGTTATCCTTTTTATCTATGTATTATGTTTTATCATTCATGTTATAGTGTTAATTTTTTTATTTAGTTGTTATTATATTTTATTTATGTTTTTTTATGTATTACTATAATAAGAATTTTTTATATTATAGGAACACTCTTCTTTTTAAGGAATTAGATGTGGCGTGTATGACAACTGGTAGTGAGATTGATCCCTATTTTAAGGGGGATAAATGAAATTGGAATATAGGGCCACCAGGTCTATTATGAGTTAAATTTTATTTGAGCTGGTTGGAAGTTTTAATTATTTTGAAACATATTATTCATATAATTGTAATTATAATATATTTAATTGTTTGTAATCTATTTTTTGTTGTAATTATAATTTATAGTAATGTAATTTTATTTTAAATATATTTTAAATTTCTTTATTGGTTTTTTACATTGTGATGTTCGTGTAAGATAATACTATTGTAGCTGATAAATTATATCAGTGTTAGGGATGGCACTGATAAAATCTCTCAAATTTTATCAGAATTGGAAACATCATCACTTTTTTAGCAATTATAATGAAAAAATTAGTTACCTATAAATATTGCGGAAAATATTTACATTCAACACTTTATAACATTAGTTTTGAAAATCAAAACACACTTCCTTAAATGTGTTATTGTAATAAATTTATACTTCCCAATTGTTTGGAATTCATTTTTAGAAAATATATATTCTAATGGATTCTAAAAACCTTTTACTTCAAATGGGTGTTTGTTATTGTATTTTGAAAGAATCAAATCTGGAAGAGTCTCACAAATAAGATGTACTTGTACTCTATACAACTGATTGATGATTTCAAAGTTAATAAAATTATGGACTATAAATTTCAAATATTATTATAAAAAATTACCATCATACGAAGTTATATAGAGTCCATTAGATGAACCAAATCAAGAAAAGTTAGACATTCTCTTTGGATTATATATTATGAAGGCCTTCCAGATGAATCATATACATTATTTCAAATAAAGAAACATCATTCCACTGGATGAAAACATTAAAACATTGTAATTGTACTTCATCCAAATCAACCATCAGAGGAAGAAGATGTACTGAACCGTTTCATGTTAAGATAAGTGCATCTGGTGTCCTTGCAACTGACTCTGATGAATATGGAATATAACAATTGTATAAATATATATCAATGGAAGAAAAAAAAATTATAGTGGGAATATTTTACATAACTAATAATCTATATTTACTAGGAAGATTTTGTAACATCTTATTTTGAGTTAAAGATCCATTGTATCTTTATAAAGTTTTTACTTAAGTCATTAATCTGTGAGGATTATTTTAAATTCCTTATAGTTTCTATGTTTTTAATTTTTTTTGGACTAGTATTTATTAAGGTATTCTAGGTATAGGAATATACAGGTGTATGAACCAATGTGATCGAGGGTTCCTGAGGAAATGGAAATAGAAGATTGTCTAATCTTTGAATTAAGAGATTACATGATTAAGGAAGATAGACTATTATAGTTTGGTGAAAACCCTAGATTAACAATTTATTACTTTTTGACTTTATCAAAATTGAAAGTTATATTATGGATAGTATTTTATAAATTCTTTATATATTTTCTTAAGAACATTTTAAAGTTTTTTTTACTTTTTTTACAGGATTCTATTTTTATTTTTTATACATTAATTAATGTTTCATTTTTTATAAACGTCTCTTAAATCTAATAATAAAAAGTATCAATACAAAATTTTGTATCAACGCATTATTACAATCTATATTGAATATTTTTTTGAAATACCTTCAAAAATATGTTAAGTGTATTTTTTGTTTTTATTTTATAAACTAATATTCACCCCACCGATATTAGGTAAATTCACTCTTATGATCTTATACTTGGTATCATAGTTGGTTTTTGAATTTATAAACATTTTTATAATCTTTACTAAACTAAAATATGTGTATTTGTTAAAATATAAGGTTGATATATTGGAAAATTAGAAATCTCCATCCTATAATACCCCCAATAATTTATGGTTCTAATTTTTAATATTATAGAGATCGAATAAAGGAATTATTTATAAATACTATAGATGATAACATTTTCATTATGACTAGAAATTATGATATAACATATTAGTATATTACAATATTACCTCAAGAAGAAATATTGGAATATTAACTTAATTATAAAGTTATAAATACTTTGTTATGATCTATGAGAAGAAGTTTATATAGTAAAATTTCCTCATGTGTAACTGCTAATAATATTTTGAATAAATTAGAAGTTAATCACTCTAGAACTACTAAAGTTATATAATCAAGAGGAGATATTCTCATAGATGATTATATAATCATAGATTTTATACTTGGAGAATTTGTTAGAAAGATTTAACGAAGGTTTATGGAAACTATGAATACTTCATTGTACCATGGTGTTAAATATTTCATAGATTAAAATTTGGTTGGGAAGGTTATATAAATTATAAATAATGAGTGGGAATACAATAGGAAAACTCTTGATGATATGAAGAACCTCAAAAAGTCTTACTTAGATGATCTTATTGGTACTCTCATGAAATATGAGGGATGATTAAGGAGGTATTCTAAAAAATCTAAAATAATAATAGAGTTCAATTTTCCTCTACATCAATAGTAGTTAAAAAAGTTTTTTTAGATGAAAATATTTTTAAATATTCTAAGAAGGTGAAAATAAAACTGGAGACAAAAATTGGTTCTTTAGAACAGAGTGAGAATGAACCTGCTAATATTTTAAATATAATGAATAAGATATTTGTCCTGAAATACTTCCATTAAAAATACAAGAAAAATTATAAAGGTAAAAATGAGAAGAATGATTATTTTGAAGTGATTTTATATGAATGAGAGAATCTTGGTAAAATTAGGAATCATTATTCTATGTTTAAGAAAAAGTATAATAATGAAATAAATTATAAGAATTTTTGTAATTATAATGGTTAGTAAACCATGAAATTATCTAAAATATGGATGGCTAGTGGTGGACATACTTCAAAGAAAAATTCTTTCAGATGATAGTCATCAACAAAAGGTCATGGGATTTTATGATGCTATTCCAAGGAAAAATGAATGCTACATGGTTAAGGTATCTATTAGATCCACTAAAAATTTAAATTTCAATGAAAATTATCCCGATTATGTTGATGAAGTTAATTCTATTTATTCTTAAGAATAAATAGAGTCTACATCTCAAGGTTATGTAACTTTACTAAGATTTCAATAAGTTTCTATATTTTCTAAATTTTTGGAAAGAAATAAATTTTTAAAAAATTATATAGACACAAGGAAAAAATTGCCAAATAAAATTCAAAAACTTCTATACATACTTAAAATATTTTAAATTTTAGATTAAAAGTATCGAATAAATCGAATTATAATACATCAATTTAGGATAATTTTTAGTTAAAAACTAAATTCAAAGATATTCAGTCTAATGAAACATATTATCAAATTTTAATTCTTGGTTATAAATTTTTGACAAACCTTATAGACAAAAAAATTATTATAGAAATTCCTCTGGGAGTGGTGTTTCTCAATAAAATTCCCATTTCAAACCAATTACATTGTTCCTAAATGTGTAACCTTTGTACAAAATTTCAAAGTGGTGGAAATTGGAAAAATATATGTTATTTAAATAAAATTAAATATTATTATTTTCATAAATCTTACATTATTATGGATTTGATATCCATACATCAAAACATTGTTGTAAAATGTGGATTCAGAAAATTATTTTGTCTAATAATGTTTGGGCTAAGAAATTTTGTGTTCAAAAACCCCAATTTCATAATTTAATTAAAATTATATGAGTACCAAAAAAATTCATATTTGGTACATTTATAGTGGATTTTCCCAGCACATGACTGTAAATAATAAATTATTTCAGAAGATTCTCAAGATAAAAGGTGGATAAGACACTTTAGGTGACAATGATCAATAAGAAATTTATATCAGAGGTAATATTATACTTCTTAGTAAAGCTTTAATTTCAAATTATTATATTTTTTATAACTTAATAACAACATTATTAGAATACTTAAATTATGTTATGAGGGATACCTTGGGAACAATAGAAATGATTAAAATACTATTCAAATTTCAAAAAGTAAATTTATTCTTTCTATTGATAGGAATGAGAATGTATACACATTACAATTAGAATAACTTAAGAGGAAATATATACCTTGTATTAATGAAATAGAGGATCAATATTGACTATTTTATTGAGTTTTTTGTCACTATAATGTCAAATTTTTAGTAACAATTTTTAATAAAATACTAGTTAGAGATCTACTAGATCTTAGGTTTAAAGGTTCTAAAGTTTTTTATATTTCTAAATATTTAAGGAAACATAAGTCAAGTTTTAAATGTATTATTTATGTTTCGTCTTTATATTCTTCATGACAAGTGAGCATGGATTTATTTGATCCTATAAAAACTAGATGTATTAGTGGAAAATACTATCTATATGTCTTAATTGGTGACTATACTAGATACACATAGATCTATTTTTTTGAAAAAAAAATTGAATCATTTTTGTTTTGTTTTAAAAACTATGTATCCCAAGTTGAAATTGAGAAAAATCTACATTTGGTAACTATTCATAGTGATCTTGATAGATAATCTAAAAATACGTGTTTTAAATCTTTTTTTAGTAATAAAATCATTTTACATAATTTCTTATCACCTGGGTATTTTTAAAAAAATCATGTAGTTGAAAATAGAAATGTAGTTCTCTAGAATATTACTAGAACCATTTTTAGTGAATAATCAATTACAAAACATTTTTTATTAATAAAATTAAAACTATTTATAATACTGTAAATTTATTTTTACTAAGATCTTTTATTAATAAAACTTCCAATGATTTATTGATTGGATAAAATAAAAAACATTATTAATTTAGTGTTTTTGGATTAAAACTATTCATTTTTAATACTCAAGATAATTTTTATAAATTTTCTCCAAAATTAGATAAATGAATTTTTATTAGTTATTCTACAACTAATAAGTCCTATAGATTTGTTAATAAAAGTAAAAGTGATTTTCAGAAGAAAAAAAAATTGTATGTTAAATTCTATGAAACTAAATCTTTTGTTTTTAAATAACCTAAAACTACATCTTTAGATGTTTTGAAAAAACTGATTTTCCAACCATGTTGGAAAATTATTCTCTTGAGATAAAAAACTATATTTTAGGTTTTATCTCAAGAATAAATTCAAAATGTTGTTGATGAAAAACCATTTACAAACACAAGGAATAAAAAAATCTTTAAGAATCATCTCATTTATATTATCATTGGTGATGTAGGTCAACCAATTAAAACTAAAAGTTCCTTAAGAAACAAATGTGAACACTCTGAATTTTTATCACAATTTTTAATTAAATCTCCTTATAAGGCTATAGGTGATGAATATTGGGTAAAAGAAATGTAGGATAAACTTAATGAGTTTGAAAGGAATCAAGTTTTCAATTTGGATAAATTTCCTAGTGATTTTTCTATAATTAGTGTAAAATTGGGTTTTCAAAATAAATGTGATGAAAAAGGAGTTATAGTTAGATGTAATGATATACTATATTATAAGGGTTATAATTTGTGGGATGACATAGATTATGAATAAACTTACACACTAGTAGCTATATATGATGTTATTTATATTGTTCTATACTATACAACATATTTATATTCTACTCTTCTTCAAATGGGCATAAAGTGTACTTTCCATAATGGATATGTATAGAAGGAAGTTTATATAGAACAACCCCTTTGTTTTGAAAACAATAAATATTTGGATCGTATTTTTAGACATACCAATTACCTTTATGGATATAAAAAGGCCCCAAGATCCATGTATAATAGAGTAACATGATATTTGTTAAAAAAAATTAATGGAGTTGCAGATACAAAACGTTTTATTAAAACAAATTAAAGAACCCATCATTTTTCAAATATATATTTATGAAATTATATTTTCATCAATATAAAAATTACTAACCGATTCCTTTTCAAATATTATGAAATGTTATTTTGAAATGATAATGATGGGTGAATTTACATTCATTCATGGTTTTAAAATTTTGTAAAAACCATAAGGCACTTTTATATCTCTAATAAATTATATAAAAGATTTAATTAAAATTTTTGTTTATGAAAATAATAAAAGTATATGTAATCTTATCGGAACATAAAAAACATTTAATCTTGATGAATATGGAAAACGAATTGATCAAAATCATTTTAGAAGAATTATTGGTATTTTTCTATACCATACATCTACTCAGCTAGATTTAATTTTTTTACATGCTCATGTGTGATATTTCAAGAAAATACAATATAGATCCATATTAAAGAATTAAAATGATTTTTTTCATTATGTTAAGAGAACTATGGATTTTGGAAAAAAAATTCTTCTGGAAAAGATTTTGATTTAAAAAAAAATCTGATGTTGACTATTGTGGATATAAAATGGATTGAAAATTACATAAAGTACTTTTCATCTCTCAATATAATATTTAGTTTCATGGGATTATAAGAAAAAAACTCAGTAGCTCTTTCTAATTCTAATGCTTAATATGTAGCAGTTGGAAGTTGGGCTTCTCAAATGTTGGGGATGAAAAACACACTCAATGATTTGGGCATTATTTTTAGTAAATAACCTATTTTTTGTGATAACAAAAGTTCCATAGCTTTAAATTAACACCCAACACATCACTCAAAAGAAATGAACATTGATATAAGATACCATTTCCTTTTGGACCACACACAAAATGAGATATAATTTTACAATTCATTATAATACCAGAACAATATACTTAAATTAATAAAAAAACACTCAATTTTAATATAATTGATTGTATTAAATAAAATCTAGAAATGGTAAATATAAAACGATCATTCATATCTACTTCTTTTTTAAACCATTTTCTAATAGTAAAAAATCCTTAAATGGGGGGATTACATTTTCGTACTTTATTTATGAAATTATTTTTGTTTTCCAAATATTTTCAAAAGTTTTTTTCAAAAAACATTTCTTCAGAAGATTTTGGAAAAACATTACATTAATATTTTCTAAATAAACTCTTATTAAAAATGTTTCCATAAAAAAATTTCTAAAAACTTCCAAAAAAATTTTTAATTATTGTCTTTCTGGATAATATTTTCTTAAAAAGTTTATCCAACAAACTTTTCTTAAAATTTCTTTACAATGTTATATTTTTGAAAACTATGAAATTAAAATCATAGGAAAAAATTTCTTAAAAAAGTTTAAAATATTTTTCGATAGGTAAATTTCATTTTTTTTCTGCTATCAATATATATAATCTATTTTATAATATTTATAAAATCTCATAATTTTATCTTTTTAAATTGTTTTAAAAATTTTTATGTTTCTTTGGAGAAATATTTTTTCTATAAAACTCTTTAAATAGTTTATAAAAACTTCAAGAGTTCAAACATATTTTCAAATTTAAAGGAAATCTATCATTTTTGGATCTAAATAAGTGTTTTAACCTAAGTTGGAGTATCTAGAGAAGATGAAACATCTCTCTTAAAGAATATATAAAGGGTTTGGGTAATACCTAATTTATTTAATTATTTCCTCTGACAACATCTCTCGTCGATCAGATCTTCCTCAGTTAATATTTTTGCAGTTTGTTTTATAATCTACTTTCATTTGATCAATAAAAATAACCTCCTCCAATGTCAACTCATGCAAAATTTTTGAGAAAGAAAGTCAGATGAAAATATCTTGGTACAATAGGGATGATTTTATACTAAAATATTTTATTATTTTTCATGTTTGGGGATAATTATATACGGGAAAAATGATTTTGATCTTTATTTTCTTGATATTATAAGATATTTTAATGCATATTCTTAGTTCAATGTTGAAATAAATATACAAGTCATAACTTCTAATACTTTTTAAACGTTTCATATATTAGACATGAGAAAAGTTGCTGTGTTTTTTGGATTTACCTTTGATGGAGAAAATAATATGGAAACTCATATGCTTCTAAATAGGACAAAGGGTTTTCATAAGTTA
Source organism: Viscum album (assembly GCA_963277665.1). Classification (NCBI taxonomy): domain Eukaryota; kingdom Viridiplantae; phylum Streptophyta; class Magnoliopsida; order Santalales; family Viscaceae; genus Viscum; species Viscum album. The sequence continues at coordinate 41,548,239 of OY728162.1, forward strand.
ATATAAAAAATATATTTGTTTTCTTCTTATGAAAAAGTAACAAAAATTCAAAATTGTTCTCTAGATGATAGAATAGTGTCTATTTGGATGAAAAATTATCCCATTCTAAGGAAATTAGACAGTGAAACCTTAAAAGTAAAATATATATATCTGTGTTATTTATTTCTTATGTGATATAATGAAATTTCGTATTGTGATGTTTTTGTTCATTTTAATAGTGGTTGTCAGTAGTGGGATGATAACATTAAATATTCTCTTATATCTAAGTTTCATACCCATATTTTTGGTTAAATTCATGGAAGATTATAATGATAAAAACAAAACAACTCTAACGAGTCAAAATGCTTATTTTATTAGTGTTTTAAGAAATAGTAAAAAAAATTGAAATACATTTTTAAGAAACACGGATGTGGATGATAAAGACGTCCTAGTAGATACTTATGTATAGACAACCTCATATAATAAAGAGTAAAATTAACCCTTACCTAGTACTTTTCCTTAGTCGAGGTCAAGTTAACCTCCTATGTAATAGTTAAATAATTGTTATTAAATTATACAAGAACCAAATACATAAATATGACATCATATATGATCTTATAATATTTCTTTGTTAATAATATTACAGTAGTATCATTGTTTTGGGTGTTAACTGATTCGTTTTCCTTTATATTTTTTGTTATGTAAGTAATTTTTGTTATGGATAGGATATATTAGATTCATATATAGAATGATATTAATTTCTTAAACATTATTTTTAATCATCAAATGAAAATTATTCTTGAATGGTTACGATGGGGAATTAATCTTATCAGGTTCGTGGAGATGGTAATATGTATGTACGTATGGGCGATAATATCATTCTATTGCTGGAAAAATCAAATGTAATTTTATGGTATCTCATATATACAAAATCATTAACATTTTATATTTATTATTTAAATCAGTTATTCTAATTATTATACACATCCAAATAATGAAGTGTTGAATAACAAACTACACCATGATGTGGAGACGGTAAGTCGTACATAGGCACATATAGTGACTTTGTCATTAATAGGGTGGATAGAATAATGAATATGGATGTACCATATTTATAATAACATCACAGTATGTAGAAGGTACTGGAGTTATTATTTTTGGTATGGGAACAACAAAGAAAGAGGAACTGGAAGAAGAAAAGAACTTGAAAGAGGTTATGAAATAATTACCTCTTCTTTGGGTTCTTCCTTTTGATTTGATCAAAAGGGCTTTTTAGGATAGATTTATGATCAAATTCAAGCATCTAGGTTTAATTGAGGGTAGTTGAGAGTATATTTTAGTAGGGTTTAGCCGAGCCAAACGGACTTGGATGTTAGAATTTGAGAGAACGGGAAGTTCCCTTTTATAAGAGAGGTGAGGGAACCTTAGGAAAAGATTTAAATATTATTTTATTATAAAGTCATTTTCAGTTTATAATGGCCCTAAATGGATTTATTTTGAGTATAAGGTGGCTATGGGTATAAAAAATCTCAACCAATAGGTTTTATACAAGTTTAGGTCACTATATTAACCTTATCTTTTAGATTTAACTCTTAGTTAAATAGTTTATCTTTTACCATGTCTTCTTGTATTATTATAATAAATGGTTAATAATATTACTATAAAAATACAAGATGACCCCAAGTGGTTAATTATTGACATATATAACTTTATATAATTCCTTTTTCTAAACCATATATTTTTAAGAATATTATATCATTTAATAAAATAGTATTTGTTTTAAAACCCCATTTATGTCAATTTTGACACTATTTTGTATTTGGTTTTTTTAAGTCATAAAGAACTTTATCACTAAGAAAAAAATTATTTAATCAACCCTGACATGTCATATTATCCTAAAAAATTGGAATGCATAAAAAGTCTCAATTTACATTTATTTTAATATTTATTATATCAATTATTTTAATATTTCAGTAATAAGGTAATTATTGCATCATCATTGTGTCATAAATAAATTTAATTATATAATGTCTAAAAATTAAAAATAAAATACCATAATGTGGGAAATATTTTTATCTTTCTAATGAATATTTATAGTCGAATTTATCTTATGTATATCCCTATATTAAAATGGTTTAGTTATTAAAAGTTGAATTTAACACTTTTAGCTCTGCTTTAAATAAAATAATAATAAACGTCCTAATCTAATCCAAGTGAATCAAAAGTATAATATTTTATTCCTAAGGATGTTTTAGGTCTAAATACATTTATCCAATAGAATTAGGACATGTTTTAGGGTAATTATAATATCATTTTTACATTTAATTACCCTATTTACTTTTAACCGTGGTAAATAAAATTCAAAAGTTACTATTCACCAAAACAATATTTGCATCCTATTGAACAAAATTTTACTTAGTAATGTCATCCATTGTAGAGACCCGAAGCTTGACGTACATGGACATTACATTACATTTGCGGAATACTTAGTACATAACAAAAACACACACTAAAGGATCGTAATAGTTTAGTGTCTTTGGAAACTCGGAACGTAATCTTCTAATCGTGGTGAAAGTTCTTCAATATCTCCCATAAAGTTCATCCCTTTTTTTTACCTAAAATCTTTCTTTATATCCTGGGGAAAAGAAAACATAAAAGGGTGAGCTCAAATGCTCAGTAAGGGTAAACAAAAGAAATATCAATCACATCATATATATAAGAACATAGCTTTTGGAAATCTTAACCTGCAAAAAAGCTCATAATATCATAACATGGGATAAATCATAGAAGTGAAATGTAATCCCAATAATCATAACTTAAAACATGAAACTTTTTGGCATACACACATAATCATAGAGAATCATTTCTTGTTAGTCAAGACTCAATGCCAAGACTATCTTAGTGGACAAAGTCCCTTTCTGAATCGAGTAACCCTCGTTTCAGTCCTGTTTCACTGAACCGGTATAACCTACCATTTCAGCCATGTCTATCTCATGAGATATAAAATCTTTACCCAATGCATTGGAGGGAGATATAGGTCCCACCCATCTTATAATGAATCCTTTCTTATGTGTGCCACATAATCATAAACCATACATCATAGCGTAACCCATGTAATAAAAATGGAATTCTTAAACAACATGACATCATAAAACAATTCATATAAGATAAAGGAATTCATAAAAATATTTCCATCACAACATAATCAAACCAATGTAATAATAGCGATAAAAACAGAACCCTTTCATTATTTTAGATGGAAAATAATTTTGATAAAATACTTGAACTCCATTCTTGAGGAAAATATCCTTTCTACTTCAAAAACATTTTTCCTTTCATAACATGTCATACAACTTTAAAACAAAAGAAGTTGATTAAAAATAAACATGAAAACTTGTAAAGGAAGTTTCTTGGAAATAATGTTTTAAAAATCCATTCATGCCGTATAAGTTAAAAAAAACAATCTTCGTACTTTTGTCGGAAAAGTCAAAAAGTACCTCGTACGAAAAACGACAAAAGACTCCTTTCATATCTTTTAAAAAAACATACCGAAGGGTAAAAATGGATTTAAACAATTGTATGTGGATGGAAATAATATTACATATTGATGAAACATGGATGTGGATGATAAAATACACCCCAGTAAATACTTACGAATAAACAATCTCGGATAAAAATGAGATTGTGATATTTCCCTTACCTTAGGTCCGATTTTCTTCGTATGTGTCCGAACCTCCTGTATAATGATTTAAATAATGTCATTGACTTATTACAGAATCATATTCATTTTTATGATATCATATATGGTTCACTCATGACATTATATTACCCGTTCTTTTGTAAATTCCATGTTAAAGAAGCGTTTTGGGTAAAATCGTTTCATTTATCGTAGGTGTTTTGACTTGTTGTTCTTGACATTATTATTACTTATATCATGATTTACTTACTTCCATAATATAAAATATGATTTATATATCATATATATTCAGTATATATATATATATAATAGATAGATAAATAAAATGAAAAACACCGTTCATGGAGACGGTAGTCCGTACGTACGCATGAACGCTGTTTTCCATTCCTTATTGTCTTGAAATGGAAGTAAGTAGATTACATACATATATATATATATATATATACATAAATCCAGTAGCTTTATAATGTCATATATTTCATTATTATTTCTTATATATACTTTATAATCATTCTTAAATGGTTAACATGGAGAATGAATCTCATCGCGTCGTGGAGACGTTAGTCCGTACGTACGCACGAGCGATGATATCATTTCCATAAATATTGAATTGGATTGGAGTGGATTATACAATATATCAGAATCAATATGATGTTTTAATAACTATGTATAGTTATTATTTACACCATTATACTCATCCATGTAAGGTGGTGGTGGAAAATAGATTACACCACGGCGTGGAGACGGTATTCCGTACGTACGCACGCGCGGTGATTTCTTTTTTTCCGTAGGATGGATAGATGGTGAAATAGGGTTGTTTCATACTTATAATAACATACCAGTATATGAGTGATACTGATGTTATTACTTCATAATGAAACAACCTAAGAAGAAGAAGTGGAAGAAGAAATAAAGATGAAAGAATTGGTAACGGTAATTACCTCTTCTTTGAAGTGCCTCTTTGAGACCTCCTCTTAGGGCACTAAAATTGGTCTTTGAGGAAGACCAGAACCTCTAGGATGTTTCTAGGGAAGTGGAGAAGAGATTTTGGCAGGGTTTGGACGAGCTTGAGTGCTCAAATTGGTGTGAGGAGGAGGGGGAGGAGGTGTCCTTTTATAAGGGAGGAGAGGGGCACCTTAGGAATATCTCAAAATATTATTTTATATTAAAGTCAAAATCGGTTTATAATGGTTCAAAAGGGTCTTATTTCGAAGCTAAAGTGGGGATGGGTCGAAATCCTATCAACCAATAGAATTTAGACAAGTTTAGGATATTATTTTAACCTTATCAATTAGATTTAACTCTAAGTTAAATAATTTAACTTTTACCATGTCTTTTTGTTTTCTTTCACTATATGGTTAATACACTTACTATAACATGCCAAACGAACCCCAAATTGTTTATTATTAATATATATATCCTTATCTAAGTCATTTGGCCGAACCTTAGATTTTTAGGAATAAAATAATAATTAATAATATAATATTTGATTTAAAAACTATTTTGTGTCAATTTTGACACTATTTGATATATGATTTTTGTGAGAGTCATAACAGAATTAAATGTTCTAACCAAGTTCATTAAATCAACATTAATATATCATAGTAACCTAGAAAATTAGTGTAATTCATAAAAAGTCTCAAATTACATTTCTTTTGGTGTTTATAACATCAATTATGTCAATATTTCATTAATAAGATAATTACTGCATCATCATTGTGTCATAAATAAATTAAATTATTTAAAGTATAAAAATTACAAATAAAATACCATTATGTAGGAAATATTTTTATCTTTCTAATTAATATTTATAATCTAAAATCCAACATATATAACCCTATGTAACAATTGTTTTTCTAAAAGATATATGCTTGTATCATTTTTGTATTCATTTTAACTTAATTAAAATAAAGTGTCATTATCACTTACAAGTGGATCAATGGGGTCCCAAAATCGACCCAAAGATGCCCATGGTCGACCATGTATCAACCAATAGGGTTAAGACACGTTTTAGGGTAATTTAATATTATTATAATATTATTTTTTAACCCTTATTTACCGGATTTACCCTTAACCATGGTAAATAAAATATTTACCGCAGTAATTATTCAAAATGTCTAAAAATAAAAGTTACCTATTTACACAATTTGAACATCCTGATTCCAAATATGGAATCCATTTTTCTAAATTCAAAACACAGAAGTGGCAGAAATTAATTTAAAATTAATTCCCGCTGTCAAAACAAAAAGCGTGTTTTTAAGAGATAATAACTATCAAAAGATTGACACTTGTTTATGTTCGGTTTAATTGTAAAATTGTGTCCAATGACCAACATTATATTAAGTGGTAAAAATATATTCTAAATATACTTTAAAACCATTCAATATTATAATTTAACCACATAAGATATTACGATGAAAAAAGTTGTTTTTAATTAAAATATAGCGTGTTTTTACTATTCATTAAAATATGAAAGTTATCGGAAAAATATCAAAAATTTATCTAATGTAAATTTTTACATCCTGATTCAAAAGAAGAATATTATTTTGTCAAATTGAACATATAAACATGTTAAAAACTATATTTAAAGTGGGTGCGCCATCAAAAGGCGGTAAAACTGCATTTTTTGAAAAATACTTATTTTACCCGAAAAAATTATTTTGTTCTTATACCATGTTCTAGAAATGTGTAAGATGAATAATAATGTTATAAAATTCAAAATTTAGTTAATACTATTCATAACGGCTAGTTCATGACAATATTATAATAATATAACATTTTTTATTAAAACCCGGTATTGCGTACAACACACGCTATCGAGGAAGGCCGCGATTGCGTGTAATGCAAGCCAAGTCAGGGTTGCGTGTTGTGAAAGAATCCTTCATTGTTTCGTATAACAGAATCCAACCATATTTCATTTATACATTTAATATATATATATATATATATATATATACTCAATGTTGCGTAGAATAACTATTATCAAAATTGTGTGTAACACGATCCAAGAATAGTGTTGCGTATACTGCAAGCTAATACGGTGTTGCGTATAGCGCAAGGTAATTTTGGTGTAGAATACAACACAAGACATTAATGAAATTAAAAGAATATTTTTCATAAAATCTCGGGGTGTTACATTCTACCCCCCTTAAAATGAATTTCTCCCTCGAAATTCGTCGGGATTATAAATGGTTTACTATTCGAAAGTTTCTTTGATAGAAACCCACATCGTAAAAAAAAATACCAAAACTTATCTTTAAAAACAAAAGTATGAAACGTAACGGTTACCCAAATAAACTAATCACTGGGTTTCCACATAGGTGAAAATATGGATATGGAAGAGAAATCTAACAATCATGTTCTGATGGAGAGTGGTAGAGAACATGGCTATGGAAAAGCTAGCAATCACAAAGCCATAAATTTGTGATGATCTAAGGTACCATCTGATTCATTAGATATAAGATCACTAGGACAACATTTTTGGTTTTCAATATCATTTCCCTAAAGTTGAAAAATTTGAATTAGAAGAAATACTTACTTGATTTTGGTATAATCTCACTGTTGTTCGTGAATTGAACAATTTACACTTCTTCCCTTAAAGAAATGAAGTTGAATTTTTTATTCGTGATGTGTTAGCAGATCATGTGATAGAATGACAGGTCATTCCATCTGTCTCAAACAAAAGGTTAGCAAAACTTATATACATAAGTCGATCTATAGTGAGATTAATCATATATGGTTCCTAAAATGGACTTATACTTCATATATCATACTGCTTAATATAATAAAACTAGTTTCTACTAAACAGGGACTTCCTGTAGGTCAGTGGTAGGCGATAAAGGTCAGTCGCACTTCGGTTGTGGGTTCGATTCCCACAGCCTTGTCCGAAGCGATGGGCTGTCGCCCGTCCTGCAGGTTGTCCTTTTTCTAAAACTACATTACTATAACATCACATAAATAATATCAAAAGAAGTTCTATACTTAAACAATACTAACTTATGGTTAACATAATCCATTACAATCTTTAGGCTTATCTAAAATACTTCGGTCCAAGCTCATAGTAAAAAGAAAATGATTACTTGAAATGTCGTCAACCAATCATGTGAATACCATCATTTATCCCCCATATATCTTGTTGGTCACATTCCAAACATTCAAAGTCCTTAATAATGTATACTCTTGAATACCCATTGAACCTTAGTGAAAACTTGAATGCAGTTAAAAGTTAACACTTTACACATACCAAAATCCTCAAAATTATTTATACTCAAACCATGATATCACTTAGTCCTTATATCAATCATGAGCTCATGAATACAATCAAACATATCATTATCTTCTTATCCTTTCATTATGCACTTATCATCTACTTTCCAAAAGTATCTGGATAACCTTTCATGGTTACTGGTAACATTAATCAGACAACAATGTAACAATCCTTACATGTCTCTTTATTCCATAGTACCATGAGATTACTTATACAACATTACACATGATAAACATGTAATCATTCCACTACATTCTTAAACCATTGACCGAGCTTCAACAATTCTTTCCTCTCACATATCATTTGTAGTCTCTTCATCATCATCAACATAAATACTTCCCATACGACCATACTGATTATCTTCATGAGACTTTCCCTTAGGGCATTGGTTTGCATAATGCCCATACATTCCACATTTAAAACATTTAACCATTGTCGATGTCGTAGCAATACCATTATCCTCATCCATGGTGTTAACTGAACCTTTTCCTTTGCACTTACTTACTTTGTGTCCTTCTTTTCCACACCCAAAGCATCTTCCAGTTCTTTTGAAACATTCTCCTTGATGCCTCTTCCCACATGATTTACATAGGGGGAATTGAACTTTCTTTCATCTATGATCATCATGAAACTCCATCTTTCTCTTATTAGCCGAGTCAGGAAACTTACCAAATTTTACTTTATTGATCATATTATGAGATTGCTGATTCGGCATAATAATGATGTTTGGACATCCAAATCCCATTTCATTATGAAGAATATCATTCCATTGTCCACCATATCCTCCATTATCGTGAATCATCTTGTTTCCAACGATTTTCTAAAACCCCAAAAAAAAATTGTGTTAGAGGAAAAATCATAATAAAGGGGGAGTAACTTCAATATCTAACATCTTAGATTTAATCTAATATCATTACCATAGTTCTAGTACTATATCCTATACGTATACTTATCCTTAGGGACATCCCTAGACATACCTTAGAAATATCTCTAGGGATCTCACTAACGTTTTCGCGTCCTAGTTTCCAAAGGTTGACTAAACCTTTCCTCTGATACCAACTGTAGAGACCCGAAGCTTGACGTACATGGACATTACATTACATTTGCGGAATACTTAGTACATAACAAAAACACACACTAAAGGATCGTAATAGTTTAGTGTCTTTGGAAACTCGGAACGTAATCTTCTAATCGTGGTGAAAGTTCTTCAATATCTCCCATAAAGGTCATCCCTTTTTTTTTACCTAAAACCTTTCTTTATATCCTGGGGAAAAGAAAACATAAAAGGGTGAGCTCAAATGCTCAGTAAGGGTAAACAAAAGAAATATCAATCACATCATATATATAAGAACATAGCTTTTGGAAATCTTAACCTGCAAAAAAGCTCATAATATCATAACATGGGATAAATCATAGAAGTGAAATGTAATCCCAATAATCATAACTTAAAACATGAAACTTTGTGGCATACACACATAATCATAGAGAATCATTTCTTGTTAGTCAAGACTCAATGCCAAGACTATCTTAGTGGACAAAGTCCCTTTCTGAATCGAGTAACCCTCGTTTCAGTCCTGTTTCACTGAACCGGTATAACCTACCATTTCAGCCATGTCTATCTCATGAGATATAAAATCTTTACCCAATGCATTGGAGGGAGATATAGGTCCCACCCATCTTATAATGAATCCTTTCTTATGTGTGCCACATAATCATAAACCATACATCATAGCGTAACCCATGTAATAAAAATGGAATTCTTAAACAACATGACATCATAAAACAATTCATATAAGATAAAGGAATTCATAAAAATATTTACATCACAACATAATCAAACCAATTTAATAATAGGGATAAAAACAGAACCCTTTCATTATTTTAGATGGAAAATAATTTTGATAAAATACTTGAACTCCATTCTTGAGGAAAATATCCTTTCTACTTCAAAAACATTTTTCCTTTCATAACATGTCATACAACTTTAAAACAAAAGAAGTTGATTAAAAATAAAAATGAAAACTTGTAAAGGAAGTTTCTTGGAAATAATGTTTTAAAAATCCATTCATGCCGTATAAGTTAAAAAAAACAATCTTCGTACTTTTGTCGGAAAAGTCAAAAAGTACCTCGTACGAAAAACGACAAAAGACTCCTTTCATATCTTTTAAAAAAACATACCGAAGGGTAAAAATGGATTTAAACAATTGTATGTGGATGGAAATAATATTACATATTGATGAAACATGGATGTGGATGATAAAATACACCCCAGTAAATACTTACGAATAAACAATCTCGGATAAAAATGAGATTGTGATATTTCCCTTACCTTAGGTCCGATTTGCTTCGTATGTGTCCGAACCTCCTGTATAATGATTTAAATAATGTCATTGACTTATTACAGAATCATATTCATTTTTATGATATCATATATGGTTCACTCATGACATTATATTACCCGTTCTTTTGTAAATTCCATGTTAAAGAAGCGTTTTGGGTAAAATCGTTTCATTTATCGTAGGTGTTTTGACTTGTTGTTCTTGACATTATTATTACTTATATCATGATTTACTTACTTCCATAATATAAAATATGATTTATATATCATATATATTCAGTATATATATATATATATAATAGATAGATAAATAAAATGAAAAACACCGTTCATGGAGACGGTAGTCCGTACGTACGCATGAACGTTGTTTTCCATTCCTTATTGTCTTGAAATGGAAGTAAGTAGATGACATACATATATATATATATACATAAATCCAGTAGCTTTATAATGTCATATATTTCATTATTATTTCTTATATATACTTTATAATCATTCTTAAATGGTTAACATGGAGAATGAATCTCATCGCGTCGTGGAGACGGTAGTCCGTACGTACGCACGAGCGATGATATCATTTCCATAAATATTGAATTGGATTGGAGTGGATTATACAATATATCAGAATCAATATGATGTTGTAATAACTATGTATAGTTATTATTTACACCATTATACTCATCCATGTAAGGTGGTGGTGGAAAATAGATTACACCACGGCGTGGAGACGGTATTCCGTACGTACGCACGCGCGGTGATTTCTTTTTTTCCGTAGGATGAATAGATGGTGAAATAGGGTTGTTTCATACTTATAATAACATACCAGTATATGAGTGATACTGATTTTATTACTTCATAATGAAACAACCTAAGAAGAAGAAGTGGAAGAAGAAATAAAGATGAAAGAATTGGTAACGGTAATTACCTCTTCTTTGAAGTGCCTCTTTGAGACCTCCACATAGGGCACTAAAATTGGTCTTTGAGGAAGACCAGAACCTCTAGGATGTTTCTAGGGAAGTGGAGAAGAGATTTTGGTAGGGGTTGGCCGAGCTTGAGTGCTCAAATTGGTGTGAGGAGGAGGGGGAGGAGGTGTCCTTTTATAAGGGAGGAGAGGGGCACCTTAGGAATATCTCAAAATATTATTTTATATTAAAGTCAAAATCGGTTTATAATGGTTCCAAAGGGTCTTATTTCGAAGCTAAAGTGGGGATGGGTCGAAATCCTATCAACCAATAGAATTTAGACAAGTTTAGGATATTATTTTAACCTTATCAATTAGATTTAACTCTAAGTTAAATAATTTAACTTTTACCATGTCTTTTTGTTTTCTTTCACTATATGGTTAATACACTTACTATAACATGCCAAACGAACCCCAAATTGTTTATTATTAATATATATATCATTATCTAAGTCATTTGGCCGAACCTTAGATTTTTAGGAATAAAATAATAATTAATAATATAATATTTGATTTAAAAACTATTTTGTGTCAATTTTGACACTATTTGATATATGACTTTTGTGAGAGTCATAACAGAATTAAATGTTCGAACCAAGTTAATTAAATCAACATTAATATATCATAGTAACCTATAAAATTAGTGTAATTCATAAAAAGTCTCAAATTACATTTATTTTGGTGTTTATAACATCAATTATGTCAATATTTCATTAATAAGATAATTACTGCATCATCATTGTGTCATAAATAAATTAAATTATTTAAAGTATAAAAATTACAAATAAAATACCATTATGTAGGAAATATTTTTATCTTTCTAATGAATATTTATAATCTAAAATCCAACATATATAACCCTATGTAACAATTGTTTTGCTAAAAGATATATGCTTGTATCATTTTTGTATTCATTTTAACTTAATTAAAATAAAGTGTCATTATCACTTACAAGTGGATCAATGGGGTCCCAAAATCGACCCAAAGATGCCCATGGTCGACCATGTATCAACAAATAGGGTTAAGACACGTTTTAGGGTAATTTAATATTATTATAATATTATTTTTTAACCCTTATTTACCGGATTTACCCTTAACCATGGTAAATAAAATATTTACCGCAGTAATTATTCAAAATGTCTAAAAATAAAAGTTACCTATTTACACAATTTGAACATCCTGATTCCAAATATGGAATCCATTTTTATAAATTCAAAACACAGAAGTGGCAGAAATTAATTTAAAATTAATTCCCGCTGTCAAAACAAAAAGCGTGTTTTTAAGAGATAATAACTATCAAAAGATTGACACTTGTTTATGTTCGGTTTAATTGTAAAATTGTGTCCAATGACCAACATTATATTAAGTGGTAAAAATATATTCTAAATATACTTTAAAACCATTCAATATTATAATTTAACCACATAATATATTACGATGAAAAAAGTTGTTTTTAATTAAAATATAGCGTGTTTTTACTATTCATTAAAATATGAAAGTTATCGGAAAAATATCAAAAATTTATCTAATGTAAATTTTTACATCCTGATTCAAAAGAATAATATTATTTTGTCAAATTGAAAATATAAACATGTTAAAAACTATATTTAAAGTGGGTGCGCCATCAAAAGGCGGTAAAACTGCATTTTTTGAAAAATACTTATTTTACCCGAAAAATTTATTTTGTTCTTATACCATGTTCTAGAAATGTGTAAGATGAATAATAATGTTATAAAATTAAAAATTTAGTTAATACTATTCATAACGGCTAGTTCATGACAATATTATAATAATATAACATTTTTTATTAAAACCCGGTATTGCGTACAACACACGCTATCGAGGAAGGCCGTGATTGCGTGTAATGCAAGCCAAGTCAGGGTTGCGTGTTGTGAAAGAATCCTTCATTGTTTCGTATAACAGAATCCAACCATATTTCATTTATACATTTAATATATATATATATATATACTCAATGTTGCGTAGAATAACTATTATCAAAATTGTGTGTAACACGATCCAAGAATAGTGTTGCGTATACTGCAAGCTAATACGGTGTTGCGTATAGCGCAAGGTAATTTTGGTGTAGAATACAACACAAGACATTAATGAAATTAAAAGAATATTTTTCATAAAATCTCGGGGTGTTACATCCATGTCTCTCTGATTTTTTAAATTCACTTCACCGAAGCGGTAAAGTTATGTTTTATGCAAATTTATAAATGTGTCTAGATGGTGGGTAAAAGATGTTAAAAAGTAAAATAAAATTTTATATATCTAATATTATTAGAAAATGACTCCAATTAATTAAATTGGAAAAATATAGGTATTATGTATCTATTTTGACATAAAATAAATTTAATTAAAATAAATAATTATTTAAATAAAAAGTTGTTTTTAAACAAAAACGCAGTATTTTTCACTATTCATCAAAAATTGAAAGCTTTCAAAAAAATACAAAAAATTCACACTAAACTAATTTTGATATTCCAAATCCAAAAACAAAGTACAATTCGAAAAAAAAATTATAAAATTTCAAAAAGTGGGTATTATTATTCATAACTGCTTTTTAGATGGCCAGTTTGATTTATCGTGATGTGCTAGAACTCGAAATTGTGTACAGCACAAGCTATTGTATTATTAAAAGAGAAGTGTACCATGGAATCTTGGGGTGTTACATTATCCCCTCCTTCATATAATTTCATCCTCTAAATTTCTACAATATTACTGCATAAAAATATTTGGGTGGTTCTTCATCATAAGTTCCTCAGGTTCCCATGTTGCCTCTTCCATCTTATGATTTCTCCAAAGAAATTTTACCAAGAAAGTCATCCAGTTTCTCAACACTTGTTATGTGGTATCAATAATCCTGATAGTCTCTTCACAATAAGAAATATCAGTTTCCAATTCTATTTCTTCATAGGTGAGTACATGAATTGGGTCTGGCATATATTTTCTCAACAGTTAAACTTGGAACACGTCATGAACTTTGGAGAGACTTGACGGCATTTCCAAACGGTAGGCAACAACTTCATTTCGTTCTATAATTTCAAAATATTCAATGTACCTGGGAATTAATTTACCCTTCTTTTTGAATCATATAACACCCTTCCATGGAGATACCTTCAAGAAAACATGATCTCCTACTTGGAATTCCAAATCCTTACTTCGGTTTTCGGCATAGCTCTTTTTCCTACTTTGAGCTACTTTGGTGTGGGTTTGGATAATCTTCACATTTTCCATTGTTTCCTCAATAAGTTCTGGGCCTATGATTTTTTTTCACCAACACCATCCCAACAAGATGGTGTGCGAAATCTCTTTCCATATAATGCTTCATATGCTGCCATCTAAATACTTGAATGTAATCTATTGTTATAGGAAAATTCTACCATAGGTAAATACTGATCCCACATAACATGAAAGTCAAGTGAGAAAGATCTCAACATGTATTCTAAGGTTTGAATAGTCCATTATGATTGTCCATCAGTTTGACGGTGGTAGGCAGTTCTCAAATGAAGTTCAGTATCCAGGGATTTCTGAATACTTTTCCAAAATCATGATTTAAAATGGGGATCACTATCAGAAACAATTGATAGGGATATATCATGAAGTCTTACAACTTCATTAACATACAGTCTTTCTAAATGTTGAAGTGGTAAATCTTCTCTTATAGAAAGAAAATGTTCTAACTTGGTAAAATGATCAACATTGTCCCATATTGCACCATTCCTTCTAGGATTCTTTGGTATACCCATAACAAATTCCATTGTAATATCATCCAATTTCCACTGAGGTATGGGAAGAGGTTGCATGACTCCTCCAGGATGTTGTCTTCCATCCTTCACATCTTTACAAACCATACATCTTGACACATAATCATCAATATCCCTCTTCATGTTGTCCCACCAAAAATGTTCCTTCAAATCTCTATACATATTAGTGCTACCAGAGTGTATAGAGAAATTGGAGCTATGAGCATCATCCAACAATTACCGTTTTTGATCAGGTATATCAGGAACACAAAGTCTCTTCCCAAATTTCAAAATTCCATCTTCATATATGAATATGGTCAATCTCCCAACAATCACAACTTTAATTTTTGTTTTGAAAATACTCATCATCAGTCTAAGAACTTTTTATCCTTTCAAGTAATTATGGATTGGAAACCATTTGAAAAATTATTGATGTTTCACCTTATATGATTATTCCCATATCCATCATTACTAGATCCATGAACATAGGATCTCATTAAACTCTTATCTTTTTCATAACTCCATGATCCTTTCTTCTCAAAGCATTTTCCACCTTATTTTCCTTCCCCTAGTGGTAGTGTATAGTGAAATCATAATCCTTGAGTAGTTCTAGCCATCTCCTTTGCATCATGTTGAGTTCTTTTTGTGATAAAATTTACTTAAAACTCTTGTGATCAGTATATATCTAACATTTTTCACCATAAATATAGTGTCTCCATATCTTCCGAGAAAATATTATAGCTACTAACTCAAGATCATGAGTGGGATAGTTTTGATCATGAATTTTTAGCTCTCATGATTCATAGGCAATAACTCTATCATTATGCATAAGGACACAACCAAGTCCTTTCTTTGAAGCATCACTATAAATAACAAACCCATTATTCCCCGATGGTAGATTCAATATAGGAGAATTAATTAATCTTCTCTTCAATTATTCAAAAAATTATTCACACTCTTTTTTTTAAAAAAAAATTAACCCATTTACATGTGATCTTGGTTATTGGGTTTGACAATCAGGAAACATTCTGGACGAAGCGCCGATAATAACCTTATAAACCAATAAAACTGCATACCTCAGTAATACCCATCAGTGCTGTCCATTCTTGGATTGCTCTTGTATTATAAGGATCAAAAAAGATTACATCCATAGAGACAATATGGATAAGAAAAGAAATATCCTGAAGCCATAATTCACACTCGCTAAACTTTCCATATAATTCATTTATTCTAAGAGTCTTTAAAATAATACGCAAGTGATTTTCATGATCTTCGTAGCTTTTGGAGTATACCAAGATATAATCAATAAATACTACTACAAAGTCATCAAAATATTCCTTGAAAACTATATTCATTATATCCATGAAAGGAGAGGGTGCATTAGTCAGTCCAAAAGGCATTACTGTAAACTTGTAACGCCCATACCAAGTACGAAATGCTATCTTCGGAATTCCTTCCTTCTTCATGCACAATTGATGATATCCAGATCGAAGGTCAATCTTTGAAAAATATTGAGCTTCATGATTTTGATCAAATAAATCATCAATGAGAGGTAGGGGATACTTGTTCTTTAATGTTATAGCATTTATCTCTCTGTAGTCAATGCATAACCTCATAGATCAATCTTTCTTCTTAACAAAAAGAACAGGGGCTCCCCATAGAGAAACACTAGGGAGAATAAATGCTTTATTACTCAATTCCTCTATCTGTTTCTTTAGTTTGAAAAATTCCAAAGTGGCCATTCTATAAGGGGTATTCAATATGGGCCTTGAACCAAGAATTAAGTTAATGGAAAACTCAATTTCTCGTTTTGGTGGATGTCCAGGTAAATCCTCTGGAAACACATCAACATATTCTTGAACAATAGTTACATCCTCTAATTGAACATTCCTTTCCTCACCCATAGTTATTTCACTCCCTTCCTCCCTAAAATTTGAATTTAGTAGAGCTACTATGGGTGGATCTAGATAATAATTATATGGTGACGTTTCTACTCTAAAATAAGGTATTCTTTATCATCATAAAAAATTGTAACCTCCTTATTCTTACAATGGATTTTTGCATCGTGGTCTGAAAGCCAATCCATTCCTAGGATTATATCAAATTCAATAATGGGTATGACAATAATATTAACAGATAGAGAACATTTATAAGCCATAATGGTAAATGATTGAAAAAACTTTGTTGCAATGATACTTCCCTTATGAGTTTTTACTGACAAATATCTTGTTAAATCAAATTGGAAATATCTAATTTTCTTGGAAAATTGGGATGATATTAAATAATGCGATGATCTAGAATCAAATAAAGCATAGGATAAATTTGAGGAAACAATTAAAGTACCTGCCACCACGTCATTAAGATCTTCAACCTCGGTAGTAGTGATCGCATAAGATTGGCCTTGCTCCCTTGTAATTTTCTGAGGTAGGTTTCCTTGATGCTTGGGACATTAATTTTCATAATTTCCCATCTCTTTACAATTTTATCATTCAACATTGAAATCCTCTTTCTTTCCCTTGAAATCACGTGCTTAGTGGACTTTTTAACCACACTTGTAACAAACTCACATTCCCTTCAAGCAAGTATCGGGGTGTTTCTTCCCACATTTACTATAGTATAGAAATTTAACTTTTCCCTTCTTCACCTTACTTCCATTTCCAGAGTGTTTAGAATATCTTTTCTTCTCTTTCTTTTCTTTAAATTCATAAGACTTAGAGAATTCATTTTCTGTTTTGATAGCACATGAGAATATATCTTCGTATGATGAGAAGGATTGTGATACTAATGCTCAAGGGAGAAATGGTTTTAACCCATCAAAGAATCAATAAATCTTACTCCTTGGGTTACGTATATAATATGTAGCATTCCTTTCAAACCTTGTAAAGTTAGCCTCATACTTTGCGATATTTTCATCCTCCTTTTCCCTCAGACTCAAAAAATGCCTTTCCATATCCGCTCGGTGTTCACAAGGATTGTATTTTTTCTAATAAAATCCCCTTAAAATCCCTCCATTCCATATTTGATACTTCTTCATCCTCCTTTTTGTTTTGAATTATTTACCACCATTGATCTGCATCTCCTGTGAGGCAATAAATTTCCATGACAACTTTTTCCCTTTTTTTACTCCCCAAAGCATAAAATATATTCTATAATGAACTTATCCATTTCTCGACTAAAAATGGAATTGTAGTCCCATTTAATGTTGGTGTTTTTTCCTCATGAAGTGGTCTAACATTGATCCTCCACATTGTGGATCATGGTTCTCCATACGAGTAATGTTATTATTCATAACCTCAGTGAGGTATCCCAGTATGGTTAAAAGTTGTTCAGCACTAGTTACATCACCACCTCAACTATAATTATATTGAGAATGAGGGAAATACCTACATGGATTACCTACATTGATATGATTTCTATTCCATTCACTAGGCTTCATTTATAAACAATGGCATACACTAGGTCTGTTTATGAATCACAATGAATAATTCCAAACTTGCAAAACACTTAACATAAATTAAACCATTTATGCATATAATCCATAATCATAAGAAATTTTATTTGAGGTATTATTTAATCATAAATCATTTATAGTGGTTTTCAAATAAAGTGTGAATTATCCTAGGCACCTCCCCCAGAAGTGTCGTAACCAAGAGTGCAGTAAGGCCCATTGTCGTGTACCAGGATACCCTGATTCAAGCCTGAAACTCCTTGGTAGAGTTTTCAATCCTAGGTACATTGATTCTAGAGTTGCCTCTATCTACTCATATCCAGACAGGGATGTATTTCTTGTAAAATACACAAAATCTCTTCATTAACAAAATTATATAAATTTATTCTATACTAATCATCAAATCCTATCTTAGGGTAATGTTCTCTAATCAAAGTTTTTCTAAATCTAGTTTCCAAGTTTTATACTAAACTTTCTCTGATACCAATTGTAACGTCTCGACCCTAGTTACCCAGATTCAGTGAATTATTACATATAATTGGCATGATCATAAGAGATCAAGTCTCGAAAGACCGATTAGTTTAGTAGCCTTGAAAGTACTAGATACATACATAAGTTTTACATTACATCATGAAATAAAAACAAAAACAATTGTTCCCTTTTAACACACTCATATACCTTATCCTATCCCTACATGTAAGTCATAATATACTTCTTCACATCCTGGTAAAAATAAAACAAAGGGGTGAGCAGAGATGCTCAGTAAGAATAACAATATAGCGGAAAATTTCATAAATAAGAATAAACATTTAAGGAAATGTATAAGACTAAAAGACAAGATTTTTAAAATTAAAATTCAGCATAATATGGAAAATATAAATCAAAATAATTACATTTACTTATTCACATGGATATTCTTCTCATCGAATAATCACATGTAATATCAATAGATAATTTCATAATGATGGAATGCATAATATTGGACATCATAACAACATAGTAAAGGCCTCATGCCAATACTACAAATAAAATTTTTCCAAGGCCTTGTGTCAAGACACTAGTTTGCCTCATGAGACCTACCGATGCATCGAGGAGCTATAGCAAGCTCCACCCATCTTTTACTAATTCCAATGCATTCTTCATATGAAAATGTTGAAACATAACATAAACATTCATATTAAAACTAGCATATGAAATGTTAATACTTTAACCATAAACCATGAATGGTATAAAAATAACACATCCATAGTCAAACATATCACAAAACCTTCAATACAATATGGAAGTTTGTATCATAATAAATAAACTTCAAACAAGTGTAAAATCCATCAAAGGATGTTGACATAGATGAAATCAAAACTATCTGAGAGAAATATCTCTTTCTATTTTGAAATCATTTAAAAGTAACGTAATTATAAAAGGAAACATTTATTTTGAAAATATTATTATAAAATTTTAGGGGAAGCTTTGAAGGTGTTATAATGGTGGAAAATAGCCGCACCTTCCGTATAAGTTAAAAAACATTCCTACCTTAATTTTTGTCAAAAAGGTCATAAAGTACCTTGTTCGGAAAACGACAGAAAGATTCCTTTCAAAAAAAATATAAAAAGAAAATCAAGGGTATAAATGAATTTCACCCATAGTCTAATAAATATTAAAAATATTTTTAAATACATTTTTATGAAACACGGATGTGGATGATAAAGAGGTCCCATTATATGCTTATGTATAGACAACTTCGTATAATAAAGATATTATAAAATTAAACCTTACCTTATAATTTTACTTGGTCGAGGGTACGTTAACCTCCAGTATAATATTTAATTCGTTGTTATTAAATTATACAATAACCACATGCATAAATATGATATCATATATGATCTTCTAATATTTATTTATTAATAATATTTTAGTAGTATCATTGTTTCAGGTGTTAACTGATTTGTTTTCCTTTATATGTTTTGTTACGTAAGTCATGTTTGTTAAGGATAGGATATATTTTATTCATATCCAGAATGATATTAAGTTCTTAAACAATATTTTTAATCCTCAAATGAAAATTATTCTTGAATAGTTACAATGGGGAATGAATCTCATCGCGTTCATGGAGATGGTAATCTATACGTATGCACGAGCGATAATATCATTCTATTGATGGTGAAATCGTATGTAATTGGATGGTATATCATATATACATAATAATTAACATGTTATTTTTATTATTTAAATTAATTATGCTCATTATTATACCCATCCAAATAATGAAGTGTTGAATAACAAACTACACCCCGACGTGGAGACGGTAATGTATGGTGACTTTGTCAATCATAGGATAGATGGAATAATGAATATGGTTTTACCACATTTATAATAACATCACAGTATGTACAAGGTACTATATTTATTATTTTGTTAAGGAAACAACAAAGAAAGAGGAAGTGGAAGAAGAAAATAACTTGAAATAGGTGATGAAATAAGTACCTCTTCTTCGGGTGCTTCCGTATGATTTGATCAAAAGGGATCTTTAGGTTGGATTTCTGATCAAATTAAGGCATATTGGTTGAATTTAGGGTATTTGGGAGGATATTTGAGCAGGTTTTGGCCGATCCAAATGAAATTGGATGAGTGGATGTTAGATAAGGGGAAGTTCTCTTTTATAAGAGAGGTCAAGGGCACCTTAGAAAAAGATTGAAATGTTATTTTATTATAAAGTCATTTCTGATTTCTAATGGCACAAATGGGATTTATTTCAAGTATAAGGTGGGGATGGGTCTATATCCTCTCAACCATTTGTTTTTAGACAAGTTTAGGTCGCAATATTAACCTTATATTTTAGATTTAACTCTTAGTTAAATAGTTTAACTTTTACCATGTCTTCTTGTATTATTATGATAAATGGTTAATAAACTTACTATAAAAATCCAAGTGAACCCCAAGTGGTTCATAATTGACATATCTAACCTTATATAAGTCCTTTGGCTTAACATTATATTTTTAGGAATTTTATATCATTTAATAAAATATTATTTTTTTAAAACTCATTTATTTCAATTTTGACACTATTTAGTATTTTGTTTTTTTGAAAGTCATGAAAAAATTATCACTTTGAAAAAAAAATTATTTAATCAACCCTAAAATTTCATATTATCATATAAAATTCGTTTAATGCATAAAAAGTCTCAATTTACATTTATTATAATATTTATAATATCAATTATTTTACTTTTTTATTAATAAGGTAATTATTGCATCATCATTGGGTCATAAATAAATTTAATTATATAATGTCTAAAAATTATAAATAAAATACCATGATGTGTGAAATATTTTTATCTTTCTAATGAATATATATAGTCGAATTTATCTTATGTATAACTCTATATTAAATATGGTTTAGTTATTAAAAGTTGAATTTAACACTTTTAACTCTTCTTTAAATAAAATAATAATAAATTTTATAATCTAATTCAAGTGGATAAAAAAGGATCATATTTTATTCCTAATATTTATATAGGTATAAATACACTTATACAAAAGAATTAGAACATTTGTTAGGGTAATTATAATATCATTTTTACCTTTAATTACACTATTTACTTTTAACTCTGGTAAATAAAATTCAAAAGTTACTATTCACAAAAAAAATATTTTCATCCTATTGAACAAAATTTTACTTACTAATTCCAACTGTGTCTATCATATTTTTGATATTCAATTCACAGAAGTAGTAAAATTATATTTTATGCAAATTTGTAAATGTTCCTAGAAGGTGGGTAAAAGACGTTAAAAAGTTAAATAAAATTTTATATATTTAATCTTATTGTAAAATGATTCCAATGAATTACATTGGAAAAATATAGGTATTATGAATCTATTTTTACTTAAAATAAATTTAAATAAAATAAATAATAATTTATATAAAAAGTCATTCTTAAACAAAAACGCAGTGTTTTTCACTATTCATCAAAAATTGAAAGTTGTTAGAAAAATACTAAAAAATTCACCCTAAGCTAATTTTGATATTAAGAATCCAAAAACGAAGTCCAATTTGAAAAATAAAATTTATAAAATTTCAAAAAGTGGGTATTACTATTCATAACTTCTTTTTAAACAGCTAGTTTGATTTGTCATGATGTGCTAGATCTCGAAGTTGTGTACAGTGCAAGCTATTGTATTATTCAAAGAGAAGCGTACCATGGAATCTAAGGGTGTTACAATACAAGTTATCAATGAATATAAATTATAATTTTTAATTCAATTGTGTTATAAAGACTCTTGAATATTCCCTTTATTTCATTCATATCATTCATGTTCAATGTAATTAAATTTAAGGGAAGATTGATTTCTTAGATAGTTCAAACTTGTTCAAAAAACATACTGATATAGTGATTCTAAATGAGAGGAGTTTATTTATATCAATAGTATTTCAAAATATGACTCATCGAAGATGAAACACATATTTTTATGGATTAAACATTTATATGGAGACATAATATTTTATTATTAGTAGATTAATGGAATAATAAAATAAAAGAAAATTAGTTTTGAAGCATGTATGGGATCTGAGTTCAGATATTAATTAATGTTCAAGGGAAATTTAAAATATTAATTCTCTTGTATTAACTCAATATTTTGAAATTATATAACATATAAAGAGGACTATCATCATTAGAATAAGAATTATCCAAGTTGATGTATGAGAACATGAAGATACAAATTCTTGAAGAAGAAGTGAGAAAGCTAAAATTTGTTATTGTTGAATCTGAGATGTATTCATAGGATATAAAGAAGATGAAATTCATTTTAAAGGAACATTAAAAGAATGAAATATTTCTTTGTTATGAACTCTTTATTTTTTTTAATAAATAAATCCTACCTTCTTGAATAAATATTTCAAATGAATTTTCTTCTACATTTATCTTGGATGGATTTTTTCTCCAATTTTATTGGATAAATGTATTTTACTATTATATTTAGATGAATGTTTATTAATATATGTATAATTGATTTGTAGAATTATTTTTTCCTCTAATATTTCAAGTGCACTTTCTACCTCTTATAAAACCTTTTGAAAAAATCAAAATGGTGTATAAATTTGGGAAAATCTAACCTTAAAAAAATCATTTGGAAAAATATTGTTTTAAAAGTTTTGAAAAAAGATAAAGGGGGAGAAATTATGAAAGCATTAGAAATTTATAATGAATTAAAAAAATAAAAATCCATAATTTTTTAAGATACAGTGCTGTAAGGACCCGCACTTATTTCATACATAATCTTGAATTTATTCAAGAAAATAATTCATTATATATTGAGGATCTTTTCAAGTTTAGAGCTTTAGGGAATTAAGGCAAAACATTCATAACATTACACATTGTTACATAGTGGATACCATAAAATTTGTTTCCATTTTCCTCAGAATATGAAACATTAAAACATAAAACAAGACTCCTTGACAATTCTTCAACATTTAACATGTCTTCCTTCCTTGTATTACTCATCCATTAACCTGTGAAAAATCATTTAAAAACTTGGGATGAGCACAAAAGCTCAGTAAGGTATGAAAAAGAAGGAAAAATCACATTAGTCCATGAATACACATGACGTATGAAAACATTTTCAAAAGACATGCTTTCCACCCATAAAATCTTACTTTGTGTAACATGAGATTTAAACAAGATCAACACAAACATAATTATAATCATAGAGGTATATTGGGGCATTACTTACATAATCTTGTAACCATCTTGGCTACCTTAAAATTTGTAACCCTCACGGCTACCTTACTTTGTGTAACCATCACAGTTACACTTGGAGTAACCATACGGCCGACCTCCAACTTACTCATACCCAATGAATTGGAGGGAAATATAGGTCCCACCATTAATCATAAACAATTCCCAATAACTAAAACATAATCATACAACATAAACAATAGCATAAAAACATTGCCTTTGAATCTTATAAAACAGAATTTTAAAAGAGGATTTTAGAAGAAAAGTCCCTTATAAACATCATATACTTGAAGTGAGACTTAATTGAGTGGATGGAATATGTATATACTCTGTAAATACACATAATTAAACATAATATAAACAGAACCCATCACACAAACAATTTAAATAGCACATAAATTATAAAGTAGAAGGTTAACCCAAAGAATGGAAATCGGGTTAAGAATTCCCTTACCTTAGGCTTGTCTTACTTCAAAATTGTTTAAACCTCCTGTATAATGGTTAAAAGAGTGTTATTAGTACTTTACAGAAACATTTTCATGTTTATAACATCTTATATGGTCATTTCATAACCTCATTTCACCCCTTAATTGTTAGGATTTTGTTCCTTGCATTATTTTGGGCGAGTTCTTTTGTGATTTTCACAATCGGTTCATGATGAATCGTTCTTGTTGATTGGAAGTGAAACTCCAGAATTGTAATGGAGTAGTATTTAAATAATTCCAGTACCATAAATTATACCATTTATCACTTTGGTTCTTTATATGATGATGATTTATAAGTTAAACATTAATTATGTTCGTTTAGATAATTTAAGTGGTTCTTTGATAATTACAACTTCATTTAGTCTTGTAAATTTGAATCATGAGTACAAAAGAATTCCAGAACCTTATATGATTCATAAAACATATATTATAACCTGTTTCAACCATATAAATGGTTTCATGACCATACTTGAAAGAATTAATGAAGATTGAAAATACATCGTCCACGATATCGGTAATTCGGCACAAATGGACAATGTTTTTTGATTCTTTAAATAAGTGAGAGAGGAGAGGAATAATAATTTTTAATTTTCCATAAACATGAAAACATCCAGAATATACATGATTCTGGATATTTCATGCCTCTTGGATAAGAGGGGGTGAAGAAAGAAGAGAAAGGAATCATGAAATAAAGAAATCATGAGAAATTGTTTACAGAAATTTGGCAGCCTAACAGCATCTCTTAAAATTTCATAAAAACAAGATTGATGAGAGGAATGGAATATCTCATCATTCATACATAATTTGGACAGTAAGGGGAAATATTTAATGAAATATCTCAACAAAATACAAAGGGAAAGGAAGAGAATAACATAAAATGGAAGAAAAGAATGAAAATGAAAGAGGATGTTTACCTCTTGATCTCTTCTCCTTGAGATCCTTCTTAAGGGCTTTGATTTTGGTCTTTTGGTGAGACCAGCAGCTCTAGGACGTGGGGAAGAAGATTGGGGAGGGAATTTGGCAGAAATTAGACAATTCTCAAGGCTTGAGAGGTGTGGGAGGAAGAGGGGAGTGAGGGTGATATTTATAGTGGAGGAGGGGAGGTATTTTAGATTATTTTAATTATTATTATAATATTTTTATCAAGACTATGAATAATCTCAAATCAAGTGGCCTTAATTAGTGAAAATATCAAGTGAGTTCGAGGAAAGTGGCCTTTCATCACTTATGATGTCATAAATAGTGCATATTTACCGATAAATTGATTATACGGTATTTTATCGTATTTCACTATTCACCGAAAAATCAAGAGTTTCAGAAAAATACCAAAAATTTACCCCAACCATTTTTCGATGTGTAGAATTCAAAAATGAACTCCATTTTTCAAAAATAATTTTCTAAATATTATTAATTTAATTTTTAAATAAGGTCACAGGTAAAATAATAATATTATTTACTATTCATGAGGTCATATTACTATTCATATTACTATTCATATTACTATTCATAAGGGCATGTTACTATTCACCAAAAAAACAAGTTTGTTTCATCAGACTCTAAATAACATACTGAACACAATTGTAGATGACAGTTTCTTGAAATTCAAAACATAGAAGAAATAAAATTATGTTTAAAGGATACTTATAAATATATACCTTAAACAAAATTTCAAGCATTTTCAATTTATTTTTAGAAAACCTTGGGATGTTACATTATCCCCACCTTCTTAAAATTGCGTCCTCACAATTTTATTTACTTATTAAACAACTGAGGGTATTTTTCCCTCATAGCATTTTCAGACTCCCATGTTGCTTCTTCAACCATGTGGTTTCTCCACAAAACCTTTACCTGGTGGATTACCTTATTCCGCAAAACCTGTTCTCTTCGATCAAGAATCTGAACCGGTTTTTCTTCATAAGAAAGGTTCTCTGCCAGCTGAACTGCTTCCAGCCTCAAGATATGTGATGAATCTAGAACATACTTTATCAACATCGAAACATGAAAAACATTGTGTACCTGAAACAAGCTCGGAGGCAAAGCTACGCGGTACGAAACTGTTCCAACTTTATCCATGATTTCAAAAGGACCGATGAACCGTGGACTTAGTTTCCCTTTCTTACCGAAACGCATCACACTTTTCCAAGGAGATATTTTAAGGAAAACATGGTCACCTACCTTGAAAGAGAAGTCTTTCCTTCTGTTATCTGCATAACTTTTCTGCCTGCTCTGAGCTATCCTCATGTGTTGCTGGATCATCCTCACTTTCTCAGCCACCTCTTCTACTAATTCTGGCCCCATCAACTTTCTTTCACCGACTTCATCCCAAAACGCAGGAGTCCGACACCGCTTTCCATACAAGGCCTCAAAAGGTGCCATCTGAATACTGGAATGGAAACTGTTATTATAAGAAAACTCAACTAATGAAAGATGTTGATCCCAACTTCCCTGATAGTCCATTGAACAAGCTCGAAGCATATCCTCCAAAGTTTGAATCGTGCGTTCTGACTGCCCATCTGATTGAGGATGAAAAGCTGTACTGAAATTCAACTATGTGCCCAAAGACTTCTGAAGTCCCTTCCAAAATTTAGAAGTGAACCTGGGATCTTGGTCAGATACAATGGAAAGAGGAACTCCATGTAACCTGACAATCTATTTGAGGTACAAACGAGAAAGCTGATCTAATGTCATTGTATCTCAAATAGAAAGAAAATGAGCAGACTTTGTTAGCCGATCAACAATAACCCATATCGCATTGTTACCTCGAGAAGTCTTTGGTAGTCCCACCACAAAATCCATGGATATATTCTCCCATTTCCATTCTGGCACTGGTAAAGGCTGAAGCATCCCCTTCGGTAACTGTCGCTCTGCTTTAACCTGCTGACATGTCAAACATTTCATTGTAAAATCAGCAATATCCCTTTTCATCCCATTCCACCAGTAATACTCCCGAAGGTCTCTGTACATCTTAGTACTTCCAGGATGAACAGAAAATGGAGAACTATGAGCTTCACACAACAATTCTTTCTTCAGCTGGGAATCACAAGGCACACACAACCTTTTTCCAAACCTTAGAACACAATCTTTATCAAGATTAAATTCTGGAAACTTACCCATTTTAACCAATTCTACCTTTTTCTGTAGCTCACGGTCTTCCCTATATGCTTTCATAATTCTGTCTGACAACGAAGACTGCACTGAAACCTGAAACAAAACAGATATATTACCTGCACCAACAACTTCTAAGCCAAAATTTATCAAATCATTAATCAAGGGATCACGTTCCAAACGTAGCATGGTTAATGATGCATAATTTTTCTTACTTAAGGCATCCGCTACTTTGTTTGCTTTTCCAGGATGGTAATTAATCGTGCAGTCATAATCCTTTATCAGTTCTAGCCATCTTCTCTGCCTCATGTTTAATTCCTTCTGGGTGAATATATACTTAAGACTTTTATGGTCAGTATATATTTGGCATTTGGTTCCGTATAGATGATGCCTCCATATTTTCAAAGCAAAAACCACAGCTGCCAATTCCAAATCATGTGTGGGATAATTCATCTCATGAGGCATAAGTTGTCTCAAAGCATAGGCAATTACCTGATCATTTTGCATCAAAACACAACCAAGTCCCTTCAAAGAAGCATCACTGTAGATGACAAACTCACCATTTCGGGAAGGTAAGGCCAAAACTGGAGCATTTACCAATCTCTTCTTTAGTTCCTGAAAACAAACATCACATTCCTCTGTCCAAACAAATTTAACCCCTTTCTGTGTTAACTTAGTTATTGGGCTAGATAACCGTGCGAAGTTATTAACAAAGCGTCGGTAATAACTTGCTAAGCCCAGAAAACTACGAATCTCTGTAACATTTGTGGGTCTTGGCCATTCATCAACTACTTTTGTTTTGGCAGGATCAACTGTTATTCCATCCTTATTTACAATGTGCCCAAGAAAAGAAATCTATTGCAACCAAAAATCACACTTGCTGAATTTTCCATATAGTTTCTTTTCTTTTAAAGTTTATAAAACAACCCTTAGATGTTTTTCATGCTCCTCTTTATTTTTAGAAAAAACCAGAATGTCATCAATAAATACAACCACAAACTTATCCAAGAACTCATGAAACACTCTATTCATAAGATTCATGAATACAGCAGGTGCATTAGTTAACCCAAATGGCATAACAACAAATTCATAATGCCCATATCTAGTACGAAAGGCTGTTTTTGGGATGTCATCCTCCTTCACCTTCAGCTGATGGTATCCAGATCTTAAGTCAATCTTGGAAAAGTACTGAGCTCCCTGGAGCTGATCAAACAAGTCATCAATATGAGGCAAAGGATACTTGTTTTTAACAGTGATGTTATTCAAAGCTCTATAATCAATGCAAAGTCTCATGGAACCATCTTTCTTTTTAACAAACAAAACAGGGGCTCCCCATGGTGAAGTACTGGGACGAATGAAGCCTTTGAAAAGCAAATCCTGCAACTGATTTTTCAATTCAAGGAGTTCTATTGGAGCCATACGATATGGTGGTTTTGAAATTGGATTAGCATCAGGAACTAAGTCAATTGTGAATTCGACTTCTCGTTTAGGTATGACACTGGGTAACTCCTCAGGAAAAACATCAAGGTATTCATTTACCACTGGCACATCATTAATTTGAATAGTTCCCTTGTTTTCAACAATATGAGCCAGATAACTTTCATTTCCATCTTTCAGTAGTTTCTCAGCTTCTTGATATGTTATCAATTGTATGGGTTCATTCTTGTATATAAACTGAAACTCTTTCTAAAAAACAACTTCTTTAGCTCTACAGTCAATCTTAGCATGATAATCAGAAAGCCAGTCCATCCCCAGAATAACTTCAAACTCGACTAAGGGTAAAACAACAAGGTTTGCAGGTAAAGTCTTTCCACATACCACAATAGAAATATTCTTATAATTCCTCTTTGCTATAACATTTCCCCTGGTGTTTTAACAACAAGTTCAGGTATCATTTGTTGAGGTGATATTTCCAATTCACTAGAAAATTTCTCAGAGATGAAGGAATGTGTAGACCCCGTATCAAACAAAACTTTAGAAAAATCTGAGTGAACAAACAAAGTACCTGATACAACTTCATTGGATGGCCCAACATCTGCTGACGTAGTTGCAAAGGATCTCACTACACCTTTCTGCTTGTAGTCTGGCTTCTTTGCATCATTTGGATCCCTCTTTGGACAGGCATTTTCATAGTGACCCATCTCACCACATTTAAAACACTTTACAGTTTGCTTATCAGGATTAGTATTTGGATCATTTTCATTGCAATCTCGGGCCATATGTCCAAACTTACCACATTTAAAACACTTCCCAGTTTTGATAAGACATTCCCCAGGGTGCTTCTTGCCACACTTTTCACAAACTGGAAACTGTATTTTCTTACCATCAGATTTCATTGGTTGATTCTTACCCATTGCTTTCCAATTGGACCTATTCTTCTCTTTGTTTCCAAATTGCATGTGATCGTCAGCAAACTCCATCTCTACCTTCTCATCACATCGGACAAGTTTCTTGTAACTTTTGAATTCACGGGAGGCCAACGCCCTTCGATACCTTGGCTTTAATCCTGAGTAAAAGCGGTTGATTTTGCTATCGAGATCCAAAATAAGATTTGGAGCATACCTCGCCAGTCGGGTGAAGTTCGCCTCATACATAGCCACTGAATCTTCCTCCTTTTGTTTCAGTTCAAGGAATTGTTTCTCCATTCTAAGTCGCACCACCTTAGGAAAATATTTTACAAGAAAAAGACTTTTAAATTCATCCCATACTAAGGCATCAAAATCCTCTCTACCCCTGATATTCCTTACCATTGACCACCACTGATCAGCTTCCCCTTCAAAACGATAAATGACAAGACTTACCTTTTGATTGTCTGAACATCCCATAACATCAAATATCTTTTCAAGGGCTTTAATCCATCCTTCTGCTGCCACTGGGTCAGAAGATCCATTAAATGCAGGAGGATGTTGTCTCATAAAATGTTCCACCACTGTCATGTTCCATTGGGGTACTTCTATTTGTCCTCTTGCATGGATGCCACCACCATTTATTGCCTGTGTTAGCTGAGCCATTACTGTCACAAACTGCTTGGTTCCAATCCCTACCATTCCGGGCTGTTGATCAGGAAGGATGTCATTCTGTCGGTGCCTATCCTCTTCAGCATCCATGTTCCTTCTGCGGACAACCATTCTAAACAAACATTTCTTAGATTAAGCAACATGGTAATCTTTAAATGCTATAACAAATTAAACATAGGGTGAGAATTATTTATGGTATTCTATTAGCATCACCTTAACCCCTAAAGTTATCTAAACCATCCTCTAATACCAACTATAAGGACCCGCACTTATTTCATACATAATCTTGAATTTATTCAAGAAAATAATTCATTATATATTGAGGATCTTTTCAAGTTTAGAGATTTAGGGAATTAAGGCAAAACATTCATAACATTACACATTGTTACATAGTGGATACCATAAAATTAGTTTCCATTTTCCTCAGAATATGAAACATTAAAACATAAAACAAGACTCCTTGACAATTCTTCAACATTTAACATGTCTTCCTTCCTTGTATTACTCATCCATTAACCTATGAAAAATCATTTAAAAACTTGGGATGAGCACAAAAGCTCAGTAAGGTATGAAAAAGAAGGAAAAATCACATTAGTCCATGAATACACATGACGTATGAGAACATTTTCAAAAGACATGCTTTCCACCCATAAAATCTTACTTTGTGTAACATGAGATTTAAACAAGATCAACACAAACATAATTATAATCATAGAGGTATATTGGGGCATTACTTACATAATCTTGTAACCATCTTGGCTACCTTAAAATTTGTAACCCTCACGGCTACCTTACTTTGTGTAACCATCACAGTTACACTTGGAGTAACCATACGGCCGACCTCCAAATTACTCATACCCAATGCATTGGAGGGAAATATAGGTCCCACACTTAATCATAAACAATTCCCAATAACTAAAACATAATCATACAACATAAACAATAGCATAAAAACATTGCCTTTGAATCTTATAAAACAGAATTTTAAAAGAGGATTTTAGAAGAAAAGTCCCTTATAAACATCATATACTTGAAGTGAGACTTAATTGAGTGGATGGAATATGTATATACTCTGTAAATACACATAATTAAACATAATATAAACAGAACCCATCACACAAACAATTTAAATAGCACATAAATTATAAAGTAGAAGGTTAACCCAAAGAATGGAAATCGGGTTAAGAATTCCCTTACCTTAGGCTTGTCTTACTTCAAAATTGTTTAAACCTCCTGTATAATGGTTAAAATAGTGTTATTAGTACTTTAAAGAAACATTTTCATGTTTATAACATCTTATATGGTCATTTCATAACCTCATTTCACCCCTTAATTGTTAGGATTTTGTTCCTTGCATTATTTTGGGCGAGATCTTTTGTGATTTTCACAATCGGTTCATGATGAATCGTTCTTGTTGATTGGAAGTGAAACTCCAGAATTGGAATGGAGTAGTATTTACATAATTCCAGTACCATAAATTATACCATTTATCACTTTGGTGCTTTATATGATGATGATTTATAAGTTAAACATTAATTATGTTCGTTTAGATAATTTAAGTGGTTCTTTGATAATTACAACTTCATTTAGTCTTGTAAATTTGAATCATGAGTACAAAAGAATTCCAGAACCTTATATGATTCATAAAACTTATATTATAACCTGGTTCAACCATATAAATGGTTTCATGACCAGACTTGAAAGAATTAATGAAGATTGAAAATACATCGTCCACGATATCGGTAATTCGGCACAAATGGACAATGTTTTTTGATTCTTTAAATAAGTGAGAGAGGAGAGGAATAATGATTTTTAATTTTCCATAAACATGAAAAGATCCAGAATATACATGATTATGGATATTTCATGCCTATTGGATAAGAGGGGGTGAAGAAAGAAGAGAAAGGAATCATGAAATAAAGAAAACATGAGAAATTTTTTACAGAAATTCGGCAGCCTAATGGCATCTCTTAAAATTTCATAAAAACAAGATTGATGAGAGGAATGGAATATCTCATCATTCATACATAATTTGGACAGTAAGGGGAAATATTTAATGAAATATCTCAACAAAATACAAAGGGAAAGGAAGAGAATAACATAAAATGGAAGAAAAGAATGAAAATGAAAGAGGATGTTTACCTCTTGATCTCTTCTCCTTGAGATCCTTCTTAAGGGCTTTGATTTTGGTCTTTTGGTGAGACCAGCAGCTCTAGGACGTGGGGAAGAAGATTGGGGAGGGAATTTGGCAAAAATTAGACAATGCTCAAGGCTTGAGAGGTGTGGGAGGAAGAGGGGAGTGAGGGTGATATTTATAGTGGAGGAGGGGAGGTATTTTAGATTATTTTAATTATTATTATAATATTTTTATCAAGACTATGAATAATCTCAAATCAAGTGGCCTTAATTAGTGAAAATATCAAGTGAGTTCGAGGAAAGTGGCCTTTCATCACTTATGATGTCATAAATAGTGCATATTTACCGATAAAATGATTATACGGTATTTTATCGTATTTTACTATTCACCGAAAAATTAAGAGTTTCAGAAAAATACCAAAAATTTACCCCAACCATTTTTCGATGTGTAGAATTCAAAAATGAACTCCATTTTTCAAAAATAATTTTCTAAATATTATTAATTTAATTTTTAAATAAGGTCACAGTTAAAATAATAATATTATTTACTATTCATGAGGTCATATTACTATTCATATTACTATTCATATTACTATTCATAAGGGCATGTTACTATTCACCAAAAAAACAAGTTTGTTTCATCAGACTCTAAATAACATACTGAACACAATTGTAGATGACAGTTTCTTGAAATTCAAAACATAGAAGAAATAAAATTATGTTTAAAGGATACTTATAAATATATACCTTAAACAAAATTTCAAGCATTTTCAATTTATTTTTAGAAAACCTTGGGATGTTACATTATCCCCACCTTCTTAAAATTGTGTCCTCACAATTTTATTTACTTATTAAACAACTGAGGGTATTTTTCCCTCATAGCATTTTCAGACTCCCATGTTGCTTCTTCAACCATGTGGTTTCTCCACAAAACCTTTACCTGGTGGATTACCATATTCCGCAAAACCTGTTCTCTTCGATCAAGAATCTGAACCGGTTTTTCTTCATAAGAAAGGTTCTCTGCCAGCTGAACTGCTTCCAGCCTCAAGATATGTGATGAATCTAGAACATACTTTCTCAACATCGAAACATGAAAAACATTGTGTACCTGAAACAAGATCGGAGGCAAAGCTACGCGGTACGCAACTGTTCCAACTTTATCCATGATTTCAAAAGGACCGATGAACCGTGGACTTAGTTTCCCTTTCTTACCGAAACGCATCACACTTTTCCAAGGAGATATTTTAAGGAAAACATGGTCACCTACCTTGAAAGAGAAGTCTTTCCTTCTGTTATCTGCATAACTTTTCTGCCTGCTCTGAGCTATCCTCATGTGTTGCTGGATCATCCTCACTTTCTCAGCCACTTCTTCTACTAATTCTGGCCCCATCAACTTTCTTTCACCGACTTCATCCCAAAACACAGGAGTCCGACACCGCTTTCCATACAAGTCCTCAAAAGGTTCCATCTGAATACTGGAATGGAAACTGTTATTATAAGAAAACTCAACTAATGAAAGATGTTGATCCCAACTTCCCTGATAGTCCATTGAACAAGCTCGAAGCATATCCTCCAAAGTTTGAATCGTGCGTTCTGACTGCCCATCTGATTGAGGATGAAAAGCTATACTGAAATTCAACTATGTGCCCAAAGACTTCTGAAGTCCCTTCCAAAATTTAGAAGTGAACCTGGGATCTTGGTCAGATACAATGGAAAGAGGAACTCCATGTAACCTGACAATCTATTTGAGGTACAAACGAGAAAGCTGATCTAATGTCATTGTATCTCGAATAGAAAGAAAATGAGCAGACTTTGTTAGCCGATCAACAATAACCCATATCGCATTGTTACCTCGAGAAGTCTTTGGTAGTCCCACCACAAAATCCATGGATATATTCTCCCATTTCCATTCTGGCACTGGTAAAGGCTGAAGCATCCCCTTCGGTAACTGTCGCTCTGCTTTAACCTGCTGACATGTCAAACATTTCATTGTAAAATCAGCAATATCCCTTTTCATCCCATTCCACCAGTAATACTCCCGAAGGTCTCTGTACATCTTAGTACTTCCAGGATGAACAGAAAATGGAGAACTATGAGCTTCACACAACAATTCTTTCTTCAGCTGGGAATCACAAGGCACACACAACCTTTTTCCAAACCTTAGAACACAATCTTTATCAAGATTAAATTTTGGAAACTTACCCATTTTAACCAATTCTACCTTTTTCTGTAGCTCACGGTCTTCCCTCTATGCTTTCATAATTCTGTCTGACAACGAAGACTGCACTGAAACCTGAAACAAAACAGATATATTACCTGCACCAACAACTTCTAAGCCAAAATTTATCAAATCATTAATCAAGGGATCACGTTCCAAACGTAGCATGGTTAATGATGCATAATTTTTCTTACTTAAGGCATCCGCTACTTTGTTTGCTTTTCTAGGATGGTAATTAATCGTGCAGTCATAATCCTTTATCAGTTCTAGCCATCTTCTCTGCCTCATGTTTAATTCCTTCTGGGTGAATATATACTTAAGACTTTTATGGTCAGTATATATTTGGCATTTGGTTCCGTATAGATGATGCCTCCATATTTTCAAAGCAAAAACCACAGCTGCCAATTCCAAATCATGTGTGGGATAATTCATCTCATGAGGAATAAGTTGTCTCAAAGCATAGGCAATTACCTGATCATTTTGCATCAAAACACAACCAAGTCCCTTCAAAGAAGCATCACTGTAGATGACAAACTCACCATTTCGGGAAGGTAAGGCCAAAACTGGAGCATTTACCAATCTCTTCTTTAGTTCCTGAAAACAAACATCACATTCCTCTGTCCAAACAAATTTAACCCCTTTCCGTGTTAACTTAGTTATTGGGCTAGATAACCGTGCGAAGTTCTTAACAAAGCGTCGGTAATAACTTGCTAAGCCCAGAAAACTACGAATCTCTGTAACATTTGTGGGTCTTGGCCATTCATCAACTACTTTTGTTTTGGCAGGATCAACTGTTATTCCATCCTTATTTACAATGTGCCCAAGAAAAGAAATCTGTTGCAACCAAAAATCACACTTGCTGAATTTTCCATATAGTTTCTTTTCTTTTAAAGTTTATAAAACAACCCTTAGATGTTTTTCATGCTCCTCTTTATTTTTAGAAAAAACCAGAATGTCATCAATAAATACAACCACAAACTTATCCAAGAACTCATGAAATACTCTATTCATAAGATTCATGAATACAGCAGGTGCATTAGTTAACCCAAATGGCATAACAACAAATTCATAATGCCCATATCTAGTACGAAAGGCTGTTTTTGGGATGTCATCCTCCTTCACCTTCAGCTGATGGTATCCAGATCTTAAGTCAATCTTGGAAAAGTACTGAGCTCCCTGGAGCTGATCAAACAAGTCATCAATATGAGGCAAAGGATACTTGTTTTTAACAGTGATGTTATTCAAAGCTCTATAATCAATGCAAAGTCTCATGGAACCATCTTTCTTTTTAACAAACAAAACAGGGGCTCCCCATGGTGAAGTACTGGGACGAATGAAGCCTTTGAAAAGCAAATCCTGCAACTGATTTTTCAATTCAAGGAGTTCTATTGGAGCCATACGATATGGTGGTTTTGAAATTGGATTACCATCAGGAACTAAGTCAATTGTGAATTCGACTTCTCGTTTAGGTATGACACTGGGTAACTCCTCAGGAAAAACATCAAGGTATTCATTTACCACTGGCACATCATTAATTTGAATAGTTCCCTTGTTTTCAACAATATGAGCCAGATAACTTTCATTTCCATCTTTCAGTAGTTTCTCAGCTTCTTGATATGTTATCAATTGTATGGGTTCATTCTTGTATATAAACTGAAACTCTTTCTAAAAAACAACTTCTTTAGCTCTACAGTCAATCTTAGCATGATAATCAGAAAGCCAGTCCATCCCCAGAATAACTTCAAACTCGACTAAGGGTAAAACAACAAGGTTTGCAGGTAAAGTCTTTCCACATACCACAATAGAAATATTCTTATAATTCCTCTTTGCTATAACATTTCCCCTGGTGTTTTAACAACAAGTTCAGGTATCATTTGTTGAGGTGATATTTCCAATTCACTAGAAAATTTCTCAGAGATGAAGGAATGTGTAGACCCCGTATCAAACAAAACTTTAGAAAAATCTGAGTGAACAAACAAAGTACCTGATACAACTTCATTGGATGGCCCAACATCTGCTGACGTAGTTTCAAAGGATCTCACTACACCTTTCTGCTTGTAGTCTGGCTTCTTTGCATCATTTGGATCCCTCTTTGGACAGGCATTTGCATAGTGACCCATCTCACCACATTTAAAACACTTTACACTTTGCTTATCAGGATTAGTATTTGGATCATTTTCATTGCAATCTCGGGCCATATGTCCAAACTTACCACATTTAAAACACTTCCCAGTTTTGATAAGACATTCCCCAGGGTGCTTCTTGCCACACTTTTCACAAACTGGAAACTGTATTTTCTTACCATCAGATTTCATTGGTTGACTCTTACCCATTGCTTTCCAATTGGACCTATTCTTCTCTTTGTTTCCAAATTGCATGTGATCGTCAGCAAACTCCATCTCTACCTTCTCATCACATCGGACAAGTTTCTTGTAACTTTTGAATTCACGGGAGGCCAACGCCCTTCGATACCTTGGCTTTAATCCTGAGTAAAAGCGGTTGATTTTGCTATCGAGATCCAAAATAAGATTTGGAGCATACCTCGCCAGTCGGGTGAAGTTCGCCTCATACATAGCCACTGAATCTTCCTCCTTTTGTTTCAGTTCAAGGAATTGTTTCTCCATTCTAAGTCGCACCACCTTAGGAAAATATTTTACAAGAAAAAGACTTTTAAATTCATCCCATACTAAGGCATCAAAATCCTCTCTACCCCTGATATTCCTTACCATTGACCACCACTGATCAGCTTCCCCTTCAAAACGATAAATGGCAAGACTTACCTTTTGATTGTCTGAACATCCCATAACATCAAATATCTTTTCAAGGGCTTTAATCCATCCTTCTGCTGCCACTGGGTCAGAAGATCCATTAAATGCAGGAGGATGTTGTCTCATAAAATGTTCCACCACTGTCATGTTCCATTGGGGTACTTCTATTTGTCCTCTTGCATGGATGCCACCACCATTTATTGCCTGTGTTAGCTGAGCCATTACTGTCACAAACTGCTTGGTTCCAATCCCTACCATTCCGGGCTGTTGATCAGGAAGGATGTCATTCTGTCGGTGCCTATCCTCTTCAGCATCCATGTTCCTTCTGCGGACAACCATTCTAAACAAACATTTCTTAGATTAAGCAACATGGTAATCTTTAAATGCTATAACAAATTAAACATAGGGTGAGAATTATTTATGGTATTCTATTAGCATCACCTTAACCCCTAAAGTTATCTAAACCATCCTCTAATACCAACTATAAGGACCCGCACTTATTTCATACATAATCTTGAATTTATTCAAGAAAATAATTCATTATATATTGAGGATCTTTTCAAGTTTAGAGATTTAGGGAATTAAGGCAAAACATTCATAACATTACACATTGTTACATAGTGGATACCATAAAATTAGTTTCCATTTTCCTCAGAATATGAAACATTAAAACATAAAACAAGACTCCTTGACAATTCTTCAACATTTAACATGTCTTCCTTCCTTGTATTACTCATCCATTAACCTATGAAAAATCATTTAAAAACTTGGGATGAGCACAAAAGCTCAGTAAGGTATGAAAAAGAAGGAAAAATCACATTAGTCCATGAATACACATGACGTATGAAAACATTTTCAAAAGACATGCTTTCCACCCATAAAATCTTACTTTGTGTAACATGAGATTTAAACAAGATCAACACAAACATAATTATAATCATAGAGGTATATTGGGGCATTACTTACATAATCTTGTAACCATCTTGGCTACCTTAAAATTTGTAACCCTCACGGCTACCTTACTTTGTGTAACCATCACAGTTACACTTGGAGTAACCATACGGCCGACCTCCAAATTACTCATACCCAATGCATTGGAGGGAAATATAGGTCCCACACTTAATCATAAACAATTCCCAATAACTAAAACATAATCATACAACATAAACAATAGCATAAAAACATTGCCTTTGAATCTTATAAAACAGAATTTTAAAAGAGGATTTTAGAAGAAAAGTCCCTTATAAACATCATATACTTGAAGTGAGACTTAATTGAGTGGATGGAATATGTATATACTCTGTAAATACACATAATTAAACATAATATAAACAGAACCCATCACACAAACAATTTAAATAGCACATAAATTATAAAGTAGAAGGTTAACCCAAAGAATGGAAATCGGGTTAAGAATTCCCTTACCTTAGGCTTGTCTTACTTCAAAATTGTTTAAACCTCCTGTATAATGGTTAAAATAGTGTTATTAGTACTTTACAGAAACATTTTCATGTTTATAACATCTTATATGGTCATTTCATAACCTCATTTCACCCCTTAATTGTTAGGATTTTGTTCCTTGCATTATTTTGGGCGAGTTCTTTTGTGATTTTCACAATCGGTTCATGATGAATCGTTCTTGTTGATTGGAAGTGAAACTCCAGAATTGGAATGGAGTAGTATTTACATAATTCCAGTACCATAAATTATACCATTTATCACTTTGGTGCTTTATATGATGATGATTTATAAGTTAAACATTAATTATGTTCGTTTAGATAATTTAAGTGGTTCTTTGATAATTACAACTTCATTTAGTCTTGTAAATTTGAATCATGAGTACAAAAGAATTCCAGAACCTTATATGATTCATAAAACTTATATTATAACCTGGTTCAACCATATAAATGGTTTCATGACCAGACTTGAAAGAATTAATGAAGATTGAAAATACATCGTCCACGATATCGGTAATTCGGCACAAATGGACAATGTTTTTTGATTCTTTAAATAAGTGAGAGAGGAGAGGAATAATGATTTTTAATTTTCCATAAACATGAAAAGATCCAGAATATACATGATTATGGATATTTCATGCCTATTGGATAAGAGGGGGTGAAGAAAGAAGAGAAAGGAATCATGAAATAAAGAAAACATGAGAAATTTTTTACAGAAATTCGGCAGCCTAATGGCGTCTCTTAAAATTTCATAAAAACAAGATTGATGAGAGGAATGGAATATCTCATCATTCATACATAATTTGGACAGTAAGGGGAAATATTTAATGAAATATCTCAACAAAATACAAAGGGAAAGGAAGAGAATAACATAAAATGGAAGAAAAGAATGAAAATGAAAGAGGATGTTTACCTCTTGATCTCTTCTCCTTGAGATCCTTCTTAAGGGCTTTGATTTTGGTCTTTTGGTGAGACCAGCAGCTCTAGGACGTGGGGAAGAAGATTGGGGAGGGAATTTGGCAGAAATTAGACAATGCTCAAGGCTTGAGAGGTGTGGGAGGAAGAGGGGAGTGAGGGTGATATTTATAGTGGAGGAGGGGAGGTATTTTAGATTATTTTAATTATTATTATAATATTTTTATCAAGACTATGAATAATCTCAAATCAAGTGGCCTTAATTAGTGAAAATATCAAGTGAGTTCGAGGAAAGTGGCCTTTCATCACTTATGATGTCATAAATAGTGCATATTTACCGATAAAATGATTATACGGTATTTTATCGTATTTTACTATTCACCGAAAAATGAAGAGTTTCAGAAAAATACCAAAAATTTACCCCAACCATTTTTCGATGTGTAGAATTAAAAAATGAACTCCATTTTTCAAAAATAATTTTCTAAATATTATTAATTTAATTTTTAAATAAGGTCACAGTTAATTCGAAAAATAACAATATTTAAGTGCAACTAGTTTCATCTGACATTGGAAAATTAATTAATATCCCATTATCCTATTTCCATGGGAAAATAAAATAATAATATTATTTACTATTCATGAGGTCATATTACTATTCATATTACTATTCATATTACTATTCATAAGGGCATGTTACTATTCACCAAAAAAACAAGTTTGTTTCATCAGACTCTAAATAACATACTGAACACAATTGTAGATGACAGTTTCTTGAAATTCAAAACATAGAAGAAATAAAATTATGTTTAAAGGATACTTATAAATATATACCTTAAACAAAATTTCAAGCATTTTCAATTTATTTTTAGAAAACCTTGGGATGTTACAGGTGCTAATTATTTTCATGGTTATTTAAAATTTAATTTTTCTCACTATAAGTTTTTTTTCTGCTTTCCAAAAGGGGAGATATTTTTGAGTCAAAATTTTTATTTTGAACACATTATAACATTAGATTTAAAAATCATAAAACAGATCCTTAAATGATTTATTTTACTAAATTTATACTTCCAAAGTGTTTAGAATATTTTTTTAGAAAATCTATATTCTACCAGATGTAGAATACTTGTTATATAAGATG
Source organism: Viscum album (assembly GCA_963277665.1). Lineage (NCBI taxonomy): Eukaryota > Viridiplantae > Streptophyta > Magnoliopsida > Santalales > Viscaceae > Viscum > Viscum album. The sequence goes on from OY728162.1 coordinate 41,589,652, forward strand.
GAATTTTTATAATGTTTTGCAAACAAATAAAATTAGATAGAATCTCATAAATTAGATGTACTTGTGATTTATAAAATATATGGGAGATTTCAATGTTAATAAAATTATGATCTATAATTTCTAGAAGAATAATTGTCACAAAGTCCCACCAGAATATGTTATACAAAGTCTAATGAATGAACCAAATCAGATAAAGGCCTTAATTTTCTTCAAAAAATATGTTATAATGTCATATTAGAAAAAAAAAATACATTATTTCAAATGATGAAACATTATTATACTAGAATAAACCTTTAATGAATTATAATGTTCCTTCATAAAAATCAACATTTAGATGAAGAAGAGGTACTAAACCTTTTCAAGTGAAGAGGAGTTTGTTTTAATTCTTTGTAACCAACTATGAATAATGTAGAATATGGCCATTGGAGAAATTTCAATAAATGGGAGAAATAATTAAATATGAGGAAGTTATTGTATTATAGAAAATATATACTTTTTTTAATATTTTGTAACATCTTGTTATGAGTTAACTCTTCATTTTAGCTTTAGTGAGTTATTACTTAATGAATCCATTTCTGAGAATCTTTGTAAATAAATTAAGTTTCCATGTTTGTAATTGTCTATATGGTCTAATATTCGTTGAAGGATTCCAAGGATATGAAGATTGAGGTTTTCAATCCTATTAGATCAAGGGTTCTTGAGGGTATAAAAATAGAAGATTATATGATCTCATTATTGAGGGATTACATTCTTATATAAGATATACATTTAGGGCTTGGAAAATACCAAAGATTCCTAAATTTAGAAACATTTAATTCCTTAACACTAAAGTTAAAAGTGTGAAAATTATTTTATAATGTTTCTGAAAGTCTAATTAATAACATTATAAATTTTTGATTTACTTATTTTTACAAGTTTCTATTTCCACTCTGCATACATTAAGGAATGTTTATGTTTGTTATAAAAATTTCTTATATACGATAATATAAATTATTGGGACAAAATCTTCTAGTTTCTTTCTTTTGAATTAGTCAGATTATTTGTATAAGATACCTTTATAAAGTGGGAATATAAATAGTTATTTTTTATTTTATAAACTACAATCCCCTCTAATTTATGAAAATCTATACCCTTATGATCCTACAATGAAATACTAATATGTGGTAGTTTTATTCTTCAACTTGGAATTAATTTTAATTATTTACACTTAAATATAATTATAATTTAGCCAATTATAATATTGATTTTAGTGTGAGGATAAGGGAAATGATTAGTTTAATAATTAGAGAACAACTATCTAATGAATAATTTTTTTAGACTAAATTTATATCAAAATAAATAATCCTATTTAAATAATGTAAGTATAAATAATTCATGACATTAAAATTTATAATTTTTAAAATCTTCGTATTTTTAAAGATTATTCATTTAGTTTTATTTTTGTTCAATATAATATTAGATTAATCTAATATGATGCTCCTAAAAATTTAATTGAAATAATAATTTATTGATAACATTATTCTCTATGGGATTTACATAAGACTACACACTATACTAGTCTTAGGTAGTTTAGTAAATAAGAGTGTTTAATATAAATTTCTAAATTTACACATCCTTATGGATTATCAACACCTGTGACCATGTCAAAAAATATAGTCCAAAATGACTAATTTCTCTTGTATAAAAAATTCCAGAAATAGGTACTTACTCTCCAAGACAATGATTAATTTTTAATCCCCCTCAGGTAATTTGGTATCCAGTGGGGATTGATATTTGAGGGGTCTATAGTTCAAATATCAATAGTCATTGAATTTTTTAGGTTATTATAGAAATATTATAATAAAAACTTTAACGTTCACTATAGTTAGTAATATGTCAATAATTATAATGGTAATTATAGAAATTGACCTCAATTTTTGAGAATATATAAGTTACTCATGGAAATATTTGAGCCTCCCACAAGCTACCCCCACACCATTTGTTTTCTTGGGTAACCTTTGGTAAGTATTTAGGCCATCAAAGTTACTATAATGTATCCTTAAGTGGACCTATTTCAAGATCCACCACCAATTATACCACACCTAGGTAGGTAGTGAAGATTGGTATGGCCCTTGAATACCACCCCAAATAGGCCATGGCTTGTTGAGTAGAACTATAGGAATATATAACACTCATATGAGAGGTATTACCATCATTATTCCTAGGATAATAATAATATTAAATTTACCAAAAATCTATATTTCAATAAATAAACAAATAATCCAAAAACAAGATATTCTATACACTGTAGAGTCCAAAAATAAAATAAACACCACAGTAACTCATATGATAGAACCCATGATCTCCCATAATTCAAAAATAGTCTCCATGAGACAGTAACATCTAACGTAATCACTAAATCCCTCCTACATACCTAAAATTTACATATATATATATATATGTGTGTGTGGATGATCATGGAAGTGTATTTGATTGGATCCTCAATGAAACCTACCTTGAAAATGTGAAAGCAGCACACTAAATCTCTATTGGAAAACATAAGAAATTAACCAATAACAAAAATTAGTTAATTATTATTTTAAACCACATAAATTATCTCTCTCCAAATAACACATATAAGTAAATAACATAATAAATAATCATATATGGAATAATGGTACCCAAAAAAACATTCCAATTGAACCAGTCACCCTAAACCCAAATGCCATACATTTTACCTCTCTAATCCCCTCTATGTCATACCACTCATCCATGGAAACACATCACAACCACATCCATACATCACTACCATATCTTATCACAATAAATAGTATATATCAATCCATTACACCCTTTTATAAATAGATACTATGCCTTAAAATATTATATATCATGTATTAGAACATGTATAATAAAAGTATATGTTATAAATATAATCCTCTAGAAGCCACGTATACACTTATGTCATAACCACAAGCCACTAAATCATGTACGATAATATATCATATATAGCAAACCACCATATCCTATATATGCCTATGTACACTCAATATCTAGAAGAGATAGTAGGTTATGGGAGATTCCAACCATATGTAACCTCAGGATCCTATATATTGGGAAGACACCCAGAACCCAAGGCCAAATATGAGAATCAATTTCTCAATCAAATAGGATGGTGGAGTGTAATAAAACCTAGAATATGATGATATATATATATATAACACATAAGTCCTAGGTGAAACTAACTAATCCCTATAATAATTCTATAAATAACATCCTACATGAAAACCAATATCCATTCCTAAGGATATAGAATAGTTTCTTGTTAATTAAATCATAAAAGTTCAATAATCATTCATCAATATCCAATAAATTGTTATTTTATATTAACCATTGATAAATTTATAAACTAAACAATTTAATCATGTAAATAAATAGATCTTTACTTAATTATTAATGTCCAAACTCATTCCATCATTTACTAATCTATAACTTCTTTTTAAATTTCATGATCATCATTATAATTCAAGAACCATCTAGGTTAACCCGAATTTTCAATTTTATAACCATTTCATAATTTAGAGAACAAAGACTCCATTCCTATACAAACAATTATAAGACCCAAAGGGAATAAATTGTACATGTAGAATTAAATATGAAGTAAGAATCAAGATAATTCATAAACAAGTATGGATGATCATCTATGTTGTTCATCATCGATACCATTCCACATTATCCCCATCATCCATCTTTAACCAATACATCCCACTGGAATGAAATAATATCCATATCATCCAAACTTTATTTCATCAACCTTGAATGGTTTTAATTGGAGGTTTTATGGGTATAAATATATATTTATAAATATTCATGGAAACAAACAATAAAAATAAAGAGGTAACAAATAATAATAAGAAATATTTTTTCTTTATTCAATTTATCAAAGAAATAACAACATGGCCCACATGAATTTAGAAGATAGTATATAATTACACTATCATATTTTTATTTTACCTTATTGATTATTTATATTATTTATAAAAAATTAAATCATACTAAATAATATTAATATTAATGTTAATAAATGATAAAAATTCAAAGAAATATGTGAAAATTGGTGCTTATCATCCTAATAAGTTTATAAAAAATAATAAGTACAATTTGGACATTATATTGCATATATTTCCATATTAAACTCTTTAATACATTCTAAACATATTGTATATGAGTGAATACATAAAGATATCATATAAATTTAAAATACACATAGACTATAAAATCATGTAATTCCAACATAAAAATATCTAACTAACTTGAGAAACAAAAATCCAATTTAGAGATAATGTTTTAAATAAATATCTATTTTCTATTCTACTCATTTTTTATTCTAATTTTTTTAACTATTTTTAGATAAAATATTTAAAATATTGATGCATTGTAGTAACAAAAATGTGTGTAGTAAAATAATATAACATTCAAAAATATAAACATTAATATAATCACATGTTAAATAACATTGATTTTCCCATATTTGTTTAATTTATCGATTATTGTAATTTTAGTTTAATTTATACTATTTATTGAACTCTTTAATATTCTTGATACACATAATGTGTTATACTACACACATTCATGAAGAGGGAGAATAGTTCAAAATGGCGAGTAATTGTGCTAGAAAATCCTTAACTACCTTTATCTAGAAAATTATATTTGAAACATGAATCAAAGAATCTAGAAGTTTTATTAACTACTACTATGACTTTTGTAGGGAAATATATTTTTATAATTATAAATATAACTATATTTATAATATATATCCATTTATGATATAAATTATCAAAATAATATGTGGTCAAACCCCCATTATTACAAACCAATAAAAGGACTAGTGGAGGATGGGTTCATAAAATGTACACTGACACTCATTCAGATTATATGAAAACTAATTACAATAATCATAATGGACCATGAGAATATAAACTAAAGCATCTACACTGACATGGATCATTAACAATCTCATTAAAAGCTTTAAAGTTATAATTCCTCCAAAAACTAAACCAAATAATGGAGACTCGTATTGTAATGGCCCCCTATAAGATGAAGATGGAATCCTCATCTCTAGATTTTTTTCTTTTCCACATGAAATATTGATCCTCAAAGTATTTATCAATAGAATTCATGATAGTAAGTGAGTCCTCCACCATAAAATTTTAAAAAAACATTTTTTTAGTATAAATCTTAAATAAAAAAGTGATATCCATTAGGTTTAAATAACTAATATTTTACACCCTAGGAAGATAAAAATAATTTCTAAAAATTTTATTGAAAAGGAATAAATGGATTCCAGACCTTTATAGATTAGTTCAATGCCCTTTAGTTATATCTTATCCACACAATAAATATTATAGCTTACCAAAATAGATACCATAGGACAGAATAATTATATTAATAAAAAGATACCATAGAAAGTGACTTAGCCTAGACCCTATTCCATTATGAATGTGGATTCTTCACCATATAAACCTTATTAAACAACTATGTTTAAATAATAGTAGACACCATAGTAATTTCACATATAGCATAAACTTTCATGGCGATATATTCAATATAATCCATATAAATATATTTCCTAGAATCCCTAATTTTAGAATCTTTAACCAAAATAACAGCTTCCACTACTGCCTATCCAATGCTAGCTCTAGAGAATTGAGGTATATCAGGATGTAGTATTGTAGAAGATTATTCAATTATAAGCTACTCAGATCTATGATTTCCTTGGGATAGATTACAAGTTTTCCCTATTCACGTTTTCATCATTTCATTCATCAAATTAAAAATGATATTTCATCTATGTTACTTCTTTTACCCTTGTTATCATGATATCTCATTAAAGTTTCCTCCTGCAGGTCAATTTAATCAATATTAGGTTCATTCTCAAAGGACCATGTCTCTTTATATTTGGATAATTTATCTTTACAATCACTATTAAGACCTAAAATTGAATAGCATCATCATTAAATATCATCCTAGAGTTAGAGTGAGACGCACCTAAACCATCATGAGCGATTTCATTTTGTGTATGTTGTACATCAACCTCTCCTGAAATGTGTTATTTTAATTCCCCTACATAAATTTTTATAAAGTTCATTTCTTTAGATAAATGTTGTATAGTTGAGTTAATTCCTTCCCCTACCCTTCATCGGGATATTTACTCAAATACCCTCAGTCCCTGAATCCAATTCATCATTTTGGAAAATGAACTTTTCATCAGTTTCCTTCTATTCTTGATCTTATTTAGGAGAGGTATCCCTAGACATAGATTTATTTAATTTATCAACTATGTGACCCTTGATCCCATTATATTTAAAAACAAATATTCTATGTAAATTTTCAAAAATATGACATATATTAATGTATCTATTTTAAAATTCATTCATTTTTACATAATAAATAAACATATAAAAAGATATTGATCAATAGATAGAACCACTATTTTTACCAAGGGAGAGGCAAGAAAAAACTACACTAATAGACTGGAAAAATAAACATAAATTTCTTTTTACATTTCTTCATCCATCTTGACAGGGATTCTAATGGATAAGAAAACCTCCCATAACATTTTTGGGTGCCAAAAAACTATATCAAACCAAAAATTCATACCCAAATCTAGTTAATTAAATTATTCAAATTCATATGGTTAAAATAAGTATCAAAACCATGTATCCAATTAAATCCATGATATAAATTAACAGGTAGAAAACCCAATGATTTTGATTTCATAGTTGTATTTGAAGATTAAATATAGAAAAAAATTTACCTAAAGATGTAATTTTTCAACCATCAAATGTCAAGACATTAGGAACCATTTTAAACAACATAATAATATATATATTATCCTTAATTTATAATTATAAATGAGTAATGATAGTGTTAGAAATTTTATTAGTCATGTCTGTAATAAGGTCATGGATTTCTTCAACAAAGGTTGTATCCCCTTTCTTAATAATATTATCATTATTCAAATTAAATTCATTCTAGAACCCAGAAATATATCTTTGGTTCGATGTATGAAACTCATCATGAAGTGTCCATATGATAATAATAGGGTCCACCTCGCATTAATCTGCATCTATCACCTTATCTTCAGAGGTATCTCAAACTAAATAACCATAAGTACCTATGATTATTTGATCATAGCAGGTTTTAATTCCAATATGGAATTCACTTAGGTCCCTATAGTTCTTGGTATTAACCTTCTTCAATATACTCTTACCTTTTTAGAGGCTCTTTAATCAAATAATTAGGGATATAAGAAGCACTGGAAGACCCTTTCAATAAGTAAATAAATAAATTATTCACAACACTGGAAATAAAATTATGATAAAATGAAAAATAATTACTCGAGAGACTTTTCTCTTTTGAGACCATAGAAACCATGTTCAAAGGGGTATCATCTTTTGTTAGGGGATAAAATGACTTTTTGTTCACAACATCAGAAGAAATACTATGATATTTCAAATACAAATTCCTTATGATAATTTTTCCTCTGAAACTAGAGTAAACAAGTTCAAATAGGTAGCATCAGCCACTTTTACCATATTTGATTCAAAATGTTTAATATCTATTGAATCTATAGAACTCAAAATCACCTCAAAATCTCCATGGTATTTCAAGAGTATTGAGTTTCTCATCTTAATAAAATTTATATTTATAATAAATGCATTTATATATGAACATTTTTTTATAAATATAATAAATATATTTAAAATAAAAATATATGTTATATAAGAATATTTATAATATAAATATATTTATTATAAATCTATTTAGGGAAATGAAACTATAAAGAATATTTATAATTTTCTCTGTCAGTACTGTATAATTTCCAGTAGTGATATACTTTTCTAGGAGTATTATTTATTAAAAATGTGATTTTGGGACATGTATTTGGTATTTCAGGTCATATGGCCTCCACAAAAACAGTTGAGGGACCATTCTCACGCAGGGAAACACCTACATGTTCTTTCATCTCAAGCAGGTAGAACACGGACATGCTTTTATGTATGACTCAGGGGACATCACGGTGTGCTTGATCATGTGTTCATTTATTTTCAAGTGGGATAGATCATCATGAGTTGTATAATGGGATGGTCATGGGAAACAATACCTAAGTCACAAAATCATGGTCATCATATATATGGATTGGTACCCTGATGTAGTCAATGCAGGTGAATGTGGGTGTTATGGAATGGTGATTACAGTGCAATTTAGAAGGAACATTGGTCTATAAAAATGGAATTCATGGTTACAATCATGGGCCTTTGTTTTCATCATCAACTAAGGCTTTCAGGATATACATATGTAATTAAATAAGTCTAGTAGGTTCTTGAAAATCCTTTTAGGGTGGGATTAGGCTTATCCCATTGGGATTTTTTGGTGTGTGGCTATTTCTTTTAGTTTGTATCTCCCCAAACTAATAAACATATTTATAAAAAATGTATCACATATAATTGTATTTATATTATAAATTATTTTTTATTAATATAATCTTGTTTCCTAAAATATATTGAATATAAATGAAATTTTATATAAAATATTTTTTTGTAAGTATAATAAATATATTTGTGCATTTGGGAGGCTTGAAGGAGTTATAAAGTCACCATATAATCATGTATCAAACTGGGGTTTGAATCCTAGAATCCTCAAATTATGAGGTATTCTCTATAGGTTACTATATAAGTATTATACCATGTATTATAGTATTGTAATAGAAGATTAATATAGCATATGGTGTACTTTAGTAGCTAGTATTATTCATCAAAATGGGATTTTAGGTCACCTTTCGAGGGCCATCATGGATATATAAGGCTCCTATATCATTACAGATAAATGGACCTTAGTCCACTCAATCACAAATGAGCCTTCATGCCATTATATGAAATAAAATAGGTCCAGTGGGTGATTATATATCCTTTTTTTGCAGGAATGAGGCTTGAGCCACAAGGATTTATAGGTGTTTCAAGGCCTGTTGTTTGTAATCCCCTAAACCAAAAAAATTTATGACAAATATATTTACAATAATAATTTTATTTATAATTATAATTATATATATCTCTATTTTTCATAATTATAAATTTATTTATTTTCTTATAAATTTATTTATTTTATTTCTAAAAATGGGTCATATATGAGTGAATTTATATTATAAATAATTTTTATTAAAATTGGGATAGGATGTGGGTTACCGGTCATGTTTTAATGATTTAATGGTGTTCTAGATGATGATTTTTGATGACCTACTCAATAATTATTTTATCCAGTGGAAATTTCCATTCTTTCTCCAAAGAATGATGAATATTTGACATCTCAAGTTGGTTATTGTGAACATAATTTTTAGATTGTGAAGGATATTAAGGATTATAAAATTTAAACTATATCATTTTATGATTTTAGGAATGGGGAATCATCATCAACACAATGTATCATAAGGGATGGATCTTTAGACATTGTATAAGTAAATCAAACCTTAGAGGTGGATCATATTAAGGAATTTAAGTTTTCGATGATATCTTACCTTATATCCTCAATGGATTAGATATAGGGATTAATTTATCTAATGAAAATACTAAATGATATTTGATTCTCCTCTGGTCAGTGCATGGCATCCATTATAGTGAGTGTTTTCCATTTAGTCTTTCCCTCAGTAGAGCTCAAGGGAAGGTCTTTGGGATTGAAATTTTCATCTCTTAAATCATTAATCTTTATTTAACATGAATGGGGTCCATTATTTAATTAATAGGATGGAATTAATTCTATGTCTCATGTATGATAAAATATTATGTGTTTAAATTATTTATTTTGGAATTTTAGAATTTTATGGGTTCTTTCTTATGTCATTGGTAATCCGATCAAATTTAATTTTAAAACTAAGAATAATTGAGAATATTATTGAAATTAAAATTTGATATACCTTAATATGGACTATTATTTAGGCTGTTTGTGAGAATTTATTTGATATTATCATTGAATTTGATAATTTTCCTTCATTTGAGGGTTCTTGTAAATTCATTTTTCATGCATATGAAAAATAATATAGTGGTTTTCTATGTTCCTTATAAAACAAAATAAGGAATCAATATCACTATTATAAATAAAATAATATTTCTACAAAGATGTATCATGAGGATGATAATAAGAAATAAAATGTGAAAGATGTGGTGCCTATATTTATGAAAATGTACTGGATAGTGTCTAGAATCCTAATTGGGATTATTTCTCCTCTCAAGTTGATCAAGTCTAGTACCTTCCTTCTACACTATCAGATGATGCTCATGATGGTAAGATGACTAATAATAAATTCTAGTGGGGTAATGATGAGACCTAATAGAATTATTTATTGGAAATTAATATAATAATGGATCTTTTTGACCTTATGTAAGATAAATTCATGTGGAATTGTGTAATAGAAGGAAAAAACACAATTTCTTTCTCACCTCAAAATCCTAAGGGTTTTCTTGAAGTATCTATATAGACTTTTAATGTTAACTATAAGAAATAATAGGGAGGAATAGGTATTTATTCATAAGGGACAAGGGAGTGAAATGGTTAGTCTATAACCTTAGTCTCCACTAAGAAAGTAGATGGGAAAATTGATGCAAAAATACTAGATGAATCAAAATATGATGAAGAATTACCTCTAGAACATGACACTAACCTAGATGATGTTCTTAGGTGTTCCATTATTTAAATTCAATCTCTATTGGATATATTGAAAGATGATTCATCTTCTTTATCTGAAAAAATGAAACTTACCTAGGGTAGTCATAAGTTTGGACTATGGATGCTATAACTATGGGTGAATAGGGTTAAAAATCTATTTTAGTTGTAAAACTGAATTTTTTAGCACCTACTAATAATGCTACTAGTATTGGGATGGTATATAACAAGAAATAAATGGATTCTACTTTTCAAAAGTAGGATATCAATGTGAGTAATAAATCCTTGAATAAAAAGGTATGCGAAAATGGGGAGTTTCGTACTTATATATCTGCTTTTTATGAGCATAAGAGGATGGATGGGGTTCATAATGAAACCATTTCTAGTTTTGGTGGGTTGGAATGTCATTTTTCTGTATTTAATTCTTTTGATGTTCTTGGATCACTAGATTCTTAGCTATGTGATTCATATAAGCGTTTTAAGGATGTTTTCATCTATAATGACTCACATATTTTCATGAATTTTTAGGAAAGGGACACCATTGATTAAGTAAACACTTGGTAGAGGGTGAAAACATGGAGTTGTTGATATCACCTCCATGGTTTAGGTCATTAGCTGATTTAACACAATATGTGTCTTTATTCTCATGATGATATCATGATGAAGACTGGACATTGATGTTTGAAATGAGATTGTTTTTAGTATATGATCTTGTATTTAACTTTTTTCATGTTTTCATTGTTCATTTTCATTATTTTCGTTCGGTTGTTTTTTATGGGGGTGTTTTCTTCATCTAACATCATCCCCTTATGTTCTTTATTTTTTTCATTAATAAAGGGTCTATTTCCAAAACATTTTTTGATATTTTTTACTAATATAATTTCATTTTGTTAAAAATATTTAGTATAAATGAAATTATTTATGACACATTTATATCAATATAATAAAAATATTTAACAAAATTATATTTATAATTATATTTATAATAATGTAAATGTATTTATATTTGTTATAATTATATATATATTCATTCTTATAAATATATTCATTATATTTATAAAACAATGTATCATATCTAATTGAATTTATATTATAAATGTTTTTTTCATTAATATAGTTTCATTTCCATTAATTTATTTATAATAAATATATTTATATTATAGGTATATTTATGCATTTGGGGTTTGTAAGAGTGGAAAGAACCTCGGAATACTGCATGAAAAACCTTATGTTCAAATAAATTTGGGGGAAGTATTTTCGTAAGCACTATAGTGGGTAAAATGGCATTTATTCTATTAAACTAATTTGGGATTTATGTCCATGCATATGGGCCTTTGATCCTTCAAGACTTCAAGACATACATTTTAAGAACATGTTTTATACAATGGGGATCTGACAGATGGTATATAATGATTAGGAAGGTGGCATGGCATGACTACACATTAGCATCGTTGGGTGGGATGCTCGAAAGAGAGACGAATGAATTCACACATATAATCTGGACCACATCCCAATCAGATCTCTAATATTTAATATATGGGTTCTCTTACACAATAGAATGGTGGGAAGTAAAAAACAAGGGTTTTTGGAAAGATGATGGCATTTCATGTTGACTAGTGACATTACTGCTCTTGTGACCTATAAAATGATGCAACGCATCTTGTAGGTGTTGTAATGTGAATACATGCTGAATTCTCTTTGTGGGAGTCTCAAATAATAAATGGGTGCACTGGAACCCATCAAATTACCCACTTCCCATATGGTTTTTTGTTTTGGGGGAAAAAGGTGATTACCATGGCACAATGATTGATAGGGAGAGTAATTAAATTGAAATAAATGTGAAGTAAATAGTGAAGAATGATAGAATTTCAGGAGTTGTGGATTGTGACCACAAATATCTAGAAATCCATTATAATATGATCATAATTATTGATTGTAGATAATGAAATGTAATTCTAAAGGTGAGGTAATGGATAATGTAAATCACTGGGAGGGGTTCATGAATCTTCGATGGTGATGAGCAAAGATGTCGGAGGTGATGTGAGATGTTTGTGAGTCTAAATGTTATACATTGTATAATGGTTGTGTTTGATGTAATGTGATAGGATATGAACTAATAAAATGTAGGGATTATTTAATGGATTAAAATTAGTGTAAAGTACAATTTGTGGAGAATATGATGTGTTTGAAGGAGGAATGAGGGTGTTGATACATGGATTTAGAGTGTATGGAGAGGGGGTCATGGAGTAGGGAGAGGGGATGAAGAATTTTTGGATAATAATATATTAGTTTTATAGATTTTGAGGGGATCAATGGGGGATCATGTCGAAGTGAGGGAGAATTGGTCTTGGAAGGGGATATCATATCAGGATATTTTGGTGTGGAAAATATTTTGGGGGGAAATGTGATAGTTGATATTTACACATGTAATGGAGAAAGGAAATTTTTAATATAACTATTATTCACTACCCATGAATTCTCACAGAATTCATTAACTACTAAAATAAAACAACTAAATAAATATTGATAAAAGAATAATAATATGAATTTTTTAGGGAAGAAATTCATGAGGGAAGAAAGTAATGCATGAAATATCTATAGTGATACATTAAATATATATGTTATCTCAAATTAATATATTGTTAATTATGGATATATGGAATAAAAAATTGGAAGATATATGTTAATTTTAAAACAATTTTTTAAATAAATGTTATAAAAAACATATAGAAACCCACAATATTGCAGATAAATACATTATCTGTGATAAGTACCAAAGATAATGGTAGAAAGAGGGTACACATTTCACTAAATTAGTTAACAATGAATTATAAAAATAATTTATTTACATTACGATAGTAATAATACATAAATAATGGTCATATAGAAATAGTACATGTAACTTCAATAAAAGAGTTCAGAAATAATATGTCATTTTTGTATCAAAAAACCAGAATCCATAAATAGTAAACAATGGGAAAGTGAAAATCCTTATGATGTAAACAATATAAAATATATTAGGTAGGGAGAATTTAGTGTAAATTAATGTACCTAATATAATTTAAAGAAACAGAAATACCTAAAATAATTATAATAATTTTTATTTCATCATAAATATTTCATGTATTTAAAGAATAACATTGAAATATGTCAAAAACTTTAATGAAGAGTATACTTCTTATCCAGAATTTTCCACCATCTATGATATCTCTCTTCAATAGAAATATCTTAGGAATTTAAATTCATGTGTTAAATATATTTAATGATTTTACAAAGACTACAATACAATTATGATAATAAAAATTGTTAAAATAAAAATATTTATGAAATAAAAAATGAAAATATGTATAATAAAGTTTGTAAACACTAAAGTATACATTTTTGGTATTTAAGTTTGCTTCAAAAAAACCACCCAAGGTGAATGACTATCCCAATATGAGTATACTGTTATCTTAAATATGTAGTTTGGACAGAATAAATAACTAATATAAAAATAATATTAGAAAAAAAATTATATAACAATACAGTATGATATAAAAGAATATATATTTTACATATATAGAAAATTTAGTATCTTAAAAAGTGGATATACTATATAATCATATAATATATTCATATATAATATGAACATAATAAATTAAAAAATATATAAAAATACTAAGAGGAATATAGTATGAAATTTTGACAAGATAATAAATAAAACCTATATACTTACATAGTCACTCATCATAAAAACAAAATAGCATGGGTATCCCATTGTGAAAGATTATCAATTAAATATAGATAGACCTTATAGGTGATATGGGATGTGTTCGTTATTTTCCTAATGAAAAAATTTATTTTCATGTAAAAAACTAATCAAAACAAACCTCAATGTGTGAATAATATTAAAAAACATTCGTCTTTACCAAAAAAACATACCACTTTATCTGTAGCTTGAAACCCAGATGATGAATATGTATTCTACATATATATTTATACTTTTTTGGTTTATAATATATTTTGGAAGGAATATTAAAAATCTACCAACCCCACAACCTATCATATTCTCTCTATACCTAGGATTTGTCCTCTTTTCTTCCTTAAGTATAGTAATGTAAGAAATATTTAATGTTGTGTCATAAAATTTTTTTAGAATAATTACATCATTGGATAAAAATTATCATATATAGGGCAGCTGATATTGTTTTTAATTTTATTGTATAGAAGTGGTTGTAACAATTTATAAATTGGAATCATGTACTTTATTATTACCTGAAGAGTTCTATAGATAATATATAACATTAACTACTCATAAATTTTCCAAAAATATATTTCAATTCATAATTAAAATAGTGAAGAGGCACTCATAGAGTGCATTTAATAAAACATTAAAAGTTCTAACTAAATATATCCTAGTAAAAAATATGATAGAAATAAAGATAAATTATATTATATTATATGAATTCCCATAGAGTATTTATTATAGGCATTCAAGGGAATATAAAATATGATAGAACATAAGGGTAAGTAAACTTTATGTATGGGAGTTGAAATAGGAAAAATAAATCGATCATACCTTGTCAAACATTTTATGTGAGCTAATCAGATTAGAACTCATATTCTTCTTATCTATACCAAGTAAAAAATATAAAATTTCAGGAAAATGAAGTTGAATTGAAAACCCAAAAAATTCATATAATCAGTTGAATGAAAAATTGGCACGTAGAATACTATATTCATCCATATTTTTAAAGTAATATAGTTATTTTATTGTGTATAGGTTTCAATTATGATGAATTATCTTTATTATGTCGAAACATAGTAGATGCTAGTTCTCAAGATGTTTTATTTTACAATAAAATAAGAAAAAACAAAATTTGGAGGTTTAAAAATATATTTCTTGAGAATATACACCAAAATGTTATTATTATTAAATTTTGTTAGTCTTTGAAGTGTTTATGAGTAAAAAGAAATGAACTTTTCCTCAATAATTGGAACAAGATAATAGATTGTAATGATTAAGTGGGGATTTATATTAAATATATAAAAAACATAAACCTATTTTTTAATTTCTATCTATCATTAAAAATATTGAAATAATTAACTAGTTATCATACTCTATAATTTTTGAAACATCAAATTCATCTTAGCATCAACATATTTTATTTTATTTCTCATAAAATCACAACAAATATAAGCTCAAATGATAATTTTTTCAAAATTTATATAATCCAAATTAATTACAATATTATGAGTTAGAGGGTTATTTTCCTAATTAGATTCTGTAATAAATTCTTATTTTTTAATTTATTGTATATGTGTTTCCCAGGAAATAAAAATGGAAGAGGGAAAATCATATATATACTTGTTTTATAAAACTACTTCAAATATAATCCAATAAATATTTAATAAATATTTAAAATATAAAAACTTGATAATATTTACAAATAAATATATCCATATGGTTTTATACAGCAATATACTATAGTATTTAGAAGTTTTCATAATTCAAAAGTATTGATTAAAACTGGGATATTAAATAAAACCAATAAAATATCAATCAGTTATAAACATTGAGTTAATGGAAATGTTGAAACCAAGTCTTCCTAGATAATGTGAACATGTTTTACTAATTGAGAACAATATTATAATTATTTGTTTAGTAAGTTATTTACTATATTAAGTAAATATTATTGGTCATGAGACTAGGGAATCTATGTTACTCAAATTAGTTGTGTGGCTATAAAATTTCAAAATTGGTTTAAAATAAAGATCCTACATATAATAAATAAAATATATACATCTTTATATTACATCTAAATGTTTATATGCTAACATTAGATAATTAAAAACAACTGAATAGTTGAGTTTTGAAATAATGAGAATAAAACATTTTATTATTACCTCGATATCTCTCGGATTTTGGGCCCATTTTCCAAACTTGATTTTAAAATTGAATAAAATGTTCAATGTTTTTTATATGAATTTATATGAACTTTACCATGGTGGATTTAAGACTCCCAATACAAAAAATTATGGATTCAACTAGTTCTTTAATTATATTGGTCTCATTGTTCATGGGAGTATTCTTTATGGCCTTGATTTTCAAGTACATGCTCATGAAATTTTATTCACGATGTTTCAAGGATTCAAGATTAAAAGGGCATATTTATTCATCCCTAGAAGGGATAATAGGCTCAAAGATTATTTATTTTATGTCTCGTATCACATCCCTCCCTCCAAATAGCATGTAGGGTCGACCAATACAATAAAAAAAATCCAAAAAAACTCAAGGGTTTTAGAAAATTTTGGATAAAAAATTTGAACTTTCATAATATTTATGTTGTGTATGGTTTTTGGAAAATATTTTAGTTTTAATTTTATAAAAAAAGTTACAAAATTTATTAAATTATACAAATATATAATGGAAATGATAATATATTTCTTGCATGATTCCAAGAAAATAAAAAAGGAAGAGGAAAAAATTACATAAATACTTTATTTCCCAAACTAATTAAAATATTATCCAATATAGTTTAATGTAATATATGTTTTTTATTATAGGAAATATGTTATGAATTTATAGATTTCTTCAAATTTTTTATTTGGGTATTTAGTTCCTATATTAAAAAAATAAAAAAGTAGATGACATTAGAAACACATTTTATGAAAATATATAATGAAAACTGGCATGAACTCTCTAAATTAATCTGAGAATATCTCAATACCATCATCTGTCTTATATTTATGTTTTTTAAATTATAAAGTGAAGAAGTTGTAAAGATATAAAAAACCTGAAATTTAATTGGTTTTTATTTATGAATAGATTAATAAAATATAAATGTTAAATTGAATTTCTTAATTTATGAAAATTTTGATAAAAATAATTTTTAAAACATGTTATGTGGACATTTTTATCTTCAAAATTCATAATTTTTTTTAAAAAAATATCACACTATAACTTAAAAAATAACATATATTGAACCACATATAACCAATTCCCAATTCCGATGGAAAAAAAACTAAATTTACGGATATGGGAGAAGTGGTGATTGATGCTAACATAGAGAAGCAATATGAAATATATCAATTCAGGGGGATTAAATGGATAACTTATATGGTAAATGATCGAATGGATATTTTTCCTTACCAGTTACCATACATCAAACCAGTCTTTGGGATCATGTGATGTGTTGAAATTTCAGAAGAAAAAGTACCTCAAGTTCTAGGATCTGGGATAAAGTGATGATGTTTGGAATTAATTGATGCATTAAAATTCAAATTTAGGCTTCAAAACCCCTAATTCTTGTTCAAAAAAAATCAATAAAAAATAGATAAAATGATATATTAATTTTTTAATTGGGTGAAAAGTGTAATTATTGAAAGACTTATGGTAGATTAGGACCTCAAATTTGGTAGGTATGTGCATCGTGACCATATCCAAGAAATTTCTGACCTTCTGATGTGGGAGAATACATTAAGTTTGACATATGTTATTGCACTAATAACATAAGAAATAATGAATTGGGATTTAAAAGTAGATGATGGAGGTATGGTAGTTTAACACCCTGACCCAAATCACCATGTCCGGTACAGATTGTAAAATGGCCTCATGTGTGTCTCCCCATATGCAATTTTCAGATGACTATTAGAGATGGCCTAAATCAAAACATGAGGTGACCATTACCTAAGTAAAAATATCCAATCAACACATATATATAATTAAGTAAAAAATTAGATATATATGCATATATATATTGGTAGAAAATGATATAAACCATGATCTTTCAATATTTCATATAAGACAACCAAGAAAATTTATGTAAAATATTTAAAGAAAACAATTATGTTAGATACCAATATAAACCATAAAAAATCATCCTGAATTTCACCATAACCCTATTTTTCTTCCTACTCCTCGAGCTCATATGCTCAACATAGGTCAATTTACCTTGAATGGATCTTTTTCCATAGAGTTTACACATGCACTAAGGTACCTATGCAGGGTGTGAGTAGAAACCTAGTATGACACCACCAATGTTTCCTTAATATAAGTGAACCATTTATAAAAAAATTTGTTGATTGAAACAGATGTAAATACAAATATAGATATCTGTATGTTGTGTCATCATTTGAAAATCAGGCTTCCATGAGATATGGAACTAACTACATTATCTCCATGTTAGAGAAGAATTTATTCCTAATTTCCATGAATTGAGGAACAGACCACAAGTCCATCATAAGTATTATAATAGTCCATAAGTCCATTATGGATTAGGTTAGGCCAAAAAACCATCATACCCACTAACAGTCTCCAGTCAGGCATCAAGGCTATCATGCCCCTCCATCTTTCCTTCAAGATCCTACCATAATCTTCACTAATCATGTTACACATACTCTCCCACTAAGGGATTTACCAATCCATAAAGGGTCCACTTTTCACTTTGATACAAGATTGAAATAAACATTATGACCATACACATATGTACATACACAAAACATAGAAATAAAAATCATTTACTATACAAATCCACAATCATAACATATCAGGAGTGGTCTCATGGTTACACACATGCACAAACACAAGAATACCATATCAAGAGAGTTTTCATGGGTCATAGAAACTTGCAATAACAAGCATATTATATCATGGGAGGCCTCACGGGTCACAAAAACACAAGAAAAATCATGTCATATGAAGCAGTTTTATACAATTTTTTGTAACATGGTAAGGAACTTCCTACCTAAAGTATATTTAAGCCCAACTTCAAGGTTCACCACCCAAATAAATTTCAGACCCTAAAAATCCCTAGAACCAACCCAAAATCACCATATGAGGATTTGAGAGAGATAATCGAAAAAGAATAACATGTCAATATATAGGATTTGTTATTATTATCCAATGAGATCCAATATAACAAGTTGATCTAGATGAATCTGATAACTATTAAAAACAAATTGTATTTCTGATGAGGAATTTTTTTGGACACTAATTTTCCAAATAATTCCATTGTTTTAATTATGATTTAATTTTTAAAATAATGTTTTAATTGTTTAACTTAGTTTTTACAATGTTCTGGGTTAAATTAATAAAAAACTTATTTCTATGTTCAACATATTTTGTATTAGTTAATTTGAATTTTCTGATTAATTTTTAGTTGATTGATTAATTCATGGTTAATTTTTATTGTGTAATTTTTAAGTGAAATTTTAAATTAATTATTTTAAAATTAATTATTTCATTTTCAATTTTAATTATAAAAAATAAAACACTGACTTTACTATTTAATTCTGAATATTATTTTAAAACACTAATTTTAGTGTTTTTAATTAATTTTTTATTTTGATTAAATAAATTTATATTTTCTTTTTTTGGTATTTAATTGATTAATTGGTGTTTGAAATTTAATCTAATTACCTCAAATAATTTCAAAAATTTTGAAATTTAATTATAAGTTAACTCTTATTTAAAATTATAGTATTTCAATATTTTGATATTTAATAAATAAATAATTTTTTTTTGAAATGTTTATAGATTTTTAATCCTTTATTGTATTAAAAAAATAATAAGTTTGAATTTATTATATTTAATTTACAGTTTTGTTTTTTAATTAATAAATGATTATTTACTTCTTTTTGTTGAATCTTTTATAAACTGGTTGTATGATATATTTGGATGTGGAAACGTTCATTTTAGATGTCCAAAAATGGGCCCATGTATCCACAAAGGGGGTCATTATAAGGGCTTCTAAAAAAGAATAGATAAAGTGGGAACTTTTAATAGCACTAAAAAGTGTTGATAAATAGGGTACCTTTATCAGTGCTAAAAAAAGTGCTGATAAAGAGGTCCTTTTAGCAGAACTCTTTATAACACTTTTAAAAGCACCCTTTATCAACTCTTTTTTTAGAACTAATAATTATAGCCCTTTATCAGCATATTTTTTAATGATGATAAATGGTGGTGCTTCATAAATCCATTTTTGTGCTAGTGTAAATATTTTTTAGCAACCTAATATTCATTTCTGGGATCTAGTTAAATCAACATAGGAATTTTAGCTGAATTCCTATTAGAGCAGTAGCAATAGTGATGGAGGGAGGCCGACTAAAGATTCTTTAATATTCTTGATGCTCATTCGGCTGAAGGCCAATGAATTATAAAATGATATCAAGGGAACCAAATTTGTTCATTATAGTAGATTCCTAATGAATCATGTATTCCTGGAATCATGAAGAAGAATATTTAATTGATCTTGAGCCATCATGACAGATATTTGGTGATTCCTCTCTAGAATTATATATTTAGTGATGTGTTGTAGATGAAGACTCCTACCAAACATTTTGAATACCACCACAGAGTTGACACCCAATATCTGAAGGCACAATTATGGAATGATGAAGGTGAAGTTAATGAGTCACCACCATTGAAGTTGTTTCCATCATTGAAGAATAACCTTCACGATTTCATGAAGAATGTTTTGTTAGAGATGGGTGTTATAAGCATGGATTATTCCCAATGAAATCAAAAATAAATCAGATGATGTTGTGGTTGTGTTGAAGTTTCTAGAAGTTGAACCCTCATACATAAATGGAAGTGTTGAGCCATCAAACTGGTGATGAAGATTACTTTTTATGGTGATGGATGAATATGAATAAGGCTGAGTAGATTTCAGACGTTGAAGAAGATCCAAAGTAAATTTCAAGCTTACAAACTATATGAGCACTGGAATGAAGCATTCCAAGAAAGATGAATTATTATTTTATGATTTAGATCTATTATAATGTGATTGGATCTGAATATTTCAATGATTCCTATTGTTAAATTTTGAGTGGTAATTGTTGTTGAAGATCATGGTTGAGCTCTATTATGTTTGAGATTTAAAACAGAGTTTAGATGATCTGATAACTACTTGATTATAGGGTTTTCAGTAACTGATGGATTTACTGGAGCCAGGGAACCCGATTTCAAGTAATTTTGGATGATTTTTAATCAAAATATTTTTTGTTGGTTTTTATTGTTTTAGTTTTTAAGTTCCCTATTAGAATAAATAATGAGGACATTCTTCTATCCAATGTTATCATTTCATGACCAGAATGGAGCATGAATTATTTATTCAAATTTTTCATCGATGAATTTTCAATATTCTAATGAATAAAAATTGAGTAGTTCTATTATTTCCATTGAAATCAAAGGCTGATGAGATGGTTTGAAACTTTATGAGCCTTATGGATGAGATAGAAAAATGAGAACATGATTTCAATACATATGTAAGAGAGCTGGATACACAGATGGGAGTGTGCATGAATACAGAGATGTTCTGAATTTAATCTTAGTGGTTATGCTATTTAAGCTAATTAGAGACATGGGTTATTAAAATAAAAATAATTTGAAGCATATTTGTGAAAATTAAGATCACTTGATTGATGGTTTAAATTAACGACATACAACTAGCTAATATAATTAGTTGGTAAATTTTATTAAAGTGACATGAGTAGTGAAAGAAGCCCATGAAGGAGTTGTTTATTTGGATGATCTCTCAGTAGGTTTTGGTTTTTTGGGTGATGTTTGGGGATAATAAAAATTTAAATAAGACAATCCCATTTTTTATGATTCTTTATGAGGAAGAAGATGATATATGAAACAACACATTTTTGGACATTGAAATAAGTGCTTTAAAAAAAATACATTTTTAAGATTCAAGAGTTGTGAATTGGGAGAAGATTCCAAGGATTTTCTGGAAGCCTGAAGAGGACCTGATACAAATAATGTTGATGAATAAGTAATCAAAGTTCCCTCCTGCACTTTGTTAATATTTTTATAAAATTCTAATGGCTGAATCTAGAGGATTTAAACAATGATGTCCTTATAATTTTTCTTTTTTTATAATTTTTAAAATTTAAATTCTCTCCACACATTTTCAAATTTATAATACATTCTTTAATTCATGTTTAAATCTTATTTCATTTAATTATTTTAGTTTCTCCCATTGTGATAATGGTACATTTTTTATTAGAGTGAAACAGTATTTAAATTCAGCATGTTAGTTAAATACCTATTTGAGTTTGAATATTTTATTCCCTATTTAAATATATTATTCCTTTATCATGGAATATAAGTACAAAGGCATTTAGTTGATTCATTTTTATTAGAGATCATTGAGAGAATTGATCAACTCAAAATAGAAAGGATATCTTATACCTAGATCTTGGCTTCAGACCTCAATTTAATTAACTAAATGAGGTTCATTATTAGATATTTCAATATATTCATTGAGATATTTATAGTTTGGAAATCATTTATAAGTGATGAATAAATAATGAACTTGAAGAAACATTAGGATACGTCACTACTTCCACCTTTTGTTGAAATATGCACCCTATTTACTAATCTCCCAATCATCACTATTTTGTAAAACAAAATTGTTACTTTTAAAATCATATAAATCCCCATGAAAAAAATAAAACAAATTAAATAATAATTACTAATTATGTGAAAATGGAAATCAATAAATGTAGTTTCATTAGGATACAACCCTTGGTGATGATTTATTGTCATAGTTATAGTATTTAAACTTTTAATTGGGGGGAAAAATTATAGCAAAAATAGTACTCTTCAATTGGATCCATTTTCAAGGAGGCTCCCATTAAGTTTCAAAAAAATAAACTATAAAACATGAAAATTAATAAAATTTAATAAACTAACAAACAATAAGAACAGATGAGATTTGTCACACCCATGGAAAATATTGTGGGATATTTTGTTTAGAAAACTTGGAATATATTACATACTTTAAATGAAAATGAATTCACAATAATGATTTAATAACATAAATAATATTTAAATTCAGAAGTCTTGGAATATCTTGTTTTGGGATTGAAACCTTTTCAGACATGTTCCATTAGTTCCATGTACAAAATATTATCTACCGAGATTTTGAAAGGGATGTCCAAGATTTTGAGCTTTAACTTAATGAAAATTCACTTCCCAAAATTATTGGGATTCTTAAGTTAATAGAATATGAACAAGGGATGTCAATCGATACCCTTTAGAGAGATTTCAATATTTTTTACCTTTCCTATTTTTGAACTTTATGAAACTAATATTTTTACCCAGTCCCCTTATTTTAACATTGAAGAAATAAAATTATATTCACAATCCTAGTAAATGTTATCAGTGTTTTCAGAAGAATATTTTAATTATGAAGATGATAATGAGAGGATAGATATAGAACTAGTGACAACCACTTAGAAGATCATTTCGAGTTAGAAGTGGAAGATGAAACTATTCGTATTTTAGATAATGAAATTTTCATTTATCTATTGAGGCTATCCCTAGAATAAGTGGAGGGATTTGTGGGCACCTCTCCTCTTATTTATAAATAACATGGGGCCCCTTATATTAGTGTTTCGTCGTGGTCTAAAAAGTTGTAATACAATATTAAGATGAGGGATGAACAATATTTTTTCAAATGGGGCCTCAATATTAGAGTGAAGTTTCAAAACTATGTGAAATCTAGTATGTGGTGGTTCATTCAAAATAAGACTCATCCACTAAAGTATTGGTGATGAATTACATGTTATCTAGTTTTAAACTATATTAAATTCCATACCCCTAGTTGGGTTTAACCTAATATTTCTCATATTTTTTCTCCATTTCTTTTTACTTTCAATTATATGTTTTTAAATTTCAATAAACCATTTGAATATTCTTGTTTTTTCTTATATGAAATAAAGTTGAAAAAATTATTGTCCACAATATTCTGAATTCATTATTCACCATGAGTAATCTACTTTTTGATGTTCTCCATCATTTGGAGAAGATCATTTACAATTTACATGATCAAAAAAATCAACAAGATGAAAAATGTTGGATCAAGACCCTCAAATCATAAAAACCGGTTTTATTTAACTTGTTCTAAAGTTTTATGGACTTTAATGTCAATCTTCTTTAATTTGTTATATCTTTTATGTTAACTTATGGGACTTTTTTAGTGATACTAAGTGGAAATTTGAGTGGATTTAAGTAAAATGTAGCTCCTAATTCAGGGAAATTATACATTAAAATTTAACTCATTTTTAGACCTTTAAAATCTTACTACTTCTACCACTTTAAACATTATTGGTCGAAATAATAGTTTTGTTTTTTAAGAGTATTTTCATATTAAAAATTGGTAAAAAAAATGTGTTGGTTATTACTATTAGTTTGGATGTTTTTTATTATTTATTAGTGTGAAGCCCAGATCCCCCGCTTTTGGGATCATTATATAAAAATGGTGTGTATATTTTTTAAAAAAAATAAAAAAAATACACAAAGCATTTACATTACAGGACCTTTTCCGGTCTTGGTATTGGATAATAGACAATTACATTAAAAATTATCAAATTTTTAGAAAAAAAATTAAATAAATTTAATCACAATCATCTCCTCCATATGTGAAATAATCACAAATTAAAATTATAAAATTTCTTTGACAAAAAATAAAACATAGGGTGAGCATTTAATTTTCCTCATAAGGGGTTTTAAAATCCATTAAAAATACCTTTCCCCAAAAACTATAAATCCATTTCAAAACATTTATCAAATTAATAATTTGGTAAAATAAAAACATTGAAGAGGGTTTCCAAACATTGAAATAATTTCTGAATAACCTTAAATAATGTATAATATCTAAAAATCATGTAATTTCAAAATAAGAATTCTTTTGAAAATACTACTTTGTATTTCTCCATTTGAAAATAAAAATTGTGTGGATTGATAATGATACTTACTAGGATATAATAAAAATCATAAGGATACTTAGTTATATCACCTCTAGGATAGCATCCCCTTGAGTTCATGGGTTCACTCCCCATACAATAACATATCAGCTGATACTTTAGTGTCAATTTCAAGAAAACATTTTAATGGTCATGCATTCTCATTCATAACCCAAAAACAATTTAAAAACTTATGTGTATTATTTTCATTGTTTTAAATAATTAAATATCCTATAATATTGAAAAAAATAAAATTTTTAGGAGAAATCCATTTCCTTAAAGTAATTACAAATATTTAAAAGACATGAACATAAATGCATTGAAATTAAATCAAAATATTGTATAAAATGAATAAAAATGTCAATAAAAATTGTAGATGATGGCCATATCAATAATAATGAATGAAAATAAAATATTTTATTTGAATATATAAGATTATATAATAAAATTAATGCTTTCAAAATAATCCCCTTAGCTTGAGTTCGACTCATCAAATATGTTTCTTTATCTTCCCCTTCTTCGGAAAATCACTTTTCTTAACACGTTAATACAACAAAAGATGGTGTTTTTCCAAAACTAGGACCTCTATAATGTGGATAGTGAAGTGTATAAGATACTTTGGTAGTGTATGGTAGAGAAAGTAGGCTCAATGTGATGAAATTTTGAGAAGGGATGAGTCTCCTTTAATAATTGAGGTGAGAGGTTATTTAGGAATTACTTATAATATTAAAATATAATAAATATTATATAGGGTTAAAGACTTCCAAAATGCCTAAAAAGAAAAAAAGATCACATTATAGAGAAAATATTATTATATATTTCCTTATTTAAATAAAAAATTTATAAATAATTTATTAAAATATTTTATTCATGAAAAATAATTTTTTCAAATTAAACATTATTCATAACTATGACATTAAGCACATCAAAAAAATATTTCAAATTCGAAATAAAAAATTATTATAGCATATAAATATCATATTTATCTATATAATTTTTTTATTTCCTTAAAAATATAAAATTATTTTATTTTATTATTTTTTATATCATTAATTTGATTTATTCACTAATTAAATAATTGTTGCATCATCTTTATACAAGAAATTAAGCTAATTAATTATTCTCTAAAAATTAAAATTAAATTTTCATGAAGATGATAATTTAAATATATTTCATATTACTAATTATTTTTTAAAAACAGTTCTATAAAAACATTTATTAAAATATTATACTTATTAAAAACTATATTGTAAATAACTTGACTTCTTTTTAAATAAAATATTATAAAGTTCTTAACGTGATTCATATGAGAAAAAAATGTCCCAAATTAGAATAAAATGTGTTCATGGAAAAAAATTTCTCATATAAAATTATTTATCCAAATTTGGAGTTATTTAATGGTTCTTATAATTTTAATTAAAAACATTTTATTTTATTTTTTTTACTTACATAGGCATTACTGCAGCGTTGGATAAAAATTAATGTTAATTATTTAACATATAAAAATTGAAAATAAATTGATATTATAAAAATAAATTAATTTCATTCAATATATTCATTTATAATCATTAATTAAGTGTAATTACTCATATCCATGTCAAGAAAACTTCTTTAATTTGTTAATTTATATTTTCTTTCCTTGCACAATCATTGCATAGGAAATAGGATAATACTAATATTATATAACTCTATAATTAAAATTAATAAAAAAACATAAATTATACATAATAATTAATAAAAATTCAATAAAATAATTTTTATTACTCAATTATTATATATAGGGATTTAAATTTGACTTTGTCATTGTTGCGCAGGCATTGCGTTGGCATTGACAACGATTTTTATACTTATCATGAATTAAATTATAACATATATGTTCTGAATTATTTTTCTATATTATTTCTATTGTAATATATTAATTTAATCATCACATATGTTTAATAAAATTTACATCATAATTAAGTCCTAATGTTGTCACAAAAATACTGTATTTTGTACAATTCATGAAAAATTAATCTTTTTTAGAAAATTATCAAAAATTCATATTAAATAATTTTGACATGATAAATTAAAAAAATGAAATTAGTTTTTTCAAATTAAAATTCTATAATTTGAAAATTAATGTTTTAAATAAATAAACATATAATAAATTATTTATTTTTAGGAATTACTTATCATAATGAATATAATTATTTAATTCAAGAGTATGAAAAGAAATAATTCTATGAATATGTAGGATGTTACATCCCCCCCCACCACTAAATGAATTAAACCCTAAAAATTTATTCATTATACTTAATAAAATTCTTAATCTGCATCTACAGAATTATGAAAATATTGAACTTATAAGGCAGCTTAATTACCCAGATTATTTTTTTTAAAAATAACAATGCTTAATATCCATTGTTGTCTAGAACATCACTATGATACCAACTGTAAATCACTATTCCTGCACTTTTAGTTTCAATATATAATAATTTTGTCTCTATTTTTTATAAATAAAAAATAAATACACGTGGAATTTAAATTCTAGGACCTTTTCTGGTCTAGGTTTTAGAGAATATAGAATTACATTAAAAATTATCAAAGTTTTACAAAAAAATAAATAAATTTCTTCACAAGACCTACCTCCATATATGAAATAAACTCCAATTTAAATTATACTAAACCTATGAAAACTAAATTTAAAACATAGGGTGAACATTTTGTTTTCCCAGTAAGAGGTTTTAAAATCAATTATAAATACCTTTCTTAGAAAACTATATATCCATTTGAAAAAATTTATAAAATAAATAATTCTATAAAATAAATACGAAGAATAGGTTTTTCAAACAATGAAACAATTTATGAATATCCTTAAATAATTTATAAAATTTGAAATTCATATAATTTCAAAATAATAATTCTTTGGAAAATAAAACTATGGATATTCCCATTTGAAAATAATAATTTAATGGATTGATCATGATACTTAGCAGGTAATAAGAAAAATGACTGATTGTGGATTAACGAGGGTTGAGGTTTTCCATGGTGGGGCGCTCCTTCTTCCTATCCTAGATAGAAACGGCTAATAAGCTAGTACCTCCCCCCACGGTGGGGGAGGTACCTCCACCATCCTTCCAAGTTGCTCAGCCACAAACCTTTTCCTCAATTTCCAATCCCAATTACCTTCCCCCATTCCATATATTTCACTTATCCCTAAAGTCCCTAATCTCTTCAATAGATTCTTGTAGCTCCCTCTCTCACAATAGGAGTTCACTAAGGCTTCATCCTTGATAAATATAATGTTGATATCTTGTTTCAAATAACATTCCCCATTTGTGGATGCATTTGACTAGCTCGTCTTTGGATCCTTGGGACTTCAGGAGTGCACCACAATGGGTCGCCTCGATAATAAACACATGATGGTCTAATTCGCTTCATAAGGTGATTTGATATAGTATTTTTTTATGTGCTCCTCTCATTTTCAATGGATGTTATTTCTTTCTATTTAGGTGGAATTTTTATTTTCATATGAATCGAGATACTCCCACCATTTTGATTTTGGTTAGTTTCCATGATCTTCCACTTCCTTCCAAAAATCCCACTATTATTTGTATTCTATAAAATCTTGTTGGTTGGTATCTCTTCTCTGATAGAAGAACTAGGTCTATATGCCATCCATTTTCTCCTAGAATTTGTGTAGATGTTGATATTTCATGATTACCAACTGATTTTGTTTGGATCACAATCAGAGAGGAATTTAGATATAAAATATCGGCTATTTTTTAGTCTTGGGTGGACTTATTCCCCTCATGTAAAATATTGGGGAATATGAATTCAATGTGTCGGCATGTAAACATGGATATTTCCCATAAGATGGATGTAGTATTGGAAACCAAAGGTAATGTCCAGGATAGAGAAGCTGGGTCTGGTCTGGATGTACGTCTGGAGGAACCTACTCATGGTGGTGTTTTTTCCAGTCAAGGCAGATAATCGGAGGTCATTGATTTAGACTCACATGAGGGCGGGAGGTCTTTTAATACCACTGTTATATTTCTAATTAAGGTCCACCATTTAGATAAGGAGGAACTATCAACACCCCCTGAACCGAGATTTGATAACATATTTAATAAACTGAAGCATGATCTTAGGGGGGAGGTGTGTTTCTGAGACTACAAGACCAAGGATGCAATTCTAGAGACTCCTAATGAGAATGAAATGGGAGTGGGAAATGGAATGTAAGATAATGAGAAGAGGTAGGTTTAATTCTTAAAAAATGAGAGGTTACCAACACACAGTGAAGGTAATGCAGGCTGGGTAAAGGAAACAAGTGGCGTGAGACCGAGAAGATCCATTCAAATGTTAGAGTTTGCAATAGTTTTCATTGTCTTGAGGTTTAAGGGATGATACAGGAATTAGAGGGGGTATATATAGGTATTATTATGTTAAGGAGGTTTCCTTGGATAGTTTAGTCATACATCAGACTTCCCTTGATCACCTTGCTGGATTGGAGGTGAATGAGGTCACCCTAACCATAGTGATGGCGTGGCCAAACATATGGGGTTTGTGTGCCTATGGGATTATAAAATGTTTGGACAAGTTCCACGAGATGGTGTTATGATCAATGATGTTCAACATGATAATTGTCATAAAGGGATTTATGATATGGTTTAGGAGTTTGAAAAATCGATGGTAAAAACCTTCAGTGATGGGAATAAGGTCCCTGAGAATGAGTCCAATAAGGATTGTTCTAGTAATTTATCAGGAAAAATAGAGGATGAGGTTCTAGGTGGTAGGCTTCCAAGCGTGAGTATAAATAAGAGGATGAATGGAATCCATAAAGAGGGGAAGGAATTTTACTTTTTCTATTACCAATGAAGACACAATCATAAAATAATCTATAAGATAAGAATACGGAAAACAATACACATCCTTTCCCTAAGGCTGCTTATCAGTAGCGGAAGTCAAGTGATATGATTGAGAAATCCTCAGAATTACTTCGGATATCAGAAGAAGAAGCGGTCGAATAGGTGTTATCACTCAATGATATTGAAGAAGAAGCCTCCATAATGATGGGAATAGCATTAAGGGTGACTCTCAATGAGGATATGTACACCTGGATTGAAAATCATGACTTGATCTTAGTTAGGGGATTAAATAATGGGAAGATCATCCTTGAGGAGTACATCTAGTCCCTGGACAAGATAGCCTTTCATATTGATGATATTCTAATGGATGAACCAGACACTAAGGTAATTAATATCTCTTGTAATTTATTTAGGGAGATAAAATATGTTAGACTTAAATTATCATTTAATGGCTTCGTTATTTCTTTTTGTGGTTGAACTAATGGTTTCTCACTTTTTCCTTAAAAGTGTTTGAATACTAAAAATTTAATTTTTAGTCAGTTAATAAGAAAAAACATAAGGAAACTTAGTCATATCACATGTGGGATAGCATCAACATGATCTTATTAGTTCACTCCTCATATCATAACATATAAAATGACACTCTAGTGCCAATTTCAAGAAAAAAAATTAATGTTCATGTCTTTATCACTCATTACACACAAAAAATTTAAAACCATACATGTATTATTTACATAGAAGAATATAATTTAGTAACCTCTAATATTTAACAAATTAACATTTTTAAGAGAAATCCATTTCCCAAAAAGTATCACTTACATTTAAAATACATGAACATAAATGATTAGAAATTGAAACAAAAGATTGTTTAAAATGTATAAAATTTCAATAATAATTACACATGATGGCCATATCTATAATAATAAATGGAAATCAAAAAATTCCTTGATAATATAGGATTATATAATAAAAATAATTCTTTAAAAACAATACTCATACCTTGAGTTTGACTCATCAAATACGTTTCTTTATATTCCCTTTATTCTAAAAATCGCTCGGCTTAAAACCTTAATACCACTAAGGATGATGTTATTACAAAACTAATACCTCTAAAATATATATAGGAGAGTGGAGAAGATAATTTTGCAGTGTATGGTTGAGAAATTGGGATCAAGGTGATGAAATATTTTCAAGGGATGAGTCTCCTTTTATTATTGAGGTGAGAGGTTATTTAGGAATTACAAAGAGTAATAAAATATAATAATTTGTATATGGGGTTAAAGACTTAGAGAATTCCTAAAAATATGATGAGATAACATTTTTAACCAAATATCATTGTGTTGGGCCTTATTAAAAAAAATTATTGATAAATAATTTAATAAAATATTTTATTCATGAAAAATTATTTTTAAAAATTAAACACTATTCATAATTATGACTTTAAAGACATCAAAACAAATTTTAAAATTCAAGAAAAAAAATTATTATATCATAGGCATATAATATAAATTATCTATACTATATATTGTCCCCTCCCCTCCACGTGTATCTCTCTCCTTCATTCTTAGTCTAAATGTGTCAAGCCCTCCGTCAAAAATGACTCTCCCAAAAATTGGTCTCCTTCCTCATTACTCAGGATCCATGAAGTCTCGTCTCCCCTACATTAGCTTCCTCCTCCACATCATATTCCTCCTCTGCATCAACTTCCACCTCGACTCTTCATCCACCTCAGCTCTTTATCTTCCTCATCCTCCGCTCTCCCTCCATTGTGATACCATTCCCCCCCCCTCTTCCAATTCGACCATTCCACTACAAACCCTGAATTCTTATAGGACTCCCTATCTCTCGAAGTTCCCGTGTCCATTTCCCACAAACCCTATGCCCCTCGTCTCTGACCCAGCTCCCCCTAATCCCCTGACTCAATCCCCATATCCCTGTTTACATCTCCCTATCAACGTCTCCTTGTCGCCTCTATATCATCTACCTTCATCAAATTTGGGTTTTAAACAAGTTTATTCACTATGCACATTCATTGGATACTGGAAACTACAATGACAGTTGTATCTCACCAAAGACAGCAGGCTCTCTTCGATCTCATGCATGAAATTTTTCTTTGATTTCATCCAGAATTATGAGATCAAATCGATTGAACTTCATAACAATGTTTCCATCTTCTCCATGTTCAGTAAACACTTCATTCTTTTCTCTCTATAAAGCCCTTCGATTTTTCCTAGGTCTTCTGCCATTTGATTTAGGGTTTCATTTCTTGATTACTCCACCCCTATTTGTTATGCTCAATTGAATGTCTACGAATTCATATGCAACTGAATTTCTAGATCCAACTATCATCATTTGAAAAAAAAATATTTATACCTAGGTCAGAATTTATTATTACACAACTCATAGTTCTCCAAAAATTTGTTACGCAAAGTTGTTTCTAAAAAAAATTGAATAGACGTGAGAACATTATTCTTACTTGGATCCTATGAAAATATTACATCATAGGACGGCACCTAAAATATGATATTTCCAAGGAATGGTTATTTCATATAAAAATACTACTTCATCAATTATTATTATGTTTTTCATGCTTTGTCTGGGATTTTTTGGTTTAGATTACATGTTTGGTGTTTTAAAACTGACTCAATTTGGGTGAGATTTGTTTTTATAGGTTTATATTTTTTTAATAGGTTCATATTTTTTTTATAATTCATTCATAATTGTTTTTTTAAATAGGTCCATATTTTGTTCCATACAGGTTCGTAGATTTTTTTCACGATTATGGTCATATTTCATAATTTGATGAGTATGTACAGAGTTACTGGATTAAAGAAAGATTTCTTCTTTTTTGTAGGTACGTAATTTGTATCATTTTCCCTCTTTGAAACTTCCTTTCTAAGCCCATAATTTATAACATTAATGTGACTAGCACGAAAATGGAATCGATAAAAAAATTATGTTTTTCATGCTTTTTTTGGAATTTTTTTGGTTTAGATTACATGTTTGGTGTTTTAAAACTGACTCGATTTTGGTGACTTTGGTTTTTTAGAGGTTCATATTTTTTTCTAATTTGTTAGTAATTTTTTTTTCAAATAGGACCATATGTTCCATGATGGTACGTGGGTTCCTTTCATGATTACTATCATAATTCCAACTTTGATGAGTATGTACAAAGTTACTAGAGTCAATGATGATTTCTTCTTTTTTTAGGTACGTGGTTTGCATCATTTTCCCTCTTTTACACTCCCTTTATAATACATGAATGTAGAAAATTAATTCAAATTGCTAGAAAAAGTAATATATGAGAGGCTCTATGTACATATAAGATTTTCCTTCCTGTTTTTATAGTGTTTTAGTGCTGTTGGAATGGTGAGTTTGGTTATTTTTATAGGTACATATTTTTTGAATTGGTTCATATTTTTTTCTAATTTGTTCATTTTTTTAAACAAGTCCATATCCATTATATTTATTATATCTTTTCCCATCCCCCTCCACATTTTTCTCCCTTATTCATTCTCATCCTCATTTACAAACGTGTTGAGTTCTCTATAAAAAACGATTCCCATACCATCTCCTGTATTATATAATTAACTCTCCCAAATATTGCTCTCCCTCTTCAATTCTAGGGTTCCCAAAAATCTTTTCCCCCACAATAATGCAATATATATTCTATAATTTCCTCTCCTCATCTACATCATCTTTTTCCTCCACATCATCTTCCTCCTCTGCATCAGCTTCTACCTCAACTCCTTGTCTTCCTCGGTTGCTCATTTGCCACATCCTCTGCCTTGTCCCCTGCCTTAATCTCTGCCCCAACCTTGGTATCTACCTATTCCCCCACCCCCGCATATCATTATACATCATTCCTGAACCCACCACATCAAGGAAAACATCATTATATTCTGAAATCTATTATTCAACTATAGATTTCTCTCCTCACAGAGGTTATGGATTTGGATGTGTCATGTTCTCCACCTTTGAGTAAGGGGAACCTTTTGTGGATCCTTAAAATACGAGGTTGGTAGAACACATCGATTTTCCATTGATTTATTTTCTATAAAAGTTGGTAGGGTTCACAATTGTATGTCACTGTAGGATTTCTAAAGTATTTTTCTAATACTGATTCTAGTTAGGTGTGGGTTTTCTCTAAATCATCGTTAACCAGCTATGTATTTACAAGGTATAGTAAACAATTATTTCTAATACCAGTTTCTTATCCTTGATGAACAAGGCCTAATTAGATACTTCATTCAAACTATTACTTCATATTCTATGCATGTCAAAGGTATTAAAGGAGTATCTCATTTTTATAGATAACTCTGTATGTGTCCATTGTTTTTTCTCACAGAATTATCACCCCTTCATTATGTTAACTTATGTTTCTATTTTTTGGATCTCTGAACAACTCAATACAATGAAATAATACCACTATTTTTATGCCTTAACATGTTATAATACCTCTTGACCAGGTTTTCATTATGTATCACCCCTTTAGTTAACAAGATATATTGCATATGTGTTTGATCTTCATATTCATATTAACTATATGGTATAATACCATACATATATGGTATAATAAATTTTATTATCCATATATATATGTGTTAATAAAAACACATATAATAATTTTATATGTGTTTTATATTGTATTCCATATGTATATATGGTCGAATCTATTTTTATTGTTTATTTATGCTCAATTTTCTAGTCTGGTCGGCTTGCAATCACAGTTACAAAAACATGATTAGCGTAATATTCTCTTTCCTATTATGGGTTTCTATTCACTTTTATTATATGATCTGGATATTGGTGGATATTTTAATTTTATATCTTCTTAATAATGTGGGAATACATTGTATATGTGTTTTAACTACATATATGCTTCCAAATAGAACCCTATGTGTTTTAACTATATATATGTTTCTATCTGTATATGTAGTTTCTTCATCATTTAAAATTATGCCTATCATGATTTGTACTCTCACTTTCCTAATCTGGTGTAATACTCCGAGAACATGACAATCTATTATCCATCTACATGAACATTAATCTATTTATCTCATTAGATTGTGAAACATGTTATTATGACTCATATGCTTCATTTGGATCATGTTTTTCATTGAAGTATGCAAATGTGTTTTGAGTCATTGAAATATTATCTAAATTGTGTACTATTTCATTTAGATTGTAAATTTTCTCATCCAAAGTTAATCATATTTGTGCACTAATTTTCATAATGTAGGTTTATCTTATATTCCTTCGAAGAACACATGTGTTTTAAACATGAGCTTTAATTAATTTAAGATGTTTAAACCTTTCAATTTTAACCAACTCGTTATATTTTCTATCTATTATTATAGTATAGTTGGGTGATTAAAAATTTTGTATTACATTTTAATTCCCTTTATTTATGTTGGTTTAAATTATTTTTTTAAACCAATCATTGTGTGTAGGGGGGGAATCTTCGTGTGTTGGCTTATAAATTTGCAGTCATGGGGTCACTGCATGACATCCTCCATAGTCAAAATGGGGTTCAAGGTGCACAAACTAGACCTATTCTTGACTGGATGCAGTGGGTGAGAATTTAGATTGATGATATGAGAGGGTTGGAGTATTTTCATGAAAATTCTCAACCATCTATTATAGTGACAGACTCCATCAGATGATTATTATACTTTAGAAAGTGAATTTTAATAACCCTAGGCTACTTCCCCCTCCATTATTTGGATAATCTCTTCCTCCCATTCTATCTATCCTCCCTGTGGTCATTTTATGCAATTTACTCCATATTTTAATCCCATTTTTTTATTTGAATCATTTTATATGAGGTGAGTATCCCACATCTCCTCATTCCCCGCCTTTTTATACACGTAATATTTTATCCATGTTTAATGTGAATCTTAATTTTTTCCTAAACACTCCCTTATCTATTTTATTTTTTTGGAATTGAAGGTTAAAGTTGAGTTTCTATGCAGATATGTTTCTCTATCTTTTATTTGGATCACCTTTGCTGCTACGTTTATTTTAAAAAAATATTGGAATCCTAATTGTGTATAATTATTTATGTATTACATGCATTATGCCTATATATTAAAGATAATTTCTATGGTTATATTGTTTAGGATGTGATATTAGTCTATATATGATATGGATATTGAAGTAGCATCAATATTGAAGTTGATAAGTGTATTTACGTATACAATCAAATTATTGTTGTTTTCTAAATTCAGTCTACCGAGTCAAAGGCACACCATGCATTTAGTGTGGGGGTCCTTCTTCTTCCTTCTTTTAAGTGTTTACACTTTTAGTGCACACACTAGGTTCGACCTTCTTGTCTCTTTGCACACACTTGTTTCACTTTTGCACAAACATGATCTTGGCCTCTCCTTTGTTTGTTAAGCACACACACAACTTAAGTGTGGCCTTCCTCTCCTCCTTGCACACACAAAGTGTGTTCTTCAATTTGGCACAACCAAGGGATATGACCTCCCTTTTTTTTCACACCCACTGCCCACGGACTTTCTCCTTTGTAAAGCACACAAGGCCTCAGGTCTCCTTCTACACTTAGCACACACAACACCAAGTGTGTATAACATTTAACCCGAATTCCTTATTAAAAGGGAGGGCGCGCAAGGTGCGGCCTCTCACTGCCTTCTTCAAACGTCGTGCAAGGGTGCAATGGGTCTTGGGAGCGCAAGGTTCACATGCCACAAGGGCCGCGCAAGCCTCGGGTGCAGGACAGCCTAATACCGCGCAAGTTTGCAGTCAGTGAGGGCTCCTTCTGCCGTGCGAATACGCGGGCAGGGACCTCCTTCAGAGCCTCGGGTGGCTCTGGAACTTCAGTCGCACAAGTGATTGTGCGGTGGCTTCTTTCTTCACGAGGCACATGAGCTCTCGCGGGTCTCAAAATTTCAGCAAGCATTCTCTGTGCTTCGGGCTCTATTTATATAGTTAGAGAAACGCCTCAAAACATCCACATGGTTTAACTTCAAAATCCCGAAGATTTCGGATCTTTAAAAATCTTTCAAATCTGGTTTCTATCCTCGGTTCACGCGGGCTTCTTCCTTCTTTTATTTTTCCTCGGCCTTCTTCACATGCATGCACATTCGAACGTGTGCATGGCCTCTCTTTTATAATCCATGCAAAACATGAACTCACCGAGGCCTCGACATATTTTCTTGCCTCGGACGAACTTGGAATACCCCATTTGTTGCATGCTAGCTCTTTTTTAAGAATGGTTGTGTTCGTTAGATCCATACGAACTCATTGGTGTCTTCGGCTTCTTCAGAGGTGGCCGGAATCTCAAAATCCATCGTCGGAGGTGCCTCTGGTTATGAAGGAATGCACGGGGAGCTTCGGCTGAGCTCGAGGAAGGAGACAAGCTTGCAAGCCGTCGGATCGGGAGTTTAATGAACTTTGATGGCCGAGATTAGATCGCGGCTCTACAGATGCGATCAGCGTTTGAGATCATATGCGCGATGGCTCTGACGGCCAGGATTAGATCCTAACCAAATTTTTTGATCCCACATCGAAACGCGTTGTTGTTTTCTCGTGGTTTATCAAATAACTCATGCCGCTCAACGCTCAGTTGTACTTCCCCCTCCACGGTGCCGCCCCGCACCGTGTTCTCTTAGCGGGCGCGCTCTTGCGCCCACCTCTGCTCCCTGCGGGCGCGCCACTGGCGCCCACTATGCACACACGGGCGCGCTCCTCGCACTCACGCTGTGCGGGCTTCATCACCGCGTGGCCTCAGGGGCTTATACACGGCCCCGGCCTCTCTCGGGCTGGCCCCATGGGATCCCCTTGGGCGTGGTGACCTAGTCCCACATGTGCCTTGGGTTGAACCCTTAAGGTTGTCCCTTGGTGGCTTCCTTTTTGCTAGAGTAGAGACTTAGGGACTTTGTATAAAAACAAAGTAACCCAAGTTCAAATGCCAAATGCCACTTCTTCCAAGCCATTCTTCATCTTCTCCATTCTTCTTCTTCTTCAAAAGAATTCCTCCATCTTATCATCAATTTGTATTCTTCACTTAGGAGGTACTTCACAAAGGTTTCTTCCTTCAACCGAGCTCCTTAATCACATAATTTCTTCCATGTGCTTCGTTGATCTAATCAGAGATCAAATTGGTTCTTCTTCTAATTCACATGCACTAAGAAATAGTACATGGAATTCATTAGCACCACTTCATCCACTTAGTGATTGTGGATGGATCACTTCATCTCCTCATGCATTGTGAAGACAATGCATGGTCTTCTAACATTGTTGTGACATTGTATCCAGTTGATACAAGTTCTTGGAACTTAATGATCAGCTCAACAATCGTCTGATGTAATGATGATGCTCCATCATCATCCATTCTTCAAGTGGTGTAACTTAGTATCATCTTGATACAAGTATTGAAACATTAAGATCAGTTCTACAATCGTCTGATACAGGAGAATGTTTCAAACCATCATCTCCTATGCCACTTAGTGAATCTCCTAAGTGACATTATTCTTAACACAATGGCCATCCTCCATTTATCACCAACACCATCATAGCCTTTGTCATTCACATATTGACTCTCCTTGACATCCATTCATTCTTTGAAAACATCATGCCTCATTGACAACAAATGCAACACAGTGCACTTCATAATGTTTTTTTGAATTTCGTATAATTGGATTCTATTTTGTAAGTTAAGACATTAGGATGCTAGAGGTTACAATTCAGGTTCCAAGGTTGGATTTATTTTAGGTTTTCTATTATGTAGACCCATTTAAGGTCAACCCTAACCTAACCAATTCATTAAAAGGGGTAATCCATACCAACCCATTTATAAAAGGGTAAACTCTAACCCAACCTGACAACCTATTTAACTTTAAACATATGATAGGCTGTATTATTTCTCATTTTCCATTTTCATTTACACCTCCCTCTTATAGATTATCCATACCAAACAGGACATCACCTATATATAAAATAATGAGAAGATTACTTAAGAAAACCTACAATATTAAAGTTAATAAGAGTAGATTGAATGAACATACCAGATTATTTATAACTTTTAACCTCAGACCTCCACACCAACCTCCATAGTCCCAACAACTTGAGAGATGGATAAGTCCTCGAATTTTCTCTCATATCTTACAGATGAAATACACATTCATTAATTTGGCTCCAAAATATAGACATGAAAAGAACCATTGGGATGAAAAAAAACCACAAAGTATATGTTATTTTATATAAATATTTCTTTCTTCTTATAGTATATATCTTTGATATGAATTCCCACAAGTTTAAGTGTCTTTGTATAGTCTGTTTAGGAAGTTTAAAACATTCAATTTTTACCAAACCATTATCTTTTCTATCTATTATTATTGTACAATCGGTTTATTAAAAGTTACATATTACATTTTAATTCCCTTTATTTAGGTTTGTTTAATTATTTTTAAACCAATTGTTATGTGTAGAAGGTGAATCTTTATGTGTTGGATTAAGAATTTACTGCCATGGGGTCACTGCATGACATCCTCTATGGTTGGAATGGGGTTCAAAGTGCATAACCTAGACCAGTGCTTGACTGGATGCAGTGGGTGAGAAAATCTATTGATGATGCAAGCGGATTAGAGTATTTTCATGAAAAAGTTCAACCATTTATTACAGTGATAGACTCCATAAGATGATTCCTAAACTTTAGTAAGTGATTTTTATATAATTTTTATTATTATATATACATTATATGTATATTTTTATTAAATATATTTCTTTAAAATGAATTAAAGTAATAAATGTGCCTATGGACTTAACTCGGTGACGCATTCCTCAACTTTAGATCTGATGTTTGAATGATGTTTACAGTGGCTACAAGAAGAGTATAAGGAAACTGGATTAGCATAAGGGACTATCCCCATAATGTACTACAGATCATGCAATTTAGTTACAGTATGGGTGATACTTCACCAAGTTTATTTGTATATAGTTCATTTTATATGTTTTATCTTCAGATCTGGAGTTTGAACAATATTTTTAGTAGTTGTATGAAGAGTATAAAGACACTAGATTAGCCAGAGGGACTTCCCCCACAATATACTACAGATCATGCAATACAATTACACTATAAGTGGTTATCTCATCTTCTTCAAGCATCGCTTTTAGTTCATCCTATTCTGATGTGGTGAAGTGAATCATCAGCCTCCTCATAGGATGCCGCTTGTCCATGGTCATGCTATCACACTACTTACACAAACATAAAAGTAGGTACTTCTGTAACACAATATAAAACTTTACCAATGATGATCATCAACATTAAAATATCATGATGTTCAATATAATTCATTTTATCTTTCCCATTTCTATTTATTCTACACCATAAATGTTTCCATATATAACACTTATCTCAAGGTGATTCAATAGAGTTTTTAAATCACCGTATCTAAAATATAATATACATAAGCTTTGATTTTCTTTTTAAAAAACTAGTCATTATAATTTTATTTTTTTGGTTTATTACTGTGTAAACATTTAGGTCATTACTTAGATGGTATTCATAGATTGAGAACTTAGATTGTGTCAAGATCATGGTACCTCAAGTGTTGGTTGTTGAATCTATTTTATTTTTGATGGACATACTACTTACTATTAATAGTTCCACTTATAATGAAATCAAGATGGTTTTAAATCCTACAAATGAAGGAAAAAATCAACCATACGAGATCTACATCTGGAAAATTTTGGTTTATATTTATTTTGAGAAAGATTTATTGATTGGTCGATTCCCTTCTTAAATCTCTTATTTTTCAGTTACCATGCCTTTGATGGAACTGATAAGTGCAAAGGTAGTGATGAGTATCCCAAATCTGCTCATGACCTATAATAGAATCCATTTTTTTGTCCAAGTTCCAATTTTTTTGTGATAAGTAAATATATGAATGGAAGTATATGCTCAAGGCCCAGAAAATCATGGATCCCAATGCCCCTAGGACTTGGTTGATGTAAAGGAACATCGCTCCCACTATAGCCATCACTACAAAATTTATGATTTGAACACAAACCAAGAAGGGATGAAACCTCAGAATTCCAATCCAGGGGAGCTTTATAGCATAACTTCACCTCACAAATATGTTATTATGTAGATTCCTAACAGACCATTCCTCCACAAAAATAAACTATGGATGGATATATACATGACATCCCTTGACTAGGTGGATCATGATGAATCCATTGCCAATGTTGAAAAGACAATAAGGATCATATAATCCAAACCCAATCAAGTGGTTCCCAGCATGGAGTTACCTAATGATGAATATCCCAGGTGACCACAGAAATGATAGAAGCAAGGTGTTGTTGAATCAATGATGAAGAAACAGTCACACAAAATTAACATCAAAACGTAAGTGAATACATGGGTCTATGTATGTAGTTTCTCTTAGTGAAATTTTGTGTTATATTACTAAAGGATGTGCATTCTCCTTATACATGTAATTGCCTCTTATTCTATATATACCTTCATATTTGTATTTATTTTCTAGTATACATAATCATACATGTGCTTATTTCCTATTATGAATTACTAGTTTTCAATTATATAGAAAATAAGAGTGATGTGAATATTGTATGCATTCTTTTTATACTATGCATTATCAATATTCACTTATATAGAATTTAAGTACATCTATGTCTGCACTTATCTTCCATAAATTTATATTGTAAAAAGTCAAAATTATGTTCAACTGAATGTCAAAATTAAATGATCATGACATGAAAATGAACGGTTTGGGTACTAGTTAATCTATATAATTCATGTATCACCTTAAAAATCTCAAATTATATTTATTTTGTTAATTTTAATATCAATAATTTTATTTATTCATAAATTAAATAATTACTGCATCATCTTTGCACAAGCCATTAAACTAATTATTTATTCTATATAAATTAAAAATAAAAATTCATGAAGAATATAGTTTTATTAGATTTAAAATTATTGTTTAGTTTTGAAAAAACTATTTTGGATAACCATTTATTAAAATATTATACTTATTAAAAACAATAGTGTGAACAACTTGACTTCCTTTTAAATCAAATATTATAAAGGTATTAAAGGGATTCATGTGGATCAAAAATTTCCCAAATTAAAATAAGAATAAGATAATGGCCAAATATTTCTCATATAAAATTATTTATTCAAATTTTGGGTCATTTAATGGTTCTTATAATTTTAATTATAAACATTTTATTTATTTTTCTTCTGTTTACATAGGCACTGCATCTGCGTTACACAAACATTAAAGTAAATTATTTCAAATATAAAAGTTAAAAATAAATTACTATCACAAAAATAATTTAATTTGGTTCAATATAATAATTTATATTTGTTCATTAACTAGGATTACTCATATCCATGTCATGACAACTTCTTTGATTTGTTAATTTGTATTTTCTTGCCTAGTGCAATAATTAAACAAGAATTTGGATAATAATCATGTTACATAAATATATAAATTGAAATTAATAGTAAAAACATCAATTA
Source organism: Viscum album (assembly GCA_963277665.1). Lineage (NCBI taxonomy): Eukaryota > Viridiplantae > Streptophyta > Magnoliopsida > Santalales > Viscaceae > Viscum > Viscum album. Next base: position 41,632,444 of record OY728162.1, read on the forward strand.
TAAATAATAATTACTAAAATAATAGAGAAAATACTTCTTATTACTCAATTATTAAATATAAGGATTCAAATTTGACTTTTTCACCGCTGTGCAGGTGTACCACCCCAAGGATTTACAAGTAAATTTAATATTGAATGCATGAGACACTAAGTCTCTAAAAGATAATAATTTTTTATAATCAAGCCAATATACATAATTTTTCCACTTCTGTGATTTTAATTTCTAAAATATGACATACATGGTTGCTTTCAGGGTGATTTTTGGAGTCTGGTAGAACAAACTTATTTTTTGGTGAATAGTAACATGCCCTTTTGAATAGTAACCTACCCTTATGAATAGTAAATTTACCCTTATAAATTTTAATATGACCCTTATGAATAGTAACCTCACCCTTGAAAGTATAAATAATATTTAGGCACCTTATAAATGAAGAATAAAATTTTAAAAATTATTAATTAAGTATTCATATTTTTGTGCGTGATAAATATATAATAAAAATTTTAAATTAATAAATTAAAAAAATTTCATAAAATAGGTTCCTATAAAAAATTTCAATTATTTTGGGATAATTTTATGAGACCATAGTTATTTTTTAAACGTATTATAAAAGCAGTTCTAAATATAAAATCTGTATTTTTCAAGTAAATAATTATTTTATTTAAAAACTAACTTTCACATGTTGAGAAAATTATTTTGAAAAAATGAATTATATTTTTTGATTATACATTTCAATAAATGGTTAGGGTTATTTTTTTGGATTTTTCAAAAATACATGAATTTTTTATGAATAGTAAAATACATTAATTTGCAATAAATATTAAATACATGGTTTATTGAGTCATAGGTGATGCAAGGATGATGTAGTCACACTTGTTTCGAACTCAAATACACTAATTACTATTTTTGATCACATGAATCAAGACAATTGATAGTCTTGAGAAAAAATATTAAAATAATCATTAAAATAATGAGAAACCCATCATCTCCACTATAAATACCACCCCTCTTAACCTCTTCTCTTCAATCCTATCAAGCCTTGTTCCATTTCTAAATTATTCCCAAATATCCTCCCAAGATCATCCCTCATGTTCAGAAGCTTTTTTTCTCAAAAAAATACCAAATCTTCTTCCCTAAAGAGGCTCTCAAGGAAGATTAATTCCAGAGGTAAATTCCTCTTTTCAATTCTTTTACTTTCTTTTCAAGTTCACTTGTTTTCTTTTCTATCCTTGCCTCTCCTCTCTTAAATGTTATGAAAACTCTAGTACCTTAAAATTACTATAATTTTGTTATGATTATGTAATAATTTATTATAATCTCTTATTTACCCTTCTTTTCTGTTAGTAGTAAAAAACACCATCTGAGATGTGCTAATTTACCACATTCAAGGATGATGGGTTTTCAATTTCAATTACGGTATTCAATTGTAGAAATTAAACAATTATTATGCTTTAAATAGAATATAATATATGTATTATGTCTCATCTAGGGTTTTGGAACCTTTTTTTACACATGGTTTTGATTTATAAATAAAAATGAGTTTATTGTGTTCAGAAACTGCTAATTAACCCAAATGGTTATCATTAAATAATTTATATAATGATTCATCTTCACTCTAAGTAACCAAATGAAATTTACAACCATTTAACCTTATAAATTTTCACTAGTAACATATAAAATCAATTTTGGACAAAAATCCTTATTTTACATGTTTTCCTATTCATGTATATAAGTAGATTGGTCATGAATACCAAGGAAGAAAACGCTTCCAAACAGTAAAATTGAACCTATTAAACCCATAAATAAGGACATTAATGAACTTAAAAGGATATAATAAATCAATAAAATAAATAATAGGTCTTTTAAATATTAATTAATTAATTTAATTTGGTAATCCAGAACACTAAGATCAAGTGAATAACACCATAGGACTTAAGGTAAGGGTTTTCTACCTGAACCTCCATTTTCATTCAGATCACTCTTATTAAATACTTATCTCAATTAAATTATTATTTATTCTTATTAAATCCTCATAAATTTTTTTATAATGTTCTATATATACGTATCAATCATATTCCTTCTTTGTTTTATGGGAAGTTATATGTTTCAAAAGGATAGTTCAAAAATTATTCCCGATAAACAACCATGTTGCAAGGGAACTTCTCAAATTCTTACCTATTCTCAAGTGAACTATGTAATCTATTTTAATACATTATTATTTTTATAAATAAAATATTTTATCATGAAAAATAATCTTGGTTCATTTCTTATTTTATGAAAGAAAACATGCATTTATGATTTAAAATATCTTTTATATTTTCTTAAAACCGCACTAAAATGTTATATTTCTAAAGTTTCTTTAAAACTATTCTTATAAGATTTCACATCAGGTGGAAAACATTTATGCCTCAAATATAATTTCAATGTTATTAACTCTTAATTTCAAGTATATACATGTTTACAAATCTTATTTCCTGAAAAATATAAATTATTTTCCAAAAAAACTCTTCTTTCCAAAGTAAAAAAGTATTTTTTTTCTTGTATCACTTTAACTTTTATGAGATATACTCCTTGTTTAGTACTTAGTCCTTACATGTGGTGTATGTACTGCCCTTTTTTATTTCATATCAAGAGTCTAATTCTTCTAATGATATTATAAAGTATTATAATTTGAATGTTTCAAGGTGGTATAGGAAACTTTAGGATGTTTAAGGATTATTTCCTCAAGAATTTTTTAATGGTCTAATTTAAAATCATCTTCATCTATGTCAACATCATTTATTGAACATTTTAATACATTGAGATTTATCTCTAATTATATGATCAAAAATATGTTTTTGAAATATTTCTGATTAGTTTGACTATGGATGTGTTATATTTATACCATTAACCATATTAATTCGAATGTCTAGTGTTTTTTGTTTTATGATTCGGGAATGTTGCTTTAACTATGGAAATATTGATAAATCTATATCCTATACTCAATACAGATATTTAAAGGGCATATTGTTATTGTATTAAATCTTTGTATAAAGAATTATTTGGACTGGTAGTGATGGGTGAGGCCCACTATATCCCCTTGATTCATCGACAGGTATCATGAGATAAACTAGTTGGAAACAATCCCTTCGAGTTTGTTTCCAAAAATTAGATGGGTTTCTACCCACATACTTAAACTGTCTCGATGGTATGATGGTTCATGTTCCAGATACATGATATCCAAATAATAATCAATCTATTTATTCATTATTCAGTTATTATTATGCATAAGGTTTTCACTATGACAAAATCTATGGATGCACTTTCATTCTCAGTTTATTGATGGTGTGTATTTTTCAATTATTCAACATTCAATAATGATTATATATAATTTTTTATTGTTTAATTATTTTTGTTTCTTTCTTCCATTATATGTAACCCTTACTGAGAATTTGAGCTCACCCCTTTCATTTTTTTTCTTCCCCTCGTTATGAAGGAGAGATTATTTTTTGTGTTTTCAAGGATTCAGTTTGTTAGCTTTTGTTATGTATTTTATATTGTTTTCTTTGCCCAATGTAAAATGGGTACCTTTTATGTATTTAGTTTCTTCAAGAAAACTAAACTGATCAGTCCTTCCAGATTTTATTCCTTATAATCATGCCAATGTAACAATGTAATGCACCAGCTATGGGCTTCTGGAGTCGGGGAGTTATAGTTGGTATTATAGGAAGTTTAGTAGAAAAATTGGGAATTGGATTTAGAAAACATAGATTAGGGAGAACAACCCTAAGATACACATTGAGGATAAGTATAGAATAACATCCTAGAATTATGGTAATGTAGAGATTATGTGGGTATTTTTAGAAATATATCCATGTCTGGATACGAAAAGTGGATGTGGTTTTGGCATAGATGTACCTAAGAGTAACAACTCTATCAAGGTATTCTAGGCTTGACTCGGGGTAACCTGGTACAAAACAATGGTCCATACTGTGCACTTGGTTTGACACTCCTGGGGGATATGCTTAGGATAATTCATATTTTCTTTACAAACCATTATGAAGGATTTATTCTTCCAAAGTAACTAAAGAATATGCTTCTAGGATTTATGATGCATAAATTTATGTTATATGTTATACCATGTTTATAGTTATAGAGATTTTATAATTTTATGATCTAATATATTATATGTAATTGATTAGAAATGGCACCTAGCATAAGGAATTATAACTTCACCAATACACATGATCAAAAGTGTTAGAAGGATCATATCTTTCATTGTATTAAGCCAAGATTTCGAAGGTAAATAGTCTCCAAGGTGTCCTCATCGTATGAGGAAATAGTATCATGTGTTAACAAAGTATATATGGAATTATCTAAGTCATATGGATTCTAAGGGAAGAAAAATAAGAAGAGGATGGTAGAGAAAACCATGGATAAATGGAAAAAGGGAACGATGGGTTTTCCCACATGTGATAACTGTGGAAATAATCATCCTGGAAAATGATTGAAAGGCATGGGAGTTTGTTATAATTATGGATAAAATGTTCACCAATATAATGAATGCAAAGGTAAGAGACAAATCAATTATGTTCAATGTTTAAACTACGAGTAGATGGGACACTATGTGATTCAATTTCCAAAGCATAAATGGAATATGCCCCAAATGATGTTACTGGATAGTGATCATGTCATGATACAGCAGTAGATGAACTGGAATGATTAATATGCCTCATCGAGAATCATGTCATTTGAATATTTTATTAGTAATGTACTGGTTATAAGAATTATGGAATATATAAGGATTGTACTGTAATATTATTTCATTAAGAAGGTCGTATGAGGAATTGTACCAAGGATAAGTGACTTAGAAGAAAGTTAATATCTATGAAAAGTATATGGATTAGGGATAGATAACCCTAAATATATTCCTAATGATTAAGATAATTATGAAGAAATGATTGATTTGGATAAGTACTCACTACCTAAAAAACTGATTATTGACATTTCTATAAGTGGTCTATGCTATCATTGATAGAGTTTACAAAATTTATGGATATAATAAATATATCAAATATCATGTGTATAGATGAGTTCATGTTTCTAATAAGGTTTTATGGAAATTTGAGTTATTACCATATTTCAAGAGGATACATGATAAAGATATTCACATGTTTGGAATGTGAAAGTTTAGGGATGCTTCATGTTGATTGAAGTAAAATATTATAGCATATGTATTGAGCAAGATGGATCATAGAGTTATAAAAAAAAATGAGGTTTTCCAAAGACCCCATGTACATGGATATAGAAAGGATGCATATGGGAATGATTCTAAAGTGTTTGATCATGATATTTTGAAAATTTAAACCATTTATGAAATAGTTTAAGTTGATCATTGTATGAGGATTTAGAGTTTAATGTCACCACATGATGTAACTTGTGCTGAGAGATTAAGTATAGATAGTTCAAGGGAAAAACAAATGATAAGATTGTGTTTATAAAATAGTAACGTATATTTATACTCTTATAGAGTGGAATAATTACTAAACTCTAGGAAAATAGTCTTAAACAAAAATTTTGTCCTATTATCATTTTTTTCATAACTGTGGTTTATGGTTTGGTGGTAATGATATTTTATCTGAGTGTGTTCTCTATCACTTTCCATTAGAACATGATGGTTTGATTATTCTTATAGGACCATGTTATCCAATTTGAATATGTAGTTTTGTAGTATTTAATGCATTTCCCTTTCCCTCTTATTAAGATTATATTTGAACTATATATCTGATGAGGGTTTCCCACAAGGTAATTTTCAAGTATCAGCCATTATCTTTTGGAATTCAATTACAAAATTTCAAGGATGAAATTTTTCTAAAGAGGGGAGAATGTAACACCCCAAGGATTTACAAGTAAATTTAATATTGAATGCATGAAACACTGAGTCTCTAAAAAACAACACTTTTTTATAACTTAGCCAATAAACATAATTTTTCTACTTCTGTTATTTGAATTTCCAAAATCTGACATACACGGTTTCGTTCAGGGTGATTTGTGGAGTCTGATAGAACAAACTTAAGTTTTGGTGAATAGAAACCTACCCTTATGAATAGAAACATACCCTTATGAATAGTAATATACCATTATGAATAGTAATATTACCCTTATGAATAGTAATATGAACCTTAGGAATAGTAACTTCACCCATGAAAGTATAAATAAAATTTAGGAACCTTATAAATGAAGTAGAATATTTTATAAATTATTAATTAAGTGTTCATATTTTTGTGCGTGATAAATATTTAATAAAAATTTAAATTAATTAATTAATTAATTTTCATTAAATGGGTTCCAAAATAAATATATTGTTGTCCTATTATTTTAGGATAATTTTAGGATACCATAGTTAATTTTTGAAGGTATTATAAATGCATTTATAAATATAAAATCTATATTTTTCAAGTAAATAATTATTTTTTTAAAAAATGAATTTCACATATTTAGAAAACTATTTTGATAAAATGGAGTCCATTTTTTATTATACATGTCAGAAAAGGGTTAGGGTGAATTTTTGGGATTTTTCTAAAATACATGAATTTTTTATGAATCGTAAAATACTTTAATTTACGATAAATGATAAATACATTGTTTATTGAGTCATAGATGATGTAAGGCTGGTATAGCCATAGTTGGTTAGAAATCACATGAACTTATTACTATTTTTGGTCACATGAATCAAGACTATTGATAGTCTTGATAAAAAAAATTAAAATAATGATTAAAATAATGAGAAACCCCTCCTCTCCTCCACTATAAATACCACCCCACCTTACCTATTATCTTCACTCCTCTCAAAACTTTTTCCTTGTCCAAATTATTCCTCAATATCCTCTCAAGATCCTCTAAACGTCCATCATCCCTTTTTCTCATAAAAATATCAAATAATCTCCCCTAAAGAGGATCTCAAGGAAGATTAATTCAAGAGATAAATTCCCCTTTTAAATTCTTTTACATTCTTTTCAAGTTTTTTTGTTTTGTTTTCTATGATCAAATATCCTAAACTAAATGTTATGTAAACTTCAGTAACTTCCATGTAATGTAATTTTTTTATGATTATGGAATAATTTATTATCATCTCTCTTTTACCCTTATTTTATGCAAGTAGTAAAAAAACACCATCTGAGATGTGCTAATTTACCACATTCAAGGACGATGGGTATTCAATTTCAATTATCATATTAAATTATAGTAATGAAACTATTATTAAGGTTGAAACATATGATAATATATGTATTATGTCTCATCTATGGCTCTGGAACATTTCATTGCACATGTCTTTGATGTATAAAGAAAAATGAGTTCGTTGTGTTCAAAACCCACTAATTAACCCAAACGGTTATCATTAAATAATTTATGTAATGATTCATCTCCACTCCAAGAAACCAAATGAAATTTACAACCCTTTAACCTTATATATGTTCACTAATAACATAAAACTTCAATTCAAGAAATTTTTTCTCATTTTACTTGTTTTTTTCATTCATGTATATAAGTAAACTAGTCATGAATACGAAGGAATAAAATGCTCCCAAACAATAAAATTGAACCTCTTAAACCCATCAAGAAGGCCATTAAAGAACTTAATAATAAATTAAATAAATAAAAGGTTCTTTAAATATTAATTAATGAATTTAATTTGGTTATCCATGATACTAAGATTGTGTGAAGAACACCATCAGACTTAAGGTAAGGGTTTTCTACCTGAACCTCCATTTTCATTCAGGTCACTCTTATTCTCTACTTATCTCAATTAAATTTATATTTTTTTCTTATGTACTCCTAATAAATTCTATTTGAACTATATATGTGTATAAATCAGATTCGATATTTATTTTATAGGGAGTTATATGTTTCAAAAGTATCTTTCAAAAATTATTCCCAATAAACAACCTCATTTCAAGGGAACTTCTCAAATTATTACATATTTTCAAGTGCACTATATAATCTATTTTAATCCATTGTTATTTTTGAAAAAACAAAAAAATTATAATTAAAACCCATCTTGGTTAATTTATAGTTTTATTAATGAAAACATGCATTTCTAATTTAAAATCTATTTAATATTTTCCTAAAACCGTACTAAAATGTTTTATTTCTAAAGTTTCTTTATAAACACTTTTTACATGATTTTACTTTAGGGGGACAACATTTATTCCTCAAATATTATTTCAATGTTATTCCCTTTTCTTTTATGGGATATAAATTTTTAAAAAATTTATGTCATGAAAAATATAAATTATTTTCTAAAATAATTCTTCTTTACAAAGTCAAAAAATGGATTTTTTGTTCACGTCTCACAATAACTTTTCTAAGATATACACCTTATTCACCACTTAGTCCTTGAATGTGGTTTATGTAATAACCTTTGGTATTTCATATCAATAGTATACTTATTATAAGTATATTCTAAGGTATTATTATTTCAATGTTTCAAGGTGGTATGGGACACTTTGGAAAGTTTAAAGATTATTACCTCAAGAATTTGTCAATGCTCTCATTTAAAATCATCTTCATCTATGTTGACATCCTTTATTGAACCTTTTTCTACATTGAGGTTTATCTATTATGATATCATCTAAAATATTTTTTTGAAATTTTTTTGATTATTTTTAATCTACATGTTCTATATTTATACCATTCACCATATTACTTTGAATGGTTAGTGTTTATGTTTAATGATTTGGGAATGTTGCTTTAACTGTGGAAATAATGATGAATCAGTATCATCTAATCAATACGGGTATAGAAAAGGTATATTTTTATTTTATTAAATATTATTATAAAGAATATTTTGGACTATACGTGATGGTTGGTGCCTACTATATCCCCTCGATGCATCGATAGGTCTCATGAGAAAAACTAGTTGGTGACAACCCCTTTAAGTTTTTTTCCAAAAATCAGACGGGTTTCTACCCACAGACTTAAGTCGTATCGACAGTATGATGGTTCATGTTCTAGATACATGACATCCAAATAATATGAATTCTATTTATTCATTATTAATCTATTACTACCCATGATGTTTTCACTATGAAAAAATCTATGGAAGCACTTTCATTCTTAGTTTATTGATGGTGTGTGTTTTTCAATTATTCACCATTCCAAAAAGATTATGTCTAATTTTTTATGATTAAATTATTATTGTTTCTTGATTCGATTATATGTAACCCTTATTGATCATTTTACCCCACCCCTTTAATTTGTTTTACTTCCTCATGTTATGAAAAAGAAATTACTTTTTTAGTTTTCAAGGATACAGTTTGTTAGCTTTGGTTGTGTATTATATGTTGTTTTCTCAACCCAATGTAAAATGGGTTCCTTTGATGTATCTAGTTTCCTCAAGATTAATAAACTGATCAGTACTTCAGGATTTGATTCCTTGTAACCATGCCAATGTAACAAAGTAATGCCTCGGCTATGGGCTTTTGTGGTCAAGGTGTTACAGTAGACACTCGGTCAGTGCTGCCAACGATTTTTATACTTTTCTTGAAATAAATTATATCTTACATGTTCTAAATTATTTTTTTATTATATTTATATTATATAATCATAATTTAATAATAAAATATTTTTATAAATTTTACATAATAATTATTTATTGATGATGTCATAAAAATGTTGTATTTTAAACAAAATCATTTTTTACTATTCACCAAAAAATTAACTTTTTTCAAAAAAATATAAAAAATTCAATCTAAGATAATATCAATGTGATTAATTAAAAAATGAAATTATTTTTTAAATAATTTTAAAATTAATTTTTTAAAATATATAACTATATAATAAAATTTTTTTATATGAATTACTTAACAAAATGAATATATCTACTTTATTCAAGGATATAAAAACAAATCATTCTATGAATACCTAGGTTTTTATAGTTAGTGCTAAAAATTTCATGCTTTACTATAAATTTTTCCAAACACATACTTGAACATGAACATATATACCTATTTAATTTTTAATATATATGATTGATGTAGTAACCAGTGTAAAACCTTTTGTGCATGTTGTGAGCTTCTATTTATTTGTTTTGTGTTGAAAAACTAAATTGAACTTTCTTGTTTCCCTTCATGTATTATTATTTTATATTGAATAGAAAATATATATCATGAACTATAAAATTGAATATAAAAGTTTCTCCACCTTTTATTCAATTATAAGAAAAATTTTGAGTTTTAGTGTGTGGTAAAAGTACTTTCAATGTGATAAATTGTACCATAATATGATCCCATCAAAAACTCATTAATTTTTTAAAAATTAGTTATTTTTTAAGTTTCAAATGTTTAATTTTAATTCTTTAAAATTTTTATCAATTTTTAATGTTTTTTATCCACTTTTAGGATGTTAATTCTATAATTCACCTTGGATTTAGTTGGGTAAAACATTTTTTCATTTCTCTATTGAAAATTGGTATATTTTGTTAAAAAAATACAATAAATGTTATAAAATTTCATTTATCTTGAATTATTGAATTTGTATTCAAACTAATAGCATATGTATTCAAATTAATTATGAAATAAAAAACCTAATCCATTTTTAACCCCTTTAGTTGTTATTTATTCCAATAGATGAGTTATTTATACTACCATTTAAATTATTATGTTTTCCCATCCAAAAAAAGTGTCTAATTTATTTTGTTGCTAATTATGTGAGTTTTTTCTCAGGTAGTTAAAGAAATGTGTGAAATTTCAATTGAATGAAAATTGAAGTGGTTTTAATCTGTTTTCAAATTAATAAGTTCATTCATAATTGTAAAATATGAATTATTTTTTCACTAGAAAATATTTATCTTCTTGAGGATAATTATATTCCTTGCTTGATAAAAATACAAGGGGGGAAATCTTTTTGAAAATCAATTTTTTGTGGCCATCTTGTATATCAAACATAATATTATTTTCATTCCATTGATTTTTTCTCATTGTTTTCTTAAGGACAAGAAAAAACTTAGTGTGGTGGAATTTGATGTTGCTTTATTTGGATACTAATTTTTCACATTTTTTTAATTTAATTATTTGTTAATTTTTAAAATTAGGTTTTTCATTTATTAATTTTTTTTTATGATGTTTTTTATTAAATTAATAAAAAAATTAATTCTATCTTAAATTTTTTTTATTAGTTAATTTTATATTGATTGAGTAATTATCTGTTAATTTTTGCTGGGTAATTTTTAAGTAAATTGTTAAATTAAGGATTTTATGATTAACTAATGAATTTTATTTTTTAATTATAAATTTTTTTTAGATTTATCTTTTCATTTATTTTTTAAATTTAATTAACAATTTGATGTTTGAATTTTAATCTAATTACATTAAATAATTTAATTAAATGTGACATTAAATTATAACATAACTATTTAATAAAATTATAATATTACTTTATTTTGAAAATTAAATAATCAATTAATTATAATTTATAAATTATTTTTTATTTCTATTTAAACATAATAATAAGTTTGATTTTATTATATTTAAGGTTCAGTTATGTCTTTTTAATTAAAAAATGAATATTTTTTTTGTTGAATCTTTTACATAGTGATTTTGTGATGTATGTGGATGTGTCGCTGATTTCTCTAGAAGTTCAAAAATTCCCAAATAGTCGTATTGTAGGGCCAGCCATGATGGAGATTTTCTCAGTAAATCCAAGTGCCTTTTTGAAAAGAGCTTTATTTATCTGAATCTATAGTAGCCCACGTATCCAATTTACAAAAAAACCATGTACCTGAATATTTTTTATCAACCAAATATATATTCATAGATCTGACCAAATAAACCTATATGTTTTTACTGAAATCCAGTTTGAACCATGGCAACAAAGATGGGGGGAGGTCAAACCAAGATCCTTAATAAGCTTGAAGCCCATTCTTCTGAAGACCACTGAATCCATAAACAAGCTTAAGTGAACCATATATGTTCATTGTGGTAGCTTCTTGAGGAAGCTAGAAATCATGGCATCATGAAGAAGAATATCATACCTATCCTGAGCCATTCCAACTAAATATTAATGATGAAACAATGGAATTAAATAGCAACTGATGCGCTGGAGAATAAGACTTCAGTTTTTTATGGGTTTTTTTATTTTTTTATATATATTCCTAGGTTGAAAAAAATTGAAAATGTGTTGAAAAGGTGGTCGGGGCCTCATTGCCTTTCACTTAAGTCGAAAGTCGGTAGAGGCCCTACCACCTTTTAGCCAAAAAATTACTTATTTTAATTAAAAAATTGTATATTAAAAATTTAAATTTTATTTTATTTTGTTTAGATATACAATTATATATAACAAAATGTTTCAACTAAATTTATCTTCTATTTAATATACAGCATTACTACTATTAAATTATTCTAGAATTCTGACATAAACCCTCACCCAAGGCTCCCTTTTATAAGAGGGTTTTCCCTAGAAATTATTTTATATTTTCAATGTGGGATTCACATTCTCCCTTTCCTGTATAGAATTAATAATATATTATTAATAATCATTATTAAATATATTAATAATAAATATTAATTAGTAATAAATAATAATTAACAGTTAATTTTTTCTATTAAATATTAATAATTAACTTATTTATCTTAACTAAATTTTAAATAATATTAATTAATACTATTAATTAATATTTAATAATATTATTAAAAACATAATTTCTAAATAGTTAATAATAAATAATAGGTTTTAATTAATTATAAATTAAATAATTTATAATTAATAAAATAATAATAATAATAATTAAATAATAAATAATAAATGTATAATGTATAATAATAATAATAAACTTGTAACTGAAGAATAATTTTTAATATTTATTAGTAAATAATTTTTATTATAAATTAGTATTTTTAAATAGTAAATGATATTATTTGATTAATATTATTTAGTAATTATCATTAATTACCAAAAAATTTAATTAAATAATAGTAATTTAATGATAATAAATCAATCATTACTATTTAAATAATTTATCATTACTAGCAATATTTAGTAGTTAAATAATATTTTTAAATATTTATTTGTAATTATATAATAATAATTATTTATAATTATTAATTTCTAATTAATTAATTAGTAATTTTTTACTTAATATTATTTGTAAGTAATTACAGATTATATAATTACTAATTAATTAATTTCCAATAATTATATTATTATTTTTTATAATTATTTCATAAGTAATGATTTTAAATATTTATTAGTAAATAACATTAATTAGAAATTAATATTTTTGATAAATTAATATTATTAAATTAATGTTTATTAGTAATTATTATTTATTAGAAAAAATTAGTTAATAAATTAATAGGGATATAATAATAATTAATTAACAATCATTAATTTAATAATTTAATCATTATTATTAATATTTAGTAACTAAATGTTAATTTTAAATATTTATTAAAAATTATATAATTGTTATTATTAGTATTTATTAAAAAATTAATAATTACTTAATAATTAATCAGTTAATTAGTGAGAACTATTTTTAATAAGTAATTAAATATTTCTTAATTACTAATTAAGTAATATTTTTATATTTTTATTTTCATTTTCAATAATAGAAAAAATAATTTTAAATTTTTATTAGTAATTATTATTAATAAAAAATTAATACTTATTTGAAATTATTATTTTAAAATCATAAATCATATTATTTAATTAATTTGTTATAATTTATTAATTAGTTATTATTATTGATTAATTAATTTGTTACAATTTATTAATTAGTTATTATTATTGATTAATTAATTATTAAATTATAATTATATAATTAAATAATTGTTGGTAATTAAAATAAATTACAAAATAATATTAATTAAATATTATTATTTACTATATAAAAATATTATTTTCTAATAAATATTAATTACTAATAAATATTAAAAATTATTCTTTAGTTACTAATTAATAATGATTACTATTATTAAACATTAAGTATTTATTATTTATTATTTAATTATTATAAAGATTATTTTTTATTAACTATATATTATTTAATTTCAAATTAATTAAAACCTATAATTTATTATTAACTTTTTGGAAATAAATTATTTGTTTAATAATATTATTAAATAATAATTAATGATATTAATTAGTTGATTAAAAATGATTAATAATAACTCATTATTAATTCTGCGTAGGAAAGGGAGAACCTGAATCCCATATTGGAAATGCATAAAGATTTCCAGGGCAAACCCTCTTATAAAAGGGGGCCTTGGGTGAGGGTTTTTGTCAGAATTCTAGACTTCTTTAATGGCAGTAATGCTGGATATTAAATAACAGATAAATTCTATTAAAAATTGTTTTATTTATATATATATAAACAAAACAAAGGAAACTAAAAATATTAAACATATAAAAAAGTATAATTAAAATAAGTAATTTTATTTGGCTGAAAGGCAGGAGGTCTTCTACTGCCTTTCATCTTAACCAAAAGGCGATAGGGCCCTTGCAGCCTTCCCAACACATTTTTGGAAAAAAATTAAACTTGGATCATTTAAAAAAAATCAAAACCCATAAAAACTCTAAGAATCCCACTGAACATGTTGAAGACCACTATGGAGACAATACCCTAGATCTGATGGAACTATTAGGGAACTATGAATTTGAATATGAGGATTCACCACCATTGAGGCTACTGACATCATTGATGAAGAACATGCCCAATTTCTTGAAGAATTGGATGTTGGTGCTGGCTGTTTTAGCATGCTGCCTTCTTGAGAGAATTGAAACTAGATCTGATGAAGTTTTGGTCATTATGAAGTTGATGGAAGTTGAACCCTGATTCATAAATATAAGTATTGATCCATCCAACTCAAGATAAAGATGCCTCATTAGGATGATGATCGAATCTGATTAAGGCTAAGTAGATTTCTAATGTCAAAGAAGATCCCATGTCCATTTCAAGCTGATGAACTAGATCAGCTTGGGTACTATGATTTTCGGGGAAGATGACCTTTTATTTTCTTATTTGGAGTTATTTGATTTTGATTCAAACTAATTATTTTGATTCCAGATTTTGTTATAATTTTTTTGGTAATTATTTATCATGATGAAGGTCAAGCTCCATCAAGATTTATATAGAAGACATAGTTTGGATGATCTAATTAAAGGAATGTTTATGAAGATTTTATTTGATGATGTATTGCCTAAATCCATTGAACAAGATTCTAAGGAACTCTGGTTGATTTTTGATCGAGAAATTTTTTTTGGGTTGTTGTTTTTTCATTTATAGATTCTTATTTTTCTTTGACAAAAGGGGCCTCTAGCACCCCAATGTTTTGGTTTCATGATTGGAATATAATGTGCATCATTTTTTCAACTTTTTTCCTTAATTAATTTGCAGTATTCTAATGAATTGATAATGAGTTGTATGGTTTTTTCCATAGTATTCTGAGGTGGATGGTAATGGTTTGAAACTAGATGATCCATATGGATGATCTCGATGAACCAAAACATTATTTATTTAATGATGAAAGATGGTTGGATGCATAGATGGGCATGTACATGAATTTATATAGGTACTGAATTGAATCTGATTGGTTAGGCTATTTGAGATATGAGAAAACGTGAGTTCTTGGAATAAAAATAATTTTAAAAAAAGCAAAGAAAATGATGTTGAGTTGATTGATGGTGGAAATTAATGACTTTTAGGCTACTAAAAAAATTGGTGAGTTTTGTTAAAGTGCTATGAGCTATGATATAAGTCCTCAAAGGTATTATTTCTTTATATTATCACCATTTTAGAAATTATTTTTTTCTGTGATTTTTTGGGAGAATAAAAAGAACATAACACTATTTTTTTAGACTCATTCTGAGGATGAAACGAGTAGAAGAAACAATACATTTTCGGATGTCAAGAGATGAGATTTAGAAAAAACACATTTTTACAATTTGGGAGTGGAGAATCAAGAATAGATCTAGAAGATTTTATGGAATCTCAAATAGGATCCATTACTGATCATTTCGATGAAGAAGGGGATCATAGTTTTCTCCAACACCTCGATCTTGTTAGCTAAAATTCTAGTGGTGAAGCTAGTGTATTTGAAAAGTGATTTATTTCAGAGTTTTCAACTTTTCAATTTTTCACAATTGGAATTATCTCCAGATATTTAATCATTGAGATTATGATCATTAATTAATGTTTAAATATTATGTCATTTATTTATTTATATCTCTTCCATTCTGAGAATGGCACATTTCTGATTGGAGTGTTATAATAGTTAATGGGGTTTTGTGAATTTTATTTACATATAATTTTTTTATTCTCCCATTTGTATTTCATATTGATCATTTAGTTTCTCTTCTATTATAATTTTTTGTGTTATCATTTTTTCCACCATCCAGGTGTTCAGTTTCTATATCCTATTTTTTTGGCCTCACCTTTGTTTGTTTTTTTAGTTAGGGTTGTTTTCTCAAGAAACCCTTTTATTCGGCAAGCTTTGGGAGCCTGTTCTGATTCAATATTCCTCAGTGCTTCAGCACAACCTCAATCCTCACTCCGATTTCTAGTGGATTTCTTGGGGTTACGGGATATACATCAATCTTAGAAGGTTTCTCATGTAGGATTTGTTTGTTCTTTCATAATCTACAGATCTAGGAGGCTGGTCATGTATATTTTCTAGATCCTAAGGACAAGGTTTTTGTGTGTGTGCTTTCAATATATGGGAGTTTCCTTTTTCATTATTTTCGGAATCTGATCTCAACATATTTATTGTTACTCGAGGCTTTGATTCTCTTTATAATACAGACTGAAAAACCAAGATCAATCCCCATATAGTTATGGACATTCAGTATTGTTGTGTGTCTACCGTTCTTGGTGGGTTTTCAAGGTTCTAGATGGCGTGGTTGATCTTGAGAAAGAGCTCCAGTGGAGATCCAGCCTACATGTGCCTTTTGTGTACGATTCTTGATCTAGATGTTAATAACATGTTCATCCTAGTTGGGTAGGTGGGATCCACTTCTTTCGTGATTAGCGGCATCGGTTCACCCATGGGCATGTTGTTTGAGGTCACTAGCAAGATCTAGAGATATCACTATTTGCACGCATTTCCAGATCTTGATTCGGGCCAATTGTAGTGTCTATTCATGATTCCTAATATATATCCATCCCCCTATGTGCGAGTTTTAAGATCCATAGGAATCAAGGCTAGTGATTGAGGTATTTCCAAGGTATACTTATGTGTATGCGAGTTTCTGAACTAGCGCACCGAGGACCGCCCGATAGTGGAATTTTTTCCATCCTTGTAAGTGTTCTTCCTCTTCTTACTTGGAAAATTATTTTCAAAGTAGTAATGTGTTCCTATTCTTGATCTTCCATCACTAAATTATCTCATGTAATTGTTTTATTTTTATAATAATAAAATGTGTGTGTCATGTAGTGTTCTTGATGTGCACATAGGACCAAATAAGGTCTGAATAACCTTAAATACATATGTATTTTACTGATTTATTTCCCCTTTTTATTTCAACCTATAAATTGATTAATACCATTGCTTCTTGTTTTAATTAAAATATGTCATCTTGTTATATCATTCACTTTGAATTTAATGTGTTGCTTATATAAGCTATTTGAGCCTTGTTTTAGCTCAGCTTTTCATTGTTATAGCTGCCTTGTAAATCTGGGATTTAATTCTTACTTTTTCTGGTTCTTTTTTAGTGAATCAGTGTTTACAAATTTTGTGTTCTATTATAATGAGAAATATTTCAAACTTGAATGTTGTAATTTACACTACATGTGTGTTTGTCTAGTGCATGTGTTTTTTTCACTACTTCCATATACTCATTTTATTTATTCCTTATTATGGAATTTCAACTCAAACATTTTTTTTTGTATTTCAGATTTTAACATTCCAAAAACCTAAATAGAACTTTGGATGTTTCATGGGGGATCCTCTCATGTAGCTGCACCCTCGTAACAAAGTGGTATTAGGGACTAATTGGGTTTATGTTTTTTTCATTAAAATATGAAATTTTTTGTTCATTGTTTTCAAATGTTTTTCTAGTGTCTTTTTTGTTTTACATCATGCTTTGATTGTTTTATTCAGCTAGTTCATTACCTATCTTGGGTTGTAATTTAATTCTTCCATTAGTAGTGTATTTCCTTGTTGTTTCCCTGCTTTATTTTCCAATGCAAGCCTCAAAAATACATCTTGATAGTTGATACCTATTTGTGTCTTTGGTTTTGGGGTAGGATTGGTTTCTATATGTCTTTGGCCTATGTTTAAGAGATGGTTAGTAGTATGATCTTAGTTGGATTGTGTATCTCTAGTGTCTTCCTTTTTACTAGGAGATGATCTTATGTTAGCTTTGTTGTGTTATTATATATCCTTTAGTACAATTTTCTCTAGGTATGAACCTATTGTGAGCTCGGTGTTTAGGTTTGGATAGTTTGTGGATGAAGTATCACTTGGGTGATCACTAAGATTCTCTTTTT
This sequence comes from Viscum album, assembly GCA_963277665.1. Taxonomy (NCBI): domain Eukaryota; kingdom Viridiplantae; phylum Streptophyta; class Magnoliopsida; order Santalales; family Viscaceae; genus Viscum; species Viscum album. The sequence goes on from OY728162.1 coordinate 41,650,904, forward strand.
TATATTCTACCCTTTTGAGGATTTTTCTTATTTTGGTTTCTAATAATCCGTTTTTCGTTAGTAAGTCTAGACTAGGATGTGTGGCCCTTAGGTGGATTTTCTTCCCCTACTTTCTAGTTGGATCCCAGCCTCTGTTCTCACATCTTTGAGTTATTCTAGGATGTTGGGAGTTTATCCATGTGTCCTTACATTTTCCCTTTTGTTTGATGATTTCCCCATTTGAATTTTGTTTCTGAAATCATCTCCCTATGTGGAGATTCTAAATCTATATTTTAAGGATCTTCTGGTGCCCTACATCGAGAGTCTTCTTATTAGAGTTTTCAGAAATTGTGTCTCGACTTAAATATGGTGGTTCTTGGTGCCAAAATCCTATTTTTATTATGGGTTCAGGTGGATACATTTCTCTTATGCTTACCATCTATGTGTTTCCCCTTTTGATACTTTTTTTCTCTGACCTATTTTAGTTATGAGTTTTATTTTTTGTGAATTCTTAAGATGTTTTGTTTTTGGCCATTTTTGTGTTAAGATAGATACTGATCTATTTATTTGTGTTCTACCAGCACAGATGAGCTATTTCATAGACTTCTTATAGCATGTGATTTGTTTTTCCATCATCCTCCTCGGTATCATTTAGAGGGAGAGACAAGTAAGTGCAGTTAGGTGATCTATTTATATTAAGAGAAATTTATTCTAACCATGTTTAGAAGTTGTTTAGATATCATTCTATTCGGGGGCTGTGTGTCACTATAATACATATTGGTATATAGTTTGATATTGTTCTCTATAGAAGTTTATTATTTCAGATGTGATGCCTAGATTGATGGTAGTCGGTGCAGTAATATCACCAATTTTATATGGAAATGGTGGATATTGGTGAATTTTATTTCCATATAATTTTTTTCTTTTATTCTGTCATTTTTGTTTCATATTTCTAATTTAATTTCTATTGCGTTATAATCTATTTTTCTCTTTTTTTCTACTATCCAAGTGTTTAGTGGCTACCTCTCATTCTATTTGGCTGTACCTTTGTTTTTTCTTCCTGTTATGGTTATTTTCTCAAACAATCCCTTTATTCATTAGGGGTTAGGGTCCCATTATGGTGTGATCTTCCTCTATGATTCAGTACAACTTCACTCCTGGACCTGATTTCTAGTGGAGTTCTTAGGGATCAATGATATGAGTCCATCTGAGAAGGTTTCTCATATAGGGTCTATTTTTAGTTGTGTGATCTCCAGATCTAAGAGGCTGGTCATGTAATTTTTCTATATCTGGAGTACACGTTTTTCATGTGCGTGCTTACAGGATCCTATAGTTTCCTTGGGCATGACTTACAGAGTCTGATATCAACATCCCTATAGATTCCCATGGCATGCAATCACATAGTAATCCCATCTGACAGATCAATATTGATCCCCGTGTTGTTCTGGACATTCATCATTTCTATGTGTCTACCATTTTTAGTGGGTTTTCGAGGTTCTCTATGGTGTGGCTGATCACAAGCAAGAGATACAGTAGAGATCCAGCCAACACATGCCTTTTGTGCGTGATTCGTGATAAATATATGATAAACATTTTTACTAGCTCGGTTTGGTAGGATGATCTTTACACATGATTGGTGGTGTTGGTCTACCCATGGGCATGATATTTGAGGTCGCTAGCAAGATCCAGAGGGAGTGTTATTTGTGTGCTTTTCTAGGTCACGATCCAATCCAAGTGCATTGTGTGTGCATGATTCCTAATCTAGAACCATCCATCTATGTGTGTGTTTCAAGATCCATAGTAATTATTTATAGAGATCTAGTGGATTTCCAGGCATCCGTGTGCATATGCGAGTTTCTGAACCAACGCACTGAGGACCACCGGACAATGGTAGTTTGTTCATCCTTTTAAGAGTTCTTCCTCTTCCTTAATTGCAATTTATTTTCATTGAGGTTATGTAGTCCTATTTTTGATCTTCGTTCACTATATTATCACCTATAATTGTTTTACTTTCATTATAATAAAATGCATGATTTAGGTGGTGTTCCATCCATGCAGGTAGGACCAAAGCAATCTGAAGCACGTTAAATCACCATGACTTTTATTTATTTCTTTCAACTTTTAATTTATACGTATAAATAACTGAATTTCACTACTTCTTATTTTAATTTAAATATACCATCATGTTATATAATTGTCTTTGAATTTAATATGTTGATTATGTAAGCTATTTGAGCCTTGTTTTATCTCATTTTTCCATTGCTTCTATTGCCTTGTAAATATAGAATTTAATTCTCATTATTTCTGGTTCTTGTTTACTAAATTAGTGTTTTTGGATTTTATGTTCTATTGTAATGAGAAATATTTCGATATTGAATTACTTAATTTTCAGTGCATGTGAGTTTTTCTGGTGCATGTTTTTTGTTCACTGCTTCTATATATTCCTTTTAATTATTCTTTTTTATTGAATTATAGCTTGATCATTGTCATTTATTTTTTATTTTAACATAAAAACACCTAATGTATCTTGGGATATTGCATGGGGACTCCTATCGTGTTGCGGCACCCCCCACAATAGGTATGTTAGTTCAAGATGATTATTATTTTTATGATTATTATCTCTATTTAAATTTATTAGTCCTTGATTCAGGACTATGCATATAGAGGGGGTTACCCATGTCATTCTTCTCGGTGAGTGCATTGATCGACTCCTATGGAAATGATATTTTCTATCGAGATCTTAGATTTTGACCTCAATTTAATTAACTAATTGAGGTGAATGAATATTGATTTAATTCTATTCATTAAGAGAGTTATGGTTGTGAAAACCTTGCCAAAAGATGAATAAAAACTAAACCAAAATAATCACTAGGATATGTCATTATTTCCACCTTTTCAGGAAATATGATGTTGGTTTACTACTATCTTTATCCTAACTATTTAGGAAAATAGAATACTTACATTTACTATCTTATAAATCCCATTAAAAATAATAAAAACATTAAAAATAATAATACAATGCATTAAATTGGAACTCCTTAAATGCAGTCTCATTAGGATAAAACACTTGGTGCTTCTTTACTACTATAGTTAGGAAATTTAATTTTTGAAATAGGAGGTAAAAATAATACTAAAATCCTCACTCTCCAATTTCCAACTTACTTTTCATTGAATATTGAAGGAATCACATTTGATCATGTTGGAATTCCTAGATCTGTGCATGGAATTCTAGATCTTGGATCATCCAACGATAAGAGAGAAGATCTATAATGAACAAAAAAACAAATGTAAAGTAGCTATATACCTTAAAATCCCTACGACTGATGTCTCTATATACAATATAACTTCTCTCTAGAAGAAAGTAATTTTCCATGAACCCCCACTAGAATCCCAAGGATTAATAGGCCTAAGTGTAAGAGGAAGAATAACTTTTTGGGGGAGATTTCAGGGTGAAATATGTATTTTTAGATTAATTAATTTTTTGTGCATGGTTTAGTTGTATGGTTTACCAAACTGCACAAGCCTCACTACCTCTTCTGGTTACTTATAAGATTTGGCCACATAGTTTTGTAAAATATTTTTCAATCATGAGTTTTTTTATATTCTAAGTTACATAGTTACATGGAGAACACCGCATAGTTCTTTCTAACTATGCACCAAATTTGTTCCACCCTCTACTTCTCTCCATTAGATTGTACAATAACATAAGGAAAAACTCATGGTTTCTCATAACGATGCTCAAATTTTTATCCCCCATAAAGAATTCTAAATCCCTCCAAAACCTCCCAAAATCTACCTGATACCTTATCGGACTAAACATAACAAAAAAAATAAAAATAAGGGAAAAAACCATAACCCTCTTGGAACTTATGATTCCATTACAATCCACCCTCAAAGGAAATCACGTCCTCAAAAGTGTCTCTAGAGGCCCTGTTCGAATAACTTGGGAAACTATTCCGGAACATCTAATTCTTATTCACAAGTTCCTTCTTACATATGTATGTTCAACTATAAATCTCAAATAATAGGAAACATCTTACCTCACAATATCTATTCACTCTAATAAAAAAATCCTCACTAGTCATTCCTTCAACAAGGCATTTGCCTCCAAGTCAACATATTCACGATCGATCACATGTGAAGGATCCATATTTTACTTCATAATCTTATACATTTTAGAAACATCATACATAAGTTGATTTCATGGATCAAGATCCAATTGGTAAAAAACTATCCTCATCAATTACATTATCTCAAACTGTCCCACAATCCACATTGCCCATTTCCCCTGCCTCTCAAATCATAGGTCTCCCATTGAGGTGATGCCCAAAGGAAATCTCAGTCACCCACTAAAAACTCTAAAGGTAACCATATTTTATTTTCATAAGGAAACTGACATATCTTAGTGGTAACCAACCACATCCTGATTAACTACACCCACTTGGAGGTTTACAACACTAAAAATGGCTAGATAACTATTTTCTCGATAGATTCATTCCAAAATAATGGTGAAAAAGAGGGTCAACCATAAATATCCTCAAAACGATCCATCTGAATTGAATAATGAAAACTATTTTTTTATGCAAACTATATCGAATATATATGGACATAACATGATTCACTAAGGTTTGGCATACATTACCTGATCATATCTCCAATAATTTTGATCATCCTCTCAGAATTTCCATCTATCTAAGGGTGATATTCCGTACTAAACTTCAGATATGACCCCATTTCCATTTGATACCCTCTATATAACCCTAAGCTAAAGCGGTTATCCAGATATTGGATGATACTCATAGGAACTCCATGAAACCACACTATCTAACTAATGAACATCTTTACCAACTCATCCAAGAATTTATTTTTCTAAACGGGGAATAAATGTTAAACCATTGTAAGTAGGTCAATGAAAATACTCACTACATCTATAGCTCTATAGGTAGTGTGAATCCATATGAAAATTTTCATATCCACCACATCCCACATACATATAGGTATTATAAGAGGCTGAAGTAAACATTCTGTTCATTTATGTTCCACTTTGATTCTATGGAAAGTGAGGTAATGAGTGACGAACCTTACTAAGTCATTTATCTTGTATGTACACCAAAAATGATGTCATTTATTGTGATACATATTATTTTATCATATATTGACAACATATATCATGGTGTGTGAGTGCCTCATAAGTTACTCTCTCATGAAAGTAGGAAATACCACAAAAAAATGGATATAAATCACAACATTATTATTTAATAACCTTATTGGAAAAAATTTATCTCATGTCAACCTATCCTATATCACAAGAAAATATGAATTAGTCTCATCATTGGACCTAACCTAATCAATCAAAGGGAATGTTGTGACTAAGGGTGATTAATATACTGCCTCCTTATCCTTAGATACATCTGCCTACCAATTTATGAGAAGAATCATCAACTTCCACTCTTCTTTCGATGTATGAGATCAAAATTCATGTGTCTTCCAACTATGATCATCTATAATAACAATACCATTTTCAGTTCTATACTCCGTCTCAAAATAACATAAATGCAGATACTCAACCCAATGGATCTTCTTCATATTCAAGTATCACTAGGAGAAAATATATTTTAATATCTTGTGATTCATATAGACATCAAATATTTCATCAATGAGATAATGACTTTAAAATATCAATTAATAAACCATAATAGCTAACTTAGGGTCATGTGTAGGGTAGTTTCATTTAGGGGTTAATAGCTTGAGGCACCTATACACAACTACCTAGTCCTTAATCAATAAATTATATTTCATAACCAATCCATAGTTCTAGTAGAATCACAATCAGAGCAGATGTGGATCTTCTCTTCAACTCTAGGATGGACTCCTTTCACAGGTCTGTGCACTCGAACTATACCCTCTTCTTAGTGAGTTCAATCATAGGTGTTTCCAAACAAGATAATACATATATGGACCGCATGTAGTACCTATATAATCCATGGAAACTCCAAATATCAAACACATTCTTAGGTTGTTCACATTATTTAACTACCTCTACCTTATCTGGATCAAAAAAACTACTTGATTCAAAAATAACATGCCTTAGAATGCATACCTCTTAGATCCAAAAGAAAAATTTTGAAATATAGGAATAATGATAATGTGATCGAAGTGTACTCAACATAATATACAAATGTCTAACATGAAATTATGAGGTATGTGAATATACCAGGATGTTTTCAACAAATACTATGATAATAGATTCTAAGTATGGGTGAAAAATTCTATTCTGGATTCCCATGAACACTATTGGAAGGTTCATCAACCCAATTGACATAATTAGGTCATCATATACAATATATACTCTCTTGAACACCATATTTGGAATATCATCTTCTCTAACTCAAAGTTGGTGACATCCCAATTGTAGATCAATTTTATAGAATCACCAAACTCCCTGCAACCAATAAAAAAATCAACAATCATCGGTATTGGATATTGATTCTGCAGTGTGACCTAATTCAATTTTTGATAATTCATTCATAGTATTTGGCTACCATCCTCATCATTGGAAAATAAAATTGGATCACCCCAAGGGGAAGTTCTTAGATGAATAAATTTCTTCACCTAAATATGTTCTATCTTTGCTTTAAATTCCATCATCTTGGTCAATTCCCTCTAATAAAGAGAGATTGATAAAGGTTTCACACCAGGCATGGCATCAATATCAAACTTGTTTCCTATATGGGGAGGGATATTTGATAAATATTATAGAAAGACATATTGGTAAAGGTCCATCATAGGAGGAAAAGTGGTTGGATTCATTACTTGATCTATAGTAAGAACTATATTTTCAACTTGGGCCATAATGGTTGTGATTCGATAGAGGTATAGTTCCACTCTACCTAATCCTTGATCCAATTATTTAATTATGACAAGCTTCATTCCTTTCAAAGAGGTGAAGTTCATCTATCTCTGATAATAATCGATATAAACTCGGTAATGAGTCAACCAATCCATAGAAAAGATCATAATGATACTAGTTGACTCCAAAACTAAGAAATCTCACATATGTCTATAGCCTACAACCACTATACGGAATTATGGATATCTTTATATACACTCTAACCTCCTTTCAACATGTGTATCAAGAGAATAAAAATCAGGGAATTGTTTCACAGGAAAACCTAACATGACAAATACTTGAGAATATATGAAATAATGGGAAGATCATGTATCAAATAAGGTAGTATAGATAATAGATTTAATAAAAACATTCTGTAAACTATAGAAGTACCTTCTCCATCATTAACTAGAATTTTATCCACCGTGTAGACCCTCCCCACATCATATCCAATACCATGTCCCTATAATCCCTAGTTCACCTAATTCATCAAAACCCTATGGTGTTCATAACTACTGTTTAGTCCCCATGCTTGGTCTATGGACAAACCCTCCTGTAATCTCCTGATTACCAAGAAAAGGTTCTCCTAGCCACTCCCTTGTAGCCTATGTTTGTTCAACATTACTATGTGAACCCGATCAAGACACTCTCGACAAAAACATTAGATATGTCCTATTTTTTCACATCGATCACACATCTACTGAGTACCTGGGAATAATTTTGTGCAGTTCCCAAACTATCTATAGTTAAAGTACATAGAAACACCTCCCACCACAAACAGAACTGAAGAATCCTTGCTCTACATTAATTTTCTATCAACACCCTAGTATATATACTCATCCATACCCTTTTTGTTTCCAGGTGAGGCACCCATATCTCTACTCAAGAACCCGTATTCTACTCCATTAAATATGAGAAGGAGACTCACCAGTTTTTTCTATTATAAACCCTTATCATTTGTAAGGTCCTTAGAGATAAATTCTAATTATGTGCTTAGGTCAAAGTTCCTCACATGGAACCTCAACTCTGTTCATAATAAAATCTTGAAATTTTGGGATTTCTATCCTCATTTCCTGTCAAAAGAGGACCAAAATGCAACAACTCTATTTAATGATAACAATACCATTTAAGTTTCATCATTTCATGTTAGAGTTCCATGAACTTCTAGTCTTTATCCAACTTCAATGTATTTGGGAATAACTCCCTAAAAATATATCCTTGAAGGACTCCCAATTCAGACCATAATTGTTAATAACCCCACCCATAAATGGTTCCCCTCTTGGGACAACAATAAAGGAATAGAGATAATGACCCTCAGATCCCCACTTCAGTTGGCCCAATATTTTTGATTGGCCTTAAGGTTATAAAAGTATCACATATGGAAGGAATTACCCTCTATAAAAAATAAGTATCAGTGGATATGATAAATCAACCACAAATCAACTCCATTGAATTATATAAAATTAAACTAAAACCATCACACAATGCATGAACAATGTCGACACATATAAATAGAAGCCCCAAAAAAACCAAAAGACAAATACTATTATAGTGACTCAACAACAGTTCCAAAACCCAAGCTAGTGATTCCCATATTTTTCCTCAAATTCCTTTGAGAAAACCTAAAAAAATTATTTACATAGGGTGAGAATAACAAGTGTTCTATGTATAATCATACCCAAGGCCTATTATGAATATGTGAAAAGAGAATACTAATGAACCAGTGGACAAATAGTAGAATCAAAATTAACCTAATCAAGTTAAATACTAAACTCATCCTTAAAATGGAAATCTCAATAAATAACACATCCAATAAAATGACATGGTAACAAAATAATATTAACAAAGGAGACCTATAACCACTTACCACCCATTTTTTGACTCTCACACCCCAATGTCAATCATCTTATGCTCTCATCCCTTATATGAATATTTCATTAAATTTCCACCCATATTTGATGAAGTTTGGGACACATCCCTACCTATCTCAACCACCCATAGGGTCTAGCATCTGATGTTAACATAAACCATGTCACACATCATGTTTCATCATCACAACCATGTCAAATAATTTGGCTAGTGGTGTGTCATGAACATGAAGGACATCAACCTAATGCCCTCATCTTACTAGGAATGACCCCCACCACATATCATATCCTCATCACCATTGGGTAATCTCCAACACTAACCCATATCAACACAGGGTAATCTAAAACACTAAACCATCATCACTACTATTGATAGAAGAGTGTAGAATCGGGGGTACTCATCCATATAATTCACCACCAAACTATATGTTGGGGAAAATAATCAGAACCCCAAAAATATGGGAATTAGTAGGTTTATCCAACAAATGGGGGTGATTAAAGAAGTAACATAATATATATGATAGATTGATGGAACAGAATACCCAACATATAGGTCGACATCAATTGTGCTAGAGTTATCCACATCACCACTGTTGCACCACACGATATGTATGAAATCCACTTACACCTCTGTATGAATCACACCATACATCCACCACAAATAGAGATACAATTTAATTTTCAATTACAGGTTCCACCATTTTCTATAATTAACATGTTACCTACAACTTTCGTTTACTAAGCTATTTTATTCCACATTAACGCAACCCATACACTTACTATATAATTAATTAAATCTAAAAACCACATATTACTTCTAGTACATTAATATTTTTAGATTTAACGCTTTCTTATTATCTTACCAACAAATATATTATTAGTTTCATCATTTTAATTTCATTCTATGGCTAACTAATAAAATATCACAGCCACACCACTCAATAACACATCACCCCACATTAACCATTGCCACAACACATCACAATCCAACCAACCATCACTTCATTACTCAACATATTCCATAGCCAAGAATGTCACCAATATCACCACACAATCCACAACAGGGTTCACATAACAATAATAGTCAATACACACCAACACAATCTAGTTTTCATAAGACTTCATTCTAGATTCAATATAATGGATTTCATTACATTACTTCACTAATTTTCATGGGTATTGTGACAAAAATACATATTTCCATGAGAAATAAATTCTTTTACCATATATAATTGTCATCCTTTTATTTTATGGTTAGTTAAAACAACCAATAAGAAAATGATATTTATAAAAAAACAACACAAGAAAGGCTCCCGACAGCCAATATTTTCACCAATGGAAACAAGTATGCATTATAATAAAGGAAATATTATAGAAATAGTAAAAACATAATACTTATCCTCATTCCCATCACATTAAGATCCAGAAAAAACAATATCATCATTAATCCATTCCTTACTATCCAATAAAAGGAATTCAAAAACATGAAATGCATATCTATGCACAAATATCAGGATAGAATGAGGATCCACTTCCTAAAATAAGATTTCCAAACATAGTTCACTGAAAATGAGTGAGAAAAATAATACGGTTTCATAACTTTGATTTTCCAAAGGTAGGGTATTAATAATTCATTCAACTCTTGTATTGAAGGGGGAATGAATGATAAACAAACTCCTGCCTAAAATACATCTCAATTTTATATAAAATAGATTATGGACCAAGTTTTTACCACACCCATAAAAAATGAACAAGGTGTTTCCTATAGATGAAAATTTATCTTCAAGGATCACTAACATGATTCTGGTTTTTCTAGAGTTGAAAAAAATATGGAAGACTCTATGGGAAAAGGTCACATACTTTTATGATATGGGTCATGGTTTTATAAAAATTAACATGGTTTATCTTTCATTTAATTTTCATGTGAAAGAACCCTAAAAAATCTTTAGAATTTTAAGATATCAATTAAATTAATATAAAATTTTAAATAGCCTTTAATTTCACATAATTAAGGAATTAAAACTATCTTTACATTAAAAGGTGCATTTATGCCATATTGGGTAAAACATGAAATTTTGAAAAAAAAAACTAGAAATTTTTCTTTTCCTACCATTAAACCAACATTGTACAACTAAAACAACATACTATCAGCAGACCAAGTTTTATCCACCAAAACAACTTTGAATTTCCAGACCAACTTCCTACCACCAGAGCAACTTGTTTCCACCAGATCAACTTGCTACCTCCAAAATAACTTGCTACGGTAAGAGAAACCTGCTACCATCAACTAAATAAAAAAATGATAATTTCAGAAAAAGGAAGACCTCAAACACACCCTTTTCACCCACTGGCCTTGGGAAAATACAAATGAATTTTTTTCATAAATAGAGAATTATATTAGATACCTATGAAAAAATTTTATCTATGATAGTTAAAAGTAAACCCGAAATGGAAGTGAAGGGTCTGAAAAATCATCTCATGTGATTCCTCTTAGTGATCTCATTACACTGAAAACACTACCATTGACCAATCACAATGAGATAATAAAAATGTATACAAAACATATCACTCAACCACATTACTACCCCCACCAGGAAAAACACCACACCATCTCACACTAGCTACAATACACTTCTCTTTCATGCAACCATCTTCACTACCATTTCAAACTATTTACATACCACTGAAAAATCCACCATAACTACAACGCAACACTTCCCCAAGAAAAAAATCAAGTAATTCCACCTTCCATATCAACATATTGTCTATATTGGGAGGCACTGAATCACCATTATGGTTTTAAGATGTTTCATAAACATAACACATATTAATTGGGAAAGGGTTTTCCCTTATTCATATATTGGAAGCCATAAAATATATCAATGGTAAAGGAAGAGGGAACATATCATAAATTAGTAACATCCAAACATCAAACAATAAAAGAAAAATAGAACAAGGAAAAACTTATTTAGGTACTCAGATTGTATCTGCATCTCACGCTCCCAAGTACTCTCTTCCAAGCCACCATGCCTCCATAATACATGAATTAAGGTATTTTACACACAATACTTTATTTGGTTGATACTAGATCTCTATTGGAAACTCCATGATTTTGGAATCAATCTAGATATGAATATATTCCCATTCAATGATGTGAGAGTCATTATGAAGATACTAACGAAGCTGGGACATGTGGAAGACATTTTGGATCATATACAACCATGGTAGAAGTTATAACAAATATTCTACCTCACTAATACTCCCCAATACTTCAAAATGACTGATAAACTGGGTAGATAGCTTATTCCCCTAACAAACATGCACTTCCCCCTTTTTAGGGGAGATTCTGAAAAATACATGTTCTCCAGCATCAAACCCTAAGGGCCTCTACCTATGATCAACATAGGTTTATTGGTAATCTTGATCCACCAGTATCCACTCTTAGAAAACCTGGATCTTCTTAGTCATGCTCTTCACTACACCTAGTCCATGAACTACTAACTCCCCAGCCTATGTCAATGACAATGTAGAATGATACGGATTCTCAAAAAAACACCTTAAATAGGGCCATGTAAATGGATGAGTGATAATTGTTGTTGTAGGAATACTAAACCAAGGTTAAGTAATTTACCCATGATGCAAAAAAATCTAAAATTCATTTTTTCAACATATTCTCTAGTATCTATATAGTTCACTTTGTCTTCCCATATTTCTAAGGGTTAAAAGTTGTGAAAAGGAATAACTATGAGATAGAAATGTTGTAATCCCCTCCATAATCATGAGGTAAAAGTAAGATCATAGCCAGAGATAATGGTCCTCAGTACCCCATGAATTCTAATCACATCACCCACATATAGTCTTGACAAAACATCTATGAAACTCAATTCATGAATTGAAAAAAACTATCTGAATTTGTCAGTCGGTCCATAATCACCCAAACTAGACCACATCCTCCCGGATCCCAAGTGAAACTAGGGAAAAATTTCATCAAAATTTCCTCCCACTTCCACATGAGAACAAACAAGGGGTAAAATAGCCTTATATGATTTCGATTTTCATCCTTCACCTATTAACATACCAAACATCATGACAAAAACTCTTCCACTGACCACTTCATCTCAGGCCACCAAAGATGCCTCATAAATCCACAATACATCTTAGACACATGAGGATTTTTCTCTAAAGTTGATATGTGAAATTCATGGAGAAATACCACACACATCACCATCAGAAAAAACCACCTTCCATGAAACAAATTTTGATTATATTGATCGACTAACCATCCCTCCAGAGCATATCCATAACCAACACGGTCTCATATCACCTAGACCTCAAAGTATCCCCACTAAGACTCCTCTTTTGACTACATCAAAGATAATTCCTCTATAATCTAATAAATACAAACTCAATAACTACATTAACTCACATCAAGATTCATATCTATGATATCTTTCATTTATTTCCAAATATCTACGGACTCCTGAACCACATCTCCTTGGGACTTCTAACTCAACACATCAGTAACTACATTTCCATTTCATGGGGTATAGGAGATCTCAAAATCATAATCCTGGAAAATTTCCAACCACCTTCATAGGCATTGATTCAAACCTCACTAAGAGAATAGATATTTCAGGCTCTTCTGGTCCTTGAAAACTAAAAAACACTCTTCGATGAAGTAATGCTACTATAGAATCAATAAAAACAAAACCACTTCCAAAACTAGATAAAGGGTGGAATATTTATACTTGTGGGGACATAGACCCATTGGATATCACTTCCCTATAATACATAATTATCATCCCATTATATAACAATAACTAACATTGAAAACCTCAAACATCACACCCTCCTCGTGAAATTGAATCTGTGTACCACTAATAAAACATCTTATTTTGGTAACCAAACACCACCAAACACTGGTCATTCTAAAAAATATGTTAGTACTTCCTATTCAATGATGTGTGTAGTGTAGTAATCCAATAGAAATTGGACACATACCTCATATAGTAGACTTTAAAACCAATAAAAAAATAAAAAACTACTGCATTATTGGTTTCTTCTTAATATACAACTAACTTGATCATTGAAGTGTCCACATACACACCCTAATAATACATCACATGCCCAATGAAATACTCCTCTTACATCTAGAACTTACTCTTGGATAGATTTCCATTAATATGGTAGTGTTAATAGACCATCAAGATAGATATGAGATAATCAACATGACACTCCCCTCACATCACATGGATCAAGATTTCACTAATGAACGCAACTTTGAAATAGCCCATAAAATCACAAAATATGGAGTTAATGATACCTATGTACACAAATGGGTCATTATAGACATAAAATGGAATGAACAAGAAATAAAATTGCCTAAAAATGAACCTGAAGGTATTATTGGTGATATCCTCATCTTTCACCCTCACCTAAGGAAATTCAAATCATAACTCAATCATTGAAAACAAACTAGATCCCTCCATCTAGTCAAATATATCTTTGATACTTGGGATGGGTAACAATTCTTAATTTTCAACTAGTTCAACCTCTGATATTCTATTTCATGACCCGTCCCACTGGGGTCCGATGTCATGACTCCCCAATCCCGCCTTCAATAGGCTAGGGGCTAGTGACTAGAACCGAGTTGGAATGTCACCAACATGGGAGGAATTTTCTAAGTACTTGTACACACACACACATCTCCAATCCCACAAATGTTGAAATTTATAAAAAACTACTAAGGAATAAAAATTCATTCATACTACTAAACCCAACCAACAGAGTACAAAAAAAAGTAAAGTGCATAAAAATAAAATCATCTAGAATACAAGCCCAACAAAAGAAAGAGTCTACGAAATACAAAGTCCAACCTATAAAAAACAATATAGGTACTGGGACTACTTCTCAAAGTATTAGGAACACATTAGACTATATAAAACTCAAAAATCTATTTCTAGTTATGGTCTACCCTGGACTCCGTCAAAGGGTATCTCATCTATACAAGACAAGAAACATGAGGGAAAATCCCATGTAGGGTGAGTATAACAATACTCAATAGGACACCCCGAAAACCATAATAAATACACAAAGTAAAGGTACAATAATATCTACATATTATATGTATACGTTAAATATAACATGAACATATCCAAATATACTCAACACACTAAACCATAGTCTAGAATAAAGTCACAACGACTGCATACCCATGATAGGGATTTAGTGTGAATATTCCATGAAGTAATCATCTAGGATAACTCACTCCTAAGTTTGATAGACCTGATGACATCCCTCCAAGAAGTAATATTCATCAAGAACAACCATGAGAGAGAGAGACACTGATAGATCTAAATATATAAAATGATACACTCGCTCTGGGAGAACCAACTCCATGAGTGGGAAGATCACGATACATGGATGAGGATCATTGTCAGGGAAATGGTGTATACAACAAATCATCCGGATTCACCTGAGAAGTATAGGACCTACGTATAGTAGGATTGGTCATATCAATAATCTGACACTACCTAGGGAACAATAATTGATAGAGGATCTTGCACCGGGACTCTTGGAGTGGACTCCTGACTCTATCCAGAAATTCCTATCGAAGGGGGGTCATTCTCCTGTGGATAAGAAATGATACCAATTGACCTTCAGGGGAATGAGGAAGGGAAACCAACCCAAAGAAACTTGTACATGGTAAGGTGGAAAATGAGATCAAGCCATGTAGAAAATATTATATGTCATGTAGAAGGGTTACACGTCATGTCTATTGACCCTATATACTGCCCGTGTACAACAACCCGAATTTGAAGAACATGTCATGTGGAAACGGTACACATGGCATGTAGAGAAGGTCATACGTCATGCCCTACTATTCGAGGTCTACCCCATGTAATATTTCCATGTTCCATTACATATATTCAATTCGTGTTCGTCTACCCGTGTACCAGTACATAGGTTATCCCGTGTAACCGACCTTGGTCTAGTCATGTGGCGGAGTACATGTCGAGTACTCCACCCTGTGTCCATGTATAATTCGAGATATAAAAATATCCTCAGGGAAGGTCTCTCATGTCATGTGATTGGTTTCACACATCGTGTGTCACTCTCTTATTTCTCAAAACCCTAGTCGCTTCTTACTGGGACTCACACACTATGTGTTCCGAAACACACATCGTGTTCATTGGGATTTTCCAAAACATTCATTATTCCTCCTTACACCTCAGTTGATTATATGGTGTTATATATAGTAATATTTTCACCTCAAAATTGATTATCTAGGGTCATCATGCCATGGTAACACCAAATCGGTTGGTTTCAGGGCTTTGATCATCTCTGAAAACACTTTCCAATCATCTGTACAAAAGACACTCCAAGAATCGTATCTCCTAAAATACTTTAATCTATTTGTCTCCATTTCCATATCACATATTATAGTTTATAATTATTCCAAATCTAAAATTTTAGATCATTGAACCGTGATTCGAATGTGCAACGATCATCCCTTCAAAACCCTGTGAAGAAAGAAGAATGTGTGGGGATAAAGGGGGATGAAACTCACATTGAACAAACCCGAGGAACAAACCTCAGACATTTTCTATTACATCCTTGATATATTCCTTTATAATGACCAAAAAACTAAATCTAAATAGAATCAATCGCCCGAACCAAACCTGTAATCAAACTCTCCCAAAAGAATGATCGAATCATGGGTCAACCTATTCATGGGTTAATCTGTGTTCATTATTAAATCAAGGAACAGGGAAAGAAGGAATAAAAAAACATACCATACCTCAGGTTTGGATTTTTCATTGAAGAATATTGATCGTCATGTCGATGTCATTGGTGAGATTCCTCAAAAGAGAATTATTCAATCTCTAATCCAAGTCTTCGTTGTCATTTTATGTCGAGAGAATTTTTAAATTCTCTCCAGAGCTGCCAGGAAGTTTTCCAAGGTTATGATCCAAACCCTAGGCTCATACCTATTTTAAAATAAGAAAATGTAGTGTTGTTCTATTGGGTAACTTTAAAATAAAACAAATTCTTAATTTATTTTATTCCTTTAAAACGTCCAAAAATTATCATTCGCAGTCGACCCATTCCGATCAATGTTATGCCTCACATAGGGTAAACTCGCTACTATGAATGCATCAGTACCCTCAGATTTCTGATCTAGGAAATCATTTATAAGTTATTCCTCTTGTTTAGGAAAACCTCTCACGTGGGCTATTTAAAATATTTAATATATTTAGAACATTTATTCTGGGAACAGAGGGCCTCAGAATCACACAACATCTCATCCCCTAGTCTTAAATTAATTCCATATAATATTTAAAATAATACACAGAAAAATCTGGGACATTAAATTCTCCCCACCATGGGTTATTACATCACCTAAAATCCAAAAAATAAAGGCTATACAAAAAGATGTTAGTATTGAACATGAATATGGACCTCCCACTCCTATGTGCTCTCCTGGAGATTCTCATGCTGCCACCATACACATACTAGGGGAATCACTCAACCACAAAGTATCCTCTCCTACTGATCCTTGATCTCTACTGGGTACTCAGAAAAGGACACTCCATCATCAATTTCCAGATCACCCAAGTTGATGACATGCAATGGGTCATGCAAGTACCTCCTCAACTGCGACACATGGAATATATCATGTACCCGGTGCAACTATGGGGGTACAGTTAAGCAGTACACCACCTCACTAACTCTACGTAGTATCTAAAATGGCTCGATGAACTTTAGATATAACTTGTTTCCCTAGCCAAATATTTGCAACCCTTGTCGAGGTGAGACCCAAAGGAAGACATGGTCCCCTTCCTCAAACTCTAGAGGTCTCTACCGTCAATTAGTATAAGAATTTTTTTTAGCTATGTGTAGTCTTCATCTTCTTTTAGATGATTTATGCCTTCTCAGTAGTATCTCGTACCAATTCTGGACCCGTGATTGTTGAATATCCTAGGTCAGTACAGAAAAGTGGTGACCGATAGGGTTGCTCATACAAAGCCTTGAACGGTTCCATACCAATCGTAAAGTGGTAACTATTTTTGTATGAAAACTACACTAGTGGTAGGTGGTCCTCCCAACTATGAGTGAAGTCCAAGATGAAAACCCGCAGCATGTCCTCTAGAACCTGAATAGTCCTCTCTATATGGCCATCCGTCTGGGGATAAAACATTTTTCTCAAGCATAACTAAGTTTCAAATGCATCCTAAAATCCATTCAACAATTGATATGTGAAACGAGCATCGTGATCTAAAACTATCATCGATGGTACTCTATGAATACACACTATCTCTTGCATGTAGAGGCATCCCAATATCTCTACTGAGCTCTGCTCTTAGATAGTTAGGAAGTGTTCTGATTTGGTGAGTCGGCCAATGATCCCCCATACGGCATCTTGTCCCCTATAAGTATGTGGTAAACCCATCATAAAGTCTATTAATATTCTATCCCACTTCCATTATGGCACCTCAAGGGGTTGATTCAGACCTGCTAGTACTTGGTGCTCAGCCTTCACATGCTGGCACATGAGGCATCGAGAAATGAACTCTACCACTGCCTTCTTCATATATGTACACTAAAACTAACATCAAAGGTCTTGTTACATCGTTTCCACACCACGTTGTACCACTAAAGGGAATTTATGAAAGTCCCTCAGAACCTCCTCCCACAACACCACTGGTAAAACTGTGTTTCTAAAAAGGATGATGTGCTCCCCACCATTGGAATATTCATCTAGAGAAATCTCTGTGGACATCTAAGCATGTAAGGTCTCATATTTGATATCCCCAAGTAGTGCCTCCATGAATTTTTGTAGGAGTGTATGGGTGAAAACAATCAACCGGAGGTAAGCTACATCATCTCCATCAAAGAAAGATAATTGTAATGATTCCAACTACTCTGATGCCTCGTTCAGCAACTGTGAACTAGATCTTCTACTGAGACCATATTACACCATGTTCCTTGTCCTAGGAGTATATCTAATCTCAAAGTCATAATACTGGAGGAACTCTATCCATCGCCTCTGCCTCAATTTCATATCCTTCTGTGAAAATATATACTTGAGAATTTTGTGATCAGAGTAGACAATAAACTATTCTCCCATCAGGTAGTGTTTCCACATCTTCAAGGAAAAGATTACCACTGCCAACTCAATATCACGGGTCATGTAGTTCTTCTCATGTGGCCTAAACTGGAACGAACCATAGGCAATCACTACTTGCCTCTGCATCAGGACACAACCATGTCTGGTCCTTGATGCATCGTAGAACACTACATACTCGACTCCCTCCTCTAGAAATCTCAAGATCGGGGAACTCGTCAAACTCTACCACAACTGCTGGAAATCCTATTGGAAATTATATTTCCAATTAATGGATACCCCTTTCTGGTCAACGTTTCCAATGGTGTTAATATCCAAGATAAATTGGGGATGAATCTCTAGAAATATCCATCCATCCCAAGGAATCTATGCACCTATTTCACACTCCTAGGTGGCTCCTATGATATCACTGCTCCACCTTGGATGGGTACACTGCCACTCCATCTAATAAGACACCATGTCCCAAAAAGTGGACCTCCTAACTCCAGAACTATCACTTTGAAAGTTTCCCCTAAATCTGGTAATCTTGAAGTATATGAAGAACCATCTGTAGGTTTCTCTCATGCTTCTCCTCGGACACCGAGTACACAGTGATGTCATCAATGAAGGAAACTAAGAGCCAGTCTATGTATGACTAGAATATCTAGTTCATGAGTCCCATGAACACTTTTAGAGAATTATTCAGGAAAAATGGAATCACCAAGTACTCATAATGACTATAAAAGTATCTAAAATCCATCTTTGGTATGTACTCATCCCTTACTTGTAGCTGGTAACATACAGATCGAAGTTCAGCCTTTGAGAACCATCGTGCCCCTATCAACTGATCTAAGAGGTCATTGATCCTCATAATTTGATACTTTTTCTTTACTATCATTTGGTTCAAGATCCAGTAATCAACTCACAACCTCAAGCTCTCTTCTGCCATTTTGGAAAATAAAAGTGGGGCCACCCAGGGTAAAACATTAGGTCTCACAAATCCCTTTCTCTATAATCCCTCCAACTAGAATCTCAGCTCATGAAGCTCTTTGGGAGCCCTTTGATACCCTAGTGATGATATCAGTGTTGTCCTAGGGTGTAAATTAATGCATAAATTTATCTCTTGGTGGGGAGGTAATCTTAGAACATCCTCTGGAAAGACGTGCTTGTACTCCCCCACCACTACTAGGAACTGAAATATCACAACATATGATGCTCTAAGGGTAAATTTATCCAACTCATGAGTGACCATTTGCACATTCTTGTGCATGATCCCCTCCTATGTTGTTTGGGTCTCCTTTTTTAAAACAAAGGAAAACATGGTCCCATCATTGTGGACACACTTCACCCTTCTCCTAAAATAGTCAATCTGGGAATGGACCTAAGATATCCATTCCATAAAGAGAGTGATGCCGTAAGGCCTCGACGCTTCCACCAAGAGGTTCCAACTGAAACTCTCACCTATAAGGGTAAGATCACACTATTGGAAAAGATGTGTGATCATATAATCTCATCCCTTAGGTGTCTCCAAGCATAATTATCGAGCCAACATTTCTACCAGAATATCATGGTCTCCTACAATGTATGTGGAGAAGAAGGAATGATATTATCCTGTGTCTATAAGTATGAAAAATAAGTTAAAAAGGACACATACCATACATCATATCATCCCTGGAGTCTCTGGGTCATACACCTTGACTGCATGTAGCTTCCCCCACCTCTACAATCATGCTCCCTATGCCTGGTGTGGACCTCCTAGGGGTGGGGTGGTAGTATGTCAAAATGTATACCACCTTCTACAGATATCCTTGCTCCTATGTCACATCCTTCACCTAGAGGATATGCTTTCTCCACTTGTTTCTTCTTCCTTGGTGGTCCATCCACTTCCACCCTATCAGCTGCTCTACCGGTTGGGAAATCTCTAGAGAGATGTCCTCTATCGCCGCATGTGTATCATCACCACTCCCTAGACTGACTAGATCAAGTTTGAGAGACCTTGATTATAGATCCCCTATCCTAGGACCTCCTGTGACGTCTCCCACATCCCAATCATTGTGTCTGATGTCGGATCCCTACTGCTAGGGTTTCTTCTCCTATATTCCTACTAATGACTTTCACTGGTTGTTCTGCTTATCCAAGAATCTCTCGACCACCAAAGATCACTTGAGCACTCCAATATAAGTTAGAATGCATAGAGGTACGATGCTGGCTCGGATGTCCAATCGTAAACCTCACTTGAAGGTATAACCCTTGAAGTACTGATCCCTGGCCATATCCATCGAGTACCTAGAGAGGTTGTTGAACTTCAATGAATAGTATGAAACCATCATACTGCCCTTTTGAAGCAAAATAATCTTTTTTATATGCACTTCTCTCAGCATAACTGGAGTTAACTCCTCTATAAAGAGGTGCTCGAACTCTACCCATGAAAGAGTCACCCTTTCGTGAGTCTGTGTGGTCAAACTCTACCATCTCCCTACCGAAACATAAAGAATGCTTGCTTCCAAAATCATCTAGTATACTAGTGTCCTCACTTAATGGAATCCCCCGGTCACTACCTCAAGCCAGTCCTTAGTCTCTTGAGGTTCAGTCTTTCCTCCTAACCTAAGGGGTCTCTGTCTCTAAAACTCATGGAGGGAGCTTAGCATGTGCTCCTCGTCTGCTAATACTATTGGTACTTTGTGTTACTCCACTAGTGGTGGTATAGATGGTGAACCACCTAGAGGTAATTCCTAGGGAACTATCTCATGTATAGAATCTCCGTCACTAAGGGGGGGCATCCTCATTATCGATCTACTGAATCCTAGCTGGTATGCATCAAGGTGGAATCATATATGAAATCAAGATATACCACGGTCAATGAGTATATCTAGATAAATGACTCAAAAAGGACATGGAAACCACAACCCATTTCTATTTTATGAATGTACCATTATTTTTTCCCCTTAAAACTAGTGTTCTCATGTACCGAGAAGAAAACCAGGTTGTTAGAGCCATGTTGTATGGATACGAAGGCCGCCAGCACCAACACTGGAGTCCCTAATCTGAAATCCGAACTCAAAACACTTAACACTGTTTCCCCAAACTAATATCAAAGACTCCTAGTCCTGTGGAAGAACCAACCACCTCTAATACCACTCTATCATGACCCATAATAGTGGGGCCCAGTGTCGCGACTCCCCAAGTCCACCTTCAATAGGCCAGGGGATAATGACTAGCACCAAGTAGGCATGTCACTGACATGGGAGGCATTACCTAAGTACCTATACACCTGCACAAATATCCAATCCCACAAAAGTTGAGATGTAAAAAAAACCACTAAGTAACAAAATTAATTCATACTACTAAACCCAACCAATAAAGAACAACCGAATTTAAAGTGTGGAAAAGTAAACTGGGCCAAAATATAATATCACCAAAAGAAAGAGTCTACCAACTACAGATTCTAACCTGTAAGAAAATAGTATAGGTACTGGAACTGCTAATTGAAGTACTAGGAACACCTCAAACTATCTGGAACTCACAAATATTTTTTTTTCCTGGTCCTCTCTAGGCTTTATAAAAAGTTTTCTCATCTATAAAAGACATGACATGTGAAGGAAAAGCCCATGTAGGGGTGAGTACAACAATACTCAGTAGGACACCCCAAAAACCAAAATTAATTCATAAAGTAAAGGTACAATTATATCTACAGAGTATAAGTCTATAGTAAATATAACAAGAACATATCCATATATACTCAAATCCATACCCATAGTCTTGAGGTAAGTTACAATGACCACATACCCATTCTTGGGATTCATTCTAAAGATTCCACGAAGCACTCTTACAAGATAACTCACTCCTAAGTCTGATAGCCCTGATGATTTACATCCAAGAAGTACTATTCTTAGGGAACCTCTATGAGAGAGAGATACATAGATAGATCTGAAGAGATAAAATGATACACTCGCTCTGAGAGAACCAACTCCATGAGTGGGAAGATCATGATACATGGATGAGTATCACTTTGAGGTCCATAGCATATAACACGACTCATACGGATTCACCTGCTAAGTAAAGGATAGATGTTTGGTAGGATTGGTTGCATCAATAACATGGCTCTACCTAGGGCACAATCATGGATAGAGGATCCTACTCTGGGCATCTCAGAGGATACACCCGACTTTGTCCAGAAATTATTTCCGAAGGGGATCCTACTCATATGGATAGGAAATGATACCAACTAACCTTTAGGGGAACAATAAAGGGGAACCAACCCAAACAAAACTTTTCTAAGATATGGTGTACAAGGAGATAAATCCATGTAGAAAAGAGTACATGACAGGTAGAAGGGTCACACTCTGTGTCCCTTGACCCCAGGTACTGCTCATGTACAACGGCCCAAGTTAGAAGAACATATCGTGTGGAAACGGTATACACAGAGTGTAGAGAAGGTCACACGTCATGCCCTAATATTTGAGGTTTTTACCATGTATGCTGGATATGTGCCAGTACATGCCTTCAACCTGTTTCTATATACCCGTGTACCAGTACACGAGGTAGCCCGTGTAACCGACATGGGTCTGGCTATGTGGTGGAGTACATGTCATGTACTCCACCCCATGTCTGTGTATACTATATGATACATGTCTAGCCTTGGGGAAGGGCTCATATTCCATTTGATAGGTGTAAAAAGATGTATGGAACTCTCTTATTTCCAGAAACCCTAACCACTGCTCATCGGGGGCCACACATCGTGTGTTCCGAAACACACGACATGTTCATAAGGATTTTACAGAACGGTTGTTCTTCCTCCACGTTCCTTTTTTGATTATCTAGTGTATGATTTGATGATCTTTTCACCTTGAAACTGAATATTTAGGGTCGTTATTCCCTAGTAACACTGAATTGGCAGGTTTTGATCCTTCGATCAGCTCTGAAAACCCATTCTGATCATTCAAACGAAAGTCACTTGAAGAACCATATCTCCCAAAATACTCTGATCTATCCATCTCCACCACCATATCACCTCCTCTAGGTCAGAATGATGAAATATCTATGATTATAGATCATTTATTCATGATTCTAATGTGTAATGATCATCCATTCATAACCCCTTGAAGAACGAAGAACCTGCGGGGATAAAGGGGGAATAAATTCACATAGAACAAACTTAAGGAATGAACCTCAGATGTTTTTCATTATGGACATGATCCATTCCATTAGAAAGGTCAAGAAACTAAATCAAAACATAATTAATCCCCTGAATCAAACCCTCCTTCAATAATGATCAAATTTTGGGTCAACCAGTTTGTGGGTTGATCCATATTCATCATTAAATCAAAGAATGGGAAAATAATGAATTAAAAAACACACCCTACCTCAAGTTTGGATCGTTCATTGAAGCAGATTGTTCTCTGTGTCATTGTAATTAGTGAGATTCATCAAAACGTCATTCTTCGATCTCTAATCCAAGGCTCTGTCATCATTTTCCATCAAGAGAACTCTTCAGGTTCTCTCTAGATCCTTCAATAAGTTTTCCAATGTTATGATCCTAAACCTAGTCTATTCATATTTTAAAATAATAAAATGCATCGTTGCAGTGCTTCATAACTTTAAAATAAAGTAAATTCTTAATTTATTTTATTCCTTCAAAACGTCCAAAAATTAACTTTCATATCTGACCCGCGCAAGCCAATGTTAGGACTCTCCTAGGGTAAATTCACTACTTTAAATGCAACGGTACCCTCGTATTTTTTATTAGGGAACCCGTTAAAAATTTATTCCATTCTTTTCAGGAAAACCACTAATATTCCCTATTAAATATATTTAATATATTTTGAACATTTATTTTGGGCACACCAGGCCTCAGAATTGCTCTCAGCACCTAGTCTCGAATTAAATCCATATAATATTTAAAGTAATACATAGAAAAATTTGGGACATTACAATCTATGAATAACCTCATTATTTCATCATCCTTTTTGGAGTAAAACATTGGGGAACCCCAAGGAGATGCACTAGGTCAGATGAATCCCATCTACACAGATCATCATCATACAGACTCTACTCGCAAAGCTCCCCATGCACCATTCGATGAGGATCCATAGAAATCCAAGACACACCTTATTTAAAAACTATTCTAAACTCAACATATTTTTTAGGGTTTAGTGTTACAAACTTATTTTTAAAAGAATATAGGAACTCCTCCACAACCCCAAAAAACCCCTCAACATGAGTTTCTACTAACAGTTCTACCAACTAAAATAAAAGTGGCTCCACCTTCCTTCTGTCTGTCTAATAACTCTGCTAATTAATAAATTCAACTCATTTTACCTCTATATTATAATATAAAACTCTTCTCCAAATTCACTATTTGAATTCATATATGGAATGAAACCAATCTGTGACAAGGATAAATCATATGGTTGTATCTAAAACAAGATGAAATTTTACAATGGCTAGTGCTACCACATCCCTAGTCTACATAAGCAACACACATCAAACAAAGCAGTCCAACCTCCAACTAGTATTGATTACCCTAGGGGAATGAGAATACTATCAACATGTAGTCCCCAAGGGAAAAACCAAAGAAAGTGAAATAAAGGACTCTAAGGCTACTAAATAAAACAAGGAAAAATGGTATATGGTATAATGATCTTACCTTATACAACCTTTAGACCCACAATCATTGTTGCCTCCATTATATGAATCTTCCTAGGCCCATATCCTTTTCTACTCTTATTTAATCCTCTATAACCACACTTTTTCATATGTACCTAAGCAAGGGGACTATCATGAGGGTTCCCTCTATGAACTCCACCTATCCTGGGCTAATGAAAAAAAAATCCGGTCCCAACAGCTAGTTTTTCCTCAAAGAAAACTATTATTACTACTATAATAAAGGGTAATGGACACCCCAATAGTATTTTACTTATTTATATTTTTTGTCACTAATCCTAATAGTGAACATGATATCTATAGATTCAATTATTAAATGGGAAGCTTCTGGTAGATGTTCTAAAGTCCCCATCCCCATACTGGCATGACAAAATATTCGAATCTCTATTTCCAACCAATCAGAACACCATCCATTTAGAAATCCACAATACACTACTTGAAGTCCTTCTCCTCATTATTTCTCATTGGCCACTCAATCAAGGCTCACCTCCCATGGAGATAATTCTCTTGATAACTTCCTCCTTCTTCTTCACATAGAGATATGTAGTAATTATAAAATGGGTGATTGTATACATGACCAATTGGAATAAAACTTCTTAAAACACTATTCAAATATATCCTCATCTAGAATGACATTATAGAAACAATTTAATAGATCCTTAAACTTGATCCAAATTTCTCACACACTCAGGTTTCCATGCTAAAGAGAATGCATATCATGCCTCTTTATCACCTTCACTAGGGATGGCAATGTAAATAGATGAAACTATTTCTAGATTTCATCCAATGAAACATTTTCCTCTTTCCACACACCAAGATACAACATCTACCACTTACATGTGGATTCTTGCATTTTACTAACTGTCAAAAAAACCCATAACATAAGTCGAGCTCAAATTAGAATGAAATTGATCTCAAACTCCTCAAAACAATATTCTATATTGTGATCATAGATTCTCCCTTCATACCTCCCCAAGATCGTCCACTGAAAAGACCATAAGTCCCACATCTATTCCTCATACTCCTCTATTGGTTAGATCATATGACTATCAACTAGATCAGAGTACTAGACCACTAATGACTGTGCTACATGTATATGATGATCAAGAACCATTCCTAAAAAACAAATAGAATCGTTGAAACTAGCATCAAGGAAATTTTAACAAATTTCATTTAAGAAATTTCATTTTATTTTCCCAAATTCAACCAAATTTAGTCAAAAAAAACAAACATGTGTGATTCATGTACCTCTCCTAGGTATCTACCATTCAAATTGAACCACCACACTTGGTCATTTTGTATGCTCATTAACCTTGGATAAGATCATGGAGGTCCCTAAAATCACATGTACTAGTCAGTATTTTTTGATTATGTCAAACACTATGATCAACTAGCATCACCTTTATACCAACCCATGCCATCCTCATAGTGCTAAACTTTGAAATCCATACTATCTCTCAACCAAAATATTTGATACCTCTATGTGAGGACCCCCTCCTTCTAAAGTTACCCCTACTAGGTCAGTAATGAAATAAGAGATATAATGACCCTCAAGGACTACCATCATTATCCTGTAGGTTGGCAACTAAAACCAAGGGAATAAAAAATCTCACATATGGATGGAATTGCCATCTAAAAAATAAGGATAATTAGATAGGATAAATAAACCAAAAATCAACTCTATTTCATAATATAAAATTAAACAAAAAACATCCCATAATGCATTAAAAATGTCAACAGATACAAATAAAAGTCTCCAAAAGAAAACCAAAAGACAGCTTCTATGAGAATGACTCAACAAAAGCTCCAAAAACCAAGATATTAATGCCCAAATCGGTCATCAAAGTCCTATTGTAAACCTATAAAATATTTTTCATATAAATAGGGTGAGTATAACATGTATACTTAGTATGATCATACCCAAGGTCTCTCATACACATGTTAAAATATCATACTAAATCACCATTGGATGAACAACATAATAAACATGCACCAAACCAGGTCAACTAACCAAACCCATCCTCATCATGACACACTAACCAAATAAAAGATCCAATATAATAATTGTAACAACCAAACATTTTATAAAATATATTTTATTTATAATGAATAAATTTATTGTTTAGAACTATGCTTATAGAAATAACATGCATTACTTTGGTTATTTTTTTATTGTTATATAATATATCATTTCATATTTAAAAGAATAGTAAGCATCTTAACAGTTGATAATATATCTATTTTACAGTTTCAGTTATGATTATTATATGTTAAGGTTTGTGATAAATTCCAATTTACATAGATGGAATAAGTGATGGCCTCGACCAGCAAGATCATTCCCTATGAATCCCATTTATTAGAGCTTATTAGGGATATTGAATCACTGTGATTTTCCCTTGACCAAGATCAAGTGGATATTTAACAACTGAATCTTGAGGTAAACTCATTATGGGAGATGTTCAATATTATTAAAATCACGGACCAAAACATATTTGATGAATCACCTAAAGATAGTACCACCATCGCACACAGTACCCTTAGAATGTATACTGGTATAATAAGAGGTTATGTATCTAGACCCTCATAGTATGAATTTTTATATTTTATTTTTAATAATATAATAATTATATTGATTCATTTTTTTCTTTCTAGTTTATCTGTATGTATGATTAAATGATGATTTTGAAAATAAATAGGTCTTCATACTATGAAATAAAAATAGTATTTTTAGTAAATATATAGTTTCATTTGAGAGAATATTTTTGATAAATTATAGAATTTTTGAAATAAATTTTCTTTTAGTAAAATATTCTTATTAAAAATTACTTTATAGATGATAATATAATTTAATAAAGTCTGATGTAATTTTTATAAGGGTCAGAAAGTAGATAGTGTTATAAAAACATTCATTTTCCAGTAAATAAGATTTTTTATTTAAAAGAAAAAATTATTATATTTAGATAATTATTTTGGTAAAATATTTATTATTTTTTAAATCAGTTTTTCAAAATTACCCAAAGGTGAATTTCTTATAATTTTTTGAGATGACCTAATTTTTGTAAAAAATAAATATGGTATAAATATATGGTATATATTTTAACATTATAAAATCCCAAAAGTTATTTAATTATTAATATAAAATGAATATATAACAATATATAGATTTAAAATTTAAAATAATGCGTTTTTTAAGTTCTTTTATCAATTATATAAACCTTTAATAAATCCTTCAAAACCAATTTTATATTATAAGATTTTAAAATCATTTCTTAATGAACATGATGCACTTCCACATCACTAATAGTATTATATTAATATTTTCCAGTTATTATAAGTATAAAATATTTAAAAACATTCATATTTGGTAGAATCCATTGAAAAAAACCTTCATATAGTATGTGTTTTTTATTATTTTATTATATAGATTCCAAAACCTATGTTTAGAAATTAATAAATAATTCCTCTCTCTTTTTCTATAAATACCCACCCAACCTCTCACTCTCCTTCAATAAAAACTTATTGAGTAGAAATTTCCTATACTTATCCCTCAATAAATTCCTTCCAAGGTTATACCAGGCCCTTAAGAAACTCCTCCCAGGATTTTATAATCACCCTCCCAAGGTACGGGATCTGCTCCTCTTCGTTTTTTTTCATGTACTTTCTTTGTACAGATCCAAGTTATTTCCAATTTTTCATATTGTAATAATTTTTTAAACATATTTTTATTATAATTATTAAACCAACTTAATGATGGTTCACCTTACACTCTCATTTAACCCATCCTTGAACTTTTATGTAGACCTGATATAATGTCAAAATTATTCAGTGATTTTCCAAGCCAAACTTTTGTATTGTGAATACTTGTCCCCATTTCCACTAAAGTTTATTCACCTTGAAGAACCTATAAATTTTTTATTGGGACTTCTATGTGTGTAACCCATTATCCTTAATCATAGGATAAAAAGTGATGAACGTTTTCATTATGTTGTATGATATATGTGGAATACAAATGCATGTAAATGGTATGAATGTGATGGGTGGGTCCTAAATTATATATCCCTCCAATGAATTCTTTAATGTTTTTATCTCAGGATATACCATGTAAGGTGCATGATATGTCTACCTAATAACATTGTGTTATGATGTATCGACGGTTAGACATGACGTATGCTTATGATTTCATGTTTTATGTTGTTTCAACATTCATATGATCCCTTGATGTTATCCTCTTATACCATGATTAAATTTTCATGATTATTATTCACAAATTTTTATTCCACTTTGATAATACTCCTAACTCTCATTTGTTATTTTCACTATTCCTTTCTT
This sequence comes from Viscum album, assembly GCA_963277665.1. Taxonomy (NCBI): domain Eukaryota; kingdom Viridiplantae; phylum Streptophyta; class Magnoliopsida; order Santalales; family Viscaceae; genus Viscum; species Viscum album. The sequence goes on from OY728162.1 coordinate 41,680,740, forward strand.
TTATTATTCCCTTATTGGGTTTTATAGCTCACTCCTTTCTTATGCACATCCCTAGGTTATCATATACTATTATAAAAGATCAATGGAATTTAACGGTGTGTTATGGAGTCTTAAAAGAAGGATGTTTATCAAGGTTTCAAGTTATTTTTTAATATATCTAATTACCCAAAGACACTAGGACTTTCAATATTTTGGAATTATATTATGCGTGTCTTTATATAATAAATCATGAAATAATTTTTATTAAAGATATGGATTGTCATAGTAGCTATCAGAGAAAGGTGTAATCATTATTTGGGATTGGGATTAGAAAACCATAGTGAAATCCTTATGGAAGAGAGTAAACTTAGGAAAACAACCCCAATTTTTTTAAACCATAGAGTGAGTGGTTTCTAAGAAACAAAAACTAGGTTTTAATAATACATGTGGATGTAGATCTAGCATAGTAGTACCCAGGGGTAATGTCCCTAAAAATGGTGCATGTGGTATCAACTCTATCGACAAATTTTTCATGAAAAAGGCTTTATTTAACACTTGGTTTGACACTCCCTGGGGATATTCTTTGGTAAATTAAGAAGCTATTTATGAACCATTATAAAGGGAATAAAAATACCACTAAAATTTTCTGTTATGAAATATACCACGAATTACATAGATTGAGTTCTATGAATTACTTGGTTATGGAATATATTTCATATATAATTTATCACATAGATGATAATATTTTACATTTTATTTGTTTAATAGTTTAAAAAAAATTACCCCTAATTTTCCCACTATTTTAGCAATGGCTGAAAATAGGATGAACTGAGTTGAAAACCAATGTGATGGGCAATGTGATGACTTCCCAGATGAGATGTCCAACCAGATGGGAGATGGAATTGATAACTCCATGAAAATAATTTCTCAATTAATTCAATTTTTGAACAAATATGTGAAGTAGTGGGAAAACCCACATCCCCCTCAGATAGAGAAACATTCAATTGAGACCTTTATGTGACAAAGCCCCCCGAATTTCAGTGGATCTTATGATACCTTAATCAAAGAACAATATATTATATCCACTGAAAATATCTTCTCTGTCCTTCAATTCTTTGAGAAAGGTAATTCTATTGTTTATCATATTGAGGGAGAATCTGATCAATGGTGTACATTGATAAAAAATATGAATCTCATGGAAGATATGGAAATGATGGAGTAGAAATAGTTTAGGAAAAAAATTGATAAATATTTTCCACACACTCTACAGCTTAAAATGGAGAGAGAGAGAGAGAGTACCTTAGTCTCATATAAAATGGAAAGGAATTCATTACTGAGCATGAGGAAAATTTTAAAATACTTGTCTGATACACCTCTAACTTTTTCATTGACCCTAAAAGTAAAGTTGGAAGCATCTTTAGTGTGTTAAATTCGAATCTAAAGAATGATTTAGTGATTCCATATTTTCATAGTAATGAGAAAATTGTCTAATGTGACCCCAAAGTTGAAATGGAGATCAATGAATCTCAAGGGTATCATGGGTTTGGAGATCATAAGTATGTAATGGATTTTAATTCCAGTGGACTGATAGATAAATCTCATGGTGGTATGAATGTCCAATATCTCACTTGTTAAAAGCATACGAATAAGCATCTAGGTAATTTCCTAAAGGAAAAAAAGGAAATGATTTAGGTGTGGGAAGGAGGGGAATCTAGTTAGAGAATTCTGAAGGGAGAAACACACCAATGTGATAGAATAAAGGAATGATCTAGTAAACCCTCAACCTATTGTCTAATTTCCCAGCTTCAAGGAATGAGGACACTATAAAAACCAACTCATTAAGACAAGGTTTGTCAATAATAACCAATAAAAACAACATTCATGACCAAAAGAGAAATGGTGATCTAATGTCCTCAAAAATTCTTATGTGGATCCCAAAAATGATATGGTGAAAGGTATGATATATATTTATTCAATTATAGATAACACGCTATTTGATTTTGGTTCAGCACTTTCTTTTATATAACAATAGTTTATTAGAGCTATTAAAAAACTATGTCAAAACATGTAAGTGGAGATATTAGTGAAAACATCAAATGGGGAAATTATTTCATCCCAAGTATAAAACATATCCTCTACCCATATTTATAGGTTGAACTTCCTAGTGAACCTTTTGATTCCCCCTTTAGCAGAATTTGATGTAATTATGGGTATGGATTTGAATTCCTTGTATATAGAAAATGTAAATTTCCGGGAGAAATAAATAACTCTATGTATTGAAAACCACCCATTGATTCTATACAAGTTTAAGGATCAGTATGAATCCCCTTTGGAATCATCACTTCAAGAATATATATTATTACTTTATAAGTAATCGTATCTTGCTAAAATAATTGAAAGGAAAATATCAGCCTTGATGACATGCCATTTTAAGGGGATATGATGATGTATTTCCCAATTTATTTTTAGGTCTTTCTCCAATCTGAGATGTTATGTTCTCAATAAAACTCATACCCATAGTATTTCCAATATCTAAGACTCCATACAGAATCTCCACTATGGAACATGATAATCTAAAAAGTAACTATAAGATAATTGGAATAAATTTTTTATTCACCCCAAGTGCTTCACCATGGGGTGCATCCATCATTTTTGTAAAGAATTAGGATGGCTCAATGTGCCCATGAATTGATTATCATGGGATCAAGAAGATCACGATAATGAACAAGTATCCTATATCATGGATAGATGACTTATTTGATCAGTTATATGAAGTCCAATACTTATATATGGTGGATCATTGGTAAGTATATAATCATGTAAAGGTAAAGAATGAGGATATCCCAAAGATTGCTTTTTGTAGGTATGATAACTATGAGTTCATATTGATTCAATTTGGCCTCAAAATTATCCAACTATCAAAATAGAGTTAGTTAATAGAGTCTATATGAACTACCTTGAGAAATGTTTTGTAGTCTTTACAGAGGATATTGTAATCTAACCCATGAGGATCGTCTGAATTTCTTCTCCCTCAGAACGTGCCTCACGCGCCTCCGGTCTTTCAAAATTTTCAAACGTTTCTCTTCTCCCGCTCTCCTCCGAGACGGCGTTGCTGCGGCCTACGGCGGTTCGATTGTCTCCCTCTTCCTCACTGGGTCGCCCCCAGGAGTCCTCTGCTCCTCCAGTGGGTTCGGCTTCGCTTTAGGGTCTCGATGGGGAGTCTGGTCCCTCCCTGAAGGAGATCATTCTCCGTCCGGCTCTGCCCCCTCGGAGTGGACCTCCTGCGCTGCCAGCAATCCATTTTAATCAGGTTCTCTATGGGGTGGAGGACGGATTCCCGATGCTGTATTTCCAAGATGAAGCTTTCGACGAGGCCTCTCGTTTTCTTCAATGGACCTTGGTGGCGAGGTTCGGTTTAGACCGTCCTACCCTCCCTCTTTCTAGAAAGTGGTGGCGTCTTGGGGACCGGAAGCTCCGCCGAGGGTTTCTGTTCTGAATAGGCGCGCCTTTTTCATTGTCTTATCGTCTAGAGCGTATTTTGTAAAGGCGTGGTCGTCCTCCTCCAGATCTTGTGGAAACCGGCGTTGCAACTTGTTCCGCTGGTCCCTCAGCGTCCACTCAGGGAGAGACTCTCCTCAAGCAGCAATCTGGTTTAACCTACCAGGTCTCCCTCTTCATTTCCACAACGTCTCCTCTCTTCGGTCTATTGGTGATGTGTTGGGATCCTTTCTACATGTGGATGATTTTACCTCAAAATTGCTTGATGCTTCGACGGCTCAGATATGCGTGGAAGTGGATTTGTCGTCTCCTCTACCGGATCGGATTTTTCTCAGCGCAGGTTCTGATTTATCTTGGTGGCGGAAGCTCATGCCGATGTCCCAAGTTCATTTTTTGTTCGAAATGTCCGCTGAAAGGTCACCCTCTTTCAGTGTGCAGGATGTTTGGCTTTTAGACACTGAGGCCTTCTGGTGCTCATCAAGGCCGGCCTTGGGTTCCGGTCCAGATGGACAGACCTGGGCGAGATCAAGTGGTTCCTTCTCCTTCTTCCTCGGGTCTCTCTCCCTTACTTCCTACTTCCCCCCTCCCCGCTTCCCCCCTTCCTTTTCCTATCTTACCCATCCTTCCCCTCCTCCTATCACCTCTTTGAACCAGCAGTGCAGAGATTTGGTGGTGTACTTTCCCCCTGATCCAGTTTCTGCAGCCCTGCCCTCATCCTCCCCAAATCTTTCTACTAAGAAAGGTAAATCAGTGGTTCCTATGCCCGCTCCCCATCCTTCTATGGATGAACCGGGTCCTTATTTTTCACCCTCTATCCCTTTATCCAATGGATTTTCGGCGCTATCCTCCTCTCCTAACTATCTCCTTGATTCAGACCAGGACATGTATCCAATCCCCCAGCATGTTTCCTGTCCCAGTGGAATGCTTACCAGATCCCAGTCCAGGCAACTTCGCTCTGCGAGCTACAATCCCTTGTCTCCATCAGTGGAAGTGTCCACCCCCTATCTTCCATTTAATCAATGACTTCTCTTATGATATGGAACTCCCAAGGATTAGGAGCTCGATCCAAAACTGTTTTTTTGTCTCACGAACTTCAGAACAGCCGCTCTTCAATTGTGGCTGTTTTAGAACCAAAACAGCAACCCTAAAAGATTGAGTTTTTTTCTCGTAGACTCAAGTTGCATAACTACCTGAAAGAAGATCCTCAAAATGTCCACATATGGTTTTTTTGGAAAGTGAACGTCTCTGTTTCTCTCGTTGGGGCTTCAGATCAGTTTATTACAACTGAGATTATTTCTGGATCTCATCGTATGCTTGTCACTTTTATCTATGCCAAGTGAAACATTCAAGCCAGAGAAGCCTTGTGGGAGGAAGGCTAGTCAGGATTTTTCCAACTTCATGGATTGCTAGGGGCTTCTTGACCTGGGTTTTACGGGTGATCATTATAAATGGTACAAGAACAAGAAAGGGAGAGACCGTATGTGGTGCAGGCTGGATTGGTGTCTTGTAAAGTTCCACAGCATTTCCTCCTTCCCAGATTCAAAAGTTAATCATTTGGTTTGAGTCCTCTCTGATCACTCGCCCATCCGCATTGACCTTATTCCCAAGCCAAGCAAGGGTGGGCGCTTTTTCTTCCACCAGGGTCTATATTCTCTTCTAGGGTACCACCAGACTTTGTAAGCTTCGTGGTCAAAACTGGCAAGTGGTTTTCTGTAGACACGCCTTCACAACAAATTGAGACGACTCAAAGGCGACCTCTAGTGCTGGATTAGGAACATGTCTCCTCGCTTTCTTGACCTGGACATCCTTAGAGCCGAAATTGAACAAATAGAGGCAAGACTTGAAGATGGCCGGGATAACCTATTTTTCATAGGTTGATTCAAAATAAAAACAACTTGGCTGTAAAATTATTGGAACAGGAGCGCATGTCCCATGAACAGTCTAGGATTAATTAGATCAAAGAAGGTGATAAAAACACTACCTATTTCCAAGCTTGCGTTAAAGAAACACTACTGGAAAATAGGTCTATACCCACGGTTGTGCCAAAAACCGTGGGTATAGTTTTCTTTTAAGACCTATACCCACAGTTTTGGAGAAAACTGTGGGTATAGGGTATTTTCTGAAGACCTATACTGACAGTTCTTTATAATCGTGGGTATTGGGGGGGGGGGGTTGAAGACCTATACCCACGGTTCTCCAGAACCGTGGGTATAGCTTTCCCGCGTTATGGCGGGGAAAGAAAATTAGGCGGGACACGGGAAAAATTTGACGGGTAGACATTTTTTCAAGGTTTAGATTAATATATTTACCTTAATATAAACATATATTTTCAGAAATTGTTTAGCTCGGTTGGTAATCCCTTATATGTGGGTGTTGTAGGTCGCGGTTTCGAATTCTGCTATTAGCATTTTTCAAAACACGGATAATATTAATATATATTTATAAATATATAGGTATATGTGATATGATATGGGTGGCTCGGTTGTTCCTCTGCTGAGGCGCGGGCGTCTTTTCGTTGTGTGACCCGGTTTCGAATTACCCAGGCTGCACGTTTTTGGAATTTAATTAGCGCACGTAAATAATATTAATATATATATATATATGAAGATATATGTATATTTAACAAGTAAAAAATATGGCTCAATTGGTTGCTTGGTTGGGCGCGGCTTTGAGGCTTAACGCGTGGTGGGGGTTCAAATCCCCTCATGTGTGCTTTATTTTGGAAAAATAAATACCCCATGGTTTTCAAACCGTGGGGTTTGTTGTGTGTCAGGGGTGTGGCACACTTTGGGTTCCTAAAACCGTGGGTATAGGTAGTTTTTCCAGTAGTGAAAAAATGAGGATTTTCCGACCGAACAAACTTATGGAAGATGGATCTTTCTCTAATGATCGTGACATGGTGGGAGGTATGGTTGAAGTCTTTTTTAAAGATTTGCTTGCTGATACAAACCCACGTATGCAGGATGGCTACTCATGGGGCCATGCAATGTTATTTGATGTAATTTCCAAGGATGTTACTATTGATACTAATGCTATGTTGGAAGCAATTTCGGAGGAACCTGAGATTCATGAGGCTGCTCTTGCTCTCAATCCAACCAGTGCACCTGGGCCTGATGGTCTGCCCGGTTCTTTCTGCACGGACTCCTGGAACCCGGTTAAAAATGTTATTGTGGAGGTTGTGTATGATTTCTTCAAGGGCGGCAACCTTCCTCGTGCAATGGGCACCACATCTCTTGTACTTATCCCCAAGTCAAAGGACCCATCCTCCCTTAAGAATTATAGACCGATCAGCCTCTGCAACTTTCCCTATAAGATCTTAGCCACGCTGATCAATAGACGACTTTCCATGCATCTCAACAATTGGATTGCCGAGGACTAGCACAGCTTTGTTAAGGGAAGGAATATCCAAGGTGCTGTATGTTTTTCCCAGGAGATGATCAATGATTTAAATCATAAAACTTTGGGCTCTAACATCTCCATTAAGTTGGACATGGATAAAGCTTACGATCGCATTGAGTGGTCCATCGTTCTCAAATTTCTCGCTCGTATGGGCTTCTCGAACATTTTCATTGACATCTTATTCTGATGTTTCAGCTCCCTGTGGAAGTCCATCTCTTTTATGGGTGTTGAACATGTATGCATGCATTCTGTTGCGATGAAATTAATTCATTTGTTCTGTTTATACATTATGTTTTCATTTTTGCAGATTTGTTGTTTTTGCATGGCATTGTTGCATGAGGTTCTGTTTGCCCGATTTCGGTCCGAACTTGTTTTCCGGTTCACTGTGTTTGTACCTGGTTCATTGTTTTTCTTATTATTAGTGTGGACTTGCTGTGGTCGTTGATTGCCGATCATCTGACGGCTAGGATTTGCACCCGTTGTGTTTCTTCTGCCTGGCCTTGATCCGCTTTGCGACATGCCTCTCCAATCGGTCGGTGCCACGTACTCCATGCGCTGGCTCGCCTCGGTTATGCAAACCGTCCCGATGATCTCTATCGTCCACGCGACATCCATCCCGCTGATCCGCTGCGCCGCCTGCTGTCTTCTGTTGAGCATTGATTGCTTCTCTTTCTCTGTGTGCGAGAGAGGGGGTGTGTTTTCAGTTGTTGAGGATTCAGTCTGGTTCAGAGAGCGCTCTCGTCGAGCTTGGATCTGTTTCGACTCCGCGAAGACGAAAGACGAACTGACCAGGAGCCGCCCGGCACCCGCACTCCCCACTGCCGCAGCACGAGCCGCCTCCTATACCCGGATATCTCTACCGATGGAGATTCAGTGGTGATCGTCTCGGTACCTGGGTTCTTTGACGGCTACGCTTCAAGGGGTAACAGTTTTACATTCTTTTCACTGTATCCAAGATCTGGTTTGTAGATCTTGGCTCTGTCGCGGTTTATTCTTTCTTTGATATGTATGAAACTGTATCCTTCTTGCGTGTGTGCGTGAGTTCGTCCAGGGGTAGATGGGGCTGACTCTACGTGACAGGCTTGATCACTGCCACCTAGTTCAGCAAGCCCGGCCTCCTCGGATAGTTTCTCTGGTCCTTTTATTTTGCATTTGAGTCTGTATTGTGTGCATGTACCCTTTCTTGCTTTCTTAATAAAATAGTTTCCCTGGGTGGTGTTCTCGCTGTGCACGTAGGTCCCCTTGGGACCGAAGCACGTTATATCTGTTGTTCGTTATTACCTTGCACAGCTTCGTTCGTCTTGAATCTCGACTGAGATCCTTCCTCCAGATTTATCGAGGATCGTCTATTCTGTTTATAATAAACTTTTTTATTCGTTCTCCGATTAATAAACCAGTGGATCTTGGCTTCATTAGGGTTAGTATAATTAGCCCCAACAAGTGGTATCAGAGCCTTCTGTTTTATTATTATGGGTTCGACGAAGTTTGATATTGATAAGTTCGATGGAGAAAATGATTTTAATCTTTGGAGAATTAAGATGACAGCCTTGTTAGATCACAATGAACTTATCGATGCCCTTGCTGGCACTAGGAAGAAAATCACCACTACTGCCCCTGATGGGCAGGCTTCCACTTCATCTGTAGATGTCCCCGAGGAAACCTTGAGAAAAGCCCATAGTTTAATCCTCTTGTCTTTAGGAGACAAGGTCCTAAGAGAAGTCGCATATGAGTCCTCTGCCACTGGTATTTGGTCTAAATTGGAATCCCTTTATATGACAAAATCCCTTGTTGGTAGACTATATAAGAAAATGAGATTGTATACATTTAAAATGCACCCTGGAACTGCAGTCAGGATACACATTGACGAATTCAATAAAATCTTATTAGACCTAGCCAATATTGATATTAAGTTGGATGATGAGGACCAAGCCATCATATTGTTAACATCATTAGATGATTCGTTTAACTCTGTTAAAGACTCTATGATGTATGGTAAAGACACATTGACTTTAGAGGAAGTTAAATCTGCCTTGCTCTCTAAAGATTTGCAAAGGGTATTGTAAAAACTGAGGCTGAGGGTTTAAATGTTAGGGACAGAAGTGAGTCAAGAGGCCGAAGTGAGTTAAGGGGTAAAAGCAAAGATAGGGGTCAGTTTAAGAAACATAGGAGCAAGTCTAAAGGTAAGGTAATCAAGTGTTTCCAATGTAAACAACCCAGACACATTAAAAGGAACTGCCCTAATAGGAAGGGTGACTATAAAGAAAGTAATAATGACCATTCCTTGTTAGTTGAACAAGACTTTGACACTGCTGATGTATTAAATGTCTCTGATACTACCATTACAAATGAGTGGATTCTAGATTCAGGATGCTCATTCCACATGTATCCTAGGAAGGAGTTTTTTACTGAGTTAAGGGAAGTCAAGTCTGGTGAGGTTTTTCTAGGGAATAACAAGAGCTGCCACATTATGGGAATATGCTCAATATCTCTTGAGCTTCATGATGGGTCTATCAGGTCTCTAGAGGAAGTTAGGTGGGTACCCGAACTGAAAAGAAACTTAATATCCCTAGGAATACTTGACCAGAGAGGGTACAACTTCAAGTCTGGATCCGGAAGCCTTAGAATAGCCCGAGGATCCCTCACAGTAATGAAAGGAACCCTTCACAATGGCCTGTATGTGTTAGATGGTAAGGTGCATAGAGATCAGTTGAATGCCTCTTCTGGCTTAGGAATGGATTCCACTGCTTTGTGGCATATGAGACTAGGGCATGTTAGTGCCAAGGGTCTTAGTGAAGTCCAAAAACAAGGTCTGTTAAGCAATATTACTCCGAACAGTCTTCCCTTTTGTGAAGACTGTGTGTATGGGAAGTCTAGGAGGGTAAGTTTCAACAGGTCTTTGTATAAGGCTAAAGAGCCTCTCGAATGTGTGCATTCTGATTTATGGGGTCCTTCTAGAGTTACCTCCCATGGTGGAGGCTTATACTTTGTTACCTTCATTGATGATTTCTCTAGGAGAGTATGGATTTATATACTTAAACACAAGTCTGATACCTTTCAGACTTTTAAGAAATGGAAAGCTTCTGTAGAGAGTGAAAGTAACAAGAAACATAAAGCCCTTAGGACCGATAATGGTTTAGAATATTTATCCAATGAGTTTATTGAATATTGTGAATCAGAAGGAATTAAAAGATACCGAACTGTAGTGGAAACTCCACAACAGAATGGGTTAGCAGAGAGAATGAATAGGACTATCCTTGAGAGGGTGAGGTGTATGTTGTCCCACTCAAAACTCCCCAGGTCCTTTTGGGCTGAGGCTGCTTCCACAGCAGTGTATCTCATAAATCGTTGCCCGTCTTCTGCCAACTCCTTTAAGACACCAGAAGAACTCTGGAAGGGCATTCCCCCGAATCTTAGTCACCTTAGGATTTTTGGATCCATAGCTTATGCACATTCTCGGAATGATAAGCTTTCTCCTAGGGCTGTTAAGTGTATATTCGTGGGATATCTAGAAGGTGTTAAAGGGTATCGTTTATGGGTAGATAAACCTGGTTACCAGAAATGCATCATCAGCTGCGATGTTGTTTTCCATGAATCTGGCATGTCCAAAGATAAGGAGCTTGAACCTGCTGGACCCTCTGAACAAGATACTGAACCCTCACGGGACGTAACTCCTCTAGGTGTTGAAGTCCCTTTAAGATCCAGTGACCAGCCACAGTCTAGTACTGACACTGCTCCCATGGTCACCCAATCCCAACCTGAATCAGATTCCAGTTCGGAATCAGAACCTGAGGGCCCAGAATCGGATGACCTGAGCAGCTATCAGCTTACTCGAGACAGAGAGAGAAGGGTTATTAGACCCCCAGCCCGTTTCAACCAGGCAGACATTGCTGCCTATGCTTTTAATGTAGCTCAGGATCTGTCCAATGATGAGCCCCAAACTTATAAGCAAGCCATTAAGTCCAAAGAAGCCAAGAGTTGGCTGAGAGCGATGCAAGAGGAGATGAATTCCCTTCTTAAGAACAACACTTGGGTTGTTGTTCCTCGACCCAATAACCAGAAAGTTATAGGTTGTAGATGGATCTATAAGAAGAAGGAGAACAATGTAGGAGAAACTAAAATCAAATTTAAATCTCGTATGGTAGCAAAAGGTTTTCTACAGCATGAAGGCATTGATTATAGTGAAATCTTCTCCCCTGTTGTTAAGCATTCATCCATTCGAATCCTGCTTGCATTTGCTGCCAAATTTGATATGCATATTGAACAACTTGATGTTAAAATTGCTTTTTTACACGATAACCTAGATGAGATTATTTATATGACACCTCCTGAAGGTTTTTCAAATTTGTTCAAACCTAATCATGTTTATCTTTTACAGAAGTCCTTGTATGGACTTAAGCAATCTTCGAGACAATGGTATAAAAGGTTTGATTCCTTTATGATTGAAAATCAGTTTTCTAGAAGCAGATTTGATGCATGTGTATATTCAAGACTGTTAAACATGAGCATGTTTATCTTTTATTATACGTTGATGACATGTTGTTGATCTGCAAAAACATGAGGATTATAAATGTTGTTAAGCACCAGTTGAACCATGCCTTTGAAATGAAAGACTTAGGCCATGCAAATCAAATTCTTGGTATGGATATAATTCGGGATAGGAAGGCTAGAACCTTGTACTTATCCCAGTATGCTTATATTAGGAAGGTGTTAAAAAGATATCTGTTTGAGCATGTTAAACCTATTAACATTCCCTTAGGTCAACACCTTAAGTTTTCCTTAAATCAATCACCTAGGAATGAAGATGAGACTGCCTTTATGAATAAGATTCCATATGCAAATATTGTGGGGAGTCTTATGTATGCCATGGTCTGTTCCAGACCAGATTTAGCCTTCGCTGTTTGTACTTTGAGTAGGTTTATGGGGAAACCTGGTAAGCCACATTGACATGCTTTAAAATGGTTGTTAAGGTATGTTTCCATGTCTGATAAATTGTGCATTCGATATGGCTTGAACACTAATTTTAATGATGACATTATTGGTTTTGTTGATTCTGACTATGCTACTAATATTGACACCCGAAAGTCTATCACTAGCTTTGTTTTTCTTGCATATGGAGGACCGGTGTCCTGGAAATGCAACATGCAGTCAGTGGTTGCACTTTCTACTACTGAGGCAGAGTACATTGCCTTAACAGAAGCTATTAAGGAATCCATTTGGATTAGAGGTTTTCTTTCTGAGTTGTCATTATCTTTTGATAGTATAGTAGTTCACTGTGATAGCCAGTCTGCTTTGCATCTGTCTAAAAATTATGTATTCCATGGTAGATCGAAGCACATAGACATTAGGTTACATTTTTTTAGGGATATTATAGAATCAGGGAAAGTGAGTGTCACAAAGATACCCACTGGTGATAACCCGACCGATAGTTTAACTAAGGTTGTACCGTTATCTAAATTCATGCATTGTCATAGGCTTATGAATTTGGTCCCTATTCTATAATGTAGGTTGCGAGAACATCATCCTTGAATCCTTGAATTGTATTTGATTACAAGGTGGAGATTTGTTGAACATGTATGCATGAATTCTGTTGCAATGAAATTAATTCATTTGTTCTGTTTATACATTATGTTTTCATTTCTGCAGATTTGTTGTTTTTGCATGGCATTGTTGCATGGGGTTCTGTTTGCTCGATTTCGGTCCAAACTTTTTTCCCAGTTCACTGTGTTTGTACCCGGTTCATTGTTTTCCATATTATTAGCGTGGACCTGCTGTGGCCGTTGATTGCCGATCATCTGACGGCTAGGATTTGTGCCTGTTGTATTTCTTCTGGCTGGCCTTGATCCGCTTTGTGACATGCCTCTCTAATCGGTCGGTGCCACGTACTCCATGCACTGGCTCGCCTCGGTTATGCAAACCATCCCGATGATCTCTTCCGTCCATGCGACATCCATCCCGCTGATCCGCTGTGCCGCCTACTGTCTTCTGTTGCGCATTGATTGCTTCTCTTTCTCTGTGTGCGAGAGAGGGGGCGCATTTTCAGTTGTTGAGGATTCAGTCTGGTTTAGAGAGAGCTCTCGTTGAGCTTGGATCTGCTTTGACTCCGCGAAGACGAAGGACGAACTGACCAGGAGCCACCCAACACCCGCACTCCCCACTGCCGCAGCACGAGCCACCTCCTGTACCCGTATATCTCTTCCGGTGGAGATTCAGTGGTGATCGTCCCGGTACCTGGGTTCTTTGACGCCTACGCTTCAAGGGGGTAACAGTTTTACATTCTTTTCACCGTATCCAAGATCTGGTTTGTAGATCTTGGCTTTGTCGCGGTTTATTCTTTCTTTGATATGTATGCTACTGTATCCTTCTTGCGTGTGTGCGTGAGTCCGTCCAGGAGTGGATGGGGCTGACTCTACGTGACAGGCTTGATCACTGCCACGTAGTTCAGCAAGCCCAGCCTCGTCGGATAGTTTCTCTGGTCCTTTTATTTTGCATTTGAGTATGTATTGTGTGCCTATATCCTTTCTTGCTTTCTTAATAAAATAGTTGCCCTGGGTGGTGTTCTCACCGTGCATGTAGGTCCCTTTGGGACTGAAGCACGTTATATCTGTTGTTCGTTATTATCTTGCACAGCTTCGTTTGTCTTCAATCTCGACTAAGATCCTTCCTCCAGATTTGTCGAGGATCATCTATTCTGTTTATAATAAACTTCTTTATTCGTTCTCCGATTAATAAACTAGTGGATCTTGGCTTCATTAGGGTTAGTATAATTAGCCCCAACAATGGGGAAGTATTTCAGTTTCTCCAAATCTGTTAGGGGTTTAAGGCAAGGGGATCCATTCTCCCCAATCCTTTTTATTCTGGTGCAAGATACCCTGAGTAGGATTATTAACAAGAGCCTCCTTGATGGCAGAGTCATTCCTTTTCGATGTCGATCCAATTTTCAAGGTCTTTCTCACCTAATGTTTGTGGATGATACAATCATTTTTGCCAATGGGAGTAAGTTCTCTTTACATGGTATTAATGTAGTCATTGAATGCTACTGCAAATAGAGTGGGAAAGTGGTGAATCATGATAAAAGTAGTGTGATCATCTCAAATAAGTGCCCAACTCGAAGGGTAAAAGTCATTGAAGACAATTTGGGTTTTATCAGAAGGGGTCTTCCGATGGAATACCTTGGGGCTCTGATTTCCTCGGGCAGACTTCATGTGCATCATTTCTATAATTTGAAGGAAAGAGTTACTAATAGGATTATGAATTGGAAGAGTCATTTCCTGTCATTCGGGGGGAGAATCACACTTGTGAACTGTGTGTTATCCTCCATTCCTAGGCACATTCTTTCTTCCACAAAAGTCCCTTCTTCTATCATTTCGCAGCTAGAAAAACTCATGGCAGGTTTCATATGGGATGCTTAAGGGGAGGGTCGTCATCGTTGGGCTTCCTGAGATCGTTTGGATAGACCTGCAAAGGAAGGGGAGCATTGGGGTGAAGAGCATTGTCGGAGCCATGCAGGGTATCCATGCGAAGCTCTCTTGGGAGGTTTTGGGTGGTCAAACCTTATGGGGACGTTTTTCTACTGGAAAATATAGGGATACTTTCATGATCCCACAAGGACGTGCCTCTTTAATGTGGCGCATGATTCAACCCCTTATTCCTGGGCTTGATAGTCATACTCGCTAGATTTTTGGCCGGAGGGAGATCGGATTTTGGAATCACAACCGGGCCGGCAGCAAACTCAGATTCCCTAGGTGTCCTACACCGGACATATCCTTCAGTCAAGCAAGACGTTACCCTATTTTCACCAGGGCTATTCTTAACTCAGACCAATGAAGGGTTTTCGATCTCATTGAGCTTTCTTCTTCCCCCGATACATGTGTCTTCATGGGATCCGCGACTGGATCTTTTTCAGTGAAGGATTTTCGCAAAGTGAATCATTCTTCAGAGGTGCAGGACAACTGGGGAGAGGCGATGTGGTGCAAAGAACTTCCTACAAAATATAACTTTCTGTTGTGGCGCATTAGAAAAAATGCACTATCTACAGATGACAATATTAAGAATGTCGGAGTTCTTCTAGCATCCTGGTGTTCATGCTGCTCTGTTCCTAGTGAGGAAACCATTCAGCATATGTTCTTTGAGGGGAATTGGGCCTGCCATGTGTGGGGTATGTATGAAAGCTTCACAGGCATCCCCCTTACCGATTACACAGCCGTGGATTTTCTTGTCCAATGGTTCCGCGGTGCGAGAAAAAAACAGTATAGAGTTTAAAGAAAGAGTCGGCATCCTTGCAGTCGGGAATTAGTGTATTTGGCAAGTGAGAAACAAGGGTCATTATGAAGGTTTTCCAGCTCCATGCTAGCTCTTACCGCGATAATAAGAAATATTTTGGTTGATTTTGGTCACCTCATTAAGCATGGGGATTCATCCCCCTCCTTGAATGTTGTTCTGGGTCCCAGGTCAGACAACTTTTCCTCTCACAGCCTCTCTATGGGTCGATGGGTGAGATGGCATCCCCATTGTTATGGGATGAAACTGAACATGAATGGTTCATGCGGCTCTGGAGTCATGCGGCGAGGCGGTTTGGTCAGAGATAATAGAGGTTCGGTTGTCATTTCTTTCTCAGCCTACTTTTTTTAGGGATCCTCTCTTTAGGCTGAAGCCTACACTCTCCTTACTGGCCTCGAGTTGTGTTACAGTAGGAAAATCCCCCTTACTGCCTTGGAAATGGATTCGCTAGTCTTGTACAAGTCACTGCTTTGTCTCTTCCATTCCCCTTGGCCTATTGCGTATCATGTTCGGATATGTAGGAAGTTGTTGCATGATGTCTTAGAGATCTCTCACATTGGCATGAATGGAACAGAGTGACTGATTATCTAGCCTCCAAAGCTCTTTTTAATGATGTGTTCACGTGTTTTAATTGCACAGGATCTATTTCGCCCAAAGGAGTGAGTATTGTTATGGGTGATGCCCTTGGTTTGCATTATTTTAGGCCTCTGTAATCTCCAGCTTTTTGTATCCCTCCTTCAGGGTCTCTTCTGTTCTTTCAATAAAAATTTCTGATTTTGATGATAATCTACCCCATGAGTAAGTAGCAGCATGAAAAATATTTGAACGTTGTAATGAAGACCATACAAAATGAAAATTTAAATTTAAATTAAATTAAATAGGAGTTTTTGATGGAGAAAGTTACATTAAAGGGTAATTTTATCACTATGAAATGAATATTTATAGATCCCTCAAAATAGAGGCAATTGAAAGATTTCCAAGTGCGACATTTGTAATGTAATGGAGAAACATCTCATATTAGTTGGGTACTATCGTTGATTTATGAAAAACTTATCATGATTTACGATCACACTAACCAAGAAAACTCAAAAGTGAGTTAAGTTTGAATTGAATGATAAATGAGAGGTGATAATTAATGAGTTAAATAAGAGGTTAATCATTTCACCTATTCTCAAATTACCCACCAGTGGGGAAGGATTTGTTACCTATAGTGATGTATCCAAAAATGTGTTGAGTTTTGTACTCATGAAGGATAAAAAATTGGTAGCCTATGTCACCTTTCAATTAAAGATCCATGAGTAGAACTACCCAATACTTGATATAGAATTTCATGAAATTATATTTTCATTGAATATTTGGAGACATCATCACTACAAGGAAAAGTGTGACATATACATGGATTAGAAAATCCTTAAGTAAATATTAAAAAAAATGATATAAATATTCACCAATGAAGTTGGTTATATATAATCATGTATTAAGATTATTCAATCAATTACAATACTTGGAAGCTAGACAAGGTGGAATATTATCTGAGTAGAATGTATCCTGCAACCCTTTTCAAGATAAGGATTGAAATTGATCTAATATTATTTGACAGGCAAAGGATGGGAATATGAATCATAAAAGGAATGTCATTTTACCTTGCTAAAATAACATATCAACCATATATTAAAGAGATGATCAAGGAGGCCCAAAACTTGGATGATGAGCTATATATAATGGTAAAAATTATTCTGGAGTTAAAATTTTCTAAAGATAGATTCATAATATTTTAAAACCAGATATGTGTCCCAACAAAACTAGAATTGAAAAGGGATCTTTTGGATGATTCACATATCTCAACCATTTCTATTAATCCATGAATCACTAAGATGTATAGATATATGAATAAAATCATTTGGTGGGATAACATTAAGAGGGATATTGTAGAATTTGTATCTCGATGCTTGGTATGTCAACAAGTTGAGGCTGGACAAAAAAAGTCTAAGGGTATGATGGAACCATTTCCCATACTAGTATCAAAATGGTAAAACATAAAAATGGATTTTTTTAGGGACTCCCTAGGAAATATAAAATAAATAATTCTATCTAGGTCTTAGATGATTCCCTAAAAGTAAGTGGATTTCACTTCTATTAAGGATGATTTATCACTTGACCAAATTTCTATTATATACATAAAATAAGTCATAATACCGTATGAAGTACCACTCCCTTATATCTGACTGAGATTTGAGGTTTTCCATGAGGTTCTAGAGATGTCTTCATCAAGCACCAAATACATAGATGATTTTTAGTACTTCTTATCACCATTATATAGATATCCAGTCTAAGAGAACCATTGAAACTCTAGATGATATATTGAGACCATTTTCAGTGGATTTCCAAGAATTATGGGATCAAAACCTTACCATAGTATATTTATCATATAAAAATAGGCTCCATTATAGAATTCAAAGAGAAACTTATAAAGTTGTAAATGGGAAGAGGGTCAAACTCCAATATACTAGGATAAATATAGACAACATAATCTAATGGGGCCAAATCTTATCTAAAATATGATAGACAATTTTCAAACCATTCAATGTCATACGAATTCCATGAAAATTTGACAAAAATCTATGTAGAAAACTATCGATGAGAAATTAAGTTTGAGGTAATAGATAATGTATTTCTTCATATATCATCATGGGAGAAATTTATTATGATTAGGATGAATGGAAAGATTAGTCCAATATTCATTGACCCCATTGAGATCATTGATCGCATCAGATATGTGGAATATTGAAAAATACTCCCACCTATCCTATATCAAATACATAATGTGTTCCTTGTATCCCTCTTGAGGAATTACATACCAGACCCCTTTCATATACAAAATCAAATGTTGATGCCCTTGGAGAATGATCTTTTATATGAGGATTATCCATTAAAGATCTTAGATCATATAGAAAAAGTTACATGAAACTATAAAACTCACCTACTCAATGAATTATGGCAAAACCACAAGATTGAGGAAGAATCTTAGTAACCTGAAGAGGTAATAAAACAAAGGTCCCCTTATCTATTTTAGTGTATAAATTAAAATTTTGAGGGTAAAATTTCTAAAGGGAATAAGAATGTAAAAACATAAACCTTTATACATGAGATTCCCCTTTGAATTAAAAAATTCCTTATTATGAAATGTTGTTAAAGAAAACACATTCACTACTGCTTTATTTTCGACTATTATAAAATATAGTCTTTCTAATTTAAAAGACCATTAAGAACCATAACCATTTATAATATATTTGTTGTATAGTGGCCAATAATATTATTATATATTAATGGTTATGGTAAAATCCAATTGAAACGGATGAAAGAAGTGATGTTCTAAACTGTTATGATCATACACTATGAATCCCATTTATTAGAGCTTTCGAGGGAGATTAAATCACTAGAATTTTCCCATGAGCAATCCAAATACAGGATTAAAAATATGAAGTTTAACAAAAACCACTTAAGAGATAAGTTCAATATTATCAAGATCGTGATCCAAACTATTTTCTTAGAACTACCGTAAGAAAGTACCAACATCACATACCTTACCCTTAGGGAATATTCTTGTGTAATAAGGCATTATATATCAATACACTAGTAAAAGAATTTTTATATTTTTTTAGTAAAATATTGATTATATTAATCCATTTTTCATTATTCCCTCATATATATATATATATATATTATTAAATAATGAGTTTGGTTAAAATTATGTTTCGATGTGTACAAAACTAAATAGAATTTTTTTGGGAAATATATAGTTTCAATGAAGACCCTTTTTTGATATATTCAAGAATTTTGGAAATAAATTTTATTTTAATAAAATATTATTATTATATAATATTTATTTAAATATAAATAATAAAATAATTTAATGTAGTCTATTGTAATTTTTATATTGGTCAGAAAGTTGATAGTGTTGTAAAAACTGGTGTTTTCAATAAATAATTTTTTTTATTTAAAAGTTAAAATTATCTTACATAGTCAATAATTTTGGAGAAATAATTTTTTTTTTAAATCAAAATTTCAAAATTATCCAAGGGTGAATTTTTTATTCTTTTATTAGATATACAAATTTTTGTCTAACATTAAAATATGGTATTAATATACATTATTTTTTATGACATCATAAAACCCAAAAAGTGATATAATAAATAATATAAATGGTATCCATGAAAAAATTTATATTTTCACTTTAAAATAATTAATTTATTTTATTTTATTAATTTTATAAAACTTTAATGAATCCACCATAACATATATTAAGTTTTAAGGTTTTAAAATAAATTCACTATGAACATGAATCACTTCCACATCACAAGTTATATTATTGTAAAATTTTCATTTCCTAGACTTATAAAAAAAATAAGCCACATTTATTTCATAGAAACTATGGTTAAACCATGGGAAGGTTTGTTGTTTTTATTATTTTTTTATATAGAGTCCAAAAAATATGTTTATAAATTAATAAAGCATTTCCCTCTCTTTTTCTATAAATACACACCTAACATGCCAGTCATCTTCACTAAAACCTCATTGATCACGAGGTTCCTCTCCTTATCCCTCTGTAAATTCCTTTGATGATTCTACCATACTCTTAAGAAGAACCTACTAGGATTTTAATATCACCCTCTCTAAGTAAGGGATCCCCTTATCTTAATTTTTATTTCAAGTAATTTTTTTTGTACTAAGCCTTATTATTTCCAACTTTAGATTTTTTATTGTGTTTTTACACATATCACTACTTTCCTTATGATTCCAATTTAATGAGAGACCACCTTTCACTATCACTAAATCCTTCATTGAAATTTTATGTTCACTAATTATTCTTTGGAAATTATTCTCTGATTTTCCAAGAAAAACTTCTATATTGTGAATACCTATATCCATTTCCACTAAAGGGTATTCAAATATATTTTACTATAATTCATTTATTTTTGTATTTCATCTAAGTAAAACACAATCCATAATCATGGGAAATTTTTTTATAAAATATGTTCTTATGTTGTATGATCTATGTGCCACCCAAATTCATGTACATGATATGAATGTGATGGGTGGGACCAGATTAATATAGCCTTACAATGCATTGGAAAATGTTGTTATCTATTGAGAAACCATGGATGGCACACATGTAGTTTCCCCAAGAATAATATGTTATGATTTCTTGATTTTTATCCCATACTTATGCTTATTATTTCATTTTTTATATTGTTTCCACATTCCTATGATACCTTGAATCCATCATCTTATACCCTGATTTGATATTCATGATGACAATTATAACCTTTTTATGTCAACTTCATATTCCTATTGGCTCACATGTATTACATTCAACATCTGATTCTTTGATTATTCCCTTATTGGGCCTTACATATCATCCCTTTATTATGCACATCCCTAGAATATATCATGTTGTTATATAAGACAGATGAAATTTAGGGGCACGGTATGGAGTTTATAAATAATTTTATTGAATATATATTTCAAGATAATATTTTACATATATAATTACCCAAATACACTTGGAATTTCCATCTTTTGAGATTGTATTATGTGTGTATTTATGTAATATATCATGAATTAAATTTTCTTAAAGATAAGGTTTTTAATAATAGCACTGTATCAAAATAATAAAAACAAAGAGAAACTATAACCACTTCCCAAATAATTTTCCACACTCACACCCCAACTCAAAACATTTTATGTTCCCATCCCATCCATGCATTTCTCATCACATTTCATGACAACTCTAATGTGGAACAGAATGCATCCCCACCTATCCCAACCTCTGGTAGGGTCTATCATCCAGTTCTAGCATCAGTCTTGTCACACACTAAAACATCAACATTACAACCACATATCATAACTAGGGCATTAGTGTATCATGAACATAATGGAAATAAACCTCATTCTCTCATCATACCATGCATGACCCCCATAACATATCACATCCTCATCACCACTGGATAATATCCAAAGACAATTCATATAACCATTGGGTAATCTCTAACACTAACCCATATCACCACTGGGTAATCTCCAACACCAAATTATCATCACTACTACTAAAGTAATATCATGAAGGAGGGGATAGTTTGCCATCAAATTCACCACCACCCTCGATGTTGGGGAAAAAATCCAGAACCAAAAACATTTATACATTTGTAGGATTATCCAACTTTAGTGGGCATATAAATTTGTAACAAAATATACATGATATATATATGGAACACAATACACATCCTATGGATTGACATCAACTACATAGGTGTACTATACATCACCAAAACTACACCACACAATATCTTTCAAAACTGATTTCACATCAATATGTGTTAAACCTTATAACCACCACACATAGCCACTTAATTCATCTTTCAATTAATGGTTCCACTATTTTTGAGATTTAATGAGTTACCTCCATCATCAATTTACTAATCCACTTAATTTCACATTAACATAGACCATACACTTATTGTATAATTCATTGAAGAAAAAACCACATATTCATTCCAGCCCATTCATTTATTTAAATTTATCCCATGAAAATTCTTTTACCAACCTATATATTTTCAATTTAATAATTTCATATTCATTCCATGGATAACTAGGCAATAATCATGACTAAACCACTCAACATATCATCACCTCAAATTAACCATCACCACCACACATCCCAAGGAAACCAATTAGCACTTCGTCACTCAATATATTCAACACCCAATAAAGTCACCATCATCAATGCACAATCCTGAACAGGGTTCACGTAACCATAGCAGTTAACACAAAGTAACACTGTCAAGATTCCACACCACTTCATTTCAGATTCAAAATAAGTACTTTAAATACTTTACTTCTTTACATAGTGGGGTTATTATCACTCGAGTTCAAATTTACTTGAGAAACCAATTCTTTAAACATATAAAAGTACTTATACATTTCATTTAGGGTGAGTTAAAACAACGAACCCAAAATAGAATTTCATAATCAAAATAACTTTAAAAAATAAAATCTATAAATAGCCGTGATTTTAAGAAATGGAAACATGATGTTATAATAACAAAGGAAGTGAAAATAAATTAGTAAAAACATGTAACTTATCCTCATTCCCATCACATTTGGATTAATAAAAATAATTATATTCATTAATAAAACCATTATAATCCTCCCGAAGGATTTAAAAATCTTGAAATTACCTCATATACACAAAATCATAGAGACAATGAGGATCCCATAAATCAAAGAACCTTTCCAAGCATAGTGAACCCAAAATGAGTAGGGAGAAAGAGATGGTGTAATATCAAATATATCATTAAGGTAAGGGATTAGTCAATATTTTAACTATTTCATAGAATGAAAAATTAAAGATAAAAAACTTCTGCCTCAAATGAAACTCACTACAATAGAAAACAAATTGTTAATTAAACTATTAACATGCCCAAAAAATATGAATATAGTGGTTCTATTGGATGAAGATGACTATTCAAGGATCACTAACATTATTTTGGTTCATCCAATGTAACACCCCGAGCTTCCACGATACGCTTCTCTTTCAATAATGCAATAGCTAGCATTGTACGCAAGTTCGAGTTCTAACACACCGCGACTAATCAAAATAGCCGTTATTAATAGTAATACCAACTTTTTAAAATTATATAAATTTTATATTTCAAAATGGACTTCATTTTTGTATTCGTAATATCGAAATTATCCTAAGTTGAATTTTTTGTAATTTTCTGAGAACTTCCATTTTTTATGAATAGTGAAAAATACTTAAAACAAATTTTTTAATCAAAATAATTTATAGTGATAAATTATACTATTGAGTGGTTTTAAAGTATAATTAGAATATATTTTACCATTTTATACAATGGTGTTCATTATAATTAATTTCACTTTGAAATTGGACATAAACAATTGTCAATCTTTTGATATATATTGTTTTTTAAAAACACGCTATTTGTTGTGACAGCGGGAATTAGTTATAAAATTAATTAATGCAACTTATATGTTTGGAATTTTTTAAAATAGGAATCATTTTTGAATTCGGAATATCAATTATATCTTAGGGTGAAATTTTGGCATTGTTCTGAAAAACTTCAATTTTTGATGAATAGTGAAACCACTAAGTGGTAGTTAAAAAACTGATTTTTTGTTTAAATGAAACATTACCACTTCTGTGATTTGATTTTCAAAAATATGAAATAAATGGGTTTCATTATGAAGTAAAATGTGGTTCAATGGGATTAAAATAATTTTTTGGTGAATAGTAACTTTTAAGTTTAATTAATCGCGATTAAAGGTAATTAGTGAAATTTAAGGTAAAAATGGTATTATAAAAATATGAAAATACCCTTAGATTTTTCCTAATCCTATTGGATGAGTCATGTCCGACCAATAAAATCCATGGGTCAACTTGGGGACCCCATGGAGTCAATTTTGTAGGAAAATGACATTAAATTTTTTTTATTTAATGTTAAAATAAAAATGTCACAAACATGAGTTATTTTACTAAAACAATTTTTAAATGGGGTTATACAAGTAATATTATTTACTATAAATATTCATTAGAAAGATAAAAATATTTCCTACATCATGGTAATTTTTTTATAATTTTTAGACATTAAATAAATTAAATTTTTAATGACACCATGATGATGCAACGATTACCTCATTAATTAACGATTTTAATAAAATGGAAGGATAATGTAAAATCTAAGAATTACACTTGTCCAAAGCCTGTAGGATGAGTATATTTAGAACCCTTATCACCTTATACTCTAAATATATAACTGTGGGACCTTTAAAATACAAAATGCATTATATAATAAAGTAATATTTCATTACTTTCCAAGAGTGCCCCTCCTCTCCTCTTATAAAAGGCCCCCACCACTACCACCTTACTCACACCTTAAAATCCTTTTGGCTCAGCCAAACTCTGCCCAAATACTCTCTAAAATTCCCTATATTACTCCTAGAAGCCTCACTTTGGGTAGAATTCTTCCCAAGGAAGCCTTTGGCTCAAATCAAAAAAGAGTTACCCGATTTTAAGGTAATGTCTCCTCTTATGTTATTTTGTTTTATTTTGCTTCTCCAACCCCTTAAACAATTTTTATTACTTTATTTTGTACCAAAACCAGTATATTCAATATACTAGGATGTTGTTATAAGAATTATTCAAGCTACACTTACACACACCTACATCTAATGGTTAAAGAACATACTGTTTCTGTGGATGGAAAATTTCTGCCTCACAAAACGATGATTGTTCAACACTCATATAACACCTTAAAAGGTGGCCATTAAGATGCCACTATATTTATATATGATATATAATATGTTTATGTTTTACTTAAGCTTCTGTATTTTTCATTTATGGCATACCTTTATGGTTTCCATTATGGGTAAACGCGATATTTTCATTTTAGGAAGTGCGGACTACCGCCCCCTCAAAGTGATTTGAATCGTTAATGCCATATGTGGGATGTATAAAGGATAGAGTAAATGGTATTATACATTATATTATACTGGAATTATATTATACCTTTATATAATTATAATCTCATTCCATTAAATACAAAATAGAAATGAAAGTAGCATTCATGCGTACGTACGACTTACCGTCTCCATGAATGGTGCATTTCATTTCTTACCTCTAAATGTTTTGTAATATTATAAATTAATGTATATAATGGATATATATGATGTATATGATATCTAAATCATGAATATAATTATGGATATAATGGATATTTTACCACATGAACAACGTGTAATTATAAGAAGTTTATTTTTGAGTCAAGTACCTAAGATCGACAAAATGACCGTTATTAACTTAAATAATTACATAATGTTCATAACATGGTAATAAGTGATATAAAAGGAATAATGAACTTGAAAAAGGTTCTTAAGAAGGTAGATATTAACTCTAGTTTATTATTCAGGAGATTAAAGAGCGGTCGAGTCAAGTCGGACACGAGGTAAGGGAACTTCTTAACCCAATTTCCGTTCTTTGGGTTAATCTCCTACTTTCAAATTATGTCATGATATTATTATATCATATCTTGTATTTGTAATTTCATTATGTGTACTTATAGTGAATACACATAATAGATCTTTTTTATTTAAAAAATGATCTTTGTAAGGTACTTTGTCTCAATCTCCATTCATTGAGGCATATTTTGTTTTATACACAAATTTCTTTTATACGGTGTATAAACCCCTTTGACTTTTATGTTTATTCAAAAGGAACATTTTTATGTGAATCTTTTTACTAAAAGAAAAAAAGGAATGTTTTTCTTGTTGTACGTATGCAGCGACAATGACTTCTCTGCCACCGTGACCATTATTTGAGTTTCGGCTTCCTCTACAAGACATAACCTTTTTTTAATGAAAAATAATTACAAAGTTTTAATTTTCTTTTATTTTGGTATTGAAAATGGTTTTAAAAATGTTTTTATTATATCAATGTGTTGTATTGATATCTTGTAATTGAAATGTGGAAATGTTATGTTTTCTTTATGCATGTTTTATGTGATATGATTATGTTATGGTTTATGATATGTTTAAACCTGTTCATATGAGGAATTCATTAGACTTAATAAGTGACAGGTGGAGCCCGCTATAGCTCATCGATGCATTGATAGGTCTCATGAGACAAACTAGTGTCTTGGCACGAGGCCTTGACAAAATCTTATTTGTGGTCTTGGCACGAGGCCTTGGCTACGTGGTTATGATAGTCTGGCATTATGCATTCCATCATTATGAAAGTGGTTATTGATATTGCATGTGATTATTCGACCAGTAGAATATCCATGTGAATAAGTAAATAGAATTATTTCATTTTACTTTTTCCATATTATGTTGAAGTTAAAGTTTAAAAGGCTTTTGTTTTAGTTATACATTGCCTTAAATGTTTATGTTTATTTATGAAAGCTTCCGCTATATTGTTATCCTTATTGAGTAACTGAGATCACCCCTTTCAATGTTTTAATTTTTTTCAGGATGTGAAGAAGTATTTTAGGAATGACCTGCAGGGATAGTCTGATGGGGATATGAGTGTGGAAAATGGAGACTATGTTATTGTAGTTTTTCACTTTATGATGTAATGTAACATTTATGAATGTATCTAGTGTTTCCAAGGCTACTAAACTAATCAGTCTTTCGAGACTTGATCTTTTGTGATCATGCCAATGTTACGAAGTAATGCACCGACTCTGGGTAACTGGGGTCAGGGCGTTACAATTGGTATCAGAGGCAGTTTAGTACTAACCTTGGAAGCTAGATTTTGATAAACTCTGATTAGAGAACATAGCCCAAATATAGACTTTGAGGATTAGTATAGAAGAACTTCCTAGAATTTTGGTATTATAGAGATTTTGTGAGTTTTCCGAGAAATACATCCCTGTCTGGATACAAGAAGGTAGAGGCGGCTCTGGTACAGATGTACCTAGGGGTAAAACCCGAAAACACCGCTTTGAGCTAGACTCGAACGAGAACTGGTGCACGACAACGAGCCTTGCTACACTCTTGGTTACGACACTCCTGGGGGATATGCTTAGGATAATTCTCATTTTCTTTACAAATCACTATGAAGGGTTATGAGTATATACTTCCTGAAAGAAATTTTTTTTATGATTATGGATTATATCCATAAATAGTTCAATTTATGTTAAGTATTTTACAAGTATGGAATTATGTATTTTGATTCATAAACTAATCTTGTTTATGCCATTGTTTAGAAATGGCGCCTAGTGGAAGGAATGGAAACCGTATCAATGCACGCACTCCATGCAAGGATTGCCTTCCTACTCAAGATAATTATTGTGGATCTGGAGATACAATTGGTGCTGATCAACTTATTACCATACTAGGAAAACTCACTCAGGTTATGAATAATAACCTTACTCATATAGAGCACCCTGATCCGCAATGTGGAGGATCAATGTTAGACCGCTTCATGAGGAAACAACCGCCAACATTTAATGGGGGTAAAAATCCATTAGTAGCTGAGCAATGGATAAATTCCTTAGAGAAAATATTCCACGCCTTGGGGAGTAGCAAAAGGAAGAAGGTTGTCATGGCAGTCTACCGCCTCACTGGAGATGCCGATCAATGGTGGTCGCTGATTCAAAACACAAAGGAAGATGAAGAAGTATCAAGTATGGAATGGAGGGAGTTTAAGGAAATTTTCTTAGAAAAATACATTCCACATGACCATCGAGCAGATATGGAAAGGAAATTTCTGAGTCTGAGGCAGAAGGAGGATGAGAATGTTGCAAAGTATGAGTCTAACTTTACAAGGTTAGCGAGGCATGCTGCAGATTATATACGTAACCCAAGAAGTAATATTGATCATTTCTTTGATGGGTTAAAACCATTTCTCCGTCGAGAATTAGTCTCACAAACCTTCTCGTCGTACGAAGATATTGTCTCGTGTGCTATCAAGACAGAAAAGGAATTCTCTAAGTCTTATGACTTTAAAGCAAAGCAAGAAAAGAAGAGATATTCTGATCAATCTGGAAATGGAAATAAGGAGAAGAAGGGAAAAGTTGAATATCAGTCCTATAGTAAATGTGGGAAGAAACACCCTGGTACTTGCTTGAAGGGAATGAGAGTCTGTTACAAGTGTGGTGAAAAGGGCCACTAATCTCATGATTGCAAGGGAAAGAAAGTTGTTGTCAATGTGGAATGCTATAATTTTAGAGAGATGGGACATTATGCAAATTAATGTCCTAAGAGTCAAAGGAACTTACCTCAAAAGAGGCCAAGGGATCAAGTCTAAGCTTATGCTATCACTACTGCTGAGGTTGAAGCTCCGAAAGACGTGGCGGCAGGTAATTTAATGGTTTCCTCAAGTTTAGAAAATGCATTATTTGATTCTGGATCATCGCGTTGTTTCATATCTTCCCAGTTTGCTAAGAAAATTAGATATTTCCATTTTGATTTAACAAGAGAATTGTCAGTTAAAACTCTTAAGGGAAGTATTATTGCAATAAAGTTTTGTGAATCAGTCCCCATTAGAGCAAATAACTGTTCTTTATTCACTGATCTCATTGTCATACCTATGATTGAGTTTGATATAATCCTCGGTATGGATTGGATTTCGGACAATGATGAAAATATTTATTGTAAGAAGAAGGAGGTTACGATTTTTGATGATGATGATAAGGAACACCTTATTTTTATAGAAGAATCGTCACCACCTAATTCTTATTTAGATCCACCCCCAGTAGCTCAACTAAATACAATTATTGGGGAGGAAGAGAATGAAATGACTAAGGGTGAGGAAAGGAATGTTCAAATAGAGGATTTACCTATTGTGAAATAATATGTAGATGTGTTTCCGGAAGATTTACCTGGACATCCTCCAGAACGAGAAGTTGAGTTTTCCATTGATTTAATTCCTAGATCAAGGCCTATATTGAAGACCCCTTATAGGATGGCCACCGTGGAATTTGTTGAACTAAAGAAACAACTAGAGGAATTGAGTAATAATGGATTTATTCGCCCTAGTGTTTCTCCATGGGGAGCCCCTTTCCTTTTTGTTAAGAAGAAAGATGGATCTATGAGGTTGTGCGTTGACTACAGGGAGATCAATGCTATAACAATAAAGAACAAGTATCTCCTACCTCGCATTGATGATTTATTTGACCAATTGCATGGATATCAATACGTTTCAAATATTGAACTTAGATCTGGATACCATAAGTTGTGTGTGAATAAGGAAGACATTCTGAAGACAGCATTTCGAACAAGATATGGGCATTACGAGTTTACAGTAATGCCTTTCGGATTGACTAATGCACCCTCTGTATTCATGGATCTAATGAATAGAGTTTTCAAGGAATATCTTGATGATTTTGTGGTGGTATTTATTGATGATATCTTGGTATACTCCAAAAGCTATGAAGATCATTAAAATCACTTGCGCATTATCTTGAAGACTCTTAGAAGGAATGAATTATATGGGAAGTTTAGAAAGTGTGAATTCTGGCTTTAGAAGATTTCTTTTCTTGGCCATATTGTCTTTAAGGATGGAATTTCCGTTGATCCTTCTAAGACCAAGGCAATCCAAGAATGGCTAGCACCAACGAATATAACTGAGGTATGCAGCTTTATTGGTTTGGCAGGTTATTATCGACGTTTTGTCAAGAATTTTTCCCAATTGGCTAACCCATTAACGAAGCTCACATGTAAAGGGGTTAAATTTGTCTGGAAAAAAGAGTGTGAAGAATGTTTTGAAGAACTGAAGAGAAGATTAGTCAACGCTCCTATATTGACTCTACCATCAGGGAATGATGGGTTCGTTGTTTATAGAGATGCATCAATGAAAGGACTTGGTTGTGTCCTTATGCAGAATGATAGGGTTATTTCCTATGCATCATGATAGCTAAAAATTCATGAGCAGAACTATCCTACTCGTGATCTCGAGTTAGCTGCTGTAATATTTTCCTTGAAGATATGGAGATATTATCTCTATACTGAAAAATGTGAGATATATACCGATCACAAGAGTTTGAAATATATTTTCTCACAAAAAGAACTCAACATGAGGCAAAGGCGATGGCTTGAACTACTCAAGGATTATGATTACACGATACACTACCACCCAGGGAAGGAAAATAAGGTTGCAGATGCTTTGAGTAGAAAAGATCATGGAGTTTTGAACATGATGAGAGTGGAAAGGGATCCTATTTTCATGGATCTAGTAAAGATGGATATGGGAATCACCATGGAGGGTGAAACATCAAAAAAAATTCAAATGGTTGCCAAACCATATTTACTAGAAAGGAAAAAGTGTTCTCAGGCTAATGATGAAGAGTTGAAAAAGAATATTAAAGCTGTGAATGATGGGTGATTGAGTGACTTTGTGTATGAAGATGGAATTTTGAAATTTTGGAGGAGACTTTGTGTTCCCGATATACCTGATTTAAAGAGGGAATTATTGGATGATTCTCATAGTTCAAATTTCTATATACACCCTGGGAGCACCAAAATGTATAGAGATTTAAAGGGACATTTTTGGTGGGACAACATGAAGAGGGAGATTGCTGATTTTGTGTTAAGATGTATGGTTTGTCAACAAGTGAAAGTTGGAAGGCAACTGCCTGGTGGAGTATTGCAACCTCTTCCCATACCTGAGTGGAAATGGGATAATATTACGATGGATTTTGTCATGGGAATACCAAAGACTCCTAGAAGGAATGACGCAATATGGGTCATTGTTGATCATCTCACGAAGTCAGCACATTTTCTTGCTATAAGGGAAGATCTACCACTTAAACGTCTAGCAAGACTATATATTAATGAAGTTGTGAGACTTCATGGAGTACCCCTGTCGATTGTCTCAGATCGTGATCCCCATTTTACATCAATATTCTGGAAAAGTCTTCAGAAGGCCTTGGATACTGAACTTCGTTTGAGCACTGCTTACCACCCTCAAACAGATGGACAATCAGAAAGAACTATTCAAACCTTAGAAGAAATGTTGAGATCATGCTCACTTGACTTTCAAGGAATGTGGGATCAATATTTACCTCTGGTAGAATTTTCCTATAACAATAGATTCCATTAAAGTATTCAGATGGCACCATATGAAGCGTTATACGGAAAGAGATGTCACACACCAACCTGTTGGGATGACGTTGGTGAAAGAAAACTTGTAGGCCCAGAACTGGTGGAGGAAACGATGGAAAAGGTGAAAGTAATCCAAAACCACATCAAAGCAGCTCAAAGTAGGCAGAAGAGCTATGCCGACAACCAAAGGAAGGATTTGGAATTTCAGGTAGGAGATCATGTTTTCTTGAAGGTATCTCCATGGAAGGGAGTTATACGTTTCAGTAAGAAGGGTAAATTGAGTCCCAGGTACATCGGACCCTTCGAAATTCTAGAACGAATTGGGGATGTAGCTTACCGTTTGGCAATGCCGCCAAGTCTCTCCAAAGTTCATGATGTATTCCACATATCACTATTGAGAAAATACATGCCTGGCCCAACGCATGTACTCACCTATGAGGAATTAGAACTGGAACCCGACCTATCTTATTGCGAAGAACCCGTCAGGATTCTTGATACAAGAGAACAAGTGCTGAGAAACCGGACGACTCGTCTGGTAAACGTTCTATGGAGAAACCATAAGATGGAGGAGGCAACGTGGGAACCCAAGGAACTTATGATGAAGAATCACCCGAGTCTTTTTATACAGTGATATTATATGAAATTTTGAGGATGAAATTATTTGAAGGAGGGGAGAATGTAACACCCTGAGCTTCCACGATACGCTTCTCTTTCAATAATGAAAGAGCTTGCATTGTAAGAAAGTTCGAGTTCTAACACACCGCGACTAATCAAAGTAGCCGTTATGAATAGTAATACCCACTTTTTAAAATTATAGAAATTTTATATTTCAAAATGGACTTCATTTTTGTATTCTTAATATCGAAATTATCCTAAGTTGAATTTTTTGTAATTTTCTGAGAACTTCCATTTTTTTTATGAATAGTAAAAAATACTTAAAAAAACATTTTTAATAAAAATAATTTATAGTGATAAATTATACTATTGAGTGGTTTTAAAGTATAATTAGAATATATTTTTACCATTTTATCCAATGGTGTTCATTAGAATTAATTTCACTTTGAAATTGGACATAAACAATTGTCAATCTTTTGATATATATTGTTTCTTAAAAACATGCTATTTGTTGTGACAGCGAGAATTAGTTATAAAATTAATTAATGCAACTTATATGTTTGGAATTTTGTAAAATATACATCATTTTTGAATTTGTAAAATCAATTATAGCTTAGGGTGAAATTTTGGCATTGTTCTGAAAAACTTCAATTTTTGATGAATAGTGAAACCACTAAGTGGTAGTTAAAAAAATGATTTTTGGTTTAAATGAAACATTACCACTTCTGTGATTTTATTTTCAAAAATCCGACATAAATGGTTTTCATTAGGAAGTAAAATTTTGTTCAATGGGATTAAAATAATTTTTTGGTGAATAGTAACTTTTAAGTTTAATTAATCGCGATTAAAGGTAATTAGTGAAATTTAAGATAAAAATGGTATTATAAAAATATGAAAATACCCTTACACTTGTCCTACCCGTATTGGATGAGTGATGGCCGACCAAGACAATCCACGGGTCAACTTTTGGACCCCATGGAGCCACTTTGGTAGGAAAATGACATTAAAAACTTTTTATTTAATGTTAAAATAAAAATGTCACAAACATGAGTTGTTTTACTAAAACAATTTTTAATTGGAGTTATACAAGTAATATTTTTTACTATAAATATTCATTATAAAGATAAAAATATTTCCTACATCATGGTAATTTTTTTATAATTTTTAGACATTAAATAAATTAAATTTTTAATGACACCATGATGATGCAGCGATTACCTCATTAATTAACGATTTTAATAAAATGGAAGGATAATGTAAAATATAAGAATTACACTTGTCCAAAGCCTATTGGATGAGTATATTTCAAACCCTTATCACCTTAGCCTTGAAATATATAAGTTTGGGACCTTTAAAATCCTAAACTCATTATATAATAAAGTAACATTTCATTACTTTCCAAGAGTGCCCCTCCTCTCCTCTTATAAAAGGCCCCCACCACTACCACCTTACTCACACCTTCAAAGCCTTTTGGATCGGCCAACCTCTACCCAAATACTCTCTCAACTTACCTATCTTACTCCTAGAAGCCTCAATTTGGGCATAATTCTTCCCAAGGAAGCCTTTGGCTCAAATCAAAAAAGAGTTACCCGATTTTAAGGTAATGTCTCCTCTTATGTTATTTTGTTTTATTTTTCTTCTCCAACCCCTTAAACTCTTTTTATTCATTTATTTTGTAACAAAACCAGTATATTAAATATACTAGGATGTTGTTATAAGAAGTATTCGAGCTACACTTACACACACCTACATCTAATGGTTAAATAAAATACTGTTTCTGTGGATGGAAAATTTCTGCCTCACAAAACGATGATTGTTCAACACTCATATAACACCTTCAAAGGTGGCAATTAAGATGTCACTATATTTATATATGATATATAATATGTTTATGTTTTCCTTAAGCTTCTGTATTTTTCATTTATGTCATATCTTTATGGTTTCCATTATGGGTAAACACGATATTTTCATTTTAGGAAGTGCGGACTACCGCCCCCTCAAAGTGATTTGAATCATTAATGCCATATGTGGGATGTATAAAGGATGGAGTAAATGGTATTATACCTTATATTATACTGGAATTATATTATACCTTTATATAATTATAACTTGATTCCATTAAATACGAAATAGAAATGAAAGTAGCGTTCATGCGTACGTACGGCTCACCGTCTCCATGAACGGTGCATTTCATTTCTTACCTCTAAATGTTATGTAATATTATAAATGAATGTATATACTGGATATATATGATTTATATGATATATAAATCATGAATATAATTATGGATATAATGGATATTTTACCACATGAACAAAGTGTAATTATAAGAAGTTTATTTTTGACTCAAGTACCTAAGATTGACAAAACGACCGTTATTAACTTAAATAATTACATAATGTTCATAACATGGTAATAAGTGATATAAAAGGAATAATTAACTTGAAAAAGGTTTTTAATTAGGTAGAGATTAACTCTAGTTTATTATTCAGGAGGTTAAAGAGTGGTCGAGTCAAGTCGGACACGAGGTAAGAGAACTTCTGAACCCAATTTCTGTTCTTTGGGTTAATCTCCTACTTTCAAATTATGTCATGATATTATTATATCCTATCTTGTATTTGTAATTTAATTATGTGTACTTATAGTGAATGCACATAATAGATCTATTTTATTTAAAAATGATCTTTGTAAGGTTCTTTGTCTCAATCTCTATTCATTGAGGCATATTTTGTTTTATACACAAATTTCTTTTATATGGTGTATAAACCCCTTTGACTTTTACGTTTATTCAAAAGGAATATTTTTATACTAATAATTTTACTAAATGAAAAAAAGGAATTTTTTTCTTATTGTATGTATGCGGCAACAACGACTTCTCCGCTGCCGTGACCATTATTTGAGTTTTGGCTTCCTCTACAAGCCATGACCTTTTTTTAATGAAAAATAATTACAAAGTTTTAATTTTATTTTATTTTGGTATTGAAAATGGTTTTGAAAATGTTTTTATTATATAAATGTGTTGTATTGATATCTGGTAATTGAAATGTAGAAATGTTATGTTTTCTTTATGCATGTTTTATGTGATACGATTATGTTATGGTTTATGATATGTTTAAACCTGTTCATATGAGGAATGCATTGGACTTAATAAGTGACAGGTGGAGCCCGCTATAGCTTCTCGATGCATCTATAGGTCTCATGAGACAAACCAATGTCTTGGCATGAGGCCTTGACAAAATCTTATTTGTGGTCTTGACACGAGGCCTTGGCTACGTGGTTATGATAGTCTTGCATTATGCATTCCATCATTATGAAAGTGGTTATTGATATTTCATGTGATTATTCGACCAGTAGAATATCCATGTGAATAAGTAAATGACATTATTTTATTTTACTTTTTCCATATTATGTTTAAGTTCAAGTTTAAAAGGATTTTGTTTTAGTTATACATTGCCTTAAATGTTTATGTTTATTTATGAAAGCTTCCTGTGATGACCCAATCATGGGGGTCCTGTCCCACACTAGCAAGAACATCAAAGATGCGGTTCATCTGGTTAGTCCCTATCTAAGAGATGAGAGTCGCCCCGACAAAGAGGAGGATGGTGCGTGTCAACCTTGACACCACTGGTTGGGAGTTGGGGCCACTCTCCTGATGAGTCCATGGCAGGAAGAAACCAGTGAACCTCACATATAAAGAGCTGGACAGATAAACCCCGCCCACCTTGGAGGGGGCTGGGGTGCCGCACGGGCGAACTGCTGTGCTGAGACGCTCAGTCTGTGAAAAGTTGGTATCAGAGGTGTTCAAGGTAAGTGTTCGCGATGGCAGGCTCGAATGTGGAGGATCCTGTTATGTCCGAGAGGGAGGCCATGCCGACCGTTCCTAAGAAGAAGGCCAGGAAGTCTCGTGAGACCATGACGACTCTTGAGGAGCGTCTCCTAAGGGTGGAGGAGTGCCTTGCTGATGTGAAAGAAAGGCTCGAGTATGTCTAGGGAGACGATGAGGAAGGGGAACTAGTCATCGTGGGCCTACGTGATGCGCTCTTCACTCTCTAAGACCAAGTGGCATCAGTTGAGAGGTATGCCAAGGAGAATGCTGCCAAGAAAGATGCCTTCATGGACTGGACAAAGGGGATCTTAGCACAACATGGAGATGCGATGGCCAGGTACGACCAAACTCTTGATCAACTTAAGAGGGAGTGGTCAAATTATCGTGGCGAGTTGGCTAGTGGGGTGCTTGTGCGGGACACACCAAATATTGATGTGCCTCATCCCAAACACTTCAATGGAAAGAGAGATGCCAAGGAGGTAGAAAACTTCTTTTGGCAAGTGGAGCAGTACTTCGAGGCGATTGTCTTGATGGAAGACTTGAGCCGTGTGAAGACCTAAATTCTTTACTTTGGTGAAGATGCATCTCTATGGTGGAGGATGAAGCACCAAGAGCTCAAGGATGGTGGGAAGGCACTTCCATCATGGTAAGAGTTCAAGCAATGGGTCTATGCTCAGTTCTACCCCAAGGAAGCTGATTGGGAAGAAAGGGACAAGCTGCGAACTTTGAAGCATACGGGGACAATCCATGAGTATGTTCGAGAGTATGTCTCGCTAAAGCTCCAGGTATGTGGCAAGCCTGATTATGATCATATGTATTATTTCATCAAAGGTCTTCAGCCATGGGCACAACAAGAGGTGCGAGGTCGACGGCCTAAGACCTTCACCGAAGCCGTGTCCATTGCCGAGTCCTTGGTGGAATACAAGAAGAAGGTTGAACCCCCTAATCCCAAGAAGGAGTTCAAGGGTAACGGTGGGGGAGACCAAGAGAGGAGGTGGAACCAAGATGCCCATGACAAGGGGAAGTCCAAGGAGAAAACCAAGGACTTATCAAGGGAATTCAAGCCCTGAGGTTGCTACTTTTGTGATGGGCCTCACACATGGAAGGAGTGTCCCAAGGGGAAGGCACTCAACTCCATGTTTGAAGAGAAGGAGGAAGTTCCCAAGGAGCATCAAATGGGGACTCTAAGGATCTTCAATGCGTTGGAGGTAAAGAACCCACCTAAGGCACCACCTAAGGATGGGTTGATGTATGAAAAGGTGGAGTTGAATGGGAAGTCCACCTATGCGATGCTCGACATGGGATCCACACACAACTTTGTGGCTGAAGATGAGGCGAGAAGATTTGGGCTAGTTGTGGCCAAGACAACTAGTCGCATGAAAGCTGTGAATGCCACAACTCAACCGGTGAGTGGCATTGTCTGTGGAGTGACCCTTTTCATTGGAGAATGGAGGGGTGCTATTGATCTCACGGTGGTTCCCATGGATGACTTCAAGCTAGTGTTGGGGATGGAGTTCTTCAAGAAAGCCAAGGCCATTCCGACACCTCACTTGGAGCAAATGGTGATCATGGAGGAAAGAAGCCTGTGCATGGTGACTACGAAGGTATGTGGAAACCATGACTTGTCTTTACTTTCTACCATGCAAGTGAAGAAGGGTTTCAAGAAGGGAGAGGAGACCTACTTGGTTTCCTTGAAAGATGATGGGCCGGTGGATGACAACCATGAGTTACCAAAGGAGGTGAAGGGCATGCTAAGGGAGTTTAGCGACGTCATGCCACCGGAGTTGCCCAAGAAACTTCCACCAAAAAGGGAGGTGGATCATGAAATTGAGTTGGTGCCGGGATCAAAGCCACCATCCATGGAACCCTATCTCATGGCTTCACCTGAGTTGGAGGAGTTGAAGAGGCAGTTGAAGGAGATGTTGGATGCGGGACAAATCCAACCATCCAAGTTGCCATATGGATCACCCGTTATATTCCAAAAGAAGCATGACGGCTCCTTGAGGATGTGCGTAGACTATCGGGCATTGAAAAAAGTCATGGTGAAGAACAAGTACCCTATCCCATTGATAACGGATCTCTTTGATCAGTTGGGAAAGGCACGGGTGTTCACCAAGATGGAATTGAGATCGGAGTATTATCAAGTCTACATTTCCATGGAAGATGTGCCGAAGACCGCATACGTGACAAGGTACGGATCCTATGAGTTCCTTGTTAGGACATTTGGTTTGAATAATTCCCCAGTGACATTCTGCACATTGATGAACAAAGTCTTCCACCAATACTTGGATAAGTTTGTGGTATTCTACTTGGACGACATTGTCATCTATAGTGAGACAATGGCGGATCATGTGGAACACTTACAAACCGTGTTCAAGGTATTGAGGGAGAACGAGTTATATGTGAAGAAGGAGAAGTGTTCCTTTGCAAGGGATGAAGTCCTCTTCTTAGGACACAAGATCAAAGGGGGAAATCTCATGATGGATCATGAGAAGATCCAGGCTATCGATGAATGGGAGAGGCCAACAAAGGTTCCTGAGTTGAGATCTTTCCTTGGGTTGGTGAATTATTATCGACGATTCATTTGTGACTATTCAAAGAAGGAAGATCCACTCACCGACTTGCTAAAGAAGAACAAGACGTGGGAGTGGGATGTCAAATGCAAGGAGGAATTTGAGGGCTTGAAGAAGACGGTCATGGAGGAACCAGTCTTGAGCTTGGAGGATCCGACCAAGACTTATGAGGTACACACTGATGCCTCAGACTTTGCTATTTGGGGTGTGCTCATGTAGGAAAGACATCCCATATCTTTTGAGAGCCGGAAGCTGAATGACACCGAGAGGAGGTACACGGTGCAAGAGAAAGAGATGACATCCATGGTACATTGTCTTTGGGCATGGAGACATTATCTCTTGGGGTCTAAGTTTGTGGTGAAGATCGACAATGTTTCCACAAGCTATTTCCAAACCCAGAAGAAGCTGACTCCGAAGAAAGCAAGATGGCAGGAATTCTTGGCCGAGTTTGATTATTCTTTGGGGTACAAGCCTGGGACAGCCAATGTGGTGGCCGATGCACTTAGCAGGAAGATGGTGTTCAGCCACTTGTCATGTGTGGATGACGGGATATTGGGTAGGATCAAGGAAGGCATGTCGCATGATCCTATAGCCAAGAACGTCTTGGATCTCGCTGTGGAGGGCAAGATAAGGAGATTTTGGGAGGAGGATGGCACTCTTATTACCACAGGGAGGAGGATATATGTCCCAAAGTGGGGGAACCTATGGAGGGATCTCATCAAGGAGTGTCATGACTCGAGATGGGTAGGACATCCAGGGCAACACCGTACCAAGGCCTTGCTAGAGGGAGCATATTATTGTCCAAGGATGGAGGACGATGTGGAGTCCTATGTGAAGACTTGTCTTGTGTGACAACAAGACAAGGTGGACAATCAGTTGCCTGGAGGATTGTTGCAGCCATTCCCCATTGTGGAGAGGCCATGGGAGATAGTCACCATGGACTTCATCATTGCATTGACGAAGTCCGAAGGGTATGAGAGCATCATCGTGGTGGTGGACAAGTTCTCGAAGTATGCCACTTTTATCCCCGCTCCAGCAGATGTGACGACAGAGCTCACCGAAAGGCTACTCTTCAAGCATGTGGTGAAGTATTGGGGGATACCACAACACATCATCAGTGAAAGGGAACCACGCTTCATAGGTAAGTTGTGGACTGAGCTCTTTGGATTGTTGGGATCAAAGCTCCACTACTCTACGAGCTTTCATCCCCAGACGGATGGGCAGATGGAGAGGGTGAATGCCTTGTTGGAGCTCTACTTGAGGCACTTTGTGAGTGCTAATCAGTGAGATTGGGCCAAGTTTCTTGATGTGTCCCAATTATCCTACAATTTACAAAGGAGTGAGTCTATGGGGAAGAGTCCATTTGAGGTGGTGACTGGACAACAACCCCTTACTCCTCACACGGCGGTACTTGGGGAGAAGTACCAAGGAAGCAACCCAACCGCTTACACTATAGCTAAGGAGTGGCATGAGCAGGCCGATATGACGAGAAACCACTTGCACAAAGCTGCCAAGAGGATAAAGAAGTGGGCCGACAAAGGGTGAAGGGATGTGAGCTTCCAGCCAGGGGAAAAGGTGATGGTGAAACTCTTGCCTCAGCAGCACAAAGCATTCAGAAGGGTGCACAAAGTCCTAATTCAGTGATATGAGGGACCATATGAGGTTGTGCACTGAGTTGGGGAGGTATCATACCACTTGGAGTTGCCTCCCAAGATGAAGATCCATCCAGTCTTCCATGTGAGTATTCTCAAGCGATATCATGAATACGTGGAGGACCCGAGCAGAGGGGTGTCTACAAGGGCACATACAGCGGTTGTCGAGTCATATGATAAGCAGGTGGATCTCATACTCGATGATTGGATAGTTCGGCGACGTGGAGTGCCACGAAGCAAGGAGTACTTGATCAAGTGGAAGGGCTTACCAGAGTGCGAGGCAACCTGGGAACCTGCAGACAACTTGTGGTAGTTCGCGCGGGCAATCGAAGAGTATCATCATGGACGTACCGAGGACGTCGCCAGAATAGGTGGGGGGGGGGATGTCACGCCCTGCCAACTGGAGAGGAGACCCGGTGGTGAGGTTCTCTAGAATCCTCTAGAGTTCTCTAAATCTCCACCAAGTTATGGAATATTCCAGACTTCTACGAAGTGTTGCGGAACACCCCTTGGGCCTTGAAAGGTCTGAAACATTCTAGGCCTCTATGGAAGGTTGTGGATCTCAACAAGTTCTAGAATGCTCCATGTATATTCTAGTAGAGTAGGCTATAATACTCTAGAATCATGTGGAAGTGTTCATATTCTATAATGTTGTAGACTTTTCCACCAAGCCCTATATAAAGGGAGTGGCTCCTCATTTGTAAAGACACCCAGAAGTTGAGAGAATTTGAGAGCTTCTTTGCACTTGTGTCTTGTGAGATTGTCAAGCACTTCCCTTATGATCCTTACTTCCGTTGTGAGGGTCGAAAGACTGAACTCGTCTAGGCTTTGTGAAAGGAAAGCTAGTCGGGTGCCGCATGAGAGCTTGGGGGGGAAAGCCAAGTCCTGTGACAGTGGTATCAAAGGGAATGTGCCTCATGGTGTTGCAGAATGCTGCCGGACGGACCTTGGTGGTGGGAGCGGAGTCCCGGGGTGTCATGCGGAGGTGACACAACACAGAAGGTCGTGCTTACGAGATGTCCGAGGTAGAGACGCCACTATTAAGGGTGGGTCTCGTGGAGGTGGTTTTTGACCCTGAAAGAGAGGGTGGACCATGGTGGTTTGAGACCCAGAGAGTGGGTGGGCCATTGATGCCAACGACAAGGAAGGAGCATCCCTTGAGGCCATGCTTGGTAGCCGGTTAGTTGGAAGCAGTCGCGAACACACAGAAGGCCACAATCCTGTATGCACGAGGGCGTGCATGGAATGGTGGTGGGATAATGTCACGACCCAATCATGGGGGTCTTGTCCCACACTAGTAAGAACATCAAAGCTACGGTTCATCTGGTTAGTCCCTATCTAAGAGATGAGAGTCGCCCCGACAAAGAGGAGGATGATGCGTGTCAACCTTGACACCACTGGTTGGGAGTTGGGGCCACTCTCCTGATGAGTCCATGACAGGACGAAACCAGTGAACCTCACATATGAAGAGCTGGACGGCTGAACCCCGCCCGCCTTGGAGGGGGCTGAGGTGCCGCACGGGTGAACTGCTGTGCTGAGACGCTCAGTCCATGACATTATGCTATATTGTTATCCTTACTGAGCATCTAAGCTCACCCCTTTCAATGTTTTAATTTTTTTCAGGATGTGAAGAAGTATTTTAGGAATGACCTACAGGGATAGTCTGAAGGGGATATGAGTGTGGAAAATGGAGACTATGTTATTGTAGTTTTTCACTTTATGATGTAATGTAAAATTTATGAATGTATCTAGTGTTTTCAAGGCTACTAAACTAATCGGTCTTTCAAGACTTGATATTTTGTGATCATTCCAATGTTACGAAGTAATGCACCGACTCTGGGTAACTGGGGTCGGGGCTTTACATCCAATGTTGAGGAAAATAAGCAAGACTCAATGGGAAAAGTTAAAATACTTTTAGATACAAGGTATGATTTTTGGATAATTAACATGATTTAATTTTCATGTAATTTACACATAGAAGACCCCAATAAAAACATAAGACTTTTAAG
This sequence comes from Viscum album, assembly GCA_963277665.1. Taxonomy (NCBI): domain Eukaryota; kingdom Viridiplantae; phylum Streptophyta; class Magnoliopsida; order Santalales; family Viscaceae; genus Viscum; species Viscum album. The sequence goes on from OY728162.1 coordinate 41,722,189, forward strand.
AAATGAATTATATAAATATAATCTTTGAAATGGCATTTAATTTTCTGTAATAAAGGTTTTAAAATAAATTTTCTTTTAAAAATTTATATTTTTTACATTTTTTGAAAACATGAAATTTAAAAAAACAATAATTTTTTGTTTTTCAACCATTAAACCAACATGATACTTTTAGAACAATATGGTACCATCATACCACCTTGATACTACCAAAAAAAATTTAACCACTAGAAGAACTTTCTACCACTATAAAAAAATTCTACTAATAGAACAACTTGATACTTATAGAATAACATTCTATTACTAGAAAAAATTTCTACTGTCAGAACAACTTGATACTTCTAAAAAATAAAAAACACAATATTTTTGTGAAAAAAAGATCCCAAATGTTCTCCTAGAACCCCAAGTTCTAGGGAAAATATAATGGAATGGTTTATAAGAAGTGGGGAATTAAACTCATGACTCTCGTACTGGTTCATCATGATCCACTATCTCCTACCATGTCCCTAAAGCATATCAGAAGCTAATTTCACTTGATACTCACCAGGAGTCACTAATAGATTGAATATTCACATGATTAAAAGAATATTTTACGCATAATCTCATGGTCCTCTAGTTCCCTATAACGTTGATGGATGTTTATACTTGATATATCAGGAAAATTATACCAGAGTTATCTTTCCCTTGTGGGATCCTCCTCCCTGAATAGGTACCTACCAAAAGACTCTACCCAAAAGTGGTTCAACTGCCTATAATGTTAGAGTTAATATGGGATAATTTTCTTCTGCATTACTCTACATGTACAGAGGTACTGTAAGAGTATTTACTATGATGGTAGAACCTTAACATTATTTTCTTGGTGGTACCATATGAATTCATTAAGGTGGAATTATGTGAAATGACACATAAAACACATAAAAATGAATTTAATTTCATAAATAGAAATACTTTATAAGTAGTTAATAGGAACACAAATAATAACCACCTCATGGAGACTTTTCCTAAGAGGATACCTATGACTATAACACGTAGCCCATTACATTACCCAAGGTCTAAGACCAACTCTAAAGTACCTTCAGGTTGGAAACAACCATGTAAAAATAATATTATATATCATACATAGTCTCAATTAATTAAATTTTAGAAATAATACATATTAACTAAACATAGATTATAAATGGAACTTAATTATTCAAATCTCTATCGATTAAATGAAAATAGGAACATGAAATTTGATCATATGTTCCTACTCATGATGCATGAATTCACATATATCCCATAATCTGAAGCTAAAAAATAATACTTGGGATCAAAAAGACTCTATAATACTAAAATCAATAATATAAATCTCACTTCCCTAGTAACATGGAGGTCTGTTCAATACAAGTTGGACTAGAACATGCATAACTCCCCTACCCGAGTCCCAAATATCTTATCTCTTTTCTACCAAACTATAAAATAATATCCAAGTAAAATCTATGGATATAATAAAATTTTGTAACATCCTGACTTGAGTCGCTGTGTTTGGGATATAGTTTTTCATGACCTCATGCATTCCTCCCCGTACGTAATATGATACCAACTAGTGGTGATGGTCTAAATCAAAACATTGGGAGAATATAAACTAGGTACTGATATCTAATCAACACATATACAAAAGGAATAAATTCAATTAAATAAGATAATTATACAATGGAAGAAGACAACAATAACCATGTTTTATCAATATTCCATACAAGATATTCAAACAACAAACTAACTATAAGTCAAGTATTAAAAATAAAATAAGGGTGGAAGATAAAAATAGACTCCATAACAAGAAACCCAAAGTCCATCACAAGAATATCCATCTTCCTACTTCCCAATATCATCCACTCAATATAGTTCCCTTTCCCTTGACTAGATCCTTGACCATAAATTCTGCACACACATCACATTACTCATGTAGGGTGTGATTATAAACCCAGTAGGACACCACCAAATCATCCTTAACATAAGGGAATAATTTATATAAAAGTGTATTCAATGAAAAGAAACAAAAAAAATAAAAAACCCCAAGCCAAGTCATCATGCACTAACCATTAAGTCACAGGCCCCGACCCTACCTAATTTGGATATATTCCAGAGAATAATATTTTTTGAGTTATAAAAAATATCAAAATAATCCACAAGGATAATGTATATCTCAAAACATTCCATAATTCCATCATGCATTGGGTTAGGCAACAAGGTCCCCATAACCATTTGTAGTCTTTTATAATTCCTCATGTCCATAATTCCCTTCAATGATTCATTCAAGAACCTTCCATAACCATTACAAATAATGTTGCACATGCTCCCCCTCTAAGAGATTAACCAATAAATGAAGATTCCACATTTCACTTTGATACCGGATAGCATAATTCTACTACTAAACATATATATACATACATAATACATATCAAGAAAACTTCTAACCTATAAAATTCTCAATAATAGCATATCAATAGAGGTCACACAACAACACACACACATTCAAGCATATCATTTCAAGAGAGGTATCGCAAGTCACACACCAAATACAATTTTTTTATTATTAAGACACTTTAAAGAGAAGTGGGAAACCATAGTTCACAAAAAATTGATACCACTACATGTTGAAAGAACTCAAAAATTGTTTAAACACAAGACTAAGATTATTAGAATCAGACACTCTATATAATTCCCTGTACAGAGTACTAACCTGGATGTCTGGATCCTTGCTAATAAGATCTTCAAGATGGGTATCCATTCTATCCATTATATGAATGAATTCCTCCGAGTTGATTTTACATTTATTGAAGCCTTGAGTCCAGATTTGGTCTTGTTTGTCTAACCACACCTCTTTCTCCTCCTTGGCGTCAACTCACAACCTTCTTCCATATATTCTGTCAATTTCCTATTTTGAAGCATTGACCCAAATATATTTTTCAAACATTTCTTCCTTGGAATGGAGGATGAGTTTTGATCACTCCCCTTCTTCTTTTTCAACTATTCTTTCTTTACCTATTTGTTCTCCACTTTACCCATTCTGTAAGGCTTTACTTTATTTGTTTCCACCCTTCTTAGCCGACCTATTTCCCATCATCTTAGGTAAGTGGGAATAGACTTTCTGTCCCTTTGATTTCTTTCCCATGACCACAATGCACTTTCATGAGTCTAGATTTCCTTTATTCCCTTTCTTCCTTATAGGACTATAAAGACCTTTTCCTTGAATTCTTTCTAAACTATCCATTGAGAATTGGTCGTAACTGTTTTCACTTGAATCATAATCCTCTAGAGCTAGTGTTGGTTCTTGGACATCTAGACCATCAAAACGGTTACCCAACACCACAACTGGGCCTTCTTTTAGGGGGCTATTCATGCATGAAGAATTCACCATTCCTATCTCAACCTCAAACGAAGTCTTCTTCCCTACACTCATAGCCTTCAGCTAGACTGTAGGTTGTGAAGTAAGAGTGTTTGGGTCTAAGGGACCCAATACATTCACCCCCATTCATCCTTCCTTTTCCAGTATGTGATACTACAGCTGACTCCTACTATAAATTTTTACCAGATATCTCAGCCTCCACACTGATTTCAACCCCAGTGAAAGAACAGTTAGAGGTCCCCCTGATGATTAAGGCCTTTCCCTTTTCCCCTGGAGGTGCACTTGCTAGTACAAGACTGAAGCAAATAAGCTATCCATGGGGCTATGCCTCCTTAGCACCTGGTTCCTGCAATTGATTGAGGATACCTAGGTCCTGTTTCAAATGACTAAACACCTCATCCACTGAAGTATTTTCACTCAACCCGCTAGCCTTGCATGGGATAGAAGGAGATGGAGCGGTTGTCCCTTGGTTCTCCCCCATTACAGTTGTAATTGCATCCCCTCTGAGTTGCAGACCAACAAAGTCTTCTCCCTTATCTGATTGATTAAAAACTATAGACTTAAAAATGAGGACCCTACCAACCTCCATAAGATGGGGAATCTCTTTCCAGTAACAGGCATGGAATCTATGATGGAATTTGGAATCCTCATGGCCTAAACGATGACAACCATAATAGAAGGGTATCCAAGAATCATAACATACCGTTTTGTTCCAACAGAGCTCTCCCTTGATCTCAATGGTGATGGATTCTAGAGGGCCTTTAGATATATTAGCTTCAACACAGATACAAAGTGAAACGGGAGGGAAATTGACACTGGTGCGAGAGTCGGAACATAGATAGAGGCCTAAAAAATTACCTATCAATCATAGGATCACTGGGTTCTGGAATGGAAAAGGAAGTATAGGTGGGGAAATCCAGAGTTTTTTTTCAGAGGGTCACACCTCAGGTGAAAATCAAAGGTCCACTAGAAGATGGAGAACCTAACTCCTCCCATAGAACATAGAGAAAAGGCCCAGGTAGAAACAAGATCTTCTTCATTTGAGAAATGAACTTGGATGTGTCTTGTATCTAATAGGCCAAAAAACGATTGATCTTGAAAATTCAAAGATTAAAAGATGAACCAATCAAACACATCAATATAGGGGAAATTCCTTCTGAATTGGGCTACCAAGGTGAGATCCAGCAAAGATAAAGCTTCTATGAACTCCAGGGGGAGATCAGAACTGAGATAACTCCATTTGAGAGGGATTGGACCTTAGGGATTATTTCGATCAGGGGGAACAGAGGGAGGGAGGATGGTTCCATGAAGCAAGTGAAATAGGGAAAACAGGAAGGGAGTGAGTGCAAAGAATAAACCGAATCTCCCCTCCTCGACTGAAGCGGGTTGGGGAGGAGAGGTGGTGCAGCGTCCGTGCCCTACGCCATCAGTGAAGAGGAAAATAGGAAAGCGGGTCAAGCCTCCTTAGTCACACAAAAAAACACATATACATAAGAATATAAAATCAAGAGAGGTTTCATGGGTCACACACACATGTGAAAACATTTCATATCAAAGGGTTCTTTTTAATTTTCATAACATGGTAAAGAACAGCCTACATTAAGAGTATTGAATACCAATGTTAATTCCCACTACACATAAAATTTTCACTCACAAAATATCACTATAACCAAACCAAAATCACCATATAAGGATTAATGATAAAATATCCAAGAAAAATAACATGAAAAACACTATTATCCATTTATAATTACCCAATTAAATATGATATAATGAGAAAATCTAGAAAAATCCAAGTATAATCAAGACAAAAATTGACTTCCACATTCTGTTTCATTGAATATAGAATGAACCAAATTATATTATGCTAGAATCCCTAGAACCAACCAATATATTATAGATCTAGGTTCTTCACTAAGGAGAAGAGATAATATCTTGTAATAATTAGAAAAATTGTAGAAAATTGATCCCTTACATTGAGGTCCCTACAACTAGTTTCTCTACATCTAATGGAATTTCTCTATAAAGGTAAATAATTTACCATGAACCATATTTGTAATCCCTAGGTTTTAGATCCCAAGATGTACGAGGAATAATGAGGGTTTTCAGGGTAGATTCAGGATAAAACAAAAAAATGTATTAATTAATTCTGTGAAAATGGTTTTTCCACATGGTTTACCAAACCATGCACTAAATGTGTGTGGATCACTACCTCTTCAAGGTACCCACATAGTTTGGTTTCATAGTTTGATAAACCATGCACCAATCATGATTTTTCTTTTATTCTGAGTTACAAGATTACAATGAGAATTTCATATTGTTAGGTTCAACCATGATCCATCCTCTACTCCTCTCCAATAGTTTTCATAGTTACCTAGGAAATTTTTTATTATTTCCATTAATCATGTACAAATAATGCTCCCACTTAAAGTCTTATAATGCCCTCTCTAACCACCTAGAAGCTACCCAAGAACTGATTAGACAAATAATAACCCCAAAAAACCAAAAGAACGAATGGAAATGGGGAATAATGTTCCTAGAAAATCTATTTCTATTATTTATATAGGAACTACTTCATACAGATATAGGGTGAAAAAATTTGATTGAGGTGAGAATAGATGGAAGAAAATTATGGATTATCTGATATCTAGATGATGAGATAAAATGGTGTGGGTGTAAGGAGTTAGGAAGACAAAGGTGGGGAGGTGGGGAGGTGGGGATTAAATGGCATAGACATGGGAGAGGGAGATGTAAATATAGGAGATTACTGAGAGTTAGTGGATTATAAGGTGTTTTATAAAAGATATATAATTGAGGAATGAAAATGGGGAAGGAGAGGGTGATACATGAACATCTTGGGAGGATGGAGTAACATGTGTATGAGGAGGTACATCAGTTTATATAACTATTGGTGAATATTTTATAAAAATACATAAACCTATAAAATATTCTATTATTATTGATAAATAAATTGATAAAATAAAATTTTTAAATTGAATGTACAATTTTATGATGATTATGGTAAACCAATAATCTAAAATCATTTTAATTGGTCGTTTTTATATTAAAAATGAATATATAAATATATATATTTGTAACCTTATCTCCATAAAACATGAAAAATTAACATAAATTGAACCACATAAAACCAATTCCCAATTCCAATAGAAAATATAATATAAGTTTAGGTATTTTCGAAAATTGATTCCATACAATGATGTGGACAAGAAATATAAAAGATATATGGTCAGAAGACTGTAATGTATTACTTTTATGGAAACTTACAAAATTTATTTTTTTCATTACCAAGTACTTTACATCATGTGAGTCTTCAGTTTCAAGTGATGTGATTAAATTTAAAAATAAAATGTACCTTAAGTATGAGAATCTAGGATTTGGTGACTCCACTTTGAATTACTTGATGCATTTAAGTCAAAATAAACCTCATAAAACCTTAATGTTATTACAGGAAATGAAATTCACAATAGTGGAAATGAAATATTAGTTTTTTAAATTAGTTAAAAGTAATATTATTGGAACCCTTATCATAGACTGGGGTCATAAATTTTGAAGGTATGAGCGTCATGACCATATCCACAACATGTTTGGCCTCTTGATGTTGTTGAATCTACATAGGTTGTGTAATGACCTCAAATTTCAAGGTATGTGGTGCTACATTACGGAATATCATGGTTGAATTTTTTTAGAATTTGAGATGTGTTAGAGGTTTAAGGGGTCCATAGTTTGGATTTCAAGGTTCCAAGGAAAAAGGCTTGAACCTACAGCTTAGGAGCCACCAGAATCCTACCTTCTAGCTAACAAAATACAACTGGCTAGCTAATGGTTATAAAAAAGGATCTTCAGCCCTCTGAGACTCAATATCTAGATAGTGGAGGACCACCAGTCAGTCGGTAGTAAGGAGAAGTATCCTAGGATCTTCCTGAAGATACCAACTAGTCTCCACAAGCTAGTTGATGGAGCCTAGACAAATTTTTAATCTCAGGTGACCCCAATATTTCACCTAATATTCCCTATTTGATATCTCCCTCACTTTTATCAATCTCAATTCATCTATAATGAATATATAGGCTCCTAATAATAGAATTTGGATCTATTATCATTATCACTTTACCGTTTGAATATATGAAAATCTATTGGCCTCCATACGGTATGTCTAAGCCAATATTGCCTAAAAATATTCATTTTCCTTAGGGATGAATCCTAAATATTGGATTTTATTTATATATATATATATTCCAATATTATATAAAGGATAATTATTGTATCATTGGAGGATAATAGATGAATCTGTTGAGGGTAATTCTCTCCATTTTTGATCATATCTAGATCCATTGGTGATGGTGGTTCTCATTGGGTAATTCAAATTGTGCACTCACCCTAGTCATGTTATTATTATTGTATCTTAATATTGGAATACTCATTTGATTATTTTGGGCTAATTTTATGAAGTTTTAGAGTATGGGATAGATTTAGGTATCAATTCATGTATTTTGGAATCAATTCACTTAGGATAAGAATCTATTACCATTTAGGGACTCTATATGAAAATATATGTTATGAAAGCATGTGGGTGTGTGAGTTTGTGTCCTGTAATAACCTTTATTAATATTATTCTCATTTGGGTGTGGTTTTTTGGCCCATGAAACCTTTCTTAATATGGAATGATTTTGCCTTGCTATGTTTTTTCTTGTATGTAGATGTGTCTATTACCTATTAAAACTCTAATTTAGATATAAAGATGATTAAGTTACTCTATATGGATAGTTGGCTCCATAAAGGGGATCATGGATTAAATTATTAATATTTTATGGATCTGGGTGAGATAACGGTTAGTGTGAAAATAGGGTACATTAATCCAATGTGTGAATTACCATAACACATTTGAATAGGTCTATATTTCAGAATTTTTGTAATTTTTACCAATGGGGAACACCCATGCGCATGAGTAGAGTTATAATGAATTAGGTGTGTTGGGTTTTTGTACCATAATATGAAAGGGAATAACAATGATGAGGTGATTGGTTTCAAAAACCAGATAACTACTCCTAAAAGGTAGATCCTAACTTTCCCTTAAAAGGGGTGTTGAATTGTTCATTAAAGGTGGAATATAGATATTAGAAAATTGGATGAATCTATTGGGACAACCTGTGAACCATATTCATGAACTAGTAAATAAATAACTACTTATTAACTTCTATCTAGAATGGTGTTGAATCTGGTAGAGTCTAAGATCATGACAGCTTGGTTAGTTCATGAGGACTTGACACATGATTGTTTATTTATGAATTTTCAATATTGAAATGTAATGAACATTTATATATTATTTTAATTATGATATGAACACATTTGTTGTCTCCTACATGGTTTATACTCACACACTTCATGGGAATCTTGGTGTGCATGAATACTCCATGACCTGTATATCAAATGAGGGAAGTGTCCCTACTTAGGGAAGTTGTACTAGATGGGAAGGCTGGTCAAGGTGATGTCAGTATAGACTTCAGAATCCTTTATAGAGATTCAACCTTATTTATTTTTTACTTTTTTATTTTATATATATATTCTTCATGTGAGGATCCTCAAATAATTATACATGGTGTTATATTCCATATTGGTATAGCATGAGTTAATCTTATGATAGTTAATTCTTATCTATTTCATTATTCCGCTATTACTTTGATTATTTTTTCACTATTGTATAAATTTATTATTATCCATTACTAATAGAATAGTCTCCCCATTGTGCCTCTAAGTTCCTCACTACTAGTCAAAATCCTCTTGTGTATGGGCATAAGTGGATGAGTTTGTATGACACTTTGATCTAGATCCAATGATTCAAGTAAGGGAGTTATTGGTTGGTATATGTTATTGTATCAAAATTATAAGAAATAATGAATTTGTATCCATATATAGATGATGAAGGTATGATTTAGGAAATTTTTAGTTAGAAATATGGTTCAAAAATAGGACTGAGGAATGATTATTTGGAATAATATGGTGAATTATCAAAAATCGAGATGGGAGATGGAATAGTGTGGATGTAGGGAGGAAGGGAGGTAGGAATATGTAGGCTAGGAGAAGAGGACATAGGGATGAAGGGAGGAAAGGGAATGGGGGTGGTAGATAGATATATCAATATAGGGGGTTGTGGAGATTTGTGGGAATGGAATTTTTTTCTTCAACAGAAATAGCTGAGGTGTGAAATGAAGGAAGGAAAGGTTGACACATACAGATTGAGGTAGGATAGTGTGACATGTGTGTGAGGAGGTATATCTCTTTATATAACTAGTTACATATATTTTTCATGTAAAATAATGTTTATTTATAAAATATTAATCTTTTAGGATTAAATAAACATAAAATTATAAACAATTGAAACCAATAAAATTTTCATTTAATAAATTTTAGGCAAAAAAATTAAAAAAATTACATTCCATAAAATAAGGTTGAAATATATATATATATATATATATACATGTACACACATTAATTTTAATTGAAATATAGATTGTTAAAATTGATTCAAATCATTTTGGAAAAAATCACGAGTCAATGTCAAACTGTTATAGAAAACAAATTGAATTTCCTAATTATAAAGGAAAGAGATTAACTATTGTTTAATAAAATAATAATAAAATTTTGAATCAAAAAAAATATTAAATTCAATATAAAAATATATTAAAAAATAGGTAAAAATATATAAGTATCACAAAATCACATAAAAAGATGTATTCATGGGAATTTATATTTAAACAACCATAAAACTAAAATTAATTAAAAATAATAATAAATTTTTTGTGCTCACATAACATTTATATTAAAATTTATTTTTACATTAAATAATTGTATATATATATGTTTTTATGTATACATGTAAACACCAAAATTAGTAAAGTTTAAGTTAAATAAAGAAACAAAAAAATACATTACTTGAAGAAAAGAACAACCAAATAGTTTCTTGATTAGTTTGAAAAATTATAGAGGTGTCCATATCATCGTATTTAACCATCAAAATAAGTCCACCTTTACCTCATGGTATAGACACCAACCTACATTTGGGGATATTCTTGTATGAAAGCAATTAACATGTAATATATTCAAAATTGTAAATAATATCAACAACAGATATAGTTGAATTCTATAGTGAATCTCAAAATCAAATAGAATATGACTTGTACATTTGAACATGGATATTCCACTGAAAATGTTGAATGGAATGTTCTAAAATACATTAAATGATACAAATATTTTCAATCTCTCACACCCATTATTAATTTATTTAGAAGAAATATGAATTTAAATATTTGGGTTTATTTAGTGTTAGTTAGGTATCCTTAGGTGTAATAGGGAAAAACCATCCTTTTTCAAATCGGAATTAATTATCTTCTCCTTCCACCAATGATAATAATATCTATAATGAATAAATAAGAAAATAAAGTTATTTTATAATTATTTTTCATATTTTGAAGAAAAAAATGTAATTAAAAAATAGTTGGTCCTTGTATAAATTTTTTAAGGATAGAACTCACATAATCCTTATTAACTTCTTTAACTCATATAGGTTTTATCCTTGAGTACATCCAAAAAGTACAACATGTATATTTAATTTATAAGATGAAGTAGGATAAATTGGATTTTTTTTCTCAAAAATTATATAATACTTCTTGTGAACTCATCTCTCAGGGATGTGAACCTCAATGAATTAAAACTAACATTGTATGATAAATTCTAAATCCCTAGAGATTGAATATTATTTTCAAGTATAGTATCAACACTTCTTAGATGCCCAACTTTATACTCTTGTATTGAAGAAAGAATATGTGTGGAAAATAAAATTTAAAAACAAAAAAGAGAAAATAATATAGGAAAATAAGGTTTTATTATAAAAACAATTATATTTGATACTAATTTATTAACATGATTTAAACAGTAATAAATGATGTACAAAATTTTGGGTTCCATAGAAAGGAAACATCCCATTTCCACCCCCTTATTGAGGGTAATAGGGGCATGTCTTCGTATGTGATCCTCATCCTTCATTGACATGATGAAATGATCAATAAGAAATATTTCATCAAAATCACTTATAAGGTTAAAAATATGTTAATCATGGATTAAAAAATTTATCATGATCTCAATATATGATGTGAAATGAACATGGAATTTTTCTATAAGGAAGTTTTATGCAAATCAAGAACTAAGGGAGTGGAATTAAAGTACCTTGAAATTGAAACCATGTTGAAAATATTTTTATAAAAGAAAATATATAAATAAATTATTTTAAAAATTACATAGTTATGTAATAATATAATGGTGTGAATAAATAATGAACAGTGAGTAATTTTTTTTTCTTATAACTGATTAAATTTTATTCACATCCCAATTACATGAAACCATTTTTAAGAATTATTCCATAATGTCCTTTTGATAAATAATCACAATCAGTTGTTTCAAAATGACCTTGAAGAAATTGATCATATATGGAAATCTATGTCTTAATGTTCCATAACATGGTAGAAAAAAAATTCACCCAAATACCAAATACTATTTAAAACAAACTTATTCTATGTTCACTAAAATAAACATTCATACAATGAAAGTTAATGTAAGAAAGTAAACAACACTTTGTTTTTCCATGGTTCAGACTAAAAGGTCTATGTCTGCAATATAATCATTACACAAGTTAATTTCTCTAGAGAGAAAACATTACAATTTTAAGAACATAAGGAGTCAATTGGTTTACTATAGTACAAGTAATCACATTCAATTCTGACCAAACATTATAGGGGCCCCACCCTCTATATATAGAGATTAATTACTTTTAGTCATCTAGTTTCACTGACCTCTAAAAAGTGTGTTAGTCAATCTATTTTATTATTCCCAACACTGATCTCTTGTAACAATATTCAATGTGACTTCCACCTATGTTAAATAATAAAACACATCATAGTATAACTAAACATCCATATATTTTAGAAGTACAAACTAAAACTTCTTGAACAAGGGTTCCTTGTAATAATCACATTAGAATAGTCCCATTCTAAAATAGATTCTTCTAGAAAATTCCTTCTAGAATGATGAACTAAAACACACCCTCTTCCACAGATCAAAAAAATGAATAAATTTTGAAACCACTTCTTCCAGAAAATTTGTTTCATTTAACTAATGTAGTTTTCAAAAATTCCATGCAATCAACCACTTGAAGTATTGTTTAGAGAATAAACTACAATTATACATTCAAATTTCACAAAACAACCTTCTATTTCTGATTTTTATAATTATTCTCTACCTCCTTCCATTCACCCAAGCCCAAATGTGGCTTTATTTAACCTCGGTATTTCTGAACCCAAAATATTGTTAAACATATCTACAAGATGTTATTTTCTAGCTACCTTTTGTAACTCCAAATAACCATTTTCTAGTTTATTATGCATGTAATTTTATTTTATATCAATATGTATAGTTCATAAATAAATCACTATATTCTTATCCAAATGAATTATACTATTATTATCATATAATAATAACCCTTTCCCCCTGGATACAACTAATTTCCTCAAAAAAATCCTCAATAAAACTATAACCTCTCTTGATTATTTAACATCCATATACTATACTTTAATTATAGAAAATGACCAATATTACTGCATGATAAATATCTAAGAATGTACACACCATAATATACATAAATATTCTTAATGATGAGGAATGTGTAACTTTAGTTTTATACTTATATTCTTATTCTGTGCATAGTGCCTACTCCTTTTAAAGATTAAATTTACTAGATAGATGAGTTGAAACTATCTTATATACAATATTTTTGAATCACCTAATCATCTTACATATGTAATAATTTTATGATAAAACCAAGATTCTATTTTTACTATCATATTCAGTACTCACACCCAAAATCATATCCACTTCACTGAGATTTTTCATCTCATACTTTCCTAATATATCCTCCTTTATCTTACAAATTATCTGAATATACAGGCCTGTCAATATCATGTCATCCATAAATAAAAGAAATATAATGAATTCATTTCACTGAACTTATTCTAACAATAACAGTGATCATAAGTACATCAAATTAAACATTTATCTTCCATGAAGGAATCAATATTCTGGTTTTAAAACCTTCATTATTGTTTCAAACCATAATTACTCCTTCTTAGTTTACAAAAAAACAATTATTCTGATTTTCCATGAAATAAAAGGTTGAATCATATAAATTTCTTCCTATGAATCCCCATGAAGAAAATATATCATCACATCTATTTTATTAGGGAATAAATTTTCTAAAGAAACAAAAATTAAAATAGTTCATATGGTTGTGTGTTTTACTACCAGAGAGAATATCTCAGAGAAGTCAATATGTTACTTTTTCTAAAAACTATTCACAAATAGTCTAGATTTATATATCTTCCTTCCATCATCCTATTCCTTCAGCTGAAATACCCACTTATTCTTACATTGTTTCTTCCCAAGTTGTAGTTCCATTCCCTTCCATGTGTTATTCACTCATAGTGAATCCAATTCCTACTTCATTTAAAACTCATAAATTTTGGAATTAACACTTCTTATTCAAGACTCTATGGTTTTATTGCATCTACAAGATATAAAAAAGTTATATTAGCTTCATAACTATACATCAGTCATCTAAACCTTGAATATCACCATAAATTATCTTCAGATTCATCTTCCTTTGGAAATATAACTTCTAAAACATAAACTTCTAAAACTATTTACTAATATTCCCTAGTTCCTAAACATTCAGATATACCTTCCACTAGAAAAAAACGGAACCTTATACACTACCCTCTTAACATTATTCTAGAATGTGAGTCATTCAGTTTGATTCTGAGACATTTGGACATTCCATAACATGTGATCCTCCATTACCATTGTTCAGATAATCATTATTGATATTGATATTGTATTCTCAACTTCATTATACTTCATGTTCTTATATTTTTAAAAGATATTCTAATTGAACAAAATAATCATACTTATGAAAACTCTCTTATTTTCATCATCTCAATGTCAAAAACCAAAAAACATTCACCTTCATAACCTATGAAGATTCATTCCCAATAATTTTCTTCAATCATATTACTTTCTTTTTCATCCACTTGAAAGTATACAAAATACTCAATGACTCTAGGATGAGAAAATTCAATAACATTTCTAGAAAAAAGTTCTTCCACTAACTTATATTCAACTAGTTTTGAAGGAATTATATTTATTAAGTATATTGTTGCACCCACTACTTCTACCAAAAACTCATTTTTCATTCCAAATTGTAACAACATATCACTTTTCTTCTCTAACAATGTCTGATTTATTCTCTTGGCTACACCATTTTGTTTAGGTGTTACTATAACATTATTCTGATATTAGATTCATGTTTTCATTCATTAATTATGAAAACTCTTTTTGTTAAACTCACCACCATAATCTAATCTCAGATATTTCATCTTTCATCTAGTTTCTATTCCCACAGTATCCTCCCATTGAAAATAGATTCCAAACACTTTACATTTATGGTTCTAAAAGTATTGACATGATTTTATTGTGAAATCATCAATTAAGGTAATAATGTACATACCTATTTCATAATAATGAAATGGGGTAGGTACCCAAAAAATTATATAAACTAATTCCATCCTTTTTAATTTAGGTTTTCTTCTATAAATATTGAAAGAAAACATTTTTTATTCCAGGGTTTACAACTCTCACTTCTTCCAATGTATAAATGATCTAACTTTTATTACCTATATCTACTAGAATCTTCATACCTTTCTCACTGAGGTTCCCAAACCGATTATTCTAAAATTATGAACTTCCAGAATATTTCATTTAAGTGATTATATCTCCCACTTTTATTATATTTATTTATAGGGAACCAACTTTTATATCTATGGATATTAAAAGAAAACCTCAAGTAATATTCCATACTCTTTCCAAAAATATCATCTAAAACCTACTTTATCCAGATGAACCACTAAAATTAGGTTCTTTAAAAGTCCTAGAACATGTTTCATTATCTTCAATATAATAAAACTCTTGTTCCTCAATTGAATTTTTATTTCTCTCTTTCCCTAATATTAATATCTTCATCATCATAAAGATTCACTCTACTAAATATCCAGATACATAATTTTATATGCACCCTTTTCAACTATGGAATGAAATCATGCTCTAAAATCTATGATCCATGATTCAATTTTTGTAGAAACATTTTCAAATGGATTTACACTACTTCATGATTCAACACTAAGATCCCTTAACGAATTCCTTCTGGAATTTTTCTTTTTAACATGATAATCATTTTTAGGTGACCTCTCCTTCCACAATCCCAATTCTAGAATCCTTCCATCTTATCTTCTCCTCTCATTCCTTCTCTAAATACATTCAATTATATTGATGAGGTGATAATACTCTTCCTTATATATTCAATACATCACCAAAATATGCTCCAATATCTTTCCATCATAGATCCTCATTGAGGATCAAGTTATGAAAATCAATGAACCCAAATTCATTATTTACACTAGATCTAATTATATCTATAACCATGTCTTCCCAAGACTCATGTAAAGATGATAATAACTATAATACCCATACATAATCTAGGAATGTAACCTTCACAAACATCAATTGGATATAGATTATGATGAAATCATTCATAAAATATGATGTAGACCTTCCTTCTAATAACCTCATACTGAATAGCTTCTGCATAAAGATCACTTTAATTAATTTTTTAGGATTATCATATATATATTCAAGGTTTCCCATCAACTTGTTTATATTTTTCTTCTCTTAAATGCTCAAACTCATATTATGGACTAAATACATTCATATCAAACCCAGTTCCTTCTGATCTATGATTCCTAATTTACCTTTTTTCATTTATTTCAGTTTGAAACCCTTCAATGGAAGATCTAGATCATTATAAATGAGATTATATTATATCATCATCTTATGAAAACTAATATCTGATCCATAAAACTTATTAATCCATATTTTTACTTCTTCAAACGCGATCCTTCTAAAAACTACAGCTCCCACTAAAATTCAAAAACAAATATAACTATGATTATTTTTTCAGAATATATAGTTGAAATATCAATAATTCTATGAACCAATCCTCAAAAACCACTTATTTATAATTCCTCCATCCTATACTTCTAATAAACAATCATAAAATTTTGTTTTAGAATCAACTGGTGAAATCAGATTTAAGATGAAACTCTCTAACTTAATGTTCCATAACTTGATAGAAATGGTGTTCACCCCAATCACCACCACAAGTCAAAAAAACATCATCCCCATTAAATCAAACAAAACATTTATAAAATGAAATTAAATATTTGAATGTAAATAACACTTTATTTTTATATGGTTAGAATATAAATTCTAACATACATAGGAGATAGATTACAGTAGCTCATTTCCACAGAATGAAAGCTTAAAAACTTTATCGAATTATGGAGTCACTTGGATTACTATATTAAAAGTGATCACATTCAGTTATGACCACACATAATAGGTCCCCTTCCCTCTATATATATAGAGTAACATCAAGTAATCCAATTTGTAACGACCCGAAATTTTGAATAAATCTTGTTTCTTAATTTTGTGTGTTATTTTATTTTTTATACTCAACAAAACTGTTTCATTTGATAACATGAATATAATTAAAATGAGACCGTTGGGTTTTGAATATTATATGACCATTGGTCAATATGACCGCTGTAAAGTAAACATTTCGATTATTGTCTCTAAATACAAGTAATCTTGGTTAATTAATATAGAAAGAAGATTCGATGGCCTCATCCAGTAGTCTTGGACCGATCGAAGCCCATCTAACAGAACTTGGGAAGGGGGTAGCACCACTGGGCTTTACTCTGGACTAATCCCAAGCCGAACTTCATTGTGTGAAGCTAGAACGGAATCGCCTTTGCGAGAAGTTCAAACTGATAGAAATTACTACTCGTGCGATGTTGGCTGAGCCTCCCTCGGATTCTCTCACCTTAGCACACCTTACACTTAGGTCCTATGCTGGTGTGATAAGGGGCTATGCAAGGAGACCGTAACTGCCTTGTGTAATCCTTTATTTTAAATAAAAATTGGGATTTCTTCTTATGATGAAGTTTATGAATTTTCAAATGTCCGGATAAATATAGTATGCATATTTTTGGTGAATTTTAGAAAAAGGATATTTTAAAAATGTTTTATGTAAACCTTTAATAATTAAAAATGTGTAATGATTTTCAAAAAATGGTCTTCTACAATTATGTTTAGTACGAAATTTAGAGTCTAATAAGATCAACTTAATTTTTGATGAATAGTAAATTATGAATAGTGATTTTATGCTTAGGATTAGTAATGTGACCAAATGGATTAGTAATCTCACTTAAAGAAATTATTAATATAATCGAGGCACCTTGATTAAGTAATGTGATTCAATAAAATGGTTAAATAATGATTTCATAAATTATTAGTCAAGTATTAGTTTTTTCAAGTGAATAGTGTTTTTTAATTAAAAATTAAATTAAAAATATTTAGAAAATTATTTTTATAAAATGGATTTCATTTTTGAACTCAGAGCATCGATATTATGTTAAGGTAATTTTTGGGGATTTTTCTGAAAAAAATGAATTTTCGGTGAATAGTGTATTTATTTAAAAATTAAATAAAAAATATTTAGAAAATTATTTTTGTAAAATGGAGTTCATTTTTGAAATCAGAGCATCTATATTTGGTAAAGGTGAAATTTTGAGTTTTTTTCTGAGAAAGTTGACTTTTCGATGAATGGTGAAAATACAGTTTTTAAGTTACGGGTGTTTAATGACATCATGACTGCATCATGATGATGTCATGAGATATTTTAATGGATGGTCGACTAAAGGGGATGAATTATTGTATGAGGTGTCCCAAGTGGCCAATACCATGGGCAAATACCATGGGCAAGCCCATGGTTTTCCCAAAACCACCCATGAGGTGTCCCTTGGCCATAATGCCTTGTCCCGTCACTTTCCCTATAAATACCAAGTCATGCTCTCATCCATTCGACTCCAAAATCATCTTCAACGACGTTCTGGTCTCCTTACCTCCCAAGGAGTCCTCCCAAGGTTCCCTCAAGCCCTCAAGGTCCCAACCTTTGAGTTTTAAGAGTTACGTTTAAGGTAAGGGATCCTACCTCCCTCTTTCTTTTCAAGTAATCTCTTTAATGTCATTTCTTTTATACTCCATGATCTTATGTTGGAGTATGTTATTTTATATTCATACTACTATATTTTTAATGTTAATATGATGATATACCCTCTCTTTATCTCATCATTTCATTTTAATAATGTTAAAGTGGCGTCGTTAGGCTGCCGAATTTTTAAGGGATTCTTTCACCCTTCTCAAGTTCTATTTTCATGTCAAGTATTTCAAGTTCCTTTTTATTTTGTTGGGGTATGATCTCTAAATCTATCATACTAATATTTTATGTTCATATTATTAGAGACCCTATTTTATCTCTTCAATTTAGTATTTTTAAGTTTTAAGTGGCGCCGTTAGGCTGCCGAATTTTTAAGGGATTCGTTCACTTTTCTCATTTTTCAAAGTTCTACTTTCATGTCAAGTCTTTCAAGTTCCTTTTTATTTTGTTGGGGTATGATATCTAAATCTATCATAATGATATTTTATGTTCATATTATTAGATACCTTCTTTGATCTCTTAAATTCAGTATTTTTGAAGTTTTAAGTGGCGTCGTTAGGCTGCCGAATTTTTAAGGGATTCGTTCACCTTTCTCATTTTTCAAAGTTCTACTTTCATGTAAAGTCTTTCAAGTTCCTTTTTATTAGGTTGGGTTATGATATATATATCTATCATACTGATATTTTATGTGCATATTATGAGAGACCCTATTTGATCTCATCAATTCATTTTTATGAAAGTTTAAGTGATGTCGTTAGGCTGCCAAATTTTTAAGGGATTCTTTCACCCTTCTCATTTTCAAGTTCTATTTTCATGTCAAGTCTTTAAAGTTCCTTTTTATTATGTTGGGGTATGATATCTATATCTATCATAATTATCTTTTATGATCATACGATGAGAGACCCTATTTGATCTTGTCAATTCATTTTTATTAAAGTTTAAGTGACGTTGTTAGGCTGCCGAATTTTTATAAGAGAAATCTTATTTTTGTCTTACTTCCATGTTTTTCATTTCAAATGGTATGTAATTAAAATTTCAATACCATGATTCATATACTTTATATTATGTCCCCCTACTATTTTTATATATCATTTATGAGTGGGAGACCCATGTCCTTTCTATTTTAAACATTTTCTAAAACCCTGTAACGTAGCCGTTATGCTGCAGAATTTTCGTCTCAAAATGCCTCTCTCTTTTTCTCAAAATTATTTTCTGTTATTAAGTGAATACTCAAAGATATTATTTCTACAGGGGTATTCACATATATATATCAAAATTTTATATTTTAAATTCTGGGATTTACATACATGAAACCCGCTTTCCCATTCGGTGGGTTTAAAGTGACATAAAGATCATGTCTTTAAAGCAGTTTTTAAAACGTTATAATTATGAAATGAAACCCATTTCTTTTATGCTATATGGGTTTTTTTATGAAATGATTGATGATGATATATGTGGCTCACATGATAATAAAGACATTTCAAGGGTGTTCCTAGATAGCGCTCTAATGCATTGGGTAAAGACTTAATCTCTATAGATGACCTTTTAGACTGATACCTTGGTGAATAACCTTGGTAATTTTTATTGACACCTTGGGGATGGACCTTGGTGAAATGAAATGATTGTGAATATTAAATGTTGTAGCCACATATTCAAGTTATGAAAAACGTTGTTTTTATTATGATATGACTCATGATTTCTTTCTCATGCCTTAAAATTCTTTTCATGACATTGTTGATGTATCTCAAGTTCACATGTTAAATGTTTCCCCTTGTTTCCCTTACTATTCCTTCTACTCACCCTTTCTTTTGATGTATGTCCCCAGGTTATGAGATGCAGTAATGAACCTAGGATGAACATGAGGAGAAGCCTTTCAAGTGTTTAAGAATAATGTTTTTATGTTTTTATGTTTTAAGTTCCTGGTTTCCAAGACACTAAACCTTAAAGATCTTCGGTTTTGTAAAATGTAATGAAAGTTTATGTGATAAAAAGGCGGGATGCTATAGTTGGTATCAAAGGATGGTTTAGTTATTTGTTGAAATTAGGATATTAAAGCTTTATGAATAATCCTATAGAAAAGTTTATATATAGGAAATCTTCCTGGTATTTTGGTGAGTATTGAGTAAGGGGTTTCCAAGCAAATAAATCTCTGTCTGGATACGAGCAGGTAGAGGTGGATCTAGCACAGATGTACATAGGGGTAAAACCTAAAAACACCGCTTTGAGCTAGACTCAAATGGGAACTAGTACATGAAAACGGGCCTTGCTTCACTCTTGGTTACGACACTCCCTGGGGATATGCTTTGGGAAATTCATAATCTTAGTATGAAACATTATTAAAGGAACAAAGATAAAATAAAATAAAGATTCACATAAGAAAATATGATCATGGATAACCAAGATTAGAACCTAGGGGATCACAAGTTAGGGTATACTTTCCTTCTACAAGTTTATCCTTATATGATTGAAGTTTCCTTTTAATGATTATTGGCTAAGTATTCAAACCCCTAATTGTACTTTCTTTTCATAGTTAATGGCGGGAAATGGAAGAACATGTCCCAACAACCAATGTGATAGGAAATGTGACGATTGCCATATTAATATGATAGAGATGATTAGGGGATTAAAATATGATTATTATTTTGGAAGACGTTCACTATTTTGGGGACCCTATATGATCGAGGTAAATAGATTACTACGGTATTTTCATTGAGGAGTAAGGTTGACTTATATTTTGAAGAATCGATGAATTTAAGGTGGACTTATAGTAATTTAGGTTACTCATAGAAATGATTAACCTATCTTGGGAAAAATATGTTTAGGTTAGATACTTTTGTTATAAGATGTTAGGAGTGGTTGATGTTGTTTGGAGATGAACAATGAAGTTTATTTTGGAAGACTATGTTATCAAATCCTTCTTGTATTTGGGTTTCAATATTAGTTTGGTTTATTTTGAGGAATTTTAAGGACCATTATTTATGGAATGGTCTATGATGAACTTTTGTTAGTACCATGTAACTTTGAATATTTAAAAGTAGTTTCCATTCTTATGGGATTCTTTGTTTTTTAAGAGTTGTTTTACCTTACCATTTCTGTTTTTTGGATAATGTTTAAAGATAAAAGAAATTGATAGTTAATCTTTTGTGGATTACGTGACTCTCAAGAAGATGATTCTTGTGCTTTGATGAGACCAAGTAGTTTTGAATGCTCATCATTTGGAGAAAAGATTAGTTTTGGTAGAGACTTATTAAAGGATGAAACTCTACTTGAAGGTAGGTATATTTCCTTATGTTTTTGTTCTATGTAGTAAATGAATTCCTCAAAATTATGAAAAGGAACGTAAAACAAAAACATTGTTGGTTTATGTTTCCTAATGGGTAATCGAAGACCGTTTACACACATCATAAGTTTGTGATTTTCTCGTTGTTAACTTTCTCTTAATCATGTTTTCTATCACTCTCCCTCAGAACTTGACCCTTTTTTTTCTTCCATATCCATGTTTTCCTACATGGAATCCTAATATGGGTTAACTCGGGTGACCTTTATACTTACCTTTCTTTCTTTTAAACTAATAGTTTTACTGACTCCTTTTCCGATGTGAGACTTTCAATGAAAATTCAAAACCCAATTTTAAAAATTGAAAGGACGCAATTTCTTAAGGGGGGAAGATTGTAACAACCTGAAATTTTGAATAAATCTTGTTTCCTAATTTTGTGTGTTATTTTATTTTTTATACTCAAAAAAACTGTTTCATTTGATAACAAGAATATAATTAAAATTAGACCATTGGGTTTTGACTATTATATGACCATTGGTCAATATGACCGCTGGAAACTAAACGTTTCGATTATTGTCTCTAAATACAAGTAATCTTGGTTAACTAATATAGAAAGAAGATTCGATGGCCTCACCCAGTAGTCTTGGACCGATCGAAGCCCATCTAACAGAACTTGGGAGGGAGGTAGCACCACTAGGCTTTTCTCTGGACCAAACCCAAGCCGAACTTCATCGTGTAAAACTAGAACAGAATCGCCTTTGCGAGAAGTTCAAACTAATAGAAATTACTACTCGTGCGATGCTGGCCGAGCCTCCCTCGAATTCTCTCACCTTAGCACACCTTACACTTAGGTCCTATGCTGGTGTGATAAGGGGCTATGTAAGGAGACCGTAACTGCCTTGTGTAATCCTTTGTTTTAAATAAAAATTGGGATTTCTTCTTATGATGAAGTTTATGAATTTTCAAATGTCCGGATAAATATAGTATGCATATTTTTGGTGAATTTTAGAAAAAGGATATTTTAAAAATGTTTTATGTAAACCTTAAATAATTAAAAATTTGTAATGATTTTCAAAAAATGGTCTTCTACAATTATGTTCAGTACGAAATTTGGAGTCTAATAAGATCAACTTGATTTTTGATGAATAGTAAATTATGAATAGTGATTTTATGCTTCGGATTAGTAATGTGACCAAATGGATTAGTAATCTCACTTAAATAAATTATCAATATAATCTAGGCACCTTGATTAAGTAATTTGATTCAATAAAATGGTTAAATAAAGGTTTCATAAATTATTAGTCAAGTATTAGTTTTTTCGTGTGAATAGTGTTTTTTAATTAAAAATTAAATTAAAAATATTTAGAAAATTATTTTTATAAAATGGGTTTCATTTTTGAACTCAGAGCATCGATATTATGTTAAGGTAATTTTTGGGGATTTTTCTGAAAAAAAATGAATTTTCGGTGAATAGTGTATTTATTTAAAAATTAAATTAAAAATATTTAGAATTTTTTTTATAAAATGGAGTCCATTTTTTAAATCAGAGCATCTATATTTGGTTAAGGTGAAATTTTGAGTTTTTTTCTGAGAAATTTGAATTTTTGATGAATAGTGAAAATACAGTTTTTAAGTTACGGGTGTTTAATGACATCCTGACTGCATCATGATGATTTCATGAGATATTTTAATGGATGGTCGACTAAAGGGGATGAATTTTTGTATGAGGTGTCCCAATTGGCCAATACAATGGGAAAATACCATGGGCAAGCCCATGGTTTTGCCAAAACCACCCATGAGGTGTCCCTTGGCCATTAATGCATTGTCCCCTCACTTTCCCTATAAATACCAAGTCATCCTATCATCCATTCGACTCCAAAATCATCCTCAACGAAGTTATGGTATCCTTACCTCCCAAATAGTCCTTCCAAGGTGCCCCCAAGCCCTCAAGGTCCCAACCTTTGAGTTTTAAGAGTTACGTTTAAGGTAAGGGATCCTACCTCCCTTTTTCTTTTCAAGTAATATCTTTTATGTCATTTATTTTATGCTCCATGATCTTATGTTGGAGTATGTTCTTTTATATTCATACTATTTTCTTTTTAATGTTCATATGATGAGATACCCCCTCTTTCTCTCATCATTTCATTTTAAGAATGTTAAAGTGGCGCCGTTAGGCTGCCGAATTTTTAAGGGATTCTTTCACCCTTCTCAAGTTCTATTTTCATGTCAAGTATTTCAAGTTCCTTTTTATTTTGTTGGGGTATGATATCTAAATCTATCATACTGATATTTTATGTTCATATTATGAGAGACCCTATTTTATCTCTTCAATTCAGTATTTTGAAGTTTTAATTGGCGCCGTTAGGCTGCCAAATTTTTAAGGGATTCATTCACCTTTCTCATTTTTCAAAGTTCTACTTTCATGTCAAGTATTTCAAGTTCCTTTTTATTTTGTTGGGGTATGATCTATAAATATATAATACTGATCTTTTATGTTCATATGATGAGAGACCCTATTTTATCTCTTCAATTCAGTATTTTGAAGTTTTAAGTGGCGCCATTAGGCTGCCGAATTTTTAAGGGATTCGTTCACCTTTCTCATTTTTCAAAGTTCTACTTTCATGTCAAGTATTTCAAGTTCCTTTTTATTATGTTGGGGTATGATCTCTATATATATAATACTTATATTTTATGTTCATATGATGAGAGACCCTATTTGATCTCGTCAATTCATTTTTATGAAAGTTTAAGTGACGCCGTTAGGCTGCCGAATTTTTAAGGGATTCTTTCACCCTTCTCATTTTCAAGTTCTATTTTCATGTCAAGTATTTAAAGTTACTTTTTATTATGTTGGGGTATGATCTATATATCTATCATACTGATATTTTATGATCATATGATTATAGACCCTATTTGATCTTGTCAATTCATTTTTATTAATGTTTAAGTGACGTCGTTAGGCTGCCGAATTTTTATAAGAGAAATATTATTTTTGTCTTACTTCCATGTTTTTTATTTCAAATGGTATGTCCTTAAAATTTCATTACCATGATTCATATCCTTTATATTATGTCCCCCTACTATTTTTATAGATCATTTATGAGTGGGTGACCCATGTCCCCTCCCTTTTAAACGTTTTCTAAAACCCTGTAACGTAGCCGTTATGCTGCAGAATTTTCATCTCAAAATGCCTCTCTCTTTTTCTCAAAATTATTTTACATTATTAAGTGAATACTCAAAGATCTTATTTCTACAGGGTTATTCAAATATATATATCAAAATTTTCTATTTTAAATTCTGGGATTTACATACATGAAACCTGCTTTCCCTTTCCATGAGTTTAAAGTGACATAAAGATCATGTCTTTAAAGCAGTTTTTAAAACATTATGATTATGAAATGAAACCCATTTATTTTATGCTATATGTGTTGTTTATGAAATGATTTATGATGATATATGTGGATCACATGATAATAAATACATGTCAAGGGTGCGCCCAGATAGCGCTCCAATGCATTGGGTAAAGACTTAATCTCTAGAGATGACCTTTTAGACTGATACCTTGGTGAATAACCTTGGTAATTTTTAATGACACCTTGGGGATGGAACTTGGTGAAACGAAATGATTGTCAATATTAAATGTTGTAGCCACATCTTCAAGTTATGAAAAACTTTAGTTTTATTATGATATGCCTCATTATTTCTTTCTCATGCCTTAAAATTCTTTTCATGACATTGTTGATGTATCTCAAGTTCACATGTTAAATGTTTCCCCTTGTTTCCCTTACTGTGCCTTCTACTCACCCTTTCTTTTGATGTATGTCCCCAGGTTATGAGATTCAGTAATGAACCTAGGATTAACATGAGGATAATCCTTTCAAGTGTTTAAGAAGAATGTTTTTATGTTTTCATGTTTTAAGTTCTTGGTTTCCAAGAAACTAAACCTTAAAGATCCTCAGTTTTGTAAAATGTAATGAAAGTTTATGTGATAAAAAGGTGGGAAGCTATACAATTGATGTGACCTCTAAAAATTATGAGATTCCATCTATTTCACTTGTCTCACCACCGATCTCCTATAGAAATCTCCAGTGTAACCAACACCTCCAATAAATTTGTAAACACAACACATTAAAATTAGAAATCCACATCATTTGGAAGTATTATATAAAACATCAGGAATAATACCACCTTTAATTAATCACATTTAATGAATACCCTTACAACCACCTCCTTCTAGAAAACACCTTCTAAAATGTTGAAGAAAAACACAGCCACTACCACCAATTCAACAAATTGAAAAACATCCATAAAAACTCTTTTTGATAAACTCGTTTCATTAAATAGAAGTATCATCCACACAATCCAAAAAATAATAAGATCATTGTTTTTATGTTAAATTGTTGAATAATTTCATGATTAATTTTACCATATTTAGGATATTATAAAAACAAGGGACTATCAGTTCAGAATATGACTAGAAGTATATAAGGATATTTTCACCTGAATACTCTTAAAATAGTTCATTAAAGATAATATCAAAATATGTCATGGATTATATTGATCTTAATTATTTATAATTATATAATAACATTAAAAATAGTACCATCAATTAGTTTATAAATATAAATCAAGAGAGAATCTATTATGTTCATTAAATAATATTAAAATACAAATTCTTTAAAGATCAATAACTAAATAATAAAAATATCAATATGAATTCATTAACCAAAAATAATAAATTTACTAATTATTGAATTTCTCATGTAACTATAACCCTGTAACAGAGCTTTATATGATATCCTCAATCATATAGTTGTATATAAAACAAGTTACGATGTGGAAAGAGTATATATATTTTTATTGTGGAAAAGGGAAAATATCATATAAATAACATAAAGAAAAAATTATTAATTAAATAATTAATAACTACCTATCTCATGATGATAATCCATATACTATGTTGTTCACATATTCAACCACTTCAGGAAATGTTTAAAATCATAAAACAATAACATCCTTCTTCTAAATTTAGAACCACTTCCAACCAAAAAACCAGTGAGGTAATGTCATTCATAAAGTAGTCGGTGAAACATTTATTTTCTAAATGATATAAAAATATAATACCTATTCAATCCTAGTAACACCCTTATAATTTATAATTATTTTCACCCTTTGGACCAATCAAAAACAAATTACATTAAATAGTTAAAAAATTTAGAAAATATTTGGAAAAAAACTTACGGACATATATTTTAGTAATATATATAATTCATTTTAAAATAATAAAAAACACAAGTCTAAATAAAAAAATTCCACATACATTTTCATAAAACTTGAATATCAAAAAACCATTTCACTTACTCCAACTTTGTATCTTAAAAATGGTTAGGTTTCTTTTCTTTTGTAATTTCTTTACAATCTACAATGAATGTGGATAAATTATCTGTAAAATATGGAATTACTTATCCCCTTTGTATTGAAGAATTATGATGGTTTATCTGATCTATATGTGACTTATAATATTTAACATACTTTTATGGAATATTATGTTGCATACAAAAACTATCATTTCGGAAGCAACAAAGTGTTATAAAATATAGAACATAGGTGTAACCTAGAAAACAGTGTAGAAGAAATTCATGCCTAGATTATATAATATTTGGGTAAATATGAGAATATATTGAATTTAATTAACCTGACCATTTTAGATAAAAAAATTCATAAAATTTATGTAATGAGTTAATAAATATAAAAAATTCAAAATAATTGTTTCCAAAAACATAGGGATAACCTATATCAGTGGTTTCAATTTTAGTTTATCTATATAAATTCCTTATTAAAATGGAAAATTTATTGAATAAAAGTAAAAAAAATGAATGATAGGGAGTTATTAAAGGAGAAAAACAAAAATAAGGAGGGTAATAGATAGATCCTAATGTAGAGTGAAATTTAAAATAGATAAAGGGGTTCTTCATGAGTCGAAACATATTAAAAATAGATTTATACAGATGTCAATTCAAACATAAAATAAAATTGAGGAAGAATGAAGAAAAGATTTGAATAATAAAAGTGATTAAAAATCCAATTATGGTTTCTTGGGAACTAATGCGAGGGAAAAGGTAAAGTGGAAGATATTATAGATTTTTAGCAAGATTAATGAGTTTTTAGGTTTAATAATATTGAAATTCAGGAAGAAAATTTTCACCATGGGACCAAGTGAATGATGTGGTGCGACTAGGGAAGTAGCATGACTTGAAATCCAAAAAGTCATTGCCGAGTGAGAAGCTTGAAATAGAAATGAGAGTGTTTTCACTTATCATATAACCATATTCCTCCTAAAATTATCGATGTGGAATAGATTAATTCTCTATCATAGTGTGACAAAGGACATATAGATATGATGGTTGTTGTCAGGGGTCTACATGACATACTAACTGGTAACACTACTAATCATGTGAATAAGAAGAAGAGTTGATTAAAATGGTAGATAGTGTAACATGATGAAATTTATGTGTCCCTAAATGGGTGGATCAACATAGATATGGGTGAAGTGGCACCTATCAACTAAGAATATACCCACAAAAATTTCTTATGTGGGATAGAGGGGTGACCTTTCATGATGCACTATAGAGAAACACAACATTAGGGGATGGTAGTAGAGGCATCATGATATAGAATACTTGTGACATAGTTTAGTGTTTGGCTACTCATCGTGGCCTTTGAGTCACTTCCTTCATGAGCCTATGATCCACATTCTGTTGGGCCTTCATTCCATCAAAAGAAATTGGAATTTTTTATCCATTAAAATAAAATAAAATAGGTCCAATAAGTGTTTTCTGTTCCTAGAGGGGAGGGATGACGCTTGACCCATTGGGTTACTAGGGTTTGTGTGTGTTTGTTGTTTTTAATCCCCCTATTGTGAATAATAATGTTATATTTACAATATATTTATGTTATCTTTGTGTTATAGTTATATTATATGACATCATAATAATGTAAATATAATTTATTGATATTGTAAATATGATGCATATGATATAAATATAACATAAAAAAATATAAAAAAATGTTATATAATTCTTATATAACATAAATAAAACACTTTAAAACATAAATATAATATTATATAAAAAAATATGTAATGTTATATATACATTATATTTTTGTTACATATACATTATATTTGTATTATATTTCATTACTCAATGTTAAATTTACATTGTACAATGTTATAAAAAATATTTATTTTCAATATATTTGTGTTATTTTACATTATAGTTGCTTTATATAACATTATATTTACATTTTTTCCTAATGTATATGTTATATTCAAGTTATATTGTAAGGTCCTACCTTTTCCAGGTATATATCTCTTTATTTTTTGGTAACCATTTTCTGGAGTTGGTTGTCTTTTGTTGAGCCTTGTTTGTGGAATATGAAAAAAGTTGGCCAGTTACAGGTAAGTACTAAGAAGTACATGAGGTGAAACCTAAAGAGGGAATTCACGACATAAATTATATATTTATACCATGAATTTCTCAGGTGAGCTGACCTTGTAAAACCCTTTTATGCTGTATATTAATTAGGTAAAGTGGTCAGGATAATAATTATGATATAAAATAGTTTTATAACGTTAAACCCATTTTTAATAGGTTTCTAATTCAAGGTGATTGTTTTTTCAATTGATATAGAAATTTTAGGATTCATTAAATAAATCCCATATTCATGTCGTAAATTAGTGACGCCCAGTGTTTGAACTTCAGTGTCGTGTATTATGATAATGTATATCTCTTTCCATTGATGGTATCTATTATTTGGACAATGTTTGAGGATCTTATTCAATCTAGAATCTCTTCCTCCTTTGATCTTAGTGATTTGGATCATGAGACTGAAGGTAATCCTTTGGTCCATTTCCTCCCTCTCAGATCATTGGTTCTTTCCTATGTAGGGAACCCAAGATAGGGGTAACCTAACTAAATCAAGTCTGTGTCGATATACTTTCCCTATCTTCATTAAAGATAATAAAGAAGGAACCCAACCTTACCTCAGATATTGAATTTTAGTCTACATAAAATATAATTTTGAGGTGGGTGGTCTAAAACTATTCTCTAATAGATGTCTTAAATATTCTAGTATATGGAATGAGTGAAATTGAATTGGAAAATAGTGAATGTGATATACATTACAAGTAACCACTGCTTATTTAGAATTTATATGCTTATACCTCCCATGTATCTCATTAGTTCCATTTACTTTGAGACTAGACTCTTCTCCACTTGAGAGGTGAGCCTTCTCTTATAGTCATTATTTTTTGGCCATTTTGATAAGGTTGGTTTTTTCTTAACAATGTGAATTTCTTGAAAAGGAGATTATTATTTTGGAATTCCATGGTACATAGATAATTTTCTAGAATTGAAATCCCATGACTTGATAGGATGAAATAGAATAATAAATTGATGCATTATGGGTATAATGACATGGGAATTATTAATGGGTTAGTTGACACATGAATAGTAATTAGAACAGTTATGATGATAATTGGTAGTTTAGAACAATATAATGAATGATCATTTAGGTAATGAAAGTTTTATTAAATGGGCCATGTGATGACATGTTATGTATGAATATGCATGATTATGATAAAATTCATAAATAAATGTCTCAATACTAGTTATGATAAAATTATTATATATAGGGCTTCATCCTGATTATGATGACATGTTTATATATAGGTCTTGGTCTCGGTTGTGATGAAATTGTTATATGTCATTATTGGTCCCAGTTTTTTTGAAATTATTATATATAGGTAATGTGCTTGGTTTTTCTAAATGATTATATATAATTCTTACACTTGGAAAAAATATAATACTTAAAGGGATATGCCAAGTACTCTGGTGTTTATTTGTAGGATATACCCAGGGAGTGTTAAGGAATTGTTTGGTTTGGTTCCATGACATGCATAGAGATATCCAAAATTGTGAAAAAGTGGGTTTGGTTGGCCCTAGGTATCATCCTAGATCTCGAGTGTCTGTTGGTTTATTTCATGAGTAGTATTAATTTATTAAATTAATACCCCTATTATCATTTTATTTCATACAAAATATACTCAAATTGGACTTGATTAAATGTTATTTGTGTTGGACTACTGACTTATACTCAAACCTTATTCAAACCTCTATTTAGTACTTGGTTAAATTTCATGGATATGAGAATGAATAAGGGAAAGGGGCCTTCTTTGATTGATTAATGGTGTTTGGGATGGAGAATAGATAAGGTATTAACATGGTTATTGAAATTGTGGAATTTTGTGTCTTTTATAGATTCTTATATCCTTTTATCTTCAGTGACATCGCCCTCCCTCCCTCTCGACGATGCCCTAAGCCTGATAGTAAAGATCCTAGCTCCCCCCTTCTCACTAGAGGGGGGAAGTTCTCTTCTCCTGCTCTCCACAAAGAAGTTCTTGTCCACATTTCTACCCTTTTCGAAACCATACTTTCTCCATTCATTTTTGAAGATCTAGGTTGGCCCAAAAGTCCCCAATATGTTCAAAGGATCACCTCAAGTTCCAATCTCGCTGTCGGAGTTCACTCGGGCTTTGGATCTCTTCAATATAACATCGATGGCTTAATTCCATCATCACCATACTTTAGTGGATGAGTTCGATCATTTTGTTTTTGGATCCTGGGTTTTACAATATTGTGCGGTGGTGGGGCTTCTTGATAGAAATCATATTTTGATCAGATTTTCATCGATGGAGGATCTGACTACCACATTGTCTAAGGCTCCTCAAAAATGCAATAGGAGTTTCTTCTATCTTCTATAGTGGATTTTCAATTTCCATATGAAGCGATACACTCTAACTATTTCATTATGGGTAAGTTTCCCAAATCTCCTGCTCCCATTCCAAAATCCTTCTATTTTGAAAATACTTAGAAACCTCGTTGGTCACTTCCTATGCTCTGAAAGTAGAACGAAGGCCATGAGCCATCCTATTTGTCCTAGAATTTTCGTAGAGGTATATATTTCAAAGGTTCTGGTGGACTGGGTGTTGATAATAATTGGAGAAGAGTTTAGGTGGAAAAAATTTATTATCTTTGAGTCACAGACTGATCATTGTGCATCCTACAGGCAACTAGGACATCTTGTTGTTGTCTGTCATAATGGGTGTCGGATAAAACAGGTGCTTCCTCATGGGAAAGATCAGATGACAGATGAGGTAAGACCAGATTCTGGAACACAGGGGACTATATTTAAATAGGAGGGTTTGGGTCTCCCCTCATCTAATAATCCTACGGTCGACACTGGGTCAACAAAGGTCATGTATGGTAATAGCGACCCCGTTCTGGATAAGACTTCTCATCCCGAAATTCCTGAACCAAGGGTCTTTGATATTTTCTTACATCTGAGGAATGATATGGCTGGTCCACAGCTATAGGGGAATTCTCCTTCAGTTCATACAGTGGTGAGGAGTCTTATTTCCTATGTAGGGGTTTTTTCTGGCAGTGCTAATCATCCTGTAGTGGTTCCACAAGAGGGTGTGTTGAATGGTGCCAATGGGGCGGGTCCCTAGAGTCACGCCTGTATGGGGAGGAAGATATTATGAGGAGGAATAGGAAAATAAATTCATCTATAATGTTAAGTAATTAGTTTGATGGGTTGGATGAGGAAGGGTCTGAACATGAGCTCTGGCCGATCCAGGGGCAAGAGATTCAAGAGGCTGTGGAAGTGCATTCAACCCTTTTATCAGAGGCTGATTATGAGGAAGAGATCTCTAGTCAGCTCTTAGTTGATTGTGAGGAGGGAACTCAAGTCAGAGGGCTTCATATTCTAAGGAAGAAGAAGGGTCTCATGGGGACTAGCGATGCAGGGGGTGGATTGTGGTTGAGGGGAAGAAATCCAAAGGCCTTAAGGACTATTATCATCTGTCGAAGCCGATGGAGACAAGGGTGGCCAGTAGGGCCAAGGTGAATGCTGATGAAACTATGTACCAAATTCAAGGTAGTAATAAGATCACAATTATTCAAAAATGAAAAAAACAAATTGAGAGTCGGGATCCTAAAATACAAAAGCAGGGGGAGGAATTAGGAAAGGTGGATGAGGCAAATGGGAAGGAACTTCTAGATCTCCTTATATCTTCTAATGAAGAAATGTAGTAATAGTCCATTAAGCTTATGGCCTTAGAGGAAGAGGAGAATAGAATCTTAGAGATATTAGAGGTGATTTCAGAAAAAGTCAAAGGGATTGGATCTACAAACAAGACCTTCTTTTAGCACGCTCCTTTAACGAAAGGAAAATCAATACAGAGGAGTACATCCAAACATGGTACAAGATTGTCAAATACTTTTAAGACCTTGTCAAATATGGTCTGGATACAAAGTCACACACCCTCTATTGGGGACTATATCAGGTAAGAAATTTCAATATCCTTATTCTTACTATTAACGATTTTTTAATTTCCTGCCATGTCTAAATATTTTAGCCTTGTACTTGTATGGTTTCCCACTTTTCCTCAAAAGTGCTTTTGGAAATAAAAATTTAATCTTAGTAGTAGTCTATCCTTTTATCTTATAATATAAAATATATCATTTAGAAAATTTCATCGTATCATTACATGAGTCTATTTTTATTTGGCTTGTTCATATTGTTCTTTATTTATATTGAGTTTCATTTTTTATTATTTATATTATTTTCCACTACTATGATATTTTTATTCCACTGTTAGTGAAACTCTATACCAGGGGGTATAGTCTCCCCACTATATTCCTCGCACACTCATTTCTAGTCGGAAGCCTTGTGTGTATGGGGATTCATACCTGAGGTCAAGTATCCAACTAGTATGGTCACATGAGAGAGTACCATGTCAGGTATGTTACAAATTGGTATCATATGATAATGTTTCTTTTATATAACATTATTGTTTTGTAAATCTGGAATGGAGACTAATGTTTTGAGACTTGGTAATGATATTTTTTATGGGAGTATATAACCCATGTATGGATATAAATCTAAGTTCCTAGGGATGAGATTGTAGTTCATGTTGTTCTCTTGTTATAGTTTTTATGTTATTTCACCTTAGGTAATTCACTTATTATGTAATGTTATTATTTATTGATATTTTACTCATGGTCCAGTATGGTATGATATGGGTATGAATACATCATGATAGGAACATATGGATATATATTGACATGAATTTTTCATTCTAGGGACATATTTACTACATCGAACATATCTACACTTATGATCCACAAAATAAGAATCCTTTATATACCTGAAAATTTAAATGAAATAAATTGTTAAGTTATTCTAATTCACTTGTTAAGCCCAGTACAAAGGAACATTGAGCCAATGATTCTATTTTTTTAAATGTTAAGGTTGAAATTATTATTTTCTTATGTTATAAGGAGTCTTTTATCTCTTTTAGAAAAAATTCACCCTCATCATATTTTAATTGAGAAATAGAAGATTGGAAATTTTTAGGGTCCTAACATAGTCGAGGAAGAAATTTATACAGCTCTATAGAATTAGATGGATAACCTACATCGTGAAAAATTTATGAGTGTCGTGTGATCCATGGTGAGGGATACTATTCACACCATACATCTGATGTTTGAGATGAAAAGAGAGTTCTTGAAACAAAATCCACCTACGTACACTCAGAAGAGAGGCCCCAAGCAGCTAAGTTCAATATTGAGATAGTCCAAACAATCTACATGCACTTAAATACACCAGTTAATATGAGGTTGAATCTTTTTTATTACATAATTAAAATACAATCCAATCCTAGGTGGGACATTCTAGAGTAATTTGGGAAGCATGTAGAGTAATCCTTGAAGTACATTGATGAATGGTTTTTAATAAACTTCTATCCAAATACATTAAGAGATTAGAGGGATTATGAGTTCTTTAACTTGACATTGAAAGGCATGTCAATGAAAGACTATGTTGGATGCTTTACAAATATGAATTGTTTTGTTCCATATTTGGAAGTTGACAAGGTCTCCAGGATGAGATGTTATCATGATGGTATTTTCTATGAGATAAGGTCAGAAGTGAATGTATTTTTGTTGAGAATATTTTTGTAGATTATGAATTAGGGTCTCATCATGTAAGGGAACCTGATAGAGGCTCCAGGTAGTTGTTAGATAGTTTCAGTCCGGTAATCTGGGAATTCTACTTATCACACTAGGAAGTACCACTATGGTATTATCTGCTAGGGAAATAGAAAAAAGAGTGGTCTGGGAAGTGGAATTCTACCTAAATATTACAGATCAGTGGAGTTATATCATTGTGGTAATTTTTTTCCAAAATCACCCTTGTTGTCCTCACCCAACTATAGAGTTTAATGCTTGTGGGAGGATGGATCATCTTCTAAATTTTTATAGTTCCCCACATAATCTGATTAGTGGAAGGGGTCATGATAGGAACCTGATTTTGGGAGTGACTATCCTACCCATCAATAGATAGATAGTTGTATTTCCATTGGATGTTCAGGATGAATTAGGTAATATAGTACACTAGTATAGGAGCAGTAGTACTGGAAATCTAGAAAAACATATGGGAGAAAGAATGGATCCCAAGATAGAGGGGTATTTCAGCATTACTCTATATAGTATACTCTAGGTAGTTAGGATACAGGATGTTCTACCATCATAGGTAATATTCTTGTATCATCTACCCTTGATTGCATTTTTACACAATATCACAACATTTTTTTTATCATGAACAATTTTCAGGTGGTTTGGGATTGGTTGTATAATTTTTGGATGGAATTATGACTATCAACGCACCATTTTGAGTTTAGTAAGAGGATATCAAATGTTGTAAGGAATGTTCTCTAAAAATTAGTGGCTATTGTTTTCTTTGGTAAATATTTATACTGGAAAAGACGAGTTTCGATTTAATTCTTTTTAAGGATTAGATATTTTTATAATAGGCTCATATTTATTGTTACCAAAGGATGTTTACCTTTCTATCTCTATAAGGGGATAACTATTCACACCAGGGTGAGTGGGATCATCAGGTTGGTCATGCAAGATCAATTGAGTGCATATTAGACTATCTCATGAATCAGATTTCAATCCTTATTCTAGATGATGGTGGAATGAAGTATATTAATTTTACTCTATTTGTGAACTATTTTTAGGATGACTTTACTAAAGTGTTATTTGTCTTACCACCTGAGAGTTAGATCAAGTTCTCATTTGTGTTGGTTCTAGGAACTGAACCAGTTTATCTCATTCTTTATAGAATGGAACTTCCAAAGCATTGTGAGTTGAAATTTCAGTTAGATAACTTGGAATCCAAAGGATTATAATTCCATAGTAACTCTCCATAGGGTTATCCTACGCTTTTTATCATAAAGAATTTTAGTACTTACAATTATGTGTCGACTAACAC
Organism: Viscum album; assembly: GCA_963277665.1. Taxonomy (NCBI): domain Eukaryota; kingdom Viridiplantae; phylum Streptophyta; class Magnoliopsida; order Santalales; family Viscaceae; genus Viscum; species Viscum album. The sequence goes on from OY728162.1 coordinate 41,758,486, forward strand.
CAGTTGAACCAATTGATGGTCATGAACCGGTATCCCCTTCCACATAGTGATAATATCTTTGATTACCAGAGATATTCCATGATATTTTCCATGATTTAATTGAGTTCAAGGTGCCATCTGTTTTGGGTGAGAAAATCATACTTACCCCCAACATATTCTAATAGAATTTATGGATTTTATTAGTTTGTGGTTACATTTTTCAGTCAGATGAACACACCTACAGTGTTAATGGCCTTAAGGAATAAAATCTTTTATCCTTTCTTGGATAAATTTGTGCTATATTTTTTTAATGATATCTTAGTGTACTCACAATGATTAAACAATCACACCCAATATCTTGAAATCATCCTAAGTGCATTAAGAGAGCATCAACTTTATGTCAAGCTGTCAAAATGCAGTTTTTATATTGATAGATTACACTTCTTGGGCCATTTTATATCAGAGGGTGAAATTTCAGTGGACCCAAAGAAGGTTTAAGCCATAATATCTTGGGAGATACCTAAAAATGTCTTTGAGATTTAGGATTTTATTGGTCTATCAAGATAATATATATTTTTAATCTATGAATTTCCTATTTGGAAGTACCAATTTCTAGGATGACCAAGAAAGGGGTAAATTTTCTTTGGCCAAATTCATGTGAGAATGATTACCATATGATAAATAGCAGGCATACCTCTGCACTGATCCTCACTTTTCCTCTACCGAGAAAAGATTATTTTATGTAATTTGATTCATCCGAAGTTAGATTTAGAAAAGCTTTGATATAGGAGGATTGAGTGGTCACTTATGGATCCAAATAGTATAGACTGCATGGGAGGAATTACCCTTCACACAATAAAGAGCTAACTATGGTGATACACACTCTGAGATGCTAGAGGCACTATATATTTTGAGAGAGTTTTGTGGTGTACATGGAACAAAAGAACCTCATGTACATCTCTTTTCACCGGGACTTGAACCTTTGGAGAGGAGGTGGGTCAAGTGGCTTCAGTCCTTCAACATTGATTTGTAATAAAAACCTAGAAAAATAAACATTATTTATGATTCCCTGAGACATAATATGTATATATGGGTAGTGTGTGAGTCTTACGATGAGCGGTGGTATATGGTACTATTTTTATACATGCATCTTGATGTTCAGGAGTCCCAGTAATGAGTAGCTTGGACTTTACAATCTGTTTTATCCTTAAATCTAGAATGGATCATGATTTTTCATTTATCTTATATGGAGGGATTGGATTTTAATGATGACATATATTTTGGGGATCCACCATTTGAATGGTCTCTCAGCAGTGGCGACTGTCTTATTTTTTCATGTATAGGTTCATATGGACTTACAAAAGATGATGATGAGAGATTTTAATGATTCTAGATGGGTGGTACATCCAGGTATAAAAAATATATATTTTGATCTTTTTAGAAAATACTGGTGTCTAGTGATGGAAAATGATGTAGTGTGATTTTTTCCAAGATGCATCACCTATTAATAGGTGAAGGCTGAGCACTAAAGGCCCGTGGGGTTGTTTTAGACTCTACCAATTACTAAGTATAAGTGGGATGATATCACTATATATTTCATTATAGGATTACCCCCATAGTAATAATTCATTTTTCATGATTATATATTGACTAATAATGGTATCCCACTTTTTCCTATTAGATATACCTTCACCATCGATGATCTGGGTAGTCTCGATGTGTGGGAAGTAGTTTGGATGAATGGTGTTTCAATGAGTATAATTTAAGATTAAGATCCTCATTTAATTTATTAGTTCTGGAAAGTTCCTAAAAACCCTTTAGGATCACAAGTTCTTCTCAGTATAAACCCATCATCTTCATGCTAAGGGCCAATCAAAATAGATGAATCAGATTTTAGAGAATATATTACGAGCATGTGTTATGGATTATAGTGGTTCTTGGGAGCATCATATAGAACTCATGGAGTTCTCTTATAATAACAGATTCTAGGAATCAATCGAAATGGATAATTTTCAGGCCTTTTATGGAAGGTCATGTTCTTTTCCTCTTTTCTAGTTAGAGGTACGAGATTTTAAACTCATTGGAACTAGTCTTGTACAGGAGACATCGGGGGTGGTTCAATTGATCAGGGAGAAATAAATAACCACTTAGAGATGGTAGAAATCATATGAGGACCATCGAATTTGACCTATAGATTTTGAGTTTGGTCATTTTTTTCTTTAGGGTGTCACCTAGGTAGAGAAACAACCATATCCAGAAATAAGGGAAGCTAGAACATAGGCTTTTTAGGCTTTTTGAGATAGTGGGAAGAGTCAGTATATCTATTTATTGTATATCCATTCCATAATGTATCAATTCATTTCATGGTTTGTTTCATGTGTTGCATCTTCAATGATGTCACCCTGATCCTTCTCACATGATAGATTTTGATGACAACGAGATGGATGTTGATGTGTCCTTTGAAGATAATCTGATTCATATTATGAATTTTAGTGAGAGGAATCTCTAGGCGAAGACTGTACCTAGAGAAAGTATAATGGAAACATGGGAATGTATAAGAGGTGACCTAGGATAAGTAATCTAATATGAAGACACAATGGCTAGACTTTTTCATCAATTCCCACTGATATGTTTTGGATAACATATAAAGGATGATTTATTATATGGTAGGGAGGTAGTAAGATCATGTCTACTGTAGATATGTCTCTCTTTATATTTTTTCCAACTACTTTTTGTAGTTGGTAGTCTTTTGTTGAGCCTTGGTTGGAGCATCTAAAACAGGATGGGTTAGTTCTGGGTAAGTACTACAAAAAAGAAAGAGATGCAACTTGGAGAGAAAATTAAAGGCATAAAATATAGATTTAATGTGTGAATTGCACAAGTGATTTGACCCCATAGAACCCTTAAAGGTTGTAAATTCATAAGGGAAATATGTGAGTATGAGATTTATGATGTAAATATATATTTACGATGTAAAATCAGTTTTTATTCAATTTCTTACTCCTTGTAATGGTATTTTTAGTACGTATGAAAATCATTGGATTCACAACAAAAATCCTAAATACACAATATAAATTAGGAATAACCAGAATTTAAACTCCAATTCCATGCATTCTAATAATGTGTATCTCTTTCCTTCGATGGAAACAATTTCATGGATGATTTCAGAGGATCCTCTTCAATACAGAAGCTTGTCCTCCATGGATCATGGAGCATCAGATCATGAGATTGAATGTAATTATTCAATCATTATCTTTCCTCTTAACTCATTGGTTGTTTCCCATGAAAATCACCCTAGATAAGAAATACCTAACTAGATCAAGTCTATGTTAACATATTTTCCCTGTCATCATTGAAAAGAAAAAAGGAGGAACCTAAACTTACCTTGAACATTGATTTTTAGTATGTATCAATAGTACTTTGGAATTTTCATCTCTAAAATAATTCCCTCATGTCTATTTTAATTCTTCTAGTATATGCTTTGAGTGTGATTGTGTCGTCATGTAGTGTGTGTGACCTTAATAATGAGTAACCACTACATGTTGAGAATTTATATGATTATATCTCCCATGGACCACATCAGGTCCTTTGGATTTGAGACTGGACTCATGGACAACCAAGTAGTGATCATTCCCTTATAGTCATCATGTTTTAAAAGTTTTGATAATGTGGATTTTATATTAACAATGTGAATTTATTGAAAGTTTGATTATAATTTTGTAATGTCATGGTAAATGGGTAATTGGTTAGAATAGAACTTTCATGACATGAAAGTTTGAAGTGTCATAATAAAATAGTGCATTATGGGTATAATGTTAAGAGAATGATTAATGGGTTAGTTGATACTTAAAAATGAATTGTAAAAATTATGATGATGATTGGTAGTTTAGTCCAATAGAATGAATGGTCATTATGGTAATGAAATGTTTACTTAATATGGCATGTGAGGACATGTTAAGTAATCTTGTGCTCAGATATGTAAAAATACATAAATTTTGGCCTTGGTTTTGGTTATATTGAAATTATCATATATTGGGATTGTTCTAAGTTGTACATGATGTGATTATATATAGTTCTTGGTCCTAGTTTTTATCAAATGGTTATATATAGGTCTTGTTCCCTATCATGCTGAAATGATTACATAAAGGGATTGTGTTTTATTTTTCTAAAATTATTATATATATAGGACTTGTTCTTGAATATACTGTAATACTTAGAGGGATATTCCCAATTCTATAGTGTTTATTTATGGGTTATACCATGGGAGAGTTATGAAATTGGATAGCAGGGTTCTGAAACATGCTAAATGATATTTAGTATTCTGCTGAAGAAAATTTGGTTATCCCCAAGTGTCATCCTGGATCTTGAGGTTTAGTTTGTTTATTTCAAAATAAGTGTTAATTTAATAAATTAATATATCTCTTATTTCTTTATATATTTCACTATATACATAGACTGGACTTGTTAAGACGCTGTTGGTGGTGGCCTATAGTGTTGTACTAACACCCTATTTGGGTCTCTCATTGGTACTTGGGAAGATTTCATCATTGTAGGTTCGGATAAAGGAAATGGGCCCTACTTTGACTGTTTTTTATTGGATGGGTTGGATCATGGAGACCTGACTGACATGGGTCTTGGGGTTGGTGAATTTTGTGTCTATTATAGAGAGTGTAACATTTTATTGTATGAAATATAACACATCATTTATATACTTTTAACTTGTCATTATAATATTCTATTTTTATTTGGATTGTTCGGCATGTTTATTATTCAGCTTGAGTTTCTTATTTGATTAGTTATATTGGTTTCCACTACTCCGGTATTATTTTCTTCCATTATTGGAACTCTTTATTGGAAGTTATTGTCTCCCCACTATATTCCTTACACCCTCATTACTATACGGTTGTCTTTTCCGTATGGGGAGGAATTCCTAAGGTCATGTAGATAACCTGAATGATCACATGAGAGTGTACTAGTTGGGGATTTTACATATATAATGTTATTTTTATATTACTTTAACATTATATTTATAATATTTTTACACTATATAACAATATATATACATTATATTTGTGTTATAATAAATTACATAATGTTATATTTACATTTTATAACATTATAATAATGTTATATTTACATTATATTTATGTTATATAACAATATATTTAAGTTATGAAAATATTAATTTAAAATGCGCAGTTCCAAACCATGAATTTGCACCATATTTTCAAATATTTTCCATCATTCACATCATTTAGGTAAAATTTAAAAATAGTTTCACTATTTTTAAAAATTTCTCAATTATGTTGTAAGTTATTAATTACGTAATTTGTAATTAATTATATTATTTGTTATTAACTATATTACATGTTATTTTCATAATTAATAAATAATAACATAATTATTGAAATTAATAATTAAAAATATAGCCCAAGTGGTGGTGGCCTAGTGGGTACGGTTGTTCACTAGTTTATATAGAGATGGTAATTTTATTCCCACTAGTTGTGTTTTAGCATAAAAATTACATTCCTTTTAATTTAATACTATTAACTATGTAGGGAAGAAACATGAGTCATGTTTTCACCTAGTCGACATTATAGGGTGCATTCGAGACCTGATGACTAGTGCAGACAGAAGGGAATTAGGGATGCTAGTAAGATCATGAACTGTACATGGGTCATGTTGGGTTTCCTTTTAAAACAAATAATAATAATATAAATAATAATATAAATAATTTAATTATTCATTTATAATCATAAATGTCTAGAATCATGATCTAGGAGACTAATTAATAATTATTAATAATATTAACATAATTAGTCATAAAATATTAAAATTACTAATAATATAAAGGTATACTAGCATTATCAATAACTAATAATATAATTAATAACAAATAACAAAATTATTGTAATTAACCATTAATAATATAGCCACTATGGTGGGGGCCTAGTGGTTATGGTCATTCACTAGTTTCCAAGGGGAAGGGAATTCAATTCCAACTTATTTTGCATCATTATTGTAATTACATGAATGTTGATTTAATAATCTTGACAGTGAAGGACAGAACAGAGAGGGGAGATTTTACCCAGTTGACTTTGTAGGGTGCATTCAAGACCTGAGGTATAGTACACCTACAAAGGATTGGGCTATGCTAGGAATAGAAGGTACTATACATGGTTTGGGTTGGGTTTCCTTTCAAAAAAATAATTAATAATTAATAATAAAATTAATAACTTGTAATATATTTGATAACTAATAATATAAGTAATGAATTTATTGATTAATAATGAAAAAATGCTAGAATCATGAGTTTCGAGACTAATTAATAATTAATAATACTATTACCACAATTAGTAACTAATAATATAAATAATATTTAATTATATAATTAATAATTAATAATATTTAAATATAAATATATTAAGTTGGTTATGGAATGGTGTGGGTTTTGGACACCCAAATTTAAACTTTTTTTGACCCAATCCTTTCATTAATGGTCCATATTGAGAAATAAAATTCACCCCTACCATATTAAGAAAATTTTCTAAAAAAAATACAAATCAATCATAAAAAATGTTTGTGTTTGAGAAAACCCCTTCCAAGACACATTTGAGAAGCATCATGTTGACTGGCCTCATCATATTCCATTTATTTCAGGTGTGAACATTTAAAATATCTAAATCATGGTTTTGAATTTATTCATTGGTCCCTTTTAAAGGTATATAATTTTGTTGAATTTTTATTTTTATGCTGATTACATCATTTATATGTGGGTGTTCACTACAGTCTACTCTTTTTAATCAGGATGTCAAACCTTCTACAATCAAAGGTATGATTCTTGTATCATCTACCCCTTCCTGTGTTTTTTATACATGAGAATCACATTCCATTTTATCTTCTGAATTTGATAATTGTTTTGAATTATTTTTTGAAATCTTGGATAGAGTTATGAACATCGACGCACTGTTGGGAGTGCGGTCAGAGGATATCAAACACTACAAAAAATATTCTCTAGAGATTGGTGGCTAATGTTTTTTTAATATGTTTTTACTATAAATTATAAGAATTGATTTGATTATTGGTATGGATTTTCTAGTTATGTACCAAGATCATATTGAATATTACCATTGGAGAGTTACCTTTATATCTTCAAAATAGGATAGATATTCTTTCTAGGGTGAGTGGGATCTTCTAACTGTTCATGTAGAACTAATTCAGTGCATATTAGATTGTCTCACTACTCATATAACAAGCCTTTTTATGGATTATTTTGGAATAAATCATATCAACTTTCCTTTAGTTCTGAACAACTTCCATAATTCCTTATCTAAAGAGTTATCGAGCTTACCACCCAAGAAGGAGATCGATTTCATGATTGTGTTCATGTTGGGTTATGAACAAGTTTCTTTCCCACCATATAGAATGGAACTGGAAGATCTTCATGAGTTGAAAGTTCTATTGGAAGATCTAGAAGAAAAATCGTTTGTACAGCCTTGTACTTATCTATTGGGTTCTCTCGTGATTTTCTTCAAGAAGGAAGATGAGACCCTGCACTTATGTATGGACTATTGTAGGTTGAATTAGTTGATTGTCAAGAATTAGTATCCACTTCCATGCATCAATTATATCATCAATTATCTGAGAGGTTCTAGGATCTTTTGTAAGATTGTTTGGAGGTCAGGGTACCATCATTTAGGGGTAATACTGTCAAATATATCCTTGAGTTATTTTAATAGAATTTATGGATTGTATGAGTTTGTGGGTATGCCATATGGTCTCATGAACGCATTGGTGGTAATCATGGAATTAATGAATTAGATCATTCAACCTTTACTATATTATTTTGTGGTAGGTTTTGTCAATGATATCTTAGTTAACACTATGTCAGCAGAAATTATTCCACAACATCTTGAAATTTCCCAGAGTGTATTAAGAGATAATCATATTCACATCAAGAAATCTAAATGAAGTTTCTATATTAATATGACACAATTCATGTGCCATGTTATCTCAGAGGATGGAGTGGTAGTCGAACGAGATATGGTTTAATCTATACTATCTTCAGAGTGACCTAAGTATTTATTTTAGATTTGGAGTTTTATTTCTATAATTGATGTTTCAACCATGAATTTTCCCATTTTTTCATAACTGATGTATGAGATAACTAGGAATGGGTAAAGTTCTTTTGATCAGATTCTTGTGAGAAATATTTCCAAAAGAATAATATAAGGATTAACTCATCACCGATCCTCACTTTAACTATGCTAGGAAAAATTATTCCATGTACTGCAATGCATTTGGAGTTGAAATCAGAGAAGTTCTAATGTAGGAGGATTGATTGGTTGCTTATGGTTCCAGGAATATAAGACTACATGAGAGGAATTTACCTACTAATGATATGTATTTAGCTATAGTGATATATTCCCTTATATTCTAGAGGCACTATCTATTGGTTGAGATTTTTGTGGTGTTAACATACCATAAGATGATCAGGTGTATCTTTTAACAATGAGGTATGAACCTCTGACATGGGAGGTGGTTCAAGTATCTTTAGTCCTTCAATTTTGATTTGGATTACAAACCGGGAAAATGAAATGTTTATGTTTTCTCTATGAACTGTAAGACACATACAGAGTTTGTACGAGTGTATTTTCATTAATGGTGACTGGTGGGACTCTTTTAAGGCATTTATATTGATGTTCAGGAGTCTCATGGACAATTATCTCTAACTTCGACATCTATTTTATGGGTAATTTTAGACTAAATCAAGATTGAGAATTTATCTGATCTGGAGGTATTATATTTGAGAGACAACTTAAATGGTGGTGAGCGAATATCAGGATAGTCTCTCAATAGTGGTGGTTTTCTTTTATTCTTTGGTTGTGTATGGGTTCTTATGGTAATATATGAGAAAATTATGAGAGAGTTTCTTACTTATAGATGGATGGTAATTCTAGGTCTGAAAAATAAATATCATGATCTCCATATACAATATCGGTGGCCTTGTATGAAGAAGGAGATAGTAGGCTGTGTGGAGATATGCCTCACCTGTCAACATGTGAAGGCTGAGCACCAATGGCCTATAAGGTTGTTGCAACCTCTATCCATGCTGAAGTTGAAGTCGTTTGATGCCACTATGGATTTCATGAAAGGATTATCCAAGAAACTCCATAATAATGATACAATGTGGGTGATCATATATCGATAGACAAAGGTAGCCCACCTCTTCCTATCAGGGAGATGTGCATTGTTGATGTAATAAATAGACCCAAACCACTAAGTCCGAGATAGAAATGTTATGAAACCTCATGAACACCTCCTTATATGCAAGTGGATTTTAACTAATATTGAGGGTCTTATTCCATAAGTGGGAAGAATATACCCTCAATATCTTTTCATGGTATAAGTAAAAATATAAAATAAAAGAATAAATCATATTATCATGATGAAACTAAATAAAAGGAATACATTTCATATAAATAACCATCTCTCAAAGTGGAATTCATTCTTGAGTAAGTAAAGTATATAATAAATTAAATAAATCCTTTGGGTCTAGCAGGACTCATCCTCATCCATCACCAGCTCAATGCTATACTATACAACCATCCACCATGGGGAGTTTTCCCTTCAGTGGGTCTCTTTATAAATCTACAAGTGCGGGAAAATTCCGAAGTATGATGTGAGTATAAGACAAAGCAGTTCACAAATAGTGTATCCTTACCTTGTGTGATCAACTATAAAACGTTTATTCCAATAATAATAATAATAAATGTGAAAAGGAACAAACATACAATCTAATGCTGAGTGGTCGTGCACTGACTAAGACACCACAAACCCCTGGTCAATCCTACTTTAGATCCATTCCAGTTGGTTTATGGAAGATGTCGGTAGTAAAAAAACAAGAACATACCCTATATGGAGTCCTTATGGTGTCGCAGAGATGATACCAGGAATCATATATCCCTTAGGAGGACCATGTCACCAATCATCCTCAAAATCTAGAATATCGAGTAATATCATCGATCAGGTTACCTCATAGAGATAAGAACCTAGAAAATCCAGGATACCATAAGCACACCCTTGACATGGAACCATGGATACCACATACCTCTACCCTATTCTCAGGTCCCCCATTTTCATAATCATATATCAAGGAAAATATCCACACTAAGGGCTAACCATGTCATGATAATCCACCTGTCTCAAGAACCACTAAGAACCACCATGGCATGGTAACACCCATATAGGGTGAATCATAAAATTTGGCATATCATATCATCATGAGTATATAGTATCACACATAACATCATTGAGATAACAATTAAACATGAAAATAAGCTACACTAATAACACTCATGGAATCTAAATATCATAATAGATGTCACAGTATACACACATACCCACACGGGATCATAATCAAGCGTGGTGTCCAATATGAAAAAAAAAATCATCATGGAAACATATGTAAACAAGATTCCAATAGGTATGAACATCATGCCTTGTGGTTTTCCAAGTCAACATAAATGTTTTTCAAGTTCATCGTCACCTAACCCATGTCATTTCACCAACCAGAAAAACAACGATCACATTCCCAAAACTCCTAGAACCTCCAAATCATATTATTAAGTATTCTAGAGAAAGGGGAGGAAAAAACAAGGAAAAGGGATCCAAAACCAAACCTTAGAAAGGTCTTCCAAGGAGCTCCACAGAACAGAGCTAGAGGCTATGGTGTGGAGGTTTGGTGAAGGTCACCACCATGGTGCAATAAAAACCACTACAACATAGTGGTTCTTCAACAAGAGTATTCCATGGAAAAGAAATGTATCCCTGGTGCAGGGTTCATTGGAAGAGAACCACCATGACACAAGGTATGGGCTATGGAGTTGATTGAATTCCATCATAGTGTAAGACACACACAATAAGAACAAGGTAGGTGATGAGTTCATGCATGAGGTTCACTATGATGTAAGTGGAGTACAATATAGTGTAAAGCTAAATTTGTTTCTATTAGAACATTATATTTGAAGCTAAAAGACAAATGAGAATCAAGGTATTTTTAAGGAATGATTGGTGTTCTATCCTCATGAAAAAACACACCCTAAAATATCATCTTAAATTCCCCTAAATAAATTCCATAGCTCCCCTAGGTGAAGACCGTTGATCAGTGCTGTATAACAGATGTGGAGGATTCTACATAATGATGTTTGGACACCATGGAATAGACTCCTTCAACTGGAATAGCATGGAAAAGGACACTGCATAATATCATCATAATGTCAGAATACATCATAGCCTTTGGTATTATTCCACAATACCACCTGTTTTAGTGTAGTCTCAAGGGATATGGTGTAGCCTCCTTTTTTTGAAAGATAGCATAATAAAACACCCCTTAATCCCCTAAAAATATCCCTATTCTTATTGTAATTAACAAAAACATGGTCCATTCACAAAACATGGGATAATCAAAGACTTTTATTATGAAAATAAATATTTCAAGGCTTTACAATTGATGATCTTGATGGTCTCTATGTGCAGGAAGTAATTTTACTATGTAGTGTTTATAAGAGTATCATTTTAGATTGAGATCATAATTTTATGTATTATTTATTTCATGTTTCTGATAAGGCCTTAGGATTATAGGTTCTTCTATTTAAATCCTACCTTCTTCATACTAATGCCCAATCCAAGTAGTCCATTTAGATTCTAGAGGATATTTTATGAGCTTGTGTTTTAGATTTCAATGGTTCTTGAGTTCAATATATAGAACTCATCAATTTCACTTATAATAACAGTTTCTAGGAATCAATTCAAATGGATCATTTTGAGGCCTTTTATATATGGTCATTTCATTCTAGTATTTTATGGTTATAGGTAGGTTATTCAATGTTTATTGGACCTACACTTATATAGGAGATGTCTGAGAAGATTTATTTGATCAAGGATTGTTTGGTAACCGTGTAGAGATGGAATTAATCATATGATAACCAAAAGATAAAACCTATGGAGTTTGAGGCTGTTCATTGTTTTTTTATTCAGGTGTCTCCTAGGTAGGGGTAATTTCATACCTATAAAAAATAGAATATAGTTCCATGTTTTATCAGTCCATTTGAAATAGTTGGAAGGTTCAATGCAATTTCATATCGTTTAGCTCTTACACAGCTCTATAATTCTATACACAATGTGTTTCACAAGTCATAGCTTAGGAGATCCCACCCTTACCTATCTCACAATATATACATTAATGAACTCAAGCTAGATATCAATTCATCCTTTGAGGATCATCTAATTCATATTATGGACCATAGTGAGAAGAATATTACTGGGAATACCATACCTTTAGTGAAAATGTAATGGTAGCATGGGTGTGCGTAAGAGGGGGAATTGGAGAGGGAATATGATATGTGGAAACTATGGCCAGAATTGTCTATCTATACCCTCTAAGATTATTTAGAGCACAACTTGAGGATGGTAAGTTTTATGGTGGAAAGGTTGTAAGATCTAGTTTTTTAATGCCTCTCTTTATGTTTTACGAACACTTTTTTAGAGTTGGTTGTCTTTTTTGGATCCTTTACTAGAGGGTATGAAACAAGATGGTCTAGTTATAGGTATGTACTATAGATTTGTAAGATGTGTCTCCTTTAAAATGATTTCATGACATAAAATGAAGATTTATGGTGGGAACTGATCATGAAATATGGCCCCATAAAACCCTTTCAAGAGATAAATCCATCATGGAAAGTTGTGAGGTAGAGATTTATGATGTAAAGTGGATTTACTATGTATAATATATCATTATTTTGTTTTTAAATCTTGGAGATGATTTTTTCATAAGATATAAAAATCATGGGATTCGTAACATAAATCCCATAATCAGTCCATAAATTAGTCGTTCCCATCATTTAAACTCAAGTGTTGTACATTCTAGTTATGTGTGTCTTTTTCCTTCAACTACAACCCTTATATAGATGACATATGAGAATCGTATTTGATCTAAAATATCATCCTCCTTGGGTTATGGTGCTTCAAATCATGAGATTTAAGGTAATCCTTCATTCCTTATATTCCATATTGGATCATTATCTTTTCCCATATAGGGAACCCTAGATTGGGATAACCTAAATAGATCTAGTCTATGTTTATATCATTGAATGGAAGAAATGAGAAACTCATCCATTCCTTGAAAATTTACTTTTAGTCTTCATTAACTTTTCTTTTGAGGTGGGTGGTCTAAACCAATTCCCTAATTTCATTTTTAATTCTTCTAGTGTATTTATTAAGTACAATTGTGACACCATATCATGAATGTGTCCTACCTAAAAAGTAACCACTTGTTAATAAGAATTTATATTCATATACCTCACTTTATATTCATATACCTCCCTTGGATCTCATTGGATCCATTGTATTTATGAAAAAACTCATATCCACCTAAGAGGTGATCCATCCCTTATATTCATTATGTTTTGGAAGTTTTGATGAAGTGGATTTTGTATTAACAGTGTAAATTTATTCAAAAAAAGATTATGACTTTGGCATGTCATGGTAAATGGGTAATTTCTTTGAATAGAAATTCCATGACTTGAAATGATGAAATGGAATAATAAACTAGTTTTTTTATGGGTATAAGGGTATGATAATGATTAATGGGTTAGTTGAAACTTCAAAAGAAATTAAAACCATTATGATGTTGATTAGTAGTTTGGACCAACAGAATGAATGATTTTTGTGGTAATGAAATTTTTATTTAATGTGGTATGTGACTAATTTTTATCTATTCATGTTCTCAGTTGGGATGAAATTACATTATATAGAGATTAGTAAAAGTTATACTGAAATTATTATATATAGGGATTGATCCTAGTTGTGTTGATATGCTTATATATGGGCCTTTGTCCTAATTCTACTAAAATTCTTATATATAGTAATTCGGCCTATTTATGCTTAAATTATTATATATAGGTAATAATCCAAGAAATATGTAACACATAGAGGGATCTTCCAAATTCTAAAATGTTTATTTGTGGGATATTCCATGGGAGGGTTATAATAATGTTTATCATGGTACTGCTACATGCTTAGAGATATCTGGAAATGCACCAAAAAAAGGTTTGGTTGACCCCGGGTGTCATCCTATATCTCAAGGCTCAACTAGTTTATTTCATGAGAAGTATTAATTTATTAAATTAATACCCATGTTATCGATTTTTTTCGTACACTATATACTCAGACTGGACCTGTTTAGATGATGTTGGTGATGGCCTACTGAGTTTTACTCACACCCTGTTCAGGCCATCGTTTGGTACCTGGACAGATTTCATGGATATAGGTTTGGATAAGGGAATGGGGCCTTACATTGGTTTATTATTTCTAGATGGTTTGGAGCTTGGAGATGGGATATACATGGGGCTCGAGACCGGGGTCATTGGTTTCTTTTGTAGAGTCTTATATCCTTTTATTGTATAAAACAAAACATGTAATTTAGATACTTTCAGCCTATCATTATATGATTATATTTCTATTTGGATTGTTCGGATTGTTCCTTATTCATATTGAGTTTCCAATTTTATTATTAATATTTTTTTTTGCTAATTTGATATTTTTTCCACTATTATTGAAACTTTATGCCAAAGGGTATAGTCTCTCCGCTATATTCTTTACACCCTCACTTCTAATCAGAAGCCTCTGGAATATGGGGAGGCGTAATGGAGGTCACAAATCCAATAGTAATGGTCATGTGAGAGAGTAATGGGTTGGGGATGTTACATATATAATGTTATATTTAAGTTACAATCACATTATATTTATGGTATCTTTACATTATATAACATTTTATATACATTATTTTCTTATAAGACATTATATAATGTTATATATACATTGTATAACATAATAGTAATGTTATATTTAAATTATATTTATTTTGTATATTATTATATTCAAGGCACGACAACATTAATTTAAATTGTGCAGTTCAAAACCATTCTTTTTCACTTGATTTACATAGCTTTTCTCGCATCTGAATCATTTCAGTAAAATATAAATATATTTTCATTATTTTAAAAAAAATATGTTATAAGTAATTAATTATGAAACTCGTAGTTAATTATATTATTACTAATTAATTATATTATAGGTTATTTATAAAATTAATAACTAATAATGTAATTAATGTAATTAATAATTAACAATATATCCCCAGTGGGGTTGGCCCCGAAGTTATGGTTTTTCACTGGTTTCTACAGAGATTGGAATTCGATTCCCACAGTTTGTGCTTCAGCATCGTAATTATAGGCATTTTAATATAATACCCTTCATAGCACAGGAAAGCATAGGGAGGGGGTTTTACCTATTCTATTCCATAGGGTTCATTTGAGACCGAGACCTGGTACAACCATAGAGGAATGGGCTATGCTGAGAAGTGCATGAACTATACATGGTTTGGGGTGGGTTTCCTTTAAAAAATAAAACAATTAAAAAATAATAATAACTTGTGATATATTTAATAACTAATATTATAAAAAATATAAATAATAATTATTAATGATAAAAGGATATAATATTGATTTTGGAGAATAATTAACAATACTAATAACATAATTTGTAATAATTAATCAAATTATTAATAATAAGAAAAATAATTAGCATAATTACTGATAAATAATATAATTAATAACTGATAACATAATTAATAACTAATAAAATAATTAATAATTAATAAAATATTTAATAACTAATAATATAATTAATACTTAATAACATAATTTTTTTAATTAATGATTAATAATATATCCCTTGTGGGAGTGGCCCAGGGGTTATGTACGTTCCCCAGTTTCCATGGAGATGGGAATTTAATTCCAACTAGTTGTGATTTATCATCATAATTACATACATATTTATTTAATACTCTCAACAGTGTATTACTACACATAAAGGGTAGGTTTTACCCATTTGACTCTGTAGGGTTCATTCAAGACCCAGGGTATAGTACACCCGTAAGAGAATGGTATATGCAAGGAAGAGAATGAACTATAAATGGGTTGGATTGGGTTTCCTTAAACAAAACAAAAAATAATAATTAATAATATAATTAATAGAATGAAATATATCACATAACTAATAATATAATTAATGTAGTTAATCATTAATAATCATAAAAGGCAAGAAGAATGAATTTGGAGAATAATTAATAATTAATAAACTATTACCATAATTATTAATGAATAAAAAATTATTGATAATAATAAATTAAATACTATAATTAGTTACTAATAAAATAATTAATATTTAATAATATATTCAATAATTAATAATATTAATATATTATATATTAAGGTGGGTTGGGCAAGGTGTGGGTGCAACACACCCCAATTTCACTTTTTTTTCAATAGAACCATACTATCAAAGGTCCAAATTGAGAAATAAAATTTACCCTAACCCTATTAAGTTAATTTTCTAAGGAAAAAATCTAAATTGATCACTAACCCTATCTATGTTCAATAAAAACACTATGTGGACACATTTGGAAACAATTTTTATCATCTATGGGGCCTTGAAATATTGGATGATCTAGTGATAAAGAAGGATGATTAAACCTTTATTTTTTTACACACATCAGTATGGGGAGAGGGGAAAGGGGAAATGGTATGTTGGTCTTACTAAAAAATTTTCCAATATCTAAAAATCGAACACACAGTGTTCATTTTTTTTAATTAAAACTATTATCATATTATATATTAAATAAATAAGAAAAAGGTTAATATATTTATAATTGATTTTATTTTTAAATGAAATTATATTTTTCTTATATTAAAATTTTTATTACGGATTCCTAAAAAATGAAAAAATAATATGTTTTTTAAAATTTTTAATTTTTTGAATAAAATAAAAAAAATGTTAATATGTTTTATTACATACCTTTTTTCATTAAATAGGTTAAATATTAATTATTTTATTATATTTTAGAACCAATTATATTTGTAAATGAAGTAATTTTTTTTAAATGAGTTATTCCTTTTAAAATAATTAAAAATAATTTTGGGAGAAAATTAAATTTCTTAATCATTTATGGGAAAATTAATAGCTTTTCATTGATATATTTAAATTCATATGGTTTATTAAATTGTATAAATCAATATCGAGTAAAATTAATAAATTTTAATTAATATTTTTAAATAAATGCAATATTTTTAAAAGCATAAAAAATATTTATTTTTTTGACAGATTATATTATTACAATTTTATTAATCACATTAAAAATATATTATTTGTACACAGGTATATAAAATATTTTTATATGAAAGTGTATAAAAGGAATTTTTTCTAAACAAACAACATTATTATTTCTGTAAAAATACTTAATTTTTATTAATTTATATAATTTTTATTATCAAATGTAATACATTTTATTTCTAAAAATTTATTAAAAAATTGTGTTTCTATAAAAGGATAAAATATTCTTTTTATGTAATAAAAATCCTTATAAAATATTAGCTAAAAATGTTTAGGTCCAAATTTTAAAGGGTTGTTTCTCCAAAATTGTTATAGAAATTTTCAGTGAATAACATCCATGAAAATTACACTAAAAATATAAAAAGGTATATTTTATTATAAAATTTTACTATATATTTTCTAGTATAATCATTAAAATTTTCAATGGAAACTTTATTTTGAGTGTTCTATTTTATTTTTTTAGAAAATTTTCATTGAATATATGTGTAAGTTTCTAGTTTTCACTGGAATGTTACAGATGATTTTTTAATAGAATTTATGGTGTATGTTTCATAAGAATTTCTTATGTAAGTTTTATTTAAAATTTTTAGGTGGAAGTTTAAAGTTACAATGGAATTTTCTAAGAAATTTTTCCACTGGAATTTTCCAGTTTAAGTTTCAGTGTAATTTCCATTGAAAGTTTTGGTATAATTTCTAATGGAAGTTACATGGAAATTTCTAATGGAATTTTACACTAGAAATTTCCATAAGTAGTTTTAATAGAATTTAAAGTATAAGTTTCACTAGAATTTACAATAGAATTTTATGGGAATCCTGGGAAATGTAAAGACCCATAATTTCTGTGAATTTTTTTTCTTAAATACATGGAATTTTTACGAGTCTGCGAAATTTGATGACACGTGATTCCGAGGCCTGGTGTGCCCTGAATCAATTTATGAAGTTTTGTTCGGGTACGTTCAGTAAACGTACAAGCGGGTTTTTATAAATTATGAACCGGTGCTCAAAATTGAA
Source organism: Viscum album (assembly GCA_963277665.1). Taxonomy (NCBI): domain Eukaryota; kingdom Viridiplantae; phylum Streptophyta; class Magnoliopsida; order Santalales; family Viscaceae; genus Viscum; species Viscum album. Next base: position 41,776,708 of record OY728162.1, read on the forward strand.
ATTTGAGGGCACCGTTGAACTCACAGCGCCGATATTCACTTAAGAAGACTTTCACCTCGATGGCAGTTGGTCAAGAATAAAAGTTAGTTTTTGGGTTTTTAGTGAATGAATTAAATAAAAATAAGGTTGTGTAAACTTTATTTTTATTAGTTGGTTAAAACCTCCATGTGGAGGTTGGAGGTGGGGACCACCACACCTTAACCTCCCATGAGAGGTTATAGAGGTGGGGCCCACCTGAGGTCTAAACCTCCTATTCTTGTTTATTGTGGTGGGGACCACCCGAGGTTAAACCCCTTGAAATCCCCATTAATTAGGAGAATCCTCTCAACTCCCTATTAATGTTGGGGTTTTTTTTTATGTTTCATGCTCTTCTTTTCTTTCAAAATGAATAATGAGGATATGTTCCTTTTTGCGGGTGAGTTGTTGTTCATCGTTCTCCTACCTTAATGAACTGATTGCTATCACCCTAAATGTGGAGGGTTTGAGCCAAACTAACTTGGCCCGACACCCACCGTCGATCTCTTTTGTGATATGCTTCGGCATGGTGATGAAACGACGAGGCGACGAAGGCGGCGACGACAAAGGCGGTGCTACCCATGGCCATCGTGACCCGCGCCACCCCCGCAATATTTCGCACCGCCTCCAGCCGAATCAGCCTCGTCCGAGCCCCCTCCAGCTGCACCGCTCACCGAGCCGAGCCGCTGCCCCACCGGCCCACACCACCCGGCTTCCAACCACCACCGGACTCCCGTACACCCCGGACGAAACCCCACCGGTCCGCGCCGGCCTGAACCGCGCCGGCCCAGCCTCCCGGCTGCCCGCCAGCCCGTCTTCCGGCCTGCCCGACCGCCCGCTAACCTGCCTGCCAGCATGCCCAGCCATCTCCCGGCCTGCCTGACCGCCTATCAAGTTGCCTCCTAGCTTCTGGACTCCCGATCCACCTCCCAACTCCCAGCCGCCCGGCCTCCCGCTCCGCGCCGACCACCCGGCCGAACCGGCACCCTGGACGCACTGGCCTCCCGAGCTGGCCCACGTCCCCCTTGTGGAGCCCTGGTTGAACCAACACTGGTCGTGCCCTCTGGTCCGAGCCATTCCGGGCCGCGCCCTCACAACGTTCCGGGCCGAACCAACCCCAAGCCCGGGCCGGACCGCCCTCACAGCCTGCAGGGCTGGGCCCAGCGGTCCGAGAAAAACCCAACGGGCCGGCCCACCAAACGGGCCAGGTCGGACCCATCGGGTCAGGACGGGTCGACCCGAACTGGATCGGCCCAGACTAAGTCGGGTCCGGTCGGTCCAACTGGGTCGGACTGGCCCCGGGTCCACTACGACCTTTTACTTTCCTTCGGCCATATCTTTGGCACCGGACATCCGTTTGATGAACCATCAGCGGCGCTTAAAAATCTTTGCGCATGACAGTCCCTTAGAGTATACCCCACTGGAGTTTGGGGTATAATTGAGATACAGTCAGGTTGGCTCATGCACGAATCCAACCGGACCCTTGGGACTAAAAGGCTAATAACTCACAGAACGAGCATCTAATTGACGTGTCATCTATTGAATTGAGACCCATCTGACGTGGTAGATATTCGGGATACTTCTTTGTGGGACTTCATGGCAGTTGATGTATCGACACTTGGCTTAAGGAACGGACCCTCCCGGAATCAAGATTGCTTGTGCGGAAACCCTATGGATGGCTGCTTTTAGATTTCTGTTCCTAGATCTTGTGTGGGTTTGACAGTTCTAATTTCTGTTCCTGGATCCTGTGTGGGTTCGATAGAATAACTGTTCCTAGATCCTGTGTTGGTTCAACAGTTCTGAGTTCTGTTCCTGGATCATGTGTTGGTTCGATAGAATAGATGACTTAGTGGATACATCTAAGAATATATAACTCTCTCTACAAGATTTGTATACCTGTGTGAGGTGAGTCAGTAAATTTTGTGTTTTCCTCATGATTGAGATGGATTACTTGATAACTTAGGTATATGTATGGGCATATACCTAAGTGGGGTTATCTGTTGATTTCATACTTTGTGATTTATACTTTTTGGATTTTGTGAGATCTTTAGGGTCTCGGGGTCCCTACTGAGTATCATTATACTCACCCCTACATGGGCTATGCCTGCACCTCATTGTATTGGATGCAGACGACGGACAGCACTGACTGAGGCTGAGAGCACCAGGAACAGACAGTACCTAGAGTTGGACCATACGACGTGACGATACATAGAGGAGACAGACGGACCTAGAGTGCTGAGGAGGTGATCTATACCTACACTTCAGGTAAGAACCTCAGAGGATGACCCAGAGGCATATTTTCTTTTCTTCATTTGTAAATTCTGTTTCCTTGTACTTTACAGTTGGGCTTGTATTTATGGTCCCCGTTTACTTTTAGTACACTTTGTTATATAGTTTTACATAGTGTTTTTCTTCCAGCTTGTACTCTGTTGTGTCCATTTTCAGGTTATAAAGGCAATTCCTTCCCGGTTTTAGGGATTTACATATAGTGCTATTTTCCATCCCCTGGCCTATGGAAGGTGGGCTTGGGGTAGTCACGGCATGGGCCCCGGGGGACGGGTCGTGACAAATTGGTATCATAGGAGTCGATTATACTATAGAACTTAGGACTCTGATCTTTTCTGTGAAGCAATATTGTTAAGGGTACTGAGTGTGGTTTTTCAGTTCAAGGAGTCCAGTGCTGGTACAGCGGGTGACGTATCCATACACCAGGAACCTGACTTCTAATTTCTAACTTAGTGCATCAAAACACTGATTTCGTGTGTTTTTTAAGAGTTTTATTTGTGATAACTTGAGTCATATATCCAAGTATAACCTATTGACCATAGTGCACCTATTTCTTTTCAGGATGCCTCCACGCAGACAGCCAGCCAGGGTTCTAGGCTTTGTACGATATGGCGGCCCACTGAGTGACAAGACCTCGGTGCAGGGCCCTATCACAGCGTAGGCACCAGCGGTACCACTACCCCTTGGGCCACCGATGCCACCAACCCTAGTAGTAGATGATGCACGCCGCTTGAGCGCATTGCACGAGTTACAGCACCAGAGGCCGCCCAAGTTCAAGGGAGAGACAGACCCGCAGGTAGCTGAGAATTGGCTGGAGGCCGTGGTGAGAGTCTTCAGACTAGTAGGGACACCAGCCGACCTTATGGTGATCCTTTCCATGAGTCTCCTTCAGGAAACAATAGGCAGATGGTGGATTCTGATTCTCCAGGTGTATGAAGAGGTGACACTACTTTGGGTAGACTTCGAGAGACTGTTTTGGGTGGAGTTTGTCCCAGCTACCCTACATGCAGTACAGATACAAGAGCTACTTCACCTGCAGTAGGGAAGCATGATGGTGGCACAGTACTCAGCGAGGTTCATCGACCTCTCACGCTACTCCACAGATATGGTACGGGACCCATTCTTCAGGGGCCGGACCTTCGAGCTGGGGCTCAGGCAAGAGATCAGGGCTTCGATGATCTCCCTAAGCATTCTAATGCAAGTAGGGGTGTTGGAGTGATCCCTCTTAGTGGAGAGTTTCATTACTGAGAAATCACCAGCAGCGAGACCCACCACCGAACGTCACGTAGTAGAGTCTTCTGCAGCTGGAAGTAGACAGATGTCGCAGAGGTCTAAGCGGACCAAGCCATTTGGTGGACGACCTCAGGACACGGGTTTGGTTGTGCGAGGCACATAAGACAGAGCCGCAGGGCATAGGAGGACATGGCAGTGGAGTTGGTCATACAGTTGGCGGTGGACGACGTTATGAGGTGTTACCACCACCACCACCAGGAGGTCCACCCCGACTGCAGGGAGCATGTGGATAGGGGAGAGCTCAACTCCAGGCAGGTGAGGCCTACGATCATGGTGCTCCGGAGATGATTCAAGGTACGATCTGTGTCTACTCTACCTTATCTGCAATTCTTATAGACATAGGTGTCAATCACTCTTTCATTGACACGGACCTCATTCAGATCTCGGAGATTCCGACGGAGCCATTGGCTCGATCCTTATGACTAGAGACTCCTATGAAAGCAGACTCGATGATTACACACTGGTGCCGGCAGTTTGAGCTTACTCTAGGAGGTGAGAGCTTCGGTTGGGATCTCCTAGTAGCAGCGTCGAGGCCTTACAACGTCATCTTGGGTATGGAATGGTTATCTATAGTCCATGCTCAGATTGACTGTATTAGGCACAAAGTGTGGTGTTTCTACATGGATTGGACCAGGTTTACCTTCACTGGAAAGAAGGGATCCTTTGCAGCACATGATGAACTTACTCGGAGGAGGGTGTAGCCGATCACTCATCAGTTGGATTGCCTTACCCTCAGAGCAGTTGATGTAGAGAGTCTGAGCTATCCTATAGTGGTGGACCAGTATGAAGATGTTTTCTCTAATGATGTCCCAGGTCTACCTCCTCATAGAGAGGTGGACTTCTATATTGATATCTACCCTGGGATGACACTGACCTGTGTATCAGATGGCACCCGCGGAGCTTCGCGAGCTGTGGGTACAGCTAGAGGACTTGTAGGGGAATGGATTCATTCGGCCCAGTGTTTCTTCATGGGAAACCCCGATTCTATTCGCCAAGAAGGCGGATGGGAGCTCGAGGCTTTGTGTTAACTACCGTCACCTGAACCAAGTGACCGTGAAGAATAAGTACCCACTCCTGAGGATTGATGACCTCTTTGATCAACTGAAGGGAGCACGGTGGTTTTTGAAGATAGACCTCAGATCAGGCTATCACCAGCTCAAAGTTCGAGATGATGATGTGAAGAAGACGTCCTTCAGATGTCGGTATGGCCACTACGAGTTCTTGGTTATGCCATTCAGCATAACCAACACTCCAGTAGTACTCATGGGACTCATGAACAAGATTTTCTAGCCATAACTCGATTTATTTATCGTATTCTTCATCGACGACATTCTGATCTACTCGACTACTGAGGAGTATCATTCCTACCATTTTTTGGTAGTACTAGACACACTCTAAGAGCACCATCTTTATGGTAAGCTCTCGAAGTGCCAGTTCTGGATCCGAGAGGTTCACTTTTTGGGACATGTCATCTCAGAGTTTGGAGTTGCAGTAGATTCAACGAATATTGAGGCGGTAATTTCTTGGGAGCCACCCAGGAGTGTGATGGAGGTACGGAGTTTCCTGGGTTTGGATGGATACTACTGGAGGTTCGTATCGGACTTCTCCATAGTTTCAGCACCACTATCAACCTTAATGAAGAAAGGGAAACCCTTTATGTTGTCGGAGAGATGCTAGCAGAGATTTCAAGAGCTGAGGTAGAGGCTGACTAGTGCCCCCATCTTGAGGCTTCCAGAGGAAGGCGTTGGGTACGTAGTCTACTACGACGCATCAGTGACCAGACTCGGATGTGTCTTGATGTAGGAGCGAGCAGTGATTGCTTATGGTTCCCGATAGTTGAGACAGCATGAGCAGAACTATGCTACCCATGACCTGGAGTTAGTAGCAGTGGTCTTCGCCTTGAAGATGTGGCAGCACTATCTGATTGGAAGTCATTAAATACTCCCAGGAATTCCACCAGGAAGTTGAACATGCATGATGAAATTGGATCTATTTACACTAGTCTAGAGGTCCAACTCCCATTCTCGAGTACTTAATTTATGGATGCTCCATGTTTAGGGAAAGGTGGCGGTGGTGAGTGTACTCCTAATAAATGTATTATTATTTAGGGATTTTAGGGTTCCTCTTCTCATCATGCTGATATGGTTTTAAGATCAATTGAGGGTGTCATATCTAGGGACAAGAATGCATAAGATAAAAATACCCTAGAGTCATGGTTTGGAGAGGCAGAAGGCATGCCTTCTATTCCCACTTCATGTGCCATCACTGATTCCAGATATGAAGAAATGCGATTTGATGCTCTTGAGGGAAAAAAGAGGGAAGAATGAGGGTGCCACTACACAAAATTTCATTGTTATGTTGGATTTCAGTAATAATCCAGAATTTGATGAATTTTATCTTGTGATCCTTGAGGTGAAAGGCATTGAAAATAAAAGGAGGTTAAAGGAAGGCTTCCCATAGTTTGTTTTAAATGGATATGGTAATGTTTCTCCCTCTCTGGTGAATGTAAATGTTGTAAATGAATAGATCAAGGTGGTATCTACTTCTCATTATGGGGTTCCCTTGCTTGGGGACATTGTAATTATTCATGAATTTACTGGAGATAATCCTCTTCTTATTGAGACATTACCTTGGGATGATAATAAAGAAGAAAATATGACTGATTATATTCAAGAACATCAAGCCTTAATACTAGGGAATGATATGGAGGAAGTCAAGATTTTGACTCTCATTTTGAGAAGGATGGCCTACCAGACATGGATGATCAAGGTGACAATTTGGAAGCCCCAAAACAATGGAGTAGATGTCGACATCCAAAAGGCTGAGGTAGCTCATGTGGAAGGGGTGGTACATAAAAAAGGTGATTGTGTAGGTTTTCTTATTGTTTTTTGGTGGTTTCATGGGTTCCACTTGTTCATCATCCAAGTCCATTGACTCTTTGTAGGTTTTCTATCTTTTTTATTAAATTTTTTAGGGCCATGGGTTTTAATCCATGGCTCACGTTGTTCATGGTTTAAATATATTTCTAATTATATAAATATATATATATATTTATATATAAATATTAAATTTATTTTCAATTTATTTTCAATTTATCTCTAAATATATTTTACTAATTATATAATTATATTTATTATTAAATTTATATGATTATAAATATTTATTAATAAATATAGATTATAATTATATAAATATAAATATATTTTTAATTATATAATTATAAAAATATTTATTATATATATATATATTTATATAAATAAATTTATATTTAGAATTATATATTTATAACTATATATTTAAAATTATTTAAATATATTTATAATTATATATATATATATATTTATTTATTTATACATACATATTAAATTTATTTTAATTTTAATTCAAATATATTTTATTAATTATATATTTATAATTATATTTATATTTATATTTACATGATTACAAATATTTATTGAAAAATATTGATTATAATTTTATAATTATAAATATATTATTAATTATATAATTATAAATATATTTATTATATATATTTATATAAATAAATTTATATTTAAAAACATATAATTATATTTATATTTATAAATATATATTTACAATTTATTTAGTATTTTTATAATAATATAAATAAGAATATTTATATATATATATATTAAATCCAGTTGGAAATATATTTTAATGATTATATAATTATAAATATATTTATATGTATATAGTTATACATATTTATTTATAAATAAATTTAAAATCTATTTAAAAATATAATATATTTGTTAATAATAACATTATTTTTAATAATTATATTTTCTATATTACTAATTTATTTAAGATTTATATGTAATAAGATGATGGGGAGTGCTGAGATAGAGAGGAGCTTGGGCAATTCATTGTTGCGCAACATTTATTTCTATTGGATTGGGATTCAATGGCTTCAACTGTCTACAATCATGGTGATGCTAAAGGTGGTAATCATAGGATTAATGGAGATCTACCTTCTCTGGTAGATTCATGCCTGAATTCTTTATCTTACCCAAACCCTATGGATGAGATCAAATCTTGAAAACATGTATCGTTTTCTCATACGGTTCTCAATGATTCAATTGATCCATCTGTGGAAAGGTCAAAACCAGAGGTAGATACTGAGGCCCCTAATGGGGATCCTTCTTCCTGAGATTATGATCATGATTCTAATCCTAGTTTTATTAATGGGATTCTAGGGGAGTTATTTTTTTTCTCTTAGAGGATTAGGAAGAAAGGGGAAACTTAGTTTGTCGAAGCAACCTAGGGAATCATTTTAGAGTGAATAAATGAATATAAGTATTCTCTTTTTTCACATATCTGTATGAATAAAATAGGCATAAATGTTATCTCTCATATATTAGGAAGAGACTTTGAGAACTTTGGGGATTTGATGATTGAAGGATGAACACTTTGGGAGAGGTTTTTTCATATTGTGATCTCCTCTGCGAAACTAAAATCCAAAGTATGGGGACATGGCCTCATCAATATAAAGTTTGGATTCCTTAAAATCATGTACTAGATTCCTTATCTCAATCCACTAATGTTAATAATTTGGTCCCCCAATTATGGATTCGATTTTTGGGCCTGAGATTGTTCTTTTGGGACATTAAATTCTTTGGGATATTGCCTCATCCATTGGTATTCCAATCAAAATAAGTAGAGAGACTAAAAGAGATATATATGATAACATTACTTGGTTTTTAGTTGAATTTTATCTTAGCTCCCCTCTAATAAAGATGATTTTTTTGTCTTCCACTGATTTTCACTTTGAGTTGTATGTTGAATATGAGAATGCTCATGATTTTTTCAAGGGATGTTATAATATTGGTCATTATATAAGAATTATTTTTGGAAAATTACTTGTAGTCATAGTGGATTTAATGTACAACCATATAATTAATGAAAAAAGAATTATGTGAATTAATGTGGTGTTAATCCTTAGAGACACACAAATGATAAGGAGGTTGGCTTATAATTTCATTAATTGGGAACATATGGTCGCCATTAGGGAGTTGCTGGACACATGGATTTGACTTTGCATCATCTATAAGGAGGTGAACGAATGGTTCACAAACCAAATAATTCTAAAAATGATATATTTTCTCATAATTCCCATGATGAGTTTTCACACTCCTTGGCATATGAGTGTAGATCTATAATTCACTTATATTGGTTCCCTCGGGTAATGTCGAACAGACTAGTTCTGGGATGGCTTCAATTAAGGGAACTATCATCACTAACTTGTGGAAAATTTTGATATCAATTCTAAATATTTCAATGTTGAGGGGTCTTCTTAAATAATTAACAAAATTGATAATATATATGCATAGGTGTTGTAGGGCCCGATGCTGGAGGAAGTTCGAACCCAAAAGAAAACAGCTTGTGGAATGATGGTTATTGATAAGATGGATCTTATTCATGGTGTAAAGGATGGTAATTGGTTGGAACAGGTGTAGGGGATAGGAATTTACAGGTGGAGTAAAATAAAATTACATAGAGAAAGGGAAAAATGTTGTTGATGGTGATGGATTTAAAATGGTTTTATCCAAGAAACCCATATCTAATCAGCTAGTTTGAAGCACTATATAAGAGAATCTTGATATTGAGACACCTAAAAGTTCTCATGGAAAAATCAAGGCTCTCCTGGGTACCTCTTCTCAGTAGTTTGATATTTTAGGAATATCTAGGACTATCTCCCTATACCAAAACAATGTAGGAGGATCCAATCCATTGTAGATTAATCACGTCACTCCTCTTTATTTGGAGGCTCTATCATGTCATCGTCCAATTATGGGTGATAGAGACATTTCATAATATGGTTGGTCTTACCCCCCCCCCCCTTATTTCTATGAGTTTATAAGAGCCTCTTATGATATTATTGGATCAACTACATCTCTGGAATGTGATGTGTTGACGATAAAAAATCCCAACACTACAATTTTGTCGGGGGGATTTGGGCTTGAGAGGTTTCCCAAGGGCCTCACGGATGACACTACTTACTAGTTCGACTCACAGGTTGAGAATTTGTACATGAACATGTATCCTTCCCTCTTTGGGTATTAAACTACCTTTTAGTCTTGAGATTCATATCCATCAACATTGAATATTATTTGTGATCCAACTCTATAATGGACATAAGGGATCTATCATCAAAACATGGTGCTTCTACCATCTTGGACAACGTCACATCTACATCATCAGATGATGTCAATGAAGTTTTTAAGGTACAAATTCATGGAGGATAGGTCTAAATACTTGACGAATATGTCAATATCCTTGAAACATGGGTGGTAGAGGGAAATCTAAGAAGTAACATTTTTCTGCTTTTGTGGGAGGCCTACTTTTTTGTTTTGTCTTATTTTTATTTGAGAGGAGAAATGTTATGTATGACCCCATCCTATTTATTTTCACTTTCACTTGTGATTAATAAAGAGTCATAGACCCCAACTTTTTTTTAAAAAAAAACATGATTTATTTTTTAAAAAAATCTACTTGATTAGTATTATAGACATTATTATTCATATTTATTAATGTAATTATTGTAAAAATTTAATAATATAATTAAAAAAATTTAATAAAGGAATTTATATCATTCAGTAATAATAATATAATTAATAATACTTCATAATAATTAAAATAATAATAAAATACTTAATAAGAAATATTCACATAAAATATTTAAAGTGTAAATGTAATTTTTTTTTAACAATAATGTTTGTGTCTAGTAAATTAGTTTTTATTTCCTATATTTTTGAATTTATATTTATTTTTTAATAATTTATTATATGTTCAATAAGTGTGAAAAATGTTATTTAGATAGTATTTATAGTTTTTAATTTATACATTTCAAAATTAACCTACATGTAAAATAATAATGTTACAAGTTTGTGAATTTCAATATCTATAAATTATAAATACAATATAAATTAAATTTGAAACATTTACTAAATATATAAAAAATGAAAATAAAAAAATTCATAAATACAGTTAATGAAAAATAATTTTAATGGAACCAAATATCATTGGTTCGAAACATAGCATTTCTACTTGTAAATTTGTTACATTATTTTCACTACTATAAATAAGATATATACCAAAGGAATTAATAAATATTGAATCCCCTCAATACCACAACCTAATGTATGAACCTCACACCCACTTCACATCTAACTTCTATGTTCATCTGGTGTCATAGCTATAGACGCAGGTTCAACCTCTTACGTTGTTATGGGTTACCCCTCAAGCTATATTGTAGAGGGTTTCCCAGCATCATATGTGTAGGATTTCACAACATCATATGTGGAGATATATTTCCCTAACAATTATGTACTAAAAGGAGCTCCTAAATATTAATTAAATATGACATTAAAGAATTCATTGTCGGCAGAAGTGTCACTCGAGTCCACCAAAAGTTGTGTTACCAACCCCAGGTCATGCTACATCTATACTATCTAAGTTGGAGATGGTATATCAAATATATTAGTAGGAATATATGGCATATAATCCTCTCTTGTATATGAAAGAACCTCTCCCAGTTGTTCAGGATCCTCTCTTTGTTGTGCAATAGCATCTACAAGAGCCTATCTTGGGTGTTTCTCTCTCTGTCCTCACCACTACTTTCAACTACTTCCTCTTCTATGTCCTCTATCTTGTGGTTTCAGTGGTGGTTCATCATCCTCATTAGGCATAATAAGAACATGGTCATCCTTAGGTTCCTCATCTAGAGCTTTTGGATTAGGATATAATTATGGCTCTTCATCATAGACACTCAAACATATGAAATTGAGATAACATGTGAGATCCACAACATCTAGGTGAACTACATCCTACATAATAAATTATCCCCCTAAGGATCTGTGATATGTACACGTTGATCATACCCATCTTAGTGAAAATGAAATAACATTTAAATTAATACAAAACATGATCTAAAAATATATAATAAATGTACGTAAACATAAAAACTATTAAATTATTATCCCATGGAGCGTAAGGTACATGATTGGGAGATGTAGGTACCAATATGAATAACCCCCCTGGTCATTTAACCGAAAGCATGTTGTGGGAAATTTTTGCTGAAAGATACCATATTGGGAACACATGTCCCAATAGTCAATGTAATGTTCATGATGTTGTGTTCAATCAATCGTATGTATACCTATTACCATAATGGAATGTAATCCATCAAACTGTTGTGTTGTAATGGGAATATTTTGTACATAGTAAAACTATCACATGAATCAGTTTAGCTGGAGACACTCAATGATATAGAAGCAGAATACTGGCACCACTACACCACAATCTCCAACCACAGTTGTGCAGTATGGTGGAAGTGACGTATATAAAAATACTCTATATTGGGTCCATAAAACATGAAATTACAACTCATAGAAGAATTTATAAATTATCATGATAATGTTTCTAATTTAACATTTCAATATCTTCAAAAAGTGTTAACAAAATTATTTTTTCTACAAAAAAAATTAATGTTAAACTTACATTATAGGTCTATATAGATTCAAATATCAATCGAGATCTATGAACACTAGGTCTGAGAGTATGTGCATAATGTTGAGCCTGACTCTACCTAGTTATAAAATGTAATATATGGTAAATTTATAATTTACATTAATAAAAATAAAAAATAAATAAAATTAATTATGTAAAGATACCATCGTTCCCAATTATAGTCATGATATATGTTTTATGGAAGTGGTGTGATAGCTCTAGGATAAATGTGTACAAAATTCTCCCAAGACAAAATTTTTACCAAATACATACACCCTATAATCTAGTGCACATCAACTCAACTACCAGTATATAGGAATCTATACATATGTGATAATATATTGAACCCCCAACTATATCTATCCATATGGTCAGGCTTCTCAAGTAATGGTAAGTACATCATGTGTACCAATGTGGTGGAGTGGTCTACACACAACATGCCTCTGTCCTATCACATAATGTATGATTTTGTGTGTTGAATAAGTATATCCTTATATGCATCATTAGAAATGATGGATAATTTCTCATCAGGCCACCCCATACAAAATTGGGAACCCTAGAAAATATGTGGTATGACGATGGCGATAATGCCTAGTAGATGATGTATAACTACAAACCAGTTCCCAATAATAGAAATGGTTACCACCTATCCATTTATGGTGATAATAATAATATAGGATTCACCCTTTAAAGTAATTTAAATCTCCCCCTCAGGTAGATGAAATGTGTGTATATCTAGTTTCAATCTCTCAATGAGTACAACAATCAAATGGTGATCTATAGTCTTGAAGTCACACATGATTAATCCTTAAAAACCATCATGTATGAGGTATGGAATAATGGATGATGGATCTGAATCATGACGAAAATTATTTTCTCTTTGAATAGAAAATTTTTGAAAAAGTAATTGTTCCAACACATGGCATGACACATGTGATTGATGGGCAGATAATGGAGGAAGATTTATCTAAATGTATGAATAGTAAAACATTAATAATGAAAACTATTTAACTCATACCTAGTATTATGATTTTGTATAATATATTTATTGAGTTTTTAATTGGGTTTTTATAAAAATAAAGTATTTTATTTATGATATAGTCTTGCTATTATATTTCTTTTATGCATTGAAAATAGAAAACCATATTTCATTATAGTGGTATTAGTTAAATTATATAGTTATTTTTAATTAATTACATTTAATTATTATAAGTAAAACAATAATTGAATGTAAAATTTTTTACATTAATTGATAGATTATATATATCATTTTAACTATTATATGTCTACCCTATACATCTAGGGAAGCATGTCTTTGAGTTACGCTCCTAGTTTTATAAGATGCACCTTCATGCAGGTTCTCGTTCATTGGTCCAATCCATATCATTTTGAATATTTGTTGACTTTGGCCTCCATTTTGGTCACAGCCTAGTCATGTATAGTATAAGCTCGGTCACGTCAATAGAGAGAATAAAATTATAATATTCCAATATAGTCATACATAGATAACTTTAATATTCATTAACACTCTCTAGTTGATAAACTAGATCAATGAACTTCTCCCATGATAAGCATACACAAGTGTATGCAGTGATCACATGTCTACAAGAATACCATAATGTTTTAAACTCAAAACAATCATAGTAACCTTGATCCAGAAAAATGAAAATAAAATACCCACTTTAATAAGTCATGTGATCATGAGACTTAGTGAAATAAAATTTATTCTCTACACAATCAAATGAAGAGACACAAAATTTTTTCGCCTCCTGATGAACTTTGTCAATATCACAGTGGAAATAGTGACCATATCACATACATCTATTTAGACCCTCTTCAACCTAATTTCATCATTCCAAAAAATACTTTACAATATGATATAAGGTCGCTTGTACTAAAACTATAATTTAAATTTACAACAATATACAAATACTATATTATAATTATAGGTCTTCTAATTAACATATAATCTAATATTATTAATTACCTATGGTGGGTAATTTTAATACACTCTTGAGAAATCCATTTATATATTCAATGATGTTTTTCATCATATTTTAATATCCCTACCATCATCATATACTAGTGACAATTTATTATTTAGAATTTGAATCATGTAATCATAAACTTCCATATTAGCTCAGTTAATATTTTCGAGATGCTTCTCCATCCTTTTTTATTGAGGCTCGTATGCTAACAAATAAGGACTAATCAAAACATGTATGATAATAAATATGAAAATTATTTTTTAAACAAAATAGGATATTTATTCAAATTTTTATGATTTCTTTCTTCATGGTCTCATACTTGAACTTCATTCGCACATTTTGTGTAATGTGTTGAATACAATATCGATGATGGGAATATATTGGTCACTATAATAGGCCCTCAGACTATACTACCTCCTAGATTGCTCAATGATGATCTAAAATAAGATAAATCCATTCTATGTCCATCAAAAACTCACTAAGGCAAGCCATCAACCAGTTCCAAGATGAGATGTTCTCCACCTTGATAAGCCAAAGGTACAAGGGCTCGATTAACATCTTGTGTGGAATAAATGAATAATGTTATCATATAAATTATATATAGAAATGTTCCATCAATATATATAAACATTTTTTAATTTATAAAAGTATCCACACATGGTAAAAATGTCCAAAATAATCTATCAAACACTACATTCGACTGATCAACTTGGTTTTGTTGGTAAACATATTCAATAGTATGTAACTGATAGACATATTGATTATGGAGGTTTAAAATATTCATATGTTATGTTAAAACATGATATGAGTCATCCAAGTCACTATAAAAATTCACAATAGCCTTCTATCATGCTTCACATGCCTTTTAGTATGAGAATTGATACCCAAAAGGCTATTTGATTATCCCCACCACCAAATGAAAATTTCATTTAAAAATAATAGTTGAAATGAATTCAGTATATAATGATGACTTTTCCTCTGAATGGATTAGTTTCACACATGTGTGTGGAGTAAATCAAGTAATTCACCAATAGGGAAAATTATTATCAATTATATATTACAAATAAATCTGACAGTTTGAAACTTATTTGTCACACCAAGTTATATAAATAGATCTCCTTGACTCTTATATAAAATAACTATAACGAAGTTCAATGTAATATTGTTTTATCAAATTTTTTATTTCTTATTTGCTGTCAAAATATCTACCAGTATACATACCACCTTTAACAGACACTCGATTCAACCACCAATAATTATTGAAAATTTTATACTATGAGTAATAATTGACAAATCAAACTATGGTAAGTGTGTCATGAGTTTAGTAAACCATGATTCTAATTGTATAGAATGGTTCAAAGTTAGAGGAACCTCCTAGGGATGGTCTCATAATTTTATTTGACATCATGTTGTTGTTTAACTTCTTCTTCATCTTCTTCTTCTGAATTTTCATCATCTTTAAAAAATTTCACCATGAAATATAAATTATTTGGTGGAATTTATATGTAAATATAACATCCTCTATTTGACATCAAAACATACAGAAATGAAATTTGTCCTTAGGATGTCACAAAAAAACTTACACTACTGATGTAACCTCTAGATATATTACATCTTGATGATGGGACATTATATCATGAATTTTTGATTGACCAACTTCCAATGTCAACAAAACATCCATAGTAGCTATGGTGACATACAACTCCATCCTTTGATTTTTAGATTGATTCTTAACCAATGAAAATATGTGTACCAATTCATCATCATTAGTTAATAGATAAGAAATATTCCATAACCTATCTTTAAGTTGTAAATGTCTATATATTATGGAATTTATCACTTGATTAGAATTAGTTTTATCCCTTGATGAATTCTTCATTCACTACTACAAAAATTGGAAAGGGAAGCGCTACCCCTTTATCGGTACTAAAAAAAGCGCTGATTAAGGGGGACTTTATCAGTGCTTCTTTTAGTAGTGATGATAAATGGGTGATTTATCAGTACTGAAAAAATTTATATTTAAAAAAAATCATGAAAAATAAATTATTGTTATATAAGTATATTTATTAGTATATAAATATAATATATATTTTTTAAATATGTTTTAGAAACATATAAATAGACTATTGCATTTAATATATAATAAATTTAGTGAAAATGGCTTTAAAATATTTAAAAAAATATTATTAATTAATAATTTTCTAATTATTGTCGATTAAAAATCATTTAATAACAATTTGAAGACACAAAAAATCAAAACAATTTATAAAAGATCTAAAATAAGTTAAAAATGTTACTCAAACTTCAAACGGCCATAAATTTTGATCCGGGTGTCCATTTGATCTCTAAAGCATATCAAATCAAAGATTACAATGAGCTCTATGCGCTAGCGACCCAAACAAAGCTTCTGTCACATTTTTCGAAGCCAAAAAATGCCCAGAATGCCTCCAAAACTGAGTTTTTAGTTGGGATACCCCGATTTGTTAACATTCAAACAAGTATAACTTCTGATCCGAATATCTGTTAAGCTTATACCACATATCATATCAAATATTGTTTCATTTACTTCAATTTGACTGGTTGTGGAGTTGAAATGGGCTTCTATATTATAAGTTATGGTCATTTTAACATTCTATGGATTTTTAAATACACATATATATGTATTTATTCGTAAATATATATGTGTCTGTGTGTGTGTGTGTGTGTTGTATATATATATATATGTATGTATTTATTTATTTAATTATAAACACACATAAAAAACATATTTTTTCATAAATGTATTTAAAACTAATCTTATAAGTATATATTAATATAAGTATTTATTTATTTAATTATAAACACACATAAAAACATATTTTTTCATAAATGTATTTAAAACTAATCTTATAAGTATATATTAATATACAAATAAATATATGAATAAAATTTATAACTAAAAATATATATATAAATAAATATAAATATATATTAATATATGAATGAATATATATATATACTAATATATGAATAAATATATTTATATTAATATGAATCTATATCAATATATGAATAAATATAACTATATATATATATATCATTAAATAAAGAACAAAACGAAATGGCTTAGTAGTAAAGGTGTAGCTGCGAAAGGGGGCAGGTCACGGTTTCAAGTTCAGGTGGAAGCAAAGGGGTGCGTGTGTGTGAGGATGTGCGGGAAGGGTAGTGTTCCACCTAGCGCTAATAAAGGGGGGGTCAAGCGCTGTTAAAAGCTCTCCTCCCGCATTTATAATTTTTTTTGTTTTTTTCATTTTTTTGACTTTTAACAGTGCTTTTTAAAAGCGTTGATAAAGGTCCCTTTTATAAGCGCTAAAAAAAGCACCGATAAAGGGGTCTTTTCTCAGCGATTTTTTTAGTGCTGATAAAAAGGACCTTTATCAGTGCTTTTCAGAGCGCTGATAAAAGGGACCCCCCTATATTAGCACTGAGCTTTACAGTTCTTTTTTAGCGCTGTTAAAGCCTGTTTTGAGTGCTGATAAAGGCCATTTTTGTAGTAGTGATTGAATTGATTCCAATGTTGTAAACTCACAAAGAATCACAAGTCTTTACATATTTATACTATAACTACATCCATGTTCAGCATCAATTATTTTACCATTGTAATGAATATAGGCAACCATATTTTGTATCAGAAAATAAAACATCTTCATTAATTAAATCTGATCAAAAAACATAATATCAATTTTAAATATTTCAACATTAGGAAGGAATCTGACACTTAGTATTTGAGGGGGATTTAATATCACCATCTTATATCATGTTATTCCTTTTTTGTGTTCATGGTTTTAGTAATTTATCTTGGAATCATATTCCCTCCACTAAATAAATATGTTCAAACCATATTGATGTGTAATTCTGTACACATCCCATGTGTTTGTATCACTACTCGAAATTAGAATATTTGTGACGGGGGTTCCATCACAAAAGGTTATTTACAACAGGACGTGGACCCAATGCAAATAGTTTCCCTGAGATTATTTACAAAATAGTATTTCTGATGGGCCATCGCAAATAGCTTAAAAATAAAATAAAATAATATTAAATAAACTACTATTATTAATAAAAATAAAATAATATTAGAAAATAATAATAAAATTATATTACAAAATAATAATATACTAATATTTATAATATAAATAATATTAATATAATAATAATAATAATAAATATTATTATTATTATTAAAATTGATGAAATAATAAAACTAATATTAGTAGAATAATAAAATTATAAAATTATAAAATAATATTTTTATTATTAATATTAATTTAATTATAATAATAAAATAAAATTAATAATATAATAATAATAATGTTATTATTATTAATGAAATAATTTTATTAATATTAGTAAAATGATAAAAAAATTATAAAATAATAAAAACCCCAATATTCATAAAAATAATGAAAACAAAAGAATAATAAATAATAGAAAATAAAAAAAAAATAAAAAAAATTAAATAAAGTAATAAAATAATTAAAAATTAAATAAATTATAAATAATGAAATATTCAAAATAATATAAAAATGCACTATATAGAAATTAAAATAGTTAATATTATAAAAAAAATCATTTAAATGTTTTATCATAAAAAAAATATATCACTAAGGGGAGGGTCCTCTGGAGGAGCTCGAGAAGATAGTGGAGGGAACTCCATCCCTAAACCATGAGTCATACATCGCATGTACTCCATATTCTCGTGTTTTTGCTACCGTCATCGATGCATATGATCCTACTGTTGCTGCAGTTGTCATTGGAGCTCTTCCTCCTAGTGTTGCTGTTATTGACGTATCTCCTAATGCTTCCATTAACGCATATCCTCCTACTCCCTATGCATACTCTCTACAATCTCAATCTGATCTCACTGCTTCTCCAGATATTGTGAAGCAGATGATGATGACTCTCCATGAGCTCCTCTCGAGTTGGACGCTGACATCACAGTGGTACCATAATAACTCCCAGGCATCAATAGAGATCTGATACCAACAACTCGGCCTTTCTCAAAGGCATACTGGGTCACCTGCATACATGATGCCTCATAAAACTGGTGGACACTGGTCAGATCTTTGGTATCGGATTGACTCCCAGTCCATGTCTGAGACGTCGCAGCCTCATATGACTCCTTCAATTTCAATTTAAAATTAAAATAGTTAAAATATTAATTGCAATTAATTTTAAAACTAAAAAAGAAATTATACTAACCCCAATATGATGTTGGCGATCACCTATAATCTCTTCAGTGACTGGATCTCTGTATATCCTCCTATAAATGTCAAACGTCATAACATTGGGCTATTTGACTGCCTATTTGAATATAAAATAAACCGTTACATTTAAAGTTATATAAATTATTTATAAAAACTGCCAACCATATGTTTTATGTGCGTACTAAATGTATGACTATCATCTTGATGTGTCACCTCTAGTCTCTCCCAGTTTTTTCAACCTACTAATAATCTCATCTGAAAACGTCCACCCAACCCGTGTGAACTTAATCCATCCCAACCCTGAGATGAAATTTAATCAGTTCAGTGGGTGCAACAAGATTCATCAAACTCTATCACTCCTACTTTCATCATTGTTTTCCTTCTCAAATTGTGAAAAAACTGATGGCAACGCTCATGCATAAACCCCTCCCATGCCTTCCTGATAGTGTCATGCATGCTCTCATAGATGGGATAGAATAAACCCAACAAATAATTTATAATATCAATTTATTAATTAAATACATTTCAAAATAAATATTATTTATTTACATACTATCCAATGATCAAACATGTGGCACTGAACATTAATGGGATTCTCATATCATATGACCCATGCTTCAGAAAAATAATTGTGCAATATAGAACTCCCCTATCCAACAGCTATATGTGAGAATATATGAAAAAAATGAACAAATAATTAAAAAATTATTATATAAATGAATGAATGAATGATAAATAAAATATATAGGTAATCATACCTCTATATGCATGGATCAAAGCCAAGTCGTGGACGTCACTCAGGGATAGAGTTAAGAATCATCAATCGCATAAGAACATGCCCCCTCTGAGCACTCCCTGGACTGCCAGCAGTTTGAGGGTCAAATGATCTGACATCCTACTCATCCAAAGGTAGATCATCCTCCTAAATCTGAAAAAACAGATCCCCGTCCATCTGAAACATGAAATTACTATTGTTATAAAATAGTTAAAAACAACTATTATATATAGATATATATAATATATGAGTATAATCAGCAAATAACTATGTAACTTTTCATCTCCATCCTCATATTTATATCTGATGATGTCATTGTCTTCATATTCCTCCTCAGCATCATCAATATCCATATGAGTTTTAGTTTCATCATATCTTGTCATTTGAAATTCATTTGTAACATTATTAACATCATTCTAACCATCAACCCTAAACTATGGGGTGTGATCATAGATATTCATGTCTCTTCATGAAAAAGATGGATTTGGAGAAGTCTCTTCAAAATTTTCAATTCCTTGCACTTCAACAGAACCACATTCACTTTGAGTAAACTGATTTTACTGAGATTTAATTTTTATTATGCTACAATAATCACCCAATTCTTTTGAAGTAGAACAATAATTTTCATAATAAATTTGATGTGCCTGGTAAGCTAATAAAACTAGTTCATTTAATGAAATAACACTTTTATATTTAATTTCAATGATTCCAAGAGTCGGATGAACATAAAATCCTCTCTTAGTATCCAGCCACTGACATTTAAATTTTTTTATGTAATTTTATCCTAGATAACACAATTCAATAATTTTTTATAGCATGCCATAAAATTCAACTTTAGTTTCTCTATAATGACATCATCTTAAGAAGACACAAATATTCATTGTTTGTTTGATTCCCCATGTGTATGTGTATGAAATCAAAAACCATTCACCACATATGTATTATAAGATTTAACCATTTTGGATGGTGGGTTACTCAAGACACACAATCGATTATCAATTTTATCAGCATGTTGAGATACCTGAAAATTTGTAAAAAAATTATCAATATAAAAAGTAATAAATTGATTTTATATTTTAAACCATAAATAATTGATGTTAAAAGTTTTTGAAGTCGACAGGAAAAATTATTTTTTCGACGTTCTTCAAGAGAAGTTGTTGTAATTTGTGGAAGTTATTTCTTGATATGATTATCATATAACATAAAAATAAAATAATATTAACTTACTATAACAAATATTATAGAATAAGTGATAGGATCAATCATAGTAAAAATG
Organism: Viscum album; assembly: GCA_963277665.1. Classification (NCBI taxonomy): domain Eukaryota; kingdom Viridiplantae; phylum Streptophyta; class Magnoliopsida; order Santalales; family Viscaceae; genus Viscum; species Viscum album. The sequence continues at coordinate 41,798,116 of OY728162.1, forward strand.
GTTTCATTTCTTCACAGTTGAGTAGAACATATGTGTGAGATTTGTGATGTTCATCATCTGAAATCCATCGTTCATGAACTCTACTAAAGCCTAGTTTGGGCTGATTAAAAAATAGTAATTGATTCTATCATGTCCCTCACCCCACAAAGTGTACCCCTCTTGGGCCAGAAATGTGAGAAGAGAGATAATGACCCCTGAGTCCCGCCTCTAGTAGGCCTTGGGTTGGTGACTAGCACCGAGGGTATAGTAAACACACTGATGGGAGGAATTACCCTATAAGAGAACACATATGAAATAGAGAGATAAAACATACACCGACCAACTCTTTATTGGACTAAAATATAAAACAAAACCCAATTACACATATGTAATTTCATGAAAACGACTAAAACTAAAAAGGAAACTACAAGCATCAAAAATAAAGTAAAACGGTAGCGACCATGAATCCCAAAGAGCTCCTGCAAAACCCCAATGCTAGTAGTAACTAGCTTGATCTCCAACATGCTCTAAGTGACCTGGAAAATATTTTATATGATGTAGGGTGATTATAATAGTATACTCAATAGGATCCTCCCAAGAGAATCTCATGCCAACGTAACAAAATCATGTTAAAGCATAGTGAAAAACAAGTGAAACTAACTCGTCATCTAAACAGGTATACTAAGTTCACAACCTCACTATGGCTACTCTCACCTAGTATCACATACAAGAGTATATAATATAATAAATAATATCAAGGGTACCATGATACCACTTCCCCACTGGTTTTATGATTTTCTCCAACGTCGCACATCCTAAGAATCTCTCTAAAAAAAGGCTAGCCCAAAGACAACTGGGCAAGCACCACAACATGCACCTCGTGCAACACGAAGGCTTTACCACATACACCTGGGTGGAGCACTACACCATCCATACAACCAAATGTAACCATGTATTTTTTGGGAGCCGCCACAGCTTCCATAACGTGTATTATAGGTCGGTTATTATACCTCAAATTATTACAGCCCATACGCCGAGTAAGGATCCCCAAGCCATCACAACCTATACACGTTATACCTATAGTAGTCTATAGGAAACTATATCAAGAATATATGTGTGTGAAATCACCACAATCCATTACATCCCTCTACACACATATATGGGGAAAATAACCATTGTGCATACCATCACAAATAACTACCATGAGAAGAGAGTGGGGCCCAAGGGGGAAGTCAGTCATCCATCCTCCAACCGGGATATTGGGTAAAACACCCCCTAGGGCTCAAAATCCCTAGGGTGTTAGTTTCTCTAACCAACAGGTTGGAGTAGCATATAGAAATATAAAAAATCACATGATATAATATAGCTCACAACCAAACTATGGGAATAACCTAGTCTTAGACTCAACTGCAACTAACATCTCTCGGACTCCCAGCTTCCACTACTAAGACTAGATAGTCAATATGCACACAGCCATTTAAAGAGATATATTAAGTTACTTTATCTATTTTTATCAGTTTCAAATTACTTTAATTAATTATTTAAACATTAATTAACCATTATCATTTTCCATATTCCATTACATTAGCATTTCAATATGGATCCATGCCCTCCAGGCATAATCAAATCGAGTCCACGGCTTCCCAGAATCACAACCCCAACATTGCATCATAGCAAGCTCCAACCCCATGGGTTAAACATAATTTAATAATTTATTTAGCAACATTACCACTTTCCATACATCCATGTATTCTATTAAAACATTATAAACTTCCATTCACAAGGATCTCAACACAGTGAGTATATGAACTACCTGTTGAGTATTTTCCACATATAGAAGAAGTGTAGACCCATCCATCCTCAAGAATCTAAACATGGAAATCACGTGGCATAACCCACACGTCTTTGCCTCTTTTGGAAAGAGGGTAAGAAAAATCATCTTTCTCAAGTAGTGGGGAAGGTAAAGTAGATAAACAAACAATAGATTCAACAGAAACCACATTCACATCAATGGGTAATCCCAACTTCAACCAGTTCCATCATCCCTAGTGTCCTCCCCAACACCCACATGTATAAACTAATGCATCACACCACTCTAGGAATTAACTACATCCACAACCACTAGGTCTTCCTGCCCCCACATACCACAACATCCCTCTAGGCTTAGCCATCTAAGGCTCACGTCACATCTGGGCCTCATTTCCCCCATAACCACAAGTATTGTATCCAAATCACATAAAAAGTAGTAAGAAAAAATATCAATGGGATATTGGCCCTAAAACAAGGAATTTGGACTTCACACACAACAAGGTATCATGGCTAAAAAGTAAAAGGTACCTATCCCTTACAAGAAAGTGAGAAAATCAAGCCCGATAAAGGCATTAACTTTATCACAAAACTTATTTTTATTCTATCTTGAATTAACTGATTCATTATTAATAGGTTCCAACTATAGGAAACCTAAGAAACAAGCTATCACTAAATGAATTAAACAATTAATTTATCATGACTTTAACTCTTTTATCAAAAAATAAATAACATGATTCATGTTCATCAACCATTTTAATTAAACATTCTCACTTGCATCAATTTGATTATCATCAAATTACCACAACAACAACAACGAGATTCATTAAACATGCCTCTTTATCTTTTATCCCATTAATTGTCAATTAATTCCAGCTTTACGTTCTTTACCAACTTCCATCAAGAACAAAATGATAAATCAATAAAATCATAGATATAACACTATCTAGAAAATCAAGAAGCAAACTGTTATCATTGTATAAATAAAAAACATATGATCAATACCAATTTCTTTAATCCAGTTCATATAACTATTAGGTCAATTTTATTGCAATCCAAAGGGATAAATCATGATAGCTCTATGATTTCACATAATTAAATAGAGAATCATCAAATACCATACCTCAAAAGGTCGTTTATGTTCTTGTCATGAGAATGGATCAAAGAAACGGATCACAATCAACTCTCCCACAACAATTGTATCCACTCGAGGATGCCGCGACACAACCACAAAAACTAAAAACCAATGATACAATATTAGAAACATGGATATCATGCGCCATTACATGGAAAGGATAAACCAAAGGAAACAGATTGAAGAAACCTCAAGAATGGAGGCAGATCATACCTTATATCAAAGAAGGATCACTATGGATCGAAGGAGGGAGCTAGGGAAAGTTTCTCAATATTGGAATCCTCAAAAAAGTTGAAGATAGGTTGTTCAGGTTGCTTGGGTTTGAGGGAGATCCACTGTGTCTGTAGGTTTGAAAAAACCTGAGCAGCTGTAAAAACACTTAAAACATACAGTGTCGGGGCATGACATGATGTGTAATACCCTTTCATGTCATGTAATTCCTTGAGGCCAGGTTCTGCTGAAAAACACATCACATCAATGCTTTATTTTATTTTTAAAACCCTAAATTATTTCACATTGTGAATCCCACTTTCACACTGTGTAAAAGTCTACACATCGTGAATCTTTCCAGGGAAACCCGTAAAATAGGATTTTATACCATGTAATGCTGTTACAAAATGTGTAATCCCCTCCTTCCATGTTTTACTTAATTGAAATTCCCCAAACTTATTCTAAGACACCTCCAAGTAATTTGATCATAAAACACACTCAAAGGGTCGATACATGCGGATCTGGGCCCTTACATCAGATACCACTCAAAATAATCTCATCCAATGAGAATCCAAAACCAACCCCAAGAGGAAACATAAAGGGTTCATCTGAACAACCACCCCACAGGATACCTCTCAAATCTTTCTCTACCATAGTATCTCACCACCTCACTAGAGGAACAAACACAAAACCAAGCAATAGAAACAACTAGCTCCTAAACACTTATATGGTGGAGATACCTCTCAAAATAGAGAAAGCCACAAAAAGAAACAAGATAAATCCATATCATAATAGAAAGGGTCTACAAACACCAAATGGAAAACTTTACAAGAGAAGATCTAAACATAAAATAGCTCAGGGTACTAATCATGTATCTTCAACTCATGTTCCTAGGTTATCTTTTCCATGCCACTATGATGCCATAAGACATGAACCAAGGGGATAGCATGCTCACACAACACCTTATCTTAGAGTTCCTAGATCTCTACAGGTTTCTCCTAAAAGATTTCATCATTATAAACATTGGTCTCACCCAAACCAATGATGTGAGAGTCATCATGAAGATAACAATGGATCTATGACACATGAAAAACATCGTGTATCCAAATTATCTGTGTAGGAAATGCTACCTGATGTGACACAGCTCCAACACAAGCCAATACCTCAAAAGGCCCAACAAACTGGAGATAATTATTTCTCCCATGACCAAACCTTCACTCCCCATGATGTGTAGTCACCTTCATAAACACATGATCCCCAATATCAAAATCTAGAGGTATCCTCCTATGATAAACATAGGACTAATGATGATTCAGTGCTGCCTTCATCTGCTCACGAATCACCTGAACCATCTTGTCGTATTCTGTACCAGTTCCAACCTAAGAACTACTGACTCTCCAACCCCAGTCTAGCATAATAGATAATGGTAAGGTCAACCATAGAAGGCTTCAAATGGTTCCATACTGATGGTGGAGTTAAAACTATTATTGTAAGTTAACTTTACTAAGGTTAAGTGCCTCATCCACGAACCTCCAAAATCTAGGACACAAGAGTGGAACATGTCTTCAAGAGTCTGGATGGTTTTCTCTATCTGATCATACATCTACAGATGAAATGTAGTACTAAGGAATGGTGAGAACCAAAAGCATGTTGGATACCTCTCCATACTCTGGAGGTAAAACGAGTATCTCTATCGAAAATGATCATACTTTACAATCTTTAGAGTCTCACCACCTCCTCCAAGTATTTCCTTGATAAAAACTCCACTATGCTCAACTACATGATTACTATGAAATGGGATAATTTCATCAAATGATCCACTAATACCCATATAGCATCATAGCCACCTTGAGATCAAGGTAAACTAGTAACAAATTTTATCAAGATGTCCTTTAACTTCCACTGAGGAACATCTAATAGATAGATCAAAACATCAATAACATGGTATTCTTCCTTCACCTTATGGAATACTAAACATCAAGACACAAAATCTAAAACCACATGCTTCAACATAGGCCACCAAAACTAACCTCCCAAATCTTGATACATCTTTTTCATGCTAGGATGTACCGCCAAGGGAGAACTATGGAACTCTATGAGAACCATCTCACACGACGCCAATGGAATGAAAAGACTTTCCTAAAAAAACACTCAGTGTTGTTCATTCTCATACAAACCATCAGGGGCCTCACCACACCCAACTCGGTCTATGTAGACCTCCACCTCAAGATCCCCCAACTAGGACACTTCCACATACTACACCAAATATGACTACACCGCCTTATGAAAAAGATAACCTCTACTCCCAAATTCTCCCATATCTAAATGTAATGTTGAAATCTCTTCCATTACACTCTAGGAATCACCAGATTCACACATTTCATCGCTATGTGAATTCTTTCTCAGCACATCGTCTATGACATTCTCCTTTCTAGGTGTATATAAAATTTTGAATTCATAATCCTATAAAATCTCCATCCACCGACATTGTTTCATGTTCAATTATTGCTGATAAAAAATGTACATTATGATCTTATGATCAGTGAAGACCAAAAAACTCTCGCCAATGATGTAATGTCTCCACAACATCAGGTAAAACACCACTGATTCCAATTCGATATCATGGGTGGAATAGTTACGTTCATGGGGACGTAACACCAGGACCCATAAGAAAAACCTAATCTCTACTACATTAGAACACAACCTAAACCTAGACGTGAAGCATCATAGAAAACCTAAAACTAAACTCATTTTGCTGAAAGAAAAATAATTGGAGCATTGACCAACTTCTCCTTTAGATGCTCAAAATCTACCTGACATGGATCAGTCAAAACGAATACTTAATCCTTTCTAGTCAATGATGTTAGAGGAGTCACAACCTGAGAGAAATCGGAAACAAACCACCTATAATATCCTGAAATACCACGGAAACTTCACACCTCTACCACTATCTTGGGGTATTCCCAAGACAAAACTTCTTATATATTTGATGGATCCATAGCTAATTCTTTCTGGTATAAAAAATTCCCCAAGAAACAAACTTCTCAAGCCAAAATCTCACACTTCAAAAACTTAACAAATAGTTTTTGTCGATGAAGACCTCCCAAAAAAACACGTAGATTATCTGCATTGTGCTCCACATACACAGAGAACACACAGATTTCATTCATGAAAACCACCATGAACTTATCCAAGAACTCATGGAACACAACATTCATCAACACCATGAATATAACTAGAACATTCATCACACCAAACGGTATCACAATGAACTCATAATGGCCATGATGACAATATAGAGAAGTCTTTGGGATATACTCATCCTAAACACGCATCTGATGATATTTTAACCAAAAATAAATCTTTGGGAACCAACTTTCACCCTTCATTTGATTGAATGAATCATCAACTTGAGGTAGAGGATAGCGGTTCTTCACTATCACTCGGTTCAAGAGATGATAATCGACACACAACTGCAAACTATCGTCATCCCTCTTCACAAAAAAAAAGAGGGCACCTCACAGTGACATTCTTGTTTGAATGAAACCACACTAAAATGTACCATAGAGCTATATATGTCACTCTTGCAACTCAAAATGTGTCATACTATATGGATACATCGAGATAAGAGACATTCCTCGTTGTATCTCGATCCTGAACTTGATCTCCCATTGAGGGGGTGACACTACAACCTCTTCTAGAATGAAATCGGGATACTCTTCTATGTCCTTAGGAAATACCGATATTTGAACCTCTGAAAAACTCAACATTAGCTCATCCATCAAGGATGACTAGGATGGAACATTCCACTGACCCATCTAAGGGTCTCGCTCACCAATAAACACCGCTGGTTCTCCATCAGCATCAATGAACACCACCTTCCTCCTAAAGAAATATATTATATCATGTACCAAATACAACCAATCCATGCCAAGGATGAAATCATAAGGTTTTATCTGTAGACATAGGAAATCTCCCCAAGATCACTGTTTCCCCAGCACTAGCTCACAAACTCTCCATACTTCAAACAAGTCAGGTCAGCCTCCAACTAGCATAGTCAATTCCAAGGGAATAATAAGACACTCTACCTCAAGTAAAAAATCATAGAAAATGGAAAGTGATATGAAGGAGTGTATCTCTACTAAATCAAACAAGGCATACACCCAAGTAGAAAACAAGTAGCAGGTACCTTGAATGATGTCTGGCACGCTTGGTGCTAGAAACGCTAATGCATGAAGCTAACCACGACCTGCTCAATGACCTATCTGTCCCTGCTAAAGACCACCTCCACGATCACTCTATACTCTCTAAGGATGATGAGAATCCCGAGTTTGTCCTATTTTTTCCCATATTCTCTATGCTAATCCAAAACTGGTGCAACCTACTGCTACTACTGTGGTTTGAACTGCCTCAATAGAGGAACCTGGAGAAGAAAACCTGACGTATGCTGACTACTCAAAAAGGTTGGGCACTCTCGCTAATGATGACCTCAACCTCTATAAGAAAAAAAGTGCATGATCCCTTGGAATAGGCCTGAGAGCTACCACCCCTATAGAAACAAGATGTTAAGGGGTGGGACAAAACCCCAGTCGAATGGAACCTCTTCTACCCTAGAAACTAGGAACCTCAAACCACATATCTTCTTCATGATGAATCATGATGACTCCCCTCTTGTGATGATTCAGTCCTGGCTAACATCCTATCGATGAACTCTACCCTCACCAGCACCTCATGATATATCTTCAGTATAAACGGGGTAACCTAGAAATGGATCTCTAGACACAAAACCTCCTCAAAATGCCTCTCTCGGGCTTACACATGTAGAAATAGGTCCAAATAATATCACAAAAGGCTCCTAAAATAGATTCCAAACTCTCTCACACTGGAGCTTCCCTATCTAAGGGTAAATAGCTCCTGTTGATTTTTCGCATTCGCAGTTGAAGAAAGAAACTCTACTCTGAACTGCTATCGGATCTTCTCCCATGAGACCACTACCTCCTCGTGATCCCTAAGGAACAAGAACCACCACTTCCTCACTTCCCCACATAGCATTGTCACAAAAAATGATACACAGTTCTCCTTCTAAGCACGGATCAAACTAAAAGTTGTCTCAACCTCCTCCAACCGGTCTTCTGTGATTGCATCTGAAATAGATCCTTCAGACGTCTTCAAACTCTGGAACTAAAAAACTTGGAGTGTCCTCCTACAAGTGTCATTATCATCAACCTCTACTCTATAGTGATCTGATGGCATAACCTTTTGGACATCCTCTATGAAAACCTGACGAGGACGTCAACCTGGAGCCATACCTGTAAAAGAATAGACAGTTAGAGCTCTTAAACCTATAATATGGAAGACTTTAACATTAATTTTTTTTTCTTTTATTAATTTTAGGTTAAACTATCCCATGTTCTACCCATTCAAACACGTACACAAACAATAATTATGCATGATCCTTTCCTAGGTCTCTACCCTGTAACCAGTATCACCTCATTTAGTAGCCACTGTAAACATAAAGTTCTATGCATTGGATCATAGGGGGGCCTAAATAACTATGTCTCAGATGGTCTCTAGTGTTTGCAGCACTTTCTAAACTTGACTGACACAGTTTCCCTACCAACCCATGAAACTTCACCTATTCCGAACTCCAAACACCATATTATCCCTCAACCATAGCCTCTCACAACACTTTATCATGACCCCATCCTCATAATGTTTACCCCTCATAGGCTGGAAATGTGAGAAGAGAGATAATGACCCCTACGTCTCACCTCCTGTAGGCCATGGGTTGGTGACTAGTGGTGAGGGTATAGTAAACACATTGATAGGAGGAATTTCCCTCTAAGAGAAAACATGTGAAATAGAGAGGTAATATAAACACCAACCAAATCTTTCTCATAATACAATATAAAATAAAAACCAAGTACACATATGTAATTTCATGAAAACTACTAAAACTAAAAAGGAAACTGCAAGTACCAAAAGAAACTAAAACAGAAGTGGCCAGGAAGCCCAAACAACTCCTGCAAAACCCCCAAACTAGTAGTTTCCATCCTAATATCCAACCTTCTCCAAGTGACCTAAAAATATTTTATATGGAGTAGGGTGATTATAAAAATATACTCAGAAGGATACTCCCCAGAGCCTCTCATGCAAAAGTAAAGAAAGCATGTTAAAGTACAGTGAACAATAAGTGAACCTAAATCATCACCTAAACAGGTATACTAAGTTCCTAGACTCACCATAGAAACTCTCACCAAGTATTGCATACAACATTATATAATATAATAAATAATATCAAGGGTACCCCACTACCACTTCCCCACTAGTTTTCCTCTTTGCCCCAACATCACACGTCCTTAGTATCTCTCTCAAAAAAGGTTGGCCCAAAGACACATGGGTGAGCACATGTACCTTGTGAAACAAAAAGGATATCTTACAGACACCAAGGAAAATCACTACAGCATCCACATAATTAGAAGTAACCAGGTAGTTTCAGGGAGCCACCACAGCTCGGATAATGTGCATCATACATCAGGTATTATGCCTCAAGCCATTAATACCCATACGCTGAGTAAGGATCCTAAATACACCACAACCTATACATTTTATACCTATAATAGACTGTAGGAAACTATATCCATAATATATGTGTGTTAAATGACCACAATCCATTACACATATATGGGGAAAACTAACCATCGTGCATACTAGAACGAGTAACTACTGAGAGAAGAGAGTAGGGCCAAAGTGGGAAGTCAGCCATTCATCCTCCCACCGGGATGTTGGGGAAAACACCCCATAGGTTTTAGAATCCTTAGGGTGTCAGTTTCTCTAACTAAAAAGGTGGAGTAGCGTATATAAACACAAAAAGTACATGATATAATATAGCTCACAACCACACTATGGGCATAACCTAGTCTTAGAGTCAACTGAAGCTAACGTCTCTCGAACTCCTGGATTCTTCTATTAAGACTAGATATCCTATAAGAACATAACCATTTAAAGAGATATATTAATTTAATTTATCCCTTTTTATCTATTTCACTTTACGTTAATTAATTCTATAAACATTAATTAACCATTATCATTTTCTAACTTCCATTACATTAGAATTTCAACCAGGATCCATGCCCTCCGGGCATAACTAAACAGAGTCCATGGCTTCTCATAATCACAACCCCATAATTACATCCTAGAAAGCTCCAAACCCATGGGTTAAACATCATTTAATCATTTATTTAACAACATTGCCACTTTACAAACTTCTGGGTATTCTAGGAAAACATTCTAAACTTCCAAGAAAAAGGGGATCAACATGGTGATTAGATGAACTACTCATCGAGTATTTGCCACCTATAGTATGATCGTAGACTCATCCATCCTCACGAAGCTAAACAAGGAAAGTGTGTGGCATACCCCACATTGTTTTGCCTCTTTTAGAAGGAGGGTAAGAAATTCCATCTACCTCAAGCAGTGGGGGAGGTAAAGTAGATAAACAAACATTAGATTCAACAACAACCACTTTCACATCAATAGGTAAGCCCAGCTTAAACCCATTTCATCATCTCTAGTGTCCTCCCCAACACCCACATCCATAAATCGATACATCTCTCCACTCTGGGAATCAAATTCTACCATAACCACTGGGCCTCCCTACCCCCACATACTACAATATCCCTCCAGGATTATCCATCCTAGGCTCATATCACATCTAGGCCTCCCTTCCCCCACAACCACAAGTCTTGTATCCAAAGCACATAATAAAAAGCATGAACAAATAGAAGCGGGCTCTCAGCACTAAAACAATGCATTTATCCTTCACACACAATGATCTCTCATAGCTCCAAAGCACAAGGCACTCAGCCCTTACAAGCAAGCAGGCAACTCAGGCTCAAAAAAGGAATTAACTTTATCACACAGCTGTTTCTTATTACATCTTGAATTAACTGATTCATTATTCATATATTCTATCTACGGGAAACCTAAGAAACAAGTTATCACAATATATCACCAAATTAATTAAATAATTAATTTATCATGCCTTAAACTCTTTTATCAACAACCAACAACATAGTGATTTTAGTCGGAGAAAGTTAAAAGAAGATGAGTCATTAGGAAAAAGAGAATATTTTTCCTGACTAATCATATCCTTGCAACTTTCTCTCACTATAATCAGTTTTAAAAATCTTCTCTGATGTATTTATATCCATTCTCTTGAATAAAAAAATGGATATCTATACGTTGGAGAAAATTTTTCATAGTGATTTTAGTGAGAGAATGTTGTAAGGAGATGAGCCATCAAGCAAAAGGAATGCCTCTAATCTGCTGGAAATTGTTCCAATTTATTATAAATTGTTATTATTTATTACTAATTATTACTAATTATTCCTAATTATTACTAATTATTGATAATTATTCCTAATTATTGATAATTATTGCTATTTATTACTATTTATTTCTAATTATTACAAATTATTTCTAATTATTTCTAATTACTGCTAATTATTGCTAATTATTGCTAATTATTCCTAATTATTTCAAATTATTCCTAATTATTCCTAATTATTGCTAATTACTTCTAATTATTGCTAATTATTTTTCATTATTCCTAATTATTACTAATTATTTCTAATTATTCTTAATTATTACTAATTTTTGCTAATTATTTCTAATTATTCTTAATTATTCCTAATTATTTCTAATTATTCTGGATCATTCCTAATTATTCATAATTATTGCTAATTATTCTTAATTATTCTTAATTATTCCAAATTATTCCAAATTATTTCTAATTATTCCTAATTATTCTTATTTATTGCTATTTATTACTATTTATTACTATTTATTACTATTTGTTACTATTTGTTACTATTTATTACTATTTGTTACTATTTGTTACTATTTATTACTAAGTATTACTAATTATTTCTAATTATTAATAATTATTACAATTTATTACTATTTATAACTAATTATTACAAAGTATTACCAATTATTACTAATTATTACTATTTATTTTCTATTTATTACTATTTATTACTATTTATTTCTATTTATTTCTATTTATTACTATTTATTACTATTAATTACTATTTATTACTATTTATTACTATTTATTACTATTTATTACTATTTATTACTATTTATTACTATTTATTACTAATTACTACTAATTACTACTAATTAATACTAATTGATACTAATTAATACAAATTATTACTAATTATTACTAATTATTACTATTTATTACTAATTATTACTAATTATTACTATTTATTACTATTTATTACTATTTATTACTATTTATTACCAATTATTACTAGTTATTACTAATTATTCCTAATTTTTACTAATTACTACTAATTTTTACTAATTAATCCTAATTATTACTAATTATTACTAATTATTACTAATTATTACTATTTATTACTAATTATTACTAATTATTTCTAATTATTACTAATTATTACTAATTATTCTTAATTATTCCTATTTATTACTAATTAATCCTAATTATTACTAATTAATCCTAATTATTACCAATTAATCCTAATTATTGCTAATTATTACTGATTATTGCTAATTATTACTAATTGTTGCTAATTATTACTAATTATTGCAAATTATTGCTAATTATTCCTAATTAATCATAATTATTACTAATTATTACTAATTATTACTAATAATTTCTAATCATTACTGATTAATCCTAATTATTACTAATTATTACTAATTAATCCTAATTGTTACTAATTAATCCTCAATATTACTAATTAATCCTAATTATTACTAATTAATCTTAATTATTACTAACTAATCCTAATTATTACTAATTATTACTAACTATTACTAGTTATTGCTAATTATTGTTAATTATTACTAATTATTCCTAATTATTAATAATTATTCCTAATTATTGCTAAATATCACTAATTAATTCTATTTATTCCTAATTATTACTAATTATTCATATTTAATACTAATTAATCATAATTATTAATAATTAATCCTAATTATTACTAACTAATCCTAATTATTACTAATTAATCATAATTATTAGAAATTAATCCTAATTATTAGTAATTAATCATATTTAATATTAATTAATCCTAATTATTATTAATTAATCCTAATTATTACTAATTAATCCTAATTATTATAAATTATTCCTAGTTATTTCTAATTATTCTTAATTATTACTATTTATTATTATTTATTACTATTTATTACTATTTTTTGTAATTATTTCTAATTAATACTAATTATTACTAATTACTCTTAATTATTCCTAATTATTACTAATTATTCCTAATTATTACTAATTATTCATATTTATTACTAATTGTTACTAATTATTATTAATTATTACTAATTATTTTTAATTATCACTAATTATTACCAATTATTACTAATTATTACTATTTATTATTATTTACAAATATTTATTTCAATTTGGTACTTCTTAACTCTAATTTTTGCAGATTATCGCTAATTATTACTAATTATGACTAATTATTAATAATTTTTCTAATTAATACTAATGACTACTAATTAAGAATAATTAATATAACTATTAATTAATACTAATTAATACTAATCACATGTATTTGTAAAAAAATGCAAAATAAAACGATCTAATTCAAATTTAATTTAATTGCAGCTAATTTACAATAATTATAACTAATATCAAATAAAATGAATTAAATAAAAATAAAAGGAATAGATAAATACCGTAAAATTGAATCTTTCAGAGGATTTAAGCTGCGAATATTGCTTCGATTTAGAATTTTTAAACTTTGAAAATTTTCAAGAGAGAAAATGCAAGTAGAGTGGGAGAGAGGAGAAGAGAAAGAAGTATAATGAGAGAGAAAACAGATGGGGTATATATAGGTTAGATTAGTTGCGACATGATTATTTGCAACGGGATACGTCAGAAATACTAACCCCCCCCCCATTAATTAGGGGTGGTGGTTAAAAAGGTATTTACAACAGGTACCGTCGCAAATACCAACCTGCCAACATACTATTTGCGACGGGCGATAAATCCCATCACAAATACTAAAAAAAGTCGTTGGTTATTTCCGATGGGCTTTTATAACAGTCGTAAATACCCTTCCCGCAGTTAGGCGCACAACTCAATCCAGACATTTTGCGACGGGAAGAGGGTCTCGTCGCAAATAGTCCCTACCGACGGACTGTTTGAGACGGTACCCTTCCCCGTCGCAAATACACATTTTTTCCGTAGTGTGTCCCTTACCCAAAGGGAAAGGAAACTCCAAGTTAGTAGTTGCATCCCCTATGAAGTCCAAGAAGATCACACTAGGAAATATTAGTCTTCCCAACATTATTGGACCTTATTGTTGACAAGGATAGTCCCTTACAGTGACCAGTTTTACAAATGTGGTAAGAAAGAAAGTATCTCCATCTAACTGAAGAATCATCTATATCGATGAAGTGGAATTTAAAATGTTTAATCATAGGAAATATGGATCACATGAGCCCACCCCAAAATTTGGGTAGACACCACCTATTGATGCCTCTGGTGATATGAAATTGCATGTCCATCTTCAAACTCATCTTCAGGTGGAACCACCATCAGTAACCCCTCCTTATAGGATAAGAGATGAGGAAATAGAGAACAAGAACTAGTCTTATCCCTCTCAATTCAATGATCTAATTAAATTTTCTTACGATCTATTTGGAAAGGTTTCATGCATCGAATGTGAAGAGGAAAGAGTCAGGAACGCTAGCATCAAAACTCTTCTAGAGGACCATGAATGTGAAAGGGTTACTCAAGGCCTAAATGAGGATTTTATTGAATGGTTTGATTCATAGGTTGAGTTTATTTTTTCTAAAATGGTACCAAAATTCTTTAAATACAAAGACTACTTCATAGTCTATAAATTGATTTATGTTAATCTTGAAGAAAGCTATCGTTTTAACCTGAGGTTGGACATTAGAGACATATCCTAGAAATTCAGGATTTGTTCCATTCTGGATGACACGGTCGATTCATCATTACATGGGGATCATGAGTCTCCTCAAATACCCAAGACGTGGATGAGAGGTCGATATCCATGTGGAAGTGGTCGATAGCCAAAGAACAGGGGTGCTAGAGGGAAATCCAAGACATTATGTTTTTGTTTAATTAATGAGGGCATTTTATACTATGTTTGAACCCATATTCCCCTCCTGTATTTTTATCTTTTTTATTAATAAATGGGTTAGGGGCATTTGGATCTATCCTTGCCCTACTTAAACAAAAAATTTAATTATTATTCATAGTAATCACTATTAATATTTATTAATTATTTTTTAAATAAAAATTAATTTCTAATTAACTATTATTTATTCTTGTTAATTATTATTTATATTGATAAATATATTAATTGATAATCATATTAATTTATTATTATTACTTATTTAGTAATTAAATTTTAATCTATTATTTAATAATTAACTAATCATATTTTTATTTGTTAATTATTATTCATATTAATTGCTAATGATACTTATTAATTAATAATTAATAATTATTTATCTTAATTATTATTCATATTGATAATCATATGAATTTATTGTCATATTAAATAATTATTCATTATCTAATTGATCATATTTAGTTAATTGCTACTTATAATTAATTCGTAATTATAAATTGATATTAATTTATTATTAATTAACTTGTAGTTATTATTAATTTATTATTACTTAATTAGTAATTACAATTATATAACTATGAGTTTTCTAGTAATTATAATTAATTAATTGTTACTTACTAATTTTAATTCAAAAATTGTTAAGCAATTATCAATTATAATTAAGTAGATATTATAACAAATTATACTAAAAAATTATATAATTAATTGAAAATTAAAATTAATGTTATAATAAAATAACTAATAAAAAATTAAATAAACTAATTAATGTATTAAAAAATATCATATAAATATAAATTCCTCGAAATTTTGAAGGTTTTAAAACATGAAGAAACCTTTTAAGATTGGGCATTGAAGATGCTTGAGAATGGGTGTGGGGTCTTGAGAATGGATTGAGTGGGATTTGGGGGTGATTATCCTTTTATAGGGAAGGAGGGTTGGGATACACTTGACATGGTTCCCTTAAGAGTATTTTTTAAGGAAATAACACCAGATGAAGTGGAAACCTTCACTTAAAATTCTAACCAAGAATGCCACTTCTTTTTGCGTTCTTGAATTTCTTTAAAAATGACACTTCATGTTGTTCTTTTAGTGTCCATCTAGCTAGAATTACTTCATTTGGTATTGGCCCCTCCCAATTCCCTAAATAATAAAAAACAAATCTCATATAATAATAAAAAACCTCATTCTGCAAATTTTGATGCAACGATGGTGTGCTAGGATCCAATGCTAACCAATGGCGTTGTTGGAAGGAACATCATGAAAGTCCACTGAGAAAAACTTTATATGTTAATAGGGATGAATTATACCATATCCACCCACTTTTTTCATCCTTGGAGATCCATGACCCCACCCTAGCCAAGATCAATGGCCAGAAAGCCACAAACTATGCAATGAAGGTGTTCTTGGAGACATCATTGATCAACTACACTCTAGTAGAAAGATGGTTTGGTCCCTACATGGATCAAATCTATTAGAATTCATCGTAGGAGATGGAAAATTTTTTAAATGATCTTTCCATCTAGAAGTGTGCACCAGTGCATTGGGGATCCTACTTTTTATTTGTGTTGTATTTGTTGTCAATGATTATGTCAATATGTATTAAAGAAGAATTTATTGGAAGTTCATTGGTGTTCCCAAGAATTTTTATGATTGAAGATCCACCCATGGGATGTTCAAAGGTCACATATTTTATATCTTGGATGAAGAGGTATTTCTTGGAAAATTATCATGAATACATTTAAAGGCATTGAATGTCATTATTGAAAATTATCCATTCAGGTTTTATGATTGTTGAACTGTTCCTAATGTTCTAAATATATACTAGAGTTGATTCAATATTTCACTATGTTACTTCAACTATTGGAGTGAATCATTTGAGGGAATTACCCTCTCAATTTTTAACATGCATGAAGGAAAGGTTCTCACAACACACTTGTATGAAGAAGATGAACCGTGATACTTTATTTATATTGTGAAGGAAGAGTCACATAACTACTATTACCTATATGAAGAAGAAGAAGGTTTCTTCACCTGGTTTTTGTGAAGAAGACAATGATTTGAATACTTATGAAAATAAGAGTGAGACATTGTGTGATCCCAGTATGAGAAGGATATTATTTGAAGGAAGTAGACATACACTAATGTGAGGAGAAAATAATATGAGATATCAAGTTATAATGTCAAAGTCACAATTTAACATCATGTAATCATGTGAAAAACATGCATGTAATATATGAAACATTTCATTCATGTAAACTGTGTATCATGAATGGAACATTCAATCCCTTCTTTCATCATGGTGCAACACATAAAGACCTTAATTTTTAATTTCTTCTATGGATGTGTGCACTATTATGGATTTCTTCATGAAAGGTTTAATACAAGCATGGATTTACTTATGTTCATTGTTTTCATGTAAAGGATATTGGGCATACATGGTATATATTGTTATCTTCTCCTCTCATTAGTGTATGTCTACTACCTTTGTGTAATATCCTTCACATGACAGGATCACACAATATCTCTCTCTTATTCTCATAATTACACTAATCAATATATTCTTCAAGAAACTAGGTTTGAAAACCTTCTTCTTCTTCACAAATGCAATAGAAGGTACGTGGTTCTTCCATCATGATCTCAACAGAGTATCATGGTTCTTCTTTATCACAAAAGTGTTTTGTGTGGAAACATCCCTTCGTGTATGTTCATAATAGAGAGGTTACTTTCTTCAAATTCTTCACTTTAATATTCGTAGTAATAATATGAAATATCCAAACACCTCTTTAATATGTTTAGAATATTAGGAATCCTTAAACAATCATCTAACAATAATTTATAATTGTTAAAGTATGACATTAAATTCCTTTAAATGAATCCACAACATTCCTCTAAGAATCACCACTTCATCTTAGATATAATATATGTGACTTTGAACTTCCCATGGATGGATATTCAATATTCAAAAAAAATCTTGGGAACACCAATGAAATTCCAAGAATATATTATTCAATACATATTGATATACTCATTGAAAAAAATAAAATACAAAAACAAATTAGGATCTTCAATATTCCCCTTTGTATTTTTTCCAATACCAATAGAAAATTTCATGTCAATATGTTCATACGATGTTATCCAATTTTCACATATGATCTTCATCTATCCTGCTTGCTCCTCAACATTTTCATTTTATTATCTCTATCTTATTAATAAAAAAATAAAAAGTTCCTAAGAGAATATGGTATCATATCTTCCTTGATTAATGTTCCATCAATAATTCTACTCTAAGATTAATTGGGATAACCCGGTGTAGAAAAAAGAGAGTCTAATTTAGACATCAAAGATATCCATTCTCAACATAGAATATGAGACCAACTATATTCCACAACTTTTATCTTTCTTAAGGGACTATTTCACTATTTATAGGTTGATATTAATTGATTGATACCAATTGATACAATATATATGGAACTTTTTTTATGCCAATTGTTGATAGAAAGATACTCATGAAAATTTCAACTTCAAATTCCTACACCCATCTCAAAACATAGATTAAAAACATTCAAGCATACTTAGATGGTTATGTTATTGAATTCAATCCTAGAACATCTATAAAAAAATTCATTTAATTGATTCATTTATGTTCTCCCCTTAATACTAGACTTCTGTTCTATTTTTTCTAAACTAAGGATATGAGAATTTTTCAACATACCTTATCATTGAGTTTTTAAACAAGTAACTTATAGATATTTCATATTTGGATGAAATATAAATCTCTGGAAATAACATTAGATTCTCTGCATCAAGGGATGGTCTCATGATTCACTTTATCAATATGGATATTCTCATCAATTAATTTTCTAAATTCTAATTGATGTGAATACTGATTTTCATGATCACATCCATGATAGTGGATTCAAATTTTTTGATCATCTATGATAGCTTGATCATATCATTAGAGTTGTTCTCTACTCTTTTTCAATAAATAATCCTCAATTTATTAGTAGATAGATCAAATCAGGACAGTTCTTTCATAAAGCATGGAATGAATATTCCTTCTTATTGATATAGTAATATAAACTTCTTCTACTCAGTTCTCCCCCTAAGTATGTGCATCACCATCAATTAAATACAAATAATAATCAAACACAAAGTATATGGTAATAAGGTGGATATTCTTTGTTTTTTAGTTAGAAAAAAGGGTTCAGAATTTTTTCTAAAACAAGAAACTCCTTTCTTATATCCTCCATGTGAGGGAGAAATATTCATGATAAAATTTATATATTTTTTAAGGCTATTTTCAACATGGAATCTTATATTTACATTGATATAACTTTGTGTGGAATCTTCATTTTCACATTGGACATCAAGACACATTCACTATCAGGTGATCTCCAATTCTTCATTATAATTTCTTCATGAGATGGAATTATGAACAAACACTCATCAGAGAAATGTCCATCTCTTTTTCACCTTCCATGTCATACTTCCAAGTTTATTTTTTATCATTTGTAAACAACCTCTCATGAAATCCAATTCCGTTACGGGGAATCTTTAGCATTATTATACATCTTCCTTCACTTGTGCTTCTTGAAATTTTCTTGAGCATTCAAAATCTGATTATATAATTAAAAGTATGTCATTTAGAATATACACAATATGATCATTAGATCCACATGGATTCTTAGGTTTGTTTTTTACACTTTAGTCTAATTCTTGTGTTCTTGGACTGTTCTTCACTTTTGTTTATTAATCTTCATTTCTTTCATTATAATATCGATGGCCTGGTTATAGTGATCCATAGTAAGGCCTCTTATCCCACAATGGAAATAGATTAGTCTCTTTAGTATTGTACCCTTATTGATCTTCTTAGGTTTTTTTTATAATCCTTCTTCTAGTATTTACCAAACATTGAATTTCTTGTATTCTTTATAGAATTATTCTGAATGATCATTATAAGAAATTTATCCTAATTATTTCCCATGAAAAGATTAATCTCCTATAGTCTTATCTTCTAAATTATTCTGGTGTAATTATTGAATGATTTAAACTTGTATTCCTCTTTATTGTGAACACTACCATTTCAAATACCATAAGGTTTTATCAAATTTTCAAATCTCTTTGTAATATAAATACACTTCCCTTTTTATATGGTGTTTTATTTTTCACTTATTTTCTCCCCCTTAATGTATCCATCCTTTTATTTTTATATATTGACCAATTAAACCAAAAATCAGATGAACTATGACCAAATATTTTATAACACCAATAATAGCCAAAAACCTTGATCCCTTTTTTGAAACAACGGTCTGGATTAATTGGCATACCTACTAATTTTTTTCATTACAATCTTAAACTAGGATTGTTTAGGGAAACATTTCCTTCTACACTTATCTTTATTCACTACTAATATAGTGGTAGTCACTTCATCACCTTTCCCCACCAACATTTTCATAGGTTTTGATTTTGAACCAGCACTATACATTGATCATTAATTATCACAAATGTTATTATAAAAGATGTATGGTACCTTATTCTTGGAGACTTCTTGATATTGATCACTAGATAATTTCAATCTATTATTTCCACAAAATTGGGGAATTTTAGTATAAAAATCCTCCTTAGATGTTTTTTTGGATATAAATCTTGAAGTAAAAGCTCTTCTTTCATCTTGTTGTAAAGACTCATCTTGAACATTTTTAAAATTTTCCAATTTGAATTCAGGAATAAGACATTTAATTTTAGAATAAATTTCTTATACTCCACATACTAAAAATTAACTTCACATCCTTTCTTGATCTTTACAAATTATTCATCTTGCATTTTATTCTTCTCTTATATCAATGTATCAAACTCTTTGATCTTGTTTTCTTTAATATTAGGTTGGTAATTCTTAACATCAATGATTTTTTTGTGGTATTCTTCTAATGCGTAGATATTTTATTTATATTTCTTAGTGTAATCCTATTTCTCATGAATTGTATTTATCCATAGATCAGTAATACTATAGAACCATTATTTAAGATCAATAAGATCTAATTATTTGAAACCAATTTTCTTAGAGAGTTTAATATTATATTGCATTATTTATTCAAATGATTTCTCCAAGTTCTCTAAATTTTCTTCAATCATAGTGATATATTTATGAGTTCCTTTGAATAAGCCACGGATAAAAGTGAATACTTATTTGGGACTATTATGAATCATATCTTTCAAAGTATAAAATTATTTATCATTAAACTTCTCATATATATGATCACTACAACTAATGTTTGGATCTTCATTGTCTGCTTTTCTTCTAAGGATATTATTTATCTTTCTCAATGTTCTTCATTTAAAATACAATTTTATTTAGTCTTTTTCATGGCCCTCAAGATCTCTCTATGATAATAAATATTTATATGTCCTTAAAATCCCTTCATGAAAATTAATATTTGAATGATCATTATAAAACTCTTCATTGCGCATAAATAGTGTAGGTTTATACATTATATCATGTTGTCTCGTGGAGTTCAAGAAAACGAGAAGGTTTCATGAAACTCTTAAGGTACTTCTCATTACAGGTTATTTACTTGGGACATCAGTTTATTCATGAGACCCTTGAAAGAGAAGTTTGAAAGTTAAGAGGTTGTATTTACTCTACTTATTTGAACAAGAAATATGTTTCATGGATCATATTCCCTTCACATAGTGTAATTTCATGAAGAGACTATGTCTCAAAAGTTCTCATTAAATATGAATGGTATAAAATATTCTAGGCCTCAGTGCTTTGATATTTATAGGAAGAGTATCAATGCCTTACACCAACTCATATCTTCTATTTTCATGCCACATCGAGGCCTCCAAAGATTATTTCATTTCATTTATATTAAAACACCAGAATACTTTTGTGATCCTAAAATATATTATGCTTAATTTTATGGTTTCTTTCTATTGCAAATTTTTTCACTGGCTCCTCACATGCATGTAATGATGACCGTGTGATTCTCATTATGTATAACTGAAACTCATCCATGTGTGGTAGACACATGAATAGACCAATAAAACATTGTTTTCATTCAGCATATGCATAATTCTTGATCTTCTGATTGCATGAAAAGCATAGCCATGCATTCAATATGATTCTTCTTCTCGTATTCCCAACATCATAATTGTGACAACTGGGACCCATCCACCAGTTTCCTCAAAGATACATACTTCTCAAAAGGTCACCCATCCTGATCACTACTCCATGCCAAGAACACTTAATTGTGGAGTAGGCTCCTGAAAAGTAAGGTACACCTTGTTGACATGAGTCATATCATTTAGTCATTTAACCCTTTATCATTTGGGGTGTTACAATCACCCCCCCCCCTTTAGAGCACAATGTTCTCATTGTGGGCCCTACATCTCAACTCAGGCAGTGCACCACACTTAAGGTTGGGTACCACCTTTGATATCAAAGGTAACAACTGGGTCTCAGTGATAGCACAGACACCCCACCTTAACATGTTTGTCGGGTCCTGGCCCACCAGGTACAACCAGTTTCCCTACAAACACGTGGTCCCCACTATGGGGTCCACCCACGTTCCCAAACGGGTCATCTGACTAATGATAGTCCCCACAGGCCAACACATGTGCTTTACAGTGTGTCATTTAACCCTTTATCATTTGGGGTGTTACAATCACCCCCCCCCCCTTTAGAGCACAATGTCCTCATTGTGGGCCCTACATCTCAACCCAGGCAGTGCACCACACTTAAGGCTGGGTACCACCTTTGATACCAAATGTAACAACTGGGTCTCGGTGACAGCACAAACACCCTGCCTTAACATGGCTGTCAGGTCCTGGCCTGCCAGGTAGAACAAGTTGCCCCGCAGACACGTGGTCCCCACCCTAGGGTCCACCCACTTTCCCGAACGGGTCATCCGACTAATGATAGTCCCCACAGGCCAACACATGTCCTTTCCAGTATGCTTTGTCCTCACTCACACACACCCTGAGAAACTTCCCAAAAGGTCACCCATCTTGATCACTACTCTAGGCCAAGCATGCTTAACTACAGAGTTCTAACCGTTTATCATTCTGAGGTGTTATAATCACCCCCCCCTTTAGAGCACAATGTCCTCATTGTGTTCCCTACATTTCAACCCAGATAGTGCACTGCACTTAATGTTGGGTTTCTTCTCTGATACCAAATGTAACAACTGGGCTCCACCCACAAGTTGCCCCACAGACACGTGGTCCCCACCCTGGGGTCCACCCATATGCCTGAACGGGTCATATGACTAATAATTGTCCACACATACCAACACATGTCCTTTCCAATGTGCTTTGTCCTCACTCACACACACCCTAGGAAAATGAGTCATATCATTTAGTCATTTAACCCTTTATCATTTGGGGTGTTACAATAATAATTGTAGAACCCTTGGGTTAGATTGTTAATCATGCCATCAAAAACACTGGTGAAATGGAACTTCTCAGGTGTTTGGTGGTAGAAAATGAAAGTAGAGTGATTGGATGGACAAGATAAAATAAATTGATCAAATGAGGTTCTTTCTGTATGTTTTTAATATAGGGGGACAATAACTGTATGTCCCCATCCCATATCACTTCTCCACAAGGTTGAGTTTCTTCATATTAATAAAATGCACTCTAATTACTAGTAGTTACATGGTAGTGGGGGATTGGAACCCACATACACCTCTTCACACATAGATTGCGGCCCAATTAGCATTTCTGGTCCATCCACATGAATGATTAAGTGTGTGATCCTCTGATCCTTTACATATACTATCCTCATACCTACCACCATGTATTATCAAGTGTGGGTTTTTGGACCCAAGGTTGTTCATTGGTAATAATAGAGTCTGGTTTGTGTTTTTTGTCAATCTGCACATGGATAACCAGAGAGTTTGTAAGGAATGTGGTCATATGATTAAGGCTAAAATCAGTATTGAAGGTGGCATAGTTTCCCAGTGTTATCCAATTTTTTTGGCCTCCAAATTAATAGTTTGATGTTGTCACAAGAAGTTTCTTCACGTAATAATTATCAGTATGTGAAACAGAAAAGAAAATCGATAAAATAAGGGAATTGCATACCTTGGAACATGGAATATATACCATGTTCTGAGAATGGTTCGCGGTCGTACACCAAGAAGTGGGAAAGGTGTTTGGAGTGGTTCGCAAAAGCAAAAATGGTTTGCGGTGATGGTTCATAGTGAAGTCGTGTGGTACGCAAAATACTAGAGGTTTGTAGGATTGTTGCAGTTCATGGGACAGAAGCGGTACTCTATGGAGGTTGTACCAAATCAATGATTTGGTAAATCTTGAATTCGTAGATTTTTAGGATCCATTTTTTCCTATATAAGGAGTAGTAATCCCATTAATTTAGATAATGGAGTGAAGATTAAAAATCCAAGAGGAATTTGGAGAAGTCTAGGGTAATTCATAGGAATCCAACTCCACATAGGAAGAAGTGATCTGCGGAGGAGGAAAAAGTCTATGGAAGAGAGTGCAGTTCATAGTGGAATCTCTTGCAGTACACGGCAGAGTATAATAGTTCATGGAAAAAGAAGGGTTGTGCACGGAGCAGGGGATATTTGTGGAAGGCGTTTTGTGGAGGCATTATACGGAGCTAGTACGCGGAGCACACGTAGTATGCGGTGCAGGGAAGTACGTGGTAGAGTAGGGTAGTATGCGATGGGGATGGATGGTACACAGAAAAGTATTGGTGCATGGAGGAGGTGATTCTCAATCCATACTCACTACTCAGTATGCGGAGGAGGTAAAGTGGTATGCATAACACCCAAGGAAGCCTGAAAATTGACCAAATCAGTTTTCGAAATTAATTTCCATAACCTATCAGTATGTGGGAAGGTAAATTAAATATATGGGTGATAACAAGACATCATCAGAGCATAAATTTATAGTTGAGGATGCATGATTTAATGCTAAACCATTGAAGCAACCTTCAGGTTGATAAACTAAATATAGATTCTTCTAAGGCAGTAATCTAGGGGAGTCAATGGAGGTGATTAGAGGGATATATTGAAATATACCTAATCTTTTGTAAAGGACGTGTGCATGGGATAAAGTGATTATGCCTGAACTTTTGTATTCCACAACTAGTGAAGTTTGGTGGATTTTGGTACGACCAACACACTATTAGCATATATTCCTTGAATGTATCCCTTAGTGGTGAACCAAGTAAAATTGTTTTGTCTTTTCATTACATATGATTGTTTTATTTATTCTCTTTATTATCAGATAGGTTTAACAGGATCCTATAAACATGGGAACAAGATCTATCAGTTTAAAAGAAAAAATTGATACCTAGATTCACCCCTCCCCTCTCAGGGTGTTTTGGGGTCCTTCAAGTGGTATCGGAGGGTAAAGGTTACTGGTGTTAAATATCGTTTTTTCTGTCATGGAGAATTCAGTCAATGTTAGGGGAGTCCCCCTCTTCGATGGAAGTAATTTTCGTATTTTTAAGAACAGGATGAGATCTCATCTAAGATATCTAATAATGGAAGTCATGTTTGTTATCGAGCAAGGAATACAAGTCACTAATCCTATAGGGAAATTTGTGACTAATACAGATGGGAAAATGATTGATGCAGACGCTAAAGCATTGAGTGCTCTCACTGTGGGTCTTTCTGATCAGATCTATCTAAAGTTAATGAGTTGAACATCTTTCAATTCAATGTGGGAGAAACTTGAAAATATTTATGAATGAGACAACAAAGTTATGGAGGAAAAACTTGAAGTCTTTCATAATGGGTTTGATGATATGAATATGCATCCTGATGAAAATGCAGATTCCTTCTTCAAATGAATTACTAAAGTGGTAGGAGAAATTCAAGGTATTGGAGAAGAAATCAAAGACATTGATATTGTAAAGAAAATATTGAGAAGACTTCGACCCCTTATAATGAAAAGTTTTCATCTCTCTAGGAAAGGGATCTTTCCAAACTTTCTCTTGATGATATGCTGAGAATCATGGTGGCATATGAGATGAGATTCAAACTAGAAGATGCTACGACTCGTGTAAGTAAGTAAATGGAATTCAAATCCATGGATAAACTGAAAATTTCAGGAGTTATTGGTGGTGAAGATGATGGGTAAAAATAAATTCTTTCTCTCATTTCCATGAATTTCGAGAAGGGTAAATGGAAATTTAAAGGTAAGTTACCTATGGCTTGTTTTTTTTGTGGCATAGTTGGGAAAATTGCCTCTCAGTGTTCAAGAAATTTCAATGAAGAGAGCGAAGCTGAAAACATTGAGAAGCCCCATAAATTTTTTTTCAAAAAGGGAGACATAAAATCTGTAAAGAAAGTATAGAAGAAGGTTTTTTTTCTGTGAAGAGGAAGATTATGATAATGAATTATGTGAAGAAGAATAACCAAAATTTAAAACTGGATACCATGCCTTCATGATGGATACCATTGAAATTTTGGAACCATCAAAAGATAAAGTTGGAGACAATCAGTTGAAAACTAATACTGATCTCAAGTTTTTACTTAAGTATTCTTTTGGTAAGATTGATAATAAATGTAAGATATGAAATAAGTGGAATGGAAATGTGGAAGAATCATCAGAATATGTTGATCAAATTGAAGCTAAAATTGAATGATTTGAAGAACTGGTGAAAGTTCAGTCATCAATACTTGAAATCAGAGATGATGTAGTTGAACTAAAGATCAGAATCAAGGAACATGCTATGGTCATGAATAACTTTACCTTGATACTAGAAGAGAAGTATAAAACCATTGAGGTACTTGAAGAAAAGGTTGTTACTCTTAGGAGTAAATTCAAAAGTGAATCAAATTAAAAAGAAGAAAATAAGAAAATATAATTTGGAAGGTTCTCAGATGTTGATATGTTGGAGAGAGAGAAAGGTGGTTCTGGAGGAGTTGAAAATATTTTGAGTGGTCAAAGACCTGCATTCATGGGAAATAGTGGAATCAGTTGTGATGTTGAAATTTCAAATACTACAAATAAAGTGGACCAAAATAAAGTCAAGATCAAATTTGATCATGTTGAAAAGCCAATGGAAGTTCTTAAAAAGAAACCCTTAAATTAAACTGAAAGGATAATTGAAGATTACCCTCAAGTTTCTAGAAATGATAGGCAGTCAAATTATTTTCCCAAGGAAGAAGGAATGATGAGAAATAGAAGTGATAAGACATTTCCACTCATGAAGTGTTAGTTATGTGGCTATATGGGCCATACAATGTCATATTGGGAAGAGGCAAGGATCTATTTGAATAATGATGATTTGGGAAGTCAACAAAAGAGACATATTTCATATCCTATATCTTATAGAAGAAATAGTTTCTATAGATGTTCTTTTCATTATTCTAACTTAATCCATAAATTTGTGTATTGTAGGAAGAGGTATGATAGGAGAAATTCATATAATGCTCAAACACAAGTCAATACTTGCCAACCAGATGGTGTTTCTATCTCAAACAGGTTTTCTCATTTGGTAGAAGGGTATGAATATGATGAAAATGTGTATACAGAAGAAAGAATTGAAATTCCATCAATATCCTACACTCAATCCAATATCACATGGAAAGAAAAGAATAAAATTGAGAAATCCAATCTTGCAGAAGTATCCCTCAAAGAAACAAAGATAAAAAACACATGGATTCTTGATAACGGGTGTTCTTCCCACATGACGGGTAATGCTGACTTATTAAAAAATGTTAAGAAAATAGTTGATGGGACAATAAGGTTAGGTAATGATGTTGCATTGAAGATTAAAGGTAGTATAAGGATTGAACTTGCTAATGGAGAGCTGAAGAAGACTGAAGTTCTATATGTGGATGGTTTGCATCATAATCTCCTTAGTGTGAGTCAACTTTGTGACTCAGGACTTATAGTGACTTTCAATCAAAAAGTATGTACTATAAGAGGAAAGATAAAGAATTCTCTTATGAAATGATGCATAATAGGGGGAAAATTTTATCTGGTCAACAGTAAAGAAAAAATTTTCTACATGATGGTTGAAGAAGAAAACAACCTGTGGAATCGGAGATTGGAGCACATCAATTAGAAAGACATGGAAAAGATATCCAAGCTAAATATTGTCATAAATATCCCCAACCTGAAGCGTGAATGAGAAAAGGCTTGTGATGGTTGCATGTGGGGGAAGCTGGTCTACAGTTCCTATTGGCCAAAGAAGAAAAGAGCATCTAATATTCTTGATCGCATTCATACATATTTATGTGGTCCAATAAATGTTGTTGGAACACATAGAGAAAGGTAATTTTTCCTCTTCATAGATGGTTATAGTTTAATGGAATTTTTGATGGTCATTCGTCTAATCTCTAAGAATTATACTAGATGGACCATCAAGGTTCTGCGATCTGACAATGGAGGGGAATACACATCTATTGTGTTTGAAATTTACCTAGAGAAACATGGAATACAGCATGATCTAGCTACTCTGAGAACTTTGTGGAAAAATGGAATTTTTTAGTGCTAGAATCAATAGGTGAACAAAATGGATAGAACTATGCTGATTAAGAGTCATATCTCTCTCCATTACTAGAAAGAATATGTTCAAGCTATAGTGTACATTAAAAATATAATAGGGCTATACATGGGAGAGACAAATACACTATATGAATTGTATCATGGAAGGAAGACCTCTTTGAAATATTTTTGTGTTTTAAAAAGTAAATATTTCATCCAAAAAAAGAATGAAATCAAGGGAAGTATGGTGAAAATCCAGAAAAAGGAATATTACTTGGATACTCAATGAATAGTAAATCCTACAAGTGTTTCAATAAGTGATTGGGAAGTATTGTTGAAAGTAGTGATGTTAATATCATTGAAGAGAAAACAACAAATGCTTCAAGGAATTATCATGCGGATGTGATAGAAGATGAGGAAGAATGTGAAAATGGAACAAATGTAAATAAAAAAGTAGAGTAAGGTGTACAAAATTCTCAAGGGTCACAATAAGATATTGATTCATAAGAAGAATTGGAAGATGAAACTGTGACTAAAGAAAATACTGTTGAATCTCATATAAGAAATTGATCATTCTTACATCATAGGGGACTAGACAACACCCACACAGACAAGGAGAATGAGAAATACTACACAACCTGAATTCCTATTAGTTTTAAAACCATCCTCATTCGAAGAAGCTGCAAATGATGAATCATGGGTTAAATCCATGAATGAAGAGCTGGATCAGATTGAAAAGAATGAAATATGGGATCTAGTTAAGAGACCTGAAAATAAAAATTTGATTGGTACAAAGTATATTTTCAATAATAAATCCAATGAATATGGAAATATGATCATAAAAAAGGTGTGATTAGTGTTTAAAGGATATTCATAGATTGAAGACGTCGATATTGAAGAAACATTTTCTCCCGTGGCTAGACTAGAGTCAATCAAGCTATTTCTTGCAATGGAAATCCAAATAGGATATAAAGTGTATCAAATGGATGTCAAGAAAGATTTCCAGAATTATTTTTTTGAGAAATAAGTCAATATTGAACAACTGGTGGGTTTCTTTCTTGGAAATGATGAAATGAAGGTCAGCAGATTAAAGAAATCACTCTATGGACTGAAGCAGGCACCACGGTCATGGTACTCTTGACTGAATTCTTACCTAAAAAATATTGAATTCAAAAGAGGAGTGGATCAAGATATCTATGTGAATAATTATCATAAGTATCAGTTCATGTTATTAGTGTATGTTGATGATATTATTTTTGGTGGAAGTTAGCAGGGATCAGTGGATGAATTTTCCAATCACGTGAAATTAGAATTTAAAATGTTGATGATTTGTAAACTCACATACTTTTTAGGGCTACAATTGATTCAGAATAATGATTATAATTTCATTTCTCATGATATTATGCAATAGATCTTCTGAAGAAATTTAATATGCATGATTCAAAACCAATGTCAACTCTGATTTTGGTTGTAAAAAAACTTGAAAAGCACAAAGGTGGGACTTATGTGGATCCCACAATATATAAGAGAATCATTGGAAGATGACTGCACCTAACAACGACATGACTAGATATTGTCTTTGCAACATGCTTACCAGTCCACTTTTAGAGTAATCCAAAAGAAGAACATATGGAGGCAGTGAATAGAATCATGAGGTACATTCAAGGTAATCAAAATTATGGCTTATATTTTGCTGTAGGAAGTGATGGTGAACTATCAGCATTTTTTGAAGCTGAATGGGCTGGAGATGTAGTGGAAAGAAAGTACACCAGTGGTGGAGCATTCTATGTTGAGAATAAATGTGTGGTATGGCTAAGAAAGAAACAAGAAAGTACTTCTTTTAGTACTATTGAAGCATAATATATCTCTGCAACAAAATATTTCACTAAACTACTTTGGATGAAGTAGCAACAGACCGACATTGGTGATGAGGTGAAACAACCAATGGTGATTTACTGTGATAACAAGAGAATAATTGACCTTACTAAGAATCTTTTTCAGTATTCTCATATGAAACGTATTGAAATCATATGTCACTTCATCAAGGAAAAAGTTGAACAAGGTGTGATTAAAATGTATCATGTGGGAACTAATGGGAAAGTGGCTAATATTCTTACCAAACCACTAGTAGCGGTTGTGTTTGAGAAACATCGGTTGAACCTTGGTGTTCAACCACCTACAACTACATAAGGAGGTCACGAAATTCCCCTCTCTCCATTTTTTTAACTAATTTAATATGGCTGTGGAAGTGATGCAGATTTATGAGGGAGATACGATCCAGGGGGCCATGTCTTTCAGCTCTATAAGTCAAGATTTGGTTATTTGGGTTTATTTCCAATGGGGGAGAATCGATAAATTCAATGGAGAGTGAACTGAATTTTTTTATATATAGGAAAGATGGTAAATAGAGAAAGTCAAAAATGAAACTATGGGGGACAAAATAAAAGCATGAAAACTCAGTTCATCTCTTTTCTTTTATTTTCTACACTGAGTACTACTCACATAAACTTAGTGTAATGGCTGAGTTTTTTCTTGAAGGTTAGGGTTTTGATCGTGGTTGTCACATCAGTAAATTTATTTAGAGATTTCCAACAAAGCCAAAAGGGGATATTGTTGGACCCAAGGTTGTTCATTGCTAATAATAGAGTCTCGTTTGTGTTTTTTTTCAATCTACGCATGGATAACCAAGGAGTTTTCAAGGAATATGGTCATACAATTGAAGTTGAAAGCATTATTGAAGGTGGCACAGTTTCCCAATGTTTACCAATTTTTTGGGCCTCAAAATCCAAAGTTTTATGTTGGAAAAAAAGTTTTTCACGTAGGAGTGAATGATATGTGAAATAGAAAAGAAAATCAGTAAAATAAGGTAACTGCATAACTCAAAACATGGACTATGTACCATGTTTCGGGAATGGTTTGCAGTTGTGTTTCGTGGGAACGGTACGTAGAGTGGTTCGCGGAACCAAAAATGGTTTGTGGCGATGGTTCACGGCAAAGGTATGCGGTATGCAGAATTCTGTAGGTTCACGGGATTATTGTAATTCATGGGATAGGTGCAGTACGTAGTGGCAGCTGTACCAAATCAAGGATTTGGTAAATCTTGGATTATCAGATTTTTCAAATAAAATTTTGCCTATATAAGAAGAAATAATACCCTTCATTTAGATAATGGAACAAAGATTAAAAATCCAGGAGGAATTTAGTGAAGTCCAGAGTGGTTTGTAGGAAGCCAACTCTGCATATAAAGAAGTGATATGCGAAAAAGAAAATAGTTTGTGGAAGAGAGTGCAGTTCGTGGAGGAAGTTCTTATAGTACGCGATGGAGCAGGAAATTTCATGGAGCAAGCAGGGTTGTGCACGAAGTTGGGGATGTTTGAGGAAGGCGGTTTGCAGAGGCAGTATACGGAGCTGGTATGCGGAGCACACGCAGTACGCAGAGCAGGGCGGTATGTGGAAAATCAGGGCAATACACGGTAGGACTGGATGGTATGCAGAAACAACAGTGGTATGTAGAGGAGGTGATCCACGAACCATACCCACTACTCAATATGAGGAGGAGGTAAAGTGGTACATGAAACACCCAAGGAAGCCTAAAAATTGATCAAATCAGTTTGAGAAATTAAATTCCATAACCTATCAGTGTGTGGGAAAATAAATTACATATGTGGGTGATAACGAGACTTCAATAGAGCATCCATTTACAGTTGAGGATGCATAATTTAATGCTAAACCATTGAAGCGACCTTCAAGTAGATAAAATAATTATAGATTCTTCTAAGGCAGTGATCTAGGGGAGTTAACAGAGGTGATCTGAGGGACTCATTGAGTTATCCCTGATCTTTTGTAAAGGTAGTGTTCATAGGACAGAGTGATTATGCCTGAACTTTTGTACTCCACAACTAGTAATGAGTAGTGGATTTTGGTACGACTGACACACTATTGGCTTATGCTCCTTGGATGTAGCCCTTAGTGGTGAACCAATTAAAATTGTTGTGTGTTTGTTTTGCATGTGATTTTTTTTCTTTCTTCTCTTTCTTATCGGACGGGTTTAACAGGTTCTTTATCAATGTGGAAACAAGATCCATCAGTTTAAAAGAAAATTTTGACACCCTGATTCAATGTTAGATTGGTGTAGCCCGATCCGGATGGGCCGAAAGCTTGTGGCCTGCAACTGTCACGGGTCGAGCTCCGCGGTGAGCATGTTTGGGGTTGTAAGGGAAACACGCCCCTGCTCTGGGGGTCCGGGGGCCAAAGGGCCCTGGACCAATTTTTTGACACTGTAGCATCTCTGACCACTGTAGCGGAGCTAACCAACCAACATCGACAGGCACTATAGCAGTGTAGACTTTGGGGTCAACTAGACTATAGCACTTTTGACTTCCAGCGGGCAGCCACTGTAGCACTTTTGACAAAGCTGGTCATTGTTCACTGTAGTAATGCAGACTCACTTTTAGAACAATGATCATCTTCTCCATTATTTTATAGCCCATTTTCATGCTAGGGTTACTAATAAAAATCCTTTATAATTTTTGTGCTCTCGAATAGTGAAATTTTGCCTCTCCCGTAGACATAGGGATTATTCCTGAACCACGTAAATCATTGTGTCCTTGTTGATTTCTTTCTTTCATTTTCTCATTTCTGTCGTTACATCTCCCTAAGATTTAGTAACATCCAACCCTCCCATCTCAGGGTGTTATGGGGTCCTTCATGGGATGGATCCTATGTGGTTTATCCTAGCTCTCATAAGTGGTTGATCAGGCCTCCTTTACTAGCCACAGTTGGCCCCAATTTTCTGTATAAGTTCATTGATAAAATAAATAGAATATATTCTAATTATATAATATATTTCATAGCCTTTCTCATATATTCGTCATCAAATTACTTCATAAAAAATATACGTTATTTTTCATGGACTCTTTTGAATTCTTATAAAAAATTTGAGTTGTTTCATGGCCTTTACTTTTGTCTTCTTGTAATTACTCTCTTTTTGTAAGGCAAACATTGTTGCAACATTGTGCCCCACATAGTACATGTCTTTGACATTAAAGACTACTTCAATAATTCATCAAATTTACAAGGTGAATTATATAATCTTGATATCCAATTTCATTTTTGGAATCCATAACAATTCTCCAAACATCACCACTTCTCACCAAATACATATTGGAACATTATTGAAAAAAATGCAACATTGCACCAAAAAAATATCCCCCTTTTTATTTTGATGTCAATATCTCCTCAAATATTTAAAAGGAAATATTTGTGATTTAAGGAGTGCTTGAATATAACAGTGAACACCTCCATAGAAGAAATTGAACAATTGGGTCTTTCTAGGTTGTACAAAGAATAATGGAGGGATATAATATTCCATGCATGATGCATAATATACATGCATGAGATATTGAATAGATTTCATGCATGCTATGCACATGATTGCATGAATATAAATTGTGACACCAAAATTAAAATTTGATATATCATATTTTCAATCAAATATCAAAAGATAGAGAAGAAATGAGTGGAAAATTTGTATTCATTTGATTATCATTTTGTTTAGAGGGAATTTGAGATTTACAATCCATTTCATAACTGATATTATTCGGACTGAAGAAGAAGAAGAGGTGGCCTGGTTTTTGTTTCATAACTGAGACAACCCATTGATTTTTGTGATGTAGTGGTATACATTTAATTAATGCATTTTGGTGAAGTTGATCGGATTAATTATATTCTAGATAAGAAGACATGTGATACACTAGTGATCACTTCAGAAGGGGCAGACCGATATCCTACATCTTTTTCTTCAAATAAAAAGATTTCATTATACATGGTTGGTGCTATAATATGAGTTCAAGGACATTCCCTTACTTGTGGTTTCTTTTATAATAAAAGGAATATTGTCTGCATGTGATAATAACCACAATACATCAGGGACATAGTCATCCTTAGGGAGGCTAACCTTATTAACAAACCCTAGTGTCCACTGTGCTTTACTATTTTATGTTCATGCTTTCTTATTACATGTGAAGATAAAAGAGAACCATTCAATGAATAAGCAGAAGAGGTAACTAAAATGGATTAAAGTTAGAAAGTGTAAAAATTCATCCCACACTAATTCACCCCCTCAGTGTGGTCATACTTAAAGTGATACTAACATGCAATCATCCCAAACCCCCAAATGATATGAATATGAGGACCAAGTACCAACATGATTTGGTGGTGGTTGATCCAGAGTGGTGGTGCAGCAGTGTGAAAACCCTTCAGCGAGAGAATGATAGGTAGGGGTAGATGCTTTGAAACGCATGGGGGTTTCAATCCATGAATGGAAACCTTGTTTTTGAGTACCGACCAATGGGTACCCCAAGTTTAAAATGCGAGATTCATTCAAATTGTTCTATGAAGATAATCCAACTTAGCAGGATGGGGCATAGGGGGAGAATGAGAAGCCACAAAATATTGTTGTATGTCATGTAGTATAGTGATTGTAGTTTGGTGTCATCTCATTTTGGGTGTGGGTTTTAATAAATAATTAATCATCTATAATACATAATTTTATTTTTCTAAAATTGGTCACATGTCTCTTTCTTTATGGTCCAAATATCTTCATTTTACTCATGTCCTATGATTCAATGTTTTTTTTTGAACTTATTAAAATGTGAGGTTTTTTTATTAATTTTTGTTTATGAGAATGTTTTATTATCAAGGCATCACAAAAGAAAAATGTTGATGTAAAAATTTTATATTGATTCATTTTTAATTTAATTATTTTTAAATTTCCTCTAGCACCTTTTTATTCGCATAAAATTTAAGCATGTGTTTCTTTATTTTAAAATATTTTTGGAAAAATAATTATTGAAAAAGATTTAGGTTAGTTTTTTAAAAAAAAACTAGATAGATGCCTTTTAACGGTGGATTTGGGTAGAAGGGGTTTTTTTGGTTTATGGGGTAGGGCTAAACTTATTTGGGGAAATGGGGTTGTCCAGCGCCAATTCAAGTGGCGCTGGAAAAATTGGGGGGACAATGCCACTTCAAGTGGCCCTAACCCCTTTAGCTCCCCCAACCCTAACCCCCACACACACACACAAACACACACACACACACACACACACATATATATATATATATATATATTATTTATAATAAATTTATTTATTATAATAAAAATAATTACTAAAATAAATACAATAAATATATAATTATTATATTTATAATTATATATTTATTATCATCATATAATTATTATAATTAGAATTATATAATTATAATAAATTTATTATTATAAATATAATAAGTATAATAAGTATATAATTATGATAAATATATAATAATAATACCTATATAAATATAATTATAATTATATAATTATAAATATAATAAATACAAAAATAGAATAATTATATAATTGTAATGAATATTTAATTATAATAAATATTTAATTATAATAAATTTATAATAAAATGAATATATAAATATAATAAAAATGAAATTACAATAATTTATATAATTATAAATATAATAAACCCATAATTATAATTAATATATAATTATAATAAATATCTAATTATTATAAATATATAAAAATAATAATGTAATAAATATATAATTATAAATATAATAATTATATAATTACAATAAATATTTAATTATAATAAATTTATAATAAAATGAATATATAAATATAATTAATATGAAATTACAATAATTTATATAATTATAAATATATCAATTCCATTATTATAATTAATATATAATTATAATAAATATCTAATTATTATAAATATATAAATATAATAATATAATAAACATATAATTATAAATATAATAATTATATAATTATAATAATTATGTAATTACAATAATTGTATAAGATTTAATAGGGTTTATTTATATAAAGATAAATAATTTTAATAATGTTTATTTAAATATAAATTTATAAATTTTAAATATAAGGTTTTTTATATATAATTATTTATAAATTTATATATAATTATTTAAATACATAAATAAACTGTATTAAATTTATTTATAAATATATATATATAAACATTATTAAAATTATTTATATTTATTATATTTATTATAATATATTATAATTATGTATTTATTATAATATTATAATTATGTATTAAATTTATAATTATGTATTATAATACATAAATAAACCATATTAGATTTATTTATAAATTATTTAAAAAAAATATTTTTGTTTTTTGTTTTGTTTTGTTTATATATAATTTTTTTAATTTAAGTTTTTTTATTTATTTGTTTTGTTTAAAAATTTTGTTTTGTTTTGTTTTGTTTATATATATAATTTTTATTTGTTTGTTTTGTTTTGTTTTGTTTTTATTTAAAATTGTTATTTTTATTTTTTGTTTTGTTTTGTTTATATGTATATATAAACAAAATTTTCATTTATATTGTTTTCTGATTCTCTTTTTCCTACACAGTATATTTTGCATTTCCGATGTGGGATTCTGTTTCAAGTACGCGACTTTGAAAGACTATAAAACGTAAACTATAAGACCAATATAAATGAAACTTTAAACACTGATTAAAAATATAAGAAATAATTGAAAACAAAAAGAACTTTCTAAAAAATTTTGATGAAAATTAATTTATAATATTTCAAAACCGCCTACTTGAAACTTAAAAATGTTTCAAGTACGCGACTTTGAAAGACTATAAAAAGTAAACTATAATACCAATATAAATGAAACTTTAAAAAATGATTAAACATATAAGAAATAGTTGAAAACAAAAAGAACTTTCTAAAAAATGTTGATGAAAATTAATTTATAATCTTTCAAAACCGCCTAATTGAAACTTAAAAA
The DNA here is from genome assembly GCA_963277665.1 of Viscum album. NCBI lineage: Eukaryota > Viridiplantae > Streptophyta > Magnoliopsida > Santalales > Viscaceae > Viscum > Viscum album. The sequence goes on from OY728162.1 coordinate 41,835,705, forward strand.
TGCTTCAAGTATGCGAATTTGAAAGACTATAAAACATGAACTATAAGACCAATATAAATGAAACTTTAAACACTGATTAAACATATAATAAATAGTTAAAAAAAAATAACTTTCTAAAAAATGTTGATGAAAATTAATTTATAATCTTTCAAAACCGCCTACTTAAAACTTAAAAATGTTTCAAGTACGTGAATTTCAAAGACTATAAAACATAAACTATAAGACCAATATAAGTGAAACTTTAAAAATTGATTAAACATATAATAAATAGTTGAAAACAAAAACAAATTAATAAAAAATATTGATAATAAATAATTTATAAGCTTTCAAAACTACCTAGTTGAAACTTAAAAATGTTTCAAGTACGCGACTTTGAAAGACTATAAAACGTAAACTATAAGACCAATATAAATGAAACTTGAAACATTGATTAAACATATAATAAATACTCAAAAAATAATTTCATTATAAATTATGACCAAAATTAATTTATAAGCTTTCAAAATCACCCACTTGAAACTGAAAAATGTTTCAAGTACGCAACTTTGAAAGACTATAAAACGTAAACTGGATATGAAAAAAAGGCAGAAAACACCTTTCGTTAAGGGCATCCTTTTCACACGGGTTTTCTAAAATTTTGATATCCAATTCACTATAATAAAGGCTAGAAGGTCCACATAAACACACCATGTTTGGACCTTCTGGCCTTTCTTATAGTGAATTGGATATCAAAATTTATACTGGATATGAAGAAAGGCCGAAGCCACATTTTGTTTTGGGGGGAACACCACTACAACTTCCTATATCCAGCTTATCCGTTCAATTTAGTTTCATTAAATCTGGACATCCCTCATTTTTATCGAAATTTCACTCACATATCCAGATTAACCCCCCAATTCTGACTCCTCTGGGTTCAGATCATTCGAAAAAGGAGAGGCGGCCATGGTAAACCTCCAAGTGAGAGTGAAGGAAGACACACTTCACTCTCACTCGGAGGTTTACCATGGTCGCCTCTCCTCAGTCAAATGGTCTAAACCCAGAGACGTTGAAATTGGGGGGGTTAATCTGGATATGTGAGTGAAATTTCGGTAAAAATGAGGGGCTGTCCAGATTTAATGAAACCGAATTGAATGGTTAAGCTGGATGTAGGAAGTTGTGGTGGTGTTCCCCCCAAAATGAAAGGCGGCTTCAGCCTTTCTTCATATCCAGTATAAATTTCGATATCCAATTCACTGTGAGAAAATCCAGAAACATGGTGTGTTTATGTGGACCTTCTATCCTTTCTTACAGTGAATTGGAAATCAAATTTTCAGAAAACCCATGTGACAAGGATTCCCTTAACAAAAGGCGGCTTCGGCCTTTCTTCATATCCAGTTTATGTTTTAAAGTCTTTCAAATTCGCATACTTAAAACATTCTTAAGTTTCAAGTAGGCGGTTTTGAAAGTTTATAAATTAATTTTGGTCATCATTTTTAATGAAATTATTTTTGTTTTGAGTATTTCTTATATGTTTAATCAATGTTTCAAGTTTCATTTAAATTATTTGGTATATAATATATATTTTATTTTCTAATTATTTTTCTAAATAACAATCATTTATCTAAATAAATAGGGTTTTTAAGATATATATCATGGCATCTGAATAAATCAACATCGATGCCCCCCCGGTACCACAACATGGAGTCTAAATCTCAAGTACTCCCTTCGTCCGACGTATGCGTCGCTCCGGTGTCCTAGCAGTGGGATCCTCTGCTTCTGGTGCATTTGGTGCCTCCTCATGATGTTGTGTAGAGGGATGACCAAAATCATGCATGGATGACAGCCCAAAATCATACGTGGATGACAGCCCAAAATCATGTGTGGAGCCATATGGTCCTGGGGATCCTAAAAATGGTAGAAATGGCATACTGAAGAAGTCCTCACCGGGAGGAGAGGGGGTCGCCACAAGCTGTGTCACCTGATCCAGCTCATAGTCCATAGTAGTCATCGGAGACGATAAATGTGGTATATAAGCATCTCCCTGCAGTGCAAGCTCATCAATAAGTTGGGTAGGATCATCTCTATGTGGTGCTTCCACATCTATATGAGGCACTCTCGAATGTCTATCTCACCTCCTCTTCCCCTCCTGAGGTACTCATCTCCATCTCCCAAATAGCGGCGGTGGTGGCGGTGCATCGTCATCAGCAGGCATAGTAGGGACATCATCACCCTCAAGAGCTCCAGCTGGAGGATATAGATTAGGATATAACTGTGGCTCCTCATCATAAAAATTTTCCCGTATCATCTGGAGATGGTCGTAGAGAGCCAACACATTTTGATGAACTACGTCATGTCTAATATATGCCTCCTTCTGAGGATATGTTATATGTGCAAGATGATCAATGATGTTTGTCTGCAAATGAAATGACATTCAAATTAATACCACAAAAGAGTTAAACAAATATAATATACCTTAATAAACATACCATCTACTGAATGTCAATCCCCTGACGTGTAAGATGCACGATGGTATGACGTAGATACTAGTCTGCATAATCCCCCTGGGCAGATAACTGATACTGTGTTGTGGGATATCCATATTGGGAAATACCATACCGAAAGCATGCGTCCCGCAACTCAATATAAGATGCATGAAACTGTCGTCAGTAGTTGCTGATTTTCTTAAACAAGAGTTTGTAGGAAATTCACTGGTAGATCGGGATGAAGCATTGGTAGAAAAAGCTAGAACATCTTTAACCAAAATCCAAATTTGTGACATGTGTTACTTTGAAGAATATCTTTGCGAGTTTCAGCATTGGTATTATCTTCTTGGACCAGGAGATCAAGCATATGCTCTAGATGTCTTTATCCAGAAGCTTCTAGGCAGTTGGCCTGAAATTGTTCAACAAGCGTTGAAGACTCGTCTTTCTCAGAGTGAAGATTTTCAAGACACTCTAGGAGTTAGAGCAGAAACAATAAGGCAGGTGATAAGACTCTATTATATGCAGAGGCATGTATTACAAGATGTAAGAAATATGCCATATATGAGTTCTTCTTGTTGCCCAAAAGTAGAAGGTGTTACAGGAAGATATGGGTGCGGTCCAACCAGGAAGGAGCTTGGAAAAACCCCACAAAGAACATTCAAAACATGGTGCCAGTATGGCCAGTGTGAATGAAAGAAACCGTTCAAAAAGGTCTGGAAAAGATTTGGAAAAATAAAATCATCATGTAGATTTTTAGGCAGAAAGCCAGAAAAATCTAAGAGATTTCTTAGACCAAATAGAATCCATAATGATATGAGAGAAAACTTTAAGGCCAAATATGGGAAGTACCCCAGATTCCCTCAAGGAAAATATCTATCCAGTTGTGATTGTTGTTGGTTTTGTGGCAAGAATGGTCACAGAGCTAACAATTGCCCAGATGCAAATAAACGAAGGGGTAGTCTCAAAACAATAATAATGGAAGATTCATCAGAAATATTGTTTGAGCCAATCTGGGGAGAAGATATAGACTCAAATGATGAGAGTTTATATTCTTTATATTCAGAATACTCAGAGGAGTAAGATTCTACCTCAGATGAAGAAGAAGGAAGTAACCAAATTTTGAGCCAGCTTTGAATAGCCATGATTCTAACAGGAGCTAGTTCATTAGAAGACTCTCCAGAACTAGTAAAACTAGACGAGATGGAAGGAGATCTGGTTCATTCTTTAGAAACTGAAATCCCTTCAGAAGGAAGAGATTGTCAAGAATGGAAGTTGCCCAAAGTTGATTGGTTTGATGTATACCAGAAGTCTTGGGTACCATATCGAGAAATGACCAAGATCTTTAAAGATGAAGAGACAACTGAAGTCTATAAAACAGATAGAGGATTATTTTCAATGCCTTTTCTAAAACGAGAAAGGGTTAACAAGGCAATCCAGAAAAATGCAAAGTATGTGCATTTTGGAATAATCCAGATAGGAGTAGATCCTTTTGTCAGAAAAGGACAAGATCTACCAGTCCTAATTGCAGTTGTGGATGGAAGTTTATCCAATTTCTCCAATGCATTATTAGGAAGAGCACGTGAAAATCTGCATGCAGGAGAAGCATGGGTAATGGTAATACTAGACTTGCATGTTTTTCTTATGGACATAAGTATTAGTAGAAATCTAGAAGTAAAGATCAACACGAGGAACTAGCAGAAGACATTGGGATGTCCGCCCGACAGAAGATGTGTCAGAGTAATTACTCGTCTCTATGTGAAGTTCTATAATACTGGAAGACCAGCTCTAAAGAAGGGTGTGGAAATATTTACCCTCCAAGATGAAGGAACATCAATTAGAGCAATGACACCACAGGTGATAAACCCCAAGAGGCTAACTTGGCCTAGAGAATGGGTTTCACCAAATCCAGAGGAAGAAAGAAGGCAGAAGCTACTTATTCCAGATGTTATTAGACAAGTTGGAAATAGACTTGTTATCTCTAAGGTCAGAGAATATGAAGATGAACTTAGATCAGAAGGATCAAGGTCAGGCAGATCAGATTTGAATATAGAAGACTTCAAATCAGAAATACTGGAGAACCATTTGGAAGATCCAAGAATCTCAATTGGAAAAGATGAAGGTACTTTAGTAGAAGCACCTAGAACATCAATTTCTAGAAGGATAGTTGGATAAAGGACTGTTCGACTACCTATCTATGAGGATGAAGAAACTCATGTAGGATATATGGGATCTTCATTACTCAGCGCAAAGATAGAGGAATGGGATACATTAGTAAAATTAAGTATTAATGAAACTACATGTATTGCCCTAGTAGATACAGGATGTACATTCTCTTATACAAGAATTCGATTTTCTGGAGTAACCTGGGAATCTTCAGAGTTGCAAGTTACAGTTGGAAATAATGAAACAGTTCTGATTCAAGAAGTAGCCAAGGATGTTCAGATTGAACTCAATGGTAGGATATGTATAGAGCAGATGCTTTGTTTTATTCCTCAATTTCCAGATGACTTCTTGATTGGAAATAGGTTCCTTAGAAGGTATCAACCTGTAACGATATTTTCAGAAGGAATTATCCTTGACAACTATTTGATTCCAACTGCATCTGGAAAAACCAGAATGGTTACAGATAAGAAATTATCTACTGTTAAAGTGTAATTCTATCTAGATAAAGATAGAAAATACCACAGAAAGATTGAGCAGTGGAAAGAACTATTTGGATTAAAAGTCCTGAGGATTAATGAAGAAGAGGCATTGGCCAAGATAAAGGAATACTTATCAGAAAATTGGTCAGAAAATCCTCTGAAACTATGGCAGAAGGAAATTCCAGAAGCTACCATCACCCTTAAGGATCCTAGTACAATGATCAGAAGTAAGGGAATTGCCTATCCAGATGAGATGGTTAAGGAATTTGAGAAACAAATTCCAGAACTAATCAATCTTGGATTAATTAGGCACAGTGAAAGTCCTCACAGGAGTGCGGAATTCATGGTAATGAATCATGTAGAAAAACAGCGTGGTACGACCAGAATGGTTATAGATTATCGTGATCTCAATTGTGCTACAAAGGATGATGGCTACAATCTTCCTAACCAAGAAGCTTTGAGAAGCAGGATTAGGAATGAAAGGCCAATGGTATATTCTAAGTTTGATATCAAGTCAGAATATTGCCAGATAAAGATCAAAAAAGAAGTTATACCATTGACAACATTTACAACTCCAGTTGGCTTGTTTGAATGGATAGTGATGCCATTTGGACTCAAGAATGCAACAGGAATATTCTAGAGAAGAATGGATAAGGCATTCAATAGATTATCACAGTTTGTGGCAGTCTATATAGATGATGTGCTCTTATTTAGTAAAAATAAAGAAGAGCATATAAAACATTTGCAGGAGGTGCCTGAAGTGTTCAGAGAAGAAGGGATGATACTTTCAGAAAGAAAGATCATTTGGATGCAACCAAAGATAGAATTTTTGGGATTGCAGATCCAAGGAAGTAGAGAAAATATTCAACCGCATATTGCAGAAAAGCAACAAACTTTCCCTGATGAGCTTACAGATCGTAAGCAAATACAGGTGTTTCTCGGTATACTAAGTTATGCCAGAGCATACATCAGAGATTTAGCAAAAATCTCAGTTCCAATACAGAAAAAGGTATCCAGTAAGGTACCTTGGTATTGGACAGAAAAAGATTCTGATGTAATCATAATTCTGAAGCAGAAAGCAAAGAATCTCCCAAAATTGGAGTATCCAGATGGGAGTGAAGATCAACTTATCTTAGAAACAGATGCATCAGACTCAGCATGGGGATGTATCTCAAAGATAAGTGAAAACCATAATGATATTATCAGCAGATACTGGAGTGGCTATTTTAACAAGGCAGAGAAGAATTATCCTATCCATGAAAGAGAATTGCTTGCTGTCCTTAAAGGAATTAGGGCTAACGAGCTTTTCTTGGGAAAACCTTTTACTATAAGAACAGATAGTTCTTATATAAAGAATTTTATGAGAATTAAATTGAAAAGGTTTACCCAGGAACGACTTGTACGGTGGAGGAATGAATTGCAATACTATAACTTTAATTTAGAAAATATTAAAGGAAAAGAAAATATCATTCCAGATGCACTAACTCGCTATTTTGACTCTTGCAGGTGCAATTGCAGAAAGTAGCAAATCAAGAAGATGCCATGTTTGCATAGATAATCATTCTGTGGAAGAATGCCTGGTTATCAGAGCAATGAATGAAAGGGTTGATCGACTTGAACAAAAAAGGGGATTCTAGCAGAGAATAACCTTCAGAAGAGGGGATCTTCATCCAGTAAGGTTGAAAGATCAGAAAGCACAGGTTCCTCAGCTAAAAAGGCTAAAAAATCAGGAAATGATTCAAAGAGACCTCTAGATAGTAAGTCTATGGATAAAAGCCATATTGAATGCTTTGTATGTGGTCAGAAAGTCCATTACAGCACTCAATGTGCAGATAATCCGAGAAACAGAAAGGCTCAGAAGAACCAGAAGGTTGAGACGAATTGAATCTCTAAAGGAAGAGAGAAAACCATTAAGAGTTGGGCTGATCATGTAGATGAAGAACTTGAAAATCATCAAAGGTATCAGAAAGAACCTCAACGACAAAATGTTCAGGAAGAATATGATCAAGAAAGTTCGGATGATGAGCTAGATGAAGAGACCAATCCAACAAAAGAAATATGGAAATATTTTCAAAGGATTCCAAATATTTCAAGAAATAAGTCCACAACCTTTTATAATCTGATCCAGAAAAGTAAAGATGATCGGATATTCAAAAGAGGTATGAACCATGTTTGGGACATGCTTGAAGAATCTGAAGATCTTATGGAATATTATAAAAATATTTATCGAGATTTGATCAGTATGATCATCACTGAATAGATCAGGCTGAAGGTCCAAGTTTCAGGACTCCTTGACAAAGTTAGGAGAATCAAGGAAACAGGAATGGAAGAATATCCAGTTTTGAAGAGGTTTTGGAGAATGTCAGGAACAAGGATTCCAAAACTCCATATACCAGATATGGCATTAGAACCAGAAGAGTTCATTGAATGCCAAAAACTTTCATCATGGGAGCAGAATAGTTTTTGGGATTTAAGAAAATAAATTCCACTTTCAATTGGGTACCCAGGATGGTCAGAACAGTTCGAAAAAATGCATATCCAAGTTTGTTATGGTGGGTTCCACATATTGAACCTATCAGATTAGCAGACAGGGTGGTTATTCTTTGGAATTTGTACCCAGGGCATTGGATTAAAGGACCTGTCCAGAAAGCATTCAAAGACTCGCAGTTTAGCGATGAAGATTGGCTAGAGTTCAGTTTGAACAAAAGTCATTATGAAGGTATCCAAATCTCCTGGATAATTTATCTAATTGAATCAAAATCAATTATCAAAGATTGTATATTCTTTGCAAGATACAATGTGTTGGTCTCTATCAACTCTAGAGACATGCAGCATGCAGAGATGACACATCTGACAGACTTCACGGTGGAGGCAGACACGATTCTTGAAGAACTCAAGACATGGAAGGGACATAAAGAAGATATCTTTATTGTCAGAGATCAAATCCAATGCTCCATCAAAGAATTGATCAAAATGAAGGAGTCAGGGGAGGAATTCTCAGTTGGAGAGATGATTGATGCTCTATACGACTTGGATGGATTCTAGATGCTGATCCAGACACGCGTCATACCCGGCATGGACAAGCAGATCATATCGAACATGTCATTTATGTAGTTTGTATTTATTGTAAAAGTGTGCGGTGGAAGTTTCGCAATAGTTCGGTCCACCTTTTGCTTTTTTTCTTTTGCTTTTGTGTGTCCTGTATCGAGTCGGCTTCTTGGGCAAGCTGAGCCCAGAGGCCTATATAAGGGACCTCCGACCCATTTTTTCGGAGAGGTGATTTGGAATAGAAATCATAACGATTTCAGAAATTCTCTCTCTACTTTCTCTCTAAGCCTTTGTGTTCTTCGTGCGAAGCGATTCCCAAAACGATCCTGTGAAGTCATCAATAGGTATTCCCCTTATCCTCTTCGTGGATAATGTTTTGCTGCTGTTTGTGATTTTTGCAGCATTTCTGGACTCCCAAACCAGGATCTCGTCGGAGACCTCGTCGGAGACTTCACCCACTAGTGAGCGGATCATATCGATCATGTCACTTATGTAGTTTGTATTTATTGTAAAAGTGTTCGGTGGAAGTTTTGCAGTAGTGTGATCCACCTTTTTCTTTTTCTTTTGCTTTTGTGTGTTCTGTATCGAGTCAGCTTTTCGGGCAAGCTGAGCCCAGAGGCCTATATAAGGGACCTCTGACCCATTTGTTTGGAGATGTAATTTTGAATAGAAATCATAATGATTTCAGAAACTCTCTCTCTACCTTCTCTCTAAGCCTGTGTGTTCTTCGTACGAAGCGATTCCCAAAACGATCATGCGAAGTCGTCGACAGGTAGTCCCCTTATCCTCTTCGTGAATAATGTTTTGCTGCTGTTTGTGATTTTTGCAGCCTTTTTGGACTCCCAAACTGGGATCTCGTCGGAGACCTCGTCGGAGACTTCACCCACTAGTGGTATCAGAGTGTAGGGGGGGAGAACAAAACCAGCCAGAGCGCTATTTTCACGGATTTTCCGGTAAGGAATTTCTGTATCCCATGGTTAAAGGTCTTTATTAAGAGCAAAAACGGCTAGAAGGCAGGGTACGATATTATGAGAACAAAGCCAATCATATTTGGCTTAGAAAGTATCGTCAAATTCCAGAATCTAGATTCTCTTTTGAGAACGAACCCGAAATAATCGAGTTAGGGCAGAAAGCCCAAGAAAATCATGATAAGCTTGAGGAATTAAAGGCAGAAATTAGGCGTACATAATCTCAACTTCGATAGGCCAAGTGGTTAGTCGAAAACCTAGAAACAACTCTAGGAGATCCAGAAGGAGAATTATTTTTCTTTGAACAGTAAAATATGGCCGGAAGAGGATCTAGTGTCAGACCAAATATCCGAGATATTTGGCAGAGGCTTGAAGGGAGAGATTCCGGAGAAGCTTCAAATCATCCTGGTGCCACTGTCTCTGATACAAATCCACACCGAGATACTGAGAGATCAAGTTTATCAGGACAATATACTGTAGAAGATTACGCATGGCCTTTAGCAGGAGAAGCTCAAGAATATCAGGAAGAAGTTTCGAGTATTCTTCAAAGTATCCAGAAATACCATAGACAGATCCATGATATTATTACTCGAGAGAAATGGGAACTTCGAGATATAGAGCGTGTCTCCAAAAACCTAAATGAAAAGCTCAAGAAATTTGAAGACCTACAAGCCAAACTCGAAGAGAATAGGAAAAAGAAAGAGAGTAAGTTATCTCCCACCGAAAGACTCAGTGTAAAACCTTGGGAAGGCAAGCCAGTATGGCAGACAATCTCCCAAAAACAAATTCCTTGGGAACGACAGAAAGGATCGTTCAAGGATTTGTTTTAGAATATCAATAGGGAAGCCAATCCTTCATATCCCAGCCATATTCAGGAAGAATATAGGCCAAAGAAAGCACATCCAGAAGGTGTTCCTCAACATGGGACAATCCTAAAGCTAGACTGTGAAAAGGATCCAGGATCTGCCATAGATGAATGAGCTCTAGACCTTAGATATTATATGTTATCAGTTGGTTTACAGTCGTGGACCACTGATAGTGCACTTAATTTCGCAGGAGCTACCTTAAGAGGTAATGCAGGGAAATTTTGGGATATGCTGCTGACGCACTCAGAAGTGAGAAGAGCTATCCAAGAATATGTTACATTCCCAATTGAAGTTATACCAGTAGTTGCTGATTTCCTTAAACAAGAGTTTGCAGGAAATTCACTGGTAGATTGGGATGGAGCATTGGTAGAAAAAGCTAGAACAGCTTTAACCAAAATCCAAATTTGTGACATGTGTTACTTTGAATAATATCTTTGCGAGTTTCAGCATTGGTATTATCTTCTTGGACCAGGAGATCAAGCATATGCTCTAGATGTCTTTATCCAGAAGATTCCAGGCAGTTGGCCTGAAATTGTTCAACAAGTGTTGAAGATTCGTATTTCTCAGAGTGAATATTTGCAAGACACTCTAGGAGTTCGAGCAGAAGCAACAAGACAGGTGATAAGACTCTATTGTATGCAGAGGCATGTCTTACAAGATGTAAGAAATATTCCATATATGAGTTCTTCTTGTTTCCCAAAAGTAGAAGGCATTGCAGGAAGATATGGGTGCGGTCCAACCAGGCAGGATCTTGGAAAAACCCCACAAAGAACATTCAAAACACAGTGCCAGGATGGTCAGTGTGAACGAAAGAACCATTCAAAAAGGTCTGACAAAGATTTGGAAAAAGAAAATCATCAAGTAGATTTTCAGGCAGAAAGCCAAAAAAATCTAAGAGATTTCTTAGACCAAATAGAATCTAGAAGGATATGAGAGAAAACTTTAAGGCCAAATATGGGAAGTATCCCAAATGCCCTCAAGGAAAATCTCTATCCAGTTGTGATTGTTGTTGGTTTTGCAGCAAGAAAGGTCACATAGCTGACAGTTTCCCAGATGCAGATAAACGAAGCGGTAGTCTCAAAACAATAATGATGGAAGATTCATCCGAAATATTGTTTGAGCCAATCTGGGGAGAAGATATAGACTCAGATGATGAGAGTTTATATTCTTTATATTCATAGTACTCAGAAGAAGAAGACTCTACCTCAGATGAATAAGAAGGAAGTAACCCTATTTTGAGCCAGCTTTGAATAGCCATGATTTGAACAGGTGCTAGTGCATCAGAAGACTCTCCAGAACTGGTAAAACTAGAGGAGATGGAAGGAGATCCGTTTCATTATTCAGAAACTAAAATCCCTTCAGAAGGAAGAGATTGTCAAGAATGGAAGATGCCTAGAGTTGATTGGTCTGAGGTATGCCAAAAGTCTTGGGTACCATATCGAGAAATGACCAAGATCTTTGAAGATGAAGAGACAGCTGAAGTCTATAAAACAGATAGAGGATTATTTTCAATGCCTTTTCTAAAACTAGATATGGTTACAAGGAAATCCAGAAAAATTCAAAGTATGTGCATTTTGGAATAATCCAGATAGGAGTAGATCCTCTTGTCAGAAAAGGACAAGATCTACCAGTCCTAATTGCAGTTGTGGATGGCTGTTTATCCAATTTCTCCAATGCATTATTAGGAGGAGCACGTGAAAATCTGCATGAAGGAGCAGCATGGGTAAAGGTAATACCAGACTTGCATGTTGTTCTTATGGATAGAAGTATTAGTAGAACTCTAGAAGTAAAGATCAACACGAGGAACTGGCAGAAGACATTAGGATATCCTCCCGACAGGAGATGTGTCAGAGTAATTACTCGTCTCTATGTGAAGTTATATAATACTAGAAGACCATCTCTAAGGAAGGGTGTGGAAAGATTTACCCATCTTTTTCAAGATGAAGGAACATCAATTAGAGCAATGACACCACAGGTGATAAACCCCAAGAGGCTAACTTGGCCTAGAGAATGGGTTTCACCAAATACAGAGGAATAAAGAAGGAAGAAGCTACTTATTCCAGATGTTATTAGACAAGTTGGAAATAGACTTGTTATATCTGAGGTCAGAGAAGATGAAGATGATCTTAGATCAGAAGGATCAAGGTCAGGCAGATCAGATTTGAAGATAGAAGACCTCAAATCAGAAATACCGGAGAACCATTTCGAAGATCCAAGGATCTCAATTAGAAACGATGAAGGTACTTCAGTAGAAGCACCTAGAACATCAATTTTCAGAAGGATAGTTAGACAAAGGACTGTTCGACTACCTATCTATGAGGATGAAGAAACTCATGTAGGATACATGGGACCTTCATTACTCAGTGCAAAGATAGAGGAATAGGATACCTTAGTAAAATTAAGTATTAATGAAACTACATGTATTTCCCTAGTAGATACAGGATGTACATTCTCTTGTACAAGAATTTGATTTTCAGGAGTAACCTGGGAATCTTCACAGTTGCAAGTTACAGTTGGTAATAATGCAACAGTTCTGATTCAAGAAGTAGCCAAGGAAGTTCAGATTGAACTCAATTGTAGGATATATATAGAGAAGATGCTTTGTTTTATTCCTCAATTTCCAGATGACTTCTTAATTGGAAATAGGTTTCTAAGAAAATATCAGCCTGTAATGATATTTTAAGAAGGAATTATCCTTGACAACTATTTGATTCCAACTGCATCTGGAAAAACCAAAATGGTTCCAGACAAGAAAGTATCTACTGTTAAAGTGGAATTCTATCCAGAAGAAGATATAGAATACCACAGAAAGATTGAGCAGTGGAAATAACTAGTTGGATTAAAAGTCTTGAGGATTAATGATGAAAAGGCATTGGCCAAGATAAAAGAATACTTATCAGAAAATTGGTCAGAAAATCCTCTGAAACTATGGCAGAAGGAAATGCCAGAAGCTACAATCGCCCTTAAGGATCCTAGTACAGTGATCAGAAGTAAGGTAATTGCCTATCCAGATGAGATGGTTAAGGAATTTGAGAAACAGATTCTAGAACTAATCAATCTTGGATTAATTAGGCACAGTGAAAGTCCTCACAGGAGTGCGACATTCATGGTAATGAATCATGCAGAAAAACAATGTGGTAAGGACAGAATGGTTATAGATTATTGTGATCTCAATTTTGCTATAAAGGATGATGGCTACAATATTCCTAACCAAGAATCTTTGAGAAGCAAGATTTGGAATGAAAGGCCAATGGTATATTCTATGTTTGATCTCAAGTTAGGATATTGGCAGATAAAGATCAAAGAAGAAGCTATACCATTGACAGCATTTACAACGCCAGTTGGCTTGTTTGAATGGAAAGTGATGCCATTTGGACTCAAGAATGCACCAAGAATATTCCAGAGAAGAATGGATAAGACATTCAATAGATTATCACAGTTTTGGCAGTCTATATAGATGATGTGCTCGTATTTAGTAAAAATAAAGAAGAGCATATAAAACATTTGCAGTAGGTTTCTGAGGTGTTCAGAGAAGAAGGGATGATACTTTCAGAAAGAAATATCATTTGTATGCAACCAAAGATAGAATTTTTGGGACTGTAGATCCAAATAAGTAGAGAAAATCTTCAACCGCGTATTGCAGAAAAGATACAAACTTTCCCTGATGAGCTTACAGATCATAAGAAAATACAGGTGTTTCTCGGTATACTAAGTTATGCCAGAGCATACATCAAAGATTTAGCAAAAATCTCAGTTCCAATACAGAAAAATGTATCCAGTAAAGTACCTTGGGATTGGACAGAAAAAGATTCTGAAGTAATCAGAATTCTAAAGCAGAAAGCATAGAATCTCCAAAAAATGGAGTATCCAGATGGGAGTGAAGATCAACTTATCTTAGAAACATATGCATCAGACTCAGCATGGGGATGTATCTTAAAGATAAGTAAAAACCATAATGATAGTATCAGCAGATACTGGAGTGGTTGTTTTAACAAGGCAGAGAAGAATTATCCTGTCCATGAAAGAGAATTGCTTGTTGAAGGAATTAGGGCTAACGAGCTTTTCTTGGGAAAACCTTTTACTATAAGAATAGATAGTTCTTATATAAATAATTTTATGAGAATTAAATTGAAAAGGTTTATCCAGGCACGACTTGTATAGTGGAGGAATGAATTGCAATACTATAACTTTAATATATAAAATATTAAAGGAAAATACAATATCATTCCAGATGCACTAACTCGCTATTTTGACTCTTGCGGGTGCAATTCCAGAAAGTAGCAAATCAAGAAGATGCCCTGTTTGCATAGATAATCATTCTGTGGCAGAATGCCCGGTTATCAGAGCAATGAATGAAAGAGTTGATCGAATTGAACAAAGGAAGGGGATTCTAGCAGAGAATAACCTTCAGAAGAGGGTATCTTTATCCAGTAAGGTTGAAAGATCAGAAATCACAGGTTCCTCAGCTAGAAAGGCTGAAAAATCAGAAAATGCTTCAAAGAGACATCTAGACAGTAAGTCTAAGGATAAAATCCATATTGAATGCTTTGTATGTGGTCAGAAAGGCCATTACAGCACTCAATGTGCAGATAATCTGAGAAACAGAAAGGCTCAGAAGAACCAGAAGGTTGAGAAGAATGGAATCTCTAAAGGAAGAGAGAAAACCATTAAGAGTTGGGCTGATCATGTAGATGAAGAACTTGAAAAGCATCAAAGGTCTCAGAAAGAACCTCAATGACAGAATGTTCAGGAAGAACAAGATCAAGAAAGTTTGGATGATGAGCTAGATGAAGAGCCCAATCCAGTAAAAGAAATATGGAAATATTTGCAAAGGATTCCAAATATTTCAAGAAATAAGTCCACAGCCGTTTATAATCTGATCCAGAAAATTAAAGATGATCGGATATTCAAAAGAGGTCTGAACCATATTTGGGACATGCTTGAAGAATCTGAAGATCTTATGGAAGATTATAAAAAGATTTATCGAGGTATGATCAGTATGATCATCACTGAAGAGATCAGGATGAAGGTCCAAGTTTCAGGACTCCTTAACAAAGTTAGGAGAATCAAGGAAATAGGAATGGAAGAATATCCAGTTTTGAAGAGGTTTTGGAGAATGTCAGGAACAGGGATTCCAAAACTCTATATACTAGATAAAGCATTAGAACCAGAAGAGTTCATTGAATTCCATAAAGCTTTCAGCATGGGAGCAGTATAGTTTTGGGATTCAAGAAAATAAATTACACATTCAATTGGGTACCCAGGATGGTCAGAATAGTTCTGAACAATGAATATCCAAGTTTTTTATGGTGGGTTGCACATATTGAACCTATCAGATTAGCAGACAGGGTGGTTATGATTTGGAATTTGTACCCAGGGAACTGGACTAAAGGACCTGTCCAGAAAGCATTCGAAGACTCACAGTTTAGCGATGAAGATTGGCTAGAGTTCAGTTTGAACAAAAGTCATTATGAACGTATCCAAATCGCCTGGAGAATTTATCTAATTGAATAAAAATCAACGAGAAAAGATTGTATATTCTTTGCAGGAGACAATGTGTTGGTCTCTATCAACTCTAGAGACATGCAGCATGCAGAGATGAAACATCTGACAGACTTCGCGGTGGAGGCAGACACGATTCTTGAAGAACTCAAGACGTGGAAGGGAGATAAAGAAGATATCTTTATTGTCAGAGATCAAATCCAACGTACCATCAAAGAATTGATCAAAATGAAGGAGTCAGAGAAGGAAGTCTCAGTTGGAGAGATGATTGATGCTCTATAAAACTTGGATGGATTCTAGGCACTGATCCAGACACGCCTTATACCCAGCATGGAAGAGAAGATCATATCGAACATGTCATTTATGTAGTTTGTATTTATTGTAAAAGTGTGCGGTGGAAGTTTCGCAGTAGTGCGGTCCACCTTTTTCTTTTTCTTTTGCTTTTGCGTGTCCTGTATCGAGTCAGCTTCTCGGGAAAGCTCAGCCCAGAGGCCTATATAAGGGACCTCCGACCCATTTGTTCAGAGTGGTGATTTTGAATAGAAATCAGAACGATTTCAGAAATTCTCTCTCTACTTTCTCTCTAAGCCTTTTTGTTCTTCGTGCGAAGCGATTCCCAAAACGATCCTATGAAGTCGTCGACAAGTAGTTTCCTTATGCTCTTCGTGGATAATGTTTTGCTGCTGTTTGTGATTTTTGCAGCCTTTCTGGACTACCAAACTGGGATCTCATCGGAGACCTCGTCGGAGACTTCACCCACTAGTGGTATCATGGTTAAAGGTCTTTATTATGAGCAGAAACGGCTAGAAGGAAGGATACGATATTACAAGAACAAAGCCAATCATATTTGTCTTAGAAAGTATCGTCAAATTCCAAAAGCCAAATTCGCTTTAGAGAACCAACCTGAAGTAATCCAGTTAGGGCAGAAAGCCCAGGCAACTCATGATAAGCTTGAGGAATTAAAGGCAAAAATTAGGCGTACAGAATCTCAACTTCGACAGGCCAAGTGGTTAGTCGAAAACCTTGAAAGAACTCTAGGAGATCCAGAAAGATAATTATTTTTCTTTGAACAGTAAAATATGGCTGGAAGAGGATCTGGTGTCAGACCAAATATCCAAGATATTTGGCAAAGCCTTGAAGGGAGAGCTTCAGGAGAAGATTCTAATCATCTTGGTGCCACTGTCTCTGATACAAATCCACACTGAGATACTGAGAGAGCAAGTTTATCATGACGATATACTATAGAAGATTACGCATGTCCTTTAGCAGGAGAAGCTCAAGAATATCAGGAAGAAGTTTCGAGTATTCCTCAAAGTATCTAGGAATTCCAGAGACAGATCCATGATATTATTACTCGGGAGAAATGGGAACTTGGGGATATAGAGCGTGTCTCCAAAAAGCTAAATGAAAAGCTCAAGAAAGTTGAAGACCTACAAGCCAAAGTCGAAGAGAAGACGAAAAAGAAAGAGAGTAAGTTATCTCCCACCGAAAGACTCGGTGTAAAACCTTGGGAATCCAAGCCAGTATGGTAGACAATCTCCTAGAAACCAATTCCTTGGGAAAGACAGAAAGGATCATTCAAATATTTGTTTCAGAAGATCAATAGGGAATCCAATCCCTCATATCCCAGCCATATTCAGGAAGAATATAGGCCAAAGAAAGCACATCCAGAAGGTGTTCCTCAACATGGAACGATCCTAAATCTAGACTGTGAAAAGGATCCAGGAGCCACCATAGATGAATGGGCTCTAGACCTTAGATATTATATGCAATCAGTTGGTTTACAGTCGTGGACCATAGATAGTGCACTTAATTTCGCAGGAGCTACCTTAAGAGGTAATGCAGGGAAATTTTGGGATATGCTCAGAAGTGAGAACAACTATCCAGGAATATGTTAAATTCTCAATTGAAGTTATACCAATAGTTTCTAATTTCCTTAAACAAGAGTTTGCAAGAAATTCACTGGTAGATCAGGATGGATCATCAGTAGAAAAAGCTAGAACGGCTTTAACCAAAATCCAAATTTGTGACATGTGTTACTTTGAAGAATATCTTTGCGAGTTTAAACATTGGTATTATCTTCTTGGACCAGGATATCAAGCATATGCTCTAGATGTATTTATCCAGAAGCTTCCAGGCAGTTGGCCTGAAATTGTTCAACAAGCGTTGAAGACTCGTCTTTCTCAGAGTGAAGATTTGCAAGACACTCTAGGAGTTCGAGCAGAAACAATAAGGCAGGTGATAAGACTCTATTGTATGCAGAGTCAAGTCTTACAAGATGTAAGAAATATGTCATATATGAGTTCTTCTTGTTGCCCAAAAGTAGAAGGTGTTGCAGGAAGATATGGGTGCGGACCAACCAGGAAGGAGCTTGGAAAAACCCCACAAAGAACATTCAAAACACGGTGCCAAGATGGCCAGTGTGAATGAAAGAAACCGTTCAAAAAGGTCTGTAAAAGATTTGGAAAAAGAAAATCCTCAAGTAGATTTTCTGGCAGAAATCCAGAAAAATCTAAGAGATTTCTTAGAGAAAATAGAATCCAGAAGGATATGAGAGAAAACTTTATGTCCAAATATGGGAAGTATCCTAGATGCCCTCAAGGAAAATATCTATCCAGTTGTGATTGTTGTTAGTTTTGTGGAAAGAAGGGTCACAGAGCTGACAATTTCCCAGATGCAGATAAATGAAGGGGTAGTCTCAAAACAATAATGATGGAAGATTCATCAGAAATATTGTTTGAGCCAATCTGGGGAGAAGATATAGACTCAGATGATGTGAGTTTATATTCTTTATATTCAGAATACTCAGAGGAGGAATATTCTACCTCAGATGAAGAAGAAGGAAGTGACCCTATTTTGAGCCAGCTTCGAATAGCCATGATTCAAACAAGACCTAGTGCATCAGAAGACTCTCCAGAACTAGTAAAACTAGAGGAGATGGAAGGAGATCTGGTTCATTCTTCAGAAACTGAAATCCCTTCAGAAGGAAGATATTGTCAAGAATAGAAGATGCCCAGAGTTGATTGGTCTGATGTATACCAGAAGTCTTGGGTACTATATCGAGAAATGACCAAGATCATTTAAGATGAAGAGACAACTGAAGTGTAACACCCCGAGCTTCCACGATACGCTTCTCATTCAATAATGCAATAGCTTGCATTATACGCAATTTCGAGTTCTAAAACACCGCGACTAATCAAAGTAGCCGTTATGAATAGTAATAACCACCTTTTGAAATTATATATATTTTATATTTCAAAATGGACTTCATTTTTTGATTCGGAATGTCGAAATTAGCCTATGTTGAATTTTTTGTAATTTTCTGAGAACTTTGAAATTTTTATGAATAGTGAAAAATACTTAAAACAACTTTTTTAATAAAAATAATTTATAGTGATAAGTTATACTATTGAGTGGTTTTAAAGTATAATTAGAATATATTTTTACCATTTTATCCAATGGTGGTCATTAGAATTAATTTAACATTGAAATTGGACATAAACAATTGCCAATCTTTTGATATAAATTGTTTCTTAAAAACACGCTATTTATTGTAACAGCGGGAATTAATTATAAAATTAATTAATGAAACTTATATGTTTAGAATTTTTTAAAATAGACATCATTTTTGAATTCGGAATATCAATTATAGCTTAGGGTGAAATTTTGGCATTGTTCTGAAAAACTTCAATTTTTGATGAATAGTGAAACCACTAAGTGGTAGTTAAATAACTGATTTTTCGTTTAAATGAAATATTACCACTTCTGTGATTTGATTTTCAAAAATTCGACATACATGGTTGTCATTAAGAAGTAAAATTTGGTTCAATGAGATTAAAATAATTTTTTGGTGAATAGTAACTTTTAAGTTCTTAATCGCGATTAGAGGTAATTAGTGTAGTTTAAGGTAAAAACAATGTTTTAATAATATGATATGAGATTGACACTTGTCCTACTCCTATTGGATGAGTCATGGCCGACCAAGACAACCCATGGGTCAACTTGGGGACCCCATGGAGCCACTTTGGTGTAAAATGACATTAATATATATTTATTTAATGTTAAAATTAAATTGACACAAACATGAGTTGTTTTACTAAAACAGTTTTTAAGTAGGGTTACACAAGTCCAAATTTTGAATATAAATATTCATTAGAAAGATAAAAAGATTTCCTACATCATAGTATTTTTTTTATAATTTTTAGACATTAAATAAATTAAATTATTTATGACATCATTATGATGCAGCGATGACCTCATTATTTAACGATTTTAATAAAATGAAAAGATAATGTAAAATCCAAGGCTTACACTTGTCCAAAGACTATTGGATGGGTAGATTTCGAACCCTTATCACCTTATCCACGAATTATATAAGTGTGGGACCTTTAGAATCCGAAAATAATTGTGTAATAATGTAACATTTCAATCTTTCCAAAAGAGCCCCTCCTCTCCACTTATAAAAGGCCCCCACCTCTCCCACCTTATTCACACCTTCAAGCCATTTGTCTCGGCCAACATCTGCCCAAATACTCTCCCAACTTCCCCTTATTACTCCTAGAAGCCTCAATTTGGGCATAACTCTTCCCAAGGAAGCCTTTGGCTCAAATCAAAAAGAGTTACCCGATTTTGAGGTAATGTCTTCTCTAATGTTGTTTTGTTTTATTTTTCTTCTCCAACCCACTAAACTCTTTTTATTCATTTCTTTTGTAACAACACCAGTATCCTCAATATACTAGGATGTTGTTATAATAAGGATTCGAGCTACACTTACACACACCTACATCTAATGGTTAAAGAACATACGGTTTCTGTGGATGGTGAATTTCTGCCTCACGAAACGATGATTGTTCAACACTCATATAACACCTTCAAAGGTGGCCATTAAGATGTCACTATATTTATATATGATATAAAATATGTTTATGTTTTACTTATGCTTCTGTATTTCTCATTTATGTCATACTTTATGATTTCCATTATGGGTAAAATGCGATAATTTCATTTTAGGAAGTGCGGACTACCGCCCCCTCAAAGTGATTTGAATAGTTAATGTCATATGCGGGATGTATAAAGGATGGATTAAATGGTATTATACACTATATTATACTGTAATTATATTATAAATTTATATCATTATGATTTCATTCCATTAAATACGAAATAGAAATGAAAGTAGCGTTCATGCGTACGTACGACTTACCGTCTCCATGAACGGTGCATTTCATTTCTTACCTCTAAATGTTATGTGACATTATGAATGAATGTATATACTGTATATATATGATATATATGATATCTAAATCATGAATATAATTCTGGATATAATGGATATTTCACCACATGAACAACTTGTAATTATAAGAAGTTTATTTTTGACTCAAGTACCAAAGATCGACAAAACGACCGTTATTAACTTAAATAATTAAATAATGTTCATAACATGGTAATAAGGGATATAAAAGGAATAATGAACATGAAAAAGGTTATTAAGTAAATATAAATTAACTCTAGTTTATTATTCAGGAGGTTAAAGAACGGTCGAGTCAGGAAAGGACGCAAGGTAAGGGAATTTCTTAACCCAATTTCCATTCTTTGGGTTAATCTCCTACTTTCAAATTATGTCATTATATTATTATGTCATATCTTGTATTTGTACTTTATTTATGTGTACTTATAGTGAATACACATATTATATCTATTTTATTTTAAAAATGGTATTTGTATGGGACTCCGTCTCAATCTCCTTTCATTGAGGCATATTTTATTTTATACACAACTTTCTTTTATACGGTGTATAAACCCCTTTGACTTTTACATTTATTCAAAAGGAATCTTTTTTATACGAAGAGTTTTACTAAACGACAAAAAGGAATGTTTTCTTGCCATACGTATGCGGCGACAACGACTTCTCTGCCGCCGTGACTATTATTTGATTTTTGGCTTCCTCTACAAGCCGTAACTTTTTTTTAATGAAAAATAAATACAAAGTTTTAACTTTCTTGTATTTTGGTATTGAAAATGGTTTTGAAAGTGTTTTTATTATATCAATGT
Organism: Viscum album; assembly: GCA_963277665.1. Classification (NCBI taxonomy): domain Eukaryota; kingdom Viridiplantae; phylum Streptophyta; class Magnoliopsida; order Santalales; family Viscaceae; genus Viscum; species Viscum album. The sequence continues at coordinate 41,857,247 of OY728162.1, forward strand.
GTTGTATTGATATCTTGTGATTGAAATGTGGAAATTTTATGTTTCCTTTATGCATGTTTTATGTGATACGATTATGTTATAGTTTATGATATGTTTAAACCTGTTCATATGAGGAATGCATTGGACTTAATAAGTGACGGGTGGAGCCCGCTATAGCTCCTCGATGCATCAGTATGTCTCATGAGACAAACTTGTGTCTTGGCACGAGGCCTTGACAAAATCTTATTTGTGGTCTTGGCACGAGGCCTTGGCTACGTGGTTATGATAGTCTGGCATTATGCATTCCATCATTATAAAAGTGGTTATTGATATTGCATGTGATTATTCGACCAGTAGAATATCCATGGGAATAAGTAAATGGCATTATCTCATTTTACTTTTGTCATATTATGTTGAAGTTCATGTTTAAAAGGCTTTTGTTTTAGTTATACATTGCCTTAAATGTTAATGTTTATTTATGAAAGCTTCCGCAATATTGTTATCCTTACTGAGCATCTGAGCTCACCCCTTTCAATGTTTTAATATTTTCCAGGATGTGAAGAAGTATTTTATGAATGACCTACAGGGATAGTCCGAAGAGGATAGAAGTGTGGACTATGGAGACTATGTTATTATAGTTTTTTCACTTTGTGATGTAATGTAACATTTATGAATGTATCTAGTGTTTCCAAGGCTACTAAACTAATCGGTCTTTCGAGACTTGATCTTTTGTGATCATGTCAATGTTACGAACTAATGCACCGACTCTGGGTAGCTGGGGTCGGGGCGTTACATGAAGTCTATAAAACAGATAGAAGATTATTTTCAATGCCTTTGCTAAAACCAAAAAGGGTTAACAAGGAAATCTAGAAAAATGCAAAGTATGTGCATTTTGGAATAATCTAGATAGGAGTAGATCCTCTTGTCAGAAAAGGACAAGATCTACCAGTCCTAATTGTAGTTGTGGATGGCAGTTTAGCCAATTTCTCCAATGCATTATTAGGAGGATCATGTGAAAATCTGCATGCAGGAGCAGCATGGGTAAAGGTAATACCAGACTTGCATGTTGTTCTTATGGACAGAAGTATTATTAGAACTCTAGAAGTAAAGATCAACACAAGGAACTGGAAGAAGACATTGGGATGTTTTCCCGATAGGAGATGTGTCAGAGTAATTACTCATCTCTATGTGAAGTTCTATAATATTGGAAGGCCAGCTCTAAGGAAGGGTGTGGAAAGATTTACACATCTTTTTCAAGATGAAGGAACATCAATTAGAGCAATGACACCACAGGTGATAAACCCCAAGAGGCTAACTTGGCCTAGAGAATGGGTTTCACCAAATCCAGAGGAAGAAAGAAGGCAGAATCTACCTATTCCAGATGTTATTAGACAAGTTGGAAATAGACTTGTTATCTCTAAGGTCAGAGAAGATGAAGATGATATTAGATCAGAAGGGTCAAGGTCAGATAGATCAGATTTGAATATAGAAGACTTCAAATCAGAAATACTGGAGAACCATTTGGAAGATCCAAAGATCTTAATTGGAAAAGATGAAGGTACTTCAGTAGAAGCACCTAGAACATCAATTTCTAGAAGGATAGTTGGACAAAGGACTATTCGACTACCTATCTATGAGGATGAAGAAACTCATGTAGGATATATGGGATCTTCATTACTCAGTGCAAAGATAGAGGAATGGGCTACATTAGTAAAATTAAGTATTAATGAAACAACATGTATTGCCCTAGTAGATACAGGATGTACATTCTCTTGTACACGAACTCGATTTTCAGGATTAACCTGGGAATCTTCAGAGTTGCAAGTTACATTAGGTAATAATGCAACAGTTCTTATTCAAGAAGTATCCAAGGAAGTTCAGATTGAACTCAATGGTAGGATATATATAGAGCAGATGCTTTGTTTTATTCCTCAATTTCTAGATGACTTCTTGATTGGAAATAGGTTTCTAAGAAGATATCAGCCTGTAAAGATATTTTCAGAAGGAATTATCCGTGACAACTATTTGATTCCAACCGCATCTGGAAAAACCAGAATGGTTCTAGATAAGAAAGTATCTACTGTTAAAGTGGAAGTCTATCCAGAAGAAGATAGAGAATACCACAGAAATATTGAGCAGTGGAAAGAACTAGTTGGATTAAAAGTCCTGAGGATTAGTGAAGAAGAGCCATTGGCCAAGATAAAAGAATACTTATTAGAAAATTGGTTAGAAAATCCTCTGAAACTATAGCATAAGGCAATGCCAGAAGCTACAATCACCCTTAAGGATCCTAGTACAATGATCAGAAGTAAGGGAATTGCCTATCCAGATGAGATGGTTAAGGAATTTGAGAAACAGATTCTAGAACTAATCAATCTTGGATTAATTAGGCATAGTGAAAGTCCCCATAGGAGTGCGGCATTCATGGTAATGAATCAGGTAGAAAAACAGCGTGGTAAGGCCAGAATGGTTATAGATTATCGTGATCTCAATTGTGCTACAAAGGATGATGGCTACAATCTTCCTAACCAAGAAGCTTTGAGAAGCAGGATTAGGAATGAAAGGCCAATGGTATATTCTAAGTTTGATCTCAAGTCAGGATATTGACAGATAAATATCAAAGAAGAAGTTATACCATTGACAGCATTTACAATGCTAGTTGGCTTGTTTGAATGGCCAGTAATGCCATTTGGACTCAAGAATACACCAGGAATATTCTAGAGAAGAATGGATAAGGCATTCAATATATTATCACAGTTTGTGGCAGTCTATATAGATGACGTGCTCGTATTTAGTAAAAATACAGAAGAGCATATAAAACATTTGTAGCAGGTGGATGAAGTGTTCAGAGAAGAAGGGATGATACTTTCAAAAAGAAAGATCATTTGGATGCAACCAAAGATAGAATTTTTGGGATTGCAGATCCAAGGAAGTAGAGAAAAGCTTCAACTGCATATTGCAGAAAAGCTACAAACTTTCCCTAATCAGCTTACAGATCGTAAGCAAATACAGGTGTTTCTCGGTGTACTATGTTATGCCAGAGCATACATCATAGATTTAGCAAAAATCTCAGTTCCAATACAGAAAAAGGTATCCAGTAAGGTACCTTGGGATTGGACATAAAAAGATTCTGAAGTAATCAGAATTCTAAAGCAGAAAGCACAGAATCTCCCAGAATTGGAGTATCCAGATGGGAGTGAAGATCAAATTATCTTAGAAACAGATGCATCAGACTCAGCATGGGGATGCATCTTAGAGATAAGTAAAAACCATAATGATAGTATCAGAAGATACTGGAGTGGCTATTTTAACAAGGCAGAGAAGAATTATCGGGTCCATGAAAGAGAATTGATTGCTTTCCTTAAAGGAATTAGGGCTAACGAGCTTTTCTTGGAAAAACCTTTTACTATAAGAACAGATAGTTCTTATATAAAGAATTTTATGATAATTAAATTGAAAAGGTTTACCCAGGCATGACTTGTATGGTGGAGGAATGAATTGCAATACTATAACTTTAATATAGAAAATATTAAAAGGAAAGACAATATCATTCCAAATGTAGTAACTCGCTATTTTGACTCTTGCAGGTGCAATGGCAGAAAGTAGCAAATCAAGAAGATGCCATGTTTGCATAGATAATCATCCTGTGGCAGAATGCCCGGTTATCAGAGCAATGAATGAAAGGGTTGATCAACTTGAATAAAGGAAGGGGATTCTAGCAGTGAATAACCTTCAGAAGAGGGGATCTTCATCCAGTAAGGTTGAAAGATCAGAAAGCACAGGTTCCTCAGCTAGAAAGGCTGAAAATCAGGAAATGCTTCAAAGAGACATCTAGATAGTAAGTCTAAGGATAAAAGCCATATTGAATGCTTTGTATGTGGTCAGAAAGGCCATTACAGCACTCAATGTGCAGATAATCCGAGAAACAGAAAAGCTCGGAAGAACCAGAAGGTTGAGATGAATGGAATCTCTAAAGGAAGAGAGAAAACCATTAATATTTGGGCTGATCATGTAGATGAAGAACTTAAAAGGAATCAAGGGTCTCAGAAAGAAGCTCAACGACAGAATGTTCAGGAAGAACAAGATTAAGAAAGTTTGGATGATGAGCAAGATGAATAGCCCAATCCAGTAAAAGAAATATGGAAATATTTGCAAAGGATTCCAAATATTTCAAGAAATAAGTCCATAGCCGTTTATAATCTGATCTAGAAAATTAAAGATGATCGGATATTCAAAAGAGGTCTGAACCATGTTTTGGACATGCTTGAAGAATCTGAAGATCTTATGGAAGATTATAAAAAGATTGATCAAGATATGATCAGTATGATCATTACTGAAGAGATCAGGATTAAGGTCCAAGTTTCAGGACTCCTTGACAAAGTTAGGAGAATCAAGGAAACAGGAATGGAAGAATATCCAGTTTTGAAGAGGTTTTGGAGAATGTTAGGAACAAGGATTCCAAAACTCCATATACTAGATACGGCATTAGAACCAGAAGAGTTCATTGAATGCCAGAAAGCTTTCAGCATGGGAGCAGTACAGTTTTTGGGATTTAAGAAAATAAATTCCACGTTCAATTGGGTACCCAGGATAGTCAGAACAGTTCTAAACAATGCATATCCAAGTTTGTTGTGGTGGGTTTCACATATTTAACCTATCAGATTAGTAGATAGGGTGGTTATGCTTTAGAATTTGTACCCCGAGCACTGGACTAAAGGACCTATCCAGAAAGCATTCGAAGACTCGCAGTTTAGCGATGAAGATTGGTTGGAGTTCAGTTTGAACAAAATTCATTATGAACATATCCAAATCACCTGGAGAATTTATCTAATTGAATCAAAATCAACGAGAAAATATTATATATTCTTTGTAGGAGACAATGTGTTGGTCTTTATCAACTCTAGAGACCTGCAGCATGCAGAGATGACACATCTAACAGACTTCGCGGTGGAGGCAGACACGATTCTTGAAGAACTCAAGACGTGCAAGGGACATAAAGAAGATGTCCTTATTATCAGAGATTAAATCCAACGCGCCATCAAAGAATTGATCAAAATGAAGGAGTCAGAGAAGGAAGTCTCAGTTGGAGAGATGATTGATGCTCTATACGACTTGGATGGATTCTAGACGCTGATCCAGACATGCGTCATACCCGGCATGGACGAGCAGATCAGATCGAACATGTCATTTATGTAGTTTGTATTTATTGTAAAAGTGTGCGGTTGAAGTTTCGCAGTAGTGCGGTCCACCTTTTTCTTTTTCTTTTGCTTTTGCGTGTCCTGTATCGAGTCAGCTTCACGGGCAAGCTGATCCCAGAGGCCCATATAAGGGACCTCCGACCCATTTGTTCGGAGAGGTGATTTTGAATAGAAATCAGAACGATTTCAGAAACTCTCTCTCTACCTTCTCTCTAAGCCTTTGTATTCTTCGTGCGAAGCGATTCCCAGAATGATCCTGCGAAGTCGTCGATAGGTAGTCCCCTTATCCTCTTCGTGGATATTGTTTTGCTGTTGTTTGTGATTTTTGCAGCCTTTTTGGACTCCCAAACCGGGATCTCGTCGGAGACCTCGTCGGAGACTGCACCCACTAGTGGTATCAGAGGTGCGGTCCACCTTTTTCTTTTTCTTTTGCTTTTGCGTGTCCTATATCGAGTCAGCTTCTCGGGCAAGCTGAGCCCAGAGGCCTATATAAGGGACCTCCGACCCATTTGTTCGGAGAGATGATTTTGAATAGAAATCAGAATGATTTCAGAAATTCTCTCTCTACCTTCTCTCTAAGCCTTTGTGTTCTTCGTGCAAAGCAATTCCCAAAACGATCCTGCGAAATCGTCGATAGGTAGTCCCCTTATCCTCTTCGTGGATAATGTTTTGCTACTATTCGTGATTTTTGCAGCCTTTCTGGACTCCCAAACCAGGATATTGTCGGAGACCTCATCGGAGACTTCACCCACTAGTGGTATCAGAGCGCAGGGGGGAGAACGAAGCCAGCCAGAGCGCTATTTTTATGGATTTTCCAGTAAGTAATTTCTGTATCCCATGGTTAAAGGTCTTTATTATGAGCAGAAATGGCTAGAAGGCAAGGTACGATATTACGAGAATAAAGCCAATCATATTTGGCTTAGAAAGTATCGTCAAATTCCAGAAGCCAGATTCGCTTTTGAGAACGAACCCGAAGTAATCGAGTTAGGGCAGAAAGCCCAGGCAACTCGTGATAAGCTTGAGGAATTAAAGGAAGAAATTAGGCATACAGAATCTCAACTTCGACAGGCCAAGTGGTTAGTCGAAAACCTATAAATAACTCTAAGAGATCCAGAAGGAGAATTATTTTGCTTTGAATAGTAAAATATGGCCGGAAGAGGATCTGGTGTCGGACCAAATATCCGAGATATTTGGCAGAGGATTGAAGGGAGAGCTTCAGGAGAAGCTTCCAATCAGCTTGGTGCCACTGTCTCTGATACAAATCCACACCAAGATACCGAGAGAGAAAGTTTATCAGGATGATATACTGCAGAAGATTACGCATGGCCTTTAGCAGGAGAAGCTCAAGAATATCAGGAAAAGTTTCGAGTATTCCTCAAAGTATCCAGGAATACCAGAGACAGATCCATGATATTATTACTTGGGAGAAATGGGAACTTGGGGATATAGAGCGTGTCTCCAAAAACCTAAATGAAAAGTACAAGAAAGTTGAAGACCTACAAGCCAAACTCGAAGAGAAGAGGAAAAAGAAAGAGAGTAAGTTATCTCCCACTGAAAGACTCGGTGTAAAACCTTGGGAAGCCAAGACAGTATGGCAGACAATCTCCTAGAAACCAATTCCTTGGGAACAACAGAAAGGATCGTTCAAGGATTTGTTTCAGAAGATCAATAGGGAAGCCAATCCCTCATATCCGAGCCATATTCAGGAAGAATATAGCCCAAATAAATCACATCCAGAAGGTGTTCCTCAACATGGGATGATCCTAAATCTAGACTGTGAAAATGATCTAGGAGCCGCCATAGATGAATGGGCTCTAGACCTTAGATATTATATGCTATCAGTTGGTTTACAGTCATGGAGCATAGATAGTTCACTTAATTTCACACGAGCTACCTTAAGAGGTAATGCAGGAAAATTTTGGGATATGCTGCTGAGACACTAAGAAGTGAGAACAACTATCCAGGAATATGTTACATTCCTAATTGAAGTTATACCAGTAGTTGCTGGTTTCCTTAAACAAGAGTTTGTAGGAAATTCACTGGTAGATCGGGATGGAGCATTGGTAGAAAAAGCTAGAATAGCTTTAACCAAAATCCAAATTTGTGACATGTGTTACTTTGAAGAATATCTTTGCGAGTTTCAGCATTGGTATTATCTTCTTGGACCAGGAGATCAAGCATATGCTCTAGATGTCTTTATCCAGAAGCTTCCAGGCAGTTGGCCTGAAATTGTTCAACAAGCGTTGAAGACTCGTCTTTCTCAGAGTAAAGATTTGCAAGACACTCTAGGAGTTCGAGCAGAAACAATAAGGCAGGTGATAAGACTCTATTGTATGCAGAGGCATGTCTTACAAGATGTAAGAAATGTGCCATATATGAGTTCTTATTGTTGCCCAAAAGTAGAAGGTGTTACAGGAAGATATGGGTGCGGTCCAACCAGGCAGGAGCTTGGAAAAACCCCACAAAGAACATTCAAAACACGGTGTCAGGATGGCCAGTGTGAACGAAAGAAACCGTTCCAAAAAATCTGGAAAAGATTTGGAAAAAGAAAATCATCAAGTAGTTTTTCAGGCAGAAATCCAGAAAAATCTAAGAGATTTCTTAGACCAAATAGAATCCAGAAGGATATGACTGAAAACTTTAAGGCCAAATATGGGAAGTATCCCAGATGCCCTTAAGGAAAATCTCTATCCAGTTGTGATTGTTGTTGGTTTTATGGCAAGAACGGTCACAGAGCTGACAGTTTCCCAAATGCAGATAAACGGAGGGGTAGTCTCAAAACAATAATGATGGAAGATTCATCAGAAATATTGTTTGATCCAATCTGGGGAGAAGATATAGACTCCGATGATGAGAGTTTATATTCTTTATATTCAGAATACTCAGAGGAGGAAGATTCTTCCTCAGATGAAGAAGAAGGAAGGAACCCTAGTTTGAGCCATCTTCGAATAGCCATGATTCAAACAGGAGCTAGTGCATCAGAAGACTCTCTAGAAATACTAAAACTAGAGGAGATGGAAGGAGATCTGGTTCATTATTCAGAAACTAAAATCCCTTCAGAAGTAAGAGATTGTCAAGAATGGAAGATGCCCAAAGTTGATTGGTCTGATGTATACCAGAAGTCTTGGGTCCCATATCGAGAAATGACCAAGATCTTTGAAGATGAAGAGACAGCTGAAGTCTATAAAACAGATAGAGGATTATTTTCAATGCCTTTTCTAAAACCAGAAAGGGTTAACAAGGCAATCCAGAAAAATGCAAAGTATGTGCATTTTGGAATAATCCAGATAAGAGTAGATCCTCTTGTCAGAAAAGGACAATATCTACCAGTCCTAATTGCAGTTGTGGATGGCAGTTTAGCCAATTTCTCCAATGCATTATTAGGAGGAGCACGTGCAAATATGCATGAAGGAGAAGTATGGGTAAAGGTAATACCAGACTTGCATGTTGTTCTTATGGACAGAAGTATTAGTAGAACTCTAGAAGTAAAGATCAACACGAGGAACTGCCAGAAGACATTGGGATGTCCACCCGACAGGAGATGTGTCAGAGTAATTACTTGTCTCTATGTGAAGTTCTATAATACTAGAAGACCATCTCTAAGGAAGGGTGTGTAAAGATTTACCCATCTTTTTCAATATGATGGAACATAAATTAGATCAATGACACCACAGGTGATAAACCCCAAGAGGCTAACTTGGCCTAGAGAATGGGTTTCACCAAATCCAGAGGAAGAAAGAAGGTGGAAGCTACTTATTCCAGATGTTATTAGACAAGTTGGAAATAGACTTGTTATCTCTGAGATCGGAGAAGATGAAGATGATATTAGATCAGAAGGATCAAGGTCAGGCAGATCAGATTTGAAGATAGAAGACTTCAAATCAGAAATACTGGAGAACCATTTCAAAGATCCAAGGATCTCAATTGAAAAAGATGAAGGTACTTCGGTAGAAGCACCTAGAACATCAATTTCCAGAAGGATAGTTGGAAAAAGGACTATTTGACTACCTATCTATGAGGATGAAGAAACTCATGTAGGATATATGGGATCTTCATTACTCAGTGCAAAGATAGAGGAATGGGCTACATTAGTAAAATTAAGTATTAATGAAACTACATGTATTGCCCTAGTAGATACAGGATGTACATTCTCTTGTACAAGAATTCGATTTTCAGGAGTTACCTAGGAATCTTTAGAGTTGCAAGTTACAGTTGGTAATAATGCAACAGTTCTGATTCAAGAAGTAGCCAAGGAAGTTCAGATTGAACTCAATGGTAGGATATATATAGAGCAGATGCTTTGTTTTATTCCTCAATTTCCAGATGACTTCTTGATTGGAAATATGTTTCTAAGAAGATATCAGCCTATAATGATATTTTCAATAGGAATTATCCTTGACAACTATTTGATTCCAACCGCATCTGGAAAAACCTGCATGGTTCCAGACAAGAAAGTATCTACTGTTAAAGTGGAAGTCTATCCAGAAGAAGATAGATAATACCACAGAAAGATTGAGCAGTGGAAAGAACTAGTTGGATTAAAATTCCTGAGAATTAATGAAGAAGAGGCATTGGCCAACATAAAAGAATACTTATCAGAAAATTGGTCAGAAAATCCTCTGAAACTATTGCAGAAGGCAAAGCCAGAAGCTACAATCACCCTTAAGGATCCTAGTACAGTGATCAGAAGTAAGGGAATTGCCTATCCAGATGAGATGGTTAAGGAATTTGAGAAACAGATTCCAGAACTAATCAATCTTGGATTAATTAGGCACAGTGAAAGTCCTCATAGGAGTGTGGCATTCATGGTAATGAATCATGCAGAAAAACAGTGTGGTATGTCTAGAATGGTTATAGATTATCGTGATCTCAATTGTGCTACAAAGAATGATGGCTACAGTCTTCCTAACCAAGAAGCTTTGAGAAGCTGGATTAGGAATGAAAGGCCAATGGTATATTCTAAGTTTGATCTCAAGTCAGGATATTGGCAGATAAAGATCAAAGAAGAAGCTATACCATTGATAGCATTTACAATGCCAGTTGGCTTATTTGAATGGCTAGTGATGCCATTTGGACTCAAGAATGCACCAGGAATATTCCAGAGAATAATGGATAAGGCATTCAATAGATTATCACAGTTTGTGGCAGTCTATATAGATGATGTGCTCGTATTTAGTAAAAATACATAAGAGCATATAAAACATTTGCAGCCGGTGGCTGAAGTGTTCAGAGAAGAAGGGATGATACTTTCAGAAAGAAAGATCATTTGGATGCAACCAAAGATAGAATTTTTGGGATTGCAGATCCAAGGAAGTAGAGAAAAGCTTCAACCGCATATTGCAGAAAAGCTACAAACTTTCCCTGATGAGCTTACAGATCGTAAGCAAATACAGGTGTTTCTCAGTATACTAAGTTATGTCAGAGCATACATCAGAGATTTATCAAAAATATCAGTTCCAATACAGAAAAAGGTATCTAGTAAGGTACCTTGGGATTGGACAGAAAAAGATTCTGAAGTAATCAGAATTCTGAAGCAGAAAGCACAAAATCTCCCAGAATTGGAGTATCCAGATGGGAGTGAAGATCAAATTATCTTAGAAACAGATGTATCAGACTCAGCATGGGGATGTATCTTAAAGATAAGTAAAAACCATAATGATAGTATTATCAGATACTGGAGTGGCTGTTTTAACAAGGCAGAGAAGAATTATCCTGTCCATGAAAGAGAATTGCTTGTTGTCCTTAAAGGAATTAGGGCTAATGAGATTTTATTGGGAAAACCATTTACTATAAGAACAGATAGTTCTTATATAAAGAATTTTATGAGAATTAAATTGAAAAGGTTTACCCAGGGCCGGCTTTTACGGTGGAGAAATGAATTGCAATACTATAACTTTAATATAGAAAATATTAAAGGAAAAGACAATATCATTCGAGATGCACTAACTCGCTATTTTGACTCTTGCAGGTGCAATGGCAGAAAGTAGCAAATCAAGAAGATGCCCTGTTTGCATAGATAATCATTTTGTGGCAGAATGGCCGATTATCAGAGCAATGAATGAAAGGGTTGATCGACTCGAACAAAGGAATGAGATTATAGCAGAGAATAACCTTTAGAAGAGGGGATCTTCATCTAGAAAGGTTGAAAGATCAGAAAGCACAGGTTCCTCAGCTAGAAAGGCTGAAAATCAGGAAATGCTTCAAAGAGACCTCTAGATAGTAAGTCTAAGGATAAAAGCCATATTGAATGCTTTGTATGTGGTCTGAAAGGCCATTACAGCACTCAATGTGTAGATAATCCGAGAAACAGAAAGGCTCAGAAGAACCAGAAGGTTGAGACGAATGGAATATCTAAAGGAAGAGAGAAAACCATTAAGATTTGGGCTGATCATGGAGATGAAGAACTTGAAAAGCATCAAAGGTCTCAGAAAAAACCTCAACGACAGAATGTTCAGGAAGAACAAGATCAAGAAAGTTTGGATGATGAGCTAGATGAAGAGACCAATCTAGAAAAAGAAATATGGAAATATTTGCAAAGGATTCTAAATATTTCAAGAAATAAGTCCACAGCCATATATAATCTGATCCAGAAAAGTAAAGATGATCGGATATTCAAAAGAGGTCTGAACCATGTTTTGGACATGCTTGAAGAATCTGAAGATCTTATGGAAGATTATAAAAAGATTGATCGAGATATGATCAGTATGATCATCACTGAAGAGATCAGGCTGAAGGTCCAAGTTTTAGGACTCCTTGACAAAGTTAGGAGAATCAAGGAAACAGGAATGGAAGAATATCCATTTTTGAAGAGGTTTTGGAGAATGTCAGGAACAGGGATTCCAAAACTCCATATACCAGATACGGCATTAGAACTAGAAGAGTTTATTGAATGCCAGAAAGCTTTCAGCATGGGAGCAGTACAGTTTTTGGGATTTAAGAAAATAAATTCCACTTTCAATTGGCTACCCATGATGGTCAGAACAGTTCTGAACAACGCATATCCAAGTTTTTTATGGTGGGTTGCACATATTGAACCTATCAGATTAGCAGACAGGGTGGTTATGCTTTGGAATTTGTACCCAGGGCACTGGACTAAAGGACCTGTTTAGAAAGCATTCAAAGACTCGCAGTTTAGCGATGAAGATTGGCTCGAGTTCAGTTTGAAAAAAAGTCATTATGAACATATCCAAATCGCCTGGAGCATTTATCTAATTGAATCAAAATCAACGAGCAAAGATTGTATATTCTTTGCAGGAGACAATGTGTTGGTCTCTATCAACTCTAGAGACATGCAACATGTAGAGATGACACATCTGACAGACTTCGTGGTGGAGGCAGACACGATTCTTGAAGAACTCAAGAGGTGGAAGGGACATAAAGAAGATATCTTTATTGTCAGAGATCAAATCTAACGCACCATCAAATAATTGATCAAAATGAAGGAGTCAGAGAAAAAAGTCTTAGTTGGAGAGATAATTGATTCTCTATACGACTTGGATGAATTCTAGACGTTGATCCAGACACGCATCATACCCGGCATGGACGAGCGGATCATATCGAACATGTCATTTATGTAGTTTGTATTTATTGTAAAAGTGTGCGGTGGAATTTTCGCAGTAGTGCGGTCCACCTTTTGCTTTTTCTTTTGCTTTTGCGTGTCCTGTATCGAGTCAGCTTCTCGGGCAAGCTGAGCCCAGAGGCCTATATAAGGGACCTCCGACCCATTTGTTAGGAGAGGTAATTTTGAATAGAAATCAGAACGATTTCAAAAATTCTCTATCTACCTTCTCTCTAAGCCTTTGTGTTCTTCGTGCGAAGTGATTCCCAAAACGATCCTGCGAATTCGTCAACAGGTAGTCCCCTTATCCTCTTCGTGGATAATGTTTTGCTGTTGTTTGTGATTTTTGTAGCCTTTCTGGACTCCCAAACAGGGATCTTGTCGGAGACCTCGTCAGAAGGAAGGATATGATATTACGAGAACAAATCCAATCATATTTGGCTTAGAAAGTATCGTCAAATTCCAGAAGCCAGATTCGCTTTTGAAAACGAACCCGAAGTAATCGAGTTAGGGCAGAAAACCTGGGCAACTCGTGATAAGCTTGAGGAATTAAAGGCAGAAATTAGAAGTACAAAATCTCAACTTCGACAGGCCAAGTGGTTAGTAGAAAACCTAGAAAGAACTCTAGGAGATCCAGAAGGAGAATTATTTTGCTTTGAACAGTAAAATATGGTCGGAAGAGGATCTGGTGTCGGACCAAATATCCGAGATATTTGGCAGAGGCTTGAAGGTAGAGCTTCAGGAGAAGCTTCCAATCAGCCTGGTGCCACTGTCTCTGATACAAATTCACATCGAGATACTGAGAGAGCAAGTTTATCAGGATGATATACTGCAGAAAATTACGCATGACCTTTAGCAGGAGAAGCTCAAGAATATTAGGAAGAAGTTTCGAGTATTCCTCAAAGTATCCAGGAATACCAGAGACAGATCCATGATATTATTACTCGGGAGAAATGGGAACTTGGGGATATAGAGCGTGTCTCCAAAAACCTAAATGAAAATATCAAGAAATTTGAAGACCTACAAGCCAAACTCGAAGAGAAGAGGAAAAAGAAAGAGAGTAAGTTATCTCCCACCGAAAGACTCAGTGTAAAACCTTGGGAAGCCAAGCCAGTATGGAAGACAATCTCCCAGAAACCAATTCCTTGGGAACGACAGAAAGGATCGTTCAAGGATTTGTTTCATAAGATCAATAGGGAATCCAATCCCTCATATCCCAGCCATATTCAGAAATAATATAGGCCAACGAAAGCACATCCAGAAGGTGTTCCTCAACATGGGACGATCCTAAAGCTAGACTGTGAAAAGGATCTCGGAGCCTCCATAGATGAATGGGCTCTAGACCTTAGATATTATATGCTATTAGTTGGTTTACAGTCGTGGACCATAGATAGTGCACTTAATTTCGCAGGAGCTACCTTAAGAGGTAATGCAGAGAAATTTTGGGATATGTTGCTGAGACACTCAGAAGTGAGAACAGCTATCCAGGAATATGTTACATTCACAATTGAAGTTATACCAGTAGTTGCTGGTTTCCTTAAACAAGAGTTTGTAGGAAATTCACTGGTAGATCGAGATGGATCATTGGTAAAAAAAGCTAGAACAATTTTAACCAAAATCCAAATTTGTGACATGTGTTACTTTGAAGAATATCTTTGCGAGTTTCATCATTGGTATTATCTTCTTGGACCAGGAGATCAAGCATATTCTCTAGATGTCTTTATCTAGAAGCTTCCAGGAAGTTGTCCTGAAATTGTTCAACAAGCGTTGAAGACTCGTCTTTTTCAGAGTGAAGATTTGCAAGACACTCTAGGAGTTCAAGAAGAAATAATAAGGCAGGTGATAAGACTCTATTGTATGCAGAGGCATGTCTTTTAAGATGTAAGAAATATTCCATATATGAGTTTTTCTTGTTTCCCAAAAGTAGATGGTGTTACAGGAAGATATGGGTGTGGTCCAACCAGGCATGAGCTTGGAAAAACCCCACAAAGAACATTCAAAACACGGTGCTAGGATGACCAGTGTGAACGAAAGAAACCATTCAAAAAGGTCTGGAAAAGATTTGGAAAAAGAAAATCATCAAGTAGATTTTCAGGCAGAAAGCCAGAAAAATCTAAGAGATTTCTTAGACCAAATAGAATACAGAAGGATATGAGAGAAAACTTTAAGGCCAATTATGGGAAGTATCCCAGATGCCCTCAAGGAAAATCTATATCCAGTTGTGATTGTTGTTGGTTTTGTGGAAAGAAGGGTCACAGAGTTGACAATTGCCCAGATGCAGATAAACGAAGGGGTAGTCTCAAAACAATAATGATGGAAGATTCATTAGAAATATTGTTTGAGCCAATCTGGGGAGAAGATATAGACTCAGATGATGAGAGTTTATATTCTTTATATTCAGAATACTCAGAGGAGGAATATTCTACCTCAGATGAAGAAGAAGGAAGCAACCCTATTTTGAGCCAGCTTCGAATAGCCATGATTCGAACAGGAGCTAGTGCATCAGAAGACTCTCCAGAACTAGTAAAACAAGAGATGGAAGGAGATCTGGTTCATTCTTCAGAAACTGAAATCCCTTCAGAAGGAAGAGATTGTCAAGAATGGAAGATGCCCAGAGTTGATTGGTCTGATGTATACCAGAAGTCTTGGGTACCATATCGAGAAATGATCAAGATCTTTGAAGATGAAGAGACTGTTGAAGTCTATAAAACAGATAGAGGATTATTTTCAATGCCTTTGCTAAAACTAGAAAGGGTTAACAAGGCAATCCAGAAAAAATCAAAGTATGTGCATTTTGGAATAATCCAGATAGGAGTAGATCCTCTTGTCAGAAAAGGACAAGATCTACCAGTCCTAATTGCAGTTTTGGATGGGAGTTTAGCCAATTTATCCAATGCATTATTAGGAGGAGCACGTGAAAATCTGCATGCAGGAGCAGCATGGGTAAAGGTAATACTAGACTTGCATGTTGTTCTTATGGACAGAAGTATTAGTATAACTCAAGAAGTAAAGATCAACACGAGGAACTGGTAGAAGACATTGGGATGTCCGCCCGACATGAGATGTGTCAGAGTAATTACTCATCTCTATGTGAAGTTCTATAATACTGGAAGACCAGCTCTAAGGAAGGGTGTGGAAAGATTTACCCATCTTTTTCAAGATGAAGGAATATCAATTAGAGCAATGACACCACAGGTGATAAACCCCAAGAGACTAACTTGGCCTAGAGAATGGGTTTCACCAAATCCAGAGGAAGAAAGAAGGCAGAAGCTACTTATTCCAGATGTTATTAGACAAGTTGGAAATAGACTTGTTATCTCTGAGGGCAGAGAAGACGAAGATGATCTTAGATCATAAGGATCAAGGTCAGACAGATCAGATTTGAAGATAGAAGACTTCAAATCAGAAATACTGGAGAACCATTTGGAATATCCAAATATCTCAATTGGAAAAGATGAAGGTACTTCAGTAGAAGAACCTAGAACATCAATTTCCCGAAGGATATTTGGACAAAGGACTGTTCGATTACCTATCTATGAGGATGAAGAAACTCATGTAGGATATATGGGATCTTCATTACTCAGTGCAAAGATAGAGGAATGGGCTACATTAGTAAAATTAAGTATTAATGAAACTACATGTATTTCCCTAGTAGATACAGGATGTACATTCTCTTGTACAAGAATTTGATTTTCAGGAGTAACCTGGGAATCTTCAGAGTTGCAAGTTACAGTTAGTAATAATGCAACAGTTCTGATTCAAGAAGTATCCAAGGAAGTTCATATTGAACTCAATGGTAGGATATATATAGAGCAGATGCTTTGTTTTATTCCTCAATTTCCAGATGACTTCTTGATTGGAAATAGGTTTCTAAGAATATATCAGACTATAACGATATTTTCAGAAGTAATTATCCTTGACAACTATTTGATTCCAACCGCATCTAGAAAAACCAGAATGGTTCCAGACAAGAAAGTATCTACTATTAAAGTGGAATTCTATCCAGAAGAAGATAGAAAATACCACAGAAAGATTGAGCAGTGGAAAGAACTAGTTGGATTAAAAGTCCTGATGATTAATGAAGAAGAGGCATTGGACAAGATAAAAGAATACTTATCAGAAAATTGGTCAGAAAATCCTCTGAAACTATGACAGAAGGCAATGCCAGAAGCTACAATCGCCCTTAAGGATCCTAGTACAGTGATCAGAAGTAAGGGAATTTCCTATCCAGATGAGATGGTTAAGGAATTTGAGAAACAGATTCCAGAACTAATCAATCTTGGATTAATTAGGCACAGTGAAAGTCCTCACAGGAGTGCGGCATTCATGGTAATGAATCATGCAGAAAAACCGCGTGGTAAGGCCAGAATGGTTATAGATTATCGTGATCTCAATTGTACTACAAAGGATGATGGCTACAATATTCCTAACCAAGAAGCTTTGAGAAGCGAGATTAGGAATGAAAGGCCAATGGTATATTCTAAGTTTGATCTCAAGTCAGGATATTGGCAGATAAAGATCAAAGAAGAAGTTATACCATTAACAGCATTTACAACACTAGTTGTCTTGTTTAAATGGCTAGTGATGACATTTGGACACAAGAATGCACCAAGAATATTCTAGAGAAGAATGGATAAGGCATTCAATAGATTATCACAGTTTGTGGTAGTCTATATAGATGATGTGCTCGTATTTAGTAAAAATACTGAAGAGCATATAAAACATTTGCAGCTGGTGGATGAAGTGTTCATAGAAGTAGGGATGATACTTTCATAAAGAAATGTCATTTGGATGCAACCAAAGATAGAATTTTTGGGATTGCAGATCCAAGGAAGTAGAAAAAATCTTCAACCGCATATCACAGAAAAGCTACAAACTTTCCCTGATGAGCTTACAGATCGTAAGCAAATATAGGGTTTCTCAGTATACTAAGTTATGCCAGAGCATACATCATAGATTTAGAAAAAATCTCAGTTCCAATACAGAAAAAGGTATCCAGTAAGGTACCTTGGGATTGGACAGAAAAAGATTCTGAAGTAATCAGAATTCTGAAGCAGAAAGCCCAGAATCTCCCAGAATTGGAATATCTAGATGGGAGTGAAGATCAACTTATCTTAGAAACATATGCATCAGACTCAACATGGGGATGTATCTTAAAGATAAGTAAAAACCATAATGATAGTATCGGTAGATACTGGAGTGGTTGTTTTAACAAGGCAAAGAAGAATTATCCTGTACATGAAAGAGAATTGCTTGTTGTCCTTAAAGGAATTAGGGCTAACGAGCTTTTCTTGGGAAAACCTTTTACTATAAGAACAGATAGTTCTTATATAAAGAATTTTATGATAATTAAATTGAAAAGGTTTACCCAGGCATTACTTGTACGGTGGAGGAATGAACTGCAATACTATGACTTTAATATAGAAAATATTAAAGGAAAAGACAATATCATTCCAGATGCATTAACTCGCTATTTTGACTCTTGCAGGTGCAATGGAAGAAAGTAGTGAATCAAGAAGATGCCCTTTTTCATAGATAATCATTCTGTTGCAGAATGCTCGGTTATCAAAGCAATGAATGAAAGGGTTGATCGACTTGAACAAAGGAAGGGGATTCTAGCAGATAATAACCTTCAGAAGAGGGGATCTTCATCCAGTAAGGTTGAAAGATCAGAAAGCACAGGTTCCTCATCTAGAAAGGCTGAAAAATCAGGAAATGCTTCAAAGAGACCTCTAAACAGTAAGGCTAAGGATAAAATCCATATTGAATGCTTTTTTTGTGGTCAGAAAGGCCATTACAGCACTCAATGTGCAGATAATCCGAGAAATGGAAAGGCTCGGAAGAACCAGAAGGTTGAGACGAATGGAATCTCTAAAGGAAAAGAGAAAACCATTAAGAGTTGGGATGATCATGCAGATGAAAAACTTGAAAAGCATCAAAGGTCTCAGAAAGAACCTCAATGATAGAATGTTCAGGAAGAACAAGATCAAGAAAGTTTGGATGATGAGCTAGATGAAGAGCCCAATCCAGAAAAAGAAATATGGAAATATTTGCAAAGGATTCCAAATATTTCAAGAAATAAGTCCACAGCCGTTTATAATCTGATCCAGAAAAGTAAAGATGATCGGATATTCAAAAGAGGTATGAACCATGTTTTGGACATGCTTGAAGAATCTAAAGATCTTATGGAAGATTATAAAAAGATTGATCGAGATATGATCAGTATGATCATCACTGAAGAGATCAGGCTGAAGGTACAAGTTTCAGGACTCCTTGACAAAGTTAAGAGAATCAAGGAACCATGAATGGAAGAATATCCAGTTTTGAAGAGGTTTTGGAGAATGTCAGGAACAGGGATTCCAAAACTCCATATACCAGATACGGAATTAGAACCAGAACAGTTCATTGAATGCCAGAAATCTTTCAGTATGGGAGCAGTACAGTTTTTGGGATTTAAGAAAATAAATTCCACATTCAATTGGGTACCCAGGATGATCAGAACAGTTATGAACAATGCATATCCAAGTTTGTTATGGTGGTTTTCACATATTGAAACTATCAGATTAGCAGACATAGTGGTTATTCTATGGAACTTGTACCCAGGGCACTGGACTAAAGGACCTGTCCAGAAAGCATTTGAAGACTCGCAGTTTAGCGATGAAGATTGGCTAGAGTTCAGTTTGAACAAAAGTCTTTATGAATATATCCAAATCGCCTGGAGCATTTATCTAATTGAATCAAAATCAACGAGCAAAGATTTTATATTCTTTGTAGGAGACAATGTGTTGGTCCTTATCAACTCTAGAGACATGCAGCATGCAGAGATGACACATCTGACAGATTTCACGGTGGAGGCAGACACGATTCTTGAAAAACTCAAGATGTGGAAGGGACATAAAGAAGATATCTTTATTTTCAGAGATCAAATCCAACGCTTCATCAAAGAATTGATCAAAATGAAGGATTTAGAGAGGGAAGTCTCAGTTGTAGAGATGATTGATGCTCTATACGACTTGGATGGATTCTAGGCGCTGATCCAGACACGCGTCATACCCGGCATGGACGAGCGGATCACATCGAACATGTCATTTATGTAGTTTGTATTTAATGTAAAGTGTGCGGTGGAAGTTTCGTAGCAGTGCGGTCCACCTTTTGATTTTTCTTTTTCTTTTGCTTTTGCTTTTGCGTGTCTTGTATCGAGACAGCTTCTCAGGCAAGCTGAGCCGAGAGGCCTATATAAGGGACCTCCGACCCATCTGTTTGGAGAGGTGATTTTGAATAGAAATCAGAACGATTTCAGAAATTATCTCTCTACCTTCTCTCTAAGCCTTTGTGTTCCTCGTGTGAAGCGATTCCCAAAATGATCCTATGAAGTTATTGACAGGTAGTCCCCTTATCCTCTTCGTGGATAATGTTTTGTTGTTGTTTGTGATTTTTGCAGCCTTTTTGGACTCCCAAACCGGGATCTCGTCGGAGACCTCGTCGGAGACTTCACCCACTAGTGCTATCAGAGCGCAGGGGGGAGAATGAAGCCAGCCAGAGTGCTGTTTTCATGGATTTTCCAGTAAGGAATTTCTGTATCCCATTGTTAAAGGTCTTTATTACGAGCAGAAACGGCTAGAAGGAAGGATACGATATTACGAGAACAAAGCCAATCATATTTGTCTTAGAAAGTATCGTCAAATTCCAGAAACCAGATTCGCTTTTGAGAACGAACCTGAAGTAATCGAGTTAGGGCAGAAAGCCCAGGAAACTCGTGATAAGCTTGAGGAATTAAAGTCAAAAATTAGGCGTACAGAATCTCAACTTCGACAGGCCAAGTGGTTAGTCGAAAACCTAGAAAGAACTCTAGGAGATCCAGAAGGAGAATTATTTTGCTTTGAACAGTAAAATATGTCCAGAAGAGGATCTGGTGTCGGACCAAATATCTGAGATATTTGGTAGAGGCTTGAAGGGAGAGCTTTAGGAGAAGCTTCCAATCAGCCCGGTTCCACTGTCTCTGATACAAATGCACACCGAGATACTGAGAGAGCAAGTTTATCAGGACGATATACTGCAGAAGATTATGCATGGCCATTAGCATGAGAAGCTCAAGAATATCAGGAAGAAGTTTTTAGTATTCCTCAAAGTATCCAGGAATACCAGAGACAGATCCATGATATTATTACTCGGGAGAAATGGGAATTTGGGGATATAGAGCGTGTCTCCAAATACCTAAATGAAAATATCAAGAAAGTTGAAGACCTACAAGCCAAACTCGAAGAGAAGAGGAAAAAGAAAGAGAGTAAGTTATCTCCCACCGAAAGACTCGGTGTAAAACCTTTGGAAGCCAAGCCAGTATGGCAGACAATCTCCCAGAAACCAATTCCTTGGGAACGACAGAAAGGATCGTTCAAGGATTTGTTTCATAAGGTCAATAGGGAAGCCAATACCCCATATCCCATCCATATTCAGGAAGAATATAGGCCAAAGAAATCACATCTAGAAGGTGTTCCTCAACATGGGATGATCCTAAAGCTAGACTGTGAAAAGGATCCAGGAGCCGCCATAGATGAATGGGCTCTAGAACTTAGATATTATATGCTATCAGTTGGTTTACAGTCGTGGACCATAGATAGTGCACTTAATTTCGTAGGAGCTACCTTAAGAGGTAATGCAAGGAAATTTTGGGATATGCTGCTGAGACACTCAGAAGTGAGAACAGCTATCCAGGAATATGTTACATTCCCAATTGAAGTTATACCAGTAGTTGCTGATTTCCTTAAACAAGAGTTTGCAGGAAATTCACTGGTAGATCGGGATGGAGCATTGGTAGAAAAAGCTAGAACAGATTTAACCAAAATCCAAATTTGTGACATGTGTTACTATGAAGAATATCTTTGCGAGTTTCAGCATTGGTATTATCTTCTTGGACCAGGTGATCAAGAATATTCTCTAGATGTATTTATCCAGAAGCTTCCAGGTAGTTGGCCTGAAATTGTTCAACAAGCGTTGAAGACTTGTCTTTTTCAGAGTGAATATTTGCAAGACACTTTAGGAGTTCGAGCAGAAACAATAAGGCAGGTGATAAGAATCTATTGTATGCAGAGGCATGTCTTACAAGATGTAAGAAATATTCCATATATGAGTTCTTCTTGTTGCCCAAAAGTAGAAGGTGTTGCAGGAAAATATGGGTGCGGTCCAACCGGGCAGGAGCTTGGAAAAACCCCACAAAGAACATTCAAAACACGGTGCCAGGATGGCCAGTGTGAACGAAAGAAACCGTTCAAAAAGGTCTGGAAAAGATTTGGAAAAAGAAAATCATCAAGTAGATTTTTAGGTAGAAATCCAGAAAAATCTAAGAGATTTCTTTGACCAAATAGAATCCAGAAGGATATGAGAGAAAACTTTAAGGCCAAATATGGGAAGTATCCCAAATTCCCTCAAGGAAAATCTCTATCCAGCTGTAATTGTTGTTGGTTTTTCGGCAAGAAAGGTCACAAAGCTGACAGTTTCCCAGATGCAGATAAACGAAGGGGTAGTCTCAAAACAATAATGATGGAAGATTCATCAAAAATATTGTTTGAGCCAATCTCGGGAGAAGATATAGACTCGGATGATGAGAGTTTATATTCTTTATATTCAGAATACTCAGAGGAGAAAGATTCTACCTCAGCTGAAGAAGAAGGAAGTAACCCTATTTTTATCCAGCTTTGAATAGCCATGATTCGAATAGGAGCTAGGGCATTAGAAGACTCTCCAGAACTAGTAAAACTAGAGGAGATGGAAGGAGATATGGTTCATTCTTCAGAAACTGAAATCCCTTCAGAAGGAAGAGATTGTCTTGAATGGAAGATGCCCATAGTTGATTGGTCTGATGTATACCAGAAGTCTTGGGTACCATATCGAGAAATGACCAAGATCTTTGAAGATGAAGAGACAGCTGAAGTCTATAAAACAGATAGAGGATTATTTTCAATGCCTTTTCTAAAACCAGAAAGGGTTAACAGGGCAATCCATAAAAATGCAAAGTATGTGCATTTTGGAATAATCCAGATAGGAGTAGATCCTCTTGTCAGAAAAGGACAAGATCTACCAGTCCTAATTGCAGTTGTGGATGGCAGTTTAGCCAATTTCTCCAATGAATTATTAGGAGGATCACATGGAAATCTGCATGCAGGAGCATCATGGGTAAAGGTAATACCAGACTTGCATATTGTTCTTATGGACAGAAGTATTAATAGAACTCTAGAAGTAAAGATCAACATGAGGAACTGGCAGAAGACATTGGGATGTCTGCCCAACATGAGATGTGTCAGAGTAATTACTCGTCTCTATGTGAAGTTCTATAATACTGGAAGACTAGCTCTAAGGAAGGGTGTGGAAAGATTTACCCATATTTTTCAAGATGAAGGAACATCAATTAGAGCAATGACACCACAGGTGATAAACCCCAAGAGGCTAACTTGGCCAAGAGAATGGGTTTCACCAAATCCAGAGGAAGAAAGAAGGCAAAAGCTACTTATTCCAGATGTTATTAGACAAGTTGGAAATAGACTTGTTATCTCTGAGGTCAGAGAATATGAAGATGATCTTAGATCAGAAGGATCAAGGTCAGACAGATCAGATTTGAAGATATAAGACTTCAAATGAGAAATACTGGAGAACCATTTGGAAGATCCAAGGATCTCAATTGGAAGAGATGAAGATACTTCAGTAGAAGCACCTAGAACATCAATTTTCAGAAGGATAGTTGGACAAATGACTGTTCGACTACCTATCTATGAGGATGAAGAAATTCAAGTAGGATATATGGAATCTTCATTACTCAGTGCAAAGATAGAGGAATGGGCAACATTAGTAAAATTAAGTATTAATGAAACTACATGTATTGCCCTAGTAGATACAGGATGTACATTCTCTTGTACAAGAATTCGATTTTCAGGAGTAACCTGGGAATCTTCAGAGTTGCAAGTTACAGTTGGTAATAATGAAACAGTTCTGATTCAAGAAGTAGCTAAGGAAGTTCATATTGAACTCAATGGTAGGATATATATAGAGCAGATGCTTTGTTTTATTCCTCAATTGCCAGATGACTTCTTGATTGGAAATAGGTTTCTAAGAAGATATCAGCCTGTAACGATATTTTCAGAAGGAATTATCCTTGACAACTATTTGATTTCAACCGCATCTAGAAAAACTAGAATAGTTCCAGATAAGAAAGTATCTACTGTTAAAGTGGAAGTCTATCTAGATGAAGATAGAGAATACCACAGAAAGATTGAGTAGTGGAAAGAACTAGTTGGATTAAAAGTCCTGAGGATTAATAAAGAAGAGGCATTGGCCAAGATAAAAGAATACTTATCAGAAAATTGGTCAGAAAATCCTCTGAAACTATGGCAGAAGGCAATGCCAGAAGCTACCATCACCCTTAAGGATCCTAGTACCGTGATCAGAAGTAAGGGAATTGACTATCCAGATGATATGGTTAAGGAATTTGATAAACAGATTCCAGAACTAATCAATCTTGGATTAATTAGGCACAGTGAAATTCCACATAGGAGTGCGGCATTCATGGTAATGAATCATGCAGAAAAACAGCGTGGTAAGGCCAGAATGGTTATAGATTATCGTGATTACAATTGTGCTACAAAGGATGATGGCTACAATCTTCCAAACCAAGAAGATTTGAGAAGCAAGATTAGGAATGAAAGGCCAATGGTATATTCTAAGTTTGATCTCAAGTCAGGATATTGGCAGATAAATATCAAAGAAGAAGCTATACCGTTGACAGCATTTACAACGCCAGTTGGCTTGTTTGAATGGCTAGTGATGCCATTTGGACTCAAGAATGCACCAGGAATATTCCAGAGAAGAATGGATAAGGCATTCAATAGATTATCACAGTTTGTGGCAGTCTATATAGATGATGTGCTCGTATTTAGTAAAAATACAGAAGAGCATATAAAACATTTGCAGCAGGTGACTGAAGTGTTTAGAGAAGAAGGGATGATACTTTCATAAAGAAAGATCATTTGGATTCAACCAAAGATATAATTCTTGGGATTGCAGATCCAAGGAAGTTGAGAAAATCTTCAACTGCATATTGCAGAAAAGCTACAAACTTTCCCTGATGAGCTTACAGATCGTAAGCAAATACAGGTGTTTCTTGGTATACTAAGTTATGCCAGAGCATACATCAGAGATTTAGAAAAAATCTCAGTTCCAATACAGAAAAAGGTATCCAGTAAGGTACCTTGGGATTGGACAGAAAAAGATTCTGAAGTAATCAGAATTCTGAAGCAGAAAGCACAGAATCTCCCAGAATTGGAGTATCCAGATGGGAGTGAAGATCAACTTATCTTAGAAACAGATGCATCAGACTCAGCATGGGGATGCATCTTAAAGATAAGTAAAAATCATAATGATAGTATCAGCAGATACTGGAGTGGCTGTTTTAACAAGTTATCCTGTCCATGAAAGAGAATTGCTTGTTGTCCTTAAAGGAATTAGGGCTAACGAGATTTTCTTGGGAAAACCTTTTACTATAAGAACAGATAGTTCTTATATAAAGAATTTTATGAGAATTAAATTGAAAAGGTTTACCCAGACACGACTTGTACGGTGGAGGAATGAATTGCAATACTATAACTTTAATATAGAAAATATTAAAGGAAAATACAATATCATTCCAAATGCACTAACTCGCTATTTTGACTCTTACAGGTGCAATGGCAGAAAGTAGCAAATCAAGAAGATTCCCTGTTTGCATAGATAATCATTCTGTGGCAGAATGCCCGGTTATCAGAGCAATGAATGAAAGGGTTGATCAACTTGAACAAAGGAAGGAGATTCTAGCAGAGAATAAACTTCATAAGAGGGGATCTTCATCCAGTATGGTTGAAAGATCAGAAAGCACAGGTTCCTCAGCTAGAAAGGCTGAAAAATCAGGAAATGCTTCAAAGAGACCTCTAGAAAGTAAGTCTAAGGATAAAAGCCGTATTGAATGCTTTGTATGTGGTCAGAAAGGTCATTACAGCACTCAATGTGCAGATAATCCGAGAAACAAAAAGTCTCGGAAGAACCAGAAGGTTGAGACGAATGAAATCTCTAAAGGAAGAGAGAAAACCATTAAGAGTTGGGCTGATCATGTAGATGTAGAACTTGAAAAGCATCAAAGGTCTCAGAAAGAACCTCAACGACAGAATGTTCAGGAAGAACAAGATCAAGAAAGTTTGGATGATGAGCTAGATGAAGAGCCCAATCTAGCAAAAGAAATATGGAAATATTTGCAAAGGATTCCAAATATTTCAAGAAATAATTCCACAGCCGTTTATAATCTGATCCAAAAAAGTAAAGATGATCAGATATTCAAAAGAGGTCTGAACCATGTTTTGGACATGCTTGAAGAATCTAAAGATCTTATGGAAGATTATAAAAATATTGATCGAGATATGATCAGTATGATCATCACTGAAGAGATCAGGCTGAAGGTCCAAGTTTCAGGACTCCTTGACAAAGTTAGGAGAATCAAGGAAACAGGAATGGAAGAATATCCAGTTTTGAAGAGGTTTTGGAGAATGTCAGGAACAGGGATTCCAAAACTCCATATACCAGATACGTCATTAGAACCAGAAGAGTTCATTGAATGCCAGAAAGCTTTCAGCATTGGAGCAGTACAGTTTTTGGGATTTAAGAAAATAAATTCCACTTTCAATTGGGTACCCAGGATGGTCAGAACAGTTCTGAACAATGCATATCCAAGTTTGTTATGGTGGGTTGCACATATTGAACCTATCAGATTAGCAGACAGGGTGGTTATGCTTTGGAATTTGTACCCAAGGCACTGGACTAAAGGACCTGTCCAGAAAGCATTCGAAGACTCGCAGTTTAGCGATGAAGATTGGCTAGAGTTCAGTTTGAACAAAAGTCATTATGAACATATCCAAATCGCCTGGAGAATTTATCTAATTGAATCAAAATCAACGATCAAAGATTGTATATTCTTTTCAGGAGACAATGTGTTGGTCTCTATCAACTCTAGAGACATGCAGCATGCAGAGATGACACATCTGACAGACTTCGCGGTGGTGGCAGACACGATTCTTGAAGAACTCAAGATGTGGAAGGGACATAAAGAAGATATCTTTATTGTCAGAGATCAAATCCAATGCGTCATCAAAGAATTGATCAAAATGAAGGAGTCAGAGAAGGAAGTCTCAGTTGGAGAGATTATTGATGCTCTATACGACTTGGATGGATTCTAGACGCTGATCCAGACACGCGTCATACCCGGCATGGACGAGCGGATCATATCAAACATGTCATTTATGTAGTGTGCAGTGGAAGTTTCGCAGTAGTGTGGTCCACCTTTTGCTTTTTATTTTGCTTTTGCGTGTCCTGTATCGAGTCATCTTCTCAGGCAAGCTGAGCCGAGAGGCCTATATAAGGGACCTCCGACCCATTTGTTCGGAGAGGTAATTTTGAATAGAAATCAGAACGATTTCAGAAACTCTCTCTCTACCTTCTCTCTAAGCCTTTGTGTTCTTCGTGCGAAGCGATTCCCAAAACGATCATGCGAAGTCGTCGACAGGTAGTCCCCTTATCCTCTTCGTAGATAATGTTTTGTTGCTGTTTGTGATTTTTGCATCCTTTTTGGACTCCCAAACCGGGATCTCATCGGAGACCTCGTCGGAGACTTCACCCACTAGTTGTTATTAAATATGAATTTATATTAATAGTAGTAAATAATAATTTAGAATATATTTAATTAAATATTAATTTTAAACAATATTAATTATTTGTAACAAAAAAAGTTAAATATATTAATTTTAGATATATTAGTTTTTAAATAGTAATGATTTTTATAATTATTAATTTCATTTTTAGTTAACTATGTTAAGTAATAATAAGTAATAATTAATAATTATTTTTTAATAATTAACAATAATTATTAATAAATGATAAGAATAAATAAAAACCCAAGTTATAAAATTTTATTATTCATAATTAATATTAAATTATAAATATGTAATGAAAATTAATTAATTTTTAATTTCAATTATATAATAGTTAGAAATAGTTAGTTATAATAAAAAATAATTAGTTTCAAATTTACTTGTATATATATATATAATAAGTTATAAAGAATTTATAATAATTATTAACGTATGTAACGATGATTAATATATTATTAATTTTAATTTTTCATTTCACCTATTAACAACAATTAATAACAAATAATACTAATGAATTACTATGTTCCATTTGATTAAATAATTGATGATACAAAAGAGGATGGTATGGGACTCGGAGGGATTCCATGGAGATGCTCTTGTCGCCTAGGGTTCCCCTACTGCAATGGCAATACCACACTTCTTGAGATTCAATTGTTTGACTGAAGCATCTAACCAAGCTGTTCTTCAAACCTTTGTGGATGATTTGAAATCTTGAGATGAGTTTGTTTCTTTGCAAGCGGATCCATAGCATCGCGAACCGAAGGTTGCTAGTGAAGGATGTTCCTTGGCTTCGCTTAAGAATTCCTCCACTAGTAGGATTCTCGACAAAGGCTTGATGGAACATGTATTTGCTCATCGAGGAGATTATTCAGAGAGGTTGTCCTTCTAAAAAAACTCCATCATTCCGTGGCGTGACCTTCCAAAAGGAGAGAAACCTTGGTGGCCGAAGGATTTGGTTCGCACGATCACTCTAATTTGGGGATTCTCACACTGGAGGTGTGTTTATCTTGGAAGAGGATTTATTTTATTTTATTTTCCCCTTAGATGAGGCTACACTCCGTGCGTGGGTCATTGGATCACTGTTTCTGAAGCCTGGAATTCTCTACCTCCATGAGTGGTCCCTTGACTTCAATTTGTGGGGTGCCAAGAACCCTTTTTTGCGGGTATGGATTAAGATTCATGGCTTAAAATTGATTTTATGGCATCTGAAGATTCCGCATGACATTGCATCAACAATTGAAGTCCCCATTTTCTTGGATAGGGAATTGAACATGTTATTTTGGGGAATTATGCCATAATTATTCTTAAATTGTATTTTATTAGCACCATTATTGACAGGGTACAGCTTACAAACCCTTCTGATGATATTCTGCTCAATGTTGAGTATGAGAAACCTCATAAATATTATGTTGTGTGCAATTCTTCTGGTCATTCACAAGAGTTTTGCCAAAGGAATCCTTCCTGTCAGACCTTTGGTTTTAGGGTCATTTGGACAAGGATTTGCATTTCAAAGCTAAAGAGAAGGCTTCAAGACCGGAAGGGAAGACACATGTAGTTAAGGATTAAAAAGTTAATCCACATCGATTTGGTAAATATTATATTGAAACACAATCACAGGAAGATAAGGAGCAGTCTTGGATTCAGGCTGATAATGATCATGGGCCTTTTAAGCAGGCAGAGGTGGGGCACAAGCATCATCCCATGAGGCTATCTGTCTCATGGGAAGACCATACCGAGGAAAATGATATTCCTCAAGATAAAGTTTCTTTTATAGATACTCTTATTGATGGAAATGGTGAAGAGACTGGTGATGAAGGACATTTTGACAGTGAATGCAAACTACAGTCCCAATGTGATGTTGATCATCAGCTATGGCAGGAGCACAACCTGATTTTTTCAAAGAATCTGAAAGGAAAAATGAAATTGGTCTCATCCTTCTCAATGAAATCTAGCAATGCTTTGAGTAGCAGAGTGACTAGAAAGGGAAGAGATGGTATGTCTTCCAAGGATCCTCGATACGGGGCTCTTATGGATCTTGAAATAAGGGGACCCCCCATTTGGGGACTCCCTCCAACTTCTTACAACATGTGGGGTGGTACCTAGGGAGGTTTTCTTGGACGGGACTTCTCTGAATGAAGGCTCCAGGGATCCTCAAGAAACTCTTACAGAGAAATTAAAGAATCTACCTACTAGGAAGCACATTTTTTAGGATACTAAAGACAGTGAGGTACCTTTGACAACCATGTTGTTTGTGGTTCTAGAGAAACATTAGTTGATTTCGAAATCTGGTGTTGGGAAGGATAAGATTTCACGGGAAAGTAATATTGCCACGTGTCATGTTGTTGTTGAGTCTTTTCATCAAGTTACAGGAACTTATATCAGTGTGAAGGATGTTTCATTGGTCACTATTCCCCCTTCACATGCTACTAAAATTAGGGGATCTTCCAGAGTTGATGGAATTAATTTAAGTCTGGTGAAGGTTAACGGGGTGTCTTCTCCATAGGTATCGACTGATGAAAACCTAAAGAAGGCTCAGGTGAATACTTCAAACCATTTCAATGTGCTTCAATCACCTAATGTTCTTGAATACTATTATAGATAAGATGTGTTTCAGCATGCTTGTCATGAGATTCAGACCCCAATGAGGGGGGAAATTAGCCTAGATGCCCCGCCTGATCCTTCTGAGCGGGAGGAAGTGTGGGAAGATGCTGCTGAAAGTGTATTCAAGGAAAAAAAGGACTCTGATGGACCTTGTAAACATGTGAAGTCTTGAAGTAGAGTTTTTCATCCAATAGGCCGAGTTTGTGGGTGTGGTTTCATCAGTTGGGGGGCTTTACATATTAAGGATCGTGATGCTCAAGCCTATATTATCAAAAAGCATGGTCGGTGAATGGTCTGTTTATGGTGATTGAAGTTTATCTCTGTCTAACCCCATCCTCTATTTTATTTTATTTTTTAATAAAAGGGCTTCAACCTAGGCTTTTTCAAAAATGAAATAACAAATAATAATAATAATCGGTACATAACAACAATGAAGAGTAATTGACTCTAGATAATAATATCAGATTAATGTAATAATTATTTTAAAATTATAATGAAAATGAAACAAATAAATTTATATATAATATTAATTAATATAGATATGTTGTAAATATAATGATATATTTGGAAAATATAACAAAAATATAAGCAATATAAAAAGTAATTAAGAGTTTTTTTCAAATGGATTTTAAAATAAAACACAAATGAGTTTAGGTTTCAAATATTTTTAATTATCAGATGTGTTGAGGGTTTCTAACGCATTTCTTCATGAAGAAATTCTACAATAGTTTAATCATCTACCACTTTTCAAAAAGAAAAAACTTAAAATTAACTACAATAATTTAAAAAAAACTTTATTTACATATATTTGAATTATTCATTATAAATAAATGATTTTTAAAAAAAATAAATGTTTATATTGATAATTTTTTTTACAAATCATAATTATTATATTCTCTGACTGTGAATTTTATAAAAATATATTTATGACATTTAATTAGCTAAATAATGTTTCTAAAATTATTTGATCGTTAACATTAATATAGAAAAATCATTGAAATCCCATATAATGTATGTCATGGAGAATATTTATAATTAATTTTATTAATTAATTTTCAGCTATGTCTATAATTAGGGTCATCCTATAGTTTGGAGTGTGAATGAGATTCCCTTATCTAAGTCGCAAACCTCCACATTTTTGTGGAGTCTGATGACATGGTGGGGGATCTTCCTTATGTACAGGAACCTTGGTTGTATACTACTTTGTTTGAGTTTCATTGGGAGGAGGTGCATCCACTACCTCTGAGAGGTCAAGATGTGATAATGGACAACATGATATGTCTCTCACTACATAATTTGAAGGACCTTTCATCCCATAACAAATCCCATAGATATATGAAGGTTCAGTCATAAAAGGTGATGGAAATGACATCTGATATGAGCTTGGATCTGCTAAACCAAGTGAATACAGTGGATATCCTGATAGAATATGTGGATCTCATGCCTTCCAATACACATAAACTACTGGTTGAAGCATGTATTCTAGATATGCTTCATGTTTCGGTGGAATAAGTGAGGCCACACATGTAACTCAATGTGGTATGCGTTATGCCCATCATGGTTCACCAATATCAACATCTGATGGATGAGGTTACTTGGTAGGAACATATTCCCTCTATGGTGGATGATTTAATTTACTATCATGTACAACACCAAGTGAAGTAACATGTCTTGTGTTGCATTATAGTACACTGCTTGATTAAATATCATTCCCTCCTTTGGTTTAGATATCTGGATAATATGATATAGTCGAGTATGTTATAAAAATTTCAAGTTGAACTAACAAAAAGTATACAAAAAATAAATTAATGTAAATTTGTTGACATACCAGATCTCATATCACTCTACCATGTCACATAAGTTATAGTATAGATTTTAGTCTATACTATGGTGAATAATCAAGCTAATGTGATAGATAGTGTTTCATTATAGGTGTTCCCTTAATTTGAAACATCACATGTTTGTCCCATATGTTTATATAATATGCATGATTCCACCATCAGTTGACATCCTTCTTCCTTGCTAGCTGTAGGTAATGATTCATTGGTAGCTGTCTCAATGTCCGTGAAATGTGTTGAACACGTCCAAACTGGCGCATAACTTTATTGGACATGTACCACTCTATAATATGAAATTTTATGAGAGGCACTACAACCTGGCATCGTCCATCCCAGTAGTGTTCTATCTAGGAAGCTAGTCAAAGAGACCCCGATACAGCTTCCATGATATCTAAAATGATAGATGAGGGTTGTTAAAATATTTTTTTAATTAATTTTAGAGAACTATATTACTTTGAAATTGATTAATCAACATAATAAAATATATACATGCATTAGTCTCCAGAAGACTATCCATCATGTGATGATATACTACCAAATTATGTCTCAGTGCCCTGACATGTTTTTGTGTATGAATCCACTTGTAATGTATAATATGACATAAATAATAATTAATCCAATACAATATAACTCATATTTGCATCATAAAATAGTAAAGATGAGTGATTATACCATCATCCATGTGGAGCATCATAGAAAACATCAATGGGACCCTCTGGACCAACAATAATAGGGGCCAGGGTAGGGATGTACTCCCATTCCCACATCCAATGCAGGATGAAACATCCCCCAATATCTTTGTAATCTGATTTGTATACAGTGCATAATGATCTATATTTTAAAACCAAGAATGTAGATTCCCAACTATATCTCCTATCTTGGTCAAAGTCTCTAGGTATCACCAAATATATCATATAGAAATTCAATCTCAAGTGATCATTTCACACTATCCCTCCAATGAGCCCTAAGATCACGCGTGTGATGCATGATAGTCTACTCATCTGCATCATCAGGTAGATGTGTGATGTGCATGTCAATTAATCTCATAATATATTGCTCCCATCATTTTATATGTCATCCTCCTCAATTTCTAGTAATATAAATCGATGTACAAGCTCATGCCATCCTCTATTTTTTTTATAAAAGGTTGAGGGGCAAGCCCTCTTCATTGAACCTCATGCCATCCTCTATTGGGGGTATTATAATTGCAGCACCCTGAATAGGTTGACCAAGCATAAATGCAACATCCTCCAAGGTTATGGTCATCTCTCTCTCTCTCTCTCTCGAGAATGTTGAATAAATGAGTCTTAGGTCAATATCTCTCAATGAGAAAAAATGAGACGATGATGAACAAATGTTTAATTAGATACAATGAGCCCATAAAAACCCACATTTTATTAGTATGGGATAATAGCAGGTGGTGGTGGAATGTGACGATAGAAGTGCATCCTACACATCCAAACCCATTGAACCTCATGACTTGCTAGCACCTCACATGAAACATATCTACACTGCTCAAAGAGCAGAGTTGCATCCACCATCTCAATGGATAAAAATTACTAAACTGTAAAGTATAATGGAAAAAATATTAATTAAAATGAAATATAAATATTGTTTCCACATGGTATATATATTTAAAAATACATTTATGTAAATATGTTTAAATATTTATTTGTACAGTGGATTTATTTATGTAAATATATGAAAATATGTATATACTTAATTATAAATAACATTAAAATTTGGACAAAGGTAAAATTTAAACACTATTATAAACATTTGACTACAAGACATGAGAATAAATTTAGCTTCCACTAAAAAATGACAAGAAGATCCTCTCAAACTAGGATGATATTCCCTTAAATATTAAAAAATAAAGGCACACTGACAAAAAAAATCTATTTTAGAGACAATCTAGGCCTTTTTAGACCTCTAAAAATGCTCAACTTGGTCCCACTAAGTCCCTACATCATATCTCTTTTCGCAAGTTTCGATTTGATATATGGTAGATCCCAAATAAACACATTGATCAAAAGATATGTTTTTTTTGAAATTCAATTCATGTTTTCAACTTATCTTAGATTGTTCCTTAATTTATTAAATTTATGTGTCATCCAATTGTTATTAAATGACTATTACGCAATAATAATTTTCAAATTATTAATTAATATTAATTTTTAATTATTTTATAATACATTTTCACTAAATATCATTTATATTAAGTGATAGTGCATATATAGTTTTATATAAATCATATTTAATAAAATATATTATATTTATATCAATATAAAAATATTTATATATTAATATAAGATATTTAATGATATATTTTCATGGAATATACCTTTTATCAGCACTAAAATAGTGTTGATAAAGGCCACCCGTTATTCATGCTAAAAAACATTGATAAATGTGACCATTATCAAGGTTTCTAGCTAGCATTGATAAAGACACCCCCCTTATCAGCAATTTTTAACATTGATAAAGTATAGTGCTTGATATCACGTGATCTAATGTAGTTTTTAAATCATATTTAACAATTTATAAATATGTGTATATAAAATATTTTATATATTGCAGCTTTTATCAGCACTTACATGATGCAGATAAAGGGAAAATTTAATTAGTGCTAAAAAGCAATGATAAAGGCATCCATTTATTAATGCTAAATAAAGAACTCATAAAGAGAACCTTCTTATTAGTGCATTTTTTTAGAATTGATAGTGTTTACTTTATATGTTCTTTTGTCCAGCACTGATAAAATTTCCCCATTTATCAATAATTTTTTAGCACAGATAATCTGTAGTGTTGAATATAACGGAATATGTAGTAGTGTGTGGTCCATTATTTTAGTGCAATAAATTATGTCCTACAAATTTAATTATTTATGGGAAATTGACCACCCCTATACTAAATCTATTTTGTCGATGGAGAATGTTTTGGTGGCTTATCGATGGAAAAACCCACAATAA
This sequence comes from Viscum album, assembly GCA_963277665.1. Classification (NCBI taxonomy): domain Eukaryota; kingdom Viridiplantae; phylum Streptophyta; class Magnoliopsida; order Santalales; family Viscaceae; genus Viscum; species Viscum album. The sequence continues at coordinate 41,892,110 of OY728162.1, forward strand.
AACCAAGTCCCCTACACTCGGTAGACAAGGTAAATACATCATCTAAGCCCCCCCCCCCCCCCCCATGCAGATTGTAGGCATTCTGTTCTTGATACCTCACTTTTCTTTTTTCTACAATGGATGAAGATAATTAAAATTTTATTTCACTTTTAATATTTTAAAAGATTATGGAATTAATTTCGATAAAATTTATAAAGTTTAGCATTAGAGAAATGTTTTTTAGGGAAAGAATGAACTCATATTAAAAGAGAACGAAGGTCAGGAAAAACAAGAAAAGACAACCAGCTGGGGGAAAAATCCAAACAGACATGAGGAACATCTTAGAGACTCCTTGTAGAATGATTATGGGCCACCATGTTTCACACCCTTTTGGTGAAGGAGGAGCAAGCTGAGAATCTGTGATACAACAACTGGATCTTCAAGATAAGTATCCCAAATCGATGGAAACCAACATCTGAGACTGAGATTGCATGAATGACTGAGAGGTATTCTGATTCAATAAAAACGTAATCTTAGCCTTGATCCAAGGAAAGTTACATTCTAAGGAAGATCGCCTACGTTTTTGCAACTATAGGAGGGAATGATGCCTTGAGAGTGGACATGCTGGCCACGATGATAATTTCGGTCGAGTCACAAGCAATCACACCAAAACCAATGAGGCCTCTATCCTAGGGAGATGCATCCACGTTAATTTTCAAGGTACCTTAATGAGGGGGGCACCATGTGACGTGGTCATGCAAGGGAATAGGGCCTTCAAGTTTTCTCTCAAAGTGTTTCCATGTTGATAACCAGTGGTTTTCATGCATGATCTAGGCGGGTGGTGGGTTGTGGATCTGGTTAAAGATAATGTTGTTCCTCTTGTCCCATAAGATCCATGCAACAGTGCACATAAATGGATGATCTATGGTTGCATAGAGAGAATCCAATTCAGAGATAAGAGTGGTGAAGCTGGAAGACGAGCCCAGAGTGTTCCGTAAAAGGGATAATGGTGCGCCACACTTCCTTGGCTCCAGGACAGTGGAAGACCATTTCTATGGAGGATTTGGGTGTCAACAAGTAAAATGGACGACTTGGATTATCTGTTGCATGGCGATAGGCAATAAACTCCAATGAGGGAAGGATCTCAGTGCACGCCTTCCACTAGAAGTACCGCTCTTTTGGTGGGATTAGGAGTCTCCAAAATAGTTTTCCAGAGAGCACTATCGTCCATGGTATGTGTGCTAGTATCTAGTTAATAATCCAATTTCACTATAAATGTGTTGGTGGATTCTTTTCTCCAATACATGCGATCTTGGACCATACCTATCACAAGAATGATACTCAAGATAATTTTTCCCCTTTCATTGAACCAGGAGGGGAGATTTTCCCTACACCATCCATTTTTGATCTCATTGAATAGAGTGTGATCTTTTTCCTCTTCAAGGCCTCCAGAGAGGATGATGAGGTGAAACACCACTCCTCATCAGCCAACCACAAATCATTCTAGATATTGAAAAATGCTCCATTTCCAATTATCCAAGAGAGTCCCCTCAGAAGGATCTCGCATGAACACCAAAGGATATGCTAGAAGAAGATAGGGCAGGGGCCAAGTGATGGGCTACAAAACTCTGCATTATGGAAGTATTCCGTGCTAATGACCTTTGTGTAGAGGGATTCATGATGATGGATAAATCTCTATCCATGTTTGGAAAGGACTATGTTATTGAAGAGGAGGATATCCCTGAACCCCATACCCCCATGAAGCTTGGGTTTTCACAATTTTTCCCAAGCAATCCAATGGGATTTGTTTTTTTTTCTGTTATTGAGTCCCCACCAAAATTTGGAGAAGTGTGAGTGTAGTTGATCGGTAACGATTCTTGGAAACATGAATAGGTTCATGAAGCAATGGCCTGAGAAATACATTAAATGAGGTTTTCTTTGCCTTCTTTGGAGATTTTTTTTGAAGCTCCACCCTTGGATTTTTTTTCACTCTTTCAAGGACGTAGGATAAAATTTCCTTTTTTTGAGCAACTAGAAATAGTAGGAAGCCCAAGGTACTTCTGGTGGTTTTTGACCATTTGAATGTTGGAAGCCTACTGGAGATTTCTCTTCCTAAAAGAGGGAACTTCTACACTGAAAGAAACTTCAAAATTAAAAAAGTTGATTGGTTTCCCAGATTCATTTTCGTAAAGGAGGACGCGGAGGTGAATGTGATTGTATTCTTCCAAGGTGGCCCTGGATAAAAGAAGGAATTCATCAGAAAATAAGATATGGGTGATCGGGGGACCCTACGACATGATTTTACTCTACGCACAAAATGGTCTTTAGCTGGTTTCCCAATCATGTGAGAAAAAAATCATCCATAAGGATAAAGAGGGAAGGGGAAAGGGGATCTCCCTTCCAAAGCCCCATGGAGGGGAAGAAACTCCATGAAAGACTGCCATTAATACCAATCTTGAATGAGGTAGTAGACATGCATTTCTTGATCATGTCGACCCATTTAGCACAAAACCCCATATTTCAAAGAATAAATCATATGAAAGGTCATTCCCATATTTTGAAGGCTTTAGTCATATCCATTTTCCAGGCCATGATCCCTCTTTTGGTAGTATTTTGGGTCTTCATGTAGTGGAAGGTTTTCTAAGAGGTAATTGCATTTTCTAGAATTAGCCTGTTGGGGACAAAGGCTCTTTGATTTTCTGATATAACAGAGGGAAGTTAGGCACGTAGACGGTTCACCAAGATTTTGGGGAAAATTTTTTAGATGACATTGCAAAGGCAAGTGGGCCTAAAATTAGCTACCTGAGAGGGTTTCTATGTTTTGGGAATGAGGGTGATGAGAGTGTCATTGACGGAGGAGGGGAAAGAGTTTCCATGCCACAATATTTAATTAAAGCTAAAACATCAGGCCCAATAATGTGAAAGAATTTTCAAAAGAATAAGGCATGGAAACCATCCTTCCCCGAGGTTTTTGTGGAGTGAATTTTCTTAAGTGAAAGGAGGGTTTCCTCAATTATGAAATTGATGGGGAGTTTTCTATTCATGGTCTTTGTCACCACATGCTAGATGCAAGAGGAAATCTTACGAGGGATAGAAGGAATACCCGTGGAGTAGAGGTCCTGGAAAAAAATGAGAATAAGGTCCGGGATATCACTCTCCTTCAAGAGTGGTCTCCCTTATGACATGTGAACACCAGAGATGAAGTTCTTTCATCGCCTCCCAGATACTTTTTGGTGGAAATATTGAGTATTTGAGTCACCCTCTTTAATGTGTGATTCACGAGAATGCATGGAACAATGAATTTATTTTCTTCTGATGACTTTGTTGAGTTCAGATTCAAGGGTTGTGGAAGATGGTTGACGTGAGTCACGTATTTCAAGCATTATTTCAAGGGAATCACATCACCAATCCGGTTTGCAGAACTGAATACTGCTCCACTGCTTAAGAGAAGACACATTCTAGTGGATTTTGGTGTGGACATTAGGCCCATTTGAGATCCATCCTGATTTGATTTTAGTTTGAGTCTCTTTCTTTCATCCAGTAGCTCTCAAAAATAAAGGGCCTATCACGTCTTGGGCTTTTGTGGTTGGCATATAAGTTGATAAGAATTGGGTAGTGGTCCGGCATGGCTTGGGAGAGGAGAGAGATGTGGGAGTTGTTAAAGGAAGAGAGCCAGTCAGAGGTGGCCAATAATATGTTCACGCATTACTCAATTAAGGTGTTCTCCGAGAAAGCACGGGACCAAGTGAAAGGGCAACCCACAAACCCTAAGTCTGAGTTCCCTAAGCATTGAGCATCCTACAAAAAAAATCTATCATATGAGATGAAGTTCGACTGTAGCCTCTATTTTCTTTTTTGTAACATGATATCATTAAAGTATCTTCCCACAAGAAGTTTTCCCAGAAGTCTGAATCTAATTGTCCTTAGGAGATCCCAAGACTTCTGCTTGTCATTTTGTGTGGGCCACCCATAGAAACCAACAAATGTCTATACAGGTGCATCAGGCTGATGAACTGAGGCTGAAATATGGTTTTGGGAGAAACCTTTGATTTTGATATCTATCTGCCCCTCCCATAGGAGGAAAAACCTCCTGCATGGCTGATGCACGCGATAGGGAGGCATCCTTTGAACCCCACTTTGGAGGTAATTCCACACATGTCCTTACTTTCAATCATGGTTTCAAACAAAAAACCATGCTAGAGATACTTGTGGCGCATCTGCATCGAAGAATATGAACTGTACGTGGGTTTCCAAGACCGTGCTAGTTCCGACACATGATTCTCATTGGGGTAGGAGGGGCTAGGCCAATCCAGCCTCCACCTCTAAAAACTCAGGGAACGATCCATCTTCTTCCTTCCATATTTATGGGAGATTCCCCCCCTGTGGGTTCTTCAGTGCTTTTTTGGGTCTGTTTTGCTTCTGCAGTGGGGGGGGGGTCAAAGCTCAGGTCCCCTCTGATGATCCTTTTCTAGGTCTGATGATTTTTCTCACCAGACACCATCAACCCTTGCATGCCCTATCTTTCCTAGGGAATGAGATATCAGAGATCAAGATATTGGAGCAAGGCTGGGTTTGGTGGGTCTAAGCATACGTTTGGGGTTGGCGAGTGGTTTTTGGAAGTCCTCCAATACACGAGGCATCCACGCAGGTGAAATTTCACTTTCCAAAGGTATGTAATCAAGTATGATAGGGGTGTTTCCTGGGCCCAGGTGACAACATGTGAATCTAGTTTTCTCACCTCCTTTAGTTGGACAAGAACATCAAAGGTATGTGGGAATCGCAGCGACGGCCCCATTATGATAGTTCTGAAACAAGAGATATTCTCATGTTTTTAGCGTGAAGCTAGGGGCCATATTGCATGAAGATATTGCCTTTATCATTGGCCATCTTTAAGGTACATTCTTTCTCCATGTGTCTAGAAGAAACAGAAGATCCAAATTTTTTTATATTAAAAACCAATACATAATTCCGAGTTTTCAAAGGAAAGGAAGGTACCGCTTTATAGGGGGAATTGATATCAACCGAGACCCTTATCCGAGTGGAGGGTCCCCATAGAATGGTGTCTAATCTATCCCATTCTAGAAAGAAACTAATGCGGTCACAGATCTCTCTCATGATGTGTTATGATCTGCCCCATAAGGGAACTCCCATAATCCGTACTAGAATGGTGATTTTGAGAAGTCCATGTTTCTTATATCATTGCCTTTATCCATATTTTCCATTAGAATCAAATGGTTATCAAATGCCAAAGGTCTCCCCAGGAGAATCCTTTTTTTTCATTATCATTGAGAATCCTTTGTTTTTTTTTTCTCATTAAAGAACTCAAACACCAAGTGCCCATATCCTATCTCACATTTGGAAACTCCTCCTTCCAAATGCCAGATGGACTGCAGTATTTTTTTCAGCATAAGAAAATTGAAAGGCCGATTTGAGATGAATTTCCCAATGGTCAGGAGACTCATGCGATGAGCCGAGGAGGCACTCGATCGCAGATCATCCAAGATCCATCGATTCAAAGAAATCCCAAGGGGACGAGCAGTAGTTAAGATCCAAGTAGGGAAACACAGATCCCAGGAAAACACAGATCCGGGGAAACACAGATCCAGGGAAAACTCAGACACAGAAATAACACAACGTTGGAAAAACAGAAACGCCGACAAAACTTAGTCACAATGAAATGGAAATTCAAGAAAATCTTACAATAACACCGCAACGCCAGAAAAACTCAGTCACAACAATCATCGGATAGGTAGGACGTCGGAAAAATAGAAATGCAGATCCGGGGAACCATAAACTGAGACACTGCGGCAAGATCCGTCGAGGAAACTAGGACACCAAGATGTCAAGGAAAACATGGATGCATCGAGATCTGTCGATCCGAGGTCAAGATCCATCGATCAGTCGATCAAGATCCATCGAGCCGTCAATTTTTCGATCTGTCGATCAACATCTAGGATCAAGATCAAGTTCAAGGTCTGGAAAATCCATCACTGCAAACGCCTTCACGAAGAGGAAACATGGGTAAGAGTGTGTTGAGTTTTTGATGGAAAAATACCACCGTCTTGCTGTAGTGGGTGACCGCCTTTAATGACCAGCCGCAGGAGGAGACTTTCTGTAGCAATTGGTGGTCGCCAATGTGGACAATCCCGCAGGATCTGGTTGCCACCCGGATAAAAACAAGCAACAATCATCTCTATTTTCTCCTCCGCTTCTCTGGAAAAAAATATGCCTATCTATGATACGATAGATAAGGGGAATTTGTAATATGTTCTTCCTGTTTGAATAATAAGAATTTTCTGACTTTTATGTAGGTCATTCGACCGAACCACGTAAATTATGTGTCCCTCTATTTGTGGTTGATTTCTCTGTTTTTGTGTGCCATTATGAGAGGGTGAGTGGTTCTACCTCTACAAAGTGGTATAAGAGGATTGAGGTTTAATTACTTGGGAATAAATTGCACTGCTGTCGGCGCCTCTGCATCCTCTTTGCTTCTTGTCCAGACCTCTGCAACCCCTAGAATATTGTTGTCCAAGCCACCTAGTGATCCCATTGTTCATACCTTTGTACACCCGCTACTGTCCACACTTCTATACGTCCGCTGCTATCCAAAATCCTATAAATCCGCTGCTGTCCGCACATCTATAACTCTCAACACATCCTGCTGTTTGTCTGGTTTGATATCTCTTTGGCCCTCTGTTTTTTTGTTGTTGTTTGAATCAGTGGTGGAATATAGAGAAACAAGGGAGGGTAAGGTGTTGTGTGGGATTAAGAAAAGAAAAAAAAGATAAAGGGGGAATTTGAGTGGGGGTGGAAGTCAAAAGGCAAAAGGAGGGGGAAATGAAAAATTAAGAGAAAAACCAAAAGCGGGGGGCATGTGGGGTGGCATGGGTGTTGTGAGGGAATTTGAAAAGGTGACTTTTTTGTATCCATGTGTGGGAATAATGAGGGCCACATTGAAATTTGGAGTGGCATTTTTGTTGGTATTTTTTTTAAAATGAAAAAATATATATTTGGGAATAAAACTTGGTATTCATTTGGTATTTGATTTGGAAAATTAAATAGTTGATTTCAGCATTTTCGACTATTCTGGATTCATCGGTGGTTTCTATTTTTGGAAATTCTGATCAGTTTTTGTGATGGAGGATCCTGAAACCGAATGTAGTTCAATACTTCTCTAGGAGACCCAGGAGTCTATTCCAACTACACAGGTTGACACTACAAATACTTTCGAACATAGAAGTATGGTGCCCAGTACCAAATTTGAGGTGGAGAAATTCAATAGGACAAACAACTTCAGCATGTTGCAATGTGATGTTTTGGATATTCTAACTCAATAGGAGTTAGATATCACTTTGGAAGAAAATACCGCCAATATCTCCGATGGTGATTGGAAAAGAATCAACTGTCAAGCCTACGGTACGATCTAAATTTGTTTGGATAATGATCCAAAATACAGTGTGATGAGGGAAACTTTAGAAAAAAGTTTTTGGAGTATTTTGGAGAATATGCATATGGTCAAAAGCATTAAAAATTGATTGTACCTGAAAAAGAAATTGTTTAGATTTCAGTACAAGCAAGGTATGTCTATGATTGAGCACCTTGATTCGTTTAATAAAATCCTGGCAGATTTGTAAAGTTTGGAAGTAACAATTGGAGATGAAGATAAGGCTATATTATTGTTGAACTCTATACCAGAGAGTTTTGAACACCTTACTACAATGTTGGTGTATGGTAAGGATGAGGTAAAATTTATTGAAGTATCAAATGCCTTAGTTAATAACAAGTATAAGAGGAAGAAAAAGTTTGGCCATTGGGATTTTTGCATCAGAGGCATTGATGACAATTAGAGGAAGGTCATATGACAGGAAATACAGAAGATTTAGAAGAGATGAATCACGATCGACGTCAAAAGGCGAGTCTATCTTTTGACGTCCATTAAAAGACAAGTGTGCCCACTGTCATGAAAAAGGGACGTGGAAGAAGGATTGTCCCAAAATTGGGAAATCGAAGGCAAATGTCGCACATAGAATCAAGTATATTGAAAATACTATCCTCGTTTTCTCAACAGTCAACCATTCAGGAGGTTGGATCCTTGATTCAGGTTGTTCATTCCATATGTGCAGGAATCAAGATTTTTTTTCAAACCTCGATGAGTCAGATGAATGTCTGGTGTTTATGGTCAATAACCACCCTTTCCATATGAGTGGTATTGGAATAATATGGTTGAAGATGCATGATGGTACAAATCGACGCCTTACAGATGTTAGATATGTACCAGAATTGGAGAAGAACCTAATATATCTTGGAGTTTTGGAGAATCTTGGTTACCAGATAACTATTGAAGATGGATTCATGAGAATTATTCACGGTGCATTCCTTACGATGAAAGGTATTCAAAAAGGTACTTTATATTACTTGAATGTTGAGACTGTTACAGGTGGAGTAGTGACATCAGATAAGAGTATCACCACTAGTAGATCACGAAGGATTATACGAAAACCTTCCAGGTATGGAAAATCATTAGCTATTCTCTTTCTGTAGTTGAAGATGGTGTTCTGGATTGCTATCGAGATGTTTTGGATAGTAAAGAATTAAACAAGTGGAAGTCTGTTATGGAAAAAGATATGAATTCACTGCATCAGAATATGAATGAGATATTGTTCCTCCTCTGAAGGACAAGAAGGCTGCTACAGGGATCAAGTTCCAAAATTGTTTGGACATGATCAAATTGAATCAAATTTGAGATGCTTACGATCATTAAGAAGGCAACAACAGGCGGAATGATTTGTTTCAGAAGCGGACTAAATGTTTTGTTTGAGTGGAAACATGGTGATATTTTTTCATCAAGGTGGAAATTATTGAGTTTTTGACGGAAAAATACCGCATTCTTTCTATGTTGGGTGACCGCCTTTGATGATTAGCCGTTGGAGGAGAATTGCTGTAGCAGTTGGTGGTCACCTATGTTGACAATCCTGTAGGAGCTGGTTGCCACCCAGAGAAAACATACAACAATCATCTCTTTTTTCACCTCCGCATCTCTGGCAATAAATATGGGGTGGATGTTCCCATCTGTGATATGATAGATAAGGGGAATTTATAATATTTTCTTCCTGTTTGAATAAAAAAATTCGATGCCTTCCCCATGGACATAGATCATCCGACCGAACCACATAAAGCGTGTGTCCCACTATTTGTGTTTGATTTCTTTGTTTTTGTGTGCAATTATGAGAGGGTGAGTGGTTCCACCCCTACAGGGTGGATGTTGGAGAAAATGCAGTCCCCAAAAACACTTTTTTGAAGAGGATGACATAGAAAACTCAGTCACCGCAAATGCGTTTGAGAAGGGAGGACATCAGCAGAAAGTGCCTTCGTGTAAATGAAGCTCAAAAAACTCCAAGCCAAGAAAAACATACGAGGAAACACTCTCTCAGCGGGAGAGAATTATAAAATTTTGGTATTAGAGAAATTATATATAGATCTAAATTGTAATAAAATTACATACACTCTATTTTTCATAAAACCCTCTCATATTTCCTAGTTTTTAAATAATTCAATCATTGATTTTCTTCATCCTCATAAATTCAGTTTTGAATATGATAGTATTAAAATTTCATTTTCTAATTAAATCAAATAGTTTAGAAACCTATTATATGATTTCAATTATTTTTTGGATTTCAAGGCTTCATGAAATTTTGTTAAAAAATATATTGCATGTTAAATTCATATATTAAATATAAAACCATGATTTTAGAAATTCGGGTTTCATTTGATTAATAAAATAAAAAATCATTCATTTATTATATGGGTTAATGTAATTGATTTTATTATATTAAATAAGGTTTTTAATTATTGAGTTTTAATTATATCCATTCATTTACTACATTTATTTATTTTGATATACACTTGAATGGATCCATGCAATAAAAAAACATGAACAATTTAACTGGTACACTAATAGGAATCTTAATTCATTAAATATATTTATTACATATCTTTAATTTTTTAGTTAAAAAATTATTTAATTATTATTTTTTTAAAAAAATTCATAATCATTAAATCATATTTAATAATATATGTACAATCCCTATGTGTATAGCCTAGTGGTTGCGCCCTATAGTGGTATTTTTGGAGGTCTCGGTTTCAAGCCTCCCCACGCACAGATAGTTAGGATTTTTCCTTTGTTCCCCCTCCCCTGAACGATATAAAAATAGATAAATAAATATATATATATATACATATGTACAAAATTTAAATAATATGTAGGAAATATACTATATTTTCTCCACATGATTTTTTCTTATATTTGAAACCAAATATCATGCAGTTTGGTGTGCCAAAGATAAAATCCAAGATTGATTTTGGGCTTGTTGGAATATAATCAGTCTCCTAGGTGAGTGGAATCCACTGCAGTGATTGATTATTTGTACAAATCCACAATTACATGGGAGGGAACATGGGAATGAGAAACCTAGAATAGATAAGAAGTCTTTCCTGAAGGACAAGTGATGGGTTTCTGGATGGCTTTAGCACATTTGATCCAAAACCCAAGAAGGACAAGAAAGATGTCAAGGACCAAATATCAGCAGGATGTGGTGGTGGATGAGCATTGGTAGTGGTGAAACCATTATGGCAGTGTGAATACGCAACACTGGAGGAACAGGGAGAGGGGGGACAACATGATGATTTGGCTTCCCAAGGTTCCTCTATCAAGGACCATTATGCAATAAGGGATGTGTTCAATGACATAGTCCCTTCATTGCCACCCCTAGCGACCTAGGACCCCAACACTACCATAATCAACTACATGTAAGTCTCCAAGGACATAATGATGATGTGCGGCGAGCCACTGTTAAGAAATGAATTTGCTAGAGGGAACTCCATGAAAGGGCACGAGGAGGACCTTTATGCTCATTGCCTCCTTAGAGATCCATCACCCACCCCTCCATGATCAGCGACTCTTATGAAATGATGGTGTGCTAGGAGCCAATGTTAACCAACAGTGCTGTGGGAACTACGAGGATCTTTACGACATTATGGGGATGCATTATACAGTATCCACCCTTTGTTTCCACCCATGGAGAGTGATGACACCAACCGAGCCATGATTAATGGCCCACAAGTCACAAACTATGCAACAACGGTGTGTTGGGGCGACTGTTGAGTTGTGCATCACCCATCTCTCAAATATTAGAAAAATATCACCATTTTTCAAATTTTAGCCCCATATATCTATCATTTTCAAACTATTTCATCCATTTTTCTCTCTCTCATTAATACTTTTTAAAAACAATCACTCTCTCATTAAACATTCTAAATAAAAAAATCCCAACAGGAAGGAGATGATTAGAGTTTCCAATGAGCTTTCCATCTCAGTGTTCATGAAAACTCTCCCCACCGGATCCTACCCCTCTCATCCCAAACCCCCAAAGGATAGAGAGTAGAGGACTAAGTAACTAGATGTGGTGATGGGTGATCCAAGGAAGAGGTGCAACCACTGCAGCAGTGGAGGGAGGCACAGATGGGGTGGATTCTTTACAATGCATGTGGGTTGTAATCCAAGAAGGGAAACAAGGTTGCTGACTACCCACCAGTGGGTATCCATAGTTTCAACCCTAGGATTCATTCAAATTGGTCTAAGAAGATACTAAAATAGAGGCAAACCAAGTACCAACAAATATTTCAGTTTGGAACCAACATTAGGGTGAGCGGGCAATATGAACACTCTATGATTTGGGCACTGAAGGTGCCTCAATTGAGGTCCTTTACATTCCATCAAGGAAGTGTACATAGTCCCAACATTTCCACCCCTAGTGAGATAGGACCCCACCACCACCATAATCAACCACCTGCAAGTCTCCAATGATGCTGTGGTGGTGTTCCGGGTTGGAGGGAACTCCATAAAAGGTGGATGCATTGGATTATAAGGGTCCTTAATTGTATCTCTTGGATAGATAGTACCCCACCCACTCTGTGATCAATTAACCGAATGTTGAGAACTATGGAAAGACAATGTGCTGGGATACATTTTTAGCCAATGGTGCTATGAGATGGAACTTCATGATAGGCCACTGGGAGGACCTTTACACTATTAATGGGGATTCCTTTTGACATATACACCCATCGTTTCCACACCTGGGGAGATAAGACCCCACCTTAGCCATGATCAATGACCAACATGTCATGAACTATGTAACAAGGGTGTTCTTAGAGACACTTTTAATCAACAAGAGTACAAGAAGGAGCCAATTTGGGCCCTACATTAGGGTTTTAATGTGTTTTTTAATTTTTTTAGGGGATAGGGTCCCCCATTTTTTTTTAAAAATGGGACCCAAGATGTGTGAACCCCATTCAAGTTTTTCTGATCTGAGGAAGATGTGTGAACGGGGTTCACACATCTCTCTCTGACGCCAAAGAAGCGTGAACTACGTTCACGCATCTTCTCGACCAATTTCTATAAAAGGATCCCCCCAAATCTCATTGTTCTCCTCTGAATTATGTTGCAAATCCCTGCATATTTTATTTCTCAACATATATTTTCTGCTTTTAATAAGGTAAAATTTCTATTTAAAATTATAATTGCTTAATTATGTTTAATTATTTTGTTGAATGATTTGTTTATTTAACAAGTGATGTGTATAAATTAGTGTTTGTGTGTATGATTTATTTATTTAATATGTATTGATGTATGTATGAATGTATAAATTATTTTCTTTTGTATGATTTAATTTTTGAATAAGTTATTGTTTGTTTTATGATATAATTCATATGAAATATTTAAGAAATTTAAATACGTTGTGTCTAAAATGTAATTTACATTTAGGGAAATAAAATTGTTTTAAAAAATGTATATATTTTTAATTTAAACTACACGTTGATATATATATATATGTATATAAAATATGTTATTTTTAATGAAATATTAATTTAAATTATAATATTTTATACATTAGTGAAATAAAATTATTTTAAAAAATGTATATATTTTTAATTTAAATTGCGAGTTGAATATATTTATATATATATAAAATATGTTATATTTAAAGTAATATAAATATAAATTATAATATTCTATACACTAGATATATAATTTATTAAAAATTTATTAGGTATATTAAGTATCATATTTAATTTTATTAAAACAAAAATGAAAATTCTTTTTGTTAATGGAATAATTTTTTTTCTATAAATAATAATTTTAAATTATATTAAGTGTAAGTAATTATTATTTGAAGTAATAAAGTATGAAATATAATTAATTAATTAATTATTGTAAAGTAGAAAAATGACAAATATATATATATATATATATATGTATGTAATTTTGTTAAATTGAAAATAAAAAAATTTTATATTATTTTAATGGTTTTCATGTAAGTATAAGTTATATTTCTTTTATTTAAAACTAATAATAATTTTAAGAAATAAATTTAAATTATATTAACCATAAATAATTATTCTTTTAAGTAAAAAATTATAAAATATATTTACTTATATTTTTGAAAGCAGTGGAATGACAAAAAAATATTATATATATATATATATATATATATTTCATTTTATAAAATTGAAAATAACTTAAGTGTTTAGTATTGTAATGGTTATTATGTAAGTGTAAGTTATATTAGTTTAATTAAATTTATTAAATGTTATTATTAAATAAATATATATACACATAAATTGAAAAATGGCTTGGCATATATACACATAAATGGAAAAGTTATTTTTTTTGGAAAACAAGAGTAGATATTTAATATATATTTCATCTAGTAATAGGTATAGTTATATAATATGTAGAACATAATAAGTATACCAAAAAACATGTTAAGAGTATTGTGTGATGAATGATCATGAGATGATTGACCAATGCATAATTGAAATTTCATGTCTTTTTTGTGTATGTGGTTATATAATTTGTAATAATTGCATTTTTTTCTATATTGATGACTTGTGAGTCATTTATCACTAAGTATGTAAGGACCTACGTATCCTCTTAAAAGAAATTATGTACTTCATACCCCTAGGCCCCCTCACTTGCATGTGAGTAAATTTCTAATTAAAAGGTTGTCCACAAGAGGCGCCCTCGAAGAGGTGTCCCCGAAGAGGCATCCCCTAAATGGTGTTCGAGAATAGGCGTTCCACAAGAGGCGTTTGATAAGAGGAATTTCTATTTGAAAGGAGACTAAAAGTTTTAGAAATATTTGATAATAGAGACTCTAGGAGTCCACCCATAGGTTTTGGTTAGTTTATCAGATAATGATAAACTAATCCATTGTAAGTCTCAAGATCAAGTCATGGTTATTTATTCATAAGTAAATAAAATTTATGAAACATTTGATATGTGGTATATAAATATACAAAATTGTATTAAATTTACTTTGGTAATAATATCACCATCACTATACCTCAGTAGTGATAAACCAATCCATAGAAAAAGTCTCAATATCAAGTCAATTATTCAATCATAACCAATTTAAATAATTTATAATTTTCATTTATTATATAATATTTTATTAATTATTTTTTTCTAGGTAATCATGTATGTGAAAATATATTTCAACAGTGAGGTAATTTCTACCAAGCATGGGTTTAGCTATAGTTTTCCACCTATAAGAGTGGAAACTCTTCATGGTTGTCTGAAATTGGATGAAGTTCGCAATAAGATTAATAGTCTGTTAAAATAGAGGGATGATCAATCAATTACTTCAATAACATATCAATATCTTCAATATCCTGAACATTTATGGTACACCGAGTACCCTCTGGTCGATGATGAGGATTGTATGGATGCATCTTTATTATTCAGGCAACAATGTAGTAATGGTCTGCTGGAATTGTATGTGGTGATTTGTGATATTGATATGGTGAAACTGATTACTACAGAACCATGTTTTGTGAGCTCTGTGGAAGTCGATCCTTCACAACAATATTATTTATTACCTCCTCATTATATGAATCCTATGATGGAACCAAATTATGAAGAAGATGATCTGAATTTGGACAGAAAGGCTGATGAAATCCCTTTGTGTACTGCTGATATATTGAATGAAAGTTTATCCGAGGAAGAAGAATCTATTGAGGCATTAGGAGATGATTTGGGTGAGGGTGATGTGGGGAATGAACCTTCTGATATTCCTCTAAGAGATAGGAATTCACCACATAGTGATGTCGGGATGAACCTTTTGAGGTTCCTATGAGAGAAAAACATCCACAACATCCACCAATTAGTGGTAATCATCCTTTAGTATAGAGTTCCTTAGTTGAAGGAATGTCGCATGAAGAACATTTTTATTGGGATGTCATTACACTGACTTTTGAATTCCTTGGCATTATAAGGCATAGATCTGCATCAAAATGTTTATGCCATCTATGTTGGGTAGGAGTTTGAAAGTAAACTTTCCATGAAAAATATGATGAAATAATACCACATAGATTGGCATTTCATATTTGTGGTTGATGAGTCAAAGAAGACAGAATATCTAATTTGATGTGAAAAATATGGGCCAAAATGTAAATTCTGATTAAGGGAAATTTATGATAATTTTTTTGCATATTGGAAGATAATGAAATTAGATGGCCCACACAATTGAGTGTATCCAAGCTTATCACAGGACCACTCTTCACTTGATGCAGAGTTTATATCAATTTTTATCATTGAGATGATATGAACTTGTTTGGACGTTCCCGTTTCCCTTGTTAAGGAATGAATTCAATAGTTTTTTAACTATAAGATATCCTACAACAAGGCTTGGAAGGCAAAATAGATTGAAATTGTAAAAGTATATGGTTATTGGGATGAATCTTATGAAATGTTTCCACAACTTATGGAATTATTGTCTCTCAACAATTAGATTATTTATCATTTGGGCACCATTGATTATGTATCTCCCAATCACCGATTTGATCGATCGAAGGTGAGGTTCAATAGGATTTTTTGGGCATTCATGCCATGCATCACTACTTTTTCCTATTGTAAACAATTCATTTAGGTTGATGGAACTTTCCTTTATGGAAATTATACAGGTGTTCTACTCATTACTGCCACACAAGATGGTAATCATGCTCCCCTACCACTTGCATTCACTATTGTTGAAAAGGATAATTTTGAATCTTGGAGCTGGTTTTTGGAACATGTACATATTCTTGTCACACAAAACCAGGGAGTGTGTCTAATATCTTATCATCATCAATAGATTATAGAGGCTGTAAATAGTGATGGGTTTTCATGGACTGAGCTGAATGCTTATCACTTACATTTCATTAGACATATTGCAAGTAATGTGAATACGCATTTCAGAGATGAGACAATAAATAATGTGATCCTCAAGTAGGGTATATTTTATTTATAAATACACTTTTTTTAATAAAAAAATCACATCCTTTTTAATACATTATTCTCTTATGGTTTTAGCATATGAACCCCAACAAGAAAGGTTTGATCGATTTCTTGAAGAAATTCAAAGGGATAATAAATATGTGCATGATTATATGATATAGATTTCAGAGGAAAAATGGTCATGAACATATGATGGTGGTAGGAGGTACGGCCATATGACCACTAATATAGTGGAGTGCATAAATGGGGTCCTGAAGGGTGTGTGCAAACACCCAATCATAGTGTTAGTGCAAGAGACATTTTATAAATGTGTTCACTACTTTATTGACCAGTCCCAAAAGGCTTTTTAGTGGATGGAAAATGGAATGTGTTTTACTTAGAAATTCCAAAGTGAAATTGATTAGATATTGAATGAGGCTTCAATATGGAGTGTTCTAACCTTTGATAGAGAAAAGAGGAGCTTTCAGGTAATAGAGTTCAATGACCAGGCTACATGCACCCATGGTCATGTTGGATAACATGTATTGTGATTGGAGAAAATTTTAGGCATTGAGATATCCATGTGCACATGTTTTTGTAGCTTTTTCTTTGGTAAATATATCATGGGAGCCATATGTTGACCCGGTGTAGCACATGAGAACTTTGGTTAACTGTTAGAGTGTATATTGGATGCATGTTGGTGACTTTCATTCTATCCCATTTCATATTGACCATCCAACTATCATCCCTGATATTTCCAGGTTTCGTAAGTTGGTTTTGTTTTCATTATGCTTTTTTCAATTTATGTCATTTTTTTAAGTTATTGGATTCATACTACCATGTTGCGCATGCAAGGAAGACCAAAGTCTACTCAAATCAGAAATGAGATGGATTAGCCTCATAAATGCGGAGGGGGACTATGATGTAGTATTTTTTTTACATAGAAGGGCATACTCCTAAGAGATGTCCCCAAGTGTCAGGATAGAGCTCCACATCCCGTCATCCATGATCGTGTCTATGTATTTTATCATGAATGTGTATATTTTGTTTTGTATGTGGATGTTTTAGTAATGAATCCTTTTATTTATGTCTTTCTCCATTTCTGACTTGTTTCAATTTTGGTTTGTTTCATTTATGAATTCTATCAGAAAGAATTTTGTGATACAATAACTATAAATAAACATACAATGAAAATGAATGTATCATGCATCCACATGTTTAATGTGGGTTTCTCATCACTACAGTTTTATATAAAAAAATTAGAAAAAATTAAACTTCATTAGAGATCAATAAAACAATAAATTCATAAACTAAACCCACAACACCACCCACATATATTTTTATACCTTATTTTTCTTATTATAGTTTTTTTTAAAAACATTAAATTTTTTATTTAATTCACTATAAAAGAATTATGATATCATTTTTGAAGATATTAGATCCTCCATTGCTCACATCCCAGGATACTCATGTTTCATGACTGGTTTTAGAGGAATGTCATGAGCCTCCTTTGATTATACAGAGATATCATCATTTCCATCATGCCACACCAGCTACTACTATCATCCACTATCTTCATCATGCTGGGTTATATGACGTAGCAATATGCGACTTCACCTTTTTCGACCACAACCTCATTGCTACACTCGTAGAGAGATAGTGGCCAGAGTCACATGTGTTCCATTTTATAGAGGGGGAGATGACTATTACACTATAGGATGTGTCCATTCTATTGGGCCTCCCCATCGACAGTGTGAATGTGACCGACCAAGTTGGAGCAGATTGGTTTGAGGTTTTTCATAGATTACTGGACGTAGAGGTCCATGACGATGGAAGTTCCATCGTCAGTGGTAAATTACACATGTCATGGTTATAATATCACTTCACACATCTTGCACAAGATGCTGATGTGATCACTGTACTGCGATTTTCATGTGCATATATTTTGAGGCTGATCAGTGGCATTATTTTTGTGGATCACTAGAATATATTTATACGTATGATGTATTTACCTTTTCAAGAGGATTTGGACCAGGCAGGCCGATATAGTAGGGGATCTTATTGTACTACATATACATACAGTGCACTATGCAGCGCATATTTCATTAATAAGATAAAAATCACATGATGTGTTGTTCTTATATAGATGTGGGTATGGGAGGACATTCCTCGCTCATATCCACATGCTCCTATGTCATTGCCTATAGATATTGTAGTAGAGGCTCCACATAGATGATGGTATGTTATTACTTCATTCTAATGTATAACTTAATTGTATAACTTTCTATTATGAAATGTAACTATAACAATGTTAACTATAGATGGAGTTAGGAAAATCGGCATTCAGAACTACAAAACACGACATCCATGCCTAAAAACTTATGTTGGACAACCTTTTACTAGATGTTAGGGATTATTATTTATATTTTTATGTCTTTATTATTTACTGTACATCACTTCATTTATTAATTGATTATTCATTTTTCTTTCAGATTACATGGATTCCATATACTGATGATATCATCCAAAGTCTTACAAAGTATTGTATGATGATGCTTTCTACCAGCTCCTACATGGTTCCATTGATTAATTTTCATATTTTCAAGTGGAATCAGACTGATAGAGTTACGAGGAAATTCAGGTTCCTTCATGCAGCTCCAACCCTTCCCAGTCAGTTACCTTCACTGCATTCCCCAAAGACGCCAGGGAAGATAGGATTTGATTAGAGGAGATACCATGCACCATATATTGATCTATGGGACATATGACAAGAGTCCTAATTATGAGGGGAATGGATAGTAAGTTTTCATTTATTAGATCACTCGAATTATGCATCCTGGAACTGCAGGTCCCTAGTCATATTTCTAACATGACATAGATAGGGCCTTCATCAGTTGGTATTCATTTTTTCCTTCCACTTTTGAACATGTTTTTTATTAATATTACTTAACAACGGAATTTGTTTTCAAAGTATTTTTGTATCACTCATCTACTTCACATGTTTGATCCAGTAGAGGGAGGCACATTTGACCATACATATTTTTATAGTTATGTGGAAGAGTTGATTCATTTGATGGAGGAGATATATCATGGAGTTTTCTTTGATCCACCAAATGATGTTGAGGCTACTGAGCCAGATATAGACGTACCAGGGGGCGATGACCCTATTATGGATGTTGATGTTCTATAGGTGGGGGGTGTTCATCATGACCAGTTAGATGCTCCTCCAACTTCTCAATCACAACTAGAGGCAAATATATATGTTGACAGTACTAAGATGGATGCTTTATTACTCCCTATTATGCATACATCTGCAGCACAACAACCATTTTCATCACATATTGGTGAGAGTTCCAGCCAACACTCACTATCCTTAGATGCAGGATAGGGTACAGGTTGTGAGACTGTACATCCACTACCTGTCACAGATGAGGATGTGAAGGTGGCTGATGATGATGATATATAGGAGAAACATATTCTAGTGTGGAGATATAGATAGACATGATGTGGAAATATATAGTATACTCTTGGCTGTGGGGAATAGGAGCATCCACAACACATGCATAGATTAGGTGGATATTAGATTTATGATAAATTTTGTATGTTCATTCATATTATCATTTATAGATATCTGTTCTTTTTTTAATAAGTGCCTTACATTTATCAAATTATCTACCAAATTCAATAATTACTTTTTTCTATTCATATTAATACTTAGCATTATTATCTACACATGTATAATAAATAATATTATAAAATTAATTAATAAATATTAATAATATTAATTATTTGGAATTCAAAAAGAATCTGGATGAAAAGAACTATGAACTTGAATAAATCATGAAAAATATTATTGATCTCAATGATTTGAAATTGGATGTAAAATCATAGGAGATCATGGAACATGAATCTTTATTAAAAAAATTAAGTTGCATGAACAAGAATTTGAATGAATAATGAATATTTGTGAAGACTAGGTGATTCTGATTATAGATATGAAAAAACACAATATGAGATATATGAAATTAGAAGTTCATTTTGAAAATTTTGTGAAAATACATATTCAGACTTTATAAAATAAGGATACATTTTCTACTGGTACACAATCTTCACTGATTGATTTTAAGGGTTAAAATACCTCCATAATGTGATAAAATTATAGACATTATGAAAAATATTGATTTTATGTTCTTACAAAATAAGAAACAATCTTTAAGAGGGTTAATATTACATTATCCATGAAGGCTAATAAGGTAAAAAAATCCACAAAAATAAGAATTTAATGTGAAGAGATCTCTTCTACACCAATATAAATCTGAACAGATGTTCAAATTTTTAGATGTGCAATCATGAATACTAGAGGAATTGGACTAACTTCGTTGAGAATAAAACTTAACATTACTATTCAAATTAAAAATTAAGTAAGATCCACTATATTTCTTTAATCATTGTTTATTTTATCTATTCTTATGATGTATGGAATTTATAGATAACCATGTTCTCAGGGGGAGAGCATGAGAAGCAGTGAGTGCTATCAATTCTTGATCACAAATATGAAGAAGTTATCATCCTTAAATGATTGCTCAATTGGTTTTCAAATACAAATAAGAATGAGGGTCATCATTGATGAATTTTAAGAATGTGTTATCATATCCAAAAAAATAAGTATAAAGAATATATCATCATTATTTGATCATATTTTTGGTATATTTAAGAATAAGTATTAAAGAAGAGAATCCTTGGTGAATTTATATAATTTTTCAAATCTGGACAGTCATAAGTCAAAGATGAGTTCTGGTGTATTTTTCATATTAGAACATCTTGAAAACCATTATTGAAGAGATCCACCATTATAAAGAGGTTTATAATCATTTCCCTTGATGGGGAGGTAAATGAAGAAATATAAAGTTACTAGTAGAATTAGTATATCAATTAGAATCAAATCCAATTATTGTAGAACATTCATGAAGATCATGTTATTGAAGGAGGTATATTTTTCTAAATATCTCTTCCTTTGTTAAAAAATGTAAAATCAATAAAAATGGATTATAATTGAATTAATCAATGACATAAGAAAAGTTGAATTATGGATGCACTCAAGGGATATTTATCCTTCTTATTTTACATTAATGTTTTTATTATATTAGTTAAAGTGAGTTCAAGAGTTTTAAATTGATTGTTCTAATAAAAGTTTCATATCTATTTTAACATCCTAATCCTAAAATAAAATTATATTACCCTTCATGATAAGTACACAAGTTCTCATTTCATATGTTATCATGATCAGTTGGTATAGGACAACATTGTTTCCCAAATCAAATCCTTTTTTTTCTACACTGAATATAGCTCATGTAGACTTAGAATTAAATAATGGATAATATATTTGTTAAGTGTAAACATATATAATTTTCCATTGAAATTTTTACTTCATGTTAATAAATGGTAGAATAAGTGGAATGAATTTGGTAATGTAAAGTGTAGATATTAATATATTGACATATTCAATTGGAAATTTTTTTGGTTGTATTGCTCTGCTGCAAAAATTGATGAACAAACAGTACTAGCGATCGACTAGTGCACCAGGAATCAGACATGTTGATCAAAATTTCCATGAACACCATTATTAATTTTTTTGATTTTTTAATTAATATTTATTAATATTTATTAATATTTTATTCATATTAATTATTTTTTAATTAATATTTATTTATATTAAATTAGTATTTATTACTATTGATTATTTTTTTGATTAAAAATTCTAAAGGAAGTGTGAACCCCGTTCACACTTCCTAGTGAGGGAGATGCGTAAATGGGGTTCACACATCTTAGAACCCTTTTTTGAATATACCACAAACCCTATCTCATTTATAAAAAAATTAAAAACCCAGAAACCCCCCCTACATTGATCAAAAGTAATAGAATGCATGGTAGGAGAGAAATATACTTTATAATGATCTAGCTCAAAGTACACAGATACACATCCCACTTGATCAATAACATATCATATTAAATCCCCAAATGATATAAATATAAGGACCATGTACCAACACAATATGGTAGTGGTTTGTCAAGGGGTCGAGGAAGCACTATAAACAACAAATAGTGGGAGAAGGTGGTGTAGTGGGAGACACTTTTCAATGCGTGCGAGTGTCAAAAATTTCTTTTATTCATGGTCAATGTTACCCCTTTATTAAGTCAAGGAAGGTGAGCATGGCTAGAATATGTGGTGAGTGGAAACCCCCGCTGACCATCCTCTAGAGGAATATCTGAATGGGAGAGGTAGCCTATAAAAAGAGATCTCCCCCAATGATTTTCTCATCACCTTCAGCAGAAATATCAACCATCGGCATTTCATCATTTATATGTGTGGTATTTTGTGAGGAAGATTACCCACATATTTTAGAGATATATTTATGAATGTTTTATCCTTTTAATGGATGGGGAGTGTGTAGGAACCTTTACCCATAGTGATCCATCAATTTTACTGTGATTTTTTATCTATTTAATTTTGAGGATTTTTCCACGTTACAACTGGAATCCATTTATTCATGCATTTTTTACTTTATTTTATCTTGATATTATCACTGAATTAGTGGAATAATCATTTATGGTACCAAAAAGTGGTGTTAGAGGAAGGTTCTGGGCCATTGTTTTTTTACTTTTATAGATACTAATAATTATTGAAAATTTGAGTGTTCTCTAGGATTGCTACTCTGGTTTATATTTCTCATCAACAAAATTATTGAGATTGTTAAATACACCATTGTGAAACATAGGCGGTTCTAGACTAACAACATGTCTAGATAGTGGAAAAATTCATGATTGATAAATTCAATGAGAATAATTTTTCATTACGGAAAATAAAGATGCATGCAGTGTTGTAGGAGGATAATTTCATACTATCAATTTGAGAATGATTGGAGGGTGTGATGGAGGAGAAATAGAAAAAAATGGACTATAATTATATTACCGACATCCATTTGGCTTTGGCAGATAGATTCCTATCAAGCATTGTGGAGAAAAAGATTGTGATAGAAATAGGAGATACTCTGACGAAGCTATACAAGGCCAAGTCACTATGAAAAAAGTATTCTGAAGATAAAATTTTACACTCTTCAAATAGTGGAGTCAGCATCAGTGACCGACCACATCAACACCCATAATTAACTGTTCTCTTAGCTCACATCATTGGGCTTTAAAACTTTGGATACTTAATGTGAAGAGATTTTGCTCCATAGTTTTCCAGATTCTTATGAACAACTCATTATCAACCACACCACCAATATCCTGATAGATGTAGTGCTCTTAAATGATGTTACAACTTTGGTTCTTGAAGAATAAAATTAACTCAAGATCAAGGATGATAGACACACAACTTTTCACCAAGTAGAGGCTCTGTCAATAGACAGAGGAAGGATGATGGAGCATGGTTCTATTGGGATCTAAAAATTATGTTAGGTCCAAATCAACTAGTAAGAAAAATATTACCACATGTTACAACTATGGAAAGAATGGAAACATAAATAAGGTTTTTTGAAATAATAAGAGTAGTGAAAGGATATATCATGTAATTTTGGTGAGTATTTTTGGGAATGGAGATATAATTTTCAGTGAAGAAACGATGACTATTAGAAGTAGGTAGTCTCTCAATGATTCATGGATAATTGACTACAATGCAACATGGAACATGAAATCTTGACGAGAATAGTTTGATCAGTATAAAATTATATTTTAAGGAATTGAGTACATGGGTAATGATCATACCATTATTTTTTTAGATTCGAAACCCTCAAACTGAAGATGCATGATGCTATTGTGAAAACCTTCCAAGTAGTATGACATGTGAAGGGCCTATAGAAGAACATATTTTATTTAGGAAAATTTGATGATATCAAATTCAATACTCATGATGATAAAGGAGTGATGAGAATTTTGAAGGGTTATCTCATAGTGATTAAGTAAGAGAAGATCTCAAACAACCTATACATGTTTATTGGACATACTAGAAGGTGGATATATTTTCACATAAAATACCTCGATGAAAGAGTTGTTGATGTTATGGAATCAGAAGCTTGGCCATATGTCAGAATGAGGCCTACAGATTTTTGCTGATAATAAACTTAAGCATGAGATTATGAAGTTATCCTTACCATTTTGTGAGCATTGTGTTTTGATCAAAAAATATAGGTAAAATTTTGGGACATCAATAACCCAAATCAAAGATATATTAGATTTGATCCATTCTAACCTTTAGAAATCACTTGTTATATCATTGGGAGGAGCAAGGTACTTTGTATCATTCATTGATGATTATTCCTAGAGACTTTTGGGGGTACAAAACGAAGAGTAAAGTGGATGTTTTTGAAGTCTTCAAAACATTCAAAGAGAATATGGAGATTTAATCTAAAAATAAGATGCAGTTTTAAAGACTAAAAATGGTGTAGAATATACAAGAGATGATTTGATACTTTTTTCTATAGGAAGGAATCAAGAGACAGTTCATGGTGATGTAAAATCCTTAGCAGAATTGAGTGGTAGAGAGGATGAAAAAACCTTATTGGATAGAATAAGGGAGATGTTGAAGACTATATGAATTTCCAAAACATTTTGGGCATAAGAAATGAATACCGCATGTTATGTGATCAACCGATCTCTTCTAATGTTGATTGATTTGAAGACACAAATGGAAATATAAACTGGTAACCCTACAAACTATTCTCATTTATATAATTTTGGAATTCCTATATATGCATATTTTAATGACCAAGAAAGATTGAAGTTGGATTCGTGATCTAGGAAATATATATTCTCGGGATATATTGATGGTGTGAGTGGGTATTATTTGTGGGACCCCACTACTAAAAAAATTATCATAGGGAGATATGTCATTTTTATTGAATTAAAGGTGATGATTATAATTGATGGATACATGGATAAAGAGAATACAAAAACCAAAACATTTCAGGTGGAGGAAAAATATAAGGAAGAACCAGTTTCCTATGAGGCATTACCATAGTACGACAATCAAGTATTGATTGAGTTTGGATCACAACTATCAATTTGGGGGGAAAGGGAACCAATATGGCACTCCTATTATGTAAGTGAAATAAATACTATGCACTTCTTATTGACGGAGTATGGAGAGCCATATTCTTTTTTATAGGAAACTAAGAGTTCAGATGTATCCTCATAGATGATGGTGATGCAGGAGTAACTTGAATCCCTGCACAAGATAAAGACTTGGTACCTTGTTCCATTACCTAATGGAAGGAATACTATAAGAAAAAATGTGTCTTTAAGAACAATCAGGATGAAAAGGACCAAATTGAATAATATCACACAATATGGGTGGTCAAAGGATATGCTCATAAGGAAGATATTGATTTCAATGAAATATTTTATCATGTTGTTAGATTGATTATTGCTTGGGTAGTTCTAGAGATGTTTGAAACACAAAATTTTCACTCAGAGTATCTAGATATGAAGAATTATTTTCTCCATATTGATCTTGATAAAGAGATCCACATTCTCCAATTGGAAGTCTTTAGAGAAGAAAGAAAGTAGAAATTTCTTTTTAGGTTGAACAAATCTTTATACATTCTCAATAAGGCATCGAGGTGTTGTTATAAGAAATTTTATTCCTCTATCATGAGTCTTGGACACAACAGATTTCATTCAGATCCTTACACATATTTTAGGGGTTCAGATGGTAATGATTTCATCATTATTTTATTGTATATTGATGACATGTTGGAAGCAGGCCCAATAATTATTAGATCCAAGAGACGAAGGCATAGTTGGCCAGGGAGTTAGATATGAAGGATTTGGGACCAAAAAATAAGATTTTGGGGATGAAGATTTACTAAGATAAACATAATTGGAATATTTGAATATCATAGAAGAATTACATACAAAAATTCTCAAAATGATTAACCATGAAAGAATATAATACAAACTCTACACCTCTTCCTATTAATTTTAATTTATCCTCTGTGATGAGTCCTAAAAGTGAAAAAGAGAGGATAGAGATGTCTCAAGTACCGTATGCATAAGAAGTGGGGAGTCTGATGTTCACTATGGTTTATACAAGACAAAACATGATGCATGTAGTGGGAACAGTTAGTCGGTACATGGAAAATATAAAGTAAGAGCTTTGGAACATAGTTAAGAGGTTCTTAGGATACATTAAGGAGACCTCAGATATTGCATTAGGCTACGGGGGATCAGATTATTCTATCATAGGATTTGTTGATTTAGATTTTTCAGGTGATTCTAACAGGAAGAAATAAACTACGGGTTATATATCTTCTCTTAGAGAAGGATATGCAAACTAGATTTAAAATTTATATTTAGTTTTGTATTTATCCATGATAGAGTCGGAGTACATGGAAGCTACGCAGGCTTGAAAAGTGGTTATTTGGATAAGAAGGTTGTTGGAGGATCTCGACTACAGACATGAGAAGATTCCATTGTGTTGTGAAAATCATAGATCCTTGAACATTGGAATGAATCTATATTTTAATTCCATGATGAAGCAAATTTGGGTATGGTATCACTTTTTTCAAGATGTATAGGATGAAGGAAGAATGGACATGCAGAAAATTCATACCGAAGAAAATCCAAAAAAAATTAGGATAAAGGAGATTGAGTCTGATAAGTCCAGACGGTGCAGATCCTCAAGTGGCCTTGAAGAGACATGAGCATCATGGTTTGGAAAATATAAATGAGGTTTGGAGATATGTTAGAAGTTTTTTTATTCATGATCGATTCCTCCTCTTATTCTATCAAGGGAGGAGAACATGGCTAGTAGATGTGGTGAGTAGAAAACCCCACCAACCATCCAGTAGAGGAAGATTAGAAGGGTGAGACGTAGCCTATATAATGGGACTTCCCCCAATGGTTTTCTCATCAGCTTCACTAGTAATCTCCATCACCAGTTGTTCTTCATTTATATGTATATTATTTTTTGATTTAGTTTTCCCACATATTCAAGTGATATATTTATAATATTTTTATCCTTATAATAGTGAGATAGTGTGTACTCAATTTTATCCATAGCGATCCTTCTATTTACATGTGGTTTTTACCCATTTCATTTTGGGGGGTTTTCCACATTACATATGGTGTACATTTATTTACATATTGTTCACATTATTTTATCTCACTATCATCACTGCACTAGTGGACTAATAATTTATTGCCTAAACTACGAGTTGTAATACAAGAATGGAAACATGGTTGTCAAGTAATGACCGACGGGTATCCCGAGTATAAACCAGTGTATTCATTCAAATTAACCCAAGTAGATATTCTAATATGGTGGGTTGGGGCCCAGGGGGAAGAATGATAAGTGTAAAAATATTGTTGTACGTCTTGTGATATAGTTCCTTCGTTACCTCCCAAGGAGAGCCAGCAGCCTAGCCCCTCCATGATTAACTACCCACATGTCATGAACTATGAAATGATGTTTCCAATGAAATTTTAAACTCAATGTAAACACATCACATTTCATTCTGAACCCCGAAAGGATAGGAATATTAGGACCAAGTTCCAACATGTTGTGGTGGTGGTTGATCCAGTGCGGCAGAGTAAAAACATGGAAAACCTATAGTGGGATAAGGTGGAACAAGGAGAGACCCTTTGAAACTCATGGGGGGAGGGGGTTACACTCTATGAATGGAAACCTAGTTTTTGAGTATCAACTAATGCATATCCTGAGTTTAAATCGAGTGATTCATTCATATTACTCCAAGAAGATACTTCAACGTGGTGGGATGGGGCGTAAAGGGGAGAACGATAAGCAAGAAAATATTATTGCATGTATGTCATACTTAAATGTAGTCTAGTGTAATCTCATTTTAGGTATGGGTTTTAATAGAATAGTTAATTGAATATAATTCGGAATTTGATTTTCATAATGTTCACATATCTCTCTATCTTAAGGTCCAAATATCTTCACTCTACCCATGACTAAATCTTCAATGTATTGTTGAAATTATTATTAATGTATTTTTTTTGTAATCATATAAGTTTATAAGTTTAATATTTTATGTTTATTAAATTTTTTAATCAAAATAGTATTTTAAAGTAATATTTCAAATATACTAACAATGATTAACTAAATAATAATTTTTAAATAGTAATTAATATTAATAGAAATAAATAGTAATTATAAATATTTGTTATTAAATATTAATTTCTAATAGTAATAATTATTCATTACTAAAAACATAAATATATTAATTTTAGATATATTTGTTATTAAATAGTAATATTTATTATATTTTTTTTATTTTTTATTAGTTATTAATATTATGTAATAATCAGTTATAATTAATATTAATTAGTAATAATTATCAATAATTATAAATAAATAATAATTATAAATAAAAAATAATAAGTTATAAAATACTATTGTTAATAATTAATATTAATTTATAAATAAGTAATGAAAATAATAAAATAATAAATTTTAATTATTTATAAGTTTGTAATAGTTAGTAATAGTTAGTAATAATAGATAATAATTAGTTTCAAATTTTATTGTATGTATATAATGAAAAATAATTAGTTATAAAAAATTAATAATAATAAGAATAATAATAATTAATATTATGTAATGTTGATTAATATATTAATAATTGTAATTTTCATTACTTTTTATTAATAATAATTAATAATGAATAATACTTATAATAATTTTTTACTTAAAAACAATGAAAAATATTTGACAGTAAATAATAATGTCAAAGTAATGTAATAATGTTGTTGAAATTATAATGAAAATGATAGAAAAAATGTAAACATAATATTAAGTGATATTGATATAACTTAAATATAAAGGTATATTAGATAAATATAACATAATTACATGCTATACATAAAGTTACTAAGAGTTTTTTCAAATGGATTTTATTAAAACACAAATGAGTTTAGGTTTTAAAAATTTTCATTTATCAGAGGCGTTGATGACTTCAAAAAATTTCATCACAAATAAATGATAAATGTGTTGAATCATCTACCACTTTTCAAAAAAAAATCTAATTCAAGAATAGATATAATAATTTAATAAAAGAATTTTATTTACTTATATTTGATCATTTTTTTATAAATAAATGTTTTTTAGAAAATTATAGGGTTATATATTTAAAAATTAATAAATATTATAATTTTAATATTCTATAGAAGTGAACTTTATTAAAATATATTTATGACATTTAACTAGTTAAATAATGTTTGTAAAATAATTTGATCATTTAAATTAATATTGTAAAATCATTGAAATTTTAAATAATTTATGTCATGGAGAACATATGAAATTAATAAGTATAATTAATTTTCATCTGTGTCAAAAATGGTGGTCATCCCATAGTTTGGAGTGTGAATTAGATGCCCATATTGAAATCATAAACCTCCAAAATGAGGTGGAGTCTAATAACATGGAGGGGGATATTCCTCATATAAAAGAACCTCGATTGTCTGCAACTTTATTTGAGATTTTCCGGGAGGAGGTGCATCTGCTACCTCTTGGATATTGATATCTAATAACGACCAACTAGATATTTATCTCACTGCATAAGTGGAAGAAACTACCATCCCATAATAAATCCCCCAGATTCATGAAGGTTCAGTCATAAAAGGTGATGGAAATTACATCTAATAGGAGCTCAGATATGCTACACCAAATAAATATAATGGATATCCTGATAAATGATGTGGATCTCATGCATGCTAGTACACATCAACAAACAAATGAGGCATGTATGCTAAAATAGAATTCTATTTCAGTGGAATAGGTGAGACCAAAGGTACCACTATATGTGGTCTACATTATCATCATCACGGACCATCCATATCAGCATCTTCTAGGGGAGGTTTCTGAGTAGGAACATCTTCCTTATCTAGTGGATGATTGCATACACTATCATGTACAACACCATGTGATAGTAATATGTCATGTGTTTCAGAATGGTACGATTCTTGATTGAATATTGTTTCCCCCTCAAGTTTAGATATCCCGATAATATGATGTAGTTAAGTATGTTATTAAAAAATTTATGTCGAACTAGAAAAACTATACAACAAACAAGATAATGTAAATCTGTTACCTTACAAAATACCAGATCCCTCTACCATGTCACATAATTTATAGGATAGATTTTAGTCTATTACATGGTGAATACTGAAGCTTCTATTGTAGATAGAGTTGTATTATAGATTTTCCCTTAATACAAATCATCACATGTCTATCCCATATGTTGATATAATATGCATGATACCAACTTCAATTGACATCCTTCCTCCTTGTTAGCTTCAGGGAATGATGAATCAATATCTATTTCAATGTTTTGAAATACTTTTAATGCATCTAAACTAACACATAACTATATCAGGCTGGTGCCACTCAATAATATGGAAGTGATTGAGAGGTGATACAACCCTTGTATCATCTATCTCTGTAATAGAGTATGCAAGAAGCTAGTCAAAGAGACCCCAATACAGCTTCCATGATATCTAAAATGATATATGAGTGTTGTTAAAATATTTATATTTTTTAATTTTAGAAAACTATAATATTCTAAAATTGATTACTCAATATAATACATACATTAGTTGGTAAAATACAATCAAACATGATATGATATGCTACCAAATTATGTCATAGAACCCAGACATACTGGTATGTATGAATCCAATTGTAAAATAAAATATGAAATGTCATAAATAATTAGTAATTCAATATAATATAACTCAAATTTTCATAAAAAATGTATCATATCAGGTTTTTACTTGTAATACTTTGTAATATTTTAAGAAATATTTTTAGAGCTAATCACTAAGACAACATGATATTTTGATGCCCGATGAGCCTCAATATTGATTTAATAAAAATATAAAACATATTATATCACCCACACATAGTTTTCCTAAAATAAAGGATTAAATCGCAAAATAAGTCTCTTATGAGAAATATGATTTTTTTTGTTGAATCTTGAATGATGGATTTACACTACACGTGACATAATATTTGTCGATTGAGGGGTGGATGATTTTTGTGTGGTCGTGGGAGAAATATTAAATGATAAATTAAATAACTAATTTAGTATTTGTTTATTTTTGACGACCTAGATTCCTTTATATAATTCGGGATATATCCAAATAATAGGGTCAACAAAATAATCCTAAGGATTAGGAATAGAGCATGGTAGAGCATTAGAAGACATCGGGATTGTGGATCAACAATTGTGGTACCACAGGGATCACCAATGACAACAAAGTTTTTAGATCATTCCAATGATTAAAACATATAAATGTTATTCATTGGATAGAGATATATATTTTTGGTAGAATATTGATTTTTTTGTATTTATCCCTATTTTTTATCCCTTGAATAAGGTGAATTAGTTTTTATAATAGTTTGACTCATGTGTTGATCGTGTTGTAGAAGTATGGTTTTATCTTCTTAGAAATAAGAATTTGATATTAATTTTATTATTTCCTCTTTTTTTATGACCCTATAATAATGAATCAATTTCAACCTATATAATGACTAAGGTTCATTTATCACATTTATTAATTGTGGTTTTCTCTCCCCTTTCTATGTGTGATCACTGTCAGTGTTTTACTTGGTCGATGGTTAAATTAACACCCGATGAGTGATCATTACACAATAGTTATCTAGAAAAACAAATCTTCAATATGAATTTGAGATAGAGATCGATGATATAGTTGTAGTGTGTGATGAAAGGGAATGATAGAATTCATATTTATAGATCCTCATTTATGGTTTGGTGTGTGTCGATAGAATTTTTCAATGAGGATCATTTCCTGAGAAGAAGATGTGGATGAAAACTAGTCACCAACAACATAAATATCGGTCATTCCTAGATCTATAATTTCCATCCATGATTGATGGGTAATAGAATAAGGAATTAATGGGTGTAAATGCCTGAGTTCTAAGGATTCTAGAAAATATTGAATACACGACATGTTTTACTAAGAACACATGTAGTGTAGCCCCCCACCCTACACCGATAGGGTTTAGACATAGATATAATTATCACACATCATATGAAACATGTCACACACCATGTGAAATGGTGCTGGAATCATGGAATATATCATGGAGGGTACACAGGTACATACATTTCTAGACACACTTGCATAACCAGAGTGCACAGGCATGGCCCAATACTCAGACACGACCAGGAAAAAAAGCACGAACAGAGTACCTAGGCATGTCCAGATACTCAAACTCGACTAAGTTCATGAAAAAATTCATAGTACATTGGCATGACCTGAAGTACATGGGCACATCCAAATGTACATAGACATGGGCAGACAACACTCTGAGTGGAGGTCCTACCTCTACCCACCATATATCCTTAATGGAAACATCATGAATATAGACGAATACATTTCATGTTATATGGAAAGAAATGATTAGACCCGAGGCAGACTAGACATACCATGTACAAACAATACATGCCATGTACTTTTCCCAGGCCAGTGTGAGGTCCTCTTTCTCTTTAGTATAGAATTTTATTGGTTGAGTTTGTTCCCTTGGTCCATCCTAATAAGGTAAGGTGTGAAATTACATCATTAACATAGTATTTTGATCCTATTTATGGGTTATTCTTGGATAGAGATTCCATGAATCTCACTATGAGGCACTGGGTTGGATCCCATATCATATCATTTTCCCTAGGTGGGATGTACAGAATCTTCGTGACCAACTTACATGAGAGTGTAATCCCCTACATAGTAGGATATTCCAGATTGGATTTTTGGTGTCCCATATAATCCCTTTGAGTGATCCAGTATCTATATATTGATTTATTCTGAGTTCAAGTGAGTAATCTTTCTTTGGTGTGGCCTGATGAGAATGACCTCTTGGATTAGCATCATTAGTGGCATCATGGATTGTGCAGTGGATTCTTCCAAAAATTCTTTACATGTAGGGATTAGTTACATGGGTAAAAATTGGTTCATGCATCATAGTGAAATGATTTGTGGTTTCTATGTACTTATTGAGTCATCTCTCTAGCTATACTCAATGATCATGGTACGCCTTGTTTCCTTGAAGTATGTTTCTATAATAAAATCCAATGAGGTTTTTGCAGAAGAGTTGAGAGTACGGCCTGATGAGGGATGAGTCCTTCTTCAAGGGGCTAGGTTACTAGGTGGTTTTCCATCCAGATGGACAAAATGTCATAATTATACCCAGTAATTAGTATATTTACCCACCTTTAGTGGTTCAAGTTGAAAAATCATGTTAAACTGAGCCATATATGTCTCTATTAGAACTGGATAATGATATACAAGGGTAAAGCGTATATCATAAGATTTCATGTTAGAAATCGCTTGGTATCTGGGGTCAGCATGACCCACTGGTAGAAATCATTTGATAAAAGTCAAAAAATATGTAGTTTCATTATTAATGAGGACCTTTGGGATATATCATCACTACAAGGAATAGGTGTTGTTATGAATAGGATGGAAGAGTACACCTCACACAAGATTTTCCCACCCATCATGCTATATGCAGAGAGACAGTCGATGGACCGCCCAAGAAGAGGCAATGGTTAGAGTAGGGAGGTACACTAGGTGGTGGGAATGATGGTGTATGTAGGAGAACAACATGAGGTGGCCAATACTATTATCCATGTACACCACCACCACCACCACCAAGTGGTCTATGACAGGCTCATGGAGTTGGTGGGTAAGGATGTAGACAATCGTAGATTCGGGAGGTTTATGACTTTAAGGATCTGGGAGTGATTTTAGCTATGATCTGTGTATTTTATAATTTATCTATAGTATTCATAGAAATATGGGGGAGCCACACTTTCTTTGATACATCTCTTTCTTGAAACCTAAATCTCCTGGGTGGAGCAGCATACTCAACCCTTACAGTCGGAGAATCTTACTAGAGGAGATTCGACAACCACACAAGTTTGTTGACAGTGTGACCTAACTCTTAGAGGAGAGAGATTATCATGGGACCTTTTTTGAACCATGATGAGAACTCACATAATCATCATAGGTATAGAATGTATATCTACTGTTCACACCCAAATTAACTATTTTAGGCAGGGGATGTAATTTTTTTGTGATGTTGGGACAATACTTTCCGTTATTAGAGATTAGGAGGTCTCATTTGAGCAATATATGCTCATGCGTAGGGGGATAAAGATAAATACTTAATAGATGGATTGTATCACCATTTGAGTAGTGGATGTTATGTGATTTCAGTTCCTTATAGTAGTGGATGAGTATAGAGATGTCTTTCCTGAGGATGTGACATGATTACCTCCCCACTGAGAGTTATATTTCAGCAATGACTTAAACCTTGGAATTACCCTGATATCAATTCCATCATATTATTTTTCTCCTGTAGAACTTTGAGATATGAAGGTGAAGTTGGAGAACTTGGAAATGAAGGGATTTTTCAGACCCTGTGTGTCATCTTGGAAAGTCCCAATGTTGTTCTTTATGATGGAAGACTGGAACTTGAGGTCATTTATGGATTACCATCAGCTGATCCAAGTGACCATAAAGAATAAGTAACCACCAAAAAACATCAAAAAAATCTTCTACCTGTAGATAAGGGAAATATGGTCTATAAAGAATGACCTCAAATCAGGTTACCACCATCCCCATGTTCAGAATGGGGATATACCAAAGACGACATTCTAATGTTTCTATGATCTTTGTGAGTAATTGGTGATACCTTTATGTATGGATAAATCCCTAGTAGTGTTAATGGGACACATGAACTTGATCATTCATCCTTTATTAGTTTGTTTCACAATATTATTCTTCAATGACAATCTAGTGTACTCAACATCCGAGCAGTATGCGAGACACTTGAGGATGGTCCTAGACATACTCTAAGAGAACCAACATTATGTGATTCTCTCAAATTAATATTTTTAGAATTAAGAGGTCCAATAACTGGGATATTTCATCTTAGTAGAGGGAGTAATAGTTTAACTGAAAATGGTTGAGGCATTTTTATCTTGGGATCCACCTAAGAGCATGATGGAGGTGCGAGCTTCCATGGGTTGGTAGGATACTACATGGGATTCATGATATATTTCTAAAACATATCATCATATTTCAATTATTTGACCAATTAGATATAACCATTCATATGGATGGAAAGGCTTCATCATGATTTTTTATAGATGAATCATATGTTGGTAAGAACCCTAATCTTGGGACTTCTATAGGAGGATGTTGAGTTTGTAGTGTAATGTGGTGCCTTATGGATCAGACTTTCATGTGTACTGATGGAGTGGTAGGAAGTGATTGAATATGATTCTAAAAAATTAATACTACATGTGTAGAACTATATGACCCATGATATAGAGAAGGCATCAGTGGTATTTCCACTAAGGAAGTGGCAACATTTCCTTATCCAGAACCAGAACCAGTCCCCCCTCCCCCTCCAAGTCTATTTTTTTATTTTCTAATAATATATTTTTAAGAGATAAATGGGAACCATAAAATAGAACCATTTATGAAAACAAAACATCAAGCATAGAAAGATGCAAAAACCAACCCAACATTTCAAATTAAAATTTTAAATTGTGGAGTAAAATAACCAACATCGAGCTCAACACCCACTGTCAACTCCTTGGGTTCTCTGAAACCTCGGGTCGACCAACCTGTCGCCTCAGCACCAGCCTCACATCATCGTCACCTCAAACACAACCTCATCAGGAAGAATAGTCGAAAGGAACCAGAAATATCGTCATCGATGAAACTTGAAGCAAGTCAGATCCAACAGAAGCCACACAAAATCCTCCAAAGGGACAAGAACCCATCCAAGAGTCTCAAGTATATCTGAATTCACAAGGATCCTAACTTGATCCATAGGAGAGGTATATATTCCTATAATATTATGACTTATAGATATTATATACTCTCATTAAGGGGAATATAGTGGTATATTCTCTCAATAAGTAATCTTAATAAAAATTATTGATTGAGGTGTCAAATCAGTTAGCCTCATTACAATTTTCTATAATATATAAGGGTAGTTCAATTTATCAACAATTGGTGGTTGATACCCATCCACTTCTACAACATATTTGAGAGAGTCATCTTAGAGATATTGAAAATGAGATCTTGTGTTCCTAGATAACCATTAGACATGTTCTTGATATATATTTTGAAGGTGGGAAACATTTAATTCTTATTTGGGGATGGATGATGGCACCATTCATAAAGTGATTGGAGATGTTGAGAAGGTTTCATTAATTCCATTAGAAGTATATCCAGGAGAGATAAGGATGTACCAGGATCCCTTTGCATTGGTTGGGTAGTAGAGACAGATATAGAATTTTTTCAAGTTATAATATTGATGTGTCATCTATCAGTAGGTGAAGACTAAAAGAGATTAGTGGAGCATTTGAGATTCAGTGTGGTTGAGTGCAATGTGTTTACCCCAGGTAGATGACTAGGTAGATTGGACCTTTTATGTTTTGAAGAACATGATTTAGGTTAGTATGTTAGTTTTAGGAAATAGCTAGGAAAAACATCTACCATTGGTGGAGTTTTTCATATCACGTCAGTTACCACTCCACCATCAATGTAGCACCATTAAAGGCCATGTATGGGAGACCATACAGATCACCACTATATTATTCAGATCTAGTTGTGCATAGTTAATATAGTCCTAGAGTTGGTTCTAGTGATGTTAGTGAATATTTAGTTTATCCTGTGGTGGATGGGGACTGCCTAGATCCATCAGGGTCTTATATGGATCCTTAGTGGAGGCCTTCGATGTTCTATGAGGGAGGGAATTTTTTTGAGAGTCTCTCGTGTTGTGGGTTACATAGATTTAGTTGGGGTAGCTAGATATCCCTGGGATCCATATTACCATTTTCTAGATATCCTATTAGGTTAATGAGGTGGTGTACCACTTGACCCTACAACTATTGTTTGACTGAGTGCATAATGTACTCCACATGTCATATCTGAGGAGATATGTTCACAACATATTCTTTGAATTCAACCCAGGTGACATGGACATTGAAGATGAAGTTACCTTTTTGAGGTTCCCATTGGAATTGATAACTACTGAGAGAATACCCTTCATGGTAAAGTGTTTCCTTGGGTGCGTATCTGGTGGCATCATGAAAATTTTTAGGAGAAAACCTGAGAGTGGGAGAACCGGATACATTCCCAACACCCTCCTATTTTTAGAATGATTTTTTATTTTTTGGATGAAAATACCAACCATGGGGATAGTGAAATACCTCTATTTTTTCTTTAAAATACTTCATAATATTTTATGAAATATCTTCTGAGCCAGGCCCTAAGATGATGTAAGATTTTGAGGTCCAGTGAGACACAATGTTGATATAATAAAAATATTAAATATATAATATCAGGCATGAATGGTTTTCTTAAAATAATTGAATAACACCCAAATAGACACTTGGATGGGAAATCAGAGACTGCTATTAAATTTGGAATGTTGGTTCTACCCTAGGCACGAAAAAATCATGCCAGTATCTGGTGGTGGTTTTAATGAGGTCATGGGTGAAATATTAAATGATAATTTAATTAATTAATTAATCAATTAATATTTTATTTACTATGGCCTAGTTACCTCCATATAATCCCATTTATATCCAAATTATAGGGTCATCCACATAACCCCAAGGATTGAGAGGAGAGCGTAGAGGGGCATTGATAGACATCAAGATCATGGATCAATGATCTTGGTACCGTAAGGATCACTAACAACAATGGAGATTGTGGATCTCACCAATGAAGAAAATAGTGAACTATTATTCATCAGTGATAGATCCAAATTATATATAGAAAACTATTTATTGTGTATTTATCCCTATTTGTTTATCCTAATATGAATGTGAATCAAAACTTTTAACTATTTTATACACAGGTCGATCATGTTGTGGGGGTATAGTTTTATCTTCCTAGAAATAGGAATTTGACATTTCTTTGATTATTTTAACTTTATTAACTTCCTTTTTATAATTAATTTAGGAGAACCCAAGAAATGTACAATGATTATTTATCATGCTTATGCCTTGTTGTTTCTCTCCCCATTCTACATGTGAAAAATGTTGGTGTTTTATTTATCCAGTGGTTCAAAAAATATCAATTGAGTAATCATTCAAAAATCATTATTTACTAAAAAAAATCATAACCCTATGTTCATGATAGAGATAAATGTTAGGACTATGGTATGTAAACAAATGGGATTGATCAGGTTCTAATTTAGAGATCCCTATTTTTGGTTTCACTTGCAACAACATCACAATGCGATGAGGATCCTTTCTCAAGCTTAGGATGTGGACAAAAACTTATCATCATTGATGGAAATCTTGGTCAACACCAAATCCACCTTTTGTAGGTGTTATTAGTGGATGATCAAAGGAGGAAGGTGTTCACATAAATGTGTGATAGTTCCTAGGAATCAAGAAAAATCTCAACTACACTGCGTATAGTCCTAAGAACACATATTGTGTATCCCCCCTTATGGTTTTAGGGTTTAAACACATAAATAAATATCACATTACATGTGAAACACATCACACATTGTGTGAACCATTTTTGGTGTCTTGGTGTATATCCTAGAGGGTACATAGGCACAGATACAACCAGACACACTGTCACAACCAGAGTACATGGACATTACCCGATACTCAAACATGACCAAGCACATGGGAACAACCAGAGTACAGAGGCATAGACGAATAATCGGACATGGCTAGGTGCATGGGTATGACCATAGTATATTTTCACAATCCAATGTACATGGGCATGTGAAAATGTACCTGACCATAGGCTGGTGGTATGTTTAGTACCATCCTGAACTCTACATGCTATATATCCTACAAGGGCATGTCATGTATGTAGATAAATACATTTCATGGGAGACATCAAGACACGCGAATCCACGGGGAAGACCAGAAATGTCATTTACACCCAATACACATCATAAAATTTATCTAGTTCTATTTGAGTCCCTCTTTCTCTTCAATGTAGACCAATATTAGTTGAGTGTATCCGCTCAGTCTATCCCTTTGTGGTTATGCTGTGACATTATACCCTCAAGGTAGAATTTTGATCCTCTCTATGGGTGAGTTTTAGAAAATTTTTTCAGGACTCCCTATTTGAGTCATGTGGTTGATTCCTCTATAATACCGTTTTCCATAAGTGGGGTTTTCAGTATCATAATGACCAACTTACATGGGCATATAACCTCCTATTTAGAGGGTTATTCTAGATTGGGTTTACAAAGTCCCCCATGAGCCCTGTGAGTGATACCCTATCTATGTATCAATATATTCTGAGTTCCAGTGAGTATTTATTATTTTTAGAGGGATGAAAATCATGTTCTCTCAAATGAGCATCATCAATGACAACATGGATCATGGAATGGATTCTCCTGAGCAAGCATTACCATGAAGCCTTGAGCAGAATTATGTGACCGTCAGTATGGTTGAGACCTCTTGAGACTGGGAGTATTTAATGAATATGTTTGGGTTGTTGTTATTATTTTCATGTGACATATTCTTATTGAAACTCCCTTGTGATGATGATATTACTACCCACTTTTCTTTATGTTTAGTGATTTCAAGCTATCTTATTGGGTATTGTTATACTCACCCCTAAATGGGATCTTCCCGTACATGTTGTTTCTTATTAAGAATAATATACTATTGATGATGTACTAATAGGAATATAAGTAGGTGTATAATATTTTTAGATATATATACTGATGTTGTAATAGGTGTTTCATTTGACAGTAGTCTTCTCCTTCTTAGCTAGTGTGAATATTCTAATTTTGGTAGACATGTATTTGGTCCATTAAGATTTCCAATACTTTTTCCATACTCTAATTATGGGATAGATGTCATTCATGTATTATGGTATCATATACAATTTCCCTTTTATCATTTTATGGGTATTTGGAGATGTGTGTGTGTGCGTGTGATAGTACATAGGCTAAGGCCTCCCATGTGTGATTTATTCCAACTCAGTGCTGGTCACCATCCCCTAGCCTATTGGAGGTGGGATTGGGGTGTCACACTCGGCTTATCACTAACCAAGAAGACCCTAATGGGTAGGTTGTGATAGGAAAACATTAAATAAGATATATCATACCAATATCCATGAAGATCATTAAGGAGCATGTCTATGGGATCCTCTGGTCTAACAATAATAGTGTACACGAGAGGGATTCACTCCCATGTCCACATCGAAATTAGGATGACATATATCTCATTATCACTATAATATGATCAACATATAGTGCATAATGATCTATATTTTTATGCCAAGCATGCAGATTCAAAACTATTTCTCCAAACCTAATTGAAGTCTTCAAACATCACCAAATACATAATGTAAACATGAAATCATGAGCGATCACCACTACTATTACTCCAATGATCCAAAAGATATATGCACGTGTGTAATTATTGATAGTATTATCATTATAATTGTTGGGTAAATGTGTGAAGTACATTTCAAGTAATCTCATTGATATATTACATTCATATGTAACTATGTCATCATACTAAATTTATAGTCATACCAATCGATGTAAATTCTAATACTATTCTCTAAGGGTGGGTCCAATAATTATATTACCCTGAATAGTTAGACCAAGAATAAATGAAACATCCTCTAGGGTGATGGTTATCTCTAACTCTTTCTCTTAGGAAGGTGTAATGTGTGAGTCTTAGGTCTCCATCTTTTAGTGAGGGAAAAAATGTGATTATGGTCAATAAATATATAATGAGTTACAATGATCCCCTAAAAAAAGAACATCATAGGTATGAGATAATAATAGGTGGTGTTGGAATGTGATGTTAGTGGTGAACCCTACACATGCAGACCCATCAAAACTCATGACCTTCTAACACCTCATATGGAACATATTTATAAATCTCAATGAATAGAGTTTCATCCACCATATCAATGCATAAAAATAAAAAAAATATTAATTAAAATGACAAAACTATTAATTAAAATGTATAATAAATATTTTTCACATATGGTTTATATATTAAGAAATACATTTTTTTTGTAAATATGTTTAAATATTTATTTGAAAAATTGATTTATATTTTATAAATATATGAAAATATGTCATATTTAATTAAAAATAACTGTTAAATATCAGAAGGTAAAATTTATACAATATAATATCCATATTTTTATAAGGACTACGACTAAATTTAGTCCCCACTGAAAAAAGAATATAAGAATCCCTCAAAAAAGAAGGAAATTTTATCAAATGTTCAAAAATTAAGGTACTTAGACAAACAAATATAGTTTCAAAGACCTTTTAAGACTCTTTTGACCTCTAAAAAAGGCTAGAATAAGTTTCCATAGGTCCCCAAATCATAAATCATTTTTCATACTTATATTTTAAATATGGTAGATCCTAAACAAACACCCTCATAAAAAGTTGTGTTTGTTTGAAATTCAATCCATGTTTTTAACTTATCCTAGATCTTTCATTAATTTATTAAATTAATATGTCATCTAAATATAATTAAATAACTATTACTCAATAAGAATTCGATAATTAATAAAAAATATTGATTTTATTTATTTTATAATCTATTTTCACTAAATATCATATATATTATTTATAAATGAATATATGGTCCAAAATATATCATAATTAATAATTTATAATATATTTATATCAATATGAATATATGAATATATGAATATATTATTTTTAATGTTTTTTAAGAAATATAACTTTTATCAGCACTAAAATTGTAATGATAAAGACCTCCCTTTATTCATTATGAAGACCAATGATTAAAGTGAACTTTATTAGGGGTTTTAACTAGAATTGATAAAGGCACCCCCTTCAACAATTCATTTTTAGCACTGATAAAGGGTATTTATTAATATTTCATTTTTTTGTAGTTTTTAAATAATATTTAACAATATATAATTTTTTTTATTAAAATTATTTTCAATATAGTATACATTATCAATGCTTACATGATGCTGATAGAGGGAAACCTTTATTAGAAATAGAAAGTAATTGATAAAGGTATCCCATTATTAATGTTAAATAAAGTTATCATAAAGGGAACCTTTTTATTATTACTTATTCAGAATTGACAAAGCATTCCCTTTATCAATGTTTTTTTAGCGCTAATAAAATTCTCTATTTATCTACATTTTTTAGCACTGATAAAGGGTAGCGTGGAATATAGTGGAATATGTAGTAGTTTATTGTCCATTTTTTTAATGAAATAGATTATGGTATATGAAATCAAATATTTTTAGGAAACTAATAACTATTTTATTAAGACTCTTTTGTTTATGGTAAATGTTTTGGTGGATTATTGATGGAAGAACCCACAATAAATACTATTTCCCCTACACTTAATAGACAAGGGAAATACATCATCTAATCCCCCAAATAGATTATAGGCATTCAATTCATGATTCAACATTTATCTTTTATTTTTTAACAATGGACAAAGATAAGAAAAAAATTATTTTACTTTAATGAATTTAAAATATTATGGATTTTATTTTGTTAAAATTTATTAAATTTTGTATCAAAGCATGGTTTTATAGAACTAGATTGTAAAAAATTAAATAAACTTTACTTTTCATGAACACTTTCATATTTATTTGTTTTTAGACGATTCAATCATTATTTTCCATCTTCTTCTAATTCTCTCCATGATCATAATTTTTTTTGAATACATTTTTATTTAATCTAAATTTTCTTTTTAAATTAAATATTTTAGAAACCTATTATAGAAATTCAATTATTTTATCAATATCAAGGATTAATGAAATTTTCTTAAAAAACATATTGCATGTTAAATTCACATATGAAATAGAAAACCATGATTTCAGAAATTGAGGTTTCATTAGTTTTACAAAATAAAAAAATCATTCATTTATTATACAAGTTAGTGGAATTGAATTAATTATATTATTTAAAGTTTTTGATTATTCATTTTTGATCTTATCAATTCATATTAAAAATTTATTTTTTATGGTATACACATAAATGGATTTTTCAAAAAAAAAAACGAAGGGATACAATTTTCTAACGCCTTTTGTCTGGGCATGAATCGAGGTGGCGATGCGCTTTTGTGTGCCCTACATTACTAATTTCAAAAGGTAGGAAGACTCTACCACCAAGGTGGTGACATCATCACCTTGTTCGAAATGGGATGATGGTATTTTGGTTCCTCCTTCAATAAATTCCTCCATGGAACTAGTTTCTTTATCTAGACCCCCCTCATAGATTTGAGTCATGTTTTTGTAACTCATTCTAGGTGACATATTGAGGTGGAAACCAATTAATTACACCAATTCTATCATGATAAGACAATAACATATGGTTTAAGTGGATAGTAATGTTGGGAATCATTGGGAATATTCAGATACAATGCATATTGGGAACCTGTAAAGTCTTACCATTTTGGTGTTGGGGATCCTTATATGTGATTAATATTGGGCGTGGAACACAAGGCATCCCATGTTGACCACATGGTAGTTAACACTAGCTGTGTAATGATTCTGAGACTCATTACCTTAGGAAATTAATGTTCTTCTCATGAGGTAGATATCACGATACATGTGTTGGGGTCACATATTTAAGGTATTGTGTGGAATCATTGGTCATTGTTTTAAAGTATTGTGGAGATATTTCTTATATAAGAGGGTTATGTACTAGGATATATGTGTGGAGTCACATAGAAACATTGAGGTCTAGTGGGG
Organism: Viscum album; assembly: GCA_963277665.1. Taxonomy (NCBI): domain Eukaryota; kingdom Viridiplantae; phylum Streptophyta; class Magnoliopsida; order Santalales; family Viscaceae; genus Viscum; species Viscum album. The sequence continues at coordinate 41,936,169 of OY728162.1, forward strand.
ACCTTGGGTTTGGAATGTTGAGCGATTTAGTGGGTCCACATGGGGGATGATCATCACACTTTAGGGTGGGTGAGTGGTTATGTGTGTGCTGATGGGGGAAGATGATCACAAAATAGGGTTAGTGAGAGGTTAAGTGTGTCCCCATGGAAGAATATGATCAAAAATTATGATTGTAAGTGTGTCCGCATGGGGGAGGATGATCACACTTTTGGTTTGGATGTGTTTCCCAATGGGGAAAGATAATATGCTTTAGGGTCATCACCTTCTAGGAGGAATACATGAAAATTTAATGTTGATGTTGGGGTATCGGTATTGAACTTCAAGGAGGTAACCCAAACATGTTGGTTTATCAGGAATTAATATCAGGGAGGCATCCTACATACTCTATTATGGGACTGGGATCAAAACCCAAGTGGTTTGATGCTGAATTTTATGGTCATGTGGAAAAAATATTCCATGAAGTTTAGCATTATGTGGTAAGGATGATAGTGTAACAGAAGGAGATTCATTAAGAGATGGTGTGGGGATTACACACATTGGATACCTAATAGGTGATATATTATCCATTACAATTCATACATGAGGTATACTGTATTCATCAAACAGAGTAAGACTACATTTTAGTATCATGTACTGAGGATGTTGTCATGTAGTTAAATGTTGTCTGACTAAGATGTAGTGATATATAGTTTAATGTATTGCGACTTAGACGTGGTGGGTACCTATACTCAGGGAGTCCATATCCAAGTAGTATGTGGGGATAATTCATTATCCCTCATTGAAGGTAAAGGAAATTTGTTTCCCTCAATGATGGAACCTTTGGGACTTACATGGATACTACATAGGCACCTTTGGGTGGAACATGGCGTAAACACTAAAATGGTGAATTGGTGAATAGGGGTCCCGAAATTAGGGTCCCTATGATTAGAATAAATAGGCATTAGGGTACCCATGATTATGATAAAATAGTTATGAAACCATATAGTCTATTCTAGGAGAAAAGGGTTTGGACAAGGGGGTCGATGATACCAGTCATACAAAATATCAGGGTGTGAATGAAATATGTTTGGATTGGTATGGTGAACCCAATCACTCAACTTTTGGGAAGGTGTATCTATACAAATGTGGAACCATGGAGAGTCCTGGTGCATGGGGTTCATGGAGGTTGGATCATTGCGAATGTTGAGTGTCTCGCAAAGGTAAGGGGTCTCGTGAAGTAATATATTTCATGAAACATGGTTTCCATGCCTCAGAGTAATGTCTTGGTTCCCATGGTGAAGGTTTCATTAAGTATAAATATCTCATGGAACCATAAGATCCACAATGGGATATATTCAAATGAAATTTTTATAAACCTTCATTAAAGTCATATCTAGCATGGTTCTAGGTTTTTAGTAACCCATGGGATACTGGTTCATAAAATATGTCTACCTATGGGAATACATATTTTATTATGATCCTTAATGTTAGAGTTTCACGAATTTAGAGCCTTTGTTAAAAGTCCAAATGTAGCGTCCCCTAAAAATTTGGATGATGGAGGTATTTATAGGTGTCATAGAGGATAAGAGATATGTTTCAAAAAATCTACTACATAAAAAATATGTTTCATGGATGTTTTTCACTGTTGAGGTTTTCTTCGCAACCGGACATACATTCCATGAACATTACTATCTCAAATATCCACGATGGATGGATGACTTTTTTGTAGCTATTTATGTTCTTGGAGGTTATAAATATCACAAATATAGAACATTTGGTTGATTTTTAGTCCATTTGGTTTTGGATTTTCCTTGTACCATCCACGTATTCCTTGATATATCTTATTTAGAGTGTTTTTTTCAGCATCAAAAAAATTCCCCCCTTAGAATTAGAGCTGATGCATGAGAGGATGGTATAATTCTGAGGTAAAACATCCAAAACTTGTGATATGTGAGCCCTATTTACAAAACTATGTTTTGTCCGATGCCTATAAATAGGGGTGAGGGTCCCAAGGGGGACCATTATACTTTCATGTATAATAGTCCCTTTCTCTATTTTTACAAAACCTAGGACCTTCATGACAGTTCTATGATCTTGATCATTACATCTCATGAAACTTTTCACTTACATGACTCATTATTCTAGGAACATAATTTCATGAGACAAAAAAAAAATTCTCAAATTAGACCTTCATGAACAATACCTTCAAAAACCAAAATCTGAAAATTTTCAATTTCCAAAAGACGACCACTGAAAGTATTAAAGCTATGGATGACCAATAGTGGAGATGGATAGAAACCTCATGATTTGGGATATATTCCAAATAGATTCGAATTATGGTACTCTTAAAAAATTTACAAAGGATGCATAATAGGAATATCCACTATGTAAGAGGTTATAATTATATTAATTGTGTCTAAGGGACAATGTGTACATCCCTAGTGTCGATTGAGATGATATCACTTACTGGTTTAGAAGCTCACTTGGGATTTACTAGTGGAATAGTTCTACTGCGGGTCATTGTGTGAAAGGCCATGCATTGATTACTTCTCATTCATTGTATAACCATGTGAATAACATCAATAGAGTCAACCCCCCTTCACAAGTGTTTCCCATTTCACTTCTTGTATGGTTGGGTCACCATACACATGGTGGTAAAAATACCCAAAATAAATCTCCCCTCCCAACACAAACTTCAAAATGTCAATTCTCAACATCGTTGGGAGTCAACTTCTCATTTTGGTTCCAGTAGGCATGCTAGAGAGGATCAGGTTGTGTTCTACTTCATCTTACACTCATTCCCCATTCCAATGGGGCTATTCATGGATGATGTTACAGGGACAGTGGAGAAGTGGACACAACTTTTAACCTTCTGAGGTGGGGTATAGGTTTCCAAGCTATATTTTAAAGTTGTATGTTAATCATACACTCCACACTAATTTTTCATGAAATTTTGGTGTCTTTGTAGGCTCACCATGAGGGTTTTCAACAAGGTATGCATCGAGAACCACCCCTTGATTCCTCATTGGATCTAGAGGATGTTTGAGTGGGTGGAAAATAGAGTAATGAATAATTTTATTCCAATTAACAATATTTATAGGCTCTTTAATGAGTACACAATGATATGGGAGAGCATGTATCTTGGGGAGATTCTAAGGTGAGTGGTGACTTGGAAAGACTTTGGGGAAGGGGACCTGTATCCATGGGGACCGAGTCTTGTGGTAGCTGGAAGGGATCACCATGGATGATGAACTGGTCTTGTAGGGAGTGCACTAGTTGAAACTCATTTTTGTTTTAAAGGAATAGTGGAACCAGACCCACAACTTCTTGTAAAATGTCTTCAAGCCGAATGTTCTCCCTCTAGAGCAATTATGAGGGCACAAGTTGAGGCTTTGGGAGAGTGGTCGTGCCACCCAGATATCCCCAATGATGTTTTTTACCAAATAACTGGGATATATGGGAGATATACATACGACTTAACTATCTCTATGGGTTATGGTTTTATATTCATTATGAGGGGATAAAACTCTTCAATATGGTCCATAAAAGAGCATGATTCCATGCTTCTTGAGCCAAGGTGGTGTAATACTTTGTGAAGATGGATGATATGGTCCACTCTCATGGAATCGGGCATCCCTTGATGGAATGGGTGAGGATACTTCTTCATATTCCCTCTATTGGAGACCCTATTTAGGGTCAATCATCTACAAACACAGTTATCCAATAAGGGTAGGTCAAGGGGGAATCCTGGGAGAGTGATTCCCACCTAGACTCCCCCGAGGGATGAGATCCTGCTATAGATTAGCTAAACATTTGGTCTTCATATTCATTGACCAACTACTAACACATTTGGTTTGTTTTATAAATCCTTTTACACCCCGGTAGGAATTAGTGAGCACATAAGAAGTGGATTTACGTGATGAACCTCTGTTAGAGGATGAGAAAACCCTAATCCTTGAATGGGTGGGTGTAGGGACTCCTCTTGATGCTGCTATCACAGGTAGGAAACCATTTTCCACCGAGGTGGTGCATGCAACTAAGGTGTTATCTCAACAATCCCAAGTTCCACTGGGTAACCTCTCTTTGATCTACTTGTTTTTAGGATTTTCACTATTATTCTTATGATGACATGTTTGTTTATTTTAAATAGATCTATTTCATATGGTGGAGTATCTACCCATAGAAGTCAGGGAATCTACTCCTATAGAAATATTAACACTGGTGGGGATTCTGGTGAATATCATTAACAAGGTATCCATCCATTATGACTCTTGTAAGTATCTTAATTTTTTAATCGTTACCCCCAATTTTTATCTCCCACATTTTATGCTTATCTATCTTTGTGTTTTTATGGAAGAGAAAACTATATTTTGGGGCCAACTACCAGCAGATATGCTTGAGCAAGCATGGCATGTATCCAAGGTAGTGATGACTGATGCTATGGCCACAACGAGGCCACCAAGATTATTCCCATGATGAAGGAGGTTTATGATGATATGGTGGTTGGGAATGAGGGGCCTAAAGACATGGAAGTGATGTCTGAAGATAATATGGTGGTTAAACCTAAGGGTATTACAACCTAGGCATTGATGGTTTAGAAGACTGTGATGGACAAGCCTGTGGAGCCTATAGTTGAGTTGGTGATGGCTGAGGATACCACAATGCTTGATCCCCTACCATAGATTCCTAAGTTAGCGGGATAATCCCCTTATATGGGAAAATATTACTTTCTTATATAAATAAATCCTAGCAAGTTAGAGCATATTCCTTTAGATGAACCCACTGCCGGTGTTCTGTGGATATTCCCTGATTTCAAGCCTATGCCACATAAGGAATTTGAGGAGAACTAGATCATCTAGAACAGATCATGGTGGGGTGTGTGGAAATTCATGTCCTTCACTCTATGGGATAATATTAAAAACTGAATGGTGTCCCTTTACAACTAGATTATGAGCCTAAGGACTAGTGATGTGGACATCCATGGAATTCACACTCCATATTGGGAGTACCTTACCAAACATGTATATGATGGGTGGAAGGATATTGATGCCACCTTGTATGTGGAGAAATATAATGGCACTAAGGTGCTTCATGTGATGGATAAATAGATTTCATGGATGGAGGAATAGGAACATAAACATGAGGTATTCATCGCTAATAGGGGGAGGTGACCATTCATCTAATAGTGTAGCTAGAAGTGGTCGAGGTAGAAGTAGAAGAGGTAGAACATTTAGTAGTGAAGTGTAGGATAGAATAAGTTTGGGTGAAGATCTGTGAGAATGAGGTTCATCCTATCATAGAGTAGGAAGCATCAGGGCTGGCTGAGTGATAGAGGACCCTATAAGCTACAAGATAGAGGTTGTCCGAGTTGGAGTGCTTGATCTCTAGGGTTGAGCCTTAGGGAGATTATTTTTTTCCATTGTTTTGAATAATGGAGAGGCTCCAGCTAGTGGATGACCCTACTTAGTATGGAATTTAAATATTTTTTTCAATTACCTATACGAAAATTTATCCTCATTACTTCATGTTGATCATATTAATAAGAAAACCAAAAATAAACACCTTAGATAATGTTAGTCTTGCTCAGTGTGAGAAGAAAGGGATAAAAAGAATATTAACCCCTTATATGGGAGTGCCATATGAAAACAAAAAAATCAAGGTTGGAATTATACATTGACCTCTAGGAGTCTCTTGACTAGGAAAACCTTGGTTGAAGAGTATGAATTTGTATATCCAACTTTCTTTCCCATCTTGCGCAGCTTCCTAAATGGGGTAATTCCTAGGGTATTGGATTCAACCCAAACATATTAGAAGGGGGAGGATGTAAATTGAGTCATCCAAGATTTAGAACACAATGGAGTGATGGGTTGGATGAGGATGGATGATGAACACATTTGAAATGAAGGTTCCTCCATCTCACTACCTATGGCGAGGAAATACAAACAAGGGTTGAATTCTAACCATGTTCAAAAAACATGACCCATCATGTTGTCATCAAAAGCCTATCGGGGCATATGTCTAGGATGGGAGGTGATCCATTTTGGAAAGAAAAAATCACTATTGAGAGGGGGGGGGATCTTTTAGACATGGATTATGGTGAGTATCCAAATCATGGGTGATACGAAACATGGGGTAAGTTTGAGGGTATGTTTAGATGGAGTTTAAAACTCACATGATTACACTACTGCATCTCTGAGAACATTAACTAGGTGCATCAGTTTGATAAATATATGAAATCACTTTCCAAGGGGAAAATCTTCTTAGTTTATGAGCGTTGTTCGATGAACTCAAGTATTATGATAGGTTACTGACACCAAATGGGGAAAATTAATTTCTTGCCTGGGCCTAAGATGTTTTATAATTTTATGTCATGAAACGAGGATAGGGATCATGTAGTTTAATGTCTTGTGGAAATGATGTTGAACACTAAGTTTAATTTAATATGTTGATGAAAATCAGTTGATTCATTTTAACATCAAATAGCTTTGACCATGGTGCCATATATTTTAACATCATATTCTCTAGATGGTTGAAGTATAGTTTAACATCAAGTGACCATGATGTGTGAACCAATTTGAATTAAACCCACCCATTTTGTGGTAGTGTTATGCACCTAAGGGGAACATTGGGAGTGGTGACTCATAGAGGACCTTATAAAATAGAGGTAGTTTTATTTCATCTCCAACATTTAAAAAATAGTGGGTCAAGTATGCATAGATAGGATTTTTCTAGGGCTTGATGACATGTCCTGTTGGACTTATACCTCTATGATTCAGACCATAAATTTTTCCCAAATTGCAAGGGTGACTTGGAAGGATAAGGCCTTCCTTTTTTATCATATTACCCCTATGGGTTTTCAAACTTCTATATGTATGTGCCTCTTTTATAGGTTAGTTTAGGTTCATACCAATCAGAGAAGATGGGTATATATTTGGGGTCCTATGTATGGGTGGATGCACATAGTTTAAAGGTCATGATGCTTATACTAGTATTGATACAAGTTTAAATTAATGAAACATGGGCCAAAAGGTGTGGATACTCCATGGATGTTCGAGTAGTGAAAAGAGTTTAAAAATGATGTGAAGAGTGGTCCAGGGAGGCCTGACACCAAACAAATCATTTCTGAGGTAGGTCACACATTGTTTCAAGTCATGATTCTTGGACCAAAGAAGGATACTAGTTTAAGGTAATATAGCTTGAACCATGAGTTTTCAAATAGTTTTAGGTTGTGATTATTAGACCATGGGGTGAAAGGATTGTTTTTGGGAATGTTTTCATGACACTAAAGAAGCAACAACCTAATGTGAAAATTGGGAAAGGAAAGCCTAATTCCATGAAAATATTTAGAACAAGTTGAACATAGTTTAGGGTCAAGATTCATAGACCAGTAGTGATTTTAAAATAGTTTAAGGTCATTATTCATGGACCAAAGAGATGAAATTTAATCTGGTAACATTTTTTCACCTTGACCATGTTAGGAAACATTAAACTGCACCTTTTATGACCATGTGATCCATGGTTGGTGTGCGAAACTGGGATTGGTGGAAAGGTCCCCTTGCCTCCGAGGAGGGAATGATAAGGAGAAAAAGAAGCTGAATCTGGATAGTCCCACTAATATGGACTTACATAATCATCATTCATGAACATATGGAGGGGTAACCCTAGGGGTTTTGAATTTCCACTAGAATAAGGGGAGAAGGTAAGAAAGGTAAACTATAGCTTCTAAGGCTGGATCGAGAAAGGGGGTAGCAGATGAGTATGGGATGCCCACTAAACATATTCAAAATATAGGTCTCATGAACACACCGGTCTATGATGGGGAGAAATAATGTTGGATTGACCTTTAATAATGTTCAGAATATGGGAGCCATCATCTGTCACCAAAAATATTTCGAGGAGTCTTCCCATGATGGGAGGTGATCCATTTTGGACAGCCACCATTATTGTCAGGGGACCTATTCAGATGGGGAATGTGATGAGGATCTAATCCAAGGAAGACATGATGTGTGAAAATATGTGGGTTGAATATTACCAAGTGATGGTCCATCATGGTTGTGGTTATCTAGACATGCACTCAAGAATAAAGAATGGGCGTATCAATGAGAAGGATCTGGACACGACCCAAGGGGAATATCCCTAAAAAGGATTAGTTGTTGGTATGGTCCATTAACATGATGTATGAGAATTTTATATATCCCATGATTCTAGGAATCAAGATTTATATAATTCTATAATATGGTCTAATAAAGGGCATGTTTCAGAAGGGGGAATGTCCTATTATGTGAGGGTTAGAGTTATTATGAATTTTTTTCATCGTGTGTCCAAGATGGAATTTCTTACCAATTTTTGGGGAATCATCTCACATTTATAACATGAGGTATCTATTCTAATCATACAAGGCATCCCATGTTCATCACACAGGGAATCTAGTGTTTAGGGAATAGGGTATGGCTAGTTTAACAGCATGTTCAAGGACATAGTGCACGGGGATTACACAATGAGCTACCCAATTTCCTTATTAGTGGGTAACAAGGGAATCTCGACCGACCAGTGGCTCTGGGAATATGTATGGGGATTAAACTTGAGAAAGTGTCTCAATCAGGATTATTTCAAAGAAAAAGTAATGTATGTGATAGATCATGCACTGGTGAAGATAGCTATATCAACCTAATGTTGGGACATGGGGGGATCATGGTTTGCTGGTGGGTCAATGAATGTTATTGAGGATTACACCTAGATATGAGTCCCGTGGGATACCTTTTCTTGATGCATGAGGCATCTTATGCATATCGCAAGAGGTATCCTATGAATTTTACCTATGTTATATTGTATATTAATTTCATAAATCTTGTAATTATAGAAGGGTTGGGGTTAATTCACCATCCATTAATAATGTACCTAATATTAATTGAGGCTATGGAGGCCTACTTCTAGATAAACTCACCCTGGGGGATGTGGATTTGTAGCTAGTCCTGAAGAAAAAAGGGTTTTAGTGTCACTATGTATCCCATGAAACTGGGAATCAATCCATATATAGTTATATAATATGGCATGTTAGATGTCAAATTCCATAATTGGGATTGGATATTCTCTCAAGAAAGTAAGAGAAGCCAACTCTATAGTTTAAAACATCACACATGAATACATTATCTATGAAGTTTAAGGTCATGTAGCTATAACCTAGAAGGATTGGTGTCTCAAATTCATTTTCATAACATAAAATAAGAGGAAACCTGGTGTAAAATGATGATTATGGAGGTCAATTTCCATGAAAATATTAAAAATAGGATACACACAGCTTAAGGTTAAGATGTTTTGACCAAGGAGAGATGATGAAATAGTTCTTTCAACCAGTCACTAAAGAAACTGTTGGAAATAGATGATCAAGAGACAAAATTCTACCAGACACGACCTCATATGATAGGGGTTTTCATATTTATGACAAAGATGGGTGGTCTATGTGTCACTACACATCCCACTGAATTGGGAATCAGGACACATGCAATTATAAAATGTGTCATGGTATAAGTATGATGTTAGAAGGGTGGAATACTATTTGGCAAGGAAATTGAATCATTTCATATTTTTCATATGAGGCATATTATATTTATGAAACATGGTAAGTTTAATTTTTAATTCTATGTCCTGAGGATGTGATGTCATCTCATATTTAACATATGATGCATCACCTATTTATTAAATGGGGTAAGGATATATTTTAACATCATGTACGTAGGACATGATGTCATATCATATTTAATATATGAAGCAACCCATTTTTATTACATGGGGTAAGTCTACTGTTTATCATCATGTATTTAGGATGTGTATCATTGAATTAAAAATTCATACAACTCGAACTAAGAGGTCTTATATGAAGTATTGCTTGAAAAATGTGGCATTGGTGGGAGGTGTGACGTACTCCCCATACATGGTGATTAGAGACTATCCACCATTGGATTAGACATTATAGGTGATGTAAGGTCCTTCCCATTTGGGTTCCAGCTTCAGTGGTTTCTTATCTGGTATCATTATCATCCTCAGTAATGGTACCATGTCCCCCAAAAGGATAGAACCAAGTTGAACCTTCAAATTGAATGCTCATGCTACCCAGTTCTGATATCCTTTAAGTTGAAGTATGGTTTACTCAAGGGATTCCAACCCATCTAGGAGGACTTAATCACTTTTTACTTAGTATTTTATGGTCAAAAAATTATGTTCTAAGTGAATGAAATTTGTCCTCTATAGGTATAAATAAGTCTATCTTGTATACCATGGAATATAGGGTCACCTATGTGTAACACTGGGTCATCATCCGATAGGCCCAGATGGAATTGGGAAGTTTATCAGGACAAATATTCTTGTTTTTTACTACTATATTTTGTATAAGGGTAGAGAGGGTCTTGTTGAACACCTTGATCTATCCATTTCACTACATGTGATAGTAGGAGGTATGGTTAGACTAGATTTTGTACCTAGTATACAACTTCCTTAGCTTGTTAACAGGAAATTTAGTTCCATTGTACCTAAGAATGGTGTGAGGGATCATGAATCAATGGATGATGTAGGAATTAATGAAATCAATCAAATATTGGTCCTAGATCTTTTTAAGGGGAAAAAATCCAACCCAATTTGAGAATAATTCAACATCGGTCAAAGTAAACCTCAATTGTTGATCTATCACTGGTAGAAAGGGGATAAAAATGTCAATACCCAATACTAAAAAGGTCTATGAGTACTTGGTGGTATGGGGAAGCTTTGATGGTTGATGAAAAAACCTTGCATGAATCTATCATGCATCAACCTCTTGGGATTTCAATGATGTCATGAACCATGATAGGCCAAAATTAACCCAACCTTTGAAACTAGTGGGAGAGATTTAATCTCACTTTATGGGCCCTACAAGACCCAAGTGAAACTCTTTCATTACTTGTGGTATCTCCTCCCCTTGAATGAAATAGATAAGGATCCCATCAAACCCACGTCTATAGAGTGTCTGCTTGAAATTGGGGTTTCCCAGAAGGCTGAAATGTGCTACAAACCTATGGATTCATTCATGCTTAGATTTCTCTTGTGAGAGAGTTTCATGTTATAGATACTCGATGATTGGAGTAATCCAAATGGGTGTTTCTTCGACCTATGGGGAATTTGAGTGTCTCAATGAAGATATACTTGCATTAAAATGGTTTACCCATTGTTCGTTTCCTTAATTTTTGGAAAGGGTGATGAACCTATGATGTTCCACATGAATAAAAATTTCATCTTGGTTAAGCTACAAGAGATATAGATAGAATTTCCAATGCATCAACTTGGTTATTCTGTAATGGAGGAACCAACGTTACCTTTGGATGGGAAGGGAATTGGTCTATCATCTCTTGATCCTACTTAAGTAGGGGGATGAATTACTATTTATGGATAAAATAATCACCATTTTTCTTCTTCATAACTATATTGGAGTCTCACTTTACATGAAAATAGGGTACATCAACCTCAAGGGACAACTCGAGACAGATAATGAGATCCTGATACTCATCTTCATTTTTGGCAAATCCTTATGTTGGACCATGGGAGACTATTGGCCACCCTCTATAGTATTAATTGTTTTAATAATAAAAAATCATGTCAAATACTATTAATCATGCCTAATCATTTCAATCATGTTTATTTAAGTTTCAATATGCACAATTATGTTTATCTATGACCATATATAAGTTTAATATATTTTGATAATATTTATGTTGTAAGATAGTCCAAGTAGAAATATTTTCTAAATATGAAAGACTAACACTAATAGAAGAGATGAAACACTGACCAATCAATTGAATTACTAATGCAAGGACCTATCTATGCAAGGACCTACTGACACAAGGACTTATCGATGAAAGGACATACCGATGAAAGGAGCTACCGATGTAAGGACCTACCGATGCAAGGACCTAACAACACAAGGAATTACCGATGTAAGGACCTACCAATGTAAGGACCTACCGATGAAAGGAATTACCCATGCAAGGACCTATTTATGCAAGGAACTACCGACGTAATGACCTACCGACGCATGGTGCTACCAATACAAGGACTCACCGTTAGTTAAAAAGAGTCATTGATGCATGGTGATACTGATTCAAGGACTCACTGTTAGTTAAAATAAGTCATCGAAGCATGGTGCTATCGATGTAAGGACTCTCTGTTAGTTAAAATGAGTCACTAATGCATGAAAAGACTAATAGAATAACACATCGATGGAATGAGTCACCGATAGAAGGACCTACCGACATAGGACTCACTGATAGGCTGTTCAAAATTTATTTTATTTAATATTACATCTAATAGTAATATTTTTAGTGTTTTAATGTGACTGATTAATTTAATGCTTTTTTGAAGACATCTTAAATGAGGATGTCAGATGTACAAGGTATATCATCTACCTTGAAACATGCACATTGTTGGGCTGCAATAGTATAAAAATAAAAGGACTCAGGATGAAAAAATATACACATAAGAATTGCATGAAAGTGATACATAAGAAGATATGAGTAGACATAGAATTCGACCGACATAAGGAAAATACAAAAAGAAAGAACACATGAGGAATTATTCATTACATCTTGCTGTGAACCAGAGAACTTTTGTTCATTGAAATTTCCATCATCTCTATAGCATCTAACAAAACTAAAGGAGAGAACATCTCATCTTCCTGGAAGACAAAACACAGTGATCCACGACACTTTGTTTTCAGTGTATTTTTCTATAAGAGGAATCTAGATTCAACTATGATACATCAAAGATCCCATAGTTGAACTTCATAACACTCAAATCCTTCTAAGCTCTATCTAATCCTTATTTCTCTATTGTGTACCTTTTAATTATATTTTTGAACAGTGTGTGCATCTGTTTATAAAACACACAATGTACCCTATACTGAATTGTAGGATAATAGATATCCTCAAAAAACTATATTTTTACACTTTTTTATCCCACGAAGAACTTTGGAAGAAGTCCTATGTGACCTAGTTGTATTTTTTTCCCATGTAGAACTGTGGTAGAGGTCTTGTGACCTAGACAGTCTGTGTACTATTGTGTAAATCTTGATCTAGGGTGTGGATAAAAACTTTTATCTATATAGATTTCTTGGTGGTAGGTGATCACCAAGTGGAGAGGAATAAGTTTTGGCTTGAGACTGAACCTCTTGTTTTATATCTGCTATGTTTTCAAATTTAGTTTTCTCTATTTTTATCTAAATTTTAGAAACCTAAATTTCACTTTAATAGTTAGTCTTGGATATTTTTTATAACTATTTTAGCTTATTATATTAGTTTCAAAAGTTATATCAATATACCATATTGTTAAAAATGATAAATAATCATCCTTTTTAGAAATTAGTTAAACAGTCAGACTGTTATAAATTCACTACTTTGGTTAACTGGCCTGTTAAGTTTTAAATTGGGGGAACCTTTTTAATAAAACATTTTAATAGAAATTTTTATAGGAACTCAATTCACCCCCATCTTGAGTGTCCTAATCCGACCAAAATTTGGTATTCGAGGTTTAAAAGTTTTTTTAAATCTTGTTAACTATTATTTAGTTGTGTTTTGAAGTTCTCTATATATCTGTTAGTTCTAATTTTTTATCTATTTTAATATATTTTTCTTTAGTATGGATAATAGATTGGAAGGTGCTACTACAAATAGAACTCCCTACTTTAATGGAACAAACTACGCTCAGTGGAATCTTAACAGAAAATGCATTTATAAAGTACGGGCTTTGATATTTGGATAGTTATAAAAGATAAATATGAAATACCAAATAATTTTAGGAAGACCTAGAGTGATGCCACAACAACTGCTTATAATAACAATTTCAAAGCTATGAATGATTTATTTTGTGCACCAGGAGATGAATAATTTAATATAATATCTACTTGTATATATGCCTATTAAATTTGGGACACTTCAGCTATTTCACATGAAGTAAATTATAATTTTAATGAAATGAGACTTAACACTTATACCATTAAGTATGGTAATTTTTAGATAAATTCAAATGAGCCTATTTATGACATGTATCTCAGGTTTAATGAAATTGTGAACACCATGATCTCTCTGGGAAGAGCTTCTACAACCAAGGAGAAAATCATGAGAATACTAATATAGTTACCAGATAGATGGAGAGGGACTTCTGTATTAATAAGAGAATCCTGTGACCTCAATACTTTTCCAATGAAGGAGATGATAGGAATATTGATGATGTATGAGGAAGAAATAAAAGTAAATAAGGAAGATGATGATGAACCCAAAAGAAAATACATTGCTTTAAAATATACTACAAACAAGCAGAAAGACAAATCTCAAGATGAAACTGAAAGTTCAGATGATAAAAAATATTTAATAGATAGTGAAGAGATGGCTTAGATAACTATAAGGTTTAAGAAATTTTATAGGAAGAATAAATTTTTCAGAAATCCCAACTAAAAAGGAAAATATGATAATAAGGGCCATTGGAAAAAGGATTCTAAAATAGGTAATACTTTAAATGAAATCAAATTCTATGAGTGAAAACGAAAGGTACATGTAAAGACTGACTATCCCAATCTACATTACCAGATGAAGTATGATGATAAGGAAAAAATGTATAAAAAGGACATAAAGGCAACACAAAGTTCTTATGAGGACAACTCAAGTGACTCAGAATCCTCTTATGATGAAAAGACTAATAATTAAAATATGTGTTTTATTAAAAACACATCTAAGGTAACACTAAACTCTCCTGAACAAAATGCTTACTATTTTGGAGATTAAAGTGATTCTAAAAATATGACCAATGAGGAAATTTTTGAATATTGTAAAATTCTAGAGGAAAATTTTAATGAAATTAAAGATAAATACAAATATTTAAATAAATAACATGCTTTGACTACAACTGTAAAATATGAACTTGCTATAGAAAAAGAGAAAAATTATCAACTACTTAAGGAAAAAAATGAGTTTAAATTGTCAAATGAACAATTGAAAAAGGACCTAGAAATATTTAACAATGGTAAAGAAATATTAGTTCAAATTATTGGTAATTAAGTAGCTCTTAAATATACTACTGGAATAGGATACCAACCAGGAAATAAGAATATGACTAAAACTCATTTTGTATCAAAATCTGGAAAATATAGTTTTATGCCTACTTCAGGAAAATTTTATACTAGTTCTGGAAATGAATCATATTATACCATTTCAAGAATTTATGGACCAAATAAATTCTATTTATTAAATACTTTACAATATGATTATAGAAAACCCATAAAGAAAATGTGGGTTTCTAAAGCTCTTATTACTAGTGTTATTGGACCCAAACAAATATAGGTACCAAATTATTTTCTTCTTGGATCTATTTTAATAGGAAAACTATTTAAAGATATACTATAAAATATTATGATATTTGGATAGTGTATTTTCAAGACACATGATAGGATATTACTCATACTTCAAGAACTTGATCAAAATTTATTGTGGGCATGTCACCTTTGGTGATAATACAAAAAGAAAAATCATTGTCCTTGGATATATTGATAACTCTAACTCAGTTTTAATTTCCAAAGTACTTTTTTTTGATGGATTAAAATATAACTTAATTAGTATATATCAGTTATGTGATTATGGTTTTAATTTTAAATTTTAAAATGATTCGTTCAATGTTTTTAATTCAAAAAATGAGTTAATATTTCCTTCTTTTAGAAATGAAAATGTTTATGCTATTGATTTAGATTCATTAATTTCCCAAAATGTTTCATTTTTGAATGATTTTCATAATGATTCATGGATTTTTCCTAGGAGATTAGGTTAATTTAATTTACACTCACTTAGAAAGCTTACAAGAAAAGTATTAGTCAAGGATAAAACCAAACTTGAGTTTCCAAATGACAAAGTTTGTAATCCTTATCCAAAGGGAAAACAACAAAAAATATCTTTCAAACTAAAGAAAGAATTGTCAACTTCTCAACCTCTTGAGTTGGTTCACATGGACTTTTTTGGACCTTTTAGAGTTTCAAGTCTAAGTGGGAAGCACTATGTCTATGTTCTTGTAGACAAATACTCTAGATATACTTGGACCTTCTTCTTGGAACAAAAAAGTGAAGATTTCTCTCATTTCACGAAGTATGCAAGGAATTCATAAAATCTTAATGGTATTAGAACTAAAACCCTATGAAGTGACCAAGGTCATGAGTTTGAGAATCAATAGTTTGAATCATTTTCCCACAAAATGGCTATAGTCCTAACTTATTTTCTCCTAGGATACCCCAAAAAAATGGATTTTTAGAAATAAGAAATAGTACCCTATAAGAAATTTCTAGAACCATGCTTAATGAGTATGACCAACCTATATAGTTTTGACAGAATCTATCAATAAATAATGATATATAATCAATAGATTTTTCATTATAACTACCCTTAAGAGAACTCCTTATGAGTTGTTGAACAATAGGAAACCCAAGGTTAAATACTTTAGAGTTTTTGGTTGCAAAGTCTATATCCATAACACTAAGGGTAATAGGGAATAATTTTCTTCTTAGAGGGATGAAGTAATTTTCCTAGGTTATTAAATTTCTAGTAAATCCTATAGAGTATTTAATAAAAGAACCAAATGTGTGGAAGAATATATATATGTTGAGTTTGATGAGACAGATCCACATGATTCAAAGACCTCTCTATAAAATCTTGAAAATGATATGTCAAATCAGGACATAAATACTAAATCTTATGACCATCCTTTTAAGGAATTTGTTAAAACTTACAGTTCTAGAAATTATCCAGATTTTAGTTATGATGGACCTGAACTGGTTGAAGAACCTGAAATCTATAGCCCTTATTTTTCTAGAAATATTAGAACTCTTAAGAACCATCCTTTAGATGCTATAGTTGGAGATTTAGAAAAAGGAAATCAGACTATAGATTCTCTTAGAAATTAGGATGAACATCAAGATTTTTTGTCACAAGTTTAACCTAAGAACATCAATAATGATATCAATTATAAATTTTGGGTGATGGAAATGTAAGAGGAGTTAAATCAGTTTAAAAGAAACAAAGTCTAGAAACTTGTTGATAGACCCAGAGACACCTTGACTATAGGAACTAAATGGATGTTTAGAAATAAAGTAGATAAAGCTAGTAATATATTTAGAAACAAATCTAGATTGGTTGAACAAGGTTATAGTCAAGAATAAGTTACTGACTATGAAGAAACCTTTGCAATAATAGCTAGACACAAGGCCATTAGAATTATGATTTCCTATATAGCACATCTTGATTTCAAACTTTATCAAATGGATGTCAATATTGAATTATTAAATGGCTATATAATTGAGGATTTTTTGGTTGAAAAACCCATTGGTTTTACAAATTACCACTTTCAAAATCATGTTTTTAAATTAACTAAAGATTTATATAGTTTAAAGAAAGCTCCAAGAGCTTGGTATGATAGTCTCAACACTTTTCTTAATTTTAAAGGATTTGAAAAAGGTATTTCTGATCCTACACATTTTATAAAACTAATTTTCAAATATTTTTTATTAGTAAAAATTTATGTATATGATATTATTTTTGGATCTTCTAAAAATTCCTTATGTTTTTATTTTTCAAAGATGATGAAAAGTGAATTTGAAATGATTTTGATGGGTGAACTCAAATTATTTCTTGGATTTAAAATATTACAAAATAATAAAGGTATTGTTTTGAATCAAAATATACTTAGGATATGTTAAAATTATTTGGCCTTGAAAGCACTAAGAGTAGTGAAATTCCAATGAGTACAACTTGTAAGTTGGACCTTGATGAAGATGGTAAATCTATTGATCAAACCACTTACATATGAATGATTGGGAGTTTACTATACTTAACTTATAGTATTCTAGATATTATTTTTAGTGTGTGCATGTGTGCACATTTTCAAGAAAACCCAAAATAATCTCATTTAAATGCTATCAAAAGTATTTTAAAATACCTCAAATATAAAACTAATTTATGACTGTTCTATCCTAGAGGACAACCTTTTGATTTAGTGAGTTATTCAAATGCTGAAATTGGTGGCTGTAAGTTAGACATAAGGAGAACCTCTGGTAGATTTCACTTTTTGGGAAAGTCTCTTGTTTCATGGTGTATTAAGAAAAAAAATTCCGTTGCATTATCTAATGCTGAAGTTGAATACATAGCCACTGGTAGTTGTTGTTCAAAATTATTTTGGATGAAACATACATTACTAGACTATGTATATCAATTAAGACATTTCAATATAAATTATGTTAACACAAGTGCTATTAATATTGTTTCATATTCTAGGAAAAAACACAATGATGTATGACATAAATTTTTGAGATACCATTATCAAAAAGGTTATATAACTTTAGAGTTCATTAGAACTGAACATCACATTGCTGAAATTTTCACTTAGCCATTGAACACTGAAAAAATGAACTACATCAGACATGAGTTAATAATGATTAATCTACAGGACCTTATGTTTTTATTCCTTGGTAATTTTTAAGTGAAGTTGTCATGATGACACCGAAACTATGTCATGATGACATAGTTGTCATGCCGATACTGACGCCTTGTCAAGCCAACACTTTCAGTGTTATCAAAAATATGTCATGTTGACATCGACACTATGTCATGCTGATACAATTGTCATGCAGATACCGACGCCTTGTCAAGATGACATAGTTAGTGTTATGAAAAATATATCATGCTGACACTGGTGACTCACTTTTTTAACCGTTTTATGTTTTTTTCAAAATGAAACTTTTTCATTTAGTTTGTTGAACCCAATTTATGATTTCACGATTTTGTGATTTCAAATTCCCTAAATGATATAAATTCAAGTCAATACACGCTAATCCTTTACCCCTACACTCACTCATCCATTTATCTCTATACCCACAACCATTCACCTTTGGAACTTCAAACTGAACTATTGGAATGGAGCATGTGAAGCGAGCTCTAGAAGGTGGTTCTGGAAACGAGCCTCATGCAGCTAAAAAATAGAGAGGGGAGTTGAGAAAATCTTCTGGACTTGTGAATAATGCTATGGAGAACCATGTAGAGACTCCAGAAAAGGAGGTTCTTATTGAATGGATGATATAAATAAAGTCTCTGCTACTCAGTGTGTTATAGGATCGGGGATGACTTGAGTGGTTCTCAAATAATTAAAGACCCTTCTTCTCGAAGTTAGTTCATCAGTTTTATATGAATGTGGAGTTTATGTTATAAGGTAGTGATGTTTGCTATATTAAGTCCATAGTGAAAGGAAAGAGAATATATTTTTCATCTAGAAAGTGGGATGAATGTCTTAAGATACCCCATGAGGGTGTGTTTGATGATTATCAGGGTAGTTATCCACCTGAGAGTGACATTTTCTGCTTTGAGACAGCTCTGAAGGATCTCAATGACAATGAAAAGCACAATAGACCCATTGCTACATAGTTAGATGGGGAGTGTAGAATTATTTTCAGGTTTATACAGTATCATATCTATCCCAAGAAAGGGGAATTTTCATATATAAAGTATCAAGATTCATATTTGATTTATCTTCTAAGAAAATGGATCAAGGTAAATATATGTATATAACATTCTTTACACTTAAATTAAATGATCAATTCATCTTATAGAACCAATTACTTGTTTTATCCAAGGTTAATCTCATCCATGATAAAAGAGAAAGGTTGTGTTAGTAAAGAAGATGATGTTGTTTTTGAGTGAAGTGGAATCTACCTAAGAAAATAAATCTGTAAAAGGATGAAGATCAATTAGAACCCACATAAGAAATAATGGGTTGGGGATGATGACAAGATCTATGATAAGTTCAATCCAATGGACCATCCAACTAGGCCAAGTAATATGGATGATCCTCATCCGGAACCATATGAGGATGTTTTATATTCTTTAGATGGATAAGAAGAGCTTTCCACACTAGTTAGAGATCAAGGGTCACCTATTGATGATATGAGTGATCCTAGAACCACAGGAGCAACCAAAGGTTTCTCTTTTGGACCTCATAGTCCACCCCTTAATTTACCCTTTGATGAGCCCACACTTGAAGATAATGGAGATGAGGAGACAGAAGTCTCAGGAAATTTGGAGTATGTAAGTAGATCTAGTGGCTCTGAAGAAGAAGAAGGAAGTGGAGAAGATAAAAGTGGTAGTGGAAGAGGTAGTAGTAGTGAAGAGGAAGAAGGTAAAGAAAATTCTAATAGAAATTAAATTGAAGAGCATGCCTATAGACTTGATGATGATGACTATATTATTGAAGTCAATGAGAGTGATGGTGACCAACATGGGGATTATCAAGATAGAAATGTAGATATGGTTGATGTATTTTTTTCATAATGTTGTTATAGAACCTTCTATAATTGTTGTTGAAGAAAGAGATAATTTAGAAGTTCATGATGAAGTGGGGGTTCAAGTGATACCTGCACCTCAGTTAGTTTATGAAATAAGGAGACCTCATGATGAAAGTGATCAACTAGTATGGAGAGAACCGATTGAGGGGGAGACTCAAGAAAGGAGAGATCAAGCTGATGAGAAACATCAAGCTAGAAGAGTGAGACTTGAAACTCTTAACCCTATGGATGATGATGTTATGTTTGAATGGGAGATAAATCCTGGGTTTATTTCATGGGGTTTGGATTATTAAGACTTAGATAATGAAGTTTTTGTACTCATTTCCAAATAATTAGTTGTTGAGACCCTTCTTAGTGACTCTGTCACTAAAGAAGACTTCGAAAGATTTAAGGAGGAAGTTTTTTTAGCTGTGAGTGTATCAGTTAAAACTCAAATGGTCCATGATATTCAAAAATCTAGAAGAGAAAACACTGATATGAGTAATGAATTAAACTCTCTATGATCTTCAATAGAATAAATGAAGTAGTCTGGAAAAGTTGTTTCTATTCCAGGTCAGATAGTGGGTGTGAGTGAGGCTGATGCACCTAGTGTTTCAAAGAAAGTGACAGTAGAGATTCAACCCAACCTAATAACTGTAGATGAAACAATTGTTTCCAACAACTCTAAGCAATGAAAATATACGACTAGGTATTTATCTGCAATCAACAATTTGAAATCAAAGTATAAAGGCTCTTTGGAAACTATTCTTACATATAAAAAGACTCATACCCCAGTTCCTACTATTGTTACTTCTACCTATGGTTAGTCTTATCAGGCCCTGGACATTGAGGTAGTCAAAAATGTTGTTAAGAAAGAAATTCAAGATTTGTTTGATTCTTCTAGTTTGGGAAACCTTGCCAAAATTGAGAACAACAGTGACCATGTTCATGATATAGTCAGACTCTATACCAAGAGTGTTGAGATTTAAAATGATCAGATTATAGAAAAGGTGTATTAATTCTCTTAGAAGATCATTGCCAAGCATCAGTTGACCAACCTTTTTAAGTAATTTACAGAGAACCTATCATTGCCTCTAGTGACTAGAGCCTTCAAACACCAAGTATAGAAGTTGAAGGACTTCACCCCTCTTTTGAAAAAATTCATGGATAATAAAGATGAATTTGAGACATCTATGAAGTATGGTGGTGAAATCATTGAGGATTTTATCAAGATGTTGAAGCCATATATTCACGTGCAAAGGGAATAAATTTTGGTGCCTGATACTACACATATTAGACCTTCCATATCAGTGCCTCTACCTCAGATGTCAGTTTCCCAGGCCTTGAATTAGATCCACCTAGTGATCCAAGAGAAGATTCAACCTCTTGTGTTGTAACAACAGAAACCCAACCTTGCAACTAATGTTCCAGAAGGGGTGATCCTTCCTCCTCTAAAGATTTCTTCAGACACTACAGCTTCTATGACACCACCTACTATACCCTATATTTATCCATATGAGAAAGGGAAAGATCCTCTTGATCCTAAAAATTTGTGTGGATAACTCTCTAATAGGGTTTTTTGGTTTTCTTTTTTTCTTTCCTTGGAACTTTGTAATATATTTTACTTCATTGATTAATGAAATTTTGTGTTCCTATATTTCATATCTTTGTGTTCTATATATTATTCTCTGATTTTTTTTTTCATTTGAACACTGTTTCTATCTTGATTAGACTTAAAACGGGGAGAACTACTTTTTGATAACCTTGCACTTTTTGATAATCCCAAAAGGGAGAGAATAGTTTGGCATTATCCTTATTTGTTTTAACTTTGATATCACTATTATGATTTTTATTTCCTTTACATCTGATTATATATTGGAAGAAAAGGCATTAGTCTCTGATACTATTTTTTCCCATTTTCTACCATTACTAATTCTTTTACCTCTAAACATTAACTATATATAGAGAAAATTAATAAATAATGGGAGATGATAAGTAGAATGATTATATTCCACATCAAATGATTGTACTTTATAATGCCATGAATTGTGATCATCAAAAGGGGGAGATTTTTGGCCCATAGGTGACTGCTGTCCAACCTCTCTAGTATTAATGGTTTTAATAATAAAAAATCATGTCAAGTACTGTTAATAATGCCTAATCATTTTTATCATATTTATTTATGTTTCAATATGTATAATTATGTTTATCTATGATCACATATAATTTTAATATATTTTGAAAATATTTATGTTGTAAGACAATCCAAGAAGAATATTTTCTAAGTATGATAAACTAACACTAATAGAAGAGATGACACACTAACAATTCAATTGACTTACCGATGCAAGGATCTACCAATCCATGGGCCTATCGACATAAGTACTTTCCAATGCAAGTACCTACTTATGGAAGGAACTACAAACATTAGGACTTACTGATGTAAGTACCTACTGATGCAAGAACATACCAATGTAATGGCTTACCAATGAAAGGACCTAATGATGAAAAGACCTACCGACACAAGGATGTACCGACTCATGGTGATAACAATTCAAGGACTCACTGTCAGTTAAAATGAGTCACTGACACATGGTTCTACTGATGCAAGGAATCACTGCCAGTTAAAATGAGTCACTAATTCATGGTGCTACCAATGCAAGGACTCAACATTAGTTAAAATGAGTCAATGATGCATGGAAAGATCAAAAAAATGACACACCAATGGAATGAGTCACTAATAGAAGGACCTAATTATAGAGTACTCATTGATAGACTGTTTAAAATTTATTTTATTTAATATTACATATAACGGTCATATTTTGAGTGTTTTAATGTGACTGATTAATTTAATTCTTTTTTATAGATATCTTAAATGAGGATGTCATAAGTATGAGGTACATAATATACCTCAAAACATGCACATTTTTGAGCTATAATAGTATAAAAAGAAAATGATTCAAGATGAATATATATACACATAATAATCGTATGAAAGTGATACACAAGAAGGTATGAATAGACATAGGAATCGACCCACATGAGCAACATACAGAAAGGAAGAACACACGAGGAATTATTCATTCCTACTTTCTGTAAACCAAAGAACTTTTTTTCATCAAAAGTTACAACATATTTGTATGATCAAACTAAAACAAAGGAGAGAATATCTCATCTTCTTGGAAGATAGAACACAGTGCTCCACGATACTCTATTTTCAATGTTTTCTTCAAGAAGAGAACTCTAGCTTCAACTCTGATACATAAAAGAGTCCAAATATGAACTACATAACACTTAGATCCTTCTAAACACTATCTAATCTTTATTGCTTTGTTGTGTACCTTTTAATTACATTTTTGAGCAGTGTGTGGATCTGTATGTAAAACACACACTGTCTCCTGCACTGAATTGGAAAATACTAGATATCCTCACAAAAATATCTTTTTACACTTACTTATCTAATGGAGAACTATAGAAGAGATCATCTGTGACCTGATTGTATTTTGTTTCGACATAGAACTTTGGTAGAGGTCTTGTGACCTAGAAAGTCTATGTACTGTTGTGTGAAACTCGATCCAGGTTGTGGATAAAAACCATTATCTATATAAATTTTTTGGTGGAAAGTGATCAAAAAGTGGAGATTACTAAGTATATGATTGAGACCGAACCTCTTTTTTTATATCCGATGTGTTTTGAAATTTAGTTTTCTCTATTTTTATCTGTATTTCAGAAAACTGAATTTCACTTTGATAGTTTGTATTGACTAGTGTTTATAACTATTTTTTCATATTATATTAGTTTCAAAAGTTAAATCAATTTATCATATTGTTAAAATAGAGAAATAGTCAATATTTTGAGAAATTAGCAGGATAGTCAGACTATTATAAATTCACTACTTTGTTTAACTGGCCTATTAAGTTTTAAATTGGGGGAACCTTTTTAATAAACCTTTTTAACAGAAATTTTTATAAGAGCTCAATTCACCCCCTCTTGAGTTTCCTACTCCATCCAACACCTTCTAACAACAAGAATGAGTATGAAAGGATATCCTATGCAGGATTGATAAATAAAATCCCCATGCCAACTCTGTTGAGTTTAGGGTCATTGATCCTTATACCGATCAGGCTTTGGGATGCACCATCAAAATACATCTTCTATTACAACATATCATAATCCATGGACAAGATGGTTTCTTCTATGAATCCAACATCCAGGGGTAATTCCTAAAGGTCTTGCTATGCGACTAAGAATTCTTCCAGTTCTAGTCCTTAATATCTTTTTGTGGGACAAAACTAATGTCAAAATTTTTGAGGATTACTTCCTAATGTGTCATCAACCCTATAAACATGGTTTAATTGAAAATGTATTTTTGTTGGTTAATATTGGAAACTAGATGTATCTTGTGGTGTTTCAGGTAGTGTCACATCTTCTAGACTTCAATGACTAGGGAAAGACAGATCTTCTTGATGAGAGAATATCCAATATCCATGATAAGGAGCATGCGACTTAGGTAACATAGGCTTATTTCCTTGCCTATTTTTCTAGTCTTTAAGGGAACTGAGAGATCATTCCAGGGTGGTCAAATAAAGGAACAAGGGTTTTAATTTCTTGGGTTTCATTAGGATTGGATGTTGTATTAGATACATCTTATTGTCCTATAAGTTAACTGGAAATATTCATCCCATAAGATGATTATTCCATTCTTCATGAGCCTCGAAAAATGATTACACTTTCAAGCCAAATTGGAAATGAATCTTTGAATATATGCTTGGTGGCCTTGGAGGCCCCAAAAATTCTTAAGGATTATCAGGTGAGGTATCTAATTAATATCCCTAATTTTCAATGAATTTTATCAATACCTATATGTATAAAAACAAAGATAATAATGCTTCTAGAGGTAACCATGAATGAAAACTTCAAGGTATTCATCTTAAAGTGACGAGAGAGGAGAAATTTGAATATTTTCTTAAGATATTTCAGATGGTCCTAGTGTTGGTGATATTTGACCACCAAATCATCCACATAATATTCAACTGAAATCCTGATAAGTGGAATGAATATATACTTCATGGAATGCTAGTATGTGGCTTTGGAATTATTTAAACAAAAGGGAATTACCTGGTAGCAGAAGGTTCCCCGAGGTACCCTGAAGGTAGTAGATTCTTCATCCTTAGGGTCCATCTAAATCTGATTATATCTGGTGTATCTTACCATAATGTAGAGTTCATAGAATCTAGACATAGTATCAATAAATGACTCTATCATTGGAAGGGGAAAATAATCCTTGGGAAATAGAGGTTGAGGTCTTGGAATTCAATACATACCATGATCTGTCCATTCTTCTTCCTAACTAGGACAATGTTGACCATACACATGGGGTAATAGACCATTATAGTGAAGTTTGATTTGATAATATTGTCATATTTATCTATGATCATGGAACCATGAAAAAGGTAAATATTTATGGGTGGCTATTTTAACCCATGGTGGACTCCTGGGAGACCAAGGAAATGAACAAAAACATGGGGATTGAGCCACAAAATTTCCTTATTCCTCTAGGTGAAAACATTATGGTGCCACTTCAGGAATGGCACATACTCATACTACTCCTCCGATGACATGATTGAATTGATTATTTTTTTCCTTGGATCTTCCTCAGTGCTAAGATTCACCTAATTTAATTCTTTAACAGTGCCAACAAAACACTATACAAAGGAAGGAGGGGTGTCCTCCAAACCATCTTCATCATCTGATACATTAAGGTTAGAGGGAGGGAGTGGCTCACTTTGGATATCAGTTATGGGAGAGGCATTATCATATTCTTAGGCAAGGAATTAATTTTTAATAACCATTTCCTACACTGTAGAGACTTCACTGATAAAGGCTGATGATCCAATCCCATGGAGTATCTAATTAGGAGACCCACCTTCGATGTCGAAGCAATAGTGTTCCATATTCTTCCCTTGAGTAGGTCCAACATTATGGGGCATGTGGGAGTGTTGTGGGTTTGTGGCTATGGGGAGAACCCCTCAGTTCTTTATAGGGGAAGGTCATTATGGTATCAAATGAGATTTCCATATGTAGAAGTATGAGGTTATATGTGATTACTCCTTCTTTTTGGATATGATAAAAGAGATTCCCATATATGGGGTTGTGGGATCCACCTGATTGATTAGTAAGATGAAACACTCTTTCAAGTTATATTATGGATCTATCGAAGTGGCTGTTAGATCATTGGGAGCATTAATACGCTCAACCCTGTCGGTCTAGATTTTTTTTCCCACCATTTTATAGTTACTAACATCTAAGTAGTGGACTTCATAATAGTTTAAGGGGGAATTGTATCCATGGAGTACCCCTACAAAACAATTAAGAGAGTATTTTAGGAAATTATGGTATTAATAGGGGACCAATATTTACAAGTGCAGTTTTGGCCTTCCCATTATAAAATTGTTGGATATATCCCATGAGACTACCATAAACTCAATGATTTCTAAAAAACCATCAAATTTATTCTTTAAACAAATCTTTTCATATAGTTTATTCTCACTTTTATCATACCTCTAAATTAATATGTTGGAGGGAGTGAGATCATCTTCTATGAGCGCCACCTTGTCAATCATTCGAGATTAGAAGAGGTTGACCCCTAAGCTAGTATCCACTATATTAAGACATAATTCCACACCATTGAACCAGAATGTGATGTAAAATGGGTTAATTTTACTTTGAAAGACATCACCCTCATCTTCCTCTAAAAAGGAAATGATGGACCAAAATTCCCCCTAATCAGATTCTTCTTTATGATAACCCTCAATGATAGATACCTCATTATAAAAATAGAGAGGGATTTTTAAGAATTCAATAAAATCCTAACACATTTTATTTGATTTATGGTGCACATCAAGGATTAGAAGAATCTCTGGTATTCTAGTGAGGTGATATAGCACATCATACTTCCATGTGAGTGGTATATTTTTCCCTATTATGGGTCTCTCTCTAGCAGTGAGCACACCAGGCATGGTGATTGGGGTGTCAGGGCTTGGCTAGTTATGGATGTACTCTGCTATTGATTTAACTTCTTAGGTTGATCACTAGATGACTGAGTCCAAATATTTTTTAGGTATTGTTAAGTTCCATGTTTTTTTTTGACTGAGCCATGCAATCAAAATTTATGGTCATCTATGGATGTGTAGCCAATGTAGTAGCCTAGGAATATTGCACCTAATGATCCCTACACAAAACATGTTGTCTAGTATCAGTGACATGATTAGTTTTTTCTAAAGTTTTTTCTTGGGAAATTTTCCTACTAGTGTGGATTTAGCCTCTCATTTGATTGAATCAACCATAAGATTTGGAAAAAGAACATGGTGTTATCCATCACTGTTTTTTCATATAGGGATCTACCAAATTGAAAAAATTGACATAGGTGTATCCTGTATATTCATCGGTGGAGTATTATATAATGGGAATAATTCTATAGAACTCTCCCAATTTAGGAGGGATGGATTCACTGAAAGTGATAAATGGTTTTGGCACCGATGGGGGACTCTGATTGCTCTTGAAATTCCAATATTGGTTCTTCCAAGACATGTAATGATGCGACATAGATGTTATGTCCAATGTGGGAATGATTATTTTAGGATATTTTGGTCTACTAAAGTGGGTGAAGATGATTTTTTGGGTCTGAACGACTACCATATAATGCAACAAGTCATTGTACTTCTATATTCCCTAGAAGAGGATCTATTTCCACTCACTAGAGCTTTTGATGTCTCTATCGAGATCATCAAAGAATTTTCTAATATACATTGGTACATTGAATGATTTCACAATTCCTTATTCTACCTAGACATGGAGAAAAAACTTTAAGATGAAACATTTTTTGATTTTGTGTCCAAGGATCATATTGTATGGGAGGTGGTTTGTGTGATTGGTGAGCTGAGCTTCCTGGGGACTTTTACACTCTAACAATTTTAGGATTCACTTTTCTAATGCATAGATGAAATATCCCAAGGTATTTACATCTATAATTGAGTAGGTCTTGTTCATACTTTTAGAAAATTGGAATTCATGTGTATAGAACTGATGGGGTTCTTGAGAAGTGTTCTCAATGTGAGGTTATGCTTGACAAGGATGAGTTTTTTGATACTGCACTTAACAATGAATTTTTGATAGAGGTTCCTAAAGGAGGACATGCTTAGGGTCTTCATCTTGAACTATGATGATTGTATCTTCCTTATTTTTCCTTTTTATAGGAGTTAGAAGGGGTAATGGGACCAACTGCTAATTATTCCACTATAAGGCTTCTTCCAGACACTAAGACCTTTATGTGAACATTGAAAACCCACCTGAATATATCAGGGAGATAAGAGTAGGGACCAAATTATTTGTGAAATTATGAACACACATCATCAAGAGTTGTTCATGGAAATTATACATACCAAGTGAGTACATGATCCCCTCCCATCGGATAATGATATCAGAAACTCACCCATCGGGCCTCTGTTTCTACTTGGAGAGGCCATTGATTCTAGTCTTGAATAAGGTAGAGTATAAGTGGTAGAGGAACTACCTATGGAAATAATCCTAATCAGAGATAGATCCATGGACCTTCTAATTGTACCATAAAAATTAGAGTCCATCTAGGGTAGGTATGAAACAATGATTCTTAGAAGCCTCTGACTATTTTGAGGTCCCCAATATTGTGATGCACTATAAAGAAAAGTTGTTCAATTGCCACAATGGATCACCAATTCCATTGAATGGTGTGAAGCTTGGATTGTTTAATTATGGGGGTAGATTAACATGATATACCCCTATTAGATACTAATTTACTTCAGGTGTAACTAACACCTGTTTTGTCTATAGATTATTATAGGGGACAATGAGAGTGGTTATCACATCATCCTGGTGAGAGTTAGTAGTCACCAATGATTCTATAATCCCGTTGGTGTGATAGGCATAGTGGTATCATTCCCAGGGAAGGTAGTCATGATACCCAGGTGGAGTAGGAAAATCATATATGGGTCATTTTCAATAGCCACCATCTTCCACCCTAATTTGATAAGCGATACCACCCGGCTTGACTCTGGGTTTCTATAAAATGAGTAGTGCATGTTCAATTGGAGGAGAGATGGGGTACACTATGACATTTTACAAACCTAGGAATTTATCATCAATGAGATTAGTGGTGATCCTCTTATATCCCTAGAGTTCTTATAAAAATTTGGCCAACCTGGTGTCTAACTCAGTCTATGGTGTGGTCTTATATGGACCAAAAATATTAGTGATTACATTTCCTTTGGCGAGATGTCACCTGAAATGAGGAAATACCTCATTGGAAGGATGTACAAGGACCAGATCTTGTATCTATTGATGAGTGTGGGAACCTTCTAGAAGGTCTTCTTACTGTGGTTTATCTCCTCAAAGAATTTTTTCTCCATCACACCCAGGGTCATTAGTCATGTTTCATGGACCATCCAAGGGATTGATCATGAAGATGTTCATGGTGACAATGGTTGGAGGAGAAAATTATCCATTAATGGATGGTTCAGTATGACAATCCTATTGTCCCCATGGATGAGGGATCAATTGTAGGTAATCAAACTATCCTCAGCCTCTGATTTGTACATGTTGGTACATTTCTACCAAGTCTTTCTGAAGCATAGTGAGGATCTTGACAGAGGTCTTCTAGAATGAATGGAAGTATCCACATGAGCTAGGGTGTTAAGCCATCAGGAGTGTTTTGATGTCAAATATATGGCATTACTTATGTATGGTATCCATATTATCATGGATTCCTACGTAGTATAGCTAATGTAACCATAGGTGTTGGAGTGTTTCCTAGATATTCTGTAAGAATCATGTCGCTTGGTCCTCAGTGATGAAATATGGGATGATAAAGTTTAGGGTTTCGGGTGGCCAATACAAAACAAGAAGCTGTTTGATGTCCAAGATCAACCAAAAGTCCTAATGTTAGTTACCCATATGATCTTACTACTCTTAATTTTCCCAAGATTTTATTGGTGTTAGTTAGGTCACTGGAGGTGGAACTGACACCGACTTGCTCTGCTATTGAATTTCTAACAGGGGAGTTCTATACGGGCCAGTCGTCCCTAGAATATAGGAATGTCTTCAATAATTGGGGCCAACTTCATCACTATGTATATTTAGGATGGTATATCAATCTCCTCTTGATAATAGGGAGTTATAACATCCCTTTAGAAATCAACAAATTGTTCACCATTATCTGAGTGCGCCAATCCAGACCCGATGTCTCTCCCACTTCAAAGGAGGAGGATAAGAGGATACAAACCGATGAAGGTATAGGTGGTTTAAAAACATGTTCCTAGAAATAATTCAATACATATTCCACATACATGTATCTATGGAGGGAATTGGGAAATTTTTGAACCCCATCCTCTATGATGGTCAGCCTTAGTCAATGGGCTTTTGCACCTAGTTATGGCAGTAGAGATGGAGTTGTTTCTATTATTTCATCTATCGCATTAGACTCAAAGAGGTCAATGGATATATAGTGATTCCCTCATTCATTTATTATGTGGTGTGGGAGTTATCTGATCATGGACCCTTGAGGGTCAAAAGGGTTCCTTCCGCCCATGCTATGATTGGTGCCACGATCACGACCTCCATGGTGGTTGTTGGTCCTCCTATCCTGGGATGGATCTTTAAGAAAAATAAAGTATTTGAATCATGGAGGACCTATAATATGGTTGAGTATGTTGTGGATAGGAAATCTATGGTATAATTATTTATCATGGTATAGCCCATGATGGTTACCGGTGGTGCCCATGATGGGGAGAGTCAACCCAACAATCATGTTGGGAAAATGGGGACTCAATCCCAATCAGCTGAAGACGAGGCCTCGTAAATTTGATTATGGTGTGGTGTAAGGAGGTTTTTTGATGTATGGGGAAACTCAATATGAGTGAGAGGCATCATTTCAAGAATGGATTTGGAATTCACCTTGTATCAGAACCATGTGTTCTGGACCAGGGCCAGTCAAGTAGGGTTGGGTTGGACCTACTCGTCAACCTACAGAATTGGTCAGTCTCATTAGTGTGGAAGGGTGTGATCCCTTTTAAGAGGCTCCTGAGTGGTGGTCACTGATGGCCTAACCTGTACATCCCCTACTTCCTCAACATTGGGGGGTGGGGGAGATTTTGGATCATTCCAGTGAAAGGATCCTAAAATGGTTCATTTTTTCTTATGGGGGGGGGGGGATTTACCTCCCTACATAGCCCTTGCGGGAGGCAGTTCAAGTATGGTTTCATGGCCTCCATATCTTGTCAATCCAAGTCCCTTTTTGGGATGACTCCATCTTTCCAATATAGGAAAATGAGGGTGTTGATGACCCTTCTTTGGAAAATATAGAAAGGTGAGATGTGTTGAGGGCTCCCGGTGGACTTAGAAGGGGTGACCATTATGGCATGAGAATAGTGGTACTATATTGCCACACCGTTGGTCCCTTACCCCATGCCACCTAGAATTGGGTCATATAGAGTTTCATGTGGCATGATTCCTGTAATGTTTATGAGGACATTCATCAGTACATGATCAATAAAAGTCATCCATTGTGTTCCCAACATCATTTTACTCCTCTAAGGTGGATGGAGGATGCACATCAATGATGTATCAGATCGAGGATGCCCAAATTTCTTCATTCACCCATAACTATATAAAAAGTGTTCCATGTTGGGATCACCATTTTTTTGGTAGGGTATAGAATTGAACATTACGGGATGTCTATTATTCATACTACAGATTCCTCTTGGTAACTCATTTCCTAGTCCGATTCTCCCTCATAGATTTGATTCATGTTCATGAAACTCATTCTCAATTCCATCTCAAGGTAGACACCGATTAATTACGTGGCTTCTATATCGACAGAGTAGTAACATGTAGTCAGAGTTGATTTTAATGTTGGTAATATTTGATCATCTGTAGATGGTGGGCATGTTGGTAACTTGTAAATTCATCCATTTTTGGAGTTGGAGGAATCTCATAAGTGATGTATCTTGTGTTCAGAACCCATGGAATCCCATGTTTTCTATGAGGTAGTTGATTACAGGGGTGTGAGGAATTTGAGACTTGTTTCTTTAAGCATATAATGGTCCTTACATGAGGTAGATATTATGATACATGTGTTTGTTTTATAGACTTAAGTTTTTGTATAGACTCATTGGTCATTGGTTTAAATTCTTCAGGGGATGTTTCACATATACCATTTTTATTTACTATGTCATGTGGGGGAATCTCATGGAGATGCTGAGGTTCAATGGGTACCTCAAGTTTGGATAGTGAGAGGTTATTCTTGTCCCCATGGGTGAAGATGATCACACATTAGGGTTGGTGAGAGGTTAAGTGTTCGCCCATGGGGGAAGATGATCACACTTTAGGGTTTGTGAGAGGTTAAGTGTGTCCCAGTGTGGGAAGATAATCACACATTAGGATAAGAATTGTGTCCCCATGGGGGAAAATGATCACACTTTAGGGTTGGAAGTGTGTCCTCATGGGGGGAGATGATCACACATTAGTGTCTCCACCTTCCAAAAGGAAGGCATGAAAATTTAATGGTGATGTTAGGGGATTGGGATTCAAACTCATAGGGGTATCTCATACATGTTCGGTTGTAGAGAATGAACCTATAGGAGGCATCTTATGTACCCTGTTATGAGACAGGGATCAAAAACCATGTAGTTTGATGCTGTAATTTAAGGTCATGTGATGAGATTAGTCTATACAGTTTAACATTATGTGGTAATGATGCTTGTGTCATGGAATGATCATCACCAAGAGATGGTGTTGGTATTATTAATATGGATTTCCCATGTGGTGAGGAGTTATCCATTTCAAGTCATACATGGGGTAACTTGTTTTCATATCATAGGGTAAGACTATAGTTGAACATCAAGCACTGAAGATGTTGTCATGTATTTTAACAAGGTAAGACTAAAACATGGTGTTATACAGTTTAATGTATTTCATTCTAGACGTGGAGGGGTCCTATACCCAGGGATTCTGTATCCATATAGGAGAAGAGGATAAGGAATTAACCCCCATTGAGGGAAAAGGCAAGAATTTCCCTCAATGATTCAACCTTTAGGGATTACATGCCTACTATGTAGGAACCTTTGGGTGGTGCATGAAAAAAAAACTACCATGGTGAAGTGGATAATGGAGGTACTGACATTAATGTTCCTATGATTATGAGAAAGATGCATTAGGTTTCCCATGCATAGGAGAAAAAGGTTATGCAACCATCTAGGCCATGCAAGGAGAAAAGGGGTGGGATGTAAGGGTTGATGATACTGGGATCATGGATGATCAGGGTGTGAATGAACCAGGTATGGATTGGTACATGGAACTTGAGAACTCAACATTCATGATGGTGGATCTGCTGAAAGGAGGCACCATGCAGAGGAATGTTTGTTGGGCTTCAAAAAGGTTGGGGCTTTGCGAAGGTTGAAGGTCTCATGTAGGGAAGGGGTCATACGAAAGTATATATTTCAAGAAACATTGTGTCCCTAACTTAGAGTATATTCTTAGTTCTCATGGGGAATGTTTCACAAAGGATAACTATCTCAGAAAACCCCAAGATCCATGAAGGGATTTATTCTAACATAGAGTTCATGAACTTTCTTGAAAGGTGTATCTACCATCATTTGAGGTTCTCAAGAACCCTTGGGAGGATGGTTCATGAAAGTTGACTACATTAGGGAATCCGTATTCTCTTATCCTCATGATGGATAGAGTTTCATAAATTTAGACCCTTTATTGTAAGTACAAAGGTATCTTCCCCTTAAAAGTCAGAAGGAGGAAGGTATTTATAGGTTCTATAGAGGATGAGAGATATGATTCACAAATGATACCACCTCAGAAATATTTTTTGTAAATTTTTTGCACTGGGGAGGGTGTTTTCACAACCATACCTACATTGTTTGAAGGTTACCACTTTACATAACTATGGTAGCCATAAGTATTTCACATGTATATGGTCATTTACGAAGTTATGAGACCTTCACGAATCAGTTCCCTCTGGTGGAATTTTGGTCCTATTGGGTCTGGATTCTCCTTGGACCGTCCGTGTATTCCTCAACATCTCCCATGTCAAGTGATTTTTTCGTGTAAACAACTATAGTACTATCAATATACACTCATTAAATATATTTATTTCATATATTTAATTTTATTAGTTCAATATTAATTTAATTATATTTTTTTAAAATTGGTATATTCATCAAATCATATTAAATAATATATGTAAAATTTTTACATAATATGTACAAAATATAATATATTTTATCAACATGATTTTTTATTTTATTTGTACCTAAATTTAAGAGGATGTGGTAGTCCAAAGATAACATCAGAGCTTGATTTTGGGTGTGGTGGAAGATAATCATTCTCCAATAGAAGTATAATCCACTGCACTAATTGATTATACATACAAACTGATCCTCAATTATATGGAAGGCAACACAGACATGATCCACCAGGAGCAGATAAGAGGGAATGTTTGAAGGATAGGTAATGGGTTCCCGATAGGGTTAAACACCTCTGTTATAAACCCCAAGAAGGTAAAGAATGATAGGAAGTCAAGAAACAAAAATCAGAAAGATGTGGTGGTGGATGAGGAATGGCGGTGGTGCTGCCACTATGGAAGAGTGGATACACAAAAATGTAGGAAGTGGGTGTGGGGGGTGACACTGTGCAACGATTTCAGGTGCTTCCCCATTGAAATCTCAAGTATCAACTCTGAGACTTATTCAAATTTATCCAAATGATACTCCCACTTAGGGAGAACAATCACCCAAAAATATCACAGTTTGGAGGCAATATCAGGGAGACTGGTTGAAAAAAACACTCCAGGGATGATTTAACCACCCAAGGTGCCTCCATAGAGGAACATTACGCCATAAACCATGAATTACATGACATAGTACATTTTTGGCACCCCTAGCGAGCCAAGAACCCACCTCCACCATAATAAACTACCCACAATTCGCTAACAAAACAGAAGGGGTGTGATGGGAGACACTATTAAGCAGCGACGATACTTGAGGGAACTCCATGAATGGGCTTTGGGAGGACCTTTACATAGTCAGGGATGCATGGGATGATATAGGTCCTTCATTTCCTCCCTTGATGAGAAATCACCCCACCCCCTCTATGATAAATGTTCCCTATGAAAGGATGGTGTGTTGGGAGAAAATGTTATCCAATGAGGTTACGGGAAGGAAACAGGAGGACATTTATGACATTAATTAGGATATGTTATATAGTATCTACCCATTGTTTCCCCCATATACTGATCTAGGACCCCACCCAATCAAAGTCATCAACTATACAATGAAAGAGTGCAGGGAGACACCATTTGGTAATAATCCTGCACAAGTGTGTTGGATAATAAACATGTGTTTCCCTGGATTGTGCGTACCTCAACTGTAGCAATGGAGGCTTGAAGAATTCAAAATTGGGCAGCACCAACTACCACAAACTGTTAGAATTTATTTATTTTTGTTTCCATTTTGTTTACTGTGTATTTATATCCCTATTAATAGGGAGTATTGTGTGTATTGTTGTTTAATCTGAAGCTGAAGAAATAAAATCATTCTATTTCCACTCTAACTTCTACTGAGATCACCATTAGTAATCTACGTTCACGTGTTGTCGTGTTATTTTATGTCAAATCCTCCATCAGTGGTATCAAAGTAAGGTTTGAATGTGGTCTTGTGATATCCACATCCTCTTCTGATTTTGCTGTAAAAAACCACATTTAGTGCTTTCATAGCATTGTAGGTAATCTGCGCTAGGAGGGATCCATGATATCTGCATCCGATCATTTTCTATGGCCAAATGAAGAAGAAGGTGAATAATTCCCAATGATTTTGTCTCTCTATTAATCAATTAAAGGAAGTTTGAAATTAGGAAAAGTGTTCATTTTTTTATTCCCCAAGTCATATTTGTACCCCTTTAGCCTCACTTTCTAAATTTTGAAAAGTAGTTTGTCATCCACATTGCATCCTATTTCAAGCATCCCTCTATCCAATTATCATTTTGTGCTCCCTTTGGTTTCAACACATATCCCTTTCACATAAAAAAAGAGAACCATATATCCACATCTATCCCCTTCCCATCACATACTTTGTTACATGTGGCTATAATTTTTTTTGGAAACCTTCAATTTCAACAAAAAAAACTTCACTACCATATTTTATTACAAAAAAAGAAAATTTTTCAATACAAAATTTCCAAAATAAAAATTACTCGATCTCTAATTATCAAAAAGGAACTTTTTAATTATGAAAAAATAATTGCAATCTGCACTAGAAGAAGAAATGATATTCCTAGATATAAAATTCTATTTCATCGAAAATATATTTAACTTCTCTTTAGACATTGATGATGATGACATATGTGTTAATTGACAGCCCTAGCATCAGGATGAATTCTTTGAGGTCCCTCCTCCCATGGAGCCACACAACATTGTAGGTGCCTCTGTAGAAGAAATGTAGTTTCTTTAAAATTAATACGTCTTCTCAAAAGTCAAGAGCCCCATGAAAATTATATCCAGTGGACCTTCTGGTAGTTCAGACTTCCTAAAATGCCAAATCCTAGTGTTGGTTCTCAAGGGGAAGAATAATTGAACCTACTTCCAATGCTTATGAGTCCTGGTGAAGTATTGAAATAAGGGGGGATATTTCAAATAAACTGAGGTAGAGGATTCCGTGAACAATAATATGACCCCAGAATAGAATTACAATCTAAAATAATTCCAAATCAAAGCAATAAAAACTAATTTGTTTTCTACGGTTTTTATTTTGTTCGAACGATAACCTCCAATGATCTTATTATCTACATCGACATGGATTTTTGAATTTACTATAGATAATGACTATGGTGAATTCATTATAGGTACTGGTCATCCTCCCAAATATGATAAAAAATTATGGGTCACAAGGAAAACATTTTTAATAGGGGATGTTGGATAATAAGAATATGTTCTCTTGGACTGTGCCAACCTACACTGCCGTAATGGAGGCTCAAAGAATTCAAGATTTTGCAGCACCAACTATAACCAAAATTCAAACTTTAATTTATCTTAGTTTCCAATTAGTTTGGTGTGTATTTGTATCCTTATAAATATGGGGGATCATGTGTGTTGTTTCTGTTTCAACCTCTATTAAGATCACCACTAGTGATCTGCGTTCACGTGCTGTTGTGTTAGCCGCTGCCAAATCCTCTATCAAAGTGAACTGGTTTATACGCCCTTCATGGATAAAACCTATTATAATGTATGGTAGGAAATGAATAGAGTTTACAATGAGATTGGAGTATGTGCTAAATCAACCCTCACAATCCATAACCTCTCATCCCAAACCCCCAAGGGATAGAAGGTCAAGGACCAAGTACTTACATGATGTGGTGGTGGGTGATTGAGGGAAGATGTGAGACCACTACAATAGTTGAGGGAGGGGAAGCTCTTGAAAAGACACTTTTTAATGTCTATGGGTTGTAATACATGAAGGTAAACCTAAGTGATGAGTACCCACTGAATATTAGTCATAGTTTCAACCGAGAGATTCATAAAAAATTGTCTATGAAGGTACTCAAATTGTTGGAGAAAAATTAAAAACAAATATTATAGTTTGTCTCCAACAACCGGGAGACTGAGAAACATGAAAACTTTTGGGATCATTAGGCCACCAAAGGTGCCTTAATCGAGGACCATTACCCCATTAGGGATATGCACATATCCTCTTAGTCACCACCCATAAAGAGAGAGGAACCCGCCACCAACATAATTAACCACCCACATGTATCCAATGAAGCAGCTGTGGTGTGCGGGGATCCACTATTAAGAAATGGGCCTGTTATAGGTAACTACATTAAAGTTTGTAAGGGATACATTGGATTAAAAAAGTCCTCTATTTCCTCCCCTGGTGTGCCAACACTCCACCCCCTACATGATCAATTACCTGGAAGTCGAGAACTATGCAATGATGGTGTGTTGGGAGCCAATGTTTACCAATGTTGCTTTGGGAAGGAATTTCATGAAAGGCTAAAAAGAGGAAATTTACATCATAAATGAGAATCCCTTCTAATATATCTTCCCATAATTTCCACCCATGGTGATAGAGGACCCCACCCTATCCATGATCAACGACCCAAAATTCATTACCATCCCGGATGCACCAGTTGCCTAATGGAGACATCACAAAAAATCTTCCCAAAAGTCTAAGATGTCATTGCACTCATGTTCTAGCCTATGCCTTCTCATTATGATGTTGACACTTCCTAAGGACTCCACAAACCAAGATCTCCCTTGTGGAATCCACCTTTCTGCAAAGTCTTCTAGGGTGAGGGCATCACCGACCAACTCCTGTAAAGTTGCCTTCTTATCCGACAATTTTGAACATCCAACCCATCGTCGGACCGGTGACACTACCGCTATCGTATCTGATGAAATCACACCATTAATAATATAAAGGATGTGTTTTCTAATGCATGCTCTATCTACGAAACCAGCTGTTGAAAAAGTGGTGTGAGAACCCTTCTCCTACACCATGTTTGGTGATATTTTAATAAAAATAAATAAATTATTTGATAGTCTATAAAATAAAATAAATGATTTTTATTTCTCTCCATATTTTTTGATGAATAAAATAGTAAAATAAAAGAAATGATTTGGATTTATCTTCATCTTGTTTTATGAATATTTTTAAAATAAAATAAAAGAAATTAATTTATGATAAATGTATACAATATGGGTAAAATTTGAAATTTAAAATATTAGTAAACCTCCAACATCATTTCCTTCCAATTCATCCCAAATTATCAAATGATTTAAAAACAATAGAAGGAGAGAAAGTAATTTCTCTCAATTTTATCCCATTTCATTTCTCCCCTCTTAATATTACCTCAAAAAACATCAGAAATATATTTCTCCCTTCAATATCATTTCTTACTTCTCCATATCACCCATGCCAAACTAGCTCATATTATTGACCAAATCTTTGTCACCAACTCACATCGGTACTGGCCCCTATGTCTAGAGGGGATCCTTATTCTCTACCATCCCTCACAGTGTTCAAAAGTCTTCCTCTGCAATAGAGTTGTCATCGTCCGGACCTCACTGGTGTCTTATCCCAATCGTCGGTGGGTGGGGGGGGGTTAGATCTCTCCTATGATTTTGCTGATGCCCCCTGAATCAAGCAGGGATAATCCTTATTCATAAACCTCCAAAAAAAGAGGAGATATACCTTACCTAAAATATAGGGATTTCCAAAAATTAGGGGACTAGAGTCTGTCGATCAACATATCTTCAAATATTTCAACACCACATTCCATGGCGTTCCTCTTCTCAGGAGATCAATGGTTGCTGCAAACCCTAGATTAGGGTTATCCTTTTCCACTACCGCACATGGCCTTCCCTAAACTGGTTTTTATTCAGTCAAAAACACCCATCCCCATCGCTTCAGTTTTTACAATTCCACACGATGTGGTTTTCCTCTTCTCGGGAAAGAAAAGGTCATTGTCACCAAAATCCCTGGATTACAGTTTGCCTAAAAAACTATCGTACATGGACTTTTCATGATGGGTTTTGTCTTTGCCTCTCCATCCACCTCCCAAAACTCAATTCAAATCCAATTTAATGGTCCCCAAACTAGAAACATTTTTAAAATTATTTATATATCAAAATTATTTTTAAATTATATATATATATATATATATATATATATATCAGGTGATTTGGGGTAAAATTATAGTGAAACACAAGCACGCCATGCACCCACATAACCGAATAGAAATATAATAGCCTCCAAGTGATAATCTATCCATTAAACCCCTCTTATTTATTAAATATATGGCTGTGGACCCATGACCTATAGGCCCTTCTTCACCATGCCAGCTGGCACATTCACCTGTTTGAAGCCCTACCTGTATTTTTTACCCAATCCACATAACAGGTCCTTGGAGTCATCCCTCTTGGTCCTCGTCATTCGTCAAAGTTCCCCCTCAATGAAAGTCTATATGACTATCGTCCTTCACAAGGCCTCATGATATCTCCCCCACCACTCCAACCTTTCATCCACGATGCTTGTCATCCTGAGGAAGTCCCACACTATCACTGGATGAAACCCCCGATCACCGCCATTATCTCCGCTAGGCCCGTTGCCACCACCAACTATTGTTACCATGCTCGTTGTGCCCAGGAAAGATTCCTTCAGACCTTCAATGATGTTGTTGTCTAGCCACCATCACTCGTCGATTCAAACCCTTCCCTTTCATCACTCTTTCAGGCATGAAGATCCCCATCAGCGCATTCGATAAGTCACCCCACCACTAGAATCACCCCAACTAATTTCCACACTGCCTGTTGAAATCCCCCTAAATGGGGATCAACATGTATTGAACCCTATATTGAGATGAATTATTATGAGGTGACTACCACTAGTCCAAGGCCCCAACTAAAAAAAATATATATCAGGTAACGAGGTATTATTGGGCACCACGCCACACCTATCCTGGTCCCAACCGATCACTTTCACACCATCCTTCCCCAACTAAATTAAAGTGAGGTAGGACTCGAACCTGAGCTAGTTCCGTTGCTAGGGAGTGGATTCCTTACACAATACCACTAATCCAACCTCATTCGGCTTGTATATATATATAATTATAAATAAATCTTTATAATTTTAGAATATATATAATTATATAAATATAAATATGTATTTATATATTTATAAATACGTTTATTTATCTATTTATCTATAATTATAATTATAAAATAATATATTTATATATTAATCATTATAATTATATATTTTTAATAATTTATAAATATAATAATTATAAATATTCAGTTATAATAAGTATATTTATAAATAAATAATCATAAATAAATATACATGATTATAAATAAAGAATTAAATTTATAAATAAATATAATTAGGTATAATTATTTACGATTTTAAATAAATATAAATATATTTATATAATTATAAATAAATATAAATATATACTTCTAAATAAATATAAATATATAATTATAAATATATTTATATTTATATTTATATAAATATATAATTATAATTATATCTACAAATGTATTTATATAATAAATAATATATTAATTTTGGGAAAATGCGTTAGGGGGCAACTAGTCCATACAGTGACCCGTGCTGCATACAGTGACCCGTGCTACATATCTAGGGGGTAACTCGTCCATCCCAAGTTTGTCTCATGTTACGCCAAACATTCCAAAGTAGTTGTCTGCTCCCCATTTGCCAAAGTCGTCACATATCACACCCATAACTGGATTCCCCATGTTCTGAGGTCTTCACCAACCTACATCCAAACCCAATCCCCGTTGATGCGAGTGGCTTCCTACTATCGATTTGTGGTCACCGATCACCACCACTGGTCACCCCGCTAAGGAGAGGAGCTCCGTGATAGTGAGACATAGTCATCTATCACGACTACCAGGGTCCCAAACCCACCTCACTGCTGAATTTTCATACCCATGCCCAAGGTCATGAAAACCAACCAATGCCATTATCAGGCATCCAAATCATCACCACTCTCTTTCCAGGCTGCCCTCGATATCCACTTTTTATCGTCTCATTTTCCCTATATTATAGGACGCTCCCATGAGGTGATCTGATATTAACACATGTTCATTTATTACACGTGGAAGTATCAGGTTGTGGTGATTTTCTAGAGGGCACTGGAGAGAATTTTAATCTCATGGGAAATGAGATGTATGAAATGAGGGATAACATGACAAGGTTTTTTTCATTTTCATTGGGTTTTTCTGAGCAAGAGCTGAGGAATTGTGGGATTACATAATGGGATTTTACATTTTCAATGGGTTCCATCAGGAAAGGTTACAAGGATGGTGGGATTGTGTGGAAATAGAAAATTAAATGCACCCCCAATAACTGATTTCACCATAGGGTTTGGAATTTTATTTGGGTTTCACCGGAAAAGGTATGAGGTATTGCGGTATTGTGTGGTAGGATTTTCCATTTTCACTGGGTCTCACTAAGTTTGTATTTCATTACAATGAGAATCGAAGGAGTCACTAGAATGTAGTGTGGAATGCAGGTAATTTTTTCTGAAGTGCTAATCATCACAGTGTGAATCATCAGAGTTGTGGGATTGCAGTGTCAAATAGATGTGATTTTTTTGGGTTTTACCTTTGTAGGGGGGTAGTAACCTTCAGTTTATTTCATTTTGGAGTTCTCAATTTTTCTTCATCTTATAATGGCTACAGATTAAGGTATTTTATATTATATTTTAATTTTCTCTATTTTTAGTGTTATTTTTTTTATTTCCATATAAAATTATTTTTTATTCCTTACGTATTTTGTTTTTATATTTTCAAAATTTATTTCCATAATGCACTACGTGTTTCTACTAGGCCACTCCTCCAATGGCCCGAAGGCCTTAATTTTTTTATTGATTTTTGACAATTGACCTTTCAATGGGTGAGGTGGAACCCTTACAAGTCCCATAGGTGTAAGTATTACATGATCCATAGGCCTTAGAAGAATTCATTGCCTGTAGGATTCAAGAATTACATTCAACCCATACTAACTACTTGGAACCGCTTCTCCCCATCATCTCCACTATGAAATAATCTCTCCACCTTATAATGGTTGTTTAGTTAGGATTTTCAATGCATGAATAGGCTTGTCCTGATGGTAGGTTCCATACCCTCTCATTATTTCAATATGTTTAGCTTCTGTTATGGTGAAATATCCTTGATCATACTACTTCTAGAGCTTGTTCCTTGTAGGTTGTCTGGTTTTCATCTGCACTTAAGGTGGTCTGAATTCCTTGAGGTGGCCTGAAGTCCTTACTGACATGAAGGTCTGGGTGGCCCGAAGACCTTAAAGGACTCAGGGACCAAATCAGTGGCCCAAAGGTCCAAACAAGGTAATAGTCTCGACTGCTACAGTGCCAAACAGTACCTACTACAGTTCCCGCTGTAGTACATGCTACAGTACTACTACAATTCCCACTATAGTACTACTACAATACTACTACAGTATTTGGAAATTCTACTCAGGGGTGAAACGCATCTCCCACTCATTTTTCTTGAGCTATTACTTGGTTTGTCATTTTATTTATCATCTAGAATCACATTTACTTATGTAGGTTTTCCATGTTGAGAGAATTTGATTTTCTTTTTGGATTTGGGTTTTCCCTATATGGTTTATCCACAATTTCAGGGTGAAAACACTCACCAAGGAAATATAGGGAGGCTTGGATCTACCATTTCCATTATCAATTCCACCACAAACTCCTCCAAGTCATGATTCCCAGCATGTGTCATGCTACTCTTGTGTTTTGTAGGAGCCCTAACTTTATCCTGACAAGATTCTCTGTGTTCTTGGATTACTCCAGCCTTGTACTATTGTCCTGAAGGAGAATCGACCTTGGTGTAGATCTTTAGTGGAGATTTAGATTCTAATTTCCATAAGGGGTGTTGATGTGGGAGTGTTTGTAGATCCATACCAGGTTTCTGATATTGCGACGAAAGAATAAAGGACTATCAGATAGTGGTAAATTTTTTACTGTGTAAGTTTTCTTTTTTTTTTTCATTCTCTAACTGCTTCATTTTTATGATCCTAATTCACCCCTTTTCATGATTTTTTCTTCAGGGTTTTATTTTTTAATTTGTTAAATTTAGTTTTAATAAAATGATTTCATAAGGTGGTGTTATTTCTGTGGAGTAAGGCCAAATCGGTTCTGAACCACGTTAAATCTCGGTGTCTTTTATGCTTTCTATTTTTATTCTTATTCTACCCTTTTTTTTGTTTCTTAGTGTTCTGGTTTCACTATTTACCACAATAGTTTTCTATTTGGGTTTTTATTATGTTATCACATTTTTTTCTGGTTTGAATATTATATAGAACCCAACTGTATATTCGGTCGTCCTTGGAAATTTATTTGGGGAATACTTTTCATCCAAGCCCCTAACAAAGTGGTATCAGGGATACCTTAATAAACTATGGAATATATGAAGTATGGAATAGAAAAATTTGACTGCAATAATTACTTTAATTTGTGGAGATTAAAGATGTGATACCTATTAGTCCAATAGGAGACACAAGATTCCCGTTATAGACCAAAAAAACTCCATGTAAGTT
The DNA here is from genome assembly GCA_963277665.1 of Viscum album. Lineage (NCBI taxonomy): Eukaryota > Viridiplantae > Streptophyta > Magnoliopsida > Santalales > Viscaceae > Viscum > Viscum album. The sequence goes on from OY728162.1 coordinate 41,980,695, forward strand.
AGTTCACTCATGGTCAGACAGTGAAGAACTATTCCGATGTCCCTCCCAATATTTTGATGAAATAATATAAATCTTTAAAATTTTATTTCGGTGATACAGTTACATGGGATCTTTCTTATGAGAATTCCAAAGCTAGTATTTGATATAATCTTAAAAAAAGTTATATGAAAAAATCTTTAATCAAACTTATACATAAAAAAAATTATACACCTTCAATATGCATTATGAAACTACCATCCAGACACACCTTGATGAGTTTAATAAATTCTTATTTGAGCTAGCAAATATAAATGTTAATGTTGAAGATGAAAACCAAACCATCATACTTTTAATTTCGTTAGATAGTTCATATGAACATCATATAGATGCAATGATGTATGACATAGATTCCTTGAACTTAGAGGAAGTCAAGTATGCCTTGTTTTTCTATGAGTTGTGTGCCAAGGATAAGGTTAAACATGAAGTTGAGGGTATGAATGTGAGGGGTTGTTCATAGTTTAGAGGAAAAAAGATAGGTAAAAGTAATAAGGGAAGAATTATTCATAACCAATCATAGGAATATCGGTCTATTCCCTATAAGAAGTAGGTTACCTGATACCATTGTAGAAAACATGGGCATATTATACCCACGTTCCCCTATTTAAAATCGGGTAACCCTTCCAAAGAATCTAGTGATCATTCTTTCTTGGTAGACCAAGGCTATGAAATTGTTAAGGTATTTTTTGTGTCCCGATAAACTCTTCAGGACAAGTGGGTCTTAGAATCAGGATGCTCACTTCATATGTGCATGGATTTGAGTTATTTTTATTTTTTGATTGAGGGAGTTGATGGAGAGGTTGTTTTTGGAAACAAAAAGAGATATTGCTTCTTGCGTAGTGGTTCTGTCATACTTGAGCTATTAGGCCATTCTCCTATTGCCTTATTGGATGTGAGACGGGTTCCATATTCACATAGGATTCTGATATCATTAGGCATCTTGGACCAAAGAGGTTTCACCTTTAAATCTGATTTTGGTTGTATTAGAATATCTAAGGGAGATCATATAGTTCATAATGTTTTCTTATTGATGGTTTATATATTTTGTATGGGAGAACACACGTCAAGTTGTTGAGAAATTCCTATATCATTAACAATGACAATACTATGCTTTAGCATAGGTGACTGTGACTTGTGAGTGCTAAAGGACTAGAGGAATTGAGCAAGTAAGGGCTGCTCAATCATGTTACACCATGTATCTTTCACTTTTTTTAGGACTTTTTCTTGGGTAGGTGTAAAAGAGTTTTTTTTCATAAATAAAGATTTAAATATGGTCTTCCACTTGTGTATACTCACTCTGACTTTTGGGGACCTGTTAGAACTACCTCCCCTAGTCAGGGACCACACTTTTTCAATTTTAGCGATGACCTTACAAGGATAGTATGGGTTTATATTTTGAGAATTAAATATCATGTATTCTAGGTGTTTAAAACTTGGAAATACTCTTATGAAAATGAATCTAGGAAGAAATTAAGGGCCTTGAGGACTAATAAAGGCCTTGAATACCTGTTTATGGAATTCAAAAAGTATTGTGAAATTGAGGGTATTATGAGGAACCAAACTATGAGTTATACTCCTTAGAAGAATGGTTTAGTAGATCATATGAATAGTAAAATTATTTAGTGATTTCATATCATGCTTGCATGCTCGGGATTTCATGAAGCTTTTTGGGAAGAAGCTGTCACTATGACTGCTTACTTTATAAATTGGTGTTCCTCATCCACCAAAAGCTTTAAGACTCCTATTGAATTTTGGAGAAATCACCCCCATCCTATGAAAATATTAGGGTATTTATAAAAATTTCCTACGCTCAGGTTAAGGATTATAAATGTGAGCCCAAATCATTCAAGTGCTTCTTCATAAGGTATCCTAAGAGAGTGAAGGGGTATAAGATTTGGGTAGATACACATGGATTTCAAAAGTGTATTCTTAGTCGGTATGTGGTGTTTCAAGAGTCCGTTCTAGCTAGAGTTTATCCTAAAACTCATGAAAAATATTATCCTTATCAGAAGAAGTATCTTGATGCTGATCCTCCTAGTTTTAGTGAGTCTCATGTCAAGACTCATTCTACCTCTCTAGTGCCCCATTCTCAACCTAAACCATAATATGGGTCTAATTCTAAGGATAATATTAATGATTGAGTTCCTAGGGACCTTAGAGGTTATAAAATCATTAGGGACAGGCAAAGAAGATTCATTAGACCTCCTCTTAGGTAAAACCATGCTAATATGGTTGCCTTTTCATTACATGTAGTAGAGGATCTCAGTGGAGAGGATCCCCAAAGTTACAATCAACATGCCAATGAAAGAACCATACATGGTCCATAGTAAATAAACCAACAACTACCAAGGAAATTGGTTAAAAATTGATATATATATATATATATATTTATATAAAGGGATAAAATTATGAAGGGAATAAAATTAAATTTAAGTCCAGTCTCTTAGCCAAAGGCCTCTTTCATAGAGAAGGAATTGATTACACTGAAATTTTTTCTGCTGTAGTTAAACATTCTTCCATAAGAAATATTACCCCATTTTACCATCTATATTTTCATATAGAATAGCTATATGTAAAAAATTATTTTATGGTGATTTAATTTAAAAATTATGCATGAATATTCCTACTCGTTTTGAGAATGAATTTAAAACTAATCAAGTTTTTTTCTTAATAAATTGTTATATGGATTAAAACATGCTTCAAGAAAATGGTACAAGAAGATTTATTCATTTATGTCATAAAATGGTTTTAGATGGAGTCATTTTGATGCATGTTTATATTTTAAATCAATTAAAAAAACCATTTTAATTCACTACTTTCTGTTTATGACATGTTAGTCATCTTCAATAATATGAAATTAAATATCGATGTATTTTTTTCTTTTCGTTTTTGTTTCTTATTCTTCCCTTTTTTTGTTTCTTAGTTTTCTAGTTTTTCTATTCACCCTGACATTTTTCTAATAGGGTTTTCTTTTAGTGTTATCAAATTTTAATTTCTAGTTTGAATACTATACTGAACCCAATTGTATATTCTATGGCCCTTGTAAATTTATTAGGGGATTACCTTTCATCCTAGCAATTAATAGTTAGTGTGATGGTAAATCTGGAATTATTTATTATCCAATACCGTATGAAGAATTTTTTGGTGGATGTGAAGGGTTTGAAGATTATATTTGAAGTTTTTTTATTGTTAGTTTTGTGTAAAATTTGGAATTAGTTTCTTTCCAAGACTGCATGCTTATTTTTTATTGGATGATTAGCCCAAATAAATATATAGTTTTTGTTGCATTAGGAAAGTTCCAATGGTCCTTCCATTAGAGTTCTAATGGATGTTCTAGTGGAACATCCACTAGAATATCTACCGGAACTTCCACTGGAACCTGGAATTCCAAATAAATTCAATATGTCTTATAATTTTTTTGATTTATAATTCCATAAATATAATTATATTTATTATATTTATAAATAATTTTCTTCCTTTTTTTTCAAATTGTTCATACAATTTCAAATTCTAAATTAAATAATTTTTATGAAAATTATGTAATAATTTCAATTCATATTTTCTATAATTGTATTTAATAAAAATATATTTATAAAAAGTTCAACTAGAAGTTTTAATTGTATTTTTTCCCAATTATGTAATTTTTTTTACATTTTTTTCAAATAATTTACACATTTTAATATGTTAAATTAAATAATTTTTATAAAAATTATTTAACAAATGAAGTTCATATTATGTAATTTTATTTGATAAAAATATATCTATTAAACACAAATTTTTATTAAAATATTCCTTAGTTTTAGAGATATAATGTTTTTTATAGTGTTTAACTTTCAGTGGATCTTACAATATAAAAAAAATTTAATATGGTTTATAAATACTTTTATTTATAATTTTAAGAATATATTTATATTTTATATATTTTTAAATTATTACTTTCTTAATTATATAATGTTTTTTACATTTTTATTCATATAGTTTATAAATTTTCAAAGTGATTAAATCCTTTTATAAAATTTATATACTTTTCTTGCACTTAATTATTTTTTTACAGGTTGTTCCAATGATGATGATGTTGATGGTGCAAAAACATCTATTAAACTAGTTTTAGTGATGATAATCAAATCACTTGATGATGCACAATGTTTTTAGGTAACATATGGGGGAGTAAATGGGTTGAGTGTATGCCGAAAATACTCAAATAAAAGGAGAAAGGATAAATAAATTTTCACATCAATACTTTATGCATATAGAGAATAAGGTCATAGGAAGGTTGAAAATTGTGATTGAAAGGTGGAATTTCTTTGGGCAGAGACATCTATAGATTTTCTTGATAGAAATGGGGGATATTTTGTTGTCTTTTGGGAAATATGAAAGTACAATACCTATTAAAGGGAATAATCACCCCGTACACAGCCCTGAATCAATTCATATAATGAAGTCCCAAAGAAAAATAGTATAAGCACAAGTAGATGAGTAAGATGTGAATTATTCTGAAGGTATTAAACCAAATGATTCCTCCTCCTTGGAAATAACTATTATAGGTGGTCGAGATGTTATTGAGTACATGGTTGTTTATTAGTTTAATATTTTTTCTAAACATGAAAGGGAACCGGTTCATTGTGATTCATGTTTTATGTTATAGTACATGGAAATACAAAGTCAGGATAATACATCATTTATGTATACTATACAGTTGTACATGAATGATAAAGGTAGTAATATTTTCTACACTGATCCAAAAATAAGGAAAAATTATGAGTTATTTTGGAGATGTTTCTATTTTTGACACTACTTTCAGAACTAATAAGAAGTATAGGCCCTTAGGTGACTTTGTGGGGTTCAATAATTATTGGGAGATTATTTTTTTGGGGAATCTTTGTTTTATGATAAAACTATGACTTATTTTTCTTGGTTCCTTCAAAAAAAATTATAGGTGCATCACATGAAGTGACCTAAAACAATATTTACTAATCAGGATATGATAGTGAGAAAATCCATTTATGATGTTTTAGTTTAAAATTTACATCCCCGTTTTCCATGGAATTTGATGAAAAATGGAATTAAACATTTAGGTAACTTGTTGAAAGATGTATCTAGTTTTTTAAATAAAATTAAGAGGATTTTGTTCCAATACCATGATGAAAATCAATTTGATCAGGACAGGGCATCCCATATAGTAGAATATGGGGGTGGGAAATTTCAGTGTCTAGAAGATATATTCATGTTTCAATAAAATATGGAACATTAATTTTTGAATGATTCTTCAACATCAGTTATTATCAAACCCTAATTAAGTGGATTTTTTAATAGATTCCCTAAAGATTACGTTTATCACAAGTTATGTGTTGTCGATTTATTTAATAAATTTAAGAGATTGTTAGAAAAAAATTCAATATCATGAAAACAATTCCAAATTTGAAATCTATGAGAAGTTTCCTCATAATAATTACCCATACAATGATTTTATGTTCCATATTTCTACTAGATATACACCAAAATTATTTTATTTATTTCAATATGAATATCAAATTATTAGTGATTCTTTTATGACATCATGTATTGAAATCAGAGTTTAATTAATTTATGTTATTGGAATGGTAGGATGTGAAGGCCAATTTCATATATCATATAAATATTCCAATGAGGTTGTTGAATGTTCTTGTTGAAATTTTAATCTATTTGGGTATCTTTGTTGCCATGTTTTAAAAATCTATGATTGTCTTGATGTCATATCAGTACATGAAAAATATATTTTGTGGAGTTGGACCTGATTGGATAGAAATATTTTGATGTTTGAAGGATATTCTATTGATGTAAATAGATATATAAAACCAGTAATAGAACATTGTTACAATGATTTAACATGAATGGGAATGAAGTTAATTAATTTTTCTTGTGAGATAGATGTGGGTTATGAAATTTCCTTATACAATTTCAATAACTTTTCAAAATAGTTAACTACTATAAATACATCATTGGATAGAGTTACTGGTCATGAATTTTTAGACACAATTATAAGAATTCATTATTTTAAAAGGAAAAAAGGAAAGGGGGAAATAAAATAAAAATATTTTTAGAAAATGGATACTAAAAGTGTACACAATTGAATAAAAATAAGAAGAAGTCTAGTGATATGATGATGATATGATTTCACTTTATGTTGAATTTCATTTTTAAGTGTATTCTTCCAATTTTAATGTGGTATCTTATGTCATTTTTATTTGAACACAAGGAATTGTAGATAAAGAATGGTCAGATTTTTCTGTTGTATCTAAAAAAATAGTTTTAAATGTATTTTTCTCTTCACTCTTTCTTATAAGTGTTTTAATTTTTTTTGTTTCTCTCTTGCAGGGAGGATTATCAACCAATTTGGAACATAATATTTGGAGGTATAAATCTATAGGATTGGAAGAGGAAAAGTAGTGTATACATTGGTTGATAGTTGTTTTTTTTGGGTTGAATTATGATGTCTTAGCACCATGTACATGCTTATTTAAACTATAATTAATAAATTGAATAATTTTTAGGTTTCAAGAATTCATTGTATATATTTAGTTGTAATGGATTGGGATACCATTTCAAGAAACTGCAATTTGTATGCAAATGTGTTTTATGATAATAAAATGACTACTCTAATTCCTTTTTGTATTGGGAAACAATTTCATGAAACTTCAAATGTGCTGTATGAAAATGTGCTAAATATGAATGTTAAAGTGACACTTGTAAAGATAATAATTTCCATAATACAAATGTGAAAATAATAATTCCTACCAATAATATTAAATATTATAACATGGAAAGTACAATGGTACTTTTGAATCCATGTTAGTCTTAACATTGAAACATAACAGAATAAAAAATTTGATATAAAATAAGGTAAACTAATATTGGGGATAATTTTGAAGAGGATTTTTTTAAAATATCAAGGCTTCAACATGGTTTTAAATTTATTTAGTTTTTATTATAATGGTATTTTTTAAATAAAAAATACATTATGATATTTTTTATACATTATTGGAATCCCCCAAACAACTTCTAAACAACCCATGAAAATAACCAAAATGAAATAATTCACCCACCTTAAAAACAAATCGCCAGAAAAATATCACTTTGAAAACACTACCCACTAAAAACTCTATAATAATGTAACTGAACATAAAATGCACACAATAAACCTACATATCATCAATATTATATATTCCATAATTAAGTAAAGAAATAAAGAAAAGGAAATCTAGTAACACCAACATGGAAAAAATATTCCCCTCATAAGCATAAAATCAATGATATTCCCTTTAATATTAAATAAAATAAAAAAATATCTATATAAAAAAGTATGACATTAATATCTGTATTTAATTATCAATATTCCATTTGAAAAAAAATCAATACAATGAAATTAAAGTATCAAAATATAAATATAGTATCCAATAGTATAATAGTTTTCAAATACCAATCAACTAGAAACCTAAATAATCATGATCATACAATCACTAATATTGATATATCAATACCAATAAAAACAAACCATCATTAGTATCTATTTAAAACCATAAAAATAAACTCTATGATAACAAATATATGCCTAATTAAAAACTCATTGTTGAATAAAAACTATTGAAATAAACAATTTCATTCTATATACAACTATCAAAATCTAATAGGAAAAAAACAAGCATTACTAAACATACATTTAACCAAGACCACCATAACAAAAAAAAATATAGTTTAAACCCTTCAAATAAAAATGAATTAGTAAAACAAATAATGTTTATCATTAATTGAAATATCTAGTAACACTTCTATAAAAATACCCACCAAAAAACATCTACCATACATAGAAGGATTTCTAAGAAAAACATTAATAACATAATTTTCTTTATAGGGGATCTATCAAAATTAAAAACTTAGAAAAGTATAAATAAGTTTCAAGACCTATGAAAAAATTGAATATAAATGAAACAACTAAATATTTTGTTTTAATATTAATGATATAACCATAGAAGAGTTAGATTCAATAATAATTTATGAAATACTATGTGATATAACAAAATTGAAATGAAACAAAATATTTCTGATAAAAAAATCATGTGAATCATTAGAGAAAACCAAATTCATAGAAATATACAATAAAAAACTTATATCATCACAAAACATAATTCCAAATCCATTTCCATCACCAACCAATAAAAATATGCATCAATAAATAATGTTATAACTATATTTAATATAGGACATCAAAATTATTACTTTTAATTAAAATCACCACAATTTATAGAATAACACCGTTAAAAAATTAAATAAATAATCAACCAAAAAATTTGTATGTTTTAATCTCCCCTTAATAAAAAAATTCTATATTTTCGTTAGTACCCATGAAAGAAACATAATAATACTACAATAGGTTTTTGTGAAGTAGGTTAAAGATAATTTCTAATAATTTGAGACACTTACCCTCCATTATAGTTCAAATTAGTTTTAAATATATAAATAATATAATTGGGACACCACGTGTGATCTTAATTGCAGTTTCTTATCACAACCATAAAACTGGACTATATAAATGTTAAACAATGTGACAATATTACATTCTAGTTTCCTATAAATACATAAAACTAGGCTGTATAAATGTTTAAGAACCTGAAAACATTCCATTCCAACTTCTTATCACATATATAAAACTGGGTTGTCGAATGTTTCATGAACCTAAGAACATTAGATTCCAGTTTCCTGTCACAGTTATAAAACCACGATGTATAAATGTTTAAGAACCTGATAACCTTTTCAATTACAGTTTTATGTCACAGACATAAAACTAGGATGTTTAATTGTTTACGTCGACATTAGTAGCATGAATTCCTAGAGAAAACTCCAAGGATTCATACCCCTATTGATGGGTATATTACACTTGGAAAGGGAGAATGAGATATTTCTTGTCCATGTAATCCAGGTTCCATTTATTGATGATTTTTTTTCAATAAATGCTTTTTTCAAGATGTAAAAATTTAATTAACTCGGTTGGTTAATATTAAAAGTCATTTCACATTTAAGAGGATAACATTTACCATTTCTAAATCATCATTATGATAACTATCATATAAAAACCCAACCATCTAAGGATTCATGGAGTTATAATGGCTGAAATATTTTCTATGCATATAAAAAATATGCAATGTCCATTTCATATTTCAGTGTTGATGGGGATGAAAAGTTTTCTATTTGACTGTAGTAAATCCTTAACTGGTTTCTATACCAACATCTCTATAGAATTTTTGTTTTTATATGAAATTATTCCCTATAAATATTAATAAATATAGAAAAACTATTATTTTAAATATTTAAAAATTAAAGAATATAGTGAATAATACACTCACCATGGAACACTTGTAATAACCATTGATTTATCTATGATTATTCCATATTTCATCACCATTTCACAATTATTTTTTATTATCTCACCATAAGAATCTATAACCTGATATCATTGAACAAAATTGGAGTATGTCACCCTAATTTAATATTAGTTTAAAATAATATTTATTGATTGAAGTACTCACCATGCTACATGTCATTGTTTTATTGAAAAGAGATAAAATTTTATCCACTACTACAGAAAATATATTTATCTCAGATTACAAGCCATATAAACTACATGATAATATCATTAATTTATAATAAAACATGTATAGTTCATGGGAAATTAATATAAAACATTAATTTTAGGGCAGTCATCCCTTTGGTTCTAACAACATACCTGGTTGGGTCCAACTGCAGAATCTTCTCAAGGCACTCGTATTCTTTTTTTGGATTCAATGACTCTTCTTAACCAATATTGGTATAATAAACATCCCTATAACATCCCTTAAATGTTTTGGTTTCTTTGAAACACTATCTATGTCAATGGTTTTTCCATCCCATCAGGACCTTCTACTTCTTTTTATTGAGCTATTTTTGCTCATCTTCTTATAGTTTGGGATTCATAAAAACATGACAAATCGAATTTATTTTATTTTATTTATCTTTATTTTAAATTTATAGTTAATGATATGGTTCAGTGAGTTTCTATTTTTGACTGTTCTGCTTGGTTTATATCTGGGAATGGTTTGTTTTTTCTAGTAGGTTTATCATGGTGTTCTTCCTCCTCTTGTATCCCAGCTTCATTGGTACCTACTGTCTAGTTTTACTCCAATTAAGAATAGTTAATTCCATCTATAAAAATGTAACTTTCTCTTCCTTTTTTTGGGGTTTTCAATTATCAACAACTTCATTTGTTTTGATTTTTTCATCTTTTTTCCAAACCGTTGCTTCCATTTTCACTAGTTTTCTTTTCAATGTTGAATTTTATTCTTCAATACCTTTTATTTTTTATTCATTTTAATACAACTTTTCCTTCTAGGAATGGACACATTCCTTACTGGTTCTTTTCTCATCATCAATTTCTTTATGATTATATATATGTAATATTTTTATTTTACATACCTGTGGATTGAGAGAATCATTATTTTTAGACTATAATTGCTAGGCTTACCCCACTAGATCCAAGTTATTGAATATCTAGTTTTTTGACACCAAGATCCAAATATGACAAGATCCATTTAATGAATGGTGGATTTTAATCTTTTTCATTTCCTTTCAATAATATTATTTCTTCAAAATACTAATACTACCACAAAAATAACACTATGATGAATAAATTATTTATATAAGTGAAAATTAATATTATTACATACTAGTAGTGTGAAAATATTCCCAGTAATATTTTTTCACTGCTTGGGAAATTCTTAAATAGATTTCATTAAATCTTTATGGATTGAACGATACTACATCAGTGTTCTCATGTCTCTTAGACTGTCCACAAAATTCATGAAAATAAATTTCAAGTAAGAACCTATAATAGGGAAAAATAGTAGCATAGTTGTAAAAAATAGAAGTGCTACTGTGTCAACATGATCCACTTATTCATTTCCCATTACATATTTTATAATTTTTTTTTATTTTTTTATCAATAATATAACATGTGTTTGAAATCTCTGTATATACAACACAAACTTGGTTGGCTTGAAAGAGTAGGATTCTTTATTTCTATTTCACCTGTAGCTATCCCAAATATCCATTTAACATAAACTTCATAGAAAATTCTTTCCACTCCAATAATTAAGAAATAATTTGTTAAGGAATCATATTTATCAAGTATATAAAAATATAATTTGAAAATTTATTATAATTTGATGCTGATGTTATATTAGATAGAAAATCCTAAAACACATTCTAAAAAAGTCAATTTCATAAATAAATTGAATTAAATTATTTTAATAATGGTTCTATTTTTTGTATAAATTTTTGAAAATATGTCATCTTATACCTAAAATGAAATCTTGAAAATTGAAGGTAAGACCATTTCATGCAAATTATAGTACAGAAAATAAGACTAGAAAGAATAGAACAATTCTGTGCTGAATCCTTTAGAAATGTCACTACAATGTAGAAAAATGTTTTTTGGGAGGTATCCAAAAATTACAGGATATGTTTCAAAGGTTAAATAATATTGGAACTTCCAATGGAAGCTCTAATGTATATCCTATGGGAATGAACAACACACCTTGCTGAATTGTACTGGAAGTTCCAAAGGAAGTTCCATCAGAAGTTCAATTGGAACATTCACTGGAAGCACCACTGGAAGATCCACTAGATTTCCCAGTGGGAAAGAATAGAATTAAATTTCATTTCTAATCCTACAAGTATTTCACTACAATAATTTTTTTTTAAATTTTTGGGATTCCAAAAATTACAGTACCTATTTGAAAGGTATAATATAACTAGAAGTTCCACTAGAAATTCTAGTGGAACCTCTAGTGAAATTTCCAGTGGAACCACTAGTGGAACTTCATGGGAAGATGCAGTGGAACCTACAGTGGATCCTCTAGTGGAAATTACTATGGAACCCCCAGTGGTACTTCCAGTGTGAAAAACAATAATAGATTCACTTCTGAATCCTATAAAATTTTTACTATTTTTTTTATTTGGGGATTCCAAAAATTACAGTACAAGTTTAAAAGGTATAATATGAATGGGAGATCCACTAGAACTTCCAGAAGAATTTCCACTCAAACATCCATTGGGAACAAACAGCACAATTTTTTACATAAGGTAGCCTTTTCATAGTAATTAGATAGAATAGGTTCTAGTGGAAGATCCATTGGAACCTCAAGTGGAGGTTCCAGTGGAACCTCTAGTGGAAGTTCCAATGGAATGTACAGTGTAACATCATGTGAAGTTCTAGTGGAACCTCAAGTGGAAGTTCATGGGAAGTTCAAGTGGATCCTCTAAGAGAAGTTCTATTGTAAAATAATGACATAAAACTGACTTCTGAATCCTACAAAAAATTTGACTATTTTTTTGGGGATTCAAAAAATTACAATACAAGTTTCAAAGGTAGAATATGACTGGAACTTCTAGTGGGAATTAAAAACATAAATTTTTCCATAGGTATATTTGAACTGTAATTAGGTATAAGAAGTTCCAGTGGAACCTCCAGTGGAGGTTCAGTGGATGTTCTAGTGGAACCTCCAGTGGAAGTTCTAGTGGTCATTCTAGGGGAACCTCCAGTGGAAATTTCAGTGGAAGATTGGACGTTCCAGTCGGGAATAATAGTAAAATTCCCCCTCAATCCTAAAAAATTTAATGTAAAATATAAAACATGTTTTTTTGAGTACTCCAAAAATTATAATGGAACCTTTTGTGTAGTTCCCAATGGAAATTTAATGAGTAAAATTCTAAAATAGTTTATTTTTTCATCTATTCTCCTAGGTTGTAGTGGATTATAAAAAGGGAAATTGAAAATTTTATAATTTGGAAATTATAGAAAAAAATAAATTACAGAAAATGTTAATAAGATAGATGTATTAAAAAAGTAATTGTAATAAGAAAAAATTTATTTTTGCCTAAATATAATAGAGATTTTCCAATGAATAGTTTAACACATATCTTAGTAGAAATAGATATGCTTCACTACCTTCTTCAGCTATTGGTGCCAATTTTCTACAAAAAAGTGTCTCAGGGACTAAGACTAAACACCGTTGGAGTCAACACAATTCTCAGAGAAGAAGAATCATGACTTTTCATTAGAGGAGGCTTGGGGACAATATGACACTATGTTCGGTGGAGTTTTCATCACCACCAAAGTCTTTGGACTCACTGAAGTCATTTCCAAAGATAGCTATAGTCATCACTATCACTGGATTCATGACTATCACCACAACTAGATCTGTCGTAGAATTTTTTCCTCCCAAAAGGGAATACCCATAAATAAATTTAAATATGGGTAATGATCTAAAAAAATGATTCAAAAAATGAAAATATAATTGGACACATGTAAATATCCTAGGTATGTATTGGAATATCAAGTTAGAAGGTTAATTGGAGATGATGTTGGTCCCCTAGTATCACCCTAAGATCATCACTAATAAACCCGGAGTCATGAGGTGTCCTATGTTTCATAACCCAAGATCATCTCTAATTGTCTGTAGAGTCATCATTATATGTCTTGTGACCCTCGGTCTCTAGAAACCATCGTCAGGGTGCCATCCATGATAATTTCCATCAAGGCGTCATCACCAGATTCCACCATAAATGTGTTGTTTCTTGCCACCACCATCAAGGAAACATGACCAAAAACCTATATCAAGACACCATCACTATCCACCATCGTCGAAGGTTGTCCCTAGTCACCAATCATGGAGGGTGTAGACCCTCCATCATCAGTTAGGGATTTTGAGTGATTCCCATTTGTCCAAAAATATTTTATAATCATATAAATTATAAATTATATTTATAAATAAATTTAATATTCATTTTCAAGTATATTTATATATAAAAATATATTTATATTTTTATAATTATAAATTTAGTAAATTAATTATAAATGTGTATATATAAATATAACTAGTAAGGGTGGTCGCTCCCTTTCATCAGCTGTGTATAGTCCCTCCATCATCGAAATAATCATCATCGTCATCGGCATACCCCCACTGTCAAGAGATCGCTATAAGAAACAACCTTTTAACTATTCCCATTTTTCACTAGCCCCCATCATGAAGTTGTGAAACTAAAAGAAAAATTCTTATAGGTTGTTACAATAACTTCCGCTAAAAAAATTGTATCAAATATAATTTATAATTTGCGGTCATTTCATTGAAACTGTCACTGATTTTTTTTATATTTAAAGGAATTTTTTTTGAAACCTCCACTAATCATTAAAAAATAACCCATATTCAACCCCTCCCTCCACCTATGTCATAGCCCCTCTCCTAATTCCTTGGAGACTGCTCCTTGTCCCTACCTCTACCTAATTCTAGAAACTACCCCCCCTTGGTCGCGCCTCTCCCCAACACCAGAGACCACCCCTCACCATAATATTCACCTATCCATGATGATGATGATCACCACTCCCATTCTTGGCCACACCTATCCCTAATTTCAGTGACCATCCCTCCCCCTCGGTCGTGCCTCTCCCCTACACCAGTGACCGCCCATCCTCTTAAGCCCGGACTTTCCCGAACGGTGACCCCATTTTATCTAAAACTTATCCCCACCCCCGATCCCCCTTCTCCCAAAAGGATCACCCCTTAGTCCTAATAAAAACCTCCCTTTTATCCACCCCCACCATTTATCCTTGTGACTCTGACCCCACTATATTTCCAATGATGACACCACCAAACCCCCTTCTACTTGACGGTGATCCCTAGTGGCAGCCCATCTTTCCCTTTTCCTGGCATGTGTAATCCCCAATCGTAAGGTAAATTTTCTTTTAATGTGGTATGATTAGTTTAGATATATCATTATGTAGTATATCACAATTCATAATCAAATGATAAATTTTATCACTCAGAAATCCTACACACATAACTATAATTAAATCTTGTTACAAATGAGGATAATGATTCAATTATATGAGTAATTAGTGTTCATGTATGGGGGTATAAATAGTTTATAACAACATGATTAATTTATAACTCATTAATTCTTGGAGAGTAAGCCTTGGTGAGTTCAGGATAATGATTAATTTGAGGATAGGAAACCAGTTGGTTTTATTGATTACTCACTAAATTTTTAGTATGCTCTTTTGACATTGGCATGAACATTACCAATTAAGAACATACTAAGTATACTTGTATGTTCACCATGATTTTATATACTATATTTATATAAATATAGGATAGAGTTGGTGATCAAGATACATGATGATGGGTGATGTTTAATTTTTATTGTACCTGTATGATAAACCATTTATATTATTATATCTGAATGTACTAGGAGAAGACTAACAATCCAATACCTATAGATAAAATTTGGATTAATTTACCTTAAAAAAACAACTTGATATGCCAACGGTTTGGAAGAATTTGTAGATTATTTAATTGAAAACATATCAGTGAGTGGTAGAATAAAATTTCTGTGTCCTGAATAAAAATTCAATCAAAGGTTGGATAAAAACCAAGTAAATGAAAATTTTATAGAGAAACAGTATCCTACTTAATATGCATATTGGATTTTTATAGTGAATTTAATGTTATGAAAATTAAAAACAATTAAAATCCATTCAATGAAATACAAAGTGTAACATCATTGTACAATTCTATTTGAAATTTGATAAATGATTCATTAGGATTTTCTTGATACAATGACCAAGATTTTAATTGTTCAATAGAACATTCATATAATCAGGATTAGGATAATCTTTCTCATAATTTTAGTGATTAAAAAATTGTGTTGTATAAATTAGTTGAATATGAGAAACTATATGAAGGGTGTTCCAAGTAGTCAAAGTTTACTTTTCTACTTATGTTTTATCATATAAAGCTCCTCTGTGGAATTACTAAAAAATAAATGTCCATGATTTTGGAGTTTCATCATGATGAATTTAGTGAAGCTTAGATTCCTTCATAATTCCATGACATGAATAAAGTAATCAAAAAACTTGTAATTGATTATAAAAAGATACATGCATGCCCCAATTATTGTATGATTCACTGGGTATAAGAAACCAATAAAGAAGAACTCATAATATCTCATACAAGAAGATGGAAGTCAATGATCAACAATGAGAGTATAAATCAGTGCAACCCTGGGAAGAAATAGAAGAAGAAAACTCTTACAAAGGTATTGCATTTCTTTTTACGGAAACCATGATGGAAAAGATTATCCATGTTATCTAAGACTGCATACAACATGATGTGGAATTATAAGGATAATAACAATGGATTGAAGAGAAATATAAAATATTAAACATCATGGAAGTTGTTTGATTAATTACATCAATATTATTATGTTAATCCTAGGATTTTACATTTTTTATTTTCTTCTGATGGTTTTAACCCTTTTGGTAGATTAAATACTAATTATTGCATTTGACCAATTGTTTTGATCCCCTATATTATACCTCCATGGATGTGTATAAAGAAGAAATCTTCTCATTAATTTGATTATTATTCATGAAAATAAAATTCCTAAAAATGAAATTGATGTATAAATTTAAACTCTAATAAAATAATTGTGAGAATTACGGTATGATGGCATGGAAATATATGATTATTAAATGAGTAAACTATTCAAAATGCATGATTATTTAATATATACAATTATTGAATTTCCTAGAATAGGAAATTTATCCATTTGAAACACTAATAATGGTTTGGATTGTCTATCCTATAATTTTTATTTTGAACCTCAATGATATCCTCATAGTATAAAATGGGGTTATTTCTGCCATCATTGATTTATTAATGCTTATCATAAATTAAGGTTCAAAGAGACATAGTTAAATGGAGATATTTAATTGAGAGGGACAATGTAGCTATAATCTGGTTAAAAAATACTTGGAAAATTGAAGAATTTTACTAATGAATTTGGAAAGTGTAATCAGTTTGAGGAATGGGGAAATTGTACGAGGTACAAAATTCGAAGTAGCTGGAACAAAAAAAGGAATAAAAATAGGATATTTTCCAAACTTTCTTATTATGAGTTTAATTTGACATGTCATAATATTGATCTAATTCATATTGATAAGAACATCGGTGATAGTATAATTTTCACAATGCCTAAATGATCAGGGTAAATTGAAGAATCACCTTAACACTTGTAAGGATTTGGATTAAATGAATATAAATCATGGTTTGTTTTAAAATGAGAATCAAATTTATTATTCAACTATTTTTACAATGAAAAATATTGTTAAAGAGAAATTCATTCAATAATTAAAGAATAAAATAGCACTATATAGATATTCGCATAACATATCACAGTTAATTGACTTAAAAAACCAAAAGCTACATGGATTTAATAGTCATGACCCACGGGTTGTTCTTATTGTCATTGCATAATATATTACCAAAAAAATTAACTATGGTTCTAGTTGAAATCATATGTGAGGAATAAAGATCATCCAGAAGGCTTTATTATGAAAGGTTATATAGGAAAAGAGTTTTTGACCTATTATTAAAGGTATTTGGATAGAATTGAGACTATATTCAATATTGTTGGATGTGTTGATGAGATATCCACTAATTTTGTTTCTGAAACCCAATCATCGATATTTCTAACTATTGTATGACCAATTGGAAAGGGGTAAAATTTTATAATTATTTAATTAGATTTTCTAAAATAACAATGATATGTGCTAATCAATACCCTTATCATAGATCCATTAATTGAATTAGTGTGAATTAAAAAAATTGGAAACTCGGGGATTGAGCTCAAAGTGAGATGGAAATAAAAAAATATGTTAATAATGATATTGTCGAATGGTTTTATCATTATGTAAGTATATACTAATATTGTTATTTTTGATGTATAGTTATTTTTTATATGTTAAAAGTAACACCTTATATATTTTTATCTATAAAATGAATGTTGTAAATAAAGATGAAATATCAAATTATTTAAAGTTTTTTGGCTCATGGTCCTCTAAGACGGGCTGACTGATTTCATGCCTATAATATTCATGGAATCAGGTTCTGTAGAATTTATTATGAAGAATATTTGAAAAAAATAGTTTTGTATTTAAAATTGATAATATGGGATACTATGGAAAGATGAATGATATAATTGAATTAAACTATAATTATCAGTTTTTAGTTGTCTTATTCAAATGAAACTAGGTCAATAATGATAGTGGTATAATGAAAGATTCATTACATTTTACTTATATTAACTTCTCTCTTTTGATCCATATCGATGGGTATGTAGAGAATGATATATTTATCTTGGGTTAACAAGAGAAATGGTTTATTATATTGATGAAGAAATACATGAAGTTTGGTGTGTTGTTGTACACTTAATGCATAGAGACTTATATGATATGGGTGATGAAGATAAATTGGTACTTTGTGATGGTGAACCTCATCAACCAAAAACATTGAATAGTTTTTTCCTAAAAATATTGAAACAATAGAACTTAAAAGTGATGGTGGAAATAAAGAACTCATCTTAATTGTGGTTGATAATAATAGAGGTAGTGAAGATGTATATAATTTAATGTATATGTTGTTAATGAACATATATTACCATTTCTCATTGATAAGTGTTCGTTACATATATACGTTGTTCTAGTTTCCCTTTTTTTTAGTTTTTTGATTTATTATATATTTAATATATTTGAACCATTTGAATTTTAGGAATGTTGAGAAAAAAACAAATTCAAGAACCTAGACAATCATTATCTTAGAGCACACCACCACTACCTTCAGATTCAGTGGATCTGAGTGATTCGGTTGTAGCTGACTCTAATAGAGAGCCATCGATTTCCCCATATATTGTTGGTATCCCACCATATAATTCACCTTTATAGATGAATAATTTTGTGACCCCTTCATCTAGGGGATATTGAAAAGTTATCGTTATTGGTATGTATGTAATTTTACAAAAAACTATATATTTTATTAATTGATTAATGAATTTTTCAAACAAATAAAGATAGAAATAGAAGGGATATAAATATTAAATGACATATGTATGGGACCTAAATTAATTCAAGTGCATCATTACATTTGATGACTTAGGGGTGCCTCACAGTGATGCTTTTGGAATATATGGGAAAAATATTGGGATGATTTCTTGTGAGATGATAAGATTTCCCATTAGTTATAGAGATTGGAGGAATATTAATATAGCTTGGAAAAATGAGGTCTTCAATACTAAAGTAAAGGTAATATTAATTTAATATCCCTTGACAACTAATTTAAAATACATGAGTTAAATTTTGTAATACACTTATAAAGTGTAATGTATTTTATTTCTAGATGTTTTTTTTTCATTTTTATATACCTAACTCTCTTTATCCCCCCTGGACTTTGAGAAATTTGGGCATGAAATAAAGATATTTTAAATAGAGATTATGGCATGAGTTTAATGACACATCTCTAAGCTCATGATAGATGTTGGAGAAATTACCTGAAGGCATTTATCTTGAATAATGGAAGTTTGTTTATATTAAAAGAGATTAATCTCATGAGGTAATTTCATATTTTACAACATCTTAATTAGATAAACACAATAAAATTATAATTTTTAATAATGTTTCAATTTTTTGTAGTAATTATGTAAAAATATAATGTCGATCATGAGAAACAAGTCATTCCTTACATTTATGTGTCTCATAGTTTTTTTAGAAAAATAAAAATATTAGTTTGTATCTTATTCATTTGTATTTTATTAATTTTTTATATGTTAACATTGTTTATAACTTGAAAATATTTTCTTTAAATGGATAATGAATTAAGTCACAGTATTGGATGAAAATAGATGTGATTTAAAGTGAATAGGAAACTTGATGGTAGTTTTGTAAATGACCCTATCAAAGACACTATAGATAGTACATTTCCTTAAAATTTCATATTATTTAATTACTATAAAATTATAACAATGAAAAATATTTTATAATAATAGAAAATCCTTAAACCCAATTAAATGGGGATGACTACATGGATCAAACAATTCCAATTCAGCTTTGTTTGATACATATAGCCGATCTAATTAATTAGACATAATGATTTTGTGTTGTTGCAATATATTTTTTAATATACAATTTTTATATTAAATAAATAATAATAAATAGTAATGAAAAAATTATTAATAGGATAATATTAGAAAGTTAAGAAATTTGAAAAAACCATTGTCATTATTTTTCTAATACCAGGTTAAAATTCAAGATTTATGGGATGTGAACCCTTCAAAAATATCATTGGTTCCCTAGAATGAAGAATTTGCAATTAGTTTAGGTAATGAGAATAATATATTTGTATATGGGGGGTTTTGGGCCTACTCCATCAGCTGTCTTTGGTAAGAAATCATCATCAGTTACTGCTACAACTAGTGGGGGTTTGAGTAGTGCTGTTGATCGGGAATCAAAAAGATAAATTGAAAGTTTTAAAGAAAAAGTGAAATACCAATAATATTATAGGAAATAATAAGAGCATTGGTGATCATAAATGGAAAATGATTTAGTTTCTATATTTTAGTGTTTGATTGGCCCTATCCTCGAGGAAATTTTCAAACCTGTAGCTCAACCTACCAAGGTAAATTCTAAATTTCATTGATCATTCACAAATTTGAAAAGAACACATATAACTTCCATTAATAAAAAAATGAAACTTTAATATTGAAAACATGAACACCGAGTCATACCATCAACATATTGCTTTGGATTTACATGTGGTTGATTTCTACATGTAACAAATGAATTATATATCATTATCCTTATGATTGAAAATAATTCCAGATCATTTTCTCAGTCTTTCGCCAATAAAAAGTTTGTAAACATACCAAATCATTTAAAAATGTGTTTTAGGGAGTCAAAAATAGAAAAATTATGTCATATTGTAATTAAATTATGGGATATAGACCTTGGATTGATTTGTGAAATATAGGAACTAATGACATGTCATTCTGAGTAACAGTTTGACTTGGATGCCCATAAATGTTTTTTAATATTGTAAAACATAAAACATGTGTGTAATGGTAATACCATATAAAATGACCTCATATTTATGTTAAATCATGAGAGAAATACTTTTGATTTATTTGTTAGGTGTACGCACAAATAACATGTTAATCCGATGTGTGGTGTCATCAGAATGACTCAGTAAATAGTTTTTAAACGTACCAAAACCTTTAAAAATATGTGTAGGGGGTCAAAACCAATAAAAATATGTTATATTTATATGAATTAATATTAAAATGACAATATAATGACATGTGAAATGTAGTAGCTGGCTGTACATCATTTCGAATTACGGTTTTCTTGGGCTTCCTGTGAACACAATTTTTGTGTTTTAAAACATGAAAATGTGTGTGTAATGATTGAAAGAACATTAAATGACCTTATATTGATGTTAAATCATGGTAAAACTACCTTTGTGTTAATTTTGATGTTTACTCATAAAAAACACATCAATCCGATTTCCGGTGTGGCCGGAATGACTCAGTAAATAGTTTTTAAAGGTACAAATGCTTTAAGAAATGTGGGGGGGGGGGGGTCAAAAGTAGGAAAATAATGTAATATTGAAATGAAATTAAAAAAATGATAGTTTAATTATTTTTTAAAACTATAATCTGACAAAAAATCATTTCGAGTTACGGTTTTCTTGGGAATCCCATAAATGTGTTTTATTTTTTTAAAAAAAATAAAACATGCATGTAACAGTCCAAACATTATAAAATAACCTCATATTGATGTGAAATAATTATAAAACCATCGTTGTGTTATTTTTAACATTAATTCATAGAAAAAACAATAATCAGTCATGCAGTGTGGTCATAATTTTTTGGTAAATATATTTTAATGGTACCGAAGCCTTAAAAAACATGTGTTGGGGGTTAAAATGAGAAAAAACATAAGATTGACATGAAATCATATAAAAATAAAATTTTATTTATTTTTGAAATATAGGAACTAAAAAAATATCATTCAGAGTTACATTTTTCCCTAGATGACTATCAATTAATTTTTATTGTTTTAAAACACATAAAAAAGTGTATAATGATTCAATCCATAAAAAATTTCCCCAGATTGATGTTATATCATGGGAAACCACTGTTGAAAAATATTTTGTGTACATGTATACAAAACATCAATCTGACATGTGGTGTTGTTATAATGACTCGGTAAATAGTTTATAAAGGTACCAAATACTTTAAAAACATGTGTTGCGGGGTCAAAACTAGGAAAATGTTGTCATATTAACATGAAATAATAGTAAAATGAAAATATATTTAGTTTTGAAATTATGAATTGAAGACATATCATTCCAAGTTACGGTCTACTCGAGAAGCTCGTAAATGCGTTTTTAGTGTTTTAAAACACTAAAACGTGGGTGTAATCGTCGAAATCCTAGAAAAAATATCATATTTATGTGAAATCATGGTAAAACCCCCTTTGAGTTATTTTTGACGTGTACGCATAGATAACATGTCAACCAGACATTTATTGTGGTTGGAATGACTCAGTAATCTATTTTTAATGGTACAGAAGCCTTTCAAAATTTTTGTTGGGGGTCAAAACCAAGAAAAAATTGTCATCTTACCAAGAAATTAGTGAAAAAATGGATTAGATATATTTTTGATATGTAGGAACCAATATAACATCATTACATGTTATAGTTTTCCCATGATGCCCATAAATACATTTTTCATGTTTAAAAAAAACATGCATGTAATGGTAAAAACCATAGAAAACATCCTTAGATTGATGGGAAATCCTGGTACAACCACCATTGAGTTATTTTATATGTGTAAACATAGAATAAATCTCAATCCAATGTGTGGTGTGTTTAGAATGAATTGGTAAATAGATTTTAAAGGTATTGAAGCCTTTAAAAATGCGTATCAGGGGGTCAAAAATAAGAAAGCATCAGCAGATTGATAGGAAAATAGATACAAAAGATTGTCGGTTTATTTTGGAAAATTAAGAATTAAAATAATGTAATTTCATGTAATTTTTTTCCAAGGAGGCCTATAAATGCGTTTTAGTGTTTTAAAACACTAAAACATGCATGTAAAGGTCAAAACCATTGAAAACCACATCAGATTGACATAAAATCATAGGAAAACAACCATTGAGTAATTTTTGATGTGTATGAATAGTCCAAATGTTAATCTGATGTGTGGTGTGGTCTTAATGACTCGGTAAAAAGATTTTAAAGGCACCAAAGACTTTAATTTTTTTTGATGGGTCAAAACTAGGAAAAAGAAATTAGATTGACATGAAATTAGAGGAAAATGATCATTGATGGATTTTTGAAATGTATCAACCAAAAACACAGAATTCTGAGTTATGGTTTTCCAAGGATGCTTGTAAACACATTTTTAGTGTTTTAAAACACATAAACATGGTTGTAAGGGTCCAAACTATAAAATGACCTCAAATTGATTTGAAATCATGGGACAACCACCGTAGAGTTATTTGTGATGTGTACATGTAGAAAACATGTCATTATGATGTGTAGTGTTTTTGGAATGACTTGGGAAACAATTTTTAATGGTACTAGAACCTTTAAAGATGTGTGTCAGGGGTTAAACTAGAGAAAAATGTTAAATTAAATTTAAATCAAAGGTAGATGAATGTAGATTGATTTTTGAAATATAGGAACTGACAACATGTCATTACGAGTTATGGTTTTCTTGAGATGTATATAAACATGTTTTTAGTGTTTTGAAACACTAAAACATGCATGTAATGAAAAAAAATATAATTTGACCTCATATTTACATGAAATCATGGTACAACCACTGTTAGTTATTTCTGATATACACGCATAAAAAACATGTCAATCCGATGTGCATTGTGGTTAGAATGAATCAGTAAATAGTTTTTAAAAGCACCAAAGAATTTAAAAACATGTGTTGGGGGGGGGGGTCAAAACTAAGAAAATAATTTTTGATTGACATGAAATCATATGAAAATGTCCTTTTATTTTTTTGAAATGTAGGAGCCGACAACACATCATTCTAAGTTACAGTTTTTTAGGGATTCCTGTAAACACGTTTTTAGTTTTTTAAAACACAAAAACATGCGTGTAAAGGTAAAAACCATAGAAAGCAACCAATGATTGATGTGAAATCTTTGTAAATCTATTTTTTAGTTATTTTTTATGTATATTTATAGAAATCATGTCAATATGACATGTGGTGTGGTTAGAATGATCCGTAAAAAGTTTTAAAGGCACCAAAGACTTTAAAATCATGTTTTAGGGGGGGGGGATCAAAACTAAGAAACCATTGTCTAATTTTCATGAAATAAGAGGAAAAGGGCAATATATTTATTTTTTAATTATTGGAAATGATGAAATTTCATTCAAAGTGATAGTTTTCCAAGTATACTCATAAATACATTCTTAGTATTTTAAAAATCTAAAACATTCATGTAAAGGTAAAAACCATAGAAAAAGACCACATATTGATGTGAAATAATGGGATAACCACTTTTGAGTTATTTCTGAGAAATAGAACATGATTTTATATAAAAGTATTTAATTTTTTTCTTAAGTAAATTTCAAGCACATTGCATGTTGATTTAAAAATTAATTATAATGTTATATATTTATTCATTTTTAGTTTTAATTCTTGAATCATATATTAAATATACACTTTTATGTTTTCAAAGTTTTCTTCATGATATTTTTTTTATGTTTTAATGTATTTTTTTGTATTAAAAAAACAAAAAAAAATTATGTGTAACATTCTTAATATATTCATGTGTATTTTCCATTTCACATTTATTTTCATAAATGTTTTGGTTTTTTATTGTATGTGACAGATGATGGAAGTAGGTAGGAGGATGAAAATTATGATTCATGACATTCTATATAAGGAAATAAGGATAGTTCATAGTTTCCATGTTATGTTAAAATTTTATCAATTAATCTACTATAATTTTGATTTAATATGTTCAGTTTTAATTTCAATTTTATTTTTTACAGTTTATAAGTTGATGTGGTCTAATTCAATTAATGAGATGATGTCAAGCTAAACAGATGCAGTGGAGGTCATGGGGTGGACATATAATGGGAATGGGTTGTTGTTAGACATATTTTATATTAATATATTGATTACCACTGTATGAGTTGACCATAGTTATGGTGACTGAGGTTATAGTGATTGTGGATGTATGTATACATTACTAGGAATGTATTATTTATATATGATAGGTTTATCAGGAATTTATGTTTTAGTTTATTACATGGTAGGGTATTTATATTTATATGTTTTGAACAAATATTTAAAAATTAATAAATTTTAAAATATATATTTTGTGAAGGTTTTTAGAAACCGCTACTAAATAAATTAATAAAAATACTAATTAGTGATGGTTAATAATAACCACCATTAAACATAAACACCACTAAATATATTAGTGGTAGTTTGGTAAATCTTGTCAATTTTATTTGTGGGTTATTTTTTTAGAAAAACCACCACAAAACGGAACCTAAACCACAAATAATTGCTCAAAAAATACACATACAAATACTACTGCTAAATGATAAAAACACCGTGTAATGACTAGAGACCATGAAATATGTGGATGTTTTAATAACCACCACAAAACTATTAGATGCTTGTTTAAACTACCACTAGTTAAAAGAAAAAAAAGCCTCTAATGCCTTTTTTTTGTAGCATGGAAACCTGTAATCATCTATACATGCTGGTCCATTCATCCTCAACAATGACACTTCGAGTAGCCAAACCTTGTTCATCTTGAGGTGGTCATACACTACACGATTCTACCCCCCAAGGACCCAAATTGTGGCCTAAAGTTGTACATGTATAGCCTCTCAAAAGTCCAAAAATTAAAGGATGATGATGTAATCTACAAAGACATATGGTCTCCCCAAGATTGAGGTTGAAAAAACCCATGTCTACCATAAAATAAGCCCCCTTCAAAGATGCAACCCAGACAACCACACATGCTAGTCAAGTCAAATTTTATATAGGGGGATTTGATCCTTACACCTTCCGAATGTGGAGTTGTGGTTGAGTCCACTGTGTGTGTGTATATATATATATAAACTTTAATTCATTTTTTTATGGGAGGGGGTGATCCCCACACGAGTTCACACATCACCCCCAAATTAAACCAAAATAAAAATACATACTACATTTTACAAAAAAATCATCTCTAGAAAATTTTACCTCGAGATACTGTTAATCAACAACACTATAGGAGTGAATCGGTTTGGGGAATTCATGGATTAGAACTATTAAAATTCATGGTAGGAGATTCATGTTGTTTACAATGTTCTTTCTAGATCAAACTAAATAATGACACATCCCTCTTTATCCATCACATCTCATTCCAAACCCATAAAGGATAGGTATACGAGGAACAACATCTAACATGATGTGGTGGTGGTTGATCCAAGTCAACAGTGTAGCAACATGAACATCCCAAATTTGGATAAGGGGAGCAGGGGAGATTATTTTGACTATGTGTGGGTTGCAATCCATAAATAGAAACATGGTTTTCAAATACCGACTAGCGGGTATCCTGAGTTTAAACCAAGGATTATTTAAATGTCTCCAAGAAAATACTCCAATGTGGAGGGATGAGGTGTAGGGTAGAAAATGAGAAGTAGTAAAATATTATCAGATTTCATGTCACACCATAATTTTAGTTTGGTGTAAACTCATTTCAAACATGGATTTTAATATAATAATTAATAAACTCTATGACTTTAAACAATTCCAAATACATCAGATCCCTTAACATCTTTTCCCAAATACTTGAACAAATTGGTTTAAAGGCACAAACTCTTTCTCTTTAATTTGTTTTTGTTTTTAATATATAAATTTATATGTTGCAATTTCTTTTTATTTTTAAAATTATTTTAATAAGAAAAGTAATTTATAATAATATTTGATATATACTAATAATTAATAACTAAGTATTGATTTTTAAATAGTAATTTATATTGATAATAATAAATATTAATAGTAAATATATGTTATTAAAATTTAATTTTTAAAATTAATAATTATATATAACTAAAAAATGAATTATATTAATCTAGATATATTATTTATTAAACAGTAATAATTATTATAATTATTAATTTTATTTTTTTAGTTGAAAATATTAAGTAATAAAAAAAATTGATCTCATACTGATGAAATGAATAATATCACAAATCAATAAACTTCTATCAGGGCCTTTTTCCAAGGAATTTACTTCTCATCAAGAGCGAATTCAATACACCTTACCAAAGTGGGAAGGTATACACCAATTACCCAAACAAGTTTTGTCTTATGAGACCTATCGATGCATTAAGGTGTAATATAATATCAAGCCATCCCTATCATTTATTTAAGGCCAATGGATTCACCATAAGATAAAATTAATAAACAATACATAATCAAACATTCCAATAATCATATCTTTTGAAATAACAATATACATAATTTTAATACAATTCTCTATTTGAATAAAAGGGATAACTTGATCACAACTCATCCAGAGGAAAAATGTGGATCGGGAAACATTACATAGTCAACATGATAATAATCATCCATATTAGAATAAAAACATATATAATGATACTAATTTTCCCCATATTAATTGAATATCATAATTTCTATGCGATCATCATCCAATATGGGTTATGTAAAATGTGATTATTACACCACATATAACAATGAGTACATGGATTATTCAATACTGGAATAACATGATCTTAATCTATCTAGAGAAATAAAGTGGATGGTTTCCAAAGAATATATATATATATATATATAAGTGAGATATATTTATCAAATGGTTTATTTGATGGAATTTAAATCCCTATAAAATAATTAGATAATACTACATAATAAAATCAAAGGGTGTAATGTACCAAACATTTATGAAATAATTGAAAAAATGATCATAACTCAATGAATGAAAATTGAGTTACCAATTAAACACTATACTGGGAAACAATTGAAACACTAGACATTTGAATAAGGGAAAATGAATTGGATAGTAAATCCCATGAAATAAATTGATCATAATAAAAATATATCCAAGGGTAGTGAGCACATAATATAATAGAAACATGGTTCAAAAAATGTATTTTGTCTCAAAGAATCGATATTTAGACCAGGAAAACCCTTGTGTCGTGAGTAACACATTTGGATCATAATCCAATGATAGTTAAAACAAGAAATTTATATTTATATACCATTAAATTAAATTAATACATGATAAAATAACTCACATTGGTAGTATACACACCTAAAAATGAAAATAAGTTTATAAATACAATACTTATCTCAAAAATGGAAAATTGAGAAGAAAACCCTTACCTATTATTCCTAAATTCCTTGAACATACTTTAATCACCTGTATGATATAAATATATATACTAATTATTTAATTTATTACAATTATCATATCAATTTTCTTTCACATTATTCATAAATAGTCATTCTCTACATGAATTATTTCTATTTTTCACATCGGGTGTTTATAGTTTTGATCATTTGTTCTTCTTTCATAATTATAGTGTATGTGTTCATGCTTATTAAAAAGTCAATCATTACGATATCATTAAAATTACATTTATTTCTTATTTATAATCATATTTAATGTTTCAAATTCCATTCATGAGTTTTTAAATATATATCCATGATGATGAAATCGATTCGAGGCATGTTTCAGTTGATCTTGATGATCAAAGTGTGTTTTCTTAATGAATTAATTAAATATTTATATAACATCACAAAAAATTAAGAAATTAAAAAAATAATTATTTATATATTTATATCATAATATTCTATTAATTATGTTCCCATTTTCAATCATGATATAAATTCATAGTATTGTTCAATTAGGTGGTTAAACTGACCCATTCAGGGACATACACTACTTTAAGGAATGATTATGAGAAGTTTTTTTTGTAATACTATTATACCTAAATCATAATAATAGTATTAATTTTTTTAGGGTGATATATCAGTATTTAAAGTAAGTATAATAATAAATAATGTATATTAAAACATAACATTATTTAAATAAAAGATTATCCTCTTATTACACATAATTTAAGTGATTAAATTAATGACGATCATTTGTTGATCATATAATTAATAGGATGATAAATTTTTCATACCAAAACAATAATTATACCATAAAAAATTTTTATCCATTAATAAATTACTTATATCAGCTATGAATGGTGATAAATGAAAATTAAACATGTTACTCCGTGGAGGTGGTGGTTCGTAGAATTCACAAACAACAGTTTTTTTGTTTCTCAATGGATGTCGTATATGGATAAATGTTGATAATTACATTAATGTAGTAAAATTATTGTATGTAAAATATAAAATTATCCTTATACAAGTGTCAATATATTAAATTTTAAAGAGGAAGATTAAGAAGAAAACTAAGTAGTTAATAATACTCATGTCGGGAACATGAATTGTCCTTGAAAGTATCCTTGAATTTGAGGGTATTAGGATAAGTATGAGTGACCAGGGGCTTATGATCATGGGAGTTAATTATTGTGATAGTAAAATTAAATAGTTTTATTTAGTAATTTTAAGGTAAGGTGTGTCCTTAAGTTGTGAAGATGTTACATTTTTATAAGTGAATGGAAGGGTATTTTTTGGAGTAATAATTAAATTTTAACTAATTTCATGACACTATTCTAGGGTGAATAGATAAAAAATATAAAAAAATTATCAAACACTTTTATTAGACAATATAAATCTTAAACATTCAATTATATGAATGTTTATTAAAATTTTTAGGACTTTTTCACTAGTTTAAACTCAATTTACCCCTTTTACTTTTACCTTGGTAATTAATTTCTAAATCAATTTAATAATTTCAATGGAAAAGATTAATATGGAAATTTTAATATAATTTGATAATTTAAATTCTAAATTTTTTAATCTATTATAAAATAAAATTTCTAATGGTGAGAAAATTTAATTTTAAAAAACTACACTTAATCGCGTAAAAGAAGTTTTTTTTATAAAATTAATTTTTTAGTTTTAAATTTATATATTAGATAAAAGTATCTTGAAGATATATTTTAATGATAGAAATTAAATTAATATAAAAAAATAATTTATAATAGGCTTACAAGAAAAGTAAAAACCGAATATCCCTTGAAAAATAATTTATTCAATGAAATTACTAGAAACTATTTTTATGTTAAGGTACAAGTATAACTAGTTATAAATTGTTTTTACATATGTTTTATAAGTTAAAATTATATTTTAAAATGAATAATTTTCTCCTTGAAAGTAAAATTTTATTACTTAATTTTTTTGATAAATTTATAGGTCATTCTAATATAATGGTAAAGTCATAGAAATTATAAGTTTCAGGAAGACTAATTTTTTTAAAAAAAATTCCAATTATTTTAGAAAAAAAATAAAAGTTCATCATTTTTAAATTTTGATATGAATAATTCATAAGTTAATTTAATTTTTATTAATTTCAAATTTTAAAATTTATTAATTCTTTTTTTGAATTAAATCATAAATTATTTTGAAAAACATTTTTATTAGAATATGAAATTTTCAAATTTATTTGTTATTACTCTTATTTCATATCATTTAACAACTAATGTGGTGTTAAAAAATTATTAATTTAAAAAATAATTTACCGTCATTAATCATATGTTTCTTGAAAAAAAAATTCATATCATATCAAAAGAAATTTTTAGAAAAATACTTTTCTAAACAATAAATTATCTTATTCTTCATTTTATGTAAAAAAATTGAAATTAATTCATCTTAAGGGTAGAAATTATATTTGATATATATGTTATTAAAAAATTGGTTACTTATATTTATTACCACTAATTAAATGTATATGTTTTTATTGTTCATACTTAAATATATATATTTGACTAAATATATCATGGTTTCATTTTAGTTCAGTTTTTCGTGTGGGGAAAGCTATCAAACACATTGACCGATTTAAGGGTAATAAATAATTACAATTATGGTGTGTTAAAATTTATTTAAGTGGCGACCCTTCTATTAAGGTTGTTACCACTCTTAAGGGGTGGAGCTTTTTTTAAGGGTGAAAGAAAACTTATGTAAGGGGTGACTCTTATCTTAAGGGTACAAACTCCATTACGTTAGGGGGGACCCTTAGATGAAGGGTGCAACCATCCTTTCGTAAGGAATGTAAATTAAATAAGGAATGAAAAAAATAAATAATGGTTATTTTTTATGTTTTAAACCTTTTAAATGTGGTAGGATCGGGGTTTTATGATCCCCTATTCAGTGACTCATAGGGAGAAATCCTCTCCTTATTTGGGGGGATATCTCCCAATTTTTTCCAGAATGAAATGTCATTTAATCCAAAAGAAAGATTAAAGTTAATCTAATACACTAAATTTATGTTTACTTGTTCTATTATTGTCTTAATTACTACTAATTTATTTCAACCCAATATTGGTCTTGGGTGATGATTCCTCCAATGAATAGTTTAATCATCTCGATATCAAGGGGATTTTCCTCAGCTTTGCTGAAGGTTATTCCTTAAGGATGATCACACAATGTTTTGTGAATATTTAAAGAGTTATTTCACTTCCATGGTATAATATAGGGGTTTTGGAATTTTTAAATTAACCACTTAATCTATAAGGTTAATTAGGTATTTTGTGTGTTGAATATTTGGATAGATGTTGGGGTTGGTGCACACCCATTTGGTCAAGGATTAGGCCTCATAAAATGATCTGGTGAAATATTATGAACTGTTCTTGTCTAAATTGAATATTAAAATTAATAATACTTTTCTAGATTGATTATAGAGGTAAATTTATTATAAATATATTATAATTTATATGTTTGGTTCTATTCATGGAGATAGGTGCTCGAAAGATAATGTGAGTCTTAACAGAGAATAAGAGATGGTGTACAACCTCCTTTAAAGGATGTAAACTCTATATGGGGTAGGTTATCCTTTGATTATACCTATATAGTAAATGAATTTTATTTATATTCATGTGATATATGGTCTCTATACCAAGGGTGATCAATCATTTGTTTTGAAAAAATTATTTAAATAAACACTTTTGGATAAACGCAAGTGTAAGGGGCCGTGATAGACCCTTGAGTGCTACCTTGATTCAATGACCATTGATGGATAAGTAATTGATTATAAATATATTTTTTAGATGTATGGAACCTATAGGGTAGTAATTTAATGAAATAAATGAAATAGAGGCCCATGGTATAAGGTTCCATTAGTGAACCTAAGTTTGGAGTAGTAATGGACTAGTCATGGATAGCCCCAAGTGTCACCTTAAAACATACATGTAGGTTATGATGGATTTGGGATTCCTCAGAGCCTTGGGATTTTTTATTCTTGAGAAGGGAAAGTTATACTTACCCATTAGTATGTGATTATCTAGGTGGGTGTACCTTGGGTATATATGTGGTAGGTTGGGTGAGAGGAAGGACCTAGGATAACATTGGGAACTTAGATAGGACTAGTGTCATCTCTTAAAATTAATGGAAATGGGGATTATTATGTAAGACTAGTGAGGATATAATGTGATTACAATGAAATTGAGGGATTTTTTTACACTAAGTGATGGTATTTTCCTAAGATTTGTAAATAATATTGAGGAACCCAAATAAGGGGTCGGTGCCATGGTGTGACCTTGGGGACCATAGTTGGTTCCCAAGTGATATCTTGACCCTAGTAATGGTTAGGGTAGGAATGTGTCTATTTTCAACTTCAGTGTTCACCTTATAATTTAATGCTCAATAGTGTGATCCTGATGTGGTTTTAGTGAAAATTATAGGAGATAACTAGTTAGGTATGCACTACCCTAAAGTATTCATTAATGATTTCCTAAGATTATACGTATACATATTTATTCTAGAATCTAGGTAATTCCTTGGAAGTTGCACAAAATTCAACTTTATGCCCGATACATGGAATTCCTAGGATGGATGGGATTTGACTCCTTATTCCCGATACTCTATAATTATTATCAAACTAAATATGATTTATCTCTATTATTAATAAAATGAATTCCCTTGATGCATGATATTTGGATCTTTATGCTTTATACTATTGAATTTCTCATGAGGCAACCCCAACCACCCCTAATCTAGGTTCCCAAACTATCCCTTGGATAAGCCTAAAGGGAATTATTGATTCCCTTAGGTTGAGGATAACCATCGGGGCATCAAAATGAACACTATAAGAATGAGTTTTATAAATAAACATTATATAATAAGAAATATAAATATTCTGGAAATTATAGAATGAACCATCCTTTCATTATATGTTCAATAAAAATAAAATATTTGTTTTCAAATTATAAATGAGAAAAATGGTACACAACCATGATAAACATAAAATCTAACAGAATCAATATAAGACTGGGGAGAAGCTTAGATCCAAAAAAATATAATACTAGGATGGATAAAAGATCAATAACATTGAAATAAAAAACTAAAATACCTAACACAATATCTATGTTTCCCTATGACCACCAATTATCCTCAACACCATCACCCCTCTATATCAATCAAGGATGAACCATAATATTAATATGTAATGTAACATGTCTGGGAATTGATCCCTATAATAATTATAAGTAAACTACACACCCCATGTATAACTATATCATAAATGATCCATTTCATTCTTTTTTGAAAAAATATTAGAAAGTAGGTTTCCATTGATACTAAAAATCCAATCATAGGTGAATATCAATTTAGAATCATTTCTTTTAAAAAATTCAAGTTATAATTTTTGAGTAAAATAATACTTTTATAATTAGATGTAAGGAAGAAAAATTTTCCTAAAAATGGAATTTCATTTAAAAGAGATAAACCATTTTTTTCCTAAAAAAATAAATGAAACCTATGAAATAACAAAAAAACAATTATAATGATACTACCAATAGTAATATAAGAATAAGTGAGCATTGGAGAACATTAGAGCTATGGGGGTCTTTATAAAAATTCTAAAACATGATCCATCATACCAGAACACTTGTTTCAATCCAAAATCCATAACACTCTGTTGTACCCTAAATGAAATAACTGAGGGGGGGAAATCCCAATATAGGGAATGCTCTATACTAAGGACCACAAGCTAGAGTATTATCCCAATCCCTTATACTGTGGGTATTTATAAATCCCTCTAGCTATTCTAGTATTACAATTTCATATGGAAGGTTGGTGGTAAAATTAATAGTAACATGTAGTGAAATGAAAATAATACATACATATTTATAGGTCTATATATATATATATTCATAAATATAATAAATAGTAACAATAAGAACACCATAACTCCAAAAATTTTATTCCTCAAAAACACCCATCAATTCGAATATAAAAATAACATTCCCTAAAAATGACTCAATTCCTTTATCCAAATGTAGAATTGTTCAAGGATATAATATTTTTACAAAACCATATTTAGAGGTGATAACCATGCCTCATATTCATTCCATTTTAAATCATTTTCTATTAAATAAACTTTTAAAAAACTATAACACCATATAAAAAATCCAAAACATTTTAATAATTTTAAACACCAATTTTTGGAGAACCAATAATGGAATTAAAATACCGTTAACCCATTTTAAATTAGTTTAAATTAAAAATAACTATATAATAATTCAAAATCAATTTTTAAATGATATTAATGAAATTTTAAAACAATATATAATAGATGTTGAAAAAAAACATGATTTAAACTAGATGTTTAAACAGAGGTACCCTTCACATTCAACGAAAACCAACTTTGAACCTAGTTTACTTATCAAAAATTCCATAAACACATGTAATACCATAATTAAATAATAATATATGGATATAAATTTATAGTAATCAATAGTTTGGGAATTATAGATTTGAACTTAGGGAAAACCTAAATCAAATCATTCATTTCAATAAGTGAGGTATTATTCCACCCTTAGAAGAAAAGAATGATCCTTAGGGAATGAATACAAACCATAACTTCAACCCCCAGTACAAATTATCTAAAAAGAGAACTAGGTCATTGAGGTATGATTAAGGAAAAAAATAATAGGTAAAAGGATGAAAAATAGGAGTCTAGGTGGTTCGAAAGGACATACCTTAATGAATCAACCATAAGTATTGAGGAAATCTATATAGAATCACCATATAAGAGAGGACAACAATTGGGAATGAAATAAGGGGTCATGGAATAAAATTAGGGGAGGAGGATACCCAAAAAATATTTAAAATAGAAGAGTGATATAAAGGTCAAAATACCATTTAAAAAACTATGTTGAAACCAATAACTTTGTAACACTATTTTCTACGGTGTGGTTCCCACTACCTAAGAACCCATATGATGTATCTATCCTACAATGAAATGATGTAACCATGTTTTTTTGGGATACTAATCCCATGGAACCATACCATAATGATATAACCCGAAGGTTGATGTGTGGTCCTTAATCAAGAGAGAGGGAAATACCCTGGCCTCCTTAGCCCAGGTTGGGACATACATAACCAATGAAAGGTTAAAAATTTTCACCTTTATAAACCATTAGGTTCCCATTGGAATAACCCTATTGGACATAATTTTTCATACTATTGTCTAAATCTTGAAACTATAGTTACCCCTAATAAATAATAACAACCATAAAATAAGAGAAACTAAGTTAGAGATCAATAATTACATAAAATAATAGTGAATGTGAGGTTCATGAGTGACAATTATCCCCACCATAACACTTTATACGTATAAAATTATTATTTAAATTAAGTTGATCCATAAAAAGGATAATATTTATCTTATTTTGACATGAATAGGTTCTCAATAACAAGTAACACCATAAATGACACTGTAATAATGACTAAAACTCTAACCATTACAAAAAATTCACCAAACTCAACCCATCTCCCAAGGAACCTATAATGAGATTACCAATAACTAGATGATTCAAGGTCAAGATAACTACTATTTCCTACCTTACATACTATGATTACACTAAAACATCAATTGTACTAAGAATTAAACAATGGAAGGAAGTTTAATGAAACGAAGTGATTCCACTCAAGCACCACTAATCAGATAACTCTGGAAACCATAAAAGAAAAACATTAGGCACCACCACTAAAATTTAGAGTTTCCCTTTGATATATCATTCTTCCATAGAGTATAAAGAATTAATTTAATCATAGGTTAATGAGGAAACATAGGTAAAATAAATAAATAAGGAATAATGAATTCCCCAATGAATAACTTAATCGAAATTAGATTCAACAGTTGTGATGGAGGACATTTGAAGAGGTTGAACAAATTCCTCTCCCTCTCCAAGAAACTCCTTTAAAAAACATTTTTTAATGACCTAAACATCATAAACCATGATATATTTTGTAAGATTTATGACACAATGTCTTTTTATAACCTAATTTTCTGAATTTATGGAACAATAGGTCCCCATTAATAGAAGAAGCCTATGAGATACACGATGAACTCTTGATACCATAATCTATCTACTCATACTCGGTATACTTCCCTTTTATTTACTATATATCCCTTTACCATTATTTTGAATAAATGAAGTTGCATTAACCTCAAGAACTCCTACAAAGATTGTAAAAACCTGAACCACATGCCTCACAATTTTGATATATGTGGTCTAAACAAACTCTAATACCTTATATTGAATATTGAATTTAAGACATCATTTAAAATAACAAGACTTCAAGGAATAAATTAAGTTAATATTTATAATATAACAGACTTGATCAATGAAATTATAGACATACTACAAAAAAAATCGATCACGATGTTGATATAAGTAAAACTCAATAATCCTTTCCACCTTCATGACATTATAGAAATATAATTGGATGAAAAAGGACTTGAAAATATCCCATGAATGTTACCCTAATTGATTATCCCAAACAATGGATTGTCACTACTTACAACCTAGAACTTCAATCACAATGGTAGTGAATTTAAACTTTATATATTCATAAAACTAAAGAAAACCAAATATCCCTTCAATAAATTTCATCTAGTATTATAATTATTACGTATTTTTATAACCATACAGGAGGGGGGACTCAAAATACATAAATTTAAAATAAAATATTTTGATTGTTCAATTTAAGGGTTCAATAGTATAGAACCACCCCTAACACCCCTTGAGAATCCATTATGACACAGTGGGTTCATACTCTAAAAAACAATAGAAAAAAAAAACAAAATATAATCATATATCAATATAAAAATCTCATGAATACAGAAACCAATGTGTCAAAATAACATCAATAAATCAATTATTAAAAAATTTATATAAATCTACCCACCCAACTCTAAAAGAAATTTTAAAAAAACACACCACATAATTCATTAATACTCCAAGAACAAAAAATATCACATTTTGATCATAATAACCATTGATTTTATTTTTCAAAACCCGTTTTACCATTTCAAAAGAAAAAAATAACCCACTTTACACTTAAAATTATTTTGGTACTCAGGCTCCACATGAATTACCAAACCATACAAGCTCACTATGTACCATGAGTTCAAGTTTTGTTTTTTTTCCAAAAAAAACATAAAAAAACTCACACTATTTAATAAAATAGATATCAAAATCTACCAAATTCTCAATACATCAAAAATAAATTAAAACAAAACAAAAATCAAGGCTCAAAACCAGAATTTCCATCACAACTCAAGGTTTGTACTAAATGTTTTGGCCAAACACATATTTATAATTACACCCAAATTTTTGAAATTCCTATATCTAATTTATCATTAATGTAAAAATAATAAAACATAGTATAATAAAAATTTTATCACGAACCATCCTTATAAAACCCTTAATCAGGCACTTGAACCATCTCGTGAAAGGGATCAAATAGAGTTCTTGATCTCTATGAGCTAGAAATAAGCAATAGGAAATTAGAATGAACATGATGGGAACAATTTATACTATGAAAAATAATTTAATTAATAGTGAAAATCATAAAGAAATTATTTTATGACCCATCCATACATTGGATGCTAAAAAAAGTATAAGAATTATTTTAGATTCTAAACGATATAGACAGAGTACAAATAAAATAAATATAAAACTCAACATAATCAAAATATGATCTAGTAGAAGCTTGAATATAATAAATAAGAAGATTGATATGGTTGTAAATATTTATTTCTAAAATAAAATACAAAAATACATGATATAGCCTCCATGTGACCTCATTATCACCAACCATCCATAACACCATCATCGCTCCATGCAATCAAGAATGAACTATTACCAAAACCAGAAATGTGACTTGTGTGAATTCAAATCCCAAAAGTAATGTAATGTAAAACACAACCCATGTATTACCTTTACTTAAAAGATATATTTTACGATAGTTTGAAATAAATGTATAATGTAGTTTTCCACTCTTATTAGAAATCCAATACCATTCCATTAGTAATTTGGAATCAATTATTTTAAAATATTGAAATTATACATTTAAATTAAAATGATTCTATTTAAGATT
Organism: Viscum album; assembly: GCA_963277665.1. NCBI lineage: Eukaryota > Viridiplantae > Streptophyta > Magnoliopsida > Santalales > Viscaceae > Viscum > Viscum album. The sequence continues at coordinate 42,019,242 of OY728162.1, forward strand.
TTAAATAGTGAAGAATCATTTTACATAAATAGAAATTTAATTTTAAATATATAATCCATTTTTTTCTTAGAAAATAAATGCAACACAGAAAATAACCACAAAGAAAAATGATAATAATACTAGAAATAGTAGTCCAAGCATAAGTGAACATGGGAACACCATAGAGTTAAGGGTAATCCTATAAAAATAATAAAACATAATCTATTATACAGTCTTCCCTAATTCAATATAACACAATAACAATCGACCTTACCCAACCCAAACCAAGTAAGGGAAAAATTCCCAATGTAGTGTGTGACCCATACTAAGGTCAGCTAGATAGAGAATGATCACAAGCTAGTACATCATTTGTATCCTGACATCCCTCATGATACTCTATGTTTCCCATGAAATGTTAAAGGGAGGTGGTAAAATAAATGATAAAAAGTAGGGACATCAAAATCATACATACATATTTATTAGTATACATGTATATATATATATACATATATAAATATATAAGAAATACCAACCAGATGTATGCCACACTAATAAAAACTCCATTCCCCTAATATTACCCTCAATTTCAATACAATCATAACATCCATAAGGGGAAAACTTCAAGGATGGGTTATTTTTAGAAAAATAACTTTTAAGGTGAATATATTGCCTCATAGTCATTCCTTTTAAAATCATTTTCTATGGTATCAACTATCGAAGAACTCATAAAACTATAAAAAGTGTCTAATACATTTTAATAGTCTATGAAATCCCTTTTTAAGAACCAATCATACAATTAAAATACATGTAACCACTTGAAAATCATTTTAAGTACCCAAAAAATCATGAATAATTAAAAATTACTTTTTAAAGGCTATATTGGATTTTTTTTCAAATAATAGATGTGTACGATATTTAATGAAAAAATATTTAAACTATATACATAAATGGTGGAACCAATTATATTCAATGGAAACCAAGTGAGAACCAATTTTACTTCTTAAAAAATTATATAATGGCATATAATATAATTATTAAATATCTAAAACATGGATATTAAAAAGAATAAATCAATGGTTATATAATTAATGATTAAAACATGGGAAAAAAATCCTCAATTCATCGCCTTCTTGAATCAAGGTTTCATTCCACCCTTATAAGGAAAGAACGGTCCTTAAGGGACAAAGAGGGACTATAAAATAAAAAAAACCCAAATAAAAATTGATCCAATATAGCCCTAGGTCATCAGGGTCCTAGTTAGGGAAAGAAACATATTGTAGAAGGATGAAGAGCAAGATATGAGATGATTCAACATGACATTCCTTTATAAATCAAACTTAATCCATGAGAAAAACTTCATGGAATCACCAAGGATAATAAGATAATGAAGGTAATGTAAATTTGTGGTTGAGGTATAAAATGTGGGAAGGTATAGACTCCAAAATTTCGAAAAATAAATATAGGTATAAAGGTAAATAAGATTAAAAAAAGCAGGAAAACACTAACCACACCACAACCCTGCTATATATGAAACGGTTCCCCTTTCCTTAGAACCCCTATAGTGTTTCCCTCTATATATGATATGGAGGTTCCCTAAATGGAAGGTCCACTTCTCCCAGGGGCCCAGGAAAAAATGGTGTATCCTGATGGCTACGGTGTGGTATATATTCAAGGGGAAGGGCTATGAAATGGAATACCTAGGCCATTATATTGCTAACAACACTAGATTAAGGGTAAAACCATCCCAGTCGATGATTAATTTATGTTTACTCACATGTTCATGAGTTTTTATGTCATATTTCATTTTATATATCGACCTTTTTATTATTTACCATGTTTACATTTTTTTGTTATTATAGATATTGTTTGGTTATTTTTCTCAGGTTGATGATGGGTCATAAAGGTTCATAATATGAGAAAATTTATTGAAAAACCCACAAATGTTTCTGATCTATCCTTGTTGGAATCAATGCATAATATAAATGAAGAATATAAATATTCGTACCTAGAAAATAGTAAGTTCCATATTAATTTTTTGGTGGGGTATGCTTATAATTGATCACTAGGGAACTAGAAAAATCCTTCTTCCTCAAAGGTGATTACACCTGCCAAAGGATCACATAATAATTCTTGATGATCCTAAATAAAAAATGGGTGATATTTCCTTCAAATATTTATATACTTTATCTCAAGAGGAAGAGTGTATTAGAATGATTTTATAATTTTTTTTCATATCCAACAGAATTGATTCTCTACTATTATATATACACCACCAACACATTTCTTTTAATGAAACACATCATCCATATTCAACATATAAGTATATTAAATAGATCAACATATATTTATTAATATTATAATCATTTATTGAATTAATTCAACAAGTTCAATCCATTCAATCCATTTATAAAGATTCCATTTAATCCTTTCATAATGGAATATAACTGATGTGACTCAGTCGTAATATTCTTTCATCTAAATTCATTCACATGTTTTATTTCACATAAAAAAATATCAAAATTCCACTAAAATACATTAGTAACGTTATGTAACACATTATAAATCTTTTTAAATCCATATAAACCACTTTTGGATACGGTTTTATCATATTATCATCATTTTGAAACAATTTTTTTTTCAAAAACATATTCCTTATACAAATTACTATATGTGAGACCCTGTGGGCCTTAGTAACATTGAAAAATTATTAAACCCATTTTTTATAAATGTAATCAAATAGTTCCCTCTAGTAAATAATCAATGCTAATCAATTTACCAAGGGTTATGGTGGAGTCTTCATAAAACATACTCATATCAAAATACAATCATCTCCACCACAAGATATATCATAAAAAACATATAATCACCTATAAAATACTTTTTCCATGAAATCATGTGATTAATACACATGGAACATATCAATTTAGCATAGTCTAACTCATATTTTCTTTATCAATTGAGATATAATGACCTAGTCGATGAATACATCACATGTCAATCATCTATGAGACAAGAAAATAACATGTACCTCATATAAGTTTCTAATCACATAATATGTAGCATAATTGTGAAAGGGAATGAATTTAATTATTCTAATTCAATCAAGGGTTAGATTTTTTTACACATCATGTAAATGGAAAAATCCAATCTTTGTTTCACTCTAACCGATGACATGATCTACATAATACTAAATCACCCCCTTGTTAGCTAAGTTTGTTTTTGACTTGCGTAATTAAGGTATCAAAATTTAAATGTTATTATGCTAGGTATCTCTATAAACTTAGGTAATAGGGATTTATAATAAACATACACCCCTAAGTATATTGATTACTGTATGAAATACATTGAGATATACTTTGGCTGATCAATCCAAGTAAAAAACCAATACTTATTACCCCATTAATCTACTCTTCTTATCATGTATACAACCCTTTTTAATGAGTGAAACATTATATTCATTATAACCTTTAAACTTCATCACAAACCAAAATAATTTGTGACGATCATTGATTAAGGATAACTCAAAATTGAATTTTGAGTGGATTTTATCATTTGACCATTCATGTAATGAAAATTTCAACACACATGAATTAATGATAAAAATAGATTTATTTTATTACAAAATCATGATACATTATTCTTCCATTACATAAATATCTTAGATATTTAATACATAAAGACATAACATGACACTCAATTTTTTGTTGCAGTAATGGATTCATCAATAGAATAAATGTAGTGTCCTATGTATCTACCCAACTAATCATAACATCACCTATAACAACCCAATGTTTTATCAATGGAAATTCCCTTATTATAATTATGTCACATAAAATCACATTAGGAAACACAATGAAACATCATGATACTAAATACTATGTGACTTTTATAGACTAGCCGTTAAACATAATATTTCCACTTTTGTGATTTGAATTTTGAAAATCTGACATACACGATTGCGATTAGTAATATATTTGGAGTCTCATAGGACAAACTTAATTTTTTTTGTTAATAGTAACTTCCCCTTATAAATAGTAGTGTTAGCCTTATGAATATTAAATCATATAAGTGAATATTAATAAAACCAATTATAGTATACATAAAATGTATCCATATTATAAGTGACAATATGATATAATTATATCAAAGTATAAGTGAATAAATATTTTGGAAATTATCAATTAAGTGTCGGTATTTTTATAAGTCATAAATATTTTATGATTAGTTTAAAGGTGAATTTATTTCCAGTTAATGTGTTCCTAAATTAATATTTTTATGTCTTATGATTTGAAGATAATTTTATGATACATTAAGTAATTTTTCAAAGTGTTATAAAATCAGTTTTAATTTTAAAATTTGTATTTTTCAAGTAAATGATGATTTTAATTAAAAATTAATTTACTCATATTTAAGAAATTATTTTCATAAAATGGAGTTCATTTTTTAATTCTCCACTTCAAAAATGGTTAGGGTGAATTTTTTATATTTTTTTTGAAATACTTGAATTTTTATTAAATAGTAAAATACGGTAATTTACAGTATAAATAAATTATAAGCTAAAATAACTATTAATTTCATCATATCTGATGTAATAACCATTTGTTAGAACTTAAATGATATAACTTTTTTTTATTCATGTGAACACGCAATATTTTTTATCTTGAGAAAAATAATAAACTAATGATTTAAATAATAAGAAAACACCCCTCCCCTCCACTATAAATACCACCCATCACACCCTCTTATCCTCACACCCATCAAGCCTTGATCCTTGTATAAATTATCCTCAAATATCCTTCCTATCTCCTTACCCACATCCAGGATCTTTTGGTATCATCACAAGACAAAAACCTCTTCCCTAAAGAGGCTCTCAAGGAGGATAAATCTCGGAGGCAAATTTCTCTTTCTGATTCATTTATTTTCTTTCAAGTTCCTTTATGTTCGTTTTATCTCATCACCCCTTATAATGAAAATGGTATGAAAACTACATTACCATAAATATAATGGATTTTTGTATGCTAATGTAATAATTATTCATCACCTCTCTTTCCCCTCCTTTTATACTAAAAACGAAAACCCTGTCCGAGATGTGTTAATTTATCGAATTCAAGAATGACGGGTTATCAATTTCCATGATTTTCTTAAATTATTATCATGAAACCATTTTAATGGTTGAAAAATATTATAATATATGTATAATATCTTCTGTAATTATCTGGATTCATTATACACACATAATGTTAAATAATAAAACAAAACAAATTTGTTGTAGCAAAATCGCCTAAAATAATCCAAACGTTTATCACTAAGATCTTATATAATTATTCAACCTCACAAAAATTAACCAAATAAATTATATGAAAATTTAAGATTATATAGGATAATTAATAACATATAATAACAATTTTTTATATTCATTCTAATTTTAAACAAACTTGCATTCATGTTTACAAACGAACTGATCATGAAAACCATGAAAACAAAAAGACCATAAGGGAACTTAATAAGACCACAATTAATTATATTCATGCATAAAAGGTTTTGGTGTTGTTAATTAATGAATTTAATGTTATTATATAGGACATTAAAGTGAAGAAATCATTCGGACACAAGGTAAGGGGAGTTATTGAACCCAACTCTCTTTCTTTGGGGTTTCTATCTTTCACTCCATTTTCATTATGGTTATTACTTTAAAATAAAGTATTCATCATTATATTACATTTTATGGGATATACAGGTTTTATACTTGAGTTTATGAAAACACATTGTCTTTCCAAAAGAAATAGTCTTTTAAAAAATACACCTTTTACTTCTCAATATTATTTCTATAACTCAAGGTTGATAATTATTATATCAATAATGCTATTACCTATTTCATTTGGGAACCAAAAGTTTATAAATGTATTATTATGAAATGAAATAAATTAAATTCCATGGGTTATTATATGTTAAATATTTATATATGTTCTATGTGGCATGCATGATAATTTAAATGTTGTGATGTGGTGGGTGCACCCAGAATTATATAGCACAATATAAATGTTATGATGTTATGGGTGAACCTAGAATTATATAGAGATCCAATTCATTGGGTAATGTGAATAACCTCATGAGTAAAGTTAAATATGCGTGAACATGATTCTAGATTTATTCACAACTATGTGCGGTAGTTAACCACTAAGACATGATGTTTCATTTTTATGAATTTACACAATCTAATCTGTTCTTAATGATTCCCATCATTATCCTATTACTATGTTATGATTATAATTATTATTATCACCCCATGTTATATTGTTTCATGTTCTTATCTATCCTCTTACTGGATATTAGCTCACCCCTTTTTGATTTATATCCTTTGGTGTCTACCTCTACTAAGGAGAATCCAAGGGCCATTAAGAAGCTAGATAAGAAAGAAAGAAAGAAATATTTATTTTTATGGTGTAAAAGTTATGTATGGTCCTAGTTTTCACAAGATAGTAAACCTTTGGATCCTATTTGTTTGATGAATTTATGTTTTTTATCTTTAAAATGGTTTAATAGTAATGTATGAAAAATAAAGGTCACTATAGTTGGTATCACAAGATGTTTTAGTTCATTTGGGAATTATGATTAGAAAACCTTATTGAATTTAGTATGAGACTATGTATAAGTAAGAACCCAATATGCATTAAAAAAATAGAGATCCCAAAAGATATGCCTTTATACTCAAATTCAAAAATGAATAAATTATTTATTCTTGACTTACTGACCTATGTTTTCTTCTAACCATTTCTATTTTAGAAAATGGTGGGAACCTAGAGAAACCGAGGTAATAAACCATGTGAAGGAAAATGAAGTGAATGCCCAAATGATATACCATATTCTTTGGGAGGTGGCATTCAAAACCTCCGAGAAATGATTACCCAGCTATCTCAGGTTATGAACAATAATCTGAATAATGTGGAACATCCTCCTTCACCAAAGAGGGAGAAACTGGATATTGAGTGTTTTATGCGGCAACAACCACCTATGTTTAGTGGATATTCTGATCCATTAGTTTTATAATAGTGGTTCAACTCAATTGAGAATATATTTTTTGTTCTTCCCTATTCTGATATGGAGAAGGTGACTCTGGCCATTTATCATCTAGATAGATAGGCCAACAAATGGTGGGCGTTGATTAAGAACACTAAGACGAGGGATAAAATTGAAGAGATGGAGTGGGAAGACTTTAAGATAATATTTTTTTAATAATTATGTCCCTCAAACTCTTCATATAAATATGGATATTTAATTCATAGATCTGAAGAAAAAATGAAGGAGAATCTATTATAGCCTATGAAGTAAATTTCACAAGGCTTTCAAGGTACACTTTGGGTTTTATTATCAACAATGATAGAAAATTGATAGATTCTTTAGTGGTTTAGAATAAAAACTTATAAAGACTCTTTCAATTTGAGACTTTGGGAGTTATTAATAAGTTGTTAAATGTGATCTCAAAGTGGAGATGGGGTTTGGAGAAGGTTCTCATGGCTATGGTGATAAGAAATGATAGACATAGTTTCAATCTAGAGGATCTAATGAGAAAGGTGGAAGGAAAACTCAACCACCCACTTGTCAAAAATGTGGGATGAATCATCATGGGAACTTCCTTAATGGTATAGGGAAATTATTCAAGTTTGGGAGATAAGGAAAACAATCTAATGAATTTTAAAAATACATGAAAAGTAAGGACAATGTGGCAGGGGAAAGTTGAGCACCACCCATGGTCCAATGCTATAACTGTAGGGAGTAAGGGAACTATGCAATCCAATGCACTAAACCTCATGTCCTGAAGGGTAATAAGCGTCATCAGTCACTAAAAATATAGGAGTATAGGAAGGATTATGCCATCACTATCATGAAAGTGGAGCAAGATAATGAAGTCCTACAAGGTACACATCCTATTCACTCAAGAATGGAAAAAGTATTATTTGATTCTTATCCAATGCATTTCTTTCTATGATGCAAGTTTTCTAGATCTATTGAATGAAATTACTGAAACCTTGAAGTAGATATATCTATAAAAACACTGAGTGGTGCAATCATTGCACCCCAAGTGTTGGAATCTTCTCATGTTGGCATATGTGGGAAGATTCTTCCATTAAACCTCATGATACTTCCCTTGGTGGAATTTGATGATATATTATGGATATATTGGATATATTTATATATATTACATATAAAATGGTTGGAAAAGGAAATATATTTTCATATTTCTAACCATCCCATGATCCTCTACAAATTCTAGGAAGATCATGAATCTCCTTTGAAAAATCCTTCAATGGTGTGGGTGTTGATTCCCTATGAAGAAGCATACCTCAATCAAATGGTTGAGTCAAAGGAAGGTACCAACCTAGGGGAAATGAACATTATAAGGAAATATAGTGATGTATTTCCTAATGATTTACCAGGACTACCCTCAGATATTGAGGTATAGTTCTCAATAGAACTCATACATAAATCTACTCCTATCTAAAAGTGTCCCTATAGGATGTATCCTATCAAAATAAAAGAGTTAAATAAATAAATGCAATAGAATTTGGATAAAGGGTTCATATTCCCTAGAGTACCACCGTATGGGTGCTAGTTCTCTTTATCAAGAAGAAGGATTTTTCAATGCGGTTGAGTATTAATTATCGGTAACTCAACAAGATCACCATAATGAAAAATTATCCTCTTATGAGGATTGAAAACTTGTTTGATCAGTTGATAGGATCTCAATACTTCTCAAAAGTGGATCTACTTTCTAGATATCATCAGATAAAGGTGATGAAATATGTTATTCATAAGACTACCTTCCATAAAAGGTACGTGCACTATGAGTTTTTGGTAATGCCCTTTGGACTTACTAATTCCCCACAATCTTCATGGATTTGAAGAACATAGTTTCTAGACATTACCTCAAAAATTTTTTGGTAGTTTTTATCAATGATATTCTCATATACTCCAAGAGGAAGAAGGAAGATGAAGAACATCTAGGACTTGTGTTTTTGGCATTGAGGAAGGATAAGTTGTACGACATGCTTAGAAAGTGTGACATTTGGATGTATCAAGTCACATTCTTGGGACATGTGATCACAATTGAGGGAATTTATGAGGACCCTTAAGAAAAGGCAATTGAGGAATGACCCAGACCCTCTAGTGTCATTGAAATCTGTATTTTTATTGGATTAGAAGGGTACTATCAATGTTTTGGGATAAATGTTTCATGATTGTCAATCCCGCTAACTAAGTGAATAAGGAAAAAGTTAAAGTATGTCCGGACGGAATAATATGGGGAAAGCATCAAGGAGCTAATGATAATTCTTATCTCTACACACATACTCTCATTACTAAAAAATGGATCAAGTTTTGTGATATAAATTTATGCTTCTAATAATGTATTGGGTTCCATACTCATGAAAAATGAACCTGTGATAGCCTATGCCTCATGGCAGTTGATGATCCATGAGCAGAACTACCCGATGCATGATTTGGAGCTAAAAAATGTGATTTTTGCCTTGAAAATCTAGAAACACAACCTTTTGGGTGAAAATTGTTAAATATATACTGGTCATAATAGTATAATGTATATATTCACACAAAATGGGCACAACATGCATCAAAAGAAATGGTTAGACCTAATCAAAGACCATAATTACTCTATTCACTAGTTATCTTGGAAAGGAAAAAATGGTAGATGATTCTCTAAGAAGAAAAGAACCTGATACACTATTCATGTGGTGGATTGAGAAAGACATTATCTTTATGGATATGTAAAGGATGGATTTAGAAATCATAACGACGGGGAATACATCCTACCTTGAATAAATGATTTCCCATCCATCTATCCAAGAGAAGACTAAGGAGGCCCAAAGGGAACATCTAGAGTTGCAAAATAAGGTGAATGAAATAAAGGAAGAGACACTATAAGAGTTCCATATCAATGATTATTTTGTAATTTGGTTTAGAACGAGGCTTTTTGTACTATCCTATCTAGAGATACAGGAGGATCTATTGGAAAATACACATAACTAAAATTTCTCTATCTATTTTGGGAGTACAAAGATGTAATATGATCTCTGAGAAAACTTATAGTGAGATAACATGAATAATCATATTGGGGAATATATCTCAAGGTGATTAATATGTCAGAAAGTTAAATCATATTGAAAAAAGTCTAAAGGCATGATGCAACCATTTCCTATACCCATATAAAAATGGGAGAATGTCAGCATGGACTTTTTCACAAGTATCCTGAAGAAATCCAACAAAAATAATGTTATATGGTATATGGTGGACTAACTCACCAAACAATCTCACTTAATTTCTATTTGGGAAGATCTATCGCTTGAAAAAATTTATAAGATATATGTGAAGGAAGTGGTGTGACTACATTGTGTTCCACTCTAAATTGTCTTTGATTATGATCCCAGGTTCACATCTAAATTATGTAGGATTATTCAACATGACTTGAGTACTAAATTAAATTTCAACATGGCCTATCACCCCCAAAATGATGGACAACCTAAAATAACTTTTCATATTATTGAACACATGTTAAGAGCCTATTCTTTAGATTTAAAAGGAGGATGGGATTAGTATCTCCCACCTGTTGAGTTCTCATAGAACCATACCTTCTAATCGAGTATTCACATGGCTTAATTTATATATCTGTATGGAAATTCATGTATAAATCCAACCTCTTGAGATGAATTTGGAGAAAGAATATACTTGGGCCTGATCCTATACAAGAGATGACAAAAAAGGTTTAATACATCTAGAAAAATATCAATGCTTCTCAGAGGTGAAAAAAGAGTTATAATGACAACCGTCGAAGGGACTTGGAGTTTGATGTTGGAGATAAAGTATTCCTTTGGATATCTCTATGGAAGCGAGTCATGTAGTTTAGAATGAAAGGGAAACTATTCCCAAGTTACATTGGAACCTTTGAGATCCTTGATCGCGTAGGAGTTGTGGCCTATCAGATTTAACTTTATCAGAATATGGCACGAGTTCATGATGTGTTCCACGTATCACTATTGAAGAAGTACATACCAGATCCCTCACATGTACTAAAATCAGAGGTGGTATAGTTGGAATATGATCTCTCTTATATGGAGTAGCTAGTAAAGAGTCTAGACCGGAGAGATAAGGTTCTACGCAACAAGACAACCCACCCTATCAAATTGTTGTCAAGGAACCCTAAGTATGAAGAAGAAACATGGGAACCATAGGAGGTGATGAAGGAAAAGTACCCTTACCTGTTTATGTAAAATGAATTTTCGAGGACAAAATTTAAAAACAATGGAAGAATGTAATGACATAATGTTTTATCAATGGAAATTACCTTCTTATAATTATGTCACATATAATCAAATTAGGAAACACAATGTCACATCTTGCTACTAAATACTATTGTAATTTTATAGACTAGTCATTAAACATAATTTTTCTACTTCTAGGATTTTAATTTCAAAAATTTGATATACAAGGTTGCGATCAGTGAGATATTTGGAGTCTGGTAGGAAAGACACACTATTTTTCCAAAATAACCCTTATTTTAAAATAAAACACACCTTTTAATTATCAATATTTTTTCCAAAACTCAAGGTTGAGGAATCTTATATCAAGAATGTTGTTCCCTATTTCAGTTGTGAACCCAAAGTTTACGAATGTATGCTTATTAAATGAAACCCATACCTTTCCAGGGATTATTGTATGTACAAGATTTATGTATGGTCTTTGTGTAATTCATGATAATGTAAATGTTGTGACGTGATGGGTGTGCCTAGAATTATATAGTGTAATGTAAATGTTCTGATGTGACGGGTGTTCCCGTAATTATATAGAACTCCAATGATTTGGGTAATGTGAATAACATCATGAATAAAGAGAAATATGCATGAACATGATTCTATATTTGTTCAAAACTATGTGTGGTGGTTGAACACTAAGGTATGATGTTTCATTTTTATGCATTTTCACATTCCAAGTCTTTTCTTAATGCTTCCCCTCATGATCATATGCCTATGTTATGATGATAATGATTATGATCAACCCAGGTTATATAGTATCATGTTCTTGTCTATCATTTTACTAGGCTTTTATCTCACCCATTTTTGATGTATATCCTCAGGTGACTACATGTACTAAGGAGAATTCAAGGTCCATTAAGAAGCTTGAGAAGAAAGAATTAAATAAATTTTTATGTTTATGTTGTAAAATTTATGTATGGTCCTAGTTTTCCCATGAAACTAAACATATAGATACTCTTTGTGTAATGAATTTAAGTATTTTATATTTAAAATTATGTAATATTAATTTAATAAAAAGTAGGGTCACTATATCACAACTCTTATCGATATACCTTATGAGATTGTATTTGTAAAAAAATTATTTGAACCATTGGTAAGACTAAGGATCCTTATCTTAATTAATGGATATATTTTTTTACATTACAAATCAATAACTCCATAGATGATAGAAACTACTCCAAGATTATATATGAACATATTGATCTAAAAATTTCCCTTCATAGAATTTGATGGAGTGATTTACTCTACCACTATTATTGAGTCCACTATGGTGGCTTGTTTGGAACTATTCTAAGTGAAAGCTCTACAATTTAGAAAAAAACTAGATTGAGACTTCATATCATATATTTTTTATTAGAAATTCAAATATATAAAACCTTTTACATAGAGATCATATTCTCCTCCAAACCCCAAGAGCATATCTTCAGTCTATCTCATGTACACAAGAATTGTCTTCATTGTATTTCAGTGACTCTCACTAGGATTGGATTGGTATAAAATAGTTATTCTATTATAATAGGGGACATCTATTCTGTTACAGAATATGTTACATATTATATATCCTACATAGAATACATACAAAAAATTTATCTATATTTTTCAACTCTTTAAAAAGATCCTTAATCTTCCTAATATTCATTATATGTAACTCCACTAAATACCCCTTTATGGATTTCTCCATAATAAAATGATTTATAATAGTACTAGTATAATTTTACTAGATGATTATTAGAATCCTCTTAGATATATCTCTATAGATCTTCATACCCAGTATATAGGCATCTTCTCCCATGTCTTTCCTAGATAAGAATTTACCTAGCCACAACTTCACAAAATTAATATTCAAGATATCATTTTTAATAAGGAGTATGTTTACCACATAAAAAATTAGAAACAACACAATTAACCCAGTAACCCACTTGTATATAAATTAGCCATTCATGTTCATGATGAAAACAAAATCTTTGATTGCATCATCAAACTAGATATTCTTACTATGTGAATGACGCTTCATCCCATAAATTTACTGTTGTAACATACATACCTTATCAAACATATTTAGAACATAAAAACATTAAGTTATATAATATATAAATCATTGAAAAAATTACTATTAAGGAAAGTGGTTTTTTCATATAATTTATATATCTCATAATTATAATGATCCATTGTATCTAGTAACATCAGAACGTAAATAATCATCACAACTGGTGACAATGTTTCACAATAGTCAATACCATGAATTGTTTTGTAAAATTATGCCACCAGATATGATTTATAAATAGATAATCTACCATCCAAGTCAGTTTTATTTCAGAAAAAAAACTTTCACCCTATAGATATAACCCCTTTAGGTGTCTATAAATGTTATAAACATGGTTAGTGTGTGTGTGGAGTCAATCTCAAATTCCATGGCTTTTAACCATTTCTCATAATAAGTAATCTCAAAAGTTTCTCGATATAAAGTAGTTTCATCTTCTATGAACATTAATTCACCATCATTTTCCATGCTAAATCAATATATTTTAGGTTCCAAAGGAATTTTAACAGACCCTTTATTTTCTTGTGTAACTTAAGTTGGTTCTTCTTCTATAAGTCATTGTGGAACAAACTCAACCTACATCTCAAGAAAAATTCCTATTTGTTGGTATTAAACATCTCTAAGTTCAAATTTTCTCCCCCTAACACCTCAACACAAATGTTTCTTCTCAATTAAAGAAGCATGTCAATCCAAAAACACTTTTTTGTTTAGAAATACTATAGAAATGGTGTCCCATTGTTTCATTAGGATAACAAAAAAATAATCACTTTTCATATTTTGGGTCAAGTTTGTCTAAATATGAGTGCTTTACAACCCAAAATATTGAAAAAATACAAACTGGCATAATTCCTTTACCATATCTCATATGGAGTCTTTGTGACTGCTTTATATGGAGTCCAATTAGGTTAGAATATATCAATTTCCAAGCATAACCCCATAATAAAATAATAAGATCTCATAGACCCATAATTATTAAAATATTGTTAAACATGGTTTTATTCCTCCTTTTAAACACACCATTGCATTTTGGTGTTCTAGGAGGAGTTAATTTTGAAATACTTACAAAATATATCATATAATCTATAATTTCTTGGCTAATATAAAATATTTTCATCTATCGAAGAATCCATAATCGAATGATTCTATCAATCCATCTCTATGGGATATTTGAACACATTTATCATATATATGTATAAGGTGAAAATGTCAATTGTAGTTTGGATTAGAATCAATCCTGATATTCCTATTCAAAATATTTTAAACAGGATTATCCATATTAAGAATATATAAACCATTCATTATATTACCAATGAAAAAATCATTATTATATATGGAACTACTCATATTCTTAAATGTGAATGAATGTCCTTTCTTATCCAAAAAGGATATAGAAATAAAATTTATATTTATGAGCATAACATAATAACTGTTATATAATTATAATATTAATTCACTTTTTAGGATTAGATCATAACTGTCGACTTCTAATGTAGAAACTCACGCCCCATTACTGACATGTATATCTACTTTGACATTCATCAGTTCCATAATTTCTTTGGGTTTATTTTTTCATCACAAATATGTGATTTAAAACTATTATCTAATACTAATGATTCATGGTTATTGGAAATAATTTATATTACTTTCACATTAATGTGTTTAAAATTATTCTCTTTTAGAAAACTTATCAACCCAATATATAAAAAAACCGTATTATAGGCCATACCTATAAGGGATATCAATATGAATATTATTAATTAATCCATAATCTACCACAAGGACATATTAGTGGGTGAGTATATTGTTTTATACCTTTTTATCAAAAAAATTTAATGAAATTGAACCCACTTAAATCGATAAAAATATTTATCATATCCATTTTGTGATCCTATAACCATATTTGACTAATAAATGAGTTTGATGGTGTATTAATATCACCACTTAGTTATTTAGGTAGGAAATCATCCCAATCACAATAGCTATGATTCATGTATAGTAGATAACTCCTTATCTAAATCCATCATATAGATATACTCAACTCTATTACTTTGTTATCCAAACTGTTAGGGTGTCCCATCTAGTGTGACCCAAATCAGGTACAAAAAATAGGATAACCCAAGGCAATGAGGGGGATCCTGTATATAGAACAAAAAATCACAATTGGATAATCCAACATCCCCATTACTTAATTTTCTTACACAATATAATCCATGATCATCCTACTATGGAATTAAAACACCTATTTAGATAATTGAAGTCTTAATAAGTTCCAATTTGGATGGAATATCACACTTTTTATTTTAGGGGTTTTATTTTTAGAAGTCACTCCTATTTAATATACATCATATTTATATTAAATTAATAACTACTGAAATATGAGCTAAATTTTCTTCCCATGATTTTTTCTATCTGTATTCTTACTTATAGTGATTTAGTTTTAGAATCCATGTTCCATCTAAATAATTAATGATTTGAAACCATAATATTGTTTAATTTTTTACACTACCCACAATTTGTGTTACACACCCAAAAAAGCCAAGTATATTCATACTTATTTTAATTAATCATTATATAAAGTACATGAATTTTTCATAAAAAGTGATAGAGTTATATGAGATTGATAATCTTTATTTAATTATGTTTAGAGTGATTGATATCCAACCCCTTACATTTCTATAAAAATTAATAAGCGTCCAGGCCAGTGGGTAGTCTGACCCTGAGTCCCTCTCCCTGGGGAGACTTTACTTCTAAATGAATTCAATTCATGATATCTCTATCCCCAAATATGAACAAACAATATTCAAAAACTATTCTCAAGCTTATTACTCAAATTAAAAAATGAGGTCAAGGTAGACGAAAACTAAATCTTATGGAACCATACCTGTCATTTAATGTAGGTATCTAACTTCTAGATTCAATTTACCACATAATGTATTCATAAAAAATATTCTCATTTCATAAAAAATTTATTAAACACCAATATTAATGTTATAAATAAATAAATAAGAATTTTATTAGTTTTCCCAAACATGAATTATTTATTTAAGAAATGTTTATAAATAAATACTAACTATATATATATATTATAAACTAGATGTTATATTATGGACACTCTGAAATTTTGAATATAAAAACTTGTATACTCATTCATAATATGTACTTTTAATATTTTACATTATGTGACATATCAATTTAAATATATGATATTTAATGAATTATAAACATTATAACTGAGTTTCTATTATGTAAAAATTTCAAATTATCAATATATCATCTACGTAGAATTATTTAAACCTTTGATCATAAAACTAGTTTTGATGTGGTATAAATAAAATTCAAAAAATTACTTAATTTGAACATTTCATCAAAATTAAAATAGATTGATGTTCAAGCCTACTATTATTAAAAATAAAGGAATTTTACTTTTAAACCTCAAAAAGAGGGAACTCGAAACATGACCCAATAGACTAGATGAATAAAGACCTGAAAAAATATCGCCCAAAGGACCTATTTACTCCAAGGTACAAATGAATCATGATTATTGAATAACACTAGTCCAACATATCACTTCCCCCTACCAAAGAAACTATAAAAGTGTGGCCAGTCAATGATGATGTGTCATCACCCCTTTCGAGAGCTATGTTGTATTGGTTTAACAAAATGTGGAAGAGAACCCATTCTCCCCACATTGTTATATGGGGGAGGACAAGATGATATGTGCTAGAACACCTATCTCTCTATAGATCTACCCACTAGATGGTACTTTTATGGCACCCACGAAACTGTATGCTTGGTTCTACACATCATCTGATAGAAATTATGGATAGAAATCTACAAGGATGGGAACCCATCCACCCAAAATTATAATTAATAAGATGGTCTAATGATGGTTGTGAACACAATCATCCGTCTTTCAAGGATTCCCACCTGATGAAACTAGCATGAGATGTCGTATTTCCTTCCAAATGTGAAAAGAAAAAACTAGGCTCAACATGTCAACTAAAACCTTGAGAGATATGACATAGGTCCAATGGGCCAAAGGACCATGGAACATGACTCGAATACCGAATGTTAAAGAAAAACCTAAAACAAAACCTCTTGTGATGTTGTCATTGTTGCTGCCACCTAATCCACCCAAGATATTGTCACCCTCCAAAAAAACAACATTGAGGATGATCCATATATACTATCTCAATCCACCACTGATGCCCCTCGAGAAAAAAAACCACTTCTCACTCCAATTGCTTCTTTCACCAAGGCCTATATCATCAATGGTTGAGACCACAAATGACATATACATTGTTGTCGTTCACTCGGACACCTACCTACAATAAAACCATTCAACAGACATCACCTAAAAACTCCATTGATAATTATTCTCATTGAAGATACCTCCACACTACTTGATCACTTAGGCCATAATCTTTTCACCATAAGAAACAAAGAATATCACTACCCCCATTTACATAAATGGTTCGACAGTGATTCTATTGATATCAGATCTAGAATAGATCTTAACATAGCACAAAAAAATCTTTGGAGTGGAGAAGAGAGGTAATCAAATCTGGTAGTAGAGAAAACTAAGATGTTATGGGGGAGGGGAATCAAACATCATGAGAAGAAACAAGGAAAAATTATTCCACCACAACCATAATTATTTCCGATCTGCACCAAACCAATCCACCGCTAAATAGATTCCCCTAGAAAAATAATATCTACCCACAAACCAAGAAGCACCACTATAGAAGACTGCATCTGAATGACCGAAACACCTGATAACACTTGAAACCACATCTAGATCACACCATAGGAAAAAATTTCATAAAACATGTTCTTCATTTATTAGTTTAATAAATGTATTAACCTTATGTATAACCTAGATTTGATACAACTAATGGGTTTTAGAGGTTCATCATATGAATGAAAAAGATAAATAAAACTTATATATATTTTTGGTTTATCCTCAACATAATAAACATGTAATATTAATGATGAAAATAAAAATTTATACCTCTACATAAATCTAATTTATTTTTAATATTTGATAGAGTAAACTTCATATTTATCACTAGATTCATAGAAAATTTCCTCCTTCCTATGAGGGGATTAAACAATCCGTAGAATCATTAAACATTTATTAAGGACCCCTAAATGAAGAAACTATGATAAAAACTTTACCAAGTGATAAACTTACTCTCATAAGAATTATAATATAACAATTATTTCAAACAATCAGTTATATCCAACCAGAGGGATCTAATCCCATTATGAATCCATCATTAACATGATTCGTTTAATGAAATGCATCATCCATATTTAATGTATCTATAAAGATTTATTCTCATTAAACATATTAATTGAAGTCATTAAATGAATTAAATCTATTTAATCCATTCATAATGAATTATAATAATTGAAAATACAAGGCAAGATGCATGCACCTAAAGTTGTGCATATGTTTTAGTGCAGATCTAATAGTTTATTACTCTGATATGAAGGTATAGTATCCCCACGATAACAACATATAACCTTAATTTTAGTTGATGGACTCCGTCATGTAAGGAGGTGCATTAAGGTCTCATATATTTCCACTAGAGTGAGTATTATTATCTAGTTTTTCATGTTGGTGGGAATTCATGGATCATAAATGGTCTATTTCATAGCCTTTTATCTATTTGGGTATTCTTATATTAGAGTTTTATTTATATTTTAAAAGGTAATTTTTATATTTTACCCTATATGAAATGTATTATTTGATTATGGGAGCATGGTTAAATTTCCCTTAATCTAGGTATGCTAATAATCCAATATTGGGATGATCATTTTGATCCATTTAACCTTAATAACACCAAAGTACAAATTTGGATTAGAATTATTTTAATTAATTGGAGTTTTTTGGCATCCATAAATTTTATTTGATCTTTCATCTATGATCAATATTTATATAATGATGGATAAATCCCCAAAGGAAGCTCAGTTAGGATATTTATCTAGGATTCTCAGAGTGGCTGGTTTAATTTCATTATGGATTGAAAAGGTTTTTCATCAAATAATAAAATGATATGGATATTTATATTAAGTATGAGAGACTCAATTTTTGTGTCTCTTTCTAATAGATCATAGATAGTCAGGATAATTTCTCAAAGAATTCAGTTTATCATTTCTTCTCCTTAAATGGTCGTGAGGAGAGGATTAATGGGAAGAAGGAAAGTCTTAATATTTGTGGTTGGTCTTATTCCTTGAAATCTAAAGAGATGGAATTTTAATAAATGAGGCGGGACATATTAATTAGGGTAGGTTGGTATCCATCATTTATAAAGAGGGTTTTCATTCAACACATACTTATGGAGGTTCTAATTATGCTAATAAAGAATAGAAGATGTTGAGTCATTTCGACAACTTGAAGATTGTATATGTTGAGGGACCTTAGCCAGATGTAAAATAGGTGATTAGTCAACCTGTTATGGATCCAAGTGGTTAGTAATATGGGTAATCTCACCGTTCTTATTTTATTATTAATCCTCGAAGGCATCTGATCAAAAATCGACATGATATAAAGAAATAAGGTTATTTTGGGGGTAGAATTGAATGATCATGGGCTCGTATTAAAGATAATGGGAATACTTATTATGATAAAATTAATTTAAGGTATTCCATTATCAATTGTATTGGAGTATTATAATGTGATGTTGATAATAATTATTTTAAATATAAGTTAGCAGTAAATGAAAATGTTGATAATAAATTATGAAAGGATCACGAGATTATTTCTACTAAAGGCCACAAAGGAAAAATGAAGTCGAATTATACTTACAATCTGAGGTCTAAACCTCTAAAGGTACCCCATATTAATGGAAATTATCAGATTATTATGAGGTATACTATTTTAGAGCAATGTAAATATGAACTATATAAGAACAACCCTTTAATTTAGAATAATTTAGAGAAATTTAATTATTTGAAGGCCGGTGTTAGGAATGTTGGTTTTCAACACTGTTAATGATGTTGTATTGGGTAATTTATTATAGTATTATCAAATTATCTAATGATAGGTTTTATGCATAATATTTTCCCAACCTTTGGAAGATCTAATAGAAAAACCCACTATCTATTTCTATATCTACTAGCAAGGAGGGCTTGATTGTTGGACCAACTATTGAGCCTTCTCATGTTAATTCTCATTATGCCAGTGACTTTTCACTATAGAGTAATGGTAAATCAAAATATATTGTTTCTAAATCCTACAAGGTTGGAGTATAGGTGAATTAAACATATATTAATTTATTATCCATTAATTATAGAGTTAGAGAATCTGACTATTTCAAGATGAATATTTCCAATTTGGGAAACTCATTTAGTGTTAAAAGATAAGTTCATAATAGATTTTTTTTTGACATTCTAGATTTAGAGATAGTGAAGAAAAAACATTGAAGGATTTTATATTCCAAGGAAAATAAATGTTTTATTCCCTTGGTTTCTTAGTATGTGGCTAAGTTAATTTACAAATATAGTAATGTGGTTAACCCTCATAGTCATGTTGTGAATGAACATACCATTGACTAAAATATTGAAGTACTCTCAGATGATGATAACCCTAATCCATGGAATAATATTCTTTGGAGGCATGGTTATTATCTACGAGGTATCTATCTAAGTGGTATGATTTCTCCTCATATAATTTTTGTGATATATAGATCAGTTTGATGTCTAGAATTTATGTGATGCTAGTTTGGATAGATCAAGGGATTTTATAGTTGTATTTGATCTTTCCAAATCCACCTTATGATTTTAATTTGGGTATATAATATCTCCTCTATTTATAGGATTCCTCTATTTTTTTGATCTATTGGTTTTCTTTTTTCAACTTAGGTTTATCTTTTTGGTAGTGATATATTCTTCCGAGATTTGTAGGTTATGTTACTATATTTTTTACATTATCATGAGAATTTATATTTGCTGCTTGTTTTTTATTTTATAAATGAATGTGACTTGGGGATGAATGAATGGTTTCTTGTTGCATGTTGTATATATTGGGTCTCTTCTTATATGATAAATTGGGATAACAAGTGTTTATTTTGAAGACTTTCATTGAATGTGGCTAAAATAGCCTATTTTTATAAACGATTAAAAGAAATTATTGAGGTTCTGTATATGCATGTTTTATATGATTGATGATTATCATGTTTTAGATCTTTGGTTGTGGTTTTTAAGTGGGACTTATGTTATTTATCTGGGATTTTTTGTTGGTTCTTGATCAATGGTTGTTTTTGTCTAGTATATAATATTTGACTTAAGAACCATTGTATCTTTTCATTTTTTAATAACAGGAACACGAGTTTCCAACATATGGTTCAATAAGTTTCTATAGTAAATATCAATTATATATTTTATTTTTTTAAAATAAATATAATAATATAAAAATATTGAATAGTTTTTAAAAAAGATATATTAGGTATTAGGGGGTTATAAGGTATAGAAACCCCCCCATACACACCTATTACTCTAGCATGGCTCAGACCTCGCCCCCCAAAGTATAGGACCAAAACCAAGCTAACCCATTAATGCTTGATGGACCAGTGTCTTGAAATCCCTTTTTGTTGGCATAAATCCCCTTTATATAAATAGTAATTCTATAGTATATGTCGCTATTATAATATCATTGATACTATAATACCCCTACAATACTATTATAATACCTACAAACTTTCCCCCAAATTGGGGGCTGGGGGGGGGGGGGGGTTGAACTTTCGACCACATACAGTCTGAAAATTCACCTTAACCACTAGGTCATGACCCTAACTTCAATGGATAGAAAATATACTATTTACTTTTAATTTGTAAAATATATTGAATTTATCTTTTTTTCAATAAAATACACTTAATATTTATAAATACAACAACAACTTTTTATTTAGTCTAAAAGATTTATTCATTTAAATAATTTATAGTATTTTAAAAAATATAATTGATATTATTTAAATATAATTAATACTTATTATATATATATATTGTACTATTAGTTTTATATACATTTATTGAATTATTTATATTATATAAATTTATCTTTATTTTTTATACATATAATTATATAGGAATAAGGAGTAGTGGGGGTGGTTTGAGAAGTTTTGTCACTCAGTCTATATGGAGTTCAAGTATTTTCATTGATGGGTTTAAATATAGACTATTATTTAAATCCTCAAGATGTGTTTGTTTTTTCCTCAAAGAAATTGGAATTTTCAATTGCTTTGATTATTGGTAAGTTGGAATTGGATGGTGTGAAAAATGTTTTTTATGTTCCTATTAAAAACCCTTGTTTCTTCATTGAATTCATGAGTGGATATATTATTTCAAATAAAAGAGTTACCAAGAATAAATCATTTTACCTTATTTAGTAATATCATGGAATTCATGCATAAAGTATCGTAGAGTGAAAAAATTCAATTATTCTTTGTGCAATGCTTTTGTTGAAGAGTTTATCTTGAAACCATGAGGTATTGCATAAAACGACTTCTACAGATTTGGGTATTTAAATTAGGGTAGATTAATTTGATTTTAAAGGTCTTATTTTAGGTTTTTTGAATCAAATGAGTTGTAAGTTAAGGGTTTTGGATTGTTATTTGTCCTAATTAAGATTGGTTTCATATAGATCCAATATTAGGATTCATTATTTAATCCATACTAGGATAAAAAATTAGTGACTCAAGTATGGATGACCACTGAGAGGCTACATTGGTTCATCTATAATCCTCAAATACATTGGGATTTCAGCTCAGTGGCTTGGGTTCCCATTTAAATAAAAAAAGAAATTTATAAAAAAAGGTATGGATATTTATCAAGAATCATAATTGAAATTTATCATTATGATACTCTTATAAATACTATTCTTCTAGTATATTTTGAACATTGTCTAGAGTTATATATATAATGTTAAAGGATAAATGTTTTGTAGAGAAACTATAAATACGTTTCTCATTCCACAGATGGATGTATTAGTTATTTAAAAATATTTAATTATATGAAATATGGTAATTCTCTTAAGGAATGTAAATTTAAATTGCCTACAAATGTATGTTAATCTAGGAATGGATTTTCTACTAAGAAGAATGTGTCTAGATTAGAATGGATTCCTAAATATAGAAATCATGAGTATTATATGGTTCATAAATATATACTATTATCAAGGGAATATACCATATATGTTGTGAGAACCCTATCTTATAATCATGAGATGGAATCTTAAAAAAGTTTCACTGGTGCTTCGCATCTTATTCTGGTTAGTGTATAACCAACTATTAGACTTTCCAAGGATGAAATTACAGATCAAGGTATTACAAAACATGATGGAGTGACCACTATTGATGATTTTTATATTGTCATTGTGTATTATTATCATTATCATTATTCTTAAAATGACTATTCATACTGTGAAATTAATTTAAAAGGATGTATACTTTTCATTTATTAATGGAGAAAAAATTAGTTCTTTTAAAGGACTCAAATGTAATGAGAAATTTGCTTCACCTTTGATCTCTCAACTTAAAAATTATTCATACAGGCCTTCAATTTAGCATCTCGGTAGGTCTAATGTTTTATATGTTTCTCTTTCTTCGACTCCTTTTGTTAACTTCTGTGCTACTTCCAGTACTCTGGAAGGGTTTGTGTTCTTTGAAGGGGATGATTTTCTTTCTAAATTTAAAAAGGGAGATTTTTTGGAAGTTTACTCTCTTAAAGAAGGACAATTATAGTCACATAAATAATTGATATTGTAATACAACATATGGACGTATCTCCGGAAGAGATAATATTGTAGATGTTTTAGTGCAGTCTAATGTGGTGTATTCAAGAGTTTACACTAAGGTTTTTACTGATGATCCTAAATAGTTTATGTTTTATAATTGTATTCTGGAAAACATGATGAGTTAAATCTAGAAAAATAAACTATGATTTAAGTGATAAGATAGGTTTGGAGGTCTTGGTTGATGTAGTAAGCTCTAAGGAGGTAGAGTCTAGGGACATTGAAAAGGAAAGTAAAAAATAAGGTTTATGGGGAGAAGGACTCCCACCATAACATAAAATCAACATAATTTTTAATGAACATATATACAAATCAAGAAGAATACTTTATATTCATGATATGGGTACTCAGGTGGCTTAATATATATGATCCTTCGCTCAAATGTTGGATATCTGGAGAAACATGGCATTGTGCCAAATACCAGTTGATTACATTTTGGAATTTACCTTTGTTAAGGTATGGTTTTCCTTATCTATTACCTTTCCCCTTTCCCTTTTGTTTTATCAATTAAAAATTTATATGATCCCACCCTATTTTTAAAATTATTTTTTTAATATAATTATACATTTATATAATTAATGATATATTTATAAAAAATATTCATTCAGTAATATAAATATAAATATTTATAAATTTATAAATTCTAACTTTAGCACTGATATAGGCCTAAAAAATAAGGGTAAACCATATTATTTCATCTAGTTACCCTTTCATATCATGATTTTATCATTGCTAACCATTACACTGATAATTGTACTTTTATCAGTGATAAATTTATTAGTGCTCCTTGCCCAAAAGGTATTTTTTTTAATTATTATAGAATATACTTTTAAACTAGGTTAAGATAGAAACCATTAATGACTATAGGTCCATAAGTAGATAGGCTATACATTTTTAGATGACCCAAAGTGATAGATGTAGAAGGCATGTACCATCACAACCTTTTCATGGACCCCATTCAAGTGTTTGTGATTATAATTGCATTTGGTGCCCAAAAATCAACCTATTTAGTACTTGATTAAATATTATTTATTGTTATTGAAGTTTTCTTACAATAATAAAATTTTTCATATATATAAAATTTCAATGTGATAATTTCCTTATAATATATGTCGCACTAAAATGTCATAATAGTTCCTCTTTATGTTGAGAACATAGAGGTTCCATGAATAATTATTGACTCTTATTCTATGGATGAATTATATTTTATTTATGAGACGTAGAAAATAAAATATATTATGAGTAGCATACTCATATGACATTGATAAACCTTATCATGGTTTCCTCCCATGGTAATCTCTAAGATTGGAGCTTTTGAGAAAAAACCCATCAAATAGGAAATCCACATTTCATGTGTCATTGGATTTTCTTGTATATTGATGTCTGTATTGATCTATGGTATTTAATATTATCATTAGTTAATATCATAACTCATGTACATAGATGTATTGATGAAAACCATGACCACATATGTTCTCAACTAGGTGGGATATGTTGGATACTCCATGCATTATATTTCATTAATGAATAATACAAGAAAGGATTTATCCCTTCTGCCCCTTGACAAAAGTTGATATCTCAAACTCTTTTATAGAATAAAACTGCCTATATAAATCAATATCGATGGTGTTTTATTGTTTATTTAAATTCTATAATGTCAATTAAAATAACATCGATCATATAGGTTTAAAATATTGGCATGAAACATTATTGATTTTAGATATCACGTAATGGGATTATATTACATAGTAAGAATTTTTATGAGGTTTTATATCATTGTAAAATTAAATTATTTTCTCTATGGTATCTTTGGCCTGTTTCTAGATTCTAACCATGGAAGTTAAGTGGTTATTCTTAATCCCACTAATATAGAGTCATAGAGGGTCACACAACAAGTTTATCTGTAATGTCATTTAAATTAATGTAATGAATTTAACTGGTTAGAATAAATAATATTTTCTGGGCCTTGGTTGATCATTATAACTTAATCAAAGTTTATTCAAAAGTATAATTGAGTTAAATAATAATAATAATTTTTTTACATGTTTGGAAAATAGAATAATTACTATATTTATCATAGTTTAATGAGGTGATATTTACATAATTAAATAATCATTATTCAAGGATCAATAAATGTTGATGTGGGAAAACAAACCGAGCTTAATGGTATGATTAAAATGGTATAAAATATATTTATTAATATTATTAAAGTGTTTCATATATCAAGTGATTAATCATAATATTATTATTACTAATATATGTGGGAAAAATAAGAATATTAATTTTGGTAAGGATTTAGTGATAAATTTTCCTTTATATACCTAAAATAATAAATATCTAATTATATCACTTTACTAAGTATACTTTTGGTGTGATCAATAGATAGAGAGATAATTTACCAATCCATAAATTAAATTCTCTACTACTCCTCTATCAATACTTTGATATAACACCATGAACTCTTCCTTATCTAAGATGGATCTGTAATGGTCAACCAAGAACAATTCAAGCGATAAGGATCAGTTGTGCTAGCACCTGAAAGTTCTACCATATTGTTCAGGTATTGCGGTAGATGTGTGGATCACTATTATAAGGATTATACACTTGAAACTAGTAGTGAAATATTGGTACAATGACACCATTTCCATAAAATCATAAATGAATACCGAATTATACTTCAAAGGTAATTATTAAAATGTTCATCAATTAATTATAAATTACATGCGAATATCCTTCAATTTTGGTTATAGAGTATTAATATAGTCTATTCATATACTATTTTAATTCAAAATTAAATTTTGATCATGTAAATAAATGATTACATATGATTTAAAAATAAAATTCAAGTTGGTCATACCTTCAAAGGATGCTTCTGCTGCACCAAGAACCAATAATTGGTATCATAGGGGTCATAATTTTAATTTATAATTATTTATTATTTGTTGATTGATTTCATATGATTTCATTTTCCTTTCCTTAAAATGATTCATTTTAATATCTAAACATCATTGTCACTTATTTTCCTCAATATTGATACATAAACTATAATCAATTAATTATTAAAAAATTCTAATTGAGTCTACTTCTACACTTATGAATGGTCACAACTCTCCTCAACTGTTCACTCTAACAAAGAATTTGATTGTGTAATCCCTAATTCAATCTCTTATTTTATTAGGTTTCCATATTCTAGAGGAAATTTTATGATTATAAAGATTATCTAGGAAGGATTTATGTATAATCCTATGGATGTGGTCTGAAGAAGAGGTATCATTCTTCATGAAGTGTTTTTGTTTTGTTTATTCTTACACCTACTTTAAACACAATTAAACCATGATGATATAATAAAAAAATTATCTTCATTATACTTATATGTTATTCTGTTAATTGAATAACCTAAATCCATATCCTCTTCCATAAAATGGTATATGATACTCTCATTCATTTGTACAGAGGACAATCTCCTTGTGAACCGACAAATTTTTTTTTCCACAATTCCCTCTCATGAATATTAATAATGATGGGATTAATATTTATATAAGATATAAATTACTTATTTATCATTCTTAGAAGAGAATATATCGTACATTTTCTTATATTCCCAATCATTGAATGAAAATAATGTCATCGTGTGTATTTCTGGACTACCACCTCCATGAACCGATGTGATACGTATTTCATCACCACATATCATGGAATATATATAAGTTTATTTAAAGAAATAATTTTATATTTATGATATTATTATCATTAATTAAAGATAAAATAATAAATAATTTTTTTTCATAATGATCATTGAAAATTGGAAACATTACTCGTGCATATGTACAATATATCATCTCCATGATTGTAACATAGTTCATTTTTCATAACCATATTTCATGAGTAGTTATAAAAGTAAATTTGATGAAAAAATATGATAAATATTTTATTATTATTATTCTAAAGATGATGAAAATAATGAACTCTTTGACCGTGGTCCACACACAACAGTTGTTTTGAAACTATTAATTGAACATCCTCAAAAAAACCCAATGTGTACTTAACTAATTAAATATTTATATATTTAATTAAAATAATTAAAACAAATGATTTAATTATAGGGTATTTAAAATAATAAATTTTATTAATTAGTAATATAATTGATATAATTTTATTAAATATGAGTTATAGGAAAGAATGGAATGTCTGGACTTGAGGTATGAGGCTTGACCACATTTTTCCTTCATCGAGGTAAATTTTATTATTATGAAACTAATTATTTTTAAATGGTGTATATACTATCCATTTTACATTTAATATACAAAATCCTTCATATTTAATGATATTTTATGTTTCATTTTTAATTATTTCATCCAAGGGTGTTGGACATGAAAGTTACCAATTGGTAAGGACTTTCATAACTCGATTTTTTTTCATTGGATTATTTGATGTCATCATTTTCTTTGATATTATGAGATTATGTGTGCAATGAATTATATTATATTATATTATATTTTTATTAGTTTTATTTTTATTTAACTTTTATATACATAATTTATTAGTTGATTAATTCTCACTTCAATGTTATGATCATTGTAAGGGCTTCTCATCTTAGTTTTACTTCCTTAAAACATATATCATATTCACCACTTATTTATTTTGTGTAGTGTGTAAAATATAAATTTCATATGTTATATCATTAATATATTTATATTTAGGGTATTTAATATTTTAATCGAATCTATTTCTTTTATGGGGCTTATGATTCAAAAGTTACCATAATGGTAATCATTTCTCATCTCACATTTTTTCTATGAGACATACGCCATGTTAATTTTTTTTACATTATGAGGTCTATATAATACTAATTAATGTATTTTAATATTATCTTTTTGAAAATTGTTGGTATTTAAAAATATATATGATGTTTACTCTTTTATGAGGTTTTGATCAAATGTTTACCAAAGTTTTATGGGTTTATTACACAATCTCATTTAAAATGGGATTGTTTTTGCTTGAATTTACATCGAAGGAAATTATTTGATAATTGTATAATAAACAATTTAATTTTAATCACATTTAGTTATTAATGAAATTTTCAAGTATTATTTTCATTTTCATCTCTTTGGTACTCAAAATGAATAAATTATTTTTACAAATATATGACTTCATATAAATTTTAGGTTGAAAATCATTTTTCTTCAAAATAGTTGTTTTCTAAAAATGTTTTAAACAAAATTTAATATCATCATATAATTTTAAAAATTAATTTTTACCCAATATTGACTATTTAAAAAATGGTTTAGAATGAATACTTCTGTAATTTTTTGAATGAGTTTGTTTTTGATTTTCCATAGAAAATATGAATGGAATATTTATTTTAACATATTCAGCATAATTAGAATTTTATACCGACATGAAAAGTCAATGTATTAATGATTCCTTTTTTATGTTTATATGGTTATTTTCAATGAAGTGTTATTTCACAATGTTTTATATTTTTTTTATAAAATATAATTTTCAATTTAAAATGTTTATTTTCCTCATGAATGTTTTTAATGATAATTTGATTTTATTTATATTCCTAAACATAAAAAACCCTTGATGATACTTATTATCCCATGGGATATTTTTAAATAATACCATCCTTATTATTTCCATGTATCAATTATGACTATTTTAATGAGATTGTCATGGAATTCATTTCTTTTCCTTGTGTTAATAATGTTAATAATGTTATGAAGGAGTCAATGAGGAATCTCGTGGTTATTCTAAACCAACTATCAAGGAGTCATGATTAAACACTTGAACCTTGGTGAGTTCTCTAATGAATCATGTACGAGAGAACCAACTCAATGTGGAAGCCCAGGTAGTAATTATAATGGTAACCAATAGGGTTTATATGATCCTTACTTTTGAGGTAATTATGGGTTACTATATGATAGAAAATGAAAGGAATGAGATAAAATTGAGGTTAAATTATGTTATCGTTATTTTTGAAGATTTTATCTCTTTTTGGGGAATGTTTTAAGAATTATATAGTTTTGGAAGAAGGGACAACACACAGACTGTGTGACAACCCGTCGGGCCAGACCAAGCTGCGGGAATCGAACCAACAACTAAAGTGCGACTGGTATTTATCGCCTACCACTAGACTACGTGAAGTACCTGTTTAGTATGACAAATTATTTTTAGTTAGATGATTTTATGAATCAAGAATAAGTTGATTTTGGGTTATATATGGAAACGATTGACCTATTATGAAGGATATGTGATTAGGATAATTACTTTTCAGTATGAGACTTTAAGAGTAACTGATGTTATTTGGAGATAAATGTTAAGATTTACCTTGGAAGACTATGCGATTAAATCCTTCAGAGATTTGGGTCTCAATATTAGGTTGGTTTATTTTTGATGAATTTTAAGGGAAATTTTATATTGAATGGTCTTTGTTGAACTTTGGGTTGTTTGACAAATTTTGGAGATTAAGAGTAGTTTTTCTTTTTGTAAAAGATTATCTTATTTTTGGGATTATCTGATCATATACAAACAATTTTGGTTTTGGTTATGGTCTAAAGACATGGGAAATATATAGTTCATCTTTTGTGAGTTATGTGATTCTCTCAAAGTTGATTATAGCACTCTTAATGTGAACAAGTCATCCTAAATACTCACCATTTGGAGAAAATATGGGTTTGTGTAAGAAATCTAGTAAAAGATGAAAGTTTACATGACAAGTAAGTATGTTTCCTTATGTTTTAGTTAAGCTCATAAATGAATTACTCAAAGAAATGTAACTTAAGACAAAAACGTTGTCTGTTAAATTTTCCTACTGGGGAATCAAAAACCGTTTAACCAATCACAAGTTTGTGAATTTCTGGTGGTTAACTTTCTCTTAGACATATTTTTCAATCACTCTCCATCAGAACATGATGGTTTGTTTTCTCCTCAATATCCATGTTTTCATGGAATCCTAGTATCTGTTGTCTCGGGTGACCTTTTTACTTTTATTTCTTTCTTTTAATGTGATAGTTTAATTTACTCATTTTCTGATATAGGGCTTTCAATGAAGTTTTTGAGCCAAATTTTAAAACTGTGAGGACGAAATTCCCAAAAGGGGGGAAGGATGTAACATCCCAGGTAAATAATGAATATGAAATATTCATATATATTAATATTTTTGAATAAAATATTAATATTTATTTAAAGGATATTCTATGTTCGATGACGTACCCAATACACAACAACGAGTTTCTTTGAAATCTTACATTACACACTATTAATATAATTATTTTAAATGGTAGTTGACACCTAGCTATTGTATTGGAGGGAATTAATACAACTAACTACAATATGATTATATATTTTTTTTAAATGTATTTAATTTTATCCAATAAAATTTAGAGTCTTTAAATGTAAATGAATCTGATTTTAAGCATAATTTACATTAAAAGGCCGATTTACCGCCTTTTGATGGAAAACCCTATTTAAATCTAGTTTTGGTCACTTTCATATGTTAATTTTGAAAAAATAAAATTCTTATTTAGATTAACATCATCAAAATTTACTTTGGTAACATTTTTGGTATTTTTATGATAAAATTCATTTTTAATGAATAACGAAAAATACTGTATTTTATTTCTAAAGTGCTTTTTTATCTAATTTATTTATAAGGTTATATTATATTTTTAATTGTTTTTAAAGTGTAATTAAAATATATTTTTACAATTTAATACAATGGTGGTCATTGAAATTAATTTCACTTTGAAATTGTACATAAACAAGTGTCAATATTTTAATAGATATTGTTTCTTAAAAACACGGTATTTGTTTTGACAGCGGGAATTGACTATAAAATTAATTAATGAAAATTCAATGTTTTTAATTTTGTAAAATTGATATAATTTTTGAATTTGTAATATCAAATATAGGTTAGGGTGAATTTTTGGTATTTTTCTGACAAATGTTCATTTTTAATGAATAGTGAAAAATACTGCATTTTACTTCAAAACTACTTTTTCATCTAATTTAATTATATAGTAAGATTGTACTTTTAAATGGTTTTAAAGTTTAATTTAATATGTTTATATCACTTAATACAATGTTGTTAATTATAAGTAATTTCACTTTTCAATTGGATGTAAAAACAAGTCCATCTTTTGATAAATTTTACTTCTTAAAAACCCGTCTTTGGTTTTGACAACGAGAATTATTTTTAAATTAATTACTGAAATTTATATGTTTGGAATTTGGTAAAATGGGTTCCATATTCCAAATCATAATGTCCAAATTATGTAATTAAGACTTTTTTTAGACATTATGAATAGTAACGATGCCAATTATCTTTAATTATCGCGATTAATTAGTAATCGGGTAGTTAAGGATAATAAAAAAATATCATAAAAATACAAAATGAATACAAAATGTGTCCTAATTCTATTGGTGCTATCATGGACGATCGAGGAATTCCTTGTTCCAACTTTGGGACCCCATGGAATCACTTTTGGGTGATAGTGACATTTTATCATTTTATTTTTAAAGAAAGAAAAATATAACAAAAGTATGTAACACATAAGTAAAGAAATTTTAATTTTGTATAAATAAATGATATATTAGAATATAAATACTAATAGGAAATATAAAAATATTTCCTACATAATGGTATTTTTTTTATAATTTTTATACATTAAATAAATATATTTATTTATGACACCATGATGATGTAGTGATTACCTCATTAATGAACGATTTAAATAAAATGAAATGATAAGGTAAAATATAAGACTTAAAATTGTCTAAAACCTATTGGATGGGTGGATTTAGAACCCTTATCACCTTATCCTCTAAATATATCTTTTTGGGACCCTTAAAATCTGAAACTCATTTTATAATAAAGTAACTTTCCAAGAATTTCCAAAAGTGACCCTCCTCCCTCTTATAAAAGGCCTCCAACTCTACCCCCTTACCCACACCTCTCAAGCCCTTGGATTGTCTAAACTCCTCTCACATTTCCTCTAAAAATCCCTATATTACTCCTAGAAGCCTCACTTTGGGAAGAAGTCTTACCAAGGAATCCTTTGGGGTCAAATCAAAAAGAGTTATCCGATTTGAAGGTAATGTCTTATCTTATGTTCTTTTGTTTTATTTTGATTCTCCAACCCCCTAAACTATTTTTATTACTTTCTTTTGTAACAACACCATTATCTTCAATACAATAGGATGTTTTTATGAGAAGTATTAGATCTACACTTAAAAACACCTCCATCTAATGGTTAAAGAACATACTGTTTCTGTGGGAGGCAAATTACTGCCTCACGAAACGACGATTGTTCAATATTAATTTAACACCTCTCATGGTGGACATTAAGATATAACTGTATTTATATATGATATATATATTATGTTTATTTTTTCCTTATTCTTCTTTATTTTTAATTTATTCCATACCTTTATGGTTTCCAATATGGGTAAATGCGGTAATTTCATTTTAAGAAGTGCGGACTACCGCCCCCTCAAAGTGATTTGAATCATTAATGCCATATTTGGGATGTATAAAAGATGAAGTTAATTATATTATATATGATATTATAATTTAATTATTATATACCTATGTATCATTATGTTTTAATTCCATTAAAGTATGAAATAGAAATGAAAGTAACATTCATGCCTACGTACGACTTACCGTCTCCATGAACGGTACATTTCATTTCTTATCTCCAAATGTTATGTACTGTTATAAGTATATATGTATAATGGATATATATGATATATATTAAATCTAATGTATGAATATAATTATGGAATTATAATATATATATATCTCTCATTTAGTTCTAATTCCATTAATATGACAAAGAAATAAAAGTAGCGTTCATGCGTACGTACGGCCTACTGTGTCCAGGAACGGTGAATTTCATTTTTTATCTCCAAATGTTATGGAATAGTATAAAATGAATATATACTGGATATACATGATATTTAAATCATTAAAACTATTCTGGAGATGGTGTAATTATATTTACATGGATAATTATTTTCAAAAAAGTTCATTTTTGACTCATGTACCGAACATCGACAAAAACGTATAATATGAACTCATATAATTAAATAATTATTATAAAATTATAATATGTGATATGAATTGAATAATAAAATTTAAAGGAGTTCCTTAAAAAATTATAAATTGACCAATTTTTATTATTCAGAAATACAAAGAAACGAACTAGACAAGTCAGACTTGAGGTAAGGGATCCTACCTCTCTTTTCTTTTTAAGTACTCTCTTTTATGTCATTTACTTTAAGATACTTTTTATTATGTTGGGGGATGTTATTTTATATTCCTATTAATTTAAAGTTTATGTTCATATTATGAGAGACCCTATTTTATCTCGTCAATCCATTTTTTTGAAGTTTTAAGTGGCGCCGTTAGGCTGCCGAGTTTTTGTAATGGATTTTTCATCTCACTATTATTCCCGTGATATTCATGATACATTTGACACTATTTTCTTTTTGTGTGGTGTGTGTACTTACTATGATTGTATTTTTTGTGTAATATAATTTAATTTATGGGCATTTACATCTTCATTGTATGATCCTTCTTTCATGGGGTGTACATTTCGAAATTTACCCAAATCGGTAAGGGAAACTTTCACCCTCCTCTTTTTAAAAGACTTCTTTTTGTTAGGTCTTTTAATTTAAATATTCTTATGTTGGGTTATGTTATTATATATCTTTATTTCTGTAAATGTTATGACCAATTTATGAGATACTCTTTTTACCTCTCATCAACTCATTTTCTTAATTTTAAAGTGACGACGTTAGACTGTCGAATTTCTGTAAGGGAACTTCTTAACCCAATTTCAATTCTTTAGGTTAAACCTCTATTTCTTGATTATGTCGTACTATGAATATGTGTGGACGAACTCTGATTGTTTTACACTTAATATCCTCTTATATTGGGTGTATTTATATTTTTCACACATAATTATGTAATTGAATTATCCTTAATCTAAGGATACCGACTTTGTAAGGGACTTTGTCTCAATCTCCTTTCATAGAGGAATATTTTTTTATACACAACTTTCTTTTATATGGTGTATAAACCCCTTTTAATTTTACTTTTATTCAAAATTAATCTTTTTATATGAAGCGTTTTACTAAATGACAGAAGGGAATGTTTTTGTCTTACATATGAGGCGACAACGACTTCTCCGCTACCGTGACCATTATTTGAGTTTCGGCTTCCTCTACCAGCCATAACTTTTTTTAATTGAAAAATAAATACCATGTTTTACTTTTCTTTTATTTTGGTATTGAAAATGGATTTGATAATTTTTTTATTGTATCAATGTTTTGTATTGATATCTTGTGATTGAAATATGGAAATGTTATGTTTCTTTTATGCATGTTTTATGTGATACGATTATGTTATGGTTCTTGAGAATTGTTTATGAAGACGGGTGGTTCCATGATAAACTAAGGGAGAGTGATCCCATGATAGCTCTCCAATGCATTGGGTAACACAGATTTAAACGCTAAGGTTTCTCCAAAGAGATTTAGGGAATATACTGTGATGGGTATTCCAAACGTAACCATGAGGATTAATCCTTATGTAAGAATGTTATGAATGCCTCAAGTTACCTTTATGTCTTATGATTTCTAGGAGTTATACATAAATATTATGATTTACAAAGGTATGTTATGATTGAAAGTTATGGTTTCATTGATTTGTATTTATTGGCGGGTTAATGTTTCCTTTCATTATGTTATAACCCTTACTGAGATTTTTACTCTCATCCCAATTTTTTGAAATGTTTTTCACAGGTTATAAGGAAGGGTAAGAGAAAGGAAGTAATAAATGAGATTTATATCAAGAAAAGAACTCTTTTTTTATTTAAGTATTTTTTTTATTGTTGTGAAAAATCGGTTATAGTAGTAGTGTATACTTTGTAATATTCTGAGATGTAATAGTTATGTCCTAATTCTCTAAAACTCTAACCCTGAAAAGATCCTCAATGTGAATTATTCATTTAATTCAATATTAAGTAATTTTTTAAGGCCGGGTCCTTATAGTTGGTATCAAAGGTTGGTTTATATAACTTTAGAGGTTAGAGTGTTGTTTGAGCATAAGTGAAAAGTTGTGTATAACCACAATGGCTATTATATTAGACAGAGTCATTGTTATTTTTTGAAAGTTAGAATGAGTTTGAGATAACTTGGATAAGTATATATTAGTGTTTATCTTCATCATTAGTACATGATGATTTTGTTAATATACTCACACTGACGTTTTTGGTTTTAGTAAATGGATGGATCTAGAAGGCACCAAAGTGACAATGGGTTTGAAGGAAACTGTGGTGGTTCTCTGATTAAGAGACTGGATGAAATGGGGGATTCAATGAGGAATCTCGTGGTTATTCTAAACCAACTATCAATGAGTCATGATTAACCACTTGAACCTTGGTGAGTTATCTATTACATCATGTATGAGAGAACCAACTCGATGTGGAAGTCCAGGTAATAATTATAATGGTAACCATTAGGGTTTATATGATCCTTACTTTTGAGGTAATTATGGGTTACTATATGATGGAAAATGAAAGCAATGAGATAAAATTGAGGTTAAATTATGTTATCATTATTTTTGATGATTTTATCTCTTTTTGGGGAATTTTTTAAGAATTATATAGTTTTGGAGAAAGGGACAACACACAAATCATGTGATAACACATCGGGTTGGACCAAGATGCGGGAATCGAACCCAAAACCAAAGTGCGACTGGTATTTATCACCTACCACTGGACTACGTGAAGTCCCTGGTTAGTATGAAAAATTCTTTTTAGTTAGATGATTTTATGAATCAAGAATAATTTGATTTTGGGTTATTTATGGAAACGATTAACCTATCATGGAGGATATGTGATTAGGATAATTACTTTTCAGTATGAGACTTTAAGAGTAACTAATGTTATTTGGAGATAAATGTTATGATTTACCTTGGAAGACTATGAGATTAAATCCTTCAGAGATTTGGGTCTCAATCATAGGTTGGTTTATTTTTGATGCATTTTAAGGGAAATTTTGTATTGAATGGTCTTTGTTGAACATTGGGTTGTTTGACAAATTCTGGAGATTAAGAGTAGTTTTTTGTTTTGTAAAAGATCATCTTTTTTTGGGATTATCTCATCATATACAAACAATTTTGGTTTTCGTTAAGGTCTAAAGACATGGGAAATATATATTTCATCTTTTGTGAGTTATGTGATTCTATTGAAGTTGATTATAGCGCTCTTAATGTGAACAAGTCATCCTAAATACTCACCATTTGGAGAAAATATGGGTTTGTGTAAAAAATCTAGTAAAATATGAAAGTCTACAAGAAAAGTAAGTATGTTTCCTTATGTTTTAGTTAAGCTCATAAATTAATTCCTAAATGAAATGTAACTTAAGACAAAAACATTGTCTGTTAAATTTTCCTACCGGGGAATCAAATACCGTTTAACCTATCACAAGTTTGTGAATTTCTGGTGGTTAACTTTCTCCTAGACATATTTTCCCATCACTCTACATCAGAACTTGATGGTTTTTTTTCTCCTCCATATCCATTTATTCATGGAATCCTAGTATCTATTGTTTCAGGTGACCTTTTTACTTTTCTTTCTTTTAAAGTGATATTTTAATTTACTCCTTTTCCAATGTGGGGCTTTCAATGAAGTTTTCGAGCCCAATTTTAAAATTGTGAGGACACAATTTCCAAAAGGGGGGAAGGATGTAACATCCTAGGTAAATAGTGAATATTAAGTGTTCATATATATTAATATTTTTAAATAAAATATTAATATTTCATTTAAGTATATTCTATGTTCGGTGGTGTACCCAATACGCAACAACGAGTTTCTTTGAAATCTTACGTTGCACACTAATAATATAATTATTTTAAATGGTAGTTGACACCTAGCCATTGTATTGGAGGGAATGAATACAACTAACTAAAATATTATTATATATGGTTTTTAAATGTATTTACTTTAATTCAATAAAATTTAGAGGCTTAAAATGTAAATGAATCTGATTTTAAGCATAATTTACATTAAAAGGCCTATTTACTACCTTTTGATGGCGAACCCTATTTAAATCTAGTTTTGGTCACTTTCATATGTTCATTTTGACAAAATAAAATTCTTGTTTAGATTTGTAACATCGAAATTTACTTTGGTAAATTTTTTTGTATTATTCTGATATAATTCATTTTTTAATGAATACTGAAAAATACTGTATTTTATTTCTAAAGTTCTTTTTAATCTAATTTATTTATAAGGATATATTATATTTTTAACTGGTTTTAAAGTGAAATTAAAATATATTTTTACCACTTAATACAATGGTGGTCATTGAATCTACTTCTACACTTATTAATGGTCACAACTCTCCTCAACTTTTCACTCTAACAAAAAAAATTATAAATAAATGAACAAGACAAGTCAGACTTGAGGTAAGGTATCCTACCTCTCTCTTTCTTTTTAAGTACTCTCTTTTATGTCATTTACTTTAAGATCCTTTTTCTTATGTTTGGGGATGTTATTTTATATTCCTATTACTGTACATTTTATGTTCATATTATGAGAGACCCTATTTGATATCGTCAATCCATTTTTTTGAAGTTTTAAGTGGCGCCATTAGGCTACCGAGTTTTCATAATGGATTTTTCATCTCACTTTTATTCCCACGAGATTCATGCTACATTTGCCACTATTTTTTTGTGTGGTGTGTGTAATTCCCATGATTGTATTTTTTGTGTAATATAATTTAATTTATGGGTATTTACATCTTCTTTATATGATCCTTCTTTCATGGGGTGTACGTTTCGATAGTTACCCAAATCGGTAAGGGAACCTTTCACCCTCCTCTTTTTAAAAGACATCTTTTTATTAGGTCTTTTAATCTACATATTCTTATGTTGGGATATGTTATTATATATCATTATTGCTGTAAATGTTATGAACAAGTGATGATATACCCATTTTACCTCTCATCAACTCATTTTCTTAATTTTAAAGTGACGTTGGTAGGCTGTCGAATTTTTGTAAGGGAACTTCTTAACCCAATTTCAATTATTTAGGTTAAACCTCAATTTCTTGATTATTCCATACAACAAATATGTGTGGATGACATCTGATTTTTTTACACTTAATATCTCTTATATTTGGTGTATTTATATTTGTCACACATAATTATGTAATTTAATTATACTTAACCTAAGGATACTGACTTTATAAGGGACTTCATCTCAATCTCCTTTAACTGAGGCATATTTTGTTTTATACACAACATTTTTTTATATGGGGTACAAACCCCTTTGACTTTGAATTTTATTCAAAAAGAATCTTTTTATACGAAGCATTTTAATAAACGAAAAAATGAAATGTTTTTGTCTTACGTATGCGGCGACAATGACTTCTTTGCGACCGTGAACATTATTTGAGTTTCGGATTCCTCTACAAGACATAACTTTTTTTAAATGAAAAATAAATACCATGTTTTAATTTTATTTTATTTTTGTATTGAATTTTTTTTTGATAATGTTTTTTTATATCAATATGTTGTATTGATATCTTGGATTAAAATGTGGAAATGTTATATTTCTTTTATGCATGTTTTATGTGATACGATTATGTTATGGTTCTTGGGAATTTTTTATGAAGATGGGTGGTTTCATGATAAAATAAGGGAGGGTGAGCCCGTGATAGCTCTCCAATGCATTGGGTAACACAAAGGAGTTAAATGCTAAGGTTTCTCCGAAGAGATTTAGAGAATATACTGTGATGGGTATTCCAAATGTAACCATTAGGGTTACTCCCTACGCAAGAATGTTATGAATGCCTCAAGTTACCTTTATGTCTTATGATTTCTAGGAGTTATACATAAATATTATGATTTCATAAGGTATGTTATGATTGAAAGTTATGGATTCATTTATTTGTATTTATTGGTGGGTTAATGTTTCCTTTCATTATGTTATAACCCTTATTTAGATTTTTATGCTCATCCCATGTTTTTGAAATGTTTTTCACAGGTTATAAGGAAGGGTAAGAGAAAGGAAGTATTCAAGAATATTTATATCAAGAAAATAACTCTTGTTTTATTTAAGGATTTTTTTATTGTTGTGAAAAATCGGTTATAGTAGTAGTGTCTAATTTGTAATCTTCTGAGATGTAATAGTTATGTCCTAATTCTCTAAAACTCTAAACCAGAAAAGATCCTCAATGTGAATTATTCATTTAATTCAAGATTAAGTAATGTTTTATGGGCTGGTCCTTATATAAAAGGTCCTTAAGTATGTATGTGATCAAATAATTTTTTTTTAATTTTGGAAGGTTTGGATGAAAAAAATCAGGTCACATTCATCGATATCAAGCCATAAATGTAAATTTTATTTCTTAAGACCCAGATATGGGAGTGGTAAATTCGGGGGTGTTATATTATAAATTCATTAACAAGAATGAAATATGGAATAAAATATAACCTAATTATGAATAAATGTTTTATAAGACATGATTAATCACTTAATTAAAACCCATTTAATATTAACAAGGTATTTAAAAGGATAAAATGGTATCTAAGAATAAAAGTAAAAATACATCAAACTAAAATTTTAAGTCTGCATATCCTTCCACTACTTATGTTTTAAATGAATTCATACTTCAATATTATTGTTAAACCTAGGTTGGGGTGATTACAATTATCAGGATACTTTTAAATTTATGTTTTGGGTTGAATTAACTTATTTTATATCAATGGTTGGCTACCCAAGCAGGCCTTGATGTAACTAAGAGGTGAAGGTTTAGGAAATATATACAAATAATTTAAATAATTGGGAGTCTACTTAGTGTATCAAGGAACTATGAGTTAATGTTTTTGGCAGGTTACGCTAACCTAAAACCATTCAAATAGCTTGTCAGGACTAAGTATGGGGTATGAGAAGGGGAATATGGATCCTTTCTACTTAGAATATCTATGTTTAAATATATTCTAAAACTGATGGTGAGGGCTATTAGGTTTCAAAATATAGTTTTATATTAATGAAATTTAATTAAATTTAAATTTATTAATATGTTTTTGTAATTAAAAAAATACTAATTATCTTATCTTAATTTGTCGTAATATAAAATAAAAAAACATAGAAAATATCACTACAATTCATACATGAGAAGGATAAACTTATCATTGATGTGACTTTACTAGAATAATATAGGTTCTTGTGCATTATATTATGCCAGGAATTGAAATTGTATATGATGGAAACCCCACTTTATGATTTCATTTCAAAAGACACTAGTGAGGAAGAAGTACCTCTATATTTGAAGAATGTGGATAACTCTATGGATATACAATGTTTCATGATATCCTCTATGTCCAATGAGTATCTAAAGAAAATTAATATATAGATGACCATAGCTTAGATTCTCACCATAAGGATCTCTATCAATAGAATACAGGATTAGAGATATATGAGATCTCTAATGCACTATTCATTTGCAAGATTAGGGAGTCGGTGCCAGTTGGGGAACATGCATTCATGATTAATGGATATTTTGAGTGCTTGAACATATTGTGTTTTAATATCCCTGATGATCTATGCACATATCTTATTCAATGCTCACTACTTATATACTTCTACATTATTATTATTCTGAATTATAATTTGATCCATAGCGAGAAGACACTATAAAAAAATATTAAACTTATTCCCCATATTGATAAGGACATAAGGAATTAAAAAACTTCCATCATTATGGTTAATAAAACAATGAATACGAAGGAAAAAGCATCAAGGACTTATTCTAATTCTATGCCCCTCGAGTACTATCCTTACAATAAGAAGAATATGTATAGGTACGGAAAGGAACAT
Organism: Viscum album; assembly: GCA_963277665.1. Taxonomy (NCBI): domain Eukaryota; kingdom Viridiplantae; phylum Streptophyta; class Magnoliopsida; order Santalales; family Viscaceae; genus Viscum; species Viscum album. Next base: position 42,061,271 of record OY728162.1, read on the forward strand.
GATGTTGTATATTTTTTATATAGATAGTAGGGATACTGGAAGATGAATTTTACCTATCCAAATAAGTAAGGGGATGCTTTAGGAGTTTTCATTATTGAGTGTATTATTTCCATATCTATAAGTTGGATACTAGATACAACCTATCATGCTCAAATTTTTATCCAAATAAATGAACCATGTAGATTTTAAAATATCACTAAAGATAAGGTGGATCTACATGTTACTAGTGGATAAAGTTTGTATGATTATACCATTGGAGACTACTATCTATCATTGCTGATGAAAGGGAATTTTATTTTATAGAACTATTATCATGTTCCTAGTGTTACTAGGAAAATTATTTCCATTTATTTTGTAAATATGGATGGATTTGTTTTCATATTTAGTAATAAAGGTTTCTAATTCAATAAATATATTATATATTATGGTATGAAACAATTTAATAATGGTATTTATGTATTAAATTATAAAAAAAATGTTTTGGAAATAAATAAAAAAATAATTATGCTTCTCTTATATAACAACCATTCACAGAATCATTATATTTTTCATGTAAATGGGAAATTTTTAAAAAATATCTATCAATATGGTAACTTATCCTCTTTTAAACTTTATCAACATGAAGGATGTAATTCTTGTATAAAAGGTAAGAATTAAAAAACACAATTTTGTTAGTCAAGGTGAAAGGTTTATAGAGATTTTATATTTTGTACAAACTAAGATATGTAGAACTTTTCAAGTGGATGCTAGAGGAGGGTTCTCATACTTTATTACTTTTACTATTGAAATTAGAAGGTAGGGTAATATATACATAGTGAGGTATAATATTGAATCCTTTGATAAGTTAAAATAGTTCAAGAATGAGGTTGATAATTTTATTGTAAGAAGATAAAAAATGTTTCAATCAGATTGAGGTGGTGAATATATTAACAAAGACATTATAAACAACCTAAGATAGTATGAGGTCTTACCTCAACTAAATACATCTAATACACCTCAGTGGAATGGTGTTCGATAAAAAAAGAACAATACCTTGTTGGATATGGTAAGTTTGATTATGAGTCTTCCATGCCTTAAATTATCCATTTGGTTATATGAATTATTGGTGGCCTCATACTTACTAAACTGAGTACCAACTAAAGAAGAAAACAATATTCCCTTTGAGTTATGGAGTGTAAAGAAACATCTTTTTTCCCATGTTCATGAATAGGGTTGCGGGGAATTTTTTTAGGATAGATTAAGAAACACACTAAAACCCCAAGGAACATAGTGTATATTTATAGGGTATCCCTAGGACAGAATGGGATACTATCTATACAACCCTTTATACAAGAAAGTAATTATATCATGATAGTCAATATTTATTGAGAGGGAGCACATTATGAATGAGGATAGTGGGAGAAGTATTTAATTCAATGAAGTTTATTATCAAGATACATAATATTCATTACATGAAAAGATTCCATAAGTACCCATGGATGAATATGTTCCTAAAAAAGTGATCCATAGGAGTGCTAGATAAGTAAGAGAACCAAAGAGACATGGTATTATAGTCATTGATGAAGGTGATACATTATTGGTTGAAAATGACGATGATCTCTCTTACAAGGAGGTGGTTAAGATCTCAAAGGATACATGGTGGAAAGAATCCATGAATTATGAGATGGATTTTATGTATCCAAACCATGTTTGGGTTTTGATAATTTTGACATTTTATGTAAATACTATTAGGCATAAATGGGTATTGAAGATAATGATGTACATAGAAGGCAAATTAAATACCTATAAATCATGTTCAATGGATAAAGGGTTCAGAAAGCATCAAGGTATTGACTACAATGAAACAAATTATCATGTTTTAAGTGTTTAAATCCATAATAATTTTTTTCCATAACAACTTAGTAGGAATATTTGATTTGAAAAACGGATTTCAAAACCAAAATCCATAATAGGAACCCTCAATATGATGTGTATTTGAAAAAAATAGAGGGTTTTATGACTATAGGAAATGACAAAAATTTATTTAAGTTATAGTGATCCATTTATTTATTAAAATAATCATCTAGGTCTTAGAATATTTGTTTCTATAAAGGCATAAAATAATTTAGTTTCATTATTAAAGAATGTGATCCATGTGTTTAGAATAGGTTCTAGTGGGTTTATGATAGTTTTCGTAGTAGTATATGTTGATGATAAATTACTAATAATAAATGATATACTGACCCTAAAATAGGGTAAGGAATAGTTGAGCAAGTGATTCTACATGATGGGATTAAGGGAAAATCATACATTTTAGGGATCAAGATCATGTGTGATAGATCGAAGAGGATAATCAAACAAAGTCAAGGTATGCACATTGACAAAATACTAAATATTTTCATTATTGAATAATCCAATATAATATTGGTTCTAGTGTCACATGGTATAAATCATTCCAAGAAAATTTTTCCTCATGCACAAAAAAATAAAGAGAATGATTAAGATCCCATAAGATTTAGTAATAGGTTATATCATGTCCGCCATGTTATATATGATTCTTAGAATTGCTTATGATTTGAACATTATAGGAAGATATTAAGTAGATCCAGATGAATAACATTGAATTTTGGTTAATAATGTCCTTAAGTATCTGATTTGAACTAAGTATATGATCCTTATGTATGGAAAAGATAAAGATCTAGTAATAAGGGGTTATACAGATACTAGCTTTTAAATAAGTAAAAATGATCTGATGTCACATTCTAGATATATATTTTATCTTAATGGATGTGTTGTGAGTTAGAGGAGATCAAAGTATATAGTTTCCACAGATCCATATTATAGTATGAGTATATTGTATATTTATGATCTTCCATGGAAGTAGTTTCGAGTTGTTAATTTTTCCAAGAATGATGTGGTACCTAGAAGTAAATAATCAATCACTTTTTTATGTAATAAAACTACAGTAGTGGCTCTCTCTAAGGAGACAAGGTAACACCAAAGGATAAATCAAATTCATCATAAGTTTCATCTGTTGACAGAATTTTCCCAATAAGGTGGAGTTACAGTGAGAAAAGTATACAAAAAGGAAAATTTGGAAGACGCCTTAACCAAGGATTTATCTTATCAGAGGAATGAGTATGATGTGAGAGACAGTGGAATACAATTTATTTTCAGTTGTCTCTAGTGAATGTGGGAAACTATTAAAGTTAGTTCCCTAGAAAAAACCAATTTAGTACTTGATTACTTATTATTATTTTTCAATGAAATTTTATTATTACATTATTATTGTTCCTTTTCATAAAATTTGTAAATGATATTTTATTACGAATATATTTTTCACTAAATGGTCATAGTAGTTCCCAACTATGATGAGAACCTAGAGTCTCATAAAGAATTGGGTCACATTTTCTTGGTGTTCACCCTTTATAATCTCCATGATAAGAGGTTATGGGAACATACCCTTCAAATAGGAAATCCACATTACATGTTTCATTAGATGTTCCTATATGAAAACATGTTTATTGATCCATGGACTTTAAGATTATCACTAGTGAATATCATGACCAGTGTGAATAGATGTATTAAAAAACTGTGTCAACATAAGTTCATGTCTAGGTGAGATATGTTGGGTATGCTATTAATTATAATTCATTAATGAATAATGCAAGAAAGGATTTACCCCTTATATCCCTTAACATAAGATGATATCTCAGGCCCTTTTATATAAGATAATTCCCTTTATAAATCCATATATATGGTGTTTTTTGGGAAAGTTAAATTCTAGAAAGTCCAAGAAAGGGAAATCGAACATATATGTTGATGACATAGGCATGAAACCTTCTTTATTTGAGATATTTATATAAAACTATTATATTACATTGTAAGCATCCTTTGGTGGTTGGATGTAATTGCAACATTAACCACTTTCCCATATGGGAGCCTTGGTTTTTTCTTCGATGCTAACCTTGGAATTTAGGCAGTTATGAATAGTTCCACTGATTAAGATGTCTATAGGGTCACACACTTAGTGTATACAAAATCTTAGTTATAATCATGTAATGAATTTAATAAGTTAGAATAAATAACATTTATTCATGTTAGGTTGATCACCATAATTTAATCACATATTATTTGGAAGAAAAAGTGAGTTAAATACTAATAATTAATATTAGTTTGGATGTTTAGAAAATAAATTATTTATTATATTTATCATAGAATAATTTATTGAAATTTATTTAATTTAATATTCATTATTCGAGATTGATAAATTTCTATGAGGGAAGGTAGACTAAGATTAAAGGTCTAATTAAATTGGTATAAATGATAATTATTTATATTCTTAAATATATTATAATATGAATTGATTAATAATAATAAACATATTATTATTAATGAACATTAGGGTTAAAATAATAATTTTAAAGATAGTAAGGATGTAGTGTAAAATTTTCCAACCCTAATACTTCCAAAATAAATATATAATTATAACACTTTCCCAATATGTATATTGGTGTGTACAATGGAAAAAGAGATAATTTCTCAAGACCTATGGAAAATTATCATTTCTTTCTCTATAAATACTTTGAGAGAACACTAAAAGTTATTCCTTTATCAACAAGAATCTCTTACAGTCAACCACAAAAAACACAATCAATCAAGATTGTCCATACTAGAACCCAGTGATTCTATGACATCATTAAGAGAATGTGGTACCGATGTGGATCACCACCACATGATTTATGAACTTTAATAATGATTTATAATTACTGTATGATGATATCTATTCCATCAGATCATCGATGAATGGGGAATTTAAAGTTAAAGGTAATTCTAAATCTTATTATAAATTAATTATAAATTTCAGGTGAATATCCTTTGATTCTGGTTCTGATGTATTAATATAGTCTTTTAATCTACTATTTTAATTTGATATAATTTATTGATCATGTAAATCAATGATTTCATGTGATTTTATAATAATATACGAGTTTTTAATACCTTAAAAGGATGCTTCTACTACACCCAGAACCAACACTTATCCACCACTAATGTCATAACCTGGGCTGGTCGTCCCCCAACGAGGGATGTACCTAACCTATTTCTAATGGATTTACTACCATGTACCACCCTATATGATTTACTTGGTTCCATATATGACTAATACTACTACTAAAAATATATGGTTTCACCAATTTAAGGTTGCTTAAATCCATAGATCATTAAATGAATGATGAACTAGAGGTCCAGTGGACCATACACCCATGTGGACCATATGTATATGGATGGCCTGAGAGCTCATTGGCCTCGAGGCCCATGTAAACTACTTGAAATACCAAATCGTGTGAATAATACCATTTTTATAGTACCCGCTATAAAACTAGTATTTCTATAGTGCTACGATAGATCCATGAAAATTCATCCCCACCCATATTTGAACCTAAGATTCATAAAATATTGAGGGAATTATGTACCACTCAGGTAGCCTCCATATTCCATAAATTTAGAACTTATAAATGATTTATTTATAATTAATTATAATTTTAGTGCTGATTTAAGATGATTTTATCAGTCTTTTTTGGTTATTACTCATAAAAGTCTTTCCCTTTTCTTAAAATATCACTAATAGTCACACCACTCCTCATTATTAAATATTTCATGAAACCCATACATTGATCCCACTTCTCTGGAATATATTTTTGATAATTTTTTCCTCAAAACTAAAGGTATGATATTCATAATTTTTTAAGGATTTATTAATAGTTCTTGCATGGTTTTTTTCTGTTATTTTGTTTTTCTTTTCCATAATATGCTATAAATATGAACCCCAATTCAATATATATGTAAATCTATATATGTGTGTGTTCATATAAAATTATATATTAAAAAAAGTTTATATTTTATCCCTACTCATTTGGGTTTTTTCTTCTCTTTATTGTTGGTATATATACATACATATATAAAAATGTGTGTGTGTGTTTTCCAATGAGGGCTAGATTAGCGGTTCACTAATAGTTTCATCAAAGGAATCAATGGGGTGTCTTAGTTTTGAATCTCCTGGGAAGATACAATATAATAATAGAAAAAATATTTTTGGGGACACATATCTATAGGGAAATATTTTTTAAGGGGTATGAAAGTTCATAAAAATCTGTGTGCGAACTCATAGTTGATTACAATGAAATTTTGAGATCTTCGACGGGATTTGTACCTTTAGGATATTGGATTCAACTACTTATATGTTATATGTACAAACCTATATAATGGGAATTGTGCTCAGCAGCCTATGGACTGTATTCCTATAGTGGACATATTTAGTTTTAAAAAATAAAGAAAACTGTGTTTTTGTTTAATCTCTTTATTATATATATAAATATGTATATATGTATTTTTTATGTGTGTGTAATTATTATCTCTATGTGTATAAATTTATATATCTATATATAAATAACTAACATATACATAATAGTAATTATGTTAATTATATATATATACATTATACTTAATTCATATATGTGTAATAATTTTCAAGCATATTTTCCAAGAATATTCTATAAATTTGTATTTTATTATTTGAATTTTCTCTCTCTCAATAGATAAATGTTTATACATGTATATTTATATGTTTACACACACAGAAAAATCACTATATATTTACATGTAAATATTTAATTTTTGTACATATCTTTATGTATATATAAATTATATAAATTGTATTTATATAGAACAATTTTATTATATGTATATATTTTAGAGTGTATTATAAAAAATAGGTTTCATATATATTAATTTATATAGTTTATAATTATATTTATTTATCTATTGTTAAATATGAATTTTATTAAACCATATATGAAGAATATGAATATAAAATGGATGGATATAAGTTTTTTGATAAAGGAGTCAAGGTTTGGGTTAAAGAGTTCTTCAAGTTTGCAATAGAGAATGGAAATGACCCATTTAAAATCATTTGTATCTATTTATGTTATTATTATTAAAGATTACTTTTTTCATGAGTTTGGAAGAACACATGACCTATCATGGAATATACCAAAGTAATAAATTTTTGAATAAACATGAGGAAAAAATGAATACAACTAGTGATTAGGATAACACTAAAGTTTATGGATCATTTTATATGAGTAAAACTATAAATTAATATAAAGATCGTATTAAGGAAATTACAAGTGTAATTTAAGAAAACATTCATGATTCTCAAAATCTATTTTTGAAGTTAAAGATTTGTCCAAAAATCCCATTATATGATGGTTATATTAAATATAAAACACCATCTACTGCGTTGAATCTATATAATTGTTTTACTATAAATAGATGGATTGACACATGTATTATAGAAATACATGCTCTCTTGAATGATATGTTACCAAAATATAATGAGATTCCTCATTGCACCTGTGATAAGAAATTAATATTAATCTCAATGGGTATGATCCTTGAAGGAATAAATGCATGTACAAATGATTATATTCATAAGGATTGACATTAAGGATACATGTCCCCCATAAATGCTTGTATTACTTGAGGTAATCAATTTTTTTCACAACATGTTTTTCTAAATATGAATAAAAAATCCACTGATACATTTATTATAATAAAATTTTATAGGTTTTAATTGATTAGGATATATATCTATCATAACCCTCTCATTACCTTGTTGTTTGATGTATAATGTGATATATCATAGGTGATATTATATATAATAAGAAACTTCATAAAAATCATGTGAAAGTAGGGATTCATGTAGCTCATGAGAAAAGTGTCCAGCTACCCATTAACCTAGATGATCTTGATGTTCTCACGGTCAAACATACTATTGAAACTTACATATTATGGTAGTTTAATGTTTTAAATATACAAGATGATCATGATATATTCCCATTATAGTTTATTTTATATGAAAAATATTTTACAATTTATTAAAAAAGTCATGAACTAAGGTATTTTTTTAAAAAAAGTGAGGTTAATGGTGAAATAGAAGGATGGGACAAGTTAATAAAAACGATTAACTAATAGATCAAAAGGGACTTTTATGAGTACCTTTACCCCACCATTGACACTGTTAGATTAATAAAAATTAGAATTTCATAAATATATAATGTTCAATGATAAAATTATATCATTTATTGAATATGAAGAACAAATATATGGTGAGGCCATTACTTCCTTGATTGTTTTTGAGAATATAAATGAAATTATAAATAATTAATTATTGTGGTCATCGATTGTGAATACACACATGAGGTATATTTCTGAAATAAGTGAAAAAATTACATTGTGTTAGAATGTATTCAGACATAATGGAGAGGTGGTTTCATATCATGTTTGTAATTTTTTTAATTTTGTAGAGATCATAAAGAGGTGGTTTATATACAAATTATTTAGTTAATTTCTTAACATTTTTTAATATATTTATATAGATTGAAATTATAATTGAATTTTTTCCATCCTAGTAGGCATAAGATTGAATATATGAAGTGTATTTTTAGAGTAGTATTGTATAGTAATACTGTGGATGTTATATTAGGGGCATGTGTTATTTTAAAAGTTGACCATTTAAAATATTTAGGATCATTTATGTAATGTGATAGAGATATTAATGAATATGTATTTCATAGTATTCTAACTAGATAGATAAAATTAATAAACACTTCTATGAGGATTTATGACTATAAAATTCATCTGAAATTAAAGGGTAAATTTTATAAAACTTTTATTAGACAAGATATTATATATAGTAGTGAGTATTGACTATTGGTGTCATGCCTTGAACAAAAAATAACTTTATTTTTAATGAAAATTTAAATATGAAAATGTGATAATACTAAAATAGATAATATTAGAAATTAATGTATTTGAGATAACATTTGAATGGTTGTAATTGATGAGAAAATGACTAATACTATATTGAGATGGTATGTAAATGTTAGCAGTAAATTGGAGTGGATTTAATTATTCACTACCAAGATGAAAAAAATTATTATAACATGTAGGAACACTAATATGGATAATTTACTTTGGATTTGTAAAAATTAAACACACATCAATCTGATGCCTGATGTTTCCAATATAGATAAAAGTGAGTAATTTCATTGAAAACTGATATTTTAGTTCAAAAAATGAATTACATGCTAATAATTAATAAAAATAACTCTGTTTGTCTTAATACTTTAATAATAATAGTAATATTTTTTATTGACATTTTGTAATTAACATCACTTCAATCTGACACATTATATGGCCAATGTGGCTTAAATTTCATGTTTTCAATTTAAATGTAACATTTTAGTTCAAAATAAAAGTCACATACTAAAAAAAATAGAAAAAACTCATAGTACCTTGATACTTAAAGAAAAATTTTGAAAATTCATTTTTGATTTATAGTAATTAATCATATGTCAATCTGACACACGATGTGATCGTTATGATGAAAAGTAAATGTTTTCATTTAAAAGTGACATCTTAGTTCAAAACTTGTGTCACATACTCAAAACCAATAAATTTTTATCTTATTAAATTGATAGATGAGAAAAATGATTTATAAATCATTTTTATCGTGTAATAATTAACCTCAAAGAAATATAACACATGGTGTGGTCGATATGACTGAAAGTGAATGTTTTCAATCCCAAATCGACATTTTTGTTCAAAATGAATGTCACATGATCAAAATTGAGAAAATTATCTTATATTGTTTTATTAATTTAGGATAAATATAGATAACTCATTTTTATTATTTAGGAATTAAAATAATATAAATTTGACACATGGTGTATCTTTTATGACTAAAAGTGAATGTTTTAATTTAAAAGAGATTTTTTATTTCAAAACATAAATTAAATAATAAAAAATTAGAAAAAATTATTTTATTTTATTGATTTTCACATACATGGTTTAAGGTATGTATTTTTTGAGCCTTGTGATGATTTTATTTGGTTCAAGATGTATTGGACGGTTCCTGGTGACTTTAAAATGGAGTTTTGGGAATTTTTTGTCGAAACACAAGATGGACCACACCATGGTCCAAGATATTTTTTTCCTGGACATATCCTATGTAATATGAGAATATCAACATTCCTAGGTCTAAAATGGTCATGAGTAAAGAGTGTGGGATGTCTTCATGTTGAACATGGCCAAGATGGCCTCACCACATCATGGTGCAGGGGATGGTGGGTTTAATATGGACAATATTGTTCCCCTACATAATGGAATATCCCCATGTTATATATCCCAGGCATGTGGGGATCAAATAATTCACGGTCTTGGTGGACACTTCCACATCATGGATCCGGTAGCTTCAGATTTTTGAAATTGGTAAATCAACCTCCTGACCATGCAGGGTGGTAATGCATATTGATTATTATGTTTTTTGTTCTTTATGGGATCATTTTATGGAATCTGTGAATCATATAATTCTCCAAAATCCCTTTTATTTCCTATTTTTTGAGATTTAATAGACCCATATGATTCTAGGGTGATATTTAGATGAAATCTCTTTGTTTGAACAACTTCATTGTATGATCTCTCTCTTCCAGATTTGTTTTGGTTGATCTTTTTGTGTGTTAGAACTAGAGGACTCCTCTTCCCTTCATCTTGTGAATCCCATTTGTTTTTTGGAAACTCCCATTGTTTTAGGTAGGTTTTCTTTGCCTATCCCATGAATTATTTTTTATTTTTCTCTTAAATATGTGATGTTCATCTTATAGACATAATGGGTGCTTGGACCTTCCTATTTGTTAATTGAAATGGGAACCTAAATTAAATTTTTTAGGACTTCCCATAGACACCAATCAGTATATTGGTTCATAAAAACTTATAATCATGCCATCAAGTAAGGTGTTCCAACCTTTGATAATTTAAAAGTAATTATAGTGGTGAATCTATGAGTGCCTTGAACTACCCAATGACTAGTGGTCCACTCCATGATTTTTGGTACATAATATAAATTCAATAGGATTATTGAAATTAATGATTGTTAACTATTAATGTATTTTAGATGTTAAATTCATGGAAATGGAATTTGGGTAAATGACTTGGGTAATGAAATGATGACTTACAGTTAATTTTGTTAAATAGTATTATTCATTATTTTGTTGGGGAACCTTGATGTGATTTCAAGTATCTATGATACCTATGATGTGGTTATTTTTGGGAGACCATGACATGATTCTATGGATATTGTATAACCTTATTATGATTATTATTATTGGGGGACCCTGATGTGATTCCAAGTATTTGGTATGCCCATGTTGCGATTGTTATTGTTGGGGTGACCTTGAACTGATTCCAAGGATCTAATATCACCGTGTTGTGATTATTATTTTTTGGGAATATTAATGTGATTACATTGATCTATTGTGAACATCTAATTGTAAATTATTATATGGTTTTTTGGAAATAGAAATATTGAAGTATCTGAATTAATTAGGTTTGACCTCAGGAGAAAACTTGGACCCAAGGGTCGATGATATATTTGTTTGGAATTTTTATATCACAATTTTTTCTGTACTTTCACTTATGTATATACATAACTTAGACAAGATATTTTTTATAAACCATTGGTGGGGTCCTATTGATTTTAAATCACAACATTCTTAGGTGACCTTCGGTACCCAACTAGGTTTCATGGTTGTTGGTTAAGGTAAGGGAAAAGCCCCTATGTTTGATGGTTGAATAGGATTTTCAAGATTGGATTATGGAATGTGGGCCCAAGTTTGGACTCTAAACTAGATTATTTTTTCTTTCTATTGGGTTTATTTTGGGTTTTGTATGGTTTCTTGATTGACTTTATTTATTTTAATGTGGTTATATATTTTATATAAATTTTTAATTTCATTAGAGTGTAATTGTGCTGGTATGTGATTAATATTATTGATCTAATTTAAATTTTTATTATTAATATAGATAGAGGGTATAGCCACCCCATGATAAAATTTTAAACCCTTGTAGTTTATCAGCATCCTCTGGCATATGGGGAGGCATAATTGAAGCTATATAGAAACACGTTTGGTTACTTATGAGTGAACCAAGTTAGGGGTGATAAAAATTTATATTAGGGGACCTTTTATTTTGTCCAAATATTTATACACAGTTGGAATGTGACATGATATTGTCTATTGGTGTAGAACTCATGTCTAGGAGTAGATCACCAACATACATAGAAATCCCAAGTTACCAATGTCTATATTGCTAATTTTTTATTTCACTTTTATTGTTAATTGGTTTTACCTTGAGTGATGCACTTGGTTTTTGAGATTTATTATTATTTATAAGATTAAAATCATGGTTTGGTATGGTATGATGGTTAGTATCCATGCATCAAGATGGGTAAAAAAAAATCACCATGTTGTGTGATTATTTATAATAAGTTGCTAAATAAATGTGATTCCCTAGTAACTTTTTTACTATGAAATATAAGTAGCATAATGTTATTATAGTTTTCCATTTATTTAAATGTAATGTTCTAATTTTCTTGTAATGTGGTTAATGGTCTATGTTTTTCAATGTAGATAAATTACTCCACAAATACTTTTGTTACTATGATGACATGGTGGAAATTAGAATGCCACTTTAGCTATTAGTCCAAATCCTCTAGGAAATCTAGAAAATGAAATAGGTAACCAAATCCATTATATATTATTAAGAGAATTGAATTTGATTGTAAATAAACTCCATAGGATGATACAAATTTGTGATATCATACCAAAGAGTTTCAACAACAAAACCCACCAACTTTCATATGTTAAGGTGGAGTCCCTGTGTAGTAGAGTTCTAGGTGGGATTATGGGCCAAGAGGATAGGCTCATATTGGATGATGAAATAACATTATAGGATGTGTAACCTATAGTTTTAAACTAGTTATGATATGTTTTTCATGATGAATTATTGGGATTTTCACTCAAGGGGGAGGTGGAGTTTACCATAGATCTCATGTCAGGGGTGTAGCCAATTTATTTTCCTTCTTATCGGATGGACCCCATAGAGGTTCATGAATTGAATGTTTAGTTGGATTAATTATAGGGAACATGATTTATCTAGAAGAGTATCCCACCATGGGGTTATCCAGTTTTATTAACTAAAAAGGTAGGCATATCATTGAAATTGTTCATGGATTTTCAAAGGTTAAACCAAGTGATGGTAAAAAATCGATACCCACTTCCATGTAGATATGATCTATTTGATCATCTCAGGGGATCCCATGTGTTTTCAAAGATTTTTTTGAGATCATTTTAGCACCATTTTAGGGTAAGGCCTTCATATATACCCTCTCATTACATTTTAGAATATTTATGGCCTATATGATATTTTCTTTTCATTCCATTCAGCTTGATAAATGAACATGAAATATTCATGGCATTGACGAACCGATTTATTCACCCATTCTTGGATAAATTTATAGTCATTTTTATTGATGATATATTTATATAATCTATGTCAATGGTGGATAATTAATAGAATATATATTATTTTTTGGAAACTTTAACAGATCACAAGTTATATGTTATGTTGTTTCAGTTTCTCATCTAAAGAGACCAAGCACACTTATTTGGGCATGTGATATATGAAGATGGAATGTCATTGTACCTAATAAGGTTATTGAAATAGATTCATTGGATAATCCCTCGATTTTTTAGATATTTTTTTGTGTGTTTGGATGGATGCTATATGAGGCTTATTTAGGAATTATCACGAGTGGAAGAACTGATGAAAAATCTAACCAAGAAACATGTGACATTCATATAGTCTGATATTTGGGATAATATCTTTAAATATTTGATGAAACGTTTGTCCTTAGCACCAATTATGATATTAAATAACCCATGTAAAGAATATAATAGGTTTTTGGATGCCCTAAGAGTTGATTTTATAGCAGTCTTATTGCAATACAATCACATGGTCTCTTATGGATCACATAAGCTGAGGTCATATGAGAGAAACTATAAAAAACATAATATTTAATTTTATATTGTTTTTTATTCTTTTATATTTAATTAAAAATAAGGTAATAGGTTCATGGTGTATATGGACTATCATAGATTGAAATAAATATCCTTACAACATGATTTAAATCTTTGTCCATGAATATGGGTTAAACAAGCATATTATTTTGATTTTTCATTATCATATAGATAGGGGAAAGGAATGGTCAATGCTAATGTTTTTAGTATGAGAAATATGACTAGTGTTGTTCATGAGTTCACACATGAGTGGAATACACTGACTCTTTTTGTGGATATAAAAATGTATTAATAAGAGTATCAGGGTTGAGAAACTCTTATATCATTATCTGTTACATATTTTCTTTCCAAAATAATAAATTGATGATAATTGTTAGATCGAAAGTACTTATCCCCGAGTGACCATGTATATGGTGTGGAGTCACTTCAAGAATAGACCATCAATGATGATGAGATTCTTCATGTCCATGGTCATGTATTAGTTACCACAGGTATGTGTATGGAATTTATAAGAGAATTAAAATCTTTGAAGTGGGAGGTACACCCAAGTTTTACCAACATGTATCATGGAATTAAAATGAATTAATGGTGGACCTCAATGAATAAGAAGATATAATTCTTTGATATATGATGGTCCACCTATTATAAAGTGATGGTTGATTACTAGCGTCCCACTAGAAAACTATAACAATTTCCCATACCTTAGTAGAAAAGGGATGATGCCACTATGAACATGAGGACTAGTCTACCAGGGAAACCATAGAGTAATACTATTGTGTGGGTTATCATTGATCAATTGACTATGGTAGCTCATTTGTTACCATTTCAGGAGATATTTACTATGGATGATATGGGAAGGTGTTTATATTTGAGAGATAGTTTGTCTGCATGGAGTACCTCTAACACCCCAAGACTTTAAAATATTTTCATTTCTATATAAACATAATTTATTTCATGATTTATTTTTACAAAACACCATGTTATGCTTATTCTACACCCAAAAATGAGTTTTCTTGAATTACATGCAAGTCCCATTTTTACTGAACAACAGTATATTAATAAAATATTATTATTTTATATGATATATAACCTAGCAGTTAAATTTGAGGTTATGAATATTATTAACTAAATTTTTAATTTTATATATTTCCTATAATTTTAATATTCATATTATGTGTTTTTTATATATAATATAATAACAAATTAATTTTTTTTGAATAAAAAAATTATTTAAAAAAATGAATTTTTCCCGCCTTTTGATGGAGAACACATTTTAAATCCATTATTTGAAACTTTTATATATTTAATTTTAAAAAATAATCATAATATTTGGAATTGGGACATCAAAATTTAGTTTGGATAAATTTTTTGTGTTTTTATGATAACATTCATATTTTGATGAATAGTGAAAAATACTAAATTTTAATTGAAAACAAATTTTTTAATAAAAATAATTTATAGTGTTAAATTATAATTTTGAAATATTTTAATGTATAATTAGATTATATTTTTATCATTTAATATAATTTAGTTCATTGGAATTATTTTTACATTAAAATTAGATATAAACACATGTCAATCTTTTGATGGTTTTTACTTTGGGAAAACCCATTTTCTCTTTTTGACAACAAGGATTAATTTTAAATTAATTACTGCAACTTATGTGTATTAAATTTTGAAAAATGGATTCCATATTTTTAATTAGTGGGTCAAAATTATGTTAATAGGATACTTTTATTTTTGGGAATTATAAATAATAACTTTAGTAATTTTTTTATTACCAGAGTTAGGGGTAAATCGGGTAATTACAGGTAAACTTAATATTATAAATTACCTTAAAACCTGTCACAATACTATTGGATGACTAAATTAGACAATTATAATCTATTTTCAGAAATTTAATCACTTAATGGACACTTTCCCAGGAATATTACATGAATATAATAAAAATTAATGAATGTAACAAAATGTCACACTCTCATTTTATATAAGTATATTAATTTTAATATATGTATAACCAAGATATTAAATAGTTTATAAATATTATATATAAAAATAAATAAATTAAATACATCATATAATTTTCTTTAATTTTTAGGTATTAAATAATTACCATTAACGACGACATAATAGTGATGCAGAAATTATTTTATTAATAGAAATATTAACTAAATAGTTTAAAAATATTAAAAGAAATATAATTTGAACTAATTAAGGTGATAAAAGAATATTTTAGGGGAATATTACATGTTATTATTATATTCAATATTTTGGTTTGAATTTATCTTTTGTTTGTATTTTATTTAAAGTCAAATAAATGAATAGTGTTAAAATTGACACTATTGATATTTTTTAAAAATAACGTATTATTAAATTATTTAAAAGTCATAAAAAAATTCAAAAATTAAAAATTGAAAATTATAATTTCTAAAATTTCATAAAGTGTCCAAGTATATAAAATTGACACCACATAAGTAAATATTTATTATCATTAAATATTTAGAATATTATTACCACCATTAAAATTAAATATATCAAGAAAGGATAAATAAAAAAGATAAGGTTTAAAATAAAATAAAAACATATATAAATTTTATTGGTTTAGATTATTTTGGCCCATAATCATCTTATATTTTAAATAACTCACCTTGTAGCTATTTAAAACCGAAAATCAATTTGTAATAAATCAATAGTTTTAGTGATTCTAAGGGTGCCCCTCCCCTATCTTATAAAAGCGAACTACTCATTATCTTTAATTCACACATATAAATACTTTTGGTTCATCCAAACCCTGAAAATTTACGCTCCTAAAATCTTTCACTTAATCCTATAGTCTACACTTTGGGTATAAATCCATCCTAAGGAGTCCTTTTGTGAAAACTAAAAGAAGATACCCGAAAAAGAGGTAATTGTTTTATCACCTCTTTAAAAGTTATTTTCTTATTATACATCCTCTTTATATGTTGTTTCCATATCAAAGTAATAAATATATTATAATCCATATACTAATATGTTATTATAATCATGGGACAACCATATTACTCATTTTATCCATCATATTAATAACAATATCACCATGCGTGCGTACGTGTGACTTACTGTCTCCACGCCGTGGTGTTATTTGTTATTCAAAACAACATTAATTGGATAAATATAATTATGAGTATAATGGATATAAATAATGAATATAAGATGATAAAGATTCTATAAAATTAATATACCATCCAAATTCATACCATTTAATCATCAAGGTAATGATATCATCGCTCATGCGTACGTATGACCTACCGTCTCCACGACACGGTGATATTAATCTTCACGTTAACAATTAAAGAATGATTATAGAATTTATATTATGAGTAAAAATAATAATTATGAACTTAATATAATTATTTACATAAATAAAATATATCCTATTCATAATAAACATGACCTACATGGAGAAACATGAATCGGAAAACGAAGCAGTTAACACCTGAAATAAGGGTAATATTTAAATACTATTAACAAAATGATATAATAGGATCATATATGATATAATAAATATGGATATGATATTTTCATAATTTAATATCATAATTTAACCATTATATATGAGGTTAACACACCCTCAACTAACGGAAAATAAAATTTAGGGTTAATTTCACAATCTCTTTATTATCTGAGATTGATTATACGTAAGTATCTATGGGGACATATTTATCATCCATGTACATGTTTCATAAAAAATACTTTTTAAGATAATTTTAATACTTCCATAAAAAAATTTAAAGTTTTTTATACCCATGATTAACTTTTTATAACACATTTTTAAAGGAATCCTTCGGTCGTTTTCCAAACGAGGTACTTTATGACCTTTTTGACAAGTTAAGGAAAGAATGTTTTCTTAACATATACACCGTGAGCAACTATTTTCTGTCATTACATCAGCTTACCATTTTTAATATTACCTTATAATATTACATAGTTATTTTCAAAAGAAATGTATTATTTTATAATTTTGTGGATCTTAAATGATTTAATGTAAAAAGGGATATTTCCCTCAAAGATTTTTAATGGATTTATTAAATTATTTTCATCTACGTCAACATACTTTATTGGATTTTATGATTATTTGAGGTTGAATTGTTATGAAAAAATATTCCATATTGTATTGATGGGTTAATGATATATTTGAATGTGGATGTTCTATGATTATACCATTTATGATTTATGGTTAAAGCATTAACATTTCATATGCTAGGTTTAATATGAATGTTTATGTCATGTTTCACCCTTTCCATTAGAATAATGCATTAGAATTAGTAAGTGGAAGGCGAGGCCTACTCTATCCCCTTGATGCATCAGTAGGTATCATGAGACAAACTAGTGTTTTGGAACAAGGCCTTGATGATATGGTAATAGTCTTGGCATGAGGCATTTAAGACATGGTTATGATGTCCATCATTATGCATTTACTCATTATAGGATTAGTTATTGATATTACATGTGATTATTAGACTATTAGAATATCCATGTGAAAGTTTAAATGGAATAATTTGATTTATTCTTTCCATATTGTTATGAATATTATCCTTAAAAGGATTGTGTTTCAGTTTTATGCCTTAACTTAAAATTTTATGCTTATTTATTATAGCTTCTAATATATTGTTCATTCTTACTGAGCATCTGAGATCACCCCTTTATTATGTTTCATTTTCCCCTAGGATGCGAAGAAGTATATTATTATTGACCTATAAGGATAATATAATGGATATGAAGGGGATAATATATTGTTTTCCATTTCAAGATGTAATGTAAAACTTATTTTTGTATCTAGTATTTCCAAGGCTACTAAGATGATCACTACCTCATGATTTTATTTTCTTATGATCATAGAAATGTAATAAAATAATGCACCAACTTTGGGAAACTGGGGTTGGGGCATTATAACTGGTATCAAAGGAACTTTAGTTAAAACCTTGAAAGCTAGATTTATAAAACAACCATGATTAGGGAACATTACCCTAAGATAGACATTGATGATACATATAGAAGAACATCTAATAATTTTGGTCATATAGATATTATGTGGGTATCCCTAGTAAATACATCCTTGTCTAGATACTACATGTGGACGTTGTTATGGAACTGATGTACCTAAGGGTGAAAACACTGACAAGGTGTTCCGAGTATTACCTGGGGTAACCTGGTACATGAAAATGGACCTTACTATCCACCTAGTTTGACACTCATGTGGGACATTATTAGGATAATTCACATTTTATTTAAAAATAATTATGAAGGATTTATGAGTAAATATGTCCTCAAAGAAACAATTTTTATGATTATAAGACTAGATACCAGTAAATATTTAATTAATGATGAGAATTTTTTTAGTTTTTCGATTATAAATTATGATATGTTATAACCTAGGGTTTGTCATCTTTTAGAAATCACACCTAGTAGATGGAATGATAACTCCTACAATACACATAATCCAAAGAGTAAGAAGTATCATATCTTTCAATGTATTAATCCAACTTTTCAAAGGGAAATAGACTCCCATGTATTCTCATCATTTTAAGAAAATAATATAATTTGTTAATAAGATAAGCAAAGAATTATCCGAGTCTCGTGGCTTTGAAGGGAAAAAAGATAAGAATAGGATGTAAGAGAAAAATATGGATAAAGGGAATAAGGGATAAAAGAATTTTCCAACATGTTATAACCATGGAAAGAATCACCCTAGTAAATGCCTAAAGGGAATTGGAGTTTGTTTTAAGTGTGAAAAAATGGACACCAAGTTCATGATTAACAAAGTAAGAAAAAGGTTTCCAATGTAAAATGCTTCATGTTCAAGGAGATGGGACACTATAAGAATCAATGTCCCAATCATCAGATTATACCCAAAATGATGATTTTAAATAATAATCAAGTTATGACACTAACACAGATGAAAAAGAACGATTAATTCACTTATGTTGTTATTGAATAATTGTGTCATTTGATTATTGTATCAATGATGTACTATTTATATTAATTATAAAAATAAATAAGGATTGTTCTGCAGTACTATTTTATTAAGTATTTGAGATTGTATAGTACCAAGAAAAGTGACACAGTTGCAAGTTAAACTTTTTGGAAAATATATGGGTAATGGAAAGATAACCTTTAATATGTTTCTAATACTAAGATAATGATTTTGTAATAAAGAGATCATTTATTTGGATAATTTATTTTAGATATTATTAACTACCTTGGAATTGGTTAATGGACTATTTATTCCACCAATGTTGGAGTTTACAACATTTTTGGATTTAAGGACTATATCAAATATTCTATGTTTTACATAAGTAATAAGGAAGCATGGACCTATTAAATACGGTTTTATGGTAATTAAGGTTATTACCATGTTTTATTAGAATACATGATGATGTTATTGGCATGTTTGGTATGTGATGAAAAGGGATATGCATTATGATAAATTTAGTGACCTTCCTTATAAGGTTTTGGACTGTGTGTTTGGAAAGAAGTATTCTGGATAAGTCCAAAGTTTGGAATGGATTAAGTTGAACATTGGATATTATTTTTTTAGGTTAAAAATTTTCTTAAGGTTATTTATGTAATTTTATAATAATATAGTTTTAGTAAAAGGACATCTTTATGGTTGGGTGACAACCTGTCGCATCAGACAAGGCTTTGGGAATCAAAACCACAACCAAAGTACGACAAGCCTTTATCACCTACCACTGGTCTATAAGAAGTCCTTGGTTAGTATAACATAGTTTTATTTATTTAAATGGTATAATTTTTTTAACCATATATGATTAAAATAAATATAATTTTTTTATTCTTTTGAAGAGAAAGATGAGTTCGTGGTTATTATTAATTCAAGGATTAAACTATACATGTAAATTTTGTATGCTTCCTTGTGTTCTTATTCTATGAAGTAAATTAATTCCACAAATAAGGTAAAGTATCATAAAACCAAAAAATGTTTTCTTGGTAATTTATTTTTTGATGAATCAAATGTTCCCTTGGATCATTGCAGATTTATAGCATTTTGGTGGGTAACTTTCTCCTATTTTTTTTTCTATCACTCTAAATCAGAACTTCATGGTTAAATTTCATTTCATGTTCAGGCTTCCCTATATAGAACCCTAGTATGTGTTATTTCTAGAAACATCCATACTTCCCTTTATTTATTTTAAAATAGAGGTCTCATTAATTCATTTTTTAATGTGGTATTTCAATAAAGATATTTTTTTTAAAGTCCAACCCATAGTTTTTGATTTTGAGTTTAAATTGAAAAGATGTAATTTATTGAAGGTGGGTAGAATGTAACACCCCAAGACATTAAAATATTTTCATTTTTGAATAAACTTAATTTTATTTCTTTATTTCTTTTTACGCAACAACATGTTAATCTTATGCTATAGATTACAATGAGTTGTCTTCCATTACACACAAGGCCTAATTTTACAGAATAACAGTATATTAATAATATATTATTATTTAATATGATATATAACCTATCTGTTAAATGAGATATTATGAATAGTATTAACCATATTTTTAATTTTATATATTCCATATAATTTTAACATTAATTTTATATGTTTCTTAGACATAATATAAGAAAAAAATCATTTTTTTGGATAGAAGAAATATTTTTCAAAAAATGCAGTTTTCTTCCTTTTGATGGCACACCCATTTTAAATCCAATATTTGACACTTTTATATATATAATATGACAAATTAAACAAATTATTTGGAATCAGGACACCAAAATTTAGTTTGGATAATTTTTTTTGTGTTTTTGTGATAACTTTCATATTTTGATGAATAGTGAAAAATACTAAATTTTAATTCAAACCAATTTTTTTAACCGAAATAATTTATAGTGTAACTTTCATATTTTGATGAATAGTGAAAAATAATAAATTTTAATTCCAACCAAGTTTTTTAATCGAAATAATTTATAGTGTTAAATTATAATTTTGAATGGTTTTAAAGTATAATAGATTATATTTTTACCATTTAATATAACTTAGTTAATTGGAATTATTTTCACATTAAAATGAGATATAAACACATGTCAATCTTTTCCTGGTTTTCAATTTTGAAAAACTCGTTTTCTCATTTAAAAAACGGGGATTAATTTTAAATTAATTACAGAAACTTCAGTGTTTTAAATTTCAAAAAATGGATTCCATATTTGGAATCAGTGGGTCCAAGTTATGTTAATTGGATACTTTTATTTTTGGGCATTGTGAATAGTAACTTTAGTAATTTTTTTATTAACACATTTAATGGTAAATGAGGTGATTAAAGGTAAAATTAATTTAATAAATTACCTTAAAACTGTCACAATCATATTGGATGACTAAACTCGACCCTTATCATCTATTTTTAGAAATTTAACAATGTAATTATCATTTTTCCAGGAATACGACATGAATATTATAAAAATTAATGAGTGTGACAAAAATGTCACACTCTCATTTTATATAAGTATATTAATTTTAATATATGTACAAACATAAGATAACATCGATTATAAATATTATATGGAATGATAAAATAATAAAATACATCATAAAAATTTATTTATAATTTTTTTGAGTTTAAATAATTACCATTAATGATGACACAATAGTGATAGAGAAATTATTTTTTAATGGAAATATCAAATAAATGGGTTTAAAAATATTTAAAGAAATATAATTTGAACTAATTAAGGTGATCCAAAAATTTTATAGGTTACTATTACATCTTAGGAGTATATTAAATATTTCGGTTTGAAGTTATATTCTTTATTTTATTTTATTTAAAGTCTAATAACTGAATAGTGTTAAAATAGACACTATTGATATTTTACAAAAATAACAAATCAATAAATTATTTAAAGGATATAAAAATATTAAAAAATTAAAAAGTGAAAATTATAAGGTCTAAAATTTTATAAAGTGTCTAATTATATACAATTTAAACTACATAAGTAAATATTTATAATCACTTAAATTTTAGAGTATTATTACCACAATTAAAATAAAATATATTAAATATGGATAAATCAAAATGATAAGGATTAAAATAAAATAAAAACATGTATAAATTTTATTTTTTGGGAGAATTTTGACCCATAATCATCTTATCTTCGAAATAACTCACCTTGGATCTATTTGAAACCAAAAATTAATTGATAATAAATTAATAGTATTTGTGTTTCCAAGGGTGCCCCTCACCTCTCTTATAAAAGGTCACTTCTCCTTCTCTTTAATTCACAACTATATATCCTTTTGGTTTGGCCAAACCCTACCCATTTCATCTGAAAATATCCCTAATTTCATCCTAGAGTCCACACTTTTGGGAATAAATCCATCCTATGGAGTCATTTTGTGTAAACCAATTGGAGATGCCCGAAAAGAGGTAATTTTTATCACCTCTTTCAAAGTTATTTTCTTCTTCTACTTCTACTTTATTTTTTGTTTCCATATCAAAGTAATATTTCCATTATAATAAATATTCTGAGATATTATAATAATCATGATATAACCATATTACTCATTTTATCCATCATACGAATAACAATATCAGTGTGTGTGCATACGTACAGATTACCATCTCCACGCCATGGTGTAATTTGTTATTCATCACTATTTTAATTAGATGGATGTAATTATGAGTATAATGGATATAAATAAAGAATATAACATTATAATTATTCATTTTAATTAATATACCATCCAACTTCATACCATTTAACCATCAATCGAATGATAATGTTGCTCGTGCATACGTACGGCTTACCGTCTCCATAATGTGATGAGATTCATTCTCCATGTTAACAATTTAAGAATGAATATAAAATTTATATGAAAAGTAAAAAAATAATAATTATGAACTTAATTTAAATATGTACATGAATGAAATACATCATATTCATAACAATCATAACTTATAGAGAAAAATAGGAATGGGAAAAACAAAGTAGTTAACACCCAAAATAATGGTAATATTGAAATACTATTAACAAAATGATATAATAGGATCATATATGTTATCATAAATATGGATATAGCGATGGTATTATTTAATAACATGATTTAAAAATTATATAAGAGTTGAACACACCCTTGACTAACAGATTGTACAAGGTAAGGGTTAATTTCACAATCTCTTTATTATCTGAGATTTCTTATACATAAGTATATACTAGGATATCTTTATCATCCACATCCATGTTTTTTTGAAAAAATACATTTTAAAATATTTTTATTATTTATCTAAATTTTTTTAATGTCTTTTATACCCATGTTTTACTTTTTATAAAATATTTTTAAATGAATATTTTAGTCATTTTCCAAATGGGGTACTTTATAAAATTTTTGACAATTTAAGGAAAGAATTTTTTTTAACTTATACGACACAAGTGGATATTTTCCGATGTTATGTCACCTTAAAATTTTGAAGATTCCATTATAGAATTATAAAGTTATATTCAAAATAAATTTTTTATTTTATAATTATGCGGATATTAAATGAGTTATATTAAAAAAGTGATATTTCCCTCAAAGGGTTTTAATGAATTTATTAAATTACTTTCATATATGTCAACATCCTTTGCTGATTTTTATTCTTATTTGAGGATTAATTATTATGATATAATCATTTATATTTTATTTAAGGTTTTAGGATATATTTTATTTTCGATGTTCTATGTTTATACCATTCATGGTTTATGGTTAGATCATTAACATTTTGTATGCCCGATTTAATATGAATGTTTAGGTTATGTTTCACCCTTTTCATAAGAGGAATTAATTAGACATAATAAGTGATAGGTGGAGCCTACTATATCCCCTTGATCCATTAGTAGGTCTTATTAGAAAAACTAGTGTCTTGGCACAAGGCCTTAATGATATGGAAATGGTCTTGGCACGCGACCTTGATAGTATGGTTATGATGTCCGACATTATGCATTTTCTCATTATGAAATTAGTTATTAATATTACATATGATTATTCAACTAGTATAATGTCCATGTGAAAGATTAAATGAAATTATTTGATTTATTATTGTCATATTTTGCTGAAGATTATGTTTAAAAGGATTTTGTTTTAGTTTTATAACTTGCCTTAAATGTTTATACATTTTTATGATAGCTTCCTTTATATTGTTTATCCTTACTAAGAATTTGAGCTCACCCATTTCTTATGTTCCATTTTTCCCCAATATGAAAATAAGTATATTTTTATTGACCTGTCGGGATAGTCTAAGGGATATGAATGGGATAATATGTTGTTTTTAATTTCAAGATGTAATGTAAAAATTATGTTTGTATCTAGTATTTCTAAGCCTACTAAACCGACCAGTCCATCAGTATTTTATTTTCTTGTGATCATGAGAATGTAATAAAATAATGAACTGACAGTAGGAAACTGGGATCAGGGAATTATAGTACCGTAGAGTATAATTTCTGATAGTGATTCAAACTTTACCTCACGCTGGTGGTAGGAATTATAAAAATTACTTAGTATGCATATACACCTGAGTATTCATTATCATCCATATACTTATGAACAACTTGAGGTTACCATTAGACTCTAGAGAACTTTATGAGAGCATGTATAATGGATTTTTTGGCTCATGGGAGGACCAAATTACATTAGTAGAGTTCACATATATTAATATAATCAAGGATTCAATTCAGATGGATCTGTTTTAGGATTTTTATGGTAGGTCATGTCATTCATTATTTGAGATGACCACTTCGACAAATAATTAACACTGATATAGGGAGTGAATCAGTGTTTGTAAATTTTTAACCTTTTACAAATTCTATCCCTTTTACCTCCTATACTTATTAGGATATTTATTCCACTATTCTATTTTTATTATCATTTGAATTTATATGAAATTAGGTAAAAAAATGGCACATGATATTTTAATAGGGTTAATTACTCAATAAGAGTAGCTAGTCCTTATCGTGTATGTTGATGACCAGTACATGAATTATTAACTATAATAAGATATCAAATATAGTTGTGTGGAATGAAAAAAAATACTTAGATAAGCGTGAGTCCCTACACTCTATAAGGGTGAATTTAAATAATCCTCTTCCCTAGGCTGGAGAAAACATCATCGAACTTGTATCTCCTCACTGGTTCTTTATACAGCCTCTAAATATATTCTTCACCTTCTTTTTAAGGTACTTTATAACACAAAAAGTCTTCCAAAATTTTAGATTCATGTTATATGTCAAAGTGCTACATTGTAATTCCATTCCCATCTAGTTTAACTTGCATAACAACATACAATTTACTCTTCGTCATCTTCACAATAATAAATTTAAAGTTACACTTCTTATTTTGTATGGAGGTTGTTCATCTGATTCATACTTCTTCACCTTGTTCATATGATACCAAATGATATTAAAAAATCTATCTGGTTTTATTCTAAAACTTTATTCACTGGTTTTATGCAATAATAATAAATTTACAACTAAAAAACTATTTATCTTCTTCAGTATCAATGTTATTGATTTTATTATGGACAAAAATCTTAGACTTTCTAGATAAACAATATCAACAATTGCTATTGAATAATTTATTCTATATGAATTTTGTTGTAGTAGTTATTTTTTAAAATGAATCACACTGCACTTTTGGTATTATTTCATTAATGTGTGACCTTGAACAATATCAAATATAGGGTTGCAAAAAATAAATAATACCCTTATTATTTTTTATACTATTTCGATTGTTCCTCTATTGGTTTTTCACTACTAAATTTTTAATCCTCATTTATTATTATATATGCATGAGTTATGTTCTCTTAATTTTGTTACTTATTGTTACGTCTTCATGGGATTATACATCTAATCTTCTTCACATTCATGTGATTATGAACAACACTTTCTACCATCATTTCCTTATCCCACAAGTGTGTATGCATAACTTATCCTTAATGTAATAACTAAATGTTTTTAGAACTAATTATTCACAAATGAAATGATATTAAGTGAATGATATCTTTTTCATGGAAATATGGTTTTAGTTTTTGGAATAAATATTCATGAAAACTCAAATGTGTAGTATCTCAATTATGTGTTCTTCATGAAACCTGGTGTGTGCAATGAAGAAATTATTCTATTCTTTTCAATACCTATGAAATTTCATGAAACCCATGTCAAGATTCATGAAATAGTATAAACCAAAGCTAGATCCATTAAATCTTCATGACCTAATAGGTTCACAATTATTCATCACTTAAGAGTATATAGTTAATATTATTAATAGAAATTAGTCTGTGTAACTCTCATCTTCTTGATGTCGGGCGGCTAATTGTACCTCATAGTTCATAACATAAAATAAAACTTAAAAATACTTTATTTTATAAAAATAGAGGCTTCTCAGATAAAAATTTCATTGACAATATCAACTCTTATCCATTAATTCTATCATTTTATAGGATAATTCCACAACCTTAGTTTCATTCATTCACCACCATATAATCTAATATACTATGTCATGCCAATCAATATTTTTGAATTCTTATAGATCATGTAATTATTATTTTTTAACATAGGTTATGTGACACCAAAAATAATGGTGTCTTTTCATAGTTATTTGATTATACCTTTAGGATTTCAGACTCACATGCATGAAAAATAAATCACATTCCATATTTCAAACTCCCTTATTCTTCTGAATGTGGGAATATTACATTGTAATATCTTATTTAATATTGATCCAAGCTCCATTTTTAAATAGTGTATTGCATTCAAGACATAGATTTAATGAAAGTGTTGTCATCATTTTCATCCCAATAATTCATCTATTTGATCTCATATTCTTATTCACATGATTCCAAGAGATGTAAGTCATAATAACCTAAAAATACATCACACAGTTGTGGTAGGGTTTCCATGATGTTAAAGATGATTGTAAAATAAAATTGTAAATCTGAGAATATTTGATCAGTTGGACAACATTATATTAGTATATTTTATATTGGAGGAAAAATTCTGCAAGCTTCATCCATCCCACATCATAATTTTGATTAGTTGAGGGATTATGAAAAAGTTATTTTGGTCCCACTAATTTCTCAATCCAACACTGAGTTTCTTCACCTAGAACAAATTGCATGAATTTACTCACATGGTTTTGATACACCTCTATGTTCCACCCAGGTACCTCTATTCATAATCCATATGCACCCACCTATGCACTCTATGCATGCACAATGCTTACCATCACTCCTGTCACAGTGGGCCTGCTCAATTGACTTAATTCCTGTGTGGTTGAAATCTTGTCATACATTTAATTGAGGTGGGTCTATTACAAGATTATGGTTAGCCACATTTTTTGGTAAAGTACCATAAAATTAGTATTCCAATATGCATATGATTATCAATACACTCAAAATGATTTCTCATATATCCTTTATAAAAAAATGTAATTTGTTTTCCACTTTTCATGGACTTCATGAGTCATCCAAAACAAATGAAATAATATTTATTTAAAAAAATATTTTAATTTAATTCATCAAAACTCCTTATGAAATAATTAAATATTTCATGATCTTATTCTATTTTATTTTAGAAAATAGTGTGTCACCAATGAAACAAGTCATTGACATGAATTACAGTTCAAAAGTCATCATAATTAAACTAAATTTCATTAAAAGAACATCATGAATATAATAAGACTTTAGTAAATTTTTTATTCTTTATATAATCATCTATAAAACAATCACTTGATTTTAAAATTTGAATATATTGGATAATTTAGCATAAATTTTAAAAATTTAATTCTTTATAATTTCTTCAATATATTGAATTTAATGAAATAGATTGTTAGTTCATTTACCACAACTAAAAACCAATAAAAACCACTGAAAAAATATAACTCACACACAATGTGGTCTCTTCAATCTGTCCTTTTTTATTCAATTAAAATACATTCAATGTTCATTAAAATGAATATGTCAATATGTTAGTTTCTTCCCTTTAATTTTCTAAATTTTAATTTCAAATTATCTTCAATTTATTGAAAATAAATTCCAAGTACATGGGAAAAGGGTATGTTGTAATTATTGAGAAATTTTTCACCCACCATTTCACTCTATGTATACATGATTCATGCTTGATGTAAAAAACAAGAGGATTTGATTTAGAGATAAAAATTATCCCTTACCAACTGATCCTTACACCTCATGGAATGAGAAACCATAAAATTGTCTTCACGGGTTATAAACTTTTATTCTTGGATAAATATACAAAATAAGGTATGAAACATTTTTAAGAACAATGAACTTGAAACTCCTACACTAACTTCAACAAATATATTAAAAATATTCATGTGTAATAAAAAAGGATAAGTGACCTTGGCGAACAACGATATGTAGAATTTTCTTATGACATTGATTGATTCAATTACTCTAAATTTGTGTTAAGTTTTGTAATTTTTGTCAACAAATGATGATATATTAAGAAAAAACATTCATTTACTGGTGAAATGATTTTTAATAAATTTTTAAAATAACCATATTTTGTTAAAACAATATTTTTTAGTATCTTTTTAATCTTTCTTGATTTTTCACCCCCTCAAGGTAATCACTACTCAACAAAATCATAATGGTGAATCCATTAAATAATGGATTTTGAAAATTTTGAAATATGAAGATTACACCAAAATGGATCTTCAACATGTGAATTCCCAAATTTGTAAATTTCCACAAATTTTCCAATGATGATCTTCATGAATAAATGTTTTTCAGGTTTCCAAATATAAGACCAAACCAAGATGGTATCT
Source organism: Viscum album (assembly GCA_963277665.1). Classification (NCBI taxonomy): domain Eukaryota; kingdom Viridiplantae; phylum Streptophyta; class Magnoliopsida; order Santalales; family Viscaceae; genus Viscum; species Viscum album. The sequence goes on from OY728162.1 coordinate 42,091,029, forward strand.
TATTTATCTTTTTTGGACTAGATATGACAGTACACTCTTAAAAATCAAAAAATTATGATAATATATCAAATTTTTATTTGAATTTGAATTGAGAAAGCATTCAAGGGTGATGAATTATTTATCTTTGATGTCAATAATTGACAACAATCACTACTTATTAGGTTCTCCCCCTGAGAAATTGTTTCACCCTCAATTTATAGGATTATAAGCACAAATAAAATTGAAAACTATTAGTAGAATAAGGTGGATCTAATTTTCTTATTTTTTAACAATAAATTTGAGATAGTTTTCTCAACCAGGTGTCCCCATTTCTTGTATTCTTCATTCTTTCACATGTAAACCTCAATTTTGATTGGGGTGTCATAGATATTATCACTTATTCAATTTATTTCTCCATGAAACATTATTAGTCATGAAATTTAAATGTTCTTGTATCATTTATTTCTAAATTAAAATTTCTAATGAATTAATCTTATGCAAGAATTATTACAGAACAATCTTTAAGAGTGTGTCTAACTGTGTTTCACTACACACACAGAATATAACCTTCATGTGGAATTCTTTTCTTTTTCATTTTCAATATAATTTTCTTGTGCTTATTCCATTTTCTTCATTCATTCAAAATATTTTGAATTGATAAATAACATATAATTAAGATATTTGGTAGAATGTTTTTATTTTCCATAGGACTTTATATCAGTGTCATCCTTTTTATTAGTACTTTTAGATGATCCACATATCTTTACATTATTAGATTTATAATCCATGGACTTCTCACCTTTCCTAATAGAAACATTATTGACATAATTTTTGTTTACAAAATTCTTCTTCTCACATACCATGAATAATTATATTTTCATAGTCAACTTATGTGGCCTTATTTTCTTATCAACTTTAGAAGAAAGTCATGATGAGAATGTACCAATATCATGACCACTACCATTGCATTCATCGTAGATATTTTTATGATTTCCAAATATATTTGTAGTGTAAATATTTTTATTAACATGTAGATGTTTTTTATTCATCTATGACTTTATACCCATTGAAATGGGATCTCTTTATGCTTTTTTTATTTTGAGGATTATACCAAAAAAATTAATTATAATTTTTGGATATGTTGTAGCACTAATATTGACCTAAAAAATATTATCGTATTATTTATTCTTCAAGATGGATTTGGGTTTTCTTATAAACTTGTTTGTTTCTTTATGGGGAACCATATTATACACAATTTTTCATATCCACCCTAGTCATTTTGGTAGGATTATCATCACCCTTATTCATCCATAATTTTAAAAAAAATTCTTCCAACCTACAATGTTCATGATAATAAATTTAGAAACATTATTACAAGATGGTATGGATGGTACCTCTTTCTTCACAACTACTTGAGGTAGATCATTGAATGAATTAATGATCTTATAATAACATGTTGGAGGTATTTTAATATTATAACCATCCAATGATAATTGTGTATAAGCAAAAAATTTCTTTCTTTTGTGAATAATAAATGTGTCTTTTCAAGATTATCCAACTAAATATCCAATTCCAGACATCTCATTTTGAGGATGTTATTGTTATATTTAATAATAATCATCTTATATTAACAAAAATTATTCATTATTTCATATTACACTTCATGTAACTTAATTTTTTTTAACTAAGTTCCATGTTCCTTGATATTTTTTAATTCTACCTCCAATTACAACTCTTTGACTTCAATTCTATTTTTCAAAAGTTCATGGATCTTTTATTCAAGTGAATTATTGAATCATTATTTCTCTCTAAATTTATTGATCCACTTGAATTCAACATGTAAGGAACTTCTTTCTAGATATACTATTTCTTATCCAAAGTATCTAACATGTTTTAAGAGATTTAAATTTTTTCTTGTAAATTCATATATATTACATTTGACATCTCCTCAAGCTATGTGACCAATTAATACAATATTTAAAATATAAATTAGATAATAAAGTCAAATTCAATAGTAAAACCATACCTCATATGCATAAATTTAAAAATAAAATTACATGTTATCACTCCCCCTAGTTTTTGGATCATCTCTAGTATTATTTTTATAAGAACTAACCCAAACCTCTTGATTACATGAATTTCTTGATACAATTTAATTAGAGGGATTATTTACCATCTACTTGGTAGAATCATGAGTCACCTGCTCTTCACTTTTCAATTATGGTATGTATTCTTTGTTAACATGGCCATGAAAATCTAAAACATTATATTCTTTATATAAGAGGGATCTATTATTCATATATTTTTTCTATTTATTTCTCATGTTTATCATGGTCTTGGACAAAATAGAATTATTATCATAGATAACTGAATCTTCACCAAAATTGAACTTCATTTCTAATATAGGAATGAATATAAAATATTTAAAAGAGAATAATAGAAGCAAATATTAGTCCTTAGAGGTTACCTTGAATATTATTACAATTGAAAGGACCACTTCAAGATATACTAAATATTCAGAGGGGGAGGATCAGTATTTGGAACATTTTAACCATTTATAATTTTTTTTCATTTTATCTCTTATAAATATTTGGATCTTTATTATATTATTATATTTTCCTTATCGCATGAAAGTATATGAAATTAGGTAAAATTTGGAACAAGATATTTTTACACTGTTTACTACTCAATAAGAGTAGCTAGTCCTTTCCACAAATGGTGATGACCAGTATAAAAATTCTCTACTATAATCAGATACCAAATACGAATATGTGAAGGAAAACAATAATTATCCAAGAATGGGTCCTAATAATTTATAAGGGTGGGTGAAAAAATCCTCTTTAATAGATTGGAAATAACTTTCTCATTGGTTCTTTATACTACCTCTAAAGACATTTTCAACATATTTTTAAGGTACACTATATTGCCAAAATTCATCCACCATACGATATAAATGTTAGATTTTATAGTGATAATTTTTTCTTATATTACCTTTATTCTTATATTCATTACAGTGTAAAAGTAACTCTTCATCTTCTTTATATAAGCAGATTAAAAGATAAACTTCTTATTTTATCTAGATATTGTATATCTAATTATTCCTTCTTATTCTACCTTTCCATTCAATACCAAATGATAATAAAAATATGTTTGGTATCTTGGTGAAACTCTATTAAATATTATTTCTGGAATAATAATCAATTAACATCTAGTAAAAATCATTCTATTATTCAGGCTTAATGATATAAATATTACCATGGGATGAAATTTATACATTGTCAAAACACAATATAAAATTTCTATATTATATTAGTTATTATCTATTCTTCTTGATGTAGAATATATTTATTTAATTTAATCACAGCTTGCATTCAATATTATTTTATATAAGAGGGACCTGGAATAATTTAAAAGACATCTTAGAAGAATTTTTTTACCCACATTTTTTTATGTTATATTTCAATTGTTTCTAAATTACTTCCCCACTACCTACCTTTTATTTCTCATGTATACCTCTATATAAATGAGTTCTAGTATCTTAAATATATTTCACATTGTTACATGTGCATGGGATCATACATGTAATCTTGATTACATTCGTGTATTTATGCACAACACTTACTGCCTTCTCTTCCTCGCTGAGCAAGTGTGTATACAGAACGTCTCTTTTGTGCAATAACAAATAGTTTCCAAAACCTTATTCTTGAAACATGTAATTACATTAAGTGAATGATTTCATCTTCATGAAATCTATTTTTTATAATAGAATATTTCTTCACACAAACTCAAGTGTTTGGTATCTCGATTGTGAATGCTTCTCAAAACCCAATGTATATAATGAATTAGTGCTTCTCGTTTTTGTGTTACCAAAGGAGCTACATGAAACCCATGATGAGATTCACATAATAGTATACATAAAAACTAGATCCTTTAATTATTTACAACCTAAGTGGCTCGTGTTTCTTGTTTATTCAAGAGTGTGTTGTTCTTCTTTGTTTAAATAAGTGCGCGAAAATATCCTCTTCGAGATGGAAAGTGGATTATAGTACCTCATGATTACTCATGTAAAAGGAAGATAAAATTTAATATTTTTTATAAAATATGAGAATTTGTTGATGAAAACATGAGTGTAAACAACCTATATCGGTTTTGGATTGTCTCCCAATATAGGATAGTTACACCACCTCAGGTTTTTTCATTCACTACCTCAGAATATTTTAAAATATGTTGTGTTAATAAATATTTTTGAATGCCGGATGATCTCAAAAATTTTATCAACAGAATACAGGTTACATTATGATGAAAATAAATTCATCTTTATATAGGTGGATGCTTCCCCATTTAAGAGTTTAGAATTACATTTATAAAAGAGAAATCACATTATACACCCCAAACTCACTCATGATTCCAAATGAATAGATATTGAATAGTAGTTTCTTGTTTCATCTCAGTCTAAGCACCATTTTTTGAATAGTACATTTCATGAAAGACATATATTTCATGAAATAGTTCACATAATATTTATACAAAGAATTCATCCATTAAATATCATCTGGTTATTCATATGATCTTCAGATATGGATGAATTTCTGACCTAGAAATACCTCTCATAGTCAAGGTAGGGTTTTTGTAAGGTTAAAGATGATCAAATTATTATATAATAAGATCCAGATTATTTAATTAGGTTTCCACCATTATATACATATATTTTGAGTCATAGAAACTATTTTGCAAACTTCAATCATTCCATATCAGACTCTCACTCAGTCAAGCACTTTTTAATAACTAATATTATACAAGATTCTTTCTCCAACTGACATCAGGGTTCCACAATTGGAACACATTTCACACATTCCCAAACTAGGCTATTCCAAGCCTATAAGGTCCACCTGGGAAACTCCATGCATGCTCTATGCATTCCATATGCACCAAACTATGTGCTCCCTATGAGCGATATGTCACCCTCACTCCTTCTGTCATGGGATTACACAGTCAACTTACCTCCCACATGGTTGAAGCATGATCCCAAATGTGGTTGAGGTGGGTCCATTGTGGTCTTATGGTTGAATATATATTTTTAGAACAATTCCATAAAAATATTTATCCAATATGCAATGTGTAACAACCTCGATCCCAGTAGCCCAGAGTCGGTGGTTGTTTTATTACAATGTAAAAGATAAAATAGATCACATCACCAAGGATTGACCATTTTAGTAGTATTTATTAACTAGATAAATACATGGTTCCCTTATTACATTGGTAATTTAATATATAACATAATAAAGAAAAATAATCTACTTCCTTGATACCTATTAAAGAATTTCATCTTCATAACCTGGGGAAGAAAAAAAAGGTTGAGCTCAAATTATTATTAAGGGTTACATGAATCAATAATTATTAAATAAAATTCAATAAGTAATTATTATTGTGTAAAGGTAAACAAATGAAAAACACATTCCATCAAAAATCTGAGAATGAAAATACATCCATGGATCTTGTCATAGCTAACATATCATTGAAAGTAATAACTAAATAATGAATGAAGAAAATGATTCATTATTTTTCATCATGAATCTAGAAATTGAACCATTTTCCCATCAAGACATTTTATGTCTATGGGTAAAAACCCATCTAATTATACTTGGAAATAAACATGAAGTGTTTTTCACAAACTATTTTTTATCATGAGACCTTTCGATGCATCGAGGGGCTATCAATAATTGGGCCCCAACCATCATTGAAATTACAAATAATTATTAATATATAGATTTAATTCCTGAAAAATATTACATATAAAAATATTTTTATTGCATAGTGGATACATATTTATAAATATTTCCCTAGATAAAACAACATTCAAAGTAAGAACCGTATGTAAAAATGGTATACGAATTATACAATAATCATATCCATGATTCAAGAAATTTGTATATATAAGATAAATATAATATTAAATAAAAATTGATCTAAAAAAGGTAGTATATACACCACCTAAAATTGATTAGGTGCACAATTCCAGGTTAGTCTCACAGAAATGGAAATTGAGATGAAGTCCCTTACCTTAATTTTTGCTTTTTTTTGTCACATTTACACCTCCTAAAAAATAAAATTATGTTTATTAAAACAATAATAAAGAAGTTAATTATAGTAATTTATAGAAAGATTTATCATTTATAATAATTATATTAAATTTATTACAAAAAATTGATGAAATTGAAGGGTTTTGATATAAATTTTTCTTATGAATTTCCTATTTTGTGTCGATTTATCTATTTTGTTAAATGTAAATAATAAATTAGTATAATTAATTATAGAATAATTAAATACATGTAATTATATATATATATATATTATAATTCATACTATCCATTCATGAAGGTGGTTATAATAATTTTCTTGGAAATGTCTCTTTAGGTTGTTAACTAAATTTTAACAGGACGTTCTCAAAAGAGTAGGAAAAGAGAGTAAAAAATTTATAAATTTCACATATATATGATACTTGTAGTATTTCGAAATCATTTTTAACATGTTAAATTACTTCATAAATAATTTTAGAGTATATGGTTTTGAAATAGATCAGGAAAAAGAATAAGGAGAAGAGGGGAAAATGGAAGAGTAAATGGAGACTTACTCTTTCCTTATTGTGGCTTCTCTTTACGACACTATAAAGAATTTGATTTTTGGAGTTATATTACACTATCAAGTTACTATGGAATATAATAGGCTTAATAGATATTATTTAGGAAGATATTTGTATTTTTAATGGATGGTATGAGAATTTTTCCAATGGAAGGGAGAGGGGTTATTTATACTTGAGTAGAGTGATATTTTCAGAATAAGATATTAAATAAAATATTATATTCAAGGTGAGACTTGTAATAGTTAATTTCTGAAAATATAAATATTAATTTAATTTAATTTAATTTTTTTAATAAATTAAAACATCTTTATAATTCTAATTCATTAGTTTATTAAAAAAGAAATTAGAAAAAAAAATTGCTATTTTAAATAATCACTTTGGAATTTAGGTTTTTGGAAAACAATTAGGTTTAGAAATTGATTTTAGTGAATTTTAATGAATAATTTTTCAAATTAAATATATTATATCTAAACATAAAGTTCTATAAATCATTATTTCCCTAATACATCATTATTGATGTAATTTATGTTACACAAGGTATGTGAAGACTGCATTTTTATTATTCATTGTAAAATTGATTTATTTCAGATAATCATAAGAAAATAACCCTTGGATAATTTTTACATGATGATTAAAATAATGGAATTTATTTTATAAATTTAACGTTCTAAATTTGATAAATTTAATCTTTAATTAATATCAACATTTATTCAAAAAATATCAATTTTAAAATTATTATAAATTTTATGACACTGTGAAAAATTAATTCAGGTCTCATAAAACAATCTTATTATCAAAATAAAATAAAATATTTATTTATAAATACATTTTATCAAAATAAATTTCATTTAAATTATTATTTTTAATTATAAAATTGTAAATAAGCATTTAAATTTTACAAATATACCAAAAATTAATTATTCATTTTTAAAACATTCATTTACTTATTCCATGATATAAATATATCATATTTTTATTTATGAGATACTTAAATTTTATTTATAATTTCATAGGTGAGGTTATTATATTAATGGTATCATTAATATTCCTAATGGTCACAATACTATTTGAATGATCATGTTAATATTTAATATTATATCATGGTATGTTAAGCTCAGTGTTGCACGAAACATAAGTTTCAAGTAAACTAATGTTATTTAATAAGATATATACCATAAATGTTGTTTTTTTATATTATTCCATACTTTGAAAATGTTTTCCTCTAACTTTTACATGAATATTTCATTCTAAATATATGAGGTTGGTTATTTATCATAACAACCTCAGGTTCCCACATTGCTCATTCCATTTGATGGTTTCTCCAAATAACTTTTACAAATCGATTCGTACGATTTCTCAATAATTTATCTCTATTGTCAAGAATATCGATAGTCTCTTCACAGTAAGAAAAATTAGGTTCCAGTTCTATTTCTTCATAGGTGAGTACATGCATTGGGTCTATCATATACTTGTTTAACAATGATATTTGGAACATCATCAACATTAGAGAGACTTGGTGGAATTTCTAATTGTTATGCTACAACTCCAATTCTTTCTAGAATTTATAATGGTATGATGTTATTGGAGATTATTTTCACTTTCAAACTGAACCTTATGACACACTTCTATAGTGATACATTCAGAAAGACATTATCTACCACTAGAAATTCCAAATCCTCTCTCCGGTTGTCAGCATAACCCTTTTTACTACTTTTAAATACATTAATATGAGCCTTATTAGTCTTTAACTTTGTAGTTGTTTCTTCAATAAATTCCAGGCGCATAAGTTTCCTCTCACCCACTTTGGCCCAAAAAGTTAAAGTACGACATATCTTTCCATATAATGATTCATATGGTGCCAATTAATACTATAATGAAAACTATTATAGTAAAAAAACTCTACCAATGGTAAGTGTTGATCCCCAAAACCTTTAAATTCATGTGATCATGATCTCAATAGGTATTCTAATGATTAAATATTCCTTTCATACTATCTTTCGATTTGAGTGTGATAAGAAGTACTCAAATAAATCTCAATAGCCAAATACTTCTAAAAACTCTTCCATAATTTTGATGTGAAATGGGGATCTTGATCAGTCATAATCAACATAGGTTCAACATGAAGTCTCAAAAAATCATTAACATTGAGTCTTTCAAGGAACTCAAGAGGAAAATCTTCTCTTATAGAAGGATAATGTTCTAATTTTTTAAGACGATAAAAAACAACCCATAACACATCATTCTTTCTATGTGTCCTTTTTAGTCATGTAACGAAGTCCATAGTAATGTCATCCCATATCCACATCGGAATAGATAGAGGTTGAATGAATCCCTTAGGATGTTTTCTCTCAGCCTTCACTTGTTAAAAAACTAGACATATGGACTCATATTCAACAATTTTCCACTTCATATTATCCCACAAAAAATATTACCTCAAATCTCTATACATCTTGGAAATACCATGGTATATAGTGAAATTTGAGATATGAGAATCATCTAATAATTCCCTTTTTAGCTCATCTATTTATAGAAAAAATAATCTCTTTCCAAATTTTATAATTTCATCCTCATTTATGAAGTCATCCAATATTCCATCCCTAACAACCTTTATTTTCTTTTGAAAATTCTTATCATCAGATTGAGAGCCTTTTTTATTTTCCAATAAATATGGTTTCATAATCATTTGAAAAAGTAATAATGTTTCATCTTCCATAAAAATTCACATATATATATATTTACTAAATCCATGAATATAGGATCTTTCTCAACCCATATTTGGGTTTGGAATCCATGATATTTCCTTCTTCAAGTATCTTCTACCTTATATTATTTTCCTAGGTGATAGTGTATTGATAAATCATAATATTTGAGTAACTCAAGCCATAAAATATGCCTCATGTTGAGTGATTTCTGTGTAAAGATATATTTAAAACTCTTGAATTCCATAAATATCTCATACCTCTCACTATATAGATAGTGTCTCCATATCTTTAGAGAAATTTTTATGACTATTATTTCATGATCATGAGTTGGATAATTTTGTTCATGAGAATTCAACCGCCATGATTCATATGCAAAAATTTTATCATTTTTCATAAGGAAAAAACATATTCCTTTCATTAATGCACCAACACATATTATAATCCAATCATTTCCTGATGGTAAAATTAATATTGTAGTATTGAATAATATACTCTTCAATTATTCAAATTTTTCTGCACAATCTTTTATCTATACGAACATAACCCCTTTACGTGTGAGCTTGGTTAATGGGTTATCTAATCGAGAAAAATATTGACTGAAACTCCTAAAGTAACCTATAAACCAATTAAACTATTTACCTCAGTAACATTTGTTGGCATAGGCTATCCTTGAATTTCCTTTATCTTGACCAAATCTATTGAGATTCGATCCTTAGAGAAAACATGTCCAAAAAAATTCTTGAAGCCAAAATTCACACTTTCTAAATTTAACATTTATCTATTTCCTTATGAGATTTTCATGAATAATCCTCAAGTGAGTCTCATAGTATTCATAGATTTTAGAATAATCTAGAATATCATCAATCAATACTAAAATAAAATCATGAAGATATTACTTCAATACTATCTTCATTAGATCCCTGAAAATAGAGGGAGAGTTTTTCAATCCAAATAGAATTACTATTAATTTTTAATGTTCATACCTTGGAAAAAATCTATCTTCTAAATATGTTCCTTCTTTATTAACAATTTATGATACCCAAAATTAAGTTCAATATTCAAAAAATATTTATCTCTAGGTATTATATCAAATTAAACATCAATTCTTGGTAGAGTATATTTGATTTTTTAATGTCATTGATTTATTTATATTCAATGAAAACCTCAAGGAATGATATTTATTCTTATCAAAGAGAATAGGGGATCCCCATGTAGAAACACCAGGGAGAATAAATCCATTATTACTCAACTCCTCTAGTTGTTTCTTCAGCTCCCATAATTCCACAATATCCATTCTATAAGGAGTATTTGATATTTTTCTTGCATCAAGAATTAAATAAATGTTAAACTCAACATCTCACTTTGGGGGGAGTCCATGTAATTCTATAAGAAATACATAAATTTATTCTTGTAAAATTGGTAGTGCCTAAATTTAATGATTACCTTCTTAATCCCTAGATTATATTTTCTCTTCCACCCCAATAATTTCATTCAGAAGAGCTACTCATGGTGGATCTAGATAAGAAATAAATGATGAATTTTTTTCTCTAAAGATAAGGAATTATATGACTTCCTCAAAAATAATAAATTTATGCTTCTTACATTAATGTTTCCCATAATATTTTAAAATCTATTCTATACTAAAGATTATATCAAATTCAACCATAGGTATGATTATACGGTTAGCAAATAAATCATGTTTATATTACATAATAGGAACTTCTCAACACATTTTTGTTGTAATGATACCTACCTAGGTGGGTTTTAATGAAAAATAACTTATTAAATCATAAGGTAAATATATTATTTTCTTTAAAAACTAAGTATATATACAAGAGTTTGATGATCTAGAATAAAAAAAATCATTGGATACATTTTAAGATTTGATTGTTATACCTACAACCACATAATTGGGTACTTATACATCAGTTGTGGTGATCGTATAAGATTGGTCATCTCCCCTTTTCTTATTCTATGGTATATTCCCTTGATGCTTGGGAATTGATTTGAATAATTACCCTTTTCAATATATTTGAAGCATTTAAAATAAATTATTTTTTTTCCTACCATTACATTCATTATATTGATGACTCTTTTCTATGCACTTATTACAAACTCCCATGCCTTTCATGTATTTTCAAGGATGATTCTTTAAACAGTTTTTAAATAATGGGAATTTATTCATTATCATCTTCTTCTTTTAAGATTAACCTTTTTCAGGGTAATCAAATAGACTTTTATTCTCTTGATTTCCCTTGATCATATAATATATATGAAATTCCTTCTCCATTTTGATAGAAGATAATAATATTTCATCATATGATGAAAATGTTTGAGAATCCAGTTCCCTTCGAAGTCATGGATTAAGACCTTCAAATAAATGATGAATATTTTTTTTGAATCAAATATGTAATCTGTAGTGTACTTGGATATTCTTTTTATGTAAGATACTCTGCAAAACTATCTTCTTCCATTTTCTTTAAGTTTATGAATCTTCTCTTCATTTCACTTCTTTTCTCATGAGATAAATATTTGTAAAATAATGTTAGATTAAAAGATATTAATTCAATGACTTGTATATCATCTTCTTCCCTAGTATTATGTATCAATGACCACCATTTATCATCATCCTCCTAAAGACAATATATTCATAGTAATACCTTTTAATTTTCATTGAATTCTAATGCTAGAAATATATTTTCAAGAAACATTATCCACTGATCATCTACCACTATATTAGTAGTCCAACTAAAATAAATGGGATTATTCCACATGAAAAAATCCAACATAGTTGTAGTCTGGTTATTCATCATAAAATGAGTATGTTTTCCCCATATCATCATTATCTACTCAACTTCAACACTAGCTATGTCAACTTGCTCTGTGGGGAAATACCTTTATTTTCCATGGGTATTTATTCCATTTATTCCATTAGGATCCATCACTAAATAATGGCACACAGTAGGTTATCTCATAAAAATCACGTGTATTGAGGGAAAAAATTAAATATAAGTAATTATTATAATTATCATATCTACTCAACATATATTTCCTATGGTTTCTACTAAACCTTCTCTGATACAAAGTAAAACAACCCCGACCCCAGTATCCCAGATTCAATGGAAGTTTTATTACAATGGAATAGATACAAGAGACCACGTCACCAAGTATTGATTAGTTTATAAGTCTTGATGATTTAGATATATACATGGTTACCTTATTATATTCATAATTATATATAGAAAATAACAAAGGAAAATAAATTGATTCCTTGATACTTATTCAAAAAAATCACCTTCATAACATGGGGAAGGAAAAAAATTAAAGGGTGATCTAAAATACTCAGTAAGGGTTACATGAATCAATAATAATTTAAAAAAATTAAATAATAAATAATTACTATGTAATTTCAAATAATTAAAAAACACATACCATCAATAAATAAAAAAATAAAATGCATCATTGAATTTTTTCATAGTGAAAACATTAAGGAAAATAATAACTGAATAATGAAGGAAGAAAATGATTAATTATTTGAAGTCATGTACCTAGAATATGAACCATTATATTGTCAATATAGTTTATTTCTACTTTTTTAAACCTATCTGATTATTCTTGGAAACAAATATGAACTGTTTTTCGCTAACTGTTTTGTCTCACGAGACCTGTCGATGCATCGAGGGGATATATATAATCGACCCCACCCCATCACTAGAAGTACAAATAATTCTTTATACATAGATTTAATTCATGAAAAAATATTACTTATTAAAATTTATGTATTGAGTTGTGGATATAGATTTATCAATATTTCCCTAGTTAATACAACATTGAAATTAAAAATGATATCTAAAAATGGAATACGACTTAGACAATAATAATATCCATGATACAAGAAATAAGCATATTTTATAGAAATATAATTTGAAATGAAAATTGATCTCAAATAGGTATTAGATACACCACATAAAAATTATTTGGTGCAAAATACAAGGTATGTATCAATGAAATCTAAATTGAGACAAAGTCCCTTAACTTTAATTATGACTTAATTTTGTTACAATTTCACCTCCTAAATAATAAAAATTTGTTTATTAAAACACTAATATAGAAGTAAATTATAGTAACTTATACAACTATTTGTCAATTATAATCATTTTATTAAATTTATTAATTTTATTTGATGACATTGAGGAATTTGGATATCATCTTTTCCTTAAAAATTTCCCATTTTCTTCAATTTATCTATTATGTTAAATGTAAATAATAAATTAGTACAATTAAATCCCAAAGAATAGAATAAGTTTAATAAAATATTTATATATTATATATAATTCATAATGTGCATCCATGAAGGCAATTATAATAATTGTCTTGGCAATGTATCTGTAAGTTGTTTACCAACTATTAACAAGAAATTATCGAAAGACCAGGAAAAGGGATTATGAAATGTATATATGTCATATATATATATATATGATACGTTTATTAGATTAAAATAATTGATATTATGTTAAATTACTAAAAAAATAATTTTAGAGTGCCTATTTTTAAAGGTATTGGGAAAAAGAAAGAGAAGAAGAAAAAAAGGGAAGAGTTAATGGATACATACTCTTTCCTTGGTGCATCTTCTCTTCTATGACACTATCAATCCTTTTATTGTTGGAGATGTATTACTATATAATATGCCTATAGACTATAAGAGTCTTATGATACAATATTTTGGCAGATTTTTGTCTTTGTAATGGGTGGGATGAGTTATTTTCCAAGGGAAGGGAGAGGGGTTATTTATACATGAGGAGAGGGGTATTTTTAGAATAAAATATCAAATAAAATATTATATCAAATGTGATACTTTTAAAAGTGAATTTTAGAAAATATAAATAATACAAAAATGTAATATAATGGGTTTAATACTTTAAAACACCATTATAATTCTAATTTATTATTTTATTAAAAATAAAATTAAAAAAATTATTGTTTTAAAGAATCACTTTTGACATTAGTTTTTGAAAAAAATTAGGTTTAGAAACTATGTTCATTGTATTTTAATAAATAAATTTTCAAATTAAATATATAATATCCTAACTTTATATTATATAAATAATTATATCAATAATATATAATGAATTATTGAATTTAAGTTTTACCAGTTATGTAAAAACTATATTTTTACTGTTAATCAGAAAATTTAAGTATTTTATTAAATTACCCAAAAATCACCACTGCTTAATTTTAAAATTATTATTTCAAAAATGGAACATATTTTATGAATATAATTGTATAAATATGATAAATTTAATCTTTAATTAAAATCATTATTTATTCAAAAAATACAGATTTTAAAATTATAACTGATTTTATGACACTTTAAAAATTAATTCATGTCTCATAAAATTATATTATAATCAAAACAAAAGAACATATTTATTTATGGATCTATTTTATTAAAATCAATTTTATTTTAATTTTTTATATTAATTATAAATTCTAAGTTTATATTTACATTTTACAAAAATACAAACACTTAATTAATCATATTGAAAACCTTCAATTACATATTACATGATATAAATATATCATATTTTCATTTATGTGATAACGAAATTCTATTTATATTTTCATATGTGAGGATATAATTATACTAGACTCATTACTATTTCAATGGACATGTTAATATTAAATATTATATCACGGTTCGTTAAGCTCGGTGTTTCTTGAATCATAAACTATTGAGTAAATTGAATTTATTTAATAAGATACAAACCATAAATATTGGAGTGTTATATAATGAATTCAAAACCAACTCTAAATTCTTCTTCACATATGCTTCAGGAAAAATGTATAATATATTTCCCTTTGTTTTATGGCCTTCAAGAATCTTAAAAACCTAATTTCTCAACAATCATGGGAATAATTATTTGTATGGATTTCATTAATACTCCTCATGTAATAATGAAATGTTTCATGGTCTTCTTCTAATTATTTTTTGAAAACCATGTGTCTCCATTAACACAAGTCTTTGACATGAAGACTGGTTAAAAAATATTCCTAGATAAACTCAATGTCTTAAAAATAACTTCCTTAAGATAATAAGACACGAGTACTTTCATTATTATTCATCAATTTATCCAAGCTACATTAACATGGTTATTTAGCATGGATATCATGGATACATCAATTAAACTTCTTGGAACTTCTCACTCTCTAAATTCTTCATCATATTTACATTAATAAAAATGATTTATATTTCATAGAACTCTATTGAAAATGAATTATAATAATAGAAAAAAAATGCAACTCACACACAAAGTGGTCTCTTAATCATTACGTTGGTTAGAAGTTGGTGAGTCAGTGCTCGATGGGACAATTATCATGAAGGAAATTTCAGAGCATGTTCATTTCATTAGGAACCTGTCAAAGACTTCCCTACAAAGTAAGAATCGTTATATTGTTCATCGATGGTGATATCTAGTGTTTGAGTTTGTAAAATAAGTATTTATGTGTGTATTTACAATTATAGAAAATCACCATATTTGGAATAATGGAAATTAGGCACCTAGGTACATTAGGCCATTTGAGATTCTAAAGATGATTAATGTAATGTATTATAGGTTAGACCATGCATGGCTTTTCAGTTCCATACACAAAATTTTTAAATTATCATAACATTGATGGTATCATCAAAACCCATCAAATGTGTTTGATATTGATCACATCAATCATGATGTTAAGAAATTTATTATAGAGAAATTGATTTATAATGTGGATCAGAGAAAAAATACTATATGCAGTAAGGAAATTCCACTAGTAATAGTGTAATGGAATTAATGGAAAAATATAGAGGAAATATGTGAGGGAGAGGTACATATACGGTCTAAGAATCATGAGTTGTTCACCATTAATGCTTATTGATGATTATAAAGACACCTCAACGAATAGTCATTATGTGGTGGAAATATAGTCATATATCTAGTTTAACTTAATTATTTTTTAGCCTTGTGATGGTATAATTGGGTTCGGAATGTGTAAGATGGTTCCGAGTGACTTTAAAAGGGTTTTTTTGGATTTTATAGTTAAAAATGGGATGGACCACAATATGGCCTAATTCATGTTTCACCCAGAGATAACATGTGTAAAATAGGAAGATCAACAAGCCCAAGTTTGGTGTGGTCATGAGAATGGAACATGGGAAGTCTTCTTATGGACCACATTTAGGATTTCATCTCTATGATGTGGTGCAGGGCCAGGTGGGTCTAAAATGGATATGGCTTTTCCCCTATAATGTGGTATTTCACTATGGTCAGTCTCCTGGGCATGGTGTGATCAAATCCACCACCTTCATGGTGGACACCTCTATGTCATAGTGTTAGTAGTTTCATATATTTGAAATAAAAGAATCTACTAACTGGTATTCTAACGAGATTATTCCTATTTATTAGTATGGTTTTTGGTTATTATGGTAGGAATTTAGTGAATCTTTAGCTCATATTCTTCTCAAAAACCCCTTTTCATTCCATATTTTTTAGATTTTATGAATGAAGATCATTCTAGGGTGATATTTTGACGATCTATCTTTTTCTGAATGAATACCTTAGATGATATGTGTCTTTATGTTTTATTTCGATGATATTTTTGTTTTTCATTCATAATTGAGGTCCCATATTTACCTTTTGATTGTGGATCCCTACCTATTTTTTAAAACTCACAATGTTTATGGTAGGTGGTTGTGGTCTATCCCTTGAAGTCTTATTATTTTTCTCTAGTATATGTGATGTGTGTCTTGCTAAAATAATGTGTGAATGGACCTTCCTATTCGTTAATTGAATTATAACCATAAAATAAACGTTCTAGTCCTTCCCATACACCCTGGGTGGTCCATTGTCACATTAATACTAGAACATAGGTCACCAAGTAATGTTTTCCAACCATTGAAAATTAAAAGAAATTAAAATATTCACTCTAGGAGAATGTTGGACAACCCAATTCCTAGTGTAACTTTCCATGATTCTTGAAACATACTTAATCCTTAGCATGATTATAAAAGTTAATTATTATTAACCCTTAATGGATTTTAAATGTCAAATTTTTGAAAATTAAATTTTGTTAAATTATTTGTGTAATAAAATGTCCACATGTTGTAAATTTAGTTAAATGTAATTATTCATTATTAATGTATGGGGACCTTTATGTTATTTCAAGGATATTTTATTCCTATTATGTGATTATTTTTAGTGGTCTTGATGTGATTCCATGGATCTGGTATTCCCATGTTGTGATTATTATTTTTGGAGGACCTTGATGTGATTTCAAGGATTGGGTATGCATGTGTTGTGATTAAAATCACTGGGGGACCATGGAATGATTCTATGGATATGGTATTATAGTTTTGTGATTGTTAATATGAGGGATTGTGTTCTAAGGAGTTTTAGTGCCCATATAATTGTAATATTGACTATAATTTTGTGGGTAGAGACATCCACATTTAGCAAAGACTGTATGGTTGAACCAAGGTGCCACAAAGAACCTATGTTCTAATGATATATTTATTTAGAATTGTTATATCAAAGTTTATTTCTTTCCTTTCACATCTCTGTAGATGTCACTTGGACTATATATGATTTATACACCACTGTTTCTAGCCTACTTTATTTTAATCACACACTACTCAAGCCGTATTTCATGCCTAAGAAGATTTCATGGTTATAGGTCATGATAAGGGTATGTCCCCTATGTTTGATGGTTGACCGAGTCTTTTGGGAATGGAGGATTAATAGTGGGACTGGGAATGGCCTTGAAATGAGTTGGGTTTATATTTTTTTTATTTTGGGATTTTTATAGGTTATTATATGAATTTTTTTATTTCAGCATGGTTATAAATTTTACATTATTTGGAAATTTTCTTGGTAAATATTTGTGATAGCCTTGGAAAGGTTTTATTGATCTTATTTTGATTGTTATTTCTACTCGGACTAGAAGGTATAGCCTCCCAAAGATATCTCATTTGAACCTAACCACTTTTTGAAATTATATTTCATATAGAAAGGTGTTATTGAGTCCATATAGTGGATCGATTTGGATAATTATGAGTGAACCGTGTAAAGGAAATTATAATGATACTTTAGTAAAAAATATTTAGAATTCATTTTTATAGGTAGTAATTAAGCTCTTTTCAACCTAAAACACACTGTGTCTCATATGAAATGAAAGGGAATGTTTTCAGTTTAAAAGTTGTATATTAGTTCCAAACATGAATCATAAACTCAAAAAAAAAAGAAACAAAACTCAAATTATCATGATACTTAAGAAAAAATATTTATAATTAATTTTTTATGTGTAGGAAGTAACCTCACTTCAATCAAATACATGATGTCTCTGGTATGACTAAAAGAGAATGTTTTCATTTAAATATTTTATTTTAGTTTAAAACACACATCTGAAGTGCACTGTGTTGCATTTTTTGTCAATGAGGCATGAGGTTGTCTTGGAATGAATGGAAGTCAAGGAATGTCAAGATGTGAATGACAAAGGTTGTGATGGTGTTGGTAAAGAATAGAGAATGGCCATAGTACTAAGATGCATGTCACTTAGGAGATTCACTAAGTGGCATAGGAGATGTGGTTGAAACATTCTCTAGTCACATCTGACGATTGTTGAGCTGATCTTTAAGTTCATAGAACTTGTATCCTGATGATACAAAGTCACAACAATGATAGAAGACCATGCATTGTATTGACAATGCATGAGGAGATGAAAGGAGATCCATCCACAATCACTAAGTGGATGAAGTGGATTAATGAAGTCCATGCACTATCACTAAGTGCATGTGAACATGAAGATGATCCAATTGATCTCTGATTAGATCAATAAAGAATGTTGAAGAACATGTGTGATTCATGAGATTCAGTTGAAGAAGTCCCTCCTAAGTATTGAACACATATGGAAGAGGAGATGAAGAAGATTAAGAAGAAACCGTTTGAAATTCTATTCCTAAGTGTTGAATACATGTTGAAGATTATGGAGGAATTTCAAATGAAGAAGAAGAATGGAAGGCTTGGAGTGGATCTTGGAATTTCACATTATGTATGTGGTTACTTTGTTTTTATACAAAGTACCCTATATTTACTTTGCCAAAAATTAGGCCACCAAGGAGGCCAGGCGAGGGTCATCACCCAAGGCACTTGTGGGACTCAAGGTCACCACGCCCATGGGGAACCCTCAAGGCCAGGGCAGCATCCTTGAGGCAGGGGCGCACCCGTAGGACACCGCATAGGCGCCTGGGGCATGCCCGGAGGAGCGCGGCAGGGGGGCTGTGTGTAAGCCCCCGAGGACACGCGGTGGTGAAACCCGCGCGCCCGAGGTGCATAGTGGGCGCTAGGTGCGCGCCCGCAGGGAGCAGAGAGTGGGCGCAGAGCGCGCCCGCAGGGAGAACTCGGTGCGGGGCGGCACCGAGAGGGGAGGAGATTCAACTGGCCGTTCATGGGAGCGCCAGGGTGATAAACCGCGGAAAAAAAGGAGCCCGTTTCGATGTGGGACGCGGAATTTTTCCGCGGAAGCGATCCTGGCCGCACGATCGATCGCGCGGCAGATCTCGGCCGTACATCTGATCCGCGGCGAGGCGATCTGATCCAGGCCGTCCGAGGATATTCAAACGCCTGATCCAACGGCCGTGGCTCATCTTCCACCTCGAGCTCGAGCCGAGGACACCCCGTGCCACCCGACGTCCCCCGCTGAACCAGTGGCTGCCCGAGCATGGATTTTGAGTTCCCGGCCACCATTTCCGAAGCTGAAGGCTCCATTGAGCTCGTCTAGATCTACCGAACACGATCATGCAATAAAATATGCATGCACACGATGGATGGAGAATTTCGATGAAGGCCGAGGCAAACGAAGTTGCCGAGGCATCGGGTGTTCATGTTTTGCATGCATGGGCCTAAACAGAGGCCATGCACACGTTCTGTGACGCAGGCATGAGAAGGAGCAAAAAATATGGAAAGAACCCGCGTGAAATAAAAAGAAAAACAAGATTCACAGAATCTTGAAATACCCGAAAACTTCGGGGATTCAAAGATTGTATCCCGCGGATGTTTTGAGGATTCCTCTGCCTATAAAAGGAGAGCCCTAAGCAGAGAGAATATTGCTGATCCTTTGAGAAATGTGAGTCCCGTGAGAGCACCCTTGTGCCTCGCGAAGTAGAAGCCCCGCGCAAAGAACTTGCGCGGCTGAAGGTTCCAGAGCCACCCAAGGTTTCGAAGGTCCCCTGCGCGCATTATTTGTGCAACATGAAGATCTCTCCCTGCCCGCATACTTGCGCGACAGGAGTAGCTTGCGCGCCCAAGGTGTCCTCACCCTTGTGGCTTGCACGCCTCGTGGTGTTGCATCCTGCACACCCGAGTGCTTGTGCACCCCGCGACATTTGCACCTTTCACCCGAGGAGATCACACCTTGCGCGCTCTGTTTGAGGCAGAAGGTGTTGTGTGTTCAAAGGAGAAGGCCGAGTATTTTGTGTGCAAGAAAAAAAAAAGAAAGGGCCGTGGCAGTGTGTGTGCAAGTGGGTGAAGTAAAGACCACACATTTGTGTGTGTGTGGTAAGTGGAGAAGGAAGACCCTACGGGTTATTTGCATTCAAGAGAACCCAAGGCCGTAGCCTTTGTGTGTGCAATGAAGGAAGAAGGCCGAGGATACCTTGGGTGTGTGAAAAGAAGAATAAAAGAATATATCTTGTGTGCAAAGGAAGTGAAAGGCCGTAGCCTTGTGTGGGTGAAGTGAAGACCAAGCCTCATTTGAGTGTGTGTGTGTGAAAATTGAAGAGGAACACCCTACGGCCATTTAAGGGTGTGCAACAAGAAGTGTGAAGGCCAAGCTCAAGTGTGTGCCAAAGTGAAGAAGTTTTGTGTGCAAAGAGACAAGAAGGCCGAACCTAGGTGTGTGCACTAAGAAGTGTGTATACACTTAGAAGAAGAAAAGGGAGGACATCCACACAAATAAGAACACACATTTATGTGTGTAGACAAATTTCATAAAGTGTGTGAAGTCTGAGAAGTAGGTGTGTGCTGAAAAGAATTACACCCTCTAAGGGTTTACTGCACCAAGAAGAGAAGAAGGGGAGTGCATGCATGCATGCATGCACGCGCACACTGAACAAGCTTAAATCAGTGGTGTGCGTTTGAGTTGACCAAGACTGAAAGTTCTTGAAGAATATTTTGAGAAGGCCATGCAATCACTGCATGAAGAGACAGAGTTTCCATGCACTCAGTGCATGAAGTTGAAGTGATGTGAGACTGAGCCAGACTGAAGTGAAAGATATTGTTTGTCTGAGTTTTCAGTATTTGAGAAGAGCCTGATCAACAGAAGTGATCAGAAGTTGCTGAGCAAGACCAACAGACCTTTTCAGAGGCTGTTGAAGATTCTTGAAGAGAGAGGCCAGGTCATCCTGAGAAGAAGGAGATAAATCCTGAGCAAGACGAGAAGACCTGATCATCACAAGTGATCAGAGGTACAGAGCAAGGCCAGCAGTCTTTATCCCAGACTGCTGAAGATACTTGAAGAAGCTGAACAAGAAGAAGATCTACTCATGTGACTCGAGCAGCCATGAGAAGACCCCTGTGAGACTCATGGTGGAGGAAGTCTCCAGTGGGATTCTAGAGCAGGCCAGTGGGACTCTGGTAACACTGTGTGAAGCAGTATAAAGACCCTCCTGTGGGACTCAGGAGAGATACAGTGGGACTCTGTATCGAACATTGTAATACTAACCGATTATAATGGGAGAATCCATGCTGGGAGAGCATGGCAAGGATTTAGGCCTTTGGTGCTGAACCTTGTAAATCCTTGTGTCCAGTGCCTTTACATTTACTGCATCATTCGTGGAAAGGTGAGAGATACAAGAAGAGTGGATCGAGGCTTTAACCAGCCATAGAGGTTTAATTGATAAAGAATCAATTAGTAAAAAGTTTTAAGGGATCACTGATTCACCCCCTCCCCCTCTCAGTGATTCACACTGATCTGGGCACTTCAATTGGTATCAGTGGGAGGTTGCCTCTAAAAGATCCAAGAGAGTCTATATGAAGTGCAGATTTGAGGAAATGAAAGAACAGCCTCAAATGGAGATATCTGCCAAGACTCTGAAAAACAGAATGAAGAAACAGGCATAGAAGATGAGGAAGAAGTTTGTTGCAATCAGAGAAACTCCTTCTATGGAAAGAAATGTGAAAGTCACATCAGATGACAATTCCTTTTATCATTCTTCTGATGAAGCCTGCTCTAGCTGTGATGATGATGGAAGAAACAATGATCTTCTAAATGCACTCAAATATCTTCAGAAGACAGTTCCCATGGAAGTGGCAAAGTGTATAGCTACAGGCATCCATGATCTTCATGAAGAAAAATCACAGTTAGAAGAAGAAGCCAATGCAATGGAAGATCAATTGGCTAAAATGGTTGGCATAACCAACACTCTTAGAAAGATGGTGAAGGCTAAAGATGAAACAGTATCTCTTTGCAATGAAAGATATGAAGACACTACTGAAGAATTGAAAAGAAGCCTTTCTGAGAAATAATTCTTTAAATTAATAATCAAAGATGTTTACCATGCACTGGAGAAGAGGCATAGAGTTTCAATGAATGTCAGAGATGCTCAACTTGAAGACAAAGTGAAAATGGTGAAGGAGCTTGACAACTCATTGCATGAAATAAAGAAGGTTCATGATGACCAAATGGAACAGCTGAAACAGAATTGGGAAGGTAGGCTAAAATTGGTTGAGGATGAGAAGAACTCCCTCAACATGAAATGCTTTGAACTGGAGGTGATATTGAAAAATATGCAATCACCCAAAGCTGAAGCCTCCCAGTCAGCTGAAAGAAGAAATGTTGCTACTCAAGTGAGCTTTGAGAAGGATGATTCTAAAAGAAAAAATCCTCTAATAAAAGTGCAACATCTTCTAGAAAGAAGGTACCATCCATACCATCTTGTACTGATGCTTCTAATTGTGTTTCCACAAAAAGTGCAGGATGGAAGAATAATTCCAAACAAATATAAATGAAGACAGTAAAGAAGCAGAGCTCTCCTGAAACAACACAGCAAGTCAAGAAAATTACCCAACAATCAGAAGGACTGAAGAGGTCAAGATTCGTGGGACAATGCTGGTGTTGTAACAAGTATGGGAATTGTGCAAAGGATTGTTGGTACAATCCACTGAATGCCAAAGCACAGAGGAAGCCCATGCCAAGGGGGAGCAAGCCAGAAGGAAAGAAGCAACATCCACAGGTCCAGAGACATCTGTTTACTGCAAATAGATTTGGATTACTTGACAACATCTGGGATGATTGCACAAGTGGTCAAATAGATACATGTCAATCTCCAACTGTATCCAGAGCTAAAAAGAAGAGAAGATCACTGAACCTGGCTCAGAAAGAATCCTTGGGAAGCAAGAAGAAAGTTGAAGATGCTCCCAAGAAGATTATGAAAAAGGAAAATAAGTCCTTGGAGTCTAAATCCAAGAAGGGTGATGCATCCAGAAGGACCACCAAGAAAACATGCTTCTACTGTGGAAAGAAAGGACACATCATGGACCTTTGTAAAGAAGCCATGAAACTAAATAGAAGAAGACTGAACTCCAAAAGACAATCAATCCAGAAGAAGAAGGGATTGATTGAAAATAAGTTGCCTAAGAGAGGTAGCTTAGCAGCATCCAAAGAACCATGTGGAACTTCCAAAACTGAGGCCACTCTTCCAGATGATTTACTAGTCATATGGCCAAATCAGTTGCAACTTGCCAAAGATCTGCAAAAAGCTGAAGATAATGTTCTGGCAATTGCTAAGGCAAAAGGGAAGAAGAAGATTTCACATGAAGATGTTTTGAGAACCACACCAGCACAATCATCAATGAAGATCAAATGTGCAAGTGTGAAGACTGGTGAAAATGGGACATCTCGGTTGAGAGAATCTTCTCAACCTTGTTGTTCACATTGATGAACCAAGGAGGTTCCATCTTATTCCCTTATACTCATGGTATATACATGTGCTAACATTGCAGGGAATTGAAGATGATGATCATTCTCATCTGGAGGATGGTTTGGACAGAACGGAGTGCACCCCTTGAGGGGGAGCAAATCTGAAGAAGATGATGTTCTGAGATTAATATCATCTTAATAAAATGGATGAATGGGGGAGATTTATCTTTGCACTGAACTTTCTAATGAGTTTTGTGGAGTATGTGCAAGATTTAGCAATTCATTGATATATCTGAAAAATTTCAAACCCCTGAAGCATGATCTCACATGTGTAGAGAATTATGGACATCATTGAGTATCTTGGTTACATCACTCTTGTTTTCTACACCGGGTTATCCCAAGTAGACATAGAGTTGATTTACTAAAGGTTCTTTGCTAAAGAAGAACATGTGGCATCATCCCTCTCTTAGTGTTTTTCAAGAAGATGCTATTCGAAGGGAGGAAGAGATATTGTGGAAGATAACCACACCACACCTTTGAATTTGATTGCCAATAAGGGGGAGAAAATATTGGCACACATATTGACCCATTCATATGTGATGAAGGAGTGTATTGACAACAAATACAAAGGGGGAGATTGAAGTGCACTGTGTTGCATTTGTTGTCAATGAGGCATGAAGTTGTCTTGGAATGAATGGAAGTCAAGGAATGTCAAGATGTGAATGACAAAGGTTGTGATGGTGTTGGTAAAGAATAGAGAATGGCCATAGTACTAAGATGCATGTCACTTAGGAGATTCACTAAGTGGCATAGGAGATGTGGTTGAAACATTCTCTAGTCACATCTGACGATTGTTGAGATGATATTTAAGTTCATAGAACTTGTATCCTGATGATACAAAGTCACAACAATGATAGAAGACCATGCATTGTATTGACAATGCATGAGGAGATGAAAGGAGATCCATCCACAATCACTGAGTGGATGAAGTGGATTAATGAAGTCCATGCACTATCACTAAGTGCATGTGAACATGAAGATGATCCAATTGATCTCTGATTAGATCAATGAAGAATGTTGAAGAACATGTGTGATTCATGAGATTCAGTTGAAGAAGTCCCTCCTAAGTATTGAACACATATGGAAGAGGAGATGAAGAAGATTAAGAAGAAACCGTTTGAAATTCCATTCCTAAGTGTTGAATACATGTTGAAGATTATGGAGGAATTTCAAATGAAGAAGAAGAATGGAAGGCTTGGAGTGGCTCTTGGCATTTCACATTATGTATGTGGTTACTTTGTTTTTATACAAAGTACCCTATATTTACTTTGCCAAAAATTAGGCCACCAAGGAGGCCAGCCGAGGGTCATCACCCAAGGCACTTGTGGGACTCAAGGTCACCACACCCATGGGGAACCCTCAAGGCCAGGGCAGCATCCTTGAGGCAGGGGCGCACCCGTAGGACACCGCATAGGCGCCTGGGGCACGCCCAGAGGAGCGCGGCAGGGGGGCCGTGTGTAAGCCCCCGAGGACACGCAGTGGTGAAACCCGCGCGCCCGAGGTGCATAGTGGGCGCTAGGTGCGCGCCCGCAGGGAGCAGAGAGTGGGCGCAGAGCGCGCCCGCAGGGAGAACTCGGTGCGGGGCGGCACCGAGAGGGGAGGAGATTCAACTGGCCGTTCATGGGAGCGCCAGGGTGATAAACCGCGGAAAAACAGGAGCCCGTTTCGATGTGGGACACGGAATTTTTCCGCGGAAGCGATCCTGGCCGCACGATCGATCGCGCGGCAGATCTCGGCCGCACATCTGATCCGCGGCGAGGCGATCTGATCCAGGCCATCCGAGGATATTCAAACGCCTGATCCAACGGCCGTGGCTCGTCTTCCACCTCGAGCTCGAGCCGAGGACACCCCGTGCCACCCGACGTCCCCCGCTGAACCAGTGGCTCCCTGAGCATGGATTTTGAGTTCCCGGCCACCATTTCCGAAGCCGAAGGCTCCATTGAGCTCGTCTAGATCTACCGAACACGATCATGCAATAAAATATGCATGCACACGATGGATGGAGAATTTAGATGAAGGCCGAGGCAAACGAAGTTGCCGAGGCATCGGGTGTTCGTGTTTTGCATGCATGGGCCTAAACAGAGGCCATGCACACGTTCTGCGACGCAGGCATGAGAAGGAGCGAAAAATATGGAAAGAACCCGCGTGAAATAAAAAGAAAAACAAGATTCACAGAATCTTGAAATACCCGAAAACTTCGGGGATTCAAAGATTGTATCCCGCGGATGTTTTGAGGATTCCTCTGCCTATAAAAGGAGATCCCTAAGCACAGAGAAGCTTGCTGATCCTTTGAGAAACGTGAGTCCTGTGAGAGCACCCTTGTGCCTCGCGAAGTAGAAGCCCCGCACAAAGAACTTGCGCGACTGAAGGTTCCGGAGCCACCCGAGGCTTCGAAGGTCCCCTGCGCGCATTATTTGTGCGACATGAAGAGCTCTCCCTGCCCGCATACTTGCGCGGCAGGAGTAGCTTGCGTGCCCAAGGTGTCCTCACCCTTGTGGCTTGCGCGCCTCGTGGTGTTGCATCCTGCACACCCGAGTGCTTGTGCACCCCGCAGCATTTGCACCTTGCACCTGAGGAGATCACACCTTGCGCGCTCTGTTTGAGGCAGAAGGTGTTGTGTGTTCAAAGGAGAAGGCCGAGTATTTTGTGTGCAAGAAAAAAAAAAGAAAGGGCCGTGGCAGTGTGTGTGCAAGTGGGTGAAGTAAAGACCACACATTTGTGTGTGTGTGGTAAGTGGAGAAGGAAGACCCTACGGGTTATTTGCATTCAAGAGAACCCAAGGTCGTAGCCTTTGTGTGTGCAATGATGGAAGAAGGCCGAGGATACCTTGGGTGTGTGAAAAGAAGAATAAAAGAATAAATCTTGTGTGCAAAGGAAGTGAAAGGCCGTAGCCTTGTGTGGGTGAAGTGAAGACCACACCTCATTTGAGTGTGTGTGTGTGAAAATTGAAGAGGAACACCCTACGACCATTTAAGGGTGTGCAACAAGAAGTGTGAAGGCCAAGCTCAAGTGTGTGCCAAAGTGAAGAAGTTTTGTGTGCAAAGAGACAAGAAGGCCGAACCTAGGTGTGTGCACTAAGAAGTGTGTATACACTTAGAAGAAGAAAAGGGAGGACATCCACACAAAGAAGAACACACATTTATGTGTGTAGACAAATTCCATAAAGTGTGTGAAGTCTGAGAAGTAGGTGTGTGTTGAAAAGAATTACACCCTCTAAGGGTTTACTGCACCAAGAAGAGAAGAAGGGGAGTGCATGCATGCATGCATGCACGCGCACACTGAACAAGCTTAAATCAGTGGTGTGCGTTTGAGTTGACCAAGACTGAAAGTTCTTGAAGAATATTTTGAGAAGGCCATGCAATCACTGCATGAAGAGACAGAGTTTCCAGGCACTCAGTGCATGAAGTTGAAGTGATCTGAGACTGAGCCAGACTGAAGTGAAAGATATTGTTTGTCTGAGTTTTCAGTATTTGAGAAGAGCCTGATCAACAGAAGTGATCAGAAGTTGCTGAGCAAGACCAACAGACCTTTTCAGAGGCTGTTGAAGATTCTTGAAGAGAGAGGCCAGGTCATCCTGAGAAGAAGGAGATAAATCCTGAGCAAGACAAGAAGACCTGATCATCACAAGTGATCAGAGGTACAGAGCAAGGCCAGCAGTCTTAATCCCAGACTGCTGAAGATACTTGAAGAAGCTGAACAAGAAGAAGAGCTACTCGTGTGACTCGAGCAGCCAGGAGAAGACCCCTGTGAGACTCAGGGTGGAGGAAGTCTCCAGTGGGATTCTGGAGCAGGCCAGTGGGACTCTGGTAACACTGTGTGAAGCAGTATAAAGACCCTCCTGTGGGACTCAGGAGAGATACAGTGGGACTCTGTATCGACCATTGTAATACTAACCGATTATAATGGGAGAATCCATGCTGGGAGAGCATGGCAAGGATGTAGGACTTTGGTGCCGAACCTTGTAAATCCTTGTGTCCAGTGCCTTTACATTTACTGCATCATTCGTGGAAAGGTGAGAGATACAAGAAGAGTGGATCGAGTCTTTAACCAGCCATAGAGGTTTAATTGATAAAGAATCAATTAGTAAAAAGTTTTAAGGGATCACTGATTCACCCCCTCCCCCTCTCAGTGATTCACACTGATCTGGGCACTTCAACATCATATGCTCAAAATTTGATATATATTATCAACTTTACATGATAATTGAGCACAAATATCTATGATTCATTTGTGATGTGTAGAAATTGACATCATATTAATCAAAACAGGGTATGGATAATATAACTAAAAGTGCATGTTTTCAGTTTAAAATTGATATTTCAGTTTAAAATCTACATGACATAATCAAAATAAGAAAACTATTTTTTATTATATTAATACCTTAAAAAATATCAATAATTAATTTTTGACATGAAGGAATTAACCACATTTCAATCCATCCCATGGTGTGGCCGGTATAGCATAAAGTGTGTTTAACTATATAAAAGTGACATCTTAATAGAAAACACATGTCACATACTCAATACCAAGAAAACATGCTTATATTGAATTAATAATTTAAGATAATGACTGATAATTTATTTTCATGTTTAGTAATTAACTTCATGTCTATCTGACACATGGTGTGTCCAGTATT
Organism: Viscum album; assembly: GCA_963277665.1. NCBI lineage: Eukaryota > Viridiplantae > Streptophyta > Magnoliopsida > Santalales > Viscaceae > Viscum > Viscum album. The sequence goes on from OY728162.1 coordinate 42,119,995, forward strand.
ACTGAAAGTACATCACATACTGAAAACAAAGAAAACACACTGTGATTATTTTATTACTTTGTAATATGTTTTATTGATGTATTATTTTATCCTTTTTTGTATGTTATGATTTATCATTCATTTTAGTGTTTTATTTTTTATTTATTCATTATTTTATTATATCTATGTTCTATCTATTTATTCATAGTATTAAAAAGTTAGAGGTGATTTTTTGTGATAGGTACATGCTTATTTTCAATGAACTAGAGGTGGTGTTTTGACAACTAGTTGTGATATCAATATATATTAGATGAGGGTCTTAAATAAAGAATAACATAGGACCACCCATTCTACCATGAGTTAAATTTTTTATGGGTTGGTCATTAATTGTAAATGTTTTTCATAAACTATACATAATAATGCAGTTATAATGTATTGTATCACTTGTAGCATAAATTTATTTATCATTGGAATTTTTTTTGTTATAATGTGATGTTCATGTAAGAGAAGACCAATGTAGCTGATGAAATTTATCAGTGCTAGGGATGGAACTGATAAAATATCCCAACTTTTATTAGTGTTTGATACTTTAGAACTATTTACGAACTGATAATAGAAAAGTCATGAACTTATAAATGTTGAGTCAAAAGTCTTAATTATAATAATTCCTAACCATAGTTCGAAAAATAATAAAACACATCCTTAGATTCTTTATTTTTGTAATTTTATTCTTTTGAAGTGTTTAAAATTATTTTCTATAAAATCTATATTCTAATGGATGTATAATAAATTTTACATCAGATAGAAGTTTTATAATTTTTTCAAAATGAATCAAATCATATGGAATCTTATATATCAGAATGACTTGTACATTGTATAATAGATATACAATTTCAAGTTCAATTGGGAGAAGGTCTATGATGTATAAAAGAAAATTATAACAAATTCCCACCAGATAATATTATATAAATTATTTCGGAAAAACTAAATCTAATGATGGAAGACATGCTCTGTGAATGATATTTTATATGGGAATATCGAAATAAGCTTATAAATTCTTCCTAAAAAGGAAAATTTAATCTACTGGACATAGCCCTTAATATATTATAATGGTGATTCATCAAAATAAACCATAAAATGATGAATATTTATTGAATCTTCTCATGTGAAGATAAGTGCTTATGAAGTCATTACAACTAACTCCAAAGAATTAATAATATGATTACTGGAGAAATTTATATAAATGGATGTAGTGTCTAAAGAGGAGGAAGATTTTACATTACTAAAAATCTATAGTTTCTATGAATATTTTTAACATCTTTCTATGAGTGAATTCTTCATTGTATATTTAGAGAATTTTTACCTAAGGAATCCATTTGTGATGATCATTGTAAATGCCTTATATTTTCAATGTTTTCAATTGTTAGTTTTAACTAGTCTTGATTGATGGGTTTGGTGATAAAACAGTTTTTCTTATCCTACGTGATCTAGGGTTCCCAAGTCTAGAGAAATAGAATATTTTATGATCTTTGTAATGAGGTATGACTTTCTTAAGGAAGATTGAACCTTATGGTTTATTGACAACAATGGATACCCAAATTCAAGGGTTTTGACTTCCATAACACAAAATATGAAGGTTTGGATATTCCTTTATACAATTATTAAGATTTATTATGAAGTTTATAATGTTTTTTTATTTTATTTTCAAGTTTCTATTTCTATTGGGTAAACATTAAGGGAATTTTAATTTTTTTATAAAACTTTCTTAATTATGGTAATATAAATTATTGGTATTTTTTCCACTACTTTCTTATAAATAAGATATATATTTTTCCAAAAAACCTTTATAAACAGTTTAAATTAATTGTGAGTTTTCATTTTATAAACTATAATTAACTCCACCACTTATAGGTAAATCAAAACTCATAAAATACAAAAAATTGTATCGTATAAGGTTTTTACATTAATAAAAATTATTATAAACATTTTTTCACTAAAGAGACTTATAGAAAAGAGTATATTTATTAAAAATGATAGTTTTACATGTTTAGTCATTATATAATATCAATCCTATAAGACCATCAATTATTGAGGGTTTGAATTTTTAATATTGGAGAGATCAAATTAAGACCTTGTATATGAATAATAGAGTTGATAACTTTTTCATGATGACTAGTAATTATTAAATAACTAAGAAGTATATTATTAAATCCACTTGAGAAGAAATTTTTTAATATCAACCTAATTATAAAGTTATAAATACTTTCTAATTATTTATGAAAATAATTATTTATAGTCAAATTTATTCATGTGATGCTACTTGTAGTATTTTGAATAAATTAGAAGTTACTCACTTTGGAACTATAAAAATTATAAAAATAAGAAGGGATATAATTTGAGATAATTAGAGAATTATTGATTTTATACCTGAATTATCATTTGGTAAGATGTATCAAAAGATTATGAAAATTGTGAATAGTATTTAGTCCCTTGGTTATAAATATTGGGCAGATAGAAATTTGGTTAAGAATATTATATAAATTATGCTCAATGAGTAGGAATCCAAGAGGAAAACTATTTATTATACAAATATCCTCACTATATTTAAATTAGGTTGTGTTTTTAGTACTATTATGAAATATTATATAATATTAAAGATGGATGCTGAAAAATCTAATAAGAATAATGGAATGATTTTTTCCTATACTTCGACAGTTGGAAAAAATGTCAGTTCATGCGAAAATATTTCTAAATATTTTAAGAAGAATAAAGTGAAACGTGAGATAAAAATCATTTATTTAGAAAAGAGTTATGTGATTACTAATCATGAAAAGAGAACGTATAAGATTATTGGGAGTAAATATTTCCATTATAAATATAAGAATAAATCTAAATACATAAATGATATGACCTTATGAATGTATTTTCTTTGATTTCAAGAAGCCTCTTTGTATTATGCCATATTTTCCAAAGCTAAAAATAAAGGATACAAATGATATAAATTATAAGAAGTTCTATAAGTATAATGGTATGAAAAGTCTAAAATATCTGACACATGGAGTTTTAGTGGTGTTGATACATCATTATAAATTTATTCAGATGATAGTGATAGTCATAAGGTCTTGGTATTTTATGGTGGTATTCCAAATTCAAATGTGTGCTTCATGGAAAAGGTATTTGATAAATCCCTTTAAAATTGAAATTTAAATAAAAATTATCGTAATTCTGATGATGAATGTAATTCCACTCCTTCTGAAGAAAAAAAGTGATATATCATAAGAATATGAGGATACTTTACCAATATTTGATAAAGTTTATATATTTTATAATTTGTTGGAAAATAGTTGTAATGTTTTAAAAAGTATGATTATGTTAAGGAAAAACTTGACAAAGCAATTTAAATAATTACTATACTTACATCAAATATTTAAAATCATACCATAGAATTAAAAAATAAATTTAATTATAATACATCTAATGTAGATAAGGATTTGGTAATGAAACTAATTTATAAGATACTTAGTCTAAATATATTTTATAAAATTTTACTTATGGGAAGGGAAATTTTTAAAAACATTATAGAAAAATAAATCCTCATAGAAATACAAACAGGATATGTTATTACTTGATAAAAATTCCATTTGAAAAACAATAAATTCATTCCTAATATTGAACCTTTTTAAAAAATGTAAAAGTGTAGAAAATTGGAAAATTATGTGATATCTAAATAAAATTTAATATTAATGCTTTCATAAAGCTTATATTACTAAAAAGTTGGTAGTTTTAAAACACAAAATTGTTGTAAAAATGTGAATTAAAAAAATTCATTGGACTAATAATGATGGACCGAAGCATGTTTGGGTTCTAAAATCATAATTTCTAAATATAATGAGAATAATAATAGTACCAACATAAATATTATTTGGTACTTAGATATTGGATGTTCCTAAAATTTGGCTGGAGATAAGAAATAATTTTAGAATGTTATCAAGATAAATGGTGGAAAAGTCACATTTAGTGATAATGGTCAAATAGAAATGTATGAATAATGGAATATTATTCTTCTTGGTAAACATTTAATTTCAATTGTTTTATATTTTATAATAAATTAGTGAAAAATTAATAAAATAATAAAATTACTTGATGAGGGATACCTTTTGAAATTCATGAATAAATAATGTACTGTTTAGAGTTTAGAAGGTAAATTAATTCGTTCTAGTTATATGAATGACATTGTGAACACACTAATTATATAATACTATAAGAGCCAATATTTACCTTGAATTAGTGAAATAGAGGATCAATCATAGTTATGGAATAAAAGTTTAAGGCAATTTAATTTTACAACATTATTCAAACATGCTAAGAAATGAATAGTTATAAATCAATTGGAGCATAAGTTTAACTATTCTATAGTTTGTGATCTTTTTCAATTTGAAAAGAAAACATAATTCATGTTTTAAATCTATTATTGATGTTTCAACTTCTTATTCTTTACAACTAGTGTACATGGATTTATTTTTTCCTACAGAAACTATAAATATTAGTGAAAAATAAAATTTATATGTCCTAATTGATGACTATAATAGATAAAAATTGCTCTATATTTTAGGAAAGAATATTGGAATTATTGATTATATTAAAAAATATGTTAACTGTATTAGAAGTGAGAAAAATATACAACTAGTTACTATTCATAGTGACCATGGTGGAGAATTTGAAAACTATAGTTCTAAAACCTTTTTAGTAAAAAATGAATTTTACATAGCTTCTGAGAACCTAGAACTCATCAAAAATTGATTTAGTTGAACATATAAATGGATCTTTTAGAATATTACTACAACTATGTTGAGTGAAACTATATTACTAACATTATCCATGATGAAGATATTGGTATGGGTTGTTACATAATAAATTGAGTTTTCTTACACCTTTTTTAATAAAACACCTTACGAGTTATAGATATGAATAAATCAAAACATCTTACTTTGATGCATTTTTTGAAAAGTATTAATTTTGAATGTTAAATAGTATTTATAAAAATTTTATCCAAAATAATAATAATTAATTTTCCTTGAATATTCTTGTACTAGTAAGGATTAATAAAAGTAAAATTACTTTTGAGGAAATAATGCATATTGAATTTGATGAAATTGATCTTTTAATTTTCAAACAACCTGAAACCAAATCCACTAATAGAAAAATGACATATAGCCACATACCTATAGACACATTTTAATTAATCTATGGATATAGGTTAAGATATAGTTATAGTTATTTTAAAATCATAGATTTAGAATAGTTATACCCCTAAGAAGATCATCCCACTTGGAAAAAATCCCATGGTTTTTATTCTCCCTTAGGGATTTCCTCTCATATTATCCCACTCTTCGAATCCCTCCTACAAAACCCTTCTCCTCCAATCATCACCATGACTAGTTTCTCCCTCGTCTGATCATCTCTGGCTTCTCTGTATAGGTTCTACCTCTGGCTTCTCCTTATAGGTTCTACCATCCTTAACTGACTTCTCTATTCACAGTTCCCCCAATCATGGATTCTCCATTCGTGACCCTCTATTTGAAATATCTCCATTTTTAGTTCCTCCATACCTCATACATTTATCCCCTCTTCCATACCCACATTTAGGAATTTATCCTTCATATGGTTTTTCAGCTAACGATTCCCCTCTTCATGATTGAGCTCCTCATCTTCTGCATGATTGAACTACCCTTACCTACCTCCTTCTATCATGAATAACCTAATCATACCCATGATCTCACCACATTGGCTCACATAAAGGAACCTTATGTGATCCCTCACTCTCTTCTCTCATAAAATATACTCATACAGAGAAACCCTACTCTCTCCAGATCTATCAAAGGAGCCATACATGCTCCCTTCTCTCACGGATGAGACCTTCTAGCCAAGGGAATGAACCTTTTATCTCCATAAAATCGTGATTCATGCATTCCTACAACTAAGAGAGATTCTTCTTTCTCTTTAAATGAAATGGAAAAATTTTATATTTCACCTATAGTTGGTGGATTTATATTTATTAATCCATTACATTAGAAGGCCAAGGTGGAAACCTTATAGATCTCGCTTCATCACTTCCTCAAATTTCACTTCTTCACAGATACCAGCTTGGCTAAATATGATTTAACATTTTTTTTATCTTTTACCACTATTTCATTTTTCATTTAATAAAAACATTATATTATTATTCCCAATGCATACTGTATATTTGGGTTTCTAATATTTGGTATACTCATTATATACAAACTATATATGTTTTATATCAATTTTTTATATGTTTTTTATGTTTTTTTTATTTTTTTATATGAATGATTCTTATACACTATAGTAATATTACACATTCATCTCCAAAAATATCTATATTTTAATAGTTACCCATATTATAATGCATCCTCATCTAAGATTCATTTATTTATAACCAAAAAAAAATTCTGAGATATTCATTATAAATAATCTATGTAATTTAATTTAAAATTTTAATTTTCATGATCCTTGATATCTAGTAGATTCCACACAGAAATTTCGTTTATATTATCATTATAAAAAGGCATTAAAATTTCAATTCCCTTTATCATCATTGAATTTTATTTTAATTTATATGCTAATATTTTAAAATAGTATCTTCTTTCTATTTTAATTTGAACATTAGAAGGAATAATTCAGTAATTAGAATTTCAATGAGGTCATTGTGAAGAATATTATATAAATCGGGATTTCATTGAAAACTAATAGTGGAGTTTCATTAATATTTTCCCTATTCATTATTATCTATCTTTTCATATTTATAAGTTCCCTATAGGTATTTTTAATTTCATATAGATTTAATTTTGAAAATCATAATGGGTTTGAAGTTTGGTAATTTCTTCCTTTTTTAAGGGGGAGTGTTTTTCTTAGAAATGTTTTATATTTCTAAGCTAATGAAATGTTTTTTATTGTTTTTTAAAATTGGATATTTTTATTTTCAAATAGAATAAAAAATAATTTTTCTATTTTAAATATATTCAATCATAACCATTCATTTTTTATCTTATAATTATCATATAGGGGGGGTATTATTTGGATAAGCACCATATTTTTATCCATTTTTTCTAAAAATCAGAAAAAAATTAATTTGGGACTGAATTAATTGAAATAACTATTTGAGTTTTTGATGTGAAGAGTTATATTATGGAATTATAATATATAATACTTTTTTCAAATGTACTAATGGTATGATACCTTATATTTCTATTTAGAATAACAATCTATATACAATTGTGTATTGTGATAGTGAGTTCTATTAAAAACATAAGACTAGGCAGTTTGAAGTAAAATATATCTAACAATATGAGGACACGTCAAATGTTGTTTTTACTGATCCAATAGAAATAAAAATATATTATTTTTTTTACCATGTATTTTTATAAACATGAAACAAGTATTAAAGAAACTTCAGAAAAAAATTGAGAGAGATTATTTTTTAAAACATTTTCATGTTTTAACCATATTTTTTTCAAGAGTGCTTCTCATTTTATTTTCATTAGGGAGATTTTCATAGAGAATACACTTGAGATGTTTCCATTTTAAAAGATATAATTATTTATTATTTTATTTATTATTTTTTCAATTATTAAGATCAAATAGATCTATTATAGAAGATAATTTTTATGATCATTCATGATCATGGGATACTAGTGAAAATATGATAGTGTTTATCTGATCCATTGATATTAATATATTTAATGGTTATAATTACATTTTTAATTTATTAGATTGTTCATGGTATTTTTTTCATGGATAATAATATATACAAGTACTGGATATTGATACATACCAAGGTATTTTTAGTTGTGGAACATAATGGGGGAATAATTGAGATACATTGTCTTAAGTTATGAAGCACCCATCACATAGTTCTAAAATTGAAGGGTTTCATAGTTTTTTTATAATTGATATCCTTTATGCATATTTGAGTTTTTAATTAATAAATTGTTCATTTTTTTATATTTCATTGTATTTATAATTTATATTGTTGAAATTCTATTTGATGAACAATTTTTTAACATCCAATAGTTGTATTCTCCATAGATTTGTGTTGTACTCCATTGTACAATGATTTAATCAAAATATTATATCATCCGATCAACAGAAACAAGACTATAATAAATATTTTTATTTTAAAATTCTCTCCTTATTATAGTTTCATATCACATCACATATAAACCTAAAAAAATAAACTTTTCTATAATCTAAAATGGAAATTGATTTTTTAATAGTTCTATTTCAATCAAGAAGGACTGAAATATCCTATTTTATTATCACGTTAGAGATAAATTTATTTTTAACCATTAAATTAATTATCCTTTAGTTATTATAATCACAAAACACACTAAATCATTTTGATAACATGTTTTTACAGTTATCATCAATTAATCATTGTATATGGTCAATTATATATAATAATAATGATCTGAGATCTGAGGGACTGTATAGTGGGGAATTGATATTACATTTTGAATCAATAAATATTCACCAAAAATTATCAGATTACTATTACAAAAGAGAAATGTCATTATACGATACAAATAAGAACATATATAAATATATTCTAATAATAAAATGTAAAAAAATTTAGTTTAGATTAGGGAACCAACTCCAACTTATTCTTGAATATAATAGAGACAACTATTAGTAGATCATAACCTTTGTGATCTCAAGTAATGTTTATGATTATACAAAGGTATAGTTTTAGAAAATAAGAATGAAATTTTTTCCTATGTATCCACACCTGTAATTATGAATTTACCACTTTGAGTAAAATCACTAATGTGGTGATATTTCTAAAGAATATACTTCACCCATTTTTGAAACCAGGTCTTCTTATCTAAAACCCCTATGTTTTTATTTTTACAATACCAGTTAATTAGATATATATTTCTAGGTAAAATTCCAAGATCATGGATGAACACTCATATTCTCACTAATTGTTTATAAAAATAAAAATATATTATATACTTAGACTCTACATTAGAATACATTACAAGTGGTTAGTTATAACACTTTTATCTCAAAAACTCCTCTATTGGGGAAAAAATCATATCATGATTACAACTTTAGATAATTATGATTTTATTGATAACATTTTCTATGTACCCCTCATAACTAGTTTAGATACTCCACTAAGACATGTTACATATCATTTTAACAACTAAGGCAATTCATGATAGTCTTTATAATAAACAATTTTCTCTCTCTTAGGCCTTCTTGAAATATAAAAAAAATACACAAGTAAAAGGAAACATCATTCCAATCACATGGAAGTCCATAAATGTATTCCTAATATCAAAGGAATAAGGGATTATACTCATTAATTTTCTTTATTGATGTGTTTGAGAGTAAATTTCCTTATAGAGTGTTATGCCATGTGATACAAGTTATAATCTGATCTTGGAATGTTCTATATTTTATCTTTTCAAACCCTTGACTATATACATACATTGACATAGTCAATAAATCCTCTTGGATTTATCATAGTAGATCTTATTCCCTAGAACATGGGTTACAAAATCATGTCATTCATTGGATAAATAATTTTCCGCTTAGACCTAACTAACTATATGGATTCTTCATTTATTGTGTATTTTATCAATATATTTCACTTATAAAACAATAAACCCCCTCTAATCACTCATATAAACATTGAAAATATTTATTATATAATGATTCAATAACTACATTGATTCATAAATGAATTTTTATAATTATTATATAACTATAGTAGATATTATGGAGAAATGAATCCAAATGTATTTTAACATATATTTTTGTGAAAAATATTTCTACACCCACATTATATTGAAAATACTAAGCCATTAATAACCAGTCATTATCTATAAGTAATCAATTTACAATCCTTATCAAGATCCCACTTGAGTATCCATTTTAACAAAATGGGTTTACATTAAATGGGTATATTACCCAAATATAAAAAATATTTTTTATATGGAATTAATTTTTCAATTCACAACCTATTAAAGTTTTTAGATTGTTACCAATTTCTTCTCCCTTGGATGACTTGTTTTGATTATTATCAATAAATGACACATGAAACATGTCACATAACTTATAGAATATAAAACTAAATATTGTTTTTATTATTACTATATAGTATATATATATATATATTCCTCCCACATGAATCTAGGGTGGTAGGGGGATGGGGTTTAGGGAGTTGGTCATGGGGTTGAGTCCCCATGCCACTTTATTTTCCTGTTTATTTATGTCATGTGTGCTGCCTTTGGGAGTTGTAACCCACCTTTTTATATATATATTGAAAAAATACGCATACTAATTATTATTGAGTTTATATTTTATATATAAAATGGATGATGATGAGTAATACACATATTCATAAACTTGAATATCAAAATTGATAGATTTATTTTGATTGGAAAATTCACCAAAACCTCTAATAGCCTTTGTGATTCTATATTTTTCTTTCTCTTTCACCTTTTTTCGGATAAAAAATTCTCTACTTCAAGAAATCGAGCACCTTATCCTTACAGTACTGAACACATATTTTGATAATACTATGTCATCAATGTTAATGAACATTTGTCTCACCAATGTACTAAACACATCTTAGTTGAGTGACATGTGATGTATTAATCTACTTAGATTATTGATATGTGTCTTGTTTATTCCAGATGGTAATCCTTTTTTAGACAATTAATAACATATGAGATTTTATATAATACATTTATATTTTTATGTCTATTTTTTACTGAATTAATTAAAATATATTAAAAAAATCATTCAAATGATGAATTTAGATATATCCCATAGTGGACACTTTCATTTTAAGATATGAGTTCGTTTGATTGTGATCACTATATAAACCTTTATAGATTGTGTAAAAATTATGTTTTTCTATTAGACAAACATTTCATAAAATTATTTATTTGGTAATTATAATTTTTTTAAATTCTAAAAAGGAAGGTAGTGTCATACCTCATTTCATAGAATTTGTATAAATTTTGGTACAATGTTTTCTCCCAATGTTTGAGGGTTTTTATATGAAAATATTATCCAAAAGAGTTGGAATAATTTCAAAATGATTTTAAATTGTTTTAATAAAGCCTATAATTAATATGAGAAAGTGTAATATTATTGTAAATATGCACCAATTTATAAGGAGTGATGTAGTAAAACCCATTATGTTGTGTTTTGTGTTATTTGGTTATTCATGATACCACTTCATGGTATATGTATTGAATGACACTAGATTTCATTTGAACAAAAATACTTCATTAATGATCATGTTATTTAGTATTAGGATGTAAATATCAATATGAATATTCTTTTTCATTTTTGGTTATGGATTCATCTATTATTTGTCATATACAGTTGACACACTAATCACATATATATAATAATTCGTTATATATCACTTATTTTCCAATTATTTACATATAAGTGGTTTCTTATGACGAGGATGGTTCTATACACCATAATAGAATTTAGTGATTTTTACATCAAAATTGGTTATGATTTCTTCCATTTTTATTCTTTGGCCCAATTTTAATTAGGGATTTTGTGATTTTTGGGTTCCTTATATTTTTGTTGTGAATTTTGGATCTCGTTGAGGTGGATTTGATCCACCATTGTCAAAGGATACTTACATATGTATTCATAGGTAGGAATATACATATATAAATTCCCCCATTATATATATTCACCCATGGAATTAAGAATGTATATATAGGGCTAGGTTTGATTATATATAGATATGAAAAATTCATAGATGTGTAAGTGTAACAGGGTGTATGAAAGTATAATCAGATATATAAGGCCCCCATTATGCATATTTTTACATAAAAATATGTACATAGGGGATAGGTTTACTTAAATATATGTGAAGGTGTATATGTGTGAAAGTTAGAAATGAAATATTCAGGTTTTCTTCATCAAAAGTAGTTCACCTTGTGGTTGAGGTAGGTTCCCTATGCTTAACCCTTTAATTTGAATTCCATAATTTCTTGATTATTTTAAAAATTTATTTCCATAATTTCTTGAATGATTTAAAAACATGTTTTTAATAACCACTATATTTGTAAATGAGTTATTTAAGATGAATATAAATGTTCTATGCTTATTATCTAATAAAATGAAACTATGATGTCATTTTATTAAATGATTTGAATTTATATATACCTTGTCAAACAAAAGGAATAACAATTGCCCATAAGTATGGAAATTAATTTTTACTGATCTATGAAAGAAATGATACATGTATCTAAACATATATATATTCCAGTTTACTTTCTCCCCCTTTATTATAAAATAAAAAAACATTTCTGGAAACAAGAATTTTTCAAAATACCATTCCCTTTGAGAAATTCCCACAAAAATTAACATAGAAATGACCTTATATTATATTTCTAGGTAATTTACAAGAATCTTCATTATTTTATGGGATTAAAATGGATTGAATATATAGTTCTATAGAATAAAAAACTCATCATTATCTATATTATGGAAAACATGAATCTCCCTTCATGTGGTTATTATAAAATTTCTATAACTCAAAAGCAGAAAATGAAATTTCCTTCACTTTAGAGATGAAAGTATCATCATTTTAAAAAAAACATGAAATTATAATTGTCATGAAAATCTAAAACATAAATAAAATATTTATTTTCTTTTCATCAAACAAAAAAACATCCTTGAAAAACTAACACTTTTATCAATAACATCACTATGAAATTAAACTAGATAAAATTGAAAACCTTACCAGGAATAATTCACCAATTAGTACCTATGTAATTTTTTTATTTGAATTGATTGAATCACATTAATCACTTCAATTTTATTTCCCCATACTCTCTTGAATGTTCAATGTTCAAGTGATTGAGGAATGGGGTTCAAAGGTTTTATAATTTAGTGAGAAATATAATGAACTATGGTGTTTCCCCACCGTCTATCCTCTAATTATAGGAAATTAAATCTCATTATATAATAAATAACATCATCATTAAATAATCAATTTTATGATATATGAGATACCAGTTAATAAGGATAAAATGACTATTAATTCATGACTAGTGAGGGGAATCCTTTAGTGTATCAGTGAGAATGAGTTAGAAACTATCCTAAGGGTGGGATGAGGGGTTGGTTTATTGATGGGATCACTAACATTAATAGATGAATTATCTTGTTTAGGAAATATAACTTCAAGATGTAACCACTATAGAAATATTAATGAATTGATGAAATTAATATTGGGAAATTGGTAGTTTTATAAATATGAAAATGGGTATGTTCTATAGTCGAAATAATAACCAAGGATTAGATGGAAATAAGCCTTTTTTTAATAGGAAGGGAATATAAATATATCTTATAGAAGAAAGTGTCATACATTCCAATGTATAAAGTGGGATATTTAATCCATTCACTTTACTATGTCTTATATATTAGAGCATGGTATCTAAGGTCTCACCTATGTTCATTAGTGAGTGATAGGTTATATTATTATTTTTAGTGTATGCCATGATAGGATGACATATACAATATATATGTCAGTTAGGATATAGTCATGATGGATATCCCATATACTAGAAGAGTACTAGGATTGGATTCTATAGTGTATATGTTATTTTGATTACAATCTTCATCATGTTGTTATATAACATTATTTTGAGATGATTCAAATCTTTTGATGGTGATTCAAATACTTGGAACCCAATGGAAAACTTCATCACCTATATATTTCTCTATAAAAATGATTGGATATAATAATATTATTTTGGATCTAGTTGTTAGTTTATATCTTAGATAAACTGGCTGTGTAACCAATACTACATGCTAGTCAATCAATTATATAGTCTTATTTTGTTATAATGAATCCTTTATACTAAAAGGATTCGATAGAAAAATATTGAAATTATAAATCCATTCCATTATATGTATTAGATTGAATAAGATCAAAAATTGAAACTTGGAACATGTTAATAAAAATTTATAACATATTTTATTTCACCATGACTATCTCATTTTTGCGCATGAGAAAAAACATGAAAAATATATATAGAAGTTGGAATGTGTTCTTCATCATTTTAGTCATCAGATCTCCATACCATTTTCATATTCTCCATCATTTCCCAAGGTGGGGTTTTATGACTCTGTATTTTACTCCCTAGAAAGCTGTAATTTTACCTTATTGCATTAATAAGCCTACAATTTAACCCCACCATAGTGCCAAATGGTAATCTTTATCATCTCTTTATGATTTGGATTTAAAATATTTTTTTTATAGTAATGTTTTTGTTCTTTCTCATTATCTATTTCATAAATAGATTCAGTGACATCTAATATGGAAACAATTACTCAAATTTTAATTTTGTTTGAGTTGGTTTGATGTAAAATGTATGAAAACTAGAAATAGTTTAATTTTATCTGATGAAGGGGCTTTATTGAGTGGTGTTTGGTGTAAATTCATGTCTAATAATTATAATTTTCTATTTAGATTTTGGATTTATCCCTCATCATAAATCTAGGAAAAAGCATGGAGGATGGTGAACCTTTGGTTTGGGATGTGTTTAATATGTTTCTATAGTTTTACCCTATGATCATGTTCTTAAATTTTAGTTAATGTTGTTTATGATACATTTTTCCTCAGGGATACCACATATTCATTTTTTAGTGATCATATGCTCCATCATTCTATTTATATAGTTGGTTAGGTCAAGATTTATACATCTTTAGGGAAGGGAACATGATATGTCGTGGGTATATATTTGTTAGTGTCTCTCTCTATCCTTCATGTCCTTGTTTATTCGTAGGTGATAGAGAGAGTGAAGATAAATTAGATAAAAAGGATGGTGAAAAAAGGATTAAAGTGGTCCTAGACCATTTGAGATGCACTTAAAATGGGACGGTTGGGACTGTAGTTGGACCAAGATAATGATTATTAGATATTTATATTATCCGAATGTTTGGTTTCTCACCTTTGACGAGTTTAAAAAAATTGTTAGCATTGAAAAGTTTAGCAGGATTCAATGGTCTGCACAGATCAGTAAGAAATATGGATATACACTACACTGGTCTTCAATGTGTTAAGGGATTTCATGAAGGGACTATCAGGGATTGTGAAATAGGATTGCACATAAAATGGAGTATCTTAGTAGGGAAAGATTGGTTGAGGCCACACCTGTATAGTATATTAAAGGATATTCACTACTTGATGGTGTTTCATGATGAATATGAGGGGATATCCAGTGTGTAGATGTCTATATGGAGAAAAATTTGGTGGTTAGAGGTTTCCCTGGATAACCTATTGTAGTGTTTAGTGCACGGTGTGGTGTAATGCCACCTACTATTGTTTTTCTAGAAATAGATGGATACAACCACAATTTTAAACCATAGAATTATACCTGCTTATTTTTTTATGGATATAGAGGGATGTAGCCACAATTTACAACAATGGTAGTAGACCAAGTTTTGTGGTTTGAACCGTGGCTATTGCCCTACTGCCACTATTACAAACTATGAAAATAAATCAAAATGGATGAGCATATATCCATGGTTTGTAGCTGTAACTATGGATTATTCCCTATTGCCACACCATTAGGATCCAGGACTAGTTAAACCATTTATATTACCTATATCCATAGTTTTGGGGTCTATAGACATAGTTATAATCCTTGTATATAGCTTAGTTTTCCACTTGTGATATTTGGACGTTTTTTTAAAAAAATGATTTTTTACCCATGTTTTAATATATTTCTAATGATAGATTAATAGAAGAAAATATATATAAAGTTTTACCTTAAGAACTAGTTCATCATGTTTTTATATAATAACATTTTAAAAACCCAAGGAATTAGAAAATACTTAGGAATCATCCCCTTGATAATATCATTGGTGATATAGTCCAACAAGTAAAATCTACATGTTCATTGTAATACGAATGCAAAAAATGTACATTTTCTATCACAATTATTACCTAAGACACTTGATGAGGCTTTTGGAGATTAATATTAGATAAAAGAAATATAAGATTAACTCAACGAGTTCGGAAGGAATAATTTTTTTCCATTGGTTGAACATCATAAATATTTTTCAATAATTTGTGTAAAATAAGATTTCTGAAATTAATGTGATAAATATGGAGTTATACTTAGAAATAAAGCTAAAAAATTAACAAAGGGTTATAATCAATAAAAAGTAATAAACATTAATGAAACTAATTATTTAGTAGATAGGATTTAATTTATTTTTATAATTATATACTATGTATAATTTTTAAATTTAACTATTCTTCAAATTGATAAGAATTATTCTATTCTAAATGGATATATACAGGTGAAAGTTAATGTATAAGAACCCCTAGTTTTGAAAACATAAAATATTCTAGTCATGTTTTTAGACATTATATGGATCTTTACGGACATCAAAAAAACCCTAGAGCCTAGTATCAGAGAATTAAAATATTTTTTTATAATTTTTTTTGTTTAAGGGTGATCCGTATCCAACTCTTTTTTAAAGATTTTTTTTATGGATACCATCATTTCTCAAACATATATCGATTAAATTATATTTGGTTCAACACGAACAATATTAATTGATTATTTTGGGAATCTAATGAAATTTAAGTTTGAAATGGTCATGATTGGTGAACTTAAATTCTTTCTTAGTTATCAAATTTCTCAAAAAATATAAAGAACTTATTTATATCAATAAAAGTAAATAAAATATTTTCCTAAAAAGTTAGATTATAAAAACAATAAATGTATATGTACAACTATTAGAACCTCAAAAAATTTAAATCTCGATGAATTTGGGTAATTAGTTGATCAAAATAATTTTAGAGTAATGATTATTAGTTTACTATACCATATAGCTAGTTGACCAAATTGAATGTTTTTTGTATTCTTATGTTTGAGATTTAAATAAAATCTAATAGAGTCCCATATTAATGCTATAAAAAATTATTACCTGAAGGGAACTGTGGAACATGGACTATTTTGTTCATCTTGAAATTATTTTGAATTAAACAAAATTCATAATGCTGGCTTTTCATGATATAAAATGTATAGTAAAATTACATCATAAAATTTTCATTTGTCACGAGAAGCTTTAGTTTCCTAGTATTAAGAGAAACAACAAATAGTATCCCTTTCCATATCTAAATTTGAATATTTAGCAGCTGGAAGTTGTTGTACTCATGTGTTGTGAATGAAACACGCACTCATTGGTTTTTTTCACGAGTTTTATTCAAAACTTATTTTTTGTGTGAAAACACAAGTACCAAAGATCACAATAAAAACTCAACACATCCATCATGAGTAGTGGACATAGATATAAGAAACCATTTCATTTGGGATTACAAATAAAAATGATATATCATTTTAAAATTTATCAAAGCTGATGAAAAACTTGATAACATTTTTCAAAAACTACACAATTTAGATATAACTGAATATATTAAATAGAAGATAAGTATAGTCAATATAAAATGGTCATTAATATCTACTTCTACGTTAAACCATATCCTTACAATAAAAAACCAATTAAAAATGGGGAGGTAAATGTTTCACTATATTTATGATTATTTTAATTTTCTTATATTTTTTTTAAAAAATTAGACACAATTTGTTAATCAATTTTTAGAAAAGCTTTTCCCAAAAAATTTCATGAAATTAATTTATTAAAAATATTTCCAAAGATACTTTTCTAAAATCATCTTGAAAAAATATATCATAATTATTGTATTCTAAGAAAAACTTTTCTAAAAATTTTGTTTTGAAAAATATTTTGTAAAACACTAGGACAATGTTTGTTTTAGGGGACTAAGAATTTATAATAACTAAATAAATGTTTTTAAAGAAAGTTTAAATTTTTCTCTGAGAGGTAATTTCTAAATATTCATTTTTTTCATGTATGAATATTTATGTATTTTTTTATTTATAAATTATCATAATGTTAATGTTCTAAATAGTTTTGTAAATTTTTTAGTTTCTTTGGATAAATATATATCCAATCAAAATATTTTCAATAGTCTATAGAAATTTCTTGATTTAAAATATATTTTCATCTTTTAAGGAATGAAATTTATAATTAATCTAAATAAGGGTTTTATCCTATGTTTAAGGACTTAGATAAGATAAAATGTCTCTCTTCAAGAATATATAAAGGTTTGTGGGTCTATACTCCTTTCTTCACCACTTGTCTCTGACAATAGATCTTGCCTATCTGATCTTACTCCATCCATTTTTTTGCAGTTATCTATTAGTTTATATTCATCTAATCAATAAAAATGACCTCCTCCATTGAAATATCAAGAAACATTACTACGAAATAAATAATGATAGATAATTCTTTTTATAATTAGCATAATTAACCATTAATATATGTTACTGGTTTTCAATGTTTGGAAGATTTATTTATAGAGAAAAATAATTTTTATCTTTATTTTCCTGATATTATAAGATTGTTTTATTCATCTCTTTAGTATAGTGTTGAATAAAATATGAATGTTGTAACTTTTATTCTTTTTGAAAATTTTTATATATTTACATCTAACATGTTATCGATATTGTTGGATTTACATTAGACGGGGAATAGATATTGTTAACCCATAATCTTGTAGACTATATAGAGAGTTTTTGAGAAGTAAATAGAAAAAAATCTTTGTTTTTCTCTTATAAAAATGTTATAAAAATTCAAATATTTCTCCAGATGCAAGAAAAGTGTCTATTCAGATAATTTTTTTTTCACATTACAAGGAAATGATAATGAGATTCATTTTAATTGAAAGATATATATGGTTGGTATTTCTTGTATAATATTATAAATTTTAATTTTTAAAGTTTTTTTTCCTTTGCATAGAGGTTTTTATGTGTGGGATGAGAAAGTAAAATATTCTCTTATACTTGAGTCTCCTAAATAGATTTTTGGTAAAATTAAAGTATATATATAAATTAAAAAAAATCAACTCCAATGATGGAAAAGTAATCTTTTATTGGTGAATAGATAATTAGAATAATGAGTCTTGTTTATTTCTTCTCTAAAAAAGATTTTATAGACTATAAAAAAATGTGTTTGAAATAGAAGTAAAAAAGTTGAAATAAAAGGTTTTACAAAAAAGGAAATAAAGTAATTTTTCTATTATATTTCCAAAGAATAAATGAAAGACAATGATAGAAGTGGAATTTTTTGATTTTATGAAAAAAAATTAGGGAATAAGGATATTGACCCGAGTTTTGGGTTACAAAAAGTTGATGATTTACCCTTATAGGATCAGAAATATAAAAAACTCAATGAAGATGAAAATTGAAATTGATACGAATTAAAATATACAAAAGGCAAGGCTGTTAAATTTTTCAAAAGAGATTTGAACAAATAATTTCCTTTATTGAATTGGAAATTCAATGAGAATTTATTCTTTCCATTTCTCCTCTGTCAGTTGTTAGGAACAAAATATTCAATTTTTTCAACTAGAGGGACAAAAGGATCATCCTTCAGTTCTATCTCTTTCTATTCATAAGAAAAATGTAAAAGTTTTATCTATTGGAAAAAGTTAATCAGAAGGGGTTTAATAAAAATTTAAAACATTTTATAATGAGCAATAAGATTCTAAAATTAAGAGAGAGTTTCAAAAGAACCTATAAATTATTTGAAGTGAAGTTGGATATTATATTTTGTGATCAACACAATATGATAAGGGTGATAATCTTAGTGAATCAAAAAAAAATATTAAAAATTACAATCTCAAAAATCATAGAAAAAGTCTTTAGAAAAACCAAAATCTAATAAAAAATTTGAAGTATTATAATTTTCTAAAGTTCAAACTGATGAAATAGGAAGATGAAAATTTAAGAACTCTATATCTATCTATTCCAAAATTTTCTTCCAATTCTACTAATTATACCATTGCACATGTGTTCAAAGAATAGATATGTGAATGACGTATTTTAACAAAGTTTAAAAGATCATTTAAGATTCCCTTAATTATTTTCATGACATGCAATGACGATGTATGTATATTTACGACAATATTTATTTCATAGATAATTCAAACTCATTGAAACAACATAATGAGTATGGGATTCAAAATGTGGATAAGATTAAATATTTAAAGGGGAAATCAAAATATGACTCAAGGAAGTTGAAACAATTCATTACATAGAATAATAATTCATTGAGAGACATATTATTTTTATAATGACATGGTCAATGGAATAAAAAAATAAAAAAGTTAATTTTTAAACTAGTGAGGAACATGAGTTCAGAAGCTAAATAAATTTAAAGAGATATTTAAAATATTAAGTCTCTTTCAACCACTCATAATGATTAAATTATATAGTAGAGGACGAGTATTCCTACCATAGAAGAATAACTTTTCATGTTTATTTATGAGAAATGGAAGATACAAATTCATGAAGAAGAAGTGGGAAATATCAAATATATTATTGTTGAATATGATAAGTTTCAAGAGGTTATAAAGAATCTAAAAGTAATTTTGAATAAAATTTCAAATAAATATTGATTTTTTTTCTCTAAACCCTTGAATGATTTTTAACAAAGAAAACATAACTTATTTAATATATATTTCAAATGATTTTTATTCTAAATTTGTTTTGGATGTATTTTTTCTCTAATTTAATTGGATGGGTTTTTTCATATACATTTTGGATGGATATTTTTTCATATTTATAAATTTTTTTCATATATATATATTCAATAACATTTTAGGTACACTTTCAACATCCTATAAAACCATTTAAAAAATCACAAAGGGGGGGGGGGGGTGAGAAAAACTAACTATAAAAAAAATTCAGACAAATTTTGTTTTATAAATGAGGAGAAAAAAAGAAAGTGGTGGAAATGAAGAAAGGAGGAGAAAAAGTGAAAAGAGTGAAAAAGAGTAAAATCCATAATTATATAAGTTAGGGGATAAGTATTTATAAGGTTATTTAAACTTTAGTTTCTCTCTTTGGAAGTTTTTTTTTCAAAAATGGGGATATTCATGAGTTAAATTTTTTACATTCAACGCTTTCTAAAGTTTTTGGGAAAATCATAACGCACATACTTAAATAAATTAAATTACTAAATATTTAATTACCAAGTTTTTATAATGTTTTTTAGAACATATATATTATACCATATATAGAATAATTTTTACATCAGATGAAACATTAGTAAAGTTTTCTGAAAAAATAAAACCAGATCGATTCTCATAAGTTAGATGGACTGGTACTTTGTACAATGGGCACAAAATTTCAAGGGTAATCAAATGAAAGTGTATAATTATGATAATAAAATGTATAAAAAATTATAACTAGTAAAAGTTATAAAAAGGTTACTAGATGAACCAAATTAGGAAAAGGTAGACATGCTCTTTAGATGAACTTTTTTAAAGGAATATTTGATAAACTTTATACATTCTTCTAGAAGAAGAGAAATTATTCAACCAGTTGAAACCTTTAAATAATTGTAATATATCTTCATCCAAATAAACTATTGGATGAATAATATTTAATTAAAACTTTTAAATTAATGATTATTTCATTCCAAGTCTTTGCAACCAACTCCCAAGAATACATAATATGACTATTGGAGATATTTCCAAACATAGAAGAATATTTTGAGGAGGATAAAGATTTACTATTTTTAGAAATATAGTTTTTTAACTGTTTTCTAATATCTTTTTATTAGTGAATTATTCATTTTATTTTTCCAGTGTTATTACTTAAGGCATCCATTTTAGAGGATCTTTATAAACGCCTTCTGTTTTTTGTGCTACAATTGTTTTTTGGCCAAGTGAAGGTCGAGGGATTCCGATGATAGGAAGACATAGGATCCCAATCCTATATGATTTGGAGTTCCTGAGGCTAAGAAGATAAAATATTTTCTAATATTTGGATCAAGGTATTACTTTCTTAAGGAAGAGAAAAATTTATGATTTTGTGAAAACTATAGATACCCAAAGCTAGGGTTTTTGAATTCAATAAAAATGATGGTAAAAGTGTGGATATTATTTGATAATATTTCTTTAACTTTAGTTATTAACTTTAAAAAGTTTTGTTTTACATGTTTTTACAAGTTTCCATTCCCATTGTGCATAATTTAAAGAATTTTTACATTTTTTATAAACATCTCTTAACTTTGATAATAGAAGTTATCACTAAAAATGTTTCATAATTACTTTATTATAAATAAAATATAGTCTTTTTATGAAATAACTTCATAAAGAGGTTATGTAAATTGTGATTTTTTATTTTATAAAATATAATTCACCCCCTCTTGTAGGAAAATCTATAATCCTATAATCCTATAATAAAAATCCAATGTTGTAGTAGTGTTATTATTGAACATGAAATGAATTTGAGTTATTGATTATTAAATATGGTTTTAAGTTACCAATTTTTATATTTAATTTCATCTTAGTTTAATGGAAATGATCATAATAATAATTATAGAACAAATATCATACAAATAATTTATTTAGACATAATTTATATGCTAATAAATTATTAATTTAAATAAGGTATGCCTATATAATTCATGATCTTTAAATTTATAGTTAGAGACATATTTTTATTTCTTCAAGTTTATTTAATTAGATTTATTTTTTCATTAACGAATTAGACTTATCTAATTTGATATTTTTGAAATTTTAATTGAAATAATACTTTTTGGATCACATTCTGCTCTATGGTATTGACCCCAGCGTACACACTCTAAAACACTTATTTAGTTTAGAAAATAATAATGTTTAATTTAAATTTATAAATTTAGACATCCAAAAGGATTTTAAACACCTTTAGACATATTAAAAAACATTTTCAAAATTGATTTAGTTCTCTACTATAAATATTTCCTTAAATCGGGGTTGACTCCCCAAGAAAATGAATTATTTTTAATCCCCCTTGGTTAATTGGGTAACAGTGGGATTGACATTTGAGGCGCATCATGTTCAAATTTCAACACTCGTTGAGTTTTTGAGGTTATTGTAGAAATATTATAATTTCCAATTTAACATTTCATATAGTCAATATTAATAAATAATTATAGTAGTTATTATATTAATTTACCATAATTTCTTAGCTTATATAAGTTCCTCATCGAAATATTTGAGTTGTCCATAAGTTACACCCCCACCCCATGCACATACTTGGGTATCATCTTATGAATCATTTGTCCATAAATGTGTTTTAAGTTATCCATAAGTGCACCTATTTCAGGATACATCCCCACTAGTACCCCACATAGGAAGGTGGTGAATATAAGTATGAATCTCAAATTCCACCTCTAATAGGGCAATGGTTGGTGAGTAGCGCTGTGGGTATTATGAACACTAATATAGGAGGGATTACCCTTAATGTTCTTAGGATAGTAATTTTGAAATAACTAATAAACACCATTATAGTTATGAAATCAAAAAATCCTAAAACATGATAGTCCATATAATGTAAAAAACATAAATAAAATAAACACCATAATAACTCCGATGATAGCAACCACAATCACCTTCATATAAAAAATAGTATTTGTTATCTTGTAACATCCATA
Organism: Viscum album; assembly: GCA_963277665.1. Classification (NCBI taxonomy): domain Eukaryota; kingdom Viridiplantae; phylum Streptophyta; class Magnoliopsida; order Santalales; family Viscaceae; genus Viscum; species Viscum album. Next base: position 42,143,563 of record OY728162.1, read on the forward strand.
TCTATCACCAAATCACACCTACATACCTAAAATGTATATATATATATATATATATATATATACGAGAGCATATAATTATACGTGAAATGATCCTCCTCAAAACTTCTAATAAAAATGTTACAGAAGAATAAAAAATCACTTATAAAAAAATAGGGAAACTAACCAATCCCCTAAATAAAGTCAATTTTATTTTCAACCACACCATGGATCTCAATAAAAATAACCCATAAAATTAAGTAACATAATGATGAATCATATACATAATAAGGTTACCCTCCTAAAACTTTTTCACTCAAACAGTCACCCTAAACCCCAATGTATTTCATCTTGTCTCTCCCATCCCCTCCATATCATACTATACATCTATGGACACACATCATAACAAAATTCACACATCCCTAACACATCCCATCACGTCACATAAAATACTAAAATCTATTACATACATGTATAAACATATACTATACCTAAATCCATTATATAAAGTGTATAATTAAATGTATAATAAAATTATATGTTATAAATTGAAGTTTCCAGAACCTATATATAAATTTATGTCATAACCAAAAGACATTAAAACCTATAAGAGAATATATTATATACAATAATCCACCACATCCAGTATATTTCTATATACTCTCTAGGTAAACAAGAGAGAGTAGGGTTGGGGGATTTTCCATCCATCTATAACATCTATAACACAGATATTGGGAAGACACCCAGAACTTAATGCCATATATTAGCATCAGTTTCCCCTATCAAAATGGGCAGCAGAGTGTAATAAATCACATGGAACGATGATATATAAATAACACACATCCCTCCTAGAAGAAACTACCTAATCCCTAGACTCATTATATAACTAACATCCCACATGAAACCCAACTTCCATTTCTATGGATAGGGTGAAACTCTTAACCATAAAATAATCAAAGTTCAATAATCATTAATCAATAAATAATTAATTTTCATTTGAAATTAAATCTTGATAAATTTATAAATTAAATAATTTAATCATATAAATGTAGAGAGAAATAATTCATTATTCAAAAAAAATCATTCCAATATTTACTAATCTATAATTGTTTTTATAAATATCATGATCATTATAATAATTCAATAAGCATATCTATTTAATTAAATCCTCAATTTAATAACCATTCCATAATTCTCAGCACTAAGACTATATTTATATAGCATGGAAGATAATAATCAAAGAGGATTAATAGTATATATATCATTGAATAATAAGTAAGAATCAATAAAATTCATAAACAACTAGGGATCCTCATTTGAGCTGATCACCATCAACACCATTCCACATTATCCCCATCATACCTCATTAACTACAACAAGCCACCTATACGAAATAATATAAATATCATCCAACCCTCATTGCATCAACCATACTAGGTTTTAATAAATAGTTAGAAAGGGTTTGAATACATATTTATATATATCTATGGGGAAAAAATAAAGTGGTAAAAAATATAAATAAGAAATAATTTTTCTTTAATCAATACATGAAAGAAATAAAAACAAGGTACGAACACATTCAGATGATAGTTTGTAGTCACACAATCATCATTTTATGTTTTCTTATTTATTATTTAAATTATTTATAAATAAAATTTTTCAGGAAAAATAATATTAATATTAATGTATTATAGTTTTTAAAATTCCAAAAAAATTATAGAATGTAATTTTTATCATGTTATGATGTTTATGAAATAGAATAAGTTCACTTTGTACACTATATTCCTTATATTTCCATATTAAAATGATTACTCATTATTAAACATGTTGAATATGTATGAATTATTAAAGAATCCATATCAAAATAAAATACACATAAACTATAAAATAACATAATTCAAATATATAAATATCTTTCTCACAGGAGAATCATAATTCCCATTTAAAAATAATGTTTTCAATGAAAATACATTTTATTATTCCGCTACATTTTCATATTTTATTTGTTTAATTTATTTTAGATACAATATTTAAAATATTGAAGCATAATTTTTGGAAACATTCATGTAATAAAATAATAGAACATTAAAAAATATAAAAATTATTATAATCAAATGATAAATAACATTGTTTTTGTAGGTTCTAGGCATAGTGGAAGCGCGTTGGTGGGTGTACACAACTTTAATTTTAGCATTTAAACAACATTATATCTGAGATCCATCACAATAATAAAACGCCAGATCTTCAGAATAGAATGAAGAACGGAAAAGAAAGAGGAGGGTCCCAGAACCATTGATAGGATCATCATATGTTGGTTATAATTAATTTAATCAATTGAAAAGAATTACCTTGATGTAATTATTTCTTCTTTGATGTCTTTGGTCATGATCTGATGTGATCCGTCATTGCGTTGTAGAATCCAAGTGTTGGATTCCCCTAGCAGTGATCCACATGTGCTCCACATATCTCTGGATGTCGCCGAAGGGATCTATGAGTGCTAGCACGGAAGAACCTTAACTTGCGATGTCCGCCTTTGATCGCCGTGATCCGGTGGTGATGGATCTCTCTTGGTCTTAAGAGCATTCTTGGATGAAGGAATTATTTCGGCCTTGAGAGAATTCTATACAATTTTTGTGCACAATTATTCTCACTTGAAAAGTGTTGGGGTTTTGAGGATATTTATAATCTGGTTTGAGGTTATAGAGTTAAAACAATAAATAAAATCGTTACACATTTTATTTATTTCATTAACTCTCATTGAAAACCCACATCTAGAATGATTAATTCCTTGAAATGCACCCATGCTGATTATAATAAATATCATTTAATAAAACAATATTATTTCCTCAAAACTACGACTGGAAAACCTACACGGTGTGTAATCATTAATACACGACGTGTACTCGTTTTTCATTTCCTTTTCAAATTGAAAACAACACGGTGTGTATATTAAATATACACAATGTGTACTTTTATTTTACATTTTTATTTATTTCCTCCACGAAATTTATTAGACCTTGAGTAATGGATATTTATTTCTTAAATAAATGTAACTGCATTACTCGCTAATAAATATATATTATTTCACCCACAATATATTCCCTCAAATAACTTGTGTCAAAATAAATGCGATCAGACATCCTTAAATAATTATTAAACCACAACTAGGAATAATCTTTATTTAACTTGTTAAATTAATATTTAACTAAGATACATGGACACACTTATTGTGTGACCCTCTAGGCCTATTTCTCAGTGGAATTAGGCGGAGCCTGCCTAAAGTCCAAGGTTAGCATCTTGCAACATGCCAAGGCACCCATATAGAAAGAAGTTAACACAACAATGATGTGTCGCATCCTAAGAATGCTTACCGTGTAATTTAATCCCTTTGTTATGATTTCACATATCAAGTGGGTTGCATACTAGTGCCATCAACCCATGCGACCTATTATTATTTCTTTTAATTCCTAGAATTGAACTTGCCCATTCCTTACCATGGCTATGGATTTACTTAGGTTATATTAATTCCCTCAAAGGGTCTGAGATATCTAATTCTGTTATGGAATAGAAGGGACGAATCCTTTCTCGCATTATCTATTAATATAGAATTACTCGTGACGCACCCAACATATCCTACCTCGCTGCGGATAGTGTGTTGTCATAGTTTTCTTCAATACATCTAAGTGAACGAGTTTTAATACCCATTAATAATAATTTTAAAGTATAAGGACCAATACACACGTATGTAAATATGAAAATCCAATGACACTGTGAAATGTGGATTTCTTACTGGCGGGTCTCGTTCTCATAATATCCTCCTGGATATTACCAAGGGCGCACACCATGAGAAGGTGCCTCAAAGATTTATGAGTCCTCACCCCTAATGGACTATATTATTTGTGTCCCTCAAATAACATCATCTAGCCATAGAACATATATTCAAGAATAGTGTTATGGCACTTTCGGGTTCTCATCATAGCAGGGATCCGCTATGACCTTTTAATGCAACAGCTATCCATAGGACATTATCACATGCATTGTCATGCAGAAGAACAATCAAGATGTGATGAGGTATTTATTAATGAATAAAGTACAAAGTAGTTGGTTCTAGGCCACCAACTCCAACAGACTCCCACTTGGACTAGAGCCAACTGTTAACAACCTTTATCCGACTAGCTCTCACATGATATTCATGCTTCTGCTGAGATAGGACTTTAGTCATGCGATCCACCACGTTCTCTTCTGTGGACACTCTGATCACTGCAACTTCACCCATTTGATAGAAATCCCTCAAGAGGTGATACTTTCAGAGTATGTGCTTTGTCCGTTGATGTGACCTTGGTTCTTTTTCAAGAGCCACCGTTGCAGTATTATCACAATACAACGTGATAGGATCTTTACTGCTAGGCACCACATCAAGATTCTGGATAAAGTTCCGAATCCAGATGGATTCCTTCCCTACTAGAATTCTATGTATTTGCGACCAGGTATTTGTGACGGGATCCTGTGGAAAATAATCTTTAGCGAAGGGGTCTCGTCGCAAAAAGCCCGTCGCAGAAAACGACGTTGCAAAAAATATTATTTGTGACGGGCCCGTCGCAAATAATATTTTTTTACGATGGGCAGCTTCACCGTCGCAAATAAGTTTCTGATTATATACTTTATATATATAAAATTTTTTGCGACAGGCCCGTCAGAAATACTTTTTTGCAACGAGCCCGTAATACCGTCGCAAATAATTTTTTGAAAGTATTTATTTAGACTTTTTGTGACAGGCCCGTCGCAAATACTTTTTGCGACGGGGCCCCTAATCCCATCGCAAATAATTTAAAAAAAAGTTATTTAGGCTATTTGCGATGGGAACCCGTCGCAACAGATCCCGTCGCAAATAATAAATAAATTCAAAAAAAATAAATTTAATAAAATTTTGATTATTGAAAAATTATTTTTAATATCATTAAAATAAAATAAAAATAAAAATAATAAAATTCTCAATATTGACCAAAAAATATAAAAAAATCATTAAATATTATTATTATTATTATTAGTAAAATAAACAAATATTAAAAAAATATAATTCTGAAAAAATATACTTAATAAAATTATGATTAATGAAACAATAATATTAATATTATTAAAACAATAAAAAAATAAAATTATTAAAATTCTCAATATTCACAAATATAAAAAAATCATTAAATATTATTATTATTATTAGTAAAATAAAAAAACATTAAAAAATATAATACTGAAAAAATATATTTAATAAAATTATTATTAATGAAACAATAATATTAATATTATTAGAATAATAAAAAATAAAAAATTATTAAAATTCTCAATATTCACAAAAGAAATCATAAAATATTAAAAATTAAATTATGTAATATTATCATTGATATAAAAGAAAGAACTGCAAATAGTTCATATTACAAAAAATGTTAAATTCAAATGTTTTTAACAAAAGAATCATTGGGGGGGGGGTCGTCTTCTGGAGGAGGTGTGGGAGCTGAAGGAGATGGTGGAGGAAACATCATCCCTAAACTATGAGTTAGACGGTGCATGTACTCCATCTGCTCATGATGCTACTGCTGCCATCGACGCATCTCCTCCTCGTGCTACTGCTGCTTCTGCTGCTGCTGCTGACACATGTCTTCTTGTTGCTTCTACAAACTCTCTATAAGGACATTTTGAGCTCAGAACTGCCCCTGATACTGTGAGGCAGAAGTTGATTCCTCTCTATGAGCTCTTATCGAGCTGGACGCCGACATCGCAGTAGTACTATAATAAGTACCAGGAGTCACATGTGAACCGATACCAACTACTTGGCCCTTCTCAAATCCATACTGAGTCGCCTGCATCCATGATGCCTCGTCAAAATGGTGGACACTGGTCTGATCAGTCGCCTCATTCTGACCCTCAGCCTGTGTCTGATAGGTTGCAGCCTCATATGACTCCATCAATTCCAATTTGAAATTAAAATTGTGAAAATAATATATGCATTTAATTGTCAAACTGAAAAAATAAGACTAACCACAATCTGACGCTGGCGATCACCTCTAATCTCTCTGGTGGCTGGATCACTGTACATCATATGATAAACATCGAACTCTGTAATATCGGGATGCTAGACTACCTATATGAATATAAAATAAAATATTTATATTTTAAGTTATATAAAATATTTAAAAAAATACTTACTAGATGCTCTCTATGCCTGCTGAATGTACGACTACTATCTCGATGCGTCACCTCCTGTCTCCCCCGGTTCTGCCGACCCAATGAAGACCTTCTCTGAAATCCACCACCCAACTAGTGTACACATAATACATCCCAAACCTAAGATGAAATGTACTCTGGTCGGTGGGCTCTACATGACTCATCAAATACTCTCGCTCCTGCTTTCTTAATGGCCATATTTCTCAAATTGTGCAAAAACTGACACAAACGCTTACGCATAGCCAGCTCCCATGCTTCATAGATATCATTATGCATGCTATCATCGATGGGATACCATAAACCCAACAAATAATTTATAATATCAAGTTATTAATAAAATAAATTTCAAAATAAATTTCAAAATAAATTTAAAATAAATTTCAAAATAAATATTATTTATTTACGTACCAGCCAATGATTGTACATACTGAGCCATAGATCAACGAGAATCTGTTCCCATGTGATCCATGGCTGAGAAAAATAGTTGCGCAAGATATCCCTTTTCCAACAGCTACATTTGCAAAACTATGAAAAAATAATAAATAATCAAAAAATTAGTATATATATAAATAAATTAATGAAATCTAACTAAAATATACAGGTTACCATACCTCCGTGTGCATGTATCGAAGACAAGATGTGAACGTCGCATGGGTATAGGGTCTCGAATCATCAGTCGTGCAAGACTGTTCCCCCTCCGTGTACCTCTTGAACCACCAGTAGGCTGAGGGTCAGATGATCTAACATCCACCTCATCCAAAGGTAGCTTAGCCTCCTCTAGCTCATGTAATATATTAGATTCCATCTAAAACAAAAAATTATTATTGTTACCAGATAGTTGAAAATAACTATTATATATATATATATCAGTTATGATCATAACCAGCATTTAACTGTGTCAATGTTCACCTTCATCATTATCTTTATATCTGATGATGTCAATGTCTTCATATTCCTCCTCGGCATCATCAATATCCATATGAGTTTCACTTTCACCATCCCTTTTCATTTCAAATTCATTTGTAACATCATTAATATATTCATCACCATCAACCATTAAATATGGGGTGTCATCATCGATATTCACGTTTCTTTTTGAAAAAGATGGATTTTGAGTAGTCCTTTGAAAAATTTCAATTCCTTCCACTTCAACGAAACCACATTCAGTTGGAGTAAATTGATTTTCCCAAGATTTCATTTTTATTATGCTCCACCAATCACTGAGGTCTATTGAAGTAGCACATCAATTTTCATAATAAATTTTATGTGCCTGTTGAGCCAGTAAAAATGCTTCATTTACTGTAAGAAAACTTTTATATTTAATATCGACGATTCTATGAGTCGGATGAACATGCAAGACTCTCTCAGTATCCAACCACTATCATTTAAACATCGTTATGTAATTCTCTCCAAGATAACATAGCTCAATAATTTCATCCAGAATTCCGTAAAAGACAACTCCAGTTTTACTATGATGCGATCCTGTCAAACAAACTCCATTGATCATTGTTTTTTTTGGTTCCCCATATGCATGTGTATGAAATCGAAAACCATTCACCACATATGAATTATAAGATTTAACCATTTTGGGTGGAAGGTTACTCAATATACACAGTCACTTATCAATTTTATCAGTATGTTGAGACACCTGCTATTTTTTAAAACAATTATCAATATAATAAATAGTAAACTGAATTGATATTAAACCATTAATAATTAATGTTACCAGTTTTTGAAACCATTGAGAATTTTTTTTGTCTGTGTTCTTCAAGAGAAACTACTGTAATTTGTGGAAGTTTTTTCTTGATATGATTATCATATAACCTATAAATAAAATAAATTTACATACTCTAACAGAAATTATAGAATAAGTGATATAAGCACTCATAGTACAAATGTTGTCATTTCTTCATAGTTGAGCAGAACATATGTATGAGGTCTGTGATGTTCATCATCTGAAAGCCATCATTCTTGAACTCTAATGAAATTAAGATTTGGCTGATTAAAAACTGATAATTGATTGTCCATTTCATTATTAACATTTCCCTCATTCCATCCCATGCAGTTTTATTTTGAGGGATATTTAGATTCAAAATAGTGAGAGTAGAAAAAAAATTTTCCACTTGAAAATAAGATTCAGCAATTGAGCCTTAAACTGATGCTTGATTATGTACTTTTATCTTCAATTTATGCATGTATCTCTCAAATGGATACATCCATCGAAACTGTACTAGACTTTGACATTTAGCTTCATGTGGAAAATGTAATATTAGATGTTCCATTGAGTCAAAGAAAGTAGATAGAAATATTTTTTCCAGTTTACATATAATTACAACAACATCTTCTTATAGTTTTCTTAGTGCATCATAGTCTGTTGTCGCAGCACAAATGTCTCGAAAAAAATATGATATGTCTGTTATTGAATCCCAAATCATATAATTCATCAAACCTCTGAATCCAATCAGCATAATTCTTTCCATTATAACATGACAATCATGACTTTTTAATCTGGTAGTATGACCATTCTTAACACATCTGCCCAAATTGGAAGCATAGCCATCTGGAAGTCTCAAATTTGCAATCCACTAACATAATAATAAGAGACTCTCTTTGGATAGTGTATAAAATAATTTTTGGCTTCATTAACATCTATGATCTGACATTTTCAAATAGTTCAAGTTCCGGTCGCCTACAAATTTGGGCAAGATATAATCGTGATTTTAAAGTATCTTTGGTCTTAACTGGTGTATCCAAAAATATATGAAATAAATTATCAAAATAGTTCTTCTCAATATGCATGACATCCAACATGTGGCGGACCAACAAATCAGACCAATATGGGAGATCCCAAAAAATGTTTCATTTTATCCAATTATGTTCTTTCCCAAAGCCATGAATTTTCTGTTGGTTTATTGTTGGCCGAAATATGATGGGAGGTAATGAAAATACAACTGATTTTAACTCTATACCTAAGATCATTTTTGTAGGTTCATCCCTTTCAATTGTTCCTTTTATAAAATGAGATTTTTTCTTTTGAAAAGGATGATCGGTTCGAAGAAATCGGTGATGATAGTCGAAATAGAAAGGTTTTTTTTCCATTGATGAGCATAAAAGATTTGTTGTCTTTCATACAGTAAGGACATGACTTCGGACCATGTGTACTCTGGCCAGATAACATGCCATATACTGGAAATTCACTAATCGTCCACATCAATGCATCTTTTAATATGAAATTTTTTTTTCGTAGCAACATCATATGTACTAACACCATTACTCCACAATGAATTTAACTCATCAATCAATGGTTTCAAATAAACATCAATATTCTTTTTTGGATGTCCTAGGATTAATAAGGTCAAAAAGATATAGGGCTCTTTCATCAACATCCATGGAGGTCGATTGTACGGAGTTATAAAGATAGACCAACATGAATACTGACTACCATAAGAACCAAATGGACATAAACCATCAGTAGAAAGACCCAATCGCACGTTTCAAGTTTCTAAAGTAAAAGACATATGCAGACAATCAAAATGTGTCCATGAATCACCATCAGATGGATGATTCAAGCTTTTACCAGTTGAAATATTGGTTTTGTGCCATGACATCATTGGCGTTCTGTTATGAGACATAAATAAACATTTCAGCCTGGGTGTAAGGGGGAAATATCTCAACTGTTCTACAGGAATCGATCCAGACTTCCCTAGTTGAGCTTCTTTATACCTCGATTTTCCACATGTGGGACAACTATCCAATGACTCATTTTCACTAGAATATAAGATGAAACCATTTTCACATGCATGAATATTCCTATAACTAAGGCCTAGATTACGAACCAACCTCTTTCTCTCATAGTAATTTGCAGGAAACACATTTCCATCAGGTAATGGTGTTTTAACCAAAAAAAATATCTGATCAAAACAATTGTTTGACCTTGTATTATCGGATTTAATAGCCATAAATTTTGCAACCACTTATAATTTTCTTATACTACAACCAGGATATAATGCATCTTTATCAGACCTCAACAACTCATAAAATTAGGATGGTGTCAACTCAGGAGTTGAATTAATATCATTGTGAGTTTCAGTTTGTTGAACAAATGGAATAACAACATCAAATACTAAATTTTGGAACCATGATGGATCCTGAATCAAGTTATTAGTATCTTCTATAGAAATTCGCTCACCGTGTTGATACCAAAAAACATAATCTGGTTGAAAACCAAACCACAAGAGATGTCCCCCAACCTTGTCAAATGTTTCAAACGTTCTCAGAGCACATTTTTTACAAGGACACTTAATTATGACTTCTGAAACATATTTTGGTTTTGATGATGCAAATGCTAAGAAAGATTCAACACCCTCAATATATACAGGATTTAAGCCAGAACTATTTGGATTTCTGTGCTGATTTATCCAAGCGTGATAATCTAATAATGATTGATGTCGACTTCCTTGTTCTATATTTTTCTACAAAATATAAAATCATCACTATTTTTGAATAATTTGAAATTATAAAAAAACTATCTGAAACAAGAAGATAAATAATTACTACTACTTCTTAATAATTACCTTTAATTATAAGAAACACAATTTCCAGTGGATTGACAGCTCCTCTTTTGCCCGACGCCTCATTTACTTGCATCTTTCTCACACTAAAATCACAATGAAGAATATGGTCATAGGTTCGCATATTCATTCTCGTATGCACGAGAATGAATATGCGTACCTCTAACCAGATTCTTCATTGTGATTTGAGTGTGAGAAAGATGTAACTAATGAGTCGTCGGCTAAAAGAGCCCCCTTTTCATTGATGAATCGTCTTCTTCCAACAATCACTGCATGAAAACATTATAAAAAATATGATACAAATTCTTATCCAATCTCATGCATACGATATTGAATATGCCTATGTAGGAACACATTTTTCAAAATGTTTTGAGTCAGTGAGAGTTGAAAGGACAAAAATCATCGAGCAAAAGGAGTGTCGTCAATCCATTGGAAATTATGCCAAGTTCTTAAAATTTATTAAAATTTATTAAAATTTCTTTCAACTATTTCTAATTGTTCTTAACTTTTCTAAATTGTTCTTAACTAATTATGACTAATTATTACAATTCATTACAATTCATTATTAGTTATTACAATTTATTACTAATTATTACAATTTATTACTAATTATTATAATTTATTACTAATTATTACAATCTATTACTAATTATTACAATTTATTACTAATTATTATATTTTTTTACTAATTATTACAATTTATTACTAATTATTAAAATTTATAACTAAATATTACAATTTATTACTAATTTTTATAATTTATTACAATTTATTACTAATTATTAAAATTTATTTCTAATTATTACAATTTATTACAAAATATTACATTTTTTACTAAATATTACAATTTATTACTAAATATTACAATTTATTAGTATTAATTACAATTTATTACTAATTAGTACAATTTTTTACTAATTAGTACAATTTATTACTAATTTGTACAATTTATTACTAATTATTACAATTTATTACTAATTTTTAAAATTTATTACTAATTATAAGAATTTATTTCTAATTATTAAAATTTATTACTAATTATTACAATTTATTACTAATTATTACAATTTATTACAACTTATTAGTAGTTATTACAATTTATTAGTAATTATTACAATTTATTAGTAATTATTACAATTTATTAGTAATTATTAAAATTTATTAGTAATTATTACAATTTATTACTAAATATTACAATTTATTACTAATTATTACAATTTATTACTAATTATTGCAATTTATTACTAATTATTACAATTTATTACTAATTATTACAATTTATTACAATTTATTACTAATTATTACAATTTATTAATAATTATTATAATTTATTACTAATTATAAAAATTTGTTACTAATTATTACAATTTATTACCAATTACTACAATTTATTACTAATTATTACAATTTATTACTAATTATTACAATTTATTACTAATTATTACAATTTATTACTAATTAATAGTAATTATTACAATTTATTACTAATTATTACTAGTTTTTAATAATTATTACAAATTGTTAGTAATTATTACAATTTATTACTAATTATTATAATTTATTAATAATTACTAAATTTTCTTTCTAATTATTACAATTTATTACTAATTATTACAATTTATTACTAATTATTAAAATTTATTACTAAGTATTACAATTTATTACTAATTATTACAATTTATTACTAATTATTACCAATTATTACAATTTATTACTAATTATTACAATTTATTACTAATTATTACAATTTATTACCAATTATTAGAATTTATTACTAATTTTTACAATTTATTACAATTTATTAGTAATTATTAAAATTTATTAGTAATTATTAAAATTTATTAGTAATTATTACAATTTATTTCTAAATATTACAATTTTTACTAATTATTACAATTTATTACTAATTATTACAATTTATTAATATTTATTACAATTTATTACTAATTATTACAATTTATTACTAATTATTACAATTTATTACTAATTATTACAATTTATTACTAATTATTACAATTTATTACTAATTATTACAATTTATTACTAATTATTACAATTTATTACTAATTATTACAATTTATTACTAATTATTACAATTTATTACAATTTATTTCTAATTATTACAATTTATTAGTAATTATTACAATTTATTAGTAATTATTACAATTTATTACTAATTGTTACAATTTATTACTAATTTTTAAAATTTATTTCTAATTATTACAATTTATTACTAATTATTACAATTTATTACCAATTATTACAAATTATTACTAATTATTACTAATTATTACTAATTATTACAATTTATTACTAATTATTACAATTTACTACTAATTATTAAAATTTATTACTAAATATTAGTAATTATTACAATTTATGACTAAATATTACAATTTATCACTGAATATTATAATTTATTACAATTTATTACAATTTATTAGTATTTATTACAAATTATTATCATTTATTACTAATTATTATCATTTATTACTAATTATTATAATTTATTACTAATTTTTACAATTTATTACTAATTATTACAATTAATTAGTAATTATTACAATTAATTACTATTGATGACAATTTAGTACTATTTATGGCAATTTAGTACTATTTATTACTAATTATTACTATTTATTACTCATTATTACTATTTATTACTCATTATTACTATTTACTATTATTTATTAATAATTATTCATATTTATTACTAATTATTAGTATTTATTATTTTTTATTACCAATTATTATTAATTACTACAAATTAATTATATACATTACTAATTATCATTAATAATTATTAATTACTACTAATTATTAAAAATTAGTACTAAAAATGTCAATTTATTAGTACATGTAAATACTAATGACAAAAAAATTTAAATTTAATTTAATTCCAACTAATCAACAATAATAAAAATTAACATAAAAAAATGAAATAAATAATAAAATAAATAAAACATATATACCTTTAAGCTTGATTTTTTATCGATGTAGACAGTTTCACAACTTCCTCGTGAACAAAAAAATTAACTTAGAAAAATTTTCCCTCTAAAATCAGTGTTCAGAGAGAAACAAGATCTACGAATTCAGAGTAATGAGAGGAAAACAGATGGGGGTATATATAGGTTGGATTATTTGCGACGGGATACCCATCGCAAATAATTTCTTTTGCGACGGGACTCGTCGCAAATACCTACTCCCGCATTAATTAGTGTCGGCGGTTAAAAAGTTATTTGCAATGGGACCCGATGCAAATAGTCCCTACCGACACACCTTTTGCGATGTGACAACATCCCATTGCAAAAAACTATTAACCACCGCCGGGTATTTGCGACGGGCCCAGTCTTAAATAGTGAAGTATTTGCGACGGTGGGATCTCATTGTCGCAAATGACCCTTGTGCGGCTTCACGCGGTTTGGCGCGTTAGTCGCGCCAAACCTTTTGCGACGGGAGACAAAATCCCGTCGCAAATAATTTGTTATTTGTAACGGGGGTAACCACCCGTCGCAAATAACCTCTTGGACTGACCTTTTGCGACGGGAATAATTCCCGTCACAAAAAGCCCGTCGCAAAAAAGTTCTTTTTCCCGTAGTGCTTGGCTACATCAGAAGCTGCTATATTTGGACTCTTCTGTAGAATCAGCGACAACTGGCTGCTTTGAACTCTTCCAGCTCACAACTCCTCCATTGAGACTCAAACCATATCCATATTGCAACTTCATATCATTCTGATCAGTCTGAAAACCAGCATCAGCATACCCTCTGATGACAAGCTCCTTGTCTCCTCCATACACTAGGAACATATCCTTAGTTCTTCTCAGATACTTATAGATAGTCTTAACAACATTCCAATGTTGTTCTCCTAGATCTCCTTGATATCTACCTACCATGCTCACTGCATAGGCAACATCAAGCATGGTACATAACATGGTATACATGATGGATCCTATAACCGAAGTGTATGGGATCTTACTCATTCTATCTTTCTCCTGTTGTTTCCGAGGACACATTTTCTTAGAAAGATGTAGGCCGTGTGACACTGGAACCAATCCCCCCTTGGATTGTTCCATACTAAATCTCTTTAGTATCTGGTCAATGTATGTACCCTTACTTAGTCCAAGCAGCCTCTTGGATCTATCACGAATGATCTTGATCCCTAGAATGTAGGATGCTTCATCTAAGTCCTTCATGGAGAAAGACTTGTTCAACCATTCCTTAACTGACTATAAGACTGGTACATCGTTTCCAATAAGCAATATGTCATCAACATAAACTACGAGGATAACGATCGCATTCCCATTAAACCGCTTATAAACACATGGCTCACATTCATTTTTAATGAAACCAAACTCCTTTATGAATTCATCAAATCGAATGTTCCATGACCTTGATGCTTTCTTTAAACCATAAATGGATTTCTGCAACTTGTAAACCCATTTGGCTTCACCTGGTGTTACAAACCCTTCTGTTTGTCTCATATAGACATCTTCCTGAAGGTTCCCGTTAAGGAATTCCGTTTTGACATCCATCTGCCAAATCTCATAGTCATGGTAAGATGATGTGGCAAGTATGATTCTTATGGGCTTAAACATGGCAACTGGTAATAAGGTTTTATCATAGTCAATTTTTTGACGCTGTCTAGATCCTTTAGCAACTAGCCTTGCTTTATAGGTGCTAACCTGACCTTCCATGTCCAGTTTTCTCTTGAATACCCATTTGCATCCAACAGGCTTTACATCAACTGGCTCATCGACCAGAACCCAGACATGGTTCTGATACATGAAATCCATATCAAAATTCATAGCTTC
The DNA here is from genome assembly GCA_963277665.1 of Viscum album. NCBI lineage: Eukaryota > Viridiplantae > Streptophyta > Magnoliopsida > Santalales > Viscaceae > Viscum > Viscum album. Next base: position 42,159,142 of record OY728162.1, read on the forward strand.
TAGCCATCTTGTAGCTTCTGAGCTTTCTACTACTTCTTTAAAGGAGGGAGGTTCATCATTGTCCAACAATAATGATTCACTATCCTCGGTAACTAGGAAACCAAATCTCTCTGGTTCCCTTACCTCTCTTGAGCTCCTACGTAGTACTTGTATTTATGGAACCTCTTCCATAGGGACCTGTGGCACTTGTTCCTGTACCAACTCCTATATATCTTGAGCATCAACTTCATCGAATTCAATCTTTCTACCACTATTTTTTGAGGATGTGCTCCCTCTCAAGAAAGAAAGCTTTCCTGGCGATAGTAACTTTCTTGTCTGACAGGTTATATAGGTAATATCCTTTTGTTTCCTTGGGATATCCTATAAAGATACACATCGTGCCCCAGGGTGCTATTTTGTTTCCTAAGAAGGTCTTAACAAATGCCTCACATCCCCATACACGTGTGTGTGACAAAATGGGTTTCCTTCCATTCCATAAATCGGATGGAATTCCATTTGCCTCCTTAGTTGGTACTCAGTTTAATGTGTATACTGCAGTTTATAATGCATATCCCCAAAAGGATAATGGAAGATCTGCATGAATCATCATCGACCTCACCATGTCCAACAAGGTGCGGTTTATCCTTTCACTAACACCATTCCACTATAGTGTATATGGAGAAGTGAGCTGAGATAGAATCCCAGACTCCCGTAGAAGATCGATGAACTCTTGGTTCAGATATTCTCCACCTTGATCTGATTGAAGTTTCTTTATCTTCTTAATAAGCTGATTCTCTAATTCATTCTTGAATAACTTAAATTTCTCTAAGGCTTCTGACTTATAGCTCATTAAGTATACATAGCCATATTTACTCAAATCATCAGTAAAAGTTATGAAGTAAGAATATCCACCTCTATATTCTATGGGAAATCGTCTACACACATCCGTGTGCACCAATCCTAGAAGCTCTATGGCCCTTTCACCTTGTCCACCGAAAGGTGGCTTGATAATTTTACCTTGTAAACAAGCATGACATCTATCAAGTGGTTTTAGCTCAGTAGAGTCTAAATAAACATTTTGGCAGAGATTTTTCAAGTGCTTCTCGTTTACATGACCGAGATGGTGATTCCACAACTGGGTGATGCATGAGTCATGTTAGTTTGTTTAGTTATCGATTGACAACACTTGGTTTTCACAATTTAATACATACAAATCATTATTTAAATGTGCCATACCATAACATATGTTTTTCTTATAAAAGAGACAACCCTTATTTCCAAAATTTAAAATAAATCCATCTATATCCAAAAAAGATATAGTAATTATGTTCATGGTAACACTAGGAACATAATAACAGTTATGTAACACCAAAATCATCCCAGTTGGCAATGAGAGGTGGTAATCGCCAATGGGAAAAGCAACCAGCCTCACGCCATTGGCAGCTCAAAGATCCACCTCTCCTCTGGAAATATTTCTAAATCTACTTGGTTCCTACATTTGAATACAGATGTGAGCCCCACAAGCTGTATCTAATAACCAATGTGTAGAAATGGAAATATTACCCTCAATAACGAACATGCCTTTAACATCCCCACGCTTTTGGGGTGAAGTTCCTCTTCTAGTGACCTTGCTTGCCACATGAAAAACACACCGCCTCCCATTCCTTTCCCTGCCTCGGGATCTTCCCCTTCTTGGAAGGAAGATGCTCGGGGGCTTCAGACTGTTTATAAGTCTTTGGACCCTTTCCCTTATCCTTCCTTTTCTTATTCACCATAAGGACTGCGAGTTTTTCATGCCCCATGTCCTTATCTACTGGACGAACTAATGTCAGAAGTTCTGATAGACTCTTCTCATTGTTGCTCATATTGTAGTTGACAATAAATCTAGATAAGGTCTTGGGCAGTGATGATAGGATGAGATCTGTATGCAACTCATTCAGGAATTTAATCCCTAAGATGTCCAGGAGTTAAATGTAGCCAATAATCTTGACTACATGAGGTCCAGATGGCACAAAATCTTCAATATTAGTTGTAAACAAATAATTGGAGATATCATATCTCTCTTGTCTCACCTTCTCTTGGTAGAGATCCTTAAGGCGAGACATCATACTATACACATCTGTGTTTTCATGTTGCTTCAAGAGCTCATTAGACATGGCTGATAGCATGAAAAATTGGACATCTGTGGCAGTATCCATATGTTTTATATAGAGAGATAGTTCCTCATAACTGGCCTCTTTCCCAGGCGCAACTGGAATAGGCTCTTTCATCACATACAATTTTTTTTCATGGCGAAGGATGACGTCTAAATGCCTCTGCCACTCTTCGAAATTGGTGTCAGTGAGAAGGTTTTCCTTCTTGATTATGGTTCTCAATGATATGCTTGAAGTCATTTTTCTTGTTGTTTCTACAAATTAATCTGAGAAAAGGTTTAATACTTTATTATAAAACTGAGACAAATAAATAAATTAATACTTATTAGTCTCCCACTATTTTATCAAAATCCAATAGCCCTCACCATTGACTTCAGAATATTCTATTTCCTGAATATTCTAGTGGAAAGGATCCATATTTCCCTTCACATTACCCCAAATAGGGTTGGTCGAGCAACTTGAAGGGTTTTAGGTAGGCATTCCAAATGACAGCTGCATCAACTCATGGCTCCTAGATCCGCTGAGTGGACTCCCCAATCCTGAAATCCTTTTATTTTGTATTTCCTCAACCTTTGCCTCTTGGTTACACCAAGTCCTTCTGTGAAAGTCAACCCTTGATGTGAACCAAGTCAATTCAACCCAAAACCTTGAATTTGAATTCCCATATAATTGAAAGCACCCCAACTAGGTTTGGTCAAGCACTTTGAACTATGGTTTGATTCTAACCAAGATTATGGAAGGCTATACCGTCTTAATATTTCTTTGAGGGATTTTATCCTTATACGAAAATTTATAATTTATTATCTTTGATTACATGCTTGTTAATATTAAGTGGGATATACTTAAGTGGATAACATTGCAATTGGACAATGAATGGAAATGCGCCCGTAAAGGGCTCTCGCGATAGGGTTTTCCTCTCGCCGCCGCCGCCCCTTCGCAGCGGACGACGCGGCGTTCCCCCTCACACTCGGTGTGCCGGCTAGGATCTTGACGGCGTCACGCGATTTCGTGGTCTTCTATTGATGTGGAGTTCTTTTTTGGGCCTCGAAGGTTGCTGGTTCGGACTGGCGGGTGTAAGACCGGTCCCCATCGACGACATACTCTTCGGAGCGCCCCAGGGTTCGTTCTCGGCAGTTCGCTGGTGTCCGGCGGGGTGATTCTCAGCGTCTGATGGTCCCGATCTTGCGTCGGTGGTTCTTGGGGTCCCGGCCTCTCCCAGGAGAGTGCGGTGGGGTTCCATCGTGTCTGAAGCGGTCTTTTTGGTTGGTGGCGGCGGGGTCTTCAGTTTCTGGGTGCTGTTTGTGCGGTTGGGTGGTTCCTGTGATGCCTGACCTTCCGGATATGGTTTGTGTTTCTTCCTCATCTTGTTTCTTGGGGAGGTGATGTATGGTTGTACTGGTTTTGCGTTTTTTGGTGCCTTCGGTGAGGCGTTGATTTTGGATATGGCGATGGCGACGGTGTCGCCGGTGATGTTGTTTCTTGTGAGTGTTTGTTCCCACTGTGTTTCTGCTGGTGGTGATTTTATGGTGATGCCGGAGGAATGTTGGATTTGCGGTGTCGACGATGGCCGGAGTTCAGTCTCACGTCTTGAGATGAATATGATGGTTCCGACGCCGGTGAAGGGTGGCACATGACGGTGGAGGGTTATCACTCGGCCTTCATTTGGCGTGCGGACTGAACAGACAGACTGACGTTGCAGACGCACGACATGAGGCCTGTCAGCGCAGAGGGGTACGTGGACACTCGGGTCGGCTCGAGGCGGCTGGAGTTTGAATTTGAATTTGATTTTGAAGTTTGAATGGAGGTTTTGTGGTCTACTGGATGGTAGGGAATGATGTTTGGGTACCGACAACCCCTTAAACCGGCCATATGAAAATGAAAAAAATGATTAGCGATATACTTAAGTGATTAACCATGTCTAAGATAATATTTATGCATAATACAATCTTATTTTAGTTCCATCTTGAATGCATGTTTAATTCATTAATTAAGTGATCGTGACAACACACCCACAATAAATATAAACCAATAAACTAACAGAAATAAAATAAATGGTTTGATCATGTGTTTTTCTATTGGTTAGTTTATCTTCTGGTTGTTAAACTAACCCAAGACCTAGGGTAGAAACACCTCAAACCTTTTGGGTTTGTGTTTTCAACTTTCCACCTATCCACCTTTGTATCTCCTTGGATTGGTTTTACCTTGGATCCTAACTTGAGCCACCTCCACTATCTTGGGAGCTCCATCCATTACATATGCATTTATCTCACATGCAGGTGAGGGGTAAAAGGTGTTTTCACATAAAATAATCCTTTGGAATGCAGGCCCTACATATTAATGAGGAGAAGGATCTCAAGCCAACAAATTTAATTTAAATAAATAAATTAAATGAAACCATTCACATACAAAGGTATTGGTCTAGCTCATGATCATCCATACAAGCAACGATATTACGCATTAATAAAACTAGCATTCAATTATTTAATCATTCTTGTTTAAGATAAATCATGCCAAAATCAGTTAATTATCTTTAATTAATCAATCCTTTTATCTTAAACCATTTTATGAATTTCCTTGAGATTCTCATCCATCATATTTTTAAACAAATAAATTCATTTAAAATTATCTTTGTACGTAAATTGTACCTTGGAGGCAACCCAGTGAATTCCAATTCATTAAAAATATGTTAAATTAAACACATATATATAAAACACATATCACATGTTTTTCCTCAGATTTACACCTGCACTATGGTACACGTCTCAAGGGTTTGTATAATATAATAATAAATTTTAATAAATCTGTGTAATTTGGATGAGTACACGGTGTGTAGTTCCGACTACATGGCGTGTACTTTTGTTCACTTTCTATCTGAAGTACACGCCCGGGGACATGGCGTGTAGATTTACTTCAAATTTTTTTGGATTAAATGGCATGTTCAGTGGGACACACACCATGTAGTATCTGCGTTACATGATTTCTAGCTGAGCAATCCATGCATGGAGTACACGGTCAAACCCTAACCCAAAGGGACTACACACTGTGTTCAGTTGGAACACATAACGTGTAATCCGGAAACCATGTCCCACCTCTTCCTGTTCAACACACGGTATCATAAATGACTAGGTAGGATCCAATATGTGGCATGATTTCGTAGATAAGTCAATGCATTGAACCTAGACTACACAGCGTGTACTTCCGAATACACACCGTGTATTCTGGTGTTTTACGACCAGGAGCATTTGGCACCTCCGGATGAGATCCTTTATTTTATTTTAATCAAAATTAAAATAAAAATTCATTTCTGTAAGGTGAATGAGAAACGAGAGGGGAGGAACAGATCTTGAGATTCATATTTTAAAGAACGATTAACTTGAATTGAAACAACTAAATTATTAAATGCGTAAATCACCAACAAAAAACTAAAAAATTATAATCAGTGATATAAACCCTCTATTACCACTTGTAGGTTCCAGACGTAGTGGAAGCACGTTGGTGGGTGTACCCAAATTTAATTTTATAATTTAAACAACGTTCAATCCGAGATACGTCACAATAATAAAATTTTGGATCTTTGGAATTGAACGAAGAACGAAAAAGAAAGAGGAGGGTCCCAGAACCATTGAGAGGATCATCATATTTTGGTTATAATTAATTTAATCAATTGACAAGAATTACCTTGATTTAATTATTTCTTTATTGATGTATTCGGTCATGATCTTATGTGATATGTCGTTGCGTCGTAGAATCAAAGTGTAGGATTCCTCTAGTGGTGATCCACATGTGCTCCATGTATATCTGGATGTCGATGAAGGGATCTACGGGTGATAGCATAGAAGAAGCTTCACATGCGATGTTTGCCTTCGATCGCCTTGATCCGGTGGTGATGGATCTCTCTCGGTCTTGAGGGAATTCTTAGAGGAAGGAATTCTTTTGGCCTTGAGAAAATTCTCCATAATTGTTGTTCACAATGATTCTCACTTGAAAAGTGTTGTGGTTGTGAGGATATTTATAATCGGGTTTGAGGTTATAGAGTTATGACAATAAATAAACGCGTTACGCATTTAATTTATTTCGTTAACTCTTATTGAAAACCCCCATGTTGAATGATTAATTCCTTGACATGCTCCCACGCTGATTATAATAAATATAATTTAATAAAACAATATTATTTCCTAAAAATCCTGACTGGAAAAACTACACGGCGTGTAATCATTAATACACATCGTGTACTCTTTTTTCATTTTCTTTTCAAAATGAAAACTACACGGTGTGTATATTAAATATACACGGTGTGTACTTTTATTTTCCATTTTCCTTTATTTCCTCCAACACATTTATTAGACCTTGAATATGGATATTTATTTCTTAAATAAATGTAACTGCATTACTCGATAATAAATATATATTATTTCACCCAAAATATATTCTATTTAATAACTAGTGTTGAAATAAATGAGATCAGGCATCCTTAAATTATTATTAAACCATATTCAAGAATAATATTTATTTAAACTATTAATTTAATATTTAACTGAGATACATGGACACACTTAGTGTGTGACCCTCTAGGCCTCTTTCTCAGTGGCATTAGGCGGAGCCTGCCTAAAGTCCAAGGTTAGCATCTAGCAACACGCCAAGACACCCATAGAGAAAGAAGTTAAAGCTTAAATGACGTGTCACCTCCTACGAATGCTTACCAAGTAATATAATCCCTTTTTCATGATATCTCATATCAAGCGGGTTGCATGCTAGTGCCATCAACCCATGTGCTCAATTATTCTTTCTTTGACTTCCGGTAATTGAACTCACCCATTCCTTACCATGGACATAGATTTACTTAGGCTATATCAATTCCATAAAAGGTCCTGATATATCTACTTACATTATGGAACAAAAGGGACAAATCTTTTCTCATATTATCTATTAATGCAACATTACTCGTGACGCACCCAACATATCCTACCTCGCTGCGAACAATGTGTCTTCATAGTTTTCATCAATACATTTAAGTGTGCGAGTTGTAATACCCATTAATAATAATCTTAAAGTCTAAGGACCAATACACACGTCCGCAGATAAGAACATCCAATGAAACTATGAAATGTGGATTTCCTACTGGCGGGTATCGTTCTCATAATATCCTCTTGGATATTACCAAGGGTGCACACCATTAGAAGGTGACTCAATTTTTTATGAGTCCTCACCCCTAATGGCCTTTATTATTTGTGTCTCACAAATAACATCATCCGGCCATAGAATATATATTCAAGAAAATTGTTATGGAACTTCCGAGTTCTCATCATAGTAGGGATCCGCTATGACCCTTTAATGCAACAGCTATCCTTAGGACATTATCACATGCATTGTCACGCAGAAGAACAATAAAGATGTGATATGGTAGTTATTAATGAATAAAGTACTAAGTAGTTAGTTCTAGGCCACCAACTCCAACAGTTTTCCCATTATTCCTTTTATTTTCTAATTATTATTTTTTAGGTTAATTTAATCTATTTATTCAATTGTGAAATTGGCATTATAATCCCACAATTTCACATAAAATAATAATAAGAAGTTTTTGGATTTCCTATCAAATTTCAAATATTTATTGGTTTTTGTAATATTTTTTCTATGATACACTAACTGTGTTTTTCTATACAAGTTCATGGAGATAGAAGATAGTTTATAATATAAAAGACATGAAGCTAAAACCCATTAAACACATTTATCATAAAAAAATTCTATTTAAAATGTAACTCAATGAAACTTGAAATAGTTTTAACTACTAATATGACATTAGTATTGAAATATATTTATATAATTAATAATATAAAAATATTTATAATTACTCTTTGTTTATGATATAAAATATCTAAAAAGGTTGGTGTTAAATTCCATTTATTAAAAAAAATACTTATAGGAGGATAGTTTTAGACAATACAAACTCATCCCCTTTTAGTTTATAATAAAACTAATGATGATTAGAAAAATGGACCATGATAATATAAACCAAAGAATCTACATAGAGATGTGTCATGAAAAATCTCATTAAAAGTTTCAATGATCTAATTCCTCCAAAATATCATCCTGAGAATAGAGGCTCATATTCTAATGGTCCCCTAGACCATGGGTATGAAATCCAAATATCCATGTTTTTCTTTCATTTTCTATGTTCTATATTGATCCTCAGAGTCCCAATCAATACCATTATTGATGGTAAGTGATAACTCCTCCATAATCATAAAAAACACATCCATTTTAGACTCACCCTTCACTAAAATAGTGAAATCTATTAGGATTAAAGAACTAAAAGGGGACTCCATAATAACATTAAAAGAATTTATATATTATTGTATTGAGAAGAAATCAGCAGATTTAAGACCCTTATGTGTTGGGACAATTCCCTTCAATGATATCTTACCAACAAGAGGAAGTTGATGGCCTAGAAAAACAAATACCATATGATAGGATATTAATATTTATAAATAGACACCAAAGGATGTGACTTAACATGGAACCTAGTTTGTTATGAAGGTGGATTCTTCACCTAATCCACATCAACATACATTTATGTTTCAATAATAGTATACACCTTAGAAAGATACGTTGATTTATACAATTTAATAGTGATAGATTCAAACCTGATTCTTATAAATTGAAATCCTAGTATCAAAAATTTTATAATCCCTAATAGAGATACTAGCTCACACTGGTACTCATCCAATGCTGGCTCCAAAAAATTGAGTTTTCTCGGGCTATTCTATCATAAGTGTTTTTTCAAATACAATATTCATAGATCTATGATTTCCTTTTTATAGATTTAAAATTTTCCCTAAACACTTTTGAATCCTTTATTTCTTCCACCAAATAGGATAGTTCATCCCTGTTACTTTTTTTCCCCGATTATCAATAGATCTTGTAAATTTTCTTCCCACGGGTCAACTAAATCAAGATCAGATTCATTATCAATAGAAAATACCTATTTAGAGTTAGAGAATTTGTTTTTATGATCGTTTTTAACACTAAAAATTTATTAGCACCATCATTACATCTCGACCCATATTTATTGTTAGAGGGACCTAACCCATCATGATCTATTGCAAAATATGTATGTTTACACCATCTTCTCTTATAACATGGTTTATGAATTCCCATACTCAATGATTCTAAGAGTTCAAGTCTTATATGGAAGGATGTATAGTAGAGTCATATCCTTTATCCCAACCCTCCATCATGATATTTATATCAAATCCCTGTGTCCCTAAATCCAAATCATCAAGTTGAGAAGTCACCCTAATAAAAGTTTCATTTCCATCTTGGTCCTCTAAATAATTGCTATACCTAGCCATATATTCCTTAAATTTATCAATTTAGTGAACCTTTATCCCTCAATAGATACAAAAATAATATTCTATGTAAATTATTATAAATATATCCAATATTATTACTACTCTTGAAAAATTCATTCATTTTTTCAAACGCAATAAAAAAATCAAAACAATAATCATTAATAGTTAGAACCACTTTTTTGATCATAAGAGAGGTAATATAAAACACCAATAATAGTATGAATAATTGAAAAAGAATCTTTTTATGATTTCTTATCCATCTTGAGAGGGACTCTAATGGCTAAGGAAACCTCCCAGGAGATCTTTGGGTGCCAAAAAAATATCAGACCATGGATTCATACCTAAATCCAGGTAATTGAATTTTTCACATTCATAGGGTTATAAAAATGACTGCATTCATGGATCATAATAAATCCATTATTTACATTAATAATGAAAAACCCCACTACATAGATTTCATAGTTGAATTTGGGAAAACAGTTTGGAAAAAACCTTCACCAAATGATGTAATTTTCCACCTATCGAATCCCTAGAAAACAAGAATATGTTTTTATACTAAAGAATCATCTATATATTCTTCTTAAATTATAAATATAAATGATTAATTATGTAGTGATAACTTTCCATAACATTGTTTCTAATAAGTTCATGGATTACTTCAACGAACTTTATATCGCCTTTCTTAATAATTTTCAAATTATCCAAATTAAATTCATTCTAGAACCCATAAAAATTTCCTTGGTTTGATGTATGAACCACATCATGAATTGGAAATGGTTAGGGGACACCTATCATGAATATTCATCTATCACATTATCTTTAGAGGTCCCTCCTATGAAAGAACTATAAGTACCTATGACAGCTTGAGTATAAGAGGTTTTAATTCATATCTTTACTTCAATTGAATCCCTATAGTTCATGGGATTTTACTTCTCTAAAAGACACTTAAATTTTAGATCCACATCGATAAAATAATTTGAGATATAATAATAAATGGATGTGTCTTTCACCAAGGAATTAAATAAATTATTTTCAACTCATGAATATTTTTTAAGATTTGATGAAAATAGTTTACTTGAGATACTTTTTTCCTTTGAAACCATAGAAATCTGGTTTAAAGGTGTAGAATATTTTATCAAGGGATTGAATGAATTTATGTTCACAACATCATAATAAAAAATAATATCATTTTAATACAAATTATTTAGGAGAATTATTCTATTTGAAAATGGATTAACTAGGTTTAAATGGGTAACATCCTTGCATCATCCACCTTTGAATAAAAAAGATTGAGATTTTTTGAATCTATAAAACCCTAAATCGCCTCACCATCACCATATAATTTCCAAGCCATTTAGTTGTCCATCCTTATACAAAAATTATTTATAATAAATTTAATTATATATGATACATTATTAATTAATATAATAAATATATTTATAATTTAAATATATATTTTTTAAAATATAATATTACTATATTTATAATAAAAATATATTTATTATAAATATATTTAGGTAAATTAATCTATAAAAAATATTAATTATTCTTTGGGCAGGTAATGTAGAAATGACTATAGTGAGATACTATTGTAGAATTACTATTCATCAAAATGGGATTTTGGGAAATGAATTTCACGTCATAGGGCTTCCACGACACATTTGAGGTCCTATTATTATGCGGAGGAACCCCTCCATGGTGTGGAACCACATAAGGAACGAATTGGACCTACTTAGAGGCATGACCTAGGAAACATCATGGTGTGCTTGAACATGGTTTCATTTCTTTTTTAGTGGGATTGAGCGCCAAGAGTGGTAGCATGGAATGGTCATGAGAAACAAGCCCTAGGTCACCAAGGCATGGTCCTTGTATCTATGGATTGGTACCCTAATGTAGTAAACAAAGGTTCTAGGATCAACGATATGATACATTAAGATAAACGTTGTTCTCAATTTTTGTCATGTTGGGAATTTTAAGTAGACAAAACAGGTAGCTATTGTGATAGATGATTGAGGCTGATGATCATGTGTACAAAAGGGGGAAAATGTGTGGTTCATGGTGTGGGAACTATGGCATGGTGTATTTGGTAGAGTTCATAAGGGACTTTTGGTTAGAAAAAGTACCTTCATGTTCACAATCAGGGGCCTTTGTGTTCATCATCAAGCAAGGATTCCGAGCTATACATATGTGAAAAAATAAATCCAATATGTTCTTGTCAATACTTGTAGGGTGGGATGAGGCTTAACCCGTTAGGGTTTCTAGGTGTGTGTTTCTTCTAGTTTGTATCCTCAAAACCAAATAAACATATTTATAAAAAATGTATCATATATAATTGTATATATATTATAAATAAATTGTTTATTTTTGTAATTTCATTTCCTTATATATATTTATTATAAATTAAATTATATATGATAAATTATCTATAAATATAATAAATATATTAGTGTTGTTGAATGATTGAAAGAGTGGTAATCCCAACACAAAACCCCGCATCATACCAGGGTTTGAATCTTGGTTGACTCTAATTTAGGGGAATTTTCTTCATGTTACTATAGTAGAACTATAGTATGAATTCAAGTACTATAGTATAAGAGTACTTTAGTAGATGTTGTACTATAATAGTTAGTATTATTCATCAAATTAGGATTTTGGTCCACTTTTCAAGGGCTTTTAGGGATAAAAAATTTTCCTAATGCATTACAGATCAAGGGAATTTAGTCCACTCAATAAAAAATGATCTTTCAATGAATTATAAATAATAAAATAGGTTCAGTGGGTTCTTACCAATCATTATAGGGAGGGATGAGTCTTTACTATCTTAGGTGAATATGTGTTTTAGTGCTTGTAGTTTGTAATCCCTTGATTCGAATAAAAATTTATAATTATTTTATTTTTAAAAATAATTATAAAAATAATTATAATTACATTAATATATTTCTATTTTTCTTTATTATAAATATATTTATTTTTTATAAATATATTTATTATATTTCTAAAAAAATGTATAAAATATATTTTTTTTATCAAAATGGGAAGAGGATATGGGTTGTGGGTCATGACCCCACAATTTAATGAAATTATATCTGATGAACATTGTGGACTTACACAATAGATTTTTTTATTCTAGTATAGATTTTAATTCCTCCTCAAAATGAAGGAAATTATTTGACATCTCAAGTTAGGGATCTGGTCCCTAATTTGTAGGATGTGATGGATCTTAATGATTCTAAGGTTAAATCAAGATAGTTTTCTAATTTTAGGAATGAGGAGTCCTCATTAACTTATTGTATCAAGAATAATATATATTTATCCATTGATGAAGTAGATAAAATCTTACACAAGGATCATATTAGGAAATGAATGTTTTTGAGGATGCCAAAGCTTATCTCCTTAAAGGATCAGATCTGGGGATTTATTTTTCATAATACAAGACTTAATGATATTTGTGGCTCCTCTGATTGCTGTATGAAATCCATTAGCATGTATTTTCCAATATTTTCTTCCGGTTAGTAAAGATCAAGAATAGGTCTTGGGGATCTGTATTTTTTTCACTTAATTCTTGTTTTTTAAAGATAAATGAATGGGATATTTTTCTAATATAGAGAAAGAGATTAATTATATCACTCATTTATGGGATAAAATTTGAAGTTTAAATTTGTTGTTATGGAATCCTACATGTTTATGGGATGATTCTTCAACCATTGTTACTCCGATTAAATGTAATTGTGAAATTGATATGGCTTGATAATATTATTGAATTTGATATTTGATTTACCTTAATATAGACTATTATTATTTCTTACCATGAGAACATTTTTTGGATTTTCATTGAATTTGATAAGTTTATTTCATTTTATTGTTCTTTTAACTGCATTATTCTTGCATCTAAAAATAAAATATTAGTTTTCTATGTTCTTTATAAAACAAAAAAAGGAATCTATCTACTTTTTATAGTCCAAAGAATAGTTTTATGAAGACGTCTCCTGAGGATAATAATTGGGAATAAAATTTAAAAGATGTCGTGACTACATATTATGAAAATTTAGTTAATGGTATCTAAATTCTTACTTGGGATTATTCCTCCTCTCATGTTGACTAAGTCTAGGCCCTTCCTTAACCACTTTCAGTTGATTATCATGATTGTAAGATGATTATGATGAAATTATAATTAGTTGATAATGAACACTCAAGGAATTATGTCCAAGATAGATACATATGAATGGATCTTTATTACCTTATGGAAGATTAATTAATGAGGACTAATGTTAACAAAGAAAAAACACAACTATCTTCTCACCTAAAATGCCTAAGGGTTGGTTTATTGTATCTATACAAAAATTTAATTAAAATTATAAGCAAGGATGTATAGGAATGGATATTTTTTAAGGGTTGGAAGAGGGAAATGGTCGGTCTATAACATCAGCCTCCACTTAAAAAGTATCAAGGAAAATTAATTCAAGAATAATAAACAAATCTAAAGATGTTGAGAAGTCACTCGAGGATCATGACACTATCATAGATGATATTATTCGGAGGTACATATTTTTTTTGTAAAATATTTAATAGAGATATAAAAATTTGATTCATCTTGCGTAGCTTGAAATAAGGCATATTCCTTAGGTTGGTTAAGAGTTTGGACTATGTATGCTACAACTCTAGGGAAACTGGGTTCATAGTCAGTTTTAGTTTCTCAATTGAATTTTTGAGCACCTAAAAAAAATGATACAAGTATTGGGATGTTCAACGAAAATAAGAAAGTGGATAATAATTTGGAAAAGTAACATATCACTATGAGTGTTTCAACTTCGAATAATAAGGTATGTGAAAATGGGGAGTTTGGTGCTTCTAAATATACTTTATCATAGCATAAGGTAAAGAAGGTTGGGGATAAAAATTAAAACATTTCTACTCATGGTAAAATTTCATGTTTACTCTTATAATTCTTTTGATATTATTGTCTCCCTGGATTCTTGGCTATAATATTTAGAAAAGGGTTTTAAGAATGTTTTCAATGAGGAGGAGTCATTTCCTTTATTGAATTTTTTTGTAAGGGACTCTAAGGATCAAGGAAACACATGGGACCCACCAGTAGGAAATCCATATTTATATATTTCATTTTATTTTACTCTTTTTGAATATATGTATTGATACCTAAAAATTCGGATTATTATTAATGAGTATTATAATTCATTCCCTTTGATGTATTGATGAAAACCTTGATGACATATGTTCACGGTGAGGTAGGATACATTGGGTTCATCATGAGTAATATTGTATTAATGAATAATGTGAGAAAGGATTTTTGATTTTTATTAATTAATGGAAGTTTATATCTATGGACCTTCAATTGAAAAGGTATAGAATAAATAAATCAATGTCAATGGTTATTTATAGGCATATTTAATTCCCTAAAATCAAAGAAATATACATTGAGTGCATAGGTTGATGGTATCAACAATTAAATTTCTCGATTAGAGATATCATGATAAATGGATTATATTAAAATGTAATAATCTGTATGAGGTATTAAGTCATTGAGGCATTTAATTATTTCTCTATGGGTTCTTTGGAATGTTTCTAGATGCTAACCTTGGACTTTAGGATTCTTATCCTAATGCCACTAAGAAAGAGACATAGAGTATCACACACTTAGTGTATCTAGAATCTTAATTAAATAATATATTGTTATTTATTAATTAACAATTTGAAATTTTATTTTTACCACACACAGTTTAATAATTATTCATGTTTACTTGATCTCATATATTTTTTCACCAGTTGTTCGAGAGAATATTATACGAGCAGAATATATAGAAAATATTTATTTTCTATTTATTAAATATAACATTTATTTATTTATTATTGAATAGTGGAGTGATATGTATTTGTTAAATAAATAGTCATTATTTGAGGCTCAATAAATATTATCGTGGAATGGAGGAAAAAGTTTAATGCTCCGGTGAAAAAATAATATATTGAATATTATTTTAATAAATAATATTTTAAATTTATTTATAGGTTAATAATAATAATATTATTATTATAGACAAGGGGTGCCACTGGGATTAAATTAATTCTAAAGGGAACTTGTGCAATTATTATTTTTATACCTATCAGTATATAAACCCAACTATATTAATTTTTCAAAAGATCCTATTTCATTTGTGCTGGGCATAATGATAGTCTTAAAAAATCCTCTCAAGCACCAGTATTCACCCTTTCAAAGAAATATTCCATCAATAGAGGGAGATCTCACTCCACCATCAACACTATAGTATAGATAGATCATAGAGAATCATTTGGAAGTGATTCTCAAGGAGATAAAAATAAAATGATGCAAGCATTTAGATCTTCCATGATCTCACCTAGAGATCCCTATGGTGATGTTTAAAATTTCTAGAACACAAGTTGATTAATGCTAGAGAGAATATACCCATGATTCTGACAATAGAATGTCAGTATGAAGTAGATCCTTCATCATATCAATCAACTAAGAAATAATTTCATTCAATTTAATTCATCCATTTATAAAAATAGTTATAAATAACATGTGATGAACATGCACTTGGTTCTAGTGTTTTATCCTTTTTCTATTTTCTTTGATTCAATTATGTTGATTAAAATGTATATTATTGTGTCGATATCTAATTAATAATTGATCATGACAACAATAAAAGCTATACACAAACCATCTCATGCTTCCACTATACCTAGAACCATCATGTGGTATCAAAGTAGTCACATATTTATTTATAATTACTCTCACATCATTGATTTATTTATGAATTTTTAATTTAGTTTTCAATTCCAATCTAATCGGTCTTAAATTGGAATTATGGGATTTAATTATTAGTATTTAGTTTATTTTAAATATTATCAAATTAATTAATTTTATGAATGAATTAAATTTGACTATATCATCTAGAGGTGTTGTGGAATTAGGTCAGATAGCACAAGAGTACACACCTTGTAACCTTTAGGTACATGTCGTGTACTAGTGTTCAATTCCCAAAAAATTAATTTATAATTAATTTATAGTGTAAAAATTTATTACATGTGGTTCCTTTAATTGTACACAAAGTGTTGACCAAGACAACCCAACACACTATCATCCTGAGTACACATCAGGTAACTTCCATACCTGATGTGGAGTCCTTTAGTCACCAATAGGCTGTGTATCTTCTTATATGACCTACATGACTGGTGAACATGTAACTCTGAGAACATATAACATGTCTCCCAAGTACACACCATGTACTCAAACTTTTTTCATGGAACAGTTTACACACCAAGCGCCTATGAATGTTCCATGGATTGAGAGTGAAAATAGTACATGATGTGTTGCTGTCTTGCACACACTGTGTACTTTTGACCAAATTACATATAATTAAAAATTAATTTATTATAATCTTGAAACCCTATTAACATGTTCTTGTGTGTGGTCATCATGTTGATAGGACAAGACATGTGATGGGTTTAAATATATGTAAATGTTTAATTAGTTTATGCATAATGTTTTAATTTTCATATCATGTATGAGTCATATTACAATTATTAATCTACATATATTGAAGTATAACACAAGATAGAAAAATCATGTAATTTTTTTAATCATTAAAATTTTAAAACACATCATGAATGTATGGGATATGTCATGTATGCCACTTTTTTTTTAAGAGTAAACCATGTACGAGTATAACACATGTTGGGTAGTTCAGATGGGTACTCACCATGTTTCCTCTAAGGTACATTTTTGTAAAAAAATAATTTTAAATATTTTTTTTAATTTGATTAAAATTATGATGAATGAGAATATCATGGAAAATTGAATTATAATTAAGATAAAATAACTTATTAATTAAATAATATAATTAATTGATTCATGCACTATTTATCTAAAATAAGAATATTTATAATTGAATTATAATTTATATGATTTATAATTCGTTTCATTCATGTAGATGATCATGAGCCTAGAGAAAACCATCGTATGTGATTGATTTCATTAAAAATATTATTAAATTAAATTGTTGGTCCATGTTCCATCTCTTCTATTATTATCTAAATGTTTGTGATCCCATGGTTTGTCTTTTTTAAACCAGTTCCTATCACCTATGTGTGTGTAAAACTTATGTAATGGATGGAGATTCTAAGATAGTGTAAGCAGATAAAGTTATAAGATGAAGTGAAACCAATCTAAGAGAGATACATAGGTTGAATGGTTGAAAGATTTAATAGAAAACATATTCGGTTCAAGGTATTTCCCCCTATTTCAATAGTTATTTTATTATCCAATTGATAAACTAACCATTATAAAAGCTTATGATCATGCCACTTTATTATTTAATTTCTGTCAAGCTACATGGATATTTCATTATGGATGTTTTTTCATGACCACATGAATAAATTAAATTAATAAGCATGCAATATGGAACTAAAATAAATTTTATTATGTGTAAATGTTTACCAAGACATGATTAATAACTTAATTAAATACGATTAATGTTAACAATAATGTGATAAAGATAATAAATGGAAATTTTCACAAGAAATATAAAGTTACTCAATTGTAAATATTAGGTTCATATATCCATCCACTACATCAGTTAAAATCACACTATAGCTCAAAGTGAATGACTATCCAATGTTGGGGAGATATTAATTATCATGGAATTCAAACATGATGTTTTAGGTTGAATTAAATTAGTTCACATCAATGGTTGAATGAAAAAGTAGGACTTGGTGGAACTTAGAGGTAAGGGTTGAGGAAATGAAATTTAAGGATTTTAGTATTGGGAAGACCACTCAACAAATAAAGTAACTATGAGTCAATGTAGTTGGTATATATAATGCTTACATAAAACCCTTTAAATTGACCGACCAACCAAATTTGGGGTAATAAGAAGGGTAATATGGATCCTTTCCACTAGAATGTGTAAGAACAAAGATATTTCAAAGCTAATGGTGAGGGTTATTGGGTATCTATAAAATAATAGGGGACTAAAATATTTAGTATTTATGTATTTTTATAAATTTTATCAAATAATGTACTAAATATCTTCTCAGATTACTTATATAAACAACAATAAAAATTTCTTCAAACATATCTCTGTGATTCATAATTTAAGATTATTACCTTCTCACTAGAATAAATTTCCAAAGATACAAATTCACTTACATGTTAATCTATTCCATGAAAGGAAATTATATGTTTTAGAAAAACCTATTCCTGATGCACCTAATAATGTGTCTAGCGAGGAATATTTACCCCTCTATGAGAAACATCTGAACAACGCTACATATGTTCATTATCTTATTCTATAATCCATAACCATTTAGATTTTGAAGCAAAATGAGGACATGAATGTGTATAGCATGATGTCTATCCTTTAGGATCTCTATCAAGATAAGTCAAGTAAAGAGAGTTATGACATTTCCAAAGATATGATTACAACTAATCTTGGAGGGTCAACGATAGCTGGGACTCATGTAAAGAAGCTAATTGGCTACGTTGAATGCTTATACATCTTAGGTATTAAATTCTGAGATTAGTTTCGCATAGATCTCATACTTTACAAACTACCCAAGAACTTCTCTAGATATATTATTAATTATAGCATGAACAATAATGATAAGTGTCTTTCAGAACTTCTTACTCTCATTCACCAAGTGGATAAGGACACGGGGCATGAAAATCCCAGGGTCCTTATAGTGAATATAAAAATTAATAAAAAGGTAAAGGGGACTAAGAATCGTAACATGTATAGATTTCCTGATAACCATCCTTCCAATAATAGGAGGATCCAGATACAGGGCAAGGAAAACGAGGAAGTGTGATTTAGATGTGGAATGAAAGGTCACTGGAAGAGGAACTACACCCAGAATCAAGGGGAAGCTAAATGTGCATTCATTATTGAGTGTAATCTTTTAGTTTATACACATTCGGTATTAGATAAATCATTTGTTGATCACATCTATATCCAAATGTAGGAACCTAGTATATTTCCAAATATTTCTTAAGGTATGGTGGATTTTTGAGCTTCCAATGGTTTTCGGGTTATAGTTATATCTATTGGTGACTACCACCTTTCACTGCCAATATGAATAATATTGGTTTTAAAAGATTTTTATTATACATCAATGTTTACCGAGAACATAATTTATGTATCATTCCTAGATATAAATGGTATTATATTCATTATTGGAAAGAAAATTTGTTTCCTTTAAAAATACAAAATATTTTTTGCATGGTGCATTTAAATAAAAATCTTTATGTATTAAATTAAAAAAAACCATGTATTGGAAGTATATAATGAATCATATAACACCCAACTAGGGAATAACCATTTTGGTATTATAAATAATAATCTTCTAACAATGATCTGTCAAGATGGTTACTTAGACTCATCTAAGCTAAAACCACATGGCAAATGTTATGCTTATTTACAAGGAAAAATGACCAAACCACCATTATATGGACAATGATAATGGGCCATATATATTTTAGGATTTTCAAAATTTGATGTGTGTGTATACCATTTCCTGTAGAAGTTAGAGCTGGGTATTCTTACTTTATAACTTTTATTGATGACTTGAGTAGATATGGTTATGTCTACTTGATGAGGTATATGTATGAGTTGTTTGATAATTTCATAGAATTCATGAATAATGGGGAGAATCATATTGTAATGAATATAAATGAGATTTAATCATATTTAGGTGGTAAATATCTAAACTAATAGTTCAACAATTTTTTATGGGAATTTTTGATTCTATCTCAACTCACTCCACCTTACACACCATAGAGGAATAGTGCTAGCAAAAAGACTAACTGAACCTTGTTAGAAATTGTAAGGTCAAGGATGAGTCATGATGATCTTCAATTTTCCTTTTAGGTATATTCATAAAAATTTATGAATATATATTAAGATCAGGACCATTTAAAGTGTAGACATAATTCCCTTCAAGTTATGGAGTGGAAGGAAACTCTTTTTGATGCATACATGTGTATGGGGTTGTGAGGAATTTATTAAGATATTCTCAGGAAAAAAACTATCACCACATGGAAACAAGTTTATTTTAATAAGTCCTCCTAGGGAAAAAAATTTATCCAACCTATACAACCCCTTAGATAAAAATGTAATTATCTCTAGAAAATCCATATTTCATAAGAGAGAGAACATCCTCTATAAGTATAGTGGGAGAAAGACTGAATTCGGTTATGTTCATGATCAAGATACATAATATTTGGTAGAGTAATGGATTCTAGAGGCCCCTATTGAAAAGTAGTTCGTAAAATACAAGTACTGTTTAAGAGAACTAGATAGGTAGAGAACCAATGAGATATGGTTTTTTAGTCACTGAATTTGGCAACTCATTATTGGTTGACAGTGATGAACCTCTCTCCAAAAAATATGTGGTAGAGATATCATAGGAATAAATATGGAAAGAAAAAATGAATTATGAAATGGATTCCATGGGTCAAAAACATGTTTGGGTTCTGGACAATGTGCCAGTTGATGTAAAACTTATAGGGTGAAAATGGGAATTTTCGAGAAAAATAGACATTTAAGGTAATGTAAATACCAATAAACTGATACTACTTTCTAAAGGGTTTAAAAAATGTCATGTAATTGAATATGATGTATCCTTTTAATCTATTTACATGTTTAAATAGATCAGAAATATTCCTTCTATATGATCTTTAAATGGCTATTAAATTTGGAAGATGGATGTAAAAACTTATTTCAATAACAGGAACCTTTAGGAAGATGTATATATGACAAAACTAAAAGGTTTTTTTGACTCCATATGATGGAAAATATATTCTTAAGTTCCATATATAAATTTATGAATTGAATAAAGCATTCGGTTCATGTAAAATTTGATTCAAGGATGCTATAATAGAATTTTGTTTCATTAAGAATGAATGTGATCCATATGTTTATAAATGGTTTAGTGGAAATGAAGTCATTATACTAGTAGTATATGTTTATGAGATAATACATATTATAAAAAACATTCCAATATTACAATTAGTTATGGATAGGTTGAATAAGTGTTTCTCCATGAAGGGAATGGGTGAAGTAGCCTATATTCTAGAGATCAAGATCATTCTTGATAGATCGATGATGCTTCTTGGACTAGGTCAAAGTACATACACTATCCAAATACTATAGATATTTAGTATGTAAGAAACTAAGAGGGGATTATTTCCAATGTGACATGGTATATGTCTTTCTATGAAAATGCTTCCTCAGACAAAACATGATAAAGAGATAATGAGTACGATCCCATATTCTTCAACAATAGGATCAATCATGTATTCCATGTTATTTACTAGACTTGATGTTGCATATGCATTCATAAATCTAGGAAGATATCAAGTATATATTGGAGAACAAAATTGAACTTCTATTAAGGATATCCTCAAGTATCTAAGAATAATTATAGACATGTTCTTACTGTAAGGATATGAGGAGCTGGTCATCAGGGGTTATACTGATGCTTATTTTCAAATAGATAAGAATGATTTGAAGTTATAGTCAGGATATTTTTTCTATCTCAAGGGAGGATTTGTGAGCTATAAGATTTCAAAACATCTAGTTTTCAATGATTCTACACTAGAGGCAGAGTATATAGTGGATTCTAATTTAGTTACAAAATCTATTTGTATATAAAACATTATATACGATATTGATGTGGTACCTAGCAGTGAGAACCCATTCACATTGTATTTTTATAAAACTATAGTGGCGATTCTTGAAAAATATCCAAGTTCAAACCAATAGACAATAAATATAATCCAAAAGAATCACCTCTTAAGGTATTTTTACCAAAGGATTGATTTTTTAGAATGCATAATTCCCATATAAGAAAATGTAGTGGACCCATTGACTAAAAGAATATCTCATCATGAATATAAGTATCATGTGAGGGAAAGTGGATTGAAGTTTTTTAGTAGTCATCTATATTAAATTGGGAGTCTATTAGAGTTGGTTCCCTAGAACCAAATTCTATGAACTTTATGGTAACCTATATTCATAGTTTAAAATATAAAAAATCTCTTTATCACAACATTATTGTTCTTCTATGTGACATAATATGTCATAATAACCTAAGAGTAGTTGTTTCACTGAAAGGTTATAGAAATTCCCAACTATAATGAGAAACCATAAGTGTGATGATATTATTCTTAAATATATGTTCTATAGATATATGATATCATTTTAGGGACACCAATGATATAGGCTATCAGGGGTGGAGACTCGTAGGACTTTGAGGAACCTTCTCAAGGTTTACATACTTGGTAATATCTAGTATAAGATATTATCAGAACAAGACTCGCTATTAGAAAATCCATATTTATATGTGTCATTGGATGTTCCTTTCTATGAACGTGCGTATTGATCCGTAGACATTAATATTATTATTAATTACTAATATAAGTCATGTACTTTGATGTATTGAAAAAAAATATGATAACACATGTTCGTGGTGAGGTAGGATTTGTGGGGTGCATAACGAGTAATATTTCATTAATGAATAACGTGAGAAATGATTTTTACCTTTTATTATTTAATAAAAGTTGATATTTCAAGCCTCTCGATGGAAATTATATAGACTAAATAAATCCATGACCACGGTGTTCTATAGCTTTGTTTTATTTCCATAAATTCAATGAAAGAAACTTTGAGAACATAGATTGATGACACAAGAATGAAACTTGATTGATTAGATATTTTCTGATAAAGGGATTATATTACATAGTGAGAACATGTATGAGGTATTATTTTATTTTATCATTAACTTAATTCTCTATGGGTGCCTTGGCATGTTTCTAGACACTAACCTTGGACATTAGGCTGCTTCGCCTAATTCAACTTAGAAAGAGACCTAGATGGACACAGACTAAGTGTATGCATAATCTAAATTCAAAAATATATTATTATTCATTATTTAACAAGTTGAATATATATTATTATTGAACATGTTTTAATAATTATTCATCTTTCATTGATTTCAAATATTTTTTCACTTGTTATTCAAGATAATATTATGTGAGTTGAATACCTAATAAATATTTATTTTTTATTTAGTGAATATAATATTTATTTATTTAATGGTGAATAATTATGTGATATTTATTTATTAAATAAATAGTCATTATTTGAGGCATGAAAAATATTATTGAGGAATAGAGGACCGGGTTTAATGGTCCAATAAAAAATATTATATATTGAATATTATTTAAATAAATAATATTTAATTTTAATTCACAATTTAAGCTCAGGTTGAGAAATAACATTTTTATTATTATAGACATGGGGTTCCACAGGGATAAAATAAATATTAAATAGAACTTGTACAATTATTAATTTCTAACCCTATAGGTATATAAACCCAATTATATTATTTTTTAATACATCCAATTTCATTTGTGTTTTGCACAATGATAGCCATGGAGAATCCTTTCAAGCCTTAGAGGCAACCCTCTCCAAGAAAACTCTCAAGAACAGAGTAATATTTTCCTCCACCATCCACTCTCAATTCTAGAATGATCAAGGAAAATCCATTAGAAATGTTTCTTGAGGTGATCAAAAGTGAATGACGCAAGTGTTAGGATTCATTCCTCTAACACCTAGAGATTCTTACAATGATGTTTGATGATTTTTGGAACACATGTGGATCACCGATATAGGTAATATGCACTTGATTACTACAACACAATGAAGGTATGACATAAATATTACATCATATCCATCAATAAAGAAATAATCTCACATAAATTAATTCTTTAAATGATTAAATTATTTGTAAATAATACATGATGACCCTATGATTGGTTATGATTTTTTATCACTTTTCTATTTTAATTTATTCAATTATATTGATCACAGTGTTCATCATCTTGTAAATTATGGTTTAATCATCAATCATGGAAAAAATGTTGGGTATGACCCATTGCATGCTTTCATAATGCCATGAACCTTAATTTTGATGCTTCTAAATCTACTTTTGTTGAGAATATGGGAAAGGATGATGGGGATCAGAATGGAACCACTTTTACTCGTGGTGGACTGTCAGGTTTCCAATTCTAATGATTTTTATATTCTTGGATCACTAGATACATTTCTATCAGATTCAGAAAAGGGTTTTACGTATGTTTTCCATAAAAAGGATTCACTTCCTTTCATAAATGTTTCTATAAGGGACTATAAGGATCAAGGAAACAGTTAAGAGGGATTGGAAACATGAATATGATGATGTCATCCCCATGGTTGAGGTTTTTGGGAGGCTCAACACAATATGAGTCTTTATTCTCTGGTTGAGATCATGAAGAATCTTGCACTTGGAAGTTTTAAATGAGAACATTTCTACTGAATGATCATGTAGTTACTTTTTTTCATATATTCATTATTCATTAGGCTTGTTTTCATGGTGTTGTTCTTTATGAGGGAAAATTTGTTTGTATGACCTCATTCTCCTCTATTATTTCTTTTTTATTTCTTTAATAAAGGGGATTTGACCCCGACATGTTTTTATTTTTTATTAATTTTTTTCATTTCTCTAAATGTGTTTATTCTATATTTCATTATATATGTTACATTTATATAAATATAATAAATATATTCATAAAAATATATATTCATAATTATAATTATTATAAATTATTTCTATCTTTTATAATTAAAATATATTTATTTTTGTAAACATATTTATCTCTAAAATAAAAAACAATATTTATAGTACTAGATAAATCCTTTATCAGTGCTAAAATGGAATTGTGGATCAATGTGCCATTAAAAGAGGTTTGATTTTATAATATCCTTTTTAGTGATGATAATGGACAAACAACTATAGTGTGCTGTTATAATTACATAACATCGCCTCATGTCAAACATTGTACATATGTAAAACATTGTTTTGTATAAAATCTTTATTTAATTGAAATAGAAATTAGATCCAAAATACAGAAAAAAAATAAAATACTATGTTCATGTCAAACATTGTTTTGTACAATTATATTAGAATGTACTATCACAAAAATTCAAAGAAATCAATGGTTTCATTATCCTTGGAAACCGAACCCTTCTCAAGAAATCCTAATCATGGTATCAATTGCCAACAAACCACCCCAACTCAAGAAAAAAATCCACCTATATATGAAATCAATTCTCATGGTTTTAAGACTATATAAAATAAATTAATCGAAAAAATGATACAATATAATAATAAAATGTCAATTTTAGATAAAAGGACACACTTTGAGTCATATTGGTCAAACAAAGCATCAAAATGGCATGAAATTGATTCATACATGTCACAAATGACCTAAGGATCATTTTTATAAAGTATCAAATCAATATGAATGTTTTGTATCATATTTGAGTATATCAAATGTCTTTTTTACTAAAATGTCAATTTAACCTGAAAAATAAACACTTTGAGTTATACCGACCACATCCTATGTCAGTTTGTCATGAGACTAATTCCTACATACCATAAATGGATTGGGAATAATTTTCTTATTGTATCATGATAATACAATCATTATTTCTTATTTTTCAGTGAGTGGAAGGAGTTTTAAACTAAATTTTCAATTCTAAACTAATAACAGACACTTTTAGTCTTATCAGGAACATCATGTATCAAATTGAGATGTAGATGATTCCTACACATCATAAATGACTTTTGGATCATTAGATTAAATTATTAAAACAATTAGAATATGTTTAATCAATTTTGAATAA
Source organism: Viscum album (assembly GCA_963277665.1). Classification (NCBI taxonomy): domain Eukaryota; kingdom Viridiplantae; phylum Streptophyta; class Magnoliopsida; order Santalales; family Viscaceae; genus Viscum; species Viscum album. The sequence goes on from OY728162.1 coordinate 42,185,380, forward strand.
GTGATGTGTGTTTTGAAAAAAAATATCAATTTTAATTAAAAGGACCCACATAGAGTCATCTCGGTCATACCATGAATAAAATTGACATTTCGATTATTCATACATGTCACAAATGGATTCAGTATATTTTTACTAGTGTATCAACATTATATGAATTTCGTTTTCTTATTTTTGACTATGTCACCTAACTTTTTTAGTAAAATGTAATCTTAAACTGAAAAGAATTATTTTGATTCATACTGATCACATTGTGTTTGAGTGTCATGTGAGAATTATTTCTACACACCACAAATGACATATGAATCATTTTCTTAAATTACAATGACAATATGATTGTTTTTTTTATGTTTCTAGTGAGTGAAACATGTTTTTAACTAAATTATTTATTTTAAAATGATAACAGTCACTTTGATTCATACTGAGTACAATGGGTATTAAATTGGGATTTTGATTATTCCAAAAAATTCATAAATGACTTATGTATGATTATATTGAAGTATCAAAACAATAGGGAATAATTTTCTATGTTTCGAGTATATGATGTCCATTTTGAACTAAAAATTTAATTTTAAATAAAAGTACACACTTGGAGTCATACCAATCACACCATGCATTGTATTGATGTGTGGTTGATTCATACATGTCAAAAAATTACATAAGGAAAATTTTAATAAAGTATCAACACAATTTGAATGAGTTCTCTTGGTTTGGAGTATGACACATGTCTTTTTTTACTAATTTGTCAATTTAAATAAAAACATGAACTTTCAGTCACACTGGTAACATTGTGTGTCATTATGATGTGAGGCTAATTCCTAAACATCATAAAAGGCGTATGAATCATTTTTCTAAAGTATCAAGATAATTATAGAACATTTTCTTCATTTTCATTGAGTGATACATGTTTTAAACTAAATTTTAAATATTAAACTAAATTGTAAAATTTAAACTAATAATGGAATCTTTGAGTCATACCAAACACAAATTGCATTGAATTAAGGTACAAATGATTCCAACATGTAAAAAATGACTTATAGAAAGTTTTTATAAAGTATTGAAATAATTGGAACGTGTTTGATAAATTTTGAGTAAGTGATATGAGTTTTGAACTAAAATGTCAATTTTAAATAAAAGGACAAACATGGAGTAATACTGATCACAAAGTGCATCAGATTGATGTGTGGTTGATTCCTAAATTTAAAAAAATCATAATTATCATGTTACTAAAGTATCAACATAAACTGATTGTGTTTTCATGGTTTTGAGTATTCCACATGAATTTTTATTAAAATGTAAATTTAAACTTATAACACACACTTTGAGTAATAATGATCACATCATGTGTCAGTTTGACGTGAAAATGATTCCTACGCATCATAAAAGACAGGTAAATCAGTTACTAATGTATTAAGATAATCAGAGAATATTTTCCTTGTTTTCAATGAGTGTCATATGTTTTAAACTAAATAGTAAATTTTAAACTGATAACATACAATTTGAGTCATACCAGGCATACTGTGTATCATATTGAGCTGCGACCAATTATGACACTTCAAAAATGAATTATGGATCATTTTACTATAGTATCAAAATAATCAGATTTTTTTATTGGTTTTACATATGTGATATTTGTTTTTAACTAAAATGTAAATTTTAAATTAAAGGACACACTTGGAGTCATACTGGTCACACAGTGCGTCAGATTGATGTGCAGTTAACTCCTACATGTAAAAAATGACTAAAGATAATTTTCCTAATTTTTAAACATAATTAGAATGTTTTTGATTAGTTTTTAGTATGTCATGTGTATTTTTTACTAAAATTTCAATTTAAACTAAAAACATGTACTTTGAGTCATATTGGCCACACCATGTGTTAGTTTTATGTGGCACTGATTCCTAGACATCATAAATGAAATATGATTCATTTTACTAAAGTTTCAAGAAAATACAACAATTGTTTCTCAGTTTTTAGAGAGTGACTCAAATTTTAAAATAAATTGTCAATTTTAGACCAATAAAAGACACATTGAGTCATACTGGGAACACCGTGTATCAGATTGAGATATGGAATATTATTACACATCAGAAATGAATTATTGATCATTTTCATAATGTATCAAAAAAAATATTTTTTTGGTTTTGAGTATGTGATGTTCATTTTGAACTAAAATGTCAATTATAAATAAAATGGCACACTTTGTGTTATACCGATCACGCCGTCTGTCAGATTGACATAAAATTAATTCATATATTTGAAAAATTATATAAGGATCATTTTACTAAAGTATTAGAATAATAAAAATAGGGTCACAACTCTAATATTTTAGAAAAGTACTTCAATCAACATAATCTAAATGTATTTTTTTGTTTTTAGTATATCACATGTCTTTTTTTTCTAAAATTTCAATTTAAATGAAAAATCACACTTTGAGTCATATTAGTCAAATAGTGTGTGTGTGTTTGATGTGAGGTTATTTCTTACACATCACAGATGAATTATGAATCATTTTTTGAATGTATCAAGATAATGTTAGTGTGTTTTCTCTGGTTTTAGTGAGTAAAACACATTTTTAACAAAATTTTCAATTTTTAATTGATAACAGACACTTTCAGTGTTAGTAGTTTCACCATGTATTGAATTGAGGTGAGGACATATCCTACACATCATAAATGACTTATGGATCATTTTCTTAATGTATCAAAAATATCATAATTTTTTCTTGGTTTTGTGTTTATGATGTGTTTTTTGAACTGAAATGTCAATTTTAAAATGAAAACACACACATTGGGTTATAATGGACACACTGTGTATCTAATTGAGGTTTTTTTCATTTCTAGAAGTCACAGATGAAATATGGGTAATTATACTAAATTATTAGATAAAAATTGTATTGAAATTAAATAAAAAAATTAGATAAAATAATGAGAAAATAAACTATATAAGTAGTGAGTAACCACCTCTTTATGATGTATGTATACATTTTGACACTACGTATCCTTCACATTAATTTCTAAAAAACAATTATTTACTCTTTTGAATATGAGGATTTTTGGAAATCCTATTAATATGGGAAAAATATATAAAAATTTATAAATAAATATTTTAAATGAAATTTTAATTATGTTCTATAATACCTATTTGGGGATGATAATTTGTTGATGGTATATGATATATTTCACATATTTTCAAACATAATAACCAAAATATTTTCCATTAGTTTATTTCAGAAACCATAGAAACATTTAGAAAAATAACCAATTTAATTTGATATATGTTTTGACCGTGAAATCTCAATATATATTCCCTAAATCTTATCCACTTGTAGAAGTTGATATGGTCCTTGTGCTCATGGATTTTCCTCATACCATGATTTTGATGATAACTAAACACCACTGTATTACGACAAAATTTTGATTAAAACATAATATAAAATATATCACATAATTTTTAGTTTTATAACATTTCATTTAGTGTATTACAAATTGATAAATGTCATAATGTGTGGTCAGTTTTTTGGGTATTAATGAATAAAATAATGAAAATAAATATTTTGTGAATCTAAATTGATTTTAATGAGTAAAAAATGATTCCTAAAATACAAAAAAGAATAATTAATGAAATTAATGAAAATATATTTGATATGATTAAATTGTAGATTTATACTACTTAATCATGGGTATTAAGAATGATCTGTATTCTGTAGGTTTTCTTTCAAACATTGTGGAATGTTTGTCTAATATTCTATCATATTTTGTTGGTTAAGATAAGATTTCCGTTATAGAAGTGATGTGAGGAATAATGAGTATAAATTTTTGTTCAAATGTTTTTCCATCAAAATAGTATTTATATATACACCAATAAAGATTATGAATAGTATTTAGTCATAATTAATATTGTTGATCAGCTATTAGAAAAAAAATCATGAAAACAAACATCAGATATACCGTTACTTCTGATACTCCTATCCATTCGTGCCCAAGGATTTCATTTACATTATCAAGACCAATATAGTCTTTAATGGACTCTCCATACATATATTCATCAAAATCAATTATTTTTGTATCACCACATTCTAGAAATGTATCCTCAAGAAACATTAATGTTAGTAAATGCAGAAGCTAAAATGGAGGAGTAAAGGTAATTTTTGAAGATCCTATTGAGTTTTTAGTTTATCCATTATATTTATTTTATTCAACCTTGAATTTTACCACCTTCCCTTTGTCTTTCTATAATACTATTCATAGGTTCAGGACTTTTTTCATTAATTGTTAATGTTTTTCATGAAAAAATTATTGTAAAATAATACCTCATTATAGAAATGAATTTTTACAAGACCTAATTGTCATGATACAAATGTTCCAATAGAATTATTGATCTTATGAATATCTACATCATCAAGTGGAATAGGTATCTTGGCACTCAACTCGTGAGCTACATGAATCCCTACTCTCACATAACCTATTATATGTTTTTTGTGTAGAATATCTTCTTGGATATAGTACATGGTACCCCTCACAATCAGGTGATGAGTGGGTGTCGATAAATCTAAATCACAATCATTTTCACCCTGTAGATTATTAATATAGGAAAGGTATGAGGGTATTTATGATTCACATTTCTTAGTAAAAATTATGATAATATTTATTACATTTTCAAAGATACCTCTTTGAGGGGAATGGATCACCTCAAAGATTGTGGGTGGGGGATCTTCATGGAGTGAATATTCTCATGTTATTTCTTTTCATTGATTTCTTCCCATAAAAATCTATAACATCTCTAACTACCAATTATGTTTTTATTTTATAGATGCTAATTGTGCCTATATTTCTTCCATTTTTCTATAATTATCCCGTTATCCATTTATTTTTTGAAAATATGTTCAGAGTGATAACCTGAAACTAGAACCTCTAATTTGATGAAACTATTCTAGTAGCTTCAAGGTCACTGATAATAGTTTTTCCTTATGTGTTGTTGCTTCTAATTATTTTGTCTGAGTCTGATAAAAGATATTGGGAAATAAGTCATCATTTTTTTCTAATACTGATTTAAATAAAAACAATTTTTTTATTTCATAATTACATATTCTTCTCACTCTTTTTTATTTTTTAATATATTAGTATCCCTTATATATTTACATGTGCCTACTTCCACAACACATGATGTGGGATGGAAGTGGCTTTGGATTTTGACTCATCAGTATGAATATAAATAGTGGAACATAATCATTTTGTTTTTTTGTGTCATATAAAAGTATTTTGGTAGATTTAAAATGTGTACCATTTTTTCAAGGGAAAAATACCCCCATCCTTTATTTATGGTAGTTGTGTGTTGGTTTTGCTGCTTAATTCTTATTTTTATCACTCAGTTAATTTTTCATAAATTAAAAATTGTTAATGAAAATTATTTATACATGTATTTTCATGAAATGTATTACATCTCACAATGAAACCAAAATGGCATATCCTCACAACGTCTAATAAATATATCCCATGCTTGTTGGTTTATCATGTGTGTATAAAAATGTGGTAGGTGTTGGTTTATTTTCCCTTTATCATATTTGAGATGATACATTGAAGGATCTATGTGAACAACTCTATGATCCTTTCCAGATAGCATTAATAAAAATTTCATTCTGATTTCATCTATTATAAATTCACTGTACAATGTATAATAAAGATTAATTCAACATTACATTTTTTTTTATTTTCAATCAAATAAAGAAAGTATATCATAATGTTACAATGATTTCTTCACAAATTAGTGTCTTATGCATAGGTAAAACATTGTGAAAAAATATATATCAATCAGCACATGTATGTGAGTGGTCAGATTAATCTAACTACTAATCCTGTCCTTTTCGGGGTTAATAGGCTAGTTGTATGCATTCCATCCAACCTCTAATTTGATTTTTTATTTCTCAGCTTAATAATTTTTTCAAACAACATCATTCTATAGAGCTCTTTTTTTCTTGGACATAGGGTTTTTCTACCTACCATTTTCATATATTGAACATCATCAATATGTTGTTCCTCTAGATTAGTAGCATAAACATGTTCATGAGGTTGTTTCTCCTCTACTTTTGGAGCACCAACATGTTGAGAAACCTATTGTTCCACATGATTGAGATCATCGTCATGTGCAGAGGTCATTATCTACGAATTTAGTTGAACATTTAATTTAGATCACTTAAATATAAAAGTGAATTGATAATAAAATTAGGCAGCATATTGTATATAAAAATAAAAATATAACATGATTAATTAACACTTCTTTTAAGGTTTAAGGGATTTTATACCTCCATAAAAATATCTAAATTCCATAATTGTGGCCTCTTCTGACATAAAAGACCCCATCTACATAGTGAACTCTATGAAAGGACTGTGATTTCCTATTGAAAGGATCATACTCAATTGAATTAACATATAAACCATCAGTGGTTTTGGTTGATAACAGAATAATTGGCCACTTTCAGTTTGTGGGATATAGAACATAAAATACTTATACAACATGTGATTTTATTGAAAATGTTTTTTCCCTTCATTACTAAACTCCACTTTCATGAATTCCAATTCATCTATTTTAAAATAACTTTTGTTATCTACCCACATTCATTGAAAAATTAGTAATTGGAATGTTGTATAATCCAAATCTATTTTTTACTGATGATTCCAATGTATGAAATATTAACATAAATTATAATTATATCCTTAGTTCAAGATAAATTCATCGCATCAACTAAAAGTATAACACTACAATTCTTCATGGTACTATATTCATCATGTTCATTTGTATAGAAGGTATAACCATCAATTACATAACTATTATAAGATAATAAATGTACACTTGATCATTTTTTTCCATTAAAGTCATTATGAAATTGAATCCATATTTTCAGTTGAATTCTTAAAAATATAGTATCGAAACCATCCTAAAGAATATTAATTATTTTTATTTTGTATCCATCATTCATTCCTTTATGTACTAAAATTCCTAATAATTACTTTGTGGGTTTCAATATATGGGGAAACCTCTAAAATGTTATGAAAAAAATAAATGTGGTCATGCTCATGATCTATAATAGTAATTGTGACAATACCTATTCTAGAAACTCTATCACACACAAGCTTCCCAGTTTGACATTTTTTTTGTAGAGGAAAGATCTCCACATCAAACATGTAGTCAGTATAGAATTCAACAGCTTCCTCAATAACATATCTCTCAATAATACAACCATATGAACAACTTATACTTTTGAAACACACATTTAAAATATTAATATACCATTCAATGGAGAACATCCATATATAATTTATAGTACTACATTGTCAAATAACTATTTCCAAGTGAACTATCATATCAAATAATGACGATGGAAAGAAAATATCCAATTCAAATAATTTGACAATAATTTCCTTTTCAACAGTTGTAAATTTATCTGGGTCTATAAATTTACTACAAATATCTTTGAAAAAGAAACATATATTTGTTAATGCATGATAGACATTCTTGGGGAAAATGACATGTAAAGATACTAGCATTGGATCTTTCATCTAAATATTACATTCATGTGGTTTTAGGCCCATTAATTTCAAATCATTCATTAACATAAAATTCCTAATATATTATGAATACCCTTCTATAACCTCTACATCATTCAAGAAGTTGAAAAACTAATATCTCTCTTTCCTTGAAAGAGTGTAAGAATATAGATAATGAAAAATCCATTTTCACTCTTCACCGACATCAACTCTTCTCATATTCCCACGTTAATCGTGTCTAACCAGGCATTAATCATATCCTTTTTTTCCAATTAATTTAGTAACATTATAGTGACATCATCACATACATTTAGTTAGAAATTCATAAAATTAAGAAAATTATTAATATAAAAATCATTCTAGTGTGGTAATTCAAAAAAAAAACTAACTACTTTTTCCAATTGGTATTTGTACAAATGTTCAAAACAACATTTAGAAAAATTCTTTCCCATATCTATTAATTAATCAGACAGTTGATCGCTTATTAGTGGAGATGGTGTTGTACATTCTTCTGAGCTATCATTGAATTTTGTCTTCTAATATTGGCACTTGTGTCTTCGGGGTATAAATATGTGATGTCCTAGAAACATAGACCTCGATGAATGTTCCAATAAAATTCACTATGTACATTGTTCAAAAATGGGACACCTTTGAGTACCTTGAATGTTATATCCATATATATATATTAATTTAATTTATCTTCTCATATAACAGGTCTATCTAAATGAAATATTCCTTTACATAATAATCATACAACATAACACCTGAATCCCGCAATAATTTAAAATCATTGATAAATATGGGTTAATAAAAATCAATATAATTACTCAGTTGTTTAAGACCTTATATAAACATAGATAAAATAATAAATTTTCGTTTCATGCATAACCACCATGGATAGTAATAATTTACCAATATAACCATCTATGTATTGTGAGTGTTTCTTTGAAAATTGAAAGTATTCACTTCATATGTAGGTGCTGCAAGAATAAGTTTTCATCGATCCTTTCCAAATTTAGGGTACTTGTGATCAATTATCTTCCACTAATGAGAGTATGTCGGGTGACAAAGTTTCTTTTATTTGTTTCTTGTGTCTTTATGTCACATAAATTATCTTTATGTATCCTTACTTCCGTATAGGTTCCCAATCCATGTAATTATTGGAAGGTAGCATAAAAACTTTGTAGGAATGGATTCATATTTCTTGTATCAATAAGATCCACACTTTTTTCCCTTTTAAAAGATTTTTATTCCTTGATAAGCACTATACAATCATTTAGATATGCATGTATTCTTTCAAAGACCATTCCCACTGAGCGTAGCATTCATTTGGAATCATATGTTTGACATAGAAGTTCATTATCATCTGGGATAATAACATTTAAGAGAGAAATTAGTTTAGTAAAACTAACATCACTCCATCCATTGCTATAATTTAAATTTTACAGTTTCCATATGGCTAAGAATGCTATATATTTAGTACAACCAGCATATAATGGAATATTTTCCAAACAATATATCTTGTCAAAAAATATTGGATAATTCTGAAGTTTATATTAAATTTTCATTTTCATTTACTCAATATGATATGAATCATCGTTCGCACATGTAATCACATCCTTGATACGATCTTCATCATTTTCCACACTTAAAATAATATTACTTGATCCATAAAATGTAGTCTTATCCCAGTCACTAGCTATATTCATTTTTTCTTGTGTTTAGCTCAAAATTTATTACTTATATATATTTTGTGATAGATCATGTGTTCATCCTTATCCTATGGACTAATTAGTCTTGAATGAAAACCACATAAACACAAAAAAGAATTTCAAAAAGGTCATGTGCATGGTATTTTGAGAACATGATGATCTTTTTCACCCCATACCCATACACATTTTTCATATAATCGACATCAATCTATTTTCGAATCATGTCTATCCTATTTGATTCAAAAAAAATTAATATTTAACCAAATAAGTAAAGCATAAAAACCAATTCATATAAAAGTTCATCTTATGAAAAAAATATTAGTGTAAGGAAATATTATTAATGGTTCTGATTTTAAATACATTAATTGGTTTATTAATGGTTTTGACTTTTCTAACATGGGTTATCATTAATATTTTATATGTTATGTAAACTCAATATACCATCTCTTACAATAATTTGGTCCCAAGAGAGACCACTCCCCAATCATAATCCAACATAGAGTTAATGAACATATGCAATATAAAATAATTCTTCAAAACTAGTTATCCACAATAATTATTGAGACTTAATAAATTAACGAATTAATAATTAATGACATATGGAAAAAATAAAATGAAGAAAAATGTCTCACCTCACTACAACTAACTTACTCCCATATACTTAATACTTTCATTCCCTCTATATAATGATGCTCCCGTGAAGAACATGCATCCCTAATCATCAATTTATTATTAAATAGGATAAAATTTGAACAAAGATGGATTTGTTTTACTTTAGGATAAATTATATACTTAATTAATGGAAATTTTTTTTAATAGCGCATGGTGACTAAATAAGGATACTAATATTAGTAAAAGGGGTTATTTAATCAGAATAACAAAAAAGTGAATTCTCAAATAGGTCCTATATTATTAAATTGAAATAATGTCATGTAATATCAATAAATATTCTAGATAATTCATTGATAAAAAAACACCTAAATGAGGAAATTTCACTTATAGAAGACTTGTGTTCAAATGAATCCATTTAAAAATGTAGGATTAGTTCTCATAGGAAATAAAATAATATAAAAAATTATATACCAATGATAATAAAAATTAACCTCTATCATTCAAATTCAAATCTTTAACAATTAAAGACTAAAAAATGTAAAATATTAAAGCATGAAAGTTTAATGCTTTATCAAAAAAATTCCATATATAACCTTATTAAAAATTTAATTAAAAATAAAGGATACATCACCCAAAAAAGATATAAATAATATATAGAATATTTAAATTAATAAATATTTAAAAATAATATATATATATATATATAATATAATATAATTTTTATGTTTCAAAATAATATTTATAGAAAAAATAATTATATATTGAGAAAATATTCTCTCAGAATATAGAGTACACTGATTTTCTATAATTTAAAAACAATTTCATTATCTCAAAAAATCATTTTTTCTATCAATGAAGAAACTATTAATAAATAAAGTTTATAAATATCAAAAACTATATCAAAAAATTAATACAAGACACATGTAAATAAAGAATGTTATGACTTGATAAATGATATGACTTTTTCCTATAACACTTTTTTTATAAGAAATATCAGCGAACATATTTGCTGACTCATAAAAAAATAAGTTCTGATTTAATAAGACAGTATATATTAAATACATGACATATAAGTAATCTATAATAAATAAAAAAAATAAATCATAAAACATGTTTGAGGTGGAGAAACGAATCCCAACTGGTCATATACCTTGATATTAATATATCATTATAATTTCAAGATAAAAAAATCAGATAAACATTAAACTAAGATAAATATATTAATAATATTTTTTTGAAATTTAATATATATTTAAACAAAAGTGATTTCACATATTCATTAAAATCATTAACATAAGAATTAGTATAAATTGAAATATATAGTTCAAAATATTCTATTTAAATTTAAATATTATCATTCATATAAATTCAATTTTAAACCCTTAAATTTCAACAAATATCAAAATTATTTACATAAATATTTTAAAATATTTACATAATAATTATTTACATTAATATGATTATAATTATCCATAAATTATATGGATGGTCCCCAAATTAGATACATCACTCCATCGATTATTTAAATGTTAATAGGAACCACTACGCGTGTTTTCAATATCCATGAACACTTAAAAAATATGAATGGAATAATAATTTCAATGCAAAAAATGCGTCTAATAATATTTATTCACCCAAATGGATGATGGTCAAAATCAATACATGAATAATAAAATAGAAATAGACATACACCGTGAAAACTCTTATTTGTGTACCATCGATAATGGTAGTTGATTGAAACTACTAAAAATGGTGGGGTGGTTGTATTGTGGGAAGGAGAGTGCCAAAATGAGGATGGTAGTGTTTGGGGCTCACCACACTGGTACTGGTCCAAGTTCTACACTATGTTGTGAGGGACGAGGTCGATTGGGTTTATGGTGCAATGAGAGTAGGGTGGTGTCATGTGACGAGCAGTGGATCTTTTGACACTTAAAAAATAAATCAAAGAGAGTGTGGTCAAGGATCACGGTTAAAGTGGATGGGAAATTATCACATACCTTATCTTTTTAGAGGATCGATTCATCGAGAAGATCGAGGTAGAGGTGTGGTAGTGATTCGGTTCCACAAGAGTTTGAATAGTGGGAGTGAGGAGGACTTTGTTAGGGTTTCATATAAATGATCAGGAATGATTTTATCAGTGCTTTCAAAAAAGCATTGATAAAGAGTGGTTTTATCAGTGCTAAAATAGTAAGAACTGATTAAAAGGATCATTATCCATGTTAAAATTGTAGCGCTGATTAATATTTGCTTTATGAGATAGTTTTTAGATATGATAAAAATAAATCTTTATTAGTGCTAACAAAGAATTGATAATGATCTAATTTTAATAATATAATAAATATAATTAAAAAAATTAAATGTATATAATTATAAATAAACAAATAAATAAATAATATATATATCTAATTATAAATAATTTTTTTTCTCATTTAAATATATTTATTATAATTTTGTAATTGCATAAACAAATATATATTTATAAATATAAATAAATATATTTAAAAAATATTATTATATAATATATATATAATTATATAATTATATGAATTTATATAAATACATACATATATATATATATATATATATATATGCATATATAATTATATACAATTATATATATTTATTAATATATAAATATAAATATAATAAATATATTTATTATAATTTTATAACTATTTAAAAATATATATTTAATTACACAATGATGGATCATTCATGGTTTTGGAAACCAAATCTATGACTCCAAATTAATTTGAAAAAAGAATGCATTCGATAAAAAAGATAGGTCAAACAAGGAACAAGTTTTCCACATCATAAAAAAGAACCTTAAAATGGAAAGTCAATTCATATAAGTTCATCTAGATCCCTGATTTAAAGGATTTCTTCCTATTCCCTTTGGATGTTGGATTCAATTCAATGTCTTGACCTATTGTGTGGCCTCATTATCCTCATCCAATTATGATTAAAAAAGTCCCCCGAGGTGGAGAAAATGAAAAATTTATAATGTAAATATCGAAAGTTTATATTTGGATTGGATCAAAGTCTATCTTCAGGGCAGATTGCTAATAAGTTCTGAACTGCTATGTATTTGTTGAATCCAACTACATAGAGATCCATGGAAGAGTAAGTTTGCTCAAGATGCGATAAAAACCATTCCACAACTTCCTTATTAATTCCTTCCATGGCCATTTCACCTTCTTGGTCCTCAGGAGGGATGATAATAGAATTTAATTTTTATTCAAGAACACAATCATCATCTGAGGAATTTCAAAAAGCAACATAAGCATATTTAATTAGATTAGTATAGTGGGGTGAAAAAGACCACTCCGCATTCTCACCATCTCTTGGGTGCCAACATCCAATGGGGGAATCTGGTATACTTTCTTCAAAAGAGTTCAGCCTACATTTATATAAGAGTAGGTGAGACCTACCATTATTGAGTATGGGACTCATGTGTTTCAAATTTTTTAGGGATGACCAATTGGAATCCTTCTTCATCCACTTAAATTTTCATACCTTTATGGGTACATGATGAAATCAACTACTCCTACATTATATGTTGATAAACTCATTCTTGAGTAGCATCCTCATCCACAGATTGAGAATCCATTAATGTCTCACCATCCATCGACTAACGATCACTCACTGTTGTATAAGAATCATCATAGGGACGTGGAACAGTATCACTACCTCCATAAGATAATGCACTTTTTTTTAACAAATCCATTGCATTGAAATCCATCACAACAAAAGATCAATATTTTATGGAATGATCTTGTAGAACTAGTATCTGGGTAGCAGTACGGGAATCATTCATATTATAACCTACCCACCCCTCCTTCACAATCATGACCTATGATATCGAACAATACCTATTTAAATCTTGAACATAAGAATTAGGGGTAGCCACAATTTTTCCTACTCTCCGACCACCTCCAGTGTAAGCATTTATAGTAGAATCCTTATCAGGATCACCTAGCTTCCTACCATAAAAACATCTAAGTCAATTCCCAGGTGAATCAACCCGCATGATCACTCCATTTCGAGGAATAAACTTCCCAGAATTACCCATTATAGTTGAAGCATTATTATTCCCATTGATGTTGTTTTTAAATCATAAAGTATCATCATGTCCACATGCAGAGAAGAAATCACAACCCTAAGAGTTTTTACCGTTCGAAATTTCATGACCAAGAACATTACAATTCAAAAAAATAGGGAACCCTTTAATATTAAATAATTAGGTAAATTTCTTCATTTTTGATTGAAAGGAAACCTCTATTAACCAAGATATAGTGAAAGTCATCTTCAACCAAGAACTGAACATAATGACCAAAACGTGCCATTTCAGTTTCTTTATCCAATTTAATCTGGACCCCTATGGACATCAAATGTCATGGAGTATCCTAGGATGCCAATGCACCCAGTTAGTACAAATACATTGACCCATACCTCCATTGATGAGAATCAAAAATCTTAATGTTTGAATATGAGGTCTCATTCCCATATGTGTAGAAATCCTAACTTGGGAGAGATCGATCCATATCCCGAGGACTATAACTTTAGATCAGCAGAAGGAAAGAGAAAATAAAAAAAGCCTCATCTGATAGAGTCACATCACCCATTTTAAATCCCCAAATACTTGAAGGATGTAGAAAGGAATATTAGACATTCCATGTCACTGAAGCTCTTGAAAAAACAAGACTCTAAATGATTGAGTACTCTCCGATTTGAGGTCATTATGAGACTGCTACTGGATCATCCCTTACAACAAAAATATTACCCTTCCAACAAATACCATTGGATGTTGATCCATGTAAAAGATATAAGTTATTATTGTGTGATATAAACATAGCCGGAGACGTCTCATCCTTCCATATACCCCCAATATTTCTTCCATCTATTGCATCACCCACATACCTGTGGGAGTTGAAGTGACCATGAGCAAGGAATTCAACAAGAGACACCATCACTGAAGACATAGGAGGAAAGACCTAATTACCATATATTTAATTATAATTACAATTATAAATAAATATATTTATATATAATTAAAAATAAATACATTTAAATATATAATAATGTAATTATAAATATATATATATATAATGTTTTTCGGGGTACAATTATAATCAAACACACATACACCCACACACCCACATGCAATGATCATAACCCAGTTCATAGACCCCATGGGTAGACTTTATTAATCCATGATCATATATGTATATATATATTATGGGTAAGTTGTATGATAAATATTTTTTCCTTTTTTTACACCCCCACCATCAGACAGGGGATCCTTCTTACACCGAAGTCTATTTACACCAGCATTGACTTCAGAACACTGGCCCCTTCTGTGACCATACACCCACTGAAGGCGCTTGCTATTACTCATATGAACCGATGATGTGTATATGCCAGTTTCCACCCACCATCTCTAACGTCACCACTACTGCGTTCGTGCAGTGTCCCCCATCGTTGTGTTAATCTCCCAATCAAATTTCCATTGGTGCAATGTTTACTAGCTGAATAATAATCTATCATAAGGGTGTACAGACATGCCCTTACTTACACCTGCATCATAGGTAAAATAAAATATCTACGGTCAGGTTGGTCCACCACAATGTCTGGAGTTGATGTCATCCCATCATAAATATAATAATATATTTATCATTTAAATATATTTATTATAATTTTATAATTATTTTAATATAAATACAATTGTTTGTAACTCAGAATGGTGCAAACCATGGGTTAAAACCCATTGTCCATGATTTTTTCTTATTAAAATAGAATGTTTACAAGCAAAGAAAAAAAGAAAAAAAGGGTAATTGGCACAAGAAACACCCCCAAAACAAACATTCATTCAACAATTGACTTATTTCATATATGTCTCACCTTCCTCGAGAACCACCTTGACCTATCGGGTTTCTTCCTATCTTCCTATGCTTAATAACATTTCATGATACATCCTAGTCATCCGTATATGATGATTACTCTTCCTCATGATGAGGTTCAATGTCTTGAGTGAAATCATTTTTTTAAATATATTTATATAATTATATATATTTATATATTGATATACTTATATATATTTATATAAGAATATATATATTTGTTGAAATACATATTTATAAATACAAATATAGTAAATATATTTATTATTTAAATCTCATTATTATAATTTTATAACTATTTAAATATATATTTATTTATAACTGCAATTATTAATACCTATTTTTAAATAGTATTTATATATAACTATAAATGTATTTATGAATGATATTGGAGATAGATCTGGTTCCATGAGGGCATATCTCTCTAACCTTCAATGGATATTATAGCTCAAAACACATGGGTTCTTAATCTCTTCATCCTCTAGATGATAGATTTCTCACACAATGACGATTCGACTCCCACAACCATGTTGGTGTTGGAATGAAAACATGAAAAGTCTTTCATGGAGGGACTACTATGACGATTTCTCTTGATTTGTGTGTGTTCAATCATTTTTTTATCTATCTTAAAAGGTTCAGTAGTGGGAGTAATTTATTGGAAGAAAAAATTTCTCTTGTTAATGCCGATATGGTTGTAATTTCAGAATGGCTGGAAATTGGGGAGCATTCTGTCATTTCTTGATTAATTTTTAAAAATAGATATATGTCATTGAAAATAGGGGACCTGGTTGAGCATGTTTTGGATATTTAGAGATTTACTAATTAGAAATGTGTCTTATTGGGCCTTATTTTTTCCACATTCTATTCCCTTATATAGAATTAAAGATGTGGGGTTGGGGATTTGGTTTGATCTCTCTCAAACTGGTTTTCTGAACATCTGAGAATGGGATAGGATGTTCAATCCTTTGGATGTTATAAATTCCTCTACTCAAATGTGGGTCTAGGTATATGGTTTAAACTATAAAATTTGGCACCATAGTATTCTTTTTGATATTTAAATGTCTAATGGGGTTCCCAATAAAATGGAATAAGATACTAAGATGGCTAGATTCAGCCACTATGATTGGTTTTTAGTTGAAGTTGAATTGTGTAATACTCTATTAGATAGAGTATTTATTTATACTGATGATGATGGTGTTGATTTGATAATTGTGTTTGAACATATTCCCAAATTATGTATAGATTTCAAGGTCACAGGACATGTCATTTTAAATTGCAAGAGATCTATTGTTTGTAGTTTATCTCCATGTGATGGTATTGTGAAAATCTATGCTTTTAAAAATATTTGATGTTTGTAATCCAATGATCAAGGTGCTCCTAAAAATGATGATCATATTTATCACCATGATGGAAGAGTTCACAATTAGGTGGTCACGGGGGGTTTCGGTCATCACTGTGAGCCTGGACAGGGTGTTTATTTGGTTTATCTAGATGACCAATATAAATCTAGACATTTTGAACCTTTTATTTAATATGTACTAATCAGGGATAAGTCTACACTAGTGGATAACACCCCTTATTAGAGGTAATGTGTTGATGTTATGGTTTCCTCATAACTACAAGGTCGTCATGCCTCTATAGGTGTGCGGGAAATGGATCTTAATGGGTTTCAAGCTACCGGGTCATGGGTGGAGATTTTGGAAGAAGGGATGACTAGTGGTGAAAATTCAGCAGATGAATTAGAGGAACAAGATTTCACTGATCGCCATCTCTATCAAGAGATGATAATTACATCATGTTCTTAAAAGGGTAAGAAAAAATTGGATGTGGAGGTTAATAAGAAATCAAAGTCCCTAACTATTTCTCAAAACCCAAGATTGATTCAAAATGAATTGGTGAGAAGTTTTCCCAGAGATGGTGCATTCATGAGAACATGTGGTTTTTGTATGTCCCAAACAGAAAGTGAACCTTGGAATTGGCTAGTTGTTCCCCTCCTTCTAATCTGGTAAATTTTGATCCAAATTTAGCTCACAAAAAAGGAGTTGCATTATGGTCGGTTCTACTATTAAAGAAGAATATGATGCTAACACTGTTAGGTTTTCCAAAAGTAGTGATGAGATGTATAGGATCTTGGATAGTGGTCTAGATGATCTTCCAAGATTAGTGGACCTAAGATGGACATAGTAATGGCTCCGGTTCTAGTTTGAGATCTTTATCATGGAGGGTCCCCCTATAGCAGTGTCCTTGGTAGTTGTTTATGGAGGTCACATTGGTTTGAGACATAGTGTTCAAAATATGGTCGATTCATAGGAACATGTAAGTCATAAGGGAAGGGGATCCCTTGAGAAGGTTGATAAACATAATTATG
This sequence comes from Viscum album, assembly GCA_963277665.1. NCBI lineage: Eukaryota > Viridiplantae > Streptophyta > Magnoliopsida > Santalales > Viscaceae > Viscum > Viscum album. The sequence continues at coordinate 42,203,513 of OY728162.1, forward strand.
AATCCAATATGGGTACATTTCATGACGCTAATTATCGAGGTGAGGTATATGAATTTTTAATGGAAAAAATCCAGGATTCTAAAAATGAATATATGAGCATGGACAATATCTATATCTTCAAACCTTTTAGAGTGTTTGACTTATCTAAGGTGGTTCCCTTGGAGTCAGTAAGTGCTAAAGGATTTAGGGATGGACAATAGAAGCCGAAGCTGTTACATGAGGCGGCCTCCAGAGATATGGGTGTATCAGACTTTGTTCAACCATCTTCAGATGAATTTTATGACCCTTAAAAGAGAGAAAAGACCTAGATGCATGACTTACATCCACATGGTAGAGCCCCATATGGCAGGGGTTGGTGGGGTACCAACATTACCTCTGTAGTTAACTTTATTTTTTAGTGTCATTGTGGGATATTTTTTGATTGTGTGTTTTGAAATTATTCCTTTTTTTTGTTATGGGCTTCTATTCCTTTTCAAGAAAGGCACAAGGTTCCAACATCATAAAAAAAACCTTAAAATGGAATGTTAATTCTTACAGTTCTCTCTAGATCCCAGATTTTAGGATGTATTCCTCTTCCCTTTTTACATCGATTACTCTATTTTGTCTTAAACTTTTGTGGGGCCTCATGGTCTTCATTTGATGACAATTAAAAAAAGTCCCGCAATGCGGAGCATATCCTGAATTTCCATGATAAATCCAAAAAGTTCACTTTGGATTGGATAAAAGTACATCTTTAATGTTGGTTTCCAAAATCTTCTTAACTACTAAGTAGTCATTGTATCCAAATACACCTATCTTCATGGAAGAGTATATTTCTCAAGGATGTGAGAAAAACTATTCCACCACTTCCTTACTAATTCCTTCCATTATAATTTCACCTTCTTGGTCCTTAAAAGGTATGATAACAGAATTTCATTTTCATTCAAGAACACAATCCCCATATGAGTACTTTCCAGAAGATACATAATTATCTTTCATTAGATCAATAAATTGGGGTGAAAGACACCACTCCATATTCTCACCTATTCTTGGGTTCTCAACCAGCATGGGGGGAATCTGCACAGACTTTCTACTAAAGAGGATAGTCTAAATTTTGATCAGATATGGTGGGACCTACAAATTATGGGTTTGGGACTCATGTGTTTTGAATTTTTGAGGGATGAATAAATGGAATCCTTCTTCATCAACTGAAATTTTCATACCTTTAAGGGTATATGCCACAATAATCTGCTCCTTCTTTATATGTTGATCAACTAATTCTTGAGTAGCATTTTCATCCATGGATTAGAAATAAGTTGATTAATGATTACCCACTAAAAATAATGAAAAAAATGGGACATTTCAGTTTCCTAATCCTATTAAACCGGTACCCCTATGTCTATCACAATGTCATGGAGTATCTTGGGATGCCTGAGTACCCAGTTAATACCAAATACCTTAATCCATAACCGCATCGAAGAGAAGCCAACTTATAAAGGGTGGAATATGAGGTCCCATTCCAAAATATAGAGAAACCCCATCTTGATATAGATCGAGCCAAAACCCCAGGCCTGCAATATTAGATCAACAGAAGGGAAGAGAAAATAGAAAAATCCTCTTCCGAGAGAATGACATAACCAATTTTTAAATCCTCAATGATTGAGTGCTCCTTGATTTGAAGTTATTTTGAGACTGATGCTAGATCTACCCCTACATGGGAATGATTACCCTTACAGTGAATTCCAATGGCTTCCGATCCATGGAAGAGAGAGAAGTAATAATTGATAGATCTTAACTCAGTTGGAGTAGTCTCATCTTTCCTTCCACTCCTAGAATTTGTTCTATCCGTTGCAGCACTTACATACCTGTGGGATTCGAATCAACCATGAGCAAGGAATTCAATAAGAGAAACCACTGAGGCCATATGAGAAAAGACCTAATCTCCTTCTATTTTATTTTACCTATAATTATAAAAAAATATTTAAATTTTATTAATATATAATTATAAATAAATACATTTAAATATAATTTTATATAATTATATATATATATATATATTTATATATATATATATTATGTGATTGAGAGTACAATTACAATCAAACACGCACACACCCAAATGCGAAGATCATAATCCTATTCATAGACCCCATGGTTATAATAGACTATGCCCTGATCTTACCCAGAATGTTCCGGACCCAAACATCCTTGGTCCTAAATATTATTAATCAAAATAAAAACATAGGAACAAAAAACATGTAGTAAAAAAACGTACCCCCAAAACATGACAATGAAAAACCAACACCACCCAAAAAATGATCAAATGAAATCATTTGCTTCATCCACAAAAAAATCCCCATGACCCATGGTAAGGTATCCCACAATTCATGATCTGTTGATTCCAAATCCCTAAATCCCATTTTCACATTGCCACCATGAATATCCATCAACATCAGAATGCTACACCTAAGAAATCCAGCTAGTGTGACATTGCCGTGAATAATATCTATCTACATTAGTACACTGCACCCATGAAAGCCAGCTAGGTCCATCCAACGCTCGAGACATCACCCTGTGTATCCCTCCCTTGGTCATCAATCCCCACAGCCCGAAGTCATCATCTCGCTATTGGGTTTTTTTTATATATATGGGTTTTTAAAAAAAATTATGGAAAAGGGATAGGGTTTGAAGTATTTTTAAAAATGGGTCTTTAGATGCATGAACCCTGTTCACCCATCTTCTTCTCAGCCAGATGCGTGAACAGGGTTCACGCATCCTTCACCCCGTCTTCGAAGGATGTGTGGACCCCGTTCAGGCATCCTAGCAATGGTAGATGTGTGAATGGAGTTCACGTATCCTTTTTGAACTCTCTAAAGGATGTCTGAACCACGTTAACACATCCCACATAAAGGTTAAAAAAATTGATCATTTATTTAGAAGCAAAATTTTCTTAAGTATTTGATTAACTCAATTATAACCCCTTTCTATTCAGTTTTTTTAACAAAGGAAGAGAGATTTAGAAAAACATTTATCTTTCAATAACATGATCTTCTTGAATGTTCTATAGTAATTAGATTTGATTCTAATTGATATATTAATTCTAGCATTAATTTAATATTTCTTCATTTACATCCCCCTAAAGAGAAACACTCATAAAAACCAGTTTTGAAATCTTATATAACTTCACCAAGGATGATCTTCTTCAATACTTATTCTTAGATATGCTAACATGTTCTTAACCCTCTTAAGGATTGTTTCTTATTTTAGAAGAATATGAAATTAATATTTTTCATAATTTCCATAATTTTATCACATGATAGAGGTAGTTTAGCAGTAAAATCCTCCAGTTAAGAATGTCTACCAATAGAACATGTGTACTTTTATAAAGTTTGAATATTTATTTTCTCAAAATTGTACAAATGAACTTCTAATTACATACATATCATATTGTGGTTTTTTTCATCTTCAATCATAATAATATACTCTTCACAATTATTAATTATTCATTGAAATTATTTTTTATGAAATTTAATTTTTTTAAACAAAGAATCATGTTCTATGATTTTAGGATTCAAATCATTGAGATCAATAATATTTTTCAAGATTTCTTGATGTTCACAGATCTTTCAATCCAGTGTATTAATATTTATTATTGAATACCAAATAGAAATTATTAATTTTGGAAGATAATTTGATGATAGTAAGAAACTTGTTAAAAAAAGTAAATCTCTATAAATGATAATAGTAATGCACATACATAGTGTATTATAAATCACAAATAAAATTAATCTATGCCTCTGGCGTGGATGCTCCTATGTCCCACAACCAGGTGTATACTAGACACGTCCACATTATGTTAGTCTCTATCTGTGCTCTGGCATACCCTGCAAATCATCCTCAACATCCACCCCAACATCCTCTTGTGTGACTGGAGGTGGATGTACAGTCCCACAGTCTATACCCTGTCCTATATCTAATGATAGTGGAGGCTGGCTGGAACTCTTACCAACATGGAAAGAATATGGCTGCTGTTCTGAGGATGTCTGTAATGAAGAATTAAGCTCAACCCAGTCATCGGCTGTATCTATCGATGGATGTGCCTGAGAAGCTAGAGGAGCAGATGACTGATCATGCAGAACCCCCTCCTCGTGTGGAATAACATCATTTGACTGATCAATATGAACATCCTCCTCCTATGGAACAACAAGATCCATAATAGGGTTGTCCCCCTGGTACATCTATATGAGCCTCAGCAGGCTCCGCAGCCCCCTGAGCATGTGATGGATCAAAGAAAATTTCATGATAAATCTCATCCATCGAAGGAATCAACTATGATACAAGGGTGTGAAAATAATTTGGGTTAAATAAGGTGTTCTATAATAGATCAGACCTGTGTAGTAGATTACATATACAATCATCCTACGAAAAAAATTATTTTGTTAAGTAATATGAATAAAAATTTTATTGAATTGTGGAAGGAACATTGTATACCATCTCATGAAAGCCTCGTCCGTGTCGTGTCAGAAATATGACTGGGGACCAGTAGTACCAAGCTGCGTAATCCATATGATCCACCAATTGAAAATTCACTATCCCCACCCCTCGAAACTGGAAGTCTTGTCATCTATCCCATAAATAAATATATCTGGTGTGGTATCTCCTCCAATCAAAATCTCTCTTCTTGGACATCTTCAGGGAATGTAGTGAATCTAACTGACTGGGCGGGTCAGAAACAGGCTGAAAGAATCTGAACTGCCTCATAACTCTGTCGGTCTGATGCCACTCAACTATAAGAAAATGAATCAATGGAACCCTACAGGAGCTGATAGCAAGCATCGCCATAAAGTACAGTGGAAGACTCTGGATAATAGCATCTGTATATGGCATCTATAAAATCTGAAAGAAAAAATAAATAATCAATTATTAAATGAATACACATATAGTAAAGAATAAAGTTTTAATAATATAAATAATAATTACTTACATCGTGTGGTTGAATGCTATCCAACATAAGTTGTAGGCATGGGCGTCGTGTCTAGGGGAATCTGAATGTCAATGTTCCTGACTCCACCTGTAGATAATATTGTTATATTTAAATTTCATAAGAGAAAGTTATATAATTAAGTTAGACAATGTAAGGAAAGAATAACATACCAACATCTACGTGGAGCCTCTTCTACAATATCTACTGGTAATGGCACACGAGCATGTGGAGATACACGCGGTATGTGCTCCCATACCCACATCTATAGAAGAAACATGAATCCCATGATATGCGTCTTATCGATGAGACATGCGCTACATAACACCCTGTATGTATATACTAGACAAGCCAACCCCCAGCTATATCAGCCATCCTCATCCAAATTCTCCAAAAAAGATAAATACATAAAATGTACAAATTTAGTGGAGTGATAAACATGTACACATGCCAAAAACCAGCTCTAACATTCAGAATTCTCCTTTTCAACAATAGAAAAATTAGGTGACAAAGGAGCATGATTACCATCCTGTGTGGAAGCAATGAGTAGAACACCTATATAATTTCCATACAGGAAGGTGCCATCGACTTGAATAAATTGTTTACAATAGGGAAATGCAGCAATGCATGTCCTAAATTCCCAAAAAACCCTATTGAACTTCAACTTTGTTCGATCAACTCGGTGATTGGGGGATAAATACTCAACAGTGTCCAACTGATAAACAATCTGATTGTTGAGAGATAACAATTCCATAAGTTGTGGAAACATAGCATAAGATTCATCCCAATCACCATACACTTTTACAATTGACTTCTATTGTGAATTCCATTCTTTGGTATATGATATCTTGTAGTTATACAACTGTTGAATTCTTTCCTAAACAAGGGAAATGGGAACATCCTGACATGTTCGTATCATCTCTCAAATAACACTTGATATAAACTTTGAATCAAGGGAAGAGTGATCCAGTGACAAGCTAGGATGCACACAAGTGTGTGGCCCTTCTAATTTGGTTATCCTCTAACATGAAAAAAATTTATCAAATATTTCCCTTAATCAAAATTTACATTCTGGACCACATTTTTTACAATGAATGATATATTTTGTCTTCTTTGACTCATCAACCACAAATGTGAAATGCCGCTCAATGTGGCATTGCTTTATCACATTTTTACTGACCAATTTACTTCCAAACTCCTGCCCGACATAGATGGCATTGTCATTTGATTCATACATATTCCCTAGAATTCCATGGAATTCAAAAGCCACTGTAATGACATCCCAATCAAAATTTTGTTCACGAGACATTCGTTTAACTAAGGAACTCAATATGAAAGGATTATTACCACTAACCGGTGGATTTCGTGGATGTCTGTCTCTCAAAGGAACCTCATAAGGTCCATTTCCCATATCACCCTCACCCAAATCTCTCAAAGGAACCTCAGAAGGTTCATTCCCCACATCAACCTCACCCACATCATCTTCTGATGGTTCCCCAAATTATTCTTCCTCATATAAACTTTCATTCACTATATCATCACATAAAGGGATGTCATCTACATTTACTTCTACATTTTGATCATCTTATTCATAATTTTCTTCTATTATTGGAGTCAAATGAGGAGGCAATTGAAAAGACTGATGTGAACTACCAACTTGTACAGAACTCACAAAACACAGTTATGTAGTAGTCAGTTGCACCACATGTATATCTGAAATCACCACATACAACTCCATCAAACCATTAGACCACTGTTGTCTAAATAAGAATGATGCATCCATCCAATCATCATCATCGACCAAAGGGTACTCGGTGTGCCATAAACATTTCGGATGTTGTATATGTCAATATGTGATTGATGAAATGGATTGATCAACCCTCAGTTTCAACATATTATGAATCTTATTGTGAACATCATTCAATGTCATACAACCATGAAGATTTACCACTCTGATAAGTGGCACACTATGGGTAAATCCGTACTCCGTATAAATGGTCTCACCGTTGCAATATATTTGCACAGACATTATTACCTATAAAAAATAAATAATAAAATTTTATATACTACATTAATATTTTACATTATTTAATATAACATTATATATTTTAATTAGTTATGAATAATTAATCATGACTTGATCATGAGACTTATGATTAGTTTATCATTATTTGATAAACTAACCAAAAACTATGGACTCATGGAGTATCTATTATCAAATATTTCAGCAACTGTTAGCCTCCATTCAAACAGAAATACCTCATGTCGAATGCATGTTCTCAAACGCCTCTTTGGGGACACCTCTCCGGGGACGCCTCTTCAGGGACAACTCTTATTGATTGCCTTTTAATTACAAATTTACTCACATGCATGTGAGGGGGTCTAGGGTTATGAAATACAGAAATTTTTTAAAGTGGACGCAAAATTCCTTACATTCTTAGTCAAAGATGACTCACATTTCATCAATACAGAAAAATATATGCAATTATTACAAATTTAAGAACCATATTCACAAAACAAGACATCCAATTTCAATTATGCATCAGTCGGTCATCTCAAGATCAGTCATTAAACAACTTACCATTGTTTTACGGTATAATTATTATATCAATTACTATATGAAATACATATTAAATATCTACACCTATTTTGTATTTAATAAGTTTAATTATAACTAATATAATTTAAAAAATTTATTTATACAAAACTATTTATACCATTAACAGAAAAAGTTTTCTATATATTTTTAATAAATTTAAATATGATACATATAAATAATATATTATTCACAAATTATATTACTAGTGTATAAAAATATTATAATTTATATTAATATTACTTTCCAAATAACATTTTTTATAAAATATTTAATTTTCAGAAAAATTTAATAAGAATTCATACAACAAACACATCATTTATAAATTAAATCATACAAAAGAAATTAATTTACACATCAATACATATGAAATAAATAAACAATACACACAAACAATAGTTTCTACATATCACAATTCAAATAAAAAAATAATACAAATGAAATAAATAAACACAATTAAACAATTGAAAATTTAAATATAAACATTACCTTCCTAAAAGCAGCAAAAATATGTTGAAAAAGAAATTATGTAGGGATTCTCATCAAAATCAAAAGGAGAAGAATAAATTGGGGGGGGGGGGGACGCCCTTTTATAGAACTCCTCAGCCGGATGCATGAACCCCATTCACGCATCCGACCGAGAAGAAGATACGTGAATGGGGTTCACGCATCTAAAGACCCATTTTTACAAATATTTCAAATCCTATCCCTTTTCCATAATTTTTTTAAATCCATATATATAAAATACCATCACTATTGTTGGGTAGGGCCCGTCGTCAATCTCCATCAGAATCAACATCGGCATGTTCCCTTTATCATCGCACTGTAATCAGGAAAGCCTTATGGTCAATCACCAGCGGAATCGATGCCCTCCTTTTCCCGCAGTCATCATCAAACTCATACATCCGATCCAACGGCATCCCAATACCTTATCACCATCACCATAACTAACATTCCATATCTACCGAGTGGCACGGTTCGGCACTGGGGCATCAAAACACAATTGGGATCCCAAACCTGAAACCATCCATCCCCACTATTGGGAAAAAAATCCATACTCTTCCCTCTACTGGGATCCCAAGACAGTGGCCTCCCATGACGATTGATCAGTAACATGCCGGACTAAATCAGTAAACTAAATGGATCGTCATCACTGCATGTCATCTTCACCACCCATGTCACCGAAGGACCGCCACCTAGGTCCCAGTTGTCGTCCGAAATCATCCTCCCCTTCTCCCCACATCGTCTCCAGCATGAACCCTATTTCAGTGTCACAGATTGAAACCCACGCTTACTATCCATGAAAGACTCGGTTCCTCCGGATCCCTCCACACATATGAGAGGTTTTCATCACCTTCTTCCCCAAAACCACAGCAAAAAATGGTCCCAATATATGATTTTCCACATCTTCAAAAATCTGATAATGGCTAACCATATCACCACTTTCACTTGGCTAGATTGGATCCATAAGTTAGCCGTGATATTTAAGAGAGAGAGAGTCTCCAACATTGATAGAGAATCTCTCCATCCATAATTCATGCATATCATTTACTAATCCCTGCAATTATATATATCTATATAATACAAGTAAGCTGTATGTTGCCCCTTTTTTACTTCCATCGCCCCCACCCCCACCTTCAGGTAGGGGATCCTTCTTACGCCGACGTCTATTGATGCCCGCCTCGGCCTCAGAACACCAACGCCTTCTGGGACCACACACCCACCGAAGGCGCCATCTATTTCCCATCTAATCAAATGAGGACCATCCCACGGTTTCCACCGGCTAGCTCCAACGTTAACGCTGGTTTCATTTGTGAAGCATCCCCCATCACTGATTCAAAATCCAAATCGAATTTCCATTAGATCAATGTGAATTGGATGAATCATCATTGAAAAAACTGATGTCCAGAGATGCCCGCACTCACACCCGCATCACAATTCAAGTGAAATCTTTGCCGTTGAGAGGGGCAACCTCAATGGATGACATTCATGACATCCCATCATAAATATAACAAATATATTTTTCATTTAAATATATTTATTATAACTTGAAAATTATTTAAATATTTATATATTTATAACATAGAACATCCCAATCCATGGGATAAAACCCATGGTCTTGGAAAAATTATTTTTAAAATAGAAAGTTCACAGGCAAAGGGTACAAGACAATAAAGGAAAAAAATGGTACAAGAAACACTGCCAAAACAATATATTATTCAATAATTACCTTCTTCCATCTCTAATGCGCCTTCCTCAGGAGCCACTCCAACCTCTCGGGTGTCTGCCTCTCTTCCAATACTCAAGAGCATACCATGAGACATCATGATCATATGTATTCGATGATTCCTTTTCACCATGATTAGACTCAATGTCTCCTGTGAAATCATTTACTTCCAAATTTATTTTTATAATTATATATATTTAAATGATTATATATATAAATATATTTATATGTAAATATATGTAAATATAAACATAATAAATATATTTATTATTTAACAAGTATTCCTTATAATTTTGTAATTATTTACATACATATTTATTGATAATTATAATTATAAATACATATATTTAAAATGTATTTATATATAATTTTAAATGTATTTATATATGACATTGGAGATGGATCCGGTCCATGAGAGCTTCTCTCTCTAACCTTAAATTGAAATTAGGGATCCAAACACAAGGCTTCTTCATATCTTCAACTGTTGGCTGATATCTTCCTCACACAAGGACACTTTGAATTCCACAAGCATGTGGGTGTTGGAATGGAATGATGAAATGTCTTTCCTAGAGGGACTGTTGCGACTATTTTTCTAAATGATAATGAATTCAGTCATTATTTCTCTCTCTTAAAGGGTTTAGTAGCAGGTTGAATTCACTGGAAGGGAAATGTTTCTTAAGTTAAGGCTAATCCAATTGCAGCGTTAGAATTCTTGGAAATTGGTGAGCATTTTTTCATTGCTCGATTTAATTTTACAAAGGGATCCATGTCATGGAAAATCAGATATTTGGTCAAGATTTTTTCAGAAATTTGAGGCTTTAAAAATTGGTAATGTGACTTACTCGATAATAGTTTTTTACACATTCTCTTCCCCTCTATGGAAATGTTGATGTGGTCTTGCAACTTTGGTTTTATCCCTCTCTAGCTGGTTCTCTACACATCCAGTAGTGGGACAAGAAGCTCAATCCTCAATAGGTTAGAAATTCCACTGCTCAACTATGGGTCAAGGTATTTGGTTTAAACTGGATACTTTGTCACCTTAGTAGCCTTTATGATATTGTAATGTCTAATGGGGTTCCCATTAAAATTGAAGGAGAAACTATGGTGACCAGATTAAACCATTATTCCCGATTTTTAGTTGAAATGGACTTGTGTTCTACTTTAATTGATAGTGTCTTTCTTTCATGATGAGATTGATTTAATAATTGAGTGTTAAAAGGTTCCACAATTTTATATGGAATTTAAGGTCTTAGAAATTGACATTTTATATTGGAAGAGATTTATTGTTTGTGTTTATTTCACTACATGAGGGTATGAAGAAAATCCATGTTTTAGAAAGATTATATTTTTGTAATACAATGTTCGAGGTTGTCCTAAAATTTATGATCATGTTCATCCTCATGATGGATGAGTGAAAAATCAGGTGGTCTTGGGGGGAGAGGGGAATGGCCATGAGCCTGGTCAGGGTGTGCCTTCAATTTTTCTAAATGATATCACTAAAGATCGACATGTTAAATCCTCTATTGAAAATGTACTCTTTAGGGATAAGTCTACGATAGAAGAGATAGACCCATATCAAAGGGAATGTTCTGATGTTATTGTTTCCTCATAACCTCAAGTTCATCATGCCTCAATGGGTGTACGGGAAATGGATGTTAGTTCGAAGTAGGATACCAGGTCATGGGTGGAGATTATGGAAGAAGGGATGACCAATGATGAAAATCTAGGTGATGAATTAATGACATAAGATTTTATTATTCATCACCTCTTTCCCAAGAAAATGATTATGTAATGTTCTTTAAAGGGTAATAAAAAATTGGACGAGGAGGTCAATATGCAATCAAAGTCTAGAACTGTTTCTTAAAAACATGGATTGATTGAAAATTCACCGGTGAAATGTTTTCTTGGTGATGTTGTGTATATGAGAATAGATTTATTGGATGGTCCTAAGGGAAAGAGAACCTGGTAATTGGAAGGTGTTTCCCCTCCTACTTGGTAGGTTGATTTTGATCCCAAGTTTGATCACACCAAAGGAAGTGGAATTATTACCGATTCTATTATTAAGGAAGCATTTGATCCTCACTCTTATGGGTTTTCCAAAATCACTGCAAAGACATATATGATCCTAGATTATGTTGTAGATGATATTCCCAATATTAATGGTCTTAAAATGGCCACACTGATGTCTCCAGTTCCGATTCAAGATCTTTATCAAGGTTATATTAATGACGTTTCTTATAAAAATCAGGGGAGTAGGGATTCCATGGACGCTGAAGAGAAGTTTAGATTTTTTAATAAGGAGGTTCACCTTGAAGTAGGGTCATTAGAAGTGGTTTATAGAGGTAACATTTGATCGAGACATGTCATTCCAAATAACCATTCTTCTTTAGATCATGCAATTCAACAGGGAAGGGGATCCCTTAAGAACGATGACAAGCCTCAATCTGAATTCAGAAGGGTTTCATTTCTTGATACTAATTCTTGAGATGAGTTACAGGGAGTTATAATGAAAAAAACACTAGCTTCTAAAAATGATGATCTCATCAGGGATAAGATCTCCATATATAATCCTTTTGGAGTGTTTTACTTGTGTATGGAGGTTCCCATGGAGTTAGTGAGTGATAACAGATTTAGGGATGACAATTAAAGTAGGATCAACTGCATGAGGTGACCTCCATAAATATGGGTGCAAAAGACATTGTTGAACCATCTTCATGTGAAGGCCATGAGACTTGGAAGAGGGAAAAGATTAGCAATGACCTGGAAGAATGACCGACATCCGTGTGAAAGAGTCCCATGTGGTAGTGGTTGGTGGGGTCATAACCTTAACTACGTTGTTGAATTTGATTTTTAGTTTCATTTTTGTTTTTTTGTTGATTTATTTGTTTGACATTTTTCTAATTTTTAGTTATGGAATAATCTTCCATGTCTGGCCCTTCTCCTTGGGTCCCGACATATTTATAGAGGCCAATCTTAGGTTCTAGTATTGATTCTGAAGAAGATTCCAAATAAATATAATGGATTTTTAGCTTTAGATGGAATCCCAGGTAAGAGTTTAGATCTAGATCTTAAAAATCATCGATGACCCTTAGATTCCTTCAAAAGATCATCCTTTGGTGGGTATTATATGAAAGCCTCAGTTTCTCATGTGAATGAAAATTTTGATGTTTTCTCAGAAGGGATGTCCATGGAAAAAAATTATTTAATAGTGTGGATCAGTCTTCCAAAAAGAGTGAATCCACAGAGGATGAATGATTTGGTTTTAAGGATCTCATTTATCTAGGGGTTCTCAATTTAGAGATACATTTATTTAGACAAAGTCTTCTTCCATTACCTCTTTTAGTTGAAGTATTTTAGATCTCATGTGTGGGATGTGGTTTCCTAGTTTTTGAAGCTTTGGATGATTCATCTTCACAAATGGCCATGAATTTCATTTTGTTGTAGGACATGAATTCCTTTTCAAATTTATTTTTTAGGATTCCTAGTCTCAATTGAATTATATGGAACCCAAAAATTATGTATGACATTACATCTAGAATTGTGGACCAAATTTGTTGGGACAAGGAAACAATTTTTTTCAGGTATGAACACCTTTCAAGGATGTTGGTTGATATCAATCTTAGCTATACCCTTAATGATAATGTTATTATCTCTATTCAAACTGATGTAATTCATATCAATGTTTATTATGAGTAATTTGACGATTTTTTATTTCTATGTAAATCTATTAGGCATTTGAAGGAAAATTGCAGGAGGAAGCTCTATGAACTTTGTGGCTCAAAGGGACACTCTGTAATGAATTTTCTATTAAATCCAAATAGAAGCAGGATGTGAAGTATTTGCAACATGGATGAACCTTTTTTCCCATATAACCTAGGGTGAAGCCAATGATTGCCAAGTATGATCATCCTACCTCAGGATTGAATGGAACATTGATAATATTACAAGGCTAAGCCTCTGGGGTTAAGGCAGTTACTGATCTTGAGCCACAGACAGGTAAATATTCTCCCATTGCAAGAGATGGTTTAAGGACTCAGGTGGAGAAAACTAAAGATGAAAATGTAATCAGTGAAGCTCTTACTGTAAGTGCAGAACCATATTTTAGGACAAGTGACGGTGTTTCTATGGGTGTTAAAATTATTCAGCATGGGGCTCCATCTAAACTTGTTCAGTAGGTTGGAAGCTCTATGTTACTTTTCAGGAAACTCACTGGTCATAATGGGAGGAATACTGGTGAGGTGGGGAAGTCTATAGATGAGGATTTTTGTGTTGTGATCAGCTGTTCTCTTTCACAAATTAATGAGAAAGGTTGTATTGTGTAGCTGATGACCACACACTTTTTAGGGAATGTTGTACATGATGATGGGTCTTGGTAATCTGATGTTCAAAATAGAAAGGATTATCATCAAGAGATTCAGAATGTGTTTAGTACTTTAGGAATTTCTGGTAAATTGGGTAATGTTTCGGGTGATTGAAGTGATAAGGAGAAGTAGACGATTTTGCAGGACACCACTCATCTCTGATCTACAAGCAAAAATGACCATGTTTCTTTCAAGGTTTTTATATTAAATGGAAAGGGAAAGATGGTAAGTAGTGATGGTTTTTCTTTAGTTCCTCTAGAAAGTAGGTCATGGAAGGATTATTCCAATCTTCCCAAGAATGTGTCTACCGGGTCATATTTCATGGAATCAAAGATCCAGCTCACTCTGGAGTATGAAAGGTCCAATGAGAGGATCCTTGAGATCCTCAATCAAGAAAATTCATAACCGGGGTGGGAAATTTCTATTGATGATGATGATTATGATTATGATTATAGAAATGACCATACTTCTATTGATCCATAGTTTTCATATATGGACGAGGGAATGCCACGTTGTATGCCCCTCTCTACTTTCTTGCTTGCATGTTATCTTTTTCTTCCACCTTTAGTATATAGTCAGGAGATTTTTCTTCTGCTTATGTCTTTTTCATATATTTATATATTTATATATAGCTATATAATTAAATATATATATATCATTATATATATAATGATATATATATATTAATATATATTGTATGTTCTTGGGGGTGACATAATATTGAAACACACACACACCACACATAAATGCCATAAAGGCAGGCCACATACCCTTAAGGTGATAGCACACCCTTCAAGCCTTATTTAAATATATTTATTATAATTTTGTAATTTTTTGAATATACATATAATTATTTTTAATTATAATTATAAATAAATATATTTATAAATACGTGTAAATATATATTAATAATTGTAAATATTTATAAATATTTATGTATATTTATGTTTATTAATATAATTTTATATTAATATATATTTATATTTTTTTAATAAATTATATATATATTCATTAATATATTAATATATATATTATAATTATATTAAGTATATTTATTTTTCAAAAATATTTATTATAATTTTTTAATTACATATATATGTATATTCATAATTTCATAAACACTCTTTAAATAAATATATATATATATATATGAATAATTTTCTAATTGAGTATTTAAATTAAAAAAATTATTACAAACATCTATTAAATATTTTAATTATGTTGATGTAAAACATATTTAAAATGTGAAAACATAATAAAAAATGAATTAATATTATTCATATAAATTAGAAACATACTAAAAATATTACACATATATTAAATAAATATACATATGAATAAATATTACAAAATTATTAAATATATTTTTAATATTATTAATGAATATATAATAGTAAATAAATAAAAAATTTAAATAAGTTAAAGAAGTATTAAAAAGTGAATTCATAAAAATTACATGAATTTTAGATACCTTAAAATGAGAAACAAATAAATAGATGAAATTAATTTTATAAATTGAAAAATTATTTAAAATGAATTATATTATATATAGAATACCTTAATAGTTAAATTAAATTGAATTAAATTAAATAAAATTAAATTTAATACACACACATATTCATGATGAATAGATAACAATATATTTATGTTAAAAATAAATAAATATTAAATTTAATAAGTTTAGAAAATTAAAAAAAGGAGAGATGTATAAAAACAATAAATAATATTAAATAAATTAACAGACTCGCATCCGTACATGCATGTACACAAGACATACATACATATGGGCACATACAAAATTATACACACACACACATGAATATACAAAGATACACATACATACATACAATTATACATATACATATATTTTAAAAATTTTAATATCTATATAAATATATATTTAAATAAATTTATTCATTTATATTTTTTATATTTTTTTAATAAAATATTAATATTAATTATAGATATAGTTTTTAATTAATGGTTATAAATAAACTAGTAAACATTTTTACTAATATAAATTTGACAATTTTTTATATATAAAGTTATGAAAATAATATTCATTTTTTAATAAAAGTTATATAAATCATATAAATATATTTTTTATATTTAAATATATATATATATACTTATTATAATATAAATCATATTTTAAAATATATAAATATTTATATATAAATTAAAATACTCACTATAAACTTTATTAGTGCTTAATGAAGTGCTGATAAAGGTGTCACTTTTATTAGTACTAAAAAAAGTACTCATAAATGGGGAACTTTTATCAGTACTAAAAAAGTGCATAAAAGGGTAAAATTTTATCATTTCATTTTAATGATGATAAAAGGTATCTTTATCAGTGCGTTTTGTGTGCACTGAAAAAACACCCCCTTTATCAGCACTTTTTCTCTAACGATGTTAATGGTCAACACTGGATAAAGAATGATCTATGGGAGTGATTATATTTATAAAAAATGTGTCATATTTATTTACATTTATGATTTAAGTATTTTTTATTAATTTAATTATATTCAATAAATGTATTTTTAATAATTATATTTATATTATAATTATATTTATGCATAATTTTTTTGTCTTGTCACTAATCAAAACAACCCTCATAGTATGAATAATTTTAAAAATCATTCACCTTTACCAAAAACATTCCTATTTTTCTATAACTTGAAACCCATGTGAAGAATAATTATTCTTCATATATATTTCAAATTATTTGACATAAGAAGATATTTATTGAGCCATCTTCAAAACCTACCAATCCCACTACCAATTAGATTCACTCTCCCAAGAATTTTTCCTTTTTTCATCCCATTACATGTAATACAATAAATCATGCATGTTGTGTCATACATTTTTTATGTATCATTACATCATCGAATGAAAAATAGCATATACAGTGAAGCTAATATAGTTTTTATTTGTATAGTATAGTAGAGGTTGTAACACATTATAAACTGGAAACTCATACCCAATGATTCCTTGAAGAGTTCCATCTAAAATTCATACACAACTCATAAAATTTCTATAAATATATTCCAATTCATACTGAAAATGGTGAAGTGGCACTCAAATAGACAATTTTATGAAACCTTTAATGAAATTTCTAGATATATATGCGTAAAAATATGATAGAACAATAGATTAATTAAATCAAATTTCCTCATGTCCCATTGTGTATAAAACAGAGGTGTACAAGGGAAGATAAAATCTTATAGAACATATGGGTAAATTGAATTTAGATGTGGGATTCAAAATAAGAAGAACAAATTGATCATACCACATCGAACATTTGATATGACATAAATAATTTATCACTCAAGTTCATGAAGTCTATTCCAAGTGGAAAATCTAAATTTTCATGAAAATAATGATTAAAAAAATCATATAATTAGTTTAATTCACACTCAATTAAAGGTTACATATTCTTTGCATAAAGATTTTGACATTAATATGGTTTTTTTAATATTTAAAAATTTAAAATGCAATGAATTTTTATTATTATGATGAAACATAGAAGATTTTTATACTCAAGACAATTTATTTTACAATAAAACATGAAAAATGGAAGAGGAATAAAAAATAATTTTTTTGTTTAAAAACATCCTCAAATATTCAATTTTTATTGAACTTGGTGAATATTTGAAGAATTTATTTACAAACAAAACTGAACTAGGTCTCAATCATGGGAATAACTCAAGATCATATGACGTTTAAATGATGATTTATATTAAAGATGTATGAAACATAAACCTATGTTGTAATTGATAGTTAAAATTTTCAATGGTGATAGGATTCACCCATTGATATACTGCATGATTTATGAAACTTCAACTGCATGTAATGTTTTATGCCTATGATAAATGAATTTCCCTAAGGCATATGGGCCATGTAATACTTACTCCTATGGGCCTTGTGAGGGTTCCACCTCACCGCTTGAAAGGTGGATTATCAAAATCAATAAAAAATGAATACCTTCAGGCCATTAGAGAGGAGATATTTTAAAATCAAGGGTTATAATAATTGCTTCTACTATAATTTATTTTTTATGTGTTTCCAAGTAATTGAAAATTCAATAGGGGTAAATAAAATATATAGGTGTCTTAAAAATGTACTCACAATATAAACCAATAGTGTTTCAATAAATATATAAAGAAATCAATAATGATATTTTTTCTGAAAAACATATTGATATATTTTTTATTACACACCTTCACAATATGTAGAAGTTTTTGTAATTCCAAGGTATTAATTAAAAATGGGATATAAAATATAACCAATGAAATTTTCCACAGTTATAAAAAACGAGTTAATGGAAATAAAAAACAATATCTTCCAAGATGAATTGAACAAGTTTTACTAACTGAAACAAATCTTGCAAAGCAGTTTTTAGGTATTCAGTTTGTAATTTAAGTACATATTATAGGCCATGATCTTGGGGAAGCTATGTTGCTATAATTAATTGTGTGGATAGTATATTTCAAACTTGAGTTACAATAATGATCCTAAATCGACCATAACCTTTTACACATATCATTACACAATTTTAAGAATATTAAAGCATCATATTACAATCCAAGGATCATAAATTCTAGTATCTTGGAAGAGTAGGTACATCAAATTTAAAACATGGGACTAAATAAAAACATTCATTATATAGTATTCATAAAGATCCCCTAAATACCATTGTTCTCAAACATCTTCATAGGATAACTTGGGGATAACATGAAAAAAGAGATGAGCTAAAAATCCTAGTAAGGGAATAAACATAAGAATAAAGCTTCAACACATGGGTTATAAGGCATGAAATAATGATATAAAAAGGCACAAAACATGTGGAATCATAACATATAAACATGGGATCATATAAACATGGAGTCATAGTAATGTGTAAGAAATAATAAACATGACTTTATAATGATTCATTTCTCATTGCACATAGAGGAGCACAAGTCAAGGTTAACCATCAAGACCATTCCACATGGCAGCACGAGTGAAGGCTAACTGCCAAGACCGTTTCACATAACATCTCATGAGACTCAACTTTAACCAATGCATTGGATAACTATCTGGGTTCACCCATCATAACATGTTCATAAATACGCTTTCCCCATATAGAATCATACACAATCAATCGTACATAAACATAAGGGAACCCATGGAAATAAATGGGTATCACAATCTTGTCATAAATTAGAATAGATGGGTGTATCATACAAGTGTCCATGAAAGAATGGATTTAAAACATACATGGAAATTGATGAGGGAAAATAGGCATATATCATTGTATGTGATGTCAAACAAAATTTACAACATGTAAGAATATTATTTATGAAGTTTTAACATTAAAACATTTTAGTGTGGTTTTAAAGAAAATAAAAAAGAGCCTTTAAAATAGAAAAGAGAATAATAATTTATATAAAATGAGAAGTGAAATAATAAGTTATTTATAATAAATAGACTAATTTTATAAAAACAATGGTTTTTTTAAAATAGATTATATGGTGCACTTTAAATTGGGTAAGAATGTAGGAAGTTCCCTTAAAACGGGTTTGCTTATAAGGAAGTATTGAGGAAGGAAACACTTAAAAACATGGATATCCCTGAAAGAGAATAATTAATGGATATTGATACATGATTTTTTATCATATAAAAATCTTTTATAATATGTATATAAAATAAACAGATAACTTAATTTGTTTAAAAATACAGATAGAGAAACCCGAAGTAATAATGGAGGTTTAGGTGGAATCCCTTACCTTATGTCTGATGGTATCCTTATATTGATATTAATGTCATGGATAACCAAATTAAATTAATTAATTAGTATTTAAAAATAATTTTCATAATTTAATTGATTTTGTATAAACTTATTATGTTCATTCATGACCTTTTTGATGGGTCAATATGTTCAATTTCCTTGTTTGTTTCATTGGTTTTCATGATTGGTTTACTTATATACATGTAAAGATAAACATATAAGATGAGAATAGTTGTATATAATTGGAGTTATATGTAATTATAAAACATATATAAGATTACATGGTTATAAAATTCATTTGGTAATTTGGAGTGAATATGAATCATTATATAAAACATTAATGATAACCATTTTGGTTAATTGTCAGTATTTGATAACCACAAACTTATTTCAATTTATAAATTCATATCACATTTAAAAAAGATTATAGAACCTTAAATTAGATATAATACATATATTATAGTCTTTTAAAAATATGAAAATGGTTTCATGACCATAATTTAATATTTAAATAGAAATTGAAAACATGTCGTCCTTGAATATGAGAAATTAATACATCTCAAATAGTGTTTTCATTTCTAGAATAAAAGGATGGGAAAGAAGAGATGATGATGAATTATTACATTATCATAACAAAGTCCCAGTATATATTAGGTACTAGAGTTATCATAACATTTGGATGAAAGGAGGTGAAAAAAGAAAAATAAAATAATGGAACTTGAAAGAAAATAAAAGAAATGAAAAGTGAAATTTACCTCTTGAATATATCTTCCTTGAGAACCTCTTTAGGGGAGAGTATTTGGTCTTTTGAAGATACCAAGGGATTTTGGATTTAGGATAGGTCTTAGGGATATATTTTAGCTGAATTTAGACAAGTATCAAGGCTTTATAATAGTGAAGAGAAGAGGGGGTGGGGGTTGTATTTTTAGTGAAGGAGAGGATGGTTTTCTCAATATTTTATTCATTATTTTTTTATTTTGCTCAAGACATGAAATAATATCGATTATTGTGATAGAAAATAGTAATATGTGCATGTTAATTTGAACCCATAGTTCTTACATCATCCATGACTAAATAAATAGTGTATTTAACAAATAATGTATATATAAAACAAATTACTATATTTTACTATTCATAAAAATTCAAATATTTTAGAAAAATACAAAAAATTCACTCCAAAAATTATATTTGTCTTATCTGACTCTAAAAAAATTACTGATCGCAACCGTGTATGCCATATTTTCTAAATTTGAATCACATAAGTAGAAATATTATTTTTAAAGGTCACATAGTACTTAGTAGTTCATTGTGTTATGATTTCATGTGATTATACTATATGAAATAATTATAAGAAGGGAATTTCCCTTGATTAAACATTGGGTCATTACATTCTTCCCCCTTAAAAAATTCCTCCCTTGAAATTTCATTTTACATTCTAATCTATAAACATGTGTGGATACTTTTAATTCATTGCCTCTTATAGTTACAATGTTACCTCTTCGTACTTATGGTTCTGCCACACTACATTGACCAGGTGAGTAGTACTGGTCTGTAGAACTTTATCTCTACGATACAAGATCATCACTAGATACCTCTTTTAGGAAATAACATTTTCTAACTGTAAAACCTCTGAAGATAGTACATGTAAAGGATCTGGTATGTACTTAATTAAGAGGGATACATTGAATACATCATTTAATTTAGGCATGGTAGGTGAAAGTTCTAGTCGATAGGCCATAGCTCCAACACGATCAAGGATCTAAAAGGGGTTGATGTACCTGGTACATATCTTTCCTTTCATCCCAAACCACATGACCTTATTCCATGTAGATATGCAGAGGAATACAATGTCTCTAACTTTAAATTCAAGGCATTGTCGATGATTGTCCGCATAAATATTCTATCAACTTTGGGCTGCCTTGATGTGCGGCTGAATGATTTTCACCTTCTCCACCATTTCATCGACCATTTTTGGTCCTATTTTCTTACTCTCACTGAATTCATTTCAATGCACAGGTGTTATGCACCTTTTCCCATAAAGGGATTCATATAGTTCCATTCAGATTATCGAGTGGAAACTATTGTTGTAATAAAATTCAACCAGTGGAATATTTTGGTCCCATCCTCCTTTTACTTCCATATAACAGTCTCTCAAAATGTCTTTCAGTGTTTGAATTGTTCACTCAGATTGACCCTCAATTTTAGGATGATAGGTCATACTGATGTTTAGTTCTATGCTTTGAGCATGTTGGATACTTTTCCAGTACATCAAGGTGAATCTTGGATCTCTATCAGATACAATAGATAGTGGTTCTCTATTCAGCCTTACCATGTCTTTGATATATATCCATTCAATTTGATCCAATGAGAATTCCTCTCAAATTTTGATAAAGTGAGATGACCTTTTAAGATGATCCACAATGACCCATATAGCATTGCTTCCTATGGATGCCCTTGTATGCCTAGTGAAAAAGGCTATGGTGATGTTCTCCCACTTCCATGTTGGTATGGGTAGTGGTTTCATCATTCACTTTGACATATGTCTTTCATCCTTTACTTGTTGACATAGCATGAGATTTGATGTATATTCAACAATATCCTTCTTCATATTTCCCCAACAAAAGTTCTCTCATAGATCTCAATACATCTTTGTGCTCCCTTGGTGATATATAAGGTTGAGATATGTGTGTCATCCAAAATCTCATTCTTTATCTCTATATAAGATGGTACACATAATAGCGATCCAAATATTACTACTCCATCCTATTCAATATTGAACTTAGAGGATTTACCAATTCTAATATCTTCCACCCTTTTCTGAATTTCAAAATCATTTCTTTGAGTATCCTTTATTTTCTCCATGAGTTATGGTTGAGAAATAATCTGAGAAAGGATTAATGATTTTCCTCTCTTAATGATTCCCAATTCCATCCTTTATAAATATAATATGATTGGGTCCTTTTAGATTCTCATCATTGATAAAGATTTATGATCCTTTTTTACTTAGAGCATCCTCCACCTTATTTGCCTTACCAGTATAGTAGTGGATTGAGTAGTCATAATCCTTAATGATCTCTAACCATATTCTCATGTGCATATTAATCTACTTCTATGTGAATGTATATTTTAGACTCTTGTGATCAGTATATATCTTTCACTTCTCCCCATAGAGATAATGCTTCCATATTTTCAATGCAAAGATCACAACCAACAACTCCAAATCATGCATGGGATAATTTTTATCATGAAATTTTAACTATCTTGAGGGGTAGGCTATCACTTTATTACTTTTCATCAATACATAACCTAATTCCTTATTTGAATCATCACTGTACACCACAAAGAGTTCTCCAATTGTTGTGAGTGTGTGTATTGTCTTGGTGATAAACCTCTTTTTGAGCTCCTTAAATCTTTCATCACATTCTCAAGTCCAAAAAAACATCACCCCCTTCTGTGTCAGTTTGATAATTGGGTTTGAAAATCACGAGTTGTTCTCCAATTTTTTTTGGTAAAACCCAGCTATACCAAGGAATCTATAGATATCTATTACAATTGTTGGCATGGGACCCTCTTCAATTTCCCTTATCATGGAAAGGTCCACAGATATCCCTTTTTTAGTGATAACATAACCCAATAATGATACTTCCTCCATTGAGAACACACATTTAATATACTTTTAATAATGTTTCTCCTTTCATAAAGTCATCATCACAATATTCAAATGCTCCTCACGTTTGTCCTTACTCTTGGGGTATATCAGAATATCAATGATAAAGACTACCAAAAATTTGTCAAGGTAATCTCTAAAGAATCTATTAATTAAATCCATGAAAATTTATGGAGCATTTGTGAGTCCAAAGGGAATCACTATGAAATCATAGTGTCTATACCTCGTTCAAAAGGTAGTTTTGGGAATATATTCCTTCCTCACATTTAATTTGTGATATCCTGACCAAAGGTACACCTTAGAGAAATAACTGGACCCACGAATCTAATTCAAAAAGCCATAAATCCATGGTAGGGGATACTTGGTCTTTATCGTGATTTTATTAAGATCATGATAATAAATGAAGGGGTGCATTTATCCATCTTTCTTCTTAACTAAGAGGACTGATGTACCCCATGGTGAAGCACTCGAGTGTATAAAACCCTTCTATAGATTCTCCTGTAATTTCTTCTTCATCTCTTCCATATCTACAATGGCCATTCTATAAGGTGTCTTTGATATAGATAGAGATCCAAGAATATGTTCAATTGAGAACTCAACCTCTCAATCTAGAGGAATACTAAACAATTATTCATGGAATACATCAATATAATCCATCATGATGGGCATATCTTCGAGAATGATTCTCTCATTTTTCTTAATCATTTGAGATATAAATGTTTTCTCATATGTCAATAATATCCAAATTTGAGACAATGATTCTAAAGAAGATTCATCTTCCTCCTCACACATGTAAATAATTAGAGGATGTTTCGAGATGTGAAGAGTGATATACCTTTACCAATAGTTGATGTTGTATTTGTCTAACGATATCCAATCCATGCCCATGATAACATCAAACTCCACCAGAGGAAGAATGATAATATTTTATAGGAGGTTCAGTCCAAAAACATTAACCAGGGAGGAGTTATATACTTTGGGTGCAATAATTTACCCATTTACTATTATCACAGATAAATCAATCTCCAAATTTTAAGGTGGTGTTTGAATAGTTATACTAAACATGCAAGACATGAAAGAATATGTAGAACCAGAATCAAATAGTATTGTCACTATTTTTGGATGAATAAATAGTGTACCTATTAACAGATCGTTGTTTCGATCCACATTAGTAGTAGTGATAGCATAATCCCTTATTTGTTTCCTTGGAGGTTGTTTTTGATTTTATTTAACAACCCTTGGCTTAGGGAAATTGTTTGAATAATGCTCATGTTCCTTGCAGCTGTAACACTACACTATAGGCTGAGTATTGATCTGAAACATCTTTTCTTTTTTCCATGTTAGTGAGATTTTTCATATCCCTCTAAAAGTTCTTAAACAGATGTCTCATTCTTCCACATTTGAAGCAATTCATAGTTACCTTTAGACAGTTCTCATGATGATTCTTCCAACAATTTTAACACATGGGATGTTCAATATTCTCCCCATTATTAGATTTATTTTCCAAACCACCCATATTAGACTCCATTTTTAACCTTTATTCACTTGGACCATTAGACCACTCAGAGTTTCTGATATCAATTTCAATATTGAGGGAAACACTGACAATATCATCATAACTTTCAATGTCCTGAATTGTCAACTCTTTTTGTGGACTTAGCTTTAGTCTGCTAAAGAATAAATCCACCTTGATTTCAATGTGCATGAAAAAGCCAGGGGAATATCATGAAATCCTTGTGAAGTTTTCTTCATATATCCCAATGAAATCTTATTTCTTCTACTTAATTATGAGGAACTCTCATTCCATATCGAGATAGAGGTTTTGGGGAAAAAATTTATTTAAAAACATTTTCATGAATTCCTCGCAATCATTGGAATCAATTTCCTCCTGGGACTTTGTGTTCTTGATCAGTGTCCCCAATTGATCATCTTCCCCATAAAAATGATAGACCAAAAGTATGAATTTTTCTTCTTCTAAGAACTATTAGAAGAAGAATATATTTTCAATGGAGTTAATAAACTATTATCTGAGGAGGGGATTTGAAGATCCACTAATAATGGGAGCCCTTTGTTTCATGAATAATTCAGAAACAAATTTCTCTTTTCTTTGGAGAGGAGAGCGTTCCACATGATTCAAGTTATTATTCATAACTTGAGCCAGCTGAGCAAGTACTATCATAAATATTTGATCACCAGTTACCATCATATTTGGCATGAAATTAGGGTAATATTCACATTCTCTATGACATTGATTGTTGTAACATGTAATTCTATTTCTTTCCATTAACTAAGAAAAATAATGTAAAATTATAGGGCTTGAATACAAAGCTAATAATAATAAAAAGGAATATTTAAACATACAAGTATAAACTATTAAAGGAAAAGTACATCCTAAATTGTGATTGCTTAGGTTTCAATGTAGGTTACCCATGACCTGTTTCCTCACATTTATTCTTATGGGATTCTTTTTTTGTACCCTTAATAATGGTTCATACTACACTTATGAATATACCAAAGTATATCCCCTACGAGTGTCAAAACAGGAGTGCAATAATGCCCATTGTCATGCACCAGTTCCTGTTCGAATATAGATCAAAGTGGGGTTTTCGGGTTTTACCCCTAGATACATATGTGTCAGATCCAAATCCACTTATTAATATCTGGAGAAGGATTTATTTTCTTGATAAACCACTTACACTATAATTACCAAAATTTAGGGATGTTTTCTTATACTTAGTCTCATCCCTATAGTTCTTACTAAAGTTCTCTATTTTAATATCTGAAATAACTTGACCATCCTCTAAAACCAACTATGGAAACCCTAACCTTTTACACATATCATTACATGATTCTAAGAACAATAAACCATCATATTACAAGCCAAGGATCATAAATTCTATTATCTTGGAAGACATGGTACATAAAACATAAAATAAGGGAATAAATATAATATTTCACTATTTAGCCTTAATAAAGAGCATGTAACTTCCATTGTTCTCAATCAAATTCATAGGATAACCTAGGGATAATATTAATAAAGTTATGATAAAAAAATCCTAGTAAGGTAATAAACATAATAATAAATATTTAGTACATGGGTTAGAAGGCATGGCATAATGATATAAAAAGGAATAGAACATGTGGAACCATAACATATAAACATTTGATCATATAAAAATGGATTCATAGTAATTTGGTAGAAACATAAAACATGAATTTATCTTGAGTCAAGTCTCATTTCACATAGAGTAGCCCAAGTCAAGGTTTACCACCAAAACCGTTGCACATGGAAGCATGAGTCAAGGATAACTACCAAGACCATTTCACATAACATCTCACGAGACTCAACATTACCCAATTCATTAGAGAGATATTTTGGATCACCCAACATATCATTTTCATGAACATTACTTCCATATATATAATCATACATAATCAATCATACATAAACATATGGGTACCCATGGAAAGAAATGGGTATCATAATCATGTCGTAAAGAATAATAGATGGGCGTATCAATCAATTATTAATGGATGAATGAAATTAAATCATACATGGAAATTGATGAGGGAATATATTAATATATCATGGTAAGTTATTTCAAACACAAATGACAACATATAAGAAGAGTATTTAAGAAATTTTAGCTTTAAAACATTTTAGTGCGGTTTCAAGGAAAATATTTAAGAGACTTTAAATAGAAAAGGGAATAATAATTTATATAAAACCAAAAGTGAAACAAGAAGTTTTTTATAATAAAAATGATGATTTTATAAAATCTTTGGAGTCTTAAAATATATGACAGGGTGAACATGAAATTGGGTAAGAATTCGGGAAGTTCCCCTAAAACGGTGTTGCATATCTAGAAGTATTGAGGACAAAACCACTTAAAAACATGTATATAACTGAAAGATAATAATGAATGGATATTAATAAATTAATTAGGATCATTTAAGAAATTTTTTTAATATGTACATAAAAATAACAGATAACTTAATTTGGGTAAAAAGAAAGATAGATCAACCCGAAGGAATAATGGAGGTTTAGGTAAAATCCCTTACCTTAAGTCCGATGGTGTCCTTATCATGATATTAATGTCATGGATAACCAAATTTAATTAATTAATTATTATTAATAAAACTTATTATTAATGTTATTGATTTATTATAACATTATTAAGTTCATTCATGACCTTTTTTATGGGTTAAAAGGTTCAATTTCATTATTTGTTTCATTGATTTTCATGATTGGTTTACTTATATACTTGTAAGGATAAAAATGTAAGATGAGAATGGTTTTACAAAATTGGAGTTATATGTTATTATTGAAAATAAATAATTTTACATGGTTATAAAATTTATTTAATTATTTTTATTTAAGATTAATATTTATATAAAACTTTAATGATAACCGTTTTCGTTAACTGGCCATCTTTGGTCACGATGAACTCATTTCACTTTATAAATTATATATCATGTGTAAAAAAATTATATAACCTTAAATTAGATAGAACACATATATTATAGTATTTTTAAACCATAAAAATGGTTTCATTACCTTAATTGAAGACATAAATAGAAATTAAAAACCCATCATCCTTGAATGTGAGAAATTAACACATCTCAGATGGTGTTTTCCTTTCTAGAATACAAGGAGGGGAAAGGAGAGATGATGGTGAATTATTACATTATCATTAAAATATTCAAGTAAATTTGAGTTAATGTAGTTATCATAACACTTGGAAGATAGAAGGTGAGGAAAGAAAAATAAAAGAATGGAACTTGAAAGAAAATAAAAGAAATGAAAATAGGAATTCACCTCTTGAATATATCTTTCTTGAGAACCTATTTAGGGAAGTTGATTTAGAATTTTAAAGAGGCCAATGTCTGATAGATGTGGTAGATCTATTAGTTAGATATTTTAGTATAATTTAGACAAGTAACAAGGCTTTAGAGGAGTTAAGAGAAGAGAGGCTAAGAGTGGTTTTTATAGTGGAGGGGAGGAGGGTTTTCTCAATATTTTATTAATTATTTTATTATTTTAATCAAGACAAGTAATAGTGTTGATTATTGTGACAAAAATTTAAATATTTGGATGTTATTTTGAAACCAATGTTATTACATCAGCCATCACTCAATAAATAGTTTATTTAATATATAATGTATATATACAACAAATTACCATATTTTACTATTCATAAAAATTCAAGTATTTTATAAAATTACCAAAAATTCACCCCAAACATTTTTAGACATTTAGAATTAAATAATGTACTCTATTTTATGAAAATAATTTTCTAAATAAGCGAAATTGAATTTTCAATTAAAATCATAATTTACTTGAAAAAATCAAAATTTTAAATTAAAACTTTCTTTCTAACACTTTGAAAAAGTAATTAAGGTCTCTTAAAATTATAATATAATCAGAAGTAACAAAAATACTTATCTATGAATACATTTTATGAAAATAAATTTTCTTTTAAATTATTAAATTAATCGTAAATATGGAATTAAATATACATGACTCAAAAAATACCAACACTATGATTATATCATATTGTCACTTATAAGATGGATAAATTTTATTTATACTTTCATTAGTAAGGATACTTATTCAATTAGATGATTTACTATTCAAAGGGTGATATTAATATTAATAAGGGTAACATTACTATTAATAAGGGTTAGTTACTATTCATAAAAAAATTAGTTTGTCTTATCGAACTTTAAACATCTTATAGATCACAACCGTGTATGTCAGATTTTTGAAATTAAAATAATAGAAGTGACAATATTATGTTCAACAGTCACATATTACATAGAGGTTAATTGTGTTGTGATTTCATGTTATTATACTATATGAAATAATTATAATAATGCAATTTGCATTGATTAAACTTTGGGTCGTTATATATACTAAATAGAATAATGAAAAAAACACTATATTAGATCTAAATTTTTTGAATATAACCATATAAAATAAAAAAATAGAATCATTGAGGTTTTAAATAATTAGAATATAACATTTCATTACAACATCTGGATCTCCCATATTTGGTTCACATTTTTCAAACTTGTTTCCCAAAAATAATAAAACATTAAAAGATTCTTTAATTTATATGGAATTAACCATGGTGTATTTGGGAATCACAATTCTATGATTCATGGATTCATCTGGTTCTTCAATTATAGTTGTCTCATTGTTAATGGGAGACTCCTTTATGACCACGATCTTCAAGTACATGCCCATGAAATTGTATTCATAGTGTTTTATTTCTTAATTATTAAGAGGTATTATTGATATATCCCGGGAATGGACAATTGAAAATATAATCTTTATCCTGTCTTACATCGAGAACAGAAAATAACGTATAGGGGCCACCAATCTTATAAAAAATCCCATAAAAGAAAAATATTTTTAGAAAAGTTTGGATAAAAAAATTGAGTTGTGAGATTATCTAGGTTGTGTATGGTTTTAGAAAATATTTCAGTTTTCATTTTATGTAAATGTTTTATAAAATATATTCAATTATACAAATAAAAATGGAAATGATAATATATTTCATACATGTTTCCAATAAAATAAAAATGGATGAGGGATGAATTATACATATACATGATTTCCCAAACTACTAAAAACATTATACAATATAGTTTAATATTATTGATGTTTTTTATTATAGGAACTCTTTTAATATTTTGTAGATTTCATCCAAGGATGTTTTCAAGCATTTAGTTCCTATTTTAAAAAGTAATGAAATAGATGATAGTAAAAACCTATTTCAAAAAAATATATACTAAAAACCAGCTTGAACTTCTTAAATTATTTAGATAATATGTCAATATCATTTTTTGAGAGATATATAAATTTTTCATATGATAAATTGAAGAAATTGAAGAGATACAAAAAAATAATAATATAATTTTGGGTTGATAAAAAAACTAATAAAATAGAAATATTAAATAAAATGTCTGAATTTTTTAATATTATGAGAAATCAATAAGTTAAAATCATGTTAAGTGGTACTTTTCATCTTCAAAATTCATAATTATATTTTTAACCTTATCACCTTATGACAAAAAATAACATTCACTGAACCACCTAAATCCAATTCCTAATACCAATAGAAAAACCCCAAATAAATTTAGGGATTGGGTAGAAGTGATTCATAATGATAAAGTGGAGAAGAAATCTATAATTTAATAGGTCAAGAGAAATAAATTTAATACTTATATGGTAAATTATGAAATGAATTTTTTTCATCACGAGGGACTATTCATCACACCAGTCTTCAGGTTCAGGTGATTTGATAAAAATATTAAATAAAATGTACCTTATATCTGATGATCTAGGATTAAGTGATGCTTATTTGAATGACTTAATACATTTGAATTCTAATTTAGGCTTTAAAATCTCTATTTATAGATTAGATAATGCAATCCAAAACAATGAAGATGATATATTCATTTTTTAAATTATTAAAAAGGGGAATTACCAAAAGACTTATTGTAGATTCAAGTCACAAATTTGGTAGTTACGAGCATCATGACCATATAGAATATGTTTCCACCCTTTTTATGTGTTTGGTATTCATGGAGATAGGCATATAATATTATAATTATGACCAATGAAATTTTGAATTTGTATCTTCATATAGATTATGCAGGTCTGGAAATATAATACCACGACCCAAATCACCGAGTTTATGATAGAGTGTCACATGACCTCACACATGTATCCCTGTATCTAAGTGGCTACTAACTATAAGGGAGGGCCTAAATCATTACATTAGGTGACCATGAACTTGGTAAAAATATCCAATCAACTCATACACTTAACGAAGTGATGAAAAAATGGATCTATATAATGGAAGAAAATGATATAAACCATGACATTTCAATATGACATAAAAGACTAGAAAACATCCAAAAAACTATATGTAAAGTATTAAAAGAAAACAAATATGGAAGATAAAAATATACACGACAAAAAATTAACCCAAATTCCACCACAAATATATTCATCTACACACTCCTCCAACTCAGATGTTCAATATAGGGATATTTCCCTTGATTGGATCTCTTACCATAAATTCTACATGATAAGTGAGGTATCCATATAGGCTGTGTGTATAAACTCAATAGGTCACCCCCAATCGAAACATATTTTGACTTAAACCTTTATATAAATTTGTATGAAATTATAGGAAAATAAATTAGAAAATAAACAACCACATATCGGGTCATCATGTCAAAACTAGAATTCCATGAAATCTAGTTCTACCTATATTAGCTCTATATTAGTGAATAATTTACGCCTAGTTTCCATGAATCTCAAAACAGACAAAATTACAACATAAGTCTTATAATGGGACATAAATCCATCATGACTCACATTACATCATAAGACAATTCTGACTACTAACAGTCTCAGGTAGACCTCAAGGCCATCATGCCCTGCTATATATCCTTCAAGACCCTACCATAATAATCACTCATAATGATTCAAAAAATCCATATATAATGTATTTACCAATACATTAATCTACCACGTAAAACATTGATACAAGATTTCATAATTACATGGCCACACATATATATACATACATAATACATGGAACAAAAAGTCCTA
The DNA here is from genome assembly GCA_963277665.1 of Viscum album. Taxonomy (NCBI): domain Eukaryota; kingdom Viridiplantae; phylum Streptophyta; class Magnoliopsida; order Santalales; family Viscaceae; genus Viscum; species Viscum album. The sequence goes on from OY728162.1 coordinate 42,235,729, forward strand.
AACTATATGAACACACAAGAGTAACATATTAAGAGAGGTTTCGTGGTCACACATACACACAAACGAATATCATATCAAGAGTGGTATCATGGGTCACACACACAAGAATTTACAAGAATTTCATATCCATAGAGGCCTTATGGGTATCACAAATACACACACAAGAATTTCATTTCAAATAGTTTTATACATTTTTTGTAGGATGATAAGGAACTTCCTACCTTAAGTGCAATGAATACTAATGTTAAGGTTTTCCAGCCAAATCATGTTTAGAAACCAAAAATCCCTAGAAACAACAAAAAATAACCATATGATGATTCATTAGAGAAGATCCATTAATAATAACTTCTCAATGGATAGGATTAGTTTAGACTTATCAAATGAGATCCAAGGTAACAAATGGATCTGAATGAATCATGGGATGATCAAGAAAAAAAACAAGATTTATAACATCCTTTTTAGGGAATGTAGAAAGAATCACTTTAGATAATGTTGGAATTACTATGTCCAACCATGATATAATAGATCTAGACTCATCCTTAAATAGAGGAGAGAATATCTATAATGAATAAAAAATGGAGGGAAAACGATCACGTAACATGGAACCCCAAGGAACGATGTCTCTAGATCTAATGGAATTACTCTCCACTGGGAAAGAATTTTTCAAGAACCATAATTGGAGTCCATAGGTTCAAAAGATATAGGTGTAAGAGGAAGAAAAATGGGTTCTAAGGATCATTTGAGTTAAAATAATATTTTTTGGATTAAATTATGAGGTGTGAATAGTTTGTCCACATGGTTCACTAAATTGTTTGAGCCTCACTCCTTCTTCATGGTACCTAGATAGTTTTTCACAATAGTTTTGTTAACAGTGCACCAAATTGTCTTTTTATTCTATTATGAGTTACACATTTACATTGAGAAAACCACACAGTTAGCTTAAATTTTTTTCCCACCACTTGTCATCCTCTTCTCCTCTCAAATAGGCCACACAATTACCTTGGGAAAACCTCATGGTTTCCCTTATACATGATCAAAATCCACACTAAAGGCTTCTAAAACCCACAAAAACCACCCATAAGCTACTTGATACCTCACCCAATAGATAATAACCCAAAAAAACATAATTACAGGATGAAAAAAGGAATACCGAACCTTGAAATTCTAATTCCATTATAGCCCCCCTCAATGGAATTCTTTTCCTTGAAAGGTGTTTATAGAGGCCCTATTCCAATAAAGAATACCATTATTAATTAACATAAAATTATTACTCACAAGTTTTTTCTTATATATGTATGTGATTCCATAAAAATCAATCATACACCACCACTTTCCCTTATAGTACCTTTTAACTCCAATAAAAAAGCTATACCAAACATTTATCAAACGAAGCAACTCTCTCCAGCTTAGTGCCATCTATAATTATCATATAAAAAGGATCTATATTGTACTTATTAATCTTATACATATGAAATTTATCATACATACCCTGAATTCATGAAGGAATATCCAATCAGTATGCCACTTTCCTAATCTATTCGATTATCTCAAATGGTCCCACAAACTATAGTGATAATTTCCCCTTCCTTCATAATCATTTGTTTCCAAATCAAGGTGACACAAACAAGAAAACACAATCACCCACTATGAATTCGAATGGTATCCATATTCAACCAGTATAATAATATATCTATATCCAAGTGGTAACAAACTACTTCTTGATAAACTGCAACCACTTGAAGCTTTCCCAAAAGAAACTTATCCTGATTTCTATTTTCTTTCCAGATTCATGCAAACATAATGAAGAAAAATAGGGTGAAAAAGAATGATCCTAAAAATAAACCATCTAAATTGAATAATGAAGAATATTATTATATGTATAATTTTTCAAAAATAAATTTTCATCCCATGCATTACCATAGTTTATCACACATTCCTTGATCATATATCACAATATTTTGATCATTCTCTTAGACTGTCCGTCTATATGAGAGTAATATTTCGTACTCATATTCATATATAACCCCATACCCCTATAAAATCCATTCCAAAAACATATCCTAAACTTTGAATCTTAATATAATATGATAATAATAAGAACTCCTTGTAACCAAACTCTCTAACAAAATTATATCCTACATAACTAATACATGAATTGAGTTTCCTGAATGAAAAAGAAATGTGATACTTTTGTAATTCGATCAACGAAAAACCACACTGTATTATAACCACTATAGGTATTGTTTAACCCCATGAAATTCTTATCTACAAATCACCCAAATTTTATATAGGTTTTGCAAGAGGACAAATTAAACCACAAGGTCATTTATGATCTTCTTTGAATCATTTTATATTTTGGAAATGAATGATGAACCATGCTATATTCTTTTCATGATTGGATGCCAGAAATGATATCAATTAGTTTGATACATCTTATTTGATCCTAGATTCACCACCCATATTGATTTGTGTGTTCCCCTGATCAATTAATCTCTCACAGAAGTAGTAAATACTGCTTTAGTGTAGATATAATTCACAAAATTCTCTTATAAGGGTGATCATGTAATAATGTCATCTCATTTAAACGTCTCCCATGTTACTATAAAATATATATTAGTCTCATCACAAGCCCATACATGATAAAAGAAAATAGAATTTATGGAAAATTGTGTATAAGATAATTCCCACTAATCCCTAGATATATATACAAACCAATTTTTGAGTAGACTCATCAACTTACACTCTTCTTTTGATGTTTGAGATTCAAAATCATGCTTATTTGTACTAAGAGAATGAAAAAATAACATTACCTTTTCCAAGTCCATACCCCATCTCGAAATTGAACATCTATAGTTACATGACATGGAAACTCTTTTGAAAAATTAACTCTCACTCGGGTAAAATATATTGTAATATCTTTTGGTTTATATAGAAATAAATTATTTCATCACATAGATAATGGATCCAAAATATAAAGGCATGAACCAAAGAAACTAACTCCAAGTGATGCGTAGTCTAGTTTCATTTAGGGTTTCATATCTTAAAGAACCTATAAGAAACTACCTTGTCATTCAGAATAATGATAGTATATTTCATAACCAATACACGGTTCTGGTAAAATCAGAATCAGAGCATATTTCATCATTTTCATCATCTCTAGGATCAGATTCATTCAATGGTTGGTCCACCAAACATTACCCCTTTTTTGTGTGTTTGGTCACGGGTTCTTACAAAAAGGATAAGTCTTTCATGGACCACCTTTAGTTCCTAAATAATACAAATAAACTCCAAATATCAAACAAAATTTTATCTTATACCTATGATGTACCTACCTCTACCTTCTTCGAATAAATAGAAATATCTCTGTAAAATAACATGCTAGAGAAACATTACATCTTATATCAAAAATAAATACATAAAAATCATAGAATAAATTCAATTTAGTCATAGTGTAATAAACACGATAACTAAATATCTAGCACAAAATTATGAGATCCATGAATATATCCAGATGTCATTAACAAAGACCAATACAAATGAATCAAATTTTGGTTGAAAAAAATCTATTTAGGAGGGTCATGAACACTACTGAAGTATTCAATAACCCAAATGACATCATAAGGAACTAAAATTACCTAAATATTCTCCTAAACATTAACTTTAGTATATTACCCAATCTAACAAGAAAGTTGTGATGGCCTAATCATAGATATATTTTTGAGAACCATTGTCCTCCACTCAATTGGTCAGAAAAACCATAAATCATCAGAAATGGATTCTGTTTCTTCCATGTGACCTAATCCAATTTTTAGTAATACATATAGAGTATTATGATTCCAAAATCCATAGAAAATAAAAATGGATAACCCCAAGGGGATTTTCATAGCCGAACAAACCAATTCACCTAAATATCATCATGTTTAACATTAAATTCCTTTATCATGGTCAGTGCCATCCGATTTTTAGAGATCGATATAGGTTTCACACATATAATGAGTTCAATCAAAAACTCAATTCCTACATGGGGAGGGAACCTTGTGAAATATTTTGAAAATATATTAAGGTAAAGGTCTATCTAAAGAGGAAAAGTTGTGGGAGTCTTTACCTATTCTTCTACAAGAACTATACATTCCTCTTGTTCCATAATGGTTTTTATTAAACTGAGTCCCAATCCCACTCTTCCTAAACCTAGAGACTGATATTAAATCAGGACATGATTCTCTCCTTTAATGGAGTTCAATGTCACCTTTCTTCGATAAAAATTGATATAATCTTGGTAATGAGTCTACCAATGCAATCCAATGGCCAAAATGAACTATTCATATCTGAAACCATGATATCACACATATTTACAAATCCTATAACAACTATATGACATTATGGATGTCTCTGAGTATGCTATATATTCTTTCTATGAAAATTTTATAGAAAAAAATTAGGTGAAATGTTTCACAATGAAACCTACCCAAACAACTACTTGAGAAGATATAAAATAATTGGAATATCTTGTATCAAATAAAGTGGTAGAGTGAATATATATAATGATAACCCCATCCTACACTATCAATGTCCCCTCTCCACTATTAGCTGAATTCTCATCAATTGTGTAGACACTACCCACATCATATCCATGACCATGTCCCTATGATCCTTAGTTCACCTAATTCACAAAACCCTCTTCTATTTGTAACTGCTATTGAGACCCTCTTCTTATTCCATGACCCAATCCTCATATAGTTTTTGGAATTCATGGATGAGGTTATCCTTGACACACCCTTGGAGCCTATATTTTCTCGACATTACTTCATAAACCCGATCATGAGGATATTAAATAGAAATGATGAAGATGTTATATTTTCCCAAACCAATGACAATTCTACTGAGTACATGGGATTTATTTTTGGTAGTTTCCAAACACTCCATAGTTAAAACAATGGGAAAGACCAACTTCCAAAAAGGTAATCGAGGAAACTATTGTCTACTTCAGCTTTCTATCACCACCCTAGCACATATCCACATCTATACTCATTTTGTTACTATATAAGGTACCCATATCCCAACTCAAGAAACCAACTATTTTTCCACTAAGGATCGGAGGAATACCCACCATTTAATACTCCTCTAATCCCTTCAAATTTATAATGTCCTTACTAAGAACTTTTAAGTATGCTGTTAGGTTTAAGTTCATCATGTGGTACTTGAAGTCAGGTTGTAATCCAATCTCAAACTTCTAGGATTTTTTGCCTCTTTTCTAGTCAAAAGAGGAGAAACATGTGGAAATTTTTTAAAATGATAAGAATACTATGTCACTTTCATCTTACCTTGTTAGAGTTCATTAAACTCCTAATATTTATAAATCTCGAAAATATTTGTGAAGAACTCCCTAAAAAAGGAATCCTTGATGGCCTCTTAGGGAAGAACCTCATTATCATTTCTCCCCTCCATTTAAGGTACCCCTATTGGTCCAATAATAAAAGAATTGAGATAATAACCATATACTCCCACCTTCAGTAGGCCACAAATTGGGGACTAAAACTGAGAGTATAAAAAAATATCACATATGGAAGGAATTAACCTATATAAAAAATAAATAGAGGGTTATTGGATAAATAATCCACACATAAACTCCATTGAAAAATATAAATGTAAAAAAAACCACCCCAAAATGGATGAACAATGTATATATATTCAAATGAAATTACCCCAAATAAAATAAAATGAAAAATCTAATGACAACGAGAAAAAAAATAGATCTAAAAACCATTCTATTAATTCCCATATCGGTCCCTGAAGACCTAATTGAATCCTAAAAACGAATTTGTTTATGTGTAGGGTGAGAATATCAAGTATACTCTATAGGATCATACCCAAGGTCTTTCATGTACTTGTAAAAATAGAATGTTAATGCACCAATGAATGAAAAATAGATCCAATATGCACCTGAATTTGCCATCTAACAAAAATCATGCTCAAAATTTAGCACTCACAAAATAACACATCCAATATAATAACATATTTACATAAAAATATAAACAAAAATTACCTACAACCACTTCCCAAATATTTTTATTCTCCCATTCCCAAAAATCTAACATCCTCTGCACTCATACCATCCATGAATATTTCATTAATTTTCCATCCATCTCTGATGTGGGTTAAGACACATACCTACATATCTCACTATCCTATATGCTCTAGTGTTTAGTTATAACATCAGTCACATCCCAAATCAAGGAATAAATGTCACAACCACATATTATTATAAGGGCAGTGGGGTATTAATAACCTGAAGGACAACAACCTCATTCTATAATATTACCATGCATGATCCCCACCACATATCACATCCTCATGACCACTGGGTAATCTCTATCACTGACCTATATCACCATAGTGTAATCTCCAATACCGACCATCATTACTACTATTGAAGAAAGTGTTGATAAGAGGGGGTACTCAGCCCTCCGATTCACCACTATCTTGGATATTGGGGGAAATCCCATAAAAAATGGTTATTATTATTGTTATCCAACCCGGGTAGGCGTTTAAATAAGAAACATAATATACATGATATAAAGATGAAATACAATACCCAACTTATTGGTTGACATCAACTTTAATATACTAGTCCACATAATCACCTTTGTATGACATGATATGTACCACAAATACTTCCTACTCTATATTCATCACACTATAAAACCGCCACACATAGCCAAACAATTCATGTTTGAATTAATGGTTCCTCCATTTTCAATAATTAAAGTGTTACCTCCAAATTTCGTTTATTGATACATTTAATTTCACATTAACATAAACCATAAACATATCATACAATTAATTTAATCCAAAACCTACAATTTCATTCTAGTATATTAATTTATTTATATTTAACAATTTTTTATTCTCTTACTGACCATTATTTTTTTAGTTTCATACTTTTATGTTCATTCCATGGCTAATCAAAAAGTTATCATGACCACCCAACTCAAAATATCATTACCCCACATCAAAAATCACCACAAAACATATCAATCCATCTAACCATTGATCACTTCCCAACACATTCCAAACATAATAAAGTCATCACCATCATTGCTTGAGCCTCGACAGGGTTCACATAACCACAAAAATCAATACAGAACAATGTTTTATAAAATAAATACTTAGTAAATTAAATTTTGTATAAAAACATATAATGATTATATAAAAATATTATAATTATATATAATATAAATATAATTTAAATATAAATAATTTCATATAATATATATAATGTTTTATTATTTACTAGGAAATTTTTTATTATAACTATTGTATAAATATTACATAAATATATAATAAATATAAAATTATGTAAAATTAATTTACTTTAAAAATATCTTTATTTTAACATTATACAATTTAAATATATGGTAAATAGAAAATTTTTATAGTGTTATATAATGTAAATAATTTTTTATTTACAATAAATAATGTTGTAATAAATTTATATTTACATTATATAATATTATATTTTGTAGTTGGGGCCTTTCCTGAGTTGAAAAATAAACTTGTTTTCCAGCATAAAACTTAGGTTCAAATCTAGGTTGGATAAATTTCTATAGTTTTTGTAGCATGAAATATAGTGGGGCATTGTACTAGTAGTGTTAGTACCAAAACAAGATTTCAGGCATTAAAAAATAGATTTTCGGCCATAGGACACTCAGACCATCAAATAAGGAAATGAAAAAAGCATGAGTTACTTTGGGAAACCAATGTTAGGATGAAAATATGTATAATGGGACCAAAATAATGATGTAGTGTGACTGGTAAAGTATCATGACATGGAAACACAATGTCATTTCCAATCGAGAAGCATGAAAAATAGATGAGTGTGATGTCACTTATCATATAACCTTATACCCACTTAGATTCTCAATGTGAGATATACGGATTCCCTATCATGATGTGATGGAGGATTTCACAACATTATGATTTTTGGAAGGGGGAGGCATGAGGATCTAAAAGGTAACACTACTGCTAGTGTGACCATGCATATAACATGATTAAAATTGTAAGCAATGTAATTTGATGACATGTATGTGTCACCAAATGGGTGGCTTGAAAGGGAGAAAGGTGAATTGGATCCTATAAACCGACTCTATACCCACACAAATTTATGACATGGGATAGAGGTATGCCATGTCATATTCCATGATGGAGAAACACAATGTGATGGGATGGTAGAAGGGTCAACATGATGTAAGAGACTGGTGAAAAATCATAGTGTTTGGCTGATCATATGGGCCTTCTAGTTATCTCTAGGAAGGGAATATAGACCACATTTAGTTGGTCCTTCAGGATATACAAATAACTAGGGATTTTTGGGACATAAAAATAAAATAAAATTGGCCCATCAACTACATTCCAATACTAGAGGGGAGGGATAAGGCTTGACCCACTAGGGTTCTAGGGGTTCTGTTTTTGTAGTTTGTAACCCCCGTTAATATGAAAAATAATGTTATATTTTCAACATATTTATGTTGTATTTACATTATAGTAATATCATATGATATCATAAGAATGTAATTATAGTGTACATATAATGTAAATATGATTCATATGATATAAATATTACATAAAAATAATTTAGAAATAATGTCATATGATGCTTATATAACTTAAATAAAACACTATATAACAAAAATATAATGTTATTTTTACATTATATTTTCTGTTTTATATACAATATATATTTTTTATATTTCATTACACAATTTTATGTTTAAATTTTACAATGTTATAAAAATGTTATATTTACCATATATTTCTGTTATTTAACAGTATATTTTAATTATATAACACGATATACTCCTTATATTTTCCTTATGTATATGTTATATTGATGTTATATTGTAGGATCCTATATTTTCCATGTATATATATCTTTATATTTTGGTAATACCTTTTCTAGAGTTGGTTATATTTTGAGGATTCTTGGTTGGAGAGTCTAAATCAAACTGGGCTAGTTTGAGGTAAGTACTGCATAAGTGAAAGAGTTATAGTCTGCATAGTGAATTCAAGACATAAAATATATATTCAAAACATGTATTTCTCCAGTTTACTGACCCCATAAGACACTTTAAATACATAAATTCATCAAGGAAAGATCTCAGGTCAATGTTTATGATGTAAAATGGATTCATGAATGAAAAAAAATTTATATTTAGTTTTTAATTAAAGTAATTGGTTTTTTTAATTATGAAAATCATGTGATTAATGATATAAATACCATATTCATGCCATAAATTATTCATTACTAGTGGTTAAACTCTAGGGTCATGCATTATAATAATGATTATATCTCCCATTTAATTACATCCTTTTTATAGATGAAGTCTAAGGATCCTATTTGATCCAGAAGCTCTTCTTCCTTGGATCATAGTGCTCAAATCATGAGAATTATGGTAATCCATTGGTCCATCTCCTCCTACTCAACTCATTGGGTTTTCACACATAGAGAAACCTATATAGGGATGAACTAAGAAGATGATGTCCATGTTAATAAATTTTTCATTTCATAATTGATTGGAAGAAAGGAGGAACCGTACATTACTTCAAAAATTAAGTTTTAGTCTATTTAAACTATGATTTTGAGGTTGGTTGTCTAAACCTATTCCATAATATCTTTTTTAATTCTTCTAGTATATGTAATGGATGTGATAACACCAAAACATAACAGACATGATCTACTTAACAAGTAGTTATAGCTCCCATAGAAATCATCTAGCCTGTTGGGTTTAAGACTGAACTGGTGGCCACCCATGATGCGAGTCTTCCCTTGCATTCATTATGTTTTCGTATTTTTTATACCATTTAATATTGATTTATGATGTTAATTTTTGGAAAGGATATTATGATTTAAGAATGTCATGGTAAATGTGTAATTTTTGTGAATAGAAATCCCATGAATTTAAAGGATGATATGGAATAATATACCAGTGTATTATGGTCATAATGTTGTGATAATTATGAATGGGTAGTTGAAACTTTAAAATGAATTGGAATAATTATGACAATGATTGGTATTTTTTCCCAATAGAATTAATGATTATTATTGTAATGAAATGATTAATTAATGTGTCATGGGAATACATGTTGTGTATTATTGTGCTCGGTTATGCTGAAATGCTTATATATAGGTATTGGTTCCAATTATGGGAGAATTTATTATATATAAGTTTTGGTCTCGATTATTATGGAATTATTATATATAGGGCTTGCTTATGGTTGTGATGAAATCATTACATATATGGATTGGTCTTGATTATGCTAATAATATTATATATAGTGATTGTCACTTTTTTTATTGAAATTATTATATATATGGTTTAATTTTTATTATGATAAATTATATGTCATTGGTGGTCGCTTACTGAGTTGTACAAACACCATGCTCAATCCTGCATTTAGTACCCAAAAAAATTTAATGGATGTAGGTTTATATAAAGTAATGGGTCCCATCTTTGATTGAATGCTTCTTGATGTCTTAGAGTATGGATAAGAGACCAAAATGGGGAATGAGATTAGAATATTTTTTTTATTTTATATAGTATTATATAATTTTATTTCATAACATAAGACATATCATTTAGATACTTTTAGTCTTTCATTACATGATTCTATTTTTATTTGTATTGTTCGGCTTATTCGACCTATTTTATTTTTTTTATTTTTTTTTGTTTTCTTGTACTCTGATATTGTTTTTCTACTGTTGTTAATACTTTTTTTAGAGGGTATAGTCACCCCCTATATTCATTAATCCCTTACTTCTAGTAGATAGGATTTTGAATATAGGGAGGTGCACATGAGGTCATGTAGCCAACCGACATGGTCAGATGAGAGATTATTGGTTTGGGGATGTTACAAAGTGGTATTAGAGGAACATGTTTATTTTCAATTTCTTTACTATTTGGGAAAATTAGAAAAGAGACTATGACGTTTTATGACGTGGTAATGAGATGATTCACAGGAGTATATTACCCCACTTATGGGGGAAAATATAAGTACATAAGGGTGAGATTATTATTCATGTTGTTCGCTTATTACAATTTTATGTTTATTTTTCCATAGCTGGTTCACTTGTTGTGTTATGTTACTATTTATTGAGTTTTTCACTTATGGGATGGTATAGAATGAGATGAGTAGGTATGAATTGTGATAGGCACATAGAGATATATTTTGATAGGAATTGTTCATGCTAGGGTAATATTTATTGCATATGAAATATCTACCCTTATGAAATGTGAAATGATAATATTTTATATAACCTATAATATAAAACAAATGAAACTATTATATTATGTCTATTCACTTATTAAGCCTAGTACAATTGAATCTTGAGCATGTTCTTCTCTATTGTTTTCACCAGTTGAGCTTGATCTAGTTTTCTGATCATGTTAAATGGAGAAATTTAACCCTTGTAGATGAAATGCCTCCCCAGTATATTCAAATTGAGCATCATGTGAGTGGAAATAAACACTCTTCTAATGCTGTAGTGCCAGAAATTTATTCAGATTTAAAGAATCAGATGGATGACTAGTTCCATGACGAATTCATGAGCGTCATGTGATCCATATAGAGGGAGACTATTTGCATAGTATATTCGATGTCTGAGATGATGAGAGATTACTATCTACAATATCCACCTACATTGATTGGGGAGAGATACCCCTAGGAAGATAAGTTCTATACTGATTCATTCTGTAAAATCTTCCATCACCTAGAGACACCAATGTTTCCATGAAACATTTATGTAGACATGTTGATGGATGAGACGGGTTTCTATTTCATACAATTAACAATGGAGGGCTTGTTAGTGATGGACTATGTAAGATGCCTAACCAATATTCAATATTTTTCACTATATTTTAATATGGCGAGGTCTTTAGGATGGTAAATTTTTATTATGGGGTTTTTTTGGAGATAAGGATGTAGGTGAATGTGTTTCACTTGAGTATCTTCCTAAACATGATGAGTTAATCTCTCATCATGGAAGGACTTCCAAAGTAGGCCTCTAATGGTAGTTATATAGTCTTATTTGGGAGATCTAGGAGTACTAATTCTAGAAATAGAAAGTTCCTCTACGATAATTAACACAAGGGTAATAGTTGGTAGAGTAGTCTAGTAAGTGGACTCTTGACCCAAGATTGCAACTCATTGGAGTGGTATTAGTGTGGACTGATTTTCCAAAAAATCCCTAAGTGTCCTCACCCTGGTATGAAGTTTCCAACCTGTGGTAGGATGTGTAATATTTAGAAGTTTTGTAGGGTCCCATAGTAGAAGAGTAGTGGTAGGAGATCTAAATAGAAAACTAATTTTGGGAGGGAATCATCTACCCCTCTATAGACTAGTAGCTGGAGTTAAAAAAGAAATTCATGATGATGTAGGGGATGTGATACCCCAATAAAGGTGTGGTAGTACTAGTTAATTGGAATCGCACAAGGGGGTCGAATTAGAGCCCAATGTAGAGGGGTGAGTTAGATGAATGCTATGCAGTCTACTCCAGGTAGTCATGATGTAGGACCTTCAACCATTATAGGTTACATTATTGTATAATATTCCCTTTCTTGAACATTGTTTCATACAATAGAATTGTATTCCTTTTTATGTAGTCAAATTTAAACCGGGTTTGTCTTAGTTTTAGAATTCATGGATGGTTTTATGACCATTGACACACCATTGGGTGTTCAGTTAGAATATATAAAATAATTTAATGAATTTTATCTAGAAATTGGTTTCTATAATTTTATCTGTGAGATACATATATTATAAATTATAGGCTTTAATTTTATTATTGTCTTTTATTATCTAGTTCTATACCTGATTTATACTAGTTATTTCTAGAGTAGAGTTACTTTTATTTATCCATACGAAGATAGCTATTCTATTCAGGGTGAGTGGGATCTTAAGGATGGTCATTTAGGACCAACTCCATACTGATTGATTTGTGTCATGTATTAAATAGAAATCCTTATTTTGGATGACTATGGAATGCATCATATTAAATTTCCTCCACTTTTGAACTATTTTTAGGGATTTCTTTGTGAAGAATTATCTAGCTGACCACATGAGGGGAAGATTAAGCCCATGATTGACTTAGTGTCTGGAGATGAACTGGTTTTTATAATTCCTTATAGAATGGAACCAACATAGATTCCTGAGTTGAAATTTCAGTTGGAAGATCTAGAAGCCAAAGGTTTCATACTACCCAATACTTTTCTGTGGGGTTCTACTATGATTTTATTCATGAAGGAAGATAATACTTTGTGATTATGTGTGGACTATAAAAGGTTTAATTAGTTTATGGTCAATGTAATGAACTTTTTTTGGTCAACTAAACAAGCCACCCAAGATGGACCTCCATAAGGTGTAGTACAACAGAATAGAACAATTCTCATGTTTAAGAAAATAAAATACTATTAGACCATATATGAAATGAAAAAAATATAAAGAGACATAAAATTTGAATCCAAATATGCTAAAATAGAGTGATAATATATTCTAGGTTAATCAAATATCTATGTGAACATATGTCACCACTAAACAATCCTTACACAAAGTTAATGAACAAGCAGAGAAAACAACATGCTACACGATGCCCAACCCCTTACCCGAGTCTTGTAAAACCATACATACAACCACCAAATGGAAAATTAGTGTATTATCACAATGATGATTGGGATTTCACCGAATTATTTATGCATGTTCTAATATCAAAATTAAAAATATCTAGTGTTAAAAAAACTAGTTTATAAAGTATTTTCAAAAGGTAAAACCATCTTCTAAACATTCCTTGGTTTTTCATAAATGGAAACCATATTAACCAAATCTAGGAATATTTCAAGTAATAAATAAAGTATGTAAGAATAATAAATACCAAAAATGTATAAACCATAAGATAAACTTGTGAAAAAATAACCCTAAAATAATCTATCATGTGATAAATGAAGTATAAATGAAAAAGAAAACAATTTCAGGATCTAATATATTGAGATACATAACATACATAAAAGAAAATATAAAATCTTGGAATAATATGGATCCAAACAATAACATGTAGTGGAATAACCTTCAAACTAATGTGATAAAAAAACTCTTACGGTATTACATGAATAAATAGTGAAGAGTCTATCCCCGACATATTATAAAACCATTTTCATATCAATTAATATATTCTTCTGGGATTGAAAAAATATATTTTAAATTAAAAAAATATCTTATATATTTTATCAAGTAAATAGTCTATGAAAAACCAATTTAAAATTAAAATTAATTTAAAAATGTGTATATTTTCAAACAAATCCACTCCACTATCAAATAATGAATTTTCATTAAATATCCCCGAGGAATTCAGAAAAACATATATAAATTCAATAATTAAAACCACCTTCATAGATACACCTATCTTGAGAATTATGGAAACCTATAATCCCTCAAAAAATGAGATTGGAAACTAGTAGACTAGCCTATTAAAGACAAGGGATGATGAGAAACTAAAAAAGATCAATATAAAACAACAATTGATCACAATCTTCTCCACAAACATAACCAAGGCTACTATTTTGGTCAATGAAAATGATGAAGTAGAGGGAAAAAATACCTAGGAAAAGATATGTGACCTAAATGAGGATCAAATATGGAATGAAATGATATAGAATGAGGGGGGTCATACAAAATCTCTCAAAAATTTATGTATGGTTCAAGAGGGAATCCTGCACATTGAATAACCAATTTTTTTGGAATGCAACATTGTTTAAACAACTGGATGTGAAGGTTTCATGTCACAAATACCTGATTCATGTCTTGAATTACACTAGTTACAAATATGATAAAAGGTCATCACCCAAGGTTATAATAACGCTGAAAAACCTATTTATGATGTGTAACCTTTTCACAAAACATATTATTTTCTCTCTCTAAACTATAATCACTCTTTATTTCAAAAAAATTATTCCCTTCATGTAATGAGTTCATAATATGAATATTTCTAGTTGGTAGTGCATAATCCAGATTCTGTAGAAAATCCCCAAATTAATTTTGAAACATTAGGAACCCAAAGAGAGCCCTATAAGACATTTTATTTATGAATTTATACTCAGAATCCATTAATTTAAGAACCATATAACCTTATACATTAGGACACTTTCCCACACAATGGATCTCCATCCCATAGCGACTTGAAACAAATAAAAACAGAAATGGGAAACAAAATAAAGGTCATGGATTACTTGAAATCCATAATATATTGTCATAAATTATCCACCATAGTTTTTTCTATCCCAAAAATGTCCTTAATAACATAGTATTTGAAAATGTGAAGGCTATTAATGCCTCATCATCAATTCCATATCCCATGTCTCATGGCTATCCCATCTACACATCCATGGTACATGGGCCTAGGGAATCATTTTACCATGAATCACTTTATCCCAGTGATCCATAATATGAATTGGTTCCTCAACCACAATCATTTCAAGTTCGAGATCAAAATTCTTTGATTAAATCACAAGGTAAGGGTCCAGATAACACCTCCTCATTTGGAGAACAAGAAGCACATCATTGATCAATGTAAATATATATGATATGTCCCACTAATATTCCACCATTCCACATCATCCAATGATCTCAAAGGGGGCCAAAGATCTCAGTGAAAACTTACCCTATCTACGCAAATGATGATGTCACATGCAAGGTGATAGCCTATGAAAAACCCAATCACCAACCTCAAAATCTTACAACCGATGATGATTTTATCCATAATATTTATGATGACTTTGCTCCATGATCGACCTTTTCTATATCAGCTTCACCCTTTATGTCATTTCCTGATGAAGACTTGGTCCAACCAAGGACCAATATCCTAACACTTCCCAGGAAGAGGGATATCTACATGGAAACCAATATAAATCCTCAATGTGTGTCATTATATTCATGGTTTGATAACTATTTTATTTTTAAAACTCAATTATATTAAAATTATTTTCCCAAGAAATATTTAAATCAAGCACACATTACGAAATAATATCCTCAAGAACCTAGATAGCCCTCTCTATTAATCCATACATATTTATATGATATGTAATCCTCAATTTAAATTTTGATCCCATAAAATTATTCAAACATTTTCAAATCCTTGATTTGATCCTCGGGTCCCTATCAGAAATGACCATAGAGGGAACCCCCTGAATGATCAAAATCACTCGTACATAAAAGTCCCCAAGCTATTCCGCTATCATCATCTCATTATTTGGGAAGAAATTAAAAACATTATTCATCATATCAATGAACACCCCAATAAAATCCTTCTCACTAAGATTCCATTGTAAACCAATGATGAAATCCAAAACAATATCACCCCACTTCCAAACCAAAATGGGTAATGGATGAAACTAACCAACATGTCTATGGTGATCTACCTTAATCCTATGGTAAGTAAAACACAATGATAAAAAATATTAAATCAACCATCTTATCCCTATCCACCAATACTAATGTCTCAAATGGTGTTACATATTAGTCATACTAGGGTGGATAGAACAAAAATTCTTATTCCCACTTTCAAAAAAATACTACCTTAAAGAACATAGACCAACCATCCTCCATTGAAAAAAATCACCATATGGTGTATGAGACTACTCTCTATAGGTATCACCATAATAAAGGATTTTAATTATGAAGTGGCACTTAGTGTTTAATAATTAATAAATCCAATCCTTCTCATCAAATGACATGTTGTCCTTTACCGAATCCAAGAACACATGTTCCTAGATTCTTCCAATTTCTAGATCATATATTCCAAAAAACTCATTAGAGGTCACACCTCCACTTATCAATTCAATGATTGATTAATTAATTGTTTTTCTAAATTCATTGGCGGACACTTTACCTTTCATAAGAGTATAATAAATATCAATATCAAGAGTATGAAGATACTTAATCTAAAATATTTGTCCCAAGTTCATATCCCTTTGAGTGAAAATATACTATAGACTATTAAGATCAGAATACACCATAAATCATCCCCCAAAAAGGTAGTGATTCAACATTTTGAGTATTTCATAACTACTACTAACTCATGGTTATGGTTTGGGTAGTTCTTTTCATCAGTGCATAACTAGGGAGATCCATTGGTCCCCACCTATCTCCCCTGCATCAGGGAACACCCCACACATGTACCAAAAGCATCATAGAAAACCTAATATCTAAAATATGGTTCTGGTAGAATCAAAATTGGCATGGATGTCAACCTTATAATTATTTAAAAAAAATATCTATAACATTTTTCATTCCACTCAAACTTTACACCCTTACAAGTTAAAACTATCATCAGAGATACAATATTGGAGAAGTCCAAAAAAACCAATGGTAATAATTGGATAATCCCAAAAATCTATAGATATGAAACAAATTCCTCATTAGATCCTAGTAAATAACTATCTATACCATTTTATGATCTACTAATACATGCCTCTTTGATATAACATGCACCAAAAACACTACTTATTTAATTTTTTATTCAAACATAGAGAGATTTCCTTACAAATGATGTTCCCTCATGGTTCTATGAAAGATATACAAAGAGTACACATGCTCATCCTCTAACATAGAATACACCAAAATATGATTAATAAACACAAAAGGTTTCCAAAATCTAATAAAACATACAATTCACCCAGCCCATATATACTGGAGGAACATTGGGGAGACAATATTCCATAACCAGAATCTCAAAATTTCCATATCATCTCCAAAACATTGACTTAGTTATATCCTATTCTAGGAATCTCAACTGGTGGTAACCTAATAACATATCAATCATCATGAACCAATTCACCCTTATTATTTGATCAAAGATACCATCAATCATGGGAAATTAATACTTCTTCTTAATGGTCACCTAATTTAAGTTCCAATTAAAAAAAATCTAGAGTTTTCAATATTACTTCTTATAAAATATTATAGGAGAAACCCCATGTGACACACTATGATTAATAAATACCTTATCCTGAATGTTATAAATTTTAAAATTTTGTTCCACTAACTCAATAGGTTTCATTAAATAAGATGATAATAGAAAGTTCATCATAGCATGAAGTCATTAAATACTAAAATCAACCTCTATTTGTGGTGGTAAATCATAAAATTCATATATAAAGACTTCTAGTTACACATACACCACCCCTGAAAGTGTACTACTCAAAAAAGGATCAATGATATCAAAACAAATCTCTAAAAATTGACATGATATCACCGTAACATAGGCAACAACTAGTCCAACTCACATAAATCTAGAACCCCATTCACCCTAAAATACATGAGGGACTCCATTGGGAGATATAAAATAATATCAAAAATGGTAATAGTAAACTTGGGACTTCACATTGATCATTTAATCAATTAAAATAATCCATTTAAAGAAATCAAAATTGAGAATCATGAAATGCGACACCACATTGAAGTTGGAAAGCATCACCTGGCACATGGATACTTAAAACCTTGTTCAATTTTTTTTCCAAAATACATGGAAATATCCAATATGAGCATTATAAGATCCAAATACAAGCCCAAAAAACCATATAACTTTGATTATATAAATGAATTGATAGAAACTTTATAAAACAAATATAACACCATAGAGGATGAAATAAACTCTGTACCTATTAAAATAGTCCCCTTTGTTTTAGATTCACCTAGTGCAAACATTTATGCGTAAAGATATACCATTATTTCTCCACCTGATGATTTCATAGCAACATGAACACCCCAATTTTCATGAATATAAGATCCAACACCCTTATAAGCATCATAACAAACCTACGAACCCCTGGTGAGATTAGATCTCACTTTAATACCTTGGGACATCATTCCATAGAAACACCTCAAATGACCATATTATCCATAATGGTGGAATGTATTCGAGACATCCATAATGTTATGCATGGTTTTACGAGATCATCTAAAATTCATGATAATAGTCTTCTACTATCTTGAAAAATCCCTTGAAATTGGTCCTGATAAAAAATGGTTACCTTTGCACTTCATTTTCTTGATAGAAGACACACCGTAGCTAAAGACTGCACCAACTGAAGCTCCACGAAAACTAGATTTCCTATCTATGTCTGCCTCTTCCATAACTAATTTTTCAACCACCTCCAAAAAATTATAAAGGCGCATCAGAACCTTCATTTATGGAATATTAGCCCTCAGAACCATCTCAAACCTTTGAGATTTCATATAATCATTGGTGACAAGTTTTGATACCAATTTCACCAACATAGACAAATGGGTAGAATAATTTAGAATGGTATGCACTCCATGCTCAAGGGTCATAAAATATTGGGTCACTGGAATATGTAAATTAATAGGATAATCTTTTTTATCGAAATATTTCATAGAGGAAGTCCAAGTATGATCCTAATGAAACATTACTTTCACAATTGAATCCCACCATCTCCTGCACAGTCCCTCAAGAATCAATGTGGAAAAACATACCTTGGATTCCTTAATAGACATTAGAATGATAAATATCTGATCAATATTATCAATACAATACTCTGATTCCCAGGGTCCTTTGTCACAATAGAATATTAGTGGATTCTTATTTGAAAATTATGTGACATGATCCACTAATCCTCTTGAGTTCGTAACATATTCTTGTCCCAAATTATGAATAGTGAAGATTATAGCTTCCACTTTAGAATTTTATATTAGAGTGTTTTCATTTTAAATCTATCTCACACATTCCTCTCCCTTATTTGGAATATATTTTATTAGAGACATTATCTAGTAATCAAAATACAATAACCCACCAGCCTAGTATAAAATACCAAATTCTAAGAGACCACTTCTGATATCCATATTAAAGCCTTTAAATAACATGAATTTAAATAATTTAATAACTTTATGATAAAATTAAAATGATTTTTGAAGGTATGTGTTAATGTAAATAAACATCCATATGTAGTCCATTCAAACAAAACCAACCCCCAAGTCATAATATTGGAAAAAATCCCAGACCACCCATGGTAACTCACATTCAGTCATGGAAGTGAGATGGACAAGTTACTTTTATACAGTTAATATCTGAATTCCAATGTTCATAAATACTATCCACCATGAGACCAAACCAAACCTTAGAATTGTAAAAACACTTTAGTCTAGGTATTCCATTTGATAACAATTTGTAACGAACCATCCAAGTTAACAATGAAAGCAAGACAAGATAGTCCTCCACATATTGAAGTACAATAAAATAGAATAAGTATCATTTATAATATAAGAGAATCAAATTAAAATGTTGAAGAAAAGAAAAAATATCTATGATTTATACAATGATAATCCAAATAGGTTGAACCAGAAAGATAATAAATAAAAGACTAAATAAGTCTCATTGTGACTATCTGTCATCACCAAACAATCGTACAATGAATGTGATGAACAGCAAGGGAGATCATCATACGAAATTATTATATACACTTCACCCATGTACTAAAAAACCATATCTATAATTTCCCAATGTAAAAATAATGGTTTCATAAACAATTCAAGTAGGATTTCATCTAAGAATATATATAATCTCTAATATCATGAATGTATAGTATATATGTTTACAAAAACCAGTTTATAAATAATTTTAATAAGGTGAAACTTATTTTAATATATTCTTGTGTTTTTTACAAATTCATAACATGTTCACTGAATATAGAAAAATTTTAGTTAATAAATAAAATAGGAAATCATACAAATTAACAACCATGAAAACACCATAAGTTTAAATTGTGATTAAATAAACATTAAATGATCCAAAATGCGATAAACCAAGTATAAACTAAAAATCACACAATTTCAGGATCCAACCTATAAGGATACATAATATATATAAAAACCCGATCAATTCATAATATAGATCCAAAAATTACCTCTAGTGGAATAATTTTTACACTACAATGACATATACCCTCTCGTGTAATTACTCACATAAAGGGTGATAAGTTTATCCCTAATGCATCAATGGTTACACCATGTACTAAGTGTTACAAAAATAAATTCAAAACCACGATAAAATTTTATAAAAACATTTTCATATTAAATAAAATATTTTTTTGGGCTTGAAAAACCATATTTAAAATTAAAACCACAATATATAAATTTTATCAAAAACAGGGTGTGAAAAAATTTGTTTTAAATCCAAATCCTTTTAAAAACAAGTTACTTTTCCAACAAAAAATTCCATTATAAAAAATCCATTTTTATTCAATATCCACAAGTAATTTAAATGAACATATAAAATTTCAGGAAATAGAACCACATAAATAGATAAATATAACTTAATAATGATTGAAACTTATTCGTAAGCGAAAATAGAGATTGGAAACCAATAGATCGAACATTTAAAGATACAGAATGTGGGGAAACCGCAATGGATTGATAAAAAACACCAAAATATCCCAATCCATCCCCAAAAATGCCATTCCCATTTCCTTTTTAAATGTTAAAGAAGAATAAAAATTACTACATACTTAGTAAAAGATACATGCCTATCATGAGAATCAAACACTAAAAGAAATAATTTAGAATTAGTGTGATCATCCCAAATTGAACAAAATAACCCTAGGTCTTGAGTGGGAATCATGTACATTGAATAACCAAAAGGTTATGTGGAATTAATTTCTTAAACCACAAGACATGATGGTTTTACATCGCAAATCTATGATTCACATTGTGGACTCCCCAAGTTACAAATACACTAAAAATTGTGTTTCCTTATGTTAAAGTAACGTTGATCAACCTTTTTATTGAAGTTAAACCTTTTTAAAATTTGTAGGTTATTCAAACTATAGACCAGAGTAATTAAATATTCCTAGAAAATCATAAATGTGATATAATGAGTTCATAGCATGAATATGTCTTGCAGGTAGTGTGTAGTCTAGACTCTACAGAAAATCCCTAAATCAATTCTGATTCTTTTTGAACCCAAAGAGTGCCCTATAAAACATTTTTTTGAAACATTTATACTAATATTTTTCTAATTTAAACAATAATAGATCCCTATATATTGGCTTATTTTACACAGAAAGATGTCTCCATCACCGAGAGACTCATAACAGACAAACAAAAAGGGTAAACAAAATAATGGTTAAGGAGTACCTGAAAGCTGTAAAAAAATGTTTCCATAAATAATTGATATCCCCTAACAGGAATTTAAAATATCATCAAGTAGCTGATAGGTTACTAGACATTATCAAATATCTACTTGATGTTAGGTAACCATCAGTTTGGGTTGAGGAAATTGTAAATACTCCTCACTACTTTTAGATGTAGGTATGGCCTGTACAAGTTTGAGCTTATATAGTTCAGTCTAACGAACACACTAGTGGTATTCATATAATTAATGAATCATATTGTTCATCCTTTACTATATCCATTTAGACTATTTTTGTTAAACATTTCTAACTCTACTCTCTACTATTAGATGATCATAACCAACATATTGAAATCAACCTTTGTAATTTTAGAGGGAATAAACTTTACAGAAAGATATCTAAATGAAGATTCTTGATTGATAGAGTACACTTCTTGGGCCATGTTATCTCAATTTTAGGAGTGGATTTATACCTAGTGAATCTTGCAGTTATAGTATCTTGGGTGGGACTAGTGAATGTCTTTGATATTCTTAGTTTTATTGGTCTATAAAGGTATTATCGTTATTTAAACTGATAATTTTCCCATATGAAAGAAATGATGTATGAGATAAACATGAAATAGGTAATGTTCATTTGTTAAAATGAATATGAGAATTATTTATTGATTCTAAAAAGTAGTCTTCCCTTCACAAAAATACTTAATTTTTCCATTCTAAGAAAATATCATACTATGTATTGTGATACATTTCGAGTTTTAATTGACAACATTTTAATACAGGAGGACAAAGATGTTCCTTATGGATCCAAACAACTAAGACCGTACAAGATTAATTACCTTACGCATAATGTAGAGTCATTTATAGTTTTTACAAACCATGAGATACAAGTGGAACCATCTGTTTGGTGAGATTTTGGTGGTTTAAAATGACCATGGGAGCCTTATGTACATCATTTTTCACCGAGACATGAACCATTAATAAAGAAGGTCGGTCAAGTGTATATAGTCCTTTGAATTTGATTTGAATTACACACCAGGTAAATGAAATGTTTTTTCTAGTGCCTTGATCTAGAATAAAATGAAAAATGTAGAGAGGGATACTTAAAATGAGTGGCGGTTTGTGACACATTTTTATGCATCAATCTTGATGATCAAGAGTCCCTTAGACAAGTGTCTCTCACTTTGAAATCTGTTTTACCCATACTTATGAACAGTATCAATATTGAGAATTTATCTTACCTAAAGTGCTTAACATTGAGGGATAAATTATATAGTGTTGAGACACCATGAGGATGGTCTCTTAGTAGTAGGGATGTTCCCTTTTTTATGGTCATGTATGGGTTTTTACAGGCTTGCGCGGGGAGTTGATTGTATAGTGTAATTTTTATATATGGGTGTTACATCCATGTCTAAAAAATATGTATCTTGATATATTTAGACAATACTGGTGGACAACGTGTAAAAAGGACATAGTAGGTTTTGTGGTGAGATGCCTCACCTATCAACAGGTAAAGCCCAAGAACTAAAGGACTGCAATGTTTTTGTAGTATTTACAAATTCCAAAGTGGAAGTGGGCTATTGTAATAATGGATTTCATGGTAGGACTAACTAGGAATTTCCACAAGAATACTTATGCTGGGGGTGATCCAAGACTGACTAATAAAGGTATCAAACTTTTTTAATTATCAATTATTCCTTCACCATAAATGATCAGGGTAGACTCTACATGAAAGAATTAGTTCAACATCACATTGTTCTGAGAAGTATCATTTCAAAATCAAGGTACTTATTTCATATCACATTTCTATTAGGGTATTTAAATGCATTTAATATCATAGGATCATATTATTAAAACCTATAATCCTCATACTTATGGAAATTATGAATAAACAATTCAGATTCTAGAGAATATATTAAGAGAATTTATTCTAGATTTTAGTGGTTCTTAGGAGTAGTATATACCACTAATGTCATTATATTATAATGAAATATTAAAGGAATCAAACCAAATGGATCATATGGAGGCTATATATGGAAGGTCACATCTTCATCCACCTTTCTAGTTACAGGTAGCCGAGTCAGTGCTCTTTGGACCTAGTCATGTGTAGTAAATGTATAAATAGGATCATTAGATCAAGGAGTGGTTGGTAACCATGAAGATCTAGAATAAATCTTACACTAACCATCTGAGACAACCTCTACAGTTTGATCTTGGATATTGTGTTTTCCTTTGGGTGTCACCTTGGTAGGTTCAATTTCATATTCCTAAACAAGGGAATCTAGTGCCCAGTTTTATCATGCCATTCAAGATAGAGGGAAGGGTTTTTTTAGTGGTGTAATGTTTATCCCTTCCATAGTGTGACAATTCCATGTAGGTTTTGTTTCAATTTTCATAACATCATTTATTTCACATTATCTCTTATCACATGATATATGTTGAAAATGTTTATCTATATGTTTATCTATACTTCAAGGAGAATTTAATCTATATTATGGATTGTAGTGAGAAGAATATCTGGGGGAAGACTATACATTTAGTGCAGTGTAGTGAAAAAATGGGTGTGTGAAAGACGATTCATGTGAGAGGGAATATGATATGTGGATATAATTGCCTGAATTGTTCTATGATACCCACTAAGATTATCTATAGCATAGCCCGAGGATAAGATATTATATGATGGGGAGGTAATAAGAACTCATCTTTCCTATGTATGTATCTATTTAAGTTTTCTTAATAATTTTTTTTGGAGTTGGTTGTCTTTTTTCCATTTCATGGACAATTTGAAACAAATTGTGATGGTTCCAGGTGTATACCATAGAAGTGTAGGAGGCATAGACTATAGAGATAATTCACAACAAAAAATATAGATTTATAGTGTGAATTAATCGAGAAAGAAAACCCCATAGAACCCCTTTAAGCCATAAATTTACAAGTCCAAGATGTGATTATGTCATTTATGACATAAAATTGTTTTTTTTTCAGTTTTTAATTCATGGTAGTGGGTTTTTTCAGTGGATATAGAAATCATGGGATTCAATATTAAATCACATATTCACACCATAAATTTTTCATTCCCTCTATTTAAACTCTAGTGTCCTGAATTTTGATAACGCATATATAATTCCTTTGACTACACCCATACCAGAAATGATGTCTGAGGATACTGTTCAATATAAAAGCTCACCCTTCAAATATATTGGTTCTTTAGATCATGATATTGAAGGTTTGAATTGAGTTTTTATCTTCCATCTTGGTTCATTAGGTTTTCACCATATGGATAACCCTAGATAGGGATAACCTAACAAGATCAAGTATGCATTGATATATTTTTCCTCTCATCATTTAAGGGAAGATATGAGGAGTCCAACCTTACCATATAAATTGAGTTTTAGTAATCTTCAACTCTTATTTTGAGGTGGGTGGTTTGAACTAATTTTGTAATTTTTGTTTTAATTATTTTAGTATATACATTTAGTGGATCGAGCATGTATTCCTCAAACATTAACTACATATTGAGTAACCAATAATTATTGATAAATTATATGCTTATACCACCCATGGATCCCATCATGTCCATTAGCTTTGAGACTAGAATTTTGGCCACTCGAGAGGTGATACATCCATTGAAGTCATTATGTTTTGGACGTTTTGATAAAGTGTATTTTTTATTAACAATGTGAATTCCATGGAAAGGATATTATGATGTTTGCATGACATGATAATTTGGTATTTGGTTTGAATTGAAATCCAAGGGCTTGAAATAATGATGTGGAATAATAAACTGAAAAATTATGGGTATAATGGAATGATAATTATTAATGGTTTATTTTAAACATGAAAATGAATTGGAATAATTATGATGATAATTGGTAGTTTGGACCATCAAAATGAATGGACTTTTTGGTAATGAAATTTTTACTTAATGTGTCATGTCATAACATATTATGTAAGATTGTGCTTAGTCTTTATAAAATGATTATATATATTTCTTGGTCCTAGTTATGATGACATGATTATATATATGGATTAGTCTTTTTTATGATGAAATACTTATATATAGGAATTTTCCTAGTTGTGCTGAAATGATTATATATAGGGATTGGTCTTAATTATGATAAAATGATTATATATAGGGATTACAATAGGTTGTCTTAAAATGATTATATATACGTCTTGTGAACAGAAATGTTGTAAAACATAGAGGGATATACATGTTTCTTTTAGTATTTTTTTTGGAATATACCCAGGGAGGGTTATGCCACTTTTTGGAATGGTTCTCCAACATGCTCAAAGATACTAGGCCTTGTAATGAACCATGTTAGGTAGGCCCTTGGCGTCATCATGGATCTTGAGGGAAAACTAGTTTATATTACGAGCTATATTAATTTATTAAATTAATACCCCTATTATCAGTTTTTGCATACATTATATAATAAGAATGGAAGTTTTTATACTCCATTGGTGGTGTCCTATTGAGTTGTAATCACAATATATTTGGTCATCCATTTGGTACCTAGGAATATTTCATGGATGCAAGTTTGAATAAGGGAATGTGGCTCTTCTTTCATTGATTGTTGACTGACATGTTATAACCTGGAGACATAACCAACACGGGGCACAATACCAAGGTGTTTGGTGTCTTTTATAGAGTATCCTAGACTTTTATTATATGACATATAACATTAAATTTAGATATTGTCAACCTATCATTACATGATTCTATTTTTTTGGATTGTTCATCTTATTCCTTATTAAAATAACATTTTCTGTATTCTTATTTATATTGTTTCAAACTATTATAATATTGTTTTCTACTTTTATTGAAACTTCATACCAAAATATATAATCTCTCGACTATATTTCATATAGACTTGCTGCTAATTAGTATGATCTAGAATACTGGGAGGTACACATGAGAATGCGTAGCCAACTGACATTGTCATTTGTGAGAGTAATAGGTGGGGGGCATTTCATATATAATTTTATATTTATGTTACATTCATAATATATTTATGATATTTTTAAATTATATAACACTATATATACATTATATTTTTTATATAAGACAATACAAAATGTTATATTTTTATTGTATAAAATTATAATAATGTTATATTTTTATTATATTTATGTTATGTAACATTATATTCATGGAATGATAATTTTAATTTAATATACACACTTATAAACCATGCCTTTTCTCCTTATTTCCATAGATTTTCTAACATTGAAATCATTTCTATAAAATTTAAATATATTTTCCTTATTTTAAAATTTTGATCAATTATGTTATAGGTTATTAATTATGTTGCTAGTAAATAAATATATTATTTTTCATTAATTATATTATAAGTTATTTATATAATTAATAGCTAGTAAAATAATAATTGTAATTAATAATTAACAATATTGTGCCTCTGTGGGTGGTCTAGTGGTTAGGGATGTTTGCTAGTTTCCACCAATATAATAATTTGATTCCCACTAGTCATGCTTTAGAATCATTATTACATGAATTTTAAATTAATACCCCAGACAGTTAAGGAAAGCATGGGGATGGGAGTTTTTACCCAGTCGACTCTATATGGTGCATTCAAAACTCGAGGTTAGTTCACTCACAAGGGAACAATCTATGATGGGAAGAGCATGACCTGTACATGGGATGAGTTAGGATTCCATTAAAAAAATTAATTGATAATGTAATTGATAACATGTGATATATTTAATAAATAATAAAATAATTAATGTATTTAATAATAGATAATCTCAAAAGGTTAGAATGATGTGTTTGTAGAATAATTAATAATCAATAATAGTATTAAAATAACTACTTTTAAAAAATCAAATTAATAATAATAAGATATTAATATTACTTATTTAATAACTAATTATACAATTAATAAGTAATAAAACAATTAATAACTAATAATATAATTAATTACAAATTATATAATTAATAACTAGTAACATTATTATTTTAATTAATAATTAATAATATATCTCTTGTGGGGGTGGCATAGTGGTCATGGTTGTTTTTTACTTTCCATAGAGAAAGAAATTAAATTCCAATTGGTTGTTCTTCAGCAACATACTTACATTCCTATTCATTTAATATTGTTGATAGTGTAGGGAAACATAGAGAGGGGAGGGTTTACCTAGTTGAGTATATCAGATAGATTGGAGTCCCGGGGTCTAGTACACCCACAAGGGAATGGTATATGCTTGAAATAGAATAAACTATACATGGGTAGGGTTGGGATTCCTTTGAATATCATAAAAAAATCATTAGTAATAAAATAAAAAACTTTTCATATATTTAATAACTAATAATATAATCAATTTAGTGAATTATCAATAATCATAAAAGGATAGAATTCTGAGTTTGGAGAATAATTATCAATTAATTATTCTATTACGAAAATTAGAAATAAATATTCAAATTAATAATAATAATAATAAATTAATTACCATAATTAGTTACTAATAGTATAATTAATATTTAATAACATAATTAATTATTATTAATATTTAAATATAAATATATTAAGGTTGGTAAGGCGTGGGGTAGATGCATCACACCTAATTTAACATTTTATTAAATCCAACCCAGCTGTCAATGGTCCATATTGAGAAATGGAATTTAACCTAACTTTATTAAGAAAATTTTCAAATAAAAAATAAAAATAAATCATTAATACTATATATGTTTTAGTAAAACCATGTCATGATGCATTCTAGAAGTAGTGGGTTGACAGGTCTGAAAATCATACATTTATTTCAGTTGTGGTAATTTTATATCCCAAATTAATGGTTTTGAATTTATTCATGGGTCTCATTCAATTGTAGTGAATTTAATTTAATTTTAAATCTTATAGGTGTTATAATTAAAAAATTTATATGCGACAATTCACTATTGTCTACTCTGGCTAGTCTATATGTAGAAAATTCTACCATTAGTGTTATGATTCTTATATTCTATACCCTTAATTTTTTATATTTAATACATGAGAATCACATTCCTTTTCAACTGATTAATTTAAAAAAAACTGTTCTTGGTTGTGGAAATATTGGATGAAATAATGACCATCAACACACTATTGGGAGTGTGGTTTAGAGGATATCAAATGTTTCATGGAGTATTCTCTCTAAACTGATGAAAACCATTTTATTAGGGGCCTTTTTGAGCTAGAAATTACAGGGTCTGTTTTAATTCTTAGTGTAGATTTTTTAGTTATGTGTCATGATCATATAGATTATTATCATAGGATAGTTACCTTTCTATCTCAAGAAGGGGATAACTATTCGCACTAGGGTGATTGGGATCCTCAGGATAATCAAGAAGGACTAATTCAATGTATATTTGATTGTATCATGGATTAAATATAGAACCTTGTTTAGTATGATGGTGGAATGCATCATATTTATTTTCATCCAGTTGTGAACCATTTTCAAGAAATCATTCCTAAAGAGTTCTCCAACTTAGCACCTAAGTAGGATATTGAGTTCTTGACTGAGTTTATACCAGGAGATAAACTTGTTTATATCATTCATTATAGAATGAAACTAACAGAACATTCTGAGTTGAAGTTTTAGTTGCTTGATATAGAAGGAAAAGGTTTCATGTGACCTAGTAATTATCTATGGGTTTCTGCTGTGCTTTTCTCTATGAAGGAAAATGAGACCTTGAATTTATGTGTGGAATATCATATGTTGAACCAGTTTATAGTCATGAAACAGTATCCCCTTACATGTATTTACAATCTCCTCAATTAACATAGAGGTTCTAGGATGTTCTCCAAGATTGACTTATGGTCGGGTTACTATCAATTGAGATTGAGCCTATTGGACATTCCCTAAACTGATTTTAGGTGTAGCTATGGATAAAATGAGTTCATGGTTACAATATTCGGTGTGAAAAAATGCACTAGCATTATTCATGTCAATAATGAATATTAATATTCAACCTTTCCTAGATTAGTTTGTTGTAATTTTTTTCAAATATATTTAGTTTTCATGTTAGTAAAAAAATCATTCCCATAATCTTAACATCACCCTAAGTACATTTAGAGTGCATTAGATATACTCCAAGGTATCTAAATATAGATTCGGTATTGATAGAGTACACATAGGGGGCCATGTTATCCCCAAGGCTAGGGGTGGAAATGGTATTAGAGAAGGTTTTAGTTGTAGTATTTTGGGGGAGACCTAATATTTCCTTCTAGATTCACAGTTTTCTTGATCCAATCAAACTATTATTGATATATTTTACAAGAATTTTCATGTTTGGAAGCATCGATGTTTGGGATAACCATGAAAGGTGTAAAGATCATTTGGTCATATTCTTATGATAAATCTATATAGAAGCTAGAGAATTATGCTAACCTCAGTACTGATTCTTACTTTTCTTATGTTAGGAAAATATTATATGGTGTACTACGACGCATCTAGAGTCTAACTCGGAGCATTTATGATGTAGGAGGATCCATTGGTTTCTTATGTAACTAGGTAAATAATATTTCATGAGAGGAATTACCATAATCATGATCTAGTGTTAGATATGGTGATACATGCCCTGAGATAATGGAGGATATGCCTTGTTGGTGAGTGGTTTTTGGTGTACACAAAACCCAAGATCCCCATGTACATCTTTTATTAGCAAGAACTAAACCTTTAAAAGAGGAGGTGGGTTGATTATCTATATTCCTTCAACTCTGTGTTGGCTAAAACACTAGTAAAAGACAATGTTTGTTTTCATTCAATGAAATATAATACTTATAAATAGGAAGTGATTTAGTATTGTGATGATTTGTGGATAAAATAACACATTACAGAAATGTATCTTTTTATTTATAAGTCCTAGAGATGATTATATATAACTTCAATATCTATTTTTCATCTACATATGGACTATATCAAGACACAGAATATATCTAATTTATAGAGATTATATATAAGGGAAAACATATATATTGGGTAGCCACCATCATAATGGTATCTTAATTGCGTTGATGTTTTTTTCATGGATGTGTATGGGTTCTTATGGGCATGCACAAGGAGATAATCAGAGAGTTTCTTGCTTCTACATGGGTTGTAAATCTAGGTATGACAAGCATGTATCATGAAATCCTTAGAAAATAATGGTATATAAGGATATAAGAGAAGACTATAGGATTTGTGTTGAGATGTGTCACCTGTCAATAGGTGATGTTCGAGCACCACATCCTTGTAGGGTTATTTAATCCTCTACCAATTATAGAGTAAAAGTGAGATGATTTAATTATGGATTTTGTGACATTATTACCCTTGAAAACATATATGAATGATGAAATTTAGGTGATCATAGATCTAATGATGATGGAAGAACACTATTATCATATGAAAGAGACCATCACCGTTGATGATCTGTATAGTATCTACATGTGGGAAGTAGTTTATCATCACAGTGTTATGAATATTATAATTGCAGATTGATATCCTCCTTTCATGTCTTCGTTTCGGAAGGGTATTTAAAAGGAATTAGGATCACATATTCTTTTGAGTACATGTTATCATGCTCATACTGCTAGAAAATCGAAATGGATGATTCAGATTCTATATGTTATGTCGTAGGATCGTGCTCTTGATTTTAGTGGTTCATGTGTGCAACATATAACAATCGTGAAGATCCCTTATAATAAAATATTTTAGGATTAAATCAAAATGTAACCTTTTTAATCCTTATATGGATGTCCTTGTGCTTCTTCTCTTTGATGGTTATAGGAAGGTGAGTAAGTGATCATAAGACATAGTCTTCTTTAGGAGATGTCTGAGAAGGTTCAGTTGATCCGGGAGTAGTTGGTAATCATGGAGATCTGGTAAGAATCATACATTTAGAATTGGAGATGACCTTAGATGTTTGAGGTTGGATATCATGTTTTTGTTCTGGTTTATCATAGGAAGGTTGAAAACCATATCTGGAAAAAGGGAAGATAGAATTTAGTTTTTCCAATACATATGAGATATAGATATGGTTTGGTGTAGTGGAATACCATTTATCCCTGCCACAAAGATACAATACCATGCATTATGTGCTTCAAATGTCCCTTATTCAGAGATATCACCCTAACACTTTTCACCAGATGTACATTGATGACATCATGTAGTATGTTGATGCACCCATTACAAATCATCAAGTTTGTATTTTGGGTCATATTGAGAAGAATATCTAGGTGAAGACCATACTCTAAGTGTGATTAGGGTGTAATCATGGGAATGTGTAGGATGTATCATCTGAGATGAAATATAATATGTGGATAAAATGGTCAAACCTGTTGTTCGATATCCATCGAGATGCTTTGGAGAACCACCTGAGGAAGAGATATTCTATGGTGTTCAAGTTTTAGGATCCCATTTTTTTGGGTATGTGTCTATTTATGTTTTGATAATATGTTTTTTAGAGATTATTGTAATTTATTGAGACTTGGTTGGAGAGTCTAAAATAATATGGGCTAGTTCTAGGTAAGTAATATATATGTGCATGAGGTGAAACCTACGGATTGAATTCATAATGTAAAATGTAGATTTATGGTGTGAATTTCTAGAGCTATCCAGCACTGTAAAACCCTTTTAATATTTAAATTATTCTGTGAAATATGTGAGGCTGATAATTATGATATAAAAATAATTTATGATGTTAAATTGGTTTTTATTTAATTTTTAATTCCAAGTGATGGGTTTTTCAGTAGATATGGAAATCATAGGATTCAAAACTTTTATACCTTATTCACATCGTAAATTTTCCATGCCCCTAATTTAAACTCCACCATCATTCATTATGATGATGCATATCTCATTCCATTGATTGCATCCCTTCTATAGATGATGTATGAGGATAACCTTTGATTGAGAAGACCATCCTCTATGAATCTTAGTGCTTTGGTTCCTGGGATTAAATGTAATACTTTGGTTCTTATATTCACTCTCAACTCATTAGTATTTAAAATACATATAACCCTAGATATGGACGGCCTAACTAGATCATGCCTCTGATAAAATATTCTTCCTATACTCATTAAATAGAGAAAATGAGGAATCTAAACTTACCTCAGACATTAAGATTTATCTTACATCAACTCTGCATTTGATGTGGGTGGTCTAAACAAATTCCTTAATGTTTTTTTAAATATTCTAGAATATGAATTGAGTGAGATCATGATAGAACATTATGTGCATGAAATACCTAATGATTAATCACTACTTGTTGTGAATTTATATTCTTATACCTCCTATGAATCATGTTAGGTACATTTTCTTTTATATCAGACACATGGAAACCCAAGAGGTGAGCATTATCTTATAGTCATTATGTTTTGGTAGGTTTGTAATAATATATTTTGGCCTAAAAATGGGAGTTTATAGTAATGGAGATTATAAGTTTGTTCTGTCATGGAAAATGGTTAATTGGATAGAATATAAATCCCATGACATAAAAGGGTGAAATGAAATAATAAATTGATGAATTATGCACATAATGGCATGAAAATGATTAATGGTTTAATTGAAACATGAAAGTCAATTAGAACAATTATGATGTAGATTGGTTTTTGAGCCCAATAGAATGAATGATTATTATGGAAATGAAATGTTTATTTAATATGGAATGTGATTATATGTTATGTATATTTTTAGTCAGTTATGATAAAGTGATTATATGTAGGGCCTCATCAAAGTTATGATGAAATTCTTATATATAGGGATTGGTCCCAGTATTGATGAAATTCCAGTATTTAGGACATGGCCCCAGTTGTTCTTAAATTTATATATATAGGGATTGATATTTGTTATGTTGGTATAATTATATATAGGGATAATTCTTAGTTGTGTAGAAATGTATATATATTGGGCTTACGCTAGGTAATTATATAATACTTAGAGGGATATACCAAGTTCTCTAGGGTTTATATATAGGCTATACCATGGGAGGTTTATCTCATTTATTGGAATAGTTCTAGTAATTACGTAGAGATATAAGACATTATGACACAGAAGGTTCTGTTAGTCCTGATTGTCATACAAGATCTCGAGGGTCTATTGGTGTATTCGATGAGTAGTATTAATATATTAAATTAATACCCACTTTGTCACTTTATTTAATACACTATATAATCAGACTTGACTTGTTTAGATGCAATCGGTTGTGGCCTAATGAGTTGTACTCACAACCTATTCCGGATCCTATTTGGTACCCTGGCAGATTTCATGGATGAAGTTTTGGATAAGGGAAAGGGGAAAAACCTTGATTGATTGTTACTGGATGGGTTGGAGCTGGGAGACAGGACTGAAATGTGTTGTGGTATCGGGGACTTTTGTGTCATTTGTTGTGTTTTTTCCTTTTAATGTATGAAATAAAATACATAATTTAGATACATTTATTTTTTAATTACATGATTGGATTTTTTTTTGGATTTTTCAAATATTTACTTAGAAATCTTGAGATTCTTGTATGATTATTTATATTTTTTCTTCTACACTAATATTGTTTTCCCACTGTTATTACGACTCTATACAAAGGGGTATAGTCTCCCCACTATATTCCTTACAACATTACTACTAGTTTTTAGCCTCTAGTATATGGGGAGGTGCACATGATGTCACATAGTTAATTAGTATGGTCACATGAGAGAGTACCAGGTTAAGGATTTTACATATATAATGTTATATTTATGTTACAATCATATTATATTTATGATACCACAACATTATATAACATTGTATTTACATTATATATTTGTAATAAGACATTAAAAAAATGTTATATCTACATTGTATAAATTTAGATTAATGTTAAAATTTTCACACCATTTTAGTAAAATATTAATATATTTACATTATTATAATTTTTTTAATTATGTTATAATTTGTTAATTAATTAATTAGTAATTAATTATACTATTAGTAATTAATTGTAATATAATTTATTTATATAATTAATAGAAATAACATTGTTATTTTAATTAATAATTAAAAATATATACCCAGCCGGGGTGGCCAAATGGTTTGGTTCATTCACTGGTCTCCCCAGAGATGGGAATTCAATTCCCATTGGTTGTGATTTAGTATCATAATTACATGAATTTTAATTTAATACCCTCCATAGTGTTGGGAAGAAGAAGGAGGGGAGGTTTCTACCAGTTGACTATGTAGGGTGCATTTAAGATTTAGGGCCTAGTACACCAATAGGGGAATGGGCTATCTTGATAAGAGCATGAACTATACATTGGTCATGTTAGGTTTCCTTTCATAAATAACAATAATAAATAATAATATTATTAATAACTTTTAATATATTAAATAACTAGTAATCTAATTAATCTAATTAATAATTAATAATCATAAAAGGCTAGAATCTTGAGTTTGAAGACTGATTAAAAATTAATAATACTATTGAACTAATTATTAATAAACACTCAAACTATTAACAATAAAAACTAAATTAACAAACTAATAAATAAAAATATAATTAATAACTAAAAACATAATTATTTTAATTAATGATTAATAGTACATAACTTACATGGGTGGCCTATTGGTCATGGTCATTCATGAAGATACGGATTCAATTCCAACTTGTTGTGCTTAATCATTATAATTTCTTGCCTGTTGATTTATTACTCTCAAAAGTTTAGGACATGAAAGAGAGGGGTGGCTTTACCCAATCAAATCTGTACGATGCATTTGCGAATGAGGGTCTAGTATACCCAAAAGAGAATTATCTATGATGGGAGAACCATAAACTGTAAATGGGTTGGGTTGCGTTTCCATAAAAAACAAAATAATAATAATTAATAATATAATTAATAACTTTTAATATATTTAATAACTAATAATATAATTAATTTAGTAAATAATTAATAATAAAAAATGTTTAGAATCATGAGTTTGGAGACTAATTAATAATTAAATATACTTATTACCATAATTAGTAATAAATAATCAAATTATTAATAATAAAAAATTAAATACAATAAATAGTTAATAATAATAATAAAATTACTTAAATATTTCTCTAAAATTTGATTATATAAAATATAAATATATTATGGTTGGTAGGGCATGGTGTGGGTGCAACACACTCAAATTTAACCTTTTTTTTAATCCAACCCTACCATCAAAGGTTCATATTGGAAAATAAAATTTAACTATAACCCTTTAAGATACTTTTCTAAGAAAAAATACAAATATATCTTTAATCATGTCTGTATTCGAGAAAAACCATACCTTGGCGTGTTGGGGAACAATTTTTATCATCTCTGGTAGCTTGAAATATCAGAAAATACAGTGATGAAAAATATTGATGACCTCTAAATTTTCTACACATGTCGTGATGGGTGAAGTGGGTAAATGAAAGGCTATGTTTGTCTTACAGAAAAATTTCCGAAGTCTATGAAAAAGAATGCGCTGTGTCGGTTTTATTTATACTTAACACAAATATTTTATTAAATATTAAATAAATAATAAAAGGAATAATATATACTAAAGTTAATTTTATTTTTTAAATGAAATTATTCTTGACTTATATAAAATGATTCATTACACCATGCCAGAAAATGACTAAATATTATGTGTTTTAAAATATTCAATAATTTTAATAAAATAAAAAAATTGTAAATTTTTTTAACTGTATCCAATTTTATAAAAATATGTAAAATATTAATGAGGTTAATATAGTTTAAAGTTAAATATATTTGAAGTGAAAGTATTTTTTTTAAAAAAAATAACGACCTTACATCTTTTAAAAATAAATAAAAATAATAATGTCAAAAAAATAATTTTTTTCATTATATATGGGGAAATTATTATCTTTTCTTTGATATCCTCAAATTACTACATTTTTTATATCCATAATGTTATATTGAATTAAATTAATAGTTTTTTAATAATATTTTTAAATACTTACAATATTTTTAATGTATAAGAAATATTTCATTTTAAAAGAAATTAAATTATTACAATTTTAATAATCATCTTAAGAAAATATTTTTAAACAAGTATAAAAAATAATTTTATATGAAAAGACATAAAAGATGATTTTTTAAACAAAAATCATTATTATTTCTATAAAAATTGTATCTTTTTTTAAATTTATATCTATTTATTTTAATCATAATAAATTCTATTTGTAAAAATTTATTAAATCAAATTTTTTTCAATGAAATGATAAAAAATGTTTGTATGTAATAAAAATGCATCAAAATTATTTCTAAAATTTTTTAGGAAAATTTTTTAGGAGGATGTTTCAGCAGGATTTGTATTGAATTTTTTTGTGAAGAATATCAATGAAAATTACATTAAAAAATGCATTAAAATATTTTATTAAAAAATTTCACTATAGGGGTTTATGTTGAATCAGTATTATTTTCAATGAAACCACTATTTTGATTTTCCTACATTATTTTTTAGTGAATATTTTATTTGAAGATTAGTGAAGGATTCTATTTTAAACTAGAATTTTTCGAAAGGAAGTTTCACTAGAATTTTCGATATAAATTTTACATGAATTTTCAAAGGATATTTCAATGGAATTTCCCACGGATGTTTCACTAGAATTTTCAGTGTAAATTTTAACTAATATTTTCAAGTTGAAGTTTATAGAACAATGGAATTTTCCAATGAATTTTTCCATTGGAATGTTCCTGTGGAATCTAAATAAGAATTTATAGAGGATATTTCTGTGGAATTTCTAATAGAAGTTACATTAGAATTTCCTATGGATGTTTATATTAGAATGTCCCCTAATAATTTTCCCTAAATTTTCTGGTGGAAGTTTCTGTATAATTTCTAGTTGAATTTTCATTGTAATTATAAGTAGAAGTTTCACTAGAATTTCTAGTAAATGTTTCAGGTGAAAATTTCATGTTTTAGTTGAATTTATAATTTTAATATTTTAGTATAATTATCAAATTTAATTTTACACTAAATATTTCACTAGAAATTCTATATTGGATTTGAAGCTTCTATTGATAATTTACTAGAATTTTCCACTGTAATTTTCTAGTTGATGTTTAACTATAATATTCCATGGAAGTTTTAATTTAATATCTATGGGAAATTTCCATGGAATTTCTAGTGAATGTTTCATCTTATTTTCAAGATGAAGATAAAGTTATAACTATTAATTTTTTATGGATGTTTCCACTAGAATGTTCTAATGGATGTTTTAGTGGAATTTCCTAGGGGTAATTCACTAGAATTTTCATATGATGTTTCCTTGGAATTTCTAGTGGACATTTCAATAGAATTTATAGCAGATGATTCAATGAGAGTTTTAGTGGAAATCTAATTTATGATTAAAATTTATTAGTTAAAGTTTCAACTAGAATGTGATATGGAAGATAAAAATTAATTTATAATGAAATTTTCAATATAAAATTTTATGAGGAAGATGAATTTTATAGGGTAAATTTCCACATGAATTTTCTAGAAGGACCTTCCACTGAAAATTTCTAATTGATAATACTAGAATTTCCAAGTGGATGTTTCCACTATATTTTTTCTATTGGATGTTTCTACTTGATTTTTCATATGGGAAATTATACTAGATGTTTGTAGTGAATACTGATGTAGAAATTAATGCGGAAGATTCCAGTAAAAAATTTCACCACTTTTTAATGTATAATTTGATTACATTTTTTAATTAGTGTGTATATCATAATATATAACATTTAGAATAATTTTTTTAATGAAAAATTTATTTTTGAAAATTTCTAACGATATTTTCAATGAATGTTCCAATGGAACTTCAGGTGCATGTTTCACTATAACTATCATTGGAAATT
Source organism: Viscum album (assembly GCA_963277665.1). Taxonomy (NCBI): domain Eukaryota; kingdom Viridiplantae; phylum Streptophyta; class Magnoliopsida; order Santalales; family Viscaceae; genus Viscum; species Viscum album. The sequence goes on from OY728162.1 coordinate 42,274,726, forward strand.
GCAGAGAAACTTCTAGTTGAAGATCCACCAAAAAATCCATGGAATTTTCCACCAGAACATCTAGTGAAAGTTCCACCAGAACTTACAGTTAAAGATAAATTAAAAATTTACCCTTAAATAACTTTAGTTTACCCTTACATAACTTTTATTTTACCTTAAATAACATTATTTTTACCTTTACATAACTTTATTTTACCCTTATATAACTTTATTTTACCCTTACATAACTTTTTTTACCATTAGAATTTATTTATACTTACATAACATGTGTCTTGTCCTTAATTAACTTTGTTTTACCATTTCATAATTTTATTTTATCCAATAAATTTTTTACACATAACATTATTTTACCATTACAAAACTTTAGTTTACAAATTCATAAATTTATTTTACTATTACATAACTTTGTTTTACCCTTATTTAACATTACTATACCCTTACCTAACTTTGTTTTTCTCTTTATTAAATTAATTTTTACACTTTATTAATGTTTTTTACCCAAAAAAATATTTGGTTTACCCTTATATCAATTTTTCATACACTTACACAGGGATAGTTTAACCTTAATTATTTTTACTCTTACATAACATTGTTTTATCCTTAATTAAATTTAATTTACCTTTAAATAACTTTTTTTACCATTAATTAAAATTATTTTACTCTTAATTAATCTTATTTTACCCTTAATTAAATTTTGTTTTACCCTTACTAAATTTTTATTTCCCTTACTTAACTTTAGTTTACCATTACTTAACATTTTTGACCATTACATAAAATTTATTTTCCCTTTACTTAATTTTTACTACACTCATAAAACATTGGTTTAACACTACATAAAATTATTTTAAATTTACTTGAAATTAGTATACCCTTGATTAATTTTTTATCCCATATTTTACTTTGGTTTACCCTTGATTAAGTTTAGTTTACATTTATGTAACTTGTTTTTAGACTTACATAAAATTTGTCTACATTTACATAACATTATTTTACCATTAATTAACTTTAGTTTTTCCCTTAATAAATTTTTTACCCCTACTTAATATTATTTTAACCTTACATAACTTTTTTTACCATTACATAACATTATTTTACCATTACTTAACTATATTTTACTCTTAATTTTTTAATGAAATATTTTTTTTTGAAATTTTTTGGAGCTTGTTCCCTAGATCTATCTAAATTGTACTTTATATTAATTTTATATTAAAATAAGTGAATATTAATTGAAATATATTATCACATATTTATTTTACTTCTGTATGAAATAGATGTGATAATGTATTTGAGTATCTATCACATATATATGGTCATAAAAGTCCCCCTCTATGATGAGAACCTTGAGATGATATGGTCATATCTAATAAATATAGTTCCATGGTTGGATACTGTACTATAAAAGGACACATGGTATATATAATTCCAAGTGTGGGTACTCATAATCATATGCAGATTCTTCTAATGAATTTCACACTTAGTAATCTCTATGATGGGAGATTATGAGAACATGACCACTAGTAGGAATTTATCATGTTTTAATGTCATGAGATATTCCTATATTGGTGTGTCTATGTAATGGTATTCAAACATTATGAATATATTTAATTCTTTTTTAAATCATTCACTTAGATTTATTGACAAAAATTGTCATTCCATTAGTTGGCGTCAAGTACGATAGGTTGGCTATGTCATGATTGACATGTTATTAATGGATAAGTCAAGGAGGGATTTATCCCTTACATTTTTTTAGAAGTTGATATATTGGCACATTGATTAAAATATAACTATCACATAAACTCCATGGTCATGGTGTAATTACCCTTATTTCATTTATTCAAAGAAATTCCTATCATGCATATATGATAGTGACATGGATGTGAAATCTGTTTCATAAGATATTACAGTAGAGGTATTATATTACACAATGAGCCTTCATATTTGGATGTTGTTGTTGTGAAATTATGTTATTTTTATTATGTGACTTGTCCCATTTCTAGATAGTAATCCTATACATTTTTCATATCTACCTAATTCTAATGAAGAAAATCAAACGGGGTCACACATTAAGTGTTTCTTTTGATCTCAGTTAAATTCTATTTGAATTTAATTAATGAAATAAATATTATTCTCTAGACCGATGAGTAATTTTATTTAATTTTTATTGATCATAAAAATTTAATACATATTATTTCAACAGATTTTTAATAATATATATTTAATTATTTTTTTGAATATTTAATAAATATTTATTTTTGGTTTCGGAATAAAATATTAATTTAACAGAATAAAACATTTTATTTTGGTAATAAATTCCAAGGAGTTCGAATGGTCCATGACCATGTTCTACAATGAATATTTATTTGAAATATGGTAAATATTATTCATCACTTTGCAATTTAGTGCACATCATTAAATAATAACAATAATATAATTATTTTTCAAAATAGGGTGTTATGAGGGTTAATATATTTTGTACTGGTACACAATTGAATAATATTTTAACATAGACCCTAGGTCTATAAATATATGATTATTTATATTATTTATGGTAATTAAAAAATAGTGAATTGCTATGTGCAATTAATTCTCTCTCAAATTCCAATTTCTCTCAGCATATGATGAATAAGAAATGTAAGAGAATTTCCGTCAAGATCAAAGGATGAGTGATCAACATGAAGAATGTAGTTCAATTGATTCTCCGTTCTAGAAACTGAAAATCAATTGGAATTTCTACGAGATCAAAGGAGAATATGTGGAACACTTCTAGAGGGATTCCACCCATGGATCCTCATATCACAATGAAAGTAATCAAAAATGGGAATTTTAGAAGATAATAAATTTCAACAAAGAAAGGATCCTAGTGCAAGGTATTTATTATCTTAATATCTGAATAAAATAATTATCAATTTAACATGAAGGATCCTCTCTCGAGGTTTATAGAAATTAAATATTGAAATAAATTTTAATATAATACCCACCACCCCATATTTCTTTTACTCCTAGAACCCACATGTGGTATCAAAGTGGTAAGATTTTAATATATAATTTTTTACATGATAATTGGTCAATGTACATTCATGCTTGAATTTTCATTTCATAGTATACATTATTTAATCTTATTTGAATTAAGATGATATTGAAATATTAATCATGTTTGGTTGGTGTTTTAGTTTCTTAATTGTCTAAGAATAGATAATGAATGACTGGAGCTTCCATCGGGAATTGGATTTTTTTGGCTCTTAACATAGGGTTACATGACATGTAGTTGGAGTATACGTCGAAAAAGACATTAATTTACCACATGTTGTGTATACTTCATTTTGAATGGATAACTTTGTACATGGTTTTTGTATTACATGATGGGATTTTAGAGTACATGTTATGTAGTATACATGGATTAGCTGTGTGAAGCACAAAATATGTGTGGTCATTATACATAGTAAAACTGTGAGAGTCTAAAACCCTAGATCATTTATGATATACATGATATGTATGTAGTGTAAATGGAATGTATCTCACCAATTCCTACATTCGATATAACTTCTAAGTCAAAAAAGATTTATTTGAACATAAGAAATTAGAGATACACAGGGTTTAATTGCCCTGTTTTGGAACCAAGGCTGTTATTTAATGAAAATGGATCATTCTGTGTATCTGTTGTCAATGATCACATGGAAGAAAAATGGATGTTCAAGGAGATTTCATGGAAATAGATGATAAAGTTCAGGCTAAAAGCATTATTGAATGTGGCATCATTTCCTAGTGTTTGACATATTTTTGGGGTCCAAAATTTGAAGAATGGAATGCATCATGATAAAGTTTTTTTCTTTAATTCCTAATAAAATCATGGAAAAGGAATGAGTTTCGTGTATATGAGATTCATGAAGTGTGTTTCACAAAGTATTAAAGAATTTTGACGGTGAGCTATGCGATTATGACAAGCATCATGAATGATAGAGAATTGGTGCATCACAATCCATGATGGTGAACTCTGTGATTACGAGAATTTGAACATTGCAGTGTCATGAAGGGTTTGACGGAGAGCATTGATGAAGCACGAATGGTTTGATAGAGATATTTGTCCCAACGTCAAATTTTAGTGGTGCATTGCGAATGGAAGGAGAACTGTTGAGACGATTTTGATTGATACAAAAATCATGCATGAAGAATAAGAGATACGTGTTCGACCGCATATATAAATAAGAGGCCACCTCTCTTCCTTTCTCTCAATCTTGAGATAGAAAATCTAGAATCGCTGTGATTTCATGAAGAAAGGGGTGCTCTGTGAAGTTGATTGTCTGTGCAAGATTGTGATTTGTGAAAAGATTACTTTAGTCTAGACTGAAGTCAATGATTATAAGTGTTGAGTACTTCATGAAGATGGGATTTTCTACGTTGGATAAGTGAGATTCATGATGTAAGATGTTCCGCGAAGGAATTGTGCTTCACAAAGATAGTGGGATCCATAAAGGCAAATGAGCTTTGTGAAGGTGTTTTCTCTGAAAAAGGATAGAGCTATGTGAAGGGTTGATCTCTGTGAAGTAGTGAGCTATACGAAGAAGTGTACTCCGCAAAGGTGTGTGCTCTGTCAAGGTTTGTTCTTTGTGAAGGGTTGTGCTTTGATAAGGGTAGTGTTGAATATCATATTCATGTGTATGAGGTTTTTAGCTTGCATCTACATAGGTCATTGATGCAAGAAGTGTCTCATACAAGACATATACAAAGACTTCAATGCAAATATATTGAAGCGAACTTCAAGTTGATAAAATGAGTTAGACTTCTCTTAGAGGAGTGAGCTAGGGGGATTCGATGGAAGTGATCTGAGGGACGTATTAAGCACTCCATGAACATTTGTAAATGCAGTGTGCCTGGAAAAAAGTTATTGTGACTGAACCTCTATAATCCACAACTAGTTAAGATTAGTGGGCTTTGATATGACCAAAAAATTGTTTTTGTATGGTTCTTGTATTTATCCATTTGTGGTGAACCATGTAAAATTATTGTGCTCTATTTATTCATGTATTTTTCTGACAGGTTTAACAGGTTCCTACCAATGTGGGAATAAGATAAATCAGTTTAAAAGAAAAAATTGTCACCCTAATTTATCCCTCCCCTCTCAGGGTGTTTTGGGGTCCTTCACCCTGTACACATCTTGCTGTTTATCGCCCGAGAACATGCTGAGATTTTTGATTCGTTTCATAGTCATGCGACATTTTGAATATAAGATGTATAGTTTTGATGTGCATTCAATGTGATCCCACTGGGATACATGCCAAATACCCATGATATTATCTAAATAACATGATAAATGGATAACATGACTTGTGGATGGTATAGACATGTTATGTAGTTTGGAAAAGTCAACACGCCAAAGCCCCAGGCATGTGACTAGAATACACAGAAACCAAGGTATGGGGGTTGTATCTGGAGTAAAGTCTGTTTAGTATCCTAGATAATGGATGAATTAAATTACATGAAATTGAAAAATAAAACATTAAATCTTTGTTGTATTGATTGGAATTATAATTGTGTGATAATTTTACAAGGTTTTTATGTAATTTAAAACGACTAATTTATTTATTATAAAATAGTAATATTTGTTTTTTCCATTTATTAACCATTAATTCCTTTATGATGGTTATCCCCCAGGGGATTTAGATGATTAGTAAGAGGAAAGTGAATTAGTTAATTAATTAAAATTCAATTATCTTAATAATAAAGAATAGATAAGAAATGAATTCTAGCCATTTACTTTTGTGTATACACATCATGTATGAACGTCAATGATCTTAAAAAAGACCTATGAATGTGTTGGATTTTTTAATTTAATTTATTCAATGGTTTTTTATTTTTTTAATATTATATTAAATATTATGGACTATGAGTTATCCCCTACTACATTATTATATCCAAAGTTGTGTTCAAATATTTTTATATAATCACCTTAAACCAATCCTTTGGTTACCCTGACCTGCATGTGTGTTATAAATACAAGTAATGAATGGTTTATCCAAAGGCATGCATAGGAGGTTCAAGATGAAACTATTAAAATTCGAAATCAGGTGATATAAAAGTGAAATGATGGAATAATATCACTCATTCCAAGATCAGAATAATGAGTTACTTCCACATATTCAATGGTTTTTTAATGTCCACTCATTAAATAAATCATATGATAAGATGATTATTGGATCATTTAATTAATTAATTATTTATGTATATGAATTATTTATTTTATGGAATTAAGACCACAATCAAATAAATAATTGAGTTAATATGAAAAGAAATAATTTAAATGAATATATGATGAATAAATGTTTTATCCAACATGTTTAATTAATTATGTGACATTAACAAAATACTAACAATACATGTAATGTATTAAAATAGGATAAATTTTATGCATAATAAAAATAAAATCCCTCAACTAAATATTAAGTTAGACTTGGACTTCAATTACATGATTACGAACAAAACTCAATAGAACTAAGTGTTTGAACAACACTTGTTGGGACACTTAATTTGATAAGTAAAGTTCTTACAGGTGTTTTTGGGATATTTAAACCTTTCACATAAATATGAGTATCCCTTAAAAAAATTGGGGTAATTTTGAGGTAACTGTTTATGATATCGAAGTCAGGTTTTCAGAATTGTTGAATCTACTTAATGGATCAAGGAGCTGCAAGCCCATAGTTAGCAAAGGATTGCTTACCTAAATGGATTGAAGTAGCATTAATAACCCTCTATGGGGTTATTTAGAGGGTAATATACATCCTATAAAATATAATGTATTAGAAAATATACATTCTGAGTTCAATAGAGGTGTTTTTAAGACTTTATTCAATAGTGGGAGAATAAAAAAAATTATTATTATTTAACACATAATCTCTAATAATGTAAAGTATTAATCGTATTTCTAATTTTTTATAGAAGAATGGAAGGAAAAAATATGAATTAAGTGGATTCATTCATTAACATAGGGTATTTATTCATAAATATAAATTTTAAGATGTGGTACAGTCATTTATGTGATGCACAATTTTTTTAAAATTTGTATTTATATGTTGAAATCACCTATTCATGTTCTACCACCCCAAATGGAAGAAAAACATTAATGGGAATACTATGAAAGATATATTTAGGATTATTATTATTTTTATGGTATTATAATATCAACTAGGACCAAATATTTGATGATGAAACATAAATAAATGGATGTTTACAGCATAATAACACATCTCCATTATCATGATAAAGAGAAGGAAAGTCTTATAATAAATAGAATTTTTAAGGCATGATATTAGTTGAATTGAAATAAGTAAATCTAGATACTGACCATGATTTCAAAATTTTGGGCTATATTGATCAATTAAAAAAATTAGGATTTTAATTGGTTAAGAAATTATCCATTACCATTTTTATTACCCTTTCCACAAATATTATCCTAATTTATCCATATCTAGATTAAAAAAATGGATAAGTCTCAGAAGGAAAATTTGTCTATACTTCACCAAGAATAAAATGATTTGCTTAAACCCATTTCTCCACCACTTATGGTTAGTTGATTAAAATACACCAGAAAAGATGCAATGTCTACATAGATCCAAAAGATCATTCATATTATCCTTTGAAGAGGAAAAGGATTCAATGGCATAAGAAAGAATCAGATCCTATTTGATTCTCATGTGGAAATCTTGGACATTGGAAAGAATTTGCTATGAATTATAGAATAAATAAGTTATATCCACTTCAGGTATATTCATAAAGTATATATTTATCACTTTTATATTAAATTAAATGTTCTTATCAAATACATGTATTTAAATATATGAAACAAGTAATAATTGATGGGTTATAGAGTGAACTCAAAAGAATATAGGAAGGGGTGATACCTATGTCCGCTAATGGGAGCTTCCTACTTCTCATTAAAAAATATATTGATTAACATTTTTAATAAGTGTTTATATAACATTTATCATAGAGAAATTCTAGACTCAATGTTCAATTAATTCACATTTGGAATAAATTTTGTTATGGTACTTTAAATATGAAAATATTAGTTCAGTAACTACTGAATCACACATATCCACTGTATGAATGATGAAAATTAAATATAATACTCATACCTCATTGTGTAAAGATAATTCATTTTCATATAAAATTAAATATATTCAAGTTGTATAATCCTTTCAATGTGTTTTTAGTCTCAACGGAATATTGGTACTAGGTATAAAAAACATATCATGTTTTAGATAAATAAACTTTTATTCATAAAGTTACATAAAAATTATTTTAATTTTTTTTCATTATGAACATTTTAAATTTTATAAAGCTAAAGGTAACTTAATATATTTCATGAGATTCCTTTAAAAAGTTTTATAAACACTCATTGAAGTAAATTAGTAGACATGGTAAAGATAGAGGAATATTTGAGATGGATTGTCAGAGAACATCATATACAAGTAATCATTAATCATTCACGTAGAGTAATATTTATCCCAAAATAAAATTTCTTTAAAAACATAAATAATTTAATGATATTATAATTAAGGTTATTGACTAGTATTATAGATTTATAAAATCTTCTATTACACTATCCAAGATATATTTTTAAAATAGAATTGAAAAAACATACCACAAGACATCTTTTTTTTCTAATGAATATCATATCAATTGCGATATTATAAGAATCATTTCAAACACTACCAAAAGTTTTTTTGTAAATCATTTATTAAAATTTGGACTTATCAAAAAAAAATTCAACACTAAGTTTCATCTGAGTTATTAATTTTAATGTAACTATGGATTTTAATAACTCTTCCAGATTGACTATATGTTCATAATGAAAACCTATATTTTTAAAGATACTGGGAGAAGAGTTATCTTTTATGGGTTCAGATATGAATTCACATGATTATTTAGAGGAAAATTTGACCCCATTTATCTTAGAGGGAGGATCATTTCCAAATACAAAGACTTCATAGGAATTTCTAACCAAAGAGGTGGTTTATCTTTACAGTTGTGGGTGATATATATATTATTCATTTAAAAATATTATTCCTTTAAAGAATTTGTAAATTATAATATGTTGATGTAGAAAACTATATATAAATTCATGTAATAAATTCCATGAATCAAGATTAGGAAATCAATATTTTGGGTGTTTCTATTACTTGAACTGTTGGTACAAGACAATACCAATAAAGAATGATTAATTATAAAAAGTTTAGTCTAACGAAAAAAAATTCACCTATCATCATATTTATTTTTTGAATTATAATTATTAAAGAATAATTCTATGATCATCATATTGGGATATTAATTGTCATAGACACCTCATTCGGAGGTATCCTTATAGAATATGTCTATATGATACAATGAAAAGTAGAGCCTATGGTATATGTATACTAGGAATAACTAAAAGGGATGGTGAAATCAATAAATTCAAATAGGATATATATAGTTCATAAATTTATTTATGAGTAAATCATGAATAATGATCATATAATATTCTTTTGGGAATGAATGAGTGACATGTTTCTCTATCGAGTTAGTGGGGGAGCTATATGTTTTTTCAGTTAGATATATTAATAACATACTAAAAATGAATTTTATGTCTTACACATTTTTAAGAATAAGGAAAGTAAATTTCTATACATATGACTTAATGTATCAATTACAGTCTGGGGAACATGATATACAGTTTATAACCATGTGTTTTATCAAATTAGTCATAGTATATATATTGTCTATATATTGAAAAATTCATGTTGAAACAATTCCTGAAATAATTGTTATTGGTATATAATCTTCCAATAGAACACATATGGGATTTGGATTTGAATATAGAAATTAAAATAATTTTATAAGCATATATTCTAGGAATTAATCGCATGTTCCATGATGTGTATATTGGATCTAAGATAAGTGGAATTATGAGGTAGTGTGTGATATATTATAATTTATTTTAATATTTAGTTTCTAGAAACATTGAGAAAGGATATTATAAATTTAATTTATAATTAATTTATTTAGATCTAAATAATATAAATACCTTGACTTAGGATCCTTTCGCCGATGAAATTATTGATCTTTAGAAAGACCCTTTTTGTATTTCCATCATTGGGTTGTGAGGATCCAATGGTTGAATCCCTCTAGCTGTGATCCAAACATGATCCTTTGATATCTGAGCAATGATAATTGATTTTTGGTTACTAGAGTGGTGAATCAATTATCTTTCAACATTAATATTGATCATTCTTCCTTCTATCATAAAGGTTTCTCTATTTCATTTATTTTTCCTGAGAGTGTAAGAGAAATATGAATTTTTGAGAGAATTCATTGTGCACAAAAATTATTTCTCTTATGATTACACTACAAAATAGACATAATAATCTATTTATAGAGATATTGTTTTTGTTAAAATATTATTTAATTGTGTACCGTCCCTTGAATAATATAAAAACCATCATAAAACCCCATTCCATAAATTATTATTATTATTATTATTATTATTTTACAACATTCTCTAACTTGTACAATGATGAATATTATTTTCTGGATTACAAATAAATATTAATTGCATGATGTGGTCATGGTCCATTATATATCCTTGGAATTTATTGAATATAAGAAAGAAATATTTTATTCTCTTAAATAAATATTTTATTAAAAAACTAGTTAATAAATATTTATTAAATTTTTGATAATATAAATAAATTAATTTAATTCCCAATCTTGTGAATAAATAATTATTTTCTTTACCCATATCAAGAAAACATGAATAAAATTATTAATTATTCTTGAGAATAATATTTATTTTCTTTAATTAAATTCAAATATAATTTAATTTATGTCAATAAAGACACATTTTGTATGATCCCCTAGGATTTATTTTCTTTAGAATTAGAATTGTACACCTAAATTCCAAGATTACTCTCTTGAAATGGGTTAAAGAACCCATGAGAAGGAATATAATTTCATAATGAACACAACCACATAATAATTCTCACAGTGTAATATATTCCCTCTAATAAAATATTTCATCAAGAAGGTTTCATATCCTTGCCACCGAACTATATTCTTGATACAACTATCTTTGAATATCTCAAATAAACATCATTACACCATGGACATGGAATTTATGCGACAACTATATTTCAATCAAAGGGTTGAGATATCAAATTATATAATTATGGAAGGGATAAATCCTTAATCAACATATCGATTAATAACATTTAATTTGTGACACACCAAATGTACCATACTTCCTGAATACATATGACATGATTGTCTTTGTTAGTAAGTCTAAGCCCATGAATCAAAACATACATTAAATATTGTCTTAATGCCTGAGGACCATTATACACACATGTAGATACCAATATTTGATAAAAAACACAAGAAATTCCTACTGAATGGCTCATTTTCATTATCTACTATCTTAGATATTACAAAGTCTGAACTTCATGAGGATAAAACTCATATCCTTACGAGTACTTACACTTGATGGTCTACATCCCATGTGTACTATCAAAATACATTATCCAACAATAGAACTATATTTAAGAGATATCAACATATCTTAAGGTTATAATCATAGTGTGGGACTACTACAACTATATCAATGTGATAGATAATATATATGATATTATCACATCAAAGTTATGTAGAAGAACAATAAAAATGTGATAAGATATTAATATTAACATTAATTTCTTTGAATATTAATTTAATCTAAAGTACAAAGTAGTTGGTTATAAGGAACGAAATCCAACAAACACCCACTTTCACTAGATCCAACTACTAACAACAAGTTAGTCCTCAAATGTTAATCATATGTTGGTTGAGTATGGATATAGTTAATCAGCCTACCATGTTTCCATGGACAAGGTTGGTTAAGCTACAAGTATCTATGAAGGATCTATTTACTTCAACATAACTATCTTTAGAAAATCCCTCATGTATTAATTTAACCAAATATCCACGTCTCATTCCCTTGTCCTAATATTAACATCATAAAAAAAATCTAAATTCATATTTTATCATAAAATGATAAACCAATTTCATTTAATATAAACCAAAATAAGAGTAGGAAATGGCTGAACTGCTTCTTAAGCAGTATTAGAAGCCACAAAATACTGAGATATTGTAAATATGAAAACCATAGTTTATAATATGTTTTTTAATATTAATATTAACTTATCAGTGATACTATATAAAATTGAACTATATAATTAAAAATGTTAATTTCCCTTGATCACTAGTATTATCACATCTCCATACACTAGGAAGTCATCTTATTTGAAATTTAAAATAATCAATATATTTTTTAACTACAATTCTAAAAAATTATGTTGGATTATATGATATTAACCTATTATTATTTAATCATTTGTAAAACCAAACTTTTTTACATTTCATGAAACTTGATATGAATTCCTAGTACCTAATCTTGTAAATTATTTTATTATAAATAATAACTTATAATTCAGATTTATTTTCTAATGCAAATATAATATTCCAATAAATATTTGGTCATGAATTGTTTCAACTTGTATTTTTCAATACTTAGTTAACATATGTTTTATAAATAATTTGATGAAACATACAGATATATCATGTTGATCCTATTCCCTATAACATGGGCATTGATTTAAGTCATAATGGTAGGAATTTTCATTCCTTTTCTTAAAAATCTGTAAAGACAAAACATTTCTTTTCCAGATGTTATCGACATATCTGAACTAAAATACTTATAACTCTCTCACTAACTAAATAGAGACACATGTCACCTTTTAATTTCCAAATGAATATTCTATGATCATTATGAATGATTTTTTCATAAATTAATTTATTTAATTTTTATATTTTATTGGAATTTATTAATGTCACTAACCACTTTACTTATTCCTAACATACATATAATGTCAGGAATACTTTTAGTTTCCTCATATAGAAATCTTCTATAAAAATCCCTCTGAATGAGTTGTGCTTTACAATAAATATCTCAATATAATGATAATAGAAGTATGATTTGATAAGTAAAATTTAAAAAATATTTTAGACATGATGAGAGGTGAATAATTTTTTTCATAGGATAAACTTTTGAAAATAAATCATTCTTTATTGGAACCTTTATGTACCATCCATGTCCATTTTCTCTATAATACTCAAAATTAGTAACAATTCATAGAGACAATCAACATATAGAGTCCAGAATCTTGAAACATGGAGTCCATTTCAGGAAATTATATATATATATATATATATATATATATATTTCAACCATATCGTATTACTATTTACTTATTCTTTATAAACATCATTATTCAGAAAGAAATAATACATATATCACCCAATACAGTGAACACAAACCATCTCTTTTGTTTTTAATTCCAATTTAATACGTGTCTCTGGAACTACTCCTCCCACTAAGATAATTATAGTCTATTATTCCTATTTTAACTCATATGGATTTTGATCCTTGACTCATAAAAGTTATGTATAGTCCCACTATAATTAAATATATAGGTTTCCTTTATAGAAATATAGTCAAACATAAACATATATTAATATCCTTAGTGGATTTAGGATCCTTAACATAGATTCACCTTAGTGTTTTGAATTTTATTTATATCAATTGATATATTTTAAAAACCACTGTCAACAAAAAAATGTGGTAGTTTTATAAATTAATCTTATGATATCACAATTGATATTATATCCATTTGAAAATATAGTTGGCATATGGATAGTTGTTTCAATTAAATTTCCAAAATATGAAATGGATTGTAAAATGAACGATTTTAAACATATATAAGACATATCATTAATATTTTTTACCATAATAAATTCATTGATGTATATATGGAAATGTGAGTTTGTGTTAACCAATAGTCTCTATGTCTAATCAATGATTACATGGATAATATTTTATCAGAAAAGCCATCTCAGTGATTCCTCTATCTTTACCCAGTGCACTTATTTACATGACTAAAAATTTCTAAAATTTCATGAATTAAAAACATGATGTATATGGGGATAATTTTAACTTTATAATATATAAAATGTTTTCACTATACCAATTGTAAAATCTTTGTGACGTATCATTATGTATAAGAGTTTTTTTATCTAAAACATGATAAGTGTTTTTTTTGAAAATACAGTACCTTATATCAATTTAGACTAAGAACAATTGGAATTGAATAATCAATTAAGATACATTAAATTTTATGTAAAAAAATATTATATTTCTATAATAAGGTCAAAATCTACTATTTTATATTCATCATAAGTTGAAATATATATATGTGATTTAGCTGTTATTGAACTAATATTTTTGTAATTAAAGTATGAAAACACCATTTATTCATAACGTTAGACAATATCTCATTTTATTGAGTCATATAGTAAGATAAAGTTTTTGGTACCACTTATTACAGAATTGAGTCAATCTATTTAGCAATGGGAAGTATTGATCTCCCCTTGGTTGACATATGAATCACCCTTTATTAGCTTCTTTTGAGTTCACTCTATAACTGTTATATTCACTATTATTTCATTTATTTAAATAAATATATTTTGTAATCATATTTAATTTAATATACAAGTGATGAATAAAAAATTGATGAATATATCTCAAGTTAATTATTTTTCTTACTTCTTCAGTACATTACAATTTATTTTCCAATGTCCAAGATTTCCACATGAGAAGAAAATAGCCACCTGTCTATTTTTCTACCCTCAAATACTTTATCTCTTTAAAGGATGTTATGGTGGATATTTTGGTTGTATGTTAGACAAAGGATCTCCATCCATCTATTTTAAAAATTCTCACCATAAGGGGTAGATAAATTTGTTTCAACCAATATTTTTTTTCTTGGTTAAGTATGGAAAAATATTCTTTTGTGACATATACATTTTTTTATCCAAGATTGGAAAAATAAGTATAATCATGGTATTAAGGATAATAAAATAACATTAATGGATATTCTTTTTTCCATGTGGAAGACCAATTTCTCTAATCGATCAACATAAATCATCATTTTGAAGGCATGTTCAGTAAAATGTTTTCATTCTTCATGATTATTCTTATATATTTCATTAAATATATTATTTATTTCAAAAGATTCTTTCGCTTTCCCATGATAATGGAGATGTTTTATTATGGTGTAAAAATCCATGTCTTTATTCTTTATCATCAATTCTCTGATCATAGTTTTTAATATAATAAAAAACACATAATAAGATTCCTCAACATCTATCTGGTAGCATTCATTTTGACTTTCTCTCACCTAATGGGATGGTAGAATGAGAATAGGGCATTCCAACTCATAATAAAAATTTTAAGATAATAGTTCATCACATAAAATATTTTACCACATCTTAAAATTTTTATTTTTAAGGACATACCCCGATTTAAGGAATGATTTCACTATTTTTATAGTTTTTAATTCCATTACTCTATAATAATTAAAAATATGACAATTAAGTTACTTTATTACAATTATATGATAAATAATAATTATTTATTTTTATTAATTCCCCCACTATTTTATAAAGTCTCAACATCCCCAAACATTGAACTCAAAATGTATAGTTTATAGGACATTATAGTTTCAAGGATCCATATTACCATTTTCATAACTCCCACAAAAATTTTTCTAGCTCAATTATGGTTTTTATGTAGGTGGGAAGTTTACAATTATGGCCTTATAACTCCTTAATACATTTAGTGGATTTGCCAATCCTAAAATACTGACTGGGATTTCCTAAAAACATTCATCCAAATTACGAAAAATCTAGATAGGGAAACTCATCTTTATGTAAAATGGTTATGTTATCCCAAAAAGATCATAATAAATCCTCTTATATAAATAAATTTGCCAAAAATGGTTGGTAAAACACTTAGTTCTATTGAGTTCTATTCCGAATCATGTAATGGAAGTCCAATGATGACATAATATTACATTTAGGGAACTTATTTTTATTATGCATAAATTTTATCTTGTTTTTATACTTTACATGTATTTTTATTTTTAAGTGAATGTTAGTTAATTAGTTAACCATGTTAGATAAAATATTTATGCATAATACATTTATTTAACTTCCATATTTGAACATTATTTGATTTATTTATGTGATTGTTGAACATCACCAATAAATTAAATAACTCATAGATAGGATAAAATAAATAATTAAATGACCCAATTTATTGCTTATATAATGGTTTATTTAATGATTGAATATTAAATAAACCATTTATATAGTGAAAATATCACTTATTTTCAGTCTTGGTATGAGTTATAGATTTCCATAAATGCACTTATGTATCACCTGAGTTGGATTCATAATGGTTTAGTCATGAACCAGATCCAAGATCCCTAGGATACCCCATTTATTACATGTATTTATAACTCACTTTTAGGTGAGGGGAACTAAAGGAATCATTAAAGAGAATTACATAAATAACCATGGATATGCAGGTCCAACATACTAATAGGGGGAGGGATGAATCACATGATATCTTATTTAATTTAAAAATAAATAATTGAAAACCCATGAATAAAATTTAATTAACACATATAACACATACAAAAGTCTTGGACAAGCTCATTAACCATCATACATGAAATGTATACGAAAAAGAAAATGTCAAACATTAATTTCTTATTTGTTATTTATTTTTAAGATAAATGTTCTTGCATTAATTAATTAATTCTATTTCATCTTAATGAAAATATTAATTATATTGAAGTTAAAAATATCACACGATATAATGGTAAATAAATGATAGAACCAATAGTTTCATATTTATTATGAAAAATTTATTTAGCATTTACAAATCCTCAAAACCCCTGTAAAATTGTTAAATAGATAATGTTCCGATAAAAAATAAGGTTTTAATGTCAACATTTCGAATTTAATATAATTTAATTGAACCATTAATTAGGATAGTAAATGTATTTTAGGCTAGATACATGTTTTGAACCTCTGTTGTCGTGTATCCGGGTTACACTCTTAGTGATTCAACGTGTTGACTCATCCGGACTACATGAAATGTATATGATAGCTACATGTCGTGTTATCTATGTTTTGTGTTGCCAAGATACTAGAATGGGTCTTCATCATGCATCATGATGGGATTACATGGTGTGTATAGGCTAGTTAAATGTTGTGTGGTCATAATACCATGTGCTCATTTAGAACACTAAAAAAATCAATGCGTTCTTGAGAAAAGAGGCTACATGACATGTGCAAGACAACTATATAATTTATATCTATGATGTAATGTGTCTAGATAATTTTATTATTAATTGACGTGTATCTCATAGGTGATAATTGATGAACTATATGTCATGTACACTGCATACATATTGTGTATGTCATAAATGATTCATAATGGTACTATAATGCAGTTTGAACTTGTACAATGACAAGAAGGATTGTTCAGTTTACACCTCTAACTAGTTTATACTACATAGTATGTTCACCAAATACTTGTTACATAGTTTAAAAATCAAGTTACAAGTTGGATAGTCAAAATGTGGTGTAAAGTGCTTGTAATAACTTCATGTCATTCATCATTTGTTCTTAGACCATTACAAAAATTATGCACTGAACACACATAATTAGTAAGTTGATAACATATTAATTAAAATCAAATTAATGAATGGATAATTTGAAATGAAAATTCAACCACGATTTCTCATGGATCAATAATAAATTAAATAGTTATAAATTTAAACATGAAACATTGGTAAAAATTATTACTTCCAAGAGTAGATGAATTATGTGATGGTGAGACATATATTGAAATTTATTTTTCAATACATGGTTTCTCAAATCCCTGAGCGAGGATATTTCATTTTAAATTTTCAATTAATGTATTTATATCTGAATAAAATAAATACATTATCTTAAGATCGATTCTTTGATGACATTGATGATATTCTGAAATACCCTTTTTGAATTTCCATCATTACAATGTGAGGATGAAATTGTATATTCCCTATAGAGGTAATCCAAATGAGCTCTATTGATATCCAATCAGTAAAAACTGATTTTTGGGTGCTATCATAGAGAATCAATTGTCTTGCATCATTCTTATTGATCATGGATCCTTTTATCTTACTGGAATCTATCTTGGGTTTCTTTTTCTTGAGAGGGTGAGAGAAATAGGAACCCAAGAGAGAATTCATTGTACACAAAAATTATCTATTTTAAAATTACACTACATAGTAGAAATGATCATCTACTTATGGATCTTGGGTTTAGGTTAAAATATTATTTAATTACCTAATAGTTCATAAATAATATTTTTACCCTTATAAAACCCAATGAAATAAAATAATAATAATAATAATGTGATATTATAGCTTGTTCTAACTTGCACAGTGATGAATGTTATCTACTGTCTGGAAAATAAATATTCAATATTGGACAAGGATTTAGTCCGTTAGAAGTCCTTGGAATTTATTGAATAATATAATAAAATATTTTATTCTCTTAAAAAAGTATTTTATTCAAAACCAGTAAATACATATATATTAAATATGTAATAAAATAATTAAATGTATATTATTCATATCTCAATGAATAAATATTTATTTAATTCATTCAATCAATATATATTAAATAAAATTGTTCATAATTATTGAGAATAATAATTATTTAATTAATTAAATTCAAATATAATTGAATCGACATCAACAAAAAATATTAGTGTGTGACCCTCTAGGATTCTTCCTCATTATCATTATGTGGGAATTCCTAATTTTCAAGATTAATATCCAGAAACAAGTCAAGGAACCGAATAGAAAGAACATAATTTTTCAACAAAAACAACCACATAAAAATACTCACTGTGCAATATAATACCTTTTTCATGATATGACATCATGTAGATTGCACATATTTATCACGAACCTATATTCTTCACACACATTTCATTGAAAATATGATATAAAAGTAATTAAACCATTCCCAAGGAATTTATGTGACCATTATATTTCAATCAAAGGACTGAGATACCAAATTCCATTAATTTTAAAGGGAAAAATCCTTCTTCCACATATCCTTTAATGACATGTCATTAGTGATGAACCAAACATAACCTACTTCTTTCCAAAAAATTTCTTGATGGGTTTTGATAGTAAATATATTTGAATGAGTCACGACATGAATTAAAGGTAATATTAAATTCTATGGACCATTACAAATCTATGTGGATAGGAATTTCCAATGACACCAAAATTTTTGGAAATCTTAATGGTGGGTATGTTCTCATAATCTACCATCTTAGAGATTACCAAGTCATAAATTCATTTTAAGAAGCATCATCTTCTTACTAGTAATCAAACCTATTTTTCTACATACTATGTCTCATTTAATGGCCCATTATCCATCAAAATAACTATATTTAGGATATATCATAATTGCATCTCAAGGGTTTCATCAAAGTGGGGAACTTCTATGACCACATCAATGTGATAAATACTCTGTAAAATTATTAAATCAACGCCATGCTAAATAAAAATCAATATGTGATAAGATATTTATATTAATATTCACTTTCATGAATATAGATGTAATATAAATACAAAGTAGTTGTTTCTAAAAAACCAAATCCAACAATATTTTGACATTTATTATTATCAATTCATAAATAATTATAGGTGAAAATAAAATAAATCCTACATAATTTCATAGATTTACAATAATAACTATCAGATAGTACGTTTTAATGTAAAATTGTAGGACTTCATGGTGTCTGGAGAAGAGATAATACTAGTGATCAAGGCAATTGAACACTTATTTTTATTTAGTTCAATTTTATATAGTATTAGTAATAAGGATATAAATATATGAAAGGTAAATTCAATACATAAAATGGTTGCTTAATCTACAATATCCAAGTATGTTTTAGATTGTGATACCACATAATAAGAAGTTTAGAAACATTATATAAATTTTTTGTTTTATACCAAAATAAATTGGTTAATAATTTTATGATATACTGTGACTATAGATTTAATTAGGATATTAGTATTAAAATATGGGAATAAGAGGTGTATAATAAAACAAATTAATACTTGTAGTATTTTCTTGATAAATTTATGTTGTAGTAAATAGATCTTCTAGAAAGCCATGTGGCATAACTAACCCAATCCATTGATACATGGAAGGACTTGAAAATAAAACCATACTAAGTAGAATCATGTTTAACATGTGATGAATAACCTATCATTAGTAGTTTTATCTATTTAAAGTGTGATTTTTTTGGATTTGGTTCCATAAAACAAACTACAATTTAGTTTTTCTTACTTGTATATGAAATAAAGTGAATATCAATATCCTTATATTATCACATATTGATTTTTATTCTATATAAAATTGATATTATAATGTCTTAGAGTATATATAGAATTGATTTGGATATATAAATTCCCCAATATGATGAGAACCATTTGATTCTATGGAGATATATCTTAAATATAGTTTTACTGTTGGAAAATATAAAATGATAGGACACATGGTATGAAGACTATAATATGTGTGTTCTCATAAGTAGATGAGGCTTATTCTCATTATGTTCTCGCTTGGTAATATACAAGATGAGAGATTATGAGAACAGACCCTCCTGTTGGTTTTGTTCATGTTTTCTTTCCATCACATATTCCCGTCTACATGATTCTGTAATTAAATTTATATTTTAATATTATCTTTGATGCCATTCATGACTTGAACGCATAGATTTACTGAAAAAGTTCACTCCATATACTGACAGGAAGTAGGGTATGTTAGGTGCATCATGAATGACTTGTTATTAGTGGACATGTCGAGGAATGATTTTTCCCTTCCATATTTATCGAAGATGATATCTTATCCCTTTGATTGAAATAAAATTTTCGCATAAATTCCATGACCATTTTGTAATGAGTTATATTTTATATAGTCAAATAAATAATTATCAACCATATGGGTTGATGATAGGGATGTCAATACTTCTGGACGAGTTATTGTGAAAATGGGATTATACTACACAATGAGTTTTTGTATGTTGTTTTCATCATTATGAAATTATGTTCTTTCTCTTGGGTAACTTGACCTATTTTTAAAGAGTAATCTTAGAATATTGGAATACCCACCTAATTCTAATGAGAATGAATCATATATGGTCACACATTATGTGTTTCCGTTGATATCTATACAATTATATTAATGATATAAAAATTATTTACAAGATTGATGAATAATTTTTTTCAATTTTTTTGATCACATAAATTAAATAAAAATTTATTCACCGTATTGTGAATAATATATTTATTTATTTTATTAAATATTTAATAAATAATTATTTAATAGTTTTGAATAAAGTATTTATTTATGAAAATAAGATATTTTATTAGGGTATTAAATAAATGTCAAGGAGTTTGAACAGACCAAGACCGCATCCAGTGAGGAATATTTATTTGGAAGTTGATAAATAATATTCTTCACAGTGTAAGTTAGTGCACATGATAAAATAATAATAATAATATTATTATTATTATCTTATGGAATATGGTTTTATGATTTTTATTTTATTATTTATGTTCCAGTTCATAATTAAATATTATTTTAACCTAAAACCTTGCTCTATAAATAAATGATGGTGTCTATTATAAAGGGTAATCAAGAAATGGAGATTTGTTTTTTCTAAAAAGAAGTTCTCTCTCAAATTTTTATTTCTCTTTCCCTATCAAGAAAAAATGTGTGAGGGATTAATTCATGATCGATGGGAGAGAGATCACCATAAATGGTTCATGATAATTGATTCTCCATGATAGAACTCTAAAATCAAATTGATTTTTTGAATGATAAAAGGATCACATGTGGACCACTGCTAGTGGGATACTACACTTGGATCCTCACATGATAATAAAGGAAATTTAAAAGGGGTCTTTTGAAAGATCAATAACATAATCAATGAAATGATCTTATGACAATTATTTTTTATTCTTCACATCCCAATAAATTATTTATATTGTTAGCATGAAATATCCTTACATTGGGTTTTATGAAACTAAATATTAATTTTTTTAATATATCTCCCAACATAGAACACTACAAATACTACTAAATCCTAAAAAATATTCATTGAAAATTTTCATTGGATTTTCAACAGGAACATATTTCAAAGCTACCATGCATCATCTAGTGAAGCTTCAATAGAAACTTCCAGTGAAAGTTTCCACTATAATTTTTCAATGAATATTTCCACTAAAATTTTAATGAATATTGATAATTTACATTATAAATTTGAATATAATATTTAACTATAAATTCAAGTTTAAATTTTCAATGTAATTTTCCAGTGGATTGTTTATAAGAATTGTGTTGTGAAAGATTCACTGCAATTTTCTAGTAGATAATGATAGAGTAATTTTCTTGTGATATTTTATTCAAAATAATTCCATTGGATGTTTCAGGTAGATTTTGAATAGAATATTGAACACTAATTTTTTTAGTAAATGGTTCAATTGAAATTTTGGAGTGGAATTTTTAATAATATTTTTTAATGGAAGGTGACACTGGAATTTCCTTCTACCTGATATTTCCATAAAAAGTTTCAATTGTAAATTTCCAATTGATGTTTCCACATGAGTTTTTGGGTGTATGTTCCATAGAAATTTTACACTATAATTTTTCATTTGATGTTTCTACATAATTTTTATAGTGAAATTTTCAACTTAATGTTTCATATAAATGTTTCAACTCTATTCTAATTGAATCATTATACTTTTTCATTGTATGCTTCCACTAGAATTTTTCAATGGAATTTTGTGGTGGAATTTTCCATTCGATGTCGATACTGAAATTTTATAGTGATATTTTCAATCCAAAATTTCTAGTGGATGATTCGATATTAATTTAAGAAATTAAGATGAAATCTATACTGAAATTTTCTACTATAAATATTATTAATTTAATAATTATATTTATTTAAAAATTTTATATGGAGTGTATTTTGTTTTCTAAACTTTCAATTGAATATATATTTAATAAATACAGTATAATTATTTACTATAAATTTCAAGAGAATATCCAACTATAATTTGTGAATGATAATTTACAATCTAATTATTTAGATTTTATTTTCTAGTGGAAATTTGTACTATAAAATTATAGTGAAATTGTACCATATAATTATATGAATTTATTTATTGTATTTGTTTGTACAAATTTTGAATATAAATTTTATTATAAATGTTCAATGAAAATTTCCTAATAAAATTATTATCAATTTTTTGATATTTTTATTCTATTTTAAAGTATTTTTGTGTGTTAAATTTTATTTTTAAATATAAATATAGGATTATCTTAATAGGCATAAAAAATTATTAATTATTTAAAAATTTAAAAAAAATATTTTTTGAATGAATAATTTCATATTTTAAATTTATTATAAAAATTTACTAATTGTTATTTTTAAGAATATATTTTTTTAATATTTTTTAATATGGATTTAAAATTATTATTTTAGTCATACAAATAAAAAAAATTATTTTTAAATTTTTTGAAATATTTTTATGTAAATATATTTATAAAAATAATTTTTAATAGTAATAAAAAAATTTCTTCTGTTTGAAACTAATTATAATTGTTAATTTTGTGGAAATTAATTTTCCACATTTTTATTAATTCTTTTGTAAAATATTTTTTTAAGTATTATTAAAATTTACTTGATTTTTGAAATTTTAAAATATTAATAGTTAACTTTAAATATATAGAATATTTGTTATACAGATAGTCAACTTATTATTTTTTTATGTTTTTCAATTTGAAAAAAATCCTTTAAATTATTTTTTTACTATTTTTTTAGGTTTAACACACTTGTATTCCACTAAGGGTATCACCATATTTTTTTGACAAAATATCTTACAATCCCATTTTGAAACTCATTTTAATGAAAAATCCATATTTTTTGGACAGACGTGGGAACATCAATGGTATACTGGATACTGAAGCTAAATAGGTTAGTGAGAGAGGATTAAAGTAGTAGTTTGACTATCCTAGTCAACATCCATTAATTTTGCGTGTGAACATTTAATGTACCTAATTATGGGTTTTAATTTATTCACAGGTCCCATTTAAATTAATTTAAATTCATTTAATTTTTTGTTTTTTAAGTGTTTTGATTCCATCAATTATATTTGGGTGTTCACTACATAGTCATTTATCTGGCTTATCCACCCTTTCGCTACCTCATCATTCTCCACCATCATCAATGGTAGAAGAAACCTACCCTTACTCCACTCCTCCTTCCCCTGACTCTTCCCGCCTCTTATGATCCACCCCACATTCACGTATTCTATGTCTGAGAATTCTCCCTGCTTGGTCCAATTTTTTTTTGGAAGGAAATCCTTAAATTATATATCATCTTGAGAAAAATTACATTACTCTGAAGGGAAGCGATTAAAACCAGCAATAGGAACCCCAACCATTCTTGTATGGTACCATGAAAATGAGCTACACGATTACCCTCTCTCTCGAAAAAAGAAAAACAATATGAAGAAAACAAGGGAACCAAAGATCTGATGGTGTCAGTGAAAGACAAAAATGAATTGTGACAGCCACCATCCACTCCAAAAGCATTGATAATAACTTGACAGTTAGATTTGACCACAATATCCTTCCCTCTGAGAGATGAGACAAACTGAACACCCTTCTAATTATTCATGGATTCATCTAGAGAAGTGGAGAAAAATGAAATTTCTTGGGAATGAAGAGCTGCAATAATAGATCCTATATGCTCCCAGATAACTTCCCCAAGGCCTACTGATCCCTGTCCAAGAATATACACCTCAATATTATGTTTAAAAACACTAGGAGGTGGAGGAACCCATCTAGATTAAGGGGATTGAACAACCATATGAGGGACAATCCCCTCAATATTCTTCCACTTATATCCCCAATTGTGCATCTTGGTAAGACACACTATTTCATATTTGACAATGATCTAAAAAATGAAGGAATTTTTATGAAACCATATAATCCATACAAGAATATAGTATAAGTAAGAAGGGATATATAACACTCTCACACAATAATTATAATGTCCACAAAATTTATCCAAATATTAAGACCATGTTCTGGAAATGTCGACCAATTTCTGGTGACTTAGGGAAAGGAAAAAATAGTGTAGAGATCTATTTTCTCCATAACCCCATAGAGAGGGCACATGCTGTTATCATAATGATGCCTATCGAGTAGAGTAGTATATGTAGGAAGGATTATCTTTCATAGTTTTCTAATGAAAATTTTAACATCCCAAGTAATTAATTAATAATAGATATTTTTATCTATGTATTTTAATGAATTAGATAGTGTTTAGAGGCTTAAAATGAGAATAAATCTAATCTTAAGCATGGAATACACTAATATTTTTAAAAGATTGTTTTACTGCCTTTTGCTGGAAAACCATTTTTAAATCAAACTTTTTAAACTTTTATAAGCTATATTTGTAAAAATAAACATATTCTTTATGATTGGGACATTGAAATTTACTTTGGGTAAATTTTTGGAATTTTTCCGATAAAGTTCATTTTTTAATGAATAGTGAAAAATGTTGTATTTTAATTCAACACCTCTTTTTAATATAATTTATTTATATTATTATATTATCTTTTGAATTGGTTTTAAATTGAAATTAGAATATATTTTTACCATTTAATTCAATAGTGGTCGTGGAATTAATTTTACTTTGAAATTAGACTTATACTACTATCAATCTTTTGATACATTTTGTTTCATAAAAACACGCTATTTGTTTTGACAGTAGGAATTAATTATTAAATTAATTAATTCAAATTATATGTTTTGAATTTTTTAAAATAGACATCATTTTTGAATTTGTAATATCAAATATATCTTAGGTTGAATTTTTGATATTTTTCTGATAAACTTCAATTTTTGATGAATAGTGAAACCACTAAGTGGTACCTAAAAAACTGATTTTTCGTTTAAATAAAAATTTACCACCTCTGTGTTTTGAATTTAAAAAATCCAACATACATGGTTTTCATTAAGAATTAAAATGTGGTTCAATGGGATTAAAATAATTTTTTGGTGAATAGTAACTTTTAAGTTTTTAATCGCGATTAGATGTAATTAGTGTAATTTAAGGTAAGAATAATGTTTTAATAATATGAAATGAACTTGAAACAAGTACTACCCTTATTTTATGTGTCATGGTAGACCAAGACAATCAATGGGTCAACTTGGGGACCCCATGGAGCCACTTTCGTAGGAAGATGACCTTAATATCTTTTTATTTAATGTTAAAATAAAAATATCACAAACATGAGTTGTTTTACTAAAACAATTTTTAAATGGGGTTATACAAGTCATATTTTTGACTATAAATATTAATTATAAATATAAAAATATTTAATACATCATGATATTTTTTTTATAATTTTTAGACATTAAATAAATTAAAATATTTATGACATCATGATGATGCAGTGATTACCTCATTATTTAACGATTAAAACAAAATGAAAAGATAATGTAAAATATAAGACCTACACATGTAAAAAACCTATTGGATGAGTTTATTTAGAACCCTTATCACCTTATCCTCGAAATAAATCAATGTAGGACCTTTAGTGAAGCATTACTTTTACGAAACGCAGTCTTCGGAACATCTGCTTCCTTTACCTTCAGCTGCTGGTACCCCGATCTCTGGTCAATCTTTGAAAAATAATTAGCTCCCTGGAGCTGATCAAACAAATCATCGACATGAGGCAAAGGATATTTGTTCTTAACAGTGATATTATTCAAGGCTCTAAAATCAATTCAAAGTCTCATTGAGCCATATTTCTTTTTAACAAATAAAATAAGAGTACCCCATGGTTATGTGCTAGGTCGAATGAAACCTTTCTCTAATAAATCTTACAATTTCTCCTTCAACTATAAAAGTTCAATTTGAGCCATTTGATAAGGGGGTTTTGAAATTTGCTTAGCATCAAGAACTAAGTCAATAGTAAATTCAACTTCCCGATCTGGTATTATTCCAGACAACTCATCAGGAAAAACATCAGGATACTCATTTACCACTGGCACATTATTAATCTGAACAGTTCCTTTTTTTCAACGATTTGTGCAAGGTAACATTCATTTCCATCTTTTACAAGTTTCTCGGCCTCTTGATATGTTATCAACAGTAAGGGTTCATTCTTCTACACAAACTGAATGTCTTTCTAAAAAGAAACTTTTTAGATCTACAGTCAATCTTAGCATGGTAAATAGAGAGCCAATCCATACCCAGGAAAACATCAAACTCTACTAGAGGTAAAACAATAAGGTTCTCAAGTAGGTTCTTTCCACGAATAAGGATAAGAATATTCTTATAAATTCTTCTTGCCTCAACATTTCCCCCAGGTGTTTTTACCACAATTTCAGGAGTCATTTCTTGAGATGGTATTCGCATTTTACTAGAAATGTTTTCATAGATGAAATAATGTGTAGACCCCGAATCAAACAACACACTGGCATAATCTGAAAAAATAAACAAAGTACCTGATACAACTTCATTTGATGGCGCGATATCTGCTGAAGTAGTTGCAAAGTATTTCACCACCCCTTTCTGCTTGTAGTCTAACTGCTTCCCATCACTCGAGCACTTTGTCAGACACTCATTTGCATAGTGACCCATCTCATTGTACTTAAAACATTTCACTAACTGTAAATCAAATTTGGTCTTACCATCACCTTGATCTTTTTCAGTGCAATCACGAGCCTTATGTCCCATCTTACTGAATCGGTAGCACTTTATAGAATTCAAAAGACATTCCCCATCATGCCTTTTACCACATTTATCACAAACTGGAAACTTAGTTTTCTTACCATCAGAACTTTTTGAAGAATTCTTTCCTTTCTCCTACCACCTCGGTCTCTTCTTCTGCTGGTTGTTATAGAACACTTGATCATAGGAAACTCCATTTCCACCTTCTCAGCACATCGAACAAGCTTTTCATAAATTTTAAACTCACGAGAAGACAATTCCCATCGATATTTTGGCTTTAATGCTGAGTAAAAATGATTGATTTTAATATCAATGTCTCAGATAAAATTTGCAACATAGCTTGCCAATCGAGTGAACCTTTCTTCATAGGAAGCCACTGAGTCCTCCTCTTACCTCAATTCCAGGAATTTTTTTTCCATCCTAAGTCGAAAAGTATTAGGAAAATTCTTCTCAAGAAACATACCTTTGAATTCATCCCAGTCGAGAGCATCAATCTCATCAACGTCCCTGATATTTTTAACCATCGACCACCACTAATATGCCTCACCCTCCAAATGGTAAATAGCAAGACTAACCTTTTGATTATATGAACACCCCATGACATCGAAAATCATCTCCAGTGCTTTAATCAACCCTTAAACTAGCACAGGGTCAGATGATCCTCTGAATGATGGGGGATGTTGCCTCATGAAATGTTCCACCACTGACATGTTCCTCTGTGGTTGATCTGGCTGATCTCGTTCATGGATACCACCACCATTTATCGGTTGAGTCAACTGCACCATTACTGCAACAAAATGTTCAGTTCCAATTCCGACCATCTCAGGATACTGATTCGGAAGGTTATTTCCTTCTATATGCCTTCCTAGCACTGCTTCCTTGTTTCCTCTGCGGAAAACCATTCTGAACAAACATGTATTAGATGAAGCGACAAGGTAATCTTCAAATTCTATATCATTTCAATTTTCCCATAAAAAAAATATTTTTGGATAATCATTTAATAAAATTCTAACTCATAAAGTTATCTAAACCGACCTCTAATACCAACTATAAGGCCCCAGACTTAAACCTTACTTAATCATAAGTTATTACAAGATTACACATTGAGGATCCTTTCAGGTTTAGAGTTTTAGAGAATTAGATCATAAAACTTGCATTACATTCTACATTTAAACAAAGTGGTTACATAAATGATAATATTCATTTTTTCCCATAAACGGAAACATATTTAAAATAAACCATGGATTCTTTATTGACACTTCCTTGACACTATCATCATATCATGTACCATTCCCTTGACATATGAAAAACATTTCAAAAACTTGGGATGAGCATAATAAGCTCAGTAAGGGTTAAAAAAATATATAAAAGGAAAACATTAGTCCATGCATGAAATCATACTTTACTCATAAAACATAATCACATACCTCATCAAGTCATGAATAAATCATAAAAATCATAAGACATAAAGGTAACTTGAGGCATTCATAACATTCTTATGTAGGGAGTAACCCTCTTGGTTACGTTTGGAATACTCATCACAGTATATTCCCTAAATGTCTTCGGAGAAACCTTAACTTTTAACTCCTTCGTGTTACCCAATGCATTGGAGAGCTATATCGGGCTCACCCGCCCTTAATTTATCACGGAACCACCCGTCTTCATAACAATTCCCAAGAACCATAACATAATCGTATCACATAAAACATGCATAAAGGAAACATAACATTTCCACATTTCAATCAAAAGATATCAATACAACACATTGGTATAAAAACATTATGAAAACCATTTTCAATACCAAAATAAAAGAAAAGTAAAACATGGTATTTATTTTTCATTCAAAAAAATTTTATGGCTTGTAGAGGAAGTCGAAACTCAAATAATGGTCACGGTGGCGGAGAAGTCGTTGTCACTGCATACGTACAACAAAAAAACATTCCCTTTTATCGTTTAGTAAAGGCTTCGTATAAAAAGATTCCTTTTGAATAAATGTAAAAGTCAAAGGGGTTTATACACCATATAAAAGAAAGGTGTGTATAAAACAAAATATTCCTCAATGAAAGGAGATTGAGACGAAGTCCTTTATCTTGTGTCCGACTTGACTCGATCGTTCTTTAATCTCCTGAATAATAAACTTGAGTTAATTTCTACTTGATCAAGAACCTTTTTCAAGTTCATTATTACTTTTATGTCACTTATTACCATGTCATTAACACTATGTAATTATTTAAGTTAATAACGGTCATTTTAACGATCATTGGTACTTGAGTAAAAAATAAACTCTTTATAATTACAATTTTTTCGTGTATCCATTATATCCAGAGTTATATTCATGATTTAGATATCATATATATCATATATATCGAGTATATACATGCATTTATAATATTACATAACATTTAGAGGTAAGAAATGAAATGCACCGTTCATGGAGACGGTAAGCCATACGTACACATGAACGCTACTTTCATTTATATTTTGTATTTTATGGAATGGAATCATAATGAAATAAAGGTATATTATAATTCTAGTATAATATCATATATAATATCATTAACTCTATCCTTTATATGTCCCACATATGGCATTAACGAATCAAATCACTTTGAGGGGGCGGTAGTCCGCACTTCCTAAAATGAAGATATCGTGTTTACCCATAATGGAAACCATAAAGGTATGACATAAATGAAAAATACAGAAGCATAAAGGAAAAATAAATATATTATATATCATATATAAATATAGTGACATCTTAATGTCCACCTTTGAAGGTGTTATAAGAATATTGAACAATCATCGTTTCGTGAGGCAGAAATTCGCCATCCACAGAAACAGTATGTTCTTTAACCATTAGATGTAGGTGTGTGTAAGTGTAGCTCGAAAGATTCTTATAAAGACATCCTAGTATATTTTAGATACTGTATTTGTTACAAAATAAATGAATAAAAAGAGTTTAGGGGGGTTGGAGAGGCAAAATAAAACAAAAGAACACAAGTGAAGACATTACCTTAAAAACGGGTAACTCTTTTTGATTTGAGCTCAAAGGCTTCCTTGGGAAGACTTCTGCCCAATGTGAGGATTATAGGAGTAATAGAGGGATGTAGAGAGACTAAATGGGCAGGGGTAGTCCGATCCAAAGGCTTGAGAGGTGTGGGTAAGGAGGTAGAGGTGGGGGCCTTTTATAAGAGGAGAGGAGGGACACTCTTGGAAAGGTATAAAATGTTACTTTATTTTCAAATGAGTTTCTGATTTTAAAGGTCACACATTGATTTATTTAGAGGATAAGGTTATAAGGGTTTGAAATATACTCATACAATAGGTTTTTGACATGTGTAGGTCTTATATTTTACATTATCTTTTCATTTTATTTAAATTGTTAAATAATGAGGTAATCGCTGCATCATCATGATGTCATAAATAATTTAATTTTTTTAATGTCTAAAAATTATAAAAAAATATCATGATGTAGGAAATATTTTTATATTTATAATGAATATTTATAGTTAAAAATATGACTTGTATAACCCCATTTAAAAATTGATTTAGAAAAACATCTAATGTTTGTGACATTTTTATTTTAACATTAAATAAAAAGATATTAATGTCATTTTCCTACCAATGTGTCTCCATGGGGTCCCCAAGTTGACCCATGGATTGTCTTGGTTGGCCATGACACATCAAATAAGGGTAGGACATGTGTAATGTTCATTTCATATTATTAAAACATTATTCTTACCTTAAATTACACTAATTACCTCTAATCGCGATTAAAAACTTAAAAATTTCTATTCACCAAAAAATTATTTTAATCCCATTGAACCAAATTTTGCTTCTTAATGACAACCATGTATGTTTTATTTTTAAAATTCAAAACACAGAGGAGGTAAAATTTCATTTAAACAAAAAATCTGTTTTTTAAGTACCACTTAGTGGTTTCACTATTCATCTAAAATTGAAGTTTTTCAGAAAAATTCAAAAAATTCACCCTAAGATATATTTGATATTCTGAATTCAAAAATGATGTCTATTTTACAAAATTAAAAACATATAAGTTGAATTAATTAATTTAATAATTAATTCTCGCTGTCAAAACAAATAGCGTGTTTTTATGAAACAAAATGTATCAAAAGATTGACACTAGTTTAAGTCCGATTTCAAAGTGAAATTAATTACACGACCACTATTGGATTAAATGGTAAAAATATATTCTAATTTCACTTTAAAACCAATTCAAAAGATAATATAATCATATAAATAAATTAGATTAAAAAGAGGTTTTGAATTAAAATACAACATTTTTCACTATTCATTAAAAAATGAACTTTATCGGAAAAATACCAAAAATTTACCCAAAGTAAATTTCAATGTCCCAATCATAAAGAATAAGTTTATTTTGAAAAATAGATCTTATAAAATTGTCAAAAGTTTGATTTAAAAATGGTTTTCCATCAAAAGGCAGTAAAACAATCTTTTAAAAATATTAGTGTATTCCATGCTTAAGATTGGATTTATTCTCATTTTAAGCCTCTAAACACTATCTAATTCATTAATAGACATAGATAAAAATATCTATTATTCATTACTTACTAAGGATGTTACATCGGGGATTATCTGATCTAAATTCCTAAAGTGTCATTGACTCTAGTACTACAATTGAGCAACCACCTCCATACATTTATCTTAAACATGGTCGTGATAAGAGTACTATGAATCATTGGCAACATCCAAAAAGTTATTATTATGGAGGCACATTCATTCAAAATGAATGCTTCACATTGGATTATTGCTTGAGGGAACAACATTCTATTGGAAAACAATGGGGTAATGGTCAAATAAGACTAGAGGGAATTGAGAAAACTTGTACCTCAAGAATGTCTGCATACATTTGCTAGATGAGACAAACCAATCTATCATTTTTGAGATTATAGAGGAATGGTCACATCTGTGAAACTAGGTGAATGATATCCCCATGAAACCAATATCCATATGACCATCTAGAAGAAAATATTCTCGAAAGCGATTTATGGATAAATAACTCTGAATAGATATAACCATCTTCTCATGGTGATACATGATCTTATTAATGTACCACCAAACAAAATGGGGACCTAAAATAAATTTCTAATAGAAATGAAAAACTCTAAGGATCTCTATTTATTTCTCACTCCCGGCCAGCCATAAAAACTCAAAAATTTCCATGAACATTATCAGGCCTGGAGGATTGAAATAGAAATGTGATGGTTAAAGAATTTAAACATTGAAGAATTGAAGCCCTCACTTCTCAGGAAACAAATTACTCCCGAATGGACCAATATTCTAACTAAGAAATAGTTATGAAACCCAGCCATCGAAGAAATTCTTCTCATTTCATTTCATTTTAACATGGTATTGGACAAGAAAACTTATTAAGGCTAAACATAGTACTTCATTAGAAGAGAAAATGATAGGACCATGGGTTACCAAGACCACATCTGTTCTAGAAAACGTCTTTCATTGTGGATGGTGGGGTTTGTTGAATCCAACCTCTACCGCTGGAACTTAAATAAGATAACCATCACCCACCACTTTCCATATTTTTGGGAGGCGTACCTTTTGAAATGAGGCCTTAGAGATCTTTATTGATCCAAAAATAACATAATCATAACTAAAAGATCCTGAATAACCTATGTAAAATCTCGTCCATGTTCGATGATTTCTTGCAGCCATCCATATTCCAGTAAGAATGATGACATCTTCTATAGGTAAGGGAAAATAAATATCTATATGAGGAGAATGTCTTGGGTCCGAAGGTTTAGAAAAAATCTAATTCAGATCTTAGGGGGATTAGGTGAATATTTATACCATGATTTAAGTGAAGTTACTATCTCTAAAAAAGAAATATCCTATCTAGTGTGAAAAATAAAAAATCCACTGTAATCCTTCTGTGGATTTAACATTAGAGATTCAGTCATTAGGTCTCAAAAAACTAATGTAGGTGTGGAAGTATGATGGACTTTTTGATCGGGAAAAATATAAATTGTGGGTAGGGGTTTGGAAACTTCACCTCTCCCAGTGTAGGAGGAAATAATCCCCCACCACATATGGCATTATGTTTTCATTATAGTGGGACTTCATGGTCTCCTAAACAACTAAAGGATGCATGGGATTCCAAATTAATGGAGGCCCTGAAATTTTCTTAGTAAATCCAAAAACATGTGCTTTATGGAAGAAGGTTGGCCAAATATCTTCATATTTTTATTCCCAACAAAGAAATACTCAACGTCCGGATACCTTCTATCAACTAACCCCAAGATAGAAAACTCAAGAGTCAAGGGGATTAGAACAACAAAATGATGAAAGGACAACCAATTTGGGTCGACGGGGAAGCATGGCGGACCAAATGGTTTATCACTGCCTTATCATCCAATGAGTCTTGGACCAACCTCCTATTGATAATAATCCTAGCCTTCTATTTATCTACCTCTGAATTGGAATTTCACTCTAAGAGATTTGCCCGAATCCACAAGCCATAATGCAATATCAAACATCCCTTCGAATATCAATTCATTACTCTATAATCATTAACACCATCACTGATAATTCTATAGAAAAAATAAGGAAGGGAGTTTTTTGAATTGAAGATCCACACATATCTTGTCTTATGAGAATTCCAAAAAATAATCTCCACATAAGAGGCTAAGAGATATCCACCATAACCATGATCCACACTAAGGGAAACCACTGGTTCGATTTTGAATCATCCCAATCTATTAAATACCTGATATAATTCGTAATCCCATGCATGAATTGCTCATATCTATCATTAAAGGGAATTCCTTTAACTCGAATCCATAAAGGGGAGTGGGAGAAAACCATCCTACTGATATTAAATCAATATCCAATGTCTTTGATCACAATCATGTGATTATAAAAAAGTCAGGGGAATCCATTCAAATCACTGATATTTTCAGACTCCCTAAAAAATTCCATGATAATCATCCCAGGTTTGATTTCCCAGATAGAAACAACCCCTTGAAATCTCCATATAGAATGCATCATGTTTTTCAAGTTGTTCAAATTATAATATCTATTTGATAGAATATTTCAAACTAGGAGGTAGGATATGATATTCTCTAAAAAATAATTAGTTTTTTCCAACATTGGTATATCTATTGGTAAAAGTGCATTTTTTGTTGGTAAAAAATTCTACCAACAAAAATTGTACAGTCACTAAATTGTTGGTAAAAACTCTCTTGCTAAATTTTATTGTGATAGATAAAATTGTTCTGTTACAATTATAATAATACCAATATATGATATATATGTTGGTAAAAAGGTTTAGCAACATATTCATATGATAGATTTATCTATTGGTAACAGAAATACCAACATTAAATTTATGTTGGTATTATTATTAATAAAATTGTATTGTATGTGACTAATAATAACCAAAAATAATATTTGTTTATAATTCATTTTTAAATGACGCACACACATTATCACATGTGTTGGTAAAAAAATGAATATATTTATTAATAAAAATATATATGATATGATTAATATAATTATAATATATTACATATTAATTATTTTCCATTAAAAAATAAAAAATTAAATAAATAAATAACATATCTTAACATTTCAAATATATTATAAAAAATCCATCCCAAGAAATAAAATATATCATTATATATATATATATAATAATGCCCCAATGAAAACTTAATACTCAATAAGTTTGTCATGTTTATAAATTACAAAATAGAAAACTAATACCCAAATTACATTACGAGAGTTGTAGATACCCAGAAGATGTTAACCATGTATTCAGCATAACTAAATCCATGATCCCAAGAAAATCTTATTAAAAATAAACAAGATCAGATGTAAAAGATAAAGTATTGCATGTAAAGACCCAAAAAATGGAGTGAAACCAAAAACAAAACAACCATCATGTTAGGAGAGTCTGGAAAATCAACCAAACCATCCACTCCCATGAAATACATACACCATTAGGAAAGGGCAGGAGCCACTATTATGAAGACCACTTCATGAACAATGCTCAACATCCAATAAACATTTCTCATAATCCATAACCATAATCACCTACTCAAAAAATAAACACAAAAAAATAAAAAAATTAGAATTATAATTAAGAATATAGTATGAAGTAAGCCACCTTCGTATTATAAACTCAAATCTAAAAATGTCCATACAAATACCACTATATCATTGTACCTTTCTGTATTCAATGGTATAAGTCCATCTTGATCACCAAATGAAAATGGATCTGAATTGTTCAACCGACATCAAGAATCCATGACAACTGATGTGAGTGCCAAATTCAAGATGAAGGGATAAAATACAAAACCAATAGTTGTAAATCCATGGAAAATCCCGAACTCAATGAAATAATGTGACCAATATTGATTAAAAAATAATTATATGGAATCCTAAAATGAAATCATTTTATTGATTACTATTCAAGAAAAAATTAATAATTCCCTTCATCATACAATAATAGTTCATTTAAAGCATGAAAGGATCACAATATATAAAGAAGAAGTTCATTCTTTTTTCAAAAGCAACAACAAGAGAGTTATAGTCCTTATACAAACCAATTAATGGAAATGGATAATCTTCATTTCAGATACATTTTATTCATTAAAGAAAAATTAAAATTCACCTTTCAATAAAAAAATATGAAAAAATGCATAATAATGGAAATATGAACTTAGATTGAATTTATGTTACAGTAGTAAACCCTAAAATGGGCCGAGAGCAACTATCATGTGATGTATAATTTCTTGTTCCTTCTTGAAATTACAAAACATAAACAAAAAAAATAATGGACCACCATATGAAAAACCTCTACCTCGATATAATACTTGTACAACAATCCTCGACACAACCCAGTATCTTAAAGAAGCTTCCGTTCGATTCTCCAACAACAAAAACCTTGGTCGTCTTCTCCTCTTTCAACGGTAAAACAA
Source organism: Viscum album (assembly GCA_963277665.1). Classification (NCBI taxonomy): domain Eukaryota; kingdom Viridiplantae; phylum Streptophyta; class Magnoliopsida; order Santalales; family Viscaceae; genus Viscum; species Viscum album. The sequence continues at coordinate 42,311,497 of OY728162.1, forward strand.
TGATCGGATGCTTCCAATAATTACTCAGGGTGTATTCCATGCACTTAGGTTTTGGGTGTGCTGTGTTGGGATTGGAGAAGTATTGGATGCTAACCTATCCTTGCTTCCATTTGAACCACTTCATCATGTTACATGGAGAACCTGAACTAGAAATCCTGTATAGAAAAAAAATATAAAAGTACCAAGATCAGGTATTTAGATAAAAGATACACAATATAGATTCAAGTCACCTTGACCTCAAGCCACAACTAGCGGCATGGACACTAACAATAACCTACATTTCTGATTATGTGAGGAGTAGCTTCGTTGCCATACCCAATGAACCCATAATTAGATTCCATATCCAGACATTCAACACAGGCTTTTATTGATGATAGGCACCAAACCTCCTCCATCATTGTGGCATGACCCAAATTTCCAGTGTCCAATCAAAAGTTAAATGATGATCATCCCAATCTATCATGATCAACATGTTACATTGAACCAACCATGAGAAGACAACTTATTATAGTGAATAGACAAACTAGTTTGGGTTAAACATGGCACCGACATGCTTTCAAGGGATCATTAAGAACATGATGAGAGACTCATGTTTCCTACAGAAAGAGTTAACCAACATTGCATGATGAATAAAATGCCTAAGAATATAATAAAAAATCAAGGAAAAGATAATGATAACATATTGGTTGTAAATGATAATGTAAATAGATGCAAGATAAATAATTTAGAGTGGATAGTGGTTGGGCTGTGAGACTCAGGTTTCCTACACACAATTTTTACATATAGAGGAAGATTTCACACAGAGATCACACAATGAGATTACACACCAAGTTTACAGACACAGATAACACATTGGGTTTACAAAAACATATTAAACACCGAGTTTACACACATATTGTACACACAGACAAATATTGAAATCAAAGATTACACACTGATCTTACACATAGTTTGTGCATACAGGCACAAATTATACATTGATTTAACACACATTTTTTACACATAGACACAGATTTCACACACATATTACGCATTGAGGTTAAACACTATGTTTACACTAATTTTTATGCCCAATTTTCATATATAGACAAAGATTTCACATTACACACTAATATTACATAGAGTTTAAATAGTGTGTTTACACACACAGATTAGACACTGAGTTTATAGTCACATATTGAACACATAAATTAGACACAGATTTCACACACGTATTTTTACACAGATTACACACACGGATTTTTACACAGATTTCATAGATGTATTTTTACATAGATTGCACACTGATTCTACAGATATGAAATTTTATTACACATATAGAGATTCTTAATTTCATAGTGTAGAGTATAATAAAAATTACGACATGTCATTGATAATAATGAATATTAAAGACAATTTCTTATTAAAGGGTTTATATTATCAAAGTAATTATAGGTTATAAAATAACAATTATAACATTAGGGAATTGAAACATATTTATAAGACCAATGTTAATAGAACAATTTCATCTGTTCATAAATATAATATCTTCTAGAGAGGGTGCTAATATTTAATAAAAGTTTGAATAATATTCAACAAATGTGTGAAAAACAATACATATTAAATGAAAATGTAATGTCTAAAATGAGGTCATGTGATACATATGAAACTCTTGATTCTCCCAAATTGTGTTAAATGTAAAATAAAAGGAATGTATACTCTAAAATAAACACTTTTCTCAATCTAGGATAAACACCACCAACTATTATTACTAGAAAATTTCCAACTAATTCTTTTCATTGAAAATATCTTGCATGCACCGCATAGCTTGTATAATCATACAAATCAATGTATGTTACCTAGAAAATAAAAAATAGAACAACCATTAAAATTAAACCAAATCACACTCCAGGGGGAAAATACATTAAACAAGTTAGGAAGCGTGCAACACATTAAAAAACAACAATTGTTTCCTTGCCTTATAGTGCCCTACAAAAAAAAGAGTTTCCTTGAATGTACGGGTTTTTTAGATTATCAATATTTATCCAATGAAAAAAGAGTCACTATTTGATATATTATTCCCAATCTCTGTACAATGATGATCTAGTTCCATATTTCAAGAAAATAAAATGAAAAGAAATGTATTGGAATGTTGGTATGATTGAAAAAACATTCAACTCACATTAGCATTCATCCTCATCATTGTTCACACTTGAAAATATAATAAGATAAACAATAAAAAATATAACACTTAAGGAAGCCTATAAACATTATGATGAAGGAACCAAATCTAAAAATTTTCAACTCTTTGCACATTTGGATCACTATTCATCACTATTCTAAATTATTCTTAATTGATTAACCAAAACATGAATACCAATAAAAAGAATGTAGAACTATTCTTCCCATTTTAATCCTTATTTCTTCTTCACCCAATCATCTCCTCTGTAATTTTCTATCATCTCAAACCAACACTATTAGCATTACACAACCCATTTTAGAGCTTGTGTTTGAAGTCATATAATATTTGTTGGTTTCATTTGAGAAAAGCAAAATCGGAATATGTTATGTTTTCAATGCATATATTTATGTTCTATGAATCTAATTATGTAGATTGAATATCATATTTATGTTCCATGGAAACTCTCATTCAAAATAACAAAAAAAAAAATTCATATCAAATTTATAAAACCAGGAAACAAATATTTCTAGCATTGATTATGTATTTAAATAAAAATCTAAATTTATTAATGTTTTCATAATGATGTAGTGTGATAAAATAATTTTTATGATAAATAAGATGTGTCAAACTATTTCCGTGTGATAAATATATAGTAAACAAATTGACCTATAGGTGTACACATCAATTTTATTACATAAATTCACCAAATAAACTAAGAATATCCAGAACAAATAGCGATTATATATATAAGCTTGATAGGGAGATAGATATAGTGGTTGGGTACCTCCAAATATTCATCACAATCTACATTCTTTGATTAGGTAGGTAGATAGTAAAAAACTACCAACTGAATCAGCTAGATCCTTCCATAAATATTAGTTAATAAAAAATTAGATCATAAAACATTGTTATTTTTCTTGGTGAGAAATGGTTATACAGTATCCAATACATAAAATCAAACAGTGCATAATAAACTCATAGATGATAGCACATATGTGAGTATATTAGTTTAGAACACATACATTGTGAACATTGAAGTATGCATACCCACAAAGGAAGAAAAAACACATACTCACAAAGGCACTAAGAACACTCACATATTGTTAAACTGTTCATACTCACAAATGCAGCAAGAACAATTTAATTGGTAGCAAGAACACTTACATTAGTAGTATACCCTAAAGCCTGTTCCACATTTGTAGAATAATAGTCCCAAGGATACAGTGTTTCTCCAGAATCAACACAAAACAACACAATAAATGTAAAAATAGAAACTCAAAATAAAAAATTACAAATGAAAATCATTTACAATACAACATATACAATAAATATGTGTGAACTGGAAGATGATAACTCTGTTCTTTTTTGGTTTCCCTGGCTTGGGTTCAACAACTGTTGGTTCTGCTTTAGTAACTAGTGTTTCTCCCGTGGTGTTGTGTTGACATCTGATCATGTCATCACACCCCTGTTTCATAATGCTCAACCCCATGTCTGGTCCTTGTGATTGGTCTAATCTCTTGGCCACGTAAAATGAGTACATGGCAGTGGTATTTCTTGTCCATCAAAGTTTCCCAACTGGTACAAGATCTCCCTAGTCAGGGACTATGTGCGTTTGAATCTTACCATGGCCCAAACTTCTTCCCTAAACTAGCGACATGTATTCATTGGATTTCAATGGACCCTTCCTATCCTTGATGGCATGAAAATGAAAGTGTTTGGATCAGTGCCAACCTCGATTGTCTCATTCATGAATGAATCTATAATTTTTCATCCTGGTAGTTACTTTGGAGATGATCTCCCATTTTCGTCATCATCATTCTCTCGGTCAAGTCTATGGGTGCTCGACCTTGGTGAGGAAAGCTCATGCCCTTGTAGTTGATGCTTTGGGAGAGATTAGAGAATTTAATGGTGATTTATGTAGGTGGATGTATTTGAGTAAAGACTAATCAGTATTAGGGTTTCAATGAAATTCTCAATTATCAAAACATATAAAAATTATTAAATTAAAAATATTTTAATTCAATATATAAAAATATTTTTTATTGAAAATAATGTTTTTATTAAATTGTTGATAAATTTATTCAATTTTATAAAATAATTATTATTAGTGAATTATTTATTATAATATAATAATGGTAAAATATTTTTTAGCGATGATAATTAATAATAATAGATTCATATGTTGGAAAAAATTGTTACTATTAGTTTGAAAATGAAACATATTTTATTTTTAGTAAAAGATCTGTAGGTATAAAACAATTAATATTAACATATATATATATGTTGGTAAAAACAATTGATGGTAGATGAAATTAATACCAACAAAACTTATTATCTATTGGAATTAATGATTTATACCAATAAATATATTATTTTTCACTAAATTTCTGTTAGTATAAGTCACTTTTTGTAGAGATTCTAGAGATTAATGTCATCTACATTACAGACATCCAGGGTTGATTTTTCCTGATTGGTATTTGAAAACTTATTCCAATGATAAGAAGATAATCCTCCATACCTGAAAAAGGTACATATGAACAAATAGCAGTAATAATTGTTATAACAATTATTAAATATACAAAATATAAAAATAAATAAATAAATAAATAATTATTTAATATAAAAAATAGTTTCTATTAAATTAAATAATATTATATTTTTAAATTAAAATAAATTACAATCATATTATCTTTAAATATTATTATTGTTAAATAATATATTTGTGCTTATATTCATTTTGACTTATTGATTTTTTATAATCAGTAACATTATTATTTACATTATTATTTGATATTATCAAATAGATAAATAATAAAATTATATATAACATTTAAAATAATTATTTATTAATGTTTTTTTAAAATATTAATTATATTACTATTTTGATTATTATAAAAGATTAATAATTGTATTATAAACTGTTAATAATATCATTATAATTAACAATTAAATATTCATATTTTTCAATTGTAATTATTATTTACTTTAAAATATATTTTTGACTATATTTTTAGTTACATTAATAATTTTATTATTTACATCATTATTCACAATCATTATTTTAATTTATATATATATTTTAAATTATCAATTTTCCCATTAAAAATATAATTCAAAATATTTTCAATAATAAAAAAATTAATAATTAGTAATTAGTATTTTTTATTTTAATTTTATTTTAAAGTAATTTTTATTTGTGCAGTCAATGTTTAAAATTTCATTTAGATTTAATTAATACTATATTTATATGCGCATAATATTTTTGGAATGGTAAATGTTATTTTTGTAATCAATATAGATTTTATCATATAAATTATTTTTTATATGTTTTATTTTTAATTTTTAAGTGTATTACATTACTAAAACTACATTTTCAGTCAGCTTGGGAATAAAACACCTCATTTTGATGTACCTTCAATTATTAAAATTAAAAATTTAACATATAATCTTTATACCATGTTTTCATAGAAATCCAAGCTCATTTGGCCAACTCTCCCTCTCTGGAGCTGTTTTTTAAGACCGACATTTTGTAAAAATTATATTTATAGTCTATTCGAGCACATTTCATATCGGATTGACAATCCATATGCTCCATCATTTAAAAAATAATTATAAGGAAACATTCATAATAAATCACATCAATTGGAGACCGTTTTATGTGGTTTTATCCATCAATAACACAATTTAGTATTTTAAATTAATGAAACTGCATTTTCAAAATATGACATTTATACTTAAATATTATTTTTACCGCGAACATTTTTTTGGTAAATTAATTTTTTTGATATACCTTTTACATTAAATAAATGATTTTTTTTAAATTCAATGTTTTCAATTTCATATAATTTTTATTTCTACTATATTTTATGCATATAAACCATTTGATGTTTAAATTTTATGTTTTAAATGAAAATACTTGTACCATATAATTCATTATTGGGTTGTTATATTTATGAAATTTTTTTTATTTTATAATATTTTTAATTTTTTGAATCGATGTATTACGTTTCATTTAGATTGCTATTATAGATTATATTTTATAGGCTTTCAAATTCACCAAATTGAAACATAATAATGCTTCAGGTAGGTGAAATTGAAATTCTATTTATAGTCTATTCGAGCACATTGCATATCGGATTGACAATCCATATGCTCCAACATTTAAAAAATAATTTTAAGGAAACATTCATAATAAATCACATCAATTGGAGATCGTTTTATGTGGTTTTATCCATCAATATCACATTTATTCATTTTAAATTAATGAAAGTGCATTTTCAAAATATGACATTTATACTTAAATATTATTTTTACCATGAACATTTGTTTGGTAAATTTATTTTTATTTTTTATTTTTTTGATATAGCTTTTACATTAAATAAATGATTTTTTTTTAAATTCAATTTTTTCAATTTCATATAATGTTTATTTGTACTATATTTTATGCACATGAACTATTTGATGTTTAAATTTTATGTTTTTAATAAAAATATTTGTGCCATATAATTTATTATTGGGTTGTTATATTTATTAAATTATTTTTATTTTGGACTATTTTTAATTTTTTGAATCCATGTATTAAGTTTCATTTAGATTTTCATTGTAGCTTATATTTTATAGGCTTTAAAATTCACCAAATTGAAACATAATAATGCCTTAGGTAGGTGAAATTGAAATTATATAATTTTTAAAGTATTAAAAAATCTAAATGAAAGATAACATATTTAATTTATAAAATAAATAAATAAAAATAAAAATAATAACAAAAAAAAAATAAAAAAAAAATTCATTGAAACTTTTAGTGAAAAAATTATTTATAAATACAAATGTTATATTTTGAAGTAAAATTATTATGCGGGTTTAAAAATACCTTTCATCAATTCATATTACGAAATTATTTTCATTAGTAATTTTTTTATAACTTTAGTAAACTTTTTAAATTTCATTTTGATTGTATTTATACTTTATAATTTATAGGAATTCAATGTCACCTACTAGAGACATTTTTATATTTCATGTAGGTGGGTTTTGATGCATTTAAAATTTAAACTATAATTATAATCCAAAAGAAAAATAAGACATGGATGAAACATATAAAAAATAACCAAAATAAAAAATAATTTCATTAATATAAGAAATGAAAATTAATTTACATGAAAAAATGTTAAGAATTAAAAAATATAATGTTATATTAAAATATTTAGGATAAAAAATAGTATAAAAAAATTTTTAAATTAAATAAAAAAAATTTTCTGTAAAAATATAAATTAATAAAAAATGAAAGGAATGATTAAAAATATTTCAAAGAAATATATTTACTCAAAATTTTTTGTTGTAAAATAATTTATAAGTACAAATGTTATGTTTTTAAATAATAATATTTGATGGAAGTGAATTTTTTTTAAGAATAAATTTTAAGAAATTATTTTCATTTTCAAATAATTTTCATATGTTTATTCAAAGTTTCAAATATCATTTAGATTTTATTTATAATATAAAATTTATAGGTTTTTAAAGTCACCTACTTAAAACATTATTACGTTTCAAGTAGGTGATTTTGGATACATATAAAATATAAACTATATGTACTATCTAAATGAAACTTTTGACATGGATTAGACATATAAAAAACTGGAATGTAAAATAATATCATTAATATAAAAAATCAAATTTAAATTACATGACATAATCATTATTTATTGAAAACATTACATTATAGTAAAATATATATGCACACAAATTATAGTATAAATAAATTTGAAATGAAGTTTTAGAAATTAAATTTAGAATTAAAAATTAATTACAAAAAAAAAACGAAAAAAAACTACAGAAAATTTTGTTTGAAAGACAAATTTATATGTACAAATTTTATTTAAAAAACACTATTTTTTGCAATTGATATTATTTTTCATGAATTATTTTTATGAAATTATTTTCATTTTCAATTATTTTTCATATGTTTCATCAATTTTTCAAATTTCATTAGGATAATATTTATACTTTATAATTTATAGGATTTCCAATTCACCTAATTGAAACATTATTTCATTTAAAATAAGTGACTTCAGATGCCAATAAATTATAAACTATAAGAAAAATTTAAATGAAATATTAGAAATGGATTAATTATAAAATAAATAATTTAAATATAAAATAATTTCATTAATATAAGGAATAAAAATTATTTTCCATGACACAAAATTTATTATTTAACAACATAAAATTAATTTAAAATATTTATTCACATAAAATATAGTATGAATAAAATCTGAATGAATCTGAAAACATTGACTATAACAATAAAAATTAATTGGAAATAAAATTTATGATAAAAAATACCTAAAAAATGTTTGCTGGAAAAATAATTTATAAGTACGAATGTTATGTTTTGAAAAGACAATATTTTTCATAGTTGAAAATATTATTCATAAATTATTTCTAAGAAAGTAATTTTATTTTCAATTATTTTTCATGTATTTAGTAAATTTATCTAATTTCATTTTGTCTATATTTATACATTATAATTTCTTGGATTTCAATGTCTCCCACTGGAAACATTATTATTCTTCAAGTAGGTGAATTTGGATGTGAATACAATAAATAATACAAGTACAATTTAAGTGAAACTTTATACATGAATTAAACATATAGAAAAATAGGAATGTAAAATAATTTCATTAATATAACTTATAAAAATTAATTTACATGACATAATATATATTGATTAATAAAAACATTACACAAAAATATTTATGCACATAAATAATAATACAAATAAAATTTAAATGTAATTTTAAAAACTGACTATCAAAATGAAAAATTAATATAAAATAAAAGGAATGACATAGAAATAATTAAAATAAATAAATTTACAAAAAACGTTTTTGCGGAAAAAATATATTTTAATTACCAATTTTATTTTTAAAAACAATAATATTTTGGAAATTAAAATTATTTTTCATCAGTTATTTAAAATAAAAAATATTAATTTTCAATTAATTTCCATATTCTTTGTCAATGTTTCAAATATCATTTACATTGTCTTTATACTTATAATTTATATTCTTTCAACGAAACACAATTTATTAATTTTAATATAGGTGACCTTTGATGCCAACAAAATATAATCTATAATTGTAATGTAAAGGGAACTTCAGAGAAGGACAAAACATATAAAGAATAATGGAAATGTAAAAGAATCTCAATAATTTGACAAACCAAAATTAATTTACATGAAAAAAAATTTATTGATTAAAAACATAACATTACTTTAAAATATAGGGGCACATAGAATACAGTATAAATAAAATCTAAATGAAATATAAAACTTTGAATCTAAAAAAAATATTAATTGAAAATTTAAGGAATGATAAAATAAATAATTAAAATAAATAAATTATCACCAAAATATTATGTTGTAAAAATAATTTATAAGTAAAAATGTTATGTTTTGAAAAAATAATATTTTGTGAAATTGAAATTATTTTTAATCCATTATTTTTAATAAATTCATTTCATTTTCAATTATTTTTCTTATTTTTACTCAATGTTTCTAATTTTATTTATTTATTATTTATACTTTATAATTTATAATATTTTAAATTCACCTACTTGAAACATTATTATGTTTCAAGTATGTGACTCTACACGCCTATAAAATTTAATCTATAAGTACAATAGAAATGAATATATTGACATGGATTTAACATATAAAAAAATATAAATGTAAAATAAATTTATTAATATAAAAAATAAAAATTTATTTATATGACTCAAAATTTATTGACTAAAAACATAACATTAATGTAAAATATTTATGCTCATATAATATATTATAGTAAAATTTTAATTTAATTTAAAACATTGACTGTAGAAATAATAATTAATTGAAAATAAAAGGAATGACAAAAATAATGAAAATAAATACATTTACACAAAAAATGTTTGCATCACAAATAAATTTTAAGTATAAATTTTATGATTTAAAGGGAAAATATTTTGTATAATTGGTATTATTTTCATCAATTATCTTTAAGAAGTTATATTCATTTTCAATTTTTTTTTATATTTTGAGTGAATGTTTCAATATTAATTTCGATTGTACTTATACTTTATCATTTGTAGGATTTCAAAGTCATATACATGAAACATTATTAAATTTAAAGTAGGTTACTTTGGATGTCTATAAAATAGAAAAAATTGGTACAATATAAATGAAACCTAATACATGTATTAAACATATAAAAAATAAATGAAATTCAAAAAATTTCATTAATATTACAAATCAAAATTAATTTACATGAGATAAAATTTATTGTTTAAGAAAATAACATTATTTTGAAATATATATTCATATAAAATATAGTCTAAATATAATCTAAATTAATTATAAAATATTGACTTTAAAAATAAACAATAATTGAAAATAAAAAGAATATAATTAAAATATATAAATTTTCAAAAGCAATGACCACTTAAAAAAAATTATAAGTAAAAATTTTATCTTCTGAAAATGAAATATTTTGGGTAATTGAATTTTTTTTTAAAATATATTTTCATTTTCATTTACTTTTCATATTTTTAGTTAGTGTTTCAAATTTCATTTAGATTGTATTTATACATTATAATTTAAAGGCATTCAAAATCACCGACTTGAAACATTATTATGTTTCATGTATGTGTATTTGTATTCATATAAAATATAAACTATAATGAAAACCTAAATAAATCATAATAAATGAATTAAAATTATAAAAAACAAATGAAATGTAAAAAAATTTCTTTAATATAATAAATCCAAATTAATTCACATGATGTAATCTTTATTGATAAAAAAAACCTTAATTTAAAATATTTATGCACATCATATATTGTATAAATAAATTCGAAATGAAATTTCAAACATTGATTGTAAAAATAAAAATTTATTGGAAATAAAAGTAGTGAAAAAAATTCAAATAAATAAATTTACCGAAAACATTTTTGCTGAAAAACTAATTTATAAGTCCAAATGTTTTTTTAATCAATAATACATTGTGCAGTTGAAATTATTTTTCATCAATTATTTTTAATAGTTTTTTTTCATTTTCAATTATTTTTCATGTGTTCATTCAATTTCTCAAATTTCATCTAGATAGTATTTATAGTATATAATTTATAGGGTTTCAAAGACGCCTATATGAAATATTATTACATTTCTGGTATGTGTCTTGGGATACCTATAAAATATAAAATATTAGTACAATATAAATTAAATGTTTGACATGGATTAGACATATAAAAAATAACTTAAATATTAAAAAATCAGTAATATAATAAATTCAAATTAATTTATATTCCAAAAATTTATTGATTAAAAACATAACATTACTTTAAAATATTTATAAAAATATAATATAGTATAAATAAAATCTAAATTATATTTAATTTTTTTTTTTGAATTACAAATATAATTTAACATAAAAGTAATGAAATTTTTTTTAATACACATAAATTTACAAAGAAAATGTTGGCTGAAAAAATAATTTATAAATAAAAATGTTATGTTTTGAGACAAAAATATTTTGTGTAGTTGAAATTATTTTTCATCAATTATTTTTGAGAAATTACTTTCATTTTCAATTGTTTTTCATATTTTTAGTTAATGTTTCATATTTTATTTAGATGTTATTTAAACTTTTAAATTTACAGGCTTTCAAAGCTACATACTTGAAACATTATTACTTTTTAAGTAGGTGACTATGGATTCCTAAAAAATATAAAATATAGGTACAATATTAATGAGACAATAGAAATGGATTAAACATATAATATGTAATTTAAATGTTAGAGAATTTATTTAACATAACAAATCATAATTAAATTACATGGACAAATTTTATTGATTAAAAACATAATATTTACAGTTTAAAAAACGTGAAGGGAAAAAATATTTTCAAACATTATATTATTAATTAAGTTAATAATAATAATAATAATAATAATTATTATTATTATATAATATGAATGACATTATTTATTAACATCAATTATAGTATGATTTTTTTTAATTATTACTATAATAATTCTGAATAATTATTTAACTATTATAATTGTTAACAATAGTAGAAAATGTATTTTTCATGTAGGAATTATCTCATTGGTTATTGATTACCGACGTGATAAAGAAATTTAACTGGGTATAGCATGTTGGTTATATAATAATCGACGTGATAAATCGATTTACGTGATTTATAACATTGGATTATTATGTAACCACCATGAGTAATTGAAATATGTTTTCTTTTTAAATCAGTTTTATAATAACTGGCATGATAAAGGATGTTTCCCCAGTTCATCATATTTGTTATATTATTATCTACATGATAAATCTGCTTTATTGAATTGGTTTTTATATTACCGATGTGATAATGAATTTTGCATCCCATTTCCATCTCGGTTATATAAAAACCAATATGAAAAATCATATTTTTCACATCAGTTACATAATAACCGACGTGGTAAAGCATTTAAGATTTTTATGAATCATATTTTGAATCCTTTTGGCCTTTTTACTCTCTCACAGAAGAAGACTCATTTCTCTTTTATGGATTTCTTAAACCACATTTCATCAATCCTATGGACTCGAATCATGGTTTTCCATCTACTTAGATCAGCTGGTCTCATCGGCCTCATTTTTGTGTATTTAATCTAGCCCACTCTCAGGTAAAACTCACTCACAAATCCTCTCTTTTGGACTCTCAGTGGAATTGAATCCATAACGTTCACATTTTTTATTTGGTGTTCTTAAATTTAAATTTACCACCTTGTTAAACAATCAAATTTCATTTGTCTCAATGTTATGCATTTATATATTTATATGTGTATTCCTCATTGGTATTGATTACTAACATTTTTTCATATATTCATAAGGCATAAAATTTTGAAGATTTAATGGGATATATGATGTATAAATTTGGTATATACTATTTAATCAAAGTGGAATTGTAATAGAATTGTAGATAATGAATTTAGTACAAAATAAATGCTCAATAGATGTTGTATATTTCTGATTAGTCAACCTAGAATGAATCGATTTTTATATATCATGAGAAATAACACTTGAGGTTCTTCTTACTACCAATTTATAATAAACTTCCAAGTAAATCGTTTTTTCACATTACCATCTTCTTAAACCATCATATTATTTCATAGTAGTAAACAAATATGTTTTTCCTATCAGTTTTTTATATTTTTATTATCGGTTTTAAAGGTGATGTAATTGTAGGAGTTGTAAAAATTCTATTTTTTATGTTATTTAATATAACTGATTGTAGAATTTTTATTTGGAAGGTTTTTTATGTTAGTTATTTAATAACTAATGTAACAAGTGACATTTCACATAATTGTTTTTATAAAAAATGTAAAAAACGTTCATTTTTTTAATTTTTCAAAGATGAATACTCTATTAGATAAAAATACATGATCATTAAAAGTAAAACTGATCACATAAACATAATTGAATATATAAAAAGAATCTTAAATAATTTAAATAAATTTCAAGATTATCGTAGTCTTGGTTGATATAATTTTTTTTCCAATGAAATATCTCATGAGGAAAATGAAGCTGTCGTGTCATAGAAGTCATTTTAGACCCAAAATGAACATTTTTTTACTCTCATTTAATGAAGGATTCTTCATGATAAAAAAATGTAATAATTTAATGGGGTATCAAATGAGAAAAAACATCATAAATAGATTAAATCATTGAAAAATAATTATAAATACCATGATGAGTTCACTAAAGGATGAATAAATGGAATGGTAATGAAGATTTCAAGAGTCGAATAGGTGGGATGTTGATTATGGTTGAAAGAGTTGACCACGAATAGAATATGTGATGATCATGAAAGAATATAAATGAAATTTAAAATCAAAAGATGATATAAAAAAATTTATAAGGTAATTTAAAATCACAAATGTGTGTTATCAAAAAAATTAATGCTACATTGGAGTGTTCTCAAATCTCATCTTTGTCACCGATTACTTTAAAACTGATGTTAAAAACCACTTTTTTCACATCAATTTTTAGCTAAATATTTCTAAGAACATATTTTCACTTAATTTTAAAACAATTATGGTAAAAACATAGTTTTTCATGTCCTTTATTATAAAAACAACATCAAAATTGAATAATTCACATTAGTTTTAGAATAATTGATGTGAAAATCTCATTTACCACTGGTTTGTTAAAACAGACAAGATAAATTAATTTTTTTAACATTGGTTATTTTTATAACAAATTTTAAAATGATTTTAAAGTTTCTTTTTAAATAATGGACATTCAAACTCTGAAATAAAAATATATTTTTTTGTACTATTTTCGGTATGATGGTTGTGCATTCATATATGGATTTTATCATCTCAAATCTCACATTACTAACTTTATATACCTTAATTATGAGATGATTTAAGTAAAAAAGTGTTTTAAGTGAATGATACATTAATGATATTCCATTTCTTTTAAATTGAAATTCATTTTCACTGAATTGTTTCAGAGATACTTATACCACATCCCATTGTAAATTTCTACATTAAATCTCATTTTTTTATTTGGATGACCTTTGTAAATCATTAATTGTTTATGCATAAAATTCCATGTATATAGAAAAATATCAATTAATATTATTAACTTATTAGTAACTTAATAATCTTAAAATTTAATATATACATACATTGCAATGTGTATAAAATTCAATGTACAATATCATATAACTTTTGTATATACATATCAACACTTTTTTTTGATGTAACCATATTCATACACTGAAAAATATTATATTAAATATAAAGGATGAATGTTATGAGTTACTATCATTATACTGATGACATTATTGGTGAATAAAAAATAGGAACAATCAATTGGTTATTTTATATGTCATGTTATATTTTGATAGATATAATTTCATTGAATTATATATGCATCACATCGTATTCACAATAAAATCATTTCCTCCCCATAAATTTGGGATTTTATTGTATCAAATTTAATAAAAATTAATATTAAAAATGTCAATTATTAGTGTGTTAAATTAGAATAAAACATTTTGTCATAGAATACATAGTACATAATATGATTTATACAATTTTCATAATACAGTAGACAGAAATAATATATAATTTTAATTATATAACCACATTAAAAATCCAATATTTTGTTGTTTGATCTCTACTATATGATTATATTATAGTATGAATTAATTTCTAAAATATTAATTGTTGGATATTTTAAGAAACAAATTACTTATAATTTTTATAATATATATACTAATCAAAATGGAAAATGCACACTTGATTTCGATTCTGTTCAATAATACTCAATTTCATGTTTCATTTAATTTTATTATAAAGAAAATAAAACATGAGAGAAGGTTTAACTATGTTTTGTTTTGTAAATTACATTCATGAATATATTTTTATGATTTACCATTTATATTTAATGTTATATTCAATTATTATATAGAATTTAAAATTATATTTTCCAAATATATATATATATATTGGTTTTATATTTCAAAATTGAATTACTTTAAAATTGTGGAATATTTCATATAATTTTAAAATATGATTATGTTGAAAAGATATTTTTTTTTTCATATTTGATATAGGTAATAATGAGTTAATGTTGAATTATGAAATGATGAATTTTTAATGAATATGAGGATGGTGTTGATGATTTTTTTTGGGAATTTTCTAAAAGAAATGTTCTGTATAATGACATGTTTTCTTGTCCTTGCTATAAATTTTTAACCATGAATAATATAGAAAGAAGGGAGTTCAAAGATCATTTAATTTTTCATGGTTTTAATATGTTATATAGACCTTGGATTTAGTAGGGTCAAACTGGGTAGAATCTTACATCTCTTGATGATGATGCTATGAAAAATGATAAGTTTGATCAAATTAGAGAAATAATTCATGATATTTAAGTTGAGGAAATTTAGAAGAACCAACAATTGAGCATATATAAGACAATTTTTAAAAACTGTTTTATCTGGGATGAATGGAATTTATGGTTTTATTGGTGGTGTTATGATTAATTTACTTGAAGAAAAAACATGTATGGAGTGATAATATTTTTATAGAGTTCCCACATTTTTTGAATGATTTTTTCATAAATAAAATGATCTTCCATATTCACATTATAAAGAGAATAAAATAGTATTCCTGATGGGATTAGGCTACAAAAAAAAATACATTCCTGTATGAATGACTGTGTTCTATATAGGAAGGGTTAAAAATTTATTTCAGGGTGTCATAAATATGAGATGTAACGACACAGGTTGAATGAAAAATGATAGGACAATTTATTAGTTAAAGAGACCCTTACCAAGAAATTTTGGTATTTTCCTATAATTACTCATTGGAAACATTTATTTTTAAATCTATATGATGAAAAAATGTTCATATGAAAAAATCTGAGAGGATATGTGATGGAAAATTATGAAATCTACCTAATTGTCCATAGTGGAAGAAAATTGATCACCAGTTTCCAATATTCAAAAATAAATAGAGAAATATCAAAATTGGAATGTGCACAGATATAATAAATCCATTTCAAAGCCTTATAAGAACACACTGTTCATATCCTATTTTATTGCTAATTTACAACATATCTACTGAATATTGAATGAATCAAAATCATATGTTATTGAGTTTAATGGTATCTGGACCAAAATTTCCTCGAAATGATATTGAAATTTTCATATCACCGTTAATCTATGATTTGAAACTATTATGGTAGGAAGGTAGGGTGTATGATTATTATAAAATGGAATACTTTCAACTGTATGCAATGATTATGTTCACTATAAATGGATTTCTAATATATGTAAATTTTTCTACATATAGTGTTAAGGAACATAATGCCTATCCAATTTGTAAATAAGAGACTTCGTATTTTCAATTGAATCATGAAAGAAAAATGATTCACATGATTCATCGAATGCCTTTGTATATTTACCTCTCTTATAAAAGATTAAAAAATGATTTCAATGAATGACATGAATTTTATATTGGTTAAAAAAATTTATCCATTTATCAGTATTGTGAGAGGGCGCAAAACATTGATGTGACAATTAGAATGAAACATAAGTCTAGTAATGTTAGAAATATTTTGAAGAAATGGACAATATATTTTTTGCATCCATATTGGTGATATCATGATGTCAAACATAACATTGATGTAATGCACATGGAAAATAATATTTCAGACATCTTGATTTGAACATTATTATATATTAAATTGAAGTATAAATATGTGTTGAATACATGATTGTACTTACTCTCAATGGGTATATATTTGGAGTTGGATTCCACTCCTGATGAAAGGAGAAAATTCATGGCCCCCATTTTGGAATACATTATCTAAGAAGAACTACTAGAAAAATCATATATATATATGGTCCTATATCCACATCTTTTTTGGTATATGTCTATAGCATAATTTATTTACATGGTTTAATTAAAGACGTTTCTATATGGTTATTTAATGTCACTATTTACTATGCAGTGCGGAAATAGGGTTGATTAATTCTACCTCCCCTTCGACCCCCATCCATTATACTCCTTCCTCTTCACGATCCTCTTCCCCATAGATATATACTTTCCATGACTCTCTCCTCAGGGTGATCCTCTTTAATAGTGATCTCTCCTCTCCCCAAACCTCTTCCCTCAAGATAGAACCTCGCAAGATCTCCTTTCACCGACCCTCTTCCACTAGTGTTTCCCCTAGAGACATTTACCCTAACGACCCCACCTCCAGCTTCTACCCAATGAAAGAAAAATATTTCCTCTCCACCAATTGTAGGCACCTCACCATGCCACTGACATTACTATTAGGCAGCCTCCCCAACTCCTCATTTGTCATGCCTCTGACACTACCCCTCTAGTCCATTTTAGCTTTTTCACGTTGGAAGGTTATAGAAAATACTATAATATCCAATTCTGGCCAGGTTTCTACTATGATTCGGATCATATAAGATCAACTATAATTTTTAGATTGTATGTAATTTAACGGTTCTCATCTTATATTTTTGTTGATATCATAGATATATGTTTACATTTTTCTCCCATTGACTATATCATATAGAGCGGATCCTTATTGAAAATTTTTAATTTTATAGTTTATTAATCCTTGGATGGTAGTTATTTTCTGATAATTTAGTCATTCATTTGAGTACTTCAATTTTTTCTATATACAAGTTCAAATTTTAATAATTTTTTCATAACAACTAGATGAAGGTTGCCGGTAATTTTATTAAGTGTACCCTTCCTTGTTTGTTTGCATGCGAGAGTGATTTAAAGTGTAGCTATTTTTTATTAGGATTTTTTTTATATTTTTCATCTATTTATACTTATAAATAATCTAATATAGTCACTTGATTTCACTAATTTAAGTATTACTCTAAAATTGTTTTTTGTTTCTTTCATTTAGAAACCTAATTTTAAGACTTTTTAAAATCTCTCGGATTCTCCATCTTTCTTTGATCTTCATCCCCAAGATTAATGATAATGTGCCATAAATTTATTACTTCAATAAAAAACCTTAATGTTTGTTTTAAATGTTATGGATTTTGTGATTATTACAATGGAATATCTATTTATATTATAAAATATAGAAACCTCATATTCTACATTGTAGAAAATTATAATTTTTGTAAGTGTCTATGATAATTTAGGTTATTTAATTCTTATAAAAATATAAATCTTTTCTACAAAGATAGATAATTATGTCTAAATAAGCTGAAATTTTCTTCTCATTGATAGTTATTTATGACCACTCATCTAGATTTATCAAACCATACTTGTTTTTTTATTGAAACACAATTTGGTTCATTGAAGCATTTGGTTCACCAATTATAAAAATAATGAATAAGTGATATTTTGGTTTATTTAGAAGGTAGATAGATATCTCAAATATTCTTAATAGAGAATATATTTATTATATGTGTTGATTTCTAAGAAGTTTATGTGTAAACCAATATATGGATAACTATAAAAAATCATGAGAAAGAGTTTTCTATATAATGGTCATATATAACATAAGATTTTGAAAGAATAATTAATTTAAGGGATTCATTAAGTGAGGGAGGATTACTATGACCTAATCAAGTGGTATGTTTAGTGTGTATTATTGAAATAATTTAATTTTTATCTTGATTTTCCCAACAAACCTTAATCACACAATGTTAGTATGAATAATCGATGATTCATTTAAATGAATTTGAATATAATAAATATAATGTTTTATGATTTTAATTAAATTATTTTCTATGTTTTAATAAACTGGTGGTGTTTTTAAATGGCCTAATAGGGGATATTGTTAAGAAAATTTCATGTATTTGTTTTTGTTTATTAAAAAAAGATGTAAAGTTACAATAAAATTAATTGTTCTAATATAGTATGATTATTACACATTTTCTTGATGGGGTTCAGAGGAATCCAGTAGTGTTTTAGTTGACATACCACAATCAATATTATCGTAGAGTTTACTATAAGATGATACATTTCTATGTTTTTGGAAAATAGATGATAAAGGGAAACTATTCATTGTTTACTAGAAAAAAATTAATTTAATAATATTATTCAATAGTATTATAAAATACACATGGTTCATGTAATAGTGATATGTGTTTCTTATAGAGTCTATATTAGAAATGAACAATTCATAGAATACATGTTTTTGTCAAAATATTATTTTATCTTTTAGGTACAAATGTGGATAGAAGACAAAACTATTTCATGGATGTAAATTTTTTGAAGCATGCTGTTTTTAAATATCAATGTCAAAAAAATTATTTTATACAGTACCTGGCATACTACTGATAATGGAATTGAAACTAGAAGAGAATTATGGTTAAATTATGACACCCATGTTATGGCATTTAGGTCACTATGACATTGTTATTTATAAGTGTGGTTTTTAAATTAGGGAAACATTTGAAATATATAATATGTGATAATTTGCAACTATGGATGTTAAGATATGAATGTTAAAAAAAACACAAACAACACAGTAATAGAGTATTCCACCATTATTTGGATGACTTGGATAAAAATGAATAACTTCATATCACAAAAATGAGGAACGTTTAATTTTTTTTTGTATAAGAGTATGAAAATAAATTTAATATAAATTAAAAATATTTTAACCTATAAAAATCAAAAAGTGATTTTAGGATGTATTGGAAGGTTAGAGATATCCCTTTAAAGAAGGACTATAATTAATGGTCACAGTTAATATTTTTAGTGATGGAATCTACATAAATATAAAGAGAGATAATGTTGAAATTGTAATAATACATATACATATTTCTCCAGATTATTAATAATAAATTTATTTCATCAATATGGTTATATTTTATGAATTTTTATTTCATTAATATTTTTATTCTAGTTTTTTTGTTTAGTCATTGGTGTATTTTCAAGTATCAAGCCCCATTAATTATGTTTAGTGTATGTTTTGTCTCTTTACTAGTTATGATTTCCATTTATGGGTCTAATATTTTTTTATTTACATCTATTATGACCTCACTAGTGAGATTTTGGGTTTTAGTTAACTTTTATTGTTTGTACCTATAGCTTGAAAATATTAATGTTGACCAGAAGGATAGAATTCACAAAGTAGAATGTACACTTCAAATATCTAAAGATTGTGATCCATACCATCTTGTAACTTTAATAAAATTATGTATACAAGTTCATTGTTTTTATGGTTTCCCGAATTTTATCTTTCAGGAAGAAGAGATGAAAGTGAAGTTTTCAGAATTATATTTATGAAATGTTTTATTTCACAATATGTTTGATTTCATATACTATATTTTTTAATTTATTTATCATTTTAGATTTTCATCATTCCAATAGGACCTTCAAGGGAGGTATTGCATTCAATACATCATATATTTTATTATTTTATAGTTAATGATGTCAATTTACCCGTCAAGAGATGCACCATGCAGATAGATGTTATTATACATGTTTAGAAACATTAAGCTAAACTAAAATGTGTTTTCACTATTTAAATAACTGATTAACAATTACATGTTTCCCAATTCACTGTATAATCAATATTTTTCCTATGGTTTCTCAGAACAATTCATTTTTAGTACTTTTTTGTGGCTTTTTTCAATGTGACTATGAGAAAACTTATGATCGATTTGACCTTAATCATTGAAATCAGATAATAAAACTCATCATTTGTGATAAATTATTTGTGTATGAGTGATTCAATATTTATTATTGATAAGTTATTTTCTATCAAATTTTTATGTGTCTGTATTCTAGAATTTCTATTGAAGTGTTTTTTTCAAGAATATAACAAACACCATTTATTTTTTCAAACTGCTAGAGGGATACACACTGTAACTAGTTTTTAAGATGGTGTCATCTAACAGATCCATAGTGTAGTTATTTATTTTTCTTCATGGAATTTTAGCATTCCCTTCTTGAGTTTATTTGGTTATTATTGCATTAATTACCATTTTCATAGTTTTAGTGCTTGTTCTTGTTTATTTGAGCGTGTTCAAGAAATTTTTAGCTGCTAATATTTTTTCTGTTAATTTAATTTGAAGTTCAATATTTTTATATTGTAAATTGATCATATTAATGGTTATGAACACATTTTACTTGATGCAATTGATGTTGCAAATATAGGTCTTAATATACCTGGTGTTCATACTATTGTTCACTATTAACTTCAACATTCAGTAGAAGTAAGTTGATTCTAGTTATTTAGGTAACGTTTAGTTTCAAAAAACATTTTCTATTTTCATTATACAAAAATTATATTCATAATGAAATGGGAAACATTTTAGAAAAAATAAAAAAATATAAAATTCCATGATTTACATCTTCCTGCATTTTTATTTTTTAAGAAATCTTGAACTATTTTTTTAAAAGTTATTCGATTCCATTTCCATTCATTGAAAAAAAAATAAAAAAAAATTATAAAACCAACCAGAGTTTTTTTGTGCGAAATTATTGGAAACATGAATATTTTCTATTTTTAATTATCATGTTTGGTCTATGTCCACTAAAGTTGGAGAACTACTTGGGAATTTGTAGACAGATTCAACATAGCTCTAGTTTCTACAAATGATATATCAATGTTTTCAACTCTATCCAAATCATTTTGAAATGTATTATATCCATTATATTTTCTAGTTTTTGGAGGATTATGCAATTCCATTACAATATAAGAGAGGGCTGATTTATTTTAATTTATTGAGAGGTCCTTCAAACCCATATTAAATTACTTATAATATTAAATTGGTTTATCTGCAAATTTTTTCATAATCTAATTAGGCAAATTATAGGTTATTATTAAAGATATGAAATACTTATTTTTTATAAATAAATTTGTTAAATAATTGAATAATTTATATAAAAATAAATTCTTTAAAACATAGGAAAAAATATCAAATCACTTGAGAAACATAGAGACTGTGACGACATTTCAAATGGTGACATACAATCTTGTTCCATTAACTTGTATTTATGAAGTAATCATTAAATACCAATTAAATAGAGATGAGTTATAACCACCCATAATCAATATTGATTAATTGTTTCATTGGTGGTGTAATATCTATGTCAGGATTTAAAGGGTAAATTAATGATGTGATTCCTAAAATAAATCGATTTTACTAATTATATACCAACTCAAACAAGGTATCTTATTTTGAGAAACAAAAATTGTTTCTTTTTCATTATAACCTAGAGTCATTATTGATCTTATGTAAAAACTTTTTTTACATAACATGATTTTATAAAACCACTTCCTTTTTGAAAATATGTTTTACACTACAGTTTCTAAAAGTATGGGTTTGAATGTAAACTATTGATAACATTTAAAAATGAATGTATGTCCTCCCTAATGTAAAATATATATCTGAAAATATAAATTTAAAATAACATGAATTGAAATTGGGTATCATAAATTAATCAATTACACAACAATTAAATATTTATCCATGATTTTTTGGGTATGTATTTTGCATGAAAAATACTATACATGGTCTATTACCTAATTTTTTTAATATGACATAGTTACCACCCATTCCATAGTTAGAGACTTATTTGGATAGGTATTACAAATCCAAGAAAATTTTCATCCCACTTAACATAGAAGTGGTTTCAACTATATCTAATGTGTTTAGAATTGAATTATGTTTTATAAACTATGTTATGTTTCTATTAATTATTTTTTACCTTTATAGAAACCATAATGTAAAGTACATTAAATACATATTATTATGGTATAATTGTTTAATATATAAATTATTTTTTGTGTAAAATGAAATATATTTAATAATAGTTCACAGAATCTTTTTAATTTATTATGTTCATATATTTTTATGAAAGAATTATTTTCCTAGAAAGGCTATAGATTTGAGATGTCCAAAATTTGATTCTCTATTATACTGGTCGTATTGTTTTTCATCAGTGTATGGTTGATTTGATCATGGATTTTTCTTTGATAGAAAATGATAATATTGGTAGGGATAGTTTGATGTTGTAAAAATTATAGTTAGGCATGTCACATGGGATGGTTTATTGAATGATGTTTGTGTATGAAACTTTCCACTTTCCACTAATTATTTATAAACTTGACTTTGGTATACACCTTCCCATTTATATGATATGGGGTTTTACCCATGACTCAACCACTAACTGAAATATTTTGAGAATTCATCACCGGGGAGGGAAACCTCATTGCCTTACCCAATTTATTGAATGTTCAAAGTGTTAGGATCAAATATGGTATCTCAATTATAGATCCTTTCAATATAAAATGTTTTAATTTATAGTTGATATTTTTATTTAAGGTACTTCATTGTATACTTATAATATGACTTTATTGATAACTAGATGTAATTTTTTTTCATCTATATTCTTATAAATGATTAAATTGATCAAAATCATACACTTGAATGTATTTGATATATGTTAAAAACATGGTTGTTTCCTAATGCATATTATATGATCAAAATATATAGGTCTAATATGGTGGATATATAGTTCTGAGGTCATACTTCCATGTGACTATAGTTACTACTATATATTCAACATACATTTAATATATGTTAAAACAAGGTGGTTTTCTAATGAGTATTATATGATCAAACTCTATAGGTTTACACTAGTGGATATATTATTTTGTGGTCTAACTTTTTAATGCCTATAGATACTAATAGATATTCAGATTATATATTCACGTTGTTTATTGTCATTTTTGGTATGAGTTTTATACCTCCTTATGTTTGAATTGGAGACTAAATATAATGTTTGGAACATTTTTATATATGTCATAAACCTATTTTAGACAATGAAATTTTACCTCAAACATGATTTTCTAATGTATAAAATTTATTTCATTAATTTAGGGTTGGATTTATTTATTTTTATTAGACTAAAACGGTAGGTAAATCACTCCCCAACTATACTCCTAGACCTATGTCCCTTGCATAAGACCTTGATGACCAAGAAGTTCTCACCTGGTCTTGAGGTGGCCTAATATAGGAATTGTTTATGTGATTCAGATCATGGTAATTTATATATGGCATCTGATTAGGAGAACGATATCATTTATCACTTAGTTCTGTTGGTATATTTGATATTAAGAGTATACATGATGTAGGATATTTAATATTTCAAATTTAACCCATTAAAAGGAATGGAAGCGCCTTTATGATGGAATCTCGTGTTACCAAGATTGACTGGGATACTATGAATACACCACTACAATATAAGTGGTATTAATATTAATACCTCGAACTTATGAAAGTACAAAAAATTTATGTGACATAAGGCTTCACTAAGAGTCATTTAATTTTTCAATTTTCACATTATTTATCTAGCGTCCTTATGAAAAAATATAATTATGTTATATAATTTAATACAGTTGAAGCAATAATTAAATATTAGAAACTAATAATGTATTTAATGTTTTCTATAATGACCCATACATTACATACACTGTTAATACGTCAAAATTGGAGTACACTTATTACAACATATAACAAACCACAAAAGGACCGTATAGGTATAGTGTCTTTAGAAACTGGGAAACATAAACAACTGGTTCATAAAGCATCTACACTGTCTCCCATTTATTTCATCATATATATAGTCCATTTTTTCATATCTTACTTAATAACCTTCTTCCTGACCTGGGGAATGAAAACATACAAAAGGGTGAGCTCAAATGATCAGTAAGGGTAAAAAAAAGAAATATCAATCACATCATATTCATAAGAAAATAACATTTTGGAAATCCTACCCTCCAAAAGAGATCATAATTTCATAACATGGGATAAATCATGGTAGTGAAATGTAATCACAATAATCATAAATTAAAACATGAAGATTTGTGTCATACACACATAATCATAGAGAATCATTTCTTATTAGTCAAGACTCGTTTCCAAGACTATCTTAGTGGACAAAGTCCATTTTTTTAACAGAGTTCATTCCTCGTTTCAGTCCTGTTTCACTGAACCGGTTTAACCTGCCATTCCAGCCATGTCTATATCATGATATATAAAATCTTTACCAAATGTATTGGAGGGAGATATAGGTCCCACCCATATCATAATGATACCATTATTATGTGTGCCACAAAATCATTCACCATACATCATAGCATAACCCATGAAATAAAAATGGGAATCTTAAACATTGTGACATCATAAAACAATTAATATAAGATAAAGGAATTAATAAAAATAATTCCATCACAACATAATCAAATAAATGTAATAATAAGGATAGAAATATAACCCTTTATTATCTTAGATGGAAAATAATTTTGATAAAACACTTGAACTCCATTCTTGAGGAAAATATCCTTTCTACTTCAAAAACACTTTTCCTTTCTTAACATGTCATACAATTCTAAACAAAAAGAATTTGATTAAAAATAAACTTGAAAACTTGTAAAGTAAGCTTCCTGGAAATAATTTTTTAAAAATCATTCATGTCGTATAAGTTAAAAAAACATTCTTCTCGTACTTTTGTCGGAAAAGTCAAAAAGTACCTCGTACGAAAAATGACAAAAGTTTCCTTTCATATCATTTACTAAAAACTCACCGAAGGGTAAAATTGGATTTAAACAATTGTAGGTGTATGGAAATAATATTGCATATTTAGGAAACATGGATGTGGATGATAAAATACACCCCAGAAAATTCCAAAGTATAAACAATCTCGAATAAAAATGAGTGTGATATTTCCCTTACCTTAGGTCCAATTTGTTTCGTAAGTGTCCGAACCTCCTGTATAATGATTTAAATAATGTTATTTACTTATTCCAGAATCATACTTATTTTTTATGATATCATATATGGTCATATTCTTAGCTTCCTATTAGTAATATTTCATTACTACTTGTTATTCAGGTGTTTATTACTTTTTGTTCTTATGCGTGTTATGTCGAATAAATTCTTATTCTTATTTTTAGGTTATAGATACCTCATTTACAGAATGCTATTAGTGTAATATATATCATATTCATTCATTCAATTCATTTATATAATCATGATGCAATGAAGATCATGTAGAACGAGTTGCATCACATTGTGGAGACGGTATTCCGTACGTATGCACGAGCGATGATATCGTTCCCATGATCGTGAAATTGTATTGGAGTGTATGTATACTATTTTAGAATCAATATCAGTTTAAAATAATCAAATATATTTATTATTTACACCATTATACCCATCCAAGTAAGGTGGTGGTGGAAAATAGATTACACCATGGCGTGGAGACGGTATTCCGTACGTACGCACGCGCGGTGATTTCGTTTTCCGTAGGATGGATAGATGGTGAAATAGGGTTGTTTCATAATTATAATAACATATCAGTATATGATTTATACTGATATTATTACTTCTTAATGAAACAACTAATGAAGAAGAAGTGGAAGAAGAAATAAATTTGAAAGAATTTGTAACAGACATTACCTCTTCTTTGAAGCGCCTCTTTGAGACCTCCTTTTAGGGCCATAAAATTGGTCTTTGAAGAATAACAGGACCACTAGGATGTCTCTAGAGAAGTGAAGAAGATAATTTTGCAGGGTTTGGACGAGATTGAAGGCTCAAAGTGGTGTGAGGAAGAGAGGGAGGAGGTGCCCTTTTATAAGGGAGGAGAGGGGCACCTTTGGAAAAACTAAAAATATTATTTTATTATAAATCCATATTCGGTTTTAAATATCTCCAAATTGATTTATTTAGAAGCTAAGGTGGGGACGGGTCGAAATACTCTCATACAATAGAATTTGGACAAGTTTAGTTTACTATTTTAACGTTATCATTTAGATTTAACTTTAAGTTAGATAATTTTACTTTTACTGTGTCTTTTTGTGTTCTTACACTATAAGGTTAATAAACTTACTATAACAAGCGAAAAGAACCCCAAGTTGTTTATTATTAATATATATAACCTTATCTAAATCATTTGGACAAACCTTAGATTTTTAGGAATAAAATAACAATTAATAATATAATATTTGTTTTAAAAACTATTTTATGTCTATTTTGACACTATTTAGTAATTGATTTTTGTGAAAATCATAACAGAATGATTAGTTCGAAAAAAGTTAATTGAATCCATACTAACATGTCATATTAACCTAGAAAATTAGTGGAATTCATGAAAATGCTCAAATTACATTTATTTGGGTATTATAACAATAATTATGTCAATATTTCATTAATAAGATAATTACGACATCTTCTTTGTGTCATAAATAAATTAAATTATTTAATGTCTAAAAATTACAAATAAATTACCATTATGTATGAAATCTATTTATCTTTCTAATTAATATTTATAGTCTAATTAATCTTATGTATAAACATATATTAAAAATTATTTAGTTATTAAACTTTGATTTTAACTATTTTAACCCTTCTTTAAATAAATTAATAATAAATGTCCTAATCTAATCCAAGTGGGCCTAAATGGTCATATTGTATTTCTAAGGTTGTTTTTTGTCGAATTAAACTTATCCAATAGAATTAGTACATGTGTTAGGGTAATAATAATATCATTTTTACCCTTAATTACCCTATTTACTTTTAACCGTGGTAAATAAAAGTAAAAAGTTACTATTCACCAAAAATTATTTTCATCTCATTGAACCACATATTACTTACTGACATCAACCGTGTCTCTCGGATTTTTGAAATTTCACTCACAAAAGCGGTAAAATTAAGTTTTATGTAAATTTGCAAATTCTCCTAGGTGGTGGGTAAAAGACGGTGAGAAGTTCAATAAAATTTTTATATATCTAAAATTATTATAAAATTACTCCAATGAATTACATTGAACTTATATAGGTATTATGTATCAATTTTTACTTAAAATAAATTTAAATAAAATAAATAATTATTTAAATAAAAAGTCTGTTTTTAAATAGTAACCTAGTGTTTTCACTATTCATCAAAAATTGAAAGTTTCCAGAAAAATACCAAAATTTCACCCTAGGCAAATTTCGATATTCCGAATCCAAAAACGAAGTCCATTTTAAAAATAAAATTTACAAAATTTCAAAAAGTTTTTATTACTATTCATAACGGCTAGTTTTAATAATATTTTAATAGCATATCGTTGTTTAGTGAAACTCGGTATTGCGTACGACGCAAGCTATCAAGGAAGATCGCGATTGCGTGTAAAGAAAGCCAAGCTAGTGTTGTGTGTAGTGAAAGATTCCTTTGATGATTTATATAAAATAAAAATAAAATATTTCTTATAAAAGTCTCGGGTGTTACATTTCTACCCCCCTTAAAATGAATTTCTCCCTCAAAATTCGCCACTTGTTACAAAAATATGAGGATAACTCCCCCTCATCATATCCTCAGGCTCCCATGTAGCTTCTTATAATTGGTGGTTCCTTCATAAAACTTTCACCAAGCGAGTGGTCTTGTTCCGTAACACTTTTTCACTACAATCGAGAATCTCTATCAGTTGTTCTTCATAAGAAAGATCTTGTTCCAGCGGTACAACTTCTGAGCTGAGTACATGTGAAGGATCAGGTATGTACTTTCTCAGGAGAGATACATAGAACACATCATGAACTTGAGAGAGATTCGGTGGAAGCGCCAATCGGTAATCTACCTTCCCAACACGATCCAGTATTTCAAAATGACCCATATACCTAGGGCTCAACTTTCCCTTCTTTCCAAATCCCATTACTCTCTTCTAATGAGATATTCGTAAGAACACTTTATCACCCACTTCAAACTCAAAGTATGTTCTTCAGTTTTCGGCATAAACTTTTTGTCAACTCTGAGCTGTTCTTATGTGTTGTTGAATAGATTGGACCTTTTCTGCCATCTCATCAACAAGATCAGGTCCTAATAGCTTTCTTTCCCCAACTTCATCCCAGCAAGTTGGAGTCCTGCATTTCTTTCCATAGATAGATTCATAAGGAGCCATATGAATACTGGAGTGAAAGATATTATTATAAGAAAATTCCACCAAAGCTAGGTGTTGATCCCAACCACCTTTGAAATCCATAGAGCAAGATCTCAACATATCTTCTAGAGTATGAATTGTCCTCTCAGACTGACCGTCTGTCTGAGGATGATAAGCAGTGCTGAAACTCAACTCTGTTTCCAGAGTACGTTGAACACTTCGCCAAAACTTTGAGGTAAACCTCGAATCCCGATCAGATATAATAGAAAGTGGTAATCCATGCAATCTTAACACTTCCTTTACATATATCCGGACAAGCTAATCCAGAGAAAAATCCTCTCTAATAGCAATGAAGTGTGCAGACTTTGTAAGAGGATCAACTATAACCCAGATAGCATTATTGCCTTTGGATGTTTTAGGAAGTCCTGTGACAATGTCCATAGTGATGTTTTCCCATTTCCATTCGGGTATGGGTAATGGTTGTAACATCCCCTTAGACTTCTGTCTCTCAGTATTAACTTGCTGACAAACCAAGCATCGAGAGACATATTCAGCAGCATCTCTTTTCATGCCATCCCACCAGAAGTACTCTTTTAGGTCCCTATACATCTTCGTGCTTCCAGGATGAATAGAGAATGAAGAACTATGAGCCTCATTCAGCAGCTCCTTCTTTAATTCAGGGATGAGAGGAACACAAACCCAATTCTTGAACTTTATTATCCCATCACAATCAAGGTTGAATTCAGGAACATTTCTCACCTTCTTTTGTAACTCTACATCTTATTTCTGTGCCTCTTTAATCTTCACATGTATAGATGGTTGAACATTCATTTGAGAAAGATATAGTTTTTACCCTTTCATTATAATTCCAAGATCCATCCTTTGTAAATCCAAAAATATTGGATCTTTTGTGATCCTCATCACGGATAAACTGGCATGGTCTTATCGATGTAATGAATCTGCCACCTTGTTTGCTTTCCCAGGGTGGTAATGAATTGAGCAGTCGTAATCCTTAATCAGCTCCAACCATCTTCTTTGGCGCATATTCATCTCCTTTTGTGTGAAAATATACTTTAAACTTTTATGATCAGTATAAATATTACACCTTTCTCCATAAAGATAATGCCTCAAAATTTTTAATGCAAATATTACCACAGCTAACACCAAATCATGAGTTGGGTAATTTTGCTCATGTATTTTCAATTTTTGTGAGGCATAAGCTATCACCATATCATTTTGCATAAGAACACACCACAATCCCTTCTTGGATGCATCACTGTAGATCACAAAATTTTCTCCACTACAAGGAAGTGTGAGTACATGTGCCCTAGATAACCTTCTTTTCAACTCCTTGAAATTCTCTTCACATTCCTCCATCCACACGAACTTAACTCCTTTTTGAGTCAACCTGGTGAGTGGATTAGATAATCGTGTAAAATCTTTCACAAAACGTCGGTAATATCCATCTAAACCAAGAAAACTTCGGATCTCAGTTATCATTGTTGGTCTTGACCATCTTTCGATAACCTCTGTTTTTGCTGGATCCATAGATATCCCATCTTTTGAGATTATTTGACCCAAAAATGAAACTTTTTGAAGCCAAAATTCACACATGGTAAATTTTTCATAAAGCTTCTCCTTTCTCAGGGTCTTTAATATAATTATCAAGTGATTTTCATGTTCTTCCATTCTCTTTGAATAAACAAGAATATCGTCTATAAAGACTACCACAAACTGATCAAGATAGTCTCTAAATACTCTATTCATCAGATCCATGAAGATAGCAGGGGCATTAGTAAGACCAAATGGCATCACCATAAATTCATAGTGTCCATACCTTGTACGGAAAGCCGTATTTGGTATATCCTCCCTTTTGACCCTTAATTTATGATACCCTAAACGAAGATCAATCTTGGAAAAGTATTGAGCTCTGCATAGTTGGTCAAATAAGTCATCAATGCGTGGGAGAGGATATTTTTTCTTGATAGTGATCTTGTTAAGTTCTCGATAATCAATGTAGAGTATCATTGATCCATCTTTTTTATTAACAAACAGAACTGGTGCTCCCCAAGGTGATGCACTAGGGCGTATGAACCCCTTATCAAGATTCTCTTGGAGTTGATTCTTCAATTCCTGCAACTCAATTGGGGTCATTCTATAAGGTGTCTTTGAAATAGGTAAAGCACCCAGTACGGGTTCTATTGAAAACTCAACTTCACGATTTGGTGGAAGTCCTGGTAATTCCTCCGGAAAGACATCATCATTCTCCCATACAATGGGCATATTCTTAATCGTGAGTTTCTCACCAACCATTTGAGATAAATAACCTTCATTTAGTGGAATCAAGACCCATAAGATGGAAGAAATTTACACTAGAAGGTTATGTTCATCCTTGCATCGATAGATGATCGTAGATTGATCTCGAATATGAAATGTGACTTTCCTTCTTTAGAAATTGATATGAGCTCCATATAAAGAATGAAAATCCATGCCAAGAATCACATCAAATTTCACAATAGGAAGGATCACAAGATTTGCAGGAAGCAATTTCCCACAAACTTCAATCGGAGATGAATTATAAACTTTTGATGCCACTGTTGTGCTATTAGGGGTTGCCACAGCTAACTCAACATCTAATTGTTGAGGTAATACGACGATACCCTTAGAAAATTCTTAAGAAATAAAAGATTGGGTGGATCCAGAATGAAATAAAACATTTTCTACTTTAGATTGGATGGTAAGTGTACCTTTTACCACATCCATATCATACTCCACATCGCTGATAGAAATTGAATGTGACATTCATTTGTCTTTGGCCTTAAGAGTTTGTTGACGTCGACCATCATCATCAACCCTTGGATTTGGGCATTGATTGGCATAATGCCCCATCTCCTTTCACTTGAAACATTGAAGTGTAATAGGTTCATTCTGTGTATCCCTTCCTTTGTTTGCATCATTAGACATCTTCTTCCCATAATTGCGGCATTAAAATGACCGATGACCTTCCTTTACACATTTTAAACATTTACTTGTCCCTTTAAGACAACTCCATCCATGTTTATTTCCACACTTTGAGCATAAGGGAAAGCTCATCTTCTTTTCGGTGTGCTCTTTAAATTTTCCTTTGAATTCAATTTTCCTCTTCTTATCAAACCCATATAACTGATGGGTTACTCCAATTTCCATCTCAACTTTGAGAGCACATCGAACGATTTCCTCGTAGCTATTGAAGTCCCTTATGGCTAACGCCATTCGAAGACTTGGTTTTAAGCCACTAAAGAATCGATCGATCTTACTCTCAGGTTGGATAATAATACCAGAAGCATACCTTGCAAGTCTTGTAAAATTTGCTTCGTAGGTACCAACAGATTCATTATCCTTTTTCTTGAGTTCAAGAAACTCTTTCTACATCTTTTTTCGTAGAATACGAGGGAAGTACTTATTGAAAAATAAGTTCTTGAACTCGTCCCATCCCATGGACTCAATTTCATCCCTTTTCCTTGTATTCTTAATAAGATTCCACCATTGATCAGCATCTCCTTCCAAACGATACACTGCTACGATGACTTTTTCATGTTCAGAACATTGAATAACTGAAAATATCTTTTGTTTGTAGTACTAATCCATTGTTCCGAAACTAATGGATCAGTAGACCCGCTGAATGAAGGTGGACGCTGCCTCATGAAGGATTCAATAGAATGTTGCTCCTTGCTTTTATCGTTTGGAAGTACTGCATGATTCATAGCTTGAGAAAGTTGTGTGAGCATGGCTACAAGATTTTTCATTCCATCTCCTATAACGTTTGGTTGCTCAGGGGGACAATCATTGCATTTCCCGTCGCATTCCGCATTAACACGGTTCCTTCAGGTTCCATCCATTGACTAAAACCAAGAAGAATAATGTGAGAAACACTAATTAGAATAGGAAAACCACATAATCAAGAATAAAATTTCACACTTAAGGTCTTATCATACGTTATTCATGGCCATTTCTAAAACACTAAGATTGTGTTCTATGCTTAGACTTATCCTTAGGATTCTTACTATGGATTTCACATCCTAGTTTCCAAAGGTTGACTATACCATTCCTCTAATACCAACTATAACGACCCATACTTTACATAGAATGTTAATACTTCAAAATTGGAGTACAATTATTACAACATATATCAAAACCACGAAAGGACCGTATAGGTATAGTGTCTTTAGAAACTGGGAAACATAAACAACTGGTTCATAAAGCGTCTATACTATCTCCCATTTATTTCATCATATCTATAGTCCATTTTGGCATATCTTACTTAATAACCTTCTTCCTGACCTGGGGAAAGAAAACATACAAAAGGGTTATCTCAAATGCTCAGTAATGGTAAAAAAAAGAAATATCGATCACATCATATTCATAAGAACATAACATTTTGGAAATCATACCCTGCAAAAGAGATCATAATTTCATAACATGGGATAAATCATGGTAGTGAAATGTAATCACAATAATCATAAATTAAAACATGAAGCTTTGTGGAATACACACATAATCATATAGAATAATTTCATATTAGTCAAGACTCATTGCCAAGACTATCTTAGTGGACAAAGTCCATTTTTGAAGAGAGTTCATTCCTCGTTTCAGTCCTATTTCACTGAACCGATTTAACCTGCCATTCCAGCCATGTCTATATCATGATATATAAAATCTTTACCAAATGAATTTGAGGGAGATATAGGTCCCACCCATATCATAATTATACCATTATTATGTGTGCCACAAAATCATTCACCATACATCATAGCATAACCCATGAAATAAAAATGGGAATCTTAAACATTGTGGCATCATAAAACAATTCATATAAGATAAAGAAATTCATAAAAATTATTCCATAACAACATAATCAAATCAATGTAATAATAGGGATAGAAATATAACCCTTTATTATCTTAGATGGAAAATAATTTTGATAAAACACTTGAACTCCATTCTTGAGGAAAATATCCTTTCGACTTCAAAAACACTTTTCTATTATTAACATGCCATATAATTCTAAACTAAAAGAAGTTGATTAAAAATAAAATTGAAAACATGTAAAGGAATTTTCTGGGAAATAAGGTTTTAAAAATCCATTCATGCCGTATAAGTTAAAAAAACATTCTTCTCGTACTTTTGTCGGAAAAGTCAAAAAGTACCTCGTACGAAAAATGACAAACGATTCCTTTCATATCTTTTACTAAAAACTCACCAAAGGGTAAAATTGGATTTAAACAATTGTAGGTGGATGGAAATAATATTACATATTGAGGAAACATGGATGTGGATGATAAAATACACCCCAGTAAATTCCAAAGTATAAACAATCTCAGATAAAAATGAGTGTGATATTTCCCTTACCTTAGGTCCGATTTGTTTTGTAAGTGTCTGAACCTCCTGTATAATGATTTAAATAATTTTGTTGACTTATTCCAGAATCATACTTATTTTTTATGATATCATATATGGTCATATTCTTAGCTTCCTATTAGTAATATTTCATTACTACTTGTTATTCGGGTGTTTATTACTTTTTGTTCTTATGCGTGTTTTGTCGAATAAATTCTTATTATGCTTTTTAGGTTATAGATACCTCATTTACAGAATTCTATTAGTGTAATATATATCATATTCATTCATTCAATTCATTTATATAATCATTATGAAATGAAGATCATGTAGAACGAGTCGCATCACATCGTGGAGACGGTATTCCGTACGTACGCACGAGCGATGATATCGTTCCCATGATCGTGAAATTGTATTGGAGTGTATGTATACTATTTAAGTATCAATATCACTTTAAAATAATCATATATAGTTATTATTTACACCATTATACCCATACAAGTAAGGCGGTGGTGAAAAATAGATTACACCACGCCGTGGAGACGGTATTCCGTACGTACGCAGGCGCAGTGATTTCGTTTTCTGTAGGATGGATAGATGGTGAAATAGGGTTGTTTCATACTTATAATAACATATCAGTATATGAGTGATATGGATGTTATTACTTCATAATGAAACAACTAAATAAGAATAAGTGGAAGAAGAAATAAATTTTAAAGAATTGGTAACGGACATTACCTCTTCTTTGAAGAACCTCTTTGAAACCTCCTTTTAGGGCACTAAAATTGGTCTTTGAAGAAGACC
Organism: Viscum album; assembly: GCA_963277665.1. NCBI lineage: Eukaryota > Viridiplantae > Streptophyta > Magnoliopsida > Santalales > Viscaceae > Viscum > Viscum album. The sequence continues at coordinate 42,347,297 of OY728162.1, forward strand.
AGGACCTCTAGTATGTCTCTAGGTAAGTGGATAAGAGAAGTTGGCAGGGGTTGGCCGAGCATGAAGGCTCAATGTGGTGTGAGGAAGAGAGGGAGGAGGTGCCCTTTTATAAGAGAGGAGAGGGGCACCTTTGGAAAAACTAAAAATATTATTTTATTATAAAGCCATATTCGGTTTTAAATGGCTCCAAATTGATTTATTTTGAAGATAAGATGGGGATGGGTAGAAATAATGTAATCCAATATAATTTGGACAAGTTTAGTTTACTATTGTAACCTTATCATTTAGATTTAACTTTAAGTTAGATAATTTTACTTTTACCGTGTCTTTTTGTGTTCTTACACTATAAGGTTAATAAACATACTATAACAAGAAAAACGAACCTGAAGTTGTTTATTATTAATATATATAATCTTATCTAAGTTATTTGGCCAAAACGTAGATTTTTAGGAATAAAATAACAATTAATAATAAAATATTTGTTTTAAAAACTATTGTATGTCAATTTTGAAACTATTTAGCAATTGATTTTTGTGAAAATCATAAAAGAATGATTAGTTCGAAAAAAGCTAATTAAATCAATACTAACATGTCATATTAAACTATAAAATTAGTTGAATTTATAAAAAGTCTCAAATTACATTTATTTGGGTATTTATAACATCCATTATGTCAATATTTCATTAATAAGATAATTACTGCATCATCTTTGTGTCATAAATAAATTAAATTATTTAATGCCTAAAAATTACAAATAAAATACCATTATGTAGAAAATATTTTTATATTTCTCAGGAATATTTATAGTCGAATTTATATTCTATATAACCCTATATTAAAAATTATTTACTTACTAAACATTGATTTTAACTATTTTAACACATCTTTAAATAAATTAATAATAAATGTCCTAATCTAATCCAAGTGGGCCTAAATGGTCATATTTTATTCCTAAGGTTGTTTTTGGTCGAATTACACTTATCCAATAGAATTAGTACATGTGTTAGGGTAATAATAATATCATTTTTACTCTTAATTACCCTATTTACCTTTAACAGTGGTAAATAAAAGTAAAAAGTTACTATTCACCAAAAATTATTTTCATCTCATTGAACCACATTTTACTTATAGACATCAACTATGTCTCTCGGATTTTTTAAATTACACTCACAGAAGCGGTAAAATTAAGTTTTATGTAAATTTGCAAATTCTCCTAGGTGGTGGGTAAAAGACGGTGAAATGTTCAATAAAATTTTTATATATCTAAAATTATTATAAAATTACTCCAATGAATTACATTGAACTTATATAGGTATTATGTATCAATTTTGACCGAAAATAAATTTAAATAAAATAAATAATTATTTAAATAAAAAGTCGGTTTTTAAATAGAAACCCAGTGTTTTCACTATTCATCAAAAATTGAAAGTTTCCAGAAAAATACCAAAATTTCACCCTAGGATAATTTTGATATTCCGAATCAAAAAACGAAGTCCATTTTGAAAAATAAAATTTACAAAATTTCAAAAAGTGGTTATTACTATTCATAACGGCTAGTTTTAATAATATTTTAATAGCATATCGTTGTTTAGTGAAATTCGGTATTGCGTACGACGCAAGCTATCAAGGAAGGTCGTGATTGCATGTAAAGCAAGCCAAGCTAGTGTTGTGTGTAGTGAAAGATTCCCTTGATGATTTATATAAAATAAAAACAAAATATTTCTTATAAAAGTCTCGGGTGTTACATTTTAATCTATAAAATATTTGGGGCATTTTAATTAGTTACGATAATCACCTGGATGGTTGTGACCACCCCATTAATTAGTATTTCTATTATATTGTTCAATTTTTTTGAAACATTTTATATTTCAGACATGTTTCTCATTAATTATTTTTATTATATATTTTTAACTTTGTATAATAATAATATTATCTTTTTGGTGAAGGAGTTTTCAAGTGCTAGTGATTATGATAGGACAACCATGTTTTGTTGGCTGGAAAAGGGTGCAATTAAGCCTAAGGTATTTTTTATAGATATGAAAATATGTATAAAATTTCTAAAAATGAACAGCTTGGATGAGGGAACAGACTACATAAAGAATGAAATTCATAGGATTGAATGCTTTCTATGGTAGTTGATCAGTCCGACTAAATATGATGACTTCACTTTCATGAATAACATCCTGTCTAATTTAATGTAATACCATCATTTTAGTTTCATCCAGCCTTTAGTTTCTAAATATTCTTGATGCTTTTTTTGGTGGAGTAGTATGGGTTTTTAATATTGTTTTGATAATTCACAATCTTGAAGTGGTAAATTGTTTTAGTATTAAAATTGTATTAGAATTTTGGGCCATGTCTTAGGATTGTGGGATAACTATTTTTAGAATTAACCATGTATTATATTTATAGAATAAATATATTTTTAAGTTTCTTTTGGCTATATCCATGGTTTTGAACTATAGATGTAGAGGTATTGAAACTGTTCTGAAACATGGCGTTAGGTCTATATACATGGTTTTAAACTATAGATATAATCCAATGTGGAAGGAGCTATAACCACAATTTTAAATCATGGCTATAGGTGTACTTCCATTATGGAACAAGTGTCCATAGAAGAATAGGAACAGTTCAAAACTATGGATATAAAAATGTCCCTATTCCCATGCTAATAAGAGCCACAATCTACCAAAGTTCATAGCAGTAGTATAGATTTCTAGTAGTGAGGGTGAAAATTAAGTTTTTTTCAATTACTTCATTATATCAATGTTTCAAATGTTTATTCTTCAAAATGTAAAAAAATTTGTGTCTTTAAAAGATTTGATGTTGGTAGGTTTGAAATCTTCTGATGGTCATGGCAGGGTGTAAAAGATCATACTAGTTGCATTGCATGGAATATTTTCCTTCTATTATAGAAATACTATCATGATGTTTTGTTATTTTATTTCAACTAAATTTGTAACAAGGTGATTTATTTTAATTCTTTGAACACATTGGATAATGAAATGGTTTCTATAATTTTTAATTAGAAAAATATTTTCCACTATATTTTTTTGTTACCATGGTGAATTTAATGGTTCAGTTGGTGTAAGAAATAATGCCTTTTAGACATATATATCTATGTTGGAAGTGTCATTTTAAAATATATATGGAGATATTTAAGGGGTTTGTGAAGAATCCATGTTTACTGGAAACATGAATTGTTGAAAAGAATATTTTTGATGAAGTTGTAGTGTTTTTTTAATGCTATTTTTCACTAGTAGAGTACATCATTTTTCCTATATCAATCCATGAATGAGTTAATTATGGGGATAGGGGATCAGTGGATGGAATTTAATATAATTAATAGGTGAACAAATAAATAAGGTATATTTTAACATAATAAATAAAATAGATGATTCTCAACCATATATAAAATTTCATATTAATGTGTTGAAGAAATTTTATCCAAAGAGGAAATATATAAGAATTTTGAATAAGTATAAAAAATAATTTTACCATGGTTTAATGAGAATTTCCTTTGTATATTTGATGCATCAAAAACATTGAGATGGTAAGTGGGTGGTCTATGTTTAAATTTTATAACTTGGTACAAGTATGGTATTAATTATCTTTTAGTTTATACCAATGATCATGAAAAATAATTGTAGTTCAGAATAGTAGTGTATTGGTGTTTTCAGAGGCAATAAGTTTTTTGATTGCAAAAGAAAAAAAAACAATATTCACATAACCTGAATATTATGGGGTTATTTAAGAATAATGGGAGGTTTATTGCATTAAATTTCATGTTCTTGTGTTTAACTGCAAATGGTTTATCGGAAACAATAGTCTCAGACATAATGAGTTTGGAATGAAACTACAAAATATGAATAAGTTGGAATACATAGATGATATTTTTATCATTCAAACACATGTAATTTTTTTATGTTATTGATCAATCAGATTTTCAATTTTCTATTGTTTTTCAAGGGAAAAAGTATGTTGGTGATGATAAACATGAAGAAGATGCAAATTTATTTGGGATACCCACTTTCATGTAATGATTAATAGATAATATTGATGAGCACATCGTAGACATGGTTTTCACCATGTAAAATGATAATGGAAAATGAGTTTGGGAAAATAATCCATTAGAAAATTCCTAACAATACAAGTATCATAAGATTATTTCACTTTTAATTTTTTAAATTTCATAAAATGTTAGATATTTTTTTTATTTTCTTTATTAAAACAATTATTCTTACTAATATGTTAAATTATTTGTTTATATTAGTTTAGTTTTGTTTATATTACCATGTATACCCTTATGTAACTGATGTATTAATTTATTATATTCAAAAACAATTATTTTTTTATTTGTTTTCATTTTTTATATGATATTTCCGATCTCATTACTATTGTTATAATTTTAGCTACTATAACAAATATTAAAAAATATGTTATGTTTAATTTATTTTACTTTTTTGTTTAATAATTTTTTCATTTTTGTTTACATTATTATTGTAATAGTTGAATTTGTATAAATGTTTACTAATTTTTTTATTTGATGTGTAGGATAATGAACAATCAATTAACTTATCAACCACATACTTCTAGATATGATCATACTCATACCTCTAGGGAGGAATGTGTATATGGTGCTCTTGATGAGCCCCATACTTCTTTACAAGAGACATCTACTCCAAAATGGATAAAGAAGAGTTCAAGGGCTGGTAAATAGGGTCACACTCATTTAAGGAAATTAATAGTTTCCCATATAAAGGAATAGTTTATATTGGAAGAATTTGAAGAATATTATATTACTAGAGGTCCTAATTCAAAATAATTCAATAGTTATATATATGTTCAGGATAAAATCAAATTGAGTTTTTTGAATGATGATTGGAGAAGTGATAAAAAATTTGCACTATCTCAAATGTGGGAGACCATTTTGGTAAGATCATTTTTTATTTTACTTATCTTGAAATTTATATTAGTAATATATGTTTTACTAATTATTTATATATAACATATGATATAAATGAAACTGGAGGAGTTAGGAGGAAATTTTTATCATTCGATTGTAGGAGATAAAGAGATTTGAAATCAACCCCCACATCAGATTTCATTTTTGGGTATATGAAACATTAGAATCCATCTGATGTATATCCCTTATAGATGAATATACATTGAATAAAATTGTTAAAATTATAAGACAAGAATCATTTTTTCTAAGTGAAATGTTACATTTTAAAATCTTATTTATCTTAATGATCTAATTAATGATTTATTAATGACTTATTTATTTTTAATTTAAATCAATCTAGGATATCACATATAGATATCCAATCTATAAATTTATACCCTTATACTTTATCTCGGTGAGGGTATACGTTATTGGAAGAACAAATGATGGTTGAAAATTTTCAGAAATTGAGAGCTAAGTCATCAAGATATGTAGGGTTTTCCACTCCACCCCTAGCAAGTCATAAAAATAGAAGAGGGATTAGACGAGAAATAAAGTGCAATATAATATGTTAGAGTTGAGGGTTTTAGTTGAGAGTATTGTTAGATGTTTAAATTATTTATTTATTTATGTTAATTTAATTATTCATATATTAGGATGCATTAATGATGTTTTAAAATAATCCATAAAAGATTTTATTCAGGAGAAGAGAACACATGGGGTAACTTTAGCTAAGGGAAGGAAGGATATTTTTTCTATAACAATGGGAAAACACAAACTCCTAGGTCATGTACAATGATACCTAATGGGTGTATCAGTGAAAAAAGCATTTCAATTGTCCTCATCCTCTACAATGGAGCGTGTTTATAAAATATATTGTCTTTTGAGGATCAATTGTAGGATATTCATGTGAAAATGGATGATAGGATCAAATATTTGATACAATTGATACTTACAAACATTATGATACATTTTCAGACAACCAATACCACTCCTCCACTTCCATGAGAAGCTCCCACTCCACCTCTGCATGCAGACCCCACTCCTCATGTAACTCATACACCCCCTCCTACAAAACTTCTCTATTATTGTTATATATATGTTGATGATCCATGAAATTATAATTTTTCATATGGGATGGGATTTTATATTATAGATACAATTCATCCTCAACAACTTAAGATAGAGAATCATAAGGTCACTAAACAAGATATTGTTGATATATCAGCTAGAGTACCAATACATACAGATGAGGTCAATACAGTTGGAAAAAGTATTGAGCACATATAAGTTTGTCCATATAGACTTCTACAACATATTACCATATATTTATATATATTTTTTATATTTTATTTCATATTTGTATTAATTTCTTTTAAAATTTAAAAGTTTACATATTTATCTATTTTTATAGGAATACATTTAAGGTAAATTAATATTTTATAGACCAAAAGGAATAGGATGTCTTATGAATTCTTATATTGATCCTAGAAGTCTTGATAGACTGTCAAGATATTCAAATTTCTTTGTATGTTAATGAGATTCCAACTGAAGCTAGTGTTTTTGCAGATGAAATAAATGTGGTTATTTTAAAAAATTATATCATGGAGCTTTTAACTAGAGAATAGTTGGGAATAAACTTGATTCATGTTTTTTCCATTGAATTATTTAAATAAATTATTTAGTGTATTTAATTTATAGAAATATATACTTATGTATTTTTGTATTTAGTATCTTTATATAAAGTATAAGGAGAATAAAATGATAGATGTGTACAGATTTATGGACCCAGATTTTATTTTACATATAGAAAGGATAATGATTGAAGAAGAAAGAATAGTTTACTTCACTGAAATATTTAAAAAGGATACAATTATTCATTGATGGATGTTTCTTTATCTTCAAGAGTATGAAACATATATCTCACAAAGTGTTATATATATTTTAAGATAATTACTAATAACATTAAATTGTCTTTTATATCAGTGCCAACTGGATGTTAGGTGTTTTATATCCAAGGGAGAAGACACTGTACTAGTTATGATGTATCCATGGAAAAGTGTAACATAAGTTTAAGAATATATTGGACATCTATGTTGGAATTTATTAATACTTGTTTATATTATAATGAATTTAAATTTATTTCATTCAAACTATTTTTTAATAGGGGATTGAATTTATTTCAAGAAACAACAATTAAAAACAGATACAATATAGAATAAAAAAAAGAAATTGCAAATTTTAATTTATAGTTAGTAAATTATGGATATATTACTTAATAATGTTAGTTTTAATTAAAAAATTAATTTAAAATTTATTTTCATAAAAAAGAATGAGTAAAATAATGTTGATATTATGTGGTAATATTTTTTATGAAATAGTTTCAACTGGGACAATTATCAATTACAAGAGGGTTAGATTTAATTATTAACATTTCCTTAATATTTCATTAATTTAATTAGAATACATATTAAATGATTTTCTTTTAATTTTTATCTTTTTTATGCCCACCATCATTATAGTGCAGAAGAGTTTAGAAAATTATAAGTTTAATGGAAGAATAATTTTATTTCTTTGCTTTTAATTTAGATTGTTCTTACTATATATTTTAATTTTGGATGTTTTAATTATAAATGTGAATTTCATAATTTTTTTCTTCTGAATCTGCTTGTCTTCTAATTTCATGTTTTTTTGGATAATTGTGGAGAGGAAGGTTGAAAAGAAATATTTCATAAAATATTTTATTCATCTTTATTTTTCGATAACCAGTATGACAAATCTTATATCGACATGTTTTCACATCGATTATCTAATAACCAATGTAAAACCCCTTTTCACCCCACTTATTAGATAACTGACATGAAAATAAATTTTTTGGGAGTTTTTCAAGTCATTAATCTAATAACCAAATTGAAAAATCATTTTCTACCTAAGCTATGAGATAATTTATGCTAAAAACCTTTCTAAATGGGTTTATCATCTTGGTTATCAAATAACCAACATGAAAAACCAATTATAAAATTCATTTACAATGAACATTTTTTAATAGATGTTATATACACATTTACAAAATGTATTGACTAGAAGTCCATAATAACTAATGTGAAAAAGGAATAAAATGACCTAAAAATTCATTTTATGCACTGGTGATTAATCGATTGTTCAGGATTTCCCAATGATGTTGCTAAAATATCCTTCCAAACCCCAAAAATAAAGACCCGTGGTGTGTTTTACTCCTCTAAATAATCTTGTATAATTTTTTTATTATATATTTAATGAATAATAATATATAAATAATTAAATATATATAAATAAATGAATAAAATTAACATATTACGATCCTCTCAGCTATACCCCTTGAAACTTTCGTAAGATATTTTATTTTTCTCTCATCTAAGAGATCTTATATTTTTCATGTCTGGAGGGGGGTGGGTGGGTAAAACTCTGTAGGGTCTGAAGACTCAGCTCTCCATTTTTAAAAATAATCTCATCCATCATTTGTTCTTCCAATAACATTTACCCTCCCCGAGATAAATTATGAGGGTCTGCATTTCTAGATTGGATATCCTAATGATATATCCTTTTTAAATTTTTTTTGAGACAATGCCTATTGTATTAAAAATAATGCAAAATAAAGTATCCAAAAAGAGTACAGGAAATAAGGGAAATCCAAAGACATAAAACTATCTACCTATCTTTTCCATCAATATGGCAGTTAACTTTCTCTCTTCGTCTTGAATTGCATGCCATTAAAACCTTACGTGACTATAACCCCTACATCTTGATATTCCACAACTTGAAGGATGATCTTGAAGTCTTTCTAAAAGTGTCTCAACATTAGTGCTGTTAGAATCATAGCTATATAATGATATCTCCTTGATTATTATACTTTATGATTTAATAAATCATTAATAAGATCACTAATATAAACAACTTCTAAAAGGAAACATCACAGTTACCAAAAATTATTGTCATCTTCTATTCTCATGAAACATCATCCATGTTTCTTCATCTATAAATTGATATATATTTAATAAGGATTATGATTCTGCCTATGCTCAAAAATGAATTCTCATTTGAACACTTATTTAAAATACAACTATATTCTAGAATCAAATGATAAAAATTTTCTCATGACTCATCTAGTATTAGGAATATGATATGTCATCTGATAGGAAGGGTTAAAGCATATATTACTCTAAAAAATTCATGATAAGTAAAATAATTACAAAAAATATTAGGAAAATGGTCTCCCACAAGTGAGATAGTGTCACTTTTTCAACAACTCACCAATCATCAAACAAAATACAAACTGTTATTTTTATCTGATACTAATAAAAATGCCTTTAATTGTTTTGAATTTGGTCCTCTTACAATATAATTATCATCAATATATGTTTTTATCCTCTTGTCCTGGTTATGGGCTGCTGATAATTTTGTTAAATGGGTGGTTCCATGTTTCTAACACTCAAAACTATTATTCTCCCCCATGGAAGTAGATATCTCATGTAATGAAGGATATACGACTCATCAATAAGATCATGTGTTTGTTCCCCCTCAGAGTTATGAGTAGGATCATCCCCATCATTATGTGGACGATCAGAAGATTGATCTCCTATTATCTTACAAATGAAAGAAACAAAAAATTAGTACACAGATATAGAAATCCAACTATTACATACATATGTAAATGAAAAATTAATAATTATAAGAAAAAAATTAACACTTAACATTACACACATCTAATGGGATAAAAATTAACATAAATTAATTAAAAAATATAAAAAATGATGTGTTTGAATATAATATTGTACAATATTTTTTTTATATTTAACATATGAAATTTAAAATAATTGGTTTTCTAAAAAATCAATTACTGCATAAGTTATGTACAGGTAAAAATTGTAAACTAAATAAAGAATAACTAGTATAAAAAATTTAACTTATTAGTTATAATATGTTTTTTAATAATGAAAAAAAATTAAAAAATATATAAAATTATGAAATTTAAGAAATTATTCCATAAATAATCATATATTACCTATAATATTAGAAATTTACTAAAGGATTGATTTCCCAAATTACTTCCATCGTGATCATTCCATACATCAAAAACCATGTCTATGATGTGATCATCAATATTATCTGTTAATGTTTCCATAAAAGATGGAATATCACATAAATCAACATCTATGTAAATTTTATCATCACCAACATACTTTTTCCACTTGTAAAACAACATAGCAATGCATATCATATTAATAAAGAACATTGAATTTTTTCCCCATGTTTCCAAGGTAAAATTATCAGTTGTGTATTCCAATTTATTCAAATTAACTACTATTATTGAAAATTAATTGTGTTGGAAACTGTTGTAATCGATGAATCATTTTATAATAAAATTTGGATCATTAAATTTAATTCACTAGGTAATATTTCAATTCTATAATGTCATTTAGAAACAACATGTTTAATTATATAACATTCATGTCACATAAAAATGATGGTAACACATGATATGGACAAAATGAATCGAAGAAAACATGATTTATGGAATATGTGAGCGAGGATCGATATGTGAGGCTTACTTGAGAGTTGAGAGATGAGCCGATCAAAATCGAAATAATGAGGTTGATGAAACCCAAGATGTATGAAATTGGAAAATAGAGATTAGATTCCTCTAGATTGAAGAAATGAGGTTAGGGATTCCACATAAGAGAAACATGTTTTTTTTTTCAATATTGAATAACACTAAAATGATTCAAAACAGAAATTCATAAAATTTTAAATTTTAAATTAGGTTGGTTATATTATAAAAGATGTGATAATGAAATTTTTATTGCCTTTTCATGTTTTTTATAATGTAAACGATGTGAAAAATGTTCTTTATCAAATCAATTATCTTTTAACTTGTGAGATATAGTAATGAAAATGTATTGACCACATGAGTTCAAATATAAAGGACATAAAATACCTCTTTAGGATGTTGGTTACTTTATAACCAACATGATAAAGAGTGATACTAGTCTTTTAATGTCAAATATGGATACCTGATTTGAATAATATGACGTGAAAAATACATTTTTTTTCTGGTGTGTAACTAATAAATTAGTTAATAATATATTTAAAATAAATATTAATTAAATTATAAATATATACAATATATTTATTAACAAGAACATTATTCTTAGAAATTTATTATATAATTAATAATCAATTGAAATAATAAGAATATATTTATTAGGTTCTTTGGGATATAATTATATTCGAATAAACACACACACACCACACACATAAGTCAAAAATGTAGTCTATTTCCCTCACAGGGATAGATCACCATCAACCCTTATTTATTTAGCACATACCCTATAGGCTTAGTGGGCATAAATCCTATTAAATAGAAAAAAATCTGAGTGTATCATCATGAATGCATTGTCCTGCCTATATCACCTGGCATGTGTCATACCAGTGTGACCACCTGCCTACATCATGCATGCATCACAACCAATTTAGTACATTAATAGCACCCGCTCCCAAGAGAGATTGAACCTAGGATGTCTTGGATGCCATGAAGGAGCCTTTACCATATGGCTAAAGGCTCATTGGAAAATATAATAATCATAATAGTAATATAATTAATATTTTATTAATAATGTTATAAATAATTATTATAAATGTTTTATGTAATCAAATAATTATCTTATTTAATAATAGATAATAATAATGTAATTAAAAATTTATTTAATTAGAAATAATAAATAATTCAAAAAGAATTTATAAAGATAATTATTGATTAATAGTTATAATTAATATTATGCTCATTTTAATTTCTTTTAAAATTGAAATATAATATTCATTAGTAAATTATAATTATTTATTTAATTATAATAATAATAAATTTTTTATTTTTATATTAAAATAAATTTATTTAATTATAAAAATATTTAATACTATTTTGTTCAATGCATTATGTTACCTTTCCTATAAGTTCAAGAATCTTATATTATTCAAAAGAAATTATAGTCTTTAAAGGTATAAAAAAAGAAAATTTACACTTGTCCCTCTGAAGAAGAGGTAAAAGATCTTCAAGAACCTGATTAAACCAAGAAAAATTATTTTTGTTAGTACCCTTATTTTAAGGGAGATCTATAAGTGAGTTTTCCTCTCTATATACATGATTATAAATTTAATAAATGGATGAAATATAGTATAAGAAAATAATCCACTAAGATGTTATCTTCCATAAAAGATTCTGAGAACCCGCTTTGATAGATTAAAAAATAATAAAGGAATCACATTCCAACCAAAGAAAACCCCATCCTACAAGAGAATCTCATTAAAAGTCTTCAATTACACCCAATATTTCTATATCAATAGAGGATAAAAACCCACAAGAATAATAAATAAAACCTAAAGCATCCCCATGGTGATTTTTGTAAATTGAACCATAAACTGAAGGACCAGAATTACCCCTTGATGAACCATCCTGGTTAATTTTAATCCATCCTGAGGTAGGTGACTACTAAAAAAAAATAAAATATGAAATAATAAGGATATATGTTACCACTAATACCAGAATACCTTAATACCGAGATATCATGAACTAAATTAAAATATCATTTTGGGATGGGTTGGCTTCTTTGATAACTACCAATAATCAAGAAAAAGAAGCTAGAGGAACAAACGTATCCTAATCATGTAGCTATTATTTTCAATCATGTTATATGATGAAAATTAACTCCATAAAAACAACTAAAAAACATTGATTATTTAAGGGGACAATAGGATTGACAACAATCTTTTAATAAAACTGCAGATAGAGAACATATGGGAAAATGAGATCTTGAACATCCTAGAAAGGTAATTCCTCATCGATGAATTAGTGAAATATATAAATAACAAATTCTCGATGTTACCCCTATGTTAATGGCAGAGAACATTCAAAGAACATATAGAAATAACTATGTTCTATAAAAACAATCAGTTAGAAACTTACCATCCTCCAAATTCCTAATGAGGATAGACCATAATGGATGAATGAAACCCTTACTAATTATACCAATACACTAAAAATTGGAATCTGAGCCATAAATATGATAATAATATAATTTTTAATTAAAAATACCATTTTTTCTATTTTTCAAACCCAAAAATCAATTCTGGGTGAGAACCAATAAATGCTAATGGTATCTCTAAAATTTTCTTGAAGAGAATCTATGAAGTTAAACTATTATGAAATTTAGATATAAAAATATTGATTAACATTATAATCCATGAGGTATTACACTAGATGATAATTAGGAAAATTTACAATCCAAAAATATAGATTTTAGTCCCTAAACTCCAATCACCTTGATTGAAAATCAATAGTAGAAAAGATGGATTTGAGGGCAGGCCAAATACATGAAGTCATATGAATAAGATTCCAATTTTTTTGATTATGAAAAAATCTTTCACAATTGAATTCAAGTGACACAGAATTACCAATAACTAATATCTATTTGAAATGATCTTATAAGGAATTTTATCATGTGGAATGGAGTTTCATCAACAAGGTTATCACATGTATGGGTTTTAACTCTTGGAATGCCGAATTAATCTTCCGCTGCTTCAGCTCCTCCTGGCTCTTGGTGCTGTTCATGGGTAAATATTTCGGCTTCTTTAAGCCCACTTGTGGCCTCAAGCAAGGAGACCCCCTTTCCCCATCCCTTTTCATCACTACTCAGGATGTTCTGAGTGGTCTCTTCAAGAATAGTATTGATCGAATAGGAATTCTGCCGTTCCGTCGACGCTTGAGGGTACAACCGATTTCCCATTTGATGTTTTCCAATGATTCCTTCATGTTTATAAATGGAAGGAGGAGTTCCCTTCAGAGCTTCCTCGAGGTGCTGGAGACCTTCTGTCAATGGAGTGGTAAGAGGATTAATAAATATAAGAGTGAGTTCTTTATTGGCAGTGGGTGTGATGTGGTGAGGATGGAGTCGGTCAGCATCTTCATGGGGATGGCCAGGGGCGCATTTCCGATGTAGTAACTAAGAGCGCCCATCTCAACGAGTAGGCTTAGGATTCGGGACTTCGACGCCTTATCTGCAAGGATCAACGAAAAAGTCTTTAACTGGAAGAATCTATTTCTATCCTTTGGCAGGAGGATCACCCTGGTTAATAGTGTCCTGGTGACGTCGCCCCTCCACGCCCTCGCATCCAACAAGGTTCCCAAAGGGTTCATCAAGTCCATTGACAGATCTTTAGCCAGGTTTATTTGGGATCCACAATCAAAGGGGAAGAAGCAATGGGTGGCGTGGAGCAAGCTGTCACGACCGGTGGAAGAAGGAGGTGTTGGCGTGCGAAGCCTGAAAGATTCGATCTACTACTTGCATGCTAGGCTTGCATGGAGTTCTTTAGAAGGTCTCACGCTTTGGGGGGCTTCCATGCACTCATACGTTAGCTGCTAGAATGACTCAGAGAGCGGGAGTCACCTCTGGCCCGTCATCGCCCCCATCGTGGATATCCTCCACCCGCTTTCTCATTGGCTGATTGGGAGAGGGGACATTTCCTTCTGGCATCAAAACTGGTGCGGCTCAGAGTTGAGCTTCCCTGGGTGCCCGGCCCCGCTGATCTCCTTCAAAGAAGCCAGCCTCTTTTCCCTCTTCATTGAGGCCGTGTTGGACAAGGAGCAGTAGGATTTCTTCAACGACATTATCAGCAACTCAGAGGACGACAGATGCGTTTTCTCCACGTCTCCTTCGGGGCGCTTCTCCTCAAAAGATTTTCGCCGCACAGTCCATGAACAGAGCCTTTAGGGAGGATGGGACGAGATCATCTGGATCAAAAGTGTTCCCACTATGTTCAACTTCCTTGCTTGGAGACTCAAGAATAGAGTCCTCTCGACGGATGAGAACGTGAGGAAATGTGGTATTCAACTTGATTCGAGGTGTGTTTGCTACAAGGTACACAAGGAGGAATACTCTGTCCACCTTTTCATCGGTAGCAATTGGGAGAAAGAGGTTTGGGAGGCTCTAGGGGAATTCATGGAAAACAAACCTTCATACGAGGATATTGGTGGATTCCTGGATCAATGGTATCGTGGTACTGAAGGAGGAGGACCGGAGAGTACGGCCCATTCGGTTCTTTTCCAGGTGGGGTGCTGGAGCATTTGGAGGGCTTGAAACTCATCCATCCCTGAGGGTGCAGTGGTTTCGGCCCGCCTTATTATCACCTGGGCTATGAACTTGCTTGTGGATCTCAACAAAGTAGTGAAGTCTCTGAAAGCGGCTCCTTCCTTACACCAATTCTAGGGTGCAACTAGGGATCATGATCTGCATGGGGTCAGGAGAGGTTCCTGGGTAAAGTGGAGGCCTCCCCTCACGGGACTAAAGATGAATAATGATTGATCTTCTCTATAGGGGACTATGAAGGGGGGAGGAGTGGTGCAGGATTATCATGGCTCTACCTTTCTGGCCTACTCCGCCAGATTAGGAAGTGGTACCTCTCTTCAGGCAGAGGCTAAAGCCATGCTGAACGGCCTCACCATCTACCACCAGAAAGGGATCATGACCTCAGAGGTGGAAACCAACTCCCTCATTGTTTACAATTCCCTTGTAGGTTATGAGACTCCCCCATGGTCGATCTGCTATGAGATTAGGAGGTGAAAGAATCTTCTTGGCAATCTGACTCGAGTGCTGCATACCTGGAGGGAGGGGAACAAAGTAGCTGACCACCTAGCTTCCCAGGAAACGCCCAGGGAGGAGGCAGTGCTCATTCACACATCACATACCATTCAGCCTAAAGGGCTGGAGTACATCAAAGGGGATGCGAGGGGGTTACATTACATTAGGCCACCTTGAAGCCGCCCTTGGGTGGAGGGGTGTTCTCCATTCATGGGTCTTTTTGTTTCTTGTTTCTTTTGACCTTGTTTTTTTACAAGGAAATAATAATATTAATGATGATGATGATGATGAAATGATCTTATAACGACTGATTAAAAAACTAAGGGTTTTTTATTTCAAGACCCCCAAAATCATAAGGCTTGATTTTTTTCAATGCCCCAGTGGATAATTTCTTTTCAATAATACTATAATTCCAAACTTTTTAAATTGATAAAAAAATATTATTATTAATATAAACATATAATTCATAAAAAATAAATTAATAGAAAAACATTAAAGTGATGATGGATTTTACCAAAAAAATGCATCCATCAGTGGAATGATACTTAACTTTTCTTCAATAAAGCTTCATTTTAATATGAAAAATGATATAATTAAAATAGTAATCCTCTTTAATAATCGAAAAATTGAAATAGAATGGTAAAAAAATTAAATACCCCCTTTATGAGGTCTAAATTACCAATAATTTCAAGCTTTCTGGCAGAAGAGAACCCCTTCCAATGTACACAAAATATTTTTATCACAAAAAACCTAACCAGAGGCTTCTTCATAATGAAATAATGCTTTAATAATGTTTATGATATTGGTATTATCCCCTTTATTAAAGATGATAATTTCTTTTGCATATAATATATAGGAACGAGCACAAATTTATCTACCCTCATTAATGGATTTCAGTTTCCCATTACAAACCATGATGGAGAGAATCCTATGATATAATCCTCAAGAAATGAGAAATAGACAGAAGAGAGAGGGTCACTATAAGGCCCCAGCCTTAAAACATACTTAATCTTGAGTTATTACAAGACTACACATTGAGGATCTTTTCGGGTTTAGAGTTTTAGAGAATTAGATCATAAAACATGCATTACATTCCACATATAAACAAAGTGGTTACATAAAGATAGTATTCTTCATTCCCATCAATGGAAACATATTTAAAATAAAACATGGATTCTTTCTTGACACTTCCTTGACACTATCATCATATCATGTACCTTTCCCTTGACCTGTGAAAAACATTTCAAAAAACGTGGGATGAGCATAAAATGCTCAGTAAGGGATATAAAAATATGGAAAGGAAACATGGGTATATATTTACATAAGGATGAGATCATACTTTACCCATAAAACATAAGAACTTTAACATACCTCATCAAATCATGAATAAATCATAGAAATCATAAGACATAAAGGTAACTTGAGGCATTCATAACATTCTTACATAGGGAGTAACCCTCTTGGTTACGTTTGGAATACCCATCACAGTATATTCCCTAAATCTTTTCGGAGAAACCTTAATGTTTCACTCTTTCGCGTTACCCAATGCATTGGAGAGCTATATCGGTCTCACCCTCCCTTAGTTTATCATGGAACCACCCGTCTTCATAATAATGCCCAAGAACCTCAACATAATCGTATCACATAAAACATGCATAAAGGAAACATAACATTTCCACCTTTCAATCACAAAATATAAATACAACACATTGATATAAAAACATTATGAAAACCATTTTCAATACCAAAATAAAATAAAAGTAAAACATGGTATTTATTTTTCTTTTAAAAAGATTGTATGGCTTGTAGAGGAAACCGAAACTAAAATAATGGTCAAGGCGGTGGAGAAGTCGTTGTCGCCGCATACGTACGACAAAAACATTCCCTTTTGTCGTTTTGTAAAAAGCATCGTATAAAAAAGATTCCTTTTGGATAAACATAAAAGTCAAAGGGGTTTATACACCGTATAGAAGAAGGTTGTGTATAAAACAAAATATGCCTCAATGAAAGGAGATTGAGACGAAGTCCCATACATCGGGTCCGACTTGACTCGATCGTTCTTTAATGTCCTGAATAATAAACTTGAGTTAATTTATACTTGTTCAAGAACCTTTTTCAAGTTCATTATTCCTTTTATATCACTTATTTCCATGTCATGAACACTATGTAATTATTTAAGTTAATAATGGTCGTTTTAATGATCATTGGTACTTGAGTCAAAAATAAGCCCTTCATAATTACATGTTGTTCATGTATCCATTATATACAAAGTGGTATTCATGATGTAGATATTATATATGTCATATATATCCAGTACATTCATGCATTTATAATATTACATAATCATTTAGAGGTAAGAAATGAAATGCACCGTTCATGGAGACGGTAAGCCGTACGTACGCATGAACGCTAATTTCATTTCTATTTCGTATTTTATAGAATGGAATCATAATTATATAAAAGTATATTATAATTCCAGTATAATATCATATATAATATCATATTTCCATCCTTTATACGTCCCACATATGGTATTTAACGAATCAAATCACTTTGAGGGGGCGGTAGTCCGCACTTCCTTAAATGAAGATATCATGTTTACCCATAATGGAAACCATAAAGGTATGCCCAAAATGAAAAATACAGAAGTGTAAGGAAAACAAAAACATATTATATATCATATATAAATATAGTGACATCTTAATGGCCACCTTTGAATGTGTTAAAATAATGTTGAACAATCATCATTTCGGGAGGCATAAATTCACCATCCACGGAAACAGTATGTTCGTTAACCATTAGATGTAGGTGTGTGTAAGTGTAGCTCGAATCCTTCTTATAAAAACATCCTAGTATACTGAGGATACTGGAGTTGTTACAAAAGAAAAGAATAAAAAGAGTTTAGGGGGTTGGAGAAGCAAAATAAAACAAAAGGACTCAAGTGAAGACATTACCTTAAAATCGGGTAACTCCCTTTGGTTTGAGCTCAAAGGCTTCCTTGGGAAGACTACTTCCCAAATTGAGGCTTCAAGGAGTAATAGAGGGAAGTGTAGGGACAAAATGGGTAGGGGTTGGCCGAGCCAAAGGCTTTGGGAGTGTGGGAAAAGAGGTAGAGTTGGGGGCCTTTTATAAGAGGAGAGGAGGGGCACTCTTGGAAAGTAAAGATAAGTTACTTTATTTTAAAATGAGTTTCAGATTAAAAAGGTCCCACATTGATATAATTCGAGGATAAGGTGATAAGGGTTCTAAATCCACTCATCCAATAGTTTTTGGACATGTGTAGGTCTTAGATATTACATTATCTTTCCATTTTATTTAAATCGTTAAATAATGAGGTCATCGCTGCATCATCATGATGTCATAAATACATTTATTTATATAATGTGAAAAAATTATTAAAAAAATATCATGATGTAGTAAATCGTTTTAGATTTCTAATGAATATTTATAATCATAAATCCGAATTGTATAACCCCATTTAAAAATTGTTTTTGTAAAATAACTCATGTTTGTGTCATTTTTACTTTAACATTAAATAAAAAGTTATTTATGTCATTTCCCAACCAAAGTGGCTCCATGGGGTCCCCAAGTTGACCCATGGCTTTTCATGGTCGGCCATGACACAACCAATAAGGTTAGGACACGTGTCTAGGTCATTTCATTTTATTAAAGCATTATTTTTACCTTAAACTACACTATTTACCACTAATCGCGATTAAAAACTTAATAAGTTACTATTCACCAAAAAATTATTATAATCTCATTGAACCACATTTTACATTTTAATGACAACCATGTATGTCGGATTTTTTAAATTCAAATCATATAAGTGAAAAAGTCTCATTTAATCGAAAAATCAGTTTCTTTAACTACCACTTAGTGATTTCACTATTCATCAAAAAATTGAAGTTTTTCAGAAAAATACCAAAACTTCACCCTAAGCTATATTTGATATTATGAATTCAAAAATGAAGTCTATTTTACAAAATTCAAAACATATAAGTCACATTAATTAATATAATAATTAATTCCTGCTGTCATGACAAATAGTGTGTTTTTATGAAACAATAAGTATCAAAAGATTGACATCAGTTTAAGTCCAATTTCAAAGTGAAATTGATTACAATGACCACCATTGGATTAAATGGTTAAAATATATTCTAATTTCACTTCAAAACCAATTCAAAATATAATATAATCATATAAATAAATTATATTAAAAAGCAGTTTTGATGTAAAATGCAGTATTTTTCACTATTCATTAAAAAAATGAACATTGTCAGAAAAATACCAAAAATTCACACAAAGTAAATTTTGATGTCCCAATCATAAAGAATAAGTTTATTTTGACAAAAATAGTTTATAAAATTGTCAAAAGATAGATTCAAAAATGGTTTTCCATCAAAAGGCAGTAAAACAATCTTTTAAAAATATTAGTGTATTCCATGCTTAAGATTGGATTTATTTTCATTTTAAGTCTCTAAAGCACTATCTAGTTTATTAATAGACATAGATAAAAATATCTATTATTCATTACTTACTTGGGATGTTACATCCTTCCCCCCTTTAGAAAATTGCGTCCCCGCAATTTATTTACTTATCGAATAAATGGGGGTACTTATCCCTCATTGCATTTTCAGATTCCCATGTTGCCTCTTAAATCATGTGGGTTTTCCACAAAAACTTTACCTGGTGAATCACCTTATTCCGTAACACATGGTCTGTGTGGTCAAGAATCTGGACCGGTTGTTCCTCATAAGATAGGTTCTCTTCCAGCTGAACTACCTCTGGACTCAAAACATGAGATGGATCTGGCATATACTTTCTCAACATCGAAACATGAAAAACATTGTGTACCTGAGATAAACTCGGAGGTAAAGCCACTCGGTAAGCAACTGATCCAACTCTCTCCAGAATTTCATATGGTCCAATAAACCTTGGACTCAGCTTTCCTTTCTTACCAAATCGCATCACACTTTCCCATGGTGATACTTTGTGAAAAACATCATCACCTACCTCAAAAGAGAGATCCTTCCTCCTGTTGTCCGCATAACTCTTCTGCCTACTCTGAGCTGTTCTCATGTGCTTCTGAATCAGCTGAACTTTTTCTGCCATCTCTTCTACCAATTCTGGTCCCATCAACTTCCTTTCACCCACTTCATCCCAGAAATCTATTGTTTGGCACCGCTTCCCATATAATTCCTGAAATAGTGCCATTTGTATACTGGAATGAAAACTGTTATTATACGAAAATTCAACCAAAGAAAGATGTTGGCCCCAACTTCCCTGATAATCCATCGAATAGGCTCGTAGAATATCCTCCAAGGTCTGAATTGTTCGTTCTGACTGCCCATCTGATTGAGGATGAAAAGCTGTACTAAAATTTAATTCAGTACCTAATGACTTCTGAAGGCCTTTCCAAAAGATAGAAGTGAACATGGGATCACGATCAGATACAATGGAGAGAGGAACTCCATGTAACCTGACTATATCTTTAAGATAAAAACGGGAAAGTTGATCCAGGGAAAAAGTATCTCGTATAGCAAGAAAATGAACAGACTTGGTCAAGCGATTAACAATAACCCAGATTGCATTATTATCTCAAGATGTCTTCGGTAATCCCACAACAAAGTCCATGGATATATTCTCCCATTTCCACTCTGGCACTGGTAAAGGCTGAAGCATCCCTTTCAGTAACTGCCGCTCTGCTTTAACCTGTTGACATGTCAAACACTTCATAGTAAGGTCAGCAATATCTCTTTTCATTCCATTCCACTAGTAATACTCCCGCAGATCTATATACATCTTAGTACTGCCCGGATGAACTGAAAACGGAGAATTGTGAGCTTCACATAACAACTCTCTCTTCAACTGTGAATCACAAGGCACACATAATCTCTTCCCAAACCTCAAAACACAATCATTATTAATGTTGAATTCAGGAAACTTACCTTTCTGAACCAGCTCTACCTTTTTATGCAACTCACTGTCTTGCTTCTGTGCTTGCTTGATTCTATCTGATAGAGAAGATTTCACTGATACCTGAAACAAAACAGAAGAACATCCTGAACCAACAACTTTTATTCCAAAGTTCATCAAATCCTTAACCAAAGGAAAACGTTCCAAACGCAACATTGCTAATGAAGAATTACTTTTTCGACTCAAAGTATCTTCCACTTTATTTGATTTTCCCGGATGGTAATGAATTGTACAATCATAATACTTGATTAATTCCAACCATCTCCTCTGTCTCATGTTCAATTATTTCTGAGTGAATATATAATTTAAAATTTTGTGATCGGTATATATTTAACACTTTACTCCATACAAATGATGCCTCCAAATTTTTAAAGCGAAAACAACAGCAGCTAATTCCAAATCATATGTAGGGTAATTTACCTCATGAGTTTTCAGCTGTCGTGAAGCATAAGAAATTACCTGATCATTCTGCATTAGGACACAACCAAGTCCTTTCAATGAAGCATAACTGTATATAACAAACTCACCATTCCTGGAAGGTAGTTCCAGAACTGGAGCATTCACCAATCTTCTTTTCAACTCATGAAAACAATCATCACATTATTTTGTCTAGATAAACTTAACACCCTTCCGAGTTAGCTTAGTCATTGGACTAGATAACCATGAAAAATTTCTAACAAACCTTCGGTAACAACCTGCCAAACCAAGGAAGCTACGAATCTCAGTTACATTTGTGGGTCTTGGCCATTCTTCAACAACTTTTGTTTTAGAAGGATCAACAGTTATCCCCTCTTTAGAAACAATGTGACCAAGGAAAGAAATTTGTTGCAACCAAAACTCACACTTGCTGAATTTTCCATACAGTTTCTTTTCTTTTAAGGTTTGCAACATAACCATTAAATGTCTTTCATGCTCCTCTTTACTTTTAGAAAACACCAAAATATCATCAATGAAAACAACCACAAACTTATCCAAGAACTCATGGAAAATTCTATTCAATAAGTCCATGAATACAGCAGGTGCATTGGTTAGCCCAAAAGGCATTACTACAAATTCATAATGGCCATATCTTGTACGGAACACGGTCTTCGGAATATCTGCTTCTTTTACCTTCAACTGATGGTACCCCGATCTCAGGTCAATCTTTGAAAAAAACTGAGCTCCCTGGATCTGATCAAACAAATCATCGATATGAGGCAAAGGATATTTGTTCTTAACAGTGATATTATTCAAGGCCCTATAATCAATGCAAAGCCTCATAGAACCATCTTTCTTTTTAACAAATAAAATAGGAGCACCCCATGGTGATGTGCTAGGTCGAATTAAACCTTTCTCTAATAAATCTTGCAATTGATCCTTCAACTCTAAAAGTTCAATTTGAGCCGTTCGATAAGGGGGTTTTGAAATTGTCTTAGCATCAGGAACTAAGTCAACAGTAAACTCATCTTCCCGATCTGGTATTATTCCAGACAACTCATCAGGAAAAACATCAGGATACTCATTTACCACTGGCACATCATTAATCTGAACAGTTCCTTTATTTTCAACGATGTGTGCAAGGTAACATTCATTTCCATCTTTTACAAGTTTCTTGGCCTCTTGATAAGTTATCAACAGTAAGGGTTCATTTTTGTACACAAACTGAAAGTCTTTCTGAAAAGAAACTTTTTTAGCTCTACAGTCAATCTTAGTATGTTAAATAGAGAGCCAATCCATACCCAGGATAACATCAAACTCTACTAGAGGTAGAACAATAAGGTTTTCAAGTAGGTTCTTTCCACAGATAAGGATTGGAAGATTCTTATAAATTATTTTTTCCTCAACATTTCTCCCAGGTGTTTTTACCACAAGTTCAGGAGTCACTTCTTGAGATGGTATTCCCATTTTACTAGAAAGGTTTTCAGAGATGAAAGAATGTGTAGACCCCGAATCAAACAACACACTGGCATAATCTGAAAAAACAAAGTACCTGATACAACTTCATTTGATGGCCCGACGTCTACCGAAGTAGTTGCAAAAGATTTCACCACCCCTTTCTGCTTGTAGTCTAACTGCTTCCCATCACTCGAGCTCTTTGTCGGACACTCGTTTTCATAGTGACCCATCTCATTGCACTTATAACATTTCACTAACTGTAAATCAAATTTGTTCTTACCATCACCCTGATCTTTTTCAGTACAATAACGAGCCTTATGTCCCATCTTACCACATCAGTAGCACTTTCCAGAATTCAGCAGACATTCCCCCGCATGCCTTTTTCCACATTTATCACAAACTGGAAACTTAGTTTTCTTACCATCAGAATTTTTTGAAGAATTCTTATCTTTATCTTGCCACCTCGGTCTCTTCTTCTGTTGGTTGTTATAGAACACTTGATCATCGGAAAACTCCATTTCCACCTTATCAGCACATCAAACAAGCTTTTAATAACTTTTAAACTCACGTGAAGCTAATTCCCTTCGATACTTTGGCTTTAATCCTGAGTAAAAATGATTGATTTTACTATCAAGGTCTCGGATAAAATTTGGAGCTTACCTTGCCAATCGAGTGAACCTTTCTTCATAGGCAGCCACTGAGTCTTCCTCTTGCCTCAATTCCACGAATTGTTTTTCCATCCTAAGTTGAACAGCCTTAGGAAAATACTTCTCAAGAAACATACCTTTGAATTAATCCCAGTCAAGAGCATCAATCTCATTAGCGTCCCTGATATTTTTAACCATCGACCACCACTGATCTGCTTCACCCTCCAAACGGTAAATAGCAAGACTAACCTTTTGATTGTCTGAACACCCCATGACATCGAAAATATTCTCCGGTGCTTTTATCCACCCTTTAGCAAGCACAGGGTCAGATGATCCTCTGAATGATGGGGGATATTGCCTCATGAAATGTTCCACCACTAACATGTTCCTCTGCGGTTGATCTGGCTGATCTCGTGCATGGATACTACCACCATTTATCGCTTGAGTCAAATGTGCCATTACTTCAAAAAACTGTTCAATTCCAATTCTGACCATCTCAGGATGCTGATTCGGAAGGTTATTTCCTTCTGTATGCCTTCCTAGCACTGCTTCCCTGTTTCCTCTTCGGAAAACCATTCTGAAAAAACATGTCTTAGATGAAGCAACATGGTAATCTTCAAATGCTATATCATTTCAAAAAAAATATTTTTGGATAATCATTTAATAGAATTCTAACTCCTAAAGTTATCTAAACTGACCTCTGATACCAACTATAGGGCCCCAGCATTAAACCTTACTTAATCTTGAGTTATTACAATATTACACATTGAGGATCTTTTTGGGTTTATAATTTTAGAGAATTAGATCATAAAACTTGCATTACATTCCACATATAAACAAAGTGGTTACATAAAGATAGTATTATTCATTCCCATCAATGGAAACATATTTAAAATAAAACATGGATTCTTTCTTAACACTTCCTTGACACTATCATCATATCATGTACCTTTCCCTTGACCTATGAAAAACATTTCAAAAAACTTGGGATGAGCATAAAAAGCTCAGTAAGGGATATACAAATATGGAAAGGAAACATGGGTACATATATACATAAGGATGAGATCATACTTTACCCATAAAACATAAACACTTTAATATACCTCATCAAATCATGAATAAATCATAGAAATCATAAGACATAAAGGTAACTTGAGGCATTCATAACATTCTTACGTAGGGAGTAACCCTCTTGGTTACGTTTGGAATACCCATCAAAGTATATTCCCTAAATCTCTTCGGAGAAACCTTAATGTTTCACTCCTTTTCATTACCCAATGCATTGGAGAGCTAAATCAGGCTCACCCGCCCTTAGTTTATCACGGAACCACCCGTCTTCATAATAATGCCCATGAACCTCAACATAATCGTATCACATAAAACATGCATAAAGGAAACATAACATTTCCACCTTTCAATCATAAGATATCAATACAACACATTGATATAAAAACATTATGAAAACCATTTTCAATACCAAAATAAAATAAAAGTAAAACATGGTATTTATTTTTCTTTTAAAAAGATGGTATGGCTTGTAGAGGAAGCTGAAACTCAAATAATGGTCAAGGCGGCAGAGAAGTCGTTGTCGCCGCATACGTACGACAAAAACATTCTCTTTTGTCGTTTTGTAAAATGATTCGTATAAAAAATATTTCTTTTGGAAAAATGTAGAAGTCAAAGGGGTTTATACACCGTATAAAATAAGGTTGTGTATAAAATAAAATATTCCTCAATGAAATGAGATTTAGACGAAGTCCCATACCTCGGGTCCGACTTGACTCGATCGTTCTTTAATATCCCGAATAATAAACTTGAGTTAATTTATACTTGTTTAAGAACCTTTTTCAAGTTCATTATTCCTTTTATATCACTTATTGCCATGTCATGAACACTATGTAATTATTTAAGTTAATAACGGTCGTTTTAACAATCATTGGTACTTGAGTAAAAAATAAGCCCTTTATAATTACATGTTGTTCATGTATCCATTATATCCAGAGAGGTATTCATGATGTAGATATTATATATGTCATATATATCCAGTACATGCATGCATTTATAATATTACATAATCATTTAGAGGTAAGAAATGAAATGCACCGTTCATGGAGACGGTAAGCCGTACGTACGCATGAACGCTACATTCATTTCTATTTCGTATTTTATATAATGGAATCATAATTATATAAAGGTATATTATAATTCCAGTATAATATCATATATAATATCATAGTTCCATCCTTTAAACATCCCATATATGGTATTTAACGAATCAAATCACTTTGAGGGGGCGGTAGTCCGCACTTCCTTAAATGAAGATATCGCGTTTACCCATAATGGAAACCATAAAGGTATGCCCAAAATGAAAAATAAAGAAGCTTAAGGAAAAAACAAACATATTATATATCATATATAAATATAGTGACATCTTAATGGCCACCTTTTAAGGTGTTAAAAGAATGTTGAACAATCATCGTTTCGGGAGGCATAAATTCACCATCCACGGAAACAGTATGTTCGTTAACTATTAGATGTAGGTGTGTGTAAGTGTAGCTCGAATACTTCTTATAAAAACATCGTAGTATATTGAGGATACTGGAGTTGTTACAAAAGAAAAGAATAAAAATAGTTTAGGGGGTTGGAGAAGCAAAATAAAACAAAAGTACTCAAGTGAAGACATTACCTTAAAATCGGGGAACTCCCTTTGGTTTGAGCTCAAAGGCTTCCTTGGGAAGACTTCTGCCCAAAGTGAGGCTTCAAGGAGTAATAGAGGGAAGTGGAGAGACAAAATGGGCAGGGTTTGGCCAAGCCAAAGGCTTTGGGAGTGTGGGAAAAGAGGTAGAGGTGGGGGCATTTTATAAGAGGAGAGGAGGGGCACTCTTGGAAAGTAAAGATAAGTTTAAAATGCGTTTCGGATTCAAAAGGTCCCACATTGATATAATTCTAGGATAAGGTGATAAGGGTTCGAAATACACTCATCCAATAGGTTTTGGACATGTGTAGGTCTTATATATTACATTATCTTTCCATTTTATTTAAATCGTTAAATAATGAGGTCATCGCAGCATCATCATGATGTCATAAATAAATTTATTTATTTAATGTCAAAAAATTATTAAAAAACTATCATGATGTAGGAAATATATTTATCTTTCTAATTAATATTTATAATAAAAAATATGAATTGTATAACCCCATTTAAAAATTGTTTTCGTAAAATAACTCATGTTTGTGTCATTTTTACTTTAACATTAAATAAAAAGTTATTTATGTCATTTACCAACCAAAGTGGCTCCATGGGGTCCCCAAGTTGACCCATGGATTGTCTTGGTCGGTCATGACACAACCAATAATGTTAGGACATGTGTCTAGGTCATTTCATTTTATTAAAGCATTATTTTTACCTTAAACTACACTAAGTACCACTAATCGCGATTAAAAACTTAATAAGTTACTATTCACCAAAAAATTATTATAATCTCATTGAACCACATTTTACTAATTAATGACAACCATGTATGTCGGATTTTTGAAATTCAAATCACAGAAGTGGCAAAGTCTCATTTAAATGAAAAATCAGTTTCTTTAACTACCACTTAGTGATTTCACTATTCATCAATAATTGAAGTTTTTCAGAAAAATAACAAAACTTCACCCTAAGCTATATTTGATATTATTAATTCAAAAATGAAGTCTATTTTACAAAATTCAAAACATATAAGTCACATTAATTAATTTAATAATTAATTCCCGCTGTCATGACAAATAGTGTGTTTTTATGAAACAATAAGTATCAAAAGATTGACACCAGTTTAAGTCCAATTTCAAAGTGAAATTGATTCCAATGACCACCATTGGAATAAATGGTAAAAATATATTCTAATTTCACTTCAAAACCAATTCTAAATATAATCTAATCATATAAATACATTAGATTAAAAAGCAGTTTTGATGTAAAATGCAGTATTTTTCACTATTCATTAAAAAAATGAACATTGTCAGAAAAATACCAAAAATTCACACAAGGTAAATTTTGATGTCCCAATCATAAATAATAATTTTATTTTGACAAACAGAATTTATAAAATTGTCAAAAGATAGATTCAAAAATGTTTTGCCATCAAAAGGCAGTAAAACAATCTTTTAAAAATATTAGTGTATTCCATGCTTAAGATTGGATTTATTTTCATTTTAAGCCTCTAAAACACTATCTAGTTCATTAATAGACATAGATAAAAATATCTATTATTCATTACTTACTTGGGATGTTACAGTCACCATGTCGAACACCACTAGAAGAATCAAAATAACCTTTAGGGGAACCATTAACAGGAACTAAAAAATGAGTTGAGTATAAGAATATTTTAATCCAGTTGATAAAATAACCATGACTCCCAAAATTAGAAAGAACCTCATAGATGGAGGTCCAATGTATAGTTTCAAAAGAATTTATGATATCAAGTTTCAGGAAAATGTTTACATATCTAATGGGATTCTTGGAAATATTGATGAATTCATATGTATTAAAAAGATAATTTTGAATAGTCCCACTCTTGATGAAGACAAATTAATTGTAAGAAACAGTTTAATTTGAGACAGAGACTAACCTATTAGACATTACATGAATGATTACTTGAAAAATGGTATTGACCAAAGAAGCAGGCCTAAAGAGATAAATTTAGTTTTAATTTTCCAGGTTAGGATTCAAAAGATGAAATTGAGTATTCAATCCTCGAGGAAGGTAAATACCATTAAAAAATGGATGAAAAGACATAGAATATTCAGATTAATGATATACTAATATGATTGGTAGAAAAATTTCCAAATCCATCCAACCTTGGAGTTATTTCAAAATTAAGACCAAATATATCCTCTTTAATATCTGACTTCAATAGAAGATCAATGAGATAAAAATTATCTTCCTTATTTTTGAGAAGTGGAATGATACCATACATGGTCTCAAAAATAATTTAGGAACCATTAAAAAGATTATTAAAGTAAGAACCCACATAATCAGAGTGATGCTGTTTGTTATCCATAATCTAATCACCATTCATGAGATGTGATAAATTTCTGGAAACCCTTCTAACACATTTAATGGAATTAAATATCTTATAATTTGAATCCCAATATTTTATTTATTTTCCTCTATATTCATTCCCCTACATTGATTCCTTAACTTTAAAAATTTTATTGAGCTTATGTGAAACCTCATCCTCATTCACAATACCATCAAAAAAAGTCATTGAGGATATTTTGATCTTGAATTTGTTTAAGGTAATCCTTAAGGGAGGAGATATATACAAAAATAGGACTAAAATGATAATTTTTCCAGGATTTATGCTTATTTTGACAAAATTTAGTTTGAGAATACAAGAGAAAGAACCAACTAGAATTCAATAGAGGTCTAAACCTCCTGAATAACTTTAACACATGTTAGTTAAGACACCGAATAATTATCGAATAAAAAAGGTAAACAAGTCTTGGTAATGTTTATAAATAAATCTAGAATAATTATGTGATGATCAAAATTAATACTTGGGAATGTAATTCATGATATAGAGCCTCATCCATCCAAGACAACTTCATTAACAAAGGTTCTATTAGGTTTTCTAGAAACCATGTTATTGAGGTGTTTCATATAATAGGTATAAATGGATGAAAACTTATTTTTCTCTATCAAATTAATACATCTAAATCAATCTCTAAACTCTATGAATGAAATAAATCAGGTCAGAACACCCAATTTCTCATCAAGATACAGAATTGCATTAAAATCCCAATGAATTCCTCAAGGACCAGAAATAATTATTTTTCAAAGAATCAATCTCCACCCATAGTCTTATATGACCTTGATACCTATTATGAGAATAAATGATAGGGAAACACTACTAAACATCCATATAATTAAAATAGTAAGTGATATGTTGATCACTGGAGGCAACTAAAACATGATCAACCAATGAATAATGAACTATAACCAATAAATTTATAACATCAACTTAACACCTATTTCTATTCAATAATTGAAACCCTAAATTATCATGATTGTAAATAATAAGAGATAAAATTATTTTAGTTTCAACCAAACCAATTGAAATAGGATTTTATTTTTGAATATGAAGCCTAAGGGACTTGGTTGTCACATTATTGGCCAGTCTTAGGAAATTTTAAAAAGCAGTCCTCATTTGGAATTTTGTTTGGGGTTAATCCCCCTTCTTTTTCTCCACACTCTTTCACATTTATGGATTTTAGACGCCTTAAAAACCTTATTTTAGGTACATAATGATAATGAATTAAATTTTTGATGTCACACCCTTTAACCTAAGAAGTTTCAACCCCCTTATCCAAAGAGGGATAAGTATTGTTTATGGAAACACCTGATTTGAACAGAACATAGGGTTCTCCCAATTATGTCTATGCCAGTTGAGAAGTATCCTCTCTGTAAGAAGATCCAATATCACCTAGAGATGTAGTATTATTCAGGACATGATCTTGACCAAAATAAATATCAGAATTATGTGATTCTCTTGTCACTAAAAGAGCCACTGAGCAAACAGGTACAACTAAATTGTTTGAGAACATTGACTCATTTTGTATCAAAAGCACATGATCCTTAATATCCTCTGCAATATCAATAGATATAGAATGTTCCTCCAGATCACCCTTCCACTTAAAAACGAAATCATTGATACCAAGTGAAATTTACAAATCTAAAGAGAGGTTATATGAGGTGGTGTATTTTTTAGAATGCACCTATGGCCCTACCACCTTTGAAGAGTAGGAAACAAAGGGCTGATAATCCTCCTCCTCAAAAATATCTACACATTTTTTGTCAAATGAGACACTAGGAGGGGAAGTGTTTGATGTAAACAATTCATTGGAGCCTTGGAGGAATAAATTTTTAATGAAAAGTATATTTATTCTTGAAACTCTTTGTCACCTCCTTCCAATCCTTGGTTTTAGGAGCTTCTCAAACATCTATTTGAATAACTCTATAGTTTTCAACTAATTAGACTAGAATTTTACAAAGAACATAAAAAGACATCATGTATTCATACAATACTTTGACATCAATTTTATTATCATTGTAAAATAAATTAATATTATCAATACATTGATATTAAAAATCAACAACCATAAGAATGAATGAAAAAAACAAAGTTCACCTTCCAGAGTCTGCTGATCCATTTTGATTGAATTAGAAAAACATAAGACAAGAACGGTGGGAATCTCAAGGTTCTAATAAACCCAATTCAATTCATGCATACAGATACATATATGAGCATTATATTTCTTATATGTCAAGGGGTTGAAAGTAAGATCCCAATCCAAGATATGAAATATATGAAGTTCATGTTGTATATTTCCTAGATTCCTAGATGTTTATAGATCCTTGAAATTTTGTAATAATATATGAAAAAATCCTCTACCAATGGGGAGAAGTTTCCAAGAATTATTACTCCAGCATCAAGAAACCCTATTCTTGAGATCTAAGTAAGACTAGGGATTATCCCCTTTTGAGTAATCTACAAAACCAAAAAGTGAACATTTATCGATATTGAGCCTTTATTAATGAGATATCAGATACAAAACAACCGAAAATCCACCATCATTGAGCATGTTGATATTATGAGAATCTTGGAAGATCATATTTAATCAGTTCAAGAAAACCTCATAAAGATTACATGAAAAAAAAACAGTTGATCTCTTTAGATGGGAACCAACAGAAGAATAATCTCTAGTATGAGAAGAGGAATGTAATATATTCTTGAATTTTTTTCCAAATCTGTATGAAATGACCCCATTATCAAGAAAATAAATGAAGATCATCATTGTCAAAGGTCTAAAAATTTCCAATTCACGCTCCCAATGTAATATTTCTCTACTAATTGGATTATATATTATCATTAATAATATTATATACAGATAGAAAATTCATTTTTTTGATTTTTGAAACACTTTTTAGGTAACTGAGAACCCACCATACATATCACTTTGAGGCTAAGTGAGAACCAGCATTCCATCATAAGGAATCATTAACGAGCTGGGAAAAGAACCCTGTTTAAGACCAAACCTGCCCCAAAAAACAAGGGAGAACATTACTTTGTGGATAAGTGAGAACCAAACCCAAGATTCTCCAAGAAATGAAATGTCATCATCCGATCCACTAACACCATCACAATTTTCGAAAGAAACCTTTGAACTAGCCCAAAGTGGGGGAGTGTGCGAATGGAAAGGAAAAAAGAGTAGGAAAGAATCATAAAATGACGTTATCAGGACCTGGAACAGAAAAACAGAACCTCAAAGGGGAAAATGTCAAAATAAGGGAGAACATGCGAGGAAATTTCTCAAGAATTGAGCATTATTGAGGTTGCCCTCTGTGACCTCGTATTAACGTGGGAGGAGATGTTTACCATGCCTGTTTTGACCCCAAACAAAACCAGAAATGAGCTGATGAGGAGAAGACATCCTCAGTACCAAGCATTCCTACATCTTCCATCAACATATGCGTACTAACTATGGAAACCAAAACATTCTTCTGCCGAAAGGACACTAGAAACCCATGAATGAAGGGGAAGAACAATAAACACAAATTTGGAGACAGATCTAGAAAAAATGCAATAACCAAACCCCCATAGAAAACTATGAACTGTAATCGAACCTGAACGATGCATGAATAAAGGATCCACATAAAACACACTATTAAGATAAATGCTAGAAGAGTCACTATCTGAATATCTGAACCACCACATCATGAAGGTTGTTGTTTCATAGAAAGAAATTCCAACCATACATTGGGTTACTTTACCAACATATATACTGACCACATGCGATAGGTTCTAGGAGATTTGAAGCAATAAAAAAGGCCTCGCGGTAGTGAGATTTGTGAGGAAAGGATGGTCCTACGGACAACAACGCTTAGAGTAGCCAGATGAATCCGGATTAAGGTGAGGAGTCAGAGTTGATGGATAGTACACCTCACGGACAACGTCGCATGAAGAGGAGCAGGTGAATCATCTACTGCGTCATGTGAGGAGGATCCGAAAGAATCGCCACCGCCGCCTCAAATATATAAAAATTTATTTAAATGTCAGAAAAAATTATTTCATAATTATAATTCATAAAAATTTCATTAATATAGAAATAATATAATAAATAAAACAAAAACAGAATAAAATATAATTTTAAAAAATATAAGGGAAGGAATTTTCTGGAAAACGCCTTCTAGAGAATCTATATAATGAAAGAACTTTTTCAAAAAGATCCTTCTGAATAAATATTTCATTGAAGGATCTTTAATACAAAGATCCATCCTCAAATAACTATTTTAGTAGGTTATTTTTGATATTACGCTCAATATTAGACCCCAATGCAATCGATAGGTTGGGAATTTGATTCCCCTTATCTCCATATCAAGATTTTTTTCCATGCATATTATAAAATTTTCCCATTGCACAACATGTCCATCTTTCAGTTCCTCCACTCGGGTGTGTTCATACTACCTTAGTGGCTGCACAACTGCTATAGATCACTGACAACTGAGTCCTTTATGTACTTCATCATATAATTACAAACCTTCCAAGGAGGACATTTACATTGTATTGGATGCGTGGGACAATATATGTCCTTTATTTCCTCCCACAGCAAGCCATCATCCCACCCTCTCCATGATCAATGACCCATATGAAAGGATGGTGTGTTGGGAGCCAATGTTAACGAAAGGCTTTGTTGGAAGGCACTGGGAGGACCATTATGATGTTAACAGTGATGCATTATGTAGTATAAGTTTTTCTATACAATGGAAAAAAGAAAACATTTGTCCAAAATATCAAATCCAGGAAACTATTACCTGATATAGAATTGGTTTTGAGTGATTTTGTATAGAATGGTGGGTGTTATCTCGAACAATTCCTTCCATATAAATTTTCTGAAGAAGGGGGTGTCTGAGATGGTGCCTTCTTCAGAAGTACAATAAAGAAGGCGATGTTCGGGACATCAACTTCTTTATAAATTTCATTAAGAAGGTGTTGCACAGAAACCACCTTCTTCACAATAGTTATAAAGAAGGGACTAGCCTAGACATCGCTAACCCCTCTATTTTTTTTAAATTTTTTTCTTTTTATGTTTATATATATTATAATAAATAATAAAAATGATGATAATATAAATAATATTAACAAAAATAAAATTATTATTTTTAAAAAATATATTAAATAACATGTCTTCATAAGAATAATATATTAATTATTATAATTATATTAATAATGAATTTATAAATTTTGACATTAATATTATCATTAATTCAGAAGTTATTAATTATTAAAAATCATGTAAAAATAATATTTCTAATATTTAATTATTATTAATTGTTAATACAATTTTTATAAATATGACTTTAATAATAATATAATTATTATTTATAATATTCACTATTATTAATAAGTTGAAAATATTGATTATTTTTATTTTATTAATTAATTATATGTTTGTTATGAATTAATGTATTATTATTAATACATAACATTTTATAATTGATATGTTCTTGAAATTGTTAAAATTTTATGATATTTTATATTTTTTAAGTGCATGTCTTATATTTTAATTAGAATAAAATTGTAATTTATATTTTATTAGATTCAAGAGTTTCATAATTCCTTTACAGTCCAAATGTTTTTTTGAAACAATAATGTTTTCTATCATATATAGTATTTTATGTTTAGTATTTTTTTTAAAATTATATTATTTGTAATTAATTTTTAGTCTATGTTTTATTTTTAATTTTCATTTTATTTATACTTTATTTATTTTTATCTTTCATTGGTGAATAATTGAAAGACAACAATACTTATTATCATTCAAGTTGGTAAATTTGGAAGCCTATAAAATATATTCTATAAGTACAATCTACATGAAAATTAAAAAATATATTAAACATTAAAAAAATATTGAAAATAAAAAAAATCATAAATATGAAAAATGGAAAATAATTTAAATTACATAATCTTTATTGATTTAATAATTAAAAATTACCCTCCAAAAAATTATTTTCATAAAAAGTAATATAAAGATAATCAAAATGAAATTTAAAACACAAAATTTACAAAAAAAATTAATTTAAAATAAATAGAACCTAAAAAAATATTAAAAATTAATTTCCACATAAAATGTTCCCAAACAATCTATAAGTACAAATGTTATGTTTTCGTAAAAAATATTTTCTGTCATTTATATTACTTTTCATCAAAATTTTCTACATAAATATTATTTTTTTCATTAATTATATATATTTCTAATCAATGTTTGAAATTTTATTCATGTTTTATTTATATTTTACAATTTATAGGCTTTCAAAGTAACATAATCAAAGCATTATTATATTTCAAGTAGGTGACTTCGGAAGCCTATATGATATAAAATATTAGTACAATCAAAATAAAAATTAAATTATTGGTTAAACATATAAAAACATAGTTTAAAATAATAATTCTTTCATAAATATATATATAAAAAATAATTTACATGAAACCAAATTTATTGATTAAAAACAAAACATTTACCCTTTAAAAAACTTATTCACATAAAATATAGTATAAATAAAATTTAAATGAAATTTACATAACTGAAATTATTCTTCATCAACGTTTTTCTAAAAATTATTTTTATTTTCAATTATTCATTAAATGTAAAATAAATGTTTGAAATTTCATTAATATTGTATATATAATTTAAAATATATAGGATTTAAAAGTGTGATATTTGAATCATTATTACATTCTATGTAGGTGAATTTGGAAGCCTATAAATTATAAATTATATGTATAATCTAAATAAAACATAAACATGGATTAAAAATATAAAAAAAATGAAATGTTAGAGAATTTTATAAATATAAAAAAGAAACACTAATTTACATGCCCCATACAATATTGACAAAAAATATAACATTTACACTTAAATTTTTTTGGTATATTTCTTATAAAATATTTTATTGTTAATTAGATTATTAAAAATTATTATTAATTATGATATTATTTTTAAATATGTTTAATTACATCTTCAATAAATGATATTTATATAATAAAATATTTTCAAGAATTCAAATAATAATTATTAATAATGATGTAAATAATATAATTCTTAATGTAACTAATAAATTTGATAATAATATAATGCAATGAAAATAATATTAAAATTATAAATATAGAAATCATAAATTTTAATAATAATGATATTATTATCAATTTATAATAAAATTATTAAAAATTAATAATCATCATTATTGTAATATAATTAATATTTTAGTGATAAAAAAATTAATAAATAATTATTTAGAATTTTATATATAATCTATTTATTTATGTTTTTGATAAAAATACATAGTAATAAAATAAATAATGTAACTAATTATAAATAATCACTATATTGTAATGAATATATGCACCGAATTATTATTTAATAATGATGTTATTTAATGAAAATATTATTGTAAATTATTTGACCATAAAAAGAAAATATTAATTGTTTTAATGGGTAAAATTATTTTTTTATATTTAATAATAATATTTTTATTATTTTTAATTTTATATTTTTATATATAATATTATTATTATTTTATATCAATTATTTTAGTTAAATACATAATTATTGTTATTATTATTATTTATTAAAAATTTATCATGATTTTTAAATTATTATCATTAATGCTTCATTATAAATAATTGATTATTCATTAAGTGGTGGAAAAGTGGTGTTTGGATCCCACATTGAACGCCTAAAAATGATTTTGAATATTTTAGCCTTATAAAATGGGAGGTTGGGTGACATTTTACATATTATTTTTGGAATATTTTTCTTAAAATAGTTTCAAATATAAAATTAGTTAAATATTTTCCAATTTTTAATTCGTTTTGCACATTTATATAGACATATATATAATTAAAATTAATTTAAATGTTTTTGAGAAAAATAGAGGGATGGAGTTGTTCAAAAAATCACCTCTTTAAAATTTTATAAATTAAAAACTATCTTGGACATCGCCTTCATAATAATTTTTAAAAGAGGGAAATGTCTAAGAAAGCACCCATCATTCAACCCAAATCACCCAATAATTTGATCAGTAAATTGGGAAATAATTAACCTATCTACCAATTTTGGTAATTTTTTAAAATTTTTGGTTATATTGGAAGAGATTTGAATTTAAAACCTTCCTTGACACCCAATGAGAGATAGGTTCCCTCCCATACCATGATCAATGACCCTCAAGTTTCTAATTATGGGCTAATATTGAGATGGGAGCCACCATTAAGAAATGGCATTGCAAAAGGAATGCGTTTATTTCATCTTTACATCCTAGCTATTATAAGGAACTAAATGATACAAATGGAGTTTACAACGAGATTTCCAGATTATAGTACATGTCATCACTCCCCACTAGATTCATCACAACTCATCCGCAACCCCCAAATAATAGAAAGGTGGGGAAAATTCACTAACAAGATTTTGTTGTGGGTAATCAACAGTGGTGGTGTAACCACTGCAGAAGTACACGGAGGGGAGTGGAGGAGATGCCTTGTATTTCATGATGGTTCTAAAATAATAATTGAAACATGGTTTCTTAGTACCCACTAACAAGTAGCCATAGTTTCAACATCCAGATTCATTGAAATTGGTCCAAGAAGATACTCCAACTATGGCAGAACAAGCATCTTCAAATAATGTAGTATGGTGAAAACATCATGGATACTAGGAAATATAAACACTATAAGGATTATTTTCCCCCCACTACCATTATAAAACACCCAGAATTCTCTAAGGAAATAGTGATCGTGTGCCGAGATCCACCGTTAATCAATGATGCAAGTGGAGGAAACTCCATGAAAGGTCGTCGATGATGCGTTGGAAAAACAGATCCTTGGTTTCCTCCCCTGTCTATCCAACACCCCACCACTTCCATGATCATATATTTTCATGTTGATAGGTTTGGAAATTTTTTTTTCTTTCCCATAGTTTATCATGGAGGTTCTGGGGTTAAAACTCTCCAAAGGATCAATGAAGGACTTGTGTTGTCCAATCCATTCCGGACATCCTTCCATGGAGTTCTCATAGTCAATTCTATTGCTTAATGGTGTCTCCAGCCACTCCACCATTTATTTATTGAAGCTATTTAGGTGGTTTATTATGGTAGTGTCAGTCAAAACAACTTATGAATATTCTTTTTTTCACAGTAGAATTAACACTGGTTCCATAAAATAATATTATTTTTGGATTCTATTTTTCACATTGATGTGTATCTTCATAGAACAATTTCAATGAATCACAAGGTTGAAACTAGGATCCCATCTGGTGTTTTCTTAATAAAAAACATTCCCTTATTATATTGAAACATTGAAGCATTAAAAAGCATCTCCCCTATCTCCCCTTATGCTAATTCAGTGGTTTCACCTCTTTCCTTAATTACCCACCCACACATATTTTAGGTAATTTTTCCTCATCTTTCAATCCATTAGTGGTTTTGGATGAGAAATGATTGATCCAGTAGGGAGAGTTGGCCCATACTCTAAGATAATAAGATCATTTTAAAATCCATTCATCTCTTTCTATGCATTGTAATAGCTTTAATCCATGAAGGGCACAAAATCATACCCTTCTACAACATCATTGACTAATGGTGTCTCCCAACACACCGTCATTTCATAGTTCACCTTTTCAGGCTATTAATCAGGGTAGGGGTGGATACCTAGATCTCCATGGGTGAAAATAAAGGGAAGATACTGTATAATACATCACCATTAACTTTATAATGGTTAGACCAGTTCGTTCCCATAGTGTTGTTGGTTAGCATTGTATCATAGTGAAAAACTTGTTGAATATGGGTCATTGATCATGGAGTGGGTTGGGCTTGAGGAAACAAAGGATATATATCTTCCGATACATCCCCAACTACGTAAATGACCTCCCAGAAAGGATTGAATGTATATGATGATGTTTTGAAATGATATGGTGGTTGGTGATCCACAATTGCATTACAGACACTACAAAAGCTTCAACAAACCCTAGTGAAAAAATGATCCCTCGTATACACAGTGTGTAGTTCATAGATGAAATATAATATTCATTAAATTTGGTCCATTAAGGGACAATTATGGACCTAAAATAGGTATATGTGGAATGGATCATAAGAGGTGTTAATGTACAAGAAAATGGGAAACCAAGCAAATAGAGGTTTTTTATTCTGTTCACACTAGTTGATATGCAAAATGCATTGATTGGGGGGAAATCTGAATTCATAACTCTGTAGTGAAATATCACATATAAATGTTATTAGAATTTGTGTCCTAGAACAATAATATGTATAATTTATGATAACATGTATTCATGTTTTGAATAATAATTAACTATTTATCAAATCATGATTCTCTTTATTTGTGATATAGTATGTCATAATATCCTATGAGTATCTATTTCACTAAAAGATCATAGAAGTTTCTCACTATGATGAGGGTCCAGATGATCCATTATGATATCCATAAATATATATTATATAGATTGATGAAATCAGTTGAGGTACACAAATTCTATAGGATATCAATGGTGGAGTCTTATAGGACATAATGGCACCTCATCATGGTGTACACCCTTGATAATTTATTGTGTATGAAATTACAAGAACAAGACCCACTAGTAAGAAAATAACATTTATATGTGTCATTGGATGTTTCAATCTATGAATGTGTGTATTGATCCTAACACTTTATGATTATTATTAATGGATATTATTAGTCATGTACCTTGTTTTATTCAAGAAAACTGTTATGACATTTGTTCATGGTGAATTTTGATAAATCAAGTACATCACATATATTACTTTATTAATGAATAATGTAGGAAAGTATTTCTCTCTTAAATTCATAAATAAAAGTTTATTTTCCATGCCATTTGATGGAAATGATACATCTGAAATAAAACCATTTCCATGGAATTTTTTAGTAATGTTCAATTTCTACTAAGTCATAGAAAGATACATCAATCATTTAGGTTGATGGAACCATCATGGAACCTACTTTATTAGAGATATCATGATAAATGGATTATATTATATGGTAATTTTCTGAATGAGGAATTATGATATTTCAACATTAACTTCTTTCATTATGGGTGTCTCAGTATGTTTCTAGGCATTATCCTTAGACTTTAGGCTGCATTCCGTAATGCCACTAAGAAAGAGGCCTTGAGGGCCACACAGTATGTGTATGTAGAATTTAAATTATATAATAATACTATTTATTATTTAACATGATGAATAAATGTTATTCATGTATGTGGTTTAATATGTTTTCATGTTTACTTGATCAAAAATATTTCTTCAGTATTTATTCAGTGACATATTTTGTGAACATAATTTATAATAAATATTTATTTAATTAAAAATATTTATTTTTCACGCCCCATAAATATTAGGGTGGAATGTCTAGTCCAGTTTAAAACTCTGGTGTGAAATAATTTATATTGAATATCATTTGAATAAATAATATTTATTTTAATTCGAGAGTTTAGTACATGTCACAAAATAATAATCATATTATTGTTATCATAATAATGGGGTTCCACATGGATTTTCAAATAATATTATTGAATGAAAAATTATTATATTTTAAAACTAGAGGTATATTTACTAAATTATATTAATTTAATGGTAGAAAATTCATTATGTCTTGCACAACACATCAAAATAGATTATAAACATAGACATAAATAGAACACTCTCTATGAATTCTTTTATGAACAAAGAGTGATTCTATACCTCTACCACTATATATCCTAGATAGATCGAAGAGAATAATTCGTGAAATGATTACTTGGGTGATTAAGGGAGAATGACCCAAGCATTAGGATCATACATTCTAAAACTGATAGATACCTATAACACTATTCAGATATTTTTGGGTCACTCTTAGATCACCACTGAAGTTAATCTATACTTTATTATTATAATGAAACGATGGTTTGATGTAGAGATGATGTCAGATCCGATAACGAATAAAGAATTATTCATAAATAATTTATTATTATTTATTAAATTAATTATAAATAATATGTGATGATATTGTGTCTTGGATTAAGAATTCAATTGTACTTTAATCTTTGATTCATTTCCATTGATCATGACATTTATAATTTTTAAAATATAATATTTATCATTGATTTTGAAAAATAGACGAGTTAAGAATTCTCTATCTAGCACTTACACTGTGACCAGAACCTTCAAGTGGTATCAGAGTGGTTGCATATTTATATATAACTATTTAAAAATCATTGATTATTTTATGAATTTTTCATTAGTTTTTTATTCTATTTTAATTATTATTTAATTCAAAATGTGAGATATTATTTTCATCCCCTTAATTCTAGAAAATATATTCAAATTGAATAATTAAATGAATTAAATAGATTTTATGAACTTTTTCGGTGGTTCCAAGGATTATAGATGGATAACACAAGAATACATGCATGTGTCCTGTTGGTATACACTATATTTCCATGTTCAATAGACCAAAAATTAATTAAAAAAAATAATTCAATCTATTGAAATTTATTACACGTGGTGTATTTAAATATGCAATGTGGATTAACTTAGGCTATCTGATGAATATTCAACTAGACTAAATAGCGTGTAGCTATCCCACATGGCATGCAATCCATTAGTCATAGACGAGCCATGTATTCTCATACATGGACTGCATGAACGGTGACCATGTAACTTAAATACCTCATGCTATGTTTCCCACATACATACCATGTGCCCAAATATTATCTATGGCACTGTTATATGATGAGTCTATATGGTTGTGTCATAAATAGATGGTTAAAAAATTACTCGATATTTAGATGGATTATACAGACCGTTTATTTTACCAAGTTATGCAGAAATAAAAATAATGTATTATACTACTTAAACCTTGTCAAAATTCATTCCATGTTGTTTTTATATTGATATTAAAATCCATGTAATGAGTGGTATATATACATAAACTAAATGTCTAATTATTATTTGTGTAATGTTGAAAAATTAATATTGTTTATAATTCATAATTAAATCATAACACTGTGCATATTGAAACATGCAACTCTATGTAAATACGATGGGTTATGTATTTTAATTACGTTGAAAATAAATTCCAATAAATTACATGATATGCAATGTAAGATACATGTCACATGATTAAAAAGTAT
The DNA here is from genome assembly GCA_963277665.1 of Viscum album. Classification (NCBI taxonomy): domain Eukaryota; kingdom Viridiplantae; phylum Streptophyta; class Magnoliopsida; order Santalales; family Viscaceae; genus Viscum; species Viscum album. The sequence continues at coordinate 42,389,647 of OY728162.1, forward strand.
ATGAAAGTAATACATGTTTGGTAGTTTAGATAGGGTACTTGGTGTGTTGCCTCGAAGGAACATTTTTATACACATTTAATTTTAAATAAACTTATTTAATTTTTTTGAAATTATGATGGGTGAGAATATCAAGATAAATTTAGATGATAATTAAAATAAATGAATTGATTAGTCAAATAAGAAAATTAGACGATTCAAGAACTATTTTTCTGAAATGAGAATGATTAGAATTGAATATTTTTTTATTATTAGTATAATTTCATTCATGTGTGTAGAAGATCATGATCATAAAATAGATATTTTATGTGATTGATTTACTTTAATTTATTATTAAATTAAATATATAATTTTTTCATCAACCCTATGCTCTTAATGTAATAGTACATCCTCCCATTGCTTCTTTTAATTAAACCCCTTAAACAATCCTTTAATTAATCTCACAAAAAACTGATTAAAAGACTACGTAATGGATAGAGATATTAAGATAGTGGATGAAATTAATATTTTAAGATGAGGGGAAACCCATCCATGAATGATACATTTGTAGATAGGTGAAAAATGCAACACGAACCTTAAATGGTTCAAGGTGTTTTCCCCATAGGTCAACCATCAGTTTATCATCTGATAGATAAAATAAACATTAGTAAAAGATCATGATGATACAAATTTATTATTTTATTTCTATCATGTTCAATGGTTATTTCTTCATGTATGTTTTCTTACTATCACATGAATTAGTTAATTTACAATCATGCAATCTAGAACTAAAATAAATTGGAATATGCATAAATCTTATCTAAGACATGGTCAATAACTTATATAAGTCTACGTAATATTAGAAATTATATAATATAGATAATAATTTTCATGTTAAGAATAAAGATAAAATCCTAAAACTATATATATTAATTTAGCATGAACTTCCACTACATAAGTTAAAATCAAATGATTGTTTAAAGAGCTTGTCAGACCATAGTTTGGGTGCTTTAAATTATTGAAGAATTCTAACATGACATTTTAGTTTGACAAAATTTAGTTCATATCATGTATTGACTTCAAAATAAGGACATGGTGTAACTAAGAGGAAAATATTGAGGAAATCCAATTTAAGGACTTAAATATTGGAGAGTCCAATCAATAGATCAAGTAGATGTGAGTTAATGTAGTTTTCATTTAGAAGAACTACATAAAACCCTTTAAATAGCTTGACATAAAAATGAAGGGGAGATGAGAATTAGAATATGGATCCTTGAAACTATAATGTACAAGAAATGAGATATTATAAAGGTAATGGTGAGGGTTATTGGGTTAAAATAAAGTAATAAGAGATTAATAAATATAGTTTTTATTTATCTTTCCACATTTTTTCATATAATGTAAAAAAAATTATTCTTATTACTTGTATAGACCACAATAAATATAAATTTAAAAATTAAATTATGATCCATAATTGATAATAATAACCTTCACATAGGCACTAATTTACATGAATGGAAAAGTCACATACATTTTATCCTTTTCTATGAAAGGGAATTATATATTATGGAAAACCCTATTCCTAAAGAACCTATCATAGAGGCTAGTGCGGTAGAGTTTTCTCTCTTTAAGAAACATTTGAATAATTCAAAATATTTTAAATGTTTTATGGAATCATCATATTTAACTTATTGATAATATTTTATGTTTGAGGAAAGACATGGTTTAAATGTGGGGGTATTTGATAGATATTTTTTTTCAATTTTTATTCCCATTTTTAATGAATTTTTGATATTTTTTAATTAAAAAACCCTTTATTATCTGTTTTTTACTAATTTATGGGTAAATATGGAATCTGGAAATGAATTTTACTAAACAGACTAAAATTATGAGTTTTTCATTTAAAATCTTATTTATAAGTCTTATGATTTTTTTTATATTTTGCAATAAATTTTTAGGGTTTTGTGTAATAATTGTCATGGGGCCCAGTAATCCTTCAACAAGGATGGCCCGCCACATATCCATCCCATAAGGGGACTTTTGACCAATCTATATGGGAAGGTCCTGCATGTTCCCCAATGTGTCATGGGTGTTGATGCCCCGTGAAGGTGAGATACTAGTGGTGAACCCTATTGTGAGTATTGGTAGCCAAATCCCTACCAGCAAGTGTGTGTCACAACCTGGTGTGTGCAGTGTGATGTGGGAGGCCATCCCTATAGTAGGAATCTGGGTGGATGTTCCCGCATTGAGCCTTATAAGGGATCTTGTAGAGTCATCTCGATTCTATGTGGAACATGATCTCTATAAATCTCCATTATGGATCTGCCAGGTTCCACCATCCACCACCACTCCACCACCCCAATTTCACTATAGACCACTGGCTACCATCCTTTGAGGATCTGGCTTATCCTGGGAACCTTCACCCATGACAAACCTATGACTACTTGGCATCACCAATTCTTCCTCCTCCTTTCTTTATTCTATTTCCACTCACTATGGTCACACTACCTCCCAGTGTGATGTTTGGGATCTCTCGAGGACTATCATGACCACCTTCAATAACCTGAGAACAAATAGGAATTCCCTGCCCATCGCTACCTTCAATTTTCCTCTACTACCTTAGATTACCACCATGAACTACCACATGGAATTTTCTGACCTCTATTTTCCTCACCTCACCACATCGAGACATGCCACCAACCATTGCTCGCCACCACTGTTGCGGCCATTTCAACCCACCGCTTGTGCCTCCCACCGTCATTACTATATTATGGGGAGATACTCTCAAATCCCACAAAAACGCCAGTCTTATCCTCCTCCGGACACTATAAAGTCTAGAGGATAGGAGGAAGAATCCTGCCAATACATTCTCACCTCCACTGTAGTGTCTTGGCCACTACGCCCACCACCGCAACACACTACAAGCTGCCATCCCTCACCACCAAATTCATCATCACACAATATGCACCACATCAGAGGAGTCCACATGGTATGTAAAACTATGGTTCTTGGGTGTGGTTTCGAGAAGATGAAGACCCCCATTCTCGGGGGGGGGGGGGGATTTAATGATAGAATAGGTTGAGGGACTCTCCCTCATCCTATATTAGAATACCCATACCTCTTTCCAAATATTGGTCCACTGACCCCCTTCACACTAGATATCTCAACTAAAAGAGGAAGATTTTGAAGCAATTTTCTTCACCACATTCTTCTTCATTTTTTATTTTTTTTGATTTATTTATTTTTTATATTAGTTTTAATTGTAATTTCATTTATATTTTAATAATTAAATCATGAATATTTCTAAATTTTGTGTCCACCATTTTCAACATCATCTTTTCCTATTTTAATTCTTCTTATTTAAATATAAGTATAAAATAAAAAATAAAAAATTGTTATTATTATTTTTATTATAATTATAACAGTATTATTTTTAAATTATTTTGTTATTTTCTTTTATCTTATTATTTTAAATTAAAATTGATCTCATAATAATAATAAAAACAAAAATAAAAATAACAATAATTAAAATTAATACTAATAATATTATTATTTTAAAATTATATATAAATTATAATTTTTTAGTTTTTTATTTATTTTTATTTAATTTATCACTCTCTAACTGTCTCTTTCATCCACCACTATTTTTATTTTATTCTTTCATTTTATCTTCTTCTTCTTGTATTCCCATTTCCACCATAATGATCTATTACTCTAAAAAATGAGTGTCTAACCCTGAGGCATGGGTCAGGGGTAGGTCAATGTGATCTATAATTTTCATTTAATTTTAATTTTAAGTTTATTGATAGAATTGAGTTTCATCCTTCGGTGAGGTGAATTTCCTAGATGTGGTGTCTGCCCCCAATGACATGAAACTCAATATATATCTATTTTATTATTTAAATAATTTTCCCTCTCTATATTGGTTAATTATTAATATGATATTACTTGATTTAATCAATGGATGAAACAACATCTATTGAGATGGGTCTAGGAATATTACACCTCTAAGAACAAGGATTTTCATCCTCTTTGATTAAAGGAGGAGGTGGAAATAGCAATTCTTAGGCATTCAATGATATTAAAAAACTTCTAAATAAATAATACTATTCAAAACATGATATTGTATGTTTGGATTATCAAATAGAATTCAAACATATTGATGAGACTAATTACTGAACCTTTAACCAAACCACAAAACCAAGTGATTTTTATATAACTCATTCTATTTATATATTATTGTTAGTTTAAATTCTCAAATTTCATGTCATCTAAAAATTATTCAAAGCACCAAAACTAAGATAATTTGGTGATTTGGATGATTTAGGTGTACAAAAATGAGAGGCACCTTATGTGAGATGGCACTGGTCAACCATAATGCTGCTCTAGGAAAATAATATTTCTTTTCAACACTCCATAAAAAACATGCATCACTAACATCCATGATGTCATATCATGGAGGAAAATTACCATCATGGATTATTTTCACTCTATAATCCCACACAATATGTATCATTAAAGTAAAACATTACCGAATGAAATGAAGCACTGTGAAATTATGGGCATGCTCGTCACTTTTATATTTTGTAAATCCATAAGCATGTCACAGAAATCACTCATAATAGGATCATACTTTATCAAATTTAATTCCATGACCAAGTATTTGTTAGTACACATACATAATTACAAAATAAAATAGGTATTGTTTTGTGTCGATGAATACCCTTGAGTGGAAAAATTGATTTTATTCACAATAAAGAGGTTTGGAATTGAAATATCACAATGAAATGTTTCACAGCATAATGGTAGTAATTAAAGATTCATAAAATGGATTAAGGAGAGTTAAAGGGGTATGTTTTTTATTTTTATATAAAATGTATAATAATAGGGATTAGGAAAAACAAATCCCAACTTTATGAATTGGAAATAGAATTCATATAATGAAGAAGTTGTTTGAATGAAGTATATAAGGAAAGGATCGTATACCTTGAGATGGTGATTCAAAAGTCATGGGAGGAGCTTATTGGGAGCATTGAGGAAACTTGGGAGGATTACAGAGAGGTCATGGTAGATTAAAAACATTCTTAATGGTTTTTTAGTTATGAATAATTGGAACTTGTGTGGTTTTATAATAGAAAAGTGTTGGGTGTTCTTTATTATTCCCAAAATATAAGATTCGAACTCTATATAATAACGTAATCAAAACCAAAATCCTTCTAATGGGGTTTCCATTGTATTATGGAAAATACGAGTGGTATTCATTATTTTATATGTTCATGGTCGCAAATATTTAAAATATTAACCTTTATGATGTGGAAGCGAGTCATGTGCATAACGAAATGATTTTTAATCCTCAAAATATAATATAGGTTTTTGAGGATTCATAATGGTTTTATAAAATTACTTAAATAACCTAAATATCAATTTATTGTAATGTATAAACATATATTTTGTTTTGGATATAATTTATATCATGTATTACACCACTTTCTAGTCATTATGATGTAATAATAAACATCATATATCTGTACCATATTTAATTTTTTCTCCGAAATTCAAGTATCTCAGAAAATTTTGAAATATTAAATATTAGATAATTTCAAAATTATTATTCCAAAAAATAATTTTATTTATTAAAATAAATTTTTAAATATGTGAATATTCAGCCTTAAAACATGTATTGACAATCATTGAGAAATTTTTGTTTTCAAAAAATAATAGTTTTCAGACACTTATAAAAATTACATTTGAAATCATAAAAAAATATCACTATATATATTTAACAAATATATGTAATTGTATTATTATATTAAATTTTCTTTCATTTTTTTATAAAAATTCATGACTCCAAAAAAATTAATTTCTTAATTAATTTTTTTATATTACCCAAAATTACATTTTGTGATTTATCATATTAAAATAAAAAACATTTATAAGGTAACATTAATAAGAGGTAAATAGAAAAATTATTATATTAAAAATAAAATATACATTTTCATGTTATTGTGGTATTGCTACACAAAACAATATTAAAGTAGAAAACTCTATAATGTTAAGGTGTGCATTGGTGAGATTTTCATGTGGTTGTTTAGCGTACATGGTTTGGGTGATGATCTCGATGAGCCTTAAATTTTCCAATAAGTAGTTTCTCTCCTGCATTAATTGTTGGATCTCATCTTGGGATCCATCAAGGTAAAATCCTAATGAATATTTCTCCCTTGTATGCTCTAATAAATGGGTTTCATAGGGTACAATCCTTCTAGTCGAGGCTATCACTTCCTTTTTCTATGTCAATTAGATTTTTAAACAACTATATTGATACTAATTATATGGTCACTATCAAATGAGTATATTACCAATGATCATGTTTGTTAATGATAATTTAAATATAATTAGATATAATATAACCAAATAAGTTTATGTGTTTTCTTTAAAAAAATTCATAATAGGACATTAAATTAAATAAAAAAGGCAATAAATGTTTGAGACATTAAAATCTCCCCCTTGAAAATTATCATCTTAGATATTTTTACATCATACAATAAAACATATGAGAGTATTCATTTTTCATCACCTCATTTGGTTCCCTTGTAACTTCTTCAAAAAAAAAAATTCTCTATAATTATTTCACTAGGTTCATTATGTTTTTTCATTGTACTTTGTATCTACGATCTAAGATCTTATCCATTTACTCCTCATAAGAAAGATCATTCTCAAATGTTACCAACATTGGATTAATCATATTTTATGGGTATGGTATTCCCTTCCCCAAGATGGATACATGGAAGAAATCATGTTCTTGTGATAGGTTTCATGGTAGTTCAATTATATAGGCTATCACATTGATGCGATCAAGGATATTAAAGGGACTAATGTATCTTAGAGGAATATTCCCCATTTTCTAAAATCTAATAAATTTATTCCAAGGAGATAATTAGAGGAATACATTATCTCTATACTCAAATTTTAGTTCCCACTGATTATTGTCATCACAAGTCCTCTATCGATTCTGAACATCCCTTATGTGATACTAAATGTTCTTGAAAATTTCCACCATTTCCTATACCATTTCTGGACCCTGCAGTTTGCATTCACAAACTTTATCCCAATATGTAGATGATCTTCACCTTATTCCACAAGGGGATTCATAGTGGTTTATTTGGATTATTTTGTGGAAATTATTATTGTTTGGGACCTATAAAATATAAATGTGTTAATCCAATCATTCTTTTATGTCTACTAAGCATTCCCTCAACATGTCCTCGAGTATCTAGATAGTCCGCTCAAATTAGCTTCCATTTTGAGGGTGACAATCTATTATGATGTTAAATTAAGTATTTAGATAATGTTATAGATTCTTCAAGATCATGGTGGTAAATACCATATCATGATTAGATATAATCTATAGTGTACTTTTATATAATCTCACCACTTATATAAACTACATCTTTAAAATTTTCTCGGCTAAAAATCCCTATTTCATGGGAATGAAGTGAGTTGTCTTTGTAATATGATCCAATACAGACTATATAGAATTATTTTCTCTTAATTTCTTCAAAATAACAGTGAGAAATTTCATGGTTATATTTTTCCATTTCTATATAGGTATGAGTAATTTTTTCATCATCCACTGGATTTATTTCTTTCAATCCTTCCCTTACTGATACCCAAGACACCATGATGTATATTCCATGATCTTATTTTAATATTTTCACAATAATAGTCCTCCCAGGGATGTTGATACATATTTTTGATCCTTGGAAGAATGGAGAAGGCTGATTTATTGGCTCCATCCAATAACTATTTCTTTATCTTTGAATTTAATGGTACCCAAAGAAATAAACCAAATTTGAAAACTAATTCCCCATTGATTTTAAACTCTATGTATTCCCCCTTTCTTATAGACTCCACCTTCTTCTGAATTTACCCATCATCACATTGATAATCTTTCATCTTCTTCATAAGGGATGGTTAATCAATCATTTTGGAATGGATTGATTATGTTCCTTACTTTATAAATCACATATCCATACATTTCAATTATAAGAAGATAATATCCCTCTAAATTATAATCAATGATAAAATTATCAGATCCTTTATACATAGAGTGTCTCCTAATTTATTTATTTTACCTAGGATGGTAGTGTATTGATCAATCATCATCCATAATCATCTTTAACTATCTACATTGGTGCATATTCAACTCTCTCTCTGTGAATATATTCTTTTAGATCATATCATAAATAAATATTTAACAATTCTACCCAAAGAGATAATTTCTCATGATTTTCAATGTGAAGATTACTGTAACCAAATCCAGATCATGTGTTGGGTAGTTCTGTTCATGAAATTTTAACTTCCTTGAGTCAGAGGATATCACTTTATTATTTTACATAAATACACAACTGGATCCACTCTTCAATAAATTTCTATATACCACCAAAAGATCCCCACATGTGGGTAGTATAAGTATAAGTGCAAGGATAAGCCTCCATCTCAACTTAGTGATGCTCTATTTATAGTCATTATTCCCAAACAACATGACTCCATTGTAAGATAGTTTTTATAGGTTTTTATAATCATGATACATTTCTCACAATGCAATTATAATACCCATACTTTCTAAGGAAACTATGGATATTTTTTATAGAAGTTGTCCTTGGACATCTTTAAAATGCCTATTTCATTGAAGGTTACACAAATATCCCATTTCTTGTGATAATGGGCCCAATGAATGAGACTTCATTAAATAAGAACTCACATTTCCTATACTTTTCATAAGTCGTGTACATTGTTAAGGTCCGTAGTAATGTTCTTTGATAGTCCTCATGAACCTCCTTGCTTTTGGAGTATATTATAATATCATCTATTAATACTGCCTAAAATTTTTCAATGAAATATCTAATGTCTATTTTCCAAAAGTATATGAATATTGCTGGAGCATTAGTGTTTTCTAATGGAATTACAATGAACTCATAGTTACCAAAACTTATATAGATTTTAGTTTTGGGTATGTTCTCCTTCTTAACCCTTTAAAATACCCTGACTGAAAATCCAGCTTCAAAAAGTATTTGGATCCATGTAGCCGATTAAATAAGTCATCAATCTATGGAATAGGATACTTTCTATTATCATGATATTGTTGATATTAGGAAAATCAACGCAATGTCACATTGAACAATCCTACATTATGATGAAGAGGACTCGTGCACCCCATGATGAAGCACATGGGAATATGAACCCAGTATTCCGATTCTCATGTAGTTGTTTCTTCATATTCTCATGTTCCAAAATATAAATTCTATAAAAATTCTGGGATATTTTAAATTCCCTAGGAAAGATCTCGACTGAAAATTCAAACTTTTAGATAGAAAGAAGATAATAAAATTCTTGATGAACCACATTATCATTTTCCCTCAAAATGGGCATGTCATCAATTAGGATCTTTTCCATATAATTAATCATTTGATCTAGATAATATTTCTCATAGAGAAATAAAATCTATTCTTGATATGTTAGTGATAAATAACTCTCATTCTCCTCCATATACTGGTATTTAATCGGAGTATGATTCATGTTACAAAGAGTTATTTCCTACTTTCATCAATTTATGTTGGATCTATGAAAATTAAGTCAATTCATACACATAATTGCATCAAAGTCAGCTAAAGTGAGTATCAAAAGGCTTTTTGGGATGTTTAGCACACAATATTAATAGGGGTAGATTTATATACATGGGATGAAAAAATTTACCAATTTTCTATTTTCACCAATAGACATACTTCCAAGAATTGCGGTGTTGTTTGAATAGTTCTACTAAACATGTGTGATACGAAGGAATGAGTAGAACCAAAATCAAAAAGTACACTCACAATTCGTAGAGGAATAACTAGTATTCTTGTCACAACATCATTTTTGGGATCCACACCAGTGGTAGAGATGGCATAAGATCCCCCTTTCTTATATAGATATTGTTGGTGATGGTTTTCTCTAAACTCAATTAGCTTAGTGCATTGGTTTTAGAAGTTAAATTATTCATTTAAATTAAATCATTAGATAATAGGATGAGTTTTTATTGGAGAATTTATATTTTCCTCTTAAATGGTGGATTTATCCCATTGAAAATCACTATATAGGTTACCTTCTACCCACACCTAAATAATTTCCTCTATCCCTTCAATAAATTTTAGGGGTGCTTCTTCCCACAATTTTGTCAAGTGGGATAATTAAATTTCCTACCTCTTATATTTCTCCATCACACCTCCATAACAAATAAATACTTTCCACATCTTACCAACGTGATACCATTGAGATTCAATGATATCCATTTCAACTTTTAGCACATATAAATCAATTTCTTCAATGAAATCAATTTCCTGGATTTCCAAGGTTTTTTGTAGATTTGGTTTTATCCCACCAAATAAGATGTCAAATTTTTATTCAGGGGTAATGAAAATGACATAGGAATATCATGAATGTCTTAAGAAGTATTCTTTATACACCCTAAATAATTCATCACAATTTATCTTGAGAGAAAGAAAATACTATTCCATTTTTTATTGGATAGTGTGAGGAAAATATTTTTTGAAACATAATTTCTAGAATTCCCTTCCACCATCACTTCGATCTCTTCCTCATGATTCATATTATTGTTCAATGTCCACCAATGATAGTATTATAACACCTTATAAAAAATAGTCAGTATGACATACTCTTTCTCATAATATTAATGGATATATAAAATCATTTTAATAGAGTTGATACATTGTTCCATGATTAAGGGATCAAGTGATCCTCAAAAAGTCAAAAGCCTTTGTCACATAAAGGTCTAAATTGTAGCTTTTTAATTATTACAATGATTTGGGTTTTCATCCTAATTTTGATTTCTATTCAAAACACTAGTCAATTGAGAGATTATTAGAACAATGATTTCGATTCTCGTTTTCATTGGGTTGTGCATATGATTTAGATAGTCATCACATTTCCCTTCACATTGGTTGTTTACTCGGTTCCTCATATATCCTATCATTGGTTAGGATAAATGGAAAAGTAGGGAAGAATACATTTAGACTATTGAACACATAACCCTGAATCCAATAATATAAAAGGGACAACCTATTAATTATTTGTATTTCCATAACATATTAATTTCTAGGATTCAATCCATGTTACCCACAACCTATTTACTAACATAGAATATTATGATAATTTTTTGTTCCACTAAAAATGAATCGTATTGATCTCATGAATTAGCCAAAGAATATCCCCTAGAAGTTTCAAACCATGTGTGTATCATGGTTAATTTTTATGTACCTGTTCTCTATAGTGTCTATATCAATATGTTGTTTTCAGGTGTCACCCCTATGTATATCTATGCTAGTGCCGCATCAACTTGTAGTATCCAGATATGGATGTCTTGTCATGGAAACCAATTATTCTATAATTTACCATAATTTAGTTATTTCTTATTAATGTTTTTTCTTATACTTATGTATTTTTCTAGAGTTTTCTAATCATAGTACCAAAAGTAACTAACCATTCTTATGATATGGACTACGAAAACCCTTGTCCATATTATAAATTAATTTGGGATTTATTACATAATAATACACATAATAAAACATATAAGATAAATAATCATAGTGTCTTTGGGTAATTATGTACAATACCTAACAATATAAAAACATGTGGTAAATCCGTATTATTAAAAAATTCATTCACATGTTCATAATTATTCATCATTCAGAATACTGCATAGTAAAACCTAGGGATATACATAAGAAAGGGGTGACCTATAAATCCCAATAAGGGAATAAAAAATATATAGTTTTTATAAATTATTACATTGTATAAAATATATATTTAAATGGGACATGATGTAGGAGATATTCATAAACATAAAATAGAGGCATGATATATGTAGATAACATAATGGTAACATGGAAAAGTGGAAATAACTTTAAACCAGACATCATAATCAAAGGTAAATGAAAAATACCAAGATATTGTAAAATGTTTGAAAATTTCCCATACCAGATTATCTTAAATTTCTAATCCCATACATGAAATATCATGAGATAAATAAAATAACCAATGCATTGGATCACTATATAATTCTTTGGTACACCTATTTCATTCATATTATGTATATGTATAAGTGTGCCACATAGATCATTCAAAGTAAGACCATATTTCATGACATTTAATTCAATGATAAAGTAGTAAAAAATAAATACACGGAATTTAAAAAATAAATAATTTTTGGTGAGTTTAGGTTAATACCATTTAGTGGAAATAGTGATGGTATTCTTGATACAAAGGTTTGGAATGGAAAAATCGCAGTGAAATTTCAGCAGAGTAACTATAGTAAATATTAATTCATAATTTTTTTAATGAGAGATAATGAGGTATCTCACCATTTAGAAATAAATTTTTAATTAATATACATGTTAATAATATTTCCCAAAATTAGTAATTGGAAATAAAAGGTCTAAAATAAGGAATATGCATATATAAATAGGAGATGTGAAACATAACTTGCCTTGAGAGCATGATTCCAAAATCTTGGGAAGAGAATTTCGGGAGCTTGTGGGAACCTTGGAATGAAACTAGAGAGAGGGAGGTCAGAGTCAGTATGTTATCCATGTTTTTTTGAGAGTTGCGTAGTGGGAGCTTGGGTGTGTTTATATTAGAAAATAGAGGGAGTTCATTATTATTTCCCAAACATAAATTTTAGACACTATATAATAAAGAAAAAAACCCACAAAACTTGTGATGGTTTCTACGCATGGTATCTATGAATGTCGAGTGTTTTCCATTATTTTATAATTTTAATAGAAAAAATAATTAAATTATTACCCTTGGTGATGTGTAAGTGAGTCACCTTCATAATGAAATGATTTTAAACCCTTAAAATATATTATATGTTTTGAGGGATTCACAAGGGCTTTATAATATTAATAAAATAACATAAAAATCAGATTATTTTAAAGGGTAAACATATATTTGTCCGTTTTATAACCTTTATAGAATTTATTAAATCACTTTTGGGTCATTATTATGTCATAATATACAATGTATATATATACCATATTAAATTTTTATCCAAAAATTCTGCTATCTCAGAAAATTATGAAAAATTCATAGTTGGGTAATTTCAATGTGGTGATTCCAAAAGTAGTATTTATTTTATCAAAATATTTTTATAAATATATGGGTTTTAAATTTTAGTACATGTATCACCTTTTATTGAGAAATGGTCTTTTTTTATAATATTAGTCCTTAAACCCTTAAAACAATTACATTTGACAGCATACAAATTATATTATCATTTATATTTCACCAAATTTAATTAATTGTATTATTTTAACAGGAAATATTAATTTAAAATTCCATGAATTCATTAATAATTAATTTCTTAATTTAAATTCTATATTACCTAAAAATAAAATTTGTGTTTTATTGTATCCAAATAAAAATCATTTATAATATAAAAAAATATGTAGTAAATATTAACAATTTTATGTTAAAAATAAAATATAAATTTTTATATTTTTATGGTCTTGATACACATGCCTTTACTATAGAATAAATAACCATAAGGTTAGGGTGCACGATGGTAAGATTTTCATGGGGTGGTTCGGTATATTTAGTTTGGTCATGATCTCAATAAGATTGATCTTCCCCGATAAGTGGTTTTTCTCATTCATTAGATTAGGATGTCATATTGGTCTTTGTTAAGGGAAATTACCAGTGATTCAATCTCCCAAAAAAGCAATGATAAGTGGGATTCTTAGGGTATGATCCTACTAATCAAAGGCATCACTTTTTTCATCAATTGGATTTATCAAAACACTATATTTATAATATTTACATGATCACTTGAAATGACTACCTTATCAATGTTTATGATGCCTAATGGACACTCTAATCCTGATGGATAAAAAAATTAATGAAGTGATTGGATCTTATATAACCATAATACATAATATGTAACTTAATTCAATCTCTATGGGAATAAAAGTATAGGTCATTACAATCATTTAATGACAGGATGCATGTATCTTAATGATTTTCTATATGTTATACAAAAAACGATACCATACTCTATAAAAGACGCAAAATACCATGATCCCAAGCTTCATGTTCGAACCACCTCCAAAATTTGACCATCCAATAATAATCAATCTATATAGGCCCCTTTCCCTATTCTAAAACAGCATCCATGAAATCTGTCTTCGTAACAAGCGACATCACAAATATAGTGTTAGTACATCTCAGTGGTGCACCACCACTGGCATCTAAATAATTAAAGTACGAGTATATAATATATGTCATGAAGCGGTAATAGGGGTATTAATTTCATAAATTAATAATGATCATAAAATAAACTACATAAAACTTGAGATTTAGGATGACCACGAAGGCCAACCAAACCTGATTAATCGCAATGTAGAATATCTCTTAGAATTTCATGGAACCAACCTAAACAATTCCATAACTCTCTAAGGGTATAACTAAAAATCTACACCAAGTAATCATGGATATCCCTCTAAGTATTAAATTATATCTCAGTGAAAGTCCTATATATAATCATTTCATCACAATTGACTGGAATCCCTATATATAATCATTTCGACATAACCAAGAAGAAATCATATATATAATCATTTCCGAACAAACTGAGAATATGAACTGCATATTAATTTTAGAATAATCATGAGAAATACCTATATTTAAGAATTTAATATTTACTATGTCCAATCTATAGATATAATCATTTCATCATAATAGTTCATACACACGCATAACATGTCATAACATGACACATTAAATAAATATTTCATTACCACAAAAATAATTGATTATATTGGTCTAAAATTATAATAATCATCAAAATTGTTCAAATTTATTTTCATGTTTCAACTAACACATTTATCATTATCATTCAGTTATATCCACAATGCATTGGTTTATTATTTCATTTCATCTATTCATGTCATGGGATCCCTGTTCAATCCAATTACCCATTTACCATGACATGCCAAAATAATAATCAATTTTTTATGAAATTCACATCATTAAACCAACATTGATCTTACTAAAACTAAAAAAACATAATGACTACAAGATAATACTCACATCTATGGTGTCCATGAGTCGGGCCTTATATCTAATACACCCGATAAGATCCATAAGAGGTGTGAGAATTAAAATTATCAATATTAAGTTATTACTCCTTAGTTAGGCCATGCATGTAGTGTGATTGTATGATCACACTCAATGCACATACTAGAAGAATTTAAATATACATTAGGGAATTAAATTGAAACACCCACCTAAAAAAATAGTTTACAGTGACTAAAACTCTATGTTTGATCATGGATGGGTTTCTCTGTTCATCTCATCAATGAAGACATGGGAAATTATTTAACATGGAATTGATCCATTTACGTCAACCCTATCTGGGTTTCTGAACTTAGTAAAAACCCATTAAGATTAAATAGAATATAAAGTCCTAATTATTACCTACAACCTCATGATATGAAGCACCAAGATCCACAGTGGAAGATATTCTTGATGAATGAGATTCCTCAGACTTCATCGGCAGATGGGATCTAGTTGAAGGAAAGAGATACATTTTATAAAAATGTATGGAATTGGATTTTAAATGTTTTTCGTGGCTAATTTATTATGTGAATATGTGATATACATAGTGAATCCCACAGTTTCTATATCCATTGAAAAACACATCATTGGAAATAAAAAAAATAAAAACCTTTTTTATATCATAAATCCGGTTTATGCCATATATCTTGACATCATAGATTTATTGTAATAATTTATGCATTAAAAGTGTTTTATGGGGTCATATCACCCATGAAATTCAAACTATAAATATACAGTTTATTCTATGATTTTTTATGTAACGTATTTGACTACTTTACTTTTGTGGTATTTTATATACACAATACCAAAATATTTTATACTCTCTAACCAAGTCCAAGTAAAAGAATACCAACTCTAAAAAAATTATTACCAAATCATTATGATAGAAATACCTAGAAAAGATATGACTGTACAAACTCCCCACTATAGAACATATCATCTTCTAGTTATTCTCTATAAAATCTTTGTGGGTATCAATGAATATTGCTGGCCACTGTTTCAACATATTAGATTCCCTCTCCTTGGTCTTATCATATAGACACACATGTTTCCCCTGCACTCGAACTAAAGGTATGGTCTTCCCCCAAAGATTCATCACACAATGGTCCATAATATTGATATCATTCTACTCAAAGGATAGATCAAATCCAGATCAAAATCATAAATTTATAACATGTGATAAGGGTCATGGTGATATCTCTGAAGATGTGACACATGAAAAACATTGTTCAGGCCATTGTAGTGTTTTAGAAAGTCTCTACAGTACACCATTGCACTGACCCTTCCCAGTTTCTCAAACCGTTTGACCAAACATTGTGAAAGCTTCACATTTTTTTGGATGTGGAATTACCCCTCTCTAGGTAACATATGAAGGAAAATATAATGACCAAACTCAAACTATAGAAGCCATTTTTTATGGTTAGTGTATGAATTTTTCCGTCTCTATATAGTTATTGACCACAACCTAATCAATTAAACCTTCCGAGATATATCCCACTCAAAATTAGTTTCAATGAGCAATGAATCACTTTCATATAAGTATAGAATAGGAGAATAACATAACATTATTAAAATTTCCTAAAAAATTATTATATATATATTCCTAGAATATTTTATTATAACTGAACTCCATGAATGAAATTTATGGATCCAGAGAACCAAAAATATCTATAAAAAATACTCATAACATAACATCTAGAATCTGAATCATCTATTTGGATTTTATGTTAGAATGAGGATTACATGTTGTACATAGAAGAACATACAATCCTAAGGCCTTCTGAAGAACCATCCATAATTGAGATTTGAAATATGGATCTCCATAAAAAATTATCTTGTTTAGAAAATTGTGTAATCCAAATACTCACCGCACATAAACACTACTCAGATCATCAATGGTGAAAGTCTTCCTAATAAGAAAAAATTGGATACCTTTTTAATTCAATATATTATCACCTACAATACATTATTCATGTGTGATTGTCCTAGGTAATCCTACCATAAAATCAATAGTGACATCATCCCACTTCTAGTCTAAAATGGGTAGAGCTAAAATAACCATGTAGGGATTAGTGATTACCCTTCACCTGTTGACATATGAGGCATCCCACCACAAATCCCATTGTCTTCTTCTTTTTAACTAGAATTTAGTCTAGTCAACAAAGATCATGATACGTGTTTTTGAGTCCTGGATGAACCAAACATCTAGAATCATAAAAATATCTCATAATATCCTCATGGAATCCTATTAGAACACATACAACACTAAAAAAAATAGAAGAACATATCCACATCCTATAGACCATCCTGATAGTGTCTCCCCACCATATACGTTATCCCTTAATTCTATATCCTCCAAATCAAATAACAGGAAAGTCAGGTTCCCATCCATAATTATAGATAAAAATGATATTGAAATTATATAAAATCATCCCTATGACTCTTACAAATTAAGATGCATGTTTGTAATAAGTTTCATTAGCTTCCACCCATCAGAAGACTCCTGCACTAACATTTTCATCATATTTTAGTTTAAGGTGTCGAAAATAAAGATTCCTTTTTTTGGTGTATAATAGAACTCAAATTTGGAGGAAATAAGGTACTCAACCCAACTACCCATTAATGGTTTAGGTTTCAGTGAGAAAATATGTATTTGAGGAACCTATGGTATGTGTACAACACAAACATCTATCCCAATAGATATTAACTCCAACAAATCAAGGAATGTATCACCATAGATAACACTAGACCACATATATGGTAATTCCTATCATGTGGCCACATATTTCAATAACTATAAGAAACCAGTCAATCCTTATGTATTAAAACTACTACATTTCTAACTCGATATGTGCCATAGTACATGGTATAATCTATTCCCAGCATAGAAAACATGAGGATAAATTTTGAGTTCAACCTTCTCTTTAGCTTATGGAAATAATTCTCAAAAGAATCTAACCAACTAAACATTTCCCCAATATTGGATATATTGGACATTGGTTCTACCAATTGGGACAATTCATGGATTAAATGCAAATAATATAATTATATAATAAAAAAAATCTAAATATATAACTTATCCATAGGTTTCTCCTAAGATACTACGATTGAAACCTTCTTGGGGTAAACTTACATTCTAGCCTTTAAGATAACATGGTATAATAATTATGATCTATAAATCCAAAAACCACATTTATATAGAATGGATTAAATATGATGCTCTCTCAATGTAATTAAAAAGATATCATGATGTTTGACATGATTGTATACAGACTCAGAGTACCCTAAGATATCATTTACCAAAAATTACTCAAAAAGACCCAAGAGAGGATAAAATATCTGATTCATTAAGTCCATGAATACCATCAGTATATTCATTAGAACAAATGACATAACCATGAAGTCATACAATCCATACAAGCTAATAAAAGATGTATGGGTTATGTATGATAATATCAACCTAAACAGACGGTACTGAGACCTCAAGTTGTTCTAGGAGAAGATCATGACACCTCTCAGCTAATTAAATAAATGTGGATGTGTGTAATGGGATACCGGTCCTTTAATTTCAAACTGTTCATCCTCGAATAGTCCACACATAAACATAGTGTCTCATATTCTGTCTTGGTGAAAAATAATAGTAGATCCCCACATATAAGTACAATGTCATATGAAACCATTGGATTCAAGATATTAAAATTGAAAATTTATCACGTGATTCTCTATAGGTTCCATTATATAAGATGGATTGTAAACTAATTTATCTCGTGAAACAAATCCAATTGTGAACTTTATCTCCCACTCGAGTGGTATGATGGAGAAAGCTTCAGGAATGAAATCCTGTAAATGGTTCAAAAATAAAGAAAAATTAATATTTTAAAATCCAGCATCATCCAGAACAAGACTTGATATTTTAGGCATTAGATAATGCAATAAAAACTAAATTGGTCCTACTTGACCACCATAAAGATATTACTCTAATTGGGAGAAATAGGTATCCCCTTTGTGATATAAAAATTAAACTCTCCATTAGTGATATTCAATGTGATATTTTTACAAAACTATATAGGCCATAAAAAGAATCAAATTGAATCATATCATTTCTATCACAAAATTCTCCAAAAGAAAATAGTAGCCACCAATTTCTTGAGAATATTCCTATCATCGTTGGATATCCACTTACTGCACACCCAAAAATGTACTGATATTTATAAGGATGTCTAACATTTCCACAACCAATCTCTAAATATTTTCAAATTGAGAACATAAAAAGGAATGTTACTATCATGTATCCAACAAAAAAATCAAGGTTAAATGATAAAAGAATCACATATTTGATTGTAGATAGTGCAACATCCATACTAATTAGAGGAGATTATAGTAAACACCCATATATAATTATTGCAATCAACACACCTATAAAAATAGAAATTAAATGAAACTAACTACCTTTAAATGAAAATCATGAATAAATTCAAAACCATGATTAATGAATTTTAAATATTCAGATAATAAATAAATGAAATAGGCCTAGGCCTATCAACCTGCTGCTTCCGAAACACACCAAGGAATGGTTTTTCTCAAAAGTATAGAGGATTAATTATTGAATTGTATTTTTCTTAGAATATTTACTTAATAAGGTTCCAGAAAATTATATATCTCAATATAAACCTTTCATAGAATATTTAGATTAAAAGAATGCTCAAATTGTGGTGTGTTCCACCCACACCACTACCTACACACCTTAATATATTTATATTTTAATATTATGAACTATTATTTATATTATAAAATAATAAATATAATTTTAGTAAATAATTATGATATAATTTTATTATTATTAATGAATATATTATTTATTACAAAATATGGAGATAATATTATTAACTTTTAATTAATCCCCAAACTCTTGATTCTAGAATTTGATAGTTATTAATTCTTTAATACCTTTGTTAAATTATTAGACATTAAATATATAAAATGTTATCAATTATATTGATATTTATTTTTTATTAATTTTTTGATAGGAAACCCAACCCAACCCACACACAATTCCTATTATTCCCAACATTGCCCATTCCCTTATGGGTGTACCAGACTCTAGGTCTCGAATGAACTCTAGGGAGTCGACTAGGTAAAACCACCACTCTTCATGTTTTCTTAAACTGTTGAGAGTTTTAAATCAACTGGTATGTAATTACAATGTTGAAGCTTAACTAGTTGGAATTGAATTCAATTCTTTGTTGAAACCAGTGAATGGCCAAAACCACTAGCCCACCCCCACATGGGATATATCATTAATTATTAATTACAAAATTTATGATATCAGTTATTAATTATATTATTAATTATTGATTATTGTATTAGTTATTAATCATATAAATAGTTATTAATCATAGTATCAGTTATTAATTTTGGTAATTAACTTTTCAATATTAATAGAATGGTTATTTATTATTATTATACTAATTGTATTATAAATTTTTAATTAGTATCCAAACACAAGATTATGTCCTTTTAAGATTATTAATTAATAATAACATTAATTTTGTTATTAGTAATTTAATAAATTACATGTTATTAATTGTTTTATATTTTTTTAGGATTCCTTACCCAACCCATGTATAGTTCATGTTCTTCTAAGCATAGATCATTCCCTTACAGGTGCACTAAACCTCATGTCTCAAATGCACCGTACCGAGTCAAATTGGTAAAGACCCCCCTCCCCATTCTTTCATTCACTATTTAGGGCACTAAATTAAAACTCATTGAATTACAATCCTGAAGGACAAAATGTGGGATTCAAATTACCATCTTCATTGAAACTAGTGAATGACCCAATCCATTGAGCCACACCTGTAAATTCTATATTGTAAATTCTTAATTAATGTATTTATGTTATTAGTTATTAATTATATAAATAACTTGTAATATAATTAATAATTAAAAATATAATTAATAACTATTTACATATTAAATATCAAATTAAAAAATTTAGATTTTTTAAAATAAAGAATATATATGTACATATTACCAAAATTATGTGAATGCTAAACAATATATTGATATAAAGTGAAAAGGAATAGTTTAGAATAGTTCATTTTTATTAATATTGGCACGCATTGAATATAATGTTATAATAAATCAATAAAATTTAAAATATTTTTTTTATAACATTATAGAATTTAAATATACTATTATTTATTTTTTATAAACAACTATATAATGTATATACAATGTTATACAATATAAAATATCATAAAATTAATTTCAATGTGATATAAATTTAACATTATATATGTAACAACCACCATCGGGTACCCTCTCACAAGACCATGACAGTTGGCTATGTGAACTCAAACATGCCTCCTTGTTTTCCAGAGTATGCCGACTAGCAGTAAGGGTGTAAGGAATATTGTGGGGACACTATAATTTTTGATTTAGAGTTTAATTAATAGTATAAAATAAAAGTATGATTAGAAAAAAATAATATAAATAATCAAATAGGAATCTCATGATGAATTGGGAACTTTACAAAATATCCAAATAATAATAGAATCAAGTAACGATAGGCTCAAATTATCAAAATGACATTTTCTATTCCAAATAAAAAATGTCTTGAAGACTCTATAAAAGACACCATAGACCCCAATCCCAATCTAAATATCATTAAAATATCTAATATCAAATACATTCAGTAGGAATAAATCAAATCTGATCCTCTTTCCCTTATCCAAACTTGCATCATTGAAATCTTCATGGTTACCAAACAACAACTTGAATAGGGCACGAGTATAAATCAATATCCCACCACCAACAACATCCAAGAAAGTCCAATCAATGTATATAGTGAATGAAATAAAGTGATAATATAGGTATTAATTTAATAAATTAATGCAACTCATGAAATAAAACAATTTCTCCTCGATATCCAATGTAAAACTCAAGCCCAAGTAAATATGCTTCAGCACAATTCTGAATATTTCATAGCATGTACTAGAACCATGAAAACCAATGTCATAACCCTCCCAATGTATATCCCACAAATCGACACCAGATAACTGGGTAGATTCCTCAATGTATTATAGTATTTTTGAGTGAAATCCCTATATATAAGCTTTTTAGCACTACCAGATGCAATCCATATATATATATATATGTATTTCTATACAATTGGGACTAAGCCCTATATATAATAATTTCTTCAAAACTAGGACCAATACCTATATATAAGAATTTAAGCATAACAGAGACCAATTCCTATATATAATAATTTCAAGATAACTAGGACTAAAAACTATATATAATAATTCTAGCATAACCAACCATAAGAAAACATAACATGGAATCACATGCAATGTTAATTAATCATTGAATTACCATAACGATCATTCATGATGTTTGTCCAAACTACCAATAATCTTCATAATTGTTCCAATTCCGTTTCATGTTTCAACTAACCCATCAATCATTATCATGCCATTATACCCATAATGCACTGGATTATTATGCCATGTATTCCATTCATGTCATGGGATTTCTATTGAAACAAATTACCCATTTACTATGACATTCCAAAATAATAATATCATTTCCAAGAAATTCACATTGTTATACCAAAATCCACTTCATCAGAACTTCTAAAATATAATGACTACAATGGAAGGATCACCTCTCAGGTGGCCATTAGTTTGGCCTGAAATCCAATGGACTCAAAAAGATCTGTGGGAGGTATAAGAGTATGTATTCTCAACATTCAATGTCTACTCGTTAGGTAGTTCATGTGCTTAGTATATTGACATGATCAAAGCCAATGAAAGTACTAGAAGAATGAAAATGCATATTAGGAAAAGAATTTAGACTACCGAACTCAAAAAGAAGAGTTGAAACATACTAAATCTCAATGTACGAGGTACATCTAGGTTCATCCTATATTCCATTAATTGATGATAGAGAAAATATTTCAACACAGAATTGATCTATTTAGGTCATCCCAATATAGGGTTAAATACATTGGAATAACCAGTGATCTGAGAGGGAAGAGAAGAAATAATGAATTTCCTTCAATCTCACTATTTGCAGCACCATGATCAAAGATGGATGATCTTTTGAATTGATGATGATCTTTTTACATCTTACGTGGAAGGGTTGTAGTCGATGGAAAGAGATAAATATTATCATAAAGCAATACACAAGAGTTTAAATGTTGGTTGTGGATATTTTATGGACTAAATATTGGATTTACATCTTGAATACCAATGTTTCTATATACACCAAAAACCCATCAACTAGAATTAAGAAAAAAAATAATTTTTTTACATTATAAATCAATTTTATATCATAAATATCAAACTCGCATATTTTCTTGATGAATTTATGGTTTAAAAGGGTTTTATGAGGTATTATGACACTGTAAATCAATATTTTTCATTATAAAATTCAATACAGGTTGTGCCTCTTTCACTTCTGTATTTCATACCAAAAACCACCCCATCTTGTTTCAAATTATCTAAACAAGGTTATATAAAATATAACCAACTCAATAATATCTTAACAAATCTTAAAGTGGGAAATTCCAAGAAAATATGGGGTTTTACTACCTCCCAATAATATAATTGCTCACCCCAAGCTATGTTCCATGTAATCTTAGTGTGTATCAGGGAATATGTCTTACCAATATATCCAAATATCAAATTACTTATCCTAGATATCCCCATTGACATTACAATTAGTCCACTAAAATCGCACTAAAGGTATAGTCTTTCCCCCATAGATTATTTTCACTACATTCCATACAACATATCAAAATCTCTTCAAAGGATTCATGAAAATCCACCTCGATGTTATCAAATTCTACCATGTAAGAATGGCCGGGGAGATATATTCCAATAATTGAAAAGTGAAACAAATCATGCATAGCATTATAGTGATATGGAAGAAAGAAACATTATGCAATAACACCAGACATTACAACTATCTCAAACGACAATAGAAACCTATATGTTAGCTTCCCATATTACCAAATATGGTGTTTACACTAGCAAGATGAAATCTGAAGGAAAACATGATGACCAATATCAAACTTCAAAGGCTATATTTGATGGTCAGTGAAAAATTCCATCTGAATTTTTGAATTTACCGACCTCTACCTAATCAACTAAACCTTCTCGGATGGATTTGGCACAATATTAAGTCCAATGAATGCTGAATCACCTACCTCTAACCATGAAAAAGGTAAATGACATGACCTTAAAAACATGGACGCAAAGGGATCCATTGGGATTGATGTCTAGAATATTTTATTTTAAACAAACTCCATATGTGATATGTGATACTACCAATAACTATTGTAATCCAAAACAATGGCTCATTCCATATTCTAGAGAATCTAAATAATCTGTTTAGATTCACCATTTGTATGAGGTTGATATTAAATACTCATAAGAACCTATGATCCTAAAATATTATGATGACCCTTATAGAACCAAGACATGAAACAAGGATCTTGATCTAAAATGGTACTTCTTATAACATTTTAAAATTGAATTATATATCACATATAGAGACAACCCATATTATCTATTGGGAAGGTCTCACTAATAGGAAAAAAGTGGGATAACTTCACGAGTCGATTTATAATTTTCCAAAATCCATTATTCTTGTGCGGAATCCTAGGTAAACCAATAATTGGACCATAATGAAATCATCCCACTTTCAATCTGAAATAGGTAGAGGCAACAAAAAACCTGGAGGATTTTCATGCTCATATTCACCTATGTATAGGTGAGATATCTCACTACAAAGCTTTTTTTCTCATTAATAATCACTTCCCACTAGTATTATCTACATATATCTGGATATATCTTTTTCTGGACTCTATTTACCACCCATATAGAAGCATGAAACTCTCTCACCATCTTCACATGTAAGTCCAAAGGAACCCTTACACAACCACACAAAAACTGAACATTTTCTCTATTGAGAGACCGTCCTTGATGGTGGATCCCCACTACATATGTTTTCCTCCAAATATAATCCCTTTTAATCAAAATACTACTTAGTCTTGATCCGATCCAGATGCATGGGTAAAATAGATGTGGAAGTAAATGATACTCATCCATAGGCATCCTGAATATCAAGATGCATGTCTATAAAGAGTTCCTTCAGCCACCACTCATCGCAAGTATCTTAAATTTACTTTATATATTTATTATAGATCAAGGTTTTATAATAAATTATTCCTTTCCTTGGTGTGTAAGAGTTCTATAATATAAAAAACTATAGATAATTGACCCACCTCCTCTAAAAATTTTCATGTCTTGGTGAGAAAAGATTTTCTTATGGTTTTTTTGGTTTGTGTACACCATAAACCTCTAAAAAAATATAATACCTCCAGTAACATAATGATTTTATCATTATAGCTAAATTTATATCATGAGTAGGGTAATTCATCTCACACGGTCTCAGTTGTCTAAAGCCATAAGTAACCATTCCGTCCTTCTGTACAAGAACTACATTGAGTTAAACTTTAGATGCATCACAATACAAGGTATAATACTTTTCCTACATAGTAAATTTGAGTATCAGTTTTGAGTCCTTACTTTTATTCATATTTTGAAATCTTTCTCACAATCATCTAACTAAAAAAAATTTCCACTGGTTTTTTCTATTGGATGTTTCTACTTTATTTTTCCATTAGACGTTTCCTCTAGAATTTTGTACTGAAAGTTGACACTATTTTTTTATCTATCCAATAAAAATTATCATTGAAAAAATTTATTAGATATTTCCATTACATTTTGGAATGAATGTACCTAACTTAATCTGTACAGTGTCTACGTCAACATTCCACAAAAACTTCCAGTAAATGTTCTAGTGAATGTTTTTCCTTACATAACATTAGTTTAACCTTAGATATTTTTTTCTTTATAGAACATTAGTTTTAACCTTATTTCAATTTTTGAGACTTAGATAAGTTTATTTTACCAATACATAACATGTTTCACTTATTTAGTATTTTTTACCCTTAATTGACATTAGTTTTACACTTAATTAACATTATTTTAACGTTAATAGAATTTATTTTATACATTATTACAGTTTTTTACACAGAAATTTAGTTTAACATTACAAAATCATAGTTTACCATTATATACATTTGTTTTACCCTTAAATAACATTTTTTACTCTTACATGAAATTATTTTTATAATTAATTAACTTTGTTTTACCATTAATTTTATTTAGTTTGACCTTACATAAATTTTTATTACCCTTACATAACATTAGTTTACCCATAGTTTTAATATTACTGAAATTTGTTTTACCCTCAAATTTATTTAGTTTACCCCTACTTAACCTTTTTCCCCCATATTTAACATTGTTTTACCCATAAATAACATTAGTTTTACACTAAATTATCAATTTTTAACCTAAATTGACTTTATTTTAAATTTTCTAAGCTTTTTTTACCCTTAATGTTAGTTTACCATTACATAACATTAGTTTACCATTACAAAACTTTTTATTACCCTTATATAACTTTATCTTGCCCTTAAATAACTATTTTGACTCTTACTTTACTTGAGTTTAATAATTACTTAACTTTGTTTTACCTTAAATAAAATTTTATTACCCTTACATAAAATTAATTTACCCTTAGTTTTAATCTTATATATTTTATTTACCATCACTTAACTTTATTATACCCTTATATTTGTTTTACCCATACTTAATATTAGATTATTCTTACTCAAATTTGTTTTAATATTACTTAACGTTAATTATACCATTACTTAAATTTATTTAACCAGATAATTACTTTAGTTTAACATTCCTTAATGTTGTTTTCCCCCACATAACATTAGTTTTACCTTTACTTAATTTTGGTTAACCCATACATTACTTTAGTTTCCCCTTTTTTAAATTTAGTTTACCCTTACATAACTCTAGTCCTTTCCTTTCATAAGTCCAGTTTACACTTTACTATCTTTTTTAGCCTTACTCAAACTTATATTACCTATACTTGACTTGAGATTAATGTTATTTAACATTAGTTTTACCCTTACATAACATAGCGTTACCCTAACATAAAATTATACTACCCTTACATTAGTTAGTCTATAATTAAATTTAGATTACTCTTAAATTTTCTAATGAAACTTCATTTTAGAAATGTTAATTGAATGTTTTAAATTATAGTTATACTATAACTTCCTATAAATGTTCCATTAGAGATTGCAGCAAAATTTATATTGGAATGTCCCGTGAAAATTCAACAGAAACTTATGCTGAAATCTCACTATAAAACGTTTCAATGAATATTTTCATGCTATTTATAATGAAAATGTTTAATTAATATTTCAATTGAATCATTTAATATAATATTTCACATGATATTTGAGTGGATCTTCTCATTATAATTTTCAATTTGATGTTTCATAGGAATGTTTCTATGAAATTTTCACTAGAATGTTCTACAAAACATTAAAAGTGAAATTTTCCAATGAAATTTTATTATAAAAGAGTCATTTGGTAGTGCTAAGTTATTTTATTAATATAAGTATAAACTGCAAATTTTTATTAATAGTTTAAATTAAAAAATTTTACTATAAGTTTTAATTATATTTTCTAGTATATGTTAACACTAGTATTTCGTTCTATTATAATTTTTTATCAAAATGTCAATTCGAATTTTGCTATTGATATTTCCACTTTTATTTTTGGGTAGAAATTACATAGAAATCTTCCACTATAATTTTCCATAGGTATTTACATTGAAATTCCCTAGTGAAAGATTCAAATTATTTTTTAGTGAATGTTTCAACGTGATTCCAATAGAATTTTTGAATGGCCTAAAGACCTTATATTTTTATTCATTTTCATTTTGATGTTTCAAATTTATTTTTTCATAAGATGTTTTTATTGGGATTTTACTATCAATTTTGACACTAAAATATTTTCTTGATAGTTTCAATTATAATTTTCAAATGGATTCTTTAATAATAATTTTTAAAAGGAATTTGAACTTTTGAAAGTTTTATAACATGAAATATAATACTTTTCACTATTATATTTATTTAAATATGATCATATGTAGTGAGTTTTAGGGTAAATTTTCAGGTGAAATTTATGTTAAAAAAATTAGTTGAATCATTTACTAGAAATTTCAAGTGAAATTTTCAACAATAAATTTTCAATGAAATTATTTTTTTTCTCGTTCTGGTAGAAATTTATTTTATAATATTATAGTGAAACCTTATCATTTATATTTTTAAATATATATATTCAAAAAATTTTGTGCACCTTTGAATGCAATTTTATATTATAAATTTTTAATGACAATTTTCCTAATAAAATTATAATAAGTTTTTTGGTGTTCATGTTTTTATTTTATAATTTTCTTTTTAAAATATAAAAATAGGATTCTCCTAAAAGAGTAAAGAAATTAATAATTTTTTAAATTTCAAAAAATTACTTATTATGTAGAATATTTTCCTATTTTTAAATTTTTATAATAATTTAAAAATTATTATTTTTCAGAATAATTTTTTCCTTCAGTTTTAATTGAGTTTTAAATTATTTTATTCAACATAAAAATAAAAATTAAGATGTTTATAAGGTTACAAAAAATTAATATGAAATGATAGTCAGAAAAACATGTTTTTTATAGTGATAAAAACAATTTCTTTTTAAAAATATTTATAATTTTTAGAACTTTTCCAACCAATATTTCCTTATTTTTGTTAATTATATTTTGAATTATTTTTTAATGTACAATTACTTGTTAATTAATTTTTATTGTTTTAATGAATTAAAAGATAACTATATATCATTAAAATATTTATTAAGTAGATAAGAAATTTGTTTATTTTTTGATGTTTTTTAATTTTCTAAAATCATATAGATTTATTTTTACAACATTTTTATGTTTAGCAAACATGTACGCTACTAACGGTATAACTGGAATTTTGAATGATATCTTTAATTACCATTTTTTCACACTCATTATAATCCAATACATTGAATAATCAATGGTATAAAAGATATTATAGTTAAATTGATTAAAGAGAGATGAAAACTATTTATTTGGGAAGCAATAGTTTGACTAACTTAATAATCTTCCCTTAATTTCTTTCTTGATCATTTAAAATCCCTAAATCATGGTTTGGAATTTACTCACGAATCCATTTAAAGAAAATAAAATT
This sequence comes from Viscum album, assembly GCA_963277665.1. Taxonomy (NCBI): domain Eukaryota; kingdom Viridiplantae; phylum Streptophyta; class Magnoliopsida; order Santalales; family Viscaceae; genus Viscum; species Viscum album. The sequence continues at coordinate 42,418,997 of OY728162.1, forward strand.
CGATTATTTTTTTTGTTTTATAAGCATTATGATAGTAAAACTAATATGCAATCATTCAATATAGAGTCATGCATCCAGATTCTCTACACTATCGCTGCTTTCACCTTCTCCACCGACGTGAATGGTAGACAAAACCTCACACACTACACCCCTCGTTCTCCTAGATCTTCTCACCAATCCAGATCAACCCCACTTTTACCACTTCCAGGCCCATGGTTCTCCCTTATTAGACTAATTTGAATGAATCTTTAACTATATCCAATCATTGTATAAAATGTGTAAATGTATATTTATCAGTTAAAAAAAGATGTACCTTAGTATTGAAAATAATGATGAAAATCACTATAGGTGATTACATAAATAGAATATAAATATAAGGAAACTAGACATTATTTATTCAATTGGATGTTCATTCAAATAATACTATACACCTTATTTATAGGGATATAATCACATAAAAAACGATAAAAAAATAGATAGAAATAAAAGTCCACAGTTTGGTGCATTAGGCATTTCCCAAGAATTGGAAGCCCAACACCTCAAGAATCGATTTTACTAAGTCACCAAGACATCATAAAAACTATGAATAATTGGTTATATATAAATAAAAACATGTGTTTATTTTTATTATCCCCAGTTAAAATTATTTTTCGCATAACCCAGACATTTACATAATGTTTCCCACAATATATGAGTGGATAATAAATGATTGTAATCACATAAAAATAGTTAATTCCTATATTTTTCTTATAGAATTAGGTGGCATCGAGGTAATTTATTTCTTCATAAATCACTTTCTTCTTTATTTCCTTGGATTTCTCTTGAATGATGATAATTGAATCATAAGTCACTAATAAACAATAAAAGTTTACATTTTACTCCCTTGGTTCCATTATCTATTATATATCTAAACCAATTTAACATTTTTGGGACATACATGAAAATGTTCTCATTCGATGCCATTATATGTAGGCATATTTAATGATTAATTAATTGGTTCTTCAATTCCTCTTTCCTTAATTGATACTTATTCAATTATTTCTTCATCTTCAAGAGTTATTTTTTACATCTCTTAAATCATCATATTGATTCAATTTCCATTTATTATTTTCATCAATAAAAATGAAACTACTAAATTTAATCTTCATGGTGATGGGATTATTCAAGTGATATCCTTTTTCTCGATCTCAAAATCCCATAATGAAACACTTGACTCATTTTTCCTTAGGCCTTGTTTTTTCAATGGAATCTTGAAATAGGAAATCGAACGAAAATATATAATATGGATTAAACTGGGATTATTATTACTCTATTCATGATCTGGTGTCTTTTATTCAATATTTTTTGGTTATCTATTGGGTAGATACAATACAAAAAATCCACTTCATCCCCAAAATACATGATCACTTATTTTTCATTCATTATACTTCTTCCCTATTAAGAATGGATCAATTATTATAATAATCCATTAATATTAGGTGAGTAATATAGAACCTATTGGTGTTGAATTCCATGTTTTATTAGGTACTCTTAAAAAACATCAATTTTGTAAACTAACCCATGAATAGATCTAAATGTGTTTATATATTGGTTTTTTAGATTTCCCCCAATGCATTAAATTATTTGATGGATTTAAATAATACTGACTTTATTTGGAGAAAATATTTCGAGTTTTTTATAATTATATTTTTGAATAATTGTCCAAAAGAAACTAATTTTTCTATTTGATTTTGGATTCAAGGGACCACACATATTGTTTTAGACTAACTCCTATGGCATAGGAATATTCGAGTTGCCTTTTTTGTAAAATTATTTCTATATTTTTTTATTGGAACACATATTTCACATATTTTTTTTTCTAATGTATAATTATTGGAAGTATATTTACCATCTTCTTGATTAATAATAATCCTAAACTTTTAAATTTTAAAATCCATAACATTTGATTACATATGTAGTCATTATCATCATGTACTATCATGAAACATTGTGATACATTAGGTTGGATCATAAGAAGAAACATGTGGTTATTCACCATCAGTACTTTTCTGACAAGCCCTCCTTTGACATCAAAAATCACAATTTTTTATTTTGTATGATCATGTTAATTCCTTTTCCAATAATTTACAAAGACATAAGATATTGGTTTTTATATTGTTTATATAGTAGATGTCGTATATAAAAACATTATTTAAATCTTTTTACATGACTAGAATAAATCAAATCCCTTCAACATATATTATTGAGAGATCCAAAAATGAGATCTATCTCAAACCCTCTTATCTAGGTTTATAAAGAAGTGTATATGAAATTTAAAGTAGTTGATATATCCTAAGTCAAGATACCACATGCTTTGAATTTTTGGTTATTTTTGAGACAAAAAAATGATACTTTCTATAAATATATTTTACATAAGTGACACGTGCCTCCTAGGTGTCACTGTACATGGGTTTCATGCTCTATCATTTATTATTGTAATGTACATATTAGTGAAAAGTTTAGCACTAGATATTACCTTGTTGGTCGGATCATGATTGTTGAATCCAACCCTTATATGTTGCCCCCATTCTCATGTTATATAATTTTTATATCCATGAACTCTTTGAATTGGGATTCTTCCACTATGTCTTTATCTTCTTGGATCAAATTATTGTCCCTGGAATCTTCTACATTATTTTCTTCAAAATCTCCACATTTTCTCATTTATAGAGTTAATATAAAACATTTATTATAAGGAATATTCTAATCCACTGGCATCACATCGGTGATTCACATATATTTTTGGGGAATGTAGATATCCCACATGTTCTTCAACAAAAATCATCTATGGGACTTTTATTTTTTCTAGGGAAATGACCATGCAATGAAAATTTGGATTTAAGGTTCAAATATTTTAGTCACATACACATATATTGGAAATATTTTCTCCATTTATTTAAATATATATTTCCATAATCATTAAAACATATGGTAATCAGAAATCGTTTCAAAAGACTTCATAAAATTTGATTCAAACTCACCTCATAGAGATTCATGTCATATCCACTTCACTTTATCATCACCTTTGAAATATTTTCATATATTTCCCTCTATCTGCAGTAATTATTTTGATGAATTGGTAATCTTGAATGTGGATTCATCAGGGCCTTGATAGATGATGTATTTGGCCCTGATGACCCATTTTTGTTATGCTCAGAGAGTTTCCTTATGGATATCTAGAAGAGCAGCCTCCACTACATTGGATTTTGGATCAGGGTAACTGTCCTACATGATGTACAATGTGACTTGAATTCCAAGGAGAGTAAAAATTTTTATGTAGTAGTTATCATAATTGTAATCCACCCAATTTGGGATCAATGATTTCAAAATCCCATTCTCCAAGGAGATTCAGAATTACTGGGATAGGGAAATATCCTATGTAGTCTGATATTTTTTATGTAGTTCACCGACTGCTATTTTTTCAGTAGTGAAGGTTTCCAATTTTATTTACTATATATAAAAATAGATGTATGAAATAACTATTCTTTAAATATAATATAAGTTGATTAATTAAAAGGATGTTGGGTGGATTTTTTTCCATATAGGAGGATTCAAAAGAGCTAAGGCATGGTGATCAGAGGAAGAAAATATAATGTGAATAAAAATTTTATTTTCACAAATTATTTGGAGACTTGGAAGAAAAAGGAATAAATATATATATTACATGTAAATAAGGAATTTTGGGAAAAAATAATCATATAATTTTGAAATTTAAAAAAACCAATCAGTTTTTTTAAAAACAATGGACTCCAAACAAAAGGTGGGAAAAGTAATTTAAAAAATACCACTATTCATTTTCTTCCTCCTTATACGACTTCAATAGAGTGTTAGAGGATCTAGAAACTATTTTCTTGACACATATCACCATCAAATTCTATGATACCACTAAAGTTATATTTTATAATAGAATGGATATTCACAAAGTCATATAAAATATAGATGTAAACCACTAAAGGTGATTGCAAAAACAAGACAAAAATAGAAGGAAAATAGATTTTATTTCAACAATTTGGATGATTTTAAAATGACTTCCACATTCCGTATTTATAGGGATAGAAACACATAGGAAGAAAATTATACAATAATATATTGAAATAAATGTCCACAATTTCGTGCATTACGGGCCACCAATGTAAACCAATCCAAATATGTCAAACATAACCTATCTGAAGTCACCATGACTCCATCATAAAATTAGATTGTTGGTGAAATATAAATAAGAACTAATTATCTTTACAATAGTTTCAAATAGTCCCCATTTATCCACTGGGGCATGTTCAAGCTACCACCTTGGCTGCACTATCATCATGGATCATTTACTAGCGCCCCACCCCTTCATGATTGATGACCATTGCGCAATGATAGTGTGACGAGAGCCAATTTTAAACAAAGGAACTATGGGAAGGAACCATGAGTACCTTTATTATGTTAACATGGATGAATTATATAGTATAAACCTTTTATTTCCACCCATGGTGAGGTAATACCCCACAACTTCCATTATTGATGGCCAGAAAGTTGCAAACTATGAAACATGGATGTATTGGGATACACCACTGGAAACCACTCCATAGAAGGGAATAGGTTTATAACCTTTTTGGATCAAAGATATTATAATTCATGGGAGGAGATTAATGTAATTTAGAATGATATTTCCAACTCATATTATTGGTGAGATCTTTCCACGGGATCCAGAACATCTAATCCCAATCAAAGGATAGAATGTTGAGGAAAAATTTCATACAAGATATGGTGGTGAAACTAGTATAAAATGGTTTATTTAGACAACATGAATCCATTGGAAAAGTCCTATAGTGTCCGTCTAGAAACCCAAAAAAATGTGAGCACTTTTGGCCCATTGAATTTACCTATAGTGTCTAGCACACTGAAGATGGTATAGGTTAGGTTTTTGTAACCTTTAACGGCTGCCATTTGGAAGTTAGAATAATCAAACCCATATAAGACTATAGTTTCCACCATATAGAGATCGCCATAGGGTACCTTGTTAAACCATATAGTGACCTAAATATGGAGGCCACTATTTTTTTTAAAATCACCAAATAATTACAAAAAACACAATATTAGGAAAATAAAATCAATATTTTCAAAATATGTAAAACCCCAGGGTTATAAATCTCTTTGATTAATCATATTCCAAGCTCTACACCCATCATTGAGTAAAACTGTATAACCCAAAAGAAATTTAAAAAGTAATTAGTTCATTAAAAAATATAAAAAAACTATAATTAATGTGAAATAAAATATACCAATTAATACATAGTACAACAGAATACATTTACTTGATTTTGAATATATATTAATACTTTCAAATCATTTTTTCCAAATATTTTTTTTATTTGGTTGTTTATAGAAAACAATGTATCCTATAGATGTGTCACCTACTATTATAAGTTAAAAATAATAACAATACAGTTTTACTATGATTTTAATTCATTTTGAAGAATTTTTCTGTAGATATGATAGTTAAACATGGGTTTTGGTGTTTTATGAAACTAAAAGTGCATTTTCCATCATCTTAGAGAAAAGGAACCTCTAGTTGATGTACTATATCCTTGAACATTTCATAGTCCACTCTAATGAAATTTTAATTTGATTTCATGTAATTTTAAGGTCATTCAGTTGGTTTTGACCCACCCCACTTGTTTTTAAAGGGAATTAAACCTTAAAAACATTTTATATCATTACTAGTAGATCGTACATATGATTAATGTGAATTATTCCCTTAAAAATAAAAAATAATAATAGGGAAAATTTTCTATGATTTCATTTCATTTGGAGGTTTTTCATATGGATCTAATGATTAAAATTTCATTATTGTGTGTTTTGTGACACTAAAATTAATTTTTTGATCCTATTAGAATAAATCTAACTTGGATTGATGTTATATCTACTAGATCATTTTATAATTTACTATATGAGTTTTGTTGTCTAATTTCATGGAATTTGGATTCCGTTCGATCGGTTTTAACCCTTGAAACACCTTTTTAAATGGAATCAAAACTTTACAAACTGTAGATTCAGTCATTATGGGTAGACTGTGTGTCCAATTGATGTGACGGGTACTCATACATTTCATTAATAATAAGAAAACTTTATTCATATTATTTCAATCTATTGTAATGTTTTTCAATATATCTAACAATTAAATTCATGTTTTGGTTTTTTATGACACTAAAAGTTCCATTTATATCATCCCAGGAAACCAACACCTCTAGTTTACATACTGTCTACTCAAACATTTCACCTTTATCTATATAGTTTTTTAACCTAAATTAATGTTATTCAGAAATTTTTTCATTTTTTTGACACCCCGCATGTTTTTAAAGGGAATCAAACGTTTATAAACATCTTATTCAGTCATTTCGAGCAGACCAAACATCTGATTAATGTGTTGTAACCCTATATGCATAATAATAATCATAAGACAATTTCCTTATGATTTCACATCATTATGGAGTCTTTTCTATACATCTAACCATTAAACACATGTTTTAGTTTTTCATGACACTAAAAGCGTGTTTGTGGTACTACGCAAAATGTACTACCTCATATTGGAATTCTATATCCTAGACCATATGAAAATTCAATCTACACATGTTCTCCTATAATTTAATGACATTTTCATTCTATTCCGTTGGTTTTGACCCACAAAAAAACCATTTATTAGGCGCCAATCCTTTAAAATATCCTAATTTGCTCATTCCTAGTAGACCACATGACCGATTGAACTATCATATTGTCATAAACATTAATAATAATAATAATAATAATAATAATAATAATAATAATAATAATAATAATAGTACCTCTTTACTATGATTTAAAGACATTATGAGGACGTTTTCTGTAGATCCGACCATTAAACAAACATTTTGGTGTTTTATGACCCTAAAAGTTCAGTTTCTGTGATTTGGTGAAGAAACACCTGTGATAGACATTATGTCTACAAATGTTTTGGAAATTCACTCAATGATGGTTTTCATCATCTTTCATAGAATTTTGATGTCATTCAATTGATTTTGAGCCCCACCCCAGTATGTTATTAGAAGATGTTAAAATGTTAAAACCCACATATTCATTCATTTTTAGAAGAAATCATTTACTATTAATGTTTTGTCTCCTCAGAAACATCAATAAAAATTATAATAATATGTTTTTAGTATGATTTCATGTCTTCTTAGTGTAGTTTTCAATAGATCTATCTTTTGAACACGAATTTTTTGTTTCATGGCACTAAAAGAGCATTTCTGATCCCTCTGAAAAAAGCTACCTAAGATTGACTTTCTGTCTAATAAAAAAATTTAATATTCACTCTAAAAATTTTCTAATCTAATTTCAAATAATTTGGAGGCCTTTGGATTGGTTTTGACACAAATAAAAACCTTTTTAAAGCATGTCAAACCTTAAAAAATAGAATATTTGATGTTTTGGGCTGAACACTAATCCAATTTATCATTTTTCTACTTTTAAACATCAAAAATAACAATAATAAAGTTTTAAAATGATTTCAATTCATTCTAAGGTCCTTTTCTATAGATATGATCATTAAACTCACATTTGTTTGTTTTATGACACTAAATGTATGTTTTCTATCATCCTTGGAAAACGACACATCTATTGTCATACATTCCACTCAACCATTTCAAAATTTACTCTATGGTTATTTTTGTTGGATTTCATGGAATTTGGAAGTCATTTAGTTGGATTTTACTCCCCCTGTGTGTTTTTAAAGGGATTTAAAGTATTAAAACCCATATATTCTGTGATTACTGATAGACACCAAGAATGATTGATGTGTATTATCCACATACACATCAAAAATAATAATAACATGGTTTTTTTATGATTTTATATCATTTTGGGGTCATTTTATATGGATCATATTATTGAAAATGCATGTGTGGGGTAAGATTCCACTGTTGATATTAGAACACTGGAACCTAAAGGATTGGAATTTGTGAATTTTCACACAACAATTGGATCAAATAGAAATTAGATATACAAGATATAAGAAGAAAATAAAGAATATAATGACATTTTATTTTTAGCCACAATCCACATTGGAACCTATATGCATAGAATGAACACCACCCACCCACAAAACTTTTATTAAGCTCAATGAACATCAAATGGATGAGGATTAAATCCTTCAAGAATGTAACATATATAGAAGTATGCATGAATTTTTAAATTCAAAAAAAATTGAAACAAAAATACAGTACATACAAATATAGAGTGGGAAGCACATCGGAGGTCCAAATCTCTTCATGTTGGAAGAGTAGTGCATGATACACTAGGATTTAAGGACTCATCTTTCAGATCTTCTGCTTTAGATTATACGAAAACTACACATTTTTTCATTATACGGTATGTAGAATTTATTATAAACTGAACAAAAGATATAGCCGAAGAGGGTGATAGACCATAAATAGAACTCTGAGGAGGTAATCAGAAGGTGTTGGTGAGATAGGGTTTCTCCAAAGTGAAATATGGAGCCAAATTAGGACAGATTCTAGAGAGGTTAAAATTCTAGAGAGTCTAGGGATACATGGGTCATCAATCCCCTACCACCTGTAGTTACCTAAAATTGAACACCCAATCAAATTGATACTTTATTATATGTCAAACAGAACATCCAATGGCATACTAAATGAGCTAGAAAAAATGGAAGACATCTAGAAAATGGGAGGAAAAGTAGGTCAATGGAAATTAGGTAAAACAACACATATTTATAGGGTGGAAAGCTAAGGAATGACGATCAAAATGCCAATAAGGCTAAGTGAATATCCCACCAGAGTAGTCCCACAAGGTAAGATAAAATCACATCATATTATAATGGAAAAAATAATTTAAAATAATTTTTCATGCATGGTTTTGAACAATACAAATGGAAGAATAAGACCATGAAAAATTTTAATATGAAAAAAGAATAAATTCATAATTAAAAAATATCCACATTTTTTCAATTGAAATTGGTGATGCTCTTCTACATATAGTTATATAATTAGAACCAAATTCAATATATCTAAATAATAATTTAAGTTATACAATACCATAGATGTATTATAACTATCAATCATATTGTTATTTGTGTGTATCTTTTTAGCACACACAGATCATAAATCTATAACATCTCTAATAAATTGTATCCTAATGTATATGTATTTTCATTTACCTTGTAATACAGAATAGTTTGGATAAATTAATAAAATATTAATGATTAGAATAAATATTAACTATAAAATTATAAATGATTAGTTCATAAGGAAATTATTTAAGCCATAATGCCTCTTTTATATCTTTAGTCAAACTATATACTCTGATTTTGTGGTTGAATGTTCTTCCACTGACTATATGTTACACTTTCAAGAAATTAGACCACCTCATGTAACCTAAAATTACCCAGTCAAATAATTTTGTGTATAAATATTCCCTGAGTATTGTATATCTACATATCCAACTATAATTTAAAAAATATCTCCAATTTTACACTAAAACAATGAAAAATTATAAATATAATGAAAATATCCAAGAATCCATTTAAGGGAATTCGAATTTGGCTTCCAAGGAGTCGATACAAACATACTAAGTATGTAGTTTATAAAGGCTATATAATTTCTAGTCAAGATCAATCCATACATGATTCTTTCAACAATATTAGAATAATTGATTTTTTAACATAAACTAAATATCATCTCCAATAATGGGTTCTTTTGTAAAATAAAATATAAAGTGTTTTATATGTGTCATGTTAACAAGTTTGAGAGATTTATACATTTATATATTTATAATCATTATAATTTACGCATTCTAAGATAATTAAAATAGTTAATTAAGAATTTCCAAAAATATTTGAACACAAAAAATATTCCTATATGAAACTAAATATTTCATTTAACAATTTGTTTTTAAGCGATATTTATAGATATTATGAGATTCATGTAATTTCAAATAATAATCATATCATTAACACAAAAAAGAAAATAAATAATGCAATTTTTATTTTTTTTTAAATTATAAAAAATAAAAATATTGGTTAGTTTTAGTTGTTTTCAATCATAGAAGAATCAAAAATATTATACCATTCCTTGGAGGATTGTATTAAACCATACAATGATTTATTACAAAGGAAAACATGATTTAACATGAATTATTTAGATTAATTATTGGGATAACTCATATAAATCTTATCGTTAAATTAACCATGAATAAAGGAAGTTTCAACATCACGTTGTTCAGTTCGTAGATCAATATGGTAATCAATATAAATTAATAACCTAATTGAAAAATTCGCAACAATTGAAAAAAATTAATAATTTTATATTCCATAACATTGAATGAATCCCTTAATAACTGGTGTTTCATTGAATTTATTTTTATTTCCAATAGAATTACCTTCTTTACTTTTATAAACCCACTTACAACTAATTATTTTAGCATTGGATTGTCTTTTTATATTATAACAAGTTTAATTTTTTTCCAATGGAATACATTTATTCATCCCTTTAAAAGACCCAAAATTTAGAGTATTTTTCATTTAGTGCTTGCCCATAGGTTTTAAGATCATCATCGATATGATCCTATGAAATATGAAAGGAATAAAAAACCATATAATTTTGGTGGAATTGAGTAGGAGGTCTTGGAAATATTATAACTCTTTATTGGGAAACATTATACTCCCTACTACTGGAAGGATGTTCTATTTCAAAATCTAATCCAGAAATAGTGTCAAAATCAACTCGGTTTTTCAGATGAGGATGAGGTGAATTAGACTGGATAATAACCTCAAAATGGGATGGAGACTTAGTTTTATCAGCCAGTTCAAGGGCTAGTTTACTACTACCGGATGTGGGAACCCTTGATTTTGGAGAAGAAGACTTAGGGAGCACTACATATCAACTTGTAACATATTTTTGGTAACATGGATTATCTACCCAATGTTTTTAACCCTTTACATCCTCAGGATAACCTACAAAAATGAATTTTAAAACTCTTGGTTCAAGCCTATTAGTTCTAATATGTGTATAAGAAGTGTTGTCGAAAACACTTACGTAACTATAATAGGAACTATTCCCATTCCACAAACATTATAAGGCTTTAAATTTTTTAGAAGAATAAGTAATTCTATTATTGAGGTATAATTTCGTGTTGGAAGCTGCTGACCACACTAATTTTGGGTTACCCAAGCATTAAATCATGCTCCAAACACAGTACAACATAGTTTTATTCATTATTTAAATAATACCATTTTTTGAGGATTTTCTCTAACATTTTTTTTTTATTTTTATGCCCTCAGATTCAATGAATTGAGTAAGCTTTGTAGATAGGTACTCTAAATAATTATCTATTCTCTTGGTCTTAATTTTTTCTCCAATCTAATTTTGATCTAAAATTTTATCGGTTTTAATGGTTTTAAGAACATAATATTTATTTTTCAAAATTTAAATCCATAATTTTCTTCAAAATTCATATATGAGAGTGAAAAAATAAGAACCTCCATCACGGGAGGCATCCCTAGCTTGTCCCCATAATTTTGAATGGATTTATTCTAGGGGGATTACATCTTTAGAATTGTGCCTATTAATGGTGGATCTCTTGGACTTTAAAATCATAGAATATTTAAAAAATAGAAGGTTAAAAGATGTGTATCACTCAACAACCCTTTCTTGTTGAGTTTCTATAGACCTTGGAATCTTACATACCCTAATATAATATTCCATGGAAGGTTATTATCATTATTAGTTATATATAAACTACCTTATTGTATTAACTTATTTATTTTCATTCAAAAAATACAACCCATTATTGGGAGAACATTTTATGATAGATCTTTACCCTTTTAATATTTTTAGATAACCTTATTTAGACCTAACAGTAAAACCCTTTTGTTCTAAAATCCATATCGAGATCAGGTTTATAAGAAGTTTGGGAACCTACCAAATATCTTTAAAAGTTGTGATTTAATGGTCATCTAGTTCTATTAAAACATAACCTATTCCCTCTAAATTAAACATCTACCTATTCCCTATGAGGACATATCCTTCCAATATCAAAAAATTGTTGGAAATAATATCTAAATGGACACATGTAAATGGGGCCTCCTATGTAAAGGGAACAATTTTTATTGAATAAATGAATAGAAAACATTAATATATTAGCTGTGTCATAACCAGATTCCACTAAAATGGACGGTTTAGTGGGATTCTTATATTCAAGTTCTTGTTTCAATTTTTTACACTTTTTTTAGTGTTACCATGCTTACCAAAATGAAAACAGAATAATATTATTTATATTGAATTATACAAAGGTTTGGATTCCATATTCTTCTTCCTTTTTTCATTATTAAACATTTTTTTAAACATTATTCTATGTTATACCCACAGTAAAAAATATCTCACCCTCTATTTTTTTCAGTTTTAGAATATAAATCATTGGACATAAGAGTAGACTGAACCAATTCATGGGTTGAAGTTTCAAAACTATACATCATGTTTTATAATAACATGCTTTTGGAATTATATAATGAAATTATAAGGATCATTTCTTGATCTTTATATTCAAAAATTACATTTATTTTGGATATATATAATATAACTTTGTTAAATTCATATAAATGGGGAATTATTAGACTACCATGTTTCATCATTAAAGTAAACATTCAGTTTTTTTATAAATGCTTCCAAATAAAGATGTCTTCATGTAAAAAATTTATAGTTTAAGTTGTATACCAACAATATTAGATTCAATGGAAACATCCATATGAATATTTTCTCTTAAATAAGGTAGTAGAGAACTATGTTCTTTAACTAAAACATTAGGGTAAACATATTGATATTAAAAAATGGCTTGCCCAGTTTTATTTAGAGTTACAATGGGTTTCTTTGGCCCAGAAGGAAAATTAATTAAGCTTTACTTAACTAGAAGGGATATCAACTTAATTATCCAAATATTAAATTCATTGTCCCTACCAAATTTAGTGATTTTGAACCCAGTTGTTGACATGTTTACCTAATGAGTGGATGTGTGGTTTATGGGGAAAACATTAAGAATATTCCCCAACAACTGACTAATATCATGTGGAAAAAATGGATATCCATATAACTTTGAAATATAGTTGAATTATAGAGGTTAAGGTGGATATAATCTAATATAGTTTATAAAAAAGATAGTTTAGAAGAGTAATAAATTTAAAAATTAAAACAAAATTATTTTTGAAATAACAATCAATTTTGATAGAAAGGGAGAACCAATAATGGATCTGTTGAAACTTTGTCAAGGGTATGAATTCACCAGTGATATTAAAACACTCAAACCCAAAGGATCAGAATTGCGGCTATTATAGAAAATAGTAGAATTGTATAGTAATTTAATGTAAAATAAACAAGATAAAAAGAAATCAGCAAGGAACACATGATTTATGTGCTTTGGTCCTATTGGGACCTTTGAACATGACATAAACCCCAAACACACACACATTTTATTAAGATCAAATATATTAAAATGGTACATGATGGAATACATAAATTAAAGACAGTAAATAAAAGTATGCTGGAATTATGAACTTTGAATTAAACAAAATAAAATACATTACTGACAAAGCTGAAGTGGGTAGCACATTGGGTGTCTTTATATTTGGATGAAGGAATATGAGTGTAGGATACACCTGGATCCAAGGACTCCTCCTTACGATACTGTGGTTAAATTGATGAAATATACACAAATTTTTATCTATGGAAGGGATGTCGACTCCATAATAAACCAACCATATAATGAAGATGAATAGACAAGACTGGATCTCTAATGAAGGGATCAAGAGGCATCGATGAGCTATAGGTTTTCTAAAATAAAACCTAGAGACATGTCTAGAGAGTGTTTTGAGTGATCAAATATAAAAGATTCAAGGGGTGGATGGGTCGTCAATCCCCTAACACCCACAGTTCCCCAAAACATAAAACCCAATCAGATTGATCCTTTTGTACACCAAATAGAATAGTGAGTGGTATACTAAGTAAGTTAGGACAAATGGGAGAGATCTAGAAAAGGGGTGGAGAGGAGGAAAAATGACAGATAAGTAACACTGAACAGATATATAGGGTGGAATGCTAAGTAATGTTATTTCAAGAGCCAAGATGGCTGAAAAAACAACCTTCTAGAGTAAGACCACATGTGTTTTGTTGTTTTATGACACTAAAAGTTCATTTTCAGTCCTCCTAGAAAAATTCCACCTCGTATTGATGTTCTGTCTACTCAACCATTAAAATATCCACTCCATGGTTACTCTTTTGTCATTTTTTAGTATCTAGATGTTGTTCTATTGGTTTTCACCACTGGACACATATTTTCTTGGGGAACATACCATTAAAAACTGAATATTTGACCATTCTGATCATAACACAAATAAGATTGATTATTTTCATATTTTTTCATGTCAAAAAAATAAAAATAAAGTTTTATTATGATATAATGTCATTATAAATATTTTTCTATAGATATAACCATTAATCATATGTTTTGGTGTTTTATGACACTAAAAGAGTGTTTTCCATTATCAATGGAAAAACACATCTGATTGAAGTTCCCTCTACATGAATATAAATGAAAATTGAATATTCAATTTTAGTTATCTGATTTTATGTTATTCCACATTTATTAAGCTGGTTTTGACACCTCATTTGTATGATTTTAAAAGGAGTTAAACCATTAAAATCTACATATTTTTCATTCTTGGAAGAACTCATGTTTAACTGAAATTTCATTTTCTCATACACAAAAATAAAAATAAAAATAAATTTTTCCTGTTATTTCACATCATTGCAGGGTCTTTTTCTATGGATATAATCATTAAATGCATGTTTTGGGGTTTTATGACACTAAATTGGCACTTTTGGTCCTCCCAAGTGAATGATACCTCATATTGATGTCACATATTCTCAACCATTTAAAAATTTAGTCTATAGTTTTTTATTGTCTAATTTCATAGCATTTTTATGCCTTTCAATTGGTTTCGACCACCAGACACACCTTTTTAATGGTCGTCAAACCATTAAAAACCACATATTCGGTCATTACAGGCATACAACACATATGATTGACGTATATTCTATTCTTACACATCTTGAATAATAATAATATAGTTTTTATTTTATTTCATGTTATATAGATATCATTGTTATAGTTATGAATATTAAACGCCCATTTTTGATGTTTTATGGCACTAAAAGTGTCTTTTCCATCTTCTAATGTAAATAAAACCTCTGATTGACAAGACTTTCACTCAATAATTTACAAAATCCCTTAATGGTTGTTTTCATATTATTTCATGGAATTATGAGGTCATTTTGTGGGTTCTATCCAATCCCGCATGTGTTTTTAAGGTGCATCAAAACATTAAAAACACATATTTAATCATTCTGGGTTGACCTCATGTATGATTGATATACCATCTACTCATACACACAAGAAAATAATAAAATATTTTTTTAATATGATTTAATGTATTTATTGGGTTGTTATCTATGTATTTTACATTTTAACATACATTTTGGGGTTTTATGACACTAAAAGTGAGTTTTTGGTCCTCTTGAGAAAACAATACCACATTTTGAAGTTCTGTCAACATGACCATTTCTAAATTCACTCAAAGGTTGTTATCATCTAATTTTATAGAATTTTTATTTCATTTGGTTTGTTTTTCCCCAAAATAATTTTTTTAAAGGACTTCAAACCTTTAAAGACACCATGTTTTTGCATTCTAGGAATACCACACATGTGATTGATGTTTGGTCTTCTCACACATTTAAAATTAAAAATAAGACAACATTCCAATTATCTCATGAAATTATGGGTACTTTTTTAATATATCAGATAACTAAGCACATGTTTTGGTGTTTTGTGACACTAAAATTTTGATTTATTTCATCTCAGGAAAACGACACCTTTTATTGATATAACATCTTCCTCACCATTTAAAAATTCACTTTATGATTTTTTAATCTGATTTCTTGGAATTTGGAGGTCGTTCATTTAATGACCCAAATTTTTAGTAATGGAAATTACTCTTGATCTAATTAAATGTATTATTATGTAAAATGGTTATATAAAATATGAACTTCATTGGTTTTAGGTTTTTGGATTTCAAAATTCCATTTAGAATTGTGACCATTGCTAATATTGCTGTTGAATAGTGATCACATTATTAGTATAAATATAGGGATTTAAAAAATCCAATTTACAATGAAAAAAGAAGAGATGGCCTCATCCAGTAGAATTTATCCATACGAAGCCCATTTTTCAGAGCTCGGAAATCAGGTGGCATCTGTAGGCTTCACTCTAGACCAAGTCCAAGCTGAGCTTCAACACGTTAAGATGGAACAAAACCACTTTTGGGAGAAGTGCAAGTTGATAGGTATTACCAACCGAGTGATGTTATCCAAGCCATCCCAAGAGTCTGTAACTATCACACACCATAACCTTAGGTCTTATGAAAATGTTATAAAGGTTTATGCAACAATACCATATCACTATGATTACGTACATTATTTTTTATAAAGAATATACATTCATTTTATCATTGTTAAATTGTAAATAGTTTTTAATGCATGAATAGTACTTTAGTTATTATTTAATTAAGAAATATATTTTTTTGGACTTATGTATTTTAAATTAAAAAATATTTTAATAAAATATTATCACCTAATTAATTTTTTTTAATATAAATTGTTATATAAATTTTATGCATACAATGGTGATATTTATTAAGGTTTGAAAGCCATTTTTGTCAAAACCCATGAATTTTTGATAAATGTCGGTTTTTATTTTAAAATTAAAAATTCACATATGTGAAAAATTATTAAGATAAATTAAATATTATTTTTTGAATCAGGATTTTGAAATTATCCAAAAGTTAATTTTTCATAATTTTCTGAGATAGTCCAATTTTTGGGTAAAAATTAAATACTGTTTAATTATATAATGTGTTTTATGACCTCATAATGACCCAATAGGGATTTTATAATATTATATAAATGATATTATTGGTCAATATATGTTTTCTAATTTAAATAATGTGATTTTAGGCTTTTTTGATTTATTTTAAAAAGTTTTAGTGTAACCACTAGGGCTTATAAAACATTTTACCTTTTTAAATTAATTTCCTTAAGCGTGTGACTCACCTCCACATAAGAAAGCCTAATATTTTAATAATTTCGTCCATTTTTGTTATAAAATAAATTTTGTTCAACCCCCTTTGGAATACACCATGGGAAAAAACCATGGATTGGTTAGTGGATTTGATTAGTTTAATGTGTGGGGGCCAAAACCTAAATAATAAATAATTCCCTCTCTTTTCATATATAAACCCACCCAAGCTCCCACTACCTCTTCACTAAATGCCTTTGAAGCTCGACCAAACTCTTCTATGTTCTCTTTATAATCCTCCCAAGGTTCCCCAAGCACCCATTAAGCCTCTCCGAAGCCTCTCCAAAGCCTTTTGGATCACACTTCCAAGTAAGGGATTTCTTCCTTTCTCATTTTTGTTCACGTTTTTTATGTTGGTATACCCTTTTAATTTCAATTAAAAATATTGGGGTATGATTTTTCAAATCACCTATATTTCCATAATTCTGTTTTAATGATGAGATACACCTTTATCACTCATTAATTCCCTCGTGTACACCTGTTACTATACTGAAATTCTGTAAGGGATTTGTCTTCCCTCAGTTACATTCAAGCCCTTATATTATATTATGCATCTATAATCCATTACATATGTTGGGACATGTATCTATATGACCCAATTAATTTATATTACATATATATATGTGGAGATACCCATTTCTCTCTCATAAAACATTTTTATGAACTCTTATGTCACGCCATTATACTGCCGAAATTGCACAGTGATTTTCCAAGCCAAAGTCATTGTGTGGTGAATACCATGGACATTTCTCTATCAAGGGTATTCACCTTTATGAACATTTAATTATTTATTATATAGTTTCATTTATGTATTCCACATTCCTTTATCATGTAATAAATGATTTTGTTGAATGATTCCATGTTGTATGATCCATGTGACACACTTATGCATGAAATGAAATGATTAAGACGAGTGTGCCCTAATATCCCTCCAATGATTTGGGTAATGATTAATATCATGATACATCAAGTGAAATGTGGATTTACTCCTTATAATTCTAGTTTAATGAGGGTTTACTCATGATTCATGTTCAATGAGCCTTAGATCATACTAATATCATGTTAAATGTTGTATCCACATTTCCATGTTATGATAATCATTCTAGATGACACATTTATTTTCATGTTCCTATAATGATCCATTGATATGACTATTGCCTAACATGTACTATATTCCTCATGTTATTCCTTTTTTACTCCCTTAATGGGATTTATAGATCACTATTTTCATATGCTTGTCCTCCAGTTATCCCATGTAATGCTAGGTACGAAGGAATGTGTGTGGTCATGTAAAAGACGTTTTCAATAAAGATGTGTATTTAATGTTTTATGTTGTTATAAAATGTTCCTAATCACCAAAGACACTAGACCCCTAAATCATCTATGTTATATCAAGTGAATATTTTATGTAATTAATTATGTTTAAGTGTGAAATAATGATAAGAGTAGTTATAGTTGGTATTAGAGGATATGTTTTGTTAATTTTGGTATTAGGATTACAAAAACCTATTGAAATCCTTAGGGATAAGATTACATATTATAAAAACATCCCATAATTTTGGTGAATACCGAGTAAGTGGTTTATCAAAAAAATACATCCCTGTCTGGATACAAGTAGGTAGAGGTGGCTCTGGCACAAATATATCTAGGGGTAAATACCAAAATCACCACTTTGAGATGGACTCAAACGGGGACACAAGCATTAAAAAATGGGCCTTGATGAAATAATAGTTAAAATACTCCTAAGGGATATGCTTTGTTAAATTCACATGATTTATGTAAACAATTTTTTAGGTAATAATAAAAAAATTCCCCGAAGAATATATGTTGGGATGTAGACCATGTATAACATAGATAGAAGCCTATAAATTCATAAGTTAGGGAAATAAAAGTAATTTATAAGTAATCCATTTTTCTATTTTTATTACCATTTATGTGTTACCCATAACATTCATTTTATTCCATCCAATTGACGGTAATAGGAGTACTCGGGCTAACAACCGATGTGAAGATCAATGTGATGACTATTCTAATGAGATTCCCAATCCGATGGGAGCGGGAATCATGAACGTTATAATGATACTATATTAGTTAAATAAACTTTTTATTAGAAATATGGGTCAATAGAAATGTTAAAACCCCCATAATAAAGATAAAGTCGCAATTGAGAGCTTCATGAGACAAATGCCTCCTACTTTTAATGGATCATCTGATCCCTCAATCACCGAACAATGGATCAACTCCATTGAGAGGATCTTATCCATCCATCAATGTTCTGAACAAGATAAGGTAATTTTGGATGCATTTCTTATAGATGGTGAAGCTGATCAATGGTGGAAATTGATAAAAAATATAGAGCTTGAGGAACAGATCAAGGTGTTGGAATAAAAGGATTTCTAGAAAGTGTTTTTTGACAAATATTTTCCTCGCACCCTCCAACTTATGATGGAAAGCGACTTCATTTCACTCATGAAAAAAGGAGAAAAATCCATTAGAGCATATAAGGAAAACATAAAAATGATTTCTTGATATGCCTCCGGCTTTGTCATTACCCCCGAATGCAAGGTTGACTGCTTATTTGGTTGGCTAAAACCTATCCAACGGAAATCCCTAGCGATCCATGACTTCAAGAGCTATGAAAAAAAATTTATGATGTGTCATCAAAGTAAAAATGGAGATCGGCGAATCTCAAGAGTATCCTAAGGATAAGAAGCTTAATGTGGACTTTAATTGTGGTGGTCTGATCGATAAATCCAATGGTGCTATGATAATCCAGCACCCCACTTTCCAAAGGTATAGAAAGAACCACCCTGGAAATTCCTTGAAGGGGACAAAAAAATACATTAGGTGTTGAAGAAGAGGGAACCTGGCTATTAACTACCAAAAAGAAAAACCTGCGGCTATGACATAGGAAACAAACATTCCGTTAAACCGTCAATGCATTTCACATTGCTTTAACTATAATGAACCCAGGCACATTGCAAACCAGTGCCCTAATCCAAGGATTTTCAGAGGCAACCAAAATCTTCCAAGCCAAAAGGGGGTGATTTTTCCATCTCTACCAAAAAAGTGAATCCCAACAATGATTTGGTGACATGTACGCTAGTTATTCATTTAATAATAGCGAACATACTTTTTGATTCTCATACTACGCATTTTTTTATATCCTGAATGTTTAGTAGAACAATCCCAACACCACCACAAGTCATGGAATTAAAGATGTTGGTGAGAATGACAAATGGGAAAATCATTGCATCCTATGAATATAACTCCTTCTCTGACATAATTTGGGGATTGAACTTCCCGATGAACCTCATCATACTACCGATGGATAAATTTTATGCAATTCATGGCATGGATTGGCTTTCCTTATATAAATCCAACATAAAATACCTTGAGAGGGAAATCACTCTCAATATGGTGAATCAACCCCCTATTCTATACAAGTGTAGGGAGGAGGATGAATCTTCTTTAGCACCATTGTCTCAACTTTTGATATTACTACCATGTGAGCACGCATATCTGGCTCAGATGATTGAGTCCAAGAAAACAACCATCCTTGAAGACATTCCTTTTGTGAGGGAATTCGCTAAAATGTTTCCCAATGAATTGACTGGTCTTCCTCTTAGAACATATGTTTAATTCTCAATTTATCTTATACTTGGGGCATTTCCAATATCCAAGACTGCATATTGAATGTCTATTGTAGAGATTAATGAGATGGAGAAACAACTATATGAGAATCTGCATAAAGGATTTATACACCCTTGTGCTTTACCATGGGGTGCACAAGTCCAGTTTTTCTAGAATACGGATGGGTCAATGAGCATTTTCATTGATTATCGTGAGATCTATAAAATCAGGATAAATAACAAGTATATTATTCCACAAATTGATGTATTTATCGATCAGCTATGTGGAGAACAATACTTCTCCAAAGTGGATATGTGGTCAGGATATTATCAAGTATGGGTGAAGAAGGAGAATATCCCCAAGACTGCTTTTCGTACAAGGTACAGACACTATGAATTCATATAAATATATTTCAGACTCACTAATGATCTAACGATCTTCATGGACTTGATGCATACAGTCTTTAGAGATTAACTCTACAAATTTGTGGTAGTATTTATAGGCGATATTCTAATATACTCCAAAACCAAGGAGGAGCATTAGGGGCATCTAAGCAATGTATTGGAAACCTTGTGAAAGGAAAAGCTATATGAAAAGTACATGAAGTATTAGTTCTGGTTGAAGGAGGTATCATTCTTGGGTCATATCATCACAATTAATAGTATATATATGGATCCCTCTAAGACAACTTCAATTGATGGATGGACAAGGCCAACATCGGTAATAGATATCTGTAGCTTATTAGGGTTAGTTAGATATTATCGTAGATTTGTGAGAAATTTCTTAGGATTGTCCGACCATCTTACCAACATATCTTATAAGAGAATAATGTTTTCTCGGAGTGATTAATTCAATGATAGCTTCAAGGAGTTAAAAAGGAGGATTATCACTATGCCCGTGATCACATTACCCACAAGTGGAGAACTTTTTATCGTATTTAGTGATGATTCAAAGAAGGTACTAGGCTGTGTGTTGATGAAAAATGACAAAGTCATTACCTATGCTTCAATGAAATTAAAAGTTCATTAAGAAAACTATCCAACACATGATCTGGAGTTTGATGCAGTGATCTTCACATTAAAAATTTAGTGACATTACCTCTTTGGGGAGAATTATAAAATTTATACGGATCACAAAATCCTCATGTATATATTCACACAAAAAGAGTTGAATATGTGTCAAAAAATATGGGTAGATCTGATAAATGACTATGACTACTTAATCCATTACCACCCTGGGAATGCGAACAAGGCGGTAGACACTCTATGTAGAAAGTACCCAGAGATTCTATCATTGATTATAATTGAAAAGGATTCAATCTTCTTAGATTTGATGAAGATGGACATGGGAATCATAAAGAAGATAAAAACATCAATACTTTCACAAATGATTACTCAACCATCTCTTTTGGAAAGGATATAATATTCTCAAAAGGATTATGTGGGAATTTAGAAGAAAGTGGAAACTACCAGAAAAAGATAATCCTCAAAGTTAAATGCTAATGAAGAAGGAATTGTGAGATTTGGGACAAGACTATCTATTCCATAAAATCTGGAGTTAAAGAATGAACTTTTGGATGATTCACATAGTTTTAATTTCTCCATTCACCTAGGAAACACAACGATGTATCAAGATCTCCAAGAGAATTATTGGTGGGATGAAATGAAGAGAGAGATCGCTGAGTATACATAAAAGTGCCTAGTATATCAGTAGGTTAAGGTTGATAGGTATAAGTCTATGGGGATGATGCAACCATTACCCACACCATCATGGAAATGGGATAACATCACCATTGAATGTGTCACCAAACATTCGAAAAAATTTAAAGGAAATAGTGATATATGGGTTTTTGTGGATTGTCTTACAAAGGATGCAAACATCATAAAAATTCAGGAGGATTTTTCATTGGATCAAATAGCATATATATACATCAGATTTGTGGTAAGGCTGCATGGAGTTCCACTATCGATTGTATCTGATCGAGATCTAAAATTCATCTCTATGTTTTGGAAGAGTCTTAAACATGCTCTGAATACTGAGATGAACTTCATTATGAATTATCAACCTCAAACTGATGGCCAATATGAGTGGACTATCAAACCACTTGAGGACATGTTGAGAGCATGCTCAAAGGACTTCAAAGAAGGATGTGATCAACATCTTCATCTATTTGAGTTCTCTTAAAATAACAGTTTCCAATCAAGCATCCAAATAGCTCCTTATGAAGACATTTATGGGAAGAGGTTCTAAACACCGACATGTTGGGATAGATTTAGGGAGAAAAAACATCTAGTTCTGAAAATGGTCGATGAAATGGTGGAGGAGGATACGACCATCCAGTAGCTCATTAATGTTGCTTAGAGTAGACAATAGTGCTATTCTAATAATCGTCGAAGAGACCTAGAGTTTCATTTTGGAGACATGGTATTCCTCTACATATCACTGTGGAAGAGATTTAGGATATTTGGGAAGAAGGGAAAGCTTATTCCATGTTACATCCTCCCTTTTGAGGTCCTTGATCACATTGGATAAATGGCCTATTGACTATCACTCCCACCAAACCTATCTCAAGTACATGATGTATTCCATGTATCACTCTTGAGGAAGTTCATACCCGACCCATCACATGTACTCAATCCGAAGGAGGTACCATTGGAGATTGACCTCTCCTAGGAAGAGAATCCAGTGAGGATCTTAGATCGTAAGGAAAAAAGTTCTACGAAATAAGATAATAACCCTCTTCAAGGTGGTGTGGTGAAACGACATGTTTGAAGTGGAAATGTAGGAATCAAAATAAGTGATGAAGCAGAGTTACCATCATATATTTTCGTGTGGGAAAAGTAAATTTCTAGGGAAAAATTTCTTAAGGGGTGAAGATTGTAATGACCAAAACTTTTATTAATGAAAATTCATCTTGATGTAATTAAACGTCTTATTTTGTAAAATTGTTATATAACACCCGAACATTCATGGTTCTATGTTTTTGGATTTAAAAATTCTGTTAATAATGGTTACCATTTCTAATATAGCCATTGAATATTGATCACATGATTATTATAAATATATCACTTTAACAAATCCAATTTACTCAGAAAAATGAAGCGATGTCCTCATCCAATATAATAACTTTGTACGGAGCCCATTTTTCAAAGCTTGGACAGTATGCGGTATCACTGGACTTTTCTCTTGACCAATCCTAAGATGATCATCAACATGTTAAGCTCGAACATAACTGTTTATGGGAGAAGTGGAAGTTGATAGGGATTTCTACCCAAGTGATGTTATCTGAGCCACCCCAACAATCTATCACCATTGCACAATATACCCTTAGGTCTTATGTGGGTGTTATACGGTTTTATGTAACAAGAACCTATCACTATGATTATGTACATTATTTTTTATAAATAATATACATTCATTTTATCATTGTTACTTTTTAAATAGTATTGAATGCAAAAATAGTATTTTTAATTAATATTCAATTAAGAAATATATTTTTATGAATTAATAGATTTTTGAATTAAATAATATTTTAATAAAAAATTATTACCAAATTACTTTTTATTAAATATAAATGATCTTATAATTTTTATGAATAAAATTGTGATTTTTATTAGGGTTTGAAAACCATTTTTGACATAACCCATGAATTTTCGATAAATGTCAGTTTATATTTTAAAAGAAAAAAATCACATATTTAGAAAATTAGTTAGATAAAATGAATATTATTTTTGGAATCAAGATGTTGAAATTATCCAATGGTGAATTTTTCAAAAATTTATGAGCGAGTCGAATTTTTAGGTTAAAATTAAATACCACTTTATTATATAAGGTGTTTTATGACATCATAATGACTGAATAGTAATGTAATAAAATACTATAAATGATATTTTCGGCCAATATATGTTTTTTAATTAAATTAAGGTGATTTTAGTTTTGTTTGATTTATTTTACAAAGCATTAGAGGACCCTCCAAGGCTTATAAAACATTTAAACTTTTTAAATTGATTTTCTTGAGAGTGTGACTCACCTACACATAAGAAAGACTAATATTTTAATATTTCTGGACATTTTCCATATAAAATAATGTTTTAGACTCCACTTTGGAAAAACCATGGGCACAAACCATGGGTTGGTTTGTGGTTTTGATTGGATTAAGGTGTGGTGTCCAAAACCTAAATAATATATTATTCCCTCTCTTTTCCTATATAAATTCACCCAAGTTACACCTTTCTCTTCACTCAAAGACATTGGATCTCGACCAAACTCTTAAATCCAATCTCTAGAGTCCTCCTAAGGCGCCCTAAACACCCAATAATCCTCTCTCAAGCCTCTCCCGTGTCATTGGGATCACACTTCCATGTAAGGGATTTCTTCCATTCTCATTTTTGTCAGAGTTTCATTATGTTGATATACCCTTTTAATTTTAATTAAAAATGATTGGGTATGATTTATCACCTACCCTATATTTCCCTCATCATGTTTTAATGATGATATAACCCTTTATCTCTCATTAATTTCTCCCCAGTACACCCATTACTATATCGAAATTCTGTAAGGGATTTATCTCCCCTCATTTACATTCAAGAAATTATTTTATATTATGCATCTAAAATACATTACATATATTGATACATGTATCTACATGAACCCATTATTTATTATTTCATGTAAATATGATTAGATACAACTTTATCTCTCATTAACCTTTTTTATTAACTCTTTTGTCATGGCATTATACTGCCAAAATTGCACTGCAATTTTCAAAGACAAAGTAATTATGTAGTTAACACCATACCAATTTCTCTATCAAGGGTGTTCATATTTATGCACATTTACTTATTGATTATAGAGTTTTATTTATTTATTCCACATTCCATTATCATTTCACAAATTATGTCGTCAAATGATTCCATGTTGTTTGATCCATGTGGCACACTTATGCATGAAATTAAATGATTAAAAAGGGTGTGCCCTGATAGCACTCCAATGAATTGGATAAAGATTAGTATCAATAATAAATTAGGTTAAATGGGGGATTACTCATTATAATTCATGTGAATTGAGGTTTTACTCATGATTTAGGTGCAATGAGCCTTGGATCTTGCTAATATCATGTTAAATGTTGTTGAAACCTTTCCATGTAATGATAATCATGCTATATCATGCCTTTATTTTCATTTTTATCTTATGATCAATTGATATGCCTATTGCCTAACATTTACTATATTCTTCATGTTATGATTTTTTTATTCCCTTACTCGGATTTATAGCTTACCCTTTTATTTTTCAAGTCTTCAGGTTATCCCATGCAATGCTAAGTACGAAGGAATGTGTGTGGTCATGTAAAAAAATATTTCCATAATGATGTGTATTTCATGTTTTATGTTGTTATGTAATGTTCCTAAGCCCTAATTAATCTATACCTATCGATCTCCTATGTTGTATCAAGTTCATATTTTATGTAATAAACTACTTTTAAGTGTGAAATAAAGAGAATAGTTGTTATAGTTCATTTGGGTTTTCCCCTTACATATTTTTAATGGACTTCCAACCATTAAAGCCTATATATTTGGTCATTCTAAGGAGGATTCAAGATATATTTATGTGTTGCTCCTCATGAACATAAAAAATAATAATAATACTATTTTACAATGATTTAACATCATTTAGTAGTAATTTTATATGGATCTGACCATTAAAAATGGGTTTTGGGGTTTTTTGAAACTAAAAGTGTATTTTTGATACCTGCAGGAAAATGCAAAATAGAATCAATGTTATTTATACTCAACCATTAAAAAATTCATTCTAAAATTTCTTCATCTAATTTTATTAAATTCATATGTCCTTCGATTGGTTTTGACACCAAAACGCAACTCTTTAAAGGGTGTCAAACATAATAAAACCACATATTCTATTTTTCTGGGCAGACAAGGAACTTGATTGATGTTCCATCAACTCGTACATGTCAAGAGTAATAATATGATGGGTTTCCTAGGATTTTTGGTAATTATAATGTTTTTTATATATATATAGTGGATAAACACATGTTTTTGTGTTTTATCACACTAAAATATCATTTTTCATCATCCTAGGAAAAGAACACCTCTTATTGACATATCATATTTTTGACCATTTCAAAACACACACTATAGTTGTTTTTGTCATCTGATTTCACGAAATACATAGGCCATTCAATTGGTTTTGACCCCACCTCTACCACATGTTTTTTATGGGAATCAAAATGTATTAAATTCCATACTGATTGATACTTCACATTATTTTATTTAGTGAATTAGAATTGGTATTTTAGAAATACCTAAAACATGACATTTCATGGAAAATTATATAATGTGTGTATATATTCAAAAAATTCTAATGAACCTAGAAATAAAAAAATATAAAAAATATAGATAAAATTAATATAAAACAATATACATTTATAATTATTACCTAACTATATGGCCATGAATAAATCTAAATGATTATATCTAAGACGTCAATATGGAAAAAAATGTAAATTATGAATTTGAAACCTAAAACCATTATCTAAATTGATATTGAGATGGATAAAATCGAAATAAAGAGAATAATTTTTTTTAGAGAAATAAAATATTCCTGGAATCATTTAAACTTACTTGTATTCAAAATTTTAATAATATATATTCAATTGTTGTAATCACTAAATTATATAATTCAGAAAAAATTCTATAATATAACATAAAATAGAAATCAGAATGTATCTTAGACTTTTAAAATATAAATCCAAAATATGGGGGCTCTTCGGTAGTGGGGGAGGAGGAGAAGGCATCCAGGGTTTCATGAATGTTGGAGAGAGGGGTGATGGTGGTGGGGAAGGTAGAGAAGGAAATGTGGGCTCCATAATTGTGGAGACTCCACGGTGATAAGAGAGAGGATGGTTGGGGAGGTGGAAAAGGTAGTTCGGGTTCCACAAATGGGGGAGAGGGGGTGAAGGCGGTGGGGGATGGGGGGAAGGATATAGGGGCTCCAAAATAGTGGATACTCCATAGTCACAGGAGATGGGATGGTGGGGAGGGGGAGCCAACGATGGGGCTTGATGGTGGTGAGAGAGGGAAGAGAATGAGTCTAGTGTTCAGATGTGCATGACAGGTGGGAGCGAGAGGTGGTGGGGTAAGAGAGACCGGGGAGGGTTTTGACATGGGTGGAAAATAATTTGGGGAAATAGAGTGGATGAAATTATATGGTCTCTAATATACTCAATAGATACCGTCATTTGGTGTTCGATTGAAACTACCTCATTGAAAAATTCAAAATTCTATTTGTGTAGGTGATCGAGGGAGGAGGTGAAACCAGTACCTATATGTCCTCAAACAAGTAGAATATGTGTCTAATAAGCCATCATTGAGAAATATTTCTTCTAGAGAGAACTCCACAAATGGCAATTGGGGATGAATTGGACAATACGATTACTTCATTGCCTTCCCGGGCGAGCTAACTACCTATGTGTCAAGAACTATGCAATGATTTTGTAAAGGGAACCAATTTTTACCAATGGCGCTGTGGAGAGGCACTAAATGGAAGGCTACCAGAGGAACCTTCACATTGTTAACATGGTGACTTCTACAATACCAAAATGTCATGAAACCACCCCAAAGGAGCTAAGACCCCATATCAAGGATCACCAACCTTCATGTTATAAACTATGCAACGAGGGTGTGCTTGGAGTTAATATTAATCAATAAAACTATAGGAGGGAACCTATTTTGGACATATTCGGAAAATTTTCCCATATAATGAATATTTAAAAAAAAAGACCCGATTAACTATTGGGGGAAAATAATTTCCCAATTTACCATTTTGATGGGAGTGGGATTTGGCAGAACCTTAAGAACCTCAAAATTCAATGGCTTCTAAATAATGAATTTTCAATAGTCACTTTATGAAAATGCCCCTTATCATCCTTACCTATTTGGTTTGCGCTTTATCGGAAAGATCCTTTTTTGAAAAAGTTATCCAAAAGAAATTTTATCAAAAAGCGCATTCAAAATAAATCTTTTGAAGAAAAAATTTTATGATAAAGCTCCCACCCTTTATTGGATTAAATTTTTTATCTAAACCTTTTCATATTTTTTTAATATTTATCCATATAATTATATAATTTGTTACAATTTATTTGAATATATATTAGGATAATTTTTTTAATAAATCATATATATAAGAACATATTTTTCAGTATTATAATATATATATTATGATAATATATCCTAATAAATATTTGAAATATATTTTTTGTTTTAAAAATAAAATGCTTTAATAAAATTTTATAATATGTTAATATTAGAATTATACTATATCTTAATATAAGTTTTGTAATATATGTTAATATAAGTATAATATATATATATATATATATTATACAATTAAATAAAATATATGAAAATATATATTATAAGAAGAAATTGTTAATAATGACATTATTAATAATTATTAAATCAATATTACTAATTTTAATAATAATTTTTAAATTATATTATTAACTATATTTCCAATATTGATAATAATATTATTGAAATAATTATTCATAATTATTATTTTAATTATTGAAAATATTTAAAAAATATAATGAATATTAATAAATAATGTAAATCATAATATTTAATAAGAATAAAATAATTAAAATACTTAATAAAAATTTAATTAATAATATGATACTTAATAAAAAATATGCCCATATATATTTTAAACTGTAAATGATATGTTTTTAAGATATAATGTTTGTGTCATGTAAATTTCTTTTTTATTATATATTTGTAATTATTTTTAATTTAAATTGTTTTTATATATTTATTAGTATGTCAAATTTCATTTAGAATGTATCTATAATTTTTAATTTATATGCCTTGAAAATCAGATACATGAAATGTAATACTTTTTCAAGTAGGTGACTTTCAATAACTATAAATTATGAAGTATAAATACAATATAAAAGAAATTTGAATAACTGACAACAAGAAAAAAATTAAAATACATATTTTATATTAATTGAGAGTTAACCAATTCTTCATAATTTCAAAATGTTATGTTTGATAACAATATTGTTTTGTGTCATCTATATTATTGATGGTTTATTATTTTGATTAAAATATTATCATTTTTTATTATTTTCTATGTGTTTAGAATATGTTTACAATTTCATTTTTACTTTATTTATATTTTATTTTAATAATATTTCAAAATCACATACTTTAAAAACACAAAAAACTAATTATATTTAAAATGTTTAATTTTTGAATCCTATAAAATATTTCTTATAAGAAAAATATAAATATGACCTAAAATATTTATTAACTATATTAAAATAGTTTAAAATGAAATGAATTTTTGAAATATAAGGAACCATAATTAACTTAAATGACTGAAACATTATTGATTAAAAATAATAAATTTATAGTTCAAAAAATTTATATCTATAAATTATTGTATTAATAAAATATAAATTAAATTTAACATATTTACAATAAAAATAAAATTTCATTGAAAGTAAAATAAATTTCAAGAAAACAATAAACACAATTTTTTAATGTACACAAAAACTGATTTATATATTAAGAAATTATAATTACAAATGATACAGAATGTAAGAACAATATTTTGGGTCATTGAAATTATTTTTCACCATTTTTATGAAATATTTATATTCCCATTTATTTTTTAAATTTTTAGAAAATGTTTAAAATTTTATCTATATTTAATTTATACATTTGGTTAAATTATATATACTTTATTATGTTTTTGGAACTCCTTTTATGTTAAATTTATTTTTATTTTTACAATCAATGTTTTATTTTTCATTTAGATGTTATTTTATGTGCATAAATATTTTTATTTGTAATTATTATGTATAAAATAAATAATGTTTGTGTGTTGTAAATTAATTTTGGTTTATTATGTTTATAAATTATCTTTATTTTCACCAATTTCTTGTAAGTTTAATCCATGTTTTTATGATTTAATATAGATTTTTCTTATAGTTTATATTTTATAGGATTCCAAAGTTCATTACTTGAAAAATAAAACGTATTTTGTTATTTCATGTTGGTGAATTTGAAAGATTATAAAATAAACTAAAAATACAATGAAAATGAAATGTAAAACATATACTGAATACATAAAAATTAATTAAAAATTAAAATACTTTCAATAATATAATAAGAAAATATATTATAGATTATAAAAAAAATGTTGTTTCAAAACATAACTATTTGGATTTAGAAGAAGTAGGTAACTCTTAAAGATTGTAAAATATAAATTATAATTAAATTCTAAATGAATTTGAAGACATTAACTTAGAACATATAATATAATTGAAAATGGAAAGATTTTCATAAATATAACAAATAGAAAATGTTATGAAATAAAAATAATTCATTATTTGATAATAAGAAAAATATGATTAATTAATACATTAAAAATAATTAATATATTATACTAACTAATAATATTATATATTATTATTGATTATATTATTAGTAAAGAGATAATTATTAATATTCTACTAATAATTAATAATAATTAATAATTATTTTATTATATACATCCTTAATAATATTTGCATTATAAAATTTATTATTCATAAATAATAACATTTTTATTATTATAATGACTTTTATAGAAGATAACTATAATGAATATATTATTATGGGTTTATGAATAATATCAAAACTTTTTTATAATGAATTCATTATGAATAATTTTGGATTTACAGACCATAATTTATTATTCATGGTGACGTTCCAAGATGCGTTTTTTTTTTCAATTTATAGGCTTGTGCATATACCTGTCTTTAAAAATAAAAATAAAAATAAAAATTATTTTTCATAAATATAAAAAATAATAATTAATTTAAACCACAAATAAATTATTGATTAAACGTGTAAATGTTATGTTTTTAATAAATAAAATTTGTGTCTTGTAAATTATTTTTGATGTGTGAGAGAATACATTGCGTCATTCAGACATGAAATGTTCATGAACTGACTAAATACAGAGTTTTTAGAATTTTTATGTACTAATATAAGACCTTCTTTGCTAATTATTCCTAGGGTTTAGAGTTTTAGTGGACTTTCTTTGTCATGACATTAACTCCACTGCCCTTGATTCTTGGATTGAAGCATCTGTTCTCCCCTTGAAGTCACTCCTTTTCCACTTTACACTGAGCATCATCTCATCGATCTAGTATCATTCGCCCTACTCTCATTCAACTAATCTTGAAGATGGATGATGATATGGTTAGACATTTGGAAAACCTCTATATGAACAGTACAAAATTAATGTTAATTACAGGTGAGAAATATGACAATTCGTTTCTGATGCACTAAATGCCACTAGTCACAATTGGGAAACTTCTCTATGATTTATGCTTTAATAGAAATTCTGTAACAAGTACCCTATAGAATATATGGAACTAAGAAGAAGGTGCGATGATGAGAGATATCATAGGAAATTTACTAATTATTAAAATTTTCATTGATAAAGATAGATAGGGGATCTTAAAAGGAAGACCATAGATATTTGATAATAAAATTATTTTTATGGAAGATGTAGCTAGCTGTATGTACCATAAGAATATAATCTTGTCCAAGTATTGTGTTTGGGTACACATTAAGGTAATTACATTTTACGGAAGATAAGAACAGATTTTACGTGATAGTGGTGGTCAATTAGTGATTTTATGGAATGAGATCGACCAGACCCCATTCCCTGGAGACCAGTGGTCCAGATTTGGTCTGGGGTGAAATTTCGTTAGCTACTCATGTGTTGTATTTTTCTATCTATGGAATATTCTAAAACATGGATCTCATTTGAGTCTTAAAAGAAACCAATCTTATTTTTCTTTTTCAGTTTCATTGGGATTTAAAAAAAAGTCTACATCACTAAAATCTATAATGTGGGTGGGAATTTCATTCTGTAATACTATCCATGGATACACTAAAAACAACAATGGGGGTTGTTCATCACAATGGCTGAGAATAGGAATGAAAATGAAAAAATATTAAAATATTTGAATTCCCAATTATCTGTCACTCAACACAATGTTATCCTTATGGGCCCACTTGTTTATTATCATGGTGTAAGTGATACCATTCAGCTTGAATCCTATGATCATCAAGGTTCCAGACCTCTATGCATAGAACCCGAATCTCTTTGAATCACACTATATCCCTCTCGTCGAATCACACTATCTCCCTCCCGGATAAAATCACACCCCCATCTACTGTTGATGATGATCCCCTTATTCCCTTGTAGTTAGGAAATAAAAAAAATATAGACATGGAAATTGAATCGAAGGGGATCATAGGGAATTAACCTGGTTGTGTCTTAAAATAGTTGGTTTGAAAGACATTTGAATGATTTATATGTCACAAATAATATCCCCAAAATATGGAAGTAGAGGAAGGAGGGATATTTCCTTGGAATTTTTGAGGTGGAGGATAGAGTGAACTAGCCCCACAAATCTCAACGACAATTTTGAGATAGAACTATCATGGGCTTGGAAACCCACATTTAGTATGGTTGTTTTATAACCGTTGCGTTAAAAGTCACCCTGATTTTATTTTTATCCAAAATCATATTGGATAGTAAGGATATGAATGGTATTGAAAAACATTGATCTTCTAGGGAAAATTTTCGTTCCCTTATTAAGTCTATTTTAGCGGCCTCAGTATCCTCTATAAATATTATTTGTATATCACAGTATCCCCCTACTCCCCCAACCAAGTGGATGCCTCCATTTATCTCCCTCACAACTTGAGTTAGACCTTCAATTCCTTTTATAGCTTTTTGACTCAAAGGTACAAATAAATGTTTTGGGGAATTCATTAGAACATGCGTTCTCTCTTCCCATGTCCTCTTTTTTTTATATGGGGATTCAATGAAATCTTCTTCCATCAGGAACAATGGAAGGTTATTTCAGACACTTTACTATAATGTTGGAGTTCAAGCATACAATACATCTTTCCATACTTCTTTATTTGGTATATTTAAGAAATACTTTCACCTATTTTAGAGGTAACTCATAATAAACTCATGTCTCTGATCATTTGGATAGGTTATTAGGACTGCATTAATAGACCAATATTTTTAGTAATTTCTATGTATATTACTTGGCCCATAACTTTTTATCACCCCCCAATTATTATTGACCCTTATCATGGATGAAAAAACCTCAATCATAATTGATGCCTTAGATTTGAATATTTTTTTTCTGAATATAAATGCGAGGAGGAGGTTCTCGGGGGTTTTAATTTGTATGATCACGGAATGAATTGTAAAATTAAATAGGTGGATAGAATTATAAATATCTGTAGTAAAAATATTATTCATGAACCTGATACTTCATGTGATGATATAAAAATATGCCATAATTCTCTATATTTTGGCCCCTCCTTAGACACCACTCTCTCCAAAATTGTGCACCTCAAAGTAGAGTTTGAAACAACTGTCTGCAAAAATGAATGTTTATAGGCTATGTGTGGACACAATAGTGACATCAAATAGGTATATGGTAATAATTCATATTTTCACTAGAAGTCATTTGTGAGGCATTGAAATAATTCAATCAATAGTTTTAAAAATGTGGAAGTTTGGTCTATTTTCAAAAAATGGGCAATCCATGAAACTATTTCTCCTTTTCCCTTGATTTGTACAATGCTGGTGACCCTTTTATCTATAATAATATTTCCTCATATATTAATCCAATTATCACGGAGCCTATGAATTGAATTATCATCTATGAAATATCTGATGAGGAAATTTTTAGGGCACTCAACCAAGTCAACTCTACTAATGCCCCTAAACTATAGGGATTCCATGCAACTTTCTTCAAGAAGTTTCGATATATTGTTGGAATGGTTATTTATACCCTTATTAGGGAATTTTTTGAGGTAATTATAACTTTTGTGTGTTTAATAATACATTTATTACCCTTATTACAAAAATTTAAAAACCCTTCCTGGCCTATGATTTCTAGCCCATTGGGATATGCACTGTGATTTAGAAGTTCTTTTGTAAAATTCTAGTGAATCAAATTTTATACCAGATTTCATCCATTTTCTCTAAAAATCAATGAACTATTGTATCTAATAATCTCATCATGGATAAGATCACAATTTCAGAAGACATAATTCACATAATGAAGACTTGTGCTGTGGAAAAGAGAGGTATAATGGCATGTAAACTTGATAAGATTAATCCTATGATAGAGTTGACTAGTCCTTTCTTCTATTTGATGTAGAAAATATGGGGTTCATCCCAAAATATGTTAATATGATAATGTAATGTGTCAATACCATGTCCTTATGAATCAAAATTCATGGGGGACTTTTAAGGAGATTTATCCCCTATCGTGGTCTCCGCCAAGGGCACCCTCTCTCCCCGATCCTGTTTATTTTTTATTACTGTCATTTTATCTAATATTCTTTTAGAAGCTACACATAATTATTCTAATCATGGGGATACTGTTTTAAGATTAATCACTTTTATTTATCATATTGTTTTCATGAATGATGGACTTTTTTTTCAAAAACCACGTAGGAAGAATGCACTTCTATACATCCTATTATTCATCAGTATGATGAAGCATCTGAGTAATCCACCAATTTGATAAAATATG
The DNA here is from genome assembly GCA_963277665.1 of Viscum album. Lineage (NCBI taxonomy): Eukaryota > Viridiplantae > Streptophyta > Magnoliopsida > Santalales > Viscaceae > Viscum > Viscum album. The sequence continues at coordinate 42,454,539 of OY728162.1, forward strand.
AAATTTATTTTAGTGCTGGAGTGCTCTATAAGAGGAAATATAAGTTTAGTATTCTCTTTTTGATCGAGATAGTCAAAAAGGATAACAAATATCATGGACATCCATTGATTATTGTCCATTTAAAAAGGATTTTTTTCAAGTTTCCTCGACAGGGTTGCAAAAAATATTCAATTATGGAGCTCTAAATGAATCTAAAAATTAGGGAAATAAACACTCATTAAATAAGGTTTAAAAATAATCCATAGCTATGTCATTTCCATTTTTAAGATTCATGTTTAAATTATTGTCTTTATCCATTCCCCAATTTCTAACTTTTAGCAGGGACACAATAATAGGAAGAGAAAAATTCATTTAAGTTTTAGGAATAAACATTTCATGCATATGTGCAGTAGTGGAATGGGTTGTAGGGATCATGACTCATTCAAAAAACCACTCTTTTCCAAAAAAAATTTGGAGTCTTATGCTCATCTCAGACTCTCTTTTCACTTAGATCTACCTCCCCCACACAGAAATCTATGAAACAACTATTGGAAAACTTCCCAGCTACCTTTTGATATGTCTCTTGAGATATCACACATTTATTCATTATGGGTCTGGGTAGAGGATTGGTAGCATATCCTCAGTTATAATTTGAAAGTATCCTTGGTTGTTTGATGGTGAGGGTCTGATGGAACCCTCTTAGGAAGTCATGAGCTTTGAAGACACTATGGTTTACTCCCTCACCAACAAATATGGTAATGGATAGTGTACTACGAATCTTGAGACTCAGTTAATTACTATATTTAAAAAATTATTTGGAGTATCCATGATCGAGGAACAGTGGGAATGAAAGCATCTATTGGTTGTTTGATAATTCCGGTTTTTATTATGTTATGTCCGGTTAAAACTTGGCCCATGGATTACAGAACATGGAGTCAATAGTATCTGGAAATCCATTCGTTACCTTTTGGTTCCTCATAAGGTACACTTCATCTTGTGTCATATTTGCATAGGGATCATCCCATCATTTCATTTCCTCTCACATCCTCAGGCTATTAAAGATCCTTCATGTTCTCTCAGTTTGGATGCTAATGAATCTCCCATGCATGTGGTAATTCATTTCCCCAATTCTAGAGGTGTTTGGTCTGACTATAAATCTAATTAAAATCAACTCTTATCTATTACTCATGACCTTACTTCTATGATGGCTACATACAATCTACCTAAAGAGATAGTAGTGTGCTTATGTGCTTTTTCTTGGATCATTTGGGTGAGAATGAATGACCACGTATTCAATCAGTTATCAAGACTAATCATTTTTTGGGTTGAGGGGGGACGGTTCTAGATGGATACATGATCCTTGTATAATTACTTGAACATGGTATCATGTTCACATCCCCTAATTCAAAGGTGGATTCAAACCCTTATAGATTTTATAATATTAAGGTTTTTGATATTGTCTCAAGGAATTACAGGGTTGGTAGTGGGGTTGTCGTATGTGACTCTTCTGGGCATATGATTGTGGAGTATCATGCTCCTCACAAAACCTCTTGGGATCCTCCAATGATTGAGGCATATGAATTCATAACTAGAATGGTTTTTTTCATTGGAAAGTGGTCGGAATACAATAATTATTTAATTTGACTTATTTTCGGTTATCAAATCCCATGATGATACTGATCCCGGTATTCAGACGATTTTCCCTCTTGTGTATAAGATCCAATAATTGTTTTACAACTTTGATGCTTGCTCGGTCTCCTTTATTAAGAGAGAGGTGAATCGAGCTGTTCCCCTTTTGGAAACCTTGGGATTGTCTGATGTTACACACATTTGGTAAAATAATTTTCCTACTTAAATGTTTTCTATTTCAATCAGAGATCATGATCCAATCATTTTTTCAGAAAAGATATTTTTAGAAAGTGATGGTCTTTGGAAATGTGTGACAGTGAGTAAAAACTTTCCAAATATGTTCAGATTCCTATGAAATCATTTTTCAACAACCATATATTTATTTTTTAATTATAAAAAATCACATTTCATTAAACTAAGGCATTGTTTTCCTGAGATGAATGAAAAACTTTTTCAATAATTTAAAACTATAAAACGTGCATTTCATATATAAAAACATATTTTTTCCCAATTAATGTGAAGTATTATGAAATATTTTATAGAATAATATTTTATGTGTGTGAGTAGACGACATGTCAATCAAACATGTAATGTGATTGAAAGGACTAAATAGGGAGCTATTATAAAATTAAGGTCTTTAAAAATGTGTGTCAAAGAGTGAAAAATATACCACATGCTTTTATTTCTGTGAAATCATAGGAAAACAACCAATGATTGATGATTGAGTTATTATAATGGAAAATGCGTCAAATAATTATATCATTTTCCTGAGATAATCAAAAATTCTTTTTTAGTAATTTAAAACTCTTAAATATGTGTCGGAAAGTTAAAAGCATAGAAAAATATCTCCAATTAATGTGAAATATTATTAGATGTACCTTAGATGTATTTTAAACATGTGTGAGAGGACGGTGTGTTGATTCCACCTGTGATGTTCTTACACTAACAAAATTAGGACCTCTTAAAAAATGACAATATTTAAAAACATCTTCCAGAGAGTGAAAACTATCCAAATGAACTCAAATTATAGTGAAATCATTAGAAAAAACTATAAATTTATTTTTTAATTATAAGAACAGACAACCTATAAAACTGGGGATAATTTTTCTAAAAAGATATAAAAAATGGTTTTAGTAATTTAAAACCCAAAAAACTTCTTTTGATGGATACAACCATATTGTAAAGACCTGAAATTTCCATGGAAATTTTTTTCTTAAATACATGGGATTTTTTTGAGTTCGTAGTTTTTGAAGGTGCTTGATTCTGAGGCCAGGTGTGCCCGAAATCAAATTCTGAAGTTTTGTTCAGGTACGTTTAGTAAACGTACGTTCAATTTTTTATAACTTCTCAACCGGTGCTCCGAATTAAAATCCGAGGGCACCGTTGAACTCGCAGCGTCAGTGATTTCAGAATGACACCTTCACAGCGGTTGAGTTCTAAAGAGAATGGACTATATTTTTTTGGGGGTTTTTAATTAAATTAAATAAAAATAAGGTGTACTTATTTATATTTGAGGTGGTTAAAACCTCCAAAGGGAGGTTAGAGGCAGGTCCCACATGCACATAACCTCCCTTGGGAGGATATTATTTTGTAGGGACAACCTGATGTTTTAACCTCTCTTGTAATAAAAGGCGTGGGGCCCACATGAGCTTTAACCCCTTGTAACTCTCCATAAATTGGAGGAAACCTTTGAAAATATTCATTTTTACTCCACCAACTAATTAGGTCATCTTCAGCCATTTAATTTGTGAGTTAACTTAATTAATTTTAAAACTTTTCAAATTCATGCAAATAATAAAATAATAAGAAAACATATTATTTCATTTTGTTGGGAATTATTCCTGGGTGGAATAGAGAAAGGGGAGTGCTAGGGAGGAGCCTTTTCTCTCACACAAAGAAATACACCATCTTCTTCCTTTTTTTACCGGGGCAAGAAAGGGAAGTGACACCCACGAAGAACACCGAAGTCATCTTCGACTTCGTCACCTTCGAATGCTCGTCCACCAACGATGAATACCCTCTTCCTCCTCCGACATTGATGGAACGACGCCGCCTTCCTGCAACTCCATCAACATCATCGAACTCGAGGTAGGGGGATTTGAGTAAATTTATAACCTGGTAAGCTAAGATAGAGGTAAACCTATGACCATTTATTAATGAAATAAAAAATTACAGAAAGAAATAAAAGCACAACAACACATACATCTAAAAATTATAGAAATCATCCCCATAACCATATTCCTGATGAAAAGATCCATCTGCAGTCGCCGATTCCCACTTTGAGCTTTCATAGCGATTCATAATCTTTGCATACTTCCTTCTCAGATTCAGCTTCTCCAACGAGAGTAATGCCGTCAGAGATTTCATTCTCTTCCTCGCACCATTGATGGATCTCGAATAATTCTCCCTCTTGGAGGATGATCTAGTAATAACTTGGTTCGGTAGATAGGAGTAGTCCTTTCTCAGTCACCTTTTTGCTGGAGCATTTCTACCACCTTCACATGCAAGCAGTTTATTTTTTTCACTTTGAACAATATCACTATAGGATATTCTAGAAACATCATTGTAATTATCTTTGTCACTGTCAGAGACATTTCCACATCTTCCCGTGATGTGCACGGATTCATAATTTTAAAATCCAGTATTTCCTCCGATCAGCATACCCTCTGAAGCAGATAAACATCCTCCCCCCACCAACTGCACTTGAACATCAGTCGGCTTGAGGCATTGGAGGGGGAGATCATTGCCACAATCATCCAAGGGCTCCTTTCCAAGAGAAACCATGTTCAGTGCAGGTTGGGAATAAGGGACAAGCTGCATATTCTTAGGCTCAAATCCTTTCAAACCGTCCTCTGTGGGAGGGGCCTTCTCAGTCTCCAACATCTCAAATTGATTGTGAATGTGAACATTAACCACCTACAAATGACTATTTCCATTAGCATCAGGTAAGGGCCGATTCCATTCCCCAAGATCCGATTTAAGAGTCTCGAACACTCTCTTCACAGAGGGATTCACTTCAGTTGGCACTGCCTTCGCCACAACTTCATGCACTGTATTCTTTTCACCTTCACCATCTGCAGCCAGATGAGACAGCTCCTCAAGCCTCCCTTCCTACTCACAGGGAACCACCCTTCCAGTGCACTTCATGGCCTCTGAAAATGGAGCCTTCCCCTCGCTTGTACATCTATCAGCTATCCCATGAAACTCAGGTTCAGAATCCACTGGCGGTTACACCATACCATTACTGCCGGAGCCATGAGGTCCCAACTCCGCTGCTCACAAAAATCCAAACACACTCTTTCCTCGACAGACTATTGCAAGATGACCAAAACGTCGGCAATTGACACAGTAATTCACCCAAGATTCAAAGATATCCTCCTACTTCCACCGGAATTCTTCCCCGTCCATGACCCAAACCCAATGCATGGGTGGCCTCACAATATCCACTTAGTAAAAAATTCTCTGGTATACAGGATGGAATAACACCTCCATTCTCTAATCGGAACAAATATACCGCCCAATCATGTTTCCAATAACACACAAGATCACTGGATTTTTGAAATGAAGAGGGAGACAAGGAAGACTTTCCCAGATTGTGGCTGTTGAAGGGTCTCTCCATATATGGAAATCAAAGCACCAACGAAATAGAAGAAAGGAAGCTCTGTTGCATCTTCGGGATGCCCTAGACTAGGAGATAACAAATTCCTCCTCCGATTGGAGACAGATCATAAAATGACACCGATCAAGAAGCCCGACAACCGCATGGTCCTGTAGCTTACAAGAACCAGAAATTAAACATTCAAATTCATCAACTAATGGTTGATGATGATGAAACCTTGCAACCGGGGTGAATTTGCAAAGATCTATGGCGCTATTGAGTTCCGTCAATGATAGAGGGTTCTGCGGCACATCCTGAAACAACTCAGGGACTTTCGGAGACAATGAAACCCTAGGAAAGGGTAGAAGAGAATAACGATTTGTGTATGGAAACTGTGAGTCTCTCTTTTCCTACATCTAAAGGAAGAAATACTCCCTCCTCTATTCATTGTCATTCAAATTTTTGGATTATGTTTCACCATGATGAGGAGGGATCGGACCGCACGAACATGGCCTGACCCTCCCCTTTTGTTTGATCAAGTTTGATGACGATGGAGGTGTTACACGCAACAACTGGAAATTAGTCGGCCACGAAGAAGTCAGCGGCATAAGGTCGCCGGGTCTCCACAAGGGTGTGGCACCACCGTGCCACGTAGAGAACAGAGTCGTAGCCAGGCAAGCTGCGGCAGTGCTGGAGGGGCATGGTGCCGTCACTCCGCACCGAAAAGAAGAGCCGTGATGGTCAGATGACAAGAACGACGTCGTCGTGCCAAGGTGGAGGAATCCAGGGGGTGCCGCACCCCCCCCCTGCGGAGTGGCCAGTGGGGCCATGCGGGCGGTAGGCCGGGCCTCCCTCAGGCCAGGCCGCTATCGAGCCAGGCCAACCTTTCGGGCCTAGCCGATTCCTCAGACCGGGTAAGACCCTCGGACCGGGTGAGACCCTAATTCGGATCAGGTCGGGCCGGACACGGACACACTATAGGCTGATTCCACCTTTTCTCCCATATCATGGGCTACAACTGTCCGTTTGAAGAACCGTCAGCGACACCGATATTCTTGGAATGAATCCGTCCCTTTGGGAATACCCCACAAGAGTTTGAGGTATAGGTGAGATATGGTCAGTTTCGTTCGTGCATGAAATCAACTGGGCCCCTGGGACTAAAAGGCTAATAAATCACAGACCAAACGTCTGATTTATGTGTCGTCTATTGCGTTGAGACCCCTATTACGTGGAAGACCTTTGAGATAATTTTTCGTGGAACTTAGTGACTATTGGATTAATTCCCAGTAGTTTGTGGAGCAGATCCTTCCAGTGACGAGAAGACAGAGCACAGAGACCTAGTAACTGACAGACCTGACTGCTGCTTGACCGATTCGACTAGCCTAGTGGGGAGCGCCTGGTATTTGGCGACAGAACAATGGAGGAGGAGTGCCTGGTAGTTGGAAAAAGACCCACAATACTCTATAAGAGGAGTACCTCTATAGGGTATTAGGGGGAGTGCCTGGTAGTTGGAAATAGACCCAAGGTACATGACAGGAGGAGTACCTCAGTAGTCCAAGGTTAGTGAAAAATGACTTAGTGTCGCGACATGCCCACTGTTCTCGATAGAGTAGGAGTTCTCCATTATCCTTGGTTTCGATAATGAAAATCCTAGTTTGATCTGAGTTAATGAATGTTTTGTTTTCCACATGATTGAGATTGGTTACTAGATAACTTAGGTATATTTATCAGCATATACCTTAGTAATAGTTATTCGTTGTTTCTTACTTTTAGTTTATCCTTGTTGGATTTTGTGAGACCTTTAGGGTCTCAGGGTCCCTATGGAATATCATTATACTCACACCTGCATGAGATTTTCCCACACCTCATTGTGTTGGATGCAGACGACAGATAGCACTGACCGAGGAGAAGTGTATGAGGACTAGACGGTACCCGGAGGTGGACCTCACGATGAGTTGGTACCCAGAGTAGACAGACAGAAGTGGAGCACTGAGGAGGCTATCTATACCTACCTTCAGGTAGGATCCATAGTGGACGATCCAAAATCTATTAGACAACTTCTAGCTGTTTGTATTTTTAGTTGTATTTGTTTGTCCTTTCCTTGTGCTTTACTATTGGGCTTGTATTTCTGACCCCTTTTTCTTTCCTGCACATCTTTTGTATATAGTTTTACTTCATTTTTTATTTTCAGTTGTGTACTCTATTGTGTGTGTTTATAATTTATAATGGAAATGCATTCCCAGCATAGGGATTTACACCTTTGGTGCTAGTCTCTATCCCCTGGCCTATGGAAGGCGGGCTTGGGATAGCCACAGCACGAGCCCCAAGGAAGGGTCGTGACAAATTGGTATTAGAGGAGTCAGTTCTACCGCATAACTTAGGACTCTGATATTTCTTTTCTGGGAGTCAATAGTGTTAAGGGTATAGAGTGTAGTTTTTAGTTCAGGGAGTCCAGTGTTGGTGCGGTGGCTGACGTATCCGTACAACAGGATCCTGACTTCTGATTTCTAACTCAGTGCAGGAAAACACTTATTGTGTGTGTGTTTCAAAAGTTTTTCTTTATGTCAGCTCGACCAGGTCAGCACAACAGGTATAATCGTTTGACCGTGTTGAATCTGTTTTGTTCAGGATGCCTCCCCATGGACGACCAGTTAGATCTCTGAGAGTTGTACCCACTAACAGCCCACTGAGTGATGAGGCTTCAGTGTAGGGCCCCTTTTCAGTTGAGGCACCAGCAGAGGCACCAGCGGTACTGCCACCCGTTGGGCCACCGATTCCACTGGCCTCAACAGTAGACTATGTATGCCGCTTGAGCGTGCTGCACGAGTTCCAGTGCCAAAGGCCACCTAGGTTCCGGGGAGAGAAGGACCCACATGCAGTTGAGGATTGGTTGGAGGCTGTGGCGAGAGTCTTCAGGCTAGTAGGGACACCAGAAAACAACATGGTGATCCTTTCTGCCAGCCTCCTTTAGGATGCAACAGGCAAATGGTGGAGCCTGATACTCTAGGTCCACGATGAGGCCGCACTACTTTGGACAGACTTCGAGATCCTGCTCCGGGCAGAGTTTGTTCCAATGACCCTATGAGTGGTGTAGATACAAGAGCTACTTCATCTGCAGTAGGGTAGCATGATAGTAGAACAACACTCAGTGAGGTTAACTGACCTCTCACGCTACTCCACAGATATGGTATGGGACCCATTATATAGGGACTATACCTTCAATCAGGGACTCAAGTGAGAGATCAGAGCCTCGATGATCTCCCTCAGCATCCTAACACAAGAGGGGTGTTAGAGAGAGACCTCTTGGTAAAGAGTTTCTTTGCTGAGCAGTCACCAGCAGTGAGACCTACTACTAGTCGTCATGCAGTGGAGTCTTCTGCAGCTGGCAGTAGACAGTTGTCATAGAGGTCCAAGAGAACCAGACCTACAGGTGGACAACTGCATGACTCAGGATTAGTTGTGCGGGGGAGCTGATGTGGAGACAGATCCAGTCATGCCAGGAGCGGGCAATGTTACTCATGCGGTAGGCTTGGTCACATGGCACGTGAATATTAGACCCACCATTCTGACGATTAGCAGACAGTTGAGGTACCTCTCAGATAGAGGCATAGGTTCGATCGAGGCAGTCCGAAGGGAACAAGCAGACGTGGCAGAGGATCTAGTCGAGCAGCTGGCGGCAGTCGACGTTACGAGGTGCTACCACCACCACCAGCACCACCAAGATGTCCAACCCGACTGCAGATAGTGGGTGTAAAGGGGAGAGCTCAGTTTCAGGAATATGAGGCATACAACTATTTCCCACTGGCGATGATTCTAGGTAAGATCTGTGTCTATTCCACCTTAGCAGCAGTTCTTATAGACACAGGTGCCAACCATTATTTCATTGCCACTGACCTCGTTCGGAGCTCAGAGATTCTGACGAAGCTGTTGGCTTGATCCTTATGGATAAAGACTCTTAAGGGAGAAAACTCAATGATTATTCACTGGTTCCAGCGCTGTGAGCTTACTCTAGGAGGTGAGAGCTTCAGCTGGGATCTCCTCGTAGCGGTGTTGAGGCCTCATGGCATCATCTTGGGTATGGACTGGTTATCCACAGTCTATGCTCAGATTGATTGTATTAGGTGCAAAGTGCAGTGTGTCCAGACGGATGGGACCAGGTTCACTTTCACCGGTGAGAGGAGAACCTTTGAATCACATGACATAATTACATGGAGGAGGGTGAAGCAGATCACTCACTAGTTGGATTGCCTTACCCTAGGAGCAGTTTATGTGGATAGTCTGACTTATCCTTTAGTGGTGGAATAGTATGCAGATGTTTTCCCTAACAATGTTCCAGGACTACCTCCTGACAGAGAGGTGGACTTCTACATTGACATGTACCCAAGGATGACACCGATATCTTCTGTAGCATATTTGATGGCTCCCACTGAGCTTCGCGAGCTGCAGATACCACTATAGGACTTGCAAGGGAAGTGATTCATCCAGATCAGTGTTTCTTTCTGGGAAGCCTTGATTCTCTTTGCCAAGAAGGTGGATGGGGGATTGAGGCTCTGTGTTGACTACTGTCGCCTGAATGAGGTGACCGTAAATAACAAGTACCCACTTTTGAGGATAGATGATCTGTTTGAATAGCTCAAGGGAGCTCGATGGTTCTTGAATATAGACCTCATATCAGGATATCACCAGCTCAGTGTTTGAGATGAGGATGTGTAAGAAGATGACCTTCAGGTGTCAGTATGGCCATTATGAGTTCCTTTTTATTCCCTTTGGCGTAACCAATGCTCCCACAGTGTTCATGAGTCTCATGAACATGATCTTCCAGCCTTACCTCGATCACTCTGTCGTATTCTTCATCTACTATATTCTGATCTACTCGACTACTGAGGAGGAGCATTCCTACCATTTACAGGTAGTATTGGACACACTCATAGAGAACCAGCTTTAATGTAAGCTCTCGTAGTGCCAGTTTTGGATTTGGGAGGTTCAAATCTTGGATGAGGTCATCTCAAATGCTGAAGTTGCAGTGGATCCAGCAAAGATTGAGGCAGTGCTTTCTTGGGAGCCACCCAAGAGTGTGACATAGGTACACAGTTTCATGGGCTTGGCTGGATACTATCATAGATTTTTTCCAAAATTCTCCGGAGTTACAGCACCACTATCAGCCTTGAAAAAGATGGGGAAACCCTTCATTAGGCCGGAGAGATGCCAGAAAAGATTTTAGGAGCTGAGGTAGAGGATGAATAACACCCCCATCTTGAGGCTACCAGAGGAAGGCGCAGGGTATGTAGTCTACTAAGATGCATTAAGGACCAGACTCAGGTGTGTCCTGATGCAGGAGCGAGCTATGATCGCATATGGTTCTCAGCAGCTGAGACAACATTAGCAGAACTACGCTACCCATGACCTGAAATTAGAAGCAATGGTCTTTGCCTTGAAGATGTGGCAGCACTATCTAATGGGTAAACATTTTACCATGTACTCGGATAAAAGGAGTCTCAGGTATATCTTCTCTTAGAAGGACCTGAACCTAAGATAAAGATGTTGGATTAAGTTCCTCTAGGGACGATAGTCTATACTCCTAGGAAGGGGAACATTGTTGTAGATGCGATCAATAAGAGGACTGGTATTCAGCTACTAGGAGAGGCGACATAGTAGCTGACTTCTTTACAAATATCCTTTATGGATAGAGATGGGGAAACCTTTCTATAGTCTCTCACATTCAATCCCCCACTTCTTTAGTGAGCTAAGGAGTCACAACATTGAGACACTGACTATGAAATGCGACGTTCTCAGATATCCATAGGGTGGGCACCTGATGGATTTTATGAAGGTGGAGAGCACGTCATCCTCTTCAAAGGACGTACTATGGTACCTGTTGCATTTCAAGAGAAAGTGTTGAGGGAATTACACACTTCCCATCTAACAGTACATCCAGGGGTGGTGAAGATGTACCAGGACCTTCGATTACAATATTGGTGGCCATGTATGACAAAGGCAGTAGTAGGGATTGTCTCATGGTGCCTCACTTGTCATCAAGTGAAGGCAGAGCACCAGGTACCAGCAGGCTTGGTTTAACCATTAGAGGTCCCAGAGTGGAAGTGGGATGGGATATCTATGGACTTCATGACGGGTTTTCCATGTACATCCAAGAGTCATGACTCCATATGGGTGATTGTTGACCAACTCACCAAGTCAGCCCACTTCATACCGATAAGAGAGTAGGGTTTAGTAGAGAGCTTGGGATGCCTCTATGAGCAAGAGATAGTGCATTTACATAGAGTAACTTCTTCTATTGTCTCCGACCATGACGCATTCTTTACTTCCTGGCTATGGAAGGGGTTGCAGGAGGCTTTCGGGACACAGCTTCGTCTGAGCACCGCCTTCCATACTCAGACGGACGACCTGAATGAGAGGACCATTCAGACTCTTGAGGACATGCTCCGTGTATGTGTCCTGAGCTTTGGTCGTAGCTGGTAGGATCACCTAACTTTGGAGGAGTTTTTCTACAATAAAAGATATCACTCCACCATCGGTATGATGCCTTTTGAGGCCTTGTATGGTCGACATTGCAGATCGCCACTATGCTGGATAGACCCTGGGGAGTCAACACTTGTGGGACCAGAGATGGTACAGGCTACCACTGAGAAGGTTCAAATCATCCATGAGTGGATGAATACTGCATAGAGTAGGCATAAGTCCTATACTGATAGGAGACATAGGCCTTTAGAGTTTGAGGATGGCGACCATGTATTTTTACGGGTCTCACCTCAACGAGGTCTATAGAGATTTGGACGAGGTGGTAAGCTATCTCTAAGATTCATCGGTCCATTACAGGTCCTCCGCAGAGTAGGAGAGGTGGATTACTACTTAGTTCTTCCATCTCAGCAGCATCAGGTGCACGATGTCTTCCACGTATCTCATCTGAGGAGATATGTGCACGACCCATCCCACATCATCGATGACTGGGAAACATTCACAGAGGTTCCAGTGGATATTGAGGATCGACATGAGAGGGTCCTTAATGGACGGTTGATACTTCTAGTGCACGTTCACTGGCAGCACGGGAACCTCCAGGAGAGAACATGAGAGAGGGAGGCTCAGATGCATGCTCAGTACCCCCATTTGTTCCCTTAGTGTGAGTTGTAGCTTACGGAGACGTAAGGCCCTGAGGTGGGGAGAATGTGAAGACCTGAAATTTCCATGGGAAATGTTTTCTTAAATACATGGGAATTTTTCAAGTTCACAGTTTCTGACGATACTTGATTCTGAGGCCCGGTGTGTCCGGAATCAAATTTCGAAGTTTTTTTGAGTACGTTCAGTAAACTTACGTTCGGGATTTTATAACTTTTGAACCGGTGCTCAGAATTGAAATCTGAGAGCACTGTTGAACTCACAGTGTTGATAATTGCATAGTTAGACCTTCACAGCAGTTGCGTTCTGATGTTCCAAGGATCGAATAACAACTGAGAAGTGGGGGGGGGGGTTGAATCAGTTGTTAAACTTTTATAAGTTTTAAAACTTTAAGAAACTTAACCCTTGAAAACTGTTAAGATTTGTATCTTTATCAACCTTTAGCAAGAAAATCAAGCAAGTAAGAAAGGTAAATGAAGGAAGGCATAAAAGATTTATAAGGTTCAGCCTCAATAAGAGAACCTACGTCCTTGCCATAGCCACTCCCGTGGGTCTATGGAAATCCACTATAATGAAGAAGTGAATACAACTTGTGCCAAATCCCATTGGAAATCTTCTATCTCCCGATAGGAAAGTTTATACTAACTCCAATCAGTTTAAATGTCTTCTTAATGGAAAAATGAGCCAAATATAAAAAAAAGAACTTTGTTAAGCTGCTCCACAAATGCTCACTCCGAATGCTAACTCCGAATACTCAATCCGATAATATGATTCCACACAAATGATCACTCTAAATCTTCAATCCTATTTTCTGAAATTGGTCTTCTCTGCAAGGAAATATGATTCAGAAAAAATGTCCACTCCAAATCTTCAGTCCGAATTTCTTTAATCCAGTTTTCTGAAACCGGTCTTCTCAGCAAGAAAATGTGATTCAGCAAAAATGTCCACTCCGAATCTTCAATCCGGATTTCTTGAATCCGGTTTTCTCATCATGGAAATATGATTCAAAAAAGAGTCCACTCCGAATCTTCAGTCCGAATTTCTCAAATCTGGTTTTCTGAAACCGGTATCTCAAACACTCAATAAAACTTCTTCAAGATGGAAGATTCTTTTCACGTCGAATTCTTCAACGCTCCGCCTTTTCTGCGTATGTATAAAGTTGTTAATGAGAAAATGATCTGAGAACATATTTATAGGTAACTCGGAAAACAAAGGCGGGAAACTGGAAAAACTTTCCCACTTCCTTAAATCTCAAAAACTACGCAAATATCTCGCATTCAATCTTCAATATTTGACTTCTTCAAATCTCCTTAAATTTCTCCAAGATTTAAGAAAAGTTGAAATTCTGGTTTTCTTGAACTCAGAATTGTCATTCCGAATTTCTCATCATGTTGCTCAGGATTGTCATTCCGAATTTCTCAATAAGTAGACTCTGAATTTCTGGCCCAGGAGGTAGACTCAGAACTTATGGCTTAACAATTAGACTTTGAATTTTCTATTCAGGAAGTACACTGCAAATTTTGGTTCAGGAAGTACACTCCAAGATTTTGGTTCAGGAAGTATATTCCGAATTTCTGGCTCAGGAAGTACACTCCAAATGTTTTGGTTCAGGAAGTACATTCTGAATTTCTGGCTCAGGAAGTACACCCCAAATTTTGGGCTTCTGAAAGTAGACTCTGAAAAACAAACTCAGAATTTAGACTACGAACTTCAGCTTCAGGGAGTAGACTCCGAACTTTCTAACTTCTGAAAGTAGACTCCAAAAAACAAAATCGGAATTTAGACTACGGACTTCAGCTTCAGGGAGTAGACTCCGAACTTTCTTACTTCTAAAAGTAGACTCCAAAAAACAAACTCAGAATTTAGACTACGAACTTCAGATTTAGGGAGTAGACTCCAAACTTTCTGACTTCTGAAATTAGACTCTGAAAATTTTTGGTTCAGGAAGTAGACTCCAAACTTATGGTTCCGAACATTCTCATAATTTTGCAAAGAGAAAAAACATCAATCTTCTTCACCAATTTTTCAACAGCTTTTATCATGAAACATTTCATGATTTGTGAGATATTTAAGATCAGAAAAGCATCGTCTGATTTAGTTAAGATTGTTTGAGATACTTTCTTAACTTCTAACTTCTTATTCTTCAATAAAAGCTTCTTTAAGAAAATCTCCAGCAACCAGCAACTTCAACTTTCTGTAACTCAAAAACATTCTTCAACAAAAAGATTAGTTGTCAACAAATACAAAACTTTGTTAAAACAAAACACCACATAGGTTATCCAATCTCCCCCTTTGGATTTGATGGCAACCCTTGTTAACAAGTTTTCACCTCTCACGTTTTTGAACTTTAACAAAACATAGCCTTTCTAAAAAAGATAGTGTCTTGACACCACACTACTGGATAAAGTAATGTTTTTGAAGGATTTCCATCTTTGGTTACAAGCAAATTTTGCAGCTATGTAAGGATAAACATCAACTTACTCAAACTCCCCCATTACTATTTATCTTTCTCTTTCTCACTTTTCTTTTCTTCTCTCAATTTTCTTTCTTCTCTCAATTTTCTCTCTCTCTCATCCATTATATGATAACCACAACTTTTAGATACAAAAGGAAAACATACTCTCCCCCGTTTTTCAACATAATCCAAAGCACGATGGGGGAACTTACTTATGAGTTTTAGGAAGTTATGGGAGGAGGTTGAACATGGAGTTGCAGCCTTAGTTCAACAAACCTCTCCTTTGACATTACTTTTGTAAAAATATCAGCAATATGATACTTTGTTGAAATATATTCCAGCAAGAAGTATCTTGCAGTAGATTTCTCCTATAAAAAATGATACTTTATATCAATGTGTTTTGATCTTGAATGTTGAACATGATTCTTGGAAAGATCAATGGAACTTTGATTATCATAGAGTATCTTCAATGGTTTAGAAACATTCACTTTCAAATCTTCCAGCTAAACTTTTATCCACATCATTTGAGTACAAGCCTGAGTGGCTGCAACATATTCATATTCATCTGTACTTAAAGTTACTGAACTTTGTTTCTTGTTGTGCCAACTCACGAAGCATTCCCCTAAGAAAAATGTTCCTCCTGATGTTGATTTTCTATCATTACAATCACTATCCCAATCAGCATCAGTATAACCATGAAACTTCATCTCATTGTTCCTCTTGTATAACAACCCATGTGAAGTTGTTCCTTTAACATATCTCAGAATCCTTTTAACTACCAACATGTGTGATTATTTTGGATTACTTTGATACCAGGAACAGAGAGTCACATCATAAGCAATATCAAGCCTTGAGGCTGTATGTTAAAGAAGACTTCCTATAAACTTTCAAAATTCTTTCAGATTCACACTTTTCCCTGAATCATCTTTACTCAAATTTTTTCTTACTGAAATAGGAGTTGAAACATCCTTTTATTCTTCCATCCCAAACTTCTTTAACAATTCCTTGGCATATTTTTCTTGGGATACGAAAATGTAGTTTCCTTGTTGTTGAAATTATAATCCATGGATGATAGTTAATTCTCCCAACATTGACATTTCAAAATTTTCCTTCATCTCTTCAGCAAATTTTTTGCAGACCTTTTCTTCATCCCCAGCAAAAAATATATCATCCACATAAACAATTACAATTAATGTTCCGGAGGCAGCATTTTTAACATATAAGTTGCTATCAACCTTTCCATTAGAAAAGTTCATCTTTCTCAAAGAATTGTCAAGCTTCAAATACGATGCTCGTAGAGCTTGTTTCATCCCGTACAAGGCTTTCTTCAATTTGAAAACTTTGTTTTCATCCTCATCAAGAAAAAACCCACAAGGTTTTTCAATGTAAACTTCTTCTTCAATCTCACCATTTAAGAAAGATGATTTTACATCCATCTGATAAACCTTGTAATTCTGATGAGAAACCACTGCAAGAAACATTCGGATAGTTTCCAACCTTGCTATGGGGGCCAAGGTTTCATCAAAATCTACACCTTCCACTTGTGCATATCCTTTGCACACAAGCCTTGCTTTGTTTCTTGCATCTTCTCCATGATAATTTAATTTATTTATGTAAACCCACTTGGTTCTGATAACATGATTATTTGTTGGCCTTGGAACAAGTTCCCATGTATCATTCTTCTCAATATGATCCAGTTCTTCATTCATAGCAACCACCCATTCTTTTTGTTGAATAGATTCTGAGACTGATTCTGGTTCATCTTTTGAGATATGGGAAGTCTGATTTTCTAATCTCAACATTCTTCTTGTTTGAACTGGAGCCTGATGATCCCCAATAATATTTTCAAATTCAACATGTTTTTGTAAGGTAGGAAAACTCACATTTCCTTTCTCAGCATCACTTTCTTCCCCATTTGACTTATCTAATTCACTTTCACTCTGAGGAGGATTCTCTGATTTATCTTCCTCAGTATTCTTAACAATCTTTGTGAAAGAACTTGGATTTTAAATTACCTTCACATCATATGTGTCCACCAACTTCTGTAAACATTTGTTCCAGCCTTTGTAACTTCTTCCATTTGGTGAATAACCCATAAATATTCCTTCTTCAGCTTTCTCATCAAATTTTCCTAAGTCCGGATTTTTGATTTTGAGAAAGCATGGGCTTCCAAAAACCTTTAAGTAATTAAAAGAAGGTTTTTGGTTATACCACATCTCATAAGGAGTCATGTTGGTTTCTTGTCTCAACAAGCATCTATTTTGAACATGTACAGCAGTGCTTACAGCTTCTCTCCAAAAGAATTTTGAAATTTTGTATTCTGATAACATACTTCTTCCCATTTCCACCAAGCTTCTATTCTTCCTTTCTGCTACTCCATTTTTTTGTGGAGTATAGGGAGAAATATACTAATGTTTGATACCATGCTTCCTTAGATAAGTTTCAAAAACATGGCATGTGAATTCAGTACCATTGTCTGTTCTCAACTTCTTTATGGAAGCCCCAAAATCATTCTCAACATCTCTTCTAAAGAATTTAAACATTTCAATAGCCTCTGACTTATGCTTCATGAACATGATATTTATAATCCGAGTGAAGTCATCAATAAAAGTGATAAAGTATAAATCTCCTTTTATTGATTGATGTCTCATCGTCCCACACAGATCGGAATGAATAAGCTCAAGAGGTTTGTTAGATTGAATCTCAAGTCTTTTATGACTTTTGTTAGTCATCTATCTTTTCTGGCAAGTAATACAAACATCTTCATCTATTCGTTTAAGTTCTGGAAAATTTCGAACAACATCAACTTTAGAAATATTACTCATGTTATTCTGCCCAAGGTGGCCAAGTATTCGATGCTACACCTTTTTTTCATCCTCAACACTCAAATAACAAGAGTTGTTGGATTCTCCAATTTGAAAGAGATTCTCACTTGTTCTTTATCCTTTTGTAATTACTTTCCCATTTTCGCACATTTGATGATATAAGAATCCTTTCTAAATATAACTTCTTTTCCATCATCACAAAGTTGACTTACACTAGGTAAGTTATGTTTTAGCCCATCAAAAAGAAAAAATTATTTAGATTTTAGTTTCTCTGCATCAATCTCTACCATTCTGATTCCCTTAATTTTTAAGGAACTATCATTTCCAAAAGTAACTGCTCCTCCATCATGACTTTCAACATGTTTCAAAATTTTTATATCACCTATCATGTGTGAAGAACAACCACTATCAAGAATCCATGGTTTGTTCCTCTTTCTTGCTTTTAAGGCTGTCTCAACAACAAAATCTCTTTCATCAACTTTCTTATCATAAGAAACTTATTCTGGAAGGAGTGTCATACATCATTCGACATGATGACCAACCTGATCAAACCTTCCACAAAATTCTTCCAAAAATTCAAATTTATGCTTCATTGGAATGTTTCTATCATCTTGAGAATTCACCTTTTCAACTTTCTGTGAGTACAAAAAGTTACTCATCCTTCTTTCACTATTTCTTCCACTTTTCTCAAACCTTCTTCTGGGTAGAGATAAATTGTGCCAACAATTATAAGATTTATGACCATATATACCACAGCACCAACAATATCCCTCAAATATTGATTTTCTATTAAAGAAAGATCTTTCTTTATAGAAACTTTGTTGAGGTTGATCACTTCTTTCAGCTCTAAAAAACTCAGAATGTAGGTCATCTCTTCTTTTGAGTGAGTCTTCTATTTTCGAAGGATTGATAGGTTTCTTACATACTTTCCCCACCCAAGCTTTAATACTACTTCATTCAAAACCTGAAATGTTAGAAGAATCAGATGAAACATTATTTTTGGTAAGAGGGGATTTCACCTGATTCTCGTAATGAGCCTTCATAGCATTTTTAGAGGTCTTGGCTTTTACTTCTGCAGCTTTGTTGAAGTTTTCAATCATCTTCCTCAGAGTATTTTCGGAATCAAGAAGTTTTGATTTCACATTGTTGACTTCTTCTTCCTTAGCTTCCAACTTCTTTCTAAGATCTTCAATCATCTTTCCTTGTTCAGCAATTCTAAGTTTGTAACTTAAAATTTCTTGAATGTATTCATCTTACTTCTTGGTGATATCTTTACTTCCATCATGAACTTCTTCATGATTTTTCTTCATGACACAAATTTCTTTCTTGAGAGATTTGTTTTGCTCAAGACATGCAACAAGTTCCAACCTTAGTTGATATTCTCTGCAATATTATTCACCACCTTCTTCACTCTCTGAGGAAACATTTGTCTTCTCAACTTTTGCAATGAAGGTTTTGAACCTTTCTTTGCTTTCATCTTCCGAGGAATCATTGTCAGATGATTCCGATTCAACCTTCTTGCTCAACATACTTCTTTTCTTTCCTGAAAACTTCTTCTTGAATTCTTTTAAATTCTTCTCCTCTTTTTCATTCTTGTTATACTTCTTCCACTGAGGATTCTCATTAGAAACATCTTGATATTCACCAAATTTATTCTTAGGGCATTTCATAGCGAAGTGTCCTATTCCACCACACTCAAAACATTTAAGAGGAAGTTTACCTCCATACTTTCCTCTTCCTCTTTGATAGTTCTTGGATATGGGAGACATGATTTTCTCATTCAACTCACTATATTCCTTATCAATGGACTCATAAGAAGCAACTTCATCATCATATTGGATTTTCATCTTTCTCATAGCTTCAAAATCCATTTCATCTTTTATCTTCTTCTTAATGATTGGAGCTTTTCTCTTTTCATAATCAACAAGAAAGTTATGCAGTTCATCACGAGATAAATCATCCTTATCTTCTAAAGATGAAATTTTAGAGTCAACCCTGTGTGGAAATTTTCTCATGAGTTTCTTCACAATTGTAGAATCTTCCAAGTCTTCTACGAATCCCCTGATGTTGCATACAATTTCATTAACTCTGGTGAAGTATTCATCAATTATTTCATCATCTCTCATCCTGATGTCTTCAAAATTACTACGCCGGATTTGTAGCTTGGCCTCCTTGAATTTTTTGTTTCCTTTGAAAATGCTTTCTAGCTTGTCCCACATGCTTTTTGATGTTGTGAGACCCATCACCTTCTGATAAAGTTTTTCTGATAAAGACAAGAAAATAGAATTTCTAGCCTTTCCATCGACTTCTATGTTTCTCTTATCAAAAAACATCATAGGATCATTTTTCACAATAGGGGGAAAGCCAATAGTAGTAGCATCAACAACTTCAAGGCCGAGAGATAGGAGATAAGGAATCATCCAATTTTTTCACCCATAATAATTCTTGCCATCGAAAATAGGAACTCCTCTACAATTGACAGAATTGATATTCTCCATGATAAGGATTAAACAAGGGAACCTGGCTCTGATACCACTTGAAGTTCTAAGGATCGAATAACAACTGAGAAGGGGGCTTGAATTAGTTGTTAAACTTTTATAAGTTTTAAAACATTAAGAAACTTAACCATTGCAACCTGTTAAGATTTGTTTCTTTATCAACCTTTAGTAAGAAACTCAAGCAAAAAAGAACGGTAAATCAAGGAAGGTACACAAGATTTACAAGGTTCGACCTCAATAAGAGAACCTACGTCCTTGCCATAGCCACTCCCATGGGTCTATGGAAATCCAATATAATGAATAAGTGAATACAACTTGTGCCAACTCCCATTGGACACCTTCTATCTCCCAATAAGAAAGTTTATACTGACTCCCGTCAGATTGAAATTTCTTCTTAAACAACAAATGAGCCAAATATAAGAAAAAGAACTTTGTTAAGCTGCTCCAAAAATTCTCACTCCAAATGATCACTCTGAATACTCAATACGATAATATGATTCCGCACAAATGATCACTCCGAATATTCAATCCGATTTTCTGAAATCGGTCTTCTCAGCAAGGAAATATGATTCAGCAAAAATGTCCTCTCCTAATCTTCAGTCTGAATTTCTCGAATCTGGTTTTCTGAAACTGGTGTTCTTAGCTAGAAAATGTGATTCAGCAAAAATGTCCACTCCGAATCTTCAATCCAGAATTATTGAATCCGGTTTTCTCATCCAGGAAATATGATTCAGCAAAAAGTCCACTCTGAATATTCAGTCCAAATTTCTCGAATCCGGTTTTCTGAAACCGGTCTTCTCAAACACTCAATAAAACCTCTTCAAGATGGTAGATGCTTTTCACTTCAAATTCTTCAGCGCTCTACCTTTTCCGCGTATGTGGAAATTTGTTAATGAGCAAATGATCTGAGCACATACTTATAGGCAACTCAAAAAAGAAAGGCAGGAAACTTGAAAAACATTCACGCTTCCTTAAATCTCAAAAACTCTACAAATCTCTCTCATTCAATCTTCAATATTTTACTTTTTCAAATCTCCTTAAATTTCCCCGAGATTTAAGAAAAGTTTAAATTCTGGTTTTCTTGAACTCAGAATTGTCGTTCTGAATTTCCCAGCATGTTGCTCAGGATTGTCATTCCGAATTTCTCAACACGTAGACTCCGAATTTCTGGCTCAGGAGGTAGACTCATAACTTCTGGCTTAACAAGTAGACTTTGAACTTTCTATTCAAGAAGTACACTACGAATTTTGGTTCAGGAAGTACACTTCAAGATTTTGGTTCGGGAAGTATATTCAGAATTTCTGGCTCAGGAAGTACACTACAATTTTTTTGGTTTAGGAAGTACATTCCGAATTTCTAGCTCAGGAAGTACACTCCGAATTTTTGGCTTCTGAAAGTAGACTCCGAAAAACAAACTCATAATTTAGACTACGAACTTCAGCTTCAAAGAGTAGACTCCAAACATTCTGACTTATAACAGTAGACTCCGAAAAACAAACTCAGAATTTAGACTACGAACTTCAGCTTCAGGGAGTAGACTCTGAACTTTCTGACTTCTGAAAGTAGACTACGAAAAACAAACTCAGAATTTAGACTACGAACTTCATCTTTAGGGAGTAGACTCTGAACATTCTACCTTCTGAAAGTAGACTCCGAAATTTTTTGGTTCAGTAAGTAGACTCCGAACTTATGGTTCCGAACTTTCTCAGAATTTTGCAAAGAGAAAAAACATCAATCTTCTTCACCATTTCTTCAACAGATTTTATCATGAAACTTTTCATGATTTGTGAGAACTTTAAGATCAGCAAAGCATCGTCTGATTTAGTTAAGAAATTTTGAGATACTTTCTTAACTTCTGACTTCTTATTCTTCAATAAAATTTTCATTAAGGAAATCTCCAGCAACCAGCAACTTCAACTATCTGTAACTCAAAAACATTATTCAACAAAAAGATTAGTTATCAACAAATACAAAACATTGTTAAAACAAAACACCACACATGTTCTTCATGTTCTAACGAGAATGGAAGATAGTTTTTGGGGGGGTTCGTAATTAAATTAAATAAACATAAGGTGCACATGTTATAATTTTAGGTGGTTAAAACCTCCAAAGGGAGGTTAGAGGTGGTCCCACCCACACATACCCTCCCATGAGAGGATATTATTTGGAGGGGACCACCCTATGTTTTAACCTCTCTTGCAATCAAAGGGGTGGGGCCCCACACGAGTTTTAACCCCCTTATAACTCTCCATAAAGTGGGGGAAACCTTTGAAATTATTCACCTTCCTCCCCCAATTAATTAGGGAATCTTTAGCCATTAAATTAGTGAGGTATTTTAATTACTTTTAAAACTTAATAAATTTCATGCCAAAAATAAAATAATAGGCAAACCTATTATTTCATTTTGTGGGGCATTATTCATGGGTAGAATAGAGAATGGGGAGATATAGGGAAGAGCCTTTTATCTCCAACAAAGAATGACATCATATTCTTCCTTCTTCGACCAGGGAAAGAATGGGAAGTGACGCCCACGAAGAACACTGATGTCATCTTCGAATTCGTCACCTTCGAAAGCCTGTCTGACAATGACAAGTACCCTCTTCCTCCTACGAAATTTACGAAACGATGCCGCCTTCCTGCGACTCCGTCAACATCATCGAACTCGAGGTAGGTGGATTTGAGTTAATTTATATATGAGTATAAACTTTCGTTCTTCGTCATTCAAATTTCGGGATTATGGTTCGCCATGACGAGGAGGGATCGGACCGCACGAACATGGCCGGACCCTCCCCTTTTGTTTCTTCATGTTTGATGAAGATGGAGGTGGTATACGCGACGACCGACAACGAGCCAACCACAAAGAAGTCAGCGACACAAGGGTGTGGGACCGCCGTGTTGCGTAGAGAACCGAGCCACGACCAAGCAGGATGCGGCGGGACCGTCGCACCGCGCCGGAAGGATGAGCTACGGCCAAGAGGGTCGTGACGGTCAGACGACAAGCGCTGCACCGTCACGATGCCCGAAGGCCAGCAGGACAATGTTGCTGTTACGCCGCGGTGGAGGAACTAGGGCATCCAACTGAGCCAACCGTCGGTGCGCGCTACAGGCGGGACCCCCTCGGGTCCCGCGGTTCACCAAACCGTCACTTTGTGCCGGTTCCTTCTGAAACTAGGGGGCACCACACCCCCCCCACGACGTGGCCAACCGGGCCACGCGGGAAAACAAGATGGGCTGCCCTCGGGCCGGGCCACCCTCAACTGGGCCACCGTCGGGCCGGGCCGCCCTCGGCTGAGCTACCCTTGACTGGGCCTCCCTCGTGTCGGGCCGCCTTTGAACCAGGCCGCTCCTTCAGTCATGGCCGATTCCTCAGACCGGGTCGGACCCGTGGACAGGGTCAGACCCCGGTTTGGACCAGATCGGGACGGGTCGGTGTAACTAGGTCAGACCGGACCCAGACCCGCTATAGCCCGATTACACCTTTTCCCCCATATCTTGGGCTACGGGTGTCCATTTGACGAACTGTTAACGACACCGATATTCTTGGAACAAAGCTGTCCCTTTGTAAATACCCCATGTGAGTTCGAAGTATAGTTGATATATGATCTGGTTGGTTCATACACGAAATCAACCGGACCCCCGAGACTAAAAGGTTAATAACTCACAAACCGGGGGTCCGATTGACGCGGCATCTGTTGTGTTGAGACCCCTATGACGTGGCGGACCTTTGAGATACTTCTTTGTGGCACTTCGCGATAGATAGAGTATGTCCCAATAGCTCATGGAGCGAATCCTTCTAGTGGCGATCAGACAGAGTGTGGAGACCTAGTAGCTGACAGACCTGATGACTACTTGACCGATTCGACTAGACTAGTGGGGAGCGCCTAGTAGTTGGTGGCAGA
This sequence comes from Viscum album, assembly GCA_963277665.1. Taxonomy (NCBI): domain Eukaryota; kingdom Viridiplantae; phylum Streptophyta; class Magnoliopsida; order Santalales; family Viscaceae; genus Viscum; species Viscum album. The sequence goes on from OY728162.1 coordinate 42,478,553, forward strand.
CCCATGGTGGAGGAGTGCCTGGTAGTTGGTGGCAGAGCTGCGGTACTCAATAGGAGGAGTACCTATACAGTCTATTAGGGGGAGTGTCTTGTAGTTGGCGGCAGACCCACATTGGAAGAGTGCCTGGTAGTTGGCAGCAGACCTGCAGTACTCGACATGAGGAGTAACTCAGCAGTCCAAGGTTAGTGAGAAGCACCATAGTGTCGCGACATTCCCATTATTCTCGATAGAGGATGAGTTCTCCAACAGCCATGGATTCGAAAATGAAAATCCTAGTTTGTGCCAATTCAATGACTTTTGAGTTTTCCTCATGATTGAAATGGGTTACTAGATAACATAGGTATATGTATGGGAATATACTTAGGTAATGTTTATCCATTGTTTCATACTTTTTGTTTATCCTTGTCGAATTTTGTGAGACCTTGAGGGTCTCAAGGTCTCTACTGAGTATCATTATACTCATCCTTGCACAGTCTATGCCCGTACCTCGTTGTGTTGGATGCAGACGACGGACAACGCTGACTGAGGCGAAGTGTATGAGGACTGGATGGTACCCGAAGGTGGATCTCACGACGAGTCAGTACCCGAAGGAGACGGAAAAACATGGAGCACTGAGGAGGCTATCTGTACCTACCTTCAAGTAGGATCCATGGTGGACGATCCAAGAGCTACTAGAAACCTTCCAGCTTTTTGTCTTTTTAGTTGTACTTGTTTGTCCTTTCATTGTACTTTACTGTTGGGATTGTATTTCCGACCCCTTTTTATTTCTAACACATCTTCTGTATGTAGTTTTAATTAGTGTTTTACTTCAAGTTGCGTACTCTGTTGTGTGTGTTTACTATTTATAAAGGAAATAACTTTCTAGCTTAGGGATTTACGCCTTTGTTGCTAGTCGCCAGCCCCTGGCCTATGGAAGGCGGGCTTGGGGTAGTCACGGCACGGGCCCTGAGGATGGGTTGTGACACATATAAAAAGTTATCCAATTTATTTTAAATCTTATGAAATCTATATTATATTTATTTTTTATGTGTACAAGAATATGACACATAAATATAGCATGTCATGTTCTTGAACTAAAGAATTAATGATTTCTTAGAAAATAAATGTCTTTAAAAACGTGCTCCACATAGTGAAATTCAGCCAAATGAGCTCATATTGACAAGAGATCATAGGAAAACAACAATGAATTGGTTTTTGAATTATAGGAACTGACAGTGTGTTGAACTGAGGTGCCATTTTCCCGAGAAAATAGAATATGATTTTTTTGGTAATTTAAATCACTTAAAATCCTACCTTATAGTTGAAACCATATAAAACAAATATCATATTGATGTTAAATATTATGAAATATCAGTTATAATAACTTTTTTATATGTTTGATGAGATGAAAAGTCAATTCAACATGAAATTTGTTTAAACATAATAAATATGGAGTTTTAAATAATTGAAGGTCCTTAAAAACATGTACAATTGACTGAAAACATATTATATATACTCATATTTCTATGAAATCATATGAAAAAAATCACATATTAATTTTTAAATTCTAGAAGTTAATAGCTTATAAAACTGAGATTTCATTTTCCTTAGATGTGTTTGTATTATTATTTAGTAATTTAAAACACAAAAATGCTCATTAGATGGTTAAAACCATATTAATGATCTTTAAATGATGTGAAATCTTACGAAATTTGTTTTGGAATTATTTTCGATGTGTATGAGTAGACGATGCATCAATCAAACATTGAATGTTCTCAAACAGACTAAATAAGAATTTATAAGAAAATATATTTCATTAAAAACATGTTCCTTCAAGTGAATCCTATCCAAATGATATTAGAAGTATATTAAATAACATAACAACAACTATAGATAGATTTATGAATTATAATAACTAACAACATGTCATCCTAAGGTATTATTTTCTTAAGATGATCAAAAATGCAGTTTCAATAATGTTAACTCTTAAAAATGAATTTGACTATTAAACCCATTAAAAATGATATCTCATTGATGTGAAATATTATAAAAGAGAAATTAGAATTATTTTTCACATGTGTTACCAAAATAAATTTCAATTTGACATGTGATGTGCAAAAGAAGAATAAATTTTGAGTTCTTAGAAAATAATAGACTATAAAAACATATTCATTAGAGTAAAAAATGATCATATGAGCTCAGATTGATGTGAAACCATAGGAAAATAACCATATATTGGTTTCTAATTATAATAACGGAAGACACATCAAACCGAGGTGTTTTTTTATCATAATATGGCTAAAAATGGGTTTTCACTAATTTAAAAAACTAAAATAGGAATTGGATAGTTAAAACCATATAAAAATATCCAATTGATGTGAAATATTATGAAATATATCTTATAATTATTTTTGATGTGTGTGAGCATACAACACATTAATCCAAATTGCAACATTCCAACACAGATTAAATTAGGAGTTTTTCGAAAATAATGGTCTTTAAAATCATGTTTGACATAGTTAAAACCACCCAAATGAGATTGGATAACTATGAAATTACATGCAAAATAAATAAAACGATTTATGAATTACTTATACAATCAATGAGACAAACTAATTTGTATATTTCCTAATATGATATGAAACACATTTATATTAATTTAAAACACTAAAATGTGTGTTTGATTGTTAAAACCATTGAAAATTATTTCCAATTGATTTGAAATCATATGATTTTTGTCTTAGAAGTTTTTTTGACATGTTTGAGCAGGCATTATGTCAAACCGACATGTGATGTTCTTGAACTAACTAAATGAGGAGTTATTAAAAAATAAAAAAAATTAAAAAACATGTTCCATATAGTTAAAACAATCCATGTGAGCTCTGATGGTTTTGAAATTACTGGATAAAAATCATAAATTGGTTTATGAATTATAGGAACTGACATAACAATAAACCAAGGTGTCATTTTACTAGGAGGACTAGAAAAGCTTCGTTAGTAATTTTAAACACATAAACATGTGTTTTAAAATTAACACATTAGATAACGATCTATAATTGATGATAAATATTATGAAATCTATATTAAAATTATATTTGAAATGTGTAAAATTTCTTTTTGATTGTATTTATAATATATAATTTATATGCATTCAAAGTCACTAACTTGAAACAATTTTATATTTCAAGTGGTTTTCAAGGATTATATATTAAAAATTATAAATACAATATAAATTAAAATTTCCACACCAAATAAAAATATACAATTTATTATAAAGTAAAAATAATTTCATAAAAATAATAAATAAATAATAATTTTCACAACAAAACATTGTTGATTAAAAAATTACACTTACGCTTTAAAAAATTTATACACATAAAATATTGTATAAATAAAATTTATTTGAAATGTAAAATTGTTTTTTATAAATAAAAATTTATTTAAAATAAAATAAATATCAAAAAAATCAGAAAATATTTTATTTACAGAAAAATTATTATCTGTAAAAAATTAAAGTAACAATTTTCTTTAAACAACAATATTTTGTAACATTGAAATTATTTTTAATTAAATGTTTTTATGAAATTAATTTCTCAATTATTTTTTATACATTTACACTATGTGTAAAATTTATTTTATATTGTATTTATACTTTATAATTTACAGTATTTCAAATTCACCAACTTGAAACACAATAATATTTCAAGTAAATGATGTTGGAAGCCTATAAAATATACATTATATGAATAATAAATAGGAAACTTCAAAAATGAATTTAACATAATTTTTTAAATTAAAATAATTAAATAAATATAATAAAAAAATAACTTACAAGAAAAAACATTATTAATTGAAATCATAATATTTACTATTCAAAAAAATTACGCACATAAATATAGCATAAATAAAATCTATATGAAATTTAAAACATAGGTTGTGTAATTAAAGATTAATTTAAATTACAAGAAATTTCAAAAAAATAATAAAAAAACTAATTAACTCAAGTGATGTTTCCTGTAAAAAAATTATAAGTAAATATATTATATTTTGAAACAATGATATTTTCTGTTATTTAATTAAATTTTCATCCACGTTTTTATGATATTATTTTTATTTTCAAAAAATTTTAATATGTTTATTTTCTGTATCAAATTTAATTTATATTGTATATATAATTTATAATATATATACTTTCAATGTCACAAACATGAAATATTTCTACATTTTATGTAGGTGACATTAGTTTTTGGGGAACCTACTCGATGTTTTTATACTGAACCCTTCATGGGATGTTCTTGCATGTATTGTGTAAATTACTTGTACATAATGTTTTTTGTGTAAATTAACTTCTTTGTTCCTTATTATTTTTACATAATTTTATTTTCAATAATTTTTTAAAGGCACATTCTGTGTTTTAAATCCTGTATAGATTTTATTTATACTATATATTATGTGTATTTTTTATGAAGTGTAAATGATATTTTTTAATAAATTTGGGTTGTTTTATGAAAATTATATTTGGTTTGTTATATTTATTAAATTCATTTAATTTTGGAAACGTTTTTATATATTTAAAACATGTTTGATTTTTGATTTAGATTCTTCTTGTAGTTTTTATTCAATATGGTTCCAAAGTGACGTATTTCAAATTTGATAATGATTCAAGTAGGTGATATTGGAAGCCTATAAATTATAGAGTATAAATATAATCCAACTGAAATTTTAAACTCCAGATAAAAATATAACAAAGAAGTTGAAAAAATAAATTTATAAAAATAATTAATTAAAAATAATTTCACTGACAAAAAAAATTGTTGTTTGAAAACATAACATTTTTACTTGTAATGTTTTCTGTAAAATACTTTTTTTGTCTAAATTATACATTTTAATATATTTTTTTGACATTTCTGTTTTTGAATTAATTTTTACTTGTATAGAAAATGTTTTATATTTCATTAATATTTATTTATGCTGTTTTTTAGGCTCACGTTTTTTGATGCGTAAATTTTATTTTTTATTAAATAATATTATTTTATTGAAATTATATTTTATTTATTATATTTATGAAATTATTTTTATATTTAATTATATATATATGTTTATTAAGTGTGAAACTTTTCATCTAAATTGCATTGATAATTTTTAATATATACACCTTCAAATTTATGTAATTAAAATAGAATAATGTTTGAAGTTGGTGACTTTGAACGCTTATAAATTATAAATTTTAAATACAATCTAAATAAAATTTAATAAATGTCTGATATAATTTTATGATAGATGTTATATGATTTCATGTAAATTGGTGATTTTTTCTATGGTTTGAACTGTCCAACACATATTTTACTGTTTTCAATTAATAAAAAAATGTTTTTGGTCAAATCCAAAAAACGAGACCTCAATTTTATGTGCTATCAGTTCATATAATTAGGAAATCAAACTATGATGATTTTCATGTGATTTCACATTTATCCAAGCTCATTTGGATTTTTTACTCACTATGGTGAACGTTTTTATAGATCATCATTTTCAAAGAACATATTTAGTCAGTTTGAGCATATCACATGACAAATAAAAGTGCTATCTACTCAAACACATCAAAAAATAATTATTGGACATCATTCATAATATTTCACGTCAATAGAGATCAGTTTCTATGTTTTTAACCATCAAAAAAATGTTTCAATTTTTTAAACTAATGAAAACCTGTTTTTAGTTATATTGCAAAAATAATACCATGATTTGATGTGCTTTCAGTTCACATATTTCAATAATAAATATATGCTTTTTTAATTTTTATTTCACAGCTATCCGAGATCACTTGTCTAGTTCAAACTCTTTGTGCATGTTTTTAAAGACCATCATTTTATAAAAACTCCTTATTTTGTTAGTTTGAGAACATCGCATGTCGGATCGACATGATGCCTTTTCCCGTACCTCAGAAATAATTCTAAGTCATCTTTAAGAATATTTCACATAAATTGGAGATCATTTTCACTGTTTTTAACCAAAAAATAACATTTTGGTGTTTTAAATTAATAAAAAATATTTTTTTGGTCACATCAAGAAAATTAATCCTCTCTTTGATGCGCCATCAGTTCCTATACTTCAAAAACCAATCTATAATTTTTTTCAATGTTTTTATAGCAATCTATGATCATTTGGCCAGTTTTCACTATGTGGAACATGTTTTTAAGACCGTTATTTTCTATGAACTCCTTATTTAGTTAGTTTTAGCACATCACATGACATATTGTTGTGTTTTCTCCTCATACATGTCAAAAATAATTCTAATGCTATTATCATAATATTTTACATCAATTGATTATTTTTATGGTTTTAACCAAGAAATATACATTTTAGTGTTTTAAATTAATCAAACTGACTTATCGGCCATCTTGAGAAAACAAAACCTTGGTTCGATGCCCCTTCAGTTCCTATAATTATAAAATCAATCAATTATTGTTTTACTAAATTTCATAGTAATCTGAGATCATTTTATTAGTTTACAGTTTATGGCACAAATTTTTAAATACCATCATTTTCTAAGAACACCTTATTTTGTCAGTTTAAGCACATCACATGTCATATTGACACACTATATACTCACACATGTCAAAAATAATTAGAAAATAAATTTCATAATATTTCACAACAATTAGAGATTATTTTATAAGGGTTTAATTATCAAACACATGTTTTATTATTTAAAATTACTAAATCTATTTTTTCAATCATTTTGGGAATAGGACACATCAATTTTTTGTTCTATTAGTTTCTATTGTTAAAAAATATATCTATATATGTTTTTATATGATTTTACAATAATCAAACATCATTTTTCCATTTTTCTCTCTATAGAACACATTTTGAAAACCATTAATTTCCACGAACATCTTATTTAGTCAATTTAAGCACATCACATGTCAGATTTACATTTCGTCTACTCACACATGTCAAAAATAAATAAAGGACAACATTAGATATATTTATCATTAATTGGAATTTTTTCTATGGTTTTAAGAATCAAAATGCACATTTCAGGGTGTTAAAATACTAAAAAATAATTTTCAATCACCTCTAGAAAATGAGACCTCAGTTTTATGGATCATTATTTCCTATAATTCAAAAATAAATCAACAGTTGATGTCATGTAATTTTATAATAATAAAAGATATTTTGGATGAGTTTTCACTCCTTGGTGTACATTTTTAAAGACCTTAATTTTATAAAAACATTTAATTGAGTTCTTTCATGGACATCACATGTCGGATTTATTTGGAATCTGCTCACTCACATCAAAAATAATTCCAAAAAAAAATCTCTTATAATATTTGAAATAAATTGAAAATCATTTTGTATGTTTTAACCATAAAAAACACGTTTTAATGTTTTTAATTACTAAAAATTTATTTTTGATCAGCCTGGGAAAAAGAATACTTGGTTTGAATTACCATTATTTCAAATAATTGTGAAATCAATATAAGGGATTTCGTGATTTCATAGAAATATAATCTGAGTTGATTGGTTTTCAATCTATGAAACATGTTTTTATAGAATTATATTTTCCAAGAACTCTTTATTAATTAGTTCGAGCACATCAGATGTCAAATTGATGGACCATATTTTCACTCACATAAAAATAATTCTAATATATTTATATTTAATTAGATTTCACATGAATTTAAGATCTTTTTATATGATTGTAACCTTCAAAAGAACATTTTAGGGTTTTAAATTACTGACACTGGATTTCTGATTTTATTTGGAGAAAAACACCTCTATTTGACGCATTGTGCATACCTATAATTCAAAAATATATCTATAGTTGTTTTCCTATACTTTTACCACAATTAGAGATCAATTTTCTAGTATTCACTTTATGGACCACGTTTTTAATGACTATCAATTTCTTTGAACTCCTTATTTGTTTAGTTTGAGAAAATCACATGTTGTATTGACGACATGTCTGCTAACACATGTCAAAAATAAATCTTAGAGAGCTATAACAATATTCACCATGAATTAAAAATTAGTTTTTGTAATTTGAAGAATAAAACTCATGTTTTAGTGTTTTAATTTTCCAAAAATGTTTTCCCCATCATCTAGGGAAAATGACACCACTATTTTATGCACCATTAGTCACATTAATTCACGAATTCATTTACAGTTGATGTCCGATGGTATTCAAAGTAATTCATGATTATTTGGATAGTTTTCACTCTCTGATACAAAATTTTTAGGACTATCATTTTCTCTGAATTCCTAATTTAGTAATTTTTATCACATTGCATGTCAGATTGACACGTATATTCCTACAGATAAAAAATATTTATATGATATTTTTATGAGATTTAACATAAATTGTATATCTTTTTATAAGACATTAACCATCAAACACACATTTTAACGTTTTAAATTTATAAAACTTTGTTTTTGGCCATATCAGGAAAATGATACCTCAGTTTTACACTCCGTGAGTTCCTATAATTTATAAAAAAATAGATGGTTGTTGTTCTATAATATCATATAAATATGATCTCATTTGGGTAGTTTTCACTTTGTGGAACGTGCTTTTAACAACTATCATATTCTATAAAATACATATTTAGTAAGTTAGAGTACATCGCATGTCAGGTTGATGATCTGTCTGTTTGCACAAATCAAAAATAATTAATAGAACAAAAACATTATTGATTAAAAACATAATTATTAAAACATTAATCAATAAGGGTTGTTTCATTTAAATAATTTTTTATTTTTTATATTTTTTATAATAATAATAATAATACTTTTTATCAAAGATTATTATATACACATGCAGATAAAAATAATATACATGCATCTTGGATTTTTTTTCACAGATAACAAGTCATGGAAAATAAATTCAAAACAATTGATGTATAATTAATTATAATAAAGTCACGATATTATTAATAAATAAAAAATAATATAGTCACGATATTTATCTTCTATAAAAGTCAAGATAATAAAAATAATGTTATTATTTATGATTTATAGAAGTAATTATAAAATTATTAACAATGATGTAAATAATAATAACAATAATAATAATTGTTAAGTATTAATTTCATATTAATAATTATTACTTAAATAATAATATAATTTATAATAATATCTACTATTATAATCAATATAAAATATTTATTATTTTGAGTTAATTAATTATTCATATTCTCATCATTAAATCATGAATTATTATTAATAGATAATACACAATATTTATTATCTTTATGAAACTATTTACATTTTCAATTATATCATATGTTTTAAGATCATGTATTAAATATCATTTTCAATTTAATTGTAATTTATATTTTACAAGATTCAGAAGTTACCTACTTCTTTTAAAGTCAAATTATTATGTTTTGAAACATTATTATTTTGAATCATCTATATCATTGTCCTATATTTTTTTATGAATGTATTTTTATTTTTAATTAATTTTTATGTGTTTATTCAATGTTTTAAATTTCATTTTCATTCTGTTTATAGTTCTTTGGTTATAAGCTTTTAAAGCCACCTACTTGAAACACAACAAAACTTATTATGCTTCAAGTAGGTAACTTAGAAGCCTAAGAAATATAAACTATTTGTACAATCTAAATGGAAGATAAAACATGGATTAAAAAGATAAAAATATACGTAAGTAAAAAGAACTTATAAATACAATAAATTGTAATTAATTTACATGACACAAACAGTACTGACTAAAAAAACATTTACACTTCAAAATGTTTATGCACATAAAATATCATATAAATAACAACTAGAATAAAATTAAAATACGGATTATAAAAAATTATAATTAATTTAAAATAAACGGAATTACAAAAAAAACAATAAACAAAAAAAATAAAATTTACACAAAAATAGAAATGAAATATAGATAAAATTTGAATTTTTTTTCTAAAAATATAAATAATTATTGAAAATAAAAAAAATTGATTAAAAATTATGACAAAAAAATTCAACGATAGAAAATATTGTCCATTAAGACACTACCATTCGTATAATTTGTTTTCTTGTAGAAAACATTTTTTTTCTATAAATTTAAGTTTATTGATTGAATTTGTTTTGGAATTAATTTTATTTTCAAGTAGTTATTATTTTTAATGTAAATGATTTAAATTTAATTCAGATTTTATTAATGATTTAGCTTAGGCTGATAAAGTTTTTATAGTGTATCTATTATGTTTTTAACCAACAATATTTGTGTCATTTAAATTAATTTTAGTTCATTATATTTAAGAAATTTTTATTTTTTATACTATTTTTTATATTGTTTATCCTAGTTTTATTTTTATTTTTATTTTAATTATAGATTTTATTTAATGGGATTCTAAATATTCCATTATGAAATATAATATTTTTTGTTTTTGTTTCAAGTAGACGAATTTAAAATCTTATAAAAAACAAAATATAAATACAATAAAAATGAAATTTAAAACATAGAGTAAAAACATAAAAATATCCTAAATGAATGCATTTTCCTAAAAATTATAAACTTTCAATAATATAGATGACACAAAAAATATTTTTAAAAAAAATAACATTTTGAATTTAAAAAGAGTTTTTTAAAATTAAATGTTTAGAAAATTTATATTATAATTATTTTCTACATTTTTGTTAATGTTTTATACTTATTTTAAATGTTATTTATACTTTATAATTTATTTTCTTTTAAAGTCACATATATGAAACATTATTATATCTCAGGGTAGTGATTTTGAGGTGTATAAATAAAAAAATTATAAATATAGCCTAAATGAAATATTAAATAATGACTAAAAATATAAAATATAATTGAAATTTAAAAATTTTCATAAATACAAAAAAAATATTTACTTGAAACACACTTAATTTCTTAAAAAACATTACTCTTTAAAAGATTTATGGTCATATTTATAATTAAGGATGACACTATTAATTAAAATTTTAATATGTTTTATTAATTATTTTATTATTATCAAATACTATGAATTAAATTATTTATAAGTATTTAATATATTATTAAATAATTTTAATATTTAAAATAATAATTATGAATAATGATGTTAATAATAAAATTACTAATATAAAAAAGGTAGTTAATAATATAATTTATAATAAATATTAATTATAAGTTTAATATAGATTAAATAATTAATAATATTACTGTTGTTAATATCAATTTCTTATAATAATATATATTGAAATATATTAAATTTAAATATATAAATATAAATATATATATTATACTAATATTATCATATTATATTATTAATATTTCTTACAAAAAACGGAGAGAATCATATAACAAGAGATCAAACATAAGGTAAAAAAAGATAGTAAAACCAACTCAAGAATAAATCCAACTGGACATGTGATTTATTCCATAGGATTCATGTAGCTAAATGATGAGGCATCATATTACTATACCATTTGGTAATGGAGAAAGGGAAATTAAAAAAGTAGAGTTGTATTGACTAGATCCCAAAGAGAAGAATGAAAAAAGGAAAGAGGTTAGATTTCAATGCCAAGATAACATGAATGATAGTGAGGAAATCAAATTCCAAAGTGATGGATCACACCCCTTCTCTAAGGATAATTCCATGGAACGAATGATTTCATGTGTTTCTGCGACCATAGGTAAGAGAGGTTCCTGGAGAGAGGAATGAAAATCATCGGTGATAAGCCCATGAGATTCATGTGAAATAATGCCAAATCCTCTGATGTCATTGTATGAAGGTGTTGCGTTAATATTAATTATCAGGGTGCATATGATGGGGGTTCTAGAAAAAGTATCAGGCTTGATCATAGGGACGCCATGCATATGATCAGTACAGTTCCATTGTAATAACTTATGGGATCCATGGTTGACCCAAAAGGTGTATGGCTTGGATACCAAATAAAAGAGAATGTCATTTATCCTCACCCAAATGGTCAATGCCACTATATAGTGTGAACCTAGTTTCTATAAGTGGAGAAGTAAAGTCCATATTGGGTGAAGTGCCTTGAAATCAAAAGCCATGCCCACGAGGTTGTCATCTTGAGGGTTGAATGTGCGCCAGATGTTCCTCAATACAAGGTAGTGAGAAATATCATGTAAGGGAGATTCAGAAATGGAAATGAATATAGGGAATGCTGGGTTTTCTGATATGTGGAGAGAGGTACGAAAATCTATAGATGGAAGGATCCTGGGGAAGTATTTCCACCTAAAATAGAGAGCATTGGGTGGGGATCTATAAAAACCAGATAGACTTCTAGAGAGTATCCACCTCCCAATTTGGTGCTATTGTAGACATAGCATACCCATATTTTATTTTACAAGTGTCATAGTTTTCTATTCTCTATCATAGAAAATCAGGACTTAAATCACTAACCATCGGGATACTAAGTATAATTTTCCTATCTCTATCATTGATCTAGGAGGATATTTTCTCATCGCACCACACATTTCCTTCATCATTTAAAATGGATATATACTTTGAACCTTTAAGGAATTCTAGGGTAGAGGAAGATTCTTTATTCCTATTTTCCTTGACCACACATGGGTCCAACTAAACATTAAAAGAATCTCCAATTTGAATTTTCTAGTCAATCTCTATCTAAAGGGTATTACGTGATCCCCATAGTCTTTAACATAAGATTCTGAGGTTTTCCATAATGAATCCCTACAAAAATAAGTATTTTGGACGTATTTAGTCTTGATAACCTTAGTGTGGAGATAATGAGGGTGTTGCATGAACTTCCATCCTTTATTGGAAAGAAGAAAATCCTTGAAGAGGCATTGTTCCATAAACCCCATTCCCCCAATAAGCTTGGGTTTGAATAGTTTATCCTAAGAAATCCAGTGAGCTCTGTGTTTCCCTTCATTTAGTACCCACTAAATATTTTTAGAAATACGACTATAGATTTTCTACGATGATGTATGGGAGATTAAATAGGTTCATTAAATAATAGATAATGGATCAGGTGAGTGATTTAATAAGGATTTATTTTCCTAATTTAGAGACTCATTTGTAACTCCATCTTTGGGTTTTCATCCACCCTCTCAAAACTTCTAGATAATATTTTTTTGAGGGGCCAAAGGCCATAGGGAGACCACAATAATTATGGTTCTTTTCAACCATCTTGATGATGGAAGACTATTGGATCTCATGCTACCTATTCAGGGGCACAAAAAAACTAAAATAATGTTACGATTTATATGGGTTTAAAGGATTCTATAAAGACTTCTAATAGAGGTATAAAATAATTAAAACGTTCTTCCATTATTCTAATGTGTCCTTGAAGATAAAGAGACAATCATCAGTAATTAAGAGAAGGGATATGGGAGGCCCTCAGTGGCATACTTTTGTTCTATTAACAATATTATCCTTTTTTTATACAAAAATGTTATTATACAATATGTCATCCATTAAAATGAATATGGAAGAGGGAATGGGGTCTCCTGAGATAAGTCCCTAGATGTGGAAAAACTCCATGAATGTCCTCCATTGGTGTGGATATTTAATGATTATGAAGAAACAAATTGCATAATGATGTCAACACATCTTGAACAGAAGTACATTTTTCTCATTACAAACTGGAGTAAGGGCCATTCCGCTATATCCAAATCATTATTAATGTCTAGTTTCAAGGCCATGATTCCATATTTGGTTAAATTTTTGGGCTTCATAGAATGAAATGTTTCATGGGTAATAACCACATTGTCGGAGATAAGCCTATTGGTGACAAGGGCACATTGGTTTTCAGAGAGAATTTAATGGAGAGAGGTTTGTAGATGGTTGACCATAAGTTGTTGGTGGCATTTTATAGGATAATGGGTAAAAAATAGGATACCATATATTGTTTTTATATTTTAGGAATTACAGTGATGATGGTTTCATTGATGGAGTAGAATTCAGACTTCTAGTTCTAGAGGTTCTTTATCTATATTGACACATCAGGCCCACAATGTGCTATATTTTTTTAACGAATATTCCATGGAATCTGTAGGGGCATGGGACATTAGTGGAGTGTATTTTATTAAGGGAAATAAGGATTTACTCATTATTAATATCCTAGGTGAGCTTATTTTTCATAGCCTCTTTAACAACATGATTAATATATGAGGCAACCAAGGAGAGGATAGAGGGCTTACCAAACATGTAAATATGTGGAAATAATTTAGGAAAATTCCATGTATCTCCTTATATTTCAAAAAAAAATTCCATTGAGCAAGGTAAGATGTGATTTAAGGGTTTTAAAAAAACATCCAAATGGTTTAGTTTAGTAGTAATGTGTATTTAAATCGCCAGCATTGATAAGAATGTTGTGATCATGCATAGACCCATAGATTTATTTTCTTTTGAGGGTTTCATTAAGGTTAGTGTCCAACAATGAAATCATGGTAATATTCATGGATAAAGGTGGGAGAGATTGGATATCGAAGTGTCTTTTTTTAATGGAATCACACTACCATTATAGTTTTTGGAACTCACTATCACTCTAATTTTTGTGGTTAAATGTGACCTCATTAATTTTAGAGTAAAGATAGTCTCCACTAAAAGTTCATGTCACATTAATAACTACTTCAAAACCCCATTCCCTCCTCGTCTATATTTCAAAAATAAATGTTCTATCACATTTTAGTTTTCTATGGAAGGTATTGAGCTTAATGGGAATCAATCAATCGTCTGACATTGACGGGGTGATGTGGGATTCCTAGAGGAGAATAAAGATGAAGATCCAATCAAAAGATTCAATGAATCTATCCAATCTATCCTCTATGTGGGTGTTATCTAAGAGTTTACACTTCTATGTGAAGGGGATATGCTTGTGACCAAGGTCTATGAGGTCCGTGAATTAAACCTCTTGAATGAATTATATTATATGATCCAAGTGCCTAATGGTACACCCACTATTTTCAATGTTGGAATTTTATATTGTTAAAATCATCTCCCAATTTATAGGGGATAATTATGCCATTCCTAATATTTTTTCCGAGGTAGCACAATTTTTGTTTTTCATTTCACAAGGTCCAACCATAGAAAACTAGAAAGGACCAAACATACATTTAATACTGATAGATAGTGGTAGAAATATGGTTCAATCATAATATCTTAATTCTAATATCTACTTCATCCTTCTATTGGAGGTAGAATTCACTGACATGGTTGTTGCGCGTCATTGGGATGCATCCCTCAAAACCCACTTTGGAGGTAATTCCATGCATTTAATTATTTTTAGCATGGTTTTATGAATAAAACAACCCTATGGGGAATTAGAGTGCTCCATCACCTGAGCATATGAACTATATTTGGGATTCCAAGCCCACAATAGTTCCAATAGAAGATATTAATTTTTCTTGAAGGGAGTGGGTTTGTCTAGCCTCTTCCTCTGACATTTCTAAAAATAATCCATTATCTATAGATTGACATCTTTTTTGGAGCCTCTGAATTCCTATAGGAAAATCCATGCATCGCTTGTGTCCACAATTTTCTTTAGCATGGGGACTATTCCAAGGCCCCTAATTATCTTTCTCCATGTATAGTGTTTTCTTCACCATTAAATTTAGACCATTTCATGTCATCCCCAACATGGGAGGTGATCGATGGTAAATTTATGTATCAGGCATGAAATAGGTCTGGACGACCATGCATATGTTTTTTGTACTAGATGATGTTTTAAGAGTATGATTCATCCGTCGGGGAAGGAAGTAAGGAATGGTTTCTATATCCATAGAGTATTTATCTGGCATAGAAATGGTCCACCTAAAGGCCCGTGGGTTAGTATATATAGACAAATTTTCCACTTCATTTAGTTTCACTCTATTATCATAATCTATAGAAAATCATGACAAACCAATATAATAATTATTTCATGGTCATTGGTGATGTGATTTCATAGGGCCTTGGTGAGTTTTTTTTGTTTCTTTATGATTTTTGGATGCTGGAACCAACCATTATCAATGGTTTCTTGCATGAAGACATGCTCTATAATGTATGAAAACAGTTCCAGCCTCATCATCTATATTTGAGATTCACACCTTCTTTGTGTGTCCAATGCACCCAAAAATGAAATTGGAGACCACCATCTATTCGTATTCAAAACCAAACGAGGTTTCCAAATTCTACATGATAGAAAGTTACCCATTAGTATTAGTAAATCAACATCGACTAAAACCATTATCCATGCGGAAGGCCCCCCATAGAAAATGGTCAGAGAGACCCCCTTTCATAAAGACACCGATATGAGATTCGATCTCTATAATGACACGCTCAGATCTTTCCCAATATGGGATAAACAAAATAAAACAAAATAAGGGATATTTACATATGGTCACATTCAACGAATCCTCATTAATTTTGAGATCCTCCATTATGATCAGTTGGTTTTCAAAGGATAATTATTTTCTGGGAAGAACATTATGTTTGTATTTCTTGTTGAAGAACTGAAAATTTATTGGTCCAGATCTGATGTCATGTAAGTGAATACATCTTTCAATAACCATTTGGATTGTAGTGTGTTATTCATTTTAAAAAAATTGAAGGTCCATTTTGAGATGAATTTTCCAATAGCATGAATATTCATACAATGAATCAAAAAAGAGTCATTAATATTAGTGTCTATGATCTATGTTTTTTCCTTTTACAAAAGAGAATTGTGTTTCCATTAGGATAACGAATCACTCTTTATTATTGATAATATGGGGGATTAGTTGAAGATGAGCTTAAGAGAGTATAAAAAGGGTTGCTGATGTTGGAACCTCTAATGACCTACATTAGTAGAACAACACCTGTGAGGAAAAATAAGAACATGAGAATAAATATCAACACCACCAGTGCAAAAAACCCCCAACACGTCACCCTGTAAATCCTAGGAAACCATAAATCAATGGGTTAAATATATATATATATATATATATATTAAAACTAATATTAACATATATTGAAACACATAAATTAACATATTATAAAATTTTATTAAAACATTTCATTTTTAAAACACAAAATTTTTATAGTACGTATTACGATATATTATAATAATTTATATATTCTAATACTAAAAATATATTATTATATACTTTTTAAAAAAAACACTACACTAAGGTACATTCACATAAATTATAATGAAATATATAATAAAATTAAAAAATAATAAAAAGATATCATAAAAAAGTTCCATTAAAGCAATAATAAAAAAAGTGAGGGGGATTTATAATAAAAAACCTTCTTCAATGAATTTATTGAGAAGGAACATTATGATAAAACTCCTTATATTGAACATCTCTGAATAATTGGATTTATGATAAATATCCTTCCAATTTTGTAATGATCTTATTCCACATCATCAAAAAGTATAAACTAAAAATCCCTATATCGAAAGCCACTAAATTGTTAGGTGCTCAAACTACTACAAAATACCACCAACAATAAAATAGTATATTGGGAAATTCTTTTCCCTGAACAGTATATCAATTATTTTTTTCTATAGATCTGACAAATTTCTAACTATGTGGATTGAAACTATTATAATGAAAAGCAGATGATAAACAGATTTTATAGTGATATTTCCCAATCAATATAGGCACTGGAGAATCTGGCTTGATCTAAGACATATCATCCCAAATCCCCAATGGAGAGGAATCATAGGACCAAGTACCATCAGGATGTGGTGTTCGCTGATCCAGGGTGGTGGTGCATCTTTGTGAACAAATCAACATTGGAGAAGGGGGGGGGGGGGGTGGATATGCTTTGCAACATGTGTGGGTACCAATTAAAGAATGAAAACCCAGTTATTGAGTACATATTAGTGTGCTCCCAAACCTTAAACTGGGGGATTCATTGAAATATATCCATGAAATACTCAAAAAAATTTATCATCTTCTATTCTTTCTCTTATAGGATTCTCTATTCACATTATATGATCTTAACATGTGTTTCTTTTTTTAGGTGTAGGAATCATGTTGGGGTGATTTTCTTGAGGGAATATTCATATCATGGGAAATGAGGCATCAAACATCATGGATATTTAATTTACATTAGGGTTTTTTAGGTGAGATCTAAAGGATTGTGGGAATGGTGTGATGGATTGTAGTATTTTTTGTGGGTGTCATTTGGAATGTATGATGGTTTGAATTTTTAAGTTGATTTTGGCTCAATAGGTTTTATTAAAGCATGAAGTGTGTTTTCCAATGGTTTTTATTAATGTGAGAATAATCAAACCCATCGTATGTTTTTTAATTTTCATTCATTGGGTTTCAGTGGTTAAGATTTAGAAGATTTCAGGAAATGTATGAGGGATTTCATCATTTTCAATGGGTTTCACTGAGATTTTATGAAGGGTTTTCATTTTTATTGGGTTACAATGAAATATGTTTCATTGGGGAACAATGTTTCATTTTTAGTGTGTTTCATCCTAGTGTGAATCATCAGGGTCATTAAGTGGTTTGGAGTTTTCATTTTGGTTGAACTTTCAATGGCTACAAATTAGGTATTTTAGATTATATTTTAAGCATTTTACTATTATTTTTTTGTAATTCTAGAATTTGTTTTTATCCAAGACTGTATGATGAATCATTAGAAGGTATTAGAGATTATATTTGAAGTTTTTTATTGTTAGTTTTTTGGTAATACTGTTAGTAGTTTCTATCCAAGATGATATGAAGAATTTTGAAGTATATTTATTATTAGAATAAATATATAGTTTTGTTGAAATTTATAAGTTCCAAAACTTCTTATAGTGGATCTTCCATTTGAAATTATAGTGGAACCTCTATTGGAATTTCCCCTAGAAGTTCCATTGGAACATCTGCTGGATCTTCCACATGAACTGACACCGGAACATCCAATTGATGTTTCACCATATATTCCATTGGAACAGATAGTGGAAAATAAATTCAATTTCAAATGATTTATAGAATTTAAAATGAAAAATTAAACCATTTTTAGAAAATTTACGTATCAATTAAAATTCATATTTTTTATAATTATATGTAATAAATATATGTTTATAAGAATTTCTACTAGAAGTTCAACTTATATTATTTTCCAAGTTATGTATTTTCTATTTTCATTTTTTTCAATTTTTTTATACATATTCAAAATGGTAAATTAAATCATCTTTACAAAAATTAAGTATTTCATAATAATATATATTTTTAATGTTTGTTTTCTATTAATATATTCCTTAGTTTTAGAAATATACAGTTTTGATGTAGTGTTTACATTTTAGTGGAAAACATATTTAATATATCTTATAAATAGTTTTATTTAAAATTTCAAAAATATAATTTTATTTTATATGTACGTAAATAATAATATTCATAATTATATAATATTTAGATACATTTTTAGTCATATAGTTCAAAATATTTCAAGGGGATTAAATCTTGTTATAAAATTAAGTTACTTTTATTGAGCTTTATCTTTTTTGTTGTAGGATGTTCTAATGTTGATGAAGTTGATGTCGTATCATATTATATTAAACCACTTGTAGGGATGAAGTTAAAATCACATGTTGATGCATAATTATTTTATATCATGTAGGGGGTAGTAAATGTGTTTTGTGTACTTCGAAAGTAGTCTAATTAAAGGAGAAAGGATAAATAAATTATCACATAAATCCTCTATCCATGTTGAAAAGTACTTCGTGGAAAGGTTGAATAATGTGATAGCTTGGTGAAATTTCCATGGAATGAGACACGTACATGTATCCTTTCTAGAATATGGGTTAGTTTATTGTCTTATAGGAAATATGTATGTAATTTATTTGTTGAAGAGAATAATAATACCTTACATTTCCATGAATTAATTCATATGATGAGGTCCCAAAGAAAAATAAGAGAAGAATAAGAAACTGAGGTAGATGTGAATTCTTTAGAAGGCATTAAAACAAATGATTCCACCTCCTTAGTTCAAATCACATGTTGATGCATAATTATTTTATATCTTATTGAGAGGAGTAAATGTGTTTAGTGTACTCCGAATGTAATCTAAGTAAAGGAGAAAGTGTAAATAAATTATCACGTAAAGCCTCTATTCATGTAGCAAAGAACATCATGGGAAGGTTGAATAATTTGATAGCATGGTGAAATTTCCCTGGAATGAGACACACACATGTATCCTTTCTAGAATTGGGGTTATTATATTGTCTTATGGGAAATATGAATGTACTTTATTTGTTGAAGATAAAAATCACCCGTTACGTATCCATTAAGGAATTCATATGATGAGGTCCCAATGAAAAATAAGAGAAGAATAAGAAACCGAGGTAGATGTGAAAACATTTGAAGGTATTAAACCAAATTATTCCACCTCCTTAGTGACAGTTATTGTAGGGGTTTGAGATGTTTTTGGGTACACGTAGGGTGATATGTTTAATTTTTTAATGTCTAAATAGGATAGTTAGTTTCTTCATGGTGATTCATGTTTCATGTTAGAGTACCTATAAATTCAATGTTAGGAAAATACATCATTTTGTATACAATGTAGTTTGAAATGAATTTGAATGTTCATAATATTTCCTAGTTTGATCTAAAATTGAAGATAGATTACAATTTTTTGACATGTTTTTATTTTTGACACCACTTTTAGCACTAATAAAGAGTAAATTCCCTTATGTGTCTTTATGGGGTTCAATCATCATTGTGAGGTTTTCATTTTTGGGGAATCATTACTGTATGATAAAACTAGAACCTATTTTTATTGGTTGTTTCAAAGATTTTATAGGTCCATCACATTAAGATAACTCAAACTATATTTATTGACTAGGATTCAATAATGGGAAAATCCATTTGTAAAGTTTTAGTGGGAACTCAACATCACATATGTTCAAATAATATGATGAAAAATGGAATTAAACATATAGGTTATTGGATGAAAGAAGGATATAGTTATTATAACTAGATTTAAGGGAAGTATTTGACAATACCATGTCACAGATCAGTTTTCTCAATAGTTGAATTCTCATAGAGAAGAATATTGGGATGGTAAATCAAAGTGGTTAGATGATGTATCCTTTTTTATGGACATGTGGGAACATTTATTTTTGAAATATTATTTAGCATTGCATATTCACTTCATTAAATTATATGAATGTTTTATTGGATTTCATAAAGATTATTTCCATCACATGTTATGTTTTGTTTATTTCATTTAGCATCTAGAAAGATGCTGGAAAAAACTAACATTGTAAAACAAAGGTAGATGTTGAGATGTGAGAGAAGTTGCCTCATAATTTTTACCCTTTCCATGAATTGATGTGATAGGGTTTTACTAGATATACACCCAAGTTATTTTATTTATTTCAACATGAATATCAAATGATAAGTGATTTTTTTCTAATACCTTGTATTGAAATTGGTGTTTAATTCATTTATGTTATTTGAATGGTTGGCTGTGAAGATCAACTCCGTATACCAAATAATGTTTCCAATGATGTAACTGAATGTTCTTATTGAATGTTTCCATTGGTTGAGTATATTTGTTTTCATGTTTTAGAAATATTTGATAGGATTGATGTGAGATTAATACCTAAAAATATATTTTAGATATCTAGACCTGATTGGATAGTAATATTTTTATGTTCAAAGGGTTTTCATTTGAAGTAAATTATGAATGAAAATTAGTTATTGTAAAATTTTACCACGCTGTATACTGAATGGGAAAGATGTAGTTTACTATAACATGTTAGAAAGATTTTAGTTATGATATTTCCTTCTCAAATTTTTGTAATTTTGGAAAATAGTTGACTATAATAAATACATTATCAGATAGAGTTACAGGTCATGATGGTCCTGACCAAATTTTAAGAAAGGATTATTTGAAAAGGAAACAAAACAAGAAACGGGGAGATAGAATCTAAATATTTTGATTCAATGGGTGCCAAAAGGGAAAAAAATTGAATAAAAAAATTTAACTAATATGATGATGATATTATTTCATTTTATGATGCATTTCATTTATAAGTGCAGTATTATAATGGCAATGTGGTATCTGCTATCATTTTTCATTGAACGTAGGGAATTACATAGAAAACAAGATATGATTTTGGTGTTATAGCTAAAAAATATATTTTAAATGTTATTTTATTAGAGGATTTTTTATATGTGTTGTAATTCTTTTTCTCAATTGTTGGATGACTTTCCAACCAATTTGATTATTCAAATTTAGAGGTATACTGACATAGAATTAGAGAGGCTGATAAGTGTAGAAAACATTGGATGAAAGTTTTTTTTTCAGTTGAATTATAACCATGTACACACTATTGAAAATTGTAATGACTTCATTGATGAATTTATAGGAGGGAATAATTAATAGTCTATATTTGTTTGTAATGGATTACGATACCATTTCAAGAAACTATAAATGTTCTACATGAAAATGTGTTATATGAAAATGTGAAGGTGATAGTAGTGAATATAACATTTATTATACCCCAAATATGTACACAACAATTTCTACAAATAATATGAAATATCAAAACATTATATGGTTAATTTTTTAATCTATGTTTGTCTTAATGTTTAAACACAAAATAATAAAAGAAATTGATATAAAATGAAGGAAAATTTTCTTGGGGATAATTTGGAAGAGGATTTTTTAAAATATCAGGGATTCAAACAAGGTAAAAAAGTGATACATTATTGGAATCACACAAAATACTTCTAATTAAACCATTTAGATAACCAAAACCAAATAATTCCCCACATTAGAATAAACTTATAATATTCCCTTGAATATTATTTAAAATCAAAATAATACATATATAAAATAAATATAACATCAATATCAGTATTTAAATATTAATATTCAATTTCGTAAATCATTAATAATATGATAGTAAATAAGAAAAATATAAATATATTATCCAATAGTATAATAGTGATAAAATATCCCTCAATGATTAACCTATAAAATTACAAACACACAATCAGTAATAAGGAAATATCAATACCAAAATAAAACCACCATTAGTATTTATTTGTAACCTAAAATAGAAAATATGTGATCAAACATATATGGATGATTGAAAACCTATCATTGAAATAGAACCCCCATTGAATAAAATTCTATTACTCATATAATAATCCTAGTATACCATAGAAACATAACAAACATTACTGAAAATCCATTTAACCAAAAACGGTAGACCTAAAACCATTGAATACACCAAGACAGCGTTAGAATATTAATGATATAACCATAGAATAGTTATATTTAATAAATACTTCTAAAATAACATATGATGTAACAAAATTCAAATCAAAGAAAATATTTCTGACCTCAACAGAACCACGTGGATCAATAGATAAAAACATATTTGTAAAAATATACAATAAAAAACTTATATAATCACATGAAATAATTGAAAAGTCACTTCCCCCACCACCCTAAATAAGAAAAAAATCGACTGTATAGATGTTTAGAAACTAATCCACACTGAAATATAGTTTTCAGTTAAAACCACAAAACTAGACTGTATAAATATTTAGGAAAACGAGAACCATTTAAATTCTAGTTTGATTTTACAACCACAAAACCGAGCTGTTTAAATGTTTATATTGATGTTGTTAGAACTATTTCTAAGAGGAAACTCGTACTTCTAAATGATATTTTTGTCCAACTATTTATAGGGTCGGTAAGGAAGAAATGTTCCATTTAAATCTATATGCCATAAATTTCAGATTTTTCTAGCTTCATATTATACATTTGATCTATTTACAAAATCTCTATTAGATATAAAATTATTTTTACAAAGTCTAAGGTTGTATACCCTTGTTGAGGAGTATATTAAACCTATAATGGCTATGTGGGAGTAGTATTGTCCATGTAACCAAGGATCAATTTATTAATTATTTTTTCTATAAATTATTTCCAAAGTTTGTACAAATTTAATTCCATAATCTGGTTTATATTAAAAATGATTTCATGTCTAGTAGGGAAAAATTTACCATTTCTAAATCACCCATTGGATAAAAATCATCTCCACGAAAACCCATCTAATGATAAATGGAGTTATAGTGGCTGAAATATTTTTTATGAATATCATGAATGAGAAATTTCCACTGCATATTTTCTATTTTGATGGGGTTGAAATGTTTTCCATTTAACTACAATTCATCCTTTACTATATTCTCTACCAAAATCTCTATCAAATTTAAGGTTTTATTTAATAATTTTCCATATAAAAATGAAAAATGGTAGACAATATATTGATTAATACATTTACAACATAACAAATACATTCAATAATACAGTATCCAGGGTTTCACATATAATAATCATCAATTTATTTGAGAATATTTTAGCTATATTCCCCATTTCACCCTTGTTTTTTATAATCATGCCATAATTATCTATAACTTGATATTATTAAATAGGATTGGAGGATGTCACAAAAATTGAATATTAGCTTATAGTATTCTTTGTTAACATAAATACTCACCGTGATACTCTCCATGGTTTAGTTTAAAAGATAGAAAATATCATCCCTTGATAATTAAAATAAATTTATCTCAGATTCTTACACATATTAAATATATAATAATAATATTAATTTATAAGAAACTATGCACATTTGAGGGGAAATTAATAGAGAAATTTAAATTCAAGGTGGGAATTTCTATTAGTAATAAGAGTATACCAAGTTTTTTACAACTATAAAATATTCTCAAAGAGAACATATAATATTTTTGGAGTCACTGACTCTACCTGACCAATTTTGGTATAAATTCTAGCTTGATATTGTCCCTTTTATGTTCTGGTCCTTATAAAACATTAGCTACAATGATGGTTTTTTACTGATCAGTTGGGTCATATAATTATTTTTTAAGTTACTTCCACTATTATTATTATAGTTGGTGCTTCATACACATATACCCAATCGAATATCTTTTGTATTATTTACTATTATTTCACATTTCTAATCATTGATTAGGTTCGGTGAGAATACATTTCTGACTGTATTACTTGTTTGGTGTCAGAGAGAGGAGTGGTTTTTTAGGAATATTGCACATGATCTTCTTCCTCCTATATCCCATATTCATTATCACATTATATCTAGTTTCCCTCCATTATGGAAGGGGTAAATTTCAACTATATTTCTTCGATAATTATGGAAAGAGGTTGTTTTCAGAAGGTTTTTGCACATATTCCATCTCTTATATCCCAAATTCACTATTACATGCTTTCTGAGTTTCATCCGTGATATAAGTTTTCAATTCCTCTCTATAAATGATAATTTCTCTTCTTCTTCAATCTTTCTTGGGGTCTTCAATTACCAAAAAAATATATTTTTTAAATATTAATGCTTGTTTCTTAACTATTCCTTCTAATTTATATAGTTTTATTCTCAATGATAAAATTTATTTTTGAAGACCTTTTATTTTTTCATCCTTTTCAACCGCCTATTCCTAATGGGTAACTACACATTCTTTAATGGTTATTGTTTCCATATTTATTTCATCATGTTTTTTAACTATAATATTTGTTTTACATATCTATGAGAGAAAAAATCATTAATTTTAGACTATAATTGTTAAACATACCCTACCAGCTGCAAGTTGAAAAATCTATAGTTTGTTGATAGCTGCATCAAAATATGACAACCACTATTTGGTAAAAGGTTGATTTTTTTGATTTTTTATTTCCTTTCACTATTTTTGTTTCTTCATAGTACCAATACTACAAAAATAACAATGATATGAAGACTAAATTATACATTGAAGTGAAAATAAATATTATTCTATACCAATAACATGATAATATCCCCTATAATATTTTCATGATCCTTTTGAATGTCTTTACAATATTTCACCAATTTTTGGTGGATTTAAAGGGACCACTTCAGGGTTCTCATGTATCTCAAACTATCCAAAAATTGATGAAACCCAAGATCAAATAAGAACCTATAGTAGGGGATAAAATAGTAGCACACATGTTTAAACATAGAAGTGTGACTATGTTAACATGATCCACTTATTAATTACTAATTATAGATACCCAAATAACTATTTTCATTTCCTTTTGTGTTAATAAGTTAACACCTATTAGAAATATCATTATATAAAATGCTTCATTGTTTGGATTGAAGGAGTATGATTCCTCCATTTTTGTTTCACCTTCTGTTATTCAAAAAATCCTTTGGACATCAAACTTAGAGAAAAATAATTCATCTCTTCTAAATCAGAATTCAATTGTTGAAGGATGATAGACATCCAAAACATAAAAAAATCATGCATATTTCTTAAAATTCGTTTTTGATATAACATTGGATATAAAATCATGAAACCTATTCCAAAAAAGACTATTCCATCAATCAATTATATAACCTTATTTAAATTTGGTATTTTTTTCTTTGTATAAATAATTATAAAGATATCATATTTGTAAATGATTGAACACCTAAAAAATTAATTTAATACTTTCCATTTGAATCAAAAAACAAACAATAGGACTAGAAATATATAACAATTTTGTACTAAATCATATAATGTTTTCACTAAAATTTAGAAAATAAGGGAATTCTTAGTGGAATTCAAAAATTATAGTATAGGTTTTAATGGTAGAATAAACCCTAAACATTAAGTGGAACCTACACTAGATATCCTAGGGGAAAGAACAACATGCTCTATTGAAAAGGAATAGATGTTTCGGTGGAACATACCATGGGAGTTCTGGTGGATGTTTCAGGGGAACCTCTAGTGGATGTTCACATGGATGGTCCAATGGAACCTTCATTGGAACCACCAATAGACATTCTATAGGAACCAACAATGGAATTTATATTGGAACATCCAGTAGAACTTTAGGGGAAGTTCCAGTGAAACCTCCATTAGAACCTCCAATGGATGTTCTAGGGTGTAAGAATGCCAGGAAATTCATGTTTGAATCCTGATTTTTTTTCACAATAAATACTTTTTTTGGGATTTTAAAAATCAAAATACAATCTTGGAAGGTAGAATATGACTACATGTTCCATTAGA
This sequence comes from Viscum album, assembly GCA_963277665.1. Taxonomy (NCBI): domain Eukaryota; kingdom Viridiplantae; phylum Streptophyta; class Magnoliopsida; order Santalales; family Viscaceae; genus Viscum; species Viscum album. The sequence continues at coordinate 42,505,509 of OY728162.1, forward strand.
ACATATAGTGGAATCCCCACTACAACAACTAGTGAATGCTCAACTGGACAGTCTAGTGGAAGTTTGAATAGAAGTTACAGTACAAAATAATAAAATTATGATTTTTTACATAAGGTATATTTTCATTAAAATTAGGTAAAATAGGTTCCATAAGATATTCACATAGAACATCTAGTGGATGTTATAGTGGAACCACTAATGAGACCTCTAGTGGATGATCCAGTGTGAAAGTGACACACAAAATACACATTTAAATCCTTTAAAAATTTCACAAAAAATATTTTTTGGGGGGATTGCCCAAATTATTGTACATGTTTGGAAGTTATAATTTGAATAGAAGGTCCACTGGAAGATATAGTGGAATATATACTGGAACATCAAGTATAAACTACACTGGAACTTCTAGTGGGAATAACAATATGAGTTTTTCCTTATATACCTTTGCACTGTAATTGGGTAGAATAATTTTTAGTGTAAGATCAAGTGGAACCTCTATTGTATGTTCTAGTGAAACGTCAAGTTGAAATTCCAGTTGGTATTCTAATGAATGTTCCAATTGAACCTCCAGTGGAATTTCCATTGGAACTGTAAGTGTATATTCTGATGGAGGATCCCTTGGAAACATGAGTGAAACCCCTTATGAACATTCTATTAAGAAAAAATAATATAAATCCCACTTGTTGATCAAATTAGGGTACTCGGGGGGGGGGGGGGTGAATTGAGTATCTATAAATTTTTTTATTTAAAATGAATTCATAAAAGGTTTCCCCAATAGATTTAAATACAGCATAGTTACTCAAAGTTATATGGTTATGAAAGTTTTACCATTTAAATAACTTCTTATAAGATTGATTAATTCTCAGTAATATTAATATCAGTTAGTAACATTAGTTTTGAAGCTATTATAATAAGTGAAAAAAATTATAACATCATTCCAAGATTTACTAAGAAATTAAATTTAGTGATTCCTAAATTAAATAGTAACACAAAGAAAATTAAAATAAACACCACAGAGGATATAAAACAAGTGGTTCAATCTCAAGCTGAGACGTAATCAACTTCATTTGGTTATCACATTCCACCAATCAATTTATATAAATAAATTTGATCCGCACCCTAGATCGGGGTTAACAATAGTACACAAGACTATCCTAGTCACACGAACTCTTCCATAATTCTTTGTGGGTATGAACTATTAGGCCAGACAGGGATCTCTTCCACACTTATCCATTGGGACAAACAAGTTTAAAAATATGTAAGAGAAAGTATATCTTGTATCCTTCATTTTTATGTAGGATAAAATGCGTGTTTTTATAAAGACACACACACTGATCGAAATATAAAAATAATACACAATAGGGAAAAAATGATGAGATAAGGTTAGAAGATCTCTGAGTGTTAGTCTATGTACCTCTAGACTTATAAGATGAAATAAATGTAGAAATTGAGTCCTCTAATATAAAACTTTGTATCATAAGTCAGCTAGATCTTGATAGTGTTCTTCATGGAGTTGATTGTGCAGAAATGTTCTCGAATCTAGGATTTGAGTAGGCTTTATGTGTTATTTAGCAGTTTTAGGTAGCATGAATTCTAGTCCTACCTTGTTATAGTGTAGAAAATTGTTTTTTTGCTATCACAACTATCACAACAGTCACCACGGTCACCCCAGTCTTTCTTCTAGACACATTTTTCTTTTAATTATTAGAGTGCATGTGTTGGAGCCTACATGATGCATGTATTCAACATCTCATACCTCGTACTATCAAGTGACATGTTTATAAAGAATCATTTTATTATGTTAGTGCATTTAAAGACTTCAACTATGACCATAAAAAATTAAATGGATAAATTAAAAAACCAAATAAAAAACAGTGTGGCAGTCTATTTTTAAATGGTGTCTTCATGAAATGTTGTCTCATTGAAACGATGTCTCCTGCTTTGTATCTGAGAAGTGAGATAGCTATGATGGCATAGTTTTATAGTGTCCAGGAATCGGTAGCACAGATGCAGTGTTAGGGTCATGATGTCTTGATGGTCATAGTGTCTGGATGGTAAAGGTGTCTGGATGGTGATGGTGTCTAGATGGTCATGGTGTCTGGATGGTCACGGTGTTTGGATGGTCATAGTGTCTTGATAGTCATGGTGTCTGGATGGTCATGGTATCCGGATGGTCAAAGTGTCTGGATGGTCACAGTGTCTGGATGGTCACAGTGTATGGATCGTCACAATGTCTGGATGGTCATGGTGTCTGGATGGTCATGGTGTCTCAAACTTAGCCAAATCTCTGTACACAGACTTAAACAATGATATTAATAGAATGAATTAAACTTAATCATTTATAATAACATTTCATTATAAAAAATGTTTTATAATAATTATTTATGGCATAAATAAACTAATCATCTGTACACATGTTTTCAGATAGATTAAATAGGATTAAAAAGATTTAGAGACTGTATAGGATTTGTGATCATTAAAACATGATTAACACATGAGGATTCCAAAAATCTCTCACTTTTTAGGATAAAGATCATATGATTGAGATATCTGTTCGTAGTGAATGTTCCTATTCTGTAGTGTGTATATATAACATATATTTCACTCCCTCTTGGGATTATAAAAAAGGGGAAATAAGAATTAGACAATAAAGGCGCACAATGCATTAGATGGATAAAAAGTATCATTACAAACATTAAGTAACCAGATGACATAAAACGTCTCTATCAAAAGATAGTAGTCACCGTTCCTTGGAAATGGATTGTATTCTCTTTGACCTTGGAAGAAGCATAAAAGAATCTATAGGAGAAGATGTATAAGTGGAGGAAGGGAGTGAACTAGTGGACAAAGAAGGTAATGGGTGTCCTTCAAAAACAGAAGGGGACAAGGTAGGTTTAGTGGATGACCGATGCAACTGTTGATCAAGGATAACATGCCTGATCTGACATAGATCCTGAGATAAAGACATCGATATAGAGGCAAGGGAAGAGGATGAGAAAGTAGCCAAACCAGATCTTAGGGGTGCAGTTGTAGGAGCGATAATTGTAGTACTCAAGACATGAAGATAAGGCCTCACAATCGTAATGAAGTCAGAAATGATCTCACCACCATACTGCATAGATTTCTCAGAGTCATCCTTGTTCTTCAAAAAATATATCCAACAAAGAAATGAAATCTTTGAGCCGTTGGAATCGAGGTTTGAAAGCATGAGTGATAGGAGGAATCCTTATATTCTCCACAACTTACATGAAGTGGTTGGTCATGTCATTCATAGAGAAGATCCGATTGAAGTAGAAGTCCACTTTCTTAGAAATTTCTTGATGAACATCAATGGAAATCTTAGAATGAATTCTCACCAAATAAAGAACTGTTCACTATTCTTGATAACTTTAGATAGAGATTCCTTGTCATATCCACTAAGCATAGATTAAAGTTCCTCTTTGACAACTGTTAAGAGCATATCTCTGTCTAAATAAGGTTGAGATTATTGTGATTACATACGAGATGTAGTGACAACCGAGGTAAGGGATTTCAGTTGATTTATAACTTTCTAGAGACATCACTTATACTCATTAGTTATCTTGTTAAGACCAATAACATGCTAATGCATCTCTTAAATAATATTCTTGTTTCTTTCAGCTACCTTCTCAGCTATGGAAGTGAGATTAGATTGAATTTGGGAAGTGACTTCCTATGGAATCTGACTAACAACATCCTCAACAAGATAATAAATAGGTTCTGATTTTGAGGTTATCACTCTCTTCATATTTTCAAACATACCTCTGAGAGATGTTACTTCATCACTGATCTATTTTTTCTCGACTCTGACATCTTAAATCTCATGAATCATCTTGGGCGGAATCTACCATTTGAACTTTTCCAACAAAAGGGAAGTATCTATATCACTTAAATTGGTTACATGAGTTGGTTGGGTATTCATGAGTTTCTCAACTCCAACCAATAGGGAAGCTCCAAAAGGTTACAAATCAACTTTATTCAACAGTTTTAGAGGTTCATGTGATGGTTTATGAATAGAATAGAAGACAATATCATGTTCTTTGGCAGTGATATCTTTAGGAGTAGATTTTAGTTTCAAATGAAACATAGTAGACATATCAATTTCTTTAACTGAGACTTCTTGGGAATCAGTCACATAAAAATAAAAGCAGAATTTATACCATATATCCATTGATATTGGATCAATCGGATTTGGGACATCAACAGATTCAAAATTGGTGGGATTCTCCCCCTTAATAGGTGCATATTTCTTAGGATAGAGAGATTTAAATACCTGATATTTTTCTGCGACTTCATCCCCAATTTCCTCACCCATTTACATTCAAGCCAATTGAAAGGCTTGATCTATTCTCTCTTTATAAAATGTAATAACTTCAGGAATATCTTGTACCTATGGGTGTTCCTCAAGAATAGTTTCTTTCACAATAGAAAGATCTTCTTCAATATGATCTTCTATAACATTCTTTTCACTTACCATAGAAATAGATTCTTCTTTGGAAGTAATTTGTTCTGCCATATCAACAACTTATTCATGAATAGGAATTTTCTTCTCAAATAAGAATTGAAGAGAAGATTCACTGTCTTCCTCAACCAGTACAGTTTGTATCAGAGGCACAACAACCACTTTTTCTTCTTCCTCATTAGAATAGTCAACAAGTTCATATGGTTCTAAACCATGATCAGAAATATCCTTAGGTCTTGAAGGGAATTCCACCATATTAAAATCCTTATAAACACTGTCATTATATTCCACCCATTATTTTATGCATGGATTCCGTCTAATTTTTGTTCTCTTTACATTAAATTTTTAAATATAGAACACATAGTCCTTAATAGATTCTTTGCCTGGTCCAACCAATCCTTTTGCATGAAGCATAGCTGAGATAAGCCTTGAATATAATAGGGAGGTTAAATTGGAGGTTTTCTTGATCAAATCACACACATGGTGAATAATATAATTGCATAGGTTGATCTTATGATAATATTTTATGATATGTATCAAAAATACATCCTGATACTTGAGTAATGAAAAATCACCTTTTATGGGGAAAATAAAATTCTGAACAAACTTAAACAAGAGTCCAATTTCTCCATCTAGCTCAGCAGCTATGACTCTCCTCTTAGTTTCATTTCCAATTACACATATCAAAGATTCTTCCTAAGAAAATTACTCACTTGGAGGAGGAGGACCGCTCTGGTAGTCCCCACATATACCCTCATGAGGTATCCTAAGGCCTGAATTGAATAACCTCCATGAAAAAATAAAAATATGGACATTGATCCCAGTTCACACAACAAAGCTATCTTATGAATCAAAAGAGAATTGAACATATTGATAAAACTATATAACTAGCTTCGGGAAAATAGTCCTATCCTCCTTTGTAAACCAATCCATCGATCCTTTCTCTGTTATCACTTTCAATAACAAGGAATTACTTGATAGATGCCAGTAAAGGAATATCTCCTTTTCAGGTACCACTATTATGTTCACCGGATTCGGATTCAGAGGGCCTTTGAGTGATAACGTAGGCATGATTTTCATTTCTTATTTGAAATGAACTTATAATGAGTTGACGAGGATGGGAATTTCATCCTGGGCATTCACTGAAGGTTCGAGAGTGAGAAAGATTGAAATAGGGGTTACAGTTTGAGAGAAGAGAGCTCGAGTGAAGAATGAGTGAAACTTCTATTATTTTATCATTTAGGGATAGAAGTGTTGCGGGATCAAAATCACAGTAAATGAAAAAGAATAAAAAAATGAATTACCACTATATGGGTTATAATGTATAAATAAAACAATAAATCATCTTTACGTTGATACTGTAACAAGCCTTCACAGTGAGAGCGTAACAAGAATTCCCAATGAGACCATAACAAGTGTTCATGGAAAGACCATAACAGTGTGATTTATAAACCTTGCGATGGTATTGTTTGGGTAAGTATGTTCCTGATAGTAACAAAGAAATAATAACTGTGAGACCGTAAGCATGAAACATCAAATCATAAGACAGTTTAATAATAGAACTGTTAGAGTTAAACATTAATCTTAAGGTAGTGATTTGTGAAACCGTAAACTGTGAAACTGTATACTTACTACTTATGCTTTATCATTCCCAATTCATGTATGATGTAACCTATATTTGCAGAATTTAATGGTTTGGTGAATATATTAGGAAGCTATTTTTTAGTTCCAATGAAATCAAAAGTGATGTCACCTTTTTGATAATGATCTCTCAAGAAGTTATGTCTTACATCAATATGTTTTGTCCTAGAGTGTGAAACAAGATTTTTTGAGATGTTAATTGCACTTTTATTATGAAAATTTATAGTTACATTCCTGAATTGATATCCATAATCTAGTAATTTGTGTTTAGTAGGCAAAATTTTTTCACAACAGCAGTCAGAAGCTACGTATTCAGCTTCTATAGTAGATAATGAAAAAACGTTTTGTTTATTACTACACCAAGATACTAGTGACTTACCTAAAAAGTGACATGTTACAGAGGTTATTTTTTATATCTGACTTACAACCACTGAAGTTGGCATTAGAATAACTCACTAACTCAAATGATTGCACTCTAGGATAGAACAGTCACAGATTGGGTGTATACTTGAGGTATTTTAAAATTCTCTTATCAATATTTAAATGATATTCCTTATGATTTTCATGAAAATGAGAACACATACACACATTAAGCATAATTTTAGGTCGACTATAATTTATTTAGAGTAAGATTACATAATTTTTCTATAATAGGTTTGATCAACCGATTTTCCATATTCCTCAAGATCCAACATACAAGTAGTACTCAATGGAGTGTCACTACTTTTAGTGCTAAAAAATACAATTTTTTTTAAAAGATCAGTAGTATATTTTCTTTGATTTAAAATAATACCATCATTATTTTGAAATATTTGAAATCCAAGAAAGATTTTGAGTTCACCCATTAAACTCATTTCAAATTCGTTTTTCATCATTTTAGAAAATTCAATACATAAATAATTTTTTGAAGACCCAGAGATAATGTCATCTACATAGATTTTAAATACTAAAACATCATTGTAAATTTGTTGTATAAATATGGTAGGATCTGAAATTACTTTGGTAAAACCTTTGGAAATAATAAAAGTACATAATCTATCATTCCAAGATCGTGGAGCTTGTTTAAACTATATAAAGATATTGATAATATAAAAATATGGTATGAATAATAGGGGTTTGTAAAATCAGGGGTTTCTAAACAAAGATATAGTTAGTTATATAACCATTTAGAAATGCACTTTTGACATCAATTTTATATAGTTTGAAATTCATATGTGCAACATAAGCAAACAGAATTCTGATGGCTTCAAGTCTAGTTACTGGTGAAAATGTATCTTCATAGTCAATTCCTTCTTCTTGACTATATCCTTGTGCAACCAATCTAGCCTTGTTTCAAATGATATTACCATATTTATCTACCTTATTCCTAAAAACCAATTTAGTGACAATGGTGAATGTGTCTTTGGTTTTGTCGACAGGTTTCCAAAGTTTTTTCCATTCAAAATGATTATGTTTTTGTTTCATAGACATCACCCAAAATTTTTCATAGATGGCATCATGAATGTGTTTAGGTTCATGTTTTGACAAGAATACTTGATGTTCTACCTGATTTCTAAGAGAAGCTCTAGTTTGAGTTCCTTTGTCTATGTGTCCTACAACATCATTTAAAGGATTGTTCTTATGAGTTATAACAACTCAAGAAAATGTAGGACTGGTTACTTCAGGTTCCTCAATAGGGTCAGGTTCTTTGTGACCGAAATCAAAAGAATTTCCAGAACTGGAATTTTTCACAGATTCCTTTATAGGATGGTTAAGAAGATTTTTAATTAATGTAAAAATTTGATACATCATCCTCCAGGTTCTCTAGAGTGGTCTTAGGCTCATGTGGATCTGTTTCATCTAATTTGACATGCACAGATACTTACACACATTTAGTTATTTTATTTAACTCTCTTTATGATTTAATAGAGATTGAATATCCTAAAAATATCCCTTCATCGCTCTTGGATGTAAATTTTTCAAGATGTTCCTCAGTATTAATGATATAGACTATGAAACCAAATACTTTGATGTAACTAACATTGGGGTTTCTATTGTTACACAACTCACATGGAGATCTTTTAAGAATAGGTCTAATCAACACTATATTAATAATTTAGCATGTTGTAATTGCAGATTCAGCCAAAAAATAAATAGGTAATTCATATTCACTAAGAATTGTTCTAATAATCTCTTGTAGGGTTCTATTTTTTCTTTCTACAAATCTATTTTATTGAGGTGTTATAGAGGAAAATAAATTATGACTATAGATATTTTTTGAGAAAAAGGATTCAAACTCTTTATTTTCAAACTCATAGACATGATCAATTCTTAAGGAAATAATTTATATCCCCTAAGATTTTCTACAGTTTTGGATATTTAGTAAAATAAGAGAAGGCTTCACTTTTGTGAGCCAAAAAGAACATCTAGCTATATCTAGAAAATTCATTTAAAAGAACATAAACATAGTGCTTCCCATTTAATTTAGAAACTCTAGATGGTCCAAACAAATCCATGTGAACCGGTTCAAGATGTTGTGAAGTTGACACTTCATTTATTTGGTTTTAAGGAAATTTTGTGTTGATTTCTTTTTGACAAGGATTACATACTTGATCATTTTTAAACTCAAGTTTGGGCAGGTCTTTGACTAAGAGTTTTTTAGTTAAATTTTTAATGGAGTGAGTGTTATAGTGTCCTAGCCTCATATGCCAAATCCAAGACTCTTTTGGAAACAAATGTAAACATTATGAATTTTGAGATTCTAAAGAACATAAGTTAATAGAATATAAATTTTCATATCTTAATGAAGAAAACCATAAATAATTTTTATAATTATAAAAATATCAATCATCATTTTCAAATTTGACATGAAATCCATCATCACATAGTTTTGAAATTCTAAGCAGATTATATTTCAATCCATCAACAAAAAGTAATTTGGAAATCAAAACTGAGTTAGAGTTACTGATTTAGCTGAGGCCAATAATATTTCCTTTGGAATTGTCACCAAAGGTGACATGTCCACCACCAATTTTTATTATGTTCTTGAGGAATGAATAGTCTCATGTCATGTGTCTTGAACACCCACTGTCCAAGTACCATAAGCTTTTATAAGAACTCTTTTCCTACAAAATATTCAAATAAAAAAATATTTTTGGCACCCATACCTGTTTGAGTATAGTAATATTAGTGACTAGTGATTTATGAAACCATTTCTACCTCATAGGTTTCCTTTAAGTATTATGTAATGTATTTGAAATATAAACTCTATTTGGTACAGAATAGATTGAAACAACAGAGAGTGCATCCTAACATGAACTAGCTAGATTTTTTCCAGAATTGGAAGTAAAGATGTATCTCCTAGACTTAGAAACAAAATTATTTATTCCAAAATTTCTTTTACCAGGTTGATAACCAATGCTAGTAGTATATTTAAGAGAAATATGTTTACCTAGAATTTATCCCAAGGTATCTTTACCATTAGTAAACCATTAAAGATCATTTTTCAATTGCTCATTAGAATGTTTGAGTTCATTATTCTCTTTGAGTAATTTATAGTTTTTCTACCTTTCTACAGTGTGTTCAGTTTTAACAGTTGAGGTAAGAGCATGTTGTTTCTTTAAAGACTTGTATTTATCATTTAGTTCATTGAATGTCTCTTCAAGCATATTACAATACACAATAATTTATTCATTAGACATATTTTTAGAGTCACTCTCATCTCTAGAATAATAAGAATTGTGTACAAGAGATTTCAGTGTTACCTCAGATGTGATGGTCATAAAACACAAACTGGCTTTGTTGGCCTGTTCATCATGTGATGATTCTGAGTCACTTGAACTGTCCTTAGAATCACTCCATGTTGCTTTCATTTCAATTTTATACTTTATATATTTGTACTCAAATCTCTTTTTTACTTTATTTTGAGATATTCATCCATGATATGTCCTTTTCACTTACATTCATAGCATACAATCTCATCAAACTTGTCACTTCTTTTCAAATCCTTCTTCCAACTTCCTTTTTGATAATATCTTCCCTTGAAGTTAGGATTTATGAAAAATTTATTCTTCTTGTAATATCTATTAAAACTTCTGTCTAATTGATCCATATCCTCATTACTATCAAGTGATGATTTTTCACTATAAGATCTTCCAATAGAAACTTCCAATTTCCCTTTTTCTTTGTTTTTATAGGTTGTGGTGTTGAACGCAACCGATTCTATTTTGGGATCATCCTCCTCTTCCTTGTTGGAATTCAACTCATTTTCATACACCATCAGTTTTCCATTGAGTACTTTTATAGGTAGGTTTCCGATGTCACTTGCCTCCATAATAGAGACAAAGGTACCTCTCCATATGTCAGGTAGGCATCTAAGAATCCTCATGATTTTTTATTTGGTAGTGACTTCTCTTCCAAGAGAAATCATAGTGTTGAATATTTTGTTGAACCTGAGATACATGTCAGAAATTGGATCATCATGTTTCATTTTAATGGTATCATATTTAATAGTATAAGTATTAAGTCTCATTTATTTCACATTAGAAGTTCCTTCATGTGAAATAGACAAGGTATTTCAAATATAATGGGCAATTTTACGTGTAGAGATACTATTAAACTCCTCATCTCCTAAAGAAAAGTATAAAGAATTAATAGCTTTGCAATTTTTATTGTATGATGTCTTGGTAGGTTCATCCCAAGTTATTCTATTAGTAATATGAATCTTATATTCTTCTATAATTGAATAGCATATTTCAAAGCTCATACTTTCTAAATGAATTTTAATTTTAATTTTCCATTAAAATTAATTCATTATAGTATATAATGGTGGTTTTTTTGTTGCATCACATTCCAATATATTATCCATAATAATGAAATACATTAAAAGAGATAGAAATTTATAATTAACATAAATTTAGTGATTATTAAAGTACAACTACAATCATAGTTGAATAGGGTTAAAAACAGAGTCTTAATAAACAACCTCTGATACCAAATGATATTCAAAGTACATTACTCAAGAGGGGGGGGGGTGAATTGAGTATCTATAAAAATTTATATTTAAAAGGTATTCCTAAAAGGGTTCCCCAATAGATTTAAATATATCCCAGTTAATCTAAGTTATACAGTTATGAAAGTTTGACTATTTAAATAACTTCTTAGAAGTTTGATTAATTATTATTAATGTTAATATTAGTTATTAAAATCACTTTTGATACTATTATAATAATGCAAAACAATTATAATATCTTTCCAAATTTAACTATCAAAGTAAATTTACAGATTTCTAAATTAAATAGTAAAATAAAGAAAAATAAAATAAGCAGCATAGGGGATATAAAACAAGTGGGTTAGTTTCAATCCAAGACATTATCCACTCGAATTGATGATCACCTTCCACCAAGTTGTTCATATAAATAAACTTGATCCACATCCTGGATTGGGTTTACAATAGTACACAAGACTATCCAGGTCACATGAATTCTTCCACAGTTCTTCGTGGGTATGAACTATCAGGTCACACAGGGACATCTTCCAATCTTATCTATGGAAATAGAAAAGTGAAAAAAGATGTAAGAGAAAGGATATATTGTATCCTTTAGTTTCATGCAGGAGATAGTGCGTGTTTTTATATAGACACACACACTACTCAAAATATAAAAATAATACACAATAGAGCATAAATGTTGAGATAAGGTTAAAATTTCCTTGAGTGTTAGTCTCTGCAGCTTTGGACTTCTGGGATGAAGTAGATGCAGAAATCGGGTCCTCTTGTGGAAAACATAGTATCGTAAGTTGGATAGATCTATCTCTTGTTATTCATGGAGTTAATAGTGCATAAATGTTCTATACTGTAGTATTTGAGTATGCTTTGTGTGTTCTTTATAAGTGTCGGGTTGCATGAATGATTGTACTACATAGTTATCGTGCACACACTTATATTTCTGTTATCACAACTGTCGCCACTGTCACTATGGTCAACCCTTTTTTTCATCTGGACACATTGTTCTTTTTATTCTTAGAGTGCATGTGTTGGAGCTGACAAGATGCATGTATTCTTCACCTCGTACCTTGTATTGTCAGGTGACATGTCGACAAAGCATAATTTAATTATGTCAGTGCATTTAAAAATTTAAAATATGACAGTTAGAAATTAATTTGAAAAATGACAAAACAGATTAAGAAATGGAGTCATAGTCAGTCTTTAAACGGTGTCTTCATGAAACAGTGTCTCTTTGAAACGATGTCTATTTAAAATGATTCCTCATTATTTGTCTTTGAGCGGTCAGATAGCTAAGATGACATAGTTGTATAGAGATCAGGAACCAGTAGCACATATGCATTTTTAAGATCACAATGATTGGATGGTCACAGTGTCTGGATGGTCACAGTGTATGGATGGTCATGATGTATGGATGGTCATATTTTCTGGATGGTCACGGTGTTTGGATGGTCATGGTGTCTGGATGGTCACAATGTTTAGATGGTGAAAGTGTCTTGATGGTCACGGTGTCTGGATGGTCACGGTGCATGTATGGTCATGATGTCTGGATGATCACGATGTATGGATGGTCATGGTGTCTCAGACTTATCCAAATATTTGTACATAGACATAAATAGTGATATTCATAGAATGAATTAATCATAATCATTCATACGTGAATTTCATTATCAACAAAATAGTTTACAATAATTATTTACGGAATAAAGAAACTAATCACCTGTACACATGATTTTAGATAGATTAAATTGGATTAACATGATTTAAAGAATGTATAAGATTTGTGATCATTAAAACATTATTAACATATGAGGATTCCAACACCACTCAACTAAGAAAAGATTACATAATTGTAACACCCCGAGATTTTATGAGATATATTATTTTTAATTTCCTTGATGTCTTCTATTATACACTACTCCAAGATTAGATTTTACTATATGCAACACCATATTATCTTGCAGTATACACAACACTAATCTTAAATCATGTTACACAAAATTTAGAGTTCATTTGATAGAAGTTATTCTACGCAACATTGAGTGTATATATATATATATATTAACTGTATAAATGAAATATGTTTGGATTCTATTATACGCAACAACAAAAGAATCATTCACTACATGCAACCCTGGCTTATCTTGCGTTACACGCAATCAAGGCCTTCCACGATAGCGTGTGTAGTACGCAATACCAAGTTTCACTAAACAACGATATGTTATTAAAATATTATATAAACTAGCCATTATGAATATTAATACCCACATTTTCTAATTTTATCTTTCAAAATGAACATCATTTTTTCATTTGGAATATCGAAATTAGCCTAGGGTGAATTTTTGGTATTTTTCTGAAAACTTTCAATTTTTGATGAATAGTGAAAACACTGGGTTACTATTTAAAAACCAACTTTTTATTTAAATAATTATTTATTTTATTTAAATTTATTTTAGGTTAAAATTTATACATAACACCTATATAAGTTGAATCGAATTTATTGGAGTCATTTAATATGAATTTTAGATATATAAAAATTTTATTGAACTTTTCACCGTCTTTTACCCACCTCCTAGGAGAATTTGAAAACTTACATAAAACATAAAATTCCCGCTTTTGTGAGTGGAATTTATAAAATCCAAGAGAGACGGATAATATAAAGGAGTAAAATGTGGTTCAATAAGATAAAAATAATTTTTGTTTAATAATAACTTTTTACTTTTATTTACCACGATTAAAAGTACATAGGGTAATTAAGGGTAAAAATGATGTTACCCTAACACATGTCCTAATTATATTGGATAAGTGTAATTAGACAAAAAAACCTTATAAATAAAATATTATAATTTAGGACCACTTGGATTAGATTAGGAAATTTATTATTATTTTATTTAAAGAAGAGTTAAAATTGTTAAAATCAAAGTTTAAGGACTAAATCGTTTTTAATATAGGGTTACAGATAAGATAAATTAGACTATAATTATTCATTATAAAGAAAAGAATATTTCAAACATAATGTTACTTTATTTATAATTTTTAGACATTAAATAATTTAATTTATTTATGACACAATGATGATGCAGTAATTACCTTATTAATGAAATATTAACATAATTGATGTTACAAATACCCAAATAAATGTAATTTGAGACTATTTATAAATTAAACTAATTTTGTAAGTTAATATGACAGGTTAGTATTGATTAAATTAACTTTTTTCAAACTAATCATGCTGTTATAAATTTTACAAAAATCAATTACCAAATAGTGTCAAAATTGACATAAAATAGTTTTTAAAACAAATATTATATTATTAATTGATATTCTATTCCTAAAAATATATGGTTTGAAAACATTACTTATATGAGGTTATATATATTAATAATTAACCACTTGGGGTTAGTTTTTCTTGTTATAGTATGTTTATTAACCATATAATGTAAGAAAACAAGAAGACACGGTAAAGGTTAAATTATTTAACTTAGAGTTAAATCTAAATGATAAGGTTAAAATAGTAACCTAAATTTTAATAAAACCTATTGGTTGAGAGGATTTCGGCCCATCCCCAATTTCTCTTAGAAATAAATCAATTTTGAGAAATTATAAACCAAATACGACTTTATTATAAAATAATATTTTAAGTTTTTTCAAAGGTGCCCCTCTCCTCCCTTATAAAAAGGGAACCCCTTCCCTCTTCTCTTCACACCCTTTTGAGCCTTGAAGCTTATCCAAACCCTGATGATTCCTCTTTTCATCCTATCTAGTTATATCATAGAGGTTCTGGTCTTCTCAAAAGGCCAACTCTAGTGCCTTAAGAGGATGTTTAAAAGAGATGCATCGAGGAAGAGGTAATATCTTCTACCGACTCCTTCATGTTTCGTTCTTCTTATACATCCTCTTCATTAGTTGTTTCATTATAAAGTAATAACATCAGTATTACTTATATAATGATATGTTATTATAAATTTTAAAAAACCCTATTTCACTTTCTATCCATCCAACAGAAAATGAAATCACCGCGCGTGTGTACGTACGTAATACTATCTCCACGCCGTGGTGTAATCAATTTTTCCACCACCACTTAATGTGGATGGTTATAATGATGTAAAGAATAAATATATATGATTATTATAACATCATACTAATTCTAAGATATTATATCATCCACTACAATTCCATTCAATAAATATGGGAACGATATCATCGCTCGTGTGTACGTACGGATTACCATCTCCACGACACGATGAGATTCATTTTCCATGTTAACAATTCAAGAAAGATTATAAAGTATATATAATAAGTAATCATGAAATATATTACATAATAATGCTACTAGATTTATTTATATATGTATGTCATCTACTTAATTCCATTCAATTCAATAAGGAAACTAAAAACAACGTTCATGCGTACGTATGACCTACTGTATCCATGAACGGTGTATTTCTTTCAATTTATCGATCTATTATATATATGTATATTCTGAATATATAATATTTATAAATCATGTTTTATATTTTTTAATTAATTAATCATGATCTAAGTAATCATATTAATAATTACAAGTCAAAACACTAATGATAAATGAAATGATTTTACCCAAAATGCTACTTTAACATTGAATTGAAAAATAAATAAATAATATTAAGTTGTAAGTAAATCATATATAATATCATAAATATTATTATGGTTCTATTACAAGTTAATAATATGTTTGAACCCACTATACATGATTCTCTAACACATACAGAAGAAATTAGACATAAGGTAAGGGATAATTATTCCAATATCATTCTTATCTGAGATTGTTTATTCGTAAGTATTTATTGGGGGTTATGTTTATTATCCATGTCCATATGTTCTCAAAATGTTTTCCTAAACTGTTTACATTTCTTCAATGTATTTTTAATGTCATTTTTACCTTTTTTTACATTTACCACATCATATGGAAGGAATCTTTCTTTTGTTTACCATATGAGGTACTTTTTTTGTCTTTTCCAACCAGAGTACGAGGAGAATGTTTCTCTAAACATATACGGCATGAAATAATTCTTATAGTTTCATAATTCCTTATTTCCATGAAGCTTACTGTACAATATTTCATGATTAATTTCAAAAAAATTGATTCTTTTAAAATTTCATGTCATTTTGTGAAAATAAAATGATTTTGAAGAAGAAAGAATATTTTCCTCAAGAATTAATTTCAAGTGTATTGTAAAAACTATTTTACATCTAAGATGAAATTATTTCATATGTGTATGTTTCAAGTATAATGTCTCTATGATTTACATGGTTTCACTTTTCTTATGATGAAATGATATCCATTTGTTTTATATGGATTATGTTATGATGGGATGACGTTTATGAAACCCATTTTATTCTTTGGGTTATGATAAATGATTTATGTTTATTTTGTGGCACAAGTAAGAATGATTTCATTATGAGATGGGTGGGACCTATATCTCCCTCCAATGAATTGGGTAAAGATTTATATCTCATGAGATAGATATGCCTGTAATGGAAAGTTAATCCAGTTCAGTGATACAAGACTGGAACGAGGAGTGAACTTTGTTCAGTAATGGACTTTGTCCGTTAAGATGGTCTTGGCCATAATTCCATGGCTACTATGGAAATTATATCATGTGATTAATGTTTTTCCACAATTACAAGTTTTATTTCCAAGATATTTTATCATGATTGATGTTCCATTATGATCTGTGCCTTATGTATTTCCATGTTTTATGTCATTGCTCAAGATTTTGATGTTTAAACGTTATGTTCATGTTTTTATGTTCTAATGTATATGGTTTGTTTTATTTTTACATGATTACCCATACTGAGTATTTGAGCTCACCCTTTATATGTTTTCTTTTCCCCATGATATAAAGAAAGGTTTTATGTAAAAAAAGGGAATATTTTTATGGGAGGTGTTGAAGATCTTTCACCATGATTAGAATATTATGTTTCGAGTTTCCAAAAACACTAAACTATTACAAAACTTTGGTGTTTGTTTTTGTTATGTATTAAGTATTCTGAAAAAGTAATGTAATGTCCATGTATGTCAAGTACGGGTCTCTACTGTTGGTATCAGATGAAAGGTTTAGCCAGCCTTTGGAAACTAAGATGCGAAAACTTTAGTGAGATCCCTAGAGATATTTCTATGGTATGTCTAGGGTTGACTATAAGGTTAAGTATAAGTATAGGTTATAGTCCTAGAATTATAGTAAAGATCTTAGAATTAACCATAAGATGTTATATATTGAAGGTACTCCCCCTTTATTATGTTGTTTTCCCTATAATTACTTTTTCCTCTCACACTATTCTTTTTCGGTTTTAGATGATGGAAGGAACCTGAAGGAACCGTGTTGATCAATTTAATGGAAAATGGAGAGATTTTCCTCCTGAACAAACTAATGTTATGGGAGATGGAATACAGAATCTTATTGCTACAATTACACAAGATATTAATCATTCTGGATTTCTAAATGATTAGAGAAGGGAACGATATTCTATTGAGTCCTTCATAAGGAAACATCCACCTTATTTCAATGGGTCTTCTGATCCACTTGTTTTTGAACAATGGATCAGTACCATTGAAAAGATATTTTCCATATATCACAGTTCAGAACATGAAAAATTCATTTTAGCTTTTTACCATTTAGAAGGTGAAGCAGACCAATGGTGGACTCTAATTAAGAATACAAGGCCACAAGATGAAATTGAATCCATGTAATGGTATGAGTTCAAGAACATGTTTTTCAGTAAGTAATTCCCTCATATTCTTTGAAAAAAGATAGAAAAGGAGTTCTTTGAGCTTAAGTAGAAGGATGCTGAATCTCTTGGTATATACGAAGAAAACTTTTACAAGGCATGAATGTTATGCATCTGGCTTTATCATCCAACCTGAATGTAAAGTTGATTCGATTATTCAGTGGCTTAAAATCAAGTCTTCGAAGTGCATTAGCTATAAGAGACTTCAGTATCTATAAATAAAATGTGTGTTGTGATATCAAGGTAGAAATGGACGTTGGTGTAACATATCCATCTCATGGTTTTGACAAGAAACAAATGATAGAGTTCAAGGAAAAACCTCAGAACAATGGTGAAAAGAAGGTGAATGTTTATTTATGTTCCAAGTGTGGAAATAAGCATGGTGGAGATTGTCTAAAAGGTACTAGAAAATGTTACAAGTGTGGAGAAGAAGTTCATTAAGAAGCTGAGTGCTGAAGTAATGGTAAAATTTTTTTTAATGACGTGAATTGAGAAAAGACTATAGAGAACACTCCAAAAACACTTTAATGCTTCAAGTACAAGGAAATGGGGCATTATGCTAATCAATTCCCTAATCCAAGGGTTAATTATGATCGGCATGAGAAACATCTTAAGGCAAAGAAAAAAGGGAAGTCACATGCAATAACTATTGGTGATGTTTAGTATGACAATTATGTAGGGGAATGATTATGTGTTTATGTAATGGGATTCCAAAATAATGTTGTGGAATCTAATTTATAGTACTGTTGAATATTGGAATATCTATGTATTGGTTTATTATGGTTTTTAATAATTATATGGTACCGGTAACCATGAAAAGCGATTCAAATATTTTGGAAAGTAGATGATATGTGCATAATGAAGGGATAAGGAGATAATTAGATGTTTGATAGTATTAATGATCTCATGACCGGTATAAGGACAAAGTGATATCATGGTTTGAGTATATATAATTTTGGGATTTTGGCATATAGAAAGAGTTAACTTTTGACAGCACTCATGTTTTCACTAAGGTTCTATGGTAATACATTATTAAGGTATTCACATGTATGGAATTTAACTAGCAAGATATATCTTATGATATATGGGGGATAAATGATGGTATTCACATGGTTGTTATGTGACCTTTCAAGTAATTGTTTTCTTTAAAATATGAGGTTGGACATATATATTTTGGATAAGCCTAAAGATTGGAATGTATTATGTTGGACATCAGATAGTATTGTTTAAGGATAGAACTTTTTTCGATATTATTTCTGTAATGTTATAATAGTAATGTTTGAGAAAAAATGACAAACTTCAGGATGGGTGAGGACCCGTCGCGTCAGACAATGTTGCGGAATCAAACCCACAACCTAAGTGTGACAGGCTTTTATCGCCTACCTCTAGCCTACAAGAAGTACCTGGTTAGTAGAAACTAGTTTTATTTTATTAAGTGCTATGATATGTGAAGTATTAGTCCATTTTAGCAACCATATACGATTAATCTCAGAATAGATGGACTTATGTATATTTAATAAATTGTGCTATAATTTTTGTGATAGAAACAGATTGAATGACCTATCATTCTATCGCATGATCTTCTAACACTTCACAAATGACAAATTCAACTTCATTTCTTTAAGAGTTGAAGTGGAAATTGTTCATGGAATGAACAATGGAGATTGTACCCAAAAAATTAAGTATCTATTTTAATTCAACAATTATTCAACATTAGGGAAATGATATTGAGAACTAAAAACGTTGTCCTAGTACCCTTATACCTGATGAATTAGATGGTACCTTAAATAGTCACAAATTTATGGCTTTGTGATTGTTGTATTTTTCATAGCCATGTTCCCTACCACTCTCCATCAAAACATGATGATTTGATTTCTCTTCAATATCTTTATTTTCACCTATGTTGTCCTATGTGGAAACCCAGTGCTGAGTTACTTTGGGTGACCGTTATGAATCTAACATTACTTTTTAAAATGAAGTTTTATTATTCCTTTTCACGATGTGGGTTTCAATAAATGAAAATTTCAATTAGTAAACCATTTATAACCCCGACGAATTTCTAGGGGGAAATTCATTTTAAGGGGGGTAGAATGTAACACCCTGAGATTTTAGGAGATATATTATTTTTAATTTATTTTATGTCTTATATTATACACTACACCAAGATTAGCTTTTACTATATGCAACACCTTATTATCTTGCAGTATACGCAACACTAATCTTGGATCGTGTTACACACAATTTCAAGTTCGTTTGATAGAAGTTATTCTACACAACATTGAGTGTATATATATATATATTCAACGTATAAATGAAATATGTTTGGATTATATTCTATGCAACAACAAATGAATCTTTCAATACACACAACCCTGACTTGGCATGCATTACACGTAATCATGTCCTTCCACGATAGCCTGTGTAGTACGCAATACCGGGTTTCACTAAACAATGATATGTTATATAAATAATATATAAACTAGCCATTATGAATAGTAATACCCACTTTTTAAAATTTTATCTTTCAAAATGAACTTCATTTTTGGATTCAGAATATCTAAATAATCCTAGGGTGATTTTTTGGTATTTTTTGAAAACATTCAATTTTTGATGAATAGTGAAAACACTAGGTTACTATTGAAAAACAGGCTTTTTGTTTAAATAATTATTTATTTTATTTAAATTTATTTTAGGTCCAAATTTATACATAATACCTATATAAGTTCAAGGTAATTCATTGGAGTCATTTTATAATAATTTTAGATATATAAAAATTTTAATTAACTTTTCACCGTCTTTTACCCACCTCCTAGGAGAATTTGAAAATTTACATAAAACATAATTTTACCGCTTCTGTGAGTGGAATTTAAAAAATATGAGAGACAAGGATAATATAAAGGATTAAAATTTGGTTTAATAAGATAAAAATAATTTTTGGTGAATAATAACTTTTTTACTTTTATTTACCACGATTAAAAGTAGATAGGGTAATTAAGGGTAAAAATGATATTAAACTAACACATGTGTTAATTATATTGGATAAGATTAATTAGACCCAAAATAAACTTAGAAATAAAATATTATCATTTAGGTCCACTTGGATTAGATTAGGACATTTATTATTATTTTATTTAAAGAAGAGTTAAAATAGGTAAAATCAAAGTTTAATAACTAAATTATTTTTAATATAGGGTTATAGATAATATAAATACGACTATAAATATTCATTAGATAGATAAAAATATTTACAACATAATGGGGGTTTATTTATTATTTTTAAAAGTTAAATAATTTAATTTATTTATGACACAATGATGATGCAGTAATTACCTTATTAATGAAATATTAACATAATTGATGTTATAAATACCCAGATAAATGTAATTTGAGACTTTTTATAAATTAAACTAATTTTTTAGGTTAATATGACATGTTATTATTTATTCAGTTAACTTTTTTAGAACTAAAAAAAGCTGTTATGATTTTTACAAAAATCAATTACCAAATAATGTCAAAATTGACATAAAATAGTTCTTAAAACAAATATTATATTATTAATTGATATTATATTCCTAAAAATCTAAGGATCGGCCAAATGACTTAGATAAGGTTATATATATTAATAATGAACCACTTGTGGTTAGTTTGTCTTATTATAGTATGTTTATTAAACATATAGTGTAAGAAAACAAGAAGACACAGTAAAGGTTAAATTATTTAACTTAGAGTTAAATCTAAATGATAAGGATAAAATAGTAACCTAAACTTGTATAAAACCTATTTTTTGATATAATGTCGAATCATCCACACTTTAGCTTCGAAATAAATCAATTTGGAGCTATTATAAACTGGATATTACTTTATTATAAAATAATATTTTACGTTTTTCCAAAGTTTCCCCTCTCCTCCCTTATAAAAAGGGCATCCCTTCCCTCTTCTCTTCAAACCCTTTTGAGCCTTGAAGGTTGGCCAACCCCTTCCAATTCCTATTCTCAACCTCTATAGGTATATCATAGAGGTTCTGGTCTTCTCAAAAGACCAACTCTAGTGCCTTAGGAGGAAGCTTAAAAGAGGTGCGTCGAGGAAGATGTAATCTCTTCTACCGACTCTTTCAAGTTTCATTCTTCTTATACTTCCTCTTCTTTAGTTGTTTTGTTATAAGGTAATAACATCAGTATTACTTATATAATGATATATTATTATAAATATTAAAAAACCCCATTTCACCTTTTATCCATCCTATTAAATATGAAATCACTGAGCGTGCGTACGTACGGAATACCGTCTCCACGCCGTATTGTATTCGGTTCTTCCACCACCACCTTACTTGAATGGGTATAATGGTGTAAAGAATAACTATATATGATTATTATAACATCATACTGATTCTAAGATACTATATCATAATCTCCAATTCCATTCAATAAATATGGGAATGATATCATCGCTCGTGCGTACGTACGGATTACCGTCTCCACGACGCGATGAGATTTATTTTCCATGTTAAAAATTCCAGAATGATTATAATGTATACATAATAAGTAATAATGAAATATATGACATAATAATGCTACTGGATTTATTTATAAATGTATTCCATATTCTTAATTCCATTCAATTCAATATGGAAACAAAAAATAGCGTTCATGCGTACGTACGACCTACTGTCTCCATGAACAGTGTATTTCTTTCCATTTATCGATATATTATATATACATATATTATGAATATATATTATATATAAATCATGTTTTATATTCATTAATTAAGTAACAATGATCTATGTAATCATATTAATAACTACAAGTCAAAACACGGATGATAAATGAAACGATTTTACCCAAAACGCTGCTTTAACATTGAAATGGCAAATTAACGGATAATATAAAGTCATAAGTGAATCATATATGATATCATTAATATTATTATGGTTCTATTAAAAGTTAATAATATGTTTAAACCCACTATACAATATTTATAGACACATAAAAAAGAAATTGGACATAAGGTAAGGGATAATTATTCCAATCTCATTCTTATCCGAGATTGTTTATTCGTAAGTATTTACTGGGGTTATGTTTATTATCCCTGTCCATATGTTCTCAATTTTTTTTCATAAAATGTTTACTTTTATTCCATGTATTTTTAAATTCATTTTTACCCTTTTTTTACCTTTACCACATCAAATGGAAGGAAGATTTTATTTGTTTACCATACGAGGTACTTTTTTTGACTTTTCCGACAAGAGTACAAGGAGAATGTTTTTTTAACTTATATCGAATGAACGGATTATTACGGTTTCATAATTTCTTATTTACATGAAGATACCTATACAATATTTCATGATTGTTTTAAAAAAAATTCGTTCTTTTAAAATTTCATGTCATTTTGTGAAAAGAAAATGATTTTGAAGAAGAAAGGATATTTTCCTCAAGAACTCATTTCAAGCATTTTGTCAAAACTATTTTACATATAAGATGAAATTATTTCATATGTGAATGTTTCAAGTATAATTTCTCTATGATTTACTTGGTTTCAATTTTATTATGATGAAATGATATCCATTTGTTTTATATAGATTATGTTATAATAGGATGACGTTTATGAAACCCATTTTATTCTTTGGGTTATGATGAATGATTTATGTTTATTTTGTGGCACAAGTAAGAATGATTTAATTATGAGATGGGTGGGACCTAAATATCCCTATAATGCATTGGGTAAATAATTATATCTCGTGATATAGACATGGATGGAATGACATGTTAATCCGTTTCAGTGATACAGGACTGGAATGAGGAGTGAACTCGATTCAGTAAGGGACTTTGTCCACTAAGATGGTCTTGGCACAAATGCCTTGGCTACTATGGAAATCATATCATGTGATTAATGTTTTGAAACAATTACATGTTTTATTTGAAATCTATTTTATCATGATTGATGTTCCATTATGATCTATTCTTTATGTACTTCCATGTTTTATGATATTGCTCACGATTTTGTTGTTTAAAAATTATGTTCATGTTTTAATGTTCAAATGTATATGGTTTCTTTAATTTCTCCATGCTTACCCATAATGAGCATTTGAGCTCACCCTTTATATGTTTTCTTTTCCCCAGTATATAAAGAATGGTTTTAGGTAAAAAAGGTAAGATATTTATGGGAGATGTTGAAGATCTTTCACCATGATTAGAAGATTATGTTCTGAGTTTCCAAAGACACTAAAATATTACGATCCTTTGGTGTCTGTTTTTTTTATGTATTAATTATTATAAAAAAGTAATATAATGTCAATGTACGTCAAGTACGAGTCTCTACAATAATAATATAAAAAATATTTATTTGTGGATTCCTCAAATGACAATGTAACCTCTTGTGTCAATGGTGTTTTCATGAGAAATTTTGAGAAATAGTTTCTTTTTCTACTATTATTTTGGGTTATAGTGGATTCAAAAATATGAAAATTATAGAATATTAAATTTGAAAATTATAGGAACACATAATTTATATAAAATTTATCATAAGAAAAATGTATTAATAATGAATTAAAATAACAGAACATTTAGATTTTCTGAAATGTAACAGAGATTTTACAATAAATATTGCAATAGAAATAGATAATCTATAACACCATATCCAGCCATTATTTCATTTTTTTTATAAAAAATATTATTGGGGACTATGACTAAACACCACTAGGGTTAGGGAAGTTCATGGAGAATAAAATCACTCATTTTCATTGGAGGAAACCTAGGAAAAATGGGACACTATGTTTTGTGGAGTCTTCACCCCCACTGAAGTTGTTGGGATCACCGAAGTTATTGCCAAAATTATCTAGATTCATCAATCTCTCCATAGTTACATATTCATGATTTTTACCACAGTTGTCAATGTTTCTGTAACCAAAGCGTGATCCATCTCATGTATTTTATTTTCCTCAAAAAATGACAAACCCATCTATGGATTGAATTGTAGGGAATGACCTAAATAAATGATAATACAATAGAAAATATAATAGGATACATGTCCTCATCATAGGGGTATACTAGAATATCCAATTGAAGGGATAACTAGAGATGAAGTGGGTCTGATACTCTAACATGGTAGGATAGGGTATATGGGGGAGAATAAGAATCCATAAAATATTTTTGTGTGTCATGTCATTATGTAATTGTAGTTTGGTGTGATCTTATTTTGGTTATGGGTTTTAATATAATTATGAATTGTATATAATGCATCATTTGATTTTCATAAAGTGGTATTAGTAATAGCGTGTAACTAAATAATAATGACTAACTAAATAATAATTTTTAAATTGTAATTTATATTAATTGTAACAAATACTAATTTTAAATAAATGTTATTGAAATTAATTTTAAATAGTAATAATTTATCGTAACTGAAAAATTTAAATATATTAATATTAGATATATTAGTTATTAATTAGTAATAGTAATTATCATTATTAATTTTAATTTTTTACCCACTTTTGTTAAGTAATAATCATCAATAATTAAAAATAATTATTAAAAAATAGCTATAATTATAATTAAATAACCGTAAAAAATAAAAAATATAATGTTATTAAATTTTATTATTAATTATAAATAATAATTTATAAATAATAAGTGAAAAGTAATAAAATATTAATTTTAGATATATATCTTTTAGTAAAGGTTATTAATAATAAATATCAATTAGTTTCAAGTTTACTTTAATATATATACAATGGTGAAAATTAAGTTATAAAAAATTAATAATCATAATTACAAGTATGTAATGACTATTTATATATTATTAATTTTTAATTCTCAATAATTAGTGTGAAAAAAATTAGTAACCAATAATACTATTAATAATGGTTACTTAAAAAAAGTAGTATAATTGACATTAAATAATAATATCAAATTCATGTAATTATTATGATAAAATTGTAATAAGAATGAGACATATAAATGTAAATATAATATTAAATAATATTTATATAACATAATTATTATGTTGTATTAGGAAAATATAATATAAATATAATCTATATATAAATTTATTAAGAGTTACTTAAAGAGGATTTAAAAAAAATGGGTTTACGATTTAAATATTTTTAGTTATCCGATGTATTGAGGGCTACAAAAAATTTCTTCATGAAGAAATAGAAAATGTGTTGAAGCATCTAACTCTTTATAAAAAAACCTTACGTAAGAGAAACTACATTAATTTTAAGAAAATAATCTTGTTGACTTATGTTTGATATCTTCTCTATAAATAACTGACATTTTAAAAAAATATATGTCTATATAGAAAAAAAATAATACAGATTAAAATTGTTATATTTTTTAGAAATGAATTAACTTAAATATATTTATGATATTTAATCAGTTCAATAATGTTTCTGAAATTATTTGATAATTACCATTAATATAGAACAATCATTGAAGTATCAAGTAATATAATTCTTAGAGAATATATAAAATTTATCTGTATTATTAATTTTTATCTGTCTCTTAAATGGGTGTCTTCCTATAGTCCAATGTGTGAATTGGATTCCCCTATCAAACTCATCAACCTCTTTAATGTGGTGGGGTCTGATGACCAAGAGGGGGATCCTCATAATGTAAAATATCATCCACTGGCTAATATATTTTCTGAGATTCATCAAGATGAGGTGAATCTTCTACCGCTAGGATGTGAATGTTTGATAATGGACACGCTGATATTTCTCTCACTATATAAGTGGAAGGACCATTAATCCCATAATAAATAAAACAAATATCTAAAGAGTAGGTCACTAAAGGTAATGAAATTAAATCTATTATAATCTTGGATCCACTACACCATGTGAAAACTATGGATATCATAATTGATTATGTTGATCTAAATCCTTATGGTACACATCAATAGCTGGTTAAGACATTTATGCAATATACGCTTCATGATTTAGTAAAATAGGTGAGGCCACATGTGTAACTCAACATGGTCTGTGTTTATTTATTTCATCTCTTCAACATAAACATCTTATAGAGTAGGTTTCTGAGTAGAGACATCTTCCCTCTCTGGTGGACGATAGAATATATTATCATGTACAACACTATGTTAAGGAAAAACATCATGCATTGCATCTTGGGATATTGCTTCATATAATTTCAATCCATCCACGTGTTTCGATACCCTTATAATCTTATGTATTTGTGTATGTTATGATAAAATTAATGCTAAAATAACTATAAATACACAAAAAAAACTAAATAATTTAATGTTTTTGACCATATAGATAACATATCCTTCAACTGTGTCAAATAAGTTACAATATATATTTCAGTAAATACCATGGTCAACAATCAAACTATTTTGAAATATATAGTCACATTATAGGTGTGACCTTACTAAAAATCATCACATTCTTATACCATATGTCGATATACTATGCATGATTCCAACTTCACTTGAAATATTTCCTCCTTGAAATCTTCAAAGAATTATGCATTATTAGTTTTCTCAAAATTTGTTGAAAATGATAAAAACATCCAAACCAATGCATAAATCTATTGGGTGGGTGACACTCAATAATATGAAAGTGTGTTAGAGGCACTATAACCCTATTAACATGCATCCCAGATGTGTACTATATAGGAAGAAGAACAAATATGCCCCAAAGTAGCCTTCATGATATCTAAAATTATATATGAGAGTTGTTAAAATAATAATCCATTAATTGTTGAAAATTATAATATTCTGAATTTGATTGTACAAATATAGAATTTAGATACTTAAATTAGTTGGTGGAGGAATATACAACATTAGACTGTATGGTTAATATTATTTATTCAATGGCCTCACTTGTTGGTGTTTCTAACACCACTTGTAATGTATAATATATAATGTTATAAATAATAAGTGAATAAGAATAACATAACATATATTTTCATCAAATTTTATTAATTTTGGATGATCACACTAGAATCTATGTGAAGCATCATTGAGAACATCTATGGGACCCGCCCATGCCTACATCTAAAGTAAGATGACACATCTTCCAATATAATTGGTATCCAATCAGTATTCAATGCATAATGATCTATATTTTTATCCCATACATGATGATTCCCAACTGTATCTCCAACCCTGATAAAAGTATTTGAGCATCACCAAATAATTCATATATAATATCAATGTTGAGTAATCAGTGAACATTTAACCTCCAATGAGACACAAGATATATTCACACTTTTGATTACTGGTAGTCTTCCCATTAGCATCATTGGGTAATTGTGCGAAGTGGTTGTCAACTTATCTCATAGATATATTATAATCATATATATCTATTTAATACATGCCAATTTATATGGGTACAGATTGATGAAAAATCTCATGTAAGTCACTATAAGTGTGTCTTATGACTACAAAACCATGAATAGGCAGACCTATAATATGTGAAAAACTGTATAGGGTGATGGTGATCTCTGTTCTGAGAAACTAGAATTTGTTGGTCTCTAGTATCCATCTCTCCATGAGTGAAAAAATTAGATGATGATCAGTAAATTTCTAATCCGGTAAGGAAATACCATAAAATAGAACATCATAGATATGGAATAATAACACGTATTGGTGGAATGTGATGATAGTGGTGAGGCTAACATATCTAGAACCATCGAACCCCATGACGTTTTGGAACCTCCTATAAAACATATCTATTCTTATCAATTATTTGAGTTGAATACCCCATCTCATGCATAAAAATGATAAAACTATTAATTAAAATTAAGAAAATATTAAATAAAAAGAATAATAAATATTTTTTCTATATAGTTTATATATTTAAATATATTTTTATGTAAATATGTCTATTTTTTTATAAATTTGATTTATTATATATAAAATTACGATAAAATTTATATATTAAATTATAAATAACACTATAATATAAGAAAACATAAAAATTAAACACTATAATATCTATATAAATGTAATACTTGAGAATAAATTTTCTGTCTACTAAAAATATATATGAATCCCCCATTAATAGAGGATGAAATTCCAACAAATTCTAAAAAACCAAAGTACCCTATCATAAAAAATTATTTTGGATAACTTTTAGGCCTTTTTTACCACTAACAAATATTGAACTAGGTACCCCTAATTCCCTAAATCATAGATATTTTTCAGAATCTATTATTCGATATGTGGTATATCTAAAATAAATAAAATAATTAAAAGTTATGTTTGTTTAATATTAAAGTCTTCTTTTTTAACTTATCTTAGATCATTTAGTAATTTATTAAATTTTTATGTCATCCCAATTTTATTAAATGACTATTAGTGAATAATAAATACGAAATTATTAAATAAATAATAATTAATAAATTTTTTATAACCCATTTCTTACTAAATAACATTTCTATTACATGTAAATGAATATATAGTCTTACAAAAATCATATTTAGTAAAATAATATATATATATATATGTGTGTGTGTGTGTGTGTGTAAATTTATTTATATATCAATTTTTGATTTTTAATGATATGTAATTTTTTTATGAAATATACCTTTTATCAGATCTAAAATAGTAATGATAGTAGGAATCCTTTATCCACACTAAAAAAAGGTATGATAAAAGTGATATTTATGAGGGATTTTATATATAATTGATAATGGGAATCCCATTAACATTTCATTTAAGTGATGATAAAGGGTAATGTTTGACATCATGTGAACTAAAGTATTTTTAAATCATATTTAATTTTATATAAATATGTGTATATAAAAAATTATATATATAGAAGCCTTTATTAGTGAATACATGACACCGTTAAAGGTAATCCTTTATTAGTGATGGAAAAGCACTGATAATGGTACCCCTTTAAAATAAAGTGCTGCTTAAGGGAAATTTTTTTTGGAGTTTCTTTTTAACATTGATAATGTGTTTCTTTTACCAAAAATTTTATTTAGAAATTATAAAAGCCTCCTATTTATCAACATTATTTTGGTACATGTGAAGGGTGGTGTAGAATATAGTGTAATCTATCTTTTTTTATTGTCCATTATGTTAGTGTAATGGATTATGGTTTTTGAAATTAATTTTATTTGGGAAATTAATCATCCATGTATTATCTATATTTTATTGATGGTGAAATTTGGGGTGGGTTCTTCATGATAACAGTACAATAAATACAATATCTATCACACATTATTGAACGTGGAAACACATCATCTAATCCCCCATGAGGATTGCAAAAATCTAGTTCACAGTTTAACATTTTCTCTGTGTCAATTACAATGGGTGGGTATAATTGATTTTTTTTATTTTAAATAATTTAAAATAATATAGAATTTATTTTGATAAAATATAAAAATTATTGTCTCAAATTTAGGTTCTATTTATCTACATTTTAATAAAACTACAAAAACGCCATCCTATATAAAATCATTTAATATTTTCTTATTTTCAGGTGATTCAATCATTTTCGTACATCGTTTTCCACTTTTCTTCATCATCAAAAAATAATGTTTTGAATAATATGGTTTTCAACCTTCATTTTCTACATAAATCTAATAGTTTCAAAATATAATCTATCATTTGTATTATTAAATATATTTCAAGGCTTCTTGAGATTTTTTAAAACATACTACTTGTTAAATTAAAATATTAAATTGAAAATATGAATTTAAAAATTGCAGTTTCATTTTTGATAAAAAAATTAGTTTATTACATTGGTTAATGGAAGTGATTTTATTATATTAATTAGTTTTTTAAATTATTTACCTTTGATTATACATATTTATTTCAAAAATTTATTTATTACAGTATACACTTGAATGTTTTAGTGAAATAAAAAATTATAACAATTTACGGCCTACCCTAGTAGTGAATATTATCTCTAATTTTTCAATTCAACAGTTATTTAAATCTGATTTTTTAAATTAAATATTCATTAAATTATATTAAATAATATATTTAAAAAATTTACATAACATTTATAATAATATTACCACACCTATGTAATTTCATGGGACAAAATATTATTGAAATTAATGAAAAAAATATTTAACTAATAAAATCTCTAGAGAGATACAATATCGGTAAATAAAGAAATAGAAAATTAAATAATATTTAATATATAAAACAAAAAATTATTCAAAATTTTTATTATATATTTGAATATTGTTCCATTAAATTTCATGGAAACATAATCATATATTTTAATAGTGAAAGTAGTTCAATCTAATGAATATTTATTTTGACGTTCTTCATATGATCCTCTGATGTTCAACCATCATTGGTGAAATTAGTATTTACTTCATTTATGGAATAAAATAATTCATGATCCAAATCATGTTATAAATGTCTCAAAAAATAATATTTTTAAGTAACATTTCAATATAAATTCATATTTTAATTTCAAGGTATTATAGAATATATACCTACAATATATATTATAGAAACAGTGATTTAGAATCATTAAATATAATATCAATATTATTTATAAATTTCATGTAAACATATTCATCATCAAAGAAAAATAATTATTTTGAAAAAATGAAATCCCAAGATAATTTGATGAAGCTCTATTCAATTGAAACTTCCAATTTTTATATGTATTCCACAAAATGGACAATATTCCTTGAGCATTCCAGCCAAATTCTTAAAAGAAATGATATAATAATAATACATGAAACTGTTGTATTGAAAAAATCCCTGAATTATCATGAATGTGCAGTGTGTATTTAAAGGTTATAAGAATAAATAATAGCGGTTTCTTGATTCAATGATTTTTTCCAAAATTTTAACCTATCAATTGCTAAATAACCAAGGTAAAAAACAAAATGATAAAGAGATTAATATAATCAAAATCAAAATCCCATACATTTGAACAGTCCAAAATATTATACAAAGGGATACCTAAGGAGATTATGTGTGCCTTATAAAATTGCATTTACGGTTTGGTTAAAGATTATGTTCCATATAGACTAAAGGGTAATATTTTAGATTTCATCGACCAAGAAGTTACTGCACTATCATAATTTTGTTGTGACAAGTTCCTCTATTATATATTATTTTAATTATTGTTTTTTTAAGGTGATAATAAAACTATGGTAATCAAGAAATGATACCTTATATCTCTATTCTAGGAGATCTTCCAGTTTGAAATTTATCATGACATGGGGCCATTGTCAGAGTATAGTTCACCTATGGGGTTTTTATATTTTATCCACTATGAAAATAAGAACTATGATAATCAACATGTTTTTATTTAATATTTTAGTGTGTAATTTTCTCTATTTTTAGGATTTTTTTGTTATGATAGTGTATTATTCTATCCTCTTTATAAAATTCATTCTCATATAAAATCTATCATATTTCCTTAATTAGTTCAAAAGTTGGGTGGACATAATCAAATTTTGGAAGTTCATATGATACATGAATTGTAAATCTAAGCCTTGGGTTCTAAATATCTTATATATATGATACATGATTATTTCACCCCCTCGTACATGGTTTTATTCTAGGCATCATATATGAGGATGTTTTTGGAAGTACTATGAATTTTGATTTACCTCCCTTATTTTGTGGGGCTGATTGGATTTTGTATGTTCAAGTTTGATTGGGGATTTTATTAAATGGTTTATTTTTTATGATCATCATATTAAAATCAATCTTGAATAATGATCATTGAGTAAATTATTTTAAAAGAGGATATAAGTTCTCCCTAATCATTTTTTTATATAAATTAATCATTTTTTGTTCCTAAATTTGCATTTGAAAAATTTTGAGTGTCAAAATGTTATAAACTATGTGATTTTTTAATCATCATATTATTTTAAATAATATAGAGATATTGTTTAAAAAACAATTTTAAATAAAGGTACTAAAATGTTTTGAAATTATTTGTAGAAATAGAAAAAATGTGATGGGGGTCTATGTAAATTCATATTTAATATAGAATTTAATCATAAAAGGAATTAATTATTACATACCATTGGGTGTCAAAAATGAATTTTTTGTAGTAATTGAAAAACAATTCTGAAATGTTTCTTTAAAAAAAATATCCTATAAGAAAATGAATATTAAATAATTTATATTGTTAAATAATAATATATGTTATGTGAAAATAAATAGATAATATAATTTGAGTTTAATTGAATAGTTCTCAAAATCTCGGATTTTTTATGCATAATATGTTATATTAAAAACATTAAATGAATTAACTCTGAATGGTCGATGTTTTTTCAAACATTGATTTATTATATTTAAAAACTGAAAATAAAAGTTTTAAAATTGGATAAATATAGCTCTGTTTGAAATCAAAACACATCATTGTCCAATATTTTAAAAAATTTCATTGATTTAATTTTTACACCCAAATAAAAAAATATAAGAATAATTTTCAATCAGATGTATCCGTAGATATCTTATATATAATGTTTTTTATATAAATTGAATAACTTATTTTTTTAAGGGGTATTTTGAGATATATCCATCATTATTATTGATTAGTACTATCACTCAATATCTACAAGAATATAGATCGATATAGGACCAAATTAAAATTTCAATCAAATATTTTATAAATTGAAGAAGATGAAAAAATCAATCAATACATATTATAATAAATAATATTAATTATCAATTATTGAATATTTTGTTTTTCCAACAAAAATAACTATCACTTGATTTGGATAAAATGAAAATGAACCACTTATATACAAACAAAGAGCCACAATACATATTATTGTCATCAGGTTGGTGTCATCCTGTTATATCAAAATATAATATTAAATTTCATTGAAAAAGATATTAAATAATTGTATGAAAAAGACAAACATCATGAAATTAAATGTACATTATTTTGATTATACCAATATTAAAATAATTTTTTGAAAAGGTAAAATAATGATATGAAACACTATATAATAAATGACTCATAATTTTTTTAATTGGATGAACAAATAAAAAATAATGATAATGAATAATTATTTTCCATAAACTATGATAATAGAGGATCATATAAATGGAAATTAAATTTGAATAGTATAACCATAGGATAAAGAGTCCTGGATATAGTGAATAGGAATTTTTAGGGAGTGCACAACATAAATATAATTCCATCAAAAGTCATCAATCATACTACATTGATGTATGTATCTACTCCTCTAGAATTATTTATTAAAATAATTTTTAATGTTATAGTACATAGTTAAATCCTAAAAATTTTATAGAAGGATTAACCCATAATGAAATTAAAAATATATTTTATATTTTAGATAGAGCTACCAATCGTTTTTTGGAACATAAGGACAATCATAACAAAAACTGAATCAAATTTTAGGAGGGGAATTCTTATTACGTAATTATATTTTTATTAACTATATATTTTTTAACATAGAAAATTATTTTCAGGGAATAAAATACCCAATGGAAATGGATATTTAGAATGATTTATTACATAAAAAATATATATCATGTCTAGTTTAATAAACATAAATAATCGAGTTTCTAACTAAAATGAAGTAAAAGAAATACTCACCAGGAGTGGTGCATGAATCAGGTTTAAGAAATAAATTTAATTTTCTATTTGAAATTTGATTTTTTTCCTTAATCCACAAACAATTGGAACCTTCCATATTTAAAACTATTTAAGGTAGAATGGCCTTCCAAGATTTGAGTGAATTTCCTTCATTGAACTTTACACCTATATTTCTGCTAGTTAATAAAAAAATTAAACTAACAAATTATTTATAAAAATAATTAAAAAATACATTATAATATAAATAATTATTAATTTATACATGTTCATAGTATTCATCTCCCTAAATTGTAAGCTAATTTTCCTTTCATCATGGATGTTAGATTTTTAATAGAGAAATATTTTCCATTTTCATGTTCAAAGGTAGGTTTGCCTCAATTATCTTTTATAATATGTAATTGATGATCAATAGTGAATACCATTTATTACAATCATATATGGTAAAAAAATATATAATTCTATTATAGACAGGACTGGATGAAACATATCAATGGTCTAATTGAAAAAAAAACTGAATTTCATTGGATTATATTTCTTTGCATTATTTAAACAATTATAATGCGAGTAATTACAATAAGAAATCAGAATTCAGTAATATATTTAATTTAAAAATAATTCACAGATATTTATAGAAGATTAATTATAGTTAAAATGATTTTAAAAATAAGAAATTTAGATTCAATAATATTTTTTTAATGAAGAATTTATACATATAATGGAAAACCAATTTAATACCACTATTTTTAATATTGTAATATCCATAAGTAATCATAGTGATAAATTAGAGAAAATAAAATTTCTATTTTTACATAGATCAAGGTTCAATGACATTGAATTTGTAAAATCAATAAAATGGATCATGTTTAATGTAACGAAAAATTAACAAAATGAGGAAGAAATTTTTAAATAGTATGAATGGAAATGATAATGAAATAAAATTTCTTGAAACTTCTACAAAAACATCTAATATTTTTGGTTCTATAACATGATATTTAAAATCTCGTAATATGTATTTATGATAAAAAATTGATAACAAAAAATGGAACCTAACTAAAGAGGGAATTTTTTTTGACATACTAGAAACATTCATTTTTAATCACCATAAAGGTGAATGATCCCATTAAACAAAACTATGTTCGTGGAATAATATATATAAACACATACCCATAGAAAATATAAAAATGATTTATATTCTTTAATCATTTTTTTTTCATTTTATATTTTTTATTAAGGAATTCATAAAAATGAAAATAATTTAGTTCTAAAAAAAATCAATGAAACTGACAATGTTTTCATGTTTGGTTTGAAATATACAAACACATAATAGAATATATAAAGATTTTACTCAAAATAAATTCAAATTAATTATGTTTAATTAATTACCATGTAAAAACTAAGGATTTATTCATCTCCCATCCTGTTAATTTTATAATCATAATCAAATATCTATTACCATAGCTCATAATATTATTATTAACATGCCTTCATTGAATGTAAAAATATTCAAACATATGAGAATAAGGGTTTCTTGATCATGGAAAATGATGATTTAATTTTCACAACTTGTACTATAATCATAATTAGATATGGGAAAAAAATGTAGAATTATATGTAGCACACTAATGATAATTTATTTTCACTACTTTAGACCTATAAGTGGTGAAAATATTTTATTGTGATGTCCACTAGAACTCATGTCGATTCATAGTGAAAAATGTAACATAAAAATCATAAACATTAATAATTATATTAGGTTATAAAAAATTATTATATTTTGAGAATAATTATAATTATTTAAGTGAATAAGAAGAAAAAATGGGAAATAAATTAAAATCAATGAATTTTCCTATGCTAGCTGCAAGATGCAATGTAAGTTTAAACAGTTAAAAAATGACTACCAAATTTGTTTAGGGATTGATAGTTATAGAAATAATTTAGAGTACATGATTGTTTTTTGAAAAATAAAATTGTGACGAGACAACTTTTTTTAATTAGATACATTTTTAATTTATGATTATATGTTCATATGCACTTAGACAACAAACATGAAAGATATTCAAACCAGTATGATAGAAAAGAGTCCCAAGTCACCATTGAAAAAATTGAAATAATGTGTACTGGGTTCAATTGATCAAAATATGGAATATATTTTATTATTAATACAATGTAAAATACCTATGCAAAGAAAAAAATTCAAGTTATTAAATAATTAAGTCCTTTGAAAAAAGGATTAATATTTGTTCCTCGGGTGTTCAATCCTTATGAAAATATGTCTCTATTTCACCTAATTCATGATACTATAAGATATTATATTATATGTGAAATATTTATTTCAACTATAAAATTATTATTATTGAAATGGATGAAGATTATTTTCTATGATAAATAGAATTTAAAAGTTGCTATCCCCAAGGTGAATCAATTTGGAGTGGTGTATTCACCGATCAAGAAAATAATTTATTTTAACATCTAAAATTACCTAGAATAATTACTCCCATAGTTAAAAATAAATAATTTAGTATTCATAAGGAATCCTTTTTCATAGATTTAAAAGTAATAATTATGGTAAAAAATTTATAAGTCGGAACTTTTTACTGAACATAAATTTTTAACCATGGAAAAGTTTTAGCATAAGAGTGTAGCAGACCCTCTACTAACTCAAAATTTAGCTAGAGTAGAGGATGAAATTTGATAATGAGATAAAATTATATATAATGGATTAAAAAAAGACATTTATTGACACGATATATAAATTGAATGATGTATGAATTTCTAGATTAAATTATAAGATATTGTTGTGGAATCCATTGTCAAGAAGAGACGATCTAGATAACACCCAAATCACCTATATTCATGGTAGAAAAAAAGTATTGAAGTTTATTAATGTAATATTTTATATAAGGAATTATAATTAATTCCAAAAAATATAAAGGAAAAGGTACCTGATCATTAATGAAAATATATTAAATGGTTCAATTTTAAAAAACATGTTTCCTTCAAAGGAAAAATTAAGTACAAAAACATAATATGACGATAGGTAATGAAATGATAAATTGGGAAAATAATGTATCAAATCCTTAAATGTGATGAAAAAATACATTATAGGAACCGTTTTGATGGATATGTATTATATATTTTCTATGTCTGTAGGCCGTGATAATATCCATGAAATTTTCAACTTCATAATGGGGTGAATCATTATAGGATGACATATGTGAATAAAAAAACTTAAAACCTAATTAAATTTTTATCCATAGGTAGATTATAATTTTATTAAAAATGCATGTTCGTAGAGAGACAATGATTTTGAAAGTAATAATGGGTAATAATTGATGGAATAAGAGGGTAAATTATGAAAAATGGGAAGGGGATATGGAATGGTGGCGATGTAGGTAGGAAGACTCCAATATAAGGACATCAAGATATGGGTTAGAATGGACATGGGTATTTAGGAGGGTTGGGTTTTTTATTTAGGCAGTTGATGGAGAGATAAAGGGTTAGAGAGAGATGGGGGAATGGGAGGTGGTTACATACAGAATGATATCGTCTATAGTTATACCTTTAAATGGATATTCTAGTACATAAAGAGAATTTTACACTTTTTTAGTTTTATTGTCATCTATTTGATTGATTTCATAAGGAATTACCTATATTTAAATTTGGAGTACGGTTTTCCCTTTTCTAAGGTAAAGCTATGAGATAGAATGATTCTTTAGTGGCGTGACTCTGGATACTCTGGTGACTCCCTCAAATTCTAAACATTATAGCAGTATTCATCTTTGTGATAAATGAAGCAATATTATACTATATTATGAACTTAGTTTTTTCCCCATAGCATCCTCTAATGAAATGAAATGATTTATCATCCATGAGAAGTGAGGCGAATATAGTTGTTCTTAATCTCATTCCCCATCAGTATTTTATTAATAAAAAGAGGAACCAATGAAAATATATAGTCACATAGTTTATTTATTTTTAGTGAATGTTTTAATGTTATTACTCCTAAAATCAATACTATCCTTATCAGTTGGAAATAAATTTTCTATTGAAAACGTTATTTTATCTAATTAAAATTATTTTCATAATACATTTTTTATATTATATTTTATTGAAATTTTTTATGACAACATATTTTATATTCTAAAAGTAGATATTATGTTTAAGAATCTATTGTACACCATGTAAATAGAGTAGAAAAATATTATTTTATTATTTGAATATTGAATGTTCCCATGGAAGTTACATTGGAGGGTCCACTGAATCCCCCAATCGAAATTCCACATGAAGTTATATTACATGTTCCATTAGAAGTTCATTTTTATGTTTCTTTACATGGAATTCACTTTGGAAATTCTTATGCACCACCCACTATAATTTCTTATGGAAATTCCACTAGAAATTCAAGTCCTTTTCTATGAATAATACCATAATTGTTTATTAAAAATTCACTATAAAATATTGAATCCTAAAAAAACAAGTTTTAAATTGCATTGTAATTTTATCAAGATTGATGGGGTACTTTTCTATTATTTCCCCACTATAACATAGAAAGAAGCTTGAATTAGAATTTATGGTGGATATTCTAATAGAAATTATAGTAGAGAATCTTTTGGGACTTCCACTGGATCTTTTGGTGGAACTTACAGTCCTATTATCAGAAATTAATGTCCAAAACTACCTTATGTTTTGATTGAAACATATATTATAATTCATAAGATGACCAACGAAGGACTATCGGGCTTGTGTAATGTTGAGTTGTGGAAACCCCAAACCAGTCTCCAAAATTGTAGGAGGTAGATAAAAGTGTTAAGGAGGTATAAAATGAAATTGGTGGTGTAAGAATAAATTACCTTTGCACACACACAAACATCTCCCAGAAATTTTTTAGATGAATTATTATAAACTGTAATATTTATAGTGTAAACATGCATGAAATATCCAATAAGGAATACTATAGTGTATATAAATATAAAAACAAAGAGAAAAGGGAAAAAATAAACACCCAATAGAAATGAAAACCCAAACTGACATCAAATAGAATAAAAAAAATCTAAATATATCTCATCTCTTGATCATAAAATCTCACCACCAAATGAGGCCTATACACCCAAGTATCTCTATGCTCATCTGATGTCACCACCAAACTATATTTCATCTATATAATGAACAAAACATGTTGGACCATCCCATGCAGGGGAGAGTATATTCAATACAGTATGATGTCATCAAAACAAAAAAGGGAGCATTATAAATATACTTAAATGGTCAGATAAACCCA
Organism: Viscum album; assembly: GCA_963277665.1. Lineage (NCBI taxonomy): Eukaryota > Viridiplantae > Streptophyta > Magnoliopsida > Santalales > Viscaceae > Viscum > Viscum album. The sequence goes on from OY728162.1 coordinate 42,545,179, forward strand.
TTGAAATAGGGATATAAAACATATCATGTATATATTCTCTTTAATGAAACCCAAGTGAGAGAGAAAGGGGACCTATTTCCTCACAAACTAGATACATATGATGAGTCTGAAAATAGATCCAATGTTCCATCTTTTATGACCAATATATTGTGTATCCATAGGAAGAATTTGTATGGAGGACCCTCCCATAAACACTTTGTTTCTAATCATGAGAGAGAAATATCTCTATGTAGTGGACAAAAAACATTTTTCATTATGGGGTGCCACTTATAATAGAGAGGAAATATTTCTTGGTGTGTCATATGGGTTCTACTCGATGGTACGATAGAGTATCAAATATCTAGTTCATCAAGGGGTGCCACTAATTATATAGATAGATGACTAACACCCGAGTGTGTTAGGGAGTTCTACTCGGTAGGTTCAAAAAGACCCTTACATTAGTGAATCGGGTGTTTCCACTCATTAGGTAGATGCATGATCGATTAACTAGTGATTCAGTGGGGGGAGGGGGTTCCATTAAGAAAAAATAAATAGAACACATGACATATTATTTAGGGTGACATGGTGGGTTGCTAAACCTAGCCTCTCTCTGATTTTCCTTTGTAACCACCAATAAAAGACTAGAATCTTCGAAATAATAATCACATTCACAAAACCTGAAGTCATATCTCAAATCCACTACAAATGTCACTACAATGTTATACATTGACATATTCTTAAGGAAGGCCACTCATGGGCCAAAAATATGGTCCTGAAGAAGGAGATACGAAGGTTGGGAATCCATGATAAAGTAAATGTTGTGTATGTGGTGTCACATGGAATGTGACCTCACCTCACTTCCTAGATATGTTGTCCCCTAGAAATGGATTGGCAATCCATGTGTCCATACACATCATATACATGTCGTACATGAAATGTGTCAACAACCCATTGTATTACCATTTTCTCTAATTCATGCATGTATACAACTGGTAGTGGTTATGTACTACTAGTTGGGGGAATGTACCATGATCATGATTATGTGATTAGTTTTTCCCATACCCATGTACTACTAGCGTATTCACCATACCGCTAGTATTGGGCCAGAAGACAATTATGGGACATACATGATGTGTTATACTTATCTTTCCCAAAACCCTGGCCACTGCATCCAAGGGATTTCACAACATGTGATAATGGAATTTAAAGAATGTTTTTAGGTTTTTTGCAGAATCCTATGGAATATTGATTTGTTGTTTTCTAATATTTCACCACTATTTTCATTGTGATTTGTGTTGGGGGTCTCATATCTAGGACCATCCATGCCTTATCTAGCACCAGTGGCTAGAATTTGTCCACCAAAACCCTTTATTACTCCACTCATCACACAATGCCACTATCATCACTTCCACTAGATCCCAAATACTTGGATGAGTCACTTGAAACATAGAGATAATTATAATAAATCTGAATGTCACCATCCTAATCATTGTTCTTAGAACCACCACGAATTTGTGGGTTTGGTCCACTAAAAACACATCATGATGATGCTGATCTATGATGCCAAGGGATAATAGTGAATAATGAGAATAATTGTAGTGAAAAATGACCATGAAAAAATATGAATCCAATTTTTCCAAGATATCACATCCATCGATAAGAAAATAATGGAATATAAGGGTGATAGAAATTGAAACAATGGAATTATCGAATCAAATAATATTAAACTAATTTTAGGGATTATGTGATTGTAAAATAATCAAAGAAAAAAAAGAAAAAAAAATTAAATCCATGATTATGAAATTAGAGAGGGAGTGCATCCAAAAATAATAATACCTACCACAATATGGATATATATTTGTTGAAGAACATTTTTTCTAGTTATGAATAAGTTCTACTGAATTCAAAGCCTCTTAATCGACTTTGATCCAATTTCTCGTCATTCTTGAATATCGATAAACCAATTAAGAACACCATTTTCAACCACTCTAATACTCTAAATGTTATGAGTCTAACCTTGCCGATTTTCTATAACAGGGAAACTACATAGGGAATTATTTTTAATCCATGTAAAAAATATAAATAAATAATATTTTAATTTTATTAAACACACATACCAAAATTTACCTCCCATTGAACGTTTAATGAAAACCAAAATTATGTCATTCATATGGTAAACCTAGCATTCTGTAACCAACCATGGGATCTTATTTTCCATACAAGGACCCAAGCAATAGTAAAATCATTTAAATAGAAACGATACATGCTTGTGCATTAAAATATATTAATATTTTCATATATTAGTTTTAGGGTCCTGAGACACCCAAACACTTCATTGACTATAAGGATTAATCTAGAAACATTTATAATAATATTAAATGATAAATCTATCAAAAAATTATTCATTACATTCTCTTATACTTCAATGATTTTCACCACAAACAGATGAAGCTAAAAATGGTAGGGGTACTAGGATCTCATCTGGATCTCACACTCATGGGATCTTTCCTGCATGATCATGTGCTACCAAAGAAAAATAACCAAAGAGTTTTTCCATACATAAAATATCCTATCTTGTTGATCCTTTATGGTCAATAAGTACTATGTGAAACTATATCCGTTCATTATAACTAGCACTCCCCAGTCAATAAAATGCATAGGGTCATGTAATTATTTCCTTAGGGGTGACACATGGATGATTTCATGAACTCAACATGACTTAGGGTGTAATTCTAAATGGTAATAAACCTAAAAAACCCACCATAGGATCTCAACTGGCCCGATGAACCTTGGGGATAACATTCTTTCTCGACCAAATCTTTGAAATCCTTTCATTGTGGGGAATTATAGGAAAACCAGGTCTCCCATATCAAACTCCAAAGGCCTATCACATCAATCTGTATAATATTTCTATATTTTAATAGCTCACCTCATCTGATTATATATTACCAGTACCATTTTTGTCATCTCCTTCACTATATCTTGGCCAAAAAGAGACGTCTTTAAAATATTATTCTAGTATAGGGGTATCTAGTAGGTTATATCGTGAAGGGACTTAAGAGATTCACTGGTAATAGTAGAGTGATAGCTATTTTTGTTATAAAAATCTACCAATGTATAGTGATCCTCCCAGTATCTTCCAAAATGCAACATGTACGATCTCAACATATCCTCCAAGACCTGGATTGTCTGCTCGGACTACCAATCATTTTTTACTAAAAAATCATTCTCATCTGCAACTGGGTCACAAAATCTTCATGAAAGCCTTACATAAGCATGATGCAATGATAATATCATAATCAGTAAAATAATTATGGTTATCCCATGAATCCAGATGATCTGATGAATGTACAATTGTCGCAAATAATCTACCTAATTTTGGTCCCTAATGGAAATGAAGTGTTAAAAATTGGTAAGTCAGTAAAACATCACCTAGATAGTTCCATGAACTCTTTCATTCCACAAAATAACCACTAAAAATTCATTAAATATGTCATCCTATTTACACCTTTGTATATGAAGAGGCAATATCAAACCTGACGAATCATATTGTTCAACCATTACCTACTAACATGTCAGACACCGGTAGATGAATTTAGAAATTCTCCAAAAAATTATATCACACAAATACATTTTTTTAATATCCTTATTCATCTTTTCCACACTATAATGTACAGAAAAGGGGATGTGTTAAATTCCCTCATCACCTCGCCATGAAACGTGAATGGAACCATTTTCCTTCACTGAAAAAGGATGGTGTTCTTCCCTCTTAAAACATTAATTGGTATGTCAACTGAGGATATCTGGTCTTGTAGAACCACATATTTGAAGTATCCCATGTGAGACTCTCTCACATGATGAAAAATAATAGGAGTTCCCACTATGTACTAAATAAAAATATCACCTCTTTCACATCCCAGAGTTAGATATAATGAATCCAACAACTAAAATTACCCCTCTACTAGGTGTGAAAGAGACTTACTGCAAAGGGAATATTCCATCGTGTTTCCCATCCTCGGATTATGTACTATTTTGATGTCATAATCATATAGGATATCAAACAGAGGCCTCTTTCATAGGTAATTATCTCTCCATGTGAATATATACTCGAGACACTAATTGTTTGAGTAAACATCAAAAATGATTTCTTGGATGATAGTGCCTCCACACAATTATATTTAATAATCCTACTAGAAAATCTAGGTCCTGTGAAACAAAGTTCTTCTCATTGGGTTTCAACTAACTCTACCCATATGTGATCACTACCAACATGTACATCAACTTGCCACAAACCCTAAATATAGATCCATTTAAAAATAATACATGTTCAATGATCTCATTTGGTAATCTCAACATTGGATTACTATTCGACCCCAAACATAACATGTTTATGGAACTATAAAACTACTCAATCCAGATAAATGAATGACATTTCCATATCAAGGGGTTCATAGGGGATACTAACCTAGAGAGGTCTACGTAAATCTACTTGTATTACCCCACAAAGATATGGAATGTCCACAAATCCCTAAAACTCTTGGGTGGATCACAAGAAATCCCCACATTTATCTTCATAGGTTCCACAATTATTCCATGTTAATATATGAGTGACCTAGAAATTTAGCCTCATGGATCCAAAACTAACACTATGAGAGATTACTATAATTTTAGTGATCCAATGTTAAGTCTAAGACCATCCTCAAGTACTTTTCATGCACCTACTCTAGAGTAGAGTAAATGAGTATGTAAATAACGATGAAACCAAAAAATGATCCAATTATGGATAGAAGACATGGTTAATTAAATATATAAAAACATTAGGGGAATTCATTACACAAAAAAGCATCACCATGAAGTCAAAAAGTCTGTAGAAAAATATGAATTTCATCTTTGTAATATTAGCCGCACAAACACTCATTTGGTAGTAGAAAGACCTATGTTCAATAATGGAGAAAAAAATTGTTCCTCTAAACATGTTAACAAGGTTATAATTACTCATAAATTGGTAAATTTTATCTATATTTATCCAATTTTTGTGATGATAATCCATGAAAAGGCTCTAACTTTATTTCACCTCTTTTAGGAAGAAAACTAGATCTTCCCATTGGGACACACTAGTTTTGATAAAACCCATCACTCAATTGTCCTAAAAATGCACCCTCAACTCCCAGAGATTTGTAGGACCATGTAATATGATTCACAAGATATTAGTGTATTCATGGGGTGTAGGTCAATGCAGAATTTTGTCCCCCACATTGGAGATCATCCTAAAATATCCCTCTGGAAGTCATCCATATAAAACTAAACTAACAAAGGAATCATTATTATTTATGAGACAAATAAACCATAGTATAAAATCACCAAATTATGGGTGATGGGATATAACTTCATACTCACAAGGACCACTCCCTCAGAATTGATATCTATTTATCCCATAACAATAGCAATCTCTCATCCTTATAAAGGAATAAAAATCATATGTAGTGATAGTAAATCATGGATAAAACCATGGAAAATCATTCCATACCAAATATAAAGTCACAATTCTTTATAATGGAAAAAATAAGTTCCCATGGGAATGTCTCTTCACTGAGCACTAACTCACACTACTGGAATATATGAGATATCAATTAATTGAACCCATAGGAAATTCTAACCATAGATGGTGAGCCAATTTCTCAATAAGGATATATAAATCTCCCACGAGGGATACAAATATGATGGAATTAATCATCCATGTTCATACAAATAGTGGAGTAAGATTTTAAAATACCCATATAATACCATGTATCATCTCATGAGTAGCCAGGTCAAGTCCCTCCCTAGCCTATAGCTACATGTGGCATCGACCACCATCTATATGATCATTGTGTGGGATATCTGATGATGGTTATAGAAGTATCTCATATAGTATCACTCTAATAACATATCCTCCATCCAGAGATCCACTTACTCGTATTTCATCATCGCCTCCTTTGGGGCATCCTAACCACACCTCAGAGATCTATGATCATGGTGATACCATGGTCATGGTTGACCATCCAATTACTACCTAGACCCCTTGGTACATCTATCATAATATCAAGTACCATGTGAGCTCATCCATCATAAGAATATAATCTCCCCATTTTGAATTAACCTAGTCCATTGTGTTAACCTTGCTCTATCGTTCAATGTCCTCGAGTCTAGCGATAAATTGTTTTCCAATACTGAGACCCTGATGACTATCTTATGCTGGATGATATTAGAAACTAATCCCCATGTTTCCTACTACTATCCATAGAAACCAAAATTCTTCTATAAATATGATATCTAAAACAAATCCCTCTCTAGTACTCTATCATATGTATGTATGCATAAGAATACTATGATGACATGGATATCTTTGTGGTGACCCTTTTCAAACATGAATTCCCTAAATAAACCATCATAAACCTTGTTTAGGGATTAATACATAAGGTCATTAATCCCCATATAATACTAATAAACTATTACAAAACCCTAATACAACTGAAGAATATCTTTTTTCTGAAATAAGTCCAAGAACATGGGGTAATACAGCTCATAAAATTGCTGTTGGATGTCTATAATTGAGAGTGTCGACTCATCATTCATCGACATCAAGAGACTCCACCAAGGGCTTGTAAATCCATTGGAATGGATGGATTTTAGGAAAAAAATTGGATCAATAAATGTTCAAATATTCTTGAAGAATCAGGTCACCGAGTCAAGAAAATTCTTCACTACTTAAGGATCTAGATCACTATAGAACCTCAAGGGTCTCAAATATCGAACTAGAATAGTGTACCAAGAATACATGGATCATGATACTATCTGTATGGTCTATTATAAAACTTAATAGGTAGTGTAACTGGTCCCTAAACACATAGAGGAAACCCCTCATGAGATGGTCCCAAAGTGAGACCTCATCCTTACAAGAATCATCATCATTATCCTATATTAGTAACATAGAATGCTATCTTTGTAGAGGCACCTAAATATAATGAATATATACCATTTTTATATGATCATATATATGGGGATATCACTCATTAAGAACAATCAATGTAATCAATTCTATATGATGTATGTACACTTTGTTAACTGCAACTAACATTGGGGTGTGTCATGTCGATAAGCTAGTAGTCAGAGTAATAGTGTATGGAAAATTTTTCCACCACACCATTACTAGGTTACTTGGATTAAAACCTACACATGACAAAAATTTCAATTTTTCCTATTTTTCCAACCAATAATCACCATGGTTCCACATATACACCCAACTAATAATGAACAACCTCTGAAATCACTCTTTCACATCCCGACCCACTAGGGTCTACCTTTCCCAAAAAATGTTGAGTTGTGGAAACCCCATTCCAATGTTCAATAGGTTAGTAAATAGAGATAAGCTCCATGAATTTATAAAAATAAATTTGAGGCCTTATACAAAATTACCTGTATAAAGTCACACAACAGTTTTTATGAAATTGTATAGAAGAATAATAATAAACATTAATATCTTGATTACAATAATGAATGTAATAACCTCTATATAATACATCAAAGTATGGTAGTTTAAAACAAATGTGAAAAGGAAAAAAAATATACACCAAAAAAATGAAGTCAAAACCTAAAATATATTGGATAAAGGAAAATTAAAGATATCCCAAATCCTAATATCTATGCCCGACCATCGAATGTGGTTTATGAACCCAGGTATTGTTATTAATAATTGATGCCACTATCGATCTACCTATTATACGCATAAGTAATGACACAACACCTGGTAGGATGGCCTAAGACAAAGGATGAAATAAAAAGATAATATAATAGTCAGTTAAACCCATAGCAAGAATGAAACAAATCCAAACACATATATATTCTAATAAATAATCCAAAATGAGAGCTAAAGTGAATCAATATCTCCAAAACCCATCCATGTAAGATGAGTCTGCCCTATGCACCAATGGTCTATCTTTTATTCCCATCATCTCATGTATTTGTTAAAGGAAATCATGTTGATGATCTTCTCCTTTCCACTTTTCCACAAATCCAATGTGGGGACAACCTCTATGTATAGGACACAAGCCTGAGTGTTTTAGGGGTGGGTATATCACTTACATCATATAAAAATATGCACAAGTGCATCATAGGGGTTCCAGTCAGTGGTTAGATAGAGGATCCACACCCTAGTGCATTAGGGTGTTCCAATTAGTAGATATATATATGACTCATTCTATAGCACGTTAGGTGATTCCACTCTATATATAAATGGAGGACCCATTACCTTATGTTTTGAGTGGGGGGGTCCATACAATAGGTATATGAACCTCTGCATAGAGTATGGGGGACCTATACCCTGTCGATATAAGTGAGTGTCCAACCCTAATATTTCTTTTATGATCCATTCCAATTACTAATACTTGTCAAATATTTAATAAAGATGAATCATTCTCACAATACCTCACATAATTTATAAAAAAATATAGTTTATGATAACCATTATGTTCTATGAATAAAATTACATTGGATAGGCTACTGATAAAAAAACCAAAATATAGATGAAGGAGATATGAATGGTTGAAATCCCAAGGAAAAGTACATGACATGCACCTGGTGTCACACAACACGTGACCTCATCTAATTTCGTTATCATTTTATCCCATGGAAATTTCTTATGAATCCATTTATCAATACATGTAATTTAAAGGTGGTATATGGTGTGTCTCAACCTCTTGGGTTCTACCCGAGTGCTCTAGATTATGCCTATATATGACTAGAAATTCCCATGTAAAACTTGTCATTCCCTAGTGTCATGGTTGTACCAATTTTTCTTGTAATGCATGTCCCAATGTACTCTTGGATTATACACTGATAAATTATAATTGGGCCACACAACATGTGAGGTCCATAGATCGTGTACAATCCTTATCTTCTTTAAAAACCTAGTTGTCACATCTAGGGGACTACACAACATGTGTTCATGGAATACATGTTGTGTAGTAGAGATTTTCATGGAGTCTCAGGGAAGCTTCATGCATCTTATCTATTTCATTTCCACCTCAATTTTTTATGTTATTCATGATTGGCGTCTCAAATTTTGGGATATCCATGACCGATCTGTCAATAGTAGCCGGAATCTGGCCACCCGAACCCCGCACAACTACAACCGTTACACAAAACAACTTCCATCACTTCTACTAGTTCCAAAATCCATAGAAGCATCACCTTAAACATTAAGAACAACCATTTTGTCCCCAAATTACTATATGAAACATATTTATCACAACCACCATCAATCTTCGGATATATCACACTTGGAACCTCCCAAACATTGTTGAACCGTGACCCCTATGTAAATGATAGTGAATACGAAGAACAGTGGAAATAAATAAATAAATATATATATATATATATATATTCAAAGGTGAATTAATCATTTACCAATAAATATTGGATGATGATCATAAAACTATGGTATCCAAGTGCGATTGAAATTGAAAAAAAATAAATGATCAGTTCACAGTATAGAAAAGGAACTGCATGGCTCATACAAAGGTCAATTAATTTTATATCAAATAAAAAGATAATTATAAATCTATGCATATGAAAATTTAGTGGGTGGAAACAAAAAAATGGGAACTACCTCATTATGGAATATTAATTTGGTTAAAAAACATTTTCTAGTGATAAAGAAGACCCACTAAATTTGTAACCTCTCTATATACCTTGATCTAATCTCATGTCGGTCTTTTATCCCGATTTTATAATTATGAAGACATTTTCCTCCTCTCAAATCCTCTAATGGTTATTCCACTAACCTTGGTGATTATAAAAAATATATAACTTCATGAGTGAATTAGGTTTAGGTTTTTTAGTAAAAATAAATAAATAAATTATTCATTTTATCAAATTTATTACTCGATTTTCAACTCCCATGGAAAATCCAATACCAAATAACTATAGGTTAGACCTAGGGTAAACCGTATGTTCTAAAATCAATAAAAGTCTCAAATTTTCGATCCATGGTGCAAAAAATGGAGGATCATTCAAACTAAAATGAATTATTTGGGTGATTAAAATATATTAATATTTTTTATAAATAAATTTTGAGGTCTTGAGACACCCAAACACCAAGATGACTCCGATGATAAATTTCGATTTATGGGTAATAATATGAAAATAACTAACATAAAAACTAGAGTCATCATAGTTAAATCCACAAAAAATGTTTTTTATATTTTACTTACATTTATATTTTTTTTCTAGAGGGAATTGGTCTATTTCTCCCCACAATAACTTTTAGTTGAGATCCTAGTGGAGAATCCAATGGAAATTCCAACAGGACATCCACTGGAACATGCAAAAAAACTTATAGTGGTAATTTTAGTGATATTATATGAAATTAAAGTCTAAAACTACTTTACTTTTTAACTAAAACATGTATTTTCATTTTTTGAATCCCCCATAAAACATGTTTTCCATATTGTAGTCATACGTTTACAAGATTCAATTGAAATTTTATTCCTATCCCCAATAGGACAATAAATTTTTATTCCAGTGGATAATTATTTGGGGAATCCAAGGGGACATCCACTGAAACTTCCACTAGAACATTAAATAGAACTTCCATTACTATTATAGGAAATTAAATTCTATAGATACCTTATGTTCATATTGAAAAAAATACAATAATTTGTGTAATCTCAAAAAAAACATGTTTTCTATATTGCACTAAAATTCTTTTGGGTTCCAAGAAGGTATAATTAAATTGTTTCCCCACTAGAACCATCAGTTGATATTATAATGGGGAATCCAATGGTATATCTTCTGGGTCTTCTACTAGGATTTCCACTAGGACATCCAACCCTATTTGAGAAAATTATTGTCCAAAGAAACTAATTTTTTTTCTATATTGAACAAATATTTTTGGAGGATTGAGAAGGTAATTTCTCTATTAATTCAGTAATTTAACTTTATTTTTAGAATCCACATAATCATAACGTCCTATTATTCGTTCTATGGTTCCTAATGATATTTTTAATTTCCATTTTATGTATGAATTTTAGTTTTCATATGACATAATTCAAATGGGTTGTACAAGAAATGAAATTAAATTTAAATAATGGACAAATAATTGAAATGCGGTACAATCAATTTTAAATATATTTTCTGAATTCTTATCAAAAAGTGTATCAACATCCGATTGTAGTAAATTGAATAAATCATTTTTAAATGTGATCGATAGTTATGGTTCCTAAATTTTTTTTCCCAATTTCTTGGCCTGGAAAAAAAATTTGAAGTTGAGATGAAATGGATATTCGGGTTATGTAAATGTGATACTAAAATATAAGAGTTTTATTCTTTAAAACTAACCAAGGAACCCTTATATATATATATTGAAATGGTGTCATATTATTCACAAATAAGTAAATAAAAACACAACTTCTAGCAGTTTATATGCGTAATGAAGAAGAGGACCATGTTGACATTGGATCACTTATCTTTTTGTACAGTTATGATACTATGTTTTCCCTACTATAGGTTATTAAATTATTTGGGTTTTAATTAGATATGTGGATAGTTTTATTATAAGACCCAAACATTTTTTTGTATGATTAACATAAATACATTCTATTCATAGCATATATTTCATAAAGTATTGTGTTCCTTTGAAATAACACCTGGTTAATTAAGAGATAGTAAAAACCTATCCATTAAGCATAAATTTTCCACTTCTATGTTTTGAATTTCAAAAAAAAGGTCATCTAGAGTTGTAACGAGTAAGTCATTTGGAGTCTGATAGAAACAAATTGATTTTTTTATGAATAGTAACATACCCATTTGAATAGTAAGATGAATAGTAATGTAACCCTTATAAATAGTAAATAATGAAAATATTTTATTTTCTTAAGGTAATAAGATAATGATATCTTTATTAATTTTTCAATGTTATATAGAACTAATTATAACTTTAAAATTGTTATTTTTTTAATTATGTATGATTTTATTTAAAAATTAAATTAAAAATAAATAGAAAATTATTTTCAAACAATAGATTTCATTTATAAAATCTACAGGCCGAATAATGGTTAGAGTTAATTTTTGAGATTTTTCTAAAATAGATGAATTTTTCATGAATAGTAAATTTACAGTTTTTCATTTTCAGAAGTTTAATGACATAATAATGATTAAATAACTAAATATGAAAACCTTGTTGGCCATTTTACAGTACACTATGACATAAGGTGTCCCAATTAGAAAAAAACATGGGAAAATACCATGTGAAAGCCCATGGTTTTTCCAAAACCACTAATGCGGTGACCCTTTTAATTAATAAAAAACTCCCTCTTAATTACTATTATTAACCACTCACCCCCTTTGTTTTATTTCTTTCCAAACTCATTATCCTAGAATATTTGGTAGTATTATCTCCCTAGGAGTCATTCCAATGTGTCCTCAAATCCCCAATGTCCCAAAAATTTTGTTTTGAGAGTTACTCTACATGGTAAGAGAATCAACCACCCTTCTCTTTTCTTAAAGTTTTCATTTTATGTTTTCTCTTTAATTTTGAATTGGATTATGTCTAGATATTTCATTAAATATTTCCCTTTATGACCATATTATTTATTAATGATTATATACCCCCTTTATTTCATCAAGCTATTTTATGAAATTTTATGTGATGTAGTTAGGCTGCCGAATTTTCATGAGAGATTTCTCAATTTTTGGTCCATTTTGATGTTATTTATTTTATACTTCTTTCCTCATATTACCTAATAAAAATACTATGATAATTCCTTTACCATAAGTGAATTTTAATTATATTATTCTATTGTAATATTTCATCATCATCTCTCTTTCCCCCTCTTATACTAAAAAAATGAAAACAGTAGATGTGTTAATTTATCACATTCAAGGACAATGGGTTCTCAATTTTTGTTACAAACTTCAATTATGGTCATGAATCCATTTTTATGGTCAAAAAAAATAATAATATATTTATTTCATCTCATTAATGTTCTATAATCCCTACACACTCGTAATATGTAATAATAATAATAATAAAGTTCATTGTGCACAAAACTGGCAAGCTAAAGCATTTATCAATAACTTTTAACTAATGATTCATCATCAAGTATATAACCCAAAATTATTATAAGATAATTTATATCTATTTAATGTAACTAATAATATATATTAACTATTCTGTATGTTTAACCACATTTCGAACAAAATTCCATTCATGAATGTAAGTAAACGAATCATGAAAACCAAGGAAGAAAATGCTTCCAAAACAATAAAATTGAACCTATTAAACCCATAAAAAGGGCCATGAATGAACCTAATAAGTGTATAATAAATAGATTACCTGTATATAAGGTTTTTTAATTATTAATTAATGATGATAAATTTCATTATTCAGGTCATTAAAAGAAACGAAGAACACACCTGAGCATAAGGTAAGGGGTTTCTCATCTCACTTTTAATTCTGTGAGATTTCCATTGTTCACCACTTATTTCTTCCATGTACTATATGTGTACTCAAATTTTATATATAATATCATTATTCTATTTATTTTCATTTTATTGAATGATTCATTTGATAATTATAAATTCTTTGTCACACACAATTATTGATTACAATGTAGTAATGGGCTTTGTGTCAATTTTCCATTTCGTTGTGACTTACTTTGTTTTGTGCACCCAAAAACACTTATGTGGTGTACCTACTGCCCATTTGAGATCAATTTCTAGTTTAAATTATATTTCTATTAAATATCCATAATCTCATACCATGGATATGTTTATTGTCTAAACCATATACCATTTTACATATGATGTATATTTGGAAAATTATTTTAACTATGGAAAATTGATGAATCCATATTCTATACTATATACGAATATTGAAAAGGATTATTGATCTTGTATTAAATCAAGGAATAAGGAATTATTTGGACTTACATTAGCAGGTGGGGCCCTCTATATCCCTTTGATGTGTTGACAAGTCTCATGAGACAAATCAGTTGGAAAGAAACCCTTCAAGTTTGTTTCCAAAAATTAGATGAGTTTCTACCCATAAAACTAAACAATTTTAATAGCATTATGGTATCATGTGCCTGATACATGATGTGAAATTAATAATCATTCTCTTTATTCATTATCAGTTATTACTATCCTTGAGGTTTTCACTATGACAAAATCTATGGATTCTGTTTTTATATCAATTTATTAATGGCACGATTCTTTAATTTATTCACCATTCCATATTGAATATGTCAAATTGATTATGATTTAGTTATTATTGATTTTTGATTCCACTATTTGTAACCCTTACAGAGCATTTGAGCTCACCACTTTCATTTTCTACCTTTAACAGGTGATCAAGCAGAGATCATTTATTGATTTCTTGTGGATGCAATATTTAGTTTTTGTTATGCATTATATTTTCTGCTTGACTGTCTTCTGGTTGTGTTGTTGTTGATGATGTTTGGTCTTGTTTGCATGGTTACCGGTTACCCATAAACCGGATTTTTAGAAAATGAAAAAATGGATTTCAGTAACGTCCTTGTATTTTATTAAGGAATAGATTATGTTAATCTTTCTAGAAAATACATCCCTGTTTGGATACGAGTAGGTAGAGGTAGCTCTGGTACAGATGTACCTTGGAGTGGAATCTCTTACAAGGAGTTTCGGGCATGACCTAGGGTATCCTGGTACACCAAAAAGGGCCTTGCCAACTCTTGGTTACAACAGTCATGGGGGATATTCTTGGGATAAATAATATTTTATTTTATATCCATTATGATGCATAGAAATTTAAATTATTCCTCAAAGATTTTTTTTTCTGATTATGGGATTAACTCTTTGTAGGACTCAATTTATGCTATGTTAATATTATACATTATGATTCGTATCCTAATATAGTATGTGACATTATTTATAAATGGAGTCTAATGGATTAAGGGGAATCAATACTCACGGTAAATATAGGTATCTATCCATTTATCAAGTCAACATAGTCAATGTGGAAGAAGATCTGATCATGACCATATTGTGAAAAATTACTCAGGTTGTAATGATTAATCATTCCACATCTGTGATGGATCATTTCATACAGCAGAGGCCCCCATCTATCAGTGGGACTACTAATCCAATGGTTTCTGAGTAAAGGATCATATATCTTGAAATGATATTAATGGGATTAAGATGCAATGAAAAGGGAAAGGTAGTACTTGCAGTATATTGTCTCATGGGAGACACTGATCAATAGTGGTCCATGATTCCGAATACCAGGGAGGAAGAAGAAATTGAAGATATGGAATTGATTAATTTTAAGGAAATATTATTCAAAAAATATTTACCTCGTGATAAAAAAAATTAAAATGAAGAGGAAATTCCTCATCTTAAATCAATGAAAAGAATACAGTGTTGTAGAGTATAAGGCTACCTTCACAAGGTCAACCAGGTACTCTATAGATTACATACGTGACTCGGCAGACAAGATTGTTCATTTCTTTGAAGGTATTAAGCCATTTATTCTAAGGTAACTGAATTCTTAAATAATTTCATCATATGATAAATTTGTATCTAGTTCCATAAAAATAGAGAAGGAATTTTTTAGATCAAATTTTTTCATGGGAAACTAAGATACAAAGAGGTCCCCTGATAACTAAGGGAATGGTGAAGCACCAATGAAGAACTAGGGAATGAAGAAATTCCCATTATGTGAGAACTAGGGAAAGAATCATCTCATGAAATTATTGAAATGCATAAGAGTGTGGTATAAGTGTAGAGAAAAGGGTCATCTATCTCATGAATGAAAAGGGAAGAAACAATTTGATGATGATCAATGCTACAATTATAGATAGATAAAACACTATGAAAATGAGTTTCCTAGTCTCCAAGAAATCATTCCTCAGGAAATGCCAAGAGATCAAGGGAGAGATTATGCGATTACAACTATAGAATTTGAAGTTCATAATGATGTGGTGGTAGGTGATTTAATTATTTCCTCAAACATAGACAACACTTTATTTTATTCTCGATCATCTCATTCATTTATATCTTCCCAGTTTTCCAAGAAAATTAGACATGTCTGATGTAATTTAATAAACGAGTTATCAGTAAAACATCCTAGAGGATGTATCATTGCAACAATGTCATGTAAACTAGTTTCCCTTGTGAAACATAAATGTGGCATAGTTGCAAACCTTTTTATCATACTCATGATTGAATTCGATATAATTATTGGTATGATATGGTTGTCAAACAATGGTGCGAAGTTTTATTTCAAGAAAAAGGAAGTTACAAATTTTCAAAATGGTGTAGAATCTCTAATATTTAGAGTAGGTACCTTGCCATCTGATTCTTATCTAGACCCTCTCCCAGTAGCTCTATTAAATGAAATTCTTAGAGGGGAAGAGAACCAAAAAACTATGGGTGAAAAAATAAATTTCAAAATTGAATATGTGTATATAGTGCAAGAATAAATTTTTGTGTTTCTAAAGGATTTACCAGGACATCCTCCAGGGATAAAAATTGGGTTTTCCATTTACTTAATTCCTAGTAAAAGACCTATATCAAAACCCCCCTATACAATGGACACAATGGAGTTAGTGGAGCTAAAGAAACAACTAGATGAGTTGAGTGAAAAAGGATTTATTCGACCTAATGTTTCTTAATGGGGAGCCTCGGTCCTGTTTTTCAAGAAGAAAGATGGATCCATGAGGCTATGAATTGATTACAAGGAAATAAATGCTATTACAATAAAGAATAAGTATCATATTACTCAGATTGATGATTTATTTGATGAACTTCATGGAGTTCAATAATTTTCTATGATTGTACTTTGATCCAGATATCATTAACTGCGTGAGAGGAAGGAAGATATTACCGATACAACATTTCAAACTAGGTATGGGAATTAAATGTTTACAGTGATGCCTTTTGGACAGACTAATGCACCCTCTGTTTTAATGTATTTAATGATTATAGTTTTCAAGGAATCTATTGATAACTTTTTTGTGGTATTCTTTGATGATATCCTGGTATACTCAAGAATCTATGAAGACCATGAGGATCACCTGTGGATTATTCTAAAAACTCTTAGAAGGAATAAATTATATTGGAAGTTAATAAAGTGTGAATTATGGAATCAATAAGTTTATTATCTTGGTTGTATTATCTCTATGGATAGAATCTTTGATGATTCTGAAAAAACAAAGGCAATCCAAGATTGGCCCATGCCAACAAACATAACTAAGGTATGAATTTTTATTAGCTTAGTAGGTTACTATCATCATTTCATTAAGAATTTTTCCCTAATGGCTATCCTGAAAACAAGCTCACATGTAAAAGAGTTACGTATGTATGTACAAAAGATTGTACAAAATACTTCAAAGAATTGAATATAAGATTGGTAAATGCTCCAATTTTGACTCTTCCATCTGGAAGTTATGGATTTGTAATATACAGTGATGCATCAAAGAATGGTCTGGGTTTTATCCTTATGAAAAATGGTAATGTTATTTCTTATGCAGAAAGGAAGATGAAGACTCATAAATAAAATTATCAAAAAAATTATCTTGAGTTAGCAGCAATAATATTTTTTCTGAAAATATGGAGACATTATCTTTACGGGAAAAATGTGAGATATACACAGATCACAAGAGTTTGAAATACATTTTGACACAAAAAAACTCAACATGAGGCAAATGAGATGGCTCGAGTTACTCAATCATTATGATTTATCAATAAACTACCACCTAGGAAAGGCAAATAAGGTGGAAAATGAATTAAAAAGTAATGATCATGAACTTATGACTCAAATGATGATTGAGAGAGATCTTATATTCATGGATATACTAAAGATGGATATAGGAATTGTTATGGAAGGGGAAACACCTTTCTTGTTTCAAATGATTTCTAAACCATCTTTACTAGTGAAGATAAAAATCGCTCAATTTGATGATGAAAATATACATATGAAAATTATTGTTATTAAGGATGGGAGATTGGAAGACTTCATGTATGAGGAAGGAGTTATGATGTTTGGTAAGAGATTATAAGTTCCATCTGTGCCTGATATAGAAAGGGAAAAACTAGATGATGATCATAACTCAAATTTCTCTATACACCTAGGTAGCACAAAGATGCATAGGGATATAAAGAAATATTTTCGGTGGGATAATATGAAGTAGGAAATTGCTGACTACATGTCAAGGTGTCTAGTTTATCAACAAGTGAAGGTAGAGAGACAACATCCTAGAGGAGTGATGCAACCTATATATATTCCTATGTGTAAGTGGGATAAAATTATGATAGATTTTGTCACCGGACTACTGAGGACACCTAGAAGAAATGATGTAATATGGGAAATTGTTGATCGCCTCACAAAATTAGAAAATTTCCTTCTTATAAGAGAGCATTTACAACTTGAGAACCTGTAAATATTTTATATTAATGAAATTGTAAGACATCATGGTGCACCTCTATCAATTGTTTCTGATTAAGATCTCTCGTTTAAATCATAATTCTAGAAAAGTCTCCTGACGTCTTTAAATACTGAGATTCTTATGAGTACGACTGATCACCCCCAAATTGATAGACAATCTGATAGGACTATTCAAACTATAGAAGGCAAGTTGAGGTCATGCTATCTTGACTTCCAAGGTATGTGGGATCAATACTTTCCTTTGGTGGAATTTTCCTACAATAATAGTTTACATTCTAGTATTCAAATGGCTCCAAATGAAGAATTATATGGAAAGAGATGTCGAACTCCAACATGTTGGGACGATGTCGGTGAGAGGAAACATAGAGTCCCAGAACTTATTGAATAGACCATGAAAAAGGTGAAGATAATAAAAGACCATATTAAAGCATCCCAAAGTCAGAAGAAGATTTATGCTAACAACTGGAGAAAGGATTTGGAATTCCAAGTGGGAGATCATTTCTTTAAGAAAGTATCTCCATGGAAGTGTGTATTAAGGTTGGGTAAGAAAGGGAAATTGAGCCCTAGTTACATCCGACCATTTGAAATTTTGGAAAGAATAGGACCCATATCTTACCATTTAGAAATTCCGCCAAGTCACACCTAAGTCCATGATGTGTTCCATGTGTCATTGTTGAATAAATACATGCCGGAACCAATGCATGCACTCCCCTATGTATAAATTGACCTGGAACCATATTTTTCATACTCTGAAGAGCCTATTAGGAATCTTGAAACAAGAGAGCATGTATTGAGAAATAAAAAAAATCATATAGTAAAGGTTCTTTGGAGAAACCAGAATATAGAAGAAGCAACATGGGAACTAGAGGATTTCAGGAAGAAGAACCACCAACATCTTTTTGGTGGGCTTTATACATAAAATTTCAAGGATGAAATATCCAAAAGATGGAATAACATAATACCCCAAACATTTTATGGTATGATTTTATTTAATAAATTCTATTAACAACCTACATTTCGTAAAGCACTATTTTCCTTTGAAATAACAATTATTTATTTAAGAGATAGTCAAAACCATGCCATTAAACAAAAATTTTCCACTTCTATGTATTGAATTTTGAAAAACGGTCATCTAGAGTTGTGACCAGTATGTCATTTGGAGTCCGATAGAACTAACATAATTTTTTTAATGAATAGTAACATAACCCTATTAATAGTAATATAACCCTTTTAAATAGTAAATAATGATAATATTTTATTTTCTTATTTTAATATGATAATGAGATCTTAATTAATTTTTCAATGTGATATAGAACTAATTATATCTTTAAAATTGTTATTTTTCGAATTAATTATGATTTTATTTAAAAATTAAATAAAAAATACATAAAAAATTATTTTCAAAAAATGTAGTTCATTTTTTAATTCTACACATCGAAAAATGGTTAGGGTGAATTTTTTGGATTTTTCTAAAATACTAGAATATTTCGTGAATAGTAAAAATTAAGTTTTTCGTTATCAAGAGTATAATGACATCATAATGATGTAATAATTAAATATAAAAGGATGGTATACATTATTAAATTATCTTATGAAATGAGTTGTCCCATGTGGAAAGAACCATGGGCAAATACAATGGGCAAGCCCATGGTTTTTCTAAAACCACTAATGGAGTGTCCCTTTTAATAAATAAAAAACTTCCTCTAAATTACTATAAATACCCACTCACCCCCTTAATTTTATTTCATTAAAAACTCATTATCCCTAAAGATATAGTAGTATAACCTACCTATGAGTCCTCCCAAGGTGTCTCGAAACCCCCAAGGTCCCAACTATCATGTTTTGGGAGTTACTCTATAATTAAGAGAATCAACCACCATTCTTTTTTTAAGATTTCATTTTATGTTTTATATTTTATTTTCAATTAGATTATTCTGGTATATTTAATTCCATATTTTCCTTAATAACCATATTATTTATTAATTATTAGATACCCCTTTCTCTCATCAAAATGTTTTATGAAATTTTAAATGACGTCGTTAGGCTGCTTAATTTTCGTGAGAGATTTCTAAATGTTTCTTCTATTTTGAGATCATTTCTTTTATAATTCTTTCCTAATATTCCCCCATAAAAATTATATGATAATTACAGTACCTTAAATGAACTTTACTTAGATTATTAAAATGGATTATTTCATCGTCATATTTTCCCCCCCTCCTCTTATACTAAAAAATGAAAACACCATCAGAGATGTGTTAATTTGTCACATTCAGGGACGACATGTTCTGAATTTTCGTTACCATCTTAAATTATGAAAATGAAACCATTTTTATGGTTGAACCATATCATAATATATTTATTTCATCTCATTAATGTTATATAATCCCTAAAAACTCATAATATGGAATAATAATTTAATACAAGTTCATTCTGCACTAATCTGGCAAGCTAAATCCAAGCGTTTATCAATAACTTTTAACTAATCATTCATCCTCAAGTATATAACCCATAAAAATTATAAAATAATTCATATATATTTAATTTTAGTAATACTATGTATTAAAAATTATGGATGTTTAGCCACATTTCAAACAAAATTCCACTCATGAATACAAGGAAACGAATCATGAAAACCAAGGAGGAAAATGCTTCCAAAACAATAAAATTGAACCTCTTAAACCCATAAAAAGGGACATGAATAAACCTAGTAAGGTTATTATAAGTATATTAAATATATAGGAGGTTATGTAATTATTAATTAATGATGCTAAATTTTATTATTCAGGTCATTAAAACAAATGAAGAACACACTCGAGCATAAGGTAAGGGGTTTCTCATCTCACTTTTAATTCTATTATATTTCTATTTCTCACCATTTATTTGTTTCATGTGGTAAATGTGTACTGAAATTTGATATATAATATCATGATTATATTTATTTTCATGTTATTAAATGATTCATTTGATAATTATTAATTATTGGTCACCTGAAAGGATTGATTACAGTGTGGTAATGGGCATTGTGTCAGTTTTCCATTTTATTGTGACTTACTTTGTTTTTTCACGTAAAAATGCTTATGTGTTGTACGTACTTACCATTTGAGATCAATTTTCATTTGAAATTATATTTTAAATAACTATCCATAATATCATATCTTGGATATGTTTATTGTCTTAACTGTATAACATTTTATATAGTGTGTATATTTGGAAAGTTATTTTAACTATGGAAATATTAATGAATCCGTATTATATACTCTATATGAATATTAAAAATGCAAATTTATCTTGCATTAAATAAATGTATAAAGTATTCCTTGGACTTTAAGTAGTGGGTGAGGCCCTCTATAGCCCCTCAATGCATCGATAGGTCTCAAGAGACATATTAATTAGCGACAAACCCTTCGAGTTTGTTTCTAAAAATACGATGGGTTTCTACCAATATAACTAAACTTTTTAAATGGTATTATGGTATCATGTTCTAGATACAAGACTTAAAATTAATAAAAATTAACTTTATTCATTATCAGTTATTACTATCCATGAGGTTTTCACTATGACAAAATCTATGGATGCAGTTTCAATCCTAGTTTATTAATGGCGTGAGTCTTTCATTTATTCACCATTCCATATTGACTATCTCAAGTTGTTTATGATTATGTTATTAATGAATTGTTCTTCCACTATTTGTAACCCTTACAGAGTGTTTGAGCTGAACCTGTTCATTGTCTACCTTCAATAGGTTATGAAGATGAGATAATTAATTGTGTTCTTGTGGATGCAATTTTTAGTTTTTGTTATGTATTGTAGTTTTTAACCTTTTTCAATGTAATTTGAGTTACATCTATGAATCTAGTTTCTCCAAGACTACTAAACTGATCATTCCGTCAGAATATTCATTCCTTATAACCATGCCAACATAACAAGTAATGAACTGAATCTGTTCTAGAGGGGTCGGGTTGTTATATTTATATATTTGAGATCACTAATTTTGTCTCAGGAAATACACTAATTGATGATGAATTATATTAAAAAAACATAAGCACTAGTTGAAATTATCAGGGATTCTCTATAATTGTTTGTATGGATTCAAATTTAGTTTCAATTATATATAGAATTAGTTTTATACCATTTTTATTATTGTATAATTGGTATTGTAATGTACGAGGGATGCTACACGTAAATTAAAAGGGTATAAATCCTTATTTAAAAAATATGATCATGTCATATTTTTATGTTATTATCAATAAACAAATATTGTTTCATCATGTTTCATCTAAGGTGGTATTTATTCCAATTAATTTTATTATTATAATCATTATCATAACAACAAAAATATTTAAATTGAAAAATTACAGACTAGGAAATAGGAATAATGTGCTGATAATACAATATCCTCATTGGAATGTGGCTATTCATAGTAATACTGTATAGAGGACATGAAAAAAATACAAAACATTGAAGAAGATAATAGACCTATAAAAAGAAAACTACTAAATGTGGAATCAATAGTTAGGAAATAATTAGGATAAATTTGAAAAATAAAGCTATTGATAAGTGACAAAAACGAGAAAATAGAAGCCATAATAGAAACTATCATTTATTGAGAGGAGGTAATCCCTATTTTGATGGAAAAAAAGAAAACATCAGATCTCAAGGAAACTGAGATCATGGTGGAGGAAAACCCTGGGATGAATTTATTGAAAAGAGAACACCTCTCCAATACATAAGTGTAATAGAACAACCAGAAGTACATAATAACTAATAAAAATCATTAAATATAAATTTAATATCAAGAAAAATAAAATAAAAGAAATTTAGGACTTAGTATATGTTTATGAAACATGAAAATGAATAAGAACTAGAGTAGTAAAGCACTCAAAATCAATAGAAGAGACATGTGAGATATAAAAAACAATCAAAATAACCATATATTTAGGTAAACAAGATCATATAAGGGATTTTATAGGTCATTATTTCATACCTAAATGGGTATGGAAAAGCTTCAAACTCCAAAAAATCAGACTATGATCACCTTCAGATGAATCTGGAGTTGGAACCTACCTGATATGTTTTTTATGATAAAAGTGAATGACCACCCAAACATTAAATTTTTATATTGAATTACCCATAAAGGTATATGAATTATTGTAAATATTTGTAATTTTTTTGAACTAAATACATTTTAAGATCTGAATTTTTTTTTATTCTGTTGTGATGGATAATAATTTCATCCTTTTACAAAAAATTAAAGTGTGTGAGGGTGAGTATTTAAGTAAAACATTCATATTATAATAAAGTTTTAAATTAGTTTCTCATACTTCACTGATATTCAATTATTTCAGGTAATATATGGATAAGGTGACATAATAAAAAGAATGTGCAGAAAGGGGAAGATGGATGTCAATTTCATAGATGAATTGGCAATTATTACAAGTTCTTCCAGGGAGAGTATATTATTGTATACATTAGTTAAGTTAAAAATTTAATGGTTCATGTTTAGTCTATATTTATTAATATTTATTGGGAATATTGTTGTAGAAAATATAATTTTTATAGAGGTGTTGATAAAGAAACTAGAAAAAGATAATCTACAATAAAATTAAAGAATTGTTTTCCCCACAAACACCACAAATTAATATTGTAAATTGATCTATTTAAATGTTAAGAAAAAATATTTTATCCACTATAACTCTATATAGCCTTGGTTGGGTAGTTTTGGAAAAGATATTTATGATAAGGAAGAAAAAGTAATTGTTTATTTTGTCTTATTTATCATTAAATTAATTTCAAAATTAACCAACTGCGATAATAAAATTTCAACCTATGCCCACACATTTAGAAATTATTTTTCAATAAAATAATCAATAAATTTAGCTCTAAATAATTGAAAAATATTTATCTCATGTTCATTATTGAAGATAATTTTCAATGAGCTGACATAGTATTGGACTGCACAATGATAGATTTCTATTTTATATAGAATGTGACAACAAATAAATCATATAAGAATAATCTATCCAATGAATAAGATTATGAACTATGAATTTATATTGAACAATGCCTCCTTAAAATTAAAAATTTATCAATTTATCCAATATTTTAGTGGTGTTAAACATAAAATTAACATGTTTCTAGAATAAATATTATCAAATTTTAATCAGGTTCCTTAGAGAACCAAAATTGTTTTTGGATGTATATAAATTTTAAAATATAACACACACATACAAACTATAGTTTTTTAAATGTTGTCCCAATAAATTACAATTCAAACCAAAATTTAAATACATTAGTTGATTCATTAAAAAATAAAAATAGATTCTTCCAAATAGAATGTATATATTGTGAAGGAATCACAATTCAAAAAAAGACAACATTCATGCAATGATGGCACTCTTGCACCTCTCTTATAATTATATGGTAGTATACCTCAAAATATGAAGTTCCAAATTGATTTATAGGTCTTCTTATAACATAGAATCAAAAAAAACTATAGAACCTATATACAAGTATGTGGTTACTAATGAAATTATATTTAATGGTTTTTGGATGTTTTAATATAAAAATAAGATCATTTTTTAACTAAATATCCCTACATTAGAAGAAACATTATATCATATAACAATTAACCATTACAATACTACACATAAAAATTAAACGAATTAGAAAATAATTTCATAGCATCATCATAGCGTTGGACTAATTTTTTATTTTTATTCATGTGTGTCTAATTTCATCCTCAACTTTCTAAAAATATTTTGATTCCACCACCTAATTTCCTATTTTATTTCCTTTTAAAAGATTCAATTATTAAAAATTTATCTTCATGACTAAAAAATAATTTTGTTGATGTATTTTCAGTGTTCAACTATTTTTGAAATCTATAAAATTAGAGAAGGTAATTTCATAACCTCCATTTGTCTCATAAGAAATAATTTTCCAACTCATTCCCATTCGTGGTAATTATTTCAAATTTTTTCAATAAATAAAATTGTATCATAAATTTCACCAACACAATATTTTTCAAATGATGGAATAATTATAGTCAAGTGGGTATACAACCCTGAAATATATTTTTTAAGTTTTGATCTCAAATCAGTATGACAAAAAAAAATTAAAACATGAAAACAACGATGCCAAACCAACTCAAATTTCTGTCAATAAGGTTGAACAATTTCCTCATAAGCATCATATGATATGAAAAAATGAGCTTCAATACTGACATTTCACATAACATAACTAAATTGAAGTACACCTTCATTACATGATATCAAAATGTATAAAGCAATCATTTGATATACATGTTCAAATAAATCAAATAACTTAGGTGTATATTTGTTAGGAACATGACCCATCAAAGCATGGTAAGGGTATAAAATATAGTGAAAATTCTCCCACATATCTAATTAACCCTTTTTTACATCAATATTTGTCCAATAATCACTCAAATTGCTTAAATAAATCAATAAAACAAAACTTACCATGAATGTAACATTTAATAAGTCCATTAAATCTTTTACGTAATTGATATCTATGAATAAAAAATGTTAAATAATCTTTCAAAATGATTTTTTCCCACTTTTCTCAAAACAAGAATACATCATCTGACCAATGAAATTTACTATCCCCCAATTATTCTATGAATAAATATTTATCTGGGTCAAATTAATGTGAATCAGGGTATTGGAACCTAATCTTCTCAAATCTTGTTGGAAAAAAAGATCTATATTTCATCCAACTACCTAAATGTCTATATCCATTTTCCATCACATTCTATATACAAATGTAAAGTCAACATCCCAATAAAACTTCGGAAATAAATTTTCCTACAGCAATATCATGATCAATAAATATATTTTGATGTTTCACTATTTGATGCACTTATAATTTTTTAAAACAAATAAGATAATGAATATTAGGTTTCATCATATGACAAATATTTCCCAAAAATAACAATATCTATATGATTTTTTAATTCCACTAAGATATATAAGGACATGTACACTTTATTAGTGATAATTGTGATGTAAAAAACAAAACACTATCTAAATAACTCAAAATAATTCTTTATTTTTTGATCATTCACGAAAATGTTTTTGTTTTACCTATCAATTAAAATAGTTTAGTATAGAAAATGATGGATTTTTGGGTCACTGTCTTTTTATGTACTCTAACATGAAACATGCATTTCAATAAACCGATTACCATTATTGTATAGAGCTCAAGAAATTAAGTAAATACACAAACGTGTACATACTAACATATCAACCCACTACAATAACTATCTTTAAGGATAATGAATCATTTTTAAATAAATTTTAATGAATTCACATCTCACTTAGTTTCTTATGCTTTAGTTTATTTTATTTGGGAACTCAACATATGAATTGATTCAAGATTTTGTAAAGAATTATTATTACTTTCAATAAATAAATAACATGAAGATCTCCCACAATATAAAAAACAAATACCCATTCAAGAAATAAAAAGTATACATGTCTCATCCTGACGAAATTTCACCATGATATCACATTTTTCAACATTATTAGGAATTTTTTTCTACTTTCATGAATAAATAATGTGTTGATTTATTTATCCTTTATGATTTTATTAGAGCTTTTATGGAATACTTTAATCCCATTTAGTCTCCTATACATAGAAAAGAAACGTTTTTTTCCTCATGTGATTTGAACTTCATCCCTAGAACAAGTTTAATATACTATGATGCAATAACAATACCATTAGCATTAGAACAACCTAAAACATAGAATGTTCAGTTCAAGGAATGTAGAAAAAGGAATATATAAAATATATTTAATAATTTCATTACATAAACTATTTAAATATCACTTAACTATGGAAATTTAATATGATGTTCCACTATAACATGCAATCAATGTTCCAGGAAAAAGCTAGTTAAAATTCCCCAAAAATTCACTGATGATCCCCTAAAATTTCAATGGGAGTTCTAATTGAAGTTATAGGAATGTTCTTGTGGAAGTTCTAGTGGATGTTATAGTGGAAGTTACATAATAGTACAAAAGTATATATTTTTAAAACAAATTAATATATTAATAAAAATAATAATTTGGCAAATATACTTATAATAAATGAAATTATATAAAATATGTATTATATTTTTTACATACTTTTTAAAAATATAATATAATTTACTATATTAATATGTATACACTATGTGAATAAAAATGTAAAAAATTATATATTTAGAAAAAAATTAAAAATATATTAAATATGAATATATTTATGAAATTACAAATAAGAGAATATATGTAATAAATTATCTTATATAATATTTCTAACTTTTGTTTTTCAAAAATCATTAAATAAACATTATAATTCTATTGGATGTTCTAGAGGAAGTTATAATATAAGTTCAAGTTTAATTTATAGTGGAATTTACAGTGAAGGATCAAGGGAAAGTTTCTATTAGAGTTTTAGTGGAAGTTAAAACCGATGTTCAACTCCAGGTAAGATCCACCATAACCTTCAATACAATAACCAATATAAATTTCTGAATAAATAAAAAATTTATATTTATAAATCAAAAAATTATATTAATAAGATTTTTTTAAAAACTATATATAATAAAATCAATTATATAAAAATAATTATAAATAAATACACTTATTAAATATATTTAATATATATATATATAAATTATTTATAAAAATAAATACATTTCTAGTGATACTTTTAGTGATAATTTTAGTTATATATTCATTGAATGTTTTAGTTTTATGGAATGTTTCAATGTAGTACTCACTAATGTTTTAGATAAAGATTAAAAATTGGTATCATTTATTTATTTCAATGAAATATTGAAAAAATATTTAGCATCTATTTCATTTAATAATATCTATAAAATAATCAGTAAATGATAATGCTTTAGAAAAATGAAGTATAATATATTTGGAAGAAAATTTTTCATGTTTATTCACAAATCTATCCTTTAAATACATCAAATAATAATTTCAAATACCATCACTCATGGACATAATATATATAAGAAAAAAATAAATCACCAAAACACAACATAATACATTTTAATTCCCCAAAAATGGATAAACCTAGAATCATTTATGTGAAATCAAAATTGGCCTCTGATGAAACCTGAAGAAAATGACCAACAAAATTGGGCTGAAAATATCCGGAATTTTTTTCCCATCAATTTCTAACCATCTGGAGATTTTCACACTATGCAACACGGTGAAACCCAATGACTCTAATGAGTGTCTTAGATTTCAAACATGATCAATAAATTCCTATAAGTGAAAATTTAAATTATTCATTCAATTCATTTTTTTTAATTTCAAACAAGATTAAAATTTCCTTCATGAAACCATTCATCTTTATCCCAACACATGTAAAAACAACGATGTGTCCACATATCAACACATCACAAGAATATCCTATAAAACTATGAATTGAAGATGATAAAAGGCTATTTTCTACCAAAAAATGTTAATTGAGGCATGATGGAGAAGAAGGATAGGGTAACACGTGTACATGATGGAAGGATAGAGTGAAAAGTGTATCTGGAAGAAACCCCTTTAGTATAGATAATCGATATTGTATATTTTATCCACATGATTGTTTATTATATTTTAACTCAAATATTAGGTGATATATATGATTGAATATAACATCAGAGTTTGATTTAGTGAATTCTAGAATATAAAAAATATCCCATGTGAGTGGACACAACTATAGAGATTGACTATAAATATAAATAGATACTTAATTACATGGGAGGGAATGTGGCCATGGGCCACCTAGGGAAGATAAGTGGTCATGCTTAAAAGATAGGGAATGAGTCCCTAAATGGGTTTAAAACCATTGATCCAAAACCAGGAAATGTAAAACAGTATAGGAAACCAAGGAACAAATATAAACTAGATGTTGTGGTGGTTGAGAAACCGTGGTGGTTCACCCATTGTAGTTGTGTGAATACACAATAGTGGAGTAAGGGGGAGTAGGGGGACTAAACAACATGAACACTCCTAGGATAATTTCTCTCCACAACATGACTCTATCAGGGACCCTTACACATATTGGGATATATTTGATGAAATAGTCAATTTTTCTACACCTATTGGTCTAAGACCAAACTGCTATCATAATCAACCACCTATAAGTCTCTAATGAAGCAGTGGTGGTGATCTGGGAGCCACCATTATGAATTATTGATGCTAGAGGGAAATATTTGAAAGATAATTAAGAGAATTTTTTATAAATTTTGGGATTCATGTGATAATATTGGTCCTTATATTCCTCCCCTTGAGATCCATAACCACACCCCTCCATAATCAATTACAATTACACAATGATGGTGTGATAAGAGCCAATGATGGCTAGAACCACTGTAAGAAGGAACTATATGGACCATTGTGATGTTAACAAATATGTGTTATAAAATATCAACCCTTCCATTACAACCATGTTGTGAGAGGAACAAACCAAATATATGATCAGTGGCCCTCAAATCATATTCTATGGAATACTGGTGGGCTGGGAGACACCATTAAGATACTATGTTGTATAAGTGAACCAATATATTCCCTTAGGGGATTAAAGCTATTTTAACACTTGGAAAGAGATGAATAGAGAATAAAATGAACTATCAATAGTATAATACAAGGAATATATCTCTATTAGATCCATCACATCTCTTACCAAACAAAAAAAATCAATGTAATGTCAAGGAAAAAGTTCCAAAAATATATCATTGTTGGTGATCGAGGGTGGATGTTGATCCACAAAAACGGTGGAGGGAGGGAGAATTAAGGTAGATTGTTTTCAATTACTACATGTTTTTATCTATGAATTTAAACTTGAATACTATGTACCTACCAATGGGAATCCCTAGTTTCACACCCTAGGTTCATTAAAATTGGTTGAAGATGATACTCAAATTTGGGTAGAACAATAAACCATAAATATTGAAGTATTGTGCTAACATCATAGAGACTGAGAAACACAAAAACTCATATGATAATTTTTCTACTGAAGGTGCATCCATAATGGGGATTTTCTTTATTGGGGATAAGCTAACATCATCTCCAATTATCTTTTTAACTGTTTATTCTAGTATGTCCATGAGATGAGGACATATGTCCTATTATATTTTCAGCCTTTAGATCATTTGTTTTTGTTATTCCACATAATTAATTTTCTTGACCTGTTTCCGTTTTATGAGAATAATTATTGAGATGGATCGAGATTTGGCTATTGAGACTCCGAAAACTATACAGATGACCACAAATCTGGTGACTGTAGTAGTAAAGGAAAGTATAGCTATGTTTGGAAAGTCCAATGGCTTTAGTGGTGGTGAAAACTCTTCCAAACCTAGTGTTTCATTTTCCCCATGTCTCCTCTAATGAAAAAGTGTGATTATTCTTCTCCAGGAACTATCTTCACTTTGGTGGTGTATAGTATCAATCCACGACACTCTTTTTTTGTAAAAATATGGCACTAATAGATGAATAATGTGCTATAGATTATCAGTATCTTTTGAAATATGTAGTGTCTATATTAGTGTAAAATATCTATTTCATTTAGTGAAAAAAAAATTCATATTGTTGACATTTATATTTTTCAACATTTTTCTTTTGATTAGTTTTATGTCAATGATTTATTTATATAATTTTCCATTTCTAAATTCTGAAATTTCCCTATTATGAATACACTAAAACTCATGAAAAGAGTGAAAAAAGAAGATATTTTACAAATTTACTCAAGAAAGATTCATTAGGTGTTACACTATAATTTTTAGAATCCTCAAAAAAATGTTTTCTATTGTACCGAAATTTTTTTAATTTTGAGGGGAATTTTTTATTGTTACCAACTAGAAATTTTATAGGAGGTTCTACATGAACTTCCACTGGCGGGTGTAGAAGAAATTTAAGTATTGTTTATAGTAGAAAACACACTATAGGTTCAACTGTAATTTCCATGGGAACCTATTATACCTAATTACAGTGTACAACTACATAAGGATAATTTCATGTCGTTATTTCCCACTAGATGTTTTAGTGGAGCCTCCCTTGGAAATTCCAATGTAGCTTCCGGTCATATAATATAATTTAAAATAGTTTGATAATATGTGGAATCCCTAAATTTTCTTAATTGATACAGAAGGGAATTTTGTTCTTTTATTTTTCACTTGAACATCCACTGGGGGATTTATTGGAACTTCCCATGAAGTACCATGGGAGGTTCCACTGGAACATCCACATGAGGATCCACTAGAACATCCAATGTAACCTATTCTACCTAATTATATCACAATGATACCTGATGTAAAAAATTCATGTATTTCATTCACATTGGAGCTTACATTAAATCATTCACTAGATGTTCTAGTAGAGCTTCCACATGAACTTATTGTGGACCTTCCAGTCATATTCTACCTTTAAAGCATGTATTCTAATTTTTTGAATCCCTAAAAAAACTTATAGTGAAATGTTTACAAGATTCAGAATAGAATTTATTGTTGTTGTTTTTTAATGAAACTCCCAATAGAGGTTCAAGTAGAGGTTAAACTAGAACTCCCACTGAAACACCCACTAGAGGTTCAACTGCAACATCCAGTCCTTTTCATTAGGGCTTAAAGTTATTTTACGCAAGACTTCCTATGGATATTATAATGGATGTTCTAGTCTTATTATACCATTTAACCCTATTATATAATTAGTGTATTCCCCAAACATGTTTTCTATATTGTGGTGATTTTTATAGGATTCATCATGGAATTTATCTATTCTTTCAAGTCATATTGTATCTTTTCTTATTCACAAGGAAATGTATTTTTTGTAGGCTTTCATTTTTGGTCCAATTTGACATCATTATAAAAAGTCATA
Source organism: Viscum album (assembly GCA_963277665.1). Taxonomy (NCBI): domain Eukaryota; kingdom Viridiplantae; phylum Streptophyta; class Magnoliopsida; order Santalales; family Viscaceae; genus Viscum; species Viscum album. Next base: position 42,577,498 of record OY728162.1, read on the forward strand.
CAAGAAATAAAACCACAATTTAAATAATGTCGTATGATTTCATTATGGAATATTCATTTTTGGAATATGTTTTAGGCATTTCTATCAAATATTATATCCGCAATGGATTGTAGTAAATCTATATTTCATTGTTTATTTAATCGATAAATATGTTCCCTCAACAAATTCCTTACAAATTGGTGGAGTGGATTGAATTTAATGTAATCTTTATTTACAAAGTATATTTTGGATAACTGAAGGTGAAACAAAAATTGGGGAATCCATGTATTTTAGGAAAACAATGTTAGTTTTTCATATATAGTTATTTAAAACAGGTTTTAAATTACTTAAATTAATGAAAATAAAAATATATCTTTTAGATTCTATTATGGTAAATGAATAAGTGGATAAGGCTGACAGAAAAAAAAAATTATATGTTTATACACTTGAGGAACTGCTTTTCGACTCAATAGGTTCTTACTTGAGATGGGGTTTTCATAAATATTGTCGATAGTTTTAGATACATGAAAATAATAAATTGTTCTTGTGACACTACAAGAAAATCACCAAAGAGAAGTGTTTTTTAACATGGTGGTAGGTTCAACCACCGTGATATGGTACTGCAATGGTTTCATAAAACCTCTATTAAAACTAGTGTCATCATCAAATACGCGTTAACTTATCCCATTTTTCATTGGTTTTTGGGAAGTGTCATAGACACCATATTTAGTGGTTGGTTTATTGGTTTTAGTGGTAGTTTTTAAGAGGAAAATATGGTAATGATTTTGAAGCGGTTAAAACCACAACTGAATATGTTCCTTTTTTCATAGAAACCACCACTAAAACCTCTAAAACTACTTCTAAATAAACCCAAATCATTTTTTATTAGTGTGTTTAACCATTTTTGATAAAAAACTATCAACATATAGTGGATGTTTAACCTTATTATAAAAGTGAACCATATTTAGTGGTAGTTTAAAATGAAACTATATGTTGATTTACATATAAAAAACAATTGTAGGCTCCGCATCCCTAGTAACCAGAAAAAAAACATATGCAGAGAACATATAACCCATGGTGCATAAACAGAAAATATAATCATAACAATATAGGTCAAGGAAATCTATATTCCACATTATAAAAACACACCATACCTATAAAACAATTAAAAGACACAAAAAAGTTAAACTCACTATTAAAACCATTGTAGGCTTCAAAGCCAACGAATAATAATTTCTCTCAATGAAAACTGCCATCGGAAATTTATAAAACATGTAAAATTCATAAAAAATACATTAAAACAACCAAATTCCATTTATCCATTCATCTGAACTAATTTTACAAGGGAAAAATCCAATCATGGTTTAGTGATGATTTACCAAAATAGGTTCCAAAACATCATGGTTACAACTGTTCTCAAAATGATTATTCTAATTTTGAGTGGATCTAAAGAAATTTCATTATTTTTCACTAAATATCTTCTCATAATCGATCTATGAAGTCATTTAACAACATCAATGGTTTCTATGATGTATAATATTATCTAATGGGTTTATTATGATCAATATATATTGCGAAATTATTGGAATAATATTGAATATTGAATTTGAATTCTAAATTCATATTCAATTGAGAAGAAGGGGGTGCTACTACTGTATAAGATTAATTATAATAAGGTATTAACTTTTCATGACTTAATGATATAAAGTCCATAATGTAAATAAAAATTATATTATTATGGGTTTATATGAAGAAAATTGTGTTGAATGTAAGGAAGAGGAAGAAATAGGTTTTATAGTTCAATAGTCACAAATAGTATGATCGTGAATTTTTAAAAGAACATAAGAAGAATAACTGATTATATAAAGGCTTCCAGTTTTTCATGATGTATACAACAAAGAAGAATTTTTTTCATGTTTTGTGCATAATAAGTTAATAAGTTTCATTCAATTGTGAATTTATATATGGAAAATAAAAATTTAGAACATCAATGGAAAGACATAGTATATACTAGTGAAAGATTTATTATTGTTAGAAAAATCTATTTTAAACTATTAGTATGGTTGTATAATGAACCAATGGGATGTTTAAAATGTGTTGAATTCCCTAAAACATAGTTGGGAAGTATGTAATATAAGTTCAAGGATAACAATTTCTCACTTGTGCCTATAGTTTGATTCTATTTGGTTGTGTATCATCAAAGGAATCCATATCACACAAATGATTTTCCTTCTCATTTTGTGAGGTTAACCTTGTAAATATATTTTTACACTTATTTTGATGTGTGTATAGATTTTTTGTAAGAAAAGATGATATTGAGAAGATAGAATGAGAGAACTATTCGCTTTAAGAAGTGAAGAGATAAAAGGATAGGGTTAAAAATGTTTTCAATTGGGTAAAAATTCGTCAACATTGATTGGCCCCCTCTAAGAGTTGAGCATATCCCTAATTGGACTACTAGAAAGTTATTTATTGTGGTTCATTATTATTCTTATTTTTTTCTTGCACAGTAGAAAATCATTTATCCACTTTGTATAAACAAAACATGCGCACAATCCCTTATTAACCTCTCTCATTTTTTCCATTTTCTCCCATATGAATAATCAGTAATTATTGTCTATTAAATGTATATATAGTCTATATCTTATCTTTTCTCTAGTGTTTGTATATATCTTAAACAACAATATAAAATTAAATAAGATAATATTTACTTTCAAATATTTAGATTCTTCATTTTCTTCTAATTATTACAAAAACCATGGAACAGACTTCATATAAAATAAATAACCACGAAACACATAATTTCATAGATGATTTATATATTTACAAAAAAAATTAAACACACCAAACATATTCACGGTATCGTATCCTCACTCCTTCCACCATGGGCTCAACAATCTTCATTAAAGAACATGGTCTCAAACATTAACATAATAATTATATAAGTATAATTCAATATACTAGGTAATTCATCGATATATACATAAGTATTAAAAAGTATATATAAAAGTATAAATAGAGCACATTATCTACATAAAATATTATAATTTTATATTGATTATGGTGTATATATTTTTTGAAGTAAATATGCAGATTAAAAAACCAAAATAAAACCCTAATTAGAATCCAAAATAATACCCATTATCAAGAAAAGATCATTTACAAACCATTAATAATAATAAAATATTATATGAAAACAATAAAACAATAATTAACACAAAAAACGAGAAATTTATTTTAAAATAGTTAAAAATATTAATAATCATATACATTAGATCTAAAATTGAACTGATAATGTGGGTGTCAGGTTTGAAATTTGGATTTTTAAAGGGAGAGTCAATGGCTAGACTACATGGTGATAACTGTAATGATACTTGTTTGTGTAGAAATAGTATGGTGGTGGAATGAGGAAAGATAATATTGGTGAAACCATCAGAGTCCATAGGAATGTGGGAGGCCATGGAAGGCCTTGAGAGGAATAATGAATAAGGATATTCATCATTACTGATGATGTGAAGCGATTTATGTCAAACGGTGAGTTGATCAAGCTTAAGGGGATGATGTAACCTAAATAATGAAATGGGTTTGGGGAATATGTGCTGTAAGTAACAATAATGTGAATGGGAAACATGAACATGTATAGGATCGAAGTAAAAAATTCATTCTTGAAAATTTAAAAATTGGGTTAAAATTTATAAACAAAATGATTGAACATTACCTTGCAAGATTCCAACATGAAAGAAATGACACTTCGGTATTACTATAATACATTTGGAAAATGATGTTTTCTGATGTAAAAATGATAATATGGTCTTCACTAAATATAATAAAGCCCATTAAAAGATATTTATTTTAAACATATTCAATCATATATTTATATGAATGGATGACTATCACTGCAACCATGAAAGGTTTTATGGCTCTTCAAACATAGGAAATCAAAAAAATGTTAGGTCATGAAATTATTAGGTGAATAATCTATACCAAACATGATAAATGAATAAAAACTATCTTTCTATATTTTTCCAAAACATAAAAAACACCAATAATCACAATCTGATGATGAACACTTCTCCTTACCCTCTCTATATCAAAATCTACTTCCTGATACCCGAACCTGAAATAAAATTATATTGAAAATTAAAAAATGTTGTATATATATATTTAAACATAAAACCAATAATTTTTTTGAACTATATGATTTGTAAATTGTGTGATTTAGCTGATCACCACCATTCATCAATGAAATTCAACCAGCGAACAATATGGCCGTCTTTTGATATAAATCAATCAACGCTTTCTTCAAAGCAGATATATGAGAACATGTTCTTGATTTTTGTTTTTCATAGAAACAAAATCTATGTCAATGACTTAGGATAGGGATTGCCAATAACTAGGGGTAGATGAAGTTTAAACCCCTGGAAACTCTCCAAAGACCTCATATGGTAATGGTCCCAAATCCATCCCATGTACTCAACCAAGATTATTCTTCCCAAAGAATTTACTAACCGGGTTATCTTGGGAGAATGAGCAGGATTGCGCAAGATTGGAATCCCATAGTTCTTTAATTTTTACCTATAAATAAGATTTCAGTCATATTAGAAGAAATATATATTAAAATAGTGGAAAGTGATAATATGTTTTTATTATGAAAAAAGAATTCATACCCCAACTTCATTGGAATATTCATTAACAAAGATTTGATCATATTTTTTTATGAACTAACCACAATTTTGTTCGGGAAGTTTACTGACATAAACTCTATGAAATCATTAAAAAAATAAAAATAAAAAATTTATTAGATTAAATAGATAATATTATCTAATAAGTATTAAAACTAATGTAAATATTTCTAGAGTATATCAGCTTCTATAAAAACACTTTTACCCCGCAGTGTGAGGGATGCTTTTCTTAACCCGACTCGATGAATTAGTAATTTAATGATCCTAAAATAAATAACATGTAATTTAATCATAATTCATGCATTGTCATCTCTTTTTCGTATATATTTACAAATATAAAATGAAATTATTATAATAATATATATGTATATACCATGTTGTTCTCATCACGATTCCTGTTAATAAAAACATTCCATCTCTCTCTAGGTACCCCATTGTTTACCTTATCATACATTTTTTTGGGTGTTCAAAAAAGTATTATTGACTTTGTTCCATATTTTCCGTTTAAAATCCTTCCATTTCTTGCCCATAGTTTTAATGTCCAGTTTTGTGCTACCATATCAGCAAAGATAAAGTGAAAAAAAACATCAATATATAGAGAATAATTTTCAAAATTTTAATATTTAATAACATAATGAATTTCAATTACACTATACTATATTAAAATTACCATTACATGTGAATCAATTTTTTTCCCAAGATGAAGGAATATTCTTCCAATCATCATATGTAATTGGAATTGTCTCCAGATCCCCCACTAGATGGCCTAGAATCTAAAAAAGTAATCTCACATCGTCATTTGTAGGGACCCCATAGGAATCAAATTACACAATGATATTTTGTTTGGCCAGATAACATAAAAATAAACTTTTCATATTTTTTTCTAGTATCTTTATTTACATCATTTTTGAAAATATAGTTAGTAGAATAAAAAATATGAATGAATTTATTCATATTAAATTTTTTACCTATAACAATCACCATCTAATATAACTATGAAGAACTATTACTGGATCCCTACTCCATCACTTCTATGGCTGTTGAATGATAATGAATTTAATGAGCTTCTGATGGGATGATGATGGAGGGTGTGAGAGATATGGAGGGGGAAATTTTATGGTGTCTTAGATGATGTAGGGAGGGAGACATATGGATAAACATCTATCAGTGTGGTCAATGGAACATCGATTGGGTGTCAACACACATCAGTATAATGGTTACTACTTGGAATTATTATCATTTAATCAAATAAAATTCACTTTAGAACATATATTTTAAAAAATTATTGCAGAAAAAATAAAAAAGATAACATATGAACAATAATAACAAACAAAAAATACAATTAAATGATAATTAATGACAACACAAATGAATTAAGTGGTTGATAAATGAATGGATAACTTATCATAAAACCATTTTCTCTATCAATAATTTCAGTTTCCTACTCCATAATTACATCATCTACTTGATCCACCCTTTGATGAATAATATTTTCAATATCATGATGGACAAATAAGTCTAATTTTTTCTATTGTTGTGATTCAATTTCATAAGTCAAATCTTCTACTTCATCACCCATATAATGAAAGTATCTTTGTTTTATGTTAGAAACCACACTCCACCCTTAATCTATATCATATTTCACATAATATACCATTTTTTCTTCTATTGATATGATATACAGATCGTGTAGTTCATGGTCACCAACATCCATCAAGTGAGAGACATTCAAAAAGTAAATTTCAAGGAATATTTTTTAACATCCCTGATAATATCAACATAATTACATTTGAATAAAACAACGAAAAATGCCTATGGTAGTTTAATTCCATAATATCAGTAATATTTCAATAGTATCCCACTTCAGAAAATGAAATAATTCTAATATTCAATATTTTCAAACCCTCATCCCGATCGAATGTACAGATTCTAAAGCTATTTACATTGTATGTGTCAAACATTCTAGCTTCTTTTAGAGGTCGTCATGTAAGGAAATTCAAATATTCTAACAATTATGCTTGAGTATCAGTATTCATGATTGAATAAAATTAATATACATTATTAGATTTAAAAAATATATCTATCAAAATAATATCCATATTGATCACAATATTTATGAATTTAAACATCATGAAAATAATACTACAGAATATTTATTAATAGCTTTTGTCATATATTTCCTATTTCATGTTTTTCCTCTCATTAATCTCTTTTTCTATATCCTAAAATATTCAATAAATGGATATGAAATTTCACTATTCAATAGCAAATATCTACGGGCCTTTAATAATTCCATTTCTATTAGTTTATCATTTGAGATCCTCTCAACTAATCGGCCAATAACATGAAGGGTTTTTGATTTTCCATGTATTTTAGACTAATTCAATGTATCATCAACATGTACAACTTGATTAAATCTTGTCTTGATATCATCCAATTTTCTAGATCCAAAAGTAAGAAACTCATCTTCCAAACAACCTTAATAAACATAGCCTTATTATTGAGCTTTATTTTCCACGTTTGATTTCAAATTCCCATGATATATATTAAATAAAATAAGAAAAAATAATTATGTATGTAATGAAGTCACAATAAATGTTTGATGAAATGAAAAACATATAAATAATGCACCACTTGATTGGATAAATCCATTTATAATGTATGTGGGTTCGTAATTTAGCTTCCTCAACCAAATTCATAGTTAAATGCATCATGATGGTAAAAACAAAGAAGGAATTATCATCTTCATTGAACAAAGTGTAAAAATTATTCTTTCCTAAAGGTTTTTAATCTCAAATTGATTTAGAGTTTTCTCACATAGTTGTCTGAATTTTTTTCAAAATTAGAGTATAATAGCAGAAACTTTTTCAGGTAATAATGTACACAATTCCAATGGTCATAAATCCTGCAACAGAATATGTGAATAGTGGATTTTAAATCCATGTAAACTATGATTTTTTAAGTCCACACAAATTGAGATGTTTCTTGAATACCCATTAGATACCATCACATGTTTCAAAATTCAAAGGAATGTATTTTAATTTCTATTTTACATTGTAAAAATTATCAAAGCATACTTTCCATTCTCATATGGCCAGAGATAACGCTTTATGTTCATTACTTTTATGTTTTTATGAGCATTGAGATTCTTTATTGAATTAACATTATAATTATAAAATGGGAGGATCCAATTTAAAAAAAAATTACTCTCAATATTCATAAAATAAGGATTATTATATAACAAATTAAATTCCTAATACGGAATTTGAAAGAATATACAATTTTCATCCATTGTTGCATTCCAATTTTACTTGAAGATGCTCTTAGAACTCATTTCCAACTATCATTCAAATGATGCACCTTCCCAAATTCTATTTGAAAATTTTTAAGTTGTTTTAACATTTCATAAATTTTTAAAATCATTGGAGGTGGTACACTATCAATGAATCCATTGAAATTTGACTTACTCAGCCTAAATTTGTGAGATGTATTGAGAAATATTTGATGAAACAAGAATCACCATTTTATTTTGTGTGGTAGACGTCTAGGATTAGAAAAAAAGTTACAAATAGCGAAATCCAAACTCGTGTATGTTTTCCAAATAGCTAAAATCCCAAGTCTAGTGAAGTCATTAATGGCCCACATTAAGGAATCATTCATTTTGAACATTTTTCTGGAAGATGCATCATATGTCTCAACACCTTTTCCCCATAACTCTTATAATTAATCAATTACAGGCTATAAGTATATATCAATATCATTTTAAAGAAATTTTTCCCATGAATATTCATCGAAATGATAAAATATGTTTGTTGTATAAACATCCATAGAGGATGATTTTAATGGATCGAAACAACAATCCAAATTCTATAATTGGTACTCAACGTTCTAAATGTGCTGAATCCATTATCACCCAATCCCAACTGAACATTAATAGGAATAGATGAGAAATATGTATTTAATAAATCAAATTTCTTTCATGATTGTGAATATCTTGGATGTTGCATTAACCTAACGTTGTTATTATCTATAGAATTCCACATCATGTGTGTGGCAGTTTTCGATGACATGAATAATCGATGCAATTGAGGGATTGAAACAATTTTACAAAAAAACTTTATAGGAGTATTCAATTTATTCTTATTCATGCAATTATATTGATTCAGACTTCCAACATCACCCATTAACATCCATGTAGAAGAAGAATTTTTTTTTTCAATCCTATATTCTTGAATCCCCTCCCAAATAAAGATTACAATCATCAGGAAACACATTTAGTTTTTTAGAATCCAGACCAATCTTGTTAACAACTTTTTCCATATCCTAAAAATACATAGGAATATTTGTTTCAGAAAATTCATCATTCAACAATTCCAATATATTGGACACTCTATTTTTTGTAATTCCTCATAGGCAATTTATATGGTACAACTTCAGCTGGGAGAATGTTTTGAATATTTAAAAAATCCACTATAAGACTCTTGATTTGCATCATCAACTAAATGATGAAATGTATATTTCTACTCAGTGACATTTTCTAGCACATTAGTCTATGAAAAATATGTAGGGGATCCAATTATATGTTACAATTTTGATCTGGTTGTCCTATAGTATAAAAAATATCACTTGTCATATTGCTATTTGTAACACACTCAGTTGGTTGGAATGTTATATTTTGATGTTGGTGTTGGTGTCTTGCAATACAGAATGCAACATTTATCTGAATTTTCTTCTATTTTCCATTTTCAATGAAGTTGGGAGCTCATTCTCTATATTAACATTAGTGTTTAACCTTTCTGTAACATTCAATTCTCCATGCCTTATCCAAAAAAATATTGAGATGGGAATATATTTAATATAAAGTGTTCATATACACTGCCTCTCTTCAACCATCTCTTAAATTTACATTTAAGACATTTAGATCATATTCTCCCTTAAACAGATTGATTGAAAATTAAAAAATCTAAAAAATCCTCAAAACCCTTGCATACTGAGGTTTGTTCCTCAGTAATGTCATCCAACATTTATCAATACACATTATTAAAAAAACTCATAACTATTACTAAATAAGAAAAGCGATTCATATATACTAGTTAAAAAAACATGAATATGGTAAATAATGTTTTCCTATATAAATACATATAGTAAACAATTAATCATTTTAAAAAGGATTATTGAAATCCATAAACTATAGTTGTGAGGAAAATGATGTCCAAAATAGTTACATTTTTCATTTAAAAATGATAAAGAAACACATGTGATAAAATAGTTTTTGAAACCCATTCTTTAGAAAAAATATTCTTTTAAGAAATCATTTATGAAAGTATCATAATCCAATGTCAATAATTTATTAGAGGACAAACATGATTCTCAAAAATATTAAGCTACTATCATGATACGCTATTTTATTTAATGGATACATTTTGTAACATTTTTTTCTTGAGTGAGTTGGTGGATTGGTGATGATAAAGGATGTGTTATTAAAATTTTATATCTTTTATGTATATCTATGATTTTATTTTTATCATTTAATTTAATTTCATAAATTATGTATAGATGAAGAAACCATTATCCTTATCATTGGCCAGTGGTAGTTAACATAGAGATAGTGAATGATTGGGTATCAAGTGGGAAATGTTGGTACTCTGATGTGGATTGGGAAATGATCAATGATGTGTATTATGAATCAATTAAAATCAATCATTCCAAAATTGAATATTATATTGATAATGATCATGAATTCATGGGAAATGCTAATGAGACATTCACCCAATGCATGATTTTTCAAAAAACAAACATTCTAGCCTTTCATGAATTGAGATCCTCCAACCATTAGAAATTCTAGATGCCATATAGGCCAATTTTTCAATGGACCTCATTTCTAGTTTACCAAATTATAGTAGTTTTTATATTATCTATGTTAGAGTTGATCACATCTCAATGTATGATTATTCTATATTATTGAAATACCCATACATGGATTCCAAACTAGATGGTGTTTTATTCTGAGAGTTCATTTATCTATACATGGTAACTTCTTCCATTATTAGTGTATAAGACCCAAGTTTTATTATTCATTTATAAAATGATCTATTTCAATTACATGTCACTAAAATCCACTTCATCTCTTCCTACCAGCCACATAATGATGAAAAACTAATATGTTTAACCACTGTCTTGATACATATCTATTGTTAATTTTTTGTAGAAAAACCAAAAAATTGGTTTTATTAGTTACCATGGGTAAAATTATCCTACAACACTACCTAGAACACATCAATAAAAATCACCCCCATTGAGATAGTCTGTGATCACAAGAAACATACATTTCTTAACTACCTACCACAAGAAATGTGTGTTGTCATGGTCAATGGTTCCTTAAAAGATCGAGATGAGGATTTGAAATAGTTCAAGAACAACCTATTATATACCCAAGATATCATGCAGAAATAAGAAAACACCCACATTTTCTCAATCAATATTTAGGCTAGCACCCACGTCTATGGGAAGCTCATCCCCCATAAGATGTACAACCTTGCTCAGAACATCAAAAGAAGTTATCTCCACTTTATTATGGACTAATCCCTATCTGCTGAAAAATCGGCCCGGTCAGTTACCAACAATCCCTATATTTAGAAACCAGTATCCATTCAGTATTTCAAGATTCAATACAAAAAAGGAGTTGAGACACCATGCATCCCCACTTCTCTACATACAGATCAAGATAATGATCACTCCCCACAATCAGAACCTCGCATGATGTCATTTCACTACTTCCTACTCCTGGATGGTGGTTATAAACCCTAGTTTTTAATTCAATGGATGTTCCAAATAACAGATGACGCCACCTAGGAGGATGACTTTTTACTCCAAAAATCATCTCCCACTTTTATTATTAGATAAAAGACTAATTCTCAAGATTTATCTGATAATAAGATATGGGATCCCATTGAGTAATATAAGGTTTACTATAGAAAGAGTAAAGTTTTCCATTCATAGGTGAATAATGTTAGGCCATGTGGATTTATAATTGGTGGGAGTATTAGTTATTAAAGGGGAGTGGGTTCATTACTTGGGGGGGGGGTATATTTTTAGTTATATGAAAGTGTGAAACTATTTATTATGAGGGTAAACCATGTGAGTCCTTAAGTGGGTCATACGTCTGTTGTTCCTCAATCTTGTTTTTCTCACTATTGCTTTTAATCTCCACTATTAATATACTTACCAAGGATCACTATTCGTAACACATAAATAGTATGTCACCGATCATCCATATATAGTGAATTATTAATTTTATTTTATTTTTCTAGAAAACTAGTTTATTACCACCTATAAGTGATTATTCAATTGTGAGACATGATCTTAACATAAAAATGATAGTAATTATAGTTTTTCATAGTAGCACCATTAATCCAGAAGCAACGATATATAAATAGTGACATGGAATCTGGTAAAGAACATGTAAATCAATCCTTTCCCCTTAAATTTCATAGATTAGTTCAAAATCCTCTTTAGGATAATTCAAAATATCTACCCATAAATAATTATATTAGGATAATCCCACAATTACAAAAAAATAAGAATGATAATTATGAAATCCTTTACCTTGATTGAAGCTTTGATGAATGTAGTGTATGAATAAGGAAAAAAGAGGATCAAGCACCTTATAACCTGAAAGGAACCTCCATGGTCCCTAATAAAAGCAGCCAATCATTAAAAACTCAGCCAAAAAATATCAAATACTGAAATAACCCAATGTATTAACCCCATAAGAATAAAGAGAACAAAAATATTAATAGGGAAGGGAGTTAGGTTAACTGTGGATCGAAGAAGAAATAAAAACATGATCAAGGGGGTTTAGATCCTCTAGGGATAACTATAGATCACAAAATAATGGATTAGATATGGTTATAGTTCAAGATAATGGAAAGAAAGATAAACTAAAAGAAAAGATGATTCATATTTATAGATAAAAACCTGGTTGACCTCCACCAACCTGCAATGTATAAATTAATGTATATTAAGAGAAAATAATACCTTTGTGGGAGGGGATATCGGTAGCTCGAATCAGGATAGGTAGTGAGGGGATAAGTTGGGACAAGCGGTGATGTGATAGCTCGATATTGGTGTAGTTGGGTGGTGAGCGGGAAGTTCAGGTCCGACAACGAGGGCAATTGAGGGTTGTAGGGGTGGGGGGAGAGGTTCGGGACTAGCGGTGGGGGGCAAAGAGGGTCAGGACTGGTAGGGATTCAGGGGTCATGGGTTGGGGGGGGGGGTTGGTTGGGTTGTTGGATAAGTGTTGGGTTCATGATGAAATTAAAAGGTTTTAGTGGAGTTTTTTAATAAACCACCTCTAAATTATTTTAAAAAAATTTAAAAGTTTTTTATTAAGCTGCAGCTAAAAAACGATTCTAAAGTTTGATTTTTTTCTATTGTTCAATGCACAAACAATTGTTAAAATATATTAATGAATTTCATAAGGAGTGCATAAATTTTATAGGGGATATTTTCTCATTATTGGTATGATTTAATATTTATTTTTACATATGTGTATAATTTAGTTTTCGTAAAATTGTTATTTTCATTGTATTGGAATTGTAATGATAGTAAAATAGTGAAAGGAAATGAAAAAGATGGCCATCCACCATTAAATAAATGTATCTTGTAATATTTTGTTACTAATTTAAAAAAATATTAGATTCTACAACTTTCAAATAGTTGGTTAAGTATAACAATTATATTCAAAATTTAATTATCTTCTCGTCCTATAGGTATGTGAAAATAAAATTTTACAAATATAAGAACCTGAAGAAATTAATGAGGCGACAACAACTAGTAAGAAACATGTTGTTTCACCACATACAATGGTGGATGAAAAGGATGAAAACAAATAAAAGGTCTTGAAAAAAATTCATCATTGAAAAGAAAACTAGAGAATATGGAAGCATCAATTAGAAAACATGATGAAAAAATTAAAAAAAACTAGATCTATTGGTTACTAACAACCCCAATAAAGAGGAAAGTGGAAGAGAATATATAATATTTTGAGAATAAATGACACCATATATAAAGGAGGAAAACTGGATAGCAGGTACCAATGAATCTAGGATCCAGGAGGAGGTAGAAAACATGAAAGAACCTACTGATAAAAACAATCATGTCCCTAATATTAGGGAAGGAAGATGATGGAAAACCTTCTCTCTCTAGAACCGTCGAGGATTAGGGTTTCCGATTCTCGGATTTCATATTCTTGATCTAATGGCGGCCTCGTTTCTTATTCCTGGAGGATTCAATTCCCATCAATTCTCTATTTCTGGGGACAAGGAATGTGATGCCCAAAAGGTAGAATCTCTTTCGAAGGTAACACCTAACCCAATTGCGTTCCTTGATGCACTAAAAGGTACATACCTATGCTCTCCACCTTGAGGAAGTCACCATTCTGCAAGAAACTAGATGATGGGTGGCTTGCGGTGGAGGCGGATCCAGAAGCGTTGCATCAATTCTCACAAATCTATAAATTTTCGGTGCTGGGACGCATTTCTTATCTAAAGGGTGACAAGCCACGACCATCCATGGAACTCAAACCGAGGATCTCTCACATTTGGGGATTCAACTACTGGAAGCTTGTCCCGATTGGGCGTGGATATTTCCATATTCTCCTAAGCTCGTAGGAGGAGCTTGACCGAGTCTAGAACATCGACAACATACACCTGAAACCGGGGCTCCTTTGTCTCTCGGAATGGGATGTCTCGTTCAATCCTCACACTCACAGAAACACGATGGCCCAGATTTGGGTGTGCTTACATGGATTGAACTTCTTCTTTTAGCACCCTAAAATTATAAATGATAAAGCCTCTGGCATCGGAACTCCTCTTACGATCGACCATCATACGATCAATGTTGAGCTCGCTTTGTATGCCAGGGTGACGGTGGAAGTCGACCTCGGGGGTAAGCATCCAGACTCAATTTCTTTTAACGCAAATGAATACAAATATGAGGTTCGTCTGGAGTATGAATGACGCCCACCTTTCTGCGATCTATGCAAGATCGTTGGTCACTCCCTCATGAATTGTCGTGTGGTGAAGAGCTAGTCGAGGTCTCGGGATGATCATCCTAGGGAAGATGGATGGACTCAAGTTAGATGAAATAGAACGGGTCAACCCATTGTCTCTGGACTTCAAGAAAACATCAAGAAAAAGGAAAAAAAATGGGTAAATAAAGTTCCACATGTCGGGGAGTCCTCCGGTATTAAGTGGTCCGACCTGGATGAGGAAGAAGAGAATGAAGCTTTTGATGGAGTGATTATGGCTGAGAATGATTCCTTGGCTCAGGATACCCTTGTGCAACCTCAAAGCTCGATTTATGACCTTTACACTAGCTGATATCCCTTAGGCGATGACCAGAGTGTTGTTGCCCAGGCTTTGACCAGTAGCCAAGACTTCGTTGTTCTGGTGGCTCCAAATGAGAAAATTCTTGACTCAGATAGGGTTGTGGCTGATACGAAAGCCCCGAGGGTGGAATGTCAACACCACCCCCCCCCCCCCCCGCGAAAGACTAGGCCAAGAAGTAGGTGGATGTTCCTGGGGATGCAAATACTAACCACTTCCTAAGGGAAGATATTGAACTCATGGTCTGAAAAAGTATTGTACAGCTACGGGGTGACTGCCATCATGAACTTTCAGGTAATATTCAGACTGAAACTCATGAGTTCATGCATGATGTTGCAGGTATGCAGATCAACAATGCGGTTGTAGGTACCCCTTCAGCTCCCATTTTCCATGCTGACATGGCGCTTACAAGGATAGTGGGTTCACAACCCAATACCAAGGTTTGGATCCATTAAATAGTCCAAAAGACCAATCTAACCAACTGGTTCCTTGTTCAAAGGATCCCAATATGCATTTGCATTTGGACCAAAATTCTAGAAAAGTAATAAATAATTCTTCAGATCAGGTGCGAGTAGCTATCATTCACAAGGTGATAGGATCCAATGACCAGGAAGTGGCAGCGACTCCTTTGGCCACTGTGACTATCTCCGCAAACGCCTCTGATGTTATCACACCCTTTTTGACTCCAAAAGATTGCCTTACGACCCCAATTAGGACTATAACCAATTTGGATAAAAATCATGATGTTGATACTAAATCTGATTCTAATGTATATGTTGTTTCCTCTAAGACTAAACTGGGTAAACAACCCAGCTTGTCATCCTCTCAAGGACCTAGAAGGTCAGCAAGGAATAAGGGCTCGGGTGGAGCAAAAAAAGGGAGCTCTACCTCCAAACATAGGTTCAAATGAATTGTTTATTTTGTAATTGTCAGGGTTTAGCTAACTCTGATAATTTTATTTTCCTTAAGAGATTTATTCTTACTCACAAACCAAAACGATTTTCTATTGCTGAACAAAAAATTTATTTTTCTTCAAAATTCTTGCACTTGTGCTCTTCTGGTTATAATTTCCTTGGTGCTTTCAAGGATGGTTCTACTACTGAATCTCTCTAGATTTTCTATCATTCATCTTTGCAATCTGTTAATGTTGTTAGTTCTTCTGTCCAAATGTTTACTTGTGCCTTTTCTTTTGCTGGTATTCATACGGTTTACACTATGCTATACGCTAAAAATAGATATCAAGACTGTAGACCCCTCTAGAATGGCCTCATTTCCCTCTATATTTCTGTACAAGATCCCTGGCTGGTGATCGGTGATTTTAACGCCATTCTTCTCCCAAGTGAAAAGATTGGTCTGTCACACTCTCCCATCTCAACTAGAGAATTCAAAGCTTCTATTGAGGATTGTAATCTTATTGAAATCAACCTTAATGGTGATAAGTATACTTGTTATAAGAAATTATTCAACAGGATAGTGGCTAGAAAACTAGACAGAGCCTTCACTAATATTTCTTCCCTTGATTAGTGGGAATCTATTTCTATTATTACTTTACCCAAGATCAAATATGATTATCATCTTGTTCTTGTCAGCCTTTTTTCTAAGGGTTCAAAATCTCCTCTCCCCTTTAAATTTAACAATGCTTAGGCTGCGATCCCAGAATGTTCTAACATGATTAAAGATTTCTGGGATGGCATGAAACACCACAATGATCCTTCTGCTTGCAATGCTAAATTTAAACTTCTAAAATAGCAACTCAAGAGTTGGTGTTTCTCTAATATAAAACAGCTAGACACAAACATCTCCTCTTTGGAGAGTGAACTCAGTCGTATTTAGAGTTCAAATACCTACTCTGACTTTTCTCTTGACTCTCAAGCTGAAATTACCATTTCTATGAAGCTTAATTCTCTTCTGAAGCTCAATGATAACAGGTAAAAACAAATCTTTAAAACCAAATGGTTATAGGATTGTGATAGAAATACTAAATTCAACAATTCTCTACAAAAAATCAGGAAAATATGTAGGCCCCTTACCTTTCTCTGGGTGGATGAAACCCTCCTTGACACTGAGGAGGCCATTTCTAATCATGTGGTTGGCTACTACCACAATCTGTTTTAATGGCCCTGTGGTGAGTAAGGATATTCTTCCTAACATCATTCCTAAAATGGTCACTACTAAGGAAAATGAGCATCTCCTAAGCATTCATATGGATCATGAAATCAGAGCCATTATTTTCAGTCTCAACCCTGATAGTGCCTCAGGTCCTGATGGTTTCAACAATGACATTTTCCAACTATACTGGGATCTCATCCATGTGGATGTTTGCAAATTGGTTAAGTCCTTTTTCTCAAACGGTGTCCTTCCTCATGGGATAAATGCCCAATTTCTCACTCTTATTCCTAAAGTGGCCAATGCTACTGAGATTCTCCTTTTCTTCCTTGTTGCTCTCATCAACACTCTCTATAAAGTTATCACTAAGCTTCTTGCTAATAGACTCACCTCCATTACCAAAAAATTGTTTCTTGGAATCAATTTGGTTTTATCAAAGGAAGAACTATTCAAGATTGTATCTGCCTTGCATTGAAATGTACTAATATGATGAACAAATCCACACGTGGAGGTAGTGTGGCCATTAAGCTAGATATCAGGATAGTTTTTGACACCTTGGACTAGAATTTTATTTTTAAGGTCCTCAAAAGCTTTGGGTATAATGACTCTTTTAATACCATGATCCATACCTTACTTGACTGTGCTTACATATCTGTGCTGGTCAATGGGTCTCTTAAAGGCTATTTAAAATGCTCCAAGGGGGTTTGGTAAGGTGAACCTCTCTCTACCATTCTTTTTGCTATTGGTGAGGATTACTTATGTAGACTCCTTACGAGCCTTCTTAATAAAAACAAAATTAATCCCATCCAGGATTCTTGAAATTAAAATGTTCCTACCCATCTCTTATATGATGATGATATTATTTTATTTTTAAAGGGTGATAAAAGGAACATTCGAAACCTCTAAAGTGCTCTGGCCCATTATGAAGATATTTCAGGATAAGCGATCAGTGGGAATAAATCCATTGTTTTCTTTGGGAAAAACTTTTCCCCCAACAGAAAAAGTCATATCATTGACTATTTTTGGAATCAAAGAAGGCTCTTTCCCCTTCACCTATCTGGGTGTTTCTATCTTTTGGGGGAGACCTAAATCTAGATATTTTCACAGCATTGATGATCAAATTATCAACCAATTATCTTCTTGGAAGGGTAAATCTCTTTCTATGGCTGGCAGAGTCTGTCTTGTTAGGTATAAAAATGTTTCCAATATGGTTTACTCGATGATGGTTTATAGCTGGTCCGCCAGCCTTCTCAAAAAAATCAATGTTTACATCAAGAATTTTCTTTGGACTGGTATTACGATTGAACGAAATATTGTCACCATACCTTGGATCACTTGTTGTAAACCTCTGGATAAGGGTTGTCTTGGTATTAAGAATCTTATGCTTTTTAATGAATCTCTGCAAGTTAGAATGACTTAGAACCTGATTCATAGAAACTCTGACTCCATGGCCTTTCTTAAGAAAAGATTTGTTACCATGCTTCGAAATGGTAACCTAGGCTACATCACTTCATCCATTTGGCCTTCAATTAGACACTCTTTTATCAAAATCATGAACAAATCTAGATGGATGGTTTGTGCGGATTCCTCAATAAATTTCTGGATGGATAACTGAATGGTGTCCATTTAATCTCAATTCTTACATCCACCACTATTTTTGATAACACCAACTCCACTATAAGAGATGTTGTCAACTCTCTTGACATCATCCTTCCATATCACATCAATCACGTTATTAACAATTATTCTTTTTCTGACACTGGTGATTTCTTTATCTGGGGACCTTCTTTTAATAGAATCCTTGAATCAAAAAGTTTATATAAAAACAATTTTAAGGATTCTGCTTCTAATTTTGCTTGGTTGAATTCTTTTAACAAACCTTGGATCAAGCCCTCGCACCTCACTCTCATTTGGAAAGTTGTTCATAATAGAGTCCCCACTGATGTGTGTCTTCATGATTTTGGGATTTCTCTTTTCTCTAGATGTCAATTATGCAACCAACATCGCGAGGATTCTAATCATATGTTCTTGTCTTGTGATACTACTGCAGGTCTTTGGGATTAAATTTCTAACATATTTGGTTGCAGATGGTCTCTTCTTGATACTATCAAATCTCAAATCCAACACTGTGTGATTTGGAATTTCTCCAAGAAAATCAGGAATCTCTTTTTGATTATGGTGGCTGAGCTCCTACATGTGATCTGGTATGGTAGAAATAATTTTATTCATAATAATTTCACTTTCAATCACAATGCAGGTAAAATGTGTATTCTCATTGCCATCAAAGATGCCGCCTTGCTTCATAAGGATCAATGTGACAACTCTGTTGGTGATTTTGAGATCCTTCCCCGTCTTCAAATTATAGGTTCTTATAGGATACCTCAACGTACCTTTGATGTTTTCTACCAATCCCTGCTTCCAAGATGGATCAAAGTGAATGTCGATGGCGCTTCTAGAGGAAACCCGGGTCTGGCAGGTTGTGGTTCCATCTTTAGAGACTCTCTTGGCAGATTCCTTGGCTGCTTCTTCAGTGGATGTGGTACGACCTCGGCTTTGGAAGCAGAAATGTTGGGAGTCATCCATGCTATGGATTTTTCCACGAAAAAGGGATGGAACAAGCTGTGGATTTAGTGTGATTCAACCACTATTGTCCAACCTATCTGGAAGGGGGTGGTGTACCTTGCATGGCTGCTAACCTCTCGATGGATGAAATGTCTTACTTCACTCATGGATCTTAACTACATTGCCACACATGTGTTCCATGAAGTGAACATAGTTGCTGGTAGTCCAGCCAATAAGTGAGTCAATCAGGTCACTACCTGGTTGGATGATTATCCTGAAGACTCGCTCCCTTTCTATAATAAATATTGTAATAAGATTCCATATTTTAGACTTTTGTAGCTCCCTATATTTTGATTAATAAATTGTGCCTTGGTCTTTGACTGAGGCACCACCTTTTAAAAAAAATGTCCCAAATATTAGTAAAAATGTATATCAAAATATAGAAACTTGCTAAACATTATCATTGATTAGAAATGTCCAATCATAAAAATAAGTCAAAAAATATGAGATTATTCATACCTTTATCAAACCAAAATTACCTCAATAAGTAAAATAGAAACTCAAAAAAGTATTAGACGATCTAGCAGAGCTGGAAAAAATCATTGATGAATCCAGTGCTTCAAATAAACCATAACATAGAAGGGTTATTACTGGGATATCTGTTATAAAAAAATGTGTAAGGCATAGGTATATACATCAAAAAATACATTGATAACCTTGAGAAGATTCTATAGCTAATCATCTCCTGTTATGTTTCTCAGACTAAAGGAAATGATCACCCCAAATTTTATATTTTCAATTAAAGTCCCATGAACTGTATATGGTTTCTTATAAATTACCATTATAATTATATTGTGAATATGATTGGGAATTTAAAGAGAATTTATATTTCGTGGAAATGGATAATATTTTCTCCCTTTTCAATAAAACAATGAAAATTACATGGGTGAGTATTTAAGACAACAATGATTATTGTAAACTAATATTCAATTAGTGTGGAATCCTTGAATCCATTTCAGTGGTATTATTTTATAGATGTGTGCGGTTAGATAAAATGAAAAAATGTGTCAAATGGGAAAGATAACTGGAATATTTCCAAATAAATCGACAATTATTACAAGTAATGACATGGTGAGTATAATATTAACTATATTATGTAATATATAAATATTTTAAAAATTATTTTTTCTAAATTTTTCATATTTATAGGGAAACATTTCTTGGAAAAACCAAAATTTTATTGATATGGTGGTTGAGAAACCAATTAAATATGTAGTTTAGTTAAATGTAAAACTCTTTATCCCCATAAACAAAAGAAATATGAATTGGGAATTCTCATTTTTAATATGAAGAGAAAATATTTTTGACACTACAACTCTAGGTAGAGTTTGATGAGTGGTGTTGGACATGATTTTTATTGGAACAATTTTTTGGAAATGGTAAATTTTATCCTCTTTGAAATGAAATCCATTTTAATATAAACCAACTGAGTGAACAAAATTTTTCAAACCTGTAGAATTACTTTAATGAAAAAATAATAAATAAATGGATCCCTGATTAATTGGGAATAAATTTTCCCATACTCCCATTACTAGTGCAAATAACTCCTCAATATGGGGATAAAACATTGCACTACGGAATAATCATTTTCTATCTAATGAAGATGCTGGAAAATTATCAAGAATATATGAATAATTTATAATAAGAATAAATTGATGAATTATGGATTTATATGGAAAATTTTTGTAACACCCGAGACTTTTATGAGAAATATTTTGTTTTTATGATATATAAATCATCAAATAAATCTTTCACTACACACAACACTAGCTTGTCTTGCTTTACATGCAACCACGACCTTCCTCGATAGCTTGTGTCGTAAGCAATAACCGAGTTTCACTAAACAACAATATATTATAATATTATCCATTATGAATAGTATTAACATAATTTTCAATTTTATAACATTTTAATTCATCTTATACATTTTCAAGAATGAGGTATGAAAACAAAATCAGTTTTTTGGATAAAAGATGTATTTTTCAAAAATGCTGTTTTACCGCCTTTTGAAGGCGCACCCACATTAAATAAAGTTTTTGAAAAGTATATAAGTTCAATTTGACAAAATAAAATTCTTCTTTAGATTAAAGATATAATAATTTACTTTGGATAAAATTTTCATTTTATTATGATAACTTTCATATTTTAATGAATAGCAAAAACACGCTTTGTTTTAATTAAAAACAACTTTTTTCATCGCAATACTTTATATGGTTAAATTATAATATTGAATGTTTTAAAGTATAAATAGAATATATTTGTACCATTTAATATAATTTATGTCATTATCATTAATTTTACAATGAATTCATAGGTAAAAACATTTCAATCTTTGGCAATGTTTTAAATTTTAAAACCCATTTGCTTAACAACGGGATTAATTTTAAATTAATTACCGCAACTACTGTGTTTTTAATTTTGAAAAATGGATTCCATATTTGGAATCAGTGGGTCCAAATTATGTTAATAGGTTACTTTTTTTGATATTATAAATAGTAACTATGGTAATTTTTATTTACTACGGTTAATGGTTAATAAGGTAATTCAAGGTTAAAAGAATTTTATAATAATTCAAAATTTCCTTTAAACTTGTCCTAAACTTATTGGATGAGTAGTGGCCGACCATGGGCATCCTTGGGTCGATTTTGGGACCCCATTGAGCCACTTGTTAGTGACAATGACAATTTGGATTAATTAATATAATGTAAAGACAAAATTGACATTAACAAAAATCTTTTAGTAATTAATTTTTATAAGGGTTTATATAAATTATACTTTCGAGTATAAATATTAATTGGAAAGATAAATATATTTAATACATAATTATATTTTTTTTATAATTTTTAGACACCAAATGAATTAAATTATTTATGAAACAATAATGGTGATGTATTTACCTCATTAATAAATGATTTTAATAAATAAGATTATAATGATTAAAATATTTTCCAAAACAGGTCCAATTATGATTGGATGATTTTATTTCGACTATGAGTCATCTTATCTTCATCTTTAATGATTTTTGGACCTTTTAAAACCGAAGATATGTTTATAATAAAATAATATTTCCATACTTTCAAAAGGTGCCCCTCTCCTCCCTTATAAAAGGGCACCTCCTCCCTCTCTTCCTCACACCAATTTGAGCCTTCAAGCTCGGCCAAACCCTGCCCATTTCACTTCCCAACTTCCTTACAAACCTACTAGAGGTACTGGTATATCAAAAGACCAACTCTAGCGCCTTAAGAGAAAGTTTAAAGAAGGCACTTCGAGAAAGAGGTAATACCTTCTACCATTTTCTTTATGTTCCATTCTTCATCTACTCCCTCATATTTAGTTGTTTCATTATGAGGTAATAACATCAGTATCCCTCATATACTGATATGTTATTATAAATATGAAACAACGCTATTTCACCTCTTATCCATCCTACGGAAAATGAAATCACCGCGCGTTCGTACGTATGGAATACCGTCTCCATGCCGTGGAGTAATCTATTTTCCACCACCACCATACTTGGATGGGTATAATGGTGTAAATAATAACTATATATGAGATTATTGTAAAGTGATATTGATTCTTAAATAGTATACATACACTCCAATACAATTCCATGATCATGGGAACGAAATCATCGCTCGTGCGTACGTACGGAATACCGTCTCCACGATGTGATGCGACTCGTGCTATATGATCATCATTGAATAATGATTATATAAATGAATTTAATGAATGAATATGATATATATTACACTAATACCATTATTTAAATGATGTATCTATATCCTATGAAGATGAATAAGAATTTATTCGGCAAAACACGCATAAGAACAAAAAGTAATAAACACCCGAATAACAAGTAGTAATGAAATATTACTAATAAGAAGCTAAAATATGACCATATATGATATCATAACAATGAATATGATTCTGTAATAAGTCAATGAGATTATTTAAATCATTATACAGGAGGTTCGGACATGTACAAAGCATATCAGACCTAAGGTAAGGGAAAATATCACAATATCATTTTTATCCGAGATTGTTTATACTTTGGTATTTACTGGGGTGTATTTTATCATCCACATCCATGTTTCCTCAATATGTAATATTATTTCCATCCACCTACAATTTTTTAAATCCAATTTTACCCTTCGGTGAGTTTTTAGTAAACAATATAAAAGGAATCTTTTGTCATTTTTCATACGAGGTAGTTTTTGACTTTTCCGACAAAAGTACGAGAAGAATGTTTTTTTAAACTTATATGGAATGAATGGATTTTTAAAACATTATTTCCACGAAGCTTCCTTTACAATTTTTCAAGTTTATTTTTAATCAACCTCTTTTAGTTTAGAATTGTATGAAATGTTAAGAAAGGAAAAGTGTTTTTGAAGTAGAAAGGATATTTTCCTCAAGAATGGAGTTCAAGTGTTTTATCAAAATTATTTTCCATCTATGATAATAAAGGGTTCGGTTTTTATCCCTATTATTACATTGATTTGATTATGTTGTGATGGAGATATTTTTATGAATTCCTTTATCTTATATGAATTGTTTTATGATGTCATGATGTTTATGATTCCCATTTTTATTAGATGGGTTATGCTATGATGTATGGTTTATGATTTTGTGGAACACATAAGAATGGTATCATTATGAGATGGGTGGGACCTATATCTCCCTAAAATGCATTGGGTAAAGATTTTATATCTCATAAGAAAGACATGGCTGGAACGGCAGGTTAAACCGGTTCAGTGAAACAGGACTGAAACGAGGAGTGAACTCGGTTCAGAAATAGACTTTGTCCACTAAGATAGACTTGTCAATGAGTCTTGACTAATAAGAAATGATTCTCTATGATTATGTGTGTATACCACAATGTTTCATGTTTTATGTTAGGATTATTGGGATTACATTTCACTACCATTATTTATCCCATGTTATGAAATTATGATATCTTTTGTAGGTTAAGATTTCAAAAATCATATGTTCTTATGAATATGATGTGATTGATATTTCTTTTGTTTACCCTTACTGAGCATTTGAGCTCACCCTTTTGTATGTTTTCTTTTCCCAGGTCAAGAATAAGGTTATTAAGTAAGATATTCCAAAAAGGCACTATAGATATGATGAAATAAATGGGAGACAGTGTAGATTCTTTATGAACCAGTTGTTTATGTTTCCCAGTTTCTAAAGACACTATACCTATATGGTCCTTTCAGGGTTTTGTTATATGTTGTAATAAGTATGATTCAATTTTAAATTATTAACCATGTATGTAAAGTATGGGTCGTTATAGTTGGTATCAGAGGCAAAGGAGGTAGGAGTGAATCCGATCCTTGGGAACTCTCAAATGTGACTGTTGCACGAAGCATGGCTCTCCGCCCAAGGGATTCATGAGGAAATGGATGCCACTGGGGATGGTGGTGTGTCCCGACCAGGGGGTGTAACTACCCATGGAGTGCCCTAATAGGTATCAATTATAGTCCACTAGAAGTAATTCCAGTCTGCTATAGTTGGTATCAAAGGAAAGGTATAGTCAACCTTTGGAAAATAGGATATGAAAGATTTAGTAAGAAACATAAGGATATGTCTAAGCATAGAACACAATCTTAGTGTTTTAGAAATGGCCATGAACAACCTATGATAAGACCTTAAGTGTGAAATTTTATTCTTGATTATGTGGTTTTCCAATTATAAATAGTGTTTCTCACACTATTCTTCTTGGTTTTAGTCAATGGTTGGATCCCGAAGAAACCGTGTTCATGCGAAATGCGACGGGAAATGCAATGATTGTCCCCCTGAGCAACCAAACGTTATGGGAGCTGGAATTCAAAATCTTGTAGCCATGATCACACAACTTTCTCAAGCTATGAACCATTCTGGACTTTCAAATGAGCAAAGAAAGGAGCAACATTCTGTCGAATCCTTCATGAGGTAGCGTCCACCTTCATTCAGTGGGTCATCTGATCCATTATTGGCTGAACAATGGACCAGTACCACTGAAAAGATATTTTCAATTCTTCAATGTTCTGAACATGATAAAGTCATCTTAGCAGTGTATCGTTTGGAAGGTGATGATGATCAATGGTGGAATCTTATTAAGAATTTGAGGCAAAGGGATGAAATTGAGTCCATGGAATGGGACGAGTTCAAGAACTTATTTTTCAATAAGTATTTCCCTCGTCTTCTTTGAACAATGATGGAGAATGAGTTTCTTGAACTAAAGCAAAAGGATGATGAATCCGTTGGTACCTACGAAGAAAATTTTACAAGACTTGCAAGGTATGCTTTCGGAATTATTATCCAACCTGAGAGTAAGATCGATCGATTCTTTAGTGGATTAAAACCAAGTATTCGAAGGGCGTTAGCCATAAGGGACTTCAATAGCTACGAGGAAATTTTTTGATGTGCTCTCAAGGTTGAGATGGAGATTGGTGTAAACCATCAGTCACATGGGTTTGATAAGAAGAGGAAAATGGAATTCAAAGGAAAATCTAAAGACCACACTGAAAAGAAGATGCATTTTACCTTTTGCTCAATGTGTTGAAAGAAACATGGAGGAAATTGTCTTAAGGGGACAAGAAAATGTTATAAGTGTGGAAAAGAAGGTCATTTGGAAATTGAATGTTGAAATAATGGGAAGAAGATGTCTAATGATGCAAACAAAGGAAGGGATGCACAGAATGAACTTACTACACTTCAATGTTTCAAGTGCAATGAAATGGGTAATTATGCCAATCAATTCCCAAATCCAAGGGTTGATGATGATGATCAACGTCAACAAACTCTTAAGGCCAAAGATATAGGAAAGTCACATGCAATTACTATCGGCGATTTGGAGTACGAAAATGAAGTGGTGAGAGGTACACTTACCATCCACTCTAAAGTAGAAAATGTTTTATTTGATTTTGGATCCACCCATTCTTTTATTTCTGAAGAATTTTCTAAGGTTATCACCATATTTCCTCAACAATTAGATGTTGAGTTGGCTGTGAAAACTCCTAATGGCACAACGGTCTCATCAAAAGTTTATAATTCTTCTCTGATTGAAGTTTGTGGGAAAGTGCTTCCTGCAAATCTTGTGATCTTTCCTATAGGGGAATTTGATGTGATTCTTGGCATGGATTGTCTTTCTTTATATGGATCTCATATCAATTGCCAAAGAAGGGAAGTCACATTTCATATTCCAGATCAATCTATGATCGTCTATCGATGCAAGGATGAACATAACCTTCCAGTGGAAATTTATTCCATCTTATGGGTCTTGATCCCACTAAATGAAGGTTATTTATCTCAAATGGTTTGTGAGAAACTAACGATTAAGAATATTCCCATTTTACAGGATTTTGAAAATGTCTTTCCGGAGGAATTACCGGGTCTTCCACCAAATCGTGAAGTTGAGTTTTCAATAGAACTCATACCGGGTGCTTTTCCTATTTCAATGACACCTTATAGAATGGCCCCAATTGAGTTACAGGAATTAAAGAAGCAACTCCAAGAGAATCTTGATAAAGGATTCATACGCCCGAGTGCATCACCTTGGGGAGCACCTGTTCTGTTTGTTAAGAAGAAAGATGGATCAATGAGACTCTGCATTGATTATCGAGAACTTAACAAGATCACTGTCAAGAACAAATATCCTCTCCCACGCATTGATGACCTATTTGACCAACTACGCAGAGCTAAATACTTTTCAAAGATTGATCTTCGTTCAGGGTTTCATCAATTAAGGGTCAAAAGGGATGATATACCAAAGACGAATTTTTGTACAAGGTATGGAAACTATGAATTTTTAGTGATGCCATTTCGTCTTACTAATGCCCCTGCTATCTTCATGGATCTGATGAATAGAGTCTTTAGAGACTATCTTGATCAGTTTGTGGTAGTCTTTATAGATGATATTCTTGTCTATTCAAAGAGAAAGGAAGAACATGAAGATCACTTGATAATTGTATTAAAGACCCTGATAAAGGAGAAGCTTTATGCCAAATTTACCAAGTGTTAATTTTGGCTTCAAAAAGTTGCATTTTTGGGACACATAATCTCAAAAGAGGGGATATCTGTGGATCCAGAAAAAATAGAGGTTATCGAAAGATGGTCGGGGCCAATAACAGTAAATGAGATCCGAATTTTTCTTGGTTTGGCTGGATATTATCAACATTTTGTGAAATATTTTTCATGATTATCTAATCCACTCACCAAGTTGACTTGGAAAGGAGTTAAGTTTTTTTGGATAGAGGAATGTAAAGAGAATTTCAAGGAGTTGAAAAGAAGGTTATCCAGTGTGCCTGTGCTCACACTTCCTTGTAGTGGAGATAGGTTTGTGATCTATAGTGATGCATCCAAGAAGGGATTGGGGTGTTTTATTATGCAAAATGATATGGTGATAGCTTATGCCTCACAATAGTTGAAAATACATGAGAAAAATTACCCAACTCATGATTTGGAGTTAGCTGTGATAATCTTTGCATTAAAGATTTGGAGACATTATTTTTATGGAGAAAGTTGTGACATTTATACTGATCAAAAAAGTTTTAAGTAAATTTTCACACAAAAGGAGCTGAATATGCGCCAAAGAAGATGGTTGTAGCTTATTAAGGATTATGACTACTCAATTTATTACCACCCTAGGAAAGCGAACAAGGTGGAAGATGCATTAAGTCAAAAAGACCATGCTATATTATCCATGATGAGGATCACAAAAGATCCAATATTTATGGATTTACAAAGGATGGATCTTGGAATTATAATGGAAGGGGAAAATCGTATCTTTCTCAAATGAATGTTCAACCATCTCTACATGTAAAGATTAAAGAGGCACAGAAAGAAGATGTCAAGTTACAAAATAAGGTGAGAAATGATCCTAAATTCAACCTTGATTGTGATGGGATAATAAAGTTCAGGAATCGGGTGTGTGTTCCTCCCATCCCTGAATTAAAGAAGGAGTTGCTGGATGAGGCTCATAGTTCTTCATTCTCTATTCATCCTGGAACCACGAAGATGTATAGGGACCTGAAAGAGTACTTCTGGTGGGATGGCATGAAAAGAGATGTTGCTGAATATGTCTCTCGATGCTGGGTTTGTCAGCAAGTTAAAGCTAAGAGACAGAAGTCTAAGGGAATGTTTGAATCATTACCCATACCCGAATGGAAATGGGAAAACATCACTATGGACTTTGTCACTAGACTTCCTAAAACATCGAAAGGAAATAATGCTATCTGGATTATAGTTGATCGTCTTACTAAGTCAGCACACTTCATTGCTATTAGAGAAGATTTTTCTCTTGATTATCATGCCAGGATATATGTAAAGGAAGTGGTAAGATTTCATGGAGTACAACATTCCATTATATCAGATCGGGATCCAAGGTTTACCTCAATGTTCTGGAGAAGTCTTCATCATACTCTAGATACAGAGTTGAGTTTCAGCACTGCTTATCATCCTCAGAGAGACGGTCAGTTTGAGAGGACAATTCAAACTCTAGAAGATATTTTGAGAGCTTGATCTATGGATTTCAAAGGTTGTTTGGATCAACACCTACCTTTGGTGGAATTTTCTTATAATAATAGCTTTCACTTCAGTATTCA
This sequence comes from Viscum album, assembly GCA_963277665.1. NCBI lineage: Eukaryota > Viridiplantae > Streptophyta > Magnoliopsida > Santalales > Viscaceae > Viscum > Viscum album. Next base: position 42,606,862 of record OY728162.1, read on the forward strand.
GATGGCTCCTTATTAAGATCTCTATGTAAAGGAATGCAGGACTCCAACATGCTGGGATGAAGTTGGGGAAAGAAAGCTATTAGGACCTGATCTTGATGATGAGATGGCAGAAAAGGTCAGATCTCTTCGACAAAAAATAAGAGCAGCTCAGAGTCGACAAAAAAGTTATGCCGAAAACCAAAGAAAAGACTTAGAGTTTGAAGTAGGTGATAAAGTGTTCTTACAAATATCTCCTTGGAAAAGAGTAATGAGATTTGGAAAGAAGCGAAAGTTGAGCCCTAGATATATTGGTCCTTTTGAAATTCTGGATCATGTTGGGAAGGTAGCTTACCAATTGTCGCTTCCACCAAATCTCTCTTAAGTTCACAATGTGTTGCAGGTATCTCTCATGTGAAAGTACATACCTGATCCTTCACAAGTACTCAGCTCATAAGTTGTACCGTTGGAACAAGATCTTTCTTATATAGAACAGCCGATAGAGATTCTGGATCGTAGCGAAAAAGTCCTATAAAACGAGACCACTCACTTGGTGAAAGTTTTATGGAGGAGCCACCAATTAGAAGAAGCTACATATGAACTTGAGGGTATGATGAGGGAGAGGTATCCTCATCTGTTTGTTACGAAGTGACAAATTTTGAGGGAGAAATTCATTTTAAGGGGGGTAGAATGTAACACCCGAGACTTTTATGAGAAACATTTTGTTTTTATGATATAAAAATCATCAAAGGAATCTTTCACTACACACAACACTAGCTTGGCTTGCTTTACACGCAACCGCGGCCTTCCTCAATAGCTTGTGTTGTACGCAATAACCGAGTTTCACTAAACAACGATATATTATAATATTAGCCGTTTTGAATATAATTAACTAAATTTTGAATTTTATAACATTTTAATTCATCTTATACATTTTCTAGAATGAGGTATGAAAACAAAATCTGTTTTTTGGATAAAAGAAGTATTTTTCAAAAAATAGAGTTTTACTGCCTTTTGATGGCGCACCCACATTAAATCTAGTTTTGAAAATTTTATAAGTTCAATTTGACAAAATAAAATTCTTCTTTAGAATAAATATATAATAATTTACTTTAGATAAAATTTTCATATTATTCTGATAACTTTCATATTTTAATGAGTAGTAAAAACACGCTTTATTTTAATTAAAAACAACTTTTTTCATCGCAATAATTTATATGGTTAAATTATAATATTAAATGTTTTTAAAGTATAAATAGAATATATTTTTACCATTTAATATAATGTATGTCATTAGCATTAATTTTACATTGAATTCATACGTAAAAAAATTTCAATCTTTGGCAATGTTTTAACTTTTAAAACCCGTTTTCTTAAAAATGGGATTAATTTTAAATTAATTACTTCAACTTCTGTGTTTTGAATTTTGAAAAATGGTTTCCATATTTGGAATCAGTGGGTCCAAATTATGTTAATAGGTTACTTTTTTTTGATATTATGAATAGTAACTACGGTAATTTTTATTTACTATGGTTAAAGGTAAATAAGGTAATTCAAGGTTAAAAGAATAATATAATAATTCAAAATTACCTGTGAAAATTGTCCTAACCTTATTTGATGAGTAGTGTCCGACCATGGGCATCCTTAGGTCGATTTTGGGACCCCATTGAGCCACTTGGTAGTGACAATGACAATTTGGATTAAATAATGTAAAGACAAAATTGACATTAACAAAAATCTTTTAATAATAAATTTTTATAAGGGGTTATATAGATTATATTTTCTACTATAAATATTAATTGGAAATCAAAAAAGATTTCCTATATAATGATATTTTTTTATAATTTTTAGACTCCAAATAAATTAAATTATTTATGACACAATAATGATGAAGTATTTACCTCATTAATAAATGATTTAAATAAATACGATTATATTGATTAAAATATTTTTTAAAACATGTCCAATTCTGATTGGATGATTTTATTTAGACTATGAGTCATATTATATTCATCTTTAATGATTTTTGGACCTCTTTAAACCGAAGATAAGTTTATAATAAAATAATATTTCCACACTTTCCAAAGGTGCCCCTCTCCTCCCTTATAAAAGGGCACCTCCTCCCTCTCTTCCTCACACCAATTTGAGCCATCAAGCTCGGCCAAACCCTGCCCATTTCACTTCCCCACATCCTTAGAAACCTACTAGAGGTACTGGTCTTATCAAAAGACCAACTCTAGTGCCTTAAGAGAAAGTTTAAAGGAGGCACTTCGAGAAAGAGGTAATACCTTCTACCATTTTCTTCAAGTTCCATTCTTCTTCTACTCCCTCTTCATTAGTTGTTTCATTATCAGGTAATAACATCAGTATACCTCATATAATGATATGTTATTATAAATATTAAACAACTCTAGTTCACCTCTTATCTATCCTATGGAAAATGAAATCACCGCGCGTGCGTATGTACGGAATACCGTCTCCATGCCGTGGTGTAATCTATTTTCCACCACCATCGTACTTGGATGGGTATAATGGTGTAAATAATAATTATATATATGATTATTGTAAATTGATATTGATTCTGAAATATTATACATACACTCTAATACAATTCCACGATCATGGGAATGATATCATCACTCGTGCGTACGTACGGAATACCGTCTCCACGATGTGATGCGACTCGTTCAATATGATCATCATTGAATAATGATTATATAAATAAATTTAATGAATTAATATGATATATATTACACTAATAGAATTCTTTAAATGATGTATCTATATCATATAAAGAGGAATAATAATTTATTCGACAAAACACGCATAAGAACAAAAAGTAATAAACACCCGAATAACAAGTAGTAATGAAATATTACTAATAAGAAGCTAATAATATGACCATATATGATATCATAATAATTAATATGATTCTGTAATAAGTCAATGACATTATTTAAATCATTATACAGGAGGTTTGGACACGTACAAAGCATATCAGACCGAAGGTAAGGGAAAATATCAAAATCTCATTTTTATCCGAGATTGTTTATGCTTTGGTATTTACTGGGGTGTATTTTATCATCAACTTCCATGTTTCCTAAATATGTAATATTATTTCAATCCCCCAACAATTGTTTTAATCAAATTTTACCCTTCGGTGAGTTTTTAGTAAAATATATAAAAGGAGTCTTTTGTCGTTTTTCGTACGAGGTACTTTTTGAGTATTCCGACAAAAGTACGAGAAGAATTTTTTTTAAACTTATACGACATGAATGTTTTTTTAGAAGATTATTTCCAAGAATCTTCATTTACAAGTTTTCAAGTTTATTTTTAATCAAATTGTTTTAGTTTAGAATTGTATGACATGTTAAGAAAGTAAATGTGTTTTTGAAGTAGAAAGGATATTTTCCTCAAGAATGGAGTTCAATTGTTTTATCAAAATTATTTTCCATCTAAGATAACGAAGGGTTCTGTTTTTATCCCTATTATTACATTGATTTGATTATGTTGTGATGGAAATATTTTTATGAATTCCTTTATCTTATATGAATTGTTTTATGATGTCATGATGTTTAAGATTCCCAATTTTATTACATGGGTTATGCTATGATGTATGGTTTATGATTTTGTGGCACACATAAGAATGGTATCATTATGAGATGGGTGGGACCTATATCTCCCACCAATGCATTGGGTAAAGATTTTATATCTCATGAGATAGACATGTCTGGAATGGCAGGTTAAACCGGTTCAGTGAAACAGGACTAAAACGAGGAGTGAACTCGGTTCACAAATGGACTTTGTCCACTAAGATAGTCTTGGAAATGAGTCTTGACTAATAAGAAATGATTCTCTATGATTATGTGTGTATACCACAAAGTTTCATGTTTTATGTTAGGATTATTTGGATTACATTTCACTACCATTATCATGTTATGAAATTATGATCTCTTTTGTAGGTTAAGATTTCAAAAATCATATGTTCTTATGAATATGATGTGAATGATATTTCTTTTGTTTACCCTTACTGAGCATTTGAGCTCACCCTTTTGTATTTTTTCTTTCCCCAGGTCAGGAAGAAGGTTATTAAGTAAGATATTCCAAAAAGGGACTATAGATATGATGAAATAAATGAGATACAGTGTAGATTCTTTACGAACCATTTGTTTATGTTTCCCAGTTTCTAAAGACACTATACCTATATGGTCCTTTCATGGTTTTGTTATATGTTGTAATAAGTATGCTTTAATTTTGAATTATTAACCATGTATGTAATGTATGGGTTGCTATAATTTCATCCCCAGAGACCCAGCTAATATCTAGATAGAAAAATAATTTCGATGTAGGAGTTTCCTCTTGGAAACCGAGCCCCGGATATCAACATAAGAATTTAGAAAACTCGATTTTATGGCTATGACATAAAAATGGAATTGTTAAGGTTCCCAGGTTTACAAAAAATTTTATAGACCAGTTTTAGGGATGTTATAGGAAACATTAATTGAATGTTTTTAGATTGATAAACATTTATACAACCCAGTTTTATGGTTATTATAGGAAATTGGAATTGAATTTTGATTTGGTGTTCTTCTGGAGGTGGTTTATTCTATGATATATCTTCTTATATTGTTTCTCAATTTTTTGATATAAATTCAAGGAGGGGGTTTTTTATATCCTTGAATTATATTGAATCTTCTTAAGAGGAGAATATGAAATATGTTTTTATGTTTCTAGAATAATTACTATTTAATAACTAGAATTTTTTTTAATGGGAGAGTGTGACATATTGATGATTTGGATAGTTCATTAATTAAATATCTAATAATGTTGTACTATAATATATTTTTTATATTTTTTTAAGGATCAATATTGGTATACTCTGTTAAATATAGTTATAAAATTATTTATTGATTCATATTTTTTATTGTGTAGTGATGGAAATTACTTTCGAATAATTTCATTTGATGATATATGTTTATTGTCGTCTTTTTCTATGAATCTAATTTTCTCTAATGATTCGCTTGCTTTTGATGAGGTCGGAAACATATCCTTTGATTAAAATTTCTTTACATCACATATTAAAATAGAAATTATTATTCAATCTGACACTTCTATGGTTAAATAATTAATATTATAATGCATTCTCGGTGTGATAGATGTGTTTTGGTGTGGTGCTTTTGGACACATGGATGTTCAATAATGTTTTTTTATTTGTATGGAAGATTTTTATTGTGGAATGTGTAATGGAATTATTTCATTGGGTGGTTTCTTTTAATATTCCAGTGATTTATGATCATAGAGTGTCTACTAAAGGTTGTAAATAGATATTAATGGTTGGTTTTATTGGTATGGATATTTCATTATTAGTGATTATTTGTTCATAATTTTTTAGGACGCTGGTTGTTGGATATTTCATCAATATTATACTATTGGATATTATATTTTGGTTTTTATGATTCAATTTTATTGTATTTATAATTTAATAAATGGAATAATGATATTTAAATACTGATATTGATGTTATATTTTTTATAGGTTTTATTTTAATTTTATAGAACCTTGAAGGGAATATTATGAGTTTATGCTTCTAATGGGGTTGTTTTGTCTACATAGAGGTTACTAATTTTTATTTTATGATTTTTTTCATAATGATAAAATATATATTACTGATGAGATGTGGGTTTATAGAGTGGATTTGATATTTTGTTAAATTATTATAGTTTTTTTCCGGGGGATGTGTTTGAGAAGTTATATTTGTTTGGTGAGTTGTTTTAAGGTGGGTGAATTGTTTTATTTTGGTTATTTTAATGGGTTGTTTGGAAGTATTTTGGGAATTCTAACAATGTATCACATTTTCAGTTTCCCTTATAAGAATTCAAGAAATTTAAATAATCAAACCTCTTAAAATTATCTCCAAGATCAGTTTCACTTATTTTATATCAAATTTATTATTGTATTATGTTTCATCATTAAGAAGAACATGGATTAAAATGTATATAAGGATTTTCCATAATCTGATATTTAGTATCATTTATTGGAATTTTTATTTTTATATTTTCAGTACAAAAAATGTGATATTTACTATATTAACTTTCACATTTTCATACAACACATTTTCCTACAACACTTTTATAGTTTCATGAAATGGTAGATTAATCCATAAATGAAATAGAGAATCTTTTTTATTATAATATGTCGCATTTTCATAAAAATTGCGCTTTCTTGAAATGGTATCCCTATCCATTACAGATAAAACTATACCATGAATTCATGAACATAATAAATACTTTAATGTAGTAATTAAAATTGGAAATATCAAGCACATGGTGCATAAACATCACAATTAATCCCATAAAACTATAATCCAATGACGTCAATACTTCTTGAACTATTTCAATGTTATGTCAGTTTACCTCCAAAGATGATGTGCCTAATTTTCATTAAAGTCTTCCTAAAAAAGAGAAAAAAAATAATCAAAACACATATAGAAAATAATGTTACTAAAAATTATATTTTTTATGAAGTTTGAACACCAAGATCAAATCATTCTTGATATCTAATTAACTTCATGAAATGAAAATGAAATCAGACAACAAATAACCATTAGAATATTGAACTTAGAAATTAAATTTCTCTTAAAATAAAATTGTACCATCATAATTATAGTATACTTGGTCATATTTTTATCCAATTGTGTCTGATTTCGGTATCGATTTTCTAAAATATTTTTATTTTATCGCCCAATTTCTGATTTTTTCATTATAAAATAATCAATTATTAAAATTGTGCATGAACTATCATGAATAGTAACTATATTCAATTATATATTTATAGTATTCATCTATTTCAAAAAATTAAATAAATTAGAGAAGGCAATGCCATAACCCACATCTTCCACACAAGATATGGTAATCAGCTTCATTACTATTTATGCTAAATCATTGTAACATTTTTCTATAACTAATTTTTTATAGCATTTAACTGAACATAATCTCCTTCAAATATCACAATTTTTCTAGGGAATTGGGTCTACCTTTACAAAATATATATTTCATTTAATTATCTCACTTTAAGAAGATATTAAATTTTAAAAACATGTCCCAAAATTTACCCAACAAACACAAAAGTTGAACAAGAAAATTCTAAAACATCATCGTAAGATTTATATGATACACCAAATTGATCTGCACATCCAACCATTCCATTATGATAAATTAATTGAATTCCAATTTGAATAATTTATATTATAAAAAAACAACAATAATTTGATATTCAAGTTTAAATAAATCAAATAACATAGGTTTATATGTAGTAGAAACATGACACATCAATGCATGGTAAGGGTAAAAATTATGAGAAAACTTCTATATATCTAATTTAGCATTTGTTTCACAATATTTCTTTTTTTCCAACTATTAGTCAAACTACATAAATAAATAAATAACAATTGAAATGAATGTAATATTCTGTAAATCCATTAAAAAATTCACTTCATTAACTGATACGTATTCTCAATTTTAAAGAATATTTCAAAATTTAATGTTCATACATTTCTTACAAAACGAATACATAATCTAACCACAGTGATTTCCCATCCCCATATTATTCTCTAGGGAAATCCCAATCATGATAAAATTTATGTTCATAATGGTGTTGGAGCATTCACATCTTAAATCTAGTAAGAAAACTAGATCCATATTTTATCCAATTACCTAAATGTTTAATTCCATTTAGCATCAAATGAAATGAAAAAAAGGCAATGTTGAATTCTCACTAGAGCATAAAAATTCATTTTACCATTTTCTCATATTGATTAGTAGATATAGATTAAGGTTTCATCATATGATTCATCTATAATTTTTTTGAAACCACTAGGAAAACATAGTCACAATTTATTTATATAACAATGATGCCCTAAAAACAACAATATCTATTGATTATTGAACCCCACAAAGACAACTAATGTCTTGAATGATTTATTAGTGATGAATGTTTTGTAAAAAATAAGTAAATATCCCAAAATATCATGATATATAACTATTTTTTGTATCATACAAGAAAATATTACTAATTTATACATTCATGGAAAACTACATATTGTAGACAAATGAAGGATTCCCATGACATTGTCTTTGTAGGTACTCTAACAGGAATCATACGTAACTATAATCTAACTAACTCTTGTTTTTAGACATCGAAAATCATTTGATTGATACATGTGTAACCAATAACATCTAAACCACCCATAATAGTTATCATGAAGGAGAATGATTCATTTTTTAATACATTCTAAAGCATTCACATCTATCTCAACTACACGGGCTTCTGTTAGTTTTATTGGAGACCTTATCATGTGAAATTATTAAAGTATATACAAGGGATGATTATGTACTTCAAAAAAAAGTACATTAATATTGCAAGAAGACAACATACTACCCCCCATTTTAGCAAGGTATCATGTACCTGTCTTTAGCCAAATCAAATTTCACCATGCTATCACGTTTTTTAACCTTCCTATGACCTTTTTGATACAAGATAAATGTCTTCACATGATAATTCTTTTATCCTTTCCTATTTTATTTTAGTATTTTCAATGTAAACGTAACTCATTTACTCCCCCATATGTGATATAAAAACACTGTGCATTATCAAGTGATTATAATGTTATCCCAATAACTCGTTTAATATATGCTTCTACAAAATCAACATCGTCAGTATTTGAACAACCATAAAAAAAACATAAGCACAATTAAAGTACATTAATTTTACAATAGGAATAAATATATTTGAATATATTTAAAATATATGAATAAAAATGTAATTAAAATAATTTAATTAGAAAAATAATTATTTATAAATATATAAAAAATAATTGTATTTCTAAAATTATTAATAAATTTTTAAAAGATATATTAAATATTTTTTTTCATTAGAAGTTATACACTACAACCACACCCTATATTTTCAAAACTATAGAATATATTAATAAAATATAAACTTATAAAAATATATGGTTATAAAATAATTAATTTTAATAAATATGATTTAATTTAACATTTGAAAATGTGGAAACTATTTAAAAATAGTGAAAAATAAGTTAAATAGTTGTGAAAATAAAACAAGTGGGACTTCCAGTGGATTTTTTATAAATATTTTTTATTTCTATATAAAACTATAAAAAATCAAAATCAAAATTGGTACATAATTTTTTTAAAAATGATTTAATTTATAATTTGAAAATTTATTAAAAAATAGAAGTGGAATTTATTATCCACCATAAGTTTCAGAAGAAGTTCGATTGGAAATTACAATAGAACTTCATCATATGGTTCCAGTGGATATTCCAAAATGATAAATAGTATATTAATTTTAGTTAAACATCCACTGGATGATTAAGCACACACACTTGGACAGAAACTAATTCTAGATTTACCACAAAAATAACGATAAAATAATTCGAACATATTCTACTATACCATCAAATCCACTAAATAAATCATCACGCAGTCATTGTAAGAAACTAATTATCTATTTAACAAAAAAAATAAAAGAACAATACTTCAAATATAATGTGAAATATATTTATCTTTATCCATTGTAAGCTGAATAGAAAAATTAAAAGTAAAACATGCATCGAAATGAATGCAATTTCCCCCACATTGGTAAAACCTGAAAAAATCACATGGATTCAACACTACACTTCCATGACTCATAACATTCATTGTGAGATGATTCACACTATAAAAATGACATGAATAATAGACTATACCCTATGGGCTCCATCAATTTTCACTAATATAAAATAAAAAACCAATAAAACCCGGTGAAAATTAGAAATAATAACTCTAAATCCCATAATCCCTTAGAGCTTTCTAAAAAACCATTGAAAATACCAAATCGTGACACACAATCTGGTGTAGGGTCGCATTTTATCATCTATTTCCATGAAATCCCATAATCCCTCAACCCTTTCTCGTTGAATAATAGTGGAAACAAAAAATCCTATATTGAAATCCCACAATCCTTCAGAGTTCACCCAGAGAATCCAAATTAAAATTCCAAATCCCTATCTCGTGATCCCCTTTTTCACGTGCCTCATTTCCCATGAGATAAAAATGACCTCAAGAGCCTCCAACAAATAACTGTAACATGATACCACCAAGGGTCAAAATGAAAACGTGTTAGGACATCATAATGTCATAGGATCATCCTGTAATAAGGGTACATGAGATGATAAAATGCGACCAAGGATGCATACATAGTCCCTTTATTACCAAAACTTTTGATATTTGACCCCTCCATCACTATAATAAATCACCCAAAAGTCCCCAATAAATATGTTTTAGTTTTCAGGAATCCATCATTATGCAATGGTACAACTAGAGAGATCTACAAGAAAGGCCATCAGGGATGAATTGGATGGTACATGTCATTATTTTCCTACCCTTCCAAGATATCACCCCACCACCTCCATTATCGACGACCCATATTTAGAGAACTATACAATGAAAATGTAATAGGGTTAAATTTTTACCAATGGAAATGTAGAAAGAAACATCATGAAATACCATCAAGATGAATATTACACCTTTATTGGGGATTCGTTATACCACATCCATAAATTTTTTCCAACCTTAATGATCCATAACCACACCCTATCCATGATCAATGATCCCCAATTTTCTAACAATGCAATTAAGGTGTTCTTAGAGACATCGTTAATCAATAACAGTGTATAAGGGAACCAGTTTGGACCCAATATGGATCAAAACTCTTATAATTAATTGAAGTAGATTAAAAGAGTATTCATTGTGCTTTCTAGCTCAAAGTATACACTAGATCCTCCCTCTTAATCCAAAACATCTCATCCCAATCCCCAAAGGATAGGATTCTGAGGAAAACTGGTGTATTTTTCTATAATAAACTCAAATGTGGAAGCATGTATAATGATCATTGGATTTTTTCATAAAAACAAAAATAATAGTAGTAAGATACATTTTTTTTCAACTTGGAAATATCTTATAACACACATAGGACATCCTATTTATAAGGATAAAAACAAAAACAAAAATAAATGATGGAAATATCGAGAGAAATAAAATTGTATATATTTTTTTCACTACATGTTTCTCAAACCATCCATTTCCAAACGCGTCAAACACTCAAAATATTTTGTTATCAATCATCTGTCAAAGTAGTAGATGTTTAGTTTCATCCGTAAAAAAAATATCATCACCCCCTTATAATTTTTTTACTTTCTAACCTAGAAATATTCATAATCATTCATCATATATATATGTGTCTAATCAATAGGTTCAATGTCTTCACCATAGTAAATAACATCCCTTTTCATGTAATCCATAGTGGTGTTGATGGAATGGATTTCCTCACATACCACTCTTCTCCATATTAAATTGTATTTTTCTTACTCAAAGCATACTTTTTTGGAAGTCTCCAAGAGATAATAAAAATCATCACACTACTCAATTATTTATATTATAATGTATTTATGTGAAACTCATTGAATTGTTTTTGGAAATATAAGAGAAAATTTTCATTTAATGTATTATTATTTAGAAGTATGTGGTGACATTGTCATTGGTTCTTCAATTCCTCATTCATCCAACAATACTTATTCAGTGATTTCTTTAATTTATCTAGTGAGTCATAACTCTCTGGAGAATCATATTAATTCCATTTCCATGAAAAATATTCTTAAAAACTAAAATATATTTTGAAAATAATCGTTTGGTGATGTGATTATGCAATTGATATCCTATTTCTCAATCTCTATACCCCATAAGGACCCAATTTTCTCCTTGTCATTGATCTTTGTTCACTTTTCCTCTAAGATCCTAATATATAAAATAGAACTAAAAACCATAATAAGGATTACTCTTGGATTATGATTACTTAATTCTTTACATGGAATCTGTTCATCATGATTTTGTGTTGGGAATATATTGAGTAGATACACTACACAAAAAACCAACGTAACATAGAAATTCATGGGAAATAATTTGTCATTCAACATGCTTCTTTCCATGTTGAGATGGGTTTTATTTTTCCATCCAGCTACTCCATTGAGTGATTTTTGAAGACAAAATCAATTGGTGTTAAGTTATATGTTTCATTTTGTACTCTTTAACAACATCAGAGGTGCACTTCCCACCTCGATCAAATCACAATGTTTGTATGAGATCTTTGCATTGATTTTCCTCTAACACCTTGAATTCATTAAAGAGATAAAAACTTTTGCATTCATGTTGAGAAATTGTTTCCATGTTTTATTATTATAATAATTTAATATTTTATAAATTAAATTCTTTTTACATTTTATTTTGGAATCAATTGACCACACACATACACCTAGACTAACATCATTGGTGCATCCGCTTTCAAGTTAGCCATAATTTCAAAATTGTTTATATATTATTTTCATAGAAACAATCTTCCAAATGTTTCATTCAGTTGGATAATGATAAGAATCTCATTCTCCATTTACATTATTTTTAATAATATTAATCATTCCATGTTTAAATGTCACACCCTCTTTTTCATGTCTTTGTGTTGATCTGATTACATAAAAATACTGATCATTTTTCTAGGTCTTAGGTGTGATTAATGTTGAGTTTTGAAGTTTAATATATATCTAATCATCCATATTTGGGTGCCACTATTATTTTTTTGGGTGTTTTTGTAGAAAGGGTTGTTACTTCATTATTTTGGGCCAAACCGTGAGCCCATTTCCAGATTTAAAAACATATTTTTTTCTTTTATAACTCCTTTATTTTTTAACATTATAAACCCATTACAATTAATATTTTTCATCATATGACATATTCAAGTCTAGATATCCTTTTGGACCGATTATGAATTAATAATCATGGTGAATTTGTGTTATCTATTCAGGTATTGGGCCAGCCCATGGGCCCATTTCTAGTTAAAAAAATTGTTTCTTTAATATTTTTTTTATTTTTTGACATTATTCAGTGATTCCACCTCCCAAACAATCCCAATATTCTTAGTCTCACCAAATTGTATTTTTTTCACTCTTTGGAGCTCATCGTAGCTAAGTATTCGGGAGAAATGTCTCAAGATTTCTGATATCATCTATATTTTCTAATTTAAATTGTCTCTTTCTTAGATCCTTTATCATTCTGTATTTTTACCCCAAAATAAAATTTCTCTAGTTCTTCCAATCCTAAAGATATTGTCCATGATTTTCCATGCCATTAACTTTCATGTAAGGGTATAGATTTTAGGTAAGATTAAGATTCCTTTAGCTTCTAAGGTGAGATTCCCTCTCCCTTCTTCTCCCTTTTACTTCTACTTCCATTTTTTTGGTTTCCTCTTATCACATGGTCATTAAAGACCTATGGAACTATTTTGAAATGATTTTTTAAAGGTTTTTGGTTCGTTTAGGTTGGGTCTTCATAGATCTATAGTGTTGGGAACCGCAACGACTGTTTTCGGGTGTGTGTTTCCTTTCCTCTATTGATCTGAGGTAATATATCCCTTATACAATCCTTTATCATTTATGTTTCACCATTATCATGTTGTTCCAACATTATTTATAAGATATTTTCTTTTTTAAAACCTTGTATTTAATTTTTTTATGTGAAAATGAAGTTTTATGCTTTATTCTGTTAAAAATATAGTTGTTTTGGTATAAATGTTTACTCTTATTGATTGATAAATTATTTCATGATCTTACACACTTGTTTTATGGAATTTTGAATATTTTTTAGTATATTGAATAAATTTTTGGAATGAAAATGGTATTTTATCCTTGTTTAAGTGCTTAAAAAAGTTGTTTTCTTAAAGAGTGCATGACATGTGTTCGATAAATTGCCAGGTTGGATTTTTTGTGTCTAGTGAAATTTAAAATGATTTTTTCGATTCATAAATAAATTGGTTACATGAGAAAATTATTTTTTGGATCTATTTATGGACTTAAAATTTGGATTTGGTTTTACAAAAAAAATGGGTATTGGTTTACAACAATTTTTGGCCCAAGTTTCTGGAAAATGGCCCATTTTACATCCTTATGAAAATGGCTATGTTTGGAATATGTAGCGTAAGTGTTTTAATGGATTTATGATTTTGGTATGCTGCTATAAACTGTGTGTATACACCCCCTTAAAAAATTGAAATTTATAACTTTTTCTAATGTTTTTTGGAGAAAATGTTTAAAGCCCCATTTCCCCTTTCCTAAAAATGAATAATGAGTGTTTTACATGTATCTACCATGTTGTGTCAATTGATATTGTTTAATGGTCTATGAAATGATTTTATTAAATGTTTTTAGGGTTGAAAAATATGGTTGGGTATGGTTTTCTTGTGTTTTTGTACTTAAAAGAGTGTTTTTGAATGAGTTTTATGTGCAAAGCCTCAATACACTACTTCAAATTGTTTTAGGGGAATTTTTAGTGGTTTATTGGTTTCTAAAAGAAATGTGAAGAAAGTTTGTGGGTTTTTTTCTTTTTATTGTTTGGGAATGGAATTTTTATATGAAATGTGTATTTGATAATATGTGCCTCTTGATTGATCACTAAATGAAATCTTGTGTATCTAGGTGGGAGGACGTGTACTAGTACGCTATTTATCCCATGGGGTTTGGCCCCTGTTTCACATAGCATGTTTGATGATGACATAATTAACTAAGCTATGGAGAATATGATTTTGGGGGACCACGAGGTTATTGGTATTATCCCTACTAATGGATTGTGTGCACGAGATCATATATTTAATATGGTTACCATAATCGAGATACGAGGTACCTATGGTTCACAACTAACTAGTGCCTAGGGGTGTTCCAGTGACTTGTGATCATTGGATAATTTGTACTCACCATCGACATACAGTTTATTTGGTTTTTTAATTTAGAAGTTTACGTGATTTATTTAACATTCTACATTCTTTAAAGAAAACCTCTTGAAAACTAGCATCATTTTGATGTTGCACCTCTTTGAAAACTGTTACTAGCATTCTTGTTTATAAAACATGCATGTTATTTTATTGTAATTTTTTATAGAATGGGACCAAATTTGGAAATCATACTTTTATATCTTGCATTTGAAACATTATATTGATGTTGATTTTATTTTAAAGGATTTGAATTTTTTATAGAATATAGAGCTAACCTATTACGTTATAATACTCACGCCTATAGTCTTCTTCTGTTTTTAAGGCTTGTGCAGGTTTCATCTTGAGTTCAAATGCCTTGGGAGACGTGTGATCTTTATATTGAAGTGTAAATAGAGGGTTTACATGGAGTTAGTTGGTTATATATTTTAATCAGTTGAGTTGTTGGTTTAGTTGTAATTTACGTTTCTTGTACAAATAATGTTCAGTCCAATTTTAATGTAAATGTATTTTGGGATGTGAATTTATTTCTGTTGTTTTTTGATTATTTATATTTCTGAAAAATTGTTCCATTTTGTACTCTACTAATTCCCTCAGTTCTTATCTCTATCCTGGGAGGATCAGGAACGTCTCTTGTGACTTGTCATGGGCTGGCCTGGGTGATCAGTTCAGGGTCAACTCGGGCTGGTTCATGAAAAAATGGTATCAGAGGTGGTCGGCTCTTAGCAATACTTTCTTTTTAGAGCACCCTATTTTTTTTGGGGATGTCAAGGCAGATGGAGTAGTATTTTTGGGACTTTAGGGGTATATTTGGGAATACCATCGCAAACCATTTCTTGTTATGATCCTCGAGTTTCCACGAGATGTCCGGTTTTGTTAGTGTCCTTTGTTCTTGTTAATTGTTTGGTGTTGGGATATGACATGGGGAGTCTGACTAATGGACTTTGTGAGTTATCATAGACTGTAAATCCATGTGGAGTTGGGTAATGGTCCTAATAAGTGTCTCTTTATTGGTGTTGGGTTTGACATATGGCTGCCAACCATATCTTCAAGTCACCCCCCGACACTAGTTCCGTATTTTAGGGTTTCTTGGACCTTTATTGTATTATAAATTTTTGTTTTGAAAATACTTAAGTGAGAATTATGGAAATGGGTTTTAAAGGAAGGACTAGATTTTGAAAAGTGGAAAAAGAATTTTCAAAAATTAAATATAATAATGTCTTTCGAAAGGTTGTGTTTTTTAAACAAATTTTGGTGAGGAAGTGGAAATGATTTAATGGGATTGGATTTTCCCTAATATAAACATGTGGTTTATTGAAATAAAATGTTTTGAAAGTGTGAATAATTTTAAAGTAATTATGGAACATTATTTTAAATGCGGTGTTTTCGGTTATTGAAAAGTGTTTGAATATTATGAATTGGTTTTTGAAATTTGGTTTTGAGTGGCAGGTGTTTTCTAGAAAGGGTTTTGGCCTTTGTGGTTGTTAGATTATGAAAAGAGACCTTGCTGAATTTTTTAAAATGGGAAAGGTCTATTTGGAATAGAATGGTTGTTTCTGGAAGTTCTATTAAATTAAATGGATTTTTTTTAATCAAATGGTTCTGAAAGAAGCATGGCTTGTATTGTGAAATAAGAAAAATATTTTTGATTTTGTGGTTAATGTTTCTATGGAAGGTACACAATTATTTTTGTAATGATGATTCTTTGTTTTAGAAATAGGTGTTTTCTTGGGTCCTCACATGCAAGGTTTTGTGGATATATGGAAGAATGGTTGTTATGGAACGGTATTTGAGTGCCCAGGGTGGCATGTAAATGTTCATGTGAGCGAGACTTGATGAAACACCATTGGTGAATGTGAAAATCCATCCTGATAGTTTATTTTTTTCAGAAGGGTTTTGAGCTGAAAAATTTTGGTGTTAGTTATGAACCGATAGTTATGTGGATGATTAATCGTATGTCTTAGAAGTTTTGTCTATTATTTATGCTTAATTATGATCTAGAAGTCATAATCTTGTTGCGTCATGAGATGAGATCTTGTTGGTGGCTCGATTTTGGGGTAAGGATCATTGGGTTTCTAAAGATATGTTAGAGGATGTGATATATCCATGGATGGTTCTCCATTAAAAATCTTTTCAGTTGATCAGCCTAAGGATTTGTTTCAAATTCTAATTCCACCTCTTGGAAGGAAACCATAGCCCATTTCTTTAAATAGAGAGATATTTGGGGTCGATTAAAAGTGCATTCACTTTATGGTTATTCTCCTAGTTGTAGCAGTTGTGCTCGTTGATGCTTAGTGGGTGTTTTTGTGTGCCTTGTTCATTCTGATCCTCATTTAGAGTAAGAGAAAAAAGTGATGTGTATCTCCAGGTTCCTATTTGGGTAAAAATATGTTTTCTATGAAGAGATATTTGTGGTGTATCTCGATCTATTGTTTCTTTCTAGTAGTGTTACATGGTATTATGTGGAACTAAGGGATGGAGTACAAGTTGGGGGTTATCAATTCCCGACTGCGAGGCAAGAGATGCTTCATCCATCAGAGCTCCAGCCATAGGTTTTAGAGTGAATCTTCTTCATATTTAGGAGTCCTAGGATTGTTCATAGTATTGCAAAGCTCATACCTCTACCATTTTAATGAGGTAGATCCTTTGTTTTTTTCTTATTTCAATGGCCCAACGATTGGGTCCCCTTCCCTCCCCTACCTAATTGGTGGGAGTTTGGATCCATACAGAGAGTGTTGGTCCAGTTCTTGCCGCCTCCATTCATGAGTTGGATGCTTAAATTTTCATGTTGTTTTCTTCTCAACTAAGGTTGGTAGATTGTTACATGAGAGTTTTTCGGGCTTGTGTTAGTGAGGACCGATTATAGCTCATGTTGATTTTTTGTTTCTTCATTTCTAGTTGGTTTCTAATGGTGGGGAGACCCACCATGGGTCTCACGGGTTTTTATCCTAAGAACTTTTCTAGTTCTAGTTGTTTCTTAATGGTGCAGAGTACATTAAAGACTCCCATGGAATAATTGGTTTTTATATGTTCTCTTTGGTTTGGGTGATCGTTGTGTTCATTGGAAGAAGGCCCAACAATCTGATTCTTAATTTTTTTGTTGAGGTTGTGACTCGATCCATCGGTTGGTTCTCAGGAAGTGGATGTGAGTGGGTGTTTTGTTTAAGGCAAGAGGATTAAGGTATATTAATTGTGAATGATATTTACTTGGATAGGGTGGCTGGATCATATTTATAAGGAATCCTAAGGTGTTATCTTTTAACTGGAAAGTGTTATGTCTTTCCAGGTGTGAAAAGATTTAATGGTGGGTAGAATTGTCACACCTAGTTTTTCATGTCTTTGTATTGATCCGGTTCATTGGAAATAATTGTCTTTTTACAGGGTATTAGGTGAGATTAATGTTTAGTTATTAAGTTTAATCTATATGTAATCATCTATATTTGGGTGCCTCAATTCTTTTTTGGGTGTTTTTGTAGAAAGGGTGGTTACTTCAAGATCTGGGCCAAAACATGAGACCATTTCCATATTTAAAAACATATTTTGTTTCTTTTATAAGTCATTAATATTTTAAATTTTTTGACTAATAACAATTCCTATTTTTCCTCCCATGACATATTAAATTCTACATATCCTTTTGGAGCCATTAATAATTAATAAGCATGGTGAATTTGGGATATCTATTCAGGTATTGGGCCAGCCAGTGGGCCCATTTCTATTTTTTTTTAAAATAATTTTTTTATTTTATATCTTTCGTATGTTTTTACATTTATCTGTGATTCCACTTATCACACGAGCCCATGATACCTAGGCACACCCCCATTGTCTATTTTCACTCTTTGGAGCTCATATTAGCTGAGTATTAGGGCGAACCTTCTCAAGATTTTGGAAATCGTCCAATTTTCTAAGGTAAATTGTCTCTTTAATAAATCTTTTATCATTATCTATTTTTACTCCAAATAAAATTTCTCCAGTTCTTCCACTCATATGGAGAATTTAAAATAAGTTCCATTCCATTGTGTTTCCTCTATGGGTGTATATCTAAGGGAAGATGATGTGTCGTTTAGTTTCCATGGTGAGATTCCCTCTCCCTTATTCTCCATCTTCCTTATCTTTCCATTTTATTTTGGTTTACTCTTATAAACTATTCATTAAAGACCTAGGTTACTATTTTTTAATGATTTTTTATAGGGGATTGGGTTTTTAGGGTGGGTCTTCATAGATCTAGATTGTTGGGAACTGCATCGGGTGATTTCGGGTGTGTGTTTCCCTTCCACCATGGATTTGAGGTAGGATATCCCTTGAACAATCCTAGATCATTTAAGTTTCATCATTATCATGTTTTTATAACCATATTTATATTAAATTTTCTCCTATGAAATCCTGGTTTTAATTTTTGTCTTTGCAAATGATGTATTATGCCTTATTTTTTAAATAATATATATTTTTTGGTATAAATGTGAACTCCTCTTGTTTGATAAATTATTCCATGAGCTTATGCACATGGTTTCTGTTATTTTGAATATGTTTCATTATCTTGAATAAATTTATGTCATTAAAATGGTATTTTATCTTTTTTTTAAGTGTTCACAATAAGTTGTTTTGTTAAGGAGTTCATGCCATGTGTTCGGTAAATTGCCCGGTTGGATTTTATGTGTCTAGTGAGATTTAAGATAATTTGTTTGGATTTATAAATATATTTTATAATGAAAAAAATTATTTTAGGATCCTTTTATGGCTTTAAAATTTTTATATGGTTTTACAAACAAATTTGTTTTGGTTTACAACAAGTTTTGGCCCGAGTTACCGGAAAATGGCATGTTTTACATCCTTAAGAAAATTGTTGTGTTTGGAATATGTAAACTGACTTTTTAAGGGATTTTTGAATGTTTTTTTCTGATATAAAGGGTGTGTATACACCTCCTTAATAAAATTTAATTGTATAACTTTTTCAAATGTTAGTTTTTAGAAAATAATTAGAGGCCCGTTTGGCCTTTCCTAAAAACGAAGAATGAGGTGTCAATTGGTATTTTTTTATGGTGCATGAAATGATTTTATTAAAAGTATTTATGGCTGAAAAATATGTCTGGGTGTGTTTTTTTGAGTGTTTATACTTAAAAGAGTGTTTTTAATGTGTTTTATGTGAAAATACTCAATACAGTCCTTGAATTTGTTTTATGAAAAAATTTAGTGGTTTATTGATTTGTGAAAAGAAATGTTAAGAATTTTTGTGGGGTGTTTGTGTGTTTATTGTTTTGGAATTGAATTTTAATGTGAAATGTGTATTTTATAATATGTGTACCTTTATTGAGCACTAAATTTAATCCTGGGTATCTAGGTGAGCAGACGTGTACTAGTATGCTAGTGACCCCATGGGGTTTGGCCCTTGTTTCACGTAGCAAGTTTCAAGATGACAACACTAACTAAAATATGATTATGATGATGTTGGGGGACCACTAGGTTATGGTTATTCTCCCTACTAGTTTCTTGTGTGCACGAGATCAGATATTTAATATTGTAACACTTACCAAGATATGAGGTACCTTGGGCTCAAAACTAACTATTTCCTAGGGGTGTTCCTGTGACTTCTTCTCATTGAATATTTTTTACTCACCATCAGTATATGGTGTGTTTCGTTGGTAAATTAATTATTGTGTGTAATTTATTTAAAATTTTACATTCTTTAAAGCATACCTCTTGAAAACTAGTTTCATTTTAATGTTACACCTATTTTAAAATTGTTACTATCATTCTTGTTTATAAAACATGCATGTTTTTTTCTTGTAATTTTTTTATCTCATTGGACCACATTTTGAAAACATACCATTCTTTCTTGTATTTAAAACTTGAAATTTAAGTTTATTTTATCTTAATGGATGTGCATTCGGAATAGAATATTAGGCTAACCTACTAAGTTTTAATATTCACATCTATTATATTATTCTCTTTTTAGACCTTGTGCAGGTTTCATATTGAGTTTGATTGCCTTGAGAAATGTGTGATCATTATGTTGGAGAATGACCATATGGTTTACAAAGAGTTACTTGGTTATCAGGTTTGGTTAGTTGAGTTGTCATTTTAGTTGTAATTTCAGTTTCTTGTAAAAAATAATATTCAGTTCAATTTTAATGTAAATGTATTTTTAGTTTTCCATTTCATTACGCTATTTGTTTGATTGTTAATTTTTGGTAAAAATCATTCCCTTGTGTACTCTACTTATTCTCTCAGTGCTTGTCGCCATCCCGGGAGAATATAGAACTCCTCTCAGGTCTTGTCGTAAGCTGGCATGGATGACCAGTTCAGCGACGACTCAGGCTCATTCGCGACATTAAATTTTAAAATCCAAGATTCCATAGCATGTTATTATTATCATGTATTATCATCAAACATCAGAGTGTGTCTGGTTGGATCATGAGCAGAAACATGTGGTAATTTTCCCTTGTTATTTTTTAACCATCCTTTATTTTTTACAAAAAATTATCGTTTATTTATTTTTAGTCCATTGTTAAATAAATTTTACAGCAATTGTATGTGACTAAAGATGTTGGTCTTTATGTCAGGTACATAGTAGAAATTGAATATGAAAGCATGATTTCCATATTATTGCAAGATCAGAATATATCTCCTTTACTGGATAGATATTTTTGAGAGATCTCCAAATGAAATCAATAAAAAAACCATCTCATATAATATATTTAAAATATGGTTCTACCTTTTCATATAGTTTTTAGATCTAATGTCAGGATACCAAATTTCATGATTTTTTGTTAATTCTATCACCGTCAACCCAAGGGACTCTCAAAAAATATATTCTCTTTTATGATATTGCCATCGTAATTTTAATTATCCATGTTTTCCTTCCTCCAACATTCATTTCTATAATGTCCATATTTTTTAAAATTATAACATTTTCCATTTATTTTTTCAGTTGGTACTTGATTGCTAAATCATACCCTTATTACTTCAATTATTTATTATAGAGTTTAGTTTTTATACCCACGACCTCCTCGATTGGGGATTCTTCTACCACACCCTTCTCTTATAGGATCAAATTCTTTTCCATGGAATCATCTTCATTGTCCTCTTTGAAATGTACCCTCATTCTTAGTTTTAAGGTTGTTGAGATAAATGTTTGATTTCATGGAATCATCCAATCCATTGGTACCAATCTAGTGATTCCCCTTAAATTCATATGCTTATAGAGTTCCCATGAGTTAATTGAGAGAAAACTTATTCAGGACATTAGTTTCTTCGATGGAAACAACTATGTAATCACATTTGTGTTCTAGGGATTGAATTTTTTTGTCAAATACTGACATGTTGGTAATATTTTCTTCTAATATTTTATATTGGTTCACCAAAACCATTACATGAGTGTGATACTTTGAAATGGATTAATAATATTTCATAAACAAGTCTTTAAACACACCTCTTAAAGATTGAAGTCATATCTGCTTCGGGTTTTCAGCACCTTTGAATTCATGTAGATGAATTTACCAAATATACATTGTTGACTTTTATAAAAAAGTTATATTATATGTATCTTCATCCCGACCTTTATAGATGATGGATTTTTCCTTAATGTTTAGCTTATGTTATGCCTGTTGAGTTTCCTTCTGAAAATCTTAAAGAAAAACCTCTATTGTTTTGATTCAGGTTCTCTGTATCGCTCCTCCATGATGTCTATAACAACTAGGGCATCAATGACTGCACAGATTTGGATGCATTAGTTATCATAATTGTTCTTCATCAGCTTCTGAATCAATGATTGTAAAATCCCATTCCGCAAAAAGATTCAAAATTATTTGGATTAGAAATGGAATATGTATTTATTTTTAAAATGGAAAATATTTTTTTGGGAGGTGAAAATAGTTAATTTATTTTCATAATTTCGTGATTTTATATTTTTATATGTTTGTCCTTACTCATTTTTGAAAATACATTTTAATGGAAGAAATATTGTTTTTAAGAATGTATGAGTGGTAGTAGAATATAATATGGGCATAGAGATGATCGAGAGTATAAGAGAAAGGGTTGTGGGAAAAAAATTAAAAGGGGGAGATTATTATTTTTTAAAATTGAGGGTGGGATATATGATGATGAGGGGAGAGAAGGGGAAATAAATGAATTACAAAATGGGGAGACATGTGGGATAAAATAAAAGTGTTCTAATAATATTTTGATAATGAAAAAACATGCGATGTAAATTGATAGAAAACTCATGTAGATTTGGAATATTTTTTATTTTTCATCTTCTCTCTCCCATGTATCTACAAATAATTATAAGAATATACAATTAAACCCTCAAACAAGAAAAAAATTCACCTTTAATCATCTTCTACCACTTAAGGTATATTTGGAAGAAACAAAATAAAAAAAAAAGATCATTAATGCATATCACTAGAGGTGGTTGTGGAAAAAAATAACACCAATGAGAAAAAAATATATATTTATCAAAATAGAATGATCATAAAATGAACTGAACACATCCTATTTATAGATATAAATACACACTAAAAAAAATGATCACAAAATACCGATAATTAATAGTCAATAAATTAGTTAGAGTAGTGCTTTCCAAACCCTCCTATGCCAAACTTATCATGAACCCCAAATTTGTGGTCATCATGCCCTTATCATAGTAGTAGATGGTTGGATTCATCTAGAAAACAACAAGGACTAAGAATCAACATGACGTGGTGATGGTTGATCCATGGTGGAAGTGAATCCGTGTGAATAACTCATCACAGGAGAAGCAAGAGTTGCAGGACACTTCATACATTAAACGGTGAGTTGAAATACAAGAATGGAAACATAGAGTTTTATTACCGATCAATGAGTAGCCCTAATTTATTCCAGATGATTAATTTAAATTTATTTAAGAATGTAGTCCATAGTAGTGTGGTGGGGCATAATGGGGATAACTGAAAGCCAAAAAATATTTTTGAATTTCATATTAGAATGTAGTTTTTGTTTTGTGTTATCTAATTTAGAGTATGGGTTATAATAGAATAATTTTTCAGTTTTACTCAACCATTTTACAAACTTAAATTCCATGTGTATATATATCATTATGGTCACAATATCATCATTCTACCCATAAAAAATATTAGTTTTTGTCAAACATATTATGAATTCTTTGTTTTTAAAATTATATCTTCTTGTGGGCTTATTATTAGAGACTTTTAGAAGAAAAAAGTTATGTAATAGTTTAATGTCGATTAATTTGTAATTTAATTATTCATAAATTTTTTATATTGTTTTATCCGTAGATTATTTTATGATGAATTTTTTTTCAAAATATTTTCGGGAAAAAAATAATTGAAATGGGTTAGAGATCATTTTTTAAAAAACTAGACAAATGTCATTCAACCAAGATTGAGGTATTAGGTGCCCTAATGCCTTTTTACAAATACTTGAAGAAATGTTGTTAGTGGATAAAATGACTGATTTCAAAAAACAAATTTTGGTTATTAATATATAAGTTTACTTTTTTAAAATTAATATTTTTTTTTAATGTTTCTTTAACATAAATATATATTTATTGAAATATCTGAAATATAAAAATATGGTGAAGAAAAATAATAAATTTTAGATAATAATTTATTCTAATAGTTATAAATTTTCCTTGTAGACTTATTTTATGAAATATTATTTTTCAACTGGAATAATTATTAATAACTAATAAAATTACATATATTGTTTATAGATATTCTAGTTTTTAATAGTAATAAATAATTTAATTATTAAATTTATTTTTTATTAGTTTTTTATATTATGCAATAATTAGTAATAATTTATAATAATTATTAAAAATAAATAATAATTAGTAATAGGTAACAAAAATAATAATATAATATAATATAATTTTTAAAAATTAATATACATTTATAAATTAGTAAAAATATTATTAAATTAGTAATTTTAATTATTTATTAGTATTAAATATTTAGTAACAATAAATTATTTTTTGTGTTTACATATATATATTTATAAAATGACTAATCCTTAGGTTGTATATCAATAGTAGCTTCCCCTCTAGGTCTTAGTTAGTACTTCCCTGCATCGATGTGAATATATAATGACTAATAATATGTTTGTAAAAATAATAATTACAACTACTTAAATATTATTGATATATTATTAATTTTAATATATAATTTAATAGTATTAAAATAAATTTATATGAAATAATACTATTAATAATGGTTACCTGACAATAATAAAGCATAATTAAAAATAAATAACAATATCAAATAAATGTAATAATTATATTAAAATTATACTAAAAATTAAAAATAAATGTAAACATAATATTAATTAATAAAGATAAGACATAAATATAATGTTATATTAGATATATATATATACATATATAAGATAAATATAGGTAATATATATAATTACTATGTGTTATTTTCACATTTATTTCTAAAAAATCACAATTGAGTTTTGGGCTTTAATAAATATAGTAGTTTCATGTATTGAGATCTTTATAAAATTTCTTCAAGAAGTAATGATACATTCATTGAGGAATCTATAACCTTTTAATGTAAAAAATAACATAAAATGGTATCATAATTTTTTTAAAAAAATTACTTCCATATATTTGAAATTTTCATTTAAAAAACTAATTTTGAAAAAAATTATAGGTTTATATAGATATGTGTTTGAAACATCATAATTAATATATTTATTGGAAGTTAATTTCCTTAAAAAAATTATAGTATTTAATTAGATTAATAAATCTTATTAAATTATTTGATAATTAAAATTAATATATAAGATCACTGAAATATCAAATAATTTAAGTAATGGAGTTTATATAAATTGAATTAATATAATTATTTTTCATCAGTGTCACAAATTGGGGTCATTCCATTGTACAATTTGTGAGCTGGATTACCATGTAGAAAGAGCTATCATCAACAATGTTGTGGTGTATGATAACCCAGATGGTGATCTTCTATATGTATAGGAACCTTGACTATCTAATACTTTGTTAGAGATTCATCAGGGGAACGGGGTTAATTCTCTACTTATATGATTTCAAATCATGATAATATCAAACATAATCTAGCTCTCACTGTATAAGTGGAAGGACCTTCAATCCAATAATAAATCAGCTAGATATATGAAGGTTCAATCACAAAAGGTGATGGAAATGTCATATGATATTATCTTAGATCCAATACACCAAGAAAATATAGTTGATGTGACATAAAATATGTGGATCATTTCTACAACAAATTAACAACAAGATGAGGAATGTATTATATGTTTTCTTTCTGTTTCAGTGGAATGGGTTAGGCCACACTTGTAACCCAATGTGGCCTATGTTATTGTCATTGTGGCTTGTCAACATCAACAACTTCTAGAGAATGTTACTAAGATAAAAAATATTATCCATATGGTGGATGATGGAACATTCAATCATGTACAGCACTATATGATGTTAATATTCCATATAATGTAGCATGGTACAAAACATGATAGACTATCCTTCCCACATAATGTATAGATGTTTAGATAATATGATGTGGTCAAGCATATTATAAAATACCGAAATATAAACAATAAAAAATATACAAAAAATAAAATAATGTAAATTTTGAATCTTTTTATAACCCAAATCCATTTAACATGTCACATAAGTTATAGTGTAGATTTCAGTCTACATCATGGTTTATAATTATGCTATTTTGACTGATAGAGTCAAATTGTAGGAATTTCCTTAACATGAAACATTACATGAATATCCCATATATTGATATATTCTGAATGATTTTACCTTCAGTTGACATTCTTCCTTTTAGTTAGCTTTACAAAAAAACGTATTGGTTGGTATCATGATGTTTTTGGAATTTTTTGAACACCTCCAAACTGAAACATAACTCAATTGGGCTGGTGCCACACATTAATTTGAAAGTGTTATAGAAGAACTGTATCCCAGGAATCATCAATCCAAGAAGTAAAATATTTAATAAGTTGGTTAAAGAGAACCTAATAAAACTTCCAAGATATATAAAATGATATATTATAATGGTTGTTTTTTTAATTTTATGGAACAATAATATTATAAAATTTATTACTCAATATAAAAAATTTTGTACATAAGTTAGTTGGTAGAATACATTCCAACATGAATTTATATGATACCAAATTATGTCTCAATTATCAAACATGTTAGTGTGTATGAATGTACTTATAATTTATAATATTTAATGTTATAAATAACAATTAATGATGCGAAATATTACTCATATTTACATATGAAAAAGTAATGATGTGTGATCATACTAGAGTCTATGCATAGGATCATGGGTAACATCATTGGGATCCTCTAGACCCTCAATAATAGGGTATTTGGGAAGGATGAAAACCCATTCAAACATATAATTAAGAATGAAACATCTCTCAATATCACTATTATATGATGAGTATATTGTGCATAATGATATTTATTTTCATGCCAATTATATAGAATCCCAACTGTATCTTTTAGTCTAATCAAAGTATTCATGAAGGCCCAAATACATCCTATTGACATGGATGCTCAAATGATCAGTTAACATTGTCCCTCCAATAGACTATAAAATATATGAATTTGTGTTTATAGCGCATAGGGAATCTATAATTCCCCATGGTATAATGAATAGTCAAATTTTTAAATTTCAAACTATCCTAATCGATTATCTAAAAACATAATATTTGTATGTTTGATGCCAAACCCTCAAGGAAAGAGAAATTTGTTCGATTAGGTTTTCAAAAATATTTAATTTTATTCTATTGGAGAATGATATGAGAAAATTTGTGTTTTATTTGATTTTTGAAAAAGAAAAAGATGAAACAAAAGAAAATTCATGGGTTTGTGATCATATTTGGAAAGAATTATAGGGCTTTATAATTTAAGGGTTCAAGTGAAATTGGAATTTTATAAAATAAATTAATTAATTCCAGGTTGGTGTTGGAATTGAGACAAGGAGGATTCAATGGTCATGGTATCCTCTCCTCAACTTGGAACTACTCTATTTCCATTTGTCTGGTTGTTTAGTGTGTTCCCAAAACAATTCTGTCACTATAACATGTTTAAACATGATTTCCCCCAATGTCAACCATGGAAATTCAATCATTAGAGTTTTGAGTTTCACAATTTAAATGTACCTTTTTAATTAAATTATCAATGGTCCTGATAAAAGTAAAATAAATGGATTGGATGATTAAAGAATAAATTTCAAAAACCCAACACATGAATAATTAAAAATAAATAAATCCAATTCACCTTCCCCTATCGATTACATCATCCTAGAAAATGGGTATATTTCAATTAATCCTAGAATATAGAGGTTTAGCAGGAAGAAGAATAAAAATGAAAGCATAATGATAAAGAGAGAATGAACATGGGGAGGGAACTATGCAAAGCATCTTTTCTCTCCATGATTTTTTATCTGATTCGAAATGAGCTTCTGGAGTAGGGATATCCTCAATTTATAGGCTTCAGATGTGTTCTTATCTGCACATTACATGACATGTAATGATATTTCACATCATGAAATCCCATGAAGAATTTTCCACCATGATTTTTGAATCTATGAAAATCTCGTTCAATAATTTGGAATGTTGACTGATTTCACAACATGTAATCAGTTTTCACCACATTTAACCTTTATGTCTTCATATCCTCTGAATATCAAAGTATTTCTTCTCCAGAAACATCTCCCAGAAAAAATCACGTCATTTTATGTAGTTAAACAACGTGTAATGGTCTTTCGCATCATGTTTTGACTTGACGACTTGTTCTATGGGTATCTGCTTCACTAGATGAGGTCATGATGTGTAATGAAATTACATGATGTATAATCAGGTTTTTTTGTTTTTCATCTTTAAACATCCTAAAAAATATGATGGTGCACCACTTCACTTATCACGTGGTGTGAAGTTTCTTTTTTCTCTCCACTTTTCATCTCTTTTCATTTCCGTTTTCACAAAATCATTATTAAATATAATAAGCTATAAAATAAATCGAAATATTCCAAAATTGGAAAGATTAATCAATTAAATACAAAAATCATAACATTAAAATACACTAAAATATATGAATTAAATACACTTATCATGTGTGATAAATTATAGTCTACTCATAAACATCATCGAGTGAATATGTGAAGTGCATGTCAGGTCATCTTCTTGGTAGATTATAATTACCTGTGGCTATGTCATCCACCTTAATGTTAATGAATACAAATCAATGTAAAATATTCAGATAGTTTCTTTTGGTGTGTTTTATAACTGCATCTCCACAAATATGTAGACCAAGAATAAATTGAACATCCACTAGGGTAATGGTAATATATCTCTATAGAAAGAGAAATGTGTGAGTCTTGGGTATCTATAGCTCAGTTTGGATAATAATGAGATGATGATCAAAAAATGTATTAAAGTATACAATGATCCCATAAAAACCATCATGCTTGAGGTATGGGATAATATAAGCTGTTGGTGGAATGTGATGATTGCACATAACTATAAACTTATAGACCCATAGAACCTCATAACCTGTTAGTTCCTCACATGAAACATATATATACTAATAAAATGGGAAGATTTTAATCTACCATCTCAACACATAAAAATGTAAAAATTACTATGTAAACTGAAAAAAATTATTATGTAAAATGAGTAATAAATATATTGTTTCCATATGGTCTACATATTTAAAAATATAGTTTTATGTAAATATATTTAAATGTGCATTTGAATGTAAATAAATGAAAATATCTATACATTCATTATAAATAACACTAAAATATGAAGAAAATGAATATTTTGAAAACATAAATCTCCATATGACAACAATACATGTGAAAAAATTTATTATCCCCTAAAAAATAAAAGAAGTCCCCCTCAAACTAGGTGGAAAATCCATCAAATATAAAATAATAAAGTACCCAAAAAACATAGTTTTGGAGACCATACAGACCCTTTTTTCTCTTAAAAAATGATTAAATAATTCCACTTAAGTCCCCATATCATATATCCTTTCGCAATATTCGATTTAATATGTGTTATATCTCAAACAGACACCCTAATCAGATATTAATTTTTTTTAAAATTCTAGTCATGTTTTTAACTTGTCATTGATCATTAATTAATATATTAATTCTTTATATAATCCAATTGCGAGTAAGTGATAATTACTCAATAATAATTGGTATAATATTAATTAATATGAATTTTTAATTATTTTATAATACATTTTTCATTAAATATCATCGTTTCCGATGCTTCTTCTGGGGAGTGCGCATCCGTCACGCAGAGGACGCGTAACTGTTTCCCCGCATTCCTGCTTTCCAAAGGTAGGCATAATCTACTCCTTATTCAAGGATGTCTACTCCTTGATCAAAACAGGATGACGGGATGTCAGATCTTCCTTCCGTGGATTCGTCCTTGGATCTCATCACATAATCTGTTCTCCCTCATAGATTTAAGACATTGTTTGTGAAACTCTTCTCGGTGCCATTACTTCATGGACACCAGTTAATTACAATGCTTCTCTCAAGACGTTCCTAGGGGTCTGGTAAGGGCAGCAACCTTCAGTTAGGGGAATTGTCACATTGGGCACCACTGGCTTGTCTTGACACTGGGAGATTTGCATGTCTGTCTTCCATCCCTTATTATAGGCTTCTCAAGGGCACAAATTCTTGATTCATCCCACATCAGTCATGTGGAATCATTTTCCATGGGATTGTATCTGAGGTTTTCCTTAGCTTCCCATGTATAACATAGGGTATTCCGTAAGATTAACGTCCAGCGGAGTCATATCGGACTGATCAGAACACTGACTAGAGTGGATCAGATTGAGGAACCCCCTGGAGGGAACACATATATTCAGGAAAACACATGGGTGGCTTCCCAAATGCTGCTAAATAGAGCAGGTAATGGGGTGGCATGATTCCACCATGATGTGGCATCCCATGTGAGAATTAGGATGGGTGATGGAATATTCTATGAATGGGATGGAACTTCCAAGGGGTGACGATGGTTTTGGGCTTGCGCCTCGAAGAGACTTTGTACGCATCCTCGTGGTTGGGAATCAAAGTTTTCATAGTTCGGTGGGACGATGGGACTCCAGAGGAGGTGGCACGTGATAATGGATGCATTGATGGGACCGAGACGGAGTGGAACCTCCAGGTTAGGGTATGAGATTCCCCAGACACATAGGCTCAAGGGAGAGATCATGATGATACATGAATGATGGGCTCAAAACTCATGGAGGCTTCTTACATATCCCCGTGGAAGGGAATCAAATTCCACATAGTTCAGTGGAAAATAAAGTTTAACATCATGCGGGACAAGGATGAATCAGTGTGATGATGGTCGGAATGATCGGGTGGTGGGCTTAAACCTCATGGAGGCCTTCTATGTACCATGCCTTTACATGGATCAAAGTCCCCATAGTTTGGAATGGATTGGGGCCTACACTCTGAGGGGGCCCAATATGTTTGGGGCTTGGACCTCGTGGAGGCTTCTTACATACCATGCCTTGACATGGTTCAAAGACCCCATAGTTCAGGATGGATTGGGGCTTACACTCTGAGGTGGCCAAGGTGTTTAGGGATAGACCCTCATGGAGGCTTGATACGTACCATGCCTTGACATGGATCAATGTCCCCGTAGTTTGGGATGGATTAGGGCTTACACTCTGAGGCAGACCAAGGTGTTTGAGGATTGAACCTCATGGAGGCTTCCTACATACCATGACTTGATATGGATCAAAGTCCCCATAGTTTGTGATGGATTGGGGATTACACTCTGATGTGGCCTAAGGTGTTTGAGGCTTGAACCTCGTGGAGGCTTCCTACATACCATGCCTTGACATGGATCAAAGTCCCCATAGTTCAGGATGGATTGTGGCTTATACTCTGAGGCATCCCAAGGTGTTTGGGCCTTGAACCTCGTGAAGGCTTTCTACATACCATGCCTTGACATGGATCAAAGTTCCTGTAGTTTGGGATGGATTGAGGCTTACACTATGAGGAGGCCCAAGGTGTTTGAGGATTGAACCTCATGGAGGATTCTTATGTACCATGCCATGACATGGATCAGATTACCCATAGTTTGGGATGGATGGGGGCTTACACTCTAAGGCGGCCCAAAGTGTTTGGGACTTGAACCTCGTGGAGGCTTCCAACATACCATGCCTTGACATGGATCGAAGTCCCCGTAGTTCGAGATGGATTGGGGCTTACACTCTAAGGTGGCCTAAGGTGTTTGGGGCTTGAACCTCATAGAGGATTCCTATATACCATGCCATGACAAGGATCGATGTCCCCATAGTTTGGGATGGATTGTGGCTTACACTGTTAGGTGGCCCGAGGTGTTTTGGGATTGAACCTCGTAGAGGCTTCCTACGTACCATGCCTTGACATGGATCAGAGTCCCCGTAGTTCGGGATGGATTGGGTCTTACACTCTGAGGCGGTCTATGGTGTTGGTGGGGCCATGGTCGGTGCTCACTCTAAGCTCATGTTAGTCAGGATCAGTGTGAGAAAAAAGAGAAAGCAGAGACCTGACAATCACGTCGCGAAAGGTGCGTCCATGGGATGTGGAGTGGGGCTTACGCATGGAGCATCCCAAAGAGGAAACAGGGGCTTATGCATGGTTAGCAGCCCAAGAAGCCGGGGCTCACTCCAGGATAGAGGCTCATGGGATAAAAATCACAGCGGGAGAGGTAATTGGTGCCAAAGAAAGGAGACACACTATTTCCCACCATTCCCTTCACTGGACCTGGGGACTAAAGATGAAAAGAGGATAAGGGATGCTGCCTCTAGGAAGAAAAGCTAGGGGCTTACACCAAGGAGGCTTCCATTTCCCTGGGAAAAAACGCCACTCCGAGAAGGAGGATATCATCCCCTATGAGGGGCAATCCCATCCCTGTAGAGATGAATGGGCGTGGAGAATATCTGAGGTGGGGTACCCTACGTGCGAAGCACAGGGATAGGTCACAGTTTAACGCCATGTGCTGAGGATGATGGTGCTTTGTAGTTTAACATCCTGCATCTTGGATAAGGTGGGTGCACTCTTCACCCCTAGGGCTTACATAACCAGTACCCTCTACTCCTTGTGGGAGGGATGACATTGGCAACGCTACAGAAAAGGGTGTCGTAGAGCGAACAATTGAGGGGTCCACCTTAGCGTGGCTATGCGAAGAAGCAATAGCCGTTAGTGTGCCTATGCGAAGAAGCGTGAGGCAAAGAAACTCAATGGGCGGTATCATCTACAGGACATTTATGTTACATCATACGAGCCTAAAAGGTCACACGGGAAGACGACAAATGATGCGGATTCCCGAGGTGTGAGAGACACCCGCGAATGACATCAATAACAAGAGCATCGGGCGCGCGCGCAAGGGGGTTCCTGGGGAGCATTGAGGTGAGGGGACCCGTGGAATTGCATGAAACCATTGAGGCTTGTGTGAAAAATAATAGTCCTACATGAAATACACCATACTGGCGTAAAATCGGTGATGCTTGTGTGTAATTGGATCTGTGGTTTTGCGCGCGACCAGGAGGATTGCGCACAAGGCGCGAAAAATGCGCACAAGTGGGAGAGACTATGTGCAATGACCGGGAAGCGCAAAATCCAATGGACTATGTGAAATTGGAAGGGGTGCGCACAATGGAATGGGTTACGCCCAATTGGAAGCCCTGTGAACAAATGAAAGGATTGCGTGCAAAGGGCGGACCTCGAAGGGGTTGGAATTCAGTATAATCCTTGGGGATATCGCATGAAGGCGGACCCCAGGGCGACTTGGTGTGAAAAGAACCATACCTGAGGTCCCTCTTTAGGTGTATGGAAGATTAATTTTTCACTCAAGAGCCGGTTCAGATTCTTCATCCCTCAAAGTGGAAGGGGTTCGCCTTCTATTTATAGGCAAGCGGGGGCGCAGAAACCAGGTCAGTGCGGAAAAATTGTGCGACGTAGGCGACGACGTGAAATGTCAACTGCGCGGGGTGGGGTGTGAAATATTTCATGCCCAAGTGAAAGGATTTTCTCTAATCCCATAACATTCCACACGGGGCATATTTTTCTTGCGCGCCATGGAATTTATTTCGCGCGGCCCCTCCAGACACCCGGAATGGGGTCCCTGGGTCCGAATATGACATCACATTGTTGTTTCAAAAACTTATACAACACTTGAGCACTTTTCGGCATCTACAAATGTCCCCCCTCAGAATTGGATCAGAGAGGGGTCGCAATGGTCAGATTCCGAGGGAAACGATGAAATGCACAACTCCGCAGTGTCCACACGAGCAAAAATCTGAAGAGGCGTGCAAAACTCAAGAAGGCGCGGAGTCACCTTTTCACGCGAACACAGAATATGATTTTCATGCGGGAGTGGAACCGAGGCTTAGCCTATAAAAGCTTCCACATGTCCCATGCTTCGTACGACTTTTCCCATGTGACAAGCTTTGAGATCTCATACACGAAATTTTTTCCTTCCCTGCGTGAAAAACTGCTCTGGCTATGCGTAATTTCACCGCGATCAGGTGGAATTTTACACACAAACCCAAGGTTTTTCCTGCAATAGTATGAAATTTCGCAATGCCCACTGATTTTACACACCACCCTCTCTTATTTCTCTCCAACCACCCGAACACTTGTCTGAAAAAGATGGCTACAAACAAGGCTGGTGAGGGAGAAGCTGCTGCTCGAAGTGCTGAAATGGTTGCAAACCAAGAGTTTTATTGAGCCAAAAGGAATGTATCGAACAACCATACCCTCTTCAATATGCTAACCCCTACCAAAATGAGATTTATTTTTCCAACAACCTGATGGTGTGGGACTTCGGCATTCTGGAGGAGGTCCCTCTGCCGGGCTTTGAGGTGGATACACAGTGGTCATGGGTGACACGTGAGGACGATCCTTGTCGATAAAAAATCACAAAAAATGTTCATCCTTCCAGATAAACCAGGTACATGGACATATATGTCCTGAATCCCAGGACTAGGACCATTTCTGGGGGGTGACCGTATTGCGGAGAGCTCCCCGACACTCTACGCAAGCACCTTTTGTCAGAGCATCACTGACGAGACTAAAGGATGGCTGCAAGACTGGGACCTACAGTCCATATTCAATTTCACTAGTGAATGGGCCTTGGAATACTGGTTTCACCATACATGTGACCAATTTGGGGATGAGTTGTGGCATACTGGTTTATTTGAGGTGGTATGGACATCGCAATAGCACTTCTACTGCCAGCACAAGCTCGAGCCAGAGATGTTCACCTTGTGGTCCCCTGATACCAACACATTTTATATCCATCATGGGAAAGTCGGTATCAGTCTATGGGACATTCAATGCATCTGGGGTATCCCTTTGGAGGGCCAATAATATGAAAAATTACTTCCACCAATGAACACTTGGGGATACAGATCACGAACCCCCATACGGACATGGCACCTGCTAGAGCTAGCCAAGGAGAAGTCGAGGGTCAAGGACTTCTTGATGGACATCACCAATAAGGACTGGTTTAGCCTATTCTTAGAGAGGGATCTTGAAGTCATGATGCTAGGGTGGGGGAGACGGTGTCCAATCGCAGCATAGAGGAGTAGGTGTAGATCATTCTGTAGGATCTTGGAGGTGGGGCACAACTAGTCGTGGGGAAAAATAATAAATGAGAGTCGGGATCTGAATGTTCGGTATGCCAGATTTCTCAATACATTCCTGAGAGGGTGGATCTTTCTGGTGAGGGATGCAAGGACGGGCATCCGTCCAGTGACCCTAGTGATGGCTACCATCATGGATGCCAACAAGAGGTTTAATCTGACGGTTCCCATGTTGGCTCGGATGTATGACATTTTGGGACACATCTCTATAGGGGGATCACCTAGGAGAGTCTGCGGGCCCTTCCTGATTTTCCATGTCTGGGTTGCTGCTCATTTTGATGGATACGCCCTCTAGAACGCTATATTTTCTCCAGGAAATGGCCTGCAACCCTCTCTGCTGAACATTGCCGGGGTCATGCCGGTAACACTCAATGAGGAGGCAGTAAGGATCAAAATTGGTAATCATACCAACATCGCCTTCAGCCCGTTCCCCACCCCAAAATCCTAGATGATAGTCAATGGGAATGGATCACTAGAGCAGAAGGAGTACTTCCAGAGCATTAGAGGCGGGGTGCTTGTGGTCTGGATTAATGGAAAGATCTTCTGTGATCTTTACGTGTTGTCCAGGTTCGCCAGGTAGTTTGGGTGCCTCCAGGGAATGCTGAAAAAATTATACACAGACATCTGGGAGGAGATGCATTACTGTGTTATTTGTTAGCTGTAGTTGATGATCATGACCTATGGCTCCAGCGACGTTATCATCTTTACTCCCACCGGATTCGACGCAGGTCTCTCAACCGAGTATGCCAAACATTGGGCCATAGATTACCTGGAGGGTCTTTTGTGGGAGTGAGTTTGGCACGTCAAAGTCGCCAGTGTGGAACCCGGGTGGCGAGAGAGTAGGCAGGGTGCCGCTAGAGGGGGATGATCAGAAGACCATCAGGCAACGGGGCCCACACATGCCAGGACTGCAGAAGCAGGGGCATCACATGGTGTTGTCGTGCCCTCATCCCATAGGGGAGGGTCCCACGAGGTGGCCAGAGAAATTTCTGTGAAGAAAATAAGATATCTTCTTCATCCTTCTCAAGATTCCATTTTCCCTACGCTATGGTCGGTTTGACTAACCCTGCGGCAGTCGGAGAGCACTGAAACCCTCTGGTAGAAGATAGTGCCAGACGGGATGAAACTGCTAGAAGTCGGGCTGATTCGGGTTGTCGACGGAGTGAAGTTCGATCGACAATATGCATATCTGATAGCCATGGACATTTACACATGTCAACGGGGTTAGCGTGTGGAGCCACCTTTCTTGGTGAAAGTGATTCTTGGCCAGGAGCATGATCCGGAAATAATGTCGTCAGGGGATGATGATAGCAATGATGAGTCGAAGGGCGGCGAGACATGAGAGGAGGGGGTAGAAGGAGAAGGTGAAGGATAACGTGAAGGAGAAGGTGAAGGTGAAGGAAATGAGGAGACCGAAGGTGAAGGGTCTCAGGGGGCGTCCCACCAAGGGAGTCTCTAGGAGAGCAGTGAGATCGTCAACTTCGATATGGATGTGACTGAGATGCTCAAGGTATGCTTCGATGCTTATCTACCCTCCTCATTCTCTCCGCTTTCCTTGTCAATCCTTAATACACCTTCTTTATCTTACTCAGGAGCAAATAGGTGCTGATCAAGCGTCTCCAGCCAAAGAAGGGGGAGAAGTGCCAGTGGAACAAGGTGGGGCTCTGACGCTCATTATCGAGCTGACGAGTGCTGAGGGATCCCCTTCTATGACAGCTCCTATAGTGGCCAGAACATTGGAGGCTAGTGCCTTGGGTTCTTGTAAGTTCCTCGCTTCGATACCGGTACATACCATTGGAGGACACAACTGATGAGGGTGCTCCTTGTCTGTACAGTGATCCCGACATTGAATGCTTGTCAAACTGCTGAACCCGAACGGCCCGTGAGCGAGCCGATGGAAAATGTACAACCCGATATAGAACATGCCTCCCAAACCAGGTCAACCCTGAAAATTGGTGAGCACGGAGCAGTGGACACCAGTGGCGCTGTTGTCGGGGCAGGGCCGGTAGTGGACAAAGGCACCATTAGGGTCAAGGCGGGAGAGGAAGGCCGCTTAGACACTGAGGAGCGTATTCTCTTGGAAGGAATCTCTGAGGAGGACCCTAATGTTAACCATTTGGATATCTATTCTATCTATTTTCCCACTGACCCCATGGAAATTGACGATTTAGACTCGGACGCGGCTGAGGAGGGCCGAATGATGTGACGTAGGGGGTGGAAGTGCATCTGGTATTTTCTCAATCAGCTTCAAACAGAATGTCTGAAGCGGATGGGATCACTCAACACCTGGCTGAGTTTCCTATGTGTTAAAGGGGAAGATTCTCAACGCCTTTACTTGATTCCCATGATTACATAGACGAGAATATGCACGAGATCATCTGGCGCTCCAACGTCACCAAGTGTCGGGAGGAGTCATGGAGTACCTGAGCATTTCTGAGGGTGGAGCAGGAGGTTCAATGCCTTGAGGAATAGGTGAAAGAATAGGAGATATTCATGGAAAATAGTTCTGAGCTTGTGGAGCAGTTGATGGCCTAGTTGGAAGATACCCCAGAACAACTCGTGGAATCGTGTCACCAGATAACTGAGCTCCAAGATGGACAAGCGCATGCACGGGCTAGAGTCAGTGAACTGCGCTCTATGGCCTCTGATGAAGAGAAAGTCCTCAGGGGGAAGGAAGCAGTCTTAGAGGACACTATCCAAAATGTAGTGGCATTGGAAAGATCCATCAAATAATCCATCCCCTAAGGGACCTATTTTGGCAGAACCCATAAACTTAATTCTCCTTACTGCTTCTTATTATTTTTTTAACTGTATGTATGGATAATTCTTTTTTACTTGTCCCAATGGTTTAACGTGCTCAACCATAATCCCGAAATAAATATAAATCCATCCCTAAGATCACATAGGGCATACCCTATGTGAGAAACAAGGGATGATCATACTATCACTTTGTTTGATTGTGGGAGCATCAACCAAGCTTCGGGCATTCCAAACTCAAATCCAGATTTTTGAGGAGAAGAGGGAGGCCCGCTCAAAGGATGTGGACCTCAGACCGATCGATGTATCATGTTATCAATGTGCTCTAGTGCATGAGCGGGGAAATGCCAGGGGCATTAGAATCTGTTTGAACATAGGGGAATGAAAAATGTGGGAATCACGTTACCCAAATTCAGAACACTGTGGGTGGGGCGTGGCAATAAAAGAAAACTATAGACCGTGTTCGAAACACTGCATCCCTATTTCATTAGCCTAAAATGGGGATATAAAATGAGGGTCGAACACTTACCATGTTTGCAACATGGGACATAATTCAAATATCATCCATCAGTCTTTCAGAACATTGACCCAGGATAGCAGGCGAAACATAGGTTGAGCATCCATACTGTTAGGGGGTCTTTTTAGATGTGAAAGAGGATGAGGATCTGGATAAAGGGTAACACAAAGTATGGAATGTGAAGATGTGGTTTGATCGAACAGAACCCAACACTCCCAAAATTACGCCACTGCGGTGGAAGCACATTATGTGGGCACATTAATCTGATCATGTTCAACCCTACTTTTATACAGGACATCTCTGGCGAGGGATCTATCACTTCCCAATGTCATTATGGGGTATCATAAACTTGTTCAGGACAAATACTGCAGCTGCGCAACACCCCGAGGTGTCAGGCCAAGGGTCCAATGGTGAGAAAGGATTGGATTTGTGATTCCTAGGGTTGGAACGGAGATTAAATGTCTGGGCATTCCTACGTATCCCATAAGGATGTGAATCAATCCACACATAGTTCAGGAAAGGGGCTTAGTTTAAGGTATTATAACTCGGATTGGGGATCAGTAAGGAATTCAGGGGACACATGGTATGGTGTTTATGAAACCCGATGTGAATGAGTACATGAGTCAGGATTACAATGTGTTCCTCAGGGAAGTTCTTAGGTAAATGGAAAGAACACAAAAGGTAGGCTGGGACTGGGGGGAAGTTCCTGGGCGTTCCTACATATTTCATGAGAATGAGAAGCAAGATATACATAGTTATGGGAATTTGAAAGATAAGGTACCAATGCAAAGGATGAAGGGGATATGCAAGTCTGGACCTCACACCAAAATAAGCGGTATTTGATGTATCTTGTTTGTCTTCTAAGGTGAATGGGTTTTTTTGTGTGTAAAGCGACCAGACAAGTATAGAAATTCCCGACAACACCATAAGAATCAAACCATATACAGGAGCTGAAAAATGGAAGAGTGGATGACTGATACCCAACATGATGTCCTCTTTGATGAGGTTATCACAATGTAGTGTCATTTTTCATCGTGTGGTCGGGATGATACTATCACAGTTTAGATTCATGTGATTGGACCTGACAACACAATTTAAGGTCATTTGTCTTGGACCTGAGGGATTGCACATGACGTGATAAAGCCTACTTGACGTGAATGAGGATGAGGTCCGCATAATCCCTGTTCATGATTTTGGGAGAGGAGCCTTGGGCTAGGAGGCTAGTGACTGTCAGAGGATAAGGGGCAGGAGAAGCTAGCTCCCAGCTGAGCTGGAACCAGAAGCACGATGTCCGGGTGATACTACGTACCCCATGAGGATGAGGATCAAGCTGAACATATCTCTTAAAGAAGATCCCAGTTATGGTCTTAGCGCTCGGATCGCGGGATCCCCAAAGGACATCATATTGCAGCTTTGTCCGCTTGACGTGCGGAGGTGCACTGAGGGATAGTGCCAAGAGTGTAAAAGATTCCACCTGGACATGATGGGGTGGAACATAATGTGAATCATGTAACCAACATTCCAGGCCTTAAAGGACTAGAGTGATGATGGAGGATTACTACTGACCATGTTCACAACACATCATCCTGTCGCGTTAGCCTGAAATGGGGACAAAAAAATGAGCGTCGACCACTAAAAATGTTCTCAATGTGGGACTTGTATCAATTTTTTGTCTGAAAACCTCAGGGGCATTGGCCCATAATGGTAGAAGATCCCTTGAGTCTAGAATCCATGAAATTTGGGGGGGGGGTCCCTTTGGGTGTGAAAGATATTGGGGGCCCAAATGAAGGGGAACACAAAGAATGAGAAGTGGATGGAAACTTTCCCTAGATGAATTCGACACTCCAGGACCTAGACCAGAGTACTCTTAGACACATCGACGAACCACTACAAAGGGTCGAGGGGCTCAACTTGAGAGCATCCAAGAGATTGATAATTCCTAGGATAAGGGGGAATGATGACAAAAACCCAACGCGAAGAAGGGCATAACCCTACATCACACCTATATATCCCCCTCGTGGAGAGGAATAGGCCAAGGGGACTAGGTGACCAGGAGATCTGGAGATATCTAAGAGACGAGGATGGAGCCAAAATATATATGTTCTAGCGGTTCTACGTATCGCATAAGGATGGGAATCAAGCCACACATAGTTCATGAATATACAGTTTAATGTCATGCGGGATGACAGACAATTTAACATCAAGCGGGAAGACATATAGTTTAACGTCATGCAGGACAACATAGAGTTTAACGTCATGCCAAACGACATAGAGTTTAACATCATGCGGGATGACATACAGTTTAACGTAATGTAGGACGACATATATTTTAACGTCATGTGGGATAACATACAGTTTAACTTCATGTGATATGAGCATGTAGTTTAACGTTATGCGTGATGAGCCTATAGTTTAACATCATGCGGGATGAGCGTGTAGTTTAAATTTATACAGGACCGATATTTTAAGGTCATGCGGGGCCGTAATCCAGTTTATGTTCATGGAGGACCCGTAGCGGGTTAGGAAAAGTATTGTTTAAGGTACTTGGCATTGGTGGGAGGATTTATATGCTCACTATCCATGGTCACCAGCGAGTACGCACAATTGGGATAAACCTTATGAACAATGAGAGGTCCTTCCCATTCGGCACCCAACATGGGTGGTTTCCTGCTGGGGATCATTGGCGCCCTGAGGGCCAATACCAAATCGCCTTGCAAAAACGTATGGAGGCGAACCTTCTTGTTGAAAGCTCGATACATCATACTCTGATGCCTTTCTAGGTTGTGCAGGGAACAGAGCCTACTCTCGTCCAGTGCTTCCAATTTAGCTAGATGTATTTCAACCACTCTATCAAGCACTTTCTGGTCATAGACCACTATGCGCAAAGAGGGAACCTGAATCTTGATGGGCTGAACAGCCTCATTTCTGTACACCAGGGAATATGGGGTCACCTGGTTGGAATTACGAGTCGTCGTCCGATAGGCCCAGAGGTCCTTGGGGAGCTCATCCGGCCAACTCTTCTTGTTCTAACCAACCATTTTCTACAGGATGTTAGAGAGGGTTTTATTGAATGCCTCAATCTGTCCATTTTCCTATGCATGATATCAGGAGGAATGGTTAGAGAGTATGTTGTACTTGGCATACAACATTTTCAATTAGGCTTCATGAAAGTTGGTGGTGTTATCAATGCGGATAGCGTGAGGAACCCCAAACTGATAGATGATATTGGGACTCATGAAGTTAATGATATAAAATGCCTTGACTTCCTTGAAGGAAATTCCATCTGCCCACTTGGAAAATAAATATGTATAGGTTAGAATGAATCATCATTGGTGAGCCGTTGCCGGTGGGTATGGTCCTATGACATCTAATCTCCAGACTGCAAAGGGCCAAGTGTACATGGTAGTGTATAGAGGCTCTGATGGACGATGCACAAAGTTAGCATGAACTTGGCACGCATGGAACCTCTTGGTGAACTCGATATAGTCATGGATCATAGAGGGCCAAAAATATCTTAATCTCCAGATCTGGTGAGACAGTTTTGGCCCATCCTGATGGGAACCTCAAGAGCCGGCGGGAACCTCTATCATGACTTCTGGAATCTCAACCCCCTGAATGCAACGAAGGAGAACACCATAAAACCCACACTTATAAAGGATTGGCTCAAGGATGGGACCACTCTGGAGGGTAAACTATAGCACGCAGCATCAGATTCGCTTGTGCTCGGCCTGGTTTGATGGGAGATTACCGTGTTGGAGGTATTCAACCAAGGGTGTCCTCCAATCGACAACCATTTTGATCACTGCATCCGAATGACCCCGGGGTCTTGATGTATAAGCGCTGAATATAAGATGGATTACCTGTGGGCCGTCATCTCTATCCGGGTTAATAGAAGAAATGAATCTCCAATGCACCACGTGGATTATTAGATCATCCAGTTCGGGTTCTACAAGTGATGCAGCTAAGCTGGCCAAATAATCTGCTCGATCATTCTGTGACCGAGGGACATGGGTATCATCTGTTGGAGAAGGGAACTAGGCCATTAGTTGGAGAGTTCATTATAACAATGGTATGAGCTCTAGATTCCTAAAAAAATAGTCGACATTGACCTTCTTAATAACTAGCTCGGAGTCCCCTTTCACATATAAATGGGGAACATCAATCTCAAGGGCCAGATCAAGACTAGTAATGAGGGCCTGATACTCTGCCTCATTGTTATTTCAGGATTCTGATAGTAGAAATGAGTATGGAAGAATAGCTTGCGGCAGGGTGATAAAAACGATACTCAGGACTACTCTATTGAGCCTTGGATCATTGATCCTCCTACCAGTGGGGCTATGGGAGGCACCATCAAAGTGCATTTTCCAACATGGGACAGCTTGATCGGTTGAGAGGATTGCCTCTTCTAGAAAATCCAGGTCCAGGGACTGGCCTGCGGAGGTTGGATGGGAAGCTAGAAAGTCTTCCAACGCCTGTCCCTTGATATCCTTCTGAGGAACGAACCAGATGTGAAACTGCTAGAGGATTACTGCCCACTGTGCTAGTCGGCCAGTCAACATTGGACGACTTAGGATTTACTTCAACAGATCTACTCGAGACACCATCTATAACTCGTGGTGCTGTAGGTAATGTCGCAGTTTCTGTATGCCGAACACGAGCACAAGGAAGCTCTTTTCGATGGGGGGGATTATCTGTTCTTCGTATCGAGGAGTATGCACCTGATATAGTAGATGCTTTTCTCTATCCCCTCATTGTTCTTTTGGGTGAGAAGGGAACTGATGGACCATTCCAGGGCGGTGACATAGAAGACCAGAGGCATCCCTGAGATGGGTGGCATCAAGACTGGAGGCCAGAGTAGATACATCTGGATTTCTTAAAAGGCGTTCTAGCACTCCTCATCCCACTCATAAGCAGTTCCCTTATTCATGAGTCTGGAGAAGGGCATACACTTGCCGACCAGATTCACAATGAACCGGCGTATGTAGTTCAAGTGGCCTTGCAGAACTCGAAGATCTCAAATTTCCCAGGGGAAGCATTAGACTGATAGCCTTGATCTCTTTTGGATTTATATTGATGTCCTGATACCTGACAACAAAGCCAAGATACTTCCCAGAGGTTACTCCAAAAGCACACTTCAATGGGTTCATGTTCAGGTGGCGGGAACAGAGGAAGCCTACGACTTTCTAAAGATCCTTGAGATGGTCCTCACGCCGATGATATTTGACTACCAGATCATCCACATAGCACTCAACCAATGTCTCAAGGATTGGTTTGAATATGTGGTGCATGGCCCGTTGATAGGTGGCACCAGCATTTTTTAGGCTGAAGGGCATATCCTGGTAACAGAAAGTACCTTGGGGAGCCCTGAAATCTGTGGATTCTTCATCCTCGGGATCTGGTTATATCCGGAGTAACCATCAATGAAGGAGAGGGCTTGGAACCCTTCTGTAGCATCAATCGACAATTCTGTCACTGGAAGGTGAAATTCATCCTTCAGAAAATGGCAGTT
This sequence comes from Viscum album, assembly GCA_963277665.1. NCBI lineage: Eukaryota > Viridiplantae > Streptophyta > Magnoliopsida > Santalales > Viscaceae > Viscum > Viscum album. The sequence goes on from OY728162.1 coordinate 42,651,154, forward strand.
GAGATCTCATAAGTCGATACAGACCTTGATCTATCCATTCCTCTTCATGACTGGTACAGTGTTTTCAAGATATTTGGGGTACTGGACCTCCTTAAAGAAGTTTTCCCTGATGAGCTTTTCAACCTCGGCCTCGACCTTGTCACTTTGAGAAGGTTTCATCTTTCTGAAAGGTGCTTGAATCCGCAATGATTTTCTGAAAGGCCAAGGCGGTCGACAACTACCTAAGTATATATTCCCTACATATCATCATAACTCTAGGAGAATGCATCATGGTGCTATTTATGGAAGCCTACGTACTGCTGATGCTCTTCAGGGGACATGGCGGTACTGATCAATGTCGATATCGGGTCCCCCTTGCTTATGAGGTTCACCTGTACCATCTCATGGACCATGGTGGAGAGGCCTTCCTCAAAGGCAGGGAGAATCTTCTATATCCTCTTATCCACTCATGGAGGGATCCTCCGCAGGGGAGGTAACTTATGAGTTACCAGACCTTGATGAGAGGCTGGTAGCAGCTTGTGCGGTAGTGGTTACTACATCGGGGAACTCTGGTGCTTCCGAGACAATAGTGACAAAGGCTGTCGACCCAATCATATCTATTCTCTGGCACAAGGGGCCACACTTGACAATATCAAAGTAGAAGTGGTGTTTCGGCTGAATCCAGCTTATTCCAACCCAGAGGAACAGACAAGTATGAAGTACCGCCATTGCCATGAGTCGGACGTCTCGATACCTAATGGGAGTGGGAGGATTTGGGATCACTGGATCCTGATTATTATAAGAATACGAAGTGATATTTTGACACTACATGACTTTGAGAGTATTGTTTCCCCTTGTCTCGGAAATGAAAAAACATTGACCCATATCATGGGTCGTGGCCTCCAACCGATGGATTGGGAAGACGTAGGTGTCATTCAGGCCCGCCCAAGGGTCGGTCAAAGTGGTGACAGGATCAAATTCACTTTCCTGGACTTCTTTATCCTTTCTATTGTAATTTTCAGCATCCAAATATGAGACTTCACAAGAGGTGAAAGGAGATGCATCACCTTAGAGTAATCCCACTTGAACATTAAGGGAGTACCTGAGGCATTAGTGATACGATGAGGGGACTACCACATGTAGGTGGAGCCATGGCCATCCCATCAATGCATTATACGTGGTGTCCTGGGGAAAAACCATGAATTCGATTCTGGCAACTGGGCCGCCGAACTGGGTCTTCAGAAGGATCATGTCGACCGGGGTCTTCTCTTTCCTGCAGCATCCCTCGATTTTTAAATCAAAGGGAGTCAGATCATCTTCAAATAACCCTAGCTTTCACAGTGTCTGTGTCGGGATAAGTTTGATCCCAGAGCCGGTGTTAATGAGACAAAGAATAACCTCCATGTTGTTAAATTGTCCGGTGATGTACAGCGGGCGGATGTGCGCCTGTATACGGGAGCCTTAATCCTCTCAATAGAAAGAAATGATGGCCTGAAATTCGGCATCCTCAATTGTTTCAGAATAGAATGCTTCTGCAGCTTCGGCCTTCATCTCAAACTAGAGGGGGCTTCTTAATGCCTCTGTGAGTGCTTCGTGCATATTTGGTGAAAAGAGAAGGGGTTAAAGGATGGAAAGCCTCGCTAGGATTCTGACGATTTGCTTGAGAACGTCAAACTTTCGTGCTAGGTGCGAACTTCTTCTTGCAGGGATTCGCTCTGTGATGAAAGGAATGGAGGCCCCTGCCGGCCAGACCAACGACTGACTGGTACTGGGAATATCTCTTTGTTCATTAGTCGATGCTCGGAGAGTGGCTGTCATATTAGGACCAGACTACTGAGATCGTCCTGTTGCGGGGTGAAGCTGGTTGTGGCACAACAGAAGTGGTTCAGCCTGATCCAGTAGCAAAAACGGTGGTGGGGGTAGGCTTATTGACACTGGATGAGGAGGTTGCGCTTGCTGGGTTCTGTGATAGGCCTACTATCTGATCTCAACTTCATGCACAGACTGGCTAGAGGTGCCAAATGACATGCCTCGACGACCCATATGGTCGTGGATCCAATGATTTTGGCATCGGATGTGGAAATTGGGGAGGTTTGCACAGAGCTCCCCCTCATCGGGAGTCATATAGGGGTTTACCAACTCAACGGTATTTACCGAAGCATACCCTTGACTATCAATTGAAGTGTCATCCACTACTGGGTGGATTCTTGGAGGGATCCCCATCTCTGGGGTCATAAGTTCGCCGAGAGTGCCGGAAAATGATGGCACTGGTGGGGCAAATTTCTTTTTCTTATGTCATTTATGCTTCCTCCTATGGCAAGATGTCCACTGGAATGATGATACATGAGTTGTTTCTGCGGATTCTGAAGGCTCCAGTTGATTCAGGCATGCATAGATAATTCCATGGGCGCGAGAAACCGTCCTCTGAGCTGTCCAGTCATTATACTTCTGGGACCCGTGGACAAAAACCTGCTTTCACTCACCTTCACCATTGCTACTGCTATCTAACATCAGAAAGACACCTTCCACATAAGCAAGGTCCATTCCCAACATGACTATGTTGTTGTTGATATGGTCTTGGAGATATTCCTTGAACACATAGAAATGTTTGATGGTGTTCCCGAGGATCCGGTGGTAAGGGAAGCAGTTGGAACGATCAGTGAGATTCACCTCCTCTATCTTTATGCACTGAGGCAGTTGTACAATTCTCTACTCTAAGGTACTGCAGATGTAATCGGGGACCGTGGCCTCATTGAAGGAGTAGGTTCTATTTCTTCTTTCTGAAAATGGGGCTATAGGATCCTGACCCTGATGGGGGCCGGAGGAGCCTACAGAGGAGGTGGAACTTGATTATATTGCCTAGGAAATGGCAGAGGCACATTACACGGAGGTGCCTACCGATTCTGAGTTGGACGCTGCTGGGCTGGAAGATATGGCCGTGGTGGTGGACCTTTGCGGTGCTGAAGATCTGGCACCACTGGTAGTAATTCTAGCTGCCTAGGGCCTCTACCTGGGCCACCACCGTGGGATCGACTCTAGAAGCCATCCAGGCTGGGATTATAGGGGCTAGTAGACATGCATGGCTGGCCTATTGAAGGGCTTCTTCGAGGTGCTGGTCCTTATCCGAGAAGTCTTGGAACCCTCCAGGATAGTTATAAGTGATCAGAGAGGGAACCGATTCTTTCTTGACATTCCCCACAAAAATCTTTAGTAATTACTTCTGAGTCAGTGGCATGTCAAGGTATTATGTGAGCCCCTTCCACCAGGCGACAAAGTCTGCGACTCTCTCATCTGGTCTTTTCTTTCACATAATGAGTGCTGCGATGTTTTTTTCTGGGTGGTAGAGCTCAAAAGGTAGAGGAATTGTCTTCAAAGGTCCTCCCAACTAGTCACGGATCCGACGGGGAGTTGGTTGTACCATAAAAATGCCGACCCCTCTAGTGTCTAAACAAAATAGTAGATCTTGGCAACCTCCTACTACACTGGGGTCCCTTGCATTGGCCCACACCTTGAGTTGAAGTGGTCCGGGTGCTGTGACGGGTCCCCCATCCCGTTAAAGGGGGAGAACGTGGGGGTTTCGAATACCGGGGGTGCTGGAATATCCTCCACCCACGCCAGGTATGGCTTGCCATCTGGTGGGATGGCCCCTTGTCAGATTCCAATGCCTCCAGGCAGGCGATGAGTGTCTCTATTGGATGGTCTGGACATGCGTCCTTGTCTGGACGGGGGCCATAACCACGAGCATGTTGGTTGGTTCTTCAATGCGGTAGGCAAGCTCAATGGCTCATGGAGCGGCTGGTGGAGCGACCCTTGGGGTGGCCGAAGGAGCCCGAGTGGGGTTCCTTGGATTGTCCCGCCATTCATAAGGGTTTGGAGAGACATACCGCTCCATCTTTTCGTGATCGCCGACTTCCGCACTGTCAACGAATGCAGCATGATCAAGGTTTCATGGGGGCAGCTCACCAAGGAGTAGTTGTTCCTTCCCCTGCTACCCCATCCTAGGATCACCATAGTCTGGTGGTCTCTTTACAATGCATTTAGCTAGAAGTTCATTGACAAACTTCTTCTTCTTAGTAAGCTTCTAGCGTAGCTTGACCTTCGCAGGGTCCTCCTCCGTCTTTTATAATGAGGTGGATGGGTCGGAGTGCTTGACAGCTTTGACATTTTCTTTGCCATTACTGACATTTTGACTAAGTACCAATACCTCGGTGTGCGGGGGGAGACCTAGGAGATGCCTCTTCTAATATGTAATCCTCCATGATGGGTCTAGTAGTTGTGGCACTTCCTCAGAGAGGACATTCCCATCAAGAAGTTCTAGATCATTTTCCCCTCCTGAAAGATCGCTCATGTTGGCCGCAACTCTTCTTGGGAGAAAGTCCTCAACGTCGCATAGCGAGTCAGGCTGCCGGTGAATTGCACTGAAGAGGTGGGCAGTGTACTGCCCCCAACCACGGACTTGCACGTGGGGGGTATCCTCCTTAATAACTTTGCGGAGTACATGGAAACTCTGAATGCACTGCTGTTGAGGGGCCCCGTGGTAACCAGGTGACTCGGGCTGCTGGACCACATGGAGTGAAACCAGATCAACCTGAAGGAATTGTTCGTCGATGTCTTCCAGGTGCTCTTGGCTCCTTGTATAAGTCACTCACTGATGGTGAAGACAATAGTGAGTCACCCAAAGGGTCTGGTAGAAACATTCAAACTCTTCCAGGGTGAGAGATTCTGGCGTACAAAAACTCGGTCCTACGACCAGCCAAAACATCACAGAGAAGTGGCCTGCCGTAAAGATAGTCTAGAAGCTTCTCAAGACATATTTAGGATCGGGCCCTTGATTTCCCCACAAGTCAACTGAGGGTGGCTGAGGAACTGGTGGCAGCGCTGAGACAGACTGCAGGGACGGTGGGCTGGCCGGTGAAGAATACGGTGAGCGAGCTAATTGGCCGTCGAATCATGGGCTGTCCTCTTAGGGTCGTAGTGACCTGGCTGTTATATCACAATAAGATAGACCAACGACCAAGGCTCCTAACACAACATCCATGTCTGCCGAGGGTGGGCTATTTCGTGGTCCTTCCGCCATTGACCCCCAACATAGCTCTCTGTAGTCTCTAGCCGAGAAAGAAGGTGGTTCTGGAGATGGCGGTGGTGACTGTATGGTCGGTCCCAAGGGACACACTAGGTTCTCAACCTCCTAGATATACCTTCGAAGGGAGGCGGGGATCCTATGGACCTCTCATTCCATGAGTATGAGGCTGATGCTCCTCATTCCTGCCCCAACCATTGACTTGGATGACTTATCGAAGGGCTCCCCTGCTGAGTCACACTTCGCTTCAGAGTCTGAGAAGCGGATAGGTCTAATTCCTATCCGGACATCCCCAAGATTCCTCTTGCGGTGGCGACGACCCACATTCCATCCCCAGGGTGGCTCCTTGGGATATGGCTGATTTCCAACATTGGGTCCTCTGGCCGCACTGGTGCTGGAGCAAAGAGGGTTTCTACCCGATAAATCCGGGGTGTGAGGAGCACTAGAAAAATGTCGAAAGGGAAATAGAGAGGACTTTCGTGTTGGTAATTGGTGAGGTGATGTTGGATTCTACCTCTCCGACCACTGGGGTGAGGAGGGCCTTCACCGAATGGCATAGAGACATGTGGAGGATCTCTATACTAGTGAGTGAATGGACATGCAATGTCTCCCTACCTGCGGTCACCTGTAGGGGGAGCAACCCCGTACCCAGTGTAGTGAGCGTGGGAGAGACCACCATACAGAGTGTTGTTGTCATGGGGAAGACCCTCACATGGGTTGAAGGTGGTGTGGGGTAGACCTCCAAGTAGAGGTTAGAAACAAGGAGGGCCAACACCTTCTGTATTGGAGGCACGGAGTGGGCCTCCGCACTGTATGTCATTGTTTTGGATTGGTATGCAGTGGCCATCACCTGTGGCGGTGACCGGGATAGTCGATCAAACCTACTCGCAGGGCGGTTGGGGCCTCGATCCAGGCTGAGCGTATATCTTCCCCAGCTCAACGTATGCTGGGATTTGGGGATATGAGTTAGTAGTGGCTTGGGCCACAGTAGTCACTAAAGTTGCCACCCCATGGAGGGCGCCCTCTTCCCTTTGCACCCGATGCTGGCGCCAGGTCAGATAAACTAAAGCCGGTGGTGCATGCACATAGCTTAGATGCTCCATGGCTTGGGGAACTGGACGGTGGTGCTGGCGTGGCCTGGTGGGTGCCCTCACCAAGAGCCCTTGAAGTGGTACTCCGATTGGGCCAACCTGAACACCCCCTGCCTCATCGGCGTAGGTCATGGAGTTGTCAAGGAATTCCCGGGACAAGCTCCTGAAACTGTTGAATGTTGGGGTGGGGAGCAGCGGCTCCCTGCGCAGCCCTCAGGGGTGACTTTGACGGTGAGGCACAACTTCCTTGAGATCCTAGCGGGCCATATCCCTGGTGGGGATGATCCCCATGCTCATCATACTTTCTTACAAGTTCATTAATTGCCCTTCGCTAGATAATTTCTGATGGGGAGAGGGGACGTGGGCACCCAACAGTCGTGGCAGTAGAAGTCGTCATGGAAGAGGCAGAACTGTGCGAGGTAGCCGTGTTGATATTTCCCTTTCCCCTGCACCGGTGGCTAGGTGATCGATCTCCGGATGCAACAACATGGTTCCTTAAAGCAGGGAGATGAACTCATTAACACTTCTTGGAAAATAAATCGACAACCAATTCCCCAACGTCTTTACTTCTTCCATGGCTGGTAAGAGGAATCCATGCTGCCAACATCGCAGAACGGAATGCTCAACATGCCGACTGTCCCAACATCTAGCGAGTTTCACATCACGCCCGTTATTTGCTTTGGGGACCTAGTGCTAGATGACTAGGTCTGATGACAAGCTAATCCATTGGTGCCTCAAACGCTACTAGTCTCTATGCTGAGTAGAATATATTCATGTTGAGTTCACCATTTCTGTTTCTGATGCTTCCTCCGAGGCGCTTACCTCCGACACACAGAGCACGCATGGCTGTTGCCCGACATTCCCACTTTCCAAAGGCGGGCGACATCCACTCCTTATTCAGGGACGTATGTTCCTTAATCGAAATAGGATGATGGGATGTCAGTTCTTCCTTCCAAGGATTTATACTAGGAGCTCGTCACCTAGTCCGGTGCTCCCTTATTGATTTAAGACATTGATTGTGAAACTCTTCCCAGAACCATATCTTCATGGACACTAGTTAATTACGCTGCTTCTGTCAAGACGTTCCAAGGGGTCCAATCCAGGCAGTAACCTTCGGTTAGGGGAGTAGTCACGTTGGGCACCATTGGAATGTCTTAACACCGAGGGATTTCCATGTCTATCTTTTTTACCTCATTATAGGGCTTCTTGAGGGTGCAGAAGCCCGAGAAATCCCACATAGGACGTGAAGAATCATATTCCATGGGCATGTATATGAGGTTTTCCTCATATTCCCATGTTTAATATAGGGTATGTTGTAAGTTTAACATCCAGTGGAGACAGATCGGACTGATCAGAACACTAACTAGAGTGGATCAGATTGAGGAACCACCTGGAGGGGACACCGATATTGGGGCCAACACATGGGTTGATTTTTCGAATGCTGCTATATGGAGTAGGGAATGGGGTGGCATGATTCCACTAGGATATGGCGGCCTGGGTGAGGATCAAGATAGGTGATGTAAAATTCTATGAATGGGATGGAACCACCATTGGTTGACGATGGTTTTTGGCTTGGGCCTCGAAGAGATGTTCTACGTATCCGCATGGAAGGGAATCAAAGTCCGCGTAGTTCGATGGGATGATGGGACACCTGGGGAGGAAACCCGTGAGAATGGACCGATGGATGGGACCCAGAAGGAGTGGAACCTATGGGTTAGGGCATGAGCTTCCCGAGACACATAGGCTCAAGGGAGAGATCAGGATGAGACATGAGTGATGGGCTTGAATCTCATGGAGGCTTCCAATATATCCCTGTGGCAGGGAATCAAAGACCACGTAGTTAGGTGTCGAATACAATTTAATGTCATCTAGGACAGGGAAAAATTGTTGTGATGATGGTCGGAACGATCAGATGGTGGTCTTGAACATCGTGGAGGCTTCCTACGTACCATGCCTTGACGTGGATCTAAGTCCCTATAGTTCGATATGGATTGGGGCTTACACTCTGAGGCGAACCAAGGTGTTTGGGGTGTGAACCTCATGGAGGCTTCCTACATACCATGCCTTGAAATGGATCAATGTTCCCATAGTTCGGGATGGATTGTGGCTAACACTCTGAGGTGGCCCAAGGTGTTTTGGGGTTGAACCTCGTGGAGGATTCCTACGTACCATTCCATGACATAGATCAAAGCCCCTGTAGTTTGGGATGGATTGGGGCATACAATCTGAGGAGGCCCAAGGTGTGTGGGGCTTGTACCTCATTGAGGCTTCCTACGTACCGTGACCTGACATGGATCAAGGACCCCGTAGTTCAGTATGGATTGGGGCTTACACTCTGAGGTAGCCCAAGGTGTTTGGGGCTTGAACCTCTTGGAGGATTCCTACATACCATTCCTTGACATGGATAAAAGTCCTCGTAGTTCAAGATGTATTGGGGATTACACTATGAGGTGACCCAAGGTGTTTGGGGCTTGAACCTCATGGAGGTTTACTATGTACCATGTATTTACATGGATCAAAGTCCCTATAGTTTAGGATGGATTGGGACTTTCACTCTAAGGCAGCCTATGGTGTTTGGGGCTTGAACCTCGTGGAGGCTTCCTACGTTCCATACCATGACATGGATCAAAGTCTTCGTAGTCTGGGATGGATTGGGGCTTACAATCTGAGGTGGACCAAGATGTTTGGGGCTTGAACCTGGTGGAGGATTCCTACGTACCATGCATTGATGTGGATCAAAGTCCCCGTCGTTCGGGATGGATTGGGGCTTACACTCTGAGGCGACCCAAGGTGTTTGGGGCTTGAACCTAGTGGAGGCTTCTTACATACTATTCCTTGACATGTATCAAAGTCCCCGTAGTTCGGGATGGATTGGGGATTAAAATCTGAGGTGCCCCAAGGTGTTTGGGGCTTGAACCACATGGAGGATTCTTACGTACCATCCCTTGATATGGATCAAAGTCCCTGTAGTTCGGGGTGGATTGGGTCTTACACTCTGAGGAGGCCAAAGGTGTTGGTGGGGCCATGGTCGGTGCTCACTCTAAGCTCACGTGAGTAATGCTCGGTGTGAGAAACAAGAGATAGAAGAGTCCTGACAATCACATCTCAAAAGGTGCGTATGTGGGAAGTGGAGTGGGGATTACGCATGGAGCGGCCCAAAGAGTAAACAGGGGATTATGTGTGGTTTGTAGCCCGAGAATTCGGGGCTTACCCCAGTATGGAGGCCTGTGGGTGACAAAGCACAGTGGGAGAGGGACTTTGGTGCCAAATAAAGAAGATGCACCATTTCCCTCCAGGACCTTCACTGGCCCTGGGTACTGATGTTGACAGGAGGAGCATGGATGCTGACTCTGGCAAGAAAAGCTAGGGGCTTATATCAAGGCGGCTGCACTTTCCCCACGGACTAATTCCACTATGATAAGGAGGATATCATCCCCTTTGAGGGATGATCCCATCCCCATGGAGACGAGTGGGTGTCGAGAATATCCTAGGCATGGGACCCTGCGTGCGATGCATGGGGAAAGGTCACAGTTTAACATCATGTGCTAAGGATGATGGCTCTTGGCAGTTCAACGTCCTGTATCACGGACGAGGTGGGTGTGCTCCGCACCCCTAGGGCTTACATAACCGGTAACCTCTGCTCATTGTGGTAGGGAAGGCATCAAAAAATCCGTAGAAAGGGGGTGTCGCAGAGTGAACCATCGAGGGGTCCACATTAGCGTGGCTATGTGAAGAAGCAATAGCCGTTAGCATGCCTATGCGAAGAAGCATGAGGCAAAGAAACGCAATGGACGGTGTGGTCCAAGGGACCTTAAAGTTACTTCATACGATCCTAAAAGGTTTCACGGGAAGACAACACATGATGTGGATGCCCAGGGAGTGACATACACCCACCAATGGCATCCATAAGAAAAACATCATGCGTGTGCACAAGGGGGCACCCGGGGAGCACCGAGGAGAGGGGTCCCTGGGAATTTGCATGCAACATTTGAGGCTTGCACGCGAAATAATAGTCATTCCCGAAACAAAACTGGAGTGGCACGAAATCAGTGATGCTTGCGCGTAATTGGAGCTGAGGTTTTGCTTGTGACCAGCAGGAGTGCACGCAAGGCGCGAAAAATTTGCGCAAGTGGGAGAGACTGCATGCAACGACCGGGCTGCGTGAAATCCAATGGAATGTGTGCAATTGGGAGGGGTGCGCAAAATGGAAGGGGTTGCATGCAATTTTCCACCCTGCATGCAAATTAATGGGATTGCGCTCAAAGGGCGGACCCAGAAGGGGTAAAATTTTGTCTAAGCCTTGGGGATCTCGCGTGAAGGTAGACCCCAGGGCGACATGGCGTGAAAAGAACCGTACCTGAAGGCCCTCTTTACACGTGCGGAAGACAAATTTCTCACATAAGAGCCGATTTATATTATTTTTCCAACGAAGTGGAAGGGGTATGCCTTCTATTTATAGGTGTTTGGGGGAACATAAACTAGGTCGGGGCGGAAAAATTGCACGATGTAGGCAGCGGTGCGAAATGTCAACTGTGCGGGGCAGGGTGTGAAATATTTCGCACCCAACCAAAGGATTTTTGCGAATCTCGAACATTTAGTGCGGGGAATATTTTTTTTTCGTGCGGCCCCTCTGGTCTCCCCATATAGGGTCCCTACGTCTGAATATGACTTTGCTTTGTCGTTTCGAAACCTTCTTCCGCACATGAGTGCTTTTCGACGTTTGTAATCATATATATTAACTGTAAATTAATATATAGTCTTATATAAATGATGTTTAATAAAATATATTATATTTATATGAATTTAACTACATTTATCTATTAATATATAAATTTAAATGATAATTTTTTATTAAAATTCAACTTTTATCAGCTCTAAAATAGAAATGATAAATAAAAACCTTTATCTTCAGTAATAAAGCACTGATAATAGTGACATTATCAAGGATTTGAAATAGTATTGATAAAAAAACCACATTATATGCACTTTTTTAGCAAAGGTAAAGTGTATAACATGATATCACACAATCTATCATAGTTCCTAAATAATATTTAATAATAAAAAAATATGTGTATATAAACTATTTTATATATAGAAACCTTTACCAGTGCATACATGACGCTGATAAAGAAAAACTTTTATTGGCACTAAAATTAAATTTATATTGGTATCCTTTTATTAATGATAAATAAACAACATATAAATGGAAACTTCATAACATTTGTATTAGCATTGATAAATTTTTTCTTTTATCCATGCTTTTATTTAACACTACTAAATTTCCTCCCTTTATCCACAATTTTTTGAGTAATGATAAGTGATAGGGTTGAATATAGTTGAATCTATAGTAGTGTATGGTCCATATTTAAAATTCAATAAATTATGGTATATGAAATTCATTACTTTTTTATAAATTAATCACCCATGTATTAACACTTTTTTGATGGAGAAATTTATGGCAGATTCATGATGGTGGAATGAAAAAAATACAAAGTCCCATATGATTGGTAGAAAATATAAATACGTCATATAATTCCCCATAAATACTGTTGGAATTCAGTTATTCATTCCCCAGTTTTCATTATTTTTTTACAATGGATAGAGATAGGTGAAATTTTATTTTACTTTAATGAATTTAAAAGATCACATAATTAATTTTTTTTTAAAAATTTTGAAAAATATTTTTTAGAGACTGGTTATATAGATCTATATTGTAATAAATTTACATGCACCTTTTTCATAAATCCATTTAATATTTCTTGTTTTACAAATGATTCAATCATTTTTTATATCATATTCCACTTTTCTTCATGTTGATAAATTTAGTTTTGAATACAATAGTCTTCAAGATTATTTTTCAAATTAAATCAAATACATTATAAATATAATATATCATTTTATTGTTTTAACAAATTTAAGGCATCATGAAATGGTCCTAAAAAACAAATTTCATGTTAAATACATATATTAAATAGAAAATTGGGGTTTTAGAAATTAGAGATTTATTTAATTAATAAAATTATTAATTATTTATTTTTTATTAAGGTTAATGGAATTAATTTATTATATTAATGTATGTTTTAAATTATTTTGTTATTATTATATCTATTAATTTTAATTTTTTAATTATTAATATATGAACATGAATAAAAATTTTCCATAAAAAGTATAACTATTTAAGGTTTATACTTGTAGGAATATTCACTTGTTAAATATATTTGATACATATCACTAATTTTTTCATTCAATAATTATTTAATACTGATTTTGATAAATTTACATAATAATTTAATCCTATTGAATAATCTATTAAGAAAATTATATTATATGTAGAGAATACATTGAACATTTTGACATGATTTTTTATTATGTCTTTGTCAAAACATCACCATGTATGGTGGGTTGAAGATAACATAGATCTTGATTTTGGTCATGGTGGAAGAAAATATGCATCCCATTCAAATGGATTCCACTATAGAGAATGATTATATGTCTTAAAATATATTCAATTACATAGAAGGGAACATAGGCATCAGCCACTCAGAGTAGATTATCGGCCATTCCCAAAGGTCTCGGAATGGTTTGTATGCTGGGTTTGACACCTCCAATCCAAAATATGGGAAGATCAATATGTATATGAATTTGAGGGACAATTATCAGTAGGATGTGGAACTGTGTAACAACCTGACCTACCGGGGCCCACTTAGTCAGTGTAAGGTGGAGCGACCACAACCCCAATCCCATCTGTAATAATTCATGGGCTGTTGAAAAGTGTAATGAAGCCTTAATATAAATTTGGAGGCAATTTTATATTATACCTATATGAATGAACTCAACCTTATCGATAATAAATTTTTATAGGAATAAGAATGACCAAAACATCTATAGATTAACCATGCATCCAATAAAGTATAGGAAATGTCTCAAATTATGAAAAAATATAAGTTGATGTTTAAAAGGGAAAAATACATTCCCAACCAGAATAATTTCCAAACTTGAAAAAAACTAAAACAAGGTAAACTAAGAGATCTACGCTATTTATCTCCATGTATCAACCCTAATATGCAATCAATGCACCAAATTTTATCGAAGATATACCAAAATCACCACATATCTATCTATCATCTTCATAAGTCACAAAACTTGTGTGAAAATCCTATACAGGGGTGAGTATATACATACCAAGTAGGGAACCCAAAAACCAAAAAGGGAGAAATATAAAGATATAAAAATTATCAAATCTTCCCCAAAAAGGTATTTATAGCATAATATTATAGAAAATCAATTATAATAATCCCATATATTCTCAACATGATGAAAAAAATGAAGAGATAAACAAGATCTCTATCTACACAAGCCAACTAAGAATAATGAGTCTTCTTACTGCTCCGAAGATCAACCTATAATTACCAAAATCATGCACAACTATATAGGAATCTATTTGGGGGGCCCTATAACTCACTTATCGGTTCCACATCAATTGAATCCACAAATATATACAAGCATCCAATATAACCTCAACAAAATACGTGTGGAGTGGCCCACACCTCAATATTGCACTCTTCTATCAGTGACTCCACATCACATATGGAGTACCCTCTCCCCACCAATGATTGAAGATAGGTGAGTACCAATCCATGCAAATAGGAAAAATTCCTGTTGTAACTTTTCTATTAATATAAATATATGGAGAACCCAGGCCATGGTACGACATGGGTGTATCAACCCTAGAAATACATTGATGATCCTGCCCTAATAAATCTCATCGTAAAGAATATCCTAAATAATATTCATTCTAATTAAACAAAATATCATATATCTTATTCCACAATGATGGCCTTTATCACGTTCTACATAGAAATACACATAGGAAAGGCTACATATAGGCCAAAATTTGAGTCCAAATAAAGGATATTTGAGAGGAATAAGATCAAGAGGAAATAAATGGATGTACGGGGGTCCACAAGATGTGCGTACTAAACTCATTCCATAGACGTGTTCTATTATAGGCATGTATTGGAATCCATGAAATCATACACAATGTGTAATCATGGGGTACACAACATGTATCACTACCCAGGGCCTTTATAATGAATCTCATCCCGTGATTGTGTAAACCTGGGTATTCTTCTGTAAATTGAACATGTTCTAGTGTAGACTATCCATGTGGTAGTAAATGATGTGTCTAATGTTACACATGGAATGTAAGGGTCCGGCCATCACCCATCATGTCCCATATTTCCAATCATGTTAACTCTCCAATGTACATAGGGTGTGCCCCACCATATACGGTGTGTGGGTCCACATCGACTCTGGGGCATGTACACTTTGTACATGATGATCTAGTCAGATATGTTTCATATAGAATGAGATTACTCTATATGGTGTGTATCATTTTACATAACAAGAAACTATACCCTCTATAAGGATCCAAACCGCACATCATGTGTTCATCATAGTACACGTCGTGTATATCATTATTTTACAAAACCTAAAGAAAGTTTCACACATCATCCAAATATTGAATTTACACCATAGATCACACTATTTAATCTCCCAAAGATTAAGTAGAAAACATAAAAATATATTTTTATCCTTAAAAATGCTGATAATTAGAAACCAGATACTCGCATGAAGTGTCGATTTGTGTCTCATGCACCTGTCATCATGAAATACCACATCATATTCAAGATCCTTGACCCATAATAGGTGAACCGTACTGATCTATCAGATAAAAACGATTCTTTTCTTCATTTATACAATCGTTGTTAGTTTATGGTATTATCATGCTCCAACACACCCTATAATTTCAAATCATGAAAATACGGTCCAATGATGAAGAAAACAAAGAACAAGTGGGATAAAAGAATAAGGGTGAAGGTGCCACCATCGTTGGATAAACATTCTCAGCCAATGATTATTAATTTGGGATTGCAAGGGTGATTAATTTGAATAAAAACGATAAAATAAAATAAAACAATTCAAATTATCATATGGGCTCATTAAAATGGTTTGAAATCACCAAAACTAATAAAACATATCCAATCCATGACATAGAAATTTAATCAAGAGGGGGGAATCCAAAATTGATGAATCTTACCTTCATTAGGATAAATCAAAGGTGAAAGATGCATTTTCTAGTGATGGATAAGTAATGGTGTCTTCACTGCCTCTCGATCCACCTTGATCTGGTCACTCTTGGTCCTCTGATGTTATTAACTAGTGAAGAACACTCATATATTCTATCAATTATCAAATGGATTATGCAAATAAACCTATTTATTTTTCATATGTGTGTACTTATAGTGTTTTGATTATTTTAGTTCATTTAAATAAAATAAATAAATTTAACTATTTATTTTAATTGAAAACACCTCCATGGTCTACCTCAAACAAACATCAAGCATTGATCAAACTTATGTTGTGCCTAGGGTAAAACCGTCATTCCTGAGTTAACAGTGGTATCACATATCCCATATGAGGGCCTATTTTAAAGATATACAATTATTTATGAGAAACTGTGTGTCTGTTTTGTATTAATATATTATAATTTTTATAATATCAATTCATGGATCACTAGGACATAGAATCTCAATCCTTATTAGTGCGCTAATGTGAAAAAAATTTATATAAATTTTCTAAACTCTTACATGAAAAAACATAAGTAACTCAAATCACAAAACCTTCTATAATTTTCCTCGTAAAAATAGAAAAAGTTTTCATAAGGAAGAAACTATGATCCAAACTATGTCTACCAATTCAAATATATCTGAAAATTTATTTTATGGTTTCAACAATCATTTACCCAAGCGAACCGTTTTCCCATGAAGCATATTCTTTGGGATGTTCTTGAAGACACCGAGAACCTCAAAGAGGTTACTCCCTCCTCGACCTCTATCTCATCTTGGTCAAAAATGTGGATTGAGTTTTCACAAGTCACCCTCACTCTAACACATATAAAACACCATGAACATTGACCATCTATGGTAATAGGGTCATGTGGTACACCACCTCACTATTCATACATAGTAATTGGAAAATGGGCCTACGATCCCCAAAGATATCCTAACATCCTAAATAATACATTTGACCCTAAAAAATGTGAGATATCCTAGAATAAATATCTCCTCATCAAACTCCAAATGTCTGCATCATCGGTTCAAAGGGGACTCCTCCCATTTTCAGGCAGTTCTTATTTCCCTTGGATGTACTACTCCTTTCACAACTCTTGATAACACTAACTCTAGGCCTACAAGTTATATTTCTTACTAGCTCTAACCATCATAGTGGAGACCTACATGGTACTACATGTGTGGCAAAAAAATAGCACTACAATAGTGGTAGAGGGCCATCCCAATTATGTTAAAGAACTAACATGAATCCTGAAAATCATTCACCAGAACCCTAATAGTCCACTCTAAATGGGCATCATTAAGGGGTAGAAAAACTATGCTCATCCAAAAATGATTCCCTATGTTCTCCTATATCATGGCCATAATTGTGATGTGAATTTAGAATCAGGGGTTGGAATGATCATTAGTGGAATTCAATGAATCATGACTAACTCTTTCATGATAAAGTGTCCCAAACTCTCAACTTATCTCTTCTCCCAGATGTGTTGGAAGTGATAAAGCCTATTGAGTAAGTATATGATCACTCAAATAGTATTGTGACCACTTTCTGATCATGAAGATCCTATCATGAGAACCACAAAGATACCATCCACGATCCACTCACCTCTTGAAATCTTGGTCTTCACCTATAGGCATGTGAGACATCAATATCTAAGCTTATAAGAAATCTAAGACATACTTGGAAGCAAAAAACATTTCGAATGTATCATGGAACAGAATCCCTTCTCCTGGGTGTACTAGCAAGGGAAAATAACCTCTTCATCACACCATACCATATTATGAAAACCGTTGTTTTCCATCATTGGAAGGATGATGTAATCACCACCTTCGTAAAATTTATTGAGAATATGTATATTGGATTTTGTTCAACTGAGACCTCGTACAGAATATACCCAACATGTTCCTACTATCTTCACCAAAATTAGATGGGTAAAGACCATTGATTGGGGATACACTACAATATTCTATACCTTAAGGGACAAATTAAGGAGGTTAACTTCTCCATCAACAAATCAATAATAGAATACACAAAATGTTACAGTTAGATTTTTTTTCTATGGATACACAGTTTGGTTGATATACAGATAAAATTGCCTCATCCATTTCTAGGTCTACTATCACTCCCATGTCTGAAAATAAATATATTAATAATTGGACCTCCTAAATCAATAACTTACTATAGGAGTCTTCTCATTGATATTGGTACTCATAAAAATTGTATAGAACCATATTCAAGTATCTCTCATGGTCAACCTCTAATGTTGAGTACCCAAGGGTGTTATCACAGACGACAACCAATATTAGGATCCCATATTTCTTAGGATTTGGTTTATATGTATGTTAAAGTCTTTTGGGGAAATCAAAATGATAAATGATATAAAAAATAACTCAAATGAACCATTGTGGATCTTGGAATCCATGCTTGGATCATCCCTTTCTCAAACATAGAGCTTGTTATACCCTCTCAGGAGGTGAGACATCTAGAACCACTTCTCCAGTAACCATTTTTTGAATAAGTTATCAATTATTATGAGTGGATACCCTTAAAGAAACATTTCTAAACTCGGGTGATTTCAATCCACACCTAACCTCAAACTCTCATATTCCACTTAGGTGATAAACACCTAGATTCCCTTGTGGGTACACTCGGTCTAACAAGACCTTCATCTTCAGTCTCCTCGCACTACACCTATAGATATCAAATATTGACAACGAAATATTATACGAAAGCCAAAATATTGATTCACAATTATTATAAGTCCATGTTGAGATACAACTCTGAAATGGGAGGTAATCTTGGAACATAATCTGAGATAAGGTCCACATACTCCCTCACCATACATAGGAAACAAAAATTTATTTCTTCTCCAAGGTTCATTCTAGACAAATATAAACAAATTGGTCGTATCCTCCTACACATGATCTCATCTTAAACATCATGAGATTCCATATAAATAAAGAAAGAAAACTCCAACTCACTAAATTAGGTTCATTGAAACCCCAACTAGTAATATCATCCTAATCATGAAGAGAAATCAGTTAAACAATGCCAATGGAAAAAATTAAAGGGCCTCATTTCTAGTTATCGAATATTTCCATGAGAAGTTCTATCTACTCCTAGATTTAGGGAACACTGCTAGAAGTGAGTGATCACCGATCCTATCAATAAGATCCTTTATGCATATGGGTCAAGCTAAAAGGATTCACCATTATTTCTAGATTTTTAATATGATTTATGTTTAGGAAAATGTGGCTTACGAATCAATGTTAAAAAACCAAGTGGAGTAGATGAGACACTCATCATACCTTGAACCACCCTTAAATCCTCCAAGCTATAGGGTCCTAAATCGTGAAGCTATCCTTTCACTTTCCTATCAAATTCACCATATCCAAGGTTCACTCTAACAACCTATCCCAAAAAAAACATCTGATAAGAAAGTTATAAGAACTTTTCCACTACACCTAAATAGTTTTCTATTTGAGGATCATTAAACCTCCCTCGATGTTTTGAACTACATCACAAGATCGTGTATCAATTGGGGAAGTATCTCTCTTCATTGTCTGTCAGAATCCACATCAAAAATAACAAAATAGGGCTCTATAAATGACTGACATCACCCTAGGGAAGTCTTCCCACCGATACAACCATCGTGAGGGGTCCTCTAGAACTAGTACATTCAAACCCATGTCTTTCACCGGTCCATTACAATGTGACAATGAGGAGCTGGAACCTCCATAAATATTGGGAGATCTCTATTTCTAGGTCTTGTGATATACACTCAATATTGGTAAACCATCCATTGATACTAATGGAATCTACTACTAATCCATGAAGAGGTTGGTCAGAAGTGAAATCATGTGGCCAGTTGGGGATTGCAAGTGTCAAAAACATGTACCACCTCCTCAAGTTAATCCTCCACTACCCGAGGGTCTTGGTCAATAAAAAAACATAGTTTTATTTATCACTATAACTCATGTAACATGATAATAATTTGATTACTGTCATTATAATCAACTATATTCATCAACTACTCAACACATTGATGATTAATCACCTGATCTACTAAAGGATCCATGAACTACTCAACAAGTTGTATCACTTCAATGTGTCAACACGGTGGAAACACCTCTTGAATAATCTCTAAAATTTAGGCCTCATCATATAGCTAGTATTTTTCATGAAATTATCATGAAATCCAAACCAGTCTTAATCATAGATACATCTTAAATATTATCAATACATACCACAGTCAAAGAGAATATCTATGTAGATAAACCGAGAGGTACATTTAAAGGACTCAATCCTATATGATTATTGTAACATTGTTCCTTGGAAAAAATTCTTTTGTATTCTGAGTAGAAAAGTAGGTTGGAAGAGACCCAATATAAGGATATTCCAGCCACCAAACTAACACTAGGTTCTTTATACCGATGACCACACTCAAGAAACTCTTACTCTATTTACCTTTCTCCAAACTAATTTATCATAAGATGAAATCTAGAAACATGATCCCAAGGGATGAACTGCTCAGATACCAATCTATCAAAACCAGACTTACCATGTCTTTCCTGGGTAGTGTAAGGCTGATCTGCCACAAATCTAGGCCATCCTCCACTAGGCTACGAGCTAGAAAGAAGCATCAAGAAGAAAAAATGTAAAATGGGAGTCTTTTTTCAAATTAATTTATTTGCACAAACCTAACCATGTCCATGAAAATGTGAAAGGGAATAATAAAGAATATAACATCTAGATAGTATGAATGAATGGAGTATTGTCTATGAAATGTATCAGATTTTTAAAATGTATAAAATAAAGTAAAAAATGAAAACATACATCACTAACAAGATATATGTACAAACATGATAAAAAAATAAACAAATAAAAACTGAGAGATCCCATATCTTAATCCCCATGTCTCGACCACCATACATGGTCAATGTACACAATTTTACCTAGGATCCCCCAAAATCAATGTCCATATATCTATCATTTTCATAATACATGGTAAATGTGCGAAAATACCATGTAGGGGTGAATGTATACAAACACATTCAAATTACATGAAAACTGAAAAGGGGGTGATAGAATGTTATAAAAATGATCAGTTCAACCCAAACAAGTTATGTCCACCAGAAACATAGACAATAACCATAAAAATAAACCCTGATATTCTCTACATGTTTTCCAAACAATGTGAAAAAGGGGATCTCCATCTCTATATGTTAGCTAAGTAAGGTGATCCTACCCATAACCCCAAAGATCTATCTCTAGTTCCCAACATCTTTCACAAGTATACATGAATCCATGTTGTGGGACCCATACATCACCACATTTTTCTATAGCTGAGGGAGCCTTAAACCATACATAACATCACCTTAATATATTTTGAGGGGACCACTTCTCGATACTATTCATCATAGTCGAGGGAGCCAGAACACACATGGGGGACCAAACATCCATTAATGCTTAAGGATATAGGAGTACCAGTTTGTTGAAAGATAATAAACAACTAATATAGAGGAGTACCATAAATATCTATATAAATTTATTTGGGAAGCCATTCCCTTGTGTGACATGAGAGTGTCAATCCTTGAAACACTAGGATGATATTTCCTTGATCATTTCCATCATCAAGCAACACCTAAATAAGATTCATGCTTGAAACACCTTATATCATATATCATATTAAATAATAAAGTGAAACATTGCATTCAATATAGAAATACATTTAGGAGGGGATACTCATTGGGAAAAAATCTAGATCCAAATTGAGGAGATATGATAGGTTGAAGTTAGCGTGGGAATACATGGTGTGTATGGGGGTCCACATAGTGTGTAACCCAAACTCTTTACCTAGACATATTTTCCTATTGAAATAACATGGAATCCATGTCAACATACACAACATGTACTCCCATGGTACATGGCATGTACTACTACATGGGGTTTTATTAATGTATCTGAGCTCATGCCTTTGTAAACAAATGTGAGTTGGTGTAAACTAGTCTCATTCTCATGTACACTATCTATGTTCGAGTATATGTCATTTCCCAAACAAAAAATATGGTGTGAGGGTAGTGTTGGAACTCAGCATGTTCCTTTATACAAATCCATCCTACTCTCCGATGTATATGAGATGTTCCCCACCAAACACATCGTGTGGAGCCATATGGGCTCCTGGGCATGTACACTCTATACATGACAAGATGGTCTGCAAGGTGTTTCATGGAATTTGGTTCTTCCACTTGTTGTGTTATATTTAAATCAATGTGAAACCCAAGAAAATACAGTGATCTGGACCACTCGACTTGTTTTTATTTCATTATAATCTATTTAAATTGGAATTTTATGGAAACTGAAGAAGGATTCACATATCATCAAGATACTACCTTTCCCCCAATGATCATTCCATTTGACTGCCCAAAACAAAAAGGGAATTCTTATTTCTGTCAATTTTTTCCCTCTGATTTAAATAAAAAACTTGTTACCTACTCAAACTATGGCCACACGTCCCATGCGCCTCTGGTCACCTAATTCCATACCAGATACTAGGTCCGAGATTCATCACCTATGATACATAATGACCCATCTTCAATAGAACAATCTGTTTTTTATTCATACAACCAAATAAAATCCAGGGTTTTGATCAAGATCGAACTATCCTAACATTGTCGAATCATGACCCAATGATACAATGATGGAGAACCTGAAGAACCGATGGGTGAAAAGTGAATTAATAGAGGTGTAACAATCATTTTACATTAATTCTTATCCCATGATTAATAATAGGATATTACCAAGTTTAGATCTTTTCTAAAGAATGATAAAATGAAATAAAACAATTTAAATTTTCATACTGGAAAATGTGAAGGGTTCTCAATTGCCATTTAGATGAAATGAGATCAAATTTTTTATTTAAACTTTCAATAAAGAGGGAGGAGACCATAATTGCCATGTCCTAACTTGATTTGTATCGATCCTTGGTTAATAAAGCATTCTCTCGTGAATAAAAATTCCCTCTACATTCGCATCCTCTTGATCCACCTCAATTTGATCACCCATCATCCTCGGATGTGATATTCCAATGATGGATGGTAAAATATCCTTTCAATTATCCAAGGGTATATATGGTTATTATGAGATAATTATTATAAGTGTGCACTTATAGGGGGGTTTCTTGGCTTTTTCATTTAAATAAAGTGAATAAATTAAAATTTTTAATTGAATGCACCACCAATGTCTACCTCAACTGGATGTCCAACACTGACTGAAATTACCTCATGTTTTGGGTAAAACTCAAATTCTAGAATCAACAATGGTATCCAATTTCCTATGTGAGGATCCATTTAAGATATATTTCCATATTTTTTAAAAACAATTCCTTCGTGGTCATAATATATTTTATATATTTATTATATCAGTTATGGGTTCTTTGGGCCATGAAATATCACAAGGTCTCAGTACCAAGGTCTAAAAGTATTCCTGCAAATATTAAAATGTATTACACTGAATAAACAATGTTACCACATGATGTTTGATAAATAATTATTGTGTAACCACTATAGTAGAGTGAATATGAAACGTTAGAGGAATGGGGAGTGGGGGTACCAATTTGATATTCCTACTGGTACCTCCCCATAGAATTATCTAGTATCATGTAGGAGACTCATTAAAATATTTCTAAAAGTATACTTTATCCGAGGTAGAATTGGCAACCAAAATTTCTGAATTTTAGAACCATCATCAGGGAAATTGTGAAACATGGACACTCCTATGATTATTTCATAACCCAAGACACCGCCACCGATTACCTTTAAATCACTGGGGATACATTCAATGACATAATATCATTATTTTGACCACTAATAATCTTGGAATCCACCCCCACCATAATTGACCATCTAAAATTCTCCAACAAAACAATGATGTGTGTTGGGATCCCCAGTGGTGTTGGTGGGAACTCAATAAAAGGATATCCGGAAGACATTTACATGGTCGGGGTGCAAGGGATCATATAGTACATTAATTTCCTCCCCATGAAATACATTACTCCATCCCCTCTGATCAATGATCCAAAGGAAATGATGGTTCTCTAGAAGACAATTTTATCCTACAGTATTACGATAGGGTACCCGCAGAACCTTTACAACAATAATGGGGTTGTTTTATATATCATCAACCATTTTCTACCCATTCATACAAAGTCCCTACCCCAACCATGTTAAATTTCCCACAATTATTGAAAAATTTCATGATGGTGTACCGGGAGCAACTATTAAGAAATGGCATTGTAGAGGGGAACATGTTTATCCCCTTTTTGGATCAATTCTACTATAACACATGAATGGTGTTTACAATGATCTTTCAAACTCAGAGTACACACCAGATCTCCCCACTAGGACCAACAACTATTATCACAAACCCCAAAAACATTGAATAGTGATGAACAAGTACGTACAATATGTTTTTGTATGTGATCAAGGGTAGAGGAAAAACTAATACAGTAGTTTAGGTAGAAGGATTCAGGGGAGATCTTTCCAATTATTGCGAGTTGAAATCCAATAAGAGAAAGCTAGCCTCGAGTACACACAAGTGGGTAACCCCAGTTTTAAGAACAAGATTCATTCAAATTGGACTAAGAATATAGTCCAACTGTGGGAGAATAAGAAGCCACCAACATTGCTATATGGTTCCAACATCATGGTGACTAGTAAAAAGGAACACTCCTAGGATGTTTTAGAAATCAAAGGAGCCTCCATCAAGGAACTTTAATCCATCGAGGATGTATACAATGTCCCTTATTTTCCACCCCTAACGATCCATAACCCTGTAGATACCATAATCAACCATCCACAAGTCTCTAATGAAGGAAAGATTGTGTGTTAGGAGGCACCATTAAGCAATAGCGTTACTGGATGGACCACTAGAAAACGGTGTCATGGATTAATTGGATGATATGGGCACTTCATTGCCTCCGCATGTGAGCCCAGAGCCCACCCCCTCAATGTGGAACCACTCGCATGACGGGAACTATGCAATGAGAGGGAAAACATGTATGGTGATATTTTTTATTATATAGGATAAGGGTTGTATTAATTCTGGAAATAGGTGGGGCCAACCTAATTCATTTGGTGTTGGTCGGATGAGGGGTGAGCGCCCGATGAAATGGAGCTCACCCAACATACATTAAAAATTAATAATTTCAATATATATTTATATATATATATATTATCTATTTCAAATAAATATATATAATTAAAAAATATATATATTTATAATTACATATATATAAATACTTTATATATTAATATATATATAGACATATTTATATTTATATATATATTGGTGTATTTATTTTAAAATTAACACATGATAATTAATACAGGCGGGTTTGGGTAATATATTTAAAACACTAACCATGTTTGAACATAAATCATATTTAAACATATTTAAGGGTTACCCATAAACCTTGTTGAAAATAAGGCTTTCATTCCTTGATAAAAAGGAGTCCTTTCCACTGCGTTTATATATATATATATATAGACACAGAAACCCACACACATATATAAAATATAAATGTATTTTTATAAATATATATAAATAATTAATATATTTAACATGAATATTAATTTATAAATATATATAATTTTATAGTTATAGTTATTTATAATAATTTTTATAAATATATATTAAAAATTCATTTAATATATTTATAATTATGTAAGTACATATATGAATATATATAATTTTGTTAAATAAATTATAAATTAATATTAAATTTATTTATATGTATATTTTAGTACATACGTAATTACAAGTATAGTTATATTTATGTAATCATTAATATTTTTTTAATAAATATATATTATAATTACATAATTATAAATATATGTAATATATATAAATATATGAATAAATTTTTATATTTAAATATACATTTACAATTATATATTTAAATACATATGCAATATTTTGGAATATTTTTATTATTATTTAAATAATAATAAATTTGTATATATAAATATATTTTAATAAATTAATAATTATATATATATATATAATTATCAAAAATTATTTATCAATATTTTTATAATATATTTAAATTTTAATAATTTTTTATGAATGAAATTATTCTTAATAATTATGTTTTCTATATGAATAATTTAATTAGGATATAATTTTAATTATATTAGTATCTATTTTATTACTATTATTAATGTTATTATTTAGATTTATTAATGTAATTCTCGTAAATATTTAGAAATGAAGTTAATATTTATTGATACTATAATTAATAACATTAAATAATAATAACATAATTAAAATTTTCATTTTTATATATTATAGTTGTTTAATCCTAAATAGTAATTTATAGTAATATTTGAAATATACTAATAATGAGTAGCCAAAGAATAATTTTTATACAATAATTTATATTAATAGTAAAAAATAATAATTAAAAAATTATGCGGTTAAATTTTTATAATTATTCATATCTAAATGATTAAATATACTACTTTTAGATATATTATTTATTAAATAATAAGAATAATTATTTTTAACAGTGTTATCTTTAATTTGTAACTAATATCTTGTAATAATTAATAATAATGAAAAATAATGACTAATAATTAAGAAAAATTAATAAAAATATTAAGTAATAAAATATTACCACTAATAGTTAATATTAATTTATAAACATGTAATTAAATTTCATAAATAAATATATTTTTTATTTATTAGCAGGTTATAAATTATTAAAATTAAATAATATTTAGGTTGAAAATTATGGGTTTGTATATATGGAAAAATTATAAGTTAAATTTTTTTAACAATAATAATTACTAGTATGTGATGATGATGATTTGTATAATTTTTATTTTAATTTCTTGTTAATTAGTACTTAGAAAATTAATGAATAATAATTATAATAATTGTTACTTAACAACAATGAAGAATAGTATAGAGTAAATATTATTATCAAACGAATGTAATATTTTTCTTAGAATTATAATGAAATTAACACATAAAAATATAAATATAGTATTAGATAGTATACATATATCACAAATAGAATATTATATTAGATAAATAAAACATAAATATAATATTTTTATAATGTTATTAAGTGTTTTTAAATTTATTTAAAAAAAATGTGTTTTTGGTTTAATTATTTTTAGTTATCAGATGCATTAACTATTTCAATGATTTTCATCACAAAGTAATGCTACTTGTGCTGAAATATCTATCACTTTTCAAAAAAAATGAAAAAATGGCTTCAGTAATTTAAAAAAATGAATTTTATTTACATATATTTGTACTATTATTTAATAATAAACGGTTTAGAACAATCTGTTGTTAATATATATAGAAATTAATACAATTTACTGTTATTATATTATATGGAATTGAATTCCATTAAAATATTTTTATGACAATTAATTAGTTGAATATTGTTTTAAAAAATTTATTTTATTATTAACAATAATATATAACAATATTTGAAACCCCAAAAAATTTAAATCATGGATATCAAATAAATTTTTTTAGTGTATATAATTTTTTATCAATGTATGAAATGGGGGTCATACCATAGTTCATAGTGTGAATGGGGTTCCCATATCGAACTCTTCCACATACACAATGTGATGGAGTATGTTGACTTGGAATGGGCCTTCCCCATGTACTGGAACCTGAACTATATACTACATTTTTTTTTGATTTTTAAGGAGGAGGTGTATCTCTTGCCTCTAAGATGTCGATATGCGATAATTGGAAATTGATGTTTCTCCTGCTATATAAGTGGTAGTACCCACTATCACAAAATAAATCATCTATATCTATGGGTGGTTATTCATAAAAGGTGATGTAAATGACATGTAATAGGAAATCAGATATGCTTCAGCAGGTGAATATCATGGATATCCAGATACAAGATGTGGATCTAATGACAACTAGCACATATCAACCACCAGCAGAGGCGTTTATGATTAATGTGATTCATTATTTGTTGGAATATGTGAGGCCACACATGTAACATGATGTGGCCTATGTTATCATCATCATGGCCCATCAACGTCTGCATTTGCTGGAGGAGGATCTTGAGTAGAAACATCTTATATCTCTAGTGGATGAATGAATATAAAACCATATACAATAGTAAGTTAAGGTAACATGTGATTTGTTGCACCATGGTATGCTTCTTGAATGAATATTGTTCCCTCCTAGTGTATTGATATACAGATAATATGTTGTAGTCATATATTTTATAAAAAAAATTCAAGCTCAACTAATAAAAATTATAAAAGTAACATAATGTTTTTATTCAAAAAATATCAGATCCCTAAACCATGTTACATAAGTTATACTATATGTTTTATTTTATAACATAGTGAATACATAAGGCAATGTGATAGATATATTCTCATTGTTGGTGAAACCTTCATATGCAAAATGTCGCGACCCGACCGTACCCGAGCTCGAGCCACAACTACCCCAAGCCCGCCTCTATAGTCCAGGGGCTGGCGACAAGCATCGATGGCTAAACAACTCGTGGAGGCCTTTGCTTGAGTACCTGTACACACACACAACCCACTCAATGCAGAAGTGCAGAGTAAGAAGAAAAGTAAAGTACCAACTACTATAAACAATCACAAAAAGTGCATTGACCGATAAATAGTACAATGTAAATGCTGAAGGTAAAATGAAAAGAAAGAGGGTAAAAACACGCCGAACCTGAAATGTGCCACAACCCGACAACAGGTAAACAGAAGTAAACAACTGGGAGAGTCCCACACCTGGAACCTGACTATGACCACCGCACGCTATCCAAGCTCCCGAACTTCTACGCTCTGCTGAAGTCACGACCAACCTCTCTATCGTCTGCAAGGGCACACCATGTTTGGGCAAAGCCCAAGCAGGGGTGAGTTTAAAATTACTCTGTTGGAAACCCCGAAGGCTCGAGGGAGCAAAAAAGGCGGTACTGAAGGTTGATTAGTAGATCGAATAGGTAATAGTAGAGGAGTATAACAGAGAGTGTAGTAAAGAGTACAATAAGGAGTGCAGTAGAATAACAGTAGAGAGTCCAGCTCACCCCAACAAGAGAAAGGAGGTAGACTCGTCCCGACACAATGATCTAAAAACAATGAGAAGATGAACTTCCTGTAGAGTCTTCACTACCAATATTAGGAGAGTAGACTCCTCCAACCATGAGAAGCTAGACACGGAAAGCACATGGCATACCCCGTGCATCTTCGCCTCTCTCGGAAGGAGAGTAACTAAAACCCAATAAGTGGGTACTGGAACAAGGTATACACACATATATATTCTCTCTCAAGAAACCCAAACAAGATCGTAAGGGGGACTCCATCCCATATCTCAGCCTAAGAAAGTGAGTCTCCAACAGTCTGAGAAGTAAACACCATCGATGCCCAGCATCGCACACGTCTGCCCCAAACTGCATGTCAAGGGGCTCAAATCACCACACCTCGACACTATCTGCTTTGGGAAGCACTAACTCACCCGCACTATTTTATGTCGCGTCTCAAGGATGCATCTCAGTGGGGAAAGCGCCCCTCGTACTTGAGAGTTTTAGTGAACATTAAAACACACCTCGTCACTGCCCCGTAGTCGAGAGGTCTCCTCAAAGTCGATAGGCGACCCCCTACCCAGCCTCGCTAGAGGGTAATCACTGGAAGTCGACGGGTTCTCACTCAAGAGAGACCCGAAAAAAGTTGACAGGTGCCACACTGCCCAGTCCCGTAAAAGGGTAATCCACTGGATGGAGACCCGGCTAAAGTCATCGATGAGTCCCAATGCCTAGTACCGTAAAAGGATACTCCACTGGAGGGAGGCTCGGAATCATCATCGGGGACCACTTCCCAGCCTAGGTGGAGGTAAACTCGGCATCGGGGACCCCTTCCCAGCCCCGATGGAGGTAAATCCAGAACCGCTCTGGCCATCCCTACTGGATGGTACTGCTAGGTGAACACTGTTGTACTGGCCATCCCGACTGGATGTTAACCCGCTGGCCATCCTTGCTAGATGGTACCGCTCTGGCCATCCCTGCTAAATGGTACAACTAGCGACCCCTACTGGATAATACCCCACTGGCCATCCCTGCTGGATGGTACCTCACCAGCCAGCCCTGCGGGAAACAACCTCCTAGCCAGCGCTGCTGGAAACAACCTCCTCGGTAGAGCATCGATTCCCGCGTAATGTGTTGGTCACACCGAATCCACAAGATCTCTACCAGGGAACACAGAGAAACTATGTCGGCCAAACCATCGAGAACAGAACCCGGGGAAAACCACTCAACCCATCTGGTCAAACAAACGAGAACAGAACTAGGGGGAAAACTCAACCCGACTGGTCAAAAAAATGAGAATAGAAGGACTCTCTACGTCGCGATAGTTCAAGAGTATGCAAATAATAACACGGAATGCACATGGGTCCCACACGACATGTGGCCCCATGTCAACTCAAACCAAGTGCAGAAACATTCTCAGGTACAAACAACCACATGTACCTCCAAGCATTCCCATATACTCCTAGAGTATACCACGTTTCCAGCCCAAAGGCTATCGTGAAGACAACACCCAACGTCAATGTGAAGGGAGTAAATATAACAACTCCAAAATTCCACCTCATTGGCCCAGGCAAAACCAACAAAATCTCTTCAAACATTTACTTCACTCACACTGGAGTGCACACGATCACACGCCAAGGGTTCTCTGCAAACACCATGAGAAAAAACACAACCGGTACACCTTTCATGCTTCCTCATTTAAATGAGGTCTTGAATGAGGCTCCTCACATCAAAACGCTTCATACCGTTGTAATCCTCACGAAAAAACATGCGAGATAGACTATTTACTCACCTCAAATTGATATCCGATGGAAAGGTTTCCAACAATGCTTTATTCCCGAACGACATCCCGTGATCCCAAGCCTCAGTCCCGAAACCAGTCAGGCGCATCACACCATTGAAATCCCCTCAGAAAAGTATGTCAAAAGGACTACTCACTTGAGTGTAATGGATATCCA
This sequence comes from Viscum album, assembly GCA_963277665.1. Taxonomy (NCBI): domain Eukaryota; kingdom Viridiplantae; phylum Streptophyta; class Magnoliopsida; order Santalales; family Viscaceae; genus Viscum; species Viscum album. The sequence goes on from OY728162.1 coordinate 42,681,484, forward strand.
AAGAAAAAGATGTGTTCCGACATACCGAACATGAGCGGTGCTACATGGGACCCGCATCCCGGTCCCGAAGCGCTACCAATGGATCACATCGTTGCGATCCTCTCGGAAAAGTTCACAAGATGGACTACTCACATGTCCAAAACAGACACCGGATGATAAAGCTGGATATCACCGCCAACTCCCAAAAAGGCCCTAACGGGGCCCACACCAGTGTGCTGAATTAAAGCGGGCGGATTGCACCATTGCAATGCCCTTGAAAAATCACCCTGAATCGACTACTCACAAACCTTGAATGAATGTCCGGTGAAAAAGTTACAAAACGCTACTCCCAAATCAAAAGACGGGCCATGGGGCCCACGCCCCAACTCTGTTTTCAATGCCCGAAAACCCCTTGGCAATCTCTGCCTCAACACCGGGGTCGCAACGCCACTGACAACGCTCAATTCGGATATAGGATGTGTATGCGCCGTCCAAAACAAGAAACCTCGGGAAATGTCCTATACCACTTAAAAGCATGTCGCGCCACCGAGGCCCCCCGTTTCAGGAGTTAAAAACCCCTGAAACCATCTCAAAATATTCACCTCGATTTAAGGGACTCGTCACCGCAGACGGTGCCCAAACAGAACGCCCTGCGGATGATTATGATATATGAATCATTTTCATAATAATAATAATAATATTATTATTATAAACTTTTTATTATTATTATTATTATTATTATTATTTTAAATTAGACTGGCCAACTAGCCGGTCTCACCGCGTCACCCAGTAGGACCCGTCGAACGCGGGTCCTCGTCTCCCAGCAGACCGGCCAAGCGGCCAGTCTTCCTCAGCATGCCGATAGGACCTATGGGTCCTGCTTCCTCTGCACGGCCAATGCCATGCCTTGAGCTCCCCCTCGACCACGGCGGTCGGCGCCCCCTGCAGCGTACCGACACACCTCGCCGCGGCTCGTGCAGCCTCTCGTCCACCTCACCCAGCACCTCCACAGAAGACCCTCTGTGCTGCCTGCTACCGATCGCGCTCCCGCTCTCCCGGCCACTGCGCTCACCCACGCTGCCTGCTGCCGCCGTTCCGGAGCCCGCGCCGCCTACAGCCCGAACACCCAAATCCAGACGGAAAACCGAAAAAACTACTCGAAAACACTCTTAAACCCGTTGATATTCGGAGAATGTTTATGAGCTCCACAAAACTCAGATTTACAAACTGAAATAGGCAATGGAAAGCTCAAAAAAATTAATACGCATACATGGTCTTTGTTCGAAGATCAAACAATATTAAGACACTACAATTTAGGTTCAAAGGAGTGATTTGAAATTAAAAATGAAACGGAGATCCCCTATCTCATGGGTGTAGCCCGAAGCTTTATATCGATCTGCCAACAACTGCACTTGGAGAGGAGGAGGTGATGGAGGAGAGCTTCTTGAGGGGCTCTCCTTGGTTGAGGTCCTTCCGCCAGAGGAAATGAAAGGGGATGGGGAGAGGGGTTTAGGTTTAAGTAGGGAAAAAAATTAATTAATTAAAATTTAATTAATTTCATCCTTAATTCAACTTGCATCTGAAACACTCGATGGGGTCGAGGATATGCCTCCCCTAGGGTAAACAAAACCTTCCGAGCACAACGGAAGTGTCAAAATTTTAATCCAAGGCCCCGTTCAAAATTTATTAAACTCAACGCCCAAGGCCGCCAAATTACGAAAACGCCCATGGGGCCATTTTTCACAGACGACCCACGTCTGTGAAACTTATCCCCCTCATAGGGTAAAAGACATGCTCCAAACCCAACGGTGCCCTCGGTTTTCCCATACGGGAAACCGTTTAAGAGATACATGAGTTAAGCCATTAAACGAATTAATTAATTATTTTATTTATCCATTTAATGTTCCAGTAACAGGAGAGGGATCCCAACGTTCCATGCTGACTTGTTTTATGTTGTTACTAGGGTAAAAACCCCATTTCTAACCCATCCGTACAATCAAATTTCTTGATCTGGAACACCGTTTAGGAGTTATCCCATTTATTTGGTGTTCCCAGGGTGAACACACTGAAAATTTAATTCTAGCCACACCGGGGCTCGGAATCGCATGCCGTATGAAAGCGCTACTCTGAAATAACATCAAGAATATCCCAAAGTCTTTTATAGAAAAAACAGAATTCTTATATCATTCACTCCTTCATGATTTTCTTCCCCGAAAAGCAAAACCAAAGAACAACTCAGGGTACTAATCCCACACCTGGCTCTCCCGTACCCAGAAGAACTCTTGCATAGTCCCACGTCACCGCATACCAACCAAATGATTTGATCTATTCACGTGAGGTCTTCCCTTGCCGATGACATGCATAGGGGCATGCACACATCTTCTCAGGTAAGTCACGTGTGAGACGTCGTGCACCCACTCCAGACTTTGGGGTTAGGGCAAGGCGGTAGGGAATCTCTCCATCCCTTTGCGCATTCTCAAACAGTCCAAAGGGCCTCAGGGGTAGCTCACTTCCCCGATCGAACCCCTACGTCACATGGCGCGACTGGAATGACCAACCACACCTGGAACAAGGCCTAGTGATTCCTTCTTTTAGAATATCTATATGGTGAAACAACCAAGGATATCTGATCACACAAGGTTTCACAGTCTATGTCCCACAAACAAGACCCTCTTACACGATTGGAAGAGAAGGATTCAACACCATCAACAAAAGAGAAAGGCTCCACACCTTTTACTCTACCGAAACAGGGTTACACCGATGCCCCGCTCCACCCTGGTAACACCTCAAACAAGGAGCAGGGAGAATGGGATTTCAAACACAGTGTCTAACCATCCTACTGAAAAAAGTATATGAGCTTTAGAGCATACCTCTTATCACCTCCTGCCCTGCAGGATCGTAGACATCCAAAGCTCGCGGCTATCCGCAGTCCCAACTGTCAGCTCTCGGAGCCTGACGTGGACTGTCTAGTGGTGATGGGATGACCTCATAAGGCCGTCCTCCACTTCCAACTACTCCCGCTCCTCTTCTAGCACCACCTCTCTAGGGACTAATCTGATCACGACGTTGTATCTGTTGTGGTGGTGAACCTGCTACATGCCCGATATTCTCAGCGCTCCTGGTCAGCCAGTCCCGTGCCAAGTGACCTCGGCCATCACAAGCATAACACCAGTGCTCTCCAGGCTTCACTGGTGCCCTCTAGATCCACTGTGGTGTATGACCACGCCCCTGAGTCCAGTTTTCAGAAATCCACATGTGTCAATGTTCTGCTTGCCGATGCCCGCTAGCTGTGGTAGACGTCTCGGATCCATCGTGCCGGCTGCCACCACCAACTGCAGAACGTGACAAGAGGCTCTCTACCACCAATGCCTGTTATAGCACCCCGACATAAGTGGGAATGCCCAAGGGTACTATGATAGCATGATTCTCTCAGCGGAGACCCTGCTCAAACTCTTCCGCTCGTAAGTTGCCGTCATGGACCAAGTCCGGGTAAAAGCATACATGGTTTGTGAAACTAGCCGTGTACTCGGCAACCGTAATCCCTCCCTTCCGAAACTGCAGGAGCTCCGGAATCCGAATGGAGCGTAAGAAGTAGGGGAAAAACTCCTCACAAAATAACAACTGAATGTTGCCCCATGAAAGCGACGACTCGTCAAGAAACTGAGTCACCAGACTCCACCAATGCCAAGTTGCTCCACGGAGAAGGCTGGAAGACAAAGACACCATCAGATCTATTGGCATCTGCACAAGCATGAAAAGGAAAACCACTATCTCGAGCCAAACCCTTGCCGCCTTAGGTCCTGGCTCACCACTGGACCTCAGCGGTCTCGGCCATTGGAACTCACGGAGCGTGCTCAACCTGAGCTCAAGCTCAGTCTACTCTGCTGAAGCTGTTTGCTACTCACCAGGTGGGGGTTCTGCTACCGGCCCTCCCGGAGGAAGGGACTCGCAAGATGGGTCTTGGACTGAGGCCTCATAGCTCACATGGTCTTCATCAGAATCCAAATCTAGTATCCTGGTTGTCTGTCTTTGCGGAGATCCTGAATGTTTAAAAGGAGTGCCGTAGTCAGATGAGCATATATGTATATAACAGGAACAACAATGGGGAGATGACTCAAGAAGGATAGTCAAGACTCCATCTTATGTGATGCACAATCCAATTTTACCTGCAACAAGTGTCTCAGCATGCCGAGTCGACAAGCGGGTTATTAGGGTCCTAGTGAATGGATACATCGACCGCCACACCATCACTGGACTCCCTAGCCTGAGAGCCGCTCTCGAGACATGTTAACACTGTTGCCCAAAATCCAAAAAAATTCATTTTTAGGGACGTCCGAACAACTTCCCAAGGAACAAACCACCTTTCATACCACTCTTCATGACCCAACCCTACCTGGGCTCGAGCCGCAACTACCCCAAGCCCGCCTCCATAGGCCAGGGGCTAGCGGCAAGTGCTGAAGGATAAACAACTCAGGGAGGGCCTTTCCTGAGTACCTATACACACACACATAGCCCACTCAACACAGAAGTGCAGAGTAAGAGAAAGATTAATGTACCAACTGCTATAAAAACCACAAAAAGTGCATCGACCTCTAAACAGTACAAAGTAAAAGCTGAAGGTAAACTGAAAAAAAGAGGGAAAAACATGAGCCCAACCAGAAAAGTGTCACAACCCAGCAACAGGTAAACAAAAGTAAACAACTGGGAAAGTCCCACACCTGAACCCAACTAAGACCACCACACGCAGTCCAAGCTCCCAAACTCCTAAGCTCTACTGATGTCATGACCAACCTATCCTTCATCTGTAAGGGCACACCAAGGGCGGGCAAAGCCCAAGCAGGGGTGAGTATAAAAATACTCAGTAGGATACCCCGAAGGCTTGAGGGAGAAACAAATGTGGTATCGAAGGGTGAGAAGTAGATCAAACATGTAATAGTAAAGGAGTACAATAGAGAGTGCGATAAAGAGTACAATAAGGAGTGCAGAACAATAATAGTAGAGAGTCCAGCTCAACACAACAAGAGAAAGGAGGTAGACTCGTCCAAACACAAGGAGCTCGAACGGTGAGAATATGAACTTCTCATCGAGTCTTCGCTACCTATAGAAGGAGAGTAGACTCGTCCTACCATGATAAGTTATACATGAGAATCACGTGGCATATCCCACACGTATTCACCTCTCATGGAATGAGAGTAACCAAAACCCAAGAACTGGGTACTAGAACAAGGTATACACATATATATATGCTCTGTCAAGAAACCAGAACAAGATCGTAAGGGGATCTTCATCCCATAGATCATCCCAAGAATGTGAGTCACCAACAGTCCTAGAGGTAAACACCATCAATGCCCATCATCTCGCATGTCTGCCCCGAACTGCAAGTCAAGGGGCTCAAATCACCACACCTTGACATTATCCTCTTTGGGCGGCACTGACTCACCCGCACGGTTTTAGGTCATGTCTAAAGGATGCATCTCGGTTGGGAAAGAACCCCTCTTACTTGAATGTTCTAGGGAACATCAAACCACACCTCGCCACTCCCCCACAGTCGAGAGGTCACATCAAAGTTGATAGGCGACCCCCTGCCCAGCCCCGCTGGAGGGTGATCCTTGGATATCGACGAGTTCCACTGAAGGGAGACCTAGAAAAAGTCGACGGGTATCACACTGCCTAGTCCCGTAAAAGGGTAATCCACTGGAGGGAGACCCGGCTAAAGTCATCGACGAGTCCCAATGGCCAGTCTTGTAAAAGGGTACTCCACTGGGGGGAGGCTCGGAACCGTCATCGGGGACCACTTCCTTGCCCAGTTGGAGGTAAACCCGGCATCAGGGACCCCTTCCCAGCCCCACTAGAGGTATACCTGGAACCAATCTGGCCATCCCTGCTAGATGGTACTGCTCGGTGAACACCGCTATACTGTCCATCCCTGCTGGATGGTAACCCACTACCCTCCCTGCTGGATGGTACCGCTTTGGCCGTCCCTGTTGGAAGGTACAATTGGCCACCCCTGCTGGAAGGTACCCCACTGGCCATCCATACTAGATGGTACCTCATTGACCAGCCCTGCTGGAAACAATCTCATGGCCAGCCCTACTGGAAACAACCTCTTGGGTAGAGGATCATTGCCCGCATAATGTGTTGGTCACACCGAATCCACAAGAACATTACTAGGGACCACGAAGCAACTATTCCGGTCAAACCATCAAGAACAAAACTAGGGTAAAACCACTCAACCCTACTAGTCAAACAAACGAGAACAGAACTAGGGGAAAATCTCAACCCGACTAGTCAAAAAAAACGAGAACAGAAGGACCCTCTACATCACAAGAGGTCAAGAGTACACAAAGCATAACACGACATACACATGGGGCCCACATGACATGTGGCTCCACGTCAACACCAATCAAGTGAATAAACATTATTAGGTACAAACAACCACATGTAACTCCAAGCGTTCTCGTAAAATCCTAGAGTATACCACATTTCCAGCCCAAAGGCTATCATGCACACGAAACCCAACGTCAATGCGAAGGGCATAAATATAACAACTCCAACATGCCACATCATCAACCCAGGCACGGGCAACTACATCTCTTAAAACATTTACTTCACTCACACGAGAGTGCACGTGATCACATGCCAAGGGTTCTCTACAAACACCGTGGAAGGAAGCACCATCGGTACACCTTTCATGCATCCACATTTAAATTAGATATCTAATGAGGCTCCTCACATCCAAATGGTTCATACCGTTGTAATCCTTGAGGAAAAACATGTGAGATAGACTATTTACTCACCTCAAACGGATATCCGACAGAAAAGTCACCAACATCGCTTTACGCCCGAACAACGTCCCGTGATCCTGAGCATCGGTCCTGAAAACAGTCGGGCGCATCACACCATTGTGATCCCCTCGAAAAATCATGTCAAAAGGACTGCTCACTTGAGTGGAATAGATATCTAGAGAAAATGATGTGTTTCGACATACCGAACATGAGCGGTGCTACGTGGGACCCACATCCCGGTCCCGAAGTGCTATCAACAGATCGCACCATTGCGATCCTCTCAGAAAAGTACAGAAGATGGTCTATTCACTTGTCTAAAACGGACAACCGGTGATAAAGATGGAAATCACTTCCAACTCACAAAACGACCCTCATGGGGCCCGCACCAGTGTGCTGAATTAAAGCAAGTGGATTGCACCATTGTAATGCCCTCAGAAAAACACACCAAATCGACTGCTCGTACGCCCCAAATGGACGTCCGATGAAAAATTTATAGAATGCTGCTCGCAGCTCAAAAGACGGGCCGTGGGGCCCACACCTCAACTCTTGTTTCAACGCCCAAAAACCCCTTGGCAATCTCCGCCTCAATTCCAGGGTCACAACTCCAATGACAGTACTCAAATCAAATATGGGATATGTCTGCGCCTTCCAAAACAAGAACCCCTGGGAAAAGTGCTAAACCACATAAAGGCATGTCACGCCACCGAGGTGCCCATTTCGGGAGATAAAAAACCACCAAAACCATCTCAAAATATTTTCCTCGATTTAAGGGACGTGTCGCCGCAAACGGTGCCCAAATCAGATGCCCCATGAAAGATTTATGATATATATTTCATTTTCATAATAATAAAAATAACATTATTATTATTATTATTAACTTTTATTATTATTATTATTATTTTTTAAACTAGACCGGCCAACTGGCCGGTGTTAGCACTTTTCCCAGTAGGACCTGCCGAACGCGGGTCCTCATCTCCTAGCAGACCGGCCAAGCGGCCGGTCTTCCTTAGTAAGCCAGAAGGACCAGCGGGTCCTGCATCCTCCACACGCCTGAGGCCATGACTCGAGATCCCCCTTGACCATGGTAGCCGTCGCCCCTTGCAGCACACCAGCACACCTCGCCGCGGCCCGTGCCGCCTCTGCTCAGCCTCACCCGACACCTTTTCCGAAGACCCGCCGCGCCGCCTGCTACCGACCACGCCCCCATTCGCCTAGCCATCGCGCTCACCCGCGCTGCCTGCTACTGCCGTGCTGGAGCCCACGCCGCCTGCTGCCAGAACCCCTAAATCCAGCCGGAAAACCTCAAAAACTACCGGAAAACAACCTTAAACCCGTTGATCTTTGGCAGACGTTTGCGAGCTCCTTGGAACTCATATTTACAAACCAAAATAGGTGATGGAAATCTCAGAAAATGTAATACACAAACATGGGATTTGTTCGACGATCAAACAATATTTATATGCTAAAATTTTGGTTCAATGGAGCGATTTTAAATTATAAACAAAACAAATATCCCCTACCTCGTGGGCATAGCCTGAAGCTTCGTAGCGATCCTCCGGCTACCGCACTTGGATAGGAGGAGGTGATGGAGGAGAGATTCTTGAGGGGCTATCCTTGTTTAATCTCCTTCCGCCCGAGGAAATGAAAGGGGATGGGGAGAGGGGATTAGGTTTAAGTAGGGAAAAAATTAATTAATTAAAAATTAATTAATTTCATCCTTAATTTAACTAGCATCTAAAACTCTCGACGGGGTCGAGGTTATGCCTTCTCTATGGTAAACACCACCTCCCAAGCACAATGGCGGTCTCAGAATTTTTATCCGAGGCCTCGTTCATAATTAAATAAACTCAACGCCCGAGGCTGCCAAATTATGAAAACGCCCCTTGGGCCATTTTTCATAGATGGCCCGTGCCCGCGAGACTTATACCCCTCATAGGGTAAACAACATGTTCTGAACCCAACGGTGCCCTCAGTTTTCCCATACATGAAACCGTTTAATAGATACTTCAGTTAAGCCATTAAACGAATAAATTAATTATTTTATTTATTCATTTAACGTTCTGGTAATGGGCGAGGGGTCCCAACGTCTTGTGCTGACATGTTTTATGTCGTTCCTAAGGTAAACACCCCATTTCGGACCCATCCATCATCTCAGAGTTCTGATCTAGAACACCGTTTAGGATTTATCCCATTTAATTGGTATTTCCAGTGTGAACACACTGAAAATTTAATTCCGGCCACATCGGGGCTCGGAATCGCACACCATCTAAAGGCGCTGCTCTAGAATAACATCAAGAATATTCCAAAGTCTTTTATAGAAAAAAACATGTTCTTAATAAAAATCACATGTATATATAGTATATCGATATGGTATGCGAGAAACCACATTTAGTTGAGGTCATTCCCCCTTTTCATAATTGGGGAATTATGCATTGGTAGTTGTCTCGATGTTTTTGGAATACATTGAAAGAATACATACTGATGAATAACTCTATCATGATGATTCTACTGAATAATATGGATATTTATGAGATGAACTACACCCCTAGAATTGTTTATCCCAATTATGAAGCATGCCAGAATCTAGTCAAAGAGACCCTAATACATATTGCATGATATCTAAAAAGATATATGATAGTTGTTAAAATATTTGATTTTTAATTTTATAAAACTATAATATTCTAAAACTATTTAATAAACATAAAAATGTATATACTTACATTAGTAAGAAGAAGACCATCCAAAATGAGATGATATAGTACCAAATTATGTCTAAGAGCCCTGAAAAATTGTTAAATCTAAATAAAATTGTAATATACAATATGGAATGTCAAAAATAAAAAAAATTTGTATAATAATATATCACATTTTCATTAAAAAAATTATCCTCCATTTTTTCCTTTTAAGGCTTTGGAATATTTCATGAATTTTTTTTGAATCCAATTACTGAGATGACATTAGATTTTGAGGCCATAGGATCCCCAATATCTGTATAATAAATATATTTTATCACATGCACAAATTCTTCCTAAAATAATCGAATAACTCCAAAATGATGTCTTAGATAAGAAATATAATACTGTCATGGAATCCAAAATTTGATATTTACCATAGGCAAGACGTCATCATTTTTAGTGTCGTGTGGTTGGTTTTAGTGTTTCCTTGGGAGAAATATTTAATTATGGATTAATTAATTAATTAATTGTTTATTTTCAAGGACCAATCACGCTCTATATAATTTATGTTCCAAAGGACTGAAAAAAATGGGAAGGGTCGGGCATTGAATTAGTTTTTCACATTTTACAAATATCAAGACCTTTTGAAACATATCCCCTGAAACCGATTAAAAATAATTTTCGTATCATCTTGTAGTAAATGATCATGAAGGAAAAATTAGGAAATAATGTGAAGTGCAGAAGATTTACATGGTTCATCCTCAGTGTGAGAACCAACATCCTTCAATGGACACTACCGTGGGACTAAAAAAATTAACAATTAAGAAAAATTGAATTAAACTTGTGACAAATCCTATTAGAAAAATTCAATATCATTATAATAAATGTTATAACAATTCCAATAAGTTGATATTGTTTCCTACGAAATATTTTTCCCAAAAAAATAAAGACCTTATTAAATTCTCATCATAATTTTTCTTGAATATAATGGCACATAATTTGATGTCCTTGGGTTTTTTGAACCCTGTTTGATTAAATCAATCTGATCAAATCAACTTGATGATCCTTTTTTCTCAAAATATCCTTCAAAATCACTTCTCAAATACTTAATACAATCTTCCTCAGTCAGGAAAAAAATTCAGTGGTGCGACTGTCTTCTCTGTTCTTAGTCCAAAAATAATACTTCACAAGGATTATATAGCACTCTACCTTGTTTGTACTCATGAAATGTTGAACAATTTGGATCAAATGTTCTTTTATTTTGGGATACATAGTTATGTAAATGTGGTAAGTTGAAAGACTATTCCCACTAACTCAAATTCAGATACTATGAGAGTGTTTCATACTTTATTTTCACCTATGTACGTTTCAAGCCTTCTCAATATTTCACTAAAATCAATCTTCTAGAACATAATAATTTTTAACAGTACAATGAAACTTCCATAGCTCATTACGATCTAAAATTTATATGCTCATTAAAATCTACATAACTTTTTCATCTGATTATGATATGCCTTTATCCTTTTCATTTCAATAAAACTTTTTTCATCTGCTCATTATAATGATCATCCTCATCACATTGTGATTAACTTTCTTGAAAAATGAATTATCGATGTTACAAATAATATGATTGAAAACTATAACTCTCCATTATTTTCATCTCCCGTAAATAGAAATATTTTATAATATTCATTTATTTTCATAATTGATATCTCTTTTGTGGATCAATATTATCAACTTTGATCACAATGAGGTGTTATTGGTGTGATTCATTAATCTGGATGAATCAGGTCCAGTTACTAATCCAATGTATTTTCGCCTATTACTTATCCGATCAATTTTCCTCAGCTCTTTCTGACCCAAATTCTTTATTAGGAAACATTTTTCATTAAAATAGAAAAATTATTGTGATGGAATTATCATTATGACATTATAAATATAATGATATACCCACTCATCAATGTTAAAATTATTCAAACATTATCAACATTACGCCTTCAGACTCCTGACAAACTTGCATGACCAGTACTTCAGGATTTGGTCTTATGTGTCCAGGTTTCAGGAACCAATAAAATCTTTATGGTTCCTCTGTTTCATAAAAATATTTTATCATGATTATTTTCATGATTTGGGGGAAGATAATGACCAAATTTTTTTTTTCCGGATTATCGTTAGAAACTATGCACACTATATAACTCGTGACGTTATTATCTCCATTCAACCAATTCAACATCATTTTGACACTCATTCCCATGAGCTTCTAAAATTATCACTAGCATCGAGTTTGAGGAATAATTACCTTAATGATAATGGATCTGAGGCCAATTATGTAATTGATCAATAAATTCATCTTTCTAGCTATTTTTTCATTCATTGTAGATCAGTCCAAATACCAGAGTTTGGAAACCTATGTCTAGAAATCAAATATATTAATGATAAATCTTCTCTCTCATGTTATATTTGGATCAAAAAACTTGCACCTTTCTTATGAAAGAATATTACGATGGATTATGTCTGGTTTGAATGAAAATTATTCTACAAAAAGAAAACTATCAAAAAATAATAATGGTTATTCAATATCTAACTTTCTATTTTTTACAACACCTATTAGTAAATTTTTCATCTCTTATAATTTTTATTAAAAAAACTTTTGTAAACAATTCATGTGTTTTTACTTTTATTAAAACATATCCATTCTTAAAATAAAGTTTTATAAAAAAAAATGACTGGATAAAATCATTTTTTGAATGTATTCCACTCCTCACTGATAAGAAAATTTTCCATCCATGTAAATATAAAAATTCCTCACTTTTTTTTCTCCCACTATTCTTTTCTCTCTCCCCATTTTATGATAACCACATATTCAGATTAAAATAATAAAGATAAGTAAAAAAATATTACAGTGTCAAGAAATTCGTTACATTGACTATCCCTATGTAAAAATAATCCAAATCATAGTGGTAGAATTCCTTATGATATTAGGGAATTCATTGAAGGAGGCTAGAAATGAAGGTGTAGCCTCAAATTATCAAACCTTCTTTTTGGATTTTCCACTTTGAAGATATCAAAAATTTGATAATTCATTGAAATATATTCCAACACAACATCTCCAACAACAACATTATGTTTTATAAATGGAAACATATTATAATTGTTTTGATATTTAATGTTAGAAAATAATTTCAAAATATCCAATTGAACTATAGTTATCAAAAATTATCTTCAACGGTTTAGAAACTTTTACTTAAAAATATTCTCACTAAATATTCTTCCCAATATTATGAGTAAAAGCCTATGTATTCACAATATATTTTAATTATACTATGATCATTGTTACTGATAATTTTTTCCTTTTTTATGGTAGCTTATAGAACATTCATCCATGAAAATTTTAATTCTCAGGTTGATATTCAATCATTAAAATCTTCAGACCAATCAGAATCAGCAGTACCCAGAAACATCAACTCAAAATATATTTTATATGACAACCCATGTGAAGTTGTTATTTTGACATATCTCAAAATTCTCTTCACTTCCAAAAAATGTGAAATTTCTACATTTCATTGATCTAGAAAACATAAAGTCACAAAATAAACATTATTAGTCCATGAGGATATAAGGTAATGTAGATTTCTGTTGGGAAAAAATCCCTTAAGGTAACATTGCAGTATTTTTGGGTTGATTGTGTTTGTTGAAAATGCAGGTTTTCATGGAGAATTGTCAAGTTCCCAAGAAGTTGTTGAAAATCCATGTTGACAAAGAATGATTAAAAAGGAATGGATGATCTGTAGGCGGTACAAAAGAGCAGTACAAGGTCGCGCCGTTTCCCAGTGTTTGCCAAATTTTTGTGGTCCAAAATTTTGAGTTTGGTGAGCATCGCGAAAATAGGATTTCCATGAAGATCATAATTTAATATGGAAAAGGCATGAATTTCACGAAGATAGGATGAATGGTTTAGAAATCGCAAAGACCAGAAGAATGGAGGCGGTGAGTGTTCGTGATTACGACAAGCTTCGCAAACGGCAGAGGCTAAAGTGCATCGCGGCGGTGAAGGGCACTGCAAGGGAGCTTCACAGTGATGAAGAGCATTGCGAGGGAGGTTCGCGGGGAAGGCACAAAGGAATTGATGGAATGCTTCACGATTACGACGAGCTTTGCGATCAGAAAATTGCCGTGGTGCTTCGTGATTTGGACAGAATTTCGATGGAAACTTCAGAACTTCGTGATTTGAGATGACGTGGAGTTGACTTCGCACGGAATGTTCGAGGGTCGGTGGAATATCCTATAAATAGAGGCTGACCCCCTAGAGAGAAGCAGAGAGAATTTTCAGAGAAAATCCATAGCTCTCGGTTCGCAGAGGTGGTTCCCGAAGGCAGTGTGGTTCGTGAAAGGGGAGCATCGCGACGGCTATTCTAGCTCTGCGAAAGGCGTGTGCCCCGCGTTGGCTCAGTGAGCTTCGCGTAGAGGCAGGAGCTCCGCAACAGCCTAAGCATTGCGAAGGTCTGTGCATCGTGAGACTGCTTCATGAGAGATCTTTGCGAAAAGGCAAGAGCTCCGCGAATGCTTGTTTGAGCTTCGCGAAATTGGGAGCCTCACGAAGTAGGGTTCTTTGCGAAGGTGTTTCCAAAGTGAATTGCCCAGTGGTTCAAAGGAAAAGTGGTATTAATCAGTGGATGAAAGTTGGACTTTAACAGAGCATCTATCAATAGTTGAAAATGCATTATTTAATGAAAATTAAGAGACCTACAAGTCTATAAACTATGAGTGGATCCCTTCCAAGTGCAGTGAGCATAGGAAGAGGAAAAAGATGATCCTGTCCACCAGTAGTGATCCAGAGAGAGAGAAATAGGGAGTGACCCTTGGTAAAGCAGTGAGCTGACCCTAAACCTTGCAAAGGGAGTGAGCCTGGGACAGAGTGATTGTACCTGAACATTGTAATCCACATCTAGTGAAGTATAGTGGAATTTGGTATGACGGGAAACCTGTTGGCGTATGCTCCTTGGACGTAGCCCTTAGCGGTGAGCCAAGTAAAATTACTGTGTCCTGTGGTTGCTTTAAATTCTGTTTATATTGTGCAATAGGAAAGAGAGAGATGAATGTTTTTATTAACAGCAAAACAAGATCAGAACATGCATTAATTTTAAATTAGTCATACCCTGATTCACCCCCCCTCTCAGGGTATTCAGCCTTGTGGACCTAAAAATTGGTATCATAGTGAGAGGATGATATTAATTCTTCTCTCAATGGAGGCCACTAATCATAGAGGTATTCTGATCTTCGATGGATGTAATTTTCAGATATGTAAGAATCGAATCCAACACTATTTCCGATCTTTGGGAATGGATTTGTTTTCAGCAACTAAGCATGGTATCACATCTGATATTAATAGTGGTGAATTATTAGAAGCGGAGCATAAAGAGTTGCATGCTGATTACAAAGTAATAAATGCCTTAGGGGGAGCCCTTTCCAATCCCATATATACAAAGGTGATGTCATGCAAAACGTCACATGCCATGTGGGAAAAGCTTTTGAATATTTATGAAGGGGATACAAAATTCAGAGAGGCAAAGTTGCAAGTGTTGTGGAACAAGTATGAAGATCTTAGAATGAACCCAAATGAGTCTATTGATGCATTCATTGACAGGGTAAATGCTGTGGTAGAAGACATGCAGGGTCCTGGATAAATTATCGAAGATATAAAAATTGTGAAGCACATATTGAGAAAACTTCCACCTCAGTTCAATCCGAAAGTTTCTGTTTTGGAAGATAATAACCTAAAAGAACTGACATTGGATAACCTGCACAGCACTCTTGTTGCATATGAAATGAGGAATGATGATAACGAGACTGTGGAAAAAGGGAAATCCAAAGAGGTGGCATTCAATGCCATGAAGAAACTCACCATTGAAGATTCTAATGAAGAAGAAGAGACAGATGAGGTGATGTCATTCCTTTCTTCAAATCTACAAAGAGGAAGAGGAAAGTTTAAAGGTAAACTTCCACTAGTATGCTTTCGATGTGGAAAGGTTGGTCATATTGTGGCAAGATGCCCCAAGAAATTTCAATATAACGATGATGATGATGATGAAGTTGAAATTCCCAAGAAGAAGACATCAGCGTTTGTGAAAGGGAAGAAGCAATTCAATAGAAATTTATTCAAGAAAAAGAATCTTCTTTCACAAGAATTTGAATGTTCAGAGGAGTCTGAGGATGAAGAGGTTGAGGAGTTTGAAAATTGTAAAGATCATAGGAAAAATGCTATGGTAGCGGTCGTCGGTAGTTCTCATAAAAATGAAGAAGTTGACGCTGAAGAAGAAGATGAAATTTAAGGCAAAGTTGATATGGAAGCCAAATTTGAAGCATCTCTTGAGGAGATAGATGTTTTGAGAGCCAAAGAGAAGAAATCCAATAAAGTGGTTTGTGATTCCAAACTCTATATGCAACAACAGGATAAAGAAAAGTCAGAACTGTTAGAAGAAATTGAAAGACTAAAATCCTCAACACCAGAGAGCTCAGAAAATATTATTGAGCATAAGCTTAAAATTGAGGAACAAAAGAAGGAAATTGATTGTTTGACTAACACAGGAAAGGAGAAGGTCAGACATATCAAAGAGCTTGAAGAAGAAGTGGTTAGTCTACGATGAAAAATGAAGGATCAATAAAAACTCTTGACCCCCAATGTGATATCAGAAAAGCAGGAAATTCAGAAGACAGAGAAGATGAAAGAGGAGGCTCCTAGTTCAGAAGGAGTGAAGCAGTAAGAAATATCAAATGCTAAGGTTGATTCAGGGCTTGATAAGAAACACAAATCAGTGGCAGTTAATGTCAGATGGCAGGCACCCGTCCCGAAAATGAAGGTTGATTTGGGCACAAAACAGAATCAGAATATTCAGAGATACCAAAGGAAAAATCATAGTACTGAAGTATCATGAAGGAATGTATCCTATATCGGGTGTTATTGTTGTGGGAAAATGGGACATTCACAGTATGTGTGTTGCATAGCCAAGTGATATAGAAGGGAACATGAATAGAGATGGAAGCCAAATAGAGAACGGTTTTCCAGAACATATTTTGAAGGACACTGTTTTTGGTGCGGAGTATTTGGGCACATTACTAGGTACTATACTTCAAATATTTAGAGAAATGTGCCAAAGAAGAATCAAAACGTTCGCAAGTAGTAGGTCAATAAACCGAAAGGAGAATTAAAAATGCAGAATAGATTTGCGGCTTTGCAAAATGAGGCTGGTCCATCATACTCTGAGAAAGAACAGAAGTCTCAATCCATGCCGAGTGTGAAAGAAAAAGTATGGACCAAGAAGAAGAAAAATTAGAAGGTCGTGGTGGCGGAGATTGCCCCTAAATCATTAGATCGATCTGGTGTTTGGATACTTGATAGTGGTTCCACATCCCACATGACGGGTAATAAGGATCTTGTTACAGGCATAAAATATGACAACGAAGGTGTTTTCAAATTTGGAAATGATGAAGGCCTGAAGATTGTTGGCTCAGGGAAAGCCAACTTTGGGGGCAAAGAGATGAGACATGCTGATGTCTTGGTAGTAGAGGGTCTCAGTCATAACTTACTCAGTGTCAGTCAACTATGTGACTCTGGGAACTCTATCTGATTTACCAAGAAGATGTGTGTTGTGAAAGGAAAAGATGGAGTAGCTGTTCTGCAGGGAAAAAGGTCAAAGGGAAATCTCTACCTTATAGGTGGGAAAGAAGATACATGTCTTTTATCAACAGAAGAAGAAAACTAGTTGTGTCATAAGTGACTTGGTCATCTATGCCAACCATCTATGGAGGATCTCGTAAAGTGTGATGATGCTAGAGACCTTCCCAAACTATCACATGATCGCACTCATATGTGGGATGCTTGCCAACAAGGGAAGATCATCAGAAAGACATACAGGCCAAAGGAACAGAAATCAATTAGAGTGCTCGAACTGGTTCATGCTGATGTATGTGGACCTATCTTACCACGAGCTATAAATGGGCAAAGGTACTATGTTCTTTTGATTGATGATTACAGCAGAATGGCCTAGGAATTTGCCATTACCCATAAGATAGAGGTGTTTAGTTGCATAAAACAGTATAGGAGGGAATCAGAAAGGATGATTGGGCAGAAAATTTTGATGTTTCATACAGATAACAGTACAGAATTCACTAAAATTCAAGTGGAAGAGTATCTCGAGAAACACGGGATAAGGCATCAAGTTTTATCAGTAAAAACTCCCCAACAAAATGGTGTGATTGAAAGGAGAAATCAGATCATCAACAACATTTCCAGAATGATGCTTATTGACAAATAACTACCAGAGAAATTTTAGAAGGAAGCAGTATTGACATCGGTCTATGTTTCAAACAGGTCCTTATTGTGTCCAAAGCAAGGGAAGACTCTATATGAACTGTGGTACGAAAAGAAGCCAATGTTGAAATACTTTCGAATATTTGGAAGTAAGTGTTTCATTCTCAACAAAGAAAATCATAGGAAGTTTGAGGCACGATGAGATGAGGGGATATTCCTTGGCTACTCAGAGAAAAGAAAAGCATATAAATGCTTCCACAAAAGGCTGGAAAAAATTGTTGGGAGCAATGATGTCACTATAGTTGAAAATGAAAAGAATACTCAACGACCTAGTGAACAGTTCTTGGACGAAAGTGATGATGAATTAAGAAAAACAGGGGGAGCAGAAGTGGAAAAGGATGAATCAGAAGAAGATACTGATGATGAACAAGAATGTGTCAAGTCTGTGTCTGCAAGGAAGCCAAAGAGTCGAGCTGAAATTGATAGGCAAAATATCATTGGTGATCAGGCAGCTCCAGTTCAGACTCGAAGAATGAAGTCATTACAAAAAACATAATTTTTTTCTCAGGTGGAGCTGAAATGTTTTTCTGATGCAGCTGAAGATGAAAACTGGGTTCAGGCTATGAATGAAGAGCTTGATCAGATTGAGAAGAACCAGACATGGGAGATTGTTTCGAGGCCAACAGACAAGAATGTCATCAGGACTAAATGGGTTTATCATAATAAGATTAATGAATATGGCACAGTGATTCGGAACAAATCATGACTAGTGTGCAAGGGATACTCCCGGATAGAGGGAATAGATGTTGATGAGACATTTTCACCAGTTGCAAGTCTGAAAATGATCAGACTATTTTTGGCCATTTCAGTGCAAAGAAAGTTCAAAGTGTTCCAGATGGATGTCAAATCTGCATTCTTAAATGGAGTTATGGAAGATGAGGAGTATATTGAGCAGCCAGATGGTTTTCTTATTCATGAGGATGAGAACAAAGTTTGCAGGCTGAAGAAGGCATTGTATGGGCTGAAACAAGCACCAAGGGCATGATACTCAAGGCTTGATCAGTATTTGAAGAAACTTGGTTTCCAACGTGGAGGAGTTGATTACAATCTCTATTTCAGCAATGGTAGTAATCAAAGGATGATGGTGCTGGGGTATGTCGATGACATAATTTTTGGCGGATCAGATGATGGTCAGTACAGACAGTTTTCCGAATTCATGAAAAATGAGTTTGAAATGTCAATGATTGGAGAGCTAATGTTTTTCCTTGGTCTACAGGTTACACAAGGAAGGAGTGGAACTTTCATTTCTCAATCCAAATATGCCAAGGAGGTTCTAAGAAGGTTTGAAATGGATAATTACAAGGAGATGAAGACTCCAATTGATACCTTGATGAAATTATCAAAAGATGAGGATGGCAAGGCAGTTAATATCATAGAATACAGGCAAATTATTGGAAGTTTTTTGTACTTGACTGCGACAAGGCCTGATATTGTTTTCGCCACATGCCAAGCAGCGAGATATCAGATTAATCCCAAGGAAAGCCACATGATTTCAGTGAAAAGAATACTTCGGTATATCCAGGGCACAGTGGATTTCGTCTTGACATATACTGATAAATCTCAAATAGATTTATTGGGATATACTGATGCAGACTGGGCCGGTTCAGCGAATAGTAGGAAATCAACGTTAGGTGGTGATTTTTATCTTGGTGGATTGTGTATTTCTTGGATAAGCAAGATGCAAGATTGAATTTCGTTGAGCAATGCAGAAGCCGAGTATATTGCGGCCACTCAAGCATGCACCCAACTATTATGGATGAAGCAGCAGCTTGAAAATATGGGAGTTGAAGTGAAGTCTTCGATCGGAATCCAGTGCGATAAATCAAATGCTATAAATCTCAGAAAAAATCCCATCCATCACTCAAGGAAAAAGCACATTGTGATCAAATATCATCTTATCAAGGAGAAAATGGAGCAAGGGTTTGTGAAGTTTGAGTATGTGCCTATAGAGTTACAGGTTGCAGATATTCTGACAAATTCCTTACCCAAGGAGGCATTCGAAAGGCATCGACTGGCTCTGGGAGTTCAGTTGATTCCCCGCACTTAAAAAAGTATGGATGTGAAACCTCCCCCTCTCCCCGAGGTATGATGTGTTTTTCCCTTATGTGCTGATGTGTGTTCTATACTATGTTACAGACTACAAATGAGTGACCTTTGGGTTCGTTGACAAAGGGGGAGAAAATAGGGATTGTTCAAGAGGGAGACAATGTGGCAATTTGACAAATCATTAATGATATGGGGAGAAGCTGACAGGTGGAGAAGCCAGAAAGGGGGACCAATGTGAAAGGGGGAGAAAAAAAATCTGATGATGCAAGAAGTGATCGATCAAAGAATAGATATCACGATAGTTGAGGATTGTGATAAAAGCAGAAGAGTGGTGTTGGAATGGTGTGCGAAGGTGTCCAGCTATCACGAACTGGGATCAGTGTGGTTCAAAAATTGGTATCAATTTAAGAATTGGTATCAGGTTGGAATCGGCAATTGGTGTTTGACATGAAGTGATTCATTGATGATCATTTCATACTACTCTTGTTTCTCACACCTAGCATTTCTCATGTGGTCTTGGAGTACGTGTTAAGTGAATCCTTGAATGCTATCAGAAACGCAAGAGGCGAATGGTGGTAGCGGATAAAAGAAGACTCAGTGAGGTATCAAAGTGCAGAAAATCATTCTGAGAAGAGTTATGAAGAATTTTCAACAAACCCAAAGGGGGATATTGTTGGGCAAAAATCCCTCAAGGTAACATTGCAGTATTTTTGGGTTGATTGTGTTTGTTGAAAAAGCAGGTATCCATGGAGAATTGTTGAGTTCCTGAGAAGTTTTTGACAACCAATGTTGACAAAGAATGATGACAAAGGAATGGATGATCTGCAGGTGGTACAAAAGAGCAGTACAAGGTGGCGTCGTTTCCCAGTGTTTGCCAAATTTTTGGGGTCCAAAATTTGGAGTTTGGTGAGCATCGTGAAAATAGGATTTCTATGAAGATCATAATTTAATATGGAATAGGCATGAATTTCACGAAGATAGTATGCATGGTTTGGAAATTGCAAAGACCATAAGAATGGAGGTAGTGAGTTTTTGCGATTACGACAAGCTTCGCGAACGGCAGAGGCTGAAGCACATCGTGGCGGTGAAGGGAATTGCAAGGGAGCTTCACGGCGATGAAGAGCATTGCGAGGGAGCTTCGCGGTGAAGGCCTGAAGGAATTGATGGAATGATTCACGATTACGACGAGCTCTGCGATCGGAAAATTTCCGTGGTTCTTCGCGATTTGGACAAAATTTCGACGGAAACATCGGAGCTTCGTGATTTGAGATGATGTGGAGTTGACTTCGTGGGGAAAGTTCTAGGGTCGGTGGAATCTCCTATAAATAGAGGTCAACCCCCTTGAGAGAAGCAGATAGAATTTTAAGAGAAAATCCATAGCGCTCGGTTCACAGAGGTGGTTCGTGAAGGCAATGTGCTTCGTGAAAGGGGAGCTTCACGATGGCTATTCTAGCTTTGCGAAAGGCGTGTGCCCCGCGTTGGCTCAGTGAGCTTCGCGTAGAGGTAGGAGCTCCGCGACGGCCTAAGCATTGGGAAGGTATGTGCATCGCGAGAGTGTGTTGCGAGAGAGCTTCGCGAAAAGGAAAGAGCTTCGTGAAGGCTTGTTTGAGCTTCGCGAAATTGGGAGCCTCGCGAAGTAGGTTACTTTGTGAAGGTGTTTCCAAAGTGAATTGCCCAGTGGTTCAGAGGCAAAGTGGTATTTATCAGGGGATGAAAGTTGGACATCAATAGAGAATCTATCAACAGTTGAAGATGCATTATTTTATGAAAATGAAGAGACCTACAGGTCTATAAACTGTGAGTGGATCCCTTCCAAGTGCAGTGAGAATATGAAGAGGAAAAAGGTGATCCTCTCCACCGGCAGTGAGCCAGAGAGAGAAATAGGGAGTGAACCTTGGGAAAGCAGTGAGCTGTCCCTAAACCTTGCAAAGGCAGTGAGCCTAGGACAGAGTGACTGTACCTGAACATTGTAATCCACAGCTAGTGAAGTATAGTAGAATTTAGTATGACCGACAACCTGTTGGAGTATGCTCCTTGGACGTAGGCCTTAGCGGTGAACCAAGTAAAATTGCTATGTCCTGTGCTTGTTTTACATTCTGTTTATATTGTGCAACAGGAAAGATAGAGAAGAGTGTTTTTCTGAACAGCAAAACAAGATCAAAACGGGCATTAATTTTAAATTATTCATACCCTGATTCAACCCCCTCTCAGGGTATTCAGCCTTGTGGACCTAACAATTTCCTATCATCTTCCAAGAGTTTTTATGATACACACTTTTTATAGACTCATATTTACAGAACATTGTGTTCAATAATTTTGGAGTAGAAACTTATTTGGATTCTATGTTCAAAAACATTCATAAAATTTCAATTGAATACTTTTATTAAGAAAAGAAAATGTATGTTTAATTTTCTTGATCTTGAAAGAGAAAGTAGAATATTAATTCACCTAATATTGAAATTTCTAAAAATTTATTCTTTCCCTAAATAACCTATTTACAAATTTTCTTCCTCCGCATAAAAAATATATCAACTACATAGAAAATTAACATTATAATTTTGAAGCCAAAATTTTCAATATATAACATGGTATCGAATTTATCTATTATAAAAATTCAACATTTTCAAATAGATATAAATTTTTGAATACCAGGATCATGGGGATTGTTTCAACCCATTCAAGTCTTTCTTAAATCTAAAAACATTCTTTTCTAAATTATTAATTTCCAATCCAAAAGGGTTTTCATTGGAAAATTTTTTCTTGATCTCACCATTTATGAAAATATACTTATCATCCATATGATAAAAATTGTAATATCGATGTGTGTATACATATAAAAAACATTATAATAGTTTAAACTATTATAACTATGTAAAATTTTACATCAAAATCCATAATTTCCACAAGTTCATAGCCTTTTCAAACAATTAATGATTTGTTTATAAAAAACTCTCCAATCCCAAACGATTACTTTTATATAAACCCACTTTCTATGATAACATTTTTACATTCTCATAGTGGAAAAAATTCCCATGTCTCATTTTTCTAAATATTATCCAACTATTCATCCATATAATACATTGATTATTTGTATTGAATATCATCTGAAAATGATTACGGTTGAAAATTTGAGATATCTGAATTCTAATTTACTAATACAAACTTTTTTCTTATCTAAATTAAAGCCTTATGATTTCCAATAATGTTATCAAACTAAATTTTTTTTGTAAGGTTGAAAATTTTAATGTTTATTATTCCTA
The DNA here is from genome assembly GCA_963277665.1 of Viscum album. Lineage (NCBI taxonomy): Eukaryota > Viridiplantae > Streptophyta > Magnoliopsida > Santalales > Viscaceae > Viscum > Viscum album. Next base: position 42,704,597 of record OY728162.1, read on the forward strand.
CTAATCATTCACCACCATATGATTCCACTCAATCATTGTATGTATGTTTTGACTTACTTTCAGTATCATCGGAAATCTTCAGTTTTCCTTCCTCAACATTCACAACAACATTTGTAATGGAAGATTGGTTTTTAATTACATTCACATCATATTATTCCACCAAAATTTTTAAGTGTTTCAAACATTTTTAACTTCATTCATTAAGTGAATAACACATAAATTTTCATTTATATTTGTTTGAATAGTAATTTCTCATATCTAGAATTTTTATTTTTAGTAATCATTGAATTCCAAAAACATTCAACTACCTCAATATTTTTTTTATAACACATATCATATGAAGTCAATTTGGATTCTGGTATCAACAAATTGTTTTTCTGAATATGTACACAAGTACTAATAGTTTCAATCTAGTATAACTTTAATGTTTTTTTTTCAGATAACAATTTTCTTACCATTTATACCAAACTTATTTTAATTATTTTTGATACTCCATTTTGTGTGTGTGGTGTACAGAGAACTATACTAATTTTTGATACCATTATTTCCCAAATAATTTTCAATCAAATTTCTAATAAATTCATCACAATTTTATATTCACAACTTCTTTTTATAAACCCCCATTTAATTCTCAAATTCTTCTCCAAAAAACATGAATTTTTAGATGGTCTATGACTTGTGTTTCATAATCATGATGTTTTTTCATCCTAGTGAAATCATAAAAAAAGTGATATAGTATAAATATACTTTTGTTGATTTATGTCTCATCAACCCACATAATGAGAATGAATAAGTTCAAGATATTTTTCATACTGATTGTCAACTCCTTTATAATTTTATTCATCTTTCCTTTTTGGTAAGTAATACAAACATCCTCATTTATTCATTCCAATTATATAAAATAATGGAAAAAATAAAAATTTGAAATTTTTTCATGTTTTTCATCCCATGATTCCCAAGACTTTGGTGCCACAATTTGCTTTCATCTTTAGAAATCATGTACCAGGTGTTATTAAGATCTCCAATTTGAAAAATATAACCACTTTTAATTCTTTATTTTGTGATAACTTTTACATCATTCACGCCTCTGATAATACAAGACTATTTTTAAAAAATAATTTTTTTTCATAATCAGAATGATAAATTACACTATGTAAGTTCTGTTTTAACCAATAAAAAAGTAAAACATCCCCATATTTAAACTTTTCTGCTTCAATCTAAATATTTTAGATTCCTACAATTTTTAAGGAACTATCATCACCAAATGTAACTTCTCCTCTATCATAATGTTCATCATGTATCAAAATTTTTATACAACATATCATATGTGTATGAAAATCACTATCAAATATACATAGATTGTTCCTTTCAATTTTCTTCATAGCTATCTTGACATCAAATTTTATTTCTTAAACATTATTTTTTCCAGCATAATTATCATTTTGACCATAAGAAACTTATTCTTTTATGAGTGATATAAATTATGTGGCATAATGACCAGCATCATCATTTTTTCCAAAAACTTCTTCTTGACATTCAAATTTTTTTTAGAAGGATTCTAACAACTTGAGATTTTTATTCTCTAACATCCTATAGTTACAGAAATATACTCACGCTTCTTCCAGCATTTATTTAAATTTGTAAAAAACTATTTTGATAAGTGATATGTTATGAAACAAATTAAAATCTTTATGACCATATATTCAATGACACCAACAATAGACATCAAATTTTTATTTTTCATTCAAGTAAGATCATTCTATTTTGAAAAAGTTATGGGGTTGATAACTTTGTCCTAGTATAACAAAATTCTAGACATGGACCGTCATTCCTCATGTGTGTGTTTCATCTTTTGTAGATGAAATAGGTTTCTCACACACTTTTCCACCCATTATTTACCACTAATTTTTTTGAAACAAGAAATATTATAAAAATTTGGTGAATCATTTTTTGGTGGGTCAAGCATTCACCTGATTCAAGATTTTATTTTTCCCATAAGATTTATAAGTATTTTAATTTACTTCAGAATCAATGGTGATGATTTTATTTATCTTCATTAATCTATTTTCAGACACAAGATGTCTTGACTGATTCTTGTTAACTTCTTAATCCTTATCTTATAGCTTCTTATAATGATCATCAACCATATTTCCCTATTTTTATATTCTAATTTTTCAACTTATGATCTCTTGAAAGTGTTATTCCACCTTCTTGATGAAATATTATATTCATTTAAAACATCTTCATAATCATTATTCATTACTCTAATTTATTTCTTGATAGTTCTATTTTTCTAAATACACGAAACAAGTTCTTTTTTTGTTGATACTCTCTATATGATTCTTAAACACCTTCTTCACTATTTTATAAATCATATTTTATCTCAAAATTTTCAACAATGTTTATGAATTTTTAGAAACATTCATATTTCAAAGAATTCTCGGTAGTTGAGTCTGAATCATCTTTCTTATAGAGTATAGATTTTTTCTCAAGTGAACATATTATTATATTTGTTGGATGAATTTTCTTATTTTAATATTTTTTTCAACTTCTCCCATCAAGGGTTTCCATTATAATAATCGCATATTGTCCAAATTTATTATTTGGTAAATTCATAGAAAATGGTCTAATTCCAACACAATCGAAACAATTGATAGGATGTTTACCTCCATACATAACTCTTCCTCCTATATAGTTATAAGATATAAGAGGAATGTTTTTTCATTAAACTAACAATCCTCTTTATCTTTAGAGTGACAAATATTAACATCCTAAACATCATGTATTTCTATTTTTTCACATGGATTCAAAATCCACATCAATTTTTTCATCTTTTTTAAATTTGGTTCATCCAACAATTTGTTATAAAAAATAATTTTTTTCAATAAATCAAGAGATAAATTATCCAGACCATATATAAGGGAAATTTTAGAAAACAAGTAGGATACTCTCTCATAAATGTATTCACAAATATAGAATCTTACAAGAAAACACTAAATCCAAGGATTTTCAAACAATTTCATTTACTCTGGTGAATTATTCATCAATATTTTCTTCATCTATCATCCTAATGGCTTCTTACATACTGTTCCAAATTTTTTTCTTTACATCCTTCACTCTATTATTCCCTATAAAAATACGTTCTATATTGTCCCACATAATATTTGAATTTTTGAGACCCATCACATTTGTATATAGACTATTTCATGAGGAAATAAATATATAATTTCTATATTTTTGATAAAATATTATATTAATATTTTTAAAAAAAGACTTCGGGGTAATATTCCTCAATTGATGGTAACCCTATTGTAGAAGAATAAATAACTCATATGCCAAGACATAGAAGATATGGAAGCAACCTATTTTTATATCTATAATAATTTTTTCCATAAAATGTTTGAATTATTCAAATTTTGGTAGAATTGAGATTATCAATGATAAGAATTCAACAAGGGACCCTTGGTTATGAAACATATTCAATTTATAAAGGATCAAAAAAACTGAGGGGGGGGGGGGTTTAATCAGTAGTTCACTTTTTATGTTTTTTGAGACATTTAGAAACATAACCCCTACATCTTATTAGGATTTATTTTCTTATCATCTTTTAGTAAATACTCAAGCATGAAAAAGTTGGAAATAAAGTAAAGAACCCATGATTAATAAGGTTTTCCCTCAACGTTAGAACCTATAACCTATACATAGATAATCGTGATGGTCTATAGAAATTATCTATTAATATGAATTGAATAATAAATATTCCAAATACCATTAGAATCCATCTATATCATGATAAAAATTATTTTACTAATTTCTATCATCTTACAAAGATTCTTACAAAACAATTTAGCCAAAAAATGAAGAAATAATTTGTTTTCTATCTGTTCAACAAAATGTTCATGGGTCCGATGACCATGATTTAGACAGCCTTCAGTCTGACGAACCAATTATGATTTTATAAATATAATTAACTCAATAAAATGGCTCATATTTCTCAAAATATTCTTCTCAAACTCTGCTAAAATGATCCATATGATTTTCCTCACTCCGGAAAAAACATTCAGGGATGTAACATTATTCTATGATCACAGTATGAAAGGAAAAATTCACAAGGATTCAATTATCTCCCTTTTCTAAATCCATGAAAAGTTGAAAAAATGTAAATAATTTTTTCTTCTATTTATAGGCGACCTAGTATAGAAAAGGCGGAAAGCTAAAAAAATTCCCACTTACTCAATTTCTAACAGTATTTCATGTTAACATACTTAAATTTCAACATTGACTATTTTCATCATTATAAATATTTCCCAAAAATCTGTCTTCTCAAAAATTCTTTCTTTTCTTTACTATGATCAAACTTCCTCAACTCATTATGATCATACACTCCTTCAACTTATTATGATATGGATATCTTTTTTAGGTGATTATGATCCAAATTTTTTCTACAAATTATTTAATTAAATTCAAAGCTCATTATAATGAACTTTCTCTAGTCATTATGATGATACTCTTTAGTTGATGCCTTATTAATGTTAAAACTCATCCAATTTTCAACCTGAACTCTCCCTTCATTTCTTATCCACATAATACAAATAATTTATAATATTAACTTATTTTCATAAATGTTATCCCTTTGATGAATTAAAATCATCATCTATGATCAGTCGAGTGTGTTATTAGTGTAATGAATTCATCTTGATGAATTGGTGCTACTTCGTGGCATGATGGATTGGTATCTACTTCTGGTTCAATGGATCTTCTCCAGACCGGTCTATCCAAAGTTCTACATTTTGATTTTTTTTCATTATTATAGGAAAATAATTCTGCTAAAATTATCATTATGATGTTATAAATATAATGATAAATCCACTCATCAATATTTAAAATTTTCACTCTGTATCAAATTTACATATTCAAAATCCTCAAAAAAATCATTGCCCCTACTTCTAGATACAAACATTCGTTTTTGGGTTTATAGAACTAATATGATCTTTAATATTTCTCCATTTCATCAAAATATTTTATCATGATAATTTCATGGATTTTCGAGATCATCATGATATGAAAATAATCATCTCATTTAATTTAAAAAATTAGGAAAAATTTCTAACTTGTAACATTACTATCTTCATTAAAACTCCTTAATAACATTCTGAATTTCATTCTCAAGAACATATGACTTTATAACTGACATTGAGTCTGATTAATCTTTAACATCATGAATATGGATCTGAGACTGATTATGTATCAGGTCAATAACTTCATCTTTCTATCAACTTAAGGGTGCTATGATGTTTAGCCTGAAAACCCCATTCTGGTAACCTGTTTAAAAAAAAATTTTATATATAAAACATTTCTCTCACAATGTGTTTGGATCTATAATCATCAATATTTATCATGAAAAATCATTACTATGAACTAGGTCTAATTCTAAATAAAATAATAATTTTACAAAATTATTATATGTTAAAAAATATAAATCTTTGTTTAAAAAAATACACGAAAAATGTTCATAAACAAATTTTTATATAAAAATTGTATGGTTAGACACATAACCATTGGAATTGATATGTTAGCGTGGAGGATCATTGATTTATGTCTTTATCATGTATCAACAATCATATTTCCAAAGGGATTTCCAATGATATTGATGTTTTTGGATCTCACAGATTAATGAAACAAAAAACCGTTAATCACCAGCGAGAGATCCAAATATCAGGTAGTTTTTTTTCATGTGGATTTATCAATATTTTTTTATCCTATGATAAGAATGAATCAATTACTATAACATTTATATTTTTCAGTTGATCAAGTTTTGCGAGTATGGTATTATCTTTAGAGAAATAAGAGTTTAAGATTTAATCGATTATTCACTTTTTATTTTTTTCAACACATGAAAATGAATCGAGGCCAAGCCAAACAATGGAAAAGGTTTTCCCCTTATTTATATCTTTTAGTTTTCTCTACTCATAATATATTTGATCATAATTGGTTATTTATTTGGATGGTTGTTCGATAAATACCTTGCGAGATAATATAATGAAATATATTTTTTTGGTGAAGGGGATTTTCACCATTGGTTTTGGATGGATACTGAAATTATTGTTAATAATTGTGATGATAATGTATCAAGATGGTTTGGATTTAGAGATCCACATTTTTGATTTGGAATGCGGTGATGGATTTTTGTATTTATAATCATTTCCCAAGTGGAGGATGTGTCTGTAAACCAGTCACCAAAAATTATAATCTCAATCAACCATAGACACAACTTTTCTAGGTGTGATTAGTGGATAATCAAATGTGGAAAACATGGTCCAAAACACATTTGAGTTCATATTAATATATACAAATCAGGAATATCACATGTTTTCCCAATAACACACGTCATTTGTCCTCCAATGTTGATAGGGTTTTCATGCATAGATAAATACCACACACCATATGAAACATGGAACATTCCATGGGACCTAATGTTGACAAATTACTCTATATCATGTAGGGTACATGGGTAGAGTCATAAATGGATACACTGAAACGGCTAGAGTACATAGGGAATTCCTGGTTATTAGATGCATCTAGGGGTACGAGCATGACCAGAGTACATGAGCATGAAAAAATACTCAAAAAAGGCAATGTGTATAGGAAAAACCATAGTAAATAAGTAAATACTATTATAAATGGGAATGTCAAAATTTACACATCCATAGGCTAGAAACAAGCCAAGTTCCAACTTGGCCTCATCAATCCATATATCCATAAAAGAAATGTTATTTATATGGAATAATAAAGGGTGAATGAGAGGGAGAAACACAAGAATACCCAAGGAATACCATACACACCATGTAAAATAAATTCACACTACTTATATTCTATAGGGTAGTGTGATTCCCGATTTCTCCTTAGTGTGAACTAGTATCAGTTTAGTGTGGTCCCTTGTTCCATACCTATGTGGTTACAGTGTGGAAGTATATCCTTAACATATAATTCTGATCATATCGGTGTGCTATTCCGGGATAATTTATTCAGGAATATCCCTATGATTCCTTGGGTGGCATCCTCTTCATATTGTTTTCACTTGGTAGGGTTTCTAGAATTATTCTTACCAACATACTTGAGTGTATGACCCCATATATAGTGTGTTATTCCATATTTGGTTTGTGGTTTCCCCCATGAGTGTTTGGAGTGATCCCATATATTTGTATGGATATCTTATGAGTTAAAGTGTCTAATTGTTATTTGGAGAGGCCTGATGAGAACAATGACTTGGATGAGCGTATCTAGTGGCAACATGGATCGTGGTGTGGATTCTCTTAGGCACGTGTTACATTGAACTCTAAAAAACATTCATGTGACTAGTAGTATGGTTGAAACCTATTGAGAATGGGATACTTTTATGAATATATATATATATATATATAGGATTTTATTCTAATTTTTATGTATCATACTTTAATTGACATACCCATTTGATGATGACTGACTACTCATAATGCTTTATGATTTGTCTTTTTTGGGGCATTATATTTTGTATTGGAATATTCCACCCTTTTTGGGATCTTCCCATACATTTCATGTTTTATGTAAATGATTTACCTTTTTATGGAGTCCTAATATTATTATGATTTAGAGAATCATATTTTGGGAAGGTCTGCTCACATTTGTACTAGATGTTTCCTTGGATATTAATCACAGCCTTCGTAGCATGTTAGAATCCTTCCCATTTTGGTGGGATTGTATTTTCCATTTTATTTATTACATAACATTTTTCATACTCTAACTGTGTAATAGATTTTAATTATGTGTGATTGTAAAATTTTTTACTTTACCTTTTATAATTTAATGGTTATTTAGAGATGTTTGTATACATGTAATGAGGATAAGGCTTCCCATGTATGTGATATACCGAATCAAAACTTGTTTCCAAACCTTGACCCATTAAAGGTTCTCTTGGGTTATCACACTCAATATACTACCATCCATTTAGGCCTCAATAGGTAGTTTCATAATATAGTGGTATAAGATGGTGTGATCTTCCTAGGATCAAATATTGTTTTTTGAAGTTCAGACATTTGGTTTGGGAAATAGGGAAACCATGGCAATGTGTTTTGAGAACAAATCTTATAAAAGGGACTCAAGTGTTGGTGGGGATATTAATGTATCTATTAAAACATATTCTAAAAACATTATTTTTTTCAAAGTATATGTATTGACATTTTATGGTGGAAAAATAGTAGATATATAATATAGGAATGAGTTGAGGTTTTTGTTTTATTCTTTAGTTAGCTTTCTAGATATAATAATTAACCATTGTACATGTTGTTTCCTAGTAGGATATTTCCACAATCTAATTTATACATGTTACCACAATAGAGTTGAGAGTATGAATTTTTAGTGATGAGGATTTCATGAAGGGGACTTAAACTATAGAAGTTGGTATATCCACCAATTGATAAGTATATAAAAAACCCTCCTTTGGTTTAATTGGATACATCATGTTAGACTAATATATTTATGTCTTTGTTGGTTATGTATGATGATGTGTAGGGTAATGAAAATATCAAAAGATTCTCTATCCGAAATCTCTTGGAATATATAGTCAGCATGACCCACCAATAGTTAGCAAGCAGTGCAGGTCACATAGTAAGAGATTTATTTATTAATGAATTTCTCAAGGATATCTTTGTCCACAAATGATGTGGTTTTTTGCTTTTTATGTATGAGGAAATATCACATGTGATTATCCAAACCATCATACTATAGGATCTAAGACTATCGATGGAACACCTAGGAAGAGAAAAAAGTTGGACCAAGGGGTCTGCAGAATAGAATATGTGATGAATGAGCTTGGAGAACAACATGAGGTGGTTGGAATTATAATATGCTTCCACCAACACCCAGCTTGTGGTCTATACAAGGCTCGGGGAGTTGGTGGATAAGGATGTAGAAAATCAAATGTTCTAGAGGTTCATAACATAGATGGCTCATAAGTTATTCAAGGTATGATATGTTTCTTTTCTATTTTTTCTACATTATTTATAGACTTTGGTTCATTTCACTCTTTCCATTCTAGATAATGATTTTGAATCCAAAATATCATAGTTGGAGTTGTTGGATCAACTATTGAGATCAGAGACATCTACTAGAGGATATTCAATAATCATACCCATTTTTGACTATGTCAAATGAATATTTGAGGATAGATATTCTCATGTTTCCTTTTTGAAACCAAAATGACACCATATAATGTTACATTAGGTATAGACTAACTATCCACAATACAAGTCTAGATTTACTATTTCAGTCAGGGGATGTAGTTTGTATTGCAGTTCTAGGATAATACATTCCTTCATTAAAGATATAGAACTATTGGAAGTGAAATATGTGCTCATATACAGGGGATACAACTGATTACTCCTTAGATGGGCAGTACCACCTTTGGAGCAGTCGTTGTTGTGGGATTTTATTTTCATATAGTGTTGGAATGGTATGGAGACATATTTACTAAGGAAATTCTAGGCTAAATATTTTACCAATAGATAGAATTATAAATATGATTTCACCTAGGGGCTACCTCCATATCTATTCCAGTATATCATATGGATCATGTAGTCATTCTAGGGATGAAATAGCAGTTGGAGAACTTTCAAATGAAGGGATTTGTTAGATCAAATGTGCCACAATGGGTATCCCGAATACTTTTCACTAAGAAGATAGAAACAAACATGAGGTTATATGTGGATTAAAATCACTCAAAAAAGGAGATAATAAATAATATGTATTCACTTATGAGGATATATGTACAATTCTTCCATTTTAGAGGGGTGATAAGGTTATTGAAGATTGGCCTTTCATCTGGTTAACAACATCCTCGATTTCATAATGATGTTATATCGAAGATGAAATTTTAATTTTTATATGGTATTCATTAGTACTTTTTTATTTCATTTAGAAAATACAATTCCCTTAAAATGTTCACATGACTCACAAAACAATTTTTTTAGCCATTATTATGGGTGTTCTAGGAAATATTCTTCTATGAAATTATAGGTTACATAGAATCCATGGTGGGATATGTGAGACAATTAAGGATGGTTGTGAACAAAATATAAGGGCACATTCATTTTGGGAATATATTAATGTTTCAGTTATTGATTTGGGAGGTCCAGTTTATAGGACATGTCATCTTAGTATTTGGAGTGAATGTTTTCTAAAGAAAGGGAGTGGTAGTATTTGCCTGGGATCCACCCAAGAGCATTGTGGGGGTGTCGGATACCTTGAGTTGGTAGGCCACTATTGAATAGTAATTCATTATTTATCTAATATATTTGTAAATTTTACATCATTTACCTATAAAATTCATACTTTTTTTTTGATGGAATGTTTCTAGTAGGATTTTCAGGATTTGTAGCAGAGGTTAGACATTGACATCATCTTGAGCCTTCATGTTGAAGGTGTTTAGTATGTAGTGTTTTTTGATTAATCAAGTATTAGAATGGGATGTTTCATAATATAGAGTCAGGTAGTGATTTCATATAGTTCCTAATAATTGAGGCTTCTTCAGAAGAAAAATGAAAAACACAATCTATAGCTACAATAAGTAGTGTTTTCCTGGAGGAAGTTGTGAAACTAACTTATAGGCCAGATGTTTATAATCTATTATGACAAAAAGTGCCTTAATAATATCTTCATGCACATTGATTCAAACCTGATCTAGAAGAGATGGCTAGAATTTATCAATGATTATTACATTGAGATAGTCTATACTCTAGGGAGGGGGAACATAGTGGTAGATTATATGAGTATGAGATCTTGTTCATAGTTATTAATAAAGGTGTAAAATCTAAAATCCTAATTTTTTTGGTCCTTACTAGACGAGGATAGTGTAGTTTCCCTCCGATAGATGGTTTTTACCTATCCACTTATAAAATACATTGATAGACTCATCTTGGAGATACTGATTGTGAGTTCTTGAGTGACTAGATATCAAATGGACATGTTCCGTGTGGATATTCTAATGGGGGTTCACATCATCCGTGTTTGGGGATGTATGATGACACAAATTCTTAGAAAATAGATTGTGTTGATGTGGTTTCATTCTTTCCATTAGTATTAAATATAGGGGATATTAGGATACACAAGGATTCATTTCCATCATATAGGCAAGAATGTTTTTGTTTGTTTTTGAGTGAAACTATTGATGTCTCACCTATCAGTAAACAAAGACAATCAAATTTTAAAAGAGAGTAAGGGACTCAATGTGGTTGAAAAAATTGATTTCAATCCTAGTATATTTCTATGTAATGTGAATATTTGAGGTTCTAATGAACATGATTCTAGTTAGCTGGTTAGTTTTGGTGCACAATTGGGAGGAATATATACTATTGTTATATTTTTTCATATAAAAATATTTTGAAATCCACCATCAGTGTAGTACATTTTGAGGCTGTTTATGAGAGACTATACATTTATTCATTGTACTATTCAGAGAAAGTGGGAGAAAGATCGTATAAAACATTAATTTTTTCATGTTATGGTATTGAAAGATAATTTCATCCAGGGGTTGATGAGGACTACCTAGATCTATCAGTATCCTATGTGGACAATTAAAAGGGGGCTTTGAGGTTCAATGGGGGATGAAATGTGTTTCTGTGAGTCTCACATATCATCAATTGTGATGATTTGGTCTGGGTGGAGTTCCATATAAGGTATTCATAGGCCGTTTTTCAAGATATAATATGGGGTTAACGAGGTTGTGTACCAATTGACACTACAACCATAGTTTCACAAGATTCATAATTTACTCCAAAATTCACAGTTGATAATATATATACAAGCTTTTATGTCTGACGTCAACCTGAGTGAGATGTACATTGAAGATGAAGATAAAATTTCAATGTTCATAGTTTAATTGGGAACTGGTGAGATAGGACCCCTCATAGGGAATATGTTTCCTTAGGTGAATGTCTATTGGTTGCATGAGAATATTCAAGAGTGAACCAGGGAGTGTGAGAACAAGATGCATGACCAACAAACTCACAATTTCTAAACATATTTTTTATTATTGAGATGAAAAAACCTATTTTATTGGGATTCTAATTTTTCTATTTTATCTTATAATTATTTTGAATAATTTTAAGAAATATTATTAGAGCGAGTCACTAAAACTAAATGATATTATTTGTCCTGGTGAGCCTCAGTTTTGATATAATAAAAATATTAAATATGTTATATCAAGATCATTATGTTTTAGTAAAATAATGTATTTACTCTCAAACAGAGCCTCATATTATAAATAATATACTTATTTTGAATATGGAATATTGGTTTTACTCTTGTTTTTTCATATTCAATGTCATCATTGGGTGGTTACTTTTACTCTGGTCATGGGAGAATTATTAAATAATAAATATATATATATATTTAATATGTTTTCAGATCCCAGGACCCAGAAACATATTTATTATCTAAAATATATCCAAATCACATTGTTAGTGTCATAACCATTAATGGTGATGGGAACGAATAGAAGAACATTGGTTGATGTCGAGATAATTCATTGACAATGTGGTACTACAAGGATCAAAAAATCCAATGGAGCATGGGGATATTTCCAATGAAAACATTGTATAACACTTATTCCTTGGTGAGATATCAAATTGATATGTTGAAAATTATTCTATTTTTATTTATCCCTATTATTTTATACCACGACGAATGAAAATTAATTATTATATGTTTTTGAATCACAGGTTGATCATGTTGTGTTAATATAGTTTTACCATCCTAGAAACAAGAATTTTCTATTTCCATGATTATTTAATATTTTTTATTTTTTCTATGAAAATGAATTGAAGAAAAAAAGTGGTTGATGTTCTTTTCTCACACATATACATTGCAGTCATCTCCCCACATTCTACATATGATCATATTTGGTGTTTAAATTGGTTTTTGGTTCAAAAAATAACTAGTGAACAATCATTACACAATCATTCTATGTTGCAGCGGATCAACATCACAGGTCTAGGATTTAGATAAATGTAGATGTTGTGGTCCAGGATGATAGTATATATATCAAGATCATAATTAGAGATCCCCATTTGTCGGTTTTCATGTTACAACAACACGATATTATGTGGATCATTTTCCAACTAGAGGATCTAGTTGGAAACTGATCAATAGTGATGAAAATATTAGTAAACCCCCAATACACCATTTTTAGGAATGATTGGTGTTTGATGAATGGATGAAAATATGAGAATAAATTCACTTTAAGTCCTAGAATTCTGTAAAAATACTGATGACAGAGTGTTGTCGTGGGCTCCCTCAAATGATTAGTGGTTTTTGGGGGTACTTAGGTGCAGCAAAGTGGTTGACCAAGGTCGTCTCTCAAAGGAGGAATTAAATTAAAACAACTTTTGAAGGTATTATAAAAATAAAATAGAATAGAATTAAAACACTACTTGAATGTATGGGGGGGGGGGGGTTTATCATTTATAAAACTTGAAGAAGTTATCTGGAAGAAGATTTCATTTTTTTTTGTTTTTATTTTTGAAATGAAGTTTGACTAAAAAGACACAACAAGAAGATATTTTTTTTATAAAATATTTTAAAAGGCATAATTGATCTAACTATACCTCATAATTTAATTAGTAATCAATATAATTTAAATCAATATCCACTTAATTATGATCCTCTAATTTTTTAACCCCCGAACCCTATAAGAGTTAACTTAACCACAAAAATGAAATTACTTAAACCCTAGGATAGCTTCAGAACACGCAATAGCAACACCCTGCTTTGATTTTTGTTCTAAGGCTAGCTTATGGTCAGTGGTTAATTAGAGAACATATCCATTTTGGAAATGAGGATGAATTGTGTTTATGTATTATATTTGAACTCTACAAATTTATCCCGTGTGGTCTTGTATTACCAATTAAAATCATGCTCTCACAATTTACACAAAATATTGACCTCGCATGTTTTTGTATTAGTTGTTCAATTTCTTTCATAGTTTCTTGTAATTAAAAATCACAATTCATGGATCATATTAAGTTAATTATATTAGATCAATGATTAAAAATAATTTAATGAAGAGGGTAGAAGATAGATCATCACTAAAAAAACTACTCTTCCATGGGTGGTGTGGTCATCATGGAGACGTTTTTCATGAGAAAAGGATTGAAAGGGTAGAACCCAATATTGTGTTTACTCTTGATTCCAACACAATTAGGAAGATTAAGAAAATAATAAAATGGAAGAACAAAAAAGATTATTTGAAGAACAATTCATGATACAAACATTAAATAAAATATATACAAAGCAGAGATGTGAGAGGAGAGCCATTTTGGAAAAGAGGTTTGCACAAAGACATACTTCTCCCAAGTGTTTTGAGGGGCTCCCAAGAGACACCCTTTCGGCCACACCTTCCCAAATCCTCGACAAACCTTCCCAAAGAGTGAAAACTCCCCTTAAATAAAGTTTGTGAGGGTTAGGCTTACATAACTTGATTAAGTGTGAAATGAAAACTCGGCCAAATAATTTAATCCCACTTGCACCGCATATTTGTCCTCCAAAACACATGAATTTTCTAGACTTCTAGAAGGATGAGTTGGGTATAATCATGGCCCAGAACTTCCCTCAATATTTGGGCCTGATCCAGGACATTATGACCCAAATACAGAACCCATGTCCATTCTGCCGAGTCCATCCCATCATTGACTTAATGTCTCATTTACTCCATCCAAATGCAGTCTTTAGCTCTAGTGTCCTGAATAAAACTTTTAGAAAATTAATCTAGGAACAATTTTACAAAATATTAAGTTTAAATAATAAATATTAAAATATTTAGCTTCAAAATACTATAGTACATTTTAAAAAGGTAAAACTAGAATTTTTTTCAAATTTTCAAATGAATGATCTAATCCCAAATATTTCATAAATGAATATAGTTAGCACAATATGAGGAAATTATATCATTTATTATCAATAATATATTCAACAGAATAGTGTTTTGTCAACTCCCCCACACTTACCCTTTTACACTTCTGGGAAAAACCCCATATCAAGTAAACATCAATATCAAATCAAAACCAATTTTAAAACAAATATTATTGAGATTAAACAATTACACACCAAGAATCAAAAGATATCGTTCCTCAGAAAAAAAATTATTTAAAGTTCTCAATTTATATCATTCAATATATTTCATCTTCATTCATCCTCCAATGCACAAAACACATACCTCGCTTGAATTTTCTCTTATCACACAAATGTCAATTTTTTTTAGCAATGTCTTTCTCATCCAAACTCATACAAGGGTAACAATATGCTTGATAAATTCCTACATATATACCCAATGGGATTAAAGGATGTATCTTTAACAAGTGGACTTTTTAGGGTTGTTTTGTGCCTTTCGGTTGGTAGGATTTAGATGTGAAAAAACTCTGAGGCTGAATGGGGAGGGCTTGACTATTTTTGAAGAAAAATTGCATTAATCTAATTTAACTTAAATATGGACTCCTACTCAATAGACATAGAATTTAATCATGTTCATAATCATGAAAAATAAAGGAATGTGCACATCATTGAACATTTCAGCAGTAAAAATGTCAATCTTCTCGAACATGATTTTCTTAAAAACTCCAAATAGGCACAACTTTCCCCCTCTATTAGAAGCTCCAGAAAGGCACAAATTCTTTTATCAGGAAAGCTCCAGAAAAGAATATCTTTCAATATAATGTTTTTCTTCAGCAGCAGACACATCTCTTCAGAATTTAATTTTTCACCTGAAGTATCACAAAATGTGGTAGCACAACACAAGACATCTTCCCCCACACTTAAGCTCAACTAGATTATGCAATTTCACTTCAAGAGTTAGTTGGAGAGAGAAAATTGGCTTCTAATGTGGCTAACCTAATAGTTTTTTCATGGATTATAAGTGCTAAAAGGATTAAATATTCAAGGTAGTCCATTATAAAAATTGTTTTCCATGAAACATGGGTTTTAATACCAAACAAATGCCTCAATCATTTAAACATAAGTACCTCAAACCCTCAAGTTTTGACATGAATGAATAAAATTATTGTTAAATCAAGCATGGTTTGGTTCTCTAAAAAATTGAGGTGAATGTAAAGAATATGAAAATAATATTTCAGAAGCCTTACAAGAAAGTGATTTCAAAAATAAAGACAGTGAGATGTGGCATGGGATTCAAAATTCAGTGTAATTTTCATGAAATAACTAAAAATTCAAACTTGAAACAAGTCATTTTAGGATTTATTTAAGCTTAGTTTAGAGGGATAAATTGTCTCACATTTTGATATGGATTTTAAAATTGATGTTGAGAATCATTTCAGCTCAATAGTTTAAAAAACACACAGGAAATTGAAAAATAAACACAAATTTTTTGAAAAACACAAATTTTTTAACAGGAAAACAATTGAAATTACTAAAATAAAAGGTTCAATCCCCCACACATAAAATATTGCATTTTCCTTAATGTGAACCCATGAGATTATATATGAACATGAAATGAATAATTTAAAATAGGACAAAGAATAAAAAAGATAAAGGGTTAAGAACAACCTGATGTGCTCAAGTGATGATGGGGTCAAGCAGTGTGTTAAAATCCACTGCATCAGTAGGAAGTCCCTCAATGTATTTCTTCAAGAATTTCCCATTGACATTAAAGCTCCCTCCTATGTCTTCTTGTGTGATATCTACTATAGCATAAGGTAAAACATTAGTCACAACATAAGTACCTAACCATCTGGAACACAACTTATCAGGCATGAACTTCAATCGTGAACTGTAGAGACAGACTTTCCCTCCAAAAAGAAACTCTTTTTGTTGGATCATTCTATCATGAGAGGCTTTCGATTTTTACTTGTAGAGCCTTGAGTTCTCATATGATGACAATATAATCTCCTCAAGATCATGAATTTCGAGATTCCTTAGGATTCCATCTTGGGCCAAATCCATGTTTCATTTATTTATAGTCCAATAATCTCAATGCTCAAATTCCACGGGAAGATGACACGCTTTCCCAAAAACAATTTGAAATGTGGACATACTTATGGGAGTTTTGTATGCTGTCCTATATTCCCACAATGCATCATCCAAGAAATTTCTCCAATCCTTCTTATTTGGTTGCACGGTTTTCTCTAAAATCTGTTTCAACACACGATTTGAAACCTCAGTCTGACCATTAGATTAAGGGTGGTATGGTATCGATGTATTGTGTGTCACCCCATACTTCTGAAGGAGGGAATCCAAATTCTGATTGCAGAAGTGTGTCCCTTGGTCACTGATGATGGCCTTCGGTACTACAAACCTGCAAAACATTTGTGCTTTGAAAATGTCCACAACGACATGAGAATCATCAGTCCTAGTGGCCTTATCCTCCACCCATTTACTCACATAATCAACAATAACTAAAATGTAAAAAAAACCAAAGGAACTAGGAAAAGGACCCATAAAATTGATTCTCCATAAAACAAAAATTTCACAGAATACTATGGGTTGTTGGGGCATCTCTTGTCTCCAAGAAATGTTCCCAGTGTCTTGGCAATGAGATCATGACTTACAAAACACATGGGCATAATGGAATAAGTTGGTCCAATATAATCCAGAGTCCAAAACTTTCCTAGCTGTCCATTGTGGTCCAAAGTTTCCACCACAAGAAAGTGTATGACATAAATGTAAAACAGACTCCAAATCATGATCAGGAACACACCTCCTAATAACTTGATCACTACACATGCTTCAGAGGTACGAATCATCCCAAACATAATAACGAGGCTCAATTTTTAATTTTTGGACATGATTTTCCTTTAAATTTGTAGGGATTTCAGAGGCAACAAGGTAGTTAACTAAATCTTCATACCAAGGATGCATACCTAAGATGTAATAAAGATGCTATCTGGGAAAGTGTCCCGAAGTGGTACATGGTCCAATGTGTCATCCTCTAGTGTGTCAGTAAGCCTAGTCATGTGGTCCGCCACCAAGTTTTCTGACCACTTATTTGTCTTTTTTCTCAATATCAAAATCTTGAAGAACGATAATCCATCGGATCAGCCAGGTCTTTGCATCTGGCTTCTTCAAGAGGTACCTTAGAGCTGCATGGTCAGAAAAAAAACTACTTTAGATCCCAATAAATATCAACGGAATTTATCGAAAGAAAATATGGAAAAGAAACTCCTTTTCTGTGGTTGTGTAATTTTATTGGGATGAATCTAGTGTCCTCGATGAATAGGCGATCGCATGTGGACGTCCCTCCACCCTCTGAGATAAGACGGCTCGAACCACGACGTTGGAGGAGTCACACATAAGCTCAAAACAATATCACACCATGGGGGTTGTATGATAAGTGTAGTGGTTAGACACTTCTTTAGCTCATCAAAGGAAGTCCTGCAAGAATCATCAAACACAAAATCAGAATCCTTTTGAAGTAATCGTTACATAGGAAGAGGAATCTTACTAAAATCATTGATGAAGAGCTAATAAAATCCTACATTCCCTAGGAAAGATCTAACATCACGTACACATGAAGGATATGTTAAGGATGAAATAATGTCTACCTTAGATCTATCAACCTCTATCCCATGTTTTGACACTACATGCCCTAAGACAATGCCATGCTCTACCATGAAATGACACTTTTCAATGTTCAAGACCAGATTTTTCTCAATACAATGATTCAAAACCTTTCCCAATTTACTTAGACATTCATAAAATGAAGACCCGTACACTGTAAACTCATCCATGAATACCTCCATGCATGTCTCAATAAAATCAGAACAAATACTCACCATACATATCTGGACGGTACTTGGGGCATTGTAAAGTCCAAATGGCATCATTCGGTAGGAAAACGTGCCAAAGGGACAAGTGAATGTAGTCTTCTTTTGATCCTACGAAGCTATAAGAAGCTGAAAATATCCAGAAGATCCATCCAATAAACAATAGTGTGTCTTCCCAGCTAGTCTCTGAAGCATCTGATCAGTAAATGGGATGGAGAAATGGTATTTGTGAGTGGAATGATTTAGTTTCCTTTAATCAATACACACACGCCGACTTTTTTGTACCCTCATTGGAACTAACACATCTCTCTCTTTTTTAACAACAGTAACACAAATTTTCTTAGGCACAACCTAAATAAGACTTACCCACTGAGAATATGAAATGGGATAGATTATAACTGCCTTGAGCAATTTTTCAAACTATTCTTTTACAACCTCCTAAAGGGTTGGATTAAGTCTCTTTTGTGGTTGCCTCACCAGTTTATCCCCATCATCAAAAATAATCATATTCATGAAAATGGAGGGGCTAATACCTGATATGTCAGCCAAGGTCCACCCGATTTCCCTGATGTTCTCCCTCAAAATATTCATATTTTTTTCTACATGTTCAAAAGGGAGATCGTTATCAATGATAACAGGTAATTTTTCACCACTTAACAAGTATGAGTATTTGAGATTTTGTGGAAATGTCTTGATTTCTAGTGTAGGGGGTGGTGTATGGAAAAAGACATAGAAGGAACTGAAATATGTGCACAAAGAGAATCAGTATCAGAATATAAATCATCAAAATCAGAGAATAAAACATCAAATCCATCAGCATACTCAACAACCAAGTCATAATTAGAGTTCACATGATCAAAATCAGAATATGATTCCATTTCAAAATCAAATCTTAGAGATTCTTGTTCCTTAGAAACAGGTGTGGATGTTCTCTTAGACATTAAATCAGAACCAATACTCTTAATCTCACTAAGAATAGGACAATAAAATTCCATGGGGTTTTTACTTGGTGGTTAAAAATGGGAGATAACAAATGCAGAATGATCCTCTGAGGGGTACTTCATTGAATCCATAATATTAAATATCACAACTTCATCCCCAAATTCCAGGGAAAGTATACCCTTATTGACATTTGTGATAGTTTTTTCAGATTTGAGGAAGGGTTTGCCTAAGTTAATGGGGGCATGAGAACTTACCTAATCATCCTCCATGTTAAGCCCATAGAAATATACTGGAAAGATCATGTATCTCACCCATAAAAGTAAACTATCAAGGACTCCCACTGGATATGACGTAGCTCTATTTTCCAACTACAATACTACTCTCATCGGTTTTAGCTCACCAACCTGAAAAAAAGATAATACAGAGTGAGGCATCACATTTATGGAAGCTCCCAAATCACAATGTGCATCAGAAAAATGAATCTACCCTATGGTGCATGGGATGGTGGATGTACATGGACCCTTTCTCTTTTTTGGAATTTCTAGAGTTGGTGTAATGAGTGCTAACACATTCTTTCAAAGATTGATCCTTTCATTTCCCTCGATCCCTCTTCGATTGGTACAATGTTCTTTTAAGAATTTTTCTTACCTTGGGATTTTCTTAATGGATTCAAGTAGATGAATGTTGATCTTCACATGATTGAATGTGTCCAAAACCTCCTTTTTCATTTCTTCTTCATCCATCTTCTTGGTTTGAACAACCTTATTTGGAAAAAGAAGGGGTTTAGGAGGAACATCATTAATTTTTTTCTTACCTTTATATTTCTCCTTATGTTGCTCATCAATTGATGTGGAATTTTTATTTTTTGTAGTTGAGGTGAATCCCGGTGGAATATTAGGTGGATAAGCATCAATTGTTTGCTTCCCACTTCTCAAGGTGATGGAACTAACATTCTCTTTTGGATTTAGAGTGGGTTGGGAAGTTAGATTTCTGGAATTCTTACTTACAAGTTCATGGAGGGCGGTGGAAATCTGGATCATTTGAGTCTTCACCTCCCTCATCTCTAAACCATGTCTCTTCAACTCATTCTATTGATTAATAACAATTTTCTTCAAAAGATCATCAGTGTTAGAATCTACCTTTGGTTGAGAATTCCCTTATTTTTGACTTGTTGATGCTTGGGTTTCAAATATCCATTGGGGTATTTGGAATCCCTGCAGGTAAGGCAGAGGATGCTAGAAGTTTTGTTGAAAGGGTGGCCTTTATTATTTACCAGAGCCATACCTCATGTATGATTGATCCTTCCACACTTGGTTGTATGTTGGTTCAAAGGAATCAAGCTTGTTTTGGAGATATGGTTGTTGCTGCTGATAAGGTCTCCCTGGGAATATTGCTGCTCAATCCTCTATCTCTTTCAGTTGTGGGAAACATTCAGCTGGGTGGCTTGTCTCAGTACAAATACCACAACGCCTTGAAGGAGGGGGTTGGTATTTCTATTAAGCCAAAGTAATCTGTCTCACCATAGCTGTCAATTCTTCCAACTTGGTATCAATCAATTGACTTTCATGAGAATATGGACTTACCTGATGTACACCCTTGAAATGTGGTGTACCTCGATCGCCAAATTGTTGGGAGTTTTGGGCCATTTTGTTGATCAACGCATGTGCAGCTACTGATGTCTTGTCCACCAATGCTCTTCTAGGTGAAACATCCACCATGATTTTCTCCATAGGTGTGAGTCCTTCATAGAAGTACTGGATGAGTAGTTTCCCACTGATTTGGTGATGTGGGAAGCTTGAAAAAAACATCTTGAATTACTCCCAATACTCATACATTGACTCCCCTTGTTCTTGCTTGATCCCAGAGATCTCTTTATGAATGGAAGTGGTCCTTGATGATGGAAAAAATCTCCGAAATAAAAGTTATTTTAAATCATTCCAAAAAGTTACATCTTCTAGTTGTAAATAATACATCCAGTCGTTCACATATTTATCAAGTGAGAATGGGAATGATCTTAATTTGAATTGGTCTTAAAATAAATATTGTCGTTTTAAGGTTGAGAAAACAACATTTAATTCATTAAGGTGTTTATTGGGATCCTCACCAGAGAGGCCGTGAAATTTTGGAAGAAGGTTAATTAATCTGGATTTCAGTTCAATGTCCAATTCGAGATTTGGATATGCAATGAGATTTGGTTGATAATTAATATCGGGTGCAGCCAATTATCGAATGGTTCTATTAACTTCATTTCCATTATTTTCAGCCATTGGTTCTTGTTTTATGGTAGAATTTTAATTGCTTCCAATTTAAATGTTCTGAAAGTGGATGAATTCTCTAACATGATGAATATTGAAACTTCCTGTAGACTGAGAATGTCCGAATCGAGCCCTAAGGCTACGCTCAATCTTATGGTCATGATCTAAGAGATCTTCAGAATTAGTTCGTAACATAAATCAAATAAAAATGAAAAGAAAGAAATTGGACCATAGTAAAATAAAAATAATAAGTTTGAGTTGATGGTCCAAAAAGAAGTAGAAGAAAATAAATGAAGAAGAAAAAAATCAGATTGGGTAAAGAAGGAAAAAAGTAGAGAGGAAGATAATAAAATGTAAAATAAAATAAATAACTCTAATTGGTGGAAATAATTTCATGCCTCCCTATAAATGGAACAAATTTTAAAGAGCGATGTCGTGGGTGCCCTAAAATGATTAGTGGTTTTTGGGGTACTTACGTGCAGCAGAGTAGCTGACCAAGGTCGTTTCTCAAAGGATAAAGTAATCAAAACAACTTTTTAAAGGTATTCTAAAAGTAAAATTGATTGGAATTAAAACACTTCATGAAAGGATGGGGGTGTTTGCTTATCGTTTATAAAACATGAAAAAGTTTTTTGATGAAGATTTCATTTGTTTTAAATTATGAAATGAAGTTTGATTAAAAAGACACAACAAGAAGATGTTTTTTTGGAAAATATTTTAAAATGTGTAATCGATCTAACATTACCTCTTCATTTAATTATTAATCATCATAATTTAAATCAATATCCACTTAATTATTATCCTCTATTTTTTTAACCACTGAACCCTACAAGAGTTAACTTAACCACAAAGATTAAATAACTTAAACAGTAGGTTAGCTTCGGAAAATGCAATCGCATTACCCTTCTTGGATTTTTGTTCTAATGCTAGATTATGTTCAGTGATTAATTATAGCACATATCCATTCTAGAAATGAGCATTAATTGTGATTAGGGATTATATTTTAACTATACAAATTTATCATGTGTGCTCTTGTATTACTGATTAAGATCGCGCTCTCACAATTTACACAAAATCTCGACCTCACATGTTTTTGTATTAATTTTTCAATTTCATGCTTAGTTTCTTGAAATTTAAAAAAATTCATGGATCATATAAAGTTAATTATAGTAGATCAATGATTCAAAATAATTTAATGATGATGGTAGAAGATAGATCAATCACTAAAAAACTACTATTCCATGGGTGGTGTGGTCATCGTGGAGACGCTTTGCATGAGCAAAGGATTGAAAGGGTACAACCCAATCTTGTCTCCACTCTTGATTCCGAACCAGTTAAGAAGATTAAGAGAATAATAAAAGGGAAGAACATAGAATATTATTTTAAGAACAATTCAGGATACAAACATGAAGGAAAAGAAATACAAAGAGGAGGTGTGAGAGTAGAGCCTTTTTAGAAGAGAGGTTTTCACAATGCCTCACATCTCCCAAGAGTTGTGAGGGGATCCCAAGAGACACCATTTTGGAAAAACCTTCCCAAATCCTCGACCAAACTTTCCAAAGATGGAAAACTCCCTTTAAATAGAGTTTTTGAGGTCTTGGGTTACATAACTTTTTTAAGTGTGAAATGAAAACTCATCCAAATATTTTAATCCCATTTGCACTGCAATGTTGAAATCCAAAAAGCGTGAATTGGCCGGCATTTTAGAAGGCAGAGTTGTGTATAATCATGTCCCCGATATTTCCTCAACATTTGGGCCATGTCCAAGCACGTATAGAGATGTTATGGACGAAATACAAAAACCATGTCCATTCTTCCGAGTCTAGCACCCCATTAAATTAATGGCCCACTTACTCCATTTAAATTCACTATTTAGCTCTAATGTCCTAAATAAAAGTTGTATATAATTAAGATAGGAACACTTTAACAAAATATTACGTTCATGTAATAAATATTTATATACTTATCTTCAAAATACTACAATAAAGTTTAAAAGGGTAAAACTGGATTTTTTATCAAATTTTCAAATAAATGATATAATCCCAAATATTTCATAAATGAATATAGTTATCACAATGTGAGGAAATTTTATCATTTATTATCAATAAAATATTCAAAAAAATAGTTTTTTATAAACTGACCCCATGATATATAGACCTATGAACACACACTGTGTAGCCCTAATGTTGAACTTGGGTCTTTGTGCAGTGATAAGTATCACACGTCATGTGACATGTGTCACAAATTTGTTTGGATTGTTACTGGGGGATGAAAATTTATCCTAAAGAGTAAAAAGAATAGAAATTACTAGAAACATGGGAATATAGAGATTACATGGTCATGGTCTGATACACGAAAATGACCATGAACACAGGCATGACTAAAGTACATGGGCATAACCTCGTTCATAGACACAACCAAGTGCCTGAGAATGACCACAAAAAATGGGAATAATCCAATGTTTAATGGCAAGACAAAATGTATATGGCCATCTAATGGAGGCATGCGACTTGTCAGTCCAGCATCTACATGTTGTATATCATTAAAGTACATGCCATGTTTATGGACGAATACATGCCATGTGACATAAAAAAGACATAAGTTGACATGGGGAATTATAGACATGTCAAATACAACCATTATATTTGGTGTAATTTTTAAAGTCAGTGTGAGGCCACATCTCTCTTAAGTGTATATCAGTACAAGTTGAGTGTGTTCCCATGGTCCTTCATGATGAGGGAATGGTGTGAAATTATATTCTCCACATATTATGGTGATAATATATATGATTTATTCATAGATATAGTTTTCATGACACCCTCTATGAGGCCCATAGTGGAATCCTCTATCATATTTTTTTTTGTAGGTGGGTTTTTTGGAAATTTCATAACCAATATACATGGGTTTATGATCCCCTACACAACAAGTTATTCTAGATTGGGTTTTTGGTGTCCCCCATGATCCCTAGGGGTGATACCATATCATTGTATCGATATATTTCGAGTTCGGGTGACTAATTATTTATTAGATATGTATAACGACCATTACCTCTTGTATTAGCATTATTAGTGGAATCATGGTTCATGGAGTGGATTCTAAAAGACAAACATTACCCGATAGCATTGAGAAGTGTCCTATGAATGGAGATATGGTACATACAACTTGAGGTTTTCATATATTATGAGTATATATAGTTATTTTCGTTTTTTATGTCTCATATTGTGATTTAAATTACCTTATGAAGATGATATGGATACTAATTATTCATTATTATTTGTGATTTCGATGTGTCCTAATGCATACTGTAAAACTCACCCCTACATGGACTCTTCATTCACATGTCGTATATTGTGAGAATGATATCTCTTTCACAGAGTCCTAAGTGGACCACGAGTAGGCAGAGCATAGTTTGGGATAGAAAGAATATGGTTGTACTAGGTGTCTATTTTTATTGAATTCCCCTCCCTCTTATTAGGTTGACCTATTTTCCACTTTTGGTGGGAAATATATTTATCACATTATGATTTATAATACTTTTATCCTTATATGATTTTTGTATGGATATTATTGATGAATTATGGTATTAACTATACTTTACCTTTAAGTATTGTATTGGTATTTGGATATGTGTGCACATGAATAGTTACTTAGTCAAAGGCATTTCATGTTTATGATATTCCCACTCAGTTCTAGTCTCTACCCACTAGCCAATTTTTACAGAGCATTGGGATCCAAACTTGGCTTACAACAAACTAGGTGGGCCTCGATGGGTCAGTTTGTGATAATGAAACATTAATGATAGGTGATCATACCAATATACATACAAAGAATCATGGTGAACATCAATGGGATCCTCAAGACTAGTAATAAGAGGGGTTAGGGAAGGGATACACTTCCATACCCAAATCTAAATCAGGAAGCCACATCTCCCAATATCGCTATAATTTCATCATCATACAACAAAAATTCATCAATATTTTTATTCCAATTATATGTATTCCAATATATATCTCCAATCCAGATCAAGGAATTTTAGAATCATCAAATACATCATGTACATACGAAATTTTGAGTTATCTGCACACACATTCCCTTTAATGATCCAAAATATATATGCATGTGAGTGAAACATGACAGTCTTTTCATTAGCATCATCATATAAATTAGTGAACTACATTTCATGTCATCTATAGATAGATTATTGTAATATAAATCTATACGACTCTCCTTAATTCCTATGAGTATTAATCGATGAATAATCTTAAGATAATATCTATGGGTGGTTCCAGTAACTACATCACCCGGGATAGGTAGACAATGCCTATGTGTAACATTATCTAGTGTGATAGTCATCTCTCTCTCTCTCATGAGGATGTTGAATGTGTGAGTCTCATATATCCATATCTCAGTGAGGGAAACAATGAGATGATGATCAATAAATTTATAATCAAATACAATGATCCCATATAAACTGACACATCATATGTATGAGATAGTAGCATGTGGTAGTGTAATATTACAGTAGTGGTGCACCCTACAAACCCAGACCCATTAAACCTCATGACCTTCTAGCACCTCACATGAAACACATCTATAATACTGAATGAGAAAAATTCCATCCACCATATTAATTCATAAAAAAGAAATAACTATTACATAAAATGAAAAAACTATTATGTAAAATTAATATTAAATACTTTTTTACATATGGTTTATATATTTAAAAATAAAATTTTATTTAAATATGTTTTAATATATATTTTTAAAATTTAATATTTATATGTAAATATAAGATTATATATCTAATTATAAATAACACTAAAATATGAAAAATTTACATTTAAACACTATAATATCCATATGACTATACTACCTATGAATAAATATATAATATAGGGAAAAAAGAAAAGATAAACCCTTCATATAAGGGTAAAATTCATTCAAATGATCAAAAATTAAAGTAACCTAAGAAACATCAATGTTTTTATACGTTCCATGACTTTTAGCCTTTAGAAAATGTTTTAATAGGTCCCCCAATGTCCCCATATCGTATTTAAAGAATATATTTAAAATATAGTAGATACCAAATGAACAACCTGATAAAAATTTATATTTTTTCGAAATTAAAGTCATTTTTTGAAGTTATATTAGATCATTCAATAAATCATTAAATTTTTCTATCATACAAATGTTATTAAATGTCTATTACTAGATAATTGTTATAAATTTTTTAATAATGAATAATTTTTAATTATTTCATTTCTAACAGTTCACTATATATTGTATATAATAACTATAAATTGCTCTATAATTTTATATAAATCACTATTAATATAATATATTATATTAATGACTTATACATTCTTAATTTCATTTGAGTTTAGATATATTACTTTATCCTCATTTTGAGTTTCATTAGTTATTCAACGTGGGAATCATTCCATTCTCTTGGATAAGTGGAATCATCAACAAGTCATTTATTTAAACCTTTTAGATTGTTGAATTCAATATATTTTCCTTAGATATGGATATATTGAGACATATTTTATTATTATTTTTTGATCCAAGTCATTTGTCAAGTGGAAAAATTCCACCTTTACCTTCTTCTAATTTCTCAATCATAAGTAGTACCAAAATCACATGGCATGTTGGGTTATTAACTCATTCTTATAGCATCACTGAATGAGTAAATATGCTCACAGACTGAGTTATCAAAACCTTACATTATACATTGTTGGTTTCATTTATTTGAATCAAACACTTTCCAAATACACTTCCATACTGAGGTATTCCACATGAGTTATTCCATTTATTTGAAGTTCATCCATTTCCATGGTACACTAAGTCAAGTGAAAATTGAAACTACATTGTCAATAGTCGATTATACCTAGTTAGTGAAAAAATATCCAATAAATTAAGCATACCCTATAATACCAATTATTTGGCCCACAAACATCTTATTGATGAAAGACATAATCAATGTCTTCAAGCCATTCAGGCATCACCTGAGAGGGGGGTGAACCGTGATGTGTATATTATTTTCCAAATTCATCCTTCCCTACGCGATCTTTAGCTATATATTTTTATTGTCACATTTTTTATAAGTAGTTATTATATTGAACTTATCTTTATAATCTTTATCTAATGATAATTTACTCAATGTAAATCAAGAATGATACATAATGAAAAATTGATTTTTACTTGGTTCACCACTATATGCTGGACAAATGAGAATTCATCCAACAGTGTTTTGATGGACTAAAATAACTATGAACACTACATATTGGGTTAGGATATTCCACTAATACCTATGTTCAATTACCTTACAAATTTTATGACATATTTACAATCTCTCTATTATAACTTCTCTCATTATTAAATCATAACCTCACTAATATAGTTTGAAAAATAATTGTAACCTTGTATAAAGAACAATATATTGTATAGTTGACAGTTGAATGTAATGTAAGATAGGTTCCTTTCAACTTCACATGCTCCTTCAAAGATTTTTTATATTTAACCCGTTGAAAATCACCTATCCATGAGATCGTGGATGCACTTCATCACTTTGGAATATTATTTTAGATATTTTGAGTCTTTAATTTCCAAATTTATTCTATAATCCATTCACTAGTTGGAATATAGTCCCTATGTCTTCCGTTCACTACCATGTATATATAAATGAATAAGCTCATTCTGAAAATATTTTTATGTGGTAATGATCCATATAATTATTCTTATTTCAAAATAAGATATTACAATTTTACTATTCATAGGGTAACATCAATATATATCTCCTTTCGTGAGACAGTAAAATGTAACCCTTTCATAGGAACCCTTCACGAGACCAATTCATGAGACTCCTCTATGAGACCCCTCTATTAGACTCATTTGAGATGCTACTCCTCTATACTCATCAATGAGACTCCTCGACGAGACACCTCCATGAATATCAACTACAATAATCCATGATATTCTTCTATGAGAATCCTCTATGAGACTTTTTCTATTACTAAGAATCATATGAATTGGGAGAAAGACCTTGTTTAGGTTACACAGATTATGTGGAACCAATAGCTATTCCAATGCACCCAATATAAGAATCCATTAACAAGATACCTTCACAATACTCCATGAGGGGATAATTTCACAATACATTATTCTAATTATGTAGATCATGAGACTTTTTTGAAATACCATGTTTTGGTCCTGAGAAAAACATTACTTCAGGACAAACCACATAAGAAAATTTCTATGACCTCTTAAATATTTTTAAGGGGTATTTAAAGTCATAAATAATCTAAATTAACTCAAAAAAATATGGCTACCCACCCATTCTACCACCTTATAAATTGACCATACATGCTTCACATGATCCCATAAAGATATCCAAATAATATCACATGGTGGTTAGTGAAAATATCTTCCATTGTATCATATGATCCAATAGAGAGATCCAAAAACAATCATGTGTGCTTCACTAAATCCCATCGCGTGATTCAAAGACATACATGTGGATAACAACAATGTATTATGGAATATTTTGTGGTCTCATCATGATATACAAAGTCAATCAGGCACATTTCATATATTATTATAGAAATATCCAATGAAAATCATCTTGTCATATGATTTCTAGTGACATCAGGACATCTCTAGCATTTTTTCCTCTCTATCATCATGTGCTCTTTGTGATCTCTTCATAAGAACCATTAAAAGTCATGTATCATATTCAAGTGCATCATGTGATATATTTGTGAGATAATATAAAAATAATGTTTTATATTCAGTTAATTATCTTGATTTGGACAAGATATACTCTTTTCCATACCCGAATCTTGTGCTGTGATCTCATGATCTTGTTTAAATCTTTCGATCACAATTAAGAAATTTGAATTGTTTCCAAAAAACAGTATATGTGTGATCCCTTAGAGATTATGTTTTATTTTTTTCTCTAAATGAAACTACTATATATTTATGATAAAAAATATTCATTGTTTTTAATATTAATAAACTAATTATCACATCATGAATGTTATTATGCACAATATAGTATGTGATAATGTCCTATGAGTAGCGGTCACAATGAAAGGTCATAACAGTTCCCCCCTATGACAAGATCCTTGAAGTGAATTGATAATATTCATAAATATATGTTATATATATGGATGATATCATTTTATTGAAAAAAATATTATAGGCTATCATAGGTGGAGACTCATAAGATATTGAGGAACCTTCTCCAGTGTACAACCTTTGCAATATCCAGTGTTAGATATTATGAGAACGAGACCCACAGGTAGAAAACCAACATTTATATGTTTCATTGGATGATACTTTTTATGGAAGTGTGTATTGATACATAAAAAATAATATTATTATTAATGATCATTATGAATGACTTTGATGTTTTGAATAAATATTTTATGACATATGTTCACATTGAGGTAGGATATGACATGAGAAATATCGCATTGATGATTTATGTGGGAATGGATTTCTCTTTTTTGTTTTTTAACATAATTTTACGTCTTATGAATTTCTAACGAAATATAAAATACAAAATAAATCCATTTCCATGGTGTTCTATAGGAATTATCTATTTATAGAATGTCATATGAAAATAAATTGTTAAAATAGTTCAATGACACCATTTTGCAACCTGATTGATTAGAGATATCATGATAATGGTATTATATTACCTAGTGAGACTCTATATGAGATATTATTCCATTGAAACATTAAATTCATTATGTATGGGTTGTTTGAAGTTTTTATAGATTTTAAACTTTGAATTCCGGATGTTTCACCTAATGATAACGAGAAAGAGACCTAGAGGGTCACACACTAAGTGTATCTAGAATCTCAGTTATATGATATATAATTATTTATTATTTAACTAGTTGAATATATATTATCTCCACATGTCATTTAATAATTATTGAAAATTTATTGATCACATATATTCTCTCATTAGTTATTCAACAGAATATTTTGTGAGAAGAATATTTATTAAATATTAATTTTATATTTAGTGAATATAATATATATTTATCTAATATAAAATAAGGTATTGATATTTATTTATAAGCTAAATGGTAAAAATTCAAGAGAAAATAAATAACATGGATGAATGGCCGGTGGAGATTAATAAACTTGTGTGAAATATTACATATTGTATATTAATTGAATAAATAATATTTAATTTTAATTCGTGATTTTAACACATATAGAGAAATAATAATATTAGTTATATTATTAATAACATGTAATTGTGTGAGGAAGAAATAAATAATAATTGGAACTTCATAAATTATTTATTTATATACTTAGTGGTATAAAATCCAAATAATAATATTTTTTCAAAGGAAAAAAATTCATTTCCATTCTATACAATGATTTCCATATATAATCTTCTCAATACATAGAGAGATCCCTCTCAAATAACTCTCCCAATAATAGAGAACAATGTTTCTCTACCTCTCACTCTCGAGTTAGGAGAGTTTCGAGAGAATGATTGCAATGCAATTCTTATGGATATAAAAGTCTGAAAAATAAAGTGAAATGATCTACCATGATAGCACGAGAGTATTCTTACGATGAAATTCATATATTTGTGGAACAATTTTGGATCACAGAAAGAGGTAATATTCTCTTGACTCATCCAACACAATGACATTTCAATGTAAATATGTTTTCAGATCCATCAATGAAGAAATAATTCAACCAAGATAATTATTTTACTAATTATATTAAATAAAAAAAATATTTTATGATCATGCACTTGGATATGGTGTTGAATCCCTTATATTTTCTTTGATTCAATTTTATTTAATAAGATGTCCATTATCGTGTAAATCATGGATTGACCATTGATCAGGACTAAATGAAATTTTGGTTATGATTCATCAAACACATCCTCTTTCCCTAGATAATAAATTTGGTATCATATGTGTCAAATAAATAATTATAAATATTTAATAGATCATTGATTGATTAAAAAAAATTCATTTACTTTTCACTTCATGTTTAATAATTATTTTAACCGAATTGTTCTATCGGAATCATCTTAGTTTGTTTATCATTAATGTAATTAAATTGATTAATTTTATGAATGAAATGAAACTAAAACTCTCATCTGAAGGAGATGAACATTATTGACAAAAAACACAGGAGTACACACCATGTATCCGGAGGTACACACATTGTAATTGTGTTCAATTAACCAAGAATTAATTTGGATTTAATTAAAGGTCTATTAATTTATTACATGTGGTGATTTTAATTATGCAGTACATGTTGACTGTGTATGTTTTGGGACAATAGTAGCATGAGATAGGTCATACATGAATGTTATTTTAACCATTATTGATGAACAATATGAGATCAACGCGATGATAAATGTGATGAATAATGAAATTGAATTACGGAAAATAGACAATGGATAAAATATCAAAACTATCAATAGTATCATCCCATTTTTTCTATTATTAATTTAATAAAGTAACGAATTTCCTTATATGATTATTTTTATTGATGGAAGTAACCATCTATATACATTGTTTCATCGAAGAATTGTATGAATCATGAGTATATTATCTCTAGTGGTGAACCATATGTGTTTCAAAAATCTTTCAATATATCCATATAAATATCTAAGTGTTAGCACAATAGATCCTATTTCTTGTGTCATCCCCTTTTTATCACCACCAGAATAAATTCCAAATAATTTTGTTGATCTCTCTATACCCGATATTGGGACGTGTAGGAATATCACCCTCTATTTTTGGGAGTGTTCTTGTAGAAGGTAGATCTCTAGGAATTGAGATAATTATCCAGATGCGTTGTTCACAGTAAAAAAAATTATTCGGATTTTATTGAAAAATAATATAACTACGTGTAAATACTAATAGGGATTATAAATAAAAAATTTACATGTTCAGTTTAATATTTATTTAATCACTTTCAGAACCCCATGTATAAAATAATAATTATAATATTTTTTTGACATGTGGTTACCTTTTGAAATAAATTAAATATTATTTAATAAAATAATATTCAATATATATTATTTCTCATATGACCTTAAAACACAGTTCTCCATTCATCCATAATATTTATGATGCCTTGATTAATAAATATTTACTTAATATATATATATATCACTACATTATTTTCCGATAAATAAATAATAAATATATTCTTTAAATTTGAAATAAATATTTATTAAATATTCTGCTCAAATTATATTCTCTGGAATAATATGTGATAAAATATATACACTCATGTAAACATGAATTATTATTAATCCATGTGTAGGAATAATTTTTATTCAACATGTAAAATAATAAATAATAATATATTTTTTAACTGATATAATAGTTACACTTAGCGCGTGACACTCTGGGCCTATTTCTCAGTGTTATTAGGTAATGAAGTGTAAAGTCCAAGATTTTCATATAGAAACATGCCACATAACCGATATGGAAAGAAGTAAATTATAAAATGACATGATACCACATGAAGAAACGTATTGTGTAATATAATCCCTTTTATCAAGATATCTCTAATTGAGTAGGTTGCATAATGGTGCCATAAAGCTATGTGCTAAATGTCTCATCCTTTGACTTCCATAAAATTGAACTTTCCTAAAAAACACCATTAAAATAGATTTATTATGAATATAAAATGTACATAAAATGGAATGAGATATCAAATTTAATTATATAAGATAAGGGAAAATCCGTTCTCGTATTTTTCATGAATGTAACATTACTCATGGATAACTAAAATATCCTGCCTCACCTTGGAAATATGTCATCAAAATTTTCATTAATACATCAAAGTACATTGAATATAATACTCATCCAAAATTATATTAATTTATAAGGATAAATACACACATTTCAATACATGAACATCCAATGAAACATATGAAGGTGGGTTTACTACTAGAAGGTCTCATTCTCAAAAAAATCATACACTAGGCATTACCAAGGGTGTATACCACGAGAAGGTGACTCAACATCCTATAAGTATCCACACCAGATAGCCTGTATCATTTTTCCTTAAAATTGATATCATCCAGATATAGAATATATATTTCAAGATAGTGTCATAACACTTCCAGGTTCTCATTATAGCGGGAAACTACTACGACCTTTTTGTGTGACAACTCCTATTATGACATTATCACCTACTATGTCACATAAATGAGAATTCATAATGTGATGAGGAGATTATTAATATTCAAAACTATGAAAATAGGATCTCATAATGTACAATAATGATGGTTCTAGGGCACCAATACAGTAGACTCCCACCTATAATAGTGCCATCTTCTAATAACCATATGACTACTAGCTATCACATGATACTCATGACTATAATGAGATAAGAATTTAGTAAATAGTTTATCCACATTCACATTCAAGTTCAATCTGCTTACTTCTCTTCACCCCTTTGATTATATCCCTCGAGTTGTGATACTTCTAGTATATATTCATTGTCTGTTGGTGGGACCATTTATCTTTTTCAAGAGTCGTTACTCTAACATAATCATAATTAAATTTTATAGGGTATTTAATGGTAGGTACCACATACAGATATATGAAAATGTTTTTTTAAAAAATGAATTCCTTGGCTATATGAGAAGACTCTATATACCTAGAATCATCTCTAGAACTAGATACAACTGGATGCGTTGAACTCTAACAGCTCACAACTCCTCCATTGTTTTAGAAAACATTTCTGGGTTGTGAATTAAAATCATTCTGATCAATTAGGGAACTATCATATTAATAACCCCCATTGACAGGCTCATCGTATCTTCCATTCTTCATGACCATATTGTTGCTTCTTCTTAGATACAAAAAATTATCATTAATAACAAACCAATTTTGTTCTCTATGTTCATCTTGATATCAACCAAATATGATCAATGGATAGGAAAAATCAATTCTATTACATAACATCTCATATATTAATGATCCTTTTGCTGAGGCATGTGGGGTCTAACTCATTCACTCTGTCTCTAGTTGTGCATGAGGAAACATTTCATTAGAAATATGTAAACCATGTTACATTTGTACAAATTCCCTCTAGGATTGTTTGATACTAAATATATTTAGTATCTAGTCAATATTTGTACTTTGAATTAGTATATGAAGCCTCATAGATTTATCATTAATTACCTTGAACTCTATAATATAGGCTTCTTCACCTAAGTCCTTTATGGAGAAACATTTGTTTAACCAATCATTAAAAGAATTTAATTCTATTATATTTTTTCCAATAAGTAATATTTAATCATCATATACTACTATGATAACAACATCAATTCATATAAAAATATTGTTTATCACATGGATAACATTCATTCTTAATGAAATCAAACACTTCTATAGCTTCATAAAATAAAATATTCCATGACTTGAATGGTTTCTTCAATCCATATGTGGATCTTTGTAACATGAATGAAATTTTCGTAACAACATGAGATTTTATGAGAAATGTTATTTTGAATTTCATTTATGTATTGTTTTGTAAGATACACCAAGATTAGCATGCTCTATACAAAATAGTATATTAGCTTGTAATATATTCAACAATATTCTTAGCTTGTTTTACACACAATTTCATCTTATTTTGATATAATTCATTACAAGAAACACTGAGTGTATATTGTGTTAAATATATAAAAGAAATATTTTTAGATTTTGTTATAAGCAAACCAAATTAATATTTTACTAAATTAAAGTATAAATTTTATTTTATTACATCAAAGAGAAACCTCCCTCGATAGCATGTGTTGTACACAATACCGAGTTTCACTAAACTATAATATATTATTAAAATATTATTATTTAATGGGATATAAACTAGTCATTATGAATAGTATAAACCAAATTTTTAATTTTATAACATTAAAATTAATCTTATGTATTTTCTATAACATTATATAATAAATAATTCAATTTTTCAGATAAAAGAATTATTTTTCACAAAAAATACAGTTGCCCGCCTTTTGATGGAACACTAATTTAAAATATGGTTTTTAACACTTTTATATTTTCCATTTGAAAAAATAAATGTCTTATTTGGATTCGGGATATCATTATTTACTTTGGTTAAACTTAAGGAATTTGATTGATAAAATTCATATTTTAATGAATAGTGAAGAATACTGTATTTTAATTCAAAACTCATTGGGGTCAACAGCGCATCCGAGCATGGCTTCCTCCTTCCCCCCATCTCCTATAATTTGATTCATTCTTTATCTCCACTCATTTTTTCAAGTTCATCATCTCAACCATGATTTTCTCTCAATCATTTCTTCAAATTCTTGGCCATTCTTGGTCTTCTTCTTTGTGCTTGTTTTCATTTTGTTGTTGTGAGGTCTTCGTCTGGTTTGACTACTTGAAAATGTGGGTCATTTCCATCGACACCCTTGGCTGAACCTGCATAATATATGAAGACATTATCCATGCCTCTCTAGGTTAGATATATAGTGATGAACTCTCACTAGTTTTTGGTTTTGTGGTGTGATGGGTGAGGGTTTATCTGGCACTCATGTGGCGTCCTATTTTAGTTTTCAATTTTTGGTTATTGTCTTGTGATTTTTCCACGGCTCAGAGGCCATGTACTTCCTTATCCCTACCATATCCTCAATAATGTTCAATCATATCTTTGTTGGACCTGGAACATTTTTTCTTCGATGGATTTGTGAGGTGGGGTTTTGCAGCTGATTGTGCCCCCTGTGCGGATTGGTTCTTTTTTCTGTAGAATCATTATGACAGTCCATGATGATGATGATGCCTATGTCGAGTTCATTTGGCGAAGATGGAGAGGCTTGAAATTGTTTTGTGGTAATGGATGAGGTTACAAAGAATATGGTTAAGGCATTCTACAAAGGTGCATGTTGGTCCATAACTCAAGGTAGCCATTTATTCGAGGAGATTTGAGGGTGGGTTTCACGATGTAGTGGGTTGATGATTTGAATTTAGAATGTGGTGCAGCACAACAGTGTGTTTTGAATGTTTTTTATTTTCTGAAGTTAGATAGGTTATGAAGTCATGGATTTAGATCCACTTGGAAAGGATCAACTCCAGATGAGTATATATAGGAGGCATATTTTATCTGGCATGATCGTTTGGATTTGGATGTACGTGAGGGTATGGCTTTTCCATCAGTACTAGGCCCGTGAAACTCTGCATGGGAGAGTATGCCGAGCAGTCATGTGAGGTGGAGACATTTCATATCGATGTAATTGATAGGTAGGGAATGTTTCTAGTAGCATTGATCTTGGTTTACTCTTTTATGACTGTATTTTGGGTTTCCAACTTTTTCCTCCAAAGTGCTTTTGAAATATAGAATTTAATTTTCATTCAATCAAAATACGCTTTCTGGTTTTGACTTTGAGAATTACTTTTAAATCAATTAATGAAACTTATTTATTTTGAATTTTGAAAAATGTATTCTACATTTGGAATCAGTGGATCAAAATTATGTTAATAAGTTACTTTTTTTGGATATTGTGAATAGTAACTATGGTAATTTTTATTTTCAAAAGTTAAAGGTAAATCAGGTAAATTAGGTTAACAAACAATATGATAATGATAATAAAATTACACTAAAACCTACCAAAATCTTATTTTATGAAATATAGTCTCTCAATATAACTTATGGGTTTGAATTGATTCATTTAATGGACTTTTTTCAATGAAAGTGATGTAATTTTAATTAAAACAAAAGAAAGTGACAACATGTCACTCTCATATCTATTATAAGTATAATAATTTTAATGTAGTAAAAAACATGATACAAATTAGAACAGAAATAATGTACATAAATATAATGAAATTGTCTACATCATGTGAATTTATTTTGAATTTTTATATATAAAATAATTACCATTAATGATTACACAATAGTAATGTATAAATTATTTTATTAATATAAATATTAAATAATTCTTTTAAAATATTAAATGATATATCATATGAACTAATTAATGTGCTCAAAGATTTTTTAGGTTCCTATGACATGTTAAGAGTGTATTAAATATTTTTTCAAATTTCTCTTATGTTTGGATTTTATCTAAAGTAAAATAAATTAATAGTGTCAAAATTAACAATATTGATATTTTATAAAATTAAAATATTATTAAATTTTTTAAAAATCACAAAAAAAATTAAAAATTACAATTTAAAAAATATATGGTCTAAAGGTTCATTGTGTATCCCATTATAGACAATATACAACACACTAGATAATTTTTATATCCATTTAATATTTAGAATATTATTTCCAGGATTAAAATTATATAGATTAAATAAGGATAAATCAAAATGATATGGTTTAAAATAAAATAAAAACATGTCTAAATTTTATTGGTTTAGGGGATGCAGAATCATCATTATCTTATATTATAAAGAAACCAATTTTTAGGCATTTTAATTTAAATATTTAATTTATATTAATTTAATAGTTTTGGTATTTCCAAAGGTTCGCCTCCCCTCTATTATAATAGGGATCCTAGCCTTATATTTTAATCACACCTCTAAATCACTTTGTCTCAGCCAATCCCTGATCATTTCCACTCCAAACATACATAAAATCATCCTAGAGGCTAAACTATGGGAATAAAACCATCCTAAAGAGACCTTTTGTGAAAATGAAAAGGGGATACTCGAAAAAGAGGTAATTGTTTTATCACCACTTCCAAAATTCTTTTCTTCTTCTATTTCCTCAACTTATTTTTTTCTATAATAAAGTAATAAATCTAGTATCTTATACATTATGATTTGTTATTATTGTTATGGAACAACATTATACCTCATTTATCCATCCTATGAATAATAATATCACCATGCGTGCGTACGTATGACTTACCATCTCCACGTCGTAGTTTTATTTTTTATTCATCATTACATAATTTGGATGGGTATAATGATTAGTATAATGAATTTAAATATAGAATATAGCATGAAATTTTTTCTGTATAATTAATATACCATCCAATTCCATACCATTTAACCATTATGTGAATGTTATCATTGCTCGTGCGTATATACGACCTTCTATCTCCACGAT
Source organism: Viscum album (assembly GCA_963277665.1). Lineage (NCBI taxonomy): Eukaryota > Viridiplantae > Streptophyta > Magnoliopsida > Santalales > Viscaceae > Viscum > Viscum album. The sequence continues at coordinate 42,743,691 of OY728162.1, forward strand.
GTGATGCAATTCATTTTACATTATCATCATTAAAAGATGATTATATAGAAGAATGGAATGAATAATTATGATATACATTATACTAATATAATTCCAAAATTTATATAAGTATAATCTCAGAATTGGAACATTAAATTATTTGATAAAACATGCATAAGAAAATAAAGCAGTTACTATCCAGATAATGGGTGAAAATGAAATATTACTAACAAATGCATTATAATACTATCATATTTGATATCAAAAAAATTAGTATGATTTTGGAATAAGTCAATAAAATTATTTTAATCATTATATAAGTGTTTTGGATATATATAATTAATATAATACCTAATGTAATGGATAATTTTGGAATCCCATTTTTATCTAAGATTGTTTATATGTAATTATTTACTGGGGGTATATTTATCATCCATGAAATTTTTTTCTAAAATTGTTTTCATAAATTTTATATTATTATTCTATATATTTTTATGGTAATTTTTATCAATTTTTTACTTTTACAACATGGTTTGGAAGGAATATTGTTTATGATTACCATAGGAGGTAGTTTTTGACATTTTCAACATGACTACAAGGAGAATGTTTTTTAACTTATATGAAATGAATGGGTATTTATGGTGTCATGAAGCCTTATTTACATGAATATTACATTACAATATTTAAAGTGAATTATCAATTAAATTATTATCATTTAAAATTGTGTGTAATTTTGAGAAAATTAATCATTTTTGAAGAAGAAAGTATATTTTATTTCACAATTAAATTCCTGTGTTTTTATCAAAAATATTTTCAATCTAAGATGACTCTCTTTTAATATTTTTATGTTTAAATCCCTATTATTAATATGATTTTATTTTGTTTATTATGGAATGATATTTTATATGTATTATGTTACAAATGAATGATATTTAAGAATCCCATTTTATTTCGTGCATCATGCTATGATGAATGATTTATGTTTTTGTGGCACATGTAAGAATGATTTCATTGTGAGATGTGTGGGACCTGTATCTCCATCTACTGAATTTGGTATAGATTTATATCTCATGATATATATATGATTGGAATGTCTTGTAGAACTGGGGTCGTGATACATGGATGGAACCAAAAGTAAATCCGGTTAAGTAATACATGGTTGGAACGACAACTAAACCCGGTTCAGTAATGGACAATGCCAACCATGATGGAATTTGGATAAGTTCCATGGATACTATGGAAATCATATTATGTGATTATTTATTTGATAAAATTCCATGTTTTATTCCAATTCTATTTTTCAGGGTTCATGATTCAATTATGATTTATGCATTATGAACAACCAAGATTTATTTCGCGACTCATGATTTTGGTATATGTTAAATGTGGTATGTTTTTTATGTTATGTTCATGTTTTTACATTATTGTATTTATATTATTTAAGATAGATTCCATTATTACCCATACTGATCATTTGAGCTAACCCCTTTTCATCTTTCTTTTTACATAGGATTTGAAGAAAGTTATTAAGTAGCATGTGTCAAAAAGGGATTCAAGTTATGAAAGATAAAGAAATAGATTATGTAGATGTATTACAAACCATTTGTTTATGTTTTATAGTTTCCAAGGGACAAAACTAATATGTTCTTTAGAAATATGTCTCTTTCATAAGTATTCCGCATAAGTAATTGAATTTACATATACGTGGGTTGGTCTGATTTTGAATTTGAATGCTGATGTGCTTCTGCTTTTGGATGTTGAGGTTTCGATGTACCCGCAGTTTGGATGATGGAAGTTTGGTTGTGTGGCTTCCGATTATCCTAAACCAGCTTTGAAAATAAAAAAAATAATTTCCAGTAGAATGTCCATGTACGTCAAGCTTGTGTCCGTATAGTTTGTATCGAAGTGAAGGTTTAGTCATCCTTTGGAAATTAGGATGCGAAAACTTTTATGATATCCATAGAGATATTACTAAGTTATGTCTAGGGATGTCCCTAAGGGTAAGTCTAACTATATGATATAGTCATAGAAACATGGTTACAAATCCTGAATAACCTAGTATTAAACATAATATGTTAGATATTTAATGTACTCCCCCTTGTTTATGTTATTTCCCTAGCATGATTATTTCCTATCACACTATTCTTTTGGGGTTTGAGATAATTCCACCAAACCCAAAAGAACTATGTTAATGGTCAATACACTATGAAATTCAATGATTTTCTTGTTTAACATACAAATTTTATGATATATGGAATTCAAAATATTATTTCTATGCTTACACAAGTTAAGAATCATTATGCACATCCAAAAGAGAAGACAAGGGATCAACATTCTATTGGGTCCTTCATGAGGCAACATCTACCATATTTTAATGAGTATTTTTATCCACTTGATTCTTAATAATGGATCAATACCATTGAAAAGATATTTTATATCTATCACTATTCAAAACATGAAAATTACATTTTGGATATTTATGGTTTAGAAGAAAAAGAAAACTAGTAGTGGACTCTAATCAAGAATACAAGGTAGCAAGATGAAATTGAATCCATGAAATGAGAAAAGTTCAAGAACTTCATATTCAATGAGATCATCCATTGCATCCTTAAAAAAGATGGAAAAGGTGTTCCGTGAACATAATTAAAATGATGATGAATCCATTGGTACCAATGATGTTAATTTTACAGGACATGCAAGGTATGATTATATAATTATTATCCAACATGAAAGAAAAGTTGATTGATTATTTAGTGGATTAAAACCAATTATTCGAAAAGAATTAGCTATATGAGAATTTTTTAGCTATGAAGGGATTGTGTTTTTTCCTATCAAGGTAGAAATTTATGTTGTTTTTACATATAAATCTCAAGGTTTTGATAAGAAATGAATGAAATATGAAAACAATTGTGAAAATAAGATGAATGTTTCCTTATGTGCAATGTGTGGAAATTATCATGGTTGATATTTTCTTAAAGGGTATAGAAAAATTTTTATTTGTAGAAAAGAAGGTCATCAAGAAGTTGAGTGCAGATGTAATGGAAAAATTATTTCTAATGATTTGAATTGAGAAAAGACAAGAGGGAACTCACCACCCATACTTAAATACTACAAGTGAAAGGAAATGGTGAATTATGCTAACCAATGCCATAATCCATGGGTTATGGATGATTATCGACGTAAAAAAAATATTAAGGACAATTTAAAAAGAAAATCACATGTTATCACTATTGATAATGTTGAGTATAAAAATGAAGTGATGGAATGATTAACTGTTTATATAATTGTATTCCAAAATATTATTGTATAATATCTTTTTATAGTATTATAAAATATTGTAATATATATGTATTAGTCCATTGTGGGTTTCTATATGTATATGGTACCAGTAACCATAAAAAGTGATTGAAATATTTTTGGAAAGCAAATGATATTTACATAATAAAAGGGTTCTGGATATAATGAGACGTTTGGTAGTGTTAATGACCCCATGACTGGTATAATGAAAAATTGATATCATGGATTGTGTATATATAATTTTTGGTATTTTGGTTAGTGGAAATAGTTGATTTTGATAGAATTCATGGTTTAACCATGTTTACATAGTAATTGATTTTTTTCTCACATTTCAATAGAATACATGATTAAAGTATTTGCATACTTGGAATGTGACAAACAAGAACTACCTTATGAGATATGGGAGATAAATGTTATGTCGATTTAGTTCACCTCTTTCTAAAGTTTTATATTTTCATTTTTTGAATGGATTTTAAGGTTATCAATTTATGGGTAGTATAAGTTATATTATAGTTGAAGTTTTTTAGATTAATGTATTATCGCACTATAGGTGGGGTTATGTATATTTTATTTCATGTACCAAACTTTTTGTTGAGTTAGATGCAATGACCTATCATTCTATCGAATGATCTTCTAACACATCAATAATGAAAAATTCAACATCATTTCTTTATACAAGAGATAATTCATAAATAGATCAAGTCATGAACAAGGGTGAGGTTTTACCTAAATCAAGTAAGTATTTACTTTCATGAAATAATATTAAACTTTGGTGGAAGGATCTTGAAAACAAAAAATGATATCTTAGTAACTTCTTATAGAATGAATCAGACGGTCCAGTAAATCATCAAAGATTTATGAATTTCTAGTTTTTAACTTTCTTTAAATATTGTTCTCTATCATTATCCATCAGAACGTGAGGGTTGGACATTTCTTCCAAGTCCTTGTTTTCACTTCCCACCAATGTTCTCCTATGTTGAAAACTAGTGATGAGTTAATTTCGGTAACCATTATGTTTCTAACATTCTATTTTAAAATTAATTTATAGTATTCCTTTTTATGTTCTGGGTTTCTATGAAAGTATCTTTTATGTAATAAATATTTTATAACCCCAACTAATTTCGAGGGAGAAATTCATTTTAAGGTGGGTATAATGTAAAAACCTGAGATATTATGAGATCAATTATTTTTAATTTATTTTATGTCATGTGTTTTAAGCTACACAATGATTATCTTGCGCAATACCCTACACTGTATTAGCTCGCAGTATACACCACACTATTCTCGGCTTGTGTTACACACAATTTCAAGTTCTTTTGATATAATTCAATTCATGGCACATGGAGTATATATTTTTTCAGTATATAAATGAACAATGTTTGGATTATGTTTTCTGAAACACCAAATTAATATTTCACTAAATTAAACATTTACTTGTCTTTCATTACATGCAAGAGTGACAATCCTCGATAACATTCATTGTACGCAATATCATCTTTCACTAAACAATGATATATTATTGAAATATTATTATTTAATAGGATATAATCTAGCCATTATGAATAGTATTAACCACATTTTTAATTTTATATCATTAATAGTTGTCATATATATTTTCTAGAACATGATAAAAGATAAAAAATTATTTTTTTAGATAAAAGGAATATTTTTCAAAAAATATTGTTTTACCGCCTTTTAATGTTGCACTAATTTTAAATGTAGTTTTCCTTAACATTATTATATATTATATTTTTTTTAAAAATAAACATTTTTTATGGAATTAGGACATTAAAATTTACTTTGGTTGATTTTTTTATTTTTATGATAAAATTAATATTGTAATGAATAGTGAAAAAATTTCAATTTAATTCAAAAACCCCTTTTCGAAAAATTTATTTATACGGATAGATTAGATTTATAATTGGTTTATATGTTTAATTAGATTATTTTTTTTCAATTTAATACAATTCTAGTTATTGGAAATAATTTCACTATAAGGACACGGCCTTATACATTACATAATCTTGAATTAAATGAATAATTCACATTGAGGATCTTTTCAGGTTTAGAGTTTTAGAGAATTATAACATAACTATTAAATCTCAGAGATTACAATGTAGACATATCTACTCAGTTCCCATTTATTTCACAAAATAAAAACTCTTGAACAAAAGAGTCTTATTTATTTCCATGTTTTAGACATCGTGGCATTTCCTTGATCCCATCCATGACCGTATTACACTTTAAGTCCTGAGGGAAACATTTCAAAAACATGGTATGAGCACAAAAAGATCAGTAAGGGATATAAAAATATAAAAAGGAGACATTAGTCCATGTATACATAAGAATCAGTTATAACACACTTTATTCATAAAACATAAGCACTTTAACATACCTCATGAAATCAAAATATTTATGAATAACTCATAGAAATCATAAGACATAAAGGTAACTAGAGGAATTAATAACATTATTACATAGGGAGTAACCCTCATGGTTACATTTGGAATACCCACCATAGTATATTACCTAAATCTCTTTAGAGAAACCCCAGCGTTTAACTCCTTCGCATTACCCAATGCATTAGAGAGCTATATTGGGCTCACCCGCCCATAGTTTATCATGAAACCACCCATCTTCATAAACTATTCCCAAGAACCATAACATAATCATAGAATATAACTTATTCATAAAGTAAAGATAACATTCCCACATTGAAATAATAATATAACCTTTTATGATTTTGAAATAATGAATCCATTCTAAAAACCATTTTCAAAACCATTTAAAACATTTAATAAAGAGATTTTTTAATCAAAGTGTCCCATGCCACTTTGAAGATTCTAAAATTTTAAACCATTAATATCTATTTAAATAAATCCTTAAAACCATTTTGAAAACGTGGATATTAATGAGAAATATTTATAATAATAAATCATTAAGACATTTAAAATGATATTTTAGTTAAAGGGTTTTTAATAAAGTGAGTGACACTTGAATAAAATAATTGAAGAATAAATTTAATCCAAACATTATAATATCATGAGAATAAATGGATTCATGTTATAATATTCCAAAGGACAGTATATACACCATATAAGAGTGAATTGGTGCATAACAACAATGAAGTCTCAATAGAAATGTAAAATGAGATGAAATCCCTTATAAAGATGGTATCCTTAAATTAAGGATAAATCAATCTCATAAATATGTGAGACAAGTATAAATACACACAATATAAGTGTATATTAAGTGTAAAACAGCCAGATGTCATTCAAACATATTAATAGGGTGACATATTTAATAACAACATGTCGAACCCAAAGAAATAGAAAATGGGTTTAGAAATTCCCTTGGTAAAATTCGACAGCCTAACGACGTCACTTTAAAATTCCTAAAATTAGTTGACGAGAGTGAAAATGGTATCTCATCACTTGGACATAAAATTTACATAAGTAATGATATATAAGAACATATCCCAACATCAAAAGATGTAAATTAGAAGACATAACAAAATTTGTCTTCCAAAAAGAGGAGTGTAAAAGGTTCCCTTGCCGATTTGGGTAACTTTCGAAACGTACACCCCATGAAAGAAGGGTCATAAAATGAAGATGTAAATACCCATAAATGGAAGTATATTATAATAATATTAAATTAATGGAAATTACATATACCACAAAAAAGGAAATATTGGCCAATGTAGCATGAATCTCACGTGAATAAAAAGTGAGATGAAAATCCCCTTATGAAAATTCGACAGCCTAACGGCACCACATAAAACATACAAAAATGTATTGATGAGATCAAATAGGGTCTCTCATCATATTAAAATAAAATTTACATCAAGATTAATATAAAATAACATCCCCCAACATAAGAAATATGAGCTTAAAGTATGTTACATAAAAAAGAGTACTTAAAAAAAGAGGGAGGTAGGATCCCTTATGAAAATTCGGTAGCCTAATGGCGCCACTTAAAAATTATAAAAATGAATTTATGAGAGTAATAGGGGGTATCTAATCATATGAAAATACAAATTAAAGTATGGTTAATATAAAATAACATCCTCCAACATAAGAACATGGAGCATAAATGAAATGACATAAAAGAGGGTACTTGAAAAGAAAGAGAGAGGTCAGATCACTTACCTCAAGTCCGACTTGTCTTGTTCATTTCTTTATATTCCTGAATAATAAACTTTTGTAAATTTATAATTTCATAAGGACCTATTTTAAGGTTTTTTATTCAATTAATATCACATATTATAATGTTATAATAATTAGTTAATTTCGTGAGTTCATATCAAATGTTTTTGTCGATGTTTGGTACATGAGTTAAAAATGAACTTGTTTAGAAAGAATCGTCCATGTAGTTATAAGTACATCATCTACAGAATATTACTAATGATTTAAATATCATATATATCCATTAAATATTCATTTTATACTATTCCATAAAATTTGGAGATAAAAAGAAATGAAATGCACCGTTCATTGAGACGGTAGGCCGTACGCACGCATGAACGCTACTTTCATTTCATTGTCATATTAATGGAATTAAAATTAATTGAGAGATATATATATTATAACTAAAGTATAATATATATGTTATATAAGTCACATATGTTCTTTACTTTCATTCTTTATACATTTCATGTATTGCATGAACAAGTCACATCACTTGAGGGGGCGGTAGTCCACACTTCCTCATATGAAATTATCGCATTTCCACAACATGAAAAGAATAAATGTATGTTTTAAATATAAAATACTGAAGAATATAGAAAAAATAAAAACCATATATATCATATATAAAATACAGTGAAATCATAATGACCACCTTTAAGGGTGTTAAAAGAATATTGAACAATCATCGTTTTGTGAGGCAGTAATTCGCCGTCCACAGAAACAATATGTTCTTTAACAATTTGACGGATGTGTGTGTAAGTTTAGCTCGAATTATTCTTATAAAAACATCCTATTATATTTAATATACTTATGTTGTTACAAAATAAAGGAATAAATAGAGTTTAGGGGATGGAGAAGAAAAATAAAACAGAAGAACATAAGAGAAGACATTACCTTTAAATCGGGTAACTCCCTTTGGTTTAAACCAAAAAGGGTTTCTTGAAAAGATTTCTACCTATGGAGAGGCTTCAATGATGAATATGGGGATTTGTAGAGATGAAATAGGCAGGGGTGGGCTGAGCCAAATTCTTGAGAGGTTTGGGTATGGAGGTAGAGGTGGGGGCCTTTTATAAGAGGGAGGAGGGGCAGTCATGGAAAGTCAAGAAATGTTACTTTATTTTAAAATGAGTTTCAGATTTTAAAGGTCCCACATTGATATATTTAGAGGATATGGTGATAAGGGTTCGAAATATACTCATCCAATAGGTTTTTTATAAGTGTAAGTCTTAGATTTTACATTATAGTTTCATTTTATTTAAATCGTTCATTAAGGAGGTAATCCCTGCATCATCATCGTGTCATAAATAAATTAATTTATTTAATGTATAAAAATTATAAAAAATACTATGATGTAGGAAATATTTTTATCTTTCCAATAAATATTTATAGACTAAGTGATCATTTACACAGACAAAACTAAAATTGTTTTACTTGGGTGATACATACTTTTGTTATATTTTCCTTTCTTTAAAAATAAAATGATAAAGTGTCCCTATCACACAAAAGTGATTCCATGGGGTCCCAAAGTTTTGTACAAGGAATCCAATGGTCGGAAAAGACAAAAACAGTAGAATTAGAACACATTTTGGGGTCATTTGTTATTATTATGATATTATTTTATTATCCTAACTACCCGATTACTATTTAATCATGATAATTAAAGATAATTACCATTGTTACAATTTAAAATGTCCAAAAACAAAAGAGTCTTAATTACATAATTTGGACCTTATAATTACAAATATGGAATCCATTTTACCAAATTACAAATACTGAAATTTCAATAATTAATTTAAAAACATTTCCCATTGTCAAAACAAATAGAGGGTTTTTTTGAAGAAATATCTATGAAACGTTTGGCACTTGTTTATGTCCATTTTCAAAGTGAAATTAATTATAATGACCACCATTGAATTAAATGGTAAAAATATATTCTAATTAAACTTTAAAACAAATTAAAAAGATAATATATCCATGTATTTAAATTATATGAAAAAGAAGTTTTGATGTAAAATGCAGTAATTTTTCACTATTCAATAACAAAATGAACAATGTCATAAACGTACCAAAAATTTAACTAAAGTAAATTTCAATGTCCCAATCATAAAGAATAAGTTTATTTTGACAAATAGAGCTTAAAAAGTTGTCAAAAGTAAGATTTAAAAAAGGTTCTCCATCAAACGGTGGTAAAATAGTCTTTTAAAAATATTAGAGTATTTATTCTTAAAATTGGATTCATTTGGATTTTAGGCCTCTAACATTAATTGGATAAATGTAATAATATTTATCAAACATATGTAATAATTTTGTAGTTATTTCTATTCATTTTTGCCATTACAACAGCTAGGCATTAACTATTATAATATTATTATATTATTAGTGTGCAACATAAGATTTCAAAGAAACTTGTTGTTGCGTATTGGGTACGCCATCGAGCATAGCATTCCATTTAAAGTAATATTAACATTTTCTTATAAAAATATTGATTAACATTAGAATTTGTTATTATTTATTTACCTGGGATGGTACATCCTTCCCCCTTTTGGGAATTACGTCCTTGCAATTTCAAAATTGGGTTTGGAAACTCCATTGAAAGTCCCACATTGGAACAAGAGTAAGTAAAACTATAAATTTAAAAGAAAGGTAGAGAAGTACAAAGGTAAACTGAGCTAACCCATACTAGGATTCCAAGTAGGAAAATATGGATATGGAGGAGAAAACAAAGGTTCATGTTCTGATGGAGAGTGATAGTAAACATGTCTAGAAGAAAGTTAACCACAAGAAAATCACAAACATTTGATGGGTTAAACGGTATTTGATTCCACGGTAGGAAAAGTTAATAGACAACTTTTTTTCTTTAAGTTACTTTTCATTGAGAAATTTATTTCTGAGCTTATCTAAATCATAATGAAAAATACTTACTTGTCATGTAGACTTTCAACTTTTACTAGATTCCTTACTCAAACTCATATTATCTCCAAAAGAGGAGTATTTAGGAAGACTTGTTTGCATTAAGAGTAATATAATCAACATCTTGAGAATCACATAATCCAAAAAAGGGAACTATATACTTCCCATGTATTTAGACCAAAACCAAAATTAAAACCAAAAAGGTCAGTACATGATTAGATAATACCGAAAAACGATAATCCTTTATAAAAAAAATCTATTCTTAATCTCCAAAATTTGTCAAACAATACCCAAAGTTCAACAAAGACCATTCAATAAAAATCATATCCATAAAATTATTCGAAGTAATCAAAAAAATTACTGAAACCCAAATATTTGAAGGATTCAATCACATAATCTTCCAAGACAAACTTTAACATTTATCTCCAATCATCAGTTACTCTTAAAGTCTCATACTGAAATGTAATTAACCTAATCACATATCCTCCATGATAGGTTAATAATTTCCATATATAAACCAAAATCAACTTAGTATAGATTCATAAAATCATATAACTAAAAATAATTAGTCAAACTAACTAGGGACTTCATGTAGTCCAGTGGTAGGCGATAAATACCATTTGCACTTTGGTTGTGCGTTCGATTCCCACAGACTCTTCTGACGCGACGGGTTGTCACACGGTCTACGTGTTGTCCTTTTTTCCAAAACTACATAATTCATATAACATTCCCCAAAAAGCAATAAAATCTTCAAAAATAAATATAACATAATTTATCCTCAAGTTTATCTCATGTCGTTCGTATTCCATCATAACATATAGTAACCCATAACTACCTGAAAAGTAAATATCAAATAAACCCTAATGGGTACCTTTATAATTATTACCTATACTTACACATTGTGTTGGTTCTCTTGTACATGATTCATTAGAGAACTCACCGAGGTTCAAGTTGTTGATCATGACTTCTTATATTTGGTTTAGAATAACCATGAGATTTCTCATTGAATCCCCCATTTCATCCAGTCTCTTAATCAGAGAACCACCACAGTTTCCTTCAAAACCCATTGTCACTTTGGTGCCTGTTAGATCCATCCATTTACAAAAACCAAAAAGGTCAGTGTGAGTATATCAACAAAATCATCATATACTAAAGAGGAAGATAAAAACTAAGATATAATTATCCATGTTATCTCAAACTCATTACAACTTTCAAAAATAATAATGACTCTATCTAATATAATAACCAGTGTGGTTATACACAAATTCTCACTTATGCTTAAACAACACTCTAACCTCTAATTTTATCTAAACCGACCTCTGATACCAACTATAAAGACCAGACCTTATACATTATATAATCTTGAATTAAATGAATAATTCACATTGATGATCTTTTCAGGTTTAGAGTTTTAGAGAATTAGAACATAACTATTACATCTCAAAGATTACCAAGTAGACACATCTACTTAGTACCCATTTTTTCACAATATAAAAACTCTAGGACAAAAGAGTCATATTTAGTTCCATGTTTTAGACATCGTGACATTTCCTTGATCCCTACCATGACCGTATTCCACTTTAATTCCTGAGGAAAACATTTCAAAAACATGGGATGAGCACCAAAAGATCAATAAGGGATATAAAAATACGGAAAGGAAACATTAGTTCATGTATACATAAGAATCAATGAAAACACACTTTACTCATAAAACATAATCATTTTAACATACCTCATGAAATCATAAGATTTATGAATAACTCATAGAAATCATAAGACATAAAGGTAACTTGAGGCATTTATAACATTCTTACGTAGGGAGTAACCCTCAAGGTTATGTTTGGAATAGCCACCATAGTATATTCCCTAAATATCTTTGGAGAAACCTTAGCGTTTTACTCCTTCACGTTACCCAATGCATTGGAGAGATATATCGGGCTCACCCGCCCTTAGTTTATCACGGAACCACCCGTCTTCATAAACTATGCCCAAGAACCATACCATAATCATAGAACATAACTTAAGCATAAAGGAAAGATAACATTCCCACATTGAAATAACAATATAACTTTTTAAGATATTGAAATAATGAATCCATTCTGAAAACCATTTTCAAAACCATTTAAAACATTTAATAAAGAGATTTTTGAATCAAAGTGTCCCATACAACTTTGATGTTTTTAACGTTTTAAACCATTAATATCCATATAAATAAATCATTAAAACAATTTTGAAAATATGGATATTAATGAGAAATATTTATAAGAATAAATCGTTAACACATTTAAAACGATATTTTAGTTAAAGGGTTTTTAATAAAGTGAGTGACACTTGAATACAATAATTGAGGAATAACATTTAATCAAAACATTATAATATAATGAGAATAAATGGATTAATGATATAATATTCCAAAGTACAGTATATACACCATATAATATTGAATTGGTGCATAACAACAATGAAGTCTCAATAGAAATGTAAAATGAGATGAAATCCCTTACAAAGAAGGTATCCTTAAATTAAGGATAAATCAATCTCATAATTATGTGTGACAAGTATACATACACCAAACATAAGTGTATATTAAGTGTAAAACAACCATAGGTCATTCACACATATTCATAGGGTGACATATTCAATAACTACAGGTTGATCCCAAAGAAATCAAAATTGGGTTAAGAAGTTCCCTTGGTAAAATTTGACCGCCTAATGGCATCACTTTAAAATTCATAAAATTAGCCGATGAGAGAGAAAATGGTATCTCATCACTTGGACAGAAAATTTACATAAATAAGGATATATAAGAACATATCCCAACATAAAAATATGTAAATTAAAATATATAACAAAATAAGTCTTTTAAAAAGAGGAGTGTGAAAGGTTCCCTTACCGATTTGGGCAACTTTCGAAATGTACACCCCATGAAAGAAGGGTCATACAATGAAGATGTAAATACCCATCAAATAGATTATATTATAAAAATAATCAAATAATGGGATGTAAATATACCAAAAAAAAGGAAATAGTGGAAAATGTAGCATGAATCTCACGGGAATAAAAAGTGAGATAAAAATCCCCTTATGAAAATTCGGTAGCCTAACGGCGCCACATAAAACATCCAAAAATGTATTGATGAGAACAAATAGGGTCTCTCATCATATTAACATAAAATTTACAGAAAGGGTAATATAAAATAAAATCCCCCAACATAATAATGATTATCTTAAAGTAAGTTACATAAAAAAGAGTACTTAGAAAGAGAGAGAGGTATGATCCCTTATGAAAATTCGGCAGCCTAAAGACGCCACGTAAAAATTATTAAAATGAATTGATGAGAGTAAGAGGGGGTATCTCATCATATGAAAATTAAAATTACAGTATGTTTAATATAAAATAACATCCTCTAACATAAGAACAAGGAGCATAAATGAAATGACATAAAAGAGGGTACTTGAAAAGAAAGAGAGAGGTCAGATCCCTTACCTCAAGTCCGACTTATCTTGTTCATTTCGTTATATTCCTGAATAATAAACTTTTGTCAATTTATAATTTCATAATGAAATCATTTAATGTTTGTTATTCAATTCATATCACATATTATAATTTTATAATAATTAGTTAATTTTGTGAGTTCATATCAAATGTTTTTGTCGATGTTTGGTACACGAGTTAAAAATGAACTTGTTTGGAAAGAATCGTCCATGTAGTTATAAGTACATAATCTCCAGAATATTATTAATGATTTAAATATCATATATATCCAGTAAATATTTATTTTATAATATTCCATAACATTTAGAGATAAAAAGAAATGAAATGCAGCGTTCATGGAGACGGTAGGCCGTACGTACGCATGAAAGCTAGTTTCATTTCTTTGTCATATTAATGGAATTAAAATTAATTGAGATATATATATATATTATAATTAAATTATAATATATATGTTATATAGGTCACATAAGTTCATTAATTTCATTCTTTATACATTCCATGTATTGCATGAACGAGTCACATCACTTGAGGGGGCGGCAGTCCACACTTCCTCATATGAAATTATCGCATTTCGACAACAAGTAAAGAATAAATGTATGTTACAAATATAAAATACAGAAACATATAGAAAAATTAAATACCATATATATCATATATAAAATATAGTGGCATCATAATGTCCACCTTTAATGGTGTTAAAAGAATGTTGAACAATCATCATTTCGTAAGGCAGTAATTCGCCATCCACAGAATCAGTATGTTCTTTAACCATTAGACGGATGTGTGTGTAAGTATAGCTATAATAATTTTTATAACAACATCATAGTATATTTAAGATACTGTTTTTGTTACAAAAGAAAGGAATAAATAGAGTTTATGGGGTTGGATAAGAAAAATAAAACAAAATAACATAAGAGAAGACATTACCTTTAAATCGGGTAACTCCCGTTGGTTTGAACCAAAAAGGGTTTCTTGAAGAGATTTATGCCTAAGTTGAGGCTTCAATGATGAATATATGGATGTGGATAGTCAAAATGGGTAGGGGTTGGCCGAGCCAATGGCTTGAGAGGTGTGGGTAAGGAGGTAGAGGTGGGGGCCTTCCATAAGAGGGAGGAGGGGCACTCATGCAACGTCAAGAAATGTTAGTTTATTTTAAAATGAGTTTCAGATTTTAAAGGTCCCACATTGATATATTTATAATATAAGAAGATAAGAGTTCTAAATATACTAATCCAATAGGTTTTTTCCAAGTATAAGTCTTAGATTTTACATTATCTTTTCATTTGATTTAAATCGTTCATTAATGAGGTAATCGCTACATCATCATGGTGTCATAAATAAATTAAATTATTTATTGTCTAAAAATTATAATAAAACTCCTATGATATAGGAAATATTTTTATATTTACAATAAATATTAATAGTCTAATATATCATTTACACAGAAAGAACTAAAATTGTTTTACTTGGGTGATACATACTTTTGTTATATTTTTCATTCTCTAAAAATAAAATCACAAAGTGTCACTATCACACAAAAGTGATTCCAAGGGGTCCCAAAGTTTGGCACAAGGCATCCCATGGTCGGAAATGACACAAAAAATAGCATTAGGACACATGTTGGGGTCATTTGTTATTATTATGACATTATTTTATCATCCTTAACTACCTGATTACTAATTAATCACGATAAATAAAGATAAGTACGATCGTTACTATCCATAATGTCCAAAAACCAAAGAATATTAATTACATAAATTGGACCTTATGATTCTAAATATGGAATAAATTTTACCAAATTCCAAACACAGAAATTGAAATAATAAATTTAAAAATATTTCTCGTTGTCAAAACAAATAGCGGGTTTTTTAAGCAATATCTATGAAAAGATTGGCACTTATTTATGTCCATTTTCAAAGAGAAATTAATTATAATGACCACAATTTAATTAAATGGTAAAAATATATTCTAATAACAATTTAGAACCAATTAAAAAGATAATCTAACCATATATTTAAATTAGATGAAAAAGTAGTTTTGAGTTAAAATGCAGTATTTTTTCACTATTCATTAACAAAATGAACAATGTCAGAAACATACCAAAAATTTAACCAAAGTAAATTTCAATGTCCCAATAATAACGAATATGGTTATTTTGAAAAATATAGCTTAAAAATTATCAAAAGATAGATTTAAAAAGGGTTCTCCATCAAAAGGCGGTAAAACGGTCTTTTAAAAATATTAGAGTATTTATTCTTAGAATTGGATTCATTTGGATTTTAAGACTCTAACATTTATTGGATAAATGTAAAAATATTTAACAAACATATATAATAATTTTTTAGTTATTTCTGTTCATTCCTACCATTACAACAGCTAGGCGTTAACAATTATAATATTATTATATTATTAGTGTGCAACGTAAGATTTCAAAGAAACTCGTTGTTGCGTATTGGATACGCCATCGAGCATAGCATTCCCTTTAATGTAATATTAACATTTTTTTTTACAAATATTGATAAAAATTAGAATTTAATATTATTTATTTACCTGGGATGTTACATTCACATATAAATTGGACAAAAACATATGTCATTTTTTTGATAGTTTTCATTTCTTAAAAACTCATTTACAGGGTTTGACAACAATAATCAATTTAAAAGTAAATAATGAAACATTTTTTTGTTGTATTTTGAAAAATTAATTACATATATTGAATCTGTGGGTCCAAATTATGTAAATAGATTTCTATAATTTATTTTTGGATATTATGAATAATAACTACAATTGTTTTTATTTACCATAGTTAAAGGTAAATCGGGTAAATTATGGTAGAAAACAATATGATACAGATTATAAAATTCCCCTAACACCTTCCAAAATACAATTGGATTAATTAATGTTGACAAATATCACCTAAGGGTCAGAATTGATTCATTTAATGGACCTTTTTTTTGAGGAAAGTGATTTAATTATAATTAAAAACAAAACTAAGTGACAACATGACACTCCCTTATCTATTATAAGTATTAAAATTTTAATGTAGCGATAAACATAATAAAACATAAAATATAAATATCCTATAGAAATATGATGAGATTATCTACATCATGTGAATATATTTTTAATTTTTAGAGATTTAATATTTTCAATTAATGATGACACAATAGTGATGTAGAATTTATTTTATTAATTGAAATATGAAATGGTATAAAAAATATTAAAAGAAATATCATATGAACTAATTAATCTGATCCAAGAATTTTATATGTTAAAATTAAATGTTAATATTGTATTAAATATTTTTTTCTAATTTAATTTCTATGTGGATTTTTTTTAATGTCAAATCAGTGAATAGTTTCAAAATTGACAATATTGATATTTTTTAAAAATAACATATTATTATGTTATTTAAAAATCACAAAAATATTTAGAAATTAAAAAGTGAAATTTATAACGTCTAAAATTACATATAGTATCCATTTATGGAAAATAGGGAAGACATAATTCAATATTATTAGCCATTTAATCTTTAAAATATTATCACCATGATGAAAACTAAATAGATTAAATAATGATAAATCAAAATGATGACGTTTAAAATAAATTCATAATATGTATAAATTTTATTTTATGAGAGGATATTGACCCATAATCAACTTATCTTAAACATAATCCTCTATTTTGGCATTTTAATTTAAAAAATTAATTTATATTAATTTAATATTTTTGGTATTTTCAATGATGGCCCTCCCAAATCTTATTATAAAGAACCTTCCATCCACATTTTATCACAACTATAATGTCCTTTATCTAAGAAAAAACCTTCCATTTTACTCTCCCAACATCCTTAACTTCATCCTAGAGAACACACATTGTTCATCAATCCATCTTTAATAGACCCTCTGTGAAAAAATGAGAAAATCGAAAAAGAGGTCATTGTTTTATCACCTCTTTCAAAATTCTTTTCTTCTTCCACATACACTAATTATTTAGTTTAAATAATAAAGTAATAAATCTGGTATCTTTTACATACTGATAAGTTATTTTAAATATGGGACAACCTTATACTTCCTTTTATCTATCATATGAATAGCTATATCACTATGACTGCGTACGTACTTCTTACCGTCTCCACGTCATGGAGTAATTTGTTATTCAACAATACATAATTTGGATGGGTATATTAATGAGTATAATCAATGTAAAAAATGAATATAACATGATAATTATTCTGTATAATTATTATAACATCCAATTCCATACCATTTAACCATTTAGTGAATGATATCATCGCTGGTGCGTACGTACGACCTACAGTCTCCACGATGCGATGTGATTCCTTCAAAATGATCTTCATTAAATCATGATAATATACATGAATAAAATGAATAAATATGATATATATTATAATAATATCATTATTTAAATGATATAACTATGTCCTAATAAGTGTAATATGTAGTTATCTTCTAAAACATGCATAAGAACATCCTGCACTTAATAAATGAATAACATGTGACAATGAAATGTTACTAAGAAACAGATGATAATATTATCATATAGGATATAATAAAAAATAAAAGTGATTATATAAAAATTAAATAAAAATATTTCAATCATTATACATGATTTTTGGATATATATGATGCATATCAAACCTATGTTAAGGGATAAGTTTCAATCCCATTTTTATCTGAGATTTTTTCTACGTAAGTATCTACTGGGGTTATATTTATCATACATGTCCATGATTTCTAAAAATGTTTTCAGAAAATGATATATATTCTTATATGTATGTTTAAAGT
This sequence comes from Viscum album, assembly GCA_963277665.1. Classification (NCBI taxonomy): domain Eukaryota; kingdom Viridiplantae; phylum Streptophyta; class Magnoliopsida; order Santalales; family Viscaceae; genus Viscum; species Viscum album. Next base: position 42,762,367 of record OY728162.1, read on the forward strand.
ATTTTTTACCTATTTTTGATATTTAATACATGGTTTTGAAGGAATCTTTTTTTACCACATGAAGTACTTTTTGACTTTTTTAGCAAGAGTACGAGGATAATTCTTTTTAACTTATATGATAAGAAGGTATTTTTATGGATTCATGAAGCCTTATTTTCATGATTATTCCTGTACAATATTTAATTTTTATTTTTAATTAAATACTTTTCTTATAATTTTTTTGGCATTTTAAGAAAATAAAACATTTTTAAAGAAGAAAGGATATTTTATTCTAGAATCCAGTTCAAGTGTTTTATCAAAATTAGTTTCCATCTAAGATGATGATCTTGAAATTGGGTTATGTCTATATCCTTATTATTACTATGATTTTATTGTGTTAGTTATGGAATGATTTTTTAAATGTATTATTTTATGATTCAATTATGTGTAATAAGCCCATTTTATTTCTTGGGTTATGCTATGATGAATTATTTATGTTTTTTGGTACATGTAAAAATGATTTCATTATGAGATGGGTGGGACCTATATATAACTATAATAAATTAGGTAATGATTTATATCTCATGATATAAAAATTACTGGAATGAAAATTAAATCCATTTCAATATTACAGGACTGTAATGATAAGTAAATCTGGTTATGTAATAGATGGATGGAATGGCTAGAAAACATGGTTCAGTAATGGACTTTTTCCACTATTTGGTCTTGGAAGAAATGCCTTGGATTTAATGGAAATCATGTTATATTATTATTTATTATCAACAATTCAATGTTTTATGTCAGTGAAATTTCACAAGGTTCATGATTCCATTATGATGTATGCCTTATGTACTACCAAGATTTATTTCATGACTCTTAATTTTGTTATATGTTAAATGTGGTATGTTTTTTTAAAAGTAATTTTTATGTTTTTACATTAATATCTTTATGTTTTTTAATATATCTTCCATGATTACCCTTATTGAGAATTTTTTCTCACCCCTATTCTTGTTTCATTTTACCCAGGATTTGTAGAAGGGTATTATATATTATGTGTCAAAAAGGGGATCAAGTTTTGATGGACAAATATAGAGACGATGTAGATGTTTTATGAACCAATTTTCTATTTTTCCAGTTTCCAATGAAACTAAACTAATATGGCCTCTGGGAATCTATTTTTTTCATATGTATTCTGTATAAGTAATGTAATGTCCATTCCTATCAAGATTGGGTCATTACATTTTTAACATCACATGGAGCCACTAACCCTTATGGTTGTGTCATATGGACATATTCATAAAGGTTACCATTAATGAATTCATTTTAGACATCAATATTATAAATCTCATATTAATGGGAATTTGTGATAACATTTAATATTCCAATCGACAGAAACAAAAAAAGCTGGTGATAAATTTTCATTAAATTAAATTTTGTGGAATTTTTTAAACACTTCATAAATCATCATTGATTTATAGGTATTTACATAACCTTCAATGTCTAGTTTTCTCTTCAATACCCATTTTAACTCTATTGGATTTTCCTCAACTGGATCATCAACCAGAATGAAAACCTGGTTCTGATACATGGAATCCATTTTTGTATTCATGGATTCATTCCCTCTTTTACCATTAATGCTATCTACTACCTCTTTATAATTTATGGGTTAAATGTTGTCAAATAAGAATTATTCAACATCATTGGTGACTAGAAGATCATATCTCTATAGTTATATTTCCTATCTTGTGATCCTATGGAGTAATTATGTTTGAGTATCAAGTTATTCCATGGGGACTTATGAATCCTATTCATGTACCAACTCTTGGGTATCCTGAGCATCAACTTCATCAATGTAAATTTTCCCCACTATACTTTTTATGATTCTCTCCCTCTTATGAAGGTGGGATTTCATTGTGATAGTAACTTTCCTTTTTATGGGGTTGTATATATAGTATCCCATTGTTTCCATGGAATACCTTATAATGATACACTTTAATCCCCATGGTCCTAGTTTTTTTTTCGGATAAGGACTTAATGAATTAATCACAATACTATAAGTGTGTACGTGGAGAAAGGTCCTTTTCCCACCCCATAACTGGATAGGAATTCCATTTTCCACTGTATTTAGCAATCAGATTAATGTATATGTTATAGTTTGTGATGTATATCATAAAAAGGGTAGTGTATGATCTTAATGACTCATTATTGACATTACCATGTCTAACAAGGATTAATCACTCCTTTCACCAAAACCCTTCCACTGTGTTATGTAAGTTGGAGTGAGTGAGATTGAATCCCAAACTCCTATAAAAACTAGATAAACTCTTGGTTTATATAATCACAACATCAATCTAATAAAATATTATTTATAGTATTCCAAATTTGATTATATACATCATTATTGAATTCCTTGATTATATCAATGGATTTAGACATATACCTCATCATATAGACATACTATATCTTCCCAAGTCATCAATAATTGTTAGTAAGTTTGAATACCAACCTCTAGATTTTAATTTAAATGGACCACAAAAATATGTGTGTACCAATACTTGAAATCTCTTTACCCTTTCACCCTATCCACTCAATGGAGGTTTGGTGATTTTTCCTTGTAAACAAGTATGGAATATTTCATGTGATTTTATCCCGGACAAGTCTAAATAACCATCTTGATAGAGCACTGTCAAACACTTGTTTACATGTCAAACACATTGATTCCATAGCTGGGTGTTATATTACTCATGTGAACATGATTCATTATCAATATACAGATAGTTAGTTTTCATAATTCAATACAAAATGACCATTATACAAATTTTATATACCATAATATATAGTTTCCTTATAATAGAAAAAAAAATTATTTCCAATCTTGAAAATGATCCCATCTTAATCTAGGCGTGATTTGGATTTTATGTTCCTGGTAACAGTTAGTACATAACAGAAATATTTTAACAAAAAAATAATTCTTGGTTTCAATGGATTTTGGTAGTCAGTAATTGATAGATTATCTATCCTCACACTATTTTATGCTTTTAGATCCACCTATCATCTTGAAATCATTCATAATCTTTTTGGTTCCTACATTTGGATATACAAATGAGCTCCAAAATCTCTATCTAACACTCAATGTGTATATATTGATAGATTACACTTGATAGAAAACACACCTATAGAATCACTGTGATTTTGGGTTTAGTTTCCATTCTATTGGCCTAACATTCCACATGAAAAACATACTACCTCCTTTTCCCTACCATACCTCTAGATCTTCCTCTACCTGGAAGGATGACGCTCAGGAATGTTTGGACCTATTATGAATCTTGGTCCCCTTTGTCTTATTCTTCTATTTATGATTCACCATAACTACCATGATATTATCACTCCCCATGTCCTTATCAACATGGAGAGTCTAATTAAGAATTTTTGAATGATAGTTATCATTATTGATCTTATTTTAATAAAAAAAACTAGAGAGTGTCTTAGGTAGTGATGAATGTGTGAGATTTTTATGTAATCCATTATGTAATCTAATCCCAAATATGTCTAATAATTCAATGTAGCTAATAATATTGACTATATGAGGCCCATATAGAATATACTATGAAATATTAGTTTTAAATAATGATTTGGATATCTCAAAACACTGTTATCTTTCTTTCTCTTAATAATGATACCATCGGTGAGGCATGATGCTATAAACATGTATGTCCTCATGTTACATCAAAATATCATTAGTTATTTTTGATAGAATGAAATGATAAATATATTTGGAATCATTCATGTGTTTCTAATCAAATACTAATTCCCCAAAAAAATGCCTCGTTTCTAGGAACATTAGGGGTCTATTCTTATAGCACATAAAATTTACGTTGATATGGAAGGATAATGCACAAACCCCTTGTAAAAACATAGAAATTTTTTCCAGTGAGAAGGATTTATTTATCATGTATGTATCACAATTATAGGATTGAATTCATTCTAATAATATTTCTAAAAAATCACTAAAGCTGAATTTTAGTACATTATTAAATAAAATTTACATGAAAAATTAATATTTTATTTATTAATGTCCCACTATATTATCAAAACCCAATAGCCCTCACCAATGTACATATAATAGAATGTTTTATTATAATTCTATAGGAAAATATCCATATTACCCTTCTCATTACCCCAAAATATTTTTTTAAAGAATCTTTATGGGTTTTGGTTGGTAATTACAAATTCCAACTACATTAACTCATAGTTCCTTGATCCTTTGAGTGGACTCCCCAAATTGGAAATCATGAAATTGGTTTTCATTAACCCTTGCCTCTCAGTTACAACATGTATTACTTTGGAACTTAACACTTAATTTGAACAAAGTTATGTCAACCTAAAACATCAAGATAGAATAGATCGATAATAGAAATGACCCCAACATCAGATGGTCAAGCACATTGAACTAGGGATCAATTTACTTTGAAGTAGTAGAATGATACACCGACTTAATATATTTTATTGTGGTGTTTTACCATATTATCCCCAAATTTACAATTATTATCTTTATCACAATATTTTTATTATTAATCATATTTTCTGAAGTGATTAACCATGTTTTACATAACATTTACGCATAATCCAATTTATTTCAGTTCTAATTTTCATTATTTTTACTTTCATTAATTCATGTGATCATGAATGAACATACCTAATGAATTAAACATAAAAAATGATATAACTAAAACAATAAAGTGGTATTATCATGTGATTTTATTAATTATTTGTTTGTATAGAGGTTTATAAACAAACTCTTCTCTTAGGGGGAAAATCCTTGAACTAATTAAGGCTCATTTTATAGTTGTCCACCAGTCCACCTATCTGTTTCTATTGGATAAGATTCACCTTAGCACAAACATGAACCACCTCAACTAGCTTTGGAGCTCCATCAATTACATATTATTTACCCACACACAATTGAGGGGAAAAGTGTTTTATATAAAAATAACATGGGTATGCAAGACCATACATAATAAGAGGAGAGAGGGAACATAGAACAAAAATTTAATTTACTAATAAAATAAATGAAACCAGTCACATAAAAATTATGGTATAATATCATGATCACCCACATGCATGAAACAAATTAATAATTTAATAGAAATAACATTTAATTGATCTTCATTCTTATTTATGATAAATCACACAAGAATAACATAATTAAATTCTTTAAATAATCTATTATTTCATCTTAATTCTCATCCAAATTTTCTTAAGATTATCATTAATTATTATTTTAAACAAATTAAACAATTTTAAATAAATTTAACGGTGTACATAAATGTTCTTTTACAACAATCTTTATATCAAGAAATTCCATGCATTTTCTCTCATCATAACTGTTTATGTTGATGGAATAATATTTGATGGAAATGATGAAAGATCATGTGAAATATTTGTTGAGGAGATGAAATGTAATTTATGAAGTACATGCTGGGATAGATGAAATATTTTATTGGGTTTCAAATTTTATTGAATAGAAACTACATTTTTATTTCTCAAGAAAAGTATGCCAAAGAACTTATGAAGAAGTTTGGAATGTAAAATCTGAAACGAGTGTCCACACTAATTTTAGTGGGAACCAAGTTGTCTAATTATGGAGAAGTAAAATATGTTGATCAGAAAGATTTTTGAATACCGATTGGAAGTTTATTATATTTTACTACCTCATGAACATACATTTTCTATGTTGTTACCTTTTGTGAAATATTTTACAGCTCTCCTAAATAATCAAATTTGATTTCTGGAAAAATAATTCTTAGATATATCAAAGGCACAATGAATTTGGGAATCAGGTATGATGGATCAGAAAATATTGATATCTTTAGGTATTCAGATACTTATTCTGCAAGAAATGATGATGATTGAAGATTCACATCAGGTGGATTCTTCTTTATATGGAAACGTTTTTTTTGTTTTCATACAAAGAAATAGAATTCAGTAACTCTTAGCACAATTGAAGCAAATTATGTTGCTAAAATTTAAGCCACTACTCAACTAATGTGGATGGAGACTCAATTGGATGATCTATATGTGGAAATCTAGATACTTTTGTTCTTGGGTTGTGACAATCAAAGTGAAATCAATATTACATAGAATCTAGTACAAAAATAGAATTCAAAACATATTGACATGAAGTACCACTTTATCAAAGAGAATGTGGAGAATAATGAGTTAATTATGTGGTATGTTCCTATATTAGAAGAAGTTGCTGATATATTTAAAAAACCACTACCATAAGATCTAATTTCATAATTGAGGGTAAACATGGGTTTCCAATGTCATTCTCATCAATGTTGAGGTACATGTTTCTATCCCCTCTCTCATCTTCCCTTTGAATAATGTTGTAAGGGGGGAGAATTTTTAGAAATATATCCTTATAGAGGAATGGATCAAGGGGGAGTTTTGGATAATCTGTGAATTCATCATTGTTTTGTGTGAACTATTCTAACTATTTTATTGGAATGGTTTTAGAATTGTTGTTGATAGGTTGTAGGAAACAATTTTTTATTATTATTTTAGGAATACTGATGAAGTGAAGAAGGATGAGGAGGAAAATGATGTAATGTGGATTCATAGTCACTACTTTTGGACAACATGGTCATGTGGTCAATAATTATTGTTTTATACAATGAGTTAGCATATATAGGCTATAATTGTTAATAAGTGACACATTCCTCAAGGTTTAAAAGTTAAGTGATTTATGAATCATGGTTGAAATCAAAATCTAAAGGGGGGGATTTTTCGGACCATGTTTGATGGTGTTGTTTTTGGATGAATAAAGTATTTTATTTTTTTTGTCAAGACTGAGAAGAAAGTAAAAAACTTCACTTTCAATAAGTGAGTGTGGAATAATATGAATGTTACATACTTTCATGGAAAATATGATGATGCTTTTCTGGTCTGTATTTCAAAAATATCGTAAGTTGGTTGGAGAACATATAATTCAATAATTTTTAAGGAAATTCGGAGAAACATTGTTGTCAGTCATGATGGTTGGTTTTTGTAGAATCAGGTGTCTAAAGTGGAACAGTTCTCAGTTGTTTTCCAAATTTTTGAGGTCTAAAAATTAGTGTTGGGATAACATTGTAAATTGATTATTTCCTTGATGATGTCTTAAAAATATTGAAAAGATAGGAATTTAATGGAGATAACATTCATTAAGAGGAAATTGTGGAGACATAAATAATTATGATGGTGAGATCTGTTATTACGACGAGCTTTGCGAATGGCTGCAGAAAGGAACATTGTAGCGCAAAGGAAGAAGGAGAATCACAACCACACAATAGAAGAAGAAGAATTGTGGTGATGCAAATGAAGAAGGATAAATTTGGTGGCGCAATGGCTCTGATGGAACGCTTTGCTATTGCGATGATATTTTCTAATGTAGAAAATAACTATGGTGCCTTGCGAAATAAAGTGTATTATGGAAGAAATTTTTGACCTACATGATTTGGTGATGATGTGGTGATGAGGTGGGTGGAAGGTTCTGGATTCAGTGGGAAATTCCTATAAATAGACCCTACACCCTTGGTAAAAGTATAGAAAATTAACGAGAATTATTGAGCTCTCTAATTGCGACAAAGGATCATGCAGAAAGCGAGCTCTGTGAAGGTAGTAAGCTCTGTGAAGGAAAGAAGATTTGCGGAAATCTGTTAAGCTTTGCGGAAAAATAGAGAATTTCAAATACACATTTTTTGTATGATAAATATTGATCTATATTATATAGATATCTCTATTAATTAATGAGATTTTCGAACAATAGTGCTCTGTGAAGCTGGGATATTCGTAAAGGAGCTCTACGAGATAAAGATTTGATTACCCAAAATAAGAAACAAGTTCCTTCAAGTGGATCAAGATAAGACTGGGGAATAGAAATAAGTATTACTATAATGTCCAGGTAGTTCCTATTAGCTTTTGCATAGGAATGATAAGAGTCATTTTCAAAGTTCATTTTTTGAAACTTTGTCATGAAGCACAGAGATATTGCATTACGCCAGTTATTCTAGGAGGGTGCACATACACATGAGGATCATCTCCCATGCGCTACACGAGTGTAAGGGTATATCCTACTCATTATATTCCTCATAAATGGATTTTTTTAATTGATTTTGTGGTACTGTATTATTTACATAACATTCCAAGGATGCAGCTACTCTTGTTGAGTAGTGAACCATGTAAATCCTGTGTTCTTCTAGTTCTATGTGTTCAGAAGGGGAGAACTCTTTAACAAGAGTTGAAGGTTTTTTTTAAAAATAAAGGAAACAAAAAAGAAAAAGATACCACTGATTCACCCCTCCCCATATTAGTGATTCTTGGATCTTGGATGGGTAACATCTTCTGAGTCTACTAAACATGTATTATTCTTGAATACTTTTTTCTAACTAAATGAGATATGTGTTGTTCACCCAGGCCATACCTCCAAAATAGTTATTAAACATAATTAAAGATAGATTTTATACATAAGGTTTAATGATAACACACTCTCAACAATAGTAAATTTAGATACACATTCAATCCCACAAGTAGAATACAATAAAAAGTGAACTCCAATATATTGAGCTCACCTTTTGTCAAGTATGGTAAAAATTGTGTCTTAAAATTAGCTTCATGAAAAACCACTCACCATTTATAATCACAAAATATTCCTCAACGTATCATGAAATACTTGTATTGGTTATTAATGACCTTCACCAAACTATAAAAATATTTTAATGAAAAACATAAAAAAATGATAAACATCATCTTCCTATAGATTCCCAAGTCATTACCATTTCTATGATCTTAACTGTCTGTTATACATTCCTATCATCACATAGTACCCACCCGAAAATATGTCAAATATCACAAAACATCCCCATAATAGATGGGTGAACTTAATATTGAAATGAATATAAGGAAAGAAAACCCATTAAGTAGAAAACATGATGCCGAAAAAATGAATACCAGTCTTGAAAAATATGGATAACAAGTCACCATTACTAAACTTGTAGGCACTCGAGTCTAAAGTAGAAACACTAAATAAATTGAAAAAACAATATCAATCCATTAATATAAGAAAAATTCCAACTGAAGACATTGTGTACTCAATAGACTCTCCAGAAACAAAACAAAATGACTCTATAGAGTCCAAGAAGACAGTACAAGAACGTGCATCAAAAAGAGGAAAATCCAAAAGAACTATGTAACTCATACGAAAGAAGTTACTACATAGTAGAGTAGATCATAAGAACAATCAATGAATATGAGAATAATAAGTAATCACTCCCAAGGTATAACATTTAAGTAGAAATATGGATTTCATTTGTGTTCATCCAACATCCTAATGAAAAGACACTTTCTAATTTCATGGTATTTATCAGCAATGATGATACCATCTCAATATTTCTTGAATGCAATAGTATCTTATTTGACCATCCATGCATCAAATGCTTCTACAATATCCTCCTCATTAAAAAATAAATATCTATATATAAGAATTTGTTTTCTTTCATAATTTTTCTTGTCTAATCTAGTCATTTCAAGAAGAACCATAGTTTGTGGTGGTCGGTCAATCACATTCGTTGTGGCTTAAAGAGATACTGTGATGATTGTTCATATTATGAGAGAATAGTCTCCAAGATTAATTTTTTTCTATGATTTGGGGTAATTTAACAATAAATATCCATCATTTGTTTTTTACCTTTCCTAGAACTAGATTTTAGGAAGTCTTCCACAAATTTTTTAAAGGTTGATCATCATCCTCTAACAGGGATTCAATAGAATCATAATTTTCACATTTCTCTTTGTCTCTTGAGTTGTGTGATTCAAAGAGATTCTACTTATACTCTACTAGGAGGAGAAACTGTACTATCAAATGTGGATTCAGGTAGAGAATCGTCAGAGTATAAAATATCTATAGGATGGTGTGCAGATTGAGAATCTGAGCATTAGATAGCAATGTTTCCTTGTTCACATCTATTTTCTTCTCTCTAGTAGCTGAGGGGCCACCATTAGCTACATGAAAAACAATTATCCCCTCTATTATAGGATTAATATTACCTTTTTTTTATCAAAGTTTCTTTCCTAGCCTCAAAATGTTTAATTTTGTAGTCACATTCCTTCCATTCTTTCACAAGCATAAGGTAACAATGACAATAATTGGGTAGTAATTCATAAAACACATCCTAGAAGAACCCAAGAACACCGTTCTGAATCCATATTTTGAAAGGAAGGTCCTTAGATACATCAATTTCAACAGATATCCCAGAAATAGATGATATTCCTAGGTTACTCATCACCGAATCCAGCTTTAATGAATTTCTAAAGAGCATGGAAATCAAAAACATGGATTATTATTTTAATAGGTAAAGAGACAGCCAAGGGGAGCCGATACATATCAGAATAATGGGGGGCTCATAAGATAGACTGAAATCCGGGGTCCATTTGATATATAACATAAAATAGTCCCCCAAAACCATGATCTCAAAACCTAAAGACAATAATAGTCATCTTCAGAGGATAGTTGAAAAATAAAAGTCAAAGAATTTAAGAGACCAAGATGAAAAAAAATCCAATAGTTTCAAGAGAATTTCATAAGAATATCATAGATGTTCTGCTGTATGGAAATTTCCCAACAACAAAAAATTGTAAATCCAAAGTGAGAAGATTTACCTAGTTCTCTAAGAATGAAAATGCGGATTAACCTGTGTGACGAAATTTTTTGGGGTCTTTGTGAAGATCAGGCACCAAGACATCATTCAATCTAGAGTTGATGTTATCCGAAGATCTTTTAGAAACCACATATACAAATGATCTCAGTGCTAGATTAGGGTTTCTTGGACTTGGAAAAGTGTCTCTCTAATTGAAAAAATAATCTAAGAAAACTCCCCTTCTTCTTGTATACTGTTTACTTTTGTCACGTATGGAAATATATTCATGATGTGCACTATCAACTTAATGATTACATGAATTACATGATTTTTCTATAATTTCTGATGATTCAATGCATGTGGAGTAATATATGTTATAAGATTCATACATGATATGAAGATAAAAAAATTACAAAGAAATTAATTAAACACACACACACATATATATATATATATAAACTTATTAATTAACCCATCACATGGAATGTTGAATCAACATAATGACGACACATAAGAACATTTTGATATGTTTTACATAGTATAGTATATTTCATTCAATTAAATGTAATTTGTTATGATTACAAGACATGTAAAAGTGATCTATATGGCATTTTCATCTCCCACAATCTATCTAGGGAACAACCCTAGGGAATTTGTGTGTAAATAATGCCCCAGAAATCTAATTTACATGGTGTGTATAAGGGACCACATAGTGTGTGGTCTCCAAGATACATGGAAAGCAGTCAAGCGGGACATCTATGGAAATACACAACCCTTCTAAGTATTAAATAGACTACACACTAGGTACGTTGGCTACATGGAGTGTACTCCAGTTTACCATGTGCTATGATATACTTGTAAACATGTGATGTATGATATTAAATGAACCTCATATAATGAATGCACATGGTATGAGTTAATTCCAAATTAATTCCTCATTCATTGAACATAAGTACACGACGTGAAACTCCGACTACTCAACACGTACTCCTGTGTTATCCAACCAGAATCCTTAGAACCTATAGATGAGTGGTTCTATTTGTTTTCATTCATAAAATAAAACATTTTTATTAGATCCATGATAAATGAAGGATGAAAAATAATATCTCAAAATTTGGATTAAAAGTATGATTAAACATGAATTGAAAGATAATTGAAAAATGAGTAAATAAATAAATGATATTTAAATTATTATAAATAATTATGTAACCACTTTGATACCAAATATAGGTTTTGGGCATAGTGGAAGGATGTGATGTGTCATGCCCAATTTTTTTTTTCATTATTGGTAACCAATCCGTGATCTAGAAAATGATAAACCCCATGATCAATGGAATTGAAAAAAACAGAGAATGGATATAATGCTAGAAGTAGAGGAAGGATCGTCACATTTTATTTATAATTAATTTAACCAATTAAATAATTAACTTGTGTGAATTGATTCTTTGGTGATGGATCTAAAAACAAATATGTATTGTACCATTGTTGTCTGGGAGTAATCTAGAGAATATTCCCTCTACCTATGTTACACATGTGTTTCAAAAATCACCCCAAATATCTATAGGTCTCTCTAGGTTCTAGTATGAATGATCCTATAAATTATGTAATAAAACATTGATCAACACACGAATTGATTCCAAATCATTATCCTTGATCTCTCTAGACATGAGAGTGTGAGGTTGAGGGATATTTCACTCAATTATTGGGAGAGTTCTTAGTGATGGAAGCACTCTGGGGAATGAGAGGATTCTCTAAATCTATTGTACATAACCAAATAAATGATTTTTCTATATTAGAAAAATATTATAATTCTGTTTAAAAACAATTAGGCTTTAGAAATAAATATTTTCACATGTTCTATTTAATATTTATTTAATCCCTTGTAGAGCCCCATGTCTCAGATAATAATAATATTTTTTCTTAACATGATCTTAATAAGATAATTAAATTAAATATTATTTAATATAAAAATATTCAATATATATTATCTCTCACTGGAATTGAAGACTAAATCCACTCTTCCTCTACAATATTTATAAGGCCTTGAATAATGACGATTTATTTAGTAAATAAATACCACATTATTATTTTTCACTAAATAAATAAGTATTGTATTCACTAAAAATAAAATAAATATTTATTATATATTATACTCACTTAATATTCCCTTTAATAACATGTGATAGAATAAAAAAACATGAGTAATTATTAAAAAACATGAGGGAAAAGTATTTATTCAACATGAAAAATAATAAATAATAATATATTATTAATTTGATATTCTGGATACACTTTGAGTGTGACGCTCTTGTAATCTTTCTCATTGGAATTAGGTGAAGCAGCCTAAAGACTAAGGTTAGCATCTAACAACATGGAGAGGAAACCATAGAGAATGAAGTCAATGCTGGAATGAAATAATACCTCATGTGATTTCTTATAATGTAATATAATACCTTTAATCATGATATCTCTAATAGTGTAGGTTACAAGATTGTTCCATCAAACTTTGTGCTCAATGACTCATTCATTGACATCCTAAAAATTGAGATTTCCTATAGAAAAACATTGAAATAGATTTATTTATAATATAACAGTTCCACCAACAATCTTGAGATATGAACTTCTGTTATATATCAAAAGGGGAAAATCATTTTTCACATTATTGATTAATTAAATTTTACTCATGGAGCACCCAACCTATACTACCTCTCACAGAACATGTTATCTCGGTTTTCATTAATACCTAATAGTAAATGGATTATAGTATTAATAAATAATAATATTAAATTATACGGATCAATAAACATATCAATAGATAGAAACATCCAATGACACATTTGAATGTGGATTTCTTAATATCATGTATCGTTCTCAAAATATCCTACACTATATATTACATAGGGCATACACCAAGAGACGGTGAGTCACTATCCTATAAGTCCCCATCACTAATATCTTGTATTAATTATGTTCATACAATTGATGTCATACATATATAAGATATATATTTAAAAATAGAGCCATTAAACATGTTGTTTCTCATTATAGCAGGAAACTTCTAAGGCCTTTTAGTGTGACTGATACTCTTAGGTCATTATCACATACTATATTATGTAGAGGAACAAACATTATGTGATATGTATTTTATTAATAGTAAATTTTATGAATATAGGTTATCATAATGTATAGTAATTTTTGTTATAGGGTAGAAACTCTAACACACAGGGTGATCCTTACACACGGTCAGCCAGCCTACATGCTGTATGAAATTCGTACATGACATGTAGTACTTTAGTCAAAGATAGTCCTTGTATGTTCTTACAAGGACTACCTTATTATTGACTGTGTAACTCTAAGACCACATGCCGTGTAGCCCTTGTACACACCTCGTACTCCAATATTTTATATACCATGGTTTACATGCCGAGTCCCTAGGCACGTGATGTGCATTGATAGTGTAAAACAGACACGCTGTGTAGTAGTTGTGTACACTCTGTGTACTTATACCAAATTCATAATAATTAAAATTAATTTATTATACTTATTAAACCTTTTAAACATTTTATTTCATGTGTTCAACAAGTTAACAGTACATTCCATTCGATGGGGTTTGATATATATATATATATATGTTTAATTAATTTATGGGTAATTTTTAGATATACACATCTTATATGAGTGGTATTTCTATAAGTACTCAATGTTCATTGAATAATTACATGTAATTTAAAAATAATTTAACCCGTTTAATAATTATATTGATATTATTCCTCATTAATGTATTCTATATGTAATGTATGAGATATTTTATTAGAGTAAATAGTATATGAGTATAATACTTGGTGGGTAGATTCATATGGGTATTAATTGTGTTTCCCCTAAGGTAAATTTATCAACACAGTTAATTTTAAATAAATTTATTTAAATTGTTTAAAAATATTATGTATGAGAATTTCAAGAAAATTCAGATGAGAATTATTATAAAATAATTTATGTATGAATGATGATAATTAATTTATTCAATCAAAATTTATCATAAATAAGAATGACTAGAATTAAATTATAATTTTACTGAATTCATAATTCATTGAATGTGGATAATCTTGAGTATAGACCATACCATTTTCTGTGAATGGTTTCATTTAATTTATTAATAAATTAAATTGTTCGATAGTGTACCATATTTCCTCTTTTTATGTAAGGGTTGGTATGCCCATGGTTTCTTTTAATGTATACCCCTTCCCCTCACGTATGTTTGTGTAAGATAATATTTAATGGATGAGCTCTCATGATAGTGTATAATGTTCATCTTTTTATCATAGGTAAAACAAATCCAAGAGAGATATATAGGTTGACATGTGGAAGGATAGAACAAAAACCTGAAATGGTTTAGGTGTTTTACCCTAGGCCGACGATTAGTTTATCATCATCTAGATATACTTAAAAATATTAAAGCTCATTATAACACAAAAAAAGTATTTTATTTTTATTATGTAAGATTTTTATTTCATTATGGATGTTTTTTTCATGATCAATTGAATTTATGAATTAACAAGCATGCAATATAGAACTAAAATAAGTTGGATTATGAAAAAAAATTCTCAGACATGTTTAATCAAATAAGTAAATACAATTAATATTTATAATAATGTAATAAATATTATAATTGGAAATTTATATAGATAATATAAAATCCCCCAATTATATATATTAATTTCTTATAGCCTTTAACAGATTCAGTTAAAAACAAACCATAGTACAAATTGCATGACCATCAAAATTTAGGGTGATTTCATTTATCTTGGAATTCTTACATGATATTTTAGGTTGAATTAACTTATTTCATGTCATGTGATGACATCCAATGTTGAAAAATGAGTAACAGAGAGGTAAGGGTTCATGAAATCCAATTTAAGGGTTTCAGGTTTGGGGCTTCCACTAAATATTATATGGAATTGTGAGTTAATGGAGTTGGAATTTGGAATTCCGACCAAATACAACTCATGTTTCTTGACCAAACAAAGTTGGGTATTGAGATAAGGAATATAGATACTAAAAACTAGAATGACCATGAAACAAGTTATTTTGATGTGAATGGTGACGGAAATTGGGATTCAATAATATAGGGAAATATTAATAAATAGAATATTTATTAATTTGTCTAAATTTTATTTGTTAAAGTTCTAATTTCTCTCTCATTTTATTTTTAGAATCATCAATAAAATGTAATAGAATATAACAATGTGATCCATACTTGAGAAGGAAAAAATTCTCACATGTAGAAATTTCAAATAGTTGAAATAGATCTTACAAGTTATCTTTCTTTATGAAAGGATATTGTATGTGAAAAAGGACCAATTCATAATGATCTAGGTAATAAGTCTAGTGATGAAGACTTATATGTCTATGAGAAAAATATGAATGATGATTCACATGTTTAGTTTTTAATGAAATTATACATTACCAATGTGATTCATAAGAAACATATTGAATGGATGCATATATCATAATGTCACACCATCAGGATCTCTTTCAAGAGGAGGTGAGATAAGAGAGATATGAGTTCTCCGATGTATTTTTACAACTAAGATTGAGAGTCTGTGACCTTTGGTCCACATGTAGTAATAATTATTGGATAAATTGAATTATTAGAAATCCCCGATATTAAATTCTAAGATGAGTTGAATATAGATCTCATACATTCATCAATTCCTGTGAGCTTCTCCATTTATATTTTTAATTATATTATGAAAAAAATTAGAAGAATATTTTGGAACTTCTTACATTTATTTTCCATGTTCATAAGGACTTGGGGTGTTCCAAAATCATAGTCTTTATAGTGATTATGATAATGAATAACATGTATAAGGGGACCAAGATTCATAATAACTCTAAATATCCCAAGAACCATCATTTCATAAAGAATAATATATAGAGTTTGGTAATGGAAAGGGATCCAGTATGTTTTTCAAGTGGAAAGAAGGTCCATTAGAAGAGGAAATACTCCCAAAATAAAGGGTAGGCTAAATTTTTAATTGTTATTGAGAGTAATATTTCAATATCTACTCAATGTATATTATATATAGCTTTTGGTTCTCACATATGAATCGAATTGTTGGAACCAAGTAAAATTTGATAAATTTCTAAAGGAGAGGTGGATCTCTGAGTGACCAACTGTGAGAGGCTAGCTAATATAGCTATTAGTCACTCCAACATTCATTTTCAAGAGAAATTATTTTATTTTAATGGATTTTTATTATGTGCCAATATTTACTAGGAACATAATTTCTTTAAACGTCCATGATTCATATTTTTTTAATTCCATGTTTTGAAATAAAAGTTGTTTCCTTTTAAAATACAACATATTTCATGGTGTGGAATATTTAAATGATGGTGTTTATCTATTAAATTTTAAAAACCACATATTGGAAATTGTTAATGAATTATATTGTTATGACTCATATAACATTCAACTATGGAATATCATTCCTGTACATCTAAACAAGAATCATATGACAAAGATATATCAAGATGGTTGTCTAGAATATTTTGAGAAAATATGTCTTGAATGAGTTATTACCTGTTTATAAGTGAAATTTACCAAAAAACAATTAGTGTTTGGGTGAAAGGATCACATATATTTTATGATCGGTACACACTAATGTCTGTATAACATTCCAAGTAGAAGTTATAGGTGGTTATTATTAATTCATAAATTTTATCTGATTAATTTATTAGATATGATTATTTCTACTTAATGATTTATATGTACGAGTCCTTTGAATTATTAAATGAAATAAAGAATGTGGTATACAATTGACATGTAAATAAGATAAATAATACATTATAGGATCAAGGTGGTGAATATCTTAACCAAGAGTTCATAAACATTCATTAGGAGTTTGGGATTTTTTCTCAACTAACTCGACCATAAAAACCTGAGTGAAATGGTGTTTGTTAAATGTAGAAACATACCATGTTAGACATGAAAAGGATGATGATGATTCATATTTATATTCCATTATCCTTTTCTTGGTATTCATTATTGGATACAAAATATACATTAAACATAGTACCAATTAATGTCAAAAACATAATTACCTATGATATTTGGAGTGGATTGAACCCTATTATTTTAAATCACATGTATGGGGTTGTGAGGAATTTATTGGGGTCTTATCAGGAAATAAAGTAGAACCACATGAAAAAAGTGTATATTTTTAGGGTAACCAATAAAAATAATTGAATACTGCCTATGAAAATACTCAGACAACAATTTGATTGTTTCTAGACATGCCATATTCCTTGATAGGGGAGAAATACTCAAAAAGGATTAAGGGAGAAAGATTTATCTTGATGATGTTGATTCTAAATATATATTAGACTTGGAACATGAATATATTCAATAGGTTCTCATGGAATAAGTAGTTCCTACAACATATGTACAATGAAGGATTGTAAGAGAGGCATGGTACGAAGAGAGATATGATTTTCTACTCATTGAAGAAAATGCCTCATTATTGGATGATAATGATGAACCTACCTCCTATAATATGGAAGTAGATAACTCAAATTATTTATGTTGGAATGAGGCCTTGAATTCTAAAATTGGTTCCATGTATTAGAACCAATTTGGGTCATTGTCAATTCACTAGTTGATGTAATGCCTATAGGGTGAAAATGGGTATTCAAGAGAATAGTGGATATTGAATGTAATTAAAATAATTATGAATAAATTCTATTGGATAAATTGTTTAAAAAACATCAAGGAATTGACAATGATGAATCATTCTCATAAGATTCCTTTTTTATGTCCTTCAGAATTTTATTTTCTATTACAGGTTACAATGACTGTAAAATTTGGTAGATAGATGTCGAAAATCATTTCCTTAATTATTACATTCATAAGGATTTATATATGACATAAACATAATGGTTTGTGACTCTTGGTGATTCCAAAAATATTTTCATGATACATAGATATATTTGAGGATTAATCTTGGAATATAGGTTACATGTCATTTGATTAGAAGAATAAATAATAAAATTTGGATTTATAATGAATGAATGTGATCCAAGTTTTTATGAGACGATTATTGGGAATGTATTAATTATACTCATAGTATATTTTGAAGACATATTTCTTATTGGAAATGAAATACCAATATTAAAACATGTTAAGTATAGGTTCAAGAAGTGTTTCTCCATGATGGACTATGGTGAAGAAGAATATATTCTATGGATCAATATCATTCATTATAGATACCAGAGGTTTCATCGACAATGTAAAAGTACATAAATGTCTAGGTAATAAATACATTTAGTATAGAATAATCAATGAGGGGATTGGTTCTAGTGTCACATGGTATACATCTTTCAAAGAAATTGTTTCATCAAAAACCATAATAGAAAAAGGGAATGAGTAAGATCCCATATACATTAGTGATAGGGTCAATCAATTATGTTTTATCATGTACTACACTTTATGTTTACTATGAATTTATTATTGAAGGAATATATAGTGTATATTAATGTGATGAATTTTTTTTTTCTATTAATGTTATCCCCATGTACCTATGAAGAAAAAAGAATTTTTTTTCTAGTGTTTTGAATGTAAAATGATCTAGTTATCAGGAGATATACTGATTCTAGTTTTCAAAAAGATCAGAATGATCTCATGTCGTATACATGATAGTTTTTTTGTCTCAATGGATGCGCTATAAACTAGAAGTGTTCAAGGAACGTAGTTTTCATGGATTCTACAATGGATACCATGAATATAATGTGTTATAGTTTAGCCAAGGAATCCCTTTGTATACAAATATTTTCCTAGTTTCATGATGTGGTACCTAGAAGTACATAATGTATCACATTGTTTTGTGATAATACAACATCGGTGGATCAAGAAGAAAATCCATGGCCACACAAAACGATGAATCATATACTAAAAATGTATCATCTCTTGAGGTATTTTTATCAAAAATATGAATTTTTAGTAAGAAAAGTATCCATATAAGATTAAATAAGAGACCCCTTGACAAAAGGTATATCTCACTAGAAGCATGAGTATCTTATGAGAGATGGAGGAATGAATGTTATTAGCAATTGGATCTAGTGAAGGTGGGAGTCCATTGGAGTGGATTTCCTTTAACAAAATTATGTGTACTTTGTGATAACCCAAATTCATAGTTTTTAATGTAAAAAAATATATTATCACATCATGGTTTTTCTTTTATGTAACATAGTATGTGTTAATGTGTTAATAGTAGATTTCACACTTAATGGTCATAGCAGTCCCCCATGTTAATGAGATAATATAAGTGCCATAAAAATAAACTTAAATAAAAGTTCTATTGTCAGATGATTTATATTTGGGGAAAAATGATACAGTCTATCAGAGGTGGAGATTTATAAGGCTTTGAAGAACCTTCTCATGGTGTATAACCAAGGTAATATTTAGTGTAAGACATTTTGAGAACAAGACCCACAAGTATGAAATCAATATTTATACGTGTCATTGGATGTTTCTATCCATGGACATGCGTATTGATCCCTAGACATTAATATTATTATTAATAAGTGTTAGGAGTCATGTAATTTGCTGTATTGATGAAAATGGTGATAAAATAGGTTCACAATGAGATAGGGTTTGTTGGGTGTTTCATGAGAAATATTTAATTAATGAATAACAAGAGAATTAATTTTTCCCACATATTAATTAACTGAAATTGATATCTTCTGATTCATTATAGAAATGGTATAGCCTAAATAAATCCATTTTCATGGTTTTCTATAGGCAAGATTTATTTCTAGAATGTGAAAGAAAGAGAAATTTAGCACATAGTTTGATGTAACCAAAGTTCAATATTCTTGATAAGAGATATAATGACAAAGGGATTATATTACCAAGTGAGTGTCTGTATGAGATATTTTGTAATTAAATCATTAAATTCATTCTCTATGGTGCCTTGGAATTTTTATAGAGGAAAACCTTGTACCATAGGATGCTTTACCTAATGTTACTAAGAAAGAGGCCTATAAGGTGAGACTCTAAGTGTATTTGGAATTTTGGTTAAATAATATATTATTATATATTATTTAAAAATTTGAATAAATAATATTCCCTAATGTGGTTTAATAATTATTCAAGATTTATTGTCTCATATATTATATAACCATTTATTTCAGAAAATATTATGTGAGAAGAATATATAATTAAATTTTATTTTTTATTTAGTGAATATAATATTTATTTATTGACTAGATAAATACATAGTTATATATATTTATGAAATAAATCATCATTATTCAAGGGAAGAAAAACATTTTTGATGAATGGAGGATAGTGTTAATGGTCCCGTTAAAAAATACATATTAAATAATTTTTCAACAAATAATATTTAATTTTGAATGACCAGTTCAGTGAGTGTAGAAAAATAATAATAATAGTTATGTTATTGTTGAAATTGAGTTACATAGATAATAAATAAATAATTAGGGGAACTTTTCAATTTATTTATTTCAAATCCTAGAGGTTTATAAGCCCAATTATATTATTTTTTATGAGAGAGAATTCATTTGTGTTGTGAAAAATGACAGCTAGAGTGAATAATCTAAATCATTAAATAAATAACTCTCCAAGAACTCCCTCAAGAACAAAAATCAATCATCCTCTATAACATAATATCATGTCTAGATAGATCATGGTTTACAGTTTGGATGTTATTCTTATGGTGATCAATGTCGGATGACACAAGTGATCAGATCTATTGCACCAGCACCCAATGATTCCTACAGAAACATTTCAAGATTTGAGTAACACATGTGGATCATTGAAAGAAATAATATTATTTAGATTCCTTCAATCCTATGATAGTACCATGTATATTGGTTGTCAGATCCATCAACACGTAATGAATTCACACATGTTAATTCTACAATGGATCACATTAATTATGAAAAAGATGTGATTTTATTGCACTTGGTTCTGGAATTATATCCATTGTCATTTTTCTCTAATTCAATTTAGTATATCACAATTTTAATCATCATGTAAATCATAGATTGATCATCAATACTGAGGAAAATAAATATTGGGAATGACCCATCACATTCTTACGCTGTGGAAAAAACCTACAACTGATTTTTTTTCCGTGGTCCATTACCACTTTCATAATCCACTCACATAGATCGAATGATGTGATCACATTATCACCTTTAGAAAAATACGTGGCACCTTTTAATGCCTCTTTTGACAACCAGTCATTTTCAATAATTTAATCACATGTCAACATACATAATCAACCTGAAATCACTCAAAATAGGGATTTTTTCCAACACTAATGAAACTAAAGGATATTCTATATATGACCCTAAGATAAGAAAGAAATGGTTAATATATGCACATATTTATTCAGAGAAAGTATATTTAGAAAAGAGATATTTTAGAGTTATATGAACATAATTAATTCTCGGATCAAGATATATAATATTTGGCATAATAATAGATTCCACATAGCCCCATGGATGAGATTGTTCAGGATGCACAAGTAGAACATAAGAGTAAAAAATATTTAAAAGAAATGAGGTATATGGTTTTATTTTCACTATAGATGGTGAATAATTGTTCATTAATAATAATTACCATATAATATATAAGGAATTTTGAATAGAGTCTTACACGTGGAAAGAAGCCATGAGTTTTTAAATAGATTCATTGTACAAAAACTAGGTATGGATTTTAGTAGATCCTCCAGTGGATGTAAATCCCATTGGATGAAATTTTATTATCAAAAATAAAAAATACATTAATTTAAAATTCACTACCAATATGTCACAACTTCTTTCAAAATACTAAAAAAGCATCAAGTCATTGGTTATGACATTGTTTTTAAAAAATGATAATTATTGATACTTATGGCTATATGAGAATGATCGATGAGTATAATTTTTTATTTTTTTCTATGTGAACCTAGTTATGATGAAATGTGGAAAATGGGATCATGAGATAGGTTTCATGATAAGGGGGTATGAGGGAACACACAATTTGATTTTTGATGAGATCAAATAAGTGTGCATGGGATGTGCATGGTAATATTGGAATTTGTATTAGTGAGTAGTTGTGATGAAACAGATGACTTGTGGTTTTGATGAGAAATTTGAGGGTATGGAGATCAATATAATTTGAAAAAATTATAAATGTCTCTCAAGGATGATTATTACATGGTGTATGAATAGTTTCAATTGGTAATAGGATGAATGAACATGGATCAAGAGGAGATACATGCATTTAATGATGGATATTATTGTGGTTTTTTTTGAATAGCATTAAAAAGAAATATATATCATGGGGTGTGAACCATTGGATATTGGGGGATATGAACCTCATTATGAGTGTAATTTTGGTAGATGTTTATGATGGTATTCATGTCAGCTAGTATGGAACGATGATAATTGGTTTTTATTTATGATCGGGTATGAACGGGTTGACTAGTTTCAATCACAACATAGAGTAATTCACGAATTGTGGGAAATAAGATCAAATATTGATTCGTTAAAACAATGATAAGGACACTCCAATGGAGGGAAAATTATTATTGGTAAAGGGTATATAACCCTCATATTTTGAGAGTCATTAGTATGATAAAATTGGTTCATGGATGATAGAAATGGAAATCGATGCTAGTGTGAACATGAGTACTATTTCTATTTATTACACAGTGAATTATATATATAAATGTTTAGATATGGTATCTGATAGAATCTAATCATTTGAAGGACACCAAAACACCTTGATAGTGGAGGGGTGAATCAGGGTGTCAACTTTTTCTTCTTGAAGTTGTGGATCTTGTTCCCATGTTGGTAGGAACTTCTTAAACTTGTCAAACAAATGAAAGCAGGGAGTTAACACATCACTTTTACATCGTTTACCACAAAGGGCTACGTCCAAGGAGAATACACAACAGTGTGTCAGTCGTACCAAAATCCACTAATCTTATCAAGTTTATGGATTACAAGTTTCATTCCCAGATATTCTATTCCAGGAACACTGCCTTTACAAAGGTTTAAGGAGCACTCACTGCATCCCTTGGATCACATCGGTCAACTCCCCATAGCTCACATCTTTTAGAGAAGTCAAAGTCAGTTTATCGACATGATGGTGTCTTCAATAGATTTGCATTGAAGTGTTTTCTTTGTTTAGTATGGGACACTTCTTGCATCCAATTCCTGAATTGATGCTTTTGAAAGCCCTTATCACTTGCACCGGATATTCAAAAGCATGTTAGAAGCATAACACCAAACTTGCGCGCAAAACCCCAACTTGAGAGAAAGATTCAGAACTTTCACAAAAGATGACTTTTGTGCAACACATACTTTATGTGCAACCCTTATCCTTCGCACAATTGAACCGGACAACTTTCATGCAAGATTCACTCTCCTCAAATCTTTCACGTGAAAATATTTTGCACTGGTAAGGTACTGGTTTTTCGATGGAAAAGTTCTTAAGTCTTGTTTTGGAGTATCCTCATATTTATAGCCTCTTGATGACCTTTCATAAAATATCCTGAAATGTTTTTGTTAGTGAGCGCAGAATTATTCCTGAGCGCGCAAACCCCCTTTTGACATCGCCTTTGGCGCACAAACACTTTCGTGCAACATCATCTTCCGTGAAATCCATTGATTTTCAATTTTTCGATGTTCTGAACCTGAAACTATCTTGTGTGCATGTTCAAAAAACACCATCATTATTTCATGCAAAAACCAATCATTCATTCAAAAGACAAATCATTCATGCACCTTCCTTTTCCTAAAACATGGTTATCCATTTTTCGATTTTCATCCCCAAAAATTTGTCAAACACTGGATAATGGTGCTACCTTCAATACTACTTTTGATCAAACTGTATAACCCCTTTCTATGTAATCTCCATGATCTTCCATGAAATGGATGACATTAACAAACAAAATCCATTATCAAACCAAGGTAGATTGATAAAAAACAGAAACCAAACACTATTTCTAGCAAAGAACATCCTTTTATCCATCATAATTAACATTGCGATCAGGATTGTATGATTTGATCTGAGTCAATGTTGTATTAATGGTAGACCAATGCAAGATGTGAGATCATGGTGGTTGGTTTTATTAGTTGAGTATTTTACAATGTGTTACATAATGTGTTGGTTTTGAACATTTATTTGGTTGTTTGGATTATTTTAGAATGCCGATTAGGGTGTAAGAATCGTAATCGAGTTAATTGGAAATGATTTGGTGGCATGAAGAGGCATGACTGGTGTTTTTATCCTGATAATGGGTATGGTGGGTTAGATATTGTATCTGGTGCATCATATCAAGTGTGTAAAATTGGTTTTGTGTATTATATAAGTATTTTGAGGAAAAAATGATATATTTTGGATTTATTAATTGATGGTGTAAATATATTAAATTTAGTACAGAATTGGAGATCAGTACTGTACCGTACGATGACTATTTTTTTACCTTGATATTCGATGTCATGATGTGGGAACCAAACCAAACAAGACATTATAGTGTTTGAATTTAATTTAATTGGAGATCCCAATTTTTTTGGGAGAATCATTCATTGAAATTATCCTTTATTAGTGGATTATTATAATGGTGAGAACCTTAAGCTGGGGGATGATCCAGTTTAAGAACATTTGGTGTCTTTAGATATATGGGTGATGATGACCATAATCATTGTTGTTTTTGTGGTGGTGAAAATTTTCTGGCTTAAATATTTTTGCATAGTGTTCCTTACATTATGAGTATCAATGTTAATTATTGTTCAATTTTCTAGGGTAGAATGTCACATGTTATTGGTGAATTAATGTTTATGTTAGGTCCAAATTGATGATAGATAGTCATCTATGACTTATTCATGATGATAAGTGTTAGGGTGGTTGTTTTTTAATGTATTTTATGATTATTGATCAGTAAATTCTTGAGTAAATTTAATTTTTTAATGTTTTCCTTTAGGGAGGGGTTTTTTTAGAGAAGTAAGAATGAAATTAGAATTTTAGGAGTTACAAAAATTATATATATGAGTCATGGATGATGGTGAAATGAATATGATTTTTCACTGGTTTAAGTGATCCGGGGTATGGAGACCACATGGTTATGTTTTTTTTACATTTATTAATTTTAAAAAATTCTAGGACCCTTAAATGAGGTTTATTAAGGACCATAACGTAAGGGGGTGTGGGTACTACTATAGTGGGAGTGTATCTACCCTTACGTAAGATGTAACCCTTACATGAAGTATGATTCTACTCATATGTAAGGGGGTAAACATAGACTATGGGTTTTTCCACCCCTATGTAACACCCTAGTCTCAAACTCATAGATTTAGTACTCATGAACTCTTACATTTTATATTTATTTGAGACCAACAGAAAAAATCTATATATAACCAACCATAATTATATAATAAATTTAAATTATTGGATCTCTTACATTATATTGGTCCTTTTAGGGTTATATATATAGATAATTAAGAAAAAAATATAAAATAATGAATCATATGTTTATTATATAAAATGGAAAATTTTCCCATTATATATGAAACTACTTAAATCATGGTAAGTCTTCGCCATATCCCAAAATTTTTCACATGAGTTATCCTTCATAACATTTTATCTGTACAAATTTCATCCATAACCTTGTGAAATGGAAACATATGAAGGGGTTATGTCAAACCCTCAGTAAGGAAATCATATAACTAATGAAATCACAACATAAATACTATATATGGAAAAAGTAAACAACAAGAAGCCATAACGAATATTAAATTGGGATTTTATTTTTCTATTATCAATAAATTAAAAAATGGTTATTAGTAATACTAATCTAATACTCATATAATTAATAATATTTGAAATAAAAAACATCATGCTAAGGCCTTTGACAAGACATTTACTTTTCATCTAGAATGTAGTTGCAACATATTATTAAATTTGGTTGGAATTATCCAAATAAAAAAAAACTTATTTTCTTTCCTGAGATTTTTTGATTCATCGAGGGGCCATATAATATGAAGATCCACCTGTCACATATTTATGTGCAATACATTCACCACATGGGGAATTGAATAAAAACTATATAATGAACCTTGGTAATACACATCCATATTGAAATAAAAATATAAATAATTAAGAATGTTTTCCCCATGCCAATGAAATTGATAACCTGATCTTAATGCTTTTTGGGTAAGAATGTGGATGGTTAAACATTACATAGTCAACTTGAAAAGAAATCATATTTATTAAAATAACAACATATAGAATGACAATGATTTTCCCCTGTCAACAAAATATCATTCTTTTTATGTTAAAATTTTCAAACCTATGTTATGTAAAATTTTATTTCCACACCGTATAGATAAATGTGTATATGTAATGTCAATACTAGAATAAAATAATCACAATCCATCCAGAGAAACAAACTTGATGGTTTCAAAAGAACATATAACGAGAGGTGAGAAATATTTGTCAAATTTAATATGATTTTAGAATGTACATGCATATAAAACAACATGTTAATCCAAATAATATAATCAATGATTATAATCTAACACAATTATATAAAATAAGTTCAAATAATGATTATAACTCAATGAATGAAAATTGAGATACCAAAAATCATCCCTATCAGAGAAAAAACTGATCCACAATAGACATGAATAAGGGAACCTAATTTGGATAGTAAATACCATTGAATATATTTATTATTATAAAAACATATCTATGGCTATTCAACACACCATATAATGTTAACATGGTGTACACAATGTGTTATGTCTTGATTAATGAAAATATAGATAAAGAAAAACCTTTTGGATTGAGTAACACTTTTGGATAAAAAATGAGTGATAATACAAGAAATATATATTTATATACCCTAAATTAAAATTTATTCATGTTAGAATATCTCAAATATGTTTTATACACATCGAAAAAATTAAAACTGGTTTATAAATACAAAACATGTTTTAGTGAATGAATGTGAAGACAAAAACACATACATATTGTTCATGAATTTCATTATCATATTTTTAACTCATCTATAATAAACATGAATATCTTAATTAATTAATTCAGAACCTTATTCATATAATTTTTCATTCAAATTCATTATAAATAGTCATTCTCTATAGAAATTCTGCATATTTTTTTAAAATAGGTGTTTATAGTTTTGATCGTCATTACGAGTTTCACAATTTCAGTGTTTCTGTTCATTATTAATTAAAATGTCACCATAAATATATAATTAAAAAATTTCAGGAATTATTTATAATTATTTATAATGATTAAAATTCCATTATGGTGTTTTTAAATCATTTTCTCTAAATATGAAATCGATACAATGCATGTTTTACTGATTTTTGTCAATCGAAGTGCATTTCACTAATTAAGGAATTATATATTTATATAGAATAAAAGAAAAAAAATTCTTGATTACACATTTATATATTATTATACCAGTAAATATGTTACCATTTAAAATCTTGATTTACATTCATTATATTGTTCAATTTGGCAATATAAATGATAACAACATGAACATATATAGATTTAATGAATGATTTAATGTGGTTTTGTTGTATTATGAATATTTAGTAATCAAAATAATATTATTTAGAGTTTATTAGTGTTATATAACATAATTTTATGTAATTATATAATGAAATAGTGGATATGAAATGAATTCATAATTTAATAAAATAGTATCCTCTTAGTAAACTTATTTTAGACTATTGAAATAACGATGATAAACAGTTGACAATTTAATTAATAGGATATTAATAATTTAGAACATAACTTTAATAATATCATGAAATTTTTTTATCCTTTAATATGTTTATTATATTATCCTTATAAGGTAGTAAATGAAAACTAAACACATTACGTATTGGATACGGTAGTCCAAAAAATGTCCGAACAACAATTTTTTTTAATGGATAAAGTATATGAATAAATAATTATAATAAAATTAATTTATTAAAATTAAATTAAATAAATTATAAATATATAATTATATTAGTTTGGATAAATTTAATTTTAATGAATCAAATTATAAATAAAACTATGTCTTTGATAATATTTACATTAAGGATGTGAATTTTACTTGAATGTATCCTTGATATAGAAGGAGATTAGGGAAACTATAAGTGAACATTGGATAATTTTTTTTTACGGTTATATAAAGATTATAATGTCTATTTTTCATGGTTAGATTCAAATTTATGCTGTATCTTGAAGTGGTGAGATTTTCCCTTTTTATAAGTGAGGAGAAGGGTATTTTCAGAGTAACCCTTAAATTTTAAATGATTTTGTGACACTATTCAGGTTTCAATGGATAAAAAATGGATAAAATTGTAGTTTAAAAATTACATGGTCAATCTAAATCACAACCATTGAATTATAGGAACTTTTCTAAAATTTTTAATATTTTTCATACCTGGTCAAACTCAACTTTACTCTTTTACTTGTACTCTAGTAATTAATTTTTAACCTTTGTAAATAATTTAATGGAATATATAAATATTTACATTTTTACCTAGTTTGAAACAAATAATATCAAATTTTAAAACTAAAATTTCTTGAAAAAATATATTAAAGTGTGAAAAGTTTATTTTAAAGTAATAACAATTAATTGAATGAAATTACATTTCTATGATACAATTATTCTTTGCATTAAATTTATATATAAGATAAACTTATCTAGATAATTTATTAGAATAAAAGAAATTGAATTATTATAAAATATATAAAAGATACAATACTTCCATGTAAATCCAATATCAAATCTCCCTTGAAAGATAGTTCATTCAATGAAAAAACCGAACATATTTTTTTATATTAAAATTTCATTTTAATTAGCTATAAAAAAATTTCAATTGGTTTTATAACTTCAAATAATATTTTAAAATGAAAAATTTTACTCTTATAACTCATATGTGATTAATTAAAAGGTTCCATATATTTCTCAATCATTCTTATATAATTTTAATGACATATAGACTACATGTTTATCAAAAACCATATTTATCAACAAAACACTAATATTCTTTAAAAAATAAATATTAAATATATGTGACTTCTTTTGGGATGTATTAAAATATAATTTTATTTTTTATTAATTTTAAATTACATTATTTATTATTTTACTTTTTAAAAAATCATAAAATATTTATGAAAATATGTTTAAATCAAAAAGTGATATTATCAAATATCCACTATTATTATTCATATTTCATATCATTTACCAACTAAAGTGGTGTTAAACAATTATTAAACTCAAATATTATATGTCCCTATTAATCATATATTTTCTTAAAAATAAATGAAAATTGTATAAAAG
This sequence comes from Viscum album, assembly GCA_963277665.1. Taxonomy (NCBI): domain Eukaryota; kingdom Viridiplantae; phylum Streptophyta; class Magnoliopsida; order Santalales; family Viscaceae; genus Viscum; species Viscum album. The sequence continues at coordinate 42,792,401 of OY728162.1, forward strand.
GTAATTTGTAGAAAAATAAATATTTAGACAATAAAATAACTTATTTTTCATATTAGGAAAATTTATTAAATTTAATTCATAACAAATTTAGAAAATAATATCTATATAAATATAATTTGTAATGTGTTTACCTCTATTTATTCCCATAAATTCAATGGATATGTTTTTAATGGTTATAATTAAATATTAATATTTTTATCAATATATATTTTTGTTTCTTTTTAGTTTGGTGTTTTATGTGAATAATGTTATCAAACACAATTACATGTTTAGGGTAATCATTTTTATGATTTTTTGGGGTGTTATATTTTCTACCCCCTAAATAAATTCTTTCATCAAAATGTGTTAAATATTATTTTATAGAGGGAACTAAGAATCAACCGTACACCACTATGTTATTATGGGATTACATAGGACTTTAGATGAGATATGTATATATATGGAAAATAATTATAATCACAATATATATAATACTATGACATGCCTAGTTTCACATAGAATTCATATTAATGATGTAGATATAAATCTCTAAATAATAACTTCCCAGAAACCCTAAAAATGATCTATATTATAATCATACCGTTTTGGGATATTATTTATATATAAATATCTAATAGTAGGTTAAAATATACATGAAAAAGGACACAATAAAATCTTCACTAAAAATCACTATCTAATAAAATGGTTATAGTTACATAATATTTTCCTCATTCACGTGATTTTTTGTGACAATATCACTCATTGGATCTTGGAATTGGAGATTGAGTCACATATTTCCCAACTCACTTACACATGAAGAAATGAATTTTTATTGTTTCTATATATTCCTTAAAATTTTCATTTAGATGACCATCAACTCCACACTCATATAATTTACCCATTCCTTTAAAGAAATATCCCCTATGTTTATTCTCACATATTTGAAATATTAGAAATTTAATCTTTTTTACTTCATCATCTTCATCTGTTGATATTTAATGAGACTACATATTTACATTCCTAGATTTTTTTGGGATATAGACTATGATATCATTATTAATTATATTTCATAATATATGTTTTGGCATAACCAAATGGTTTCTCACTCTATCTCTCATTCAATTTGGGTTTTCATTGAGGTAATCCTCACACAACCGTTAAACCCCATGGTTCCTTCTAAATCTATCCCTTAATAAAACCAAAAGTGTAAGAATTATTTATGATCATTATAAGTGATTTATCATAAATAATCACAAGAAAATTTAAACACAATATGTCTCACAATATATCATTATCATGTTATCTTTTGGTTCTTGAAACTCAACTTGTGTTAGACTCAATTCACCTTTTATCACTCTCTATTAACATATATAATTGTTTCTTTCAAGATAGTTGACATTAAGTTTATTCAACTCATAATTTTAACATAATAATAAAAATAAATATAAAAAATTTCCATAAACATTACTAAAATATTGGAACCCAAAAATAATTAAAATCTATGCACTCAAAATCCAATTTACCCTTCATTAAATAAAATTATTCACAAATAAATAATATAACCATGTATTTATGTACCGTAATCATATATTCTCAATAAAATATCATTACCAAAACCTATTTCAATTTATAAGAAATTTAACAACAAGGATATTATAGATTTCTTCATGAATTTACTCTATAATTAACCCTCAGAAAATATTAACTCTAGTTCATAAGGTCACACACAAGTCATTATATATCATAATCTCAATATTGTGATGAACTTATCCAAAATTACAATAAATGAATTATCAATATAAATTTGTCCAATTATTATATAGCATACTTATCCAAAATAAAAAAACCCATTATTATCTCTCCATTATATATATATATATATTAAACTTATGATTTTTCCATACCATAAACTTTTGTATTCTGATAAATATCCCAAAAAAATTAACATTTCCATATAATTACCTTTCAATTTTATTAATACCATACAATAAATTATTCATACATTTTAAGTAAAACTAATTAAAAATAATCCTTAAATATTTCACATAATCTTCATATCTTTTAGAATATACAAGAATATTATTGAAAAATATCAATCACCAACGAGAATCAAAACGTGTTTCATGATTATTAAAATATCTATCTCACTACCTTTGGTAGTACTATAAATGTCACATTTTACCTCATAATTAAAAAAATAACATGGTTGTTAACTATTTCATTATGTTCTGTTATGTAGTTATAAATTATATAACATTATGGATATATTCTGTTCTCAAATTTATTATGGTTATCTAGTCACAAAATACTAAAATGAAATTTTCTATTATAATATTCAAAATATTATTATGAAAAAATCAATATAAATATTTATTCCACTATAAAACATTTTTAATAAATGATAATTACGGATCACCATGTGGATCTCTCAGTTAAATAATTGATTACCATGGCGATTTCTCAATTATTTTCTATAACTTAATTAATAAACATCATTTTTGAACCTATCATATTAGTTCATAATGAGATTGTGATTAATCAAATCATATCACCCTACAGTTTTATTCCAGTTGTGTAGTCATAGGTCCATCAACTATTAACCAAAGTGAAGATCGATTCAATGTTCAATCATATATTTTTTTCTGGTTATTTCTTTATGATTCATTTTTTATATAGGTGGAACCACATTATAGTATCTAGAAATGGATGTATTGATAGGAAAAAATAAAATTATTTATAATTCATTAAAACAACATAATTTTATCCACTACATATTATTTTTCCAAGGTTATTTTAGGATGTTTTATTATCCTAATACCTAATTATATTTGCATTATTTTGATGATAGTAAACATATTCTTATCACAAAAGATTATATATGCATATGAAATTTTTGTAAAACATAACATTCCTGCCCTTAAATTATAATAAACAACATATTAATCTTTAATGTTATCAATGCCTTTACATTGATACCATCTTTGACACTATAGACCCACCCTCACAAATTTGGTTATCATAATCTCCTATGTTACATTCTTCCTTGAATTCTAGATAAAACTCCTATAAATAACCATCAATTATTATGTAATTGTTAATTATTATTGAATATATTACAGCTAAATGATCATTCCAATCATATTGCTTTAGGGAATTAGGGAAAAGCATAAACTAAAAAAAATATAGATTCATTGTATAAAATAGAAAATGTTGAAATTATATATAACACTATTTAATTCATGATAAGTCATCAATGTCTTTGAAAAATTATTTCACACGTTTTATGCTTTAAAAAATGTCATCTGTAAAAGTTTTATCTATATCATAAGGAAATTAATGTATAATATGCGGTGAAACAAACACTCAGTAATTGAAAAATACAACTAATGAAATGATGAAATAATTATTACGATAAGAATATATAAACATCATGAATCCATAATCAACATGAAATTTTGTGCATGATATATCCATGAAAAAAATAAAACATGGATATCAATAATAATGATCTAATTCTGATGGATTTCTTAATGCCTGTCATCAAAAACCTATTATCAAGGCACTGTACGAAGACAGTTACGTATCTTAGAGAACACATTCAATATATCTTTCATAAATTAGTAGGTATACACTAAATAACCAAACATATTTCTTCACATGAATAATTTTAATTCATTTAGGGGATGAATAATATAATGCCCCACCATCACTTATTTACGTCCAATGAATTCACCATAATAGAATGTACATAAAAAATACCTACTAAAACATTAGAATACTCATTTATATGGAAAATAAATTTAATAATTTCAAATAATTTTACAATTTCAAAAAAATGGATAACATAATAATAACATGTAATGAACCATTTTTTTCTCGGTAAGACTTTGGAATATTTCTAAATATATTTCCAGAGATAGGAGCTGAGACAACAAGCGATTACGAGGCCCAGTGTTCCCAGAATAAGTTTTATAAATATATGAACAGTTTTTATACTATTCCCATGGTGGGGTTGTGTTTTCTCCTAAACGGTAGCTCAGATCAAATATCTGAGGGTACAATTACATCCATAGTATGACGTTTACCTTAGGTGGGGTATAAAAGTTGCGGGCGCAGGCCTACTCTGAGAGATGTCACCCAGGGGCCAAATTGACATTTTGAAATAATGACTTAGTAATTTTTTTCAGTGAAATTCTTTTCATATAAAATCCGAAAGAAGTCACGAAATGGAAATCTGAGTCTTTCGTTGATTTCAAAATGGGGCGTTTTTCCTAGGGGCGATATAAAATGAGAGGGAACGACGGTTTTAGATTCTGCTCTAAGCAGATTTTTTTATAAATAGGAAAAATAGGAGTTCGGTGTTTTCCCCCCCCTCTCTCTCTCTCTATATCTCTCTCTCTCTATCTCTCTCCCTCTCTATCAATTTTTCTTCAGCATTCTTCGCCATTCTTATCTGAATCGAGGAGCAACCTCTGCCAGAACCTTGGCGAATCGAAGTAGGAGCATCGTGGACATGCCCCCAACGACGCACGACTGATTAGAGGTAATATTTTTGGTTAATTTTCGCACCTTCATCGATTTCATGGGTTTTCATCAATTCAATTGTTTAAATTCTATACTTTTAGAATTGGGACATTGACCAAATGAACATGGCCACCATTCGAGTCCTGTTCTAAATCCCACTTTCGACACATTCTTCAACATTGTTTGTCCGAATTTTTCGGAAGCGCCAATCGACCGTCGGATCTTTGATCGGGGGCATGTGCTGTGAAGGCCTCGTCCTGAGGTTTCCAAATCTTCCTTAGGTTTCGAAATCAGTTTTCCAAAGTGGTTGTGGAAGCCGACGAAGGTCCCGGCTCCGGAAAGTGGCGGTGGCCGGAGGTCGGGGTGGTGTAGCGGTGGAACCGGCCGGAGTTGCACCAGCAGCGCGAGGGCGAAAATCGGCCGGTGTGCAGCGGATGGTGGTCGAGGGGAGAGGCGGAGTCGGTGCGGATGGTGAGGAAAGCTGGGATGGATGTCGAGCCGGAGGAGACGGAGCGCGGCAACTTCAGGGGAGCCAGCGGAGTGGTGGAGAGGCGACACTGATGCGGTGTGGTGGCGTTCGGCAGAGGAGCTGAGTAGGGCAGTGCGGGCTGCCGGTGTGCGGTGGCGTTGGGTGGAGCAACAACGACATGCAGCATTGCCGAGCCCAAGTAGCAGTCTCCCATGGCTGGTCGCAGTCGGGAGGAGGCCCTGCGGTGTTGACCTCAGCGTGCGGAAGAGACGGGACCCGCCCCCTCCGGTTCCTTGGCACATGTAGAGAGACCGACCGGGATGGTCGGTCTGTTCAAACGAACTGGGCCAGATGTCCTAGTGCAAGTGAGGCGGGCGACGACCAGTGGGCCATGGCGAACTGGGCCGGACCCGTGGCTGGACCGTGGACCGATGATCTGGACAGACCCAGTTGGGCCCCCTTGAGTTCAATGGGCTGTAAATTTTAAACGGCGTGTCCATTTGACATGCCGTCTGCGGCTGTGGGTTCGTATCATTGATACAGACTACTTGAAATGGGTTTCGGGGTTTTTGGGGTTCCACTCCTGAAGGAGGGTGACCCAGAACGCCTTAATTTAGTAATATTAAATTATTATTAAAGCTTACGACGAACGTGCTTCGCGAGCCAGATGTCTGTTTGACCTGCCGTTAGAGGCACTGTGGCCTTGGAGTTGAGACAGTCCTTTCAAAGTTGGTTTGGAACCATTGTGGTTCTGTTTCATTTCTTGGTGGTGTGAAACACTTAATACGAATAATTAATTAATTAATTAATCTTGTGTCAGACCTTACTCCTGTTTGGGATGTCCGATTGACGCGCCGTCTATGATAGAATGATCCCAACCCTTGTGTGGACTTTTTGAGATGCTTTTCGAAGAGCTTAGGTTGAAGACAAGGTGCGGGACCCACATGGCCTACTTCACACATTTTATGGTGAAACTCCACCTTTTCACCCGACATCTATTTGGGGTATTTGAGCAGTCGTTTATGAGTGTTCTTCTGAGGGGATTGCGATGACGCAATCCGCCCCCCTAAATTCGGGCCCTAGGAGTGGGCCCCATGAGGCGGCTTTCGGACATATGTTGCATTTTTACGACTTATTCTTCATAAGTCCGTTATGTGAAAATGAATAGCCTATGCCTCATTGTTATCAGCAAGGAACACAGTGGTGCGATCTTCGTGACATGTTTCAAGGTCGAGGTGTGGGCTCCATAGGGCCCCGTTTTCATAATGCAGGGAGTTTCAGATTATGCATCCGGAGTCTATTTTAGGCATTTCCCACAGCGTTGGGACCCTGGGATCAAGACGAATTTGATCAGGGTGGTTTCAGGCATTAAAGCTAGAGAAGAGGTGTGGGCCCTGCGAGCCGTCTTTTATGTTATGTGCAACCTTCTGCGCCTTTTTTATCAGACATCCATTCGGGGTGAATGATTAGTTGTTTTGTCATGTTTTTCATTGAGCATCAAGATGGCGCAGTTCACCGACCACTTTCAGGACCAATGTGTGGGTCCCACGAGACGTCGTAAGGGCATAAATTGGTGTTGAATAACGTTTTCATCGTGAGCTTGTTTCCAGTGAGTAAATAGTCTATCTCGCGCGTTTTTCCACTAGGAATACAACAGTGTAATCTTTTTGGGTGTGCAAAGCTTCTTTCAAGATCACATTACATTTGGAAACATTAAAAGACATTGGTCAGAGGTCCCTTTGACGCATTCAAAACTAATGCACAGTAGCGATGTTAGTAACACCATGTGATGGCATGGGATGTGCAATTTATCAGACCTGTTCAGGGATTACCATCTAGCGGGGCTGGGCAGTGGGTTACCCACTGGGGTATCAGGGTTTACCCTCCAGTGGTGCTGGGTAGTGGGTTACCCATTCAACTAAGAGTTTACCCTATAGCGGGGCTGGGCGGTGGGGTTCCCATTAATCTCAGGGTTTACCCTCTAGCTGGGCTGGGTAGTGGGTTACCCGTTAACCTTAGGTTTTACCCTTAATTGGGTCTAGGATGTGGGTTACCCGAAGACCTCTTGGAATTTACCTTCCAGCTGGGCTGGGTAGTGGGTTACCTGACGACATCTTTCAAACTCATCCCTTTATATGAGACTAGTTAGTGACTTTTCTCCATGATTACCGGAGCGGGAAACATGGTTGCATGGTTTAGCGATGAGAAAATATTGGCATGTAGGTATATTGGGAATCAGTGATAGATATCCTTTGAACTATGGGTGACTTTTCCTTGGCTGGTCTTGGAGATAGAGATACCCTTACACACTCATTCAGGTTTCTTGTTCAGAATATATATACAACCTACTTTTTTTCCAACTCATTGGGTTCAGTTACTCCCTTTCTAAGAAGGGGAAAGACATGTGGGGTATGCCACATGATTTCTGTGTCTATCCCCTCTTGGTTGGATGAGTCTACTTCCTATCATTTGTTGGGTTGAGATCCACTCTATTTACTTCACTCTTTCACTATTCCTGGTTCTTTCTACTGCTCACTATTTTAGTACCTCCTTTGTTGCTCCCTTGAGCTTTAGGGGAATCCTAATGAGTATCATTATACACACCCCTTCGTGGGATTTTCCCGCACATGGTGTGCCCTTGCAGATGACGGACAAGTCGATTGAGACTACGGAGAAGCGTAGTGGAACCAATAGCTTGGGATACGTTCAGTGGTTGTAGTTGGATTTTTAGGTGTGAGACTCACCTGTTGTTTAATTTTCATTATGTGTTGCCGGGTTGTGGAACCTTTCTGGTTGGGCGTGTGTTTTGAACTTTTTTTCGTCAGTTATCCTATCAGTCCTTTTTATAAATTTACTTGTTCTATTTAGGAGTTGATGCACAACAATGGTTGGGTTACAACTATTTGTCCTTTGGTTTTCTTTTTTACTCTGCACTTCTTCTTCGAGTGGGCTATGTGTATGTCTACAAGTACTTAGGCGAAGGCCACCCTGAGATCGTTATGCCTTCCGCGCTTTTCGCCAGCCCCTATCCTATGGAGGTGGGTGTTGGGTAGTTGCGGCTCGAGACCGGTAGGGTCGTGTCATAAAAAAGTGGTATCATAGATAGTTCATTCCTTGGGGCGTGGTTTAGATATCCCTAAAAAGGAATTGGTTGAGTTTTGGGGTAATAGTGTCAACGTGACTCGAGAGCGGATCATAGGCCAGAGAGTCTAGTGATGGTGCAGTGGCCGACTTATCCATTCACCAGGACCCTGATAACCCACTTGTTGACTCGGAAGACTGAGACACTTGTTAAAGGGAATTTGGATCATACATCATATAGGATTGAGAATTTTACTGTCCCTCTTGAATCAGCTCCCCAACATTGTTGTTATATATATGCTCATTTGATCGTAGTACTCCTTGATAAGATTTAGGATGGCTCCACGATGATATCTAGTCAGGATAATTGCTCCGGTTACATACGATGACTCCATGAGCGACAAGGCCTCAGTTCAAGATCCATCATTCGATTACACTTTCTCCTAAAGGACAGGAACCAGCACCTCCACATGTGGAGTAGAAGATAGTACCAGTTATGAAGGCTGAGGAAGAGAACAGGATGGGAGTGATATGTGATTTTCAGCATTAGATAAAGCTGAGGTTCCATAGTGAGCCATACCCTCAGACAGTGAATGGTTGGCTAGAGTTGGTGGTTTGCCTCTTCAGGCTTTTTCGGACACTGACTTGTTAGATGGTGGCTTTGAAAGCCAGTCATTATCCACCAAGCAGTTTGGCATTAGTAAAGCCAGGGTTACTCAGACACACGATGTGTTGTTACTCTCATGGGATGACTTCTAGAAGCTATTTCATGAGGAGTACTACCCCTCTTACATATTATTTTTATAGTTTCAGGACCTGCTGGAGCTTCAGCGGGGTGTCATGGTAGTGGATGAGTACACGACTACGTTTCCAGACCGTACTCGGTACTCTTTGGATGTGGTCCATGATGACAACTTCCGAGAAAAAGAGTTTTTGGGAGGTCTCTATAGAGGATATTTGTGTCAGCGTAGTTCCCTTATGCTTCCTCATCCATCCCAGGGTGCTGGAGCAGGCACTGGTGACAACGAAATTTCTGTCAGAGGGATGTCAATTCGAAAGGCCTCGACGCCGGGGGTCTCCCATTGATGAGACTAATACACATGGTTGGGGACATGATAGAGCACCGAGACAACACATGGAGGACTAGTGCTATGATTGTGATGTACGAGGTCACGTGGCATGAGACTACTCGACCAAATGTGCAGTGTTTTTCCAGATAGTTGGTAGATGCACCGCCATGATAGAGGCAATGTCGTAATCAGTGAACTCCCAAGTGAGGACAGAGTGGTCCCTAGAGAGGTGGTGTTGGAAGAAGAGTAGGAAGAACTATGGTTGTCAGATGACATTTAGAGGTCCTTCCACCACCACTAGGCAGCCCATGTTAGGCTCAGGGAGCTGACGGACAGGGCCGCCGACAGCTATGTGCTTTGGATGTCTACAATCCTGCATTGCATGAGATGATAAGAGACACGATCTGTGTCTCTTTCTAATTTTCTCAATAGAACTTGTCAGACAATGCGTGAGGTACTCTTTTCATCTAACTCCTTGATCGAGGGGTCAGTGAGGGTGATGCAGGGCATTAGTGTAACCCTATGTTGGTTTTGTCTGACATAGCTTTGAATGCAAGGGAAAAATGGATTCTTCCCTCAATGAGACACATTTTTGTGATTCGATCAAAACCATTAGGGAGAGTCTGTACCTCCCAAAGCGGATATCATTGTTGTGTGTTGAATGAGTCCATCTGACATGGGAAATCATGGCAGGGTTGTGCGGTGGAGTGTCGGAGCCGGTTCTGGATTTTCAATGGGGATTTTCTGCTTTCCCTCCTTTGGTTGAGGTGCCACTAGTGGTTTGGAAGAGTTCATGTTTTGGGGATTACACTCCTTCCAAGAGTGGAAATTAAATGTGGGGTATGCCACGTGCTTTTCAGGTCTATACTCTGGCGGTTGGATGAGTTTTCTTGCATGTCCTATTCATTGGTACATTCCGTGCTCAAAATCAATCTTGATACTGTTATCAAGTAAAGGTTGAGGTGATGGAAACCCCATAAAAAGAACTATGCAATTCACTATGTCGTGCTGGTTGTGGTAGTATTTTCCTTAATAATGTGGAGATTCTATCTTCTGGGAGAGCACTTTGTTGTTTACTCAGACCACCAGTTTCTCAGGTACGTCCTCACCCAGATACACTTGAACCTGAGACGATGGTGCTCGTTGAAATTTATGCACATCTATGATTTCGAGGTAGTCTATGTTCTGTAAAAATGGTAGTTTTGTATCATGTTACTTTAGAATAAAGTCCCAGACTCATCAGGTGCAGGATGTTTTGTGGTAATTAGCTTCCCTGCAGTTGATCCTGTTAGACTAGGAGTGCCCAAATTTTCTTCAGTCGATGGTGTTGAATCATCCACTTCTTGATCACATAAGAGAGTCTTGGTTGTGATACACCGACTGTGAAAACTTTTGTGACCGGATATCCTTGGGTGTTTCAACAGATGGGTATTCTGAAAAAGGGAATCACAGGACCTGGTTCCAGGGTCAAACTGTGATTTCGGTTACGATGTGGAAAGTAAGGGTTTGGCTGGGGAAGTCCCCTGAGATTCTTGGGGCTGTTCGGGAATCGTGCAAGAGATTGAGATGTTTCTTACCATCTTGCCCGACCCTCCCAATAGTAGGAGTGGGTGCACGAAATCTTCCACATGCCATAGCTGATGTGGTGAGTGCATGTTACTATGAATTTCATCAAAAGTAGCAGGCCTTAAGAGTATGAACCAATCCTTTGGTTCGCGTGTTGTGCCAGCATGACATTGTGCAGGTTTTCTTGGGAGTGGGAGATCTAGGTGTGAGCTCTGTATCCCTAGTTGTTTTTTTTAGTTTTACTTTTCGAGGACTAAAATCTTGAAGGAGGTAATGATGTAGAAACCTGGTTTTTTCCCTGAATGACTTTGGAATATTTCTACATATATTTTCAGAGCTAGAAGCTGAGACGGGGTACGATTCCGAGGCCCGGTTCACGCAGAAAATATTTCATTAAAATATTAAGTGTTTTTATACTATGCAAATGGAAAGGTTATGTTTTCACCTAAATGGTATCTCAGAACAAAAAACCAAGGGAATATTTGAATCTAGAGCATGCCGTTTACCCTATGCGGGGTGTAAAAGTTGTGGGTGCGGGCCTGCTGTGAGACATGTTACCCAGGGGAAAAATCATCATTTTGAGATAATGACTTAGAGATTTTTATCACTGATGTTCTTCTCAAATAACATCCAAAAGAAGTATCAGAATGGAAATATGAAACTTCCATTGAGTTCAAAATGAGGCATTTTCCCTAGGCATGATATAAAATGAGAGGGCACGAGAGTTTCAGATTCCACTATAAGCGGCTTTTTCTGTAAATGGGAAAAATAGAAGGTGGAGTTTTTTCTTCTCTCTCTATATCTTCCCCCTCTCTCAATGTTTCTTTGGTGTTCTTCGCCATTCTTCACCGCATAGAGGAGTGACCACAGCTGGAACCTTGGCGGATCGAAGAAGGAGCGTCATGGACATGCCGCCAATGACGCACGACCGATTCGAGGTAGGTTTTTTGGTTAATTTTCGCACCTTCATAGATTTATTGAGTTTTCGTCAATTATACCATTTAAATTCTATAATTATAGAATTGGTAAGATGGCCAAACAAACACAGCCGTTGTCTGAGTCCTGTTCAAAATCCCATATTCGACACGTTCTTCGCCTTTCCTTGTTCGAATTTTTCGGATGCGCCAATCGATTGTCGGATCATTGATCGGGGGAAGGTGCTACGAAGGCCTCATAACGAGGTTTATAAATCCACCTGTGGTTTCAAAATCGGACCACCAGAGTGGTTTTTGCAGCCGACGAAAGTCCCTGATCCGGAAAGGGGCGGTGGCCAGAGGTCGGGGTGGTGTAGTGGTGGAACTGGCCAGAGTTGCACCAGCAGCGCGAGAGTGGAACTCGGACGGTGTTTGGCGGCCAACGGTCGAGTGGAGAGGTGGCGTAGGGTGCGACCGGTGAGGATGTCGGGGTCACAGTTCGAGTTTGAGGTCGAGTTGGAGGCGGTGGAGCAAGGCGGATTCAGGGGAGCCGGCGGAGGGGCGATAAGGCGGCACCAGTGCGATGTGGCGGTGTCCGGCGGAGGAGCGAAGCAAGGCACTACGGGTAGCCGCTGGGTGGCGGCATCGGGTAGAGCAGTGCTGGCAGGTGTCTTTGGCGAGCCTGAGCAGAAGTCGCCCCCGGCGGGTGGCGGTCGAGAGGAGGCCTTGAGTCTCTGATCTCGGGGGGCAGTAAAGGCTGAACCCGCCTTTTGTGGGTCCTTGATGCATGTAGAGAGACTGGTCGGGATGGACGGTCTGTTCAAAATAACTAGTCCACGTGGCCTGGGGCAAGTTAGGTGGGCCGTATCCTGCCGGCAATGGCGAACTGAGCCAGACCCACGGCTGGGCCGCGGTTTGGACCGGCCCAGTTGGGGCCCCTTGGGTTCATGGGGCTGTAAATATTAAATGGCATGTCTGTTTGACATGCCATCTATTGCTATGGGTTTGTTTGATTGAGTAGAACTTTTTGAAATGAGTTTTGGGGTTTTTGAGGTTCTGCACCCGAAGGCAGGAGACCCTGAACACCTTAATTTAATAATATTAAATTATTATTAAAGCTTGCAACAGACATGCTTCGTGAGTTGGACATCCGTTTGACGTGCCGTCAGAGGTGCTGTGGCCTTGGAGTTGATATGGTACTTCCAAAGTTGGTTCAAAGCCATTGCGGTTTGGTTTCCTTGCTCGGTGGCACGAAACGCTTAATGAAAATAATAAATTAATTATTTAATTAATTAAATATTCTTATGTCAGACCTAACTCATGTTTGGGATATCCAATTGACGCGTTGTCAGAAGCAGCGTGACCCCATCCCTCGTGCGGACTTTTTGAGATGCTTCCCAAAGAGTTCGGGTTGGAGAAAAGGTGCGGGCCCCATAGGGCCTAGATTAAAAGTTTTATGGTGAAACACCACTTTTTCACCCGACATCCATTTGGGGTGTTTGAGAACTCGTTTCTATGTGTTCATTCAAGCAGATTGCGATGGTGAAATCCACCTACCTAAATTCTAGCATGAGGCTTGGGCCCCACGAGGCGACTTTCAGAAGTATGCTGCATTTTTATGACTGATGATTCATTAGACCATTCAGGGAAAATGAATAGCCTATGAATCATGGTTATCTACGATGAAAAAAATGGTACGATCTGCACGATGTGTTTCAGGGTCGAGGTGTGGGCCCCACAGGGCCCCATTTTCATAATGCAAAGAGTTGCACATTCTGTATCTAGAGGCCATTTAAGCACCATCAGTGACATTGTGACCCTAGCATGGAAAAGAAGATGGCCATGGAGGTTTTGGGAGTTCATGCCGGAGTTGAGGTGTGGCCCCCACGAGCCATCTTTTAAGCTGTGTGCAGCGTACTACACCTTTTTCATCAGACATCCATTTGGGGTGAATGCATAGTCATTTAGGCATGTTCTTCTGAGAGAATCGTGATGGAGTAGTTCTCTAACCTCTTTCGTGACCGAGGTGTGGGTCCCACAAGATGCTGAAAGGGCATATAATGGTGTTGTATAAATTTTTCATCCAGAGCCCGTTTCTAGCGAGTAAATAGTATATCTCGCAAGTTTTTCCATGTGGATTAAAATGGTGTAATCTATTTTGGCGCACAGAGCCTCTTTTGAGATCTCATTAAATGTGGAAACATGAAAAGATGTTGGTCAAAGGGCCCTTTGATGCATCACAAACCAATTCATGGTAGCGATGTTAGTAACACCCAGTAATGGAACATGCAGTGTGAGTTATCGGACCAGTTCCCGGTTAACCCTCCAGCTATGCTAGGTAGTGGGTTACCGACCGATGTATCAGGGTTTACCCTTCAGCGGGGCTAGGCACTGGGTTACCCATTCACTTTAGGGTTTACCCTCCAGCGGGGCTGGGCAGTGGGTTACCCATTGATCTTAGGGTATACCCTCCAGCTGGGCTGGGTAGTGGGTTTCCCATTCACCTTAGGGTTTACCCTCTAGTGGAGCTAGGCAGTGGGTTACCTGACGACCTCTAGGGGTTTACCCTCCACCTAGGCTGGGCAGTGGGTTACCCGGTGACTTCTTTCAGACTCAGCCCTTTCTATGAGGGTAGTCAGTGACTTTTCTCCTTGATTGTCATAGCAGGACCCTTGGTTGCACGTTTTAGCAATGAGACAACATTGGCATGGAAGACTATTGGGCATCAGCGATTGATATCCTTTAAACTATCTGCGAATTTTCCTAGGCTGTGCTTGGAGATAGGGATCCCTTTACACACTCGTTCGAGTTTCTTATTGAGAATATATATACACCCAAATTTTTTCCCACTCATTGGGTTCAGTTACTCTCCATCTAGGAGGAGAAAAGCGTTGTAGGGTATGCCACGTGCTTTCTGTGTCTATCCCCTCTTGGTTGGACAAGTCTACATCATTTCTTTTGTTGGGTTGATCTATACTCTATTTACTCCACTCATTAACTGTTCCTTGTTCTATCTACTGCTCACCGTTATAGTACCTCCTTTGTTTCTCCCTCGAGCTTTTGGGGCATCATACTGAGTATCTTTATATTCAATCCTTCTTGGGCTTTGCCCGCACTTGGTGTGACCTTGCAGATGACAGACAGGTCAATCAAGACTATGGAGGAGTGTAGAGGACATTGGAGCTTGGTCTACATTCAGTGGTCATTTTATGATTTTTAGGTGTGAGACTCACCAGATTTTTGATTTTTTTACCTGTTGTCGGGTTGTGGCACCTTTCTAGTTGGGCGCATGTTTCTTCCTTTTTTTTATTCAGTTATCTTGTCAGTACTTTTCATCACCTTACTTTTTTAATTTTGGAGTTGATGCATGACGGTGGTTGGGTTACAATTGTTTGTCCTTTGGTTTTATTTTTACTCTTCACTTATGCATCGAGTGGGATGTTTGTGTGTGTGTACAAGTACTTAGGTGAAGGCCTCACTGAGATCGTTATGCCTTCAGCGCTTGTCGACAGCCCCTGGCCTATGGAGGCAGACCTGGGGTTGTTGTGGCTCAAGACTAGTAGGGTCAGGTCATGACATAACCCATCTGGAGGACAAAGATGGATGGATAAACATTACATAGTAAACAAGAAAATAGTCATCTATAGTGGAATAACAACATAAACAATAAAAATACATTCCCAATGTCAATAAAATATCTTAATTTATATCCAAATATTATCAAATATGATTTATTTATAATTTTATCTTCATAATTTGTACAATTATGAGTATACAACTAAGTTAATTCTGGAATAACGTGATCATAATCCATCTCGATGAAATAATGTAAATTGCTTCAAAAAGAAATATCCTAAAAATTGAGAGATAGTTTTATTATGGTTTATGTGGTGGGAATTTATTTTCCTTGAAAACAATGAGATAATTACACATATATAAATATAATCATGTAATGTACCCATTATATATGAAATATTTGTAAAAAATAATCAAAACTCAATGAATGAAAATTGAGTTATTAAAAATACTAACTGTTGAGGAAATAACATAATCACTATCCACTTGAATGAGTAAAAATTATCTGGATAATAAATCCCATGAAGTAATAAGATTATTGTAAAAATATATCCATGGTAATTAAATGAACAACAGAAAAGAAATCATGGTTCATAAAATGTATTTTTTCTTATAAAATTATAATTGAGACAAAAAAACCCCACCGACATGAGTAATAACTTTGGATAATAAAACATTGAGACTTATAATATAAAATAGATATTTATATGGAAGGAAATAAATGGATTAGTGATACCATATCTCAGACTAGTATTATACTAACCTAATAAATCAAAATATTAGTACAAATAAAACACTGCTCTAAATAAAGTGAAATTCAGACAGAAACCCTAACCTCTTATTACAAAATTCCATGAACATAATTCAAACAACTATATCATAAAGATATATATCTTAATTAAATAATTCATAACCATAATCATATCTATCTTAATTCAAATTCTTCATAAATATTCGTTCTCTACGTGAATTCTTCCAATTTTTCACATTAGGTTTCTACAGTTTTGTTTATTTTCCCTAGTTTCATAATAGGGGCATATGTGTTCATTCCTATATTTAACATAATCATTTATAAATAAAAAATTACTTTTAGAGATAATTTATAATAATTTAAAATTTTTACATTCCCTTCATTAGTGATTTAATCAATATCCTGTATGTTAAAATTAATACAAGAAATGTTTTGATGATTTATGGTGATCGAAGTTTGTTTTAATAATTAAGGAATTAAATAGTAATAAAAATATATGGAATTAGAAAAAGTTACAATATTTACACATTTATTTCATATTATCTGTGTAATTATATTACAATAGTCATTAATGATATAAATTTTTTATATAGTTTAATCACATGTTTATACCAACCTAAAATTGAATATACATTGATTTAATGAATTTATATGAGATGTTTTTTTTTCAAATATGAATATATGAAAATAATAAAGAAAATATTTAGTGATTAATAGTGTGATATATAAATTTTTTTTAAAAATTTAATAATAACTATTGAATATGAACATTTTACATAATTTAAATAAAATATTATCCTCTTAGGAGGCTTATTTCATGCGATTAAATTAACAATGAACATTCCATGATCATATATATAATTGGTTATTAATTTTTTCATACCAAAACATTAATGATATCAGAAAAATCATTTTTATCCTTTAATAACATCATTTGATAATCGGTGTAATATGGTAACAGAATACGAAAAGTGTTTCATCATGGAGGAGTTAATGTGCACAATAGAAGAACATTATTTTTTATTTTATTAACAGATCAAATATTTGAAACATTTATGATAAAAACATTAATATTGTAACATAAATATTTATAAAATATAATAATTTCATTATATTAGAGAGGATATATTAAATCTTGAAGAATAAAATTAATTGGATAACTATGTAGTTGATAATACTCAATTCCGGGTCTTGAAAATTTATTGAATGTATCCTTGAATTTAATGTTCTTAGGAAAACTAAAAGTGACCCGATACTTATTTTAATGGGATTTAGTTCTATTTGGAGTAAAATTACATAATTTTATTTAGAAATTCTATGGTAACATGCTCTTTAAAGAGGTAAATTTGTTAGATTTTTGTAAATGTAGGGAATAATATTTTTAAGAGTAAACCATAGATTTTGAATAATGTCATGAGACTATTCTATGGTCAATAGAAGCAAAGTATACAAAAAATTTGGGGATAAATTTCTTGTCCATGAAAAATATCAACTATTCAATTATATATTCATTTATTAAATGTGATAGGAATTTTACACTATGATAAAGTTAATTTACCGTTTTTATATATACTTTGGTAAGTAATTTCTAACAATCATAAATACATTTAATTAAAGTGATAAAAATTAAATAATTTAATACATATAATTTAATATGTACAAATAATTTTACCAAATAAAATTTATAAATATCTGAAATTTATTTTTAGAATAATTACACTTAATCATCTAAATATAGTTTTCTATGATATTACCTTTTTAAACATTAAATTTATATATTAGATTAAATTATATTAGAATATATTTTTAAAGAAATAAATTAAATTGTTATAAAGAAATTAATTTATATTATACATATAAGGAATCTAAAAATAAATTTCCCTCAAAAAATACTTTATTTAAAGTGAATAAAAAATTAATTCTTATGTAAAAGGAACATTCTAATTTTCTATTAAATAATTTTTCTATACATTTTATAAGTTCAAAGTATATTTTTTAATGAATAATGTTATACCAAAAATTCATATTTTATAACTTATAATGTTATAAAAATATATAGTTCATTATTATATAATATTGAGGTCATAAAAATTATTTTTTGGGGAGGACCAAATGTTTTGACTAAAATTGATATTTTTAGAAAATATAAAAAATTCAAACTAATCCGGTTTTATGTGGGGGATTTAAAGATGAATTTCATTTAAATTAATATAACGTTACAAAATTTAAAACATTAATATTTTTGTAAATATCATAAATTATAATGGATTTTTTTAATTATAAAATGATATTTTAAAATATTATCTATTATTATTATTATTATTTCATATCATTTACCAACTAGATTGGTGCTAACTGATTATTAATATCAAATATAATTTATCATCATTAATCATATTTTTTATGAAATACAAATTTATATCATATAAAATTATTTTTAAGGAAAATATTTTTCTAAACACTAAATTATCTTATTAGACTTTTTTGGTAAAATTATTGACTTAATTTCATATAAAAGGAATAATTAGTTTTCTATATAAATAAAATTAAAAAAGTTGTCACTAAAATTGATTCCCGATAATTCATTATCTTTGTTTTTACGGATATTCTCAAATATTTATATTCTTAACTAAATATATTATTGTTTCATTTTACATCTATGCTGTGTTTCAGGAATGGTATTGATCAAATTAAATTATTTAGTGGTATTAATTTATAATAATTTGGGAGTGTTACACCATAAGTAATGGTTGACCATTATATTAAGAGTGTGTCCACCCTCACATAAGGGTTGAAACATATGTTAAGTGTGAAAGAACCCTTATGTAATCGGTGAAACTTATAATAAGGTTTTGACCTCCAATGTGCAAGGGTATACCATTAAGTTATGGGTGAAGCCATCCTTTTATATGGAATGGGAATTGCATAAGGAAAATATGAAAAAAAAAATAATGGTAAATTTTTATGATTTTATCCCTTTTAAAAGGATGGAGATGGAGGTTCTATGCAACTTATATAGAGACTCCAGAGGAAAAATACCTTCCTTGTTAGGTGGTATATTTCTGGATTATTTTTTAAATTGAATATCATTTAATCTAGATTAAATCTTAAGGTGAATTTAATACTTTGAATTTATATTTACTTAGTCTATTTCCTTATTCTTTAATACCAATTTATGTCAACCCTAGATATCTTCAATGTGACGATTCCACCAAAGAATGGCTCCATCAGATCAATAACATAGGGATTTGGCTTAATATAGCTAACATTGATCCTAAGTTGGTGATATCAATGTGTTTTTTTATTTAAAAATGCATGTCACTTACATGGTATTATTTATCAAATATTTTTGAGTATTTTTTAATATAATGATTTAATTTGAATGGTAAATTGGTTATTTTTTGGGTGATGTTATATATAGATGTTGGGGGTAGTTCTCACCACATCGATTATGTATTAGACCTCAAAAAAAGATCTGGCGTGATATTAGTCATTTTTTCTATTCAAATTAAATTTTAAAATTGATAATATTTTTCTATTGATAAAAATTTAAAATTTATTATAAATTTATTATATTTTATTAGTTCAATTTTAAGCATTGAGATAGGTTCTTAAGAGATAATGTGAGGTTTGGGAGAGTATGAACGGTGGTGAGAAAGCTCATTTAAAGGATCGAAACACTTTATGAGGTTGGATGTACCTTGACTACACCCCTATAGTAAATGCATTTTTTTTATATTCAGGTGATATTGGTATCACCAACGAAGGTGATCTACCATTTGTTTAAATAAATGTCTTTATTAAAATAAATTCTTAGGGATAGATGCATGTGTCTATGTCCACGATGGTCCCTTGAGTACAAACATGATTCATTGACCGCATATGGTTGAGGGATTGATTATATATATATATATATATTCCTTTAGATATATTGACCATAAGGGGAAGTTATTCATTAAAATAAAATAACATACATGCCATTTTTATAAGGTCCCCATACCTCCCTTGATTAGGGAGAAGTAATGGATATGGAATTCATAAACCAAGTGATACCTTAAACCCTAGGGGTAGGTCATGATGGATTTAATATGCCTTAGTGCCTTAGGATTGATGATTCATGAGTAGGGAAAATTTTCATTCCCCATTAGTATGTGATTAACCAAGAAGGTGTTCATTGGATAGATATGTGTTACATTGTATGAGTGGATCATCCTAGGATTAGTTTTGTAAATGATATACGAATGATGTCATATCATAAATTTAATGCCAATGAGGATTACGGTATGAGACCAGTGAGGTCATTAAATGATTATAATTACATTTCTTGATGTTCTTTTATCTTTATAAGGGTCTTTTGACCACATATGAGACTAATATTTAGGAACCCATGTAAATGATCTGTGCCATGGTTTGACCTTTTGGGCATCAGTTGGTTCAAAGGTGATATATTAAACCTAGTAAGGGTTAGGCTAAGAATGTTCATACTATCAACTTTGGTATTCAACAGAGATTTTAAAGGTTTCTAGTGTGATGTCGATGTGGTTTTAGGGATTATGAGATGATATAAAATCAGAGGGATGTTCAACCCTTAAGACATCATGAAATTATTTCTAGGATTCATATTATTCATCTTTATGCCAGATACAATGGAAATATTTTTTACTTATAAAGGATTCATCTTTTTGACTAAAACATGGAATTCCTGGGATGTGTGGGATTTTGTTTTTTTCTTGATACTATCTATTTCTTATGTGATTACTATGGATATATCTCTATTATAAATACATAGAATTATTAAGAGGTTTTGAATTTGCATATTTACAGTTGATACTATAGGAAGGGTCCTGATCTATACCTGGCCACCCCTAAATTGGGATCCAAACTAGAGAATGGATCGGTTAAAAGATCATTATTCATCTCCAGGGATTATATAAAATCAACAGGGCATCCGAATGAACACTATAAGAATAATTTTTTTCCATCAAACATAATTTAATATCCAACAAAACACTTATATAAATAATATCATGACCCACCCATAAATTAGATATCAAATCCAAATAAAATAATTGGATTCAAATTAGAAATGAAAAATATAGATTAAAAACAAGTAAAACATACATCTTAAAATAATAAAAATATTACCAAGAAAAATATTAGATTCCAAAAAATAGAATCCAATAAGGAATACACATCCACATTACTAAAATAAAAAACAAAATAGGTGACGTAATATATAAGTGGCCACGTGGTCTACAATGATCCTACCTACCATAATTTATCAATAGAGATCAAGGGTGAACTAAAACATGATCCTTAAATGTAAAATTTATGAGGACAAGTCCATATAATAATTCAATGTAGAACAGACCACATGTATGAGCCTTATATAAAAGATCCATTTTATGCTAGTTTGAAAAACATTTTCAACGTAGGTTTTAAATCATATTCGATAGACAATAATGTGTGATTATAAATTTGAAAATATTTATTTTAAAATAAGAACGTTAAACATTTAAAGTAAAAATAATTTCAAAACACTCAATAAGGAAAAATAATTTTCCTAAAATAGACATTTCATTTTAAATAGATAAAAAATTTGTTTCTAAATAAAAGAAAAAAAATGTGAAATAAGAAGAAACAACAAATATTCTGATTCTGGAAAATGAAATCCTTGATTAGGAGAGTACGAGAATACCTCATAGATAAGACGGATATTTTAAACAATAATAATATATGATCTATCATACTAGAAAACATAGTGCAATCCATAATCCATAATTCTCAGTGGTACACTATCTAAACTAATCGAGGGTAAAAATGCCAAAGATGGGAATGAAGCATATTAAGAGCCACTAGATAGTTATTGATACTTAGCTAGTGCAGCATGGGTATTTGGATATCCCAATAGCTATTCTATGTTTCCCAAGAAATGTGAATGGGATTTGGTAAATCATTAGTAATATTTAGTGACCTGAAAATTATATATACATATATATTGGTTTATATATATTTATAAATATAAGAAATACGAACCATAACTATTTGACAGCTCTAAAAACATTATTCCTCAAAGACAACCATTAATTAAAATATCTAAATAACGTTCCCTAACAGGGACATAGTTCTATTTTCCATAAGGGGTATTCTCTTATGATCAATTATTTTTTGAAAACAATCATTTATGATGATAAATGAGCCTCAAAGAAATTAATATCAAAATTCATTTTCTATGGAATTAATTTTCAAAGCTCTCATAGAGAAACATAAAACATCCAAAAAAATTAATATTTTTAAACAACCATTTTTTAGAAACCAATCATGATAATTAAAATTAACGTACTCCTTTGGAAATCATTTTATGAACCCAAACACTCCTTAAAAATTCAAAATCCATTCATCAAGGCTATTTGTAAAAATATTCAGAAAAATGAAAATGGAAATAAAAAACAAAAAGATATTAAAACTGTATAATAAAAATGGAGGAACCCTTAGAATTCAATGAAAAGGAATTGTAAACATAGTTTAATTCTTAAACAAAAATAAAAACACTCAATACTATCATTAAATAAAATAAAATGGATATAAAAATAATTTAATAAAACTTTCTATAATTAGATAATCAAATTTGTGGAAAATTGACCTGAAATGATATCATTCATGAATAGAGGTGTAATTATACCATTAGAAGGATAGAAAGATCCTTAGGGAAATAAAGAGAACAATAAAATCAAAATATTCTTCCCAAAAAAATTATGTAAATAGGGAACTAGGTCTTACGACCTAATTATGGAAGTAAAGAAGCGGTATGAGAAAAAAATAAGAGAGGAGGGGATTCTAATTGATATAAAATTAATAATAACCCTTTTGTATTGAGTAATAAAACATGGAAACCCCATAATATAGAGGATAATTAATGGGAAATTAATAAGGGGTCCAATAATTGAATGAGGGGAGGATAAAGCCCCATAAATGTTTTTAATGGATGGGTTATAAATTCGAAAACATGATTTTAGAAAACAATAATGAAACTGACCATGTAACTGTCCCATCTGCCATGACATGGTTCCCCCTTCCTAGGAACACTTATATTGTATCCCTCCATCAAATAAATGGTGTTTCCACAAATTATTCATATACTACTCAAATGGTCCCCTGCCACCACAACACAGCCTGAATGTTGCAACGTAGTCCATTATCAAGAGATAGGTTTATACCCCGGATACCCTCGGCCACGTCATAGAATACATCACCCATGTAAGGGTAACATTTGTTACAATTATAAACTATATGTTCCCAATGTAATACTCCTAGTGGACAAGATATTTCCTATTATGTTCAACAACCTGAAACTATATTTTCCCCTTTGAATTACCAATATCAATGGTAAAACCAAACAATAAGAGAAACTATGTCAGAGAACAATAATTATGTAAAATAAAGTGAGGTTAGGTTATGATAATTATCAAGACCATATTAATTTTTTCCACGAGGATGCTTCATTAGATTCACATGATCAATGGAATGTATAAAATTTTTCTTCTTATGACATGAATTAATTTTCAAAACCAAGGAACACTATAACCAACACTGAAATAAAATCTATGACACTAACTAGTAAAAAAATCAATTGAACCCACCCATATCCCAAGGAATATTTAAACACACAACAAATAACTAGATGATTCAAGGTCAAAAAAATATGGTATCGTCGCTACCATATAATATTTCCACCTAAACATTAATTATCATAATAATTAAAAATTGAACAAATGGTAGATGAAAAGAAGTTATTTAGCACATGTATCATCAACCATAGAACAGAACCAACAATAAAGAAAATATTCAGGTATCACCACAGAAATTTATTTTTTCCATATGATATAATGATTTTCCATAAAGGATAGAACAATCATTTAATCATAGGTCAACGTGGGAACAACATTTAAAAAAATAAGGAATAATAGATACTTAAAACAACCACGTAATTTCCATCAAATTCAACTGGTTCAGTATGAGGATCCTTTGAATATGTGTATATGATTCCATTATCTATCGTAGATACTCTATTATGAAACCTTTAAATAATACCCAAACAACCCTAATAATGATATTTACTTGAATCTTATAGAAAAAATGCTTTTTGTGACACATCTTACTAAATTGATCGATCATTAGGGTCCCACAACTAGTAGAAACTGATGGAATATCAGAGGGAATTTTGATTCCAATAATTATCTTCATAGACTTAGTTTTCCTCCCTATTTCTTTAATATATATCTATTAACTACTCTTGGTCATATAGGTTGTTTCCTTCCCCTAACGATATCAGAAAAATACTAACTATGTCTGAACCACCTGCCTCAAAACTTCTATATAAAAGGTCCTAATAAGATTCAACACAATTAATTTGAGATTTATGTAAATAAATCATGAAAAATAACAATCCTTTAATGAAATTACTTATCTCCAACATTGGATGATTATTTATTAGTTCAATGAATGGAATATATACTCTAATATCGATCAATCCCCACTTTGAAGGTAGTATAACTCAATAAAATATCATAATTCACTACATCATAAAAATATCCCATATTGAAAAAGTACTTAAAACTATCCATGTAATCATTCCCTTAAAGAATACACCAAAAAAAGATTTTCACCTCATCTAACTCAGACCATTAAGAAGAAATGTAGTGAATTTTAACATTAAATAATCAATAAACATAAGAAAAAATGATCCCTTAAATACATTACAAACTCCCTTATCTTTAATATGTTTCTGGAAAAAAATAAAAGTTTTGGGTGTCATCCTCTATAAATCTTGATGGAAATATTTTGGTTGATCAATTGATGGTTTTAGAAGTGTGTAACCACCCATAACATCTCCTTGGGAATCCATCAAGACATGATGAGGTCAAACTCTAAATATGATTAGAAATAAAAAAACAAAATATAATCAAATCACAATATAAAAATCTCATGGATCCTATAGCCAAAGGGTCAATATAAAATAAATAATTCAATTCTAAAAACATGCTGAGAAATATGGTCACCCTAAATAAAAATGAATATTAAAAAATGAACATTGATTCTTAATTCACAAAGGAAAAAAATATAAATTTGATCAAAATAAACCTTGATTAACTTATTCAAAATCCACTTTCACATTCCAAAACAATAAGTTGGTCCACATTCCTCACAAAACTATTTTCGTACTAAGGATCCACAAGGAATTCAAAACTATTCAATCTCACATTGTACCCTTCATTTAATTCCTTTTTTAATTCCCTAAATCAAAGAACATAAAAAACTCACATTATTTAATAAAATCCTAAAAATAAATAAATAAATTTGAAATACATCATAAATAAATGAAAAAATTCAAAAACTAAAGACTCCAAACCTTATATCCCATCACAACTCAAGGTTCAGTAGTAAATTATTTTTCCAAAATCATATTTATACCGTTACCCAAAGCTATGATAGTTGTATCTTGAATATTTCCATACTGTAAAATTAATAAACCACACTCTAATACAATTTTTCATTAACTATCCCCATAGACCAATGAATCAATAACTCAATAGAACCGGTCTCAAGGTCCTAAGGGTGATCATGAACCTCATGAGCTAGCATTCAGTGGTAGGAAATAGGAATTAACATGATGGAAATAATTTATAATAAGAAACATGATTTAATAATAAGTATAACTCAATAATGAATATCTTCTTCATCGACACATACATTGAATTTTTAGTATATAAAATAAATAGATTCAATGTATAAAGGTAAAAAACAAGGAACATCTAAGATAAACATAAAAATCAACATAAGAAAAATATTATTGAGCATAATCTTGGTTACAATAAAGAAAAAGGTTGAGATTTTTGACACATCATTAGTTCTAAAATAAAATTCCATAGTGAAACATATAATCACTATATTACCATATAGTGAGCAACCATCCTTAACAACATTATAACTATATTAAAATCAAGGTAAAACCATAACCTCAACCACAAATGTAACAAACATGAAACAAATCCCTATAGGAATTCCAATTAAACCAAACCCCATGCATAACCATTATATAAAATATCCATTTTATGATAGTTTTAAATATATTTAAATATTATGATTCCACTATTATTCAAATGTTAATGATTTTAAATTAGTAATTTAGAAACATTTAAATTAAAATGTGTATGTTATATATTTAATTAAAATGATCCATTTATTATTTAAAATGATGATTAAAATTTTTACATTAAGATACATTAAATTTAAAATAGTTCATCCATTAAAAAAAAACAAAATTATACAAGGAAACTAACCACAAACAACAATCATTATAATACTAGAAATAGTAAAGAAAGAATAAGTGAACTTGGAAGGACCTTATATCTAAGGATAAACCAGAAAAAATAATAAAACATGATCCACCATATTAGTATACCTGGAGAAATCAAAACACAGTACTGCTCGACCATACCCCACCTAGCCTAAATGAGGGGGAAATAACTACATATGTCACAATCCATAACAAGTTCGTCTAGTAAGAGAATTACCCTAATATAGTATATCATATATATCCTAAAAACCCTCAAGATACTCTAAGATTCCCCTTGAATGATAATGGGTGGTGGGGAAATAAATGATATCAATTAGTGACATGAGAATCATGTATGCATATTTATTTGTATAGGTATATATATTCATATATAAAATGAATATGGTCTATACAAATGACATTCCTTTAAAAACATTATTCCACTAAAGCACCCATCAACTCCAATATAAACATAACATAACCTAATAAGAACTTAATATTTTCATCTATAAGTTGCATGTTTCAAGGATATGACCTATTTAGAAAACTAACATTAAAGGTCACAATCATCCCCCATAGTCATTGACTTTCAATTTTTTTCTATAAAATTAATATTCAAACCACTTATAAAATCATATTATGCTTATAAAACTTATTAATAGTTTTTGTTACCACTTTTTAGGAACAAATCATTCTATTAAAATTAAACATACCACTTGGAAATTATTTTATAAACCCAAACACTCTTGAAAAATCCAAGATCATTTTTATGGTCATTCATTAATGACTTAAAATAATAGATGTTCATCGTAGTTGAGAAAAATTATATTTAAATAAAAAAAAATGGAGTAACCTTGCAAAATCGTTGGAAACCAATTAATAACCATGTTTATTTATTAAAAAATTTAATAAATAAATGTAATGCAATCATTAAATATATAAAACGATGATATAAAGAGAAGGAAATCAATTGATATTAAATTAAATATCCACATTATGGGGAAAAAATTCCATAAATAATCAATTTCATGAATGGTTGTGTTATTCCATCATTAGAACAGATGAACGATCCTTAGGGAACCACAAAAAACCATATAATCACACTTCAAAAAAAAATGCATCTTGTGGAACCCTAGGTTTTTAGGATATGATTAAGTAGAGAAAAAGATGCAAAATGATGAAAAATATGGTATGATATGATTTGGTGGGATAAACAATGAAGAATCAATCTCAAGTATTGAAAAAACTCATACAGAGTCACAATATAAGGAATAAAACGAAGGGAATGAATATATGTTATCGAGGCATCAAATTAGGGGAGGAGGGGAAATAAACAAAATGTAAAATGGAAGATGGGTATAAATGTAAAATGACTATTAGAAATCCATGCAGACACCGACCACACCGTACCCATAATAGTTACATCATATTTCCCCCTTCAAGGTAACACATATAGTGTAGAAATTTGACTATGGGATAGAGGTTCCACGAATGGAAGGGCCACTGATCTTGGGGTTTCCTTCCACAATTGTGACCGAATATGTTGCATTATTTTCCACGGACACATGAAATAGCTACAACATGGAATCCCTATGCTATTACATGGATTATCTCACTATAATAAGTATAAAAATAGTCTAATGGGTGATCATTTGATGTTTACTAGAATGCTTGTGAGTTTGTATTTAATATTTAATTAAATATATCATTTTTTACTATTAACTAAGTGTACACTTTTTTTATTATTGGGTATTTTGTTTTTCAATTTTGTAATGACATCATTTTTAATGTGTACGACTTTAGAATATTTTGTGGAATATTTTTAAATCTATGTGTAGATTCAGAACAACATTTTGGGACATGGAGTGAATTTTTATGTTGATATTATAATTATTATTATATTTTAGTAAACATGCATGCATCATTTTAGTTTAAATGGTTTTCCCACTATTTGGGACCTCATTTAATAAATATAAGACGATGACTGAATCTGTAATGTAGTGGTTACCCTATGACCAGCCCAATGTTGATCAAAATTGTGACACCCTATGATTTTATGTTATATACATATAACATTTAACTTCATTGATATATTTTGTTAAATTAAATTTCATGTTTTAACGAACTAAGATATAATTTTTTTAATATATTATTATATAATATTATCAAAAAGACATTAATTTGGAAAGTATAAATCTGATTAAATGATTTATGAATTATTTATAATGTCGAAACTCAATTTTTAGCGGTTAATCAAACACTTTTGGGTAAGGTCATTTGATTCTTCAAAAATACATTTAAAAAATTATTTTGTTGATTTTTTTGAGATAATATTACAATAATTTTTTTAATATTTTGAAAAACAATTATTTTGAAACATGAACTTAAATTTAGAAATCATCATACCAAAAATATCTTAGGGTTAAAAGTTTTTTATGAAAGTTTTTATTTTTCAATGAATAATGAGATAGAAAACTCATTAATATATTTTTGTTTCACATATTTAGAAATACAAATTCTATTTTGTTTTATCTTTGAAATGTATTTATATAACTATTATTTAAAATAATAATATTATTGTCTTTGGAATGGGTTTGTTACTTTATTTTGGAATAAAAATTTATGCAATTGAAAATTTAATTCGTATGAAAATAATATTTTTCATCACGTTTTCCCATTTTTAATTTAAATTAAATTATAACACTTCTATTTTTTGAGCCACTAAAAATGGATTCCATGTTTGAAATCAGAAGGTCCAAAATTTATTATATTTTTCCATTAATTTTTCTTCAAAATAAATATTAATCATGGTAAAATTTATCACCTCAATAAATAGTAAGTTGGGTTAATTTATTGTAAAAAAAGTGACAGGGAAATATTTTTTCATCATAATTATTTTTGGATGAAATTAAATTATACATTATAACATTATTCTATAATTTTTTTAGTATAATGGTAACTTTTCATGAAAATGAATTATATAATATTAAATAAATGAAATTGAAAAACTATCACTCTCTTAGTTTTAAATATCATTTTTGTGTTAACATAAGAAAAATAATTTGTTATGAATGAATATTAACAATTAGTTTGTTCATTCTGACAATATAATTTTATGGAAATTTATTAATACTTTTTAGTCTTAATACTACTACCAAATGCATTCACAACACCAAAATTGTAACTATTCATCTAATGGAAAAAGAAAATATATGAAATTAATGAGATTACAAGTAATATAATTTGAAATAAACTATATGATACATGAATTTTTAAGATTAATGTAAAATTTTATTTATGTATTAATGTATTTTGATCTAATTTTTATTATATTCTTTAGGTTATTAAAAGAAATGTAATGAATAATTTCAAAATTTATAATAATGATATTTTGTAAAAATAATATTTTATTAAATTATTTAAAAATAATAAAAATATTTAATAAGTACAATTTTTTTAATATGGTTGAGAAATCATATGATCTACATTTATATGCCATTTTAATTGAATTTTATTGATAAATAATTTATTATATTTTTTCCTTTAAGAAATTTCTAGTGTTTCATTCCATTACCTTATAAAAGAAAACCCCTTCATTCAATTATTTTCACCCCTTTGACCCTACTATCTCCATAATACCCTAGAAAATTATCTTCTCAGAATCATCAACAAAAATATAAAGACATATCTATAGTTGAAACAACCCAAAATAGAGTGTTTCAAATGCCCGAATTATGGGAATTATGCTAACCAATACCTAAATCCAATTGTTAATGGAAAATGATCATCATAAAATGCCTCTTATTCCCATAGAAAAATAAAAATAACATGTGATCAGTAATTATGATGAGTGGTAAGATAAATTAGAATTATATTTAAAAGTCTAATAAGTAAGTTGATTGAATAATGTTTTTTTGTATCGAGTTTTTAGAATGACCAGGTCGTGGTATCAATGTCATTAAGATATTGTGGTCTTTTATCAATATTATGAGAACCATGAAACATATAAGGATTTTTATATAGTAGTTTATCATTATTAATTTTAATGAATATGTTTAATTATATATATGACCTAGAAAAGTGATTTAGTGAAAAGGTGATATATTATAGAAACACATGATTTTGGGAAAAAACCCTTAATAAATGTCTAATTTAAGGACAATAACTTTTAATTGCGATAATGATATTATTTATGATGATAATATGAATTGGAAAGTATTTATGACCTTGGAAATTGGTTGTGATTTGATAAAAATTTGATTTTGGTCATCTTTGTTGATGTTTATTGTTTTTTTTGATTTATGGAATAAGTTCAATAGTCATTTAAAATAATTGAGGAATATTGATAGTATTTTTTATTTTGAAATATATATGTTTTAATTTTTAGATATCATAAAATTTATGGATAACATCATGCATTTATACATTTGATTTTGATGATGTGATCACATACTTACACCCCCTTATGATGCTTTAAGTAATTGAATTTTGAGGTTGTTGTTTATATTTGTAGAGGAAACTTATTGGGTTGAGGTATATATAACCCTCAATATTAATATTAAGTATTATTTCATAATAACTCCATTACACATGTACTGATGTATGATGAATGGTATAAGAAATCCTCTGAGTTTAATTTTTTTAAATATTGATTTTATTTAGTCTTTTTGGGATATTGGGTTATTTATTTATAGAAATGATTATTTTATCATGGAAACTGTTGGAATAAATCATATACATATTTTTATATGAATTTATTAGTAACTAATGATGATTGGAGATAAATATTAAATTAATCTCATAAGAATTTTTCATTAAATACTTCTAATTTTGGGTTTTAAACTTTTTCGGGTTTATTATACAAAATATTTAGGATAGTTATTAATGGATTGATTTAGTTTTATCCTAGAGTATTTCTAATCAATATTTATTAATTTAGTATTTCATAATATGATGGTTTATTTATATTAAAAACTTATATAACAATGTTCTAATCATTTTGGTTTTGGTTAATTTCTAAAGATCAGAGGATATAATGTTAATCTATAATCAAATTATGTGATCTATAAATGTTTTTTTAGTTATTAATAGACGAAATATTCATCTTGAAAACATATCATTTGGATAAAAATATGAGACTTTGGTAGAAGTTTATTAAAGGAAAATATTGCCCTTTTCTTGTATGAATATTTATATATGTCATTATTATATAAGGTAGACAAATTAATCAACTCTTATAAAGGATATTTGGAAAAATGTTGTCTTATAACTTTCAATTTAGAAAAATTTATAGCCTTTAACTCCTCATTATTTTAGGGTTTTGTGGTCGTTGGCTTTATCCTCACCATGTTATTTATTTCTCTATATCTATCCTTGAGAGTTATTTTCTTTTTCAATGCCCATATAATCACTTATCTCTTATATTGACCTATTTTGAAACCTATATATAAATTATTTTTGATGTGATTCATATATCACGATATCACTTTTCTAGATGATGTTTTATTAACCCTTTTTTGATGAGTGTTTACAAAATGGAATTTTCATATGTCAAACCCTTAATTACCAAGAAAACACATTGATTAAGAAATTTATTATGGGGGATGGATAATTTATCACCATTTTATATTATGATAGACATATATAAATGAAGAGTTATTTAATTTATTTGAAAATTTTATTTCATGAAAATGTGAGTTTAAACAAACTGTGATACACTTTTATAATAAATATTATCATTTAATGCAATCAACTAGACATTAAATAGGAAGGTATTAATAGGATTAAAAAATTTATTTATTATATTGAAAAGAGCTACTAAATTTATTTTGATTAATCACCCAATTTTTGGAAAATACATTTTATTCCCAAAAAATATGTTTTCCTTAAAAATGATTTTATTTATTTATATGAAATAATATTATAAAAATATTTTAGTACTTTTAAAAAAATACTGGATAAAATATAATTCTTTTATTAAATATTAATACCAAAATTATCTTAGTGTGACACTTTTACCTTTTTCTTAAAAGGATTATATTTAAATAAATAGTGAAAAATATAGATTTTTATATTAAATTTTATTTTATTATCTACTATTTAAAACATAAAATTATATTTTTGATTATTTTTGAATTTTAATAATTTCATTTTGATTTAAAATAATCCCACTATGGGTTTAGAAATGTATTTTATAGTTTAATTTTTCATAAATAAATTTTATTTTAAAAAATGCCATTTTTTTCCTGAGAAATCGCTTTTCCTCACATTTTTTGTATTTCATTTGATGTTAGATTATGTAAAATCTATGGTTTTAATCAATATAAATGAATTTAATATTTTCAATCATAAGATAAAATTTTTACAATATTTACTTTTAATATTTTGTCAAAATGAATCACAACCATGGAAAATTTTATCACCTTACTGAAGAGTAAATTAGGTTAATTTAGTGTAAAACTAAGAGATAAAGACATGTTTTCTCATCCTAATTCGTATTGGATGAAAGTAAATTTTCCATTATCATACTATTATCTAAATTTATATGTTTAATTTCTAAATTTCCATTAAAAATACTTATATAATATTTAAATCAATGAAAGTGACAAACAATCACACTCTTAGTCTTAAATATCATTTTTTTGTTCATATATGGATAAAATCAGTTCTTTATTAATGTTTATAGTTATTTTTTGAATAATTATATTATTCTAAATATTATTATTTATTTATATTTTTTAGGAATTATATATTTAACTTAAATTTTTTCACAACACGAAAATAATGTTTTTTCAATAAATAGAAATCTTAAATAAACGATATTAAAAATATTAAGTAAAACAATTCAAAATAATTAAGATCATTGATGATATTTTTAGAATAATATAATATTTTTGGGATTTATTTAAATATTTTGTACATTTTATAATATTTTATTGATATAATTAATTTAAAATTAACCGATACCATCAAAACACAGAATAATGATATTTTAAAGAAATATTATTTTCATAAATTATGTAAAATTAATAAAAATCATAAATAAGGAAACATGGGTTAATATATGGTCTCAATTTACATCCTATGTTCATTTATAGTCTATTTGGAATTTTTTTTATTGAAAATGACTTTATTATATTTTAAGCATTTAATAAATTCTATATGTGTCATACCCCTCCTTTATAAAAGGAATCACATAAAATCACTTATTCACGACCATTTGAGAAAACATGGTCAACCATATCATGAAAAATTATATTATCTACATAATTATAAAATTTATAGAGGTTATTGTTGTATGAAAATACTAGGTCTAGGATCCTTCAGACTATATCTATTGGAGTTCGTTCAATGAAGTGGAAATCGCCTTAACTGACCGCTTACCTTTGAATTCTTCTTCTATAACATAAATATAATTGTTAATTGTCCAAAAATAATAAATTAAAATTCACAAATATTATTAAATGTTATTATCTTTTTCAAACCACTATTATCCACCCTCTATCCCTCAAATTTGAAGTGAAGTTATCGGTCGTACGTACGTATGGATTAACATATCCACATAGTGATACAAGTCATTTCTCTTAACTATATATTATGGATGAGTATTATGATATTTTAAAAAAAATTAATGATATTTATGAATAAATAATACTTCATTAATGAAAATATTACACCTACCTTTTTATTATTCAATCCATTGGGAATTATAACATTTCTCAGGCATACGTGTGGACTACAACCACTATAAAGCGATGTGATCCATTTTTCATTTATATTTAACATGGATAGTAATGAGAATGAATTTATTGAATATTTATGATATTTATATGGTATAATAATTATATATTAAAGGTGAATTATTATTTACCTTTCTTATATTCAATCCGTTGAAAAGTAAAAATAGAATTCATGTGTATGTACAGATTACCTCCCCAATGAAATGTGTAATTAATTTTTCTATCTATACCATTTATCAATGAATGTTAATATGGATATAATGGATATATATGATATTAAAAGTATCTTAATTATTCTGATATATAAATAAAATAAATTTTAATTTACTATATAGAAGGTCACAGTGCTTTGAATCAAGTTGAACTAAAGGTAAGGGTTTCTCATCACAATTATACTTCTGTAAGACATATTGCATATCAACCAATTATTTTTTAAGCGGAATATACAATTCCCCATGGAAATTTAATATCATTACTCCACTTATGTTTATGATATTTTATGTTTCATTTGAAATTATTCTTTATATGGGCTTATGATTCAAAATATATGAAAGTGGAATGGTTTTAATTCAAAATCTCATCATTAATCTCGATTGTTATGTTTAAGTATCCACTAATGAATATTTCAGTTACATATCCATGTTCTCTAAAAAAGTTCAAAAACAATTTTAATATTAACCTATGATTATTTAAATACATTATTTAATATTTTTTTCTTCAAAAAAAACATTTTAAATGGAATCAACCTATCATTTTACAGATGATGTACTTTTTAAATTTATGACTAAAGTGTGAAAGGAATGTTTTTTAACCTATACAACATAAATATAATTTCTAGCCATCATGACACATATATGATTTTAGTATTTCTTTACCATTTTACATGGTTATTTGGAGAAAAAAAATCCTTTTAATTTTCATAGTTTTTTTAATATGTGATTTGAAAATGGAATGGGTATTTTACAAAAAACAATTTCCACACGATCTTTCAAATTTTTTTCCCTTATAATATGAAATACAATAAATTCAGTTAATATTTACTAGGGATATGGTCCAGTGAAAAAATATTTATTATTTTTATCGTTTTTTAATGTTTATGATGAGAATAGGTTTACGAGACCCATTTCATTTCCATTAGTTATGTTATGATGAAATGTTTATAAAAACCATTTCATTTGATGAATTCTGATATGATTAATGTTTTTTGACGCGGTTCCAAACATATGTATGATTTTCATAATGTAATGGGTGGTACCTATATCTACCTATAATTTATTGGGTAATTACTAATGTTATATGTACTCGATAGTCACACATGAGGTTATCTCAAACCCAAAATAGGGTACACAAGTGGTCATCCCAAGCCCAACACATGTACATGGGTGGTTATCCAATTCCTAACCAGTTATGAATGTCAGGATGAGTTTCCTTGAAATATGGTTTCATATTCATATGTGTATGAAACAAATACATGAATTATACCATTATTATTCTCTTTTATTATTCATGTCATATTAACTTACATTATTTATTCCATTATATAGGATTACGATTTATGATATATAGGGTATGGTTTCACAATTTTATGCTTGTCTACTTATTCTCATATAATGCAAATGTGGTCATATATAACTCCCCTTTTTCCATTTTGGAGTATAATATCTCACTCTTTCTTATGTTTCTTCTCTACAAGGAATGTAGGAAGTTATTGTTGATGTTATGTCTTCTAAGGGTGATAGTTATATATAACTAAGCAATGGATATTATATTTCATTTATGAACTAGTTGTCAATATGTCCTTGTTTCTAATGGAACTATACCAATACGATTCTGGCATGTATCATAATGTTATGTAACAAATATTAATCTAATATGATTTGTATTTATTTATGAAAAATAAAATCTATTGTAGAAGATATTAGAGAAATATTTTGTTGAAATATATAAACTAGGATGAGAAAACAATTGTATGAACACTATGGATATGTTTAAGTACGAAATAAAATCCTAATTTTTTGGTAATGATCATGAAAAAACTATATTAAAAATAAAATTTTAGAAAAGAAGGTGTCACTATTTATACATACTATAAAGTATTTTTCATGATTATATTGTTTTTTACTATGTTTATTATCTCTCATAAAATTATTTTATTTTTTTTCAATGGATTGATCCTTATAAAATAATGTTAATGATAAATGTGATGGATAGTGAAATGTGTTTTCTCATGAGGAAATATATGTTATAGAATCTAGAATGAAAAATGTTATTTATATAGTCAAAAAACTTTCTCAATATATGAATCACATTAAACTTCTTAATAAGAAAACAAGGGAATAATGATCTATGGAGTCATTCATGATGAAACTACCACGTTCTTTTATTGGGTCCATCGATACACTATTCATTGATAAATATATATATACCTCAAATAAATTTTCTTCCATTATTTTAACTTTGGATCATGATTTTTTTTATATTTTTATCATTTAGATGTAGAATCATATTAGTTGGTGACTCTTATCAAGACCATGAGGGAACCTGATGAAATTTACTCCATGTAATGGGAATGGTTTAATATATAATCTCCCAACAAGATCATTTAACACATTATTCATACAAAAATGGAAAATGAATTTGTAGATCTTAAGAAAAGGTATGATGAATCTATTGATACATATGTTGAAAAGTTTACAAGACTTATGAGGTTTTTTTCTCGTATTATCATCCAAACTGAAATTGCGATTGATCAATTATTTAGGGAATAAAACCAAGACTCGAAATGGAAATATCTATAAGGCACATTTTTAAATATGAGGAAATTTTTCAATAAGACCTCAAGGTGAAAATGAGTTTTTGAGTTCCCCATGATTCTCATGTATTGGATAACAAAATTAATATGAAATTAAATGAGAATTCTAAAAACCATAGAGAGAATAATATAATATTTTTCTTAGGCTCAATGTGGGAAAAAACATGGAGGAATTTGTCATAAGGGTACTATTAAAACATTTATATATATAATAGAATTCAATCATGTGGATGAAAGTCTATGTGATGGGAATAAGTTATCTAATGATGTGAATATTGAGAAATCACCATATAAAGAATCACCAACAATTAAATATATCAAAATTCTATAGTATGAGAAGTTTTCTAGCCAGTTACTAAGTATGACGGTTAATAGGTATGATCATGATTAAAAACCTCTTATTCCTAAGGAATAGAAAAAAGACAATGAGATTATTATTTATAATGATTGGATTGATGATGATGAAATAATGGATTAAGAAGGAACATTAATGAATAATGTGTTTATGTATTGAGTTATCTGAATAATGATATAATAGTATCAGGGATATTATCATATAGTTGTATTTTATCAATATTAAGATAAATTGGAAACATCTAAGGATAATTATATAGTAGTTTTTCTATATGTATTTTCAATACTCTGCGGGATAATATAAAAAACCTTGAAAAGCGATTCAGCGATAAGTTGATATTTTATGGAAACACATTATTGGGTGAATAAAAACCATTAATAGATGTATTATTTTGGGTTCAGAATGTTTAATTGGGATAAAGAGATAATCTATGTTGATGATAAAAGTTGGATAGTGTTGATGAACAAGGAAAATCAGTTGTTATTTTATTAGAATGGTATTTAGATCATATTTGATGAATTTTATTATACGTTCGGAAATATGGAATATATTCAACAGTATTTTAAGGTAATTTTTTTGAATAGGTATTGTATTAATTTTTAACCCTTCATTTTTTACTGTGAGGATGACTTATGAGTTATGGATACCACCATGATTTTATATGTTTATAGATAATCATGAGATCAAAGACATAGAACCCCTTTATGGGGATTAATCTAATAGATTTTTGAGGTGATCTACATTTTTCATGAAAATATATATTATGTTAGGGTATATATAATTCTTAGGTTTAATATAAAGTATTATTTTTGGAGAATAATATTATATTTTTGGGGATGTATGATGAAAGTCATAAGATAACCTTTGAGGTTAAAATATCAGTAATATTGAGTTTATTGAGGTCGTTTGGGATAAAGGGTTATTTATTTACATAAATGGGTATTATATCATGGAATCTATATTATTAAAGATTATTAATTTTGGTATATGATATTATACGTAAATAATGATGATTAAAGAAAAAATGTGAGACAATAATATAAGAATATATGATCAAAGCCTTATAATTTTGGGTTTTCAACATGGTCAAGGGTATTCGTAAAGAGTTTTTAGGATATTCATTTATAGAATGATTTAAATTGAACTTTGATTGTTAATAATTAATTTTTATTAATATGGTATTTCATTATATAATGGTTTATTCATTTTAGGAATTATATAAACTTATTTTAACAATATTGGTTTTGGTTAATTTATAGAGATAATAGGAATAGTTATTGTTCTATTTAGAAAATCTGATCCATAGAAATTAATTTTAGTTATACAAGTAAGAAAAATTCATCTAGAATACAAATTGTTTAGTAAAAAAAGATGATATTGTGGTGGAAGATGATTAATGGATGAAATTACTCATAAAAAGTAAGTATATATCCATATATTCTTCATATAGATAGTAGATAAATTTATAAACTATAGGAAAAGGATATTTATAAATAAAATTATTTTTAACTCGAATTATGATTAATTGATGATATTTTATCTCCTAAATGATTTATTGTTTTTTGGCTGTCAACTTTATCCTCACCATACTTTATATCACTGTCTATATATTCTTATGAGATAGGTATTTCTTTAATCTTCATATTTTTAATTCCCACTATCTTTGAAGTATATTAAATACTAGACATTTATTATCCTAGATGACTATAACAATTGGAATTCAAACTTATCAAGAGGATGTGTTATTAAACTTATTTAATATGTTGGTTTCCATAAAGGAACATTCAATTGTGAAACCCTTAATTGGTGAAAAAGAATTGAGAGTTTTAAATTTATTAAATTCAGTAGAATGTAACACCACAATATTTTATGATATATATATATACATATATATATAAGAATATATAAGAATATATATTTATCTTCTTTGATAGCATGTGTTACAAGAAAGTACGAGTTTAAATGAACAACGATATACTAAAAAAATATTATTAATTAAT
Source organism: Viscum album (assembly GCA_963277665.1). Taxonomy (NCBI): domain Eukaryota; kingdom Viridiplantae; phylum Streptophyta; class Magnoliopsida; order Santalales; family Viscaceae; genus Viscum; species Viscum album. The sequence goes on from OY728162.1 coordinate 42,831,573, forward strand.
TATATCATATAGAAAATAATTGGGAATTCATGAATAGGAGTTAATAAATTTGGAATTTTATACAAAGAACCTACTTGAATCACGATGACTAATACTTAAATTTTTTTTATTTTTTTTATTCTAAAAAATTTATTTTCTTAAAAATTAATTTTATTAATTTTTTGATAATATATAATAATTAATTTTTCAAAGATTTAAAATTATTATTTAGTATATTGAAGACCATTTTTAATTTCATCCTAAAAATATTTTCTTTGTGGTGTTTTTTTCTTAAATGATGGATTTTTATATGAATAGTGAATCATTCATTTATTTTTAATGAACCTTGTATTTTTATTTAAATTATTTTAAAAATTTATTTTTTAGATTAGTTTTTAATTGTATGTAGTTAATTTTTAGTTATAATATTCAAATTAAGGGTTTTAAAATGGAATTTATACTTGAATATAACATAAAAAAATTTTATATTTAAATAATTCATTTTTCAAAAAACTATTTTAATCACAAATTTTATATTTGATTTAAAATTAAATTCAATTAATTATATGGTTTTAATCACGAAATATATATTCAATATTTTGGAATAATAAATTCAGAATTTGGGAAATATTTCCCAATTATGTTTGTCTAAAATGAATAGTTACCAGGGTAAAATTTATCACCTTAGTAAAGATAAAATTTGGAGAATTCAGGTTAAAAATATGTAATTATGACATAATTTTTCATACCAATTCATATTTGTAGAAATTAATTTCTACTTTATAACCTTATTCTATAAATTTATTAGATTAATTGACACTTATCTTTTAAAATGACATATATATTATTTTTATGATCAAAAGTGACAAAATGTCACTCTCTTTGTTTTAAATAACACTTATGTTTTAATATTATGTTCATATTTAGTAATGTAAAGAACCGTAAAATTCAAGGGAAATTTTTTCTTAATTTTCTTTGGAATTCTATAAGAGCGCGGTTTCTGACGGCACCTGATTCTGAGGCCCGGAGTGCCCGGAATCATTTTCCGAAGTTTGGCACGGGTACGTTCAGTGAACGAACGAGCAGGAATTTCTAACTTTTGAACCGGTGCCTGGAATCAAATTCCGAGGGCACCGATGAACTCGCAGCGCCGATATTCACTTAAGGAGACCTTTTCCGAGGTTGCGTTTTATGCGGGACGAAAGTTAGTTTTGGGAGAAATTATAAGAAGTTAAATAAAAATGAGGGAACCGTTTTTATTTTTATTTTGTTGGTTAACTTCTCCCAAAGGGAGTTAAAGGTGGGACCCACATCCACTTAACCTCCCTTGGGAGGATTAAGTGTGGTGGGGACCACACGAAGCATAACTCTTCACCTCTTTTTTTAAAAAAAAACTCCCTTAAACTCCCATTTTTAATGAACTTGACAACTTAGGTTATTAAATGGGTTGAGTTGTTCAATTACAAATCTTTGAATTTCAAATGGTTTGGTTGAGTAAATAAAATAAGACCTTAGCTTATTTTATTTGGGTTACAATTCTCTAGACAATCTTGAGAGAATTTGGAACCTATTTCTTCTTCTTCTTCTTCTTCAAGCTTTGACAAAGAACGCGAAGAACCTTCGAGCATCGACAAAGAACACCACGTTCTCGGGAACCGTTTTCCGCGACGTCATACCCGCGATACTGACGACGTACTTCTTCCGCGACGATTTCCAGCAACGAAATCGTCATCAAAGAACTCTGAATCCTCGCTTCACGACATCGACGTCCTTCTTCCGTGACGCCGACCACCGCGACACTCGTCTTCCGCGGGTCGTTGACGATCAACGTTCTTGAACCAAGGTAGGGGTTGTTGTTGTTTATTTGTTTATTCTCGTTCTTGGTTCTAGTATGACAATCTTTAGGATTATTGTTAAGTGTTATCGACTAACGAGAGGGGGGCCAGACCGCACAAACACGACCGAATCCCCCCTCCTTTGTTCTTGAATATTATTTCCTTGCGGATGAACGAGATGGCGTGGTGCCGTCGCACCACACGGGAATCGCAAGGCTATAATCGTGTGGCGCCGTCGCACCGCACCACGTAAAGTTTATCAAGAACGCGACGTCGTCGCGCCGCGTCGAAGGAAACCGAAGGCGCCGCGGCTGGATCGGGGTCGCGGCGGAGGGGCGCGGTGTCGTCGCACCGCGCCGGACAACGAAGGCCGCGGTCGGTTCCGGGCCGCGGCGGAACGAGAAGACCGGCGGCTCGCTGGGCCGCCGGTGTCCGAAGTCGGAAGGGGACCGGCTTTGCCGGTCCATTGAAGAAGAACCGGCCGGCCAGGTCGGGCCGACCGGAAGGGGAAATACCGGGGGAATTTAATTCCCCCGGCCAACTTAATTGGCCCCCCATTATGAGGGGGGGGGGGGGTTTCACAAAGGGGGGGGGGGGGGCAGCGCCCCCCCCCCCCCGTTTTTCTCAAAGGCAGGCCCCCACAAGGGGGGCCGTTGAACAAAGGCGCGCCTTTCAGCCGCGCCGCCAGTAGGAAAGCGGGGGCCTTGCCCCCCGTGCGTGGCACCCGAGCGGTGCCAGGCCGCGCCGCCACCGGCCGGGCGGGGTCGGGGCGACCCGGTTCGGGCCGACCCAGGGGGGGTCGGGCCGGGTCGGCCCGGACCCGGACCCCCCTTTTTCGAATCGACTTAATTCTTTTGCTCATAACATGAGCTACAGACCTCCGATTGATGAGCCGTCAGTGGGGATGCGATCCTTGGATCGAGACGGTCGTTTCGGTATATCGCACTCAATATTTTGGAACACTTTGAGTTCAGCCGGGTTGGTTCGTCCACGAAACCAACCGAGCCTTCGGAGCGAAAATGCTCATATCTTGAGCTACGGACGTCCGATTGACGTGCCGTTAGCTTTGTTGAGTTCCTCTTAGTGAGAAGAATCTTTTGGCATACTCCGCCCGAGGTTTGGATGCAGTTGGAGTACGGTCGGGTTGGTTTTGCCTTAAAAACCAACCGGGCCCCTGCGACGAAAAAGCCAATAACTCTCAGACCGGGCGTCCGATCGACGCGCCGTCTGTTGCGTTGAGTTACTGTTGACGATACGGAACTTTTGGATACATCAACTCTGGACTTAGTGACAGTTGATGTATCAGCCTCTCGGCTCATGGAGCGAACCCTCCCGAATGAGCTTGCTGTGTGCGGGAACCCTAGTGCTGGCTGCGACTATGACTACTACTACTACTGCTACTGTGACTGCGACGACGAAAATACTGAGATCCTTGGTGTATTCGACGACGAAATCAGCACTCAGCGATCCTACGTGGATCAGTGCTACAAGTCCTGTGTGGGCCCGATCCTGTGTGTGTCCGATCCTGTGTGGGTCTTTGCGCTCAGCGGTCCTGTGTGAACCAGCGCCTACAGGTCCTGTGTGGGCCCGATCCTATGTGGGTCTTTGCGGGGGTTAGTTACCTATCGATCCTTCGTGGGTCCGACGACTTAGATGGATCAGAGATCTTCTTTATCATCTTTCGAAGAAGTATACCTGTGTGAGATGAATCTTGTTGCTTTCCTGTGTGGATTGTGTTGTGCTATCCTGTGTGGATTTCGTTTTACTTTCCTGTGTGGAATACATATACTTTCCTGTGTGGACTGAGTTGTACTTGGGATCGGAGGTTGGAGCGTATTGGAATTGATGACTTAGGTATATGTATGGTCATATACCTAAGCAGCGTCGGTTGTTACTTTGTGATTGTATCTTCCTTTGTGGTTTATCCTTTGTGGATTTTGGGAGACCTTCAGGGGTCTCGGGGTCCCTACTGAGTAGCTTATACTCACCCCTACACGGGCTATGCCCGCACTACGTTGTGTTGGTTGCAGACGACGGACATCGTTGATCTTGGCTGAGGCTTGCAGAGCAGGACGGTACCCAGAGGTGGACCTCTGGGCGGGACGTGTTCGGAGCGGACGGCGGGACCCGTGGAGCAGTGGAGCTATCTGTACCCACCCTTTAGGTGGGATTTCCAGTGTACAGCTTGGTGTAGCGGCTTTTACTTTACAATTGTTGTTTTCCCTTTCGAGTTGTACTTTAATTTCAGTTTGGGATTGTATACTGGCCCATTTACTTTTCCGCACTTCAATTGTACTCTGTTTTTACATAGTGTTTACTATTCCGCTTGCTTACTCTGTGGTGGTTGTTTACTTTTCAAAGGCAATTCATTCCCTTTTTGTTGGGATTTACGCCTTGGTGCTAGTCGCCAGCCCCTGGCCTCGGGATGGCGGGCTTGGGGTAGTCACGGCACGGGTCCCGAGGGCGGGTCGTGACAAATTGGTATCAGAGGGGTTCGGTTCTACCGCGGACTCTGATCTTTTCTATGTGAAGCAATAATGTTTAGCGTATTGAGTGTGGTTATCAGTCCAGGGAGTCCAGTGTTGGTGCGGCGGCTGACGTATCCGTACACCAGGACCCTGACTTCTGATTTCCGACTTAAAGCACGAAAACATTGATTGCATGTGTGTTTCAAAGTTTTCTTTGTGATTACTTAATATTTCAGCTCACCAGGTATACTGTTCTGACCGTGGCGCACCTGTTTCCTTTTCAGGATGGCCCCACGATGGTAGCCAGCTAGGGTTCCGAGAGTCGAGCGTGTTGATAGCCCACCGAGCGAAAAGGCCTCGGTGCAGGGCCCTTTGTCAGCAGTGGCACCGGCGGTAGCTCTACCCGTCGAGCCACCGATGCTTCCAGCACCAGCCGATGACAATGCACGTCGCCTCAGCGCACTGCATGAGTTTCAGTGCCAGCGACCGCCCTGGTTTCGTGGGGAGACGGACCCCCAGGCAGCCGAGGACTGGCTGGAGGTAGTAGTACGTGTGTTTAGGCTAGTGAGGACACCAGCAGACCTCATGGTGATCCTCACTGCGAGCCTACTACACGCAGAAGCCGGACGATGGTGGAGCTTGATGCTCCAGGTGTACGATGAGGCATCTCTTCTATGGACGGACTTTGAGAGCCTCTTCTACTCGGAGTTCGTCCCAGCCACCCTTCGTGCGGTGCGTATTCAGGAGCTTCTTCAGCTGCGGTAGGGCAGCATGACGGTCGCTCAGTACTCGGCGAGATTTACTGATCTCTCGCGCTAATCGACCGACATGGTACGAGACCCATTCTTCCGGGCCCGGACCTTCGAGCAGGGTTTGAGACATGAGATCAGGGCATCGCTAATCTCCCTCAGCATACCGACTCAGACAGGAGTACTGGAGCGGGCCCTTTTGATCGAGAGTTTCCTTGCTGAGTCTACACCAGCACCGAGACCCACCGCAGGGCGGCACTTGGCAGAGTCTTCTATAGTAGGCAGTCGACGGATGAATCAGGGGTCCAGGCAGACCAGACCTTCAGGCAGACGACCTCAGGACACTAGCTCAGCAGTGCGGGGCACACAGCGCGGAGCCAGTCTTTCGAGAGGCAGGGAGTGCTACTCGTGCGGCGGGCAGGGCCACATGGCTCATGACTGCCCGACCCGCCATGCAGAGGAGCAACAGACGGTTGAGGGAATACCAAGGAAGAGGCAGTTGGTCGACCGTGGCGGTCCGCAGGGAGGAGGCGGACGTGGCAGGGGAGCTGGATGAGCAGCAGGTGGTGGGAAACACTTTGAGGCTCTACCACCACCACCACCAGGAGGTCCACCCCGACCTCAGGGGAGAGCACAGCTTCAGGAAGATGAAGCTTACGATCATGGAACTCCGGAAGCGGGTGGACTAGTGCGGGACTAGCTCCAGCCATAGAGTCCTTTTCCCATAATGCCTCTCGCTTCGTAGTTTGTGTTACCTTGTATCCTTGTACTTTAAGTTGAGGTAATAAAATATACTTTCCTTGGTGACTTTTGTTTTCTTGTCTTTTGTTTGTTTTTACTAAGAGGTGCCGGTTAAAAACTGTTGACTTGACCCTCACTTGCGAGATTCTTACTGGAGGGAACCTAGTGAGCACACACTAATGCCGACAGTGTGACTCAACCCTTGGAGGAGAGAGTAACAGTTGGATCTCTTAGTAGCAACGTCGAGGCCTTACGACGTCATCCATGCCATGAATTAACTAATCATGATGGGATTGACTGTTTTAGGCAAGGAACGTGGTTCATCCAGGCGATGAGACTGGATTTCACTTTTCGGCCAAGGAGAAATCTTTGCAGCTTTGTCGTACATTGAGGAGGATGGGGAAACCCTTCGTGTGGTCAGACAGATGTCAGCAGAGCTTCCAGGAGCTGAGACAGAGGTTGACTAGCGCACCTATCTTGAGTTTGCCTGAGGAGGGAGTAGGGTATGTAGTTTACTGCGATGCATCAGGGACCGGACTCGGTTACGTCCTGATGCAGGAGCGGGCAGTGATCGCCTATGGATCACGACAGTTGAGGCCGCATGAGCAGAACTACGCTACCCATGACCTGGAGTTGGCAGCAGTGGTCTTCGCTCTGAAGACATGGCGGCACTATCTGATGGGCGAGCGCTTTACAGTCTTTTCTAATCATCAGAGTCTCAGGTATATCTTCTCGCAGAAGGACCTGAACCTGAGACAGCGGCGATGGCTTGAGTTCCTCCAGGACTATGACTTTGAGATAGTCTATACTCCTGGGAAGGGGAACGTAGTAGCCAATGCCCTCAGCAGGAGGATGGGAATTCAGCTACATGAGGAGGCGACAGAGCAGCTAGCCTCTTTGCAGATATCCTTCGTGGATAGAGATGGAGCAACCTTCCTCCAGTCTCTCACAGTCACCCCTACTCTACTACAACAGGTCAGAGAGGCACAACGTGAGGACGCTGACTATGAGACACGGCGTGCACAGATATCCTCGGGACAGACACCTGATGGTTTCTCCCTTGGAGCAGAGCACAACATCCTTTTCAGAGGACGTACCATGGTAACAGTTGCTTTGCGAGAGGAGGTGCTGAGAGAATTTCACACTTCTCCTTTAGCGGTACATCCAGGAGTGGCGAAGATGTACCAGGATCTCAGACGACAGCACTGGTGGCCGGGCATGAAGAAGGATGTAACAGAGATTGTTTCTCGATGCCTCACCTGCCAGTAGGTGAAGTCAGAGCATCAGGTTCCAGCAGGCTTGGTACAGCCCTTGGAGGTCCCGGAGTGGAAGTGGGACGACATATCTATGGAATTTGTGACTGGACTTCCATGCACTTCTAGAGGTCATGACTCCATTTGGGTGATTGTTGACCAACTCACCAAGTCGACACACTTCTTACCCATCAGAGAGCAGGGCTCATTGGGGAGCTTGGGACGTCTCTACGTTCAGGAGATTGTACGACTTCACGGTATGCCATCATATATCTTCTCCGATCGAGATGCTCTCTTTACTTCTCGGCTTTGGAAGGGGTTACAGGAGGCGTTCGGGACGCAGCTACGTCTGAGCACAGCCTTTCACCCTCAGACGGATGGCCAGATGGAGAGGACCATTCAGACTCTCGAGGACATGCTCCGCGCATGTGTCCTCGACTTTGGTCGTAGCTGGGAGGACCACCTACCCTTGGTGGAGTTTGCGTACAACAACAGCTACCACTCCACCATCGGGATGGCACCGTACGAGGCATTGTACGACCGACCTTGTAGATCTCCTTTGTGCTGTACAGACCCTGGAGAGTCAGCACTTGTGGGACCTGAGATGGTCCAGGCCACGACAGAGAAGGTCCAGGTCATCCAGGAGCGGATGAGGACAGCTCAGAGACGGCCGAAGTCATACGCTGACAGGAGGCGGAGGCCACTAGAGTTCGAGGATGACGACCACGTCTTCTTGAGGGTATCACCTCGACGTGGTATTCGGAGATTTGGCCGAGGCGGCAAGTTATCTCCATGCTTCATCGGACCCTTCCAGGTCCTCAGCAGGATTGGCGAGGTGGCTTATCGCCTAGCTCTACCACCTCAGTTGCATCGGGTGCACGACATCTTCCACGTATCTCAGCTGAGGAGATACGTGCACGACCCGACGCACATCATTGACCATGGGGAGCTTGACGTTGACGATGGGGCGACTTTTACGGAGGTCGCGGTGGAGATCGAGGATCGACAGGAGCGGGTCCTACGAGGACGGTCGATTCCTCTAGTGCGCATCAGATGGCAGCACGAGAATCTCCAGGAGAGTACATGGGAGCAGGAGGCTCAAATGCGTGCTCAGTACCCTCATTTGTTTCCCTAGTTTTTGATGTATCTTTACGGGGATGTAAAGCCCTGAGGTGGGAGTAATTTAAAGACCTGTAAAATTAAAGGGAAATTTTTTCATAATTTTCATTGGAATTTTACAAGAGCGCGATTTCTGACGGTACCTGATTCCGAGTCCCGGAGTGCCCGGAATCATTTTCCGAAGTTTGGCTCGGGTACGTTCAGTGAAAAAACGAGTGGGAATTTCTATCTTTTGAACCGGTGCCCAGAATCAAATTCCGAGGGCACCGATGAAATCGCAGCGCCGATATTCGCTTAAGGAGACTTTTTCCGAGGTTGCGTTTTATGTGGGATGAAAGTTAGTTCTGGGAGAAATTATAAGAAGTTAAATAAAAATGTGGAAACACTTTTTATTTTTATTTTGTTGGTTAACTTCTCCCAAAGGGAGTTAAAGGTGGGACCCACATCCACTTAACCTCCCTTGGGAGGATTAAGTATGGTGGGGCCCACACGAAGAATAACTCTTCACCTCTTTTTTAAAAAAAAACTCCCTTAAACTCCCCTTTTTAATGAACTTGACAACTTAGGTTATTAAATGGGTTGAGTTGTTTAATTTCAAATCTTTGAATTTCAAATGGTTTGGTTGAGTAAATAAAATAAGACCTTAGCTTATTTTATTTGGGTTAGAATTTTCAAGACAATCTTGAGAGAATTTGGAACCTACTACTACTACTTCTTCTTCTTCAAGCTTTGACGAAGAATGCGAAGAACCTTCGAGCATCGACAAAGAACACCACGTTCTCGGGAACTGTTTTCCGCGACGTCATACCCGCGATACCGACGACGTACTTCTTCCGCGTCATTTCTTCCGCGACGATTTCCCACGACGAAATCGTCGTCAAAGAACTCTGAATCCTCGCTTCACAACAACGATGTCCTTCTTCCGTGACGCCGACCACCGCGGTGCTCGTCTTCCGCGGGTCGTTGAAGATCAACGTTCTTGAACCAAGGTAGGGGTTGTTGTTGTTTATTTGTTTATTATCGTTCTTGGTTCTAGCATGACAATCTTTAGGATTATTGTTAAGTGTTATCGACTAACGAGAGGGGGGCCGGACCGCACAAACACGGCCGAATCCCCCCTCCTCTGTTGTTGAATATTATTTCCTTGCGGATGAATGAGATGGCGTGGTGCCGTCGCACCACGCGGGAATCACAAGGCTATAATCGCGCGACGCCATCGCGCCGCGCCACAGAAAGTTTATCAAGAACGCGACGCTGTCGCGCTGCGTCGAAGGAAACCGAAGGCGCCGCGGCCAGAGTGGGGCCGCGGCGGAGGGGCGCGGTGCCATCGCACCGCGCCGGACAATGAAGGCCGCGGCTGGTTCCGGGCCGCGGTGGAACGAGAAGACCGGCGGCTCGCCAGGCCGCCGGTGTCGGAAGCCGGAAGGGGACCGGCTTTGCCGGTCCGTTGAAGAAGAACCGGCCGGCCAGGTCGGGCCGACCGAAAGGGGAAAGACCGGGGGAATTTAATTCCCCCGGCAAACTTAATTGGCCCCCCATTATGAGGGGGGGCCGGTTTCACAAAGGGGGGGCAGCGCCCCCCCCCCCGTTTTTCTCAAAGGCAGGCCCCCACAAGGGGGGGCCATTGAACAAAGGTGCGTCTTTAAGCCGCGCCGCCAGCAGGAAAGCGGGGGTATTGCCCCCCGCGCGTGGCATCCGAGCGGCGCCAGGCCGCGCCGCTGCCGACCGGGCCGCGCCGGACCGCGCCGCTGCGCCGGGCCGCGCCGCCGTGCCGGACCGCGCCGTCGCGCCGGGCCGGGTCGGCCCGGACCCGGACCCCCCGTTTTCGAATCGACATCGGTCTTTTTCTCATAACTTGAGCTACGAACCTCCGAATGACGAACCGTCAGCGGCGATGCGATCCTTGGATCGAGACGGTCGTTTCGGTATATCGCACTCAATGTTTTGGAATACTTTGAGTTCGTTCGGGTTGGTTCGTACATGAAACCAACCGGGCCTTCGGAGCCGAAACGCTCATATCTTGAGCTACGGACGTCCGATTGATGTGCCGTTAGCTTTGTTGAGTTCCTATTAGTGAGACGAATCTTTTGGAATAATCCGCCCGAGGTTTGAACACAGGTGGAGTACGGTCGGGTTGGTTTTTCCTTAAAAACCAACCAGGCCCCTGGGACGAAAAAGCCAATAACTCTCAGACCTGGCGTCCGATCGACGCGCCGTCTGTTGCGTTGAGTTACTGCTGACGATACAGAACTTTTGGATACGTCAACTCTGGACTTAGTGACAGTTGATGTATCAGCCTCTTGGCTCGTGGAGCGGACCCTCCCGAACGAGCTTGCTATGTGTAGGAACCCTAGTGCTGGCTGCGACTGTGACTACTACTGCTACTGCTACTGTGACTGCGACTACGACAATACTGAGATCCTTGGTGGATTCGACGACGACTTCAACAATCAGCGATCCTACGTGGATCAGTACTACAGGTCTTGTGTGGGCCCGATCCTGTGTGGGTCCGATCCTGTGTGGGTCTTTGCCCTCAGCGGTCCTGTGTGAACCAGCGCCTACAGGTCCTGTGTGGGCCCGATCCTGTGTGGGTCTTTGCGGGGGTTAGTTACCTATCGATCCTTCGTGGGTCCGACGACTTAGATGGATCAGAGATCATATTTATCATCTTTCGAAGAAGTATACCTGTGTGTGGTAAATCTTGTTGCTTTCCTGTGTGGATTGTGTTGTGCTATCCTGTGTGGATTTCGTTTTGCTTTCCTGTGTGGAATACGTATACTTTCCTATGTGGACTGAGTTGTACATAGGCTCGGAGGTTGGAGCGTATTGGAATTGATGACTTAGGTATATGTATGGGCTTATACCTAAGCAGTGTCAGTTGTTACTTCGTGATTGTATCTTCCTTTGTGGTTTATACATTGTGGATTTTGGGAGACCTTCAGGGGTCTCGGGGTCCCTACTGAGTAGATTATACTCACCCTGCACGGGCTATGCCCGCACTACGTTGTGTTGGTTGTAGACTACGAACAACATTGATCATGGCTGAGGCTTGCAGAGCAGGACGGTACCCGGAGGTGGACCTCTGGGCGGGACGTGTTCGGAGCGGACGGCGGGACCCATGGAGCAGTGGAGCTATCTGTACCCACCCTTCAGGTGGGATTTCCAGTGGACAGCTCGGTGTAGCGGCTTTTACATTACAGTTTCTGTTTTCCCTTTCGAGTTGTACTTTACTTTCAGTTTGGGTTTGTATACTGGCCCATTTACTTTTCCGCACTTCAATTGAACTCTGTTTTTACTTAGTGTTTACTATTCAGCTTGCTTACTCTGTGGTGGTTGTTTACTTTTCAAAGGCAATGCCTTCCCTTTTTGTTGGGATTTACGCCTTGGTGCTAGTCGCCAGCCCCTGGCCAATGGAAGGCGGGCTTCGGGTAGTCATGACACGGGTCCCGAGGGAGGGTCGTGACATGTTATTAATTATTTTGAATATTAATTTTTTTAATAATAAAATTATATTCATTGTGGTAATTTATTTCTCATTTTTTGGAATAATATAATTACCTTAAATTCTTTCATAATGTAAAAATAGTAAATATTTAATTAATAATAAAATTAAAATAAAAATATATTAAAAATATTACAAATAATATAATTTGAATTAATTAATGTGATACAATAATTTTTTAGATAAATATTACATTTTATGAATGTATTAATATATTTTATCATTATTTTCTTATTTTCATGATGTTATTAAAATGAATGAAATTAATAGCTTAAAAAATGACAATAATGATATTTTATGAAAGTGATACTTTTTTAAGTTTTCTAAAAATATTAAAATACTAAATAAGGGAAAATGGAATAATATATGGAATAATATTTCATAACTTATGTATTTATTAGCCATTTGGTTCCATTTATATTGAGAATGACATTATTTTATTTTAATATTTATCGATATTCAATGTGTGTCATTCCACTCCTTAATAAAAGAAAACCCCTTTTTCCCTTATGCGCTTACCTTTGACCATACTACCCATACATCCCCAAAAATTTTGCCTTCTAAAAATTTGTTATGAAAATTATATAGTTTTTTTCTTCTCGAAATACTTTCACTATGATCCTTAGGAGAAAATCTAAAGGATTTATTTGATATAAGAGATAATCGCCTTAACATATAACTTTATTTTTACTTCTTCTTTTGTCTCCTAGAAATAAAATGAAATAATCATAAAATAATAAATTTAGTATTAAAAATATTATGGAATATTATTATTATTATATATAAATCACCATCATCTAACCTCCATCCATCAAATGTGATGTGAAGGTATCCTTTAGGTGTACATATATCTTACCGTCTCCACATAGCGATACAATTAATTTTTCATCACTATATTTTATGGATAAATATTATGAAGGTCTACATAATGATAAATTATATTTTGAAAACAATAATAATTATTTAATTATAAGATATGTACTATATTTATCTCTTTCGATATTTTGGGATATTATGACGTTTCCCTTGCGTTTGCGTGAACTTCCACCTACACAAATCTACATGATTCATTTTTCATTTATATCTTACTTGGATTGTAATAATGATTAATTTTATGAATATAAATGATATATATCACATAATAATTATATTTAAATAGTGAATTAATATTTACCTTTCTTATATTACATCTTTCAAATAATGAACGTAGCGTTAATGCATACATATGACTTACCATCTCCATGAGTGGTGTAATTAATTTTTCTAGGTATCCCTTTTGTAAATGAATTTAATTATTTATAATATATATATATATATATATTACATTATAAATATGAAAAATTGCACTGATATAGAAATAAAAAAAAATTAATTTATTATTTAGATGGCTAGAGTGCCTTCGAGTCATGTGGAAATTATGGTAATTATTTCTCATCTCAACTTTACTTATATAAAACATATTCTCTATCCACCAATTATTTTTTTGTGTAACATATAATTATTCTTGTTAATGTTTCATCACTATTACCATTATTTTCATTATACTTTAGGATTTATTTTAGTTTATTATTTCACAGGGCTTAAGATTCAAACGTTACCTTGTTTTTATGTGTTTAATTCACAATCTGAATAGTTATCAGGATTGTTATATTTTTGTCTATATTTGGGAGTATTTCAATTAATTATCCATGCTATCTAATTTTTTTTTCTATTTTTAATCTTAAAATATATTCTATTAAATACATTCTTATCCATGTTTAAAATTTTTAAATATTTTTTATAAAATGAACCTTTCTATCATTTTCCGAATTAGGAAAATTTTAATTTCCAAACTAAAATATGAAATTAATGTTTTTTAACTTGTATATTATGAATAGAATTTCCCCCCACATTACACCTCAATTATTTTAATAATCTTTAATAATTTTATAAGTTCATTTTAAAATAAAAATTTCTCTTTAATTTGTTTACAATTTTTTTTCCAAGAATAAATTTCCAAATAAAAATGGTATTTTCGATAATAAATATTCTAACTGATATTTAAAAATCATTTATACATCTAATATTGAATCTTGTGATGTTAATTAATATTCCAAGGTGATTTGATCCACTGATCCATTATATGATCAATATCAGGATGGATATTATTTATAATTAAAATATGCGTTTCTACACATTTATTTTCCTTGTGTTATGATACTATTAAATGTTGATGAAAACCATTTAATTACATTAGTTCAAATATGTGTATAGTTTTATTATGTATTTTTCAATATATATATGATTTTCATTATGTGAGGGGTGATAAACATATCTCTATTTAATTAATTTGATAATGAATAATGGTCTATGTCCTAAAGGGTATATGAGTGGTTATCCTAAGCCCAAAAGAGGATTCATTATAGTTTTTCCCAAGACCGACACTAGTAAATGGATGGTCAGACCAAGGAAATCATGTTATGAATGTCTTGGTGTGTATCCATAACATTTTTTTGTATTATTATGCATATTCTAATAATCCATTTCTTATTCCATTGTTATTCTAATTTATTATTAGTATATTATAAACTACTTTTCTTTATTCCATTACTCAATATTATAACCTATGAATTGTAGGATATGGTTTTCAAATTTTACTCTCATGTAATCATGCCACTATTCTCATTTTTGATAATGTGATCATAGATAACTCTTTTGTTACCCATACTGAGAATTATATCTCACCCTTTCTTGTGTTTATTTTCCATAGGTTATGAAGAAATGCATTGTGCATTATATTTTTAAAAATGATTTTTGTTATAAATTTCTAATTGGGAAAGATTCTCATTATTTTATGAACTAGTTTATATGTATCTATTTTTCCAAAGACCATAAAACTATATGATTATTGGGATAATCATCTTTTTATGTATGTAATATTCATCTAATAATATTTATATTTATCTGTGAAATGTATGGGTTGTTATAGATATTATCATATAAATGTTTAGCTATCCATTGGATGATATGATGGGAAAACATCAGTAATACCCCTATAGATAAGTTTATGTATGGGATGAAATACTAATGTTTTGGTAATGATCATGAATGTCCTATGTTAAATTTATGAAATTAAAAATAAGGTTTCATGATCTATTTATCTGATAAATAAACATTTAGGAATTTATGGATTCCCACATTGATTATTGTTGATTATAAAATTAATTTGGTTTATGTTAATGGATGGATCCCTATGTAATCATGTTAACGATTAATACAATAGATAATGTATGGATTATTATTCGGAGAATAAAAATTTTATAGAATATGAAATGAAAAATATCATATCAATACTCACAAAAATTTATCAGGCATTGATTCTTAATGAACATCCAAATGGTTAATGAAGGGACCAGTTCCACATTGTGTTCTTCTAGAGGCCCTCTTTCCTTCTTTTATTTGGTCCACTGATCCACTATTCCTTGATAAATATATCAATACCAATTAAAATATAGTTTATATTACATAAATATCATACAATAAAAATATTATTTTGGATATTTATCATTTAGAGGAAATGAAGATCAATAGTGTACTATTATGTAGAACTCAAAAGAGTATGATGAAATTTACAAAATTAAATGTGATATAATTAAGAGATTCTTTATCAATAATTACATCTATCAAATAAATCAAAAAATGGAAAGGTAATTCTATAAGAATAATTAAAAGGATGAAGAATATATTAGTACCTATGAGTAATATTTCAAAATAGTTATAAGTTATACATATTTTATTAGCATCCAACCAGAAAGTAAGATTGATTGATTCTTAAGCGGATAAAGGCAAGTCTCTAAAGAGAGTTACCCATAAGGGATTTTTTATACTTTGAGAAAATAATTCAATGGGACATCAAGGTAGAAATTTAAATTTTAGTTTCCCATGAATCCCATATATTTGATAAGATAACCAAGATGTAATTTAATGGGAGTTCAAAAAACCATGTAGAAAAGAAGATGATATTTCCCTTATGCTCAATGTGTTGAAGGAAACATGGAAGAATTTCTCTTAATGTTTCTAGTAAATTTTTAATGTGTGGAAAGTAATGAAATTGTGGTAATGAATGATTATGTGGTGGGAATATGCTATTTAATGATTAAAATATAGATTAATATCCATATAAGGAAACACCCACAATCCTTTGTTTCAAATTGTAATAGTATAGTCATTAAGAAGAATAGTTCACAAATAGGACAGATTGTGTAAATGATAACCATCAACAACCACTTAAACCTATAAAAATGGAAAATCCTATATGATAAGTATATCTGAGGAGGGTTATGATAGTTATGAATAATGGTTAATAGTTTAATAAGGAATGCGAATGAATAATGTCTTTATGCAACATGTTTTTAGAATTATGATGTGTAAGTATGAGTGATATTATGATATATTGGTATTTTACCAATATAATGAGAATTATTAAAAATATATGGATTATTCGATAGCATTTTTTAAATATGTATTTGATATAATATTTTGAATGGTATCAAAATCCTATCAAATTACTTCAGTGATAAGGTTATATTTTATGGAAACACATGATTCATGGAATGATAACCCTTAATAGATGTCTAATGTGGGAATAATAATGATTTATTGGGATAAACAATTATTTTAATTTAATGATATAAATTTAATAGGTTTTATGAACTTGGAGAAAGGTTCGTGATTTGATGAAAAAGTAAATTAAGACATCATTGATTATTTTTATTTCATTCTCGATTTTATAGAATATGTTCAATTGTATTTGAAAATAATTCTGAAAAACGGATTGTTTTAATTTATTTGAGGAATATATTTTTTAATGTGCGGATAAATTAATAGCTATGGATAGAATAATCTCTTTATAAGTTTGGGGATGATCATGAGATCGAAGACTTATACCCCCTTATGAGTTTTAAAATAATTTAATTTTGAGGCGATTAAAGATATTTTTGAAAACCATTATTGTATTGAGGAATATATAACCTTTTAATTTAAGGTAAATTATTATTTCATATAAATTATATTACATTTTTTTTAATTTAAGAAGAAATTTATAATATATCCTCCAAGGACAAAACATTCATTAACATTGAGGTTATAGAAGATAATTGGTTAATAGAGTTATTTATTTATGGAAATGATTATTTTATATTGGAAACTATATTATTATAGAATCTAATTTTTTGTATATGACTTTATAAGTTACTAATGCTGATTAGATATAACAGTTAATTTAATATTATAATAATATGTTATAAAATCTTCTTGATTTTGGGTTTCAATCTCGGTCAAGAGTATTTTAAAAAATATATAGGTTATTTATTTATAGAATGCATTAATTTTAACTTTGAGTTTTACTATTTAATTTTTGTATAATATCATATATATTTAAATGAAAGTTTAATAATTTTATGAATTATATTCCACAATTACAATAATATTTGTTTTTGTAAATTTATAGAGTAATGATTAATATCTTGTTATTATTTTTTGTAATTATGTGATCGTTAAAAATTATTTTTAGTTTTCAAGACATGAAAAATTCATATTTAATACTCATATTTTTGAATAAAAGATGTGATTGTGGTGGATGTTTATTAATGTATGAAATTACACTTTTTAAGTAAGTACATTTCCTTATATTATTAGTATATATGGTAGAAGAATTTCTCAACTCTTATAAAAGGACCTTCAGAAAAAATTATTTCTTATAACCTTCAATTCTGATGAATTATTGATCTTTTAACTCTTCACTTGTTTTTGGTTTTATGGTCATCGTCGTTCCACTCACCATGTTCTTTGTCACCCTCTATATGTCCTTGGGAATGATTTTTTTCCTTTCATATCATTAATTTAAAATCCCAAAAATGTTCTATTTTATTTTTATTATTTGAGAAGAGCTTCATATTTCCAAATATGAATTATGAGGATGATGTTTTATTAAACTTTTAACAATATGGGTTTCCACAAAGTAATTTTCAAAAGTAAAAACCTTAATTACATAGGAAAATTTTCACGATTCTTTTTCCTAAATGGGGATAATGTTATAAAAATATATTTTATGATATACATATACATATACATATATATTTAACTTCTTCAACAACATGTGTTACATATTTCTCTGTGGTTAAACAAACATTGATATACATTTTAAAATTTATGATTATTTAATTACATACCCATTCAATGAAAAGGGAAGGTATGAATAGGATTAACTAATTTATGAATTACATAAGAATTTAATTCGCAATTCTGGAGGATTAATCATTCAATTTTTGTTAAAGTCTTTCTAAAATTTAAAAATACATTTTATATAAAAATGATTTTTTTATATTTGTAAGGAATTATTAAAACTAATATTGTCTATTTTAGAGAAGCATATTTGATAAAAGCAACTAAATATTTGAAATTATCATACAAAATTATCTTCAGGTGCATTTTTTCTATTTTTCCAAAAAAGAATGTTCTTCAATGAATAGTAAAAATAATGATTTTTCATGAAAATTGAATTTAATTTTAAAAATATATAAATGAAAATTATTATTTTGGATTATTTTTAAATTTTAATAAGTTATTTTAAAAAAATAATGCAATTATTCTTTTGTAAATAAATTTTAGAACTGAATTTATCATGAATTCATTTTTTACTTAAAAATTTCATTTTTCATTAAACTATTTTTCATAAAATTTTTATAATTTGACTTAAAATTAAATTATTATAGTTATATTGTTTGAATCATCAAATATGGATTGAAATATATTGAATTATAAGGTCCAAATTTGTTAAATATTTCCCTTTTATTTTTTGGCAAAATGAATAGTAGCCAAAGTAAAATTTATCACCTCTATAAAGAGTAAATTTTGTTAATTAGGGAAAAATATGTGATAATGAAATTATTATTCATTATAGTTATTATTAGATTTAATAAATTGACCCCTTTATACCTTTTTCTCGAAATTAATTAGTTTATTGAAATCTTATCTATGATGGTTACTTATATAGTTTTTAAATTAATGAAGGTGACAAAATGCCACTCTCTTAATTGTCAATATCATTTACATATTCATAGAGGGGAAAAATTAGTCTTGACTTGGTCATAATTATTAGTTTGTGAATAGTAAAATTATAAGAATTATGTTAATTTATTTACAATTTTAATGAATTATATAATTAACTAAAATACTTTCCCAACACCAAAACCGTAATCATTAAATTATTGAAAAAATAAAATAAATGATACTAGATATATAATAAGTAATATAATTTGAAATAATTAATATAATCCATGAATTTTTTATATTATTGTGAGATTTTAGGGATTTAATAATATATTTGGTTTGAATTTATATAATTTTCTTGATGTTATCAAAATCAATGCAAAGAATATTTAAAAAATTGACAATAATTATATTTTACGAAAATAATAATTTACTAAATTAATTAAAAATCATAAAAATATTAAATAATAAGAAATAAGATAATATAAGGTCTCAAATTTCATTTATGGGAATTTATTGGCCAATTTGAACCATTTGACAAGATAATGACGTTATTATATTTTAATATTTTAAAAAATTCCATGTATGTTCTTTCCCTCCCTTATGTAAAGAAACACATTCAATAACTTATTCACACCCATTTGAGCCCACTATCTTGACTATCCCATAAAAAAATTTATTTCAAAAATAATTTAAAAAATCATTATGGTTCTAGTATTTTCAATATAGAAACCCTAGGATCCTTAGGAATAAATCTAAAGGAGTTTATTCAAATAAGATGTAATGGACTTAACCAACTAGTTTCATTTTTATTAATTATTATTCTATCTCCAATAAATACATTATATTTATCATAATTTAACATATTATTTTCTATAAATAGGTCTAAATTTTATTATTATTACGAAACAACCAACAACTTCCATCACTTCATCTAATGGGAAGTGGAGGTAGCCCTCATTCATACGAATGACTTATTGTCTCCATATATAGATTCAATACATCTTTCGTCAATATATTGTATATATTGGTAATATGAAGGTTTAAATATTAATATATTGTAATTATGACACATTTATACTTCTTGAACACAAATATAATGTCTACCACCTTACCATTTATTCACTAGAGAAACGATAATGTTTTCTATGAACAGGTTTGCTCTACCACCACCATAAAATGTTTTCATTAATTTTTCATTTATGTTTTACATGTATTAAAATGAGGATAAATTAAATGAATATATATGATTTATATGATATATTAATGATCTTGTAAATTTGAATTAATATTTACCTTTTTTACATTCCATTCATAAAAAATGAATATAGCATTCACGTGTACGTATGACTTTCCATCTCCATTAAAATTGTAATTCATTTTTATATCTCTACCTTTTATGAATGAATATGACTATTTCTATAATGGATATATAGGATATTATAAGTATTTAAATGAATATTATATATAAATATAACAAATTTCAATTTATTATATATATGTTTAGAGTGCCTTCAAATCATAGGGAACTTAATATAAGGGTTTCTCCCCTCAACGTTACTTATATGAGACATTTTCCATATCCCATGTTTATTTTTTTAGGTGGCACATATAATTTACATTTTATATTTAATATCATTATTCCCTTTATTTTATTTTATTTTTTTGTTTCATTTTAATTTATTCTATCATGTCGATTATAATTTTAAATTTACCAAAGTTTAAAGGGTAATCTTCACAATATCAACATTATTCGAGATTGAATGGTTTAAGTGTCTAATAGGGAATTATTCTCATCCATATCTATGTACTCTAAAAATGTTTTTAAAAATTATTTTATTTTTTACCAATGATTTCTTAAATAAATTCAAATCCATGATATTATTTTTTATATTTTTTTAAATGGAATCATCGTGTTGAACTCCGAATGAGGTAGTTTTTGACTTTTTTTACTAATGTGTGAAATTAATTATTCTTTAAAATATATAATATGAACATAATTTCTAACCATCATAAATAATAAATGATTTTATGCTTCATTTACATGTTTACAAAGTTCTTTTCATTGAATTTTTTTCTTTCTCATGTTCACAGGTTTTTAATAAGTGATTTCAAAATGGAATGGGTATTGTGCACAAGAAATATTTGTAATGATATTTAAAAATCACATTTTTCATCTTTGTTGACATACTTTGATTTCAAGTAAGCTTTATTGGGAATATTTTCCAATGATACCATCTTTATTATTTCCATGGATTTTTTATTTTTAGAGTTACAAGATATTTATTAAAACTAATTACTTTTCACGGGTTATTCATTGATTAAATGTTTATGAAACCCATTACATTTTAGGTATGTTGATATGATGAATAGTTTTTTATTTTGGTGAAGAAAAATGTATTATTTTACCTATATAACTGGTGTTACCTATTTCTCCCTCCAATTTATTGGGTAATGACTAATTTTATATGAGATCAAAGAGTACATGGGAGGTTATCTGAAGCCAAAAAAGAGGGTACATTAGGTTTTATCCCAAGCATGATGTTGGTGCAAGGGTGGTTATCCCAAGAAGAACATGTTATAAATTTCTTGGTGGGTAGTATTTACATATGGTTTTGGATTCTTATGTGTATTCCACAAATCCTCGTCAAATAGAATTTTGATGATCCTTTGTTATCCATTTCTTACAATGTTCCAAAATTAATTCTATTAATCAATATTATGTTCTATGATACATAGGTTATGGTTTTCAAATGTTATTCTCATGTCCATATATCCTTATCCTCAAAGTAATATTTTTCATCATAGATAAATCATTTTTTATACATTTAATAAGAATTAGATTTCAACCAATATTATTTTTCCTTTCCTCTGGTTGTAAAGAAAGGTATTGTGTATGATATGTATTAGAAGAGTTCTAGTTACGAGGAACTAAGTGTGAGATAGTGTAATTTATTTATGAACCATTTGTTTATGTATCCATGTTTTCAGGGGTACTATAACTATATTATTATGTTTTGGATCATCATTTCATGTAAATAATATTAATCTAATAATATTTATATATATGTTGGAAAATTATGGATTATTAAGGGCGACAAATTTTCTTAGGGTGGTGACAGTTGGAGGGTGCATTTAATTTAAAAAATTATTACTTTTATTTTATTTTATTTAAAATGATCTAACATAATTCTATATATATACACCATTATATAAAATACCCATGGTTTATAGTATAACCCATCGATATTAGAGAGGAGGATGGAGCCATTTTTCATTGATAGATTCTGATTGGGGAAAGATAATGATCAGTTCAAGGTGTACCTAGAGGTAGAAAAAAAATAAAATCGATTTTATTCTTCACTAGAGAATGTGTTATTTACCAACAATTGATCCAAAATTAAGGTATGGTCTCTTATTTTTTATTTCATCTCTATTTTATCTAATTATAATGGATTTTAGACTAATTTATCTTTATATGTGATTATCCATTCATCTCATAAGAAAAATGAAAAATGAAATGTTTATACACATGTATATTTTTTATGACATTATATCACCCCTAATACAACACCTTTTGGTTATTATTTAGGATTTATTTAGTGAAATATTATCATCATTATTTTTAATTTTTTCCCCATTATTTATTCTTTTCTTTATCATAGGCTCGTGATGTTTCAATAAAAAATATCCAGGTTTAATTCAAGTGATATCGAAACACTGGTTACATGAAAATGACATTAATGATGGATGGTTTGATCATTGGTGGGTATATTGGGATGAATTCATGATCATGGGAGAATGATACATGATTCAAGAACCCGAATATTGGTAAACACATGACAGATTATCACATTGGAAATTAGACATTTGATTTCAGTCCATTAGAGGAGAGGAATCAGTGATGGAATATGTTTCATTAGGATTAGTTAAATTTCAAGATGTATAATAGTGGGATAATAGGTGAGGGTAAATGATATGAGATTCCATGTGAAGTCCATGTGTTTTGAAAAAAAATAACACACCTCTTAGTCTAGAAGAACTCATGTCAAGTATTCTCATGGATGTGGAAGCTAGGGTTTTGGGTGAGTTAAATATCACACACTGTGTGGGAATTCAAAACATCATGGGATTTTTTCATGAAATCTATGGATTTTATCTTGTAGTAAATGGGAATATGAACAACTATATACATGATATTGGCCAAGAGTAAGTGAGCGTGGAACAATACATAGACATGGCCTCAATACATGGTCACAAACAGATGTACATGGGCACAAGATGAGTTATATGGGTAATCCATAGTGGCCAAGACATATGATGTATGACATGTAAATTCCATTTTGTGAATCATGTCCAGCCACACCATGTATAGTAAAGGAAATGAATGAGCTTACATGTAAGGATACATGTACTTTGAACCTGGTACACATCATGCACCTCCACCAGACTATTTTACCTTATATGTCTCCTTATTTTGGATTGCGATATTGGCTCGTAGGTATAATATACTGAGTATTTTTAAAAATATAACCTTATGTTAGACTCCATAGTGTCTTCCATGATATGACTTGAGTTTTTTTTACCATAAAGCTTCTTCAGGTCATTCTTGACCGATAGTTGTGATTGTGGAGTATCATCTAAGAGATGTTAGGGTTGGAAACCCCATGCCACACTAGGGTGAATTTACCCACACTCATTTATTTGGATTATTCACACCCCATATCAAACTATATTGTGGGTCATATATCAATTTAGTATAGTCCCATATCACACTGGGACATATGTCCTCTATTTATTTTGTTTCACCCCTTCTTGAACTAGGGGTGGGTCTTATATCCATTAAGTGTCACCCCTATCAAACTAGTGTGGGGGCCCTATATATATATATATATATATTTAATAAACCCCTATTATACAAGGACATGGATTTATTATCCATTAAATAGAACCCACCCATCACTTTAGGGGTTGGGTCCTCTATCTACCGATTGATACCCCTATAATACACATGGGTGTGGTCCCTATTTGGGAGATAGTTCCCTCTTAGGTATAGAGTGAAGAGGAAAGATTTGG
Organism: Viscum album; assembly: GCA_963277665.1. NCBI lineage: Eukaryota > Viridiplantae > Streptophyta > Magnoliopsida > Santalales > Viscaceae > Viscum > Viscum album. The sequence goes on from OY728162.1 coordinate 42,855,324, forward strand.
GTCATCCAGAAGTATTATTTTGAGGTTACCTGAGATAAATGACTGGACATTTTCCCTCATGACAATGGATCCCATTAGCAATGTTTTTTTCCTCCACTCTTATTCTAGAAATATTTTATGGAATTCCTTCTCCGTTAATAGTTCATCCACTACTGTACAGTGAAACAGTGTGTTTTTCATCATCCACACTTTTGCTTGTGTGTATTGATGAAATAGTGGTCATTAATAATGTAAAATTGGATCCACAGGCTGACTCATCATTATTAATGTCTCTTTGGTATTGATATCCACTTTCATTATTATTTAGATTTCTTTTGATTATGTGAAGGGGTTTTCACCCTCTTATTATGGGTTTCTATAGTATCATTACATTTATCCATTTGTTGTTTTAATGGTGTCCTAATGGGAAGGTAAATACTCACACCTACATGGGATTTTCCCTCATGTGTCATGTCTATTGAAATATACAGGCAGATCAACAATGACACTAGTGGATCAAATGACTACATGGGTGCGTTGATTGTATTTAATTATCAAAACTGTATAACCATAGCTATGATATATTTTGTTTTATCATTATCCATTTTTATCATGTTGGGATTTCATTTATGGGTTTCCATTCATTTTTTCCCTTTATACTTTGGTTCAAACTATCGTACTATTTTATATTCCTTAAATTTTATTGAATAAATTGTTATACTATATATGCTATAGTATTTCATTATTCCACTTCATTTTTTCATGAAAACGGTAGTGTTCATGTGTATATTTATTATAGCATAATACTTCCCTTTATAATTTATGCCTCTCCAATGCTTTTCTCCAGTAACTAGCCAATTGATAGTGGTATTGGGGTATCACACGCTGCTTGTTGATAGCTAGAAAAGACCTAATGGTTTAGGGAATGATATAGTTGTAATAATGGGTTTTTATTATCATGGTAGTATAGAGTCAAAACCATGATGAAATTGTTTTAGGAACATATTGAAATAGTGGTGGATTTTATTGACTGTGTCTTTCAGTCCAAGGGAACCATTTTGATTGTGGAATCCAATGTATTCATAAACCATGACTCTAAATAACAACTTTTCTACTTGGAATATTGTGATATCAAGTTTTAGGGAACCAATATTACATGTATCATAAAATATTGAGTTCATTGAATATCATTATTCATTCATATCCCCATATGTTCTATTAAATCATATATCATCTTAATAACATTCTAAATTTATCTATGATTAAATATAGTTTGGATTCTGAGATTATTTCATGATGAAAACAAGTTGATCTATGAGGGCTCAGTTCAAAGATGCATTCATGAGTCAATTCCCCCATGGGGGAATAGAATCATCTCACCATCTTATTAGAGGTTTTCATCTCTATCTATATGTTAGGTTGATGATTGATGATCTTTGAGGGTTCCAATACAGACCTAAATTATTGGTGATGATATATATAAGATTATACATTTTTTATCGATTCTGTTGATGGATAACACTGATGTTTTTTGGTGATACATCACCTAATTCATTAGAGGTCAGGATTAAGGTAGTGGTCTAGGGTTTTTAATTATATGAACCCTTATTTATCATATGGTTTCATTTGAAACAGATTTTATTCATGAAGCATCGAATAGAAATAGTGGTAATAGAAGATAGAAAACTTGTGATGAGTACACATCATAAGATTAAGAGATAGAGATTATCATGATTTTATTATGAGCCAAAAACCCTATCATGGGAGGTGGGGGACTAAGACTAACTTGTATTTAGAATTTAATAATTGGATATTACCCTTATTGGATGAGTTTCTAGTGGACATACATCTATAAGGTGACATGGGGAATCGGTAGAGCCTTCTGTTGGTGATATTTTACATACCATTAGACTTGATATGAAGAGGGACACATTCCCCATAGAGATTGATTCTTGTAATCTGATTGAAAATAATTATGAAAAGTCATAATAATACAATGAAGATTATGATGAGGTGTGGAAGATGTTTTCCTTCTAGTTTTATGATTTATGTTGTTTTATACTATTGAAGTGTAAAATAAAAATCTGGTTATAGAGAATATGTATAAAGATTGAAGGATAACATTAAGAATTGTGGTCTATGACCTGGAGGCTCTTGGTTTTTAAGGTAAAACAACTATATTATATTCCCTAATTGTAGATTAAGTATATATATACAAGACTCTTCCTTAAACGAACCCCATTTCTAAGGCATATTGGTTATAGTGGAGCCCGTTTTTACATATACCATGTTCTTGAAGTATCCCATAGCGAATGATCTGTAAAGAAACACATCTAGTGTTAGTGTTTCCAAACTCTGAGAAGATATCTAGCCTCTCATGGAACCTTTACACAATAGGTGGTGATTAAATATGATTTTTCCCTCTATATATAGTAGTTGTCAAGTAGCCACCCCTATGTGACTATTACTAGTGAGGGTCATAGATCATCTAATTTGTGGGATGTAGTTTTACTTCTTTTGTAAGAAGGAATATTAAGAAGAGTAAGATGAACTCATGTGAAGGATGATACAACCAATTTACTATCATCTAGTTAGAAAGAACCATGTAGTAGAAAATTCAAGGATATTTTAGTTTCTTATGATATTAGAGAAGAGTCAGGGTGTCTTCCCAGAGTATGTATATGGATTATCTCTATCAAAATGATGTTTTCTACATAGACATTCCCATAAATATAGATCAATATTTTCCCGAGAATATCAGATGACCCTGTTGACCTATGAAGAATGAAGGTGTGGTTTTAGGATATGCAGATACAAGAATCATAAGACCACATGTATTCTACTAGGTAGCAATATATTTTTATCCTATAGTGTGGACAGAAGATTGTGGATAACTATTCATTGTTCCACAAAAACTAGGCGACTTATATTTAAGATTATCCATACCCAAGAATCAATGAAATCTTTGACTAATGGATTGGGTTGAATTCATTCTATGTTTTACAATAGTTTATATTAAAACTAGCTTAGGGTTCAAGAGATGTTGTACTAAATCAGGAATCCTAAAGATGTTATAGTTTCATTTAGTTCATTGTGACCCTGTTAGGGTGTTGGATGCCCCATATATTTTTACAAGACTGATGATCCAAATCCATTTCCCTCATTGATCACCTCATGGTATCCCCCTTCAGTGACATCCTTGTGTACATGATGTTAGATGTATATCACATGATGCACTTATGGATGGTTCAAAATAGGATATCAGAGTACCTAATATATGTGGATCTCACATAGTTTCAGTTATGGATTCATTAGATCCACATAAATGGTTATTTCTGCTCATACATGGTAGGGATTGTGTACATGGTGGAGGTTGAGGTACTGATATCATGAGTTCCACCTAATGGCGTGGTCATGGATGTATATTCTCACAATGATTCCTTCTATATAATCTTTATGAATGAGGTGATATAGTAGTTTATTACATTACAGTTGGCTCTTGAGGGTTATAATGGTTCAATGTATATATAGTCAATGGTTGTTACCCATTTTCTAATTCAATGAGGAAGCTTGGAATAACATGGGGATATTGATTAGAAGACCTTGATTGACCAGATATCCACATAACATGTTCATTGATGTATTTTATCAATGTACGAATAACATTATTATTGTTCAAGGATGGATAACAACACTAGTCACTCTATGAGAGGCGTTGTTGATGAGGTTTCTTTCACTTAGTCATACATCATAGAGGGTTGATGATGCATCAAGATCACTCAACACCAGTTTTGGTTTCCAATGATGTGGTTGTGAGTTTATAAGTAAACACTCTTAATGTAACACCTATCAATTAGTTATGACTATTAGAATTTAGTGGATATATCAGTATGAATATATGTACAACATGTAGTATGGATTCATCGAATTCCATTGATGATCATTCTAAACTGTGATGCTCACATCACATTTTGATTATAGAATAGATTCATGAGGATTTTGGGTCATAATTTTGGTGGATCATAGTGTTTCTACCTAAGAACATGGACATGTAAAATGGGTCTTTCAGGTTTTATTAAACCTGATTCAGGCATTTATCTATTCTTAGGGGAATGGATAGGGGGATCAGATACCCTCATTGGACTTTTAGTATCATAGCAGTTATCACTCCATTATCAGTGTAGCACCTTTTGAGTCCATGTATGGGAGACCATACAAGTCAGCATTTTACTAGTCAAATATAGTGGGATACAATGAGTGTGAGCCCATAGTTGGTGCTAGAAATTCTCAGAGATGATTTAGTACATCAAGTGGTGGATGCAGACTACCCAAAGCTATTAGGATTTCTTTGTAGTTCAATGATGGACTCCTTGGATTTTGGTTATTATATTTTCACTATGAGGACCTCACCTAGATATTAATTATGGAGATTGGGAAGGGATGGTCGAAATCACTGAGCTTGTTAATCCCTCTTCTAGTTACTACATTGGGTTATCATGGTGGCTTAACTCTAGAACACATGACCACAATTATAATGGGTTCTTATGGGTTTCCATATGTCACAATTGCGGAGATATGTGATAGAATCATTGTACGATTTTGATTAGGATGAGTTGAATAGTGATGGAAGTATTTTATTTTATATGATTCCAAGGATACCATTGAAATTTAATAACCAACCAGATAATTACATTAATGGTCAATTGGTTCCCATATTATTGTGTTTTTTGATTGCACATGATTCTTCTAGAGAGCTCACTAGAGTGGGAAACTCAGTTGAAAGCTCAATATCCCCCCTCATGAGTGAGTTTTCACTTTTCCATATAAAAATTATTGTTTTTTGGTATGGATTAAAAAACATTTTCTCCATGTAATAATCTTTAATATTTTTAGGAATACATAAATATAATGGCTCATAGTTGACATTGAATTTCAAGGCCCGAAGGCCCTTGGTGTGGTGATATTAAAAATCCTAATATATTTTAGTTCATGTTAAAGAATAATTTTATCTTAAATTATTTTCCTATAATTTGGGTCATAATAAGGGAAATATGATACAAATCATGATTTATGGACTTTGGGTCTACCCTTCGCATGACCTACGGTTGTTCAACATCATTTGTTTCGAGGGAGTTTACTAATGTCAGTGCATTTAATTAAAATAAGTAATTTTTTTATTTTATTATATCAAATCATTTAATATAATTCCTTCTACATAAATACAATGTTAAGGAAAATCCATAGGATTATTCACATAATTATGGGAGATTAGAGAGGGGGAGGGATCCATTCTTTATTGGTGGGCCTGGATCAGAGGATAACGACAATCAGATCATGGTGAATCAAGATGAAGGCGGAAAAAAAATAGTTTTTATTCTTCAACGATGAACATGTTTTTCACCATTTATTGATCAATAATCTAGTTATGGATCCATATTTTCGGTTTCCAACCTATTTTATTTTATAATCATGGATTTTTTGATTTATCTTGATATAATATTACCCACTGATCACATGAGTTGAATGAAAATTGAGTTGATTAAAGTAATTTATTTTTACTATTCCATAATATCACCTTATATCACAAGCTTTATTGTCATTTTCTATCATTTAATCATAAAATTGTGCAAATATCCTTTGTTCATGTTCTTTTCCCTATTATTTCTTATGCTATTAACCATTGGCCCGCTAGGCTGCAGTTTGACTTTGCCTGATTGGAATTGAGTGTAATAAAATCCTCAATTATGTGAAGGTGTTGAAAATAATATAAGTGGTTATGATTTATTGGTGTATAGGTAAGGATATGTTGTTTTGGGTTATGGAGATAAGATCCTTAGGGCCAAATGATGGTGGACACATGAGTATTCCCTCATGAGAAATCGGTCTTCTGATTTCTGGCCATTAGAGGCTGGGAATTGATGTCTATTGAAATTTTCATTACCTTTGGTGGATTTTAATTAGTCAAAGGGTGGTAGAAGAAATGATTATGGAGGATTTTATCTACCATGTGATGTAAATGAGTTTCTATAAAAACACCTAACTAAATTACATGTAGTTCAAATGAACAAACGTTGTGTAGTCCCCCATCTATGGTGGGTAGGGATTTGGGTAAGGTAAATACCACATGTTGTGTGTGACTACAACATGTCATGTGACTCAGTGTTGGAAGATCACCATATAATATGAGAGTATATGGGAGTTATCCCATCTAGGAATTGAAAAAAATGAGTGTACTGGAGCATCCCGGTACTGATTCATGACCTTAGAATATGGGCATGACCACAAGTACATGGGAAAAGACAGATGTACACGGGCACAAGTTCAGGTGTACAAGAAGGCCATGAAGACCAAGTCACATCGTGGACCACCTATAAATGTTGTGTTGTCTGATATGGATAACCAATCCATGTGAAATTAAGGACAAAACCACGTTTCCTTATAAGGTTACACACCATTACCCAATGTACTTGATGTGTACATCTCTTAACCGCATATACATTAGGTGTCTTTTTATTGAGGACTTTGATATCACCCCATGTATCTCATCATAGATATTTTTCATAGTAGAATGTATTGTTATCCTTCATAGTGTATTTTGAGATAGAAAATTAGGTTTTGGTAGTGTGGTTCTTCTTTAGGCGATGTCTACTCAGTGGCATCGATCAGAAAAGATCCTCATATAGATTTCGGGGTGGTAAACCACACTATCACACCAAGGGGTGGGTCCCCCATTCTATAGAATCAGGATTATTGTACCCCTACAACACTATGGAATTGTTACTCTATCCATAGAGTGAAACCCCCTATCAAAATAGGGTTTGGGTCCTCTATCCATTGTGTGGGACCCACTTGTTTCCATATGGTGCGGTTCCTCAATAAATTTAGTGGACCCACCTATCACATAAAGCTGGGGTTCCTCTATCAATTAGGTTGACCCCCACACATCGCACTTGGGAATGGGTACTGAATCTATTTATTTGACCCTCCGACCATAGTAGGGTGCATTTACTCAATCTATTTTCCATATCTATCATATACCACAATAGGGTGTGTGTCCTCTATCCATCGAGTGGTACCACCGTTATGAAGTAGGGTGTGGGTCCCCTTTTGAAGATAGTACCCCCTCCATTTTAGAGCTCATTGTTGAGGTATAGGTCCATTGACACATTTTGGAGACATGTATAACTGATTATGTGTTTAAATATAATTTAATGTAAAATTTAGACCCTAAGTCGCCTCTCAAGTAGGGTTGATATGTTTAGAGTAAGTGTTTTTAATAAATTAAACTAAAGGGGGTGGGGGTAATTTAGAATTTTTTTTATCAAAATAACATAATTTAACGAGTTTAATATTTTATAAAAAAGTGTTGTTTTAATAATTAATATAGAAGGATGTCATTTAATTTCAATACACATATAGGGTTGTTCATTTTTTTAAAATGTGCACATTTTTTATTAGAATTCTTTTATTGAGGGTTGTCAAGATCTCAATTCCCCTCTTTTTCTTTTAAAATACAACAAAAAATACCAAAATATGAAAAAAAAAATCATCTTGTAAAGGTATGAACCTCATGTATAGAGTGATGGATACCAAATAATACTAATATATTATGTCTGTATGTGAGATAGAAGAAGCTTTTGTTTCATAATCGGAACAACCAAATATTCCCACTTAAGATTTCAACCCAATCAGGGTTGAAATGAAAAGTGCTTCACATAATTAAACCAAATCAATAAATTAACATATGAATAATGTTAAGATAAAAAATATGTGAAATTATTTACACAAAAATTAACAAAAACCAGTAGAGTATCATGTTTCAGAACCCCCTCCAAAGTATGTGCAGCTCTCCTAAAACGACCATCCACCGTTTAGCTTGCCATCGAGAGAAGGAGAAGTATTGTCTGGAACTTCAACTACATCATAAATACCCCTATGAGGATAGGGTCATATAGAAAATATTGTAAGAGGATATTAATCCTTTGGGACACCAAAGGGTAAGATCTTATCTTCAGGTTCAAACATGAAATTTGGGTGCCCAAGGTTCCAATTTATAGGAAATGTTGGAGGAGGTTTTCAGAACCCTGTTTTCAAGAAACCATTTGGCCCATGTTTTTTTATCACCAAAAAATATATTCTCTCACTTTATTAAAAAATTAAATTTTTATCTCTATATCCTTAATATCTCTACCAAATCACAAAACCATTAAGAAATTCATAGTCGAATATATGAATGAAATACAAAACCCACTTTTTGACTTTGAGAAGATTTGATCCTCTGGAAAGATAACATAAGATGCCCCCCTAATGGATGAATTAGGCTTGGGTTTATTCATATGAAATGTAGCACAGTAAATTACACACCAAACCGAAAAACAACAGACCATTTTAATTTATGGTTTATTAGAAGTGTATGGTTGTGGCCACTAGTGTGCTTGGATCATGCACACATATGAACATTTTTCTTGAACTACATCATAGACCATCCAAATCAACTCCACATAAAATTTAACTGTCAAAATAAGTATCATTGACATTTTTATAGGGTTAAAAAAATATTATTGAATTATAAATGATGTGAAATTTGTTGTTTTTTAATTTTCAATACAAAACGTGTTTAGCACAATGGCATATTGAGGAAAATGAAATAGTGAAACATAGTGCGATCAGTCCTCCAAACTGATTCTTGCGAAGTCACATGTGATTCATGAATAGATATTGACACCCCTATACTATGGTGTGTAATTAAAATGATTAGGTCATCCAATAATATTCTAGTGAGGATATGTGGAATTTTGGGTTAGGAGATAGTACCCCCTGAATGTTTAAGGTGGTGGTGAGATAAAGTTCCTTCAGATGGTTTCTTGTTTGAATATATGAGATTATGGGCATCATAAATGGAACGTTGGATAATTATAATAATTCATCCTTAGTATTGGGGTAGTGGAGATATTGAACCCATTTATCTTTCATTTTTATATCATTGGTGCATGTGGTTGGTTTTGTTTCCCTCTTGTTGTTTTTTGACATAACATATGATATATAATTCTATTTCTCCCATTTTGGTTCATAGGGTGTCATAATAGACTTTTATATACTCACCAAAAAAGGGATTTTACAAAACATTTTGTGTCTTATCAAGATTAATGAGATATTAGTGGTGGAATCAGTGAAGTATATGAGTACATGGGTGCATTAACTGTGTTTGGTGGTCAGACTTGGAAATCATGATTCATGATCTTTTCAATATTTCCATTTTCCAGTATTTTTCATGTTTGGAATTCATTTATATATTGTAAAGTATTCACCCATTTAAGAATTGTTTCATATTGTCATACTCTGATGTATTCTCTTAAGGTAATTACATTTTTGGTTATACTCTAACTATTCAGTGTTTCGTTATTCCTTTAGACATTTTCATGTATAAGGTTATGTTTGTGCATATAGGAACTATAGGAAAAGGCCCCACATTATATTTTATGCCCTCTTGATGCATGTCACTATCCCCTTTCCTATTATACAAAGGATTAAGGTGTCATAGATTGATTTCCACTTACTAGGATAGCCCCAGTGGGTTGAGTCATGATATTTTTTCACTAGTTGATGTGGGGGGTATTGAAGGTTCATAATAAGAATAAGGGGAGATAAAAAATCATTAAATTATACCTATCTATCCCTATAAAAATCAATGTGAAATATAAGTGGTGAATAAAAATTTACATTTGAAGACAACAGTCAGCTCCAACATTAATATTTGATGGAGTATGATTCATGTTGACCATTAAGGAAGAATACAAAATAATCTTTCTTCATAGGGGATTACACTAGATAAAATATCCCAGAACATTTTTTCAGGGTACTTAAATAGAAAAGGAGTGCTAGAATCTTAAAATAGTGATATTTTGTATATTTGGAGGATGATATTTTTATAAGGATTTATTATGATATATTATATCCAAAAGAATTCATAAAATACCTTTATATATCCATCATCAACATGTTTTTTTATTGTAAAAAATCATCTAGGATCATCATATATTTATATTTAATGTATCAACATACATTATTTAATATTAGAAATATTCATTCAATTACGTCAATAAATGTAATCCATTTTTTCAATTCATAATTACTTAATTTAATCCGATCGTAACAGAATATACCTGAAAAAAATCATGTGTAGATTCATGAACCTAAATTCATTATTATTATGATTTAGGGAAAATATAACAATATGTATCATTCAGAAGAACGATTATGGAATTAATTTATTACTTCACAAATATTTGAAAATGCATTCGAAACTTATTTTGGATATTTTTTTATCAAACATTCATCATTTTGGAAGAATTTGTTTTACAAAACATAATACTTATACAAATTCATATCTATCCGACCCTTTGGGCCATAGTAACATTGAATAAAACATTAAATCCATATTTGAATAGATTTTATCAAATAATGTCCCTATAAATTAATCAGTGATACTGAAGCTACTATGTCGTAGGTGTAGTCTCTATCAAATATACTCATATTTATATACATCAATTTACACCTCTATATGAATTAAATAAATTACATGTAAACCTGTATAATATATTTTCAATAATATAATGTGACTAAAAGATGTGGAACACTTCAATTTATATTTTTTCCAATTCATATTTTAATGATAATCTAAGAAAGACTCACATGGACAAAGAATACATCATATATCAATCACCTAAGAGGTGAGAAAATCACATGTCCCTAACAAAAGTAGATATAAAATTCATATTTATCATAAATAATAATGTAAAATAATTTCATTAGTCTAATTGAATAAAGGTACATATTTTTTTACTCATCCTAGAAGTGGAAATGAGAATGTTAGTTTCACTCTAACTGATGATATGATCAACGACATACCAAATAATCACCTTGTTAGATATGTCACTTTTATATTATGTATGTAAGTTTTAAAATTATGATGGTTATTATTATAAGAATATCTTTAACATCAGGTAATGGGTATTTATAAAAAAATATATTACCCTTAGTATATTGATGAATATATGAGATTCGCTGAGAAAAGAACGGGTAGATCAATCCAAGTATTACACCACTACTAATTACCCCATTATTCAACTCTTTTTAAATCAATATAATTGGTATTTAATACCTAGAGATCTAACATGAAATTCAAGTTGATTCAACAACAAATAATTTTCATGGGATCCGATACCATGTCTTCTAAAGCCACCCAAATAACCTTTACATCACCACTATTAATGATATATTTTAAAAGATGGTATCTATGAATATTTTTTAGAGATGTGGTAATAATGGGGTACCATATCTTAAAAAAATTGCTCTATTATTTCCACAGTACAATTCAGTAACTCCCTCAATTCTAAGAGCCACTCCAAGTTTAGATATGGAGTTATTGATCAAAACTTCTTTTTTCACAGCATCTGATGCAGTGATGTACTCTTCCACTTTTTTGAGTATACTATTATGGATTGTATGGATATTTTTTATGATATAACCAATATTTATGGAAAAGCACGGGTAGATCAATCCAAGTATTACACCACTACTAATTACCCCATTATTCAACTCTTTTTAAATCAATATAATTGGTATTTAATACCTATAGATCTAACATGAAATTCAAGTTGATTCAACAACAAATAATTTTCATGGGATCCGCTACCATGTCTTCTAAAGCCACCCAAATAACCTTTACATCACCACTATTAATGATATATTTTAAAAGATGTTATCTATGAATATTTTTTAGAGATGTGGTAATAATGGGGTACCATATCTTAAAAAAATTGCTCTATTATTTCCACAGTACAATTCAGTAACTCCCTCAATTCTAAGAGCCACTCCAAGTTTAGATATGGAGTTATTGATCAAAACTTCTTTTTTCACAGCATCTGATGCAGTGATGTACTCTTCCACTTTTTTGAGTATACTATTATGGATTGTATGGATATTTTTTATGATATAACCAATATTTATGGAAAACAAAAAACTATAATGTTAATTTATATCATCCTTGATGGATTATAAATTCACTTTTATATAACATTTTAGGAAAATACCATTTTCAACTCCAAAAAACAATAAAATATATTTATTCACTCTAGAGTACACAAGAATGGAATTAATATTAATTAGAGATACAAACAAGGATTGTATTATAATGTACTAGTTTTTGTAAGAGAATATGTGACATCATTTATTTTAAAAAGTATGGCATTCATAATAGAGCCTATATATGAAACATAATAGAATTGATCCATCCTTTTTAGTTATTTCGATGGCTTTGGATTCTTTCTAATAATCATTCCATGTAACTCCACTAAATACCACTTCATTGAGTAATACATGATAATACACTTTATCACATTACTAGTATATGTGTCCTAACTATATCCTAGAATCCTCTTAGATCTATCACTTTACACTACAAGAAAATTGGTTATATCCATGATTATAACCATGGCTATAGACACGTAATCCATGGATAAAGGTAATATCATTGATTTAGTTAGACGTGGATCATATTTGAATTGAAAGTTGGTTAAGGATATTTTCATGGATTGAAATAGTCTCTATAAACTATTACCATGATTTAAAAATGGAAATAGAGTTATTTACATGGATTCCAACTTGGAAATAAAAATATAGAATTTATTTTAAACCATGGATGTTACAAATACCATTCATGTCTATTGCCATGATTTTTCACCATGGAAATTGAGATATATTCATGGATTCCTCTATGAAAATACAAACATATACACTGTTAAAATATTTGGGTATTACATATTCAATGAAATCCTATTTTCATGGTTTTTTTCCAAGTAAATAGACAAATAGACACAATTTAAACTATAGTAAGGACCTTATATCTATAGTTACAAACCATTGTTGTTTCTTATTCTATTAAAATGGATAGCCATAGTTTGTAACCACTGCTGTTAATTATTTTTGTGGTGTAAAGTGTGTATATTTATATATTTCCATGATTTCAAACCATGAAAATAGTCTTCTACACAAATCATTATAAAATAAAGCTTCTATTATACATCTGTACAAAAAAAATAAAACACTAGAAACAACAATAATATTCAATAATATAGAAATATAAATCAATATCAACATAATAAAAAAAACATTCAACCTATAAATAAACCAACTATAAAATTTACATTAGTAATGTGACTCAATATTATTATCATGAAAACCTTAAAATACTTCATTGAAACATACTAAAAAACACAATTTAAAACATCACTATCACCACATGAATCATCATCATCATTGGCATCAATAACAGAATCTACAGCTACACCAAAATCAGTAGGTGTAGAGGAATCCATAAAAATATAATGTATCATCATTAAAAAAAGAAGCAATAGCTACATTATCTTTTTTTAGAAGTGCGTAAGAAATATTTTATATATATTTCATCATTTGTTCATTTATTATATCTTGATTCTGAGTATATTCTTCTTCTTTTTGAGTTTATTTTTTGATTATAGTGTTATTTGGTTCTTATGTGACCATAATATAAATGATACTTGAATAAAAATGGTCATACAACTAGTATATAGATTGTGAAATATTATTCATAGGTTATCAATACACCCTTCCATGATATTCACCACCTACTATGTTGTGTAGATGATCATTCAGGACAAATTGTTTGGTTCTTTTTCTACGAAAGTATCCAAACCGATATATTGGGTTATATATAACATAAATATTAATTATAAAATTTATAAATAATTAAGTTTCTTCAATATAATTTAAATTTAGATATTGTAATTATCGTCTACTAGGAGTCTGTATTTACTAAAATACATCTATATTTACTTTCTTATACAAGAAAAGGGGAGCGTGGATTGTGACTCTTGATATTCTGTACCTTTTTCTGTAAGAATCAATGGAATATTGAATAATTATAAGTGAATTAAATTACACTAAACCACGAAAAATTGAATAGTATTTATATTAATAAAATTTATCAAAATATAAAAAAACGAAACAAATAAATTTGAGTTATAAAATTCAAAATTAAACCAAAAAAGAAACTAAAATTAATGAATGAGAACTAATTTTAAATAATGAAAATTCTATTGAATAGAAATAAACCTAAAAAATAAAAATTATCATTACTAAATTATATGAAAAAATCCTAAACAATACCTATTTGGACTATCTTTTGAAAAGTTAAATTTGAAAAAAAATGAATAACATTGATTTGAGAAATACTAAACTGACTCACCTCAAAGAAAACAAAATAAATTTTACTAAACAAACTTAAATCAATTTAAAATAAATTCTAACAAGTTTAACAATGATTAATCAATAATAATCAAAATAAACTCTAAAAAACTGAAATAATATATGTTAATGTAAATAAAACTATTCAAAACCAAATTAAATAGAATCCAGACAAACACAATCTAACAGGATTGAATAAAAAATAAAACTGAATCAAATTGTATCAAACTAAATAGAATATATCTAAATTTGTTGAGACCTAAATGGATAACAAATATTAAATCTGGGAAGATTAAACAATGGGTTAAAATATATTTAAATTATATTCTTAACCTCGACTCATAGAATGATTCTAAAGGAATAGGGACAAGTACTACTCTATACCATTGTAGTTTTGGGACCACTTAACTATAAATTTAAGTAGGATATCCCACCATCTCTGATCATGTATAGATGAAGGTTTCATATACTTGAAAAAAATAAAAATTATAATGTATGAATCTTGTCATTAATATCAACTCATTTTTTTAAATTTAGATTTTGATATCAAAACATTTAAATTATATAATTTTTTTTCAAAAGGGTAACTTGGGAGTAAATCCATAATAATGTGGTAATATGAAATGTTTCATTGGGTAGTGAAACAATATCAAGTAAACATGATCCTTATCCCCAGACATATATTTTTCATTATTTCTTTTCCAGATATTTACATAGTATTTTCCTTTTGAATGCAGTTCCATACCCATCACATATGTGGAATGTGGATCACCATGATGTTATAACTCTGTATTATGAAAATGTGGTTCCCTAAGTTAAATATTCATTCACCAATGAAAAATTCAGTATTCCATGAGGTGATGATTGATTCATTGTGGATGTTTTTTGGGATGTTAAATTGCTTTAGAATAATTTGGGGCCCCTAGTTATAATGGATGGAATATCAATAGTGGATCAAAAATATACATCAAAACATGAAAATTATCTAGTAGAAATGATTCAAAATAATTAACTTCAAGTGATAAAACACTTACATCAGAAAACTGAACAAAAATATATAGTATAATCTTGATCACCATTTAATCTTATATAGTTTATCTAGAACATTACATAATGCTCAAAATCATAGTTAATCTTGTAAATAATTGATCGACAATTTTTTATTCATCCATATGAATTTCTTAAAATTGGGAATTCTGGATTTGAAATTTCAATTACATATCTACAATGTTACCTTCTTGAGTATTCTATTTATTATCCCAAACACAATTCACATTCTTAATAAAAATATATTTTCTAAATTTGTTATTTAAAAGGGAGGACAATATATAGTTTCTCATATCATAGTGGATCTCAATGCTTTAGCTATCAACTTGAATAATCATCATATCAAATACAATGTTTTGGCTTAAAAATTTATGATTTTTTAGAACTATTTTTTAAATGAAAATACGGACACTTATTTCTTAAAAGAAGAACCATTAATATCAAACTATTATTATAATACTCCATAGACAAATAAATTTTTGTCATTGATTTATGATTCTTCTTATCTCTTCTCTCTACCCTATTTTCTTTTATGTATTTATCTAAAAAAATATTTAAACTTTTTATATAATCCACTAATACATTTTACATGAATTATTGTGAAATTTTTAATATATAGTCATTTTAAAATAATAAAAATATTTATTTCATTATGGTGTAAAATTAACAAACATAAAATTTGTAAAATAATTTTCTATAAAAAATAATTTTTATTCCAATAATATTTTACTATAGTAGTTTTCATTGCTGAAAAATTGTTTATCATCATATATTGTACCTTGTTAGTCATGAAAAAATAAATTCCCCACACTGAAAAACTAAATCCCACATTTCATTATTCCTAATGATTTTTTTTGTGTTGAGATATTTCGTTGATAAACATTTATAGAATACTCAAATTAATATTGTGGTGTAATATTTATCATCCTGGTGATTTCATATACAAAACCAAATGACGAACCATTAATTTTACAAAATCATTTCTTTCATTCTCTATAGTTTTTAATTATATATTTTTCCCTATTATCAAAATAGGAATGAAATTCATAGATTATTAAATCGTTTATATGGTAACTACTTTCTATAAATTCACAATATAAATTTTAGACACATCCATCAATGTTGGGTTTCATATTCATTGATGTTTTATTGAATATTTACATTTATATTCACGTATATTTTTGTGTATAAAATTTATAAGGAAGATGTATAATCTGTATGATAGAATATATTATATTTATTTTACATTATAATTAATAAAATATAACTGATGATCTTATTAAGTGTAACCTCCCAACCCAGCTCACCCCTGAATCAGTGGCAGGACTGGTCCCCACATGACCTCTAGTGTGTCTGCCTGTATAACAGAGGATGCTGACTTGTAGTGAGAGTCTAAGGATTTTCAGTGGGGAGACTATATCCTCATAACAGAGTTTCACAATGATATTAAGAGTAAATAAAAATCAATAGTGGAAGTAGTAATGCATAATTTACAAAGCTATGGAAGAAAAATAGTAATCATTTTATAAAAGTGGCCAATGAAAATTATACAGCATTATAATGCATGACATGTTAAGGATACATAATTTCTAAAAAAACAATAAAACATGACCTACAAATCATGTAAAATAAAAATTAAAGACAAAAAATCCCTACAGATTTCAAATCGAACATCCTGAGATCCCGCTCGGTCCTCTACTCATATGTCCCAAGTATAAGTACATAGATCGACCCTACAACCAAATAGAATCTACTCGGGTACCCCAGTGAAATACAGCCCCGAGTAGGGAGTGAGATATTAATCATAGTAGTCTGGGACCACCGGTGTCAACCCCAATACCAGACATTAAATACATAAATTAAACAGTGTGAAAAAGTGCATAATTAAATTATGTAGTACAATGTAACTATATACCCAAGTACCTACTTAAACCCTAACCTGGTGTCTGAACCTGCATTATACATTTTTCATGTATTAAAAATAGTCATCACACATTCATTTCCATTTATCAATTATTAAAACCTCATTAAATTATATAATTCTTGAGATCCGGCCTAAGCCCGACATCCCCTGTATAAGTCACTCACAACATATGTCTCTAAAGACCATCTAAGAAATCAATGTTAAGTATAAATCCATGATTTGTTATTTTTCATGTATAACACTTCATAAGATATTCAATTTAATATTTAATGTAATATGTTCGATCCCATCCACATAAAATAGTGATTCTATCCGGGGTCCATCCATTAATCATTGATTCACCCAATTCATTAACAAATATGAACCCTTTATCAAACTCAATTCACAAATTATCAGATCATATTTCATTAACCATTTAATTCAATCATGACAGTACAATGTCATTTAATTTTTGTAGGACGTCTTATCAAGAAATCTCATGATTTTTTGGAGAACCATTCATTATCACACAACCCTGGGGTATTTTGAGAATACATCCATGTCCCATAAAATAATATTTTCATGAAAGATGGTTGTAGAATGCCAAATCATTCACCCCATGAGTATTTGGAGCATCATCCCCTGTCTCACAACCAGTATATCAATAATAAATTAATATTTATCATTTGTTTTGAAAGCCAAGTCCATAACCCAAAAATCATCCATTAATTAATTCATAAATTAATTTATCACTTCTGTTAATTAATTCAACAACAAATAAAAAAAATAAAACTCCCATCAAATTAATATACAATTAATTAACCATTCAACAAATCAATAGTTAATAATTAATAAAATTTTAATTATTCTTAACCACATGCATTTAAAATAAAAAATCACTCGACATTTAATTATTAAAATTCCTTAACTAAAAAAATGAAAATTAATTCTCTATAATGTCACCTCAAAAGCCTGTCATTTAATCCATCATTAAAATATCACTATTTTTTCAAAATAACGTATCATAATTACTTTTCGGATTAATTATATCATTCCGATTCCAACATTTCTTAATCAAACCCACCATTAAAAATATTAAATCAACATCATGGTACATTACTTTGAGCATTAATAATTCATCATTTAAATTAATGAAATAAAATTAAATATTTCTGCAATTAATTAATTTATTCATACCCTTTAATCAATTAAATAATTGAATAACCTTTAACTTCATTAATAAGTAGTAATTAATCCATCATTAATTATATTTATTGATCCAAACCAATATATCTCAATTAATCCCCAAATAAATTATCTCCCCCAGATAAATAAATATATTTTAATTAATCATGTGATTATTTTTTATATACAGTCTCAAAGCACATAATTAACATACAAAATTAATTATCTTATCAGAGCCAAAATAAAACATCATTTAATAATTTAATCATGTCACTTTAACAAATTCAACAATACAAGCTAAAAAAACACATATTCATGTACTCATTTATCTCACGTGGGCTGCATCATTTAAAAACATCCAAAGATGTGCATCAATACATCACATATCACATTTAGAAATTTAATGAAACATACTAAATTCACATTTCAAAAATAATTCTATATAAATACTTCATTTTGTTATTTAAATACCATAAAAATTGTATCATGTATTTTATTATTTCATTTATTAATGTTGAGGAAATGAAAGGGGACCCTACCTCGGGGTGACGTCATTTTAATTATGCAGTTATTTAATGTACATTAAGGAAACTAGTTTCAAATGGCACACAGTCACATAGAAAACACCTATATATATATATATATTTAAAAATGCACGGACCCTACAACAAAATCCATAATTCACCAAAAAAATAATGGAAGAGAAAAACCAGTAAAGCAAAGCCTACACACCTACAACTAGGTACCTAGGACTCAGATAAAATATTACACTCCAAAATAGTTGGTTAAAAATACAAATAATATGTTTGAAACCATACCCAAATATGGAGGTGAAGAAATGAAACAGAGCCGAATTGCTTCTCGCTTGATCGTTGTAGTTGGAATAAGGACCAACAGGTTTATAGGTGTAAATAGAAAACCCCAAGAACCAAGAATTAAGGAAAGCCAATTAATCGCAAGCCATAGGTTTTCAAATTAGAAAAACTGGGTGAGGGAGGAGTTAAAGAATGATATGAATCATGGAACATATACAGAAAGACTCACCTGGACAAGGCGGACAAGATTCACGAACACACTAGGAGGATTCAAGCATGCGAAGAGGAGCCGACAAGGGGGTGTAGCTCGCCTCATAAGGGGTTGTGGGATTGGTGCATGTCACTTATCCTGTAGTGTTCTGCCTCATTCATTCTCTCTAAATCAACTAGTTAACACCCTATCAAACTAATAAATAAAATATAAGAATAATAACATTTGTTATTCTAAATTAATATATTGTTTCTTCATTAATTGACATTTAAATAAAAGATCAAAAATAAATTCTGAAAACCTCCAGTAATCATCCAATAAAATTAATACAATAATAATAATAATATCCTTATTATTATTAAATATTTATTTATTTAAAATAAATAAATTAATTAATTTTTAGAATCGTGTAACCGCACAGCTGAATTACACATTTTGACTAACCGTGAACAGCTTGATATCTACATTAAATATAGTTTAATTAAATTAAACCAAACTCCACATTTATTCATCTTTTCCTATTTAGTATCATCCTTATTCTATGCTTCCCAACTCCTCTATTACACATTATTTAATTAAATTCATTCCCAAAATTTAATTAAATAAATTCCCCACTTTATGTTTTTTAATTATATTCTCTCAAAATAATTTAATTAAATTAAAAACACTAACAAATCATTATTTAATTAATTATATCAACATGAATTAATTAAATGAAACCTTTTATTCATAGCAATTAATTAAATTCCTATTAACCTTCATTTTATTTAAATGAAACCCCAAAAAATCCATTTTTATTATTAATCATAATAATAATAACAACCACTCATAAAATAATAATATTAATAATCTCATTATTACTATTATTATTATTCATCCTTAGATAAAACCAAAAACCTTTAATTAATTTTTTTTATTAATTATAAAACTCCTTATATAATTAGATGTTTCATTGAGATACCAAATTGCTTCATTAATTTCACATAACTATTACACCTAATTAACCATCCAATTAAAATCTTTTAAAATAAATGTTACACACCATTAAAATAAAAATGCTTCTTCATTTATTAACCTCTTAATAAATGTTTCATAATTATTTATGAAACTCCCTATTGATCATTTAATTAATTTTTTAACATTTATTTAACTAAATAACCACACTAATCATAATAGAAACATCCTTATTATTATTATTATTATTATTTAATCCTTTATTTATTTAAAACCAAAACCCCCAATTTATTATAATATCATTAATTTACTATTAAAGATAAAAAATGAAACCCATAACCTCCATTTAATAATAATAATGTTTTATCATTAATTTTAAAACTTCTCAATTAATAAAACGTTTCTGTGAACCCCAAAAGCTCTCCTTAATTTCATCAACCGTCATTTAATTAATTCTTTAACATTCATTAAATTAAATAACCACAATAATAATAATAATAAATTCATTATTATTATTATTATTAAAACACTATATTAATTAAACTCAAACTCTCATATAATCTTATTTAAATAAAATAAATAATTAATTAAAAAGGGTAAACTTCATGGGTTGGACTGCAACCATGCATTGCCCATGAAGATCCATTGAAGTTTAATTTTTCATATCTGATGCTCCCATGTCTCATCGGGACACCCACTAAAATTATCGGGTAATTTCACAAGTCCAAAATTGACACCTTTTGGTGTTATAATCTACCCACCTTGAAAAATTTTCATTCTCGAGAAGCCATCAGGAAAAAATACTACAAAATCCGAATTACCAAGGTAATATAATCTTGTTAGAACATACGTGTTGCATTCCAAATGCAAAACGAACCATTAACCCTTCACAAGCCTAACGAATAAGCCTTAAAAAACATAGATAAAGCTCACATTATAGATTAACCATCAAAATAGATCATATATCTGAGGCCATTATAGGGTCATTGTCAAAGTAAACAGTTGAATCTCAATGAACCAACAAAAAAAGTTGCGCATTATTCTCTCAAAAGACATCACAGACCCAAAACATGCATTCTCTCTTTATCTGATGGAGTGACTTTAAAACACATCCAAAACCATCTGAATGTATAACAATGTCCTTACCCAACCTCTAGTAAAATTTACAAGTCAATCCATCACAATGCTATTTTAAAAACAACAACCGTTCCCCAACACACATAAAGGAGTAGACTAAAGAAACAACGCATCCCACATACTACCGAGATAAGAACCACTCATCAAGCCAAACAAAACTAAAACTATAGAACAAAGTAAAAACAACACAATCTTAGTGTCTCCATTATCAGTTCAAGATAGGAGACATGACATTAATTTTCACAAGAGCGCACTATGGAAAAAACCAAGGTCATTTAAAAGATTAGTCAAACTACTACCATACGACACTGTTCAAAAAACTCGGCGTCATTTACTGAAATGTTTATCGAAATTGATGTGTTACTACCCATACTATGATTGTCTATGATGTTGAATTTTTTTTATCATCCTACTTCTGCAATATTTGTGTAATACCTTAACCACATGTGTGACATTCCTGAAACCACAAAAACCACATCAAACATTCTCGCATGAAAGCCAAAAATTTAAACCAACTGGCATGTCACAAACACCCAAGTCCCACGTTATAGTCTCTCATTAAACATTAATGTCGAACCCCTCTCTCGGTCACATAAAACAGATATCATTATTCTTAAAATCCCATTTTTTATCCATTTATGTAATTTATTTCAACCATTAAACATTTGAATGAATTTCAACAAACCCACAAGTAACTTTTCATAACAAGTACCATGGTTTTCTAAACAAATCCCTATGAAAAATAGTCATGATATAAAAAACATCATCTTTAAACATTTAATATTCAGTGTAATTTCATTTTTATTAGAAAATTTAGCATCTAAATTCCATTTACCAAAAAGCTGACCTCCAAGGGTCCCATTTATTCAATCCGTGTTCTTCAAAAAGCAACCCCACAACAGTTCATTACAATAAAAACTAAACAATTTTACATTCATAACCATTTTCAAACTTATTATGGTTATATGGTTCTATCACATGGATGTAAAATTACTACTCGATAAGTAAAACATTATCCTTACCGTTGGAATTTAGATAACATTTAAGATATTTTTTTTCATTTAACATTTTAACTTTAGAATCCCTTTTTAATTTTTCGAAAACATGGGCTACCCTTTTTGCTGTTAAATAGCACCCATACACCTTACAACTGAAAACAAGTTGCATTGTTATTTAAACAAAATAAATTTATCCAAAAAACCAATCATTTATCTGCAATATAACATGTCACTACATGTAGCTAACACATATTAAAATGCTGAAATAACTAAAAAATGATATAACACATAAGAATGGAACATAAGAATTATATATAATTAATGATGCATGTTAATTATATCACCCAAACAAGCTATCTAAAAATCCATGATAAATAAGTGAAATACATGGAATATATTCCAGTCACACAATCTATATTAGTAGTAATCCTACTAATGAAACTAAATAGAGTCCACTTGGGTGCCCCAGTGAAATGGAAGCCCAATAAGGGTGTGAGATATAAATCAAATTAGTATGGGACCACTAGTGTCTACCCCAATACTGAACATTAAATAAATAATTTAAATAATGAGAAAACATGCATGATTAATGTATGTAGTACAATGTAAATTTATAGCCAAGTACCCGCTTCAGCCCTAAGCTAGTTTCTGAACCTTTATTATACATTTTTCATGCATAAAAAACAATAATAAGAAATTCCTTTCCATTTTTCAATTATTCAAATCTCATTAAATTTTATACATCTCGAGATATGGCCTATGCCCGATATCCCCCATATTAGTCACCCACTATAGATGTCTCTAAAGTCCATCTATGAAATCAAAGTAAAGACAAAATTCCAAGCTTGTTATTTGTCTTGGATAACACGTCATAAGATATTCAATTTAATCTTTAATGTATTATGTCTGATTTCGCCCACATTTTTTTGATTCACTACTAGGTCATTCCACTAAATAATGATTCACCCAATTCATCAACATATCTGAACCCTGTATCATATTCAACTCACAAATCAGCACATCATCTTTTATTAACCAATAATTAAATCATTTAAAAAAAATTGGACCTACAGTCTAATGTTAATTAATGGGTGTAGAACGTCACGTCTAGAACCCTCATGAGTATTTAGTGCATCCATAATTGTCTCACAACCCATGGGTTTTGGGAGAATCATTTCATGTCCCTTAAATGATTATTTTCATGCAAGCTGGGTGTAGAACACCATGTCTTGCACCCTGTGAGTATTTGGAACATCAATCTCTATCTCAAAACCTTTTTATCAACTATACATAAATATTTATCATTGGTTTTGAACTCAATGTCTAACACTCCATAACAATCCATTAATTAATCTATAAATTAATTAATCAAATCTGTTAATTAAGTCATCATATAATTAACATGATAAATCTCCCATCAAATAATTGAACAATTAATTAACCAATCAACACCTCAATATTTAATAATTAATTAAAAAATAATTATTCTTAACCACAATAATTTCAACTAAATAAATCACTTTATATTTATTTATAAAAATTCCTTAACCGAAAACATGATAATTAATTCTCCAAAATATCACTATAGAGCACATCATTTAATCCATAATTAAAATATATTTATTTATCCAAAACAACATATTACAATTAATTTTCAGATTAATTATTTCATTTTGATTAAAAACATTCTTAATCAAACCCACCATTAAAAATCATAAATCAACATCATGGTACATAACTCTAAGAATAAAAAATTCAACATTTAAATTAATAAATTCCAATTAATTAAGTCATGAATTTGTTAATTTATTCATACCCTTTAATCAAGTAAATAATTTAATAACTTTTCAAACCATTAACATGTAGTAATTAATCCATCACTAATTATCTTGATTAAGCGTAAATAAGATATCTCAATTAATCAATGAATAAATTATCTCACTCAGCTAAATCAATATATTATAATTAATACATTGATTATTTTTATATATACAATCTCATAGCACATAATTAATATAAACAATTAATTATATTATCTTACCCAAAATAAATGTTCATTTAATTATTTAATCATTTCATTTAACAGATTCAGAAATACATGCTTAAAACCAACACATAGTCATGTCCACATTTATCTCATGTGGGAAACATCATTTAATAACATCCAAATCCATGCATCAATACCTCACATATCACAGTTAGAAATTTAATCAACCTTACTAAATTCACATTTGAAAAATATTTAATATAAATACTTCACTGTATAATTTAAATACCATAAAAAGTGCATAAAATATTATATTGTTTCACATATTAAAGTTGATGACTTGAAAGGGGAACCTACCTTGAGGTGACATCATTTTAATTACTCAATGATTTAATGTACTTGGTGAAAACTAGTTTCAAATTGAACATAGTCACACAGAAACCACCTATATATATATATGTGTGTGTGTGTGTGTGTGTTTGTATATATATATATATTTACATACACGTACCATAAAAATAAATAAAAAATTCACCAAAACAATAATGGAAGACCAAAACCAGTACAATAAGGCCTATGCACCTGCCGTTACATACCAGGGACTCAGATAAAATTTTAGACTCCAAAATAGGTGGTTCAAAAACCAAAATATAGTTTTAAAATATTACTCTAATATGAAAGTGATGAAACGAAACTAAGCCGAAATGATTTTCCCTTGGAGGTGGTAGTCGTAATACAGACCAAGGGGTTGAGGGGATTCCATTTTACAACACTAGAAATGAGAAACAAGGAATCCCAATTTATCTTATGCCTTAGTGTTTTGGTCGAGAAAACCTGGGTGAGGGAGGAGTCAGATGACCTATGCAAATCATGAAACATACATAGGTGAACTCACATTAGCAAGGAAAAAATGATTCGTGAAGACACCGAGAGGATTCGAGCAAGCGAAGAGGAGCCGAAATGAGGGGTGTAGCGTGCCTCAAAGGGGGGCCCTGGTGTGTGTCACTTCTCCTATAGTGTGATGCCTCCTTCATTCTCTCTCAATCAACTAGTTTGCACCCTATTAAATTAATAGATATTATATAATAATAAAAACATTTATTATTCTCATTTAATATAATGTTTCTTTATTAATTAACCTTTAAATAAACATTCCAAAATTAATTCTGAAAACCCCCATTAAACTTCCAATAAAATTAATACAATAATACTAATACTAATATTTTTATTTTTATTAAATATATTTTTTTTATTTAAATTAGATAAAAATTGTATTTTAAAAATCGGGTAATCGTGCAGTTGACTCACATGATTTGGCTAATCATGCAAAACTCGATATATACATTTAAAATGTTTCAATTAAATTAAACCCAAATCCACCTTTATTTCTAATTAAATGTTATAATTTAGTGTTAACCTTCTTTGATAATTCCTAACTCGTAATTTACACATTATTTAATTAAATTAAATCACAAATTTTAATTAAATAATATCCCACATTAGGTTTTTTAATTAATTTCTCTTAAAAAAAATTAATTAAATTATAAGCTCCAACTTTTCATTATTTAATTAATTATCTAAATAGGAATTATTTAAATAAAACCACATCTTCATAGTGAGTAATAAAATTTCTATTGACCTACAATTTAATTAAATGAAACCCCAAAAAATCCATTATTATTTTTAATCATAATAATAAAAACAACCACTCATAAGTCCATAATAATAATCTCATTATTATTATTATTATTATTATTCATTAGGTTAAACCCAACACATATTATTAAAAGAACACTTATTTATTAATTATGAAACTACTTGTTTAATTAGACGTTTCCTTGAGATACCCAAAAGACTCATTAATTTCACATGGCTATTACACCTCATTAATCATCCAATTAGAATATTTTAACATAAATGTTACACCCCATTAAATTAAAAATGCTTATTAATTTATTATTCTCTTAATAAATGTTTCATAATTAATTATTAAACTCTCTACATATCATTTAATTAACGTTTTCTAAGATTGATTTAACTAAATAACTACAATAATAATAATAATAACACCATTATTATTATTATTATTATTCCAACTTTCAATAATTTAAAACCCAAACCCCCCAATTTATTAAAATATCATTAATTTTATATTAATTATAAAAACTCCATCCCATAAACTCCATTTAATAATAATAATGTTTCATCATTAACATTTAAACTCCTCAATTAATTAACCATTTTTGTGAACCCCAAAATCTCTCATTAATTTCGTCAACTGTCATTTAATTAATTCTTTAACATTAATTTAATTAAACAACCGTAATAATAATTATAATAAATTAATTAATATTATTATTAGAACCATCCTTTATTTAAAATCAAAATCTCTTAAAATAATATTTAATTAAAATAAATAAATAATTAACAAATGTAAACTGCACGGGTTGGACAACAACCATGAACTGCCCATGAAGATCCATTAAAGTGAAATTTTTCAGATTTGTTGCTCCTGAGACTCATCAGGAAACCTGCTAAAATTATCAGGTAATTATGAAAGTCAAAAAATGACACCTTTATGTGTTTCAACAATCCAGAATAAAATTCGGGAGCTCAGTATAAAAACAAACTTGTTGATAAAATGAGATTAATTCGAAAACCTTCGAATTTTATCCCAGTTAAAAAACACATGACTTTACAATATACCCACCTTAAAAAAGTCTCGTCCCTGAGAATCCATCATGAACTACTACTAAAACAAATGACCTACCAAGGTAATCTAATCTCGATAGAACTAACATGTTGCATTCCCAACGCAAAACACACCTTTTTACCTTTACAAGCCTAATGACTAAGCCTTTAAAAACATATCCAAATGTCACTTTATAGCTTAAAAATCAAAATAGGGCTGATATATAAGGGCATTAAAGGGTCATTGTCAATGAAAATAGTTCAATCTAAATCAACCAATAGAACAAGTTGTGCATGCTTTCCTTGAAAGACGTCACAAACCAAAAACTCACATCCTCCCTTTATCTGACGATGTACCTTTAAAACTTTTCCAAAAAAATCGATATGTATAACAAAGTCCTTACCCAACCTCTGGGGATAGTTTCAAGTCAATACATGACAAGTATATTTTAAAAACAACCATGGTGACCAAACAAAAATAAGGAAATATCCCAATGAAACAATGCATCCTGCATACTACCCAGATAAAAACCACTCATGAAGCCAACAAAATTTAAATTGAAGCACAATGTAAATCCAGAGCCATCTTAGTGTCTCCATGATGTCGTCAAGATAAGAGAAATGCTCGTCGTATTTAGAAGAGAACACTAAGATAAAAACCATGTTCATTATGAAGATCTGTCGAACTACTACCATACGAATCTATTAAAAAAACTTGGCTTCACTTGTCAACATGTTTAACAAAATTGATGTGTCACTACCCATCTTAGGATTCTCAGTGATGTTGAAAAAAATGTATCTTCTTACTAGCTCACTATTTCTGAAATACAATAAACACACGTGTGACATTCCATGTTCCATGATCACCAAGTCAACCATTCTATCATGAATGCAAAAAATTTAAACCAACCAGCGTGTCAAAACACCAGAGTCCCACATGATAGTCTCTTACAAAACATAAATGTCTACCCTCTCTCTCGGTCACATAAAATCGACATCACATTTATAAAAATCCCCTCTTAAGCCATTTAAGTAATTCATTTCAACCATTAAACAATTGAATGAATTTCAACAAACCCACAAGTAATTTTTCATAACATTTAACTTGGTTTTCAAAAAAACTCCCTACAAAAAATAGTAATGATATAAAAAAATATCATCTTTAAACATTTAACATTCAATTTCATTTCATTTTTTTTGGAAAATTTAGCATCTAAATTACTTTTACCAAAAAGGGGACCTCCAAGGGTCCCATTTATTCAATCATGGTTCTCCAAAAAGCAACCCCACAACAGGTCATTACAGTCAAAACTCAACATTTTTTCAATCATAACCATTTTCAAACATACTATGGTTATATGGTTCAGTCACGTGGATGTCCATTTACAAGTATAAAAGGTACCCATACACATTAAAGTTGGAATATGTATCCCATTTATGATATATTTTCATTTAACATTTTAACATTATCAACCCTTTTTAATTTTATCAAAACATGGGTTACGCTTTCAGAAGTTTTATGGAACCCATTCAATTTACAAATAAAAACCGGTTCCATTATAATTGCTACAAAATAAATTTATCTAAGGAAACCAATCATTTATCAGTAAGCTAACATGTCAGTACAAGTAGCTAACACATATCAACATTATGAAATCACTAAAACATGCTATAACACATAAGAATGGAATATAAGTATTGAATATGATTACTAAAACATGATAATTATATCACCGAAACATGTTATACAGAAAGGAATTTTAAACAAGATTAAGATGTGGAATATATTCAAGGCACACAATCCATATTGGATGACATCCTACTAAAGAAACTAAATAGAATCCACTCGGGTACCCCAATGAAATTGAGGCCCAAGTAGGGTGTGAGATATAAATCATAGTATGCCATGACAACTAGTGTCTACCCCAATACAAGAAATTAAATAAATAATTTAAATAGTGAGAAAACATGCATAATTAATGTATGTAGTAGAAAGTAACAATATACCCAAGAACCTGCTTCAACCCTAAGCTGGTGTCTAAACCTGCATTATATATTTTTCATGAATACAAAACAGTAACAGAACATTCATTTCCATTTATCAATTATTAATACCTCGTTATGTTATATAAGTCTCCAGATCTGGCATAATCCCGACGTCCCCAATATAAGTCACTCACAAATGATGTCTCTAAAGGGTATCTATGAAACCAATGTAAAGACCAAATTCGATGTTATTTATTTGTATTAGATAAAATTTCATAAGATATTCAATTAAGTCTTATAATTACTATGTCTGATACCATCCACAAAAATAGTGATTTACTCCTGGGTTCGTCCACTAAAAAGTGATTCAAACAATTTATTAACAAATCTGAACCCTTTATCATATTCAATTCACAAAGCATCACATCGTATTTCATGTTCCATTAATTCAATCATGTATGGCCAATTATACTCATAGTCCAATGTCAATTAATGAGTGCAGAACATCTTGTCTAAAACCCTTGTGAGTATTTAGAGCATCAATCCTTTTCTCACAACCCATGGGTATTTGGAGAATCAGTCCCTATCTTATAAATGAATATCTGCATGAAAGATGGTTGTAGAACACCATGTCTTGCATCCCATGAGTATTTGGAGAATCTTACTCTATCTCACTACCCGTTTATCAATAATATATAATTATTTATCATTGGTGAAGAACTCCTTGTCTAACAACCAAAAAACATCCATTAATTAATTTATAAATTAATCAATCAAATATGTTAGTTAAGTCAACAAATTATTAACAAGATAAAACTCCCATCAAATAATTAAACAATTAATTAACCATCCAACACCTAAATAGTTAATAAATAATTATCAATTAATTATTCTTAACCACAAAAAAGTTATCTAAATAAAAAACTCCATATTTTACTATACAAATTTCTTAACTGAAAACATGATAATTATTTCTACATAATATCATGGCAAAAGAACGTCATTTAATCCATCATTTAAATATAATTATTTATCCAACACAATGTATCAAAATTAATTTTAGGATTAATTTTCTCATTCTAATTCCAATATTTCTGAATCAACCCCACAATTAAAAAATCTAAAATTTACATCAAGGTACATTACTTTGAGGATTAAAAATTCATCATTAAATTTAATGAATGCCAATTAATTAATTCAAAAATTAATTAATTTATTCATACCCACTAATCAATTAAAATATTTTAATAACATGTCACATCATTAACATGTACTAAATAATCCATCATTAATTAACGTGATTTAGGGAAAACAATATATCTCAATTAATCATTGAATAAATTATCTCACTCAGCTAAATCAATATATCATAATTAATCATTTGATTATATTTTATATACAATTTCACAGCACATAGTTAATATACAAAAAATAATTATCTTATATTATCCAAAATAAAACATCATTTAATTATTTAATCGTGTCATTTAACAAATTCAGCAATAAAAACATAAAACCAAGACATAATAATATCCTCATTTATCTCACATGGTCAACATCATTTAATAACTTCCAAATTCGTGCATCAATACATCACATATCACATTTATAAATTTAATCAAACTTACTAAATTCACATTTGAAAATCATTCAATATAAATACATAACTACAAAATTTAAAAATCAACAAATGTTCAGAAAGTATTTTATTATTTCATTTATTAAATTTGAGGGATTTAAAGGGGACCATACCTCGAGGTGACATCATTTTGACGACGTAGTGATTTAATATAATTGGCAGAAACTGGTTGAAAATGGCACATAGTCACTTGAAAACCACACACACACACATATATATATATATATATATATATATATATATATATATCTACACACACACACACACGCACAGATATATATATATATATATGTTTACAGACGTGCGCATCCTGATTCAAAATCAACAATTCACCAAGACAATAACAGAAGACCAAAACCAGTACAACAAGGCCTACACACCTGACGTTAGATACTAGGGACGCATATGAAATATTAGACTCCAAAATAGGTGGTGTAAAATACAAATACCAGGTTTAAACCCTTACCCGAATATGAAATTGTTGAAATGAAACTGAGCCGAAATTCTTCTCCCTTGGAGTTGGTAGTCGGAATACAGACCAAGTGGTATAGAGGAGTCCATTGCACAACCCTAGAACTGAGAAACAAGGAAACCCAATTATTCCACTTCCTTTGGGTATTAGCTGAGAAAACCTGGATGAGGTAGGAGTCAGATGACCGCTGAGAATCATGAAACATATGTAGACAGACTCACCTTGGCAAGTCGAATGAGATTCGTGATGACACCAAGAGAATTCGAGTGTGCTAAGAGGAGCCGACACGGGGGGTGGAGTGTGCCTCATAGGGGGTGGGGGCCTGGTGTGTGTCACTTCATTTGTAGTGTGCCACCTCCTTCATTCTATCTCAATCAACTAGTCAACACCATATTAAACTAATAGATATAATATAATAATAATAAAATTTATTATTATCATTTAATATAACGTTTGTTCATTAGTTGACCTTTAAATATATGTTTAAAAATTAAATTTGAAAACCCCCATTAATCATCCAACAAAATTAATACAATAATAATAATAATATGATTTAATATTTATTTTATTTAAATTTAAAAAATGAATTTTAAAAACCTGGTAAACGTGAAACTAACACGTGCAACATAACTAACCGTGCATAGCCCGATATCTACATTTAAAATGATTTAATTATGTTAAACTAAACTCCAAATATATTTATAATTTAATATTACCATTTAATATTACCATTTTTAGGTAACTCCCAACTCACTGTTTACAAATTATTTAATTAAATTCATTCAAAAAATTGAAGTAAATAAATTCCCCACTTCATGTTTTTTAAATAAATTGTCTAAAAAAATTTAATTAAATTAAAAACTCCAACTCATTGTTTATTTAATTAATTATCTCAACACGAATTAATAAAACAAATCCACCACTTCGTAGTGAGTAATTAAATTCTTACTGACCATGAATTTAATTAAATTAACACCTAAAAAATCTATTATTATTATTATTCATAATAATAATAACAACCACCCATTAATCCATACTAATAATAATCTCATTATTATTATTATTATTATTCACCCTTTGATAAAACCCAACACCTTTTATAAAATAAAAATACTTCTTTCATTTTTTAGGAAACTCTTTATTTAATTAGATGTTTCTTTCAGATTCCCACATTCCTCATTAATTTCACATTAATATTACACCACATTAAACATCCAATTAATATAATTTAACATAAATCTCTCACCCCATTTAATTAAAAAAACTAATTTATTTATTATTCTCTTAAAAATAGATTCATAACTAATTATGAAACCCTATGTTGATCATTTAATTAATTTTTTTAAATTTTATTTAACTAAATAACCACAATAATAAAAATAATGACATCATCATTATAATTATTCCATATTGCATTTATTTAAAACCCAAACCCCCATTTTATTACGATGTCATTAATTTTCTATTAATGATAAAAACTCCGACCCATAACCTCCATATAATAAGAATAATTTTTCATCATTATCATTGAAACACGTCAATTAATTACACGTTTCTCTAATCCTCAAAAGCCCTATTTAATTTCCTCAACCATCATTTAATTAATTCATTATGAATCATTTAATTAAATAACCACATGAATAATAATAATAAATTTGTTATTAATATTATTAAAACCATATTTTAATTAAACACAAAATCTCTTATAATATTATTAAGTTAAAATAAATACTTAATTACAAAGGGTAAATGACACAGGTTGGACTGCAACCATGCGCTGCACGTGAAGATCCATTAAAGTGATCTTTTTTAGATCTGGTGCTCCCGATACACAATGGTAAATATGCTGTAATTATTGGGTAATTATTAAAGTCCAAAAATAAAACGTTTAGGTGTTCCAACACATATAATAAAATTCTGGAGCCCGGTTTAAAAATTGACCCATTGATAAACAGAAAAAATAAGAAACCATGTTATTTTAACCTGGTTCAAAAACACAAGACTTTACATTATGGAAATATTTTTTTTGAAACAGTTAATATTATTCTAACATAACTCATTGGATAATCATATTTAAAATTTGTAATAATGATCTTAGTTATGTCAATGAATAACTGTAAGAACATACTACTTATTATGTATACTTTTTTTTCCACATTATAATATAAGATACTCACTACAGTTACATGTTTTTATCTCTATGTTCTTCAATATTTACTATAGAATGGATATGGGTTTGTTTTTGTAATTTTTTAGGTTATAGTTTGATGATTAATGGTGATGTGGGAGTATTTTAAATAAAGACATTTTAATATAAGATTTATTATTTTAGTGATGGGTTTCTCAAGAAAATCATTGGTTTAATGGAAAAGAAATCATAAAGTATTGTTTCCTTTATATTCCAACATCGAATTAATTCAAATAATAATAAGAATTTCATTATAGGAAATATTATATTCTTTATAATCCACTAATAGGTTTTCTATATTACTAAAAAAATTAGACTGTATAAATTTGGTAAATATTTATTTCATTTTGATGGGAAATTGAATATCATGTCATAGTTAGCATTTAAAATCATGAGTTTGGAAGATATGGAGCACAAAAAGTTTTCTCCTCAATCAGCAGATGCAATAGTTATATATACAAGAGATTTAATTAATTTTATTTTATCTTGAGTAGATATGTGTAATTAACTAATTGATTTTGTTATTCTTAAGAAGGATGAATAGAACAAACCCCGCATACTTTAAGGGATACTTTTATAAATTCTAAATACATTGATTGATGTAAATATAGGTGATTTATAATGAAAATTTGGTGGTGAATAAATTAAATTCAATATTTATGAGGAAATTAACAATAAAGATTATGTAAAATTATATTCGAGTAATGATAGTAATTTGTAAACTAACGATGTTATATCAGGAGAGAAGATCAATGAGTTTTAAATTTTTTTGTTATATTATTATTTTAGTTTTTATTTTTAAAGAATAAATAATTTTTTTATGTTTAATTGAAGTGAAATAATAATAACGTCAAATGAAGTTTATTTTTACTATATTAAATATGTGATCATCTATATAGAGTTAATGTCATAAAACTATAAAAATAAACCAATTTAAAATAGAAAAAAATTAAATGTAATCATTCTATAATTCATGAAAATTAAGTATAATATTTTAAATGTAAAATTAAACGTACTTTCTAAAGATATAAAATAGAAGTGTGTCCAAGAGTTACACTGTATTTCATTTCACTCATATTGGTTCTATTTATTATATTAATCCTATTAATTATTTTAATAATCTCATGAAGATTAACAAAGTAAAAAATTTATAATTAAAAAACCATTTTCAAATAAATAAATTAATATATATATATATATATTATATATAAATTTAACCAATAACATACAATATGGAATATTATAATACTTGATCATCTCATAATACTGCAATTTTGTAAAATCAAGACTGTATTGTATTTCATTAATCTTGATATCGACTATCTCTTTCCAACTTGAAAATAAGTCATACTTGTATGGTCACCATATTTCACCCAACTCCATTAACCAAAAAGCCATGGTATTTTTTCATTTTTGGAAAATTATAACATATTTGTATTGGGAAATTTTTTAAGTATAATATTATAATGTAATATATGTAAAATTTTATTAATAGTATTTTCCAAAATCTCTTCCAATGAATTGTACATTTTTTGGTCTTTATGTTCCCTTCAACTTATTTATTAAATCAAAATGATATTATTTTATTTAGAAAGTGTTCCTATTAATCCTTAACATTCAATACCATTATTATCAATTATACAATCATACTAAATATATGTTAAAATGATCATTGTGTGTCAAATCAAGACCCCTCACATTTTATTGGGAAAACTTTTAATTGTAGATGATGGAGATTATCATGAAAAATAGTTAGATAAGAAAAATAATATATAGTAATTTATCATTAATCAATTGCACTAATTTTTTAACACATACCAGTAGATATGGGATATACTAACCCATGGAGTGTAATTTCTATTGGATGAGGGAGAGTATCCTCTATAGGAGGTGGGATATCTATAGTAGGATTAATCTATATAGTCGATGAAGATATGTTTACTGATAGAGTAAAAATACCCAATGGATAGTCCTCTATAGATTAATGTAGACATGGATATGGATATAAAGGTGGGATATATGATGGAGCGGTGAACTATACATTGGATGGTGGAAATGGTCACTACTGAGGGATGTGAGCATGATATGTACGATCATGTGTTAGTACCAGAGGAACGTGATATGGAAAGGTGGTTATGGGAAATAAAGATATAGAAAAATTGGAGGATGGACTCTTTGTGACTAAAGTGGAATGAAGGGAGCTTAAAATTAATTGCCTCTTGTTTACTTAAATGGTATATTGGTAGGATGAACCATAGAATCAGTCATACTAGTACCCACTTCCATACAATCAACCTCCATGTTATTATCTAATCATATCCTAAATGATATAGCCAAAAATAAATTGGATTACAAAATAAAGAATTATAAGAAGATAAATAATATAAGACAACATATTATCCAAATATTATATGTACTTAATGTGGTGATCATAGGGTATATTCCTAAATCTCTAATATGTTGTTCATTTTTATACAATATTATCCTTCTAACATCTTTATACTAATAAATTTTTACCTTTAAATATAATATTTAATTCGATGATAAATAAAATATATGAAAAGGATAAATAATATAACTAATGAAATGGAAAGAAACAAAATGACATTCAATTTAAATATTTATAAACATGAAAATAATAATTTCATTACATTTTGATATTCAATTACAATAGTTTGAACTCATTTGAAATTTTTTTAATGTAATTAACAAAATTATTTTGATATCAAGTATAAATGTAAAAAAAACCACATAAAATATTACAATAATAATTGGTAAATACTTTCAAATTAATCATTGGATTTTGTGAGTTGTTAGAATTTGTGGTTCCCAATCTATTATTACAACCAAATAATTTATGTCATCAAAGGAGACATTCAAATAAATACTCATAGGTTCATCTATACCATTATTATCAACATTCCTTCATAAATAATTTGTATTTCAATGGAATAAACAATAATAAAAAATTATTATATTAACGAGTCTTTTTTATAAAACACAATTAAATATTGTGATAAAACAATATATGGTTCATCAATATGAAGATGAATGTTTTATTAATCATTGTAAGTCCACAATTATCTATATTCATTTCCTATTATGTCATTGAATACAAAAATTTTAATATCATCATTTCAACTTGACCATTTTCATAATAACCAAATAATATTAATCTTTTGACAACCCCATAATTTGATATATTTTTTCATTGAGGTTTATTTTCGGAAACACTCATATTGCATTGTATTTTGAAACATATCGTGACAGTTCCATGTTGCATTACTATTATTTTCACAACTATTCATAATTAATTTATATACATTGAAAACCATTTCATTACAATCACATAACTCATTGTTTCGACCAAAGGATAGTACAATGATTTCATAAGATACACACTTTATTTTCAAAAAAAAACTGAATGATACCAAAAATGAATATTAAATTGATAAATGTGATTATGTTATGAAAAATAGAAATATATTAGCTTTTACTTTAACCATGTAGTAAATTATTTATTATAAAACTATTACTTCCTTTTAAAAGATATTGAATAATGTATCCATTTTATAATTATTAAATGTTTTATACAAATATTAATGCTTTAAATGTTAATATATAACTGAAATGACATAGTACAAAATGAATATTTATTATTTTACATACTCGATGTAATAATCATTAAAACTACAATTGAATAATATTATACTAAGAGCCATTTCCCACTATTCCCTTATTAATGTATGGAAGGAGTACAATATATATATCCCCCTTGAAGTGAAAGAGATTCAGGCTAAATGGGATCATATTATTCATATTTATTTCTAATTAGTTGATAATAACATGTATTGATGTTATAAATGTAATATTAATAGGAATCCATCCATCACTGTGTAAAAAAACCTTTCACAGTTTCACCTTGAGGATAATAATAATTTCTCACATAAGTTTTTTATGTATACATCCTTCTTTCTATTAGATATATCAAGTGACTTGATATAACAACACCAAAAATTACTTATTTTGGATACGTCATTGTCATATGTAACATAAATGTGAAAAAATATGGTGTAGTGTTTTCTCTAAGTCATAATTAATAATCAGTGCCTTATCCTATAATTTCTCAACAATAATAATGCTCATCATTTGGGGACAAATCTCCTAATACAAATGAGAAATCCTAATCAAATCAACACTAAAATTATGTGAATGAAAAAGCCAAATAGTCATGGGAATTAAATCATATAAAAATATATATTAATCCGTGATTTTAATATATTTTATGTTTCATATATTGTGTATTCACCATTTCAAAAATATTAATTGAATAACCATTTGAATTCGTAATAATTTACAAGAAGGTATGAAATTTTTTTTGTCCACATTTTTCATCAAAAAAGAGCCCAAATAGAATTCTCACTAATCAAGCTAATTTACTAAGGATAAACTCTTGCTTTTATATCCAAATCCATAAAATATAGAAAACACTATAAACTAAGACTTGGTATTCTCTTCAGTTTTAAAATGGATTAATGTAACATTCAACAAATTGTTTTCATGATATGAATTAAATACATGAAATGATACAATAAATTCAATGGCTAATAGAGAAAATAAATTAATATAAATTTCATTCACTAATTAATATTTTATTTTGAGTTAAAATTATTTTTGAGTTCATGAATTTCATTAAATTATCCAATAACATAATTCAAACCATCAAATTTTTTACCAATACCATTATTCAAAATCCATTTATATATTATATCCATCTCTACAGCACTATCAAACTGTCTCATAATATTCATCTATGGATGATCCATCGGTAGAAATCATTGGTACCCTACGAAGCTAAAATTTCATCGAATCATTAATATATAAGAATGAGTAATTTTCATATAAATAAGGTTGGAAATTTCCCTATTATACTACATGTACAGATCATTCGGTAACTCATTAAATCATTTATCATCTATAATAAAGTTATCATAAACAAAAATGCATCCTTCATAAATGAATCATACACTTGCACACCAACAATCCCAGGATTATTTAACCCACTTATTAATGGTTGGATGTATATTTCTATATAACTTCCAAGGTAATTATGTATAGATATCAATATCATGATGATAATAAATGGAATCATCATACACATCCATGATGTATTGTTGTAAATGAAAATTAATGTAGACCAAGTACACTGTGTTGTATGCATTTAGAGAAATGGGTTGAATCCAACACATGATAGTCTTAATATAACATATCTATGGGTCATCATGAAAACTAGGATATTACATATAAAATTTTATCCAAGATAACCCATTTGAATGACTAACTATTACAACATTATCCTTATTTATTTCATTTTTGTTCCATCTAATTTTTCATTCCATTTTTTATAACATAAAATGTTTATGAAGATTTGGAATTAAAATTATGTTCCATATCACTTTTAATGGTATGTGGGACTGATTATTTTTTTATCAGTCTACCCATGAATTTAGCACATTTTTTTCAAGGAATCAAATATGCATTTTTCTTCCATATTAAACCATAATATTTAGGGAAATAATGGTTCTTAATATATGTAAATCACGATTTTCAACCAACATAGATTCCATGTAATAATATTCTAGGATACATGCATCATCATGTGATAAATCCATAATAAATTTTGGGATATATCCAACCATGAAATTACAAAATCTAAACATTATATTCATAATATAAAATAACATTAAACAATCATGTTTTTCAATTTTACAGAAGCTCAATATACTATGGTATTTTCAACTTCCATCACCTTTATAACATTGTGAAAATAATCATTCCAATCAGTGGAAAAAATATGTTCTGGTACAAATTTCCTCATATAATGTTCTATATTAGGAGTTGGATTTATAAAAAAATGAAATTGATCATAAATAAAAAATTTCATAAAAATAATTTCATAAAAATCAATTTCAATCTATAATTGATATTTCTCACCGTTTTTATTAAAAACGTGAATTTTATTTTGGAAACTACATTTAGTGTTATGTTAACTCACTTCTCAAAATCTTACCATGGTATTTTAGAATAATCAAAAAATAGGCATCAAATCAATTTGCAACATGATTCATTAATTAATGAAATGCCCAAAAAAGTTTGATACCTCCTCAAAAAAATAATCAGTGAACCTATCAAAATTGAACATCCTACTTATAGTCATTATGAGGATAGAACATAAATTAAATAAACATTATATAAAATGAGTTAATGTGAAATGTATTTTTTCATGAGATAAAAGTAATCATCAATAAAATGTTTATAAAAAATCGGAAAAAATATATTAAATAGAAATTATAATGATATATTATTTTTTGTTAAATTTTAATTTTAACAAATTTTCAATTCAAACAATAATATGTTTATTTATGTATCATTTTTAAAAATATTACAGTAGATCTCAATCGATAAAAATGTTGTGAATCAATTATACAAAAACATATTGTTCTACTAATGTATTAACAATATGTAAATATTTTTGGTATATCCTACTATGTTCTTATACTCAAAAATATATGTACACACTCCTAGGAGATAACATTTCTTGTTGAGATCAATTTATTTTTCATATACATTACATAATTTATGTCTTTTTGTAGTGTAATAGTTAAGGTTCTAAAATTATGGGATATCTATTGTGAAGGTTTTATTTTTCATTAAAATGTTTTGGATTATAATATGTATAGATGATTTATAAACGTTCCTAGTATATATTTACTTTTTAGGTAATTTGTATGTTTGAGGAAAAATAATCTCTCAAATGGTGTGCAAACACATTTTTGTACTCACCAGTCATTGCAATTCAATGGATAATGCCCATGGTCAGTGGTAGTAAGGTATTTTTATTTATCATTATATATTATATTTCATTAAATTATAAATATCAAAATTTAATGATCTTTATATTAAATAATTTAATTCCACCATAGAAAAATTTTAGGTACAGAACAAATTAATTACATAATTGATTAGAGTATTAATTTTGATCTGTAGAATTTATTAAACAGATAATTAAAAGTGATTATATGATTACTAACATATAAGGTGATAAAAATATTATAATAATCTTTTTATATGCACTTTTAGACCCATCATATGATCATATTATAGGATTTTAAGGTAGAATTATTTTATGTCTAGTAGATACTATTGAAAAT
This sequence comes from Viscum album, assembly GCA_963277665.1. Taxonomy (NCBI): domain Eukaryota; kingdom Viridiplantae; phylum Streptophyta; class Magnoliopsida; order Santalales; family Viscaceae; genus Viscum; species Viscum album. The sequence goes on from OY728162.1 coordinate 42,896,010, forward strand.
ATTAATGGTTTTTGTTAAAAGAATGTACTCATTTGATTATTGATTTTTTAAATGTGCATTTCCATTATGAATTAATTATTATTTCAAATGACTAAATTTTATATTTTATGGTTTCTCAATTTTTTATTCAATTTTTTATCACAAATTGTAGGAAATGATGACAAATTTATGTTGATATATGAAAAAGTTATATTACATTGTTAATGATTTATATTTCAATCATAAATCACAATCATAAAAGTAATTCTTTAGAAAAATGATTCACAATAAATATATATAAAGGTGAATGAAAATATTTTTATTTAGTAGGTGGGATAGGGAAAAATGAATGTGGGAAATGGTTGATCCACCACCATATTTTTTTCCATGGATTCATTGAACAAATCATGTCATGTGATGTCTTGTGTTTTTCATAGTTATCAATACTATATAGAAGTTTAATCATCCAAAATATAGAAAATAAATATAGTGACAAGATAATATTACATAGTTCACTATAAAGGGATACATCATTGGATAATACACATAGTGTTAGGTGGATGTACAAGAAATCACATCACGTTCTGTGAAATTAAAATATTTCGGTATGGATCACTATGAAACCAAGGTCCACTACCTCTTTATTTTAATCAATAAACTACGTAAAATAATAGATTCATGATATGATGATACAAAATTATATCAAAATTAATATGATATTGATCAATGAACCTTAAATATTTAGTGTTTTTCATTTATCTACAACATTTTTTTTTTCAATTTTGGATATTTAGTTATGATTAAAATTTATTTATAGAAATAATATCTATACTCTAGATATGAATAAATAGACTCTAAAATTCCATAAAATTTTACATTTATATTTAGTAAATATTATAATTCTTTTCTTTAAGATATTCAATTTCATCTTCCAAAAATTCACTTCTTCAAATAAAACATACAATGTGTTCCTTTACACTAAAATAAATGCATTAAGTCCGATCAAATCCCAACAAAATAAAGAAAATATTTCCAAAATAGAAAATTATTCAACCATTCCAAATATTTTTCAATAGAATAATTAGTGTCCAGTACCTCCAATTATACTATAATACCCATCAAGGACATGGCCCAAAAAAATTGATGTATTACATTGAATATGAGATTCATGAAATCATGGTTATGATATCTATATATATTAATTAACATAAAAAATTATTTTGAAACATATAATTTAATACTATATCATCGATTCAAAACAATATGTAATTTTTAGGCCAAAATATATCACAAAACTCTTATTTATGGATCCAATTATGGTATTATTTATATATAATAATGTAAAAATAAACAAAAGAAAAATAAAATAAAATAGGAGATTATGACACCAAATATATCTTATGATTAATAATTAGATCATTAAAAAATGGGGTTGTTGAAATACATGCATGTGGATGATTTAAGGAGACTGACTATGATTAGTGGGTGGATTAGGGTTTTAAAAAGTTTAGTGGTTCGCCACTTTGGGTCTCACTAATGTAATTTGTCAGTTGGAGGACTCATGCAAGGTCCACTCATAGAAGTAAAAGGTTTTGGATGGCCCACTGAATGAAGATGGGCTAACATAGAACCCGCATGTGCATTCCACTCAACGAAGTAAAATGTTTTACCAAATGAACTGATTTGAGGGGGACATATCATGAAGGGAATGGAGGAGTGTAGGAACACATAATGAATAGGATGTGAGGAATTACACTTGGTGTGATGCAAAAAAAATTAGAATTCATTGATGGTATTGTGTGGGAGATAAGATTAGTCAAGAAAATATCATCAGAGGGATAATGGATTTAAGAGAAGTTATTGGTCATGTGGGTTTGTAGGAAAAAAAATTCACGGGAGGTTAAAAATTTTGAGATCCAAATATCAATAGGATGATTTTTCCAATGGATTTAGAAATGATATTTATATTGTTTTTAAAATAATTATAGTTATATCATAACCACTATCCATGGGCCTATTATACTTTGGATTTTGGTACATGGTGAAATTTTATTTTTCTAGCCGCGATAGATGTTCATACCTAGTATATAGGCTTCTCCACCCATTTCTTTCATTTATAAAAACTAACCTAGACACAACTTTACAGAATGAAGAGTCTGGATATTTTTACTGATAATGAGTATGTCATTCAAAAAATATTAGAAACACCAATATGAACCCACTAATACACCATTATACACATTAATCATCCATGTTCTCGATTAAATCGAACTCTATGATTACATTATCAAAGAAGTTATTCATACTCTGATAAATTTTCTTCAACCCAAAAATGGATTTCTGCAACTTCCATAAGTTATCAAACTAATATAGGGAATTAATGTTTTTATGATATATCATATATACATCCACGACTATGTTACCAATAAGGAATGAGTATGTGATATCTATTTGATATATGTGATAATTATAATGATCCATTTTATCTATAATACTAAAAGATGACATAATCATAAAAACTGGTGAAAACGTTTCTCGATATTGAATTCTATTAAATTTTTGTGTCAATTTTCCATAGAAAATAATTTATAAGTATATAATAAACAAATTACGTCATTTTTTCACATTAAAAACCCATTATAATTCTATGGATCTCACCCATTCTGGCGCATCTACAAAGAACAAATCATTGTTAGTTTACATGGAGTCAATCTCATCTTCAAGGAATTTTAACTATTTATCAGAATCAGAACTCTATATAGTCTCTCAGTATGAGGTAGGTTCATATATTGTTAATTTTACTTCCATATCATCTTCCCAGATAAATATATTTATTTCAGGTTTTCATGAATTTTAAGAGTCCTTTGAGTATGTTGGGTAACATGAGTCATTTCTTATTCCATTACTCTATTTTGAAGTTAGAAAACCTCCATCCCATGAACACTTCCTATTTTTTGTTCTTAAATATAATTAACCTCAACATTACTCTAATTAGAACCTCAAATTAAATGTTTCTTCTCAGTAATAGAATCATGTCAAACCGTAAAAATATATTATAAAAATGTATCATATAAATTGTATCCCCTTGTTTCCATTAGATAACAAAAAATAATCCCCTTTTAGATTTTGGTTAATGTATCTCTAAATCAAAATATTTTGTGAGTGCTTTACAACCCCAAATCATGAAAACAATACTAGGTACACATATCATATCTCATATGGTGTCATTTTGACCAGTTTATATGGAATTAAATTATTTTTGTATATAGGAATTACAAAAGAATATCCCTAAAATGAAATGGGAATATACCATATACTCATCATCAGTCAAACCATGCCAAATATGGTATGATTCCTCCTTTGAAACAAACCATTCAATTTCTACTTAATAAGAGTAGTGGGTTTCAAAATAATTCCATAATAACTATGATGGTATATAAATTTCTTCATTAGGTATTCACTACCCCATTAATCTGATCGAATAATATTAATACCTTTGAATAGTTAATTATACAGTTACTTTTTAAACTATATAAACATTTCAAAATATTAATAATTAGGTTTCATTATATAAACATAACTATACTTAATAATGTACACATTAACGGTAATAAATTACCTAAATCCATTACTTTATTATGTATACGTTTGTCCACACACATCACTATTTATGAGATCCAATTGTCCATCATCCATTTCACCATTTTGGTTAAAAATTACAATCATTCTTCTTAATAATCATGATGTTCATGTATTAATCAATCAATAATCTAATGATTACAAAAATCCAAATATATGGATGCATTGAAATATATTATCATATATATGTCAAATGTGACAATTTGAAAGGTAGGTTGGATTAGAATCATTCATGATCTTCATATTCAAAATTTTTTAATCAAGATTATCCATATCATAAATACATTAACCATTAATTGATTCCCAAAGCCAACAAATATTCCATTCTTATATATAAAACTACACATGTTCATAATAGTGATTGAAAATCCCTTCCTGTGTAAATAATATATAGAAATTAAAATTTTGTTTATATTGAGAAGATATTAACAATTATTTATTTCTAAATATGATTCACTAGGTAGGAATATATCATAAGTGATGAATATTAATGTCATGTCTCTAGATCCATTTATGACATTAATATCTAATGTAACCTTAATCAATTCCTTCATATCTAAGAGTTTTTATTTTTATCACAAAAATTATATGTACACCTAGAATATAGTACTTATGACACATAGTCAGTAGAATTAATCACTATGAAATTCACATAAAAATGATTAACATTCTTCTCATTGACAAAACATTTCAAAACTATATACCAATATAAAATTCTATTATAGTTTATACCTATAGGGGATCTCAATATGATTATCATGAATTGATTCATAATCTACAATAAAGACATATTAATGGGTGAGTATCTTGTTTAATAAATTTTCGCTAATAAAATTTAATGAATTTTCTCCAATTAAAATCGATTAAACTATATATCATATCCATTTTTGAGTAAATATATATATTTCACTAAAATATTATTATAATAGTTAATTCATCCCTACAATTATTAATTTAGGAAGGGAATTATTATAATCACAAAAGCTATGATCCGTGGATATTAGTGCAGAAAACTTCTTCTACAAAACCATAATAAGTATGTACTCAACTATCTTCCTCTGGTATCCTAACGACTAGAGTTCCCTTGCTAGTGTGACCCAAATCGAGTTCCAAAAAAATTGAAACATAACAAAATATAGGGGAACCTAGATATTGTAATAAATATCATTGTTGGGTAATCTATAATTACCCATTATTTTCTTTCCATACACAATATAATCCAAGTAAATCCTTTTATGGAATGAAACTACCCATTTGGATGGTTGAGGCACCGAAAAGTTCCACATTGGAAGGAATCTGACACATTTTATTTATCGGTTATTTATATTAAAATTCTCACATATGTAATATACAAAATATAGATATTAAATACATTACTACTACAAAAAGTGAAATTTTTATTATATCATGTTTTTTTATGTATTAATCCTTCTAGTGATATTGTATTTGAGTCCAATTTTCATCTAACCAAATAATGCATTCACAACATATTAGTGTGTACTATGGGACCAAACCCACAGTTTGTGTTACATTCTAAAAAAAATCCTTATATATTTATAAAAAATCTGAATGTATCATATGCATATGGTTTGTTAATTTTCCCAAAAAATTAGAGGGATATATAAGATTCATAATATTTATATATGTAATTCCAAAGTGATAAATAGAAAACCACATATCATTCAAGAAAAAGGAATAAACCTCAAGACTGGTGGGGATTCTAACCACATGTAACTCTCCCTAGGGAGACATTAATCAGGATAGATTTCAAATAATCATATCTCTAATGCTTGATATTAATTAAAGATATTCAACAACTATTCAAAATATCATTATTCCAATTAAATGTTTAGGTCAAGGTATATGAAAAAAATTGAATTGTACCAATATTTTAACGATGGGATCCAACTCCTAGATTACATTTATAACATAAATTATGCTTACAAAATATTTCCATTTCATAAACAATTTTCAAAAAATTAATATTAAAGATATAAATAAATACATAATCATTTTATTCATTTTCAAAAATATGGTGTATCCATTCTAGAACAATTCATAAATAAATACTAACTGTATAAAATTTAATGATTATCTATTTTTTATAGGCACTCAATAATCTTGAAAATAAAAAAATTTATACTCATTCCCAATATAAAAATTCTATATTATACAATATAAGTCATATATAATTAAATATATGGAATTTTATTAATTATAAATTTATTTATTGAGTTTATATTATGTAAAAATTTAACACAATAAATATTTTACATACCATGAAATATTTACACCATTGATCGTAAAACTATCTTATATGAGGACTAAATGAAATTATAAAGAGTCTCTTAATTTGATCATTTCATAAAAAATAAAAATATGTTTAGGGTCAAGACCTATACTATTAAAACAATAAAGAAAGGATCTTTTTAAACTAGGAAATTAGGGAACCAAAAACATGACCTAATGTTTTAGAGGAAAAAAGGCATCATACATCATGGACTAAATACTCAGAAAGTTCACTAAAGGATCCAATGACCTGATGGTCTAAATAAAGCACACTACATGACCATTACTAGTTAAATGATTCATCTACCCCTTCCAAAGCAACTGAAAATGTTCTTCTAGTCATTGATTATTGGTATCCCCCTACCTAGAGTTATTTCATGCTCTTCTGACACAACATAGAAGAGGAAATCTTCATCCAACATTGGTATATTTGGGATGAACATATGACAAGTTCCAAAACACATATCTCTCTATCGATCCAACCACCCAATATTTCCTGCAATGAACCTGCCACACTTTCTACTTGATTCATCACTTCATCTAACTAAAACACTTAAAATAAGTCAATAAGTTTATGAACTCATTCTTCATAAGATGAAACGATGAATATGGATGAATGATGGGTGTCAACAGAACCATCCCTATTTTGGGGAAATTGAAATGGATAAACTTTAATGAGTTGTGGTATTTATTTCCAAGTGTTCTATGATAAAAATCAGGCTCAACATTTCACATTAAACATTGAAATATTTCCTAGAATCTTGGTGGCCCAAAGGGCCAAAGAAAAATGGACTAAAGGAACAAGGGTTATGAAAAACTAAACCAAAAAACATCTTATGTCGCTGTTATCATCACTGCCTCATGATCTTCCCAAGACGTCACCACCCTAAATAGGTACTTCGGCACCGTGGAAGATCCATATCCTCTATATGAATCCACCACTAATGATACTCAATCAAAAATACCCACTACACACCCTGAATGATTTCAGTTCCGATTCCTCTACAATCCACGATTGAGAGCACATTTGTCATAGAAACCATCTTCATCTACCCAGGCACCCTCCATCGTAGAAACCATGAAACCAACATCACCTAAACACATTGTTGACTTCACATCATGTCGATACATCTCCAATTTTATTAATCATTGATGACACACTATCGTCGCCTCCAAAAACAATGAACATTATTGTCCCATCATATTCCAATACCATGATGATGACACTATCAACATTCGATATAGAAAAAATATAAATATTGTACAATAAAATATGTGGATGGAAGAAAAGAGGTAATTATGTATGTTGGTAGAGACAGCCAATCTAGCATAAGAGATGTTAGCAAAATGTTGTGATGAGTGATGCAGAAAATTGATTTCTACAATATTCCCTATTTTTCATCTACCTGAAAGCTCGCCACTATCAACTAGAGATCAATAAATTCATGATATCCGCTAAAAAACCAAGCTTCTACACTATGGAAAACTACATCCCAAATGAATCTATGACTCTCCCCCACTCGACACCACTTCTTGGAATCAATTCTACTTCCAGATCACAAATCATTAAAATAGTTATGAATTTATAAAATGTGTTCTACGTTTAATAGTTTAAAAATGTTGATTAGATAAGAAACAAAACATTGATACAACCAATGGGTTTTTGAGGTTCATAATGGGAAAAAAGGATGATAAATAATCCTTGAAATGGTGCATGGTCTATCCTAAATGAAATCAACATGTAGTATTAATAATGAACATAAATGTTCATACCTCAAAAAAAGAAACTCCATATTCAATATTTAATTATGTTAGCCTGATATCAATTACTAGAGTTAAAAAAATAATTCACCCACCTATAAAGGGGTTAAAAAATACAAATTATCCTTGAACATATCCTGAGGATCAGTAAACATGGATGTAATTATATCACCTTTACCCGGTGATAAACAACGTCTCAAGAGAACGACCACATTAGAAGGTTGGGATAAAATTATTCAATCCAATAGAAGGGATCACATTACTTTATATTATCATCCCTAAAAAGTTTATATATTGATACACATAACTAATATTCAATTTATCAATATTTATTTTTTCTTTTTTGAAATATTCATTTAATTTATCCAAATAATGAAATGCATTTAATTCATTCATAATGGATAGTTCCATTATTAATGAATTATAATAGATGAAATTTCACAGGAAGATGCACAGAGCTAATGTAGTGAATATTTTTTAGTTCCCATCCAATTTTTACTTACTATAATACTAAGGTATTCCCTATTCCTAAAAACAATTTATACCCTCAATGATTGTTAGTATACTCTAGCATAAGTGGAGGCACATTGTGGTCTTTTAGATATATTCTAGAATGATCATTATCTGCTATATTTTCATGGTGATAAGAAATCATGGAGAATGGAATTTCTATTTCATAATCTATTTGGATAGGAGATTTATTCGATCTAGAATTGATTATTTCCATGCATTGTTCCCCTATCAATAATGTAAGAATCGATCATGGGAGAAATTTTGAATTTCTCTTAAACTAGGTTTGAAATTAATCCACGATTGGGATTTTTATATTTATCCATATAACCCTAAGAATACTCAAGTAAAAATTTATATTAGAATTATTTTAATTAATTAGATTTTTTTGAATCATTGATTTTTATATGATTTTTCCTATGAGATCGATATTCCAATTAAAATGGATAATCTTCAGAGGATGCATAATTTGTATATTTTTCTTACATTATCATAGAGTTTGATTTAATTTCTAATTTAATTGAAATGTTTGTTTTATCAAATACTAAAAATGATACTGATATTCAAATTAATTTTGAGAAATTCCATTATCTTATTTCCTTCCAAATGATTGGACATAGTCATGATAATTGATACATGACTTAAGTTCATATATTTAAAGGGTAATGAGGAGAGGATTATTGGGAAGAAGGAGTGTATTAACCATTATAATGAATTGGGATTCATCAAATTTATAGGATTTCTCAAAAATATAGAAATTTAGTAAATATGAACAGTCATATTAATTAGGGGAGGGAGTTTTTAACAAATTCTGTAGAGTATTTTCATTAAAAATATTCTAAAATGGTTTCCAATGGTGATAATAAGGAATAATATATGTTGAATAATTCAAATACTATGTAGGTTATAGGTCTTAAGGGACCACAGTAGGATGTAATGTAGGTGATTAGTCAGACTGTTATTGATCCAAGTCGTGAGAAAAGGTAGATATCTATATATTGTTTTCTCATTTATATTTATTAAAATCATATGATCATAAATATGAAAGAACTAATGAAAGTAGGATACTTTTAGTGTAGAATTGAAGGATCATGAGCTAATATTTATGATTATGGGCTTACTTATCATGATACAATTACATTTAAAAATTCACATATAAATGTCATTGTGGTGTAAGAATGTGATGTTGACAATAATGATAATAAAAATGAGTTACTAGTAATGTAAAATGATGATCATTAATTATGAAGGAAATAGAAGATTATTTTTTCGAAAGGATGAAATGAATAAAAAAGTTTAATTCAACATAAAATGTTAGGTCTAAACATATTGAGGGACCATCTCTTGATTGACATGACCAGATGAGTATTAGGTATCCTATATTGAGGAATAATAAAGAGTAACAATAGAGGAATACCCCTTCAATTTATATTTTTCTAGAGAATGATGACTCATAAAAGGCTGGTGTTAGACCCGTTTATTATAAACATGTTAATGATGTTGTGGTGGGTGTTTCTTGTTTTTCACCTTAAATAATTATTTCATTATCTAATGGTAGGGATAATGCATCTTATTTTTACTATCCTTGGTGGATCAAAAAGAAAATCAAAACCTCTTTTTCGGTAGCTGCTAGGAAGGATGGCTTGATTGTTAGAAAAAATATTGAACCTATTCCTATTAATTATTATAATTATAGTGGAACTTTAATACATGATCCTGGTAAATAGAAATATTTTTTTCTATATCCTCCAAAGAAGTATTCTATGTTCATTAAACATATCTTATTTCACTATATATCAGTTATTGGGTAATACAATCAGAATATTACAAGATGGTTATGTCAAATTCAAGGGACACATCTAGTGTTAAATGTTATGTTCACACTTCCAATTTCAATCACAGAATGGATTATGTGGGATCAACATTGTCTTCATATAGAACATTATAGTGTAGGTAAATTTAGATGCACATATAATGTCACTTAGACACGATCTTTGTGGATGGATGACCTTCAATCTATAATTCTCAATATTTTGAATGAAAATAAATTTAAATAATAGAAAAACCCAAATGAAATACCCTTGTTCTAACCCCATATTTATCTTCCTTTTCATTATTTAAAATTTTCCACTCATAATCCTTCATTTAATATATTATTTTCAAAAATAATTAGAATTTTTATATGTCACCACCAATACAATCCGTTAATCAATGACAATAAATCTTGGGCCATATATTATATATATTTTTGGATTTAAATTATTTCATATAATGATTTTAATTTTTAGTTTAAATTTACAATATAGTTTTTTCAAAATTCTTAATAAATAGTTTTTATACAAATAAAAAACATTAAAATAGATAAAGATAAAAGTATATATAATTAATGAGTACATGTGTATATATTTATATATTCAAGTAATACATACGTATATATATATTATAATCAAATACATACACATTACTATGATTCGTTAAAAATATAAATATCTATCAGTACATTAATATAAATGTATGTACATGCATTCCCCATGAAAATTATAAATTATGTAAAAATATAACAATTTACAAGTGTATATTAACAGAAATATATACAAACTTACAAAAAAATACAACATAAAAAATATTTATATATACATAAACTTATAGTTAAATATACACACAACATAAATATTACTGTATAACATTTAGAATGCATTTCTTTTTAAACCCTTTGTGTAGTAATTAATTTTTTATACTATCATTTCAATAAATATATCTAAAAATTTGTGATCTCTTACACACACATATATATAATTCAATGAATATCTGTGTATATTTATATAATTTAATCTTACATAATTACTTACATGCAATGAAAAAATATATAAAAATATATATATAAAAATTAATTGGTATATATACTGTATAAAAAATACACATTAAAAAACCCTTATCATACTTGTATATACATACATAGATGTATAATTATAAATAATTAAACTAATAAATTTATATGTATTCATGGTTATATCTATGTGTATGTATGTACATGTAATAATATTTAGATACATTTGTGTCCATATATTAAAATAATTTATTAAGTACTCATATGTGTATATAGTTATAATAATTATTGATCACAAACATATATAAAAACAAAGGAATATGTTTATATATATACAAAATTAATACATACATACATACAAATATACATGCATGCATATTAATATAAATATATATAAACATACGTACATCTATAAAAAGATATATACATACAAAAAGATATATTCATATATAAACATAGTACAATACATAAATATATACATATATATATCTATATTAATATGATAACATAAATATTTATTATCTCATTTATATGAAAATATTCATATTTTAATTTTTTACAAATATAATTACATGAACACAAATGTACGTATGTAAATATACAGGCATATACAACTATACATATTTTTATGAATATTTTTATACAAGAATAAACATAAATCTAAATATTATTATATATACATTAATATATATGTATACAGAAATATTTACAAATAAATATACTATTAAACATAAATAAATTTATTTATATATGATACTGTAATATGAGATATTATTTGGAAGAATCTATGATGGTAGATTTATTAGACAAATACCCTTCTGAATATTTGTTAGAAAAATCCATTTTGTGTTATTTTCTAGAAAGAAAACCACCATGATAGATATCAATGTATTATTTGTTTCTATATATACGTATAATTTTATATATTTGTTTTGGTAAATAATTATATTTATATATAGAATTTATAAATAATTACATTAATATATATGCATGAATGCATACATATTGGTACATATATTTATATGTATGTCTGTTTTTTATGTGTTTGTATACACTTATATTTATGTACACATTCATGTATATAAGATTATTAATACTCTTATATATATTTAAAAATAATTACATTAATATATTTTCATTCATGAATGTATGTATATAATAATATTCATTTCTATGTATGATTATATGTATATGTATATATATATGATAATATTTATATTCACGCCTGTATATGAATTAAAATATAACTATATATACTTTTAAGTGGATATACCTATATATATGTGTGTGTTTTTTGTGTCTACCCAAGCATGCATTCACTTATATCTGTATGTAATTACATTAATTATATTTACATAGATTTTCAACAATAAATATCTATATAATCATTAATAAATATAATGAATACAAATATATATATTGTATTATTAAAATATACTTATAAATAATTATATTTTAAATACATATATATGTGTGTATACATTCGTGGAACCATATTTGTACATACATATAGTTTTATAGATTTGTATACGTATATTTGTATATAATTATAGTAATATGTATTTATGTAATTGTATTTGTATATGGGTATTTTTGTGTGTACGATTATACATTCATAGATAGATATATATGTATAATTTTAAAAAAAATATAAATACTATTTATTTAGAATCATTTTTTATTATAAATAAATACATATTAAGTGTTTTAAAAAATATTTTTTGTAAATTTGTAGTGAAAATCAACAACATTATATAAAAAATATTGTCCAAAATAATGCATCATATATGGGACTAGAATCATTTTTATGGACATCAAAATAAGAATGGTACTACCAGATTTAAATTTTTATATCATTTGAAAACAATTTATTAGTTAAATGTTTGTAATTGGAAAAAAATGATTTGATATAAAGATAATATTAATTGGTATGTGAGTGTGTCACTTAGGCTCTTAGAGAAGTATATGTATGATAATATAATTAATAATTTTAATAAAATACTATCAATAAATAGATATATCTACACTTGTTCTTGATACATGTGTTATTCTACCACCCTTTGAATTAATCCTTTATTTCAAGTGGGAAATGGATTTGATGAAATATATAATTAGAGGTGGTAGATAAATCTCATCCAAATATTTTAGATCAGAAATAAATTAATTTTTCAAAAGAAAATCTATATTGGATGTGGATAAGTTATTTTATACAGACAATAGTGCAGTTAACCTGTGTATTCATATTTTCAATGAAAACAATGATTTAAAAACTAAGTAACTCTAAAATGATGCAATCCTTAATCCATGGAATACTATTTTTTTGGATTCATGTTTTATAAATGGGTAGTCTTTATTCAAGTGGCAGTATTTATCCCCATATAATGTGTATGATATCTGGATCAGTTTGATGGCTATAATATGTTTGATTTTGGTTATGGTTGCTCAAGGGTTTTAATTATCATCTCAATTAATTAAAAAGACACCATGAAATTTTAAATTTGTTTTATACTATCTATTCCATTTATAGGATTCGACATTCCAGTCGGTTTTATTTGTTGGTGGTTTGTTTTCATATCGGTTTTCTATTGTTGTTATTGTCCTCTAATGATGAACTTTTTAGGTTCTATTAGTACATTATCTACCTTATCATGCTATTTCATAATTAATTCATGTTTCGTATTGTATGTATGAATAGGAATTAACAATTCCTATATTGTTTCAATTTGTAAGCTTTATGTGATGGGGCTCTTCTCACATGATAAATTAGGACACCAATGTTGTTTTTCATACTTACATTGAATGTCACTAAATTGGTTAGGATTTATGGATGATTAAAAAAGAATATTGAGGTTATGTATTTATTTGTTTTACATTTATGATAACTATAATTATTAATATCATTCATGGTGGTTTTGAAATAGAAATTAAATGTTGATATGGCTTGTTGGATTCTGGTCATTGTTTTTTTCTACCAATTGTATTTGAAATTAACCCCTTAATAACTTTTAATTTAATTAATGAGGGTCCATAAATTTATAACATAGGCTTCAACATGTTTCCATAGTAAAAATAAATTATATCTTTAATTTTTTAAAATAAATATAATAATATAAAAAATGATTAGTTTTTTCAAATACTATATTTGGTATTAAGTGGTTATAAAGAACAGAAACACACACACACACACACATGGTAGGATAATATGGCGCAAACCTCCCCTATCCCAAATTTTAAGACCACAACAAAGCTAACCCATTCTAATTTGATGGCTCAATGGCCCGATGGATTGAAATCACTTTTTGTTAGCCCAAAATCCGTATCTATGAATAGTACTTCTGTAGTATATATTTCTTCTATAGTGTCACTAATACTACAGTTCGTCATGAAATTCTACTGTTTTACATATTAATATACCCAAAAAAAACAAATTGGGTGTGGGGCTTAAACCATTGACCTTATGTAGTCAAATGATGTACCTTAACCACGAGGTTATGAACACAACTACATGTGATGAAAAATTTAATATTTATATATAATTTTTAAAATATATTGAATTTATATTTTATATTAATATACTAAAGTTAATATTTATAAATAAAACTATACATTTTTAATTAGTCTAAAATATTTATTCATTTAAATAAGAAATTTTTTTAGAAAAAATATATGTTTTTATATAAATATAATTTTTTATTATTAATATTATTTATCATATATTCTTAATATTATATTAATTTATATAATTTCTAATATTATAAAATTTTCCGCTCATCATTTATATTTTGTTTATGTATATAAAACATTATTTTTTAATAAGGGGAAATATGGGTGGGTTTAGAGCTTCTGTCGCTTGCTCTTTATGGAGATCTATAATTTTGATAGATAGATTTTGATCGTGACTATTATTTCAATCCACATTATGTGTTTTTCCTAAAATGAATGTTTAGGTATATGGTTTATTGATTAATGGTATGGTGGGTTCACATTTTGTGAAAAATAGCTGTTTGTTCCTTGTAGAAACACTCAATTACACTCAGAATTCAAGAGTGGATCTATTCGTTCAAATAAAATAATTACTAGTAATGGATAATTGGATCATATTAACAAATATAGTGGTAATGTTTAAGATTGAATTATGGAGTTCAAGAATTAAATTAATCTCCAACCAACAGCTTAGTTTGATGATTAATATTTAATCCCTAATGAGTTGAGATAATGAATTATCCCAATCATGGTGTTTGAATTAAAGAATATTACTTCGATTGTTAAGGGATGATTTCATGTTTTTATATTCAAATGGGATAGAACATAAGGGTTTTGGAATGGGGTTTTCCATGAATAAGCCTAGATTAATATGGAACCAATATTGGGATCCCTTCATTAATATATATTAGGATAAAAAATTATGGACTCAAGTATGGGTGCACATTAAAAATCTTGGTTAGTTCTTCAAGTATCCTCAAATCTGATTGAATTCCATCATAGTGGTTGGGGTTCCCATTAAAATATATAGGATTGAAGAATGAATGAAAATTTAGAGGCTTGGTTGGTTCTTATGGAATCCCTACATCCTTTGGTATGTCAACAAAGTTGTTGCAGTTCACATTAAAATATAATAGGATATTGATACTAAAAGGTATTTAAGTCCATCAGGAATCCTGCTTGAAATTGATATTCATGATACTATTTTAAATATTTTTCTTTTAATTGATTTAGTACAGTTTTTTTGATTTAATTATAGAATATTAGAAGGGTCCCATTTTCATCACTAATTTTAAAAGTGATTATCATTCCATAGAGGGACGTATTAATAAATTATAATGCATGAAATTAACGAAATAAGGGTAATCTATTGGGGGATGTAAATTTACTCTCCCTATCATTGGAGGATATTTTAGTAATTGATTGGATGATAATAAGAATTTATATGGATAAGAATGAGATCAAAATTATTGTACTCATGAGTAGTCTAAGTTGTTTTTCTTTTTATAGTAATAGACTATTGATGTTGTGGGGACTATATCATTGAATCATACTGTAGAAGGTCATGTATGTTTTTTTTGTGGTTCACCTCATGTTTTGGTTATGTAAAAACCATCTAATGGACTTTACTTAGCTGAAAAAAAATGAAAAAGAGATTACATTAGATGAAAGAGTGAACAATATTGTTTATTTTTTTTATGTTAAAGAGGATGTTCCTAATGATCATGATTAAAATAATGAACAGTAAAATTGTGAAAGAAATGCACAATTGGTGGATGATTTTCATTTATGGTTGTATTAAAAAATAGTGCTTCCAAAGAACCACAATGATAATAAAAATATTTCCTCACCTTTGAACATTTGTTAAAAAAATTATTCATTTGTGTCTTCAATGATGCATCTGGGTTGGTCTCATGTTGTATGGTTTTAGGTTTCATTATCTCCTTTAGTCATATTTCATGATGAATCCAGTATCTTGTAGGGATTTTGATATTTAATTGGTGCAAATTTGTTCTTATTTTGACAAAGGATATTTTTGGAATTATAATCTCTTAAATTGTGAGAGTGATCGTAACATGACTAAATGATAATTTCATAGAACATATAGATTAATATTAGGTAGTGATACATTTTTTGATGTTTCAGTGTAGTGTAATGTTGTGTCCATATGATAGGATCATATTGTTACTATTTCTCTTCCTAAATAGGTTGTGTTTAAAAAGTCTAGTGAAAACATTATTATGGGGTAAATCTAGAAATTACGAAGCTTCTTTTAGAAATGCGAAATCTAGAATGTTATTTGACTCTTAACATGTGAAATCAAGCTTCATTCGTCTTCTAACTAATCTAAGTGAATATGAATTACTAATGAAGGACATGATTGGTGTTTAGGTTTTGTTTAATGTTGCAGGCTCTGATGGGGTGAATCCTAGAGACATTTATATTGAACCAGAAAATAAGATTAATGGGGAGGAAGTCTCCCACCTTAACATAATGGTTACCTTGATTGAAGGGGAATTGTGTACTAATGGAGAAGAATAATACATCCTCATTGTTGGGGTTCCTAGTTTTCAAAACATCATGTGACCCTTCTTTCAAAGGCTATGTTTTTTGAGAAATACGAAATTTTGAAAAATCAAACATTATTCTTTTTTGGTATTTATTTTAATTGAGGGAAGGTTTCCCTTTTCTATCATATATCACCCATACCTTTTTTTAATAAAAATTTCATACTATCCCATCTTGTATTGATAATTATTTTTTTTATAAAATTATTCTTTTCTATAATTAAGGATATATTTGGGAACAAATATTTATTTATTAATAAAAATAAATATATGATTACCATTATCAAAAATTACATTAGAAATTGTAGTGATCTAATACATAATTATACACCTTTATAATTTTGTAGGATACCCTTATATATAATGATTTTATAACCATAACTGTTATGAATGTACTTTTATCATTGCAAAATTTTGCATTACTCTTTTCCATAAAGGCATTTGAATTTTTTATTTAGTATAGAATCTCATTTTATATTTGGTTGAGATGGAATAATTACATGACTAAAGGGTAATAATACTAGAGAACATACACTTTCATATGATCCCATGGGAAAGAGTAAGAATCATTTATTATCACATCCTTTTCCTAGATCCCCTTTAATTTTTTGTACTTATCCACCAATGATGTCACAACATGGACTGTTCATTCCCCATACAATGATTTAAATAACCAATTACTAATGTTTTATATGTTTTACCTCCATATATACTCAAATTTTTTCATCTTGTGACTAAAAATATAATTGATAAATTGTTCCACATATTTATGGTTTAACTAATACATAGATCATTGTCAACCTGATGACCTAGTGGACTAGTATCCTGTAATCCCAAGTGGCCAATAAGAATATGGATGGCCATAACGATCAGTATACCAAATCCCTAAATACATGAAATTGAAGCTAAAATTACTTTAAATACACCATTACTGTATTACATACTGTAAAAGAAGAATTACTATAGTACTTCTATAGATCCATGTAAATTCATCCAAATCTGAATATGAACCCAATATTATTGTATGTTTAAAGGGACTCTTTACCACTCATGTAATCGCCCAACATCAGTAATTTTTTTCTGATAAATGATTTATTTAATATGAATTTTCATTTTAGTGTTGATTAAGGTTACATTGACTAGAATTATTTTTTACTAATGATAAAACCTTTTCCAGATTTTTAAATGATCCCATTTATTTTGTTTATTCTACTCATAATCTACTATAAATATGATCCCTAATTCTCTATATAAGTAAATCTATAATTGTGCATGTTTATATTAAATTATATATTTCAAATTTGATTGATTCAATGCCAAATTATTATTTTTGTTATACTCATCATAATTATTATGTATTTCTTTACTTATACATACACATATATATACACATATATAAATGTCTGTGTCTGTGTGCTGACATGGGATGGATTAGTGGTTCCCTGTTGGTTTCCCCTGAAGGATTCTATGAGAGGTATTGATTTTATTTCTCCATAAGAGCTTTAGTTTCATAATATGAGAAACAAGTTCAAAAAAAAAAGAAATATTGCGTGTTTTATGTTAAAGGGTATACAATTTCATATCTTCCCAGGTGAGAAATTATAGTTGAGTACCATGAAATTCATGATTTTTGACCAGATTCATATAATCCAAATATTTTCCACCACCACTTATATTCTTAATGTACAATCTCTATGATGGGAATTGATATCAAAAGCATCAAGAGGGAATGCAGACAGTGGATATATTTATTTTTAATAAAAATTTATATGTGTGTGTTTCTCCTGTATATATTTATTTATTATCTATGTATGAAGATATTATTATATTTATATATAAATAAAATCATATAAAATCAATATTAATTATTTTTTATAATTAATTTTTATTTTTTGTAACTTTATTCATGTATGGTTCATAAATTTCAAGCTTATTTTCCTAGCATATTCATTACATGTTTAGTTTATACATTGAAATTTTTATCTCACTTTAGATATGTTTTTATAAGTTTATATTTATATTTTTTACACACAAAAAAGTTGTATATTTTTATAAAAATAACTAATTTGGATTCATATCTATGTGTATATGTAAATTATATAAATTATATTTATATATACAATTTTTATTATATGTACATATTTCATAATTTATCATTAAAAATATATTTCATATATATATTATATATTATATATTATATATTATATATTATATTTATATTTATTTATATATTGTTAAATATGAATATTATTAAAAAAAATTAGATTATTATCAATAAAAAGTCTATGGATCATAGTTGTATGTTAAAAGATTATGAGAATAAGTTTAAAGTGTTCAACATGTTTACAATAGACCGTGGATAACACCCATGGAAAAGCATTTGTATCTATTTAATTTATTGTTATTAAAAATGAGTTTTTTCAAATGGGTTGGAAGAACACATGATATATAATGGAATATTCCAATGTTAAAAATTTTAAGAATAAACATGATAAAAAATTCGAATGTAATTAGTTACGGGAGTAACCCTATAGTTTATAGATCATCTAATAGGAGTAAAACTATAAAAAATAATAGAGACTGTTTTGGGAAATTAAAATGTAAATCGAAGATGTCTTCTCTGATTTTCAATTTTTGTGTTATATGTTAATTATTTGTAGAAAATTCCATTGTATATTAGTTCGATTAATCACTACACATCACCTACTATATTGAACCTATATTATTTGGATGATAAAAATTTATTGTATGACACAATTATTATAGAACTACTTACTCTCTTGAATTATATGTTACCAGATGATAATGAGATTATTTGATAAACATATGATAAAAATTGAATATTATGCTCAATGTTAATGACATATGGAAGACCGAATGACTTTAATAATGACTATAAACACAAGAACTAACTTGGTAGATATATATCACTCCAAAAGGCCTACCATACACGAGGTAAAGGTTTTTTCACAATATTATTGTATAAATATGATTCAAAAAACTTATAATTTGAGTATTATGCTAAAATTATATAAGGTTAAATTGATTCTGATTTATATCATTCATAACCCACTTCTTGACTTCTATGTAGAGGGATAATGTACAATTTCCATGTTTATATTAAATATAAGAAGAAAATTAAAAAAGATCTTGTGAATTTTGGGATTCGTGTAGATCATGATCCATGTTTCAAGCTATCTATTCCCTTGGATGATCTTTTTGTTCACATGGTTAATCATACTATTGAATCTTACAAAAACACATGTTCAATAATATAAATATACATGAAGATAATGAAGAAAGTTCTTTATATATTATTTTATATGAAAGAAATGTTTTAGAATTAAAATATAATGGTTCCAAATATGGCATGTTATTATAAAAATTGAAACTGAGGGTGAAAGAGAAGGGAATTTCAAGATAGTATAAAGTATTAATTAAAATAAAAAAGGGCCTCATATATTTACATTTACCCCACACATTTCACTATATAAATTATTATCAATACAATTACACAAATACATAACGTGACAAGATAAAATTATTTTTTGTGTTGATTATGAGGAATAAATATATGAATAGAACTTTACTTAAATGATTGGTTTTGAAAATGTAAATGAAATTATAAAGAATGAAATTTTTGGATCCTCAATAGTGAATGTGATGTGAATTATAATCATGAAATTATTAGAAAAATTACAGTGAATAAGAATGAAGGCAAACATCAAAGAGAGTTGGTTTCATATCATGTTTGTAAAAATTTTATTTCATAGAGATAATGATAGAATGGTTCATCTATAACTTATTAAATTTAATGTAATATAATACTATGTTAAATCTATGGAGATAGTATTTATTATTTAAATGATTCCATCTTAGTAGGCATAAGATAGAATTTATAATGTGATGTTTTAGAAAATGACTATATAAAAATATAGTGTTTGTGAAATTAGGGGCCCATGTTATTTTAGAAGATCAAAATTTACAATATTTTTGGTCATTTATATAATTTCAAAGAGTTACTAATGAATATTCATCTCATAGGTTCAAACCGGATGGATAAAATAATGAAACGATTCAATAATGATTTCTGAGAATAAATTTCCTTTGAAATTATAGGGTAAAATTTATAATACAATTTTTATACCTGATATACTACATGGTTGTGGGTATTTTCCATTAGAGTCAAACACTGACCCTAAAATAAGGGTATTAGGAATGAAAATGTTAATGTGGACATGTGAGAATACTAAAATAGATAATATTAGAAATAAATTTGTTTGAGATAAAATTCGTGTTGCTGTAATTTATAGATGATGAATAATGAAATAATGAGATGGCTTGGAATTGTTAAATGGAAATTAGAATGGATTTAACTATTTACTACATAAATGGAAGAAATTCTTATAACATGCAGGGATATAAATATTGATATTTCATTTGTGATATTAAATAATAAACCACACATAAATCGAATAGACATTATTTATAGTATGTCTTAAACAGTGTATAATCATTTAAATGTGAAATTTCATTTGAAGACTTACATAACATAATCCAAACTAATAAAAATAACTCTAGTTTTATTAATACTTTGATAATGATATAAATATTTTTCTGTGACACGCAGAAATTTTTTTCACTTCAATATGAAATATGATATTACCAGTATGACTAAATTTAAATGATTTCAGTTTAAATATGAAATTTTATGTGAAACACATGTAACATACTTAAAAACATTATAAAACACTTAATGATCCATCAAACATAGGGGAAAAGATAAAAAATTCATTATGTACATATAGGAATTAACAATAATTCAATCTAACACTTGAAGTGGTTGTTATGATCAAAAGAGAATGTTTTCATTTAAATGAGAAATATTTCTAGAATATAAATGTCAGATAATCAAAAGAAAAAAAATCTGGTCATATTGTATTTGTAAAAATAGGTAAATTTTTGAAATATTATTTTTGAAACATATGATATATCCTCAAATCAATATAATATAAGGTGAGTTAGATAGGATTTAATTTTACTATTTTCAATCCCAAATTGACATTTTAGTTCAAAAAAATGTAGGATACTCAAAACTAAAAAATGATCTGTGGATGTATTGATAATTTAGGATAAATATTGTCAAATAATCA
The DNA here is from genome assembly GCA_963277665.1 of Viscum album. Classification (NCBI taxonomy): domain Eukaryota; kingdom Viridiplantae; phylum Streptophyta; class Magnoliopsida; order Santalales; family Viscaceae; genus Viscum; species Viscum album. The sequence continues at coordinate 42,918,218 of OY728162.1, forward strand.
TTTATGTTTAGGAAATATCTTAATATAAATCTAACACATAGTGTATTTGTTCTAACTGAATGTTAATGGTTTATTTTAAAAGATATTTTCTAGTTCAAAAAAAATGTCAAATGGACAAATCATAGAAAAAAATAATTAGATTTTATTAATTCTCACATCCCTGGATTATGGTATGTGTTATTTTATAATTTTATTGTTTAAATTGGTTTATGATTTTCCTTACTGTGACAAGGGACATTAAAAATAGGTATTGGAATTTTTTATGGTGAAACACAAGATGAACCACACTCTGGCTCAATCCATGTTTCTCATAGAGGTATAATTTTTAATATTTCATGATCAATATTACTATGTTGGGAATTTTCATGATTGGAGAGTGTTTTAAGTCTCCATATAAACATTTCCAAGATGGACTCACCGCACAATAGTGCAGTGCATAGTGGTTTTTGAAGGGATAATATATTTCTCCAACATCATATTCTGTCTCCATAGTTAGTCTCCTTTTAATGGTGTGATCAAATACACTATGATCATGGTGTACACCTCTACACCATGGTGTCTGATGTTTTATATTTTTAAAATGATTGAATTACCCATTAGTTTTCTAGGATGGTTACTCCTATTAATTATCATGGAGTGTCTTTTATTTGAGGGTTTCAAGGCGTACTTAAATCATGTTATTATCCCAAAAACCATATCATTCATCCTATTTGAGATTTTATAGACCCAAATAATTAGAGAGTGGGATCTAGATGATGTCTCTTGGTTCTAACATCTTCTTTGTATGATATCTCTCTTCTTTATTTTTTTAGTTGAATTATTATTATACATTGGAACAAGAGGATCCCTCTTCCCATCTATATGTGGATCTCGTTGAGTTTTTAGAAATTCTCATTGATTGTGGTTGGTGGTCTTGGGGTATCACCTGGAGTCTTGTGGTATTTCTCTTTAATATTTGATGGGAATCCTATGGATATTACGAGTTCCTATCTAATTAATGTTTTTAATTGAAATGTGGCCCTAAATTAAAACTGGGACCCCTTCCCATGGGACCCAACTAGTTAGTTTTTGTGTAATTATAGAGACTTATTCCATCGAGTAAGGTGAAACAATATTTGAAAATTAAAGATGAATTATATTATAGAATCTATGCGCACCATGGACTACCCAGTCTCTGGTGGGACTTTGGAAGATTATTGGAACATACTCTAAATATAACAGTTTTATTGAAAATAATCATTCAAAAAATTTAATGTATTGTTAATCTTAAATTATTGGCCATGTAATTTAGGGATGTTATTTGGGTAATAAAATTAATATCATTGTGCATTTATCTAATTTTTATTATTCTTTATTATTTTTAGGTAACTTTGATGTGATTTAAAAGATATATTATTACCAAGATTTGATTATTTTTTGGGGACCCTGATATTATTCCTAGTATCTAGTGTGCCCATATTGTGATTATTATTTTTTAGTGACCTTGATTTCATTCTAAGGATATAGTATTCATATGATTTTTATATTACTATTGGTGGGGGAGACATGATTCAACAGCTATCATATTCTCATGTTATGATTATTATTTTGATGGAATATTTATGTTATTTCAAGGATTTTGTGTATGCATATAATTGTAAAATGGACTATGGTATTGTTTAATGAGACATTTGGAACAAAATAATGTAGTTACAATTGAAGATAAGTGCCACTCTTGACCAAATATTTGATGATATATTTGTATATTATTTTTATATCACAATTTTTTTTACATTCACATTTATATATATATAAATCTTACGAGATTTGTTTATACATTTTTGGAGGTGGCTTACATCGTTTTACTCACACCCTTCATTGGTCATATTTGGTACCTGAGAAGATTTCATAGTTTTGGTTCAAGTTATTGGAATTTCCCATATGTTTTATTCTAAACCTATTGTGTCAATATTAGAGAATGGAATGTGGGACCTAGGATGGTCTCTGAACTATATGTTTTTATCAATCTATTGTGTTTATTTTGGTATTTTTCTACTTTTATAAATATAATTCTTTAATCCAACAAGGTTGTACATTTCAAATTTTTTGTAACATTCTTTATTTTGTACTTCTGATGGTATGTGATGGTTTTTATTGATCTGATTACCATTTTTATTGTTACTCTTTCAGCATTTTATAGCCTCCCAAATGTAACAAGTTGATTATTTTCTATTGACTTCCATAAGGATGTGTGATGTATTCCATGTAGAAACTTCTTTGGTCACATATGAGTGAACTCAGTTTGGGATGATACAAAATATTATTAAAGAACAATATCTTTTTTCATACTTTTTATACTTGGTGGACAATAGAGAGTATCTTCTCATGAATTTTTATGAAAATAGTACTTGGTATTAGCTAACACTTGTTTTAGTAAAATCCATGTTACCAACGGTGGTATTGTTGTTTTGGAGTTTATGATTACTATTTATTGATTTCCTTGATTTTCATGATATATTTATATTTATAAGTTACTATTCATGTGTTAATTTGACATAAGGGTGAGTAATCATGGATCATGAGAGGTACAGAGGTATTTCACCTTGTTCTGTGATTATTTACAATATGTATTTAAATAATGTTTATTTCATAGTAACTTATTACACATGTAATATAAGTAGCATAATATTATTCTCATTGTCACTTCTTTTAAATGTAATGTTCTAATTTCCTTGTAATTTGGTTAAAAGCATGTGTTCATCATGATAGACCAACGTGACCATGAATAGTTCTAATAGTACGATGATAGGGTGGAAATGTGTATTACCCTCTAGAAATTAGAACTGACCCTCTAGTGAATTTAGAAAATAGATTAGATAAATAAATGAACATAATCATATTAAGAGTTAGGTTGTCGACAGAGGGACGACTTCCTCAGGCTGATCCAACTATGTCAGAACATACCAACAAGATTCAACTACAACACACAACGTCTATCAAGGGGGAATGTGGGGTTATCAGGTATTAGATGTCCGTTTTTGATTACAATAAAAGTGTATAAGAACATATTAGATGATTATATGGAATCATAGGATGCATTCACTCTAGTTTTTTACTAGCTATGAGATGTTTTCCCCAATTACTTCTTAGGAATATCTCTTGAGATAGAGCTAGAGTCTACGGTAGACCTCATTTTTTGGGTACATATAATTTATATTCCTCCTATTAGAGAGTCCCTTATAGAAAATATTGAATCGAAAAATTATTTGGATGAATTAGAGGGAGAGGGGCTTATCGGGAAGAGTACCCCACCATTGGGTTCTCCAATTATATTAAGTATAAATTTCAACATTTCCTTGAGATTATGTATGTATTTTCAATCGTTAAAACAAGTGATGACCATACATTGATACGAACATTAAATTATATATTATATATTTTATTAAATTAGGGGGGCACATGTGATTTCGAATATTTAATATAGATAATGTTATCACCACTTGAGGTTAAATCCCTCACATATACCCAACACTACAATAAGGAGTAGGTTTAGCTTATATGATTATTTGGTCATGTCATTTGGCATGATGAATTCTCCTATAGTTTTCATGGACTTGATGATCTAATTTTTTCACCCATTAGTGGATAAATTATTAGCCTTTCTTTTGATGATAACATCATATAATCTTTGACAATGCAGGATAATTAATATATATATAAGTTTATTTGGAAACATAAAGAGAAATGAATGTATATGCGAGTTTTTTGATGTTTTTCTTTCATTGTGATCAATAACCCTTTTGGGGCATGTAATTTCCAAATATATAGTGTTAGTAGACCCTAATAAGTTTATAACAATAGTTTCTTTCTAGTACTATATAATTTTATTTGATATTAATTGATTATTAGGTTTGAATGGACACTACCAGAGTCTTATTCAGAATATATCATGCTTGGGAAAACTGATGAAAATTTTTACTAACAAACTAGTTGAATTTATGAGGACCAAAACTTGTGAGAATGCCTTTAAGTAGTTGAAGAAAGGCTTGAAATCAACACAAATTATGTTGATACCAAATTCATGTAAAGATTATAACTTATTTTTTAATGCATATGGAGTAATGAAGGGATAAGTTATGATGTAAGATGATCACATGGTTTCTTATAGATCATGTAAGCTGAGGCCTCATGAAAAAAAATTCCCAACATATACATTCAAAGTGGGAGTTTTGGTTTAGGATGTTAAATGTTATTATCTTTTATTGTAATAATCTATTATTATATATAGACCCTTAGATATAGAAATATAATTCATTATAGTATTATTTAAATATTTATAAGTGAATATTGGTTGAGTATCTCCTGTATTCAGATTTTTAGTTAACATATCACATTGTGAAAGGAAACCTACTTGTTATGCATTTTGTAGGAAGAATTAGAATCAAGTTGTTTAGGAGTTGACCTGTGAGTGGAATATGATGGAACTTTTTATAGAGATTCATATGTATTTACATGAGTATCATGTATGTGAAACTATTATTTCTTTATTTTGTACATATTTTATTCTCAAAAATTTAATGTGAAAACTTTTTTAGGATCTAGTGTTATTACCCTTGAAGAATAGTGTATATGGTGGGGATTCCATACCAGATTAGACCATTGATGACACTGATATTATTCATATCCAAGGTATATTTATTTTTCTCATGGGTATTAATATGGAATTGTTGAGGGAATTTAATTATTAAAGTGTTTAGTACACCATAGTTTGACTATGATATATCATTAAATTCGTATGAATTACTTGTGTCCATGGATGATGAAATAGATAACATGATTTCTGAAGTTTTTCTCCACCTATAATCGACTATTGTCTTTTCACCTACAACCTTATATTCCCATAATATCATTTCACATACCTTAATAAAAATTAGATGTTGTCACTATGAACATTGTGGCTAGTATACTGAGGACATTGTGGAAGAATAATTTTTCTTGGGTTATAGTTTACCATTTGACTAAGGTAGATAATTTCTTACAATTTCGAGAGACATTAATAGTATATAAGATGTAACAGATTTATGTTTGGGAGATAGTTTTTCTATTTAGAGTACTTAATAGTATACCTTCATATTCAGAAGCTCCCTTTACTATTCACTTCTAGAAATATTTAAATAATGTTCATGGTGTGGATATAGCCTTCCGTAATTCATATCATCCATATAATAATGGAAAATATGAGCATACAATTATAGTTTATAGGACACGTTGATTCCATGTGAATTGCATTTTCATGTCCCATAAGAGGAAGATTTGGATTTCGTTGAATTTACCTATAATAATATCCTCCTAGAATAAAATTATATGGATCTGTTTGAGGATTTTTATGGTATGTTCTGTCATTAAATATTTTAGAGGACAACTTTGATGTATACCTAACAGAAAGAGGGTGCTGAATTAATGTGGTTAAATTTTTATCTGTTAAAAATATTATCACTTTTACCTCTAAACTATGTTAGCAAATTGATTCCCCTATTCTATTTTCCTTATCATAGGCATGTAACTAAACAATGTCAAAATACGGAACATCATATTTTTATAATGTTCACTACTCAATAAGAGTATCAAGTCCTTGAGGTGTATGGTGATGACTAATACAAGAATTATACACTATAATTAGATTCCTTATAATGTGGGTTGTTAATAAAGAAATCATTACCCATGTGTGAGTCCCTCCACATTAAGAGGAGGTTTTGAAACATTCCTCTTCCCTAGACAGGTGAAAACCTCATCCAATTTTCAAATCATCACTAGTTCTTTATACTACCTCTAAATATAATAATCACATTTTTTTCAAGGAACTTTGTAACACCAAAATTTTTCAACGAGATAAGACTTACGTTGGATGCCATTGCTCTAAATATTTAAAATCTTACATCTATTATCACTTTAACAACAACTTTAAATTAATGATTCTAATTCATAATAAAAATTTAAACCATGTTCTTCGTATTTCATGTTTATATTATTCTAATAATTATTCATTCTTATTCACCCTCCAATAATGATACAAAATGAAATTGAATACTCTATCTTGTAACTGTATTATCCTTTATTCATTATTATTGACAGAATAATAATCAATTGATAAATAGAAAAAATCATTCTCTTCATTAGTTTTAATTATATGAATATTACTATGAACTAACATCTTAGACATCCTAAATAAAAATATCATAATGTATAATTCCATGAATTATTAGAAAAAATTAAATGAAAATAGATTAATGAAATTAGGTGTATATTCCGTTGTTCTTAATGCGAATAAAAATGTTCAAATAGTATTCATACTCATGACTCCCTACTTCCTGCAATCTTCACATTATCACTTCTGAAAATCAATTATAATTTATGAATCATGGATCTTATCAGTATTTAAATTTCTCTATGTGTGGAAATTCTTTAATTAATATATTTTATTTCTATTTCAACACATGATGAATCTATCATCTTCTTAAATAATTCTTCACTTGATGAAATTATTTTTGAACAATCGTTATGTGTTTTTTCAGCCATGTTTCAACTCATACACAAAAATCCACCTTCCAATTGAATATTGATTTTTTTATTTTACACAAGACTATTCAAGTTATTCTTCTATATTTATCATTCTTTCCACATAATTTTTCCAGATATCTAAGATATCTTTAATACATTTTTCATCATTTTTATAATTTTTATTCATGATTTATTTTGTTATTTATTCTTCTATATTGTTCTATTTTATGATTCCCTTTTTTTCACCTTATTGGTTTTACAATCTAAGTAATTATCACATTTCAAACAAGAAATCGTGTTGAGAAAATTTTTAATTAAAAAATTCTTTAAAAAGAATCTGAAGAATTGTTATTCCATCTTAGTCAACTCATCCTTCCTTCATTATTTATCAAATTTAGATACATTTTCGTATGATCATATACTAATCACGTGACCACTAACACTTCATACATCATATATAATATTATTCCATTAAAATCTATTTGATGTATATATATTTTTATCAACATGTGGATATTGGTTCTTCATATCTGACTTATTCTCCCCTAACATTATAAATACATGAACTATTTATTAATATTTGTTTCATAAATTTGTGTTTTATTTTATTTTATACTCAACAAAACTATATTATTTAATTAATTATGTGAGTATAATTAAATGAGACCGTTGGGTTTTGACTTTTATATGACAGTTGGTCAATATGAACATTTGAAGCTAAACATTCAATGTTACATTTTTTGTTTATAAATACACGTGATCTTGAATAATTAATACAGAAAAAGGATTCGATGACCTCATCCAGTATACTCAATCCATTCTAAGTCCATCTGACAGAACATGGGAAGGAGGTAGTACCACTGGGCTTTGCTACGGAACAAGCCCAAGCCGAACTTCATCATGTGAATCTTGGACGGAATCACCAACAAGATATGTTCAAGCTGTTAAGGGTCACCACTCGGGCAATGTTGGTCAAGTCGCGCCAAGATTCTATCACCTTAGAGGACCTTAAACTTAGGTCCTTTTCTGGTTTTTAAAGGGGATATGTAACGAGACCTTAGTTTCTTTGTGCAGTCCATTGAGATAAATAAAATTATTATTTCTTCTTATGGCATAGTTTGTGAATTTCAAATTCCCGAATAAATATATGATGTATATTATTGAATAATTTTGGAAAAAATAAATGGAGATATTATAAAATATTTATATAAAAATCAAATAATTAATAATGTGAAATGATTTTCAAAAAATGGTCTTCTACAATTGCGTTCAATATGAAATTTAGAGTCTAATAAAATCAACTTAATTTTTGGTGAATTGTAAATTATAAATAGTAATTTTAAGTTTATGAATAATAATGCGATAAAATGGAATATTAATCTCATTAAGGAATGTATTATTATAATTTAGGTACCTTGATTAGGTAATGTGATTCATTAAAATAAGTATATAACTAATTCAGTAATTATTAGTTAAGTATTAGTTTTTTTCAGATGAATAGTTTTTTTATTTAACAATTAAATTAAAAATGTTTAAAAAAATGTTTTAAATGAAATGGAGTTTATTTTTTAATTAAGAGAATCAATATTATTTTAATGTGAATTTATGGGATTTTTCTGAAACAATTGAATTTTCGGTAAATTTTGAAAATACAGTTATGAGTTTTGGATGTTTAATGACATTATAAAGGATGTAATAATTATGTAATCGTTCTGGCCGACTTATGAATAGTAAGATAATCTATGAGGTGTCCAAGTGGCCAATAAAATGGGAAAATACCGTGTTCATGCCCATGGTTTTTCCAATACAATCGATAAGGTGTCCCTTGGAAATTAATTATTTGTTCCCTCACTTATCCTATAAATACCAAGCCATTTTCTCATTAATTTCACTCCCAAATCCTCCCCAATTATGTTCTGGTCTCTTTACCTCCCAAGGAGTCCTCCTAAGGTTCCCTCAATCATCCCAACATCCTGAACATCAAGCTTTCAAAGTTACTCTTCAAGGTAAGGGAACCTTTCACTCTCCTCTATTAAGTCATGATTTCCATAATGTTATGTCTTATAGTTAAATTCTATTATGATGGGTCTTGTTATTATATATCTTTAATACTGTTAGTTTCATTTCAAAATGATGATATACCCTTTCTGCTCTTATAAATTGATTTTCTGAATTTTTAAGTGACGTCGTTAGGCTGCCGAATTTTCGTAAAATAAATCACGCTTTCTCTTTCCTTTTAAGTTTCCTTTTCATGTGATGTGTCATAAAATGTCCAAACCATGATATGATTTCTTTTTATTCTGTACCACTATTTCAAAATTATTCATTTATAGATGGGAGACCCTTGACCCCTCTCTTTTTATTATTTTCTACCCCCAAGTTATATAGTCGTTATGCTGTAGAAATTTCGTCTCAATATTTATCTCTAGAAATTCTCATGTTTTATATATGTGAATACCCATAACTATTTAGTTTATGTGGGTTTTTATAGCTACAAAAAAAATTATTTGATTCTAGAATTGACATACATGTAACCCTCATTCTCTTTCCATGGGTTAAAAATGACATAATGATCTCATTTTTAATAACTTATAAAATATCATGAATTTGAAATGAAACCCATTTATTTTATTCTCTCTGGGTTATTTATAGAATGTTTGATTTTGATCTTTGTGGATCACACAAAATTAAATACATTTTATGGGTGTACCCTGATAGCGCTCTGATGCATTCGATAATGAATTAATCTATAGAGATGACAAGTTTCACAATACCTTGGTGAATAACCTTGGTAATTTTTATGATACCATGGGGATAGAACATGGAGATATGGTCATGAATGTATAAATGAATTGTTGAAGCCACATATTCAAGTCATGTTTCAAGTTCTTTTCATTTTGGTACTACTATTGTTTCATTTCTCTTGTCTTTATGTTTTTTTCATGTTTGTATTTATATCATAAGTAAACGGATTCCCTTGTTTACCCTTATTGGGAATTCAGCTCACCCTTTCCTTTGATGTATGTATCCATGTTATAAGATACAATAATTGTACTTAGGATACACATATGATGAAGCCTTACAAGTGGATTAGAAGAATTTTTTATGTTGTTTTCATGTTTTGTATTCCTGATTTCCAATATACAAGAATTTAAAAGATCATATGTTTGTATGATGTAATGAAAATTTATGTAATACAAAGGCGGGATGCCAGAGTTGGCTTCCAAGGACAGTTTAGTTATTTATGGAAATTAGGATGTGAAAACATTACGAAGAAATCTATAGAAAATTTTAAATATAGGAATACTTCCTGGTATTTTGGTGAGTATTGAGTAAGTGGTCTATCAAAAAAATACATCCTGGTCTGGATACGAGCAGGTAGAGGCGGCTCGGGCACAGATATACATAGAGGTAAAACCCGAAAAAACCTCTTCGAGCTCGACTCGAACGGGAACTGGTGCATGACAATGTTCCTTTCTTCACTCATGGCTATGGCACTCATGGGGGATATGTTTGGTTAATTGTAACATTTTTATGAATCATTATGAAAGAATTATAGAGAAATGTAATTGATCAAGCATAAAGTTTTACGACATAAAATACTTTATAGTTAAAAGATTCATAAATGAAATAAGTTTCCCACTATGGTGTTATTCTTTTAAAAAATGGCGGGCAATAGGAGGAAATGTGAAAATGGTGACTGCAATGGGCCTTGTGTTGACGGTCCTATGATGGAAGACAGAATGGAAACATTCATGCGAATGATGAACCAACTGTCTCAAGTTATGGGAAATAACTTGAATCATGTTGAGAGACTGATATCACCATGAAGGGAAAAAAATTATGTTGAGTCCTTTATGCGTCAATGAACACCATACTTCAATGGATCGGTTGAACCATTTATTACTGGGTTGTGGATCATCTCAATTGAGAAGATATTTTCTGTGCTCCGTTGTTCAAAGAAAGAGAAGGTCACAATGGATGTCTATCACTTAGAAGGAGAAGTAGATCAGTGTTGGGAACTGATTAAAAACATGAGGGAAAGAGTGGAATTTGAAGCTATGGAGTGGGAAGAGTTTAGAGGGATATTTTCAGTAAGTATTTCTCTCGTTCCATGAGAACAACAATGGAGGAGTTTCTAGAGCTGAAGCAGAAGGAGAATGAATCTGTGGGACACTATGAGATGAGCTTCAAAAGGATTTCATGATATATCTATAGCTTTGTCATGGATCCAAATGGTAAGGTTGATAGATTTTTCAGTGGAATGAGACCTCATATGTGGAAGAATCTATCCAACCAAGACTATGATAGCTATGAGGATATCTTGTAGAGTGCGATGAAGTCGAGCTGGAATTTGGTGAGATGAAGTGGTCTCATAAATCCAATGACAATAAGAGATCAATGAATCCCAACTTATGGATGAATTTTGATCAGGGAAGAGGAAGAATGAAAGTGTAACTTCCCACGTGTAATAAATGTCGGAAGAAGCATTTAGGGAACTAACTACTCAAGAGAAGGAGATTCTACAAGTGTGGAAGAGATGGCCATACTGTAAGGAATTTTCATAGTGAGGAGAAACCTCGACTTCCAAACACTAACAATAAGGGGGAGATGGTACAGGCCCTACCTGATGTCCAGTTCTCTATTTTTGGAAAACATGTGCACTTTTCCAATCACTGTCCAAATCCAAGGGCAGTAGAGGGGAACCCCCATCAGCCTTAGAAAAGGCCATGGGAGAAAGGCTATGCTTTTTCTATCACAACAACTGAAGTTAAAGCTCTGAATGATGTGGTAGTAGGTACTCTTGTTTCCCTCTCAAATCCAGTAAGTACTTTGTTTTATTTTGGTTCTATGCATTCCTTTATTTCGTCCATGTTTGCAAAGAATTTAAAATCAACCACTGATTTTCTAAAATTAGTGTTATCAGTCAAAACTATTGGTGGGATTATCCAAGACTCATCAGTGTTTAGAAACTATAGTATTTACTTTAGTGAGAACAATATGATGGAAAATCTAGTAGTAATTCCCATATGGAATTCGAAATTATACTAGGGATGGACTAGCTCTCAAAGTATAATTCTAGGATCAAATGAACAAGCAAGTAAATCTCAGTAGTCATGAATGAAAAACCCACAGTTATCTTCCAAGGAGAGATATATCAACCTGATTGTTGTTTAGAATAACCTTCTATAACTTTTTCTATGGAGTTGAGCAATGAAGAAAATGAAGGAGATGGTAGATAAAGGATAGAATATGTCCCCATCGTCCAAGAATATGTTGATGTATTTACTAAGGAGTTACCCAGACCTCCACCAGAACGAGAGGTAGAGTTCTCCATTGAACTAGTACCTAGATCTCATCTGATACCAATGACCCCTATAGGATGTCAATTGTGGAGGAAGAGAAATTTAAGAGACAAATCCAAGATCTTTTAGTGAAAGGGTTTATCTGACTGATTTTATCTCATTGGGGAGCATCAGTTCTCTATGTGAAGAAGAAGGATGGATCAATGCGACTATGCATTAACTATAGAGAACTGAATGGGATCACAATAAAGAACAAATACCATCTTTGAAGAATTAATTAAGTATTTGAACAACATGGTGGGGCTCAATTATTCTCTAATATTGATCTTCGATCTTGTTATCGTGAATTGAGGGTGATGAAAGAAGATATTTCCAAAACTGGAAAGATATGGGAATTAGGAGTTTGTTGTTATGGCCTTTGGACTGACTAATGCACCTGTTATTTTTATGGATTTGATGAATAGAGTATTTCATGACTACCTTGATAACATTGTGGTAGTTTTTATTGAAAACATTCTTATATATTCCAAAAGTCATTAGGAGTAAGAGGATCGTCTTAGGGATATTTTGGAAACTCTACTGGAGGAGAGGCTTTTTGGGAAGTTCAGAAAATATGAATTCTGGTTACAACAAGTTGCATTCTGGGGGCACATTGTAACCAATAAAGTAATCATAGTTGACCCTGAAAAGAGATAAATTATAGAGGAGTGGCCTCAGCCTACAACAATAACTGAGACTCGATGTTTCCTTGGATTAGTAGGATATTATAGGAGTTTTGTGAAAAACTTTTCATGACTTCCTAATCCATTATCCAAGTTAACCTGAAAAGGGGTAAAGTTCATCTTGACGAAGGAGTGTGAGAAAAGTCACTAAGAGATGAAGAAGATATTGGTAACTGCACCCATGTTAACTCTGCCCTAAAGTTGAAAAGGATTCATTATTTCCAGCAATGCATCTCTGAAAGGTCATGGGTTAGTCCTCATGAAAAATGAAAAATTCATATCTTATGCATCTCAATAGTTGAAGAAACAAGAGCAGAATTATCCTACACATGATCTGGAGCTGATTGTGGTCGTTTTGGCACTAAAGATATGGATGCACTATAATTATGGGGAGAAATGTGATATATACACAGACCATCAAAGTTTGAAGTATATTTTCACACAAAAGGAATTGAACCTGAGATAAAGGAGATGATTGGATCTTCTTAAAGACTTTGATTGTTCAATTGATTATCATCCCGGAAGAGAAAACAAAGTGGCTAATGCATTAAGCAGGAAAGACCCACTTGTTCTTTCTATGACAAGGATTCAAAGAGATCCCTTGATCAATGACCTAGTAAAACTGGACATGGGAATTATAAGAGAAGGTACATCATCAACCCTAACCCAAATTATTTCCCAACTATCATTACTAGATAAGATCAAACAATCTCATAATAAAGATCCTTTGTTACAAAATATGTTTGAGGCTATGATGGATGGTATGTTTTCTGAGTTCAATATTGATTAATAAGGTGTACTAAAATTTTTTACAAGACTATGTGTTCCATCTATTTCGGGAATAAAGGATGGAATTATGGATGATGCTCATAACTCTACATTCCTTATACATTCTAGAAGAACAAGAATAAATAAGGACCTTCATGATCATTATTGGTGGGATAATATGAAAAGAGAGATTGATGACTACACTTCAAGGTGCCTATTATGTCTGTAAGTGAAGGAAAAGAGACATATTCCTAATGGGGAATTGCAACCACTACCCATACCAGCATGGAAGTGGGACAATATCACTATAGACTTTGTCAGTGGACTTCCAAGAACTTCCAAAGGAAACAATGTGATATTGTTTATTGTGGAACCTTTCACCAAGACTGTCCATTTAATTTCCATTTGGGAAGATTTCTCTCTTCATCAACTTTCCTGGATTTACATGAAGGAAGAGGTAAGGCTACATGGAGTTCCACATTCTATCGTATCAACTCATTATCCATGGTTCACATCAAATTTCATCAGAAGTCTTCAACATGCTCTAAGCATTGAATTGAATTTCAGTATGGCCTATCACCTCCAAACATATGGCCAATCTGAAAGGACTATTCAAACACTCGAGGACCTGCTGAGAACATGCTCAATGAAATTTAAAAGAGGAATGTGATCAACATTTCCCTTTAGTTGAGATCCCTTACAACAATAGCTTCAACTTGTTCATTCAAATAGAACCTTATGAAGATCTATATGGGAATCAATGTAGAACTCCTACTTGTTGGGATGCCGTTGGTGATAAAAAGCTTCAAGTGCTAGATCTTGTGTAAGAGATGATAGAAAAATTCCATGCCTTCGAGCAACACATTAAGGTTGGTCAGAGTCAGCAAAAGAGCTATACCGACAACCGTCGAAGGGACTTGGAGTTTGATGTCGGTGACACGGTCTTTCTTCAAATTTAACCTTGAAAGAGTGTCATGTGGTTTGGGAAAATGGGAAGCTCAACCCTATGTAAATTGGCCTCTATGAAATCCTTGATCGCATAGGAGCAACGACCTATTGGCTTGAGCTTACTCTAAATCTAGCACAAGTTCATGATTTCTTCAATATATCCCTCTTGAGGAACTACATACCTGGCCATTCACATGTACTAAACCCAGTGGTGGTACAACTGTAACATGACCTCCCTTATGTGGAGCAGCCGATGGAGATCTTGTATTGTAGCGACAGAGATCAACACAACAAGACTACCCACCTTGTGAAGGTGTTTTTGAGGAACCTCAAATGAGAAGATGACACATGGGAACCAGAGGAGTCTATGAGGTAGAAGTACCAACACTGTTTCACTTTAGAGGGTACAAGTTAAAATTTTAGGGACAAAATTTCTTAAGGGGGGAAGAATGTAAAGAACAGAACTTTTTATTAATATTTGTTTCCTAAATTTGTGTGTTATTTTATTTTATTCTTAACAAAAATACATTCTTTAATTAATAATGTGAGTATAATTAAATGATACCATTGGGTTTTGACTGTTATGTGACCGTTTGAAGCTAAACTCACAACTTTACAATTTTTGTTTATAAATACAAGTGATCATGGTTAATTAATACAGAAAGAGGATTTGATGGCCTCATATAGAAGATTTAGGTCATTCAAAGCCCCTATTAAGGAACATGGGAATGAGGTAGCACCATTGGGCTTTCCTATGGACCAATCCCATCCTAAACTTTATCATGTGAATCTTGAACAGAATCGTCTACGGAAAAAGTTAAAGCTAATAAAGGTCACCACTCGGGAAATGTTGGCCGAGCCGCCCAAAGATTCTATCACCTTATCACCCCTTACACTTAGGTCCTATGTTGGTGTTATAAGGGGAAATGTAACAAGACCTTAGATTCATTGTGTAATACTTTGAGATATATATAATTTTTATTGCTTCTTATGGTAATGTTCATGAAGTTCAAATGCCTGGGTAAATATAGGATGTATATTATTGATGAATTTTGGATAATGTAAAGGGGGATTTTTTAAAATATTTATGTAAACCTAAAATAATTAATATTGTGTAATGATTTTCAAAATATAGTCTTCTATAGTTGTGTTCAGAAAGAAATTTAGAGTCTAATTAGATCAACTTAAATTTTTGGTGAATAGTATATTCTGCATAGTAATTTTAAGCTTATGAATAGTAATGTGACCAAATGGAATAGTAATATCACTTAATAAAGTATTATTATAAATTAGGCACCTTGATTAGGTAATTTGATTCAATGAAGTAAGTAAATAACTATTTCAGGAATTATTAGTTAAGTATTAATATTTTTTCGGATGAGTAGTGTTTTTATTTAAAAATCAAATTAAAAATATATAAAAACATTTTTTTCCAAAAATGGAGTTTATTTTTTAATTCATATCATTGATATTATATTAAGGTTAATTTTTGGGATTTTTATGAAACAATTTAATTTTCAGTGAATAGTGAAAACACAGTTTTGAGTTTCGGGTGTTTAATGACATCATTAAGGATGCAATAATTATGTAATCATTCTTGTAGAATTATTAATTGTAGGATAATCTATGAGTTTTTCCATGTGGTAAATACCATGAGAAAATACCATGGGGAAGGCCATGGTTTTTCTAATACCACTGATGAGGTGTCCCTTGGAAATTAATGATTTGTTCCCTCAATTATCTTATAAATACCAAGCCATTTCTTCCTTCAATCCACTCTGAAATCCTTCCCAGTGATGTTATAGTCTCTTTACCTCCCAATGAGTTTTCCCAAGGTTTTCTGAAGCCTCCCAAGGACCCGACCATGAACCTTTTCAAGTTACTCTTCAAGGTAAGGGAACCTTTCACTCTCCTCTTTTAAGTACCAACTTTAGTTTATGTTATGTCTTATAGTTCCATTTTATTATGAGGGGTTTTGTTCTTATACATATTTACTACTTTAAATTTCATTTCCACATTATGAGCTACCCTTTCGTCTCTCATTAATTTAGTTTCTTAATTTTTATGTCACGCTGTTAGGCTATCAAATTTCCGTAAAATAAATTTCGCTTTCTCTTTCCTTTCGAGTTTCCTTTTCATGTGGTGTGTCATTAAAATGTCCACACCATGATATTATTTATTTTTTATTATTTCCCTACGCTTCAAAATTATCCATTTATGTAGGGGATACCCTTTTCCTGGATTTTTTTTTATTTTCTAAAACCATGTTATATTGATGTTTTGCTGCAGAAATTTCGTCTCTAAAATTCTCTATCTTTCTCTATAAAAATTCTCTTGTTCTATATATGTTAATAACCATACCTATTTAGTTTATATGGGTGTTTATAGTTAAAAAGAAAGTATATATTTTATTATATAATTGACATACATGTAACCCTCACTGCCTTTCCATGGGTTATAAATGACATAACGTTCTCATTTTTTTAGAACATTTAAAACGTCACGAGTTTGAAATCAAACCAATTTATTTTATTATCTATGGGATATTTATGGAATGTTTGATTATTATATAGGTGGATCTCATGTAAATAAAGACATATTAAGGGTGTTACATGATAGCGCTCTAATGCATTCTATAATTAATTAATCTCTAGAGATGACAACTTTCACGATACGTTGGTGAATAACCTTGGTAATTTTTATGACACCTTGGGGATGGACATTGGTTATATGTTCATGAATGTATAAATGAATTGTTTTAGCCACATATTCAAGTTATGTTTCAGGTTATTTTATCTTATTATATTACTATTCTTTCATTTCTCTTGTCTTTGTGTTTTTATCAAGGTCATATTGATATCACAAGTAAATTGATTCCCTTGATGACTATCAAGGTCATATTGATATCACAAGTAAATTGATTCCCTTGATGACCATTACCGGGACTTCAACTCACCCTTTTCATTGATTTATGTATCAAGGTTATGAGATTAAGTAATTATACCTATTATGAACATATTATTAAGACTTACAATTGGATTAGAAGAATTTTCTCTGTTGTTTTCATGTTTTATGCTCCTGATTTCCAAGACACAGGACATTAAAATATCATCTGTTTTTAAGATGTAATGAAAAGTTATGTAATAAAAATGTTGGATTCCAAAAACATGGAAATACATTATTATTTTTAATAATAGGTATTTTAGAAAAAATATAATTCACAATGCTCAAATCTATTAAAGAACCTACATTGACCCAAAATCATTGATCTTTTTATTTCTTTTGTATAAAGATTTTGGGTTTTCTTCATTACAAGATGGGATCGTCAGGGGGAACTAGCTTCCACACTCCTCTTCCTATTTTCACTATTCATAGATATGTTCTTATCATCACCATTATTCATACATAGTTGTATCTGGTTTTTCTATCTTCTACTACTCATTAAAAAAATTAAATTTTTTTACAATATGTTATGCATGGTACCTATATAATCACATCTACATTTAATAGATCATTGAATGAATTCATGATCATGTTATGACTTATTGGCGGTATTTTAACATTATAATATAGTAATGATAATTTAGTAGCATCGAAACAATTCTCTTTATTTAATTAATTCCTAATATGTCCTATCATGATTAGCCAACTTAAATTTGAATTATATAAAAATGATATTGAGGTTTTTTATAGTCTTCAATCATAATGATCATCTATTAACAATAATCTTCATTATTTAAACATTATCTTTATTATTCTTAACATTAGTTTTTAAACAAGTATTCATGTTCCATTATATTCATGAATTTTACCTCTAATTATAACTCTTATACATCGATTCTATTTTTTTAATTTTCATTACGTGCATGGATCCTTTCTTCTGGTGACTTATTCACTCCATAAATCTCCACAAAATCATTGTAATACTTGTATTAAAACACCGAGGTTAATTTTTAAATCTCTAATAATTATTATCTATAGACTATAACCTTTTCGAATATTAGTATATATTCTAGATATTTTACTAGTAAATATTTATTCATTACATCTGAATTCTCCTCGATCTTAGTGACCTTTGCCTTTATGATTTAGAATAAACCATAGTTGATAAAGACTAGTTCTTTCATAAAACTATTATTCTTATCCTTTAATTAATTAATTGAATAATAAAATGATATGTTATCACCCTCCCTGGTGCATGAATCATTTATAAAATAGTTATTATAGTAACTAGTACATACCAATTGATCCCTTGAATTCGTTAATCCAATTGAAGTAAAGAGACTTTTGTCCTTCTCCACAGTGGAAACGTGAGCCACCTCCTCTTAACTTTATATGTATGATATATATTCATTGTTAATATGGTATTTAGAATATGATAATTCATATTCATTAGAAAATAGTAATCTCTTATTTATCTTTAATTTCACCTCATTTCTCTTTTTAATCATGATCTTGGTCAAACTATAATTTTTCAAAGAGATAACATAATATTCAAAAAACAATTCTCATCATTGTTAGTACAGTACATAAACTAAAGATTTCTTAAGATAATTACAACAATGTATAGAATCCAATATATGTGAAATTAGATATGATACAAATTTAATGGACCACTTTGAGATATACTCGATATAGAGTGGGGTGAATCATTGTTGGGAACATGTTAAGCTGTTATAAATTAAATCCTTTAAATATTTTAGAACTGATAGGATATTAATTATCATTTTCTATTTTTCTTGTTGTATTAATTTATAAGAAAGAGGGAACGTTATAACAAATGAAACTTCTACAAGGGTCACTAATCAATAAGTGTAGCTAGTCCATTCCACATAAAATGATGTCTAATGAACTGATTACCCACTATAATACGATACAAAAAATAATATCTTGGAATGAAAAGAATCCTTTTTCCTAGAATGATTACCTGTAATTTATGAATTGGGATAAAAAATTCGTCTACCCTAGAATATGGAAAACCTATTCATCATTTATCTCTTCCCTAGTAATGTATACTATCTATAAAGAAAATTATATAATTCTTTATAAGGTACATTATAACACCGATAGTATTTCACCTGATGAGACATCTATTGGATGTCCCAGTACAACATTGTTCTTATCTTCTGCCTATTTTTACTCGCACAATAGTGTATAGTAAATATTCTTTTTTACATCATCAAACCAAGAGATACAATTATTATTTCTTCTTTAGGTTTCCTGTATGATTATTAATTTTTATACACCTTATCATTCCAATAAATAATGTAAATAAAAATTATTTCTAGTATATGGGAGATCCTTTTTTACTAATATTCCCTGAATAATAAAAAATTGATAGCTGAGAAAAATCCTTCTCTTCTTTATTTTTAATGATATGGATGTTACAATGGATTGAAATTTCAGACATAAATAGTATGAAATATTTACTTTTGATATTGTTTCAATTCTTCACTCTTCTTATTAATGAAAAAAATATTTGACTAAAATAATCTCACAATACTTTGAATACTATTTTATTCAAGATTTTTCTTTCATAATATAAAAATCAGCTTAACATATATACAATATTATCTTAATGATTTTATATGTATTTCATATTTTCCATAATATCTTCTTCACTAACATCCATTTATGCCCCATGTATGATAGTATATACATGAGTTATGTTCTATTTATACTATTAAAAATGATTAAATGTACATGGAACCATACATATATACTTCATCACATTCGTGTGTTATTCACAACAATTACTACCTTATATTACTACTTATTAATCTATTTATGAAAAACATATCCTTTATAAATCAATTTATTGTTCCTTGATCCTTGTTCTTTATATTATTAATGATCTTAAGTGTGTGATTTCTTCATCAAAAAATTTTGTTTACTTCAGTGAATATTTTTTCATGAAAACCATTATTTTTGGTATTTTAGTTATGTTTGATTTCTGAAACCCATCGTATACGATGAAGTTATACTTCTTGTCTTTGTGTTAACCAATGAGTTTCATGTATCCCAGGATGAGATTCATTTAATAATATATATCAAATATAGATCGTTTAATTATTCTTGTACTAAGAGGATTTTGGTCATTCATTGTATAAGATCATGTTTTTCATAATCTGTATAAAAATAATTTCATTAAAATACCTTCTCCATGATGTTGAGTGGATTGAAATACCTACTACTTATTCGTATAATATGTTTCAAATAGATACTCTATTTTCTAAAAAATGTCAGTTTCTAAATAAAAATATTGGAGTAAATAGAATATCATTGTTGTATATGGTCTCCTTGTATATATTTGTTCCACTTCATTAGCATCATTACTTCACCACCATATAATATTAGAAAATATGCTTTGTTAGTGAATATTTTTGAATGCCTAAAAATATTGTAATTTTTATTATTTTAATGAAGGTTATGTGATGTCAAAAATCAAGGAATATTTTCATAGGGGAATTCTTCTCACTTTTCATGTCTAGAATCATGTTCATGGAATATAAATTTTATTCCACAACTAATACTCCCCCAAGATTCTAAATGTGTGGATACTGAACTATAATATCTTCATTCATTATTCCCGAAAATAAATTTCTTGAATAGTCTATTTCAAGTAAGATAATGATTTCATGGATCTGGTATCATTTTATTAATCCTAATAATTCATCCATTTGATTTTAGATTTTAGATTCATTATTTTTGGGGATGGAAGACATCACATACTCAAAATACATCACAGAGTCATGGTATGGTTTCTATAAGGTTGATGATGATCATATGACCGATATCATTTGATTGAAAAATAATAATTATATATGTATAATTTATGATTGGGGGAATAGAGTTTCATGATTCTTTCAGTCCACATTAGACTCTAACATGGTCAATACATTCTTATTAAATAATTTGGTTCCCACTGCATCCCCAAGTCAACCCGAGGATTTGTAACATAGAACACCTTACAAGCACACCCTCAACGAGAAGTGCCCCACCTACGTGGTCCACATGGTAACCTCCATGCATAGTCTATATACTACATGAACACCCACCTAGGAACTCTATATGTGTTATATACTATACCTCACTCTTATTATTTTGGAACTTCTCATTCAACCTTCATACCATGTGTTTGACCCCCAATCCCACTTGTGGATGAGCTCAATCCTTTAGGGGCCTATGGTGGCCATATTTTTTTGAACTATTCCATAATAAATTTTATCCAATATGAATATATTTCTAAAAATACTAAAAATTAGTCTTCAAAAATCCTTCATGAACAATATATAGTATATTTAATTTTTCCATGGCCTTCAAGAAAATTAAAAAATTAATGTCTCATTCTTCATGAAAATAAATATTTTCATGCATTTCATCAAAAATACTCACAAAATAATGAAATATTTCATGGTATTATTTTACATTTTTCAAACATTGTTTCACCATTGAAACAAGTCTTTGACATGAAGAAAAGTTAAACAATGGTGAAAATTGATCATAAATTATTTAAAATAAATTTTTTAAGATAATTACACTTGAGTAATTTAATTATTCATTATCCATTCGTCCAAGCTATATTCACTTGATTCTTAGGATCATATATATTTGATACTTCATCATAACATTGAAAAACATCTTTCGTTATATATTCAAAAAAAAAAATTAATCAATAAAATATATTTTTAGTCAATTTTCAACCACTAGAGATCAATAAAATCCTTTGAAAACCAATATTGTGTTGGATAGAAGCTAGTGAGTCGAAGCTCCTCAGGCTAGGTATCATGATGGAAACATCATATAATGTTCAATTAATTAGTAATTGGTTAGAGTTCTCTCAGTTTAGTAAGAATTTGTATGTTTATCATCGATGATAATATCTTGTGTTTGAGGTTGGAAAATAAATATTTATATGGGTATATTTCAAGTTGGAACCCAGATATATTCAAAATTAAGTAAAATTTAGACCATTTATTTTGGTCCATTTTATATTTTGTAGAGGATTGAAGTAGTTTCTTATATTTTGGACCATACAAAACATTTTTTTGTTATTCATGACACCTTTTTTGTGTTTAAAATTTGACATCATCACCCTAACCAATCTTATGTGTTTGGAAAAAATGGAATAGAGCTTGATACAAATTCATATTTTGGGGAGAATCCAGTTTGTATAAAATGTCATTGTAAAATATATAAAAACAATATCTTAACATACAAAGATATTATATCAATTTTTCGGAATACATAAAAAATTAAAAAATGTAACACCCAATGACTATATTTGTTTAGTTCTTTTGGAAACATGGAATAGAAATATTCTTACTCAGTAAAATATCTTCGATAATTCCTTGAAATATATCCCCATACTAATTCTACATATAAACCTTCCTTTATTACGTTGGTAAGGGAAGCATAAGAAATGGGTGGCGTAAAATGATCCATAATGGTAAATAAAGGAAACATGCTAGCACATATTGAACATATGGGAATGCGAATGTGATCATGATCATTAGAAGATTGTAAACAAAATATCAATGATCATAAACATGAATCATGGAATAATTATTTGTTTTTAATAATTCATGAATCATTAGGAAATCAAAATCATAATTTTTGAAATCATAAAAACGGAAAAAGACAAGGAATTATAACATACACATAAACATATAATAATTTTATATCAAGGATTAATTCCATGAACATAGTATCATGTTTTCCTTGGGATTACCACTAGTGTACCTAGTTCAGGATTGGTATTCCATTTCATGTACCCTCTCATTTTGGGATTGGGATTCCCTCCCATGTATAATGTTGTTTTGGGCATGGGATGACCTCTTATGTAACCTTGGAACATATAAAACATTTGTCATTAACAAATGCATTGGAGAGAGAAATAGGTCCCATTATTCTTATAATAGGATGAATGAATATGCGTTCATTAATAACAAAAATCATTCATCACATGAGAACCCATATAATAAAATGAGATTTATAAACATCATTCAATCATAACATAACCCATAAGAGAAATGGGTTTCATAAATATCATTACATCATAAAAACGAATGATTCCAAAAAAGAGTAAAAATGGAGTGTTTTAATCATATCCCCATAAATACATATTTAACATTAGATTACATTATCATAAATGGAAATTTTTTTTGAGAGATCACTTAAAATAAAATCTTGAGGAAAACACACTTTCTATTTTTTAAAAATGGTTTTAACTAATATATTGTTTAAGAAAACCTTTTTAATTTAAAATAACATTAAATAATTATTAAATAATATTCTAAAACTATTCTATATATTATTGAAATAATTCATAAAAAATTCTTAAAATATTGTTTAAAAGACTTGTAAAACTTTTTTAGAAATCACTATTTTCGAAGGAACACAAATTTCCAATGAATGAGAGAATAAAATTTCATGAAACATTTAATATCAAGAAAATAATGATATTAATTATATAAAATGAAAATTTCATCATATAAAAATCATTTGAGAATATAAAAGCATAATATATCATCTATCTCATAGAAGAAAAATTTAGGAAAAATTTGCTTACCGATTTGATAACTTTGAATTATAATTCATATGAAAGAGAGATCATAAAATTGATATGTAAATACACATAAATATAAGGATAATAATCATATAATACATTCATGGTAAATATATATACCACATAAAATAAATAAGTTTTATACATGACTTATATTTCATGAATATTAAAAGTGAGATGAAAATCTGTTACTACTTATGTATTTATAAGGCCCCATCCTTAAACCTTACTAATTCTTGAGTTATTACAAGATTACACATTGAGGATCTTTTCAGGATTAGAGTTTTAGAGAATTAGATCATAAAACTTTCATTACATTCCACATTTAAACAAAGTGGTTACATAAAAGATAGTATTCATTTTTTTCCATCAATGGAAACATATTTAAAAATAAAGCATGGATTCTTTCTTGACACTTCCTTGACACTATAATCATATCATGTACCTTTCCCTTGACCTGTGAAAAACATTTAAAAAAACTTGGGATGATCATAAAAATCTCAGTAAGGGTTATAAAAAAATATGGAATGGAAACATGAGTTCATGTATACATAATAATGAAATCATACTTTACCCATAAACCATAGGCACTTTAACATACCTCATCAAACCATGAATAAATCATAGAAATCATAAGACATAAAGGTTACATGAGGCATTCCTAACATTATTACGTAGGGATTAACCCTCTTGATTACGTTTGGAATAGCCACCACAGTATATTCCCTAAATCTCGTCGGAGAAACCTTAACATTTCACTCCTTCGCGTTACCCAATGCATTGGAGAGCTATATCGGGCTCACCCGCCCTTAGTTTATCATGGAACCACCCATTTCATAACAATTCCCAAGAACCATAACATAATCATATCACATAAAACATGCATAAAGTAAACCTAACATTTCCACATTTCAATCACAATATAACATTTTAGTATATTGAAATAATGAATCCATTCAAAAAGGAACCACTTCCAAAACCATTTAAAACATTTAATAAAGAGATTTTTGAATCAAAGTGTCCCATACAACCTTGATTATTTTAAAATTTTAAACCATTAATATCTATATAAATAAATCCTTAAAACCATTTTGAAAACATGTATATTAATAAGAACAAATAATTAAGACATTTAAAAGCGATATTTTGGTTAAAGGGGTTTTACCAAAATTAGAGACACTTGAATACAATAAATGTGGAATAAAATTTAGTCAGAACATTGTAATATCTCGAGAATAAATGGATTAATTATATAATATTCCAAAGGATAGTATATACACCATACAAGAGTGAATTGGTGCATAACAACAATGAAGTCTCAATAGAGATGTCAATTGTGATGAAATCCCTTATAAAGAAGGTATCCTTAAATTAAGGACAAATCAATCAAAAAATTATGTGTGAAAAATATAAATACACCAAATATTAGTGTATATTAAGTGTAATACAATAAAATTTCATTTACACATATTCAATGGATGACATATTCAATAACTACATGTTGAACCCAAAGTAATCAAAATTGGGTTAAAAATTTCTCTTGGTAAAATTCGACAGCCTAAAGGCATCACTTCAAAATTCAAAAAATTAGTTGATGAGAGATAAAATAGGCATATCATCACATGGACCTAAAATTTACATCAATAAGGATATGAAAGATTATATCCCAACATAATAGTATGTGAATTAGACGACATAGCAAAATAAGACTTTTAAAAAGTGGAGGGTGAAAGGTCCCCTTACCGAGTTGGGTAACTTTCGAAACGTACACCCCATGGAAGAAGGGTCATACAATGAATATGTGAACACCAATAAATGAAATTATACAAAACAAAGTGTATAATAATGGGAAGTACATACACCACTCAAAGTAAATTGTGGAAAATGTAGCAAAAATATCACAGGAATAAAAGTGAGATGAAAAATCTCTTACGAAAACTCAGCAGCCTAACGGCGCCACTTAAAACTTCCAAAATGTATTGATAAGAGGAAATAGGTTATCTCATCATATCAACATAAAGTTTAAATAAAGAGTAATATAAAAGAACATCCCCCAACATAACAAAGAAGAGCTTAAAAGAAGTTACATAAAGGAGAGTACTTAAAAAGAAAGAGAGGAGTCAAATCACTTACGAAAATTCGGCAGCCTAACGGCGCCACTTAAAACATCCAAAATGGATTGATGAGAGGAAATAGGGTCTCTCATAATATGAAAATAAAAACTACAGTAAGAGTAATTTAAAATAATATCCCAATAATAAGAAATATGAGCTTTAAAAGGAATGACATAAAAGAGTGTAGTTTAAAAGAAAGAGAGGAGTATGATCCCTTACCTGAAGTCCAACTTGTCCTGTTCATGTCTTTATATTCCTGAATAATAAACTTTGTTAAATTAATAATTTCCTAATTACATCCTTTAAATATTATTATTCAGTTCATATCACATATTATAATGTTATAATAATTGTTTAATAATGTTAGTTCATATCAGACGTTTTTGACGATGTTTGGTACATGAGTCAAAAATGAACTTGTTTGAAAAATGATTGTCCATGTAGATATAAGTAAATAATTTCCAGAATAGTATTAATGATTAAAATATCATATATATCCATTACATATTCATTTTATACTATTCCATATCATTTTGAGATAAAAAAACGAAAAGCACCATTCATGGAGACGGTAGGCCGTACGTACGCATGAACGCTAGTTTAATTTTTTCTTTGTCATATTAACCGAATTAAACAATAAATGATATATATATATATATATAATATAATTACAGTATAATATATATTTTATATAGGTCACATATGTTCATTAATTTCATTCTTTATACGTTCCATGTATTGCATGTACGAGTCACATCACTTGAGGGGGCGGTAGTCCACACTTCCTCATATGAAATTATCGCATTTACACAACATGAAAAGAATAAAGTTATGGTATAAATATAAAATACAGAAGCATATAGTAAACATAAATACCATATATATCATATATAAAATATAGTGACAACATAATGTCAACCTTTAAAGGTGTTAAAAGAATATTGAACAATCATCGTTTCGTGAGGCAGAAAATCGCCAACCACAGAAACAGTATGTTCTTTAACCATTAGACGAATGTGTGTGTAAGTGTAGTTAGAATACTTCTTATAAAAACATCCTAGTATATTGAAGATATTGGAGTTGTTACAAAATAAATTAATAAAAAGAGTTTATGGGGTTGGAGAAGCAAAATAAAACAAAAGGACACAAGTGAAGACATTACCATAAAATCGGGTAACTCCATTTGGTTTGAGCTCAACGGCTTCCTTGAGAAGACTTATGAAAAATGTTAGGCTTCAAGGAGTTATAGAGGGATGTGGAGAGACAAAATGGTCAGGGTTTGGCTGAGCCAAAGGCTTTTGAAGTGTGGGTAAGGAGGTAGAGGTGGGGGCCTTTTATAAGAGGAGAGGAGGGGCACTTTTGGAATGTAAAGAACTGTTACTTTATTTTAGAATGCGTTTCGGATTTTAATGGTCCCACGTTGATGTGTTTATAGGATAAGATGATAAGGGCTCTAAATCCACCAATATAATAGGTTTTTGACATGTGTAGGACTTAGAGTTTACATTATCTTTCCATTTTATTTAAATAGTTAAATAATGAGGTCATCGCTACATTATCATGATGTCATAAATAATTTAATTTATTTAATGTCTAAAAATTATAAACAAAATACTATGATGTAGTAACTACTTTTATCTTTCCAATGAATATTTATAGTAAAAATTATGACTTGTATAACCCCATTTAAAAATTGTTTTAGTAAAACATTTCATGTTTGTCTCATTTTTTACTTTAACATTAAATAAAAAGGTATTTATGTCATTTTCCAACCAATGTGGCTCCATGGGGTCCCATAGTTGACCCATGGATTTTATTGGTCGCCCATGACACATCCAATTAGGGTAGTACATGTGTCTAGGTCATTTCATTTTATTAAAACATTATTCTTACCTTAAAATACACTAATTACCTCTAATCGCGATTAAAAACTTAATAAGTTACTATTCACCAAAAAATTATTTTAATCCCATTGAACCAAATTTTACTTCTTAATGAAAACCATGTATGTAGGATTTTTTAAATTAAAAATAAAAAGATGGAAAATTTTTATTTAAATGGAAAATCAGTTTTTATAAGTACCACTAAGTGGTTTCAGTACTCATAAAAAATTGAAGTTTTTCTGAAAATTACCAAAAATTCACCCAAAGCTATATTTTATATTCCGAATTCAAAAATGATGTATATTTTACAAAATTAAAAAAAATAAGTTTTATTAATTAATTTTATAATTAATTCCCACTGTCAGAGAAAATAGCGTGTTTTTATGAAACAATAAGTATCAAAAGATTGACACTAGTTTAAGTCCAATTTCAAAATTAAATTAATTCTAATGACCAATATTTGATTAAATAGTAAAAATATATTCTTATTTCACTTTAAAACCAATTCAAAAGGTAATATAATCATATAAATAAATTATATTAAAAGCGTTTTTGAATTAAAATACAACATTTTCACAATTCATTAAAAATTGAACTTTTTCGGAAAAATACGAAAAATTTACACAAAGTACATTTTGATGTCCCGATTCTAAAGAAGAATTTTATTTTGTCAAACATAACACATAAAATTGTCTAAAAGTGGATTTAAAATAGGTTCACCATCAAAAGGCGGTTAATCGACCTTTTAAAGAATATTAGAATGTTTACGCTTAAAATTTGATTCATTTGCATTTTTAATCCTCTAACATTTATTGTAAAAAGTAAAAATATTTGACAAACATATATAATCATTTTTTAGTCAGTTCTTTTCATTCCCGCCATTACAACGGTTAGACGTTAACTTCTATTTAAAATAATATTATTTTAATATTAGAGTGCAGCGTAAGATTCCCAAGAAACTCGTTGTTGCGTGTTGGGTACGCCATCGAGCATAGAATACCCTTTAAAGTAATATTAATATTTTATTCACAAATATGGATAAATATAAAAATTTCATATTATTTATTTACCTGGGGTGTTACATCCTTCCCCCTTTTTGGGAATTGCATCCTCACAATTTTAAAATTGAGCTTGGAAATATCCTTGAAAGTCCCACATCAGAACAAGAGTCGGTAAAACAATCACTTCAAAATAAAGAAAGATAAGTACAACGGTCACCCAAGTTAACCCATACTAGGATTCAATGTAGGAAAACATGGACTTGGAGGAGAAATCATAGGGTCATGTTCGGATGGAGAGTGATAGAAAACATGTTTAGGAGAAAGTTAACCATAAGAAAATAACAATGTTTTGATAGGTTAAATGGTATTCGATTACCCAGTATGAAAAGTTAATAGACAAAATTTTTGTTTTAAGTTCCTTTTTATTGAGGAATTTATTCACAAGGAAACAGAATCACTTATCATGTTGACTTTCAACTTTTATTAGATTCCGTACACAAACTCATATTTTCTCCAAAATATGAGTATTTAAGAAGACTTGTTCACATTAAGAGTACTATAATAAACTTCTAGAGAATCACCTAATTCACAAAAGAGAACTATATACTTACCATGTCTTTAGACTTTAACCAAAACCGAAACCAAAAAGGTTAGTACAGGATTAGATAATCCAGAAAAGGATAACCCTTTATAAAAAGAAAATCTATTCTTAATCCCCAAAATTTGTCCAACAAAACCCAAAGTTCAACGAGGACCATTCGATAAACAATTTGTCCATAAAATTATTCAAAGTAAACCAAACTAATATTGAAACCCAAATATTTGAAGGATTTAATCACAAATTCTTCCAAGGTACAAATTAACTTTTATCTCCAAATAACATCAGTTGCTCTTAAATTCTCATATTCAAAAATAATTAACCCAATCACATATCCTCCATGACAGGTTAATAAATTTCTATAGATAACCCAAAATAAACTTACTCTTAATTCATATAATCATGTAACTAAAAAGAATCAGTCAAAATAACCAGGGACTTCACGTAGTCCACTGGTAGGCGATAAATACCAGTCGCACTTTGGTTGTGGGTTCGATTCCCGCAGCTTTGTCTGACGTGACAGGTTGTCACATGGTCTGCGTGTTTTCCTTTTTATAAAACTCCAAAAATAACCCTAACATGTTTTAACCTCAATAGTTTCCGTATACCTCTCATTTTTATCCAAATTCATTACGATCTCAACATCTTAATTCTTAAAGTCTTATTTCACCACCAAAAGATAAAATAAAACGATTCCCAAAATGAATAACATCATACCTTGATCATGGCGTCCACTCGGTTTTATCGTCATCTTTCTCACGTAGGTATAAGTCCCATGAATTACAACAATGATTTAGAGATCCTTCAAAATCATTTGCTTCCTCCATACAAATACACCTTGTACAACATGGGTCATATGGGTGTTCACAGAAAAACAGTTTTGGAAAATAATCCTGTATGACATATAATTCCAAAACATCTGATAAAACATGATTTCTATAAAATATTCGGAAACAATTTGAGTTGAAACTTTATATTATTGGTCCTATTAAAATATCATAAGTATGTGCTGAGAGACTATATTTTAAAATAAAATATAAATAAGTTGCGCAAGGGTCTCCTTCCTCAGCACCATTTTTAAAATCATAATATGCTTCAAATTCTTGTGATAAGGTAAAATATTTGAAAATACCTTGATAATATTTACCTTTCTTGTAAATATGAGAATATTGTGAAAATAGTATTTGTCTAAATACAACCCATGATCCATGATGACAATGATGTATAGTGGAGGTGTTTGATATCTCAAAAAACTGCTTTCAAGTGAGTTGTATGCTAGAAAAAGATTCACAATCATCCGAACATGACATTGCAATAATTATTACATGCATGTCATCAGGAAGAGATAAGAATGTCGTTTGAGATCCTTCTCCTTCCATTCATAACCGACTTTACTTGACCTGAAAAAATTTATAAAACTAGGATTTAACTAAAATAATAGATATAGGGACTAATCATGTGTCTAACAAAAACTCCTAATCCCAAAAGTTGTCTAAACCGACCTCTGATACCAACTATAAGGCCCGAGCATTAAACCTTACTTAATCTTGAGTTATTACAAGATTACACATTGAGGATATTTTCAGGTTTAGAGTTTTAGAGAATTATATCATAAAACTTGAATTACATTCCACATTTAATCAAAGTGGTTACATAAAAGATAGTATTCATTTTTTTCCATCAACGTAAACATATTTAAAAATAAAGCATGGATTCTTTCTTGACACTTCCTTGACACTATCATCATAACATGTACCATTCCCTTGACCTATGAAAAACATTTAAAAAAACTTGGGATGAGCATAAAAAGCTCAGTAAGGGTTATAAAAAAATATGGAAAGGAAACATGAGTTCATATATACATAAGAATGAAATCATACTTTACCCATAAAACATAGGCACTTTAACATACCTCATCAAATCATGAATAAATCATATAAATCATAAGAAATAAAGGTAACTTGAGGTATTCATAACATGCTTACATAGGGAGTAACCCTCTTGGTTACGTTCAGAATAACCACCACAGTATATTCCCTAAATCTCTTCGGAGAAACCGTAACGTTTCACTCCTTCGTGTTACCCAATGCATTGGAGAGCTATATCGGGCTCACCCGCCTTTAGTTTATCACGAAACCACCCATTTCATAACAATGCCCAAGAACCATAAAATAAACGTATCACATAAAACATGCATAAAGGAAAAATAACATTTCCACATTTCAATCACAATATAACATTTTAGTATATTGAAATAATGAATCCATTCAAAAAGAAACCATTTCCAAAACCATTTAAAACATTTAATAAAAAGATTTTTGAATCAAAGTTGTTGGTCGGAGTGGATACTCAAGAGGGGGGTAAATGAGTTCCAATTCAAATTTTCTGTTAAAAAAAATGTTTATTAAAATCCCCCTATTTCAAAAACAGATTAAACTGTAGTGAATTTATACAGATTATAATGGTTCAATTAGTTTCTCAAAGATTGATTAGTTCTCAGTTAACTTAATCTTATGATTAAACTAACTTTTGAAACTAACTTACTGGTTTATAATAAATATAAACACTTGCGAGTTTAACTATCAAAGTAGCTTTGAAAATAAATTATACTTCAAAGTAATAGCAGTGGAATATGAAATAAATATGTATAGTATAGATTAAGTATGTAGCTACAAACACAGAGAATAAACCAAGAGGTCCAGTCTCAAGCCGAGACTTAGTCCTCTCACAAGTTTATATAAAAATGATCCACACCCTGGATCGGGGTTAACAACAGTGAACACACTGTTCAGGTCACAAGACCTCTACCACAGTTCTGCGTGGAAAAAAAAAACAACAGCTTAGAGATGTCCAGGTCTCACACGACCTCTACCACTATCCACAGTGGGAAATGAAATGTAAAAAGGTTTTCTGAGGATTTACAGATCCTCAAGTGAAAGTACATGACTCAGTGTGTGTGTTTAATACAGCAGATAAGACACACTGCTCAAAATGTAAAACAAATGTAACACAGAGCAGAGATGTAGAGTTTAGAAATGGCTCTGGTGATTTCAGTGTAGCTCTGGACTCTTTTGTATTTGGTCAGAATTTATTCTAAGTCCTCTTCTCATTTTTATTTGAGAAGAAGAGTGTCGTATGCTTCAGGTTCAAAGTCAGTGAGATGTAGTCGATGAAGTTCTTCAATGTTCTTTTGTATGCACAGAACTCTTCTTGAGTAGGCTTGATTGTGTATGAGGTTCTGTCTTGCTTGGTTCTTCCTCCTCTTTCTTTCCTCTATATTATTCTTGTGTTCTACTGTCAACCGAAAAACTCTCCCTTTTTTTTTCTTCAGCAGAGTCTTCTTGTATTTATGTCTTGTGCTTTGGAAGACAGAAAAAGTTTCCTTTCCGCAGGTACGAGGTACGGTTTCCTGACATCCGACAACCTTTATTAATTAATTGTCAGAGCATTAAAATATACCTAATATGACCTTTGGATAGATTAAATAAAGATAAAGATAAATAAATTCAAACATTTCTTTATGACTATTGAAGAATCAAGTGATCGGTAGGTCATCAACATTAGTGAGTAATGATCGGTGACTCAGATAAATCAGCATCAGTGAATCAGATGATCAGCATCGTTCTGTCATCTGATCGGTGAGTCAGTTTGATCAGCATCAGTCTGTCATCTGATCGGTGAGTCAGTTTGATCAGCATCGTTCTGTCATCTGATCGGTGAGTCAGTTTGATCAGCATCAGTGAGTCATTTGATCGGTGGCTCATTTTGATCAGCATCAGTGAGTCAGATGATCGGTGGCTCATTTTGTATCGGTGAGTCATTTGTATCGGTGAGTCATTTGCATCGGTGAGTCATTTGCATCGGTGAGTCAGATGCATCGGTGAGTCATTTGCATCGGTGAGTCATTTGCATCGGTGAGTCATTTTCATCGGTGAGTCAGATGCATCGGTGAGTCATTTGCATCAGTGAGTCAAATGCATCGGTGAGTCAGATGCATCGGTGAGTCATTTGCATCGGTGAGTCAGATGATCGGTGAGTCAGATGATCGGTGGCTCATTTGCATCGGTGAGTCATTTGCATAGGTGAGTCATTTTGCATCGGATCGGTGCGACCGTTGTCCTTTGATACTAGATCAGTGCTTCCGATGTCTGTTGATATTGATCGGTGCTTCCGATGTCTGTTGAATGGATCGGTGCTTCCGATGTCTGTTGAATGGATCGGTGCTTCCAATGTCTTTTGAATGCAGAAGACTTCCAAAATACTTTGTAAGTCAATAAGCATAGACAAAAAGATGATAACAGATTCATTTACAGATTGTAATTAAGTTTATGAGAAATCAAACCAGATTAAGCATTAATGGTATGTGACGATTTGTGATTATTAAAACATCAATCATAGACAAGAAATCAAAAATCTTCCAGAGGGCTCAACAATCTCCCCCTTTTTGATAATCACAAATCTTCATCATAAAATAAAAATAATATGATATATCATTAATAAAAACATAATGAGAATTAAACCCTAAAGAGAATAAATATAAATAGATATATAAATCTCCCCCTTAATGTAAATTTCCCATATATATTATACAGATTGCTCCCCCTGAGATATATACATCGCTCATATATCTCTCTTCTCCCATAAAACATCTTCTCCCATAAAACATTCTTTTTCTTCTCCCCCTTTGGGATAATCAAAAAGGAGGGAAACCATATTAGTGAAAGTGAAAGTAAAAGCAGGCAGCATTAGAGTATAGGGAATTTTTTTTAGAAAGTACAGAATATGACAAGCATCACATTGTTCACCCTATCAAAAACAAGACACAACTATTTGTTGGGATACAAAGTGGCTTTGCCTTTGTCTTTGGGATCAATAGTGGGTAAGTTTGAAGACTTGGAGGCAGGCTGGACTTGGCAAATCTGAAGTGGTGGTAGAACAAGTCGGACAGGTGTAGGAGCAGGTGCCACAGAGAGTTGTTGTTGAGAAACAGGAGCTGGTTGAGAAGCTTGCTGAGGGACTGGTCTTAATTGAGATCGTGCTTGAGCAACAGATAGCTGATTTGGAGCTACATCAGAGTCACTGAGAGGTTCAGAAGTAGGAACTACTATTGCAGTGGCCTGTGCAGTCAAATAGGGCTTCAAAAGATGAATGAAGTCTTGAATGACTTCTGCCCCATACTTCATAGCTTTTTCAAAATCATCTTTATTCTCCATGAACTGTGCCAAGGAAGGGGTAAAATCTTACAACTGATGAACTTGAGTTTTGAAGGCCTGAGTGACTGAAGGTAATTTCAGATTCTCTGCCAACACCTTGAAGTTTGCAGCCATCTCATGTTTTGTATAAATCTTGGAAAAGTAATTATCAACTTTCTCTTTGATCTCTTGCAGAGCTTTCATAGCATCTGCTGAAAACACCAATGCCATCTTATGACTGTTATCACAGAGCTCTTTCATCTTCCTCAAGGATTCTAAATCAAGAATTTGTCTAACAGCAGCTAACTCATTATGCACAACTTCTCTTAGAGCGTCTAGCTCACGGGTAGTGATCTTGGTTACCTTGCCTGTACTGGCTTGGCCAACTATGTGAGTTAACTCAGCTTTCAACTTCCTCAGGCCAGACTTGTTGATATGTTCAATCAAATTTCTCAAAACTTCCATCATACCAGAGATGGTTGATCGGAATTCGCTTGATAGAGATACCAAGCCTGTGTGAAGATCCTTCATAGTCTGATTCAAAAAGGCTATGTGCCTGCCAATAAGTTCACCAGTATTAGCCAGGTCTGGCTTCACAGCATTAGATACTCTTTGTGAGAAGGCTTCCAATGAATTTTCAGAAACTTGTAGAGACACTTGAGAAAGAGAATTAGAAACTTCTTCTCTAACTATGTCTCTCACAGAAGTTAGCAATTCAATCTTAAACTTATCAAGATCAGCTTGAGAGATTCCAGAACCTGGTAAATTAAAATTTGTAGGATCAACAGCAGGAACAGACCTTGCTTCTCTTAGGAGGTTCCTCTTCACAGCTACAGCAGATCCTGACATTGCTTCTTCTTCATCAGAATATTCTAAGCCCAACACATCATAACCAGGGTAGTCATCCCAAATAGCAGCACACATGGTGTAATTTGGTTTCTCATAGCTTGCTGTTCCACTGATTTTTGGTGAATCAACCT
Organism: Viscum album; assembly: GCA_963277665.1. Taxonomy (NCBI): domain Eukaryota; kingdom Viridiplantae; phylum Streptophyta; class Magnoliopsida; order Santalales; family Viscaceae; genus Viscum; species Viscum album. The sequence continues at coordinate 42,953,835 of OY728162.1, forward strand.
TGCCACTGATATGTATTTCTTGTACTAACTAAGGTGGTTCTATTTGATCTTCAAAAAGACCATCCACTGGTCTGTTATCACCATCAACAGCAGCCTCAACATCATCAGCATGTCCATCATCACTTTTCTCAGAAGCTTCACTGTGATATTCTTCAGTATCAGAATCTTCTTCATCACCAAGAATAGGTTCTGATTCTGGTAGGGCTAAGGGTGGACTAGCAGGTCCAAATTCTATTCTTCTTTTGGGACTAGCAGTGTCAGGATCACTCCTATCATCAGGAGATGATATACTTCCTTCCTCAGTCGCAGCTTCTTCTTGCTCTTGGGCTTCGGTGGCCTCATCCTTTCCTTCTTCTTGCTTATTATCATCCGAATAAACTGGTTCCTCATTTGGTTTCAAGCCAGGGTCTCTTAAACCCTTTGGCCTCTTTCCATGATCAATGGGATTGTAGGCTTCATACAATTTATCTTCATCTGCAACCCAGCACTTCTTCCATGGATTCCAATTGATTTTCATCCTCCTGCAGATCTCTTTGTTGAGACAGAAAGTATGATCTGTTTCCTCAGCTTCATCATCTTCATCAACGCATTCAAGATTCTTGAGCATGGTAGATATCATTTTTGAATAGAATGAGGAAGTGGCTTTCTTGGACGGTTTTACCATTCCAGGTATGTGCACCATCACATATCTACCCAAATTGATCTTCTCATGTGATTTCAGAAGAACCAACAGGAAAACATCCTGGTACTTTACATCAGCAAAATCTCCTCTCCTAGGGCAAAGTTGGTGCTGAATAAACTTGAAAAGAAGTCTGCATTCACCATCTAATTCTGAGGCTGTGATTCTCCGTGACTCTCTGTTTCCGGTCAGAAGCTCTAGAGCTACTTCATAAGAGAAGTAATCAGATGTTGGAGGAATATTCCCAGCATAATCCTCATACCGACCTTCATGAGGTACATTCAAGCACTCAGCCCAATGCTTAGATGAGAAGGAAATTTTCATTCCTTTTACCACAGACGAGATCCTGGCAGCCTCCACACCATCTAGAGTGATTTTCAGATTCATGTAGAACTCATGTACCAGCTTCGGGTAGTCTATTCGAGAGTTGTCTGAAAACCAGTCTATCCATCCTTGCGATTCAAGAACTTGCAGCAATAGTGACTTATTTGACAAGAGCCACGAAGAGATGACTTCTCTTTCTACAACAACAATCCGAGTTTCCAGGTTCGGATTTACTGATCGTTGAGAGGTACTACTCGACTCGCCTTGAGCATGCTTTGAAGGTACAGGGCTATCTGGTCCTTTGCTCGGTCTCTTTTGCTTAGTCATTTGAAGATTTTGGGAAGGCAGGAGTTCGAAGGTTCAAAGTAGAGGGGAAGAGAAGTTGAAAGGTTCGGCGGGAAATGAAAGGTCAAAAGTTTAGGGAAGATAAATAGCCGCGTATCATTTATTTTATCATTTAGGGTTCCCATAAAAAGTATAAAAGAAATTTACTCATTAATTATAATATATATAAAAAAAGAAAAATAGATCGGTGTGACAGATCGGTTGCACAGATCGGTTTCACAGAACAGTTTCACAGATCAATTTCATAGATCAGTTTCACAGATCAGTTTCACAGATCAGTTTCAGAGATCAGTTTCACAGATCAGTTTCACAGATCGGTTTCACAGATTGGTTTCAGAGATCAGTTTCACAGATCAGTTTCACAGATCAGTTTCACAGATCAGTTTCACAGATCAGTTTCACAGATCAGTTTCAGAGATCAGTTTCACAGATCAGTTTCACAGATCAGTTTCACAGATCGGTTTCACAGATCGGTTTCACAGATCAGTTTCACAGATCAGTTTCACAGATCAGTTTCACAGATCGGTTTCACAGATCCGTTTCACAGATCAGTTTCACAGATCGGTTTAACAGATCAGTTTCACAGATTGGTTTCACAGATCAGTTTCACAGATCAATCATACACAACTCTTGTTTAATAAATTTCATTCTTTCAGAGCATAAAGGCTTTGTGAAGATATCAGCTAATTGATGTTCCGAACTAATAAATTTTAAAGAGATATCACCTTTTTGATAATGATCTCTTAAAAAGTGATGTCTGGCATCAATGTGCTTAGTTCTAGAGTGAGACACAGGGTTCCTAGATATATAGATTGCACTAGTATTGTCACAGTTAATTGAAACATGTTTAAGATCAAATCCATAATCCAATAAAGTGTGTTTCATCCACAGAATTTGTGCACAGCAACTACCAGCAGCTATGTATTCTGCCTCGGCAGTAGACAATGGAACAGAGTTCTGTTTCTTACCACACCATGATACTAGGGAGTTTCCAAGCAATTGACATGTTCCATATGTGCTCTTCCTATCTAACTTACATCCAGAAAAGTCAGCATCTGAATAGCTAGTTAGGTTAAATGATTGTCCTTTTGGATAAAACAAACCTAAATTTATAGTATACTTAAGATATTTAAAAATCCTTTTAACAGCCAGTAAGTGTGATTCTTTAGGATTAGCTTGAAATCTAGCACACATACATACACTGAACATAATGTCGGGTCGACTAGCAGTAAGATAAAGTAAGCTCCCAATCATACCTCTATAATTGGTTTGATCCACTGGTTTCCCAGCTTCATCTGTATCCAATTTACAGGTAGTACTCATAGGTGTATCACTTTCCTGAATACTATCAAGTCCAAAACGTTTTAAAAGATCCTTTGTATATTTACATTGATTTAAAATAATTCCATCTTTAGTTTGAAAAATTTGAAAACCAAGAAAATACTTAAGCTCTCCCATTAAGCTCATTTCAAATTCATTTTCCATAACCTTTGAAAAATCAGTACATAAAGAATTTTTAGAAGATCCAAAAATAATATCATCAACATAGATTTGTACTATTAATACATCTTTTGAAATTCTTTTTATAAAGAGAGTGGGATCAGCTACTCCTTTTGTAAATCCTTTTGAGATAAGAAAGTTTGAAAGCCTTTCATACCAAGCTCTTGGAGCTTGTTTTAAACCATATAAAGCTTTAGAAAGATTAAAAACATGATTTGGAAAATGAGGATTTAAAAAAACTGGTGGTTGTTCTACAAAAACATCTTCAACAATAAAACCATTTAGAAAAGCACTTTTGACATCCATTTGATATAGCTTGAAATTCAGATGTGATGCATAGGCAAGTAAGATCCTGATAGCCTATAATCTAGCTACAGGTGCAAAGGTTTCCTCATAGTCAATTCCTTATTCATGATTGTAACCTTGTGCAACTAGCCTAGCTTTATTTCTAATGATGTTTCAAGATTCATCAACTTTGTTTCTAAACACCCATTTTGTGCCTATTGGTAAGGTGTCCTTGGGTCTTTCTACTAATTTCCAGACTTTGTTTCATTCAAATTGATTTAGTTCTTCTTGCATAGCTATTACCCAAAATTCATCATTGATAGCATCATTGATATTTTTAGGTTATAACTGTGAAAGAAAGGCTTGATGTTCAACCTGATTTCTTAGAGAAGCTCTAGTCTGTGTTCCTCTATCTAGATTTCCTACAACAACATCTAAAGGATGGTTCCTTAGAGTCCTAGATGGTCTTGAAAAGATAGGGCTAGAGATTTCAGATTCATCTACAGATTGAGGTTCAACAGAGGCAGGTTCTGGAGAATTTCCAGAGCTGGATGTTTTAACTATAGGTCCATTGTCTTTATCATTGAGATTCAAACTAGAGAGATCTTCTTCAAGAGAGATTTTAGGTTCATGTGGATCAGTTTCATCAAATTTGATGTGAACAGGTTCTTCCACACATTTGGTTCTTTTATTGAAAACTCTATAGGCTTTACTAGAGATAGAGTAACCTAGGAAAATTCCTTCATCACTCTTGGATGAAAATTTGTCAAGATTGTCTTTAGTATTGAGAATGAAGACTTTGCAGCCAAAAACATTGAAGTAGTGAACCTTAGGTTTCCTATGGTTCCACAACTCATAAGGGGTCCTCTTAAGAATTGGTCTGATCAAGACTCTATTAATGACATAACAAGCTGTATTTACAGCTTCAACCCAAAAGTAAATAGGCAGATCATATTCATTGAGCATAGTTCTAGCTATTTCTTGCAGGGTTCTATTCCTTCTCTCTACTACACCATTTTGTTGGGCTGTCCTAGGGGCAGAGAAATTGTGACTATAGCCATTGTGTGAGCAGTAAGAATCAAACTCATGATTTTCAAACTCACGACCATGATCACTTCTCAGGGTCATAATCTTGAGTCCACTATGATTTTCTACAGACTTGGAGTATTTGAAAAAGTAAGAACAAGCTTCACTTTTGTGAGCTAGAAAATATACCCAAGTATATCTAGAAAAGTCATCTACAAGAACATAGACATAGTGCTTCCCATTCAAACTAGAAACTATTGAAGGTCCAAATAAATCCATGTGAACCAACTCGAGAGGTTGATAAGTTGACACTTATTTCTTTGATTTGAAAGAAACTTTATGTTGCTTTCCTTTTTGACAGGGATTACAAACATTGTCTGCTGGAAATTCAAGTTTGGGTAGGTCTCTAATTAAGTTCTTCCTAGAATGTTTTCTAAGTGAGTGTACATTGCAGTGTCCTAATCTTCTATGCCAAAGCCAAGACTCTTTATGAAAAGCATTTAAATAAGGAATATTCTGCTTAGCTAAAGAATCTAAATCAACAGCATAAACATTTTCATTTATTAAAGTAGAAAATACTAAAACATTTTTTGAGTTAAAAAAATTGCAAGAATCATTTTTAAATTTCACATAAAAACCATCATCACATAACTGAGAAATGCTTAACAGGTTATATTTAAGTCCATTGACAAATAAAACTTCAGAAACCAAGATTGAATCAGTGTTACCAATCTGGCCTAAGCCGATGATTTTTCCTTTTGAATTATCACCAAAAGTGACAAAGCCTCCATCAACTTTTACTAAGCTCTTGAAACATGAAACGTCTCCTGACATATGTCTTGAACATCCACTGTCTAAGTAACATATCTTCTTGTGACAACTCTTCAAGCAGGTCTCCTACAACATAGATTTAGATGGAAGATAATTTTGGTACCCAGATCTTCTTGGGTCCAGACATGTTAGCCAATGATACTTTAGGTACCCATATTTGTCTAATGGGTCTCATATAATTTGTAGAATTAACATTCTTTGAAAGATAAACCTTATTAGATCCATAACTATGAATATAACTGGTTGAGGCATATGAAGTTCCAGAATTAACTATCTTCTGTCCAGATTTAGGAATGAATCTAGTTTTGTCAACTTTTCTTTGTCCATGTTGGTATCCTATACCAGTAGTATATCCAGGTGCAACTTGCTTTCCTAGAATTTGTGTTAGAGTATTCCTGCCATTTGTGAACTTTTCTAAGTCTATTCTGAGTTGCTCATTAGACAATTTTAGTTCAGTATTCTCTTTAAGAAACTGAGCATTCTTTTCTACTTCTACATCCAGATTAGATTGATTCTTAACACTTAAAGCATACTGTTTCTTTAAACCTTTATATTTATCTTTAAGCTCATTACAGGTTTCTTCAAGCATATCACAATATTCAAACAGTTCAGATTTAGACATGTTTTCTGAATCAGAATCATCTCCAGAATAATATGAATTTGAAGCAGGAGTTTCTGATGTTACCTCAGAAATGTTTGTCATGAAACACATGTTGGCTCGATTCCTTTCAGAGTCTGAAGATTCGGCTTCACCAGTGCTGTCTTCTGAAGCACTCCAGGTAGCCTTCATGGCTTTCTTGTACTTCTTGTGTTTGTAGTCATATTTCTTTTTGAATTTTAACTTTGGACAGTCTGCTTTGATATGTCCTTTTCGCTTGCATTCATAGCAGACAACTTCATCAGTTCTGTCAGCCTTCTTCCAATCCTTTTTCCATTTGCCTTGTTGGTCATACTTTCCCTTGTAATTTGGTTTCCTAAAGAATTTCTTTTTCCTATTAAATTTTTTGAATCTCTTGGCTATTTGAGCCATCTCAGCATCACTGTCAGAATCATTCTCACTTTCCTCACTGCTTGAACTTTCATTGATAGCTTGAGGCTTTTCCTTATCCTTATTCTTTGAGGTTGTAGTCTTGAAGGCAATAGACTTCCTTTTAGGTTCATCATCTTCTTCTTTGTTTACCTTGAGTTCTTCCTCATACATCATCAACATACCAATTAGTTCCTTGACTGGCAGTTCTCCAATGTCACATGATTCTCTAATGGAGACAGAGGTTCCTCTCCACCTTTCAGGTAGACATCTCAAAATTCTCATGATTTGTACTTTTGCAGGAAAAATCTTTCCGAGTGAGCTCATTGTGTTTACTATCTCATTGAACCTGAGATACATACCAGAAATGGGTTCATCAGGCTTCATCTTAAAATTATCATACTTAATAGTATAGGTATTCAGTCTCATCACCTTAACATTAGTTGTTCCTTCATGAGAAACAGTTAAGGTATCCCAAATTTCATATGCAGTTTTACATGCAGAAATTCTATTAAATTCCTCATCTCCTAGAGCACAGTACGAGGCATTCATATATTTACAATTATTATTGTAAGCAGTCTTTGTAGGTTCATCCCAAGTAGATCTATCAGTACTGGGAATTTTGTATTCAGCTTCAATGGCAGTCCAAATATCAAAGCTCATACTTTCTAAGTGAATTCTCATTTTTAGCTTCCACTGAGCATAGTTGTTTCCATTAAAGAAAGGTGGACGGTTAGTAGCAGCACCCTCAAGTCTATTATCCATGATGTCACAAAAATAATTTTAAAGGGATAAAAATTTAGAAATAACAAAAATTTTAAGAACTTTAAAATACAGCTAAAATCACAGTTGAAAAACAGAGTACTTTAGAAAATATTTTCCAAACCTCTGATACCAAATGTTGGTCGGAGTGGATACTCAAGAGGGGGGTTAATTGAGTTCCAATTAAAATTTTCTGTTAAAAACAATGTTTATTAAAATCCCCCTATTTCAAAAACAGATTAAACTGTAGTGAATTTATACAGATTATAAAGGTTCAATTAGTTTCTCAAAGATTGATTAGTTCTCAGTTAACTTAATCTTATGATTAAATTAACTTTTGAAACTCACTTACTGGTTTATAATAAATATAAACACTTGCGAGTTTAATTATCAAAGTAGCTTTGAAAATAAATTATACTTCAAAGTAATAGCAGCGGAATATGAAATAAATATTTATAGTATGGATATAGTATGTAGATACAAACACAGAGAATAAACCAAGAGGTTCAGTCTCAAGCCGAGACTTAGTACTCTCACAAGTTTATATAAAAATGATCCACACCCTGGATTGGGGTTAACAACAGTGAACACACTGTTCAGGTCACAAGACCTCTACCACAGTTCTGCGTGGGAAAACAAACAACAGCTTAGAGCTGTCCAGGTCTCACACGACCTCTACCACTATCCACAGTGGGAAATGAAATGTAAAAAGGTTTTCTGAGGATTTACAGATCCTCCAGTGAAAGTACAGGAGTCAGTGTGTGAGTCTAATATAGAAGATAAGACAAACTGCTCAAAATGTAAAACAAATGTAACACAGAGTAGAGATGTATAGTTTAGAAATGGCTCTGGTGATTTCAGTGTAGCTCTGGACTCTTTTGTATTTGGTCAGAATTTATTCTGAGTCCTCTTCTCGTTTTTATTTGAGAAGAAGAGTGTCATATGCTTCAGGTTCAAAGTCAGTGAGATGTAGTCGATGAAGTTCTTCAATGTTCTTTTGTATGCACAGAACTCTTCATGAGTAGGCTTGATTGTGTATGAGGTTCTGTCTTGCTTGGTTCTTCCACCTCTTTCTTTCCTCTATATTCCTCTTGTGTTCTACTTTCAACTGAAAAAATATCCCTTTTTTTCTTCAGCAGAGTCTTCTTGTATTTATGTCTCGTGCTTCGGAAGACATAAAAAGTTTCCTTTCCACAGGTACGAGGTACAGTTTCCTGACATCCGACAACGTTTATTAATTAATTTTCAGAGCATTAAAATATACCTAATATGACCATTGGTTAGATTAAATAAAGAAAAAGAAGAAGAAATTCAAACAGTTGTTTATCACTATTGAAGAATCAAGTGATCGGTAGGTCATCAGCATTAGTGAGTAATGATCGGTGACTCAGATAAATCAGCATCGGTGAATCAGATGATCAGCATCGTTCTGTCATCTGATCGGTGAGTCAGTTTGATCAGCATCAGTCTGTCAACTGATCGGTGAGTCAGTTTGATCAGCATCGGTCTGTCATCTGATCGGTGAGTCAGTTTGATCAGCATCAGTGAGTCATTTGATCGGTGGCTCATTTTGATCAGCATCAGTGAGTCAGATGATCGGTGGCTCATTTTGTATCGGTGAGTCATTTGCATCGGTGAGTCATTTGCATCGGTGAGTCATTTGCATCGGTGAGTCAGATGCATCGGTGAGTCATTTGCATCGGTGAGTCATTTTCATCGGTGAGTCATTTTCATCGGTGAGTCAGATGCATCGGTGAGTCATTTGCATCAGTGAGTCATTTGCATCGGTGAGTCAGATGCATCGGTGAGTCATTTGCATCGGTGAGTCAGATGATCGGTGAGTCAGATGATCGGTTGCTCATTTGCATCGGTGAGTCATTTGCATCGGTGAGTCATTTTGCATCGGATCGGTGCGACCGTTGTCCGTTGATACTAGATCAGTGCTTCCGATGTCTGTTGATGTTGATCGGTGCTTCCGCTGTCTGTTGAATGGATCGGTGCTTCCGATGTCTGTTGAATGGATCGGTGCTTCCGATGTCTGTTGAATGCAGTAGACTTCCAAAATACTTTGTAAGTCAATAAGCATATACAAAAACATGATAACAGATTCATTTACAGATTGTAATTATGTTTATGAGAAATCAAACCAGATTAAGCATTAATGGTATGTGATGATTTGTGATTATTAAAACATCAATCATAGACAAGAAATCAAAAATCTTCCAGAGGGCTCAACAAAAGTGTCCCATACCACCTTGAAGCTTTTAAAATTTTAAACCATTAATATCCATATAAATAAATCCTTAAAACCATTTTGAAAACATGGATATTAATAAGAACAAATAATTAAAACATTTAAAGCGATATTTTGGTTAAAGGGGATTTACCAAAATTAGAGACACTTGAATACAATAATTGAGGAATAACATTTAGTCAGAACTTTATAATATCATGAGAATAAATGGATTCATGATATAATATTCCAAATAAAAGTATATACACCATACAAGAGTGAATTGGTGCATAACAACAATGAAATCTCTATAGAAATGTCAATTGTGATGAAATCCCTTATAAAGAAGGTATCCTTAAATTAAGGATAAATCAATCTCAAAATTATGTGTGACAAATATAAATACACCCAATATAAGTGGATATTGAGTGTAAAACAATAAAAGGTCATTCACACATATTAAAAGGATGACATATTCAATAACTACATGTTGAACCCAAAGAAATCGAAATTGGGTTAAAAAGTTCCCTTGGTAAAATTCGACAGCCTAACGGCATCACTTCAAAATTCAGAAAATGAGTTGATGAGAGATAAAAAGGGCATCTCATCACTTGTACATAAAATTTACATCAGTAAGTATATAAAAGAACATATCCCAACATAATAGTATGTGAATTAAAAGACATAGAAAAAGAAGTCTTTTAAAAAGTGGAGGGTGAAAGGTCCTCTTACCGAGTGGGGTAACTTTCGAAACGTACACCCCATGGAAGAAGGGTCATACAATGAAGATGTGAACACACATAAATGAAATTATACTACACAAAGTGTATAATAATGTGCAGTACATACACCACTCAAAGGAAATTGTGGCAAATGTAGCATAAATCTCACGGGAATAAAAGTGAGATAAAAAATCTCTTACGAAAACTCGGCAGCCTAACGACGCCACTTAAAACATCCAAAATGGATTGATGAGAGGAAATGGGTTCTCTAATAATATCAAAATAAAGTTTACAGAAAAAGTAATATAAAATAACATCCCCCAACATAACAAAGAGGAGCATAAAAGAAGTGACATAAAGGAGAGTACTTAAAAAGAAAGAGAGGAGTCGGATCTCTTACGAAAATTTGGCAGCCTAACGGCGCCACTTAAAACTTCCAAAATGGATTGATGAGAGGAAATAGGGTCTCTCATCATATGAACATAAAAATTACAGTATTATTAATATAAAATAATATACCAATAACAAGAAATATGATCTTTAAAAGGAACGACATAAAAGAGTTTACTTTAAAAGAAACAGAGGAGTAGGATCCCTTACCTTAAGTCCAACTTGTCTTGTTCGTTTCTTTATATTCCTGAATAATAAACTTTGGTCAATTTATAATTTCCTAATGAACTCCTTTAATGATTATTATTAAGTTAATATCACATATTATAATGTTATTATAATTGTTTAATAATGTTAGTTCATATCGGATGTTTTTGCCGATGTTTGGTACATGAGTCAAAAATGAACTTGTATGAAAAATGATTTTCCATGTAGTTATAAGTAAATAATTTACAGAATAGTATTAATGATTAAAATATCATATATATCCAGTAAATATTAATTTTATACTATTCCATATCATTTGGAGATAAAAAAACAAAAAGCACCGTTCATGGAGATGGTAGGTCGTACGTACGCATGAACGCTACATTCATTTTTTCTTTTTCATATTAACGGAAATAAAAATAAATGATATATATATATTATAATTAAATTATAATATATATGTTATATAGGTCACATATGTTCATTAATTTCATTCTTTATACGTTCCATGTATTGCATGTACGAGTCGCATCACTTGAGGGGGCGGTAGTCCACACTTCCTCATATGAAATTATCACATTTACACAACATGAAAAGAATAAAGTTATGGTTTAAATATAAAATAAATAAGAATATAGTAAACATAAATACCATATATATCATATATAAAATACAGTGACATCATAATGGCCACCTTTAAAGGTGTTAAAAGAATATTGAACAATCATCGTTTCGTGAGGCAGAAAATCGCCAACCACAAAAACAGTATGTTCTTTTACCATTAGAATAAGGTGTGTGTAATTTTATCTCTAATACTTCTTATTAAAACATCCTAGTATATTTAAGATACTGGAGTTGTTACAAAAGAAATTAATAAAAAGAGTTTAGGGGGTTGGAGAAGCAAAATAAAACAAAAGGACACAAGTGAAGACATTACCTTAAAATCAGGTAAGTCCCTTTGGTTTGAGCTCAAAGGCTTCCTTGGGAAGACTTATGCCCAAATTAAGTCTTCAAGGAGTTAGAGAGGGATGTTTAGAGACAAAATGGGCAGGGGTTGGCCGAGCCAAAGGATTTGGAAGTGTGGGTAAGGAGGTAGAGGTGGTGGCCTTTTATAAGAAGAGAGGAGGGGCACTTTTGGAAAGTAAAGAAATGTTACTTTATTTTAGAATGAATTTCGGATTTTAATGGTCCCAATTTTTTTTTTCTAGGATAAGGTGATAAGGGTTCTCAATCCACCAATACAATAGGATTTGGACATGTGTAGGTCTTAGAGTTTACATTATCTTTCCATTTTATTTAAATTGTTAAATAATGAGGTCATCGCTGCATCATCATGATGTCATAAATAATTTAATTTATTTAATGTCTAAAAATTATAATACAAATAATATCATGTAGGAAATCGTTTTAGATTTCTAATGAATATTTATAGACAAAATTCTGACTTGTATAACCCCATGTAAAAATTCTTTTAGTAAAACATTTCATGTTTCTCTTATTTTTACTTTAACATTAAATAAAAATGTTTTATGTCATTTTCCAACCAAAGTGGCTCCATGTGGACCCCATGTTTACCCATGGATTTTATTGGTTGGCAATGACACATAAAATAAGGGTAGGACATGTGTCTAGGTCATTTCATTTTATTAAAACATTATTCTTACCTTAAACTACACTAATTACCTCTAATCGCGATTAAAAACTTAATAAGTTACTATTCACCAAAAATTTATTTTAATCCCATTGAACCACATTTTAATTCTTAATGACAACCATGTATGTAGGATTTTTGATATTCAAAACACAAAGATGACAAATGTTCATTTAAACGAAAAATCAGTTTTTATAAGTACCACTTAGTGGTTTCACTATTCATCAAAAATTGAAGTTTTTTAAAAAGGTACCAAAAATTCACCCTAAGCTATATTTGATATTCCAAATTAAAAAATGATGAATATTTTAAAAAATTAAAAATATATAAGTTTTATTAATTAATTTAATAATTAATTCCCACTGTCAGAGAAAATATCGTGTTTTTATGAAACAATTAGTATCAAAAGATTGACAATAGTTTAAGTCCAATTTCAAAGTGAAATTAATTCCAATGACCACTATTTTATTAAATAGTAAAAATATATTATAATTTCACTTTAAAACTAATTCTAAAGATAATATAATAATATAAATATATTAGATTAAAATAGGTTTTGAATTAAAATACCACATTTTCACTATTCATTAAAAATTTGACTTTTTCGGAAAAATACCAAAAATTTACACAAAGTAAATTTTGATGTCCCAATTCTAAAAAAGAATTTAATTTTGTCAAATATAACACATAAAATTGTCAAAAGGTGGATTTAAAAGAGGTTCTCCATCAAAAGACGGTTAATCGGCCTTTTAATGAATATTAGAATGTTTATGCTTAAAATTGGATTCATTTTCATTTTTAATCCTCTAACATTTATTGTAAAAAGTAAAAATATTTGAGAAACATATATAATAAATTTGTAGTTAGTTCTGTTCATTCCTGCCATTATAACGGTTAGGCGTTAACTACTATTTAAAATAATATTATTTTATTATTAGAGTGCAACATATGATTCCCAAGAAACTCGTTGTTGCGTGTTGGGTACGCCATCGAGCATAGCATCCCCTTTAAAGTAATATTAATATTTTATTAACAAATATGGATAAATATAAAAATTTCATATTCATTATTTACCTGGGGTGTTACAGAATGTTTAGATTCAAAAACCCCATAAAATAATAAAAATAATTAAATATTTTAATATAAATAAATAAATAAAATTAATGATATAATATTTCATTTTTTAGTATATATATCACAGAACATAAGTGAGTGGAAAATATAAAATGTATCTCACATAAATAAAAGGTGAGATGAAATTCCCTCACTATAAGAATTGTTTTTCTTTAAATACATTAAAACATCCTGTATAATAAATGTAATATTATTATACATTGACCATAGATACATATTTATATATTCAATACAATATATTATTATCTTAGTAACTTTTATTATTCTATTATAATCAATTCCTGGTCAATAATAATTATCGGGTAATATACACATTGTCTTTTCTTTCATGATTTGACATGTAATCCTTGGTACTATTACATAGATCACATTTTCACATTTTACAAATTGATAATCATGATATAAATCGAAAATAAATTTTACTTATTTATTTATTATTTCTGATTCATAATAGTTGGAGAGTGAAAATGAGTTACACCGTTCCTGGGGACGGTAGGCTGTATGTACACATGAACATATTTTTAATTATTTTTGTTGAGTTAAATGAATTGAAATTATATGATATATTATTATTCCAAAATATTTTTTAATTTATATATAACATAAATATTCATAAAATTAATTATTTTTTCCATACATGTTAAATATAGGTTAATAAAGAACCACATCACATCATGGAGATAGTAAGCCCTATATACACATGGGTTACATTATCATTTTAATAAAATATATGATGTTAAAAAGGAATATGTGATATAATTAGTTAAAAAAGTATAATAATATCCTAAATATAAAATAAAAATATTAAATCGATCAATATTCTCTCTGAAAAATATTGTTTTATATAATGAATTGTATCGTTATGTGGAGACGGTAAGTCGTACATACAGACGAGTGATAATTTCATTTCATGTTCGATGGAAATGAGGATGTATAATGTTTTTTTAATAATCATAATAACATTTAATCATATAAATCATTATTAATTTATTATTTTGTGATATATATCATAGATTTAAAGGATGTATAGAAGAGTATAAAAAGAGAGAAATCAGTAAGGGAGACTAAATATTCTTCAGAATGACCCCTTCAGATCTCTTGTAATGGATTATAGTGTAGGTCCAATGGGAATACCCGAAACTCTAAAATTTATCTAGGGAATTTTATATGTGATATGGGTAGGTTATATATGATATTTAAGGATCAATGTGATATGAATAAGTGAGGGCGATAGTTCACTTTTATAATAGAGGCGATATGTGCTTTAAAAAACTATTAAAATATTAAATTAACATTAAAAATTTTCCTATTCAAAAAGGATCAAAATATAGTTATTTAAAACATAAGATGATTATGGGTATAAATATTCTAAATCAATGAATATTAGACATGATTTGATTATTTTTAGTAATTATGTTTTTGATTTATCCCTATTTTTACTTTTCAACTCTTACCTTGACATCTGGTAATTTATACATTGATGGATAATATAATTATTATAACATTCCAAAAGAAAAAAAATGAATGAGTAATTTATAAAATAGTATGAAATTTAACATTTATTATACCCAATATTATATTATTATAAATATTATATCGTTTCATAAAATATTATTTATTTTAAAATATCAATAACGTCAATTTTGAAAATATTCATTACATGATTATATAAAAATTACATACCAACATGCTATATTCGAACCAAATCATATAAATTAACATTAAAAAAATCATTTTCAGCCAAAAAACTTGTTTATAGAAATAATTATATCAAATTTTATTTATGTTATTATTTTTAACATCATATATTTGATATTTCCATTAATTAATCAATTAACGCAACACCATTATATAAGACTTTATGGTTTTAATTTATTTCATAAAATTTAAAAGTAATATACCATGATAAATATTTAAAATTATATTCTAAATTACTATTTATTGTTAAATTTATATTCTTTATAAAAATATATTAGAAATCATATAGTTATTGAAAATGTGAGTATGATATCCTTAACTATTCATTAAACAAAATATGATAAATAATATAATCTCATCCAATTTTCTTCGAAATGTAATAATACTTTATGAATGATCACTTTGGTCGAAACCCAATAATATGGTTAAATTAAGACAAGTGCTACAGTGATTTTATAATATTTAAAATATTGTTTTTAACATTAATTATCAGATTTACCCTAAACTGTGGTAAATAAAATCCTAAAGTAACTATTCGTAATTTCAAGAAAATTAGTTAATAATATTATCCTATAATTATAATAATAATTATAAAAATTTATGTATGTTTTTTGAAATAAAATTCACATAAGATGAGGAATTATGTTTAATGATCATTTCGCATACGTGGAGAGGAAACATGCTTATAAAGTAAAAACTTTATAGAGTATACAATGTTTTTATATTAAATTTCAATGGGAAAATGATTAAAATGACCTAAATTTGATTAAATTTTAGAAAAATAATCAAATTATACTTTAAAAAAAAAATATAAGTTTACACTAATATTATTGAAATGAATAGGATGGTTTTAATTAAAATACAATATTTTTCGTTATTAATCAAAATAAGAAACAATTCTGTGAAATAAAAAAATTCAAACAATGACAATTTTTATTTTTGAAACATAAATTAATAAGTTTATGTTTACTTTTCCAAGATATAAAAGTGTCAAATATTATATTTTAAGTGGGATATGCCTTCAAAGAACGTAAAATTACCCTTTTGAAAAATATAAGGTTTTATTTGTAAAAATATTTTTGTTCCTATCTTATGAATATAAAATCTATTGTATGAATATAAAAAATCTTTTATTGAATATATAACATATATATACCATATATATTTTATTAATATCATTAACTAATTTTAATTAATGTAATTTATTATTAAAATAACACTTTAGAGGGAAAAAATTTAATTATTTACCTCATAATCAGTTGGTAAATATTCTCATTTCAAATTAATTGGTTATCATTTAATTTTTATTATAAACCTTATATTTTCAGAAGTTATTTAATTCTATTTAAGAACCACAATTTAATGGCTAGGTTATATCTTATTATATTAAATAATAATATAATAATAACATACTATTTTTCAGTAAAACTGTTTCTTGCATGTAATGCATGTTATCATATTAACTATGTGCAGTTTGTAACATAAGACAAGAAAAGTGTTTCGTATAACACAAGAAAGTCAAAGTCATTCATGTATCACAACTTTGACATGATTTTTCATATAATTAAATTAAAACATACTTTTTTCATATTCAAAATATATAGTCACTATCGTGTGAAATGAAAAATATAAAAAAGATTAAATTTATTTGAAAAAATATATTTCAGAATATCTCGGGGTGTTACATTCTTCCCCCTTTAAAATTAATTTTAGCCTCTAAATTCATCTTGATTATCAATGGTTTGATACTTGAAATTACTATTCATACAACCTCACATAATAAAAATGAATTCTAAAAAATTATTTTAAAAAAAAACTTCACAACATAATGGTTACACATATTAACACATAATTATGTTTCCACATACGAGAACATAAGATGAATGTGAAAACATGATCATGGAATAAAATTGAAACCATATTTTTTCTGCGGGAGAGAGATAGAATTCAATGTCAATATAAAGTTAAAATTAAAAAATCCACAAATCTATAAGGATATAAGGGGCCATTTGATTCATCTAAAAATAAAGTATTGAGATAACATTTATTGGTTTCAATATCATTTTCCAAGAGTCAATTAATTTTCATGACAATATATAATTACATAATTTCAGGGAATCTTCATCCTTTGTTGTCCCTTGATTAATTTTCACGTAATATGTTATTCCAAGAAATATATTGAATTTGAAATTCCTACAACATTAGTAGATCAGGAGATCTATAAATAGAATTATATGTCATTCCATCAATAATTTTTCACATTAAAAGGTTATCAAAAGATATCCAATATGCAAAAATCTTTATGTGGTGTGATATTACTTTCATATCACAAACATCATCTGTTGTTTAACGTAAGCACCCACATAAATGGATAAGATTTTAAATGTTCTGAAAGTTGAAAATATAAATAATTTGATATAATTTCATGAATTCGCCTTCACAATGATCTTCCATATATCATAATGTAATTATTGGTTGTCACATTCCAAACATGTGAAACCCCCATTTTATATTCTCTTGAAACATGATAGAAACCTGAAATAAAAAACCCCTATTAAAAAAGGTAAATTATTCTTT
This sequence comes from Viscum album, assembly GCA_963277665.1. Lineage (NCBI taxonomy): Eukaryota > Viridiplantae > Streptophyta > Magnoliopsida > Santalales > Viscaceae > Viscum > Viscum album. Next base: position 42,971,226 of record OY728162.1, read on the forward strand.
ATTCCAATGATTATTGGATATATCACTTAAGTAAAATATGTTTTAAACATCATCTATGATGAAATAGAATACATGTTTTTTAAAAATTCGTAATTCGTTACAAATTCATTTATAATATACAAATTAAAATATATAATTTGTCATATCTTTATCCAAGGGAAACATTATTTTTTAACATCATGATCACATTAAGAGATACCTTTATTTATCAAAATATCATTTTATAAGTATTGATCACCGTTAATCTTATTCTTTTCAATCATTAAAAAAACTATAATAAATATACTTATATATTTCATGATTCATATAACATAATCTTTTAATTCAAACACATAATTATGTAATTCATCTGAGTTTATTCCTAAACCGTTAATATAATTTCATCAACTTATTCCAAAATTCACCTTTCCTATAATATTAAATATTTATCAGGTATTAAGGTTCCTTAACTTAATTCAAATAATACTTCTTATGATTAATGTAAAAAATACTAATATAAAATTGTATACCTTTCATATGTTGTTTGTGGTCTATTTATCTTCATAAGTATAACCAATTCACATACCATATTCATAATTCAATTTTTGAGATTCCAAAATGGAAACTAAATTTTCATAATGACCATGCATTAAAAATATGAAACAATCAATGTTAATCATGTACCTTTTAGTTATATACATTTATTATAATGAGAAAGCACATAGTGAGAAACACTTTTCTTTGGAGAAAACCACACAATCATGAAAAATTACTTGTTGGATGTCTAAATAATGACTTGTACATTTAAATAGATGACATCATCATTCTATCCTAGGTTATGAATATTATTATACCTTTCAAATATTTTATTATAGTATGTATGGAGTTTTTTATTTTCCATAGAATATCCCTCATTGGTGTCATACCAGTAATGTAGTAAGGCCTATTATAAAGTACCAAGTATTGCACATGTGAGGAATGATACACCTTATCAGAGATATTACCTATTAGTATATATATATCTGATATCCACTTCAACTAGCAGTATCGAGATATGAATTTAATAATTTAAAAACAATTCCCCTATCATTTAACAAAATTATAGAACAATTTCTTATACTATTACTCATCCTTAGAATTATCCATAGAGACATCCTAGTCATATCCTTAGAAATATCCATAGCGATCTCCAAAATGATTTCATATTTGAATTTCCAATGGTTGACTAACCCTTTTCTATGATACCAATTATACTAACCTAATATAAAATTACATTGAAATTACATCAAATTTTTGGAATTCTTAAAAAATTAAATAAACAGGCACCCAATGACTGTATTAGATTAGTTCCATTTGAAAGTTGGAAAATAAATATTCTAAATTAGTGAAATATCTTCAATTTTTCCTACAAATATCTTTCCCCTTAGTAATCTTCTTAAAAAACAATCATCCATTACCTAGAGAAGGGAAACAAAAGAAAGGGATGATACGAAATTTTTATTAATGGTAAAAAAAGTAAATGTGTAATAATATCATCAATATGGGTATGATAATGTGATCACAGTCACATGATGATCATACCCTTCTTATAAATAATTATAAACAAAAATCATGGAATAAAAATATTCTACTGATAAGACATGAATCATAAGGAAATTAAAATTATAATCCATTAAATGAAAACATTGAAATAAGATTTGGAATTGTGTCTTACATAGATAAATTTAAAAATTATTTTCAAGAATAATTTCCATGACCTCCGTAACATATTAGTCATGGGATAACCATCTATGCACCTGCTTTGGGATTGGGATGACCTCATGTGTACTCTCTTGCGTTGGGATTGTGGTTACCTATCATGTAACCACTAATTTCTGGAATGAAATTCTCCCTCATATACCCTTTGAAGTCATAAAACATTTATCAGTATCCAATGAATTATAGAGGTATATAGGTCCTTCGCATCACATAATAAAAAAAATATGTATGGATACCCTAAGAGCATAAATCATTTATCATATCAAAACTAATTGAATGAAATGAGTTTCATAACCATCATTCATTCATAACATAACCCATAAAATAGAAATTGATATTAAAAATATCATTCCATCATAAACATAAACCATTATTATAATGAGTAATAATTTTATCATTGAAACATATCCCTAGTAAAATTTACGTAACATTAAATTATTGATATAATATGGAAAATAAATTTCACATATAAGTAGAAAATAATTACTGAGTAAAATATCTTCTCAATTTTTAAAACATTTTATTCAATAAAATAAACAATTAGAAAACATTTTTCATTAAAAATAGAATTGAAAAAATATAATATAAACATTAAAAACTATTTTAATTATTATTATGAAATCCTTTTTCTATATAAAATAATAAAATACATTTTAAAATACTTTTAAAAAAGTTTTAGAAAACATAATATTTAAGGAACATAGATTTAAAACTGTAGAGAGGATAAAATAATATTGAACTTATAATATCATGAAAATAACTATCTTCCTGCTAAATCAAGAAAAGGGAATTATATACACCACATAAAAAAATATAGGAACAAAACTGAACATGTGTCTCAAACAAAGAAAATTGAGACAAAATTCTCTTACTAGTTTAGTAACATTGAACTATAAACCCCAAGAAATAGATATAAAAAAATGGATATGTAAATAACCATAAAAAAGGATAATAATCATACAATATATTTATGGTAATTATATACAAAAAATATATGAAATAGATAGTGAAAATAACATGTATGTCATGGAAAATAAATATGAGTATGAAATCCCTTACTAATTTTGTAACAATAGAATCATGAACCCCATAAAAAGTATTCAATTAAATATTTTAATATAATTAAATAATGAAAATTAATGATATGAAATTTCAAATATCGTTATATAAACCAAAATAATTATTTGAGAGTTGAATATGGAATTCATCTCATGGATAGATTAAATGAGATAAAATTTCCTTACCAGAAGTCTCGATTTCCATCACATTCATTAAAACCTCATGTATAATAAATATAATTTTATTATCAAGCACTATAGAACAATATTTAAAAATTAAATACCAAATATTATTTACTTATTATATTATATAACTCATTTATTAACAATTCCTTGCAAATTTTATGTATCGTGTAATGACCACATTGTTTTCCAATAATGTGTTGTCTTTTTTATCCTTGGTCCTCTAACATAGATCATGATTTCACCATATCTAGAATGATAGTAATGATATAAATAGAATATAAATTTTAATTATATATATATTTTTGGTGTTTAATAATATATTTAGATTGAAAATAAAATATACCATTTATTGAGAGAGTAGGCTATACGTACACATAATTTGTTTTTCATTTTTTATGAAGAGTTAAATAAATGAAAAATATATGTTATATTATTATTCAAGAATCATTTTAATTTCATATATACCATAAATATTCATAAAAGGAATCAATATTACCATCCATGTTAAATATTGGTTAATATATAATCACATCACATTGTGGAGATGCTAAGCCTTTGCTATGCACAAGAGAAAATATCATTTTTCACAAATATGGGCAAAAAATGGTATACATGACATTAAAATTCCAATTTTTTATAATATCAAAAATTTTCCAAATAAATAATAAACCCATTATATTTTTCACTCATAAAAGGTGGTGATGGAAAATGATTTCTATCTCCACATGAAGACGGTAAGCTGTATGTATGCAGGAACAATACTTTCATTTATTGTTTGATTAGAAAGTGGATGTATAGTGTTTTTTTCATAATTAAAATATATTTCCATAATATTGAGGATTAATATTTTTAGGACACATATCATATATTTAGAGAAGAAATTTTATATTATAGAAAGAGAGTGATCAGTTAGAGCGATTACCTATTCTTTGGAAAAACACTTTTAGATATCCACTACAGAACACTAGAGTGTGTCCTTCGGTAAGAACACAACATATAGAACATGGATAGGGAATCTTATAAGGGAAACCATTACAAGATATCTTATCTTTAAGGATCAATGTGATGTGTATAAGTGAGATAGTAGGTTCTCTATTATAATATTTCTGATGGTACGTTTAATAAACTCTTAGAATATTAATTTAATATAAATTAATATTATATTTTAAAAGGCTATAATGTATTTTTTTAATAATATAAGATTATAATAGGTCTAAATCCATTCATCCAATGAAAATTGGACATGTTATTATAATTTTTTAATCCTTATCTTTATTTTTTTAACCCTTATCTTACCCTTTCAACTCATTTTGAGACATCATGTAATTTCCAATTTGAGAAAGAATATAACTAATAAAACACGATAAAAATAAAAATAAAAGAAACATTTATGTCATTTTAGGTATTTTCATAATTAGTTTTCCAAGTCAAACATTTTTATAAATTTTATAACATTTACTATAATATTATTTATTCTAAAATTTCAATAATTCCATTTTTGACACTATTCATTACATGAATTTTTTTCAATTATCATAAAAACATGAAATAAAAAAACTCATTTAACATATTGATAACATATAAAATTCATCAATAAAATTTGTGTATGAAAATAATTATGTCAAATTATATTTATTTTAATATTATTAATATCATTTATTTGATATTTCCATTAACAAAACAGTTGTTGTATCGTCATTAAATTAGAAATTATGTATATATTTATTTAAAAAAATTAAAATAAATTAACATGATAAAGAAAAAAATGTATGTTTCAAATGAATATTTATAGTGAAATATATCTTCTGTATAATATTATATTAAAAATAATATATTTATTGAGAATATGAGTTTGACATCTGTAACATTTTTTAAATAAAATATAATAAATGTATTAATCTCATCCAAATGTCTTATAAAATTTTATTATTTAAAAACCATGATTATTTTAGTAAGAAACCACCCATCCAATAAAATTAAGACATGATTAGTATATTTGTATAGTATTTTTAATTTATTTTTACCATTAATTATTTAAATTACCTTTAACCATGGTAAAAAAAATATTTTTAATATTCATAATTTCAGAAAAATATGTATATTATATTAGGAAATAAATATCATAAATAATAAAATCATGTATGTATATTTTTCAAAATTCAATTCATATAAGTAGAAAAATTATTTTTAATGCTAGTCCAACAGACATGTTGAGGAATGGGCTTTTAAAGAAAAAACATTCTAATGTTGACACTGTTTTTATATTAAATTTCAAGTGTAAATTGTTTTCAATAATCCAAATTAGATTGAATGATAAAAATAGAAAATAAATATACTTTAAATCCAATCAGATATATCATTAATAATAATAATTAGTTAAACAAACATGTTGTTCTGTAGCTAAAATAAAGCATTTGTTTTACTATTCATAAAAACATGGAACTTATCTGAAAAATACCAAAACATCATCCAAGAAAATATTGATATCCCTCCACCAAATAATAATTTTTTTCCATATAAAAATTATCAAAGAATCATAATTTAAATTCAATAAAGTTTTTCCATTAAAAGGATTTAATATTACCATTTTGAAAAATATAGGGTTTTATGTGCAAAATTGGGTTGGTTCTTATCATAAGAAAATAAAATATATTAATAGAATATAAAAAATATTAACAGAATATATACCATATATATTTCATTAATAACATTAAATAATTGTAATTAATTTAATTTAATAATACACAACAAATTTTGGAGCATTCAAAAAAAACTATTTTTTTTATAATAAATTAGTATATATTTTCATTTATAATTAATTTGTAACCAATTCATTAAAATTAAAAAAATATAATTTCATAACATAGTTAATAATATTCATAGAAACTAATTAAATTTCAAGATTATATCTTATCATATTAAATAATTATTTTTTTGATAACATACTTTTGTTCAGTAAAAATCAGTCTTGCATGTAATGTAAGTTGTCAAATGAAACTGACATTGTGTGAAACACAATCCAACCATAGTTTTCAGTATTATGCAAGCTAATACATGTGTTTATTGAAGCAGAATAGCAACATGATGTTTCATATAATGGATGAAAATCATATAATTTCCATATAACAAAATCTATATTCAGTATTATGTAAAAAAAAATATCGAAAACATTAAATTAATTCCAATGAAAATATTTCAAAAATATTGTGGTGTTTAGAAAGACTATATATGAAGAATATTTCTCTAGTAACGGTTTTTATAGTAACATTGAAGTATCATTGAGGATAAATAGGACTATGTGGTAGATATACATGCTTAGTGGAATGAGTTGTTCACCACAGATTCTCATAAGGAAGATTCGAGACAAGATGTCATGTGGTACATAGACTTTAACATCTCTAGTTTAAAATAGTTATTGTTTATGGTTATGAAGGATAAATTTGGTTTAGAATATATTTGATTGTTCATGGTTAAATTAAAATGTGTTTTATGAAATTTACAGTGAAGCACGAGACAGACTGCGCTATGGTAGGAGTTATGTTTCTCTTAAAGACCACTAATGTAGAACATGAATATCAACATGCCCATGTTGGGTGTGATCCTAATCCTGGTGAATGCAATTTGTTCATGTAGACCGAGCTATGACGGCTTGTCAATGGAATGGCACAAGGCCTGATTTCTCTAAAATGTCCAAGTCCCCCCAACATCATGGACTCTCATTGTTGTAAGTCTCCTTGTCACATTATGATCAATTCAACCACCATCATGGTGGAAACCTCTACATTTTAGGGTCAATAGATTCCTATTTTTGAAGTGGATGAACCAATTGACTTGTCTTATAAAGTGGTTATTTATATTTGTTATTTTAGTATTTGGTCATTATGGGAGGTTTTTAATGCATCATTGACTCATCTTTTCAATAATTTTTTTTATTCCTCTTTTATTAGATGTTATAAATCCTGGTGATTCTAGGGTGTGATTTGGTTCAACTATCTTTATTTGAATGACTACTTAAGATAATTTACCTCATGTGGATCTCTTTTAGTAGAGTTTAGTTTTTCTTTTAGACTAGAGGATTTCAATTTAATATTAGATTCTGGATCTCATTAGGCTAATAGAAACTTCTACTACTTGAGGTATTTTATATTAGTATATCCCTTGAAGTGTAATTGGTCTTCTCTGGTATATGTGATGTGAAATTTTTTGATATAATTCACACATGGGCCTCCATATTTTTTAAATGAAATTTGCACCAAAATTAAATGTCATAGACCTTCCAATAGACCAGGTTTGATCCAATGTAATATAAGTACTAGGAAACATGTCACTGAGTAATGTGAACCAAATTTGGATAATTAAAATGTAATTAATGTTTTGGCTCATGTTGTTCGTTGGACTACACATTGTCAAGTGTACCTTTCCATGATTCATGGAACATGCTTTAACATCATGATGATTGCTTAAATTTTTTATTTTTTACCCTAAGGGGATTGAAAATGTAAATTGTTTTGACATAGAATTGGGTAATAAAATGACAACATTTTTTTTAATTTGACTAAAATAGAATTAGTCATTATTATTGTAGAGGGACCTTGACATTATTTTGAGGATCTTTAATACCTATGATGTCAGAATTATTAGGGACCTGCTGTGATTATAATGATCTGATAATTCTATGTTGTGATTATTATTATTGGGGGACCATAATATATTTTCAAGGGTCTATTAAATTTTTTATGGATTATTAGAGGGAATTGAAATGATTCTAATGATATAGTATTCCTATGATGTGGTTATTATTTTTGAGAGACCTTGATTTTGGTACATGTATTTTTATGCCTGTATATTTATAAACTAGACTATCAATGGGAAGGGTAAGAAACTCATTTTTTTCTCTTTTCTACCTGGTGAACTAATATGTTCTTAGGGCTGGGATGTTCACCCATGATTGTAGTATAACATATAGGATAATACCATCGTGAGATAGTTATGTCCAAATCTGATGTGGGATTTATATAATTTACTGATACATTACATAGTATGATGGGAACAGGAAGGATGAACCTATGGTATAGCAGTATTGTTTCCATGGCAATCACTTGGTATCCATGTATAGATCCGATAACTGTTGAATGTATCCAAGTAGTAAGACCACTCAAAGATTAATTATCATTTATCCTTACAAACCTAGACCCTATTGTATAATAGCTGATACATCAATGGGTTCTGTTGTTATAATTATATAGTGAAAAATGTTTCTGAAAATTCAAGATAAGTTCATTGTGAGATGAGAAATATTCCATTTTGAAATCTGTCATTTGGAAGTGCAATGATGCTTGAAGATGAGGAATCTTAATAAATCAGAAGATTGCAACCTTGTTCATGACTTGATCAATTCGATAAAGAATCTTCTATATATTCTTTTCTCAAATATTTCAACCATTTTACAACATGAAAATAAATATCTTCTTATCCTACCATGGATAGAGTGAGAGGGGGTAGGGTGTTAGTGTCCCCTCCCATGTTAACAGCAAGATAAGGGGCCTAAAAAACAACCCAATAATTTTTTTATTCATTTAGGTTTCAATATTCCACTATCCTAGGATGAGAGGAACCACAACAATTAATTCCAAACAATGTTGTTAAACTATAAATTGGTGACGATACTATAGGGGTGGACCGATGGAAAACTTGCTTGATGAACAGATGTTAAAAATTATAATATTTCATAAATATATAATCAATAAAATTTAAATAATTTTTTATTATTAAATAACCCAATTTAAACCATTTATATCACTTTATAACTTTATCATTTTGTTTTATACAATATATAGAGAACATTAAAACCATATTAACTGAAAATGGAAATAGATTCTAGGAGGAAAGGGTAGAGTTTTGGGAAGGTACTTCCAGGAACAAACAAAGTGGATATGGGGTCTATATATATCATATTATTAGAAAATGTGTCTACGATCCATGGTGTTGAGGGTTCGCATCCTCAGTCACCCACATCTTGGCCGAATAAGATTAGTAGGGTTAATAAAATCATGATCAATATAATGGGCCCTAAAATAAGCTATAGGACATGGGTATTTTTTCTATCTTGAATTCATTACTAATTATTTTTAGTGCTTGCATAATCAATAAACATTCATTTCATTTAGTATGTGATGAACATTCAAATAAAAAAAAATAATAGTTTGATAACGCAAATGTCTCTTCACCCATGATTTTTGGGTAGATTAGAAAAAAAAGTCAAAGTATTACATTTTACTCATCATTCACATCTTTTATCATGGTCATTTTGACCTAAAAAGATTATTTATTACTTCATCACTAGTGTATTTCTAATTAGTATACTAATTGGTGACTAGTTGTAAATAGACCACAACTAGGACTACTGAATAGGGGATTATCTCAAAATGTTATGAGGTATGTCGATTCTCTACTAAGATATAAAATCTTGTGATTCTATTAAAATATAATGAACAAAAAAAGGGAACATGATATGGAATATATTGATGGTCAAATAATGAATTATGATTCTTATTTTCAATCCTATTTCATGAAGAATGACTTAAATAATATATCCAAATGATAATTTTTATTATCAATACACCATGAAAGGAAAAAAATAGTGACTTCAGTAGGAACTAATTATAGAATCATCTCATGCGAATACAATTGAATATTCTTATATCCCCGGATATGGGGATTTTTTAAATATTATATTCTAATAAAAATCAAAACAATGGGATATTTTACTACATATTATAGTTTTTATCTCAAAAGGTATTAAGTATTTATCTCCAAGATATACATACGACATTCATTAAATTTCGATTTCTAAAAAAATTGTATTTCTCTCTGAGATAGTGTGTGGAATTCTGTTTACTCAATTTCTATTTAAGGTATTTTTCTCACCTTTTTCATATTAGGATAATAAATCCTATATTTTATAGAACCATACATTTTTTTTGGGTCCTTAGCTTTCCAAATGTTATGTACAAATAATAATCATATATTATTTAAATCGTTTATATTATACATGAACATTTTCTAAAAAATTGATTATTTTTAATGTTTTTCTCGATAAAAACTATAGGGGGATATTTTGAAATTAATTTTTGATTATTTGATGTTCCTTGTAAATATAATAATTTCAAATACATTCTATTTAGAAATAATATCTTGTATATCATAATGGAATCCAACTTATCCCCTCAAAATTCCATATTAATTGGGGTTTCCATACACAACACATGTTTGAAGCAATTCACATGGAACCATAAAATTGTATAATTATTGGATAAGTATATACAATACACTAGAATTAATTTCTTAAGGATCCTTAACTTCGAAAAAATTTAGGTTTCCTTGAACAGTGAGATATCTCATGACAAGTGAATCGGTAACCCATATCCATCTTACTAAAACAATATAATGTTTCTATAAATTAATTTTAGCACCATTTATATAACAATTTATTTCAAATATAAAGTTTAATAGTACTCTGGAAATTTAATGTAATGCTGAGTTTTGTATTATTGGGGTGATAGTGGAAAAGTTAACATATTTTTCTCATTGATTGTAACTTGACCAAACTAATCATGATATTTTCTCATCATATAGATCCTTATTCAATTATTTCAATATTATAATAATATTTTCTATGCTTTATAATCTCGATTAATTCATCCCAAGTATGTATATGGATCATTCATTCATGTTTTCATGTTCTAATGAAACACATTCCATTTTTATTCTCAATGAAAAATATAATTCTAATTACTAAACATATGTAGATTCTGTCATGATCTTATAAATATTTGGGGAAATATATCATTGTCTCTTACATTCCCCAATTCATCTAGAATCATAAATATCCTTTGAAATATTAAATTTTTTCATTTTGAATCTAGGCTCTTCTACTAATATTTTATTTCCCAATAATTCTATCATTTATATTCCATTATTTCGGTTTTCCAATTTTGAGTTACATACCCCATTGTATTTTCATTGAATGAACGGTATAAATCAGTCATATTATTTTTGATCACAACACAAAATAATTTATGTGAAATACATAGTTTTTTCCTCTTTATATTCTTTATCCCTATCCCATATGTACACTATATGAAAAATAAATAGATCAAATTCTTCTATATGAATTGATATTTTTACATTACAATTCCTTCCTCGATCACTGACTAAGGAAAAAAATAGGATTCCATGGGTTGGTCACTGTGATAGTATCCTTATAGTTATGAATCACACTTCAAATAATAATCCAGTCTCTGAAGTACCATTACATTCGTGCTTTGGTGTGTCTATGAGACTATTTTGAGAAAATAGGATTTTTTGAAGACACTAAAAATTGTATTTATTTCCATATAGACACCTTATATTTGATAGGTGATCAAGAACAACACGTGTGATAAAAAATCACAGGATCTAGAAGTGAAATTAAAAAATAAAAAACAGAACAGAACAAATACACAAATATGACTCGATCCATGCGTCACCCATGTCATTGGGAGTAACATGTCCTTTAATCTACAACCATAATCAAGGGTACACAACTATCATCATCTCCTCCCTATCACCACCAGTGTTAAAGATCAGGGAAATCAAAATGTAAAATACCCCTACATCTATTCAACATCAACTTTATCTTTTCTCCATCGTTGTCTTCATGACCCAACATCGTCATTCCATAGTATGATTAGTGTCGTCAATAACTAACAAAAACCATTTCAAGAATGTGTTGTCTTTTTGGACCACCCCCATATAATAAAACATACCTTACACCATTCTAAAAAACTATATCCATCATCGATGGTCTCCAAACTAGAACCATCACCTCAACACCATTTCATAATCACCCAAAATTTCCTCCTTCACACCGAACCGGAAAATTAAGGTCTTAACATCAGAATAATCATTGGTCCTTTGAAAACCACATCCCAATGCTATGAAGAACTATCATAGGTGGCTGGTCTGGGGAGGAGATAAGAGACATATATCTATGATAGAGTTGATGTTTCATAAGGCGTCAATATAGAATCTATATCTTTTCCATGAACAAGCCTAGTGAAACAATTAACAACCACAAAAAATTATTAATAGATAAATTATTCCAAAGAAAAAATAAATTTATAGAACTACCAAAAAAACATAATCCCATCCCCATGAAGAAAATAAAAACTAGTAGAAGAGAAAAGGAACCAATATAGAAAAGAAAATGATCAAACAAAAATAAATAATATGAATGAGAATATATTCATTCCCCCTCCAACACCATTCCAAGTAGAATTAAACCCTCAGGGATCCCACACAAGATGTGGTTGATCATGATGGGTTGGACAAAATAGGGATTCATTGCATTAGAACATCAGATTCCACCACAAAAACGACCCAATTAATCCGAATCACCATCACACAGGACATTAATATAGGTCTGATACAGTTTTTCTAGTTGTGAATAGGGGCGGTGAGAGGTTTATGATGTCAATAGTAGTAGTGGATATAGTCATGAATGTCATAGAACATAATAATAATTGGAAGAACAAATAGATCCCAATGAAGTGAGGAGATCCATCACCACATGGAATCATTAAAAGCCTCACAATAAGGGGAATGAGAAGAGGTTTAAAAAGAACGGGCAGATTTGGGATACTACGGAGCGATCCAAACATCCAATGTTATTTCCCTTAAAATCTATTTTTCTAGTCTTTTAAAGAAAAATACATAGAATTATATCAATTTATAAATCTTGTAGTTACAATAGAAGATAATTATTTATAAATGAAAAAAATATGATTTCTATGTTATAGAATTTTCTATTATTTTTAGTGATTGATTACTTATCAATGTGTCCTTCCTTCCATGATGATGTTGGATTCCACAATTTTTTTCTCTATGGACCGAGAAGAATAGAGGTAACAAGGTACGTCGAGAAAATAAAATAGGTTTACCACATTCATGAAAAGAACAATGTAGTTGGACTCTCATATATATTCAAATAATGTAGCTAGAATTTCAAGTCGATCATAAAAATTAATCATACATTGTTCTATATATATAGAGGTGTATATATTCATTATATCCAATAGTATTTATAATTAAATATATTATCTCTGTATGAAATGTAATTATATTACTAACAAAATTCATAAAACATGTTTCTATGGGGGTTCTATTATAATTTTTTTATTCAAGAATATATTATGTGTTCTTATTATAGAGGTTAATTTTTCTATTTTTGCGTCCCAAATATGGGGCATAGAAACATAATCAGAACTCTTGAGTAGAAATGTGGATAATGGAATCTACAGTTACTTCAGAAATGTTATGTGAAATTTATTGTATGATGGGATGATGATTTGTATGACTTGGTTATAGTTCCTCTATGAACATGAAAAGAATACCTTGTTTGGTGATTCTACTACACGTAGAATGGTGGCCCAAATATTCTTTATAATGATGCTTGATTTAGATTAGAAAAGTAGTATTGTTTTGTGAAACCATCCATGTGCTATTTTTTGAATCCATGGCCAATCCAATTTGATTGAGATAAGACATTAATAATTCACAACTAAATAACATATTAAATTAGTTTCATATTACATTCATCACCACTCTTTAATTAAAATAAAAATAAGGCTCATTTTGAAGAAAATTTACACAAGATCGACCCTTTATCAAAAGGATGTATCAGTTTCATTAATTGATGTGGTTGGTAAGTGATATAACATATTGGAAGGGTGTCAATATGAAATGGTGGAATTCATCAGTTCAATCCCGATTACCCCTAAACTAAAGTGACTATTATATTTTTACAAGTTCCCCCTTGATGAAATTAGAATAATAATAGGATCATGTATTGACTGAGGGGTTTCATGATTAAGGATATATTTCATGGAGAAGACTCCCTTCCAATATGAATTGATCATTTCATTCATTGAAATGATGTACCATTCTGAATCTTATGAATTTTATATTAAAATGGAATCTATAAATAATTATACTATGAATATCATGGAGAGTTCGTTCTGAAATCAGAGTGAATGCATGAAGCATTCATAACACAAGAAATTTATTTGAAAATATATTAATACAATGGAGGAAGGGGGATTAATGTGTAATAACACTCAATTAGAGGGAAACAAAATCTTGAAATAGATGTTAACAGCCTATATAAAATGGTTTAGGATACTAATGAATAATCCTCTTAAGGATTATATAACATCTGATTAACTAGTTAGTGAGGCAATGTCATACCAAGAAGATTATTAGTAGCTTGTCCAAGAGGATGATCATATACACTCGGACTAAGACATGGCCTAGTATCCTATAAGTGTTAGTAGTGGGGAATTTTCCACAACGGGAAAAATCTTGAAAAATAAATGCCATGTGGAGGAGGTGTTAATCACATAGTTCATGACCATATTTTACTTTAGAAGAATCAATGATAGTATCTAGGGAATAATAACTTTATAACTCTATTCCATCATCTTCAGTAATATATGGAATGAGAGAATTATACAGAATTATTGAGAGTAAAGTGCTTATTTGTGGATTTTTAGGTTGACAGTCAAATCCATGGGCTCAAACCTGGACAAGTGGTTGGAACAACGAAGTTAGTATATGATAGGTTTAATGGTAATTTCTAAGGGAGTTGTGAAATTATTTGAGACCATAAATAACAATGATGAAAAAAATAACTACGTTGGGATGTAAAAACATCGAGAGTTGAAATATTGGGGAGGTAATGGGATTAGATAATCTATTATTCATATATTATAATCATTTATACTATGTATTATACCTATTGAACCATGTAGTTATGTGGCTAACACATTATGTATCACACATAAGGAAAATATTCACAAGAATGAAACTGAATGAAATTTATGGTTCCCAATCATGTGGTGGATAATGTTGTTAAATTTTATTTAAATAATTTATTAATAGGGATTGATGTGACATAGATCCTCATGAAAGAGAGTGGTGACATTAAGAATTCCGATTTATGTAGTTCATGGATGATGTCAGCTCATAACATTAATATGTTTGGATAATCCTCACATCATGCATAGCCCTTGTGATTAGTTTCTTCTTTTGTGGTTGGAACATTTAGAAAGATTTCAGTGATAAGACATAGTAAAAAGAGGATGACATCAATTCATTAGTCCCATTATGACCTCAGCGACATATGTGTTACAATGTTTAAAACAAAGGATAATGTTTTTGAGAGGGTGTGTTAACTACAGTCACTTCCTCATTTCAGATTTCAGATTGTAACTCGCCTTCATGAATCCATAATCAGTAGTTATCATTGGTCATTCATATAATGGTGAATTTTTCAGGGTAATTTTACACACATTCATCAAAATATCAATGCTAACTATTGTCAAATACCTTACCTTGATCTTGAGGAGGTGGATGTTTATGGAATGGATAGTGAGTGGAGTGATGATGTAACAAGGTAGGCATACTGGAAGGTGTATCTATATCACCAAATACTTATGGATAAAAAATTATAATTTTTTTTTTGTTTTATAATAAATTAAACCCAAAAATTGAGGGATTTCTATGTTTAACTTGGTTAAGGTGGAAGTATTCCTACATTTATCAATAGTGAAGTATGAAACAAGCTCATGAGATTCTATTATCATAAGTTGGAAAAACAAACAATAATTTCGTTGGATTCTCTTAAAGTTCTTGATTAGTGAAATCAATGTGAAAATGTAAACGTAGATGGATGAGATATTTTTTTCTTATTTAGCATTGATGGGAACCTCATTCGGAGTAGGCGAGCTGTATGATGGGAAATTATCTTAGTGGTAGAGCTCACCCCTGACAATTTTTTCCATATACATGGGATTTCATGGATCTCATCCAAGATAGTTCCATGTGATCCTCATCACCAGGAAATAATATATATGTAAAAAACCTAGATTTTATAAGATACATTCTTTTTTATTTCATTCATATCTTCTATTGTTCGACACACCAAGATTATCTTGCGCTATACGCAACACTGTATTAGCTTGCAGTATACACAACACTTTTCTTGGCTCTTGTTACACACAATTTCAAGTTCGTTTGATAGAAGTTATTCTACGAAACATTGAGTGTATATATATATATATTCAATGTATAAATAAAATATTTTTGGATTCTGATATACGAAACAAAAAAGGAGATTTGCACTACAAGCAACCCTGACTTGGCTTGCATTACACGCAATCGCGACCTTCCTCGATAGCGTGTCTTGTACGCAATACCAGGTTTTACTAAACAACGATATATTATTATAATATTGTTATGAACTAGCCGTTATGAATAGTATTAACTATATTTTTAATTTTATAACATTATTATTCATCTTAAACATTTCTAGAACATGGTATAAGAACAAAATAAATTTTTCGGGTAAAATAAGTATTTTTCAAAAAATGCAGTTTTGCCGCCTTTTGATGGTGCACCCACTTTAAATCTAGTTTTTGACATGTTTATAAGATCAATTTTACAAAATAAAATTCTTCTTTTGAATCAGGATATAAAAATTTACATTAGATAATGTTTTGATATTTTTCCGATAACATTCATATTTTAATGAATAGTAAAAACATGCTATATTTTAATTAAAAATAACTTTTTTCATCGTAATATCTTATGTGGCTAAATTATAATATTGAATGGTTTTAAAGTATAAATAGAATATATTTTTACCATTTAATATAATGTATGTCATTAGCATTGATTTTACCTTGAATTCGTAGGTTAAATCAATTCAATCTTTTGCAATGTTTTAAAGAAAAACCTGTTTTCTTTCGACAACGGGATTAATTTTAATTTAATTTGTGCATCTTTTGTGTATTGAATTTGGAAAAATGGATTCCATATTTGTAATCAGTGGGTCCAAATAATGTTAATAAGCTACTTTTTATTTTTGGGCATTGTGAGTAGTAACTACGGTAAATTTTATTTACTATAGTTAAAGGTAAATTGGGTAATTAAGGGTAAATATAAGATTATAAAATTACCCTAACACTTGGAAAAATACTATTGGATGGATAAACGTAGACCCATATAACCTAAGGGTAGGATTAGATTCATTTTATGGACTTTTGTCCACGAAAATAATTTTATTATTATTAAAACCAAAGAATGTTACAACATGTCACGTTCTTAAATATTATAAGTATAATAATTTTAATTTAGTGATAAACTTCATTTAAGTTCGAACATGAATAGTATCCAGAAAGATAAGAAAAATATCTACATCATAGGAATTTATTTATAATATTTAGGGATTAAATAATTATCATTTATTATGACACAAAGATGATGCAGTAATTGTCTTATTAATGAAATATTTACATAATTGATGTTATAAATGCCCAAATAAATGTAATTTGAGACTTTTTATGACTTACACTAATTTTATAGGTTAACATGACATGTTATTGTTTATTTAAGTAACTTGGTTCGAACTTATCATTCTGTTATGATTTTCATAAATATCATGTACCAAATAGTGTCAAAATTGACATAAATTAGTTTTTAAAACAAATATTATATTATTAATTGTTATTTTATTCCTAAAAATCTAAGGATAGGCCAAATGACTTAGATAAGGTTATTATTATTAATAACAAACAACTTGGGGTTTTTTTGGCTTGATATAGTAAGTTTATTAACCATATAGTGTAAGAAAACAAAAAGACATGGTAAAAGTTAAATTATTTAACTTAGAGTTAAATCTAATTGATAAGGTTAAAATAATAACCTAAACTTGTCTAAATCATATTGGATGAGATTATTTCGACCCATATCCACATTAGCTTCGAAATAAGACCCTTTGGAACCATTATAAACCGAATTTGACCTTAATATAAAATAATATTTTGATATTTTCCTAAGGTGCCCCTCTCCTCCCTTATAAAAGGGCACCTCCTCCCTCTCCTCCTCACACCAATTTGAGAATTAAAGCTCGGCCAAAACCTGCCAAAATATCTTCTCCACTTTCCTAGTATCATCCTAGAGGTCCTGGTCTTCTTCAATGACCATCCTTAGTTCTTTAAGTGGATGTTAAGTGATGGCGCGTCAGAAAGAGATAATATCCATTACCGATCTTTTTCAATTTCTTTCTTCTTCAACTTCTTCTTCTGTAGTTGTTTCATGATAAAGTAATAACATAAGTATTTCTTATATACTGATATGTTATTATAAATATGAAACAACTCTAATTAACCTTCTATCCATCCTATGGAAAAAGGAAATCACCGCGCATGCGTACGTACGGAATACTGTCTGCATGCCATGGTGAAATCTATTTTCCGCCACCACCTTAATTGGATGGGTATAATGGTGTAATGAATAAATATATATGATTATTATAAATTGATATTGATACTGAAATAGTATACACACACTTCAACACAATTCCACGACCATGGGAATGATATCATCGCTCGTGCGTACATACGGACTACCGTCTCCACGACGCGATGAGATTCATTCTCCACATTAACCATTCATGAATGATTATAAAGTATATATAATGAATAATAATGAAATATATGACATGTTAAATCTACTGGATTTATGTATATATATATATATATATATATATGTATGTCATCTACTTACTTCCATTCAAGACAATAAGGAAAGGAAAACAGCGTTCATACGTACGTACGGACTACCGTCTCCATGAACGGTGTGTTTCATTTCATTTATCTATCTATTATATATATATATACTGAATAAATATGATATATAAATCATTTTTTATATTCTGGAAGTAAATAAATCATTATATAAGTAATAATAATGTCAAGAACAACAAGTCCAAACACCTACGATAAATGAAACGATTTTACCCAAAACGCTTCTTTAACATGGAATTTACAAAAGAACGGGTAATATAAAGTCATAAGTGAACCATATATGATATAATAACAATGAATATGATTCTTTAGTAAGTTAATGACATTATTTAAATCATTATACAGGAGGTTCGGATACGTACAAAGCATATCAGACATAAGGTAAGGGAAATATCACAATCTCATTTTTATCCGAGATTGTTTATACTTTGGCATTTGCTGGGGTGTATTTTATCATCCAAATCCATGTTTCCCCGATATTTAATATTATTTCCATCCACCTACAATTTTTTAAATCCAATTTTACCCTTTGGTAAGTTTTTAGTAAAATATATGAAAGGAATCTTTTGTCGTTTTTCATACGAGGTACTTTTTGACTTTTCCGACAAAAGTACAAGAAGAATGTTTTTTTAACTTATACGGCATGAATGGATTTTTAAAACATTATTTCAAAGAAGCTTCCATTACAAGTTTTCAAGTTTATTTTTAATCAAATTTTTTTAGTTTAAAATTGAATGACATGTTAAGAAAGGAAAATTTTTTTGAAGTAGAAAGGATATTTTCCTCAAGAATGGAGTTCAAGTGTTTTATCAAATTTATTTTACATATAAGATAATAAGGGGTTCTATTTTATCACTATTATTACATTTATTTGATTATGTTGTTATGGAATTATTTTTATGAATTCATTTATCTTATATGAATTGTTTTATGATGTCATGATGTTTAAGAATCCCATTTTTATTACATGGGTTATGCAATGATGTATGATTTATGATTTTGTGGCACACATAAGAATGGTATCATTATGAGATGGGTGGGACCTATATCTCCCTCCAATTCATTGGGTAAAGATTTTATATCTCATGAGATAGATATGGCTGGAACGGTAGGTTATACCGGTTCAGTGAAATAGGACTGAAACGAGGGTGACTCGGTTCAGAAATGGACTTTGTCCACTAAGATAGTCTTGGAAATGAGTCTTGACTAATAAGATATGATTCTCTATGATTATGTGTGTATGTCACAATGTTTCATGTTTTATGTTATGATTATTGGGATTTCATTTCACTACTATGATTCATCCCATGTTATGATATTATGATCTCTTTTGTAGGTTATGATTTCCAAAATGTTATGTTCTTATGAATATGATGTGATTGATTTTTCTTTTGTTTACCCTTACTGAGCATTTGAGATCACCCTTTTATTTTTTCTTTTCCCCAGGATATAAAGAGATGTTTTATGTAAGAAAAAAATGGATGATCTTTATGGGAGATGTTGAAGATCTTTCACCATGATTAGAAGATTACGTTCCGAGTTTCCAAAGACACTAAAATATTACGGTCCTTGTGTGTGTGTTTTTGTTATGTAATAAGTATTCCACAATAGCAATGTAATGTCCTTGTACGTTAAGCTTCGGGTATCTACAGTTGGTATCAGAAGAAAAGTTTAGTCAAACTTTGGAAACTCGGATGCGAAAACGTTAGTGAGATCCCTAGAGATATTTCTAAGGTATGTTTAGGGATGTCCCTAAGGATAAGTATACGTATAGGATATAGTCCTAGAACTATGGTAACGATATTATAATAAACCAAAGATGTTAGATATTGAATTTACTCCCCCTTTATTATGATTTTTTCCTCTCACACTATTCTTTTTCGGTTTTAGAAAATGGCTGGAAACAAGATGATTCACGACAATGGAGGATATGATGGACAATGGAATGATATTCTTCATGAGCAACCAAATGAAATGGGATTTGGAAGTCCAAACATCATTATTATGACGAATTAGAAATCACATAATATGATCAACAAAGTAAAATTTGTTAAGTTTCCTGACTCGGCTAATATGAGAAAGATGGAGTTTCATGATGATCATAGAGGAAAGAAAGTTCAATTTCCCCTATGTAAATCATGTGGGAAGAGGCATCAAAGAGAATGTTTCAAAGGAACTGGAAGATGCTTTGGGTGTGGAAAAGAAGGACACAAAGCTAGTAAGTGTAAAGGAAAAGGTTTAGTTAACACCAGGGATGAGGATAATGGTATTGCTACGACATCAACAATGGTTAAATGTTTTAAATGTGGAATGTACGGGCATTATGCAAACCAATGCCCTAACCGAAAGTCTCGTGAAGAGAATCAGTATGGTCGTATGGGTAGTATTTATGTTGATGCTGATGAAGAGACTACAAATGATATGTGAGATGAAATAATTTTTGAAGCTCGGTCAATGGTTTAAGAATGTAGTGGAATGATTACATGTTTATAATGTGTAATGTTGTATAAGTAATCTCATGGTACTATGGAATAAAGAGACATCTAAGTATTGTTACACTGTTGTTTTCCCTTGATTTTTTAAAGTGTATGATTAATGGTACAAGTATCCATGAAAGGTTATTAAGATATTTTTGGAATGTAGATGATATGCGCATAATGAAGGGATAAGGAGAAAATATAATTCATTAGCTCATGACTGATATAAGGATAAGGTTATATCATGGTTTGAGTATATAGAATTTTTGGATTTTAATATGTGGAAAGAGTTAACTTTTGATAGCATTCATGTTTTCACTAAGGTTTAATGGGTATTCATTTTTCAAGAGAATACAACATTAAGGTATTCACATGATTGGAATGTGACCAACAAGATATATGGGGGATAAATGATGGTATTTACATGCTTGGTTGACGAAATTTCAAGTTATCATTTTCTTTATACTATGAGCTTGGACCGAAGTATTTTAGATAAGCCTTATGATTGGAATGGATTATGTTAACCATAAGTTAGTATTGTTTAAGGATAGATCTTTTTTTGATATTATTTATGTGATGTTATAGTAATGTAGTTTTAGAAAAAGGACAACCTGCAGGACGGGCGACAACCCATCGCGCCAGACAAGGCCGTGGGAATCGAACCCACAACCAAAGTGAGATTGGCCTTTATCGCCTAACACTAGCCTACAGGAAGTCCCTATTTAGTTGAAACTAGTTTTATTATTTTAAGCAGTATGATATATGAAGTATAAATCCATTTTAGGAACCATATATGATTAATCTCACTATAGATGGACTTATGTATTTTTTGATAACTTTTCTAACCTTTTGTTTGAGACAGATGGAATGACCCATCATTCTATCACATTATCTGCTAACACATCACGAATGAAAAATTCAACTTCATTTCTTTAAGAGATGAAGTGGAAATTTTCCAAAGAATGAAAAACGGTGAGACTATACCAAAATCACGAAAGTATTTATTCTAATTCCAATTTCATCAACTTTAGGGAAATGATCTTGAATAACCAAAAATGTTGTCCTACTTCCCTTATATCTGATAAATCAGATGGTACCTTAGATCACCACAAATCAATAGCTTTGTGATTGTTGGATTTTTCATAGCCATGTTCTCTACCACTCTCCATCAGAACATGACGGTTAGATTTCTCTTCCATGTCCATATTTTCTCCTATATGGAAACCCAGTGATGAGTTCATTTGGGTAACCGTTATATTTCATATTTTAGTTTTTAAAGTTCAGTTTTGGTATTTCTTTTTACGATGTGGGTTTTTATGAATAGTAAACGATTTATAACCCCGATGAATTTTGAGGGCGAAATTCATTTTAAGGGGGGTAGAATGTAACAACCCGAGATTTTATAAGATTCATTATTTTTAATTTCATTCATATCTTCTATTGTACGACACACCAAGATTATCTTGCGCTATACGCAACACTGTATTAGCTTGCAGTATACGCAACACTTTTCTTGGCTCTTGTTACACACAATTTAAAGTTCGTTTGATAGAAGTTATTCTACGCAAAACTAAGTGTATATATATATATATATATATTCAATGTATAAATAAAATGTGGTTGGATTCTGTTATACGAAACAACAAAGGAGATGTGCACTACACACAACCCTGACTTTTCTTGTATTACACGCAATCACGACCTTCCTCGATAGCGTGTCTTGTACGCAATACCGGGTTTTACTAAACAATGATATATTATTATAATATTGTTATGAACTAGCCGTTATGAATAGTGTTAACTAAATTTTTAATTTTATAAAATTATTATTCATATTACACATCTCTAGAACATGGTATAAGAATAAAATAATTTTTTTGGATAAAATAAGTATTTTTCAAAAAATGCAGTTTTGCCGCCTTTTGATGGCGCACCCACTTTAAATATAGTTTTTTACATGTTTATAAGTTCAATTAGATAAAATAAAATTCTTATTTTGAATCGGGATATAAAAATTTACATTAGATAAAGTTTTGATATTTTTCCGATAACTTTCATATTTTAATGAATAGTAAAAACACGCTATATTTTAATTAAAAACAACTTTTTCATTGTAATATCTTATGTGGTTAAATTATAATATTGAATGGTTTTAGAGTATAAATAGAATATATTTTTACCATTTAATATAATATATGTCATTAGCATTGGTATCACCTTGAATTCGTAGGTTAAATCAATTCAATCATTTGCAATGTTTTAAAGAAAAACCTGTTTTCTTTCGACAACGGGATTAATTTTAATTTAATTTATGCATCTTTTGTGTATTGAATTTGGAAAAATGGATTCTATATTTCGAATTAGTGGGTCCAAATTATGTTAATAAGATACTTTTTATTTTTGGGCATTGTGAATAGTAACTACGGTAAATTTTATTTACTATAGTTAAAGGTAAATCGGGTAATTAAGGGTAAATATAAGATTATAAAATTACCCTAAAACTTGGAAAAATACTATTGGATGGCTAAAAGTAGACCCATATAACCTAATGGTCAGATTAGATTCATTTTATGGACTTTTTTCCATGAAAATAATTTAATTATTATTAAAACCAAAGAATGTGACAACATGTCACTTTCTTAAAGCTTATAAGTATAATAATTTTAAGTTAGTGATAAACTTCATGAAACATCGAACCTGAATAGTCTCCAGAAATATAATAAAATTATCTACATCATAGTAATTTATTTAGAATTTTTAGGGATTAAATAATTATTATTTATTATGACACAAAGATGATGCAGTAATTGTCTTATTAATGAAATATTGACATAATTGATGTTATAAATGCCCAAATAAATGTAATTTGAGACTTTTTATGACTTACACTAATTTTATCGGTTAATATGACATGTTATTGTTGATTTAAGTAACTTGTTTCGAACTTATCATTCTGTTATGAATTTCATAAAAATCATGTACCAAATAGTGTCAAAATTGACATTAATTAGTTTTTAAAACTAATATTATATTATTAATTTTTATTTTATTCCGAAAAATCTAAGGTTAGGCAAAATTACTTATATAAGGTTATATATATTAATAATAAACAACTTGGGGTTCTTTCGGCTTGATATAGTAAGTTTATTAACCATATAGTGTAAAAAAACTAAAAGACACGGTAAAAGTTAAATTATTTAACTTAGAGTTAAATATAATTGATAAGGTTAAAATAATAACCTAAACCTGTCTAAATCCTATTGGATGAAAGGGTTTAGACCCATCCCCACTTTATCTTCAAAATAAGACCCTTTGGAACTATTATAAACCGAATTTGACCTTAATATAATGTAATATTTTGAGATTTTCCTAAGGTGCCCCTCTCCTCCCTTATAAAAGGGCACCTCCTCCCTCTCCTCCTCACACCAATTTTAGCATTCAAGATTTTCCAACCCCTTCCAAAATATCTTCTCCACTTCCCTAGTATCATCCTAGAGGTCCTGGTCTTCTTCAAATACCATCCTTAGTTCTTTAAGTGTAGGTTAAGTGAAGGCGCGTCAAAAAGAGGTAATATCCATTACCGATCTTTTTCAATTTATTTCTTCTTCAACTTCTTCTTCATTAGTTGTTTCATGATAAAGTAATAACATCAGTATTTATTATATACTGATATGTTATTATAAATATGAAACAACTCTAATTAACCTTCTATCCATCCTACGGAAGAAGGAAATCACCGCGCGTGCATACGTACGGAATATCGTCTCCACGCCGTGGTGTAATCTATTTTCCGCCACCACCTTAATTGGATGGGTATAATGGTGTAATGAGTAACTATATATGATTATTATAATGTGATATTGATACTGAAAGAGTATACATACACTTCAACACAATTCCATGACCATGGGAATGATATCATCGCTCGTGCGTACGTACGGACAACCGTCTCCACGACGCGATGAGATTCATTCTCCACATTAACCATTCATGAATGATTATAAAGTATATATAATGAATAATAATGAAATATATGACATGTTAAATATACTGGATTTAGGTATATATATATATATGTATTTCATCTACTTACTTCCATTCAAGACAATAAGGAAAGGAAAACAACGTTCATGCGTACGTACGGACTACCGTCTCCGTGAATGGTGTGTTTCATTTCATTTATCTATCTATTATATATATATATACCGAATATATATGATATATAAATCATTTTTTATATTTTGGAAGTAAGTAAATCATGATATAAGTAATAATAATGTCAAGAACAACAAGTCCAAACGCCTATGATAAATGAAACAATTTTACCCAAAACGCTTCTTTAACATGGAATTTACAAAAGAACAGGTAATATAAAGTCATAAGTGAACCATATATGATATCATAACAATGAATATGATTCTTTAATAAGTTAATTAAATTATTTAAATATTTATACAGGAGGTTCGGATACGTGCAAAGCATATCGGACATAAGGTAAGGGAAATATCACAATCTCATTTTTTTCCGAGATTGTTTATACTTTGGCATTTACTAGGGTGTATTTTATCATCCACATCCATGTTTCCTCGATATGTAATATTATTTCCATCCACCTACAATTGTTTAAATCCAATTTTACCCTTCGGTAAGATTTTAGTAAAAGATATGAAAGGAATCTTTTGTCATTTTTCATACGAGGTACTTTTTGACTTTTCTGACAAAAGTACGAGAAGAATGTTTTTTTAACTTATACGGCATGAATGTATTTTTAAAAAATTATTTCCAAGAAGCTTACTTTACAAGATTTCATGTTTATTTTTAATCAACTTCTTTTAGTTTAAAATTGTATGACATGTTAAGAAAGGAAAATGTTTTTGAAGTAGAAAGGATATTTTCCTCAAGAATGGAGTTCAAGTGTTTTATCAAAATTATTTTCCATCTATGATAATAAAGGGTTCTGTTTTATCCCTATTATTACATTGATTTGATTATGTTGTGATGGAATTATTTTTATGAATTCCTTTATCTTATATTAATTGTTTTATCATGTCATGATGTTTAAGAATCCCATTTTTATTACATGGGTTATGCAATGATGTATGATTTAGGATTTTGTGGCACACATAAGAATGGTATCATTATGAGATGGGTGGGACCTATATCTCCCTCCAATTCATTGGGTAAAGATTTTATATCTCATGAGATAGACATGGCTGGAACGGTAGGTTATACCGGTTCAGTGAAACAGGACTGAAACGAGGGTGACTCAGTTCAGAAATAGACTTTGTCCACTAAGATAGTCTTGGAAATGAGTCTTGACTAATAAGATATGATTCTCTATGATTATTTCTGTATGCCATAAAGTTTCATGTTTTAAGTTATGATTATTGGGATTTCATATCACTACTATAATTTATCCCATGTTATGATATTATGATTTCTTTTGTAGGTTAAGATTTCCAAAATTTCATGTTCTTATGAATATGTTGTGATTGATTGTTCTTTTGATTACCCTTACTGAGCATTTGAGCTCACCCTTTTATGTTTTATTTTCCCCAAGATATAAAGAAATGTTTTAGGTAAGAAAAAAAAGGGAAGATCTTTACGGGAGATGTTGAAGATTTTTCACCATGATTAGAAGATAACGTTCTGAGTTTCCAAAGACACTACACTATTACGGTCCTTGTGTGTGTGTTTTTGTTATGTAATAAGTATTCCGCAATAGCAATGTAATGTCCTTGTACGTTATGCTTCGGGTCTCTATAATATAGATCATCCAAGTAACATTATGATGTTGTAATCCCCACAATGGTTGAATATAAACAATTACTTATGGAGATAGATGATGTGATTTTAGTGAGATATAATAATTTTGATGAAAAAATATATCCAACAATGGGAATTGGGAACTTTGGGAGGACCATGAATCCTCTCTTCTTGATAATCTCTACATCAGTTTTCATTTTATGAGATTTGATCTCTCAATTGGTGGAGGTCTATCCTCAATTGAAAAATAATGTAGAGAACCTAAAAATGCATCTTATGATACCATGAACTATGATATCACACCATTCATTATTTGGGGGAGATGGATGGATAATACCAATGAATCCTCTTATCATGTT
This sequence comes from Viscum album, assembly GCA_963277665.1. Classification (NCBI taxonomy): domain Eukaryota; kingdom Viridiplantae; phylum Streptophyta; class Magnoliopsida; order Santalales; family Viscaceae; genus Viscum; species Viscum album. Next base: position 42,998,495 of record OY728162.1, read on the forward strand.
GTTTTGGTGGGATTTGATATGTAATAAAAATGAATGTCATGAAACTATTTTTTTCCTTTAGCAGTATATTGGAAATAGTCATAAGAAATATTCTTGGTTCAAAAAATTACTTCTTAGGCCCTTCAATCTCTTTATATATCTCTTCGAGTGTCCTCAATCAATGAATGTGATGTGATGATTTCTATATATCTTAAAATTAATGAAGTTGGTTTGAAAAATGATATTCTAGTATATAGGGTTGGGCCAAGAGGGTCTCTTAACATTATGAATTCTATCCCTTCTCACCATTAGACATCTTTCAAACATACTTCAGTACGAAAAGGGGCACCACACAGGGAGAGTGCACTATATGATATAGATGTATGCTACATTCATGAAGGATGAATCACTCTTGAAAATGAATGGATTGATTATTGACCATAGTTAAAATGATTTTCTTCATGGCAATGGTCTCCCATTAATGTCCAAGATACCCTAGTTATTCTGAGTAAAGGAGAAACATCCTCTAATCCATCCTTCATTCAGACTCCACTTATTGGTGGGGTATAACTATTTTAGTGGAGCTCCACTGCTGAAATTTCATTGTTGAGATTACTATTAGTATGTACAAGTGTAGATGGTAATGAATGATAGTGGCGTTTACCTGATATGGTGGATCATATTTTTATGTTTTGGGGAAATTGACCAAATCATGCCACTATAATAATCTAGCGAGATAAAAAGTGGGACTTTGAAGAAAAAATAGAGGTAGGATGGGTAGTTGGTTAGATCATGTATTTTGTATTTTACATGGATAGAATATATTTGATGTATCTAAGAGTTATCAAGGGAGCCATGGGGAAGAGGATAATGTGAGGTCTTTTTAACATCTAAATACATTTTCTTTTTTCAACCATTTGAGAAAAATGTTGTAAAATATAAAAAAAAATAGTTCAACCCATTTTTCTCCACCATATAGTAACTACAAGATGAACCCAAGGATGACTTAGGAATCATGATGGGATCACATAACATCCATAGAACCCTGCTCAAAAATATCATATTTGTACATTATATAGTTAAGAAATTAATCTTAGATAATGGAAATTAATCTTTATTTATAAAATAATAATTCTTAAATCCAATGTGTATAGATAAAAAATGGGGAAATTCTGTTGATTCATAGTTTTCATATAGCTAGCCTCTATAACTAAAAGAATCATTATAATGATATTTTAAATACTCAACACCTTATTATTGAGATGGTTAGAAGAGTTTCATTTTAGAGAGAATCATATGATTAATGTTTTAAACTTTGTTTGGCGGAATTGTTTTCTATTGGTGTCCTATATTCTGTCAGCTACTAGAGGGGTGGGTTTTTACCCAATGAAAAATGTCATTTGTTCATGTCATCTAATATCAAACTCTTGAACTTATTCAATACCAAGAAATATAATTTTTAATTCTATGGTTAGATCAATGATGTCTCATTTATTGATGTTGAAAATATATTTCTATTTAAAAATACCATATGATTTTATAATAGAACAATCCATGTGTGAAGGCTATGGATCAAATGAAGAATGTAATTTGATGGATGAATTGGTGCACAGTGATAAGGAAATGTATATTAATATATGAAATCAGTCATAAATTTTGAAATAATCATAGATTTGAAGATTCAATAATAGTAAAACCTTTCGAACTATGGAATCCAAGTGCAAGAAAGGGGAAAATGGTGAACTCAATCATCATAGAATGTGGAGTAAAATTAATAAATAGTGATTAACTTAGAAGTGCAAAGGGAAATGGGATCATCCTAAACCATGTAACTGGGGTTGTGGGAGAGCCATACATGCATCGTGGTGCAATGAGAATTAGTTTATTGATGAAACCATGATTGTGAAAGACAAGTAGATAAATGTCTCATTAGCTTAAATTATGACCTGATTTTCATGGGGTATGTTGAATCCAATATGAATAAATAAGGACCACCATGCAAGGATAAATATTCTGGGGTGACTGATAGAGATGTAGAACCATAATGTAATGGTGAAAATAAGATAATCATGGAGTGAAATAGAATATGAAACTCTATGCTCAATATATGTGGGAGGAGCCTAGGTATCATGAAACATGCCTGATAAGGAATTATTTTATGAATCATCTGTAATGGCTTGGTTAATGTAACCCATCAGATTTATATGGAAAGATATTTATAATAAGATATTTTTCACTTCTTATAGACCCACAACTAGATTAAACATTAATGAATAGGATGTATCTTTCGTGAAATTATGCGGAGTTATAAACATACTAATGTGTAAGAAGAAATGGATGAGTTATGGTTAGGTATAAAAGTCCACTTGTATCACAAGATACATAGTTCTCCCCAAAAAAATTTAGGCACAATAATTGAATGAACATATAGGGGTGGATGAAGTGGATGAAAAAAAGTTTTCTTGAGTAAGGAAACAAAAGGTTAAAATCCAATTCCCAGAAATACTTAGTGTTTCTCTACAATGTTCCTCCATATAGGGTGAGTCGGGGCCTATGATATGTTCAAAAGGCATAGATGATGGATAATATCTGAATGTTTTTGTACTATTACTATGTTTCACTATTCAATGAAAGAGTCTATGATAACCAATGATTGTTATCTATTCAAGGAAGAATGGTGACCATTATATTTCATGAAAATTAATTAGTAGAGAAAATTCATTAAGAAATTATTTGAGCACCATGTGTGAAACCACTATATTATCCCACCCCATACTCCATGGAAAAGATCGAAAGAATATAAAAAAAGTTTATATATACATGTAACAAACATATGTGGGTAGGTAGAGAATACCAAGTAGCGTGTAAATTTATATCTAATGAACATGACAAAAAAACATTAAATATTTGGATAATTGTGCCTTTTCACAAAGGGGGTCACTATAACCATTCCTATGAAAAGTTTTTCCAAAAACAAAGGTCTCTATAAAATCATATGACCATTTCAGAGGGTTGATTCGCACCCAATGTCAGATGATCTAAGAGCTGGTTGATCTAATGACTTGGGATTTGGAAAAAACTCTTTCATAATTGGCCATTGTATCTATAATGGTAATAATGTAGTGAAAATTCATTTTTAAGTAAGTTGAAATCTGTAATTTTATTTATCAATATATACACTATCTTGGATAAAATCTTGGTCAAAATAGATAAAAATAATGTTTTAATTATTCTAAAAAGAAGGAATAAATTGGGAGATATCCATGAATCCATATTCCCTGGTTTTGTTGAACCATTTATTTTGTCTATTAATCAGAGGTGTCAAAAATATTAAATGGAATGGAATATTTATATAATATTCAATGAATCAATGATTCTACCCAAATAAGAGTGGTGATATAGGGTGTTGAATGAAATATTTCAATAGATGGCATGAAGTGACACCCCAACCTCATTCCATTCGATGGAATTGTATTATATTAATTAGATCATATATACATGGGGCTCTCTTTGACTTATTTTATCTCGTCATTTATTATTAAATATTTTTTTATTCCATTCCTTTTGTATGTATAATACTAAATGAAATTTTATTATTACTCATGAGGAAACATGTTTTGAGGGGATGAAATAGAACGTGGAACTTGGGTGATGATATTTTTATAAATTTATCAAAGAACTAATCGAGAAGAATAAGGGATAAAATGTGGATGATTTTTTAAAAAAATCTATTAAACTGATGAAAAAACACCCTGATAAACAAAATTATTTTAGAATTTGGAATGATATTTTAATTCTATACATTCTATTTGATGAACTAGTAATTTAATCTAATCTCCAATTTTTTTATTTCTATTGTAATAGAATATTTAAAGAATCACAATACCATAAGATCAGTCCTTTTTCCTGGGAATTGACATGAGATAATTATACATATTAATTTAATCCATCCTACTCCCCTTTTTTATTGATATATTATTTATGTTTCTTTCATTTAATTCTATTTTTTATGTTAATAATAATAATTATTTATTCATCTATGTATTAATTTTGAATCGATATGTATAAAAGATCACAACTAACGATAATTGGAAAAATCACAATTTTCCCCAAACGATTGATAATTAAGTTCTATTTTTGTATATCATCACCACTCAATTTGTTTGCATCCACTAATTAGGAAAATAATTTTAATTCCATATTACTACCCAGAAAACTTTAGGATACCTATAATAACAAATAGATGGAAATTTACTTTCCTTCTGTGGATCCTATTTCAATAGGAAAATTGATTTATCAATCCACCTACATGTTTTTTATTTTGATATCAGGATTACACCCACATATTTCTTCATGAAAAATAGATAGTGGATTTGTTACTAACTTTTTTTAATCATTTTCATGGACCACCAGATAATTTTATAATCCAATGATTTTTTACTTGATTTCGAATATGGTTCACCAACATGTCAACTAATTTATTACAACAAACTAGATCATATTTTTCAATTTTTTCTTCCACAGTACCTTGATGTGACATCATAATGAAAGTGGGATCTGTTCATTTATATATAAAAATCATACAAACTTATTTTTGATTTTATACTCCTTATTTAAGGGCAGATAATTAAATTTAAAAAATATCTCCATATAATCTATATATAAAACTTTAAATGAATACACATTTTCATTGAATTAGTTATTTCACTATGTGATTGAGTATAGAATTATATTTACATTATTTTCATTTAGAGTATCTATTTCCCTCTTTTTCTCCTTCAATGATTGGAAAACATGTATTTTACAAATCCATACCATATGTTGAGTCCATGGGATTAAAAAATCGTATAATAATAATATTCATAAGTGCTTACAAATATTTCTATTTTACTCTTACCGGTTATAAATAGTTGTTTTTTTTAAATGGGTTGCTGATGAAAATGCTATGGAAATACTATGAAATTATTTTTCTAGTTATTGGAAAGACCATGAACATATAATCATTTACATTGAAATATCTCTAGAAATAATAACTTTTATCTCTATATGGTATCCTTTTTATACCATTTCAAAACATTTTTTAATTGGTTTTCATTGAATATAAATTGTTTATAGTGTTTCACATATCATGATCCAATGATACATGTATTGGATAAGAATATCCAATGCACAAGAATTCCCTTATTGACACCGCTTGAATTCGACTACATGTAGGATTCCTTAAAAAATTTGAAATATCATGATGGGTTAATCATTATCCATTACCCCTATTACTAATATTAATGTATGCCCTTTCAAATTATGTCCAATACTAGGAACATAAGAAGTTATTTAATAAATTGAGGTTAATCATACTATTTATAAATTTCATAAGATAGCATTTGGTTTTTGGGGTGATAGTGGAAAAGTTAAAAAATATTCCACCATGACATCTAATAAATATGGTATTTTCACCTCATACATCCCATCATTCAATTTACTTATTTCCATAGAATCCTATTCTGTTATTTATAGTGTCTCTTACCCATTCCTGAGTAAGTATATGACCCTTTCAGCCAGGTGTTCATGTTCTAATGGACCACATTCCATTTTTATGATCAAAATATAATATTAATAATTTTTACTAAACAAATTAGGATCTAACCATAATCTAACATATGATAATAAAAAGTTATATTTCTTGATTATTAAACCCAATTATTTGAGATTAAAAAGGATCCTTTAAAAGGTTTATTTTGATAAATATATGTTCTTATAAAAAAAATTTATTTACCTATAATTCTATCATTTAATTTCCATTATTCTTGAAGTCTCGTATTGATTTCTTTAACACATTTTCATTTCATTTAGCAAAGGTTAGATATCAATGCTATATCCTTTATAATCAAAATACCATATATTTTTGGTGATATCAACTGTTTTATCCTCTTCTTCTGCTCTCTCCCTATCTCATAGTAAGTTTTATTTTAAAATCAATAGTCAAACATCTACTATAAGAAATGAATTTTTTATATTCTAATTAGTTCCGTGAGTACCTCACAAAGAAAATAACGAATTGGATCCCATTAATGGGTTAATATGATATCATCTATGATGTGAAGAAATATTATTCCAATAAGAGTCCATTTTCTAAAATATCATGAATTTCATTATTCTCGTGGACTCTAATATCTTTTCTGGGGTATATGTTCCTTTGAAGTGAAATCTATAGATACTTATCACCTTTTAAAGACTGTGGTAGAAATTGATGATAAATATATAGAAATAATATTTTTTATATTTTTTCTTTGTTATATTTATTTATATTAGTATTAATGAGTGATTCCAAATTAGTGTGTCCTTTATTCCATGAATATGTTGATTTCTTCCATTTTTCACAGTTTACTAATGATAATAGGGGTTTCGTAGAGGTAATAAAATTCATTCATATTTACATTATTATATCATGAAGAGTGAATCAAAACATCTAGCCAAATATCTTATTGTATTGTGATCAATTCTTATAATATATTTTTTAATATGTAACAACATTCATGGATGTTTTTTGGATAAAGTAATCAATAAAAATATCAAAGTCTCTATTTTTTCACACTTCAAAAATTCATGTTTAAGAAATGAATCCATACATAGTTTTTTGATCAAATTAAAATTCGTTCATAATTTTTCAATAACATTGTATTTTTTCGCAGAACATATTTCCAAAGTATAATTTTTTTCCTAAATGTAACACCTAAATTTATTTCCAAGGAATCCACCTTATAAGGGAACAATTATTTTTTAATATAGAATCAAATTTTATCTACTATTAATGATTAATCAAATCATAATTTCATCCTGCAATAACAATACTATTATTGATAATTTATTTATCAATTGATCCTATAGTTTCCCTTTATATTTGAATATATTTGTTAAATATGGAATTATATTTAATGGTATTATAGTTTAATTTAATGATATAGTTTATAATTTATGATGATACGAATTCTCAGGCTATTGTTTTAAAATTTGAAGACTTTTTCTTGTGTATTATTGATAATACAATATATATATATATATATATATATTGGAGGATGTGATTATGGAGATCTATGTACCTTTTAAATCTCTTCATCTATAATTAATTATATATATGAAATAATTTAGATAAAGGTGTGATCATTGAATAGGTAAAATAGTGGATGTGTGGTGCCCCCAAAGGGGCTTATTCAAGAAAACCCTTTGTTCGTCGAAAGATCTATCTCATATATGGTAGCACATGGTTTCACTGTTGAATAACTGGAAAGAATTATCTATAATATCATAATCTTATTTATAAATGATCTAATTTACCCAAAATTTGGACCCCTATTAATGAAATCCCAATGAATTGGGTTCTATATATTTTAATAGAAATCCAATAGTGTTCCATATTCTAGGATCTTGAGGAATTTTTATTCATGAATAATACACTATTATATTTGTTTCATGAATGTATCTTTACCCCTCTTCAAACCCCTTTTTTATTTTTCATATAGAAATATTTAATCAAAAATAAACTGAGGTCCATTTTTCAAATCAATGTAATCCCTTAATTTAGTCAAATGAAATGTCACTCTTTTTTCATTATCAAATGGACTATAATATTTTTATTTCCATTATAATATCATTATAGAACATTTTATTTATAATAAAAGGCCACTAAATAGATCAAAAATAATTCTCAATGATTTTATATGATGTCATCCAATTTATTTCAATAGGTTTGGGAAGAGACTAATAATCTTGATTGACACATCCATTAAAACATCTCAAGAAATAAAGATATATATATATATAATTATTTAACATTCCATTTTGACGCAACATTTGTACAAATAATAAACCACATAACTACATGTTTCGATCATATATATATATATATATAAGTTATTGGAAAGAGTAAATTTGATAGAAGTGTATTTTTTGTAAAAGCCATTCATATTTTATGAAAAATGACTCTATGATCTTGAACCAATCTAGACTAGAATCACAAATACCATGAATTTATATGAATACTCAATATAATTTTATTACAATATATAATTCACTTATTATGTGTAATACAAATCAGTAGGGCCTCATTGGTAAGTGATACATAATATAGTTTATTGTATCCCTTGGTGATGGACCCAAATCAATTTTTATGGATCATATTATTTTCAATTTCAAACCCCCTTGTATATGTTAGAGAGAAAAATTTATTTTTTTAGAATAAGTAGCCTTTGTATCATAATTAATGTTTTTAAATGACTATGATATATTAGAGAAAGGTCCTCTATTTGAGGATCATTATTCGATGCTATAATGAAATTTTTTTATTAAAAGTTATTTCTAAATAAAATGAGGGAATATTACCTATTAGACTGAGGGATATGGAAGTAATCTCATTCCCATCATGATCATGATTTTTTTGATTCTATATTATTCATGAAGACATTTAATTTTCTAATGTAAATTGACGGGTGGTAAAAATTAATTATATTTCCATGATCATATCCCTAGTTAGCATATTAATCATAGTAAAAAAAATTATCTCCATCTCAAGATCCATATCATCATCAATCTCAATATCATCATCACACTCCATATCATCAACACTATCATCAATAAGTAATATATTATATATCAAAGAACTTGTTTAGAATTATAGTAATTAAAGGAACATAAGAGTTTGTAACTAAGTATGATACCCAATAAGATTATCTAGTTCTTATAAATACTATCTCTAATACACCCCTATAGTGGGATGGTAGGGATATTAATTAGAGATTAAATGGATTTTCATGGAAATGGGAAATGAAAATGACTATCCCTAAATGAAATTTTTAAATATGTTATTTTCTAAAAATGAGATAGGAATGTATATACTTATACTGATCAGCATGTATGAAACTCTAAATTCATTATCTATTATTATGAATCTCAAATATGTTTCTAGTTAAATTCATCATGGTAAATCAATGATTTGATATCTATTGTCATTCTTTGAAAAATTGTCAAGATGAGTGAGACTCTGTATAATTTGATTGTTCCTTTTTTCTTTTGTAAAGGAGGTAAATTAAACCAATATTTATCTTTCTTCACCATTCATTGAATAACTATATTTAATATAGGATTATATTTTTTCGTCCATCCAATCTTTGTTCAGGTTTTTTATAAATGAATGGAGATATATACTTGTATGAAATAGATACTTCACATTTCATAAAAATAGTTATTTGATGGATGAGGTTTTTTATGGTGATACATATGATGAGATTTGAGATATTGATGTGACATATATTCAAATACATATTATAGTGTTTTACCCACATAAGAGGGGCCACCCAAAAACATTTTTCTAACATAAAAACCCTGTATTATATATTATAAAGAATATGATAATTATTCCAGAACAACTAGTTTTTTTTGAATGTGAATGAATTTTGTTCATATATGGGATACCTATCTAGATGTTTATTCAACTCCATCATTAATGATAAAATCATAAATGGTATAACATTTTGGACTCTATCTATAACTCAATGGATGAGTAAATAGATAGAATTTTTGTATGAATTAGATAACCATTAAAAAGCCAGAATAAGGATGTAATAGAGGAATGCCTAAACATTTTGGGATCTTAGATGTGTCAATATTCATGACTCATTCATTAGATGAATAACTTATTGAAACAATATATTATGTAAACACTATCTCAAAATATCAATTAACAGATTTCATTGTGTAAGAAAAAAGTGTTTCTGAATAATTATTCTCCATGATATATCTGATCCATGAATAATATCATTAAAAATGGATACATTTTTTGAATACTAGTTTTTATTAGTAATAGGTCTGAAAAATGATAAAAAATATTAGATATATAAATTTATACCCTATCAATGTAAAGAACCATGGAATATATATTTGGAATAGATTCCATTTTGAGAGTTACAGAAAGCAACTTTCCAATGAATGATTCTATCCTTCTTCCCTATTTTAGTGTGTTTATTTAAAAATACTCTATATATTTTCATCTTTTTAGATGTTACATCATTCTCAATACGTTTAATATGAATAAAACCCATTTTTCAATTGAAATAGAGATAAATTTGCAAGTGAGTCCCTTATATATAATCATAAGATATATTTATATCTAAAAGGGTATGATAAGAAGTAATTTCAAAAAACATAAATCATGGGACATATATTTAATGTGTTACGTGAATTATTTCAATAATGTCAATAGATCGTTGAGTGAAGATATTGATATTTGGAAAATGGTATTATTTTTAAAATCTATAAATTTCATCATAACTTTTTGGAAAATAATTAGATATGGATATATATGATACTTATGAATAGATTGTTGAAATAATATCTCTCTCCAAAAAACATGTTTTTGTCGATTAAAAAAGAATTTTTTTTATTTTTAATGAAAAATATGAAGGTATTCTATAACCCTAAAATCATCATTATTTATATAGATCTATTTTCTGTAAAAAAATAAGATATTTTCTTATAAAAATTGTAGAAGAATTTTTGGTTTTTTTATCATGAATCAAGGCCAATTTTAATAATAAAAATATGATATCAATGAGCTTCAAATAAATTGTTTTCGTGGATTCATCCTGTTTTATTAATCATGGAATATTATTGAGAATAAATTGGAATCCATTTTTTCAAATGATTGAATAGGATAATTTTGAGTATGGAATAATGATGAGTTAAACATCAACATTGGTATCTGATTGAATTAAAAATGTTATCTTATTCTTCTGTATATCAATAATATAGATTTTTAGGATGTATCACACTCATCAATGAAGGGTATAAATGGTTTTAAATTAATTATTTGAAAAACAACTGATTCTAATTAATTATTTTAGTGTAAGTATGGTCCATTTGTGTAGATGTGGATCTCGTACATATGATTAGGGATATAAAAAAACTCGAAAAGTAAAAATAATGTTTTTCAGATAATTGAATATATTAAATAAATGTGACATTTCCAAATATCTTTTTCCAATAACCCCACCACCACCCATTGAATATCATAAATATAAGATATCAAACACTACTATTCAATAGATCTTTTCTCGGAAGAAAAATGACCCTAGAATTGATTTCTCCCATTGGTCATTTTTTATTTATATTCATTGGGATCTCATTTCATGGATATATCATTTTAATAAATTCAAAAAAGGGGATCAAACCATTTATTTTGAGTTTTTTTTAGAAAAATTAACAATTTTTGGATCACATATTACATTATAGATATATTATTCATAGCCTCATTTCCTATTTGATCCCTTGAATTCCATATTCGATGTGGTGATCAGATATAAAAAATAATCAATTCCATAAATTCATTATGTACCCTTCATTGATAATGTTTATTTGAATCATCATATTTCTTAAGCATATTTATAGAGAGATAGTCTCCATTAGGTTTTTGTTAGAAAATAAAACTATTTTTTGTTTTGGATCTTCAAAATTACTATTCAAGATCCTTACCAATTATTTTATAATAATTCCATAAAAATATTAGTTTACTTCCAAAAATGAAAAGTTATTTTCACCCATACATATTTTTTGTGATTGATCCCATTATAATTCTTTATTCAATAATTTTTTTCCAATCCATATAAACCAATTGAAATCAGAAATTCGATATAATTAAATAGATCTAGCATGGTTATAAATAGAGTGAATCGATATTATATTTCAAATATCTATTCTAAATAATAATCATGGTGGTTAGAGTGTCACCCCACATTCTTTTTAAAAAATATATGAAATAAATCCAAAAATTTCAATTTTTCATCAATGAAATTTGATATATTTCAATATCTGATTCATAAATTGAAACCAATTCAAATCCTAGATCATATGAAATAGGATTCATCAAGATAGTATTATAGTTAAATGTATGGATCCTAATACACATTTATTTATTTTTCAATCACCTAGTAGGGAGAAAATAAACATCTTGAAGATTATTCAACAGTTTATGACTTATAGTGAACCTATCAAGAGTATTTGAAGCCAAATGAATTTATGACAATCAATGAATGAAAAAAGAGTGGGTATTGTATCTTCAGAATACAGTATTATAGTTTTTCAGTAAGGAGATGAAAATTAGAATTATACTTCTCCCATACAATGGAGAATACTCAAGACATCGTGGAAAATCATTTAAGAAATTTTAGGAATCATTCTGATTCAATATTTTTCCATTTCATTTTCTTAAATGAAGGATCCCATTGAATAATTCATTCATTCTGTTAGTGAAAATCTATTTAATTGGTAAATGTGTGATATTCTAATGAATCCTCGAACTAATTATTTAATCCAAAGGTGATCTATACAATAATAAGATCTTTTTCATTGGTTAAATATAATTGAATCACATGTAATATTGTTGGGACAAAGTTTGAAGGAGAATAATTTAAGAAGAGTTTGATGTTAAAGAGTTTTGTCATTTTTTTTCCAAAAATATAAATCTATCCACTTTGTAAAGGTCTTCTAAATCAGATGATGCTTCGCTAATTTGTATATCACAAATATTATAAGTTAGGAGAACTTTTGATTCAAGACTTATGAATAAAAGGGGGAGTAAAGGTTTTGCTAGTCATATTTAGTTTTGATTGGAAGGAAAGATACTAGTGGAAGACATGGATGTTTTAGTACTTTCCATTGAAACTCTGACGATGCTAAATATGGTCTCTCAAAGTATATTAATCATGATAGTGGATTTCGTGATGAAAGTTGAAGAATGGATATGAGATGAAATGAAGAGAGAAATAACAAAGGAAAGGATGATCTATGGGTGGCACAAAAGAACAGTTTAAATATGCCTTGGTATGTTTCTTGCAAGTGGAGTTACATGATCCGAACATCAAAATCTGGCAAAGGAGAGGACTGTACAAAATATTGGGTTTTGCGTGCAAGATAGGTTTCTGCGCGCAAGATTGAAGGATGTTTTGAATGTTGTTAAAAGGTATGATTCGAGGCCCAAACTTTGAAAAATGTAAAATGAATGAAGTGCGTGAAAGACTCAAGAAGTGTGAGAAATATGAGGATGGCGTGAAAGAGACTTACGTGCCAAATCCGATAGGAAACGCAGTTTTGTGCGACGCATTGGGATCTTTCATGACAAATTGAGGTTTTTGCGTTTAGGGTTAAAAGAGGTATATAAATAAGAGGTTAACACTTCTAATCTATGTGGCTAGACACCTAGAGAAATCTTGTTCTCTGAGGTGTGAATGAAATTTCCAAAACGGGGACCGCGCAAAAGAAATAGAGTTGCATGCAAGAAGGATATTTTTCTCAGAGAAATAATGTTTCGAGCAACATTGATGTTGCGCACAAAAGGTTTTTTGAGGACAAATTCAATTCTTGAGAACATGGAATAAATGTTGCGTGAAAGAAACCTAAATGGGTGCACAAAATAAATGAGGTCTTCAAACATATTCAGTTGTGAAGAAGATAGTTCATACCGGCTTCTTGGTTAGAATGTAAAGATTTGTACTTCAGAGAATACACCTATTTAATTGCAAAGAAGAACTGAAATACTGCAATTCTTTATTTGTGCTAGGAGGGTTCACACACATTTGAGGATTTTTTTCCTTGTTCTATAATAGTGTTAGGGTATATCCAACTTGATGTATTCCACATTAAAGGATTTTTTTCTAGTGGATTGTGTGGTACTAGATTATTTACATACTATACTAAGGACTTAGCTACTCTTGTTGAGTATTGAAACTTTTAAATCTTGTGTTCCTGTGGATGTGTGTGTTCATCAGGGAAGAAACTCTTTAATAGGAGGCTAAGGTTGTTTCTAAAATAAAAAAACATAAAAATAAAAATATATCACGGATTCCCCCCCTCACCCTCTTCGTGATTCATAGATTCTGACTGGGATCTTCAAATATTGAAAAACAAATTCCTTACCCTGCAAAAAACCCCATCCATATATACACAACCATTATCAAACAATATATTCTTTGTTGATACATTCCACAACAAATACAATTAGTGAAGATTAATCCCCCAACCTAATGAAGAGATCATGAAGGAATTTTCAAATATGATATTGAATATAATTTTAAAATAAAACCACATAATTGTTTCTTGATAAGAGATGGGATAATAAATTATCCATATCAATGGATTGAATATTATAAGAATATTTTTTTATGAAACCATCCTTAATGGAAATTTGTTCAATAAATGAATAAACTAGATAAAAAATTGATTCAATCAATAATGTTCCCAATAAGTATCCCAAATAAAAGTAAAAAATATTTCACCTATATATTAGAGAAAGATGATAAAAAAATTCCCAATAATAGTCCTTGCAGATCAAATCATCAAAATTATAATATACAAAAATAAACTCCAGATATTAATATTTCTTTCTCATTGAAGGAAATCTCAATTCCAGTGGTGGCTCCATAATTTTAAATCTTACTACAAGTATTCCCCCTATTTTTTATGATAACATTACTCCTCCATGAGCATCCGTAAGATTCATGAATGATAAAAAATTAGTTTCTAGAAGAATATAATGACTTTCTTTTGGATCTTGGTAACGACTCCATGAGATATTTTTCCTTTTGGAAGATAAAAAAGATCAAAACATTCAACCATTTGATATTATTGTAAATCCTATAATATTCTTTTAAATTGTCATCTCTAGGTATAATGGTATTCATATGTATAGTAGATATAAGTCCTCTAAAATAGATATTATTTATTTTTACCATAGTTTAATTTCAATATGATATATTATGGCCACAAATATTAAGATCACAACACCTTTAATCATAAAATATTAACTTCAAGTCAAACCCTATGAATTTCATGAAAAAAGTATGATCCTATTATTTTAAAGTAAGAGGCTTATTTTATAAAGTTATATTGGGGGAAAATATGGTTGAAATATCCCAGTGAATTTAATTGTGTTTATGAATCTATGAAATAGTTACAATGATTAATCTCTCTCAATATCACTCTTAATTAAAAAACCTATAATATTAATGTATTCCCTTTTTTTCTTTCCTCTAAAATCTATTTGATTGATCATAAATATTCCATTATGAAGGAATTTTGTTACCATCCATGTATAAGGATTACTACTAAATGACCATGAAAATATAGTGAAAGTTCCCAACTCATAATTTCAAAATAAATAGGTTATATTCTTTCTATATGCACACCCATTAGAAACACCTACTTCTTTGTTAGAATTTTTTATCCATCAATGGGATGAATAAAATCTAATTAATGGTATATATCTATTTATATAAATTATATATATGAATTTTATTAACTATAATTATATTTTATACTAGAAATAATAGTAAATATTAAATTAATTTATATAATATATAGATGTAGTGTTTATTGAAAAAAAATTCAGTTATTGGGTAAAAGATTCAATATATTTATAATTCTGAATTAGGATCCCCAATGATCTAAATAAATCATTGAGTATAACTACATGTTAGTGTTAAGGTGGTACCTATGAATAGATTTCGATACCTATGAAAGGATGGATGAGTGTTGAAAATGACTAGTATGGGAAATATAATTCATTACAAACAAAAGATCATTGCTCTTCAATTGGATCATTATATTCAATAACATAGAAATAGGAAATGATAAAAAATAATAAATATCATGGTGATATATTTATAAAAAATATCTACCTTAAAAACATTTAATGGAGCTTTAACCAGTCAAGGGAAATCAAATCCAAAAATGAATTTTTTCTATAGAAATTATTTTGTGTTAAAGATAATAATTATAGAGGAATCATTTACCCAGGGCATAGCGAGTCGTGATAGTAAGTGATTGAGTTCATTAGTTCCTCAAAATATCCAATTATTAACTCTATACATGATAGTAATATGGATAAGAAAAAATATTCAATAAATTACAAATCTAAAAGAACATATCGTTTCAAATAGTGGAAAAAGGCTTATTCACATATATTTTTATGGTCAGATGAGAATTGAATGCTATATAAATTCATGGAAATATTCCCTTATGGATAATTATAGATAAGTATCATGTGTTACTCATACATAATATGGATATGTCGATGTAATTTTAGAGTCATGTAGTCTAAATTCTACATGATGAAAATTCGACACATGATAGAACAAGGAGTCCTAGGATGAAGGTATCTTTACCTGAGTGTCATAATATTTGGATTTTGACATAACTTTATGTGGTAATTAATTTTTTAATAGATGATATTAATCTATATAGAACCCATTTAAATCTAGAAACTTTATTCTCTAGAAGAATCTTGGATTGTTTGGGATGGGGTTTCGATCAAAAAAAAGAATCCACTTAAACCAATATTCTCTTAGGCATGACTATAGATAACATAGAAATAACTATTGGAAAGGGTGTAAAATTATATAGATCTATGGCTACTGTTGGAATAATGATTAAAATATTGGGGAAATAATCCAAAATAAAATTAATTTATGGTGATGTTCATTTAAAATCTAAAAAATTATCAGTAACTTTTAGAAAAGTGGTGAATATTGGTGTGAACCATGAATGATTGGGTATATTTAGATCTAAGTGTTGGCTATGGATGGACCCAGTAGTAAGAGAGGTTATTATGAACCTTTTACTCCATCACCCTAGGGGTAGGGTAGGAAAGGCCACAATTATAAAAAAAATCAATAACCCACTAGGGTTATCCAAGACGTGGAAGAAGAAGTATAAAAAGTATTGAATATAGTTATCATTTGATTATTTATCTCTGTAGCCTTTAAAGAGATAAATTTGATTTTATTTCAATTAAAAATATGTGTTATTGTGTGACACGTTCACTAAAAACCCATTTATATAAAATCATTCTTTATGAAAAGTAAATAATATTAACACAAATGATAGAAAATAAAAAATAATCACAACCTATCCTTGAGAATCTAAAATAATACCTTCAATTATTATCCATACTATTATTATCCATAAGGGAAGGGAAATTTTATCTATTTTTATATTAACTTTTATGGTAGTCCACAAATTTTGTGGATTTTAAATTACTATAAAATGCAGGGCAATGTAAAAAACAATAATACATGACATCATTAATAATATTAATTGAAATTTTTATCATTTTTAGCCCGTATGTTGCTAATAAATAAAAATTGAGGGAACCAATATATAGAAACATTTTATATAATTCAATAAATATACCTATATATTCATAAAGCATGAAGAATAGTGGATTAGATTCATGGGCATTCTTATAATGAAAAAAATTCATATACATGAACTCAATCCTTATTGAGCATGTGACCGCATTTTAAAATCGGTTTATTATATCAGTAATTCTACTCAAAATAGTGGTATCAATATGACATCTTTAGAACATAGTAAATCAGAATTAAATGAAGTCACTAAAATGAAAAAATTAAATCTTTCAACTCAAGGACATAGTTCTATAATCAAAATAACCCACTACCATATTACTTCAGTATTGAAAGAAGAACCCACAAATGTTGAGTATATCATATAGTTAAAATAATTAAAATAGATCCTATATTCTTTATATTATATTTATATATAGATTATAATCATTTATATAAAGCATTAAAATATTATATTTAAATGTATAAATAAGTATAACTAATATGATGCAACTAGAATGTTGTTAATATAGATTTATAATGTGACAAAAAATAAATTAACATGGTTTTAGATTTGATACACTCTATGATCAGTTTTATATTTGGTTCACGTGACAAATAAATTATTCTAAACAGTTACAAAAAAGATTAAAAATGTTAACGAATGGGGTACGATGATTCTCAAATCACGTAGAAAATCCTATTAGTTCATGAAAAATAAAATAAACAATTTAAAAATGTAGAGTAATCTATATAAATATTCTAAATAGTTAATGAATTCCCTTTCATTATTATTTTCATTACTATTCATTAATAACGAATCGAATAATCTCCCCATGTTGTATTTGATCCTACAACTACTCAGTTAATAGCTGGCCGCTCAACCACTAAGAAACTAAGGGAAAATGATAGATTATACAAGAATATTTATAATGTTTAGGCATATAGGGTTATTCCAACAAGATAAAAAAATGGTGGAATTGATCTTCTTATATTCCAAGTAAGTTCTTCAATATATTCTGCAATAAGATGAAAATTAATTTCTTCTTATCATGTTCTTTTGTGAAAAATAGAGTCATCGGGGAAAATCCTTGAATTCATTTTAGGAATCTATCTAATTCTATATTTTTTCCATTTGTTTTCATAAAGTAAAGATCAAAGAGAATTAATAATTAATTTAAATATCTAATATCTCTTTGATTTATCAGTGTGTGATATTCCACTGAATACTCAGGACAAATGATTGAATCCAAAAAATGATCTCTTGATTCTGAAGATCTATTCCATTGGATAAATCTTGTAGAATCTCATTGAATATAAGAAAAATCATTCCATAAATTTCTAGAGAAAATATCCTTATTTACTATCCCACTTTACAACCATATATTCACTGTTGATGTATTCCTCAAAAAATACATTTCTTTGGATGCTTTACCCACTCAGGAGGTGACTGTGATGATATTTCCATTTATAAAATTGAAAAACAAAATCAAAATAAATCACCCGCTTTTCTCAATAAGATATGGAATAATACATGCTTCATATCACCGGATAAAATAATGGACTCACCGCCTTATTGATTGATGAAACCCTCCTTTATGTGTATTTTATCAAGATAGTCATTAATTAGATAACAAATAGAGTCTGTCAATAAATCTTCCAATAATTGTCTTGAATTTAGGTGGATATTTTTTCACCTTCTACTAATGTAAATATGATCAAAAAATTCCCAATAATTGTCTTTTTGGATACGACCCTCCATATTATAATATATAAAAATAAACCCTAAATATTTATATTTTTTCTTCTTGAATGATATAAAAATTCCAATGATGGTTTCATTATTTTAAATCATACTACTAGTTTTCTCACTATTATAATGGTCTATATCCTCATTATTGAAGCCAAGTTGGATTCTGGAATGATACAATTAATTTTTTTGGGAGAATACAAGGACTGTCATTCATATATATATGAATTGGATCATAGAGATATTTATCCCTTGTGCAAGATATAATAATATAGAAATAATAAACCTATGGTTATTATATGAAAACCCAATAGATAAATATTATGTATCATTTTTTTACAATTTTATCCATAGGTATAATTGAAATAATCCGACTCAAATTGATATTTTTTATTTAGAACATATTTTTATTTTTAATATAATATATTAGGAGGGATACTACAATGAATACAATACCCTTAATCATGAATAATAAATTTATTTTCAAAGGCTTTGAAATTGTAGTAATTTATTATATTCATTAAATTTGGGTCTAAAATGTAGTTTTATAACCCATCCTTGGTGAGTTTAAATTTTAATTAAAGATCCCATTGAATGGAATTAGGTCGATGAGTCTATGAAATACTGAGAATGATTGATCTCTCTCAATTTAAAACTGAATGAATCTAATGGATGTCCTATCATGGATTCCTCAAAAATATTTTCGATTAGTCATGAATATTTCATTTATATTCGTTTTAGGTTATCATATATATACAAGGATTAATGCTAAACATCCATTTATGAATGATTAATGAACTATCATAATTGTAAAATTCATAGGTTTAGTTCTTATTAGATTCACGCTAAGGGGTCCCTCTAATTTCAAAATTGTAATTAGTCCTGTATTAATCAAATAATCGTACATAATGATTAGGTATATATATATTTTTATAAATAATATATATTAATTATTTGAAGTAGAATTATTATTATGAGTAGATATCATAGAGAATATAAATAAGATTTAGTGATGTTATGGATAATGTATTTACAGAAAAAATGATTTCGGTTGTTGAGGAAATATAATGAACATACATATATTATAGAATCAAGATAAAATATGATAGAAATAAACAATTTATCCAAACTATTCATTGGTTTCATGGTTATATCCATGAATAGTCATCCACCCCAAAGAAAGGTTTGAAGAGTGGATCTAATGACTAGAATGGAAATACTATTGTTTTTTATGTATGATCATTATTTTTCAACCTGATCATTCTACTACACCTCCTTGTAAAAATTATTTTCATAAATAAAAACATTAATGACAATAAATTTATACATACAATCTATGATAGAATCATGTAATGGAGACATATATGGTCAAGTGAAATACATACCCTGAATAATTTTGATATAGGAAAAGTACTATTATGCTCATTATCATAAATAAAGTGGAATCATTACTGATGGGCATAAGGGTGGTCAGAAGTGTCTATATCGTAAAATAAATATTAATTGGAATGAAGAAGACATATTTATAAGAATAATATCCATAGAATATAACCTGAATCAAAATGCATATATTTTTATCAAAAACTATGGTGATGGTGATATGATATATATTTAATATCCTATAGGTAATATAAATGGATATACGATTGTTTCCATAAGAATAGTTCATATAAAAATAGGAAATTAAAAACCATTGACTGTTGTTTGAGTTATTTATTTACATAATTGGAATCCACCAATTTTATTTAATAGGAAGAAACATAGAAATCAATCACATATCCAATTGTGGGATACATCTATAGGATATACCTAAACATAAATCTAATGACTTGTGGATGAATGTGATTCATTTTGGAAGTTCCTCATAATAGGAAATTATTAACTATAGAGATGAAATTAATTGGGATACGATAAAAATTTCATTTACCAAATAAATTTAAATCCCTCCATTATTTTTAAGAGATGATGATGGATTATTCACATTTCATTTGATTGCCTGTGGAAAATGAAATTAATCTGTAATTCTAAAAAAATCCCCTAGGTAAAATTTAGATATGTATCCTACATTACTCATAACTAATATGGATGTATCAATACAATTTTATAGATTTATTTGGTCATAATGCTACATGAATAACATATGCATGGTGATGGGGTACGAAGACATATGATGGATCTTTTAATACATGTGTTTCGGTAGATTTGGATTATGATACATCTTTATGTGGTACTTGATTTTATGATATTTCATATACATCAATATAGAACTCATCAACATATATAACATCCAATGATTTTGATGAATTTTGTTCAATTTAGTAAGGGGTGTTGATCTTTAAAAATAATCCCATTAACTATTTTCCGTTAGGTATAACCATACATAACATAGAAGTAACAGTTGTAAAGGGTGCACAATTATCTAGTGAAGAAAGTTCTATAGAAAAATTTATTTTAATAGAGGTTTAATTTTCCATAGTAATGATACCTTATAGAGAGGTCCATATGAAATCAAACAAATTCTAAACAGTAGTGAAATAATTGGGGATCTGGGGGTGAAGAATTTTTTTTGGTAGATCTTGATCTATTTTCTTGATAATGAAGAGTTATTTAGTAATAAGGGTCATTACGACCATTTTAGACTATCCCAATGGTACTGGTGAAAAAAATCCTCCTCATTACTAGAAAAAAACACCAACCCCGTGGGTCTATCCAAAAATTTGAAGATGAATAAGAAATATGAATTAATACTATGATCATTCAATTATACATAAATTTTGTAAGTAAATAGATAAAATCAAATTTGTTTCTAAATTTATATTGAAGAAAAAAAAATTCATATGTGGCACATACAACAGTTTTTTAATGCCAATCAACGATTAATAAAAATAATAAATATTTAAACAATGATGGAAGAAGAAAATATACTCATAATTTTTTCACAAGAATATATAACAATAACTACATTTATTGGATATACTATAATTATCCAAAATTTAGAAGGAAAATTATCTATATTTATAACAGATTATATGGTAGACCATAAATTGGGACAATTTATAATGACTCTAAAATTCTAGGGTCCAGAAATAAATTATAATAAACATAATCACTAATAATATCTTTTGAAATGTTTATAATTAATAAGAGGTGATTTTATGATAATTAAAAAAGGATGGAAACCAAATACAAAAACATAAACTTTATATCATCATAAATACATATATGATCATAAATCATGAAGCTTCATGTATAAAATTCAATGATGCTCTTATATAGAAACACATCAAATACTGGAACTCATGCCTTATAAAACATGTCATCACATTTTTAAATTTATTTATGCTAAAAAAATTCTTCTCAAAATATAGTTTTCAACAAAAATTATTAGTTATTAGTAAATTAGAACACAACTAAGTCACTACCATGAAATAAATTCAAACATCATAATCACATTAAAAGTTATTGAGTTACAAGAACCCCTTTACGTCTAACAATTTTATTGTAATATGAATCCTTTAATGAATAATATATAATATGGTCAAAATAGAATAATTGTTAGAAGAACTAGATCAATGCGTGATCATGGTGAATTCACAGTCCTCCATTGAATAATGTTTGATCCCATGATATTTCTATTTTATTAATAGAGAAAATATTAATGTGGAGAGGTGATGTTTTTTGATCATGTGTGATTGTGGTTTCTTGAGTCATGGGAAACATATGATTATACAATATTTTTATCGAGTACTTCCCTCCTCATGGAATACAATGCTTTATCAATTTTTTTTTGAAAACTATGGACATCCAATATCATGGTTATTTAATTTCTTAAAAATGATGGTAATGGTGTGGATACTCCGTTCTAATGTTTCTATAATTTTTCTTAATAAATTTATAATGATTTTTCCTGTTTTTACATGTTTATATTTTTGTTGGGCATTATTTAGTGAAATATTACTTTTCTTATAAAATTTTCATAACTCTATTAATATAACTTATTATAACAAATGTTTTTTCTATTACTTTCTTATAAATAAAATTGAGAATTTTTTGGAATTAACGTCACAAAGAGGTTATGCATATTTTTAGTTTTTATTTAATGGACTACAATTCACCCCCTAAATGTCACTTTTACATAATTATATACTCATAAGATACAATTTTTGGCACCCAAGTAGGTTTCTAAAACTATAACCATTATTATAATATATTATATAATAATAATTATTTTATCGAAATAAATAGATTTTATCTAAATGAGATGTTTAAATATTTTTACATTAAAAATATCAAACCCAACAAACCACCAATATTTGGTGGTTCTGGTTTTGACTATTAGAGGGATAGAATTAAGACCTTCATTATAAATAATTGAGTTAATAAAATTGTAAGGATGACTTGAAATTATGAAATACCAAAGAACTATATTACTACCTTCTGTAAAGAATAATATTTGGATGTTAAATTAATTTTAATGTTACAAATACATTGTTATTATCAATGATAATTAGTGTATAGTGTAAAATTTACAGATTTTATTTTTTTAATAGTATTGTGATGAAATTATAAGATACTCTCTTTAGAAATAAAAAATTTATAGATACAATAAGATCTATGATCAAAGATAAATATATAATCTCTTATTTTATACCTGTTGAATACGTTGGAAAGATGTATAAAATATTTATGATAATTTTGATTAATCTACAATACCTTGGTGATACAAATTTGATAGAATATAATTGTTCAATAATATAATCTAATATCTACCTAAAGAGTAGGAATCCAAGAGGACAAATATGGATAATACCAAGAACATCACAAAGCTGAACAAATATGATATTATCAGTACTCTCATGTAATATGATGGATTTCTAAAAAGGGATGCCGAAAATAATAATAATAATAATAATAATAATAATAATAATAATAATAATTGAGTGTCTTTTTCCTCTATATCAATCATAATTAAAAAAATTATATAATGAGAAAAGTTTTTATAAATCCTATAAATGAATAAAATATAACCATAGTCAGAAATATGTTTATCAGAGTATAATGAGAATGATATTTATAATATTTCAATGATAATAAATCTCATAGTTGGGAAAAAATATTTCCAAAAAATACAACAAAAGTTATAAATATTTAATTTAGAATAGATATTCTTCTTGACTAAATTTATATTAATAAAAAAAGAATGGTCACATTATTCCATATTATCCAATGCTAAAAGAAAAAGGATAATAAAAATAATTCAAATATTGTTTATAAGTATAAATGTATAAAAATTATTAATTTTTCTAACACATGGTGGTCTAATGTTAGAGATAGTTCTTATGAATGTTCCCCATATGATACTAATATTAAGACGGTCATGGGATTTTATGATCGTATTCCCAAAAAAAATTAATTCTAAAAGCCTATGTTATTTGCTATATCCCTTATGAATTTAAATATAAATACCAATTATCTTGATTCTGATGATGAATATAATTTTACATTTAATGAAGAAAGAGAGAAATTATCTAAAGATGAGGAAAATTTACCAAGCATCGATGAAGATTCAAGATTTGGTAAATTTGTAGGAAAAAATGGAAATGTTTCTTATTTTTTTGAATATTACAAAGGAAATATTATTAATGAAAATTAAACAATCTCTATAAATAATTTATAAATTTCAAATATTAAATTATAATTTAAAAATAAATCGATTTATAATACAACAATTAAGGATAACCATTTAGTTATAAAACTAAATTCTTGGAAATTTATACTAAATAAACTGTTGTCAAATTTATATTTGAGGAAAGAAATTTTTAAAAATATTATATCTAAATAAATCATCATTGATATACTTATGGGATATGTTTAACCAAACATAATCCCCATTTTAAAAAATAATTACACAACTATGAACGTATAAATGGTTTTATTAAATTTCTATGTGTTTGATATTGGATAAATATTTTTCCATTAAAAAAATTAGATTTTTTATTTTCATAAATCATATATTATAATGGAGTTTTTAGTAGTACACCACAAAATAATTGTAAAAATTTGGATTCATAATATACTTTTTTATAACAATGTTGAACCTAGTAATGTTTGGGTTCAAAAATTTTAATTTATTAATTATAGGAAAATACAAATAATACAAAAATAATAATAATTTGGTACAAGGATAATTGAAGTTCCTGAAACATGAAAAAAATAATAAATTTATTCAAAAGTTTACTTACATGAATGGTGGACAATTTACATTCGATGACAATTATCAAGTAGAAAAACATGTCTTAGGTAAAATTGTTATTCTTGGTAAAGATTTATATTAAAATTTATTATAAATTATAGCATCTAATAAAATATTTACTAACATAAGTGATTTAGGTGGTGAAGGATACCTTGTGAGCTTCAATTATGATACATTTACTATACGTAGTTCATGTTTTCAATTTATTATTCATGATGATAGGTATGATAATATATACGCACTGAACAAAGAATATCATAGGATCCAAGATGTACCTTCCTCGGGTGCAATATAGGATCAATAATGGTTATTGAATTGTTGGTTATGAAATTTTAATTTAATAACATTATCCAAACATTGTAGGAAATGACTACTTATGTATATAACAATGATTAGTTTCATGTATTTCAAAATTTGTTATCTTAATCAATTTAGAATGTAACAAAATTCAAGTTATTAATCTATTGTTGAAGTTTAAGATAATTATGATTTACAGCTAGTTCAGTTGGATTAATTTAGTCCTACAAAAACTACATTTATTGGGAGAAGATACCATGTATATTTATTAGTTTATGACTACTATATATGCAAGTGGGTCTAATTTTTATAAAAAAAGGCAGGAAAACGTATTCTATTTTAAAAAAATATTTCCCATGTTAAAATTTAGGAATATATTCCTTTGGTTACTATTCCAATTGATCTTGGTAGAGAATTTAAAAAACTGAAACATTTATTTTTCTAACAATTGTTTTTTACATAACATATCATCCTCTAGAACTCCTTAGTAAAATTGTTATGTTAAACATTTAAATAGAGTTCATTAATAAATTACTCGAACCATGTTGAATGGATAATCAATTGATCAACATTTTTGGATGAAATAGTTAGTACAACATGATATACTATAAATAGGGATTTTCTTAGGACTTTTATTATTAACACACAATATGAGTAGTTGAAAGGAAGAAAACAAATACATTCTCACTTCAGAGTTTCTGGATCCAATTTATTTATTTTGAATAAAAAAATTAATTTACATGAATTATTTTTAAATTAAAATAAAGGAATTTTCCATGAAAATTCTAATTTTATTAGGGATTATTTACTTTCTAATATATCTATATGTACAATTTAGGAATAAATTCTTGTTAAATTTTATGAAACCATTCCTTTTAATTTCAAAAAACATGAAACCAAATCTTCGGATGATTTAAATAAAACTCATTTTCAACCCATGTTGGAAAAATCATCTAATGAGATATCAAAATAAGATACTGTACCTGATGTTTTACCACAAGAACATATTCAACATCTTGTTGAAGAATATCCATTTACAATTGCAAGAAATTAGAAAATCCATAGGAACTATTCCATTGATAATATCATTGGTGAGGTAGGTTAACCATTTAAATATAAAATCACCTTATGAAAATAATGTGATCATTGTGATTTTTTTTTAAATTTGATGCTTAATATTCCACGAAATGATTTATGTGCTAAAATATTAGATATAATTAATTCAAGATAAAAATAATGAGTTTCAAAGGAATAATGTTTAGAATTTTGTTGAACATCCAAAATATATTTCTAAAATTGGTGTAATGTTTTTTGAAATAAATGTGATGAAAATTGATTTATAGATATATATAATTCTAGACTTCTTAAAAACGGTTATAATAAATAAAAAGGCATTGAAAAATAGAAAAACTACAATCTAGTAACTGGACTTGAAATTATTACTATACATCTATCCTATGAAACATGTCTAGTGTTTAGTCTTTTTCAAATGGATGTAAAGTGTGCTTTCTTTAAGGGATATGTACAATAGGGAGTTTACATATAAAAACCCACTATTTTTTAAAACATAAAACCATGGAATCATGTTTTTGGAGTTACTAAGGCTTTTTACGATCTTAAAAAACCCAGAAATCCTATTATGGTATATAAATTCAATTTTTGATAGAATATTTTTAAGGGTGTTTTGGATCCAATTTTTATTATATTTTTTTGAATAAAACCGTAATTATTAATATTTAATTCTATTAAATGATATTTAGTAAACCAAAAATGATTAACTAATTACATTTTAAATATTATAAAATATATTTCTGAAATGAGCATAATGGGTGAAGATAATTTCTTTCTTGATTATTAAATTTCTCAAAAACAAGATGAAATAGTAATTTCCTAACAATAATATATAAAAAATTTATGTAAAATGTATTGTAATTAAAAATACTAAAAATATAAGTACAAATAAAAATAATAAAAAAATTACATATTGATTAATATATGAAAATTTTGATCCAAATACATTTACATGAATAATTTATATATTACTATAACCGAAATATAGTTTGAAGGATTTAATGATTTCTGTATGCTTAATTGTGAGGTTCAATAAAATCAAAAATAGTCACATTATAATGATTTAAAATAAATTTTCTTGTAACCTTATGTGGTCAGTGTGTCTTGGAATAATTTTTTTAATGAAATTAATTTCAATTAATTCGTTTATAAAATAATGACATTAATGGATATAAAATAGGCATAAAAATCACATCATGAACTTTTGATTTCTTATGATAAGCATTAGTTTTTTCTTTTATAATAAATAACACTATGCATCACTTTACATAAGTGAAGAAAAATACAGAGTAGTTAGATGTTATTGTTATCAATTATTTTTTAAGGAACATACACTCAATACTTTTTGAAAGATTATTTGGGAAAATCATATTTTATATGATATAAAATGTTCCATAACTATTTTTAAAAACCTGGAACATCACTCATGAGAAAATAAGATATGTATAATACACTATTTCATTTAGGATAACACAAAAAAATGAGATATCATTTTACAATTAATCAAAATAGAAGAGAAACATGTTGACATTTCTACAAAACCAATATGTTTTCATAGATTTAAACATATTATAAAAACTAGGAATGGACAATATAAAATGATCATTGATATGTAATTCAGGTTAAAACATCTCATTATAGTAACAATATCATACAAAAAGTTTAAATTTTTTTCATCGATATATTTTTTAATAATTCAAAAATTAATTTCTATTAATTATTATATGTTATTTTATGTTGCCTATAAAATTTCGAAATTTTATCTACGTAAATTGTTTTTCAAAAACTATTGTTTCTTTAGAAAAGTTATTTTCCTATAAAACTATTTTCAATAGTTTATAAAAACATCATCATTTTAAATATATTTTCATATTTTGAGGACATCTATCAGCCTTTAATCTATATAAGGTTTTGAATTAGAGATAAGGGATATGAAGAATATAGACTATATATCTTCTAGAATATATAATGGGGTTTGGGTCACCACTCATTTCATCACCACTTGTCTCAGAAAAAATCAACTTTTATTATGATATTCCTTCATATATTTGTTTTAGTTATTTATTTATTATATCTTCAGTTGATCATCTAAAAATGCATCCACTAGTGACATCTCATAAATAATTTATCTAAAATAAATAATGATATATGGAGCTTGGTAGGATAATCAAGATTCATTTTTATAATTTGTTATTTTTTTAAATGATGGGAAGATTTAGGATTAGAAAAATCTTATTTTGATCTTTAATTTCATTAGATTGTAATATAATTTTAGTCATTTTCAATATTCAATGTTTTTGGAAATATTAAATTTATAACATTTACACTTTTTTGAATGTTTTAGATGTTGACCATATAAAAAGTATATATGATATTGGAGTTCCCTTCTAGGAGAAGAAAACATGGTAAATCATAAGATGTTATAAAATCTATATAATTTTGATATGTCATGATTTAAAGTTTCTTTATTTTACACATATGAAAATGTTAGAAAATTTCATCACATCTTTCTATATATGATAATATTTATTTTTTATACAAAATTATCTCATTCCAAGAAATGAGGATATATATTTTATTAATGTGAATAATATATATGTTATGGATTTCTTATTTACTATATAAGAATTTAATTTTTTGATGTTTTTGTTCCATTTCATAGAGTTTGTTATGTATGGAATGATAATGTTAACTGTTCTCATAAATCAATGTTTCATAATTTTTTTTAACTTAACTTCATGTATGGTTATAAAATAAAAGACAATGAAAATGTAATGAGGGAAAATTTTTATTTCATTGGTGATGATATAAGGAGTAATTTGAGACTTATTTTCCTTCTCTAAAGAAGTTCTTTGTTAACTCAGTCAAAGACAACTATAAAATGCAAACAAAAAGTAGAATTAATTTTTTTTGTATAAAATGAAGGAATATGATCTTTATCATCCATTTCCAATGATGAAATAAAAAATATGTATGTTGATACATTTGTGGATTTTATGAAAAATAAATATGGAATGAAATATGATGATCCCATTTTTTTGGCTTCACAATCATGAGGAATTATTCATAAGAAGATAAAACATATAAAAACATCAGAGAATGTGGAAAGGGAAAATAAATGATGAAAAAAGGAAATCTCCAATGTGGATAATATAATTCTAAATAAATTTGAATAAATATATTCTAGTGTTGAAGTTGAAACATAAAGAGTAATTTCTTTTTCAATTTCTCCTATATTAGTTATTCAACTAAACATTCATTAGTCCATTAAATCGCAAGGTAATATGGCATAAAATTTAGTTATAGATAATTATATTGATAATTAAATTGCATAATATTTAGTTATTAAAAAATGTAAATTATAAGAAGTTCATTAAGATGATGAAACATTTGATAATGTAAAATAAGACACCAAAATCAAGAGAGGCATAAAAATAACCTAGAAATTGAAGAAAGTTGTGTTGGTTCATCTATTTTTTTATAAAGACAATATGAGAAGTCCGGTAATCTCTGTTAATCAGAAAAATTATATTCTTCAGAAGATGAAGGTCACTAATCAATGGAAAACGCTTTATAAAACCCTTAGTTCGATAAATAAGATTAAGTGTTAGATATTTTTGATGATTAAATAGATGGATAATAACATGAATCCATAAACAATATGCCTCCATCTCTATATAATCTAATTGTTTCCTATGATTCAAGTCATTGTTCCTATATAACATGTTAAAAAATAATATAAACTAAAATAGATTATTTAATTAGGTTTTAAAGGAGATTAATGATATACTTAATTACTTTCATGACATTCAAGGGGATTTATGTATATTCAAGGGAAGATAGTTCTACAAGATAATTTAAACTCAATGAAAAAACTTTTGAGGATGTGGTTTAGAATGTATATTATTTTAATGATTATTGATGAAATAAAAAGATATAAAATGGGATTTGGAAAATATATTTAGATTGATTAGTTATAAGGGGGTGATATAACATTTTATGATGAGTAGCTTTATAGAAAAAAATCACCAAATTCAGTTTTATATAATGTTAAGAATATAAGTTTAAAATTGAATGAATGTTCATGAGATATTTGCAATATTAATTCTCTCATAATGACCCACATTGAATGAATTATTTAATGGAAGAAGAGGATTAAAAACATATAAGACGAAATTTATGTGTTAGAGCATGATAATAGGGTAATAAAAATTATTCAAAAAAAGTAAGAAAGATCAAATCTATTGATGATGAATCTGAGAACTATCAAGAGGATATAAAAACGATGAAATTAGTTGTGAAGAAACTTTTAAATAAATATTTATTTCTTTTCACTAAAATCATTAAATAATTTAAAATATACAAATCATTACTAAATAAATTTATGTTTTGAATGAAGTTTCTTCCCCATTTATTTTTTATGGTTTTTCTCCAATTTATTTGTAATAATTTATTTTCATATACATTTTAGATGAATTTTTTTCATATATATAAAATTATTTCGTAAATATATTTTTTTATCACTCATTTTATGTATTCTTTATACCTACAATAAATCAATTTTCAAAAACCAAAATGGAGGATAATGGTGTGAAAACCTAACATTCAATCAAAAAATTTTGTCAATTAATTTTTTAGAAAGGGTAAAAGTGAAGATAAGAGGAGAAATTATGTAATGAGGATAAATGGAGAAATAAATGAAAAAAGGGAAAAGAAAAAATGTATAATTTATTGGAGAATTATTTTTAACATTAAGAAAACATTTGTTTTTATCTTTAGAAATTGTGTTTGTCGAATTCCAATAAGGGGGATATTTTGTGGCCAAATTATTACTTTCAATACATTATAATGTTAGTTTTTTAAAATCCCAACACACATTCAAATGATCTTTATTTTAGTTACTTTTTTCATCCCATGTGTTTACAATGATTTTGTAAAAAATATTTGTTCTACATGACCTGCAATAATTTGTATATGTGATGGAACATTTCTAAAAGAATTATATAAAATTGAAACAGAAAGAGTCTCACAAATCAAAATTACTTTCACTTTTTTGAATGGAAAAATGATTTAATGGTTAATTTGATGAAGGCATATAAAGTCTATAATAAAAGGTATAAAAATATCCAACCTGTTGATGTTATACAAATTCTATTGGATGAACAAAATAATAAAAGGAAAACATGATCTTGAGGCAAGTTTTTTATAAAGGCCTTTGAGAGGAAACTTATTCATTATTCTAAATGATGAAAAATTATTAAAAAAATGGAATCCATAAGTTATTGTGATTAAAATTCATCCAAATGAAGAATAAAATGAAAAATATTTTAAAAAAACATTTCATGTGAATATGATTTTATCATATGTCGTTTCAACCAACTCTGAAGAATATAGAATATAACCATTGATGAAATTTCTATAAATGAAAGAATCATTATGCGAGAAGAAATACTCTTCATTACTAATAATATATTATTAGTGTGAATATTTATTAAAATGTTTTTATGTGGAAAATAATTATTTTATATTTAGAGTGTTTTCATGTAATGAATGAATTTGTGAGGATCATTGTAAATGACTTCTGTTTACTGTGGTTTTAACTGTTTGTCAAGTTAAATGTTGATTAAGGTATAATGAGGACATGAAGAGAGGGTTTTAAAACTCTATGTGATCAAGGGATCCCATAAATAGGGAAACTGAATATTTTATAGTCATTATACTAAGGGCCACATTACTTATGGAAGATAACCCTTCAGAGTTTGGTGAAAATAATAAATATCCAGCGACTGGGGTTTTTTCATTCATTACAATATAAGTAATAGTGTGGATATTATTTTAAAATGTTTTTATAATTTATCATAAGAACATTATAATGTTTAGTAGTTTTTTTATATGATTCTATTTTTATAGGGAATAATTTATGGAAATTTTGCATTTGTTATAAACTTTTCATAACTATAATAATATAAATTTTTCTATAAAAATGTTTTTCAAAATAATTTATTTTTAATATCATAGAGTATTTGTCTAAAATACCTTTTTTAAGAGATTAACTATTTTTTAATTTATAAACTATAATTAAAACCCACTATATTTTATGTAAATATATTTTCTTAATATCCAAAAATAAAATATTATATTATAGTAGGTTTATTCATGAACATAAAATGAATTTGAGTTATTTATGCCCAAATATGGTTTTATGTTACCCAATTATTATATTGATTTAGCTATCATGATAAAGGAAATGATCAGTTTGGTAAATATAAAAATAATATGAGTCTATAAATTTATTCATACAAAATATTTTGGATAATAAATTAATCATTTAAATAATTCATGGCTATCAAGTTACTGTTTTAAAAAGTTATCATTTACATTGTATTTTTATTCCAGGAAATTTAGTCATTTATTTTTTAAATTTATCAATAACGAATAATGTTAATCTAATATGATCTGTATAACAAATGGATTGAAATATTACTATATTGATCATATTCTTCAGTATATGATTGATAATAGAGTAAAAACTATACTATTATTAGGTAGTTTATCATATAATTATTCTTAATAAAACTTTTGTAAATTTACACAATCATGGGGATTATCAACAACCGTGAACATGCCAAAAACTCAATCAAAAGTGAATTATTTATCCTATATAAATAAGTCGTAATGTAAAAACTAACTCCCCAAAACAATGTTTTATTATTCAACCCCATTGGGGAATTTTGTATCTACTAAGGATTTAAAATTGACAAGTCTCCGGTTAAAATTTCAACAATCATTAAAATTATTAGGTTGTTGTTGAAAAATAAAAATAGTTACTATAATTTTACCTATAGTCAGTATTGTTTCATGATTTTAAGTAGTTTCAATAGTAATTTCCCTAAATTTATGAATTGATATAAGTTCCTCATCAAAATCGTCAAGCCTCCCACAAGACAACCCCACCCCTTGAGTTTACAAGGCTATCCTCATGTGAATATTTATCCAACCAAAGTGATGTTAATGTGACCTTAGGTGGGCCTATATCATGATCCACCGACACTATTACCCCACCTAGGTATAGAGTTAAGTGAATAATGACACCATAATCTATCCTGAAATTAATCTTGTGTTGAGTAGTAGTACTATGGCTATAAATAACACTCATATGGGAGGACATATCCTCTACGATCTAAGGAAAATATTATTGAAATCACTAATAAAATCAATTATATAAATTATAAAACAAATAACTAAACATGTTATGCTATAAAATGTAAAATACAAATATAATATACACACCATAGTAATTTCTAAGATAGACACTTTGATCACGTATGTTAAAAATAGTCTTCATGAACTTGTTACATCCAACTCGATCACTAAATTCTATTATTAACCTGAAATGTATATGTATTTAAACATATTTATATGGGTGATAATAAAATTACACTCAATAGGGTACTCCATGAGACCTCTCATGAAAATGCGAAAGAAACATAATATCTTATGTGAAAAAAATATGGAAACTAACCATCCTCATAAATAAGGACAATGGTATTTTAGACCAAACTAATACTCAATCTATAAATAAAAAATATAAGTAAGTAACATAATGTTTAATAATATATATAATAAGGGTACCCCAATATAAATTTCCTACTAAAATTTGTAACCCATACCCCATGTCATACATTATATATTTTTTATTCATTCCATGTCATACCACACATTCATTGAAACAGTTCACAACCACATCTAAAAAGTACTTCCACATCATATCACACCACATAGTACACCACATGTCTTTACAACATTTTATAAACATATACAATTCCTCATGCCTATATATCTCATGTCCTTGTACACATATAATAAAAACTGTAAGATATAATAACATGACACCGGAGTCAACATATAAATTTATGTCATAACCACAATACATTAGAACATGTATTAGTATATATCACAGATAGTAAGCTACCATAGCTAGTATGGCATCCCGCCTTTTTATTACCTAACTTTTCATTACATTTTATATACAAAGGATCTTTAAAGTCTAGTGTCTTGGAAATCAAGAACAAAAAAACATGAATAAAACATAAAACATTATTATAATCCACATCTAAGACTTCATCATAAGATCATCCTAAGTAAAATTACTTTCTTTCATATCCTAGAGACATACATCAAATGAATTGGTGAGTAGAAGGCCCAGTAAAGGTGAACAAGGTAATTAGAGTAATTGTGATATCAATAAGAACCTGAATGACAACATAAAGATACGCGAAATGGAATTATATGCATATCATAATGAAAATAACTTGAAACATTACTTAAATATGTGGATACAATATTTCATTTAGGCATTCATGAACATATCACCAAGGTCCATCAACAAGGTGTCATAAATATTTCCAAGGTTATTCACCAAGGTATCGTGAAACTTGTCATCTTTAGAGATTAAATATTTCCACAATGCATTAGAGTTCTATCAGGGTGAAACCTGAATATGTATTTAATTACATGTGATCCAAATAGATCATATTCAAACATTTCATAAATAACCCATAGAGAATAAAAGAAATGGGTTTCATTTCAAAATCCTGACGTTTTAAAAGCTCTTAAAAATAAGATCATTATATCATTTATAACCCATGGGAAATGAGTGAGGGTTATATGTATGCCAATTTAGGAATAAAATATCTCATATTATAATATTTATGATCACCCATAGAAATGAAATAGGTCTGGGTATTCACATAAATAATCAAGGGGATTTCTTGAGAGAAAGAGATATAACTTTTGAGATGAAATTTCTACACCCTAATGACATATATAACACGGTTTTAGAAAACATTGAAAAGAGAGGGGACAAGGGTCACCCACTCATAAATAATTCATCATAAATTATGGGTACTAAATAGGAGCATGGTTTGAATATTTGAATGACATACCACATGAAAAGGAAACATGAAAGAAAAGAGAAGATGCGATTTTTTTTACGAGAAATTCAGCAGCCTAACGACGTCACATAAAAATATAGAAAACAAATTGATGAGAGAAGAAAGGGTCTCTCATCATTTGGACAATAAATCGGATGTAATAAGTACATGTAAGAACCTACCCTGAACATAAAGAGATGGAAAATATAAGACACAACATAAAGGAAGTCATGACTTAAGGGGGGGGGGTGAAAGAATCCCTTACCTTGAAGAGTAACTTTGAAAGCGTGAAGGCCAGGACCTTAGGAGGCTTGAGGGAACCTTGGGAGGAATCCTTGGGAGGTAAAGAGACCGAAACATTGTTTGGGGGGTATTTTTAAATGAATTGAATTAGGGAATGACTTGGTATTTATTGGAGAAGTGAAGGGACAAAGCCTTAATTGCCAATGGACACCTCATCTGTGGTATTCAAAAAACCATGGGTTTGCCCATGGTATTTTCCCATGGTATTTCCACTTAGGACACCTCATAAATCATCTTACTATTCATATGTCAACAATAATTATTTCATAATTATTACTTACTTAATGATGTCATTAAACACCCGAAACTCAAAAACTGTATTTTCACTATTCACCGAAAATTCAACATTCTCAGAAAAATCCCAAAAATTAACTTTAACAAAATATTGATGCTCTGATTTCAAAAATGAAATCCATTTTTTCAAAATAATTTTTTAATTATTTTTAATTTAATTTTTAAATAAAAACACTATTCAATGAAAATTCAACTATTTCAGAAAAATCCCAATAATTCACGTCAACCAAATATCGATACTCTGATTTCCTAAATGAACTCCATTTTATGAAAATAATTTTCTAAACATTTGTATTTTAATTTTTAAATAAAAAACACTCTTCACCCAAAAAAACGAATACCTAACCAATCATTTCTGAAACAGGAATTTACCTATTTTATTGAATCACATTACTTAATAAAGGTGCCTAAATTATATTAATACTTTCTTAAGTGAGGTTACTTAATCCATTTGATCACATTACTAAGCATAAGTGTAAAATCACTATTAATAATTTAATATTCATCAAAAATTATGTTGATGTTATTAAACTCTAAATTTCATACTGAACAAAACTGTAGAAAAAACATTTTTTGAAAATAATTACACATTATTAATTATTTAAGGCTTACATAAATATTTTTAATATATCCTTTTTCTAAAATTCATCAATAATATACATACTATATTTATTCGGACATTTGAAAATTCACAAACTTCACTATAAGAAGAAATCAAAATTATTATTTAAATCAAAGGAATAGAAAAGGCAGTTACAGTCTCGTTACATAACCCCTTATAACACCAGCATAGGACCTAAGAGTAAGGTGTGCTTGGGTGATAGAAGCTTGAGGTGGCTCGACCAACATTTCCCGAGTAGTGATTTCTATCATCTTGAACTTCTCGTGAAGGTTATTCCATTCCAGCTACACATGATAAAGTTTGGTTTGGGTTTTGTCCAGGGTAAAGCCCAAAGGTGCAACCCCTTTACCGAGTTCCATAAGATGGACTTCGATCGGCCCGAGACTACTAGATGGGGCCATCAAATCTCTTTTCTATATTAATAAATCAAGATCGCTTTTATTTATATAAAAATCACAACATTTAGTTTCCAATGGTCAAATTGACCAATGATCATATATAAAAGTTGAAACCCAATGATCTTATTTTAATTATACCTATTTTATTAAATGAAATAGTTTTGTTTTGTATTAAATAAAATAACACACAATTTTAGGAAAAAAAATTATTCAAAATTTCGTGTCGTTACATTCTCCCCCTTAAGAAAATTCTTTCTCTCAATTTAAAAAAAATGGGCATGGAAATTTCTTGAAAGTCCCACATCGGAAAAAGAGTCAGTAAAACTATTAATTTAAAATAAAGAAAGGGAAGTACAAAGGTCACCTGAGTTAACCCATACGAGGATTCCATGTAAGAACACATGGATATGGGGGAGAAAACAAAGGGTCATGTTATGATGGAGAGTGATAGACAACATGATTAGGAGTAAATTAACCACAAGAAGATCACAAACTTAAGGTGTGTTAAACGGTCTTTGATTACACAGTAGGAAATGTAAACCAACAACGTTTTTGTTTTACGTTCCTTTACATAATTTTGAGGAATTAATTTAATATATAGAATAGCAACATAAAGAAATATACATACCATCAAGTAGGGTTTCATCCCTTAATAAGTATCCACCAAGACTAATCTTCCCGCCAAACAATTTCAAAAATTCTTGGCCTCATCAAAAGCA
Source organism: Viscum album (assembly GCA_963277665.1). NCBI lineage: Eukaryota > Viridiplantae > Streptophyta > Magnoliopsida > Santalales > Viscaceae > Viscum > Viscum album. Next base: position 43,036,279 of record OY728162.1, read on the forward strand.
CAATAATCATCTTCTAGAGATTCACATAACCTGCAAAAGAATAATTATATTTTTCCATTACCTTTAGCCATAAACTAAACTAAAAAGGTTAGTACAAGATCATATAATCCCAAAAAAGGATAATCCTTTACAAAAATAAAAAAATAACTATAAATCTCCAAAATTCAACAAAAGTGCCCAATATTCCAGAAAGACCATTCAACACACAATCATCCTTATAATTCTTTAGAATAATCCAATGTAAGATTGGAACCCAAAACTCAGAAGCATTTAACCACATAGTTTTCCCCAACAAATCTTAACATTTATCCCCAAATATCATCAACTACTATTAAAGTCTCATACTAAAGTGTAATAAACCTATCACATATTCTTTATGCTAGGTTCATCATTTTACAGAAATAACCCAAAACACTATATGTCCACAATAAATACATAAATTCTTACAAAAATAAAATTCAATCATTCCTCCTAAATTTAAATCATGTAGTTTTTTATTTCTCATAGGTATATAGTACTCCAAAAGTTAAAACATAATCCAAAATAACCTTCATCATTTATTCACCAAATCATTTTCCTATAAAAACGATATCTATTTCATAAAAAAAAAGTTTCCAAAATCAACTTATTCTTGATCCATAAAAATAGTAGGTGCATTTTTTAGTACGAAGGGCATAACAACAAACTCATAATGCCCATATCTTGATTGGAAGGCAGTTTTTTGAATATCATTATTCTTCACCCTCAATTAATGATAACCAGAATGAAGATCAATCTTAGAGAAGAATTGGGACCCCCGAAGTTGGTCAAATAAGCCATCAATTCATGGAAAAGAGTATTTTTTATTCACTGTGATCCCATTCTATTCTCTATAATCAATGCATAGCTGCATCGATCCATCCTTCTTTTTCACAATGATAACTTGTGCTCCCCAAGGAGACACACTTGGTCGGATAAACCCATTTTCCAAAATATCTTGTATTTGTTTCTTTAATTCCTCTAGCTCCACATTTTACATCTTATAGGGGGCTCTTTGACATCGGATGAGATCCAGGTAGGAGTTCAATAGAGAACACAACCTCTCTTTCAGGCTATGCTATCGTATGAGGTTCCCCAACATCAATTTGATCAGATTAATGATATCCTTTGGAAAATTTAAAATATTTCCTTACACCATTTTATTGACATTATTTCTTTAACTGAAAGTGGTATTTCATATTTTTTTACTTTTTTTTACACTACTTTCACCAGATCATGTGAACATTGAATCCTACATGTCAATGTAATCAAGATCATGTACATTCTTGAATGAAAAACATATCTTTTGGTTTAGATATGTAATTTTTACGATAATAATAAATATAATTATTAATTATTATCTTCATTAGATATCAACCAAGATTTAGTGTGTGATGGATGTAACTCATCGTGAGCAGATTCCTTTTTAGTATGTTGTATATCAGCTTTTTCAGCAATGTGGTATCTTAATTCAACTACTCCAATATTATGAATGTTTATTTTTTTCTAAAGGATGTATTATTGAGTAGGTGACCTAACCCCAAACCTCTTTCATGATATTTAATCCAAAACTATGGGTCCCTAATTCCAATTTATTATGTTCATAAATCACTCTATCATAGGATTCCTTCCTTTATTAATCCTGTTTAGTAGAGATATCCCTATTCATAGATTTAGTACATTTATAAACCATGAGACCCCTCAAACCATAAGTTATAAAAAATATTTTTTGCAATTTACCATAACTATTTCCTTCATTATTTAGTGTATCTCTTGAAAAAATCATTCATTTTTTCATAATCAATAAAAAATCAAAATTATATTCATCAATAGTTAGTGAAAATTTTTCCTCAAGGGAGAGGTGAAATAAACCACCATTAATGTTCTATCTGAACAAAAATAAATTTCTTTTAACATTTATTTATCCATATTGATTGGGAATCTAATGGTTGAGGTAACTAGATGCAAGATCTATAGGTTCCAAATAACCATCTTAAACCCCATATTTATACCCAAATCATGGTAATTTATTTTATCCCACTCATAGTGTAAAAAAATAGTTTCCATCTAGGTAAACTATGAAATATATTATTTAAATTAATGAGGAAAAAACTCATAATTTATTACTCATAGTTTAATTTGGGAAAAATGATCTGAAAAATGTTATATAAGCACATACGTTTTCCAACCATCAAATCTCTAGAAAACAAGATGATGTTTTTTATACTCAAAATGAATAGATAAAATATACTTGAATTTAAAGAAAAATTATTTATGATTCAGTTACTAATTTCTTTGATCATATATTTAATAACTTCATGTATTTCTTCAACAATGTTAGTATCCTTTTTTATGATTTTGGTAAATCTACAAATTAAATTTATTGAGAAAACCAAAAAAAATTCTTTTTCTTGATTAGAGAACTATATAATGAAGTGAAACAAGGAAAATTTCAAGGTCCACATGACATGGATCCTCTTATATAACCTTATTTTTCTTGGAAATTAGTTTCAAGGAACTATACATTCCCATGATTGCCTGAGAATATTATGTTTTAATATCTATATTGACTTCACATGGGTCCCTATATTTCATGGTATATTCCACATTCAACAACCTCTTACATTTTAGAGACCCATTGATCAAATAATTATGGATTTAATAATAATTTGAATAACATTTTACAATGGAATTTAATAAATTATTCATAACCACATAAGAATTTGTAAGATGAAATGAAAATAGATTACCAAAGATAATTTTATCCTTATAATCCATAAAACTACATTAAAAGTGGATGAATATTTTATAAATGGATCACGTGAATTTGTTTTTAAAAAATCCTAATAAACTATAAGATATTTTGAATCCAAAATTTTTTGGAGACTTTTTTCATCTGAAACCGTGGTAACTAAGTATAAATGTGTAGCCTCATCCACTTGAAATGCCTTTGAATAAGAAATTTCTAGATATTGATTATATATATCCCAAAATTTCTCTATATCCACCAATTAATAATGATATAATTTAATTTCTCTCCCTACAAAAATTATATTTTTAATATATGAAATAAAGTATTATATTTTTTATAAATATAATAAATATATTTATTATATAAATATATTGAAAATAAAATTATATATAATATATGTATTTTTATAGTAATAATATACGTATTATAAATATATTTATAGAAATGAAACAATTAATAACTATTTATAATTGGTTGCGAAGGTATAATAGAATGTATTGTAGCGATGTTCTATTGTACTTGTACTATTAAACACAAATGAGATCGGGGACATGTATTTGGTATTTCATATCACAGGGGCTATAAAAAATCAATTGATGGTCATTTCTTTTTTAGTGGAACACCTCCACGACGTGGCACCCATTGGGAGAATTTCTTGGCCCCACAAGTATATATGATTCATGGGACGTCATGGTCCGTATAAACATGGGGTTAATTCCATTTTGGTGGGCTCAAGCATCAGAAGATGTAGAAAGGAACGTTTATAACAAAAAAGTAGGGGGTAACCAAATTTTGGTCCTCATATTTAAGACATTTTCCCTATATGTAGTCAACAAGGGTGCTAAGAGGCACAATATGAAAACATAAGATGGAATTCAGGGTTCATTTTCATCATTTTTTATAGACGTATTTGATGTAGGGGGTAGTGGATGCGACTAATGACTACGGAAGATGATCATGGTTACATATAGGGATAAATATGTAGTTATTCATTTGGGTACCATGGAATGTTCTTTTTTATGGAATGGAGAAGATCCTTTGGAATAAAAACATGCCTTCATGGTCACAATTGTGTACATTTGTTGTCATCATCAAACAAGGCTTTTGGGCAATAGATATGTAATAAAATTAATCTAGTAGGTACATGTAAATACATTCTTTGTGATATGAGGCTCAACTTATTAGTGTTTCTAGGTGTGTGTTTCATTTATTTTGTTCCCCTAGAACCAAATATACTTATTCATAAAAATGTATCATATACAATTGTATTTATATTATAATTAAAAAATTTATTAATATAATTTAATTTCACAAAATATATTGGTTAAAAATAAAATTATATAAGATACATTTTTGATAATATATAATTAATATATTATGGAAATTGGGGGTATTGAAAGAGTGGTAATGTTAACATGTAATCATACATCCAACCAGGGTTCAAATTATGTTAGCCTCTAATTTGGAGAGATTTTTAATAGGTTATTTTTGAGGTACAATAGAATGTATAATAATAACGCAGTAGCAAAGTATTGTACGAGACATGGTACTAGAGTAATCAGTATTATTCCTAGAAATGTTATTTTGGTCTAACCATATATAATTTCTATAATTTAGATGTTAGAAAGTTAACCAGAATCCACTAAAAACATGAAAATCAGTTTCCACTATCAACATAGTGGTGAAGTGTTACAAATCATGAAACATGATGATATATAAAGAGAAGTCATCCAGCCTCGGGAAAACTACCTAATCCATTGAATCAATATATCTCTAACATCCCACATGGAACCCAATTTCCATTTATAGTGATAGGGAACAAACTTTTAAGAATAAAAAATTCAGTGTTCTAATATAATTAACCAACAACCAATTAATTTGTTTTATATTTGTCCTTAATAGATTTCTAAATAAAATAATTTAATCACCTAAATCTAGAGAGATTTAATTCATTATTCATGTCCAAAAACATTACTTCATTAAATAAATTATAATTTCATATTAACTGTCATGATCATCATTATAATTTTAGAACCATCTTTATTCCGTCAATTCATCAATTTAATTACTATTATATTATTCTGATAAATTAGACTCCATTCATATACCCATGAAGATAAGGCCCAAATGGTAAGAATAGTATACATATAATTGAGTAAGTAGTAAGAATCAATAAAATTAATGAAAAATTAGGGTTCATCGTCTGATCTATCTGTCATTGACACCATTCCACATTATCCACACCATCCATTTCAACCGAAACATACCACCAACAAAAAATAATATCAATATCATCCAAGATAATTTCATCGACTATACTATGTTTTAATTAATTTTTATTAGAGCTATAATTATTTATTTATATATATCCATAGAAATTAACCATTAAAATAATGTTTTAAAAAATATCATTATGAAATATTTTGTTAATAAATTCATGAAAGTAAGAGAAACAAGGTTAAAATACATTTTATGATAGTTGGAAATTCCACTATTGAAATTTTATTTGTTCTCATTAATTATATAAGTTTTTTATAAAAACATTTGAATGATAAATAATACTAATAGGAATATTAAGAAGTTTTGAACATTCCAAATAAAATATTGAAAGTGGTTGTTATTATATAAAGATGATTATTTACATGAATAAAATCACATTTAATATAGACTTATTTATTTTTCCAATTTAAAATAAATATTTATTATCAAACAGATCGTATCTGAATGGATTATTAATGAATTCAATGAAAAATAAAATAATCAGATTAGAAATGCACATAATAAAAACATATAAATATCATTATCTCATGAGAAACATAATTAAGGTATAAAAATTATTTTCAATGACTATCCATTTTATTATTTCAATACATTTACATCTTTATGTTTTGATTAATTTTAGATAAAATTTTAAAATATTGAAGTAATGAATCATAAAATATCATATAAAAAAGTAACTATAACTTCAAAAATATAAACATTACTATAATCAAATGTTAAATTGCCCAAAATTCAAATTATTTCATTCATTTGCATATTATTATCTATTTTATTTAAATTTTTAATCTTAATTATATGGTAAAACAGGAATGAATGTTCCTCCATTGCACATAAAATAACCAGAATCATGCGGATCCCCAAGATAGTTACCAAATAATAATGGTTTTTTGAAATACATCTATTGTGATATTCTTACTACATTATGCTACAAACATTCATGAAGAGAGATAATAGTTCTCAATGATGAGGAATTGCAATGAAAACCCTTTATCCACTTTTATAATATAATGTTCTATTTATAAAAATAATTAAATAAATATAATGTTTTATTAAATTTTACTATGACTTTGGTATGAAAATATATTTTTATAATAATAAATATAACTACATATATAATATATCATCATTTATTATATAAATTTACAAAACAAATCGTAGAAAAATACAAATTATTAAAAACCAATACACTACTAGATTTTGATGGGTTTAGAAAATAAAAAATCACCCTAATTCATATTATATGGAAATAAAGAATATAAGAATAATATCCAATGAGAATGTTAACCAAAGTCACTACACCTACATGCATCAAGAACAATAACATTTTAGGTTTCAATGTTCTAATTCTTCTTAAAGCTCAGCCCGAGAATGAACCATCATATTTAAATGGGCCCAAATACCATCTGGGTGACTTTCTTATTCTTAATTTTTTACACTTACCGATGTGTAATCTGGATCCTCATATTCTATATCATTAGAATTCATTATAGGATGTGATTTGTACTCTAATAATAACATGATCCATATCCATTTTAGATTCAAACCTCACTATAATAATTAATGAAAATTGGGTGGACTGACTCATGGTGGCCCATTCTAGTGAGGTTTTGAGCCCATGTAGGGTTTTCCAAAAAACCTCTCATTTAGTGAAAAAAATTGAAGCTCACTCTTCCTAGTATAATTGTGCTAGAAGCGCATTATCATGCTAGCATTAAAAAAAATACTATTTATAATGATTTGAATACTTTAATTTATTCATTATTAATGAAATTTGTGGGTAGAATTGTGGCTCAAAAATTGATACAGTTTTAAGGGATATGATGGAACATTTTTTGATGGGATAATAGTTTTATTCAATAGCACTGATGTTTTGGATAACTGTTACAATGAAAAGTTTGTGAGTGATTGATAAGGGTGATACATGATGATGTTGTTTTGGTTAGAATGTGAAAGGATGGAATTATGATTGAGTGATGAATCTATAGGTAGTGAATGTTTTTGGAGGAGTCTATTAGGGTCCCATGAGGTCCTTTCCTATTTTGTTAATAAAAAATAAAAAAATAATTACAACAATAAATTTACCGATTAATATTTTTATTATAATAACACTTTTATAATTGTATCCATGTCAAAGGGATATGGGTTCTATTTGTAGAGGTGTGATGAAATGATATTCAAATATGGTTAAAAATTATGGTATAAATATTGTAATATAATATTACAAAATTAAATATAGACCTATTTAAAATATATATGTTATTAAATGATGAATTATCATGAAAATTATAGGGAGATATCATATTCAATGGTCTAATCATGTTTTTAATTTTAAATTTATTTAATGAAGTATATATTGTAAAAATAATAATTTTTTTAAATTGGGATTGTGGGTATGCTCGCACCTGCACAGGCTCAACCCTCCATTTCCCACAATCATATGAGCTCAACCCACATTGTTCCATGCTCTTAATGATGAATATTTTTCAGCTCGAACCACCCCTCATCGACCCCATATCCTTGAATCCTAGAGGCCACAATCCCATTTTTATCATTAACTAAAATAGTTTCATTAATTAGGTTCAAATAACTAACCGTGGACTCCCCAGGAACACAAATAGAATATCTCAACAAATTGGATATACATGAAATAAGTTGATGTAGTACCCCTATAGATTGGTTCATTTCAATTGGTTACTTAATTATCCAAAATAGGATGATGATGGCCAAAAAAAATTATCCATGGTTTAGGATATTGATATCATACATAGATAAAATTGGTTATGACTTAGCCAAGATACCATATTGGTCTCAAGGTGGATTCGTCACTTGATCCCCATAATTATAACTATATATTTCAACAATTATAGCCACTGAATGAAGTTCATGTGTGGCTTAAAATTTCAGGGTGATAAATTAAAACTAGATATATATAAATATATTTCTTATTATCCTAAATTTTATATTTCCAAATAGATATACAACAACCCACTAGTGCATGTCCAATGTTTCCTCTAGAAAATTGTAGGGAATTTGGTTGTGCTATCGTAGGTGCATCCTCAACTCCAAGTTGATCAGACCTATTATTACATATGGATATATTAAAAAATCCCCTAAATCCTTCAGATGGAATTATTTTTTTATATTAATAGGGAATTTCATCCTTGTTACAATTTATTTACCCCTATTTTCTCCAGAGATTGGGAATAATTCCTCCATCATATCAACTATATCCAGATCATGTTCATTTTCAAATATAAAAATATATATGGATTTAGAGAAGTTGTTTTTAACATCAATATTTTGGATTAAAATTTATAATTATCTTGATCATATATAATCCCAGATTTACAGTGTGAAGAACCTAACCCATCACGAGTTGTTGTATTTTGTTTATTTTGTATGTCAACTACTCCAGTCAAATTTTCTCTTCATTCAACTACTAAAATCCTCAATAAGATCAATTTTTCTATGAAATGATTTATATTAGATTCATATACCTACCGCTAAAACTCATTTAGGATATTTAGTCCAATACCTTGGGTCCCTAATTCCAATGTACTGTGTTTGGAAACCACCCTATCATAGTTTTCCTCCCTTTATTGATATACATTAGTATAGTTATACCTTATCATATATTTTTTTAATTATTAAAATTGTGAATCGTTATCCCACATTACCAAAAAACAAATATTCTATATAAATTATCATCATTATATCTTATATTTTTGAAGCTCCTTAAAAAATCATTCATTTTTTTCATATTCATTAAAAAAATAAAATCATTATTCATCAATTGTTTGTCCCATTTTTTGATCTAGGGATATATAATACCAATCTCCACTAATAATTTAAGGAAATTGGAAGAAAGTTATTTTCACATTTCTGTATCCATCTTGATAGGGACTCTAATGGTTGATCCAGCATCCCATGAGATCTATGGGTTCCAAAAAACTATCTCAGATCATGGATTCATAACGAAATCGTGGTAATAATATTTTATCAAGGGACTGAATGAATTTTAAAACATTCCAATACCAAGAAATCAAGATGATATTTTTTATTCTAAAAAATAGACCATATATTAGCCTTTAATTTTAATGAAAATGAGTAATTATTGAGTTCCTAATAAACTTAAATTTGTTTTTTATAAGGTAATTTCTTTGTTCAATAAAGGATGTATCCCCATATTTAATAATATTATGATACTCCAATTTATATTCAATTTGAAACCCCTTAAAATTTATGTGGTTTGAACAATGATGATTTTAGGTGCCTCCACCCAGGAATACTATTATATCACTTTGTATTTAGTGAGTATTGGTTTCAAATAACCACAATTACCGAAGATTTCTTGAGAATATTAGGCTTTAGTCCCTATAATGACTTCACTTCGGTCCATATAGTTCATCATGTCTACGTTCTTCATTATCCTCTTATATTTTAGAGGCTCATTGGCCACATCATTAAGTATATAGAAAGTATTGTAAAAGTCTCTTACCAATGAATTGAAAAAACAATATCAACACAAGAATAATTTATTGGATTGGATGAAAATAGATTACTCAAGATATTTTCTACTTTTATATCAGAAAAAATACATTGAAAGGGGTATATTCTTTTATCAAGGTACTGAATGAATTTATTTTCACAAAATCAGAATAAACAAAAAGATATTTTCAATCCATATTTTTTAGTAGAATTTTTCCTCTAAAAATAGTGTAACAAAGTCCAAATGTTTAGCATCATCCACATAAACAACCTTTAAATTAGATATTTCGAAATTTTGAATCTATAGAACCATAAATTTCCTCACATCCACCATGAAATCACTAGATAATTTAGGTTCCCATCCTAATAAATATTATATTTATAATAAATACAATTATACATGATATTTTTTATAAATAAAAAATATAATTATAATTAAATATATTTTAAATTAATGGATTTAGAATATAGAAATATTAAAAATAAAAACATATTTATTATCAATGTATTTAGGGAAATGAAAGAGTAAAAATATTTATATTTTTCTGGGAAGGTACTATAGAATTAATTGTAGTGACATACTATTGTACTGGTATTATTCATCAGAAAATAGATTTGGGACATGTATTTAGAATTTAATGTCATAGAAAATCCAAGACAACATTTTATGGCCCATTCATAGGCAGTGAAACCCCTCAATGGTAAGGAACCACTTGGGGGAACAGCTTGGTCCATCTTTTAGACATGATTCAATGGACATCATGTTGTGTTTGGACATGTGATTTGTTCATTTTTGGTTACCTCAAGAATTAAAAGAGGATTAATTAAATAGTCACCGTAAACAAGACCTATATCACCATCATTTGGTTCTCATATTTCTTCAATGGTCCTTAGATGTTGTCAATATAGGTGCTGAGAGCCAAAAGAGGATAACATAAGAATGTTGTTATGTTTTATTTTCATCAGGTATTAGAGATGAAGTGGATTCATTGGGTAGTTGATGCGACTGATGATAGAGGATAATGATCATGCATAAAAATATGGATTAATGTGAGGTTAATGGATTTGGAACTATGGAATATTGATTATGTTGAAATGGTGTTGGGTTTTTGGTCATGGAAAGGCGACTTTCATGGTCACAATCATGAACTGTTGTGATCATCATCAACCTAGACTTTCATTCTATACATATGTAATAATATAAGTTTAGTAGGTACTTATCATCGCACATAGAGTGGGATAAGGATTAATCAATTGGGATTTATAGCTTTGTGTTTTTCGTATTTTTTGTATCACTACAAAAAAATAAATTTTTATATAAAAAATATATCATATATAAATTTATTTATATTATAAATTAATTTTTTATTAATATAATTTCATTTCAAAAAATATTTTTATTATCAGAGAAATTATATACAATAATTTTTTACAAATATAGTTAATATTATTCTGAATTGGCGAATGAAATTGAGGTAAAGTCAACATGTAATATTACATTAGACTAGGGTTTTAATCCAGGTAGCCTCTAATTTAGAGGGATTTTTCACAGGTTACTATTGAGGTACTATAGAATGTATTATAGTAATATAGTAGAAACATGTTGTTTTATATAGGGTAATATAGTAGTTAGTATTATTCATCATTATGGGCTTCTGTTCCAGCCATCTATAACCTCTATATCATAAATTTTGGAAATACACCCATAATAAAATACCTTCTATGAGAATCAGATCCCATATTAACTCATTGGTGGAGTGTAATAAATCATAGAACATGATGATATATAAATTACACACATCCATCCATGTAGATGCTAACTATCCCCTTAAATCATTATATAACTAGCATCCCATATGACACCGAAATACCATTTCTAAGGATAGGATACAAACATTAAAGCATAAAATCATGAAATTTAAATAATCATTAATCAATAGCCAATTACATGTCATTTTATATTACTATATGAAAAATATCTAAATAAAATAAATTAATTAGTAAAATAAATATAGATTTACATCATTATTTATTACCAAACACACTCCATGATTTACAATTCTATGACTTATTATTAGATTTTATTATCATCATTATAATTATAGAACCATCTCTATTCAATCAAATATTCAATTTAATTACCATTACATAATTATGGGCACCACAAATCCATTCATATACAATGGAAGATAATTCCTAAATGGCATAAATAGTATATATGCAATTTAATTAGTAATTATCACAAAAATTCAAGGAGAACTAGGGTTTATCATCTAATTTACTCCTAATTGACACCATTCAATATTATTTATTCATCCATCATCAAACGAAATATACGACCCACATAAAATAATATCAATTTCATCCAACCCTCACTGCATCAACCATACAAGGTTTTATTTAAATCTTACTAATGGTATAAAAATACCGTTATATATATTAATGATTATTACCAATAAAAATAAAGTGGTAAAAAGTATCAATAAGAAGTAATTTTTCTTCGATCAATGCATGAAGAAAATAGTTACTTGGTTTTAATTAATTCTAAGGATTGTTTTTACTTATATTATGAAATTTTAATTTCTCCTTCCTGATTAATTAATTTTTTATTAGAAAATTTCTATCCCAAATAATATTAATCTCAATATTATAAAGTGTTAAATATTCCAAAAAATGTGTAATGGGATTTTTTCATTTTAATATGTTTATGAAAAGGAATAATATCTCATTGTATACTATCTTCCATATATTTTAATATAAAAATCATTATTCATTTTAAAAATTAGTTGATATGCTTGAGTTTTTAATGAATTCATAGAAAAATAAAACACCCATAGACTAGAAAATTTAATAATGAATACAGATAAATATCTCACTCACATGATAAACCCAATTATCATTTAGAAAAAATATTTTGAATGATTATCCATTTTATTATTATACTCCTTGTGCATATTTATTTATATTGTTTTATATAAAATATATAATATATTGAATTATGGAAGAAAAAAACATATCATCATAAATTAGAAATATATTCAAAAATATAATCATTATTATAATATTTTTAGAAATAAAACTCCAATAATATTATTCCATTCATTTAAAATTTATTATCAATTTTATGATAATTTTTTTATTTTATGGTATAATAGGCTTAAAATTCTATAATTACACATAAAATAATGACCTGTTTGTGGATTCCCTAGCAATCTAAAAAATATTTATGGTTTTTAACAATACATCTATTGTGACATTCTTATTGAATTATGCTACACACATTTATCAAGAGATAGAATAGTTCATAATGCTGAGGACATGCAATGGAAAATAAATAACCACTATTTTCATATAAAAATATATTTAGAACCTGGAGAAATGAAATAGAAATTAGTATTGACTACTTATATTAATTTGGTATGGAAATATATGTATATATATAATATTATATATAACAATATTTATAATACATATTCATTTATGATATTAAATAACCAAAAAAGGCTAGGTCTAAATATGCATTATTAAAAACAAAAAAAAATACTAGTGGATGGTAAGTTTAGAAAATAAAAATTCACCTTCATTCATATAATAAGAAAAATAATGAAAATAACCATAATATAACAAGACAATATTAACCAAAGAAGTGGCAAAAAAATTCCGCACAAACAATCTCATTACAAGAATCTATATTTTAATTCCTCTAAAAACTCATCTTAATAATGGATCCTCATATTTTAGTGGGCCCCTATACCATTGGGGAGACTTCCTCATCTGATGTTTTTTTCAATTTATTATGTTCAATCATGATCTTTAGAGTTCATATCATTATAATTCATGATAGGAAGCAAAACCTCCTCCATAACAATCCCAAGATCCACCTCATTTTTAGCATCAACCTTCATAATAATTATTAATGAAAAAATTGGTATGCTGAGGTAGGGTAGTCCAAGTCTATATGGGTTTGATCCGGTGTGGGATTTCCCACAAAAGTCTACATATAATGTGAAAAAAAATTCTAGCCCACCATACCCCGTATAATCCCTTGGTTGTAGGGTGTGATTTCAAGAATTTATAAAAAATATAGTATTTTTAATCCTTTAAATATCGTATTTTTTTTATTAATGGTATTTTTTAGTAGAAATAATTTTTGAAAATTGATATCTTTGTATGATATGTGATAGAACAGTTCATGATGGGTTAAAGGTGGTGTGTGGTGACACTGATGTAGTGGTGAGCTTTTGCGATGAAAATTTGGTGAGTGGTTGATGAGGGAGATGGTTGATAATGATGGTTGTGTGGTTATGTGAATAGATGGACTTTTGAATAAATGATGACTCTCCATGATGAGGATATTTGGGTTCCCATGATGTCCCTTCCTAATTTCATAATAACAATATAAAATTAAATAATAGAAATAACATATTCATCGAAATACTATTTTGATTATAATCACATGTCTAGAATTGATACAATGTAAAAGGAATATGGGTTCCATTTTTTAAGATGTGTGATGAAACAAGATGTGAATGTGGTTAAAAATTACCATATAAATATTATAATATGATTTTACAATGTAAATATAAACCTATTTAAAATTTATATATGATTGAATGGTGAATTAGTTTGACCAATATGGTGAAATGTCATTTTCCTGGTTTAATAATGACTTTTTATTAATTAAAAAAATGTTAGATAAGTATATATCATAAAATTACAATTTTATAAAATCAGGCATGTGAGTAAGTCCACACCAGCATGGGATCAACCCAACTTCTTCAACAGTCATATGGGATCAACCCACATTGGTATGCACTAATAATTTTTATAATTTTCAGGCCCAACCCACACCTCATCTACCCCATATCAATGAATCTCTTGAGATTCTGTCCTATTTCCCATTACATACTAAATTAGTTTGATAAAATATGTTCAAGGAACTAATAGTGGGCCCCCATGATCATGAAAACATTTTCTCAATAATTTTATTGAGAAGGAATGAGTAGATACTGAACTCTTCTTAATTGTGTCATTTCCCCTTTAGTAATATAACAACCCTACTCTTTATCACACACTTAAACATGATTTATTACATAAACATATACATAAGAAAACTCTAAGGATCAAGAGGTCTAGTATCTCGGTAAATTAGAAACATTAAACAACAACTTAAATGTTGAAATACAATATCTTTTTTTTCAAACATATTTTCCATTACCAACTCCTTCCTTCAAGCAATACACTATATTGGATAACCTGAGGATATACATATGAAAAAGGAGTGAGCTATAAAGCCCAGTAAAGGAGTAACTGTAATGACCAAATGTTTTTCAATGGAATTCCATTCTCATAATTATTTCATAAATCTACATTAAAACACAAAAATAATGAACTACTAAGAACTAAGTTACCTTTAAACAGATGTTTTACATTTCTGTTTTTGGAATTTCAAAAATCCGGCATAAACTGTTTTAATTAGAAAGTTATTTGGAGTCCGATATAAAAACATAATTTTTAAAGAATAGTAAACTACCCTAATGAATAGTAACATAATTTTATGAATAGGGATATACCAAAATTAATATTAATCTCACCTATGACATTATACAAATAATATTCCTATTGGATGTATGATATTCATATATTTTAAAATAAGTTAATGAATGTTTTAAAACTGGTTTTGTTAATAAATTATTATTTTAATTAAATATTAATATATTCATATTTAGAAAATTATTTTTGAAAAATGGACTTCATTTTCGGATTCTACTCGTCGAAAAATGGTTAGGTTGAGTTATTGATATTTTTATGAAATACTTGAATTTGTTTATGAATAGTAAAATACGGTAATTTATAGTATATATACATTATAAGCTAAATAGACTATTCCTAGCATCATGGATGATGTCACCACCCTTGGTTCAAAATCACATGACCCATTTAGTATTACTCTTCATGTAATACTTTCTATTCATTGTCTTGTAAAAAATAATAAATTAATGATTATAAAATTATTAAATCCCTCCTCTCCTCCACAACCAAACCCCCCCTTCCCTCCCTCATCTTTTCACTCCTCTAAAGCCTAGTGCCTTGCCAATATTCTGAAAAATTCTATCCCCAAGATCTTCCCCCACATCTAAAATCTACTAGACCCTTAAAATTACCAAAACCTCTCACTTTATAAGGTTCTCAATGGAGGAAGTCTCAAGAGGTAAATTCCTCTTTCCAATTCCTTTCTTTCTTTTAAGTTCTCTATATTTTTCATTCTTTACTCACATCCTTTCACCATAATAGTATGATAAATCCAATAACATAGATTTATTGGAATGTATTCATGCTAATGGTATACTTCATTATCTTCTCTCCTTTCCCAACCATTTTATTTGAAAGAAATAGAAGCACCATTTGAGATGACCCAATTTAGTACATTCAACAACAACAGTTTATCAGTTTCATTTATTATCATTTATTATGGTCATGAAACCATTTTTTTATGGTTGAAACAGATTATTATATATGTAATATATCCTATTTTTGTTTCTTTAATCCTTTTGTACAAATGGTATTTAGGCTTAAAGCAAAACATGTTCTTTGTAATCAAATCCACGGATTAACAAAAACTTTTTTCCCTAAGGTTATATATATAATAATTTGAAATCACTATAAGTAACCTAATTAAAATTAAAACAATATAATATCATGGATGTGAACTAAATAATACAACTTAAATTCTGGAAAATTCTTAGTTCTCTATGGTTGGTTTTAGAGGATGGCCTAGTTATTTTGGGGAATTATAAATAGATCACCTTACTGAGAACCTTAAGTATGTGACTAATTATAAGAAAACATTCTAGAATATTGGAGAGTATTGAGTAAGTGGTGTATATAGAAAATTCATCCCAGTCTTGATACAAGCAAGTAGAGATAGCTCTGGCACCGATGTATCTAGGGGTAAAACCCAAAAATACTACTTTGAGCTAGAATCGAATGGGAATTGGTGCACAACAATGGGACTTGTTGAACTATTGGTTACGACACTCTCGAGGGAATGGTTTTGGTAGATTCACGAGCTTAGTACAAACCATTATTAAGTGAAAAAAATCCCATAAGAATATAAGTTACGAAATAAATTGAGGATAACCTAGATTTAAACCTAAGGAATCACAATTTAGGATATAATTATTCTTTATAAGTTTATCCTTTTATGTTTAATGTTATCTTTTTTTTCTCAATAAATAAGTATTGAAGACCTATAATTATACGGTCTTTTTCTTAGTTAATGGTGGTAAATAGAAGAATATGTTTGAACAACAAATGTGATAGGCAAAGTGATGATTTCCCTAATGATATGCTTGATGTGATGGAAGAGGGTGCTCAAAACTTCATGGAAGTACTTTCTCAACTGGCTCAAGTTATGAATAATAACTTGAATCCGGTGGAAAGTCCACCTCCTCCAAGGAAAGAGAAAGTTGTTGTAGAATCTTTCATGATGTAAAGGCCTCCCATGTTTAGCGGGTCTTCTGATCCCCTCCTTGAAGAATAATGGATTAACTGCATTGACATGATTTTATCTGTCCTTCAGTGCTCAAAAGAATATAAAGATGTACTGGTAGACAATAGTTTTGATTAGGAAGCTGATCAGTGGTGGAAACTGATCAAGAATACAAAGTATCAAGATGAAATTGATTCCATCGATTGGGAGGAATTTAAGATGATGTTTTCCAATAGATATTTTCCTCGAACCGTCATCTCAAGAAGGAAAAGAGTTCCTCGGACTCAAGTAGAAGGAAGATGAGTCCATCAGGGCGTATGAAGAAAAAAATTACATGGCCTTCACAGTATGCCTCTGTATTTTTCATGGACACTGAAGGAAGGTGGATCGCTTCTTTATAGGACTAATGTCGAGTCTATGAAAAGTGTTGGCGATTCGAGACTTTGATAGTTATGAGGAGATTTCTGTTTTTCCCTGAAGGATGAAATTAAGATTGGAGACTCTCAGTGGTCTCGTGGGTCCAATAAAAAGATGTGGAAAATGGAGAAAAACATGGGGGGTTCATAAAACAAGTCCTACAATGGAAAGAAGACTCAATTTCCCCTTTGCAAAAATTGTGGGAAGAAACATCTTGGTGACTCTGTCAAGGGAACCAAGAATTTCTTCAAATGCGGAATGTTTGGTCATATGGTCATCAACTGTCGAAGGGATATGAAAAATATTGATAATGTGGAAGAGAACGGACGGTTCAAATCATCACTCATCCTGTAGTGCAATGTTATAATTACAAGTAGTTAGGGAAAAATGGGAACAGTTACCCTGATCTGAGGGTGGTCGGAGGCAATCAGCAACAACCTCCATGGAAACATGGAAGATCTTATGCTATCAATACATCTGAGGTGGATTCAGAAACTAATATGGTAACTGGTACACTTGTAATTCATTCAAGAATAGATAACGTACTATTTCATTCTGGTTATGCACATTCTTTCATATCTTATAAGTTTAGTAGAACTATTCAAACACCACCTTAATATTTGGAGGAAAATTTATCTGTGAGAACAATGAATGGGTAAATTATTGTGTCCATCATTTATAACTCCTCCCCAATTAGCTTTTGTGGAATGAACCTCCCAGAAAACCTCATCATACTTCTTTTAGTAGAGTTATATGTTATCTTGTGCATGGATTGGCTATCTTTGTACAAGGCCAACATTAGTTGTTGGGAAAGGGAGATAAATTTTCACATCCCAAAGCGTCCTCCGATTCTTTACAAGTGTACGGAGGAAGATGAGTCTACATTAGAATCTTTGTCTCAATTTTGGATACTAATTCCTTTTGAGAAAGCATATATAGCTCAAATTATTTGGACAAATATTTAATCATGCTTGAAGTCAAGCCCATCGTGAGCGATTACACTGATGTATTCCATTAATAGTTTCCTAGTCTTCCTCCTAATTGAGAGGTTGAGTTCTCAATTCAACATGTCCCTGGATCTCTGCCAATATCAAATACACCTTACAAAATGGCCACTGAATAGCTGGAAGAGCTGATGAAGTAGTTACATGAGAATATGGAGAAGGGTTTTATACGCCTGAGTGCTTTACCGTGGGGTGATCTAGTCATTGTCATCATGAAGAAGGATGGATCAATGCGCCCATGAATTGATTATCATGAGCTTAATAATATCACGATAAGGAACAAGAATCCCTTCCACAGATAGATGACTTGTTCAGTCCGCTTCATGGGGCCAGTTATTTCATTAAGGTGGTCCTTCGGTCATGATATAACCAACTAAAGGTGAGGAAGGAAGATATTCCCAAGTCTGCCTTTCAAATAATGTATGGACACTATGAGTTCATAGTGATTCCCTTTAGACTCACTAATGCTCCAAAAATTTTCATTGATTTAATGAATAGAGTCTTTAGAGATTACCTTGACAAATTTGTGATGGTCTTTATTGATGATATTCTATTATACTACAAGAGCATGGAGGAACATGAGAAGCATTTGAAAACTAGGATAAATACTCTGCGAAGAGAGAAGTTGTATGAAAATTACAATAAATGTGAGTTCTGGATGGAGGAAGTATCATTCTTGGGGAATGTTTTCACCAGCAAATGGATATCTATGGACCCTTCCAAGACGAATGCAATTGAAGAGTGGCTAAGGACAACTTCTATAATAGAGATCCGCACGTTTTTGGGTCTAGCTAGGTATTATTGATGATTCATGAAGAACTTTTCATGAATTTCAAACCTAATAACCAAGCTGACACAGAAGGGAGTAAAGTTTCTCTGGACACATGATTGTGATGATTGTTTCAAGGAGTTGAAAAAGAGGGTTATCACTGCGCCAGTACTCACACTACCTTTAAGTGGAGAACTCTATGTGGTGTATAGTGATTATTCTAAGAAAGGATTAGGTTGTTTGCTCATGTAAAATGTTAAAGTGATATCCTCTGCCTCAAGGTAGCTGAAACTCAATGAGAAAAACTATCCTATGCATGATCTGGAGTTAGAGGATGTGATCATTGCATTGAAAACCTGGAGGCATTATCTCTATGGAAACAATGTGAGATATATACTAACCAAAAGAGTATCAAAAATATATATTCACATAGAAAGAGATTAATATGCACCAGCGAAGATGGATATATCTCATCAAGGATTATGACTACTCAATCAACTACCATCCCGGTAAGGCAAACAAGGTGGCAGATGCTCTAAGTAGAAATGATCCTACATTTTTAGCAATGATGAGGATTGAAAAGGATCCGATCTTCTTAGATTTTCCAAGGATGGACATGAGAATAATTAAGGGAGGAACATCATCAATCCTTTCACAAATGATCTCTCAACCATCCCTCTTGGAGAAAGTAAAGGATCCTCAAAGAAAGGATGTAGAAATTCAGAAAAGGGTTGAAGCTATTAAAAATGGGAAATCTTCAGATTTCAAAATTGATGAGGTAGGAGTTGTAAGATTTGGGACACGATTATGTATACCATATGCTCCAGAGATAAAGATAGGGATATTGAATGATGCACAAAGCTCCACCTTCTCTATCCACCCAGTGAGCATAAAAATGTATCGAGATCTCTGAGAAAACTTTTGGTGGGACAATATGAAAAGGAAGATTGCTGAATATACATCAAAGTTCCTCGTATGTTAGCAATTGAAAGGTGAGAGACAAAAGTCAAAGGGGATGATGAAACCACAACCCATACCAGCATGGAAGTGGGAGAACACTACCATGGACATTGCCTCTGGACATCCAAAGACATCAAGAGAAAACAATGCTATATGGGTCATTGTGGACAATCTTATGATGTCAAATCACTTTATCGCGGTTCTAGAGGACATCTCATTAGATCAACATTAACAGATTTACATCAATGGAGTGGTAAGTCTGCATGGAGTACCAGTATCTATTGTATTCAATCGTGATCTGAGGTTCACCTTGAAGTTCAGGAAAAAATATCTAACATTCTCTAAGCACTGAACTGAACATCAGTACGGCCTATCAACCTCAATCTGATGACCAATCCAATAAAACTATTGAGACATTGAGGACATGTTGAGATCATGTTCAATGGAATTAAAAGGATTATAAGACCAACATCTTCCACTAGTAGAATTCTCATACAATAATATTTTCCACTATAGCATCCATATGGTACCATATGAAGCCCTTTATGGGAAAGGTTTCAAAACACCTGCATGTTGGGATGAATTCGGTGAGCATAAGGTGATAGGACTTGAAATAGTTGAAGAAATGGTGGAGAAGGTGAAAACCATTCAGCATCATATCATGGCAGCCCAAAGTGTACAGAAGAGTTATGCAGATAATTGTCGAAGAGACATTGTGTTCAAATTTTGAGACATGGTATTTCTATGCATATCCCCATGGAAGAAGGTCATGAGGTTTGGGATGGAAGGGAAGTTAATTCCAAAGTACATCAGAGCCTTTGAGATCCTTGTTCGAGTCAAAGATGTGGCCTATCGACTAAAACATCCACCTACTAAGTCGAAAGTACATGATATCATTCATGTATCCCTTTTATGAAAGTACATACCAGACCCTTCACATGTACTCTCTTTAGATGTGGTATAGTTGGAAGATGATCTCTCTTACGAGGAGAATCCAGTGAAGATATTGCATCGTAGAGACAATGGTCTATGCAATAAAACAACTCACCTAATAAAGGTACAATAAAGAAAACATAAGTACGAATAGGCAACATGGGAACTGGAGGAACAAATGAAGGAAATGTACCCACACGTATTTTTGGCTTTAAATGTAAAAAGAAATTTTGAGGGAGAAATTTCATAAGGGGGGAAGAATGTAATGACCCAATGTTTTTCAATGGAAATTACCTACTCATAAGTATGTCCTAAAACCACATGAAAACAAAAAAATAATGAACTACTAAGTGATAAGTGACCATTAAAAATAAGTTTGACATTTCTGTGTTTGGAATATCTAAAATCTTGCATACACGGTTGTAATTAGTAAGTTATTTAGAGTCTGATAAGGAAAAATAAATTTTTATGAATAGTAACCTTCCCCAATGAATAGCTACATACACTTAAGAATGGTGATATACCCTAATTAATAGTAACCTAACCTATGATATTATAGAAAAATACTCAAGTTGGAAGTATGATATACCGATATTTTAGAATAAGATAATGAATGTTTTAAAACCGGTGTTGTTAAGAAATTATAATTTTAATTAAATTTTAAAATAATCATATTTTGAAAATTATTTTTGAAAAATAGACTTCATTTTTGGATTCTACTCATCGAAAAATGTTTAGGGAAATTTTTAGAGATTTTTCTAAAATACTTGAATTTTTTTATGAATAGTAATATATGGCAATTTACCTTATATATACATTATAAGCTAAAAAGACTATTCCTAGAATCATGGATGATGTCACCAACCTTGGTTCGAATTCACAAGACCCATTTACTATTATTGGTCATGGAATACGTACTATTTATTGTCTTGTGATGAAATAAAAAATTAATGATTATAAAAATATGAAATCCCTCTTCTTCTCCATTATAACCCCCCCTCACTCCCTCTTCTCTTCACTCCTCTCAAGCCTAGTGACTTTCCAATATTCTGACCAAATCTCTCCCCAAGAACCTCTCCCATGTCAAAAGCCTTATAGACTCTTCAAATTACCCAAACCTCTCCCCTTAATAGTTTCTGAAAGGAGGAAGTCTCAAGAGGTAAATTCCTCTTTCCAATTTCTACATTTCTTTTACGTTCCCTTTATTTTTATTTATTTCCTCACCTCCTTTCACCATAACAGTATGATAAATAAAGTAACATATATGTACTATAATGTTTTCATTCTTAGGGTCTATTTCATTATATTCTATACTTTACCCAGCCTTTTATTTGAAAAAAATGGAAGCACCGCTTGAGATGTGCTAATTTAGCACATTCAATGACAACAATTTATCAATTACTATTATTATAATTAATTATGGTCATGAAACAATTTTTGTTATGGAAGAACCAGATTGTTATATATGTTATATATCCTATTTTTTCTGTAATAATTTTGTACAAATGTATTGATTTTTAATGCAAAACTAGTTATTTGTAATCAAATCCACCGATTAACAAAAACACTTATCACTAAGGTTATATATATAATAATTTGACTTCACTCTAAGTGACCTAATTGAAATTAAAACCATGTAATCTCATGGATGTTCAATAAAGAATACCACTTCAATTATGGATAACCACTTTCATATTACATATATTTCAAACATTAATATAAGTTAACCGATATTTTAAAGCCAAGCAATCAAACGAGCCCGAACAATGAAATTAAACATTATAACTAATCAAAAAGGCCTTGAATGAACTAAAAAGGGTTATAATAAATAATTTACATATATAAGAGGTTATGGACTTATTAAGTTTCCTAAATGGTTTATTCAGGTCTTTAATAACAAGTGAATAACACTAACGGATTTAAGGTAAGGGATCCTCTCTTTTTCACTCTTAGTCAAGATTGTTCTCTATGCTATTCCTTTTTGTGTAATACCATGTGATGGGGTATATTTTATCACCTCCCCCATACTTCCCTAATGTTTTATAACTAATGAGAAACCCTTTATCTCCCTCATAAATCTCACATAGTTACAGTCGATACCATGCCAATAAACCGTAATAGATTCTACCCGAACATCCTTTATTCCTTTAGGTTACTCTATATTTCTTTTTTACCAAAATTTATTTTTCATTTATTTTTATCTAAAAAATATACATTCGGTTTTTATTATGCATAATCATTTTCCAAGATCCATCTCTCATTCTCTTTCGGGGATATAAATTCTTTTAATTGAATCCCTCCTAGATACTTCCCAATAAGCACACTTGTTTTAAAGGAACATCCCGAATTTTTACACAAATTTCAAATGCACTATATCTTCTATTTTAAGAAAAAAATGTCTTTATAAAATCCATATTTTATTATTAATACATTCTTGGTTAAATTATGGTATTATATAAAAGAATTCCTTCTTTTATATTTGAAAAGCTCTATAGTATTTTCCTTAAAACCGCACAAAAATGTTTTAATGCTAATGATTCTAAAATAATTTTTTTGTATTTTATAACTTCTTTTTGACACCACTTACCAGGTTATAAGTCTATTTTACCCTGTGAACGTCCATGTATGTTCTCAACCTTTATTTTCATTAACACTTTCTTGATACGCCCATTGATTATGATTTATGTCAGGATCGAGGTACCCAATTCTATCCATGGTAACCCTTATGATTCTGTATGGTTGATTATGTATGATTATATATGTGGTAAGATTATTTATATGGATACAATACTCATTAAAATGTTTATATGGGTGTGCCCAGATAGTGTTCCAATGCATTGGGTAATGTTAAGTCTCATGAGATGCGATGTGAAACGAGATTGGCAGTTAGCCTTGACCCATACTGAAATGAGAAACAGGATTGGCATTTAGCCTTGACACGTACTAAAGAAATGTTTTATGATTGCTCCACAACTATATGATTCCATGTTTATATGATCCCATATTTATATGATATTATTTCATATGTTTCATGATTTGGATATCATTATGCCATGCCTCCTAACTCATGTACTTAATATGTATCCTTATGTTCATTCCCTTAATGGGATTTTCAGCTCATCCCTTTGTTCATGTGTTCCACAGGGCACCCTATGCAGATTTATGTTCTCAAAAGATGTGATAAGATAGTTATGGGGATTAAATAAAGAATTTTTTTAGACCCATGTTTTATATTATATGTACCTAGTCTTCCAAGGCACTTGACATAACGATCCTTGGCTTGTACTCTGTGGATTAATTATTCATAAAATCATGAAATGTTATATGTAAAAGGCTCGAGTCACTATAGTAAAAACTCATAACATGATGAATAAAATAAATGTTAGGAAATAGGAATATCAATCAAGTATAAGGGAAACATTAATGTAAAGCCATGATATAGAATGATTATCATCACATGGAAATGTGGAAACAATATACAATGTGATATTAGCATGATCCAAGGCTCATTGTATATGGGTTAGCATGAGTAAACCCTCATTGCACATGAATTAGAATTAGTAGACCATCATTGTACCTGGATTAACACTAGTAAACTCTCATTTCACATGGTGTATCAGGATAACAAACATTACCAAATTCATTGGAGTGCTATCTGGGAACAAACATTATAAACATTTCATTTCATTCATAAATTTTCCACATGGATCATATAACGTGGAATCATTCAACATCATAAGTTATTAAATGATTAAGTAATGTAGAATGCATACATGTATGTAACATTATATACATATTTTTGTGTGTGTGTGTGAATAATGGTACACACCATTGATAGAGAAATGCATATGGTATTCACTACATGATGATTTTGGCTTGGAAAATCGTGGAGGAATTTCATCAACATAAAATAATCATATAGAAATTAATTGGGTTGATGAGATTGAAAGGGACTCTCATCATTTATGAATGAAACAGTCAGTAAGGGGATCATGACAAAATATATCCCAACATATGAAATTGAATTTAGTTGTATAATTTTGGATAAATACATGAATGGAAATAATAAAGATAAATCCCTTATAAAATTTTGGCATGGTAATGAGTATACATGGAAGGAATTAATGAGAGGGAAAGTGGCATCTGATCAATAAAATATAACTAGTGTATTATGGGGTAGGTGATAAATCATACACCAACATTTTTAATTGAATTTAAACTTGTCACAACCCATCCCATGGGGCCAGTTATGGGATTTCACCAAGTCCTCCTTCCATAGACAAGGGGCTGGCATCTAGAACCAAAAAGGAATATCCCAAAAGGTATGGCATTACGTATCAACCTGTACACATAAACACATATCATACTATAGAAAATATTATGAAACTACAAACAACAACAAATAATATTACTACAGAATGTAATGGGGGACGAAATACAAGTCCAACTGAAAGGAAAGTATAGAAAAGGAAGTACAAGCATTGTAGGTCATCCTCCAAAGATCCTACATGAAGGGTAGGTACGAATAGCTGTTGTATTTCACTATAGAACATCACGTCTATCAATCCATCTCCAACTTATGTCATTCCCTAGCTCCCCAAAGTCCCAGTTAATATTGTCTGTTGTATGCACAAGACACAACACTTCTGGGTGAACCCTGTGCATGGGTGACTATAAATATAATTCGTATGCTCCGTAAACCTATGTAGCTCTCTCAAAAATTGACAATGGAAATACTAAAATTAAATATCTCAACATAAACCACAAATAAATATACATCTCAAACTAGGTATAACTTAAGTGCAGATGTAAAGCTTGATAATCATAAATCTTGATCATCTTATTCTGTTGAGAGGCTGTAATGTGGATCCACAAAGGGTTTCTCTACTATTGATACATGAAGGTTCACTCTACAGTTGATACACGATGGGTCTCTCTATGGCAGATCAACAATGGTTCGTGATACTGCTAATCCAGGACGGGACTCTCTCATGCTGATCCACAGAGGGTTGCTCTCATGATGATCCACGAAGGATATCTCTCTCAATATTAACCATAGAGGGAAAATCTAATGCTAATCCATGGATGGTATCTTTCATGTTGATCCATGAAGGGTCTCTTTATTGATGATCTAGGAAGGTTCTCTCTATTATTGATCCATGAATGGTCTCTCCACTGCAGATCCTCGAAGGGCCACTCTTCATTATTCACATCACAACCACCCATAAGATTCCCAGTATCCAATGCCCATGATTCCAAGAGATCATCTCCTCATTCCATCAGTCATACCTCAACCTCTAGAAATTCCCACATAGATTTACCCAAAGTTCCATCTCATCTTAAGGGTTCCAACGCCTGAGACGTCACGTCAATTGGATGCCAGACCTGAATGATATTGAACATTTTGTAAAAAGGGCACTGTTGGATTTAGGTCCAACCTGACCCAGACGTATTGCAACATTCACCAAAACTAATGTATAGTATCTCAGAAGGAGATCCTCATTGAAAGGGTCCAAGGACCACAAACAGTGCATCAATCGGATCCATGGTCTTAAGGATACGACCCTTTATGAAAATAATGGATAGACACATATTTGGTTGGTCCAACAACATTAGAACAAACTATGTATTCCAAAAGGACCACCTCATTGTAATGGTCCCAACGCTACTGACAGAGTGTCAATCATATTCCCGATTTGAGAGATATAAGTGTTTTTGTAAAAAAGGTCTTGTTGCGTCCTATCCCGGTCCAACTTGTTTGGACTAACCTGACCAATCCAGCCAAAGGGCCCGCATGACCCCACCTATCTCTCTGTCCCATTGGGAATTACAGGGCATAGCCCAGGCTAGCTGTGGGCCCTATCTGTTTGGTCACCCAGTGACCCGATTTTATCTGGCCCGACCTGGTCAAACTGTCCCCCCCACCTCCATTCAAACTGTGGATAAGTGTAGGCTGCCTCCTCCACATAGATCCCCATGGAACCAACTATCTAGCGCGTCTGTTGTGGCCTCCTACTGCTCCGCTGTGGCGCACACTGCATCCACTAGGGATGATGCAACGACCTGAAGTTCCACATACCACCATTAATGCTCCAGTGGTCCGTCTTCAAATATGAATTCACCCTGAGGCCTATCAGGCCACCTCTAATTCTGCAAAGGCCTTGCAGACATCTCTTGTTCGATTCCGAAGTTTGGACATGGAGAACACAAACACCCACTACATAAGGATATGTGCCTCGTTCAGTTGTACAAATACCTTTGTTTTAGAGATTATAAAAAAGCTACAAAGGGGTTTAAGTATACTGATGCAGATTTAAAAATACCATATCTCGCAAAAATATAAAGACATGATCCTACAAGAATGAATGAACAATGGGTAATCCTTTTTGTGGGTTGATCTGCGTTCGTCATTAAAAATAATAATGGGGGAGTGTGAAAACAGAGAATAGAGAAAACAATCCCTACCTAGTTTCCGGATCTATCATTGATGAAGGAAGATGATCTAAATCATCATCAATATGTGATCCCTTTTCGTTCACCAACATTCATCGTTCCATAATCTGTAGGCATTCTCTGCCACTTGTCAATTCCCAGATTCAATCTCGTTCTCCATGAGTGTTCGTCGTTTGTCATTGTCTGAGAGAGAGAGATAGAGAGATTCTTATCCACAAAGAATTTCTCAAGGATTTTTATCAACCAGGGATATCTGATTAATCAGATTTTGGAGAATCATTGTGTGTCTCCACACTAATTCATTATAATTATTCATTAATGAGTCTTCTTTCCCCTTCGTTGCACCATAGTACTGACCAGTTCTTATGTTTTAGTGAAATGATTTTAAGTAAAATAAAAATTAAATGATTTGAAATTTATTTTATCTTATTTTTAAAAGGTCTACAATTCATCATATTTGGTCAACCCCTTTCGAGTCACGGTTAAGCCATTCCATAGAGAATCTTGGCATTCTAAACTCAATGGTTCCATCAAATTCTCCATCCGGGCACCAGATCAAAAGATAGAAAAACACGCTCACACAATTACGGAACACAATTTCAATAATGTATTAAAAAATAAATTAGAGCCTCTCCGGGATATGGAATTATGTCATGTTTGAGATCCTGGTTCTGGAATAATCCCACTCAACCATGAAACTTTTACATGGAGTATTCTATGGTGTTACATTCTCCCATCAATAGAGCTTTATTTCTCAAAAAGAAAAATAATGCATAATCAAATATAAATGGGTGGGGGTGGGGGGGGGGGGGTACTAAGCATGACACCGACGCCCTCTATGACACATGTTAACTTGGAGATTATCATTCTTCCAATAAATAAGAACTAGTGGAATCGACCATCCAAAAAGGTCCCTCTCATGCCGATCCTCTGTCTACACTAGGTACCCCATGAAATTCACACCATCTTAAATCTCCAGTTCTCTTTGGTCGATGGCATGAGAAGGTTCATGAATGTATCTCTCTATTTGGTATATGTGGAAGACATCATGCACCTTCTCCATTTGTGGTGGTATAGCTAAGTGGTATCCCACCTCACCTAAACTATGCAAGATCAATAATGGTCTGATGAAACTCAAGGATAACTTGACACCTTAGCCAAATATTTGAATCCCAAGTTTAGGAGAGTTTGATTGGAACACATGATCCCACTCCATGAACTCCAAGGGTCTCTGTCACCTATCAACATATGAATCTTTTTAACTCTGTGTAGTCTTCATCTACTCTCAGATGACCTGAACCTTCTCAGTGGTCTCCTTTACCATCTCTGAACCCCTGGGTGCTGACTCCCCTGGGTGTGTTCAACATAATATTGATTGGAACGATCATCTGTATAGTGCCTCAAATGACACCATATAGATGGTGGAGTGGTACTTTCGTTGTATTAAAACACCACAAGTGGTTGGTGGTCCTCGTAACTACTACCAAAATCAAGGACACAACAAAAAATCATGTCATCCATGGTCTAAATGGTATGCTTAGTATGACTATCAGTCTATGGGTGAAAGGTTGTGCTCAAGCATAGCTAATTACTTAAAAGCCTCTTACAATAACTTCCACAACTAGTATGAAATGCGTTAATCATGATCTGAGACTATTTTAGATGGGACTCCATGGAGTAGAACTGTCTCCTACATGTAGAGGCGTCCCAACCCCTCTACCGAATTATACTCTCGAAAGGGTAAGAAGTGGACTGATTTTGGGTGTTAGTCTATGATCACCCAGATGGTATCATTCCTCTTGTATGTACGTTGAATTCTTGTTAATATGTCAATCGATACCCCATCCTACTTCATCTCGTGTACCCTAAGAAGAAATGTCAAACCTACATGAACATGGTCCTCAGCCATCACTTGTTGTCAAGTGAGGCATCTCGAGACAAAAAATTCCACTTACCTCTTCATCCCCAGCCACCAAAACTAAGGTCAAAGGTTCTTGTACATTTTTTCCACACCTAGATGTACCAAAAAAAGGGATGTATAGAACTCCCTCAACATCTCCTCCTACAACATCACTGGTACTGTGGTCTACCCTCTATAAATGATGAAGTGGTCCAACCTTTCAAATATCCATCAGGAGCATGCCCTATGGTTATATAAGGGCATGTAGTCTTGCAACTCACATCTCCAAGTTATGCCTCCCTAAATCATTGTAAGAATGGTGGGGAAACATCGATCAATTGATGAAAAGCCGTCCCATCCCTATACATGAAGGATGTATAAATTGAGGCCAAGTTCACTGAAACCTTGTTCAGTTACAGTGAACTCGATCTCCTACTGAGACAATCTACCACAATTATACCATTCCAAGGAGTATAGACTATCCGTAAGTCATTGTCCTGGATGAACTCCATCCATCGTCGCTGTGTCAGATTCAAATCCATCTAAGAAAATATATACTTCAAACTATTATGTTCTTAATATACGATGATATTCTATTTTAAAATTTAGTGTCTCTGTATCACCAGTGTGAAGACTACTACATCCAACTCATGGTCACTAGTTGTATCGCTTTGCTCACGAGGTATTAAATGTCATGAGACATTTTAAATCACGGCGTGTCCCTACATCCGGGAAGAAAAATTTCCAATTCCCGATGCATCACATAACACCACGTAGTTAGTTCCCTCCTTTGGAACCCTCCAGATAAGAGCACTCGTCAAGCTCTTCCTCAACTTCTAAAAGCTTTGTAGGCATCATTATATCTAAATGAAGGTTTTTACTTTCTTTTTTGATGATTTCAAGTGTACTTCTATTCTATAGAAATCAGTTACAAACCCCAAATTGTACCTAGCCAGCCCAAGGAAACCCCGCACCATGGTAACACTCCTGGATGGATCCTAATAAAGCACCACCTTGATCTTGGATAGATCTACTAAAACTCTGGTATCATATATGACATGTCCAAAGAAATGGGACCTTTTATATCTAGAACTCACACTTTGAGAGCTTTCCATAAATAAGGTTCTCTCAGAGTGCATCTAGAACCAACCTAAGGTGTATCATGTGCATCTCCTTGGATGCTGAATACAACAAAATGACACCAATTTAGAGCACTACAAACCAGTTTAAGTACTCCTAGAAGATCATTTTCATGAATCCCATTAACAATTTTGGGGTGTTTGTTACATGAAATGGCATCACTAAGATGTCCTCGTATTCTTCCACCAATACCTAAAACTGTGGACTTGTATCATCAACAGCACCGAGGGTCATGCTTGGAAATCAAAGAGTGATCTGCTTCACCCTTATTTGTGTGATTCCATCTTGTACTGCTCCATTTTCCTTCTCACTAACAAAAAAAATTTCTTCCCATCTCTGTGGATACACTGCACTGTGTGCCTAAAACAATCAATATGAGGATGAATCTTGGTAGTACATACCCAGAATGACGTCGTAAGGCCTCGACGCTACTATTATGACAACCCAACTGAAAATCTCAAATCTGAGAGTAAGCTCAAACTATCGGAACAACTGTGTGATCACTTAATCCCTTATTGTTGGAGTCTCCAATAATAAGGATCAAGAAAGAAACTTGATCAGAATCATCATGATCTGAACAAGGTCTATAGTAAGTAAAGAGTGATTGGAACCTATGTCTATAAGAGCTACAACTAAGGTGGAGTAGACTTATATCATACCTCTAATCATCTCTAGAGCACCATGACCGTAGGACTCTATCGCATGAAGCTACACCAACCATGTAAACCTCCTCCCAGAGCTCGTGGTATACTACATAGTAGTGGTGGTGTAGTATCTCATACCTATTACCACCTCCTGTTGTTCATCCTGGACCTCTGCCACGCCTGCCTCTCTTCGGACTGCCCTGTTAGATCCTCTGTCTCTACCTCGGTGATCCCTCGACCGTCTTCTGGTTATCTATTTGGATGGCTGGGTATTCTCGAGCTATGTGTCCCTACCCACCACACAAGAGGTGAAACCTACCCCTATGACGGTGCTCACTACCAGTGGGGACTATTACTATAGATCAAGTTATTACGGGGACATCCGCACTAGGTAGAAAACATATGTCACTATCTCCAGACAATCATCAGCTTCCAAAGGATCTGTCTCGCCTTGAAACATCAGTGGTCTTTTCCTATTGAATTCATGTGACGTGCATAGTAGGTGTTCATCCTCTACTAGTAAATATGCTATGAAATTATACTCAATAGGTGGTTGGGCCTCTTTTGTACCACCTATAGGTTCTATCTCTGGAACTGGTCCCCACATAGACTCCTCATTGCTCAGTGAACCATCATCATGATGCCTCACTGGATTCCATGTTGGCTATATATGTGAAGGAAGCCTAAGAGAAATCATGAAGGAAAAAGGTCAGTGAAATTATACATGGTGATTTGACTCAAAAGAGATCACGAGAAAACACATTTAAAATACATTCAACAATTTTATTGGTGTATTGTGTCAAAAAATAGAATTCAGGGTTCTAGTGAATGGATACGCCAGCATCCTCATCAACACTGGACTCTATGGCATGATAGATGAACTAAAAACACTTAACAATATTGCCCCATCAAAATTACAGACTCTTAGTTCATCTGGTTGAACTGTCCTCTTTTGATACAACATGTCACGACCCATACCCCGGGGACTGTTCCGTGACTTCCCCAAGCCCTCCTTCCGTAGGCCATGGGCTGGAAACTAGCACCAAAAATGAATATCTGAAAATGGAAGAAACTAACTTTCAACCTGTATAAACACTCCTATCTCATACTACATAACGAAAGATGGAACTTGAACAAAAAAAAAGTTCAAGAACTACAAAAGGCAAAATGGATCGTAATAAAATCCCACCTAAATGAAAAGTACAAAAAAGGATGTACATACTCTAGAGTTGTTCTTCGAAGGATCCGATCTGAAGGGTAGGTAAATATCACTACCATATGTCACAATAGAACTCGACGTCAATCGATCCACCTCTAGAAACCATCTATACTGTGCTCCCCAATTTCCCAGTCAAAGCTATCTGTCGTATTCACAAGAAACATGTACGGGTGAAGCCCGTGCATGGGAGAGTATAAAAACACAATTAAGGGACCCTGATACCTCTGAAGGCCCCCCAGATATCCATAAAGGAAATACCACAATTTAATATCTCAATTTAATGAAAAAAGAAAAAGACCTCTCACACCAGGTGTAACAAAAATATAGAAGTAAAGATTAGTCGTAAATCTAGATCATCTTTCTCTATTGATTGGCACTTCTTATGATCCATGAAGGGTCACTCTACTACTTCTCCATGAAGGGCCGCTTTGCTATTGATCCATGATAGGTATCTGTGCGGTTGATCCATGATGGGTGTGGCTACTGGTGATCTACGAAGGGTCACTCTAATGCTGATCCACCGAGGGTAGCTCTCATGCTAATCCACGCAGGGTATCTCTCATTTTAATACATAGAGGGTGGAAATAATGTTGATACATGAAGAATACCACTCATTCTGATCTTTGAAGGGTCGCACCATTGGTGATACCAGAAGTGTCTCTATGTTGCGGAACCACGAAGTGTCACTATGTTGTTGATCCATGTATGGTTTCTCTTCGTTTTTTTACATCACAACCACCCATAGGATTCTTTCTAACTAGAGAAATACTTTCTAGGATATCATATCCTCATTCTATTTTACTTACCTAATCTGATAGAAATTTTCACACATATTGACCCAATGGACCGTCTCATCGTAAGGGTTCCAACACCACAGACATCGCATCAATCAAACACCCAGTTTGAATGACATGGCCCTTTTGTAAAAACGGATGAGTCGGATTCAGGTCTGATCTGACCAAACCATATGTAAACCTCCTCCAAGAATCACATAGAATATATAAAAAGGAACACTTTGTCATAAGGGTCCCAATTCTACAAAATATATATCAATTGGATACACTATCGGAAAGATACAACCCGTTCTGTAAATAGGTTTCGGTTGCATCTTGGCCTAATCTGACATGGTCGGACTGACTAATATAAATAAAAAGGAAAAAATCATTGAAAAGGTCCCAATGATAGTGACATTGCATCAATTAGATGCTCGTTTCGAGAGATACATGTGTTTTTGTGAACAGGGGTTGTTTGCATCTAGGCCAAGTCTAACTGATTCAGACCAACCCAACCAACTCGGCTCGGGGTGCCACATGACCTGAAGTATCAATCTTTCCAATTGGTCCTAGATTAAAATTTCCCCAGTTGGCAGTGGGTCCAATTTTCTAGGTCACCCAGTGTCCTGGTTTTATCCGGCCCATCCTGCTCTGGCAGGTCGGTCTTTTTTTTGAGCTCATGCCTCATATCGGTCTATACGGGATGACTTTACAACATCGGCATAACCAAAATGGATAGACTAGATTGGCATGGACCAGCTTTAGCATTCCAGTTCATCCTAGACCAGTTCAGCCTGTCTGGGGGGGGCACGCGTGACCGGTGAAACCGGCCACCTTTTCAGTCAAAACGCAGCCCATGTGTGGGGTTCGCCTCATCTATGTGGTGCCCAATGGAAGTGCCTTGGTCCTGGCCTCCAACTACTCTGCTGTGTCATACCACCTCCACCAACCCCCCCCCCCCCCCCGTGGTGGAGACCCCCCGCTAATCCTCCATAGCATGCTGTAGCCATAGCCCTCCTCAATGCGCCGACCTGATGTTCCACAGACTATTTGGAATGCTATGGTTGTCCTTTTTAAAATCAAACATCGGCATCAGGGCCTCTTGGGTTTCATAAATTACTGAAAACTCCTCTATTCTATCTTCTTGATGATTATTACATTCGTCCATGAAGGACAAAAGACATGTTGCCGAGGGATATGGGCCTTGTTCAGTTTTCCTGATCCCTCCGTGTTAGAGCTTATAAACAAGTTTCCAAGGGGTTCAAGAATTTAAACATATATTCAAAAAGCATGTGTCACCAAGAAATATCAAGTCCCAATAATACAAGAATGACTAAAACACGTGTCAACCTGTTCATGGGTTGATCCATGTTTGTTGATGAAAAAACAAACGGGGTAGGGTGATCACATAGAACACAGAAAAAAATCCATACATAGATTGCAGATCTGTAATTGATGATGGAGGGTGATATGAGTCTCTATCAATCTGTTATTTAATTTATTTCAATGATGTTCGTTGATTCATGATCCATTATCTTTCACCACCGCTAACCAATTCTCAGATCCGATTACAATCTCAATGAGTTTTCATCATTCGTCATCAATGAAGAGAGGGAGATAGATATTATCATCCCTAAAGGTTTTCCCCTGGGTTGTATGTCAACACTGGATCACATATTAATCAGATATGGGAGACATGTTCTGTGTCACCACCCTGGTACATTAATTAGTTAGTGTTGCCACATCATTTTACCATAGAGGTGAACGGTCATTGGGTCACAGTGAGTCATTTCATGTAAAATAAATATTAAAAGATTTGAAATTTATTTTAACATTTTCATTAAATAGTCTGAAATTTATTTTATTTGGTTGACCCTTAATAGAATTTTTTACGTTGTTCCTATTCTAATATCAGAATTCTAAACTCAACGGTGCCCTTGGATTCTCGATCTAAGAACAAGTTCAAAAGTTAGAAAAACCCTCTTGCATGATTACTGAACATACTTTCAATAATGTTTTAAAAAAATTAATTTTTGGCCTCTCTGGGTCTCAGAATCACATGTCATCTCAGAGCATGGTTTCTAAATAAGTGTATTAAATCTCGAACATTTTACATGTTATTTTCTGGGGTGTTACAAAATGGGTATTACAACATAAAGATACATGGATTAAAATGATAAAGTAAGGAAACCCTTAATTTATTTTTTTACATCAAGTGAATGAAACATGGATTTTTGAGGGCTTGGGGAACTTTTAGAGGATTATAATGAGTGGAGGGAAGAGTAGGGATGTGATCCAAGGATTTGGAGTGAAGAGAAGTGTGAGTTTGGGTGCATTTATATAATAAATGATAGGGGAAATCATTAATATTTGAAAAACATAGGTTTTGAAATATATTTAATTAAATATTAAAACCACTTTCATTCCCATGGTTTTTTCCCACTGTTTTTGCCAATGGATTTTCCCAAGTGGATTGGATGAAATAATTTTATAAGCCCAATAGTAGAACATATTAATATATTATCTTTTCTTATGTGGAGGTGAGTCAAATTATTAATGAAATGGAGTTAAAAAAAGTATATTATAGATTTTGGAGGATTCACTAAAATTTTATAAAATAAATAAAACAAATATAAAATCATATTATTTTAATGGGAAGGCATATATTAGGCTATGAATACCCATTATAGTATTTATTACATCATTATGGGGTTATTATAATGTCATGAAACACATATTTTATGTATACAGTATTTAATTTTATCCCAAAAATTTTACAGTTATATAATTATGAAAAAATAACTATTTGATAATTTTGATGTGCAGTTTCAAGAAAAATATATTCATTTTATCTAAATAATTTTCAAAATAAGTGACTTTTCAATTATAAAATGAAAACTGGTATTTATTGAAAAATCATGGTTGTTGACAAAAATAGTTTTGAAACATTGTGAAAAATTACACTTGACTTCATAAAATATATATTCTCATTGATTATTGACAAAATTAATTTGATAATAATATTTTATTAATATATTATCTATTTTGAAATTTCATTAATTCATTGAAATAAATTCTGTAAGAATACACTTTGTGTTTTATCATAAAAAAATAAAACTCTTATCAAACTTATTATCCAATCATTTACAGAGAAAGAATTGATATAATCATTATTTATAAGAATCTTTTTTAAAATATAATTAATAAAAAAACATATTTTAATATAATAATGTATATATTTCTCAAAATTATCATTTTTACAAAAAAATAAAATTTAATAATTTTATCATTATTTTAAGAAAGATTATTCATATAAAGGAATTAATAGAGGAAGAATTTTATTTATAAAAAGGGATTAAACAATATGTAAATAATGCCTTATTACATAACCCCTTATGAAACAATTATAAGACTTAAGGGTAAGGTGTGAAATGGTGACAGACTCATGGAACGACTCAGATAAAATCACTCGGGTGGTAATCTCAATTATTTTGAGCTTCTCCCATAGGAAATTACATACAAGATCATTGTGTTGAAGTTCATCTTGGTCATGTTAAAGAGCGAAGCCCAGTGATGCTACCACCTTTCTATGCTCCAAAAAATGAGCTTCGTATGACTAGAGTCCAATGGATGAAGCTATATTCTCATTTTTCTACGTCGAAAGGATTATTTTTAAAACTATAAATTTATATATGTCATGTGATAATTGTTAAATAGATATATTATCAAAAGTAATGATACCTAAAATTTATTTAAAATAATAAAATAATAATAATAAAATGAGTTCATGTGTTTTCAATAGGACACTAAAATAAAGGGAATTCTATCAATAAATGTTTGGGTGGTTACATCATTCCTCCTTAAGAAATTTCACCCTCAAAATTTCATTTTCCAACACTAAAACAGATGAGGCTAACTTTGTCACATCACATCCTTTGGTTCTCATGTTGCTATTTTAAACTTGTGGTTTCTCCATAAGACCTTGATGGGGGATATCATCTTATTTTGTTGAATTTTTTCTCTAAGATCTAATATATTCACTAGATTCTCTCCATGAGATATGTCATTCTCTAATGTTACCATCTCTAGATTGATTACATGTGATGGGTTAGGTATGTACTTAATCAATAGTGATAAAAAGAATACATCACATACTTGAGACAAGTTCATTGGGAGAGAGAGTTGATATGCTACTGCTACTATACGAACAATGATCTCAAAATGGCCGATGTACCTTGGAATAAGTTTTCCTTCTTCCAAAAATATCATAACTCTCTACCATTGTGATATACAGAGGAATACCATATCACCTAAATCAAACATTATGTCTCGTCAATGATTGTAATCATATATCTTTTGTTGACTTTGATCATATTTAATGTGAAGATGTTTGGTTTTAACCTTCTCCATCATTTATTCAACTATTTATGGACATAGAAGTTTTCTCTTCCTAACTTCATCTCTTGATTTTGGTGTTCTGTACCACTTCCCATAAAGGGATTCATAATTATCCATTTAGATTCATGAGTAGAAACTTTTTTTAAGAGATGTCGACTAGAGGAATAAAATAATCCCATCATCCTTTGAAATCCATAGAGATTTCTCTCAATATTTCCTCAAGAGTCTAGGTAGTCCACTAATATTGGACATCAGTTTGAGGATGATAAGCCATACTAAAGTTCAAATCAGTATTCATAGCATGTTGAAGAATCTTCCAAAACATAGAGGTAAATTTTGGATAACAATCAGATAAAATCAATAGTTGTACTCCATGAAGCCGTAAGACTTCTCTGATATATATCCATGCCAGTTTATCCAATGAGAAATACTGTCAAATTACATTGAAATGGTTAGTCTTTATAAGATGATCTACAACAACCTATATTGAAATATTTCATTTGGATGTATTCAAAATTCCGATAACATAGACTGTGGTGATGTTATAAAATTTCTATGTCAGTATGGGTGTTGGGTGAATCATCACCTTAGACTTCTGCCTCTTAGCCTTCACTTGATGATATATCGGAAACTTTGATGTATACTCAGTGATGTTCTTCTCCATGTTATCCTACCAATAATGCTCTCGGAGATCTTGATACATCTTTGTGTTTCCTAGGTGAATGGATAAATTCAAACTATGTGCATCTTCCAAAAATTAATTCTCTAAATTTGGATTTCATGAAACACATAACCATGACACAAATCCCACAGTTCCTTCTTCATTATCATTGAACTCTATGGATTTCTCTTTTCTGATAGTTTCAAATTTCTTTTGAATCCCAACATCATCCTTTTAAGCATCCTTTAACCTTTCCAAAATAGACATTTTATAAATTATTCGTAATAAAATTGATGATGTTCCCTTCATTATAATCCCCATGTCTATATTCATTAAAACTAAGAAGATTGGATCCTTTTCAATTCTCACCAATGATAGAATCGATGATACCTTTCTACTTAGAGAATCCGACACATTGTTCTATTTCCTAGAATGGTAATGTATTGACCAGTAATAGTGTTTGATCATCTCTAACCATTACTGTTGATGCACATTCAACTCCTTCTTATGAATATATTCTTGAGTATTTTGTTATCCATATATAGTTAAAACTTCTCCCAAAAGAGGTAATGTCGACAAATTTTCAAACCGATGATTACTGAATCCAACACTAGATCATGTGTTGGATAGTTCTTACCACGAATATTATATTTCCTAGAACTATATAAAAGTAATTTGTCATTTTTTATCAACAAATATCCAATTAACTTATTCAAAGAATCCAAAAATACCAAGAAATGTTATCCACTTGTGGTTAGTGTGAGCACGAGCATAGTGATCGACCTCCTTTTAAACTCATTGATGCTCTCTTTGTATTCAAAATTCAATGAAAAAATGACTCCCTTATGAGTTATCTTGGTAAGAGGTTTTGACAATTATGTGAAATTTCTCACACATTGGTGATAAGATCTTGCGAACCCAAGGAAGTTATGGATATCTGTCAATGATGTTGGCCTTGTACATCCCTTAATTTCATTTTTATTAGAGGGATCCATAGATATCCCATTTCTTATGATGATATTACCCAATAATGATATTTCCATTGACCAGAACTCACTATTTCTATACTTTTCATAGAGATTATCCATTTTCAGGGTGTTTAGTACAATGTTTAGATGCTTCTTAAGCTCCTCCATGGTTTAGGAGTATATTATAATATCATATATAATGACTAAAAAAATTAGTCAAGGTAATCTATAAAAAATTTATTCATCAATTCCATTAATATTGGTAGAAAATTAGTGAGTCCTAAGGCAATTAATATGAATTCATAGGGCCCATACCTTGTACAAAAACTATCCTTGGGTACATCCTCCTTCTTCACCATTACATGGTCATATCCCCAACATAGATCCACCTTGGAGAAGTATTGTGATCCATGTAGCTGATCGAACAAGTCATCAATTTATGGACAAGGATACTTGTTCTTTATTGGCATTTTATTGAGCCCACGATAGTAAATAAAAATTCACATTTACCCATCCTTCTTCTTGAAGAAGAGGACTGGTGCACTCCATGGTGACACACTTGGGTTTATAAAACCTTTATATAGAATTCTCCTATAGAAGATTCTTTTTCTCTTCATTCTTCACAATATCCAATATATATGGAGTCTTGGATATTGGAAATGACCCATGTATGAGATAAATTGAGAATTTAACATATCTTCTAGGAGAAAGACAATAAAATATCTCAGTAAACACATTAGTGAATGCCTTAACAATAGGCATGTATTGAAGGATGATTCCTTAGACTCAATCATCTGATCAAGATACATGTGCTCATATAAAATTAATATCCACCCTTGAGTTGATGTTGGTAAAGAAGTTTCATCCTCATCTTTTCACTTGTACAGAATTGTTGGTCGATTCTTCATATGAGGAGTGATTTCCCTCTCATGAAAATTTAGGTTGGCTCCATATAGGTAAATCCAATCCATGCCAAAAATTGAATCAAATTCCACCAAAGGGAGTTTGATGATGTTAACAAGGATGTTCAATCCACAAATTGTGAAAGGGCCGGAGTTATATTCATGGGATGAAATTATTTTCCCATTTTCATTTATCACCAACTTCTCTACTTCCATGATTTTTTGTGGTGTTTGTATTTTTTACTAAACAATCTAGATATAAAACAATATAGAGAAACAGAATAAAAAATAACATTTTATATCATTGGATGAATAACATGCTTGAATTTAACCATGTCATCGTCAAGATTCACTTTTGTAGTAGTGATGGAAAATGCTCACCCTTAATGCCTTAGAGGTTGTTGGTTACCTCTAAAAACCCTTGGATTAGGGAACTAGTTCACAAGGTGCCCTGCTTCTTTGGAGTTGTAGTAATAAACAATGCCTTGAGGGTTGAACGGTGTGTTCCATTCCCCTATCACTGTAGCTAGTATTTCTTGTCAACTATTAATGGAATGGTTACCTTCTCTTCCACACAAAAAGCATTTCCTCAACCCATTAAGGCAATTTCTTGGGTGATTATTTCCAAAATTTGACATGTGGGGTTCTGGGTATTATTAGCACCATTTGATTTATCCCTTGAAATTATAGAATTAAACTCCAATTTCTGATACATATCCCATGATACCCATAATATTCACCAATATCCATTTTAAATTTGGGGAAACATCAGAATTCTTTTTCATTGTTCTCAAATTCATGGGTCCCTAGGGATTTCTGTAGGATAGGTTTTATCCCACCAAAGAAGTTGTCAACCATACATTCAGGGGTAACGAAAAAGCTGAAGGTATATCGTGAAATCCTTATAATGTTTTCCTTGTATGCTCCAATGTATTAATCAGTTTTTCTTAAGGGCAATGAAGTCCCTTTCCATCTTATGTTTGAGGGTGTGAGGAAAATATTTATCAAAAAACATTGTCAGGAAACCCTTCAATTCAAAAGCATCAATATCTTCCTCATGATTCATATTTTTTTTTATCAATTTCCAATATTGATCAGCTTCACCCTCCATACGATGAGCATCCCGACGTACCATCTATTATTTGGAACATCTAAGGATAGACAGGATCTTCTCAATGAAGATGATCCATTGTTCGTTGAATGATGTATTGAATGATCCATTAAAAGTAGGAGGCCTTTGTCTCATGAAGCTCTCGATTACGTCATGTTCTTTATTTGGGGAGGGGGATTGGAAATTCTTATTAACCCATGTATGTATTCAAAATTTGAGTTAACTAAGTGTGTATCGTGATAATGTTTTCAATTCCCGCTCCCATCTGATTTTGTATCTCATTTGAACCACCATCACATTTATCTTCACATCGGTTATTATCCTGACTCCTCCTATTTCCACCCATTATCTAGAATGAAAGTAATAACAGGGGTAATTTTATTATACAGATAAAGGGTAATACACTATAAGAAAATTATAACTCATAAATTACAATGATTTCATTAACTTATGAATTTATAGGATTCAATCTATGTTATCCACGATCTTCTTCTCAACATATAATCATAGAGGCATTTTTTATTCCATTAATAATGGATCATACCATGATTATGAATTTACCAAATCATATCCCCCAGGAGTATTGAACCACAAGTACAACAAGGCCCATTTTCATGTATTAGTTCTCATCCCACTATATCTCAAAGCTGTGTTTTAAGGTTTTAGCCCTTGATACATATATCCAAGAGACACCTCAACTAGTTCATATACAAAACAACATGTATTTTCTTTATAAACCACTTAATATATACTCACTAATTTTTAGGGAAGTTATTATTATAATTAGTCTTATTCTTGAGGCTTTCACTAGAATTTTCTAATACTAATTCTAATAATAACTAAACCTATCATTTGATTCCAACTATAACAAACCTTCTATTTATTACACACGTAATCATGATTTATTGCATCAACCTATACTTAATAAAACTCAATGTATCAAGAGGTTTAGTGTATTGAAAAATTAGTAAAATTACATAACAAATAAAAACAATAAATAACACAACTATATTTCAATATTCTTTGACATGACCAACTCATTCCTTCATACAAAACACTACATGGGAGAACTTGAGAACACACGTAAGGAAGGGGTAATCTATAAATCCCAGCAAGTTATTAAAAAGTAATACCATAAATAAATCAATATATATTAGGAAATATACTTAAAAAATAGATTGTAATATAAACATTAACAGAATGTCCTGATAAGGCATGATTATCATAACATGGAAATGTTGCTACAACATAAACTATGTTATTAACATGATCCAAGGCTCATTGCACATGGATTAGTAGGAGTAAACCGTAATCTCACATGAATTAGCATGAATAATCCCACACTTAACATGGATTATAAAGAGTATACCCTCAATGCACATGGAATATCATGAAACTAAACATTATCTAATGCATTGGAGTGTTATCCTCGTGCACATTTTGTAAACATTTCATTTCATCCATAAGTGTGGAACATGGATCATATAACATGGAATAATTAAACATAATAAGTTATTACATGATTAATTAATGTGGAAAACATAAATTTATGTACCATTATAAATATATCTGAAAAATAGTGAATACAATTGACAGGGAAATGGGTATGGTATTCACTACATGATGATTTTGTCTTGGAAAATAGTCGTGCAATTTCGACACCATAACATCTTCATATGAAAATTAAATTGGTTCATGAAATAGAAAGGGTTATATCCTCATTTATACATGAAATATACAGTATTGGGAGAATGAAAAATAATATCCCAACATTTTATATGCAATTTACATGTGTTATTTTAGAGAAATACTTGAATGGAAATAAGAAGAGAGAAATACATTACCTAATTTTTGCATGGTAATTGGTATACATGGAAGGAATTAATGAGATGTAATGTGGTATA
Organism: Viscum album; assembly: GCA_963277665.1. NCBI lineage: Eukaryota > Viridiplantae > Streptophyta > Magnoliopsida > Santalales > Viscaceae > Viscum > Viscum album. The sequence continues at coordinate 43,079,465 of OY728162.1, forward strand.
TAATCATTAAAACAAAATTATTGTAGTATGGTGAGGTTATTAATCATAACCCAACATTTTTAATTGAATGTAAAATGGTATTACAACCTAGGGAATCATGGATAAATATGAGAAAGGAAAGAATCATCTACTTTAGTGTGTGAGGTCAAGAGCATGAAGAGGGTATTATTGAAAGATTTAAGAACATTGATAAGATCATATATAGAGTAGGACATAGTAGGGACGTGTTAAAATGATTTTTGGTGAAGATAAGTGGGAGATTCAGTGGGTTTATATAGGAAATGAGCGGATAATTTTTTAATTTTTCACTAACTTAGATTTTGGAATCTATATAATTAAATATTCAAACCCAACAACCTTACCATTGTTTTTACCATTGTTTTTTTTTCAAATTATAGTTGAAAAAATAATTTTATATGGCCAATTTTTAAACATATTAAAATATTAAACTTTCTTATATGGAGGTGAGACATGTTATTAAAGAAATGAATTTAAAATCATAAAGTATATTATACATTTTAGAGGATTTACAAAGGCTTTATAAAAATATGTATAAAAAATATATAATCAAATTTTTAATGGAATAAATATATTAATCCTAGAATACTAATTATAGTATTTATTACATATTTTTGGGGTCATTATGATGTCATAAAACACATTGTATTTTTATGGTATTTAATTTTTACCCAAAAATTAAACTCTCTCAAAAAATTATGAAAAATTAACCATTGGATAATTTAGATGTCCTGATTCATTAAATAATATTCATTTTATATAAATAATTTTCTAAATATTTTAATTTTCACTTTTAAAATGAATAGTAATATAATTGAAAATTTACGGGTTTTGACAGAAACACTTTTCATAAATTGAAAAAAATTACACTTCATTTCCTAAAAGTTATATAATAATTTACTATTAAAGAATTTTATTTGATAATAATATTTTATTAAAAATTTATTTATTTTTAAAATCCATTAACTCCATGAAATAAATTCTTTAACAAAAACATTTTATATTTTATCCTAAAATAATATAACTCTTATCATACTGATTACCAAATCATTTATTAATAAGGAAATGATATGATAATAATTTTTAAGATCTTTTTGAAAATATTAATAATAAAAAATATATTTTTAATACAATAATGTATATATTTCACAAAATTACCATTTTTACCCAAAAACTAAATTTATCAATTTTATCATTATTTTAAGAAATGCTATTCTCATTATGGAATTGATGGAGTAAGGATTTTTTTTATAAAAAAGTATTACATAATAAAAAAAATTCCTTATTATATAACCCCTTATAACACCATCATACGAACTATGGGTAAGGTATGCAATGATGACAGACTCCTGGGGTGGCTCAGATAACATTTCCCAGGTGGTATTCTCTATTAACTTGAACATATCTCGTAGGAAATTATGTTCAAGCATAACATGTTGAAGCTCAGCTTGGTATTGGTCAAGAGAGAAGCCAACTGATGCTACCTCCTTTCAGAGCTTTGACAAATGACCTTTTTACAGACCAGGATTACTGGATGATGAAATCCTCTCCTTTTCCTATGTCGAAAGGATTCTTGTTAAAAACCAAAAATTTATATCTGTCGTGTGATCAATGTTCAACTGATATATTATCAACAGTTATGATACTTAACATCTATTTAAAACCAATAATAATAATAATAATAATAATGACTTCATGTGGCTTCAATAAGACATTAAAAGAATGGAATTTCATTCATAAATGATTGTGTGGTTACAAGGGATGTCTTATCCACATGTGGAATCTGGTGGACTAAAAAACCATAGTCTTGGATATTCATATTAATAGATAGATACAATTGTTTGTGACCTATCCTGGACCCTATTTTGGTCTGTAGTTGTATTATTACTTTATCAACGTCATCATAAATTTATTTTACAATAACTATAGACATTAGATGGATTTACCTTCAAGAAAAAAAATTAATGGTCATAATTTCAAACCTGAGACATATTAATATACATCATCATATCCTCAATTTTTTGGATACCTAACAACGATACCATCTCCCACTGTTGTATGTCCAATGTTGGGTACAAATAATTGATATGTCTCAGGATATCCTATTATGGGGGCTTCCTCAACTCCAAGTCAAATTGATATATGATTTCATTTGGTTAGATTAAAATATTTCCCTACACTGTAATAAATAATTTCATTCTTCAATTTATTTGGATATTTCAACATTGTTACTTTTTTTACCCCATGCTTTCCCCAGATTGAATCAATGTTTCCTGATACTAGTCAAATAAATCAATCTCATATTCATTATCAAATGACCACATATCTTTAGTTTTTGAGAAATTATTTTTACCATCATTGTTAAGAATGAAAATTTATTAGAATCCTCATTAGATACCATGCCATAATTATTGTGTGGCATCCCTAACTAATCATTCACTGTTTCATTTTGAGTTTTTTTAATATCAACATCTCCAGATATGTGGTCTGCTAATTATAGAACTCAATTTATTTTAATGATCAATTATTATATGAAATTATATATGGTAGAGTCACATCCCTACCACAAAACTGCCTTTGGAATATTTACTACATGACCATGGGACACTAATTACAATTCAATATATTGAGAAATCAACCTATTATAGGATTCCTTCCATTCTTGATTCTCTTTATCAAACTTATCTGTAGAAATATATTTTATACATTTATTAACTATCTAACCCTTATTCCCTCTCTATCTACAAAAACATTCCATGTATATTATCCTAATTATTTACAATATTATCTCACCTCTTGAAAAAATCATTCATTTTTTTATAATCAATGTAAAAATAAAAATGAAATTAATCAATTCTTTGGATCATTTTTTTAAACAATGAAGAGTTAATATAGACCTCTAAAAATATTCAATGAAAATGAGAATAAAATTATTTTCAAATTTTATGTCCATCTAGATAGGGACTCCAATGGTTGAGGAAACCTCCAACAAGATTTGTGGGTTCCAAAAAGACATTATCAAACCATGGAATCAAAATAAATCATGGTTATTGAAAATATCATATTTTTATTATTAAAATAGGGATAAAATAATTGGATCCTAATAAATTTTTCCTGTAAATCTAAAAGGAAAAACACCATTAGCTATATTTCATATTTGTATTAGAGAAAACAAGATAAAAAAATTATTACCTAATGACGCAATTTTTCAAATATCAAATCCATTGATATTAATATGAGGTTTTCTATACTCAAAAAGACTTCATGGAATATCCTTGAATTGTAAAGATAAATGGTTTTTGATGGAGTTCATAATTTCCTTTATCTGGAATGTAAATAGGACATGCCTTGCTTCAATAAAGGTTGTATCCCTCTTTTTAATAATTTCTCAATAATCCAAATTATATTCAGTCTAGAAAATAGAGAATGTTTATTGGTTTTATATATGTACCATGTAATTAAGTGTGCCATGGATATGGTTAGGGGCCACCTCACATAAATCCTCTAATATGATATTATATTTAGTTGTATTTGGTATAGAAGAGCCGTAATTACCTATAATATCTTGAGAATAGTATGTTTTAATCACTATATATTGATCACTTACGTAACTATAGTTCAAGTGTTTTTACTTATTTAATTTAATCTTAAATTTCAGAGCCACATCAATCAAATAATTGAGGATATAAGATTTATTAGAATCAACTTTTACTAATTAAAGGAACATATTATTCTCAACAATAGAATAATTTTTATGATTTTATGAAAATAGATTGCTCAAGTGTCATTTCTCATTTTAGTCCACATATACTATGTTCAAAGGTTTAGCATATTTTATCATGTAATTTAAGGAAATAAACTTCCCAAAATCTGAATTAATTGTATCAAATTTGGAATTCAAAATTTTTAGGACACTTTTTTCTCCTGAAACATGAGCAAACACATTCAAATGTGTTGCGTCATGAACTTAAACCACATTTGAATAAAAATTATTGATTTATTGAAACTATATAAAACAATATTGTTTCAAATACACATTGGAATATCTAGAGTGTTTAGTTTCACATCATAATTCAGATTATATTTATAATAAATATAATAATATATGATATGTTTTTATAAATATTTTAAATATTTAGAAAAAAGAAATTTATTTTATGTTAAATTATATACAATATAACTATATTTATAATAGAAATATATTTATTAAACATATATTTTTGGAAATACAATTAAAAAATATTTATATTATTTTGGGTAGGTATTGTAGAAATAATTGTAGTGATATACTGTTGTACTAGTAAAATTCATAAAAATGATATTTGGGCCATGTATTTGGTATCTCTTGTCACAAGTACTAAAAGCCATCATTTGAGTGCCCATTATCAATTATTGGAACATATCCATGGTGTGGGACCCATTGGTGGAAGGACATGGTCCCACTTGTAGATACTATTCAAGGGAAATCATAGTGTTCTAGTACATGGGGTTGGTTCTTTTTTGGTGACCTTGAGCATCACAAGAAGTGGACAATAATGGTTATAAGAAAATTGCCTTGGTTCACCAAGGCATGATCATCATATTTATGGAATTGTCCTTATATGTAGTCAACATAGGTGTTGTGTGGAACAATAATAAAACATAAGATGGATGTCAGGCTATATTTTCATCATGTTGGATAGATGATGCTAATACAGTGGGTTGTTGATGCGATCAATGGCTGTGGATGGTGATGATGGTTATAGACAAAGATTTATGTGTTTTCCATGGTTTGGAAACAATTGAATATAGTTTTTAGTGAAATAGATACAAGAATTAGTTCTATAAAAGGGGACCTCTATGGTCACAATCATAGACAATTGTGGTCATCATCAACCAAGTATTTTTTTTCTATACATATGTTACATAATAATTGTTATATGTACATTTCAATCCTTGAAGAGTGGTATGAGTCTTATCTCATTGGGATTTTTACATTTGTGGGTTCCAATAATTTGTAACACTAAAACCAAATAAACATATTTATAAAAAATGTATAATATATAGTAGTATTTTTATTTTAAAAATATTTTTATTTATATAATTTCATGTCATAGACTATATTTAGTATAAAAAATTTATATATGATTCAGTTTTTATAAATATAAAAAAAATATTTTTTAATTTTCGAGTTTGAATGAGTGATAAATTCAACATGCAATCCTATATCAGATCAATGGTTGAATTATGATAGCCTCTAATTTATAGGTATTTTTAATATTTCATCGTATTAGTACTCTAGCATGTATTATCGTACTATAGTATGATATTATCGTAACATATGTGGGTAATATAGTAATAATTATTATTAATACAAATGGTATTATGGGCTTTCCATATATAACCACTATAACATTGATGTTTTGAAGAAACACAAAATCCAACAATGAATATTTGATTCAAATTTCCATATCAACTCGCTAGTGGTGTGTAATAAATCATAGAACATGATGATATATAAATTTCACTCATCATTACTTGGGAAAACTACCAAATTCTGAGACACATTATATAACTAACATTCAAAATTACACCCAGCTACCATTTCTATGGATTATGAACAAAATATTAAGCATCAAAGCATCAAAGCTCTATAATTATTCCTCAATAACCAAATACTTGTAATTTTATATTACTCCAAGATAAATTTCCAAATTAAATTATTTAATCATATATAACCTGAGATATTTAATTATTTATTAATATCCAAAATCATTCAATCCTTTTAAAAACTATAAATCCTTTTTAAATATTGTGATCATAATGATTATTCAAGAACTACCTTTATTCAATCAAATCATTAATTAAATTACCACTCCATAATTATGATCACTAAGCCACTATTCCTATACCAAGGAAGAAAATTCCCAAATGGGATGAATATTATAAATATAATTTAATAAATAATCATGAAAATTTATGAACAATAAGTTTTCATCATCAGAGGTACTCATCCACTACACTATTCCACAATATCCCCATTATCCATCATCATCAGAAAACAAACCGCCCATATAAAAAAATATCAATATCATCTAACCCTCATTTCATCAACCATTGTAAGTTCAACATAATTCCTATTAATCATCTAAATATACATTTATATATATCTATGGAAATATAAAATAAAAAAATTGGTAACAACTATAAATAAGAAATAATTTTTTAATCAATGGACACATAAAATAGAAACAAGGCTTGAATTCATTTAAATGATAGTATGTAATTACAATATATTCATTTTATTTTATCTTCTTGATTATTTAAATTATTTACAAAAAAAATTCATTCCAAATAATATTAATATAAATATAAAGATGTCATAAACATTCAAAAAAATATGTGCAAGGGTTTTTTATTAGGTTGAAAATTTTATGAAAATGAATACATTCACATTTTACACTATTTTCTTTATAATTCCATATTAAACTTATTTTTGATTTTGAAACATATCAAATATGCATGAATTCATAATGAATTTATATAAAAATAACATATTCATTTACTATAAAAGAACATGATGAGAACATATAATAACTTGATCTCATTAGAAACATAATTGTCATTTTAAAAAATATTTTCAATGAATATCCATTTTATTATTCTACACCATTTATATCATAATTTTTTAACTCATTTTAGTTAGAACATTTAAAATATTGAAACACATAAGAAAAAAATATCATGAATTAAAATAATATATTTTTTAAAAAATATAAATATTATTAATATTACATATAAAAAAACATTTCATTACCCTCATTATATTCATTAACATATTATTATATAATGTCGTTTAATATATGTTTCTTATTAGGTGGTATAATACGCATGAATGATTCAAAATTTCATATATATTTATGTGATTTTTTGGATCCTTAAGCTAGTTATCAAATAATTAGGGGTTGTTGCAACACACCCACTGTGATATTATTATTAAATTACACTACACTCCTTAATAGAGAGAGAGATATAATGGTTACCAATGTCCTGGAATTAATATAGAAAACCCTTTCACCACGACTATCCTATAAATTTATATTTAGAATCTCAGTAAAAGAAAAATAATGTAGTATTAACTACTGATATTAATATGGAATGAAAATAATATTAATATATTTATAAATGAAGCTATATTTTTAAAATATATTCATTTTTGATATACAAATGATAAACAATTATGGGTTAAAATACTACTTAATAACAACCAAACCGGGTTAGAGGGGGATGGGTTCTGAAAAAAACTCACCATTATTCATATTACATGAAAACTAATGAAGGCAAGAACAATCTCCTATAAAAATATGAACCAAATTACCTAAATACACCTGCATCATTAACCATTTCTTTAAAATATTAAATGTTATAATTCATCTAATAATATGTCTATGAATGAAGAATCATATTTTAGTCGACCCCCGAAACATGTGGATGACATCCCCATCTATATGTGTTTTCCTTTTTCCAAGTGATATTTTGATCCATGGATTCCCTATTTGTAGATATCAATATAGGTTGTGAATACACCATGATAATATTTAAAACATCCACATCCTTTTTGTTATCAACCATCAATACAAGAGTTCCAAGAATATGGTTTAAATAACATCTATTGGACTACAAAAAAACATTAAAATAACTTAATTATAATTTGATTAAGAAAAAATTTGTAGACGAAGGACTATTATGGAATGTGTAAATTCTGTTTAGTGATATCTTCTCAGTAAGATAATTATTATGGATAAGAATGCATATACCACATGCTAGGCTATCATATTCATAAATGGACACCATATGTTTTGACATGTCCTAGAACCTAGTCCCGGATGAAGGTGGAATATTCACCTAATACACATCATCATACATTTATGTTATAACAACAATAAACTACATAAGAAGTTACCTTGAAGCCTAAAATTCCATGGTTATTGAATTAAAGTTATGTCATATAATTAAAAATCAATGTTGGACCAATTTTTGAATCCATAATAGAGATACCAACTCCTGCGGGTCCCTATCCTACAATGGATCCATACAATTAGGTTTCTTGTTTTGTGATATCATAGGGGATTCCACAACTCTGAAAAGATTATATCAAGTATTTCATTTGTAAAAATTATGAGGATTTTATACCCTATTTTTATTAATTTGATTCTTCAACTAATAGGAGTTTGCATATCTGTTACTTGTATTTTACCCATGGTATCCACGGATCTTGTGAACTTTTACACTTATAGGCTAACTAAATGATTGTTTTTATTTTGTTGAAGGGACAAAATCTAATTAGAGTTAGATAATTTATTTTTTCCATCACTATTAAACAAAAAATTTATTACCATATTTAGTAGATATGAAGCTAGAATTAATTTGATAGAGACCTAAAACCATCATGATTTGTTGAATTTGGTGTTTGTTTCAAATTTTACAATCTTATCATGTGGTCTCTTAATTCCTCTAATTAATGCATATTAATCTTTCTACATTCTATTAATAGTTTTATTATAGATTTAGAGCCTGAGCCCAAACCCTCGATCTAGATAAAAACTCCAAAACAATGTGTCTCAAAATCCGAATCATTATGTTGAGATATAACTCTTTCTGAGATTTCATTCCCTACATGATCCTCATTAACATATGTATACCCAACATTAGATTTGATGCATTTAAAAACTATTTGACCCTTCATCCCACATGTTCTGTAACCCACTATAATATTTAAATTATAATAATTATATCATATATTATTGCATCATTTAAAAAATTCATGAATTTTTCATAGTATATAAATAAAGGATAATTAAATTTGATCAACATTTAGCACCACATTTTTTAACAAGGTATAGGTAAGAACTAATGCAACAAACCAAACCAGGTTGACCCTAATCCAGTCACTAGATTAGATATGTGTCATTCCCATAATCGTAATCTCAATCCCCACGGACCAGAAACTATTGTTAACCATCAAAACATACAGTTTTGAATGATTTAAGACCAAAATGAATATACAAGATCAAAAGAATAAAAACAGAATAATAAGAAAATTCCACCAAATGAATCTTAAATAAATAAATAAATGGTTCAATTATAATATACAACTAAGAAGACTAAAAGGAAAAAAAGGGGAAAAAATTTAAAATAGTCCACGCTAGCTAAATATCAATGTTAAAACTTGGCCACCTCCCACAAGAAGACCAAATCTACACCAATAATGAGAAAATGGAAAAAATGAACTTGAGAAAAATACAACCAACAACTAAAAACCTAAATTAGGTGTGATCACTGAAATACTCAATAAGAATTCCAAGGAAAAAAATCAAAATCCATGTATTTTTCCTTTCCCAATAATCTATTAACAATAGTTTAAATATAAAAATATAGAAACATATTTTTAGAGTTTAATAAATAATAAATCATTTATAAAAAATCAACAAACACCATACTTCCACTTTAAAACAATGAGTTTACCATATAAAATAACAAAACCCCAAACAAGGAAATATAGGCTAAACATGAAACAATTAAATCGTTGAAGATTAAAACAATCTAAAAGATGCTGAAAATAGACTAGCAATGTGACTAGAAAACCATTGATAGAGAGATATAAACAAGTAGATAAATAATATAACAATGGGTGATATGAAATATCCATAAAATAACCCCAAACATACTCGGTTAAGAACCACCTTCAGGTACATGGAAAAGTACCTATTTCTATAACAAGTTGGCTACTCTAAACTAGCCTCACCAGTGGAATAGCCCTCTTGGCCTAACATCAAATCCATTGGGGTAAAAACTTGTCTAATTAGGGTTGGTCAACAATAATTGCTTGATCCCATAAATTATTTCCAAGAACCAGTGGTATTAGTAAACATTTTATGTGGGAGGCCACTATACATTTGACTCACCTTACCTTACACCACCACACATACTTACCCCAAACATAGACATTTCCTATACAATAATCAATAAAAAGGGAAATCATAGATATTCATCCCCACTAGAACCACACACAAACACACAAATATATATATATATATATATGTCAGATCATCAATGGTGACAATTGGTACATCACATCACATTCCTTCTAAAAGATACATCAAAATGTTCATAGATTACAACTTGATTTTTTCACTATTCAAAAAACTTAATTTTCCAAATATCCACCCCAAATAACAATTCTGAGTACACAATTCCAAATGGGCCTTTACTTTATGCGACCAAAATATTTTACCAAAAAATATATTTTCAAAATATATCCAAAACAACCTCAAACGCAACCCCTGTGTTTGAAATTCCAAATGGGCCATTAAGTTCTAGTTATTCACCAAAACATTATTCGAGGAAAAGCTGCCAAATCAAAAGAAACACATTTAATGTTACATTTTCAAAATTCTAGAACTGGCACATTACCATTAGAAGACATGTTACCATTTTCTAAAAAAGGGGGGAAAGTAAAGAAGTGAAATATTTAGGGGAGAGAAATGGGTTTTATAGTGCCATCCCCATTTGAATGCAAATCCACCAGTGCACCATTGTCACGCATGGATGATCCACATAATATGGGACACTACAGTGACCAAGAAAACATTATGATACAATTTATCTAAATGTCACATTCCATAAAACCAATAAAATTATCTGTATTACATCATGTTCATTTGATAATGATTTAAAAACCAAATGGACATTCCCAAAACAGTTACCACATTTTCTTATGTCCTAAAAATGATTCGATACCACCAAACTCAACCAAATAAAAATCAATATCTTGTTATAAAATGTGTCCAAGGCCAATCATCATCAACAGTTATCAATATAACGCATATAAAAGAATATTCATTTTACCAAATAAATTTTTGTACATATGCACATAGGAGTAGTTACATATTTTCTTTAATAGTTTTGTTATCAATTTATATTTCCATAAAAACACCAAAATATACAATCCATAACCATTATCATAGCGAGAATATCTTATAAAAATTTATTGAAACAAAATTGGGGATTAATCAAACACATTAAGAATTGAAATAGATAATCATATTAAATGAATTGAATCCAAACTATTTTTAACAAACTTTTAAAAATATAATAACACTATATCAGACTAATTAAAGGAATAGAAATGTTTAAAATTGAGTAAAAAATAATTGGAATGATGTAAATGTCAATGGAATGTGTCAGAAAGAGAAAAAATGTATTCACCCACCTCAATGGAGTGAGAACATGATGAAAATAAAACCACAGGCAGAGAAAGACCTCATGGATCGACCTCACATGCTATACAATGAAAAAAACTAAAAAAATAAAACCACATTGATATGGTTTTTACCACGATGAATAAATCCCCTCAAAATTGAAAATGAAATATAATAGAGGTGGAGTGAACAAGTGAAGGAGGGGTGGCCAGAGAAAGGTTGTAGGTCTGGGAGGTCATTTTTTCAGATAAAGGGGAGTGCGATATAAAGGGATTTCGAATGCAGAATGGGGTTTTGTAGATGGGGGTGGAGTCACACCTGAGACCACTCTTGTGAGTAGGGAGGTCTTTCATGGGGGACACGGAACGAGAAGGAGGAGCATCGTTGGAAGGGAGAACTCCTACGAAGAGATCTAGAAATAGTGGGGAGAGCATAGGAGTTGCGAATAGAGGAAAAATGAGGTGTTTCGTGCACCATAGGGAAGAAAGGGGATCCTTAGGGATACAATGATAAAATAAAAATAAATATAAAAAAAGAAATGAAATAATAATAATAATAATCATCATCATTATCATCATATGATTATTAATAAAATTTATAATAATATTAATTTCCATTTTAATGAAGATGAAAATAAAAGAAATTTAATAAAAACATGAATAATATTATTAATAACTAATTTAATTATAGTAATAATAATAAAAATTTATTTATTGTGAATATTGAGAAATTACATGATCACCTGGGTCAACCACATGGGTAGCACTGACTGTATGGTGCTTGGGAACTATCTCAAAACCAACCTAAATTTTAAAACATTTAAAATTTTAAACCAACACTCAACCCAGAACTTCATGATAATATCGAATGCATATGAATAATAAAATTAAAAAACATTAAATGTCATTATGTGAAGATTCTTCCCACCACAGACACATTCTTCCCTCAGAAATCCACTAATTATATAGTTAACCAAAACACGATTCCATGCTCAGATAAACTGATGAAAAATGTGAATCCCGGGATGACCTTATTCTCCATAGGTGTCACCCAAATAATTAAATATGGAAATGAAGCCCAAGAAGGATGGTATAATAAGATGGGCTAGCTGGTTCTCCCCACCATAAGAAATCAACAACCTTGGGTACTTTAAAACCAAATCAATCCCACCATGATTTAAACATGGAACCCAGTATGATAGAACTCGAAAAATTGAGACAATGGGATGAGAAAACCAACACAACCACTTCTCCACATTAACCAAAAACAACCCCAATGAGTGTGGGAAGTCCTGACGTTAACATCATCTAGATCCTCTTACATGAGTGGAACAACACAAAAAATGAAAATAGGATCGTCTCTCAAACCAACTAAACCCCCAATATATGGTGAATACTGAAGGAAATAAACTATGACTAAAAAATACCCAAAAAATCATTACCCTATCTCAAAAAACCGAATAATCCCCAAAAGAGTGAAAATAAACCAAAACCATCAAATAAGAGGGCCACAAACCTTTTAAAAAACACATAATTACAAAAACCATATCCAGAAAAACAGGACTATTTGGATTACAATAGAAAAAGATCAACACAATCTCCCAAGGAAACGATGGACATAAAAAGTAGTAAAAACCTCAACATCTGAAAATAGGAACGAAAATAAATTAAATGTTCCAATCCAATCATTGAACACAAAACCATGAATAAGGCTTCACACTCCTGACAACTTTTGACTATGCGCGATAATCACCCTGTGACCTGTGGCTAGTGATCTGATGGCAGAAGCATCTCCTGCATCACAGTCAAGCGCTACAATTATTTGGTCACCACATATTTTTCAAGAGAAACATCCTATTAAACATGTCCTAATGACCCAAACAACCTCAATTATGAAACAAATTCGGAGTGATTCGACATGGTCTCATCGTGTTCCCAAACCATCCACATTGGTGGCACACACAAGGATGATGCAACCAACCAAAAACCAAAACCATTGAATGAGACTCTGTAGTATCAGGTTCCACCATCTTATACTTCTCGGCAGATGGGGAACATCCATTAGCAAATTGATAAATTGGAATTCTAACTGTATGCACTACCGAGACCCACTCATCTAGGAACACTTCATCTACAAGATTCTCTAGATGATGGGACACAGACGGGCGGTCCTGCATCCTCATATCTTGATGAATACCCCAGATTAATAAAGAATTCGTCATCAAATCCTACAATTCTACCTTTGGTGAAAAAGGAACCAGTTCCCTGAAATGTCCAACATATTCATTCAACATCATTTGGCCTTGTTGAATACACATGATCTCTTCACTTTTCATTATCTTCACCTATCCAAGTAATAACCATTGGATGAAGATATATTTAAAGACATCCCACATCATCCCAGCTTTCATTGACGGTGGGGCAAAAAACTCCTATTAATCCAAATAAAAACCTTTGAACATACCCAATACATCACCCACAATGAAAACATTGGGAGATCACAATACCCTGAATACATGCTCAACCTCTTCAAGTCAATACACTACCACTAATGGGCCTCAATCAGCACAAAAAATAAGAAATATCTGGGGAGGAAAAAATTGGGCATGACTCATTGGAAACATTAGAGATCTGTCAGGGTGGAATTTTATAAACAGTATATAAAAGACAAATCCAAAATTATATCAAGAAAAATAAATATGAATAAAATTACCTTAATAAAAAAACCGGCACAAAACCCCAAAAAATATAAATAGATAAATAAGTCATCCATTTTGGAAACCATGTTTTAAAAACAATGTCATACCTTTTTTGTCAAATACACACCCTAAAAATTCCATGAACCATTTAACATGTGTTCATGCGCATCAATTTATACATTCCAACACACACATTAAATTCACATACCGACACATCTGAAATATTCATATGGAACACTGTGGGACACACCAATCTATTAACTTACTAATTCCATAAAAGAACGAAATTTACAAACCAAATAAGATTATATTCGTAGAACCTAGTTTACCAAGTTAAATCTATTTAGATGAAATGATATCAAATTCAATACCATTTTCTTGTTCTAATTCGCACTTAAACAAACCAATACCAAGTCATAGCACAACTCACACCACTAACGAAGGAAGAAACATGTTTCTACGACTAACATAGTGACATGGTAGTGGGACATTCCCCAGGTAGGTCACAATGATATGTGGGACCTCAATCATGCACTTGGAATCCCAATGGGTCACTACCCCATGTGGGATCACAACGTGACACCGTATTGCTTACGTTACCATCCCTAAAAAAAATACTGACAAACTACTCAAATCCAGGACTACCCATAGTAACTCGTGGGTCAGTCTGATCTAGAGATTATAACACTATTCCCACACCTACCTCCCAAGTCCCGATAGTCCTAATATGCATCTACTAGACACCACAAATATCCAGAACCGGCTATGATATAATTTTTTCATGAACCAATTTGGGTCGACCCTAAACCTGTCACCCGATCTGGTACGTGGTATAACCCGAAGGGAGTTACAGATCCCCATAGGTTGGCATGTAGTCTCAGAAATCCAAACATAGAAGTACGACTAATTTGAGTTGAAAATAAATATCCAAGGTCATCCAAATAAAAAATGAACAAGAATAAATGACTTGGAACTAAATCTTCATAAATAAACAAAATATTTAGTTACAAAATTCAACTATATAGACTAAAACTAAAAACAAATATAAGGAAAAAAAATGAAATTGTACTTTGCTACAGAAATCTCCATGTGACCACTTACTAGGTCACCTCCAACCACATGTGCAACTCCATTATAACACATATAAAATTTAATAGAAGAACCTTATAAAAACAGAAACTACAACTAAATAGATAATGTAGGCATGAGCACCAAAATGCTTAGTATGAATGCCAATAAACAACAATGGAATCCATATAATTTTACTTTATTGCCGATCAATTGTCACTAGATTGTAAATATAGATATAAAAATATATTTTCAAATTTTTATAAAAAAAATATTTTCATTTAATACAGCCCATTCCATAGTCGCATTCTAAAAAAAAGAGATTACCATTAAAAAGTAAACCCCAAACAATGAAATACAGGATAGGAAAGAAACAATTAAACATGGAATGATGGAAATAAACTAACATATGCTAAAAATAGACTAGTAGTGAGACCGAAAAAATAAAAATCCATGATATAAAAACAATATGATAAATAATGTAACCATGAGTGATCATAAAAATACCTAGAAGAAAACTAGATGTAGTCAGTTCGGAACCAGCTGTAGGGATATGGTGAATTCCCTAATTCTATGACCAACTGGATACTCTAAACTAGCCTCGCTAGTGGAATAACCCACATTTTCTAACATTATATCCTGGGGGTACCAGCCCATCTAATTGGGTTTTATCAGTAACCATCACCCAATCCCCAAAAATATTCCCATGAATCCATGGTAGCAGTTAACAGTGTAAGTGGGAGGCCCTCGCCGGTGTGACTCACCTTACCTGCCTCCACTGCACTTGCCATCCCCAAACATGGACATTACCAAAATGATAATCCCTAAAAAGATCAATCCATGATAGTTGTTCCGAATTTATACTTATACACAAACACACACACACACACAGATATATATATATATATGTATATATATATCAAATCATTAAAGGTTACAACCGCATCGTCACATCACATTACTTTTGAAACATACCTCAAAACGTTCAATGTCTCCAAATGGGCTTTTACACATTTTATTTAACGTTGTTTTCCAAAAATCCACCCAAAACATAATTTCTATGTAGAAAATACCAAAACGTCCTTTACTTTATGAGACCAAATGGTTTTAGAAGAATTTTTTTACAAACTCTTACCAAAACAACCTGAAACACTACCTTTGTATTTGTAACGGAACATCGGCCATTAGGTTCCAATCATTCACCAAAATATGATTAGAGGCCCAGAGGACAAATATCAAGCATAAAATTTAAGGATACATTTTCAAACCAAATTAACCGACACATTACCATTTGAAAACATGTGATCTTTTTAGGAAAAAGTAGGGAAAAGAATGATGAGATATTTTTGGGGAGAGAAAAGTTTTTTACAGTTCTATCTTCATTTGAATGCACATCTATGTGTGATGATTATGAACCCATGGATATTCCACATATGATGTCACACTAGTGTAAACAAGAAATAATTTAAAAAACATTCCAAGGTATGTCACTTTCCATCAATCCAATACACTAATCCTTCAAGGATCAAGGTCACTAACAATGTTTTAAAACCCAAAAGGTAATTCCAAAAATATTTCCCACATATTATCATGTCTTAAAAAGCCTTCCAAACCAGATAAAACACCAAAAGAAAACCCAGATCATGTTATTAAATGTTTACAAGGTCATGCATCAACAAAAGTTATAAATTTCACTATTATAATGTAATTGAGATTTTATTAAATACGTTTACTACCTATACACATAGGATTAATTAAATATTCTCCATAAAAGTTATTTTTTCATATTCTATTACCATAAAAATGCCATTATAGAGTATCCTTTAACATTATGAAAGCGCAAATCAAATATAAAAATTTATTCTAAAAAAATTGGAAATCAATCAAACACCTTTAGCATTGACACAGATTCACATATTCAAAGAATCACATCAAGACAATTTTTAACAAATCCTAAAAATTTAAGAACACTATAGTAGACCAATTAAGGGTATAATAAAGATATGAATCAGGTAAAAAAAATTAATTGGAAGGATTAAAATGTCAATGCAATGTGTTAGAATGGAAAAAAACTGATTCACCAACCTCAACTGCATATGAACATGATGAAACATCAACTAAAGGGAGAGAGAGACCTCGCAGACCAACATCACGTCCTAAACAAAGAGAAAAACAAAATAAATAAAAACCCAATGATTTGGGTGTTGACAAGACGAAGAGAAAAACCCAAAATTAAATGATAAATATATTTTAGGTGGTGTGTGTGTTGGTGAGAGAGGCGTGACTGGAGAAAGATCTCGCACTGGAGAGGTTATCTGACCAATGATAGGGGAGCATGATGGGAAGGATGTCCGACCAAAGAATATGGGTGAATTGATAGTGTGGGGGGTGCACTGGAGACCATCGTCGTGTGTAGGGATGACACATAAGGGGAGAGGGGGCATAGGAAAGAGAGACATTGTTAGAAGGGAACACCACTAAGAAGTGCTCTGGCCGGAGAGGGGAGTGCACTGGCATCACACACAAGGGATGAAAAACGAAGGGTGATGTGCCATGTATGGGAGAAAGGGAAACCATAGATTTCTAAAGGAAAAAATAAAATTAAAATAAATAAATAAATAAACCAAATTATAATACTATCTATATTTATATTATTGTTACTAATATTTATAATAACATCAAAAACCATTTTAATAATGATAATTATAACATATTTTTAATATATATATTTTTAATAATATTAATACCTATTTTAATAAAAGTAATAATAATAACTATTTTTTTATTAAATATCAGGCAACCACAAGGTCACCAGGGCCAACCATATGGTTACCACTGACCATGCAGTGCATGTGCACTCCCCTGACACCCTCCAAAATTCCCAAACATTAAATAATTTAAACCAACAGTCAAACCAGTTCTTGATGAGGATATCAAATTCCATGGAATAGTAAAATAATATAATTTTAAATATTGGTGCATGACAACAACCTACACTAATAGTCTATATAAATTAGCATTATTATTTTTTTGTTTCTTAATCCATATTGATCGGTAGTGTAATGGCTAAAGCAACCTCCCATTATAGTTAAGGGTACCAAAAAACAAACTAAAACCTTTGATTCATTACCAAATATGGGTAAGGGATATTTTCAAAATAATTAGTTTAAAATAAAGATCCTTGTCATGGATCCAATGAAATCCATGGATTAAATTAACAAGACCAAAACCCTATGATTTATATTTCATAGTTTCATTTCAGAATACAAGGTGGATGAAACAGTTTCTTAAGGATATAATCATACAATGGTTGAATCCCCGTACATCTATAAGATTTTTTTCTAAAAAATATTACATAGAATCTCCATGAATTGTATGTATAAATGAGTAATGATTAAATTCATAAATTATTCAATCTTTTTTCTACTATGGTAATGGATTACCTCAACATAGGTTGTATCCCCTTCATTAATAATTTTATAATTTTGAAAATTAAATTCATTCTTCTACTCACCAATAAATATTTGGTTTTATGATTGAATCAAATAATGTATTTTCCTCAGAAAATGTTAGGGGCCACCTAATGTAAAACCTCATCAATAACCTTATCATTAGAGGTCCCTGTAATTCATGAAGCATATGTACCTATGATTGGTTGACCGATGGATGATTTAATTACAATATTGACATATCATTGGTCCATTTATTTCATCAAATTTTTCTTCTTCAACACTCTATTACCTTTAATAGACATATTAATAGCCTAAATGGAGATATAAGAAGAACTGTAAGTGCCTTTAACCAAGGAATTGAACACATCATTCACAAAACCAGAAGAATTGTATGGAACTACTAAAAAATGGTTTCTCTGGAGACATCAATCCATCAATACCATAGTAACCATGTTAAAATGTGTGGAATATTTTACCAAGGTATTGAATTAATTTATATTCACAACTTCAAAATAATCTCTAAGAACTTTTGAATCCCAATTATTCATGAGATTTTTTGCCTCTAAATCCAGAGTAACCAGGTTTAGATGGGTATAAAAATATTATTCAAACACCATTGAATCAGAAATTCTTAATGTTATTGAATCCATATGACCATAAACCGGCTCACAATCTTCATGTAATTTATAGAGAATTGAGATACACATTATAGAAAATGTTATATTTATAATAAATTCAATTAAATAAGATACAATTTATTATAAATTTTATAAATATATTTATAATGTAAATGTATTTATAATAAAAATATATTTACTATAAAAATATTTATAATAAAAAAACATTTATTATAAATTTACTTATGGAAATAAAACTATATATATATATATATATAAATTTTTGGGATTTTACTATATAAATAATTATATTGAGATACTATTGTAGTGCTAATATTCATCACAAGTGTGATTTAATGCCTTGTATTTATGATTTCTAGCCATAGGGCCTCCAATATATCATTTGAGGTCACATTAATAGATATTAGAACACCTATATATTACATCAGACCATGGGGGAACTCCTTGTCCCCACTTGTAGGTACAACTCAAGGGGTATCATGATGTGCTTGAACATAGTTTTAGTTATTTTTGGGTGGGGGTGAGAATATGAAGAGGTAGTAAAATATAATTCTGGGGAAAATCCCCCTATCATAAATGCATGGTCATTATAGCTGTGGAATTGTCCCGAAACATAGTCAACTCATGAAAACATAATAGGGATGTTGTTATCCTATTTCATCAAGTTGGGAAGCTAATGGTGATACAACAAGAAAATAAAGTGATAGATGACTGAGGATGATGATCGTGAATGTAGGCCAAAAAAATGTGTGGTTCTTTGTGTATGATTTATGGCATAGTGTATTTGGTGTAATGAAAAAGGGCCTTTGTGATAGATAAAGGGAAATCATGGACACAATTATCGGCTTTAGTGGTCATCACCATTCATGGAATGTTATCTATAAATATATAATAAAATAAGTCAAATTGGTGATTTCCAATCATTTATACGTGGGATGAGGATTTACCCAATGGGATTTCTTGATGTGTGTATTTCTTGTAGTTTGTATCCCCCTATACAAATTAACAAATTTCATAAAAAAAGTGTCATATATAATTTTATTTATATAATAAATAGAATTTTTATTAATATAATTGACATTCCTTAAATATATTTATTATAAATGAAATAATATATGATAAATTTTTTATAAATATAATAAATAAATTTTTGTAGTTGAGGAATTCATAGAGTGGTAAAGTCACTATGAAATCCTATATAATACCAAGGTTAGACTCATGAAATACATAAATTTATGTAGATTTTTCATTGGATAAAATAGCACGTATTATTGTACTATAGTAGTTGAGTATTATAGTAGGTGAGGGTATTATATTAGTTAGTATTATTCATAAAAAAATTATTTTAGCAAGCATTTCAATGACCTTCATGGCCATCAAAGGCTCCTCAATCATTTTAGATCAAGGACTGATAGTCCACTAGATTAAAATGAAGAATTAGAGAAATTATATTTAATAAAATATATCTAGTGGGTGTTTTCCAATCCTTGTGGGGATGTATGAGGTTTGACCAACTAGAGTGCATAGGTTTGTAAGAGATTTTAGTTTATTAATCCATGAACAAAATAAACATATATACTAATTATATTTATAATGAAATATATTTATAATTATAAATATATTAATAATAATTATAAATTATTTTAATTTTTATAAATTTATTTAATATATATATAAAATTTACCATATATGATTAAATTTATATTATAAATATATTTTTTACAAATATTGTGAGAGGATATGGGTCATGGGTCGTGCTCACAATATTAAATGGAATTAGACATGATGATCATTGATGGCTTCCTCAATCAATGTTTTTCGATCCAGTGGAGTTTTTAATTACTCCTATAAAGCATTATGGAATGTCGACATCTCAAATTAGAGATTTGGTCCCTAATTTTTAGATTGTGAAGATTCTAAATGAATCTAGGTTTTAAAAAATATAATTTTTTTATTTTATTAAAAGTAAATGTTAATCTACTCTTTATATCTTGATTAATGTATCTTTAGCAATTTTTGATGTAGATAAAAGCTTAATGGAGAATAATATTTAGGAATGTATATTTTGGATGATTCCCAGATTATCTCTTTGAAGGATCATATAGTTGGATTTGATGATCTGAGTCAATGAATTTATTATATTTGGAATCCTCTAATTGGAACATGATATAAATTGTCAATGTAATATCCATATTTTCATTCCCTTAAGGGAGATTAATCATACATATTGGGGATCCGACTATGTGTCTCTTAGGTTAGGTATCTTAAAGATACATGAACAATATCATTTTTAATCCATAAAAATAATGTAATTATATAAATCATGTATGAGATTATATTAGAAATTTAAATTGGATACTTTTTAATCCTATAAGTTTATTGGATCATGATTCTTCCCTTATCACTCTATTAAAACTTAATCATGACAATGAGATAGATTAGGAATATTATTGATGGTGATTTTTCTCTTCCTTAATAGGGATTATTATTATTCTTTCCCTTTATAATTGAATTAATCTTTTAATTTAATTTGATATGTTTTCCCCTTTTTATCATTCTTCTAAATTCATTTGTCATGAATCTGAAAAATGAAATAGGTAACTTCTATATTACTTATTAATAAATACAAAGAATCTATATTAATCTTATAGATAAATGGATAGATCTACATATTTTTCACATGAGGATTATAATAGATAATACAATATAAAATATGTGGTTCCTAAAACTAATTATACTGTCGTGGCATGTGCATAGATATAGATTTGGGCTTATTCGTCATCTCAGGTTAAAAAATTAAAAGAAATTACTTCAGCTCTATCACAAGATTCTCATGATGGGATTTAGACTAAGAAGAAATTATGGTGGGTGATGATGAGAACTCGGATAATTATTTCTTCGACAGTAACATGGAAATGGATATTATTGACCATATTTAAGTTTTATTTATGTCGAGTAGTGTTAATATATGAAAATATACAATATATTTCTCACATAAAAATACTAAGGGTTGTTCTTTAGTATCTATGAATATATTGAATGAAAATTATAATAAAGGATCTAGAGGAATGGATGTCTCTTTGTAGAAGGGTGGTCTATGAATATGGTTATTATGTTCCCTCAAGTTCTAACATTGAAATTAATTGGGAGAATTGATGCAATAAGACTATATAAATTTAATGATTTCGATTCCCCACCTGGGGGTCATGTCAATGACATAAAAAATATTCTTAAGAGGCCCATTTTTAATAAGAAATCTAAAATGGATATTTCAAAAGTTGATTCAACATTCTTTGATGAAAATGAGGCACTTTCCATGGGGTATTAAAACTTTCTTCCTATGGATTCTATTACTCTTGGTGAATTGGATTCATAATCAATTTTAGTATCACAAATAAAATTATGATCTCCTGACAACAATTAAAATATTTTTATGATGGTCAATTAATAGAATGAAATGGATTCTACTTCAAAAAAATATGTTATCAATGTTAGTGCTATAACAATGAATCAAATGTTATGTGAAAATGAAAAGTTTGATGCTTTGAGTGCACTTGAGATGAGAAGAAGGAAAATGATGGGGTCAAAAATGTAAATATTTGTACTAAACGGATGGTGGAATGTATGTTTTACACTTATAATTCTTTAGATATTATTGAATCACTATATGATTTGATATCATATCTAGAAAAGGTTATTAACAATGTTTTCATCGAGGCAGATTCACTTTTTTTGTTTAATGATCCTGTTAGGAGATCTTAATGGTCATTAAATGAATTGGGAGAGGGAAAAACATATAATTGTGGATTTCACCCCCTTTTGAGGTTTTTGAGTATCCCAACATAAGATGAGTCTATATTCCTAGGCTGAGATCAAAAAGCAGCTTAGACTAAGATGTTTTAAATGAGATTTTTTTTAAAAAATTATTGTGCGTTTCTTTTTATTACTATTTTCATTGGTCATTGTTCTTGATTTCATTTTTTTATGAGTTATGCCTTTATTATCTATCCTACTCCACTTTTGTTATTCCTCAATATTTCTTTAAAAAATGTGGTCTAACACCAACCTGTTTTTAAATTTCTTATTTATATAATTTCATTTCCCTAAATATATTTATTATAAATGTAATTATATATGATATATTAATATAAATAATATATATAAATAATATAATTTTTTAATTATATATATATATAAATTTATTTATATTATTTAAAATTAATATATATATATATATATATATTTATAAATATATTTATTATATTAAAAAAAATCCACTATATTGATTTTTTTACATTATAATTATTTTGTATTAATATAATTCTAGTTCCCTAAAGGTATTTATTATTATTATATTTATATTATAGATATAGTTATGAATTTAATTTTTTTTATTTGTCATAAACACCTTATAATCTTGCGTGAAACTTCCCATGTTCAAATATAAGCGGGGGAAGGATTCTTGTAAGCACAATAGTGAGTACTGTAGTAGTGGTATGATTAATCAAATATGAGATTTTTTTACACAAAAATGGGCCATAAGGCCATCAATCCTTCTTTCCATCAATTTCGAGATCCTGAATAATAAAATGGGAATAAAATGGGAATTATGACATGATTACGTATAGGACACAACATTACTAAACACAAGAGACATTAGGAGGGATGCTCCAAAGACTGATGAGTGCATTAGAACATATCATTTTGAAATCAACCCACTCATGTCTCTAATATAAAATATACGAGCGCTCAAAAATATTCTAGTTTTGGGTAGTATGGTATAAGGGTTGCTGGAAAGAGGGAGGCCGACCTGCTAACTAGTGAATATGAAACTCATGTGGCATTAAAAATTTCAAAGCACAACTAGAAGGATACAAAATGTGATGAAATGTTGGCATCAATAAGTGGGATTCTCAAAAGAGTAATGGGTGTACTACCACCCATAAAATGATCATCTTCCCACATGCGATTTTGATGGGGGAAAAAGGTTGAATTCCAAATCATAATAAACCAACATGGAATGATGATGCTAGTAGGGGTGTTGATGCGGTGTTTAGATACTAATGACTCTAGATATCAATTGGCTTCCCATAAGTTCCATAGTCTATCTATTTCATGGGAATTTTGTATGGTAATAAGGTATGTATTAGATGAAGGTGGAATATGGATATATACAATTTCATTACTGGCATGATGAGACAATATTTTTTATGGTGATCCATGTCCATGTAATGGTTCTAGGGTCTCTTATTCATTTACTAAGCATAAAAAATAAACCGAATAATTGGTTCATTTGGATTGAAGGGGTTTCTAAAATTCTAATTCTTCCTGTAAATGTTTCTTTATGTATCCATGATTGAACCCCTCTTGATCAGCCTAACATGATTCATAGGTTTGGGTGAATGATGATCATCTAATTCTCAGTGTTAGGTTGAAGCTCTGACAAATCCTTTAGCATCAAGACGATCACCATGATCCATTCTCCTCGATCCATGAAGGATATCGAATATAAAAATCATGGATGTGAGATTTTTTTCTTTGATATGATGATAATGAGAGATGAGATCTCAAAATTGTAGGATTGAATAGTTCCCTGAAAATGAGCTCCTCTATAGTTATAAAGCTTAGGTTTGGAAGCAAAAAAGGGTTCCACAAACACCATATATAAAATTAAAACTAAATAAGAAATAAATAGATCATTTTAAAGAGATTACAATGTCAAAATGGAATTTGTATTTTTATCACTTTCTTGTAAAATATTATTAATATATTACATGACAAAAGTGACTCATTAATTTGACTCGTAATTTCTTATAGTATTAAAAAAACCATAAAAATTAAAATAATATTTTTTCATGGAATAGTTTATCCTATGTTCACTTAATTCCTTCTGAATAATTTTATTAAATAAATTCAACACCAATTATTTTATACTCAAATAGTAATGAATATATTTTCTCGTTGGAAGTCATTTATTCTCATAAATCTCTTGATCTTGATGGGGGAATAGAAGGCATATTCTACTCTTCATCCGAATGGGTCAGACACTTGAATACTCTATTCTATGTGATCCTCTATGCTAGTATCTCGATAGTATTTCATACCATTCAAATAATATGTATAGATACTAGAAACACATAAGTAATCTTATATAGAAAACAAAAAGTCACATAAATGAAGAAATTCCTATAAACACAAATCATGTAATAAAATACCATTCTCTCATGATATCTCATAAAGAAAGATGCATAGATTGTCCCATCATCCATGATTTCTTTATTAGTTGTTGACATGTCTATATGTAATTACTATATTTTACCATGAGAAATTATTTAGTAATGTTACATCCATTTAGATATACTATCCCAATGATATCACATTTTTTCAGAAGTGAAAATTATCTCATAGTTATTCAATCAATTCAATACCCAATACAAGCTTCCTCTCTATGAAATAAATTCCATAGTATTCATCATACATCAAAGTACCTGATCAAATAGTATACACTTATAATTATATCATCTTAGGGTACCATTTCACATGTTTTCACATAGGAACTAACAATGAAACCCAAAACATGTGATTCAATTATTTTTGGGTCATTCGTCACAATCTCTACTCAATATCACCGTTTAAGAACTTCTTAATAAGAAGTCTCAATGCATATGAGCCTGCAACATCATATGGTCACACATAATTTGGGTCATCTTAATATGATGTATATGGAACATATGACATAACTTTGCTAGTACTCTCATGGTGTCTCACGGTTCTCATTATATCATGAGAACACCTATATCATTTTTATATGACATGTAATCCAAGCTTTCTCACACCAATGATGTGGAGACAAAAATATCAAAAATATAATGTCAAGGTGAAATAATTTATTTATAATACATTAAATATGTAATGATAACCAAATTAAATACATGATTTTGGACTAACACACCAACTTAAAACACTCCCACAAACACTAGAGCCAACTACTAACAACTCTCAAGTAGCTACCTCTCAAATGATAATCATGTTTCTACTGATATATGTATTTATGGAAGGGTTAATCATGTTATCCTATGTTGCTAGCCATATAACTAAAAATTCACCTTTCTAATTTAAAAACCATAAGAGATTAATAATTTGAAGTATAATCTTTTACTTCTAGTGTGACATGGGATACTCAGAAAACACCACTATTGTTTTATTATCTTAATAAACTGTAATTTTTTTTACTACTAGGTAAATCACTAATGTCTAAGACAACTAGTTATCTACATACCACCTTATTAAATATATTGGAGGCCTCTATATTACTGGATTCTTCTATAGAGTCAGAAAATGTTGGTTTCCTTTAGCTTTTCCATCTCATTGCAACTCCATTTATAAAAACAACATATCCTGACTACGATTTTAGGTTATCGTGATCTATCTAGAAACTAGAATCAAATTTTCCCATCACTCTTAGATTCACATATCCTCTATAAAGTAGGAAGATATCTGTTATAAAATGAAAGTACAACATGATAGTTTTCATATATTTATAATGAAACTCTCCAAGATTATCTTGATATATTACCTCTATGCTTAATGAAAAGGAATCATCTTACATAATTTGGACCCATTAATACATAATAGACCCTACAGTTTTGGAATAACAGATTCCACTACTTCATTCAATATACAACTATGATTTTTGAGACATCTCATAGAGGGATTGATTCTTTGTGACATTAGAAACTACCGTCTCTTGGATTGTTCTATATTTTACAATTTGACTTCCATGTCAATTTATATACATTGACAAAGACTAATAATTCATAATATCTATCTTGATATGTCATATTCCCTTGGAAATTGGATATTTCACATATGTATGTTGAGGAGAGTCATTTATTTAACTATATATTCCCTGACTATAAAACATTAAATATGATTCCAATAATTAATATGTCATCAATATATAATATAATGAAAATTTTTTCATTCACATTAACCTTCTTTATTGACTCATGGATCATTTTTTATTGATGAATGAAATTGTCATTATGGCCTTATAACAATGATCATTCAATGATTATGATTCCAACTTGAACACATATATGGATATCTACATCTCGTATAATTTATTGGAACTCGTTGACATAATAAACACATCATGTCGAGTCATATTGACATCTTTAAATAACATCACATTTAAACAAAATGTTTCAACATACAGTTTACGAATCTCATAATCAAGGAAGATATTTTTTTTCATGTAATATTTCGATGGATTTCATCATCAATACTGGTGGAAAGGTTTCATCATAGATAATGAATTAAATTTTCTTGAAACCCATTGCTACCATTAATTTTGAATAATTATTTACAATAAAATACATTTATGACACAATATATGGGAATTTCATCTCACTTTTTATATCTGTGAGATACATGCCATGTTCAAAACACTTTTATTTTTTTTGTATATACAATTCCCATTAATGTATTATATCATGGTTATTATTAAATTTATGTGTAGTTAAATATTCATTATATGATCATTAATTAATTTTTTTTTCAAAAGTTACTATATAGAGAGTATGATCCCAAGTTACCATGTGGTATTAGTTTATGGAAATTATCTCATCTTTATATATTCCATTAATAATTATAAATATCCATTATTTTCATAATATTTTTAGGTTGATTTATTTTTATTTCCATACATGGAGATCATTATAACATGTTACCATGTGATAGTAATTTATTGAAATGATCTCATAGTTTATCAAGATTGTTAATGATTACGCTTCCATTGGTGAAATCGTATGAACCATATCTCTTGAAAAACAATATTTTTATTCTCCTATTTTTATAGATGATATTCCAATGTACTAGTATAATTTTTTTCACTCTTTTTTTCATAATATAATTAATAATATATTTTTAAAAAACCCAACCATATTTCTCTCTTTGGTCATAATTTTTTTTATTTCAAAATACCATGCTTTCAAAAAATATTTTAAAATTTTATTTGAAGATAATTTTAATCGAAAAAGAATATAGAAATTATTTATTGTTTTAAAATATCGTATTAATTATTTTCAAAAACCTTTTTTTGAGAAAATTGATTTCAAATACTTATTATTTACTAATAAATAATATTTCAATGTTGAAATGGTATTTTCTTAAATAATTGTTTTTAAAAGCACTTTAAATATTATTTCCCAAATATGATGTTGTACATTGGTGTTAATCATTTATTTCTTTAGAAATTATTCAATGATTCCATTCATATTCATTCCAAAAATGGTTTAGGATCTTATGTAATGATTTTTATGAAACAAATTTCTCATTCACGTGTTATATTCATTTTAAAATCACTTCTTTTACTAGGTTATTATTTTTATGAAATGATTATGAAAACTGAATTTTTTCCATAGGTTTTGATATGATTACATATTTATTATACCCATTTCATTTCATGGGTTATCGAATGATTTTTTAGTATTATTTCACATGTATGTATGATTTAATTTTTAAATGGGTGGTACCTATATCTCCCTCCAATGCATTGGGTAAAGATTTATATTTTTTGAGATATACTAATATTGTCCTGGGAGTGTTCATTGACTACTAATATGTCCAAAGAAGTGAAACATGTCTACCAATATGGAATGGGTAGTGAAATAATACAACTAAATGGTTGTGAGATTGAGCCATGACTACATTGATGGTATGAGAAGAGAACCCATACTAGAAAGATGGCATTAGTAGTGATGCATTGACTAATATAGAAGTAAATTTTATGATTATGTGTCCTCCAAAATTCCAAGTATTATTCCAAAGTTATACTTTATTTATTATCAAATTAAATTCCTTATGATTCATGTCATATGAATATAAATTATTTATGCCATGATTCATTATTATTATTATCATATTCTATGCTGGGTAAGATCTTTTAATGTTATGATCACACTATCATACCTCTATACTCTTTTTTATTCTTACTTGTCTCCCCTGTTTACCCTTACTAAGAATATTAAATCACCCATTTTATGTCTCATTTCCCAATTAATGAATATATTTATTAATAATCATGTGTCAAAATATGGTTGAAGTCATAAAGAACCAAGTGAGAGATAATTTATTTCACTTATGTATTAGTTTATATGTTTAAAATTTTCCAATGTAAATAGAATAATATGGTTGTTGGGAATATATTTGTAAAATATTTTATGTATTCTAAACACGATATGTAATTTAAATGAAAGAAAGAATACAATTTCAATAGTTTGTATCTGCGAAAATTTTTAGTTATCCTTCAGAATCTTGGATGAGAGAAAATTAGTCAGAACCATAATGACATTACTAAATATTGGTGTATGGATAAGAAAATGTATTGGAAAATATCATTGATTTTTTTAAAGGATATAGTGTGTGGTTTCCTTCAAATAGATCATTGCCTAGATACTAAAAGTGGATGTTGATTAGGAACAAATATATACATTGGTCTTAAATCTGAAAAGGTTTTTGGGTTGGACTAGACATAACTGGGTACACAACAGTGGAACATGATACACACCTAGTTTGACACTCCTAGGGGATATAATTTTTGAATTAACTAACTCTTCATAAAAAATCATGAATAATTTAAATGGATTTTGGCTATGAATATGATATGATAACCAGAATATGTCGTAGTTTAGGAAAGGTTTCATAATTTAGACATTCTATACGTAAATTTTCATGATTATGTGGTTCCCCACATTAATAATAGTTTCTTAATATATGTTTATTAATTTAGTCAATTGATGAAACCCGAAGGAGCCACATTAATGGTGAATGCAGCAGACAATTTAATGATTTTTTCTAGATAAATAAAATGCCATGGTAGAATTAATTAATAATATTTTATCAATCATCACACAAAATTATCTAGGTATGAATCTCAGTAGAATTCAAATGATAAAAGCAGGGAACAAAATTCTATATTGTCATTCATGAGGAAACATCCACCATCTTTTAGGGAGTATTCTAATATACTTATTTCCAATAAATGGATCAGTACTACTGAGAACATATTCTCTATTATCTATTTTTTAGAGAATGAGAAAAATATATTGGATTTTTTGGATATATGGAGAAGTAGACTAGGGGTGGATTCTAATCAATAATATGATGTAGAAATATGATATTGAATATATTTATTTGGATGAGTTCAAGAACATATTTTTCAATAAGTTCATTCCTTGGATTCTTCGTACCAAGATATATAAAGGGTTCCTTGAGTTGAATCAAATGGATGATACATATTTTTGAAACTATGAGTATAATTTCACAATACTTGTGAGGTACACATCATGAATTATCATCCAACCCAAATGTAATGTTTAAAGTTTTGTCAGTGGCATAAATCCATGTCTTTTAAAGGTGTTGGACATAGTATAATTTAGTAGAAATGAAGAGAATGTAAATTTTGTAATCTAGGATGAAACAGTGTTTAGATTCATGTACTAATCCCATGGGTTTTCCATGAAATGTATGATTGAGTTTAAAGTATAATCTACAAAACATGTAGAATATAGTATGACCATTCTTTTCATGTCTATATATGGATAGATGAATATAATAAATTGCCTACAAGGATATAATAAAAACTGTAAGCGTGAAATTGAAGCCATAATGCATGTAATTATTGTATTAGTTGGAATAAGTTAGTGAAAGTTGTTACTATAGAATGATTCATAAAATAAACCTCCCAGACATTAGTTCTCCATGTGCGAGGATAATGAAAATTACCCTAATCAGTTCTAAAATTCAATGGATTCAGATGATGATTGGCCTTAACATCCTCTTTATAAGAGGTATAAGCACATATCTCAGGAAATAACTATTTTTGAATAGGGGTTCTATAATGACGTGGTGAAGGTACACTTCCCATCGACTCTGAAGAAGAAAATTTCAAAATTGATTATCGATCTACAAACTGTTTGAGATCAAAATAATTTATAAAGGATGTTAACAGTACAAATAAATTAGTTTTTGTGGAATTATAAGTTCAAACCAACAATGGTATCATGATATCATCTTAGGCCTATGATTCCAATAAGGTAGATGTTTGTGGTAATTCAATTCCTTCAAATCGTGTCATTATTCCTTTTGCTGAATTTGATGTCATCTTAGTCA
Organism: Viscum album; assembly: GCA_963277665.1. Classification (NCBI taxonomy): domain Eukaryota; kingdom Viridiplantae; phylum Streptophyta; class Magnoliopsida; order Santalales; family Viscaceae; genus Viscum; species Viscum album. The sequence goes on from OY728162.1 coordinate 43,110,753, forward strand.
TGGATTGACATTCTCTTCATAAATGACAAAAAAACAAATTGTCGAGTAAGGGAAGTTGTGTTTGATATTTCAAACCCTCATATGATATTCAATAAATTTGACCATATTTATGAATTTCATTTGGATATTACATATAGTGTATGGGTATTAATTTTTATTCATAAGCGTTGTTTATCTGAAATGGATGGGGGTAAATGCATCATTGATGATATGCATACTATTCCACAATTTTTGGATGTATTTACAAAAGAGTGGCATATACATAGACTAAAATGTGATGTTGATTCCTCAATAAAAATCATACCCAGTTCCACACCAATTTCAAAGACTCCCTATATAATGAAACTGATTGAGTTGACGACATTGAATAAGTAACTCCAAGAAAACCTTGATAAGGTATTCATTTATCTGATTGTGAAACCAAGGGTTGAACCTATTCTTTTTTGGAAAAATAAATATTTATCAATGTTACTATGCTTTGATTATCAGAATTTTAATAATATCACGATCATGAGTAATTATTTTATAACTATATTGATTAATTGTTTGATAAAATGTGTGGAGCTTAATACTTTTCCAAGAATGACCTTTAATATATATATATCATTAATTTAGGGCCACAAAGAAGGACATACCTAGAATGACATTCCGTACAAGGTTTAGAAAATATGAATATATGTTAATTACTTTTGGTCTTACTAATTCACATTATATATTCATTTATTTAATGAATAGATTCTTTAAAAATTACCTTAATAAGTTTATGTTAGTATTTTTAGATGATATTCCTTTCTATTAAAGTAAATGGAAGACCATGGAAACCATTTGGGAATTATATTAAAGACCCCAGGGAAGGTGATTCTGTATTAGAAATATTGCAATAGTGAATTTTGGATGAAAAGTATTTTATTTTTGGTTCATATTATCTAAAGATATATTATTTCATTAGATCCATCAAATAAGGATTCTATTGAATACTGGACATGAACAACGAAGGTGACTCAGATCCATATATTTTATTTTGGTTTTAGATTGATATTATAAATGGATTTTTGCGAATTTGAAATAAAAATAAAATCTTCTAATTATGTTTAACTATAAGGGTTTCATGTTCCTCTTGATAGGTGAATGAGAGGTAATGTTCAAGGAACTAAAGATAAGGTTAGTCAGATCACCTATCCATACATTATGTTGTACTAGAGATGGTTTTGTAATATAAAGTGATGCATAGAATAAGTTATTAGGATGTTTTGTTATGTTGAATAAAATTATTATTACTTATGAATCATGGAATCTTAAATTTCATTAGAAAAACTAACCAAGTAAGGATTTGGAGTCATTAGGTGTATTTTTGTCATTAATGATTTGGAGGAGTTATCTCTATGGAGTAAATTGTGATATATATACCTATAATAAAATTTTTAAATATATACTCTCCCAGAAGGATTTGAACATGAAACAGAGAATTTGTTTCGTGTCGATAAAGTGTTATGAATTCTCAATATATTACCACCCTAGGAAAGTGAACAAGATGACCAATGATTTGATTGGAAATGATTGTTCTAGATTATCTATTATGGGGATCTCAAAATATTGAATATTTTTATATGTTCAATTTATGCATCTCAAAATACAGAAGGAATTGGGAAAATGTTATCTTTCTTAAATGATTATTCAACACTTTATCCATGTTATGATTAAGGAGTTGTAGAAGGAAGACATAGAGTTGAAAAGGAATGTTAGAAATGATCTTAAGTTTAACCATGATTAGGATGGAATGATAAGGTTCATGAACCCTGTATGTGTTCCATCCATACTATATTTGAAACTACTATTAGTCAAATAGCGTAGTTTTTTATTCGCTAAACATCTTATAAGTATGAATACGTATATGAATTTTAAAGAATAATTCAGGTGGTATGTAATGAAGAGAGATATAAAAGAGTTTGTTTGATGATGATTGATATTCTATCAAGTTAAGGATGAAGAAAAAATTATAAATGGTTTTTCTTCCATTACCCATACATGAATTGAAATGGATGAACATCAATACGGACAGTGTTTTTGGAAACCCCAATACCTCTAAAATGATTAATACTATATGGGTGGTAGTCAATCTCCATAGAATATCATCAAAATCCATCTCTATCATAGAAGGATTCCATGTATATCAATTATCTAGGTTATACATTTCGGAATAGGTAAGGTTTCATGGAGTACCACATACCACGGTATTGGAACTGAATCTAAGGATTAAATCTATGTTCTAGAAGAGTCCTAAATAATAAATTTTTAAAAAAATTAGTTTTATCCTTGCTCGTCTTTCGCACACATATGGTCTGTCTGAAAAAAATTCAAACCCTATAGGATATATTGAGATATTTTTCATTATATTATAGAGGTGGTTGGGATCAACACCTTCCTTGAGTTTAGTTTTCTTAAAACAATAGTATTCAATCAAGGATTTAGATGTCACCCTATGAAAACCTCTATGAGAATAAATTTAGATCTCAACCTCTTAAGCTGATGATAAAGAAATAATGTTATTCAGACTTGAGATCACTGAATAAATGGAAGAGAAGGTCAGAACCATTCAATATATTTTTAACGATGATCAAATTAGATAGAAACATCATTATTATAATAAATGGAATGATCTAAAATTTGAGGTTGGTGAGAAGTGATTTCAATGAATCTCACCACTAAGGAGGGTTATGGGGTTCAAAAAAGGGAAACTAAGCCCAATGTATATTAGTCACTTTGAAGTTCTTGATCAAATCAAGATGCAAGCCTATCTCTTTAACTTCCTCCAAATATATTTCAAGTCCATGATTTCATCCATGTATCTCTCCTATAGAAATACATACCTATCCCTTCACATGTACTATAATCAAAGGTCATATTGTGAGATTAGGATTATTGTTACAAGGAAGATCTAGTTGAAATCATGGGTCATAAGGAGAAAGTTTTGTTAAACCAGACCACTCATCTGTTCGAAATCATGTAGAGAAATAACTAGTTATATGCAGCTCTATGGGGACTTGATGACATGATGGTGTATATGTCTTCTACTTTTTTGACTATAATAAGGAATTTTAAGGGAGAAATTCATTTTTTGCAGTAGAATATAACACCATGTGTTTATTTGATAATTTGTTCTTCTATAAATAAAATGGTTTTCATTGATGTCTTGCATTCCAAAATGTTGAACAATCATTTCACAAAACACCAAAATGGATTTCTCTACACAAAAAAATTACATAGCATCCATTACAGTCAACACTAAGTTCCTATGAAATATCATGTTTCTGCTATAATTATTTAAATGATATAATTATAACAAAACCGTTAAACCTAGAAATATGAATATAAATATTCACTTTTAAAATATTATTTATAATTATTATATTTATATATATAATATAATTTTAATGAAAAATATAATTATAAGTAAATTCTTTATATATTTAAAAATACTATCATCTCAAATGAAATGCTTTTCATGTCCATTGAAAAATAAATAAATTATTTTTTGAAAATTTTTTAAATTGAATTTAATAATATAAGAATAATTTTTTAATATGAATTTCAAAATTAACAATGGGTGGGTATATTGGATTTTTCTAAGAAACATCATTTTTTGGATGAATAGTGACAAATACATAATTTTAATTCAAAAATTCATTTTCCTCTAATTTATTTATATAGTTAAATTAAATTTTAATATGTTTTTAAAGTATAAATAAATAATCCATTCCAAATTTAACCCAATTTAGATAATTTTAACCAATTTCACATTTAAATTGGATATAAATACTTTGCAAAAGTTTTATGATTTTTACTTTAAAACCACATAGTGTCATCCCATCCGCTAGATTATTTTCAAATTAATTTCTACAAATTCTATGATTGGAATTTGTATAAATGGATTATATAATGGAAATAAAAATAATTTATAATTATTTATATTTTAAACTTATAATTTTACCAAAAATATTGGTGAAGTTGAATAAAATTAATTATGGAAATTAAATGAAAAATTGCCTTAATAATGAACTAAGACTTAAACCGAATGACCATAAAGACCTAGAAAAATTTACAAAAGCCATTTTATGTCAATATATCGACCCTATACTATCTCTTATATAATTTTTATCTATTATTAAAGCTACTTTTAATGGTAAAAATGTTGGTATAATTCTTATTTCAAAAAATTACAAGACTGTCACTCCTCCTCAACTCTAAGAAGGCCTCTTGTCCTCCCACTTCCTCACACATCTCAAGCAACATTGTTTCAACTGATATATTCCAAAATAGCTTCTACACATCCCTACCCATATAATAGAATCCAATTATTTAGAAAAACCCATTCCTAGTAAGCCCAACCTTGAAAAAAAGGAGTTACCCAACGAAAATGTACCATTTTTCTCAAGATCTTTTGTTTTATTTTCATTCTCAACCCCATAAACTATCCTTATTACTTTCTTATACAATAACACATGTATCCTAAATAAACATATATTTTTTATGCTGTATTTTTTACCTACAATTACTCACACTTCCATATAATGGTTATAAAACATATTGTTTATGTGTATGGTGAACTACCACCTCACGAGGCGATGCTTGTTCATTTTTAAATTACCACCATTCATGGTTGAGAATTGTGATGGAAGAGTGGTTTTTATATGAAATATATTTTATGATTTATTTATTTATTCCTCTTTAATTATTTTATAACACATACCTTTGTACTCTCTATCTTTTTTCAATATTATAACATCATTTGTGTATGTGTGGAGTACCACTTCCTCAAAAGTGATGTTATTAATTCACACATTAATTGGACAGTGTTTATAAAGAATTTAATGGAAATATATTATATATATAGAGTAATAATGAATATTTAATAATATTTTATAGAAATAATAATATATTTTATTTATATATCTTCTTTTAATATGAAAACAATTTGGAAACAACGTTAATTTGTATGTTTGACCAACCATCTACACAAACGGTGTATTATGTTTCCTTTTTCTATATTTAATAGATTATTATAAATGAATACATGCTGAATATATATTAAATTTATATAATGTTTTAAATTATTTCAGTAATTAAATCAACCTCTACACAAAATGATCTTAAATAACTAGTGAAAACGTGGATTAAGAACAAAGTAAATATTTCCCAAGGTCAAACCACTACATTGAATTGTTAAAAAAAGGTTAATAAAAATTAATAATAAAATCATATATAGTATTATATATAATAATATATATTTTTATATATTTATAATAATCATATATTAATTATATTGGAGGATTTAATGTGTACTAGGAGAGTTATGACATGTAAGCGAATATCATCTCAATTTTATATTTGTGAGATTTATGCCATGTTCACTAATCTTTTATTTTTTAAGGTATATATACTTCCCAATAATTTAATATATTATTAGTATTCTTAAATTTATTGTTTTTTACATATCCATTATCTGTTCATTCTTTCATGGGATTTCTTTTAATAGTTACCAAATTGGTAAGATAATTGTTCCTCATTTTTTCTTCTTTGAGACATATATTTTTCTATACACCTATAATTATTTCATGGAAGTGAATTTAAAATTTTATATAAATAATATGTTTCTTATTATTTTTTTATTCTAAATTTAATTTTATTTTCTTACATGGATAGTATGATCCCATGTTACCATGTGGTAAGAGTTTATTAAAAAATATCATCATTTAACATGATTCTTTATTATTAAAATTCCATTGGTGAAATAGTATGATATATCTATCAAGAACGCTCATGATTTTTTTATCCAATTTTTATTCAGGACAAATAAATTTATTAGTACCATTATTACTCTTTGGTATATAATATAATTAAGAATTTCTTTTTGGAAAAATATAACCGTATTTCTCTCTTTAGTCGGAAATCATTTTTATTAAAAAAAATTTAAAAAATGTTTCTAAATTATATTTGAAAATAATTTTTATGGAAAAATGATTATAAAAATGTTTTATGATTATTATATTTACATTTATATACTTTCAAATCTATTTTCCAAGAATAATATTTTAAAAATTTACTTATTTTTAATTTTTTTCCAACATATGAAGTATATTTTCCTCATGAAAAATATTAATGAGATCATTCAAAAATATTTCCGATCTAGGATAACATATTAATGGTTTAATAATATATTTATAGTGAAATTAATAGTTTTTTCCATTCATAATCATTACCTAGATGGTTTAAGTTTGGATGGTGTGATGTTTTTTAAACTTATTTCTCCTTCTTGGGTTATATGCTTTTGAAACTTGATTCTTTTCTTGGGATGTGATTTTAATAAAATTATTAAGAAACATATAAAATTTTATACAGGTCAGGATATGATTAAATTTTAATTACACACATTTATTTCATGGTTTACGATATGATTATTCAGGATTTTAGGCCACATGAATATTAGATTTCAATATGTGATTGTTGGACCAATATCACCATCCAACTCATTTAGAAACTATATATATCATGATATTGAAAATGATTATTGTGGGTAAAAATTAAATAATAATATGGACATGGGAGTGAACCATGACTACAATTATGGTATGGGAGTAAACTAATACTACTAATATGGCCATGGGTGTGAACAGGTCCTTCCAATATGGTATGTGAAGTGAAACATTGATAACAATATGGATTTGATCAGGATTCCAGGACTATTATAGAAATAATTTTATACACTATGTGTATTAAAGAATTCCATGTCCTATTATTATGGTATTCTTTCATGGATTATGTTATTTAATTCATTATGATTCATGTGTTATTAACTATGTGTATTTTGGTCGTTATTCATGTTTATAATTCAATGATATTCATGGTGTGATCTTATAATGTTATAACCATGTTATCATTTCCATATCCTCATGTTTATGCTTATATTTCTCCCATTAATACCCTTAATTAGAATCTATGATCACCCATTTTTTATGTTTCCTTTCCCAGGTTATGTATATACGTATTAATTATAATGTGTCTAAGAAGGTTTCTAGTCCCGAATAAAATAGTTGGAGAGAATGTCATTCACTTATGTAATAATGTTTATATTTCTATAATTTTAAAGGCACTAGAATGATATGGTCATTGGTATTCTGTTTGTATAAAATTTTATGCATTCCACAATAGTAATTTAATGTTAATGTATAATAATAGAGGGTCACTATAGTGGTGGTGGTATGATAGTTGTCTTTTATGGAGACATAGTGTCTAGTGAGTTGACTATTGGAAATTGTGATACTCATTATTTAGATATTGAATTGTAATGTTTCAAATTCCCCAATTTATATTATTTCTGTATGAATGAAAAATTATATTGATTATAATTATTTTAATTCTCAAATTATTTTGTATCTTTTACTACTAGGTTTTTTGGCTCATTGGGACACTGATTCGAATGGCTCTTATTAATTTGGAATTGTCCTTTTTGCCAAAAAATTTATCATGCACTCGTGTGACAAGATGGTTATCCACTTGTTTTCCATCCTTATCCATTGATGATATTCAGCACCCACAACATATCATTCTCCATATACACCATGTCTATTTGTTTTCGGGGCTATCAATTCGGCTATTTGTGTGTGGAAATCATTTATTGGTGGTTCTATTTTGAGATGCATTATAGTATTATGTCAATTATCACCACTTAACTTGGTCAAAAAGTCTTTGTATATGACATCATACCTTTTTATTGAATAAACATTTCATTACATTGAGGAAACCCATGGATCATTTAATTTTTAGTTTCTCTATTAAAAGGTCCATAATATATGAAAACAGAAAAAAAGTTTCTAATCCACTTGAATGGATTCATAACAGTATTATCATTATTAAAATTACAATATCTCACAACCTCGGGAAATACAGTAAAGAAAAGGGTGAGCATATGGCCTTGTAAGAAAAGATAAGAGAAATGGTTAACATGTGATCAACAAGAAAAATCAAGAAGAATATGTGAAATATCATTATGGAATTAAAAATACAAAATGAGGAGTATCTTAAATAAAATAACATGAATAATACATGGGAAGTGTGTCTATATACCATAAATTAGACATTTATAATCATATCACCAAAGATTGTCATTAAGTTTTCACAAAAATTACCACGGTTATTCACAAAGATATCGTAAAACATATCTTCTTGAGAGATTAAATTCAATACCCAGTGAATTAGAGTGGAATCAGGGTGAACCTTTTATAGTTATTAATTAAATTTTTACATATATAACATAATAAAACGTTTTATAAATAACCCATCAAAAATAAATGAAAAGGGGTTCATATCGAAATGATGGAGTTTTAAATAAAAATTCATAAAGACAAGATTAACATGTCATTGTTATCCCATGAAAAAGGAAGATTAAGTTCATGTGTGGTAGAATAGGAATAAAATTATCATTTTTAAATCATGGTTAATACATTTTTAAAATAAATTCGATTGGGTATTGACAAAAGTAAATAAAATAATATCTTGAGAAAAAAGGGAAATTTTGAGAAGAAAATTCTGCAACATAATGGGTATGGAACATTATTTTAGAAGATGGTAAAAAATAAGAGACAAGGTTATCTTAATGATAAAACAAAATTATTCAGTATAGTAATGTATAAAATGAAAATAATATAGATTTATCATTAAGTTAATTATATATATATATATATATATATGAAAATAGGTTCTCGAAATAAAGAGAAAAGAAGAATATTTCCCTTAACATGGAGTATAACAAATATAACACGAGTATTGGGACGTTGGGGGTTTGGGAGAACCATGGTATGACTCATTTCCATTTAAAACTATAATTGAATCATGTAGGACTAAATTTAATGGATTTTAAATGGATATATGGGTGGAAAGTCATTGAAAAAGTGGAGGATTTGTTTATTAATTTCTAATTAAATTCATTAGACACCTAGGTAGTGGTAAATGAAAAACAATCATCTTTACCATGGTATATTACCATGGTATCAAAAACATCAAACATATTTTATCTTTTTCTAATCCAAAATAGTAAAAAATGATTTTATATTACTTAGTTTTGAAGGGAAATAAATATTTTTACAAAATAACATTTTTAATGTTAAATTTCCATTTTAGAATTTTAAAATTAAATTTTATATTATAAAATAGATTAAAATATTTTATAATAATTGATATAAATAAAATGAATTTTTTGAGTCATGTATTATGTTTTACTAATTTTTAAATCATTATGATATAAGTACAAGTTAGTAAACATACCGCAAAGTCAAAAATATATTTTTATAATTCAATGATTTTTTAGAAAAATATCTTAAAATATCATTAACCTTATTTAAATTTTATTAATTGAAAATTGATTTTTATTTTTCATAATAATGCTCTCTGTATGACAAATTTAAGTTTTAAATATAAAAATCCTTATTTATTAAAATTAATTGCGGAAAGAAAATTTATAGAAAAATGCATAGTAAAATTTCTTACACTTGAAAAAATTAAAATAATTTTACCATATAAATTTAATAATTGTGTTTTAATCAATCTATTTAATAAATGTAAATATTTTTCATAATATTTTAGTTTATAAAATAATTACATCTATTCTAGAAAGTAAAATTTAGAACTAAAAATCAATTTTTTATGTTCCATCTCAAATTATTGAACAACAATTATTCCATAACCGAAAATTGAAGAGTAATAAATTTCAATTATACAATGGAATGAAATACTAAGGTCAGGACATATAACTATTTATTACACCTTCATATTCTCCTATATTTTTACTTTTTCTGTCGATTGATAAATTTTTTGTGTACTTCTTCCTTATTTTCTATTATGGTTCCCACATCACGTAATCATATTTGTGGTCCTCCACCCAAATTTAAAGACAAGGGTAATATTTTTTTATACAACCATGTATCTATAACCCATGATCAACACTGAATTATCCTAATAAGATATTTTATGTTATAGTTGTACCACTTCACTATTCAGTACATGTGAAGGGTCATGTATGTACATCCTTAACAGATATTCATTAAAAACAATGTGAACAAGAGCTATATTTGTTGGGTTTTCAACAAGATAGGAAACACCACATATGTGATCAATTATTTTACAAGGTAAATGTACCTAGGGGTAATTTCCATGTATTCCCAAACCTCATTACTCAATTACAAGGTGATATTCAAAGGAACACTTTTTCACCAACACCAAAATCCATGTCCCTTTGACGGTTGTCATCATAACTAATTTTATAACATTGGGAATAATTAATGTGATGTTGGATGGAATAAACCAATTTTTAAATAACTTACATTGGATCTGACCTAAGAATCTTTCCCTCTATGACTTCATACTAACATGTAAGAATTTTACCTCACTTCATATATAGAGATCCATATAGAGCTATATTAATACTAAATGGAAGCTATTATTGTATGAGAACTCATAAAATGGGAGATGACAATACAATCCACCAGTAAATTCCATTTTTCATATTCTTAGAACTTATTTGAGTTCATGAATAGTCTATTCTAATTGGATTTCAGTTTGGTGGTAATAATCTCAACTAAAATTCAATTCGGTACTCTAAATATGTTTAAGACATATTTATATATTTAATGTGAACCTTGAACCATGTAAGAAATATAGAAAGTTTCACCCCATTTAACCTCTCATCATTTTTCATGTATACCTTGGAAATTTGGAAAAGTGATAAATCTTCTCGAACAGTAAAGAAATGGGTAGTCTTGGTGTGACGGTCCACCATAAACCATGTATAATTTTTTTATTTGGTTGTTTTCAAGAGACCAGTGACAAAGTCCATAGTGATATTTTTTGAGTTACATTTTCTTATGGACAATGTCTGTAATTCCCCATTTATAATATATCACTTTACCTCCAATTATTGAAACAAAAATCAGATTTTAGTGAAGTGATAAATTTCCATTTTCATGTTATCCCACCAATAATGATCATGAGTGCCAATATACATTTAAATGCTTCCATGATTTATATATAATGTTTAGAAATAAGGTTTAATCGTTAGTTCATTCATTATTTCTAAAATATATGGAAAACATAGCATTCTACAAAACTTATGTACACCTTCTTGATCAATATTGAACCAAAGAAACCACCTATTCTTCACATCCTCTAACTTATTCTATAACAAAGGATCTTCTATTTGTGATTTCATGATATTCTCAATTAATGATGGTTAGGAAATCGTTTGGGATATATTTTATGTTGTCCCTTACCTTAAGATTCCCATGCCTAGTTTTACTTGATCTTTGATAAAATGATCTTATTGTGTCCCCATCGTAGGAAAAACAATAGGGTCGTTTCTACTTAATGCATCAAGACATTATTTTCTCTTCCTAGATGATAATTAATTGAAAAATAATAATATTTTTGAAGCTTAGACCATCTATTATTTCTCATGATAAATTATTTTTGGGTGAAAATATAATTCTGAATTCATGGTCTATGTATATATCATATTTCTCCCCAATAAGATATCTCCTCTAATTATCAAAAGAAGAAAAACCTATTTCCCACACTATGTCATGATTAAGATAGTTATTCGCATGAGGCTCGAACTGTCAAGATGAATAATAAATAACGATACTGTTTTTCCGGAGAATTCACCCAATACCTTTCATAGTTGCATCACTAAATTTAGTTACTCTTTATCTGACAGAGTGTGCATTTATGTCATGTGCAGTAATGAATCTCTTCATCGGCGATTGGAAACATTCTACTCACTCCACCGTCCATGTGAACATGGACCATTTTAGTTAAATTTTGTAGTGTATTATTAAGTTATGAATTTTTACAAGTACCTCCTAAAATATCCTACAAACCATGGAAACTAAGAATCTCAGTTACTATGATAATATGAGGACACTCTGCCACAACATTTTTCTTTGTAGAGTCAACGGAGATTCCCCCATTGGTTGAAATTTCCCAAATAAAGCTACATTTTGTAACAAAAATTAGTATTTCTTGAACTTCCTAAAAAACATATCCCTCCTAAGTGTATGAAAAATTACCATTTATGATCTCCATATCTATGTGACATTTATAATATTTTAGATTATCATAAATAAAACCACAAAAAGATATAAGGGATGTCCATAAAGACCAATTTCATCAAATACAAAAAAATAGAAGGTGGATTATTAATTATGAAGGGAATAACAAGAATCTCATAATTACCATACCTTTATTAGAAGGTGGTAATTATAATATACTATTTATTCTCCCTCAATTAATGATAACCCTATTGAATAGAAATTGTAGAGAAGAATTGACCCCCAAAAAGTTGGTCAAAAAATCATCAATCCTTGGAATATGATAATTGTTCTTCATTGTGACCCTGTTAAGACCTCAATAATAAATTCATAGACTGATTTATACTTCCTTATTGAATGTAAAGAGAATAATTTCTCCCCAAGGAGACACACTAGGTGAAATAAATCCCTTCTCTAAATGATCATCGGGTTTATCTTTCATTCCTCCATCTCGACATTTTCCTTTCTCTATGAGGTCTTTTATATCATCTTGGATCCAACAATGATTTCTATGATAAAATATACCTCTTTTTTAGGCTAGGACACTGTAACTACTTAGTAAATACATCAAATTATTCTTAAACAGTGGGAACACTTTCTATTCTTATACTTCATTTCTATTTTCATATTCACCTGTCATATCTATAAAGATGGATAATGGTGGTGGTTCTAAACAAATATAATGTTTTGATATATCACATTTAAAGATAACTATTGATTTTACATTCTATACGAATATGTTTTACTTGATTTTTCATATTATCATTGAATTAAAAATTTAGATCTAGTCTATAATTTTGTTTCCATTCACGGGTCATATCCATAAAGAAGGATATTGGTGGTGCACTTAAAAAAATATAATGTTTTGATGTCTCCAATTTGAAGATAAATGTTGATATTTCATTCAATACTTATATGTTTTACTTGATTATTCATATAATATTACAATTAGACATTGAGACGTAGACCATACCTTGTATAATATCTAATTCCATTATGGGAATGACTACTAAATTTTCAATGATATTATGCTCTCGAATGTGAATTATGTGGTTTCTATGTACTTTTGATTCTTGGAGAATCCATATGGGGTCTTTAAATATAACTATATGTATATAAGTTCATAAATTTATTCTAAATTTATTTAAAACATATATTAAATAATTGATTTCATAGAATGAAAAACAAAAAAAGAAATTGACAGCTTTGAATGATAAACGAGAGCGTCTGCCACCTCATCATTTGAAGATTCAATTGAAGGTTTCATGATAAAAAAAGAATTAACATACTCCATTTTCATATGTTAGGAATGATGTTGATTACCCTCCATTAACTTCTTATTTGGACAGTTATTGGAAACGTTCCCAAGATATCCACACTTGATGAATTATACATCAGGCTTTGCCTACACCATCTTCCATTTTTAATTAGTTTTTAAGAGTTGAGGCTTTACCTCACTACAACAGTTCCATGAAAAATAGAAATATATTCTTCCATTGTAACATTTAGAAATCCCAAGAAATCTCTTCACTTAATGGTTCTTCCCACATTTTTTTCATATAGTAACTTTTACTTTATTTCTCCTCTTCCATGATCATTGTTGCTCTATATGTTAAGATCCAAAATATATCATCTTTGCATTCTATTTTTGAGACAAACATATCTCATGATACTGAAGATCAACATTCATATCACCTTTCACTGTCTCCACGTAAAATTCATAACCTTAACTGGATATATTATTCCATAGATGAGGTCTTATTCAACAAAAGAATCTATCATCTTTCCCTTCAGGATAAATTATAATTCTAGAGGTGTACTAGGAAAGTCTTGTGATGTTAATATCATGCATTCCCATAGATTCGTTTTCCATCGTCTTCAGCTCTAGGAATTCATTCTCTATAATATTCATCATCGAATGATGGAAATATTTTATGAAAAAGGTTCCTTGAAAATATATCACTCCACTGCTTCAATCTCCCCTCATGTATTCATGTTTCTTATCATTGTATAAAATTTATCAACTTCTCCCTTAAAGTAGCAGACAACCATGGTTAGTTTTTCTTTTTCTAAGCAACGTAGTACCTAATATATATATATTCATTAGAGCTTATAATTTGTTCAGTAATCAATGGGTCGTTATATCCATAGAATGAAGGTGGTTGTTGGAACATAACCGACTCAATGAAAAGTCATTCCAATCAAGGGGAATTCTAACTCTAAGCATGATTAATATTATTTATCATGAATCAAGATAGTTGATTCATCATTATCATGATCTTTTCTAATACAACTTCTATTGGATGTTCCTCAGCACTGGGTCCGTTGCTCTCATCATTTACGCAACTTCTCTTATTTTCTAAGATTTTCTAAAATAATAAATCCTTACAGAGAAATGAATTTCATTGAATAATATTAAAAATATTTTGTAGATTCATTTATTAAAACAAAATGATTAAATATTTTATTCATTAAAAGCATTTATATTTTCTATAAATCATTCAAAATGGTTCAAAAATGTTTGTTATTAACCAAAAATATCCCCCAGAAGTGTGAAAATAGGTGCACAGTAAGGCATGTTGTCATGTACCAGGTTAATACATGTATGGACCAACACACCTTATAAGAGTTGATACCACTAGTTATATCTAGGCCAAATCCACATCCACCTATTTGTATCAAGATAGGTACTTCTATTTCTATATGATACTTAATTAATGCTTTAACAAAGTACAAGGATGATTCCCTATATTTAAACATTTCATTAGGGTTCTTCTTTACGTTCTCAAATTATAATTCCCACAAATATTTATACAAAATATTTATACTAACAATTACATATATCCTTTTTATTACATATACATTTCATTACATCTTAAATAACATAGTATCTTTTAATGTTTAGTTTGTTGGGAAAAAAGTACATAATATATGAAATCATAAAAAATCCCTATAATGAAAAAAAATTCATCAACATAGGTTAATAAAATGTAACATTACTTAATATAATAACATGGGGGAATATATTAATGTATAGAGTGGGAATGGGGCCAATTAAGGGAAAACATAAGAAACTGCTAACATGTGTTCTTAGGGAAAAATCAACAAGAACATAAGGAATAACATAATGGAATGAAAATTAGAATATTAGGACTATAGTTAAAAAAATAAGATGAATCATATCATGGATACATGGATACAACATTTATTTTTGACATTCATATGAATATTGCAACGACTTTTCACTTAGGTTACATAAAAATTACCAAGGATATTCACCAAGGTATCATAAAACATGTCATCTCTATAGATTTTATTATGTACCAAATTCATTGGATAACAATCAGGTTCACCCTTTATATATCTAAATTTAGGTGATACACATATATCATAATAAAATATTTCACAAATAACTGGTGGAGAATAAAAGAAATTGGTTTCATATCAAAATTATGTTGTTTTATGGAAAAGTTTTGAAAGACACAATCATTATGTCATTATTAACACATGAAAATGGAAGGTGGGATTCATATATTATTTATCCCATAATAAAATTGATAATATTTACATTTATGTGAATTTACTAAAAAGATTAATGAGTTCTGAGTATTAATATAATAAAATAAGAGAATTTATTTTTGAAATGGGTGATGTTTTCAGAAGAAAAATCAGCAAAATAAATGGTATGATACATTTCCTTAGAAAATATTAAAAAAAGAGGAGAAAGGTTTTACCAATTATAAAAGTTAAAATTGAAGTAAATAAATGTATATAAATAAAATAATAGAGAGTGACCATAACATTCATAATATATATACAAAAAGTGGTTCTTGAAATGATGAAGAAAGAATGATATTTCCCTTACATTGAGAGTAACTCCTAAAACATAATGATTGAGGACATACGGGATTTAAGACACCTTGGGAGGACTATTATAGAAATAAAATGGTTTTATATATTTTTTATCATGAATTGGGATGGATTGAAATTGGAGAAATGGGAGGTTATTTTTTGAAAAAGTGGTGGATTTTTTATTAGTTCATAAATAAAGGTGCTAGACACAAAAGCAGTGGTAAATGAAAAAACACTAGAATGATAATGGTATTTAACATGGTACTGAACACTTGGGACAAATTTTATTTAATTTTAATCCACATGAGTAGACCATAATTTTATATTACTTATTTTTAAGGAAAATTAATGTTTTCACAAAATATGATTTTAAATGTTAAGGATTCTATTTTTTCATTTGTAAAGTGAATTATTTATTTTAAATAATTGATTAAAATAAATTATAGTAATATATATTAATAATTATAAATTTATTGAGTCATTTATTGTGGTTAACTAGTTATTAAAACATTATGACATATTTCTGTAGTCATTAAACTTATAAAAATCTCAAACTATTTTATCTATATTCACCAAAAATAGAAAATATTTTATAAAATTATCATAAATTCACCATAACATAATTTGAATGTTTTTATTTGAAGAATATTTTTTATTTTATCATAATAGTTCCCTATTTATGAGAAATTTAAAATTTAAACATATAAATAATTATTTATTAAAAATAATGGAGTATTGAAAATTTATAGTAAAAATTAAAACAAATGAAATTATTAAAATTATTTAATAATTTAAATTTATATAAGAGTGTTTTAACCATTATATATAATTAAAATAATAATTACTCATAATATATTAGTATTTTATAATAATTATTTCTTTGATAAAAAGTACAATTTTTGACCGAAAATTCAATTTATCAAAGTCTATCTCAATTTTATTAGGAAACATTATTCTTATAATGGAAATAATGAAATAAAAATATTATTTATACTAAATAATTGAAAACTATGGTCACAAAACATGTCATGTTATTATACCCACATACACTGTATGAGTAAGGTTTACGATAGCGATACTTTTATTGGGTTCCTTGACTACATCGAATGAGTGGTAATCTACACTAACTTGAACTTCTCACATAGGTGATATCATTCAAGATCCATTTATTCAGGATAAGATTGGCATTCTTCAAGGGAGAAAACTAGTGATGAAACATCCCTCCCAATCGATGACAAAAGGGATTCAAATAGAATTACTCTAACGATTGATTCCATCGACACTACATTTAAGTATCAATTTTCCGTTGTAAAAAATTGTACTTATAAAATCTAATAATTACATACAAGATATTGTAAAGAGTATAGTTCCCAATTTTAATATTGACCAACATTCATATAATGGTAAAAATATGGTGGTCAATTTTCCATTTCTATTCACTTCATTAATAAAATACATTTTCTATTGTGAAAAATAATATATAACACACATTTTATGAGATATAAATTATTAAAAAAATTTAGGTCAGTACAATGGATTACTATGTTTCTCTCTCTCATACTTATTACATAGTCTATGTGTATCTCTAAATTATTATAGGTAAAGCTCTTGTTCGACATCATTGTGCCGTATTATTTGATCTGTATCAAGGCATCACTCTCTCTCTCTAACAAAATCAGGGTTTGTCCTCATTGTAGTGATGATTTCCTTACATCGTGGATGAATGAGGACCTTGTTATTTGTGGTGGTTTCTTGAGTGCGAAAAGAAGTAGTATAACCTAGTTCTAGGTACATTGTGCACCACACCATTATCACGATGATATCTGGATAGTTAGCCTTTGGGTTTTCCATCACAATAACTGTTTGTATACATTCATTTTCTCTTTATCTTATAAATATGGATAAAATTTGGCAGTCTAGGATCATCAATTTATTACTGGGTCTTTTCAATTTTAAGTTTCACCTTTTATTGAGAATTTAAAAATCTGTTAGTGGGAGATTGTGTTCTGGTCATGTAGATGGGACACCATTATACTGGAGCATGTTAAATATTTGTATTCATTATGCATTACTTGCAATATTTTTTACTTGTTTTATGTTTGTATCAATGTTTACTTTACGATGTCAGCCAAAAAATATTCAAATTTTCCCTTTTTTGTTTGGTATTAATAATTTATTTGGTTCACAACACAAAATTACAAAGTGGTATCAATACCTCATTGTCATTACGTTTCTGTAGAATTGTATGGTTACTTACTACTTTTTTAGATATAGTTTTAGTGTATTCTTTTATTTCTGCACTGAAATCCTAATTTTAAATCACCACTTACGTTATTGATTTTATTTTTTTAAAATCCACTATACCATATATTTTTATTTTCATTTCATAACTCATTGGATAAAACATAATTTACCTAATAGATTGGTCAGTTATTGGGGGTGTATTCCTAAGCTTTTCTACATGAAAACAGTATCAAATATGTGGGTAAACATGTTAAAATTGAGATATAAAATAGTGAAATTTTATGGTGAAAATGTCATTAATTATTGGTGATTTAATACGAGATCCCTTATTTATAGTATGACATAATTGATTCCCTCTCTAGGCCAAAGAATCATGTTATTACTACAAATGTAACTAGGAAAACTACTAAATAAATAATTTATGTTTCCCATGATGGGTTGATTAAATCCAATATATCCCTTATTATTTCTTTCGGTGAAAAATTAATTTGAGAATTATCTCATTAGTCAACAACTTTTGAAATTTTTTATAAACATTAAAAAGTTTACATAACTTATTAATTAGTGTATAGTCATTAAAAAAATTAGAACATGTTTTGATTTAAAATGAAACATGATTTTTTAATTAAATCCCAACCAGATGATTTTAATAATGTCATGTTAGATTTAAAAAATATTAATGTTTTAGTTTTTGATTAGTATTAAGGAATGATCCTCTAAATCTCCTTAGATAATTCCTAAAACACACTTCATGAGACCATGAAGTATGACTGAGACTCTTTATTAGTCAAAGAGGTAAATCATTCATTATTTCTAAGGAACTACTTTCTAATCCTAAGATAACATGTGAGGTCGAGAGTTTTTTATATTTTGGTAAATCGTAAACTGAAAATAATAAGAAATGGTTTAGTAAATATAAGATTAAAATGAATAAAGAACTAAAACTCATTTCAATTAATGTGAAAGATATGCCACATATTTACATAATACCTCATACAGACTCTTATTGTGCGATATAATCATTTTATTATGCTATCACCAATAAATCAGGTTTCATGTCAGTTCTATCAAACTATGTGTTCGTTGAATATTTTTTTCACTGCTTATAAATTGAAAATGCCTATAGAACACCATGGGAATGGATTTATTTAGGCTATATCATTTTCATCACAGGGAATGTGATATCAACCACTTTTAAAGAATATAATGTAAAAATAAATTATTATATTATTAATTAATGAAATATTACTCATGACACACCCAATGTATCCTACCTCAATGCAAACATATGTGTTCATAGTTTTCATCAATAAATAAATTTTTCTGACATATAAAAATATTTAACAATAACATTAATTTATATGGAACAATACACATCTCTACACATAGGAACTTCCAATGAAACATATAACGTTGGATTTCCTACTGGCAGGCCTTGTTATAATATTATACTACATTGGATATTACCATAGGCGTACACCATGAGAGGGTTCCTAAATATCACATGAGTCACAAACCTGGATATCCTATATCATTTGTGTCCTTGAAATGATATCATTCACATATATAACATATATTGAAGAATAGTGTTGTAGTACTTCCAAGTTATCATGATAATAGAGAACTACCATGACCATTTAGCATGAGGGGGACACTTAGAAAATTATTACATACTATGTTACATAGAAGAACAATAATGATGTAAGAAGTAGTTTATAGATATTCAAAACTATGAATATGGGTTATCATACAATAAAAAAATGTCGATTCGAGGGAACCAACTCCAAAATACTCCCACTTTCACAAGATTCAACTACTAACAACCTTCAGTTTACAAGAAAAAACATGATATTTATGCTCCTACTAAGATAAGTATTTTTTAAGGGTTCATTATCATTCTCTATCATGGGTACATTGATTATTACAATGTCACTCTTCAAATAATAATACATCAAGAGGTGATAATTTCATAGTATATTCTTTTTCTGTTGGTGTGACCTTTTCTCTTTTTCCACATCCACCATTGAAACGTAATCAAAATATAATGAGATAGGGTGTTTACTACATTGTACCAAAACATGATTCTGGGAAAACAATTATATCTAAATGGATTCATCGGCTACTTCAGATGGTACTATATACTCAAAATCCATTTTATAATCAATGTCAATGGGCTTCATTGAAGTCTTCCATATCATTGACCCTCCGTTGAGATAGAGAAAATATACCATATGCAACTTCAAATCATCCCAATGTATCTGAAAACTAGCCTTAGTATCAACCCTGAAATCCATATCCTAATCTCCTCCATACACCATGGACATATCCTTAGTTCTTCTCAGATAATTAAGGATCGCTATAATAGAAGAACGATTATTCTCCATGTTCATATGGATATCTTCCAACCATTATCAATGAATAGGAAACATGAAGTGTGGTACAAAACATGGAACACATTATTGATCCCATTTCCTTATTTTATGGGATCTTACTCATTCACACTTTCTCCAATTTCTAATGAAAAATTTTCTTTGAATGATCTAAACCATGTGACACAGGGACCAATCCATTCTTGGATTAATCCATACTAAACCTCTTCATTTTATTGTCAAAGTATATACATTGAAATAGTCTATTAATCCTCTTGGAACAGTAATGAATGATCTCGATCCCTAAAACACATGCAACCTCTCATATGTCCTTTATGGAGAAACACTTGCAAAACCAATCCCTAATAGCCTATAATACAAGTCTATTATTTCGAATAAGTAATATATCATCTATGTATACTTCTAGTATAATGACTATATTTCCATTATACCCCTTATAAACCTATTTCTCACACTCAATATTAATGAATCAAATTTATGTTATAGATTTATATAATGAAATTTTCTATGACTGGAATTTTTTTTTCAATATATAAAAGGATCTCTACAAATTACCAATCCTTTTGGCATCACCTACAGTCACAAACCCTTGGTTTTGTGTCATATTGACATCTTCTTGAAGGTTCCCATTAAGGAATGAAATTTTTACATCCCTCTTCAAAATCTCATAGTCATGGTAAACTTCTATACCAATTTGAATTAAGAAGGATTTAAAAATGGAAACTAGTGAAAATGTTTCACTATACTCAATTATGTTATTTCTTTTGAATCCATTAGCCACTATCATTTATTTATAGTTATTTAAATTACCTTCACTATCCATTTTTCTCTTAAACACGAATTTTCACCCATTGGGATTTACACAAACTAGTGTGTTGTCCTGAACTAAATCATGGTACTCATACATGGAACCCATTTTAGAATTTATACATTATTGCGATCTTTCATCTTCTTAAATATATACTACATCATTGTATGAGTTAGGTTCATCATTGTTAACCAATATTGAGTCCCCAAATTTGGTGACCCAATAATCATATATGTATACTTCTCTTACCTCTAATGATCTCCAATGTGGTACTTGTGTTTTAGGTACTAATTCTTCCATGGGGACCTGTCAAATCTGTTCTTGTACCAACTCTTGTGTACACTGATCCTCAAATCCAACGAATTCAATCGTTCTCCAACTATAAATATTTAGAATGTAATAATTATCAATAATGATGTCCAATATAGTTATAATCACTCTATTTTATGATGGGTTGTATATGAAGTACCCCTTTGATTCATTTGGATACCCTATAAAGATGTACATTGTTCTTTAGGTGCTAGTTTGTTTCCTGATAAGGCCTTAACAAATTAAAATCATACCCATACATGTGTATGTGACAAAATATGTTTCTTACTGATATATAACTAAAAAAATATTCCATTTTAAACTTTATTTGGTACTCATTTTTATGTGTATGTGGCATCTTGTAATGCATATCCCTAAATTGATAAATGAATATCATCACAACTCATCATCGACCTTACCATGTCTAACATGGTATGGTTCGTCATTTTATAATGACCATTACACATAGGGGTGTAAGGATTAATGTGTTTATATAGAACCAAAAACTCCGATATAAATTCGATAAACTATTGATAATGATATTCACCATCTCAATCTGATTAAATATTCTTTATCTTCTTTCCATGTTTATTCATTTCTTTATTATTGAATTTATTGAATTTATTAAAGGACTATGACTTATATCTAAAGATTTATACATAACCATATACACTCAAATCATCAGTACATTTTATGATATAATAATACCCATGTCTACATTCTATTAAAAATGTTTCACACATAGTAGTGTGTTTCAGTCCTAGAAGTTATGTTGTGCTTTCACGTTGTCCGTCAAATGATGTTTCTGTCATTTTTTCAAGAACCATGAATAGAATCTTTGAAGTGGTTTTATCTTAGATGAGTTTAAAAAACTATCTTTACAATTATTTTTCAAATTATTCTTATTTATTTGACTAAGATGGTGATCCCATATATGGATGTGATATGATTCATCTGATCATGATTCATTATCAAGTTTTTAATATTGACTTTCTGAATTTAATACATAAAGAATAACATTTAAATGTGTCATACCATAACATATGTTGTCCTTACAAAAAAGAAAATTTTATTTCCAAACATTAAAATAAATATATATAAATATAGGCAAGATACAAAAATTATGTTATTGTTAACCGTTGGTACATGAGAAAAACATTTTTGAACCAAAATATTTCATGTTTTTAATGAATGGTTGTAGTCACCAAGGGTAAAGGTGGCCATCCATAAACTATTATCATCACTCACATTTAACTATACATTAGAAATATCTCATAATCTAGTATTTTCATTCATTTGGAATGAAATGTGAGAATCAAAATATGTATTTAATACCCAATGTTATGATATTGAATGATTACATTTTCTAACGAACACACATTTAGATTCAACATTCCTGTAAGTGAATTTCCACATTCAGTATCATTGATTTCCACATGAAAATCATTCTTACACATTTTCTTTACCCTACCATTATATGTTTTTTAATCTTTTAAGAAGTATGTTTCTTAGTTCATTAAGCCTTTTTTGATTCATGGTACCCTTCCCCGTCTTCTTCATTTTTTAATTCAGCATATGGACCACCGTTTTATCACTCCCCATGTCCTTATCCACTTGAAAAATAAAATTATTTTGTTCAAGAAGATGATTCCAATTGTTTATCATATTGTAATTTATAATAAAACTATAGAAGGTATTGAGTTTTGATTAATGATCTATAAAAAACTCATCCATTAATTTAATTCATAAGATTCCTAAGTGCACAATTTATGAAATAAAAATGACTACATGAGAACCAACATGAACAAAATCTCAATTATTAGTTATAAACTAAGAATTATATATCTCATACCTCTCTAGTCTCAACATCCCTTTATATATATCCTGATTGTGATACATCATTCTATACTAATAAGTGTAATCATGTTGCTTCGAAAACACATTGAACATGAATGATAGCATAAAACATTGAATATCAGTGGAAGAATAAAAATGTTTAACAAATAGTGATAAATTTTTATCACATTCCTCATTACCCGGAGCATTGGGAATCTGTTCTTCTAGTACATAAATATTTTTTTCTAGGCGAGGGATAATATGTATGTGCCTTTGAATCATAGTGGAATTTGTGTTAGTGAGATGGTTTTCCAAATAAACTAAGGATCATAGTGATATGTTTAAATTAATTTTAATGTTTTTTATAAACAATAAGAAGATAAAAACTTTAGTAATTTATATGATAATATTTAGACGTAAAAAATACTATATTTATTAACCTCTCACAGATTTATGGAATCTCAATAGCCCTCAATATTGGCTTCAAAATGTAATTTTTTTTGGCAATTCTTGTGGAAATGATCTATATCCTGCTTCATGTTACCCCATCATTGGATGGTAAAAAACATTAATGATATTTGTTAGTCATTATAAATGAATACTTCATTATCTCACAGTTCCCTGATCTGTTTAGTAGACTATCAAACACTAAAATACTAAAATTGGACCTCATAATCCCTATCCTCTCAGTTACACAATGTTCTTCTTTGGAACTCAGCCCTTAATATGATATATGTTATGTAAACCCAAACATCACGTTATAATTCCTTGATAATTTAAAGAACCTAAACATTGGCTGGTCCCGAACATAAAATTATGGTTAGATATTTATAAATCAATGGAAGGTTGTACTAAAATAATATATATAATTGATGGATTTTATTCTTTTATGAATAAATTGTAAATTATTGTATTAATTACATGATTCTTAATATTAATTGGATTTACATAAGTGATTAATGATGTCTAAGATAATATATATATATATATATAAGCCAATTTATTTTAGTTTCATACAGCATGCTCATTAATTTTTTTAATTCATGTGATCGCGACAATTAATCCATAATTAAATAACCATGAAAATAAATATAAGTAAAATAATAATGTAGTATTATTATGAGATTTTATTAATGGTTATATTTTCTAGGAGTTGATAAAGTTACCACTTACATAGGGGTAAAATACCTTGAACAAATTAAGGTGTAGTTAAATACATTCCACCTATCCACCAATGTATCTCTCTTGGATTGGTTTCTACTTAGTTCCCAAATTAATTCCTCTAATATCATGGAAGCCCCATCCATTACATGTTCTTTTACTCATAAAGGTGAGTGGGAAAGGGTTTAAATAAGAGAAACCATGGGCATGAAGACCCATAAATAATAATATATGATAAGGTATGCTGAAAAAAATTAATTTATTAATAAAATAAATGTTACCAATCACATACAAAGGTCAGGTACATTATCAAGATCATCCACATACATGGAATTAATTACACATCCTATAAAAGTGTCATTCAATTCATAATAATTCCTCTTGAAGAAAAATCATGGTTGAATAAAATAATTATCTTCTTTAAGTAATCAATTTTTAATTCTTAATTCTTATCAGAATATCCTTGAGATTTGTGAATATCATAATTTTAATAAAATTATGTAAATTTATTTAAGGTTAACTATGTAAATAATATTACCATAGAGGAAACAAGGTGAATACTCATCTGAATCGACCCAACATGAATTATACTCTAATATTTTTTTTACACTTATGACATATGGAATGCTTGACTTATCTCATACATTCATTAAGTGTACTATCAATATAATGATTATACAAATTACATGATTTTTCAATCACTTGTTATGATTCATTCCACATAGAGTGAAAACTATAATACGAATCATACATGACATGAAGATATGAACATTATGAAGATATACATATATATATATAAACATATAACATGGTGTGTCCAATAATCATAATTAACACATGAAAGAACATATCGATAAGGTTTACACAACATAACAAAAAAAATTTAATGCTGCATAATTTTGTATAATTACATGACATGTATAGTTGAACTACAAGGCATATACATCAAATCACCATCTATATGATGAACATGCATAGGGACTGGGTGTTTAAACCATTCCTTAGAATAATAGAAATATAAGGCATGTATAAGAGAAAACAAATCATGTGGTAGTCGAGTTACACAATCACCAGTGATGTATACCATGAATGGAATTACATGGACCATATGTGACTCAAAGGGCCAACATTCCATTTAAATAGGCTACAAGGTGTGTACTTTGATGGATAATGTTCCTGGATATCCCGATTGACATGATTTTTATGAAATAAATAATCCATGTGTCATTAAATCGTCGATTTTGAAATAATTTCTGAATTAATTTATCATTATTTTAAACCATGTACATGGACTGTAACTCTACCTACATTTCAAGAACTCATGTGTTATTATTCCAGAATCATCATCACCTCTGGATGAGTTCTTTAATTTTATTTCAGTCATAAAATTAATCGTTGTTATAATATTTATGATAAATCAATGAGTAAGAATTAGATCAAGAAATTTTTATTAAAATAATTAATAAACATGAGTTTAATGTTAAATAAAAATATTTAAATCATCAATGATTTTTAATTAATTATAAATAACTATGTGAAAACTTTTATACAACTTGTATATTCCAGGAGTAGTGAAAGAGTTTGAATGGTCATTCTCAACAGTGATTTTTTTCATGATCAATGATCAATTTGAGATTTACACAATAATAAGAATTGTGATATATGAAATTGAATTAATTAAAATAGCCCAATGATATAATTCTTGAAGAATTTATATGATTATCACTTATTATTTATAATTAATTAAATCTATTAAATAATTACCTCCTTGGAATTCATTATTCATTGATGGACCAGACAACATATCTGTGTTTTACATTCGCTATATTGTAGGAATCAAGAGAAAACTCCCCCTAATATTGATCCACATGTGTTCCAAAAATATCAAATCATCATCCTAGGAATATTCAGGTGATAGAACAAATGATCATTTTGATTTCATCATCCATCATTGATCTCCTCTAGAACCACTTCCAAAGAGTTCACCATGATCTCACTATATATGAGACTCTGATCTGGAGGAAGATCATCTTCCATTATTTGGAGTGTTGTCGGAGAAGGGAGAACTCTATGGCTTGATAGGATTATCCAAATTCATTATGCACAACCAAAAAACTAAATTGGCTCGGTTTCAAATTAATAGAATTGGGTTTATATACTCCTAAAATTAAATTTAAATAATTTTAAGAATTCCCTTTATTATTAATTTAATCCCTACCGAACCCGGTTTCATATAATATTATTATTATTATTATTTCTCAATATTATCAAGACAAGAATATAATATTAAGTACTCATTAATATAATAATATTAAATATTTATTATTTCTTGCTGGACCATTATAATTGATATGTCGTTCCTCAAAAATATTTATTGGGATGTGAACAATGACTATTTATTTATTAAATAAATGTCCCTACATTATTTCCCATTAAATAAATAAATATTATATTTACTAAAAAGAACATTTATATAATCTATTTAATATTCTATACACATTATATTATCTATAATAACTGGTGATATAATATATGAAACTAGTAAAATAAGAATTATTATTAAATCATGTGTGGGAATAATTTTTTTAACATGATAAATAATAAACAATATTATTATTATTTATCATGGGTTTTTGATAGAAATGGTGTTCGACCTTATAGGCCTCTTTATTAGTGGGATATGTGAAGAAGCATAATGTCCAAGCATAGTGTCTAGTAACATAACACAGAACCCATAAAGAAATTAGACAATGTTGTGATGATATAATACAACATACATACACATACTATGTCATATAATCCCTTTATCATGCTATCTCTAGCGAAGAAGGATGCATTCCGATGACATAAACCTATGTGATCATGGAAGTTTTAATTTACATAAAAAATGAACTTTCCTATAGAAAAAAATGTATGAGGATATATTTAGGAAATATTATTTCCATCAAAGTGCCTAAGATATCAACCTCTATTAAATAGTGAAAGGAAAAAAAATACTTTATTACATTAATCATTAATGAAAAATTAATCATGATGCACCCAACATATCATACATCGTCGTGTAAATATGTTAAAATCGTATTTATCAACTCATAAATCTACATGACTTATTACTCATTTATAAAAATATAAAAATCTAGGGATCAATATTCACATCCACATATAGAAACATCCAATGACACATAAAAATTTAGATTTATTACTAGTAGAACTTGTTCTCATAATAACTTACACTCAATATTACCAAGGTTATACCCCCCGAATGGCCTGAAGGCCTTTATTTTTATTGATTTTTGATAACACCCATTTAAAGGGATGAGGGGGAACCCTTACAAGGACTATAGGATTAAAGATTACATGGACCGTAGGAATTGGATATTACATGACCAAAAGAACCTAGGGAATTCAACCAGGCTATCTATAAGGAACTACCCCCAGCATCTGCATCATGAGTGTCACTCTCCACCTTCGCATGGTCACCTAGCTAGGCATCTCGTGTAAGAAAAGGCTAGTCCTGAGGTCATAGAGATATTGTGTCATTATTAAAAATCCATTGGATTCTACTCTAGTGAGTGCACCTGCCCTGAATCCTCCTCTAGGGTGGCTCCTTTGCTGTGGAGTCTGTCTGTGGAAACTGCACTAATCAAGTAGCATGATGGTGTTGAGGTGGCCCGAAGGCCTTAATGTTTTCCTGAAGGTCTTACTGACCTGAAATCATGGGTGGCCCGAAGGCCTTGAGGACTCCAAGCCCAAACCAGTGGCCCTAGGTGAATAGTTCTGGCTTCTATAGTACCGAACAATATCTACTACAGTAACTACTACAGTACCACCAAAACCTGCTATAGTGATACTACAGTTCCTTCTACAGGTACTCATAGAATATTAACACATAACTTTTTATTTATAATAAAACACATCATTTGATAATTAGTTTATAAATATTCAAAAATATGAATACACATTATTATAAATTATAGAAAAATTGATTCTTTGGAACTAGTACCAATAATATAAAAGATATGTATGTTTGAGGGATGATGTTCTATTTTGATAAAACATGATGACCATAATATCATTACCTTAGTATATTTTAGGGGGGTTCCCAACCTCCGATGAATCCTTCTTTCCATTGGAATCATAATCCAAAATGGATTTACCTTCATATGTGAAACAAGTTTTCAAAATGTTTATAGAGGCTCTATAACCATTATCAAGTGTTAATTAATCAATGGATTAAATTTTATAAATCGAAAGACCCATTTAGAATAGTCGGTTAGTGTTTTTTCATCCAATACTAATAATACTATTCATTGTAATAAAATATTGGGGCTTGTTAGCTCAAAATTCTCTGAGGAACTCAACAAAAATGGTTGTTGAGTGACATCACACAAAAAAATTTCAATTTTTCTGATTATTGTGCGATTGGAATGACTAGGTGTGTTTGTTTTGTTAGGACTAGTATCAAAGAAACCATCAATATAGAGTATATTTAATCTGATATATGGGGTCCATCAAATACATCATCCTGTAGTGAAGGTTCTACATTGTAACATTCATAGATGAAATTTTTAGAAAATATTTAATTTACACTCAAAATATAATAAGATGCTTCCCAACCTCTTATAACATGGAAAAGCTTAGTTGAAATCCAAATTGAATATAACGTAAAAACTCTAAGAATAGAAAATGGGTTGGAATAACTAAAAATTTAATGGATACTATTTTTTGAATATTGAGGTGTTAAAAGACATAAATTAGGTATAGAAACTCCCCAAAGAAATAAATTAATTGAAAGTATGAATAGGGAAATCCTAGAACTAGTCAAGAGACTTATTTTTGGCTCAGGCCTTCCCAAATCCTTTTGAAGAGATGATACTTTCACTTGTATTTTCCTGATCAATATGTTTATTTCTTCAACTAGTCAATTAATGACACCTAATGAACTATGGATTGGTAAGCCCCCTTATAATTCCTAGTTAAGAGTCTTTGGTTTTAAAGTTTAAGCACATGTTAAAACAACTAAAATAGAACCTATAGTTCTAAAATATATCTTTGATGGGTATCTCGATAGTGTTAAGGGTAATAAACTCTGGGTACATAAACATGGTTATCAAAAATGAATGATAAGTAAGGTTGTTTCCTTTTATTAGTCTTCCCCCACTAAAATAAATAATTACACACATGGAAGCACTGAACCATCCCATCAATAGGAAAATGAAACTCAACTTCCAACCCAGTTAGAGCCTCATGTCCATCCACATGCACCTAATGAACATCCTACTACAAAGGATGATTCTACATCAACTTCTAATTCGGATTCTAAATATAAATCTCCATCCCAAAATAGATACTACTAACTAACCCATGATAGATAATTGGGATTTCCTAGACCCACGCCTAATTTTTTCAAAATGATATGGTATGTTATTCCATTCTTTTTTCTAAATATCATATAGATGATGATCCCAAATCCTATAGGAAAGCTATAAATTATAACAAGTCAATGTAGTGGTTCATTTAAATGAATGAAGAAATGAAATAATTAAAAAAACCAAACATGGACTATTGTAAAAACCCAACTAATTAAAAAATAATGGTCCACAGGGATATTTAAATTTTAAGAAGATAAGAATGAGGGAAATATAATCATGTATTAAGAAATATTAGTTGAAAAATATTTCCAACAAAATAGGGAATTGATTAATCTAAAATTTTGTCCACTGTTATTAAAAACACTTCCTTTTAATTTTTTTATCCTTTTCTAACTATAATGATCTTTATATAGAAATATAGATGTTAAAATTTATTTTGTAAAGTGTGATTTAAATGATATTATTTATATGAAACCTCTAGATGATTATCCTAATGAATTGAAATTGAATCAAGTATACCATTGACATAAAAACTATATGGCACGAAATGTGCCTCTAGGTAGTGGTATATAAAATTGGATTCATATATGTTTTCAAACAAGTTTATTATGATTCATTTTGTTGCAGCATTTCATTTTAAATCATCCATAAACTGATTGCTTTATAATCTAATATATATTGATGACATGCTTATCATTTTCAAAAAAGTGAATACTATTTCATCTGTTAAATCAAAATTAAATTTATGTTTTGAAATGAATGACTTAGGTGAGACTAGAAAAATATTTATTATTATGATAATTAGGACAGACCAAACACAGTTCTTTGTTTACCTCAGTAATATTTTTTTTGAAAGTACTCATGAGATATATGTTTGTATCTCTCAATCCAGTTAGTATACCTCTTGGACATATATTTATGTTATCCTCAACATAATAACCATATAATACTGATGATATTGACCTTACGCCTCAATTATCATATGCTAATGTTGTGGGTAATGTCATGTATTGAATGATTTGTACTCACCTAGATATATCAAATGCAATATGAACATTATGTAGATTCATTGAAACACATAAGAAGCTGAATTATAATGTACTTATGAAGATGTTAAGATACCTATCCTCGAGGTCTGATATTTATTTATGTTACTGGAAAACCATGGGTTCTTCTGAAATTATTTCTATTTATGTTGATGTTGACTAATTTGGAAACAATGATAGTCATAATTCTTTGACCGGTTATGTATATATTTTATATGGTGGTGTTATTTCTTGAAAATACAATGTATAGACCTTGGTTTTTATTTCAACCTTGGAATATATATAAATTCCATTACAGAGGAAGTTAATGTGCTTTGTGCGTCAAATGTGTGTCTTAAAAACATGGTCATTATAAATTTGATATCAATGCATATTCATGTTTCTAATATACAAATCCTCAATCCAAAAATTTAATATATAATGGAGAATATATGAAAATATATTTTTGGAAACATTTAATAAAAGACATTGTGTAATTAGTAACCATGTGTTCCAAGAAGGTATACATAGACATCAAGCTGGTTGATAGTTTAACAGATGTCATGGTGTTACCTAAATTTAATTTTTAGATAGTTTGATTTTAGTTCTAATTACATATCCTTAGGTGTAAGAACATATTTAATTTCAAATGAAAAATGTAAATATTTGTGAATTTTGATATTCATTTATTTATTTTCACAATGATGTATAATTTTTCAAATTATCCAATTTATATTTTTTATGGATTCATTAAAAATTAATATTGATTATATTTATTTATATGTACATATTATTTTTGACCATTTTATTCTAGGATTTGTTCAGTCATTCGGCTATTGATTCACACGAGCTCCTATTTATTGTGACTTGGAATTTTGACCCACCTATTTCCTTCACACCTTGGTTACCAGATATTTTTTTTATTTCATTTCTATAGTAATTTGTGATCTTCATTGTGAATTACATCTACATCATCCATCTATTCCAAGACTATTATTCTTATTGGGATTTCATTTCAGAATCCTATGCATGGTAAGTGTTGATAGGTGGTTCTATTTTGAGATGTAGGCTAGTGTCTGGGGAATTCATAACCTATGTGGTCATTCTCTTTATCTCTGGATCACTATAGTTCTCTCTCCAACTCATGTATATTTTTCATGGTATAGTTATTGAATCCTCCTAGTGAGGCTAGTTTTCACCGCCGTTGTGACTCCTCATAAGAGTCCTGTTTAGGCATTTTGATCTACCTAGCCCCATCTAGTTGATGGCCTTGTGGTGGAGATGATTTCATTCCTTCTTAAAAGATGTCTGATGCTCGTTCGTGGTTACTGTTACACAAGTTTGAGAGAAACTAGCATATCCTGTAACTAGGTGTGTTGTGCACCACACCTCTAGGCTGAATAGAATAGGATTGTAAGACTTTGAGTTCATTGGTAATGTAACTGTTTTTTACAATCCTTTTACATTAAACCTATAAATTTGGATGACTTTTGTTCTCTTCTGATCTTTCGGTTTTTATTGGGTCTGTTCACATTGTATTATTTCCCATTCATTATAATTTATAAAATGAGTGTCTGTGGTGGTGTTCATGCTATTGAAATAAGTCTCCATGAGACCAAATCCCATTAAATATATGTGTTTTTTCATCTTCCATTGAATATTTTGTTTCGTGAATTCCATTCGTATCATCTATAAATTTCCATATCTCCATAATTTTTTTTTTATTTTTCTATTGGTATTATTCTATTATCTTAGACACCACTCAACCTCGCAATGGTGGATGTGGGTTCTTAGAGGAGCATGTCCATATTTTATGTTTAGGTGAGGCCCAATTTGTTGCAACAACACATGTGTGTGCTTGGTAGTGCCTAGGGTTTCACCAATGTAACAAGATGAGATTGGGGCCTTTAGGTCATGATGGTCTAGGCCCCATGGGCTGTATGAATGGAAACTTCGGGGTGTAAAAAAGAGAGTTGTTGAATGGGTTGTCTATTAAGTGTATCTTCTATCAATTTTCTAATGGGAGAGGTGTATTTGTATGTGTTTTTTCATTAATTATTCTACAATTTACCTCTAATATAAATATATATCATACCTAAAAATATATTATAAGTATTATGATAAGTAGGGGATTTCAAATATAATTGATAATTGTCATAATTTGTTATAATTTATACTTAATTTTTATAAATAGAGTATAAATACATTTATTAAATATAATAACTTAAATGTAGTTATGTTATTAATATAATTATATATTTTTTAAAATAATTAAAAAAATATAAATTGTAAAACTATTTAAAATATTAAAAAAATAGATAGATTACACTATTAATGAAACCAACATTGAACATCACTGAGGTATTATTCAATGTGAAAAGAAAGACCCATTTAGGGAAAAAAATTCAACATAACCCATATAATTAATACATTTTTTCCAATATAAATAATTTATCCACATTTTTTAGGTTTTTCATGCACAGTAATTATTTTTTTGGGTAATTTATTAAGAAAATTAATTAAAAAGGTTGCAAATAATTTTATATCCCAATATGGGTCTTTGAAAGCTAAATCAAGGTGGGTCCCAGTGCACATCACCGCTATACCCGTTTTAATGTATTTATATTATATTATTCTTTTTATTATTATCCATATATTTGATTACTACCCCCTAGGGTACTGTAGTGGAAAAGGGGCTTCATGCATTTGTTTTCATGATTAATCTTAGTTTTACAGTTCCTTCCCTAGAATGATATATGGGGATGAAGGATAGCTCAAAACCTTGATGAATTTCATGGAAATCATGATGTGACTTAGGTTTTCTCAACAGGATCAACGTCTAAGACTATTTCAAAGGAGGATCAAGTTGCAGAATATTGCACTGCATATAATGAAATTATTATCCTAGCTAAAAATTTATCAGTGCATCCATATGTATTATGTGTTTGAACATTGCGGATCCAAGAGATTCAATCAGATTTTGGAAGGTAATATCTTTCTATTCCCATGATATGTCATGGAAGTCTAATTAAAAAGTACAAGAGTTTTCTAAGGCTATAGAGGAAGAAGAATTGTGTTATAGGGTCTCTCATCTATATCAAGGACCTATGTGCACTATAACTAAGATACTTTATGCCCATTTCATAGAAGGTACCTCTAGATAAAATCCCAAAAAGTAATCTCTAGATCGAGCACCTATAGAGGATATCACCCAATAATTTTTTCTTTAGCATGAGAAAACCCATTATTGAAATATTTTGATATTTGATTGTATTCAGGGTTATATTTTCCTTTTGACTAAGAGGATATTGAATAAGGGTGATAGAAACATTATGTAAATAAATCAATTTCATATTTTTGATAGACTATATGAATGTAAGAATTAAATAATTACTTATTTATCATTGACATTTGAGGAAATTTGATGGAAATTTGTTCTTCTAAAGATGAAACTACATGTCATGTGAGGTTTTTATGGAAGATGAATGATGTCCCCCAGTAAAGGTAGTTTTCACATTTTCTTCCCTAATGATTCCATATAGCCCAAATAAGGGGATTACAAGTTTTATTATTTGAATGATAGAATCATATGGATGTAAGAATGATATCTATTGTTCAACACCTTGAATTTGCAGAACAATGTGACCCAAATATGTTCTATAATTTTGAGTTGAGTTGTTAGTTTTTAGAGACTACATGTATAGTAATTGTACAAACCATGATATAAAAGGAATCAAAATTTTAATGGTATTGGGACCTTCAAAGTGTTTTGGTGGAGGATGAATGTATCCCCCCTTTGATAAAAACTATAATTTTAATTATTTTTGACATTCATTTCGAACTTGTAATGGAATATGAAAAGTTTTTCGGATACTGCAAGGGATGCAGTAATATAGAATAAAAACGCAAAATTACACACAGGGGATACTTGTGGAAGATGTGGAATGAGGGGTCATACTATTGAATTTTTTAGAAGGATATAGTCTCTCACCAATCAGGTGCCTAATTTTTAAGGATACATTAAAATGGAAATCGGGGACCAGCTCACATGGGATCTTTTAAAAGTTGATCTCAAAGATAAAAATGTGGGAAATGATATGAGAGGGATGGTGGGGAACCTATAATAGGTAGTCTAACACCCACATGGATCAAGAAGGGATGAATTTTAATGACCAAAAGTGAGAGGTCCAATGAGGAAAAATAAAAATAAGGAAGATGGATAAAGAATAAAAAAGAACATGATGAAAATTGAAGGATTCAGACAAATATTTATGTAGTTTGGACCATTTTGGTCATACATTACAACAATAAAACCACAAAACCATTATTTTTATGAAAAAAAAACCAAGAAAAAACAATAATGAACATAAATCACATAATCAACACACATTCACCACAGAATCTATCCATGCATGAGGTCTATGACATGCCGAGACACTTTGTGAACTAATGCTAGAGATTTTAGAATTCTCTTCTAGTGGGACAGAATCACTCATGAATCCACGACACCCAGACCAAAGAAGAAAGAATGAAATACAACACATAAACAAATAATGAAACAATATCACCTATCAAGACTCTAGAACTAATGAATGAGAAATAACACAACTAGGTTTGTATAACCTGGATGTTGATGTATTCCTGACAGAGCTCATGGTTTCCGAGCTCTCCAGTAGAGGTGATCACCAGATTGGGGGAGTCAGAGTTTTTTAAGAGGCATAGCCGAACTACCTTTCCCACAAACATTTATCTATAACATAGATGGGTGAAATAAAGAACCAAACACCGATAAACATGGTTTGAATTTCATTATTAAGTTTTAGTAGAGCCATCGAAGGTAGTGAGATGATGGTGTGTTAGGTGTGTCATCCATGAAGGATACATGGATGAGTGAGGAAAATTGGAAGGATTGTGAAGACTGGAATGGTGGAATAGATATTGGATTTCATGGGACAAATGATAGATTGAGAGTGGATGGAATGTAGTGACACAAATAATAATGGAATCAAAAACCTAAAACCCCATTTTCTAGAGCCACATGATTAGCAATAATCAATGTTGTAAAGGTCACATGTGAAGAAGGAGGGATCAAATAATTTTACCAAGATCACATCAACATGAACAGACGATAACACAACATATAGGTCCAATCATTAATCCGACAAAGAGGCCCATAAAACATATCCCACTGATTAATATTCCCAAAAAAATAAAAAAGATCAATAATAATAAAAAATAAAAATTAAATTGAATGAAATATTATAAAAATAATAATTTCAAAAAAGGATTTTAAAAAACATCCACCTTTTAAAAATAATATACTAATAATTGATCATGTCCTTGAAAGGACTACTATCCAACAATTATGATCAGACTTATTTTTATTTATTGAATATAATATTTAGCTTATAACAACCATTCAGCATAGATACCCTTATCTTGAGCCATTGTGCCACATGGATTTCCCATACATACCCATGTACTACTATAAAATTACTATAACATTCTCATAATAAATACTGACCAAGAAACTTCTTTAAAAAATAGAGTATACTGACAGTACCTAAGTATCCATCAAAACTTGCAACTCCAAAACATGAACATACCTAAAACAGACAAACATCATAAAGGGTAATATATACTGAATGAAGAAGATAAATAAAATATCAAATAAATTCACATAAATAAAAGAATATGAATACACCGAGACACAAAAAATTGGAATCCAATAGTTCAATATACTCCACCTAAGCCCAAACATCTCAGACTCGGGAATAGATCCCCCCTAATCCCAATGGTGGACCATGAAAACATAATAAAGTAGAAGTATTTGAAATATAAAAAAACCTATTTATAGACAATAGAGCTTCTAAAAAAATTAAAAAATCCACTGTGTCACAAATGGGTCATACCATATTGTCAGGTCTATAATATCTACATTTATAAAATGTGCAAATTATCTCTTAGTATTTTCAGTTATACCACACACAAATCAGCCACTGTTCTTGAACTATTTCTTATCCATACATCATTTCTAATTATTTTTATTTTTTACCTTTATTCTCAACAATTATGGTTCAACTTTAACACCTTACCCTAATACCTCAAAACTGGGTTTAAAGATCATGAGACAAACTAACATTCTTCACCACTTCTAATATTATGCAATCTTGACCACACATCATGGAATCCATCAATGAACTAAAATATTCATCATAAGAGGTTAAATTAACAAAATATTAATGTTCAACATTAACATCAACATCTATATTTTCTATAACATGTAGTAATCTATTATATTTATCAAGATGAACATGAATAGATGAACTATGATTCCTCTTAAAATTATATACTCTCAATTTCTTGTAAATATGTTCATGAAATGTTTTATTCATGTAGAGATGTTCATGTTTACCCAAAATATATTTAGTAGTGGTTTCATGGAAAACATCATGAAGAAATTTGGCTCATATGTTAAAAAAACATACAGTGAGACATTACTAAAATTATTGGGATGAAATCTACAAATGTTGTGGAGGATTTCAAATCCACATAGATGTAAGAAATAGTTGTTCAGATCCATTAAATGTTTCTACATGTATTTTTTGAACAAATAATGCATGAATTTTATCTCTAAACATAATAAAATCATAGTCACCATCAAACCTCTCGACTTCATATATAGTTTACATCACATAAATAATTACATGATATGATAAAAAATCTGTGGTCCTGAGAGAGTCCAATAATAGGTTGTCTGACTCTCACAGTGGTCAGGAATAGAACAAATTTTATTATCATAAGTGAGAGGATTAATGAAGCTATAAAAAAGGAGGTAGATATAGGATGAATAGTAAGTAAAATGTTGATAATGAAATATTTTACACTATTATTTACATGATCCGGACCATTTTGTTCCTACTCTATGACATGAAATCCAAAATGAACATTATTATTATGGAGAAGAAACATTGAATATAAAAAATATTACTATGAATATAATCAATGTACGAAGACCATAAAATCTATTTGTTCATGTGGTCCTCGACACACTAATATTTATAGTTAACTCGAGCTAATGATCATAGAATACACCTCTAAGAAGGGTTTTGTTTTATTCCCCTATAATGTATTCAATTTTTTTTTCACCCATGGTTCACATAGGTAAGAATTTATATTGAAATTTTTTATTGCGGGGTTTTCATTTCAAGAAGGTGTTGCATATGGGTATACATTTATGTCCATTGTTCACATGGTGCCTAGTTATATATATTTTATACTTGTCATATTTATATTTAGTCAGTCTTGAATATATATCATTGATTGGGGGTGGATCCAACATTTATTCCCACTCCTGATTGTGTTTTTTCCAAGCCATGATTTTTTATCTAATTTTACTCCAATGTTACACTACCACATGTCCCACTAGTTATGACACCTTATTCTAGGAAAAATGATCATTGAATTTCACCCATCTACGTATCTTTCATATCATGGTTCTGATTGCTCCACCTAACAATATTTGGGCATATAATTACTACTTCGATATTCCATCATTCAATGATAATGATTCATTTGTCTTTTTGGGATTCATCATTCCTCATGTCCTTGGTCTTGAGATCCCTTAGAGGTATATTTCCTTTATTTGGAATGAGTATCTTGTATAAGTAGTGGTAAACAATGGTTTTCTGGGCGACCCCACTCCCCTCTTTCATGTTCATCCTTACTCTTGTAATTGGAGTACCTATATAGTTGAGATTCTATGTATAACATCTAAAACATTATTCTTGGAAAAATATACACTGGAAGCAGTTTTAGATACTATCTTTTATTCCTTGTAACCAAGATTTAGTTTACGATAGAAGTATTTGTAAGCAATTTTTTTTTTTAAATTATTGGATATGTATCCTTTTTGGTTGTGTTCTTGAGTCCATCCTGGAGAGGATGTTGCTGACTCTATGTGATGGATTTATTCACTGCCAACTAGTTCAACAAGGTTGTCCTCCTCGTATAATTTATATAGTTATCTTCATGGAATTTTTACCAGGTATATCATTATTTGGTTTTATTATTAACAAAATAACTATAATTAGTGGTGTTTCTTCTATGAATGTGGTATCACACTGATCCTATGCATGTTATATAATGTTGTACTCTATTGTACATTTCATTATATATTTTTCTTTTGATTCTAGTGGTTCAATTCTTATGAAAGAAAATTAAATTAAATTAAATAAATATTTCCAAATTTTGATACAAAATTTGAAACAAGAGTATAAAAGTCATTGGATCATATATATTCTAGTGGAAACCCATTTACCCTAAAAATTGGTATCAAAACCTACTAAAATGCAGATAATGGGATCTATGAAGCTTTATATTGGTAATTTTTATGATTAAATTGATTTTAAAATATTAAAGATCCAAATGAACACAGTTTTGTATCATAATGAATTAATTTATTCCCTTTCTATCATAAAAAATGTGAACACCCTTTCCTCTGATGGGAAGACTATTATCACCTATGTAGATATTCTTGAAGAAATTTTTTTGAAAGAGCCTATTTTATTGATTTTATTATAAGGAGATAACGATCTTTTAGAGGTTTCATATTATTCACATGCTTTTAGTACTTAATCTAAACATGAATCTCTTTCTATGATCATTAATTTTTTGGTAGGTTATATAAATGAATGGGATTATATTTATTTAAAAAACATCTTAGAACAATATTTAGGATACACATTGAATAATTTTATGAAATCATATTATATCTAGTAAGCATTGATATTAGATTATATAATTAAGACCAAGACATAAAACAATTAATGTCATTATATGATACATTTAATTATGTTATATATTGTATGTCATTTTGAAATGATACCCTTACTCTAAATGTATGTATATATATTATTTTCTATCAAAATTCCTTCAAAGTAAGGGTAATATTATGGTTGAGGTAGAGGTTATAAACCTTTAGTGTTTAATTGAGTCAAAGGGTTGGAGGGAGGAAATATTCAATTACATGGAGAAAATATTTTAATCTAAAAAAATTAGTTATGTTAATTAATGAAATAAACTTAGTCATTTTAAGAGGAAATGACATAATAAAAATGTTTACTATAGATATATTATGATGACCATTCATTGTTAGTTATATATGATTTTAACACTACTAATGTGTTAAACATTTCTAATGTTTCCCTCACTGATGAATGTATCCTTGATTCTGACTATTCATTCCCCATGAGTCATAGTATTGTATACATCACTTAGTTGAGTTAAAATAAATATATATAGGTGTTTCTAGGGAACAATATGAGCTATCCAATTATTGTAATAGGGTTGGTTTCATTGTAGATTCATTATTTGACTATGAAAACTCTTCTATAGGATGTATGGGTACTTTAACATAAAATAAACATCATTTCCTTAGGGTTTCATGATCCAAACAGTTCTATCTTAAGGTCAAAATCTACATGTCTTCAGATTTATTGATATTCACTCACTGTTAGGAAAGGAATCCGTCATAACGGTATTTATTTTTTAGATGGTAATGTTTATTGAAGATATTTTAATACCTCTTGTGACTCAAATTTAGAAAGAACCCCTTTTGGCATAGAAGGTTAAGGCACATTATTTACAAAGGTGATAAAGGAAAAAAAAACAGGGGCTTTTAAGTAATATATCTCCCGTAATTCTTCTTTTCAAAACATATTGACTATATAGAAAATCATGATGATCCTATTTTAGTAGGTCAATGTATAAGGGTATATAATCTATTTATTGTGTTCAATTTTATATTGGGGGTCCTTCCAGGGACACCTATAATGGGGGAGGCTTTTAAATCACATCATTTATTTATGAATACAATAGTAATGTATATATTTAGATAATAAAATACATGTT
The DNA here is from genome assembly GCA_963277665.1 of Viscum album. Classification (NCBI taxonomy): domain Eukaryota; kingdom Viridiplantae; phylum Streptophyta; class Magnoliopsida; order Santalales; family Viscaceae; genus Viscum; species Viscum album. Next base: position 43,151,796 of record OY728162.1, read on the forward strand.
TGATACCTATTAGATTATTAGGAAATGTAAAGGTGTGGTAGAAAGTGATTTTGGAAGAAAACATAAAGAATTATGAACTGATAATGGTTTGGATTTCCTATGCATTGAATTCATATAATTCTTTGAATATGAAGGAATTAAAAGATGCCTAACAATTGTGGAAACTCTACAATAAAATTCATTAGAATAAATAATGTATATAAAACATGATAAATTGTTAGATTAATGTTTCCCCATTCTTAACACCCCATGTCCTTTTTGTTTAAGGATACCCCTAAAAGATTCTACCTGATTAATAGTATTTCATCTTTTGCTAATTATTTTAAAAAAACCCAAAGATCTATAGAGGGGTTCACCCCAAGTATTTCACACATTATGATATTTGGATCCATAGATTATGCTCATACATGAACTGATATGATTTCTTCTAGTACTATGAAGTGTATATATGTGGTTTTTCCATAGGGAGTTAAGGGTTATAATCTTTGAATATATAAATTAGTTTTTTAAAAGTGTATAGATATCTATGATGTGGCAGTTAATGAATTTGGTCTCTCAAATGATAATTTAATAGAATATGAATATCACTTAGATAATAACAAAGAGTCGTCTAGACCTTTTACACATATATGTGTTGAAATAACTTTGGATTCTAAAGACCATCCCCATATGGGAATGATTCTTCCCCTTATATTCCTAATACATAAGGTGAATCAAATACTGATTTTAAATCGCATCCCAAAATAATAGAGCTAGATAATCTCATATATTATCAGCGTATTTGAGATAGATATACAAGAGTTACTAAGCGTCCATCCAATTTCAATATGGATGATATAGCTTCCTATTCATTTAATGTTTCCCATGATTTGTTTTATGATAAAACAATGTTTTATATATAATATCTTGATTCAAATGAAGATACTAGATGGTTAGTGGTTATGAAATAATATCTATAATCACTCCTTAAAAATAGTACGTGGGTTTTTAATCCAAACCTGATAATCAAAATATTATATGTTCTAAGTGGATATATAATAGGAAAGGGAACAATGTTGGAAAAACTAAAATCAAAATGATGTACCAAATGGTTTCCAAAAAATTCAATCATTATGATGGTTTTTATTATAGTGATAATTTCTCCCTAGTTTGGCAACAACCTATAGGATTCTTCTTGATTTTTCCTTCTTGTTTGATTCTGGTATTGGAAAAATTTGATACAAAATATGTTTTGGGAATGTCACCCTTTATGAAACAATTTTATGATTACACATGAAGTATTTTCAAATCATCTGAAACCAAATCATAATTTCGCACCATAATAAGTCACTATATGGTCCTAAAAAATATTTTAGGAAATCATATAAATGGTAAACTATTTTATGATTGAAAATATTTTTTTCATAAGTTTGTTTTACGTATGTGTATACAGTAAATCTATTAAACATGAATCTGTTTATTTTTTATTTTATATTGGTGAATGTGTTTTAATCTTTAAAATATGTGGACTATAATTTTTTAAAGTGCTAATTGAACTATGTATTTTTAATCATTGACTTAGAGAATTATAATTAATTATTGGTCATGGAAATAATTATATATTTCGAGGATCGAACCTTTCACAAATAATAGTTTTCATATACTATGATGGAATTATTAATATATCTCTTAATGTAAATTAATCATATGACCATTAAATAATGGCCAAAATATAAATATTCTTTATAATATTCCCCTAAAAATTATGATGGGTCCTCTATCCTAATTAGTATTCTATATGGTAATATGGTAGGATGTTATATCTATGTAATGGTATATTCTATAATAAATATTTAGTTTTCTATGTATACTTTGAGAAGGTTCATGGGGATCCCTGGTAAGCCTCACCAACACACTTTGAAGTGCTTCCTCATGAATTTTTCAATTTCACCAATATTTTCCATTATATATGGAATAAATTATGGGTTTAGGGATTTCATTTTCAACGTTGTTGTTCCAAAATTTTCAGCAAATATTAATAATAAAAAATCACTCACTGGTCTTGTATTCTTTTCATATTGATGAATATTCTCCAAGAAGTGCTACATGAAATTAGTGGCTTCCTTCTCCAACACTGAGGTAGAATATGTGGCATTGACATAATCCATATTAGAGGCTATATGGTTGATATGTTTGATTTATATATTTTCTTTACCTTCTAATAACATAATGCTTTACAATGATAACCAATCCACAATTAACCAATCCAATAACTATGTATTCCTTTTTTGATCATATAAAATTGTTTTTAAAATTAAAGTTTCTGTAAATTATATAATATGGGATTGTTAGAGTCATTAAATAACAAATGGGGACAATCAGACACATAGTTTAACTATGGCCCTTCCATTGTCTAAGATCATTAACTACATTAAATTAATGAACATTGTCCCAATTCTATAACATAGTTTGTGAGAATACCATTCCTAAATTCATTTAATTTCAAGGTCTATAATTTTTTATACTCCTTATTAATGTTTAAATTGAATGATTTTTTTTCTAAGGTATGGTTTACTCAACAATTATTTTATACTTATTTTTCTATTATGGGTTTTGGTTTGTATGGAGGTATTTCATGGGGGTATACACACATAGAAATTATTCTCATGAAGCCTTGTTCTATCAAATTTTTACATTTTATCCTTAGTATGTAGAACTCTTGAATATAGAACATTAATTGTGGATGATACAATGGTCTTTGCTTCTCCTAATTTGGGTTTTTACCTAGTCCTTGATCTCTATCACCCATTTTAAACCAATGTTACATTTCCAGATGTCCCACAAGTTGTGACACATTCAATTAGGAGAGACAACCATTTAATATTTGATTTACACACATCTTTAATCTCAATGATTTGACTACACCACTTGATGATCTCCTGAAATGCAATTATTTCTTTTTGGTGGCTTGATTCGATAAGATTGATTTATTTTGGGTTTTGGTTTTCATTTTTTGTCTAGATCATGGTCTTGCGAGCTCCCGGAGTGGTATTTCATTGATATACTGGGAGGAACTTAGAGAAGAAGAGGTGACATGGGTTTTATGGCTATAATCACTCCTCTCCTTCTTGTTTTTTCTACCTCCTATTACTGGAGTACCGATCTGATAGAGATTCTGTAGAGATCGATACGACCTTGGGTCTTGGATGACTGCACACTATAAGGGGTTTCAGATCCCTACATTCATTAAATGTAACAATGTTTAATTATATGAATATTTTCACTATAATATATTTAGGTTCTCTATCATGAATGAAACTATAACCTTTTTTGGTATATGTGTGAGTCCATCTAGGAGTGGAAAATGGTGACTCTATATGAAAATTTCATTCACCACCACCTAGCTCAAAAATGATGAACTCCTCGGATAGTTATATGATTATGTTATTTTCATTTCAAGTTTTTATTTATTTATTGTGTTTTATAAGTAACAAAACAACTGGTCATGGATGTGTTCTCATCATATTGGTAGGATCACACTGATTCAGAGAATGTTATATCATAGTGTTATATATTGTAATTATCATTCATTTTTTATATTCTTGTGATTCTAGTGGTTCATTTATTAAAAATCATTTCATTTTCCTATACTATATTTAAGAAAATTACAAAAATATTTAACCCAATTATATGTTTTATTTCATTTTAATTATACTATGTGACAACTTTTTAACCCCAAAAAGGAAAACTCATGCATGAAACCTTGGAAAATCGACCAAAAAAGAAAGAATGAAATAAAAAGGAGAACTAGAAGTGAAATGGCCCAATCTCATAATTTTGAATCCTGGAACTGTTGAAGGAGGAATAGTGCTATCATGTTTGTAGAACCATGAAGTAGTTGTGGTCCAACAAAGGATGTTGTCTCAAGTTTCTCTTCTAGTTATGTTCAATCTAGTCCAAAAAACCAAGCCTCCTCTTGTATGGACCAGTAAATTATTGGACCATTGGGTAAAAATAAATAAGAGAAAAAATGATGTTAATAAATATGGACAAAAATTACAAATGATTGAATGTTGAAATCAGAAGAAAATAATGGAAGTGGTAAAAACCAAAGGTAAGTAGAATGATCACTATGAGTAAAAGTGTTTACACACACCCCTTACTATTACAAGGTGAAAACCATCATAATATATCCAGTGAATTCTTGGGAAACAAACTCAAAAATACTTAATATAACTAAGGAATATTATGTTTATAATTGTCCAGTGATGAGATACTAAATTGGGAGGAGGTGAATTCTTTTTAAAGGAATACCTCCCCCCCCCTAAAACTCCTATACACTAGATGATTTGGCAGGGTTATCAACCCACTACACACCAACCACAATCCAACCCCTTTAGAAATGATAGGGGAGGAACCAACTACGGAAAACGTATTCCTAATCATATCCTACATTGATATTTAATTGAGAAGAAATCACATTTCAACACATCATTTTTATAAGCCAAACATTATTGTCAAATTTCTTTGAGGCAACTCAAAGGTTCTTCAATATATGAACTCGTATGAGTCAATCACCTTCATTAGAAAATCAGTTGGATTTCCATCATTGTATATTTCCTATATATCCAAACTTCCTCTACCATATCTCAGATAAAGTGTTGTTGTACAAAAATTTCATTTGTCTTGGAATGAAAATATTTATTCCATGTAATGTGAAATTCTCTTTTAATCTCAGAAAACAATGGAATATTATTATTTCTATGCTTGAGATCCTCCAACAACATTATCATCCAAATTAACTATTTTCAATACTCTGTACCTACCATGTACTCCACATCCATAATGGATAAATCACAACAAAATTTAACCATTAAATACCACTCAATGATCCTCCAGCAAGAGTAAAAATATATATAGTAATTGGATTCCTCTGATCAAAATCACCTTTAAAATCTTAATCAACATGTCCTCTATGAGTGAAATATAATCCTTCATAACAGAATACGTCATATGAGGTCTCCTTGATTATCTTATGATCCTATTCATTCATCTGAAATGCTCCCATCCTGGATTCACTATGTACCATCTGACTTCTCCCACTACATGTGAAATGATGAATCTATTATAAAACATAACTAACATCATACTCTATACTACTAATGCATACTGTACTCAGAAAATCTCTACTATCTCTGTTTCACTTTTGGCACTCAAAATAGAGGATAAATTGAATATAACTAGATGTGTAGAGAATATTTTCTTAATTTATTTCATGATTATGTGTTTGAAAACATTATATAAGTAATTATTCTATGATAGATAATCATCTCATTATTTATATATTGGTAAATATTTATCCCAAGAATCTTGTTTGTTGTCCCTAATACCTTCATATCAATCTCCCTAATCCACTGTTTATTCATCTACATGTTCTTTTCTTTGGTAGGGACTAGAAAAAAATGTCATCGACATACAACATAAGAATATATGATACTTCATAGAGACATTTTATCATCCTGAAATCCAATTTATTCTATCATTCTTCTACAAAAACATTCAGTTGATGAATATAGACATCTTCATCAATATCACTATGGAAAAAATTGTCTTCACATATATCTACACTAGATACAAACTATATGTTTTACATATTGTTGTAAATATATAAGGAGTCCGTAATCTAACAATAGGAGAAAATATTTCAATAAAATCAAAATTTTCCTTCTATGAATATCAATTGACCACTAGTCTTACAGGATATCTATCCACATTATCCATTTTATCCTTCATGATCTTAAAGATCTATTTTTTGATTATATCTTTCCTTCCATCAGATAATTGCCAAGAACCTATGTCTGGTTCTTTTATAGGGATTCAAGATCCTCCTACATTGACTCCATCCCAGAGGATACATCTAGAAAATGGGTTTCCCCCTCAAAATAAGATGTATCTCTATCCTCTTTCAATAATAATAATGAATATTTTCTCTTAGTGACACATCCAAATTTCCATATTGGTGGGCCTTTATTTAGAGTGGAACATCGTTGTCCAGACCCCATCGGTACTTGAACTTCATGCTCCAGTAATGTCTTAGAGGTGGCTGAATCTTCTGTATATTTTTCATCAACTTATACTATTTTATCTTATGTATTCAATTTCACCATGTCGCAATTAATTTTTATTATTGAATTGTCTTCTGCAAAAAATAGAATCTCATATAATGATATGTTTTTGGGATGTTGTATCTCCTAAATTATAACCCATTACATCATTATCATACAATAAAAATATACATTTTCTAGATATTGAATCCATATTCGATCTTTCTAGGTCATTAAAAATTGAATATATATGAAATAAAAGTGTATGTAACTGAAAATAGTCATCATGTTAACCAGTCCACATCTCCATCAGTGTCTTTATAACAATCACTATTAAAGAAGATCAATTGATCACATAACATGTGGTATTCAATAATTTATGCAGAAATGTTTCGTATGTTCATATGGAATTCAGCATATCACTTATTCTATCAAATAGGGTTCTATTAGTACATTAGAACACTCCATTTTGAAAAATACTGTAAACCACCATGAACTACCTCTTGATTCATTAATGTTGAAATAAATTATCAAATTCTTCTATTATATTTCCCCTCTATTTTCATTCCTCTGACACTTTATATATTATATAGAATAAGGATAATTTTGAAATTTTTATGTATTTCTGATTTCAAAATCATCCACCTTCCTCTCGATGGACAGACACAACATCTCCTGGAATAATCCTCAATGAAGGATACAAAGTACCTTTCTCATCTAATGGATATTACTAATACCTACCCAATTTCAAAATGGATCATTTGTAGTATCTCCATTATTTTTTTGTTTTCATCGTAAACATTAACCTATATTTATTTATCAAAAAATAATTCTCACAAAATGGTAATGATGGAATTTTCATCCTATCATGTAAAATATGTTCCATAAGAATCATCATGCCTCATTCTGACATATGTCCAAGCTTCTGATATCATAACCTTATCATCAATTCCTTAAATGTATTTGATGAAACAACTATCTCTGCCCCATTGTATCTTTCACCAATACAAACATAATTATTCTTCGATATCTTCTTCTATATCGTCACCAGAAGTGATATCTTCAAAATTCACATCCCACTTTTCTCATTGTGAGTATTTTATATAATGAAATAAAATTGTCCCAAAGACAATATTTTCTTCTTAAATGCCTTTACCCTGTATACTATATGGATATCTCAAACTATAACTTCATCAATATTCAATTTGATGGTACTGAATCCAATGATCCTCATGATGTGATCATTATCCTTGCACATAATTCCTTCAGAGATGGCTTCACACAAATCAATCCAATCTCATTGAAATGTCATGTGCCATGTTTCTCCCGAGTTAATTGTCTATGTATCATTGATACATTTCCTACATCTATAATTCTTCGGTGCTTCACCAGGTATAATGTTTCCACTTATAGTAATACTCAACACATTTCTGTGAAATCTCCTTTCATTACTCTAATTATTTCAAAAAATCATTCTGGATGCGCCCAATATTTCCACACTTGTGACATGTGATAGTATTCATCTTAATACTCTATTTAGAACTATGATGATTTTGGCTCCCATATGTACTATGGTTCATCATCCTTCTTATGTCAATATATATAAACTCTTCTTATTGTGATGTTTCATGTATGTACCCTTTGTGCATGCACTGACATTTTTCATCATGTACTTGGTCTGAAACATCATTGAAGGGTTGTATGTCCATTCAAATATTGGTTGTGAGGTTGATGAGGATTGGTCAAACTAATTATTCAAATATTGGAGTATAATATCCACATATTCAGTATGCATAATTTTATCGACCAACATCATGGCTTGATCCAATAGTTCATTGAGTGTGTTGATACAGTCGGTCACCGACTAGGACTCCACCATTCAAAGAGTGTACAATCATCCCTTTCTGAAAAAAAAATTATGCAGTGACATGGCCTCGTATAACATTACCAGAGTCTCCCAAATTTCTTTCACCATCATATTCATCACAATGCTTGATAAGACACCATATTCTAAAGATAAATAAATTTTAAAAATAGACTTATCATCCATGTACATCCATTTATCCTCTGTAAAACCCATTGATCCTTCTCCAATTACTAGTAGATTACTATCCTTCTGAATATCTTTTTTAAACATCATTGTCTATAGTGGAATAATATTCTTATCAATTGTTTTATTCTAAAATTTTTTCACTACCTAAAATCACGGTTATCTAAGAACCTTTTATCTTTCTCAATAGTTTATTTAATAATCTCAATAATATTTACTAATGTGAAGGATCAACTGATGTTGTAATCACAAAGCATGGTTAAGATTATAAGAATTACTAGTACCCAAATAAGTGAAAAAAACCAATCTAGAACCTTCATTTGATACCAATTTTTGGGACCACAAAATGATTGTTCCATGGTGAAACAGTAATTACAAGTTAAAATTAATTATAAGAATGTAGGAAAATTGAATGTGAAAAACCCACCATTATTAAAGGGGTAAAAAACTAGAATAAAATAGTAAGATTATTCTACATAAATGTGGTTACAAACTTCGTTACTACTACTATGAAAAAAACCCTCATAATTAATCTATTGAATAAAGTGAAATAATCCTAAAAAATACTCAAAAAACCCAAGGAATACGGTGGTGTAGATTTTGGTCTGTTTATATATGGAAATGGTAAAACGTTCTTGACTTTTATAAGAAAACATTACCCCCTTCTACTCATGTACAATATATGAATTAGTGGGGTTGTCCATGCAACACTCACCTACCTCAATACACCCTCTTTGATAAGGAGGGGGAGGCACCGACCTTTGAAGAAATGGTGTGAAAAACTCAATTAATGACAAGTTTGCTGAGTCTATGGATAATGAAGGGGTTCTGTATCATAATTCTAAGATATTCCTATGCATTCTGATGATTCAAAAATAAAACAATATCCAATGAGGAATATGACTCATAGAGTGGTTTATACAAGAAAAATTACCATTGAGGGTATGAATTCAGATGAGGCTATTACTCATATTTACATCAGATTTCTTACCCATAACTCTTACACAACAATTGATGATTGTATTGATTTGAATTAAAATATTAGTAAATGATTAACATGGGATAATGATGATAATGATGAGAAATTGGTGGTTCCTACTAGAAATTTATAGTGTATTGGAGAATGTTTCTATTTCAAGTGAATCTAATGACGATGAGAAAAAATAATCATGGATATATGATAAAAATAGGTGAAGTGGAATCTGTGTGGTTGTGGATTTCATGTGTCTTACCCAAAAGGTGCTCCTGGTCATCATTATTTTGGATTTGACGCAATTAATTATTAATTTTTTCTATGCTGTTTGTATTTTTCCTTGTGTTTATGTTTCTATTTTTATGATGGGGGCAGTTCTTGTCAGGTTTGAAGTCATCCTCAACTTATTTTAACTTTTATAACTTTTAATAAATATGATTGGGACTTGGGATAAATCCAATAATTTTTTTGATATATAATTATATATATATATATATATTAGTCATATTGCGTCAATAACTGTTATGTCAAGTGTTATATTAATGATCAATCTTTAGTACTGTGATATTCACATCAAGGTATAATATTTATGATCAATATGTAAAATGTAATTTGGAACTATTGAATATGTTGAGAGACACCGCATGAAAATTTGTGTCAACCCTATGATAAAAAATTCATTTTCATGTAGGTGTCTAATTTTAATAAAAAATGAGTTGAAATAACTATTTATTTCATGTTGATAACTATATTCCTTATTTATATAAAAATATATTGCATTCTTTATTATTATTTTAAAGTATTGGGTGATGAAACTAATGATGTCTCAACCCGAAAAAAATATCATTTATTATGAACAATTCAAAAATAATTATTTTATAAGTTATTACTTATATCATTAGTTATTAATTATATTATATGTTATTAATTATAATAAGAAGTTTTTTATTTAATTAATAAAATAATTATAAAATTTAATTAAATGAAAATCAATTAATTATTTTTAATATATTTGAAAATAAATAAATTTCTATTTTTAGTTATTCATTATTAATTATGGTTGTAATCGTTTTTTATATTAACTATAATATTATTTGTCAACATGACTCTATATGAATAGTACTATATTATGCTTGGAATATTCTTGTTTATGGGTTTATCCTTTGATGGTCGCATTTATTATTTCATTAATGTAGTGTTACTTTAGTTTTGAAACTAAATCCGTCTTATACACAATTCATCAGTGGTATTTTAGGACATTTCCTGGGATTTTGGGCCACTTGAATATCCGAACAATACATGCAGGGACTCTTCACAATAAACCATACATAGAAGATAAATGAATGTAGACATTATGATGACACATAAACACTAAACGATGCATCATGAATTGTGGCACATGCATGGCCACACATAGGTGTTGTTATGATAGGTTACCATGATATAGCGGTGTATGCATTGACACCCATCTACCAGCCACCATTATATCAACTTAGTGTGTATGGGTGACCTTCCAAGAGACTATCATCACAATGGGACCAATTTTATGGTAAGGTGAAATAGGTTGGTAGTGCCGTAGGGAAAAACATATGGATCATCAGGTGGTGGTTCAAAAGATATGTGGGTTTCCTGGTTCGAATATTCTTTCCTTCGTTCAAAATACATCATTGGATGGAGGGGTTCAATGTCACCATATATTAAAGGCTAGAATGATTCATGCACTTTTCTAGTTAAAACACACCACCCATGGATCATACCACATGTGTAATTTCATTGGTAAGGGGTTTGTATATATTGAGTTGTGGTAGAATATGTTATAGGATTCTCATGTGGGACTTATCTTCGTCTCCTTAACAAGACATAAAAATGGTTACATTCATCTAGGCATTTTGGAAATTAATGGACGTGGTCTATCAATCTATAGAAAAGAAATAAAATTGGTTCATTGGGTACATGCCAATCTTTATCATGAGAGATATGGTTTGACCGACTCACGGTGCTTAAGTGAATTGGTGTTTGGGAATTATAATCCCATCTACCTATAATAATTAGATTATTAATTATTTCATATATAAATAGTATTATTGTTCATTAGTTACATTACTTATTATTAATATTTAATTAAATTAGTATCTATATTATTAAACATTAATTATGTTATTAAATATTAATTATATTATTTGTTGTTAATTATTACAATAAAATTGTTATTCTTAATTTGATTATTAATCATTTAGATTATGATGAGGGGACTACATGAAACCAAACACTCACATGACATATTCATCCTAGTGAGTCATTCCTAATCCCCCTTGTAGGAATGACAAGATCCAACAAGACATATTTTATTACGTTTTTCTAGTGCATTACGGACCCATGATTTGTATGCCTAAAGTCCATTGACATTGTAAACCTGATTATCATTAATGTCAACAGGGTTCCATCTATGTTTATATAATGGTGTCAACATTAGACATGAAACATTAGTTTTGTATAATAAAAACCCATAGTTTATCATGATAGACACAAAGCATTGGGCACCTGCCATATTTTCATTAGAAGTTTAACATTAACTCAGAAACGTATCTTTTTGACCCATAATGTTTACTTTATTAGTCCCCCATTTGGTATCATAATAGATTCTAGATTATTTTTATCATAAAGCCTCCTTATTTCAAATATCATTCCATTATATGGGGGTATACCCTTTCTTCATAATGAAATTCTATTTACATGAGAAGAGTGGCCTCCCCATAATCGATATAAGGACATGAAAATAAAAATACTTTTTTAGTAATCATAGATTAGAATTTGTTTTCTTACATACCCAACGATTATTACAGTTTAGTGTTTAAGATAATTTGATCATAACTCATACATAAAAGAACATATTGTACAAGGAAGAAACCTTTATTCAGCACCCATTTTTTATTATAAAATAAAACTTTTAAAACTAAAACTTATTTCATTTCATGATATATATTGTTGAAATAAATCATGAAAACTTTTATTTACCGTATTTAAAACCATTGAAAACCATTTTAAAATGTCGGATGAGCACAAAATACTAACTAATGGATATAAAAATATGAAATCTGTTTGTATAGTGAAAAAATTGAAATCCCAAGAATTGTTTATCATTACCTCAATTTTCATTTCAGTAATGAAATAAATAATTTCCAAATAAAACTTTTAAAACCCATATCGAGTAAATAAAAATCAATTTGGGAATATAGAGCTTTGTATTCATAATTTGTGTCATAAATAATAGGATCCTTGTTAAATATATTATAGAAAACTCCTCAGTAACTCTATTATTCTATCATATAGAGTCAAGGATCATTACACAACGCAATGAAGTTCTTTTTGAGTCCATCTATTATATAATCAATATTAGGATCACCGGTCGTATAAGATGTATCAGGATCACCCATTCATCATGATATATTATTTGATTCAACCGATCGTTTAATTTTTATCAGGATGAACTTTTTCTCATATAATATGATGAAGTAAATTATCATGAATAAAACATTTTATGGTTGCACCATTACATCATAAATCTCTTGAAAAAACTCTTTCAAACTTGTTAGAAAAAGACTTCTGGATATCAAAATAACCATTTAATTTAAAAACCAATATTCAATACAAAAATAACAATAAAAGGAACTTTATTTTTTCATTATATATATTATTAATTCATGTAAATTAAGTCAACCAATGAATAGTGGTTTCACCATCAGAAGAAGTTTTTGATCTTTTATACATTAAAATATAAACATTTTTTTTCCATTTTGACAGAACATTCCATATAAAAAATTAAAATTATTATTTTTGAAAAACATTTAAATAATTTAAAAATAAATATAATATAGTCATTACAAATATTTTATATCTAAATATAAACATTAATAAAATAATTTTATGAATATGGACATAAAAATTAAATATTTTTAAAGTAAATCTTTGAAACATTTAAAATGATGTTTTGAGTTAATATTTTCATTACCCCAAGTCTTACTCATCATGTATGTTCATTATCATCGTAAATAATAAAAGTATGATAATTATTTTCATTCTTAAGAACATTTATTATGTTCTATATTCCTTATTATTTATCTTATACCATGAAATATTTAAATTATTAATCAACATCATACGTTTTGATGATATTCAGTTCATAAGTTCAAAATTACATTGGTAGGTTGACAATGGTGAAAGTGTTAATTTTTTAATCTTATATATTATAAAAATCATGACATAATTATTATTTTTATACATGACCTATAAATTTAAAACCTACCATGAATTATTGATATGAAAAATGATAACATGAAATCATGGAGTTAGTAGGTCGTACACACGTGAGTGATGTTTCCATTTCTCAATGGTCATGATGGATATAATAAAATATTATTTTAACATTAATAAATTATAATTATATCATAAATATCATATTTTTTCCTAAAATACCCATGCATAGGTCATCAATGTGATGTGGTGATGTAATATGAATCACATTTCTTCGTGGAGTTGGTAGTCCACATGTACGCACAAACGATGTTATCATTTTTTAGGGAAATGAACTGTTAGAAATTAATTGATATATTACTTATATAGAATGATAAATATTTCTTGAATATAATTTATAATCACAAAACTCATCAATATAACCTTCCCCAAGATGTGGCGATGGAAAACTAATTACATAGTCCGGCAAAGTGATTATATCCCATATACACAAATGATGTATTCATTTACTATATGATGGAGGTTGGAGATGAATTTAAACAATATTATTAATATAATAATATTAAGATTTGTATAAAATTTTTTGTTATTATTTAATAATTTTTATAGAAGAGTTTATGATGGTGGGATAATAAATAAAATAAAAGTACTTGATTTAGAATGATACATCAACATTGAACAACATTTAATAATTACACCAAAATCTTTACTAGGATTGTTTTATTATAAAAAAACCTCTACGGTGTGTATAAAGATGTAAGTATGGTATTTGGGAAGATATTGGCTAATAAAATAGGACTTTTATGTGTGACAAATATATGAGAATATGTGTCCTTTTTTAAGAGATATGGTGTCATCTTGGAATTTCATAAAGTAGTAAATTAATACAATCTAATTTTCATATTAAAATGGAACCAAATTGATAAAATTAAAATTTAATATGATTATTAGAAAAAATTAATTTAAACAAAAAAATTATCTATGAATAGATAATTTTTTACCCTTATATTTTTATGTTATCCTGTGTTAAACATTTTTTGACAGTTATTATGAGAACAACATCTCCATTGTTTAGGGGTCAATATTATTACTATAAAAAGAAAATTGTTCTATAAATGGACCATTGGTGATATATTTAACCTTATGCCAACTACGTGTTCAATGATATGTTTTTTTTGGAATTTTACATCTTTTAATAATGTATTATTTATTTTTAAAATATCATTTTTGTCAATTTTGGATCTATTCATTTAATATTATTATAAAGTCTACATTAAAATGATGGAATTAAAATATAATCTACTAATAAATAATTAAAATTATGTATTTATCTAATAAATTTGTTGAAAAAATTTAATCATTCTAAATATTTTACATTTACATTTTGTAATACCATTCATTTTATATTTCATTTAATTACATAAATACTGCATTGGTGTTGCTTATAAATTTGATGTAATTATTTCATCAGTGAAAATTATATATAAATTAACATTAAAAAAATATCTTTCAAATGACTATTTCGAAATAATCAAATAATTCACATCCCTTTCATGACATATTATAGATTATAATGCCAATATAATGCCTTTCTTGAATTTTCATTACATAAAATATTATAAAGCTCAAAATAATCAAAAAATGAAAAATGACATATATTAAAATTTTATATTATTATGGATTCAATATAAAAATCCAGTTAAATAATTTTTTTTAGATAATTATTTATTCTATATCATAATAATTGTTTACCCTTAATTTATTCATTTTACCTTTACTATGGTAACATGATTTGTTATGATAAATGACAAGGAAAAATTTAATAAATTTGGACCATATAATCCCACATATAGAATCGATTTTAAATATTTAATTTATAGTGTTTGAATAATATAATTTATAAATAAACCAACAAAATGAGACGATGAACCGTTTTTCATTAAAAAATTTGTTTTTGAGCCCAAAATATTAATTGAACCAAAATCAGAAATAAAGGTGATTCAAATGTAACATATTATATTATATAAAAATAATAAACATATATTTTACTTTTATATCCAATTCAAATAATAGTGGTACATTTTAAAATACATAATTTAATTAAAATAAAATTTGATTTTAAAAAATTAATATTATCACTATTCACTGAGAAATTAATATTCCCAAAATAACTGAAAAATTCACCCTAATATACATTTAAAATTATAATGAAAAAAATATAATTTTTTTTCTAAAAAATATAAAATCTGGAAAAAAATTATATTATCCACTCAAAAAAAGGAGAAACAATCTTTTGTGTAGGAAACACATTTTTAAAATAAGAAATTACTTGACAAAAAAATGTATTTTTAAATAATAAGATATAATTATTTCATTTTAATTGAGATGGAACATTATATATATTTTATAAGGTGGTTAATAACATACATTCCAAAAAAATTTACGATGATATTATAATAGTCAGATTTAAATAATAATATTATTTATGTTTATTTATATTCGGTGTATCATATATTCTATGATACCAAATATTATATTTCCATTAAAAATATATTGATATCACAGTTAGTGTATTCCTTGAAAAAACTATCAACAACCATGAATCAAATGTCTATCTCTATGGAAACTAACGAATGACCCAAACCATTAGACTAACCCCATAGAGGCTATAATAATAATAGTATTATTATTTATTAATTAGTTAATTTTATTTATTTCAGTAAAAATTTATAGTTATTTTAATAGTGTTATTAATTATTTTATTAGTTGTTTCATATATTATTAGTTATTAATTACACATAAAACATTAATTATAATTAATAATTTATAATAGAATTAATTAATACAAAAAAAATTATGAACTAATGACATAATTGAAACTTATTTTAAAATAGTGTAAATATATTTATTTTTTAACAAAATAATGTAACCATTAGAAAATGTGTGGAAATAAGGTGAGAATACATAGTCTAGAATCATTCCTTCAAATAAATGATATCAAACCTTTAATATGGACTTATAAAACATAAGTACAATGTAAATAAAAAATTATTATAATATTATTAAATTTCAATATAACATTATGTAATGTCATTTAACAAAAATGTAAATTATATATAATGTTATATAATGTAAATTTATCATCAATATAATGTGATTGTAACATGATTATAACATTATATTTAGATAAATATAATATATAAAAAATAAAAATATAAAATAAATATAATATTACATAATGTAAATATAATGTTGTATAACATAATTATATTGTAAATATAAAATTATTATAACATTATTTTTCGAAAATATAACATTATGTAATGATATATAAAAAATATATAATGTAAATATAAGAAAAAATGTAAGTATAACATTATATTTTTGTTTTTAAGCTTATATTTGTGTTATTTAAGAGTGTATTTACATTATCAAAACAATTTTATTGGAGGTATTGATTCTCATGATGAGGTGGATGCATCATTTTGTAAGAATAATCATGATATCACATGCCATTATCCTATGTAGGGGAAGGGATGCTGACTCCTGAGAGGTTGAGGTCACTTCTGAGGAAGGGTTGACATATGTAAAAGAAGGTGACTATGGAATGATATTACCCTTCACTTTTGATTTTTATGAACATTCATTTTTATCATAATTTTATTTTAGGACCATGGATTTCAATCTATGTTCCACACCATTCATTATATAATTCTTTTATAATGTTACATTTAAATTATATAATGTTACAATATTGTTATATTTACATTTTATATATTTCTATAGTGTTATATTTACTATATATTTATGTTAGATTTACATTATTGATATATAATATAATGTTCTAGTCATGTAGATATAATATTTTTACGTTATATAACAGTATAATAATGTTATATTTACGTTCTCTTTATGTTCCATAATGTGAAAATAATTTTATACATATATATTATATTTAGTTCATATAAAATTATATTTATAATATATTTATGTTATATTTAGCTTATAGTTGAATTATATGATGTAAAATTAATGTATATATAACATATTTATAATGAAACTATGACATATGTAACAAAAATATAAGTTAAATGTAAAAAAATAATGATATATAATGTTGTATATTAAGTACAATATTATATAAACTAAAAAGTACCATATATAATATATATATATAATCATATAATGTAATTATAATTTCACATAATTTAAATATAGGGTAACAATTTTATGAATGTAACATAAATATGACCTTATATTACAAGAATAAAACATATATATAAGATAATATATTATAAATTTAATGTTATATAACAAAAATATTATATAAATATAAAATTATTATAACATTTTATAATATAAATATTAAATTCTGTATGGTCATATAATGTAGATATAATGTTTAATAGTAATCCTACCATAAAAAACATGTACCTTTTCACATTTCTGTTCAATAAAATAATAATGTAAAAAATAATTTAGGGAAAACAATGAGTCTTGAACATTGAAATGAAAACACATGAGAATCAAAATAATAGATAATGTGTTTGGTTTCCAAAAAAAAAGAATCAAAAAATAAAGATATTTAATTGAAATTTGTAAGTATGATTAAATTTTTTGCAGTACTAAATTAACTTCGCACATTCAAGTTAAATGATGATTTTGAAAAAACTCTTCATTATTTTATTTACATGAAGTAGATCATTTTATGTGGAAGAATTTCCATATTGATGATTCACTAGAAAAACATTACATTTTGAGGAAATTAACGTTCACTATGATTTATTAAATAATATATAAATTTTATATAAGATAAATAAAAGCTACCAACCCATTATTAACATACATAATATTTGAAATATAATATATTTTTCATATGAGTGACTATATATGTTTTAAATATTTAAGGAATAATATTTTCTATAAATATATAAAGAATATAATGTATAAATTATATATCTATAAAATCATATAATGATAAATATTTGAATATAATGAATTTAATTCTCACTCTAATTATATATAAATTAATTCTCATGTTCAAAACTATAAATTTTTTTTGGAAATGTATATCAACCAAACCAACATTATGAAAATCAGTACATGCTTATTGTTAATTGTGTGTGGGAAATTTTATAATATGAATACAATTACGATATTTTAAGATAATATTTATGTGACTCAAATCACATTTTTATAACTCAATAGTGAAGAACCATTGTGATGTTTTTTAACAATTTTTTCGTAGATGTTGAGAACTATTAATTTTTAGAAGGATTATTTTTAAAAAATAAGTGATTGTTGTTGACTGTTTGAACCCAATCATAATGGGTGATTGTAACGACCTAAAGTTTCATTAATGGAAATCCCTCTTGATCTAATTAAATGCCACTATATTTTTATATAAATTGTCAACTCCTTTGGTTTTATGTTAAGAATTTTGACCATTGCTAATATAGCTGTTGAAAAGTGATCACATGATTAGTATAAATATAAGACTTTAACAAATCCAATTTACTCAGACAAAAGAAGTGATGGCCTCATCCGGTAGAATTGCTCCATACGAAGCCCATTTGTCAGAGCTTGGAAAAGACATGGCATCCTTGGACTTCGCTCTTGACCAAGACCAAGATGAGCTTCATCATGTCAAGCTCGAACGGGACCGTCTACGGGAAAAGTGGAAGTTGATAGAGATTTCCACTTGAGAAATGTTATCTGAGCCACCCTAAGAGTCTGTCACCATCGCACACCTTACCCTTAGGTCTTATGAGGCTGTTTTAAGGGGTTATGTAATGAATCAATAGTACTATGTTCATGTACATTATTTTTATGTATACAATAAATGAATATACTTTCTTGTCATTATTGATACATTGGAAATAGTTTTTAAAGTACAAATAGTGTTTTTAGTTATTATTCAATTAAGAAATATATTTTATTAAATTATAGGATTTTTGAATTAAATAATATTTTAATAAAATATTATTATTATTAAATTAATTTTTATTAAATATAAATGATATTATAATTTTTTGAATGCAATTATAATTTTTATTAAGGTTTGAAAGCCATTTTTGTCCAAACTCGTGAATTTTCGATAAATGTTGGATTTTATTTTAAAAGTGATAATTAACATATTTAGAAAATTATTTAAATAAAATGAATGTTATTTCAGGAATCAGGGCGTTGATACTATCCAACGGTGAATTTTTCATTATTTTCGGAGACAGTCAAATTATTGGGTAAAAATTAAATACTGTTTAAATATATAATGTGTTTTATGACATCATAATGACCCAATATTGATGTAATAAAATACTATAATATTTATGTTCGTCCAATATATGTTTTACCATTAAGATAATGTGATTTTTGGTTTGTTTGACTTACTTTTCAAAGCATTAATGGACCCCTCAAGACTTATTAAACCCCTTGTCTTTTTAAATTAATTTCCCTGGGAGTTTGACTCACCTCCACATAAGAAACCCTATTATTTTAAGATGTTCAGACTTTGACCTTATAAAATATTATTTTCCCCTTCCCTTTGCCAAAAACCATGGGCAAAAACCATGCAATGGTTTGTGGTTTGGATTAATTTAATGTAAGGGGACCCAAACCTAAATAATAAAGAATTCCCTCAGCTTTCCTATATAAACCCACCCGAGCTCCCAATTCCTTCTTAGTCAAATTCTTTGGAGTTTGTCCAACATCTTCCCTACTCTCTCTAGAATCCTCCAAAGGTGCCCCAAGCTCCCAAGGAGCCTCTCACAAGCCTCTCTTTAGTCTTGGGAAGCACACTTCCAAGTAAAGGTTTTTTCTTCCTTTCTCTTTTTTGTCCAATTTTATTTAAGCTGTTTTTCCCTTTTAATTTAAATTATGAATGTTGGGGTATCGTTTCTCACCTCCCTCATACTGCCCTATTTATTTTTGAATGAGGGAGAATCCTTTCTCTTTCATTAAATGCCTCTCATGTACACCCGTTATTATGCCGAAATTCTGAAAGGAACTTCTCTCTCCTCATTTACATTCATGCAATACTTTTGTATCATGAATCGAAATTCCATTACAATGGTTGGGACATGTATCTATATGACCTCATTACATTCCATTACATGTAAATATGATTAGGAACCCCTTTCTCTCTCATCAACAATTTTTATGAATTCTTATGTCACGCCGTTACGCTGCCGAAAACGCACAGATTTTCTAAGAAAATGCCATTGTGTAGTGAATACCATGCCAATTTCTCCATCAAGGGTATTCACCTTTATGAACATTTACATATTGATTATAATTTTTTATGAATGAATTCCACATTCCTTTATCATGTAATGAATGATTATGTTTTAATAATCCATGTTTTATGATCCATGTGGCACACTTATGCGTGAAATGACATGTTTAAGAAGGGTGTGCCCTTACAGCGCTCCAATGCATTGGGTAATGTATAGTATCATGATACATCATGTGCAATGAGTTTTGACTCATGATAATTCAAGTCTAATGTGCTTCATGTGCAATGTGGATTTACTCATGCTTTGTGTGCAATGAGCCTTGGCTCTTGATAATTCTATGTAAAGTGTTTTTGCCACATTTCCATGTTTTGATTATCATGCTTTGTCATGCCTTTATGTTCATGTCTCTCTTGTTCTCTATTGATATGTCTAATTTCTAACATGTATTGTACTCCTCATGTTATTCCATGTGTACTCCCTTACTGGGCTTTATAGCTCACCCTTTTCTTATGCATGTCCTCAGGTTATCCCATGCAATGCTAAGTACGATGGAATGTAGTGGTAATGTAAAGAAAGTTTTCAATAAAGATGTTGTATTTCATGTTTCAAGTTTTTATGTAATGATCCTAGGCCCCAAAGTCACTAAACCTCTCGATCTTATTTGTTGTATCAAGTGATGTTTTATGTAATAAATCATGTTTAAGTTGTAATAAAAAGCAGGGTTGTCATAGTTGGTATCAGAGGATAGGTTTAGTTATTTTTGGGATTAGGATTAGAAAACCCTAGTAATGCCTTAAAGACAATAATAAGTATAATAAAAACATCCCTATGTTTTGGTAAGTATTGAGTAAGTGATTTATTAAACAAATACATCCCTGTCTGGGTATGAGCAGGTAGAGGCGGCTCTGGCCCAGATGTATCCTAGGGGTAAAACCCGAAAACACCGATTTGAGCGAGACTCGAACGAGAACTGGTGCACGACAATGGGACTTACTGCACACTTGGTTAAGACACTCGCGGGGGATATGTTTTGGTAAATTCACAATCTTAGTATGAACCCTTATTAAGGGAATAAATAACATGTCCCTAAGAAAATATGTTAGAGTGTAGATCATGAAAAGCCTAGAATGAAGCCTATAGACAAATGTGTTAAGGAAATAAAAGTTTATTTATAAGTCATCAACTTTTTTCATTGGATTACCCTTTATGTGTTGCCCCTAAATTTCCTTTTATTCCATCCAATGGCCGGTAATAGGAAGACTCGGTCTAACAACCGTTGTGAAGATCAGTGTGATGATTTTACTAATGAGATTCCCAATCCAATGGGAACGGGAATAACAAACATTGTCATGCTTCCCTTTCAACTAACTCATGTTTTGAATAGAAACACGGGTCAAGAGGAATGTTCAACCCCCACCCCCACCCCCACTAAGAATGAACAAGTCACTATCGAGATCTTCATGTGACAAAGACCTCCTACTTTTAGTGGATCATCCAATCCCACGATCGCTGAACAATGGATCAACTTCATTGAAAAGTTCTTCTCCATCCTTCAATTTTATGAACAAGAGAAGGTTCTCCTGGCGGCTTATAGTATGGAGGGTGAATCTGATCAATGGTGGACGTTGATCAATAATACGAAGCCTGAGGAGGAGATCGAGTCGTTGGAATGGAAGGATTTCAGGAAGATGTTTTTCGATAAATATTTTCCACGCACTCTCCAGCTTAAGATGGAAAGGGACTTCCTTTCCCTCATGCAAAAAGGAAAAGAATATATTGGAGCATATGAGGAAAACATCACAAGGCTAGCATGAAATGCTTCCGACTTTGTCGTTACCCCAGAATGCAAGGTTGACAGCTTCTTTGGTGGGTTGAAGCCTAACCTATGAAAAGCAGTAGAAACCGTGACTTCGACAGTTATGAGGAAATTGCTCGATGTTCCATCAAGGTCGATATGGAGATCGAAGAAATACAAGGGTATCATGGGGATAAGAAGCCTAAGGTGGAATTCAATGTTGGTTGTCCGATGGATAAATCCAACGGTGCTAAGAAGATCCAGCACCCCACTTTCCAAAATAGTGGAAAGAAGCACCCTGGAAATTTCCTTAAGGGGACGAGGAAATGTGTCAGTTGTGGAAGACAAGGGCACCTAGCTATTAACTGTCTACAAGAAAGTCTCGTGGCTACGACAGAGGAGATAAATGCTCCATTCGAACCTCAACGCATTGTTCAATGCTACTAATTCAAAGAACCGGGTCATTTTTCATATCAGTGCCCTAATCCAAGGGTTTTGGAGGCAACCAACACCCTCCAAGGCAACAAGGAAGAGCTTTTTCCATCACTTCTGCCGAAGTGAACCTCGTCAACAAAGTGGTGACAGTTACTCTAGTTATTCATTCAATAATAGCGAACATACTTTTTGATTCAAGTTCTATGCATTATTTTATATCTCTAAAGTTTAGTAAAACAATCCCAACACCACCACAAATCATGGAAGTGAAAATGTTGGTGAGTACGACAAATTGGGAAATCATTGCATCCCATGAATATAAGTCCTCCCCTATTATAATCTGTGGATTGAATTTCCAAGAAAACCTCTTCGTACTCCCTCTGTTTGAATTTGAAGCAATTCTTGGCCTGGATTTCCTTTCATTATATAGAGCCAACATAAATTGTTGCAAGAGGGAAATCACACTCCATATGGAGAATCGACCGCCGATTCTTTACAAGTGTAAGGAGGAAGATGAATCTCCTTTAGATCCATAATCTCAAGAATGGATATTAATGCCCTATGAGTACACGTATCTGGCTCAGATGATTGAGTCCAAGGAAGAAACCATCCATGAAGAAATTTCTATTGTGAGGGAATTTGCGGAAGTGTTTCCCGAGGAACTGCATGACCTTCCTCCAAGAAGGGATGTTGAATTCTCAATTGAACTTATACCCGGGGCATGGCCAATATCCAAGAATTCATATAGAATGGTTGTTGTAGAGCTTGAAGAGCTGAAGAAACAACTACAGGATAATCTGGATAAAGGGTTTATACGCCCAAGTGCTTCACTATGGGGTGCACCAGTCCTCTTCATCAAGAAGAATGATGGGTCAATGCGCCTTCGCATCGATTATCGTGAGCTCAACAAAATCAGGATAAAGAACAAGTATCCTCTCCCACGAATCGATGAATTGTTTGATCAGCTGCATGGAGCACAATACTTCTCCATGGTAGATTTGTGGTCTGGATATTATCAAGTAAGGGTGAAGAAGGAAGATGTCCCGAATAGTGCTTTTTGTATAAGGTACGGGCACTATGAATTCATTGTAATGCATTTAGGACTCACTAATGATCCATAATTCTTCATGGAATTAATGAATAGAGTCTTTAGAGATTACCTTGAAAAATTTGTGGTAGTCTTTATAGATGATATTATAATATACTCCAAAACCATGGAGGATCATGAGGAGCATTCAAGAACTGTAATAGAGACTTTGAGCAAGGAGAAGCTCTATGGAAAGTATAGAAAGTGTGATTTCTGGTTAAAGGAGGTCTCATTCATGAGCCATATTATCACAAGCAATGGGATATTTGTGGATCCCTCCAAAACAGATGCAATTGAGGGATGGTTGAGACCAACAACGGTAGCAGATATCTGTAGCATCTTGGGGTTAGCTAGATATTATCGACGATTTATGATGAATTTCTCATGATTGTCCAACCCTCTTACCAAGCTAACTCGGAATGGAGTAAATTTTTCATGGACTGATGAATGTGAAGAAAGCTTCAAAGAGTTGAAAAGGAGGCATATCACTGCACTCGTGCTCACTTTACCCACAAGTGGGGAACTTTTTGTGGTATTCAGTGATTTTTTAAAGAAGGGCTTAGGCTGTGTGCTAATGCAGAATGATAATGTGATATCCTATGCCTCAAGGTAGTTGAAAATCCATGAGCGAAACTATCCAACGCATGATCTGGAGTTAGAGGCGGTGATCTTTGACTTGAAAATCTAGCTGCATTATCTTTATGGAGGTAATTTTGAGATATATACTAACCACAGGAGTCTTAAATATATATTCACACATAAAGATCTTAATATGCACCAGAGAATATGGATAGAGCTCATCACGAATTATGACTGTTCAATCGATTACCACCCTGGGAAAGTGAACAAGGTGACAGATGCCCTAAGTTGAAAGGATCCAGCAATTCTATCAATGATGAGAAATGAGAAGGATCCAATATGCATAGACATGATGAAGATGGACATGGGAATCATAGAGAAGGGAACATCATCAATCCTTTCACAAATTATTACTGAACCATATCTTTTTGAAAGGTTAAAGGATTCTCAAAAGGATGATGTGGGAATTCAATAAAAAGTGGATGCTATCGAAAATGGTAAATCCTCAGATTTTAATGTTAATGAAGTAGGAATTGTGCAGTTTGGGAAAATACTATGTGTTCCATCAAGTCTGGAGATGAAGAAAGAACTTTTGGAGGACGCACATAGTTCAAATTTCTCTATTCACCCAGGGAGCACAAAGATGCATCAAGATCTCCGAGAAAACTTTTGGTGGGATAATATGAATAACGAGATCATTGAATATACATCAAAGTGCCTGGTGTTCCTGCAAGTGAAGGCAGAGAGGCAGAAGTCTAAGGGGATGATGCAACCATTGCCCATACCAGAATGGAAATGGGAGAACATCACCATGGACTTTGTCACCGGACATCTGAGGACATCCAATGGAAACAATGCAATATGGGTTGTTGTGGATCTTTTTACAAAGACTGTATACTTCATTGCTATTCGGGAGCATTTCTCTTTGGATCAACTGGCATGGATATATATTAGGGAAGAGGTAAGTTTGCATGGAGTACCACTATCTATTATGTCTAACCAAGATCCATGTTCACCACTATGTTTTGGAAGAGTCTTCAATATGCTCAGAATACTGAACTGATCTTCAGTACGGCCTATCATCCACAAAATGATGGCCAATCTGAGTGGACTATCCAAACACTTGAGTATATGTTCAGAGCATGCTCAATGAAATTTAAAGGAGGATGGGATCAACATCTTCCTCTGGTTGAGTTCTCTTATAATAACAGTTTCCACTCGAGCATCAAAATGGCACCATATAAAGCCCCATATGGGAAATGGTGCAGAACACTGGCATGTTGGGATAAGGTTGGTGAATGTAAGCTGCTTGGACCAGAAATGGTCGAAGAAATGGTGGAGAAGGTCATAACCATTCAGCAGCATATCAAGGCAGCCCAGAGTCGACCGGAGAGTTATGCATATAACCGTCGATGAGACCTTGAGTTTAAAGTTGGAGACATGATTTTTTACGCATATCACCTTGGAAGAAGGTCATGAGGTTTGGAAAGAAAGGGAAGTTAAGTCCAAGGTACATTGGCCCCTTCGAGATTCCTGATCATGTTGGGGTTGTGGCCTATCGATTAGAACTTCCACCTACCATGGCCAAAGTATATGATGTATTTCATGTATCCCTCTTAAGGAAGTACATACCGGACCCTTCACATGTACTCTCTTCTAAGGTGGTACAATTGGAAGATTATCTTTCTTATGAGTAGCTACCACTGATGATCTTAGATCATAGAGAAAAAGTTCTACGAAATAAGACAATGCCCCTTGTCAAGGTGTTGTGGAGAAACCACAAGTTTGAAGACGCGACATGGAAATTGGAGGAAATGATAAAGCTGAGTTACCCACATCTGTTTTAGTGTGGGAAAATGAAAATTTCGAGGGGGAAATTTCTTAAGGGGGATAATATTGTAACGACACAAAGTTTCATTAATGGAAATCCATCTTGATCTAATTAAATGTCTCTTTATGATTATATAAAATGTCAACTCCTTTGGATTTATGTTAAGAATTTTGACCATTTCTAATATATCCGTCGAACAGTGATCACATGATTAGTATAAATACAGGACTTTAACAAATCCAATTTACTCAGACAAAAGATGTGATGGCCTCATCCAGTAGAATTGATCCATACGAAGCCCATTTTTTGGAGCTCGTAAAAGGGGTGGCATTCTTGGTCTTCACTCTTGACCAAGCCCAAGATGACCTTCATCATGTCAAGGTCGAACGGGACCATCTACAGGAGATGTGGAAGTTGATAGAGATTACCACTTGAGCAATGTTATTTGAGCCACCCCAAAAGTCTGTCATCATCACACACCTTACCTTAGGTCTTATGTGACTATTTTAAGGGGTTATGTAACCAATCGTTAGTACTATGTCCATGTACATTATTTTTTTGTATACAATAAATGTATATACGTTCTTGTCATTTTTGATACATTGTAAATAGTTTTTAAAGTACAAATAATGTTTTTAGTTATTATTAAATTAAAAAATATATTTTATTAAATTAAAGGATTTTTGAAATAAATAATATTTTAATAAAATATTATTATTATTAAATTAATTTTTATTAAATATAAATGATCTTATAATTTTATGAATGCAAGTATAATTTTTATTAACGTTTGAAAGCCATTTTGGTAAAAACCCGTGAAATTTCGATAAATGTCGATTTTTATTTTAAGAGTGAAAATTATTATATTTATAAAATTATTTAGATAAAATAAATTTTATTTCTGGAATCAGGACATCGAAAAAATCCAATAGTGAATTTTTCATAATTTTCTGAGACAGTAAAATTTTTGGGTAAAAATTAAATACAGTTTAAATATATAATGTGTTTTATGACATCATAATGACCCAATTGTGATGTAATAAAATACTATAATATTTATGTTTGGACCATATATGTTTTACCATAAAAATAATGTGATTTTGGGTTTTTTTTAATTACTTTTCAAAGCATTAATGGACCCCTCAAGACTTATTAAACACCTTGTCTTTTTAAATTAATTTCCATGCGAGTGTGACTCACCTCCACATAATAAACCCTATTATTTTAGGAATTTCGGACTTTGGACTTATAAAATATTATTTTTCTCTTCCCTTTTTCAAAAATCATGAGCAAAAACCATGGGACGGTTTGTGGTTTGGATTAATTTAATGTAAGGGGACCCAATCCTAAATAATAAAAAGTTCCCTCACCTTTCTTATATAAACCCACCCAAGCTCCTACTTCCTTCTCACTCAAAGCCTTTGGAGTTCATCCAACCTCTTCCCTATTCTCTCTAGAATCTTCCCAAGGTGCCCTAAGCTCCCAATAAGCCTCTCACAAGCCTCTCTCTAGTCTTAGGAAGCACACTTCCAAGTAAGGGTTTTTTCTTCCATTCCCTTTTTTGTCCAATTTTATTTAAGTTGTTTTTACCATTTAATTTCAATTATGAATTTTGGGGTATGGTTTCGTACCTCCCTCACACTACCCTCTTTATTTTTGAATGATGGTAGACCCCTTTCTCTCTCATTAAATGCCACCCATGTACACATGTTACTATGCCAAAATTCTGAAAGGATCTTCTCTCTCCTCATTTACATTCAAGCAATACTTTTGTATCATTAATATAAATTCCATTACAATGGTTGGGACATGTATATATATGACCTCCTTGCTTTCCATTATATTTAAATATGGTTAGGAACCCCTTTATCTCTCATCAACCATTTTATGAATTCCTATGTCACGCCGTTACGCTGCCGAAATTGCACCGATTTTCTAAGACAAATCCATTTTGCAGTGAATTCCATGCCCATTTCCCCATCAAGTTTATTCACCCTTATAAGAATTTACATATTTATTATAATGTTTCATGTATGAATTCCACATTACTTTATCATGGAATAAATTATTATGTTTTATGAATCCATGTTTTATGATCCATGTGGAACACTTATGCATGAAATGAAATGTTTAAGAAGGGTGCACCCTTATAGCACTCCAAGGCATTGGGTAAAGTATACTATCATGATACAACATGAGAAATGAGTGTTGACTAATTCTAATTCAAGTGAAATGAGGGTTTACTCATGCTTCATGTGCAATGAGGATTTATTCATGCTTTGTGTGTAATGAGCCTTGGCTCATGCTAATTCCATGTTAAGTGTTGTTGCCACATTTACATGTTATGATTATCATGCTTTATCATGAATTTATGTTCATGATTCTTTTGTGATCTATTGATATGACTAATTTATAACATGTATTGTACTCCTCATGTTATTCCATGTGTATTCCATTACTGGGATTTATAGCTCAACCATTTCTTATGCATGTCCTCAGGTTATCCCATGAAATGCTATTTACAAGGGAATGTAGAGGGCATGTAAAGGAAGTTTTCAATATAGATGTTCTATTTCATGTATCAAGTTTTTGTGTAATGATCTGTATTCTCAAATACACTAAAACAATCATTCTACTTTGTTGTATCAAGTGAAGTTTTATGTAATAAATCATGTTTATGTTGTAATGAAAAGCATAATTGTCATAATGATATATTTTTTTAGAATTTTTCAGAAACAAAGGATCATTCTGGGTACCAATAGTCATAGATTATCGGACTGAGATTCACATGTTGTAGACATTATCAGGAATAAAATTTTATTAATAAGATTCTCTATCAGTCTCAGTTTTATTGGCATGATGTAAAAGATTCATCAGACAATGTGGTTGTTAGAAATTCAGAATGCTTATGAAGAGGTCAATTTACGATAGCGATTTCAGGAGTGAGAATTTACTTATATATTCCATCCAAATGTTATATGATTATTTCCACTATTGAATATCTTTTAAATAATGAAATCTCTCATCATTAAATATTTTGAATAAATGGAAGAATCATAATGATTTTATCACTTCAGGGAATCAAGAAAACATTTTCTTCTGATCCAGAAGTATCATCCACAGGACGTTTCATATTTCAGAATGTGTTATAGTTGATGAGGTTTGAATAATATTAAAGTTAAATAGTATAGTTTCCATCATGATGATAATTACATCATAATTAGAATTCCATCATTATGATTATTTAAATAGACTGATCCTGAGGAGTAAAGTCAATCACTTTGAAGAAGAAATTCCATTACACTTACGCTGAGGATGAAATTCATTCAGATTGACCTTGAGGATGAAATTCAATTAGACTAACCCGGTTGAGGAAATTCAATTCAAAATTAACTGATGATGTTCAATTATAATGATATAATGATGTTCCATTTCAATGATGTAATGAAGTTATATCTTAATGAGATTGGTAATTTCCAACATAATGTCTTGAAGACATTCATTTATTCTAAAGAAATGTTAGAATGTTCAAGAAGACTGATTATGAAGAAGACTCAAGAAGATTCCAGAAGAAATGTAATGAATTGAAGTGGCCGAACATGAAATTCAAGTGTGCATAGATCTCAGAGTTTTTGTATTTGAGTATTCAAGAAATGGTTTTTTTATTTCCCACATTTTAAATAATTAGATTCATGTATATATAAACAAAATAAATTTTTACTTTTCAATCATTCATATGAGTATAAGAGGTGGAGCATTGTTGAATATGAGTCAAAATTATATTTTTGGATTGAGACCCTAATAGAATATCAAACATCTGAATTTTTTGTTTACTAGGCCGTGGAATATTAAATTATTTATTTTAAAAGTTATTTACTAATTATTTTTGATAAATTGTCCATTTTACCTGTTCTTTCAGGAAGAATTCATCATATTGAATCCATTGGACACAACCATATAAAACTAAGTAAATCAGTACCAACCACATAAAATTGAGGATTTATGGTAGAGAATTTTTGGAGTAGTTGTAATAATTATTTATTCTTTTTGTGAATTTTTTAAATAAAAATATTAAACTACCACAATCCAGTATAATTATTCTGATTGTAAGAGAGAATGTGTCTAATGGGAGTTGTTAGAAATTGTATTAACTTCTTCATAATATTGAATTTTCATAGACCCACTAAAGTGGATTTGGAAAGAATGTAGGTTCTGGCACTAAGGTTGAACCATGTAAATATCATATGATTTATATTCTATCGTAATCTTTAAATAAAGTGTATTTAATAAAAGATGATAAAGATATGAATTTTAATAGACTAGAAGGGTAATGTTTATAAAGGTATTGAAACATAATAAAGTGAAAAACTAATTAAACTCCATTACCACATATTATTCAATCCATTGGAAATTTAATTGTTATTAGATCCAAATGTTCCCTTTTTGAATACTTATCATGGTTCATATCAATTCTATCAACAATTGATTAATTACTATGTTTTACAGAGATAATTATTATGGATAAAAAATTATGATGATTCCCAATCTCATATATCATGGAATAGAATTTGTTGATTCTAATATAATTGGATTACAAATATTTATAATGATAATAATACGATGATTAATGATAATATAAATATAGATGTTGATTAAATGGTTAAAAATTTAATCTTATTGTCCTTATCATATGTTTTTATTTGTAATAAATGGGTCTCGAAACATTGAATAGTATGTGGGACTTGGTAAAAAAATTAAATGGGAATACTAATATTATATAAACAATGATACAAATATGGATTAGTATGTTTGAAGACAGAAGAATGAAAGATGAAAAAAAATATTTATAAACACTTCACCAGGGTAAGTTTGATTGTTTGCAGCATTAGAGGATTTGGAAAAGTTTTGGATGATTCTACAATAGTGAGGAAACTTATGAAGAACATTCTAGACATGAATTAATAAAAAAAATTATATTTAGAAGACAAAGACCATTTATCTATTGCTAAATTTCATAATCTTCTTGTTTATTATAAAATGAGGGAATCCCAAAAATCTAAAAAAACAATTAATGGTGAAAATGATTTTGAAGCTATGATAAATATGAAAAATCATGATGTTGGAGATTTAAATCTATGTGATTCTAAAGATAAATAGGATGATGATTTGAATGATTAAATCATTTCTCTTTTCATCAATAACAATATAAGAAAAGGTGGAAAGTATGGAGGAAAAAATCCCCTCAATTTTTTTGAGTTTGTTGGGATCAGACACTATGTTATGAGTTACCCCACTATGAATGTTAGGGAGTATCAAGATGATTCTGATGAAATATCCTGATGGAAGAAGAGGAATGAAATTTATAAAGAATATAATTCATACATAAAATACAATAATAATTTAATTGGAAATAAAATAAGTATGTTAAGTAATAAATTTTAATAGGACTAAAAAATATTCAGAAGAAGAAAGATTATAAAAAATCAGAACCTTAATCAGAAATGATGAAAAAAATGATCCTCGTAGGCTGAAGAAGGTGGTGAAAAAACATACACTGAGTATCAACTCATAAAATAATATAGTGCTTGTTGTGACAGAATATAAATCTTAACAAACAAATAATATTAAAGATGAAAGATTCTAAATAAGTCTCTAATGGAATAATAGATTCCATCATGTAGTTGTAGGAATAAATTCTATATATCATAAGATAAAAATTATGAGTTTCTAAGTAGGGAATGATGCACTAATAAAAAAATGACCAATACCCACGGTTAAAAACTTTGGGTATAGCCCCAAAACCGTGGGTATAGCCTATACCCACGGTTTTGGGAACCGTGGGCTGGAAAGGCATCGCAATAGGTTTCACAGCCTATACCGACAGGTCTCCAATACCATGGGTATAGATATTTACACCGTGTAATAATTTTTTCTCCACCGTGTCAATGGATAATTCCGACGGTTTTCAAACTGTGATTATTTCATAAAAAAATTAATCATTCTACAAGGTTTCAAACCCCGCCCTCTTCAATAAATCTGCCATTCTATACAACCCACACTACTTCTCATACATGTTTATATATTTAAATTTTATTTAATATAATAGTTTTGACGAATGAATTCGTAAATTTGAAAATGCTGAGTCAATTCGAAAGATTGAAAAAGCTAATTCTCGAATTGACGACCTGAGGAAGGGAGAACCTGCGCTAAACCAACCAAGCTACAGAACTTTTGTTAAGTATATATATACTAATCTAGTTATATTAATATTATTTTTATATTATAAATAAAAATGACAGTGATATTTGATCCCAGGACCGCTATATATAACCAAAGACGGCCAAACCAACTAAGCTACAATGCTTTTATCACTTAATATTTATATCTACCTAATTATATTAATCCAGACTGTCTTCCCTCCATATAATTTTTTTTATCGCGTATTTTTTTCCCCGCCATTAGCTATGCCCACGGGCTGGCAAAATCATGGGTATAGGTCTTTGAAAAAAACACCATATGACCACAATTTTTAAAAAACCGTGGGTATAGGTCTTGAAAAACAATGTCTATAACCACGATTTTTTAAAACAGTGTGTATATGTCTTTAAAAAAACTCTATCCCCATGGTTTTAGGGGAAACCATCGTTACAGGTCACCAATACCCACAGTTTTGGAAAACTGTGGGAATCGGGTCCCATACTATACCTACAACGACGGTTTTCCAAATCCATTTGTATAACGGTTCCCTATACCCATGGTTCAAAACAAAATTGTGAGTATAAGACCATTTTCTAGTAGAGATGGTTGAAGAACATAATAAGAAATTTTAATCTAAGGGACAATAATTCTCTAAGTTTCAATCTAAAATTTTTGTGTCTAAATGTACCACAATAGTTTGGATGGAAAATATTATAATGATTAATTAGTAAAAACATAGACTTATAAAGATGATAAGAAATCTAAAAGCAATAATTATTGGAATTCCTCACCTTACAAGAAAAATATTTCATATAAATATTCTAAAATTACAGGAAATAAGAAAATTATTTAGATAAAATGTGATAAGAAAGGATGTTGTAAAAAATTAACATATAATAATATTGAAATCAAATTTAATTGGAAAAATTTTCCATACCCATATTATTATACAAGAGATAGAAGTTATCAACCTCAAAACAATTCAAACAATGAAGATATTAAATCAATATAAAATCATGTTTTGAGGGTTATTGTGGTTGTTGTGGAATCTCCGGTCATATGGGTTATAATTTAAGGAATAACTCATATATTTTATTCAAGAAGGTTTTAACATAATTGAATAAATATTGAATGTAGAATGAGTAACATTTGTAACATATTGAAATTTTAAAAGATGAAATATCATGTTGTTAGGAAAACAATCCAATAAAAAAATCTTTTTTATTGTCTAAAATATATTTTTATAATAATTTATCAACTATGTAATTTTTTTGAATAATGCATGAATAATCATCAATGACATGTTTTTATGCATGAAAAAAATATGTAAGAGAAGAAATTTTTTTTGAAATATTTTTTTGAGACTACATCGAAAGAATGTGAGAAAAACAAACAATAGATACATTATAGTGTTTATTCATCTGAAATGAAGGTTGATAAAAAATTGAAAAAATGGTGAAAATCACGATGGAGTTTTAAATACCTTTGGATATATTAGTTCCATAAAAATTATAGGAATAAAAATTTATGATATTGAAGTGTAAATCTTAAAATATAAGGATGTTTTATATTTGGGTGGGATAAAACATAACATACATACTGTAATTAAGCATTTGGATGTCGAAAAAAGAGTTTATTTTCATTAAATAATTATGTATTATTAGATATTAGAAATATTTAAATGTTATCAAAATAAGGATAATGTAGTTATGGATATATTTTTCTTGTAAGATAATATAAATAATCAAGTTATTTAAGTGATGAAGATGAGAATATATTGTGTCACCAAAGGCTTGTACACCCTTGGAAGAAAAACATAACCAAACCATATAATGTTATTGTTTTATAAAAATTTCTATAATTGAGAAGAATAGAGGAAGATGTTTGCATTACTAGTGAAAAAGATAATACTATTAATAAAATTCAAATGAATGTTGTGATTCAATCTACCATTCTTCTTTTTATTAATAATTATGATTTATGTGGGCCAATGAGACCTTATTAAAAAAATTATATTTTTATTTATTGCTTTTATTAATGATTTCACTGATACGAAAATTTTCATTTTTATGAAACAAAATACATATGATATTGAAATATTCTGGTATTTTAGAGAAGATGTTGAAAAAAAATTGTGGTTTATAAAAAAATGTTGAGAAAAAAGGAATCAAAATCAAAAACAAGAAATTTGATGCATTTGTGAGAAATTGTGATATCATAAATAATTATATTACTCCCTACCCTCTATATTAAAATAGAGGATTTTAAATAATGAAGAGATGTTAGATGAAAATGGAAGGATGTATGTTAGCAGAAAAAAACAATTAAAGTTATACTATGGAGAAGCTGTTATTACTATTGGGAATATTAATAAGCAATGTTTGTAGAGATCGGGATCCAACATGACTTATTTTGATATTTTTTATAATAATAAACCTTCATTAATGTCTATCACTTTTTTTTGGAATTCCATGGATTCTAAAATTTAAAATTTTTAATGTTGGAATAACAGATGAGAAGGTTGAAGAGGGAATGTCATGGGATAATAACCCAATTGAAGATGTTTTTACTATTTAGAAAAACTTTTACAAATGTTGGTGGAATCATATGATGTGAATGTTATTGAAAATATAACATTCATAAAAACTATTACTAGGATTTCAAGGAATATAAAATGAATATGTCTAATAAAAATGATGTTGTGAAATGTAATGTGCATGCATATTTAAATGAATCATATGATGAGTGAAGCGATTCATGAAGAGAAAATCTAAAATTTCATACATTAATAAAATTTTAAAGACGAATATATTCATGGATAACATAAATTTTTAGTTTAGATTATAATATATCTCTGATTTGAAAAATTGAACTTCACTTATCTGAAAAGTTGACTCAGAATTCTTTTAAGAATATGTTTCAAACAATGAATTGGGGAATTCTCCGAATAAAGTGTCTAGTCAAATTGTGAAATATGAATCATAAGACTTTGTTCCACATACAAAAGGTAAAATTGTTATCATATACACATTATTTTATAGAAAAATATTTAATAAATGTTGAGAAGATTCATGAAACAAAGGGTTGATTCTAATGGGTATCGAACGGTGTAATATGTGGATTTTGGATAAAAATTTTCCCTTGTCGGACAATTAGAACATATATGAATGTTTCTAGAAGTGAATGCTCATGGTAATTACCAATTATATGATATGGATGAAAATACAACATTTCTCAAGAGAGAAATTCATTAAAAAGTTTACATTGAAAAAGCTATTACATTTCTACATGACGAGGAAGAAAAAAATGTTTTGAAATTTAAGAAAAATTTGTATGCGATATAATGATATCCACATGAATGTTATTATAAACATAATTTTTTTTAGAATGATAAATTTTTTAATATGAAAAGTTGATAAAAACGTATATGTTAATGTTTCTGAATCAATAATTATAATTTCAATTACTTATATTGATAATATACTTTTTATATGGATATAGAATATGATTATAAAATATTTTCTAATGAATGAAATATAACATTTAGATGTCAAGGATAGGGTAATTAAAATTATTCCTTTGTTTAATAATTTATTAATAATAATAATAATATATTTTATTATCTGAAAAAAATTATGTTAGGTAATTGTTAAAAATATTTAATGGAATAATTTAGATAAATTTAAACTCCAATATTAATGGAGATAATGTTCAAAAAAGTTTACATAAAAAAAGTGTGAATCAAAATTTGTTTCAGAAGCTGATTTTTATTCTACATTACCTTAAAGCCTCAAGGACTCATATTGCTTATGATTTGAATTTGGGAACCATGTTTCAAATTAATCTCATGGAATCACATATGTAGGAAAAAATGAAATTTGTGACATGTTAATGGAACAAATTCATTTGGTTTTTTATACGAATGAAATTGTTTGACGATGTTTCATAGTTATACATATACAGATTGGGATGTTGATTGTAATGATATAAATTAACCTAATGAGGAAAAGTTTTCTTGCTTGAAGGTAATGTAGGTTGGTATAGTCTGAAAAAAGTATAATAACATTGAGAAAATATAATTAGAATATGTTTTTGTTACTGATTGTTTTACTCAGATGTTGTGGATGAATGTTCATCCTGGGGATTTGAATGTAAATGTTTCTAAACCATTGACTATTCTTTGTGATAATCACGACAAAATTTATATATTTAAAAATATAGTCCTACATTTAACATCAAAACAAGTTGATATGATGATATACTTTATAAAATATAAATTTCCTAATAATGATTTGTTTTTGGAATATATCTTAATAAAGTATCGAATTCTTGATATTGTTACAATGATAATGCCAAAAGAAAGGGTTGCAGAGTTCAGGTTGCTATATCATCATCATCATCCTCCAATGAGTTCCTAAAAATCATAATGTGGTTCCCCCACAGTTCATTGGATTATGTTGACAAATGGGGAGAGAACATAAAAAATTTGTACTCTGTAATAAACTTTTACATATTTTTCATTTATTAATTTGATGTTGTAGTTATTAAATAATAGGTGATATGAAATGAATAGTGAGATAAAAAGAAAATAATGGAATGATAAATGGGAGGGGTGTTTATCATTAAGAGGCTGAAAATTTTAATTTTCAATGAGTAATATAATTCAATGAAAAAAGTTACATTATCTAGTCATGTCATGTCAAAACAAAATCTTTTGAGAAAAGATATGTTTGGATAAAAGTTGAAAACATCTAGTTGTTTCAAAAATATTTTGTGAAATAGTACAAGTGTTTGAAAAATAGTGAGTTATAAATAATTTTAAAGTGTATTTTTTCACATATTTCTTATGGGGTATATTAAAGAACGTTTTCGAAATTTTTAAATAGATTTTTATTTTTTGACACCATATATTTTTTAAACAAATTAATTAAAAATTTGGAGAATATTAAGCCAAAATAAGTTTTTCAATTTCATAATAAACTAATTTATGGTTTAGTGGGAACCTCATAGTAAACAAAACCAAATCCATGGGTACCAAAATAAAATAGCTACCCAAAAAACCCCAATTCTAAAATCCACAGTCAAAATTAAAAATACAAATTGAAAAAGGTGAGAACCTCAAAACCATAGAAGAACATTCCATCAAAGAATACCCTAGTAATGTGAGCCACTAGAGAAATTCTATGTTGTGTCAATTTCACTAATTAATCATGTTACTGAATATATAATTCCATTAACATCACCATTTGGTCACCAACATGAACATCAAAGAAGACCTTCAACTAGAGTATGGATGCTGAATATACTATCATGATTCCAGTAACTGCTCAGACTCATGACCCAAGGCACCATTAAGACCCCCACCAGACATAGAGTATCAAACTAAGTTTATATATTCATATAAGTTATAAAAAATATAATTTTTTTGATCATATTCCCGATTTGTATTAGGTTTACATAATGTTTAAACCTAAAAACTGATATGGGTAGAAATAATTCATTTTTGAGAAAGTTGTTTTTCGAAAGTAGTGGATAAAAATGGGGAGCAACAAACTTAGAGAATTGGACTGAGCAGCAATAGAATGACTAGAAAAAAGGATAAGGTAAATCCATTAAAATGAGAGAGAACAAAAATGTAAATTTCTTCTATATCTTTATCATTTATATTTTATTGTTTTTTTGGGTATGTTAAATGAGGAATAATTTTCTAAAAACATTTTATTAATGTTTTCTCATACTTACCATGAAATCTATTTAAAATACATGCTATAAAAAAGAAATTTTTCGGAATAAAAGGGAAGACTCAGAAAAATAAATTCATATCATATTATAATAGAAGTCAGTTTAGTGGAACTAATTTAACAAATAAAACATAGATTAGAATCCAATAAACATACCTATATATTGTGTTTCATGATGATAAATTTGTTTATAATGTAATTATAGGGAAAAATTAATAAATAGAAAACTAAATCCTAATAAAATAAAAAAAAATGTAATAAATTCACATTATGTCATTAACGAACACTCTGGTAAGAGAACATCAAAAAAATTACCAGAAAAATATCTTGAATGATTGGAGAAAAATATAAATTAAATTGTAGGAAGAAATAATATCATATTAGAGAATAAATATTTTTATAATAAAAGATTTTGAAAAAAGAAATATGAATTTATAATATATAAAATTATTTTACTATCCTACATCCTAAAGAATATTTTATTGTAATAGTTATTTAAATAAAATAAATGATAATGAAAATAGTAAATAATGGGAAAATTTAAGGAGTTTTGGACTGTGGTCACAAATATTAAAAAATTCATTACTAAAATATCCAATGTCTCGATGGTTGATAAGGAAGTGAGACACCAAATGCGCGAGAATGGCTAATGGATATCCTTGGTATGGGATCAATATTTTCTAATAGTTATTATCAAAATGTTCAGAGCTGATATGAGCCATTCATGAGTCTCTATGATTTATAGTTTTTTATGGTCATGGATCATAGAATGTGACAACTAATGAAATTATAAATGTCGGGGATTATTTGTTGGCGGAAGTTGAGTGGAATGAATAATATTGTGACAATAAGAGAGGTTTAATGGAAGAATCAAGGGGTGGTATCAATGATTAAGAGGGTATTAGGAGGGGGATAATAGAACATGTTATGTGGGGAATAATTGGGGGAGAATATTAGAGAGGGTATATATATTTTGAGGGAATCAAGGGAGGATCTTGTAGTGGGGAGAGAGAAATGATCTATAGGAAATATCAAAGTGGGATATTTTTGTTTGGAAAATTATTAAATGGAAAATGTGAATGGCGAGATGTCCACAATAAATATAGGAAATCTAGTTTTAAAATAACTATAAATTAACCCCTGAAAATGCATGATACTATTAATTTCTTCTTTAACTCAAAATATTCATAAATTTAAAAAAAGCAGAATATATAGGATATCAATTTTTGTCATCATTAAGGAAAATAAGTGTACATGTGAAAAGAAAATAATTTTTAATGAAGTAAGATATCCTAGTAGAAAAATATCAATAGTTGAGGTTAAAATAATATATATATATATATATATATATATTATCAGTGGATTAAAAATTCACCACAAAAAAAATATATACTAGGTTTTTAAATCGTCTTAGATTTTAAAAATTATATTCAAACTAAATGTATGTACAATTATTTATACATAAATATGATAAAAATGGTTATTAAAGCGAGCAATGAACATTATATTTTCTAAAAATATATCAACCATTAAAACAATTAATGTTTCATACACATTAATATGTGAATTACTTCTAAATAATCAATAATGAAAGCAATATCACTAAAAAATGTCATATCAATTCAAGTATATTAAAATAAAAAATGATAAATGAAACAATATTGAAAAGAATAATATATAAATGGATCACAAATAACTAGTAAATTTACTATCAATTAAATTTATTCATTATAATTTTGATTGATAACATACCCAAATATGATATTCTGATTTTAGGGTTGGTATCTATAAAAAATTTCAATGATTTGAAATAAATTCTAAAAGATTGGGAAATAAAAAAGGGTAATGTATATTATAGAAAGAAACATGATTTATTGATTAATGGAATTTTAGTACTTTATAATTAGTTTGGTAGCCCTATCGGTTCACATGTTCAATCACTCCATAAATAGTTTTCACCATCATTTTTTGAAGCATTATAGTTTCGTAGTTCTCTTTCCACAAATTGACAATGAAATTTTATTTCACAAAAAAAATATAGTTTAAGAAATAATTATTAAAAAAATGAAAATATCTTCACACTAATAACTTATAATCTAATTTCTTTATTTATATATAAAAACACGAGTTGTAATTATGTGATTGCATAATAATAATAAAAAAATTATTTAAATTTTCTTTCTCGATATGTGTTAAATAAATCAGGTATTTTTATGTTATTCCAATTGTATCATAAATGTAACAGTGTCAATTCAAATGAACCTCCCCAAATAATTTGGATTGACTTCATAAAAAACATAAATTTCATTTAAAAACTATATTTTACACATAATAAGAATTATTATTAAATATTAATGGTGGAATAAAGGTAGATTGTATAAGGACCTGGCCTTTGTACATTACTTATTCTTGAATTAATTGAATAATTATCATGGAGTATCTTTTCAGGTTTAGAGTTTTAGGGAATTAGTACATAACTATTAAGTCCCAAATATTACAAGGTAGACACATCTACTCATTTTCCATATTTTTTTCACAAAAAAAATAAACTCTTGAACAAAAGGGTCATGTCTAGTTCCATGTTTTAGACATCGTGACATTTCCTTGATCCCATCCTTGACCGTATTCCACTTTAAGTACAGTGGAAAACATTTCAAAAACATGGGATGAGCTTAAAAATATAATTAAGGGTTATAACAATATGTAAAGAAAACATTAGTCCATGTATACATTTGAATCAATGAAATCATACTTTACTCATAAAACATAAGCACTTTAACATAACTCATTAAATAATACATTTAGGAATAACTCATAGAAATAACAAGATATAAAGGTAACATGAGGCATTCATAACATTCTTACGTAGGGAGTAACCCTCATAGTTACATTTGGAATACCCATCACAGTATATTCCCTAAATCTCTTCAGAGAAACCTTAGTGTTTAACTCCTTCGCGTTACCCAATGCATTGAAGAGCTATATCGGGCTCACCCGCCATTAGATTATCATGGAACCACCCGTCTTCATAAACAATGCCAAAGAACCATAACATAATCATATCAAATAACTTAGGCATAATGGAAAGATAACATTACCACATTCCAATAACAATATAACATTTTAAGATATTGAAATAATGAATCCATTCTAAAAACCATTTTCAAAAACATTTAAAACATTTAATAATGATATTTTTGAGTCAATGTGTCCCTTACCACTTTTAATCTTGTAACATTTTAAACCATTAATATCCATATAAATAAATCCTTAATACCATTTTGAAAACATGGATATTAATGAGAAATATTTATAATAATAAATCATTAAAACATTTAAAATGATATTTTAGTTAAAGGGTTTTTAACAAAATGAAAGTCACTTGGATACAATAATTGAGGGATAACATTTAATCGTAAAATTATAATATCATGAGAATAAAGTGATTCACGATATAATATTCTAAAGGACAGTATATACACCATATAATATTGAATTGGTGCATAACAACAATTAAGTCTCAATAGAAATGTAAAATGAGATGAAATCCCTTATAAAGAAGGTATCCTTAAATTAAGGATAAATCAATCTCATAATTATGTGTGAAAAATATAAATACACCCAATATAAGTGGATATTTAGATTAAAAAAATACAAGGTCATTCACACATATTCAAAGGATTCCATATTCAATAACTACATGTTGAACCCAATGAAATCTAAATTGGGTTAAGATGTTGCCTTGGTAAAATTTGACAGCCTAATGGCATCACTTTAAAATTCATAAAATTATTTGATGAGAGAGAAATTGTTATCTCATAACTTGGACATAAAATTTACATCAACATTTATATATAAGAACATATCCCAACATAAAAAGATGTAAATTAAAAGGCATAACAAAATAAGTCTTTAAAAAAGAGGAGGGAGAAAGGTTCCCTTACCGATTTGGGTAACTTTCGAAACGTACACCCGATGAAATAAGGACTATTAAAAATTGATGTAAATACCCATAAATGAAATTATATTAAACAAATAGTAGAATAATGGGCAGTACATATACCACTCAAAGGAAATTTTGTCAAATGTAGCATAAATCTCATGGGAATAAAAGTGAGATGAAAAAACTCTTACGAAAACTCGGCAGCCTAACGACACCACTTAAAACTTCCAAAAAAATGGATTGATGAAATCAAATAGGGTATCAAATAATATGAACATAGAAATTACATAATTAGGAATATAAAATAACATCCCAAACATAATAAATATGATCTTAAAGGAAATGACATA
Source organism: Viscum album (assembly GCA_963277665.1). Classification (NCBI taxonomy): domain Eukaryota; kingdom Viridiplantae; phylum Streptophyta; class Magnoliopsida; order Santalales; family Viscaceae; genus Viscum; species Viscum album. The sequence continues at coordinate 43,194,347 of OY728162.1, forward strand.
AAAGAGAGTACTTAAAAAGAAAGAGAGAGGTAGGATCCCTTACCTCAAGTTTGACTTGTTTTGGTCGTTTCATTATATTCCTTAATAATAAACATTGGTAAATTTATAATTTCTTAATGTCATCATTCAATGATTATTATTCAGTTCATATCCCATATTATATTTTTATAATAATTGGTTAATAATGTGAGGTCATATCAGACATTTTTTGTCGATGTTTGGTACATGAGTAAAATATGATCTTGTTTGAAAATGATTGTCCATGTATTTATAAGTAAATCATCTCCAGAATAGTATTATTTATTTATATATCATATATATCCAGTACATATTCATTTTATACTATTCTATAACATTTGGAGATTAAAATATATAAAATGCACCTTTTATGGAGACGGTAGGCCGTACGTACGCATGAACGCTACTTTCATTTATTTGACAATTTAATGGAGTTAAAAATATTTTAGAGATATATATTTTATAATTAAATTATAATATATATGTCTTATATGTCACAAAATTTCATTAATTTCATTCTTTATACATTCCATGTATTGCATGAACGAGTCACGTCACTTCAGGGGGTGGTAGTTCACATTTCCTCTATTGAAATTATCGCATTTTCACAACATGCGAAGCATAAAGTAATGTTTTAAATATAAAATAAAAAATCATATGAAAAAATTAATTACCATATATATCATATATAAAATAAAGTGACATCATAATGGCCACCATGAAAGGTGTTAAGAGAAGATTGAACAATCGTCATTTCGTGAGGTAGTAATTCATCATCCACAGAAACAGTATGTTCTTTAACCATTAGACGGAGGTGTGTGTAAATGTAGCTCGAATGAATTACATAAAAACATCCTAGTATATTTAATATAATGGTGTTATTACAAAAGAATGTAATAAAAAGAGTTTAGGGGTTTGGAGAAGAAAAATAAAACAAAAGAACACAAGTGAAGCCATTACCTTTAAATCGGGTAACTCCCCTTGGTTTGAACAAAAAAGGTTTCTTGAAGAGCATTCTGCCAAAGGTGAGGCTTCAATGATGAATATAGGGATGTGGAGTGATTAAATGGGCAGGTTGTGGCCGATCCAATGTCTTGATAGGTGTGGGTAATGTGGGATAGGTGGGGGCCTTTTATAAGAGAAGAGGAGGGGCACTCTTGGAAAGTTATGAAATATTACATTATTATAAAATGATTTTTGGATTTTAAAGGTTACAAAAGGATATTTTTCAAGTATAACGTGATAAGGAATCTAAATCCACCCATCAAATAGGTTTTTGACATGTTTAGGACTTATATTTTACCCTATATTATCATTTTATTTAAATCGTTCATTTATGAGGTAATCATTGCATCGTCACGGTGTCATAAATAAAATAATTTATTTAATATCTAAAAATTATAAAGAAAATATAATGATGTAGGAAATATTTTTATATTTCTAATGAATATTTATATTCAAAAATATGACTTGTATAACCCCATGTAAAAATTGTTTTAGTAAAACAATACATGTTTGTGACATTTTAATTTTAACTTTAAATAAAATGTTATTAAAGTAATTTTCCATCCAAATTGGCTCCATGGAGTCCCCAAGTGGACCCATGGATTTTATTGGTCGTCCATGACTCATCCAATAAGGGTAGGACATGTTTCAAGGTCATTTAATATTATTATAACATTATCTCTACCTTAAATTACACTAATTACCTCTAATCGCGATTAATAAAACTTCAAAGTTACTATTCACAAAAAAATTATTCTAATCCCATTGAACCACATTATACTTCCTAATGACAAATATGTATGTTGGATTTTTGAAAATCAAATCACAGAAGTGGTAAAGTTTTATTTAAATGAAAAATCAGTTTCTTTAACTACCACTTAGTGGTTTCACTATTCATCAAAACTTGAAGTTTTTCAGAAAAATACCAAAAATTCACCCTAAGATATATTTGATATTCAGAACTAAAAAATGATGTCTATTTTAAAAAATACAAAATATATATGTTTCATTAATTAATTTAATAGTTCATTCCCATTGTCAAAACAAATAGCGTGTTTTTAAGAAACAATATCTATTAAAAGATTGACACTAGTTTATGTCCAATTTCATAGTGAAATTAATTCCAATGACCACCATTAGATTAAATGGTAAAAATATATTCAAAATATACATTAATCTCATTGAAAAAGATAATCTATCCAAATAAAAAAATCAGATTAAAAGGAGGTTTTGAATTAAAATGCAACATTGTCACTTAAAATGATCTTTATAGGAAAAATAACAAAAATTCACACAAAGTAAATTTTGAGGTCCAGATTCTAAAGAAGGATTTTATTTTGTCAAATAAAAAATATAAAATTGTCAAATGTATATTTAAAAAGGGTTCTCCATCAAAAGGGAGTTAATTGACCTTTTAAATTATATTAGGAGATTTACGCTTAAAATTGGATTCATTCGCATTTTTAGCCTCTAACATTTATTGGATAAAAGTAAAAATATTTGACAAACATATATAATCATTTTGTAGTTTGTTTTTTTCATTCCCTCCATTAAAATGTCTAGGTGTTAACTACCATTTAAAATAATATTATTTTATTATTAGAGTGCAACGTAAGATTTCCAAGAAACTCGTTGTTGCGTATTAGGTACGCCATCAAGCATAGAGTTACATTTAAATTAATATTAACATTTTATTCACAAATATGGATAAATATAAAAATGTCATATTTTTTATTTACCTGGGGGGTTACATCCTTCCCCACTTTTGGAAATTGCATCCTCTTAATTTTAAAATTGGGCTCAGAAACTTCATTGAAAGTCCAACATTGGAACAAGGGTCGGTAAAATTTTCCCATTAAAAGAAAGAAAGAGAAGTACAGAAGTCACTCGAGATAACCCATACTAGGATTCCATGAAGGAAAAAATGGATATGGAAGAAAAAACAAAGGGTCATGTTCTGAGGGAGAGTGATAGAAAACATGTTTAGGAAAAAGTTAACCACTAGAAAATTACAAACTTGTGATGGGTTAAATGGTATTTGATTCCCTAGTAGGAAAAGATAACAGACAACATATTTGTTTTAAGTTACATTAATTGAGGAATTTATTTTTGAGATTAACTAAATCATAAGGAAACATACATACTTGTCATGTTGACTTTAAAAGTTTACTAGATTTCTTACACAAACTAATATTTTCTCCAAAAGACGGGTATTTAGGAAGACGTGTTCACATTAAGAGTACTATAATAAACATATTGAAAATCACCTAATCCACAAAAGAGAACTATATACTTCCCATGTCTTTAGTCCTTAACCTAAACCTAAACCAAATAGGTTAGTACAAGATCAGATAATACCCAAAATGAAAAATACTTTTAAATAAAATATATTCTTAATCTCCAAAATTTGTAAAACGATACCCAAAGTTCAACAAAGACCATTTAGTAAAAATGTATCGATAAAATACTTCAAAGTAATCAAAACTAAGATTGAAACCGAAATATATGAAGTATTTAATCACATAGTATTCCAAGATAAACCTTATCATTTATCTCCAAATAACATCAGTTACTCTTAAAGTCTCATATTGAAAAGTAATTAACGTAATCACATATCCTCCCTGATAGGTTAATAATTTCCATAGATAACCCAAAATCAAAATATTCTAGATTCATAAGATCATCTAACTAAAAAGAATTAGTCAAACTAACTGGGGACTTCCCATAGTCCAGTGGTAGGCAATAAATACTAGTCGCACTTTGGTTGTGGGTTCGATTCCCGCAGAATTGTCCAACGTGATGGATTGTCACACGGTCTGCGTGTTGTCCTTTTCCCCAAAACTATATAATTCTTAAAACATTCCCCAAAATGAGATAAAATCTTCAAAAATAACCATAACATAATTTAACCCCAAGTTTATCTCATGTAGTTCATATTCCTTCATAACGTATAGTAAACCATAATTACCTCAAAAGTAAGGATCATATAAACCCTAATGGTTACCTTTATAATTATTACCTGACCTTCCATGTCGAGTTAGTTATCTCGTACATGATGAATTAGAGAACTCATCAAGGTTCAAGTTGTTGATCATGACTCATGATAGTTGGTTTAAAATAACCACGATATTTCTTATTGAATCCCCGATTTCATCCAGTCTCATAATCAAAGAATCACCACAGTTTCCTTCAAACCCATTGTCACTTTGGTGCCTGCTAGATCCATCCATTTACTAAAACCAAAAAGTATAGGGTGATTATATCAACAAAATCATCATGTACTAAAGAGAAAGATTAAAACTATGATATAATTTTCCATGTTATCTCAAACTCATTCCAACTTTCAAAAATAAAAACGACTCTATCTAATATAATAACCATTGTTGTAATACACAACCTGTCACTTATGCTTAAACAACACTTTAACCTCTAAAGTTATCCAAACTGACCTCTGATACCAACTATAAGGACCCGACCTTAGTACATTACTTATTCTTGAATTAAATGAATAATTCACATGGAGGATCTTTTCAGGTTTATAGTTTTAGTGAATTTTGACATAACTATTACATCTCAAATATTAAAAGGTAGACACATCTACTCATTTTACAGTTTTTTCACAAAAAAAATAAACACTTGAACAAATGAGTCATTTCTATTTCCATGTTTTAAACATCATGACATTTTCTTGATACCATCCATGACGGTATTCCACTTTAAGTTCTGTGGAAAACATTTCAAAAACATTGGATGAGCTTAAAAATCTCAGTATGGGTTATACAAATATAGAAAGAAAAAATTAGTCCATGTATACATACTAATCAATGAAATCATAATATACTCATAAAACATAACCACTTTAACATACCTCATTAAATCATAAGATTTAGGAATAACTCATAGAAATCAGAAGACATAAAGGTAACTTGAGGAATTCATAACATTCTTACGTATTGAGTAACCCTCATGGTTACATTTGGAATACCCATCACAGTATATTCCTTAAATATCTTTGGAGAAACCATAACGTTTAACTCCTTTGCATTACCCAATCCATTGGAGAGCTATATCGGGCTCACCCGCCCTTAGTTTATCACGAAACCACCTGTCTTCCTAAACAATGCCCAAGAACCATAGCATAATCATATCACATAACATAGGCATAAAGTAAAGATAAAATTCCCACATTTAAATAACAATTGAACATTTTAAGATATTGAAATAATGAATCCATTCTAAAAACAATTTTCAAAACCATTTAAAACTTTTAATAATGATATTTTTTAATCAATGTGTCTCATACCACTTTGAAGCTTTTAACATTTTAAACCATTAATATCCATATATATAAATCCTTAAAACAATTTTTAAAACATGGATATTAATGAGAAATATTAATAAGAATAAATTATTAAAACTTTTAAAATGATATTTTAGTTAAAGGGTTTTTAACAAAATGAGAGACACTTGAATACAATAATTAGGGAATAAAATTTAATCATAACTTTATAATATCAAGAGAATAAATGGATTCATGATATATTATTACAATGGAATGTATATACAACATATAATAGTGAATTGTTGAATAACAAAAATTAAGTCTCAATAGAAATGTAAAATGAGATGAAATCCCTTATAAAGAAGGTATCCTAATTTAAGGATAAATAAATCTCATAATTATGTGTGAAAAATATAAATACACCCAATTAAAGTGGATATTAAGTGTAAAACAATGAATGGTCATTCAAACATATTCAAAGGATGACATATTAATTAACTACATGTTGATCCCAAAGAAATCGAAATTGGGTTAAGAAGTTCCCTTGGTAAAATTCAACAGCCTAATGACATCACTTTAAAATTCATAAAATTAGTGGATGGGAGAAAAATGGTATCTCATCACTTGGACATAAAATTTACATCAATAAGGATATAGAAGAACATATACCAACATAAAAAGATGTAAATTAAAAGACATAACAAAATAAGTCTTTTAAAAAGAGGAGGGTGAATGGTTCCCTTACCGATTTGGGTAACATTCGAAACGTACACCCCATGAATGAATGACAATATGACATTGATTAAACTAATAATAAATGAAATTATATTACAAAAAGTGTATAATAATGGTCATTATATAAACCACTCAATGGAAATGGTGGCAAATGTAGCATAAATTTCACGGAAATAAAAGTGAGATGAAAAAACCCTTACGAAAACTCGGCAGCCTAACGACACCAATTAAAACATCCGAAAAAATGGACTGATGAAACAAAATAGGTTATAAAATCATATGAACATAGAAATTACATACTGTGGAATATAAAACAATATCCCCAAACATAATAAAGATGAGCTTAAAGGATATGACATAAAAGATAGTACATAAAAAGAAAGAGAGAGGTAGGATCCCTTACCTCAAGTCCGACTTGTCTTGTTCGTTTATTTATATTACTGAATAATTAACTTTGGTCACTTTATAATTTCTTATGTTCCTCATTTAAATATTATTATTCAGTTCATATCCCATATTATAATTTTATAATAATTGGTAAATAATGTGAGTTCATATCTGACATTTTTTGTCGATGTTTGGTACATGAGTCAAAAATGAAATTGTTTGAAAATGATTGTCCATGTAGTTATAAGTAAATAATCTCAAAAATGGTATTAATGATTTAAATATCATATATATCCAGTAAATATTCATTTTATACTATTCCATAAGTTTTGGAGATAAATTGAAATAAAATGCACCATTCATGGAGATGGTAGGCCGTACATACGCATGAACGCTACTTTCATTTCTTTGACATAATAATGGAATTAAAAATAATTGATTGATATATATATTAGTATTACAGTATAATATATAAGTTTTATAGGTCATATAAGTTCATTAATTTCATTCTTTATACAGTCCATGTATTGCATGAACGAGTCACATCACATGAGGGGGCGGTAGTCCATATTTCCTCGTATGAAATTATTGCATTTGCACAACATGAAAAGCATAAAGGTATGTTTTAAATATAAAATACATAAGAATATGGAAAACAAAAATTCCATGTATATAATATATAAAATATAGTGACATAATAATGGCCACCATGAAAGGTGTTAAGAGAAGATTGAACAATCATTATTTCATGAGGCAGTAATTCACCATCCATAGAAACAATGTGTTCTTTAACCATTAGATAGAGGTGTGTGTAAGTGTAGCTCGAATCCTTCAAATAAAAATATCCTAGTATAATGAAGATACCGGTGTTTTTAGAAAAGAAAGGAATAAAAAGAGTTTAGGGGTTTGGGGAAGAAAAATAAAACAAAAAAACACAAGTGATTAAATCGGGTACCTCCGCTTGATTTGAACCAAAAGGGTTTCTTGAAGAGAATTCTGCCAAAGGTTAGGCTTCAATGATGAATATAGGGATGTGTAGAGATGAAATGGTCAGGGGATGGTCGAGCCAAAGGCTTGAGAGGTGTGGGTAAGGTGGTAGAGGTCGGGGCCTTTTATAGGAGAAGAGGAGCGGCACTCTTTGAATGTTATAAAGTTTTACTTTATTATAAAATGATATTCGGTTTTTAAAGGTCCCGAAAGGATATATTTTAAAGATAAGGTGATAAGGATTCGAAATAAACCCATCCAATAGGTTTTTGACAAGTGTAGGACATCGATTCCACCCTATCTTCTCATTTTTATTTAAATCGTTCATTTATGAGGTAATCAATGCATCATCACCGTGTCATAAATAAAATAATTTATTTAATGTATAAAAATTATAAAAAAAATATATCATGATGTAGGAAATATTTTTATCTTTCTAATTAATATTTATAGTCATAAATATTACTCGTATAACGCCATGTAAAAATTGTTTTATTAAAACAACACATGTTTGTGACATTTTAATTTTAACTTTAAATAAAATGTTATTAATGTCATTTTCCATCCAAAGTGGCTCTATGGAGTCCCCAAGTTGACCCATGGATTTTCATGGTCGGACATGAGTCATAAAATAAGGTTAGGACATGTTTCAAGGTCATTTCATATTATTATAACATTATCTTTACCTTAAATTACACGAATTATCTCTAGTCACGATTAATAAAACATAAAAGTTACTATTCATCCAAAAAATTATTTTAATCCCATTGAACCAAATTTTACTTTCTAATGACAACCATGTATGTTTTATTTTTGAAAATCAAATCACATAAGTGGTAAAGATTCATTTAAATGAAAAATCAGTTTCTTTAACTACCACATAGTGGTTTCACTATTCATCAAAAATTTAAGTTTTTCAGAAAAATACCAAAAATCACCCTAAGCTGTATTTGATATTCCAAATTCAAAAATGATGTCTATTTTAGAAAATTCAAAATATATAATTTGCATTAATTAGTTTTATAATTAATTCCCGCTGTCAAAACAAATAGTGTGTTTTTAAGAAACAATGTCTATTAAAATATTGACACTAGTTTAAGTCCAATTTCAAAGTACAATTAATTCCAATCACCCCCAATTGATTAAATGGTAATAATATAATAAAAATATAGTTTAATCTCATTGAAAATGATAATATATCCAAATAAATAAATCATATTAAAAAGAGGTTTTGAATTAAAATGCAACATTGTCACTAAAAAAGATCTTTTTCGGAAAAATAACAAAAATTTATACAAATAAAATATTGATGTCCAGATTCTAAAGAAGGATTTTATTTTGTCAAATACAACATATAAAATTGTCAAAAGTATATTTAAAAAGGGTTATCCATCAAAATGTGGTTAATCGACCTTTTAAAGAATATTAGAAGATTTACGCTTAAAATTGGATTCATTCTCATTTTAAGCCTCTAACATTTATTGGATAAAAGTAAAAATATTTGACAAACATATATAATCATTTTGAAGTATGTTCTGTTCATTCCCGCCATCACAAAGGCTATGCGTTAACTACCATTTAAAATAATATTATTTTATTATTAGAGTGCAACGTAAGATTTCCAAAAACTCGTTGTTGCCTATTGGGTAGGCCATCAAGCATAGCGTTCCCTTTAAATTAATATTAACATTTTATTCACAAATATAAATAAATATAAAAATGACATATTCTTTATTTACCTGGGGTGTTACAGATTGAATGTGTATGAAATGTATGATTTTGAGAAGCATTCCATCCTTAAATTTATTGTATTGATTTGTAACAATATTTTGTAGTTTAATATAAATTTCCTAATGAATATGTATATTATATATCAAAAAATAATACTGATTAATTAATTAAAAATTATAGTTATATAAATGCAGATATATATTGTAAAAAAGAAATTGAAAATATGGAATTTATAAGAATAGTGATTTATTTGCTATAATAATAAAGCTGTAATAGTAGTTAAAAATATAGATTAATTCAAAACTCATTCATTTAAATCATGAAAGGAATATCCAATCATTATTACAATCTAATTATGGAAGTCGACAGATTATAGGAAATGATGGTAGGATATTGATTAACGAAGTCATTAATGGTGTCTTTGAATTAACTATGAGAACTGCATGTATTTTCGAAATACGAATAATATATTGTAATTTAAGGATGGATTTTTGAAATATCGATAAAAAATTAAATCAAGTAATGAAAAATAGAGGGAATATAATACATATAGAAAATAAATATGATAATTGACCCATTAAAATAAAATTATTTCAATGTGGGAAATTCAATCCAAAAAATATAATGAATTCAAATAAATGTATAAATCAAACTTATTTAACAAATCAAGAAGAATAATATCTATCAAACTGTATATAATCAAAACAACCGAACATGGATTAAAAATAATTAGAAAATATTGAGGAAGGACACAATGGTTATTATGAGATGAAACCCATAATAGATATAGTTTGTTGACATTTTCCAATGTGTATGAATGAAATTGATCTTTTTTAAATAAGGAAGAAATCATATTTAGATATTAATCATGATGATGGTGTATATCACAATAAAGGATGTGATTACACCATGGAATATATGAAATGCATGTTTTCATAGAGAACTAACATTAATATTGTTGATATATAGTGTAACATAAAGAATATATTCAAACATGTTAACATATAATCTATTTGAAAATATAGCGAAATATAAGTAGAATATAAATTTACCATTTAATTATTACAAAGAATACTTTGTATTGGAAATATATTATAAAAAATTCGAATAGAAATTTATTTATATCTTGAAAGTATTTTATATCCTAGATGAGTAAATAGAATCCCACCAATGATGGATAATAAAGGTTACATACCTAGAACATACAAATTCATAGTAAAATTAGGGTTAGAACCATAGAATATAGGAAAAAAATAAAATAAAGGTTACGAAAATTGGGTTATAGAAGAGGAACAATCACCGAACATAAAACATTTATTAAATATGAGACACAAAATCATAACTTTACTAATTTCTTAATAATGGATGTGAACCAAACAATAATTATATGAAAAAATTGGAAATAAAAGTAGAAAGAATCAGAAAATAAATGTAGGAATATAGGGATTTGAGATCAACCTGTAACTAAAGAGAAAAATTAAGTTTCAACAGAGAATTATCATATTTATAAGTAAAAAATAAATAAAATATGGAATCATTTACTGAGTAAAGAAGGATTTCTAACAGGATAAATTACTATGGAAATTTTATGAATGGAATCCCCTATTTAGAAATTTAAAGACAAACTATATATTAACACTAATCAAAGGGAAAAACTGTGATAGTATTTGAATGGTAATGAAAACCCTATGATGAAATGGATAATAATAAACATTTGAGTGAGGAGGAAATACTTTGTTGAAGAGGGTACTACAATAAACATAGGGATGTGAGGATGTAGAGGCCCAGATGCGATGAGTTTTCTTGGAGGAGGTCAGAACATAATTATAGAGGTGGGGTTGGAGTGGGGATTGAAGGATATAAGAAAAATATGGATAATGGATTAATGGATGGAGTTAGTGTGGGAGGGAGGTAATGTTGGATAAGGTTGTTGGTGGGGGGGGGATGGAGAAAATAGGGGAAGAGTGATACCAATGAGCGGATGAAAAAATGAGCAGTCAAATGTGGGATGAGAAGGGTACATGTAGTATCTGAAGTACCGAATATTGTAAAATATTGTAGACTGGTAGTGACCCCTAAGAATTTTCAAGCAATCAATTATTTACATATATTAAAATAATATATAAATTCATTAGGTAAGAATAATGATATGATTTTTTATGTAATTAATTCATGAAGAAAGAAAGTAATTGGTGAAATATCTATGGTGAAACATCAAATATCTATGATATCAAAAAAATTTAGATAGTTTAGTTTGGATACATGGAATAAAAAATTGGAATATATATGTTCAAGGTAATAAAAATCTTCTAATAACTTTTATGAAATAACATATAGTAACCTAAAATAGTATATATAAATTAATGAATAGTGATAAGTAAAAAAAGACAATAGGCGACACATTGTACAGATTTTAAAAAGAAATTTAATAGTGAATTATATAATTAAATTCTTTATATGAGGACATGAATAGTAGAGGAAAATAATTAGATATAAATATTACATGTGACTAAAATTTTGGGGGATTAAAATAATAATAACATTATCAGGATTTGGAAGAACAAAATCATGAAATAGTAAACAAGGAGAAATAGAAAATTCTTAAGATATTGACAATCTAAAATATATCATGTAGGTAGATTGAAATAGATAATAGTGTGCCAAATAAAATTTAAATCTATATAAATATGTTAAATAATAATAATGGTTGTAATTCAATATTGAATCATTCATATATTTAAACCATAAAATTCAACTATTTCCTAAACATGTATAGGGAGAAAAATTTTTATCTATACTTAATAATCATCTATGAAATATCACCTCTATAAAAGTATCATGTGAATTTAAAATCACGTGTAACTTATTTTTAATTATTTTATAGGTACTAAATTAAAAAATATGATATTAAAAACTGTGAATATTAAATATTTTATGAAATAAGAAACTCATAATTAATTTTATTAATTTCTAGGACACTAAATTAGACATCCTAGGGTTTTATGTTTGTTTTACAAAACTACACATTATAAAAAACACCCAAATATGAGTACACATAGCTCAACAATATGTATTCTGTACATAATTAATAACCAATATAAAAAAATAGTATACAAATTTTGATATGAAAATATAGGATTACATAACTTAATATACATTATAAATATAAAGAAAATTAGTATCCTGAAATTTGGATATACAACATGATCAAACAATATATGAAAATTGAATATTCACATGGTAAATAAAATGAAATACAAAAAATACTAAGTGGAAGAGATTATTAAATATGTACATGATAATGAAGAAAAAATATATTCATACATAATCACTCTTTATATAGAATAATAGTTACATATTTATTTTTTTTCTATGTAATAGTTTAGAATATTTTATGTTATATTTGGGGAGCCATGAACTTAGATGTTAGGCTATTCAAATTCATGGTCAGCCATCAATTGATATTATAAAAAAATATAATATAATAATATCATGATCATATAGTTTTCTAGAAATAGTTGAATAACTCATGAACATGTTCATGGATTGGATATCTTAGATAACCATTGAATCAAGTATGTGGGTATTACCTTTGGTATGACATAACCTTGGTTGGGGTTAGGTGTTTGGCTTTAGCACCACCATGGGTGAAATAATTAAATATATTAAATATATTTCATTTATTATTTAATTTCAAAAAACCTAACTCATAAATATCGATAAATAAATGGTTATAAAAAATAAAAGGGTTAGTTACATAACATTAGTGATTAAGGGAGATATCTTAGAGGATCATTCTTGAATGACGATGTATGATCTCGCTTTTCTAATTGGTACACTAATAAAGATTATGGATATCACAAATGATGATATAATAGACACATTATTCATAAATAACATATATAAATATGATAAATCGTTTTGGTTTGTGGATTACATCCAAAGTTTGATTATCCTACATTGAACTCAGATGAATTCTTTGAAAAGTTTAATTTGTGTGTCGATGGATGGTTTACGATTGATGTTTATATTCATAGTAATATGGATTTGTGTATTATTATTATTAATTTACTATTTTATGATCATCCTTTTCCATATTATCATGGAAAACATGAATTATGGTTGATTTTCATTCACAATGTTTGTGGTTTTTAATTTTCTCTACCCTTTCATCACACGTTCATTATGGGCATTTCATGTGGTCAGCGGTTCAACAATTGCCTAGTAATAAATCATTGAAGAATAATTACATTGTTCAATGTATTGATATCATGTTATTTGGATCAATATTAGATTTTAAAATTAATGTATGACTATATATATTATGTATTTGTAATATATAAACATTAATTGAGAGATATTTTTCACGCGATGATGATACGACATGAATGGAGACTATTTCAAGAAGATCAAAGGCCAGATTTCTTCCATAGGTGATGGAATGGGTTTTTATAACCCTTGATTAAGGATCCTAACTATGTTTCATGGTATAATTTGTAGCGATTGTGAAAGGTTTGGACCATCCAATGAATTATGGCTAATGGCACATGGCACCCCCTCCACCTTAGTGAATGACGGTAGTTAGCCTACACTCACCTGTGGTCGGAGGAGATGGTGTCATTGGTGCACAATGACGGTGGGGAAAATGGTGAATTATTAAAATATTTCTAGTGAGCCCTCATTTTGAATGAATTTTGGCGCATAGAGTTCCCCAATTTCTCATTGATATCTAGAGAATAATGTGGAGGGGACAAATAAAAAATTAAAAAAATAATTTATTATAATTATATTTATTATTATTATTATTATTTCATAAAATTATTGAGTGTCTATTCAATTTACATCATTGAATTGATGAAACATCTATGTTATCAAAAACCTAATATCTAGATAGATGTTCCAAGAACATTATTGGGTGTTTAACTAATGGCAATGGATTGATCCCACAATGTGTTGTTCATGCGTAATATGGGGAAATGTTTTTTTTCACCTTGTATCTATTTTGGAAATGTAAATAGTGTATATGGTGTTTTTACGGGGATTGAAATGAAAAGATATGTTTTCCATTCATCTCAGTTTTTGGGGAAATATTATTGAATTTATATTTAATCCTATCAGATCAATGATGTGACTCGTGCACTTGCCCATATTTTTATACACTCATTTATTCCAATGGGTAGCCTTTTTAGAATATTTTATATATAAGAATTGAAGGTGTAAATTTTTCAAATCAATGTTATTATGTTAGGTGATATAAGAGTTTGGATTCATTCAACAATTCTTATCTAGTATCATTTTTGTGTTTTCCCTGGAATAGTTGTCATTAGACCATTATTAGTTGGGTGTGTTCCATTTATCTATCTCTATAATGGGACCATGGTGAATTATTTCATAAACATTGGATTGTAATACCCTATAAAAGATGAGTCTCGGAATGAGTTATTGGTGTCCCTCTATGAGACTGAGGGTGTGATCCATTAACATTATTTCATCATCCTGTGTAGAGTTTGTGGTATCGTCGTGACTGCAATGAACTTTGAAACGATCATCTATCTATTCAGTTGAACCTATAGGGTTCATGGGATCATCATACACATGATCCACTACTTATATGTTTATTCTAGTAGGGTTATTGGTGTCCCCTATTAGTATTAGGTGTGTCCCCCTATCCTGGTGTCAATATCATTAGAGTTCCAATTTTCATCTTCCATGGAAATACTCTCTGATCATGTCCTCATGGAAGTATATCATGAGGGAAAACACAGCTCGTGGTATGTGATCTCATGGATGACTGTTAAATGGAAGCCTTAAGTGAAATCCTGTGGATGGTTTTTTTTGAGACCAAATGGACACATGTAGTCTATTATTTCTAAATCTATATTAAACCTATTTATAATCATGTCTCCTTTACTGTTTGAAATACCAATGTACAGATGTGATGACTACTCTAAATGATTTTTTTTTAATTTTGATTCGGAGTAATAGGTATTTTGAAAGTCACCCATTCAATGGGATCAGTCCATAAATTTAAATAATTATTTAGATTACATACCTTCTATGGATTAATTATATGATTGAGAGTATGTGAATATTATTTTGGATAGATTGACTGAGTCTCATACCAGTGTTTCATTTTACATTAGTCCCCTATTTATGAGTTGGTCATACATTATATCAAACATTGGGTGTGATGTTATTTGGACCCCTTATCCTTTCTATTGGGTTTTTTCATACTCTAATGTGGGATATATGTTATGTATATATTAATTATATATTTTTTTATTAAATTTCATAATTGTGTGATAATGGATATGTGTTCACACGGACAAGTATTTAGGCTAAGTAATCTCATGTGTGTGATATTCCTACTCAGCACTAGTCTCCAATCTACAACCCATTGGAGTTGGGAATGTGGTGTCACACACAACTTACTTTTTGCCAGGGGCCAGTGGGTGAGGTCATGATTAGGAGGTATCATAGCATTGCACCATCATAGGACCTGATTTTAGAGTTTGTCAAGCTATAAGTTTTATTTTGAGAACTAGGGGAAAATGATAATGTGATTCATGTTTGGATCTATGGTTTATCTATCCACATATGGTTTAACATACAATGTATCAATTTACAAGGACTAAAAAAACATGTGGACTAATTACATACAGGAAGTGGATTTAGTGAAAACATTGGTATATTCATCATATATGACTAGGTTGAATTTTCAATTTACTTCTTGAGTCAATTCCCCCAATAAAAAATATGAATATTTTACATCTCAATAATTATAAAGATTCCCCCATAAGGATAAACAACAAATATTCTGAGAGAGTGTATTGAAGGTGGTAGTTTGAGCAATGAGTCCTTTGTTTAGGGACTCGTATATTGAGGTATTTCCTCGGTGAGTCCAAAGTGTACTATTACCATATATTGTGAAGCACCTATATACTTATAATGATATTATGGATGGTTAATGACATGATAAGTAGTTGATAGATCAATCGGGTAATATTATGATACAAATAGGTTTAGTATGTTATTATACTTCTAGAAATGTGGACCATATAAGTTATCTGGAGAGCCGGTTACTTAGGTAGTGTCTGATTTGATTGAGGACACGAACATTGTGTCTATAGCTTGTGTATCCCATGAACAAACATATGTATGTGATGGAAACTATTATTATTCTTGAGATGTATTTGTTCCTAGTAGAATTGGAAGATAACACACCACTGTTTACTGCACTTCACGAGCTCCATAGAAAGAGATCACAAACAATTTTTGTGAGCCAAACCCCCATATATGGTGGTATAGAATTCAGATTATTCTATGGTGTTAGTGGGAAACATGGTTAGGGACCCTCTTAATGGGGGTCCAAGTTGAGAGGCTTCTCCAATGTGGAATGGAGAATTGGTAGATCCATTCATGGTTGATGTTTGATGTGGATTTAGGCCTGCATGGAAGAGAGACACATTAACAACCATGATGTGTTTTTATGATGTGATCCAAAACTTTGTGGTATAGTCAGTTCCACCCAAAGAGGATTATATTGATGTGTGGAATATGATAACCTTCATCTTATGTGTTTGAATTCATTTTAATGTTATAATGTGTCAGAGCGACCAATGGTTGTGGTGAATTTGTAGGAAAGGGAAAGGATAGTTGTTTTCTACAGTGGTTCAAATCCTAGAATCTCAGGGAGATTAAAAGGTATGAAATTTGTATTCTATGCTTTATTCATAGTTTTGTAACATGGTCACATGCCATATTTATAGGGACATATCCCATGTTCTAGGTCTAATTATTCCCATGGAAACTTTTATCTTGATCCTTATGTTCAGAAGATTCTACAGAGAGTATCAGTGATCACATATTTTTACCAACTATTTGACCTATCTATGGGAAGAGAGATAGCCTCAAATGGAAAATTTTTGTAGTCTTTTGAGGAAATATAATTTTTTCCCTGATAGTTATTGTTTATTTATTATCCTTTCCTAGTTGAATTTTACTTGTGGGTTGCAGCGTTCCCAAGGTAGTGGGATAGATGAATCATTCTTTTGTGAGAATGACCCCAACGATGAGTTGGATGAGATTACATTTTGGAGGATAGGATTTCTTTATTATTTTTCTATTATTACTCCAAGAGCTTATAATTCATTTATTTATTTATTTATTATGATATTAGAGAAGTATGAGGAAGTATTCCTTAAATTTATTCTTAGATTACTTCTCCATGGAATGTTTTTTTCTATATAGATGTTCACCAGGGATGTCAATATATTTGCTCTATCATATCAGATGATCGGTATGATTTGAGAGAGCTAAATGGTAATTAGAGGATCTATAGTGGTGGGGCGTAATGAGACCTAGTGTTTTTCCTATTAATCTTTTTGATGTTATCCTAAGAGGTAGGATGGGAACATGAGGTTATGTATAGATTAATGAAACATAAACTAGTTGACTATGTAGGAGGAGTATAAACCATAGGATTCAATGGATTCTTCACCCAATGGTTAAGAGAATGTTTTTATTTGATTTTTACCTCAAGATAACATATTACCAATTCTATATTATAGTGGAGTACGTAATGAATTTATATTTCTGAATACACTATAGTTACTTTGAGTTCTAGATGATTACTTTGATGTGCTGAACTCCCCAGTAAGTTGTGAGGCTTAAAAATTGGACTTTTTGACCCCTTGATGGATCAGAACAAGTTATTCTTCTCTATTGACACCCAAGTGTACTCGGAATTAGTAGTGTAATACGTGAGACAATTGAGGTTAATTCTATAGATTTTCCAAGAGTACCAATTTTTTGGGATGATATTGGAGTATCAGTTCTATATTAAAATGGTCAACTCCTTAGGATATGTCTTCTCAGAAATGGGAATGACAGTGGACCCAGTAATAGTTAATGTAGTTCTATCATTATGGACACCCAATGGTGTGAATAATGTAGTAGATGATCACAAATAATTATTCATCCATGTCTATTGAGTGTGGTGATAAATAATATAACCTAATTAAAGCTATCCCTTGAGGATGAGGATAGTGAAGTGTATCTCCATTTGATGGATTTTACCCCACTATATATTCAGTGTGTCAGGGAGGCATATCTCGGTAATAACAATTATGAGTAATTTCATGACTAGATATCTGTATGGCATGTTTTGGATTGATTTTATAAAGGTGGGGATATTTTCATCATTTTTAGGATGGACAATGACACCAATCACACTACAGGAAAGGGAACTAAAGAGGTTTATTTCCATTAGAATTACATCAAGGAGATATTTGTATGTACCAAAATCCATTGCAATTAGGGTTGGTGGAGAAGGACAAATTTTCATGTTAATGAGTTTATCTGTTGATGTGTCACATGCCTATAGGTAAGGGACGAGTTGCCCAAATAGATCTGAGAACATGATGGTATATGTCTGTCTTTTATACTGGAGATTACATGATAAATGTGAAGGTACAACTCAATCCGATTGATCATAGAAAGACTCACCATGTTAATCAAATTCCTATTCATCCAAGAGTTGTTCATGGTCTAGAATTTGGATTATTTTGTGTTAATGAGGTAGTTTGTATTCATTTAATTTCATCAACAATCATTTAAAATCATGAGGCTCACATCACATCATGAATAGGTAGATAATATATGAGGCATTGTGAGTCATTTTTTGATGAGTAGAGTGTTTATACTTTTTGTATACGGACATGTACGGATATCTTTTCAGGTTCTAGATAACAGAATTTGGGAATGTATGTTAGTTTTGGGAAATAAATACAAGGATCACCAAACATTGGATGAGGTTTTATATAATCATATTTACCAATCCACCATCAGTGTTGTAATATTAGAGGCCACATATGGGAGACCATATAGGTCAGTTTTGTACTAGTTAGATACAGTGGGAGACAGTTCTTATGGTCCAAATCTTGGTGTGAGTAGTGGTTTTAAATGGTGTTTTTCATCTATCCATGAATGTTGTTTCCCAAGAGCCATCAATAGTGTATTGTGGACACATGAAAATGACCTTAATAGTTTCATATGGATATTAGATGGTCTGAGAGATGTTTTTTCACAGAGGATTTTTAGGATTCTTCCAGTATAGAAGACTATCTTGTTGTTTGAGGACCATTTTTTCAGTTATTGTGTCAGGATAGCAAAATGGCATGCCTATTGAACATATAACCATAGTTATACTGGGTTTTTGATGTTATCCATGTGTTGTAGCTGGAGAGACATGAGCATAACCCATTTCACGATTTTGAGATGGTTGATAAAATCATTGAGAGTGGAGTTTCCATTTCAATAAGTTCATGGGACCCAAGAATGTATGAGTACAGACCAAAAAATACATTTCATTGTAAAGTTTTTCCCTTGGGTGTATGTTTTTTGACATCAAGAGAACATTTATTAGAGCTTGAGGGAGTGATAATCCTAGCATAAGGATCAGTAACCTCTCATGGGAGTAGTCTTTTTGCCTTTTTACGATGAAAATGCATTATGTGGGGAGAATGAAACATCCATATTTTTTCCATGTTATATCTTTTAATATTTATAGGAACTCATGGAGTTTAAGACATTTAGAATATATATAATTTCAAGTCTTAGTGGTCTATGAATTGATATTATAACAATTTTAAATATATTAATATAACATGAATGTACTTTTCCTGAAATATTTGAATAACTCCATAATAAAATTTCATTTCAAACATTTGAGACAACCCTTGAGTCCAGAATGTGGGTTTTACACTATATGTGAGATAACAGTGGTTCGTGTCAGGTATTTGGCCTGATTTCAACCATGGGATAAGTGATTGAATAAATAAAATATATTTATTTATTTATTTAATTAATATATTATATCATTGAAATTTATATAAATAAATTATTATAACCAAATGACAGAATTATCATCATAACATGAGGGATCAAGGCGGATACCATGGAGAAGTATTTGTGGATGATGACATTATATATTTCTTTGACAATCAGTACACTAATGAATTTTGTGGTTCTCACCCATGATGGTTGAACAAGAATGTTCATACAAAATGACTAGTACAATATTATGGTAGGATGTTCCTTTGTGGGTTTCATATAGATTTTGATTATCTCGCATTGAACCAAAATACATTCTTCTAATAGTTTTATTTTCTGGTGGACAAACGATATATGTTTTTTGTTTATTCTCTATAAAATATGGATATATTTATTTATTTTTATTTCCACATTTTTCATCATAAAAATACATAAAAATTAGGCTATAATTAACATTGGATGATGTATGTTCTCCAAGTTTGTGGTTTTAGTTTTTTAGGTCCCCATTCATTGTGCGTTCATCACTAGAATTTGACTTGGATGATCTTTCGACAAATTCCATATAATTACTCATTGGGAAAAAAATATTTATCATAGTGGATTGATACCATTTTTTTGAAATTGTGATAAAATGATGTAATGAAGTAATGAAACTAGTGATGATTGATCGTGAACATATTGATGTTCTTTGACTATGTTTAGGCATGTGACGATGATAAGATTTGAAATGAATCCATTTTTATGTGGATCAAAGGCCGTATATCATCCAATGATGATGTTTAAGGTGTGATCAATCCCTGATATGGGTTATTCATAGTATTTTAATGCTTAATTGGCAGAGATGGTGACTAGTGAAACCTCCTCTATGAATTGTGGTCTATGTCACATGACACCACTATCTCCTATTTGAGAGGAGGAATTGCAGGCTCCTATACCCACCAACTATTAAGGGTGGTGGTGTTGGTGCATGACAATGATGGAAATAGTTCTAAATGAAAGTGGTGGAAACAACAATCCCTCCGTATAAATGGTGACTAATGTGAGGTTCCCCCCTGGTGCATGCCTTTCTGAAGAAGAAAAGGGGACTAGATGAGAGATAAAATGATGATGATGATGATGATGATGATGATGATAATAATGTTATTATTATAATTATATGATGTATATCTAAGATATAAAATTAGATAGATGCATGTTATATACCATCTTGACCCTGATGTTGAGGTAGATGTTTCAGGAATAATATATGGTGTTTAATTCAATCTCATGGATTGAGACTATGAACCATCATTCATGCTTGATACGGTGAAATTATTTTTTTCCCTCGGTATATGTTTTGGGCATTTTAAATACCTCACTCAATTTTTATTCCATGAGGATAACAATCTTTTGATCCATTTTCCCATTCAATATCATTTTTTTAACATTTCAATGGATGTATGATTAAGCCTATCAAAGAGACAACGAGCCACATGAACACTTTTGCAATTTTGAAATGTGAATTTTCACACAAGACTAGTCTATCATGAGTTGTTTTCACTACATAATATGATGTTGGACCTTGTTTTAATATTATAGATATGATTCAAGGTGACACAAGTTGGTCACTTCATTCTGCAACACATTACCAATATAAGTTGGGTGCGTTCCCTTGATATTTTTAGTAAAATAATTTATCAATTGATTGTTCTCCCTTAGTCCTTTCATATGAGGGTATTGTGTATCATGACATACTTATCATATTATTGTGATCCCATGTATGGGATGATTCTCAGATAGAGTTTGTGGTGTCCCATTATGTAACTCAGCTTGAAATCCTCTATAATTATTTTTTATCCTTGTAATGGTTTATTGCATTAGAATTACA
Organism: Viscum album; assembly: GCA_963277665.1. NCBI lineage: Eukaryota > Viridiplantae > Streptophyta > Magnoliopsida > Santalales > Viscaceae > Viscum > Viscum album. The sequence continues at coordinate 43,216,192 of OY728162.1, forward strand.
ATAAATCACATATAATTAATCCCAATCATGTAGGTTGTTCTCATAGGGTTCTCAATATTATAATACATATAATACCTTATATAGAGGGATATTCTTCTACTGTTCATGATGTCCCCCAGTGGTCCTTGGTGCAATCCCTTTTCGGGGTATTGAGATATTTAGAGTTCCAGGGTCTGTCTTCTAGGGTGATGCCCTGTGAACATGACCACCCATGAGGAGGTCATCAGTGAAAGCATGTATCATGGTGTGATATGTCTCTGATGAGTGTTACATTGAATCCAAAATAACAATACAGTGGTATGGTGTTGTTGAGACATACTTGAGACTCAGAGTCTATTATGATTATATCTAGGTTATTATTTTCTATCAATATTTCTCATATCTTCAATAAGTTACTTATGTATTGACGATATTACTACTCCTAGGTCATTATGATTGGGGATTTCATGGTTTCCTAGTATGTATTTTCTACTCACCCCAGTAGGTCTATGAAAACACATTCTTCATCTTATGTAGCTCACATGCCATTTAATGATTTTTCTTATGACTAGGAGTACATTGTACATAGATTGCGATAAAAAAACCAATTTTCATATCTATGTTGGATTTGATAGTATTACCATTCTTTTTAATAGGCCATTCATTATTTAAAATTTTGAAAAATATTTTATTTGGATATTTTATTCATTCTAGTACTATTTTTTCATACTATGATGTGTGATAGATATTTTTCATGCCTTATTGGTATCCTTAATTCTTTGCATTTTAGAATTATATAGTTTTGTAGAGTTGTTACTATGTATACGTACATAGTCTATGGACACCCATTAGTGTGAATTTCATACTCAACAGTAGTCACTAGCCCTTGGTCTATTAGTGGTGGGATTGTGGTGTCACACTATTCTTACCACTGTCCATGTTGGACCTTCTCGGTTAGTTCTGGAAGGTATCCAATTCTCCAACTATTATAAACCAAATAGATATGGATCTTCTTGGATATATGTTATGTGTTCAGAACTATGCTAATACATAAATTTATTATCTCGTAAGAAACTATTCAATACAACCCTAATAGTGTCAATTATATAAAAAAATATCTATAACATTACCATAAAAAAATAACTCATTATTTGTATCTTTAAACCCATGTGAAGAATTATTATTCTACATGTATATATTTCTAATTATTCAATATAATATTATCTTTAGTGATCAAACTTTAAATCTTACCAACCCCACTACCAATAAAATATTCACTTGAGGATGTGGGATTTACTCTCAGTTAGTGAGATCACTCCAAAACAATCCTCATCCCCTATGTGTATCTTACCATTCATGATAGAGTTACATATCATGGCCTCTATTTCATTATTCTATCATTACATTTCTTTTATTAACTATATTTCTTGTTTTTTTAATCCGCAGGTTATTCCTTTTGGGTGGATCTTTCTCCTTTGCTGACCTTGGTTTCTAGTATTCTTCTTTAATGGTGAGTGGACTGTCACCTTTCTATTATTTCCTTATATGGTCTTTTGTCTCTAGTTTTTGATCCATTAACCACAAATCATGGCTACTCTATTGACTTTAAGTACCATGAAAAACTCCATTAAGGCCACGTTATAGATTCTCTGGGGTGGTTTTGGATGTGTTGAGGCTCAAAATTGAGGTTTGTTTTTTAGGCCTAACCCAGAACATCCTTCATTCTTTTGGAATCATTTATTTTTGTTGGAATTTTTGGATTTTTCATTATTGAGGGATAATTATTCATTTGGAGATAGTGCTTCTATTAATTTTCAATGGATTTATATTAATACAACTTCTGTTTATTTTGGAAATTAATTTTTTATTATTTTTTTGGTTTTTTTCAGTTCAAATTTTGTGTTTTCAGGTTGGATGGATTTGTTTGGTTAGAATCCAATGGTGGTTCTTGTGATTTGGGTTTCTGTTCCAATCAACATGGTAAATTTGATTTTGATGAGGTTTTGGGATGTTTTTGATTGATATATGGTTTCAATTTTAGGAGGTTTGACCTGGAAGATTGTGGATTCTCTAAAGTTGGTTCATTGGTTCAAAGTAGTGATGATGTATGTTGTGTTTTTTTGACAATGATGTCAGTGATTAATGATGATGAAGACGGATGATGGACACTTCCTCACTGGAAATCAGTGATGGGTGGTGATGATTGTGTTCCATTGCCAACATTGATGATAGATGATGGATGGAGAAGTGACCCCGACTGACATAAGTGACTCAAGGATCTAGGAATCTGGTTCTGTGTTATTTTTATATGTCAATATTTTAACCTGATTATGTTTTAGTAACTTGAAAATTTGTATTCCCTCCATTTGACTATGTTAACATTACTTCTACAAATTTGGATACCTAATGTCCATCAACTGGATATCTGAAAATAAATGAAATTGAATTTTTAGTCAATCAATTTTTCTCTCTCTCAATAATTGTTCATTTATTTTCCTCCCACTAAAAAACAATGAATCAAATCTTGAATTTTTTTCTATAAAATGTATTAGGAATCATTACATCATTTAATCAAACATAGTATATATAGTGCTTATGATATGATTTAATTTGTATAGCATATATGTGGTTTTAGAACAACTCAAACTAGAATCAGACAAATGATAAATCCATGAAGAGAGACATAGAAAATTTAAAAAATAAAGTACTCATAAAATTTCATGAAATGTATTTCAATTCATACTAAAAATAGTGTATAAGAAAACAAACAATGCATTTAATGAATCCTTTAAAGATATCACTAGGTATATCTATGAAAAATAAATAGATAGAACTATAGATAAAAATATTATGATTATCTAGAGTCATATGGAGTATATAATGGATTCATACAAGGAAAGATAAAATATGATAGAACATATGGGTAAATAGCATTTTGACATAGGAGAAGAAAATGGAAAAACAAATCAATTATACCATGTAAAATAGTTGATATCAGGTGAATAGTTGATGACTCAATTTAATCAATTCTATTCCATGTGTAAGGTCTGAACATTCATGGAAATGAATATAAAACCCAATGATAGCCAATTTATATAATCAATTAAATTCATATTCAACATCAGTTGAACATATTCCATACGTGTAGATATTGAAATTAATATTGTTGTATTAATATATAATTTTTCAAATCATAATGAATTTTCATTATACTGATGAAACATAACATATTTTGGTACTCAAGACTGTTTATTTTAAAATAAAAAAAAATTAATACAAAAAGTATGTTGAATAAATATAATTTATTTATTTATATTATACCCCAAAATGTAATTGTTATTGAATTTGGCATGTCTTTCAATAATTTATTCCTATATATATAAGAACAATGTATCAATAAATGAATAACTTAAGAGCCTATAATAAATAAATGGATATTTTCATAAAAATGTATGAAACATAAACCTGTGTTTTAATTTCTATCTAAGACTATTAATATCAATAAAATTCACTAGATATGCTACCTAACATGAATAACTTGAACTGTATTTTAGAAAGAACATCGTTGTTCCCATTTCATTCTAAATAAATACACATATATGATTTACCGGTAATTATTTAAATATGTTGGTATCCAAACTAGTTACATAATTTTTTTAGTTTGAGATAAATTTTCTTAATAATGTGTTGTACTAAATTCACCTATTGTAATAGATGTCAAACACCTTTCCCAAAAATGGAAGGGGGTATATCTCAAATATAAATGATTCCAAAAAATACTGAAAATATAATCAATTAACGTTTTAATAAATATTAGAAAAAATGAAAAAAAAAATCAAAAATAAATGATTCCATTAGTTTTTTATAGCACATTATCAAAATATTTATAATTTTCTCTAATTCCATGTAATTGATTAAAACATTCATATAAAAAAACCAATTAATCAAACATTTTTTATAGAAATTTGTTTCATATAAATACAAAAACTATGCTTTCTTATCTATAGTGAACATATTGTACTAACTTAGTGGAATATTAATATAATTTTTTGGTATTTAGTACCTATGTTATAAATATTTTGTAGGTCGTGCTATTGGGGAAGCATTTTACTCAAATTAGTAATGAGTATAATATATTTAAAACATGACTCAAAAGAAATATCCAACATATAATAGAACGAAATAAATACTATCATATTAGTTATAAATTATTAGAATCTTAAAATATACATTTAAAAAAATAGATTAGATTTTATATAATGAAGATGAACCGTTTATTATAACTAATAGATCTCTTAGATATGGTTCATATTTTTATCCATTTATTCATATATGAATAACATATTCAATGGATTGTTTTTGACTTGAATGTTTGTGGACTTTACCACTATAGATTTCGGACTCCAAATACTATGATGAATGGATTCAACTGGTACTTCAATAATAGTTGTCTCATTATTCCTACGAGACTCCTTTATGAACATTATATTCATGTACATTCACAAGAATTTTTATTCATGGGGTTTCAATTCTTCTGGATTAAAGGAGATTAATCATATGTACTCGACATGGCCAATATGATCATAAACCATCTTTTTTATGCCCCTCCTCGTATCCTGACATTATAATATCATGCATAGGGAAACAATCTTATAATAATTTCTAGAAAAAAATAAAGGGATTTATAAAATTTTTTATACAATTTTTTTTGAGAATATTTACATTGCTGATGTTTTGGGAAAAGATTTTAGTTTTCATTTATTTAATTTTTTAGAGAATTTATCCAATTATTAACAAGTAAATTGAAATTATAATAGATTTTTTCCATGTTTCATAGATAATTATAATTGAGTGGGACAATAAAATATATACTTATTTTCTCAAACATACAAATTATAAACCAATACCATTTAATGTCAACTATGTTTCTTATTATAAGATATCTTTTTGTAATATAAATAGTTTTCACGAATGATTTTTTTGTTATTAATTTTATATTATAAAATTTTAATCTAGTAAACAACATTAAAAACATATTTTAAAAAAATAAACTTCTCATGAAATTTCTAAATTTAGAAAATAATATGTCAATATCATCATTTGAGATATATTTAACTTTTTAAAATTATAATTTAAATAAGTTTTAATGATACCAAAAACCTATAATGCAATTTTTTGTTTTTTTAATAAATTGAAAAAATAGGAATGTTAAATAGAATGTTAATGTTTATGAAAACTTTGTAAACATATACTTTTAAAACATGTTAAGTTGTATTTTTTAACATCAAAATGAAAAATTATCTTTTTAAACCTCCCTCTTTACGAGTTAAAAAAATAAAATATCTTCAACCACATTAAACCAATCGCCAGTTCCAATGGAAAAAAGAAAAAATAAATTTAAGGATTAAGGAGAATTGGTACTGATACGTACATGGAGAAGCAATATAAAAAATATCATATTAGGAAAATCCAATTTATTACTTATATAATAAATTCCCAAATATATTTTTTATCATTACAAGAGAATTTATATCACATTAGTATTTAAGCTGAGGTGATGTGATGAAATTTTGGTAGGTATTATACCTTAAGTCCAAGTATATTGAATTAAGTAATCTTCATCTGAACGACCTAATACATTTGAAGTCTAATTCAGGCATGCAAAACCCTAAATATAATTCATGTTATTCAATTAAAAAAAGTGAAGTTGTCATATTTATTTATAAAATTTTTGAAAAGGTGAACTACCATAATCATGATTATACATTTGGGTCACAATTTTGGTAGGTATGAGTGTCTTGACATTATCCACAATGTTTTCGGCATCATGAAGTGGGTGAAACCATGAATGAAAAAAACTGTTATTATATTGAATCCCTATGAAGCAATGGATATGGATCTACATGTAGATAATGGATGTATGAAGGTGTCACTACTTCAAAATAGACCATTATCAGTGCTAGAAATTATTTTTATCAGCACTAGAAAAGTGCTGACTAAATGGTTGAGGTTAAAAACCATGGTCCGTTATCAGTGATAAAAATTTTCTAATAAAGGGTCCTTTATTGACACAATGAAAAGTTATGATAAATGGGACCTTTATCAGTGCTTTAAAATTTGATGACAATGTAACAAGTTTCCAATACTTTTATCAAAGATAAAGGATATATTTATCATATATTATAAATGCACTGATAATGAACATTTTATCAGTTCTCATAGAAGAATTGATGAAATAATCCATTATCAAGGATGTTTGAAATCATCGTTAATGGGAATGCCGCGTTGTGCTGTAAATGCACACCATGGCATAAAAAACACACCAATGAACAACAAAACAAATCCCAATATATGATTAATAGGAAATAAAATTAAAAAATACATACAAGAAAAAACAATATATTATAGGCATTTATAACACTGGATTATACAATTACATAAATAAAAATTAATACATAAACTCAAAAATATCAATGATCCATTTTATTTTAAACATGTTCCAACTCATGATATTACCAAAAAACACCCCTAATTTTGAAAAATAGTGGGACTATATATGAAAACAATTCTTATTTTAGTAATAATATAATGATATACATTAATAGAATGTGTAAACTTAACAAAAACTTATGTTAATTTTAAATAAAATTATGAACTTGGAGTCATACTGGTCACACCATGCATTAGATTGAGGTGTGGATGATTCCTACACGTCTCAAATGACATGAATATTATTTTCCTAATGTATCAAAACAAACTGAATGAGTTTAGTCAATATTGAGTATGCCGGTTTTTCTTTTTAAAAATTTAATTTCTAAATGGAAACACCAACATTTAGCTCATTTAGACAACATAATATATCGGTTTGATATGAAATATATTCATGCATGTCCAAAATTAATTATTAATCATTTTCTTAAATTATCAAGAAAATATGAGTTTAGTTGATCCGTTTTCATTTAGTGGCACTTTTGGATATGTAATTTCGATTTTAAACTAATAATAGATACATTGAGTCATATTGGGAACATTGTGTATTAGATTCAAGTTCTCGTAATATGTACACATACAAAATTACTTATGGATCATTTTTTTAATGTATTAGAAAAATCCATATGCGTTTTCATAGTTTGGAGTAGGAAATTTTTCCACCATTTCAAATTTGATGGAAATTTTGAATAAAAAGATGCACTTTGAATCATATAGGTCACACCATGGACAAGATTGAGGTGCGACTGATTCCAGCATTTCCCAAATGACATATGGGTCATTTTCATATTCTATCACAAAAATATGAAAGAGTTACCTATATTTTGAGCATGTTAGTTTCCATTTTTATTAAAAATTCAATATAAAATAGATACACAATCGTTTGACTGATTTTGGTCTCATCGTGTATCAACTTTATGTGAAATAGAATCATTAAAATCAAAAATTAAATATAATTAATTTTCAAAAATTATTAATAAAATTTGAGTATGTTTGATCATTTTTCATTGAGAGAAACTTTTTTAACTAAATTATAAATTTTAAACTGATAAAAAACATTTTGAGTCATACCGGGAACATCATGTATCAGATAAAGGTGAGACAGATTCCAACACATCAAAAATGTTAAATAGATCATTTTTGTAGAGTATAAAAAATACTAATGTGTCTTCTCAGGTTTGGGTAGGACAATTGAACATTTTTCTAAAATTGATGAAATTTTTTAAAACAATTACGTACTTCAAGTTATACCAGTAACACCATGCATCAGATTGAGAAAAATCTATTTCCTACAAATTAAAAATTCAATATTTATTGGTTCCCTAAATTATCTAAACAATATGATTGGTTTTTCTCATTTTCTTAATACTTAACTTGTGTTATTTACAGAAATTTCATTTTAATATTGAAACACCCACTTTTAATCATACTGAACACATTTTGTATCATATTGTCGTGTCATTGATTCCAACACATCAAAAATGACTTATAGATTTTATTTCTAATGTATTTAATCAGTTTGAATGTGTTTTCTCAGTTTTGAGTTGGTTAGTTTTCTTTTTTACTAAAATTAAAGTCAATTTTAAATAGAAACATGCACATGGAGTCATACCGGTCATACAGAACATCTGATTAAGGTGAGGATGATTCATACAAGTCTAAAATCATTTACAGATCATTGTATTAAGCTATCAAAATATCTGAATGTGTTTTTTCATTTTTTCTAATGTATAAAATCAATATGTATATGTTTTCTTTATTTTGAGTATTTCATTTCCCTTTTTATCTAATATTAATGTCAATTTCAAATTGAATGATGTACATGGATTCATACTGGTATGTTGTATTTCTTTATCGAACTCCCAACACATATTAAGAAGCTTCAAATAAAACACATCAAATCAAAAAAAGAATCCAACTGTATAAGAGAACAATTATTATGAGTAATACTACAAATTAATACATTATACATGAATATGAAATAATACATTAATTATGTGGATAATAATTTTACTGTAAATAAATAAAGATTACCTATGTGATTGAGTAGTTGAGGGAACATGAAAAGGAATTTATAAATGTCAACACTATAGCAGTTATAGGTTTTGAGGGAGATGAATTATGTGGAATCTTTAATGTAGAAATTCATGAAATATTGGCAGGTCATCCCAAATCGAACAAAATAATCCACCTGTACAAGAAAACAATTATTATGTGAGTAATACTTTAAATATATAAATTAAACATAATTATAAAATAATAAATTAAATCTATGGAGAATTATTTTATTGTAAAAAAATCAATATTAACTTTTTAATTGAGCCAGTGGACCTTCATTGCTCTTCCTACAATGGATGTGGAGATTACATGAAATAAGGTGATAAATGAAACACCGTAGGGGTGAATGGTTTTGAGGGAGAGGATGTCTATGAAGTTTTTGTTGTTGAAAGGCATGAAAGATGGAAAGATCACCCAACTAAATCAAAAAAATTCAACTATACAAAAAAACAATTATTATGTGAGTAATATGAAAAAGAAATAAATTTAAAATAAATATGAAATATTACATTAATTATATGGACAATTACATTAATGTTAATACATCAAGATTACCTATATAATTGAGCAGAGTAAGCTTCATTTCTCTTTCTACAATGGAATCATAGGTAACATGAATGAATGTGATAAATGACACAGTACGTGGGGAAATTGTTTTGGGGGGAGATGATATATATGGATGTTTTGGTGTATAATAGAATGAATGTTAGATAGAACCCCCAAATCAATAAAAAATAATCAACCATTTTAAGAAAAAAATTAACATATAAGTAATATTGAAAAGATAAAAATTAAACATATATATTAAAAATATATTTTTTCTATGGAAAAGTTTTTTACAATGAAAACATTATGATTACTTATGTAATTTAAAAGAGGCATCACTGTTGGTCTTCCTAAAAAGGTAATAGAGATAACACGAAAAAAAAGTGATAAATGAAAAACTATAGGGGTTAAAATGTTTTGAGGGAGAAGATTTACCTAATAGTTATTGTGTATAAAGAAATAAAATATGGAAAGACCACCACAATAAAACAAAAGTATCATGTCATATAAGAAAAAATATTATTTGAGTAATAATAAATATAAATAAATTAATCATAAATATGAAAAAAAAATATTAATTCTATCGAAAATGATTTTACTGTGAAAAATTCATGATTACCTTTATGATGTATCAGAGATAATTGTGTTTCCCTTTTTGAAAAGTCAGACCATATGGAATGGTATAATGTAAAATAGAAAAACTCTCCAATGAATAATTAAAATTAAATCAATTTTTCATTATATAATTTGTCTATAAAATAATGAAAATATAGTGTAACATTACCTTTACACATTTCCAAAGGGTTTCCTTCATTATAGATTGTTTTTTGAGATATTTGGTAACATCATCATGTGTAGAATACATTATCTTCATGATTAGTAAACCATTTAACTTATTTTATGTTTATGTAATAGAGAGTAAATAATATTATGACAGAGATAATAATATATTAAAAACACTTTTACCTTCTAATTGAACTATATTTCTTTTTTTAAATGTTTCAAGGATGTTGTTCCACTATAAAAATAGAAATCTTCTTTTGGGTCCTCTATATTGTACAAGGAATTTTCTATATTGGGAATATCATGAAATGATGCTGGTTCCCCAATGAGATGGTCACCCTCAATTTAATTTTCATATGAGTTGAAATTTTTTTAGTCTCCAGTAGTACAATTGACCAATTATTGTTTTATGTTTCAGAGAAATAAAATAATTTATATTTTTGTGATTCCATTATGAATTGATTGTATTTTAACCATTTCACAAATAAACTCAACATCATAACTACCATTTCATCAACATTCACTCCATTTATTTTTCAACCAATTTGAAACCAAAAACCGAAAAACAAATGTTTTATAATCCGTCTAATATATCTGTTAGATAATGCCAAAATATGAATTATTTTCATGAATTTGATATCTATCCATCGAACTAGATGTGTGAATTAATTCAACCACAATTGTAACACCACTATTTTTCATCATAATAAATTCATCATGTTCTTTGTTATAGAACATAAAATCGTTAATTACAAAACCAGTGTAATAAATAAATTTTTCATTATATTCTCTAGTTATCCATTCATTTCATTCAGTAACTGACTGTGTATTTTCAAATAACTCCTTATAACGAAATATCTAAACTATCCTATAAACTGTTGAATATTTTTCTTTTATATCCATCCTTCATCCAATGATTGATTCAAAAATATAATAAAATTGTTTGGGATTCAATTTATTGATAAATATCTTCAATATTATGTGATATTTAAAGGTGTGATTGCTCCCACTCTGTGATGGTAATTGTAAAAATATCTATTCTAGAAATCCCTTCACCCAGAATGCTTTCATTGTGATGTTACTTTGGGATACTGATTCATTCATCATAGCATTGTTAATCGGAATATAATACAATATATTCATTAAAAATATATTTTTCTATAATACAACCTTCTGAATGATTTTGATTACTAAAATACCATTTCAAAATTTTCATATACCATTCAATCGGGCACATCTATCTATAATGGAAAAGCCCAAATAGGTGAACCTCTCAAACTAAGTGAACCCTCAAGTAAACCATTATATCAAAGAAGTGTGTTTGTAAGAACACATCTAAATCAAATTATACGATGGAAATATCTCTATTAATGATTGGAAACATTGATTGGTTAACAAAATTACTGCATATGGATTTGAATATAAGTAGTGTCTGGTTAATTTATATCTCACATTTTGAGGCTAAATGCAACGGGAAACCACCTGAATTCAATATTATATCAAAACATGTCATTCATGCAATTTGATTCCTTTTAAATTCATATTATTCATCGACACTATATTAATTATATTTTTTGAATACCCTTATCAAATATTTACACTAGAAATGAAAAGGAAAAGCTGCATTTTTCTCGTATGGGTATAATGTATGGAGTTGGAAGAAGAAAATTCATCCATTTACCCTTCAACAATGCCAAAACTTCCCTTATCCCCTTTTCAATCAATTCTAATATATCCTTGATTCCTTATTTCATTTTTCCAGGGAGAATTATTAACATTCAAATAACATAATCAAATAATTTTTTAAAACATGCATTACATCAAGAAAATGTCTGACATAGAAACAATTCCAACAAAATAATTCAAATGTAATTTATCTCTTCTTCCAAACTAATTTTGTAACGTTTTTTTGGAAATTCTTTTACGAAATATAGTGTCAATATTTTTTAGTTTATTCTATAGTTGATCTCTTGTTATTGGAGATAGTGTTGTGCCTTGTTAGATATTCCCATAGAATGTCATCGAGGTAAAAATTTCCAATGTCCAAAATATATAGTCTTTGAGGAATGATTCCACAAAACTGAGTATATACGTTTTTCTCAAACAAGACACCCCAATATTGTTTTAATGCTATATCTGGATAAATTTAAATAAGTAGGGATGTCATTTATCAGTTCCTGAAACATTTCCCACATTGTGAATTATTCATTTCTATGAGAACCATAAATTCTAAATCATATATTCTGCATCAATTTTATATCATCAATCAATTGAGAAAAATAGATACCAATATCATTACTAGGATGTTTGGTCCAGATAGAATAAGAAAAAACATAATGTATTTTTACTCCATGTATAACCACAAAAATATGTTATAATTTTCCAACATGATGGAACATGTACTATGAGTACTACTCTATACACAAAATGGATTTATAGCATCTGTAGATAGGGAAATATGATAGATTCTAATCTCATTTCCAAACATAGGAAACCCATAATCAATACTCTTCCACTAAGAAGAATATTTGGGATGACATTGGGTTCCATATTTAATTCATTTATTTACATGCCATGTTAATTTTTAGGGAGTTTCCTAACATACATATAGTTTTGTAATCTATTGAATGGTTGGAGTATACCTTCTAAATTTCAAATGGTTTGATTCATTTTTCTTATTTTGATCCATGCCACACATAGGTCATTTTATGAGTGATTCATGGTCCTTGAGATTCAATATGAAATCATATAAACAAGAATGTATTTTTTATAGATCATTCACATTAAATTTTACATTCTTTTAGTCTAAAAATTTAGTCAGGGTAGTTCATTTTCATCTAGAATCATATCTCTTAGGATACCAAGTAGTTCTGTAGAGCTGGTCACTCCATCCAATTATATATTTTAAATTATATAACTTCAACACAACCGATTTTTTTTTTAATTTAGTACAACTAATATACAATAGTTTCCTGAATAAACTATTTAACTCCTCAAATAACTTTTTAAAATCATTAAGTTTATATTCTATTACAATTTAAAATTATTCTATGTGATATCCACCATCATTTAAAATTTAATTCAAATCAAATGATTCATAAACATGTAGCATCATCATAATTATTGTCCACATTTGGGGTTTCCTTGTGTTTAGTCAAACATTTATATATTTAATCTATTCAATGAAAAATAAAATGTTCTTCCAAATTTTCCAGAATAATTTTTATTGAAGAAAAACAATGTAAACATAGAAAATTGATTTTATAAGGGATATATGCATTCTCTCTTGCTACCTTTTTGAACTCTTTAACTATATCTTCATACTCCTCTTTCAAATGATTACCATGCATCCATTTTTGATTCATATATATCCTATTGGGCTCATAAATGATAAATTTCGTACAATATTTAAATAAATATGTATAAGATATTCCTTCTAAAATGTGATAGTTATAGAAAAATATAATAATTTAAACTCATAATTTAATGGATAATTTGAATGAATGTTAATATATTTAAGAAAATGGGTAATTGGATTTATGAAAATAATTTCTCAACTGTGGTTGGTGTTATCCTATGAATTCACTCAATGGTGAAATTTATAGAAAAATAATCCTCATTTAATTTTACATGTTACATTCCAACCCTTAATATTTATATGTAATGCACAAAACATATATATTTTTGCTTCACATTGGATCCACATGAGATGAATATTTTTATTTATCACACATTAATGGTTTACTAATCATAAAGATAATGTATTCTACACATGATGATGTTACCAAATACCTCATAAGACAATCTATAATGATGGAAACCCTTTGGAAATGTGTAAAGGTAATGTTACAATATATTTTCATTATTTTATAGACAAATTATATAATGAACCATTGATTTAATTTTAATTATTCATTGGATAGTTTTTTTATTTTACATTATACCATTCCATATGGTCTGACTTTTCAAAAAGGGAAACAAAACTGTCTCTGATACATCATAAAGGTAATCTTGAATTTTTCACAGTAAAATCATTTTACATAGAATTAATATTATTTTCATATTTATGATTAAATTTTATAATTCTAAACCATTACACTTTTTAGAGGACCTAGTCTCAGTAGGATATCCCCAATTATTAAATATTAGTAAATATTTTAATAGAAGAAATGATTTCATTTTCTTCATGAATAATTACTTATATTTATTTTCCATTTATACTATTCAACTAAATATTATTAATAATAATTTACCACATTAATTAAATTATAATAAAATAATTATACCTATGTAATAAATATATTAAATAAAATTTACTTCAGATTATTTCTCATCCATTGATTATTACCTGATAATTTTCTTGGGTCAATTTAACCACAAACACGATGGATTGTTTAAAATGATAGCCTGGATTGTTTTGAATACAAATTTAATCTGATATTTTATATTTATAATGAAATGATTTTTGGGTATGGTTATATAAAGTTAACATTTAAATTTACACCATCTTTCATAAACCAGCATATGATTTTCAAAAATTACAAGAAAAAGAATGTTATATATTCCATGTTGGGGAACCATATATAAAACATACATGCAATGAAAATTTGAAATATTTATTCACAATGGAACTATAATTATAATATATTTATTATTATTAAGAATATGAATTCGTGAATGGGGATCAATAAAAAATATCGCAATATAGAAACAGATAAGGTAGAATTGGAACTATTATAAACCAATTATCAATTTAAAAAATGAAGAATAAAAATTGAAGAGTAAGAGGGGGTAATGATATACGAAAGTGAAGAAAATTGATTCAAAATAAAAATTTAAAAAGTCCTAAAAATGAAATCAAAATTGAGAGTAAATCAAAAAACTAATTATGAACAAATCATTTTTTTCATAATTTAAATAAAAATGGTACAAAAATATCAAACGACAAATAACTCATAAAAACATCGAATGAGAAATAAAATGAAAAATGAAAAATACACAAATAAAATTGAAAGGCCTGCCTATATAGGTAGAGGAAAACTCTCATCAGAATCCCTAATTGCAATCGAACACCAGATGTCTGACTATGTTCGAGCAAATAGAGGTAGTCGAGTAGTGTGATTCGAGCTTCGATTAATAGAGGAGGAGTACCGGTAGTGTGTGGATTCCATGGAATGCTTCTAATAACATGACATGTTCACGAATGGTTAGTTTTTTAAATAGATTGTGACACATTCAACAGTTCTTACAAAAAAGCGCTGAAAAAGAGTCCTTTTAGTAGTGTTTAATTAAAAAAGCATTGATTAAAGAGTTATTTATCAGTTCTTTTTAGCTCTTATAAAGGTAAGTCATTATCATTTCTAAAAAAAGTAGGGATAAAATCCATCTCTTTCGGTGCTAATGTTTTGGCAATGATAAATGAACAATTTATAAGTGCTTATTATTTATGAAAAAAATATATGTATCATTTTAATTATAAATAAATAAATATATATATATATATAATAAATAAATAGAAAAAGAAATATAATAAATATCAGGATTTTGAAATATATATTTTATAATTTTAAAATTATTTATTTATAATTTAATAAATATGTTTGAAAATATATATTAATATCTAATTTTAAGGTAATGAATACGAATATATGTTAAAATTGAGTGAAATTTTAAAAATTAAAAAATAAGTACACTTTAATAGTATAGAAAAAAAATTGAAAAGTTTTGTGTCTACACATTTTATATAAATATACATTTATTACATTTATGTAAAATCAATATAACACACATTTTATCTATGATAAATTGAAAAAATCAATGATACATTCAATTATATGTCCATGGCACTATGCAATAAGTTATTATGATTAATTCGTAGTAATGTTAAATTATAAACTATTATTCAATTAATATATTACTATTTTATGTAAAACACATAAATATATTTTAATATATAAATAAAATTTATATACATCAATATATATCTATATATTTAATATAAAAAATTTATTAAAATTAATTATCATAATTATCTAACTAAAAAAATGATTAATATTTGATAATGTATAATCAATTTATTCATTTTTATCAAAAAATGTTTAATTAATAAAATATAGAATTTTTCTAAAAAACATTAATTTTATTTAATTATTTATTAATTTCAGTTTATATTTTTGGACCTTTATTAACGCTAAAAAAGAGTTGATAAAGGGCATCACTTATCAGTGCTAAAAATAAAAATTGGTAATGGTTCAATTAATCTGCGCTAAAAAAGCATTGATAAATGGTTCAATTTATCAGTGCTTTATTTATCATTGATAAAGATTCCATATATCTTCTCTTTTTTGCAACACAGATAAATATAATCACTATTAAATTGTTTTTTCAGTATTTTGTAGTATCTCAAACTAAAGTATCGAGTCCATTAGGGGGTATCACATTACCTCATTAGGGTCTCCCTAAATGCATGTGGATTCTGACTAGAACTAAGAACCTAAATCTGAATACGAGGTGATTATTCCCCTCATACTAATACATAAATCACTCATATACATAATGAAGATATAAAAAATAATATATCTATATTAAAGATGAAAATTATATTTAATGATGTATAAATATGTCATACAAAACACTCCAACAATTGAAAAACTGTGAGTCCAATTTTAATAGAAAACGAAGATGAAAGTTAATAACAGACTTCATAAAAAGAAACCCGAAGTCCACCGTTACTCCATTCATCTACTTGATTATCTAGCCCAAATTTTCAACATATGACCCTTTACATTGAATATATCCATGACCAAAAAGACTATACATTAATTCATGTACTCTTGTCGGTTGTGATTATAAACCATGTAAGAAACCAATAATTCATCCATAACATTTTTTGAATCATTTATATAAAAGGATATGAAATAAAGATAATGAAAATAAAAAGATAAAAAACCAAATGTCATCTCATCATGTGAAAAATAGTATTCCATGATTTCTAGTCCTACCTACTTTGGATATATTTTAGAGAAGGAGTTATGATAAGTTTACAGGATTCTGAGAATTGGTCAAATCTAACATAATTCATGGAATGGTCCATAAGGAAATCATGAGTAAGTTTTTGCCATAATGGGATCATTCCCATTGTGTGCCTTATGTCTTCCATCAATCCATTATTCCCCTCTATATGCCCTTTATGACCTATCCATAATCTTCACACATCATGTTGCATATACTCAACCTCTAAATGATTTATCAATCCTTGAGGGGATCACCTTTCAATTTGATTCAAGATTACATAAGTCCACATCCATACACATAAACACACACACATACATGCATATATTCATGATCCATTCCTTGAAAATTCCTAAAATATACAAATTATCAAGAATAAAATATCAATAGAGGTCTCATGGCCACACACGAACACACACATGCTAAAATATAACATCAAGAGAGGTAATTTTAGTCATACACACATGCACAGACAATCACGTCATATCAGGATAGGTCTCAATAGTTCTAAAAACTAATTCACAATAATTTCATATCAAGTAGTTTTATACAATTATAAAAACATGGTAAGTAACATCATACCTAATGTTTATTGAATACAACTTAATGGTTCACCACCTGAATCATGATCGAGAAAAAAATAACTAGAAAAAACCCAAAACCACCACTGAGGATTCAAGAAATATGGTTCTAGAAGAATAATATTTAAATGAATAGAATTTGTATAGACTTATCTATCGCTCTCTAATTTTACAAGTATAGTTTGAGGAATATGATTATAATCAACAAATAACTATCTTTCCGACTTTATCTGCATAGAATCTATACGAAATCACATTATATCATGTTGGAATATGTAGTTCTAAAAATGATTGTTTAGATCTAGGGTCATCATCAAGGAGATGTGATAATATCTATTAATAATAAGAAGTACAAAGTATAAAGGTTCACATACCATGAAACCCCTAGAACGTATGTCTCTATATCCAACAGAATATCTATATAGAGAGAATAAATTTTACAAAAACCACCACTAAGGTCCCTATCATCAACAAACATTGATTTCATGTGAATATTAATGGTTTTTAGAGAATTTTTATTGTAATATAATATGTTTTTTATTTATATATTATATGATATGTGTTTTTCAATATGGTTTACCAAACCATGCGAGACTCAAAGCCTCTTTAGGGTATCTGCAAGGGTTTTCCCCACATTTTTCTAAACTGTGTGTTAAACATGCTTTTGATTCTATTCTGAATTTCATAGTTCAATGGATAATGACACACAGTTTGCTCAAACTATGATCCAACCATATTACATTATCTTCTACACTCACATAGGCCACACAATTACCTTATAAAGCATCATGGTTCCATTAACCGTGATCAAATTGTGATCCCACTTAATTTATTATAAAACCCTCTAAAATAACCGATATGATAATTGAGGCATTACCCATGAAAGAATAAACTAATAAAACATAATTACAAAATTAAAATTAGTATAAAATAAAACTAATGTATTTAATTCTATTTCAACCCCCCTCAAATGTCCCTCTATCCTAAAAGTGTTTCTTATGAGACCATATTTAGATACATCAAGACATTATTACAGATAAACTAATTGATATTAAATGTTATATTCATGTAAATTTGAATGATTCCATTAAACTAAAATGATAGGTTCCAACTTACCTAATAATGTTTTCTCATTCTATGAAATAATTCACACCATGCATTCCTTAAACATAGCCTCAAAATCTAACTCATTGTCATCTCTATCAATCACATGCAGAGGATACAAATTTTACATCATTATATGAGACATGTGGATCAAATTAATCATACCTCCATTTCATAGAGAAATATCTGGTCTAAAAGACAATATCTTAATGCATTCCAAATGATCCCACAAATAATATTACTAATTTCCCCTACCTATGTAATAACTAGTTCCCTGATTGAGGTTACACCCACAAGAAAACTCATTCACCCACTATGAACTCCAATGGTCACCATATTTTTCAGCATAGAAACACTGCTAAATCTGAGTTGTAACAAACCAATAATAGAATAACTTCACCCACCCAGAGGATTCCTCCACTAAGCACAATTTAATAACTAATTTCTCACTGGCTTCATTCCAACATATTTATGAACTAATCATCCAGTAATAATTATCCTAAAAAGGATCCATCTCAATTGTGTATTGAATATAATCAATATATCCAATATCTATAAATGAAATATGTTCATCTCATTCTTCACCATGGTCTTGAACATGTTTCCTGAGCATATCTACAAAATTTTTCATCATCCCATCAGAATTTACATTCGTATGAGGGTGACATTTCATTACCATCTTCAAATATGACCTCATTGCCTTATAAATACAGTTCCAAAACCACAACCTAATGTGTTCTTCTCATTATTATATTATACTCCTAGAAACTCTAATGAATCTATACTATCTACTAAATTTACACTTTACTCAAATAATATTGGAACTAAGTTTCCTAAGTGTTCCAGAAATGTGAAACTGTTTTAATAATATTAATTACAACCCACATTGCATCCTGACCCCCTATGTATTGGTAAACTATATGAAAAAGTCCTTATATATACCTCATATTACATCTATATAGTTATAGTAAGAGTATTAATGTAACAAATATGTCATTTATGGTCCTCTTGGATTATCTGGAATGCAATGTAATATGAAACGAACCCTATTATTTTATTTTCCTTATAAGACCACAAAAAATGATGTCACTCCTTATGATACATCATATTTAATCATGGATTAACCACCAATATTTATTAAACTGATCCCTTCATCAATTCCTACCTCATAGATGTAGGAACTACCACTATACTAGGGATATAAATCATAACATGCTTGTCTATAGACCATCATGAAGCAATTTCATATCTAGTCAAACACTCCCACATAAATATAAAATATGTATCAATCTCATTATTAACCACTACATAATCTAGATAATTATATGTGATTAATAAAGATGAAAAAGACACAACCTCCTTCTCCTTATATATATCCACCTACCTATTTTTGAGAAAACACATCAATTTCCACTCTTCTTTCAGTATCTAATATCAAAAATAACGTGTCTTCATACATTGAGAATCTATAATGACATTCAATTTTGTAGGTATATATCCCATATTGAAATAAAAAATATATAGATACTCGACACAATGTCCCTTTTGTGGATTTAGGTCACGTTGGGATAAAATTTAATGTATGCTCCTATGGGTCATACAAACATCAATTATTTCATTAAAGAGAAAATGATGGATAAATATGAACGCATGAACCACAATAGCTAACTTCATGACATGAATATGGTAGTTTCAATTAGTGATTCGTATATTGAGGAACCCATATAAAGAAAACCTATTAATTATATATCAAGACATTTTATTGCATATCAAATACATAGTACTGGTAGAATTAATGTCTGATAAGTTTTCAACCATATTTTAAGTCATATGATGAAATCCCTTCATATGTTAGTCCAATAAATTTAATTACCCTTTTTGGTGAGTTTGGTTATAGTTGATGCCATGAAGGATATTTCTTTGATATACCGCATATAGTATACGAAAAATACATGAAAAATATAAATCGCAGTCAAATTTGTAGAACATTCAATGATGCATCTTTCACTGCCTTCTTAAGATCAACATAAATACATATCTCAAAAATAACATACCAAATAAATCATACCTCTTATATTTAAAAGTGAAATTTAAAAATATTTTAATAATGAATATGAAATCAAACATTATTCAACATTATTTTTAAATTTCTATATATAAATTTAGAGATCTGGGTGTATACTAGGATATTTTCAAAAAAACACCTTGATAAAAGAATACATGTATGGACAATAAATTATGTTCAGGACGGGCATGAAAATTTATAGAGTATTCATTAACACAAATAACATCATAAGGAACACATCTAACACATATATGCTCCTAAACAGTATATTTTATATACACTCATCTATGACTCAATTTAGGTTATAGATTGATCATATACTTATTTTTTAGAACCATCATTCTCCCCTCAAAAGATAAAAAAACATTTATCCATGAAAATGGATACAATTTCATCATTGTTTCTTAATTCAATTTTATGTAATCCACAAATAGTATCAAGAACCCACATTTTTCTATGAAAATAATGACGGGTCACTTTAAAGTTATGATCCCAAATGAATAAAATAGTTTCCTTATGATATCCAAGTTTTTCATTAATGTCCTTAATATCAGTATGTACCATCCAAAATGGAGTGATTTATACGGGTTGTGCACAAATAATGACTTTAATCTAAAACCATATTACTATATGAGGCAAGGTTCTAGGCATCTTTACTTGAAATATATTTGGGTAAATCTTCTTCAAATGAAGAAATGTTATTCAAGTCGTTACTTGATCTACTGAAGGAACTATACATGCCACCAGAGTAGTAATCGTTATGATCTGACTGAGGTCCTATCCCACTCTACCAAATATTATGTCCGATTTTTTTATGGAAATTTTTATATACATTTAATGAGGTATAGGTCACCTATAACTGATAACAGTCAATAAAATCATGGTAACGCGTCAACCAATCCATACAAAAGATCAAAATGAAATTAGTCATCCTCAAAACTAAGAAATCCATACTATGTCAATATCTTACATATATTATATAAATTATTTATATCTATGGGTACACAATATCCAATTTTAAAGAGGAGTAAGAAGAGAAAAATATTTGGGGAAATTTTTTATAGGACTCCCGAACCTGATGACTACTAGAGGAATTTATGCAAGAATTGGATGTCCAATATCGAAAAATGTAGTAGAAATAATATATATAATCAAAAAATTAAACTAAACTATTAAAGGCCCCTATCCAAAATTTTCTAAAATATCATCCGATACTTCTACTATAACAATAGTCTATCCATGAACTTGTACATGTAATCCAGGTTGCACCTACTTTAGAAAACCTTGTGGTGTTTTTAACTATTACAATGTGACCCTACATGGCCCATGACCCAAACCTCATATATTTTCATGAATACCTAGTTTTGGTTCCCCTGGGTATTCCCCTTCATCTTATTTCTGACTTATATTCATATGTGATCCCACTCATCTTTCTCCAAAATAGAAACAATGGATATTTTCTATTATACACACTTTACATGAGTAACTAAAAATAATTTTTTTGTAGTTTCCAATAAATTAATTGTTAATGAATCAGCCAACACAACTTACCATAGAGGAAAATTTAGAATCTGTGATATTATTTTACTACCTATCAAAACCCTGGTAAATTTCCTCAACCATCTTCTATTTTTAGATAAGGCACCCATTTCTCCACTTGAGAACCCACATGTCATCCACTCTGTTCAAGGAGACCCACAAATATATGCAGAATTAAACCCTAACAACATATAAGGGACATACAAAGAATATATGAGTACATTCATATTTCAATGTTCCTCACATGAATCCTCAAGTCATCTCATAAGACAATCCCAATCTTTCAGGGTTTACCACAACAATTCCATTCAAAATAGTGGAAAAACCATAAAGCTATAAAATTATTACAATGTTATTACCTAAAGGTGAAGAATAGATATTATTGAATTAGATGAATCAATTGAGACAATGTGTGGACCATATTAATGATATAGTATATCAATGACGACTTATGACAATCTATCTCACATGGTGCTGAAGCACATAGAGTTATGGTTTAAGGCATCATTACTAGTGGATGTTGGATCTTCACATGATTTATTATTTATGAATTTTCCTATTGATATGAATTGAAAAGTTATATATTGCTAAAATTATGTTATGAACACATTTTTGTGTCCAAATGTGTTTATACTCACACCCTAAATGGGAATCTCAGTGAACATGCTAACTTTTGGATGTGTATTTTATATAAGGAATGTTACCTTGATTAGGTATGTTTTACCAAAGGAGTAGGTTAGTCAAGGTGATGCGGGGAAATACATTAGGATCATTATCAAATATGCCAACAAATTTAATTTTCTTTCTTTTATTTTAAATACATTTTCTTGAATGTTAGGATCTATGAGTGGTCATAAAAAGTGATATATTATATATTTTTATATAATAGGATGATGTAATTATTGTAAATTATTTTGTATTTTTTATTCCATTATAACTTTGATTATTGTTTCCACTATTTTATATATTTATTTTTATTTATTATAGAGGGAATAGACTTTCCATGGTACCACTTAGGACCTCATCAATTTCCAACAACCTCATGCATATGGGAAGGTGAATATAAGGTCATTTGACACTTTGGTTCAGACCGAATGAGTCTGTTTAGTGTGTTACTTATTTATATATATTATTATATTGAAACCTTGAGAAATAATGAATAAAGATACATAGGTATATGATGGATGTATGAATGTGGCATGATGGTAGAGAGACACATGGCTCAAAAATATGATTCAGGTGATAATCATTGGATGAAGATGGCGATATATCCCAAATCATGATGTGAAGTTGGAATTGTTTGGACATAGGGATGTATGAATACATAGGTGGGTAGGTGAGGACATTGGGAGGATGGGTGGTAAGGGCATAGGGGTAGGATGTGGATATGGAGAGAGATACAGTTATGGAGATTCGGCGTAATTGATGGGATTGTGAATGAGTGATAAAATTCAGGTGTGAAAATGAAGGAGAGGGTTCCAGATACATATGGAAGGATAACAAAGTTTTTTTGAAAAGGGTGAGCTAAGAGGCTCTTAAATAAAAGAAAAAAATTTCAAAAAGTTTGAAAGATGTAATTTTAAATTTATCCTCTTAAATTATGGGAAGAAAATCACTATGAATAGATTGTAATGTAAACAAGCTTCTTCATTCACTCCCTTGTTATCAAGACCGTCAACATGGTAATTTTATTCACGGTATATGTGATTTATAATGTATCTCATGGAATATAGAACATCCATACAATTGCCACATCTGGATGACATCTTCCATGAGAGGTGAATCACTCCCATCCTGACAGCATGAACAATGGGGTAGAGTCGCATTCAAACCATATATTACTCAATTTTCATATCATTGAAATATATACAAAACTAAAATATCAATTCATTTATGCTTAAATATAATTGACATGGCCACATAGGCAATAGAGAAATTCCACCACATCACCATTATGATCAAAAAAGAAAACCCCATGTCCTATTAGTCCCAAATTTTTCCAAGATTGACCACGAGTGTTTTATTTAATCCATGATGGTAAGAATAGAATCTATAAAACCTCAAGTGATCACTATGTATGAGAAATTTCCTTATTTTTTTTAGTGTTCCAAAAATAATTAGGTCCCTTAAAATGATGATGTAGTGTAGGACATGCAATGAATTAGAATTTTAAACTATCTCAATAATCTCTGCAACATCATCCTGATGATTGAAATGATTCTTCTCATGAATGGTCTTATTTCGGCTTCTACAAATGACATATATCATTTCCATATAAGTATCCTAGAAGATAAGTTCATTTTTCATTGAAAACATGATTGTAAGGAAAACATGAACGAAGTTCTAGAAAGTAGATACATATATGGTTAAATCATGAAATATTTCAAATAAAACATTCCATAGGGAGTAAGTGGTTTTATGGCATTGGAAAAGATGATTAACACCCTCCATATACTAATGGAAGAGGGAAAATTTGGAGTAAAGGTAAATTACCTCACACACTATGTTAGAAAAAACAATTACTTTATTCACAGAGAGTCACCAAATGAGTGTGAATCTAGAAGGCATGAGACACTTTTTGTGATATCAAATCTGTTTTCGCTTTCTTTTAGAAGATGCATTCAAATATTCTTAGAATCAATTATTCCATTGGGGGATGGTTACCAGATGAGTATTTCATCCCAGTTGAGAAATTTTTAGTTCTATATAGCTTTATAAATATCATCATGGAGAAAATATGGGTTGTCCATCTAATCGTTAGTGGAGATCTTGTTACTAATATCTATATGTTTAGAGTTAATACATTCAATCAGGGTAGTTCCAGTACAGTTATCATGAAAAAAATATTAATTATGAATTCTTATTAACATGCCAATTGGAATGTGTGCTAATTTTTTGAGAAACCTTCCTCAAACCCAGTGAGATAAAGGATTATATTTAACATTGATTACCTTTATTCAACATTTCAAGAAATCATATTTCTAAGGAATCCCAGAGATTCTATGTGACTACTGATAATCCTTTATATGAATTTAGTAGGATTATAATAATTAAATAATTCAATATTTATGATGCTAAGACTACCAATGGTATGAGGTATGTCACACTTTTTCCAAAATTTCATGATTAATTTTATTTTAAATATTCTTTTTCTCCCGAAAAAATCCACATCATTTATTTGATCATTTTAATGACTAAGTAATGCTGGTAGTGAACCATGAATGAATATACCTACATTGATACCACACCATGTTTCACAAAATACACCCTACCTGCCATTGAGAGAGACCTACCTTTCCAAGAGGTGAGGGTTTTTCTGATCTGAATCAATATGTTTTAAATGTGAGAAGCCTATGTATTTCCACAAAAAAGGGAAACCAATGTAAGTGAAATGTAATGAATCCTCTATGATTCCAATATCATTAATTATACAGATATTTTATGAAGCTGGAATTTTCATTCTAAAATTGGTAATGGATTTGTTCCAACAAATTTCATATCCTAACACACACATATATTGTGATAGAGAACTATTGATATTGTTTATGTGATTCATGTGAATCGATGTAAATATAATAATGTCATCAGAAAAAAAATATGTGAAGGATTAGAGGTACCTCTTTCGGCCCTGATCATAGAAATATTACAATTTCAACCATGTTATGTAATAGCCTACTGAGGTAATCATCTACTCTGGAAAAGGTGATTGCTGAATGTGGATGTCCTTCCATACTCCCATAGAGAACTTTAATTATCCTATAAAGGATCCATCTATGTGAATAGAAATATTATAAGACCTAATCTATTTATTTATACACTATATAAATGATTCATTGAAACCAAAGATGTGAAAAACCTCACTAACAAAACCGCATTCAATTGTATCAAAATATTTATTTATGTAAATTATAAATGAAAAATTTCCTCCCCTGGTGGACTTTTGAAGTAGGATGACACATTCTGAGGTTGTGAGAATGAAATGTTTGATGTTTCATCTTTTGAGAAATCAAAATTGGTTCCAGAATATAATTCAATCTAAGATACTAGCATGTCTGTTGGAAATATCTTTTTATGACAACCTTATCTATGATTTTAACAAGAGAAAATAACTTAAATAGATTAATATCAACAGAATATTACATTTTATATATCATGGAAATAAATTGTTCATTGAACCCTTGAGGGAAGGAACCCTCTTTTAAAAAATTCTTGACAAGGTTGCACACATCTTTCTGAAAAATATCAAGGTAGACTTGGATTATGTGATTTGTGAAAGCATTCAATCTAGATGAACATTATTTCATAATGCCAATGATAGCGTCCATAATTTTACAACCCTATGTTATAGAGTTTAGGGATAAGTTTTTTTCATCAGTAATCAACTAAGGGATGATTTCGTCCATGAGCCTAATTATTTTTGGCGGTCCATTGAAAGGATCCCTATAGGATGAGTGTATCATCCCAGATCCAGGTGCCACACAACAGGTGCTCTGAACATGGTTGGTCACACGACCTCATGCACATTTCCCCAAATGCCAGAGGCTGTAGACTAGTAGTGAGGGCTCAGGTCTAATAGTAGGGAAACAATGCCATCATGTGTCAAACTGTAGCGCATCAGAATTAATATATAAACATACAACATAGTAAGCATTAAACAATAGAAATTGACACTAATAGAAAACGAGGCTACAAATAAGTTTTTAAAAGAAATTGTTGCTATAGGGTTTAATTTCAAAGGTTACAGCCACTGTTTAGTGAAACCGTGGCTATATGTGTTTTTTCGAAATCTATAGCCATAGTTTCACCCAAACCGTGGCTATAGGGTCTTTTTCAAAGGGTTATATCCACGTTTGGGTGAAACAGTGGCTATAATGTCTTTTTCAAAGGTCTATACCCACAGTTTGGTTAAACTGTGGCTGTAGGGTTGGTCTATATCCATGATTTTGGTAAAGTCGTGGCTATAGGGTATTTGTTTCATGAACTATAGCCGCAATTCGTCCAAGCGGTGGCTATAGATTTCACGCCCTTGCGCAGGAAACAAATTAACCCGTGAAGAAATGCTGGGAAGGTTTATTGCCACGGTTTACATGATATAGCCATAGTTTTTAATAAAATATTTAATAATATATATATATATATATCTGCAAGACGTCTGTGGAGTAGTGGAAAGGTGGTTGGTCTACATAGCGAAAGTACAGAGATCGAATCTCGGTGAGCGAAAATTAATTGTGGGATAGAGCCACGATTTTATTGGTCTATATCCACGGTTATAAACCGTGGCTATAACCCTGGTGCCACGGGGGACAATCGTTGCTATAGCCCAACTGCCATGGTGGATAGATACAGGGGTTAAAGCCA
Source organism: Viscum album (assembly GCA_963277665.1). NCBI lineage: Eukaryota > Viridiplantae > Streptophyta > Magnoliopsida > Santalales > Viscaceae > Viscum > Viscum album. The sequence goes on from OY728162.1 coordinate 43,243,705, forward strand.
GGTTTAGTAAAAGCATTGAAATAGCGCTATAGCCATGGTTTAAAACAGTGGCTATAGCCCAATAAAACTGTGGCTATAGCCCAATAAAACTGTGGCTATAGCCCAATAAAACCATGGCTATAACTTTTAGCTATAGCAATGCCAATAGGTTCCACGTCTAGCCGGAACCATGGCTATTGGTTATAGCCACGGTTTTGACCCCTATTGCAACAGTTTTTGACCATGGATATAGCTCAATTTCCCAGTAGTGTGAAATGAACAACTGATGTAAAAGAGAAACAATAGTCATATATAAAATGATGATGCCATGTGTCCCATTCTAAGAGATCAGTCAAAACAGGGTACACTTCAATCAGATAATATACAGGTACAAGGTAAAACAAAACAAAAAGAAATAGTTCAACAGGAACTCAGCAGCATCTTAAGCCTAAGATCGGTCCCATTCTCTCCTACTCTTCTAGAAAAATCATGTACCTGTGTAGGGACCCTTTCCCCTATCGACACATGCAGAAATAAAATCTATTTGGGCCGATGACATGACCCAAATAGGGTGTGATAAATAAATCCCAGAAGGAAACCATCAAAGTCATGTGCCCAATTGTCAATGAAAAAGTGAAACAACAGCGTCCAATAATAAAATGCAGTAAACTAGGAAGTACCCAAAAGTAACCATCCCTACCATTTACATTTACATTTTAATAATTATTTAACAATTCAATATAATTGAATTCAAAGTAAACCATGTACTCATACATGAATGTCCTTGCCCTCAGGCCAAACAAACCTCTCCCTTAGGGTAAATTGAACCTTTCCCTAAGGCTAATGAGAATCTTTCCCTCAAGCTAATAAGAACCTTTCCCTCAGGCTAATAAGAACCTTTCCCTCAGGCTAATCAGAATTTTTCCCTCATGCTAATAATAACCTTTCCCTCATGTTAATAAGAACCTTTCCCTCAGGCTAATAAGAATCTTTCCCTCGGGCTAATAAGAACCTTGCCCTCAGGCTAATAAGAACCTTTCCCTCAGTCTAATAAGAACACTTCTATTAGGATATTAAGAACACCGCCCTCAGGATAAGCATGTAACTAGGCTGAACCCAACACATAAGCAAGCAATTTATATAAATTTTATCCCAAAAAACTCAAAGCAAGATATAATTATGACATTCCCACAGGTATCCTTTCCAAATGGCTAAACAAGTGAAACACACCCTCGGAGTGGCCCTGGATCAAGGAAATTATCCCAAGAAGCAGTTTATACATAATCATTAAATTACCTATGCAATTTTAAGTATTTTATTAGTGAAGGCCTTATCCATACGTCACTCCAAACAAGGGCACGTAGCACAAGGTACATAAAATCAACTTGATAGTTGGGAATAAATATGAGACCACCTACCTTTGGGATTCTAGTGAAAACGATCCACACGCAACCACTCCTCCTCAAATTTGGTGAACACACCAACAAAAATGCTTTAAATCTCTTTCCATAACATCCAGAAGTCCAAAAATCAACACCCAACGCAACCAAAACCCTAGATCAACACACAAAAGGTGTAGATCTATAAAACCGGTGAAAGGAGAGATGTATAACTAGAGGAAAACACAAGAAAACTAAGTAGAGAGACATACCCGAGAAGAGTCGTCTTCAATCCACCGTAAAACCCATTAGATTTGCTACAAAAACAAGATATGGAGCTCCCACAACCTCTAAAAACTGAAACTCTTACATGATCCATGAGTGAGAAAATGAATGGTGGATGAATGGGAAATCCTGAGTGGACCGAGACTTTAAAACCCTAACATTAAGTGGTCGAACGGTTATGCCGCACGGTTTGGAAAATTTTGCACCAACCGTGCAGTTGCCACTGTCTCCCCTAGAAACTTCGCATGGCTTGCCAGATCGGTTTGAAAAACCATGTGCCACCCGTGCGAAGCCCACTGTCTCCCCTAAGAACTTTGCAGAGTTTGCCAGCACGGCCTGACAAACCGTTTGCCGCCCGTGCAGAGCCCACTGTCAAGGGTGCATGCTTTCTTGGGCTGACACCAAGGTTTCATCAGACCGTGCGCGAACCGGGCACCCCTACACAACTCCACAACACTAAATGTTTTTCCGTGAAATTCATGTGTTTCTCTCAAAAACAAACAGAACCAAGAAATGTACTAGAAAATAAGGTTTGGGTTCTTACAAACATCCCTTCTTAAATAAATTCATCCCTAAATTTCCCTATCAGAGAGTTGAAGTAAAAACCCTGAAAATCTCTGGCTACTGAGCTCATACATCGGCCTACCTCTCTTAAGTCTCATCTTGTACTCGCTCGTGCTTCCATAGAACCTATAAAAGAGGAACTGACCGGCTTCATAGAACCTTCATACTTCGATCAACATTCTGAAAAGGATGCTCCTCGAACGACGCTTCCTCATCAAGCTCAACCTCCTCAGGTTGAAAGATATGAGATGCAGATGAGTGATAACGGTGCAGCTGAGATACGTGGAAGACTTCGTGCATGGCCTGATAACTCTGTGGTAACTTCAACCGATAGGAAACCGGCCTGACTCTCTCCAGAATCCCAAATGTCCCTACATACCTCAGAGAAGGTTCACCCTATATCTTGATCCGCAAGTGTCCCAACCTCAGTGAAATACGCAAGAAAACCTAATCACCAGCCACGAACTCTAAGGGTCATCTGCGGCGATCAACACATGATTTCTGACAGGACTGTGCATTAGCCATCTGCATCTGAATCAACTAGACCTTCTCTAATGTCTCTTGCTTGAGACGTGGCCTCAGTAATGCTTCCTCACATGCCTCTAACTAGAATAGGGGTGATAGGCATGGCCTACCATATAAATCTTCATAAGGTGTCATCTCAATAGTTTCATGAAAACTATTGTTGTAGGAAAACTAGACCAAGGGTATATGCTTCTCCCAAGATCGCCCATAGAGTAGGAAGCATGCAAACAACATATCCTCCAGCACCTATATCGTATGCTATGACTGGCCATCGGTCTGAGAGTGGTATGTTGTGCTCAAAAGCACCAGTGTACCCAGTACCTTCTTAAAACTCTTCTAGAAACGAGATGTAAAATGGGTGTCCCTATCTAAAACTATAGAACGAGGGACCCATTGAAGGTGTACTAACTCTAGGATATACAACATCTAATTCTCATCTACACCGAAGGCCTCCTTGATCGGAAAAAAGTGAGATACCTTCGTAAGTTTGTCGACAACAACCCACACGACAATATTTCCTTGAGGTGACCTTGGAAAACCAGTCATGAAGTCCATCACGACATCATCCCATTTCCACTCCAGAATGGGAAACTTCTGTAACAGTCTAGCTGGCCTCTGATGCTCCGCCTTCACCTACTGACAGGTGGAGCATCTAGTAACAAAACTATATACTTATCCTTTCATAACCAGCCACAAAAATTGACGTCTCAAGTCACGGTACATTTTGGTGACTCCAGGATGCACTTCACAAGATGAAGCACGAAAATCTCGCATCAGCTCCTTGCGTATATCACCTGGAACCCACACTCATACATGGACACGATGTACTTCATCATCTCCTATCGTCCAACCCTGAGGAGTGTCCTCTCTTGCCACCGACTCCCATAGAACTATGCCTTCAGAATCCGATAGATGTCTCATCCTCACACTATCCATGAGGGTAGAAGTCAAAGCTAAGGATGATAGATAGGTTCGACCCTGACTATCGTTCACCTCCAAATGCATCTTAGAGAACAAAGCCATCAGCTCCAACTCACCACTGGCCTCCTCCACTGCATGTTTATGAGTTCTCCAACTCAGTGAATCAATAAATTTGTTACCCTTATTAGATGTATAGGCATGCTCAAAGTCAAAGTAATGAAGGTATTCAACCCACCTTCATTGGCTCAATTCATGTCACGCTGAGTAAAGATGTATTTCAGACTTTTGTGGCCTGTAAAGGCCACAAAATGTTCTTCCAATAGATAATGTCTCCAACAGCGTAACGCATGAACAACTGTCGCCAACTCGAGATCATGCGTTGGGTAATTCCTCTCATGTGGCCTCACCTGCCGAGACCCATACGCAAATACTCTATTGCCCTGAATCAACACTGCTCTTAGCCCAATACCTGATCCATCACAGTAAACTGTATAGTTCTTCCCTTGCTCTAAAAGTATCAGGACTTTTATTGATGTAAACCTTCCCTTCATCTATTAAAAGGCTGTCTCGAAAGCTTTTGAAAAAACAAACTTCACACCCTTCTTAGTCAAACATGTCAACGGTGATGCTAAGTGGGAGAAGTTCCGTATACAATGCATGTAGTAACCAGCCGGACCCAAGAAACTCCATATTTTGAACACGTTCCTAGGGTGCTCCTAGTAAACTACTGCTCCCACATTCTTTGGCTCAACGGAAACTCCTGCCTCTGAGATAATGTGACTCCAGAAGTGAATCTGGTTCATCCAAAAATGACATTTTTAGAGTTTAGCATATAGTTGATGCTATCTTAGTGTACTCAATACAATCTCAAGATAGGTAGCAAGGTCGTGTCGAGTGTGAGAGTACACCAAGATATCGTCTTTAAAGAATACCACAAAAGAATCCAGATATTGATGGAATGCACGATTCATCGGATCCATGAAAATAGATACAGCATTTGTGACTCTAAACTGCATGACCAAGTACTCGTATAGACCATATCTTCTCCGAAAAGCTGTAAGGGGTATGTCCAATGGTCTAACGTGTAACTGATGATAACCCGAACTCAAGTAAATCTTTGAGAACACATGTTCTCCTAGAAGTTAATAAAAAAGATCATCAATCCTCAGTATGGGATATCGGTTCTCAACTGACAGCAAGTTCAGCTTCCGATAATACACACAGAGCCTAAGGGTACCGTCCTTTTTCTTCACAAAGAAGAATGGAAAACCCCAAGGAGAAGTGTTGGGTCGGATGAATACCTTTGACTTCACCTCCTCTTACTACATTTTGAGCTCATGTAACTCATGTGTGGCCATCTGATAAGGAGGAATGGACACTAGTGCTACTCCTGACACAAGATCAATAGAGAAATCCACCTCTCGTTGTGGTGGAAGACCGAAAAAGTCCTCTAGGAAGACATCCCTGAAACGATCAACTATTAGGGGGAAATACTTTTGAAAAGTCCCCTGATCATACAGATATAAACTCGCAATATAGTATGTGACTCCACCTCTCCCATGATTCTTTGGTCCAGCTTGACTTTCATGGACAACCCATTCACCCTTGTATAGGAACACACCACCTACTGGTGATGTGGAACTCACCCTGCGACAGTAGAAATGTACAAAGGCTCGAAAAGGTACAAACTAGTCTATCTCGAGAATGATATCATTGATCGTAATCACCAATACTTAGAGGTCCCATAGAAAGTGAAACCCACCAACCTCAAGGGGGAACTCCTTGAACTTACACACACCTACCGTCCTCATTCCCAATGGAGTGTCAAGCTTCATGATATCGGAAGAATAAGAAACATAGAGCCCAAGGATCTCTACAATGGCCATATATACAAAGATATGTGAGGCTCCAGTATCAAAAAGTGTAGAAGATAAAATAGAAGCAACTAGAATAGTACCTCTGACAGTGGAAGGTCTGGGATCCTGCTTCTGTTGGGTCTATTGCATTGCATAATCATTCCTAGTGTCGTGTCCCTACGACACAGCCTGGCTACCCTGAGCTGACCCACCCTTCTATCTCTGAGTTCCTTGTGTCTAGCTTCCATGACCAAGACCACCACTTTTGCATGTACGCCCTGAGGTATTCCAATTTCTTGACTAGTAAGAAGCCGCTGGTCCTGATCCTGCCCTCGAAGTCATCACAGAGCTCCTCTCACTAGCCACTGGTGGAAACACCCTACTATAACATTGTAGATGACCCATCTTTCCACACGATCAGCACTATTCTGGGTCACCTGGACACTGAGACCTCTTGTGACCCTCCTTACCACACTGGTAGCGCACTATCGGGCCACCTAAAGAATTCATCCCGGCTAGTGCTACCACCATGAGAGAGATCCATCTACCTCTTACTCTTACCTATAGAAATAGGACCAAAAACTAGTGCTGAACCACCTTGGCCAGCACCATTAGCTTCCTACAAGTTCCTCTCAGAAATCAGTGCCTGGTTCACAATTACATGAATTTTAGGAAACCTGAAAACATTCACCAGTGCTCGGATGAAATATCGATGACCATCCTCAAAGTGTCTAGCCTTCAACATCTCATCACCCACCAGAACAGGTGAAAAACACTGAATCTCAGTGAAAAGGGAAGAATAGTCCATCACTGACATAGTTACGTGCTGCAGATTCATGAATTATCGAGCTCGATCTACCATCAACGTCTCGGGGAAAAGAATTCATAGAATACTTCTTGCAAATCCTCCCACTCCATGTCTTTATGATTCTCAGACTGGGTGGTAACATCCCATCACCTCTTGGTAGAATCACATAGCATGTGTGTAGCGAGCTTGACCCTCTTCCCTAGAGGCATCTCTCAATTCTCAATGATAGTCTACATATACCCCATCCAAGACTCTATCTTAGGTGGTCTAACATCCCCAGAAATCGTCGGTGGATGCTCCTGCTGAAAGATACGTGTCAGCTCTACCATAGATGTGCCAGCCGGCAGTGCTCCCTGGAAGGTCTGCATAAACCGCATGAAGCCTTCACAGAACTACAACTCTGCGCCAGTGTCTGATATAATGGCTGCCATCACATCTGGATCTGCTGTAGGATCCATCAGTAGACTATGGCCTACCACCTCTAGAGTATAATCGTCGCTACTATCATAGAGAACAACGCATGGTTATCTCGGCGGCATGAATCGACAAGGTAAAAAATACGCCTTAAACCAACATTAACAGGGACTGAAGCAAGGATGTAAAAGGCGTGTAACTAAGAAGGAATGTTTCCTCCCTAATAGAAAAACAAATGAGTGTAGTCAAAACTACGCGGTGTGCATTTTGGGTTTTTCTGGATAGTAAGCCTCAGAAACTACTCTGGAACCCATAGAAACATTTAAACGAACATTTAAGTGCCAATTTCAGATCCATGACGGCCCATACTCCCCGAGAATCAAAGCTTGGAATCTTATACATGTTATCACAAAGACAACTATGCAAAGATCCAACAATTTTTGGTCCATGAGGGCCCATAACACCTCAGTAACCAAAATTTGGTATTCATTCAAATAAAACCATATCCAAACGATATCTTATCAAATAGAAGAGATTCTATCACGACATCTATCATGAAAAAATGCATATTTTACAAAACATCTATCACAACTACATGCAATTTCTAATGAACCCTAAATGGCATGGAATGAATGCATGAAATGTGATTTATACCAAGTGCCTATATGATGCATGAGATGACATACCCTCTTCTCATTGGGTTACAATAGCAATATAACCTCAAAAACGTCAACAATAACAATAGAATACATGTGAGTCACCCCACGGTGAAAATAAAATCAACCATAAAATTCCAAAACCATAAATATTGCAATAAACAAGGTAGATTGGATTTTACCTATACACCAGTTAGCTACTCCCAGGAAAATCTTTTACCAAGTACCTATTCCATCCTATCCCTAGCTAAAGGATCAAAACAGTATGTCAAGAGAAATAAACACCTCCAATACCACTTTGTAACATCCCGGATATGGGTGCCACACAATGGGTTCTACGAACATGGTTAGTCACACGACCCCAAGTGCATTTCCCTAAACTCCAGATGCTACCGACTAGCAATGAGGGCCCATGTCTAATAGTGGGGAAACTATGCCCTCATGTGTCAAAGTGTAGCGCAGTGGAATTAATATATAAATATACAACAATGAAATCAGTAAACAATAGAAACAGAAAAGAACAGTTGAAGTAAAAGAGAACCAGAAGTCATATATAAAATGATGATGCCATATTTCCTATTCTATGAAAGCTGTCAAAACATGGTACACTTTATTCAAATAAAATACATGTACAAGGTACAAAAAAACAAAACAGTTCTACATGAACTCTGCTGCATCACAATCTTAAGCTCGATCCCTTGCTCTCCTACTCCTCTGCAACAATCATGTACCTGTGTAGGGACCCTTTCCCCTATCGACATATATATCAATATAATCTATTTGGGTTGAAGACATGACCCAAAAAAGGTGTGAGAAATATATCCCAGAAGGCAACCACCAAAGGACTGTGCCCAACTCTCAATGAAAAAGTGCTACATCAGTGTGAAATAATAAAATGTAGTTAACTAGGATGTACTCAAAAGTAACCATCCCCACCAGTTACATTTCCATTTTAATAATTATTTAACAATTAAATACAACTCAATTCAAATTAAACATTTTCCTCATACATGCAAGTCCCTTACCTCATGCCAAACAATACTCACCCTTAGGCTAAATAGTGCTTTTCCCTTAGGCTAATGTGAATCTTTCCCTCAAGCTAATAAGAACCTTGCCCTCGGGCTAAAAAGAACATTTCCCTCATTCTAATGAGAATCTTGCCCTCGGGATAAAAAGAACCATTCCCTCAGGCTAATAAGAACCTTCCCCTCAGGATAATAAAAACCTTTCCCTCATGCTAATAATAACATTTCCCTCATGCTAATAAAAACCTTTCCTTCCTGTTAACATGAACATTTCCCTCAGGAAAATATGAACACTACCCTCAGGTTATTAAGAACACCGCCCTAAGGCTGAGAAAGTAACTGGTCTGAGCACAACACATAAGCAAGTAATTTATATATATTTTCTCTTACGAAAACTGAAAGAATGGTATAATCATGGCATACACACAGGTATCCTGGGCAAACAACTAAACAAGGGAAACACACCCTCGGGGTGGCCCTGGATCAAGGCAACTATCCAAAACACCAGTTTATACATAATAATTAAATTACCTATGAAATTATAGTTATTTTATCAGTCAAGGCCTCATCCATATGACACCCCAAATATGGGCGCGTAGCACATGATACATAAAATCAAATCGATATTTGAGAATAAACACCAGACCACCTGCCTTTAGGGTTCTAGTAAAATCGATCCACAAGCTACCAATCCTCCTCAAATCCGGCGAATGAACCACCTGAAATGATCTAAATTTCCTTCCCTAACATCCACAAGCCCTGAAATCAACACCCAAGGCAACCACAACCTTATATATACACAGAAGGGGTGTTGATCTAGAAAACTGGGTAAAAGAGAGATGTTGAACTAGAGGAAAACACAAGGAAACTAAGAGGAGAGACATGCCCGAGAAGAACATGCTTTGATCCACCAAGAAACTCATACGATTTCCTCCAAAAAGGAGAAAAGGAGATCCCCAAACTTCTGAAAACTAGAACTCCCACAAGAGCCACGAGTTGGAGGAAGAATGGTGGAGGAATGGGAAATCCCGAGTGGTCGGGGACTTTAAAACCCTAACCATAAGTGGCCGCACAGATACGCCACACGATTTGAAAAACTTTGCGCCAACCATGCGGTTTCCACAATCTCACCCAGGAACATCACACAACATGCCCGCATGGTTTGAAAAACCGTGCGCTGCCCGTACGGAGCCCACTATCTCCCCCAGAAACATCACACTATTTTCCCACACGATTTGACAAAACGTATGCCGCCCCTTACGGAGCCCACTGTCAAGGGTGAACTATTTCTTGGGTTGTCCATATGTTTTTTTAGACCATGCGCCATCCGTGTACCACTACATAACTCCACATCTCTAAAAGTTTTTCCCAAAAATTCCTCTTTTTCTCTAAAAAACAAATATAACCGAGAAACGTACCTGAAAAGAAGATCCAAGATCTTACAAAGAGACAATGTTATTGGAAAGATCCTATAATTATTCAAGATTTTTCTCTCCATCACTGATAAGAACAAATTTAATGTTGCCCTTTATAACCCATTTTATGGTATTGAAAATCATAGTATTTCTATCTTCATCAGCCAACTAGCAGTTTTTTTGGAGTTTCCATCCTATTTTTCTACCTATGTTTGATGTGATTATATAACGTCGCTAATATCTCAACTTCTTGATCAATGTATCCGGAAAATTACTTCTATAAATGAATTATTTAAATTCCTAGAAATTATATTCATGAGCCTCAATATATTCTCTTAGTACGCTAAACCTTTTTTTCATTCTCATCTTGAGCATTTTTTAGAGTTACGTATCAAAGGATTCATATGTAACTGATTTGATCCCAAAGTGTCATGGAAAATCATTGAGTACTCTGAAAGAGAGGTCCATATATTATTAAATTTTAAATGAATATTTTGCATCCCTATGCTATAAACAAGAATCACCAAATGGGATGATGATCATTGTTCTATTTTTCTAGTGAAAGGATCCACTGGTCTATCATTAATGGGGTTAATATTCAACAAACCAGATCATTAATATATTTGGGGTTACAATAGACCCATGGAAGCCCATGGATACATGCCTATAAATGAGAAAAGAGATGACATTGATTATAAAGATTGATCTTTTGATTCCATTCAGAAAGCCTAAAAAAATATTGTCTGAGGTTGAGGATTCCAGATCTCCAAGCAGCATCAAAATCCACTTTCCTCTCTAGAATGACATTAATAAAGCTTTTTAAATTAGTAACTAGACTCTATATATAAAATCTCCAATATTAGGAGATTATTTCCTTTAGATAAATACAATGCCATGGTTTTACACCCTTTTCATAAGAGATGTGACTGATGATCGATAATTTAAAAATCACTAACTTTTTCTTCACTATCTTAGGATGAAAAACCCATGTAACTGAACTATACCATATATTAGTAATAGATTCATGTTTGTTAGAATCTAGTGAGGCCTTTGTAGATCTGGAAACTGCCTCCACAAATGAAATGTATTTGTAAGGTAGAACACATGTATCATTTCCTGCTCTGATTAAATTGTGAGTAGATTCAAAAGATATTTTCCAATCTAGGATGAACAATTACATGCTAAGAGAATATTATTATCCAGAAGAGTATTGTCCATTACCAATTTTAAACAAGGATCTCTATGAGTGCTCTATCATCTATAGAATTATTTTTATTGATATCTCTCTTAATATCCTATTTATCATTGATAGAGGATTAAGTGACATCAGAATGAGGGGGGATATCATATTTTCCATATATATATATATATACTTCACATGTAAAATAAATTGTTTTTAGAAAATAGTTTTCCATGAATATTACTATAATATAAAATTAAAATCAATTGAAACCAATAATTTATTAATTTTAATAAATTATATGTAAATAAAATTTTTATTTTTTAAATTCAATAATGTATGAAAGAATTTATATATATATATATATTCATATACACTCGTTAATTCTTATTGAAATATGGATTGGTAAAATTTATTTAAATCATGTCAAGAAAAAAATCGCATGTTAATAGGAAACCATTATATAAAAAAATCAATGTTTTAACTATATAGAAAGGATATGATCAACTATTCAATATAATAATAATAAAATAATGAATTCATAACCATTTTTTCATGTAAATTTGAAAATATAAAAAATAGTTTTAAATATATAAATCTATCCCCCAATCAATTAATAAGATGTATTTATAGGAATTTAAATATTATTAACTAATCAATTAAAATTTATTTAAAGAATAATTATAATGGTTCTGTATTCACATAAAATTTATATTAAATTATATTTACTCATAGAGTAATTGTGTATAAAAATTTCATCACGTATACATTTGAAGACTAAATTTAGGAAAATTTAAACTCAATAAAAAATAATACATTACTTGTTAAAAATAACAAACAAATAGTTGATTGATTAATTTAAAAAATTATAGAGGGTTCTATATCACTATATTCAATAATCCAAATATATATTCATTTACCTCACAGTATATATATATTAACCTACATTTGGTGATATTCTTGGCTGAGTGAAATTAAAAACTAATATATTCAAAATTATAAATTACACCAATTTAAAATATAGTTGAATTTTATAATGAATATTAAAATAAAATAGAATATGATATCAAAATTTTAACATGGATATTCATAAAATAATGTTTAATGGATAGTTCAAACATATATAAAATGATTGAAATTTTGTTAATGTCTGAAAGCTTCTAAATATTTCTCTATAACAAATATAAATTTGTACATCATGGTGACCTTTGAATTACTATAATATCTTTAGGTGTCATAGGGAAAAAGGTATCCATTTTTTACTTAGAGTTAATTATCTTACATCTAAGAATAAACTTATCTACAATGATGAAATCATAATATCATGTTATTTTAGTATTAAATATTATATATTATTGCAAACAAGAATAAAATTTTGTCCAAGGATAAATATTTTAAGTAGAAATCTAAGATCATCCTTGTTCATTCCTCTACCTCATCTATGTTTTACCCATGAGGACACCCTAAAAAGGATTGCAAGTCTATTTCTTATATATGATAGAGGACAATGAATGAGGTATTTTTTCTCATAAGTTTTATAATACTTCTTTTGAACTCCTCTATATAGGATGTCAATGTCAATGCACTACAATTTACAGTACATGAATCATTCTAAGGATCTAGTTATATTTCATTATCGATAAGCATAGTATCAAATATATTTTTATATGAAACATTAGTCTCTTATATTAGAAAAATAATAATTGTGGGAAACAAAATAAAAAATGAAAAAGAAGAGAATCCAATATAGGGAAACAAGGTTTTTTTGTAAAAACAATTATATATGATAATAATAGAATAAATTGATTCAAATTGTATGAAATGTGGGACCAAATTATGGGATCCATATAAAAGAACGCTACAATTGACACCCTCTTTTTGAGAGAAGGAGCATCATGTTATTGAATGTGAACCTCATCCTTCACCGAATATATGAAATGATTAACATTTAATATGCCTTACTCATAGACATGGTTAAAAATATGATAATAGTGGATTAAAAAATTTGAACATGTTATCTACATCTATAGTGAAATGATCTTGGGATCGTCCAAGAATGGTTTTTAATGTATTTGACGAACTCTGGGGGTGGAATTAAAGATCAATTAAATTGGAATCATATCAAAAATACATTTTAAAAATGAAAACATAGAAATTTAAGGTTTAAAAACTCATATAGACATATGATAACCGAACTAATATGAAAATTTATTGAATATTGACTAATATAATATTCTTTCATATTTTTAAAATTAATTCAAATCTATAATAACTGAAACCATTATTGAGAATTCCATTATCCTCTCTTTCTGATAAATAACCAGAATTAGTTTTTCTGAAATCACCTATTAGAAATAGACTTTTGGTAGAACTCATGGACATAATGTTCAATAACATGGAGGAAAAAAGTTCACCCACATTAACAAGACTATTTTAATCAAAATCAATCCAATATCACTAAAATAATCATTCATACAATTAATGTAATTTTAAGAATGTAAATAACACTTTTTTACATGGATTATAAAAAAGTATTGTGTTTGTTGGAGAAATATTATAGAATTTCATTTCACCAACAAATATTTAGAAAATTAGAAACATTAGTTATCCCCTTTGATACTATAATAAAATTAATCAAATTTTTTGACCAAACATCACAGGGGGCCAACCCTCCATATATATAGATTAATAACTTCTTCAAATCACATTTTCACTAACCTTCGAAATTTATGGGAGTATATCTATTTCACTACTTCCAATGATAATATTTTCTATTAATATTCAATGTGACCTCCACCTCTAGTAATCGAGAAAACACATCATAATAGAAATAATATCCATATATACTAAATTTATAAAATGAAACATCTAGAACATGGATTTCATATAACGATTACATCAGAAGAATCCCCTTCTGTACTATCTACTTCTGATGATATCCTTTTTGAATGGTAAAAGAAAACACTTATACTACCCTAGTATAAAAACTGATAGTATTTTAGAACCACTATTTCCTGTCAATTTATTTGGTTGGAAAATAAATTTTTTTCAAGATATGTTTTAGGAAAAAGTGAAGAAACAAAGGTTTCACGGACAACTACATATCATAGTATCCATACACATCACTGCATCCACTATATGGTTCTTCCTCCATCGTGGTGGATTCCCACTTGGATTCTACATTGAAATGCCACAAGGGGTTGTCATACTAATTGTGAAGCATTGGTTTCTCCAATGAACTCGCATCTAGACAAGTCTAGTTGGCCACACGATCTTTCACAAGAGTAAGGACAACCCCTCGCCCCCTATTAAGATCATACCTTGTTCTCATCGATTTCAGAAGTTAAGAGAAATACCTCCTCATACTTCTCCTAGAATTAGCCTACATAACTTCTTCACACTCAGGTATCCTAGATTTTCAACCTTGTGAAATATCACTATAGGAATTTCGGGCAATACCACTCACATTATCCTTCTCATCATCACCCCTTTGTCAATGGAAGGCCCATAGTTACCCTTGCATCCATCCTTTTTCACCATTAGCTGGGGTTGCAAGTTAGAATCAATCAATGTAATATAGATTACCACATTTTTTTGTCTATAAATAGATTCATTTCCAAATGAACCACCCTTAATCACTAACTTATGATCATTGGGAACATATTTTATTCTAAAAACTCTGAGGTCTTGATTTTTACCTCATCATGTTTCCATTATTTTTGGCATATGCAAGTAATCATTGTGTCTCCTCCTTTTCTTCTTCTTAAGAATCATACCTTCCTCAAGAAACGTAGATATTCTTAAAACCTCCACAGACTCTACACTATATGAAGTTCTTCTATTATGATCATATTTTGGCTCAGGAGGAAACACGTCAGCGTCCAGAAACTCAAAAGTGTTATGGGTTTGAACACCCACATGAACCAAACTCGGTTCTATAGCCAGTTGTTTGGCCAACAAAGAAGAAGTTGTTATGGGGTCATTCACCATCTCACCCATCCATGCCACAACCTCTTTTCTAGTTAAACTCCCACCATTAGTATGAGGCGACATTGGGGAATGCTCATCAACATTAACTTACACTCTTTACCCCTGTACCAACCCATCAAATTCTACTTTCATAGATCAGAATCCCCAAACATGAGAGGTTCAACACTCGGTTGTGCCATTAGAATATACGTCACTTTGTTGCTCACTCAGGGATCTTGGTTACAATCTTCTACCTTACTCTCTTACTCTAGAGCCTTCCCCTTGCATTCACCATGCCTTCATACATTGCTCGAATTACCCATCTGACGAAAGAAAGGGAGGAACTCCACCCACTACTCAATGATAACTAGTTTCTTGTACCTGACCACCTCAACAGATTCAATCTGCCCAAAATCCATTAGTGCTTTTGAAACATCCACCTCCACACACATGGGAGGATTGATCTGATGAAAAACCAAAACAGTAAGAGAATCAACATATATGAATTTTCCAACCAAATTACTTATCATACGTAGAATTACAGGGTTCTATAATTGAAGAGGAAGCTGAGGAAGACTTACCCAAATAGGAACCGTAGAAAAATCTTGATTCATATATAAATTGTAACTCCACCAAGACAGGTGAAATCAGTATCAACAACACCTCCTTGGAGAAAATAACAGAGAACAAACAAGATCTTATGATTAAGAACACCACGCCATTAGATGTATTCTATCCAATAGATCGACAACTGCTTGATCTTGCATCCTTAAAAAATCAAAGACAACCCTATCAATGTCGTCCACTGACAGCCGTCTGTTAATGTATCATGCAACAAACTTAAGGTTAACAAGGCTCTACACTTCCAGATACAATTATAATATACATCATTCTACTCACACAATCCCAATAGAGGCTTTATATTACCACAAACTTTTTGGACCCAAAATCTTGGATAACATATCTTATAGTTTTTGTTTCCCTATTGCCTTTCATAACTGTAACTCATTATTTATAGCATCTTTAGAATGTAATCATATATCAGAACAATGTGTTTAGATGATAAAAAAAATTCTATTCTTAAAAAAATATTTTTACCTTATATATTAATAATAATAATAAAACATTTCCCCTAGATTCATATGATTTCCTAAAATATACACCTTATCCGTAAAATATAATTTCAAGATTTGATAACCATATACCCTTCTTCCATTTTAGAAAATGGCCACCCCCACTGTATAAGAAATATCCAGACATGTACACACCATAACATAAATAAAACATATAAATAATAAGGAATTAATTACTTTATTCAAGTGCTTATTTTCATCATTCATTCATTTTACATATTCCTTTTAATACATAAAATTACTATTCATAGGAGTTGAAACTATCTTATATCCACTAATTACAAATATCTCAAATATTTTCTAGATGTAATTATTCAATGATAAAATCAATGTTTATGTTTTCCTATCACATTTAATCCTTATACATAAAATACTCGCCTCTTTGTTAACATTATTCATCTAAAAAATTCTAGAAATTTCATTATTTAAATTTTAAATAAATTGAATATTCAGACCTACCAACAACATATCATCCATGTAAATATTTAAAATAATAATGTTAGTTCCAATGACCAAATTAAAATTACAAAAGTGATTAGAATATATTTTATTAAAACCATTACCTTTTTGAAGGAATCAAACATCCAATTATAACGCGTTCAGGATTGTTTCAAATTTTAAAGGCCTTTTCTTTATTTACACACTAATATATAAATCTAATTTTCTATAATAACAATAGGATTATTATTATAAATTTAGACCTCTAAACCCCAAGAAATAAAATACCTATTCACATCCATTTTTTAAGGAATAAATTTCTAGAGGAAAATAATAATAATATAATTTGTATGGTAGAATGTTTTACAGTGAGAGAGAATATGTAGAATATTTCAATACCATCCTTATCCTAAAACCCTTTCAAAACTAGTATTGTTTTATGTATATTCCTTCTATAATCCTCTTCATTTAATATAAATACCCATATATTGTCATGTTATTTGATTCCTTGGGGTAGTCCCATAACTTATTTGGTGATCTTTATTCAGAGTGAATCAGACTCCTCCATCATTAATAACTACAAATTTAATGAATTTATAAGAGTAACTACATATTCGATACATTTTGGTTCTCTTAAATCCATTAGAATTAAATCCATCAGATCATCTCTATACACCTTCACTGGTGATTTTATCCATGGAGATCAATGAAAATTATTTTATGATTAAGATTCCATTATAACTGTAACTTCTATAACATCACATATCTGAACTATTGACTTAGAAACCAATGTTACTAAGATTTAATATATACCTTACCAAGGATAAGAATATTATCCTTATTTAGTAACCACTAAAATTAGTTCTATAATATTTATTCCTTTGGTTATATTTATAAACATATAAACATTTAGTAACATGTGATCCTCCTATACTATTGTTCATATAAACTTGTATTGAATTTGTTTCTTTATTGTATACTTTCTTATGCTTCATATTATTATCCTTATAGATGATATACTCATCAAAAAACACATTCCAACTTCTAAAAAAACTATTTTTAATCAAATAATATCTAATACAAAAAATCATTATCTCTACAACATATGAATATGCATATTGATAAATTTTCATTAGTAATATTTCTTTCCATTTCATGTACATGCATGTATGTTAAACTATCAAAGACTATGAGATGATAAACATATAGAATGTTTCTTAACTGGTGTTTTTCTAGTAAATTATATTCATCTAATTATATAGAACAACCCAATATCCAATTAGATTTATAGAATGAAACCACTTAAGTTTGTTTATCTTTATCAACATTTGAATCATTATATTTTTCAAACATAATTTTTTGACATGTTTCAGGAATAATATTCTCATATTATATTCCTATATTATTAAATTAATTCTATAAAAACCTTCTATAAAAATACCAACCATTACCTATTCTCATACATTTCAACAATCTCTATATTTCCTCATTCCACCATGCACATCTATTATAAAATGATTCCAAAAAATTAAATTTTTTCAGAAAGGATAGAAATTATTTTCTTTTGGAATAATCAATAAATTTGTTAAAGTACCTACGTATTTTTTTAATAATGAAGTAGGTAAGTTACACAAACATATTTATAATCCAATTCAACTATTTTGAATTTTGGTGTTCTTCATGAAATATTTAAAGATAACTCTTTTTTATTGACTAATAAACTCTCACATCTTCTAAAATTTTAAGGGCCCAACTTCAATATTACTCAACCTTCATGAAAGATAATAACTTTATAAAAGGGGTTCTTAAACCAATCATTCTAAATTTATAAAATTCCAGAAGATGTGTTTTTTTTAGTGTATCTCCAATATTTGATATAGTAATCAAACAACAAATATTTTAGACCTATATATAAGAAAATAGAATCCTAAGTAAAATTCTATAAACTTTACGCAAAGATCATTATGAAACAATATTCATCCATTATACCTAATGAAATTAGTTTCTTCTAATTTCGACAAAAATTGTACAATATTCAATATAAGAGAACTCTCATTACTAAAAAAACACTTACTTCTCTCGTTCTAAAAATATTAATATCATAATCATCAAAAATATGCACTCCACAAAAATTTCCAGATACAATAATTTATATGAACCCAACTATTGAATATAATGATGCTTTAGAATATATGATATGTGATTCCATTTGTATAAAAATATTCAAAAGTATATTTACCTAATTTTTTCCTCCATACTCATGTCTCCAGAATAAGTCACATATGTTGATTTTCTATCACAAATATATTTTTGAGGTGATCTATCCATCCATAATTCTGATAGACATGACCAATTATGGAATCCTTCCCTCTATTCATCTCCCTTGATTTTCTCTATGACTTATTTTGATTTTACTGGTGACTTTAGTATCTTCTACAATAAATATTAAATACATCACAAAAATATTATTACACTATCTTTACCTTAGAGGTAAATATTGAAAATCAATTTATGAACATTAGTGAACAAAAAACCATTATTTATACTTGAACTGCTTATATAAGTACCCATATATCCCCAAGACTTGTTTAAGTTGGAAAAAAACAAAATCACACAAACATAATCTACAAATGTGACCATCACATACTCATGTTGGCTCTAGTTTAAGTTGAAATCATTCAAAAAATATGATGCTGATCTTCTACTTGATAACCTTATTCTGAAAAACCATTAAATTAAGTGATATTTATTCAATGATGTAGGATTATAATATATATATATAATTGATTCCATAATACATACTATAAAATTATTTTATTGAATTATCAAAACCACATTCTATAATAAATAAATTTATTTGATACCATGTTTCGTTCCGATATAGATTTTCACATTCACCATTTCCATTTCTTTTTGGATTGAAACCCTTTAATAGATTCTCCAATCATGATGAATGAGATTATATTCAATTTAATTTTTCTAGAAACAAAAAATGTGTCCCATCAAACTTCTTTATCCAGAAAATACCATATTATGACACCATTAATTAAAATATAATGATTCCCAATGAAATTAAAAAAACTATGTGTAACACAATTTAACTAGAATTTCCTACTAAAATGTTGAGCCTCCTAAGGAAAGAATCATATGATACCACATTGTCTTGATTATTCCACCCAGTCTTTCTGTCACGACCCGTCCTCGGGGCCCGTGCCGTGACTACCCCAAGCCCGCCTTCCATAGGCCAGGGGCTGGCGACTAGCACCAAGGCGTAAAATCCCAGTAAACAGGGAAGACATTGCCTTTATAAGTAACAACCACACAGAGTCAGCAAGCGGAAAGTAAAGTGCAGAAAGTAAAGGGGGCCGGAAATACAAGCCCAACTGTAAAGTACAACTGAGAAAGTAAAGAACAGCAACTGAAGAAAAGACGGCGGCCTCGTGTCGTCCACTGGCAATCCCACCTGAAGGGTGGGTACAGATAGCCTCCAGGCTCCTCGGGTCCCACGTCCGCTCCGAGCACGTCCCGCCCAGTGGTCCACCTCCAGGTACCGTCCTGCTCCACGCCCCAACCGTGATCAGCGTTGTCTGTCGTCTTCAACCAACACAACAAGGTGCGGGCATAGCCCGTGCAGGGGTGAGTACAAGCTACTCAGTAAGGACCCCGAGTCCCCCGAAGGTCTCCCGAAATCCACAAAGGATATAGCACAAAAGAAAGATGCAATCACGAAGTATCATCTGACTCGACTTAGGTATATGCCCATACATATACCTAAGTCCCCAATTCTAGCTCTGCTCACGAGCTCATGAACAACTCGATCCACAAAGGAAAGCAAGACTCAAATCCACAAGGAGAGTAAACAGTAAATCCACATAGGATAGTTCAACACAATCCACAAAGGAGAGTAACATAAGATTCAGCTCAACCAGGTATACTTTTTCAGATGACGTCAAAGAGGATCACTGATCCATCTAAGTCGTCGGACCCACGAAGGATCGATAGGTACTAACCCCCGCAAAAGACCCACGTAGGATCGGGCTCACACAGAACCTGTAGGCAGTGGCTCACACAGAACCGGTAGTAAGGACCCACGTAGGATCGGGCTCACACAGAACCTGTAGCACTGATCCACGTAGGATCGCTGAGTGCAGTAGTCGACGCAGTCCACTGAGGATCTCTGCACAGTCGTCGCCGCAGTCCACGAAGGATCTCTGCTCTGCCGTCGTCGCAGTCCACGGAGGATCTCTGCTCTGCCGTCGTCGCAGTCCACGGAGGATCTCTGCTCTGTCGTCGAAGTCACAGCCAGCGCTAGGGTTCCCGCACATAGCGAGCTCGTTTAGGAGGGTCCGCTCCACGAGCCGAGAGGCTGATACATCAACTGACACGTAGTCCGAAGTTGATGTATCCAAAAGTTCCATATCGACAACAGGATCTCAACGCAACAGATGGCGCGTCAATCGGACGCCCGGTCTGAGAGTTATTGGTATTTTCGTCCCAGGGGCCCGGTTGGTTTTCCGGGCAAAACCAACCCGACCGTACTCTGCCTGTATCCGATCCTCGGGCGGAGTATGCCAAAAGTTCCATCTCACTTAGAGGAAACTACCACAGCTGACGGTACGTCGATCGGACGTCCGTAGCTCAAGTTATGAGCGTTTCCGCTCCGAGGGCCCGGTTGGTTTCGTGTACGAACCAACCCGGCCGAACCCAAAGTCTTCCGAAACCTTGAGTATAATATACTGAAACGACCGTCTTGATCCAAGGATCGCGTAGCCACTGGCTGTTCGTCAATCGGAGGTCCCAGGGCCAAGATATGGGCGAAAGACCGAAGAGGGCCCGAAACGGGGGTTCTGGGCCCGGGGCGACCCGGCCCGAACCGGCTCGGCCGGGTCCGGTCCGGCCTGGGCGCGGCCCGGCCGACCGGACCGGCCGGCTCGGCTTCGGCCGAGCGGCCGAACAACTGCCGCGGGTTTGACCCGCGGCTGGGAGAGAAACGCAGCCCCGCTGGGGGCCGCCTGTCACGCGGACGCGGCCGGGCCGTCGCGTCCGTTCCCGGTTCCGCGCGGCCACGGAACCGGCCGCCGCCGCCGCGGCTTCAGCCGCGGCGGAAGTTCTCCACGGCGGCGCGCCGGGCACCGCCGCCTCCGGTCGCCGGCGCCGCCGCGCCGGCGACCCGCGCCGCCGCCCCCTTCCGCGGGCCGCCGGAGTTGCTCCGGTGGCCCGTTTTGCCTCCCGTCTGCGCCATTGTTCCTCCCGGGACGCGTCCTCCACTGCGGAATCAACAAATGGCCCTTGCGTCGTGCTTTTTCCGTCGCCCGCCAAATCCACACAAAAAGGAAGACCGGCGGAGGGTTGCCGGGTCTTGTTCGTTAGACCCGCACCCTCCGCGTTAATCATAAACCACGGGAGGAATAATCAACAACAATTTTAAATAAATTAAAATTTTCGGAGATCATGTTCTTCATTTTAAAAGAATAAACACGGGGAAATAAGATAAAATAATCCAACATCCCTTACCTTGTCGTCGTCGTTGCCGAACGAGGGATCGTCGCGGGATTGCTCGTCGCGGAAGAAGGGGGATCGTTGCGTCGTCGCGGTATCCGGCGTCGCGTCGCCAATCTCCGGATCAAGAACAAACGGATTTAATTAATTAAATCCGTTGCCATGAAATTAAAAAGGGAGAATTAACGATCCGGTTCTTACCTTAGTTGCCGAACGAGGATCGGCTGCGGAAGAAGAGGCGTCGCCGAAGAATGTCGCGGGTAAAGCTCATCGACGTCGCAGATCTCGGTGTGCGTCGTCGAATTTCGGTCACCGGCGTTCTTCGCGTTCTTCGCGTTCTTCACGTTCTTCGCGTTCTTCGCGGGGAGATGAAGAAACAAGATCCTCTCAAATCCTTTCAAAGGATTTTTAGGTTGGTCTTATTTTATAAACATGCCAACACACGAAACCGGTTAAGAAACGATCCATCAATTCGAAAGAAACGACCCATTTAATTCACGAAAGAAACAGTCCATTTAATTCACGAAATAAACCGCCCAATTAAATGGTCTGTTAAGAATTAAAGAAAATGCGTCGGTTGACTTTTCAGTTACTTTGACGGGTTTTCGCGGGTGCGTTACTTAGCGAAAGAAACGGCGGGGCTCGTGCGGGCCCCACCGCACAAATATCCTACCAAGGGGTAGGATATTTCTGGATAGCATCCTATCCAGTTCAACTCAGCTCAAGCCGCCTTTAAGTGACTTCAAGTGGCTTCCAAGGAGCTTAAGTGAAAAATAAAATAATGTTGTCGCACAAACTTTATTTTATTTCTGACTTTAAAGCCGCAAAATTTAAAAACCACGTCTGAGCAAACGCAACTCCGGAAGAGGAGTTTCTAAGTAAATACCGGCGCTGCGATTTCATCGGTGCCCTCAGAATCCGATTCCGGGCACCGGTTCAAAAGATAGAAAAACCCACTCGTCCGTTCACTGAACGTACCCGAGCCAAACTTCGGAAATTGATTCCGGGCACACCGGGCCTCGGAATCAGGTGCCGTCTGAAGCTGCGCTCTTGTAAAATTCCAAAGAAAATTAAGAAAAAAAATTTCCTTGAAATTTGCGGGTCATTACATTACTCCCACCTCAGGGCTTTACGTCCCCGTAAAGATACATAAAAAACTAGGGGAACAAATGGGGGTACTGAGCACGCATCTGAGCCTCTCGCTCCCAAGTGCTCTCCTGGAGGTTCCCGTGCTGCCATCTGACGCGCACAAGAGGAATCGACCGCCCACATAGGACCCGCTCCTGTCGATCCTCGATCTCCACTGGGACCTCCGCAAAAGTCGCCCCATCGTCCACGTCCAGCTCCCCAAAGTCGATGATGTGCGTCGGGTCGTGCACGTATCTCCTCAGCTGAGACACGTGAAAGACGTCGTGCACCCGGTGCAACTGAGGTGGTAGAGCCATGCGATAAGCCACCTCTCCTATCCTGCTGAGGACCTGGAAAGGCCCGATGAAGCGTGGAGACAACTTGCCGCCTCGGCCAAATCTCCGTAAACCACGTCGAGGTGAGACACGCAAAAAGACGTGGTCGCCATCCTCGAACTCGAGTGGCCTCCGCCTCCTGTCAGCATATGACTTCTGCCGGCTCTGAGCTGTCCTCATCCTCTCCTGGATGATCTGGACCTTCTCTGCCGTGGCTCGGACCATCTCTGGTCCCACGAGTGCTGACTCCCCAGGGTCTGTCCAGCACAACGGTGACCTGCAGGGTCTGCCGTACAACGCCTCGTATGGTGCCATCCCGATGGTGGAGTGGTAGCTGTTGTTGTACGCGAACTCCACCAAGGGTAGGTGGTCCTCCCAGCTGCGACCAAAGTCGAGAACACATGCACGGAGCATGTCCTCGAGTGTCTGTATGGTCCTCTCAGTCTGACCATCCGTCTGAGGGTGGAAGGCTGTGCTCAGATGGAGCCGCGTCCCGAACGCCTCCTGCAACCCCTTCCAAAGCCGGGAAGTGAAACGAGCATCTCGATCGGAGACGATAGACGATGGAACACCGTGAAGCCGTACGATCTCCTGAACGTAAAGACGTCCCAAGCTCTCCACTGAGCCCTGCTCTCTGATGGGTAAGAAGTGTGCCGACTTGGTGAGTCGGTCGACAATCACCCAAATGGAGTCGTGACCTCTGGAAGTGCGTGGAAGTCCAGTCACGAAGTCCATAGATATGGCATCCCACTTCCACTCCGGGACCTCCAAGGGCTGTACCAAGCCTTCTGGTACCTGATGCTCTGCCTTCAACTGCTGGCAGGTGAGGCATCGTGAAACGAACTCCGCCACAGCTTTCTTCATGCCCGGCCACCAGTGCTGTCGTCTGAGATCCTGGTACATCTTCGCCACTCCGGGATGCACCGCCAAGGGAGAAGTGTGAAACTCTCTTAGCACCTCCTCTCGTAAAGCGACTGGTACGAAGGTACGTCCTCTGAAAAGGATGTCGTGCTCTGCTCCAAGGGAGAAGCCATCAGGCGCCTGACCTGAGGATATCAGTGCACGCCGGGTCACACAGTCAGCGTCCTCACGCTGAGCCTCTCTAACCCGCTGTAGAAGTGGAGGAGAGACTGTGAGAGACTGAAGAAAGGCTGCTCCGTCTCTATCCACAAAGGATATCTGTAAGGAGGCTAGCTGCTCCGTCGCCTCCTCAAGTAGCTGAATGCCCGTCCTCCTGCTGAGGGAATCGGCTACCACGTTCCCCTTCCCAGGAGTATAGACTATCTCAAAGTCATAGTCCTGGAGGAACTCAAGCCATCTCCGCTGTCTCAGGTTCAGGTCCTTCTGAGATAAGATATACCTGAGACTCTGGTGATCAGAAAAGACTGTGAAGCGCTCGCCCATCAGATAGTGCCGCCAAGTCTTCAGAGCGAAGACCACCGCTGCTAACTCCAGGTCATGAGTGGCGTAGTTCTGCTCATGTGGCCTCAACTGACGTGATCCGTAGGCGATCACGGCCCGCTCCTGCATCAGGACGCACCCGAGTCCAGTCCCTGATGCATCGCAGTAAACTACGTACCCAACTCCCTCCTCAGGCAACCTCAAGATAGGTGCACTGGTCAATCTCTGTCTCAGCTCCTGGAAGCTCTGCTGACATCTGTCTGACCACACGAAGGGTTTCCCCTTCTTCGTCAATGCTGAGAGTGGTGCCGCAACTCTGGATAAGTCCGGCACAAGTCTCTGATAGTATCCGGCTAAGCCCAAGAAGCTCCGCACCTCCGTCACGCTCCTGGGTGGCTCCCAAGCTAGCACTGCCTCGATCTTCGCGGGATCCACTGCAACTCCCGCCTCAGAAATGACGTGCCCCAAGAAATGGACCTCACGTAACCAGAACTGGCACTTTGAGAGCTTGCCATAAAGCTGGTGCTCTCGGAGCGTGTCTAGCACAACTCGCAGGTGGTAGGCATGCTCCTCCTCAGTCGTCGAGTATACCAAAATGTCGTCAATGAAGACAACGACAAATCGGTCGAGGTATGGCTGGAAGATCCTGTTCATGAGGCTCATGAACACTTCTGGAGCATTGGTTACGCCAAACGGCATAACCAAGAACTCATAATGGCCATACCGATACCTGAAGGCCGTCTTCTGCACGTCCTCGTCTCGAACTCTGAGATGATGATAGCCTGACCAGAGGTCTATCTTCGAGAACCACCGCGCTCCCTTGAGCTGATCGAAGAGGTCATCAATCCGTGGCAGCGGATACTTGTTCCTCACTGTCACCTGGTTCAGGAGACGATAGTCGACACACAGTCGCAAGCTCCCGTCCGCCTTCTTGGCGAACAATATCGGGGAAGCCCAGGGTGAAACACTGGGTCGGATAAACCACTTGCTCTGCAAGTCCTCCAACTGTACCCGCAGCTCCCGAAGCTCGGCGGGGGCCATCCGATATGCTGAAGAAGATATCGGGGCTGTCCCGGGGTACAAGTCGATGTAAAAGTCTACCTCTCTACGAGGAGGTAGCCCTGGAACGTCGTCGGGAAAGGCGTCCACGTACTGGTCCACCACTGCAGGAAAAGCTGGACTCCGCACGTCCACTGCTCCTAGGATGAGGCTAGCCAACTGATGAGAGATGGGCTGCACTCTCCTCTGTGGAAGTCCATCCTGTGCTGCAAAGGTTCCCTTCTCGCCGGTGAAGGTAAACCTGCTCCCGTCGGTGCGAACACATCGCACCTTGCGCCTAAAACAGTCGATCTGGGCATGAACCGTGGATAGCCAATCCATGCCCAAGATGACGTCGTAAGGCCTCGACGCCGCTACAAGGAGATCCCAGCCGAAGCTCTCGCCTCCTAGAGTAAGCTCACACTGCCGGCACCAGTGCGTAATCGTCGAGTCTGCTCCCGTAGGAGTCTCTAGCCATAAGGATCGAGCTAACGGCTCAGTCGGAATCTCCGAGCTCCGAACAAGGGCAGAGGCTATGAAAGAGTGACTCGCTCCTGTGTCTATAAGTACTGCAGCAAGGGTGGAATAGACACAGATCGTACCTCGAATCATCTCTGGCAAGTCGGGGTCGTAGGCCTCCACTGCATGGAGCTGGGCCTGTCCTTGCCCGCCAGCTCCCTGTGGTCGAGGTGGCCCTCCTGGTGGTGGTGGGGGTAGAGCCTGGAAGCGTCGCCCACCACCCGCTGCTCGGCCAGCTCCTCTGCCTCGTCCGCCTCCTCCCTGCGGACCGCCACGGTCGACCCTCTGCCTCTGCCTGGGTGGCCCCTCCACCGTCTGCTGCTCCTCTGATCGGCGAGTCGGGCAGTCACGAGCCATGTGACCCTGCCCGCCGCAAGAGTAGCACAGCCTGCCTCTCGGAAGGCTGGCACTCCGCTGTGTGCCTCGTACTGCTGAGCCGGTGTCCTGAGGCCATCTGCGTGGGGGTCTGGTCTGCCTGGACCCGAGAGTCATCCGTCGGCTACCTGCTGCCGAAGACTCAGCTACCTGCCGCCCTGTGCTAGGTCTCGCCGCTGAAGAAGGCTCTGCCAGGAAGCTCTCGATCAGGAGGGCTCGCTCCAGCACTCCCACCTGGGTCGGAATGCTGAGGGAGATCAGCGACGCCCGAATCTCCTGTCGCAAGCCCTGCTCGAAGGTCCGGGCCCGGAAGAAGGGGTCCCGTACCATGTCGGTCGAGTAGCGAGATAGGTCAGTGAACCTCGCCGCGTACTGAGCGACCGTCATGCTGCCCTGGCGCAGCTCGAGAAGCTCCTGGATGCGCACCGCTCGGAGGGTGGCCAGGACGAACTCAGAGTGGAAGAGGCTCTCGAAGTCTGCCCAGAGCAAGGATGCCTCATCGTGAACCTAGAGCATCAAGCTCCACCATCGTCCTGCTGCCGCCTGCAGGAGGCTCGCCGCGAGAATCACTATGAGATCCGCTGGTGTCCTCACTAGCCTAAAGATCCGTACCACCACCTCTAGCCAGTCCTCGGCGGCCTGGGGGTCCGCCTCACCGCGAAACCTGGGCGGTCGCTGGCTCTGAAACTCATGCAGTGCCCTGAGGCGACGTGCATCGTCAGCGTCTGGTACTGGAAGCATCGGTGGCTCGGCGGGTAAGGCTACCGCCGGTGCCACTGCTGGCAAAGGGCCCTGCACCGAGGCCTCGTCGCTCGGTGGGCTGCCGTCGCGCCCTACACTCGGAACCCTAGCTGGCTGCCGTCGTGGGGCCATCCTGAAAAGGAAACAGGTGCGCCACGGTTAGAACAGTATACCTGGTGAGCTGATATAAGTAATCACAAAGAAAACTTGAGACTTTCATAAAGAAGATCAGTATACCCGGTGAGCTGACACAAGTAATCACAAAGAAAACATTGAAACACACACGCAATCAATGTTTTCGTGCATTAAGTCGGAAATCAGAAGTCAGGGTCCTGGTGTACGGATACGTCGGCCGCCGCACCAACACTGGACTCCCTGGACTGATAACCACACTCAATACGCTAAACATTATTGCTTCACATAGAAAAGATCAGAGTTCGCGGTAGAACCGAACTCCTCTGATACCAATTTGTCACGACCCGTCCTCGGGGCCCGTGCCGTGACTACCCCAAGCCCGCCTTCCATAGGCCAGGGGCTGGCGACTAGCACCAAGGCGTAAAATCCCAGTAAACAGGGAAGGCATTGCCTTTATAAGTAACAACCACACAGAGTCAGCAAGCGGAAAGTAAAGTGCAGAAAGTAAAGGGGGCCGGAAATACAAGCCCAACTGTAAAGTACAACTGAGAAAGTAAAGAACAGCAACTGAAGAAAAGACGGCGGCCTCGTGTCGTCCCCTGGCAATCCCACCTGAAGGGTGGGTACAGATAGCCTCCAGGCTCCTCGGGTCCCACGTCCGCTCCGAGCACGTCCCGCCCAGTGGTCCACCTCCAGGTACCGTCCTGCTCCACGCCCCAACCGTGATCAGCGCTGTCCGTCGTCTGCAACCAACACAACAAGGTGCGGGCATAGCCCGTGCAGGGGTGAGTACAAGCTACTCAGTAAGGACCCCGAGTCCCCCGAAGGTCTCCCGAAATCCACAAAGGATATAGCAAAAAAGAAAGATGCAATCACGAAGTATCATCTGACTCGACTTAGGTATATGCCCATACATATACCTAAGTCCCCAATTCTAGCTCTGCTCACAAGCTCAAGAACAACTCGATCCATAAAGGAAAGCAAGACTCAAATCCACAAGGAGAGTAAACAGTAAATCCACATAGGATAGTTCAACACAATCCACAAAGGAGAGTAACATAAGATTCAGCTCAACCAGGTATACTTTTTCAGATGACCTCAAAGATGATCACTGATCCATCTAAGTCGTCGGACCCACGAAGGATCGATAGGTACTAACCCCCGCAAAAGACCCACGTAGGATCGGGCTCACACAGAACCTGTAGGCAGTGGCTCACACAGAACCGGTAGTAAGGACCCACGTAGGATTGGGTTCACACAGAACCTGTAGCACTGATCCACGTAGGATCGCTGAGTGCAGTAGTCGACGCAGTCCACTGAGGATCTCTGCACAGTCGTCGCCGCAGTCCACGAAGGATCTCTGCTCTGCCGTCGTCGCAGTCCACGGAGGATCTCTGCTCTGCCGTCGTCACAGTCCACGGAGGATCTCTGCTCTGTCGTCGAAGTCACAGCCAGCGCTAGGGTTCCCGCACATAGCGAGCTCGTTTAGGAGGGTCCGCTCCACGAGCCGAGAGGCTGATACATCAACTGACACGTAGTCCGAAGTTGATGTATCCAAAAGTTCCATATCGACAACAGGATCTCAACGCAACAGACGGCGCGTCAATCGGACGCCCGGTCTGAGAGTTATTGGCATTTTCGTCCCAGGGGCCCGGTTGGTTTTCAGGGCAAAACCAACCCGACCGTACTCCGCCTGTATCCGATCCTCGGGCAGAGTATGCCAAAAGTTCCGTCTCACTTAGAGGAAACTACCACAGCTGACGGTACGTCGATCGGACGTCTGTAGCTCAAGTTATGAGCGTTTCCGCTCCGAGGGCCCGGTTGGTTTCGTGTACGAACCAACCCGGCCGAACCCAAAGTCTTCCGAAACCTTGAGTATAATATACTGAAACGACCGTCTCGATCCAAGGATCGCGTAGCCGCTAGCGGTTCGTCAATCGGAGGTCCCAGGCCCAAGATATGGGCGAAAGACCGAAGAGGGCCCGAAACGGGGGTTCTGGGCCCGGGGCGACCCGGCCCGAACCCCCCCCCCTGGGTCGGCCGAACCGGGTCGGCCCGAACCGGGTCGGCCCGACCCGGCCCGAACCGGCTCGGCCGGGTCCGGCTCGGCTGCGGCCGCGCGGCCGAACAACTGCCGCGGGTTTGACCCGCGGCTGGGAGAGAAACGCGGCCCCGCGGGGGGCCGCCTGTCACGCGGACGCGGCCGGGCCGCCGCGTCCGTTCCCGGTTCCGCGCAGCCGCGGAACCGGCCGCCGCCGCCGGAGTTGCTCCGGTGGCCTGTTTTGCCTCCCGTCTGCACCATTGTTCCTCCCGGGACGCGTCCTCCACTGCAGAATCAACAAATGGCCCTTGCGTCGTGCTTTTTCCGTCGCCCTCCAAATCCGCACAAAAAGGAAGATCGGCGGAGGGTTGCCGGGTCTTGTTCGTTAGACCCGCACCCTCCGCGTTAATCATAAACCACGGGAGGAATAATCAACAACAATTTTAAATAAATTAAAATTGTCGGAGATCATGTTCTTCATTTTAAAAGAATAAACACGAGGAAATAAGATAAAATAATCCAACATCCCTTACCTTGTCGTCGTCGTTGCCGAACGAGGGATCGTCGCGGGATTGCTCGTCGCGGAAGAAGGGGGATCGTTGCGTCGTCGCGGTATCCGGCATCGCGTTGCCAATCTCCGGATCAAGAACAAACGGATTTAATTAATTAAATCCGTTGCCATGAAATTAAAAAGGGAGAATTAACGATCCGGTTCTTACCTTAGTTGCCGAATGAGGATCGGCTGCGGAAGAAGAGGCGTCGCCGAAGAACGTCGCGGGTAAAGCTCGTCGACGTCGCAGATCTCGGTGTGCGTCGTCGAATTTCGGTCACCGACGTTCTTCGCGTTCTTCGCGTTCTTCGCGTTCTTCGCGGGGAGATGAAGAAACAAGATCCTCTCAAATCCTTTCAAAGGATTTTTAGGTTGGTCTTATTTTATAAACATGCCAACACACGAAACCGGTTAAGAAACGATCCATCAATTCGAAAGAAACGACCCATTTAATTCACGAAAGAAACAGTCCATTTAATTCACGAAATAAACTGCCCAATTAAATGGTCTGTTAAGAATTAAAGAAAACGCGTCGGTTGACTTTTCAGTTACTTTGACGGGTTTTCGCGGGTGCGTTACTTAGTGAAAGAAACGGCGGGGCTCGTGCGGGCCCCACCGCACAAATATTCTACCAAGGGGTAGGATATTTCTGGATAGCATCCTATCCAGTTCAACTCAGCTCAAGATGCCTTTAAGTGACTTCAAGTGGCTTCCAAGCAGCTTAAGTGAAAAATAAAATAATGTTGTCGCACAAACTTTATTTTATTTCTGACTTTAAAGCCGCAAAATTTAAAAACCACGTCTGAGAAAACGCAACTCCGGAAGAGGCGTTTCTAAGCAAATACCGGCGCTGCGATTTCATCGGTGCCCTCAGAATCCGATTCCGGGCACCGGTTCAAAAGATAGAAAAACCCGCTCGTCCGTTCACTGAACGTACCCGAGCCAAACTTCGGAAATTGATTCCGGGCACACCGGGCCTCGGAATCAGGTGCCGTCTGAAGCTGCGCTCTTGTAAAATTCCAAAGAAAATTAAGAAAAAAAATTTCCTTGAAATTTGCGGGTCTTTACACTTTCTGATAAAACATCAGAAGCTATTATTTCAGAATCATATATTTGAAACAGATTTAGAATGGAACTCTCCAACATATTGTCACATAACTTTGTAGAAATAATTTTCACCTTAATCACTACCACAATGTAAAACCAACTTCAGCCCGATTTAGTCAAACAAACATTCATAAAATGACTTTAAATATAATAAAATTAAATAATTCTTTGGTTTTACATTGTTGGAATTGAAAACATTATGAAAATGTAAAAATATTACATTAGTTCATTTATCTAAAGACAAAAATTTTATATCTTAAAAGAGTTATAGTGTCACATGTAATACTATATTACATGTAATAACATTTAATTATGACCACACATCATCGAGGACCCACACTACATATATAGAGGGTAACTTCTAGTCATCTGGTTCCACTGTATTCTAAAAATTGTGGGATTATATATATTTCACTATATTCAATTCCAATCTATTGTCGAAATTTCCAGTCTAATTGATACCTCCAATAAATTGGAAAACACATCACAATAGACCTAAAAATTCCCATATATTGGAGTGACTTAAGGAAACATACGAATAATGCCAACTTGTGGTAAGTATAGAGAAATATGAACTTTCCAAAACACCTCCTTTTGGGATTCTAAAGGAAATCACAACCACAGTCACCCCTTCAATATTTTATTAAAAAAATTGGTACCAACCATAATAATTGATTAATTTCATTCAACTGAAGTAGGCACCATTCCTTCAAAAACCAATATTGACGTTGATATTATTTTAAATTTTTGAATAATTACATTATTACATTTACCATATTATAAAGATAACAAAAAATAAGAAACATTATACTCTTCATCAAACAAATAGTATGTAAGGATGGTTTTACTTGAGTATTGTCAGAAAAATTCATTATAGATAACATATAAAAAGTCATGAATTTTTTTTTCCACATCCTTCATAATTTTAGACTATCCATAATAATAATACTATCAATTTGTTCACAATGAATAATCTAGACAACAGCTATTATATCCATTAATGAATATTAAAATAAATAATGATTATTTATTACTAATTGAATAATCAACATAAAAATACCAATTCATTTACAAAATATAATAAATTCAATAATTATATGACAAAACATGGTAATTAATAGAATATTTATTTTAAATTTCATTACTATTAAATAAAGATATAAAATAGGCAATTAAACTTTAGGACATGGTAATGGTATTTTTAATGGTAGTAGCTAACCCATATACAGTGGAAAATATGAGTGTTAGAGGATGATATTTTTATTCCTTCATTTCTGTTATTATAGTTATGATGTTATTTCACCGTGGGTTATTCACTTATTTTGTGATGTTACTAGTTATTTATATTTTTACATGAGGTCTGATATGCCATGTGATGAGTATGCAGGCATCATTATAGGAATGTTAGGATATATGTTGACATGAATTGTTCATGCTAGGGAAATATTTATGAAAAGTGAAACACCATTCATTATGAATTTAGAAATGGAAATCCTTGATATAAATAATAAAATGGAATGAAAAAATATTCTATGAGATTCCATTTCATTTGTTAGTCCCAATAGAGAGGAACGTTCGACCAATGGATCTCTATTTTATCACATGTTGAGGATGATATTATTGTATAATAATTTTTAGGGAGTGGGTTAAGCCTTGTAACTAGAATTAATCATCGTCATAATTTATTTTAATGTCATGAGAGTGAAAATTAGTTTTCCTATAACACAACTGGGCCTAATCTTCCTATGGATCAACATAATTAGATAGATGACCACCTTTTTCAAAGCTTCTTGAGGATCATGTTATCCAAAGTTAGGGTGGTTGTTTTCACTATAAATTTAATGTTTGATATGAAAAGAGTGTTCTATATACTTAATACATATACGTTCACTAGTGGGGATGAACCCATGAAGATGATTTCTACATTGATTCACTCTAATTAAGCTTAAATATCCTAGATACACCAACTGATAGGAGGGTTATGGTTACTACTTACATTCATCGATGAACAACCAAGCATTGGTGGTCCCTTCTTCTGAAAATGTGTAGCATTAAGAGTTATCCAGGAATGAATTTGAGTTTATATTTTATAACCAAATATATTCAGAGACATTGATGGTTGAGAGGGCTCATTATTTCATGAACATATCAGAA
The DNA here is from genome assembly GCA_963277665.1 of Viscum album. Taxonomy (NCBI): domain Eukaryota; kingdom Viridiplantae; phylum Streptophyta; class Magnoliopsida; order Santalales; family Viscaceae; genus Viscum; species Viscum album. The sequence continues at coordinate 43,277,275 of OY728162.1, forward strand.
GTTGGGATATTTTCAATGGGGTATGAAGGATGCTTCATCTATCAATTTTTTTCTCCACCTTTTAAAGATGATGATTATTCAAGGAAAATCCATTTTCAGGGTGAGATTCACTATGAGATAAGGTCACTGGTGAATGTATTTCTCTTGAACAGATTCATGGACCTGATGAATCAAGATTTTTTAAACAATGGAATATGAGAGAGGCTTGAGAGGTGGTAAGATAATTTCAGTTGGGTGATCTAGTAATTCCACATTTGGTTTTAGTAAAGGCCTCTATATGAGTTAACACTATTATGGTTGTATGAAATGTTTTATGGGATGTTGAATTCTATTCCATATATATCTTAATGGAGTTATATTAGTGAGGTAGGTTTTTCCACAAGAACACTCAATATTTTTACCCTACTATGGAGTGTCGTTATTAATGTAGGATGGGTCACCACTATTAGTTTTGTAGGGCCTGGAGACTATATATTAGTGGTATGGGATCAATACATAAAACTCAATATAGGAGGGACTCATATATCTATTAGTAGACTAGTTGTTGTAGACTCACTATATGTTTTGTCCAAAGCAAGGGGCATGGTAACCTAGTATAGGTGTGAGTGTACTATCTAGTAACATATACACTAGGGAGTCAAACTAAAGAACAAGGTAGTGGGTAAATTCATCAACATGCTATAAAGTCTACTATATATAAATTGAATGTTGGATCTTATCTTCTGTCATCTATCCATACATTCATTTTTCTGATACATGACAATCATATTCCTTTTAATCAACTAAATTTGAAAATAGTTTGGGAATGTATGTGGGAATCATGGAAGGATTTAGGATAAATGAAATATCATTTATGTAACAACCCAAGGTTTAAAAAAAGTTCAAATTCTTGAATCATTGTTGTAAAAATATATTTATAATAATATTTAAAAATAATTTTTCCACTTAGATGTTTTTAATTACAAAAAATGGTCATATAAAATTGTGTTCAGTATGTTATTTGGAGTCTGATAGAGGCAACTTTCTTTTTGGTGAATATTAACACACCCTTATGAATAGTTATATGAATATTTATATGACCATTTTTAATAGTAAATAATATCATTATTTTATTTTCTTATGATTATAATATAATGGAATGTTGTTTAAATTTCCATGCTGTTAAATAATGGGTTATAAATTTATAATTGTTTTTTCAATAAATATTGATTTTATTTATTTATTAAATTAATAATATCTAGAAAATTATTTTCAAAAAATTGAATTCATTTTTAAAATCTACACATAGAAAAATAGTAATAGTGAATTTTGGTGAATTTTTTGAAATTCTAGAATTTTTTTTGAATAGTGAAATACGGTAAAATACCGTATATTTAAATTATCAGTTAAATACTCTATTTATGACATCATAAGTGATATAAGACCTCTTGGTTCAAACTGACATACCGTTATTACTATTTGGGTTCACATTAATTAAGACTATTTATAGACTTACTCAAAAATATTATAATAATGATTAAAATAATGTAAAATACCTCCTCTCATCCACTATAAATACTACCCTCATTCCCCTCTTCCTCCCACACCTCTCAAGCCTCAACCCTTAATCATATTCAGACCAATAATCCTCTAAAGGATCTTCCCCATGTTCTAGAGGTTCTGGTCTCAACAAAAGGCCAACACCAAAGGCCTTCAGAAGGATCTCAATGAGAAAAGAACAAGAGGTAAACATCACCATTTGTTATTTTTTCTTTTAATTTTCTTTTCTATTATTAGTATTTTTTAACCTAAAATTATACATGATAAATGATTGATACATTAAAATATATATTCTTTATTTCATAATATTTTTGGAAGACTCACCATTATATTTTTTTCTCCACTACCACTTATTCAAGAAATTAAAACACCATCTGTGATGTAATGATTTACTGACATCATGGACGATGTGATTTCAATTTCATTTAATTCCTTAAGAATTGGTTAATAAAATATTTTTTGGATTGAATTAGATTATAAATTATGTATAATATCTTGTATAAGGTATTGGAATCATTTTATACACATGTTATTAATTTATAAAACAAATGAGTTACTTACGATCGAAGAATATCTAAAATGACCTAAACAAATATCAATAATGTTTTAAATTATGAATCATCCACATGTAATAATTCCAAATTATAAATGGTATAATTTATTGTTCTGGATATATTTAAATACCTTTCCCTTCTAATTTTGTATTTTCACTTCCAATCGACAAGAGTATCCTTCATGAACTGATCGTCGAAAACATGTAAAGGAAGCACCCAAAACAATGGACAGATCAATATACTAATAACTAAAAAGTGAGATGATGTTATGAAATGATAATATAGGTTTTTATAAAAATTAATGTGTCTATTTAATATATTAATAATACTATTTGAACCATTATAAAGCAGGATTAAATGAGTTTCTAGTAATACAAACATGAGAGAAGGTAATTCTATACCTGATTTCCACTCATTGTGTTAAAATTCGAGTTCAATATGTATATGGTATTAAAATTGTTTGTGTGATGGGTTTTGTTTATATTATGTTGAATTATATTTATTTATGGGTTATATTAAAATTACATCCACTCTATTAAGTCTTTATTCAATTATATGATTTATGTAAGGGGTTTTTCAGTTTAAAATCCTCTTTTTAAAATTCTATTTTACAAAAATCAAAAGAAACATTTTATGAAATTATTAATCTTGTATGATCATGTTATGAATCTTGGGAATTTATTATGATCAATTTGGATACCTATATCTCCCTAAAATTAATTGGGTATGTGTAAGATATAGGTCGGTCATATGGTCACACTATGTGTAACTACAATGGTTACATAGATTTTAAGGTAACCGTGACAGTTACAAATTATAATATAGCAGAGAGGGTTACAAGATTCTGTATTTAATGCCCCATGATAACTTAATGGTTCTATTTTTGTTCTTTTGTTTTTTGAGAATCTTATGTAAATTTTATGTTTCTCAATGTATGCATATATTGGTGAAAATTATGTCTTTTGAAAATGGTTTTATACGTTACAAGTGTTCCAGCACTAATGTGTTCATTCCTTCTTTTTATATCCCTTAATTAGATTTTTGTTCTCATAAAATGTTTTTAAATTTTTTTCACAGGATATAAGTATGTGTAAGAAAAAAAATGAAGGAATGTAAATTGTTTGCTGAACTGTCAATGAAATCATGTTTTATTTGATAAGATTTATATTTTAAATGAAATGAATACTATTTTTATGGTATCCAATCTATGTTATTGTGTAATGAAATTAATGTATTATGTCTAAATTCTCCAAATATCTAAACCTGAAATGATCATCAACTTGAAGGGAAATATTTTCTTGACTAAATTCATGATTATGTAATGTAATTTGGTTGGGTTCACATTGTTTGTATTAGAGGAGGTTTAGATAACATTAGGGGTTATAATAATGTTAATATAATTCCATAAAGTTTTTTTACTCTATGGTTAATTTGAAATGATATAGAATTTAAATATTACCATGTTCCTTAGACTAAGATATTTTTGTTCAGAATGGTTTTCCGTAGAAGAAATAGGGAAATGGATAAGAGTGGCTCCGACGGAAAAACATCAATTCAAATTTACAGCCCTCAATGTTAGGGATTGGAACTGTAACGCTTGTGATAGAAATTGTTAGTATAATGTAAAAAATTAATGGTGGTGTAATTCACGAATGTTTAATAAAAATGGTTCCACAACAGAACTTGACAACAATGGATCATTTTATAAGACAACACCCTCCTTCTTTCAGAAGATCCTCTGACCCTTAGCGGTAGAATAAATGATTAAATCCCTTGGAAAGATATTATATGTTATGGGATGTTAATATAATCAAAATTTAAGTCTTTAAATTAATCATTTTGATAGTGACACTCACAAGTGGTGGTCAATATTAATGAATTTTAGGGATAAAGAGGATATAGATGTATTAGAGTGGTATGAATTTAAATTTATTTTCCTTGAAATATATTTTCCTAATGTTGTGAGTCATATGATGGAGAATCTATTACATTAATTGAAGAAAAAAAGGATGGTTATGTGGCTATGTTTGATGAAAACCTTATACTTTTGGAGAGGTATGGACCAAATATCATTCTGGATCTTGATAGAAAAATATGTAGCTTTGACTCAGGATTGAAGTCATGGTGTCGATGGTCGTTGGCCTTTTGTGAATTCAAAAGTTTCATGAAACTGGTATGATGTGATGAGAGGGTAGAGATGTTGTTTTTTGATGATCACATGAATTTTCACAACAATAATAAGAAGTTTTCAAGATGGAAAGTTATGGTTAAGAATCAACTGATGAAATTTGATTCAATGAAAATCCAGTTTTCCAGTTTATGAAACATGTGGCATTAATATCTATGGGGAATGCCTTAAAAAAACCGGGTTGTGTTTTCAATGTGTTATGTTTGGAAATATGCCTCGAGAATGAAAGTAAAATGATCCTAATACTAATCCTAATAAGAAAATTTTTAATTGTTATAAACATGATGGTATTGGTCATTATGAAAATATGTTCGCAAATATAGATCTGAATGATTCAAGGAAGATATACTATAAGAAGAAAGGTGTAGTTAGATCCTTTACAACTACCCCAGTATATGTCGATCCATCCAATTTAGTTATATCATGTACCAAGTTTGTTTACTGAAGTTGTTTTATTATTTTTTTTGATATATGGCCTACACATTCATTTATTTCTGAAGAATTTTCAATTAAATTGGAAATATCACATCAAAAAATAAGACTAGAACATGTTATTAAAACACCGGGGGAAACATTATAGTAAAGAGGATTATAATAATATTTCTACTGTGGTATGTGAAAATATGTTACCAAAAAACCATGTATTTTTTCCCTTAATATATTTTGATGTCATTTTGGGAATGGATTGGATTTGTATTTGTCATTATAAGACTGACTGTAGAGCTCATGAAGTTTTTTTTCAGAATGAGAATCAATTTTTAATCCATGAAAAATCCCATACAATTGATAACATTTTAGAAAGTTAAGAAAAAAATGAAATATGGAAATAAAAGTTATCTTTATCATATTTTTGAAAATAAGGGAAATATACAGATTAATGATGTTATATTGTTATATGAATACCTTGGTGTTTCTCCTGATGAGTTACCCAGTGTAATACCTGATCGCTAAGTCGAATTCACAACATACATAGATCCTGATGCTAAGAAAATTTTCAAACCCACATACCGAATGGATCAAATGGAAATTCTTGAATTGGAAAACCAGTTTTTGGTTATTCTTGATAAAGGATTCATTAATCCTACCACTTCACCATGGGGTACATATTATTTGTTTGTTTAAAATAAATAAGGTTCCATTAGAATTTTCATTTCTTATAATGATTTGAACAAGATCACTATTAAAAACAAATATCCTTTTCCTCACATCAATGACTTGTTTTGGTAGCTCTAGAGAGATGAGTACTTTTCCAATATAGAATTTAGGTCTATATTCCATCATCATATGGTGAAGGAGGATGGAATCTCGAAAAAAACATTTCTTACTAGATATGGGCTTTATGAATTTGTTGTTTTTCCATTTGGATTAAATAATTCACCTACAATATTCATGAATTTTAGCAATATAATATTTCATGTGTTGTTGTATTAATTTGTGGCTGTGTTTATTGATGTCAATCTGGTATTTTAAAAGAGTAAATAATCACATGAAAAAAATATAAGGATTTTTTTACAAACGATAATGGAAAATAATCTATATAAAAAATTAATCAAGTGTAATTTTTTTGTCACAACTGATTTTTTTAATTGGAATATTGTAAATATATATGGAATAACAATTGATCCTAAAAAAATGGATGTTTATTAGGGGAAAAGACCCAAAAATGTTACATAGATTCATAGTTTTATTAGATAGGTAGGTTATTACCAATGGGTTGTTAAAAACATTACATAGTTATCTAGACAACTAACTATGATAATGTGAAAAGCGGTTAAATTTATCCGGACAAAATAATGTGATGTTTGTTTTCAGGAACTGATAAAGTGATTGTTGAATGATATTATTTTGGAATTTCCTTCCTGAAATGGTTAGTTAGTCATCTACATTTATTCCTATTTTAGTGGACTTGATTTTTTTCTAATACATAATGATCAGGTAATTACTTATTCATTAATAAAACTAAATCCTAATGCGTTAAATTATCTCACACGTGATTTGTAATTGGAAGATGTGGTTTTTTCTTTGAAAATTTAAAAGCATAACTTATATGGAGCCAAATATCAAATATATACTGAACATAAAATTCAAAAGTATATATTCTCTCATAAGGAGTTAATCATGTGGAAGAGAAGATGGCTTGAACTAGTAAAGGATTATGACTACACGATCAATTACTATCCATGAAAATAAAACCATGTGGTGGATTCCATGAGTCTAAAACATCATACATCATTAACCATGATACATTTTGAACATGATCTATTTATTAATTATTTGATGAATTTTTTATTAGAGCTGTTTGTGAAGGAAATACCTCATTTTTAATCTAGGATTCAAGGAAGTCATCATTATTAGAAATAATTAATCAAGTGAAGAAGGAAGACCATGAGCTACTAGAAAAGATAGAATTGGTTATAATGGGTATGTTCCTAGAATTGTTCCTTGATAATGATTGAGTTAGGATTTAGAAAAAGGTTGAGTGTGCCTTGTGATTCAAAATTGAAGAATTATTTTTTGTGTGAAGATCATTGTTCAGAATTTTTCAGTCCATCTTGGCAGTACTAGGATGTAAATAGACCTTTGATAGTATTATTTTTGGGATGGAATGAAAAGGGAAATTTCTTGATTTTACCATTATATTTTTGACATTACAATAGGTTAGAAGAGAGTGACAGTTACCGAAGGGAGTGAATAAACATTTTCGGGAGACATAGTGGAAATGGGAGAATGTATCCCTGGTCTTTATGGTGGGACTACCTATGAAATATCAAGGTTACAATGTTATTTGGGTTGTTGTTGTTCAGATGAATAAATATTCACATTTTCATTCGATTTGAGATACAATGTACTTGGATCAAATTTATCGACTGTACATCAAAGTGATTTTCAGGTTAGATGGAGTTCCACTTTCCATTATCTATTAATGGGATTTCATGTTCACATATAACTTTTGGAAGGGCCTTTAGTTGTTGTTGGCACATAAATAAATTTTCACACCGCTTTCCATCCTCAATCAGATGGACAGTCAGAATGAACAATTCCTTCATCGGAGTATATGCTTTGAGCTTGTTTAATAGACTTCTAGGGGAAAAGTGATCAACATCATACATTAGTTTAGTTTTCTCATAATAACAGTTTCATTCCAGTATACAAATGGAAACTTTTGATACATTATATGCGAATATGTGTTTGAATCTAGCATTTTTGGGTGGTGTTGATTAATGAACGTTTATGGGGCCAGAATTAGTTGAGGATGTGGCTAAGAAAGTGATGATGATCTTGCTCACATGAGAATATCTCAGAGTAGGCAAAACATTTATGCAGATAACATAAATAAAGAGTTCCCTTTCCAGGTAGGTGGCCATGTTTTCTTTAAAATCAGTCATTGTAAACGTGTGAATTGGTTTGGTATGAAAAGAAAGATATGTCCATGGTTTATCAGTCCTTTTGAAATCCTAGTGAAAGTTGGAATAGTTACATACTGAGTGGATCTGCCTCCGAGTTTGTTTTAGGTAAAAAATGTTATTCAGGTTTCGATATAGTGAATGTAAGTACCAGATTCAACTCATGTATTGAGCCCAGAAGTTGTTTAGTTAGAAGAGAACCTTTCATATGAAGAGAATCCAGATTAGATTCTTAATAGAAGGGAATAATAATTATAGAATATGGTAATCCACCATGTAAAGGTTATGTGGAAAAACCATATGGTTGATGAAGAAAAATGGGAATCTGATAATTCTATGAGGGAAAGGTAGCGTCACTTGTTTAATAAGTAAATAAAATTGCGAGGACTTAATTTTATGATTGTGGACATAATGTAACACCAAAAAGTAAAAAAACAAGTTGAAATGGATGAAATATTGTTTTAAGAAGATATTTATAACTATACGTAAACCTAATTTTTCCAATTCTATGTTTTTAATTTCGAAAAAAGGTCATCTACAATGGTGTTCAGTATGTTATTTGGAGTTTGATAGAACTAACATACTTTTGCAGAATAGTAACATACCCTTATGAATAGTTATCTGAATTGTAATATTAACCTTATGTATATTAAATCATATTATTATATTATTTTCTTATGGATATAAGATAATGATATGTTGATTAATTTTCTAATGTGTTAAAAATGAGTTATAAATTTAAAATTGTTATTTTTGAATAAATTATGATTTTATTTAAATATTAAATTATTAACATTTTGAAAAATATTTTCAAAAAAGGGTTTTAATTTTGAAAATATATGCATTGAAAAATTTTAATGGTGAATTTTTGGGATTTTTCTGAAATTCTAGAATTTTTGATGAATATTGAAATATGGTAAAATACTGTATTGTTAACATTTTTAGTTAAATACACTATTTATGACCTCATATGTGATATAATACCAATTGGTTCGAACTAAAATGCCATTATTTCTATTTCGGGTCATATGAATTAATACTATTCATTTTCTAAAGAGAAAAAGATATAATAATGATTAAAATAATGTAAAATACCTCATCTCCTCCACTATAAATACCACCATCAATACCCTCTTCCTCACACACCTCTCAAGCCTTGATCATTTCTAATGATATTATAAATACCCCTCCCAATGGTCTTCCCCACATCCTAGAGATTATGGTCTAACAAAAAGGCCAAAACAAATGCCCTTAAGAAGGATCTCAAGGAGAAGAGATAAGGAGAAAAACACCCTCTTTTTATATCTTTATTTTCATTTCATTTACTTTTCTATTATTATTATTTACTCACCTCCTCTTATAAAAGATCCATGAATGATCATGTATATTACATATTATATACTTCATCATTTTTTTGTAGACTCACCATTACATTTATTATCCTCTCCCACTTATTCGATAAATTAAAACACCATATGTGATGTGCCAATTTACTGACATCGTCGATGATGTGATTTCAAGTTTTTTTAAATAATTATAGACAAGTCATGAAAAAAAAATTTGTGTATTAAAAGATTATAATTTATTTTTTATATCATATATAAGGTCTTATATCATATTATTAAAATGTTATTATTTTATAAATCAAATTAGTTCATTACGATCGAAGAATTTCCAAAATGACCAAAAAAATATAAATACTATTTTAACTTTTAAATCGTTCTCCTGTAAGAATCCAAAATTCCAAATGGTATATTTTATGGTAACTGAAATATTTTAATTACACTCCATTCCAATTAGGAATTTTTAGTTCCAATCGACAAGAATAACCATCATGAACCAATCATTGAAAACCTATCAAGAAAGCACCCAAAACAATGGAAGGAAGAAAATATGAATAATTGAAGGGTGAAATAATTTTATGAAATGATCATATAAGGTGTTATAAGCATTAATATTTTTTAAAAAATATTAATAACACTATTTTAACCATTATACAAGAGTTTCAAAAGAGTTTTAAATAATACATGCCTGAGGTATGGAAAATCGTAACACGATTTTTATTCTTTGGGATAAAATTATACATCATTATTTACATGGTATTAAAAAAATTTTGTGATAGGTTTTGTTTATAATATGTGTAATTATTTTTATTTACAGTGTATTTACATATTCCATGAACTCTAATAATTCTCTCTTCAATTATATGATTTATTTAAGGGTCTTTTCTATTAAAATCCTCTTTTAAAATTCTATTTTAAAAAATTCAAATGAAATGTTTCAATACAATTATTCATGTTGTACAGTCATATTATAGTTATTGGTAGTTTTTTATGATGTAGGGTGGGACCTATAACTCCCTCCAATTCATTTGGTATGATTATGTTAATGTTCGGTTGTATGGTTACTCCAAGTGTTACTGAGAATTTTACCCAAATTGAAAGGTATCCATGAGAGTTACAAATTATGAGGTTGTCGAGAGGGTTACATGATTGTGTTAGTAATACCATTAGATACCTTAATTGTTCAATTTTTGTTCTTATGTATTTTGGGAATCTTTTCGAAATCTGTTGTTTCAGAATGTATGAATATATGGGAGAAAATAATGACATTTTAAAAAGATTTCACATGTTGTAGGTATTCATTGACTAATGTGTTATTTTCTTCTTTTTGTTTCCCATACTGAGATATTTGTTATATCCCAATTATTTAAATGATTTTAACTTTTTATAAGGATGTATAAGACAAAGAATAATTCCATGATAAATTTTTGAACAACGGTCAATGAAATAATGTTTTATTTGAAAGGTTTTATATTTTTAATGAAATTAATACTTGTTTATGGTATCCACTATATATTAATGTGTAATGTTACAAATATATTATGTCCCAATTCACTAAATCTATAATCTTTAAGAGATACTCAATGTGAAGTTAAGTGATTTCATTACATAATTCTTGATTATGTAATGTATTAAGGCTGGGTACTTATAGTTTAGAGTGCAATTAGAGGATTTAAAATGTTGTATGGAATAATCTCTAGAAAATGATGGATACCATTTTAATTTGGAAGGATTTTTTTTGGAAAATAAATTCTAAAATGTGATTCATATAATGTATTGTCTATCCTTTTACCTAGATCATAAAGAATATTACTAGAGAAGAGTTACCTTTCTATCTCTTTAAGGGGATATATATATTCGCACTAGGGTGAGTGGGATGAAAATGATATTCATGATAGAATCATTCAGTTAGTATTTTATTTTCTCACAATTCATATAATAAAAACTGTTCTAGATGATGTTGGAGTGAAGCATTCTAATTTTTCTACCATTTTAATCCACTATTAAGATGTCGTTTAGGGTGTGTTATCAAGAATACTTTCCCAGTGGGAGATTTATTTTATGATGGAGTTTGTGTTGAATGATGAACTAGTATCTATTCCATATTATAGAATGAAATCATTATAGATTCATTAGTTTAATGTTCCATTGAAAATCTAGATTCAAATGTTTTCATATGTATTAATACTTATCCACGGGGTTCTCCTATGATTTTTCCAATATTGTAGATGATACCATGGGATTATGTGTGGACTATCGAAGGTTGACCTAGTATATGAAAAATAACTAGTATCACATTCTATCCATTGATGATTTATTTTATGGGATGAGTGGTGACATGATGTTTTCTAATATGAACAAGAGGTTATGGGTCCATCAGTTGAGGTTGAGAATATCATACACACATGAACATCATTTAGATGAAGGTATGGATTTTATGAGTTTATGGTTATGTCATTTGGTATAATGAATGAACCAACATGATTCCTGGATTTATGAATCAAATCTTTCAACCTTTCAAAGATTATTTTAAGTAGGTTTTTTCAACAATCTCTTACTATACATTTATTCAAAAAACAATCATTCCCAAAATCATGAAATCATCCAATGTTCATTGAGAGAGACTCAAATTTACATCAATATGTCTTATTACAATTTCTAGATTTATAGAGAAGACATCTTGTTCCATGGTATAATAGATCTTAGAGTGTTTGTGGACCCACATAAGGTTTCAACATTATTAATTTGTGTGTGACCTATGAATGACTTTATTATTTGGAGTTTTTTTGTCTATGAAGAAATTATCGATGTTTTATCATGTAATTTTACAATTTATAATTCCCAATGTAATGGATTTATTAGAAAATTTTATATTTTATTATATAGTTGTGGTAAATATATAAAAACCATGAAGAGTATTATGACTTCACCACAAATACAAAATTTTCTAATATCATGAAATGATTATATCATGTACTATGATGCATATGTGGTTGGAATCAGTTCAATTTTGATATAGGATGTTCGAGTTGTTTCTTATGACTCTGGGAATTACCATACTCATGATATGGAATTATATACAGTGATACATGCCCTGAAATATCAGAGGAACTATCTATAAGGTGAGTGGTTTGGGCTGTACATAGACTATAAGATACTCAACTATATATTTTCTCAATGATTCTATATCCTTCATTAGAGGAGGTTGGTTGATTATATGTAGTCCTTTGACTATGAGATGTCTTACTCACTATGAAAAGGAAACATTTTTATCGAATCAATGAATTAGAGTATGCAGAACTAGGTTGTGTGAGAGTCTTGTAATGATTGTAGGATGATGTAACTCTTTGCAAAGATATATATTAATGATGGGTATTCATAGAGATGATTATTTATAAACTCTAAATCCATTTACCCATTCCTCTACACTAGACCAAGACTTTCTAATTATCTAATCTTTAGGTATTATATCTAGGGGATAACTTTTAAGGAGGGGATCCACAATAAGGATGGTATCTCAATAGTGACAATGTTATTATTTATTTTCAGTCATGTATGGGTTATTATGGGAATGTCCAAAGAACTAACTACATTGTTTCATGGTTTTAAATGGGATGTACATCTTGTTTTTACAAAGATGTATCGTAATCCTTATAGATAAAAATAGTGTCTGGGGATATTGAATGGATATTGAAGGCTTCATGGTGTGATGCCTCATCTTGCAATAGATTATTGATGAACACCAAAAGCCTAAAAAAGATATTGTATCCAATACCAATTATGGAATTGAATAGGGATGATGGAACTGTGGTTTTCTTGACAATATTACCCAGTAGACCCCATAACGATGATGATGTTTTACTGGTCATAGATATGTTGATGAAGGTAGCCAATTTTTTCCTCATAGAGAGGCCTTCACCCTTTATGGTATGGGTAGTCTTTACATATTGGATGTAGTTATACTACTCAGAGTTCTGAATTATATTATTTCAATCATGATCATCATTTCATGCCTCTATTTAAGAAGTGTATCTAAAAGCCTTTGGGATCACATGATCTTTTGCGTATAGTCTATCATCCACAATGTGAAAACCAAAACAAATAAATATTTTAGATTCTATAGGATATAGTATGCTAATTTTTTATTGAATTTAGTGGCTCATAAGTGAATAATATAAAATTCATGTGGTTTGAGGTTGTTCTTCATTTTTTCATATATGTTTCTCCTAGGAATATAAAAATTTCAAATTAAAAAATAATGGAATCTAGCACCCCAATTTTTCTGGCCATTTGAGAGAGTGGGAAGGGTTCTAGTAGTAGCATATCATTTGTCACTTACATATGGCTAAAATGACATCCATTATGAGTTTATTATGATGATAATATTAAGATATCACTCTGAACATTCTCACGTGATAGTTGTTAATGACATTGAGATGGATATTGATGCATCCTTCGAGGATTATATGATCCATATAGTGTATTGTGGTTAGGTTAATCATCAGGGAAAGATTATAAATTTAGTTCGACTCTAGTGCAAGCATGGTAGTTTGCACGTTGGTACCTTGGAAAGGGAATCATATATGTAGTGAAAATGGCTGACCTTTTTATGATTCCAATTGTGATTATTTGAATAAAATTCAAGCATGAGATATAATATATTGGGTAGGTTATAAGATCACTTATTTTTGGATTATGTATCTATTTATGATTCAGTAATTTTTTTTGGATTTGGTTTTTTTAGCCTTGTTTGGAGAGTCTAAAACATGATGGGTTGGTTCTGGGGAAGTATTGTAGATGTGAATGAGCCAAAACCTACTGGATTAATTCATGATATAATATGTAGACTTCTGTGTGAATTTATTGGGTAATATTAAACCTAATACCATTTTGAGATATCGATTTAGTAGGGAAAGCCATGAGACCGAGATATACAATATCAAAATAATTAATAACCTAAAATCCATTTTTATTCAACTTTTTATTACTAGAGACTTGATTTTTTGTTTATATTAAAATCATTTGAATCATGATATAAATAGCATATTCATGCCATAAATTAGCCACACCAAGCATTTAGACTCTATCTCCATGTGTTTTAAAAATTCTCTCTCATTACTTAGTGTATATCCAATCAATGACTGGTGTCTACAAATCCACTTTGATCTATAATTTTTTACTCAGTGGATCTTTTTGATTTTGATGATGAGACTGATTGTAATCCTTATTTTCTTCTTTTCTTCATTGTATTGTTGGTATTTTCAATGTGTACATCCTTATATTTGGATATCATTACATTATTAAGTTCATATTGATATATTTTACCACTCATAATTTACGAGAATAAAGGAGGCACTCATCCTTAACCCCATAATTTCAGATTTAGTTTGCATAAACTCTACTTATGATATTTTTGTTCAAAACCATTTCCTTAATGTCTATTTTAATTATTCTACTTTATTCAATGAGGGAGATGATGTATATGTTCTATGTACATTTCATACATAAATATTAACCATAACTTGTTGAAAATTTATATACTTATACCTCTAAAATATCACATTGACTACACTATAATTATGACTAGACTTGTTTTTAAACATGAGGTGAGCATTCTCATATAGTTATTATTTTTTCATAGTTTTAATAACTCATATTCCGGATTCACAATGTTAATTTATTGGAAAGGAGCTTCTAAATTTGGAATGTCTTAGTAAATGGGAAATTCATTATGATATAAATCCCATGAATTGAATGGATGAAATGGTACAATAAACTAGTTTGTTATGGGTATAATTGAATGAGAATTTCAAATGGGTTAAATGACACTTGAAAATGAATTGGAATAATTATGGTTATGATTTAAGGATTATTCGAGAAAAATGAATGTTTATTGTGTTAATGAATTGATTATTTAATGTGGAACGTGATAACATGTTATATATGCATTTACAGAAGTATACTGAAATGATTATATATATTCATTGGTCATAGTTTTGATGATTATCTTATATATAGGTCCTCATTTTACTTATTTTCAAATTCATATATATAGGTCTTGGTATTTATTGTGAATAAATTGTTATATATAGTTATTGGTCATAGTTCTACTAATTTGATTTTATATATAGCTTGTGGATAGTTATTATAAAATTGTTATATATAGGGATTTTTCTTAGACATATTGCAACACTTATTAGGCTCACCACATTATATATAGTTGAATTGTGGGGTCTAACCTAAGAGGGTTATAGAATTTGTTTGTATGGTTCCGAGGTATGATTAGACATATCTTCAATTTTTTCATTGTTGGACAGTTTGGTCAAGTTTTTCATCATGGATCTTGTGGGTTAAGTAGTTTATTTTTGGGAAGTATTAACTTATTAAATTAATAAAACTATTATAACATTATTTGATACACAGTATATAGATATTTGACATGTTTATATGTTGTTGGTATTGTCCTAATTAGTTATACTCACGCACTATTTTTTCCATCGTTCAATACCTGGGAAGCTTTCATTTGTGTAGGATTGGATAAGGGTAAGTGGACCAATTCGATTGATTTTACTTGGATGGGTTGTAATAGGGATAAAGGATCAACAGGGGGATTAAGACCAGGGTCATTAGTTTATTTTATAAAATCTTATAGCCTTTTATTGTGTGATATTCAACACTTAATTTAGATAAATTATTTGTCATTAAATGATGCTATTTTTTTCTTATTCTTAATTCATCAATCTTTTATTTTACGATTATTTCAATTGCTTTCTGATACTCTAATATTTTTATTACATTTAAATTTCAACTCTATACCGAAGGATATAGTATCCCCAGTATACTCTTTACTGCCTTACTACTCCCTGGAAGCCTCTAATGTATGGGGGGTGCACCAAAGGTCACAAAGCCATATCACATGGTCAAATGAGATAGTACCGAGTCTATAATGTTATATATATAATATAATATTTATGTCCAATAAACATTATATTTATGATATTTTCACATTATATAACATTATAGGAAAAATATATATTTTTATAATACATTACAAAATATAATATATACTTTATGAATCATTATAATAAATGTTTTATTTAAATTATACTAATGTTATATAAAATTATATTTAAGGAGTTACAACATTAATGTAAAATGTGAAATTGCAAGATGTTCATTTTCATGTTATTTTATTAGATTTTCCAGCATAAACATCATTTTTTTAAAATATAAATATATTTTCATTACTTCAAATTTTTTCTCAATTATGTTATAAATGAGTAATTTTGTAATTATTATTTTCTTATATTATTAGTTATAATTTATATTAAAAACTATTTATATAATTAGTGACTAATGCAATAACTATTGTAATTAATAATTAATAATATATTCCATGCATGGGTGTCCTCATGGTTTGGATCATTCCATGGTTTCCACATAGAAAATATTTTTATTCCCACTGGTTGGGCTTTAGATTCATAACTACATATCTTTTAATATAATACCCTTGACAGTATAAGACAGAACATGGAGGGATGGTATTATCATGTTGACTATATAGGTTGAAATTCAGACCTTGGGCCATGTACACCCACATTGGAATGTGATATGAAGAGAAGTGAATGACCTATACATGTGTCGAGTTGGTATTACTTTCGATAAAAAATCCAATTAGTAATAGTAATATTAACTTTTCATATATTTAATTACAAAAAATGAAATTAATATATTTAATAATTAATAATCATGAATATCTAGAATCATGATTTTGGAGAATTATTTAAAATTAGATATACCTTTATAATAATTAGTTATAAATTATCATGTAATTATTAGTAAAAAATTGATTAGCATCATTAATAAATAATAATATAAATAATATTTAATATTAAAATTAATAACTATTATTATATTTAATCACTAATAACTAAATAATTAAAATAAAAAATTAATAGTATAGACCCTATTGGAGTGGCCTAGTTGTCATTATCATTTACTTGAATCCACAGAGAGAGTAATTGGATTCCAATTGGTTGTTCTTCAGTATCATGATTACATTCGTGTTTTTTTAATAAAGTCGATAGTGTAGGAAAAAATAGATATGGAAGGTTATGTGTAGTCAAATATATAGGGTGAATTCACAACCTAAGGTCTTGAATACCCAAAAGGGAATGACCGATGGTTGGAACAACATGAACCATACAAGGTTTGGGTTGGGTTTCATTTTAAAAAACAACAAAAAATAATTTATAATATAATTAATAAAATATAATATGTTTATTAACTAATGTTATAATTAATTTAGTCAATAATTAATAGCTATGATAGGATAGAAACATGAGTTTCGAGACTAATTTATTATAAATAGTAATATTACCACTATTGGGAATAAATAAATAATTTATTAATTACAAAAAACCAATTACTATAATTAGTTAATATCCATAATATTGATATTCTATAATTTAAATAATAATTAATAATATTAACATACAAATATAATAAGGTGTGTAGGGTATGTTGTGGGTGGAACATGAGCCAATTTATAATTAGTTCAATCCAACCCTATCATCAAAGGAACATATTAATTAAAAAAAATTATCCAAATCATATTAATGAAACTTTATATGAATAAAATCCAAATCAGTATTTAATCATGTCGATGTTCAACAAAAACCTTTACTTGATTTATTTAGGAACGATTTTTATCATCTATAGTCCCCTAAAATATGGTAGCATCTAGTGATAAGGAAGGATGATGAAACCTATATTTTTTACATGTGTCATGACGGGGGAAAGGGATAGTGGAAAGGGTATACAAGACTTATATAAAAACATTCTAGTGTTTAAAAAAGAATGCACATTGTACCATTTTATATGATTAACACTATTATTTTAATATATATTAATTAAATAAGAAAATTATAAAATATTTGAAAATTTATTTTATTTTTAAATGATGTAATATATTTCTTATTTGATAATTCTCATGTTGCCTAAAATAAAAATGACTAAATAATATTTTATTTAAGATTTTTAAATATTTGAATAAAATAAACCAAATTTTGTTAATATTAATAATCGAATAATGTTTTAAATAAAATTTGTTACATATTATTACGTTTATTATATTTTTAAAATAAATAAATTTTTTATTATAAAGTTTTTAGTATAAAAAAATTTTGTTATGTATTAACCAATTATTTTAAAATAAATATGTGATAAATTTAATTTTATTAATTATCTGGGGGAAAATTCATATATTTACATTAATATATTTAAATTTATCATATTTTAATTATCTAATAAGCCAATATCAAATAAAATTAATAAATTTTATTTATTATTTTTAATTAAATGATATATTTTAAATGTATAAAAAATATTTTCTTTTGATGAAAATTAAATTAGTTTAATTCTATTAATCATCTTGAAAAATATTATTTATACACAAGTATAAAAAATAATGTTTTAAGAAATGATATAATGGATAATTTCTTTCTAAACCTAATACATTATTATTTGAGTCAACATATTTATAAAATTATTTTACAGTTAAAAATATTTTATTATTAATCGTAAAAATTTCTATTTTTATAATTTTTTTATAAAATGCATTTATATGAAAGCATATAAAACTATTTTTAAATAATTAAAATCCATATAAAAATTTATCTAGTGATTTTTTATGATGAAAAAAATACTTGGATGTTTCTAGAAAATTTCTATTGAAACTTTAAGTGAATAAAATAAAAAAATTATTACACTAAAATATTGTAATGATAAATTTTACAATATAATTTTCTATAATAGAGTATATTTGATTAATTAATTATTCATTGATTTTTTTTATTTTTATACATGTCTTATTAGTGAATATTTCAAGTGAAGATTAGTGCATGTTTGTTGTTTACAGTGGAATATTCTAGTGGACGTGTCACTAGAATTTCTGATGGAAGTTTCAAAGGTATTTCCTATGAAATATTCACATCCATTTCCTATGGATTTTTCACTAGAATTTATTGTGAATTATTTGATATATATTTTCATGTAGAAGATGAAATTAACAATTGAATTTTCTTAGTAATGTTCCCATGAGAATGTTTTAGTGTAAGTTGCACAGAATTTCTAGTGAACTTTTCAGTGGAATTTCAAATTGAAGTTTCAATGAAATTTACAATGGAGTTTTATAATATAATGTTCTATAAAACGTTTCAATTGAATTTATGTTAGATGTTTTAATGTAGTAATCAGTGTATGTTTCAATTTAAATTCTATTAATATTTCTATGAGAATTTCTAGTGAACGTTTCAACAGCTTTTTTTAGGATATAGTTGAATTTAAAACTTGAATATTTTGGTGGAATTCTACAATGGAATGTTCTACGATATGTTTGAAATGAATTTCAAATCGATGTTTCACTATAATTTATATTCAAATATTCAATATTTCATTGATTTTTTCTAATAGAAGATTAAATTGGAATTTTCCAACAGAATTTTCACTAGATTTTTCATTAGAAGATTCATTGGAATTTCAAAAGAAAATTTCCATGGAACTTTTATTGAAAGATTTAACTAATTTCGAATAAGAATATGATGTTATAAAATAAATTTTCTATAAGAAGTTTACAATGTAATGTTTATATAATTTCATTTATGTATTTCAATGGAACTTCTAGTGGATTTTTCACTAGAATTATGAGTAAATGATTCACTAGAATTTATAGTAGATTTAATAAGAAATCTTTTAGTTTAATATCACATTAACATTGGAATTTTTGAGTGAATGATTCCATAAAAATATCCAATGAATGTTTCACTAGAATTTCAAATGAACTTTTCAACATAAAGTTTTATGTGGATGTTGAAAAATCTATTGG
This sequence comes from Viscum album, assembly GCA_963277665.1. Lineage (NCBI taxonomy): Eukaryota > Viridiplantae > Streptophyta > Magnoliopsida > Santalales > Viscaceae > Viscum > Viscum album. The sequence continues at coordinate 43,297,188 of OY728162.1, forward strand.
GATCTTACACTTCAATTTTCTAGTGGGGTTTCCAACATACATTATCCAAGTGAAAATATAATAATCTTCATGTGGACACCTACATTGGTTTTTTCATTGGATGTTTCTACATGATTTTTATATTAGATGTTTCCATAAGAGGTTTACAATGTATGTTGATGCTAATTTTTTTTCAAAAACATCCATTTAATTTTTTACTAAAATTCATGAAATGATATTTCCCTCACATTTTTAATGAGAATATATAGTTTAATCGGTAAGGATTCTACTAAAATTTCAAAAGGAATATTTATATTGGAAATGTTCCATGATAATTTTACAATGAAGAATCATTAGAACTTTCAACTCCTATTAATTAAGATTGTATATTACAAATTATACTATATGATCCAATGGAAGTTCCCCACAAACATGTTGTGAATGTAACAAAATGTTTTGAGTAAAATCTCTATAGAATGTTCTAGTAAATGTTCTAATCAGTGTATACACATCCATAACATTAGTTTACACATATTTTACCCATAAATAACAATATTTCAACCTTACATAAATTTTTCTACCAATATTCATTCACATACATAACATTATATCACCCATACATAACTTTTTTTACCTTTAATTGACAATTTTTTACCCTTTCTTGATAGTTTTTTACCCTTAGATATCATTATTTTTAAATATAATTTACTTCCTCTACCCTTACATAACCTTTTATTCTATAGAGAGATTTTTTACCCTTAATATTATATTACCTCTATATAAATTTTGTTTATCATTACATAATATTTCATACGAGGACATATCTTTTGTTTACCCTAACAGAAATTTTGTTAATCATACTTAATATCGATTTTCCCTTAAAAAAAATTATTTACCTATTAATTATCTTAAAATTTACACATTTATAAATATTTATTACCCCTTATTAAAATTGGAATACCCTAACATATATTTACTCTTATATAAATTTTTATACCCTTACATAACATTATTTTATCCTTAATTTTCTTTCGCTTCTTCTTCCATAACTTTTTTGTACCCTTAAAAACATTATTTTTACCCTTAATTAACTTTTTCATTAAAATTACTTAGATTTAGATTACTATTATTTATATTTTTATACCCTTAAATAACTTTATTTTTATCCATTGTTTTTTAACCTTTATTAAATTTTGTTACAATTAATTAGCATTATTTTACCATTACATGACTTTAGTTTACTATTACATACCTTAGTTTAACCTTATGTGAATTTGGTTTCCCAGTCATATGATTATTCTACATTTAATTAACGTTGGTTCATCCTTACTTAACCTTAGTTTACACTTACATAATATTGTTTTACCCCTATATAATAATGTTTTACCCCTACATAACATTATCTTACCCTTAATAATTAATTTTTACTTTTTTACTTTATTTTTTCCATACATAACATTACTTTACTATTAAATTTTCCAATGAAACTATATTTTGGAAAGGTTCATTAAAAATTTTAATTGAATGTTAAGCTGGAGATTAAAGAGGATGTTTTCTAGAATCTTCCCGTGAAAGTTTCACTTCTTATTTAAATGATTATTTCTACTATAATTTGAATGAAATTTTTATATTATTATTTCCACAAAAAATTTGAATAGTATATTTCACTTGAACAATGGGTATGAATTCTCGATGTAATTTTCTAGTGGGTGATTCTATGGAATTTTTAGTGAAATGTTTTCTCAAATTTTCCACCATACATTGATAGTATAATTTTATAGTGAATGTTTTTACTAAAGCATTCTATTATAAGATTCATGTTGGGTTATTAGTGTATGATTATAACATAAATTTTTATTAAATGGTTCAATTGAAATTTTGGTGTTTAAATTTTGACAATTATGTTCAATGCTAAGTGACGCTAAAATATTATTCTATAATAATTTTCATAAAATGATTCAATTAATAATTTTCTAGTTGATATTTCCACATGAATATTCTAGTGTGGGTTCATCTGAGTTTTTCTACTAGAGTTTTACAAAGTATATGTCTACTAAAATTATATAGTGAATGTTTCAAAATAAACATTCCACTGAATGTTTCAATTGGATTACAATTAAAATATTTTTTATTTTCTAGTTGATGATTACAACTAAATACTCCCTTGAATGTTTCCAATTTAATTTTTCATTCAATTATGATTCTAAAATCCTCTGATGATTTTTTCAATCAATGGTTTATAATGGATTCTTTAATATTATTTTCCCAATGGATGTAAAATTTTCCACAATAATTTTCTTCTTGAAATATTATTCTTTTATATATAATATTTATTTTGAAATTTTCACATGTAGTTTGCATTTTAGTTTACAATTTCAATTGAATTATTAGTTAAAAAATTAAAAAAATTATCTACTTTAAATTTATAGTAAAATTTAAAACAATATTTTGTAATGTTTTTATACAGTGGAATTATATAAATGTTTTTTCCTAGTGATACATTTCAATATATAATTATAGTAAAACATTATAATATAATTTTTCTAAAATCATTACTAGGATTGTTATGTAGACCTTTTTAATGTAATTTTATAGTTTAAATTGTAAATAATATTCTTTTTCATAAAATTATAATTATTTTTTGGGTATTAATGTTTCTATTTTAAATTATATTTATGAATGTAATTTTATTAGTAAAATAATCATAATATATTTTCATTATCAGTGTGTAAAATTATTAATTATCTATAAATATCCAAAATAAACGTCAAATGGAATGTTTTTAATTATTTTTATTTTTAAAAACCATTTCTGATTTTTTGAAGAATAAAATTTTCTTTCTTCTTGATTCAAGATAAAATTATTTTCTAACATATGAATAAAAATTAATAATATTATAAGGTTCTGTAAATAACTATGGAATCATAGAAAGAAATATATTTCATTAATAAGTAAAAACATTATTTATATTTTAAATTATTTAATATTTTTTCAAATTAATTTTTCTACATTGTTATTAATTCAGTTATAAAATATTTTTTTAATGTAAAATTAATTGTTATTTTCTTAATATTTTTTTTAAAAAAATTTGTAAGGGTAAATCTATAAAAATATTTATTAAAATTCTAAACAAAAAATTATTATTTTCAATATTTTCATTTTGAACTTTTTTTTAATTTTTACCATTTCTTATGATTAGCAATGTTGCACATCGCTAAGGGTACAACGTGGTTTTTAAAAAAATATCTCAGAATCCATTTTTTTAAAATCCCATTAATCCAATAACTAATTTTTCTGATGTACATGAATCACCATTGGTATATGGGTTATTATAATTAAAAAGGCTAACTAGAGACTTTAATGACTATTTTCGGAAGTATTGTGTTGACTGTTATAGTCAAATTTCATTTAATTCTACTATGGACATTTAAAATCCATAAATCAATATAATTTATTTATTCATGGGTCCCATTTAATGTTAGTATTTTTTTAAATAAAATTATTTTTACATGGGTTATATCTATTTAATTTATTTGATTTCATTTATTATAGGGCCATGCATTTGGCTTCCCCACCATATCACTTCTTTATTATTCCCCACTAGCATAAAAAATGAATCATCCTCCTCATGTTATGCTCCTCCTTCTCCTGGTTATTCATTGCACTATGGATCCACCCCACATTCACCTCATCTATGTACATGTTTCTACCTTCATGGAATAATTTAAATGAATCATTGACAACATCCTAGTGTTTCAGACCATGTCCACCAGTCTCATTCCTCCATGGGATTGTGTTCATAATGTCAATACGGTTGTACAACCACCATGGATAACCATCCATAAAATCTAATCGGTACTTTTTCTTCATAATCGAAACAATACATGGAAGAACATTAAGTAGTTAGGGATTCATGTGACAATATAGGTCATTTTTTTCCTCTAATTGAAAGCCAGCAGCCACCCCGTCCAGGATCAACGACCCCTATGTAACGATGGTGTGTTGGCAACCTATGTTAACCATGATGTTGTGGGAAGGAACTTTTAGGTCCCTTATAACATTAAGAAGGATGAAAACATATTTAAATTTTTTTAAAAATGATAAATTATTTTCTAATGAATGATTTTTTTTCTGATAGAATGGTGGATCATGTCTTATAAATCAATATCTGCATATTTTATTTGAGGAAGACATTTTCCAAGAAAGAACATTCATAATTTTTTTTGGATAAGGTGATTTCTCATAAATTAATCTCCATAAAAATATATAAAGGATCTTTTTCAGAAAGCTTCTTCCTAGATCAAATTCAAGGAAGGTGCATTCCTAGAAAATGACCAATTTTTGTATTGTATATATATTTTTTATCTATTTATATATATAATAAAAAAATATAATATTTAATAGATTTTATATCACTATTAATTTAATTTTTATAATTCTAAAAATAAAAAAAATCACCCAAACCTACCTTTTATAAGGTAGTGGATTTACACTTATTATCAATATATCTTATTTGAGACAAAAACTATTATTTTCAGCAATAAATGAATAACATATTTTCTAAAATAACACATTAATTTCAACAAAAATCATCATAGCATGTTATTAATAATTAATTATTTTCTAATGATTTATTTTATAATAATTAATATTATAATTACATAAATATATAATAATAAATAATTATATGAAGAAGGTCTACCCAGAATCCAAATATCCTCAAAAAATTTCAAATTTTGGAAGAAAAAAGATGAAATGAGAACATGAAAATTGATGGGGTCACACATAGAGACATTACCTCATCCTTAGATTAATCTTAATAACTATAAAATGTAGGATCATTTCCATAATCATAGTAAAATTAATCAACACATTAGTAGTCTCCCACTCCAAATGTGAGTTACCTTGATTGAGGATCCCAAGTATCACTTCATTGGTTATTTATAGATTTATAGTTGACTTCATATTTGATTCCCTATAAGATTACTAGGTAGAAAAATCCCTTATATGATTGAAAAAATCCGTCTATCACCTATTTTTTGGATGAACCTTTGTAATACAATCATTGAGGACTATCTTTACATTACCATTTATAAAAACATACGTAAAATAAATATTCACAGCTACCTATAGATAAGTGATGAGAGGTGTCCAACAAAACCATCCACCTCATTTTTCAACCTCCAACACATGATATGTTACCCCATTTAAAATAATTTCTTCTATAATTGTAGAAATTATGAATCACTTGATAATAATCGATGTTCAACAAAAAATCTAATTTTATGGACCCATCATCCTATTGAACATGGATTTAGATGTATATGGCTAGTGGATACGTAATAAAACCTTTACCTTAAGTTGGTAAATGAGTGTAATATTTCAATAACCATTGGTAAACAACATCATTTGTATACTATACCATAGAATACATAGCCTCATCTTTGTGATTCCCATCATTGCAAGAGCATTAAATGAAAATAAAAACAGAATTACCAACCTACTAACCAAGATCATATTGAAATCCATGTGGTTCATGACCAAACCTAGATTAACATGATATAATTCCCCTTATAGATCCATTTCATTGAAATTATATAGGTTAGAGGAGTAATAATTGACTTTAGAATTTCCATTCTCAGTTTTCTTTCAATTCTGTTCCACAATATGTCTTTTATGTTTGTCTAGTTCCCTGAATCTATCCATTTTTTCCCTCTCATATATCTTGAATAACAAAAATTATCATTGTGGAACATGTCATTTTGATTTATAACTGTATTTCAGTTATCAAAATAATACGGAATATCCCCAAATATGATATTGATATCAATTTTATCAGTCAAAGTCATGAAATCTATTGTTTTCAATAAGAGTTGATAAAAAAATAAAAATTATTAAAGATCGTTAAAAAGTATCCAAACAAATCCCCCCCTATGATTTTTTACATCATTATGGAAACAAAAACGGCTAATGTGATGTGAAACTAAATCCATAGATTATAGATAATCCATTTCAAAGTAATGATTTGAATCCAGTCATGTGATGCACTATGTCTCACAAAAAATAGATTAAGTTGGGCATCCCACTCTTGAAAATAGAGTTCACCTGGCCAAAAAGATATCAATACAAACCACCAATATTTAACATTTATGTCATAATTGGGGAAGAAAACATGAATGTTGCCTCGGTCGAGTGGAAAAATTCTACATTCATTAAATCCCCACCACATTACACGTTTATGGCGAGGTTTATCAACCCTCCAATGTTTCAATCCTAAATAGAAAAACCATAGTAATTAACTAAAACATTAAAATATTGAGCCTAATTGAAATTGAATCCTAATTATAAAAGGATGAGAGTTTCCAGTCCACTTCTAATATATGATCTGATACACCTTCTTTGTGAGAATCAAATCATCAATTTCAAATTCCCTTAGCCACCATCTCCTTCAAGGATGAAGTGGAAGACATCATCTCCCTTGAAGAACAAGCCTTTTGAAATAGGTTGGTGATGATTACCCCTAACAAAATCTTGATATCATGGTAACAAGGAAATTCCATGGAGCCTGTGAAGTCCTATATTTTTAAAATAATATGAAATGTAATTTATTATTCTAATATTAAAAATCTAATTATTTAATAATAATAATTTATTTATTAAAATATAATAACAATAAATAATAATAATTAGTAATTAAGATTTTAAAAACATGGATTATCATGACTGCACCAGGTTCATTAGTGTCTCTGAATGGATGATGTTTTGGATTACATATGATACTACACTATATAAATCATGTGATGGCATGTTTCTTCTTATTGGACTCCATCTCAAGAGGTATTTGTAAAAAATATTACTGATGATGATGACTATGATAGTTCGAGGGTGGGTATTAGGATCATTGTTCATTAAAGAGATATAAAGGTTTTGCGTCTCATTTCTGGGATATTCATGATTCTTGGAGTAAAATTACGGTGGAGTCATGCACTATCATATTTGGTATTCTTCTTGTTCTCTCAAAAGGATATATCAAGGTATTGATTTGGTCTAACTTCATTATAATGTTAAATTATATAGATCAAATGGGAGTGATCACATAGATATATGAACTTATTCATAGAATGATTTGGAATTTTGTGGAAGACATCTACCCCTTCGATATTTTTCATTAAGAAAGTGTGTAATTTTGATTTCTATAGGTTGGTCTGCTTTTTTAAATAAAAGGGTGACCAATATTTTAATTTTTTCCCAAATTGGATTTTTTATTTTGATTCATGCGATTTGTAATTTAATCATCTTTTTCAGAAAAAATAGGTATCTTTTGAAGCTTATAAAATATAGAATATAATTACAATGAAATAGGAAACCAAAAAATTGACTAAAAATATAAAAAATTTAGTTGAAAATAAATATAATTTCACAAGTATAAAAACATATTTTACATGAAAAAAACATTATTTATTAATTACATAAACATTACAATTACAAACATTTTTATGATTAAAATATAGTATAAGTAAAATATAAATGAATTTTAAAACCTTATTGAAAAAATAAAAATTATTTGACAACAAAAGGAATTATGAAAAACTAATAAACCAAAAAAATTATATTTTAAAAAAAATTAACATGAAACAAATTGACATAAAAATTCTATGTATTGAAATAAAATTATTTTTTCCCATTGAAATTAATTTTCATTAAATTTTTTATGAATTATTATTATTTCCAATTATTTTTTATGTTTCATTAGTGTGAAAATTTTCATTTATAATTTTTTATACTATATAATTTTTTTTGATTTAAAAGTCAACTACTCGAATTATGAGACTATCGTTAGGTATGGAATATGAAATTTTCCCAAGGTGAAAGATAACATTAGGGTGAAACTTTTTTTTGGTTAAATGACATTCAATATTTATTGATTTCATATTTTTATTATAAATTTTAGGGAAACAATTATTTACATCATGATCAATGTCTTGTCGGATTAATTTGAGGATATCATTAGGTCCATAATGTGGGTTTTACCCTAGACATGATGTACATTTAATGTGCATTAGATGTTTATTTACATACCATGTAAAATTTAATTACCCTTAATTATTTTTGTATTATTTATTTTTTTCATTTATCGCCTCCTCTTTATCCTCACTTCACAAAACCCTCCTACACTATAATTTCAGCAATTGCCGATCCCAAACCTTCATAATCACCCATTTTTTACGAAAGCATTATTATAATTCCTAACTAGTTGAAACTTAATCATATGTATTCATGTTTCATATTAAACTCAATTTTAATTGGATTTTCAATTTGGGTGTTTATTCATTTCATACATATATCTAAATAGTTGAACCATCTATTTCTTTTGTGGTTTGATTCCAACGGGTTTGTATGAACATGGAACATCCTTTGGTGTGTTTGGAAAATCTCAAAAGTTCTTATTTGGTATTCTCTTAGTTCTAGGATTGAGAATCATCTTCACCTATGAATTGTTCATGTAGGTTTTTATGTTTGTTTTAATTTATTTATTAGTTTTTTTTATTTTTTCCCTATATTCCTTATTTATCATGTATTGGAAAATGGGTTTTTATGTGAAATATTGATAAGATGTTGAATTATCAAGGGATAATTCCTTCAGAGTATAATGAAATTATCAATAAATATTATTAATGTTTCATTCTAAAATATTATCTAATGATATTAATAAAAAAATATCAAACAATAGTTTTATGATTATAAGAGGATAAATTATTAAAAATTTATGAAAGGATAATTATGTAAAATTATAGAATGATAATTATAAATAATTACAAAATGTTATTTTGATTCAATTAATAAAAGTTATTTTTAAGGAATTATAAAATGATAATTATATTTTATTAACAAGAATAATTCAAAACAAATTATCATAGGAAAATTATAAAATGATTTGTTATAATAATTTATGAGAAAATAATTATAAAGGTATAATTTATATGAAACATCCAAAAGTTAATAAAAATGGATATTTTTATAAAAATAATATCAAGAGATAATTATAAAATGATAATTTACAATAAATCATTCTAATAAAATTATAAAACAATTATTTATATAAAATTGTCACGAGATAATTATAAATGGATATTTTATAATAAATTAATGAAATATAATTATAAAATGGTAATTTATAAAAAATTTCATCAAATAATTATAAAATTATAATTGAAAAAATTATCAATAGATATCTAAATAATAATAATTTATAATAAATAACAAAAATATAATTATAAAAGTACAATTTAAAATAAATTATAAATATATATATATATAATAAAAATTTATTATAAATTATCAATTTATAATTATACAAGGACAATTTTTGATAAATTATCAATAAAAAATTATACGTGGGGGGAAAATTGCTAACACAGGAATTGGCCTAAAATGATAATTCAAAAATTATCTAGGAAAAAAAGTATCAATCGATGTAATATTTTATTTCATTTTGAAATAAAATACTTGTTTTTTCTAGGATCCTGTGATGAACTGTGAGTGTTCACATGGAAAAATCTATGATAAGAAGGCCCGTTAAGAGGTTTTCTCAACTGTGGAGATTTACACTCTAGCATTCAAACCACAAAGGGTGGAATATCCATACTGTTGGTGCTAATGACTTTTAGATAATATCATTCATTCTTTATAAGGATCTCATAGCATCTGTTTCTACAATATGATTATAATTTTGTAATATTTGATGTACATTCTTGATTTCTTATCACATGTGGGTGTGTGTGTATCCCATGACACCATTTGACTTACTTACCAGAGAATTGTAGAGATATCTAAATTTTATGATGATGATTTATTCAAATGTTTGATATATAATGATTTTATATTCTATCATGATGTGTTATTGGGATATTATCATGCAAGACCTCGTTTTGTTTTTTTATTCACTGATTAGTTTGTTGTAAAGGTGAAATGTGTCCATAATTCATTGATTACTCCATGAGGGGTGCACACATGGAGTGTGGCGATGACAATGGTGGCCTTTGATAGAATTCTAACAAACTTGATGCCTTTTAGATATTGAGAAAATCGTTGAAACTAGATATCCTGTGGACTATGAGTGTTACTATATGCCTTTTCGAATCTGATTAGGTTGATGATATTCAATGCATTGTGGATTCTGAGTATTAAATGAATCTTTATAGATTCTGAGTAGGATACTCACTTGATGCCTTGTATATTTTGGGTGAAACAAAATATACTTGTGGAGGTTTCTGTTACATACTGACATATTATATCTTTTAATATATGGAGATGAAGCTGGTAAGCTCTTGGTTTTGAGGCATTTGGTTTGTACACAACCACTCTATTTTGGATTTTATGTTTATTCATGTCATATATTTTTTATTATTATGAAATATACTCTTATAATTTAAAATTTCATGTTAAGGACCCATTGGGGGCGGCTTATTGATACATATACTCACACCATAATTGGGAATTTCAGGGATCTTATATATTTACAAAGGAATATGGCGAATGGTAAGGGCCCTATGGAGGGTTTTTGAGATGAGGAGCATAGATCTGGTGGTGAAATAGCATAAAAACTAGTGTAAATTGTTGTTATTTATTTATTTACCTGTAATTTCAATCTGGTAGGGTCACTGCCTTGGGATCCTATTTATTATCTAAAAATTATTCCATTTGTCTAATTATGCTAGATTACTCTGATTTTTTATTATTGTTGTAGTTTATTTATTATTGTTTTTTAATCAATATAGATTGTATAGTCTCCCAACATTCAAATTTGGACACTCAATGCAGGTCAGAAACCTCGAGCATGTGGGGCAGCACACATGAAGTCATCTGACACTCTAGCTTGAATTCAATAGTTTTGGTTGGGATGTCACAAAATCGTATAACATCACTATGACTCAAATACATGTTTCTTTTATTTTACATGATTTGTGTTACAGTATATGAGATTTGTGACAGTTAGTATTTGGGTAAGGGAACTATGAATATTCCCGAAGAGAACTTTATGGTGGAATTCAGAGTTCCCATAAAGTGGTAAAATTATTTTTTGTTGTTACCGTTGAATGAATTCGAATTGATTGATACACATGGTGTTGATATGTTATTTTTAGAGATTTCATGTTAGTTCATGAATCATTGTTAGGAAAATATGTTCACATGACATATATATATCTATTATTCTATTACGTTTTAGTTATTTAATTAAATTCTTTGATTTCTGATTTCTTTTTGGGATTTTTTATCTTCTTTGGATATATCGATGTTGAAATACTATTGTGATATAACATTTTTTAATTAAATATTTTAACTAAGAAGGATATTTTGATATTATATATATATGATGACTATGACTAATTCAATAGGATTGAGGAATATGTTACTTTTTGGTGGGTATACATTTGGTTAATAGTAGACTCTAAAAATAACCTTTTGTGATCAAATAGACTGATTAGGGGTTATAAAAATAACTCTGTTTCATTTCTAAAGTATTAAATTTATATTATAAGAAATGTCACCTTAATGAAGTCTTATTAGAAAACATTAATGTTAGTCTAGAATACTCCCTCAATGGAGGATGTATCTACATTATCAATGGGTGTGTATAAGAATTTAGTTGAGCATGCTCATGCACATACTCTTTGGTTTCATAAAAATTCCCACATCAACTAAACATCATACCTTTGTTCCAATCCTATGAATAATTGTTAAAAAATATTATAATGAATTCTCTAAATTCACTCTATAATTTATCATCATTCCAAGGAACCAAGGGACCGTAGTGTGTTAAATAATGGGTTGAATCATTGTGTAAATCTTTAACACAGTAAAAATTATGATGAATTTGATGGTTATGCTAAGATTGAGCACATTCCATCCGTGTAAGACATTTTGATACCCCATATATTATATTTCCTACAAATAATATGAAAATAAAGGTGATTCGATGCGACTTTAAGAGGAATTTATTCATCAGGTTGATTACTTTACCCAGGGGTTCACTTGGGTTTTTTTTCCAAAAAGGAATATCATATTCATTTATTATATATTTATTACCAAAATCTAAACCAAATAATTGTGAAAAATATATTTCCATTTCCTATTATTGATGATAATTTCTATCAATTAATGGGATCCCATTGGTTCTACAAAATTTTTCTTCAATTGGGCAATCAAAAGTTTCATATAATAGAGGAGGATATTATGAATAGAGAATTTATGAGAAGGTATGTGTTGTATGAGTACATTGTTATTCCATTCAAACTGATAAACACACTAGTATGATTCATGTATATCATGAATAATTTCATCCACCCATACCTATATTCATTCTTTTTGGGGTTCATTTATGACATCCTCATCTACTCATCAAAATTGTATCACCATGCTACAATCCATGAGATGTCTTTGAGTATGCTTTGAGAAAATTAACAATACAAAACGGTGTTGATGTGTGACTTGTGGATTCATGTGGTATGGTATCTAGACTATGTAGTGTATGAGATAGTTATATCCGTGGACAATAATATATTATAATCATTCATGTCATGGATATTTACTAGGATCATTCCTGACATCAAGAGATTTCTAGGAATAATGGGGTATTATTGACAATTTATCGTGGATTTATCCTAACTATTAGCACCAATTACAGTGTTTATGATGAAGAAAGTTAAATTATTTTGGTCAGAACTCTTCGGTTTTTTTCTTATGCTCAATATATGGTTAACAATAGCTCCAATATTGACACTCTATGAGATTCAGATTAGCTATGTAGCGTATTGTGAATTATATGGAATTAGTCTAGGAGTGGCGCTGATGAAGAGATATAATATTGTAAATTATTTGTCTTGTAATATAAAACCCCACGGGAAAAACTACCCCACACATTACATGGATATTACAACTATGGTCTATTCTATAATGTGTTGGAAACAATATCTCTTTAGTGGAAGATCTTTCATCTGTACATACCATGAGATCTTTCACTTAATCTTCACATAGAGGAACCTAAATCAGAGACATAGGTTCCAAGTTGAATATTTGTAGACATTTGATTTTGGTATGATATTTTCATTTTGTAAGAGAAAAATATTTGTATATTCACTTATCTATATGGTGTTGGTTGAGTAGCACTTTGGCGAGAAACCCTCAACAGAGAAACATTGGTTGATGTGTTTTTTAGATTATTAGAGAATTTATACTTTCAAGGATCAGGTATTTGTGACTTCTACTATTTTGGTGATAACATCCTAACTTTTATACCAAATGATGAGTAGAATTTTATCAAATATTATGTGTTTTTTATGATGGAATAGTTTGTTAGTGGTGATCTAATTCTTAGATGGATGATGAATAATGAGGATTTGATCTTGGTACAAGGTAGGGTAGTGGTATCTAAATACATATGGGAGAGTATAAAAAGAGATTACAATACCAATATATAGAAATTAAATCTTAGTTTGACAAAGATGTATCATGAATTTATAATTTATTTTTGGTTTCTAGGGATGAGGAGGTACATTGTGGGTTTTGTCTTTTGATTCTCTACCTATCAGAGGAAGAAGACCAAGTACTAGTGACCATGTATTCTTCTTCAACCACTTCATCTACCTCTATGGAAGTGGGATGATGTAATTATGGAATTTTTGTTGGTATTACCTAGGAATAAGAAAATTGAAGACTTATTCTTTGAGATTTCTGATCGGTTAACAAAGATTTCTCACGTCTTACAAATTATAGAAAATATCCTAGTATAGGAATTGGGAAAGATCTATGTTCAAATGATTGTATGCCTGTATAGAGTTCTCATGTGTATTGTTTTATACATAGAATAATTTTTTACATCATAATTGTGTAAGTGATTATAGAAATATGATGGGGCTTGGTATATATTTATCACGACGTACTAACATGAGACAGATGGATAGTCCAAGAAGAAAATATGCAATTGGTGGATATGCATTGTGCTTGCATTGTGGAAATTTATGGAGAATGATATGATCATATATGTTGAAATTATTTTTTACACAAATATATTAATTGAGATTGGATTCATGTTTTCATTTATGAGGATATCTACGAGTGGACATGTAATTCATTAATATATTGGAATGAAGTAGGTAAAGAAATTGTTATTAGCCTTAATAGGGTTTAGGAGACATTCAAGAGAGTCCACCAGACATAGAAGAGTTTCTCAATCACTAATAGTAATTAGAGATCATTCCATGATTGGTGGAAGAGAATTTTTAATTCCACTATAGGTGATCTGGTTTTCTTAAGAGTGAATCCTCAGTCATTCCATCAACTTATGAGGAGTAAATGTACGATAACACTAGCATTGGTGGGACATTTCATGATCCTTGAATGTGTTGGGGAAATGGAATATGATACGGACCAACCTTATCACTATCTATGTTTGCATCATGTGTTTCCTATGTCACAACATTGGTGGTACATTGGGAATCCAATGAAAGTCATTGACTAAAAATACATGGAGTTGGATCCAGATGTGTCTCATGAAGAGAATCCAACGATGATTAATGGACATAGTGAGAGAGTACTGTGAGGGAAGAGGGTACCACTTTTCCAAAATTGGAGGAAGCATGGACAATTACCAGAGGAGATGTGGGTGTCCATGTCTGATGTTCAAGCTTATTTAATATAGTTATTCAATAAAAACCTCTATAGTTATTTCTAACGGATTAGAAGTCGATAAAGGTGGATCACTGTAGTATACTCAACTTTTAATGATAATTAAAAAAGTGTTGCTTAATAATATATCAGTGTTTTTATATGAGAAATGTAATTTACCAATAAAAATCATCTTATATGTAACTTATTTATATGTGTATTCAGAAAATAGTAACACTCTTATTCACACTTTACAGTATTCTATGGAATGTTTTCAATGTTTGGTGCTAAGTCAGTGTGAGATTATGAGGCATGTATTGTCTTAGAAATGACATTATTTTAATATTAAATATAATTTAATATCTCCCAAAAGGTGTTTTGTGTAAGAAATATTACATATTCGTCATGTTTGGAATGAAATATTTTCCACATGCATGGAATAAATTTTTTTTGCATTGGGTGTTTAGTTAAAATTCATATGAGGGTAATTTTTTTAAAATTTTTATTATAATTTTTTTTAAAACAACGTATCTCCCAAATAGTGGATTTTATATGAAATCTATGTTGATCATTCATTTTAGATGGGATAAAATAATAAAAATCAACTATTTTCAGTGTCTTTGTTTTTTTAGGACTGTTTTTATTTATTTATTTTTTATTTATTTATTTTTAATTTATTTATTTTTTCTATACTTTCTATAAATTCCAAATACAAGAAAATGGTTTATAAAAATTTAAAATTGATTAATACAAGTATTATATAGCTATAATTCTATAAAATTATCAATAAATAATAAATAAAAATTATTAAATAATAATTACACAAGATAATCAAATGATAATTTTAAAATTATTGTCAAATGAAAATAATAATATTATAAAATGTTAAATTATAAAAAATTTATCAAAGGATAATTAGGAAAAAATAGAGAATTATAATTATGAAGAATTATAGAATGTTTATTTCATTTAATTAGGGAAATATAATTATATGAAATTATCAAATGATAATTATATTTAACATTCATGGATAATTTATAAGAAAACATCATAACACAGTTATAAATGGATACATTATAATAAATTATCCATATATAATTATAAAAGGAAAAGCTATAGAAAATTGATAATATATAATTTTAAAAAGATAATTTATAAAAAATTATCAAGAGATAATTAGAAAATTTTATTTTATAATAATTTTAAAAGATAATTAAAAGAGTATATTCTATAAAAAATTATCAACTTATAATTATAAAAGTTCAATTTATAATAAATAATAAAATTATTTTTACAAATAAAAAATTTATAATAAATTATCATGTCATTATTATAAATGTATTTCTTGTAATGAAATTATCAATAAATAAATATTAAAGAATAATATACAAAGAAAATTATCATAATATAATTTATAATAAAATTTTAATAGATAATTATAAAATGATGTTTTATAATAAATATGAATGGATCATTATTGAATTATAATTTATAATAAATTTTAAAACTATAATTATACTTAATGTGAAAATGGCTGACACATGTTTTATCCTATAATGATAATTATGAAATTATCCATGAGTGAGAATGTTTCAACCTATGTTTTATTTTATTACATCATGGAATAAAAATGAAGGTTTCTATTCATCAAAACTATGATGAATTGAATGTTTTGACGTGTCATAGTATATGATAATAAGTCCAAGGTGGAGGTATTCTTGATTGTTGTGGTTTCCACAATAGATTTCAAAAAACATAAGGTGGTTTATCATTGCTGGTGGCCTTTAAGGAATTGAGGTTTGAAGTTCCTTTCAATATTGGGAACTCATAACAATGTTTTCCTTAGTATAATTATTTTGTTGGAATATTTTCTATCATTAATTGATTTTTCATCTCATATTGGTGTGTGTATTGTCCAAGACTCAATATGAATTTCTTTCATGAGAATTTCGTAGAAATATACATCCAATGAGGATTTATTTACCGAAATGATGGATATATGATGATGTTGTATTTGTTTCCTAATGTTTTTATGGATATTATCTTCTTATGACTCTTCATGTTTTTTATCTTAAGTATTAGTGTATTTTATATGATAAATATTTCCATTTTAGTTTGTTTACTCCTTGAGGAGTGTCTGTTTGGAGTGCGATGATGAAAAAAGTGGTCTATAATAGCCTTATAGCATAGTCTCAACTCATTTCCTTATGGATTTTACGTAGGTTGATAACACTAAATTACTTCTAGATTCTTAATTTTATGCAATCCCTTGTGGATTTTGAGTAGGCTGCATATACATTATGCAATGTGGATTCTGGGTAGTTTACTCACTCAATACCACATGAATTATGAGTGAAACACCAATAGCATTGTGGCTAGTTCCAATCCATAGTGATATAAAATAAATTTTATTGTCATAGATCTAATTTTGGTACTAGCAGGGGTCTGTGGTGTTTTTCATAATTCATGATGAATCAAGTTTAAATTCACAACTCATTTCCACCCTTATACCAAAGTATCAAACCGAGTTTGAATTGGAAATTAAAAATATAATAAAAAATTTCATTCCATTTTTATATAATAATTAAATTTTTATCCTTTTTATAAAGGTAAATATTATTTTTGATTATAATTACATTATTGTTGGAAGGGATTTGGAGAGCCCATAATGAAATTCATGTAAAATGGTCTAAACTATACAACATCGAAATAATATATATGGACTAAAATTCCTATGTGTTCTACTACATTCTTGAAATTTCCTTGGAAATTGGTGGGATAATTCAAAAAAAAATTGGATACATATATATGGTAGACCATAAATATCAATCCATCAGTTTTGAGCCCCAAAATGTTCCATCATTAGACAAATTCTTTAATGTTCATAGTTTTGAGGTAACATAAGTAATACATATGTATCTCAATATGTAGGCCTAAAATTGGTGACCAAATTTCTATGGTGATATGAAATTGGTTGGTAAAAATATTTTTAATTTTTCTCCAGACCTATAAAATGTTTTTCAACTATTATAGAACTGTGATCCATTTGATATCTCGAAATCTGAGTGCTTAAAACCACCTACAACTTTTCTTATGAATTGGAACCTTATGCAACCCATTTTTAAATTCAACGCAGAGGAAAGGTAGTTTTATTTATGAGTACTAAAAGAGTAGCCTAATCCATCTGGTGGTTATGGGTCTCCATATCTTCATACAGAGAGGTTATATAGAGTTGTTGATCCATACATTCTTCCTCCTCCCCTCAACGGCGGGCCAAATGGTGGATGCTTATTGACAGGGAGTAATAATTTTGTTAAAAGAACTACCAAAACATTTTTTCATAAGGGTTTGATGTATTTTGGCATTGAAAACATCTAATTTAGAAGTATATTTCATTGATTTATATTTGAATACATTTTTTGATTCGACAGAATGGTCTGCTATTTAAATTTAAATGATCAGTGTGAATATTTGTCTGTGTTACTTATGTTTTTCCAACTATAAAACACATGATTTATTTTAATCACAACTTATTTTAGATTATAATGTTTTTTGGAAACTATTATCACATGTATAATAATTGTTCCATTTCTATACAGTTTTTATATCATGTCTTGGTTCTACATGAATTGATTTAAACCTTATAATGTAATCAATATTATGATTATTTTAAACAAAATAAATTATGAAATACTAAATTAATATCTTAGTTAAATTTACTATATGTGTATTTAGTAAACACAAAATGTCCTAGGATTATCATATTATTCAATCTCCACTTTTTTTATGCTATTTACCATTATAAATTTATTTATTTTAGTAGAATTGTTTTTTAAAACCACTCCCAAATTTTAGATTTTCTATTGAAAATACACCCTATAATCCACGAAAAATAATTTAGGGACCACATAGGGTATACCCTATGCACAAAAAAATAATTAAATCATAATAAATTTTACTTATCATGGAAAAACAATAAAATCATGGTTACCCTATCACGGAGAGATTTGGGTTGTAGTGTGCCTATTTGATATAATAATTTTAATTCTTGTGAATATGTGAGTTTTTTTATCTTATAGAATTACTTATATTATTTTTGTTGTAATTTATTTATTGTTTAGGTTCTCATCATGATGTATTCATCTCTGAGAGATCTACCTCCTTTCGACCATGAATGAGAGAGGATCATACATCAGCAACACCAAGACACATAAGATGATCCCTTGAAGGAGGACACAACACACCTTGAGACTCTTCTAGACCCATATTCTTCATAAACTAAAATAGAAACATATTATATTGTTTATAACATGGAAAAAAACTAAGCACTAAAATAACTCTATTCCCCGGATGTTTATATCCAACTTATATATATTCAAGCACAAACAAAGAGAATAAAAAAATATCGAACACAAATTTTGTATAATTCACTTATTAACAAAATTTCGTGTATTTCTTGGAAAAGACCAACAAAAGTACATAATGGAATTTTTTACTGTATGTTTGACATTAAAACAAGATAATGTTGAAAAAGTATTATCTAAGATTATTAAATTCCCTTTCAGATTCAAGGAATCTAAAATAGATTGTCTATATTATTTTAACTCCCCAATTAGAGGATGTGCAGACATGAAAACCATTTTTCATAAAAAAAATTCTTCCTAGACTCTCAAAATAAATTTATAATGAAATAGATTTGTGTACTATGAAAATTAGATGGGGAAAATTTCATGAATATTTGGATCTTTTAAAAGTATTTCTCCATTTTTACTACACCACCATATAATAAAGACACATTGAATACAGTACATATATAAAGGAATAATTCCAATTGACTATAAAATGAATGATTTTTCAATAGGCGATGTTCTTATGTATAAGACCACAATTTATATAGTTAATCGCATGAAAACTATTTCAATAAACACACAATAGTTTGGTTCATGATCTAGTATTCCAATTCTAGGTTTATATGAGGTAAAAAGATTAAAATTTGAGAAGAAAGTGAACCCAAATTTTAAATAAGTAAATACCCTACTCCAATAACATGATCATTACCATGGGAAATCCCAACCTCTTCTAATTAATGGTAGTATCTTGGTAATTTTCATCAACCATTTCGACAAGATAGCACAACTGGGAGAATATTATGGGTGTTCTAAGGAAATATTTCTAGGATATCCCAATAACCAACTTGTTAGGAAAGAACCATACTATCAATCCAACTATAGAAGGATGGATAACCATTCTTATAGAAAATTGGATCTATAGATAACCTAAATAGTCCAGGAACCCCCAAGAGTATGAGAGTAAACCCTAAACACCACCCATAAATCATAAACCATCACAATGACTTTTCCCACAACCCATCAAAATATCAAGCCTATCCTTGAATAAATGATGAGACAAATGTCTGAAAATAACTTCTAATTCCAAAAAACCACCCAATTTCTACTCCAATACCAAAAAATCATTTAAGAAAACTCACCAACTTAATGCGAATAATCCAAAGTCATGGTTCTGGATTATAATCCTGTCTATGATTTTCCAATCACAAAGAAAAATGTAATGTATATTATATCACAATTCATAGTTGTAATTAATAATCTCCAACTTTTTATTCTACACATCAGGATTATTCTTATCCTAAAAACTATATTTCTCTACCGTCAAAAGATTCAAGTAAATAAAAATTAAACATAAATAAATTTTTTTACCAATTGAAGATTCTCAAAAACCATGCATTCCTCTTCCATTTCTTATAAGACTATCTAAATCAAAGAAAATATTTGGTAATGAAATTGAAAATGAGATCATGGTTACATTTAAAAAGGTAATAGTTTACATTCAACTCATGTATGTAGTAAAAAATAATTCTCCACTACACAATATTTCTCAATGAATATTGAACCATTCCATGGAAACCAAAGGGAAATAAGGGACTAATACTATGAGGTATTGGTTGGCTGTCATAAAAATAGTGATTCTAACAAAATACAATGATTCATAAACTTTTACAATACCTTGAACCATAGTGAAAAATTATTTTTTGATGAAATTATTGAATATGTTGTTTGATTAATATTATTTATCACTCTATGTATAGTTTTATATTGGTTGGAGAGCTTCCATGAATATGAAACATCATTCAACATTCTATCCAAAGTACAAAAAACCCATCTACAATGGTCAGGGACCTCCCTATGCATGTATATATTCTAATCATTCCTATAGAATTCAACATTCTTGATATTCAAGATAACCAAACATATGGACATGTTGTAATCATAATTTTTTGGTATTAAAATATAAATAAAACCAAAACTATTTACAATGGTACACGATCCATGTATATTTGGTAGGTAAATTTTTTGTTTCGATATCATTGATGCCATGAAACACCCTATTGAAAATCATTCCACTCTTACTGTAAATTTGGCCCATGTTTTCTATGATAAAACACTCAGAAAACATTCTCTCCTTGACCCATACTGTAATGAGTTTTTTTATTCCTCACTCTTTGATGATTTTGGTTTTGATTCATCATTTGAGTATTCTTTGTGTTTGTAAAACTCTAAATATTGTGTTTTAATTTATTATTTGTTGAGAACTAAGTATCCTATTACCATTTATCATACTAATAAACTTGTAAAATCTAATTCCTTTTCTATGGATGTTATCATTGAGTAGTAAGATGTTATCATTGACCACTAACTTTTAAATTCATTCACATTAGTCCAAAATCTCCATAACATGGAAATAAAAACAGCACCTCAAGACATGAAATATATGTATCTTAAAAATGAAAACAGGTTATCTATCATCATTAAAATGTTTATTAACTCTAGAACATTAATTAAAAATTTTAATCCTCATGAGGGAGTATAAAAATAATGTAGATGAACACCTACTAACATTCATGGTATTATCCAATAAATATATATTCATCATATATTGTTAAATTATAATGCTAAAATGGTGAGGAAAGAATAACATCAATTGAACCCAAACCTCATTGATTTTGTCAAAAATTAGGAATTTTTTTTTTTCTATTTCTAAAATCATTTTCCCCATCTGTGAATTCCAATGTTTCTATCCAGTGTAGGTAGTGTGTATTAGAACTTTTCATTCAATAATAGAAAATGAAAATAATGAATTGGTTCCAACCAGTGTGTAGAAAAGTCGGTGTGTCTATATAGATTATCATCAAATAAACTATAAAAATAAGAAATTTAATTCCCTTTCTCCATTTAATGACTAGATTCTATATGGTATGGTAGGGAATCCCCACTACTTATTTCATTATGTGTAATCTAGGTACTTTCAGTTTGAAATATCCCCTAGGATATGAAGGAATACATCATGAACATTCCCATTTGGTGAATTTTCATAAAAGAGGATTCCATTCGTATTGTCCAATGCTCTATTAACATTATAGTGAGGCATGGTAAATATTTTTTTATATTATCATGATAATTAAATGGCTGTTTTCATCGATGATTGCACTATTTATGGATCATATTTCGATGAGTATTTGAGTTTTTATAGTTATTTACTATGTCACAGTATTGAAATGAATCTTATATTAAATCATAATAAATTCCATATCCTGTTATGACATTGTATAGTACATAGAAAGGTTATTTTTGTGGATTGTTTCATTGTATATATTTTATAAGTATTCATCATTTCATCCTTACCATTACCTAATATTGTGTGGGATATGTTTTCATCTAAAGGTCACATTAGTTTTTATCATCATTTCATTCAATAAATTAGTAATATTTCGCTCCCTATATCCCACTAACTAAAACATAAAGAATAAATTTTTTTTAATGACTATGAGGATTATTTTAAAAAATTAAAATAAAGCATAACATCCCCCCGATCATTCATCTTCCCCAGTGGTATTTTACATTTGATATCCTATGTGATTACTCTAACTATGCACTTGGGGCAGTCTTATCACAATGGGTAATTGAGATCCACATGTCATAGACAATTCCATATAGACACGTTTCGATTCCCAATAAATCTACACCACAACTAAAAAACAATTAACAACCATTTTGTTCGTTTATGTTAAATTCATGTCATATAATTGATTATCCAAAGTAAAGTTTCTCTTACAACATGCAGACCTTTGGTATATACTTACAAAATAGAAATCCAAACCATGTCTCATTCCCTAGAATTTCCTAAAATATTAATTTAATCTAGAAATTAGGGATAAAAAATTACCATATAACGTGGTAGCTAACAATATTAATAGGATTCTCCCACCATTAGACCACTATATTTTCCTATTGATACCCATTAGTAAACTAATACATGATGATAACCTTTTTGATGTAGTAGACTATACCACTCTATATATAGACATTTATATCATTTTGGCAGTATCTAGGGTCCGCACAAATTTTATAAAATCACAATCCTAATGACTTTATCACGAGTCACGATAGAACATTACCAATGACCAGTACTTGTGGATAATTTTTAGGGACATGGTTGTCTCATAGTTCATCCATTAACTTAATTTTAACTATAGTTTGAGCTTATTCCATATTTTTTGGTGGGGGCACTTTGGATCTCAACATATAGGTTAAAAGATGATGAACTATGAAAATTATTTTCAAATATTTTATCGATCTGTACATTGGTTATGTAATTCATTATAATGATGTGAATTTGTTGGGAATATATCCATGAGGAACAACATAACCTAACAAATAATGTTATTTTGTTATATATTCGATTTATTAGCCATTAAATTCATGGGGCATTTTCCAAATTAATTTGGTTTTGTGTACATCTTATTTTCTATTGAAAATGTCTATAAATCGGTGGAAGAAAAAGCTAAAAGGAACAATGACTCTAAAGTAACTATCAATTATTCAGGATCTTATGTTTTAACCTAGTTTTTTTTTCAGTATTCAACACTAGTGATCAATGATCACATTTTCAAATCATAACGTTAATGACATGTTCTATAATTACTGGGTTTCACATAAGTCTACATTTTATATTTCCATGAACCTATAAATAAATATCAATTTAAAATATTGGAGTTTAGAAAATATAGTAAACAATTGTACAACTTAATATGAAATAATGAATCTACCTTTGGATGGTTGTCTTGGATAATACTATATTGCTTTTAAAACTCCGATAAAAATTTCACCATATCATATTATGTTTTTAATGGGTTTTCACATCTCTGTGGAGGTAGTTCACCATGCATATTGGGCTGATAAATAATTTAATATGAACCAATTAGATTCATGTGAGCATAAAAGATGCAGATTAAAGAGATGGTATAAATTTGAAGAAACTGATATAAAAACTGTAGGATCTATAAGGACATAACCAATGATTCTAATGATCACTTGATCTTTATAATAAATTCCAAAATGGGAAGAAGGTCCTCCTTCAAAATTTAAGGTTGATGGTGCACACATGTAATCTTCATTCCCATAAAAATTTTAAAATTTATATCCACTTGGGGTTTGGAGCTCCAAAATTAAAAAAATCTTGCACCATTTAGGGACATCAGTTGATGAGATTTCATGAAACCATTTTGAATCCACCTAGGGGGGAACTCAAACTTAAAGTACCAATCTATGAGTGATAACTGACATTTTTTATCTTTCCTTTGCTCATTCTATATTTGTACAGTGAAGATATTTTAAACTCTAGTTGTATGTGTGTGTGGGGGAGGGGGTGGATACATTATTGATTTAGTAATGATTTGTCATCATTTTTTTCATTCTATTTTTTACTATCTATATAATATTTTCAATTTTACAACTTTACAATGTTATTTTGGATTTTCATAAAATTATTATTTTTTCTATTTTTCACAAACCACATATTATTTATGCCTTAGAAACTTTTTTTACTAGAATAGTCATTTTTGATGAATACATAATCAAGAAAATGACTGAAAATGCATTGTGAATTTCTATATTTCATGTTGTTTTAAAATTTATATAAATCTTCGTTCA
This sequence comes from Viscum album, assembly GCA_963277665.1. Taxonomy (NCBI): domain Eukaryota; kingdom Viridiplantae; phylum Streptophyta; class Magnoliopsida; order Santalales; family Viscaceae; genus Viscum; species Viscum album. The sequence continues at coordinate 43,321,838 of OY728162.1, forward strand.
ATAATGGAATTTGAGTTTTAGAAAAAATTTAATATTGGTGTGTGATTTTTTATAGTAATTTTTTTTAATAATATAAATTCTTGTATCTATATGAAATAGTTTAGATGATGGATACCCATTGTGTGAGTAGTTTCTTTTTTAAAAATTTAACTTATTATCTCCAAGCCACATTTTTATAACCCTGATTTGTGAATATTTATTAATAAATATGGTTCATATTAGTTACAATAATATTCATTACAATAATTGATTGACCTACACTTGTGTACCTATTATCAGACTATTGTATGACCAGAAAAACAAAAAAACAAAAAAAAACACAAATAAATAATGACAGATGTATTGAAATGAATAGAATATAAAAATATCTATGTTGGGATATTATGAATTTACTTATGGGAATAATTAAGTGTCTTAGTCACTAAATTCTCTTGTATATATTGTTTGTTTGGTTTTGTGGAATGAATTTAGAAAGCATAATTTTTTAAAATAACATAAATTTACTAGATAGAAAGTGGAAACAATACCATGAAATGGTTTTCAAATAGATATGATAATAGTTTCCTAATTCAAACGAATTGTTTTTCCTTTATCAAACTAGTTTAATAAAAATTCTTGAATTTCATTCAGATACAATTTATGAGACATATTTTTCCATGATCATTGAGAACAACTCCTTGGGGTGGTTTCCCATTGATCATGTTTCTTATCATCAAATAAATTTCATTTAAATGATATATATTCATAATGTTATTATGATCTACATGAATAATTTTTGAAATATTACATTACATAGGAGTGAAAATGTTAAGGTGTGGTGTGGTGAATGTGAAAAAAATCATTGTTCATTTCTCACCTTATACCACTATGTTAAACTGATTTTGAATTATAAATAATAAAGATAAGAAAATCGACATCATGTTTGATTTTATAATTTAATTTTTATCACTATTTAAATGAGAATGTTTACTTGTTTTATCGTGATATTTTAGGCAGACAGGATTTGTAGAGCCTATGGTGAAATTAATGAAAAATCATTCCAAACCATGCAAGACTCCAAGATCATATGTGGAAAAAATATATAATTATATTAATAAGTGCATCCAATTTAAATTAAAACTAGTGGGTGAATGAAAAAACGTGTGGGATACCTTTATCTATAATACCAATAATAAAAATTCACCCATTTTATGGATCAAAATTTGTCATCATTAGAGTGAATCATTATTATTCACATACATGAGGTCAGTTCTGTTTTTCAGTAGTAACTCTAGATTTAACCCTCAAAATAGTACAATATTTTTTACGGTGATAGTATATAGATGGGAAAACGTTTTTAAATTTTTCCAAATCTATATTATGTTTTATATTATAACAAAACCTTGTCCGAATTGATATGTCAAAGTAAATGTTCCCATAACCACCTTACACATTTCATATAAATTGGAACTATGGGCACCCCATTAGTATTGTAGGGAAGGAGTAAATATTCTGTTATATTGGATTCCCACAGACTACTCTAATACATTTAGTGGTTTTTGGATGACCATATCCTGATATGGATAGCAGAGATAAATTCATAGTTTCACATAAGCTTCCTTCTCCACTTGATGACGAAATAAACGATGGGAATTCATTGTAAGGGAGTTACACATATTGTAAAGGAAGTTACAACACATTTTTTGTACTATTTTAATGAATTTTGGGATTTAAAACATTTAATTATGATTTTTCTTAAGTTGATTCATATTTGAATATTTTTTTGTTTCAATCGAATTGAATTATCATAACTTTTAACTAATTAGAGTGATGCTTTGAGTGTGTATTTTTTGTTTTTCTTATTAGAAAACACAATATAATTTTCTTCCCCACTTATATGATATATCAATTTTTTTATTTTTTTTATACCATTCCTAAGTGTGGCCCATGGCTAAATGATTTTTATATCATGGTTTGGTTCTATATGAATTGTTGTAGAAGCTTTGAATGGAATCAGGATTGTGATTAATTTCAGGAAAATGTATAATCCAGACATAAACGAATATATAAGAAAAATGTACGTGAAATCTATGTCATAAAATTGAAATAACGTATTTTCCTCATATTTTTTAAAAGTGAGATTGTTTATTGACAGTTGAACACTCCAAAATTAGTTTTTTTAGAATCACAGCCACATTTTATATATTATTTTTCAATATACAAACTATAACCCACTAATGATATCTAAGAGATAACCTATGGTCTACCCTATTTTATAATATACTATTTAACTCAAAATCAAATTGATGTGTCATTAAAACATGATCAATATTCGATCAGTTTTGAATTTCATGTCAATTCTTATTAAACAATTATTATTGTTATTATTATTACAATAAAATACACTATATTACATGATCAATCCGGATTAATGATATATTGGTTTCCCCCTATAGAATTATTTACTCACTATGTACTCTTGAATTTCGGTGGATATGAATACTTCATGAGAGATCTGGTGAAATGAGAGAGCCATGTGGACGGTTGTTATGCAGTGGAGTGGGAAGTAGGTTGTAGACTAGGATAGACCCCGACATGATCCAATGTTTTTTATATACTTAGCTTCACTTTTAATCTTTTTGGATTACCACCTTGGGAGCATGTAAATTATATGTCTTTTATTCACGCATTATTATTATACATAATTACTATGGTTATTTATTATTATTAATATTTATTTTTTTCAGTGACTCGATGAAAAGCATATAGCATCCCAACTATTAGACATATAAAATCATTAATAGTTATAATCCTCTAGTGTACAGGGTGGTGTGCATGAGGTAATGTGGTACTCAGGATCAGACTCGATGGTTAGGGTAGGGAAGTTTCACTGATCATTTCCACCCTTGGTGAACTAGGACCCCACCCTTACAATGATCAATGACCCCCAATTCCTGAACTATGGAAAAATAGTATTCTAACAGACACTGTTAATCAACAACACTATAGGAGGGAAATGGATTAGGCCACACATGGATTAAACATATTATAATGAATAGTAGGATATGAATTATGATTATAGTGAGCTTCAAAGATTAATGTATGCACTAATGCATCCTTCTTTATCCATCACATATCACTAAAACCCTCAAAGGATAGGATTATAAGGACAAATTACAAACATGATGAGATGGTAGTTGATCTAGAGCGATAGTGAAGTAGTGTGGATGACCCATATTTGGAGAAACATGAGCAAGAAGGGAAGATTTGCAGGGAATGTTTGTTGAAATTCATGAATGGAAACCCAAGAGTCATGCACTAACAATCGCGTAACCCAAGCTTAAACTAGGAGATTCATTCTAATTGTTCCAGGAAGATACTCTAATTCTGTGAGATGGGGTGTTTGGGGGAGAATAAGAATCTAAAAAATATTGGTTTATGTAATTTAATACAATAATTGTTAGAAATATTATGTGTAAATATATGTTATTAAATAGAAATTTTAAACTATAATAATTATTCATAAAAAAAAAATAAAATATATTAATTTTAGATATATTAGTTATTAAATATTAATAGTTATTATCATTGTAAATTTTATTTTTTATTATTTAATAATATTAAGTAAAAATTAGTAATAATTAATACTATTTATTAATAATTACTAATAATTAGTTATAATTATTGATAAATAAATAACGAATAATAAGTAATTAAAATTTATTAATAATTATTAATATTTATTTACAAATATGTAAGGAAAATTAGTAAATTTTTTATTTTAGTTATTTATAAATTTTTGATAGTTTTTAATAAAAAAGAATCATGAGTTTAAAATTTACATGTATATATAAAGACAAATAATACGTTATAAAAAATTATAATAATAATTTCAAGTATATTACGAAGATTTATATATTATTATTTTTAAATATTAATTACATAGTATTAGAAATAATTAATAAATAATAATACTAATAATGGTTACTTAAAAACAATAACAAATAATTTAATTTTTATAATAATATTAAATTAATGAAATAATTATGTTAAACATATAATTAAAATAACACATATAAATGTAAATATAATTATAATTAATGTTGATATAACATAAATATATTGTTATATTATTTGAATATAACATAAATGTATGCTATATATAAAGTTATGAGGAGTTTGTTTTCAAATGGATTCTGTAAAAAAACATAAATGAGTCTGAGTTTGAAAAATTTTCCTTTATCTGATGAGTTGAGGGCTTCATCTAATTTTTTCATGAATCAATATAAATTTTTTTGAAGAATCCACCACTTTTAAAAAATCATAACATAAAAATAGTTACAATAATTATAAAAAGGCTTATATTTATATATATTTGAACTTTTATTTATAAATAAATATTTTTTTCAAAAAATTATAGGTATATACAGTTAAAAATTTATACATATTATAATTATTATATTCAATTGATACGAGTTTTCATATCAAATATTTATGATATTTAATTAGAATAATAATTTTTCTAAAAGTATTTATTTTCTAACAATAATTAAAATATTCATTGATGTGGGAAGATGGTTTGAGTTAGTGTTTTGGGTGATTCAGAGTGATAATTTGGTGTTAGTGAATATGATTCCTAATCCCTTTGCGTTATTCTTCTCTCATTGATTCATCAGGTTTTTTGAGTCTCAATCGTGTTGATAATCCATCAGTTTTTCATATGATGGAGCCTTCTAATGAGTATACTCTTCATGAAACTATTCTGAATGGAGATCCATCTAATCACAAGTATGACACCCAAGCATTGCATGCTCAGGTGTCAGTTGGATCAGTTTCTTATATGGCATGTACCATGGATAAATCTTCTCATTTCAATGATATATAGTCAAACATAGTTCACAATGTCATGTCATGTATCATTAATGGTATTTTGGATGAGTCCAGGGCAGTGTCTTAAAAGATCATAAGGAAGGAACATTACGGCCATGGAATCCGTTTATAACCTCTTCTCCTGAAGAATTAAGGAATGTAATAATTCAATTATTACTTGTCTCCATTTTCATTCTAAATACTATATATGGAACAACCTAGAAATATGTATGTTCTTTCATGAAGTATGGGGATTCGATGAATAGATTATGTCTTCTCTCATGATGGGATATAATAAAATCGACTTCCTGAGCTCTATTATGAAATAAAAATATTGTTTTTTCAGTATCATTAATTTAAAACATTGTTTCCTAAGAATTTGGGATTGCAATCCATCATTTAACCCATTTTTTATAATAAATTCAATCACTTCATTATGGATTAACATTAATGGATCAATTTGGATTTTATGACAACCAAAACTCCTTTGGGTAGTTTTCTCAATAGTTGGTGTACCTATTAAGATTTGTAGAGAGATACAATGGGAATGTTTTTGACACTATTCATACTTAGTAGTAGAAGAAAATTTTAGGTATACATTAATAAAACATAAAATCATAAATTCTGATGACTTTCAGTTTTATTTAATCTATGAGTATGTGAAGATACATGATTTCTATAAGGGGTGTAGTATAATAGGACACACTATTGAAAAAGGTCATAGATTGATGATATTTGGTAAATGTGGTTTCCGTTATCACACTATTATTACATATTGGATGTAAAGGATTCATAATGAGAAAAAAGTGGCTTGAATGGGTCCTTTGACCAATGAATAAAATGTGGACTTAGTCTAATGGAACATGAAAATGTGGATTAATATGAAATGGAATAGATAAATATATTTCTTCAGAAAGGTGATCTAACAACCCAAACATCATTAATTACTAGGTTTTATCATATTTGAAATAAATTTTGGCTAAATACCAATATAATTTCATGTATGGAGTTACCATAATATACAATTATATTGAAATTCGTGAATCAAGTAAAATGGTATTTGGTATTGGAGGCACATAGAATTTTGGTTGTATCACCAGATAATGCTAAAGATGACCACCCAAATTAGAATGATTTAAGGGGATAACCTCCATTTATGGGGACTAAGTAGTTTTGTTTCGTAATCATTCATCATAAGTATCAATATTATAAATATAATTCCTCAACTAGAAAAGGTATGAAATATATAGAAGAGAGTTATCTATCATCTTCTTGTATTTTTTTAAAATAATGGTATTCTCATGATTGTTCTATAGGCTTGTAGTTTGTTTGGTATACCGTAAAGAGAAAGGGAATGATAGTGTGATGTTCATGCCTTTAAATATAATTATCCATAGATTATGGTTTCAAGGATTTATTATGAGGTTTCCCCTTCCTTGTAAATACACTTTGTTTTAGATGAAATTATGAAAGGGTTTACTGGAATATCATTCATGGGTTGTGCTAATCATTAAAAATTTTATGGAATAGAAATTACTTCTCCCACCAATATTTCTTCAATATAGTTAGTGACCTTTTTCCAAATTATGGATTATCATGGATCTTATCTTGAACTAAATATGTTGCAACTCCAAGGGTGTGATAATTATTGAATATCAAAGGAAGTTCGTGTTGACAATTATTTAAAGATAATTGTTTATTTAGAAAATCACCGTAGCCCTGTTAATGTTTGTGATGTAGATAAATTAATCTTGGATAATCCTCCTACAACTCTGAAAATGAAGAATAAGTCTTCCATTTATTCGACTATAGCTGATGGTGGTGTAGCTGATTCCCTCAGCAAATAGGTGGATTTAGAGGAAGTGACTTGGGGTGGGTATTTTGGAAGTACTATGAGATATAAGACCAATAATTAGATGCTTATTTTGATTGTTAGGGTGTTATCTAGTAATATGGATGTAAATACATAATATAACCATCTTAATATGAATATAATGAGATTTTTCATAGATAAAACACATGGATGTGTGGATGAATCCTGTCTAGTATAGCCCCTTATGGTAAGTGTTGGAAGGGTCCTTCTTTATCCAATGTGGTTGAATTTGACATTTAGTTCCTTAATTGTATTTTTTGATGATGGGGTATTATTAAAATTCATTTGTTTCATTGTTGATGGTTTTTATTCCATATCCGACCCATTCCCCATATTGTTTCTTATTTTTAATTTTAATAAATTGGATATGGCCTTAGCACCTTATCTTATAACTAGTAGAAAATATAACAATAATTCAAATATTAAATAAAATAATTTTTGGAGAACATATAAAACGAATATATATATAATTAATTTTCCCATGTGTCACAAATGGGGGTCATCCCATCATTTAGAGTGTAAATGAGATTCCCATATTGATATTGTCAACAACAGAAATGTGGTTGAGTCAGATGACATGGAAGAGGATCTTCCTCTAGTATAAGAACCTAAATTATTTTCATCATTTTTATATTCATCTAGTGGGTTTTCATCCACTACCTATATGGTTTCATTATGTGATAATGGGCAACATGATATTCCCCTCACTTCATATGTGGAAGGAACTTCCATCTCATAATAAATTCCATTAATCTATAACGGTTCGGTAATAATAGGTGATGGATGTGAAATCTGATCTAATCATGGATTTTCTACACTAAGAAAATATCATGTATATCTTGAGAGAAGTTATGGATCACATGCATATAGGTACACATCAACAACTGACTAAGGAATGTTTATAAGATGTGATTATTGTTTCGGTGGAACACATGATGACACCAATGTAACTCAATGTGTTATATATCATCATTTCATGACTATGTAAGTATATGATTGTATGGAGATGAATGACATTCATTTAGGTGGTTGAAGGGCCATTATTGACCAGATCTATGATGGTGATGAGTTATTGGTATTTTCATTGAGTCCATTTTAGGTGGAAATTGAGGAGCCAATTGGATCTGCTGACATGGTTTTTGTGACCATATACAAAAATGGAATGGTAGGTCTAGTTGTGTGGGGTTCATCATGATCAGCGAGAAACTCGATGGGAAGAACCATTAGTGGTGGGTGATCTTTGGTAGGATGATGTGGGACTCTTTTAGGTGAGGCATGTAGGGTAACATCGCCTCAACATACATATCCTACGAGTCGTGGGTCTATATAAAATATATTTTGGATTAAATTTCCTGAGACTATATCCTTATGGAATGAAATCCAACTACCAAGAAAAAATATGGGAGTTTTCATTCAATGAAAGGGAGGGGGTTTTCCCTTCCATTTTAAAACAATAAAAAACACTAAGTGAATGTAACATGTCATGCATTTCATCATGGTAAGAATCATGAATGAATATAGATGTATCCACTAGTATAGATATCCAAATAATATGATGTAGTAGAGTTTGTTATAAAAAATTAATTTGAGCTAACAAAAAAACTATAAAACACAACAAATAATGTAATGTAATTGAATTTCCATTTCACAGATTCCTCTACCATGTAACATATATTTCCATTTAGATTTAATTCTATACCATGGGGGAATATTCGGATATTTGTGACATGTAGAGTAAAATTTTAGTTGTTCCCATAATATGGATGATCACATTTCTTTCTCGTATGTCAATATACTATGCATGAATCCACCTTTAAATGACCCCTTCCTTCTTGTCTGCATCAGGGAATGGTGCATTAGTAACTATCTCATTAGAGGTTGAATATTTTTAGCGCATAAAAAATGATGCATAACTCTATCATGTGGTGCCACTAAATAATATAGAAGTCCATGAGAGGCATAATAACCCTAAAATAATTCATCATAATGGTGTAATATGGTGCAATACGGTCAAAGAGGACCCAATACAAACTCCATGATATCTAAATTGATAAATGAAGTTAATAAATTATTGTTTATTTATTTTTTCAAATTATAATATATTATATTTTATTATTAAAAAATAATGTATATAATAACATAAAAGGTAGAAGACTATCCAAAATGATATCATTTGATTCCAGATTTTTCCTCGATGAACTGACATGTTTGTGTGTCTAACACAACATGGATTAAACAATATGGAATGTGATAAATGATATATAATTCCTTAATATACAACTCATATTTTCATCGAAAAATAATAAATAATATTTATCATACCAATTTCCATACGAAGCATCATGGAGAACTTCTATAGGACCATGAAGACCAATGATAATAGGTTATCAAAGTGGTATATTCTCCCATGGCCACATCTAAAGTATAGCGAATAACCCCCTAATATAAGTGTAATTTAATTACAATAATTTTATAATGATATAAATTTTTAATCCATCAATGTATATTCCCAACTATATCTCCTTGTCAGATCAATGTCTTAAGAAGAACCAAATACATCATGTAGAAAAGAATGCTCGAATGATCAGTGCACATTGGCCAATAACATAGATAATTGATATATTAACACTTTTAATGTAGGTCTGTATTCTTATCAACCTCATTGGGTAAATTTCTGAAGTGAATTTCAATTCCTCTCGTTTGTAGATTACTGTCATCTGTAGTTTTTTTATCCCTCCAAATTCTTATTTATCGTAATCGATGTTGACGGTCAGTTCCATCTCTAGGAGTTAGTCATATAACTGCAACCCATTGAATAGGTAGAAATATCCTAATTGAAATATCCTATAGGGTGACCATCATATCCTTCTTGGGAAATTGGAATATGTACGTCTTTGTTCTCAATCACTTAGTGGTGGAGACAATGAGATGACAACCAATAAATGTATAATCCAATACAAGGATCCAATAAAAAACCACATCGTAGGTTTGAGATTATAAAATTTGGTGGGGTAATAAGTTAAAAATGGTGCACCCTACACATGAAGGCCCATCGAACCTCATTACTTGTTTACACCACACATGGGACGAATCTATACCAATCAATGAGAAGAGTTTAATCTACAATCTCAATGCATAAAAAGGAAAAAAATATACCTATTATATTAAGTAAATTTAATAATAAATATTTTTTCATGTACTTTTTTATTTATAAATAAAATTTTATGTAAATATGTTTAAATATTTATTTTTACCATTCATTTATTGATTATAAATATTTGAAAATATCAAATTTTTTATAAATAAAACTACAATATGAAATATTTAATATTTAAACACTATAATATCCATATGTCTGTAATACGTCAAAATAAATTTAGTCTCTACTAATAATAAAAAAATATGAACCCCCTCAAATGATGTTAAAAATCCATCAGATGTTTAGAAATTAATATACCTTGACACAAAACATAGTTTTCGAGGAATTCTATGTATATTTTTCTCCATTAATTAATATTTAACTGTATCCCCCCAAAGTCCCCACATTGTAGGTATTGTCATAGGTTTTTATTTTATTTGTGTACATCTTAGATGGACACCCTACTCAAAAGTTATGATCGTTTGAAATTTAATTCTTGTTTTTAACATCTCTTATATTGTTCATTTATTTATAAAATCTATATGTAATTCAATTGATATTAAATGTATTTTAGTCAAAAATTATTTTTAAATTCATTATTAATGTAAAATTTTAATTGTTTTACAATCATTTTATCACTAAATAGCGTATATATTAAGTGTAAATGAATATATATATATATTGTTTACATGCCAGCAAGATTTCGTTAATTTGATTCCTTGCACTATGTTCCAGAGTGGTGGATGTAATTGATCTTATAATATATATATATATATATATATTATTTTTTATGGTATAATTTTTTTTGAATAACCCTCTTATTAGTGCTAAAATATCCTCGAAAAGGCCAACCAATATCCATTATATAAAAGAACTGATAAAAGTGATGTTTATCAGGGATTTTAGATATCATGGATAAAGGAACAACCATAATCGGATCGTTTATAGTGCTGATAAAGGGTTGCACCTGATATTTCATGATTTTTTGTAGTTTGTGAGTGTTATTTTATTTTATATGAATATCTACATACAAAATATTATTTATCTATATTAATGTATGTGTGTGTATAAAATCTATTACACACACATACATGACACTGTTATTGGGATATTTTTATTGTTGATAAAAATTAAATGTAATGGTATCTATTTATTAATCCATAATAAAGAACTTATAATGGGAAAAATTTTATTAGTTTTTTAGAGTTAAAAAAGTATTTACATTATGAGCGCTTCTATTTAGTGAGGTCTATAGTTCCCCCCCTTATAAACAATTTTTTACTACTGATAAAGTGTTTTTTTGAATATAGTGGAATCTATAGTAGTGTGTGTTCCTTTTTTTATGAAATAAATTTTTATCTTCTGAATTAATTATTTATTGGAAACTAAGCACCAATTTATTAATTCTATTTTGTTGATGAAATATTTTCAGTGATTTTTTGATGCAAGAACCCAAAAAATTATACTCTGTAGAATACACGTGGTAGAAAAGGTAGACACATCATTAGATTTACCACGTATATCTCTGACATTGAGTTCAAGAATCTTCATTTTTCGTTTTTTATTATGGTTTTATAGAAGCAACAATTTATATCATAGTAAATAATTTTAAAGATTATGAAATTTATTTTGGTATGTTTAAAAATTATGCTATCGGAGTAAGCTTCTATATGTCACCATTTTAATAACATTACATAGAATCTAACCTATAGAAAACCCATTTGTATTTACTTATTTTTCTGATGTTTCAATCATTATATCCATCATATTCCACTTTTCATCATTATTGTAAATTCAGTTTTCAATACAATAGTATTCAACTTTAATTGTTTTACATAAATACAATTGTTTAGAAATATGATTTAGGATATTGATTATTTTATCAATTTCATGGATTTATGAAACATTAATATGAAAATTATACTTATTAATTTCATATGTTAAATAAAAAACCGTGATTTTTGAAATTAATGTTAAATTTATTTAGTAAAATTTATTATTATTTATTTATTATATTAGTTGATGGAATTGATTTTATTATATTAATTAATGATTTTAATTAATATTTTATTTGTATAAATTAATTTTAATAATTTATTTATTATTTTATACACTTGAATGTATTTTGAAATAGAAAATTTATAAAAATTTAAGGGTTACACTAGTAGTAATATTCACTCATTAAAAATATTTATTACATATAATTAATTTTTTAGTTCATTGATTATTAAATAATTAATAATTTATATTTATTTATAAATTAATTCATAGTTAATAATATATGTAAATATTGTACATTATAAGTAAAAAATATAATATTGTTTATCCACATTATTTTTAATTATATTTGAACCCAAATATCTTATTGTATGGAAAGATAAATATTTCATTTGAGCTTGAGTTTGGTGAGGGAGAAAGAAAAAAATTATAACATGGTGGTGGAATCAACTATAGAGGTTTACTATACATCTAAAAGGATCCTCAATTACATGGTATGGAATGAGGGAATGAGGCACCCAGAGAAAATAACTAGTCATGCTAGAAGGATTGGGAATGGTTTCATAGCTAGGATCGGCATGTATGATGCAAAAACTAGGGAGTTTAATATGGGTAGTAAGTTGGGGGGAAAATATCATCAAGATTTCCTGGTGGATGAGAAATGGTTGCGGTGGAACCACTATGGTAGCTTAAATATTCAACAGTGGAGGAAGTGGGTGGGGGGTTGACACTGTGGAATACCTATGGTTACAACTCCATAAAAATCTCATGTATCAACTCTAACATTAATTGAAATTTATCCAAATGATACTCTATCCATAGGAGGATAAGAGGATATAGATATTTCATCCTGGAACCAAAATTATGGCATGTGGGAAACATGAACACCCATGGAATGATTTCGCAACATAAGGTTCCCCGATTGAGTACCATTACACCATCAGGGTTTTGTTTGATGATGTACCACAATCATTTACACCCATATAAATCCAGTGACCGACTTAATCTGTAATCAACCACATGAATGACTTCAAATAATCAATGATAATGTGTTGGGAGCCACTATTAAGACACAACAATGATAGAGTGAACACCATGAAAGGGATTTGAGAGGACCTCTACATGGTTGGAGATGAATGAGACGATATAGGTTATTCATATCCTACCATCGAAATCCATCACCCCAAACCGTCCATGATCAATGACCCATATGTAATGATGTTGTGTTGGATGCCAATTTTAACTAATGGAATTGTATGATGGAACATGGAGGACTTTTCTGATAATAATACAAATGTATTATATAGTATCCACCCGTTGTATCTACTAACGGAGAGGGAATACCCCACCCTATCCATGATTAATGGCCCACAAGTCATGATTAATCAAAAATTGATGATATGAGATCAGCTGTTAAGAAATGACACTGTAGAACTGAATAGTATTATGGCCTTTATGGATGAAAAATATTATAGCACATGAAAATAGATGAATAAAGTGTACAATGAGCATTCCATATCATAGAAGGATCCAAATCTCCCAATTATGTCATCAACTCTCTTGGAAAACCACTAAATTATAAAAATCCATTGAACAACAGACTACAAGATTCAGTGGTTGGTGAAAGAGGGTGGAGATACAACCTCTAAAACTGGAGAGGGAGGGTGAACTACATGATAAAGTTTTAATTACCTATACGTTTCAATCCAAGAAGGGAATCTAGGTTATCAAGTACCCATTAATGGATATCCCCATCTTAAAACATGAGATTCATTCAAAATTTTCTATGATGATACTATAATAGACAGAGTATAATAATCCATAAATATTTCAATTTGGCACCAACAATATGTCTGTTGGGAAAAAAGAGCTCCTGTAGGATAATTTTTTTCAAAAGGATCCTCCACGAATGAAATTAACCCAATATGGTATGTGTACATTGTCCTTTAAATTACACCCCTAGTTAAACATGACCCCATTACTACCATAATCAACAGCTTTTATATCTCCAATAAGGCTTGGACAGTTTGTAAGGATCCTCAATTAAAGAATGGAATTACTAGACAGAATTCCATGAATGGTCTTCTGAGATGTATTGCATGAATCATATCATATTATTCCTCCCCGAGTGAGCTAGCATCCCACGCCCATAATAATAAAAAACCCACATTTTTTGAACTTTACAATGATGAGGAAAAAAATTGGTGGTATTTATTTGATTTTATAATATTAGGATTTTTTTAATAGTGGAAATGAGACTCCCAAAAATGTTGATTTCTAATAAAGGATGAAATTTTAGGCCATTACAAATGTTTTTTTAAAGGTTGTTCTTAAATCCATGCTCATTAACAATGTATTTTGGTCCATTTTTGATTTTTTTTTATCTAACTGTTAGATATGAGAAACTTCCATTGTTTTGATCTACTTTCTGGATAATTGGTCACGCAAAGAGAGATATCTCAACGAGATTTGATGAACTATTAGTAATTTATGGGGTGTGAGGAAGTTGATTGTAGATTAAAGGATTACTCTAGGTACATGACTATTGTTGGAACATGAGAGGCTTCCACACTTCCATTATATATGGGAGTTGTGATGAGTTATAATGGATCTTATCTTTTGTGTGGGGAGATGAGGATGAGTGCCTTGGACTAATGTGAAGAAGGACCTTTATAGGTTATCCATTATTTTAAGGGAACAAAAACATGGGTTCATACTGTGTAATAGGATTCTAATGTCCAGTGCCTCGGTGATATCTTAGAGGGTGAATCAATAGCATATGATATAGTAGACTCCAAATTGAGTTAGGAGTAGTTAATTGAATCGAGGGACTAAAATGGTAATAAAAATCAACATATATAACTCCACTAAGTGGTTTGTTCCATAAAGAAATATGGTTCATTATATTTTGATGATGAAATTGAATGATGTTACTATTCCACTAGAATTGATGTATCATGTTTCTTGACTAATAAGAACAACACTCACAATTTCTATTCTCCATCTACTGTGACTGATAATAAATGATTTAGACTTCTTCATATTTCTAACACGTATAATAGTAGGGAGTTGTTCCCTGAGATGTTTAGAAAATCCATCAGAGATATTCTTATTGATGGACAAGATCAAGAGGGCATATATTGGGTGGGAGAGCTGAATCCTCGGCCTTATGAGGACCCAATCCCACCAGATGAGTTTATTAGGCCTCATATTGAAAATGAGGGTTAGAAGAAACCTAAAATATTGAGAATGGGCCATTATTTGAGAGGGAGGGGTGGTGGTCGAGTAAAATTATGATTTTTTTGGTGTGGCATGTCTCTTGAGTTACTTCTTATTTTCTTTGTACTTTATTACAAATTATTTTTGATATATTTCATAACAATGTGGGTCGACCCATGATTCATTATATTGAGGTATATTTCTAAATAATTATTTATCAATAATTATTTTTATATTTATATATAAATATATATAAATATTTAGAATTATATTTATATATAAATATATTCATCCATATATAATTATTAATATATTAATATATTTTATAATATAAACTTATATATTTTTATATTATTATAGATATAAATATATAATTGTAACTATATTTATAAATATTTAATTACAATTAAACAAATATATTTATTATAACATAAATAAATAAATATATATATAATATATTTTATGTGAAAATTACTAGAAATATATATATAATTATATAAATATATTTATTTATAATTATTTTTTGTTAATAAATAATTTTAGTTTCATATTTACAATTAGTTATATATATATTTAATAATATAAATAAATATATATATTTAATATATTTTTAATATATTTAAAAAATAATTATAAATATATTTTACATTATATAATTATAAATATATATTATTATTTATATATATTTAAATAATTAAATATATATTATTAAAAAAGGATTGACTTTGAGTTGGAAACCATACCCACAACATTATAATATATTATAAAAAATTAAATTAAAATATTATGAGAAGTGAAGCCCAATAACTAATGAGATTCCCGCAACATAGAATATAAGGGATGAAATCTTGCAAGTCCCTCTTGAACCCATAATCATATGATATCGGCCCCTGTGCTTTGGATGTATACCACTTTATTATGATGTGGGACTTTTAAGATGTTCCAACACATCCTCTGAGGATATGTCAAAATATTCCCCTACAATGATGCAACATCTGTATTTTATAGAGAGATACCATAAATCCATGTCAATATTTTTTCAATGCCAAACATAATAATATTATAAATTTTTTTGGATAATGAGGATTTCCTTATAACCAAAACCATATAGTTCCATTTCGATAATGGTAGATTCAATATGTATGTCAAACCAATATTCCATATTTTCAATGAAACCAGGGGGTACATTTATCTTCATATCCCTCTAAAGGATTTTTAATTTTTTTTTCCATTGAAAATTCACATTTTTTGGTCGTGGCTTTCCTAGATGCATCATAAAAGGTTTTAGGGTCTGAAAATTGGAATGGGTAAGACCATTCAACATCTTCCAAAACATCATACCTCACCCATCTATCATCCATACCATTGTAGCCACATCAGACTATTGAAATTATTTTTCTCTTCTACTTCTTTGGGGTCTACAAGTTTTCATTCAGGTCATCATCTATGGTTGTCAAAAACCTATAAATTCTTGAAATAATGGACTCCCCTACATCAATGTTTACAACATCATCGATACCAACCTAGACCAATTCGCCTACCTATACACCCTCTATTATTAGAGGCATATCATTAAGGAAAAACTGAAAATATCATTCCTATGATGGAGATCATCATCTATACAAACTGTAACATCTTATCTTTTTTGTTTAACTATCGTAATGTTATCATTGTTCAGTTTCGTCCTATTGTGGGATGAGCCTACACGAGAAATATGGTATTCAGAATATAAAATGTGAGATTCTGGGATGATCTTTTTTTATGATTACCAATTAATGAAATACAATTAATTAAATATATTTATAATTATATAAATAAAATAACATTTATATATATATATATATTTGTATTTAAAATTTATTTTAATGTATAAATATATAATCACATAATATATATATTTATAATTATAGAGTTAAAATTATTTATTTATAAGAAAATTAAATATATAAATAAATAATATAAATTTATAAGAATAACACTGATAATATTAACTATGATTTTTTTTAAATTTCCTAATTTAAATAAGATCTGATTTTAATTATATTATGAACTAATTGTTTCTTATTATCTTCATTATTATTCATATTTATTATTGTAATCATTATAATTATATAATTATAAATATTACCATAAATTTTTTAATGTGTAAATATAATGTTTTTGAACAAAAAAAATTCAATCAAGAAATTACTTTTTTTAATATATTTTTATTTTTTCATTAATTTTTCAATACTTTTTTTATATGTTTACTACATGGTAAAATTTCTATTTAGATAGTATTTTTACATTATTATTTTTATGTTGTCAAAGTCAACTACATGAAACATGATAATGTTACAATTATGTGACTCTGAAATTATTTAAATTATAAAGTATAAAGAAAATGTATATAAAATTTGACGCATGTAGTAGGAGTATATGAAATTATTTAAAATGAAAATAATTTCATAAAAATAGTGAATTATAAATAATTTTAATGGAACAAAATCGCATTTCCTCAAAACATAATATATGTAATTCTTTTGAGACTCATTTCAGTAGTAAAAATGGGATATATACAAAAAACAATATAGGGATTCACCTTAGTACAAAAATATTGTGCATGAGCCTCATGCCTACACTGTGTCTGACATCTATATTGCTCAGGTGACCAAGCTATATTCATGTTGTCCTCATCATACATTTTTCAGTTGTCTCCATATGTTCTTGTGTAGAGGTATTACTAGCATCATGTATAGAATATTTCCCAATATCATATACGGATTTATGTTTCCCTGGTTGTCATGGAATAAAAGGTACTCATAAATATTTCAAAAATTTGATATAAAAAAGTGACTATCTGTTAATGTGTCACCTAAGGTCACAAATATTTTTGTTACCATGTTGAGGATTATCCCCATAAAAACTATCTAAGGTGGAGATAATATATTATATGTATGATCAATAATTTATGGAACATAAACCCATGTTTGATGAGAAAGATCCTCTGATAACAATGTATTACCCTTTTATTGATGTGAAACAACAAATAAAAGTGACTCACTTAGGTGTTGATCACTTTGTCCGCTTCATTTCCATTTATTATGTCCTTCTATATATAGTATAGTTGGACGTGGTGGTGGTGCATCCTCATTAGTATTCACACCCAACATATATTAATCTTCATGATTCTTATCTAGAGCATGTGAATCGATATATGACAAAAGATCCTCATCATAGGCACAAACATATATGAACATGATAAGATATATTAGAGCTACTAGATATGGGTGAAATACATACAGCCTTATAAATTCTTCCACATGATGATATAGGATCGGTACATGTTGATCAATTCTAACTGACCTAAAATGAATTAATATTACAATTAATATTATACATCATCTATATATAAATATAGAAAATGTAAGTAGACACACCAGCTATTTAATTCCTATCCCATTTCACATAAGGAACATGATTTTCTGTTTTTTGTTAATAATATTTATAATCCCCCTAATCATTTATCCAAAATCACATTTAGTGATATCTATTCTTAAATATACTCTATTAGGCACACATTTCCCAATATACAATGTAACATGGATTATACTATGGATAATAAATCATCTACCTAATTATAACTGTAATAGAATGTAATCCATCATAATGTCATGGTTCGATGGGGAAATTATGTATATATCAAAAATGTCACAGAACACAGTCTGGATGTTGTTACTATGTGATCTTTAAGTGGATGTGGGACACCACAGCACCACAATCTTCAACCATAGTAGTGAAGTATGGTGGAAGTGGCATATAGACCAATCTATTTTACGAGGATTATTAGGCCTAAAATTCCAAATCATAAAAACATCATAAATAATTTTTTTTTACTATTTTAACATTGCAATTTCTAAAAAAATTAAATAAAAAATTAAATTAAATAAAAAATAACTATTTTTAATTTACTTCTGTGGGAAGTATACTGTCAAATATAAATTAAATTGTTTTCACACAATTTTTTCATTTATGTTCATAATATTAAACCTAACTATATTTAGTGAAAAAATAAATTTAATGTATTTTTATTAATGAAATTAAATAAACAAAAAAATAACTCAATTTAATGAAGTAAACGTACCAGTATCCACGAATATAGTATTGAAATAGATATTGTGTAAGTGGTGTCCTCATTTGAGGGTTTCTCAAGTACCACGCTTCTCCCACATTTTGTGATTTACACTCTTTGAATTTGGATTTTTAAATTTGATTGTGTTTATTGGATCAGGTATGGTACTTTAATGGTTTTCATGTGGGTAATTATGAATTTTATATCAGTTTTTGAGAGGTTCCCACTCAACCAAAAAGAGTTTTTTTAAATGAAAAAATAAATTTGGATTAATTGGCGTGATAACACTAGAAGTAATGTGTGTAAAACACTCATAGGACCACATATGTACCAGATCCATACACACCACAACCTGCTACATATCTGCTAGAAAATAGTATAGGGCTATCAATACAAATTTTGTAATACAAAAAAAACACTAAATGAATCTATACATATGGTCAAGATCATCATGTAATGTTAGTTACATCATGTGTACAAAGGTGGTGGAGTGGTATACACACACCATAACTTTTCCATTTCACAAAATTTATGCATTTGTGTGTAGAATAAGTATCTCCTTATCTTCATTATCTGGAATGATTAAAAATTTATAATCAAGAAACCCATGTATAATTGAGAAACATAGAAGACACATGGTATGTCTTTAAAATCCATTCCTTGTAGGAATTATATGACCACACACCAGTCACCAATAATAGAACCCGTAAGCGCATATCTATGGATGGGTGGATAGAGAATATAGGCCACCTATACTAATGTACTAGTAATATTCCCCACAGATAGATGAACTCTATGTGTCTCCGGTTTCCATATCTCAACTAGTGTAACGATAAAATGGTGATCAATAGTATTGGAGTCTCACATGGTGACTCCTGATATTCTATCATATATGAGATATATAAAAATGGACTTTAACGGTAAATCATAGTGATAATGATTTTCTCATTGAATTGGAATATATATATAATGTTATCCTTCCAACACATAAAATAAAATGTCCGATCTGTGGAATGATAATAGAGGCTAATCGATAAACATTTATGAATAGTAAACCAATAATAAAAAACTATTTAACTTCTAATTGGTTTTATGATTTAGTGTAAAAGATTTTATATGTCTCAATATTTTATTTAAAAATTTTGTTTTTTATATTAATTATATATACTAGATGTTATGTTACCATTATAAATGAAAATTATGAATCTGCATTTCATGATAGTGGTATTGGATTAATTATAAAGGCACAATTACTACATTAAATTTAAAAATTATATTTTAAAAAATAATTACATTTAATTTTTTTTAATTAATTGATATAGAGTATAAATTATTTAAAATATTGAAAAAAATCACTACACAGATATTGAATTGTTTCCACATGTGGCCTTCATCGATTCTAAGGAAAATCCTCTGTGAATTTTCCCATCAGTAGGTCCAAACCATCTCATTTAGAATATGGTTATACATTGGTTTCAATTTTGGTCAGATATTAGTCATGTTTTTTAGAAGCATGGTAATTCCAAAAAATATACTGAAATTAAAACATTCCCCAAACATAATCAATCCAGAATTGTAGTAGTCGTTAATACTCTATGGTCAATAAATAGGATCAACGAACTACTCCCATGATAAGGGAATAGAATCACATGTTGTAATCACATTATTACAAGGATACCAAAATGAATTAAAATTACTGAAATCAATGAAACGCTAATCTTGTAAAATGAAAGGAACATGACCATTTCTACCATTCACATGTTATAATCTCTTGTTCTATACCTATAAATTAAATTTAAAACATTATAATATATTATTTTATAATTATTTAAATTTAATTGACATATGATATATTAATATTAATTACCCATAATGGGTAATTTTAAACATTATTTAAAACTCCATTATCACATTAATTGATTTTTTTCATCAGATGCCTGTAAACCACCAATCATTATACACCAATGACAGTTTATGATTTCAAATTTGAATCATGTAACAATAAATATATAATTAACTATGTGAATATCTTTTCGTTGATCCACCATTCTTTTTTATTGAGGATTGTATTCAGACAAATAATGAATAATCACAAATCATATGAAAATGACTGTGATAATGAATTTAAAAAAATTATACCAATTTTGAAATAAAACTATTCAAAGTGATCCCTTGAGATTAAAAAATTTTAATTACATGTTAAATGATTTTAATGTATTTTATTGAATTTTATGGATCATTAATGATGAAGGAAACCCTAATATGATTTGGATTGGTTATATTAAATTTTTAATGTGAACAAAAATGAATAGGGCCGTACAACCATGCCACTTGTATTAATTAAATAATAACGGATTATATGAATATTCATAAATTTGATACCCATTATTAAAATGGGTTATTCAAATGAAACGAATGATAAGTACTTACTAATGGGTTTTTTTATAAATATAATTATACTTTTCAATTGGATAAATTTTAATGTTTTATGAGAGGTACTACCTCAATCCTTACAGAGATAAATGTGAAAGTTCCTTATTTATATACATGGGCTTGATAATTAAGTTAAATGATAGGATTTTCATCATCCCATATACTATAAATGATTCCACCATATATATAGTCTATGGAATGATGTTAAGGGTTATGATGGAATTTTTATGTTACACTTCTTTACATCAAGTGTTGAGTAAGGCATCTCACATCAGTTCAACTATATGGAAGATGAGATTTTGAGCATGATGATCCATATTAATGTGTATCCATTGAGTTCAAAATCACCATCCCGACTGATATAGTATATCGTATCTCACTGTATCAACATGTAGGGAATATACCTTTTCATTATAGATTTTAGGCTCATTAGACTATTCATGGATTTCAATGAGTCACATCATTGTCCATTTGGTACTAGTATTCTAGTATTATTTCCATTAGGCATAGGCACAAGCATGATTCATTTAGGGGGATGAAATATATTAGAATAATATATATCTTATTACTATACATATATATTTTCTTGTTTAGACCCCTATTCTGATAACGAGGTGATGCAGGTATATCCATCGGGTGTCCATTAGGAATATGGGTCAGTGGTTGGTAATTTATTCAATTTTTATTATTATTTACAGTACCATCACACTTCATTTTTTTAAAGTTCATTAATGGGATTAGTCTAAACACCACGAGTACTGGAAAATTGAGATTTATGTCTCACACATTTCTCTTTTCATCATTTTACTAGGGAAACTAAGAAATCTTTATCCTTCACAGGACCATGGACATTTCTTGTTTTATTTTCTTATACTTTTGAGATAGAAAAAAAGGAATGCGATGTTGCACAAGATTCACTTATAAATTTCCTTTGAGAAGTTATTCTTTTATTTATTTTATTTCTTATTATAATTATTATTGCTTATTATTTTGGCAGCATCTGTCATTCATGATATTTTGTAATTTAGCATCAGCCACTTTTATATCAGTTGATATTATATTATTATTCAAATGGTTTTCATTAATTAAATTTACCACTTCTAAGGGTGTATGTTTTTTCATAATTGGTGATACCATTATAATAATCTAACATGCAATTATATTATCCCATCAATTACCTCCTTAAACCCTCACTACTAGTCGGTTGCCTAAGGATTATGAGGAGGTGAGCATGGGGCCATGTGACCCTCCGATATGGCTACCCATCTAGTAATAAGATAGGTCGAGACATTAAATATATATAAATTCATTAAAAATTTATATGGATTTTAAAGTTAAAAAAATATATTTGATTTTATTTTAAATATTTTCATTTATTAGATGACTTGATGGTGTTAAGACATTTCTTCGTGATGTAATTGTAAATGTGTTTAATAATCGACCAATTTCCAAAAAAAATACTAACATAAACATGGGTACAAAAAATTTAAAATATAATTTTATTTAAATATATATTTTAGGATCATTGTAAATAAATATTTTGTTTTAAAAAAATGTATAGGATTATATTGACAAAAATTAATAAATTTTATAGTTATTATCATATATGGTTGTTATTGTGGTTATAATATATTTATTTCATTTAATTAGCTGATTAATGTTCCTAAAAAATCTTTTGGTTTAATATTATCCTCAAAAATTAATTTATATCTCAAATAATTTTTGTGTTGGAGAATATATATAATT
This sequence comes from Viscum album, assembly GCA_963277665.1. Classification (NCBI taxonomy): domain Eukaryota; kingdom Viridiplantae; phylum Streptophyta; class Magnoliopsida; order Santalales; family Viscaceae; genus Viscum; species Viscum album. Next base: position 43,345,205 of record OY728162.1, read on the forward strand.
AAATTTTAAAATTAATTTCCAATTTTTTCTGAGATGGTGTTATTAGCACAGTTTAGAGTTTGAATGGGATTCCCATATCAAACTTATCATGTGCAACAATATGATCGAGTATTATGACATTGAACATGATCTTCATCTTGTACATGAACTATTGGTTCTAGTGAGTTACTGAATAGGGGGGGGGAGAGATTTCCTAATTAAAATTTTCTTTCAAAAATGGAATCAAATAGATTTCCCCAATTAATTTCAAAAATTCCCAATTAACAAAAAAATAACATCATATTTTTTTTTGACTCATTAAATATATTTCGTAAAATATTGATTTGTTCCCAAGAAAATATTATAAAATATTACATAACCGTTGAAAACAATTTATGTCACCAAAATATTATAAATACACTAATTAAGGATAACTATTAATGTATATATTTGTTATCACCTTTTTAAACAAATATCAATTTTAAAAAAAAGATTCAAAATAAAACAAAAATAAAACATTCAATGGGATTTTGAATACAACATTTTCAGTCTCAAGGTGAGAATTAGTCCTCTCCACTTGGTGATCACCTATCACCAAGAATGTTTTATAAAAAAATAGTTTTATCTACCACATGGTTAATATTTTACAACAGTATAAAACTATCTAGACCAAAAAGGTTATCATCACCTTTTTCTATGGGATTACAAAATATAACAGGTCGATGAAATCTTAATGCAGATTTTCCATTTGAATACATGAAAAAATGGTTGAGAATATATTTATTTATATTCCAGTTATAGTAGAATACATTATGTTGTAAAATAAATATAAAAACAATCACACTTCTCATAATGTAAAAATAAAGAAACAAACTAAGCAATCTAACCGAATGATGGAATTAAGGTGCTCATTGTTTTATTTAGTTCAGCTCATGACTCCTTGAATGTATTTTGAAAATTCATCACATGTTGGGATTTTTAAACATGATTAAAAAAGAGTTTCATGGATACAATATTTCTTGACTATAGGAAGGAATCATATGTGTATTGAGATATATCTTCATCATTCTTGTGTAATTGTGTATGTAACTATAATGATCTTCAGATCACATTTTGTGTACATTGATCAATGTTTTATTCTATGTAGTGAATTTAATTTGTGTCGTTCACACTCTATATTATATGAAGGAGTATCATTCACCGTTTATTATCAGCATTCATGTGTTTCTACATAATAATCTTGGTATAATTCAACCTCAAACATAGATATGACGCCTCCTTTATTTGATTTTGTTGATTCATTAATAAAAAGTAAATAATATGTCACTCTAAACGGCATTTAATAAACAAAATATTAGAAAAATAAATTAAAAAAATAATAACTCAAAAAATAGTGGTGGTGAGTCCTAGAATGGTTACAATACATTGGCAGTGTGTCTTTATAATGTTGTCTCCCTATAGTAGTTTCTATGTCTGGTTCTAGGATATTGGAACAATGTCACAAGCTAGTTGTGTCTCATTTTTGTGGTATGTCAAGCAGCCATTATGAAATGTTGATCACGTCAAAATTTATATGCTGGTGTGACTCGGTTGATGGTGGGTCATCCTTTTGGTGAAGAATCATCTGATGGTGTCTCATACATTGTCTATATTCTATTATGATGGTATGACAACCAAATAGTGAGTCATTTTTTTACATTTCCTATTTTCAATGATGGTGGTGTGTTGTGGAAATGGATGCTCATATGTGATGGTGGTGTTATATGGATGGTGGTGATTCATCCTTTGTGGTGTATCATATAATTTTAAATCACCTATCTCATATTATAAGATGCTTATATAAAACATGAAACATATTAATACCATTAGAAGAATGATTTAGTGATCACTAAGACCAGGAGGTCAATAATACCCCCCTTTTAATGATCATAAAGATTGGAATCAATGGTATAAAATTCATGTAAGAAAATGGATGATTGAAAAATGATATCATAAAGAAATTATAACAGTTTGTTATCAAAGAAATAGAATAAATTTTATTAAATAATGATCACTCTAATTGGTATAAAAAATAAAAAATAAATTACATACATTTATCCTTATCTTGCTTTTGGGATTATAAAAAAGGTAAAACATAATCAAAATAATATTGTTAAAGGATGTAATAAGGAAAATATAAGGAATAAAGAATAAATCATTATGAAATTGAATTAATAGGATCACAGAGGGTGCAATTAGAAATTTATTACAAACATGTTCCCATTAAATGATAATGTCTAATAGAAAAACATTATCAAGGATACGCAGAAGGGTCTATAGAATCTTTTAATTTATCGCTGGAATATTCGTAATATGATACATTATGTGCTGCAGGTTCTGAAGGAGCTCTAGATATGACATGTGGAACACTAGATGTGAGTCCATATATATAATGAAGAGGTTGAGACTATATAATTAAAACTGACATGAGTTATATCATAGATTGTGAAATAGGTAGAGGGAAGGGTTGGAATCTTGTAGGAATATGCGAATTTTGATCCATAGTAACTGCTGGTATAATATATTGATGTGGGGTCATAGGAATTTCATCTTAAAACATAATAATCATTCCATGTACAAAGAGAAACAGTTTCATATGGATTCATAAATCAATTATTCTATGAACACCTATCTCCATGGAATTGAAGAAATATTAATTCTCTTACATGATCCTATTTAACACTAGATTTATCTCCTTAAACAATCTAAGATTATCCTTAATGTATTCAGTAATAGGCAGAATCCTAAAAATATTAGCCCAAAACATAATATTTGAAACCATGGAATGTTTCTTATAAATTATTGAGAGATAATATTTCATGGATTTGGTAATTGTGTATATATTTGAATTCATATCTTTGGCATAAATCCATATCATCTTGTGATAATTTTATATATTTTTCTCAAAATACCATAATATTTTTGAAGTAATTATATGTTCACCACTAGATGTTCTACTTCAAATAGTAGAAATTTCATCTCGAACCATGGTTTTGAGCATATCATTATCGATATGAGGTATAGTAGATGTATAAGTATTGGAAGATACTTTCTCATTTCTATGATGGTTTACATCTAAATAAATTATTAATAAAGACATTAATTATTCAAAAAAATATTTTACTAATTCTAGATGATTAGTTATCCTATAATTATCAATCGTAATCTTTAGGATGTAATGCATCATCTTAGATTTAATATGATCGATCACCATTTCAATTTGATACCTTACATAACATTCAGGTAACATGGTAAGGATTGGTTATACATCCTTCAAAATATTATTGGAATTTACAAAAAAAATTCTATTAAATAATCCAAGTTACATCTCGTGACTAAATCAAATGGGATAGTACTAACTGGAGTAGAAGGTGAAGGTTCCTTAAAAGAAGTAAATTTTTCTAACAAAATAACATCATCAATTTGATCGACCATTGATCTCATATGATCTATACCATCTCGAAGATCATGGTAACCATCATTAAGTGGACCCACAATTTAATTTTAGAACTTAACATGTTCTATTAAAATATGGATGATCTATATCTGTGATGTATTATAAACAATTTTTTTAGCAACAACATGTGTTACTCTAAAAGGTACAACATCAATTATTTCCACATTCTGAGCATCCTAACTCTATGTAGTATCATCTTACTCATCAAAATAATGCATGTATTCTATGTTCACATATGATTTATGAACATCGAAAGTAGATGATTCTACATCCACAATCATATCAAGAGACATCTCATTAGAAGAAGCTACATCAACTAACTCTACATCATCATCATCTTTCACACTTGAAACTAGATCTTTCCTCATTTTATTATCTAGATGATGATCCATATCAGTAATCATTGACATATTCCCAACCTAATATAAATTATAAATAGTATTATTAGAAACAAAAAAATAAACACATTGTGATTTCTCCCCCTCAAAAGATGAATACTTTTGCTTAAAATATTAGTCCACCACTATTTGATAGTCATGAATATCATTAGATATACCTTGAAAAGAAAGTTGATCTAGAGAAACATATACATATCTCCTTAAAATTTTTATAATTAAACCATCAATGTTAGATTCATAATCATCATCATCTTTATATTTTGAGTCAGCATTAGTGTGATTTACACCATCTTCATTTCCAATTATATTACAATTATCATCATCATCATCTTCCTCTTCATCATCCTTGACATTATTGTATTTTGAACTAATATTGAACTATTCCCATCATGAAATGTCATTTTTTATTCATATTGTATCATTAATTTTTCAATTATGGATGTCTCTTTGGTGGGAATGGCTCTATAAGTAATATCTAGTGATTTGGGATATATATTGGGGTCACTCCACTCATCACCTAAATGTACATTCTCTAATTATTTTTTCTGTTTCTATAGAATCTTATTCATCCTAATCTAAATATTCTACAACCTAATTAGTTTCTAGAGGAGGTTCAAGAAGATCCCATGGCCTGGATGGATGATCCAAAGTGTTAAAATCCACATATTTTTTCTCACCATTAGCTACTCACTGCTACTTCTAGGGGTTCTTGTAGATTATCATTCTTGAAAAAATGTATTTTGAAATAAAAATACCACTATAGTCTATGTTATAATATTTATCAACTAAAACTAAATCCTTATATTTTAACAATGAGTAAATAAATTTCGAGAAAATCATGTAATTATATATAGAATTATGCATGATCCTTTTTCTATAAGTAATCCATAAGGTATATAAATAAATTAATTTTATCCCCTACTTAATAAGATATTGTAATTATACATCCATATACCTTAATGTGTATTTTTCACCAATTCTAGGGAATAAAATGTGTTGTATAAACTTGAAATATATTATGCATTCCACATACTACATAGAATCTACTATTCTTCTAGTTTTTCCATCACCAATTAGTTTTGTTAATGCATTTTCAAACACAAAAATATAACACAGTTCATGCAAAATTCATTAATATTAATCATAATATTCTTTATGGGGTACCTATAGACATTCATTCCATTTATTGGAAGAAACCCCAATTATTTATCAATTTAAATGACTTCTTATCCATTAATAACCATCATGGTTAAAATAAAACTACAAATGATTATATAACTAATAAAATCTCTTAGGATAGAGTGGTCTCTTGTCTGAAGACAACTAATCTAATCAACCATGGTTCTAGAGTGCTTTGAGCTCCAACGACATACTTCAGACTAACAAATCTACTTCAATTTTGTTCACCTACTATTACTCATCTTGTAAAATATATGTTCACGTGTACTACAGTATCAGTAAGATTCGATTGAACCATTAGTTTTCTAGTTGTTCATAACATAGATGGTGAAGAATTAGACAAATTCTTCACTTATTCCTTTTAGATTGGTCTTGTAAGTTCAGTTGATGATCGAGAGTATGGTTGAACAATTGAAGGATGGGATATGATGGGCTGAACTCTGCTTAAGAGGGAATATAAGGGAATGAGAAATATGGTTCATGATAAATATACATATGTATAATTCAGATCATTTGGTATTTAGGTATTTGGAAAATAAAAATAAAAATAATACATGAAAATAAAATTCAAAAGTTTGATAAAATATTGTAATCATGTTATAGAAATTAGATAAACCGTAAGAATAAAAAAATGATGGATCATAAAAAAAGATAAAATGAAAATTCGCAATCCAATGAACAATTAAATTGTTTGAAAACTAATGGTATTATAGTTCATAGTGGTGAGAATATAGAAACAATGTTTCACCAAACTGTGTGTCACCAATTTTTTTATCATATTTTATAATTACAAATTCATGTTTTATATAGTTTATTATCATTGAATTAAATTGATCATTAAAAATATCATCTAACTGATGTTCAATACCAATAAATTCAAGAGTGATATCACCCTTTTAAAAATGATCTCTCCCAATGTGGTGTCTTATATAAGTGTTATTTTTTCTAAAATGAGACATATAATTATTATAAATATTTATTGAATTTTTCATATCATAATTAATGGGGAAATTTCGGAATTGTTATACATAGTCTTGTAATGTCCATTTAAACCACAATATTTGTGCACAGAAACTAAAAGAAACTATTTAATATGCTTCAAAAGTAGATAATATAATAAATTTCATTCTTCTTACTATAACATGAAACTACAGACTTCCTGAAAAGGTGACATGTTCTATTGGTTCTATTTCTATCTAACATAAATTCAAAAAAAATCAGAATCATAATAACTAACTAGATCAAATGCTTGTCCTATAAGGTAAAAAATATAAAAAAATTTGTATACATGAGGTATATGAAAAAACAATTGATAGAAAAAGACGTAAATATTTTGGATTAACATTAAAGAAATCACACATGCACACACTAGTCGTTATATCATGGTGTCTATAATTCATGTAGTAAAAAATTATAATATTAAATTTCTACCTTGTTTTCTCCATTGGTTTTCCACTTTTTGCAAGATCCAACATACAAGAAGTACTCATAAGAGTATCACTACTCGTAGTGTTATCCTGATTAAATTATTTTAAAATATACTTGGTATAATAAATTTTATTTAAAATATTTCCTTCATTATTTTGAATGATTTAAAATCATATAATGTACATATGATCACCCATCAAAATAATTTCAAATTCATTTTTCATCATTTTAGATAAATAATTATGATTATAATTTCAGAAAGACCAAAAATTAAAATTATCAACATATATTTTAACCACTAAAACATCTTTTTGAAGTAATTTTATAAAAATTGTTGGATTAGCTACACCTTTTGAAACTCCTTTTGAAATTATAATGTTGACAATCCTATCATACCAGTATCTAGTAACCTATCAAAAACCATATAGAACAATATATAATATGAAAATATTATTTGTAAATTGAGGATTTTGAAAACTATGGGGTTTTGAACAAAATCATCATCAACTATAAAACTATTCAATAATGAACTCTTGACATACATTTGATATCTTTTTAAATTTTAATGATCTGCATAGGCATGTAGGATTCAAATATATTCATATCTAAAATCTGATGAAATGTTTTCATCATAGTAAATTTATTCCGCATGACTAAAACCTTTTAAAACAAGTCTTTAATGGATTATAAATATTATTCCTGACTCACCCACCTTATTCTTAAATAATCATTTAGTTCCTATAGTCAAGGTGTCTTTGGTTCAATCCACTAGTTACCACACATTTTTTTGACAAAAATGACTCAATTCTTATTTCATTTCCTTCACCCAAAATTCTTCATTTATAGCTTCATTTATGATTGTTGGTTCAATCTGATACAAGAATTATTGATTTTCAACCTGATTTCTCTGTTAAGCAATTTTATTGTTTAGATTTATCTAGATCCCCTAAAACATTATCTAATTGGTTACCCATGTGAGTTCTAAATGATCCAATAAATTAAGGCTAGTCACAATAATATTTTCATCATGTTTAGGTTATATATGTTTTGGAAATTCTTTAGAATTAGATTATTATATAACAGTTTAATAAAAGAATCAAAAGGTTTGGAATTTATGTTCACAGTTGATAAATCATCGTCCAGATTTTATATATAATTCTTGGGCTCATTTTCAACTATATGATCAAATGTAACATGAACTAATTAGTACACATTTTTTGATATTTTATTATAAACTCTAATGGATTGGTTATAAATTTAATATAATAAAAAAATCCCCTTCATCACTATTGGAGAAAATTTTGTCAAGATTATCCTTGTTATTAAGAATAAATACTTTGAAAATAAAAACTAAGCACAATTTATCCTTGGAATTCATATTAGTATAATGTTTAGGAGGGTTATTCTCTAATATGGGTCTAATTAAAACTCCATTTATGATTTATCAAGTTATATTTACAGCCTCTAATAAAAAAGAAATAGGTAGTTCATACTCATTTACCAAGGTACAAGATATCTCTTGTAAATTTCATTTTACTCGTTCAATAACCTTATTCTTCTATGGGGTCCTAATTGTAGAGAAGTTATGAGTGTGTCCATTTATTGAGAATAAAGCTTCAAAGTCTTGATATCCAAACTCGCAGGCATAGTCACTTCTAATAGTCTTATTTCTAGGTCCACCTAGATTTTTTATATATCTAGAATACATGATAAAATAATACGAATCTTCACTCTCATGAGCTATGAATAATAACCAAGTATATTTATCTAAATAATCTAATAGTACATATTCATAGTGATTAAAAATTAAATTGGAAACTCTATATAGTTAAAATAAATCCATTTGAACCATATCAAGAGGTTGAGATGTTGATACATTTTTTATTATTTTTAGATAAACGTTTTGTAATTATTCTTTTTAATAGGGGTTACAGACATTTTCGTTTGGGAACTGTAGCTTATGTAGATCCTTGTCAAAATCATTCATAGTAAGCTTACTAAGTGAGTGAATATTTTAATGGAATAGTCTCCTATAAAAATTTCCAGATTATTTGTTAAAATTAGTCAACTATGAAACACATTGAGACATTAATGAATTAAAATCAATAGCATAACCATTATCATCAATTATGGAAGTAAATATTAAATAATTTTTATAATCATAAAAATTGAATGAATCATTCACAAATTTGATATCAAAACCATAATAAAATAACATTTAAATACTTATAATGTTATATTTAAAACAATCAATAAATAATAATTTAGAAATTAAAATAGAATTACTATTACTGATTTCGCCAAGCCTCATGATTCTCCATTTAGAAATATCACCTAAGGTGAAATCAAAATAACAAACCTTAATAATGATCTTGAAGAATGAATAATCACTTTTCATATGTCTTGAACATTCATTTTCCATGTACCATAGAATCTTAGAGAGGGTCTTCAAATATTTTTCTTACAAAATAAATAATGAATGAAATAACATTAGAACACATATATATTTGGTTCCAGAGATGATAGAAATGAAAACATTGGGAACTATTATTTCAGGATGGGTTTTATATAAATATACTGAATACTTTTTTAAATAAATAATTTTTATGTCCTTTAGAAAAATAACTAACAGAAGATCTTTTTATATAGGACTATGAAAAAAGAGCTTTTTGTTGCTCTCCTCTATCCAGGTTAGTTTCCTAGACATGGAACATATTCACGTGAATCATCAATTCAAAAAATCTACGTGAGAGTATATCTACCAATAGTAAATTTTAATAATTCCTTAATTATATCTTCATTTGAAATTTTATGTTCCTTATTATCTTTGAGCAGTTGATCATTATTTTCCTTTTCAACAAAGTGATCATATTTAATATTTCAAATAAATCCAATTATTTCAAATGTACTTTTTATTTATCGTTATTCTCATTAAAAAAATATTTCATCATAATAAGTATTAAAAAATTATTTTATTATTCAAGTCATCATCATATTATTCACACACATAAATATTAGAAATATATACATATGATATAGTAGGTACGCCCTTGGTGTTTTTTCAAAAATAACATGTTGGATCTATCTGATTTAAATTTCAGAGTATACTCTAAATCATTATAGTTTTCTTGCAAGGAAATCCATGTTTCATTAATGGAATTATAATTTATTCTGTTCTTTTCATCATATCTATTTTTTGTACATCAACTATAGGCATTCACCCTTTACATTATCTTTTCCCATACACTCATTTGAGACTACCTCATTTTCATCTATCTTACAGTCTTTCTTCCATGTTACCTTTCCAAATATCTTCCATTATAGTTTTGATTTATGAAAAACTCATTCTTCTAATAATATTTTTTAAACCATCTGGCTAAATTATCCATCTCCTCACCACAATCTAGTGGTGGATCATTATAAATTGAAAATATAGCTTGAACATTCTCCTTTTCGTTTTTATAGATGAAGTAGTCCTTGGGGATATATTTTTTCCCTTTAAATCTTTATCATATTATCCATTGAACTTTAACTCTTATTCGTACATATTTATTTTACCATTCAAGTCTATTATAGTTATCTTGCTGATATCATATGACTCCCTACCCGACACAGTTGTTCCCCAATATCATTCAAGTATAAATTTATTGAGGGCTACGGTGGGTTTCTTGACAGCAAATGTATCCTGATACGATTTGCGACGGAGGATGATTTTATTCATGCCTGCTCAAGTGCACCTTGGAACTGCAAAGGGGATTGCTTCATCCTACAAAGATGGTCTTACGATTTTCATATGAAGCGTGACTCACCTATGGTTGCGAACTGGGTAAGTTTCTCTAATCTCCCACTCCCTTTCCAAAATCCATCGATTATTAGGATGCTAGGAAATCCTATCTGGAGATACCTATGCTCTGATCAACAAACAGCTGCAGTATGTCATCCAGTGAATACTCGGGTCTGCGTTGAAGTCAATTCATTAAGGGAACCTCCAGAGTTTGTTTGGATTACAATAGGAGAGGAGTACCACTGTTGGCAACGGGTGGTGTATGAATTGTGGACTGATTTCTATACTGATTGAAAATGTTTGGGTCACTCCTTGATGATGTACAAATGTGGAGCTGGACACAGGGGCTCTGGAATGAAACTGCAGACTGTGGCTCCAGGGGATGGTGCTACTTGTGACAATCTTTCGAGGGGGAATTATCCAATATCTGATGGATGGATTGACATGAGGGTGCCCAACCGTGCCCAGGACACAACAATTGTGGGTGGATCCTCTGGTATTGTGAATTAACAGTGTTCTGTAGGGGCTCTGGGTGATAGCAGGGGCAGAGGGGCTGACCTTAATGTAGGTATGGTTATGTTGGAGGCTTCTCTGGGTGGGGATCTACAGGATGGTAGCAGACAGAATATAACTAAGGCCTCTCAAATTTGGAAGGCTTACTGCACAGTGGACTGCAATGAGAGTCTTGAGGCTGTCTCAGACTTTTCTCTTATGGAATTGCATCGGAAGTCTCAATTTTTCCAAGGTGGTCAGCAGGTTGAGGCAGGATTAGGATGGTCTTATCAATGATAGTGTTCGGGAGGGGGTGAGTCTCCCTAACAGTATGCTGCTAAAGTGGCAGAACATGGGAAGGGGAACAATCTTGTTATGATGCAGATGGAAGGTGGTGAGGAGGCTGTTCTTGTTGTATCTTCTGTGAAGGTGGGTAGTTTTGGTTGTGTAGATTTGTGTAAGGGAAGGCAGGGGTTCAGTCCACTGGAACCAAACGTCCATTCACCTGAGCAACATGTTTGATGGACTTAATGAGGCAGGTTTGATCCTGGTCCAAGCTATCCTATTGTATTCTGCTGAGGAATGCATGAAGGAGTCCAAGAGAACTAACCCAAGTCATTCAAAAAATGAAGACTTAAGTCCGAAGAGTAACAGGTGTTTGAGGAGGAGGAAGGGTAGGGAGGATTACTCCTCCTTACCTCCTCCTTTAGAGACTCGTTTTACTAAAAAGGTTAACGAAAAGAAGACACACATGGAATTTTTTAGTCACCATAATTTAGGGGATCAAGGTGATCCAAACTTGGACTTGCTTCTATGTTCTAAAGATAAAGTGGTTGAACATGCCTTTCTTCTTAATGCAACTATTGATGAAGTGGCCAAAATGATTGGGAGGCCTCTAAATGTGACTCTATGTGAGGAGAAATTCTCGTGGATTGATAAGCAAGAACTAATTATGGTTCGAGGCTTTAATAAAATGAAGATTAACATTGAGGAATACATATGGTCCAAGGACCTGTTGGATTCTGAGATTGAAAAGCTAATGATGGGGTCATCATGTATTCAGGTTTCATCTTTATTCGTGAAATTGTATCGGGAAACAGATTCTGGGAATCTCAAATTACATTGTTACAGCTCTATTTAATGGATGGTTCTTGTTGTTTGGTTGGGGAAGGTGGATTTGTGTTGTGTCTACTACCAGTTTAGCTTTGGCTTTATGTTTGGATGAGACGTCATGCTGTAGGGGTATGATTCTAGAACTATACTTGGATCTGTCTCACGTGAGTTTCAGAGAAGAAAACCTTCACCAGTGCATGGCTTTTGGATTTGGATGATCAGGAGGGTATGGCTTAGCCATCGTTTCCATGCCCGTGCATTCCTGCATGGGACTGCTTGTCGAACAGTCATGCTTTGGTAGAGGCATCATCATGGCACCCTTGCTGGGGAGGGGAAGATTCTCTAGTTTGTTCTAGATTTTTCTTTATTTTTTTTGTATGTGTTTGCTTTGTTGGATCTCTGGGTTTCTCACTTTTTCCATAAATTTGTTTCGATAATAAAAAAGATAATTTTTAATTAGTCATTATAATTAATATTTAACACATGATTTGAAGCATTGTACTATTATTTTATAGCGGTATAAGGTATACCATAATTATCTTCAAATTCATCCCCAATTTTGAATCACATACTCTCAATGTGAATTTTAATTTTAATTTTCCATTGTGCATAATTGTAACCATTGAAAAAGAAAGATAATTGGTTTTATAACCTTCTTTTCTAGAATCCATTTAAAGAACAGAATTTCTATATGACAAAAAATTAGGTTATTCAATAATTAATGAAAATAACCATTGATATTTCTTTTTATACATTGATTCGAAACCTTTTACCATTGATACCAACTTTTGTTGGAATGTTAAACTCAAGAGAGAGAATTGAGCACCCAATAAAAATTATCGACCAAAAATTATTTCAAATAAATTCCATAAATTAATTTATAAATGGATGACTTTACCAAAATAGATCATTTTTATAAGTACAATTATTTTAAAATATTTTTTAAAACAATTTTTAGTCATTGGGTAAATAATATACAATATCAGTTATCCTTTTAAAAGAATTTAATTAGCCAAAATCATATAAAAACGAATTAAGGATAACTATCAATGTATATATTTTGTTTACAATTTAAAAAAAACCATTTAAGAATAATAGATTTAAAATAAAAATTGCAGCATAATTTTGAATAAAAGAGGACCAATCTCAAGCTGGGACTCAGTCCTCTCCAATTGGTGATCATCACCCAACAAGTAGATTTTATAAATATACAGTTTGACCCACAACCTTGATTATGTTTTAAAATATTATCTAAATATCCCGACCGAACATGGAATCTCCCACTGTATCAGTAGGAGTAAAAAATAAATTAGGTCTCACATGACCTCTTCAACCAATTTTAATGGTAATACATGTAAATATATTTTAATAAGATACCTATATATATTCTAGTTATAAAAGGACAAAGTGTATTGTGAAATAAACAAAACAACTCACACAAAACTCATAATGTAAAAAATGAAAACAAACTAATCAATCTAAATGTATAAATGAATAGATATTCTTGGTTTATTGTGTTTTACATTTTGTGACTCCTTGAAAGCATTTTGAAATTGAATCAATATTTGAGATTTTGAGTCTTGAGTAAAACAAAGTGTCATGGTTACTATTTCTCTAGACTCCATCAAGGTAGAAGATGTTTATTTATATTTTTCTTCCATAGTGGAATGCAGTCGTGTAATTGCTTCGAAGATATTATGTTCACATTTTGTGTATATATTTTTCTGAATTCTTCTTTTAATAACATTTATACTCTATGAAACACATAAAATATTACAAGAGGGATTAGAAATTACTTTCTATCAGAAACATGCATGAGTAACCATGTTAGTTTCCAGAGATTATGCATTATTTTACTAAGAGTATAAATATCCATTTTTTAATTCATTCAAGAAATTATGAAAAAATACTTAAAATAAAACTAGTCACCAAATTTAATAAACTAATTGTTATAAAAACAAATTCAAAAAGAATAAGTAGTGAAATTGTGATAGTGAATCCTAGAACAATAAAAATACGTTGGTGGTGTTTCTTTGTAATGGTGTATCTTTATAAAAGTGTCTATGTATTCTACTGAGAAATTATAAAGGTGTCACAAGTTGTTGGTGTCTTGCTCTATTATTATTTCAAGATGGCGATGTTACATTTTTTACAAGGCCAAATTTCTATACCAGAAGAGACTCAGTAGATGATGATTCATTCTTCTAGTGGTGACTCCTATGATGGTTCTCATAATTTTTCAAAATTATATTTTGATAGTATGACATCCTGATGGTGAGTCATTTCAGTACATTTCCAATTTTCCATGGTGGCGGTGTGTTGTGTCAATAGTGACTCATAGGCAATGGTGGTGTTATGTGGTTGGCGGTGAGTCATCCTTGGAGATGAATCATACATAGAAATTTTCATCACTAATATCTGAAAATAATATGATAAAAAAACCTGAAACATATTAATATCATTAAAATAATGATTTATTGATCATTAAAATATAGAGGTCAACATGAACATTGATTTTCAGTTAAATTGTTTTATAGATTCATGGGGAGGAGGTGAATTCTTTACCATTGGTATTTCGACATTAGATAATGGACAATATTATATTTCTCTCATAGTATAAGTGGAAGGAAATTAAATACAATAAAAAATAACATATATTTTATACGGATCAGTCATAAATTTTGATGGAAATTACATCTGATATGATTCTAGTTGTGCTACACCCAGTGAATACTATTGATATCCAGATAAAATATGTGGTTCCCTTGACTTTTAGTACACATCAACAACTTGATGTCGAATGAATGATAGAAGTGGTATTTATTTTAGAGAAACATGTCATAACTCACATGTAAATTGATGTTGTATATGTAATATTCATCATATCTCAGGAACATCGGCATCTTCTGGAGTTTGTTCCCTTGATAGAATATATTCTCTTTATATAGGATGATTTATTTCACTATCATGTACATCAATAATTTAAGGCTAATTTTTTTTATTTTTAGTATGGTATGCTACTTGAATATATATTTTTCTCTCCTCGGGTTTAGATATCCATATAATAGGTTAGATTTGTGTTTGTTTTTTGAAAATTCAGTATAGACTAAAAATAATTATAGAATAAACAAATAAATTAAAATTGGTTGACTTACTAGAACATATATAACTCTACCCTGTCACAAAAGTTAAAATATAGATTTCATTTGATAACATGGGTAATAATAAACACTTTATTATTGGAAGAGTCCCATTATCGGGATTCCCTTAATACAAAACCTCACATGCATGTCCCATATATTGATGTAGTGTTCATGTTACCCCCTACAATCGACATTATTCTTTACTGTTATATGTAGTATATAATTCATTGGTAGTTACCTCTATGATTTTGTAATGAGTTGAATGAATCAAAACAAATGCATTAATATATCAAACTAGTGTGACTCTATAATGTGAAGGGATATGAATGACACAAAAACTTTGGAATCATCCATTCCAGTAGAGTAGGATACATAGAGTTGGTCAATGAGACCCAGACACAACTTCAATTATATCTAAAATCATATATGAGAGTTGTTAAAATATTTTTTTAAACATCAGAAAACTATAATGTTATGAATTTTATTACTCAACAAAGTATAGTATATACATATATTAGTAGGTATATTTCTATCCACCGTGAGATAATATTTTTTTTCAAATTTTCATCAATTTTATAAAATCTTGTTGTTTGTAAATGAAATTGAAAATTTTAATACGACATGAATAATAAGTAATTTATTATAATATAACTCATATTCGCATCAGAAAATAGTAAAGAGGAGTGATCATACCATCATCCATGTAGAGCATCATGGTTCCCATCCATGGAATCCTCTAGAACAATAATAATAAGGGATATTGGAGGGATTCATTACAATTCCCACATATAATGTAGGATTTCTCATATGAAAATATCATAGTAATATGATTAGTATATAGTTCATAATGGTATATATATTTATGAAAAGCACACAGATTGCCACCCATATCTCCTACCCTAATCAAAGCCTTAATGAAGAACTAAATAATCTATTTAGAAATTAAATATAAACTTATAAACACAAACTATACCTCCAATGTTCCACTGGATATATGCACACATGTGGTGTGTGGCAGTCTTCTCATGAAAATCATCTGGTAAATGTGTGAAGTGCGTGTTAATTAATCACAGAGATATATTATTTTCACTATTATCTATGACATTCTACCTAATTTCTACTCATTTAAATTGATTTATATTTTAATGTTAGCCTCTATTAGTGGGTCCCATAACTATAGTAACCTATATATTCTGACCAATAAAATATTCAATATTCCCTATTTGGATGGTCATCTCTCTTCCTCATGGGAAATTGGAATGTATGAGTGTCATATCTCCATATATCTATAAGAAACAATGATACAATGATAAAAAATCAATAATTATATATAATGTGCCAATAACATCTAGCAAGACATAGGTTTGGGATAATATAAATTGGTGGTCGAATTTGAAGATATTAGTGCAACCTATACACCCAGACATGTCGAACCTCATAACATGCTCCACCTCATATGAAACATATGTATACTTCATAATAAAGAGAGTAGAATGAAAAATCTCAAAGTATAAAAATTATATAACTGTTATATAAAATAAAAATATATTATGCAGTATGGATTACACATATTTTCTCTATATTGATTATATATTCTAATTTATACTTTTATGTAAATATGTTTAAATTTTTATTTATACATTTGATTTAGTTATATAAATATATGAATATATGAATATATATAATTATAGATAACACTAAAATATGATAAGTAGTTAACATTAAACCGTATAATATCCATATGACTGTAACAACTGTGAATAATTTTATTCTATATTGAAAAATGACCATAAGATCCCCTCAAATAGAGATGAAACTTCATAAAATGATAATAAAAGTAAGGCACAACAACATAAAAATATGTTTAAGAGACCATATAGGTTATATTAATCCTATAAATAATGAAAAAATAGCTCAACTAAGTCCCCACACCATAGATAATTTCACAATATTTTATATGATATGTGGAAGATCTTAAACAAACACCCTGATCAAAATTTATGTTTGTTAGATATTCATGTCGTCTTATCAATTTATCATAGACCATTCATTAATTTATTCAATTTATATATTATCAAATTAATATTAAATGAATATTAATTAATATTTATTATAAATTTATAAATAAATAGAAATTTTTAAATATTTTGTAATTCATTATCTTTAAATATCATCAATATTAAATGTAAACTCAGATATAGTCTTATATGAATAATATATAATAAAATATATTATTTTTATATCATTATATATATTATCATATGTTATTTTAAATGATATATAATTTTTTCATTGAATATAAAATTTCTCATTACTAAAATTTTGTTTATAATGGGCACCCTTTATTCATATTAAAAAATCACTAATAAATGTGACCTTTATCAGGCCTTTTAGATAGAATTGATAAAGTTTCCCCATTATCAGTGGTATTTCTTGCACTGATAAATGTTAATGATTGGTATCTAATGATCTATAGTGGTGTGTAAATCAAATTTACACATTATAATTATATGTATATAAAATATATTATATATAACACCTTTTTTTAGTTCTTACATGAAACTGATAATGGTAAACCTTTATTGATGCTAAATATTCCATTATAATGTTATGCCTTTATTAGTTCCAAATAAATATGCAATAAAGGGAACCTCTTATAATTTTTTTTGCTTGGATATTGCATTTTCTTTTTCAGTGATTTATTTAGCACTAAGAAAAGGACACTATTTATCAACAATTTTTCTATAACTACTAATGTGAAGTATCCAATATATCATATTCTATAGTAGTGTGTGGTACATTTTTTATATGAAAAAATATGTTTTATAGTATTAATTATTTCTGGTCAATTAACCACTCTTTAATTAATTCACATTTGTCAATGGGGAATGTTGGTAGAGTTTTTGATGGAAATACCTGAAAAAATAATATGTCTCTTAAACTATCTAGATAGGGGAAATATATCATGAAAGACACCATGTAGACTATGGGAATTCCTTTCATAATTCATCATTTTTAGTGGTTTCATATAATAGAAAAATTTCTTTTACATTAATGAATTTAAAAGATTATGGAAATAATTTGGTTAAAATTTATGAAATTTGGTATTAGGGATAGTTTGTAGACATATACATTGTAATTAAACGACATACACATTTTTTTCATAAATACCTTTCATATAACCTAGTTTTTAGATAATTCAACACTTGCTGTCCTTCATTTTCCACTTTTCTCCATCATCATAAATTCAGTTTTGAATACTATATTATTCAGCCTTCATTTTCTTTATAAATGGAATATTTTAGAACTCTAATATATGTTTTCAATTATTTTTTTAATTTATATGATTCATTGTATTTTCTAAAATAATTTTCGTGTTATTACATATTTAAAAAAATTCATAACTTTATAAATTCGGGTTGAATTTTTTGAAAAAAAATCATTTATTATATGTGTAAATAGAAATGAATTATTTATATTAATTATTTTATTTTATTATTAATTTTATATTTTACAACAATTGAAAATGTATAGTGGTTCTCAATGTCATGTACATCATCAACTATTCAATGAGATTATTCTTATTATCGTTACTTAGTTTCACTATATGAGGGATATGTTTTTGGCCCTATGTGGATCAAAATTATTATAATACTTTAAAGGAGATGAACAACGTTGATAGTGATCTAAATAAATGTATGAATCAAAAAATCCTTCTTAATACATAATATATCATCCTACACCACCAAAGTATAGGAATATGAGGGCTATGTATGAATCTAATGTGGTGGGGGTTGATCTATGGTAGTGGTGCAATAATGTGAAAAACCGCAGTGGGGAAAGAAGGAGTAGGGGATGGTTTCAAATGTGTGAGATCCAATACAATAATGGAAACCTATTTGAGGAGTACCTGTAAAAGGGTATCCTTATCATAAACAAGTATATTCATTCAAATTTATCAAATATGACATTCCAACATGGTGGGATGTTTAGGAATCATTCTTGATTTTGGACGATCACCGCCAACAATCATTTCAAAGAGTAATGCCATTAAAGGAAGGGTTGGTGGCCAAAACACACCAAACTACTGGTATAGGAGGCACAAATTTATATTTATACTTCTTATAGAAGGAAATTCTCTCCGATAGATTTTGTATCCCCTCCATCAATCAATATCAGCAAATATCCTCATAGTTTATTTTTATGTGGTATTTTTAATGGGATTACCTATAATTTTAATAGAGATTATTATGTGGAGTTTCTACTTATTATATTTAGAGACTGTCTACCCACTTTTACCTATAGTGATCCTTCTTTTTTCTCTTGGTTTTTACAACTTGTTTATGGGGTTTAGTCCATATTTTATTTGGTGTCCAATTGTTTTTTCTTTTTTCACATTATTTTACCCAACTATTATCATTTAACAAGAGGGAAAAATCATTTATGATCCCAAAAAAACAGTATAATATGTAGACTCGATCCCTTGGATGTTCACATATTTTTGTATTATTAATTCTCATAAATTTCAGTATTTCTTATGAATTTAACTCCAATTAATCATTCACATAAGGCAAAAAATGTTCACATTATCAAGCACCATTTTGTGGAATAGTAGAGGTTATGTACTGACAATGATTCTAGACAGATATGAAATTAAATATGTCGAAATTAAATAGGAATGGTTTTCCATTATGGAAAATGATGATGGAGGCATTTCTTGTGGGTTTATAATTTCCTACAATAAATTTGAAAAAGACTACTAGGTGTCATGATAGAGCATGGTTCTAGTCGGACCCAAAATCATGACATGGATGGATTTGTAGAGAGTAATTATAAACAAGCATACATTATTATCACTGAAGTGTTGGAATCTTATGGAATCAGAAAACATCTCAATGATGTGAGGATTATCAACTCGGGTGAAATATGTCATATGACCTCTCAATGGGAATGATTTGACCAGTATGAAACAACATAGGAAGGACTTGTGTATATGGGGAATGATCACACCCTAATGATTGTTGGAATTGGTACCATAAAATTTAAGATGCAAGATAATATTGTTTGAACCATATACAAACAATTCCATGTGAACGGACAGAAAAAAACATATTATATTTGAGAAAATTTGATGATATTAGATATTAGAATCTTACTGAGGTTGGAGGGGTTAATATTTTTATGGGATTGCATGTGTTGATGATGGAAGAAAAGATATTGAATAAAATTTACATGATTTTGGGTAAAATATATATGGACGCAGAGATAGTTGTCACATCAACTACCTCGATGGAAGTATTGATGATGTTATGACATGAGAATCATGTCCATATGTACGAATGTAGCCTCAATATTCTTACTCTAATGGTGCTAAGGCCATCATTTTATATTTATTTTTGATAATCCCCCTTTCAAGGGGTGAGGTGGAACCCTTACAAGGCCCTTAGGCATAAGTATAACATGGCTCGTAGGGCATAGAGAAATTCATTGCCCGTAAATTTATAACAATACATACAACCCATAATAAATACATCGAACTGCTCTATCTAAGGGTTGTTCCTTGTAGGTTGTCGATTTTGCATCTGCATATAAGGTGGCCCAAAGGCCATGAAGTAGATCGAAGGCCTTACTGACCCGAATACCTAAGTTGCACAATTTCCTTATATGACTCACGGACTAAATCAGTGGCCCGAATGATCAAACGTGAGAACAGTCTCAGCTACTAAAGAGCAACATAGTACCTGATATAGTTTCGGCTATAGTACTACTACAGTTCATACTATAGTGCCTGCTACATTACTACTACAGTACTAGAAATATGCCTATGCCTGGATTTTATCATGGGTAGCCTAGATGCACATAAAGAAGTCCTAACCAAATATTTTTAGTCTCATGTGATCCTCAATATTGTTATTGATATGATTATTTTTCCTATTCTTTAAAAGGTATACACACAATTTTTTTGAGCATTCTATTTTGAGGAAGAAACACATGTTAAATTTTGGGATGTCAACAAAATGATTCAGAGAGTTGTTAATGTTGATCCACTCTAATTTTTTAAAGCACAAATTTTATCACTGAGAGAGGCAAGTAAATTTTATCATTAATTGATGATTATTCTAGGATATGTTGGATATACCCAATGATGAAGAGATATGATTCTTTTGAGTTGTTGAAAACATTAAATGTGTGGAATGATATTGGATATGGAAAGAATATCATGTTTTCTTGGAATGATAATTGTGGAAAATATACATGTTAGGAGTTTGAAACTTTTTGTCAATAATAAGGAATCATTCTATAGTTCATGATGGAATAGAGTCCAGGGAATGTGGTTTGGATGTGTAGAAAAATAGAAAAAAGTTAGATCGAACAAGGGAAATTATAAAGACTTACAGAATTGCACAAATATTTTGGGAAAAAGGCCTACATATTTCTTATTATGTGATCCCCAGATACACATCAATGGTGATTGATCTACCAACAGTAATAAAGATGTTGATTGGATACCCTCCAACCATTCTCACTTAAAAACTATTTGAAGTAGAATATATGAATTATTTATTTTCTAGGAATGATCGAAGATGGATTCGATATCCATAAGAGGTATCATCCTGGGATACGCTAATGGTGTGAAGGGGTATCATTTGAGGGACCACACTTACCAACAACATTTTATCAATGGAGATTTAATTTTATTAGAAGAACATGTGAAAATTATAATTTATGGAGACCATGATAATGATAGTACAAAAACTACAATATTCAATGCGAATGAAAATCCAATGAATAATGCGTTTCTTCTGATACATTACTAGAGAATGATGATCAAGTAATCATTGTGTCTAGTATGCGATGAAAAAATAGAGAGTAAGTAGAACCAGTATTGCACTCAGATTATATCACTGAGATTAATATTACATGTTACTAATCAACAGAAGATGCATATGAATATTATTTTGTGCAGGCAAATCATAATCTAGATGTATCCTCATACACGTATGTGATGCAAGAATAACATGAATCCTTATAAAAGAAAAAGGCTTGGTATCTTGTTATATTACCAGATGGAAGGATGAATATCAAAAAAATGGACCATTAATATCAAGTGGGGTGGAAATAAATAGGTGGAAGTATATGATGAAAGATTGGTGGTCAAATGATATTCTCATATAGAATGTATTGACTTAAATGAAATATTTTCTCATATTTCTAGACTAATGAATTTTCTAGTATTTCTAGTAATGTGAGAAACATATAGATCTCATTTAGTGATGCCATATGTGAGGAAATTTTTTACTAATGGTGATCTTGATGATGAGATATATATTCTCCAACCATTAGGATTTAATGATGAAGGAAAATGGAACATGGTTTTCAAGTTGAAGAAATCTATATTCAGTCTCAAGAAGACACATAGAGATTTGTATAAGATGTTTTATTCATATATCATGAGTCTTAGATATGCTATACTTTATTAAGATCATTTTGTTTATTTTAGGGGTTTTGATTGTATTGATTTCTTCATTCTATTTTTTTATGGGGTTGACATGTTGGTGGTAGTCCCCAATAATGATCAGAATCAAGGAAAAAATGTATATGTATATAAAGAGTTTGATATAATTTTATTGGGACAAAAAAATATGATTATTTGGATGAATATTTACTGAGATAGAAATAATAGTATAATTTAAGGAATCATATAATAATTAATTATGGAATGGATTGAATAATTTCAACATGATATATAGTAATCCAATATATACCCCTCTTCCCATTAATTCCCTGTTATCCTATATGATGATTCCTAGTAGTGAAGTCTAGAGGATGGAGATATCTATTATAGAGTATGCATCGGTAGTGAGGGAACTATTGATCATAATGTTTTGTAATAGACTATGAATTTCACATGGAGTGGGGATAATGAGTGGGCACATAGAAAATATTTTATTGGAGTATTGGAACATAGTGAAGAGAATCATGATATACATCAAGGTAAACCTAGATGCTGCAATATGTTATATGTGATTAGATATCACTGTCATAGGCTATGTTAATTCTGATTTTCTGGTTAATAATACTCGAGGGAATCCAGTTATGGTTATATGTTTACTCTTGAAGAAACATATGGAGTTGGATTTAAAGGTTATAGTAAGTTATGGATTTATCCATGAAGGTGGCTGAGTATATGGAATCTAAAAAAGTCTTTCAAAGAGGTCATCTGGATGAGAAAATTATGAAATTATCTCATGCATGGATATGGGAATATTTCACTATTTTTTACAATTAGTTCTCCTTGAAAATTACATGGAATCCATTATTTCATTCCAATAATATTAATATTGGTGTATTGTATCATGTTGTTAAATATGTGGTACACAATGAAAGTGTGGACATGCAGAAAATTCACCCTAAAGAAAATCTAGTTGATTTCCCATTAAGGATCATTAACTTTTGCAGGATCAGATTGTGTAGAACATCGATTGGACCTATAGAGACATGATAATCATAGTTTATAAAATAAAAAGATTGTGTGGATATGTGATTAGTTCTTAACAAAATCTCCAAGTGGGAGATATGTTAGCAACATTATATATTATGGAAGACCCCATCCCACTAAATTATCAAGAGTGAATTTGGTGGTAGGAATTGTTGGTATACAAACCACACCAAACCACCAGTGGAGAAGGATATAATGGAGAGGGATATTTCCTATAAACGGTAATGATATCAGATGGGGTTTTCATCAGATCCAATAATCATCTTTAGAAACTCTCCTCAAATTGCATATATGTGTGGTATTTTCAGAGGCATTTTACCCATATATTCAAGAGAGAGTATTATGAGCATTGTTATTATAGTTATTGAGATGGGCTATTTAACCATCTCTACCCATAGGGATACATATATTTTAACATTTATGTTTCCCTCTATCATTTTAGGGGGTTTCAACATAACATATGGTGTCCATTTATATTTTCATTTTTTTCACATTATTTTATCTCACTATTATCTTTGCACCAGTGGGAAAATAATTTGTAGTCCCAAATCGATGTACCTAGAGATGATAATGAGGAACCAAAAAATACACAAGTCATGTCATACTATAAATATAGTTCAGTTCCCTCTCATTTCAGGTATGGGTTTTAATATATTAATTAATTGGTTATAATCTGATATCTTATTTATATATTGTTCCCCTATCTATCTATCGTTGTGGACCATATATTTTTTTCAACCCATGATTAAATCTTAAATTTTTTGTTAATATATCATGAATTTGATGTTTTCATAGTCAAATATAATTATAATAATGTTGTACTATCAATGCCTCATAAAATAAAAAAGTTAACGCACCAATTTAATAGTTGTTTATTTTGAGTTTAATTTTTTTTAATTTTTATATGATATTTTCTTTTTTTTATTAAATACGTGTTAGAGATTTTCTATATTAAAATATTATTTGGGAAAAAATAATTGAAATGATTTTAGGCAAAAACCTCTTTATAATAGAAGCGGTTAAAGGATACAATGTCGGTTGTCCAAATATTTTTATTAGTTTTTAGATTATAGGTTATATGTTATTTTTTTATTATATTTTGTTAACATATATAATAATTTACAATAACATTTGGAATATAATAACAAAGGGTGAAAAAACCAAAATTTATTATTTTTATTTTATATTAATAGTAATAAAATGTAAATATAAATATATGTTACTAAATAGTAATGTTAAAGAGTAATAATTATTCAAAACAAAAAAAATTAATTTATTAATTTTAGATATTTTAGTTATTAAATAGTAATAATAATTATTATTATTAATTTTATTTCATATTAGTTATTATATTAATAAATATTTAATAATAATTAATAATTATATGAAATACATAACAATAATTATTAATAATTTACAGTACAAAATAAAAACTACAAATTTATAAAATATTATTTTTAATAATAAAATTAATTTATGAATAATAAATGATAATTAATAACTAACTAATTTTAGTTAATTAATATATTATAATAGTTAGAAATAATATATAATAATTCATTTCAAAATTAATTTTATATATAATGAAAAATTATAAGTTATAGAAAATTAATAATAATAATTACTAGAATGTAATTATGATTAATATATTATGAATTTCATTTTCCCACTACTTATTATTACAAATAATTATTAAAAAATAATACTAATAATAATTTTTACTTAACTACATTGATGAATAGTTTATTGTAAATAGAACTATAAAATTAATTTATTATTATTGATATAATTTTTTATGAAAATAAAACATATGAAAGTTAAGATATTAATAATTAATATAGATATGAGATAAATATAATTTCAATTTTTTGATAAAAAAAATATAATCTATAAAAAAAATTACAAAGAGTTTCTTTTTCAATGAATTTTAAAAAATGATTTTAGGATTTTAATATATTGAATTATTAGGTAGGTTGATATATTTAACACATTTGATCACAAAGAAATGCTAAATGTTTTGAATAATCTACCACTTTTATAAAAGAAAACATTAAAATAGCTACAATAATTTTAATTTATTTTTAGGAATTGTGTGAACCATGGATTAAGTTCATTGTCCAAATACATTGTTAATAAAAAGAATGTACAATGAAAAAATACTAGGGGGATGCAATGTGAACTAATTTCACCAAAAACATGATAAAAAGGATAGTATCCACCTCCTATTATGACTTCTAGCTTTCCCTTGGGTGCTACATCGACTTCCATGATACCAGCCTCCCTTCCATTTGTTGGGAGCCTTCTAGTTGTAGTCTGTTCATCAATGCCTGATAATTAAAAGAAATTTTTATGATATTCAGCACCTCCAATGTGAGTTACATAGCATCCATCATAATTTGAAACAACATCATGAAGATAAGGAATTCTTTTCTCTAAAAAGATTTTTAAACCACACAATAAGAGTCATAAACATTTCCAACCTCCCCCTAGAAAACCTCCTTATAACTTGATCAGTTTAAAATTTCAAGCCGACAATGATTACCTGTTCCAGAAAAAATACTGATGTGTTTCCCTCCTTAGAGTATACATTTTTGTCCCATTGAGACACCAGTAGAAAGGTGTTATAATTAACGGTTATCCAGAAAATACACATCATAATGAAATGGGTACTCGCCAGACATGTTATCCCACAGAACTTGTGGTTCACCATTGAGCTTCATCCCTTGTTCTCTAGATAGCTTCCTCTTATGTAATGGGTCCCATGGATTCATATGGGTAACCAAATATAAATTCTCTATATCCACAACTATTACATTTACATTACTATTAAAATTTATCAATTCGTTCCATAGATCATGATTCAATTCCTCCTAAAAAATATCCTCATCATAATAATGTTAATATGGGCCTTTATATATCATAATAATGACATCCCTACTACACGGAGCCTCATTAAAGGATATAGTGATATAAACAATATACAATTCCACTTGATCCGTATATGAATCATCAATTATTTGAAGGAACTTCCCCACATGTGAGAAAGGTGTCCATACATCTAGAATAATGAATGAAAACCAGTTCTAATCATTTAGGGTATCACCCTTCATAGACTATTGTGAATTCAAATACTACTTTTCTATATTACCAATAGCCATGAATTTATCACAGAAAAAACCAAATTACATTGCTCAATTGAGTGTTAAACAACATTGTAACGCATAATGTACTGATAATTATTCTAATATTAAACACACATATGAAAATCATCATTATGATTGGGAATCATTAATGTTCCAATGAGAGTGGTGTTGTGGTTCACTTCCACTAATAATTGGGAAATGTTTCCAAATCAAATATTATCGGTCTCCATATCTATCTAAATTTTATCTCAAGTCACAGTTATAATTTTTTGAAGGATCCTCTGATTCCATATTATGCAGTTGTGTCCATGGATCCTTACCCAGACCAGAATAAATGTATTTTGGGCATTCAAAAAATTGAAATCAAGACTCCAATCATGAATATTGAGAGTACCTAGCTTCAAAAATATGGAGTCAATGCTCTATACTTTCTACTTCAATTCACTGCATGTAAATAAATAGTGAAAAAATCCATGTTCAATTGAAACACATTGTAGTCTGAAAATCCACAAATTATGAAATTCCTATGAACAAACTCATCCACTATCCATGGATTCTCAATGTTTTTAATCACAACCATCACAATTATTGAATTCTTACCCATTAATAACCTTTATAAAAAATATTATACATTTCCCTAAACAAGATCTATGGACCTATTTTTGAAAATCCTTCTTAAGTTAATTCATCTAGACAAGGTAATGGATAAAAAACCTTTCTTTGATTCCAACATTTTTAGATCATTATCATTCCCATCTGGAGACACATGATGATCAAGAGATCTATTGTCATCATTTCCAAGACTGGATCAGTTTCGACCGACGAACATCCAATGACATCAATATATTGGGATCAAATAACCCACCTCTATCCACTACCAAATGGTAGGACATGGTAATTTATATATATTTGAACTTTTTTTTATAAATAAATTATTATTAATAAAATTTATAGTTTTATATTGAAAAAATTAATACAATTAATAATTATTATATTCTATATAAGTGAATTTTATTCAAATATATTTATTAAATTTAATTAGTTGAATATGGTTTATATTATTAATTTATTTTTATGACTAATATAGAAAAATTCTTGAAATATAAAATAATATTATATATAGAAATCATTTAAATTTAATTATTATAATTCATTATTATTTGTTTTTAAAATGGGGTTCGTCCCATAGTTTATAGTGTGAATGGGAGGCCAATATCAAAGGTATCATCATTCATAATGTGATGGAGTCTGATGGCTTAGAGATGGCCCTTCCTCAATTATTTGATCCATGACTATCTGTAACATTTTTTATATTCATCATGAGGGGATGAATCCACTACCTTTGGGATGTCGAGATAGGATAATTTCCATCTTGATCATTCTATCACTTTATATGTGGAAGGTTTTACCATCACGTATCAAATCCCATAGATATATGAATGATCAATAATAAAATATTATGGAAATGAAATATTACCAGAGATCATATCTATTACACAAAGCGAATATCATGGATGTCCTCATTGAATACGTGGATCTCACGCCTGATGCTAAACATCAACAACCCCCAAAGGCATGTATGGTATATGTGCTTCCAGTTTCTGTGGATCAAATGGGGCCACATATGTAACTCACCGTGATCTATGTTATAATCATCAAAACTTTTCAACATCAGCATCTAAAGGAAGTGGTTACAGAGTATGAGAATCTTCTATCATGGGTGGATGATTGAAAATAATATCACGCACAAATCCCTATGAAGGTAACATGCCATGCATTCCACCACAATATAATGCATGATTTAATAGCATCCCCTCCTCAGGTATAGATATTAAGATTATATGATGTATTCACTTATGCTAAAAAATCAACCTAAACTGGAAAAAAGTATACAAAAAAAATAGTATAATTTTGTTGTCATATAGAGTTTCAAATCTCTCTAAAATTTCATGAAATCTACACTGTGATTTTAGTTTATACTTGGTTTAATACAAAAACTAACGTGATAGATATAGTGTCATTGTATGTGTTCTCTTAATATTAAATTTTGAAGGTCTATCCAATATGTTGATATATTATTCATGATACGACTATTATATGACATCCTCCCCACTTGGAAGCTTAATGAAATAATGTATTTTTGGTTTCCATGATGTTTTTGAATATATTGATCACATCCAAATTAATTTATAACTCTATAGAGGTGCTTCCACTACATAATTAGAAAGGTTACGAGAAGAACTACAACAACAACATCATTTATCCCAGACGTTTAGAATACAAGAAGCTTTTCAAATGGATCTCAAAAAAGCTTCCATGGTACCTAAAATTATATATGAGAGTTTCTAATTTCTTTATTAATATTAGAAAACTAAAACATTCTGATATAGTTTACATAATGTAGGAATAAAAATAGTTATATTATTTGGTATAACATGATTTAAAATGAAATGGTAGGCATCCAAATTTTGTCTTTGTACCATAACATGTGGGTGTGTATGATTCCACTTATAAAATAAAATATGCAATTTCATAAATTATATATAATTTAGTGTGATATAACTCATTTTTAAACTAAAATATAACATCCTTGTTTTTTCCTTGAAAGAATTTTGAATATTTTAAGTATGAATTTTAGGGATAGTCACTGAGATGGCATGAGATTCTATGGGCCAATGAGCCTCATTGTTGAAATAATAAAAATAATAAATATATTATATCACACTTGAAATTATTTATTTAAATAATGAAATAAATCCCAAAATCAATATCTGATGGGAAATTTAAGAATGCCATTGGATATGGGATATGAGATTTACCCTAGGCTCAACAAAATATTTTTCAATGTGGGATGGTTGGTTTTAGTGTGGTCCTGAAAGAAATATTAAATAATATGTTATTAAATAAATTTATTAATTTTTTATTTTCAATAATCTATCTCCCTTCATATACTCTCTGTTATATCTAAATTAATGGCTTAGCCACAAAACCCTGAGGAAGTAGAGGAGAACATGTAGGGGAATTGGCTGATTTTAAAAGACCGACTCGAATACTATCTCAAACTAGTACCCAACCAAAGGTGTCACATACCTGAAAGACATTCATAATCCCCCTGGGATTCAAACTAGAACAATTGAATTAATAACAACTAGATAAAAAAATTTCCCCCAATTTGAAGAATAAAAAATTATATATATATATATATAAATGAAGGGAAGAAAAAAAGTAAGAGAAAACAAAAAAATAAGTTTCATATAAAAATAGAGACAATAGAAGCGATACAACTGAAAATTAACTAAGAAAATTTGATTATATAATCCAAAAAACAAAGGAAAACTAAAACAAAAAATATACTCATTATGAATGTTTGGGTAAAATCCAACCATCTCACCAACATATACCCATAAAAATACATAATAAACATCACCTAATCACTAAAATGGAATTGTATTTCCCTATATCTAAGAACATATAATGGTATACGTGCTGATGAAGGGGTGAGTAGGGTGTGGAAAAAACATGTTTAGTAGGATCTGGCCCATTTGTTCCATATAATATATTTGTAAAAAATTTAGAACATCTTAAAAATTACATAAAACATGAAATGAATAAGATTTAATCAATTTTTATATCATAATCATGGTAAAACAATTACGATTTTTGGACAATTCCAAAAAAGGAAGGTATTATAGTTTAAAATCATTTCATTCAAAGTAGTAAAATAAAAGCATGCATCACTTATGATATCAAATCAATAGATCTAAAACATAAAACAGTACAACACAAATAACTTTTAATATCAAACCAAGGATCAAAAAATTTGATATATTTTAGGACACTCATACCCAGAAATTGAAAATATCAAGGATCAATCCTCTAGATATATGCATCAAATATAGAAAGTATAACAACACTATAAAAAATAAACTGCCTGAAATTCTATCAATTACTTATAAAAAGAGGCCTAGATTTTAGAGGAACACCCAATGGGTAAACCCTTATATAGTATCAACAGACTAGTATTATTACTACACCTTCTGCCTAAGTACCCAAGGATTACCATGTGGTATGTTTTCCAATCAATTCCATCAA
Organism: Viscum album; assembly: GCA_963277665.1. NCBI lineage: Eukaryota > Viridiplantae > Streptophyta > Magnoliopsida > Santalales > Viscaceae > Viscum > Viscum album. Next base: position 43,375,952 of record OY728162.1, read on the forward strand.
AACCTTACATTGAAATCTATTTTATAATTCTTTGTAAAATGTCATTTCATTTTCCAAAATAATGGAAATAATAAAAATTTCTCAAAAAGCCATTTCCAATCACATTATTCAATCATTTCATTTCATTTATAACACAAATAGTGAAACCATATAAATTCAGTTCATCCAATATTGTGTATAGATAGTATCGTCAACCTTAAAATCACATCGTACATGCCCAAAATAAGATCCACCAACACAGAGGATCAAAAATAAAACAATCAAGGACTTATAATCAATCCTCGCATCTCAAAACAAATTCATTAAGATGAATTCTAAGAAGAGGGGAGAAATCAAAACATATCTTAAATAAACTCACATGTTGAACTGAAACCATCATAAATGACACCAACTAGAGAAATATAACACAAGGAATCTAGAAACGATCAAAAAAATTATCATCATATGTAAATGAATTCATAAAATTTTCACAATTGTGCTACCATGAATGAAAAAATGAATAAGTGTAAAAATCACAGACCTAAAGTGATGGAACGCATTCATATTGATGATTAATCAATGGACCTAACAATCTAAAAGAGATCATATCCCCAATATCAATTTTGAGATCTCATAAGGATTATAGGAATATCCTACTTTCAAATCAAATTTCAATCACCCATGTAGTGCCCTAAAAATCAAAAACCTAGAAATTTTCACTACATGAAACCCTTTCTCGTCATGAATTTATAAATTTAGAAAAGACACCACAAAATCTCATCGTCCCAGGTCAAAAATCACAATTTTATCATTTAGAACGTCATCTATATTCACAGTTTATAATTCTTTCTCTATAAGATCCTATTCAAGACAAATAATATGAAATGGTTTATCCTTGTGTAAAACATTCATGGTCTGTAAATGTCCAACATACAATAAAAATACCACATTCAACACAAAAAACCAAACCATTTTTTGTGTTCTTTGAACATGGGGAGAATCAATCAAAGTCTTTGACACATTTATACTAAGACTCCCCTAATTCAAACAAGTATAAATCCTAGAACAATATATTTCATTCCCAAAAAAATGAACATTGTCCATGGGGATCCCAAAATGAACCCAAACAATGAGGGAAGTGAAAATTGAGATGAAAAAAAATATAAAAGAAGGTAAATAAATGTTGTAAAGTACACAATATAAGACAATTTGTATCTGGAAAATAATATGCAAGAATGATGGATGGATAGATTTGTGGCCAGTACAACCTCATTATTGAATCATGCTTCTAAGTCTCTTGGTAATGTTATCAATGATTGTAATAAATTATGAAAAAAAACACACTTCCCGTGTGTGAAATTCAATTGGGGTTCAATGATCACCACATGTTTCTCTGAAATAGAAATTTATAGATCCAAATAAATCTTTTCACAACATGAAACATGATAGGTATTTGGATTGTGTTTCTTTAGCTGGGATATGTGGGGAAAATCCAAATTTCCTACTAGGTGAAACAGAATTTCTAACTAATATGTAACCTTCCATATTCAAGGGTACCCCAAACTCTGTTCGCCACGTGACCTCAAGAACATTTCACCAAATGCCAGACGCTGCCGACTAATAGTGAGGGCCTAGGTCTGATAGTTGGGAAACTATGCCCTAATTTTTCAAAGTGTAGCGCATCGGAATATAAATAAACATACAAAAACAGTGGAAGCAGTAAACCATAGACAACTGAAATAAAAAACTGCAGTATATAAAACCAAACAGATATATAGATATTATGCAACATGTCTCCAATTCTAGGAAAATAGCCAGAACATGTTACATAGCAGTACAATACAATACAAACTGCAAGTACAGCAAAACAAAGCAAAACAGCTGGCAGTGGCATCTCGAGCCTAGGCTCCGTCCCATGCCCTCCTACTCCTCACCAGCAATCATGTACCTGTATAGGGACTCTTTCCCCATCAAAACCTACATCAACGTAATCTGTTTGGGCCAAAAATCATGACCCAAATAGGGTGTGAGAAATATATCTCAGTAGGCACCCACCCAAGGCACGTGCCCAACTATGTGTAAGCATGCAACAACAGTGAGAAATAGTAAAATGCAATAAAGTAAGCAGTACTGAAAAGTAACTAACCTAACAATTAAATTTCCATTTTTTTATTCATTTAATCCATTAAATATTAGAAATCACCACAGTGCATTTCTAAGTAAACATTCCACGTCCTCAGACAAGAAAAAACTTACCCTTAGGCAAGCAGATTCCAACCCGCAAGTATAGCTCTCAAGCATAACAGAATTTTCCCATAGGCATAGAAAGTGTCGCCCTCAGGCACAGAAGTCAATCCCTCAGGCATGAAAGGTTGCCCTCAAGATAAATAACTATATCCCTCGGGCAAAATAGTACAGTTCCCTCAGGCTAATCACAACAACACCCTCAGGCTAATCAGGTAACCGGGACATGCCCAATAGGTAAAAAAGTAGTAACAAGCAATTACTCTAAATGAAATTCTAAAATTAATACTTTAAAGGCATACACTCGGGTATCCTGGCCAAATGGCTAAACAGCGGAACACACCCCCAGGGTGGTCCCAGATCCAAGCAATGATCCCAACCAGCATTTTAATATCATAATTAAATACCTAATCATTTCTAGGTGTTTAATATAGAAATGACCTCAGCCACTTGACACCCCAACATGGGTTCATGGCAGAAAAACAAACAAAACACACAGCAGTTAGAAAACTAACCACCAAGCCACCTACCTTATACACCAATGAGTGGTATTCCCAAACGTCGACTCCAGAAATGCCTATAAACGGCGTAGATATAATGAAGAAAAAAACCCACATTACCTAAAATAACTCTCTCTAGGTATAGAATTGGTAAGGAACACTCTAGGAGAAGAGAGGGCTTACCCATGGGGTTCCAACGAGATCTCCCATGGCGGAATCGGATTCCAGACGAACACCCGGAGGATCTTCGAAGGTTCATCCATCCCTCCCAAGCTCCCTCTTCCATTCCAAGCCTTCCCTGTGAACAAGGGAGGCTACTGCCCGATTTAAGCAAAACAACAAAGTACACGGCGTGTAATTCAATGTACATGGCGTGTACTCCCTTCATTTAACTATTCCTCTGGCGGCACTGCCATACTATTCATCTGTCGACATGAGTACATGGCATGTACTCTTGAGTACACGGCATGTACTTCCACCCAACTGGTGGCTACTCCACCGCCTTACTATTTTGGCCAGCCAACTGACTACACGGCGTGTACCGGACCACTACACAACATGTAGTCAGTTCATACACCCTTTGTCGTCAGCATGGCAACATTCCCCATGTACATTACTACACGGCCAGAAGTACACACCGTGTGGAAAAATTACACGGTGTGTACTTCCAAAAATTAGTATTTTTCCCATTTTCCTTATATTCTCAAATACACTTAAGGAAAATAGAAAGGAAAAAACCCGTACCTCAAAAAAAGAACCAGGTGCTTACAAACATCCCCCTTATAGAAATTCATCCCCGATTTCCATTCCAAGGGTGGTGAAGATATAGCCATGACAAACCCCGGCCACTGAGCACGTATGTCGGCCTCCCGCTCCCAGGTCTCATCCTGCACGTGGCCATGCTGCCATAGCACCCGTACGAGAGGAACTGACCGGCCTCAGAGAACCTTCGTGCTCTTGTCAATGATACGAGTCGGATGCTCCTCAAAGGACTCATCTGCCTCTATCTCAACCTCCTCTAGCTGAAATTTGTGAGACAGGTCTGAATAATAGCGGCGCAACTGAGATACATGGAAGACGTCGTGCATGGCTCGGTACCTTTGAGGTAGCTACATCGGATAAGCAACCTGCCCGACCCTCCCCAGAATCTCAAATGGCCTCACATACCACGGTGAAAGTTTACCATGTCTCCTAATCCGCTTGTGTCCCATCCTCGGTGAAACACGTAGAAAAACCTGATCCCTGACCACGAACTCCAAAGGTCGTCTACGGTGATCAGCATAAGACTTCTGACGAGACTGTGCGCTAGCCATCTACTTCTGAATCAACAGGACCTACGCAGAAGTCTCCTGCATGAGCTATGGCCCCAGTAAAGCTGCCTCACCTACCTCTATCCAGCACTAGGGTGAACGGCATGGCCTACCTTATAAAGCCTCGTATGGTGCCATTTCAATAGTCTCCTGGAATCTATTGTTATAGGAAAACTTGACTAAGGGTATATGCTTCTCCCAAGAGCCCCCAAAGTCTAGGATGCATGCACGCAGCATGCCCTCTAGCACCTGTATCGTACGCTCTGACTGGCCATCGGTCAAAGGGTGGTATGTTGTGCTCAGAAGCACCTGTGTACCCAGTTCCCTCTTGAAACTCTGCCAGAAATTCAACTTAATGTGGGCATCCCTATCTGAAACGATAGAACGAGGGACCCCATGAAGACGCATGATATCTCGGATATACAGCCTTCCGAGCTCGTCAACACCGAAGGTATCCTTGATCGGCAAGAAGAGAGCTACCTTTGTGAGTCTTTCCGCAACAACCCACACGGTATCATTGCCACTAGGTGACCTCGGAAACCCTGTCATGAAATCCATCACAACATCAACCAATTTCCACTTTGGAATGGGTAACTGCTTTAACAGTATAGTTGGTCTCTGATGCTCTGCCTTTACATGCTGACAGGTGGAACATCTCGTAACATAACCAGCTACATCTCTCTTCATACCTGACCACTAGTACTAAAGTCTCATGTCTCGGTACATCTTGGTAACCTCAGGATGAACTTCCCATGCTGAATCATGAAACTCCCACATCAGCTCATCGCGTATATCCCCTGGAACCCATATGAATCAATGGAAACGCAAAACATCATCATCGCCTATCATCCAACTAGGTGGAGGGTCTTCACTTGCAACCGACTCCCATAGAACTAGGCCTTCTAAATCAGATAGTTGTCTTATCCTCACTCTATCCAGGAGGGTAGAAGTCACAGCTAAAGAGGAAAAGATAAGTCTGCACCTGACTATCGTGCACCTCCAGATGCATCTCGTAGAACAAACCCATGAGTTGCCACTCACTACTGGCCTCTTGCACTGCATGTATCTGAGTCTTTCTTCTCAATGCATTAGCTACTACATTACCTTTACCAGGTGTATAGGAAAGATCAATATCAGAGGAATGTAGGTACTCGGCCCACCTTCGCTGCCTCAGATTAAAGTCACGCTGAGTAAAGATATACTTCAGACTTTTGTGGTCAGTGAAGACCACAAAACGTTCTCCCAATAGATAATGTCTCTAACAGCGCAACACATGAACAACTACGTCCAAATCGAGATCATGAGTTGGGTAATTTTTATCATGTGGCCTCAACTGATGAGAACCGTACGCAACTACTCGATCATCGTGCATCAACACTGCTCCCATCCCAATACCTGATGCATCATAGTAAACTGTATAGATCTTCCCCAGCTTTGGGAGTTTTAGGATCGATGCTGATGTAAACCTTCTTTTTAGGTCCTGAAAGGCTGTCTCGCAAGATTCTGACCATACGAACTTCACACCCTTCTTAGTCAAAACCGTCAACGACGCTACTAAGAGGGAGAATCCCTGTATGTAACTTCTGTAGAAACCAGCCAGCCCTAAGAATATTCGTATCTCAAACATATTCTTAGGCTCCTCACAGGAAAATATTGCTCTCACCCTCTCTAGGTCTACCGAAACTCCTGCCTCAGAGATGATGTGAACCAAAAAGTGAATCTGGTCCATCCAAAAGTGGCACTTTGAGATCTTATCATATAGCTGATGCTCTCTCGGTGTACTCAATACGATCTCAATATGGGTGGCATGGTCTTGTCTAGTGTGATAGTACACCAAGATATCGTCCACGAATACTACCACGAAAGAGTCCAAATAAAGATGGAACACTCGATTCATCAGATCCATGAAAACTGCTGGCGCGTTCGTGAGTCGGAACGGTATAACCGTATACTCATATAGACCATACCTACTCATGAACGTCGTGAGAGGTATATCAGATGGTCTCACGCGCAGCTGATGATATCATGATCTTAGGTCAATCTTCGAGAACACTCGTTCTCCACTAAGCTGATAAAAAAGATCATCAATCCTCGGTAAGGGATGTCGGTTCTTAGCCGTCAACTGGTTCAGCATCCGATAATCCACATAAAGGCTAAGGGTATTGTCCGCCTTCTTCGCAAAAAGGACTGGAGAACGCCATGGAGAAGTACTGGGTTAAGATGAAACTCTTTTCTTGTAACTACTGTAACTACCTCTTGAGCTCCTGCAACTCAGGTGTAGCCATACTATTAGGACGAATGGACACTAGTGCTACTCCTGGCACAAGCTCAATGGAGAAATCCACCTATCGCTCCGGAGGTAGACCAGAAAAGTATTCCGGGAAGACATCCATAAAATGATCAACCACTGGAGGGAAATCCTTCTGACAAGTCCCCTTCTCATCCAGATATAAGGTCGCAATCTGGGCTGTGAATCCACCTCTCCCACGATGCTCTGGAATAGCTCGACTCGCCTGAACATCTCATTCGCCCTTATATATAAACTCTCTACCCTCTAGTGACGCGAAACTCACCCTGTGATAGCAATCCACAAAGGCTCGAAAGGGAACCAACCAGTCCATCTTGAGAATGAAGTCATAGCTCATCATCTCTGGGACATAGAGGTCCCAATGGAAGTGACACCCACCAACCTCAAGGGAGAACTCCTTGCATTGATGCACACCAGCCGTTCTAGTACCCAACTGAGTGTCTAGAATCGTGATATCAGAAGAAGGAGAAAAACAGAGCCCAAGGCTCTCTACAACGGGTACAGATATGAAACTATGTGTAGCACCCATATCAAAAAGTACTAAAGATAAGAGAGAAACTACTAAAATTGTACCTATGACTGTAGAAGGTTCGGGATCCTGCTCCTACTAGGTCTATTGCACTGCATATGTATACCCAGTGCCGTGGCCCTGTGACACAGCCTGACTACCCTGATCTGTCCAACCCTGCTGCCTCTGAGATCCTGGTGTCTGGCTACGATGGCCACGACCACCATCTCTACCTGCACGGCCTGACGTATTCCAGTTTCCCGACTGGTAAGAAGCCACTAGTCCTACTCCCGCATGCAGAGTCTACACAAAACCCCTCTCACTAGCCATCAGTGGAAACGTCCTGCAAAACCGCTGCAGATGACCCATCCTGCCTCAAGCTCGACACTCCACTGGATCACGTGGAAAATGTGGCCTCTTGTACCCCTCTCTATCATAATGGTAGAACCTGATCATGCCTCTTGAAGAAGCTGCCTGGCTGGTACTGCCGTTCTAAGAGAAGTCCATCTGTCTCTTCTCTTGCTAGTAGACATAGTACCAGTAACTGGTGCAGAACCGCCCTGGCCCACACCACTAGATTCCTACAGGTTCCTCTCTGTAATAAGCTCCTCATTTACAATATCATGGACAATAGGAAACCTGAAAACATTTATCAGCGCTCGGATGTCATAATGAAGACCAACCTCAAAACACCTGGCCCTCAAAGTCTCGTAACCCACCAGTATGGGTGCAAAGCGCTGATGCTCGGTAAAGCGAGCAGAATAGTCCATCACCGACATAACAACCTGCTGCAGATTCCTAAACTCTCAAGCTATATCTACCCTCAGCATCTCTGGGAATAAAAATTCATAGAAGAGTGCCTAAAAGTCTTCCCACACACTGTCCTTGTGATGCTCTGACTGGGTGGTAACATCCCACCATCTCTTGGCAGAATCACACAGCATATAAGTCGCGAGCTTGACCCTCCACCTTGGAGGAATATCAAGATGCTAGAAAATAGTCTGCATCGACCCCAACCAAGACTCCGCAGCCTGTGATCCGCCATCCCCAGAAAACGTAAGTGGATACTACTGTTGGAAGATATGTGTCTGCTCAGCCATAGATGTGGCAGCCTGCGGTGCTCCCTGAAAGTTCGGTATAAACCTCATAAATCCCTCACAGAACTGCACCTCCACGCCTATGTCCGATATAGCAGCTGGTGCCACATCTGGCTCTGCTGGAGGATCAACTGGTATCCCATGGACCACCATCTCCTTAGTATAATCGTTGTCGTTCTCCTGGTGAACAAAGCGCCATCATCTAGGCGGCATGACACTATAAGCTCAAAAACATGCCTTTGATTTGATATTTATCAAAGACTAAATACAAAAGAACCACAAAGGGGATGAGAGGAAGAAGGCATTTAAAAATTTTCAAAACAAGAATACACGGTGTGTATACTGTCTACACGACATGTACTTGACTTCTCTTCCCCTACTCGAGTCCTTACACATGGCTAAGACACACGACTTTCGTTCAACAGAAACTACAAGGCGTGTATAATATGTACACAGTGTGTATGGTGTTATTTTCAAACTACATGTGTCGTCTATGACATGGTCGACTACTCAGCATGACACTACACGGCCTGTTACACCTGCACACAGTGTGTACACTACCCCGTCTCCCTAGCCACACGACTAACACCACACGGTCTATCCTCAAACAAGACTACACGGCGTATCCCCAAAGTTACACGTCATGTTCAAGGAAAGGTGAAATCGACCCGTGTTGTTAGTTACACAGACGAGTCCCCAGGTTACACTACACAGCGTGTTCATAATTGACACAGCGTGTTCTGGAAAGGAGTTCTTCGACCCGTGTTGTTAGTTACATGGCCGGACTCCAGGTCAACACTACACGGTGTGTAGATCTGGTACACTGTGTGTTTTTTCCAAGCACTTCCCTTTCATGTGCCGCCACCCACACGGTTTGTGACACGGGAAGAGACTACATGGCGTGTACTCAGAGTACACGGAGTGTACTTAAAAGTTTCACTTTTCTTTTCGAACAGAAGGCCATACACGGCGTGTGTAAAAATACTACATGGCGTGTATACTGGGTTTCTAGACAGTATGCCTCAGAAACATCCCTGTAACACAGAAAATATCGAACAACAACACCTAATTGTAAAATTCTGAACCATGAGGGCCCATACTCCCCACAGATCAAAGTTTGACATCTTATCTTTGTTATAACTCATAAACAGTCAATGATGTACCAAATTCTGGTCAATGGGGGCCCATAATCCCCAAAAACCAATGTTTAGCGTTCATTCTATGAATATCTCAAAAAAAAATTACCCTATCACATGGCAGGTATTTTATCATAGAAGCTATCACAATAGCATGTTTTTCTAGCACAACAACTATCACAACAACATGCAATTTCCAATGCACCTACATGGAATGGAATTATGCATGGCATGTGATTTCTAGCATGTGCCTAAATGATGCATGAGACTGGATACCCTCATCTCATCGGGTTGGAACTAAAGAGAATCCATGGATAAAATATAACAGCACAGTATCAAGTCTGTTACCCAATGGTGAAATCGAATCAACTGTAACATTTGCAAAATCATAAGAATTGCAAAATACAAGGTAGACTGGATTTTCACTATACACGGGTTATCTACGCCCGGGCACATCTTATTACCAACTATCGTTCATCATATCCCTAAATATGGCTCCAAATAGTAAGTCAAATAAAAGAACTCCATTAATACCACTTTGTAAAGTCCCGGATCCGGGTACCACTCCACGAGTGCCCCGAACCCGGTTCGCCACGTGACATCAAACACATTTCCCCAAACTCCAGAGGTTTCCGACTAGTAGTGAGGGCCCCGGTCTGATAGTGGGGAAACTATGCCCTCATTTTTCAAAGTCTAGTGCAACGGAATATAAATAAATATACAACAATAGCGGAAGTAGTAATCCATACACAACTGAAATAAAAAATTGTAGTATATATAACCAACAAGATATATATATATGATGCAACATGTCTCCAATTCTAAGAAAACAGCCAGAACATGTTACATAGTAGTACAATACAATACAGATTGCAAGTACAACAAAACAAAACAAAACAGGTGGCAGCGGCATCGCAAGGCTAGGCTCAGCCCCATGCCCTCCTACTCTCCAGCAACAATCATGTACCTGTATCGGGACTCTTTCCCCTATAAAAACCTACAGCAACGTAATATGTTTGGGCCGAAAAGCATGACCCAAATAGGGTGTGATAAATATATCTCAATAGGCACCCACCCAAGGCTCGTGCCCAACTGCATGTAAGCATGCAACAATAGTGTGCAATAGTAAAATTCCATAAAGTAAGCAGTACTGAAGAGTAACTAACTTATCAATTAAATTTATATTTTATTATTCATTTAATCCATTTAATATTAGAAATCACCACAGTACATTTCTAAGTAAACAGTCCACGTCCTCCGACAAGCAAAACATTACCCTTAAGAAAGCTGAATCCAACCTGTAGGTATAGCCCTCAGGAGTAATAGAATTTTCCCTTAGGCGTATAAAGTGTCACCCTCAGGCATAGAAGTCAAGCCCTCAGGCACGAAAGGTTTCCCTCAGGTGAAATAACTACATCCCTCAGGCTAAATAATACAGTGCCCTCAGGCTAATCACAATAACACCCTTAGGCTAAATATGTAACCGGACCATGCCCAACAGGTAAACAAGCAGTAACAAGAAATTCCTCTCAAAGGAATTCTAAAATTACTACTTTAAAGGCATACCCTCGGGTATCCTGGCCAAACGGCTAAACAACGGAACACACCCCAGGGTGGTCTTGGATCCAAGCAACGATCCCAACTAGCATTTTAATATCATAATTAAATACCTAATCAATTCTAGGTGTTTAATATAGCAACGACCTCAGCCACACGACACCCCTATATGGGTTCGTGGAACAAAAATGCACAAAACACAAAGCATTTGGAAAACTAAACACCAAGCCACCTACCTTATACGCAAACGAGAGGTATTCTCGAATTTTGACTCCAAAAACGCCTACGAATGGCGTAGATCTGACGAAGAAAAAAACCTTCTTAACCTCAAATAACTCTCACTTGGGAATGAATTGGTAAGGAACACTCCAGGAGAAGAGAGGGCTTACCCGTGTGGTTCCAAAGAGATCGTCCAAGGCGGAATCAGATTCCAGATGAACACCCGACATATCTTCGTAAGTTTGGTCATCCCTCACGAGCTCCCTCTTCCGTTCCATCCTTCCCTGTGAATAGGGGATGCTACTGCCCCATTTAATCGAAAAAAACAAATTACATGTCATGTACATCCAAGTACATGGCGTGTACTCCCTTCATTTAACTATTCCTCTGGCGGCACCACCATACTGTTCTTCCGTCGACATGAGTACACGACATGTACTCCTGAGTACACGGTGTGTACTGCCGCCCAGCTGGCGGTTACTCCACCGCCTTACTGTTTTGGTCTGCCAACTGACTACATGGCATGTACAAGACCACTACACGATGTGTAGTCAGTTCCTACACCCTTTTTTCGCCGGCATGGAAACACGACCCGTGTACTCATCCCTATACGTCCAGAAATACATGGCGTGTGGAAAAAGTTCTTGGCGTGTTCTTCCAAAAATTAAGATTTTTTCCATTTTCTTTATATTCTCATAAAAACTAAAGGAAAAGAGAAAGGAAGAAATTTGTACCTCAAAAAAGAATCAGGTTCTTACATTCCACCACAATATGATGCATGATTTAATAGATTCCCCTCCACAGGTTTACATATTATGATTATATGATGTAGTCACGTATGCTAAAAAAACAACCTGAACTGGAAAAAATTATATTAAAAAAATAGTATAATTTTTTTGTCATACAGAGTTTCAAATCACTCTAAAATTTCATGAAATCTATGTAGTGATTCTAGTTTATACTATGTTTAATACAAAAACTACCATGACAGATATAGTGTCATTGTATGTGTTATCTTAATATTAAATTTCATAGGTCTATCCAATATGTTGATATACAATTCATGATAAGACTATTATATGACATCCTCCCCACTTGGGAGCTTAATGAAATAATGTATTTGTGGTTTCATTTATGTTTTTGAATATATTGATCACATCCAAATTAATATATAAGTCTATAGAGGTGATTCCACTACATAATTAGAAAGGGTACGAGGAGAACTACAACAACAACATCATCTATCCTAGACGTTTAGAATACATGAAGCTGGTCAAATGGACCACAATAGAGCTTCCATGATACCTAAAATTATATACAAGATTTTCTAATTTTATTTATTAATATTAGAAAACTAAAACATTCTGATATAGTTTACTCAATGTAAGAATAAAAATAATTATATTAATTGGTATAAAACGATTTAAAATGAGATGGTAGGCATCAAAATTATGTCTTTGTACCTTAACATGTTGGTGTGTATGACTCCACTTATAAAATAAAATATGTAATTTCATAAATTATTTATAATTTAGTGTGATATAACTCATTTTTACAAAAAAATATAACATCCTTGTTTTTTCCTTGTAAGAATTTGGAATATTTTAAGTTTGAATTTTAGGGATAGTCACTGTGATGGAATGAGATTCTAAGGGTAAATGAGCCTCAACGTTGAAATAATAAAAATAATAAATATATTATATCACACTTGAAATTATTTATTGAAATAATGAAATAAATCCCAAAATCAATATCTGATGGGAAATTTAAGACTGCCATTAGATATGGGATATGGAATTTAACCTAGGCTCAACAAAATATTTTTCAATGTGGGATGATTGGTTTTAGTGTGGTCTTGAGAGAAATATTAAAAAATATTTTATTAAATAAATTTATTAATTTTTTATTCTCAATAATCTATCTCCCTTCATATACTCTCTATTATAGCTAAATTAATGGCTTAGCCACAAAACCCTGAGGATTTAGAGGAGAACGTGTAGGGGCATTGGATGACTTTAAAAAGTCAACTCAAATACTATCTCAAACAATTACTCAACCAAAGACGTCACATACCTGAAAGAAATTCCTAATCCCCCTAGGATTCAAACTAGAACAATTCAATTAATAACAACTAGATAAAAAAATTCCTCCAATTTGAAGAATAAAAAATTATATATATATATACATGAAGGGAAGAAAAAAAGTAAGAGTAAACCAAAAAAATATGTTGCATATAAAAAGGGAGACAATAGAAGCAATACAACTGAAAATTAACTAAGAAAATTTGATGATATAATCCAAAAAACCATGGAAAACTAAAACAAAAAATATACTCTTTATGAATGTTTTGGGTAAAATCCAACCATATAACCAACATATACCCATAAAAATACATAATAAACATCACCTAATCTCTAAATGTAATTGACTTTCCCTACATCGAAGGACATACAATGGTATATGCGCTGCTGAAGGGGTGTGTGGGGTGTGAACTAAACATTTTTAATAGGATCTGGCCCATGTGTTCCATATAATATATTTGTAAAAACTATAGAACATGAAAAAAATTGAATAAAACATGAAATGAATAAAATTTGATCAATTTCTATTTCATAATCAAGGAAAAACAATTATGATTTTTGTACAATTCCAAAAAAAGAAGGTATAATAGTTTAAAATAATTTCATTCAATGTAGTAAAATAAAAGCATTCCTCACTTATGATATCAAAGCCATGGATTTAAAATATAAAATTTTACAAGACAAATAACGTGAAATATCAAACCAAGGATCAAAAAATATTATACATTTTAGGACACTCATACCAAGAAAATAAAAATAGCACAGATCAATCCTCTAGATATATGCATCAAATCTAGAAAGTATTGAAACATCATAAAAAAGGAACTGCCTAGAAATTCTATCAATTCCTTATAAAAAGTGGCCTTGATTGTAGAGGAACACCCAATGGGTACGACCTTATATAGTATCAATAGACTAGTATTATTACTACACCTTCTGCCTAAGTACCCAAGGATTCCCATGTGGTATGTTTTCCAATCAATTCTATCATAACCTTACATTGAAATATATTTTATAATGATTTGAAAAATATCATTTCATTTTCCAAAATAATGGAAACAACCAACATTTCTCAAAAAACCATTTCCAATCAAATTATTCAATCATTCCATTTCATTTATAACACAAATGGTGAAACCATATAAATTCAGTTCATCCAATATTATGTATAGATAGTATCATCACCCTTAAAATCACATCACACATGACCAAAATGAGATCCACCAACATAGAGGATCAAAAAGAAAACAATCAATTCCCTATAATCATTCCTCACAACTCAAAACAAATTCATTAAGATGAATTCTAAGAAGAGGGAAGAAATCAAAACATAACTTAAATAAACTCACATATTGAACTGAAACCCTCGTAAATGACACCCACTCGAGAAATATAACACAAGGAATCTAGAAACTATCACGAAAATTATCAGCATGTGTAAATGAATTCATAATAGTGGCACAATTGTTCTACCATGATTGAAAAAAAATAAGAAGTGTAAAAATCATAGGCCTAAAGTGATGCAACGCATTCATATTGATGATTAATCATTGGACCTAACAATCTAAAAGAGATCATATCCCCAATATAAATTTTGAGATCTCATAGGGATTATAAGAATATAATACTTTGAAATGAAATTTCAATGACCCATGTAGTTCCCTAAAAATAAAAAACCTATAAATATTCACTACATGAAACAATTTCATATCATGGATTTATAAATTTAAAAAAGACACCACAAAAACTCATCGACCAGGGTTAAAAATCACAATTTTATCATTTAGAACGTCATCTATATTCACAGTTTATAATTCATTCTCTCTAGGATCCAATTAAAGACAAATAATATGAAAAGGTTTATCCTTGTGTAAAACATTCATGGTTTGAAAATGTCTATAATACAATAAAAATACCAGATTCAACAAAAAAACCAAATCATTTTTAGTGTTCTTTGTACATGGGGAGAATCAATCAACGACTTTGAATCATTTATACTAAGACTACCCTAATTCAAACAAGTATAAATCCCAGAAAAATATATTCCATTCCCCAAAAAATGAACATTGTCCATGTGGGTCCCAAAATTCACCCAAACAAAGAGGGAAGTGAAAATTGAGATGAAAAAAATATAAATGTAGGTAATTATATGTTGTAAAGTCCTCAATATAAGACAATTTTTATTTGGAAAATCATATGCAAGAATAATGGCTGGATAGATGTGGGGCCACTACGACCTCATTATTGTATCATGCTTCTAAGTCTCTTGATAATGTTATCTATGATTCTAAAAAAATCTGAAAAAAACACACTTCTCATGGAAGACATTCAATTGGGATTCAATGATCACCACAAGTATCTCTGAAATAGAAATTTATAGATCCAACTCAATCTTTTCCCAACATGAAACATGATAGGTATTGGGATTATGAATCTTTAGCTGGGATATATGGGAAAAATCCAACTTTCCTACTAGGTGAACCAGAATTTCCAACTAATATGAAACCTTCTATATTCACTTAGTGACCTCAAATGGTCCAATATATCTCCAATCCGTCTATCCCAATTTTCCAAGATGATAGTCACCCAAACAATGAGAGAATTTAAAGAAAACCTATCCACTAATTGGGAACTCCAAAATAATTTTTTGGTGATCTACATATGATATCTTCCAACATTGTTCTACAACCAAACACTGATGTTGTTCTTTAATCCTCACCAACATATCCAAAATGTTACTCGGTCCTAACAAGGATGTTTTTCCACATCTTCCCAAAAATGAGTTGAGATTCGTGGGTTACCATACATGGACTTGAATGGATTCATTCTGATTGATGACTGATAAATATTATTATAGGAAAATTAAAGTATCCCTTTGTGGATATCCCAAGACAAACTAAAATCCAAGACACAATCATAGATAATAACCTTGGGAATCTGAATTGAACACTCGGTTTGAACATATTTTTATTGATTGTATGTTGTACAAAATCCAACCAAACTCACCATTACATCATAAATTATCTTAAAGAACTAAGAGGTAAACCTTGTGTCCATGTTGGAAAAAATGGAAGAGTTAAATCCATTTAGTGTCACATTTTAATCCACATTCATTTTACCCAGTTCTTACATTTTAGTGGTGTTTGTAACCATAATGAAATAGGAAATATTTATGAACAAATAAATCACATACTAGATATTATTCCTACTTTGTGGAGTGTATAGTTATATAAAAAAAAATCAGTAGATAAATTGTCTCATTTCAGAACTCTAACCAAAAGTTTCTGGAAAAAACAAAAGGTTTCAGATGCATTGATTTTATCTGTTTATATGTGTAACAGTAGGATACATAGACGTGAATTTCACACATTATACCCATCCACCAAAATATTAATCTCATGTAATATATAATATTAATAGTGTGAGTATGAATGGAACATGATAAACTATTATATTCAATAAGATATGATATTCTCACAGATTCTGGGATGACTTAATAATTCCTAAAATAATGAATACCAGCTGAAGAGAAATAACAAATAGAAATATTCTCTGCACAATATTTGGTCTCTAAAATTACCCTAAAATTATCATCCTACATATGACCGTAAACAATGGACTCATGGAGTAATGATGATAACTAATCCCTGGTTAAAACCATATCTGAAACATCCTCCAGAGCATCCAAGTGTAACTAAAGAAAGACAGACACATGGATCTTCTCTTCCTTTGATTCTAGAACATCCTTTGATGGTATATTTCATCTGAGAGTTTCTATAATGACATTAGCCTTCCCCAAATTTATAAAATATTTCAAATACGAATGTATAATTGTATTCCACATACCAAATCTGTATAATATTCAATTCCTTTTCAGAAAATATGTAGCTCAAATTCTTATGGTCTGAATAGACCATGACCCTTTCCCAAAAAATATTGTGCTACCAATACATAAGAATATAGACAAATAAATAAAGAAGTATATCATGAGGATGTTAATTCCATTCATTTGGAAAAATCTGTAGATATTTTCATTCCACCATATGATCATCCAACATAAGAGCACAACATAAACCAACACTAGAAGAGTCAAAAATAATCTGATACCCCTTACCAGGAACTTGTAAGATCATAATAAGAGATAATTTAAAAAGGTTTTTCTAATCAACAAATGAAGAATAACTCTTTTCATCCCATATTAATTTTTCTCCTTTCATGGGATGTGTAGTCAATGATGATTCCAAATCTAATAAATCCTTGTTAAACCACCAGTTTTAACCTTTTAGATTTAGGAAGATGTGAATATAAAATATGTTTCATGGCTCTTCCCATGAAAAAACACATATCACCATCTCTGGTTAAAATGATAATCCATTCATAAAAAACATTTTTCCCAAGAAATTATCATCAAATATACATAAAATAAATTTTAAAATCATTCCATACAAATGGATACCCTTCATGATTTCAGGATCATAACTCAAATGGTTCTCGTGTTAATCCTCAGATATCGATTAAACTAAAATTTCTACCTTGATCACAACCTAAAAAGTGTCAAGATACTCATAGAATATTTAATTCATCAAGACCATAATAATAATGGAGTTTTATATAGACTATATAGTATCAAAATATAGTCATAACTGTCATAACTATTACTAAAAGGCATCTTTAGTGTATTAGACTCTCAAACTCTGAGATTATGGTAACCTAACTAGAGATAAATCATTTAAAACAAATTAACCGATTTTAATTGGTCTAAAATAATTTTACATGAGGAAAAGGATAAATCTTCTTAACGATTACACAGTTCAACATCTGATAGTACATATTAAATCAGTGTGAACCATCTACCTTCATTGAAAAGAGCATAGGGGATTCCCAAGGAAAAATACTTGGGAGAACAAAACCATTTCTCATCATCTCATCCAAGTGAATTTTTTTCTCTTCAAGATACATTGGTTTTGTAAAATAGAAAAATATCAACATAATCAATGTAACTTGATCTATATCAACTATAAATTATACATCCCACTTTGGAGTAATACTAGATAAATCATCTAGAAAACCATTAAAAGGATTCAAACAATAGAGGAAAGATAAAAAAGTAATGAAACTTCATCATTATCAACTACTATATAAAACAAAAAACACATGATCTATGATAATGACGGTCCTGAAAACCCATTCATTGAATCCCACAATCACTGAAGCACCGTAGATCACCCATCAGCTATAAGTAACAACACAAGATGATGATAAAAATTTACCTCAACATGACGAGTGGCATGACGATCAATCCCAATGATTGTATAAAAAATATATATGAAGAATGGGGATATCCCATACTATATTGGCACCGATTACTGATAGATAATAAGAGTAACTCCAAACCCCCTGCTCATTTCTACTTCCAATATATGTCACTAAGTCAATAACATATAACAAGATTTCATTGGAAGTTATATCATATCAAGAAAATTCCCATAAATAAATGAATGTGATGAACCTTTATCAAATAAATTAGTCTCTAATTCTAATAAAAAATATTTTGTACCACTCACCATCACTCTACCCACATCTAACTCATCCATGAACTCATACACTACATGAAGGTGCTTACACATGAGGCATATGGCTAGAACTATATAGTGTTTGAAGCATATATCTATGACATAGCAGCGTTTGAAACTGACATTCCCTAACCAAAAAGTGGGATATTCATTAACTAATCGAAATATTGTATATGACCAAAATTTCCACAATTGATTCACATATTCAAGTGCATAGAACATGAATTGATGATTTTCCTGAACGTTCCCACACTGATATAAATTATGGGGTAAAATACATGCTATAACTAATGTTTTAGAAGAGGCATATAGCTTAGAACCACCACCACCACTCCTGTGATGATCATAACATGTAGAGTCATTCCCATATGTTCCAGTCAAGCTTCCACTGGTTATAATTTAAAGGGTCAAATAAACAAACAATCCAACCAAATTCATCACTTCCATCATCACCAAATCAACTTCTTATACTCAGGATGAACACTTTTTCAAAAATTAATGTCATTATATCCTACCCCAAATCATTTGGTAATTATGAGGCATTATCAAGTCTTTATTTACATCTTATTGAACAAGACGAAACAACTTTTCAAACTAATTTGTGTATGACAACAATTAATTATCTATATTTTGTAAGGATATAAACTATAGGGACTTATATATCATCAAAAACACATGAAAACCCAACTATAATAATAGTGTTCAAAAACCCATCATTTACAAGACATCATCTCTATCTACTTGTACCATAGAATGCCACCTTAAATTTTTGGGACCATCATGTCTAAATGTTGAAAACATCAACTTGATTCTTTTAGGATTATCTCAGAAGTCAATGACCAGATCAATCTATTCTATTCAGTCCTCCAGTTATTAAGGTTTATTCATATCCTTAAAGGGTGTTGGAATATTTTCTAGGAACCCCATTCATTTACCCACATTCTCATATAACTCTCGTATATACCTCAAAAACTAAATTCTAGTCATCAAGTATATTTTCATTGACCATGATAACTTCTCAAACAATACCCAAGATAAGATTTTGATCTATAGGTAGATTCCATTACATAGAATCAATTGAACCCCCCTGAGGAATGCATGGACGATGTCTCATTAGCATAACACAACACACCAAAACTAATGAAACTATTATAAAATAGAAAAATCTCAGTTCAAACAAGAAAAATCAGAAATAAATGTGATTAAGATCAAGAACACAAACAAGAGACACATTTACCATCATATCGTGGATTCATGAGTCTCATTATGGTATGAGCTTGCTAGGAACTCATGGAAACCTATATATCATGTCACGAAAATACTATCTTTTTTCAATCAAAATACAAAAACTAAGAAAAACCCACATGATGGTCATGGTCCGAATGAAGATGACACAACATATTCGGAACGGATCAAGATGATTATGACCACAGATCAAAATATCCATAAGCATGGAACAACGGTTCTACAATAATAAATAAAAACGTATAAAATGAAATATCACATACAAAGAGAGACACATTGTGATAATAATTATTAATCCCTAAAAGAACTAACCCAAAATAAATGAAGATCCCTAAAATCACCTATAAGAGATCCTCAGTTTGAGAATAAAATCATACATTTGAATGAGTGAACAATCACCTAGGTAGTTACCTAAAAATTAAAAACATCAAGACATTAATGATTTGAAAATTGTTTATGAATTAAATTTCGCAATTTAGAAAAGAAGATTAAACACACAATTCATCATATTTGAAATCCATATTTACCATTTAAAAATATGATCCATATTCATGGCATGTAAAATATACCCTGACAGAAAGGATTGATGAAATATTATGGAAAAAAGTTTCATGTTTTCTAATCCTTTCAATATGATAAAAAGTAATGCATAAAATAACTAAACTAGTTTATATACAAAAATCCCATCCATATATATTATTCATAAAATTTGTTGAGAAACTAAAAATAATTTGAATCATTTATACCCAGAATGTTGTTATTCAAAAATGTATAGATCCTTATAATATTTTTTATTTACCCAAAATAAATTTCTCTCTCCTCGGGGGACCAAAAATGAACTAAAATGACTAGGGAAACAAAAATAGAGATGAAAAATACCTAAAGGATCAAAATGTGATTTTATAATAGGCATCAGAATCATGGATAAATGATTTAGGATACAGAATATCACCAATGATTGTGGTGTTTTTGGATCTGAACAATGAATACAACATAGAGGTATCCTTCATTGGTGAGATATCCGAAATCAAGAAAAGTTTTAGTTTAATGTGTCTTTATCCATAATTTATTTTCCAATTATAAAATCTAATAAATTCTTATATCAATTTGATTCATAATTTTATTGATTTATTCAAGTATGATTTATGTTCCTAAAATAATGAATTTGATATTTATTTTATTATTTTCTATTATTAAATCCATCTACTTTGAAAATTATAGAAAACCTGAAAAATGGCTATGGTTCATTTCTCAAATCTACCTATTTTTGGTTTTCTCCCACATTTATGTAGGAAATCACCTATAGTGATTTAATTAGTTAATGTTTTGATAAATAAATATGGATAGATAATTGAAAATTCATTATTTAGAACAACATATCATCAATGTGGGTTTGTGATTAAGATATATGGAATAATTAGCATGAACAATGATTGGCTATCAGTCATATTCATATTTATTGATCCACATTTATGGTTCCACATCTGAAAATAACATACTGTGGTGAGGAATGTTTTCTAAATAGATGATGTGGCTACAACTAGGCATTGAAAACTGCAATTTTGCTAAACCATAGATCTACCTTTTCTTCGTGTAATTTGGGGTTGGTGGAAGTAGGAAAGTGTGGGAGGAAATCTGAGATATTTTTTGGGATTAAGGAAAAATTCTTAGTACATGATGTGTAGTCGTAAGAACACACATGGTGTAGTCCCTATTATGACACTAGGGTTAATATACATAGATATTTATTACACACCATGTGAAATATGTATGATTCCATGTGGATTGATGTTTCAAAATAAACTAGTATCCCGAATGGTAAATTTTAGTAGAGATGTCTAGTAACAATAGCTCAAAAAGAGTAAATAGGAACAACATAGTAGTTGAACACATCATCATAAACATGAATTAATATAGTACCTTAACATGGAATGATACATAAAAACGTCTTGGTGCACTATCTCTATAATCATTTGCTGGCACTACCCAATGTGCATGAGCACACAAAAAATGTATACCCCCTTTAGAAATTATCACGCCGAGTCTCCATCTGTCCTTTACACAATGTATATCCTAAAAAGAAAATGAAATTTATTTGGATGAATACATTCTATATTATTTTTAGACACATAGTTAGGCCCATGGTAGTCAAGACACACTGTGTACACTCAATATATGTTGTGTACATTCTCTAGGGAAGTGTGTGGCCCTCTATAACATTAGTGTAGACCAAAATTGTTAGAGTGTGTTCCCCTGGTCCATCCATATGAGGTTATTTTGTGGCATTATATCCTCATCATATGACTATGATCCACTCTATGGGTTAGTCTAAGATAGATTCTTCATGAATCCATCTATGAGTCATGTGTTGTAATTATCTATCATATCATTTTAATTAGGTAGGGTTTACTAAATCTCCCTAACCAACTTTTTTTAGTGTATGATCCACTAATTTGAAATTTATTCAATGTTTTGATTTGTAGTGTCCCACATGAGCGCTATGAGGGTTACCATATTTTTGTATTGATATCTTATGAGATTCAATGAGTACATATTCTTTAGTGAGGCCTGATGTGCATGACATATTGGATGGGAATCACCCATGGGGTCATGCATAATGTAGTGGATTCTCCCAGTTGTGAGTTACCATAAATCCTTAAACAAGACCCTATAACTATATATTTGGTTGATACATATTGAGGTTGAGTGTTTTTAGGATAATTTTTGGGTTTCATTTATTTTTCATATGTTTCATATTATGATTAAAATTCCCATGTGATGATGATTTATATACTCATTATGCTTTATGTTTAGTGATATTTGGGTGCCTTGTTGGGTATTGTTATACTAAAACTGACATCAAATATTCCCAGACATGAAATTTCATATGTATATGATTACCCATTTTATAGACTCTATGAGTTTTATCAGAAGTGGAGAATAGTTTATACTATATAGAATATGGATGTACTCGGAGATTCATTTAAATGAAGACCTATTGTTCAATGATATTTATATTCTTTTCCATTTTTGAAAGAATGTATTTTTACCTTTATACTTACCAATAAATATTTCATACACTAATTTTGTTAAAGATTTTTTCAATTCCTTAACATATCAACTATACTATTCTTTTCAACATTATATAACTATTTAGAGATTTCTGTGTGTATATACGTAAATAGGATGAGTCCTCTCATGTGCGATATATACGTACCTGGGGTTGGTCACCACCCTTTATCATATTGGAGGTGGGATTTGGGTAGCATAATCTTCTTACCATTTTATAGGAGGTCCATGGTGGTTTAGGTCATGAAAATGTGTAATCATTGGGGATGTTCATCCTATAAAAAGAGTTTGGGTTTTCTTCTAGATATGAAAATTAGATTGGAAACTAGGGAAATAATGTTGAAATTTTTTGAGTTCATCTATCACTCTAAGGACTGTACTGTTGTTCTAAAAGACAATATATCTATTCATTAAGACTATGAAAATCTAATTTTTGATATTTTATATGTATCCCCTAGTTTTAGGGGAAAAATTAGTACACGAATCATATATGAATTAGTCTTGGTATTTATATCATTTTTAGTCATGTCCCCAGATATAATAATTTATTATGGTATGTCTTATTTCCTTTTCAGATATTTCCATCATGATATCGAATGTGGTATCCATAGAAATTTAAAGATTATTACCTTATGATTGAGAAGGACTTCATTATAAGGACCGTTCATGAAGTAGTTCAACATTTTGATGGGAAAAATGTTTTACATAAACCCATTGATTAGTACATTGACCCACATACAATGGTATATGTGGATAAATCAAGTCACAATGATCTATTGGTGGCTCTATTGGTTATGGAAAATGACGCGTTGGGGTTAAGTACATAACATAATAATTAGTGTCATCAATCACTTTGGATAAAATATTAGCATGACACACTGACAACATGTGTGAAATACAGTTCAGTAAACAAGAGATTTTATCATTCTAGAGGACGATAGGGATAAATCATTACTCTGAGGATGATACATTGTTATGCTTGTTATGGATGAGAAAATATCACATGATATTGTCCTAACCATCATTTTTTATATATATAAATTTTCAATTATCCACCCTAGAAGATGAAACATTTGGAGAGTGGAGGTATGTACGATGATAGGAGTGACCGATGATTTGGGAGAAAACATGAGTCCAATGTTACTATGTTATATATCCATCGTCACCACCACTATGTGGTCCACTCAATGCTTAAGAAGCTGGTTTAAATCAATGTTGACATCTGCGAGTGACAGAAGTTTATAACCCTGGGGATTTTGTAGTTATTTTAGGTATGATCCCTATCTTTTCTAATTCCTCTATTTTATTGAAATACATGGTTGTGAGCCACTCTTTCCTATAAAAATCCCTTCATCGAAATCTAGACATACTTGGAGGATCTGTTCAATCACCCCTTATTGTTAGAGACTCCTACTAGAAGAGATTTTATATCAACACATATTTTATTACTATATGTCTTGAATCATCGAGGATAGAGCTTCTGGTAGGGAATTGTTTCATCCTTTATAGTATCATACAATTACATATTAGGTATGGATTAGTTATACGTGTTCCATAGCCAAGTTAAATATTTTATGCCAGGGATTTAATGTGTACGTGGTTTTGGGATAAGAAATTCATTCATTAGAGAGACAGGTGGTTTGATATAGCTATATGTTCTCATGCACTGGGGGGATACAACTAATTATTCATCAGGTTGATAGTATAACCCTTGGTTAATTATATGTTATGTGGTTCCAGTTTCCTATAGGGGAGACAATGTATGAGGAAGTAATTTTTGTGGACATTCCAAGATTAAATCTCTACTAAGACTTAGAATTATGCATATACATTCAATAATGCATTTCTATGATATCATAACAATATATTATATATCACCAATAGGTAATAGAATGATGATGAGTTAAGTGGAGGAATTATAGGGGAAGGGATTTTTAATCCATAGTTTGTAACCTTGGTTTGCCCCAGCATTGTTCACCAAGAAGGAAGATGAGAACATGAGGTTGGGTGTGGACTTGTGTTCACTGAAATAGATTATATAATGAATAAGTATCTATTACTGAGGATCCTCTACACATTTAAATAGTTGAGAGGGGGGAGATGATACTTAAATATTAACCACAAATCACCCTATCACCAGCCCCATGGTTTTAATGAGGATATACTAAATAATAAATTACATTGTATCCATTGTTGTTATGGGGTGATTCCTTTTGGTGTATATAGTTCTAGATATGTGTAAATGGGACTCCTAAACTAGATATTTCATCCATTATTAGGTCAGTTTATGGTAGTCTCATTTGATGAAATTCTAGTGCACTCAAAATCTGAGGAGGAGTATGTGAAACACTTGTCGACGGTCCTGGACATAATCCAAGTGAACAAGATTTATGATAATCTCTAAAAACATTTGTTTGATATTTTATAGGTCAACTTCATGGGTTATTTCGTCTCATCAAAGTGACTAGTAGTGGACCCGATAATTGTTAAGGTACTGTTATCATGGGATCCCCCCATGAGCATGAAAGAGGGGTGAGCTTCATCGGGTTGATAGCTTCAATTGGATACATATCCTCGTTTTATCTATGATATTAGAACATTTTAATACTTTAACTTTTAAGGGACAACAATTTCATTGAATGGAATGGTTCTACCATGATTTTCAACAGTTTTGGAAGAGGTTTCGAAGCACCCCCCAACATGAGACAGCCAGGTGATGGTGTTGAGAATGTAATAATCCTCAATGACTCATGTATCAGACTTGGATGTCTCATGACGGAGAGGAATGTAGTGATTACCAGTGGGTTCCAATAGTTGATACCTCATGAGAAGAAAAACCCAACACACAATTTGTATGAGGATACAGTGATCTTCTCCATGAGGAAGAAGTAATAATACCTCATGGGAAAACATTTTATCATATATTATGACAACAAGAGCCTCCATTATATCGTCAAAAATATGGATACTAACATTATCTAGATGCATTGGATGGAGTTATTAAAGGAATATGACATTGAGATATTCTAGAATCCGTGGAAGGTAAACATCGTGGAAAATTCTCTCGGTATGAGATATTTTTCATAGTTGTTGACCAATTCATCAGAGTAGTTAGGCTCATTTCAATTTCTATTTTTATATGGTGATATTTTAATTTACCTCCATTTAATGGTTGTTACCATTCTACTTCAATAGGGTGTTATAAATACACATCATGGATATACTGATTGTGAGATCTTGAATGAACAAACATCCATTATACATGTTTATAATGGATATTCAAAATTCGGGGAGCATGTCATCCTTATTTGTGGATGGATGATTACACTCTAAATGTGGTGAGGGGAGATGGTAAGGTGGTTTCATAATTTACCTTACTAGTACATCCCTAAGAGATAATGATGTAACCGGATCCCTTGGAATTGGTTGCGATTCGAAGCATGTTGTAACATATTTTAGAGTCAATATATTCATGTAAAATCTTTTGTTAGCTGAATACCAAAAATAATTAATAGAGAGTTTGGGTTAATGTGGTTTTCTACCACTTGAACCTATGACTGCACTTTTACTGGTTAAATGATCTAATTCACATGTTGTTGTTGAGGAGATGTGTGCATGAATTTTTAGATGATGTCAACCTAGGTGAGATGATCATTTAGGATTAATTTACCTTTTCAGGGTGCTCGATGGAATTTAAAATTGGTGAGAGGGGAGCCATCAAAGGAATGTGTTTCCCTGGGTGCATATCTAGTGGAAGAACACAAATCATTCAGAGAGAACCTATGAGAAGTGAAACCAAATAAAAGTAAAACTCCCTAATCATTTTGGGTAGGATTTTTTCTTTTCAGGATAAAACTACCAAATGTGGGGAGAGTATGAAATCCATAATTTTTACATGTATGAATTATAAATATTATAAGATATATTTTTGGAGCTAGGTGTTGAGAATGAGTGATATTGCAAGGCCTAGTGGGCCTCAGTATTGAAATAATAAAAATAATAAATATATTATATCAGTCATTCTTGTTTTGACAAAACTAAATTAATAAATCAAAAATGGGGTCTTGGATGGAAAATATGTAACCAATTTTAAATCTATAATGTTTCTTTTACCCTATCAATGACATTATCATATTTATCATTGGGTGGTTGGTACTAGTTTGTCCCTGGGTGAAATATTAAATGATAAATTAATTTATTACTTTATTATTTGTTAGTTCCCCATGACACGAATCCCTCTATATAATCACGGTTATTTTTGAATCACAGTTTTAGCCATGTATCACTTAGTATTGAGAGGAGGGAATTGAAACATACTATCCTGGGTTCCACTCACTTTGCCCCAATTCAGTCGGTCACATGACCTCAAGCACACCTCATTGTATGCTAGACGATGTCGACTAATATTGTGGGTATAATATCAATCATGGGGCGACTATACCCTCTTTTTATTAAATTAATACCAAACAATAAATAAAAAAAATAACTAAATGATATGACATAAACAAAAAAATACCAAAATATCATGATTACAAAATCAGTAAATACAATTTCAAAACAAAAAAAATAAAAATGTCCTGCTAAGGTATGTTCCATGCTTTACAATTAAAACAGAAAAGTAAAGACAGTAAAAAATCACAAGTGTTTCTTGAATCATTTTTGGTTCCATCATCCATTTTTTATAATAAATTATCTATCTAACAAAATACCTTTTCTATTAACTTTCCCAAAAATCATTTAATCAGTTCGAGTATCGATGAGTCATCCGGAGTAGGGTGTGAGTACAACTTGGTAGGACACAACCGATGATTCCTAAAACAAAACCAGTCAAATTGTGTGTTTCCAGGTATAAATAATTGAACAAAAATAATAAAGTATATATTTTATATTTATTCTACTCTCCTTTATTTAGTTTTATAAACCACTGGGTCCCTGAGGACACCCAAATCCCACTACCTACATCAGCATGAGCTAGAGTCTGAACCAAATATCAAATTACATCAGTATAATTAATTAAATAAACAATTAATTAATCTCAAAAATATCATTAATTAATTCATAAATTAAATAATCATGCTAATGTCATTAGTTTATTCAATAGTTACTTAATCTAAAAGTTTCCATTAATTAATTAAACAAATAATTCATACCCTAAATATCGTTAATTTAATCAATGATTAATTAATCCAAACAATTATATTAATTAATTACAAAATTATTTAATATCATAAATTCTATTAATTATTTCAATAATTAATTAATCTAATTCAATAATCTCATTATCCACATAATTAATTCAATAATTATTTCTTCTGATTCTACAATTCAATATCCAAATTATTAATTCAATAATAAATTATTATAATTCCACAACCCAAATATTATACTAATGAATTCAACAATTAATTATCCTAATTCCATAATCATAATATACCAATAATTTATTAAAAAATTATTAATCCACATTCCAAAAGAATAATATCTCAATAAGATTGGAGATGGGATGAGATCTATACCAAAGAGAGGGATTATCCCTCTATCTTTCTATGGATATCATTATGGTGATATTAACATTCTATGTGGGGAGTCATGATGTTATTTAGATGTTCAATAACAAAAATAGTTATTTTTTTATGATTCCCATGAAAAAATAATGATCTGTTTATTGCGATATCTGGAAGGAAAGTTTATGGTGGTGGAATGAAGTATATCATGCATGATGATATTCTTCCAGTTATGGAATTCATAAACATAATTATTAGTGAAGGTGAAATGTATCTCTATATGAAGGCGGAGATAAAGAGGTTGTCTAATATTAAATGGGAGGAGAAAATGGGTGTGGGGAAGTGGGTTTCCAAGTTTGGTAACAAGAACATGATGAAGACTAAGATGATCAGTGGAGGTGGAAATTGTTCAATGATTTATAACTTACAATGAATACTCTATGATGGGGGTGGCAGGATCCATGAATATCGAGGCAGTTATTTTTTCCTAAAGGTGGAGTGGCTCGATTTCTGGTGATATTGGACAGGAGTTGGAGCTGAAACACTTCTGGTTTGGGATCCTAGTGGGGTGATGTCAGTAACTTGTGTTCCATGATGTGGTCGGTGACCCGAGAAGATGGTGGGATGATTATTGGTTAGTGATGGGATAATTTTGGGACTGTTTTCCTCATGATGTGGATTATTTGTGATGGTGTGGATCTAGGTGGTAACCAAGCTATAATGGAGTTGGTGGGATGGTTGGTCGATGTCACTATTGAAGGTTATTGCAATGTGATTGGGATGCAGGATTGTGAGATCTTATTTTTTGGTGACCGATCTCCAAATTAATTGACGTTGATGTCGTGGGGTCTTATGATGAACTGGGGGTTGGTTTTTCAGCCTTGGGGACATTGGTTTCAAAGTTAAGGGGTCAAATTAGGCTGCTGATAGGATAAATAGATATTAGATATTCAGATTGATGGATTGTGATAGGATGAAGAATTGTTGGTGGGTTTTTTGGGCCTTGGATAAGGACAACCGAAGGTGGTATGAGACATCATCCGACGCAATGTTTTCTGGTACCATGTGGTGTTATTTGAATTAGGCACTGATGGTGAGATCTTCCATAGATGACGTCCAGACTGACACCTCTGGTGATGAACATCACAGGAGAGCATGACTAATTGAGTGATGATGGTAAATGGAACAGTGACATCCTAGAGTTATCACTATTGACTGTCTATAACTATTGGAATTTCATTCAAGATGGCATCCTTGGGTGGAGCTTTGTCAGTCATACTCATCAATGAGGTTGGGTGTGTGAGCTTTTTGATCTTTTCGGTGTTTTGATGGAATCACGGTGTAACAGTCCCTGCTTGTTTTTTCATGGACATTGGTCTTTATGATTATGGATTTTTTCGTTTTTTTAATGTGGACCCTCTGTCAATTTTAGAATTTTATGTTTACCTCTATTTTTTAATGAATTCTATGGGGTCATGGATATGGGTTACGAAATCCATGATCAGAACTATTCAACTCATATCTCAATATTTAATTCAACACTTAATTATCTTATATTCACCATTTCCATGATCACAATGATACTTTAATTAGTTTAACATATAATTATTCCCAATCAACAATCAACAAATCTCATCCATTAATTAATAATCCATTTAATTACTTAAATTGGCTCTATTAATTAATTCAATAGTTAATCAATCACATTCAAGTCCTTCAATTAATTCACCAACTATAATTTCACATAAATTTCACTAATTAATTCTACAATTAATTAATCACATTAATTCCATTAATTAATTCATAAATTAATTAATCCCATCTATCTGATTATATAATTAACTAATCAAATTACTTTCATTAATTAGCTGAAAAATTCATTAATCACATCAATCCCTTTATTTAATTCAATAATTAAATAATCTCATTACTCCCATTAATTAATTCCTTGATTAATTAATCCCACCACACCAATTAATTTATAAAAACTTAAATAATAACATTATTCACATTAATTAATTCATCAATTAACTAATCCAATTATTTAATTCAATAATTAAAACATGATATTAAATCCATTAATTAATTAATCAATTAATTAATCCCATCAATATCATTATTTAATGAAACAGTTAAATAATTAAATTACTCCCACTAATTAATTTTTCTATTAATAAATCCCATATACCCTATTAATAAATTTGAAAATTAAATAGTAACACTGTTTCTATTACTTAATTAATTAATTAATTAATCCTATTAATCCCATTATTTAATTCAATAGTTAAATAATAACATTAATCCCATTTATTAATTTATAAAATAAATAAAAACATTAAAACCATTAGTTAATTAAATAATTAATAAGATCCACAATTACAAAAATCCCCATGTTTAATTCATCAATTAATTATTCCAACTAATTAAATTCAATAACCCCCATTAATTCATCAATTCATTATTACATATCAATCAATTCAATTCCCTAATTAATTTTTCTATATCAATCAATCCAATAACCACGATCAACTCCTCAACTAATTGTTCCATCTTTACAAATTATATTACCACAAATTAATTCATAAATTATTGATTCCAACTCAATTAATTCAACATAACCAATTTCACAAATCCATTAATCAAGTAATATTTAGAGATGATTAATTTAATGTAGGAAAAGACAATATATAATCAAGTAGTAGAAATTAAAAAATTACATACATGTAATCAGAATAAATTCTTTGGGATTTTTATTATAGACTACCTACCTCAATATTTATGAGGACCGATCACCAACATATATACCTAATTTCAATAAAAACCATAATCACGTTAAAGATTGTGATCTTGATACAAATCCTAGATCAAAGATCAAATTCATAGAGATCTATTAAACATATTACTTAATCAAAATTTAATAGGAGAAATAATCCCTTCAACAGATCGAAGAATTACTTGGAAGAGAAAGGAAGTCGTTCAGTATGAGATTGGCATACTAGAAGGGTTGATGATCTTTGATCTGGACTTAGAATCACCATGAGTAGAGGTTAAGAGTTCAACTAAATCATCTAGAAGCCTCAAAAAATGATTGTAATCATTTTTGGATGAGTTTAATCGATTTGGGGTTAATATAGGTGTTCATGTATATAGAAATATAATTTTCTTTTTAATTAAAACCACTTGCATGATTTAATGTAAAGGTTATACAGTTTCCCCTAGCGGTATGTCATAATACTGCACCTCTTCTATTTGGGGGTGCATGGTTTCTCCTTTTAGGTCACAAGGTTTTCCAAACTATGATTTAGTCGTGCACTACCATTCACTCTTATGAAATTCTCAAAAATTTCCAAAAAAATCCACCTGAACTTTCCTAATAAATGCTTCTACAAAGAGTACTTGTAATCAATCCAGAGACATCTCTAGAAAAGTTCAAGATCAGAAAATCTCCCCACCTTATAGAATATCATCTTCCAGATGTACTCCATGAAATCACTATGATTTTGAGTTAAAAATAACAGGACACATATAATACACATCTTCTAATCTCTCCCATTTTTTCTCCCATGCATGGATATGTTTCTATAATACATGAATTATAGGGATGGTATTTTCCCTATAACTCTTTATCACTATTATCCAACACATGTATTTGATACTCCTCTAAGGACGTATATATTAATAAACATCCATCCCCACCTTAGGGGTATTTTTTTTACCCCGATCCTCAATAAATTACCCACTAGCATGGCCCACACCCCCTTCCCTATAGAGCTCTAGAAGTGGGAATGTATGGATGATCCTCAATTGAGCATCAAAGCTGAAACATAATCTATCACCCATTATTGGATTCCAAGAAAAACCCCTTTAATATTTATCGACACACAACATCCATATGAGCCTCACTTTGGAATAGTCGGTGGTTCACCACCCACAACACAACATAACATTTATCTTCCTCCATGGGTGAAACCATCATGAATTCCCGTCTAATCCCATCAGAAAATTTTCTTACATTTCATGGCATATAACGAATTCTTTCATTGTGTACCTGGAATGATGTCACAGTATGTGTCATGATATTCTCAATTTTATAAGTACACCATACTTTTTTCTGATAAACAACATAATTTCATATAGCAATCTAAAACTTGTGCCCACCACACACCCTTGGTTCCCCTACCCCCCAAACCCTCCCACATGGTAAAATCATAGGAATGATCACTAACCATTACTGTACTATATTTATGTCATGGTTAAAAGGTGTAAAATCATTTCAATTATTTAATTTTTCACATTATATAACTATTTATTCACATATTCAATCATTATACATTATATAATTTCATATATGAACCATGTTCCATTTCATTTACACAATCAAGGAAAAACTGTGAATGTTCATAAACATTCCCAAAATAAATTTTTCAGGTGTTCCTAAGACAATGCATATCACAAAATAATCATGAGTTCCTATGATGAAGCATGGAAACATAACTGTCATTCCATTATATGCTATGAGTCAAATATCAGATAAATTCTGAAATAATTCATACATCACACATCATATACATCACACATGGATAAATAAAATCAAACTGTAACAATAAATAATAATGAAGGAAATACCAACTTGGGTACTTGGATTTTACCGCTTACATGGGTTATATAGACCCATGAATGAGTTCATAACTGAGGAACTACTCTTTAGAGTCTTCTATCAACCATTCCCAAATAATAAGACAAATGTAAAGGAAATAAAATTAGGATCTTATACCACTGTATAATGTCCCATCCTTGGTGCCACTAACTATTTCCTCTAGTTGGTCGCTCACATGACCTCATGATCTCTTCCTCGTATGCGAGAGGATTCCAACTAGTTTCAAAGGTCTAATATCGATAATGTTGAGACTATAACATCTCTATATCAAAGTAATACACTATTGTAAATAATACAAATGACCATATTTTATAAAATAACCAATATAATACCAATATATCATGATATTTTATGTAGTATATACATTTCCCAAACTGAACAATATATAAGTAAATCCAAGGTATGTGCTAGGTTTCAAAATAAAACCCCAAATGTAAAGACACTAAAAACTATAAATATGATCCTGAACCATGCTCGGTTCCCTCATCCATGATCCATCCATAAGAAGCCATCTAAGACCTTGATTTTTCATTAACATTCCCTTTAATCATTTAATCTATTCAGGTCCTAATTTGGAAGCATGATTAGTGTGTGGGTAAAAATTATTCATCCACCACCAACAGCTTCCAAACCAAATCTAGCCAAAGAGTGTATGTAGTTCTATAAATAATGAAATACAATTAGTAAATTAATCAATTTATATTTATTAAATTTTCATTTACCTAATCCCATAAACCAATATGTTCTTGAGGACACTCAAATTTCCATAAAAGTTGTCGACCATGCTAGTGTCTGAAACACATCCCATATTCAATATAAAAAATATTATCATATATAGGATTTCATTATCCATTTCACTTAAAATTATAATATGTCTATTTGGGACCATACTCTAATGACTGTCTTTTGGGTGTATAATTACATGTCTTATACCCCATGAGTTTTCGGGGCATCTAACCATACCCCACACCTCAGCGTCACATGGGTATTTGGAGCCTCAGTCCATGGCCCATACATTCTATCTCATATGGGTATTTGGGGCCTCATTCCATGTCCCTCACACATTCATCAAACATGGGTATTTGGTTCATCATTCCCAATCCCACACACATTTATCATACATGGGTATTTGGAGCCTCAGTCCCTACCACACACACCATTATCACATATTCATATTTGGAGCCTCAGTCTATGTCCATACACTAATATATCAATCAATTACATCTTAATTCCATTATTAGAATTTATCCTATCAAATCATATATGAATTCCATTGTTAAAATTCATCATCCCTTCACAAGATCATTTGTACAACAACAACCCATTAATTAATTCAATAAATAATTAATCATGTCATTTTTAAATTAATTAAAAAATTATTTTTTCACAAAAATCACAATAATTAATTCAGAATTTATTCAATCAAGTCAATATCGGTAACTAATTAACCATATAATTAATAAAAACAATTACACTAAATAATTCAATAATTAATTAATCAAGTCAATCTCATAAATTAATTAAACAATTATTTAGTCAAAAATATCACATTATTTAATTCAGAAACTAATTAATCCTATAAATATCATTAATTAATTGAATAATTAATTAATAACAACAATTCCATTAATTAATTCAATGGTTAATTAATCGCATCAATATCGTTATTTAATCAAACAACTAATTAATCAGAATAATCAAATTAATTTTTTTAAAAATTAATTACTCGTGTAAAAATAATTATTTAATTAAACAATGATTTATTCCTAATAATTCAAATGTTTTATTTAAAAATTAATTAGTCATGTAAAACTCATTAATTACTAAAAAAATCACAATAGTTCAATTAATTGATTATACCATTCATTAATCGCATCTAATTAATTAATTAATTCCAAATTTAACTGATCTAATTTAATATTCTCAATAACCAAAAAATTAATTCAATAATTAACTAAAAACTCAATATCTGTATAATTATTTCAATAATTTATTATTCTGATTCAATAATTCAATATCCCAATTATTAATTCATTAATTAATTATTCTGATTCCAAAAACAATATACATAAATAATTAAATACGAAATTTCTAATCTAAATTCCATAGAAGCGATATCACAATAATTAATTCAACAATAACTTATCCCAATTATAAAATCATAACATCTCAATAACTATATAATAATTAATCATCAAAATTTTACCATTTATGAAACATAAATTATCCATTAACTATTTCAAAAATTAATTAATAAAAATCAACAATAAAAATATTTGATCCATCAAATAATTGAAAAAATAATTAATCACATCAAATACATTAATTAATTTAACAATTAATTTATCAAATATCTCTCAATTGATAAATCATCAGTTAATTTATCCCTTCAATCGCATTATTTTATTCCAAAAATAAATAATCACATTATATCCATTAATTAATCCAACACTCAATTACTCCCATAAATCATGTAATTTAATTCAAAAATTACACATTCACATTACACTCCTTAATTAATTCATCAATTAAATAATCACATTACTTCCATTAATTATTTCAAAAAAAAATTAATCTGATCCACAATAAAAAATAATATATTTAATTCATCAATTATTCTTCCAACTGAAACAATTCATGAGCCCTAATTAATTCATTAATTAGTTTTTAAATCTCAATCAATTCAACATCCCCAATTAATTACTCAATTTAACGTTCTATTCTAATAAATTTTGTAACCCCACTTAGTTACTCAACTAATTGTTCTATCTCAATCAATTTAATATCCACCAATTAATTATCTTATCAAAATTCTACCTCATTCAATTCAATATCTTCATTTTAACAAATCCCTTAACTAATTAATCATCCCAATCAATTAATTCAACGTAAGAAAACCCAATTTCAAATAAACCAATATAAATTCCGGAAATTACATGCATGTAATCGAAATAAAGACTTTGGGATTTTAGTTATAGACCAATTACCTAAAAATTGATGATGGCCTCTCACCAACAAATATCCTCAATTTTAACATAAACCCCTAATCACATCGAAGATTGAGATCTTTATTCAAATCCATAATCCGAGACTAGATGAAATAGGTTATTTCAAAATTATATCTACAACTAAATAAAATAGGGAAAAACATCCCTTCAACAAATGGGAGGTGGAGGGGAAAGT
This sequence comes from Viscum album, assembly GCA_963277665.1. Taxonomy (NCBI): domain Eukaryota; kingdom Viridiplantae; phylum Streptophyta; class Magnoliopsida; order Santalales; family Viscaceae; genus Viscum; species Viscum album. Next base: position 43,412,122 of record OY728162.1, read on the forward strand.
TATTAGAATCCATTCGGGGTGAGATCCTCTTACTAGATGGGTGAATATCCTTGATGTGGGATTTGAATCACCAAATATTAAGGTTGGGAGTCATAGTAATTTGGATGGGGGTACCAAAAATTATAGGAATCATTAGAGGATGAGTGGGGGTGGATTTGGGGTTAATATATGTGCTCATGTATTTTAAAATATAATTTTATAGATAATTAAAACCACTTGTGTGATTTTCTTCTTGGGGCACATTTTTTCCACTAATAATGTGACATAATCGTGTACGTCTTCTAGGGGGTTTAAAGTGTCTCTATTTGGTCCGTATAGTTTTCTAAACCATCCATAGTAGTTCAATTTCATTATTTCTTCCTAAATTCTCAAAATTCACCCAAAAACTCCCAGTGAATTTTTCTAATAAAAAAGTACTCAAATCTAGACAAGGGTGTACCTATAAAAAATCCTAAAACATCTACAAAAATTTTATACATCGTAAAAAAATCGTTGAGTATTCGTGGATTTTAGTATCATGGAATAATTCTTGTGGTAGTGTATGAAATTTCAACGATAGTGATGTTTTTGGATATCAACAACATCAAAAATGAAAAAAAATAATTAATGAGATATCAAAATTTGATGTAGGTAATTTTTATCAATATTTATCCATATGTATTAATCCCATGAAGAATGAAAATGTTACCTTTTAATAGTGTGATAAATGAGTCGATCATGTTTTTCATGTATGTTCTTATCTTTAAGAAATAGGAATATGATATTTCATGATTGTTTTCTATTTGTTCATCAAAGTATGAAAAATAAAATAAGGTTGAAATGAACAATAGTAAAAGATCATTTCTCACAATTTTATCTAGTGGTTTTCTCTCCCCATTATATATTTGATCGTTGGTAGTATTTTATTTGGATAGAGTTTCGACAAATACCCAATGAGAGGTCATTTCACAATCATTATTGGGTGCAAAAAATCGTCAGTTCAGGTTCAATATTGAGATCAATGTTATGGTTGTGAGCATGATGACTGGGGACTGATTACGTTTTGATTTAGAGATCCCTCATTGTGTTTTGGAATGAGGTGATGGCACGGTGCTCCGAGGATTTTTTATAGAACATAGGATGTGGCTGGATATAGTTTACAAATGATGTTAAACTTGGTCAAACCCATACCTAGCATTTCAGGAATGATTTGTTGATGATCGAAGGAGAAAGGAATTGGAAAAATATGATTGATAGTTATCTAGATTCTAGTAACACCTTTAATACATGTAATATTATCTTATAAACAGAATCATTTTACCCACCCCTATAGTATTAGGGTTTATATGAATAGATAAGCTTCAAATTCCATGTGACCCATGTCACACTCTGTGGGACCCGGTGATGTAATATCTGTAACACCCCAAGCTTCTACGGTACGCTTCACTTTGAATAATGTGATAGTGTGTGTTGTACGCAACACTGAGTTCTAACACACCATAACCAATCAAACTAGCCGTTATGAATAGTAATACCAGCTTTTTGAAATTATATATATTCTATAATTCAGAATGGACTTCATTTTTGGATTCGGAATATCGAATTTAGTCTAAGGTGAAATTTTGGTACTTTTCGGATAACTTTAATATTTTAATGAATAGTGAAAATTACTAAATTTTAATTAAAAACAAATTTTTTAATAAAAATAATTTATATTGATAAATTACGAATTGGAGTGGTTTTAAAGTATATTTAGAATATTTTTTTACAATTTAATACAATGTTGGTCATTGGACATAATTATATAATTAAACCGAACATAAACAAGTATCAATCTTTTGATAGTTATTATATCTTAAAAACACGCTTTTTGTTTTGACAGCGGGAATTAATTTTAAATTAATTTCTGCATCTTCTGTGTTTTGAATTTGGAAAAATGGATTCTATATTTGGAATCAGGATGTTCAAATTGTGTAAATAGGTAACTTTTATTTTTAGACATTTTGAATAATTACTTCGGTAAATATTTTATTTACCATGGTGAAAGGGTAAATCCGGTAAATAAGGGTTAAACAATAATATTATAATAATAATAAAATTACCCTAAAACGTGTCTTAACCTTATTTTATGATACAAGTTCGACCATAGGCATCTTTGGGTCGATTTTGGGACCCCATGGTGCCACTTGTAAGTGATAGGGACACTTTATTTTAATCAAGTTAAAGTGAATACAAAAATGACACAAGCATATATCTTTTAAAAACACAATTTTTAAATAGGGTTATATATGGGGGATATTAGACTATAAATATTCATTAGAAAGATAAAATTATTTCCTACATAATGATATTTTATTGATAATTTTTAGACCTTATATATTTTAATTTATTTATGACACAATGATGATGCAGTAATTACCATAATTGTGAAAAATTAAAATAATTGATATTATAAATACCCAAATAAACATAATAAGAGACTTTTAATGAATTAAACTAATTTTCTAGGATAATATTACATATTATGATTGATTTAATTCACTTTTTTCGAAGTAATCATTCTGTTATAAATTTCACAAAAATAAACTATTGAATAGTGTCAAAATTGACAGATAAGAGTTTTTAAAACAAATATTATATTATTAATTGATATTAAATTCATAAAAATATAAGGTTCGGCCAAGAGACTTATAACATGATATTTGTATCATTTGTGGACCACTTAGGGGTCGTTTGGATGTATATATTATGTTTTCTAACTATATAATATAAAAATACAAAGTGACATGGTAAATGTCAAACTAATTAACTAAGAGTTAAAACTAAACGATAAGGTTAATATAGTTGCCCAAACCTATCTAAATTCTATTTGTTGAATGATTTTCGACCTATACCCACCTTAAACTTTGAATAATAAACTTTTCATCCATTAGAAACCGAATATGAATTTATTATAAAATAATATTTCTAGCTTTTCCAAAGGTTCCCCTCACCCCTCTTATAAAAGGGCACTACGCCTTCTCATTACATCACACCTTCAAAGCCTTTTGGCTCGGCCAAACTCTGCCCCAATACTCTATAAACTTCCATAACTACAACCTAGAGGCCTTAGATTGATCATAAAGCCAACCTATGGTTCCCTTTTTGATCAAATCAAAAGGAAGAACTCGAAGAAGAGGTAATGTTTTCACCACGCTTTTTCAAATTCACTTCTTCTTCCACTTCTTCTTTCTTTGTTATTACCATTCTAAAATAATAAATCCAGTATCTTATATATACTGTGATGTTATTATAAATATGGTACAACCATATTCAGTATTCTATCCACCCTTTTAATAACATGTCACCATACCTGCGTACGTACGGCTTACCGTCTCCACGTCGTGGTGTAATTGTTATTCAATATATTATTATTTGGATGGGTATAATAATGATGTGTAACTCATTTAAATAATAAATATAACATGATAATGAATCTGTATATATGATATACTATCCAATTATATATTATTTTAATATGAAAAGAATGATATTGTTGCTCGTGCGTACGTACGGACTACCGTCTCCAAGAACGCGATGAGATTCATTCTCCATCGTATCCATTAAAGTATATTTATCAATGGATGATTTAAAAATAATTTTTAAGGAATTGATATCATTCTGGATATGAGTAAGATACAACCTATTCATGAAAAACATGTCTTACGTAACAAAAGATATAAAATAAATTGAGTAAGTTAACACCCGAAACGACAATAATACTAAGATATTATTAACAAAGCAACGTTAAAAGATCATATATGATATCATATTAATATATATGATTCTTGTATAATTTAATAACAATTATTTCACCATTATTCAGGAGGATAACCTACCCTCAACCAAGGAAAAGTACACGGTAAGGGTTATTTCACAATCTCTTCATTATCCGAGGTTGTTTATATGTAATAATCTACTAGGATCTCTTTATCATCCACATTCATGTTTCTTAAAAATGTATTTCAAAACATTTCTACTTTTTAAAAGAATATGGGTTAAAGTAATGTATACCCTTGTTTGAATTTTTATAAGAATTTTATAAAGGAATATTTCCGTCGTTTCCTAAACAATGTGCTTTTTAACCTTTTCGATAGAATTAAGGTATGAATGCTTTTTTTATCTTATACGGCGGGTGCGGTTATTTTCTGCCATTATAAAATCATCGAACCTTCCCTTAAAATCTTATAAGAATATTTTCAATGAAAATATTTTATTTTATAAATATATGACCCTTAAATGATTTCAAAATAGAAATAGATATTTCTCTAAAAAGAGTTTTTATTTCAGCTATGTCAACATCCTTTGATGGATTTTACACTTATTTGAAGTTGATTTATTATGATACAAAACTTTCATATTGTATTGAAGGTTTTGTGATATGTTTGACTGTGGATGTGCTATTTTTATACCATTCATAGTTTATGGTGAAAGTTTTGACATTTCGTATTCTAGTTTTAATACGGATGTTTATGTTATGTTTAAACCTTTTCATATGAGAATGCATTGGACATCATATGTGACAGGTGGAGCCCTCTATAGCTCCTCGATGCATCGGTAGGTCTCATGAGACAAACTAGTGTATTGGCACAAGGCCATGACAAAATCTTATTTGTAGTCTTGGCACGAGGCCTTGGTTATGTGGTTATGATAGTCTGGCATTATGCATTCCATCATTATGAAAGTGGTTATTGATATTGCATGTGATTATTTGATTAGTAGAATTTCCATGTGAATAAGTAAATGGAATTATTTCATTTTATTTTTTCCCTACTATGTTGAAGTTCAAGTTTAAAAGGCTTTTGTTTTAGTTATACATTTCCTTAAATTTTTATTCTTATTTATGAAAGTTTCCTCTATATTGTTATCTTTACTAGGCATTTGAGCTCACCCCTTTTCTCTATTTTATTTTTCCCAAGATGTGAAGAACTAAATTATGAATGCCCTACAGGGTTATTATGAGGGGATAATAGTGTGTACTATGGAGAAAATATGTTTTTGTAGTAGTTTTTCACATTATGATGTAATGTAAAACATTATGAATATATCTAGTGTTTCCAAGGCTACTAAACCAATCGGTCTTTCGAGATTTGATCTTTCTTATGATCTTGCCAATGTTATATAATAATGCACCGACTCTGGTATCTGGGGTCAGGGAATTACAGTTGGTATAAGAGGAAGTTTATTACAAACCTTGGATGCTAGATTTAGATAAACTCTGATTAGAGCACGTAGACCTAAGATGAATTTTGAGGATTAGTATAGAAGAACTTCATAGAATTTTGGTATTGTAGAGATTTTGTGAGTTTTCCGAGAAATAAATCTCTGTCTGGATATGATCAGGTAGAGGCGGCTCTGGCACAGATGTACCTAGGGGTAAAACCCGAGAACACCGCTTTGAACTAGACTCGAACGGGAACTGGTGCACGACAACGGGCCTTGCTGCACTCTTGGTTACGACACTCCCGAGGGATATGCTTAGGATAACTCTCATTTTATTTAAAAATCATTATGAAGGGTTTATGAGTATATACTTTCTCAAAGAGAACATTTTTATGATTATGGATTATATCCATAAATAGTTCAATTTATGTTAAGTGTTTTATAAGTATGGGATTGTGTATTTTGATTCATAAACTTATCTATTTTATGCCATTGTTTAGAAATAGAACCTAGTGGAAGAAATGGAAACTGTATCAATGCACACACTCTATGTAGGGATTTCCCTCCTGCTCAAGATAATTATAGTGGAGCTGGTGATGCAACTGGTGTCGATCAGCTAATAACCATACTAGGACAACTTACTCAGGTTATGAATAATATCCTTACCCATATGGAGCACCCTGATCCACAGCGTGGAGGATCAATGTTAGATCGCTTCATGAGGAAACAACCACCAATGTTAAATGGGAGTAAAAATACCTTATTAGCTGAGCAATGGATATTTTCTCTAGAGAAAATATTTCAGAATTTGGGGAGTAGTGAAAGGGAAAAAGTTATCATGGATGTTTACCGCCTCACTAGATATGCTGATCAACGGTGGTGATTGATTCAAAATACGAAGGAAGATGATGAAGTATCAAATATGGAATTGAAGGAGTTCAAAGATCTGTTTTTAGAAAAATACTTTCCTCATGACCATCGAGCAGATATGGAAAGGCAGTTGATGAGTCTGAGATAAAAGGAGGATTAGAATGTCACAAAGTATGAGGCTAACTTTACAAGGTTAGCAAAGTATGATGGAGATTATATACGTAACCAAATAAGTAATATTGATCGTTTCCTTGATGGGTTAAAACCTTTTCTCCGTCTAGAATTAGTATCACAATCCTTCTCGTCGTATGAAGACATTGTCTCATTGCTATTAAGACCGAAAAAGAATTCTCTAAGTCTTATGACTTTAAAGCAATGAAAGAGAAGAAGAGATATGCTGATCAATCTGGGTATGGAAATAAGCAGAAGAAGGAAAATATTGAATATCCATCATGTGGTAAATGTGGGAAGAAACACCCCGGTACTTGTTTGAAGGGAACGGGAGTCTGTTACATGTGTGGTGAAAAAGGCCTCCAAGCTCATGATTACAAAGGGAAGAAGGAAGATACCAATGTTTAGTGCTAAAATTGTAGGGAGATGGGGCATTATGAAAATGAATGTCTTAAGCATCAAAGAAACTTACATTAGAAAATTCCAAGGGATCAAGGACAAGCTTATGCTATCACTACAACTGAGGTTGAAGCTCCGAAAGACATGGTGGTAGGTAATTTAATGGTTTCCTAAAGTTTAACAAATGCATTATTTGATTCTAGATCATCGCATTATTTCATATCTTCCCAGTTTGCTAAGAAAATTAGATATGTCCAATTTGATTTAACAAGGGAGTTGTCTGTTAAAACTTCTAAGGGAAGTATCATTGCAACAAAGTTTTGTGAGTGAGTCCTCATTAGAGCACATAAATGTTTTTATATACTGATCTCATTGTCATACCTATGATTGAGTTTGATATAATCCTCGGTATGGACTGGATTTCAGACTATGATGCGAAGATTTATTGTAAGAAGAAAGAGGTTATGATTCTTGATGATGATGATAAGGAACACCTTATCTTTAGAGTAGAATCATCACCACCTAATTCTTATCTAGATCCACCCCCAGTAGCAAAACTAAATTCAATTATTGGGGAGGAATAGAATGAAATGACTATGGGTGAGGAATGGAATGTTCAAATAGAGGATGTACCCATTGTTAAAGAATATGTAGATGTGTTTCCGGACGATTTACCTGGACATCCTCTGGAACGAGAAGTTGAGTTTTCCATTGATTTAATTCCTGGATCAAGGCCTATATCGAAGACCCCTTATAGAATGGCCACTATAGAATTAGTCAAACTAAAGAAACAACTAGAGATATTGAGTAATAAAGGATTTATTCACCCTAGTGTTTTTCTATGGGGATCCCTGTTCTTTTTGTTAAAAAGAAAGATGGATCTATGAGGTTATGTATCGACTACAGGGAGATCAATGCTATAACAATAATGAACAAGTATCCCCTACCTCGTATTGATGATTTATTTGACCAACTGCATGGAGCTCAATACTTATCAAAGATTGAACTTCGATCTGGATACCATCAGTTGTGTGTGAAGAAGGAAGACATTCTGAACACAGCATTTCGAACCAGGTATAGGCATTATGAGTTTATTGTAATGCCTTTTGGATTGACTAATGCACCCTCTATATTCATGGATCTGATGAATAGAGTTTTCAAGGAGTATCTCGATGAATTTGTGGTGTTATTTATTGATGATATCTTGGTATACTCAAAAAGCAACGAAGATCATGAAAGTCACTTGCATATTATCTTGATGACTCTGAGAAGACATGAATTATATGGGAAGTTTAGCAAGTGTGAATTTTGGTTTCAGGAGATTTCTTTCCATGGCCATATTGTCTCTAAAGATGGAATCTCTATTGATCCTTCTAAGACCAAGGAAATCCATGAATGGCCAGCACCTACGAATATAACTGAGGTATGTAGTTTTATTGGTTTAGCTGGTTATTATCGACGTTTCGTCCTGAATTTTTCCCGGTTGGCTAACCCATTAACGAAGCTCACACGTAAAGGGGTTAAATTTGTTTGGACAAAAGAGTGTGAAGAATGTTTCGAAGAACTGAAGAGAAGATTATTCAATGCTCTTATATTGACTTTACCATCGAGGAATGATGGGTTCGTTATTTATAGTGATGCATCGAAGAAAGGACTTGGTTGTGTCCTTATGCAGAATGTTAGGGTTATTGCCTATGCATCGCGACAATTGAAAATTCATGAACAAAACTACCCTACTCATGATCTCGAGTTAGCAGCTGTGATATTTTATTTGAAGATATGGAGGCACTACCTCTATGGTGAAAAATGTGAGATTTATACTGATCATAAGATTTTGAAGTATATTTTCTCACAAAAAGAACTCAACATGAGGAAATGGAGATGGCTTGAATTACTCAAGGATTATGATTGTACGATACACTACCACCCGGTGAAAGCAAACAAGGTGGCAGATGCTTTGAGCGTAAAAGACCATGGATTTTTGAACAATATGAGAATTGAAAGGGATCCAATTTTCATGGATCTAGTGAAGATGGACATGGGAATGACCAGGGAAGGTGAAACATCAATGATTTTTTAAATGGTTGCCAAACCATCTTTACTAGAAAGAATTAAGAGTTCTCAGAATGATGATGAAGAATTTCAAAAGAAGATTAAAGCTATGAATGATGGGAGATTGAGAGACTTTGTGTATGAAGATGGAATTATGAAATTTGGGAAGAGGATTTGTGTTCCTGATATACCTGATCTAAAAATGGAATTGCTGGATGATGCTCATAGTTCCAATTTCTCTATACACCCTGGGAGCACCAAAATGTATAGATATTTGAAGGAACATTTTTGGTGGGACAACATGAAGAGGGAGATTGCTGATTTGGTGTCAAGATTTATGGTTTGTCAACATGTGAAAGCTGGAAGGCAACAACCTGGAGGAGTCATCCAACCTCTTCCCATACTGGAGTGGAAATGGGACAATATTATGATGGACTTTGTCATGGGGCTACCAAAGACTCCTAGAAGGAACGATGCAATATGGGTTATTGTTGATCATCTTACCAAGTCAGCATATTTTCTTACCATAAGATAAGATCTACCACTGGAATGTCTAGAAAGACTATATATTAATGAAGTTGTGAGACTACATGGAGTACCCCTATCGATTGTTTATTATTGTGATCCCCATTTTACTTCATGATTCTAGAAGAGTCTTCGGAAATTCATGGATACTGAACTCCATTTGAGAAATGCCTACCACCCTCAGACAGACGGACAATAAGAATGGACTATTCAAACCTTATAAGACAAGTTTAGTTCTTTCTCACTTGACATTCAGGGTATGTTGGATCAATATTTACCTTTGGTAAAATTTTCCTATAACAATAGATTCCATTCCAGTATTCAGATGGCACCATATGAAGCGTTATATGGAAAGAGATATCGCACAACAACCTGTTGGGATGACGTTGGTGGAAGAAAATTTGTAGGTCCAGAACTGGTGGAGGAAACTATGGAAAAGGTGAAGGTAATCCAAAATCACATCAAAGCTGCTCAAAGAAGACAAAAGAGATATACTGATAATCGAAGGAAGGATTTGGAATTTCAAGTCGGTGATCATGTTTTCCGGAAGTTATATCCTTGGAAGGGAGTCATAAGTTTTGGTAAGAAAGGTAAATTGAGTCCTAGGTACATCGAAACTTTCTAAATTCTAGAACGAATTAGGGTTGTAGCTTACCGATTGGCAATGTCGCCAAGTCTCTCCAAAGTTCACGATGTGTTCCATGTATCTCTGTTGAGGAAATAAATGCCTGACCCAATGCATGTACTAACCTATAAAGAGTTAGAACTAGAACCCGATCTGTCTTATTGTGAAGAGCCCATCAGGATTCTTGATATGAGAGAACAAGTACTGAGAAACCGGACGACGCGTCTGGTAAAAGTTTTGTGGAGAAACCATAAGATGGAAGAGGCAACGTGGGAACCTAAGGAACTTATGGAGAAGAACCACCCGAGTCTTTCCATGCGGTAGTATTCTGGAAATTTAGAAGACTAAATTTTTTGAAGGAGGGGAGAATGTGACACCCCAAACTTCTACAGTACGCTTCTCTTTGAATAACGTGATAGCGTGTGTTGTACGCAACACCGAGTTCTAACACACATAACCAATCAAACTAGCCGTTATGAATAGTAATACTTGCATTTTGAAATTATATATATTTTATATTTCAAAATGGACTTCATTTTTGGAATCAGAATATCGAATTTTGCCTAAGGTAAAATTTAGGTACTTTTTAGATAACTTTAATATGTTGATGAATAGTGAAAATTACTAAATTTTAATTAAAAACAACTTTTTTAATCAAAATAATTTATATTGATAAATTATAAATTTGAGTGGTTTTAAAGTATATTTAGAATATATTTTTACCATTTAATACAATGTTGGTCATTGTACATAAATTCACAATTAAACCGTACATAAACAAGTATCAATCTTTTGATAGTTATTATATCTTAAAAACACGCTTTTTGTTTTGACAGCGGGAATTAATTTTAAATTAATTTCGGCCACTTCTGTGTTTTGAATTTGGAAAAATGGATTCCATATTTGGAATCAGGGTATTAAAATTGTGTAAATAGGTAACTTTTATTTTTAGACATTTAGAATAATTACTTCGGTAAATATTTTATTTACCATGGTTAAAGGGTAAATCTAGAAAATAATGGTTACAAAATAATATTATAATAATAAACAATTACCCTAAAACGTGTCCAAACCTTATTGGATGAAACAAGTTCGACCATAGGCATCTTTGGGAGGATTTTGGGACCCCATGGTGCCACTTGTAAGTGATAGGGACACTTTATTTTAATCAAGTTAAACTGAATACAAAAATGACACAAGCATATATCTTTTAAAAACACACTTTTTTACATAGGGTTATATATGTTTGAATTTCGACTATAAATATTCATTAGAAATATAAAAAGATTTCCTAAATAATGATATTTTATTGATAATTTTGAGACATTATATATTTTAGTTTATTTATGACACAATGATGATGCAGTAATTACCATAATAGTGAAAAATTAAAATAATTGATATTATAAATACCCAAATAAACATAATTTGAGACTTTTAATGAATTACACTAATTTTAAAGGATAATATGACATATTAGGAGTGATTTAATTTACTTTTTTACAAGTAATAATTTTGTTATAAGTTTCAGAAAAATCAACTATTGAATAGTGTCAAAATTAGCATATAAGAGTTTTTAAAACAAATATTATATTATTAATTGATATTAAATTCCTAAAAAAATAAGGTTCGACTAAGAGACTTATTACATGATAGGTGTATCATTAATGGACCACTTAGGTGTCTATTGGATGTATATAGTCTGTTTATTAACTATATAATATTAAAATACAAAGTGACATGGTAAATGTCAAACTGATTAACTAAGAGTTAACACTAAAAGATAAGGTTAATATAGTAACCCAAACCTGTCTAAATTCTATTGGTTGAAGGGTTTTCGACCTATACCCACCTTAACATTTGAATAATCAACTTTGGTGCCATTAGAAACTGAATATGAATTTATTATAAAATAATATTTCTAGCTTTTCAAAAGGTGCCCCTCACCCCTCTTATAAAAGGGCACTCCTCCTTCTCATTACTTCACACCTTCAAAGCCTTTTGGTTCGGCAAAACTCTGCCCAAATACTATCTCAACTTCCCTCACTAAAACCTAGAGGCCTTAGTTTGATCAGAGATCCATCCTACGGAGACATTTTGATCAAATCAAAAGGAAGAACCCGAAGAAGAGGTAATGTTTTCACCACCCTTTTTCAAATTCATTTCTTCTTCCACTTCTTCTTTATTTGTTATTACCATTCTAAAATAATAACTCCAGTATCTTATATATACTGTGATGTTATTATAAATATGGTACAACCATATTCAGTATTCCATCCACCCTTTGAATAACATGTCACCATACGTGCGTACGTACGACTTACCGTCTCCACGTCGTGGTGTAATTGTTATTCAATATATTATTATTTGGATGGGTATAATAATAATGTGTAACTCATGTAAATAATAAATATATCATGATAATTATTCTGTATCTATGATATACTATCCAATTATATATTATTTTAATATCAAAAGAATGAAATTTTCGCTCGGGCATACGTACAGACTACCGTCTCCACGAACGCGATGAGATTCATTCTCCATCGTATCCATTTAAGTATAATTATCATTTTATGATTTAAAAATAATGTTTAAGGACTTGATATCATTCTGGATATGAATAAGATACAACCTATCTAGGGAAAACATGGCTTACATAACAAAACATATAAAATAAAATGAGTAAGTTAACACCCGAAACGACGATAATACTAAGATATTATTAACAAAGAAATGTTAAAAGATCATATATGATATCATATTAATATATATGATTATTTTATATTTTAATAACAATTATTTCACCATTATACATGAGGTTAACCTACCCTCAACCAAGGAAAAGTACAAGGTAAGGGTTATTTCACAATCTCTTCGTTATCCGAGATTGTTTATACGTAATAATCTACTGGGATCTCTTTATAATCCACATCCACGTTTCTTAAAAATGTATTTCAAAACATTTTTACTATTTAAAAGAATATGGGTTATAGTCATTTATACCCTTGTTTGACTTTTTATAAGAGTTTTATAAAGGAATCTTTCCATCGTTTTCCAAACAAGGTTCTTTTTAACCTTTTCGACAGAATTAAGGTTAGAATGTTTTTTTATCTTATACGGCGGGTGCGGTTATTTTCCACCGTTATAAAATCATCAAAGCTTACCTTACAAAATTATAAGAATATTTTCAAAAAAAAATTTATTTTATAAATATATTACTCTTAAATGATTTCAAAATAGAAATAGTTATTTCTCTAAAAAGAGTTTTGATTTCATATCTGTCAACATCCTTTGATGGATTTTACACTTATTTGAAGTTGATTTATTATGATACAAAACATATATATTTTATTGAAGGTTTTGTGATATGTTTGACTGTGGATGTGCTATTTTTATACCATTCCTAGTTTATGGTGAATGTATTGAAATTTTGTTTGCTAGTTTTAATATGTATGTTTATGTTATGTTTAAACCTTTTCATATGGGAATGCATTGGACTTAATATGTGACGGGTGGAGCCCAATATAGCTCCTCGATTCATCAGTAGGTATCATGAGACAAACTAGTGTCTTGGCACAAGGCCTTGGCAAAATCTTATTTGTAGTCTTGGCATGAGGCCTTGGCTATGTGGTTATGAAATTCTGGCATTATGCATTCCATCATTATGAAAGTGGTTATTGATGTTGCATGTAATTATTCGATTAGTAGAATATCCATGTGAATAAGTGAATGGAATTATTTCATTTTATTTTTTCCGTACTATGTTGAAGTTCAAGTTTAAAAGGCTTTTGTTTTAGTTATACATTTCCTTAAATGTTTATTCTTGTTTATGAAAGTTTCCACTATATTGTTTTCCTTACTGGGCATTTGAGCTCACCCCTTTTCTCTGTTTGATTTTTCCAGGATGTGAAGAAGTAAATTATGAATGACCTGCAGGGATATTATGAGGGGATAATAGTGTGGACTATGGAGACAATATGTTGTTGTAGTAGTTTTTTACTTTATGAAGTAATGTAAAACTTTATGAATATATCTAGTGTTTCCAAGGCTACTAAACCAATCGGTCTCATGAGATTTGATCTTTCTTGTGATCATGCCAATGTTATGTAATAATGCACCGACTCTGGGTAACTAGGGTCGGGGCGTTACAATATCAACATGTATTCTGGGGGTATAGTACCAAAAATACAACTAGGAACATGGGAATTACCCTTGTACATTTGAATGGTTTGGAACTCAGATATGGGCAGACATATCGGCATAACTAGTGTACACGGGAAGGACCAAATTCTCAAATATGACAAGTCACAATAACATGACCAGAATACACGGACATTTCACAAAAGAAACATGCCCAAAAAAATGAATATGTAGAAAGGATGGTAGCATGTTGAGTTCCATCCCAAAGGTTACATGATGTATATCCTAAAATGTCATGGTGTGTATAGAGGAGAATATATGTCATGTGAGATATCAAGACACAAGCATACTTGGGGTAGACTAGACACTCGGTGTACATCAAGTAAACGTTGTGTACAATCTCCAAGAAAGTGTGAGGCCCTATTTCCCTTTAGTGTAGACCAACATTAATTTATATTATTCCCTTAGTCCATACCTATTAGGGAAAGGTAAGAAATTATAACCTCAATATATAATTGTTATCCTCACTATAGGTTAGTCTCAGGTAGAGTTTTCATGAATCTCTCCATGAGACATTAGGTGTAATCCCCTTTCATATAATTTTTCCTAAGTGGGGTTTTTGGTATCCTCCTGACCATGTCACGGGGGTGTTTGATAAATCACCTATGAGGTTACTCTATATTAGAATTATAGTGTTCCCTGTGAGCCCAATGAGTGATCCTTTATCTATGTATCGATATCCTCTATATTCCAAGGAGTACTTCTTCTTGGGTGAGGGATAATGAGAATGACCTCATACATGAGAATAATAAATGGTAGTATAGATCATTGAGTTTATTATACCCTATGATAATTATGTTTAATCCTTTCAAAGAATCTTATGGCTGGAAGCATAGTTGATACCTATTGAGACTAGGAGTCCGTTATGTGATTATGTGGGTTTTTTCATGTTCTTATATATAATATTTAGATTTATGTTCCCTTGGGATGATGGGTTGACTACTAATGTTGCTATTTTTGTGATTTCAGAGTGGATGGCTAAATATTTTTATAATAACCCATTTGTTTTCTCTTTCTACACACATCGTGTCTTACATAGATAATGATGCTTTTTTACAATGTCCTTGGATAACTATGATAAGATAGAAAGTAGTTTGGGCTAGACATACCATAGTTGTACTAGGAGTATTATTTGAGAAAATAAATTTCCTTATTATCATGTTGTACTCTTTTATATTTTTGGTGGTCATGTATTTGTCTCTTTATGTATTTCATTGCTTTTTTATACTCTAATTGTGGGATAGATTTTATGCATGCATTATGGTATACATTATACTTTAAATTTTATCATTTTATAGGTATTTGGAGATGTGTGTGTGTGTGTGTATTGGAACATAGGATAAGTCCTATATTGTGTGAGATATGACCAATCATCACTATTTTCTTGACCTTTTCATATTAGAGGCATTCGTAGGGTGTCAAACTCGGCATACAACCAGTTAGGTGGGGCCCCATTGGTCTGTTAGTGATGGAAAGACAATAATATAAGGGATCATACAAACATCCATGATGATAATCATGGAGCACAGATATAGTATCTTCTAGAAGAATAATAATTGGTGATAGTGGGATGGATGTGTTACCATTACCACTTCTAAATTAGGATGAAACATCTCCCAATGTCACTATAATCTGATCAGCATACAATGACTAATAATACATCTTTGAATACCATGTATGTAGATGTGAATATATATCTCCAAGCCTAATAGAAGTATTCAAGCATACCCAAAAATTCCTTTAAGACATGCAAGCTCATGCGATCAATTTACACTATCATTTAAAAGATCTTAATGATATATAAACATGTGTAATGAATTACATTTTTCTCATTATCATGATTGAGTAAATGTGTGTAGTTAATGTCAAGCCATCTCATATATAGATTACTATCATCAATATTTGTGTCATAATTCTAATATTATAGGTGTATAAATGAATGTTAAAGAATATTATAGTCTCTATGGATGGGTCCTATAATTGAATCACCATGAATAAGTAGACTAATAATAAATGAAACATCCAAAAAATGATTTTGATCTCTATATCCGGAAAGGGGAATGTATGTGTATGAGTTATTCATCTCTTAGAGATATAAATAATGAAATGATGATTAAAATATGTATAACAAGATACAACAATACCATTAAAACCAACACTTCATATGTATGAGATAATAATAGGTAGTGGTTGAATGCGAGGATACTGGTGCACCCTGCACACCCAGACTTGATAGACCTTATGACTAGCTATCACCTCACATGAAACATATTGATATTTCTCGATGATCATATATTTAGCCACCATCTCAAATAATAAAAATGATAAAATATTATGTTAAATAATGTAAATATTAAGTAAAATGGATAAAAACACATTTTCCCATGTGTTATATATATTTAGAAGTACATTTTTCTATAAATAGGTTTAGATATTTATTTTAATAATTGATTTATTATATGTAAATATATTAAAATAAAAATATTTAATTATATATAAAACTAAAATATGAAAAAACATGTATAATTTAAACATTAAAATATCCATATTAGGTTAGTAATTAAGAATAAATCTAGGTTCCACAAAATAAATAAATGATGAACCCCTCAAACAAGTATACAAATCCATAGAATGATCCAAAATTAAAGTAAATTAAATAAAACTATTATTTAATGACCAATAAATATTATTTTTATGATTAAAAAATTATGGAATAGGTCCCCTTAATTCCCCACAACATAGATCATTTCAGAAAATTCTATTTTATTTGTGTTAGATCTAATAGAAATGCACTAATAAAAAGTTATGTTTTATTCAAATTCATGTATTTTTTATCAACTTTTTTTCGATCATTAATTAATTCTTAAAATGTTTTTGCCATTAAATTACTCTTAAATGGCTATTACTCAATAAGAATTACCAAATTATATATAAATATATTTTTATATTTTAATCCATTTTTTAATGGATACCATATATATTTTTTTGAAATACATATACAGTATTAAATAAATAATAATTGATTAAATAAATTATATTTAGATTAATATAAATATAATTATATATTTATATTATTTTTAATGATAGATAGTTTTTATGAAATATTTATTTTATCAGTACTAAAATAACATTGATAAAGGCCACCATTTATCCGTAAAAAAAATCACTACTAAATGTTACCCTTCTCTAGGCTTTTAACTAGAATTGATATAGTCACCCACTTTACCAATTATGTTTCCCAAAAATAAAGTGTAACTCTGGATATACTATTTTTGTTTTTAACCCATATTTAACTATCTAAAAAATTTTGATTTTAAAATATTACATATATATAAGCTATTATATGTTCTTATGTGACGCTAATAAAGGGAAACCATTACTAGGGCTAAAAACCCAGAGATAATGTTATACAATTATTAATGATAAATAAATAACTCATAAAGGAAACCTTCTTATTATTACTTTTTTATCATTCAAAATGTATTTTCATAATCACATATTTGTTTTAGAACTAATAAAAGTTCCCCCTATATCGATATTTTTTATTTCAAATAATGGGTACCCTTGAAAATAGTAGAATCTATAGTAGTGTGTTTCTATTTTGTTTTTTAAATAAATTATGCTCAATGAAATTAATTTTTTATGGGAAATTAATCACTGCATAATTAACTTTAGGGTTTATATGGAGAATGGTCAGCTGGGTTCTTGATAATAGAAACCACAACAAATTTTAAGCCCCCTACACGTGGTATAAAAAGTAAATGAATTATCTAATCCCCTAAGAATATTATTGTAAATTAATTATAAATTCCATATTTTTCATTAGTTTTTTACAATGGATATAGATAAGTGGAAATATATTTTATATTAATGAATTTAAAAATATTTGGAATTAATTTTGTTATAATTTATCTAATCTGTAATCACAACAAAGTTCTATAGATATACATTTTAATGAAATTACATACACAATATTTTTCATAAAACACTATATTATTTACTAGATTTTATTTGATTCAATCATTTTATTCCATCGTTATCCACTTTTCCTCACCATCAAAAATAAGTTTTAAATGTGATGGTATTCAATATACATTTTCTACATAAATTTGTTTTTTAGAAATATGGTACAAGTTTTTTATTTTTTATCGATTACAAGTATTAATGAAATTTTTTTAAAAAATAATTCATGTTGAATAAAAATATTGAATAAAAAATTATTTTATAAATTTTGGTTTGATTTCTTTATAAAGATACAATTTTTTTCATTTATTATGTGGGTTAATTGAATTTATTTTATTTTATTAATTAATGATTCAAATTAATAAATTTTGATTTCATCCATTCATTTTAAAAACATATTTATTTTCATATAAATTTGCATCAAATTTTGAAAATATATTATAATATTTTAATGGATTTTTTTTCTTTCTACAAGGGAATGCATCGTGGTCAAAACACACCATTTCATTCCATGCATGACCACATTCTAGTGGTGGGAGGACTCTACAAATGAGGTTGTCATTGTTGGATCCTTGGTCAAAATAATTATGATGATATTTTAGTTCTTCATTAAATCGATTACTCCATGCAACTTGTTTCTGAGTACGAGTTTCCCTCATATTTTTGAGTCATGTCCATAAATTTCATTCCATGCACCATCTCGCTGTGTACACTAGATAATTACATTGCTTTTGTCTCAATAGATAATTAATTTATAGTAATAGTTTATGGTAAGATTGGGAATCATTGAGCATATAGATATGTTGGGAATGATGGGAACCAATAAATTCCTCACCTTTTGGATTTAAGGTAATCTAATATGTGAGTCATAATAGGCATGGAACCCATGGCATCCCATGTCATCCAAGAGGTTGTTGACATTAGGGGTGCATGTAATCTATGAGTAATTTTCTCAAACATCTCACATTTTTTACTTGAGGCAGATGTTATGAAACATGTTTTGGGTTCCAAAATTTATGGTGTTTTTGGGACTCCTAGGAACCTTTTGTAATGTATTCCATTGATTTCATTAATATACACTTGTTTTGTACTGGTCCATACAGTTGGACTCTCACGAAGACACCAATGTGTAGTGTTGACATTAGGATTAAATTGTGAGATGTTAAGTGTGTCCCTATTGGGGAATATGATCATAATTAACGGTTGAGGTTAGGTTAAGTGTGTCCCCATGGGTATAGATTATCCCACCGACTACTAGAAAATTACCAAATACACATGGTTTCAGAACTATAGGTAAAACCCACAAAACCATGTGTATAGGTTATACCCACAGTTCATTGAACCTTGGAAGCTTAATCGAACATTATATATCTATGAAAAATACATGGCTTTAAAATTCTATTTCTACAGTTCTGAACCAAGGAAATATGTTTTTGGTAAATAGAAAAACATGTCAAAAACCCTATACCCGTTATTATAAAATCATGTCAATATGGTTTAAAAAAATTCTTTCAATTGGATTCGATCTCTGCACTACCTCTATAAAATTAAATCACCTAACCACTACACCATATATGAATTTAAATTTAAAAATTAATATTTAATTATATATATTTTTCTAAAATATTGATCTTGATAGAAAAATGTGGTAATAGGTTGTACAATGGGAAATTTTTTCAAAAAATTGGGAAATATATATCCGTTGATTACAAAAAATCATGGCAATTGGGATGACCTATAGAAACAATATTTTGAGAACTATGGGTATATGTGTTGAACAAACCCTATACCCATGTTTTTATAGGGAACAGTGGGCATAATACTTGAACCAACCCATATTCCCATTATTATATAAAAACTATGGGTATAGGGTGAGATAAAGCCATTTTATTTGGAGAACCATGTATATAGGTTTTCCCAGAGATGAAACTAACCCTATACTAATAGATTTTGGAAAACAATGGGTATATGGGTGACCGATAACCTGGTTTTTTTCTAAATCAGTGGGTGAGTAATTTTCTAGTAGTATCTTTAGTGTTGGTATGGGGTTAAGTGTGCCCCCCATATGGGAATATGCTCACACTTTATTATTGTATGTGTGCCCCCATGGGGAAATATTATAACAATTTATGGTTGGGAGGGTTTCCCCATTGCTGAAGAAGATCACACATTAGAGTTTCCTCCTTCCAAGAGTATGACATGAAAATAAAAATTTCATGTTGATTGATCAATATTGAACATCATAGAGGTATCCCAAACATGTATAATTGTAGTGATTGAACCTTAATGTAGAATATTACATAATCATATATGAGATAGGGATGAAAACCTATTTAGTTGTATTACATAGTTTAAGGTTATGTGATATGGTCGATCCATGTAGTATAATGTCATGTAGTAAGGATTATCATGTCATAGAAGGAGCATCACTGAGAAATGTTGTTGGGATTATTCATATGTAATTCCCAATAGGAAATATTTCAGCCATTTAAAGTCTTGAATGGGGAATATTGTGTTCATATCAAAGTTTAATACTACATTTTAACTTCATTTATTGAGGATTTTTTGATGTAGTTTAACATTGTATAACTATGATGTTGTAATATATAGTTTTTTGTCTTACAGTTCAAACAAGGTTGAGACCTATAACTAGGGAGGACATATCCATGTTGGAGGTCATGATAAGAAATTATCCACAATTAGATGGAAATACAGTTATTTTCCCTTGTTAATTCCACTTACAGTGATTATGTACATACTGTGTGGGAACCAATTAGAAGAGCTTGTCATAGACATTTCTATAATGAGGTAAAAAATTTGGGTATTGACATTATGATGCATATGATTAGTATAAAGAGGAATTCATGTGTTAATTATTAGGATAAGAATAAAATTTAACCACTTAGACTATTGTTGGAGAAAAGGGTTCAGACCTGAGGTCGACGAAACTTGTCACACGAAAGATCATGATTGGAATGAATTGTGTTAGGATTGGTACAGGGAACCTGAGCACTCAACATTGTTGAATGTATATCCCCTAAAATTAACTACCAATGATAGGTATGTTGATGAGTTTCATAATTTATTTGTCATGACAAAGGATGAGGGTCACACAAAGGGTAAGGGTCTTGTGAGGGACATGAAACATGGTGCCCATACCATAGAGTAAAGTATTTGATCCCATGTGGAATGTTTCATAAAGGATAACTATCTCTTGAAACCCTAGGAGACAAAAAAGGATTTATTATAATAAAATGGTCATTGACCTTCACAGAAGGCATATTTAACATGGTTCATGTTTCTTAAGAACCCCTGGGAGGATAGGCCATGAAATTGGGCTACCTTTGAGAATCCATCTTCTCTTCTACTTTTGAAGGATACAATTTTATGAATTAAAATCTATTTTTGGAAGTCCAAAGGTCATTTTCCAATAAAATTTGTATATATGGTTTTACTTATAGTATACTTCGTGAATGGGGGGTATATTGGTTTAATGATACCACCTGATAAATATTTTTTTTCAATGTGTCGTGACAGGTAGATTATCCTCATAATAGACATAAATTTTATGAAGTATGACCCCTTAAACATATGTGGTCATTATAGTAATTTATTTATTTATTTAATATAGTTTATTAACATAAAAAATAAATTCCCTTTAATATATTTATGGCCAGATTTGTCTTGGATTCACCTCTAACCATTCATGTATTCCTTGACTTCTCAATTTCTGAGTGTTTTTCAGCACCATGAAGTTCCCCCCTCGGATTGGGAGGTGATACGTGAGAGGTGGGTCAAATTATATGGTAAAACTACTAAAAAGTATAAATATATTATTCCTATTTATGAAACACATCTTGGAAATGTTGGTGAAAATAGGGTCCTGGTCCTATGGGGAACCCGAATTTTTTTTAAGATAGACTATTTCTCTCCTTACTCAAAACTCAAGACATTCATGAGAATTATTTGATTTTGATCCTTACTACTCATTATTTATGTCACTTAGACAATTGGTTCCACTGTAGAAATATTTTATGAGAGTGTGATATTTCTTAAATGAGACCTCCATGAACAAGGCCTTCACAAATGAATATCTGAATAATTTTAATCTCAAAAATATGTATACTGGAAGCATTGATGATTTTTATGATCAGTAATGGGTGACAGATAAAACCATTTTAATTTGGGAAATATTCAAAATGGATTCAAATTATGAAACTCTTACTTAATTACATAATAAGTAATAATAAGAATATCTACTCTATAAGAGGTTAACATTTTATATATTGTGTTTTGGGAACAATGTGTTCATCCCTAGTTCTAATCGAGATGAGCCTGTTTACTGGTTTATTAACTCACTCGAGTTGTACCAGTGGAATATCTCTACCATATCTCATTGTATAAATGTACACACATTCATTAACACTAATTTTTTATGGAATCACAGTAATGAAATCAATAAAAAATTTCTTATTGTAAATAAAACCCCTCCTAACTGTTAAAAAATATTCAATTTGAGACTACTGTAAGGTCATTAGAGAAGGATAGAAGAGTGATATTTAATATTGGGAAACTATTTAGTAGATTATTGGTCTTGGAAATATAAGGCATGCTATTAAAATGATGATTTTGAGGTTGATATAAATATGATGGGGTAGTACGAAGAACCATGGACCTCATAATTCAACATTTACCTCCACCAAAACATTATGTGAGAGCATGTGAGTATGTGGTCACTAAGGAAAAAAAAATATTTTAGCGGTATCATGGGGAGGATTGCATCTGTTGATGGGATACCCACTAGATTGTTGGGATCATTATTCATGGGGATATATATGATTAGTTTCTCCATTATGAAAAAAATTTGGATGACCTAGAGTAGATTCTAAAAATAGAATGGGATTTAATGTGTCATGTGCGAAGGGAGGTTTAGAAAAATATTAGGAATCAAGATATCAATTTCAATGAGTTTTTAACTTCATTCTTATAGAGACTTTTTATAGGATACTAGGGATACCTTTTTGTTTCATGGAATTTTCATAGAGAGGGATGGAACCCTCATATTAGAGGAATCTAGAGGGTAGTTAGTGGAACATGGGGGGGGTAGAACGTGATGATTTTAACTATCATGGTATGACTATAAGGAATCATGGTAATGATAATTTTTAATTGGATTCTACGTATCAATGATTTATAGAATTTGGTGTGGACAAGAAATTTTCTTAAGGAAGAGGTGATAGACATTAGGTGGAACATAAATCTGGTGGTGTTGGTGCTAGAAAATTTGAATAAGGTGTTTTAGAACATCATTAATTAAAATACCCCTCCCTTTATTGGGACTATTTCAATAATTTTTATGGATTATTCACTATAGACATGGGAGGTTAAAATATCCAATCACAAACACTCCTCCTGGAAAAAAAATTCTGGGCATCAATTCTCAACATCATCGGATGTTAGCCACTCATTCTGGATCCAATAAATTTAACATAATGGATCATGCTACTTGACTACATATTAGTACACATATTCTATATCCAACATGGTTATTTCGGGACAATGATATGTCAATGGTAGAGAAAAATTCATTCCTCCTTCCCATATTGGTGTGGCAATAGTGGTCATGGTAGATTATATGATTATTTATAAATTTTATGCTCCACCCTAGTTTCATTGGAAATTCTCATGCCATCAAATGATCACCCTGATAGTGGTCACTATAGTTCACATCAAGTTCTAGGCCCCAATTATACAATATATCTTGAGGATGTTTTAATGGGAGTTTGATAAAGGAATGAGTTTATTCCTTTCAATTTCGACTATGAGATCTTCCATGGGTATGTGATAAGGTCGGTGAGAACATATCATGGGGATAAACTAAGGTGACCAGTTACTTGGGAAGCCTCTAGATAATGGGACCCATGGCCATGTTTTCTTGGTTGTGTGACGTTAGGTAGGGAATTTTATGGAGGAATATATGGGTTTGTTGGGAGTATAGTAGTTTTACATCCTTCATCTCTAGAGAAAATTGAGGAACCAGAACCAAAACCTCTAGGAAAATGGGCTCTAGTGGAATGTGGAACATCCAATATATTTTTAAAGAACAATTGGAGGCTCTGAGGAAGAAGATAAACCATCTTTATTTCTTCATGGATGCTATCTTCTCCAATTGTTGGTAGATTAAGGAGACCTACATACAACTGAACTTTATATTTGTGTTATGGTTGCATCTTTATGATGATGTGATAAACCATCCCGGGCTAGGCCATGCAAGGGAAGGTTTCCATTCTACCCAAGAGGAGGTAGTTTATTACATTATAGGTCTAGAAGTTATGGAAGACTGTCTAGGAATCCTTGTTTCCTTGATAGATCAGCTGAGAATTTTGTTAGAGATATACTTTATTGGAAGCCTTACTATGGGTCAATCAGTTGCACACATTACCATCCAAGAGGGTTCAATCAAGGAGGATTCATGTGGGAGTGATTATAAGCTAGAATCTACTTGGGGGTGATCCTAGTATGGATCAGGTAATATTAGTGATTTCATGTTCCATGAACTACTTCTAACACTTTAACATTATTGTCTAACTCATTTTAAAATTGTGTAAGAATTAGGGAGTTCCAATGAAGTTGATGTTCATCATATCCCTATGCAGGTGGATGTTCTCACCTCAATCCATGAAGGGGTGGGTGGGGAGCATCCTCCTAATGTTATGGTCATAGGAGTGAAACCATATATGTTAAATATGGCTCATTTGAATGAGTTGGTATACCAAAATGTCAAAAAAAGTTAACATCCCTTTTCTCTACTTGGCTTGAGTATTTTAACTATGATTCTTCTTATAACTAGTTTATTTCTATTTCTCAAACACAATTATTTTGCATTTGAAGTATCCCCTGATAGATGAGGCATCAACTCCTACATAAATGTTGACATTGGAAGGAATTTTAGTAAATACCATTTAATTTTTAAGCATACTATATGAATTTTATTATTTTCTAACTTTTCATTCAATTTCTCTATTTTTTAAATCTTGTAAATTATGTTTTTATAACCTTATATTTTGATGGTAGTGAAAATTTTGATTAGGGTATAGTTTCCAGTGGGAATTCATTATTGGGAAGCACATGTAGCCGAGAAGGTGATGACTGATGCTTAAAAACAAATGGAGGTGTATGAAAATAAGACCTTCATGAAGGTGGAAAACCGTCCATGGCAGTAGATCCTATGTGGGTTTCACTCTAGGTGGTAATGGATGAGGATGCCACATTAGTCGTTCTTCAGGGCATTGTTGTCATGGTGGTGATGGATGAGGAGACTGTAGTGGTCAAGAATGAGAGTCCTTCAACCTAGGGGTGATTATGAAGCATATATTGGTGGCTGATCTTATGACATAGGTGTATTAAGAGGTAGGAAAATCAATTACTGTTGGGCAAGGGTCAAATGAGGTTGAATTTTTTATATTACCATAGCCTATATCATATGAGAATATGCATCTGGATGACTACTCTAGGGAGGTTCTCGAGGCCCTCCTATAGTATGAGTCTATGCCACCAATGAAATTTGATGAAACATGCTTATATTTGGATGCGTATAATTGAATCTTTTGGAACGGAGCATGGTCTGGTGTGTGAAACTTCATCATGTTCAGTCTATGGACGAATCTATTGAGCAGAATATGGATCCTTCACAACTACCTAGTAAGCATATGGACTGGAGATATGGAATCCTAGGAAATTCATGTTGTTGTTTGGTACCTCCTTTACAAATGAGTATGGGTGTAGTGGAATGTGTTCAACACTACCTAGTACGAGGAGAAATCAGATGGAACCATGGAACTCCATTTGATGGGGAATTTGATTGCCGAGCATGATGAATAAGCATAACAACAGAGGAAATCATCACTATGTTGAGAGATATTATCATTAATAAAATGCAATGGATAGAGGATGATATCAAATAATTATAATTCAAAACCACCATGATATTAGAGATTAGTATTGAACAAATTTTAGGACAGATCTGAGTTGATGTGGTTCTTCAAGTCACCGATCAAGAAGTAGTAGGTTTGGATGAGAAAATGAGGACCATGGAAGATACATGTAAGTGGCTAGACAATTTAGATTAGTTGATCATTATGGTAGACAATTAGATAGGTTATTCTTCATTTTATTTTCAAATATAGTGAGGCTCTATCCCATGGTTCACCCTCCATGGTATGAACACTAATGTTTTATTTCATATTCATGTAGTAAAATTTATCCCTATTAATGAATCATGATCATATTAATAATATAAAAAAAATAGATAATATCACATGGGTCATTTTTAGTCTGACAAACAATGGATAAATACAATATTACTCACTTATATGATAGTTACAGAAGAGGACGGAATAGTCGGTGTCAGAATTATCCCTTTATCACAAGGAGTGTCCTAACAAGAAACCCTTTGTTTGAGAGTATAACTATGAACATGATACATTCATTCTCATTATGCATAGTTTTGTGAATGGGTAACACCTATGGAATTAGATTATATCTAATAAATAGAACAGAATCAATGTGAATCATGTTTTCCATGATTTAGAACACAAGGGGTGATAGGTTTGATAAGGACAAGTAGTTACCACATTTGAAACATAGGTTCCTCAATCACTCAACCAAGGGTGAGGATATATAAATGAGGGTAAACCATTAACCATGTTAGAAACAAAATAGCCATCATTTTTCCATCAAAAGTCATTCTAGAATTATATACTAGATGGGAGGTGAGAAATATTTCATAGAAACTATCACCACAAGAGGGGTGTGTTTAGATATAAGGATAATGGCGATCTATGACAAGGGATCTTAATAAATAGGGTGAGTTTATGTGGTTGTTTCGATGGATTTCATCAATCTTAGAATTATTCTATATTATCTGGTATAACATTAGGATGGGGTATCAACCTGAGCAAGAGTTGGACTCACTTTTGAAGGGGAACAATATCCCATTTCATGAGGGGTGGTTAATGAACTCAACAGGTGTGATAGGTGACTAGAAAAAATGTGAAAAATGGATTATAATGTGAAGGTCTTTGTAATTTTTGAGTTTTACATCATGCATAGTGGATAGGAAGTGTACAATTTAATGTCACATAATGTAGAATTTGATCCCAAATATTAATTCCATATGGAGAGGACATGTGGTTAATATTGTTTAACATCACATATATTTGACCATTGTCCATATAGTTTAATGTTAGATGGTCTAGAAATGTATAATAAAATTTAGCATCTTGTAACAAGGAGATGAGAATTGATATAAATGAAACCCACCCCAATTGAGGTAGTGGGAGTCTTGCAAGGGGAAAACAGGTAATGGTGCATCATGAAGGAACTTATGAAATAGATGGTGCTTAGATTTGACTACACCTTGTCTATTCCAGTGAGTCCAATGACTGTAGCGATGATTTTTCTACAGATCAATGCAATGTTTTACTAGTTTTTTCATATTGAATTCACACCAATATTTTATGTTTTATAGAATATGTGTCATTGAAGGATAATTTATGACTTTTTCAAGGAATAACACTATGGTTTTTTTAACCTCGTTGATTTCTATGCCTCCTTCTTATTGTAGATTTTCTCTATACCAGTCGAACAAGATGGGTACGTATTTGGGGGCATTTTTATGGGTTGGAGAACGTTGTATAATGGTCATAATGCTTGGACCACAATTAATATCCATTTATTGTTATATATCATGGACCATAATGTTTGGATACTCCAAGGATGTTAGGGTAGTGAAAATTGTTAAAACCCGACATAATGATTTTTCAAAGGATGTCTAGAACCACATAGATCATTTTTAGGTATGTTTCACACACTTTCAAGTCCTAATGCTTGAACAAAAGTTGAATACTGGATTAATGTCATATAGATTGTTCTAGAATATTGGGAATATTTTACGGTCAAGATCCTTAGACTAGGGAAATAAAAGATTTTTTTTCTTAGAATTTCTCACGAAAGAAAAAAGGTAATAAACCGACTTGAAAATTATTAAAGGAATTCTTGGTGATCCATATATCATCGAAACAATATTCAATCATTTTAATTACATGACACATGGACTATAAGTGGTTGATGAGAATTTTAAGGCCTTGATTCATGGACCCATGGGATGAAATATCATATAGGAATGTATTTATACCTTATATGTGTCTGATAAAATTCCACCTTTACTTCTAATATCTAATGATCCATGCCTGAATTTAGAAATAAGGATTGAGTAAATGTTCCCCTTAAAATGTGGATGGCATAAAAATGGGAAAAATTAATCGACTCTGGATAGTTCCAATGATGTTGAATTTCAGTATCATCATGCCTAAAATCATGAAATTGTAGCACCATTGGTGTGGAAGTTCAACTAGAATGAGGGGAGGTAGCAATACTGGTAAATCATTGTGGAAATGGTTGGTCTATGAATGGTCCTGACAGATGAGTAGAGGATGTCTGCGGACCATGTTTGAAACATAGATATCATGAGAAGAGAAATAAATTATGGGGGAACCTTATGTTGGATTGATCATTGACCATGTTAAAAAAAATAAACAATTATATATTTCCTAAAATCATTTTATGCATGTTCTTAGGCTGGATAGTGAGAATTTTACCAATATACCATCACTGTTGGAGGAGCTATTTGAATTGGGATGGTGATGAGGATATAAACATATAAATATATTATGTTTTATGATATGTGGGATGAGGATTTCCATGAGGGGGTCAAACGTGTTGGGGGTTATCTATACATTCACTCATGGATACTGAATTAGTGCTTTAGTGAGTGGGATCTAGATATGATCCTAGGAGAGTACCCCTAAACTGGAGTTTTAGTTGGGATGGGACCATTCCATTATTTATTTATGTCCCTATATTTCCCATGAGATTGATAATCAAGCTATATATATTTATAGATTATAGATCAACAATGGAATGTTGTGAAAAGGGGAATTTCAACTCCTGTGCGTGATGGAGATATTACAATGTTTTTTGGCATCATGCAGCCAAGATGGAATTTCCACCCAATTGGTGGGGTGTCGTCTCACACTTATCAATAATGTATCTAATCTAATCATATGATGTATCATGTGTTAATAAAAATTTTCATACCATGTTCATTGCCAATGGTATGTATATATTTTAATGTCATGTACAATGACACTATACACCTGGAATTTACAATGAGCCACCAGGTTTACATACTTATGAGTAACAAGTGAATTTCCATAGATTGGTGTGTTGATAAATACGAATGGGGTTTACACATGAGTAATATGACCATCCTAGAATTATTTGGGAGAAAATTGATATAATTAAAGGATCATTCACTAGAGAATCCTTATCTATCTTCCTCACATTAGTTCATTGGGTAATCATAGCCTACTAGTTGGTCAATAAATGTCACTGTGTACTATATCAAAACTGGATCCCCATGATATCCCTTCACATGAATCATGATTCATGTCATGAATATAGTAGGAGGCATCATATGGTTGTTACACAGGGTATAAATTAGTTTAATATCATGCATATGGGACTCATAGTGAAGGAAGGGTGACAATACCAGCCATGAATAATGGACCAGAATTGGGAAAATCCATGGAGTCCTAACTATAGAGAATATAACCTCACCAATCGGAGAATTAACTTATTTATGGGACTTTATAAGAAAGATCAATTCCTCACTGCATATCCCAAAAAAATAATTAATCCACGAGTTGGTTTGGAATATTACATGTAAAAATTATGTTACCATAATTGGAATTGGGCTATCCTTCCAAATGAAAATGTGAATACAATTACATTTTTAAAAATATTATACATGAATTATGATTATTATGAAGTTATGACCTATAAAGAGTTTCATCCCAAATTCAATTTTCAACATGGAAGAGATATAACCCCAATTTTCGATGACAGTTATGGATGCAAAGTGTAACAAAAATCTTAAAAATGTTAGGATTCATAGACCAATAATTGCTGATGAAATCATTACTTCAGCCAATCACTGATGATACTTTTGAAAATTATTTGTTGAAGAACTGAATTCTAGTTCACATGGTACAATAAAATAGTGGTATCTAAAATTGGTAAAGAGATATGTGGTCAATAGGTCCCTACATATGCTACTTAAAAGGGGTATCAAGACACATGTTGTTCTAAAATGTGACAAGGTTGATGTCTGATGTTAGAACGGTGGAATCCACTGTGATTAGGATGTTTAATCATGTCTTATTTGTCATATTAGGTAAACATAATTTAATATATATGATAATTATATATTTAAAAATCATGTTGTAAGGATGTTTTTTCATCTAATATTTTATATTTGAGTCATCCCTTGTTTATGACATGGGGAAAGGCTAATGATAAACATCATGTGCTAAGGACGCGATGCCATATCATAATTAACATAAGTTGTATCCAATTTTTGTGACATGGGGTAAGACTATAGTTTAAAACCATTTAATAAGTACATGTATATTTTTATTTTATATTAAAATATCTCAATCTATGTCATCTTATGTGATGTATCACTTGAGGAACCTGGAATTGGTGGGAGGTTTGTTATGCTCCCCATCTATAGTGATCAATGAGTATGCACCATTATAGTACTACTTATGAATGATGTATAAACTATCACATTTGGGTTCCATATATTTTAATGTGATTCTAGTCATAGTTGATGTTTTTTGATCCATTACAATGTCCCTTGGATAATGTAATGAAGAAATATGTTCTTTTTGAATTCTCAGGCTACTCAGTTCGGATGTCTTCTGATGTTACTCATCTCTTGATGCCAAATTTTCCCAATGGATTCAATCTAATAAAGTTAGAATCAATATATATGATAACATTATCTATTTAAAAAATTTATTTCAAAACATCCTAAATTGAATCTCTATAGACATAACGTCCTTTGTCCTGTATAATATGGTATATGAGGCCTCTTATGTGGAATTCTTAGTTATATTCCGATAGGACAATTGATAATTGGATATATTATCTGGAAAACACTTCCTTTTTTTAGAGACTATATTTTTAATAACCTTATAGTGGTTCATGTTGAATGGATCTACATATCCATTTTCTTGTGATACATAGTGAGAGGTGTGGATAGATAGGATGTTGTACCTCATATACAACTAATTTATCTCATAAGTATGAAAGTTACCACAATTATACTTGAAACTTTTGTGAGGGATCCCTAGTTTATCAATGATATGGGACATCACAACTCAGTCAACAATTGGGCCTTAACATTTTTAATAGGAATCGCCTCTTCCCACTCTGAGAAGAAGTCTACTCTGGAAAAAATGATCCTTTATTGTCGAGTATTCACTGGTGGATATATTCCCACAATTCTGAGTACCCATATTATAAATGTCTAGGAGTATATGGTGGTATTGTGAAGATCTAGTTATTGGTAAACAACATAGATGTGGATCTAGCATGAATGACAGTAGTTGGTGAATTAACTGTTTTTACCAACCATGATGTCCCAGAAGTAACCCAGCCTCAGAATATGGTTGGAGTGCTCCAATAAAATCATTATGGGAAAACAATTACCTACTGTGGTATTATTCTATTACTTGTTTTATCTTATCTACATGGATTCAATGTTGACGGATCCCATCAAAATATTTCCTATAGAGAGTTTTCTAGAGAATAGGTTATCCCTGAAATGTTAACTACACTGGAAAAAAGAGGATTTTCTCATTCTCACATCATTCTAGTGGGAGAGTGTCATGATGGAGATAAATAAATAAGGTATTTACCTAATTGAGAGTTTTTACAACTTCAAATGAATTTTATGGTCTTGGTGAAGAAGTGCAAACATCCAACTTATTTACCCATTGAACATCTCATTCAGATGCAGTGGGAGACATGACACACTAATGCACCACATGAAAGATGAAGTGTTCCAGGTCATGCTCTGTCATAGAAAAAACAAGGATTACAAATGAAAAATGTCTACTATTATATGGTTGAGTTACATGAGTTTATTTTCGTTGGGATGGAAATTGGGTATCAGATTAATATTCTCCTCCATTTGGGGATTAGTTTCTATTTCATGGTGAAATAATCTCCATTGATATTATTAATGAACAACATGGATTCTGTCTTCACTTGAAAATAGGGGACACAAATCTTAATAACCATCATGAGACCTGTGTTGAGATCCTAAAACATAGATTTATTGTTGGTGTAACCATTTTAGAACAAAAAAAGAGTATTGTATGACACCCTTTGAATTAGTGATCAATATAATTCCCAATCCTACCACATTGAGTTTGGGTTTATTGAGAATTCTCATGGTCGTTCTCTAAGAAGAACCAATAAAATTACATCTTCAAACATAGAACATATAAGTCCATAGACAGGATTTAATCATTTAAGAATTCACCATATAGGGGTAGTTCATAATGGTGTTTAATAATTTCTATGAATTTTACTAGTGAATGGAGCTTAATTTCTTTCATGGGGAAAAATAATTACAAAGTATTGATGTATTTCCCCCCAACATTCCAGTCACCCTACAAACTTGAGGTGATGGACAATATATTAAAGTTAGTCAATATGGGACACCAAAAATATGTTTTATTGTTTTAAGAAGTTTCTCAGCATATATACTATAATATATAGGTAAATTAATCGATTTATGATGGGATAATATTTGATATCCATGTCAAGGACCATGTGACTAAGATAATATTTAATATTTTCAATGACATCAATTTTTTTCTATGCTATATGGTCACCAAGAGAGTATTGTAGTGTGTTCATGTAAAGGACCAAATGTTTTCACTACACAGTTGTCATCTTAACTGAAGTCTATATCATAAAATGCATAATTTCCATGAACTGGGAATATTAGTCTTCACCCCACTGATAGATGATTCTCTTCTTCGTGAGACTTGAAAAGGTATTACACTTTCCACCCATATTGACAATGAATCACTTAATGTCTGATAGGTGGATCAATAGTCCCGAAAACCATCACAGGTTTCTAAAGTGATGCATCAAATTGATAGCCTTTATTTTCATTGGAACGATATTTATACCTATATGTATGGAAAAAAATCCAATATAAATTCTAAAGATATCCATAATTAAACACATCAAGGGGATCATATTCTGGTAATAAGACTAGAAGAAGTTGAATAATTTCAAAATATCATTGATATATTATAGATTTGAATGGAATTTACCACCAAGTCATTTATGTAAATATCTACCAACATCACACAGATTTTCATGAAGACATAGTGAATTTCCATCTAGTAATTTGTTATAAAATTTCTCAAAAAGAAGGGAATAACCTTGTAGAAGATAGATTCCAATGGAACCGAAAAGTGGTATCTTATTCTGCCTTGAGGGACATCCAAATCTACTTATTCCCAAACTATACATCCATAATGAATAGGTTCTGGAAACTATCTCTAGGATCAATAAATAGAACTTTCATCTAATGGGGAAAATTGTCGATTAGGTAATGGAGTTTGAGGCCACAATAGTTGATACATGCCATGTTTTTTTCATTCAACTTCCTTATTTGAAAAATTTTCACCTACCACGTAAGTTATATTACCAATTTGATGATGTTGTTATTGATATAATTTTTAACATCGGCCTATAACATGACACCAAGGGAATGTTGAATGTTTTTTAGATGTTATGGAAAATTATACACATACAAAAGGTTAACATTAAAATTTGAACAGAAATATATTATAGAAATTCATTTAAAAATACCAATTACTATTAGGTTATCAATAGAAGTAGTTCATAATATAGTATTCACATTCTAGAAAAAATATAACATAAAAAATATTGATCTCAGATTACCGGTAAGGGTTTGAAATATAGTGGAAGATAAAATAAAAATAAACATTAGTAATTGAATACCTAAAAACCCATGCCTTTAAAAATAAACATTTACATAATATGTTAGGAATATTTTCTGAATGAATAATTCCATAATTAAACATAATGAAGGGTGTTCTATTATTAAAATAACTGCATGATCTATATGTTACCTTCTCCATAATGAGTTAATGAATAATGAAAGATATATGAACCATATCATCAAGGCCACATTTAGGACTACTAAAAATGATTAAGGACTCCTCTAACACCCTATCTGAAAATGGGAAAGGCCAGAGACAAGTCTATATAGGTTTTATATAATGATACCCATGGATGCATCGAGGGGTTATAGGGGTCCCACCCATAACTTTCAAATGCTAATGATCTTTTAATTTGAAATGGGATAAGCATAAACAACATGATCATATGAAACAACAGTCCCGAATCTATCCACATAAATACTAACAATTATGAGTAATATAGTGAATTGTATCAATATAGCACATCCATGGATAAAATTATAGTAACAAATTTAATACACTATGGTAGATGATAATATATATAGATTATTCTCAAGAAGTAAAAAAATTCAACAAAAGTGTTGAAATAGAGAGAAATTCTCTATTAAAATCATCATAGAAGTT
This sequence comes from Viscum album, assembly GCA_963277665.1. Taxonomy (NCBI): domain Eukaryota; kingdom Viridiplantae; phylum Streptophyta; class Magnoliopsida; order Santalales; family Viscaceae; genus Viscum; species Viscum album. Next base: position 43,446,673 of record OY728162.1, read on the forward strand.
TTGGAGATAAATACACTTTAACATTGAAAAGAAGAGTTATATTGGAAATTTATTTTCATAAAACTAGAAATGAAACAAGTTATTTTTTCCATGATAAAATATAATTTTTTATAATAAAAAAATTGGCTCAAAATAGTATATTGAGTGCACTTGAAAATAAGTAATAATTTGAGAAGTTCAATTGAGGCGGGCATGTTTATCATGAAGAATTTAGAAAGATCATTTAAAAACCATTAAATCCCCATAAAATTAAGATTTATACTGATTGGGTAACATATATATAACATTCACTCATAATTCATATGTATTAAATTAGATTAATTAATAATTTTATTATGACTTATAGTGAAAAATAGTTACCTGAAAGAAAATGGAGGTTTGGTAGAAAACCATAACCTTTTTTCTGAATGTGTTCAGGACGTGATCTCAACATCCCGGATAATCAAATAAAATAAATTAATTATTAAATTAATAACCATATTTACACGTTTTTTTATGTGTAGTGATTTTATTATTATTATTTATGTCCTTTTCTGAGTTATAAGATATAAATTTATTGATCATGAGCATTCGTTTCCTTGGTTTTCGTTGGTATAATTGTATATGATAATGGAAATTCATGTTGAATGAGTATGGTTATATAGAATATAATTTATATGTTATTGATGAAAATAAATTATTCTAAATGGTTTTTCATATCTTTTGTATATATAGTATGTGTATGAAACATTTAGTGATAAAGAATTATATTTCTAAGGAGGTTTTTCAATCAGAAAGAACTAGTTTAATTAGATTATTTAATATCATGTAAAATGATGGATACAAAATAATTAACTAAGATAAAATATATATTTTTTAATTGGTTTCAATAATTATAATTGGTTTATCACCATCCATGGATATGAAATTGAAGAGAGAAACATCATCATCCATGAAGGTTATAAATTGGCACATCATGAGCTATAATTTTATATTTAAATAAAGAGAGAGAGTAATGTTATTGATAATTCCTATTATATTAACATGATATAATTCAAGAATATATAGTAAATGTAGAATGATTCTGTAAGGGGTGTACGAACTCTAGTGTGTTTTCCAATCGCCACCTACTTCCATCCGCCTTAGTTTGGTTCGTATCTCCACCTCGGCGTTGATAAGAGAACTTGTCAGTTGTTTCTCTTATTGCGGGGGAATCGTGCAAACTCTTGGACTTGGTTCACTTGAAATTTATCATCACTACTATCCTTCTCCCCTACTCAATCCAACATCATTATATAGGGATTCTATTGGTGGAGTGGTGAATGTTCAGCGGTTAAGATCCAATTGTCGCGTCTGAGTGTTGAAAGATCTTCTCCATTATGTGTGTGTGGGGGGTGGGTTGTTGTGGTATCCGAGAGGGATGGGATGGTGATGATGGGATTCATGTTCTAATATGATATTTGGATTCCCTATAATCTATGGATCTCAGGTTAATTCATTATGGTTCTTCGTGTCATGCCACCATTTTTAGTTTTTTGATATGGTTGTGCTGGTTTCTATGTTGGATTTTTCTTTATTGTTTTTTTATTTTGTGGTGTTTTGGAAAATATTCTATGGGATCTTAGATTTGGGTTGTGGTATCCGGAGACATTGTGACTTTAGTTGAGGAGGGTTTCTAGGACATGGCAGAGTTTGGTGCACTTGGTTTCTGTGTGGACATCAACTGGTGATGGTGTTTATTGGCTTTGGATTTATTGCCTTCTATGTTGGGAGATATTTGTCATTGATAAATTATAACATTTCTATGTGAATCGTTTTGGATTTTTCGTTAAATTATTTGTATATTTTGGATACATTAATGCCAGATGTTTGAATTGGGAATCAGAGGATGGTTGTTTTTCATGGTGAATTGTTGTTGCTTTGGCCCCAGTGATCTGCAGTTCAAGGCATTCTGCAACTAGATTGTCTTTATGTGGCTACTCGAGACAAGGTTCAGGGTAATGAGTTTTGTTATATGAACCGCGGTGGAAGGTGGAAAATGGAATAAATATTTTCAATGTCCATAGGGTCTTTTCTCATGTATTATGGGCTGTTTATATTCATATAATTTTTGATTGTTGGGGATTTTATGTTTATGTCTTTGATGTCATGGCAGTTTTCCCATTTTCCCTTAAAAACGAGCTTTATCATAATATATTGAAATGATGTTTTTAATATAAATGCAGTATATTGAATATATTTGATTTATCAGGATAAATTTTATAGAGGAGATGAATAGATAATAATAAAATATTCAAAATTAAATAAATTAAAATGAAAAAAAGAGGATTTAACCTCTTGAGTGTTCCTCCTTGAGAACCTTGTTAAGGGAATGGGTATTGGTCTTTCAGAATGACCAATAAATCATGGACATGGGGAGAGTCCAGTTGAGATTAATAGTCTATAAATTTTTCAATAATCAAGAATTATATGTTTTAGGAGAATATGGAATGATGGGTGGTTTTTATAGTGGAAGATAGGAGGGGTTTCCCATTATTTTTATCATTATGTTATTTTTTTCCAAATACAACAACAAATGTTTATTCTTATGCCCAAAAATAGTAATAATAGAAAGTGAGTTCGAACCAAGTGTTCTTACATAGTTCATGATGAATGAAAGAGTAAATTTATCATATAATGTATTTATACCATAAATTAATGTATTTTATATTTCACAAAAAAATCATATTTTTTTGAAAAATCCAAAAAATTCATCTTTTCTATTTATCGATGTGTATAATTCAAAAAATAACTACATTTTATTAAAATAATTTTATCACTATGATAAATATAATTCTTAAATAAAATAATTATTTACTTGAAAAAAAATTGTATTAAATTTAAACACGATTCTATAATACTTATAAAAAATATACAAGGCCCTATAAAATTGTCCTAAAATTATAGTAAAAAAATAATTAGAGTAGAATAGATTTTATTAAAATGTATTTTATTTTAAATAAAATTATTAATTTAAAATTGTAACTAAATATTTATTAATCAAAAAATATAAAACCATAATTATTATTTTTTAAAATATTCAATCTCATTTATATAGTGCCTAAACATTATTTATACAAACCTAGGTAATGTTTCTATTCATAAGAGTACATTACTATTCCTATGGGTACGTTTATATTTATAATGGTATGTTTATATTAACTAAAACTATTATTTGATCCTGTTAGACTCTATATATATTAAATATCTCTACCAGGTATGTTACTTTTTCAAAATTCAAATCACAGAAGCAGAAAAATTAGGTTTAGCGGCTAGGTTAAAAATATCTCCTTCAAGAAAGAGTTTTTTTCATAAGGGTTCAATGTTTCATACATTCTATATTAAATTTATTTTTAAAACATTTGGGTGTTACAATATTCCCACTTACAAAAACTTCTTCCTCAATATAACTAGAATTTTACATCATAAAATTAATATGGTAGTTCTTCATCATTTGTTCCTCAGGCTTCCTTGTTGCCTCTTCAATTTTATGATTTTCCAAAGAAGCTTTACCATCAGAGTCATCTGATTCCTCAACTCTGGTTCTTTAATGTTCAGAATCTGGATAGTCTCTTAATAGTAAAATAATTTGGGAGTATATTCTATACCAACAAAAGTGAGAAAATGTGTAGGGTCCAACATGTACATTCTTAATAATGATATATGGAACACCGCATGTGTCTTAGAAATGCTATGAATAATTTCTGAACAATAATCCAGAACTACAATTATCTCTATGTTTTAAAAAGGGAATATGAACCTAGGAATCATTTTCCATTTCATTCCACCTATTATAACACCCTTCCATGGAGATACATTCATGAAAACTTGATCTCCCTCTTTAAATTCCATATCTTCCCTTCGATTATCTGCATAGCTCATTTTCATACTTTGAGATGCATTGAAATATAATTGGATAATCTTCCCCTTTTCTATTGTTTCACCCAAAAGATTTTGTCCCACAATCTTCATTTCACTCACTTAATCACAGCATGTTGGCGTACATCATATCTATCCATACAATGCTTCATATCGTAGCATTTTAATAATGTAATGGAAACTACTATTGTAGTAAAACTGCACCAAAGTTAAATACTGATACCACACACCTTGATCATCAAGAGAACATGATATCATCATTTCTTCTAATGTAAATATTATCCCTTGTGACTGCCTGTTAGTTTGGGGGTGATAAGAAGTTATCAAATGAAGCTCTGTCTCCATATATTTTTTATGACCATTCCAAAATTTATATGTAAATAGATGATAATGATATGAAAATATTGAAATAAGTGCTCCATGATTTCTTAAACTTCTTTTATGTAATGATTTTCAAGGCACTCTAGTGGATGATGTCCTGACCCGTCCTCGGGGCCCATGCCGTGACTACCCCAAGCCCGCCTTCCATAGGCCAGGGGCTGGCGACTAGCACCAAGGCGTAAATCCAGGTAAAAAGGGAAGGCATTTCCTTTGTAAAGTAAACAAGCACCACAGAGTAAGAATGCAGAAAAATAAACACTAAGTAAAAACAGAGTACAATTGTAAGTGCAGAAAAGTAAAGGGCCAGTATACAAACCCAAACTGAATGTAAAGTACAACTCGAAAGGGGAAAACAACAACTGAGTAAAAGCTACAACGCCGAGCTGTCCACTGGAAATCCCACCTGAAGGGTGGGTATAGATATCTCCTTTGTTCCTCAGGTCCCGCCGTCCGCTACGAGCACGTACCGCCCAGTGGTCCACCTCCAGGTACCTTCCTGCTCTGCGAGCCTCAACCACGATCAACGTTGTCCGTCGTCTGCAACCAAAACAATGTAGTGCGGGCATAGCCCGTGCTGGGGTGAGTATAAGATACTCAGTAGGGACCCCGAGACCTCTGAAGGTCTCCCAAAATCCACAACGGATAACCACAAAAAAAAAAGTTACAATCACGAAGTAACAACCGACACTGCTTAGGTATATGCCCATACATATACCTAAGTCATCAATTCCAATACGCTACAACCTCTGAGCCCAAGTAAAACTCAGTCCACACAGGATAGTATACGTATTACACACAGGAAAGCAAAACGTAATCCACACAAGATAGCACAACACAATCCAAAAAAGATGGTAAACAGGATTCAGCTCACACAGGTATACTTCTTCGAAAGACGATAGAGATGATCACTGATCCATCTAAGTCGTCGGACCCACAAAGGATCGATAGGTACTAACCCCCGCAAAGACCCACACAGGATCGGACCCACACAGGATCGGTAGCACTGATCCACACAGGATCGCTGAGTGTTGTAGTCGTCGTCGTCGAATCTACTGAGGATCTCTGCATAGTCGTCGCCGCAGTCACAGTAGCAGTCGCAGCCAGCTTTAGGGTTCCTACACACAGCAAGCTCGTTCGGGAGGGTCCGCTCCACGAGCCGAGAGGCTGATACATCAACTGTCACATAGTCTAGAGTTGATGTATCCAAAAGTTCTGTATCGTCAAAAGGAACTCAACGCAACAGACGGCGCGTCCATCGGACGCCCGGTCTGAGAGTTATTGGCTTTTTCGTTCTAGGGGCCCGGTTGGTTTTTAAGAAAAAACCAACCCAACTGTACTCCACGTACGTCCAAACCTCATGCGGAGTATGCCAAAAGAACCTTCTCACTAAGAGGAACTCAACAAAGCTGACGGCACGTCAATCGTACGTCCGTAGCACAAGATATGAGCGTTTCCGCTCCGAGGGCCCGGTTGGTTTCGTGTACGAACCAACCCGGCCGAACTCAAAGTATTCTAAAAACTTGAGTGTGATATACCAAAACGACCGCCTCGATCCAAGGATCGCATCGCCGCTGACGGCGCGTCGTTTGGAGATCTGTAGCCCAAGTTATGGGCATTTGAACCAAAATAGTTCGGTATCGGGGGTTTCGGGCCCGGGCCGACCCGCCCCGAGACCCCCCGGTTGGCTCGAACTGGGTCGACCTGCCCCGGACAGGTTCGACCCGGCCCAGCCCTGCCCGGTGCGGACTGGCCAGGTGCCAGTCCGGCTGGGACCAACGCACTGGGTGCGCTGCCAGCTCAGCCGAAGGCCGAGCTGTTTGAAAAAAACGGGGGGCGCCAGCCCCCCACCCCCCTTGTGAAACCGCGGCCCCCCTCATAATGGGGGGCCATTTCGGCTGGCCGGGGGAATTAAATTCCCCCAGATTTCTTCATTCCGGCCGGACCGACTTGGCGGGCCGGCTCCCTTTCAACGGGACCGGCAAGGCCGGTCCCCTTCCGGCTTCCGACACCGGCGGCCCGGCTGGCCGCCTGTCACCAAGCTCCGCCGCGGCCCGGAACCGGCCGCGGCCCTTGTCGTCTAGCGTGGTGCAACGGCACCACGCCCCTCTGCCGCGGCCCCGCTCCGGCCGCGGCGTCCTCGATTTCCTTCGACACGGCGCGACGGCGTCGCGTCCTTCAAAATTCTTTCCACAGCACGGCGTGATGGCGCCGCGCGTATCTTCCGCAATATACCGAGTGGTGCGACAGCACCACATATTCTCGTATCAACCTCAAGAAACCATCACAAAAAAAAAGGAAGAGGGTCTGCCGTGTTTGTGCGGTCCGACCCCCTCGTGTTATTCGATAACAAAAAGGGTTTTAATCCCCGATCATCACCAAGTTGGTATTCACGAACAATTAAATAAATAAAACCCCTACCTCGGTTTCAAGAGCGGAGCACGTCAACAAGCCACGGAAGACAAGCATCGCGGAGGTCGGCGTCGCGGAATCGTACGTCGATTCTGTTGACGTCGAGGTGCGTCCGAAGAGGTACCTCGCTGGAGAAGCTTCGTAAGATGACGGAGAAAGCCTGAAGAGGAAGTGGTGTCTCCTTTCGTTGACACGGGAAGAAGATCGAAAGAAGCGGCTTCGTCGATCTTCGGAAACACACCGACTGCGGGGAAGCGAAGATACGACACGTCTTTCTCTTCTATGGTGACGGCGTTCTTCATCGGAGCCTAAGTGTTCTTCGCGTTCTTCGTCAAGGTTGAAGAAGATGAAGAATGCTTCCCAATCCTCTCAAGGTGGGAAAAGATACTAACCAAAATAAAATATGTCTAAGCCTTATTTTATTCACACATTCTAACCTCTTTGAATTTCAAAAGTTTGAAATTCAATAACTCATCTTAATTAATAACACAAGTTGTCAAAATTGATTAGAGTGGAGTTATTGGGGAGTTTAAGGGAAGTTGAAGAGTTAGGGTTCGTGTGGGCCTCACCACACTTAATCCTCTCAAGGGAGGTTATGTGGATGTGGGTCCCACCTCTAACTCCCTTTGGGAGAAAATAACCAACAAGGTTAAAAATAAATTGTGTTCCACAATTTATTTAACTTCTACTAATTTCCCCCAAAACTAGCTTTCTTCCCGCATAAAACGCAAACTCGGAATAGGTCTCCTTAAGATAATATCGGTGCTGTGAGTTCATCAGTGACCTCGGAATTCGATTCCGGGTACCGGTTCAAAAGTTAGAAAAACCCGCTCGTTTGTTCACTGAACGTACCCGAGCCAAACTTCAGAAATTGATTCCGGGCACACCGGGCCTCAGAATCACGTGCCGTCAGAAACCGAACTCTTGTAAAATTCCAATGAAAATTAAGAAAAAATTTCCCTTCAATTTTATGGGTCTTTACATTACTCACACCTCAGGGCTTTACGTCCCCGTAAAGATACATCAAAACTAGGGAAACAAATGAGGGTACTGAGCATGCATCTGAGCCTCCCGCTCCCAAGTGCTCTCTTGGAGATTCCCGTGCTGCCATCTGATGTGCACTAGAGGTATCGACCGTCCACGTAGGACCCTCTCCTGTCAATCCTTGATCTCCACCGGGACCTCCGTAAAAGTCACCCCATCATCAACGTCAAGCTCCCCAAGGTCAATGATGTGTGTCGGGTCGTGCACGTATCACCTCAGCTGAGATACGTGGAAGACGTCGTGCACCCGGTGCAACTGAGGTGGTAGAGCTAGATGATAAGCCACCTCGCATATCCTGCTGGGGACCTGGAATGGTCTGATGAAGCATGGAGACAACTTTCCGCCTCGGCCAAATCTATGTATACCACGTCGAGGTGAGACCCGCAAGAAGACGTGGTCGCCATCCCCAAACTTCAGTGGCCTCCGCCTCCTGTCAGCATAAGACTTATGCCGGCTCTGAGCTATCCTCATCTGCTCCTGGATGACATGGACCTTCTCTGTCGTGGCCTAGACCATCTCTGGTCCCACAAGTGCTGACTCCCCAGGTCTGTCCAGCACAAAGGAGATCTACAAGGTCGGCCGTACAACGCCTCGTATGGTTCCATCCCGATGGTGGAGTGGTAGCTGTTGTTGTAAGCAAACTCCACCAAGGGTAGGTGGTCCTCCCAGCTACGACCAAAGTCGAGGACACATGCGCGGAGCATGTCCTCAAGAGTCTGAATGGTCCTCTCCTTCTGACCATCCGTCTGAGTGTGAAAGGTAGTGCTCAAACGTAGCTGCGTCCCGAACGCCTCCTGCAACCCCTTCCAAAGCCGGGAAGTAAAGCGAGCATCTCGATCGGAGACAATAGATGATGGCACATCGTGAAGCCGAACAATCTCTTGAACGTAAAGACGTCCCAAGATATCCACTGTGCCCTGCTCTCTGATGGGTAAGAAGTGTGCCGACTTGGTGAGTCGGTCGACAATCACCCAGATAGAGTCGTGACCTCTGGAAGTGCATGGAAGTCTAGTCACGAAGTCCATAGATATCCTGTCCCACTTCCACTCCGGGACCTCCAAGGGTTGTACCAAGCTTGCTGGTACCTGGTGCCCAGCCTTCACCTGCTGGTAGATGAGGCATCGAGAAACGAACTCTGCTACAGCCTTCTTCATGACTGGCCACCAGTGCTGTCGTCTGAGGTCCTGGTACATTTTCGCCACCCCAGGATGTACCGCCAAGGGAGAAGTGTGAAACTCTCTCAGCACCTCCTCCCGTAAAGTAACTGGTACCATGGTACGTCCTCTGAAAAGTATGTCGTGCTCTGCTCCAAAGGAGAAACCATCAGGTGCCTGTGCTGAGGATATCTGTGCACGCCGCGTCTCACAGTCAGCGTCCCCTCGCTGTGCCTCTCTGACTCACTACAGTAGTGGAGGAGTGACTGTGAGAGACTGAAGTAAGGCTGCTCCATCTCTATCCACGAAGGATATCTCCAAAGAGGCTAACTGCTTTTTTGCCTCCTCAAGTAGCTGAATGCCCGTCCTCCTGCTGAGGGCATCGGCTACTACATTCCCCTTACCAGGAGTATAGACTATCTCAAAGTCATAGTCCTGGAGGAACTCGAGCCATCGCCGCTGTCTCAGATTCAGTTCCTTCTGTGAGAAGATATACCTGAGGCTCTGATGATCAGAAAAGACTGTAAAGCGCTCACCCATCAGGTAGTGTCTCCATGTCTTTAGAGCGAAGACCACTGCTGCTAACTCCAGGTCATGGGTAGCGTAGTTCTGATCATGCGGCCTCAATTGACGTGATCCATAGGTGATCACCGCCCGCTCCTACATTAGGACACATCCGAGTCTGGTCCCTGATGCATCGCAATAGACTACGTACCCTACTCCCTCCTCAGGCAACCTCAAGATAGGTGTGCTAGTCAATCTCTATCTCAGCTCCTGGAAGATCTGTTGACATCTGTCTGACCACAAGAAGGTTTTCCCCATCTTCGTCAAAGCTGAGAGCGGTGCCGCAACTCTAGAGAAGTTTGGCACGAATCTCCAGTAGTATCCAGCTAATCCCAAGAAACTCCGAACCTTCGTCACGCTCCTGGGTGGCTCCCAAGCTAACACTGCCTCGATCTTTGCAGGATCCAATGCAACTCCCGCCTCAAAGATGACATGTCCCAATAATTGGACCTCACGTATCCATAACTGGCACTTCGAGAGCTTACCATAAAGCTGGTGCTCTCGGAGTGTGTCTAGTACAAACCGTAAGTGGGAGGCATGCTCCTCCTCAGTCATCGAGTAGATCAAAATGTCGTCGATGAAGACCACGACACATCGATCGAGGTATGGCTGAAAGATCCTATTCATGAGGGCCATGAAAACTGCTGGAGCATTGGTTATGGCGAAAGGCATAACCAAGAACTCATAGTGGCCATACCGACATCTGAAGGCTGTCTTCTGCACGTCCTCGTCTCGAACTCTGAGCTGATGATAGCCTGACCTGAGGTCTATCTTCAAGAACCACCGTGCTCCCTTGAGCTGATCAAAGAGGTCATCAATCCTCGGTAGCGGATACTTGTTCCTCACTGTCACTTGGTTCAGGCGACGATAGTCAACACAAAGTCGCAAGCTCCCGTCCGCCTTCTTGGCGAACAAAATCGGGGAAGCCCAGGGTGAAACACTAGGTCAGATGAACCCCTTGACCTGCAAGTCCTCCAACTGTACCCGCAGCTCTCGAAGCTCAGCGGGGGACATCCGATACGCTGGAGTCTATATCAGAGTTGTCCCGGGGTACAGGTCAATATAAAATTCTACATCTCTGCGAGGAGGTTTCCCTGGAATGTCGTCGGGGAAGACGTCCGCAAACTGAACCACCACTGCAGGAAAAACAGGACTCCGCACGTCAACTGCTCCTAGGATGAGGCTAGCCAACTGATGAGTGATGGGCTGTCCTCTCCTCCGCAGAATTCCATCCTGTGCTGCAAAGGCTCCCTTCTCGCCGGTGAAGGTGAACCTGCTCCCGTCGGTGCGTACACAACCCACCTTGCGCCTAAAACATTCAATCTGTGCATCGACTGTAGATAACTAATCCATGCCCAAGATGACGTCGTAAGGCCTCGACGCCGCTACAAGAAGATCACAGCCGAAGATCTCGCCTCCTAGAGTAAGCTCACACTGCCGACACCAGTGCGTAATCGTCGAGTCTGCTCCCGTAGGAGTCTCTAGCCGTGAGGATCGAGCCAACGGCTCTGTCGGAATCTCCGAGCTCCGAACAAGGGCCGCGGCTATGAAAGAGTGACTCGCTCCTGTGTCTATAAGTACTGCAGCAAGGGTGGAATAGACACAGATAGTACCTCGAATCCTCTCAGGCGCGCCGTGGTCGTAGGCCTCTGCTGCCTGGAGCTGTGCCTGTCTCTACCCGCCAGCTCCCTGTGGTTAGGGTGGACCTCCTGGTGGTGGTGGTGGTGGTAGAGCCTCAAAGCGTCGCCCACCACCTGCTGCTTGGCCAGCTCATCTGCCTCGTCCGCCTCCTCCCTGCAGACCGCCACAGTCGACCCTCTGCCTCGGTGTCCCTCAAACGTCTGTTGCTCCTCGTCACGGCGGGTCGGGCAGTCACGATCCATGTGGCCCTGCCCGCCGCACGATTAGCACTGTCTACCTCTTGAAAGACTAGCTCAGTGCTGTGTGCCCCGCACTACTGAGCTATTGTCCTGAGGTCGTCTGCCTAAGGGTCTGGTCTGCTTGGACCCCTGATTCATCTGTCGACTGCCTGCTGCAGAAGACTCTGCCACGTACCGCCCTGCGGTGGGTCTCGGCGCTGGTGTAGACTTAGCAAGAAAACTCTCGATCAAAAGGGCCCGCTCCAGTACTCCTGTCTGAGTCGGAATGCTGAGGGACATCAGAAATGCACTGATCTCGTGTCTCAAACCCTGCTCAAAGGTCTGGGCCCGGAAGAATGGGTCCCGTACCATGTCGGTCGAGTAGCGCGAGAGATCAGTAAATCTCGCCGAGTACTGAGCGACCGTCATGCTGGCCTGCCGCAGCTGACGAAGCTCCTGAATGCACACCGCACGGAGGGTGGCCGGGACGAACTCTGAGCAGAAGAGGCTCTCGAAGTCCGTCCAGATGAGAGATGCCTCATCGTGCACCTGGAGCAGCAAGCTCCACCTTCAGCCCGCTGCTGCGTGCAGTAGACTCGCAGCGAGGATCACCATAAGGTATGCTGGTGTCCTCACTAGCCTGAAAACTCGTACCACTGCCTCCAGCCAGTCCTCGGCAGCTTCGGGGTTCATCTCCCCATGAAACCTGGGCGGTCGCTGGCACTGAAACTCATGCAGTGCACTGATGCGACGTGCGTCATCAGCGGATGGCGATGGAAGTATCGGTGGCTCGGTGGGTAGTACTACCGCTGGTGCCACTGCTGAAAAAGGGCCCTACACCGAGGCCTCGTCGCTAGGTGGGCTGTTGCCACACTCGACTCTCGGAACCCTAGCTAGCTGTCGTCGTGGGGCCATCCTGAAAAGGAAACAGGTGCGCCACGGTCAGAACAGTATACCTGGTGAGCTGATACAAAGTAATCACAAATAAACTTGAAACACACCGGCAATCAATGTTTTCATGCATTAAGTCGGAAATCAGAAGTCAGGGTCCTGGTGTACGGATACGTCAGCCGCCGCACCAACACTGGACTCCCTCGACTAATAACCACACTCAATACACTAAACACTATTACTTCACATAGAAAATATCAGAGTTCGTGGTAGAATCGAACTCCTATGATACCAATTTGTCACGACCTGTCCTCGGGGCCCGTGCCGTGACTACCCCAAGCCCGCCTTCCATAGGCCAGGGGCTGGCGACTAGCACCAAGGCATAAATCCTGGTAAAAAGGGAAGGATTTGCCTTTGTAAAGTAAACAAGCACCACAGAGTAAGCAAGCGGAAAAATAAACACTAAGTAAAAACAGAGTACAACTGTAAGTGCGGAAAAGTAAATGGGCCAGTATACAAACCCAAACTGAAAGTAAAGTACAACTCCAAAGGGGAAAATAGCAACTGAGTAAAAGCTGCAATGCCGAGCTGTCCACTGGAAATCCCACCTGAAGGGTGGGTACAGATAGCTCCTCTGTTCCTCGGGTCCCACCGTCCGCTCCGAGCACGTCCCGCCCAGTGGTCCACCTCCAGGTACCATCCTGCTCGGCGAGCCTCAACCACGATCAACGCTGTCCGTCGTCTTCAACCAACACAACGTAGTGCGGGAATAGCCCGTGCAGGGGTGAGTATAAGCTACTCAGTAGGGACCCTGAGACCCTTGAAGGTCTCCCAAAATCCACAAAGGATAACCACAAAAGAAAGTTACAATCACAAAGTAACAACCGACACTGCTTAGGTATATGCCCATACATATACCTAAGTCATCAATTCCAATACGCTCCAACCTCTGAGCCCAAGTAAAACTCAGTCCACATAGGATAGTATACGTATTCCACATAGGAAAGAAAAATGTAATCCACACAGGATATCACAACACAATCCACACGGGATGGTAAACAGTATTCAGCTCACACAGGTATACTTCTTCGAAAGACGATAGAGATGATCACTGATCCATCTAAGTCGTCGGACCCACAAAGGATCGATAGGTACTAACCCCCGCAAAGACCCATAGAGGATCGGACCCACACAGGATCAGTAGCACTGATCCACACAGGATCGCTGAGTGCTGTAGTCGTCGTCGTCGAATCCACTGAGGATCTCTGCATAGTCGTCGTCGCAGTCACAGTAGCAGTCGCAGCCAGCTCTAGGGTTCCTGCACACAGCAAGCTCGTTCAGGAGGGTCCGCTCCACGAGCCGAGAGGCTGATACATCAACTGTCACATAGTCCAAAGTTTATGTATTCAAAAGTTTCGTATCATCAACAGGAACTCAACGCAACAGATGGCGCGTCAATCGGACGCCCGGTCTGAGAGTTATTGGCCTTTTTGTTCCATGGGCCTGGTTGGTTTTTAAGAAAAAACCAACCCGGCCGTACTCCACCTACGTCCAAACCTCGGGCGGAGTATTCCAAAAGATCCTTCTCACTAAGAGGAACTCAACAAAGCTGACGGCACGTCAATCGGACGTCCGTAGCTCAAGATATGAACGTTTCCACTCTGAGGGCCCGGTTGGTTTCGTGTACGAACCAACCCGGCTGAACTCAAAGTATTCCGAAACCTTGAGTGCGATATACCGAAACGACCGTCTCGATCCAAGGATCGCATCGCCGCTGACGTCTCGTCGTTTGGAGGTCTGTAGCCCGAGTTATGGGCATTTGAACCAAAAGAGTTCGGTATCGGGGGTTTCGGGCCAAGGCCGACCCGGCCCGAGACCCCCCGGTCGGCCCGAACCGGGTCGACCCGCCCCGGACAAGGTCGACCCGGCCTGGCCTGGCGGATCGGCCAAGCGTCGGTCTGGCTGGGAGCAGCGTGCTGCCAGCTCGGCCGAAGGCCGAGCTGTTTGAAAAAAACGGGTTGCACCTGCCCCCCCCCCCCCCCTTGTGAAACCGCGGCCCCCCCTCATAATGGGGGGCCGTTTCGGCTGGCCGGGGGAATTAAATTCCCCTGGATTTCTTCATTCCGGCCGGCCCGACTTGGCCGGCCGGCTCCCTCTCAATGGGACCGGCAAGGCCAGTCCCCTTCCGGCTTCCGACACCGGCGGCCCGGCTGGCCGCTGGTCACCAAGCTCCGCCGCGGCCCTTGTCGTCCGGCGTGGTGCGACGGCACCGTGCCCCTCCGCCGCGGCCCCGCTCCGGCCGCGGCATCCTCGATTTCCTTCGACGTGGCGCGACGGCATCACATCCTTGAAAATTCTTTCCACGGCGCCGCGCGTATCTTCCGCAATATACCGCGTGGTGCGACGACACCACGTTTTCTCGTATCAACCTCAAGAAACCATCACAAAAAAAGGAGGAGGGTCAGCCATGTTTGTGCGGTCCGACCCCCTCGGGTTATTCGATAACAAAAAGGGCTTTAATCCATGATCATCACCAAGTTGGTATTCACGAAAAATCAAATAAATAAAACCCCTACCTCGGTTTCAAGAGCGGAGCACGTCAACAAGCCGCGGAAGACAAGCGTCGCGGAGGTCGGCGCTGCGGAATCGTACGTCGATTCCGTTGACGTCGAGGTGCATCCGAAGAGGTACGTCGCTGGAGAAGCTTCGTAAGATGACGGAGAAAGCCCGAAGAGGAAGTGGTGTCTCCTTTCGTTGACACGAGAAGAAGATAGAAAGAAGTGGCGTCGTCGATCTTCAGAAACACACCGGCTGCGAGGAAGAGAAGAGACGACACGTCTTTCTCTTCTATGGTGACGGCGTTCTTCGTCGGAGCCAAAGTGTTCTTCGCGTTCTTCATCAAGGTTGAAGAAGATGAAGAATGCTTCCCAATCCTCTCAAGGTGGAAAAAGATACTAACCAAAATAAAATAAGTCTAAGCCTTATTTTATTCACACATTCTAACCTCTTTGAATTTCAAAAGTTTGAAATTCAATAACTCATCTTAATTAATAACACAAGTTGTCAAAATTAATTAGAGTGGAGTTATTGGGGAGTTTAAGGGAAGTTGAAGAGTTAGGGTTTGTGTGGGCCCTACCACACTTAATCCACTCAAGGGAGGTTATGTGGATGTGGGTCCCACCTCTAACTCCCTTTGGGAGAAAATAACCAACAAGGTTAAAAATAAATTGTGTTCCACAATTTATTTAACTTCTTCTAATTTCCCCCAAAACTAACTTTCTTCCCGCATAAAACGCAACATCGAAAAAGGTCTCCTTAAGCGAATATCGGTGCTGTGAGTTCATCGGTGCCCTCAGAATTCGATTCCGGACACCGGTTCAAAAGTTAGAAAAATCTGCTCGTTCGTTCACTGAACGTACCCGAGCCAAACTTCAGAAATTGATTCCGGGCACACTGGGCCTCGGAATCAGGTGCTGTCAGAAACCGCCCCCTTGTAAAATTCCAAAGAAAATTAAGAAAAAATTTCCCTTGAATTTTACGGGTCTTTATAGATGATCCTCCCTTATAGAAAGTAAATGTGAATATTTCATAATTCAATCAACAATTACCCATTATGCATAATTTTTTCTTTGAGTTTTGGGATATCTAGTAAAAAAATCACTGGTGATGTCATCCCATTTCCATTTATGAATAGGTATAGGTTTCATGACTCCACTATAATGTTTTCTTTTAGCCTTCACTACTGATATACTAAACATTTTGATACAAAATAATTTGTTTCACTCTTCCTGTTATCCCACCATAAATATTCCTTAAAATCACATACATCATAGTGCTACCAGGATGTATAAAGAAATTCGAACTATGGGAATAATACAATAACTACCTTTTTTGGACGAGTATAGTGAGAACTCAAATCCTCTTCCAAAACATCATAATTTTATCATCATATATGAATTATGAAAACATCACATCATTAATTTTCTTTTGAAGATTATCATCATCATGCTGAGAACACTTAATCCTTTCTAATAAGGATGGTTAGGCAACCAATTAAAAAATTAGTGATGTCTAAACATATTTTATAAATTCAATGTACATCCTCTCTATATCCATGTACATAAGTTCATTCCGAATTATCATTTTGTTTAAAACTAATTAATCCTCCTTCTAAATGAATTAGATTCCTAATTTTCCTTTTCTGTGTGGTGTTTTTGGAACAATCATAATCCCTGACTAGCTCAAGCCATCATCCTTGCCACATTTTGAGTTCTTTCTATGAGAAGATACATTTCTAACTCTTTGATCCATATATATCTCACATATTTCACAATATGGATTGTGTTTTATTATCTTCAGAGAAAAAGATTACAGCTTCTAACTCTATATCATGAGTTGGATATTTCTGTTCATGAATATTTACCTACCTTGATTCATAGGTAATAAGTCTATAATTATTTGTAATGAAGAAACCAAGTCCTTTAATTGATGCATCACTATAGATCACAAATCCACCATTTCATAATAGTATAATCGGGATCAGTGCATTCACTAATCCCCTCTTAAAATCTTCAAAATAGTCTTCACATTATTTTTTATATACGAAAATAATCCATGTATGGGTAATCTTTGTCAATAGATTGGCTAAATTGGATAAATTCTTAGCTAAACTCCGATAATAACCTGCACAAACAATAAAATTATGCACCTCAGTTATGTTTTTTGGTATCGTCCTTTCATGGATAGCCTTTGTCTTCACATGATCGACTAAGGTTCTATCCTTAGAGAAAATATGGCTACGAAAATAAAATGACTGAATCCAAAACTCACACTTTTATACATCCCATATAATTCATTTCTTATAATATTATATAGAATAATTCTCATATATTTTTTATAATCTTCATAGATTATGGAATATACTAGGATATCAAAAATAAATATCACAACAAAGTCAACGATATATTCCTTAAAACCGCTATTCCTTATATCCATGAAAACATGGTGTGCATTTGTCATTACAAAAGTCAGTAATGTATACTCATAATTCATATACCTGGTTTGAAATTCTATCTTTGAAATATCTTCCGTCATCACATGAAACTAATAATATCCAGATGAAAGGTCAATCATCAAAAAATATTGGGCTCCATGAAGCTAAACAAATAAATCAGAAATGTGAGGTAGGGGATAATAGTTCTTTATATCAATTGAATTGATATCCCAATAGTCAATTCATAACCTCGTTGATTCAACATTATTCTTCACGAAAATAAAATGGGCCCCTCATAGAGAAACTCTATGGATAATAAATCCTTTATCATTGAATTCATTTAGTGTTTTATTTAGTTCTACCAATTCCACAGTGGCCATTCTAAATGGAGTTTCTGATGTAGGCCTTGAACCAGGAATTAAATCAATAGATAACTCATCTTTCAACTGTAGAGGATGTACATATAAATACTCTAAAAATACATCAATATATTCTGGCATAATAGGTACATTTTAAATTTAAAGATTAAATTCCCCACCAATTGATATTGTATTCCCATACTCATCAAAAGCTACATTAAGTAGAGCTATTGGGGATGGATCTAGATAATAATCATATTATTACTGTTCTTCTCTAAAGAAAAGGATTTATGAATTGTTCTCAAAAATTGAAACTTCCTTATTTTGGTAGTATATTTTTACATCATAATTTGAATGGAAATATATGATGGAGATTATATAAAATTAAATCATGGGTATGATGGTAAGTTTAAAAACTGGAGAAAGTTTATATTTTTTAAGGGGATGGTTTGACACATCTTTATTTCAATGATACGTTCCTTTTGTGATATAACAGTCAACTCTTTTATTAAATAAAATTTGAAATATATTATTTTCTTGAAAAACTATTAGGATATAAAATAATGTGAAAATAAAAAATCAAATAAAACATTGAATATGTTTTAGGATATTATTAATGTACCTCTCACTACATCATTATGAATTTCTACCATAGTGGTTGTTATTTCATAAGCTTAGCCTTGCTCCCTTGGCCTTTTCTAAGGATCGTTTCCTTGATGCTTTGTAAAATCATTAGCCTAGTGTCTGATCTCCATACATTTATAGAATTTAATATTAATAGCTCATTTCATTCCCTTGTAATCACCATCATGTTGAACTCATGGTTCACACATGTAGAATACGCCTTTTCCTTTTAAGCAGGCAGTAGGGTGTTTCCATCCACAATTATTTCATGTTGGAAAATTCCTCTTTTTAATTATTCTATTATCAATTCTATCACACTCCACCATATTATTTTCCTTTTCCTCTACAATTCATTAAACATTGATATGTTTTCTATGACATGATAAAATATTAGACCCTGTCTTAGTATGATGATAAAAATTCAGAGACTAGTGCCCTTTAGAGGAATGATTTAAAACCATCAATGAATCGATCAATATTTCCACTTGGATTACATATACAGTCTACGTCATTCCTTTATAACCTTGTAATGTTGGATTATTACTTTGAAAAATTTTCATCCTCCTTCTTTCTATGACTTAAGAATTTCCTCTCCACATATGGTCGTTGTTCAGGAGGAAAATATTTTCTATGAATATTTATTAAAAATACCACCGTTTTATTTCTATATTTATTCCCCATATTTTAGGATTTCAATTAAAGAAAACCACTAATTTTCATCTCCCAATAGATGATAATTTAACATTACAACCATCCCTCCTTTATTACATTCCAATGTGAGAAATATATTCTCTAAATAACATATCCAATACTCCACTAGAAAGGGGTTTATAGTCCCATTGAGTGATGGTGGCTATTGTCCCCTAATTATGCTTAAAATTGATCCACCACATTGTAGATCAGGATGCTTCATATGGGTATGGTTATTATTCATTACATGAATCTATTGTCCTAGTACAGTTACAAGTTTCTCATTACTAGTCATGGATTCAGTACCAATATCTTTATCTTTCATCAGAGGGGAATCACTATATGGTTACGTGCATTCATACGGTTTACATTCCTTTCACGCTATGTCATTTATAAATAATGGAACACACTGTATTATGTTATGAATCATAATGTATAGTCTAAAATTGAAATATACATAAAAAAATTAAAACATATTAATAACTAATCTCCCAATAATAAACAACATTTCATTGAGAAAAAATTACTTTTAAATCCATCATAATGGATTTTAATGAAAATGTGCATTATCCTAAGAATATCCCCCATGAGTGTCAAACAGATTCGGTAGAAAGGCCAACTGTTATGTACCATGTACCCAAGGTTCAAGCACGGAATAACTTGTATTAATTATTACTCATAGGTACATATGTTCTAGAACCACATCCACATGTTTTATCCATACATGGATTTATTTTAAAGGAAGATCCTAGTAATATATTCCATTCCAAAATCCTAGGATATTATTTTATACTTATCATCAATGTTTATCTTAGTTTTTTGTTCCGCTATCTACATCTTCTAAATCTAGATTCAATGTTTTCTACAAAACATCCTCAGATACCAACTATAAAGACCCAGAACCTGGATCCCTAGAGCCTGTGCCTTATTTCATCTCATTGGAATGATTACAAGAATGTAAAATCCTAATGGGATGGGTATTTTTTTAGTATTGCAAAACTAGATACATACGTATGTATGACATTAGAACATGAAATGAAATTCAATAAATAAATTCTTTTGAAAACATCAACAACTCCTTAGTTATCCCAACATGTTATTCATAATATACATTTCACATATAAGAAAAAAATAAAACATAAAATAGATTGACATAGATACATAGTAAGGGTGGTAAATAATATAGAATATTTCATAATAATAAATATTAAGCATGGTGAATAACTAAAAACCCATGGATTTATAAAAAAACATGAACATAATATGTCTTGAATAAGAGATATATTAGTAGTTCCATAATAAAACATAATCTAGGGTATTATTATAGTAAATTAACCACATGAACTATCAGGTACTAGCATCATAATGAGGTAAATCACAATGTGAGACAACTAAACCATATCAACAAGGTCTCGACCAAGAAAACTGAAAATTATTATGGTCTCGGCCAAAACCATATTTGAAAATGGGAAAATCCTTGGAAAAATCCATATATGTTATGTCTCATGAGACCTACCGATGCATCGAGGTTATACAGATGGTCAAACCCATTAATTTATAAGTCCAATTCATTTTTCATTTAAAGATGGATAAATAAAACCAAAAAGAACATATGAAATACCATTCACCAATATTTCCACGTTAATACAAATAATTCTGATTATTATAGTGAATGGTATCAACATAGCACATCCATAGTTAATATGATAAAAAAACATTTAATAAAATAATGTAGATGATAAAAATAATATATTAACCTCAATTAGACTTAAAATTCAATAGCGGTTTTGAAATAGACAAAAATACACTAATAAAACCATCGAGAAATATTTTGATAGAAATACACTTTTACTTTGAAAATAAGAGTTATTTTGGAAATAAAATTGCATAAAACCTTAAAATAACTAATTTATATTTACAATGATTAAATTATTTGTATTATAAAATTAGTTGTGAAGTAAAATATATTACAGAGTCCAATTGAAAACATGTAAAAATTTGAGAAATTTCCTTTATTGGAATTGTTTTTCATGAGGAATTGAGAAAGATCATTATAAAAAATTTAACTCCCCATAAAATAAAGATATAATAGGATTTATAAACATATATAGAACATTGAAACAAGAAAATATGAGTAGTAAATATGAATAATTAATAATTTAATTGCGATTAAGAGTGAAAAATAGTAACCCAAAAAAATAGAGGTTTGGGTAGGAAACTCTTACCTTGTGTCTGAATGTGTTCTCTAATTGTTCATAACATGTTTGATAATAACATTAAATAAATACTTTATTTAATTAATATCTATATTTACATTTTATTTTTATTTTTTGAACTACATTATGTTCAGTTATTTCCTTTTGTTGAGTTATAAGATATAAATTAATCGCTTTTGAGCGTTCGTTTCTTTTGTTTTCATGATCAGTATAATTGTATTTTATAATGGAAGTTTGTGTGTAATGTATATAGTTATCCAGAATTGAATTTATATGATATTGATAAAAAAATATTAATGTAAATGATTATAAATATAATGTGTTTATATAGTGTGAGTATAAAACATTTAGTGTTAATAATTGAGATTTTTACGTCATTTTTTCTATCACAATGAACTAAATTTAATTTATTATTTAATATCATGATAAATTATTGTTCAAGATCCATTTAGTAAAATACAATATAAATTTCAGAATCTGGTTTGACCATAATTTTTTTTCCTGACCAGACTTGAAGAAGAAATTGAATAATGAATCTTTTTTTCCACAAATATTGTAAATCGACACCTCCCAGACGATGATTTTGTTTTTAAAATAAAAGAGAGAGATTAAAGATATTGATAATGAATATTAAATTAACATGATATAATTCTATTATATAGTCTATATTGGATTTATAATGATAAATTTTATAGAGGAGGTGAGGGGACAATAATAAAAGAAGGAACATAAATGAAAATAAAAGGATAAAAAGAATAGGATTTTACCTCTTTGGTACTCTTCCTAGAGAACCTCCTTTTGTGAAGGTGTTTTGGTATTTTATAAAGTCCAATAACTCCATGAAATGGGGATAGACTGGTGAAGAGTCATTTGGTAGAACATTGACAAGCTTGCAATCTTAGAGGATTGAGGAAAAGAGGGAGTGATGGGTGATTTTTATAGTGGAGGAGGGGAGTGTTTTCCCATTTTTTTAATTATAAATTTATTATTTTGCCAAAGGAAATCAATATTATTTATTCGTGTGACCAAAAAAAATAGTAAAAAGTGCATGTGAGTTCGAACCAAGTTTTCTTACATCATCTATAATGCATGCAATAATGTATTTATCTAATAATGTATTTACACTATAAATTAATGTATTTTACTATTAAAAAATTCATGTTTTCCAAATAAATACCAAATATTTACCCCCCAATTTTTTTTGATGTGTAGAATTCAAAAATTATCTCTCTTTTATCAAAATCATTTTCTAAATAAAATGATTTAAATTTTAAATGAAATCATTATTTACTTGAAAAATACATATATTAAATTTAAAAAAGATTTTATAATACATTCAATAATTAATTAAGGTCTTATAAAATTTTCCTAAAATAATAGGAGAAAATATTTATTTAATAATAAATTTCATGAAAATATGTTTTATTATTAATTAATTTTCTTAATTTAAAATTGTAATTAAATATTTATTACTCAAAAAAATATCAACACTTAATTATTATTTTTTAAAATATTCACTCACCATTACATGGTGCCTAAATTGAATTTATACATACATGGAAGAGGTTTACATTCATAATTTTACATTACCATTCAATGGTTAGATTACTATACATAATAGTAAGTTACTATTCAAAAACAATGTAAGTCAATCCTATCAAACTCCAAATATCTTACTGATCACAAACAAGTATGTCAGTTTTTCAAAATTCAAGTCACAAAAGTGGAAAAATTAAGTTTAGTGGCTAGGTTTTAAATATCCCATACAGTAAATAAATTTTATTCATTGGGGCTCAGTTTTTCATTCATTCTATATTAAATTTATTTGTAAAACTTTAAGGGGTTAAATTACTATAAAGACCCAACCCCTAATTTCTTGGAAAGGGTGCCCTATTTCATTACAATGGAATGATTACAATAAATTAAAATCCTGATAGAGAAGGTATTTTAGTAGTTTTGGAAAACTAGATACGTAAATTTGTTTGACATTACAACATGAATGGAAATACAGTATATAAATTCTATTAGAAAAACCCATAACTCCTAGGTTATCAATATAGGTTATTCATAATATAATTTTAACTTCCATTAAAAAGTGAAACATAAAAGTGAGTGAGGTCAAATTCTCAGTAAGGGTAAGAATTACAGCAGTTTATATTATAAAAAAAATTAGTCAAGCTAAATAACTAAAAACTCATGCCATTAAAAAATAATATTTTACATTATATGGTAGTAATAAGATATTCATAAATAATGTAATAATAAAAAATTATCAAGAGTATTCTAATTGTCGAATAACTAAATGAACAATCAATTACTAGATTCATAATGAGGTAATACAAAATGGGGGACATCTGAACCACATCATCAAGGCCTAGGCCAAGGTAACTAAAAATTATTAAGGCCTCCGGGAAATCCATATCTAAAAATGGGTAAGGCCTCAGCTAAGTCCATATATATTTTTTCTCATGAGACCAACTGATGAATCGAGGTTGTATAGAGTGTGCCAACTATCAGTTTATAAGTCCAATGAATCTCTCATATGAAATTTTCAAAACATTAAATAAATAAACTTATGAAATAACTTTCCTCAATCTGTAAACATAAATACAAACCATTCTAAGAATTATGGTGGATAGTATCATGATAGAACATCCATAGTCAAGATAATCATAAACCATTTGATTAAATATTGTAGATGATAAATATAAGATATTAATCTCAATAACACATAAAATTAAACATAGATGTTTAAATAAACCAAAATACTCTAATAAAATCACCGAGGATTTTTTTGAGTGAAATACACATTTACTTTGAATATTTTTTTTGGAGAACTATTTGCATTAAAACTGAAATGAAAAGAAAATATTTTTTCCATTATAAAATGTCTGATTTTATAAAATTGATTTTTTATTAAAATTTATTATATAGTTTGCATTAATATTGGTATTAATTTGATAAGTTCCCTCGTATCAGGCTTCTTTATCAGGAGGAATTGATAAAGAGATTCATAAAACATTTAACTCCAAAAATAATAAAGAAGTATTGTAATTGGTATACATATATACATCATTCACAATGAATTTATGAGGTGTAATTAAGAATATTTAAGAATTAAATTGAGATGAATATAGACAAAGAGTAACTCAGAAAAATGGTTTTTCATGTGGAAAACCCTTACATCGTGTCTGAATGTGTTCTGCATGTGATCATAAACTCTTGGATAATTAATTTAAATAAATTAATTATATAATTATGAACCTTATTTTCATGTTTTTTATTTTACATTATTTTATTAAGTTTATTTATTTATAACTTTTTATGTGTTATAAGATACAAAATTATCACTCAGGTGCATTTTATTCCTTGGTTTCCATGATAGGTATAATTGTATATGATAATGGAAGTTCATGTGGAATGATTATAGTTACCCAGAATTGAATTTATATGATATAT
This sequence comes from Viscum album, assembly GCA_963277665.1. Lineage (NCBI taxonomy): Eukaryota > Viridiplantae > Streptophyta > Magnoliopsida > Santalales > Viscaceae > Viscum > Viscum album. The sequence continues at coordinate 43,471,213 of OY728162.1, forward strand.
ATAAACAAAAAATAGTGTAAATTGTTATTATTTCTATTTGTTTATATATTATGAGTATGAAAAATTTAATGATGATCATTTATTTTTTTACAACGGTTTTTTGATCACAATGATCTAGTTTTATTATATAATTTAATATCATATATAAATAATGGTTATAAAATAATTAAATAAGATATAATAAATATTTTAGAATATGTTTCAACCATAAAAATGGTTTCATGACCAGCCTTTATGAATAAATTGATGAAGGAGACTTCGTTATCTCTGACGGTTGTAAATCAGCAGCTCTCTAAAGATGATTCTTTAAAAAAAATAATGTGAGAGAGTAAGGATATTGATAATGGTTATTAAAAAATTAATATAATTAAATTATATAAAATATACTGTTATTATATTGATAAATTGGATATAGAAGGTTATGTGATAATAATAAGATAATGAAGTTATATTAAATTAAAACAAAAACAAGATGCGTATTTTACCTCTTGAGTACTCCTCCCTCACAACCTCTATAAGGGAATGGGTTTTGGTCTTTTCGCAAGGCCAAGAGCTCTTGGACCTAGGGAAACTCTAAGAATGATTATTTAGGAAGATATTTTAAGATATTCAAGTTTTATTTGTGTGAGGAGAAGAGATAGTGATGGGTACTTTTTCTAGTGGAGGAGAAGAGGGTTATAAATTATTTTAATCATTATTTTATTATTTTTCAAAAGAAAACAAATAGTGTTGATTAATGTGAACAAAAAATATAATACGTGCATTTTAGTTCTAACCAAATTTTCATACATCATCCATTATGCATGGAATAGTTTATTTATCTTATAATTTATGTGTACAACAAATTATTGTATTTTATTATTCACATAAAAGTCATGTTTTTAAGAAAAATTAAACAAATTCACTATAAAAATAATTTTATGAACATAATTAAAAAATAAATTTTATTTTATATAAATAAATTTCTATATAATAAATTTTTTAAAATAAAATCACTATTTATTTTGATAATACTTATTTTAATTTAAAACTGATTTTATAATACATTCAATAATTTACTGAGGTCTCTTAAAATTAACCTAAAATCATTAGACAACGAAATATTTATTTAAGAATATATTTTTTTAAAATTTATTTTATTTTAAATAAATTTATTAATTTAATATTTTATTCAAATATTTAATTCTCACAAAAATATCAAGAGTTAATTATTAATTATTAAAATATTCACTCTCAGTTATATAGTCCCTCAATTTTATTTATACATACATGGGTGAGATTTCTATTCCTAAGGTAACATTTCTATACATAAGGTTATGGTAGTATTTATAAGGGTATGTTAATATTCACAAAAAATGTAACTTGATCCTATTAGTCTCTAAATATCATACCAATGGAATCTTTTTTGGGTAATTTTTTCAAAAATCAAATCAGAGATGCAGAAAAATTATATTTAGAAGTTGGGTTATAAATGTCTCATATAAAAAAGATTGTTTTATAGGGGATTATGTTTAAATGAATTATATATTAATTATATTTCTAAAACCTCGATAGATATCTTCTTCTCCCCTTACATCCCTCCGGAAAATTACTTGACTGTTACCTCATAAAAATATTTATGTGGTTCTTCAATATAAGTTCCTCAGGCTCCAATGTTGCACATTCAATTTAATGAATTTTGTAAATAACCTTAATGAATATATTCATCCTCTTACACATCACATGTTCCTTAGTTTCCATAATCCTGATAGTCTATTCCTAAAAGGATAAGTCAGGTTCCTATTCTACACCTTCATAATTGAGGAAATGAATTGGGTCTGACATGTAATTTCTCAATAATGAGACCTGGAACACATTGTTCACCATAGAAAGGATTGGTAGAATTGATATAGTATAATCCATAGCTATAATTATATCAAAAATTTAAAAATTGAATATGTACCAAGGTGTTAGTTTCACTTTCTTTCCAAATCTTATAACACCCTTCAATGAAGATACATTCTAAAAAAATGTGATCTCCCTCTTGAAATTCAGAATCGTTCCTTCGATTATCAACATATATATTTTTCATGAATTTACCAACTTAGATATGATTTTTAATAATCTTCACCTTTTCTATTGTTTCCTCAACAATCTATGGGCCCACAAGCTTCACTTCTCAAACTTCATCCCAACATGTTGGTGTACAGCAACTCTTTCTATTCAATGATTTATATGGTTCCATTTGAATCATGTAATGGAATATATTTTTGCTGGAAATCTCCTCCAAAGGTAAATACTAATCCAACATACCTTGATAGTCAAGCGAGCATGATCTCAATATGTCTTCTGTAGTTTGGATAATCCCTTTAGACTACATGTAGTATGTTGGTAATTAGCAGTACACACATAAATCTCTGTGTCTAATGCTTTCTGAAGACTATTCCAAAATTTAGATGTAAATTGAGGATCATGATAAGAAACTATTGAAAGAGGTGCTCACGGATGACGCACAACATCATTGATATAGAGTTATGGAAGGCATCCCATCAAAAGATCCTCCCTTAGAGAAATGAAATTTTTTAATTTCATAAGTCAGTCAATAATTACCCATATTGAGTCATTCTTTCTTGGAGTTTTGGGAAATCTAGTGAAAAAAACCTGATGATGTCATCTAATTTCTATATAGTAAAGGGTAGAGGTTGCATGATTCATGTTGAATGTTTTCTTTCAGCCTTCACCTATTGACATAATAAACATGTTGATACATAATCATCAATTTCTTTTATCCCATCAGAAATTTTTCTTCAAATCTTTATACATTATAGTGCAACTAGAATTTATAGCGGAATTCATGCTTTGGGTATCATCCATTAACTATCTATTCTCCCGGGTATAGTGGTAACAAAAAAACATGTTAAAAAATATATAGAATTCCATATTTATATATGAAACCTACCCACATCCAATCATTCACAACAATAATATTTTTTTAATGATTATATTCAACGGGCTAATAGCTTTCAATACTTTCTAATAAGGATGGTTGCGTAATAAATTGAAAAATAATTGATATTTCACCTTCATTAATAATTACCATATCCATCCTCTCGAGATCCATGTAAATAGTATCCTTATCAATTATCATTTTGTTTAATATCAATGATCCTTCTTTCTCAATGCATCTGCTATGTTATTTTCCCTTCCTAGGTGATAGTGTATGGAACAATTGTAATCCATCAGTATCTCAGGCCATCAACATTTCCACATGTTGATTTATTTATGTGACAAGATATATTTCAAACTCTTATGGTCTATATGATCTCAAATAGTTATCTATAGAGATATTGTATCAATATATCCAAAGAAAGGATTGCAACTGATAACCCAAGATCATGATTTGGATAGTTTTGTTCATGAATTTTTAAATACGTTGATGTATAACAAATATCTATTTCATCTTTCATAAGGACACAACCATGTCTTTTCGTTGAAGCATCACTATAGTTCAAAAATCCCCCATTTACTAATTGTAGAGTTAAGATCAGAAAATCCACCAATATCCAATTCGATTTATCAAAAAAATTATTCACATTATTTTTTTCATAAAAAATATACCCCATTTATGAGTAATCATGGTCAAAAAGAAAAGTTATGAATCAAATTCCAATAAAAACCTACCAAAACATTAAAAATACATACATTGGTTATGTTCATTGGAGTATTACATCCATGGAAAACAAAATTCTTCATAGGATCAACTATTATTCCATAATTAGAGACAATATGGCCAAGAAAAGATTCAAACTAAAGCCAAAATGCACACTTGAAAAACCTCCCATATAATTTATTTCTTCTAAAAGTATTCAGAATATTGCCCAAGTGATTCTAATGATCACTATATATTTTGGATTATACCATGATATCATGAATAAATACTAAAAAAAATTCATCAATATATTACTTGAAAACAATATTCATTAGATCCATGAAAATAGAGGGTGCATTAGTTAGTCCAAAAATCATTTCTAGAAACTCGTAATTCCAAAACGTGGTTCAAAATGTAGTCTTTTGATCATCTTCATTCCCAACACCCAATTGCTGATATCCATATCAAATTTCAATCTTCAATAAATATGGGGATCATTGATATTGATCAAATAAAGCATCAATGCAATGTATAGGATTATTGTTCTTTATTGTAATGGCATTGATCACACTATAGTCAATGTAAAACGTCATAGATACCTCATTCTTAACAAATAGAATAGTTGATCCCCATGGAGAAACACTGGGGGTGAATAAACCATTTATCACTAAATTCCCCTAGTTGATTCTTTAGTTATACCTATTCAACAATGGTCATTGTATAAGAAGCCTTTGATATAGGCCTTAAACCAGGAATTAAATCAATAGATAACTCATTTTCCTACTCTAGAGAATTTATATGTAAATTCCCTAGGAACACATCAATATATTCTAGAAAAAGAGGTACATTATCAATTTTATGATTTATTTCCTCACCCATAGATATTTCATTTTCATCAAAACCAATAATTTAATTTTGTATAGCTACTTGGGATGGTTCAAGATAAGAATCAAATGACTATGTATCTACTGTAAAGATAAGGGATTCTATATTTTTTTCAAAAATTGTAACATCGTTCTTCTTGCATAACATTTTCGCATCATAAATTGAAATCAAATACATACCATGGATTATATCAAATTCAATCATGGGTATGATGATATGGCTAGAAACTAAAGATCTTTTATGTTTCATATGGTGGATTTATCAACACATCATTTTTTCAATTATACATTCCTTATGTGTTTGGACTGATAAATCCTCTATTAAATCTAATTATAAATATCTAATTTTCTTAGAAAATTAAGATGATATAAAATAATTATATGTTCCATAATTAAATAATGTATTGGACAATTTTTAGAAAATTATTAATATACCTTCAACAACATTATTAATAATATCAACCTCAGTATTTTTGATATCATTAGCTTCACCTTCCTCCCATGGCATTTTATAAGGCTCATTTCCTTGATGATTTGGAAAATCGTTAGTGTACTGTCTCACCACCATATAATTAATGCATTGAACATTTATATCTTAATTCATTCAATTTAAATCACTAAAATTATGGAATCTTTATCCACACATGTAGAAAAACATTTTCTATTTAATCATTCACCATGGTGCTTCCTTCCACAAGTATTGCACATTGAAAAATTCGCTTTTTTATCCTTCCAAATAAAAAATCTATCCTATTCCAGCATATTATTCTATAGTTTCCTATTTATTTAATATGATGTAGATAATTCTTTATCTTTATTGATATAACATGAAAAAATGTCTTCATATGATTCGAAACTTTGGGAGACTAGCGCTCATTGGAGGAATAGTTTTAAACCATCAAATAATTGATTAATATTTATCCATGGATTATATATATAGTGTAATTCATGGAATTATAACATTATAAATTATGATTCATACCATTCAAAATATTCATCATATTTTTATCTAATACTCCAAAATTTCCCCTCCAAATCCTCTCATTGGTCATGAGGAAAATATTTTTCGTGGGATTTTTCCTTAAAATCTCTCCATTATATTTATTATATTTATACCACTTCTTTTTTTGGAATTAATGACCACCACTAATATTTATCTCCCAATATACGATATACTGCCTTGACAACCTTCTCTCATTCATTACATAAAAATGAATTGAAGATATTCTCTAAGGCACATATCCAATGATATTCTGAGTATGGGTTGGTAGTCCCATTGAATGATGGAGGATCATATCATATAAGGTGGTCTAACATTTCTCCTCCTCATTTTAGATCAAGATACTCCATATGAGTAAGGTTATTGATCCTAACATGAGTTAGTTGTCCCAATATAGTTATAAATTCCTCACCACTAGTACTTACTCCAGAACCAATAACATTATTTTACATAGGGGTAAATCACTATATGGGATACATATACTAATATAGTTTCCATTCTATTTGCAATGCGCCAATTATAAATAATGTAACACACAAGATTAGGTAATGAATCATTATGTATAATTGCAACTTGAAGTATAGTTAATTAAATTTAAATCATATACATAGATTATCTCACAATCATAAACATCATTTCACTGAGGAAAAAATTACATTTTAATCCATCATAATAAAATTTTAAAGAAAATGATAATTATCATATGAATATCCCCTGGGAGAATAAAAATAGATGCGTAGTAAGGCCCATTTTTGTGATCTATGTTACCCTATTTTAAGCCCAAAACTCCTTGTCTGAGTTGTTATTCCTAGGTATATTTATTTTATAACCAAATCCACTTTTAGTATCGAGGATGGGAATATTTATATGTGGATCTAGATAATATATTCCTTTCCAAAATTCTACTGTGATCTTTTATACTTATCCTATAATTATTTAACAGGGTTTTTCTCCCTAATCTACATTTTCAAAATCTTGTTTTCATGTTTTCTTCTAACCATATTTTTTACCAACCATAAAAATCTGAAACCCAGTTTCATAGAGCCAGTTCATTATTTCATTACAATGGCATTATTACAATAATGTCAAATCATAATGGAATGGGTAGTTTAGTAGTTTTGGTGAAATATATACAAACATAAGTTTATCATTAGAAGAGGAAAGGAAATAAAATATAAAAATTCCATAGAAAACATCCATAACTCTTAGGTTATCCTTGCAGTTCATTCATAATATACTCTTCACATCCTGTAAAAAATAAATCATAAAAAATAGTGATATTAATTTCTCAGTAAGGGTCGGAAATATAGTGGTAGATATTATAAACATAAACCTTTTGCATGGTGAATATCTATAAACACATTCCATGAAAAATAAAAATGAACATAATATGGAAGGAATACGAGTTGAATAAACAATACCATAATCAAACATAATGAAGTATATTCTACAAATTGAATAACCACATGAATTATCAATTACTAGCTTCATAAAGAGGTAATATATAATTCATGATATATGAATCATATAATTGAGGATATACCCATGAAAACTAAAAATGATTAAGGCCTCAACCAAAACCATATCTAAAAATGTGAATGGCCTTGGCTAAGTCCATTTTTGATTTGACTCATTAGTACTTTGGATGAATCAAGGGGATATTAAGGAACCCAAAAATCACATTATATTTTCAATTCACTATTAATGTGAATGCTGATAAAAATAAAAAACATGAACATATGAAATAACTTTCCCCAATCTGTACACATAAACACCAAACATTCTGAGTAGTATGGTGAATGGTATCCATATTGAACATCCACAATAGAACAGATCATAAACCATTTAATAAAATATTATTTTTGATAAAAATAATATATCAACCTAAATTATACATAAATATCAACAATGGAAGTGAAATAGACCAAAATACACTAATAAAATCATCAAGGAATGCTTTGAGAGAAATATAGTTTTACATTGAAAAGAATAGATATTTTAGAATTCACTATCCCTAATATAAGAATTGAACCAATTTTTTTTTTACATTGTGAAATTTTTTTTTTATGAAAATTAATTGTTTCTTAAAATAGATCATATAGTGCACATGATATAGGTATGGATTTTATCAGTTTTGTTTAATCAGGCTTGTTTATCGGTATGAGTTGAGATATGTATTTATAAAACATTTAACTACCCATAAAATAATGATGGAATACAATTTTTACAGATATATTGAATATTTAAAATTAATTTATGAGTAGTATATAATAATAATTATCAATATAATTGGGTCTAAGAGAGACACAATATAACCCAAATGAAAATTGAGGCTCAGGTAGAAAACTGTTACCTTATGTTATAATATGTTCTACAGTTTATAATTACATTATCAATAATAAAATTAAGTCGATTAATTATTCAATTCAAAAAATTATATATATGTTATTTTATTTTTCATAACATTATTAATTTATTTATGGTCTTTTTAAGAGTTATAAGACAAAAATTTATAGCTTGGGAGTGTTCATTTCCCTATGTTCATTATCGGTATAATTGTATATGATATTGGAAACTCAAGTGGAATGAGTATAGTACTGAAGAATTATATTTATATGATATTTATGAAAAAATATTAGTGTAAATGGTAATAAATATTAATCGGTTATAAATTATGAGTATGAAAAATTTAGTGTTAATCATTTATATTTTATATCAGTTTTTTGATCATAACAAACTAGTTTAATTATATTATTTAATATCATGTACAAATGATGGTTCTAGAATAATTACATAATACACAACACATATTTTAGAATTTGTTTCAACCATAAAAATTGTTTTATGTCCTTTTTTGAATAATAAATCGAATGAAGAAACACCGTCATCCATGATGGTTGTAAATCAACACCTCGTGGACAATGATTTTGAATTTAAAATAAAAGAGAGAGAGTAACGATGTTGATAATTGTTATTAAATTAAAATGATATAATTATATTATATATAATATATTGGACTTATCATGATCAATTGGACAAATTAGGTGAAGAGATAATAATAAAATAATTAACTATAAAGAAATTAAAAGGTAAAAAAGAATCATATTTTACCTCTTGAGTGCTCCTCCTTTGGATCCTCCTTAAGGGAAGGGGTTTTGGTCTTTTGGAAAGAACTATAGCTCTTGGACATGGGAAAATACTAGGTATGATTAACTGGGTAGAACAATGAGGAACATCATGGCTAAGATGAGTGAAGATACATGGTGTGATTAGTGGTTTTTTACAGAGGAGGAACTGTAGATTTTCGTATATTTTTAGTCATTATTTGATTTTATTCCGAATACAAAAAATGGTGATTGTTTTTATGACCAAAAATATTAATAATTTCAGGTGAGTTTGAACCAAGTGTTCTTTCATTATCCATGATGCATGGAATAGTGTACATATCATATAATGTATTTATAGCATAAATTACAGTATTTTACTATTCCCAAAAAATATCACATTTTTACAAAAATTACAAAACATTCACCCTGACCATATATTTATTTCTAGAACATAAAAATGATCTCAATTTTATCAAAATAACTTTCTAAATAAGATAGATTTATTTAAAAATAAAATCATTATTTACATAAAAATAAAAATTTTAAATTTAAAACTGATTTTATAATACATTCAACAATTAACTAAGTTCTCGATAAATTACCCTATAAACATAAGAAAAAAAAATTAATTAATAATATATTTCATGAAAATTTATTATATTTAAAATACATCTATATATTTAAAATTGTTATTAAATATTTATTACTCTAAAAAATATCAACACTTAATTATTAAATTTTGAAATATTCAGAGTCATTTATTTATTTCCAATATTTTATTTTTTAATAAATGTTTGAAGTTTCTATTCAAAATGTAACATTAATATTCATAAGTGTATGTTACTATTCATAACGTAATGCTATTATTCACTAAAAATGTATGTTTATCCTATCAAACTCTAAATATGTTACCGATCGAAACTGTATGTGTTAGTTTTTTGAAATTCAAATCATATAATTGAAAAAAAAATGTTTAGAGGCTAGGATATAACTTTATACAATTAAAAAGTTTATTTTATAGGGGCTCGGTGTTGCATTACTTTTATATTAAGTTTATTTGTAAAACCTTAGGGTGTGTAGAATTTATTTTATATTAAATGTATTTATAAAACATCAGGGTGTTACATTCTCCACCCTTAAAAATATTCCATCATCCAAATTACCAGAATGTTACCTCATAAAAAGACTTTTTTAGTTATTAATAATAACTTACATAAGATCTCATATATCCACTTCAATAATATGATTTTTTATTTAACCATTACCAACTATGTTGTCTGATTCCTCCACGCACGTTGTTTTCTGTCAAGAATCTGGATAGGATCTTTGTAGTAAGATAAATTTGTGTCAACTTATATTCCTTCATAATTGATGAAATTAATTGGGTGTGACATATATTTTCACAATAATAAGACATGGAAGCCATTATGTACCTTATAATGGAAATGCAACATTTCAAAATTATAAGTCGTAGCTCCAATTCGATCCAGAATTTCAAAATGGCCTATGTACCTGGAGCTCAATTTTATAATCTTTCCCAATCATATAATACCCATCTAGTGTGATATATTCATGTACACATGATCCACCTCATTAAACAAAAATTCCTCCCTTATATTAACATCATATCTCCTTTTACCACATTGATCTACTTTGATATGCATTTGAATATTCATTACCTTTGATGTTGGTTCCTCTAATAGATCTGGGCCCACATGATTTGTTTCACCAAGACATATACAATATAGAAGAGCTTGTTGCCACTATCATTTTATATCTAATGGAAAATGTGTTCAATTGTTTTGGAAATACATATACATACATTATTTTAACATTATATCTTGAAATGAAATAAAATATAGAAATGTCACTAAAAATATCCATAACTCCTAGGTTATCCCAGTAGGTCATTCATCATATAATCTTCATAGTATGGAATAATTTAATCTTAAAAAAAATGTGAGAAAAGGTGATAAATATGGGAATGAAATATAGTGGAAGATATCATAAATATAAACATTAGTGATGGAGAATAACTAAAAACATGTGCCTGTAAAAATAAACAAGAACATAATATGTATAGAAGAAGAGATAAATAAATAATTCAATAATTAAACATAATCAAGGGTATTAAACTAGTAGAATATCCACAAGAACTATTAATTAGTAGACTCATAACGAGGGAATTATTAATTCTAGACATCCAAACCATATCATCAAGGCCTCGACCAAGACAACTAAAAAGGATTAAGGCCTCATCCAAAACCATATCTGAAAATTGGCAAGGCATCGGCCAATTTGATATCTTCTTTGACTCAAGAGACCTACCGATGCATCAAGGAGACATAGTGTTAACCACACATAAAATTCAAATTATAATTCATTCCTTATATCAATGGGGATAAACATAAACAACAAGGTCATATGAAATAACTTTCCACATTTTGTACACATAAACACGGACCATTCTGAGTAGTATGGTGAATGGTATCAAGATAATAGATAAATAGTAAAACTCATCATAAACCATTTAATAAATTAAGGTAGATGATAATATATCTATTTTATCCTCAATAATAAATAATATTTCATATAAGTTTTCAAATATATGAAAACACTATAATAAATTCATCAAGGAATTGTTTGATAGAAATACACTTTTACTCTAAAAAGAATAAATCTTCTAGAAATTTTTTTTCATAAAACAAAAAATGAACCCAGTTTTTAATTCCATGATGAAATTTTTGGTTTTATAATCATAATTTTTGATTAAAAAATATTATATAGTGTGCATGAAATTGGTAAGAATTTGATGAGTTTCATTGAATCGGGCTGTTTATCTGGATGAATTGAGAGAGATCATTATAAAATAATTTACTCCCCAAAAAAATGATTCCAATTGTTACTCATATATACGAAATTCAAACATATTTTATGAGTATTACATAATAATTATTAATAATTTAATTAGGACTGTGATAGAGAAAGAGTAATATGATATTAAATAGATGTTTTTTGTAGAAAACCCTTACATTGTTTTTGAATGTGTTCTACACTTGAGCTTAACATTTTGGATAATAAAATTAAATCCATAAACATTTAAATTTAGAAACTTATTTTAATGTTATTGGATTTATCATTATTTTATTAATTTTATTTAAGACCTATTTATGAGTTATAATATACAATTTTTTCTCTTGGGAGCGTTCTTTTCCTTGGTTTTCATGATTAGTATGATTTTATATGAAATTGGAAGTTCATGTGGAAAGAGTATAGTTATCCAGAATTTAATTTATATGATATTTATGAAAATATAGTAGTGTAATTGTTTATACATTTCATTTTTATATAGTATGAGTATGAAACATTTATTGATAATCATTTAAATTTCTATGGTGGGTTTTTATCACAACGAAATAATTTAATTCTATTTTTTATTGTCATGGAAAAATGATGATTCACGAATAATTTAATAATATCTAATAAATAATTTAGAATTTGATTCAGCCATATAAATGGTTTCATGACCATCCTTGAAGGAGAAATTCAAGAACCAAACATCATTTTCCAAGAAAGTTGTAAATCGGCACCTCCTGTGTGATGATTTTTTTAAATAAAAAGGGAGAGAGTAAGGATAATAATAACGGTTACTACATTAAAATGTTATAATTACAGTATATAGACTATATTTGAGTTATCATGATCAATTTTATATGTAATTTGAGGGTATAAATATAAAATAAGGATCCTAGAAGAAATTAAAATGGAAAAACTAGAGGATTTTAGCTCTTGAGTACTCCTCCTTGAGAACCTCTTTAAGGAAAGGGGTTTTGGTGTATTGGAAAGACCAAGAGCTCCTGGAAATTGAAATATATTAGGGAGGATTAATTTGGATTAAATTTTAGGTGCATCAAGGATTATAGTAGGGAGGAGAAGAAGGAGTGAACAATGGGTTTTATAGTGGATGAGAGGAGGGCTTTCCCATTATTTTAATTATTATTTTATTATTTTCCCTAGTCATCTAATATTGTTGATTCTTGTGGAAAAAATAGCAATAAGTACATGTGAGTTCAATCCATGTGTTATTTCATCGTCCATGATGCAAGGAAGACTGTATTTATCTCATAATATATTTATATATTAAATTACAGTATTTTACTATTCACCAACAATTCCTGTTTTTTAGAAAAATCAAAAAACATCACCGTAATCATTTATCATTTTGTATAATTAAAAACTAAACTCTATATTACCAAAATAATTTTCAAATTTAGAGAAATATTATTTTAAAATAAAAGTGTTTTTCACTTTAAAAATACATATTTTATATGTAAAACTGATTTTTTAATACTTTTAAAAACTACCCGAGGTCTCATAAAATTATAAAAAAATCATAGGACAAGAATAAATTTATTTAATAATATAGTTTATGAAAATGTATTTTATTTTAAATAAATTTATTAATTTATAAATTTTAATTAATTATTTATTACTGAAAAAAAAATTCACACTTAATTATTTATTTTTAAAATATTCACCCTCATTTATATTGATCAAAAAATTATTTTTACATACATGGGTCAGTTTTCTATTCATAAGGGAATATTAATATTCATATAGAAAAGTTAATATATATAAAGTTATGTTAATATTTACCAAAAATGTATGTTAATTATATTAGACTCTAAATATCTTACTGGTCACAACTGTATACGTCAGTTTTTCCAAATTCAAATCACAGAAGCGGAAAATTATGTTTAACAACATGGTTATAACTATCTCCAATAAGAAACTATTTGTTTAGCATGTGCCTCTTTCAGAATAAATTTTTCCACCATGACTAATGTTTCTTACTACATATATGGTTTTCCTTAATTCAATAAATATTTTCTTTTCCTATGATTTTAGGAAAATTCTATGCGACCTCGTTTACTTTTTGAAAGTATTACAAAATAAGATATCAATTTAAAATTAGTATTTTTTAGGTAAATAATTATTATTTATAAAAATTATATATCTCTCATTTATAATATTTTTGATAATATGGAGTTAATTTTTGAATTCTACACAAATAAAAATGGTTAGGGTGAATTTTTGGGATCTTTTTGAAAAACATGAATTTTTTGTAAATAGTAAATACAGTAATTTGCAGTATAAAAAAACAATAAGATAGAAACGTTATTTAATGAATCATGGATGAATTTATCACACTTGGTTCAAACTCACATTCACTTATTACTTTTTTGTCACAATAATTAACACTATTGGTTGTCTTTCGCAAAATAAAAAAATAATGATTAAAATAATGGGAAACACCTCCTACCCTCCACTTTAAAACCACCTGTTGATCCCTCTTATCCACAATCCTATAATCATTTAGTTTCTTCAATGTTATTCTTAATTAATCTTCTCATTTCTCTCTTCACGTCCAATAGCACTGGATCTTTCCAAAAGACTGAAACCCCTTCCTTTAAGGAGGTTGTCGAGATGGAATACTGAAGAGGTAAAATCCTCTTCTTTTTCCCTTTTAATTTCATTTATGTTCCTTCTATTATTAATGTCTCCAGAACTCATTAGTTTAATTGATCATGATAACTCTAATATATTCTATAAAATTTAAATATTTCATTTTAATTTAATAACCATTATCAATATCATTACTCACACACTTTCATTTTAAAAACAAAATCATAATCTGGGAGGTGTCGATTTAGAACCTTTATGGATGATAATGTTTTGTTCTTTTATTTCTTCTATAATGCTATTCATGAAACCATTTTTATGGTTTAAGTAGATTCTAAAATAATTATTATTTCTTATGTAATAATTTAGGATCCATCATTTGGTATGTGATATTAAATAATATAATAAAACTAGTTTGTTGTGATTGAAAAACCACTGTAAGAATATAAATGATTATCAGTTACTATTTCACACTCATAATATATAACCAAATGACGTGTATAACCATTTAAACTTCTGTATTTTAATTAATATAATATAAATTGAATTCTTGATAATTATACTCATTCCACATGATATTCCATTATCATATACAAATATACAGATCACGAAAACCAAGGAAATGAACACTCTTGAGCGATAAATTTGTGTCTTATATCTCATAAAAAGACATTAAATGAAATTAATTAAATATTAAAATATATAAAAAAATTGAAATTAATGTTAAGAATTAAATAATTAATGGATTTAATTTTATTATAAAGTATTTTAATGTCAAATGTAAAAAACACATTTGGACACCTGGTATGGGTTTTCTATCCAGAACACTATATTCATTCGGGTTAGTCATTGTCTCTCCTAGTGAAAATTAAATTTATAATTTTTCATATGATCTACTCATTAATTCTTATTTAATGTTCTATATATGTGTACCAATCATAATACATCTATATTTTATGCGTAGTTAAATATTTTATAACAATAGTTATCAATTCTTCCGGATAAACAAGCCTGATTCCATAGTACTTATCAAATTCATAATTATTTTAAAGTGTACTTTATAATATATTCAATGGCACCATTATTTTTCTAAAACCACATAGTTCATAATGTAAAAAATAACATCATTCATTTATTGTTTCATGCAAATAGATTTCCAAAATAACTCAAGTTTTCAAAGTAAATGTGTATTTCTCTCAAAAAATTACTTGATGATTTTATTAGGGGATTTTTTTTTCTATTTGAAGACCTCTATTCAATTTTATAACTTATTTAGGGTAAAATATTGTGATTATCATCTACCATATTGTATTAAATTGTTTATGATCAGTTTGAATGTCGATTTTATGTCTTGATTCCATTCACCATACTACTCATAATTGTTAGTGTTTGTTTTACAAATTGGGGAATGATATTTCATATTATCATGTTGTTTATGTTTATCCCATTTCAAAGAAATAATTAATTGGAATTAGAAAGTGACAGGAGGGGCCCTATATATCCCCTCAATGAATCAGTAGGTGTCATGAGACAAAATAAATATGTATTTTTCCATGGTCTTTCCCATTTTTAGATATGGTTTTGGTTGGGGCCTTACTCATTTTCAGTTATCCTGGCAAAGGCCTTGATGATATTGTTCATATGTTCATCATTATTCATTCCATAAATATGAAGCTATTATTTTCTAATTAATTTGGTAATTAAACTAGTATAATAATCTTTATTATGTTCTATTATGGAAGTATTTATATATCTCATATTCTTTCCATATTATATTCATGTTTCTTTTTTAAATGCATGCACTTTTTATTTATTCACTATGCCTAATGATTTTGATTTTTATATCCTCCACTGTATTACATACTAATAATAAATCCATTTAAGAGACCCTAACCCTAGACGACTGGATATGGTGCCTTATTTCATTACATTTTCATGAGTACGAGAAATTAAAATCCCAAATTATTGGGTAGTTTGGTATTTTATCGGAAAAACAGATACATAATTAAGGTTAACATTACACTATAAAATTTAATAGTTTATAAAAATTAATTTTAAAACATCCATAAATCCTAGGTTATCCATATATTACATTCATAATATACTCTTCACATCATAGAAAAAATTTAACCTAAATAATAGTTATCTCACATGCCCATTAAGGGTAGAAATTACAGAAGAATATTTCATAAAAAACATTATTCCTGGTGTATAACTTAAAACAAAAGCCTTTAGAAATAAACATGAATATAATATGGAATGAAAACTAGATGAATAAATAATTCCATAATAAAACATAATCAAGGGTATTATAGTAGTCTAATACCCACAGGGACTACCTATTACTAGCTTCATAATGAGGGAATGAATAATGTGGAACATCTAAACCATATCATGATGTCCTAGACAAATTAAAAACAATTATTAAGGCCTCCCCCAAAACCATATCTGAAAATGGGAAAGGCCTTGGCCATTTCCATATATGTTTTCTCACATGTGATCTACTGAGGCATAGAGTGGATATATCTATCCCCACCCATCATTTTAAACGTTCAATTAATTCATCATATGGAAGGGGCTATTAATAAAAATGAAAATATGAAATTACATTCCCTAGTATGTACACATTAGAAGTAACCATTATGAGTAGTATGGTGAATGACATCAAGATTCAACATCAATAGTAAAACAGATCATGAATAATTTAATTTATAATGGTAGAAGACAAAAATATTATATTAACCTAAATACAACATAAAATTCAATATGTGTATTAGAAAAGATGAAAATACTCTAATAAATGCATTAATAATTTTTTTGAGAGAAATACACTTTTACATTAAAAAGAAGAGTTATTTTCGAGAAATAGTTACATAAAATTGAAAACCAAAAAAAAATTAGTTTTCCATCATTAAATATGTTTTTCAGAAACATAATGTTGGATTAAAACATATTATTTAGTGAAAATGGAAATATGTGAGAATCTGAGAAGTTCCCTTGAATCTGGCATGTTTATTAGGAAGAATTGAGAGCGATATTTATATAAAATTTAAAACCCAATAAAATAAAGAAGGATTATGATTGGTGCACCTATATAGATCTTTCATACAAAATTTAAGAGTTTTAAATTATAAGATTTACGAATTTAATTGGTAATAATATAAATAAATAGTAACCTGAAAGAAAATGATGGTTGGGGTAGAAAACCCTTACCATATGCCCGGATGTCTTCTGCACTAGAGATTAATGTCCATGACAATAAAAATAAAACCATAAATTATTTATTTAAAAAAATTATTTAAATGTTTTATGATTGTCATAATTTTATTATATTCATTTATGTCATTTGATGAGTTATATGATACAAATGTAATGCTCAAGAGCATTTTTTCAGTTGGTTTTCATGATCTATATTATTATATATGATAATGGATGTTCTGTGGAATGCATATTGTTTTCCAAAATTGAATGTATTTTATATTAATGAACATAATGTACTTAAAATGTTTATACATATAATTTGGTTATATATAATGAGTATGAAACATTTAATGATAATCTTTTAGATTTTTATGGGGGGTTTTTGATCACAATAAACTAGTTTTATAGAATTTTTCAATATCATGTGAAAATGATTGTTCTAGAATCATGACATACGATATAACAAATATTTTAAAAATATGGTTCTACCATAAAAATGGTTTCATGACCACACTTGAATAAGAAATTGGAGAATAAAACTTTGTCATCCATGATGGTTGTAAATTGGCACCTCAACGATGATGATTTTGTTTTTAAAATAAGAGAGTTTGAAAGTAAGGATATTGATAATGGTTATTACATTATCATGATATAATTAAAGTATATACACCATATTGAAGTTATCATGATCAATTATATAGGGTAGGATAGGAGATAAAATTAAAATAATGAAATTAAAATAAATTAAAAATAAAAAAAGTAAAAGATTTTACCTCTTCACTACTCCTCATTGAGAACCACTTTAAGCGAAGGTGTTTTGGTCTTTCGAAATACCAAGAGATCATGGATGCTGGGAGATACTAATGAAGTGAAATTCAGAAATCATTTATGAGCTTAAAGTGTAAATGGATTGAGGAGAAGAGGGAGTGATGGGTGGTTTTTATCATGGAGGGAAGAAAAATTTTCTCATTCTTTTAATCATTATTTTATTATTTTTCCAAATACAACCAATAGGGTTCATTATTATGTGACAAAAAATTGTAATTTGTGCATGTGAGTTCAAATCCAGTATTTTAGATTAGTCACGATACGTGTAATAGTTTATTTATCATATAATATTTTTATACTGTAAATTACTGTATTTTACTATTTACCAAAATTTCACGTTTTTTATAAATATCCCAAAAAGTAACCCTAACCATTTTTTATGTGTATAATTCAAAAATGATGTCCATTTTATCAAAATAAATTTCCATATAAGATAAATTATATTTTTAAATAAAATCACTATTTACGTTAAGAATACATATTTTAAATCTAAAATTGATTTTATAATTTCAAAAATAAATTATGGTCTAAAAAAATAATCCTAAAATCCAAGGACAGTAAAATATTAATTTAAGAATACATTTAATGAAAATGTATTTTATTTTAAATAGATTTATAAATTGAAAATTTTAATTGATTATTTATTACTCACAAAAATATCAAAACATAATTATTATTTTTTAAAATATTCTCTCACATATATATGGTGCCTAAATTTTATTTATACATACATGGGGGTCGATTACATTTATAAGGGTATTTTAAAATTCAAAAGGTTAACTTACTAATCCTAAGGGTAATTTACTAACTATAAGGTTAATTTAATATTCACCTAAAATGTATGTTGATATTATCACCCTATAAATATCATTCTGATCACTATCGTGTGTGTTAGTTTTTTAAAATTAAAATCACAGAAGTGGAAAAAATATATTTAGAGGCTCGGATATGGCTATCTCCCATAAAAATGTGTTTTTTCCATAGGGGCTCTGTGTTTCATTCCATATATATATAATTTATTTAAAAAACCACAGGGTGTTACATTCTTCCCCCTTACAAGAATTTCAAACTATAAATTACTATAATGATACATAATAAAAATATCTGAGTAGTTATTTATCATACGTTCCTTAGGATCCCATGTTTCCTCTTAAATTTTATGAATTTTCCAAAGATCCATTACATTCTAAGTCGTCTGATTCCTCAAAAATTATTATTTAATTCTAAAATCTAGATATGGTCATCACTGTAAGATAAGTCATGTTCCAATTCTATACCATTAAAAGTGATGAAATGATTTGGGTTCTAAATTTAATTTATGTATAATGAGACATAGAACACATTGTGTCCCATATAACAACAATATAGAATTATCGAACTATATTCCACATCCCTGATTCTCTACAGAATTTCAAATGGTCTTATATACCTGGGGCTTATTTTCCATTTCTTTCCAAATAATATATCCCCCTTCCATGGATATACATTCCTTAAACATGATCTTCCTCTTGAAATTCCACATCCTTCCTTTGATTATCATGATATATCTTTTTCTTATAGTGACTTGTTTTGATATGGGCTTGAAAAGTATTTTCATTTTCTATTGTTTCTTCTAGATGCTCTATTCCCACAAGCATCCTTTCCCCAACTTCATCGTAGCATTTTGGTGCACGGTATCTTTTCTAATACAATGATTCATATAGTGCAATTTGATTACTGGAATAGGATTTATTATTAATGTTTTGGAAAACACTACCAAAGGTAGATACTGATCCCACATTCCTTGAATGTTGACTGAGCATGATCGCAATATATCTTATAATGTTTGGATTTCTTTTCTTGACTACCCTTCAGATCATGGGTGAAAAATTATACTCAAAAGTAGCTCATTGTCCATATATTTCTAAATACTCTTCTATAATTTATATATAAATTGAGGATCATGGTTAGACACAATTTAATGAAGTGCTCCATGATGTCTTAAAACATCATTTATATAGAGTCATGCAAGGCACTCTAGTGGAAGATCCTACCACATAGTAAGGAAATGTGAAGATTATGTATGTTGATCAATAATTACCCATATTGCGTCAATATTTCTTAGAGTTTTTTCCAGTACAGGGAAAACATCCATGGTGATGTCATCCAATTTCCATGCAGGAATAGTTAGAGGTTTCATGAATCCTATAAGATGTTGTCTTTCAGCCTTCACCTGTTTTCAGACTAAACATCATGATACATAATCAGTAGTTTCCCTCTTCATGTTTTATGACCAAAAATGATCCTCCAAATATCAATACATATTAGTGTTAACCAGATTATAGTGAAATTTTAATCATAGACATCATCCAATAAGTCCTTTTTAGCTCAGGTATAGCGGGAACACAAATACTCTTCCGTGTATCATAATTCCATCTTCATATATGAATTCTTCAAACTTCCCATCATTCACATAATTCCTTTTTCATTGATAATTCTTGGAATCAGTCTAAGAACATATAATCCTTTCTAATAATGATGGTTGTACAACCAATTGAAAAATTAGTTATGTTTAGACTTATTTAATCATTCCTATATCCGTCATCGATAGATACATGTACATAGGACCCTTGTTAATTATTTTTTTGTATAAAACTCCATGATGTGTCCTACTCAATGCATCAGATAGCTTATTTGACATTCCTGGGTAGTACTGTATAAAACAATTATAATCCTTTAGTAGCTCAAAAATTCTCCTTTACCTCATGTTGACTTTTTTTCAAAAAGAATATATATTTCAAACTCTTTTGATCAATATATATTTCACATCATTCACAATAAGGATTGTTTCTCCAAATCTTTAGAGAAAATATTATAGATACTAACACAAGATCATAAGTAGGATAGTTCTGTTCATGAAAATTTAACATCCTTTATGAATAAAAAATAACTCTATCAATTTTCATAATGATATACCCATTTCCTTTTATTGATGAATCACTATAGATAAAAAATACACCATTTCCTAATGGTAGAGTTAGCATCGAATAACTCAAAAATAAATTCTTCAATTCTTCAAAACATTCTTCACATTCTATTTTCCAAATGAACTTATCGCCTTTTTTAGTATGTTTTGTGAACAGGTTGGAAAAATAGGCGAAGTTATAAACAATACTCTGATAGTAATCTACTAAACCAAAAAATTACATACCTTTTTTATATTCATTGGAGTTGGCCTTTAATGGATAGATTTTGTATTTACAGGATGAACTAAGATTATATCCTTAGAGAAAATATGTCAAATAAAAGAATCTCACTTGAACCAAAATTCACACTAGCTAAACATCCCATATAAATCATTTATTTTATGAATATTACAAATAATGCGCAAGTGATTCTCATGATATTTAAAGAATTTGGGGTATAAATGGATATCATCAATAAATAAAAAACAATGTCATAAAGGTATACATTGAAAACACTATTCATTAGATCCATGATAATAGAGGTTGCATTAGTTAGTCCAAAAGGCATTACATTAAACTCATAATTCCCATAACTAGTTTGAAATACTATCTTTTGAATACCTTCCTTCCTCACACGCAACTAATGATACCGAGATCAAAGGTCAATCTTTGATAAATATTAGGATCCATGAAGTTGAACATATAAATCCTCAATGTGGGGTAGGGTTACTTGTTATTTATTATAACTATATTGACCTCCCTATAGTTAATACACAACCTCATAGATCTATATTTTTTTCTTTATGAAAAGAATAGGGGCTCCCCAAATAGAAACACTACGGTGAAAAAAATCATTTATCACTCAATTCCTATATCCGTTTCGTTAGTTATACCAATTCCACATTCTCCATTGTATAAAGATTATTTGATATAGGAATTGGACTAAGAGTTAAATCAATAGAGAACTCAACTTCTAACTCTAGAGGATGTTAAGGTAAATACACTGGAAAATTAGCAGTATATTATTTCAAAATAGGTACATTTTCAATTTGAATATTTCATTCCTCACCCATAGATATTTCATTCTCATCCCCACTGTGATTTTCATTATTTATAGATATGAGGATAAGATCTAAATGAGAATCTGATGATGACATTTATTCTCTAATGATAAGGGATTCCACATCATTCTCAAAAATTTTAACTTCCATGTTCTTGAAATAAATTTCGGTGTCATACTTTTAAATCTAATTTATACAAAGGGTTATATCAAATTAAATAATGGGTATGATGATAAGGTCATCAACTAAAGCATGTTTGTGTGTCCCAATGGTGATTTATTGACACATATTTTTTTCAATTGATACTTTCATTAGAATATTTTAATGATAACTTCGTTATTAAATCAAATTTTAAATATCTAATTTTCATAGAAAATTGGGAAGATTTAAAAGAATGCAATGATCTAGAATCAATAAAATAATGTATATGTATTAGAAAATGATTGATGTACTTGGCACTACACCATTTATAATTTCATCTTAAACTGTTGTGATCACATAAGCTTAACCATTATACCTTTGCCTTTTCTATTCCATGTTTCCTTAATAATTTGGAAAATGATTAGGATAGTGTCTAATCTCCAAAAAATTATAACATTAAACATTGATAGCTTCTTTCATTTCCTTGAAATCACCAGTGTGATGGCCACTCTATCCAAAATAGTAGCACATGAATTTTTCTTTTAAGTAGGAACAATGGTGTTTCCTCCCATAAGTGTTGTATGTTATAAAATTTTCCTTTTATACTTCCTTTTACCCATTCAATTATTTTCCACTCTCTTCTTCTATTTTTTCCCATAAATTAATAAGGCCTAGATAAATATTTATCTATCTTTATTAAACATGAGAAAATTTCTTCATATGTTTCAAAATTTTGGAGACTATTTTCCTTCATAGTCATAGTTTTATACCATCAAATAATCTATCAATATTTCTCCTTGGATTACACATACAGTCTTTAGTGTTTTTTTCTATCCTTGTAGTGATGGCTTCATAGTTTTCCACATTTTCATACTATTTCTTTTTGAGACTCAATAATTTCCTCTCCAAATCTTTTTTTTGTTCATGAGGTATATAATTTACGTGGGAAATATATCTAAAATCATTCCATTCTCTTTCTTCTATTTCATTCTCCTTCTTTATGTTTTGAATTAAATACTACCACTGATCTGAATATCCTGATAATAAATAAACATATATGATAATCTTCTCTCTCTTTTTACATCCCTATGAATGATATATCTTCTCTAAAAACATATCCAGTACTCCAATATGGATCGACTTTCATTATCATTCATTGGTCGAGGATTTTTTCACAATAAGCGATCTAAAATTTCTCCACTACATTTTAAATAAGGATTCTCCATATGGGTATGGTAATTATTCATAACATGAATTAGTTGTCCTAGTATTGTTATAAGAGACGTAGCACTAGTCATTTATCTAGTAAAAATATCATTATCATTCATTGGGGGGAAATCCCACCTAGAAGACGTGCATTGATATAATTTATATTCCTTCCACTAGGCACTATTCCTAAATAATGGCACACCGTGGATTAGGTTATGAATCATGATGTATAGTCTAAACATATAAAATACTTAACGAAATTTAAATCCTTTTAATGTATAATCTCACAATCACAGACCTCATTCATTGAGGAATCATTTACTTTTAAATCCTTCATAATAGCTTGTAAATAAAATGAGAATTATCCTAATCATGTCCTATGGGAGTGTCAAACTAGGTGTATAATGCGACCTGTTGTCATGTACCTAGTTACACCGGGTCAAGACCAAAACACATTTTTAGTTTTTTTACTCATAGGTACATATTTTTTAAAACCATATATCCTTTTATTATCTAGTCAGCGATTTATTTTATTCTAAGATCCACATAATCTATTCCATAGAAAAATTATAGGATGTATTTGTACACATATCCTCAAAGCCTATCTAATGGTTTTGTTCCATAATCTATCTTTCAAAACTAATTCCCTGGACTTATACTAAATATCATCTAATACAAACTATAATGACCCTGACATGAGTTTCTTCGATATGATGCCTTATTTCATTAGGTTTTCATGATTAAATGAAACACATATCACAAAGGAATGGTTTTTTTAGTTGTTATGGAATGCTAAAAAAATACACATGTTAAACATTACCTAATGAAAGGTTATACAATATAGAAATTCCTTTAATAACATCCATATCTCCTAGGATATCCCGGAAGTCCATTTATTGTATACTCTTCACATCCCAGAAAAATGATAACATAAAACAAGAGAGATCTCATATGATCAGTAAGGGTAGGAAATACAACAGATGTATCATAAATATAATCATTATCCATTTTTAATAAAAAACAGCTTCCATTAAAAATAATCTTGAATAAAATATGTAAGGAATAAGATCTGAATAAATAATTCAATAATAAAACAAAATGATGGGAATTATACTTGTCAAATAACCACGTGAACTATAAATTATTATCTTCATTATGAGGGAATTCATAATGTGGAACATATGAACCATTTAATCAAGACCCCATCCCATAAAACTAAAAATGATTAAGGCCTTGGCCAAAACCATATATGAAAATGGGCAAGGCCTCAACCAAGTCCATATCAGTTTAGTGTCATGATACCTACCGATGAATTGAGGGGTTATACAGGGCCCCACTCATCACTTTAAAAGTCAATATAATTTCTCATATGAAAGGGGATAAACATAATAAATAATAACATATGATATAACCTTACGCAATCTATACACATAAACAAAAACTCTTCTGAGTAGTAAGTTGAATGGTATCAAGATAGAACACCCATAGTCAAATTGATCATAACCCATTTAATATAATATGGTATATGATAAACATATAATATTAACCTCAATATGACATAAAATGTAACATAGGTCTTGAAATACTCACAAATAATTTAATAAAATCATCGTAGATTTTTTCATGAGATATACGATTTTTCATTGAAATGAAGAGTTCTTTTGGAAAACCCGTAGCATAAACCCAGAAATGAACCAAGTTAGATTTAACATGACGAAATGAGTGGTTTTATATAAATATTTTTTGCTTCAAACTATTTACATATTTCACATTAAAATAAGTATGAATTTGATAAGTTCACTTGAAGCAGGCTTTTGTATTACTAATAATAAAGAATAATATTTAAAAACATTTAATTACCCATAAAATAAACAAGTATTATAATTGGTAAAAAAGTATTTAAAATTAAAACATTATTTACTAGGAGTACATAAGAAAAATTAAGAATTAAATCTATACTAAGAGAGGCAATGAGTAAACTAATAAAAATGGACTCTCTTGATGAAAACTTGTACCTTGTTTCTCAATGTATTATTCACTTGATCCTAATGTCTATAATAATCAAAATAAATACAATAATTATTTAATTAAAATCCTATTTTAAATGTTTTCATATTTTATCATAATTTTACTATGTTTTTTATAAATTATTTATGAGTCAGAAGGTACAATTTTATCTCTCATAAGTGTTTTATTCCTTGGTTTTCAGGATTGGTATAATTCTATATGATAATGGAAGTTCATTTGGAATGATTATAGTTCTCCAAAATACAATTTATATGATATTGACGAAAATACAGTATTTCACCTTATTATACATATCATTTTTTATATTGTATGAGTATGAAACATTTAGTGATAATAATTTACATATTTACAACATTTTTTCGATCACAACAATCTATTTTTATTCTATTATTTAATATCATATAAATAATGATGGTTCCATAATCATTACAGAAGGTATAATACATATTTTAGAATCTATTTTATCCACAAAAATGGTATATTGACCAACCATGATAGAGAAATTGATGAAAAAAACTTCATCATCCATCAAGGTTGTATATCAGCACATCCATAATGATGATTTTTCTTAAAATAAAATTGAGAGAGTAAAAATATTAAAAAGGTATATTTCATTAACATGGTAAAATTTTAGTATATAAACTATATGGGAGTTATCATGATCAATTGTACAAATGAATAAGAGTGATAATAATAAAATAAAGAATATAAGAGAAATTAAAATTAAAAATATAAGTGGATTTTACCTCTTTAGTATTCTTCCTTACAAAACTCCTTAAGGGAAGGGGTTTTTGACATTTGTTAAAACAAAAAGATGGTGGATGTGGGGAGAGACTAGGAAAGTGTAATTCAGCAGAACATTATGGTGCGTCAATGCTTATTAGAGTGAGGATAAGAGGGAGTTATGGGTGGTTTTTAATGTGTAGGAGAGAAGGGTGTTCCATTAATTTTAATCATTATTTTATTATTTTTACATAGATCAACAAAAGTGTTGATTTTTGTGAAAAAATAGTAATAAGTGCATTTGATCTCTAACCAAGTGCAATTACATTATCCATTAGTCAATAAATATTTTATTTTTCAACCTATGATTTTATACTCTAAATTATAGTATTTTACTATTCACCATGAATTAATGCATATTACATTGGCATCGGAAAATTATTCTCATGAAGTGTCCATAGTTACACTTTTTAGAATGATTTAGAATATCTTGTCTTATGGTGCAATCTATAACCTTTTTAAGAGGATTTTAAAATAATAGGACAGAAAAATATTTATTAAAGAATACATTTTAATGAAAATTATTTTTTTAAATAAATATATCACCTTAAAATTGTAATTAAATATTTGTTACTCATAATAATATTTACACTTAAATATTTTTGTTTAAAATATTCACTCTCATTTATATAGTTCCTAAATTTTATTTATACATAAATGTGTGAGGTTTTAATTAATCATGTTACATTACTATTAATAAGGGTACTAAGCGTGGATCTAGATAAAATTAGATGACGACGAAGCTAGGTGGAGCCGAGGTCATGCCTCTGTTGAGTCATTCTTGGAGGAGGTGCTATGAGCAGTGTTGACTATGGATGAGGTGGATTCCAGTGAATTTTGAATCTATCACCATAAATAGAGAGACGCAATTAGGGTTCAACCTCAGTTAATTTGTGGTCTAATTTATAGGAGACCTATGTGAAGTAGGTTTTTGTTTTTTGTCTAAACAAATTTTTGATTCATGGTTTATACTCGTCTACATGGGTAGATTTTTCTATTCTTTGATTTTGTTCTAACTAAATCTCAATATGCAATCCTTTAGGTGGTTCTATTTCTTAAATTTATAGTCATTAAATATATCTAAAGTTGTTATCTTTTTTAACTAATTTATTTGTTTGTTATTTTTATTCTGATGACACTATGGTTGTAATAATGACTTGAATTCGTATTGGTCTGCAAGCTCGTAGATGTCGGTATGTTGAGATCTGAAATTCATCATTGATCTGTAAATGTCTTCATAGTGTTTCCTATTATAGTAAACATTCAATGTAATATTCCTATTTTATTCCCACTTTTTTACTTCATCAAGAAATCTCATATTTCTATAAAATCATTATTTGTGTGTCATACTACATAGAAGAGAGATTTTGATTATAAAATGATTGTTTCTATGTACGAATGAAAGGGGAAAACCTCATTAGTGTGTATAAAGCATATTTCACTCAAACACTTGTCAAAATTTTTTGGATACTTATTATGTCTGACCATAGGGTGGTTAGGTTCATCTCTAAATCTGGGGAAAGCTCTTACATTTTTTTCTACTACAATTTTCAACCATTATTCTACTTCAATTCATGTAAGGGCTTAATTTTTCTGTTCAAATTATGTTATTTTACAATGATATATATATATATGTGTTTTCATATCTATCATATTTTCATAAAGTAATATGGTAATAGAAAATTATTTAATTTCATTCTATTATCTAAAAATATATTTCCAAATGCTAGTTTTTAACATCTGTTTTCAGTTTTTGATTATTAAATTCTTATTGAATTTTAATTGGGAAATTTTCCTTCAATTTTACATGTTATATATATATGTTTATATACAACCTATTATGAATTATAATTTGTCTATATATATATGTTAAATTTCAATATCTGATTATCAAATTTATAAAGAATTTATACTATCATGTTTTGATGTAAGTGATAAATTTTACATTAAAACCTTCATTTAATGAATTTATATTTTATATAGTAACATATTATATATATATATATATTTATCTAAAATTTCTTATTTTATACATTATCGGATCCAAAATTTATATTTTTATATATTTAATTCTTTAAATTTATGTAAAAAAATATGTATTCAATATCAAATTGATGTTCATCATATATATGTGTGTGTGTCTTGATTTTTAAACTCTTTATATAATTACTTCAAAGTGTTGTAAGCGGGTGAAATATATATTCATATATATTATACACATTCTGTAATATATATATATATATGTGAATTAATGATGTTTGAAAATGGGTTTATTATATATATGTGAATAAGGATTAAATGATCCATTAACATGTTTATAATCTCATTCTCATGATTCTAAAAGAATGTTCATATATTGTCTTCATGTTAAATAGAAAATAAGAAAATCGAGATTGTATATATTCATGGACATGCATTTTACATATCATCGACATAGATTGAATCAATAATAAACTCATATTGTGAATTTAATTTCTACGAGTTTTAACCAAAATTATTCAACTCATGAATCTCTTTAGCAATTGAAATGTATAATTTCAGATGTTTTTTTTAATTTTATTGGAAATATATTATTATTATTTATGATCACCTATTTTTATGTCTTGAAAATACTTGACATGAATGGAAGATATAATACATGGGAAGTTTTTGCAAAGGATTATGGCATGAGTTTTGGCCGTAACCAAACTTGCTGGTGATATGCAATGAAATTTCATATATTTATGAATTTACAAACTTATATATAAATATAAGTGGGAATTTTTATGTTAATGTACTTTCAAGATATCAAAACTATAAACTCTAGAGAATGTATGTATAAGTAAATATATTTTAACATGTTTTTAGGAAATCCATCACTTGAATGTTGTTAATATTGAAGGAAATTAAGGACTAAACCCATCCTTTTCTAAGTGGGCAGGACCAAGATAGCCTTCAATGATTACAGTGGCCATAGAATAGTGTTTTATTAATAATCATTTGTATTGTTTTTAGAAAAACACCAGAACATCTTTAATAAAATTTTTGAATGTATGTATTTTATAAAGTGATATAGTATTATTATGACGTATGAAAATTCAAACAATTATTTCAAAGTGATATTTATAAATGTCTTATCAATAGTATTTTCAATTTATTATTTTAAAAGGATTTATTGATGTTTTTAAAACCCCTTACTTGACATATTTAATTGTCAGTCCTAGATTTAATTTATTTTATTAGGTTCCATAGTCATTCTGAAAGTTGTTCATTTAACTTTCAGAGTTAGTTCATGTGATGTCTTTTATTTGATTTTAATTGTTTTAGTAAATTTTTTTAGAGTTTTTAGGTTTTCCTTTTCTCAAAAACCTAGATTTGAAATGGTCATAGTTTATGTAATTTTCATTGTAAATTTTTATTTTATTTTTTAAATAAAATTACACAACATGTAATTAGCATCGAATTTGGAAGCATGTGCGCGGGCTCAGGATATTATTTATTATCCTAAAGTGTGGGATTAGGGATTTATTAAAAAAATTACCTCCTCATTACAAATATCAGTATTTTTATTACCCCCTTGGTATTAGAGGATGTTTAGTAGAAAACTTGGAAGCTAGATTTAGAAAAATTAGATTACGGGATAAAACCCTACAACAAACCTTGAGGATAAGTATATAAGAACATCATTGAATTTTGGTAAGGAAGAGATTATGTGTATATTCATAGAAAATACTTCCATGTATAGATATTATAAGAGTACATGGTTTTAAAATATTTTTACCTAGGAGTAACAATTATGAAATGGTGTTTTGAGCTCGAACTGGGGTAACCTTGTAAACGACAATGGGCAGTACTGTGCACATGGATTCCCACTCCTAGGGGAAATTATTAGGATAATTCGTATATTCCTTACAAGACTTTATAAAGTATTTAAAAGTAAATATATCCCATAGAAAGTTTTTTATGATATTTTATTTCTTCCTTTGGGGTAAAATGAAAAAGTGAAGTGTTTTAGATATGTTATTTCTTCCTTTGGGATGAAATGAAAAAGTGAAGTTTTCCATTTAAGTTTATCATCTATCGGGAGAATTATATTAGTGGTGGTTATTAATTAAAAACACAATGTCAGATGAAGAAATAGAATAAATTAATTGGAGTTTTTTTGTGAAAATTTCATAGAAAAATATTTTCATCATGAGAATGAACAGATATGGAAAGGTAATTCATGAGTCTCCAACAAAAATTGGATGAAAATGATTAAAAGTATGAATCCAACATTAAAAGGATAGAAAGGAATGTTGAAGAATATATAAATTATTCAAGAAGAAATATTGATCAATTAATTTATTGTTTAAAACCAATACTCTAAAGGGAACTCGTCTCCCAATGTTTCTCTTCACATAATGAATTTGTATCATGTGCTGTCATGGTAGAGAAATAATTCTCTATGTCTTGTGATATTATGGGGAACAAAAGTAGAAGAGGGTAGTAGGCGATATAATAGATAAAGGGACGAATAAAAAGGGAGTTTTTTAACATGAAATACATGTGGATGGAGCCACCCTAAAACCATCATAAAAGGAATAGGTGTGTGTTACTTGTGTGGTTGGGGAGGCCATTATACTCGATATTGTAAGGGAATGAAAAAAGCTATCAGTTTTCAATGCTATTATTGTATGTGTATAGTCAAATGAGGTTATTCATAATATAATTTATAGGTAATTCATAACCCTCTACCGCCATGGTGAAAACATTCTTAAAAGTGTCCTGAAATCATAGATATAAATCATTATGAATAACTAAACATTATGTGAGAATAATGAGAGTTAATATTTTAAAAAAATAGAGATATATTATGTTTGTCTCTGGAAAGATGATGAGGCCTAATTTCATTACACTTGGAACTTTGGGAATAATATGAAACATAGGTACGTACATAAGTTATCACTATTATAAATGATATCAGGTTTATGATGAGTGTGGATTTTTAAGGGTTCCTTATTTTAGATTTTAACCATCATTGTTTCAATGTAATCGGATATAACTTATGAGGAGTGAGGATTTTCTCCATTATCTCCTCCACTCTAAAAACCACCCACCACTCGATCTTCTTCCCACTCTTGTAATCCATGAATCTCCTCAATGTTTTCCCAATTAATTATCCCTAATTTCTCCCCACATCCAGTATCTCTTGATCTTTCAAAAAGTCCAAAACTACTTCCCTTGATGATGTTCTCAAGGAAGAGTACTCAATAGCTAAAATCATTTATTTTTTTTATTTTAATTTCATTTAAGTTCTTTCTTTCATAAATATATCATATCCTCTCCTATAAAATTTCTCATGATAACTTCAATATACTATATATAACCCAATTATATAATTTTAATGTATTAAACATTACTAATATCCATACTCACCCTATTTCTTTTATTTTTAAAACAAAATCATTATCTGCGAGGTGCCGATATACAACCTTCGTGCCTGATGATGTTTCATTCTTCAATTTATTCAACAATTCTGCTCATGAAACCATTTTTATGGTTGAAAAAAATATAAAATATGTATTATATATTACATAATGTTTTTGGAACTATCAATTGTACATGATATTAAATAATAGAATAAAACTAATTCTCTATTATAGAAAAACCGCTTTAAAAATATAAATAATGATCAATAACTTTTTCATCCTCATATTCTATAAACAAATGACATGTATAATCATATACAGTACTGGATGATTATAAATACCATTAAAATAAAATTCTATAGAAATATACATATTCTTCATGACCTTCCATTATCATATAAAACTATACAATTCATGATATCCAATTACATGAATGCCCCTAAACGATAAATCTGTATCTTATAACTCATCAAGAAGCAATAAATGAACTTAAGAAAATTATGAAAAATAAAAAAATGTAAATAAGGTTCTGAATTAGATAAATAATGGATTTATTTTCATAATATAGGATGTTATGATCAACTTTAGAACACATTCAGACACAAGGTAGGGGTTTTCTACCTAAACATCCATTTTCATTCGGGTTACGCTTTGTCTCTCTTAGTCCTAATTAAATTATTAATTATTCTGATATACTCCTCATTAGTTTTTTTGAATAGTATATATATTTTTACAAATAAAAATCCATATTTATTTTATGGGTGAATGAAATGTTTTATAAATATCATTCTCAATTCATTTCGATAAATTGGCCTGATTCATAGTAACTTCTAAAATATTTATATATCATAATGTGCACTGTATATTTTTATTAAGAAACAATTTTTTTTATAAAACAAAAATTTTCACCATAGAAAACATAACTAGGATAATTTTTGGTTCTATTAAATTATTTTTTTTAAATAACTCTTATTTTCAAAGTAAAAGTGTATTCATCTCAAAAAATCCTCGATGATTTTATTAAAGTATTTTGGTTCTATTTTGACAACCTAATTGAATTTTATGTCTTATTGATGTTAATATCTTATGTTCTTCATATACAATATTTTATTAAAAAATTTATGATCATTTAGAATGTGGATTTTCTATCTTGAAACTATTCACCATACTACTCGGAATGGTTTGTTGTTCTATTTACAAATTTTTTAATGTTATTTCATATGTTCAGGTTTTTTATATTTAGAACCACTCATATAAGGATTGCATTAGAATTAGAATATTATGGGTGGTGACCTCTATATCCATATAGTTTCATTGGTATGTATCATAAGTCCAAATAGATATAGACTTCGTCACGGCCTTTCCCATTTTTAGATATGGTTTGGGCTGAGGCCTTAATAATTATTAGTTGTCTTGGAAAAGGCATCGATGATTTGGTTCGGATGTATCACATTATTCATTCCCTAAATATTAATCTATTAATAGATAATTCATGTGCCTATTATATTAGTATAATACCCATGATAATGTTTTGTTATGGCATTATTTATTCAGATCTTATTCCTACCATATTAATTTCACATTTTTTAAATGTGTGTTTTTTATTTATTAACCATGTCTAATGATTATGATTATGATATATTCTACTGTATTTTCCACACTCACCAATAATCTATACTCATTATCTTATAATGTTTTATTTTTTATAGTATGTGAAGAATAAATTAAGAATGACCTCTAGAGATAACCTAGGAGTTTTCGATGTTTTCAAAATAATTTTGATAATGGAGTTCCTTTCATGGTATAGTTTTATACCTTTGTATGTATCTGGTTTTCCAAAACTACTAAACTATCCAGTCTTCATGGATTTGACTTTATTTTAATCATGTTGATTTAATTAAATAAGGAACCGACTCGAGGAAATTGGGTTAGGTGTCTTTAAAGTTGGTATCAGGGGATGAAAATCACCCATCAATCATGTTGGAGAACATGAGTAGTGGGGAGTTAGTACCTTATTTCATAATATTAGACAATGATACTGTTCTACTAGATGACGGAACTCTTTTATGTATGTTAGGTCTCTTTTTCAAGAACCCTAATGTTCCTACCATGATAATTGAATGAAAGACCCGGATATCATTGTTATTTCTTTTCTCACTTTGGGGTACATAGCCCCATAGAAGGAAACTGAGCCCCATGTACATAGGCTCTTATGACATTCTGGGTTTAATTGGATTTATGTAATATCATTTTCAAATTAATCCTATTCTTTATAGTAATCACAATGTGGTTCATGCCTCATTATAAAAAAATTACATGTTTGAACCAATGCATGTCCTTAATTCTGATGGTATAGAATTAGAAACCAAATTATTGTACTGTGAAGAGCCTTTACATATTTCTAACACTAAAGAAAAGTTGTTGAGGAATGAGGATACTCAGTTGATAAAGGTTCTTTGGAAATATTATAAAATTTAAGAGGAAAAATGGTAACCTGAAGAACATATGATGAATAACTACCCCAATATTTTAATGAGGTAACATTCTAGTAATTTCGAAGATGAATTTTTTGTAAGGTGGAAATAATGTAACAACCCTATGTTTTATATATATATTTAATATAGAATGAATATAACAATAAGAAATAAAATATTCATTGAATATAGAAATGAAATATCCATATATTCATGTCATGATAAGTGTATAAATTAGGGTGTGAGATGATGTTCTGGAAATTAAATTCATATCTTCTTCGTTGTCCTTCACTTAGTTTTGTTTTTATTATGGAGGAATGAGAATAAGTGAAAGATATAGAGTTCATGTTTGGGTTATCCCATGGTAGAAAAAAAATTTCAATAAATATTGGTGATGGAGAAATTAATTTCAGTTTCAGATATTGATTCTTGACACTTTTTTTGATAATTTATATATGGGATTATTTTTTACATCTTAATATGAGTGTTTTTAAAGGGTTTTAATTTTATTCTATCTAGACATTAAAACATTAGGGAATTGATAATTTTATGTAAAGGGATTGAATTGACTTTTATCACTATTTTTTTAATACATGTATATGTACATTTAAATAAATTATTTTTAGAACATACAATGAAAGGGAGTTTATATATTTATAGTATTCTTATTATTATTGTAAATAACTCTTTAATTATAAATTCTAGTTTTAATTTGTGGTTGTGTAGTGAGTTTAGTTGTTATCATATGATTTGATATGCCACATTAAATGAAGATATTATGTTAATAAAAATATGTTTTAATAAATCCAGGGAAACAGATATTATTATTTAACTAATATTATGTTTTAATTTGATTTCATAGTAATTCTTCCACTAGATATTTTAATTTATTGATGATTTTCTCAAACACGAATTTATTCAACAACGATGAGTGGTATAAATTCAATGATAAATGGTTATTGTTATGTTTATAATTTTATCACCATGTTTTCAAAATTGTGAATAGAATTTTGTTATTGTATACTAAAATCTCAGACTTCAAATACATATAGAATCATGGCCATGTGTTATGCATAACATCAACATCTGTTGATTTTATTATAAAATCATGATTTCAACATAAAATTTAAGGTATGGTTTCGAAAGGATTTATTCAATATTTAAATTTTTTAAAATATTTCATCAATGTGTGAAACATAAAATACTTATTATGACCAATTATTATTAATAGTATAAAGGTTATCCCATTAAAGAATGATTCAATACATCAATAGTAAATGCAAGGGAATATAGCATGTTTTTTTGTTATAACCAAACTCAAAAGTGTTATAAAATTAAATTTCATATATTCATTTGTGGATATACATATAAATATAATTGTGAATGTGTATCATAATTCAGGGACATGTTTTCAAAATTTCAATCTCAAATGAAGATATATATATATGTAATGAAAGATTAATATGATTTCAAAAAATCCGGATGTTTATTGTTGTAAATATAGAATGGAATTATGGATTAAACTCATCCATAGATATGTTTGTATGCCCTAGGCTGTATTCAATGATTCAATTTTCTTTATAAAAGTGTTCTGTTTTATGAATCATGCATATGGTTTTTAGGAAAACACTGCAATGTATTTAATGTAATTTAGAACATAAGAAATTTATTAGTGAGATATAGTATTTATAAATAATATGTAAATTGAAGTGATGTTTTAAAAATTATACTTAAAAATTAATTTTAGATTAATATTTTTAAAAAGATTTATCAATTATTTTTAAACCCTTTACTGGGAATATGAAATGATCACCCCTTTTTTTAAATTTATTTCCCTGGATCAGTGGATTTTTTCAAAGGAATTTTCCTCACACACAGAGTTATCACATGCAATTTCTATTTTTTCATTTTTTTATCCTGTACAACTTTGATAAAATTTTATGGTGTTTCTATTCTCCAGAACCATGACCGGAATTGGTTCTCGATTATGTAATGTGTTGTTTAATTTGTCAGTTTCTTTTAAAGAAAATTATTACATAGCATGTTTTAGCACCAAATTTGGATGAACAGTATCAGGTCATTATAATTGGTATAATAACAAATACTCTATGCCTAAAACTATCTACATGTGTAATTAAATAAGGAAATATAGTGGGATTATTCGTTCACTTCATTTTCATGATCACTATAATTGTATATCATAATTGAAGTGTATGTGGAATGAGTATAGTTCTCTATAATTGAATATATATGGTATTGATGAACATAATGTAGTTTAAATGGTTATATAGATCATTCGGTTATATATTATGATTATGAAACATTTAGTGATGTTCACATAGATTTTTATGGTGGGTTTTAAATCAAAACAAACTTCTTTTACAATATTATTTAATTTCATGTCAAAATAAAAATTTCAGAAACATTACATAAAATATAATGAATAACTTTTAATCTAATTTGACCATAAAATGGTTTCATGAAAAGACTTAATGAAGATATTGAATAATGAAACTTCCTCATCCATGAAGGTTTTAAATCAGCACATCCCACACTACGATTTTGTTTTTAAAATAAATGAGGGGGAGTAAAGATATTAATAATGATTATTAGATTTATATGATATAATTATAGTATATTGAATTTAATATAATTATTATGATAAATTAGACAATGTAGTTTACGATATAATAATAAAATATAGAACATAAAGGAAATTTAAAAGAAAAAAACGACAAGGATTTTACCTCTTCTGTACACCCCCTTAAGAACCTTCTTAAGTGAAAGGATTTTTGGGTTTTGGTAATACCAAAAGCTATCATACATGAGGAGACTCTATGTATGAGTTATTGGGAAGAACATTGAGGATCTTAATGTCTTAGATGAGTTATGATAAGAGGTAGTGATGGGTGGTTTTTATACTGGACGAGATGAGGGTTTTCCCATTATATTATTCATTATTTTATTATTTTTCCAATGAAAAAAATATTGTTGATTATTGTGAAAAATAAGAATATTTGCATGTGAGTTTGAAAGAAGTGTGATCACATCATCTATAATGTAAGGAATAGTGTATTTATATTATAATGTATTTATATAGTAAATTATCATATTTTACTATTAAATAAAAATCCATGTTTTTCCTAAAAATCTCAAATATTAACCCAATATTTTTTTTGAGGTGTTTAATTATATAATGAATTCCATTTATAAAAAAATTATAAATATGAGAAATCTATTTTTTAATTAAAATCATTATTTACTTGAAAAATACAAACTGTAACTTTAAAACTGATTCTATAATACTTTCAACAAATTACTAAGGCCTCAGAAAATTATCCTAAATTAATAGGGGGGAAATATATATTGATGAATACATTTTATGAAAAAAAAATTATTTTAAATAAATAAATTAATATAAAATTGTATTTAAATATTTATTATTCAAATAAAATCAAGACATAATTATCAATTATTAAAATATTCAATATCAATTAAATGGTGCCTATATTTTATTTTTATATACATGGGGGAGGTTTCTATTTATATGGGAACGTTACTATTAATATGGGTAAGATACTATCCATAAAGGAAAGTTAGTATTCCCCAAAAATGCATGTTGAGCCCATCAGAATCTACATATAATGCTGATCACAATTTTTTATGTCATTTTTTTTGAAATTCAAATAATAGAAGTGAAAAAATTATGTTTTGAGGCTAGGTAATAAATAAATATTATCATAAGGTGTTTGTTACACAATGCCTTAGTGATGTGTGCAGTATATATGAAATTTATTTTAAAAACATGGTTTGTTGGATTATATACAGTAAAGACCCCGACCCAAGTTTCTTAAGAAAGTTTCTTATTTCATTACATTGGAATGAACAAAAGAAATTAAAATAAAAAAGGACATAGCAGTATATTATTATTAGAAACCGAGATACATACATAATTTTAACATTACAATTTTAATGAAACAAAATATAGACATTACTTTGAATATATTCTAAACTCCATGTTTATCACTGTAGGTCATTCATAATATACACTTCACATCCTTGAAAAAAAATAAAAAAAAGGGTGAGCATAGATGATCAGTAAGGGTAGATAATTTATTGTAATATTTCAAAAACAATAACAATTGTAATGGTTAAAAACTAAAAACACAAGCCCTTAAAAATAAACATGAATATATTATATAAGGAAGAAGATTCAAATAAATAATTCCATTATAAAACATAATCAAGGGTATTCGACTAGTCTAATAACCACATGAGCTATCAATTAAAAGTTTCTTGATGAGGGAGTGTATAATTTGTGACATCTGATCCATATCATCAAGGTACCGACCAAAAAAACTAAAAATGATAATGGCCTCATCCAAACCATATCTCAAAATGGGCAAAGCCTCAGCCAAGCCCATATATGTTTTGTTTAATGCGACCTACCGATGCATCGAGGGGCTATAACTGACCCTACCCATGACTTTCTATGACTTATTAATTTCTCTTTTTAATGGGTCTAAAAACATACCACATGAACATGTGAAATAACATTCCCTAATTTATACACATAAACACAAATAATTCTGAGTAGTATGGTGAATGGAATGAAGATATCACATACACATTCAAACTAATCATGGACCATTTAATAAAATATAGTAGATGATAACCATAAGATATTTACCTCAACAAGAAATAAAATTCAATCTAGTTTTTGAAATAGAAAAAAAGTACTTTAATCAAATCATTGAAGAATTGTCGGAAAAAATACTCTTTTACTTTGAAAATAAGAGATAATTTGGAAAAATAATTACATAATACTAGAATTAAACTATGTTATTTATTACTTTATGAAATTAATGGTTTTATTAAAATAATTGTGTATTAAAAAATATTATATAGTGCACTATAAAATATTAATGAATATGAGAAGTTCCCATGCATCAAGATTGTTTATTGTGAAGAATTGATAACGATATTTACAAATCATTTAACTCCCCATAAAATAATTTAGCATTATGAATGGTACATAATTATATAAAATTAACCTGTAATTTATGATTATTACATAATAATAACTATTAATTTAATTCGGACTACGAGATACAAGGTTTAACCCAAAATAAAA
The DNA here is from genome assembly GCA_963277665.1 of Viscum album. Classification (NCBI taxonomy): domain Eukaryota; kingdom Viridiplantae; phylum Streptophyta; class Magnoliopsida; order Santalales; family Viscaceae; genus Viscum; species Viscum album. The sequence continues at coordinate 43,510,489 of OY728162.1, forward strand.
TTAAGGTTCTGGTAGAAAACCCTTACATTGTGTGTGAATGAATTCTGTATTTGATAATAAAGTCCTGGATAATTAAATTAAATCAATAATATATTTAATTAAAAACCTTATTTACATGTTTTTTTATTTTTCATAATTTTATTATTTTAAGTTATGGAATGTGGTTGAGTTATAAATATAGATTTATCACTTGGGAGTGTCTGTTTACATGGTTTTCATGATTGGTATATTTGTATGTGATAATGGAAGTTCATATGGAGATATTATAGTTATAAGGACATTAATTTATATTATATTTATGAACATCCTTTAGTTTGAATTATTATACCTGTAATTTGGTTTTATACTATGATTATGAAACATTTAGTGATAATCATTTAGATTTTTACGACGGTTTTTCGATCACAACAAACTTGTTTTATTCTATTACATAACTTCATGTAAAAATTACAGTTCTATAATCATTAAATATTATATAATAAATATTTCATAATTTAGTTCAACCATAATAATTGATTCATGACCAGTTGTGAAGAAGAAATTGTTGAATGAAACTTTTCCGCCAATGAAAGTTGTAAATCGACCCCTCCTTGACAATGATTTAGTTTTTAGAAATAATGAGAGATATTAAGGATATTGAAAACTATTATTACATTTCCGTGATTTTATTATAGTATAAATTCTATATTTTTGTTGTAATGATGAACTAGACAGAGTAGTAGAGGATATGAAAAACAATAATGAACTTAAAAGAATGTAAAAGGAAAAAAAGAGGATTTTCACTATTCAGTACTCCTCTACGAGAACCTCCTTAATGGATGGGGTTTTGATCTTTTGGAATTACCAAGAGATCCTGGACATGCAGAGATACCAAGTAAGTGTAATTTTTTAGAACATTGAGTATATCAAAATCATAGATGATGGAGGATAAGTGGGAGTGATGAGTGGTTTTTATAGTGGAGGAGATGTGGCTTTTCCCATTAAATTAATCATTATATTATTATTTTTCCAAATAAAACCAAGAGTGTAGATTCTTATGAAAAAATAATAATAAATGAATTTGAGTTCAGAAATTTTATACTTAAATCATCAATGATTCAAGAGATAGTGTATTTAAATTATAATGTGTGTATACAGTAAATGATCTGTTTTTACTATTCCCCAAATAATCATGTTTTTAATAAAATTCTGAAAAAGCTCCATAACCATTATTCAATGTGTAGAATTAAAAAAATGAAATCTATTTTATGAAAATAATTTTATAAATAATGTAATGTAATTTTAGTATAAAATTATTATTTACATTAAAAATACATTTTTAAAATTTAAAACTGATTTTATAATACTTTCATAAAATGACAAATGTCTCATTATATTATCCTAAAGTCATATGAAAAAAAAATTATTGTATAATATATTTTATGGAAATGAATTTTAATTTAGAAAAAATTATTAATTTAAATGTGTAATTAAATATTTATTACTCATAAAAATATCAACTCTTAATTATGAGTTTTTAAAATATTCACTCTCATTTAAATGGTTCCTAGATTTTATTTATACACACATGGGTGAAGACTGTCTGAATAATCACTTACACATTATTCTAAAGAGTCTTATAAGAAATGAACTATATGTGATGTTTAGAAAGTGTGAATTTTAGTTTTAGTCAATTTCTATTATTTCCCATATTTTCTCTAAGGATGGAATCTTAATTGATATAGTGAAGAAAAAGTCTATCCATGTATGGATTAATCTAACAATAATAATCTAGGTACATATTTTTTTTTAGCATGTAACTATCAATGTTTCATCCATAAATTCTCCCATTTACCCAACCTGATGACCAAACATACTCATAATGGGGTTAAGATTGTATGGAAAAAATTGTGTGATTAATGTATTGATGAATTAAAGAGGATATTATTGAATGATCCAATCCTGATTTTACCCTTTGGAAATAGTGGATTTGTGATATATAATGATTCAAAGGACTTGTTTGTGTCCTTATACATAATGATAAAATTATTTCCTATGCATATTTGTAGTAAAACAATTCATAAACAGATCTTTCCAACTCATGATCCTTAGTTATCAGTTGTAATCTTTACTCTGAAGAACAGGAGACATTATCCTTGTGGGGAATGTTGTGATATATATATCACACATTATTGCAATATATATTCTCATAGAAAAAAACATAACATGATGAAAAGGTGGTGTCTTGAGCTACATAAATATTATGATAGGTTCGTACCATACCACCCAAGAAATGAATATAAGGTAGTTGATGTATTGATCATGAAGGATCATTGAGTTTTAAAAAAACGAGAATTGGCAAGGATATTATGTGCACAGATCTAGCGAGGATGGATATATGAATTATTAATGAAGTTGAAACATCACTAATTCTTTAATTGGTTTCTTAATAATATTTATTAGAAAGGACTACAAGTTCTCCACACAATGAAGAGAATATTAAAAATGAAATTAATGTTGTGAATGATGTGAAGATGGAAGAATTCATATATAATGATGGAATTCTAAAGATGTTTAGTTTTCGGATAATTGAAGGATTAAAAAACATACTATATGATTCATGAATCATATACCCATTCTTATATTGAAAGGGGTTGACATCACCAAGTATATTGTCCCTAGATTCCCCAAAACTCCAATAAGGAATGATGAAATATGTGTAATTGTTGATCAACATTTGAAATCATCACATTTCCATTATATAAGAAAGTATCCTTCACTGGATATCCATGAATGACTCTATATCAATAATGTTGTAATAATTCATAGAGAACTTCTTTCAATACTGTCTAATTGTGATCCTTGATTTACATATTAATTTTGGAAATGTATTTAGAATGTTTTGGACACTACGCTTCATTTGAGTACTACATATCACCCCATACGTAAGGACAGTCAAAAAGGACAATCCAAACATTAGATGACAAGTTGAGAACATGATCTCTCGTCATTCCAGGTAAGTGGGTTCAGTATTTACCTTCAGTATAGTTTAGCTACAATAATAGTCTCAATTCCTATATTAAAATAGAATCATTTCATGTATTGTATGGAAAGAGATATTGTACAGCAACATGTTGGGATGATGGTCATGAATGTAATCTTATGGGCACATGGATTGTGGAGGAAATAACATCAAAGGTGAAGACTATTCAAACCCATATCAAAGATGATAATGTAGTCAAAAGATATATGCTAATACTCGAAGGAAGGATTTGCAATTTCAAGAGGTAGATCATGTTTTCTTGGAAGTATCACTATGTAAGGTTTTTTTAATAACTGTAAAAAATGAAACTGAGCCCTATAGGTGTTAAAAAATAACATTAATAAAATCATGGGGTTTTTTTGAGAGAAATACACATTTTCTTTGAAAATAAGAGTTTATTTGAAATCTATTTTCATAAAAAAAGAAAAACGATAATTTTTCCACGATGAAATGAGTGGTTTTACAAAAATAATTTTGGATGAAAATATATTATTGGGTGAAATTAAAAATTATTAATAATTTGAGAAGTTCCCTTGAATTGGTATTTTTTAACTGGAATAATTGATAAATATATATATAAAACATTTAACTCCCAATAAAATAAAGAAGGTTTATTAATAGTACACATATATATAACATTAACAAATAATTTATGAGGATTACATAAGAATTATAATTAATTTAATTTGAATGAGTATAGATAAATGGTGACATAGAAGAAAATGGGGGATCAAGTAGAAATACTTAATCATATGTCCAAATGTGTTCTGCAATTGAGCTTAACTTCCTTGATAATAAAAATATATCCATTAATAATTTAATTAGGAACGTTATTGACTTGTTTTTTCATTTTTCATAATAAAGGTTATTGTAATGTTCAAATAACCACATGAACTGTCAAACAATAGATTGAAAATAAGGGAATGAATAATACAGGACATCTGAACTATATCATCAAGGACTCAGCCAAGTCAACTAAAAATAAATAATTCCTTGTCCAAACCAATATCTAAAAATGGGAAAGGACTCAGCAAAATCCATATATGTTTTTTCTTATTGAGACCTATCATTGCATAGAGTATATATTATGGGCCCCACTAATAACATTCTATATCCAATTCCGTCCTCATATGAATGAGGATAAAAATTAGCAACATGAACATATGAAATAACATTCACCAATCTTTAAGCATAAACTCTAGCCTTTATGACTTGTTTGGTGAATGGTGTGAAGATATCACATCTATATTCAAACTGATCACAATCCATTTAATTCAATATGGTTGATGATAAAAATAATATATTAACCTGAACAAGACATAAAATTCAATAGAGGTGTTGAAATAGTTAAAATAATCTAAAAATTTCATCGAGGATTTGTTTGAGAGAAATTCAGTTTTACATTAAAAAGAATAGTTATTTTGAATGAATTTGTGCATCAAACCATTACAGATTCATTTTTTTATTAATGAAAATAGTGGATTTAAAAAAATAATTGTGGGTACTACATATTGAAAATTAATAATATATAGCTTCTTAAAGAAAGAACTCAACATGGGGAAAGGCTGATTGCTTGAACTACTCAATTATTATGATTCTTCCATACACTACCACTCATGTATTTTAAATAATGTATAAGATGAATTGAGAAGAAAGCATCATGGTGTTCTAAACACATTTAGACTTTATAGGAATCCTATGTACATAGATCTAGTGAGAATGGATGTGGGAATTATTAACAAAATGAAGAATCGCTACTTTTTCAATTGGTTTCCCTACAATACATATTATAAATGAGTAAATTTTCTCATCCTAATGATGAGAATATTAAAAATAAAATGAATCTTGTTAATTATGTGAAGTTAGAAGAATTCGTATATGACAATGGAATTAGATGATTAGGAGGAGGCTTTAAGATCCGGCTTTACCAATGCTAAAAGTGTTATTATTGTATTATTTTAATTGTTCAGATTTCTCCATACATATTTGTAGAACTAATATGTATATAGATATGAATGAACATTTCTAGTGGGATAACATGAAGAATGAAGTTTCTGATTTTGTTTCATGATGTTTAGTCTGTCAACAGGTGATGGTTGAATGAAAATATTCTAGAGGAGTCATGAAATCTCTACCTATTCCTACATGGATATGGGATGACATCACTATAGATTTTTTCACTAGATTTCCCAAAACTCCAATATATAATTGTGTAATAATGGTAATTATTTAATTACATATGAAATATGCGCATTTTCATGCTATAATGAAGGATCTTCAACTAGAATCTCCTTTCAAGAATCTATTCAAATGATGTTTTAAGACTTCATGGAGAACCACATTCAATAGTTACCCTCATATATTAGTATAATACACTTGTATCATTGTTCAAAACTATCGTCTTCTTCTCTATTTTCCCCTTATATTCATAACACATACTGATTAATTTCATTGTCTTGATATCACATGAGAAAATATCATTGTATGATGGGATGTTTTGGGAGACTAGATTCAGTTGAGGAAAAAATACATTTAAATCCTTCATAATGGATTTTATTATAAAATTTATTACCCTAATAATATCCCTAGAGAGTGTCAAACCATGTGTAAAGTAAGGAAAACTATCATGTAACAGTTTAACCATAATCAAACTTGAAACACCATTTCAATGTTGCTACTCATAGGTACATCTTTTCCAAAACTATATCATCATATAGTATCCATATAGATTATTATATGGTAGGAATACCCTCATAACCTCTTCCCAAATAAAATTATAGGATGTTCTTGTATACATATACTCAATCTCTATCATAAGGTTTTGTTCCCAAAACTATATTTTCTAAATGTAGTTTCAATATTTTCTATTAGTCCTATTCTCATACAAACATTAAAGACCCCAACCCCAGTTTCCCAATCTTTATACCTTAATTCATTACATTATAATTATTAAAAGGAATTAAAATACCAATGGACCATGTAGATTAGCATTTTTTAGAAAATAGATACATTCATAAGTTTGAAAGTATAATGTGAAAGGAAATATAATATTAAAATTCATTCTAAAACATTCATAACTCCTAGAATATCCTTATAGGCCAATCATAATATACACTTTACATCCTGGAAAAAACATAACATAAAAAAGAAGAGTTTTTTCATATTCTTAGTAAGGGTAGGAAATACAGTTGAAGATATAATAAACATAAAAATTTGGCATGTTTAATAACTAAAAACCCATACCTTTAAAAATAAAATTTATGATAATATGGGAAGAATAAGAGGTGAATAAATAATTTCATAATAAAACTTAATAAAGGGTATTATACTAGTCAAATAACCACATGAACAGTCAACTAATATCTTCATAATGATGGAATTAATAATTTAGGATATTAGAACCATATAGTCATGGCCTTTTCCAAGACAACTAAAAATTATTAAGGCGCTATCCAAAAACATATCTGAAAATGGTAATGGACTTGGCCAATTCAATATATGTTTTGTATGATGAAACCTACCAATTAATAAAGGGGCTATACCTAGCCCCACTTGTGACATTATATGTCTAATTAATTCCTCATGTGAAAGGGGCTAAATATAAACAACGTGAACATATGTAATAACAATCCCCAATCTTTACACAAATACACTACCCATTCTAAGTGGTATAGTGAATGGTATCAAGATAGGAAATACACTATCAAATTCATCATGAAAATTTTAATAAATTATGTTTAATTATGAACATAAGATATTAACCTGAATAATACAAAAAATTTAATTGGGGTGTTGAAATAGATAAAAATACTCTATTAAAATAATTATGGATGTTTTTGAGAGAAATACACGTTTACATTGAGTAGAATAGATATTTAGGAAAACTTGATACATAAAATCATAAATGAACCAAGTTATATTTTCCATGATTAACTGATTGGTTTTATAAAAATAATTGTGTATCAAAACATATTATATTGTGTACTTGAAATTATGTAATAATTTTAGAACATCCCTTGAATTCGGAATCATTATCGGGCTTGTTTATTATAATGAATTGCAAAAAATGTTTATAAAACATTTGAATACCCATGAAATAAAGAAGGATTACGATTAGTAAACATATTTTTAAAATTCACACATATTTTTTGAGGAGTACATAATAATAATAACTAATAATTTAATTTGGAAAAGGGGAGAAAAATATTTACCTGAACAAAAAATTCAGTTCGGGTAGAAAACTCATACCTTATGTATGAATGTGTTCTGCACTTGAGAATTACATCCTTTATAATAAAATTAAATATATTTATTTTTTAATTAATAATATTATTTAAATTTTTTTAATTTCAATATTTTTATTTAGTTCATTTATGGCCTTTTAATGAGTTATAAAATACTAATTTATTGCTCAGACGTTTGTTTTCTTGAATTACATGACCAGTATAATTGTTTATGATAATGGATGTTCACATGGAATGAGTTTTGTTCAACATAATTAAATTTAAATGATATTTATTAACATATTTTTATCTAAATGGTTATATATATATATATATATTGTTATATGATATTAGTATGAAAAATTTTTTGATTATCATTTAGATTTTTACGACGGTTTTTCAGTCACAATTAAATAATTTTATTCTATTATTTAATATAATGTACAAATGATGGTTAAATAATCAATAAATAATATATAATACATATTTTAGAATCGTCTTAAACCATAAAAATTGATTCTCTATCAGCCTTGATGATGAAATTGATTAATGAAACATCATCTTCCACAAAGGTTGTAAATCGATACCTCCAGGATGATGATTTTGTTTTTAAAATCAGATAGAGAGAGTAAGGATATTGATAATGGTTATTATATTAATATTATAAAATTCCAGTATATAATATATATTTGATCTATCATTATCAATTGGATATAGGAGGTGAGGAGATAATAATAAAATAAATAACGTAAATGAAATAAAATCCAAAAGAATGAGAAGATTATACCTCTTGAGTACTCCTCCTTGAAAAAAAATAATGGAAGGGTTTTGGTATTTTGGAATGATAAATAGCTCCAAGATGTGGTTAGAGGCTATGGAAGAGTAATTGGGATTAATATTTGGGAGCTTCAAGGATTATAGGAGTGAAGATAATATGGAGGGATGGGTGGTTTTGTAGTGGAGGGGAGGAGGGTTTTTCCATTATTTTAATCATTATTTTATTATTTTCCCAAAGACATCCAATATTGTTGATTCTTATTACCAAAAATAGAAATAATTTTATGTGAGTTTCAACCATGTTTTCTAAAATATTCCATGATTCATGTAATAGTGTACTTATCTTATAATGTATTTAAAGAGTAAATTATTGTATTTTACTATTCACCAAAAATTCGTGTTTTTCTGAAAAATCCAAAAAATTAATACTAACCATATTTCAATGTATATAATTCAAAAATAATATCAATTTTATCAAAATTATTTTCTAAATAAGATAAATGTAATTTTTAAATAAATAATTATTTACATGAAAAATCATATTTTAAATATTAATTTCGTTTTACAATACATTGTAAAATTAAATAAGGTCTCAAAAAATTATCTTAAAAATATAGGACAAATTTTTTATTAAAGAGTAATTTTCTGAAAATGAATTTTATATTCAATAAATAAATATTAAAAAATTTAATTAAAAATTTATAACTCTCAAAAATATCAACAGATCATTATTTTATATTAAAACTTTCACTATCATTTATGTCGTGCCTAAATTTTATTTACTCAATCATGGGCAACGTTTCATTTCATAAGAGTACATTAATATCTATTCGGTTAAGTTATTATTCATAATAGTATGTTACTATTCACAAAAAATGAAAGATTGCCCTATCATTTATAACTCACAAAAATATCAACAGATCATTATTTTATATTAAAACTATCACTATCATTTATAAGTCACATCTCCAATTCTCCACAGAATATCAAAATCACAAATTTACTTGTGGCTTAGTTTCCCTCTGTTTCAAAATCATATAACACCCTTTCATGAGGATAGTTTCATTAAAATGTGATATCCCTCTTGAAATTCAAAATAATTCCTTCAATTATATGCATAAAACCATTTCCATATTTGATATTCTTTGACATGGGTTTGAATAGTAATTACCTTTAGTTTTATTTCCTCTACAATTTCTTGGATCACAAGCTTCCTTTCATTAACATTATCCCACCATGTTGGTGAACAACATCTCTTCTGGTACAACACTTCATATGGTGCTATTTTTATACTGGAATGGAAACTAATATTTTATGAAAACTCCACCAAAGGTATATATTGATCCCATATACCATGAAATTCGAGTGAACATCATCCCAAAATGTATTCTAATGTTTGGATCATATTTTCTGAATGACTGTCAGTTTGTGGGTGATGAACAATACTCAAATGAAGCTCAGTGTCCAACACTTCCTGAATACTTTTCAAAAACATATATGTGAATTGAGGATAAGGATCAAACACTTTTGAAATAGGTACTCTAGGATGTCTTAAAACATAACTGATATGGAGTCATGCAAGGAGCTCTAGTGTAATATCCTCCCTTATAAAAAATGAAATGTGCAAATTTCGTATGTTGATTAATAATTAACCATATTGAGTCATACCATTATGTAGATCATGGAAATACATTGAAGCAATCCTTGGTTATGTCATCCAATTATCATGTAGTAATTGGTAAATGTTTCATGAATCCTCTAGGATTTTGTCTTTCATCCTTCACCTATTTACATACTAAACATCTTGATACATAATCAACATTTTCTCTCTTCATGTTATCCCACCAAAATTGTTTCTTCAAATCACTATACATCATAGTTATATCAGGATGTCTATAGAAAATCAAAATATGGTAATCATCAAATAAATCCCTTTTTATCTTTGGTATAGCGGGGTGAGAAAGCCTCTTCCCAAACATCAAAAATATGTCTTTTTATATTAATTATTCCAACATCCCATCATCTATAGAATTAATTTTATTTTAAATATTCTCTTAATTATGCTGATAACTTTTAATCATTTCTAGTATGGTTGGTTGGTCAACTAATTCAAAATGTATTGATGTTTAACCTTCTTTAATAATTCCCATATTCAACCTTACTAAATCAAAGTACATATGATCCCTGTCAATTTTCCTTTTTTTAAACTCCATGATCCTCCTTCTGAATGCATCAAGTACCTTATATTCCCATCCTAGGTGGTAGTGTATGGACCAATCATAATCCTTGAGTAGCTCAAGCTATTTACATTCACTCGTGTTGAGTTATTTTTGTGGTAAATATATTTCAAACTCTTGTGATATTTATATATCTTACATATTTCACCATAGAGATAGTGTCTCCATATCTTCAGATAAAAGATTATAGGTACAAACTGAAGATCCTGAGATGGATAGTTATGTTCCTGAAATTTTAAACGCCTTGATTCAGAGGAAATAACTATATAATTTTCTATAAAGGAATTGCCAGGTTGTTTTTTTATAAAGTATTATAGATCATAAATCCATTATTTCTCGATGGTAGAGTCTGAATGGGAGCATTCACTAATATTCACTTGAATTATTAAAAATATTCTTCACATTATTTTTCCATTTTAACATAATCATTTTATGTGTAAGATTGGTCATTGGGTTGCCTAAAATAGAATTTTTCTAATTAAAATGATCATAATAACCAACTAAACCAATAAAACTATGTAACTCAATTATGTTCATTTGAGTAGGAAATTCCTAGAAATCATTGGACTTCACACAATCAACTAAGATTCCATAATTTGAGACAATATGGTCATGAAAAGAAACTGACTAAAGCTGAAATTCACACCTCCTAAACTTCTTATATAATTCAATCCTTCAATGTGTCTTAAAAATAACATTCAAGTGATTCTCACGATCATTATAGCTTTTTATGTTTACACCAATATCATCAAAAAACACTAAAATAAAGTCAACATAATTTTGGATGAAAACTTTATTTATTAAATCCATGAAAATATATGGTCCATTAGTCAGTCTAAAAAGCGTTACTTTAAACTAGTAATTCCCATACATGGTTTGAAATGATATATTTGGAATATATTCCTTCCCCACAGTCAATTGATGATAACTATAATGAAGGTCAAACTTCAAAAAATATTGGTCTTCATCAAATTGATCAAATAAATCATCAATGTGATGTAGGGGGTACTTTTTTTGTAAAAACATTGATCTCCATGATTTAAATGAAGAACCTAATAGATTCATCATTCTTCTTAAAGAAATTAATAGGGGATCCTCGTAGACAAACCCTAGAGAAATTAAATACATTATTAGTCAATTTATCTATTTGACTATTTAGTACAACCAATTCGATAATGGTCATTCTATAGAGAGTATTTGATATAGTCCTTGAACCAAGAATTAAATCAATAGAGAACTCAACTTCCCACTCTAGTGTATTTCCCGGTAAATCCTCTAAAAACATCAACATATTCTATCCCAATTAGAACATACTAAATTTGAATATTTTTTTCCTCACAAATAGATATTTCATTCTTATACTCCCAAAGAATTTACTTAATTTAATATACTATGGGTGGATCTATATAAGAATCATATGGTGAAATTTCTGCTCTAAAGACAAGGGATTCAACATCGTTCTCAAAAATTGTAACATCCATATTCATTCAATAGAATTTCATGTCATAATATGAATTCCAATCCATAATGAGGGTTAAATCAAAATCAATCATGGGAATTATGATAAGGTTAGAAACTAAATCACATTTATGGGTCATATGAATGATTGACCGACACATCTGTCTTGTAATGACAAATCCCTTTGGAGTTCTGACTAACAACTCCTTTATTAAATCCAATTGGAAATACTATTTTTATTTTAAAAATAAAATTTTATAAATGAATGAGATGATGCATAATCAAATGAAGCATAAGATATGATTGAGTAAATGATTAATGTAACTATAACCACATCATTAGTAATTTCAACATTAGTAGTTGTGATTGCATATGATTCACATTGACCCCCTTGGCCATTTTAAGACATGTTTCCTTGATGCTTTAGAAAATAATTTTGATAGTGTCCCATATATATATGCACTCATTGTTCATAAAGAAGAATTTTTTCTATGTAAATTTACTTACTATCCCTACATTCAATTTCATTTAATTATTCCAACTCTTTTGTGTTTTGAATTAACGACCACCATTGATCCACATCTCCCAATAGATGATAAACCTCCTTGAAAAACTTCTCTAATTTGTTACATCACATTAAGAGAAATATCATCTCTAACACACATATCCATTGTTCTAATATGAATGGGTTGGTAGTCCCATTGAATAATAGAGTTTGTTGTTGTATTAAGAATTATAGCATAGCTCCTCCACAATATGGATCAGGATGCTCCATACAGGTAAGGTTATTTTTCATATCCTAATTCAGTTGTCCAAATATAGTTATAATTTTCTGAACACTAGTCATAACTCTAGTACCAATATCAATATCTTCCATAGGATTCCAATCAGTACATTGGATACATGCATTTATATGGTTTCCATTCCTTCCACCAGGAGCCATTTAAAAATAATGGAACACACTAAATTTGGTTATGAATCAGTATATATAGTATTAAGTAGAAACATACATAATGGAATTTATATCTTATGCATATCTAACATCTCAATCATAAACAATATTTCCTTGAGAAATAATTTTCTTTTAAATCCTACATAATGGATTCTAAAAATGTAAAATTTATCTTATGAATATCTCCTAGGAGTGTCAACCCAGTTGTGCAATAAATCCCATTGTCATGTACCAGGTTACACCAGGTCAATCCAAAAACACTATTTCAAAGTAGTTACTCATAAGTATACATGTTCTAGAACATATTCTAATTATAGGACCCAGACAAGTATTAATTTTCTTAGAGTATCCACATAATCTATTCCTTAACAAAATTATAGGATGTTATTTTATTCATATCCTCTACATCAATCTTAGAATTTTTATCCCTAATCTAAATTTTCTAAATCCATTTTCCATGCTTTCTTCTAAAAATACTATATACAAACTGTTAAGACCCATAACCCAATTGCCTAAGGCAGGATCCTTAATTCATTATATTAGAATGATTACATGATGTTCACATCCTCAATGACTGCGTAGTTTAGTTGTTTTGGAAAATGATATACATACATAAGTATAACATTACAACTTGTAAGGAAAAAAAATATAGAAATTCATTTGAAAACATCCATAACTCCTAAGTTATACATGAATTTAATTCATAATATACTCTTCACATGATTGAAAAAATAAAATATATAATGTAGAGAGCTCATATTTTTTATAAGTTTAGGAAATATTAGAGAAGGTATAATTAACAGAAACATTTTTCATGGTGAATTTCTAAAAACAAGTACCTTTAAAAATAATCATATGGAATGAATAAGAGTTGAATAAATAGTTCCATAATAAAACATAATTAAGGGTATAATACTAGTAGAATAACCAAACGAACTGTAAATTAATAGTATCATAATTAGGGAATTAAAAATGTTGGACATTGGACCATATCATCTAGACCATGATCAGGAAAACTAAAAATTATTATGGCCTCAACCAAAACAATATCTGATAATTGGCCTAGCCATTGCCAATCCCATATCTGTTTTGTATCATGAGTACTAACAATGCATTAATGGTCTATATTGTTCCCCACCCATAAGAGTATAAGTCCAATTACTTACTTATATGAAAGGAGATAAACATAAACAACAAAAATATATGAAATGACATTCACCAATCTTTTCACATAAATGCTAACCATTCTGAGTATTATGGTGAATGGTATTATGATAGGAAAACCACAATAAAACTATTCACAATCCATTTAATAAAATATTTTATATGATAATGAGAATAGATAATCCTTTATAAGACATAAATTTTAAATATAGGTCTTTATAGAGATAGAAATACTCTAATGAAATCATCGAGTAATTTTTTGAGAGTAATAAATGATTACATTAAATGGAAGAATTGTTTTTGAAAACTCATTTCGTAAACCCAAAAATTAACCAAGTTAGTTTTCCCATGATGAAGAGATTGGTTTTATAAAAATATTTTTTTCTTAAAACAAAATATATATTTCACTTCAAAAAAGGTAAGAATTTGAGAAGTTTCCTTGAATCAGGGTTGTCTGTCAGAATGATTTGAGAAAGATCATTATAAATATTTAACTACCCATAAAATAAATAAGTATTATGGTTGGTATACATTTATAGAACATTAAAAAATAATTTATTCTGAGTAAATAATAAAAAAATAATTTAATTGGGACTAATAGATATGAAGAGTAACATAAAAGTAAATGGATATTGTAATAGAAAACAGTCACCTTGTGCCCAAATATGTTCAGCACATGAGATTAAAATCTAGGATAATCAAACTAAATCCATAAATTATTTAATTCAAAACCTTATTTACATTTTTTCATATTTTTATTATGTTAATTTATGTATTTTGATGAGTTATAAGATATAAATTTATCTCACGGGAGTGTTTGTTTCCTTGGTTTTCATGATGAGTAAAATAGTATATGATAATTGAAGATCATGTGGAATTAGTATAGTTCACTATAATTTAATTTATATGATATTTATGAACATATACTATTTAAATGGTTATACATATCATTTAGTTAAATAGTATGAGTATGAAAAATTTACTGATAATTGTTTATATTTTTAAATCGTTTTTTTGATCATAATGTACTTTTTTTATTTTGTCATTTAATATCATGTAAAAATGATAATTACAGAATTATTTCATTAGATATAATACATATTTTATAATCTGGTTCAACAATACAAATTGTTTCATGAAAGTCCTTGAATAAAATGTGGAAGAACTAAACATCATTATCCACGAAGGTTGTAAATCGGCACCTCCCGGACATAGATTTTTTTGAAAATAAAATATAGAGAGTAAGGATATTGGTGTTGGTTATTACATTAAAAAGATATAATTAAAATATATATATAATATATTGGAGTTATCATTATCAATTTGACATAGGAGGTGAGTATATAATGGTAAAAATGGAATATAAAATAAATTAAAATGAATAAAAGAATAGGATTCGGCCTCTTGAGTATTCCTTGAGAACCTCCTTAAGGGAATGATTTTTGGAAAGATAATGATATTATGGACATGGGGAGATACTATGGTAGAGTAATTTATATAATCACCTAAGATCTTAGAGGCTTATAACATTGATAGGATGAGGGAGTGATGGGTGGTTTCTATAGTGGATGACAGGATGGTTTTCCATTTTTTAATCATTATTTTATTATTTTTTCAAAGATAATGAATATTTTTGATTCTTTTGAAAAGAATTTTAGTAAGTTCATGTGAGTTACAGATATTTTTTCTTACAATATCCATGATGAATTTGATTGTGTATTTATCTTATAATGTATTTATACAGCAAATTTTTGTATTTTACTATTCATCCAAAATTCATGTTGTTCAGAAAAATCCCAAAACATAACCATAACCATTTTTTGATGTTTATAATGAAAAAATAAATATATTTTATAAAAATTATTTTCTGAATAAAATAAATTTAATTTTTAAATAAAATCATTATTTACTTTAAAAATAAAAATTTTGTATTTAAAAATGATTTTATAAAACACTAAAAAATTAACTGAGGTATCATTAAATTATCCTAAAATCATAAGGAAGAAGGAATTTTTAGAGAATAAATTTTATGAAATTTATATAGTTATAAATAAATATTTTAATTTAAAATTGCAATTAAGTATTAATTAATCTAAATAATTCCAACACTTAACTATTAATTTTTAAAATATTCACTCTAATTTATATGGTGCCTAAATTTTATTTATAAATAAATCGGTGATGTTTCTATTCATAATGGTATATTACTATTAATAAAGTTATGTTACTATTAATAAGGGTAAGTTACTATTCCCAAAATGTAAGCTGATCCGATAAGGCTCTAAATATATTTATGATGGAAACTGTGTAAGTTAGTTTTTCGAAATTCAAATCATATAAGCGTAAAAATTATTATTAGTAGCTAGGTTATATCTATCTCAAAAAAATGTGTTGGTTTCTTAGGGGCTCAATGTTGCATGAATTTTATATTAAATTTATTTTTAAAATCTTTGTGTGTTACATTCCTCCCCCTTACAAAAATGTTTACCTCAAAATTACTTGAATGTTACCACAAAAAATGATTTGGGTAGTTCTTCATTATAATTTCCTTATGCTCCCATGTTTCGTCTTCAAATTAATTATTTCTCTGAAGATACATTAAAACCCAATTCATCTTATTCTTCAAAAAATAGTTTTTAGTATCTAGTTTCAAGATATGCTTTTCACAAATAGAGAAGTCGATTTGAAACTCCAAAACCTCAGAAGTGAGGAAATGTATAGGGTCTAACAAGTACATTCCAAATAGTGGGTCATGGAACACATTGTGTACATTATAAAGTATAGGCTGAATTTCCAGATGATAAGACATAGCTCAAATTCTCTCTAGAAATTAAAAAGGGCCTATGTATGTGGGTTTCAATTTCCCTTTCTTTTAAAATCATATAACACCCATTGATGGAGATACATTCATGAAAACTAAATCTCCCTCTGGAAATTCCAAAGTATTCCTTCAATTTTCAGCATAGCTTGTTATCCAACATTGAGATGCGTTGTAATGGGTTTGAACAGTTTTTACATTTTTTTTGTTTCCTCGACAAGATTTGGACCCACAATCTTCCTTTCACCAACTTCATCAAAACTTGTTGGTGTATGATATCTCTTTCTGTAAAATGCTTTATATTGTTCTATTTGTATATTTGAATGGGAATTATTATTGGAGGAAAACTCCACTAATTGTAAATATTGATCCCACATACCATGAAATATTATCAAGAATGATCTCAACATGTCTTCTAATTTTTCGATTATCCTTTTGGACTTCCTGTTAGTTTTTGGGTGATAAGAAGTAATCAAATGAATCTAAGTGTCCAACGCATTCGAAAGACATTTCCAGAATTTAGTTGTAAATAGAGGATAAAAAAACACTATTGAAAAAGGATCTTCATTAAGTATTACAAATTTTTTGATATTGGATCATGCAAGGTGCTCCAGTGGTAAATCCTCCCTTAAATCAAGTAAATGTGCGTATTTCAAAAGTAAATCAATAATTACCCATATTTCTTCACTCTTTTATAGATTTTGTTTTGAAATCTTGTGACAATACCAATGGTGATATCATCCACTTTCCATGTAGGAATAGGAAGAGGTTGCATCATTCCTCTAGAATTTTGGTCTTCAGTATTCACCTGTTGATAGACTAAACATATTAATATATAATTATTAATTATCCAATTCATGTTTTCCAACATGAATTTATACTTCAAATCTTTATACATCATAGTGCTACTAGGATTTATATGGAAATTAAATCTATTTTCATCATCCAATAACTATCTTTTTATATCGTGGATAGTTGGAACACAACGCCTCTTCCCAAACATCATAATTCAATCTTCATATAATATTTTTACCAGCTTTCCAACATTCACAGCATTAATTTTCTTTTGAATATTCTCTTCATTAGGATGGTAACTTGTAATCCACTATAAAAAAAATTCTTGGGAAACCAATTTAATAAATAGTGATGTTTCACCTTATTTAATATTTATTATATCCATATTCTCTATATCCAGTTACATTGGATCCATATCAATTCTCATTATATTTAAAACTCCATGATCATTCCTTCTCAATGAATTAGATACCTTATCTGACATTCTTGGTTGGTAGGGTATAGAACAATCATAATCCTTTAGTATCTCATTCCATATCCTTTTCCTCAAGTTGATTTTATTTTATGAGAAGAACTATTTCAATCTCTTATAATCCATATAAATCTAAAATAGTTCACCATAGAAATAGTGCCTCCATATCTTTAGAGTTTCATATGATCAACTTAAATTTTTTGTGAATAGTAACTCACACTTATGAATAGTAATGTGCCCTAATAAATACAATCCTCACCCATGTTTTTATAAATAAAATTTAGGCACCATATAAATTAGAGTCATTATTCTAAATAATATTAATTAAGTGTTGATGTTTTTCTGAGTAATGAATATTTAATTAAATGTTTTAAAAATTAAATTGAATGAAAATAACATAAGTTTTCATAAAATATATTATTTACTAAATATTTATCTATCTTCTTATTTTAGGATACTTAATGACACCTCGGTTAATTTTTGAAAGTATTATAAAGATAGTTTTAACATTAAAATATGTATTTTTCATGTAAATAATGATTTTATTTAAAAATTAAATCCCTCCTATTCATTTTTTATAAAATAGAGTACATTTTTTAATTATACACATTGGAAAATGGTTAGGGTGAATGTTTAAATTTTTTCAATAAAATAGAATTTTGGTGAATAGTAAAATACATTAATTTAATGTATGAATACATTATAAGATAAATAAACTATTTCATACATTTTTTATTTATTTTATAATTTAAATTTCACTTATTTATAAAATTATTTTTATAAAATAGAGTTCATTTTTTAAATCTATGCATAAAAAAAGTGATAGGGTGAATTATTGGTGTTTTTTGGAAAAAATATGATTTTTTGTGAATAGTAAAATATTGTAATTTGCGGTATAAATACATTATAAGATAAATAAAATATTTATTGAATCATGGATGATGTAATAACACCTAATTCAGAATCATATAAACGTATTTCTATTTTTGGTCACAATAATCAAAATATTGGTTGTCTTTATAAAATAAAAAAAATAATGATTAAAAGAATAGGAAACCCATCATCTCATCCACTATAAAAACAACCTATCACCCCCTAATCTTATAACTCCTCTAAGACTACAATATCCTAAACAATCATCCAAATTAATCTTCCCTATAATATACCTACTTCCACGATCTCTTTTTTTCAAAATACCAAAACCCCTTCCTTTAAGAATGTTCTCAAGTAGGAGTACTCAAGAGGTAAAATACTCTTCTTTTGTTCCTTTTAATTTTTTGAGCTCTTTGTTTATTATTATCTCCTCACATCCTCTATAAAATTGATCACAAACACTACAATATAGTCTATATTCATGAATTATATCGTTTTAATGTATTAAAAAAATTTAATAACCTAACCCTATCTCTTTCATTTTAAATAAAATTCATCACTGTGGAAGTGTCGATTTATAACCATCATGTGCTATTATGTTTATTTCATCAATTTATTTCTCAAGGATGGTCAAGAAATCATTTAAATTTCGGGAAAAGATTTTAAAATATGTATTATATCTTATGTAATGATTCTAGAATCATATTTTTCAAATGATATTAAAATAATAGATTAAAACATGTTTGTTGTGATCTAAAAACAGCCTTAAAATATAAATGAGTATCATTAAATATTTCATACTGAGACTATATAACGAAATTTAATGTATAACCACGTAGAATAATGTGTGTTCATAAATATAATATAAATTCAATTCTTGAGAACTATAATCATTCCACATGAACTTCCATTATCCTATAAAATTATACCGATCAGGAAAACCAAGGAAATGAACACTCAAGGGAAATAAATTTGTATCTTATAACACATAAAAATCCAAAGCATTATATAATAAAATTATTAAAAATAGTATAACATGTATATAAACATATAAATAAAATAATCCATGGATTTTATTTGAGTATCCATGATGATAATCTCATGTGTAGAACAGATTCAGACACATGGTAAGGGTTTTCTACTAGAACCTCCATATTCGTTCGGGTTACACATTTTCACTCTTAGTCAAAATTAAATTCATAATAATTCTAATGTGCACTTCATATATTCATTCTGAATGCAATATTTTTTTAGCAATAATAAAACTTATTTATTTTAAGGGGTGTTAAATGTTTTATAAATACAATTATCAATTCTTCCTGATAAACAAGACTAATTCAAGGGAACTTCTCCAATTATTACATAATTTTAAGTGAACTATATAATATTTTGTAATCCACAATTATTTTTCTAAAACCAATTATTTAACCATGGAAAAAACAAATTGGTTCATTTATGGTTTTATAAAAATATTTTACCAAAATAAAACATCTTTTCAATGAAAAATTCTTCTTCTCTCAAAAAATTCAAATATTATTTTATTAGTGTATTTTTTTTCTATTTCAACACATCTATTAAATTTTATGACTTATTGAGGTTGATATATTATTTTTAGGATCTACCCAATTGTATTAAATGGTTTATTATTTGTTTTACTATGGGTGTAAAATCTTGAAACCATTTAGCATACTAATCAGAATGGTTAGATTTTATGTGTATAGATTGGGGAAAGTAATTTGAAATGTTTATGTTTTTTTATGTTTAGAACATTTCATATGAATAATTAATTGGATATATAAATTGATGGTTGGGGCCTACTATGTGCCCTATATTCCTCGGTAGGTCTTATGAGACAAAAAAAATATTGACATGGTTGAGTCCTTTCCCATTTTCATATATGGTTTTGGCTGAGGCCTTGATCATTTTTAATTATCTTGGTCGAGGAATTTATGATATGGTTTAGATGACCCACATTATGTAGTACCTCATTATGAAGATAGTAATTGATATTTTATGTGGTTATTCAACTAGTAGAATATTGTTGATTATGTTTCATTACGACTTCTGTTGTTCATCACTTATTCATGCCATAATATGTTAATGTTCATTTTTAAAGGAATTTGTTTTTAGTTATTAACATGGCCTAATGTTAATGTTTATGATATCTTCCATTGTATTTTCTAAATTTAATAAGATTATGAAATCACTCTTTTTTATGTTTTAATTTTTCTAGGATATGAAGAGTATATTAGGAATGACTTGCATGGATAACCTAGGAGTTATGTATATTTTCAACATAATTTCTATATAGTATTTCTTTTCAAGTTGAAATGCTAAACATATGTATATATTTTTTCAAAAACAACTAAAATACATGTTAAATCATGATTTTTATTTCTTCTAATCATCCCAATATAAAGAAACAAGGCATCTGCTCTAGGAAACACGGGATAGGTTATTTACAGTTGGCCAAAACCATATCTAAATATGGGAAAGGCCTCTGCCAGGTCCTTATCTGGTTTGTCCCATGAGACCTACAGATACATCCAAAATCTATATTGGGCCCATAATGTAACATTATATTTCAAATTAATTCCTAATATAAAATGGACTAAAAACATCATAACCATATGAAATAACATTCCCCAAACATTACACATAAATTCTAACCATTCTTGGTAGTTTGGTGAATGGTATCTAGATAGAAAATCCATAGTCAAATTGATCAAAAATCATTTAATACAATATTATGTATTATAAACATATCCTTTTAACGTCAATAATACATAAAATTAAATGGGTGAGTTTAAATAAACAAAAATACACTTATAAAATTGTCGAAGATTTTTTTTAGAGAAATACATGATTACTTTGAAATGATGAGTTCTTTTGGGATACACTTCGCATAAAACTATAAATGAATTAATTTATATTTTCCATGATGAAAATAGAGTTATTAGAAAAATTATTGTGTCTTACATCAGATTATATATAGAAATTTTAAATTGATATGATTTTGAGAATTTCTCTATAATTGAGCTTGTTTATATGGAAGAATTGTGAAAGATCTTCATAAAACATTTAACTCCACAAAAAATAAAGAATGATTATGATTGGAACAAATATAAGGAAAATTCATATTTAATTTAAGAGGACTAAATAAGAATAATTATAAAATTAATTTGAACTAAGGGAGAAAATAACTAGCCCGAATGAAAATGTTTTTTTGGTAGAAAACTCTTACCTTGTGTATGAATGTGTTCTTCACAATAGCTTAAGGTCATATATATACAAATTTATTACATTAATAATTTTTTCAAGAAACATATAAACGATTTTTATTATTTGTAAATATTTCATTATGTTCATTTATGTCATATTTATGAGTTATAAGGTAAAACATTATCACTCATGGGATTTCATTTACTTGGTTTTAATGATCAATATAATTCTATATGATAATGGCAGTTCATCTGAAATGAAAATCGTTCTCCCAAAAAGAATATATATGATATTGATGAACATATAGTGTCATAAATTGATATACATGTAAATTGGTTATATATTTTGTGTATGAAACATTTAATGATAATCATTTAGAAATTTACAGATATTTTTCAACCACCACAAACTAGTTATATTGTATTATATAACTTCATGTAAAATTGATGGTTCCATAACAACCACATTATATATTATACATATTTTGGAATCTGGTTCAACCATAAATTTTTTTTTCATTACCAGACATGAAAAATAAATTGATTAATGAAACATCATCATCCATGAAAGTTGTAAATTAAGACCTCCAAGATGATAATTTTTTAAAAAAATAAAAGAGATATTGTAGGTATATTGATTGTGGTTATTACATTAACAAGATATAATTCATATATATATACTCTATTATTGTTTTTATAATCAATTGGAAAGATTAAGTGAGGATATAATAATAAAATAAGGAATATAAAAGAAATTAAATGGAAAAACGATGAGGAATTTACCTCTTGAGTACTCCTCCTTGATAACCTTATGAAGGGAAGGGTTTTTATTGTTTTGGAAAGACTAAGAGCTATTGAATGTGGGGACATATTGGGTAAGATAAATGTGGATGAAATTTGGGGAGATTCAAGGTTTAGAGGAGTCAAGAGAAGAGGGTGTGATAGCTGGTGTTTATAGTGTAGGAGTAGATGGATTTCCTATTATTTTAATCAATATTTTATTATATTCTCAAATACAAACAACAATGTAGATTATTGAGAAAAAAAGAGTAATACATTAATTTGAGTTTGAACCAGGTTTTCTTACATTATCCATGATTCATGGAATAATGTATTTTTGGTATAATGTATTTATACCATAAATTACCGAATTTTATTAATCACCAAAAATTCATGTTTTTCATAAAAATCCCAAATCATTAACCTAAAAATATTTTTATTTATAAAATCAAAAATTAATTATGTTTTATGAAAAAAAAATTATAAATAATATAAATTTAATTTTAAAATAAAATTTGATTTTACTTGAAAAATATATTTTTTAAATTTAAAATTGATTTTATAATACTTTCCAAAATTATTTGATGACTCATAAAATTGTCCTCAATTCATAGCACCACCAAATAAATATTTTAGAATAAAATTTATGAAAATTTATTTTATTTTAAATTAATTTATTAATTTAAACATATAGTTAAATATTTATTACTCATAAAAATATCAACAATAATTACTAATTTTTAAAATATTAACTCTCATTTATATGGTGGATAAATTTTATTTATACATACATGAGTGAGTTTTATATTCATATGGGTGAATTTATATTCATAATGGTAAAATAATAAGCTACTATTCCACCAAAATTTAAGTTGAACCTATCAGACATTAAATATCTTATTGATCACAACTCTGTATGTCTGTTTTTCAAAATTCAATTCACTAAAGCGGAAAATTTATGTTTTGTGGTGAGGTTATAACTGTAACATCCCAAGTAATTAAAGAGTAATATATTTTAATATCTATGTATATTTATGAATTAGATAATGTTTATGAGGTGTAAAATGAGAATAAATCCAATCTGAAGCATAAAATACTCTAATATTTTTTAAAAGATTGTTTTATCGCCATTTGATGGTGAACCATTTTTAAATCTATATTTTTACAATTTTATAAGCTCTATTTGTCAAAATAAACTTATTATTTAGATTCGGGAAATTGAAATTTACTTTGGGTAAATTGTTTGTATTTTTATGACAATGTTCATTTTTTAATGAATAGTGAAAATTTACTACATTTTACGTCAAAACTACTTTTTCATCTAATTTAATTATATAATTAGATTACATTTTTAATTAGTTTTAAAGATTAATTAGAATATATTTTTACCATTTAATCCAATTTTGGTCATTTTAATTAATTTCCCTTTGGAATTTGGCATAAACAAGTGTCAAAATTTTGATAGATATTGTTTTCAAAAAACCCACTATTTGTTTTTACAACGTGAATTATTTTTAAATTAATTAATAAAATTTATTTGTTTTTAATTTTTTGAAATTGATTCTATATTTGTAAATATAAGGTCCAAATTATGTAATTAAGACTCTCTTTTTTTGACATTATGAATAGTTACGACAGTAATTATCTCTAATTATCGTGATTAATTAGTAATTGGGTAGTTAAGGGTAAAAAAATAATATAATAATAATATAAAATTTCATTAACAAGTGTCCTAATTCTACTTTTTGTGTCATGTACGACCATGGGATTCCTTGTTCCAAATTAAGTATTTCATGGAATCAATTTTGTGTGATAGTGACATTTTATAATTTTATTTTTTAAAGACAGGAAAATATAACAAAATTATGTAACACCTAAGTAAAAAAAATTAATATTGTGTAAATAAATGATATCTTAGACTATAAATAGTCATTGGAAAGCTAAAAATATTTCCTACTTCATGGTATTTTTTTATAATTTTTAAACATTAAATAAATAAATTTATTTATGACTCCATGATGATGCAGTGATTGCCTCATTAATGAACGAGTTAAATAAAATGAAAAGATAATGTAAAATATAAGACTTAATCTTGTCAAAAACCTATTTTATGGGAGGCTTTAGAACCCTTATAATTTTATCCTCTAAATATATCATTTTGGGACCTTTAAAATCCGAATAGAATTTTATAATAAAGTAACATTTAAAGACTTTCCAAGAGTGCCCCTCCACCCTCATATAAAAGGCCCCCACCTCTACCCCCTTACCCACACCTCTGAAGCCATTGGATCGGCCAAACACTTCTCATTTTATCTTTCCACATCCCTCTATTCATCCTAAAAGTCTTACCTTAGGCAGAAAGCTCTTCAAGAAACCCTTTTGGATCAAACCACGGGGAGTTACCCGATTTAAAGATAATGTCTTCTCTAATGTTCTTTTGATTCATTTTGCTTATCCAACCCCGTAAACTCTTTTTATTCAATTATTTTGTAAAAACCCCAGAATATTAAATATACAATGGTGTTTTTATGAGAATTAATTGTCTTACACTTACACACACTCTCGTCTAATGGTTAAAGAACATACTGTTTCTGTGAGTGGTGAATTACTGTCTCACGAAACGATGATTGTTCAATTTTATTTTAACACCAATAATGGTGGCCATTAAGTTGAAACTCTATTTCTATATTTTATATATAATTTTTATGTTTTCCTTATGGTTCTTTATATTTCATTTATGGTATAGATTTATGGTTTCCATTTTGGGTAAATGCGATAATTTCATTTTAGGAAGTGCAGACTACCGCCCCCTCAAAGTTATTTGAATCGTTAATGTCATATGTGCGATGTATAAAAGCTGGAGATAATGATATTATATATGATATTATAATGGAATTGTAATGTATCTTTATATAATTATTATTTCATTCCATTAAATTCGAAGTAGAAATGAAAGTGGCGTTCATTCGTACGTGCGGCTTACAGTTTCCATGAACGGTGCATTACATTTCATTCCTCTAAATGTTATGTAATATTATAAATGAATTTATATAATGGATATATATTATATATATGATATCTACATCATGAATATAATTCTAGATAAAAGGGATATTTTACTACATGAACAACTTGTAATTATAAGAAGCTTGTTTTTGACTCAAGTACCAAAGATCGACAAAACGACCATTATTTACTTAAATAATTACATAATGGTTGTAACATGGTAATAAGTGATATAAAAGGAATAATTAACATTAAAAAGGTTCTTAAGAATGTATAAATTAACTCTAGTTTATTATTCAGGAGATTAAAGAACGATCGAGTCAATTCAGACACGAGGTAAGGGACATCGTCTCAATATCTTTTCATTGAGGCATATTTTGTTTTATACACAACTTTTTTCATATGGTGTATAAAAAAAATTGACTTTTACTTTTATTCAAAAATAATATTTTGATATGAAGAGTTTTACTAAATTACAAAAGGATATGTTTTTGTCTTATGTATGTGGTGACAACGACTTCTCCGCCGCCGTGACCATTATTTGAGTTTCGTCTTCCTCTACAAGCCAAAACATTTTAATAAAATTGGAAAATAAATACCATGTTTTACTTTTCTCTTTTTTTGGGTATTGAAAATGGTTTTGATAATGTTTTGATTATATCAATGTGTTTTGGATATCTTTTGATTGAAATATAGAAATGTTATGTTGTTTTTATGCATGTTTTATGTGATATGATTATGTTATGGTTCTTGGGAATTTTTTATGAAGACGAGTGGTTAAGTGATGAACTAAGGGAAGGTGAGCCCAATATAGCTCTCCAATACAATAGGTAATGAAAAGGAGTTAAATGCTAAGGTTTCTCTAAATAGATATAGGGAATATACTGTAATGGGCATTCCAAAGGTTACCATGAGGGTTACTCCCTACGTAAGAATGTTATGAATGCCTCAAGTTACCTTTATGTCTTATGATTTATATGAGTTATTCATAAACCTTATGATTTAATGAGTTATTTTAATGTGCTTATATTCTATGAATAAAGTATGATTCCATTGATTCTTATGTATACATGGACTAATGATTTCATTCTATATTTTTATATCCCTTACTGAGCTTTTTATGCTCATCCAATTTTTTGAAATGATTTTCACAAGTCAGGGGAAAGGTACATGATATGATGATAGTGTCTAGGAAGTGTCAAAAAGAATCCATGTTTTATTTTAAATATGTTTCCTTGTTGGGAGAAAATGAATACTATCTTTTATGTAAACACCTTGTTTAAATGTGGAATGCAATTCATGATTTATGATAAAATTCTTTAAAACTCTAAACCTGAAACAATCCTCAATGTGTATTCTTGTAATAACTCATGATTAGGTAATTTTCAAGGATAGGGCCTTATAATAACTATCTCCTATAACTATTGTTTTCTTCACATGGGCTCAATTTCTCATTAATTCTGTGTTAAATTTATTTGTAAAACCACAGGGTGTTTCATTCTTCACCCATAAAAAAGTACATCCTTAATATTATTAGAACATAATCTTATTAAAATATTTGGGTAGTTATTCATCAGATGTTTCTCCGGATCCCATGTTGCCTCTTCAATTTTATGATTGTTTGAAATAACCATTACGATTCGAGTGGCATGATTCCTTTACACCGATTATTTAGTGTGTGGAATTTAGATAGGTTATTCACGGTTAGATAAGCCAGGTTCCAATTATATACCTTCAGATGTGGGGACTTGTGTTTGAATTAGAAAGTGATTCGTGGGGCCCGCTATATACCCTCGATGCATTGTTAGGTATCATGAGACAAAAAAGATATGGATTTGGTCGTGACCTTACCCATTTTCCGATATGGTTTTGTTGAGGAATTAATAATTTTTATTTTTCTTGGTTGAGGCCATGAAGATATAGTTTAGATAACCTGTAGTATATATTCCCTCATTATGAATCATGTATTTCATAGTTCATGTTGTTATTAGTCTAGTAGAATAAATCTTATTATGTTTTATTATGGCATTATTTATTCATCTATTATTCCTACCATATTATCGTAATGTTTATATTTATAGGAATGTGTTTTTAGTTATTCATAATGCATTATGTTTATGTTTATGATTTATTCATCTATATTTCTTACCTGTAATGACCATTTAATATCACCCTATTTATTTTTTAATAATATTTCGGAACCATGTAAATGAGACTGAATATTTTTATAATTAATAATTAAGTGTCGATATTTATGAGACTAATAAATATTTAATTAAAATTTTAAATTAATAAATTTATTAAAAATAAAATAATTTTTCATAAAATTTATTCTTCAATAAAAAAACTTCCTTTGATTTTTGTATATTTTTATGATCCCTTAGATAAAATTTTTAAGTATTATAAAATAAATATTCAATTTAAAATAAGTACATTCCATTAAAATAATTATTTCATTTATAAATTTAATATCTATTATTTATAGAATTATTTTCTTCAAATGGAGTTCATTTATAAATTCAACACATCAAAAAATGGTAAGGTTGAATTTTTTGGATTTTTCTTAAGAACATGATTTTTTGTGAATAGTAAAATAATGCAATTTAAGGTATTAATACATTGTAAGATAAATATACTATAAATTTCATCATGGATGATGTAATCATATATAATTAGAAATCACATGCACTTATTACTGTTTTTTGTCCCAAGAATCAACACTATTGGTTTTATTTTCAAAATAATAAAATAATGAATAATCTATTTAGAAAAACCTCCTCCTATACACTATAAAAACAACCCATCAGTCCCCCATCTCATTACTAATTTAATCCTAGAAGCTAATGAGATTTCTTCTAAATTATACTTACCTATTCTCTCCACACATTCAGGATCTCATGGTCTTTCTAAAAGACAAAAATTCATTCCCTTAAGGAGGTTCTCAAGGAGGAGTACTCAAGAGTTAAATTCCTCTTCTATTGTCCATTATAATTTCTTTTAAGTTCCTTATTTTATTATTGTCTTCTCACCTAATATGTCATGTAAATAATTATAACTCTAATATAGTCCATATAATGGAAT
Source organism: Viscum album (assembly GCA_963277665.1). NCBI lineage: Eukaryota > Viridiplantae > Streptophyta > Magnoliopsida > Santalales > Viscaceae > Viscum > Viscum album. Next base: position 43,539,368 of record OY728162.1, read on the forward strand.
TATGTCTTGTTAATGTAATAACCATTATCAATAACATTACTCTCTTACTCATTTATTTTAAAAACTATATATCATTTGGGAGCTGTTTATTTACAACCTTAGTGGATGAAAAAGTTTTATTCATGAATTTATTCTTAAATGTGGGACATTAGACCATTATTATGGTGGAAAAGTATTTTAAAACATATTTTATATCTTATTTAATGATTCTAGAACCATCATTTTTATATGATATTAAATAATAGAAAAACTCAGTTCGTTCTAATCGAAAATCCACTGTACATATCTAAATGTGAATCCCTAAATGGTTCATACAATTACTATATAACCCAATGATATGTATAACTATTTACAATACTATACGTTATAATATATAAAATAAGTTCAATTATGGATTACTATAATCATTCCACATGAACATCCATTATCATATTCAATTATACCAATCAGGAAGACCCAAGAAACGAACGCTCCTGAGGGATAAATTTTTATATTATAAATCATGAAAAGGCCATAAATGAACATAATAAAATTATTAAAAATAAATAAAAAATATTTAAATAATGTTATTAATTAAATAATTAATGGATTTAATTTCATTTTCCAGGACATTATTCCCATTCACATAATATATTCAGACATAATTTAGGGATCTTATTCCCGAAACTCCTTTTTTTGGGGTTACTATTTGCCTCTATTAGTTCCAATTAAATTAATAAAAATTATTATTTACACTTCATAAATTATGAATTAATTTTTTATATAGGTTTACCAATTATGATCCTTATTTATTTTATGGGGATTTCAATTTTTTTTAATAATCTCTTTCAATTATTGCTGATAACCAATCCCACATCTGGGGAACTTCCAAAATTCATAACTATTTTTAAGTACACTACATAATCTGTTTTAATACACACTTATTTTTCTAAAACCTCTAATTTAATCGTATTTGAACTTTCATATATAATTTATGGTTTTAGGATAAGTGTTTTCCAAAATAAATCATTCATTAAATGTGAATGTTTATTTCTCTAAGAAAATCCTCAATGATTATATTAGAGTATTTCGGTCAATTTCACCACCTATTTTGAATTTTATGTATTATTGAGGTGAATATACTATTTTAATAATCTACCATATATTATTAAATAATTTATTATTAGTTTTAATGAGTATTTTATTTCTTAATACCATTCACAGTACTACTCGGAATGGTTAGTGTCTAGGTCTACAAAATGGGGAAAGTTATTTGTTATATTTATATTGATTACATTTAACCTCATTCGTATGAGGAATTCATTGGACTTATAAAGAGATAATTGGGGACCAATATATCGCCTCAATGAATAGGTAGGCATCATGAGACCAAAAGGATATGGACAATCATTAGGCCTTTCCCATTTTCAGTTATGTTTTTGGATGAGGCCTTACTCATTTATATTTATCTTGGAAGATGACTTGATGATATGATTCAGATGTCCCGCATTATGCATTCCCTCATTTCAAATCTTTTAATTGATAGTTCGTGTGGTTATTCAACAAGTTTAATACACTTGTTATGTTTTATAATTTCATTATTTATATTTCAATTATTCATGGCACATTATGCAAGCGTTTATTTTTAATGGCATGGGTTTTTTGTTATTCACCATGTACAATTCTTATTTTTATGAAATCTTATATTTTATTTCCTACCTTTACAGTGAATGTGTTCTCACTATTTTTTTCCATGATGTTATGATTGTATTATGAATGTCCATCTAGAATAAAATAGGATTTTTGGATGTTTTAAAATTATTTTATATATTTTTTCTCTTTAATGTTATAATGTTAATCTTAAGTATGTATCTAATTTTCCAAAACATGAAATTTAGGCAGGGAAAAATATCCTAAATAGTGGAAGATATTAAACTTTTCAAATAACCACATGAACTATCAATTACTTACTTCATAATGGGGAAATTCATATTACTCGACATTTGAACCATATCATCAAGGGCTCGTACAAGAAAACTATAATTGATTAAGGCCCAACCAAAACTATATCTTAAATTGGGAAAGGTCTCAAACAAGTCTATATCAGTTTTGTGTCACGAGACATATAGATGAATATAGGGTCTATAGTGGTCCACAACCATCACATTCTATGTCCAATTCATTCCTAATATGAAATTGTATAAACAAAAACAACATGAACATATAAAATAACATTCCCAAATCTCTACACATAAACACTAACCATCCTTGAGTAGTATGATCAATGGCATTAACATAGGACATCCATAGTCAATATTCACCCCAAGACATTTAATAAAATTTTTCAGATGATAAATTAAATACATTAACCTCAATAATACATAAAATTTAATAGAGGTGTTGAAATAGACAAAAAGACTCAAATAAAATCATTGACTAATTTTTTATGAGAAAGACACATTTAATTTGAAAAGAAGAGTCATTTTTGAAAAATATTTTCATTAAAAAAAGTAACCAAGTCAGTTATTATATGATGAAATGAGTGTTTTTAGAAAAATAATTGTAAATGAAAATAAATTATTGAGTGTAATTGATAATTGTTTTGAATTTCAGAAGTTCCTTTGAATAGTCTAGTTTCTCAAGAAGATTTGTAAAAGATATTTATAAAAAAATTATCTCCCAATAAAATAATGAATGAATATAATTATTACACAAAAATATAATACTAAAAAATAATTTATTAGGAGTAAATAACAGTAATTAATAATTTTATTGGGTCCAAGAGAGGCAAAGAGTGACCCAAAAGAAAATTGAAGATCTTGTAGAAAACCCTTACCTTGTTTCTAAATGTGTTTTTAACATGAGAATAATGTCATGGATAATCCAATTAAATCAATTAATTATATAATTAGTAACCTTATTTATATTTTTTTATATTTCTCATAATTTTATTAAGTTCATTTATGTCATTTTTATGAGTTATAAGATACAAATATATCACTCAAGAATGTTTGTTTCCTTGGTTTTCAGGATTATTATATTGTATAGGATAGTGGAACTTCATGTTGAATGAATATAGTTCAAAATAATTGAATTTATATGATAATGATCAACATATAATAGTTTAAATTGATTCACATATCATTTGGTTATATATTATGGCTATTAATATTTTAGTGATAATCGTTTGGATATTTACGGTGGGTTTTCAATCACAATGAACTAGATTTGTTCTATTATTTAATATAATGTACATATGATTGTTTTAGTTTAATTACATAAGATATAATACACAGTTTATAATCTTTTTACACTATAAATATAGTTTAATGACCCACCGTGAAGACGAAATTGAAGAATGACACTTCATTGTCCATGAAGGTTTAAAATCAGCACCTCCCAGAAGGTGATTTTTTTATAAAGTAAAAAATATAGTAAGGATATTGATAATGGTTATCAAAGTAACATGATATAATTATAGAATATATACTATACTATATTTATCATGATCAATTGGACCGATGATGTTTGGGGGTAATAATAAAAGAAAGAAATTAAAAGAAATTAAACGGAAAAACGAACAATATTTTACCTCCTCAATACTCCTTAGAAACCTATTTAAGGGAAGTGGTTCTTGTCTTTTGGAAATACCAAGAGCTCCTAGAAGTTGTAAGAGACTAGGAAAGAATAATTAGTATGAATATTGATGAGTGTCATGGAAAATAGGGTTGATGATAAAAGTGAGTGATTGGTGGTATTTATAGTGGAGGGGAGGAGGGTTTTCACATTATTTTAATCATTATTTAATTATTTTTCCAAATACAACAAATAGTGTTGATTTTTGGGAACAAAAATAGTATTAAGCACATTTGAATTCGAACCAAGTGTTCTAACACTATCCATGATGCATGTAATAGTTTATTTATCTTATTATGTTTTTATACAGTAAATTACTATATTTTAATATTCACCAAAAAATCATGTTTGTTAGAAAAATCCAAAAAAAATCTCCATAATCATTATTGAATGTGTAAAATTAAAAAAAGAACTCCATTTTGTCAGAATCATTTTATAAATAAGTAGTATTTAATTTTTAAATAAAATAATTATTTATGCCAAAAATGCATATTTTAAATTTAAAACTGATTTTTTAATACTTTAAAAAATTATCTGAATTCTAATAGACTAAACTAATATGATATTATTTTTAATAAATATATAATTTTATTAAAAAAATTGGATAAATTTATTATTTATAATTTTAATTAAATTTTTATCACTCATAGAAATTTCCACAATTAATAATTATTTTTTAAAATATTTACTCTCATTTATATGGTGCCTAAATTTTATTTATACACCCATGGGTGAGGTTTATATTAATAAAAATACATTATTATTCATAAGGGTAAGTTATTATTTCAAAGGTTAAGTTAACATTAACCATATATGTAAGCTGATCCTATCAGACTATAAATATCTTACTAATCACAACCATGTATGTAAATTTTTCAAACTTCGAATCACAAAATAATAAACCTTTTGTTCATTGGCTGGTTTATAACTATCTCCTATAAAAAATTGTTTGTTTTACAATGGATCAATGTTTCATTCTTACTATATTAAATTTATTTATAAAACCTTGGGGTGTCACATTCTTCCTCCTTAAAAATATTAGCCCTCCAAATTGCTAGAATGTTTCCCCATAAAAAGATTTTGGTAGTCCATCATCACAATTTATTTAGAATACCTTGTTTCCTCTTCAATTTTATGATTAATCCAATGAAAAATTACCAAACTTGTTTTACTATTCCACAACACTTGATATTTAGTGTCTAGAATCTGAATAGGATCATTACAGTAAGATAAGTCGGGTTCCTATTCTATACCTTCATATGTGAGTACATGTGTTGTGTCTAACGTGTAATTTCTCAATAATGAGACATAAAACACATTGTGTACCGTAGAACGTCTTGGAGTTATTTGAAATAGTAATATACGGCTTCATTTCTCTCCAAAATTTCAAGGGGTATTTTTATCTGAGGCTTAGTTTATATTTCATTTCAAATTATAGAACACCTTTCCATGGAGATACATAAAAAAAGGTTATATCCATCATTAAATTTTAAATCCTTCCTTAGATTATCAATAACGATCATTATTCTAATTTGAGATTCTTTGATATGGGGTTGAATAGTTCTTACCTTTTTTTATTCCTCCATAAGATCTAGGAATACAAACATCCTTTCACCAACATCATCCCAATATGTTGGTCTATAACATGCCTTTCTATACGATGCTTCATATGGAGCCATTTGAAAAATTTAATGGAATCTATTATTTTTGGAAACTCTCCAATGGTATATAATTATCCCACATACCTTGAAAGTTTAGCGACCATGATCTAAACATGTCTTAAATTTTTTATCACCCTTTCTGACTGCCCATCAGTTTAGGGGTGACAAGATGTAATCAAATGAAGCTCAGTATCCAAAGAATTTGGAAGACATTGCTAGAATTTAGATGTAAATTCGGATAGAAGTAATACAATATTGAAATTGGTTATAAATGAAGTCTTAAAAAGTCATTAATATAGTTTTTTCATGGCTCTCTAGTGGAAGATACCCACTTATAGCAAGGAAATGTCCATATTTCATATGTCGATAAACAATTACCAATAAATCATCATTCATATTAAGAGTTTTTTGGAAATACAATGACAAAATCTATTGTAACATAATCACATTTAAATGTAGTAATAGGTATAGCTCTCATAACTCCTCTAGAATATTGTCTTTTAACCTTCAACTTTTGAAAGAATTATTATCTTGATACATAATCATAAATTTCTCTCTTCATGTCATCCCACCAGAAATGTTACTTCAATTCTATATACTTCTTAGTGATACAAGGATTTATAGTGAAATTCAAACTATGTTAACAATCAAATAACTCTATTTTTATATCGGGGATATTGGAAACACAAAACCTCTTCCCTAACATCATAATTCAATTTTCATATTTCAATTCTCCGAACATCCCATCATTCACAACATTAACTATTTTGATGATTCCTATCATCAGGATGAGAAAATTTAATCCTTTTAAATAAGGAAGGTTGGACAATGAATCAAAAAAGTTGTGATACTTCACCATTTTTAATAATTACCATATCCAACCTCACTGCATCCATTTACATAGGATCCTTTCCAATTCACATTTTGTTTAAAACTCCATGATCCTACATGCTCAATACTTGATCTACCTTTTTTATCTTTCCCTGGTGATAGTGTATGGAACAATCATAATAATTGAGTAGTTTAATCTATGTCTTTTTCATCATGTTGAGTCCATTATTTGGTAATATATTTTTCAAAGTATTTTGAATCTTATATATCTAACAAAATCTTCTATAGAGATAGTGTCTCCATATCATCAGATCAATGATTACAACTTCTTACTCAAGATTATTAGTTGGATAGTTCTATTCATGAATTTTTAACATCCTTCATTCATAGGCTATAACTATACTATTCTTTATTAGAACACAGCCACATCCTTTTATTGATGCATCAAAATTGATCACAAATCCACCATTTCTGGATGGTACATTCAGGATCAGAGACTTCAATAATATCCTCTTAAATTCTAAAAAACATTCTTCACATTCTTTTTTCCACACGAACTTAACCCCTTTATGAGTAATCTTGTTGAATGGGATGGATAAATGGAAGAAGTTATGAAAAACGTCAATAATAACATGTTGTACCAATAAAACTATATAACTCGATTATACTCATTGGAGTAGGCCATTCCATGGTAGGATTTTCCATTGCAGGATAACCTAATATTCCATCCATAGAGACAATATGGAAAAGAAAATAAACGTACTAACTCCAAAATTCACACCATCTAAACATACCATATAATTCATTTCCCCTATGAGTCTTCATAATAATGCACAATTGAATCTCATGATCTTCATAGATTCTGGAGTATACCCAGATGTCATTAATAAATACCACAACAAGCTCACCAATATATTCTTTGAAAACTCTGCTCATTTGATCAATGAAAATATAGGGTGCATTAGTCACTCCAAAAGGCATTGTTGTAAACTAGTAATACCTATACCTGGTTTGAAATGTTGTCTTTGGAATACTTCCTCCCTCACACACAACATATGATATCCATATTGAAGGTCAATATTCAATAAAAATTGTGCTATATGAGTTGATTAAATAAATAATCAAGGGGAGGTGGGTGATACATGTTTTTTTGTAATATCATTGATCTCCCTATATTCAATACACAACCTCATATATCCATATATATTCTTAATTAAATGTATAGGTGATCCCCCAAGAGAAACACTAGGTGAAATAAATCCATTATCACTAAATTCTTCATTTTACCTTTAGTCCTACTAATTCCATTGTGTCCATTCCATAATGAGTACTTGATATGATACATGAACTAGAAATTAAATACATAGATAAATAAAATTCTTGCTCTAGAGGATTTCCATGTAATCTATTTTCAAAACATCAATATATTTTTTCATAATTAGTACAATCTCAATTTTAAGATTTATTTCATAACCCATAAAAATTGTTTTCTAATCCTCAATAATAATTTATTTATGTATAGATATTGGGGGTGGATCTTGGTAATAATCATATTATAATGTTTCTACACTAAAGGGAAGAAATTCATATCATTCTAAAAAATTATAGCTTCCTTCTTATTGTAATATATTTTCACCATATAATTTGAAAAAAAATCCATACTATGGATTATATCAAATTAATTCTTGGTTATGATGAAAAGTTAAACAACTAAGGAACATTTATGGGTCATAAGGGGGATTTATTGAGATGTAATTGTTTCAATGATACTTACCATATGTATTTTGACTGATAAATACTTTGTTAAATCAAATAGGAAATTTTGTTTTTGTAAAAATAGGTAGATATAAAAGAATATGATGATCCTAAATCAAATGAATAATTTTATATGCTTGAGGAAATTATTAATGTACCTTAAACCACATAATTAATAACTTCAATCTACGTAGATTTGAATTCATAATGTTGGATTTTCTCCCTTGGACTTTTCTGATGCATTTTTCGTTGACACTTTGTCGAATCATTAAAATAGTGATCCATGTCCAAAAAATTATAGAATTGTACATAGATAGATTCTTTCATTACCTTGTAATCACATGCATGATGGTTCTATATCTACACTTTTATCACACACATTTTCCATTTAAGCAGACATTTGGGTGTTTGCCTCCACAAGTATCACATGTTGGAAAACTCCCCTATTTATTCATCACTTTATCCCATATATCCAACATCACCCTCTTCATCTCTTGATTATCCTTAAAGTCATAAGACATAGTGAATTATTTCTCTTTTTTGATAGCATATGAGATAAATTATTCGAATGATAAGAAACATAGGGTGAATAATTCTGTTTGGATGAATGGTTTTAAACCATCAACTAATCGATCAATATTGCTCCATGGATTAAGTATATAGTCTGAAACATTTTTTCTTTCCTTGTAAAGTTGGATTAAATATTTGAATAAATTTTATCCACTTTCTTTATGAGACTCAAAAATTTAATCTCCCTATCTGATCATTATTAACACGGAAGATATTTTTTTAGGAGAATTTCCTCAAAATCTGTCCATTCCATTTTTTCTATTTCTTCATCCTCCATGGTTTTTTAAATTAAACCCTACCACCGATCCACATCTCTGAATAGATTATAAATCACTTTGACAACCTTCCCACATTGGTTACATCCCAAAGGGAATGTTAACTTCTCTAAAGAACTTATCCACTAATCCTCAATGAATGTGTATGCAGTCCCATTGAATAATGGATGTTATTGTCTCATAATGTGGTCTCACATATCCCCTCCACATTTTGGATCATGATTCAGCATATGGGTAAGGTTATTTTTCATAACGAGTGTTAGTTTTATAGTATATTTATATGTTACTCAGTAGTAGTTGTAGCTCTATTAACAATATCATTATTTTCCATATAAGGGATGTCCCTACATGGGAGACGTTCATTGATATGGTTTCCATTCCTTCCACTTGATTCCGTTTCAAAATATTGGAACACATTTGATTAGCTTATGAATCATAATTTATAGTCTCAACATGAAAAATACATAATGAAATATGAATCCTATTCATATATAATCTGATAATAATAATCACCATTTATTTAAGGAAAGTTTTACTTTTAAATTTTTCATAAAAGATCATAAAGAAAATTTAAATTATCTTTGGAATATCCCCCAGCAGTGTCAAACCAAGTGCACAGTAAGGTCTGTTGTCATTTACCAATTACCCCGGGTCAAGTTTGAAACATCCTGTCATAGTTTTTACTTTTAGGTACATCTATTCCAAAACCACAACCACTTATAGTATCGAGACAGGGATTTATTCTCTAGATGATCCACATAATCTAATTTTCCCAAAATTCTAATAGGTTCTTGTATACTAATACTCAAAGTCTATATTAGGGTTCTATTAGCTGATCTAGATTTTCTAAATCTAGTTTCCCCATTTTATAATAAATATCTATTGATAACAATTGTAATGATCCTGACACTATTTTCCTAGAGTCGATGCCTTAATTAATAACATTATTAGGATTAAAAGAAATTGAATTCTCCAAGGACCATCTAGTTTAGCAGTTTGGTAAAGTAGATACATATTTATGTTTAACATTACAACTTTAAAGGATATAAAATATAGAAATTACTTTGAAAACATACATAACTTTTGTTATCCATACATTCCATTCATAATCTTCAATTCAAATCATGGAAATAATAATACATAAAAAAGAGTGAGCTTATATGCTCAATAATGGTAGGAAAATAGTGGAAGATATCAGAAACAAAAAAATTACCAATGGTGAATAACTATAAACACATATCTATAAAAATAAACATGGATATTATATTGTCATAATATGAGATGAATAAATATCTCCATATTACAACATAATCAAGTGTATTATGCTAGTCGACTAAAACCATGAACTATAAATTAATAGATTCATAATGAGGGAATTCATAATGTGGGATATCTGAACCTTATAATCAAGGCCTCTGCCAAGACAACTTAAAATAATTAAGGCCTTGGCCAAAACCATATCTTAAATTGGGCGTGGCCTTAACCAAGTCCATATCTATTTTGACTCGTGCGACCTATTGATGAATCGAGGGTCAATATTATTCCCATATAATAACATTCAATGACCATCTAATTCTTCACATTAATGGTTCTAAACATAACAAACATGAATATATGAAATAACATTCCCCAATATGTATACATTAACACTAACCATTAAGAATAGTATGGTGAATAGTATGAAGATAGCACATCCATAAAAAATATAATAATAATGAATTTAATAATATATTGTAGATTATAAACAAAATATATTATCCTTAATAATAGAAAAATTCTATAGATTTTTTGAATTTGAAAATTTTACTCGAATAAAATCATCAAGGAAATGTTTTGAGGTAAATACACTTTTACTTTGAGAAGAAGATTTCTTCTAGAAAACACTTTGCATAAAATAGAAAATGAACCAATTTATTTTTTCCAAGAAGAAATTTTTTGTTTTAAAATAATAATTGTGTCTTAAATAGATTAAATAGTGGACTTGAAAATATGTATGATTTGAGAAGTTCCCTTTAATTGGTCTTGTTTATCATGATGAATTGAGAATGATTTTTATAAAACATTTAAGTCTTTATAAAATAAAGAAGGATTCGGATTGGTACACATATTTATTTTATTCACACATAATTGAAAAGGGTTACATAAGAATTATTAAGAATTTAATTGGTACAAATAAAAACAAAGAGTAACATGAATGAAAATAGAGGTTCGGGTAGAACACCCTTACCATGTGTCTAAATGTGTTCGGAACATGATCTTAACATCATATATAATCAAATTAAATTCAATAATTATTTAATTTATAACCTTATTAACAAGTTTTGGTTTATTTCTCATAATTTTATTAATTTTATATGTGTCCTTTTGATGAGTTATAATATACCAAATTACTGTTCGGAAGTATTCATTTCCTTTATTTTCATTAATGGTATAATTGTATATGATAATGGATGTTAATGTGGAATGAGTATATTTATCTAGAATTGAATTAATATGATATTTATGAACATCCAATTGTGTAAATATTTATACATGTAAATTTGTTATATAGTATGAATATAAAAAATTCAGTGATAATCATTTTTATATTTTTGGTGGTATTTCAATCCCAATGAACTAGTTTTCTTCTATTTGTTCATATCATGTACAAATGATTGTTCCATAATCATTACATATGGAGGCCTTGTAAGGGTTCCACCTCACCCCTTAAAAGGTGGATTATCAAAAATCAATAAAAAAATGATGGCCTTCGGGCCAGTGGAGGATATAATACATATATTATAATCAGGTTCAACAATAAAAATTGTTTCATAACCATCCATGAATATGAAATTGTAGAAAGAAACTTTGTTTCCCACAAAGGTTATAAATTGGCACCTCCTAGATGATGATTTTTTTTAAAATTAATATATAGAGAGATAGTAAAGATATTGATAATGGTTACTATATTAACATGATATAGATTCAATATTTAGAACATATTATAATTATAATGATCAATTAAACATAGGAGGTGAAAATATAATAATAAAATAAGGATCTTAAAAAGATTAAAATGAAAAAAAGAATATGATTTTACCTATTGAGTACTCCTCTATTAGAACCTCCTTAAGGGAAAAGGTTTTGGTCTTTTGGAAAGACCAAGAGCCCCTGGAAGTGAGGAGAAACAAAGGAAGAGTAATCTGGTAGAACATTTAGTGGCATATAGTCTTTTATAATTGATTAGAATAGGGAGTTATGGGTGGTTTTTATAGTGTTGGAGAACAAGGTATTCTAATTATTTTAATAATTACATTAGTTTTTTTTCAAAGAAAATCAATATTATTGATTCTTATCACCGATAATAGTAATAAGTTAATGTGAGTTTGAACCATGTGTTCTTACATCATCCATGAAGCAAGTAATACTGTATTTATCTTATAATATATTTATACTGTAAATTGTCGTATTTTACTATTCACTCGAAATTCATTTTTTTCGTAAAAAAACCCAAAAACACACCAAAACCATTTTTTGATGTGTATAATTCTAAAATATAGACATTTATATCAAAATAATTCTCTAAATAATATAAATTTTATTTTTTATTAAATCCATAATAAAATATAATTAAGTGTACTCTACTAATTAAAAACCCAAATGAACTATTAGTTAATTATTTCATACTGAGTGTATTAATAATGTGGGACAACAATACAATATCATAAATGCATCATCCATGACAACTAAAATTAATTATGGCCTTTTCCAAAACCATTTCTGAAAATGGGTAATCCCTCCACCATGTCCATGACTTTTTTGTCTCATGAGACATACTGATGCATCAAGGAGCTATATAAGTCCCCACCAATAACATTCTAAGTCTAATTCAGTCCTCATATGAAAGTATATAATAATATAAAACATGAACATATGAAATAACATTTCCAAATCTATACACATAAACACGAACCATTCTAAGTAGTATAGTGAATTGTATAAAGATAACACATTCACTGTCAAAATAGTCATAAACCAGTTAATTAAATATGTTAGACAGAAAACATAAGCTATTAACCTCGACAAGACATAAAGTTTTATCATAGGATTTTAAAAATACTAAAATTCTATAATAAAATATTCGAGAAATTTTTTTAGGGAAAAAAACTTTTACATTAAAAAGAATAGGTCTTGTGGAATTCACTTTGCATAACACTTTAATTGAACCAATTACATTTTTTCTCAGATATAAAAAAGTTTTTTTTTTTGAAAAATCATAATGTCTCAAAACATAATATAGTTTTCACTTGAAAATAGGTTTGAATTTCATAAGATCCATTGAATCAAGAATGTTTATCGGTAAGAATTTAGATTATCTTTGTAAAATATTTTACTCAAAATAAAATAAAGAAAGATTCTGATTGGTAAAAATATATAGAAAATTCACATAGAATTTGTTATGAGTACATAAGAGAAATTAAGAATTTAATTTGGACTAATAGAGAAAAACAATATCTCGAAGGAAAATGGAGGTTCAGGTGGAAAAACCTTAACTCATGTCTAATTGTGTTCTTCAGATGAGGTTAACATCCTAAATAAACAAATTAAATCCATTATTATTTAATTCAAGAACTTATATAAACATTTATTTATTATGAAGGATTTAATTAAGTTAATTTATGGATTTTTTATGAGTTATCAGATACAAATTTATTGCTCGAGATCTTTCTTTTCATTGGATTTCAGAATCAGTATAATTGTATACAGTAACGGGAGATTTGTTGAATGAGAATTGTTCCCTAGAATTGAATTTATATCATATTGATGAAAAATATTACTGTAAATAGTAATACATATTATTTGTCTATATAGTGTGAGTTTGAAAAATTTAGTGATAAACATTTAGATTTTTACGATGGATTTTCGATCACAATGAACTAGTTTATTTCAGTTATCTGATATAAAGTAAAAATGATGATAAAAACAGTATATAATATATAATAAATATTTTTGAAATGTTTCAACCATAAAAATTTTTACATGACCACCCTATATTATTAAATTAATGAATAAAACTTTATCATCCAGAAAGGTTTTAAATCAGAACCTCTCAGACGATGACTTTGTTTTTAAAATAAAAGTAATAGAGTAGAAATATTGCTAATTCATATCACATTAACATGATTTAATTCTATTACATATACTATATTTTAGTTATCATGATTAACTTGATAGGGGAGGTAAAACGATAATATTTAAAAAAAGAACTATATTGAAATTAAAACGAAAAAAAGAAAAGGACTTTACCTATTGATTACTTCTACTTAAGAACCTCTTTAAGGGAAGGGTTTTTGGTCTATTGGAAAAGACATTATATTCTGAATGTGTGGAGAGACTAGAGAATTGTAAATGGGAATAACATTTCAGAGATTCACGGCTTATATGAGTGAGGACAAGAGGGAGTGATGGGTGGTTTTTTAGCAGAGGATAGTAGGGTTTCCCATTATTTTAATAATTATTTTATTATTATCCAAAGATAACCAATAGTGATGATTACTATGAATAAAATTTTAACAAGTGGATGTGAGTTCGAACCAAATGTACTAACATCAACCATTATGTACGAAATTGTGTATTCATCTTATAATGTATTTATAACATAAATTACATTATTTTTCAATATAGAAAATTTTCACATTTTTCAGAAAAATTCAAAAAATTCACCCTAACCATTAGGTATGGACAATAACTAAAATAACATGCCATTAAAATTAAACATGAACATAACATGGAAGGAATAAGAGTTCAAGTAATAATTCCATAATAAAATAATTTCATGGTTATTCTACTAGTCAAATAACCCCATGAACTATCAATTATTATCTTCATAATGAGAGAATGCATAATATGGGGCATCTGAACCATATCATCAAGGCCTCAGAAAAGTCCACTAAAACTATAATGGCCACTTCCAATACCATATCTGGTAATGGGAAAGTCCTTTGCCATGTTCATATATAGTTTGTCTCTATAGAACTACCAATATATCGAGGGGCCCACCTATCACTAGCTATGTATAATTCATTCTTTATATGAAAGGGGATAAACATAAACAACATGAACATATGAAATAACTTTACCCAATTTGTACATATAATCACAAACCATTATGAGTAGTTTGTCGAATGGTATCAAGAGAGAACATCCAATATCAAATCGATAATAATCCATTTAATACAATATGATTATTGATAAACATAGGATATTGACCTCAATAAGAAATAAAATTCAAAATTGGTTTTGAAATAAAAAAATATTGTAATAAAATCAATGAGGTTTTTTTGGGAGAAATGCACGTTTACATTGAGATGTTCCGTTGAATTAGTCTTTTTTATCATGAAGTATTCATAATGATATTTATAAAACATATAAATCCCCATTAAATAAATAAAGCTTATAATTGGTAAACATATATATTTAATTTTAAAATATTTTATGTAGAGTAAATATAAATTACTAATAATTTAACTCGGACTAAGATAGAAAAAGTGTAACCCAAAAGAAAATTGTGGTTCAAGAAGAAATCCCTTACATTGTGTCTGAATGTATTATGAACTTGAGTGTAACATCATGGATAAAAAAATAAATCCATATTTTTTTAATTCAGATCCTTTTTTAAATTTTTTTGAATTTTCCTTTTTTTAAGGTTACTTATTTCTTTGGATGAGTTATAAGATATAAATTTATCACGCATGATCGTTTGTTTCCATGGTTTTCATGAACTCTATAATTTTATATGATAATGGATGTTCATGTTAAATGAGTATATTTTACCATAATTTAATTTATATTATATTTATGAAGAATATGTAGTGTAAATGGTTATACATATAATTTGTTTATATAGTATGAGTATGAAACATTTAATGATAATCATTTAGAATTTTACAGTGGTTTTTTAAATCACAACGGACTAGTTTTATTCTATTATTAAATATCAAGTTCAAATGATGGTTCTAGAATCATTAAAAAAGATATAATACATATATTATAACATAGTTTGACCATAAAAATAGTTTCATGACTAGACTTTAAGAATAATTTGAAGAATTAAACTTCATCATCCAGGATTGTTGCAAATCGGCACCTCCTAGACGATGGTTTTGTTATTAAAATACATGAGTGAGATTTATGATATTGATAATGGATATTTCATTAAAATTATATAATTAGAATATATATACTATATATTATATATCATGATCAATTTGATAATGTAATTGAGGAGATAATAAAAAATAATGAACTTAAAAAAAAGTAAAAGGATAAAAAGATGATTTTACCTCTTGAGTACTCCTCCTTGGGAACCTCCTTAAGGTAAGGGGTTTTAGTCTACTGGAAATACCAAGAGCTCATGGATGTAGATAGAGAATATAGAATAGAAATTGGGAATAACTTTTATGAGGATTATGTCTTACAAAAGTGAGAATAATTGGGAGTGACTTGTTTTTTTATAACAGAGGAGATAAGGGTTTTCTTGTAATTTTAATCATTATTTTATTATTTTTCCAATGACGCCAATAGAGTGGATTATTGTGAAAAAAAATTATCACATGTTAATGTGAGTTTAACCCATATGTTTGTAAATCATCAATGATTCATGTAATAGTGTATTTTTCTTGTACTGTATTTATGTCGTAAATTACAGAATTTTAGTATTTGAAAAATAATGTTTTTTTAATCCCAAAAATTAAACATACCAATTTTTTTATTTTTATAATTTAAAAATAAACTCCAGTTGATCAAAATATATTTCTAAATAAGAGAAATTTATTTATTTTTTAAATCATTATTTACTTGAAAATACTTATTTGGATATAAAACTAATTTTAAAATACCTTAAACCTTGAACATAGATCTTACAAAATTACACTAAAATACTTGGACAAAAAAATATTTATTTAAGAATTCATTTTCTTAAAATTTACTTTATTTTATATATATTTATAAAATTTAAATTGTAATTGAATATTTATTACTCAAAAAAATATCTACATATAATTATTAATGTTTAAAATTTGAACTCTAATTTATATGTTGCCTAAATTATATTTACACATGCATCAGTGAGGTTTCTATTCATATAGTTACATTAATATAAATATGGGTATGTTACAATTCAAACATGTATATTACTCTTTATATGGGTACGTTAATATTCACAAAATATGTAAGTTAATCCTATTAGACTCTAAATATCTTTCTGATCACTAGAGTGTATGTCTGTTTTTCAATTTTCAAATCATTGATGTGGAAAAATTATGATTACTACCAAGGTTATAACTATATTCTATAACAAATTGATTTTTTCATAGGGGTCAAATGTTTCATTAATTCTATGTTAAATTTATTTTTAAAACCTTTGTGTGTTACATTATTCCACTATACAAACGTTTTTTCCTTGAAATTACTATAATGTTACCATAAAAAAAGATTTTGGTAGTTATTCATCATAAGTTTGTTAGGCTCCCATATTACCTCATCAATTTTATGATTTTTCCCAAAGATCCATTACCACATGAGTCGTCTGATTTGTCAACTCTTATTCCATAGTTTCTAAATTTTGTATAGGCTCTTCATATTATGATTAGACGAGTTACAATTTTATTCCATCAGAAGTGAGTACATGCCTTGTGTCCAACATAAAATTTATAAATAATGAGTCATGTAATAAATTTTCAACATTAGAAAGGCTTGTAATCATTTCCAAATGATAAGAGACAACATTAATTCAATCCATGTTTTCAAAAGGTCCTATATACTTGGGGATCATTTTTCATTTCCTTAGAAATTTTATAACACCCTTCGTTGGGGATGCTTTCATGAAAATGTGATATGCCTCTTGAATTCTAAATCCTCCATTCCATATTAGTATAGATATTTTCCATCCATTGAGAAACATTGGTATGGGTTTAAATAGTCATTACCATTACAGTTGTTTCCTCTACATGCTATGGACCCACAAGCTTCCATTAACCAACTTCATCCCAATATGTTGGTGTACCACATCTATTTCTGTATAAAGCATTATATGATGCCACTTGAACAGAAGAATGGTAACTATTATTGTAGGAATACTCAACCAACGGTAAATATTGATCCCAAATACCTTGAATGTTTAGAAATCATGATCTCAATATGTCTTTTAATGCATAGATCACCCTTTCGGACTGCCCATCTGTTTCGGGGTTATAAGAATTACTCAAAAAAATCTCAGTGTCCAAATCATTATGAATATTTTTTTCGAATTTAGATGTAAATTGGGGATCACAGTTAGACACTATTGAAAGGGTTTCACTATGAAGTCTTATTCCAACATTGATATAGTGTCTTTTAATGAGTTCCAATGTTAGATCCTCGCTAATAATAAAAAAATGATCAAATTTTGAATTCCAATCAACAATTACCCATATTTCATCATTTATTATTGGAGTTTCTGGAAATCCATTGACAAAATCCATGGTGATGTCATCCCATTTCCATGTCGGAATATTTAGAGGTTGAAAGAATCCTCTAGGATGTTTTCTTTTAGTCTTCACATATTGATAAAAAAACATCATGATACATAATAAAAACATCCCTCATCATGGTATCCCAAAAGATAATTTCCTTCAAATATCTATACATGTTAGTTCTACCAGGGTGTATAATGAAATTCAAACTTTTTGATCATCCAATTACTCCGTTTTTAGATTAGGTATAGAGGCAACACAAAGCCTCTCCCAAAACATTATAATTCCATCTTTATATATGAATTATGAAAATGTCCCAACATTCACGTCATTAATTCACTTTTAAAGATTATAATCATCAGGATGATAAAATTAAATTCTTTTTATTAAGGATAATTGGGAAACCAATTGAAAAAGTAGTGATGTTTCACCTTTTCTAATAATTACTATATCCATCCTCAGTAGATCCATATACATAGGATCCTTTTTATATTTTGTTTAAAACACCAATAACCTTTCGGATCAATGGATAAACTACTTTTTTTTTCTTTCATGGGTGTTAGGGTATGGAACAATCATAAATATTGAGTAGCTTTAGCCATCACCATTGCCTCAAGTTGAGTTCTTTCTATGAGAAGATATATTTTATACTCTTGTGATCCATATATATTTCACATATTTCACCAAGTAGATCATGTCTCTATATCCTCATAGCATATATTACTACTGCTAACTCAAGATCATGTGTTGGATTGTTATGTTAATCAATTTTTAACTACCTTGATGCGTAGACAATGACTCTATCATTTTATATATAAAAAAAATACAATTCTTTTCTTTGATTCATCACTGTAGATCACAAATCCACCATTTTCCAATTGTAGATTCAAGATTATAAAATTCACTAATATACTCATTAATTATTCAAAATATTATTCAAATTCTATTTTCCATTCGAACTAAACCCATTTATATGAAATCTTGGTCAATGTGTTGGATAAATGGACAATGTTCTGAAAGAAACGCCGATAATAACCTACTAAACCAATAATACTACATACCTCAGTTTTGTTTGTTCATGTTGTCCATTCCTACATATCCTTTTTCTTCATATGATCAACTAATAATTTATCCTTAGATACATTATTTTCATGAAATTAAATCGACTGATTCCAAAATTCACTCTTGATAAACATTCCATATATTTCATCTCTTATAAGAGACTTTAAAAACATGTGCAATTAAATATTATAATCTTCATTTCATTTAAAATATACCAGGATATCATCAATAAAAACCAAAAAATACATCAATATATTCCCAAAAAAATATATTCATTAGATATATGAAAACATAGGGTGAATTAGTTGGTTTAGAAGGAATTACTATAAACTCATAATTCCTATACCTAGTTTGAGATGATGACATTGTAATATCTTCCTTCATCACATGCAACTGATGATATCAACATCAAATTCCAATCATAGAAAAATTTTGGGCTTCATGAAGTTGATCAATAAATCACCAATGTGAGGTTGGGGATATATTTTCTTTATTTTAATATCATTTATCTCCCTCTAGTCAATGAAAATCCCAATATATCTAGGTTTCTTCTTAAATAAATAAAAATGGGATCCCTAGGGAGAAATATTATGGTGAAAAAATCCTCTATATCTCAATTCCTATAGATGTTTCATCAATTATACCAATTCCAAAATGGGAATTCTATAAGAAGTATTTGATATATTACTTGAACCATAAATTTTATCAATTTAGAACACATATTTTGACTCTGGAGGATGTCTAGGTTAATCTTATGAAATAACATCAATATATTCTTAAATAAAATGTACATTCTATATCTATATATTTCTTTTATCACTCATAGATATTTCATTATCATCCTCACAAAACACTAAATTATGTAGTGATACTGGGGGTGGATCAAGATAAGAATCAAATAATGGGGTTTCGACTCTAAAGAAAAGACATTCTACATCAATCTCAAAAATTGTAACATCCATCTTCTTGAAAAATGTTTGCACATCATATTTTTTAATTTAAATCCATATAAAAGATTATATGAAATTAAATCATGTGTATAATGATATGGTTACTACTAAAGAATATTTATGTGTCATAAAGGGGATATATTGACACATATTTTTTTGCAACGAGACTTCCCTTGAGAGTTTTGACTAGAAAATGCTTTATTTAATCAAATTTTAGTTATATAATTTTCATGAAAAAATGGGAATATGTAAATGAGTGTGATGATCTGGAATTAAATAAATCATTTCATATGATTGAAAAAATTATTATAGTACCTTCCACCACATCATTGTGAATTTCAACCTCAGTAGTTGTGTTCTCATAATCATGGCCTTCCTCTCTTGGCCTTTTCTAATGATCATTTCTTTGTCACTTTGGACAATTATTATAATAGTTTCCCATATTACTTAAATTGTTGCATTGTACATTGATAGATTATTTCATTCCTTTTTTATCACCAACATTATGGCCTCTCTATACACACATGTAGCACATGCATTTTCCTTTTAATCAGACAAAAGGGTGTTTCCTTCCACAATTATCGCATATTGTAAAATTAGAATTTTTATTATACCCTTTATAAATTAAATTTTATTCCACCATATTCTTCTCTTATTTACTCATAACGTCAAAATAAATAGAGAATAATTTATCTACCGTGATCGCACATGAGACAATGTCTTACTATGATGAGAATCTTTTGGTGACTAGTTTCCTTTGGAGGAATTGTTCTAAACTATCAATGATTATATAAATACTTCAATAAGGATTAAATATATAGTATTCATCATGAAATTCTATCCTTATAATGTTATATTCATAAAATTCAACTTTTTTATCTTCTTTCTGTCTGAGACTCAAGAATTGCCTCTCTATATCCTCTCATTGTTCAAAAGGAAAATATTTTTCTAGAAAATTTTCCTTAAAATATCTATGTTACATTTCATATATTTCTTCCTGCACATTTGTGTTTTTAATTAATGACCAGAACTTATCTTCATCTACTGATATATGATAAACTACTATGACAACATTCTCACTTTCTTTACATACCAAAGTGTTAAATATCCTCTCTAATGAACATATACACTCCTCCACCAGTAATTGGCTTCTAGTACCATTGAATGATGGAAGTTTTTATGGATAATTTTGATTAACATTTCTCATCCATGTTGTGGATTAGGATGCTTTATATGGGCATGGTTATTATTCATAACCTGATTCAGTTTTCCTAGCATAGTTATATGTTGCTCGGCACCAGTCATACCTCCAATACCATTGTAATTTTAAGATATATAAACATTTATTTTCATCATGGCAGATTTAAGGACAATTACTTCTAACTAAAAACCACTTATTAATATTTTTAGTCACAATAATTAATATTATTGGCTGTATTTACAAAAATAATAACTTTATAAATAAAGTAATAGGAAAACCCTCCTCTCATCAACTATAAAAACAACCCATCACTCTCTCTTCTCCTTAACCATATAAGCCTTGAAGCTCCTCAATGTTCTATCCAAATGCTCTTCCCTAGTCTCTGTCAACGTTACGGGGCTCTTGGTCTTTTCAAAGGAAAAAAAAACAATTCCCTTTAAAAGGGTCTCTTGGAAGAGTACACAAGAGGTAAAATCCTCTACTTTTTTTCCTTTTAATTTTTTTGTTCCTTCTTTTATTATTTTCTCATCATGTACACTATACAATTGACCATTATAAATAAAATATATTATATATACTATTATTATATTAGGTTAATGTAATAACCATTATAAATATCCTTACTCTCTCTCTATTTTAATTTAAAAACTAAATCATCATCTTGGAGGTGCTGATTTATAACTTTCGTGGATAAAGAAGTCTCATTATTCAATTTTCTATTAAAGGATAGTCATAAACCAATTTTTATGGTGAAATATATTAGAAAATATTTATTATATCATATTTAATGATTCTATAACCATCATTTGAACATGATATTAAATAATATTATAAAACTAGTTAGTTGTGATATACAAACCACTGTAAAAAATATAAATGATTATTGCTAAATGTTTCATACTCATACTCTGTAACGTAATGATATGTATAACCATTAACACTAATTTATGTTTATAAATATCTTATTAATAAAATTCTAGATATCTATACTCATTCCACATGAACATCCATTATCATATACAGTTATAACGATAATGAAAACCAAGGAAACAAACACTCCCGACCGATAAATTTGTATCTTATAAACCTTCAAAATGCCATAAATGAACGTTATTAATTTATGAAAAAACATTTAAATAATATTCTTAATTAAATAATACCTGGATTTTATGGGATTTTCCAAGATGTTAATCCATGTTAAGAACACATTCAGAAAGAAGGTAATGGTTTTCTACCTGAACATCCATTCTCTTTTGGGTTACAGTCCAAATTAGAATATTGATTTTTCTTATTTTCACCTCATTAATTTTGTTGGAATGTTATATATATTTCTACCAATCAGAATAGTTTGTTTTATATAGGTTTTTTAATGTTTTATAAGTATCATTCTAAATTCGTCCCAATAAACAAGCACAGTTCAAGGTAACTTCTCAAATTCTTTCATATTTTCATGTGCACTCTATAATCAGTTATAAGACATGATTGTTTTTATAAAACCACTAATTTCATCATGTAGAAACTAACATGGTTAATTTATATTATTATTTAATGATTTATCCAATGTAACAATTTTTTCAAAGTAAAAGCATTTTTTATCTCAAAAAAATACTCAATGATTTTATTAGAGCATTTAAGTCTATTTCAACCCCATTGTTGAATTTTGTGTCTTACTAACGTTAATATATTTTGATTATAATATTCTATATTGTATTAAATGGTTTATTATAAATTTTACTATTAGGTTAAAAGGTTATAAATATCATTTGATTATATAATATGAGTATGAAACTTGTAGTGATAATCATTTAGTTTTTTACAGTGGTTTATTGGTCAGAATGACCTAGTTTAATTATATTATTTAATATCATGAACAATTTATGGTTAAAAACCCATTATATAAGATATAATACATATTTTAGAACTTGGATCAACCATAAAAATGGAATAATGACCATGATTTAAGATGAAATTAAAGAATGAAATTTCATCATCCATGAAAGTTGTAAATCAACACTTCTTGAATGATGATTTTGTTATTAAAATAAAAGAGTGATAGTAAGGATATTGTTAATTTAAATTACATTAACATGATATAACTATAGTATATATACTATTTTGAAGTTATCATGATGGATTAGATAGGGAAGGTCATGAGATAATAATATAATAAGGATCTTAAAATAATTTAGAAGGAAAAAATAATAAGAGGATTTTACCTCTTATATACTTATCCTTGAGAACCTCCTTATGGGAATGGGTTTTAGTATTTTGGAATGAAAAAGATATCATAGACGTGGGGAGGGACTTGGGAAGGTTAATTGGTTATAAAAATAAGGTGTTTCAAGGACTAGAGTAGTGAGTATAAGAGTGATTGATTATTGTTTTTATTATTGAGGAGAGGAGGGTTTTCCCATTATTTTAATCATTATTATATTATTCTACTGAAACCTCCATTTTCTTTTGGGTAACAAATTGAGTCTCTTTATACCAATTAAATTCTTAATTATTATTATTTACACCTCATAACTTATGTTTCAATTTTATATATTTGTGTAAAAATTAAATTACTTTTATATTTTAATGGGATTGAAATGTTTTATAAATATCCTTGTCAATTATTCATAATAAACAAGAACCAAGAATACTTCTCATGTTATTACTTACATGCAAGTGAATTATATATTATATTTTGAGCCACAATATTTTTTATAAATACGTACATTACATCACGGAAAAACTAACATGGTTCATTTCTAGTATTATGCAAAGAGTTCACCAAAAGAATTCTTCATTACAATGTAAAAGTGTATTTCTCCCAAAAAACATTATTTATGATATTATTATTGTATTACAGTCTATTTTAACACATATGTTGAATTTTATGTCATAATTTGGATAGTATATTTGGGTTATCATATATCATATTTTATTAATTGTTTTATGATCAGTTTGACTATGGATGTACTATCTTGGAACCATTCACCATTCTACCCAAATTGTTATTGTTTTTGTGTATAAATTTGGGAAAGTTATATAATTTTCTATTTTTTTATGTTTATAAACATTCACATGTTGAATGAATTAAACATATAATGTGATGGGTGAGTCCCTTTATATCCCCCTGATGCATAAGTAGGTCTCATGAAACAATACATATATGCATTTGGTCGAGGCCTTGCCCATTTTTATATATGGTTTTGGTTAAGTCCTTAACCCCTTTTAGTTTCCCTAACTGAGTCCTTAATGAACCTGTTCATATGTCCCACATTATTCATTACCAAATTATGAATCTATTAATTTATAGTTAATGTGTTTATTGTACAAGTATAATTCCCTTGATTAATTTTTATTATGAAACTAGTTATTAAACTCATAATCCATACATATTATGGTAATGTTTATCTTTAATAGAATGTGTTTTTAGTTATTCACCATGCCTAATGTTTATGATTATGATATAATATCTTGTATTACCTACACTTAATAATAATCTAAGAACATACTTCTTTTGGATTTTATTTTTTCTAGGATGTTAATAGCATATTAGTATTGACTTGTAGGGATAACCTAGGAGATACAGATGTTTTGAAAGCAATTTCCATATTTTATTTTCTTTAAGTTATAATGATAAAATTATGAATGTATCTAGTTTTCTAAAACCACTAAATTACTATTCCCTTAGGGATTTTACTTTCATGTAATCATTCTAATGTATTTAAATAAGGCATCAACTTAGTGATAATAATTTTTTTTTTGTGGTTTTTCGATCAATAAAATCTATTTTAATTCTAGCATTTAATTCCATGTTCAGATTATGGTTCCAGAATCATTACATTAAATATAATAAATATTTTTGAATTTTATTCAACCATAAACATGGTTTCATGATCATCCTTGATGAATAAATTTAAGAACAAAAAATTGTCATCTATCAATAATTTAAATCGGCACCTCCCAAATGATGATTTTGTTTTTAAAATAAAAGAGAGAGAGTAAGGATCTAGATAATGGTTATTAAATTAACATGATATAATTCCAGTATATAGACAATATTGGAGTTATAATCATTAATTGGATGAATAATTTGAGGTGACAAAAATAAAATAATGAACATAAAATAAATTAAAAGGAAAAAAGATGAGGATTTTACATCTTCGGTACTCTTCCTTGAGAACCTCATTAAGGGACGTGGTTTGGAAATTTTTGAAAGAACAATAGCTCTTGAAAGTGTAGAGATGTGAGTGAAGATTAATAGTTAAGAACATTTAGGATATTCTAGTAATAAATGATGAAGAATAATTAGGAGTGATGGGTGTTTTTTATAGTGGAGGAGAGGCATGTTTTCCCATTATTTTGATCATTTTTTTTATTTTTTCATGTACACCCAATAATGTTGATGTTATGACCACAAATAGTAATATGTGCATGTGATTTCAAACCAAGAGTCCTTACATCATCCATGATTCAAGGAATATGTAATTTTTCTTATAATGTATTTATACCCTAAATTACTATGTTTTACTATTCACTTAAAATTCATGTATTTTAAAAACATTAAAAAAACACACCATATCTATTTTTCGATATGTATAATGGAAAAATGAACTCCATTTTATCAACAAAATTTTCAAAATAAAAGAAATATAATTTAAAAAAATCATTATTTACATGGAAAATACACATGTGAAATTTAAATCTGATTTTATAAATCATTCAAAAATTAAGTGAGCACTCATAAAATTATCCTAAAATCATAGGAAACAATATATTTATTAACGAATAAATTTTAAGAAATTTTCTTTTATTTTAGATAAATTTCGAATTAACATTGTAATTATGTATTTATTACACACAAAAATATGAACAAATAATTATTAATTTTTAAAATATTCTCTCATTTATATGGTGAAAAAGTTTATTTTTAAATATATTGGGTGTGGTTTCTATCCATAATTGTACATTACTAGTCCTTAGGGTATGTTACCATTTGTAAGGGTACGTTAATATTCACCAAAAATATGTGTTTATCCTATAAAACTATCAATATCTTACAAATCACTACAGTGTATATCAGGTTTTCCAAATTCAAATCACAAAAGTGGAAACTTTATGTTTAATGACTACATTATAACTATATCCTATGACCATGTTTTTGTTTGATAGGGTCTCAGAGTTGCAATAATTCTATGTTAAATTTATTTTTAAAACCATGGGTTTTTATATTCTTCCCCCTTAAAAAAATTTAATCCTAAAATTTTATGAATGTAACCACATAAATAGATTTCTGTAGTTCTTCATCATATATTCCTCAACCTCTCATGTTTCTTCTTCAATTTTATGAATTTTCCAAGGAACCTCTAATAGTCGAGTCATCCAATTTTATGACACCTATTATTTAGTGTCTAGAATCTAGATAAATTTTCTTATGGTTTAGGGATAATTTTACCATTCATTACATTCAATCATGCATCATTATAGATCACAATACACCATTTCTCATCGGTAAAGTCTGGAACATTTCATTCACAAGTCTCCTCATCAATTAATCAAATTATTTTTCACATTATTTTTTCTAAAAGGAATTAATTTAATCTCGTGACCCCCCAATTGATTTTTTTACCCAATAGGTTATGAATTACCTCATTATGAAGAATTATATGGAATGAGATTTAGTACACTAACATGTCAGGCTGAAGTTGGTTCAAGGAAGCTTGTGGGCCCGAATCCTATAGAGGATCAACAAAAATGGTAAAGACTATTCAAACCCACGTCAATGAATATCAAAGTAAGATAAATAGCTATGCTAATAATCAAAGATAGGATTTTAAATTTAATTAATGGGATCACATTTTCTTGAAATTATCCCCATGAAAGGGTCTTATAATATTTTGAATGAAAGTGAAATTAAGCCCTCGGTACATAGGCCCTTTTGAAATTATGGAGAAAATTTGAGTTTTGGGTTATCATTTGGAAATTCAACATAAACTTTTTGAGGTAAAAAATGTGATCCATGTATAATTATTTATAATGTACATGTTGGACCCAACACATGTCATCACTTCTGAAGGTATTGAATTGGATCCCAACTTATATTACTATGAAGAGAATATCCTGATTTTGGACACTAAAGAATAGGTGTTAATGAATTATATGACTTAGCTAATAAATGTCCATCGAAAAAGTCCTAAAATTAAATATGCATCATGGGATACTGAGGAACATGTAATTAAGAACTACCTAAATATTTTTGGTTCACCATTTTTATATTAGATCACACATTGTAATATTTATGTTTTTCATATCTTTGAAGATTTTATT
Organism: Viscum album; assembly: GCA_963277665.1. NCBI lineage: Eukaryota > Viridiplantae > Streptophyta > Magnoliopsida > Santalales > Viscaceae > Viscum > Viscum album. The sequence goes on from OY728162.1 coordinate 43,567,097, forward strand.
AAACATATTCCATAGTTTTTCTAAAAACAATACAGAATCTTATGAAAAAAATACTATTCTGAGGCCACATGAAACATTTATGGCTATCTTGGGCCAACCTGCATAGAAAATGAGGGTTCACTCTCCAATTACCTTACATATTTACAGTGTTAAATTTGAAATTTTTTTGAAATCATTTTAATCATTCATTACGTATATATATAATTCCAGTATATTTTTTTGATTTTGAATGAATTTCAAAAGATTAAAATATAAATTTACACTTATTTATTTATATGATTATTTAAACACATAAATATATTAATGTTCATTTCATACCACTTGTGATTTTTATTACAAACAAAAATCTTTACATAAGGATTTTCATGAACTGTCCATGCATTCAAACTTTCGTTCATGTAATTCATTGTATATTCTTATAAATAATTGATCTTTTTAAATTGATTGTAATAACTAATTATGTTTCACATATGAAATTATAAATTAATAATTAAATTAAAACAATTTCAATGAAATCTGTGTAATTATAAATTTCATAATTAATTATCAAAATAAAAATTGAATCCATGAATTTATTATAAATGCAACAGATGTACATGTAATGGAAATCATAGGGACATTACTATATGCTAATGTGATGTCCTTATTTTCAATGTAACATGATGACATGTTATGCACCTTTTTAAAAAAATATTATATTAAAAATTATAACATGTCAATAAAATGTTTATCCTTTATTAATATATACTATGATTATAAATTATAAATAAAAGAACCTAATGCTCCTTATATATATATGTGTGTGTGTGTGTGTGTGCATGTTTGTGTGTTTTATTATATATATAAAACATAGAATTTATATTTCTCTAAATCATGGAATAAATTTATGTTTAATGAAATTGTTGATAAAAATATCCATATTTATCCAGAGTTAAAACATAGTTTTGATACATGTGGATGTAATCATTTCTGTAAGAACTTAAATGGATGAAAGTTATATATATATATATATCATCAATAGAGACCTAATAATATATAGTTATGTGTATATAAAATAATTTGTTGAAACATAGTTTTCATAAAACAGAAATTAGAATAAATAATTTTCTCTTAATTTAAAATAAATCTTTGATAAATACAATAAATATCTAAATTGGAAATTGAAATATGTATTTGAAAATATAATTTCAACCCTACATGTTTTCATTTTTCAAAAATAAACATTATAGATAGAAAACAAATTTATGAAAACAAATTTATAAATCAGTATATATATATATAAACGTAAATAATTTTATCACATAATAAATTTAATAGAAATCAAGAATTGAATTAATTTTAATATAACCGTACTCTTGACCAGATTATCCATTAATGATAGAAAAACCTAAAAACACAAATAAAAAGCTACAAAAATTCAAATTTTATGGATCTAAATAGTTCAAAATGTTTCTTATCATAGAAATATATCAACATGAGGTAGAGATGATGGATTGAGCTACTCAAGGATTACGATTTGACCATACAGTACCATCCAATAATAGGAAACAATGTAGAACCTACATTGAGAAAGAAGGATATTGTTGTTTTAAACAAAGTGAGAATTGATACAGATCTTATATACATGCATATAATGAGTATAGATTTGGGAATTATTAAATATGGTGAAACATCACTACTTTTTCAATTGGATTTCCAACCACCCTTATTAGAAAGGATTAAATGTTTTCTTTCCGATGATGAGAATCAACAAAATAAAATTTATTCTTTATATTATGGTAAGTTGTACATATCATATATGAAGATGTAATTATGATTTTTCGGATAATCTACTGTGTTTCGGCTATACCCAAACAAAAAAGGGAGTTATTGGATGATGCCAAAGTTCGAGTTTCTTTATACATCTTGTTATCACTATGATGTATATAGTTTTGAAGGAACATTTTTGATGGGATAACAGGAAGAAGGAAATTGTTGATTTTGTATTAAGATGTTTAGTCTCTCAATAGGATTAGGTTTAAAGAGAAAATCCAAGGGGATTCATGAAAGACCTGCCTATTCCTACATGGAAAAGGGATGATGTAACCCGAGAATTTGTTACTGGATTTCCAAAAACTACATTAAAGAATGATGCAATATGGATAATTGTTGATCAACTAATGAAATTTTCACAAATCCTTACTATAAGGGAGGATCTACCACTGAACACCTTATAAATCTATATATCAATAATGTTGTAAGACTTCATCGATCGCCTATTTCAATAGTGTATAATCATGATCCTCAATTTACATCTAAATTCTAGAAATGTATTCAAAAATCATTGGACATTGAGATTCCTCTGATTGTGGCTATCAAACCCAAACTTATAGACATTCATAATAGACGATACAATCTTTAGAAGACATGTTCACTTAATACACGCTCGACATTTGAGGTACATGTGTTTAGTATTTAACTTTGGTAGAGTTTTCCATCAATAATAGTTTGCATTCCTATATTCAAATGTAACCATATGAAGCATTTTAAGGAAGGAGATGTTGTACACCAACATATTGGGAAGAAGTTGGTGAAAAGAATCTTGTGGGCCTCAAACTTGTGGAGGAAACAATAGATAAGGTAAATACTATTCAAACCCATATCAAAGCATATAAAAGTATCAAAAATAGAATTTCTACTAACCGAATGAATAATTTTGAATTTCAAGAGGCAGATATCATTTTCATTAATGTATCTCCATGGAACGATGTTATATGTTTTTTCAAGGGAGAGAAACTAACCCCCGGGTATATATGCCCCTCTTAAATTCTAGAGATAATTTGAGTTGTGTCATATCATTTGGAAATAACACTTATCTTTCTTAAGGTAAACAATGTGTTCAATATCTCATTATTAAGAAAGTACATGTCAGACCCAACACATGTCCTCAGTTTTAATGGTATATAATTGGATCCCATGTTATCTTATTATGAAGATCCTATCTAGATTTGGGACACTAAACAACAATTTTTTAGTAATAGGATGACTTGGCTGGTAAAGGATCATTTGAAAAATCATAAAATTGAAGACATAACAGGGGATCTTGAGGAACATATGATGAAGAAGTATCAAAATATTTTTATAAGGTAACATTCTTTAAATTTCTAGGATGAAATATTTGTAATGGGGGAAGAATGTAAGACCCTAAGGATTTCAAAATAATAATAATGAAGATTTCATGAATCATTGTTCCCCTATGAAACAAATACTATTTTTAGGATATAGTTATAAAATATCCACCAAACATAATTTTAGAGCTTCTATGATTTTATTTTTTTAAAAATGACAATCATGGTTGCGATAAGTAAGATAATTACAGTTTGATAGGATCAAAATATGTTTTTGGTGAATAGTAACTTTCCCTAATGCATAGTAATTTACAATTATGAATCGAAACGTCACCCATGTATGTAGAAATAATTATCCACCATATAAATGGGAGTGGACATTTTAACAGATAATAATTAACTGTTGATATTTTTGTGAGTAATAAATATTTAATTAAAATTTAAAATTAATATATTTATTTTCAATAAAGTAAATTTTCATAAATTTTATTCTTTAATAAATATTTTCTTTCCCTATTATTTTAGGATGATTTTATTTGATCTTATATAATTTATGAATGTATTATAAATGAGTTTTATATTTTAAAAATGTATTTTTCATGTAAATGATGATCTAACATAATATTAAATTTCACTTATTTAAAAAATTATTTTGCTAAAATGGAGTTTATTTCTAAATTCTAATCCTTGGAAAACAGTTAGGGAAATTTTTTTGTATTTTTCTGAAAAACATGATTTTTTGTGAGTAGTAAAATATGGTAATTTGTGGTGTAAATACATTATAATATAAATAAACTATTACTTGAATCATGGATAATGTGCGAACACTGGGTTCAAACTCAAACACACTTATTACAATTTTTGGTCAGAATAATCATGACTATTGGTTTTCTTTGGAAAAATAATATAATAATGATTAAATTATTAGGAAACCCCTCCTCTTCTCCACTATATAAACTACCCATCACTCCATCTTGTCCTCACTCCTCTAGGCCTTGAATCTCCGAAATGTTTTAACAAATTAATCTTCCTTAGTCTCTCTCCATGTCCAATAGCTCTTGGTCTTTCAAATATACAAAATACCCTTCCATTTTGGAGGACCACAAGGAGAAGTACTTAACATGTAAAATCCTCTTCTCTTTTTCCATTTAATTTCAATTAAGTTCCTTATTTTAGTATTATCTTTTAACCACTTATTCAATATAGATAATTATGACTCTAATTCAGTCTATATAATTAACTGATACAATGTTATTTTGATAACCACTATCCATATCCTTACTCTGTCTCTTTTATTTTAAGAACAAAATAATTATCCGGTAGGTGTCGATTTACAACCTTCACAAATGACGATTATTCTTTATTAAATTTCATCTTCAAGTCTGTTCATAAAACATTTTTATTATTGAACTAGATTCTAAAATATGTATTATATGTTATTTAATGATTCTAGAACCATCATTTTTACATTATATTAAATTATATAATAAATCTAGTTTGTTGTGATTAAAAAACTGCCATAAAAATCAAACTTATTGTTAGTAAATGATTCATAATCATACTATGTAACCAAATGATATGTATACCAATTTACACTACAATATGTTCATAAATACGTTATAAATTTAATTATGGAGAACTATAATCATTCCACATGAACATCCATTATCATATACAATTATACCAATCATGAAACCCAAGATAACAAATGCTCCTTAGTGAAAAATTTGTATCTTATAACCCATATAAAGGTCATAAATAAACATAATAATATTATGAAAAAAACATTTGAATAAGGTTATTAGTTGAGTAATTAATGGATTTATTTTATTATCCATGATTTTAAGCTCAATTTCATCACTCATTTAGAAATAATATAAATGTTTTTTACTAGAATATCCATTTTCTTTTGGGTTACTCATTGTCTCTATTAGTCAGAATTAAATTTTTAATTATTCATATGAAATCCTCATAAATTTGGGGCTAATGTTTTATATATTTTCACCAATTAGAATCCATATTTATTTTATTTGTAACTAAATTTTTTATAATGATCTTTCTCAATTCTTCAAGATAAACAGGCCTGATTCATAAGAACTTCTCAGATTCTTTCCTTTTTTAAATTCACCCTATAATATGTTTTAAGCTGCAATTATTTTTTTAAACCCAATAATTTTGTCATGTAAAAATTAAAATTCATCATTTTGGGATCAATGGAATTATATTTCCAAATTAATTATTCTTTTTCAAAGTAAAATTGAATTTCCATCAAATAATTCATTAATGGTTTTATTAGAGTATTTTTGTATATTTCAACACCTCTATTGAATTTTATTTCTTATCGAGGTTAATATCTTATTTTAATCATTTCACATATTGTATTAAATGGTTTAAGATCATATTGAAATTGAATGTACTGTCATGATACTATTCACCATACTACTCCGAATAGTTAGTGTTTATGTTTCTAGATTGGGGAATGTTATTTCTTGTGAACGTTTTGTTTTTATTTAGATCCATTCATATGAGGAATGCATTGGAATTAGAATATAACAGGTGAGGAATAATATAGTCCAATGATCCATCAGTAGGTCTCATGAGACAAAATAGATATGGTCTTGGTTGAGGACATACCCATTTTTAGATATGGTTTTGTCTTAAGCCTTAATCATTTTTACTTGTCTTGGTCAAGGCCTTGATGAAATGGTTAATATTTTTCAGTGTTATGAATTCCATCATATTGATTATAGTAATTGATAGTTCATTTGGTTATTATACTAGTAGAATTCCTTTATTTATGTTCTATTATGGAACTATTTATTCATCTCTTAATCCTACTCTGTTTTGTGAAAGTTTATTTTTAATTTCATGTGTTTTTATTTATTCACCATTCTTAATGATTATGTTTATGATAACTTCTACTGTATTTCCTACCCTTACTGTGCATCTGAGGACTCTATTTTATTATGATTTTTTTCCGAGATGTGAAGAATATATATTGAATGACCTATAGGGATAAGAAATGAGTTATGTATGTTTTCAAAAGAATTTATATATTGTATATCCTTTCAATTTTTATTGTAAAATTTATTTATGTATCTTGTTTTCCAAAATGACTAAACTTCCAAGTCCTTCTCAATTTGAATTTCTTTTGATCACAAAAATGTATTGAAATAATCCACCAGCTCCCGGAACTCCCTACATGGGAACAAATGGTTCAAACTCACATGGTCTTATTACAATTTTTTCACAATAATCTGAGTTATTGGTTGTATTTGGGAAAAAAATAATGTGACGATAAAATTATTGGGAAACCGCTCCTCTCTTTCACTATAAACCCCACCCACCCCTCCCTCTTCCCCCCAATTCTTTAACACTTGAAGCTAAACAATTCTAATTCCAATTACACATCCCCAGTCTCTCCCTACATAAAAGAGAAATTTGTATTTCTAAAAGACCAAAACACATTACCTTAAGGAGGTTCCCATGGAGGAGTACTCAAGAGGTAAAATCCTATACTTGTTTCCTATCAATTTCTTTTATGTTAATTATTTTATTATTAACTCCAAACCTCTTACATACAATTTATCATGATAAATATAACATATTATATATAATATAATCATATCATGTTAATGTAATAACCATGGTCAATATATTTATTATCTCCCTTTTATTTTAGAATGAAAAACCATCCTTCGGGAGGTGACGATTTACAAACATCTTGGATGATGATGTTTGATTCTTAAATTTATTATTTAAGGCTGATCAAGTAACAATTTTAAAGGTTGTACCTAATGATAAAAAAATGTATTATATTTTATCAAATGATTCTATAACCATAATTTATACATGATATAAAATAATAGAATAAAAGTAGTTCATTGTGATTGAAAACCCACCTTTAAAATATAAATGATTATCACTAAATGTTTAATAAACATACAACATTACCAGATGATATGTAAAAACATTTACACTATAGTATTATCATCAATATCATATAAATTCAATTAGGTAGACCTATAGTAATTCCATGTGAACTTTTATTATCATATTCAATTATACTGATCCTGAAAACCAAGGAAACAAACGCTCCCAACTGATAAATTTTTATGTTATAACTCAGAAAAAAAAGAAAAAATAAACATATAAACTTATAGAAAATAATAAAAAATTTAATAAGGTGTTGAATTAAATAATTATTCAATTTTATTTTCCTATCCAATATTTTAAGATCAAGGAAAAAATAATTTTGAACACAAGGCAAGTGTTTTCTACCCGATCCTCCATTTTATTTCGGGATACTCTTTTTCTCCCTTAGTCCCAATTAAATTATTAATTCATATTATGTAAAACTCATTAATTAGGATTAAATGTTCTATATATGTGTACCAATAAGAATCATTATTTATTTTATGGGGAGTAATATTTTTTATAAATATATTAATAATTTCATTATGATAAACAAGCCTAATTCAAGGTAACATCTCAAATTCATACTTATATTCAAGCTCACTATATAATCTATTTTAAGCAAAAATTGAATTTCTAAAACCAGTAATTCTATCATAGAAAATTTAACATAGTTCATTACTGGTTTTATGAAAATATATTTCCAAAATAACTCTATTTTTCAAAGTAATGGTGTATTTCTCTCAAACAATTCCACGATGATTTTATTAGAGTATTGTTTTTATATTTCAACACATATGTTAAATTTTATGTATTATTGATGTTAATATATTATGTTTACCATCTTATATATTTTATTAAATTCTTTATTATTAGTTTTAAGGTGGATATTCTATCTTTATATCATTCATCATACTACTTAGAAAGGTTAGTTTTTGTGTGTAATAATCGGGGAATTTTATTTCATATATTCATGTTGTTTATGTTTTCCCTTTCGTATTAGGAATGAATTGGACATAGAATATGATGGGAGGGTCCTTCTATATCCCATCGATGCATCAGTATGTCTCAAGAGACAAAATAGAAATGGAATTGGCCGAGGCCTTTCCATTTTCATATATTGTTTTCCCTAAGGCCTTAATCATATTTAGATGTCTTGGTCGATTTCCTCAAGATATGGTTTTGATATCTTAAATTATGCATTCCCTCATTATAAAGCTAGTAAAATATAGTTCATGTGGTTATTAGACATGTATAATGATTATGTAAATGATATCTTCTATTGTATTTCCAACCAATACTATGAATCTAAGATCATTCTTTCATTTTTTTCCCATTATGTGATGAGTATATTATGAATGACATGAGGGTATAACCTATGTGTTATGGATTTTTTTAAGGTATTTATATATGGTATTTCTTTCCAAGTTGTAATGTTAAACTTATGTATGTATCTGGATTTCAAAAACTATTAAACTACTTAATACTTCACAATTTGAATTTCTTATAATCATACCAATATAATGAAATAAGGCATCAGATCTGGGAAACTAAAGTCATAGTATTTATAGTTGGTATAATAGGATATTTAGTAGAAATATTGGAAACTATATAGAATGCATGAAACACTAGTTTTAGGGATTTCCATCCTAAAATGTAATAGATTGTAAAATATTGTAATTTAGGGGAGGATCAGATTTTTCCCTACGAGAAAAAATATTATTTATAGGAGATAGTTATAACCCAACTGCCAAACATAATTTCTACAACTTATGTGATTTGAATTTTGAAAAACTGATATACATGATTGCAATCACTAAGATATTTAGAGTCTCATAGGATAAACATAATTTTTCTAGGAATAGTAACTAACTCATATAAATAGTAACTTACCCTTATGAATAGTCATGTACCCTAATGAATATAAACCTCCGCAATTTATGTACAAATAACATATCAGAACCATAAAAATGATAGTGAATATTGTAAAAATTAATAATTAAGTGTACATACTTTTGTGAGTATTATATATTTAGTTAAATTTTTAAATTAATAAATTTATTAAAATAAAATACATTTTAATAAAATATATTCTTCAATAAATATTGTATTTTCCTAAAATTTTTGGATAATATTATTACACCATAGTGAATTATTTAATGTATTATAAAATCAGTTTTAAATTTAAAATATGTTTTTTCCATGTACATAATGATAGTATTTCAGAATAAAATTTCTGTTATTTAAAAAATCATTTTTATAAAATATAAATAATTTATTAATTATACACATTTAAAAATATAGAGACTTCTTTTTAGGGATACTTCTCAAAAATGTGATTTTTTTGTAAATAGTAAAATACAAAAATTTACGATATAAATACATTATATGATAAATACACTATTACACGACTAATGGATGATGTAAGAACACTTGTTTCGAACTAACATGCATTCATTACTATTTTTTGTCACAATAATGAACACTATTGTGAGTTTTTTGAAAAATATTTATATAATTAATAAAATAATGAGAAAACCCTTCTCTCCACCACTATAAAAACCACCCATCAATCCCCATTCTACTCAAACCAATATACCTCGGAGCACCATAAAGTTCCACCCAATAATTATTGCCTTGTATCTCCACATGTCCATGATCTCTGGGACTTTAAAAAAGACCAATACCTATTCCCTTAAGGATGATCTCAAGGAGGAGTACTCAAGAGGTAAAATCCTCTTCTTTTTTTAATTTAATTTCTTCTATGTTTCCTTCTTTTATTATTATCTCCTCACCTACTCAGTCCTATTTATCATGATATCTCTAATATAGTCCATATATAGAATATTATCTTGTTATTTTATTAACCATTATCAATATCATTACTCTTTCTCTCTCTCTTTAATTTAAATACAAAATCATCATCTTGTAGGTGCCAATTTACAACATTTGTGGATGATGGAGTTTTGTTCTTAAATTTATTCTTCATGTATGGACATGGAACCATTTTTATGGTTGAAACAGATTATATAATATGTATAAACTATTATGTAATTATTCTTGAACTATCATTTTTACATGATATTAAATAATATAATGAAACTATTTTGTTATGATTGAAAACCCACTGTAAAAATGTAAATAATTATCCCAAAATATAAAATACTAATAATATATAACCAATATTATGTATAACTATTTAAACTAATTTATTTTAATAAATATCATAAAAATTAAATCCTGGATAACTATACTCTTTCAACATGAACTTCAATTATAATATACAATTATAATGATCATTAAAACCAAGGAAACGAACTCTCCTGAACGGTAAATTTATGTCATATATCTCATAAAAATCCCATAAATGAACTTAAAAAATTATACATAATCAAATACATGTATGAAAAGTTTTGATTTAAATAATTAATGGATTTAATTTGATTATCCTAAATGTTAAGCTCAAGTGCAGAACACATTCAAACATATGGTACGACTTTTCTATCAGAACATCTATTTTTTCGTGTTACTATTTTTTCCTCTTAGTCACAATTAAATTCTTAATTATTATTATTTACTCCTCATAAATTAATTTCATATGTTATATATACGTGTATCAATCAGCATTATTCTTTATATTTTGGTGGTTAAATATTTTATAAATATATTCCTCAATTCTTCCTGATAATGAATATAAGGCACTAGCATTAAGCCTTACTTAATCTTGAGTTATTGCAAGATTACACATTGAGGATATTTTTAGGTTTAGAGTTTTAGAAAATTAGATCATAAAACTTGCATTACATCCCACATTTAAACAAAGAGGTTGCATAAAATATAGTATTCAATTCTCCCCTCAACGGAAACATATTTAAAATAAAACATGGATTCTTTCTTAACACTTCCTTGACACTATCATCATATCATGTACCTTTCCCTTGAACTGTGAAAAACATTTCAAAAAAACTTGGGATGAGCATTAAAAGAAAAGTAAGGGTTATAAAAATATGGAAAGGAAACATGAGTTCATATATACATAAGAATGAAATCATACATTACCCATAAAACATAGTCTCTTTAACATACATCCTCAAATGATGAATAAATTATAGAAATCATAATATATAAAGGTAACTTGAGGCATTCATAACATTCTTACGTAGGGAGTAACCCTCTTGGTTACGTTTGGAATACCCATCACAGTATATTCCATAAATATCTTTGGAGAAACCTTAACATTTAACTCCTTCATGTTACCCAATGCATTGGAGAGCTATATCAGGCTCACCCGCCCTTAGTTTATCACGGAACCACCCGTCTTCATAAAAATGCCCAAGAAACATAACTTAATCGTATCACATAAAACATGAATAAAGGAATCATAAAATTTTCACATTTCAATCACAAGATATAAATAACACATTTATATAACAAAAAAGTTATCAAAACCATTTTCAATACCAAAATAAAAGAAAAGTAAAACATGGTATTTATTTTTATTTTAAAAAAGGTTTGGCTTGTAGAGGAAGTCGAAACTCAAATAATGGTCATGGTGGCGGAAAAGTCGTTGTCGCCGCATACGTACGAAAAAACAACATTACCTTTTTTCATTTAGTAAACTCTTTTTATAAAAAATATTCATTTTGAATAAACATAAAAAGTCAAAGGGGTTTATACACCGTATAAAAGAATGTTGTGTATAAAACAAAATATGCCTCAATGAAAGGAGATTGAGACGGATTCCCTTACCTCAGGTATGACATGACTTGATCATTATTTAACCTCCTGAATAATAAACTTGAGTTAATTTCTACTTTCTTAAGAACCTTTTTCAAGTTCATTATTCATTTTATATCACTTATTACCATGTCATGAACATGATGTAATTATTTAATAACGATCGTTTTAACGATCATTGGTACATGAGTCAAAAATAAACTCTTTATATTTACAATTTGTTCATGTATCCATTATATCCAGAGTTATACTCATGATGTAGATTTCATATATATCATATATATCCAGTATATACATGCATTTATAATATTACATAACGTTTAGAGGTAAGAAATGAAATGCATCGTTCATGGAGACGGTAAGCCGTACGTACGCATTAACGCAACTTTCATTTCTATTTCGTATTTTATGTAATGGAATCAAAATGATATAAAGGTATATTATAATCCCAGTATAATATCATATATAATATCATTAATTAAATCCTTTATACTTCCCACATATGGCATTAACTAATCAAATCACTTTGAGGGGGCGGTAGTCCGCACTTCCTAAAATGAAGATATCACGTTTACCCATAATGGAAACCATAAAGGTATGCCATAAATGAAAAATAAAGCAGCTTAAGTAAAACATAAACATATTATATATCATATATATGTATAGTTTCATCTTAATGGCCACCTTTGAAGGTGTTAATAGAATATTTAACAATCATCGGTTCGTGAGGCAAAAATTCTCCATCCACAGAAACAGTATGTTCATTAACCATTAGATGTAGGTGTGTGTAAGTTTAGCTCAAATACTTCTTATAAAAACACCCTAGTATATGGAATATACTGGTTTTGTTACAAAATAAATGAATAAAAATATTATAGGGGGTTGGAGAATCAAAATAAAACATAAGAACACAATAGAAGACACTACCTTTAAATCAGGTAACTCTTTTTGATTTGAGCTCAAAGGATTACTTGGGAAGACTTATGAATAAATTGAGGCTTCTAGGAGTTATAGAGGGATTTGGAGAGACAAAATGGGCAGGGTTTGGCCGAGCCAAAGGCTTTGGAAGTGTCGGTAAGGTGTTAGAGGTGGGGGCCTTTTATAAAAGGAGAGGAGGGGCACTCTCGGAAAGTTACAAAAGGATACTTTATTATAAAATGATTTTCAGATTTAAAAGGTCCCACAATTATAAATTTCAAGGATAAGGTGATAAGGGTTCCAAATCCACCCATTCATCAGGTTTTTGACAAGTGTAGGTCTTACATTTTACAATATAGTTTCATTTTATTTAAATTGTTAAATAATGAGGTAATCGTTGCATCATCATGGTGAAATACATAATTTAATTTATTTAATGTCTAAAAATTATAAAAAACTACTATGATGTAGGAAATATTTTTAGATTTACAATGACTATTTATAGTAACAAATATGACTTGTATAACCCCATTTAAAAATTGTTTTAGTAAAACAACTCATGTTTGTGACATTTTTACTTTAACATTAGATAAAAAGATATTAATGTCATTTTCCTTCCAAAGTGGCTCCATGGGGTCCCCAAGTTGACCCATGGATTTTCTTGGTCGTCCATGAAACATCCAATAAGGGTAGGACATGTGTCAAGTTCATTTCATATTATTAAAACATTATTCTTAGCTTAAATTACACTAATTACCTCTAATCGCGATTAAAAACTTAAAAGTTACTATTTACCAAAAAATTATTTTAATCCCATTGAACCACATTTTACTTATTAATGACAACCATGTATGTCGTATTTTTTAAATTAAAAACACAGAGGTGGTAAAATTTTATTTAAACGAAAAATCAGTTTTTTGAGTACCACTTAGTGGTTTCACTATTCATCAAAAATTGAAGTTTTTCAGAAAAATACCAAAACATCACCCTAAGCTATATTTTCTATTCCGAATTCAAGAATGATGTCTATTTTACAAAATTCAAAACATATTAGTTACATTAATTAATTTAATAATTAATTCCCATTGTCTGAGAAAATACATGTTTTTATGAAACAATAAGTATGAAAAGATTGACACTAGTTTAAGTCCAATTTCAAAGTAAAATTAATTACAATGACCACTGTTGGATTAAATGGTAAAATATATTCTAATTTAACTATAAAACCAATTCAAAAGATTATCTAACTATATAATTAAATTAGATGAAAAAGCAGTTTTGATGTAAAATGCAGTATTTTTCACTATTCATTAAAAAATGAACATTGTCAGAAAAATACCAAACAATTATCCAATGTAAATTTCAATGTCCCAATAATAAATAATAAGATTATTTTGAAAAATAGAGCTTATAAAATTGTCATAAGTTCGATTTAAAAATGGTTTTCCATCAAAAGGCAGTAAAACAATCTTTTAAAAATATTAGTGTATTCCATGCTTAAGATTGGATTTATTCTCATTTTAAACCTCTAAAACACTATCTAATTCATTAGTAGACATAGATAAAAACATCTATTATTAATTACTTACTTGGGAAGATACATCCTTCCCCAGTTTAGAAAATTGTGTCCCCGCAATTTATTTACTTATCAAATAAGTGGGGGTATTTAGCGCTTATTGCATTTTCAGATTCCCTTGTTGCCTCTTAAACCATGTGGTTTTTCCACAAAACCTTTACCTGATGAATCACCTTATTCCGTAACACATGCTCCATGTGGTCAAGAATCTAGACCGGTTGTTCCACATAAGATAGGTTATCTTCCAGCTGAACTACCTCTGGACTCAAAACAAGAGATGGATCTGGCATGTACTTCCTTAACATTGAAACAAGAAAAACATTGTGTACCTGAGATAAACTCAGAGGTAAAGCCACTCGGTATGCAACTGATCCAACTCTCTCCAGAATTTCATATGTTCCAATGAACCTTGGTCTCAGCTTCCCTTTCTTTCCAAATCGCATCACACGTTTCCATGGTGATAATTTGAGAAAAACATGATCACCTACCTCAAAAGAGAGATCCTTCCTCCTGTTGTCCGCATAACTCTTCTGCCTGCTCTGAGCTGTTCTCATGTGTTTCTAAATCAACTGAACTTTTTCTGCCATCTCTTCTACCAATTATACTCCCATCAGCTTCCTTTCACCCACTTCATCACAGAATGATGGATTTAGACACCGCTTCCCATATAACGCCTCAAATGGTGTCATCTGTATACTGTAATGAAAACTATTATTATATGAAAATTCAACCAAGGAAATATGTTGGTCCCAACTTCCCTGATAATCCATCGAACAAGCACGTAGCATATCCTCCAATGTCTGAATTGTTCATTCTAGCTGCCCATCTGATTGAGGATGAAAATCTGTACTAAAATTTAATTCAGTACCCAACGACTTTTGAAGGCCTTTCCAAAATTTATAAGTGAACCTGGGATCACGGTCAGATACAATGGAGAGATGAACTCCATGTAACTTGACTATAACTTTATGATACAAACAGGAATGTTTATCTAGGGAAAAAGTATCTCGTATAGCAAGGAAATGAGCAGATTTAGTCAAGCGATCAACAATAACCCAGATTGCATTATTACCTCGAGATGTCTTCGGTAATTCCACAACAAAGTCCATGGATATATTCTCCCATTTCCACTCTGGCATTGGTAAAGGGTGAAGCATCCCTTTTGGTAATTTTCACTCTTCTTTAACCTGCTGACAAGTCAAACACTTCACAGTAAAATCAACAATATCTATTTTCATTCTATCCCACCAGTAATACTCTCGCAGATCTCTGTACATCTTAGTACGTCCAGGATGAACTGAAAACAGAGAACTATGAGCTTCACATAACAAATCTCTCTTCAACTATGAATCACAAGGCACACACAATCTCTTCCCAAATCTCAAAACACAATCATTATCAATGTTGAATTCAGGATACCTACCCTTCTGAACCAGCTCTACCTTTTTCTATAACTCACTCTCTTGATTCTGTGCTTTCTTGATTCTGTCTGATAGAGAATATTTCACTGATACCTGAAACAAAATAGAAGGACATCCTATACCAACAACTTCTATGCCAAAGTTCATCAGATCCTTAACCAAAGGATCACATTCCAAACGCAACATTATTAATGTATCATTACTTTTTCGACTCAAAGCATCAGCCACTTTATTTTCTTTTCCTGGGTGGTAATGAACTGTACAATCATAATACTTGATTAATTCTAGCCATCTCCTCTGTCTCATGTTCAATTCTTTCTGAGTGAATATATACTTTAAACTTTTGTGATCGGTATATATTTCACACTTTACTCCATACAAATTCTGCCTCCATATTTTTAAAGCGAAAACAATAGCAACTAATTCCAAATCATATGTAGGGTAATTTAACTCATGAGTTTTAACTGTCCTGAAACATAAGTAATTACCTGATCATTCTGCATTAGGACACAACCTAGTCCTTTCAATGAAGCGTCACTTTAGATAACAAACTCACCATTCCTGAAGGTAGTGCCAAAACTGGAGCATTCACCAATCTTCTTTTTAGTTCTTGAAAACAATCATCACATTATTTTTTCCAGATAAACATAACACCCATCCGAGTTAGCTTAGTCATTGGACTAGATAAACATGAAAAATTTCTAGAAAACCTTGGGTAATAGCTTGTCAACCCAAGGAAACTACAAATCTCATTTACCTTTGTGGGACTTGGCCATTATTTATCAACCTTTGTTTTTGCAGGATCAACAGTTATCCAATCTTTAGAAACAATGTGACCAAGGAAAGAAATTTTTTGCAACCAAAACTCACA
This sequence comes from Viscum album, assembly GCA_963277665.1. Classification (NCBI taxonomy): domain Eukaryota; kingdom Viridiplantae; phylum Streptophyta; class Magnoliopsida; order Santalales; family Viscaceae; genus Viscum; species Viscum album. The sequence continues at coordinate 43,583,642 of OY728162.1, forward strand.
CTTGCTGAATTTCCCATACAATTTATTTTATTTTACGATTTAAAATTAACACTTAAATGTATTTTATTCTCTTCTTTACTTTTATAAAACACCAAAATATCATCAATGAAAACAACTACAAACTTATCCAAGAACTCATCGAAAATTCTATTCATAAGGTCCATGAATACAGAAGGTTCATTGGTTAGCCCAAAAGTCATTACTAGAAATTCATAATGGCCATATCTTGTGAGAAACATGGTCTTCAGGATATATGCTTCCTTTACCTTCAACTGATGGTACCCCGATCTCAGGTCAATCATTGAAAAATATTGAGCTCCCTAGAGCTAATCAAACAAATCATCGCTATGAGGAAAAGGATATTTGTTCTTAATAGCGATGTTATTCAAGGCTCGATAATCAATGAAAAGTCTCATAGAACCATCTTTATTTTTAACAAATAAAATAGGAGAACCCCATGTTGATGTGCTATGTCGAATGAAACCTTTCTCTAATAAATCTTTCAATTGCTCCTTCATCTCTAAAAGTTCAATTTGAGCCATTCGATAAGGGGGTTTTGAAATTGGCTTAGCATCAGGAACTAAGTCTATAGTAAACTCAACTTCCCGATTTGGTATTATTCCAGGCAACTCATTAGGAAAAACATAAGGATAATCATTTACCACTCGCACATCATTAATCTGAATAGTCCCCTTTTTTTCAACAATGTGTGCAAGGTAACATTCATTTCCATATTTTACAAGTTTCTCAGCCTCTTGATATGTTATCAACAGTAAGGGTTCATTCTTGTACACAAACTGAAAGTCTTTCTGAAAAGAAACTTCAGTAGCTCTACAATCAATCTTTTCATGGTAAATAAAGATCAAATCCATACCCAAGAAAACATCAAACTCTACTAGAGGTAAAACAATTTGGTTCGAAAGTAGGTTCTTTCCACAGATAAGGATAGGAAGAATCTTATAAATTCTTTTTGCCTCAACATTTCCCCCAGGTGTTTTTACCAAAAGTTCAGGAGTCATTTCTTGAGATGGTATTCCCATTTTACTAGAAATGTTTTCAGAGATGAAAGAACGTGTGGACCCCGAATCAAACAACACACTGGCATAATCTGAAAAAACAAACATAGTACCTGATAAAACATCATTTGATGGCCCGACATCTACTGAAGTAGTTGCAAAGGATTTCACCACCCCTTTTTGCTTGTAGTCTAACTACTTCCCATCACTCGAGCTCTTTGTCGGACACTCATTTGCATAGTGACCCATCTCATTGCACTTAAAACATTTCACTAACTGTAAATTGAATTTGGACTTACCATCAACGTGATCTTTTTCAGTGCAATCACGAGTCTTATGTCCCATCTTACCACATCGGTAGCACTTTCCAGAATTCAGAAGACATTCCCCAGCATTCCTTTTACCACATTTATCACAAACTGGAAACATAGTTTTCTTACCGTCAGACCTTTTTGAAGAATTATTTCCTTTCTCCTGCCACCTCGGTCTCTTCTTCTGTTGGTTGTTATAGAACACTTGATCATCGGAAAACTCCATTTCCACCTTCTCAGCACATCGAAAAATCTTTTCATAACTTTTGACCTCATGAGAAGCTAATGACCTTCGATATTTTGGCTTCAATACTGAGTAAAAATGATTGATTTTACTATAAAGGTCTCTGATAAAATTTGGAGCATACATTGCCAATCGAATGAACTTCTCTTCATAAGCATCCAATGAGTCTTCCTCTTGCCTCAATTCCGAGAATTGTTTTTCCATCCTAAGTCGAACAGCCTTAGGAAAATACTTCTCAAGAAACATACATTTAAATACATCCCATTCAAGAGCATCAATCTCATCAGCGTCCCTGATTGTTTTAACCATCGACCACCACTGATCTACCTCACCCTCTAAACGGTAAATATCAAGACTAACCTTTTGACTGTCTGAACATCCCATGACATCGAAAATCTTCTCCAGTGCTTTAATCCACCCTTCATCAAGCATAGGGTCAGATGATCCTCTGAATGATGGGGGATGTTGCCTCATGAGATGTTCCACCACTGACATGTTCCTCTGTGGTTGATCTGGCTGATCTCGTGCATGGATACCACCGCTATTTATCGCTTGAGTCAACTGCGCCATTACTGCAACAAACTGTTCAGTTCCAATTCCGTCCATCTCAGGATGCTGATTTGGAAGGTTATTTATTTCTGTATACCGTCCTAGCACTGCTTTCCTGTTTCCTCTGCGGAAAAACATTCTGAACAAACATGTCTTAGATGAAGAAACATGGTAATCTTCAAATGCTATATCATTTCAATTTGACAATAAAAAAATATATTTTTGGATAACCATTTAATAAAATTCTAACTCTTAATGTTATCTAAACCGATATTTGATACCAACTATAAGGCCCCAGCCTTAATCCGTACTTAATCTTGAGTTATTACAAGATTACACATTGAGGATATTTTCAGGTTTAGAGTTTTAGAGAATTAGATCATAAAACATTCATTAAATTCCACATTTAAACAAAGTGGTTACATAAAAGATAGTATTAATTTCTCCCATCAACAGAAACATATTTAAAATAAAACATGGATTCTTTCTTGACACTTTCTTGACACTATCATCAAATCATGTACCTTTCCCTTGACCTGTGAAAAACATTTCAAAAAAACATGGGATGAGCATAAAAATCTCAGTAAGGGTTATAAAAATATGGAAAGGAAACATGAGTTCATATATACATAAGAATGAAATCATTCTTTACCCATAAAACATAGGCACTTTAACATACCTCATCAAATCATGAATAAATCATAGAAATCATAAGACATTAAGGTAACATGAGGCATTCATAACATTCTTACGTAGGGAGTAACTCTCTTGGTTACATTTGGAATACCCATCACAGTATATTCCCTAAATCTCTTTGGAGAAACCTTAATGTTTAACTCTTTTGCATTACCCAATGCATTGGAGAGCTATATCGGGCTCACCGCCCCTTAGTTTATCACGGAACCACATTTCTTCATAACAATTCCCAAGAACCATAACTTAATCGTATCACATAAAACATGCATAAAGGAAACATAACATTTCCACATTTCAGTCACAAGATATAAATAAAACATTGATATTATAAAAATGTTATCAAAACCATTTTCAATACCAAAATAAAAGAAAATTAAAACATGGTATTTATTTTTCTTTTAAAAAAGGTATGGCTTGTAGAGGAAGCTGAAACTCAAATAATGGTTATGGCGGCAGAGAAGTCGTTGTCGCCGCATACGTACGACAACAAAAACATTCCCTTTTTTGTTTAGTAATATCTTCGTATAAAAAATATTCCTTTTGAATAAACATAAAATGTCAAAGGGGTTTATACACCATATAAAATAAATTTTTGTATAAAACAAAATAAGCCTCAATGAAAGGAGATTGAGATGGATTCCCTTACCTCGGGTCTGACTTGACTCGATCATTCTTTAACCTCCTTAATAATAAACTTTAGTTAATTTTGACTTGCTTGAGAACCTTTTTCACATTCATTATTCCTTTTATATCACTTATTACCATGTCATGAACACTATGTAATTATTTAATAACGGTCGTTTTAACGATCATTGGTACTTGAGTCAAAAATAAACTCTTTATAATTACAATTTGTTAATGTATCCATTATATCCAGAGTTATAATCATGATTTAGATATCATATATATCATATATATCCAGTATATACATGCATTTTTAATATTACATAACGTTTAGAGGTAAGAAATGAAATGCACCATTCATGGAGACGGTAAGCCGTACGTACGCATGAACGCTACTTTCATTTCTATTTTGTATTTTATGGAATGGAATCCTAATGATAAAAAGGTATATTATAATCCCAGTATAATATCATATATAATATCATTAATTACATTCTTTATAAGTCCCACATATGGCATTAAATAATCAAATCACTTTGAGGGGGCGGTATTCCGCACTTCCTAAAATGAAGATATCGCATTTACCCATAATGGAAACCATAAAGGTATGCCATAAATGAAAAATAAATAAGCTTATGTAAAACATAAACATATTATATATCATATATAAATATAGTGTCATCTTAATGGACACCTTTGAAGGTGTTAAAATAATATTTAACAATCATCATTTCGTGAGGCAGAAATTCGCCATCCACGGAAACAGTATGTTCATTAACCATTATATGTAGGTGTGTGTAAGTGTAACTAGAATAATTCTTATAAAAACATCCTAGTATATGGAAGATACTGTTTTTGTTACAAAATAAATTAATAAAAAGTGTTTAGGGGGTTGGAGAAGCAAAATAAAACATAAGAACGCAATAGAAGACACTACCTTTAAATCGGGTAACTCTTTTTGATTTGAGCACAAAGGCTTCCTTGGAAAGACTTCTGCCCAAATTGAGGCTTCTACGAGTTAAAGAGGGATGTGGAGAGACAAAATGGGCAGGGTTTGGCCGATCCAAAGGCTTTGGAAGTGTGGGTAAGGTGGTAGAGGTGGGGGCCTTTTATAAGAGGAGAGGAGCGGCACTCTTGGAAAGTTACAAAAGGATACTTCATTATAAAATGATTTTCGGATTCAAAAGGTCCCAAAATTATACATTTCAATGATAAGGTGATAAGGGTTCGAAATACACCCATCCAATAGGTTTTTGACAATTTTAGGTCTTATATTTTACATTATATTTTCATTTTATTTAAACCGTTAAATAATGAGGTAATTGTTTCATCATCATGGTGTCATAAATAATTTAATTTATTTAATGTCTAAAAATTAAAGAAAAACTACTATGATGTTTGAAATCATTTTATCTTTCCAATGACTATTTATAGTCAAAAATATGACTTGTATAACACCATTTACGAATTGTTTTAGTAAAAAAACTTATGTTTGTGACATTTTTACATTAACATTAAATAAAAAGATATTAATGTCATTTTCCTTCCAAAGTGGCACCATCGGGCCCCCAAGTTGACCCATGGATTTTCTAGGTCGGACATGACACATAAAATAAGGGTAGGACATGTTTCAAGTTCATTTCATATTATTAAAACATTATTCTTACCTTAAATTACACTAATTACCTCTAATCGCGATTAAAAACATAAAAGTTACTATTCACCAAAAAATTATTTTTAATCCCATTAAACCAAATTTTCCTTCTTAATGAAAACAATTTATGTTGGATTTTTGAAATTCAAAACACAGAGGTGGTAAAATTTAATTTAAACAAAAAATTAGTTTTTTATGTACAACTTAGTGGTTTCACTATTCATCAAAAATTGAAGTTTTTCAGAAAAATACCAAAACATAACCCTAAGCTATATTTGATATTCCGAATTCAAAAATGATTTCTACTTTAAAAAATTCAAAACATATAAGTTACATTAATTAATTTAATAATTAATTCTCGCGGTCTGAGCAAATAGCATGTTTTTGTGAAACAATAAGTATTAAAAGATTGACACTAGTTTAAGTCCAATTTCAAAGTGAAATTAATTCCAACGACCATTATTGGATTAAATGTTAAAAATATATTCTTATTGAACATTAAACCCAATTAAAAATATAATCTAACCATATAATTAAATTAGATGAAAAAGCAGTTTTGATGTAAAATGCAGTATTTTTCACTATTCATTAAAAAATGAACATTGTCAGAAAAATACAAAAAATTATCCATTGTAAATATCAATGTCCCATAATAAATAATAAGTTTATTTTGAAAAATACAGCTTATAAAATTGTCAAAAATTTGATTTAAAAATGGTTTTCCATCAAAAGGCAGTAAAACAATCTTTTCAAAATATTAGTTTATTCCATGCTTAAGGTTGGATTTATTCTCATTTTAAGCCTCTAAAACACTATCTAATTCATTAGTATACATAGATAAAAATATCTATTATTTATTACTTACTTGGGATGTTACAATGAAGCCTGATTCAAATGAGCTTCTCAAATTCTGACATATCATCCTGTGCATTATATAATATCTTTTAAGAAACAATTAGTTTTATGAAACCAATAATTTTATCATGGAAAAACTATCTAGTTTCATAACTTCTTTTATTAAATGATTTTTTCAAAAGAACACTTCTTTCCTAAGTAAAAGTGTATTTCTCTGAAAAACATCTTCAATTATATTATTATAGTAATTATTTCTATTTCAACACCTCTATTTGACTTTATGTCTTATTGATATTAATATCTTATTTTTATCATCTATTATATAGTATTTAATTTTTTATGATCAATTTGACTATGGATGTGATATCTTGATACCAGTCATCATACTACTCATAATGGTTATTGTTTATGTGTACATATTTGGGAAAGTTATTTCAATTTTTATATTATTTTTTTTATGCACTTTAATATGTTGAATGAATTTGATATATAATTTATGGTTGGGGAGCTCTATATCCCCTCTATGAATTGGTATGTATCATGATATAAATCATATATGGACATAGTCTAGGCCATGCACATTATTAGATATGGTTTTGGGTGAGGCCATTATAATTTTTAATTGTTTTCGATGAGGCTTCAATGATATGGTTCATTTTTTCCCCATTATTCATTCCCTCATTATAAATCTAGTAATTGATAGTTCATGTGGTTATCTGAGTAGTAAAATACACTTGATTATGTTTAATTGTGGAAATATTAAACCATCTATTATTATTTCCATATCTTGTAGAAGTTTATTTTTAAAGAAATGTGTTATTAGTTAACCACCATGCCTAATGATTATGTTTATGGTATCTTCAATTGTACTGAATACCCATACTGAGCATATGAAGTCACTCTTTTTTATGTATTATTTTTTCCAAGATGTGGATAGTATATAGAAGTTGAATTACATGTAACATACCCTTATATAAGCTCCTCAACATTGATCCCATGTGAAACAACTAATTTATAAGGTTAATTGTTTGAATGTGTTCTATACTTTGAGAAAGTGATGGGTGGTTTTGGGTGGTGTTGAGGAATTATTACCGTTTTATTCTAAAAAACATTATTTTTTACTGCATTGTAATATATTGTTTTTTATTATATAAATACATTATATGATAAATACACTATACCGTGAATCATGGATGATGTAAGAACACCTAATTAAAACTCATATTAACTTGTTACTATTTTTGGTCACAAAAATCAACACTATTGGTGATATTTTGTAAAATATTAAAATAATGATTAAAATAATGGGAAAACACTCCTCTACTCAACTATAAAAACCACCCATCACTCCCCCACCTCCTCACTCCTCTACACCTTAATGCTCTATAATTCTTTTCCCAATTACTCTTCCATAGTCTCTCCAGACTTCTAGGAGATCCTGTTCATTGAAAAATACCAACACCCCTTCCCTTATGGAGGTTCTCAATGAGGATTACTCTAGAGGTAAAATTCTCTTTTTTTTATTTTAGTGTCTTTTATGTTCCTTCCTTTATTATTATATATCCTCATCCTCTGTCTAATTGATCATGATAACTAAAATTTAATCTATATACTAGAATTATATTATGTAATTGTAATAACAATGTTCAATATCCTTACTCTCCCTCTATTATTTTAAAAACAAAATCATTGTCTGGGTGGTGCCAATTTACAACCTTGATGGATAACGAAGTTTCACTCATGAATTTATTGTTCGTGGAAGGTCATTAAATTTTTTTTGGTTTAACCAGATTATTAAATATGTATTTTATCTTATCTAATGATTCTGGAGACATCATTTGTACATTATATTAAATATTATATTAACACTAGTTCATTATGATCGAGAAATCACATTAAAAAACAATATTATTATAACTAAATGAAGCATGCTCATATTATATATCCAAATGTCATGTCAAACCATTTACACTACTGGATGTTCAAAAATATCATATAAATTCAATTCTATAGAACTATTCTCACTCCACATGAAATTTCATTATCATATACAATTATACCAATCATGAAAACCAAAGAAATGATTTCTCCCGAGTGATAAATTTGTATCTTATAACTCATAAAAAGTCCATAAATTAACTATATAAAATTATGAATAAATCATTAATCATGTAAATATGGTTTTGAATTAAATTATTATTTTATATTATTTGATTTTCTAGTATTTTAATGTCATGTGAAGGATACATTCAGACAAAAGGTATGGGTTTTCTTCATAGACCACCACTCTATTTTGGGTTAAACTTTGTCTCTCTTAGTACCAATTAAATTCTTAATTATTCATATGTACTAAAAATAAATTATAGTTAAATGTTATTTATTTTTGTACCAATTAGATTCCATCTTTATTTTAAGGGGAGTTAGATTTTTTATAATGATCTCTCTCAATTATTCCTAATAAACAAGCCCGATTCAAGGGAACCTTTCGAATTCTTGCCTATTTACCAGTTCACTCTATAATCTATTTTAAGACAAATTTATTTATCTAAAACCACTAATTTCATCATGGGAAAACTAACATGGTTCATTAATTTTTTTAATAGAAATTTTTTCCAAATAAACTCTTCTTTTAAAATAAAATTTGTATTTCTCTTACAACATTCCTAAATGATTTTATTAAAGTCTTTGTTATTTTTATAGGAAAGAGTGGGATTAAAATCATATCTTTGTTGAATTTTATGTCATATTGAGGTTAATATATTATTTTTACCATATAAAACGTTATATTAAATGGATTATGATTAGTTTGACTACAGATGTTCTATATTGATACCATTCACCATACTACATAACATGGATAGTGATTATGTGTACAGATTGTGGAAATTTATTACATATAATCTGGTTGTTTAATTTTATCCCCATTATTATGATGAAATAATTATACTTAGAAGCTAATAGTTGGGGCCCCATATACCCCATAATTCATTGGTAGGTCTCATGTGACAAAATAGATATGGACTCGGTAGAGGCCTTGCACATTTTCAGATATAGTTTTCACCGAGCCCATATTCATTTTGAATTGACATGGCTAATGCATTGATTATACAGTTCATATGTTTTTCATTATGAATTAACTCATTATGAAGCTAGTAATTGATATTACATGTGTTTACTCGACTATTAGAGTAAACGTGTATATGTTTTCTAATGTAATTATTTATTATTCTCGTATTCCTTCCATATTTTTTTTATAATTATTTATAAAGGCATTTGTTTTTAGTTAATAAGTAAGATATTTAGAATCTGATATAATCAAATTAAATTTTTTCTGAATATTAACATACCCATGTGAATATTAACATACCCTTATGAATATTGATGTAACTTTTTGTTTACAAAACTCTCCCATAAAGATATATAAATAATATTTAGGCACTATAAAAATTAGAGTGAATATTTAAAATGTTATTAATTATGTGTTGATATTTATTAGTAATAAATATTAATTTACAATTCTAAATTAATAAATTTTTTTAAAATAAAATATATTTTCATAAAATGAATTATTCAATATTTGTTTACCCTATGATTTTAGGGTGATTTTATGAGACATTAGATAACTATTATATATATAATAAGATCATTTTTAAATATAAAATATATATTTTTCATGTAAATAATTATTTTCATTAAAAATTAAATATTTATTATTTATAAAATTATTTTGAAACCATAGAGTTACTTTTGGAATTATACATATCTAAATATGGTTAGGGTGAATTTTTTAGTTTTTTTTAAATACCATGAATTTTTTGTTAATTTTAAAATATATTAATTTAAATTATAAATACATTATATGATAAATACACTATTTAGTTCATCGTTTATGATGTAAGTACATTTTTTTCATAAATACATGAAATTATTATGATCTTTTCACAAGAATAAGAACTGTTTGTTGTCTTTAGAAAACTAATAACATAATGATTAAAATAACGGGAAAATTCTCCTCCCATCCACAGTAAAACCCACCCATAACCCCTACTTATACTCACTACTCTAAGTCTTGAAGGTCCAAAAAATTAGGCCTAATTAAAATTCCCTAGTATATCCACATTTTCAGAAGCTATTGGTCATTCCAAAGCATCAAAACCCCTTAACATATGTGGGTTCTCAAGGATGAGTACCCAAGTGGTAAAATCCTCTTCTTTTTTCCCTATTAATTATTTTATGTTTCTTATTATGTTATTATATCCCAGACTCTGCTAACTAATTGATCATGATAAATCCAAGAAATTATATATACTATTAATATATCAGGTTATTGTAATAACAATTATAAATATCCTTACTCTCTCCCTCTTTTATTTAAAAAACAAAATAATCGTTTAAGAGGTGCAGATTTACAACCTCCTTGGACGATTAAGATTCTCTCTTTATTTTTTTCATCAAGGATGCTCAAGAAAAAAAATTATGGTTGAACCAGATTATTAAAATTTGTTTAATATCATATGTAATGATTTTGGAACCATCAGTTTTAGATGATATTAAATAATATAATGAAACTAGTTCATTTTGATCGAAAAACTGCCATAAAATCTAAATGATTATCAGTTAAGTTATCATACTTCTAATATATAAACAAATGATATGTATAACCATTTAAAATACTATATACTCATAAATTTCATATAAATTCAATTATTGGGAACTATACTTATTCTACATCATCTTCCATTATCACATAAAATTATACAGATCATGAAAACAAAGGAAACAAATTCTCTTGAGCGATAAATTTATATATTATAAATCATAAAAGGCCTTAAATTTAATTAATTTATATAAAAAGATAAACAAACTTGTAAATATTATTCTATATTAATTAATTAATTTATTTTATTTTATTATAAAGTACATTTATCTCAACTACAGAACACATTCGGACACAAAGTAAGGCTTTCCTACCAGAACCTCTATTTTCTTTTGGGTTACTCTTTATCTATCTTAGTCACAATTAAATGATTAATTATTATTATTTACTCCTCATAAATTTTGTGTGAATATTATATATATGTTTACTGATAATAGTTCATCTTTATTTTATGGGAAGTAAAATGTTTTGTGAAGATCATTCTCAATTCGTCCCGATAAACATGCCTGATTCCCAGGAACATCTCAATTTCATACCAATTTTCCAGGACACTCAATAATATATTCTAAGACATAATTTTTTTGTAAAAAACAAGTCATATCATGTTGGAAAAAATAACTTGATTCATTTTATGTTTTGTAAAAAAAATATTTCTAAAATTACACTTATTTTCAAAGTAAAAGTGCATTTATCTCAAAAAAATTCCATGAGGATGTTGTTATAGTATTTTTATATATTTCAACACCTTTAAATAACTTTATTTATTATTGAGGTTAATGTATTATATTCATCATATAACATATTATATTAAATTTCTCATTATCAATTTTATTATGGATGTTCCATCGTATTCTTTCTACTCACTGTAATAAACAGATTGGTTAGTGTTTGTGTGTATAGATTGGGAAAAGATGTTTCATGTGTTAATGTTATTTATGTTTCATCCATTTCATAGTAGGAATTCATTTTAATTTCAAAGTGATATGATGGTCCCAATATATCACCATGATACATCTGTAAGCCTCATTAGACAAAACAGATCTGGACGTGGCTGAGTCTTGACCCATTTTCCAAATATGGTTTTCAACGAGGGCTTACTCATTATTAGTTTCCTTGGTTAAGGCCATGGTGATATGGTTTAGATGTCCTGGATTTTGAATTCCCACATAATGATGCTAGTAATTGATAGTTCATGTGGTTATTAAACTAGTTTAATACCCTTTATTATGTTTTTTAGGGAATTAGTTATTCATATTTTATTTCTATCATATGGCTTCAAGTTTATTTTTAAAAGAATTTTTTTTAGTTATTCATCATTCCCGGTCATTATATTTATGATATCACCTGATGTATTTCCTACCATTAGGTATCATCTGATCTCACATTATTTTTATGTTTTATTTTTTCCAGGATGTAAATAGTATGTTATGAATAAACTCCTGGGAAAACATATGAGTTATGGATGCTTTCAAATTAATTTCTATATTTTATTTCCTTTCATGTCGTAATGAAAGACTTCTATATGAATCTGGTTTTCAAAAATTACAATCCACATGGTCTTTCTGGGATTTCATTCTTGAAATAATTCCAATGTAATGAAATGAGGCCTCAGCTCGAGGAAATTAATGTTTGGGAAGTGGATTTGAGTTCCTGCTATACCCGAAATAAAAAGGGAGTTATTAGATAATGCCCATAGTTTGTAATATCCTATAAATCCTAGTATCACTGTGATGTAGAGAAATTTTAAGGAAAAATTTAGGTGGGATAAATTGGAGAGGAAAATTACGGATTATGTTTCAAGAGGTTTAGTCTATCAACATGTGAAAGATGAAAGACCACATCCTAGAGAAGTAATGCAACAACTACCTATACCTATATGAAAATGTGATGACATCACCATGGATTTTCTGACTAGATTACCCAAAAATCGAAGAGATAATGATTCAATATGGGTAATTATTGATAAACATACAAAATACTCACATTTACATACTATATTGGAGGATCTTCCACTAGAGTTCCTTCCACAACTCTATATCAATGAAGTTGTAAGTCCTTGTGGAGAACCTTATTCAATAGTGAGTGATCATGAATCTTGATTTACATCTATATTATGGGAATGTGATTTGAAATATTTGGACACTGAGCATTATTTTATTACTTCTTATCACCCCCAAACTGATTGGTTGTCAGAAAGGACGATCCAAACATTGAAATTCATGTTGAGATCATGCCCGCTCGACTCTCAAGGTATGTGTGATCATTATTTTCTTTTCTTAATGTTTTTCTAAAATAATAGTTTCCATTCAAGTATTGTAATGGGAACATATGAATCATTGTACAAATAAAGATGTCATTCAACAACATGTTGCGATGAAGTTGGTGAAAGGAAGCTTATGGGACCAGCACTTGTGGATTAAACAACAAAATTGGTAAAGTCCATTCAAACCCATATCAAATAATCTCTAAGTAGCCAAAGGATTTATGATACTAATTGAAGGAAGGATGTTGAATTTCAAGATAGAGATCATTTTTTCTTGAAAGTATCACCATGGAAGGGTGTTATATGCTTTTTAAAGAAAGGGAGATTGATCCACATGTACATGGGGAATTTTAAACCTATCGAGGGAGTTAGAGCTATAGAATATCATTTGGTAATGTCACCTACCCTTTCTAAGGTAGAAAATGTGTTCCATGTCTTGTTATTGAGAAAGTACATGTCAGACCCAACACATGTCCTCACTCTTAAAGGCATAGAATTGGAACAAAACTTTTCTTACTATGAAGAGACTATACAGATTCTTCACACAAATAATAGGTGTTGAGGAATCATATGACCAGCTAGTAAAGGTTATTTGAAGAAATATTAAAATTAAAGAGGAAGAATGGGAGCCATATAAATATATGATGTAGAACTCCCCAAATTTTAATATGAGGTAACTTTATTTTAATTTGCAGGATGAATTACTTATAAGGGGGGATAACGTAACACCACAATTTGTTAAAAATTAATTTAATATAGAATGAATGCAACATAGAGCCCCTATTAAAAAAATACTTTGTTAGAGTAGATAATTATAACCTAGCCTATAAACATAATTTTAACACTTTTGTGATATGAACTTAGAAAAACTAACATAAAAATTTTCAATTAGTATGATATTTATAGTCTGATATGATCAACTTACATTTTTGTGAATGGTAACTTACCCTTATTAATTTTAATGTACCGTTATAAATAATAACACACCCTTATGAATTTGAATGTACTCCTCATAAACACTGTATAAATTTTATATATATGTGTACCAACTATATCCTTCTTTATTTTATGGGTAGTTATATTTTTTTATAAAGATAGTTCCCAATTCTTTCTAATAAACAATCTCGATTCAAGGGAACTTATCAAATTCTTATATTTTTCAAATTCAATGTATAATCTATTTTGAACCACAATTAAATTAGTATAAAACCACTCTATTGATCATGTAAAACATTACATCTTTAATATCATGTTTTTTGTAAGGAGTTTCCAAAAGATCTATTCTTTTCAATGTAAATGTGTATTTCTCTAAAAAACGTCATCGATGTTTTTATTACAGTATTGTCGTCTATTTCAATACCTCTATTGAATTTTATGTCTTATCAAGGTTGTCATCTTCTGTTTATTATCCACAATATTTTATTAAATTGTTTACCATCAGTTTGCCTTTGGATTTTCAATCATTATACCATTCACCATATTACTTAAAATTCTTAATGTTTATGTGTGCATATTGGGGAATTTTTTTTCATGTGTTCATGTTGTTTCTATTTATCCCATTTCATCTATGGAATGCATTGGAATTAGAAATTGATTGGTTTGGAATACTATAGCCCATTCATTCATCGGTTTGTATCATGAGAAAAAACAACTATGGACATGCCTAAGGCCTTTCCCATATTCAGATATGGTTTTGGTCGAGGCATTAAGAATTTTTAGCTGTCTTGTATGAGGCCTTGATGACATAGTTTAGATGTCCAAAATGATGCATTGCATCATTATGAGGCTATTAATTATCAGTTTATTTGGTAATTCGACTAATGGAATATCCATGACTATGTTTTATTATTGAATTATTTATTCATCACATATTCCTTCCATATTATGTTAAAGATTATTTTTAAAGGCTATCATTTTCAGTTATTCATCATCCCAAATATTTATTTTTTTATATCATCCATTGAATTTCCCGCCCTTAGAATCTAATCTCAATATTTTTTATGTTTTATTTTTTCTAGGCTGTGAAGATTATATTACGATTGACCTACAAGGATAACATAAGAGTTATGGATGTTTTTAATGGAATTTCTATATTGTATTTTTTTCAAGTTGTAATGTAAGACTTATGTATTTGTATAGATTTCAAAAACTAATAAACTACCCAATCCATCAGGATTTGGCATTATTCTAATCAAGACAATTTATGGATTTAAGGCACTGGTTCCATAAAACTAGGGTCGAGGTCTTTACAGTTGGTATCATAGGATGTTTAGTAGAGACATGGAATATAGATTTATAAAATTTCAATTAGGAAACTAAACCCTAAGATAAAATTTGAGGGAATGTATATAAGAACATGCTGAAATTTTGGTAAGGAAAATATTATATGGATCTTAATATAAATCAAATATATATATTTATACTAAAACTTGATTTCATTTTGACATAATTTTCCTTAGGAGTAACAACTCCGACAATGTGTTTTAAGCTTTAACAAGGGTATCCTGGCACCGAACAACAGGTATTACTATAAAATCGGTATTACACTCCCAATGTATATTCTTATTATAATTCTTTTTTTAATTACTATCCATTATAAATTATATAAAAGTAAATTTATCTTCTGAAAAATTATTTTTATGATTGTGATATTGGCTATGAAGAGGATTTAAATTTAATGAATTATTTATCAATTTGATTCTATATATAACGATTAAAAACTAATCTATTGTGTTACATTATTTAGAAATTGTTCCTAGTGGAAGAAATGTAGTGAATATTAATGCATGATTCCCATGTAGGGATTTCCCTTCTATCCAGATAATAATATTTTTACTGGAGAAATGACTTTTATTATGTATATTATAACTATACTAGGACAAATGGCTCAATATATGACCAATAACATTAATAAAACAAAGTATCCTGGTCCACAATGTGGTGGAACAATAATTGAAAACATTATGTGAAAACACCCTCTGTAATTCAATGAGGCTACAAACCCATTCGCAGTAGAGTAGTGGATAACATAATTAGAGAATATATTTCTCTGTTTGGGATGTAATGAAATAGAAAAGGTTTTCATGGTGAGTTATTGACTATATAGATATTTGGATCCGTAATGTTTATTAATTCAATACATAAAGGAGGAGGAAGAAAGAAAAGAAATGGAATAGAGGGATTTTAATGACATTTTCCTAGGGAAATATAATCCACCTAAAAATGAGTGGATATAGAATGTCAATTCTAGAATCTTAGAAAAAAAGTAATTGAAAATATTTAAACTATGAAGAAAAATTATGAGCATAGAATGTCTTGATACAGAATATATACATAATAAAAGGATAAATATTGATCAATTCTTTGTTGGTTTAAATCCATTCCCATGAAATGCACTAAGCTCCCAATGTTTCTCGTAATATAGAGACATTGTCTTCGGTTCTATAAAGACAAAGAACAAATTCAATGATACTTCTGACTTTTTGTGGAAACAATAAAAGAATATGGTGGAGAAGGATAGAATTCATAATGGGAAAAATAAAAAGGGGTCATTTTCCAACATGTGATTCTTGTGGAAGGATGAACCCTTGTGCCTACTTAAAAGTAAAATAGGTGGACTACAAGTTTTTACAAAGAGGACATCATACTACTGATATTCTAGGAAGAAATAAGATATCAATTTTTGATGCTATAATTGTACATAGATAGTACAATATGATACTGATTTTCCAAATATTTGAAGAAATGGGCCTCCGAAGAGGGAATGGGAGAAATGAAAATATTATGCAATAACAACTACTAAGGTTGAAATTCATAATTATGTGGTGGAAGGTACATTAATCATATACTCAAATATAGCTGATGATTTATTTTTTTATGGATTATCACATTATTATATATCGTCCCTTTTTTCAAAGGAAATTATATATTTCCAATTTGATTTAATAAAGTAGTTTTTTGTAAAAACAGTTAAGGAATGTATCATTAGTTTAAATATGTATTGATCAATCCCTTTAATGAAACATAAAAATGCTTTAGTTTCTACCCATATCACCATACTAATGATTGAATTTGATATAATCCTCAGTATTGATTGAAATTTGAATTATGACTTGAATATTTATTTCAATTATATATAAGTAACAAATTTTATGAATAATGAAGAATCATATGTCTTTAGAGATTAAACGTCATCATATAAACCTTATCTAAACCACCCCTAGTATATCTAAATTATGTTATTCTTTGTGAGAATGATAATTCAATATCTGTTGGTGAGGAAATAAACATTCCAATTCAGAATGAACCTATTATTCCGGAATATATTGATGTTTTTCCTGGATTTACATGGACATCTTCCGTAATGGAAAGTTTATTTCTCTATTGATTTAACTCTTGTTTCACGCCCTAAATAAAAGACTCATTATAGAATGTACATTGTATAATTGGTAGTAAATAAGAAAAAACTAGATGAATATATTGACAACAGATTTACTCGACCTATTATTTCTCCATGGGGATCCCCTCTTTATTTCGTTAGGTAGAAAGATGGATCTGTGAGGTTGTGTACTGACTATAGGGATATAAATACTATTAAAATAAATAACAACTATCCCCTTCCTCACATTGATGATTTATTTGATTAAAATCATAGAGCACAATAATTTTCAAATATTGTCCTTCGATTTGGATATCATCAGTTTCATGGTAGTAAGGATGATATTCCAATGAGTGCATTTAGAATCAGGTATGGGAATTGTGATTTTATAGTAATTACTTTTTGAATGACTAGTTCACCCAGTTTTTTCATGGATCTATTGAATATATGTTTCTTTAAATATCATTATGACAATATTGTGGTATTTTTTGATGATTTCTTGGTATAATACAAATGCTTTGAAAATCATGATAATCAACTGAACATTATTGTAAAGACTCTTAGAATAAATGAATTACATGGGATGTTTAGTAAATGTGAATTTTGGATTTATTATGTTTCCTTTCCTGGGTATATTATATCATAATATGGAATAATAGTTGATCCTATGAAGTCAATGATTTTCCATGAATATCCTAATCCAACGAACAAAATCAAGGTACATAGTTTAATTTGTTTTGATGGTTATAATTGTAATTTCATTCATAAAAACACCATTTTATCCAACCTATTGAAAAAGATCACTCGTACAAGGGTAAGTTCATATGGAAAAAATAATGTGAAGAATTTTTTGAATATTTGAAGAAATGATTATTGAGTACTCTAATCCTGAAACTACCACCTAGAAATAGTGGATTTTTGATCTATGGTGACGAATCAAAAAATGTTCTTGGATGTTTCATTATATATAATGAGAGAGTTATTGAATTTTCATCATGGTACTCAATAATTCTTGTATAGAAAAATCCAACTCATTATCTTGAGTTAGTAGTTAAAATCATTGTTATGAAGATAAACTGACACATTCTCTATGGGGAAAGAATGGATATATATATTAGGATCAAATGATTTAGATATATATATTCTAAAAAAGAACATTATATGAGGTATAAGAGATGGCATGAGCTAATCAAGGATTAAAATTTATCAATACACTACTGCCCAGAAAATAAAAATAATGTTAATGATACATTGAGATGGAAAGATTGCGGTGTTTAGAAAAAATATAATTAAAAAGGATCATATATACATGGATCTAGAGAGGATTGATATGGGAATAATAAATGAAGGTTAAACACTAATTATTATTATTTTCCCAAACATCCATATTAGAATAGATTAAAATTTCTCATCCTGGTGATTAGAATATTTAAATGAAAATTAACATTGTGAATGATGGGAAGTTGGAAAAATTCATATATGAAGATGAAATTTTGATGTTTGGGAAGTGGATTTTTGTTCCCACTATTCCCGAGCAAAAAGGATGTTCGTGGATGATACCCATAGTTTGAATAACATTTTAAATCCCGGTAGAACTAAGTTGTATCGAAATTCGAAGCAACATTTCTCGTGTGACAACATGAAGAGGGAAATCAATGATTATGTATCAAGATGTTTAGTCTGTAAATAGTTGAAGACTGAAATAAATCATCCTAGATGAGTCATGAAACCTCTCTCTATTATTCCATGGAAATTTGATGACATCACCGAGGATTGTGTCTCTTTATTTCAAAAAACCCCATGAAATAATGTTGCAATATGGGTAATTGTTGATCGACTTGAGAAATCTACACATTTCATTATTATAAGGGATGATCTTATACTGGATATCCTTTCATTACTCTATATAAATGAAGTTGAAGGTCTTCATGGAGAAACTCTTTCAATAGTTTCTGATCATGATCATCAATTTACATCTAAATTATGGAATAGTGTTCAGAAATATTTGGACACTGAGCATCATTTGAGTACTTATTATCAGCCCCAAATTGAAATGCAATCATAAAGGATGATCCGTTATTTAGAAGACATGTTTACTTCACACTCACTCGACATTCAAGGTATTCGAGATCAGTATTTAGCTTTGGAGGTGTCTTCCTACAATAAATGATTCCATTATAGTATTAAAATGGGACCATATTAAGAATTGTACGGAAAGATATGTCGAACACCAAAATGATGGGAAGCAGCTGGTTAAAGGAACTATATCGACCAATAGCTTGTGGAGGAAGAAAAATAAATTTTAAAGAATATTCAAACACATATTAAAGAATCTCAAAGTAATTAAAAGAACTTTGCCGATAATCAAAGAAAGGATTTAAAATTTAAAGAGGTAGAACACATATTCATGAATGTTTCTCTATGGAATGATGTTATATGATATAGAAATAAATGGAAATAGAGTCCCAGGTACAAAGGCCCTTTGGAAATTTTGGAGAAAATTTTAGTTGTGGAATATTTTTTGGAATGTTTTCCTATCCTTTCTAAGGTACAAAATTTCTTCCATGGATCATTATTTAGAAATTACATTTATAAGCCAATGAATTTCCTCACCAAAAAAGGTATACATTTGAAAAATGACTTATTTTACTCTAAATGGATTATCCATATTATAGGCACTAATGAACATGTGTTGAGGAATCAGATTACTCAGTTGGTAA
Source organism: Viscum album (assembly GCA_963277665.1). Taxonomy (NCBI): domain Eukaryota; kingdom Viridiplantae; phylum Streptophyta; class Magnoliopsida; order Santalales; family Viscaceae; genus Viscum; species Viscum album. The sequence continues at coordinate 43,603,609 of OY728162.1, forward strand.
TGGTAATTTGGAAAAATAATAAAATTAAACATGAAACATGGGATACTTAGTAACTTATGAGGAATAACTACCCAACTCTTTTTATGAGGTAACAATCTAGTAATTTTGAAGGAAAAAATGTTCTAAGGTTTGAAAAATGTACCCCCCTCAAGTTTTTACAAATAAACATAACATAGAATGAATGAAACAGTAATCCCCTGTGAAACAAACACTTTGTGATAGGAGATCATTATAATCTAGACAGTAAACATAATTTTTAGCTTCATTGATTTGAATTTATAAAAACTAACATACATGGTTGCGATCAACAAGATATTTGGAGTTTGATAGGATCACCTTGCATTTTTGTTGAATGGTAACTTACCCTTATGAATAGTTACTTAATCTTATGAATACTAATGTACCATTATTAATAGAAACCTCACCCATGTATGTATAAAAAAACTAGGTTTCTATATAAATTAGAGTCAATATTTTATAAAGTAATCATTAAGTGTTGTTATTTTTGTGAGTTATAAATATTTAATTATAAATTTAAATTAGGTCCTTAGGCCAAAATTTTGGTCCTACAAGCTATGTAATGGGCTAAATGCACACTGGGCCTTCGGGCTATGTAATGGGTGTCCCTATAACCCAGTTAAAATAAGTATTTGCTTTGCTTTAAAAAAAATGAGGCTTCGGCCAAAAAAATCAATTTTAATTAATAATTTGTTAAAATAAAATAAATTTCCATAAATTCTATTATTCAATAAATATTTTTGGTCTTATGTTTTTTTAAAAATTTATAATGACCTTAGTTAATTTTTGAAAGCATTATAAAATATATTTTAAATATAAAATATTTAATTTTCCAATAAATGATGATTTTATTTAAAAATAAACTTTATCTCATTTATCAAATTATTTTGATAAAATTTTGTTCATTTTTAAATTTTACACATCAAAAATGGTTCAAGTAATTTTTTGGGATTTTTTTGAAAATCATGACTTTTTTGTGAACAATGAATTACAGTAATTTGTTGTACAAATACATTATATGATAAATACACTATTACTTCCATCATGGATGATGTAATATCTTCTAGATCAAACATAAATTCCATTATTACTATTTTTTGTCATAATAATCAACAAAATATGTTTTCATTGGTGAAATAATAAAATAATGATTAAAATAATGGAAAAACTATCCTCTCATCCACTATAAAAACTGGCAATCACTCCCCCATATCATAACTCCTCTAATCCTTGAATCACCTAAATGTTTTTACCAATTAATATTCCCAAGTCTCTAAACATTTCCTTGAGCTCTAGGTCTTTCAAAATGACCAAAACCCCTTCCCTTAAAGAGCTTCTCAAGGAGGAGTACTCAAGAGGAAAAATCCTCTTCTTTTTTTCCATTTAATTTCTTTTAAGATCCTTACTTTATTATTATATCCTTACTTCCTCTATCAAATTGATCATAAATTATATAATTTATTCTATGTAATGTAATTATATCATATTAATATAATATAAATTTTAAACATCCTTACTCTCTTTGATTATAAAAACAAAATCATTGGCCTAGATGTGCTGATTTACAACCTTCGTGGACGATGAAGATTCGTTCTTCAATTTATTCATCATGTTTGGTCAGGAATCAATTTTTATAATTGCACCTAATTATAAAATTTGTATTATATCTTATGTAATAATTTAGTAACCATCATTTTTATATGATATTAAAAAATATAATAAAACAAGTTCGTTGTGATCGAAAAATGACCATAAAAACATAAATGATTATCCATAAATGATTTATTAACAAAATATATAACAAAATGATATGTATAAACAATAACACTACCATATGTTTATAATTATAAAATAAATTCAATTATGTTGAACTATACTCATTCTAAATGAACTTCTATTATCATATACAATTATACTGATCATGAAACACAAGGAAATGAATGCTACCACGTGATAAGTTTTTACCTTATAACTCAACCAAAAGACTTAAATTAAATTAATAAAATTATAAAAAATAAAGAATCATGTAAATTTGGTTTTTATTTAAACAATAAATAGATTTAATTTTATTATCCATGATGTTAAGTTCATGTATAGAACACTTTCATACAGAAGGTAATGGTTTTCTACCCGAACCTCCATTTTATTTGAGGTTACTATTTTTCTCTCTTAGTACCAATTAAATTTTTAGATATTAATATTTAACCCTCATAAATTACGTTTTAATGTTATATATATGTTTATGAGTCATAATATTTCTTTATTTTATGAAGAGTTAATTGTTTTATTAGTATCATTCTCAATTCTTCCTGATAAAAAATCATGATTATAGGGAACTTCTCAAATTCATACCTATTTTCAAGTATACTCTATAATTTTTATTATACCACATGACTTTTCAAAGGCCATTATTTTAATCATGAAAAATTAACTTGGTTTATTTCTCATTATAGGAAAATATTTTCAAAAATATATATTCTTTTCAAATTATAACTGCATTTCTCTTCAAAGATTCTTCTATGGTTTTATTAGAGTAATTTTTTCTATTTCACCACCTTAGTTGAATTTTAAGTATTTTTTGGGTTTAATATAAAATTTTTTATCATATATAATAATTTATAAAATTTTTATGATCATATTGACTGTGGATGTTCTATTATGATACAATTCACCATACTAATCTGAATGGTTAGTGTTTATATGTATGTATTATAGAAAGTTATTTCATATGCTCATATTGTTTAGGTTTATCCCTGTTTATATGAAGATTATATTTTCCTTATAAATCGATGTTTAAGGATCTATGTATACCCTTGATGCATTGGTAGGTCTCATGAGACAATATAGATATGAACATGGCTAAGGACTTACCAATTTTCATATATGGATTTGGCTGAGGCCTTAATCAATTTTATTTGTCATTTCTGAGGCCTTGATGATATAGTATAGATGTCTTAAATTAAGTATTTCCTCATTATTACCTTAATAATTGATAGATAATGTGGTTTTTTAACTTGTAGAATACCCTTGAATATATTTTATTATAGAATTATTTATTCATATATTATTCCTTCAATATTATGCTCAAGTTTATTTTTAAAGACATGTGTTTTTAGTTATTCATCATGATTAATATTTTTGTTTATGATATTTTATGTTTTATTTAATACCTTTAATAAGATTTTTATATCACCCTTTTTATTATTTTTCCTAATATGTGAAGAGTATATTATTAAAATAAGAGGGTGGTCATGGAACCAAAATTTTATTGTATGGTTTCTCTGCATATAGTTGGTGACTTATTTCATTTACATTGGTATGATTACAAGAAATTAAAATCCCAAAATAAAAATTAGAGTAGTATTTTTGGAAAACCATATACATACATAATTTTAAAATTACAACTTGAATGGTTATAGAATATATAAAATCCTTTTAAAACATCTATAACTCATTGGTCATCCCTACTGGTCATTCATAATATACTCTTCACAAATGGGAAAAAATAAAACATTAAAATGTTTGAGCTCAAATGATCATTGTTTTAGGAAATATAATAGAATATATCATAAACATAAACATTTTTCTTCGTGAATAACTAAAAGAACATTCCGTTAAAAATAATCATTAACATAATATGGAAGGTATAATAGATGAGTAAATAATTCCATAAGAAAAAATAATAAAGGGTATTATACTAGTCGAATAACCACATGAAATATAAATTAATAGATTCATAATTAGGTAATGAATAATATGGGACATATAAACTATATCATGAAGGCCTCGAACAATAAAACAAAAAATAATTAGGGCCTTGGCCAAAACCATAACTAAAAATGATAAACACCTCAGCCATGTCCATATATGTTTGGTATCATGAGACCTACTAATATAGTAAGGGGTTATAAAGGTACCCACCTATCACATTATAAGTCAAATGGTTTCCTTATATGAAAGTGGATAATCATAAATAGTATTAACATATCAAATAACCTTCCACAATCATTACATTCCAACACTAACCATTCATAGTAGTGTGGTGAATAGTATCATGATGGCACATTCATAGTGAAACTAATCATAAATAATTTTATAAAATATGTTATATGATAAAAATAATTTATTAACCTCAATATGACATTAAATTAATTATATTTTTTAAAATAGGAATAATACTCTAAGAGAAGCATCGAGGAATTTGAAGAGAAATACACTTTTACATTGAAAAGAAGTGTAATTTTGTAAACATCATTGCATAAAATCTAATAGGAAATAAGTTATAATTCTCAAATGAAATGATTGGTTTACAAAAAAAATTTCTTAAATAATATTATATAGTGAACTTCAAAATATGTGACAATTTGAGAAGATTCTTTTGAATTTGTCTTATTCATCGAGAAGAATTGAGAATGATATTTATAAAGCATTTTACTCCCCATAAGATAAAGAAGCATTATGATTGGTATATTTATAAAACATTCAAACCTAATTTATGAGGAGTAAATAAGTACAATTAAAGATTTTATTGGGACTAATATAGATAAAGTTAATTCCTAAATAATATGAAGGTTCGGGTAGAATACCCCTACCTTGTATCAGAATATGTTATTCACATGAACTTGACATCAAGGATAATCAAATAAACTGCATTACTTATTTAATTACGAACCTTATTTGAATTTTTTTTGATTTTTTATAAATTTATTATATTCATTTATGGCCTTCTAATGATTTATAAAATACAAATTTATCGCTTGGGGTAATTTGTTTTCTTGGTTTTCATGATCGGCATAATTGTATATGATAATGGAAGTTCACGTAAAATGAATATAGTTCTACATAATTGAATTTATATGATATTTATGAACATTAATTAGTGTTAATCATTATAAATATTATTTGGTTATATAATATTAGTATGAAACTTTTAGTTATAATCATTTAGATTTTTTTGGTGGTTTTTCGATCACATTGAACATGTTTTATTCTATTATTTAATATCTTGTACAAATTATGGTTCTAAAATCATTACATAAAATATAATAAATATTTTAGAATCTAGTTTGACCATAAAAATGGTATCATGAACATCCTTGAAGAAGAAATTGAAGAATGAAACATCGTCATCCATGAAGGTTGTAAATCGACACCCCATAGACTATTATTTGTTTCTTAACTAAAATAATGAGTAAGGAAATTGATAATGGTTATTAAATTAACATTATATAATTCCATTATATAATATATATTTGAGGTATAATTATCAATTGGATAGAAGATGTGGTGATATAATAATAAGAGAAGGAACAAAAAAAATATTTAAAGAAATAAAAGAATAGGATTTTATGTCTTTAGTACTCCACTTTGAGAACCTCCTTAAGGGATGGGGTTTTGGTCTCTTCGAAAGACCAAGAGCTCCAAGATGTGTGGAAAGACTATAGAAGAGTAATAGGAATAACTTTATGTATCTTCAATTCTTAAAGAATTAAGGAGAATAAAAATTATGGATGGTTTTTATAGTGGATGAGAGGATGGTTGTCCGATTTTTATATCATTATTTATTAATTTCCATATCCAAAAAATAATGTTGATTCTTGTGGAAAAAATAGTAATAAAGGAATGTGAGTTATAAATAAGTTTTGTTGCGTCATCCATGATTCAAGGAATATTTTATTTATCTTATAAAGTATTTATACCATAAATTATCATATTTTACTATTCAATAAAAATCTGGTTTTTAATAAATATACAAAAAATTTACCCTAACAATTTATTGATGTGTAGAATTTAAAAATAAACTCTATTTTATCAATATAATTTTATAAAAATTAGAAATATATTTTTTAAATAAAATCATTATTTATATTAAAAATAGATATTCTAAATTTCAAACTAAGTTATAATGCATTCAAAAAATAACTAATGTCTTATTAAATTACGCTTAAGTCATAGGAAAAAAATATTAGCCATGGTTAATGACTAAAATCATCTTCTGTCGGAAGAAATACCAAATTTTTATACTATAACCCATTTCCCGTTTCTGGTGCTTTATTTAATTGAATTTACATGATTACTATAAATTCAAATACTGAAGGACCTGTTAGTTTAGTAGTTTTGTAAAACTAGGTACATATATAAGTTTAACATTACAACATGAAACGAAATGAAATATATAAATTACAATGAATACATCCATTAACTCATCGGTTATCCCATCTAGATCATTCATAATATACTCTTCACACCCTCAAAAAAAATAAAAAATAAAAAATGAGTGAGCTCAGATTCTCAGTAAGGGTAACCAATACAGTGGAACATATGTTAAACATAAACATTAAGCATGGTGAATACCTAAAAACACTTTCCTTTAAAAACAAACATGAATGTAAAATGGCGTGAATATGGGTTGAAAAATATTACAGTGGTAAAACATAATCAAGTGTATTATTTTGGTGGAATAACCACATGAAATATAAATTAAAATCTTCATAATGAGGGAATGAATAATGTGGTACATCTAAACCATATCATCAGGGCCTCAACCAAGGCAACTGAAAATGAGTAAGGCTCATCCAGAACAATATCTGAAAATGGGAAAGGCCTCAGCCAAGTCCATATTTTTTTATATCTTGAGAACTACCAGTGCATAGAGGGGATATAAATGGCCCAACCCTCCACTTTCTAAGTCCAATTGATTTCTAATATTAATGGGGATAAACATAATCAACATATACATATTAAATAACTTTCCCCAATCTGTACACATAAACCATTAAAATTTTGAGTAGAATGGTAAATGGAATCAAGATAGCATATCCAAATTCAAACTGATCATAAAACATTTAATAATTTATTATAAATTATAAATATAATATATTAACCTCAATAAGACATAAAATTAATAATAGGTGTTGAAATAGACCAAAAAACTGTAATAAATTCATCGATAATTCTTTTAAGAGATTACTTTAAAAACAAGCGTAAATTTGGAAAACTATTTCATAAAACCATTAATGAACATTGTTATTTTTTCCATGATGAAATGAGAGGTTTTTGAAATATAATTATGGCTTAAATAGATTACATAGTGAACTTGAAAATATGTTAGAATTTGTGATGTCACCATGAATTGAGGTTGTTTATCGAAAACAATTGAGAAATATATTTATAAAACATTGAACTCCCCATAAAATAAAGAAGGATTATGATTATTACCCAAACATATAAAACTAACACATAATTTATTAGTATTACTAATAATATGTAATAAATTAATTAGGACTAATAGATACAAACAGTAACCTGAATGAAAATGGAGGATTATGTAGAAAACCCTTACCCTATGTCTGATTGTGTTCTGCACTTGAGGTTAATGTCATGTATAATCAAATTAAATACATTAATTATTTAATTAATAACCTTATTAATTATATTTTTAATTTTCATTATATTATTATGTTCATTTATGGCCTTTTGATGAGTTATAGGATTCAAATTTATAGCTCAGGTGTGTTTGTTTCCATTGTTTTCATAATCGATATCATTTTATATGATAATGGATGTTCATGAGGAATGAGTATAGCTACCTAGAATTTCATTTTTATTATATTTATGAAAATTAATTATTGTAAATTGTTATACATATCAATTTTTTATATATTATGTGTATGAAAAATTTAGTGATAGTCATTTATATTTTTCCGAAGGTTTTTCGATCACAATGAATTAAGGTAATTCTATTATTCAATATCATGTACAAATGATGGTTCCAGAATCATTAATTAAGATATAATACATGTTTTAGGATCTTTTTCATCCATAAAAATGGTGTCATGACCATTATTTAAGAATAAATTGAATAAAAAAACGTTTTCATCCACGAAGTTTGTAAATACAAACCTCCCAGTCGATGACTTTATTTTTAAAATAAAAGAGATAAAGTAATGATATTGTTATATTTTTATTATATTAATATGATATAATTACAATATATAGACTATATTGAAGATATTATGATCAATTGGATATAGTATGTGAAGATATAAAAAAAATAAGGAACCTAAATGAAATTAAATATAAAAAAGAAGAGGATTTTACCTCTTGAGTACTCCTCCATGAGAACCTCCTTAAGGGAAGGAGTTTTGGTCTTTTGGAAAGACCAAGTTCCCTTAGACATGGGTAGATACCAGGGAAGAGTTAATGGGTATATCATTGAGTTGATTTAATTCTTAGTGGTATGAGGAGAAGAGAGAGTGATGGGTGGTATTTATGGGTGAGGAGAGGAGGGTTTTCCCATTATTTTAATTTTTTTGTTATATTGCTGAAGACACCCAATACTATTGATTATTGTGACCAAAAAATTTAACAAAAATATGTGAGTTCAAACCAAGTGTTATAAAATCATCCATGATGTATGTAATGTTGTATTTTCTTATAATGTATTTATACCAAAATTACAGTATCTTACTATTCGAAAAAAATACAAGTGTTTCAGAAAAAAACAAAAAAAATTCACCCTATCAATTTATAGGTGTATATAATTAAAATAATGAACTCATTTTTATCAAAAACATATTTTAAATATTAGATTTTTTTTTAAATTAAATAATTATTAACATGAAAAATATATATTTTTAATCTAAAATTTATTTTATAATAAATTAAAAAATTTAATGAGGTCTCACAAAATTATCCTAAGATCATAAGACAACAAAAAATTTATTTAAGAATTAATTTTAAGAAAATTTATTTTATTTTAAAAAAAATTCATTTTAAAATGTAATAAAATATTTATTACTCAAAAAATATCACCACTTGATACTAATTTCTAAAATATTCTTTCTCTTTTATATGGTGCCTTAATTTTATTTATACATACATGGGTGGGGTTTCTATTCATAAGGGTGCATTAATATTCACAATGGTAAGTTTTTATTCAAAAGATATGTTACTATTCGCAAAAATTTAAGTTTACCATCTCAAACTCTTAATTTTGTTCTGATAGCAACTGTGTAGGTCAGTTCATCGAAATTAAAATCAATGAAGTGGAAAAATTTTGTTTCGTGGATACTCTATAACCACCTACTATAAAAAGTTTTTTTCAAATGGTCTTAGTGATTCATGCATTCTATATTGAATTTACTTTTCAAACATTTGGGTGTTACATTCTTCCCCCCTTTAAAAAATTCTTCCACAAATTTACGACAATGTTACCTCATAAAATGATTTTGGTAGTTCGTCATCATGGGTTACTCATGATCCCTTTTTTCTTCATCAATTTTATTATTTTTCCAAAAAAAACATTATAAGTCAAGTCATCGGATTACTCATCACTTGTTCTTTAGTATCCATAATTTGAATAATCTCTTCAAAGTAATATTAGTGAAGAACTAATTCTATAACTTCATAAGTGAGGACATGCATTAGGTCTGATGAGTACATTATAAAAAATGAAACTTGGAACACATTGTTTGCCTTAAAAATTATAGGTAAAATTGACAAATGATAATACATAGCTCTAATATGTTGCAAAATTTCAATAGGGATGATGTACCTGGGGCTGAGTTTCCATTCATTTCTAAATTTCATAAAACCCTTCAATAGAAATAACTTCATGAAATTGTCATATCCCTCCTAAAATTGAAAATCCATCACTTTATTAGAAGAATAGATCTTTTTCCATCCATGAGGTTCTTCGATAATAATTCTGAACTCTAGTGTAATTTATCCTTACCTTGATCAGCTTAGGGGGATCAGCCATTTTTTGATTTCCCATATGATTATCTCTCAACATCCACACTATTAAGAATAGTTAGTGTTTTTTTGTAAGGATTGGGGAATTTTATTTCATATATTAATGTGGTTAATTTATTTATTCCATTTAAATAATGTTATTAAATAATTAATTAATTTATATCATTTAATTATATAGGATGTTAAGGTCACATGGAGAATACATTAAGACATAAGGTGTGGGTTTTCTACCCAAACCTCTATTTTCTTGGGATAATCTTTGTCTCTCTCAGACCCAATTAAATTATTAATTATTCTTATTTACTGCTCATAAATTCTTTTTTATTTTTCTATATATGTGAACCAATCTAAATCCTTCCTTATTTTATGGGGAGATAAAAAAAATTTAAATATCACTCTCAAATATTCCTTATAAATAAGACCGATTCAAGGGAACTTCTCAATTTTCATATCTATTTTCAAGTGCACTATATTATCTATATTAATCCAAAATTATTTTTCTAAAAGAACTCATTTCATTATGTAAAAAAATTCATTTTTTTATATTTTTATAAAAAAACTTCCAAAAGATCTCGTCTATTAAGAGTAAATCTGTATTTCTCTCAAAATAATCATTGATGATTTTATTAGAGTATTTTTTTTATTTAAATACATTTGTTGAATTATTTTTCTTATTAAGTTTAATGTATTATTTTTATCATATAACATTTTTTATTAAATGGTTTGTGATCACCTTGATTATAGATGTGTTATCTTGATACCATTCATTATACTACTCATAATGGTTATTGATTTTTTGTACATATTTGGGAATTTTATTTAATTGGACATGTTTTTTATGTTTAGAAAATTTCATATGAGGACTCAATTGGATATAGAATGTGATTGGTGGGGCCCTTTATATCCCATAGATTCATATATAGGTCTCATGAGATAAAACAGATATAGCCATGGATGAGGCCTTGCCTATCTTCTGATATGGTTCTGTCCAAGGCCTTAATCATTTTTAGTTTTCTTGGAAGGGGCCATCATGATATAGAGAAAATGTCCAGAATTATTCATTCCCTCATTATGAATCAGGAAATTTATATTTCATGTGTTTATCCAACTAGTATAATACAATTATATAGATCATGATAACTCTGAAAATGAATGCACCTGAGAAATAAATCTGAAAGGGCCCAGCCAAGTCCATATTAATTTTGTCTCATGAGACATACCGATGAATCAAGGGGATATAGCGGGCACCAACATTTATATTATAATTCCAATTATTCACTCATATTAAAGGGGATAATCATATACAACACGAACATATGAAATAAATTTCCCCAATCTATACACAAAAACACTAACCATTCTTAGTAGTACGTCGGATCGTATCGAGATAGAACATTAAAAGTAAAACTGATCAGAAAACATTAAATAAAACATGGTATATTATAAAAATATGATATTAAAATAAATATGACATAAATTAAATAGAGGTGTTGAAGTTGACAAAAAGACACTAATAAAGTCATCGAGGAATTTTTTGAGAGAAATACACTTTTTCATTGAAAAGAAGAGTTCATTTGGAAAAATATTTCATAAAACATAAATGAACCAGTTTAGTTATTTACCTATTTAAATTAGTGGTATTATTCAATTAATTGTGACATAAATTATATTATAAATTGGATATGAAAATATATAATAACTTGAAATTTTCCCTTTATTCGGGCTTGTTTATTGAGAAGAATGTAGAAAGATATTTATAAAACATTTCAAGCCTTAGAAAATAATGAATAATTATGATTCCTACACATATATAGAACATTAAAAAATAATTTATTTTGATTACATAATAATAATTATTAATTTAATTTGGACTAATAGAGACAAAAAATTTACACGAAAGAAAATGGAAGTTCGGTTTGAAAACCCTTAACTTGTTTTTGAATGTGTTTTGAACTTGATAATAACATCCTAGTGAATAAATTTAAATACATTGATAATTTAATTAAGAAAAATATTTGCATGTTTCTATATTTTTCAGAATTTTATTAGGTTCATTCATTTCCCATTGATTAGTTATTAGATACAAACTTATCGCTCGGGAGTGTTCGTTACCTTGGTTTTAAAATTGGTATAATTGTATATCATAATAGATGTTCATGTGGAATGAGTATCATTCACCAAAATTAAACATATATGATAACTATGAAAATATTTTAGTGTAAATTTTTATGCATATAATTTGGTTACATAGTATGAGCGTGAAAAATTTAGTGATAATCATTTATATTTTTAGGACAGTTTTTTAAACACAACAAACTTGTTATATTATATTATTTAATATCTAGTATGAATGATAGTTAAATAATCATTTTAAAAAATATACTAAATATTATAGAATTTATTTTAACCATAAAAAGAATTTCATGGCCAACCAGGAAGAATAAATTGGTGGACTAATCTACATTATCCATGAAGGTTGTAAATTTGAACCTCTAGGATGATGATTTTGTTATTATAATAAAAGAGAGAGAGAGAGAGTAAGAATATAGATAATGTTTATTACATTAATATGATTTAATTCTATTATATAGAATATATTTTTGTTATCATGATCACTTGGATAGAAGAGGTGAGGAGATAATATTAAAAAAATTATCTTAAAATAAATTAAAAGCAAAAATAGATAAGGATTTTACCTCTTGATTACTCCTTGGATGCCTCCTTAGGGGAAGTGGTTTTTATCTTTTGGAAAGAAAAATAGATCATGGAATTGGGTAGATACTAGGGAAGAGTATTTTGGTAGAACATTTAGAATAATCAAGGCTTAGAGGCATGGGGAGAAGGCGAATTTATGGGTCATTTTTATAGTGGAGGATATGATGGTTTTCACATTATTTTAATCATTATTTTATTAAATTTTTTAAGACAACCACTATTGTTAAATATTGTTACCAAAAAATTTATTAAGTGAATGTGAGTTTGATCAATTTTTTTTGACATTTTCCATGATGAAGGGAATAATTTATTTATCTTAGAATGTATTTGTACCGTAAATTACCATATTTTACAATTCACCAAAAGTTCATGCTTCTCATACAAATCCCAAAAAATCACCAAAACCATTTTTCGATTTTTACAAATCATAAATAAAGTAAATTTTGTCAAAATAAATTTCCTAATAAGATAAATTTAATTTTTACGTAAAATAATTATTTACATGAAATGTTCATATTTAAATTCAAAATTGATTCTATAATACCTTCAAAAATTAATTGAGGTCTGATAAAATTAGCCTAAATTTATAGGAAAAAACAAATTGTTTTTTGAAGAATAGATTTTATGAAAATTATTTTATTTTAATAGAATTTATTAATTTAAAATTCTAATTAAATAGTCTTCACTCACAAAAATATCAACACATAAAAATTACTTTTTAAATTAATTCATTCTAATTTATATGGTGCCTAGAATTTATTTCTAAATACATGGGTTAGGTTTTTATTCATAAGGTTACATTACTATTCAAAAGGGTAAAGTTACTATTTATAAGGGTATGTAACTATTCCTCAAAAATGAATGTTGTACCTATAAGACTGAAAATATCTGATAGATCGCAACTGTGTATGTCATTTTTTCAAAAATCAAATCACCAAAGTGTAAAAATTATGATCAACATCTATTTTATCACTATCTTTTATTTTTTTTTGTTTCATAGGGGATCATTGTTCCATGAAATATATGATAGATTTATTTATAAAACCATGGGGTGTTACATTCTTCCCTCCTAAAAGAAATTTCATCCTAAAAATTTGATGAATGTTTCCTCATTAAAATATTTTGAATTTTTTCATTATAATTTCTTAAGACTCACCTGAGCCACTGGTTGGAGGATCACAACCTCCCTCTATTACGAACTGTAAAGACCCTAACCTCAGTTTCCAAGATCTAGTTCATTATTTTATTACATTTTCTTGATTATATGGAAATAAAATCCCAATGGATGACATAGTTTGGTTGTTTTGGAAAAAAAGATACATACATAAGTATATCATTACAAGATAAAAATAAATTAAATATAAAAATACCTCTGAAAATATCCACGACTCTTAGGTTATACCTGCAGTTAAATCATAATATCCACTTTACATCCTGAAAAAATAAAACATAAAAAAAGTGTGATCTCAGATGCTCAGTATGGGTAGTCAGTACATTGGAATATATTATAAACTTAAACATTAGGCACAATGAATAAATAAAACATAAAGATTTAGAAATAATCATTAACATAACATGGAATGAATACGAGATAAAAAAATATTTCCATAAAAACATAATCATGGGTATTCTACAAATCAAATGATCACATGAACTATCAATTATTAGCTTCAAAATGATGGAATACATAATGTGAGACATCTGAACCATATCATTAAGGCCTCAAACAAGAAAACTAAAAATTATTAAGGCCACAGGGAAAAGAATATCTGAAAATGGGAATGGCCTCATCCAAGTCCATATCATTTTGTCTCACGATACCATCTTATGTATCTAGTGGATGTTGTGGCCCCCATCCATCACATGTTATGTCTAATAAATTCCTCCATTGGATGGAACTAAAAATAAACAACATGAACATATGAAACACCTTTCACCAATCTGTACACATAAAAACTAACAATTTCATGTAGTTTGGTGAATAATATCATGATATCACATCCATAATCACACATATCATAAACTATTTAATACAACTGGGTATATGATAAAATTAATATTTTAACCTCAATAAGAGACAAAACATAGTAAAAGTGTTGAAGTAAAAAAAAAGAATTTAATTAAATCATCAATGAAACATTTTAATGAAATTATATTTCACTTTGAATAGAATAGTTATTTGTATAAACTCTTTTCATAAATAATGAAATAAACCAGGTTAGGTTTTCCATGATAAAATTTGTATTTTTAGAAAATTAAATATGAATTAAAAAATATTATAGAGTGAATGTGAACATAAGTATGAATTTGAGAAGATCTATTGAATTGTGCTTGATTATAAAGAAAAATATATAAAGATCTCTATAAAAAATTTAACACCCCATAAAATAATGAAGGATTCTAATTATTACACATATATATATAATTCACTCTATTTTATGAGGAGTACATAAGAATAATTAAAATTTTAATTGGGACTAAGGGAAACATAAAGTAACGTGAATAAAAATGGAGGTTATGTTAGAAAAACATTAACTTGTCTCTGAATCTATTCAGCACATGAACTTAGCACCCTGGATAGTCAAATTAAATTAGTTATCTCAGGTGCATTACACATTTTGACACCAGGTAATTATTTTCTACGTGAACCTCCATTTTCATTCGGGTAATACTTTGTCTCTCTTAGTCGTAATTAAATTAATAGTTATTCTTAAATACTCGTCATAAATTAGGTTTTAATTTTCTATATAGGTCTACAAATAATAACCCTTATTTATTTTATGGGGACTAAAATGTTTTATAAATATATTTCCCAATAAATCTCAATATTCAAGCCTGATTCAAGGGAAATTCTTGAATTATTACTTATTTTCATATGGACTCTATAATCTGTTTTAAACCAAAAAAATTTATACCACTCTTTTAATAATGAAAAAAAATTATCCTTGTTAAATAATAGTTTTTTTTCAATTAGTTTTCTAAAAGAAATCATCTATTAAAATTAAAAGTTTATTTTTATCGACTAATTCATAAATGAATTTATCTTGGGGATTTTTTCTTTTTCAACATCATTTTTAAATTTTTGTCTTGTTGAGTTTAATATCTTATGATTATTATCTACCATAATCCATTAAATGGTTTATTATCAGTGGTAATTTGTATGTGCAATCTGGATTCCATTCCCTATATTACTCAAAATGGATAGTGTTTATGTGTATATAATGGGGAATGTTATTTCATATGTTCATATTGTTTATGTTTATCCCCTTTCATGTGATGAATGCATTAGACATAGAATATGATTGGTGGGTCCCACTATTATTCTTCGATGCATCGTAGTTATCAGTAGAAAAAATAGATATCAACATGTCCATATCCTTTCCCATTTTTAGATATGTTTTTGGTTGAGGACTTATTCAATTTTAGGTGTCTAGAATGAGGCATGGATGATATGGTTTAGATGTCACGCATTATGAATTCCGTTATTATGAAGCTTGTAATTGATATTCCATCTGGTTATTCTACAAGTATAAATACATTTATTTTGTTTTATTACAGAATTATTTATTCAACAATTTTTTCTATCATATTATGTTCATGTTTATTTTTATATTCATGTGTTATTAGTTATTCACCATACATAATGTTTATGTTAAAGATATCTTCCACTTTATTTCCAACCCTTACCCAGCACCTAAGCTCACTATTTTTTATGTTTTATTTTTTTCATCACGTGAAGGGTATATTATGAGTTACTTGAAGGGATATTTTATGAGTTTTATATGCATTAAAAGGAATATTATATCCTATATCTTTTTAAAATGTATTGTAAAACTTATATATATATCTGGTTTTCCAAAATTACTAAAATACCAGATCCATCAGGATATTAAATTCTTGAATCATTATACTATAGTGAAATAAGACACCATCTCTGGGAAACTGGGCTAGGGGTCCTTACAGTTGGTATCATAGGTTATTTAGTATAAAATTTGGAAACTATATTTATAAAATTTATATTTGTAAAAATACCTTTGATAGACTTTGAGGGTGAGTATAAAAGAACATACTAGTATTTTGGTAAGGAATAGATTTTTTTGGATCTCCGTAGGAAATAAATCCATGTTTGGATATTACATGTGGTTGTGGAACTGGAACAGATGTACCTAGTAGTAACAACTTTGACATGGTGTTTTGGGCTTGACCTGGGTTATCTTGGTACACAAGAACATGCATTATTGTGCACCTGGTTTGACACTCTTGAGGGTGTGATTAGGATAAGTTTCATTGTTTTTACAAGCCATCGTGAATGATTTAAATGTAATATTTCTCTCAAAGAAATGATGTTTATGATTATGATATTACCTATACATAAGATTTAAATTTCTCATTGTACTTTTCATGTTTAGATTGTACATTATGATTTATAACCTAATTCAGTATGAATCATTGTTTAGGAATGGCATCAAATGGAAGGAATGGAAATGGTATCAATACACATATCCTATGTATGGATTTCCATATTATTCAAGATAATTATATTTTTACTAGATCAAAAACTCATTCTGAGAAACTTATAACTATACAGGGGGGAAAATGACATGGGTTATGTATAATAACCATACCTGTATAGACCATCCTCATCCACAATGTGGAGGATCAATTTTAAACATTTTTATGTGGAAATAGCCCCTATAATTCAATTAGAATAAAAAAAATATGTAGTAGAGATGGGGATATGATCTATAGAGAATATATTTCTTGGTTTGGGATGTATAGAATGAAAGAAGGTTGTCTATGTGGTTTATATTTTCTCATGAGATTTGGATCAATGGTTGCCATTAATTAAAAACACAAATGGGGAGGAATAAATATAATCAATGGAATGGATTTATTTTAAGGATGTTTTCCTATAAATATATTTTCCTCATCAACAATGATAGGATGTAGAGAGGAAATTATTTAGTATGAGATAAAAAGAGGATAAAATGTTAGAAAGTTTGAATCCAACTTTATAAGGTTAGAATGGCATGATGTTGACTATATACGTAATCAATAGAGAAAGTCTGATTGATTCTTTGATGGTTTAAAACCATTCCTCTAAAGGGAACTAGACTCCCAAATTCTCTCATCGAACGAATAAATTATCTCATGTGCAATCATGATAGGGAAATAATTCTAAATTTATTAGGAATTTAATGGTAAATTAATGAAGAAGTGGGTGGAGGAAGATATAATGGATAAATGAAAAAATAAAAAGGGGAATTTTATAATGTGTTATACTTGTGGAAAGAAACACATAGGTTCTTTCATAAAAGGAAAAGTGGTTTGAAAAAATTGTAGAAAGAGAGGAAATCATGATGGTGATTGTGAGGGAAATATTGAATCTATTAATTTTGAATGTTATAATTGTAGGGTTATGGGACACAATCATAGTGATTTTCCAAAGTGTTAATGAATTGTGTCTCAATAAAGGCCAGGGAGAAAGGCCAAGATTATGTGATTATAACTGCTGTGTTTGAAATTCCTAATGAGGAGGTGGCAGGTACTCTAATTATTTCCTCACACTTATCCAATTATTTATTTGATTTCCGATCATCACATTCTTTTATATCATCCCACACTTACCATTAAATAATATAATTCTGATTTTATTTTATAAATGAGTATTTAGTCAAAAATCCTAAGGGAAGATTATTACCATAAAGATGTGTCGATCAATCCCCCATAGAACACATAAATGTTATTTAGTTACTAACATATCATCATTCCCATGATTGAATTTGATATAATCTTAATTATGGATTGGATTCTATATTATGACACAAAAATATATTTCAAGAGAAAAGAAGGTACAATTTTTAATAATAATGTAGAATAACTTTACTTTATAGAAGAAACATCATTATCTGATTCTTTCGTAGTGTAACACCCCAAGCTTCCACAGTACGTTTCCCTTTAAATAATGGAATAGCGTGTGTTGTACGTAACTTTGAGATTCTTACACACCGCGACCAATTAAAGTAGTCGTTATGAATAGTAATACTCACTTTTTGAAATTTTATAAATTTTATCTCTCAAAATGGACTTCATTTTTTGATTCGGAATATCGAAATTATCCTAGGGTGAAATTTTGTTACTTTTCAGATAACTTTTATATTTTGATGAATAGTAAAAATTACTAGATTTTAATTAAAAACAACTTTTTTAATAGAAATAATTAATAGTGATAAATTATGAATTGGAGTGTTTTTGAAGTATATTTACAATATATTTTTACCATTTAATATAATTTTTTGTCATTGGACATAATTTCAAAATTAAACCGAACAAAAACAAGTGTCAATCTTTTGATAGTTATTATCTTTTAAAAACAGGCTTTTTGTTATGACTGCGGAAATTAATTTTAAATTAATTTCTACCACTTCAATGTTTTGAATTTTAAAAAATTGGTTTCATATTTGGAATCAGGATTTCCAAATTTTGTAAATAGGTAACTTTTATTTTTAGAAATTTTGAATAATTACTTCGGTAAATATTTTATTTACCATGGTTAAAGGGTAAATCCGGTAAATAAGGGTAAAAAATAATATTATAATAATATTAATTTACCCTAAAACGTATAATAACCTTAATGAGTTGATACATTTCTAATAATGGGATCTTTTTGTTGATTTTTGGACCCCATGGAACCACTTGTATGTGATAATGACACTTTATATTAATTAAGTTAAAGTAAATACAAAAATGACCTGAGTATATATCATTTAGAAAAACAATTTTTACATAAGACTATATATGTTATATTTTCTACTAAAAATATTCATTAGAAAGATAAAATTATTTCCTAGATAATGGTATTTTATTTATAATTTTTATACATTGAATATGTAAATTTATTTATGACACAATAATGATGTTGTATTTTCATTATTAATGAAAGAATAAAATAATTGGTATTATAAATGATAAAATAAATATAATTTGAAAGTTTTTATTCCATAAACTAATTTTTTTGGTTAATATTACATGTTAGTATTGTTTAAATAAATTTATTTTGAATTAATAAAGTTGTTAATACTTTAACAAAAATCAATTATTGAATAGTGTCAAAATTGACATAAATGAGTTTTTTAAATAAGTATTATATTATTAATCGAAATTCTATTCCTAAAAATATAATTTTCGGCCAAAAGACTTATATCATGATAGGTGTATCATTAATGGACCACTTGGGGGTCTCTTAAATATATATAGTAAATT
Source organism: Viscum album (assembly GCA_963277665.1). Classification (NCBI taxonomy): domain Eukaryota; kingdom Viridiplantae; phylum Streptophyta; class Magnoliopsida; order Santalales; family Viscaceae; genus Viscum; species Viscum album. The sequence goes on from OY728162.1 coordinate 43,623,361, forward strand.
TATTAACTATATAATATAAAAATACAATGTGACATGGTAAATGTCAATCTAATTAACTAAGAATTAGAACTAAAAGATAAGGTTAATATAATGACCCAAACATGTCTAAAATCTATTGGTTAAAATTATTTATACCCATACTCACCTTATACTTTTAATAATTTACTTTGGAGAAATTAGAAAATGAATATGAATTTATTATAAAATAATACTATGTTTTTTCTATAGAGCCCCTCCTCCCCCCTTATAAAAAGACACCACTTAGAAAAGATTATTCACACCTTAAAGGCCTTTTGGTTCGGCCAAACCCTGCCCAAATACCCTCTCAACATTTCTAACTTAATCCTAGATTCCTTAGTTTGATCAGAAAGCCAACATAAGGTTCCCTTTTGATCAAAAAAAATGAAGAACCCGATGAAGAGGTAATGTTTTCACCACCCCTTTTCAAGTACCTTTCTTCTTCAACTTCTACTTTCTTTGTTATTCCCAGTCTAAAATAATAACTACAGTATATTATATATAATGTGATGTTATTATAAATATGGTACAACCATATTCAGTATTCTATCCATCCATTGAATGACATGTCATCATACGTGCGTACGTACGGCTTATCGTCTCCACATCGTGGTGTAATTGTTATGGAAAAAATTATTATTTGGATGGGTATAATAATGATGTTTAATTCATATAAATAAAAAATATAAAATTATAATGATTCTTTATATATGATATACCATCCAATTATATATTATGTTAATATTAAAAGAATGATAGTGTCGCTCGTGCATACGTACGGACTACCTTCTCCATGAACACGATGAGATTCATTCCCCATCGTATCCATTCGGGAATAATTCTCATTCGATGATTAAAAATAACTATTAAGGACTTGATATCATTCTGGATATGAATAAGATACAACCTATCCATAAAAAATCTGGCTTATGTAACAAAACATATAAAAGAAAACGAGTGAGTTAACACTCGAAACGATGATAATACTAAGTTATTATTAACAAAGCAATGTTAAAAGATCATATGTGATATCATATTAATGTAAATTATTCTTCTATAATTCAATAACAATTATTTCACCATTATATACGAGGTTGACCTACCGTCGACCATGGAAAAAGTACAATGTAAGGGGTTTCTTATCTCACTTTTAATTCCATGATATTTCCATTGTTCACAACTTATTTATTGCATGTGGTGTGTGTACAACCCATGATTATATTCATTGTGTAATATACTCTAATTTATGGATATTTACATCATCATTTTATGATCCTTCTTTCTTGGGTGTATGTTTCGTATGTTACCAAATCGATAAGGGAATTTGAAATTTCAATTTCCATTCATTCTGCTTTACGCATACTTCATTGATTATTTTACTCCAAGATTATGTGTGGAATCACAATTCATTTGATTATGTCATAATTTCCACTCCCCTTTCTGTGGATATAATTTTGATACACATAATCACTACATTGATAAATTCTCAAGTCATCGATATGAACTTGATAAGAGTAATTTTTACTCAATCTCCATTTCTTGTGTTAAACATCCAATTCATTGGCGTTGTTTTTACAAGAATATGTGTGAATGTACCTTGATTGTTTAACACTGAATATCCAATCATATTGGGTGTATTTATATTTGTGACACATAATTATGTCACTGATTTATCCTTAACCTAAGGATACGACCTTTATGAGAGATTTCATCACAATTTACATTCCATTGATACTATTTTGTTGTTATACACAAAATCTCTTTTATATGGTGTATATAATGTACTTTGACATAGTATATCATGAATCCATTTATTATAATGATATTACAAAGTTTTTACCTCAATTATTTGTATTCAAGTGTCTCTATTTTGTTTAGGAACTCTAACTAAAATATCATTTTATAATGTATTAAAGATTTATTATTCTAAATCTTTCTCATTAATGTCCATGTTTTAAAAATTATTTTAAGATTTTATTTATATGGACATTAAAGTTTTAAAATTAAAATTATTTTTAATAGTTTCAAATTGGTATGGGACACTTTGATCAAAAAATCTATTTTTAAATGGCTACATGACAAATAGGGTGACTTTTAAATGTGTTGAAGAAAAAAGGGATATTTCTCTCATATAGTTTTGATGGTTATTTTCATCTATGTCAATATCCTTCATTATTCTTGATTGAGGATAATATGTTACAATAAAATCTTACATATTGTATTGAATGAGTTATGTTTGACAGTAGATGTGTTATTTTTATACCATTCATGGTTTATGGAGAAAGTATTGACATTTCGTATGCTAGTTTTAATATGAATGTTTATGTTATGTTTAAACCTGGTCATATGAGGAATGCATTGGACTTAGTAAGTGATGGGTGGAGCCCACTATAGCTCCTCAATGCAGCGGTAGGACTCATGAGACAAACTAGTGTCTTGGCACGAGGCCTTGACAAAAGCTTATTTGTAGTCTTGGCACAAGGCCTTGGCTACGTGGTTATGATAGTTTGGCATTATGAATTCCATCATTATGAAAGTGGTTATTTCTATTGAATGTGGTTATTCGACTAGTAGAATATCCATGTGAATACGTAAATGGAATTATTTCATTTTATCTTTTCCATATTATGCTGAAGTTCAAGTTTAAAAGGATTTTGTTTTAGTTATACATTGCCTTAAATGTTTATGCTTATTTATGAAAGTTTCTGCAATATTGTTATCCTTACTGAGCATCTGAGCTCACCCATTCCAATGTTTTATTTTTTGTAGTATGTGAAGATGTTATTTATGAATGACCTGCAGGGATAGTATGAGGGGATATAAATACAATATGTTGTTGTATTTTTTTACTTTATGATGTAACGTAAGACATATGAATATATATATTGTTTCCAAGACTACTAAACTAATTGGTCTTTTGAGACTTGATCCTTTGTGATCATGCCAATGTTATGTAATAATGCACCGACTCTGGGTAATTGGGACCAGTGCGAAACAGTTGGTATTAGAGGAAGTTTAGTACAAACCTTCGGAGCTAGAATTATATAATCTCTAATTAGAGCACATATACCTAACATGGACTTTGAGGATTAGTATAGAATAACGTCCTAGAATTTTGGTATTGTAGATATTTTGTGCGTTTTCCGAGCAATACATCCCTATCTAGATACGAGCAGGTAGAGGAATCTCTAGCACAGATGTACCTAGGGGTAAAACCCGAAAACACCGCTTTGATCTAGACTCAAAGGAAAAATGGTGCACGACAACGGGCATTTTTTCACTCGTGGTCATGACACTCCTGGGGGATATGCTTAGAATAATTTACATTTTCATTACAAACCGATTTGAAGTATTATATATAAGATGAGAATAAATGACCTTCGTCAATCCTATGGTGCTTCAAATTAAGAATATGGTGTCATTGTATTCTCTAAATGATTTTATGACTACTGTTACTCACACAATGATTTTTGGTTTTAGTCAATGGCTGGAGTCCAATGAAGTCATAGTAACATTGAGAACGATGTACAAGGTGGGAACGGTGGTGTAAATGAGCAAAAAAATGGAATTTTGATAGGCGTAAAAGATATCATCTTTATGCCAAATCAATTTTAAAAAAATATGATCAACAATATATATATATATATATTAAGCAATTTCCAGGACTCAATAAAGAAGAGAAAGGTGATTAATGATAAGAGCTCCAGCAGTGGAGGACATGGAGAAAAGAATCCTAAATTTCCATCATGAAGGAAATGTGGAAGGAGACACCCAAGAAAGTGTCTCAATAGAAAAACGAAATGCTTTACATGCAGGAAATAAGTACATAAAGTGAAGAATTTATGATAAAAAATGAAGAGTACTATGGAAGAAAATAAAAATGGTCCCAAGAATCCATTTACAGTTATTTTCCATAAATGTAGGGGAACTGGCCATTAGCCGAGTGAATGCCCTATTGCATAGGATATTTTCTTGGACAAAGAAGAAGCTATATACAAAAAAATGGTTGGAGAAATGTTAAAAAGTATTAGTGCTCCTTGTTGATGGGATTACATTGGAATAATTTTCTCTTATATTTGTAACCCCATAGATTGCCATGTGAGAATGATACTTGAGGAAGTCTTATCTTTTCCCTTGTGCATATAGTTATAAATAACCATTTGGTTTTATATGATCATTGGGTTTGAGGAAATTACAAGTTACTATATTTTGGGATGAAAATGAAAGGTATGAGATAACATTTCTGGTTAAAATTATGTTATGGTTATTTTGAAGAATTTATCTCATTTTGGTAATGTTATAAAATATAGTTTCTGAAAAAGGACAACATGCAGACCGTGTGACAACCCATTGCGTCAGACAAAGCTGTGGGAATCAAACCCACAACCAAAGTGAGATTGGGATTTATCACCTACCACTGGACTACGTGAAGTCCCTGGTTAGTGTGACTATTATTTTTAGTTAAATGACTATATTGATAAATAATAATTTTCTTTGGGATCTTATGTCTTATCAAATGAATACCCTTAGTATAGAAATATGATTTGGTGATTAAGTGATAAATTTTATTTTGGAAGATGTTCACTTTGTTGGGATCACTATATGCCCAAGGAAAATAGAATACTATGGGATTTCATTTGATGAGCAATTGTGAATTTTTATCTACGTTTTTATTGTGGATTTATATTGATTTGGCTTATTTATAGAAATGATTAACCTATAATAGAGAATATGTGATTAGGTTAATTACATTTAAGTATATGACTTTAAGAGTAGTTTATGTCATTTGGAGATACAATTTAACGTGGAATACTACATAACCAAATTCTTCTATGTTTTGAGTTTCAATATTATTTTGGGTTTTATTGAAGGATTTTCAGGACAATTGTTTATTTAATAGTATTTATTTAACTTTTGGGCATTGATTTTAGAAATTAAGACTATTGTTTTTTAATCTAAAGGAATATACTTTTTGGGGATCATTAGATCTTGTACTAACCATTTTGTTTTGATTAATCTCTAAAGACAAGGTAAATATATAGTTTATCCTTTGGGGATCATGTGATTCTATAAGAGTTTATTCTAGCTCTTTCAGTCTGACCAAGTCTTCCTGAATATTCAACGTTTAAAAAATGTGTTACGTGTAGAAATTTATATAATAATGAAACTATACTTTAAAAATAAATATATCTATTTAGATTTTTATTCAATCTCAAAAATTAATTCCTCGTCTTTATGTAATGTAACTTAAAATAAAAAAAATGATGTTCGTTTACTTTTCTTATAGGGAGACTAATGATCGTTTGTCCCAACACAAGTTTGTGCTTTTCTTATTGTTAACTTTCTCCTGATCATGTTTTCTATACCTATACATCAGAAATTGACACTTATTTTATGATACATATCCATGTTTTTCTACATGGAATCCTAGTATAGGTTATCTCAGGTGACCTTTGTACATCTCTTTCTTTCTTTTAAAGTGATAGTTTTATTGACTCTTTTTCCGATGTGGGACTTTCCATTATATTCCCCAGCCCAATTTTAAAAATTGAGAAGATGAAATTTGTTGAAGTAGGGGAGAATGTAACACCCCATTCTTCCACGGTATGTTTCCCTTTGAATAATGCAATAGCGTGTGTTGTACGCAACATCGAGATTCTAACACACCGTGACCAATTAAAGTAGCCGTTATGAATAGTAATATCCACTTTTGAAATTTTATAAATTTTATTTCTCAAAATGGACTTCATTTTTGGATTAAGAATATCTAAATTAGTCTGGGGTGAAATTTTGGTCCTTTTCAGATAACTTATATATTTTGATGAATAGTTAAAATAACTAAATTTTAATTAAAAACAACTTTTTTATAGAAATAATTAATACTGATAAATTATGAATTTTAATATTTTTAAAGTATATTTACAATATATTTTTATCATTTAATACAATGTTGGTCATTGGACATAATTTCACAATTAAACCGAACATAAACAAGTGTCAATCTTTTGATAGTTATTATCTTTTAAAAAAATGCTTTTTGTTTTAACAGCGGGAATTAATTTTAAATAAATTTCTGCCACTTATGTGTTTTGAATTTGGAAAAATTGATTTTATATTTGGAATCATGATGTCAAAATTGTGGAAATAGGTAACTTTTATTTTTACAAATTTTGAATAATTACTTCGGTAAATATTTTATTTACCATGGTTAAAGGGTAAATCCAGTAAATAAGGGTAATAAATAATATTATAATAATATTAATTTACCCTAAAACGTGTCCTAACCTTATGAGTTGATACATGTCCGACCATGGGGATCTTTGGGTAGATTTTTTGGCCCCTTGTATCCACTTGTATGTGATAATGACACTTTATATTAATTAAGTTAAAGTAAATACAAAAATGACCTAAGCGTATATCTTTTATAAAAAAAAATTTTACATAGGGTTATATATGTTATATATTCGACTATAAATATTCATTATAAAGATAAAAAGATTTACTACTTAATGGTATTTTATTTATAATTTTTATACATTTAATAAGTAAATTTATTTATGACTCAATAATGATGCAGTATTTTTCTTATTAATGAATGAATCCAATAATTAGTATTATAAATGATAAAATAAATATAATTTGAGCGTTTTGAGGCCATACAAGAATTTTATTGGTTAATATGACATGATATTATTTCTTAAATGAATTTTCTTTCAATTAATAAAGTTGTCATGACTTTAACAAAAAACAATTGTTGAATAGTGTCAAAATTGACATAAATGAGTTTTTAGAATAATTATTTTATTATTAATTGATATTCTATTCCTAAAATACTATGTTTCAACCAAAATACTTATATCATGATACGTGTATCATTAATTGCCCACTTGGGGGTCTCTTGGATGTATATAGAATGTTTATTAACTATATAATATAAAAATACAAAGTGACATGGTAAATGTCAATCTAATTAACTAAGAGTTAAAACTAAACGATAAGGTTAATATAATGACCCAAACCTATCTAAAATATATTGGTTTAAAGGATTTAGACCCATACCCACCTTATATGTCTAATAATCCACTTTGGAGATATTAGAAACTGAATATGAATTTATTATAAAATAATAGTTTATGTTTTTCCTAAAGAGCCCATCCGCCCCCTTATAAAAGGACCCCACTTCTAAAAAATTATTCACAACTTAAAATACTTTTGGATAGTCCAAAACCTGCCCAAATACACTCCCAACTTCTCTAAATTCAACCTAGATTGCATAATTTGATCATAAAGACAACCTAAGGAGCCATTTTGATCAAATCAAAAGGAAGAACCCAAATAATAGTTAATGTTTTCACCACCCTTTTTCATGTTCCTTTCTTCTTCAACTTTTTATTTCTTTGTTATTCCCATTCTAAAATAATAACCCTAGTATCTTATATATATTTTGATGTTATTATAAATTTGGTAAAAACATATTCAGTAATCTATCCATCCTTTGAATGACATGTCACCATATGTGCGTACGTACGGCTTACCGTCTCCACGTTGTGGTTTAATTTTCATTGAAAACATTATTATTTGGATGGGTATAATAATGATGTTTAATTCATTTAAATAATAAATATAACATGATAATAATTAATTATATATTATATACCATTCAATTATATATTATTTTAATATCAAAAGAATGATATTGTCGCACGTGCGTACGTACGGACTACTGTCTCCACGTACGCGATGAGATTCATTCACCATCGTATCCATTTGAGAATAATTATCATTTGATGATTAAAAAAAAATTTTAATGACATTATATCATTTTGGATATGAATAAGATACAAACTATCCATAACAAACATGGCTTATGTAACAAAACATATAAAAGAAAATGAGTGAGTTAACACCCGAAATGATGATAATACTAAGATTTTATTAAGAAAGAAATGTTAAAAGATCATATATGATATCATATTAATGTAAATGATTCTTGTATAATTAAATAACAATTATTTTACCATTATACATGAGTTTAAACTACCTTTTCCAAGGAAAAAGTACAAATTAATGGGTTTCTTATCTCACTTTTAATTCTATGAGATTTCCATTGTTCACCACTTATTTATTGCATGTGGTGTGTGTACTACCCATGATTGTATTCATTGTTTAATATACATTAATTTATGGATATTTATATCATCATTATATGATCCTTCTTTCTTGGGTGTAATTTTCGAATGTTTCCAAATCGATAAGGGAATTTGAAATTTCAATTTCCACTCATTCAGCTTTACGCATAATTCATTGATTATTTTACTCCAAGATTATGTGTGGAATCATGATTCATTTGAATATGTCATAATTTCTACTCCCCTTTCTGTTGATATACTTTTGATACACATAATCACTCCGTTGATAAATTCTGAAGTCATTGGTATGAACTTGATAATAGAAATTTTTACTCAATCTCCAATTGTTTAGTTAAACATCCAATTCATTGGTGTTGTTTTTACAAGAATATGTGTGAATGTCCTTTGATTGTTTTACACTTAATATCCAATCATATTGAGTGTATTTATATTTGCCACACATAATTATGTTGCTGATTTATCCTTACCCTAAGGATACTACCTTTATGAGAGATTACATCACAATTTACATTCCATTGAGACTCTTTTGTTGTTATACACCAAATCGATTTTATATGGTGTATATAATGTACTTTGAAATAGTATATCATGAATCCCTTTATTATCATGATATTACAAAGTTTTTACCTCAATTATTTGTATTCAAGTGTCTCTATTTTGGTTAGGAACTCTAACTAAAATATCATTTTAAAAAATTTTAAAGATATATTATTCTAAATCTTTCTCATTAATCTACATGTTTTAAAAATGGTTTTAAGAATTTATTTATATGGACATAAACGTTTCAAAATTAAAATTCCTTTTAAATTTTTGGAAGTGGTATGGGACACTTTGAATCAAATATCTATTTTTAAATGGCTTCTTGACAAATAATGTGACATTTAAATGTGTTCAAGAAAAAGGGGATATTTCTCTCATATAGTTTTGATGGTTATTTTCATCTATGTCAATATCCTTCATTATTCTCGATTGAGGTTAATCTGTTACAATACAATCATCCATATTGTATTGAATGAGTTATGTTTTACTTTGGATGTCTTATTTTTATACCATTCATAGTTTATGGACAAAGTATTGACATTTCGTATGATAGTTTTAATATGAATGTCTTTGTTATGTTTAAACCTGTTCATATGAGGAATTCATTGGACTTAGTAAGTGATGGGTGGAGCCCGCTATAGCTCATCGATTAATCGGTAGGTCTCATGAGACAAACTAGTTTCTTGGCACGAGGCCTTGACAAAAGCATATTTGTAGTCTTCGCATGAGGCCATGGCAATGTGGTTATGATAGTTTGGAATTATGCATTCCATTATTATGAAAGTGGTTATTGTTATTTCATGTGGTTATTCGACTAGTAGAATATCCATGTGAATAAATAAATGGAATTATTTCATTTTATCTTTTCCATAATATACTGAAGTTCAAGTTTAAAAGTCTTTGTTTTAGTTATAAATTACCTTAAATGTTTATGTTTAATTATGAAAGTTTCTGCTATATTGTTATCCTTACTGAGAATCTGAGCTCACCCCTTTCAATGTTTTATTTTTTCTAGGATGTGAAGAAGTAATTTATGAATGACCTGTAGGGATAGTATGAGTGGATATGAAGACATGATGTTGTTGTAGTTTTTTTACTTTATGATGTATTTAAAACATATGAATATATATAGTGTTTCCAATACTACTAAACTAATCAGTCATTCGAGACTTGATCTTTTATGATCATGCCAATGTTATGTAATAATGCACTGACTCTGGGTAACTGGGGTCGGGTTGTTACATGTAGATCAAAACCCAGTATCTATACATAATGAATTTTTTGGTGCGGATGAAAATGAAATATATGTTGGTGTCAAAATAAATATTAAAATTTAAATGGTAAAAATTATTGAAGAATATGTTGTTGTTTTTTCTGAGGATTTACCTTGACATCCTCCAGTGCAAGAAGTTGAGTGTCCTATTGATATAAATCCTGGTTTAAGGCCTATATCAATGAATCCATATAGAATATGCATTGTTTAATTGGTATATATGAATAAATGACTAGATTAATTGAGTTATAAATGATTAATGCATAATAGTGTTTCTCAATGGGGAGTCACTTCTCTTTTCATTAAGAAGGAAGATGTTTCTATGTGTTGTATTTTTTTTAAACATGTTATGCTTTCATTAATTATATAAATAATTCCAATGGAGTTTTTTTGGAAGTCATGTAAATGGTTTAAGATTTAAATTTAACCTTATTTTTATTTTTATGTTTGTGAACACATAAATATTTGAATCTTCATTTCATATCACTTTCGAGTTTCGTTACAACCAAAACTGATGCCATATGTCTATTCATGAACTGTCCAAGCATTTAAACATCCATTCACATAATTCATTTTCTATTCCTAAAAATAAATTTTAGTCATAAAAAAATAATATTAATTAATCAGGTTCCACTGATTAAATATTTATGGAAACATTTATAATATATAAATTTCAATGATATCCATATACATGTTAATTTCTAAATTAATTCTCATGTTTAATATATAAACCATGATTTTAATATAAATGAAATAGATGTCTATGTTATGCATATCACATGGCCATTACTACATGCTAATGTAACGTCCTTATTTTAATTATAACCTGATTAAATTGTATGCAATTTTTTTAGAAACATGATAGTAAAAATTATAACATGTAAATAAAAATTATATCCTTTATATATATATATATCTAAATTTTAAATTCTAAATGAAATAACATAATTTTTTTCAAATATATATATATAGGTATATATATATCAAGAAATTTATAATAATATGGGTAATATGATAAATTTATGTGTGATGAAAATGTTGATAGAAATATCCATATTAAATAAGAGTTAAAACATAGTTATGATACACAAAGATATAATCATTTCCATCAGAACATAAATTGTCACAAGTTACAAATATATATATATCATCCATCGATTCCTAATAATTTATAGTGAAGTGTAGATAAACTTATATGTTGAAACATAGTGTTCATAAAACATATATTATAATAAATAATATATCCTTAAGGAAAAATATTACTTTAAAAAAATCATTTCTAAATTAGAAATTGAAAACTATGATTTGAAAAAATAATTTCTCCCATTCATGATTTTAGTTTTGAAAAATACATAAAATAAATAGAAAAAAAATATTTTCAAATACATTTCAATAAATTAGTGTATATATATATAAATGAAAATAATTTAATCACATACTTAATTTAATAGAAATCAAGAAATAAAAGTAATTATAATACGCCCTCACACATGAACAGAATATTTATGAATGATAGAAACAACCAAAAAACACATGTAAAAACCTACAATCACTCAAATTTGAAAATAAATTTTACAAACACAATGATAATAAATAAACATAAGTCCCCTTACCTAGATAAAGGAAAACTAGGGGCGGTCTATTCTCCCTAAAGAAGGTTCTTGATGCAATGTGTCTTTCTGACTCGAGAAAAAACTCAAACAAGTGAAAGTAGTATAGAAGAAGGGTTTCATCATGGATTAAGAAATAGAGAACATGGGTCATGCTAATGAAGAAACAAAAAAACACACAGGGAGATATATATATATATATATGCAATTCATTTGGTGTCGATTTAGCTTCTAGGGGAAGGAGAGATCACAATGAACCCATTACTCTAATAGGAAAAAATCGAGTATCTAAAAATGAAGAAAAGATTCCATTTTAAATTGGAAGAATCAGACAACTCAAAGCATGAAAAAGAAATAAATGAACTAAAAATAGTCACATATAATGATTAAGGTCAACCAAATTCATTAAGCATACTTGTGAATCTTGTGTTTACAACTAAAATTATCCCAATTGAGGAAACAACACAAATTTTTCTCTTTGTGTTTTTGATCATATGAATCATTTAAAATATAGTTTGTATATTTTCTATCTAGGAATGTCTAAATTTTTATATAAGGGGATATAGTGGCCTCCTCCTACCACGTGATTAACAAGGGAAGTTCATTTAGAATAGATTTGGAAATATCAATTTTTCAAATAAGTTATGATTTTATTTAAAAATAATTTTGACAAAATGGAGTTTATATTTGGAATTCTACATATCGAAAATAGTTAGCATGAATTTTTTGGATTTTAATGAAAAACATTAGTTTTTGGTGAACATTAAAATACAGTAATTTACGTTATGAATACATTATAAGATACATTATTCCATGAATAATTGATAATGTAATCACACTTGGTTTGAACTCACATTCAATTATTACTATATTTTGTCATAGAAAATCATCAATATTTTTTTTATTTGGAAAAATAATAAAATAATGATTAAAATCGTGGGAAACCCTACATCCCCTACTCTATAAAAACCACTGATCACTCCCTCAAATCCTTACTCCTCAAATCCATGAAGCTTATAGTAGTTCTTCCCATTTACTCTTCCATAGTCTCTCCCCATGTCTAGGAGCTCTTGTTCTTTCCAAAAGACCAAACCCCCTTCCCTTAAAGTTTTTCTCAAGGAGGAGTCCTTAATAGGTAAAATCATCATATTTTTTCCTTTTAATTTATATTTAGATCTTTATTATATTATCATCTCATCGCCTCATATATCCAATTTATCATGATAAATATATTATAGTCTATATAATGTAATTTTATAATGTTAATGATATAAACATTATCAATATCTTTAATTTCCCTATATCATTAAGAAAAAAAATCCGAGAGGTTCCGATTTACAACCTTCGTGGATGATGAAGTTTCATTATTCAATTTAATCATCAAAGTTGGTCATTGAACCATTTTTATGGTTGAAATAAATTCATAAATATGTATAATATTTTTAATGTAATGATTTTGGGCCTATAATTTGTATATGATATTAAATAATAGATTAAAACTAGTTAGTTTTGATCAAAAAACCTCTATAAAAATCTAAATTATTCACAATAAATATTTCATAATCATACTATAAACCCAAATTACATATATAACCATTAACACTACATTATGTTAATCAATATAATATAAATTCAATTCTGAAGATCTAAACTCATTCCACATGAACATCCTTTATCATATACAATTACACCGATCATGAAAACCAATGAAACGAATGATCCTGGGAAATATATTTTATCTTATAAGTAAAAAAAACCAAAAAATAACTTAATAAATTTATGGAAAATAAAAAAACATTTAAATATGGTTCTTAAGTAAATCATTAACGGATTAAATTTTATTATCTAGGATGTTACGCTAAATTGTAGAACATATTCGGTCAAAAGGTAAGGGTTTCTACCTAACACTTCATTTTCCTTCAGGTTACATGTTATCATCACAGATAATTCATGAAGAGTGAATTTGAATATTTGAGAATATAATTGGGACTAAGAGAGATAAAGTGAACCTGAAAGAAAATGGATGTTTGTGTAGAAACCCATACCTTATGTCCAAATGTGTTTGAAACATTACCCTATCTTCCTAGAAAATAAAATTAAATCCATTAATTTTTTAATTTGGAAACTTATTTATGAGTTTTTTTTATAATTTTATTGAGTTCATTTGTCTTTTTGATGAGTTATCATATACAATTTTATCACACAAGATCCTTCATTTCCTTTGTTTCCATGATTAGTATAACTGTATATGATAATTGAAGTTCATGTGGAAGGAGTATATTTATCTAGAATTAAATTTATTTGATATTTATGAACATCCAATTGTTTAAATGATAATAATTATCAATTGGTTATACATTATCTGTATGACACATTTAACGATATGCATTTAGATTCTTATGGTGGGTTTTCAATCCTAACGAAGATGTTTTATTATATTATTTCATATCATGAACAAATTATGGTTCGAGAATCATTACATCAAATATAATACTTATTTTAGAATATATGTCAACTATAAAATTGTTTCATTACCATCCTTGATGATGAAATTGATGAACAAAACATTGTAGTGTGTGGAGGATGTAAATTGGCACCTCTCAGAGGTTGATTTTGTTTTTAAAATTAATGTGATAGAATAAGGATATTGATAATGGTTGTTAAATTAACATGATATAATTATAGTATGTATACTATTTTGGAGTTATAATGATTAACTGGTTGGAAGATACGAATAAGTAATAAGAAAATAATTAACTTAAACTAAATTAAATTGAATGAAATATGAGAATTTTACCTCTTGAGTACACCTCCTTGAATTCCTCTTTAAGGGAAGTGGTTTTGGCCTTTTAGAAAGACCAAGAGCTCATGGATATATAGATATACTAGGGAAGAGTAATTGGTAAGAACATTTAGGAGCTCCGATGTTTAGATGAGTGAGTAGAAGAGGTAGTTACAGGTGGTTTTATTATTGGAGTAAAGGAGGGTTTTCCGATTATTTTAATAATTATATTATTATTTTTTCGAATATAACCAATAGTATTGATTATTATTACCAAAAAATGAAATAAATATATGTGAGTTTAAACCAAGTATTTCTACATAATCCATGATGAAAGTAATAGTTTATTTATCTTGTAATGTATTAATACCATAAATTACAGTATTTTACCATTCACTAAAAATTCAGGTTTTGTAGACAAACTATTAAAATTCACCCACACCATTTTTGGATTTGATGAATTCAACAATGAATTCCATTTTATCAAAATAATTTTCTAAATAATAAAATCATCAAGGAATTTATTTGACAGAATTTTACATTTACTTTGAAAAGAATAATTCATTTTGAAAACGATTTGTAAAAAACTAGAAATAAACCAAGTTATTTTTTCCATGATAAAATGAGTGGTTTAAAAATAATAATTGTGGATTAAACCATATAATAGAGTTAACATAAAAATAGGTATGAATTTGAGAAGTTCCATTCAATCGATCTTGTTTAAGGGGAAGAATTGATAAAGGTATTTATATACATTTAACTACCCATATTATAATGAGGGATTTTGATTGGTAAAAACATATATAACATTCAAATAGAATTTATGAGGAGTACATATGAATAATTAAGAATATAATCGGAAAATAGAGAGACAAAGAGTAAACCCAATGTGAGTGGAGGTTCGGGTAGAAACCCATTACATTGTGTTTAAATGTGTTCTTCACTTGAGATTAACATCATGGATAATCAAATTAAATCCAATAATTATTTAATTTAGATCCTTATTTACATGTTTTTTGATTTTCCATAATTCTATTAAGAACATTGTTGGCCTTTTGATGAGTTAAAAGATAAAAATATATCGCTCGAGGGCGTTCATTTTCTTTGGTTCTCATGATGGATATAATTTTACATTATAATGGACGTTCTTGTGGAATATGTATAGTTATAAATAATTAAATTTTTATGATATTGATGAAAATAGTGTATCGTAAATTTTTATATATATCAATTGACTATACTATATGTGTAACGCCCCGACCCCAGTTACCCAGAGTAGGTGCATTATTTTAATACATTGGTATGATTACAAGGAATCAAGTCCTGAAAGATCGATCACTTTAGCAGTCTTGGAAAATAGATTACATACATGGACGTTACATTAAACATTATAAAATAAAACACAACATAAATGATCCTTTTATAACGCCATTAATACCCAAACTTAACCCTTCTTATCAATCATAATACACTTCTTGGAATCCTGGGAAAATAAAACATAAGAAAGGGGTGAGCTCAGATTCTCGGTAAGGGTAAATAATTTAGAGGAAGCTATAAAATTTTAAGGAAATATGTGGGATAAAAACAACATCCTTTTTAAACATAAACTATAACATAATAAGGAAAAAACAAATCAAAAATTACCATATAAACATGCACATGGATATTCTACTAGTCTAATAATCACATGTAATATGTAATTTCATAATGAGGAAATGCCTAACGCCGGACATCATTCCCACATAGTCAAGGCCTCGTGCCAAGACTACAAATAAAATTTCTTTCAAGTACTTGTGACAAGAAATTAGTTTGTCTCATGAGACATACTGATGCATCGAGGAGCTATAGCGGGCTCCATCTGTCACTTACTAAGTCCACTGCAATCCTCATATGAATATTTGAAACATAACATAAACATTCGTATTAAAACTAGCATAAAAAATGTCAATACATTAACTATAAACCATGAATGGTATAAAAATAGTACACCCACAGTTAAACATATCATAACTCATTCAATACAATGTGGAATATTTTATTATAATAAATCAACCTCAATAAAAATAATATCTAGTAATGGATTCTCACATAGTTGAAAATGATCAGTAAAGCTTTTTGAGTGAAATAACCTTTTTGTAAAATCATTTAAAAGTCACAAATTTATAATAGAAGTAATTTAAAATATATTTTTGAATCAAATTGTCCCATACCACTATAAAAATTCTTAAAATAATTATCATTTCAAAACATTCTTGTCTATATAAATAAATCCTTAAAATCATTTTGAAAGCATGGACATTAATTAAAATGATTTAGAAAGATAAATCTTTAAAACATTAAAATTCTGATCTTGATAAATATTACCTTTCAAAAATCCTTAAAATATTCATTTTGAAATCATTTTTATGAAAAATTGACATGGATGATAAAAATTTCCTAGTAAATACTTACACATAAACAATCTCAGATAATAATGAGATTTAGGAATTAACCTTTACCAATATGGTAACATAGAAAACATACACCCTATGAAAAAAGTATCATAAAATGAATATGTAAATACACATAAATTAAAGTGTATTAAAAATGAATACAATTATGGGTAGTACATACACCACAAAAAAGGTAATAGTGGCAATATGGCATGAATCTCACGGAAATAAGGAGTGAGATGAAAACCCCTTACTTTGCACTTTCCTTTAGTTGAGGGTACGTTTAACCTCTTGTATGAAGATCATAGTATGTTATTAAAGTATACCAAAACCATATTAGTTTTTATGATATCATACATGATTCATTAATGACTTTATAATTCCCATTTAATAATAATTTCCATGTTAAATTAACATTTTTGGGTAACAATCGCTTTCTTTATCGCATGTGTTTTAACTTGTTACTCTTGATGGTATCACTTACACCAAGATTTAAATACTTCCATAATATAAAACATGATTAATATATCATATATATTTATAATATTAATATTTATAATTGGAATATATATGAAATGAAAAACACACTTTATGGAGACGGTAGTATGTACGTATGCATAAATGTTTTTTCAATTTTCATATTGTATTGAACAGAACTAAGTGAATAATATATATGTAAGAACATATATATATATATATATATATATATATCTTGTAGCCTTATTATTTCATATATTAAATACTTATTACTAATATATATTTTTATAATCGTCGATGAATGGTGAACGTGGAAATGAATCTCATCGTGTCGTGGAGAGGGTAATCCGTACGTACACACAAGCGATGATGTAATTCCCTTAAAGGTGTGGGATTGGATGGTATATTAATTTTACAGAGACATTAGAATGTTATTTTAATTATTTATATACATATTACTCATCATTATATCCATCCAAATAACATAGTGTTGAATAACAAATTACACCACAGCATGGAGACAGTAAGTCGTACGTACGCACGCATGGTGACATTATCATTCATAACATGGATAGAATAATGAATATAGTTTTTCCATATTTATAATAACATCACAGTACATATATAAGATACCGGAGTTATTATTTTAAAATGAAAACAACAAAGAATGAGTAAGTGGAAGAATAAGAGAACTTGAAAGAGGGTGGTGAAATCATTACCTCTTCTTCACATTCTTCCTTTTGATATGATCAAAATGGCTCCTTAGGATGGCTTTCAGATCAATCATTACCATATAAACATGCACATAGATATTCTACTAGTTGAATAATCACATGCAATAACTAATTTCATAATGAGGGAATGCTTAACACCGGACATCATTACCACATAGTCAAGGCTTCAAGCCAAGACTACAAATAAAATTTTTGTCAAGGCCTTGTTCCAATACACTAGTTTGTCTCATGAGACCTACCGATTCATCGATGAGCTATATCGGGCTCCACTCGTCCCTTACTAAGTCCACTGCATTCTTCATATGAATATATGAAAGATAGCATAAACATTCGTATTAAAACTAGAATATGAAATGTCAATACATTAATCATAAACCATGAATGGTATAAAAATTGAACACCCACAGCCAAACATATCATAACTCATTCAATACAATGTGGATGATTTTATTATAATAAATCTACCTCAATCAAAAATAATATTCCGTAAAGGATGCTGACATAGTTGAAAATGATGAGTAAAGCTTTTTGAGTAAAATACCCTATTTCTAAAATCATATAAAAGTCACACATTTATAATGGAAGTAATTTAAAAGTGATTTTTGAATCAAATTGTCCCATAACACTTTGGAACTTTTTAAAATAATTATCATTTTAAAACATTCATGTCTATATAAATAAATCCTTAAAATCATTTTGAAAGAATGGGCATTAATTAAAAATATTTAGAAAGATAAATCTTAAAAACATTTATAATTATGATCTTGATAAAGATTACCTTTCAAAAATCCATAAAATATTAATTTTGAAATAATTTTTATGAAAAATTTACATGGATGATAAAAATTTCCCAATAAATAATTACACATAAACAATCTAGGATAATAATGAGATTTAGGAATTAACCCTTACCAATTTGGAAACATACGAAACATACACCCTATCAAAAAAGTATCATACAATGAATATGTAAATACATATAAATTAAAGTTTATTACAGAAATAATACAATTGTGGGCAGTACATACACCACAAAAAAGGTAATAGTGGCAATATGGCATGAATCTCACAGGATTAAGGAGTGAGAAGAAAAACCCTTACTTTGCACTATACTTTAGTTGAGGGTACGTTTGACATCTTTTATGAAGATAATAGTATGTTATTAAAGTATACCATAACCATATTATTATTTAAGATATCATACATGATTAATTAATGACTTTATAATACCCATTTAATAATAATTTCCATGTTAAATTAACATTTTGGGTAATAATCGCTTTCTTTATCGCATGTGTTTTGACTTGATACTCTTGATTGTATACCGTAGGACAAGATTTAAATACTTCCAGAATATTATAAATGATTTATATATCATATATATTTAGAATAAAAATATGTATAATAAACATATATATGAAATGAAAAACATAGTTTATGGAGACAGTAGTACGTACGTACGCATAAACGTTGTTTCTGTTTTCATATCGTATTGAACGGAACTAAGTGAATAAGAAATATATAAGAACATATATATATTTCTCCAGTAGCCTTATTATTTCATATATTACATACTTATTAGTAATATATATTTTTATAAACGTCGATGAATGGTGAGCGTGGAAATTAATCTCATCGCATTGTGGAGACGGTAATTCATACGTACACATGAGTGACAATATCATTTCTTTAAATATGTGGAATTGGATGGAATATTAATTTTAAAGAGACATTATCATGTTATTTTCATTTTATATATACATATTTCTCATCATTATATCCATCCAAATAACATAGTGTTGAATAAAAAATTACACCACAGCGTGGAGACAGTAAGTCGTACGTACGCACGCATGGTGACATTATCATTCATAAGATGGTTAGAATAATGAGTATAGTTCTTCCATATTTATAATAAAATCACATTATATATATAAGATACTGGAGTTATTAATTTAAAATGGATACAACAAATAATGAGTATGTGGAAGAATAAGAGAACTTGAAAGAGGGTGGTGAAATCATTACCTCTTCTTCGAGTTCTTTCTTTTGATTTGATCAGAAGAGCTCCATATGATGGTTGTATGATCAGACTAAGGCCCCTAGGATGAAGTGATGGAAGTTGGTAGGGTATTTGGGTAGGGGTTGTCCCAACAAAACGGCTTTGAATGTATGAATAATTGGTTATAAGTGGTGTCCTTTTATAAGGGGGAAGAGGGGCTCTTTAGAAAAAACATAAAGTATTATTTTATAATAAATTCATATTCAGTTTATAATGGCTCCATATGAATTTATTTCGAGACTTAGGTGGTTATGGGTCGAAATAATCTCAAAAAATAGGTTTTAGACAAGTTTAGGTTACCATTTTAAACTTATCATTTAGATTTAACTCTTAGTTAAATAGTTTAACTTTTACCGTGTCTTCTTGTATTATTACTCTATATGGTTAATAAACATACTCTAAAATTCAAAGAGAACCTAAATTGGATAATTAATGACATATATAGTATTATTTAAGCCATTTTTCCAAAACTTAAATTTTTAAGAACATTATATCACCAATAATATAATATTTATTTTAAATATTAATTTATGTGAATTTTGACACTATTTGTATTTTGTTTTTGGGAAAGTCATCACACCTTTATTACTTAGAAAAACATACATTAAAGCATACCTAACATGACATATTAACCTTTAAAATTATTTTATGTCATAAAAACGTTGAAATTATATTTATTTTAATATTTATAATACCATTTATTTGATTCTTTCATCAATAAGGTAATTCTTTCATCATCATTGTGTTATTAATAAATTTAATTATTTAATCTCTAAAAATTATAAACAAAATATCATTATATAGGAAATACTTTTTTATTTCAAATGAATATTTATAGTTGAAAATATAATTTATATAACCCTTTTTAAACATTAATTTACTAAAAGATATTTGCTTTGTCATTTTTGCCTTTACTTTAAGTTAATTAATCTAAATTGTCATTATCATTTCCATGTGGCTCAACGGGGTCCCAAAATCGACCCAAAGATGATCATGGTCGGTAATAACTCCAATAATAAGGTTTAGACAATTTTTAAGGTAATTTTAAATTATTATAATATTTTTTTACCTTGAATTACCCTATTTACCTTTAACCACGGAAAATAAAAGTCAAAAGTTATTATTCAACAAAAATTATTTTCATCTTATTGAGCCAAATTTTACTAAATAATAACAAAAATTTCTGTAGGATTTTAGAAATTCAATTCACATATGTGGTAAAATTTATTTTAATGAAAAATTCAGTTTTTTTAACTACTTTTATGTGGTTTCATTATTCATCAAAAATTTATGTTTTCCAGAAAAATACAAAACATTCAGCCTAAGCTATATTTGATATTCCAAATTCAAAAATTATGTACATTTTGCCAAATTATAAACATATAATTTTCATTAATTCATTTAAAATTAATTCATTTAGTTAAAACAAATAGCGTGTTTTTAAGAAACAGTAACTGTCAAAAGATTGACACTTGTTTATGTCCTATTTCAAAGTCAATTTAATTCCAATGACCAACATTGGATTAAATGGAAAAAACATAATCTATTTATACTTACAAACCATTAAAATTTATAAATTAACACTATAAATTATTTTCATTTAAAAAAGTTGTTTTCAGTTAAAATATAGTATTTTTCACTATTCACCCAAATAAGAAAGTTATCAGAAAAACACCAAAAAATTATTAAAACTAAATTATTATGTCTCTATTCGAAAGAAGATGTTTATTTTGTCAAATTTAATACATATAAGTTTAAAATATTAGATTTAAAAAGGGTTCTCCATTAAAAGGTGGTAAAATTGAATTTTATGAAAAAATACTTTTTTTATCTGAAAAAAAATGTATTTGTTTTCAAATTATGTCTATGAAACTCATAATATGTATGCTAAAATTATAAGAATTATATAAATTTCAAAACTCAGTAAATACTATTCATAAATGCTTTTGAACGGCTAGTTTGGTTAGTTGTGATGTGCTTGAACTCAGTGTTGTGTGTAGTGCAAGTTATTGCATTACTTTGAAGAAAAACATATTATGAAATATTGGAGTGTTAAATTCTTCCCTATTCAATAAATTGCATCCTCACAATTCGAAATTGTTCTTTGAAAATAAAATTATGAAAATAAAAAATACCATTGTGGGAAAACCCACATCAGAAATTGGGTTAATAAATTTTAGTCTTAATAAGAGGAAAAGGGGAATGAAAAAGTCACCACCAAATTATGTTCTCGATTAGAAAAACATTGGTGAAAATTAGAGACACATAATTGGAGGGAAAACATAAAAATTTATAGGGGTGATTGAGGTCATCAATCATGAAAAATTGTATAATTTTGGGCCTCAAAGCCACTAATCTATAATGATTTAAAATACCATCGGTTCAAAAAAATGTAAGGTATTAGGATAACACATTTTTGGTTTTAAGATCTCTTCCATAATGTTTAATAATTAATTTATCCACAAAATAAGAGGTGAATATATATATATATATATATATATCTGTGTGTGTGTGTACTTAACAAGTAGAGTTTCATCCTTTAACTAATTCCTACCACAAACTCATCTTTCACTCTAAAATATTTCAAAAATATATATATTCTATTTATCCTAATCGTATAGGGTTCCAAATATAATGACTCTATAATTAACATATCATACTGTTTAAAAAACGACATTATTTAATCCAAGATATCGCGTGGGTCAGTGATATGTGATACCCCCTTGCCTCCCTTTGATTGCGGGTTCAAGTCTCGTGGCCTTGCCAGATGTGACGGGTTGCCACCCGACCTCTGGGTTTTCTTTTTAATAGAAATCCAAAAATAACCTTAACAATAGTAACCAATTTCTATCATAATCGATTACAACCTTTAGAATTATCCAAAATACTTATATCCACACTCTCAGTAAAAACTTTATAAGGAAGTTAAACATAATGAGGATAATTTTTGCCATGTAATAACATGTGAACCCCTTCATCATGTATTATTTTAAAACATGATAACATATTGAATTATCATAAAACTTTATTGATTATATTCATGATCCATTATTCATTATAGAATACTAGATATAATCCTTCTATCCAAAAAATTTTGTAAACTCCTATAATGATGGAAAATCATTAATTAGTTTCAATGAAGTCAAGAATATCCAATATAATTTATCCAAATCAACCATATCTTATTCCAAAATCACTACCTCATTATCATTACCATATTAAGGATTAACTTTCCTTCATCCATGTATTTTCTAAAAAGTATAGCTTACTATTACGTTACTTTTCATAGAACCATATAATCTCAAATCCTCAATACAGTAGTACTCCAGTACAATCCTTATTTATCTCCATAATTCATGTAACTAGTATATTGTTGATATAACACTAAAATGAGATAATTATATAATAACAACATAAGAACACTAGTCATTCTTATTCATCTGAGGTAGTATCATAAATTGATTATTATCCAATAACATCATGTGTGGTATACTCTTATGAATGGTACATTGATTCACGTAGTGTCTCAACACCTTGAAGATGAAGCATTTTACATTATAAAAAATTTTCTTACCCTTGAAATCACGTACTTGGTGTCCTTTTTCTCTGAATTTATAACAAACTCCCATTCCCTTCAAAAATTTACCAAGGTGATTCATTCCACATTTATCACATATTGAAAAATCCTTTATTCCCTTATTCCCTTTATCCAACTTTCTTTCTACCATCCTTTTCTTCTCTGGCTTCCCTTCAAATCGATAGGATTTAAAGAATTCTTTATTGATTTTATTAACACATGATACTATTTATTCATATGATGAAAATACGTGGGAGACTATTTACTTTCTAAATTTTTGCTTAATACCATGAATTATATGACCCTTCTTAGTCTTTGGATCATACGTATTTCTGGAGTTCTCATTCCTTCTACTCAGTGCCATTTCTAAACAATGGCATACACTAGGTCAGTTTATGAGTTTCAATGAATAATTCCAAACTTGTAAAATACCTAAAGTAAATTGAATGGTTTATAGATATAATCCATAATAATAAAAATGTTTTCATTGAGGATTTATATACTCATAAACCCTTCATAATGAATTGTAAAGAAAATGAGAATTATTCTAAGCATATCCCCCAGGAGTGTCGTAACAAAGAGTGTAGCAAGGCCCGTTGTCGTGCACCAGTTCTTGTTCGAGTCTAGATCAAAGTAGTGTTTTTGGGATTTACCCCAAGGTACATCTGTGCCAAATCCACCTCTACCTACTCGTATCTAGATATGGAATTATTTCGTAGAAAACTTACAAAATATCTACAATACCATAATTCTAGGATGTTCTTCTATATTAACCCTCAATGTCTATCTTAGGTATATGTTCTCTAATCAGAGTTTATCTAAATCTAGTTTCCTAGGTTATTGCTAAACTTTCTATGATACCAACTGTAACACCCTGACCCTAGTTACCCAGAGTCGGTGCATTATTTTAATACATTGGCATTATTACAAAGAATCAAGTCCTGAAAGACCGATCAGTTTAGGAGTCTTGTAAAATATATTACATACATGGATATTACATTACACTTTAGAAAATAAAACACAACATAAATGATCCTTTCATAATGCCATTAATATCCAAGCTTAAACCTTCTAATCAATCATAAAACACTTCTTGGAATTCTGGGAAAATAAAACATAAGAAAGGGGTGAGCTCAGATGCTCAGTAAGGGTAAATAATTTAGTAGAATCTATAAAATTTTAAGGAAATATGTGGGATAAAAACCACAGACATTTTAAACATAAACATTAACATAATAAGGAAAAAAATAAATCAAACATTTCCATATAAACATGCACAAGTATATTCTACTAGTAAAATAATTACATTTAATAACTAATTTCATAATGAGGGACTGCCTAATGCCAGACATCATTACCACATAGTCAAGGCCTCGTGCTAAGACTACAAATAAATTTTTTTTCAAGGCCTTGTGCCAAGACACTAGTTTTTCTCATGAGACCTATCGATGCATTGGTAGGTCTCATGAGAAAAACTAGTGTCTTGGCAAAAGGCCTTGACAAATATTTTATTTGTAGTCTTGGCACAGGGCCTTGACTATGTGGTAATGATTCCGGAGTTAGGCATTCCCTTATTATGAAATTAGTTATTACTTGTGTTTTTTAGACTAGTAGAATATCTATGTGCATGTTTATATGGTAATGTTTGATTAATTTTTTTCCTTAATATGTTCATGTTTATATTTAAAAAGGCTTTTGTTTTTATCCCACATATTTCATTAAAAGTTTATATCTTCTGCTAAATTATTTACCCTTACTGAGCATCTGAGCTCACCCCGTTCTAATATTTTATTATCCTATGATTCCAAGAAGTGTATTATGATTGATAAGTAGGGTTAAACATGGGGATTAATGGAGTTCTAAAAGGATCATTTATGTTGTGTTTTCTTTTCTAATGTTTATGTAATGTCCATGTATGTAATCTATTATCCAAGACTGCAAAATTGATTGGTCTTTCGGGACTTGATTAATTTTTATAATTCCAAATTATTAAAATAATGCACCACCTATAGGTAACTATGGTCGGGGCATTACAATATGATTACAAAAAAATTAGTAATAATCATTTAGATTTTTATGATGGTTTTTCGATCACAAAAAAACTAGTTTTATTCTATTATTTAATATCATGTAAAAATTATGGTCAAAATCATTACATATGATAAAATACATGATTTTTAATCTGGTTTAACCATTAAAATGTTTTTATTACCATCCTTGAAGATTAAATTAATGATTGAAGCTTCTTCGTTCATGAATGTTTTAAATCGTCACCTCTAGAATAATGATTTTGATTTTAAAATAAAAGTGGGGGAGTATGGATATTGATAATGGTTATCTAATTGAAATGATATAATTATAATATATATAATATATTGGTTTTATCACGATAAATTTTATAGAGGTGGATATGAGACAATAATTAATGAGGGAACGTAAAAAAATAAAATGAAAAAAGTAGAGGATTTTACCTCTTGAGTACTCCTCCTTGAGATCCTCCTTTAGGGAAGGGGTTTTGGACATTTTGAAAGGCCAAGTGATCTTGAACATGGCTAGAGACTATGGATGATTAATTGGGTTGAATAATTAAGATATTCATGTATTAGAGGATTGAAGAGAGGAGGTAGTGAATGGTGGTTTTTATAGAGGGGAAGAGGAACGGTTTTCCATTATTTTAATCATTATTTTATTATTTTTCCAAAGAAAACCAATAGTGTGGATTATTATGACCAAAATAATTAATATGTGCATGTGAGTTTGAACCATGTCTTATTAAATCATCCATGATGTAGTTAATAGATAATTTTTCTTATAATGTATTTAAACAGTAAATTAATGTATTTGACTAATCACTAAAAAACCATGTTATTTTGGAAAAATCCCAAAAATTAACATAGACAGTTTTTTTATGTTTATAATTCATAAATGAACTCAGTTTTATCAGAATAATTTTTCAAATAAGAGAAATTTAATTCAACTTATTATGTTGTCAGCGCTTGTATAGTATTGGTCGTATACTATAATTGATTGAGTGGATTTGGCTGAGCACTAGATGGATATGTTCAAACCATTGATGGATACATTTGAGGGAAATATTTTGAATAATACATGTGTTAAACTAGTATTGGGAGTTATGGAGGTGCACTAAATAGATATGTCTATGAAGGTTGTTCTTTTTGAGACCTATGTGATGCATGTTATCCAGTCTTTGTGACATGAAATGTCATTTATGAGGCTCTTGTCTTGGGAATTTTTCTAAATAGTGTGGCATAATCCTATCCCTTTATGGTGTAATTATGTGACCTTGATAAGGCCACATGGTTTTCAACATCACTATATGTCATATAGTAATCTAAAATCCTAATAACACTGAAAGAGGTGTATCCCAACTCTTTATTGGTGGATATTATAGATCATTATCAATTATGAAATCCTCTCCAAATAATAGAGGCATGAAGTCATTGAGAGTGCATATTTGTTTTAGAACACATGGGAGACTCTGATTTCTCCTAGACTACATGTGCATCTTCTTCTTAGAAATTGAAAGCTATCATGCACATTTTTTCCCAGTGCTGGCATGCTTATCATATGTGTTTTTTTCCTTCTCAAGTGGATGGTGATGATGTTGTGGGTGTGATTGACTATCTTACAAGCCAACAAGTCATTGTAATTTTACATTCCTCAACTAAGGAATATTTTCCACCCATAGGATCCTTCACTATCACTATCATGATCAGCAGAGACTTATACAATCTGTGTTGGGTGATCACCCAATTCCACTATTCCTATGTCTACCTATTTCGATAGAAATTTTTTGATGATGAATCATTCATTGATTTTGTGTACAATGATCTTATGGTGTAGGTAGTGTTTTCCATGATAGATTCACTTACTTCATGTTTCCTTTTAAAATAATTCAATTTCAGGATTCCCTTTTCCATGGATAAAATGATATATATTAGGACATGTGAATCCTTATAAGGGTAGTTATTGTTCCTACATTCAGAAAATAGGTATTTTGGAACCAATACTGAATGGGGATCCTATGTATAATTACCTTGGAGAGGTTGTGTTTGAATACACATTACTTGTTGAGGCTATTCTTTTTAGGGAATATCCTCTAGACATTCCTAATGGTGAATATGCTTGGCAGCCTCAACCTGAACTATAGTAGATATATTTACCATTATTGGACTTTGAATAGGATTTGGAGAAGGTAATTTGTGTGACCATTAATTTTTATAATGCAAGGATTCTTCTAGACACTAACCCCTTCCTGTACACCCACAATACTAATCGAGATTTCTCATGGAGATGAGAGGAGGGACCAAAAAATATTTTAAGTTCTATATCCAATATTCAAGAGGTTTTCATGGTAAATCTTCATATCATACAAGTATGTGTGCACTATCCATCAGAGCAAAAAGTTAGTAAGCAACTCACCTTGCATATTTTTACACATGGAGAGGAAGTTTACACTGGTCTTGTGTAATCTACAGAAAAACATATAGAAGACCTATATAGGGAGATCCCCCAAATTGGAGATATATATAGGGTGTAACACACTGAGGTTTTTTAAATTGTTTTTTCAAGTTAATTAACCAATGTGATATTTTCCATTTCACGTGACACTATAAATAGTTCTCTTTATATATAAAAAATTATATTAAAAGTCTAATTTAAAAATTCCTTTCACATAACAACTACATGGATTTCACTAAATTCAATAATGACTTTCATTTCGCTACACACATTACTGACTTGTCTTGCGCTACAAGAAAAAACGAATTGGAATACGTTACGCACAGCATGAACATTTCAATGAAACATAATTTTATTTGTAACAATTATTTAAATAAAATAATTAAAACATGTCCATTAAACATAGTTATATGGTTAGTAATAATATATTCTAAAATTTTGTGTATAATTGTTTTATATACATAAATCTTATTGGTAATGAAAAAATGACTTTTTTTAATGTCCTTTATACTGTTTTCTCGAATAAACATGTATTAATTATAAAATTAGTTGTACACACATATAGAAATTTATTTTCCTAACAAAAATTATTTTTTATTTTTAATGCGTCATAATAATCTTATAGTTAATTTTTTACCTTTTTATAACAAACATCTTTTTTTGATGAATCGTGAAAAGTAATACTTTTTAGTTTAAAAATGGATTTTCATTTAAATAATTTTTACTATTAAATTATATATTATTTTTTTAAGGTAATATTATAAATAATACACATATATTAATAAAAGTTGAGTCATTATATTCAATTTCACTATTAAATTGAATATTAAAACATAATAAACCATTGAACAGCTTTCTATTTAAAAAATCAGTAATTTCATCACATCTATGGGATTAGAATAAATCATTTTTTTCGACTTCTATGATTTAATTTCATAAAAAAAATATAATTCATTATAATATTTATAATATTTATTTTATAATTACATAATGTTTATTTTTGAAAAAACAATATTAATAAAAGTGATTAAAATTAATCACAGTGATTAAGATCAAATTAAGCTTAATTATGGGCTCATACTTAATTATAGGACACCAAATGACCAATAAACTTTTCCAAATAATAATGGATGTGATAATATTGGCCATAAACCTTCCATTTTTTATTTATGTTTGATCGGTATGACTTTTTTTATAGCATCATCTATACCCCATACTTTTATTAAAAAAATTTAAGTCAGTCATTTTCCATCCCTATAAAAGGCTACCACCTATCCACATTCTCACACCTACCGAACCTATTAGGTTAGTCCAAAATATTTATAATAAACTTCCCAATATCCATAAATTCCCCCTATAATCCATCATTTGGGTTGACGGTAATCCAAGGAAGCATTTTGGAACAAACCAAAAGTTGTAACCCGATTAACAGATAACACCTTCTATCAAGTCCTTCCTGTTATTTTTATTTCTCCTCCCATTCCACAATCATTATTAAATTATTTTATAAAAAACCAGTATCAGAAATATACTACAATTTTTATGCTAATATTTTTACCTACACTTACACACACCTCTATATAATGGGTAACGAACATATTGTTTATGTGTACCGCGAATTACCGCCTCACAAAACAATTATCGTTCAATTTTCATTACCTCCTCTCATAGTATAAATAATGATGTAAATTAGTATTAAATATTTTATATCTTATATTTATTATTTATTTATGATTTTATTTCCTTGTTTCACAACATTTATCCTCTTAAATCACATTTTTTATTAATATAATAATTTTATTTGAGGATGTGTGGACTACTGTCCCATCAAAGAGAAATGATTTGTTCATACACTACATGGATTGTATTAAGGATAGTTTAAGTGGAAATATATTTTATATATGATATAATAAAACTAATATAATATTTATATATATATATACACACATATTTATTTAAATTTTTTCTTTGAACTCACCAATTAAACAAAATTAGCATTTATGCGTACATACAACCTACCGTCTCAAGAAACTAAGTATTCTCTTTCATACATATTTATATAATGATTATTATAATACAATTATAATTTATATCAATGGTATTTATATCATTTTTTACATTACTTAAATCATGATATATGTAAAAGGTTGAATGATATAAAAAAGTAAGACACATGGGAAGAATATGTAAAATGTGACCTAAACTGAAACCATAATATATGATTGTTATCAAGTTGGTAATATAAGGTCATCATAAAACCATATATTGTATTAGATATTAGAATATGTTTCTTTAAATATTTATTTTAAATTTATATTTATTATACATTTTTTTTGAAAGAGTACAACGAGATTCAAGATACAAGGTAAGAGGATTTCATCTCACTTTTTATTTCCTTGAGATACATGATATGTTTTACACTCTTTAATTTTTTGTGTTGTATGTACTACCCATGATTTTATTATATGTATATTATACTTATATTTAATGGTATTAACACATCCATTTTATGGTCACTCTTTTATGGGATATTAGATTAAAATGTTACCAAATCAGTGACATAATTTTTTCTCAATTTTCATTCTTCGAGGCTCATGTTTTGTTATGAACCAAAATTATATTTTGAGAAGTATATTAATATAGAATAAATTTTATGTCATTAATTTAATTGTATTAATTATATTTTAGGTTTCATTTAATTTTATTTTCTTATATAGAGAGTATGATCCGAAGTTTCCATGTTTTAAGTGTTTACTGAGATAGTCTAATAACATTTCAAGATTCATTATTTTTATGCTTCCTTTGAGAAAAAATCATAATCCATATGTAAGAAAAATTAATGAATTTTATTATATTATAGTTATTAATGATTTATTTAAATATTGGTACCATTTGTTTTAATCTTTGAAAAATAATATTGTTAAGAATGTGATTTTTTGAAATCCCAACATTACCCTATCTTTGGCCGAAAATATTTTATCCTTTAAAATATTGTTTCCAAAAAGGGTTTACAAGAATATTCAACTATTATCCTATGATCATTAAAGTCCCAACCCATGCTCCGGGTCCCGTGTCATGACTAACCCAAGCCCGCCTTCAATAGGCTAGGGGCTAGTGACTAGCAACAAAGACGTATTACCTAAAACTGGGAAGGTATTACCTTTATAACCGATAAACACACGTAATCAAGAACATATCAAGATATGAATGCAAGTAAAATGTATAAAAAAAAGAGTGCTAAAAGTAAAAAGGGGATGGAATACAATCACAATAGTATTAATACAATTAAAACGGAAATACAATACAACTGAAAAAAAAATAAAGGTAGCTACTAGATCATACTCTGAGTTCTTACCTGAATGGTAGGTACAAATCACCTCCTAATCACTCTACGCCCACCCGTCTTCTCTGTGTATCGACACTCCATATGGTTCACCTCTGGGCACTGTTCAGTCTTGGTACTCTCTGCCTCAGTCAGCGATGTCCTTCATCTGCATCTAACACAACAATGTGCGGGCATAGCCTGTACAGGGGTGAGTATAACGATACATAGTAGGGACCCCGAGACCCTCAATATCTCACAAAATCCCCCAAGGATAAACCAAAAAGTATGAAATCAACACATAAACCTACTTAGGTATATGATGATCCATATTCATATGTTTTCAAGTAATCCATCTCAATCAAGAGGAAAAACAGAGGTACTCACTCAGTTCACACCAGGATTTATTCTAGCGGTAGTAACAAGTAACATCCCCAGTCACATCGTCAAACACTATGGCTTCTGGAGAACTCCTCCTCTATCGTGTACAGTGGGTTTGCTTCGTCGTACAGAGGCACTTCCCACTAACCTTAGACTGCTAAGGTACTTCTCCTTTCGAGTATCGTGGGTCAGCTGCATCACATAGAGGCACTCACCACCATCGGTCTATCACGTCACACATAGGCGCTCCCCCTGGTGTCTTGCTAAGGTACCCCTCCTATAGAGTATTGTGGGAATACTGCATCACATAGCGGTGCTCCCCCTCATAGCATGATGAGGTACTACTCATGTCATGTACCATGGGTCTGCTGCATCACACAGCGGCGCTTCACACCAGAGATCTTCCGTGTCACATAGAGGCGCTCCCCACTGGGCCTATCAAGTCACTCCGAGTCAAAATGGTCAGCAGTCATCATGTCTCAGCCAGCTATTAGGTTCTCACACTACGCCATATCTTCTCTAGGAGGATCTTCTCTACAAGCTACTATTCGATACTCCAACTGCCACAAAGTGTTGTGAATAAGCATTTCAATGTTCCGCCATGTCGTAGGGGTCTCAATTCATAGTCGGTACATGTCAATCGGACGCCCGGTCTTTGAGTTATTAGGCTTTTAGTCTCTAGGGCCAGGTTGGATTCGTGCTCGATCCAACCTGACTCTTCCCCATCTTAATCCAAAACCCCAATGGGGTATACTCAAATGTACCATCTCGTTCCAAGGTTTCCAGCATCACTGATGGTTCGTCAAATAGACGTCTTGTGCCAAAGTTATGGCCAAAATAAATTAAATGGGTCGCAGTGGGCCCGAGTTTGGTCCGACCGAGTCAAACCGACCTGGACCGACCCAAAATAAGCCGACCCAATTCGGGTTGGACCGGCCCACAGTGCGGCTCGGCCCATTGGGTTCTGCTCGGCCCGCTGGGTCCGGCCCGACCCATACTGAGTGGCCCGGTCTGGGAGGCGGTCTGGAAGGCCTCGAGGGGCCGCGGGGTTCGACTGTGGATGGTGCAAGGCCGCAGGGCGGCTCGGTCGTGGCGGCTTGTCCGGGGTGGCTTGGCCGGAGAGGCTCAGGGCCACGGGTCGACCCGGCTGCGAGGCAGTGCGGCTAGGGTGACTAGGTCGGTGGCGGCTCGGCCGCGTGGGGCTTGGCCTGGGCGGCTCAACCGGAGGGGATCAGCTGCTGGTGGTTCGGCCGTAGCCACTCAGCCACAGGTGGCTCGGTCGGAGCATCTCGGAGGTCTGCGGTTGTACGGATAACGACGGTGGCTTGGTAGACAGCGGTGGCGGATCGGTGGATGGTAGTGGCAGCTCGACGGACGGCAGTGGTGGCTTGGCGGATGATGGCGGCGGCTCGCCCCATCAGCGGTGGTGGCTCGCCCCGGACGACGACAGGAATGGGCAGTGCGGTGGGGCCACAGGGGGAGGAGTCGCGGGGCGCGGTGGCCGTTGGTGTCATGGAGCATTTCGGAAGGCCATGGGTGCACCGCGAGGCCGCAGAGGGCGTGAGGCGGCAGTGGCCGTCGGTCAGTGTCATTGCGTCATCGCCTTCATCACGTTCAACACCACAAATCATCACAAGATTTGCGGTGGGGTCGATCCATGTTTGTTTGGAATGTACCCTCCTTGTTAGGGTGGTAGCATATGGATCAACAAGAACTTGAATAAGAACATCAAGATTTACAACCTCCTGCAATGATTCATTCACATCCTTGAAAATAAAATCAATGGAAGAACATGGGAAAAGTATTCATACACAAATAAACCCCTACTTGATCTTTTGTTGACGTCGACAAGGAGGGAATAAGGTGAAGTTGTTGATGATCGTCTCGTCCACCACACACCTCCAATTATGGGCTTGTACTTCGGTTCGTCATAGTCGAAGACATTCCTCCTTGAAGGGTGTCCCGGGGAAGAAGTTGAAGTCTGTGTTCTTTGTGGAAGAAGTTCTTTGTTTTATTCTTTGTTTGAGAGATTTTTCCTACCAAGAGCTCTCTCTCCTTTGCTAACGAATGCTCTCAAAATCAAATCCCTACAAAATAAAAAGTTTTTCCCCAATTTTAATTCTTGGTAGTGTTTAAAATTGAATTAATTAATTACATAGGTTTGCATAATTATGTGGTGTGTTGGAATATTTACTGTAGAGAATGCTCAAGAGGCTCCTCCACATTAAAGAGAAAGTTTAGAGATTTCTCCCTCATTAAGAGAGGATTTCAAGTGGTTTAGGCCTTGGGTGGTCCCAACCCCCATAACTACTTATGGGAGGTTAGGCTCAGGTGGTCTCCACCATCATAACCTCTCAAGGGAGGTTAGGGTCTTGTGGTTCCCACTTCTCAACTTCCACAAGTGGGTGGTTACAACAAATAAAATTAAATAAAACTTATGATTATTTTATTTTATTATTTCCATGAAAAACCCAAAAAATAACTTTTACCCTCGAACCACTACAGTTGAGGTGAAGGTTCTCTTAAGTGAATAGTGATGTTGCGAGTTCAACAGTACCCCCCGATTTCAATTCCGAGCACCGGTTTAAAGATAGAAAAACTCGCTCACATATTTACTGAACGTACCTGAAATAATGTTTTCAGATTCATTCTGGGCACTCTACGACTCTAAATCACGCGTTTTCAATTTTTCACAAACTTGTAAAATTATTATATATTTAAGAAAAATACATGTAAATTCTGGGTCATTATATTAAAAAAAAATTTACCCTTTTTTATATTTCCAAAGGTTTTCAAATTTATCTTTTTGTCGTCTTTTGAACGAGGAATTTTTCATACCTTTTTACCATGAGAAAAGGAATCTTCTATTTATCACATATGACATGTATGGATTTATCCACTATCAATACTCTTAAGATTTATTTTCATGTTTACATTTTAAATTTAAAAAAAATTAAACATTTGTTTCGAGAAAAATTTTGTCAAAATTTTTTCAAGCTTCTTTTATAAGGTTTCAAGAAAAATATTTTCAAAATGTTTTCAAGCTTATTACATTTACTTTCAAGGAATATTATTTTCAAAATGTTTTCAAAATTATTTTATATGTTTTCAAGGAAAATAATTTTCAAAAAGGATTTCCATATTATTTTATATTTAATCATGGAAAATAGTTTTGAAAATGATATCAAGATTATTTTATATGTTTTTATGAAACACGGTTTTCAAAATGATGTCAAGCTTGATTTTTAGGTTTGAATATTATTTTCAATGAAATGGATTTCCAAATTTTTTCAATATCCTTTTATATGTTTTCAAGGAAAATGTATTTATAAATTATTTCAAATCTTTTTTATAAGTTTTAAAGGTATTTTATACGAAAATTATTTTCCAATGGTGTGAAGTATTAAAAATCCATATTAAATAAGAAATGAAATTTTCCTCGAGAGACGTGTTTGAAATATATTTCAAAATTATTTTCCATCTAAGATGAAATCCATCGATGTTACACATGACCTACTAGGAAATGATATAATGGTTCCATTCATGTTATTTCTTAATAATGTGTTATGTATAATATTATGGTACTTAACAAACATGTTTCACTTCCATGGGTTATATGTTTATAAATTATATTCATCATTCACAGGTTAAATTTTTATAAAATCTATTTTTCTTTCAATGGTTTTTCTTTATATAAAATGGTAATAAAACATTAATCCTTTTTCACAGTTCATGACATTTTTACATGATTATGATGCCCATTTCAATGAAGGGTTTATGATATGATTTTTTTATATTGTGGAACATCTATGTATGATTTAATTATGAGATGGTTGGGGCCTATATATCCCCCAAATAAATTCGGTAAAGATTTATATATCATGAGATAAACATGGATGGTATGAAAAATGAACTCAGTTCATTATAAAAAGGCAGGAAAGAGAAATGAACAGAGTTCTGTATTAGAAGGTTGGAATAGGAAATGAACTCAGTTTCGTATTACAGTGCTAGAATGGGAAATGAATATAGTTTAGTAATACATGGAAGGGACAGGGTGTCAAATCTATTCAATAAAGTATTTTTCACTAAGACAACCTGGGAATAAATTCCAGGGATATTATATAAATCAAATTATATTCATATCTGTGTTCCACAATTCCATGTTTTATTTCTATGGTTTTTTTTCATGGCTTATGTTCTTTACATCACTATGGTTCATTTCTTATGAACATCCATGCATTATTCCATTATTCTTGTATTTGATTTTTCATTTTTCATGGTGTGGTATTTTATTGTCATGATCATGTTCCCATACCCTTAATTCCATATTTATTCTTAAATATCTCCATTATTTACCCTTACTGAGCATTTGAATGTACCCAAATTTAGGATTCCATCCTAAGGTTATGAATCATTTTTTTCGGTATGTGTACTGAAAGTGGAGATATTTATGGGAGATTTTGAATTTATATCACCAGAATATAATATTTTGATTCTATGATTCCAAATACACTAAAATATTATGGTTCTCGGGAATGAAGTTTTTCAACGTACTGAATATTCATATAAAATTATGTAATATGTTTATATGTTAATCTGGGGATGATATAGTTTTGAATAATGGAAATGTATAGTAAAAAATTAGAAACTAGGAATTGAAAACCTTAGAAAAATTCCTAGGTTCATTTCGAAGGATATTTCTAGGGATATATCTAAGTATATGTATATGGATGAGTTAAAACATAAGAAAATGTCTTGGAATTTTGGTAAAGGATAGAGTGATTGGTTTCATATAAATACATCACTGCCAAGATACTATAAATGGATATAGCTCTGGTATAGTTATACATAGGGGTGGAAACTTCCATAAGATTCTCTGGGCATGACATGGGGAAATCTGGTACATGATAGCAGGCCTTGTTGCACACCTAGTGTGACACTATTAGGGGATATGTATATTTATTCACAGACACATCATGAACCATAATGAATTTGCTATGAATAACCTAGTATGATTATAGGGTGTCATAGATTACGAATGGTGTCATGATTTAGAAATCCTATATGTAATAATTTTCAGGAATATGAGGTTTTTTTCTATGATAAATGATGATATCACAATGCTTCTTATTTTAGTCAATGATGGGAAATGGAAGGAACTGGATTAATTTTGAATGTGATAGATGATTTTATTATGATCTAACAAATTGGATGATCATTGGAGTGAAATATTTTATAATCATGCCTAATCAATATTCATGGAACACAACTAACAATGTGTACCTAAACCATCTCTTGGACTCACTGAGGAGAAGAAATAAAGAGTTCACTGAGTGTTCATGTAAAGGAGACCAGAGAATAAATAATATTTGGTTTCCATTTTTTCAAGAATGCAGAATGAATCACCTAAATTATTGTCTTATTAGAACAAGAATATGTTTTGACTATGGAAAAGAAGGATACAAAGGAAGTGACTGGAAGTGTAAAATAAATATCTTGGTTAATGAAATAGATGAGAATGTAGATTAAGATACTAAAAATGAAATGTTAAAGTAATGTGGTATTGTGTAATATGATGGGGTAGAATTGTTTATAGAATAAGGTTGTAAGAGAATTATCATTGTCTATATGTGTTTGGAAAAAAAAATTTGTTATATGAATGATGAAATATACAAGGACAATTATACTTATGATTTTTTCTTACTATATTGATGTTATTGTTGAATGCTCCTGATAGACTGATAAAGTGATTTAATGATAAGGTGATACCTCAACATTAACTGAGGGGAGGTAACACTTAATATTTTGTCTATGATAATATATTTCTATTATTATTATGTAAATTGGGATGTATAGATTATATAGTAATTAATTAAAGACATGGTGAAATTTTTTTCATGATATCATGGATGAAGTTTATAACTTTAGGGAATTATTGAATATATCTATAAATATATAGAATATTGAAGCATGCATGTCTTCCTAAAAAATTTGTTGAAATTCAGGTTTCTACCATGTTCCAAGAGAATTTACAATGAGGGTATTCAGATTTTTGGAATGTGACAACCGATATATACTTTTTGATATATGGGGATCAATGTTAATATAGTTTCATAATTTTAGTAAATTGGTTTTGGATTTTCACATTTCAGAATTGATATAAGGTTATAAATTCATTAAACTTTTATGATAAACTTTAGAGGAAGTATTTATGTATTGATATTGTATTAAAAACATTTGTTAAAGGGATATTTATTGATTAACCTTATATCAGGTGACAAAATCATATCTGGTAAGGCCGTAGGTCTTAAACCCATGAGATAAGGATGATAAGGGGTTCACTCCTATCAGTGAACTACAAAATGTATTGGTTAATGTATAATTATTTTCTTTGAATAATTATTTATGATGAAATTTTAGTGTAACTTTTTATGTTTATAAATTAATGTATTACCCATATTCAATTTTAATAATAATTATAGGTAAATAATTATACATTTCATTATTTTATGAGCCTTAGGATCTACTAAATGTGTATGTAATCATTTTAGGTATAAAAGTTGATTTTTGGAAATCTATTATATGAATTAATAGGTGAATTAGAAAACTAAAAAAAATACATCCACAAGATGAAAAAATAAGTTTGTAAATATGTCATGTAACTATACTTCCTTATATTCTTGGTCAATAAAAGAATTAGTCAACATTAGTATAATGATCAAAAGAAAATGTGTTGCGTTATACCTTAATTTTTTTTAACTGATTGCCTTTTAAATCATCCATGATTTATGAATTTGAGACCTAAAACATTTCATTGATCATTCAATTGATTTTGATTAATGACCTCAATCACTAAATATAAATTATTTTTTTCCTCATTGTTAAATCACCACTCCAAACATATTTTCTCAGGGGTCAAAACCCAATTACATGTTAGTTTTGTTAATTATTTTGGATCCAAAATTCCCTTTCAGGGGATGTATTAATATTTATTTTTACGAAGTGGGTTTTTATGAATAAAAAGATCATGTATTAGACCATTTATAACAAAGATGAATTTCTAGGGTTAAATTCATTTTAGGAGGGGTAAAATGTAACTACTTGAGTTCTTTGAATTATTGGTTTTTCAAATTAATATATATATTTGATATTTCTCATTTCATGTGTCTCTATAAGTAGTTATATATATATTTATTAAAACATTATGTTATAAATTTTGTTAACATGGCACCAGCTTTTATTTTACTACACATAATACAAATATAACATTCACTTCATGCATTATCAACTCGTATTTCACTACCTTCAACACCAACTTGGTGTATGTTACATGTAATACATTTGTTTCTACAAAACATAATTTTATTTAAATATATATTTAAATGAGATAATTATAACCAATCTATTAAACATAGTTATATGAATATTAATAATAATTTTTCTAATATTATTCATATTATTATATATTGAAAAAACTGGTTGGTAATGATAGATATGATAATTGGAAAGCCCATTATACCATTTTCTCGAAAGAGTCACTTTTAATAATAAAATTAATTTTTTACATATACAGGAATTTAATTGTATAAAATAAAAAAAATTAATTTATACTGTATAAATTATATTTGTTTGAATTTCTGGTATTATTCTAAGAAACTTCATTTTTTAATGAATAGTTAAAAATATTGATTTATAGTAAAAAACTGCATTTTTTGTTTATACAATTACTAATATTAAATTATATTGGAAATTTTTTAGTTCAAATTAGGAAAATTATACATATATTAATATAATTCAGGTATTTAT
The DNA here is from genome assembly GCA_963277665.1 of Viscum album. Classification (NCBI taxonomy): domain Eukaryota; kingdom Viridiplantae; phylum Streptophyta; class Magnoliopsida; order Santalales; family Viscaceae; genus Viscum; species Viscum album. Next base: position 43,663,007 of record OY728162.1, read on the forward strand.
AATTAATTTCACTTTGAAATTGAATTTATGAACTTAATAATATTTTGAACATCATTATAGTTTAAAAACATTTAATTTTGTCACGTCTACAGGATTAGCATTTATCATAATTTTTTAACTTTTGTGAATTTAATTTTGAAAAAACTACATAATCCATTATAATGAGATTAATTTTTATATTATAATTACATCATATTTATTATTTACCAAAATTATTATTAAAATTGAATAAAATTAATCACATTGATTAAGGACAAATTAAACTTAATTTGGGACTAAACGTTAATCATATGAGTCCAAATGAACTTGTCACATTAATAATAATTTTTCCATATTTGATCCATATAAATTCAAATATTGATTAATTTTGTTTTTTGATAACCTTTTATAGGTAAGAACATATGTACACCTAATGTGTTTTCAAAAATTTCAAGTGAGTCATTTTCCTTCCTTGTAAAAGGTCACCCCCTTTTCCACATCCTCAAACTTGTTAAACCACTTAGAATAGGGAAAGATCAAAAAATTATACTTCAAAACATCGCTAAATTCCTTATATAAGACTTCCCTTGGAAAGGAGGCAATTTAATGTATCATTTTGGCACAAACCAAAAGGAGTTACCCGATTAAGAGGTAACGTCTTCTCTAAAGTTGTTCCTTTTATTTTTCTTCTCCACCCCATACACTCTCTGGATTTGATAATGTTATAAAAAAGGCAATATACTAAATATAAAGAATAATTTTATTCTAATATTTTAAACTACAATTACACATACCTCCGTCTAATTGGTAACAAAAATACTATTTATGTGTCAGGTGAACTACAACCTCACTAATTGAAGAGTGTTAAATTTTCCAAACTATATCTCGTGGAGTAAATTGTGATAATAACTATATTTATGTATGTTATATGTTATTTTTATTATTTTTCAACTCTTATTTATTCCATTTTTATAAGACATGTCATTTTACACTCCATTTTGTGTTAATAATATAATTTGTTTGAGGATGTGTGGACTACCACCACCTCTAAACGATATGATTTGTTCATAAACTACATGAATTGTATTTAGAATGGTTTTAGGGAATATATATGCTATAATAAAGATAATTTAGTAATTATATGTACATATATATATATACATATATTTATTTTAATTTTTTCCTTTCAACATCCAATTAATCTAAAATAGTGTTCATGTGTACGTATGGCCTACTGTCTCCATGAATGGTGTATTTAATTTCATACTTATGTAATATATAGATTATTATAACACACATATAATATATATGAATATATAATATTTATATCATCATTTACATTCTATAAATCATGATATTACTACAAGGACCCATGATACAACAAATTATGTCACATGGGAAGAATAAAGAGAATATTACCTGAATTGAAACTTTAATACATGATTATTAACATGTCGGTAATATAAGGTCTTAATCATACAATCTATTTTATTATATATAATAATATGGTTCTATAAACTATTTATAATAAATTTATATTTATTATATAGTTGTTTCGAATGAGTATGATGAGAGTCAATACACAAGGTAAGGGGATTTCATTATACCTTTTATTTCTATGAGATACATGCTATGTTCACCACCATTTCCTTTTGTGTGGTCTATGTACTGACCAATATTGTATTCTATTTATCATATATATATATATATATAATTTTTTGCATTCAAATATCAATTTTATTATCTTTCTTTCATGCGGTATATTTTTAAAAATTTACCAGATTTGTGAAACTGTTTTATCTCAATTTTACTTCCTTGAGACTTATGTTTTGTTATGAACCTATATTATCTTTGGAGTGTATATACATCCATTTTACATGATATATAATGAATATAATTATTTTTTGATATTTTTTCCTTCATTTAATTTCATTTTCATACATAGAGAGTATGATCCCAATTTACTAGCTTCTAAGAGTTTATTGAGATAATATCATCACTTTTCAATACTATTTATTTTTATACTTGTTTGACGAAATATTATGATCCATATCTCCGGAAAATTCAGGAATATTATTCTCATATGTATTGTAATTATTTATTCATATATTAGTACCATTTAGTAAACTATTTGTTATGTAAGATAGTTAATAAAGTGCTTTTAGAAATCCTTGATTTACCATATATTCCATCAGAAATCTATGTTCCTTTACAATAATGATTCCAAAAATGTTTTCCATCAATGTTATAATATTATTCTATGAACATTAAAAGAAATTTGTACCCTTTTTCTCTTTCATCCAATGTTTTGAAAGGTATCTTTTTGTTATTATCCAAATGGGTCATTTGTATAACATTTTAACACTGAAAAAGTAATGCACTTTTTACCTCATAAAACATGCATATATGTATCCTCCATAAATCCATTGAATCATTCTATTCATGTTTAATGGATGATTTTTATGAATATTTTTTAAAATATATTTTCAATGAAATGGATTTCAAAAAAATTTCAAGATTATTTTATATGTTTTCAAGGAAAATAATTTTCAAAATGTTTTCAAGCCCCTTATTCAATTTTTCAATGAAAATTAATTTCATAATTTTTAAAATATTCTTTTATAAGTTTTCATTTAAAATTTTATCTAAAAATTTCTTCTGGCTTATTTTAAAATATTTCAAGAAAATTTTTTTTCAAAATTATTTCAAGCTTCATTTTTATGATTGAAAAGTATTTTCAATGAAATGTTTTTCAAAATATTTTCATGATCTTTTTATAATCAATCAAGGAAAAAAATTCAAAATTATTTCAAGTATTCTTTATAAGACTTCAATGTATTTTTTGAAAATTATTTCAAATGGTTTTATGCATTGAATATATTTTTTCAATGAATAATGGTTATATTTTTCGAGATAAATTTTTTAAATATACTTAAAAATATTCATCTATGTTGGCATCATTTTATGTCACTCAAGCATTATAGGAAATGATATATAGGTTCCATTCATATTATTTATATGAATGGGCTTTTTTAATGTCATCGTCATTATCAAATAATTTTCTTTTTCACCGGTTATATGTTTATGAAATTAATTTCTCTTTCACAAGTTACATGTTTAGGAAATCCATTTATCATTCATGGGTTATGATTTTGATAAAATTGTTATAAAATTGTTATCTTTTTCCCATAGGATATGACATATTTATGATTAACATTTAATTTTATGGGTTATGATATGAGTTTTTATGATATTATAGAAAATTTATGTACGATTTCACAATGATATGTGTGGGACCTATATCTCTAACCAATTCATTGGGTAATGATTTATATCTCATGTGATATACATGGAAGGAACAAGAATTTAACTTCATTCAGTACTACATGGTTGGAACGAAAAAATATCTTTGTTCAGTATTACAGGGTTAGAAAGGGAAATGAATTGGTTTAGTGTTATAGGTTTTGAATTGAAAATGAACTATGTTTAGTAATACAGAGATGAAATGGGGTGTTAACCCGATTTAGTAGAGGACATTTTCAACAAATATGGTCTCGACGGTAATGTATTGGCTACATTAGAAATCATATCATATACTTATGTTTATGAAACAATTCCATGTTTTATTCCTATTTTATGTTTTCATTGCTTATTTTATTTATTTATTTTTTGATTCATGTCATACAAACTGACGTGATTCATGATGTGGTTTGTGTATATGATATTTTATATTAATGGTTTGATCATCAATTTTAATAATAATATTCTCATACCCTTAATATCATAATTATTATTACATATCTCTTTTATTTTCCCTTACTGAGAATTTGATCTCACCCCTTTTTTATGTTTCCTTCCCTAGTTTATAAAGATAGGTTTTAGGTTGAATTGCTATAGGTAGATATATTTATGGGAGATGTTGAAGAACATTCACTAGGATAGAATATTTTTATTCCATATTAACAAACACACTAAACTATTATAGTCCTTGGGATGTATATTTGCAATGTACTAAATAATAATCTAAAATAATGTAATATCCTTGTAGGTTAAGCATGGGTCACTATACAGGGGCCTACTGATTGTTCCATATAACAGAAGGTACATTCATGTTTTAGATGAAACAATGAATATTGGAAGACTCATACAACTATATTATCCACAAAATTGGGCCACATGATGAGGAAAAGTTGTCCAGAAAATTAAATGGATCACCAAATCCATTGAATGTGGTGAATCATGGATTATTGAATAATGGTTGAGCAAAGACATCATTTTCCCATTCTGGATACAACATTCCATTAGGTGGGTCTAATATTTTTTGCGTCTCAAGATCCATAAGGAGGGTAGTGAGAGTTGCTACCAAATCATTCTAGTGAGGGTTTTAGTCACTAATTCTGTAACTGGCCTATCATCTTGAGTGGTGTAGTGGTCTAAATCCTTAGGTGTGTATTTATTGTTCTTAGGCAGAGTTGGTGAATCATATATTTCTCTATTTTCCATAGGCATCGACATCCACCCTGATTGAATGCGAAAGACCACCTGGTTTAACCCTATGTGACTGGGAAAGGCAGACTAGGTGATCACCCATAGGGGAGATGGGGTCCCATATGTTTTTTCATGATTCATGATTTTTGTGATAGTGAGACCATTATATAATTTGAGTTTCTTTAGATAAGAATAGAAACTTCAGTTTTACTCAGTTTCTAGGATTGTCTTGGATAAAACAACGAGATTAGTGTTCCCTTTTACTTTTTCAGGATTTTAGATGGTATATGATAATACAACATTGTTATGAATTAGAAGTCTTATTAATTGTCTCCACTGATAATTACAGGCACCTTACAAAATGTCTTTTTTCTTATGTGCCCCTCCATGGAGAGTTTTTTCTATATCACACCCCATTTAATCTGTATTATATCTCATATCATCCTTAGGATTGATCAGGATGGTGTTCATAGTTTCTATTCATGGAGGAGAACCCTCCCCAATAGTGGATTGTTTGATTGAATGATTCAATTATTCCCTTAGTATGGGGATGAAGTGGAGAGAATTGAACTTACCCTAGCCTATGATCAGTAAATATTGGGATTCCACTTCAATGAATCAATAGTAAATATTTAATTCCTTTATTCAGGTCTACTGGAATGTCTAGAAGTATCAAGATGAGTGGTCTTGCCCAAATTTTCTCATGTTTTTAGTGTTAAGCGGTCACTTGTAGTTTAGCTTGGGTTTTCGAATTATCAGTGACCTAAAAAGTAACCTAAAAACATGTACATTTTATGGATTCTTTTTGGATATGAAGTGGCCAACATAGGTTGATATTATATGGGTTTAAGTGAATTATATGATACTTATGTGAATTAAAATTAAAATAATGAGTTGATCCTAGGTTATAACATGGGGTGGAATAGATGCATTCCTTTTTATCTATTTCAATTTCTTATATTTGAGATGGGTTTATTTAAGAAGATAAAACAACATCATCAATTACTGGTTTAATACCTACACCCTTTAATACTAATCTCTTATACACTTGAAGGATCAATGTTTTGAGCACTTCAACGTAAATGTTCTTATTAAAACATGAAGTTTGTGTCCTTTAATTCAACAAGGATGGAGGAGTTTAAATATCTTCAAACAAAATTCTCAATTAAAAAAATGATTAGAAATTAATGGAGTGAGAAATAACATCTAATACAGCCCCTTTCTACTCCTTTGGATCAGCCCCAAAGTGGGTTATCCATCCATTGATTATATGGTTTCAATAGAATCAGAATGTAGACTCATGAGAGAATAATTGGAGAAGTAAAAAAACAATAAAAGTAAAATGATCACTCCACCATTGTGGGAATAATTTCACAAGGATAGGTGCACATAAATTCACACCATAAGGTAATGATATCAGAGTGAAATAGATAAAAACATAATAAGTGGAAAGGAAGAAATTTTATTTATAACTAATGTGATTTGAACAACATACATGAGAAAGACGAACATAAAAAAGAAAAACTGGCATAATAAAATTACATTGTAAACAAAACTCAATGATTCCCTACTCCTCCAACAAAACATCCATAAATAAGCATATTTTAAGCCTTGGGTCTATCCTCCAATAGTACAAGTCTCCTCAATTAATTTTTGTAGTCCATAACATGTTGGAAAGTTGAGGGAGGGTGGATTTTTTCACCCTTGACAAACAATCTGAGCCAACTTACATGACTCGACAGATGTGTTAAAACGAGCATCTAGATGGCTGAATTTTGGTTGGACATAGATTAAAACAATGAAAATAATGATGTCCTATGATATCCTATAAATTTTCATCCCAAATTTGTTTATTGTTTTCAAGATATGATTAAATGTGTAGGTTGTTTTTCTGGGATGCATAATATGGCCTAGAATTTTATCTTCAAATTGGGATGCATGAAAATCCATTTAAAAATCTGAATTAGCTCTTGTCACTATTGGATGAAATGTTACCCTTGATTTCCCTTATATTCTGTTCAATTTTAAGAATTATTGGTCTTGGATCATGGCCAATACAGCCACATTATTATGTTGTTGTCCAGTTTGTTTGGCCCAAAATGTTTTTGATTCAAGGACAACATTGATGGTCTTATAATGAGAATCATCATGTTATCCACAATCAAGAATTGTTACATATAGCATGGGGGACCTGAAAATAAAATATGAACATAAAATCAATACCATTTTCTGTTTAAGGAGTTTTTCAAAAAAAGAACCAACTAATAGTGCACTTTAACAAAGAATTACAATCATGATGTGTAATAATGTTCATAGTGTAAAATCCACTGAAATGGTGTTTATGAATAATTAATATCATGAATATTATAAATATTTACAGTTAATATTATCCCATTTCAAAGGCTAATCACACTCCCAACAGGAGTATTGCTAGTCCCTAGAAAACTTTATCTCAAAAATATGAAATTCCAATTCCCTTTTCGAAAAAAATAGTAAACAATGATCACAAAAAATATTTATATCATAAAACTGTGGAACTCCTAAAAACAATTTAAAACATGATTTTTTTCATAAGAATATTCCAAACCCAATCCCATTATTTTGTTCAAATTCATCACCATATTTCATCCAATATCAATTAAGTATGAGGATGTGTTGTATATCACAATTAACATGGCAGTTCATCATTATTCAAGGGGGAAATGTTGGAAGCACTTGGTGGAATAATATTTCAATATTAAGTTGAGTATTAAATTTTTAATTGAAGATATTTTTTATGTTTTTTTTTTGTTGATTATTTTTACATATTTTCCATGTTAATTGAAATTTCACTCAATAGAGTAAACCCATGTAGTGTGACTTTGCCAATGACTCCCGAGCTTAAATACCTTAGAGAAGCATGTAAAGCTCACATACTCGGGCATCACCTCAAGTTAACTTAGTTAAAAACAAAGTCAAATTAACAAAAATAGAGATATAATTACTAACTCTCGGTAAGACAACTATGGAGTCATGATCCATAAGTGTCGAAATCCATGCATTAGGTCATTTCATTTCTCTACACACAAATTTATTGTTTTTTTTTATTTTTTTAATTGAATAATATTATTAAAATTAAAATTAGAACCAAGCCGATGATATTTATTTGGTGGACCTCATGAACAAAAACTAATACCCCTCTATCCAAAGGGTGTGTGTTGTGATATCTTATTTTATATTTGGTTGAAAATATAAATGATGAAATTTCACATTTGATAACCACAATTTCCAAAATATATGCTCATAAAAATAAACAAGGATTAAAATTAGAATCACGACATGCTAAATTATTGGATATTTTGATTCAATGTGTGCAATATGTATTATCATGTTCAAGGTTAATGGAATTTTTTAATTTATTTACACACAGTTTTTTCAAATAATTTTTTTCACACAAAAGAAATATTCTTATTTCATCTCCCCCCAACATAAAATAATATTTTCCTAATTGTTTGAAGAAAAGAAAATTTAGAAGGAGTAGACGCAGATAAGGGGAGGTCAAAAAGGAAATTGAAAAATGAGGATCATGGAATGGAGTCACCTGGTGGTTGATGTTGATGTTCTTACTGTTCCAGTTTAGTCATTTGATATCCATTTAACTTGTAGAGTTCCCTAGTGGAAAAAAGAAAATAAAAACAAACAATATATATATATATATTAAAATACTAAAAAAGTATATATACAAAAATTATAGTATAAGGAAACACTATAAGCTGTTGGTCAGTGGTAAGTGTGTGCCCCTTTCTCCCTGTGGTCACGGGTTCAATTCCTCGTAGCTTCACCGGTTATGACATGGTTTGAACCTTGACCTACGATGTGTCCTTTTATATATATTTTATTTTATTTTTATTTTTATTTTTATTTTTATTTTAACCTATAAACTCATAAAAATAAATTAAAATAAACTAATGATATATTATATTCATTTTAAATTTCTGGGTAAGGTATTAATCAAGGATTTCACCACGTGACACTGATGAATATGGAAATCCCCTTTCGTACCCATCCATACTCATAATAGAAGAACATGTCAATAGTCTAATTTTTTTGAAATATAAAAATGATTCATTATTCTTATTTGAAGAAATAAAGATGATTAAAAATGATAATAAACATGAAAACCATGGGTTTCCACCTCTATAGTGCTTTTGTTTAACATTGTTATCCCGACATGGATCCTCAAACTTTTAATTTTTTTCAGGTTCATAGGCTGGCTCAGTTAACTCAACCTCTATTTCATGTTTATAAAATAATTCAATGAATATTTTTAACCTATGACCATTGACCTTGAAAATGTTTCCACTTGTGGGATCATGAATCTCTAGTGCCACATGGGGGTACACATGATGAACTTTGAGAGGACCATACCATATTGACCTTAACTTCCCCATGTGTAAATAATATTTTGAACTATATAAGAGCATGAATTTTCCTGGTTTAAAGTGTTTAACTTTGAGATTCCAATATTGGTAGGGTTGAAATCTAGCATTATTTCTCCTTGAAATTTCATAAGCCTCCATCATAAGATCCTCATGTTCATTAAGTTCTAACTTCCTCTTTGCGTCTTCCAATGAAATGTCAAAATTCGTTGTTTTTATTTCCCCAAATTCCTAATGCCCAATTTCAACATGTAAATGGCATGATTTTCCTTAAACCAACCTATATGGTGACATGCCTAGGATGGTTTTGAATGTTGTGCGATAGGCCTAAAGATCATCCAAGAGTTTTTCAAACCAATCATTCCTATAAGGATTTATAGTTTTTCATAAATTTTCATAATCTCCCTATTCCCTAACTTAGCATGACCATTGGTTTGAGGATGGTACACAAAGGAAATTTTATAGGAAATCCCATACTTAGACATGAGTCCAAAGTATGGTCGGTTGCAGAAATGGGTTCCTCAATCACAAATTATTGCCCTAGGAATTCAAAATCGAGAAAATTTATGTTCTTTCATAAATTAGATCACAACATAATGGTCATTGGACATGGTGGGAATGGGAGCAACCAATTTTGAGAAGTAATCAATAGCTCCGAAGATGTATAGGTATCCCCTAGAGTTTGGGAAGGGTCCCATGAAATCAATTCCACAACAATCAAAGAGTTCGATGACCAGAATTGGAGTGAGGGTCATTTGATTCCTTTTAGTAGTGGATCCTAATTGTTGACATTGAGGACAAATTTTTCAGAATTAGAAGGAATACTTAGTGAGGATAGCCCAGTATAAACCACTTTTGAGGACCTTAGATTAACTTTTCATAGATTAAAAGTGATCTCTACATGCTTCTCCATGACAAAATTTTAGAATAGATTCTTGCTCATACCAAGGAACACATCTCCTAATAATATGATTTGGATAGAACATGAAGAGGTAAGGATCATCAAACACAACATGTTTGACATCAAAAATGAATTTACTTCAAGCATGAGCCCCAAAGAATTTTGGAATGACTCCTATAACAATGAAGTTTTCTATGTCATCATACCATGAGAAATCACTCACAGAATAGAGGTGCTCATCGAGAAAAGATTCATACACAATAAGGTGATGTGAGTTATCTTTGAATTCCATCCTATAGAGATGATCAACTACAACATTTTGAACACCATTTTTATGTTTAATGGTTAAATCAAACTATTGAAGACTAAGGAAACACTTAATCAATCTATCATTGGCATCTTAATTTTTTAAATGGTATTTCAGGGATTAATGGTCGGTGAAGACAATGATAGTTGATCCTAAGAGATAATACCTGAATTTTTCAAAGGAAAAGACAAAAATAAGAAAGTCCTTTTTAGTGGTGGCGTAGTTTATTTTTCCATAATTTAATTATTTACATTCATAATCAATGAAACATAGAGATTTATCACAACATTATCATGAGACTGCTCCTACAGCAAAGTCACTAGCATCACACATGAGTTCAAAAGAAAGTTCCCAATTTGGTGATTGCATGGTAGGTGGAAAGAAAAGAGATAACTTGAGTTTAGAGAATGATTTATCATAGATTTCTGTCAACAAAAATGGATCATCCTTCACCAATAGTGCACAAATTGGTCGAGTAATAGAGCTAAAATCCATAATGAACCTTCTATAAAACCCAGTATTTCCTAAGAAGGACCTCACTTCCTTAGTATTTTTTGGAGATGAGAAATGAAAAATGATGTCAACCTTATCATTATCAACATTAATTCTTCTACCAGATACCATATGGCCTAGAACAAGTCCTTCCTTTACCATTAAATGCATTTTTTCCAAATTAGGATGAGATTATTAACCCCACATCTTGAAAAACCCCTTTCAAAATTAAGAACGAATCCCTAAAAATTATCCCCAATGATGGATAAGTCATCCATGAATACATACAAATAATCCCCTACCATGTCTCAGAAGATTCCCATCATGCACTGCTGGAAGATACCAGGGGAATTACATAACCCAAAGGGCATGCGTTTGAAGTAAAAAGTGTTTGAATAGACAAGTGAAGTATGTTTTTCCTTGTTCCTATAAGAAGACCTAGATTTTATTATACCTTGAGAATCCATCTAGGATGTAATATAATTTATGACCCACCACTCGCTCGAGGACTTGATCAATAAATGGAAAGGGGAAATGATCTTTCATGGTATAAGTGTTGAGATTCCTATAGTCAATACAGACTCTCCATACACTATTGACCCTTGTGAGTAGAAGGTCACCATCCTCATTGGTGGTAACATTAATTCCATCTTTCTTTGGAAAAACTATAATTGGTCTTACACACTCACTGTCAGATATTGGGTGGATGATCCTAGGTTTTATAAATTCTAGATAATCCTTCCTTACTAATTAAATTGAGATTAGGATTGAGTTTCCGCTGAGGTTGACGATATGGTTTAGATTCAGATTCGAGAACAATTCAATGAGTTCCCATGAGTGGGATAATCCCAGTAATATCAAAAAGGGTCCATCCAATTGCATTCTTATGCTTTCTTAGGACATCAAAAAGCATCATCTCTTGATTGGATTCAAGAGAAGAAGAAATGATAATATGAAAGGTTTGATTTTCCCCTAATAACGCATACTTGAGTGACAAAGGTAAGAACTTAAATTAGATATCATAGTTTTTATCACATTCCAAGAAATAATGAGACTTTGTATAAAACTAATATTCATTTTTCAGATTTCTTGACAGAATTGGTTCCTTGTGGATAGAATTTTCATCCACTAAATTAGCCAGAGCAGTGTCACAAATGGGTATAAGATCAATGTTATTGATTTCACCCATGGTATCATTGATTGGTGATTCTATAAAATCATCAATACAGCTATCTGAGAGATATTAAATCCAAGGAGACATATTTCCACCATGTGAACAATGAAAATCAATCTCTTCATGACTTAAAGACCCTTCAGTAATTTATTGATCTTCCTTAAGTCCACTATCTACACTAAAAGAACAATTCACATCATGAATCTCCTCATTATCCCCAATTTGAGAGTTTTCATTGTAGATTTCCAAGTCTTAACGCATGTTCACGAAGGTTATTGTCATGTTACCATTTCAGAATCAGATGACAGAGTTGATTGTTGCTAAGAATGGACAACACAGGATGATGGGGGTTTTCTACCTAGGGCCTAAACATAGGTGATTTTCAGGGACAATAATGATAGTTGGGTAAATTAAATTTTTGACTTTCACCAAAACATCCTTTAAGATCCCCTTAGAAACACTAATGCTATGATCAGAAAGTTGAAGAGTGATAGATGTGGGTTGGAGTTCATCAATCCTAGTTGACAATACATGGTATAAGGAATGAGATTCACACTAGATCCTAGGTTACACAAGGCTTGGAAAAATTTTATCTCTCTTAGTTCAACATTTATGTAAGGGAATCTTGGGTGTTTTATCTTTGTATGATGGGTTCCTTGGATTGTTGTGCTAACATTTTCTTCTAGAATGACATGGTTCTTCTGTGAGAATTTTCTTTAAAATGTTCAAGGGTCAATGAGTTATTTTGAGTATTCATGAATGGTTTGAATGTAATTTAGGATTGGAATGTTCAACATGACTTTTGATAATATTTCCCTCAATGTTTCACTCAATTAAGGCTTGGTTTCCCCTTTTGCGTTGTCTAAATGGGCATGTTCTGGGATTGTTTTTTGAAGTGTTGTTTCATTCATATTGTCATTAGTTTCTTCAGTTTGTTAAATTTTTAATCATCATATAGTTTTTGAATTATTTGTTCTGGTTTCTCAATTGATATACCACTTCTTAAAACTGTCACATCCTTTAGTTGTTCATGATTTGTTTGAGTGCATCTTGACTCTGCCCATAATGTGGAGGAAGGAACCGCCTGAGTGGGCATGGGTTCCATCCTGGTATTAATGGTTTGTAGCTAATTTTTAAGGGATGAGACTTTAGAGTTCATTTTATCCATTTTTTATACAACTTCTCAAGGATTAGAAGAGGGAAAGATTGAGTAGGGGCTTGTGCTGGTTGGTTTATCCCAGGAGGATACATTAGTTGTTGGATTGGTTGTATCATAGGTTGTTGGATGGGTTGATGGAATTCGACAGGAGGATGTTTTCATTGGACTTTTTATGGTTGTAATTGGTTATGGTTATGAATATTTTGTGGAGGGTAGGGGTTCGGTCCATGTGGTTCACTAGGTTGTTGATTTTCATTCCAACGAAATCCTGGATGGTCATTGTAACATGGATTGAAAGTGTATTGGTATTGTGGATTCTGAATTTTCCGAGCATTGAACACTTCTGGTGGTCCTACTTGAAGAACATATATAATGGAAGGGATAGTTGGGAATTTTTTAGTCATGTGGTCATGTTTTTCACAAATTGTGAAAACATGGTCTACAGTTCAGATTTCATGGATATTCTTATGGTATATCTCATCAACATTACTAGTGAGTGTTGTGATTTCATCCCTAAGTATTTCCTCTTCTCTATGTGTGTGAATTCCACCATATTTGGGTGTCTTCTCAAAGTAAGGTCAATTCCCCCATGTTTGGTTTTGTTCATCAAGGATTTTTAGATACTCGTAATTATCATTTGGGGTATTGTTTTTAAAGGTCCCATTACACGTCATGTCAATAAATGTTTTGATCTCTGAACCCAATCCTTCATAGAAAATTAACACTTGTTAAGGAATAGAAAAACCGTGGTGGGGACTATTTTTAGAGTGTCTTTTATCCTCTCGCATGTTTCGTAGAATGAATCTCCCTCTTTATCAAAAAATTTTTGGATGTTGTTTTAAATTGCAATTTTTTTGTGGTGGGGAAATTATTTTTTGTATAATTATCATTATAATTGGCCCCAAGATTTATGGATGATGGGATCAAATTTTTTAACCAATTATTTCCTCTATCCTTTAAATAAAAAAATAAATAACATCATCTTAGCTGATTCTAGTTGATGTGGGGGACACATGGTTTCTACAGTTTCATTAAACTCTTTAACGTGATGGTAGAGCATCTCGGACTCCATTCCATGGAATGTGGGAAGGTGGTTTAGGACATGGGTTTTAAAGACTTATTTGTAATCTCCTTGGTAATTATGTATAATGTATGAGGGGTAATTGGTCCAAAAAGATGTGAGGTAGTCATTTATGGTTTGATTGAATGCATTCCCAATGTTTGGGGCTACCTCATTTTGATTTCCATTTTGGTTCCCACACGGGTTTATGAGCTGGTTTCTTTGAAGACCTTCCATTGATATGGGATCAATTTTTTATACTATTGTATTAAGAAGGTTAGAATCTAATTTAAATGGTTCCCATGGTGTATTTGACTCCCCAACACCAGGATTATCCACCCTAACTAGACAGTTTGATTGATCATGAGTGGAAGAAGACATGCACCAAAAGAAAAAAAAAGTGAGAAAGGGAAAAGATAAGATAATATGAATGAGAATAGAAGAAATGGGGGAGAATATAATGGGTGTTGATATGACTTACTTGGGTCCCAGTCAACAGTGCCAAAATTTGGTCTCTCCCAAATTTACCCATGTTTTCAGGGTTAAGTTGTCACTTGTAATTTAGCTTGGATTGTCGAATCCTTAGAGGCCTACGAATTAACCTACATACATGTACATTATATGGATTGTTGTTGGTTTTGAAGTATCTATCTTTGGTTTATATTATACAGTTTTAGGTGAATGATAATATACTTAAGTGAATTCAATTTAAAAAAATGAGTTGAACCTAGGTTATCACTTGGGGTGGATTAGATGCATTTTTTATCTATTTCAGATTCTCATATTTTAGATGGGTTCATTTAAGAAGATCAAACAACATTTTAAGGTTATGGTTTATTACCTAAACCCTATATTTCAAATCACCTATACACCTGAAGGATCAATGTTTTGAGCACTTCAAGGTAATGTTTCGTATTAGCACTTGAAGTGTATGGCCTTAAATTCAACAAGGATGAACGATTTAAAAAGCTTCAAACGAAATTCATAATTAAATGATGTGATTAGAAATTAATGGATTGTGAAATTGAATCCAATCCAGCCTCTTGATACTCCCTTGGATCAACCCATATATAGGTTATCCCTCCATTGATTCTATGGTTTCTATGGATGCAGAAAGTAGACTCGTGAGGGAGGAATTGGAGTAGTAAAAAGACAATAAAAAAATGATCACTCCACCTTTATGTGAATAATTTCACAACATTTATTGTGAATAAATTCCAACCATGAGAAAACAGTATCAATGTGATAAGGATAAAATTATAATAATAGGAATGGAATAAATTTTATTAAGAACTAAGGTGATTTGAACAACTTACATGATAAAGACAAACTTTACAAAGACAAGTCATCATAATAACATTATAATGTAAACAAAGCTAAAAGATTCCCAACTAATACACCACCACTACTTTAAATAGTAATTTTTGTATCTTTGGGTCGATCCTCCAGTAGTCCAAGTCTCCTCAATTAATTTAGGTTGGCCATAAGTGGGTGGAATGTTGAGGGACTATTGATTTATCCACCCTTGACAAACAATCTGAGCCAACTTTCATGACTCTAAATATATGTTCAAGAAAGCATTAATATGGCCAAATTTATGTGGTCCATTGAATAAAAAAATGAAGATACAAATTTCCCATGATAGCTTCTAAAATTTCATCAAAAATAGTTTATGGTTTTCGAGATATGATTAAATGTGTAGACTATTTTTTTGGGCCACAGAATCTGGCCCAAAATATTACCTTCAAATTCGGCTACATGAAACTCAATTTAAAACTCAGAATTATCTCCTTTAAATGTTGGATAAAATTCTTATCCTTGATTTCACTTATCATCAGTTAAATGTTCATAATTAATAGGCTTGTATTATGGCTAATAAATTCTCTTTATTAGGTTGTTGTCCAGTTTGTTTGGCCCAAAATGTTGTTGATTCAAGGCCAACTTTGGTGGTATTATAATAAGAATATTCAAGTGATAAAAATTCATGAATTTTTCATTATATAATGGGGGACATGAATATAAAATATTAAAATAAAATCATGAACATTTTTTATTGAAGAGTTGTCAAAAAAAGGACCAAGTAATAGTGCAATTTAACAAATAATTACAATCATAAAGTGAAATAATATTCAAAGTGTAAAATAAACTAAAATTGTGTTTATGAATAATTAATATAATGAATATTATAAATATTAATAATGAATATTAGACCTTTTCCATGGAAAATAAATGAGCTAGGCGGAAAATAAACTTGGAGTTATGTGATGTAAAATCTCATGCACTACTAATGGATTACATCGAGACTCTCATTGATTCTTAAGGACGACATCTAGCGGTACTAGGGGAGTTTGATAATTGAATAGATATTCTAGAGGAATAATTACAATTAGAACTCAGTGTGGAAATCTATGATGATTAATTTCAGGGTTTTGGGTGTCCAATACACAAATTAAAGTTATTTATTGATATGATCCCCCAAAATCTCCACTTGATCAGTTCCCATAGGATCATCCCACTCAAGAAATTCTCATTGGATAATTGGAAGTGTTTGTGTGATTATAGGAGAGATAATATAGATATTTTCAATGGTTGACTATATTATAGGGGTCATTAAGCAGAAAAATATTCCTAGGAATGTGGGAATGTCTTCTAGAAGAGGGTCCAACATCATCACAATGTTCATGAATTAAGGGATATTAACATCCGCCAATTACTTTGGAGATATAAAATCCTTATAAGGATCAGTTTAGTGGTCACTAGTAATTGAGGGAACCAATCTAGAACAAAATGTCTCTCCCACATCCAATGTGGAGGGTTAGAAGAGGAATGTTGATGATGGTATAGGTGGTTTTAAAAAAAAATATTACATATAATTCAATACATCCAACACATGTAGGTATCCATGGAGAAACATGGGAACATTGTGAACCTCGATTTCTATGATGGTTAGCCTTACTTGATAGGATTCTACCATCAGTTTTGGCGGAATGAGTGAAGGTGCTTCCACTTAGTCATTGATCACATCAGATTCCAATATGTTGATATTGATGCATACTTTCCCTCATTCTTTCATTATTTATCATTACATTTCTCCAATTTTATTGCCTTAATTTTTTCAAGGATTCATTCAGTACATGAAATGACTGTTACTAGGGGTAGAACCACCAGGACAGTTATTTTTCCTACTTGTGATGGATCTTCATGACATTGAAAGTAATCGATGCATAGAGGACCTATGTGGAGCCCGGGGATGTTGTGGGGAGGACCTTTCATATGGAATTTTCTTTTCAATAGACAACCCATTATGGTTTTCAGCGGTTCCCCTGATAGAGAGAGTCAACACAACCTTCATGTTGGGAGTATGGGGTCTCATTCCCAATTAGGTAAAGTTGTTTCCCCACAAAGTTGTTTCGTGAGATGGGTAAAGATCATATACACATGATTGGTCCACCATAGTTTGGGGAGGTGACACATGTTGATAAAGGTTCTGGAAGTTCCCTTCGCATTTATTTTTGGTTTTTTGGATCCAGACTGGTGGAATGTGGGTTGTTTGGACCTAATCTTAGACATGAAAAATTGGTCTGTGTCATAGATGTGTAGGGTGGAAGCCCTTATAAGATGTTATTAGTGGTGGTCAATATTGGATTGACTTGTGGATCCCCTAATTCCTCATCGTAGGGGAGGAAGTTTTTAATCCACTATGAAAATATGACCCTGAAATAGTTAATTTTAATTTGGGGGGTACCCCTATTGTGACACTTGAGGGAGTTGGTTTTATAGTGGTTCCATGGCCTCCATATTTATCTTGGTCATGTCTCTAGATAGTATGAACCCCTCTTGCATGAATAATAGGACAAGTAAATTGATAACCCTTATTTGGGAAATATCATAATGGTATATGGATAGAGGGTTCTAGGTAGTTTTGGAATGGGTTGATGTCATGAACAGAGCATAGTGGTGTTTGAATTCCACGATGTTGGTGCCCCTACCCCTATGACAGCAGGTGTTGGGTGATCGTGAATTTTCTATGGGTGGATTCTTACAAGGAAAATGGGTCCATTCATTATTTCTTTCTAAATGAAATAGATTTTCATTATTTCTAATGTAACTCATCCAACTCCATGGTTGATTTAGCATCACCATCAAGGATATCTAAAACTAGGTATAGTCAATGTTTTTCATTATCCCACTTATACTAGAGAAGGGTTATATGCCATGCCCAACCTTTGTTCGGTAGGGCATGGAACCAAACATTAAATTATCAAATCCTATGGCACTCAAAATTACACATCCCCTCACTATAGAAGACAAATAGCATAACATGTATTTTACCCTTTATTCCAATTCTTTCTACTAGGGTGAGTATTTAGGTCGTGAAATGCTTTTTCATTCGATAAATTTTATCTTTTCACAGATATACAACCTCCACCACCAAGTTTAATGATGTCGACCCATTGATTGGAATTAGATAATGGGATTTCAGATACGCTTTCCATGGATTCCTCTTTGGATGTTGTTTCCATGTATTGGTCTCTCTATTGGATATGACTCATGTTAATGAAACATATATTTAATGCCATCTTGAGGTGGTCACCAGTTAATTATGTTGCTTCTATCATGAAAAGGAACAACATACAGTCGTATTGGATGGTATCATTGGGAATCTATGAGAATCTTTATATTTTGGTAGATTTAGGACCTTGTAAAGTCATCCACTTTAGGAGTTTGGGGTATCTCATATGTGAGGAATCATGGGTATGAAACCAAATGTTATATACTAATGAAAGACTATAAAGTAACATATGGGAAAATATTTCTTGTATACAATATTTCATTAAAGAAGGTATTAGTGTGTTTAATATTTAATAATCATAAATTTATGGCCAATTTCTCAAGGAAGGTAAATGTTCATGAGGAAAACTACCCGACACGTGATTTGGAGTTTATAGCTGTGATATTTTCATTTAAAATCGGGTGGAATTATCTCTATCAAGATAATTGTGAGATATATACTAGTAACAAGAGCTTAAAATTTATATTCACATATAAAGGGGATGATATATTCCAGTGAATATGGTTATATCTCATCAATGATTACAACTTATCAATCGACTTCCATCTCAGTAATGTGAATAATGTTGTAGATTCTATAAGTATAAAGGATCCTACAAAATTATAAATATTAATAATTCTCAACAATCCCTTATGGATAAGATAAAAGATTAAAAATAAATGATGTGGAAATTTAGAAAAAGGTGGAATTTATCAGAAAATGAAAATCCTTAGTCATAAAATTTTATGAGGAATGAGTCATAAGATTTGGGTCACGACAATGTGTCCCATTAAATCTCATGATAAAATTGGATATTTTGAATGATTTATATAGATCGACAATTTATATCCACACAGGGAGGACAAAGATTTACCTAGATCCTTGGGAGTACTATTGGTGGGACAATATGAAGAAAGAGATTATTGATTATACATAAAAGTGATTGACATGTCATCAAGTTCATGATGAACATAAAAAGTTTAATCGGATGATGGAATAATTATCTACATGTATATAGAAATGGGAAAAATAACTTTGGACTATGTCATCGGACATCCAAATACATCCATTATAAATAAATATATATGGGTTACAATGTATTTTCTTAAAAAGAAAAATCATTTTATTTATGTTCTACAGGACCTCTCGCTCCATCAACATGCATGGATTTATAGTAGATATGTTGATAGTCTGCATGGAGTATCATTATACATTGTATATGATCATGATCTATGATTTACCTCCAATTTATGGAAAAGTATCCAACAATCTTGAAACACTTATCTAAACTTCAATACAAATTTTCACCACATAATAATGGACACTCATATCAGAATATCTATACATTGGAATATATTTTCAGAGCATACTTGATGGATGTCAAAGGAGGATGGGACCACCATGTTCCACAGATCGAGACCTCTTATAACAATAGTTTCCACTTATGAATCAGAAAGGCCCCATATGAAGCACGTTGTGGTAAATGACATAGAAAACCTTCATGCTATGATGATATTGGTTAATGTAAGTAGATGGGTCCTGTAATGGTCAAAGAAACTACAAAAAATGGGAAAACCATTCTGTATCACATCAAGGAACCCCAATTTTGATAGATTATCTATATCGATAATCATCGACATGAACTAGATTTTGATATTAGAAATATAGTATTCATCTACATATTTGTAAGGAAAAGATTCTTGAGTTATGTGAACAAGGGAAATATACATTCCTAATATATCTGATTCATTTAGATTCATGATCTTATTGGAGCTATGGCATATCGACATACACTCCCACCATCCCTGTCTCAATTACATGATGTATTCCATGTATCCCTCTAAATGATTAACATACCAGATCACTAAAATGTACTGAATTCATATAAAATTCAATTGTAAAATTAAATCTCTAATGAATAACAGCTGGTGAAGATTTCTGACCACAGATATAATATTCTATGAAATAGGACTACTCACCTAGTTAATGTACTTTTACGAAAAAAAATAAATATGAAGTGGCCACATGGGAACTAGAGGAAGTGACGAAGAAAAAGTATCATGTTTTTTTCACCATATAATGTAAAAAAATGTTTTGAGGGAGAAATTTCATAAGGGGAAAGAATGTAGTGACATTGAATTTTATCAATATAATTTCCCTTCTAATAATTATCTCGTGAAGAATAAAGAACAAACATCTCATAGAGAAACAAACAAAACACTATTGTCATAAATAAATAATGATATATTCATTAACAAATAAACCAATAAGAATTCAAAATATTACAATGGGTAAATAAAAATATATTATGATAACAATAATAGGAAAATATGGGTCTTTTTGATCCCCTAGAATAACCGAACTCATGATCAAAACTATAGAAATAAGGTAAAATATTAATAATAAAATATTCATTTTGAAAATTAAAGTAGGAATAACCATGAGATAAAATTTAATTTAATTATGAATTAATAAAAAGTAGTAATTTATAAAAATTATATAACACATATGACCATTATAAATCTGACCGTTGGAATATTAAAAAGACTATTTGTATAGTAAAATGACTATTGGAATAGTAAGCTGACTATTAGGAATATTAATCATGCTACTATATTAGTAACCATGACTATGAAAATGTAAAATAATTTTTAGTTATCTTATAAACAAAAATATGTTATATTTAAATCATGGTATAGGTAAATAAATGATATAAAAATGTTAAATTATGTGTTGGTAATTTATAATATATATATGTTTTTTCTAAAATTTAAAATTTATATAACTATTTAATCATTTATTTTCCAAAAAAATAAATTCATAAATAATTAATTTTTCAATAATAATTATAAGGTAATTTTATGAGACCATAAATATTTTTTGAAAGGTTTATTGAATCAATTATAATATAAAAATCGTAATTTTTTTTAATAAATGATAATATTTTTTAAATATTTAATTTCAAATATTTATAAATTTATTTCCAAAAAATGGATTCCATTTTTCAAATATACACATCCTAAAATTGTTAGGGTGAGTTTTATGGATTTTTCTAAATAAGTGAATTTTTTTTGTGAATAGAGAAATACGGTAATTTATGGTATATAACATTTTAAGAAAAAATCATGTATTTTTGAGTTATGGATGATGTAAGAACACATTATCTCAAAATAAAATTCACTATATACTATAAATAGTCATAATAATCAATATTACTGATATTCTTACACCAACATAGTAATGTAATGAATATAATAATCAAAAGCACCGCTCCCCCCTTACAAATACCACTATTCACACACCCTTCTCCTCACACAATATAACAATTGAAGTATTATAATGTTATCTACAATTTCATTTGAAAGAATCTTCAAATGTTTTGGTCTTCAGAATCTCACCAATATTCAAATTCCATAATCCTTAAGAAGGATCTCAAGGAGACTGCATTAAAGAGATCAAATCTTTCATATTTATATTATAAAATTTCTCTTTATTATACCTCATTTTAAACCCCTATTAAATTTGATATAATTATTAAAGTATCATATATATACTTAAATTTTATTATGTTAATGGAATATCCATCATCAAATTCTTTCTCTCCTATTTTTTTTAAAACAAAAAACAACGTATGTAATATGTCAATTCACCACCTTCATGGATGGCAATTGTTCATTTTTAATTACTCACATAAAGGATGGTAATAAATCAAATATTATTTTAAAATATGAATTTACAATTTATATAATAAC
Organism: Viscum album; assembly: GCA_963277665.1. Classification (NCBI taxonomy): domain Eukaryota; kingdom Viridiplantae; phylum Streptophyta; class Magnoliopsida; order Santalales; family Viscaceae; genus Viscum; species Viscum album. The sequence continues at coordinate 43,685,289 of OY728162.1, forward strand.
ATATATAATGTTTTGGAACCAATACATAATCATAATATTAAATTAAATGATACTAGTTCTGGATGGTGATAAAAACTGCCAAATTAAACGAAACATTTATCAATAACTTATTAAAAATGAGTATTAATAATTTAAGAAGAAGAATAAAATGATTTATTAAACCATATAAATATACTAATATTCATGAATACCATATAATTTCACTTCTAGAAAATAATTTGAATTTGAAATGAACATACATTGTTATAAAGAAGTTATCTGATCATGAAATCATGAAATAAATTATATTTGGATAAAGAAATTAATATTTATAACTCATATAAATAGTCATAAATGATCCTAATAAAATTATAATAAATAAAATACCAGTGAAATTGGTTCTAAATTAATTAAATAAATAATCAAATTTTATTATCTAGGACAATCAGTGAAAGTTCATTACACACACATATATAATGTAAGGAATCTCTCTAAACCTCCATCCTTCCATTGGGTTATAATTTATTTTTATTTTTTCAATGTATTAATTAATTCATATTATATAATCATTTTACAATATATAAATATTTGAAAAAAATATATTTATCTTAATCAATTTGTCTTTATTTTTTGGGTAAATACATGTTTTAATATATTTTCCCCTCTATTCCTCTCGATAAGAAAACTTGGTTAAAGGGTATCTTCTTTTAATCTTACCCATTTTCAAGTAAACTACACAAAATTATTTAATCCAACATTATTTTTATAAAATATAATTTTTTACACTAAAAAAACTAGTTCATTAATGATTTTATGGAAATAAATATGTCTATTTCGTCTTTAATGACTCTTTATTCATTTCTTGTAAAACTACACTAAAATGGCACATTTACAAAGTTACCAAAACAATTTTTTATGCTTTCAATTATATTGGAAATTTTTATTCATGATATAATCTTATATTTTACATTATTGTTGTCCAATAAATTTTTAACCCCTTCTTTCAAGGAAGGTATTATGATAGTACCTTGGGTTATTCATTATTACATGATTATGAAACACATTTATTTCCATGGGTAACCCTTATGTTTATTAATTGTGGTTTTTTTTATTTGGAATATATATTCATATACAAGTTACGATTGATGTGCCTAAATAGATTCTTAAAGCATTGTGTAATGTTTTGTATAATGAGATGTTATGTAAGGGATTAGGTACTAAACCTAATCATTTATGGGACATTGTCCACCATGTGATAATATCATGGTAGTTATCCTTTACTCATGTTTATGTCATGTTATATGTTGCTTCCAAATTCCTATATTTCCATGATTATATGATTCCATTTTCTATATGTTATGATTACATATTTTTATTCATGGGAAATTCAATTTATGTTATAATTTCAGTCTATCTATCTTATTTGTTATGCTTCATTACCAGGATTATTCCATTGTTGGCATTTTTATCTCATACCATTTGTCTATGTCTTCAACATGTTTTCCAATACAGATGTAGGAACTAGAAGGATGTTAGGAGATAATTATGAAAGATTAATAAAAATATGTTTTATATTGGTTTCATGTATTTTAATTATATTCCTATTATTACAAATTCATCATAATTTTCAATCCTTAGTTTGTATTTAATGGATAATTATGCTAAAAATAATGTAAGAATATGTGTAAAAGTCTAGGTCTACTCTATGAAGAGGGTGCTCAGTAGTCATGGGAGTGTTGGAAGTCATAGAAGGAGTCTAGTGGTATTATTTTTTTCATTTTTTGTCTCATACCCCTGGGATGGCTAGATTTTGGTCATCATGAGTTTCCTGTGGGTTGAGGCCTCTATGTTATATAGATCCATTCATTACTACATTCTCAATGAGATTGATTTTTTCACCCTTATTTTTATTTCGGGACATTATTTCCACTTTTCTTTTGGAACTTAGTTTTTCTCATGGATTTTTGGGTGTTCCAATATTATATTTTGGGTTTTAGTGTTTTTTTCTAATGTTTCCCATTTTTAGTTCGTGGTTATGTTAACAAAATGACATTATCCAGGAAACTATGTGGTTGAGGGTTGATGACATAGAGATGGTGCACAACTTTCACATGTTTTTTAAACTCTAAGACAAGCATACATGAAGGCTTTATGATTGAACAGAATTATTTCACGTGGTTGGTGAATGGTTTTCATACCATGCAGCCATACCATGAAGGTTCCATGTGTGTCCAGTGAGGGGTGTACGATTGGCTCACGGTTTCATAAACAGTGTGGCAAAACCATACACAGGGCATGTGCCATGAAAAATATGAATTTTAAATTCTACCCTCTTATTATTTTTTTCACCAGTTCTCCCATTTCATCCTCCTTCATAATCATACATACCTAGGGTAACTCTTTACTTATTCGCTAAGACTCTGAATCCCTCCCATGTGTGGATCTAATGGATTTCTTCAATGTTTTGGGGTGAATATTCATTGTACTCTTCTCCTCTATTTGTCCTCTTCATTCATAGTCAATTTCTACCTTGACTTTTCCTTTTCCTATGGTCTTGGGGAACTATGTTTTAGGTTTCCATTTGTTTTTGTTGGGGGTTTTTTATGTTTATAGTTTCTCATGGATGTTCATTCTTCAATGACAATTCTTAAGGTGGTTTCGGGTGTGGGTTATTGAAGCAACATGAGTTTGTTGTAGGATTCCCATTACAAATCCCATTAAATTTAAGAATTATTGATTTTATTCCTTTGAAACCTTAATTATATGTTAAATATTTATGTTTTATATTTATATTAAAATTTGGGTGAAAAGTGGTTATTTCATTTTTTTGTAAATTGAATAAAAAAATTTTGTTATGTATCGCACACTAACTATTTGATAAAATATTTATTTTGATTTTTCAAATTATTTTTAGATTGTAATGAATTTTTTTGATTTTTTTTATTTTTTTGACATATAAATTGTTCTTTGTGATTTATCAGATGGATTTATAAAAGGTTTTATACATGAAAGTTGTGTTTTTTTGGTTCTTTGGAAATGGTATGACCTATGATGATGATGTGCGGCCCATTTTCAATATTAATGAATGTGGTTTTGGTTTTCACATTATATGTGATAACATAAATGGAATTTTTTTAAATTTATTGTGAAATGGACAATGGTTTTTGTTAAATTTTTTTTGGATAAGTGGTTTTGATTCATTGAAAGATGTTGCTCGAGGCTCACTTGGAACTTTATGGAAATTTCTAGAAATGGTTCTCATGAAATCCCCCATGGATAATATAATTACCATGATTATATTTAATTAATGGGATGTGCTCACTATGAAATCCTCATGATTGATTTTGATTAATGGGTGGGGTGTCCTTGTTGTTTACTCCTCATGATTGATTTACATTGAACATAATGGGAGATCCTTGTTGATGGCCTTTTTGATATCTATGAGTTGTAAGGAAATAAATTACTACTTTGGATGACTCTAAGAGATTTACCTACAGTGAATTATTCATAAATTATATATGTTATTGTGAATTGATTCTCGGTTAGAATCAGTTATCTCACCTCCTTTACACTCTTAACATGGGAAGATAGCCTATCTAACAAATTTTTTGAGAATGAATACGACACTAGTTATGAGTTATCTCTAACTAGTGGGACATAGTTGGGGATATGATATGTTTTTATTATTATTATGGAAATAGTTCCAATTGTTTACACTATTTAGGGTTCGATCATGCATGTGGGTGAAATTTGATGTCATCGAGATAGTCATTATTTCCAGGATGATTCAAGAGTTATATTTTTTCTGGATTATTTCACAAGCTTGTATTTTCTCCCATTTCTATTGGATCATTGTATCCTATATCTGATGACTGAGGTACATTTTGGTTGGATAATATTATTTTTTTTCTTTTATTACCCTTTATTTTTGATTAGTTTTTTTCCTCTCGTGTGTGGTGAAATTATTTGGAATCTAATGGCTTGGATTTCAAGGTTTTATGAAAAATGTTGAGAAAATGTTTTATCTTCTCTTCTACTTTTTTTAAATGAAATATACATTTTGTTTGTTATGAATGTCAATGATGGATTCTTGGAGATAGATATCGATTTGGAATGAAAATGGGAAAAGGATTTTTGTTCAATTTAAAGTTAAAAATGAGTTGAGAAGCTTACTTTTATATATTATATATCAAACATGGTGTTGAAGTTTCATTTCATTAAAGGATGATCATTTGTAATAACTTTGTTGGAAATGCCTACAGAGTTTTAATACTCACACCTATTATTTTTTTGTATATTTATCTAATGGTGTAGGTTTTATTTGGTATCAATCACTCTAAGAAATGGCTGATCTGGGTATCGATGAGTGAACCACAAGGACATATCACAATGTTTTAGTCATATGGATTAATTTTTTTTTTTTTTTCGTTGTTTTATTTTCTGTTAATGAAAAAATGATGATTAGATGGATATTGTATCATTGATTTTGGGATGCTTGGGTTTTTTTTCACTATTTGTTATATTTATATTTGGTGAAATCATTACCTTTTCTCTCTATTGATCCCCCAACACTAGTTTCCAGCCCATGAGGATTAGGAATGTAATTCAGTTGTAAAAACCCAAGCTAGTCGTACAAGGAAATTAGATTACTTATGAGAAAAACATATGACACAAAACTTTTCTCAAAGACCATATTAGTATAGTGCCTTTGGAAATTTAAAAACATAATAAATTTATTCATAAGGCATTTAAATCATCACCTACTATATCCTTCATTACTATAACTCCTTTTTGACAAATCTTACTTAATACCTTTATTAAAATCTTGGGAAAAATGAAACATGAAAAGAGGTGATCTCAAATTCACATTAAGGGTAAAAATGGAAAGAATATTACAAAACATAAACATAATAATAGAAAAACATGAACATAACAATAAAATAAGCATATCGTATTTAACATATTATGAAATCATGAGTCATGAAATAAATCATGGTAGTTCATATAGCATGAATCTTAATGGAATCATGATCTATAAGAAAATATCATTGGAATAACACATGGAATTGTGGAAATCATATAAACACATAATAATATTTACATAGTAGCCAACACATTGCTTCCAATACAATCATAGTGGAAAAAGTCCATTACGGAACTGGGAATACTTGTCTATCTAGCATTGTATTACTGAAACAGTTCTACATGTCATTCTAGCCCGGTATTGTTGAAATATATTTACCTGTCATTATATTCATTTCTATCTCATGACATATAAATCATTACCCAATTCTTGGGAGGGAGATACAGCACCCACTCATCTCTTAATGAAATCATTCTTACATGTGACTTAAAATTTTAAATCATTCATCATAGCATAACCAAAGAAATAAAAAGGGTTTCTTAACCATCATTGCATAATAAAAAAATCCATATAAAATATCATTCAATCATTAACACAATAAAATAATTGTAATAATGGGGATAATAAAATAACCCTATTTAAAAAGTTTCATCTTGGAGGGAAAATAATGTTTATAAAACACTTGAACTGAAATCATAAAGAACATATCTTTTAATTTTCAAAAACATTTTCTTTTCTCAAAATTCCACAAAATTTTAATAAAAAATAATTTAGATGAAAATAGACTTGAAATATTATATAGTAAATTTCATGAAAATAATTCATTATGAAGACATAAAAATCCATTCAGGATGTATAAGTTAAAAAAGATACATTATTCTCATACTCCTGCGAGAAAAGTCAATAGGTACATTATATGGAAAATGAAAGAAAGAATCATTCAATACAGTTTCATAAAAATTCACTAGTGGGTATAATTGAATATAAATAATAGTATAAGAATTGAAATAATATTATATATTTATGAAACATGGATATGGATGATAAATATACCCTAGTAAATAATTACGTATAAACAATCTCGGAAAATATTGAGATTGAAAAATTGACCCTCAACAAAGGTGTAATATGATTTGTATGAATGTGAACCTCTTGGAAAATGATTTAAACAATTTAATTGATTTATTGTAGAATATATTCATTTTTATAATATCATATATGATTGTATTATCATCTATTTCTTAGTAACATATCATTGTCACAGGTTATTCAGATGTTTACTGCTTTACATTCTTATACATGTTTTGTTAGATAATTTCATGTTATGCTTCTTAGGTTGTAGTTATATCATTTACAAAAGGATATTTGAATAATATATATCATATTTATTCCTTCCATTCATGTATATAGTCATTTTTTAATGATGATCATTTATAATGAATCACAACTCACTGTGTAGATGGTAGGTGGTACGTACGCATGAGCGGTGATATCATCCACTTAAGAGTTAAATGGAATGGAATTGGATGGAATGTTAATTGTAAATAAAAATTATCTTGTTAAAATAATTATATAAATCCATTGTCCTCCTAATTAAACCATTCCAAATTAAGAATAGTTTAATAAAAAATTACATGATGGAGAGGTGATGGTGCGTCCTGTCATTTTATAAGAGAGGGGAGTGGCACCATTGGAAATACCAAATCTGTTAAATTAATAGGAATTAAAATTTTAAATTCAAATTCCTCAAAAGTGGATTATTTTTCTGATAAGATGAGTATTGTTCTAAATCATCTCAACCAATAAAATTTATATTTTTATTTTATTTTATTTTAAACATTATCATTTTGATTTATCCATATTTAATCAATTTAATTTTAATTGTGGTAATAATATTCTAAATCTTAAATTGTTATAAATATTTACTGATGTGTTGTAAATATTCCCTAATTCAATACGATTTGACATTATAGATCTTATAATTTTCACTTTTTATTTTTAAATATTTTAATAATAAGTTTTTTTATAAAATATCAGTAGTGACAATTTTAACACTATTTATTTATTTGACATTAAATAAAACCCTCACCGAAGATAAATTAGAACCAAAATATTTAAAACACTTCTAACATTTATTTTTCACATATAAATATTTAAAATATTTATTAGTTCAAATGATATTTCATTTAATATTTTTAAAACCATTGATTTGATATTTATATTAATAAAATAATTTCTATATCATTATTTTGTCACCCTTAATAAAAATTATTTAATCTCTAAAAATTATAAATAAATTCACATGATTTATATAGTTTAATTATATTTATTTAGATTGTTTATTTTAAAAAATTTATCATGTTTATCAGTACAATAAAATTATTATACTTATAGGATATAAGAGAGTGACATGTTGCCACTTTCTTTTGTTTTAATATTAATTACATCACTTTTATGGAAAAAAATCCATTAAATGAATCAATTACGAAACATATGTGATATCAGTCGACTTTAATTCATCTAATAGGATTTTCTAGTGTTACAGTTATTTTATTGTCTTCATTTTTTTTGTTACACTATTTTCCCTGATTTGCCTTTAAATGTGTTAAATTAAAATTACTATAGTTAGTATTCCTAATATCCAAAAAAATAAAAGAAACCAATTAAAAGAATATAGAAAAACTGATTCAAAATATGGAGACCATTTTTTAAAATTCAAATCCCAGAAGTTGGAATAATTAATTTTAAATTAATTCACGTTGTAAAGACCAAAAACAGAGGTTTTACGAAGAAAAAACTATCAAATGATTGACTAATGTTTATGTTCAATTTAAATGTGAAATTTATTATTATTTCCAAAAATGAATTAAATTATAAAAAAATAATCCAATTACACTTTAAACCCAATTAAAAATATAATATAACTATATAAATAAATTAAATGAAAAGGCATTTTTGAATTAAAATGCAGTATTTTTCACTATTCATTAAAATATGAATTTTATTAGTAAAATACCAAAAATTCAACCAAAGTAAATTTTGATTTCCTGATTCTAAATAAGATTCTTATTTTTTCAAATAGATTATATTAATTAGTTAAAAACTTAATTTAAATTTTGTGTTCCATTAAAAGGAGGAAAAACTGATTTTTTTAAAATACTTATTTTATCCGAAAAATAGTATTTTTCTTATATAATGTTCTAGAAAATATATAAGATGAATGTTAATTTTATAGTATTCAAAATAATTTTAATATTATACATAATGTCTCATTTATATTTCGTTAAATAATAATATTTTAATAATATATCATAGTTTAGTGAAACTCGGTATTGCGTACAACACAGGCTATCGAGGAAGGCCGCTCTTGTGTATAATTAAAGCAATGTAATTATTTACTTTTCTGAAAGAATCATTTTTTGTCTCATATTACATAATCCAAACATATTTATTTTATACATGAACAACATCTATACTCAGTTTTTCATGAAATGAAGTATATAAAATGAACATGAAATTGAGTGTAACAAAAACTACAAATAGTGTTTTGTATACGGAAAGCTAATATGATGTTGTATAAAGTGAAAGATAATAATAATGTAGATTACAAAAAAATAAGTAAATGAAATTAAAAATTATCTATCTAATAAAATATCAGAGAGTTACATTATACCGCCCATAAAATGAATTTCACCATCGAAATTCATCGAGGTTATAAAAGGTTTACTACATGAAAGTTTCTTTCATTGAAACCAACATCGTTAAAAGGAATACTAAAACATTATTTTAAAAAGAAAAGTTTGAAATATAATGGTTACCCAATGTAACTCATCACGTGGTTTCCACATAGGATAACAAAGGTGGGAAGTGGAAAAAAGGATATAGAAGAAAAATCTAACCCTCGTGTTTTGATGGATAGTGATAGAGAACAATGTTCAGAGAAAGTTAACAGCGAGAATGACATAAATCATTAATGATTTATGGGATGATCTAATTCATCAGATAAAAAGGCACAAAGATAATTTTTTGGTTTTAAAGATCCTTCCCCTAATATTGAATAATTTTTCATTAGAATATAAATTTACTTGATTTTGGTAGAATCTAACTGTTGTTCGTTCCTTGAAATTTTTTCAATTTATCTCCTATTTAAAGAAATGAAGGTGAATTTTCATTTCATGAAGTGTTTTCAGATCATGCGATTAAATGATAGGTCATTCCATCTATCTCAAAAAAATGTTTATCACATGAAATCAAATATGCATAAGTCTGTCTGTAGTGGGATAATACATTAATCTAAAAAGATTCAATTGGATATAAGATATACTATCTATAAATGGATAACCTTACAAACCTTTAAAAAACATAAAATATATAAATTTATCAAGAGGTCAACTAAACCGACTTAACAATTATCTCACATATCTCAAAAGGTAGTTTTTGGTTTCCATATTTCAAACTTGTGAATACCTAAATCATGAATTCTCTTAGAACATTATAATAACAAGAATTTCTGTAGAACCATAGTGAAAAAATGAATTCTGTCGAAATTGGAACGTTACACACACATAAATACTAAATATTATAGATACTCAAACCATGATATCACTTTTTTTTATATTCTTCATGAGGTCATTAATACTATCTAACATATCATTATACTCTTATCCATTCGTTATGCACTTATCTTGTTCCTTTCAAAAAAAATAAATCACTTTTCATGGTTATGGTACTATATACATGTTGAAAACCACAATGGACCAGTACATAGATATTAAAATATTTCAAAATAATATAAAATACATTCTATAACACTATTTTGGAATCCCATTACATAAACTGTTAATCATTCCTCAACTTTGTTTTCATACTCAATATTGCTAATATGGATCACATGGATTCTACATTACCGTTATCCATAAGAGGATTTTGGTGTCAATAATCATCTATAAACCACATATTAGGGAATTGGTTATATAATTCCCCATTTCCTTGCACATGTGTCATTGAATTGTTGATGGTGGGTTCTTTGTAGTCTTTTCACTATTCACATCATTAGTATTCTTTTCCCCATTACATTGTCACTCAATTTCTCAATCACCTTTATTTCCACATAGAAAAGATTTTCTTTTCCCTTTAAAACAATCCCATCTGTGATTCATTCTACAAATTGAGAATAATGATTCATTAATCTTTTTTTCACCATTGTTTTGAGATTTTCCCTTGAAGCTCATATTTAATTTCTTGTCAAACCCAAGATATTGATATGAAACACCAACTTCCATTTCTACCATGATATAAGAACATACAATATATTCATAGCTACTAAGGTGTCTTATAGCTAATTCCTGGCTAAGAATAGGTTTTAAGGCATTGAAGAATCGATCAAATTTTCTTTCAATTTGGATGATATATATTGAAGCAAAACATGCATGTCTTGGAATATTAGCTTCACAGGAACCAACAAATTCATCGTCCTTTTTATATGCTCAAGGAACTATTTTTCCATCTTTTTTCTCAGGATTTTAGGAAAGTACTTATTGAAAAATATGTCATATGACTTCTCCCATTCCATAGATTCAATTTCATCTTTCAACATTGTATTATTGATTAGAGTTCACCACTGGTATGCGATGATTTCAAATATATAAATAGCCAAAAAGAATTTTTCATGATCCAAATAAAGAAGGATGGAAAATATCTCTTCTATGGTACTGATCATCTATTCAGAAATAAGTAGATCAAAAGACCCACTGAAAGAAGGTGGATTTTTCCTCCTGATTGACTCAAAAGAATATTGTTCCCTTATCTACTAATTTGGAAGTCCAGAATGATTCACATCATGTTTAAGTATAGCCATAAGCTTTTTAATTCTATATCCAATAACATTTGGTTGACTGGGAGGATATTAAATCAATTACCCAGTGCAAAGGTCAATGACATGGTTTCTTCAGGATCCATCAATTTTCTAAAACCCAAAATAAATAGTGTGAGAGGAAAAAATCATACTAGGGAAACAACATAATAAAGTGGGAGTACATTCAATCTCTAACATCTTATGTTTAATGCAAGGTTATTCTTTTTTTTACAATAATTCTAGGTATTTAACCTATAGTTAGACGTAGCCTTTGAGAAAACCCAATACATTCCATAAAAATATCTCTAGGGATATCACTAAAGATTTCTCATCCTAGTTTCAAAAGGATTACTAAACATTCACTTTGATACCAACTATAAAGACCCACGATTTACATATATAGACATTATGTCACATTGTAGAATAAATGTGACACAAATAGATGCCAAAAGTCCATATTAGTTTACTGCCTTTATAAATTGGAAAACATAAACAACGGCTTTAAAAGACATCTACATCTTCTCCTTCATTATCCTTCATAACTATAACACCTTTTCGACACAACATAATATTAAACATATTAAAATCATAGGGAAAATGAAATATAAAAAGTGGTGAGGTGAAATTCTTAGTAATGGTAAGCATGGATACTATCATACAAAATATAAACATAACAATACAAAAACATTCACATAACTTTTTGAAAAACAAAACACATTTATCATATACCAAAATATAGCATCATGAAATAAATCATGGTAGTTTGCAAGACATAATTTACTATGGAATCATGAATCATAAAGAAATAGAATTATCATAAAACATGTCATTGTGGAAAAAAAAATCACATAATATGATTTCTATGGTAGCAAAGGCATTACTACCAAGACCATCATAGTGGAAAAATTCCATTACATAACCTGGTTTACTTATCGTTCCATCCTTGTATTATGAAACCAGATTTACAGTCTGTTTCAACCCTATATTACTAAACCATATTTACATTTTGTTATAATCATGCCTATATCATGAGATATAAATCATTACCCAATGCATTGGATAGAGATATAGGTCCCACCTATCTCATAATGAAATAATTATTACTTGTGACACAAAAATATAAATCATTAATCATAGCACAACCCAAAAAATAAAATGGATTTCATAAACATCATTCCATCAAAAAAATACATATAAGATATCATTCCATAACAAACACAATAAAATCATAGTAATAATTAGGATAAAACATAGCCTTATATAAAGCGCGTCATCTTAGAGGGAAAAAGTTTCTATAAAAAACATGAACTGAATCCATGTAGAAAATAACATTTCTTTTTCATAAATGTTTTAATTTCACACAATGCCACAAAATTTTAATAGAAATAAATTTAGATGAAAATATACATTAAATCGTATAGAGGAAGCTTCATGGAAATAAGGCATTATGAAGACATAAATAATCCATTCATACCATATATGTTAGAAAAGGACTTTTTCTCACACTCTTTCCAAAGTAGAAAAAAAGTACCTTGAATGGAAAACAAAAGGATGATTCCTTACATAGCATTTAATAAAAATTCATAAATTGGTAAAATTGACTTTAAATAATGGTAGAAGAATAGAAATAATATTATATATTTAGGAAAGATGGATATGGATTATAAATGTATGCCCGTAAATACATTCATAGAAAAAATCAAAATAAAAAATGATATTTGAAAATTATCCCTTAACTTAGGTACAATATGTTTTTTAGGTATTTGATCCTATTGTATAATGACTTAAATAATATTATTGACATATTACAGAATCATAGTCATTTTTATGATATCATATTTTATCCAATTGTCATCAATTTGATAGTATCATTTCATTGTCACCCATTATTTAGATATTAACTAGTTTAGTATCTTATTCATGTTTTGTCAGATAAGTTCATTTTAAAATTAATAGGTTATAGTTATATCATTTAAAAAATGGTATTATTGTAATATATATAATATTTATTCATTCCATTAATGTATATAATCATTGTTTCTGTACGTACACATGAACAATGATATCATTCAAATAATGGTTAAATGGTATGGAATTTTATGGTATATTAATTATATAAAATATTTATCATGTTATATTCATTATTTGAATCCATTATACTAATCATTATACCCAGAAAAATTATGTATTGCTTAGAAACAAATTACACCACAACGTGGAGACGGTAAGCCATACGTATGCACCCATATTGTTATTGTCACTCGTAGGATGGATAAAAGGATGTATATGCCTTCCCCATAATTATAATACCATACCATCATGTATAAGATACTGAATTTATTACTTTCTCATGGATACAAAATAAAAATATGATGTATCAGAATAAAATAACTTTTAAAGAGGTGATAAAACAATTATTTCTTTTTTGGGTATCTCATATTGATTTTCACAAAAGGTCTCAATAAAATGGATTTTTGCCAAAAGTGTGGACTCTTTGCTGAAGTGAGGGATGTTGGCAGACAAAATGGGTTGGTTTTGTCTCCGAAAAATGGATTTAGAGATGTTATTATAAGGGAATGATAGTTTCCCTTTAATAAGAAAGGGGATGGGCACCATTCGTAATATGAAAAATATTAAGTAAATATGAATTATTTTTAAAAATTAAAATGCCTCAAAAATTGATTATGTTGATCATAATAATAAGATGGGTATAAATCCTATCACCCGGTATATTTTAGAAATTTTTTAATTTTATTTTTATCCTTATCATTTTTTCCTGTATTTAATCAATTTAATTTTCATTATGGTAGTAATATTCTTAATTATAAATTGTTATGAATATTTACATATGTGGTTTCAATTATCCATAATCAGATACTATATGATAGTATAGACCTTATACTTTCGAATTTTAAATTTCTAAATATTTTTGTGACTTTTATATGATTTAATAATATGTTATTTATAAAAAAATATCAATAGTGTCAATTTTGACAGTATTCATTTATTTAAAATTAAATAAAATCCACACCAAATATAAATTCAAAAAAATATTTAATACACTCATAACAGGTCACAGTAAACTACAAAATTCTTGGAGTACATTAATTAGTTCATATGATATTTTTTTAATATTTTTAAAAACATTTATTTTATATTTCTATGAATAAAATAATATTTGTATCACTATTGTGTAATTATTAATGGTAATTATATAATATCTAAAAATTAAAAATATATCCACATGATGTATATAATTTAAATATATTTCATTATACTATTTATGTTTAATTTTTATAAAGTTTATCAATATATGAAAATTATTATACTTATAAGAGAAAAAATAGTGACTTGTTGTCACTTTCTTTTGATTTAATTAAAATTGCATTGAATTCATGGATAAATGTCCATGAAATGAATCAATTCCTACAATTATGTTATATTGGTCGACCATAAATGATAAAATAGTATTTTTATGTTTTTAGGGTAATTTTATTATCTTTATTATACAGCTTGTTACCCTAATATACCTTGTTTAAATTTTATTGGGTTAAATAAAATTTTCCATAGTTACAACTCATAATATCCAAAAAATAAAATTGACCGAGTAACATAATTTGGACCCAATAATTCCAAATATTGAATCTATTTTTCAAAATTCAAAATACATAATTTTCATTAATTAATTTAAAATTATTTCCTGGTGTCAAAACTAGAAAGTATGATTTTATGAAATAAAAACGATCAAAAGATTGACAGGTTTTTATGTCCAATTTAAATGAAAATTACATAAACATTTTGACATCAGATTAAAATATTAAAACAAATTCAATTACATTTAAATCCAATTAAAACTATAATATAACTATATAAATAAATTAGATGAAATATATGTTTTGAATTAAAATGTAATATTTTTTACTATTTATTAAAATATGATTTTTATCAGAAAAATACTTAAATTCAACCAAAGTAAATTTTTTTGTCCCTATTGAAAAGAATATATTTACTTTTTCAAATTTAATATATAAAAATTTTAAAATCTAAATTTCTAAAAATGGTGCGTCATGAAAAGGCGTCAAAACTGCATTTTTTTTAATACAAATTTTATAAAAAAAATGAATTTATTCATGTATCAGGTTCTATAAAATATATAATATGAAAGTTAATGTTAAAAAATTAAAAAAATTGTTAACAAAATTCATAGTAGCTAGTTTGTATCCCATTAAATAGTAATATCATAAAAATATATCATTGTTTAGTGAAATTTGGTCTTACATACAATCTAAGCCATCAAGGAAGTTTTCTCTTTCATGTAAAGAAATCCATGTAATTATTTCATGTAGTGAATGATTCATTTGATGTTTTTATAACATAATCTGAAAAATAGTTCTTTTTTAAATTGAACAAAAATCGACACATAGTGTTGGGTGGAATGAATTCTATCAAAAAAACGTAAAATTGTGTGTATCAAAATCAAAGAATGGTGATGTGTATACTGCAAATCTAATATGATGTTGCATATAGAGAAATATAATCTTGATGTAGACTACAACACATGACATACAAAAATTAAAAAGAATCAATCTCATTAAATATTAGGGTGGTACATAGGTCATTCCCATGCATCGGGTCGGGTGCCCAGTTTTGGGTCAACCCGGGTTGGGTCGTGACAAAATGGTATCATACCAGGCTAGTTCTTTAAGGGACATTGCTTTCAGATAACCATTTTTTATTTGGGATTTGAAGGTAGCTGGAGTATGACTATCGAAGTTCGGTTTAAAGGTCTTTGGGAGTGTTTCTCCATCACTTTTTGGACCAGACCATGAGTTTCCATGGAAAGTATGGATAATTTTTCTTTATATGGATCTATTTTTTCATTTTATGTGTGGGAAACGAAAACACAATTGGTATTAATACCATAATGAAATGGTAAGATTGGAAATACTTGTAGAGATTGAGACATGTTACTATAATACTCTCTATGGTTGTTTTGTGATTGGAAGATCAATGCTAACCATATTTTCATGTCACCCATCGACACTAGTTTCACATTATGAGTTTTTTGGGTATTCTTTGATTCTACATTTTTAAAAAACTCTTTTTTTGGAGATGTGAAAATGGTGTTTTTCGATCTAATTGTTTAACTTTTGGAAAGTGGAAAAATAATTTTTATAAAATATTATTTGGGATAGAATTGGAATGTTTTAACATGGTTAGGTTTTAATAAACAAAATTTAGAGCATATTGAAATTATTTATCTGCGAAACAACAAAATGTTTAAAAGAGGGATAATCAATTTGTTTAAATTAACATTGAATGGGGTTTTAATCAAATTATTTTTGATTAAATGAGATTCATTGATCTGCTAAAAATGATTTTAATGTGATGAAATGGATTTTGAATAGAACTCAGAGGATTTTTATTCTAAGATGAAATGAAATAGATTTATTTTTAAGGTTAAAAAATAGGTTTTTATTATTTGATGGTGATATATTGAAATGTTTTGTGAATTCTAATGTGAGACATATATTTTTATTGTGAAATATTTGGTGGAATTATTTTTTTTGGAAAATATGAATGTTTTTTTTACTATTATTATTTCTATGGGTTCTCACATGAATGGATATTTGTGGGAATGTGGATGGATGATGATATGGGTGAATGAGTTCAAGGATTGTCCTGATATGATGAGTGATTAGGGTGGCATGGGAATGTTCATGTGTATGTCCCCATGGATTACCATTGGTGATAATGAACCCCACCAAACATGTTTTTATTTCAAAATAGTTTTCATGATAAAATCATGGTGTTTTAAAATCACTGTGTCATGGTGTGATTTCATGTGATTTAAAAGTGTTGTTAAGGTTTTGTTTTGATATAGGATGTTTTTTTGGTAATATAATTTTAATATGGTATTTAGTATATTTCTATAAATTATTTTTTGAAGCTTGAGTAGCTTTCCATTTTCCTGATTGTGTCTGTTTGAGTTGAGTCTTTGTTTATGAGATATTTGTCAATGAGCTTTTGGATTTTTTATTTCTTGGTGCATGCCACCATATAGATTCAATGGATTTTCATAGCGCAGATACATGATCTTCTTCATTTATTATATTTTCATATCATCAACCGAAGAACTTATTTCTCGTGCTTCAAAAGCCTAATAATCTTATCTTTTATGGTTAAGTGGATCCTCTCAATGTGGAGGATTGGATGTAAAAATTAGAAATGGTGTTCAGTCTCCTTGAGAATCATAAGTTGTTGAAGGTAACTTTTTCTAACTTCATTCCTGAATGTCCAACCTAGAAATTAAGGATGTCGATTTCTCAAACCATGCAATAAAAAGATCATAGCAGGATGTTATTCAAGGATCATTCTTCCAGAAGTATTTCTCTATGATTTTTAATGTGAGTAAAGAGATGAATATGTGATATATACATCAAAGTGATGTAACAGTGTTGAATTTTTTTTTAATTTATACATCCACTTCCATTACTTAGAAGGTGTGTTTGGGGTGGGATTCCTTGAATTCTCAACATTTTGAGTATGGGATTTATATAGGTATGCAGTCTAAGGTGTTAAAGATAGATTAAACCACTTTGGATGATGTGGTGAGGAAGGTTATTCATGTTGAGGTTGTTCTAGTGTTAGTGATTGAGTAAGACTTCCTTCATCTAATTATTGGATGTGGTGAAGGGAATTCCATTATAAAAATAGATAATTGGTATGAGGTTGTTGGTGTTGGTCATGGAATTAAAATTCCTTTATATCTTTTAATAACTACTTCTATGAACAGGATCACAGTGTGTCATTAGTAAGAAAATACATATAATAAAAATTAATAGTTTTTGAATGATATTATGAAATTTCATTCCTATGTAATCCACGGTAACATTAAACAGTTCTGTCGGGGT
Organism: Viscum album; assembly: GCA_963277665.1. Taxonomy (NCBI): domain Eukaryota; kingdom Viridiplantae; phylum Streptophyta; class Magnoliopsida; order Santalales; family Viscaceae; genus Viscum; species Viscum album. The sequence goes on from OY728162.1 coordinate 43,702,900, forward strand.
GTTTCCAAGAAGGGTCATGGAGCCAGATCTACCTCTTCAAAAGGCACCTCGTCCTGATTGCTGGAGTGAAATTTTGTTCTAGGTCTATATTAATTTCATTTATTTAAGTATCCCTTTTTCATAGTGTCAGTTTCTAGTGAGGTAGTTGTGTCAGTTTTATTCTCTTTAAGTTGAGATATAATCGGATGATTTGGATCTCCACATAACTTTTGTTTCAATAGAAGTGTGTAATTCTTTTAAAAATTTTAAATTGTTCTATTATAAGTGGTGGTGTGTTCCGCATTTTCCATGTTCTATTGTTTCGTTCTATTGAAAAATATTATGATGCATGTGCATATTCAATGTACATATCATTGTGAAATCACCAAGTGTGAACAAAGAGATTTTTTGTGTGTGTTGTGATCAAATTGTTTTGTCTGTGGTGTGTTGTAGACACTTGTGTCACTAAAGGGATATGTTGCAATCAAGGATCATTAGCTCCTAATTATTGGGTAACAAATGTTTCAATCATTAGGGCTCCATCAATAAGCCTTGGAGTGAAGTTATTCACACTATAAGGAAGCCTCCGATGGTGTGGGAAACTTTGGTTCAGCACTTGGATACCCTTTTTGGTGATGTAGTTTATCTGTTCTTATTGCAGTTTTCCCCTTGTGACATGATCTCGGTGGATTTAACATCATGAAATTCTAATGGTACTTCCATATTTGTTGAAAGTATCTATTTGGGATTCTTTATTTGGATGGTCCTTATGAGTGGGAAATGGTTTTGGTTCATGCTCATCTAGAGGTGATGAATCATAGGTTGGTTTATCATCTGGTTCTGTGATATATTTGTGGGGCCTCTCCACTCCCTTTCCCATATAGAGGAGGTATTTGATCATTTTTTGGTTTTTCATACTAGTCTATATTGGTGGATCCACATAGTTGATTCTTAATGGTGGGTAGACCCATTTCACTTTTTGATAAGGATTAATATATAATTGTGATGTTTTAGTTGTTTTCTAATGGTGGGGAGTCTGTTATAGCCTCTCGTGTTGATAATGTGGTTTAATTTTTAATGAGTCTAGATAGAAAACTAATTCATTTTGATGTTTTTTGATTCTGGGTTGTTTTAGATTTGGTATAATGTTAGGATTAAATATATTTTTAACAAAAATCATGTTCGAATCACAGTTGAAGAGGCTTTGGTTTGATTTATATATCATTTCTTGCGAAATCATTTTGGTTTTTGTTGTTCTTTGTGAAATATAAAAAATTTATGTTTGGATATAGATTACATATTCTTCGTCATAGAGTTCGGAATATACCGATGTTGAAAACTAGTGTTTTGTTTGATCAACTAGATGATTTTGTGGCTTTTAAGGGGATGAAAGTGTAACGGTGTGGAGAATTATGACACTCATATGTCTTCTTAGGGTTTCTATTTCATATAATATTTTGTTATATTGTTTTCCCTAGGGTTCTAGGAGTTCCAAGATTAAATTTTTAGTTATGCAGTTTTTTTCTCATGTTATGTTGTTAGGGTGTACTATTAAAAGAGCTAGTGAGACTTTCTCAAGGAACCAGGATTTTAAGGGTTAATGAAAAAGGCATGGAAGATGTACTGAACATAGTTTGTCAAATAGTGTGTCAAGCATGTGGGTAGTCCTTGTGCCATTATATAAATATTTCATATAGTTGGAACATAGTTTTTATAAACATGCATCCAAATCATTCTGGGTCCATGTATGTTATGTGAGGGTCGCATGGTTGGCGCAGGGTTTGGTAAATCGTGCATCCATACCATGCACAGTGTCCATGTCATCAAAAAGAAGAAATGGTCATTCTACCATCTTAGTATTTTATCCCCAATCCACCCATTTCATCCTCCTCGAGGTTCATATATTCTAATGGTATATCCTTATTATCCATGAATTCTCCTCCCTCTAAATGTAGATCTAAGGGATCTATTCAATGATGTTGTTTGAACATTCATGGTAATCCCACCGCTCTCTTCTTCATATTCATTCTTTTTCCATTTCTCTCTTTATTTATCATTCTCTCTTTGTCTTGTGGACATAATATATATTATTACCTTAGTGAATTTTTGTGGTTTTTTATATTTATTGTTTCTCATGTATGTTCATTCTTTATTTAGACTTTGTGAGGTTGTCCCATGTGTGCCTTGTTAAAGCACCTTTAGTTTCAGGTACGTTTCCCTTTTCACATTCCATTAAATTCAAGAATCATTGGATTCATGATTTTCAAACCACCCTTATCTGTTAAATATTTATTTTTGATCCTTCTTATAATTTTTGGTGTGAAAATTGGAGATTTATTCCATATTATGAGGTGAATAGCATTGTTTTGTTAAATACTACACACCAAGGGTTTGATAAAATTCATGGTTGGAATTTTAGTATGATTAGTGGATTATAAATCAAGAATTGAATTTTGAATGAATTTTTGACATCTATATGGTGGGTTTTTTATTTCCAAAATATATTTATATATGGTTTTTATCATGAAAGTGGTCTGTGTTTGGTTCCATGGAAATGGTATGATATGTGATCAGGACTTGTGTAAAATTTGGAATTTTAGTATGTGTGGTTTAGGATTGTACATGACATACAAGAACCAACATGGATCTTTTTTAAATGATTCTAAACTAGAAAATGGTGTTTTTATTATTTTTGGAAAGGTGGTTTTGATTCATTAGAAAAGGATACTTGATGCCTGTTTGGATCTTTTGTGATATTAGGGGAAATGGTTATCTTGAAAATCTTCCATGGATAATCTTCTTTACTTGATTATATTTACTTGACTACATGTCTTTGATATGGAGTTCTCCTGATCAATTATGTTGAATTGGTGGGAAGTCCTCAGTGTGGAATCTTTATTACCCATTTACTTTGAGTGGAATGACATATCCTTAAAGAACACTCATTTTAGATCTATGAGATTTTAGGAAAGAGATTGATCCTTGGGAGATTTTGTTTCATGAATGTTGTGTGAATTATTTATATATGATATATGTCTATGGGATTGGACACCCGTTTGGCATCTCTTGTCTCACTCCTTTATTCTCGTAAGATGGGAACCTATAATACCTAGTGAACTTTCATGGAACAATCGTTTCACTGTTTAGGATTGTTCTCTGACTAGTGGACCATTGTAGGGGATATGATTTGTTTTGTTAATTATTTATATGGTATAGTGCTGCTCAGTTAGATCATTTAGTGTGTGATTGAGTGTGTGGGAGAAATTTTATGTCATCTATTGAAGAATTCATTCCAAGATGTTACATGATGTATATAATGTTCTTTATTATTTCATGAGATCCTAGGTCCTCCAATGTATATTGGTAGTTAGTTGATTACAGTGGATGATTAATATGCTTTTTGGTTGGATACTCTTCTGTCATTATTTCCATTTCCCTTATTGTGTGATTATTTTTTGTGCTCTCATTTGTGGTTTATTTCTCTATAAAGTGATGGAATGGTTTTCAAGGGATTATGAAAAATGGTGAGAAATTTTTTTATCTTCTCTTCAAATATTTTTAAATAAAAATTCCACTAATTTCCTTAAAAATGATAATATTGTATTCTTGTAATGGAATATACATTTGAAATGAATAATGTAATTAGACAGTGATTCATTTTAACACGGAAAATACATCGAAAAGCATACTTTCATATATTGTATTCCAAAACTGTTGTTGATGTTTTTTATTTAAATAAATTCATTAGGGATAGATTTTTTCAGGTAGGCCTTTAGAGTTTTAATACTCATTCATATATTTCTTTCTTGTTTTTATATTGTGATGAAGGTCTCATTGTTGCATTGAATTTCGTGGGTGATTTTTGGTCTTAGAATCAGATAATGACCCACGAGGTCATATAGTGATGTTGTGGTCATCAATATTAGTTTGGGTTTTTTATTCAATTTTGTATTTTCAAGTTATGAAAAAATGATATTCATTTGGTTATAGAAATATTTATTCGACCTTCTTCTATTTTTTCTAACTATTATGTTTATATATATATATATATTGGGTGAAATAATTCCCTTATCTCTTTTATGATTCAACGATACTAGTTTCTAACCTAGGTGGATCGAGAATGGCATTAGAGCCATTCCAAGGATCATCTCAAGTGACATGTTTAGCACTGACATGGGATTGTTCATGATTTTGATTTCCAGCATGCCCAATGTCATTTTTCCTCCTATAAAGAGGAGGGAGGATCCATATCATTGATGTCTCGGACTATGGATTTCCAACATTCTTCATTCACCCACACCTGTAAGATAAGTGTACAATGATGAGTCTACTGGTTGTTTGTTAGGGCATGGCAGAAAAAATCTAAAGATCAAATCATATATATCCCAACATTACACATCCCTTCACTATAAAAAGAGAAGAGTTTCACATCTGGTTAAACATTTTTTTCTAATGATTTCAATCGAGGAACACATTGATTCCACAACATGCTTTTTCATTCCCTACAATCTTTCCTTCCAAAGGTAGATGACCTCCACCGCCAAGGTTGGTGATGTCGACTCCCTGATTTAAAAAAGATGACGGGATGTCAGTTCCTCCTTCCACTGATTCATACATAGATCGCAGTTCATAATATCTGTCTGCCTCATAAATTTGAGTCATGTTCCGGAAACATATTTTTGATTCAATCTTGATGTTACACTAGATATTTAAATCTATTCTCTCTCTATAGGATAGGAACCAATAGTCATAGTGGAAGGAAATTTTGGAATGTTTGAGTATTTGAAAATATTGGGAGTGTTTTGAATTGGTAATGTATTCTACTTTTGAAGTTGGTATCATCTCTTATGTGAGACTTCTTGGGAATGAAACCTAAGGCATGAAATTTCTAAAATGATGTAATTGATTGAAGGGGAATAAAGTATTGTAGAATCGTTGCCTCATTCATCAGATGTTCTTTTCAAGATGTAGATGTTATTATAATTACGACATATTTAATGTCTTGTGGGGACTCATTGGCCAGTAGTATAACTCTTTAGGGATACGTTTCCCATATATTCTTGTTATATACTGGACTATAAGGATAGAATCACATAAAGATGTTGAGGTATGGTGGGGACCTTGGGTTTGGATAGTGAGTTATTATGTGTGCCCCATTGGTAAATATGATTAGTCATTAGGGTTGTTTACGAGTAATGTGTCTCCCCATGGGGGAAGAATATCACACGTTAGGGTTGCTCAGGGGTTAAGGGTGTCCCAGTTAGGGAATATGATCACACTTTTGTATTGGAAGTGTGTCTACATGAGGGAAGGTGGTCACACATTAGTGTTGGATTTGGGTCCCCATGGGGGAAGATGATCACATATTAGGTTCAACTCCTTCAAGTAGGAAGACATGAAAATTTAATGGAAATTTTTTTGAATCAGGAATAATCCTCATGGATGTATTCCAAACATGACTAGTCTTCAGGATTGATCCATAGAGAGTATTACTTTGTATTTTATAATCTTATAGGGATAAAAACCCACATAGTTCGATGTTGCAGTTTAAGGTCTGGTGATAGGACATGTATATGCATATGGGATACCCAAGTGGTTTGGTGTTATCCCTTTCTTTTCAGACAGGTTTCATCCCATGTTCATCTCATAGGGCAGGACTATAGTGTATCATCATTTACTAATGACTTGGTCATGCAGTTTAATGTCATAATAGAAGGATGTGGTGTTATGTAGTTTAATTCCATTCAACTCATATGTGGTGAAGACAATTACCATGGGGGATATGTCCATGTATGAGAGGAGGGTAAATTAGTATCTATCGTTTTAGGGAAAGTCTTGTAGTTTCCACTTATTCTGCCACTTTTGGGGATTACATGCATATTAAACAAGTTCCTCAGGGTGGTGAATGGTGTAAACACTACCATGGTGAAGTGAGTTATAGGGGTCCTGACATTTGGGTTCCATTTATAAGGAGAAAAATGCATTAGTGTGCCCATGATTAAGAGAAAAATGAGATAAAACCATCCATTAAAAGCTACAAAAAATGGGGTTGGACATGAGGGATGATTATTCTAGTTACACAGAAGATTGAGGTGAGAATGAACCAGTTTCAGATTGGTATAGGGAACCCATGCAGTAAACATTCATAAAGGTGAATCTTATAAAAGGAGACATCGTGGAGAATCCTAGAGGATTAGTTTCATGAATATTAAATATTCGTGAAGGTTGAGGGTCCCATGAAGATAAGGGGACCCATGAAGATATATCATTCCTGAATCATGGTGGCCCTACAACAGAATAAATTCATTGTCCTCATAGATATGGTTTTGTTAATGATTACTATGTCGTGAAACAACAAGAGCTGCAAAGGTATTTATTCTAAACCAAAATTCATATAACATAATGAATATAATCTCTACCTTGGTTAGAGGTTCTCAATATACCATGAGATATTGGGTTTTGAATGATGGCTTCAAATAGAAACTATTCTCCAATTTGTGGGGAAAGATTATAGTTTCTCTAATTCTGAGAATTGGTTAGAAGTACAAATATCAGGCCCCACTAAAACTTGGATGGAGTGGGATCCTTATAGATACCAAGGTGGTTGTGATATATGTTTCATAAAAAATACAACCTCTAATGGGAGGAACATTACACCATAAATGGTTATGTCTTATACCATAACCACCCATCATTACCATCCATTGTGAACCAGGACCCCACCCCTACCATGATTCATCACATATCATCCCCAAAACCTAAAGGATGTGAATATGAAGACCATGTACCATCATTCATTCAACACATGAATGAATCTTGAATGTTTTTATGAACTAATTAAGAAGGAGATTTTTTTATAAGCATATTTTTTATGGTCAGGTTGTATTATACATTACACACATAAGAAAAAAGGTGGAATAATTATTTATGGTTGGTAAATTTTATTTAATTTAAATTTACCTAATGTATTTTTGTATCTGTATAAAATTAATGGTGAGTAATTTTATTTTAAAAGTTATCTGGGAAAAAATAAATTAAATGGGTTTAAGTAATTTTTATTAAAAAAATCAATCATGAATCAGTCAACAAGAAAAATACATTAGGTCTCTTAACCCCTTATTGAAAATACTTGAACAGAAGGCATTAAAATACCCCAACACATTCAATCAAAAATAATATATATAATTTTTTAATATATATTTTAATATGTTCTTATTTTTAATTTTAGAAATTTATTTTCAAATAAATAGTAATTTAAAATAATAATTTAAATATAAAAATAATTAGAAACTAAATAATGAATTTTTAATAGTAATTTATATTACTATTAAAAAATTATAATTATAAATATATGTTATTAAATATTTACTTTAAACTTTAATAATTATTCATAACTAACACAATTAAATATATTAATTTTAGATATATTAGTAATTAATTAGCAATTATTAATATATTTTTTATTATTATATTTGATTCTATTATTAAGTAATAATCATTAATAATGATCTCATACTAATGAAATTGAATGTGTTGGACATCAAAAAACCCGATGTGAGGTCCTCATTCCATGAAATTTAATTTTATTGAGGCCATTATGAAGAAATCTTATATAATTTTGACGATATATGCCAAATACCAAAAAATGAATGGTGTCTTTAGACCTATTGATGCATCAATTGACTATATAATATAGGGTCCCACTAATTACTTATTAAATTCTAGTGCATTCACTATTGAACAAAATGAATAGACAATATAAGATCTACCTTTCTAATAATAAACTGTTCTAAAATATCAATATATGAAATTTCTACACATTTCTTTATTTGAATAAATGATAAAACCTAATCATAACCCATTCTTAGAAAAACGTTCATTGGATAAACCATACATAGTAACTATTAAAATAATCATTCGTGTTGTAATAACATAACATTGAATGATAATAATATTACCCATATTAATAAAATATAATAATTTATATATGAACTAAATCCAATATGAGTTATGTAAAATTTTATTATCACACCATAGATAACAATCAGAATACAACAAATTCAACTCTGAAATAACATGATCATAATCCATCCAGAGAATGAAAGTGAATGGTTTCCAAAGAATATATACCAACAAGTGAGAAATAATTTTCAAATGGGTAATGTAGTAGGTATGTACATCCCCATAAAATAAATAGAAAATACTATATAATACACAAAAGGGAGGAATTTACTCAGAGTATATGAAATCAGTTCAAAAATTATCATAAACTAAAAAATGGAAACTGAGTAACCAGAAATACTCACTAAAGGGGGGAAAATAAATCACAAGACACTTGAATATGGGAAAATTTCTTGTCTAGTAAATCCCATGAAATAAATGTATTTTAATAAAAATATTTTTATGCGTTGTGCATACACCATATAATGAAAACATTGTGCACAAAATTTATTATGTATCAAAAATTATAATTGAGATAAATAAAACCCTTCGGCTTGAGTGACACATTTTGATCAACAAAAACCTTGAGATTTAAAGCGTGGAAAGTATATTTATATACCATGAAATGAATGGGATTAAAGTTATTTAAGCTCACATTTTCAGTATACATACCTCAAAAATTCATATAGGTGTATAAATACCAAATTTGTCTTAATAAATAGAAATTGTGATAGAATCCATTACATCTGGTTCCCTTCTTGCATGATCATACTTAAACCCTTATATCATAAATATATCCATATTAATTATTTAATTTATGCCCTTAATCATATCAATTTTTAGTCATCTTATTTATAAATATTCATTCTCTATATGAATTCTTCCGATTTTTCACATTGGGAGATTATAGTTTTTACCTTTTATCATAGTTCAATAATAATAGTGTATGCGTTCATTAATAATTAAATTTCATCGTTAATATATATTTAATATAAAGTTTAATTATTATTTATAATTTTATATGATGATTAAAATTCCGTTTATTTTTGTTTATTCTATATACATGATGGTGAAATTGATACAAGGAATGTTTTATATGTTCTTGATGATCGAAGTGTGTTTTCGTAATTAATGAAATAAATAATAATATCAAATCACATGATTTTAAAAAATTATTATTTTCAAATTTATAAAATATTATACCAATAATTATATTCCCGTAATCATTCATGTTATAAATTCATAGTATTTTTCAATTAGGTGGTTAAACATACCGAAACATGAATACACACTGATTTCATGAATGATTATGAGGTGTTTTTTTTGTAATTTCATTATAAAAAAAATATAATTATATTATTTGTTGTTTATTAGTGTGATATATTGGATTTATATAGATGTATAAGTAGAAATAATGGATATGAAAACATTACATAATTTTAATAAATGATTATCCTCTATTTAAAATAGTTTTAAAAGATTAAATTAACGATGAACATTTGATGATCATATAATTAATACGCTGTAAATTTTTTCTTACTAGAAATATAATCATATATTAAACATCATTTTAATCCTTTAATAAAAAACATCAATCAGCTATTAATGGTGTTAAATGAGAACAAAACACATTATTTCTTTCATGTATTGTCTCAACAATACTCTATAAATATTATTTATTTTGATGCTCAAAATACCAATTATTATTTAACTACTGGAATTTCATTAAATTAATATCTGCAAATTACTTATTCATTTAAAATATTTATTCTTGTATTATATTCATGTTATAAATATGTGAAAAATAATTGTTACGGAGATTAGAATGTGTTTTAGTGTATTTAGTTACACTATTTGTACCCTACGTTTGTTAAGAATAACATAAGGAATCAACCATACATTTAGAATAGTGCATATAGATCATATACCCTATACTGGAAAAAAGCATGAGACATCAACCCTATGATTGGATGGAATTATAAATTTATTTAAAAGTGAATATATAGATTTTCAACTCTACATAAATATCAAACCACATGTTTGAGGATAAAAATTTATGCTACATCAACCCTACCTTTGTATACAACCCTACATTATAAACCCTATATTTAATATTTTTTATCATAAGGAGGGATATAATGTTTGACTATTAAATGATGGTGTATTAAATAAATGTTTTGATCCGAGATTTATGAAATGTTCTTGATAGAAGTAAATAACTTCTCAAAGATATTGTATGATAGATTGAAAGATTTTTTTTATGATACATTCAAATACTAGTATTTAATGGAGTAAATCATTCCTATTTAAAAGGGATGTGATGAATCCTCTAAATGAATTAAATTTTAATATCTATGATCTTTTTGATTAGATTCTTGGATCTACTCAATTGAAAGAAGGTTGTGTATTCTATTTATATGGTAATAATTTTTTAACATTTGATATATCATATGTGTGTTTGATAAATGCAATATATAACATAATTTTTGGGAATAACTTTCTACATAACTTATACGAATAATGAATGACTATATTATTTTCAGAAGATTATACACATTTAAGATAAATATTTCAACCTCATACTAATATAACTAATACTTTTTATTTTTTCCATTCATATTGAATAACATTTTCTACAATGATATCGTCAGATTTATTCTTACTTCATTAAATTTATCTTTGAAGAATATGATCCATATTATGGCGGTTCCTATTGTGACTAGGGACATCAACCTCTATCAATAAAAAATTTATACTCTTTTTATTTATTTGAACCTACATAAATAATGATCATAAAATGGATATATTATTACCCAAATATTTAATTATATCATTTATTAAATACATCCATTTTTATTATACACACAACAAAAAAGGAATGGGTGGTGGATAAAGCATGAATCTAATGGAAATAAAAAGTGCGATAAAATCCCCCTACGTTCCATCTTGACACCCATCCTACTCATTAAAAATACCTTTATATAAAAATAATTTATTATAAAAATTTTAATGAACCATATTATTATATCTAATACGATATATGGTTTTATCATGAACTTATATTACCCTCTTATAAACAATCATATTATATGGTTTCACTTCAGGTAATATTCTATTTTCTATTCACATGTGTCTTAATCTATAATATTTCAGTTACATAAACATATATCATGATTCTAAAATTAAAAACATGAAATAAATATAATTTATATTCAGTATATTTGTATGATAATAATCTACATAATATATAATTTTAAAATTGAATACACTATTCATGAAGATGGTAAGTCGCACGTAATCATGAATGTTGTTTTAGTTTTAATTATAATATTAAATGAATGAAGGTAAATGAAATATATATATATATATAATATCATCAAAGTATCATTATAATGTTATATATTTCATATTTTCCCACTAAACCCATCCTTAATACATTCAATGTTGTGTCTGAACGAATCACATTTCTTTGAGGGGGAGGTAGTCTACTGTTCATCAATTGAAATTAGCGTACTTCAAACAAATTTAATATAAAAAAAAATTTGTTCCAAAAGGAATAAATAATCCTAAGAATATAATAAATATAAAAAAATTACATATATAAAAATATTTTCCATCATTATTTACACCATAAGAGGAGATAAAGGAAATCTGAACAATCATTGTTTACTGAAGTGGCAGTTCGTCGTACACATTAACAGTATGTTCGTTACCCATTTTATGGAGTTGTGTGTAAGTGTAGATTGAAAACATAGAATAAAAAAATAGTATATTTATTATATTTTATTGTTATAAAATCAGGGCTAAGCATAGTGGAGGGGTGGATAAAGAATATAAAATAACAGATCATGAGAGAAGACGTTACCTCTTATTCAAGTAATTCCATTTGGATTGTAGAAAAATGTTTTATTGGATTTATTTATTCTTAAAATTAGGATTCATGTAAAAAGGGATTTATTTAGGGAATTTTATTGGGCATATCATGTCTAGTCTTGTGTTTTTTGAGAGGTGTGAAGAAGACAGAGAGTATTTATACTTTTATTGGGAAGGGAAAGGACTTACTTGATATTTAAGAAAACAAGGCGTACCCACATTTTTACTTAAAAAATTAATAACAAAACAACTAAATTCAGTAATGTAAGGATCATGGCTGAATAATTTCCTCTAATGTGGTTTGGACAATTTTCTATGTCTTTTTTTGTTACAAATTTAATTTTTAGTCCTTAGTAATGCATAATTTAACCTTTATCATTATAATTAATTTTATTGACGTTCACTAATATTTTTGGTCTAAAAATAATTAGACCTTATTAGATATTATAAATTATTCTGATTACGAAAATGGAATACAATTTTTCAAATTTCAATCAAATAATTGGTATAAATTACATTAAAATATATCCCACTATTGGGTCGACAATGTTGGGTTTTAATTAAAAAATTATCACAAGTTTGAAATGTTTTGTATATATAATTTCAATGTGAAATAGGTTCCAATAACCTAAAATGGATTAATTGATAAAATTATAAAATAATAAATATTTTAAAATAAATTAAAATCATGTTCATAATTATAAATAAATTAGATGGAAAAGCAGTTTTTTAATTAAAATACATTATTCGTCACCATTCATCCAAAAAAGTTGTTTCTCATAAAAATCCAAAAATATATCCCTAATATAATTCAAAATTATACTTAAAAAATTATATTTATTTATCAAATTAAATATTTAAATGTGGTTAAAATTATTATTATTATTATTCACATAATGACATTAACAATAGTTCATTTTAGAAAACAGTATTCTTAAATATATAAGTACATTACTAAAATATTATCATTCATTATCAATATTTATTTTATATATAAATCAATTATAAAAATTATATAAAGAGTATTTATTATTATCCATATAACTATGTTGAATTTCTAAGTTATAATTATCTCATTTAAATAATTATAACAATAAATTGATATTTTGAAGAAATATTAGTGTTGCATGTAACATATACTAAGGTGTTGTACCATGTATCATACAAGAAGTTGGATTCATGTGACATACGCAAATTTGGATCCATGTTAGTGTAATTTTTAGATTAGGGAATTGAATGGAATAAATGAAAATTTAATTTATTTGAGAGAAATATCCAAAAAACCCCAGGTTGTTGCATTATACCCCCTTAAATGAATTTAACCCATGAAATTAATCACTTGGGTAAATAAATGATGATAATTCCGAGTCATCATATACTCAATTTCCTATGTAGATTATTCAAATTGGGGATTTATTCGAAAAACATTAATGAGGTGAGTGGTCTTGTTTGATATAAAATTCTATGATGGGTCTAAAATTTGAACTTGTTGTTCTTTGTAAGACAGAACCTTCTCCAAGGGTATGGCCACTTAGTTTAATACATGTGATGGGTAAGATATAAAATTCCTTGGAATAAATACATGAAACACATCATGGACATGATAGATATTATGATAACGTTCCAACTGAAACGATTCTGTATTGATACGATCAAAAATATCGAAGGGACTGATATTCCTCAATATTAGATTCCCTTTCATTTCAAACCTCAAAACATTTTTCTATGGTGAGATTCGTAGAAACACCATTTCACCATCTTCAAATTCCAGATCACGTCAATGTTTATCAGCATAAATTTATACTAACTTTGAGCTTCCTGGATATATTTTTGAATGGTTATAACTTTCTCAACCATTTCGTTAGCGATCTCATGTCCCAAATAATTTCTTTCCCTAACATCATCCCAACAAATTTGATCTCTAAATTTCATCCCATAGAGTGCTTTATAAGGATCCATCTGAAGGATTGTGTAAAAGATATTGTTGTAAGAAAACTCAATAAAAGAAAATTATTTTCACAACCACCTTTATAATATATGTTCCAAGATCTCAACATATCTACTAGGTTTTGAATTATTCATTCAAGATGACCATCCATTTGAGGATGATAATCAGTTATAAAACTCAATACTGTGTCAATTGCTTATTGGAGACTTCTCTAGAACATTGAGGTGAACCTCAGATTCCAATATGATACAATGGAATGTGGTACTGCATGCAACTTTACCACTTAATTAATCTATATAATAAAAAATTATCTTGAGTGATGTCTTATCGGATGTAGATTAATTGTTCCAACTTAATTTGTTGATAGACTACAATCCCATATATCATTAAACCATTTACACTACTGGAAATAAGATCTATACCAATGGTTTTGGGGAAACTGTTGGTATAGTTCACTAATTGGGACCTATACCAACGTTTTCGCCAAAACCGTTGGTATAGGTCACTAATTTGGAGCTATATTAAGGGTTTGGGAAAACTGTTGGTATAATTCACTATTTTGGAACTATACCAACAGTTTTGGAAAAATTGTTGGTATAGGTCCCTTATAGAGACCCTATACCAACGGTTTTGGCCAAACCATTGGTATTGGTCACCCCTATACCAATGGTTTTTCTAAAACCTTTAGAATAGGTCCCAAATTAAATGAATCTATACCAACGGTTCTCAAAAACATTGGTATTGGTACATGTATTTTTAATGGAATCTTCTTACAGAGGACATTAAATAAATCAAAATTTAAAATACTTATGATAATACATATAAATATTTATAAAATTATGTTCACAAAAGTTTTTTTAGGTTAATGGTAAGGGCGTTCAATCACAAATGATAGGAGTTTGGATCCAGACCCACCGAATGATTGTTTTTTGAATTACATATACCAATGGTTTTATGGAACCGTTGGTAAAGATTTTCATATTACATATACCAATGGTTTTGAAAACTGTTTGTATAGGTCTATTCCAATGGTTTTCCCAAAACTGTTGGTATGGACCTATCCCCATGGAGTGATTTCCCATAGTTCTCCAAATAGTTGGTATATGTTATACCACCGGTTTGGAGGCCTATACCAATGGTTCCAAACCGTTGGTAGAGGGTATTTTTTCAGTAGTGTTATATTATTTGGGTAGTCCAAGCGAAATATCCATAGTGATGTTCACCCATTTCAATTCTGGAGTGGGTAATAGATGCAACAACCCGTTCAAAAGTTGTATTTTAGCCTTACCTGGTTCGCATACCATGTACCAAGATAGATACTCTATGATATTTCTCTTCATTCCATCCCACTATAAGTATTTTTTCAATTCCATATACATCTTCATTCTTCTAGGATGAATAGAGAATAAAGAGATATGATCTTCCTCTAAAAATAATTCTTAAAATATGGTATAGAAAGAAAACATACATGGTTCCTAAAAGTTATCATTCTATCCTAATCCATGTTAAACATTTTAACATTTCATACAATATTTTCCAGATCAACATCTTTCTTTCTCCCCTTCTAAATATTCACTTGGATATAGGGTTTCACATTCATTTGATTAAGATATGAAACTTCTCGTTCCTTAAATATTTCTATATCCATCCATTGAAAATCCAAAAATATTTGATCTTTTTTATCTTAATCCTAGATAAACTAGCTTCATCCTTCGAACTCAAAGAATCATCCACCTTGTTAACTTTCCTAGGGTGGTAATTTATTGATTAGTCATAATCCATTATTATCACTAACCATCTTCTTTGGTGTGTGATCACCTCTTCCTGTTTGAATATATATTTCAATATTTTATGGTCACTATATATATCAATATTTTATCCATAATGATAATGCCTCAATATATTTAATTCATAAATCACTATTCCTAACTCTTAATCATGAGTTGGGTAATTTTTCACATTTTTATTATACTGTCATGAGGCATAAGAAACAACCATGTTATTATACATAATTACATATCCCAATCCATTCTATTATGCATCACTAATGATTACAAATCCTTCTCCACTATTGGGTAGTGTAAGAATTGTTCCACTGACAAACCCTTTCTTCGGTTCCTTGAAAATTTCCTCACATTCATCTATCTAGAGGAATACTATACCCTATTGAGTTAACATGGTCATAGGATTATATAGTCATGTTAAATTCTCCATAATCTATCGATAACATCCAGCTAAATAAATAAATCTACGGATCTCAATCACTGTGGTTAGTCTAAGGAGGTATTCAATAGCTTTTGTCTTTAAAGGATCTACTATTATACAATATCATGAGATTATGATACCCATAGAATGAACCCATTGTATCCAAAATTTAACGTTGTTAATTTTGGGTATAGATTATCCTTCCTTGGAGTCTTTAGTACTATTATCAATTGTTATTAATGGTCTTTCATTCAAATTTAATAGATAATAATACCATATATAAAGACTAATACAAACTGAATGAGGTCATATATAATGACTCTATTCATTAAATACGTAAAGATAAAAGGGGAATTAGTTAGACGAAATGAAATCACTATATATTCATAGTTTCCATACCTTGTAAAGAAATATATCTTAGGTATATCTTTTTTATTGACACTCAATTGATGATATCCATAATTAAGTTTAATCTTGAATAAATATTTAACTCTTCAAAGTTGATAAAAAATTCATCAATACGAGGAAGAGGATACATGTTCTTGATTATGATCTTGTTAAACTCTGGATAATCAATATAGATCATTATTGATCCATGTTTCTTTTTCACAAAAAAGAATGGTTGCACCACAAGGTGACACACTTTGTGGAAATAACTTATCAAGATTTTCAAGGATATTCTTCTTCAATTCCTACAACTCTATCAGAGCCATTCTACCCTGAGACAATTATATTTTTGTAGATTGATTTTAAAGTTATATTCATAACTAAACTTCATCTTCTCTAGGAAGACTCAAAAACTCTTCTAGAAATACATTAAAAAATTCAATACAATATTCATATCATCACTCCCTATTTTATCCTCAACCAATTTAGATAAAAAACCCTTTTTAATGGGAATTAATACCCATACACTTGGTGTAATCTTCATAATATGTTTATGATTCTCATCACATTGATGGATGGTTATAATAGGGTTTGAATTATCAAATGTAACTTACTTTCCATGATAATTGATGTGGTCATTTTGTAGAGAAAGTTCATCATAGAATAAGATGACATCAAATTCAACTAGAGGAAGAATAATATGATTTTAAAAAGGAACATTCCCAAAAAATAAAACCAAAGTGGAATTCTAGACTTTTGGGACCACAGTTTGTATGAAGATTGTATTTTTTGTCAACAGTTTTCAATGCTAGTCAACATGAATGAGGATGTGAAGAAGGACTCCAATGTTAATGGATATTGACTGAAGTGAAGATGCCATGAGAATTTTTATGAAATAATAGCATTGGATTTAATGCTTGGGAAATTCTCCATGAAGATAAATCAGACGACGGTTAAACTGATCATATATTCAAAGAAGTAGTGTCAAAGGTGGCACATTGTGGACAACAATGACGAATGGTGCGGTATCATCCATATGAGGATGATTGATGAAGAATGAGGGTTTGAATAAGGCCATCAAATTATTCATGATTGAAAAACATGAAAGATCTTGCATGAAGAACATAATCATAATATTTTTATGAAGTGTAGAATGATGGTAGAATAATAAGAGAGAATGTGGAAGGGCATGACATTCTTAGGTAGCCATGCATTGCACATTGTATCTAAATCATGAGATGATTTTCTGATTATTATTTCACAAATATCATCAATTAAGAGAACATGTGACACAATCCATATGAAGGAATGTGGGAGTAATGGTGAATTTAGTCACATTTAGTTTCGATTGGAAGTAAAGATGCAAGTACAAGACATAGAAGGATCAGTACTCTCTGTTGAAAATCTGATGATGCAAAAGTTGTTCGATAAATTGATACATATCCTGATAGTGGATTTCATGCTTAAATTAGATGAATGGTTATGTAATTCACTATAGAGATAAATTAAAAATTAACGGACAATATTTAAGGGAGGTTTGCACGCAAGATTTTTTTTTGCGCACAACATTGAAGGGAGTTTGGAATCATGCACGCAAGGCATGATTCGAAGTCCAAACATAAAAAATCTCAAAGGAAGGAAGTGCATGAAAGATTCCTGAAGTGTACAAAATATGAGGTTAGCACAAAAGAGACATAAGAGCCCAAAGAGAGGTCAGATTTGGTTTTTCTCGATGTGTCAAGATCTTCCGTGACACATCGGTTTTTTTGGGCGCAGCGGTCGAAGAGGTGTATAAATAAGAGGTAACCCCATAAAATTTGAGACTCTCAACACATAGAAGAGATCGGCTTTCTGAAGCTCATAAGAAATATATGAAAATGTATTTTCAACAAATAATTAAGAGTTTCACAAAAGAATGTATAGTTGTGTGTAATAAGATAGTTTTATGCCAGATAGAAGTTGTGCGCAAGAGGTCTTCAGTGACAAAAGTTGAATGTTGTTCACAAAACATTAATGTTTTGTGTAAGTCATCCAAATATGGGTGCCTGAAAGATTGGGGTCCCGCTGGCCTTCAACAGCTTCATATCATTCTCGAAGTGACTTTGCGAAGAAGGAAGTACCATGAACCATTCGGTATCATGTAGTGAAGTAGAACCACACTCACATGACTGCTTTTTAACACTCTCAATGTGATTTGTGAAGTGTAGAAGAACTAGATGTGCTACTAAACTCACATATGCACAAAGGATGAAATAATTATACTGATACACTCTTGTGTTGGTATTGATAATTGAAGAAAGAAATTAAGACACTACTGTACTATTCCATATTATAATGTCTCAATTAGAATGAAGAGAAGAAGAGAAGAGTGGAAAATTTATATTCAGTTATTAAGGCCATAATAACTATGATTATGCTATGCTGAGTTGGACTTCATTGATCTAACATTCACAAGGGATATCTTGTGATTCTAGAAGGAAGAAGAGAAGTGATCTCAGTGTAGTTGGTTTTTCACTAAAAGATAAAGTCTGAAGAAGAGTAAGTTTTAGTGAAGCTGGTTTTTCATTGAAGATGCAGAAGAAGAATAGTGTATAGATTACATGTTTTCTATAGAGAAAGAAGAGGTTGGTTACTTTCATGATCCTAAGTAACAAGGAGAAGAATAAGGTTGTGGATTAACAAAGTAGCACTGTAGCATCCAAAAAGTCTCAATAGGTGGAAAATTATTTTGGTTATGAAAACTCTTTTAACAGAGAGAAGACTTTTCTCAAAGGAAGTATAAATAACCAGCTAGAGGCTGCAAGACACTGTCTCCATATGCAGTATAAAGAACCATAAATTGTAATGGTATATCCTACTTTTTTTATGTTTGAAGAGGATTATCTCCATTCCCCCTCCAAGTGTAGAGAGCCACACAGACTTGAGGATTGTTTTCATAGTCATTAAACTGTAACAGAATATCACATTATTGTGGATAATCCATGAACTAATCATCCCCGTGCATGGAAAGGACGTATCTACTCTTATTGAGTTGTGGACCTTGTAAAAATATCATGTGAATATTTTTACTGATTTTTATTATTGCATAAGACATGGAAAATAGAATAAGATAATCAAGATCCTAATAGGTCAAAAGCTACAGGGATAAAAGTTGGAATTCTTTTAAAATATTCCCCAACACTGATTCACCCCTATCAGTGTTAGGTATATCCCAAATTGGTCCTCTCATAGACATGAGATGAAATAATTGTACCATTAGAGTTTTTAATTGAAAATTCATCATATAATTGTATTTTTTGAATAATAACACACTTATAGAATTCCTTAGATATGAAAGAGTGGTAGATGTATAATTAAATATGATATTAATAGTTATGGAGTGGATTGTAAGTGTACAGTTCATCATGGATTTATCGCACTCCTCATCAGAAATATGGAATTTATGGTATTTTCCCTTATTCCATTTCTTAAGTGGTTATTGATGTCGATTATCTTCACATGCACTTGGGTTTCAGAATATTTAGTATAATGACAATTCTCCATACACTTGAAGTAATATATCCTTAAAGTTACATTTTGTTTAACATCTTCTCCATTGGAATTTAAACCTAACTTATTTCCATCATTTAGAAAATAAATTTCCTAATGTCATTCCCATCCACACTTAAAACACTTATTAGACCACTTATGGAAATTTACATCATACCTATTTAAACACATAATGAATAAAGGAAATCTCTTATTATTTTCTTCCTGGTTTTTAGATTTTTCATTAACCTCTATATTACTCTTATTATCAAATCCATAAGATTGATATGTAACTCTAAACTACATTTCAACCATGATATCAGAACACTCATTCTCTTCATAGATACTAATTTCTCTTATGGACAACTCTCCTCTAATATATTGATTTAAGACACTAAAGAACCTATAAACTTTAATTTCTAGATATATAATAATTCTGGAATCATACCACACATATATCTTGAATTTACCCATGTAGGTACCAGCAAATTCTTCAACTCAAAGAACTATTTCTCCATCATGGTGTGAAGAATTGGAGTAATGTATTTAAATAAAAATAATCTCTTGAAAAATTCACATTCCATGGATTAAATCTCATCATGAGTCCTGGTATTAATTATTATAGTTGATAAACATCCAGAGTGACATTATCATCCCCCAAACATTGTAGAACAAATAATGTCATTTCAGTAGTAATGATATATTGTTTTGAAAGAAGTGGATTAAAATACCCGCTGAATGAATGAGTACTTTTCCACATGAAAGAATCAACAGAACTTCATTCCATCATTTTATCATTCAGAGGCCAACCATAATTCATATCATGAGAAAGTTATATGGGAATAGCAATGTGGTTTTTCATTCCAAATCCCATATAGTTTATTTACTCAAGATCAAAATTGATTCATTATCTATCACCATCACCATTAATGTGGTTCCTTTAGGTTCCATCCATTTACTAAAAATAAAAGCATAGAGTAAGGAACAATTATCATATTTAGGAACCTCATATTCATGAAAATTCACATATAAAATGTCTAAATTGTAACACCTTCATTAATATTTGACACCATAGTTTTATACATGGTTATTCATAGGAAAATTATATTTTAATCATTTGTGATGGTTCTCGAAGTATTTTCGAATTCCTAAACCATATCCCCCTAAAGTGTCAAACAATGTGCATAGAAAGGCTAGCTTTCATGTACCAGATTACCCCGACTCAGGCCCGAAACATGTTTTCAATGTTTTTTCCTTTGGTAAACTTGTGCTGAAGCAACATCCACTTGTAGTATATATATATGTATTTATAGGAAACTGATCATTATACCCTTCACAAACATTCTTTGACATATTCTTATATGATTCATTATGAATTTTCTTATACCTAAACATTTACATATGGTTGTGAATATTGTTTTCTCATCCTATATTACAAAGGATAACTACAAAATTACTTTTATTTTATCTATAGAGACCCTCGCATTTCATAAATATCCATTATATAACTTTTTTTGAATACATAAAACATTATATAAAGAGAATCCCAAAGTATATTCTAGTCTAGGTCCTTTGGAAACAGGGAAACATAAACATTAATACATAAGGGAGCTACATTATCTCCCACTACATTCTTCTTTACTATCAACCTTATTAGACATATACAACATATTACATATCTACATAACCTAGGGAAGGAAACATAAAATAATGTGACCTCAAATTCATTGTTATGGTAAATAAGGGAGATATGTAAGCATAATCATTAGAATATGAGTCTGAGATTATGATCATGAAAATAAGATATTGTTCCCTTCATATCAAATATAAAATAAAGGATTCATAGTATAATTCATGGAAATTCATAAGGCTTGAATAATAAGTAAATAAAAAACATAATTCATCAAATAAAGATATAGAAATAAAATATGGAACTATAGAAGAAAAAAATAATATAATATGATTTCCATAGTATCAAAGCCATTTTTTCGAGACCATATCAATGGACAATGTCCTTTACAGAATCGAGTTTACACACTATTCCAACCATGTTCACCCTCTATTCCATAACAATAATACTGATTTGAGCCTATTTCATATTCTATCCAAGTAATACTCAATTGATTTCATTTTTCATTTTATCCATGTCTATATCATGAGATATAAATATTTACATAATTCATTTGAGGGAGATATAGGTCCTAGCCATCTAATAGTGAAATCATACATACACATTGTACAAGATCATAAATTTTATCTCACAACCCATGAAATGAAATTGGTATTTTATCTTTGTTTCTTACAGTTTGATACCCACCAATGATAATATTTATATGTTTCCAATGTGAAATATTCAATTTAATTGTGAACCCTATATTTTTCGATCCAATTTTTTATTATAATGATTTTTTTATATACTTATCCCAATCACATCAATCTCTAAACCTTTTAAAAAACTATAAATGAGATATTTTATCCATGAAGAAACAAGACAGACTATGAATATATAAGGTTAGCTATATTGATTTTAATCAATCATGTCTTCAAGAAGTATTCAATACCCATGACTCTCATTAATTTATTTCTTTTGAATCTATTTTTATTGAATGTATCACCTATGTTTAATCAATATATCTGTTTCAATAGTTTATTTCTATACATCCAAAGAA
This sequence comes from Viscum album, assembly GCA_963277665.1. Taxonomy (NCBI): domain Eukaryota; kingdom Viridiplantae; phylum Streptophyta; class Magnoliopsida; order Santalales; family Viscaceae; genus Viscum; species Viscum album. Next base: position 43,725,430 of record OY728162.1, read on the forward strand.
ATTGAACTCATTGCTAATTTTAATTTCATCTTAAAATACACTGTTACATTTAATATTAGTTCTTTTATGATATATATAATCAAATACTTTCTTGATATAATATTTTATACAAATGATAAATATACTAAAAATAATTTTTTTCAATTTCATATTTTATTTCTTAACTGCTGTTTCTCTAACATTTCCTATAAATTAATATTCTTTCATTTTTTATTTCACATAAGATATTTTATTTAACCAGTTGTTTCCATTGTCATTATTTATTAAAATTTTATTGATAACATTTTTTCATTCAAATAACTTGATATATTTGGGGTTTCATAATATTCTAGCTCTATATATTCATCATTTCACAAGAAGAAGATGTTTCCCAGAAAAATGGATATTATTCAACTCACTTGGTGAATTTAATGATTCTGTTAAGTTAAATAGAAAATATTGAATACTCATATCCATATATTATTTGATCCCAAAGGTATGTATTTTCATTATTTCATTTAATATTTCTCTAACATTATAGAATTATTTGAATTCTCAAATCTCAATTGTGAATTTTCATTTTATAGACAGTGGGTTACTATAAAAATGATTTTCAATAGGTTTACTACTACTGATGTCATAGTGGAAGCTGGGTCTATACTCTTTTCGACTGATTTTCGACACTATAATTACATAGGATGGTTCATTGATTCATATTATGGATTTCATGGCCTCTATGTGTTTACATGAAAAGATAACATGGAATTGTATTGTTAATACTCTATTTATCAGTGTCGATTATGTTTCATTAATTCTTTCTAATTTGATTAAATCATTTTTTTTCAATATTCAAAATTCAAATATGTTGTAATTTTATTATTACTATTTAAAATTTTTATCAGGAGTGTGTTTCATAGTTCATTGAAACGTTTGTTCTAGATTTAAGAATCAAAATTTACAGGTTGTTTCCATTAGATTTATTCATGGAACCGGAAACCTCAAACAGTTATTTATCCAAAAAGGACCTTCATTCCAAAGTTAGATGTTCATTGTGTTTTGAAATGTACAATACTTAAGAACGTACATCAGTCGAGAGGATGGGAGGTTAGAATCATCACCCCCTTTTGGGGGAAATTATTGTCGACTCTAAAACTCTCTTTGTAAAATTAATATATTTTCTGGAATCATTATTATTTCACCAATTATATCATAATTATCCCTTGGAATTTATAATCACTTATTAATAGGTGTAAAATTTTAGAATCATTAGTATGAATTAAATGTTATTCATTAATGAAAATTTCTATATGTATTCGAGATTTTCCATCAATGGTATCCTATATTATACTGCTTAGAGATTCTTTTAATCATCATTGTGATGATACTGTTTTTAAGCCACTCAGTGGGGCACTCTGGAATTTTATTGTCCTCTAGGGAGACGAAGGTTTGTTTTAATTTTGGGATTGTTACCAAAAGATAGTATAACTACGTCTCCTAGTGAAAGGAATCAGAACCCTCATAGTTCAGTGCCACCAAATGGGACACATCATTCCATTTATGTTCATGTGATAAGGACCTCTAAGAGGAATGTGCTTAGTTAAAACTTAGTGTGGGACTTATGCTGAAGCAGCCCGAGGAACATGGAAAGGATATGGGTTTCTAAGTAGGATCAGACCCCGTGGAGAATATGGCCCAAGGAGGGGAGGGTTTATTTGATGTGTTGGGTTTGACCCTCAAGGAGGCTTCCTACGTATCCCATATAAATGGGAATCAAATACCACATAGTTTTATAAGTCTCATAGGAGAGTATGGTCCTCTGAGAGAAATGAGTTTGGGATTACTTCTTAAAAAGGATGCCTTGATGATTTTAGGATTGAATTTTGGGATTATTTCCTAAAGAGGATTCCCAAATTGGGTTAATTAGGATTTGATTCCTAGGGATGATACCGAGTGTGCTCGGGTCCTGAAAAGGGGCTTCCTACATATCCCGGTTTGAACATGAATTAGAGTTCTCGTAGTTCCTTGGTAGTGTAGATGTTGTGATCATGACAAATATTTAAGCCCATGTGTTCTATGCTCAGTGTGAGAAACAATATAATGTCAATGATTCAACAAAGGAATTCACACTTAAAAAAATTTCCTCCATCACTGTTAGAAGAGGGTGGGTTGACCATGGAATAGGACAAGGCAATGATCTTTCCCTTTGTTCTCTTCACATTGGAAATGGGTCCAATGGAAGGAATAAAGGGTAAAGGTGTGGGGATTATACCAGGATGGCTTCCCTTAAATTGATCTTGGTAGAGGATGGAGATTTCTCATAATCATTCATGGAAAAGTAAGTGTGAAGTGTACCTTCCCTACCAGAGACCCAAGGTTCTGGTTTGCCTCTTTCAGAAGGGGGAGGTTAGAAACCAAACCCTTTATCAAACTGGTAACTTCCCAAAACTGTTTCTGGGAGAATGTTCCATGTGATTGTTGATATAAAATCTCAAAATCATCCCATGAATCCTAGCCCCATTGTAAAACAAATGTCATAATCCTATTATAGTCAAAATAAAAACCCAAATTGGAGACACACTGATGAGACTTTTCCAAATGTTTCATATGTATGATGGTTTTGGAGGATGTCTCAATATAATCCCTTTTAGAAAAGTGATCCAATGAAGAATAATCCTTTTCATGAATTTGTTTGAGGAAGGCTTGATGGATTGTAGACTGAATAGAGTGAATATAGTAAGTGAATAAAATCGGGGACCCCAGGTAGACAAGGTCGTGCAAGTATGGGTGCACAGGTAAACATGGTCCACCCGATGTTAACTATAGGGATGAACAACTTGTAAGGTAATACTTGGGTGAGACCATTCTCAAGCCTTCAATAGTGTTCACTGTTGATCCATGAAGTGGGGTTCTCTAGTTACTGTGAGAGGAATGGGCAGCATGCAAGTATTATTGACTTAGGGAGGTTGGCTGCTTTAGGAACACAATTGTTATGGTTCTCAAACACTAAAAAGACTTATGTCCAATGATCCTCCCCTAAATCCTCCGCTCAAGGTGTTGATGAACTACCTTGGACATTTTGGAAGAATAGGGTGACGTACTAGGGCGATGAGAGCAGCAATCAGGTTTCAAGAAATTTCGTCGATACAAATGGGAGCCCCAATAGCCTATTTTTATGAAAAAATATGACCTTTGGAAATATGGGTTTTTGTGCACAAGTGACTTGCACACTAGAATTTGGTGTGCAAGTACCTTGCTCATCGATGGTGATTTTTTCTAGACTAGGGCTCCTCAAAAAAATGCCTTTAAAAATCATGATTTTTCTTTATGTATTTTCCCATTTTCATTCTAAAGGGATTCCCTTTCCATTTTTGACTCTTTAATGGAATGGAGGTTCAACAAATTCCCCCCCTTAGAATTGGATCCTAAATGAAAAAAGGATCCTATACTGAGGTGATGTAATGAAAGAGAAAGACAAAGGCATTGGGGGCGCAAGTATTCGGTGTTCAAGTAGCCTTAGGCATTCAATTTTTCAATGCATAAGATTTCTAGTGTAGAGGGTGATAACTGTCACTTATATATAAGGGGGTTAACTTCCACGAAAAGTCTTGAAACTTCCAAATTCTCAGATCTCAGTGCTCAAGCGACTATTAAGATGCTTCATATTCATTGTTCTTATTCTGTACAATTTAAGATGTTCATCATATGTGTATCGCCATACTTGTGCGGCAACATATACTTGTGTGAAAACTTTAAACTTCTTGCACCTTAATGCCTTTTCCATATTTTTGTAAAACAAAAAAAAATTAACTTACTTTAATAAGAAGATCACTATTTTTTTGTAGGTTTAATGGCTCCCGAAAGAATTGGAACTGCTAATGAGGTAGCCAGCATGAGGATTGATGACATGATGAACGCCGTTGGTCATGATTACTTTGATGTTTGTGAAACCACCCTTCCAGAATTAGAAAAATATTTGAAGATGTATCACCTCAACTTTCCTCAGAGAACCCATGTTCTATTGTACATATATGAACATTTTTAGGATCCTAACATTACAGATCCAATGAAATATGTCCCACATTCTTGGTTTCAAGATTATACCAACTTCTAGTTGGAAAATTATTCTATTGGGGGATCATTTTGCAGTGCTGGGATAGTAGAGAAATATCATATCAAGCATCATAGACCGTCTACTCCAGATTTAATGGCACACACACATGAGCTACAGCCACACTGCTATTAATCTATCTTCTATGATTCTCAGACAGATCGGTCTAAGGGTTGGAAGAAATGTTGGGATTTCCATCTTGGATGATGTGAAAACCCCGCGTGGATGTGGGAATACTGGGTGTGAAAGACATGTACATAATTTGAAAATGATTTGAAATTTTTTTGGAATTATAAAGCTGTATGGGTTGGGAAAACCTATGTGTATTGTGATGACCATTTCATCCTATAGTTATTGAGTCGGTGGATCCCAGAGACCAATCCCTTCCATTTAACACCTAGAGAGGTAGGTATTATCTTATATGGAGTTTCAAAGATTTCTGGAGCTCCAATCCTTGGAGACATGTGTGATGTGTGTATTCCTCCCAAGGTGACTTGGAATGATCCGACAAAGACACCATATTTGGTTCATGATATGATGAAAATATTTACCAAACTCAAGAATTCAAGCACCGAGAAAACACATACCAGGAGGGATATTCATCCAGCGAAATGGATGGATGTATTTTTGACAAAGAATAACAAAAAGTGTCCCAATTACACCCGTCCAACTATCTGTCCAATGGGAGAGAAGAGGGGAACTCTTGACACCTTTTGGCCAACATTGGAGTAGGGGGAATTTGAAATATGGGGATATGATATCAACCAAAAAATTCATGCAAAGACACGTCTGGAATGTTTCTTACCCATGAGGCTCAGTGTGTATTTATTACCAATTCAAGATTCCAAAGGAGTTGTGAGGTCGTGAACCTTTGTTATTGCAGCAAATCTAGAAGAGAATTGGATGGTGGGGTTGGCTACTATTGTTTTGGAAAATATTCTTAGGAGTTTTCTACATATTTACAAAGTAAAATCACATATTAGAATAGTAAGACCAATCCAATTATTGTGGGGATGGATTTCTACTCATTTTAGAGTGTATGTTATTAAAAGTGGAGTACATGTTTTTTGGAAGATATTTCTAACCGTCTGTTCAAGCCTTTTTCTGGTATTTCACCCTTGTCCTTGAATACTTTTGACAACAATGCAATATTGACCATACAGAAGGAATTTCATTTAATTCCTTATGGGAATCCGCCTACAGGGAAATTTGTTGATGATGATTTTTCCAGTTTAGAATTGAGGGAATATATTCTAGCTTACAGAGATGGCTTTTTAGCCACCCTAATCGACAAGGATATAATAGGCGAGGCCTATGCTACTTATAGATATGCATTTCAATTCAAATGTAGAAAACAAAATATTTTATCCCCTCTCATTCTTATTAGATCAAAACAACACCCTATAGATTATATAGAATTATGGTTGTTGACATCTGCATAAAAGTCTAGGGAAATTTTTAATTTACCCGTTGCTGATGCAGTAAAGAGATTGACAATCTAGTATGCTAAAAAATGGGTTGTATCATACCCTAATGGGGTATTAATTCATGTCGTCCCTTAAGTGGGAGTAAAGAGAAGTAGCAAAAAGGAACCCCATCATTTGGAAGGTAATTCTTCATCATTAGGGACTGACTTTCAAGAATTAGAGGATGGAAGAGACGATGATGCAAATTCACCAAAGAGACCTTGCACCAGATATTATCCTCATACTAGAATAAATAGATCCACTCCATCAATCCCTACTGAAGTTATATTAAGGAGATCTTGTCGCCATAATTTTGAATAGCAGTGAGTTCCATTTATTAGACCTTAATATGTGATTGTGGGTGCTTTGAAGAAACTCAATTCCAAGGTTACAGGATCCTCCTCACAGCCCTCAGATATACATTTTGAATATGTACGACTGAAGGCTGTTCGAACATGGAAGAATCTATACTGTGATGATGAGACCATGTGGTTAGATCTGTGCGAAGGACTGCATATTCCAGGGGTAGGGGATTTACCAGCTTCTTTTGACATTATTTTTAATGATATTTCTAATGAGGTAATGAACTACATTCGAGATCTAGAAATTATCATATATGCACCTGATGAATCAATTCCTATAACAAAAGCAGGTGAAGGAAATGATATATCATGGTACCACCAAAGGGATTAATATTTCATTAGATGAAGAGTGGTGTGATATTTTAGATCATGAGGATGTAAGTCCCCTTTATTTTCAAAACTCGTCCATTTTTCAGCTTCAATTTCAATAAAAACATTATTACTTAGGAGAAATATTTTATTAATATTACATTTGGTTAAAGGGAACACAACTAAATTTCCTTCCCCAAAATATATTCCTTATGGCACTGCTCTTGGAGCTACCAGATCACCCCGTGAATCGAGATAAATATCCCCAGGCCAACTTGTCATGGAGGAGAAAATATTAAGGGTACTGGGATCTCTAATACCTATCTTTATAGACGACGATGTAAGCCCACCTAAAAATACGAAAAATAAAAATCATCAAAGAACGAAAACCATATTAAAGTGCCTATTTAGTTTTGGTAAGCCTCCCTGATAATCATGAATTTTAATCTTTATTCGTGAAAAAGTGTTTAAATGTTTTAAGATTATTGGGGATTCTTCTGTATCTTTTCTGAAAGAAACCACTAAATAGATTCAATGATCTATTGAAGGTGCTATTGAGGAAACACAAATTTTTTAAAATCCAATAGTTCCTGAAGAGGCATTGAAACCAATGGAACCAACATCTGTTCCTAACACATATCGGATTCTTTCTATTAGAGGAGAGGATGATTTCGGTAAATCAATAATATTATATAAGGAATCAAATGAAACAATAGTTGAATTCCATTATTTGACACTTTTAGGTTCATCACATGCACCAGAACATCTGGAAACAACTGATGTTGACCCCATAATTGTTGCTGAAGAAGCTACTTAGGGTCATAGGATGCTAGAGGAAGGTTGTGAAGATAACATGCCATGTGCTCTCACGGGTGAGACTAGCCTAGGATCTGATATACCATTGAATGAAATAATGATCCTTGGCATGTATTCTGACTAAATATTAGTACATGTTTAAATATCAAATGCATTAGAAGATTTTGGGGTACCTTGTGTAGAATCAACTGGATGTGAGTTCTCATTATTTGTCCTGTTAATATTATTATGATTAACCTGCAAACAATGGTTGATTGAAATATGAAATTCTATCTAAAGAATTTTTTTTCAACGGTACTTGAAGGAAGCATTGATATTAACATCAACCCCACTATTACAGAGAGATTGGATAAGGTGAATCTTGAGATAGCAGATCTTCCTGAGATTCACCCTGAAAATCATGAGCATATTAAAGATATGACTCTTCAACCAGAGATATCAATAAAAATTGATGGAATTGAGAATGTTAGGTAGGATTCTTCACAAGATGTTGACCTACTTCTAGGTAAGATATACTGATGTTGTGATCGCATTCACATTGGTATCTCATGAATATAACCATAATTCTTGATTTACAATATTGGTCTATCAACTTCAATGGATTGGTCTAGAAGATAGGACTATGCATTAGCCCAAACAACGTTAAGAGATGGAGTAACCACTATTCAAGAAGTAATCGAACATGGTACTTCTTTAAGTTCATTATTGCCAGAACATACCCCTCCTTATGATAGTGATTCTGAATCATACCAAGAACTGTAGAAGGACCTTCGTCCTGATCATCGCAAAGCATGTAAAAATATCTGGAAGTTAATATTTCAGATACCCCTTGAGGAACTACCATCAAGAATTACACGACATTCATCTCTGTTTATCATGCTAGGATTTGGCGGTTTTGGATAACCTAAAATTCATACTATGGTGAAAGAGATTATCTGGGGGAGGGATCAAGTGAAAAAGATTCAACCAGACTTTATAAAAGCGAAGCTGTATATCAATATTGAAGAGTTCCAAGTAGCAATGTCCCATGATAAGGGTAATCATAATGAAAAGTTTAAGGGACTGACACAATAAATTAAAGGAAAGACTCTTCAGTAACTACACCTTCAACAAGAGTAATATATTATTATGGGGGAGCTTGACTGATTGCATAGATTATTTAGAGAAGTCCATAAGGAAGGTGAAAAATCCAGCACATATTCTAGAGAAGCACTTAATCATGCTGAAGAGAGTGATGCTGGTCAAATAGAAAAAATCGATTAAGTTGTTGATGAAGGCTTAGGAAGCTATTAAACAAATGTAGAATTACGTATAATGCCTTTTGTAATTGTTGAGATAGAGACTCCAATTTGTGGATGCTCCTCTAGGAAAAACTTCATAATTGAAAAGTATTTTGTCATTAATCATTTAGGTTTTCACATTCATTAATTGCTTTTGTTTTTCATAGGCCATTGGGCCTAGTATGCATATTATGCTTTATTACTAGGGTTATATGTAAAAACCCACAAAATTTATATCTCTTGACTTTTTATTTTCCAATATTACCTATACCATAAAAAATGCACGTTTAGTGAGATGGGACTTGAATTTTTTTAGAGTTCCCTTTGTGGGTTCTCAATATATTTAGTACCATGTATTTAGTTTTTTGGTAGTTTAGAGTGATTTATTTTGGACTATAATGGGATAATATTTAGGGTTTAATAGCTTCGACCATAAACTTTGAATTAGATCCCTAAAAAACATTGTGCCTAATAATTGCTTTAATATTCTTTGAATATTTACAAGGGGAATTTTGAGCCATTATTTTTATGTTCACCTAATTTATAACTTGTATCAAAATAAGGGGTGTCTTCTTTAGGAACGAAGTTACCATTATTTGACAAACCCGTTGTGGGGGCTGTATTATGAATAGCCAAATAGTGGCATCTATTATCTGGAAAGAAAATTATGTAAAAAAATCATGCAACACCACCTAAGAGAACATGCTACATGGTCAGAAAAAATATTTATTTGATGTTTAACATTTTTCTATTGATAGATAGGGAAAAATGGGATTTTGGTGAATCAAGACCACAGTAGGTGGTTTTTCCAATGAAAATAATTTTAAGAATGAAACATGGTCTATTTTAGAACAACATAAGTCATGAATAGGAAAACAATCTCTTTACAAATTGGGTGTATGAGTAGTGATTAAAATTTTATCAGAAAGGATACTTTTTCATATCGTACTATGTGGTTTTAAGTCATGAAATGATGAAATTGTACTATAAAGTTGTAAGTCATGCAGTGAGGACATTGTGTGGATTTAATTTAAGGTCTTTAGCTCTGACCAAAGGTATGAGAAAACTCTCCCAATTTCTTAATAATTTGATCAAAAACATACTATCATATTCAGGTATGGAAGGTAAAATTGTAAAGTGTGATTTAAGAATTTTTGGAACTAAGAAATGATATGGGAAAAAAGGCTAAAATCATTAGACGAAGACTTTTCCATGAATGAAGTTACCATTATTTGAAAAACCTGTTATGGAGGTTGTATTATGGAGGGAAAATTGGGGCATATGTTCCATAGCCAAATAGTGGCATCTTTTGACTAACAAGCATGTTATGTAAGAAACTTTTTCAAGGCCGCATAAGGAAACGTGTTTCATAGTCAGGAAAAAGAGTTCTCAAAATTTTGACGTTCTATAGCTAAATGTCGAAGAAAGTTTATGAAGATTCAGATATTATGAAGCATAGAGCTTGTTTTATGGAGAAAGGTACCTGAATATGGAAATTATATTTCCAACCAATATATCCAAAGAATCAAAGGAATATGACTTTTAAGAGGGTCTGGCCCAAATATAAAAGATATGGTGTCTGTGATTTTAGTTCATACAGTTAGGACCAAAAATGGAAACAATATATAACATGAGGCCAAGTGATTTCAAGGTTATTTAATAGTTCATCAAACACATGTTGAGGTAAATGTGTAAACCATGGTTTTGAAGAATTTAAAATTGTGAGAAAGATAATGGGACAAGTATACTTGAATGACTATTTTAAAATACAGATTCTTGTATATTGTCAACAAAGATTAATGTGGACAAAGATACTGTAACCAAGAACAAAATTACCATTATTTGACAGACCCGTTATAGGGGTTGTATTATACTGATCCAAATAAGGCATATTCTGCATATCCAAATAGTTCCATCTTTTGATTGACATGCCTATTTTGTAGGAAACTTATACATGGCCCCCCAAGGGAACGTGCTGCATATTCATGAAAAAAGAGCTCTCATAATTTAGAAGCTCTATCACCAGAAACCGTAAGAATGATAACAAAAATATGAAAATATTCAAGATAAAGACTATAGGATGTCGATGAGGGTTTATGTTAAATGTTTATGAGAAATATTTTAATCAATTTTGACCATGAGTTCGATGTCATTTACATATATACGACTCATATGTAAAATGGATACTTTCTTTGTTTACTTTGAACAAATATGGTACTATGCAGTTTTAATTTATGATTTTAGGACTTTATACTATACAGTTTCAAGTCATTCAGTGTGGAAATTATTGACCCTATAAGAAATTAAAACACCTTAAATAAAGAAGTCGTTTAACCAATTTCTATGCTCATGTGAGCTATGCTCGGAGTGAGAAATAAGGAGGAGTAAGGGGTTTTTTACAATGAAAAGGTGATGCAAATGAAGAATAAGGGTATTATAATTCCATATAGTTTTACATCATGTGGTGAGGATGGAAATGAACCACTGTGAAAGGAAAGACATATTGTAACTAGATTAAGGGAAAAAACACATGTGTCACTATATGTTTGGTTGGTGAAAAAATCAAGTCATACTTAGTTATTATAGACAATTCCGATACATATTTGATTCTTACACAAGAAATAAATGTTTTTTTAATCACAGCTGGGCCCAATACTGAAGATATATGTGTCTCTAAATATCTCAAAAATAGATGGTAATCAAGCTGTACATAGTTCTTTAAACAATTATTCATCATGTTAATCGAGTTTGACATGAAGAATAAGGGAATTTGACACATTCTCAGAGAACAAAATAATCTTAAGTCATAAAATGGTATACGGACCAAATCATATATCTTAAAGAAATACTATGAATAGATATGATTCATATATAGGAGGATAAAATAAAATAAGATGATTTTTTTATTGTGGTTGGGCCCAAAATTAGATATTTAGGCATCTCTACGTATCTCATTAAAAATGAGAATCAAGCCATACAAAGTTCTTGAAACATGGTCTCTATGTAGATCTAACTTTGACATAGTAAAGTGAGGGACTCATGTACTACTAAGGAGTAGTGATGACGTCAAATTACATTTTCTTATGCAAGCTTCAAAAATCAAATAGAGAAAACATCAGTTTTACAAATAATGTCATAAAGTATAACATCATGAGATAAATAAGAAGATGTTACACACTTTAACATCGTGCAACATGGACTCTTATGGTTGTTTTGCAGTTTAATGTCTTGCAACTAGAACATGGGGGTTGTGCAGTTATGTCTTACAGTATGGACATTATACTGTGCAGTTTAATGCCTTGCAGTGAGTATGAAGATGTAAAATTACACAAAGTATTTCTTCAAGAATCTCCCATTGGTGGGAGTTTTAATGACCTCTCCATATATTGAGATTAAATCATAGGCTCCATTTGAATAGACCTTATGTATTGAATAAGGTCCTTTCCACATTAGTTCAAGTTTTGGGAGGTTTATTTCCTGGTATCATTGGATTCCTAAGGACCAATACCAAATCTCCATGAAGGAATTAACGAAGGTGAACTTTCTTGTTAAAATCTCGCGATATTCTGTTCCGATAAACTTCTAGATGATGCAAAGAATGCAATTTTTTCTAGTTTAATCGTTCCAGCTCATTGAACCATTTTTGAGACCTCTCATTTGTAGACAAATGATCAAATATTGCAATTCTAATTGAAGGAAATTATATTTCAATAGGTAAAACTTCTTTAGTTCCATATACCAATGAATAAGGATATTCTTGTGTAGCAGTACATATAGTTGTCTGATAAGCCCATAAAGCATTCAAATGATTATCCGGTAAACATTTATTATCTTTGTCAACAATATTATGGAGTATATTTGATAGGGTTTTGTTAAAATCCTCTATCTGTCCATTAGCCGCCACATGATAGAGAGATGAATGGTTGGACTTCATATTATGTTCTTAATATAACTCTTTTACATCAGCAGAACAAAACATCATGCCACTGTCCGTCAAAATAGCATGAGGGACACCAAATGTGGTGATGATATTATTTTGAAAAAACTAACAATGCTTTTGGGCCCAACTTCATTGAGAGGTATTGCCTCATCCCATTTAGAGAAGATTTCAGTAGTAGTGAGAATATACATGAACTTTTTAGTCATTGCTGGAGGATAAGGTCCTACTACATCCATTCCCCTTTTGGTAAATGGCCAGGAGTATTTAGCTGCATGTGGTAACTCTGGGGGTTGATGAATGATGTTCGCATGCACTTGAAATGGATGATATTTTTAGTGAAATCTATGAAATCCTACATCATTGAAGGCCAAAAGTATCCAACCCTTAGAATCTAATCAGAGAGATTGTGCCCAGATTAATTGGCACCACATGCTACTGAATGTACCTCTTTCATGACATCTTAAGTCTCTTTTCCATCAATATATATAAGGAGAATTACAACAGATCCTCACTTATAAATGATCTTTTGGTGGTATGGACTATCATAATGAGTAATATTGTCCACTCATCACCAGATATGTTTTTTCTCAGACCTATCTGGTTGAAGTATCCCATTTTGAAGATAATCCATGATGGATATTATCCATAGTGTGGTATGACCATATGGTTCAGAAATAGGGAAAATTTCATTAATTTCCTCTATTCTGGTTTGAAAAAAAAAGGTTAGAACACATTGCGATTAGTTATACTGATAATTTTCTCATTCTGATTTTGACCTAACAAGGTTGTAACTTCATTAACCAGTGCATCTCCATGGGAATTTTGTGATTGTGGTACATAGGATAATGTCGGCTCTGAGGGAAATTCATCCATTATCTCTCTGACTTAATCACACAAAGTAATTAACTTTTTTTCTGATAGAATATTCCATAATTATTTGTTTGATTACCAATTCTGAATCATTTTTTACCTTTAAATGATTCATTTTCACCTAAAGGTATAATTCCAAACCTGTGACGAGAGCTTCATATTCTGCTTCATCATTGGTACCACCATCCGATAATAGGAAATAATAATGCAATACCACCTTTTCTAGTGAAATAAGGAAAATTCTTAATCAAATCCTTCTGAGTTTAGGGTTTTCTAGTCTCTTCCCTGTTGGACTTCTGAATGCACCATCCAAATACATTTCCCATGTCTAGGAATTTTCATGAATAGAGAAGACCTCTTCCTCAGGAGGTTCGGTATTAAAATATGTATCTTTCGGATATGGATGCTTGGTAAGGAAATCATCTAGATCTCAGCCTTTTACTGCCTTTTGAGGAACAAAATGGATATCTTACTATTGAAAAATTACATCCAACTATTCCATATGCCTTGTAAGAATAGGAGAACTGATATAGTAAATGCTATTTTCATTCCCAACATAATTCTTTTGGGTGAGGAAGGAACCTAGTGATCACTCTATAGTTGTCACGTAGAGAATAAAGGGCATTCCTTCAACATGAGGCATCAATACAAGAGGGATCAAGAGATATTTCTTAAGGATATCATATGATTCTTGGCAATATTCAGACCATTTGTAGGTAAATCCCTTCTTCATTAATCTAGTGAATGGAAATAGTTGCCTATCAAATTGGTGATGAATCACTGAATGTACGCCAAGTGTCCTTGGAGTCCTCTAAATTATTTCAAATTTAGAGGAGGTGACATACCGAGGATTATATTTGTTGTCTCAGAATCAACTTCAACACCACGATGGTGCACAACGAAGCCAAGAAATTTTCTTCAGGTTACCCCATAAGCACATTTCAAAGGATTCAACTTCAAACTATGTTACTAATGTTTATTGTATATAGTCTCCAAATCAGCCAATTGATTAGAACATTTTATGGATTTGACCACCAAATCATCCATATAAAATTCAATAAATTTACCTAATAAGGGTTTGATTATATAGTGCATGAGACGTTGGTTCGTTACACCTACATTCTTTAAGCCAAGGGGCACTACCTGATAGCCAAACAGACATTGAGAAGCTCTAAAGTATGTAGATTATTTACCCTCGGGGGCGATTCAAATCTGATTATACCCAGAGTATCCATCCATGAAGGAATGAGCTTCATAGCCAACCATTGCATCAATTAAAAGCTCTCTAATCAGAACTAGAAAATCATCTTTAGGACAATACCGGTTAAGATATCTATAATCAATGCCAAAACTAATTTTTCCATTCTTTTTTTCACTAGGACAATAGTGGCCAGCCATTTGGGACACTTAACATCCCTGAAAAAGATATACTTTATAAGCTTATAAACTTTAGCTTCAATTTTAGAGGCATGAGTTGGGTGTGTTCTTCTTGCTGCTTGCTCAAATCCACGATGATCTTATGGAAACCCCAAATCATGGGTGGATACATCAGGATTAAGACCTAACATTTCTGTATAATTCCAAGAAATTATATATCTCTATTTTTCTTTAGAAATGAAGTATACAGTTCTATCTATTTAGAGTTCTTGACCGTACTAATTAGAGTGGGGCATGTATTTTCTTATGTACCATGATTTATTTCTCTATTTTCATCCACAGTGGTAGAGACACCTTCCTCAAATGTCGAAGGAGCATCCCTGATATCTTCATATTCTCCTTTATTATGTTTTACCTCTTCAATTTCTATTATCAAAGTAGATGATAAGAAAAAATTAAAATTTTAAGGGAGGAGTCAGTATTTGAACATCCCGAAGAAGAGACCACCATATCTGACCCTACTAATGATGAAGGTTCTTCATGTGGTATTAAAGAGGGATTAATGGATTGTGAATCAACATATTTGTCTTCCTCAAGCATTGCTACAATTTCTTCTACTCTGATTGACGAAGTAGAGTCTTATTGTAGTTTAATGGATGAAATGAAAAAATTTCCATTTAATCTTTCATCATTGATTGATGTGTCAACAATTTCTTCCATATTATCAGGCCCAGTTGCTACAATTGATATTATGGAAATTCTTGGACAGGTCTTTGGATTTATATTTACCCTTTCAATTTGATTGATAGGTAACACATAATCTTTACTCAAATGAATAAATGGATTTTATGGGATCTTCTCCAGCCCATTTGGGTCATTAAATCTGGTTATCTCCTTTTTATGGTTTGTGTTACTTTTGTGTGATAAAACACTGCCTCAATGTATTGAGATTCAGATGTTTTTAATGGATCCTTGTCACCATAAAATGTACTGATTTTACCATTAAAATATTATTTTATACATTGATCGTATGATGAAGGTATGTCTACATGTTGATGCATCCAAGGCCTTCCGAGAAGAATATTGAAGGTTGTGTCTTGACAAACAACTGTGAAATCTGAGTTGTGCACAAGATCTCCAAACTGAGTTTTGAGTGTAAATTTTCCCATATGTTATTATTCATTCTTATCATATCCTCGCAACATTAATGTTGAAGAAGATAAGTCAGATTCATTCAGGCCCAATCAAAAAAGTGTTTGAATGGGAATGAGGTTGACTTTGGATCCATTACCAATGATGGCTCTTCGAATGTATAACATCCCACCTTTTTATAACATAACTTTTCATTACATTTTACAAAACCGAGGATCATTAAGGTTTAGTGTCTTGGAAACCAGGAACTTAAAACATGAAAACATGAAAACATTATTCTTAAACACTTGAAATTATTCTCCTTATGTTCATCCTAGATTCATTGCTGCATCTCATAACCTGGGGACATACATCAAAAGAAAGGGTGAGCAGAAGTCCCAGTAAGGGAAACATGGAGAAACATTTAACATGTGAACTTGAGATACATCAACAATATCATGAAAATGAACATTAAGGCATGAGAAAGAAATCATGAGGCATATCATAAAGAAATAACGTATTTCATAACTTGAAGATGTGGATACAACATTTAACATAGAAAATCATTTTCGTTTCACTAACGTCCATCCCCAATGTGTCATTAAAAATTACCAAGGTTATTCACCAAGGTGTTGTTAAAAATGGTCATCTCTAGAGATTAAGACTTTACCCAATGCATTGGAGTGCTATCTGGGTGAACCCTTAAAATTTTCCTTTATTATCATGTGAGACACATATATAATCATCAAACATTTCATAAATATCCCATATAGCATAAATGAAATGGGTTTCCTTTCATAATCACAACTTTTTAAAAACTGCTTTAAAGACATGATCTTTATGTCACTTTAAACCCACGGAAAAGGAAAGAGGTTTTCATGAATGTAAATCCCATAATTTAAAATATAAAATTTTGATATATATGTGAATACCATTATAGAATAAAGGGCATTGAGTATTCACTTAATAAACTAAAATAATTTGAGAAAAAGAGAAAGACATTTTGAGATGAAAATTCTGCAGCATAACAGCTATGTTACAGGGTTTTAGAAAACATTGAAAAGAGAGGGGACATGAGTCACCAACTCATAAATGATACATAACACAGTATAGGGAAAGAATATAATGGATTAAAGAACATGGTAATGAAATTTGAAAGACATACCAAATGAAATGAAAACATTGAAGGAAGACAAAAATAAGATTTCTCTTATGAAAATTCGGCAACCTAACGACGTCACTTAAAAATTCAAAAAAATGAATTGACAAGATCAAATAGGGTATCCAATCATATGAAAATAAACTATAAGTAAGATATATATTGATTTCATACCCCAAAATAATAAAAAGGAACTTGAAAAACATGACAAGAAAATAGATCTTGAAAACGAGAATGGTGAAAGAATCCCTTAAACATTCGGCAGCCTAACAGCACCACTTAAAACTTCAAAATACTGAATTGGAGAGATCAAATAGGGTCTCTCATAATTTGAACATAAAAGATAAGTATTATAGATATAGATATCATACCCCATCATAATAAAAGGAACTTGAAAGACTTGACAAGAAAATATAACTTGAAAATGAGAAGGGTGAAAGAGTCCCTTAAAAATTTGACAGCCTAACAGCGTCACTTAAACATCAAAAAAATGAATTGACGAGATAAAATATGGTCTCTCATAATATGACCAGAAAAGATCAGTATGATAGATATAGAGATAATACCCCAACATAATAAAAAGGAACTTGAAATACATGACAAGAAAATAGAACTTGAAAATGAGAAGGGTGAAAGAACCCCTTAAAAATTCAGCAGCCTAACGGCGCCACTTAAACATTCATAAAACGAAATGATGAGAGTAAGAGGGGATCTCTAATCATATTAAAATTAAAAGGGAATTAAAATTAATATAAAATAACATCCTTCAACATAAGAACATGGATCATAAAAGAAATGACTTAAAATAGAGTATTTGAAAAAAAGAGAGTGGTTAGATCCCTTACCTTAAAATGTATCTCTTAAAACTCAAAGGATGAGACCTTGAGGGCTTCGGGGCACCTTGAAAGGGCTCTTTGGGAGGTAATGAGACCAGAGCTTCTTTGGGGGAGATTTGGGAGTGAATACTAAAGGAGGAAAGGGTGGGTATTTATAGGGAAAGTGAGGGGACAAGGTATTAATGGCCAAGGGACACCTCATTGGTGGTATTGGCAAAGCCATGTGCTTGCCCATGGAATTTGCCCATGGTATTGGCCACTTGGGACACCTCATACAATAATTCATCCCCTTTAGTCGACGATCCCTTAAAATATCTCATGAAATCATCATGATGTAGTCATGACGTCATTAAACATACTGAAACCCTAAAACTGTATTTTTACTATTCACTAAAAATTTAACTTATTCTGAAAACTCCCAAAATTTCACCTTAACCAAATATCGATGCTCTGATTTCAAAAATAAACTCAATTTTAAAAATAAAATATTTTAAATATTTTAAATTTAATTTTTTAATAAAAAAAGTTTTAACTGAAAATTCATTTTTTTTAGAAAAATCCCCAAAAATTACCTTAGCATAATATCAATGTTATGAATTCAAAAATAAATTCCATTTTATAAAAATAATTTTCTAAATATTTTTAATTTAATTTTTAATTAAAAAACACTATTCACCTGAAAAAACTAATACTTGACTAATAATTTATGAAACTGTTATTTAACCATTTTATTGAATCACTTTACTTAATAAAGGTGCCTAGATTATATTAATACTTTCTTTAAGTGAGATTACTTATCCATTTGGTCACATTACTAATCCTAAGCATAAAATCACTATTCATAATTTACTATTCATAAAAAATTAAGTCGATCTTATTAGACTCTAAATTTCGTACTAAACATAATTGCAGAAGACCATTTTTTGAAAATCATTACACATTTTTAATTATTTAAGGTTTACATAAAAAAATTAAAATATCCTTTCTCTAAAATTCATCAAGAATATTCATACTATATTTATCCGGAAATTTGAAAATTCATAAACTTCATCATAAGAAGAAATCAAAATTTTTATTTAAAAAAAGGATTACACAAGGTAGTTACGGTCTCCTTACATAGCCCCATATAACCCCATCATAGGACCTAAGTGTAAGGTGTGCTAATGTGAGAGAATCTGAGGGCGGCTCAGCCAACATTGCACGAGTAGTAATTTCTATCAGTTTTAATTTATCGCGAAGGTGATTTCGTTCTAGCTTCACACGATGAAGTTCAGCTTGGGTTTGGTCCACAACAAAGCTCGGTGGTGCTACCTCCATTCCATGTTTGTTAGATGGGCTTTGATTGGCCCGAGACTACTGTATGAGGCCATCAAATCTTCTTTCTATATTAATTAACCAAGATCACTTGTATTTTGAGACAATAATCGAATGGTTTAGTTTCCAGTGGTCATATTGACCAATGGTCATATAACAGTCGAAACCCAATGGTCTCATTTTAATTATACTCATGTTATCAAATGAAACAGTTTTGTTGAGTATAAAAAATAAAATAACACACAAAATTAGGAAATAAGATTTATTCAAAATTTCAGGACATTACAATCTTCCCCCTTATGAAATTGCATCCTCGCAATTTTTAAAATTGGTCTTGGAAATTTCATTGAAACTCCCACATCGTAAAATGAGTCATTAAAACTATTACCTTAAAAGAAAGAAAGGGAAGTACAAAGGTCACCCGAGTTAACCCATACTAGGATTCCATGAGGGAAAATATGGATATGGAAGAAAAAAAGGGGTCAAGTTTGGAGGGAGAGTGATAGAAAACATGATTAGGAGAAATTTAACCAAATGAAAATGACAAACATATGATGTGTGTAAACGGTTTTTAATTACCCAGTAGGAAACATAAACCAACAATGTTTTTGGTTTACGTTCCTTTTCTGTCACGACCTGTCCTCGGGGCCCGTGTCGTGACTACCCCAAGCCCGCCTTCCATAGGACAGGGGCTGGCGACTAGCACCAAGGCATAAATCCTGGTAAAAAGGAAGGCATTGTCTTTGTAAAGTAAACAAGCACCATAGAGTAAGAAAGCGGAAAATTAAACACTAAGTGAAAACAGAGTACAAATGTAAGTGTGGAAAAGTAAGTGGGCCAGTATAGAAACCCAAACTGAAAGTAAAGTACAACTCGAAAGGGAAAATAGCAACTGAAAAGTAAAAGCCGCTATACCGAGCTGTCCACTGGAAATCCCACCTGAAGGGTGGGTACAGATAGCTCCACTGCTCCTCGGGTCCCGCCGTCCGCTCCGAGCACGTCCCGCCTAGTGGTCCACCTCCAAGTACCGTCCTGCTCTGCAAGCCTCAACCACGATCAATGTTGTCCGTCGTTTGCAACCAACACAATGTTGTTCGGGCATAGCCCGTGCAGGGGTGAGTATAAGCTACTCAGTAGGGATCCCGAGACCCCCGAAGGTCTCCCAAAATTCACAAAGGATAAACCACAAAGGAAAGATACAATCACGAAGTAACAACCGACACTGCTTAGGTATATGCCCATACATATACCTAAGTCATCAATTCCAATACGCTCCAACCACCGAGCCCAAGTACAACTCAGTCCACACAGGAAAGTATACGTATTCCACACAGGAAAGAAAAAAGTAATCCACACAGGATAGTACAACACAAGCCACACAGGAAAGCAAACAGGATTCATCTCACACAGGTATACATCTTCGAAAGACAATAGAGATGATCACTGATCCATCTAAGTCGTCGGACCCACAAAGGATCGATAGGTACTAACCCCCGTAAGACCCACACAGGATCGGACCCACACAGGATCTGTAGGCGTTGGCTCACACAGAACCGCTGAGCGCTGACCCACACAAGATCGGACCCACACAGGATCGGTAGCACTGATCCACATAGGATCGCTGAGTGTTGTAGTCGTCGTCGTCTAATCCACTAAGGATTTTTGCACAGTCGTCGTCGCAGTCACAGTAGCAGTCGCAGCCAGCTCTAGGGTTCCCGCACACAACAGGCTCGTTCGGGAGGGTCCGCTCCACGAGCCGAGAGGCTGATACATCAACTGTCACATAGTCCAGAGTTGATGTATCCAAAAGTTCTGTATCGTCAACAGGAACTCAACGCAATAGACGGCGCGTCAATCGGACACCCGGTCTGAGAGTTATTGGCTTTTTCGTTCCAGGGGCCCGGTTGGTTTTTAAGGAAAATCCAACCCGACCGTACTCCACCTGCGTCCAAACCTCGGGCGGAGTATGCCAAAAGATCTGTCTCACTAAGAGGAACCCAATAAAGCTGACGGCACGTCAATCGAACGTCCGTAGCTCAAGATATGAGTGTTTCCGCTCTGAGGGCCCGGTTAGTTTCGTGTACGAACCAACCCGGCCGAACTCAAAGTATTCCTAAACCTTGAGTGAGATATACCGAAACGACCGTCCCGATCCAAGGATCGTATCGCCGCTGACAGCGCGTCGTTTGGAGGTCCGTAGCCCGAGTTATGGGCATTTGAACCCAAACAGTCCGATAACGGGGGTTTCGGGCCCGGACCGACCCATCCTGAGACCCCCCGATTGGCCCAAACCGGGTCGACCCACCCCGGATAGGGTCAGCCCGGCCCGGCTGGGCGCGGCCCGGCCCGGCCTGGTAGACCGGCCGGGCGCAGCGAGCCCAGCGCGCTGCCCGCTCGGCTTCGGCCGAGCTGTTGGAAAAAAGAGGGGGGCGCCTGCCCCCCTTGTGTAACCACGACCCCCCACAATTAAGGGGGCCGTTTTGGCCTGCCGGCCAGCCGGCCGGGGGTTTGAACCCCCGGTTGCACACCGGTCCGGCCGGCCCGCCCTGGCCGGCCGGTTCCGGCCTCCACGGGACCGGCGACGGCCGGTTCCGGCCTCCACAGGATCGGCGACGGCCGGTTCCGGCCTCCACGGGACCGGCGACGGCCGGTTCCGGCCTCCAGGGGACCGGCGACGGCCGGTCCCCTTCCTCGCCGACACCGGCGGCCTGGTCCGCCCGCCGGTCTCCTTGCTCCGCCGCAACCCGGAACCGGTCGTGACCTTTGTCGTCCGACGCGGTGCGACGGCACCGTGCCCCTCCACCGCGGCCCTGCTCCGGCCGCGACGTCTTCGGTTTTCTTCAACGCGGCGCGACGGTGTCGCGTCCTTGAATTTCTTTCCATGGCGCGGCACGACGACGCCGCGCATATCTTCCGCATGAAACCGCGTGGTCCGACGGCACCACGCTTCCTCGTACCAACCACAAAGAAATCAATCATGAAAAAGGAGGAGGGTGGGCCGTGCTTGTGCGGACCGGACCCATCGCGTTATTCGATAACAATTAGTTGAAAACCACGAAGATCAACAAACTAGAATCATGAAAGGAATTAATTAAAATAAAACCCCTACCTCGGTTCAGGAACGGTGTTCGTCAACGAGCCGCAGAAGACGAGCGTCGTGGAGGTCGGGCGTCGCGGGGAAAGAACGTCGACGTCGCAAAGCGAGGATTCGAAGTCGTTGATGGAGATTTCGTCGCGGAAAACCGTCATGGAAGAGACGACGCGGAAGAAGAACGTCGCGTCGCGGATACAGCGTCGCGGAAGAACCGTGTTCTTTGGCGGAGGAGTTCTTCGTTGAAGAACGGTGTTCTTCGTGTTCTTCATCGAGGAAGAAGGTGTTCCTTAGCTTTTTCTCCAAAAATCTCTCATACAACCCAACACCATTTCCTAATAAAATAAGTTCTAAACTTATTTTTTTAACAAAACAAAGCATTTGAAATTCAATTGTTTGAATTTACAAAAGCTTACATGTAACTCACCAAATTAATTACAACATGTTTTCAAATTAATTAGAGTGGAGTTAATGGGGAGTTAGGAATGTGAGGGGTTAAGAGGGGTTAGGGAGTTAGGGAAAATTGAAAAGGTGGGGGGTTCGTGTGGGCCCCACCCTTTTAATTATCTACACATGAGAAGTTGGATGTATGTGGGCTCCACCACCAACTTCCCGTGGGAGAAACTAACCACTTGAAAAAGAAATAAAATTGATTTAACAATTTTATTTACTTTTTTAATTAAAACCCATTAATTAACTTCTTCTCCCGCACAAACTCAACTACGGAAAAGGTTCCCTTAAGAGATTACCGGCATTGCGAGTTCATCGGTTCCATCGGATTTCAATTCCGAGCACCGGTTCAAAAGATAGGAAAACCTGGTCGTTCGTTCACTGAACGTACCCGAGCCAAACTTCGGAAATTGATTCCGGGCACACCGGGCCTCGGAATCAGGTTCCGTCAGAAATCGTGCTCTTGTAAAATTCCAAAGAAAATTAAGAAAAAAATTTCCTTGAATTTTATGGGTCTTTACATTACTCAAACCTCAGGGTTTTATGTCCCCATAAAGATACATCAAAACTAGGGAAACAAATGAGGGTACTGAGCACGCATCTGAGCCTCTCGCTCCCAAGTGCTCTCCTAGAGGTTCATGTGCTACCATCTGATGCGCACTAGAGGAATTGACCGTCCACGTAGGACCCTCTCTTGTCGATCCTCGATCTCAATCAGGACCTCCGTAAAAGTCGCCCCATCGTCAAGGTCAAGCTCCCCATGGTCAATGATGTGTGTCGGGTCGTTCACGTATCTCCTCAGTTGAGATACGTGGAAGACGTCGTGCACCCGATGCAACTGAGGTGGTAGAGCCAGGCGATAAGCCACCTCGCCAATCCTGCTGAGGACCTGGAAGGGTCTGATGAAGCGCGGAGATCACTTGCCTCCTTGGACAAGTCTCCGTAAACCACGTCAAAGTGAGACATTCAAGAAGACGTGGTCGCCATCCTCGAACTCTAGTGGCCTCGGCCACCTATCAGCGTATGACTTCTGCCGGCTCTAAGCTGTCCTCATCCGCTCCTGGATGACCTGGACCTTCTCTGTCGTGGCCTGGACCATCTCCGGTCCCACAAGTGCTGACTCCCCAGGGTCTGTCCAGCACAAAGGAGATCTGCAAGGTCGGTCGTACAACGCCTCGTACGGTGCCATCCCGATGGTGGAGTGGTAACTGTTGTTGTACGCAAACTCCACCAAGGTTAGGTGGTCCTCCCAGATACGACCAAAGTCGAGGACACATGCGCGGAGCATGTCCTCAAGAGTTTGAATGGTCCTCTCCGTCTGACCATCTGTCTGAGGGTAAAAGGCAATGCTCAATCGTAGCTGCATCCCGAACGCCTCCTGCAACCCCTTCCAAAGCCGGGAAGTAAAACGAGCATCTCGATCAGATACAATAGAAGATGGCACACCGTGAAGCCGTACAATCTCTTGAAAGTAAATTCATCCCATACTCTCCACTGAGCCCTGCTTTCTGATGGGTAAGAAGTGAGCCGACTTGGTGAGTCGGTCGACAATAACCCAGATGGAGTCGTGTCCTCTGGAAGTGTGTGGAAGTCCAGTCACGAAGTCCATAGATATGCCATCCCACTTCCACTCCGGGACCTCCAAGGGTTGTACCAAGCCTGCTGGTACCTAGTGCTCATCCTTCACCTGCTGGCAGGTGAGGCATCGAGAAACAAACTCTGCCACAACCTTCTTCATGCTCGGCCACCAGTGCTGTCATCTGAGATCCTGGTACATCTTCGCCACTCCAGGATGTACCGGCAATGGAGAAGTGTGAAACTCTCTCATCACCTCCTCCCGTAAAGTGACTGGTACCAAGGTACGTCCTCTGAAAAGGAAATCATGCTCTGCTCCAAGGGAGAAACCATCAGGTGCCTGTCCTGAGGATTTCTGTGCATGCCGCGTCTCACAGTCAGTGTCCCCACATTGTGCCTCTCTGACCTGCTGTAGTAGTGGAGGAGTGACTGTGAGAGACTGAAGGAAGGCTGCTCCATCTCTATCCACAAAGGATATCTTCAATGCGGCTAGCCGCTCTGTCGCCTCCTCAAGTAGTTGAATGCTTGTCCTCCTGCTGGGGGCGTCGGCTACCACGTTCCCCTTCACAGGAGTATAGACTATCTCAAAGTCATATTCCTGGAGGAACTCAATCCATCACCGTTGTCTCAGGTTCAGTTCCGTCTGAGAGAAGATGCACCTAAGACTCTGATGGTCAGAAAAGACTGTAAAGCGCTCCCCCATCAGGTAGTGTCGCCATGTCTTCAGAGCAAAGACCATAGATGCTAACTCCAGGTCATGGGTAGCGTAGTTCTGATCAAGCGGCCTCAACTGTCGTGATCCATAGGTGATCACTGCCCACTCCTGCATCAGAACACACCCGAGTCCGGTCCCTGATGCATCGCAGTAGACTACGTACCCTACTCCCTCCTCAGGCAACCTCAAGATAGGTGCGCTGGTCAATCTCTGTCTTAGCTCCTGGAAGCTCTGCTGACATCTGTCTGACCACACGAAGGGTTTCCCTTTCTTCGTCAAAGCTGAGAGTGGTGCCGCAACTCTGGAGAATTCTGGCACAAATCTCCGGTAGTATCCAGCTAGACCCAAGAAACTCCGCACCTCCGTCACGCTCCTGGGTGGCTCCCAAGCTAACATTGCCTCGATCTTCGCAGGATCCACTGCAACTCCCGCCTCAAAGATGACGTGTCCCAAGAAGTGGACCTCACGTAACCAGAACTGACACTTCGAGAGCTTTCCATAATGCTGGTCCTCTCGGATTGTGTCTAGTACAACCCGTAAGTGGTAGGCGTGCTCCTCCTCAGTCGTCGAGTAAATCAAAATGTCTTCGATGAAGAACACGACAAATCGATCGAGGTATGGCTGAAAGATCCTATTCATGAGGGCCATGAACACTGCTGGAGAATTGGTTACGCCGAATGGCATAACCAAGAAGTCGTAGTGGCCATACCGACATCTGAAGGCCATCTTCTGCACGTCCTCATCTCTAACTCTGAGCTGATGATAGTCTGACCTCAGGTCTATCTTCGAGAACCACCATGCTCCCTTGAGCTACTGAAAGAGGTCATCAATCCTCAGTAGCGGATAATTATTCCTCATTATCACTTGGTTCAGGCGACGATAGTCAACACAAAGTCACAAGCTCCCGTCCACCTTCTTGGCGAACAAAATCGGGGATGCCCAGGGTGAAACACTGGGTCGGATGAACCCCTTGCCCTGCAAGTCCTCCAACTATAACCGTAGCTCCCGAAGCTCAGCGGGGGCTATCCGATATGCTGGAGTCGATATCAGAGTTTTCCCGGGGTACAGGTCAATATAAAAGTCTACCTCTCTACGAGGAGGTAACCCTAGAACGTCGTCGGGAAAAACTTCCGCAAACTGATCAACCACTGCAGGGAAACCAAGACTCCACACATCAAATGCTCCTAGGATGAGGCTAGCCAACTGATGAGTGATGGGCGGTCCTCTCCTCTGTGGAAGTCCATCCTGTGCTGAAAAGGCTCCCTTCTCGCCGGTGAAGGTGAACCTTCTCCCGTCGGTGCGTACACATCACACCTTGCGCCTAAAACAGTCAATCTGTGCATGGACCGTAGATAACCAATCCATGCCCAAGATGACGTCGTAAGGCCTCAGCGCTGCTACAAGAAGATCCCAGCCAATGCTCTCGTCTCCTAGAGTAAGCTCACACTGTCGGCACCAGTGCGTAATCGTTGAGTCTACTCCTGTAGGAGTCTCTAGCCGTAAGGATCGAGCCAACGGCTCTGTCGGAATCTCCGAGCTCCGAACAAGCGCAGCAGCTATGAAAGAGTGACTCGCTCCTGTGTCTATAAGTACTGCAGCAAGGGTGGAATAGACACAGATAGTACCTCGAATCTCCTCGGGCGCACCGTGGTCGTAGGCCTCTACTGCTTGGAGCTGTGCCTGTCTCTGCCCGCCAACTCCTTTTGGTCGGGGTAGACCTCCTGGTGGTGGTGGTGGTAGAGCCTCAAAGCGTCTCCCACCACCTGCTGCTCGGCCAGCTCCTCTGCCTCGTCCGCCTCCTCCCTGCGGACCGCCACGGTCGACCCTCTACCTCTTCCTTGGTGGTCCCTCAACCGTCTGCTGCTCCTCGGCATGTCGGATCGGGCAATCACGAGCCATGTGGCCCTGCCCGCTGCACAAGTAGCATTGTCTGCCTCTCGAAAGACTGGCTCTGCGCTGTGTGCCCCGCACTGCTGAGCCAGTGTCCTGAGGTCGTCTGCCTGAGGGTATGGTCTTCCTGGACCACTGAGTCATCCGTCGACTGCCTGCTGCAGAAGACTCTGCCACGTGCCACCCTGCGGTGGGTCTCGGCGCTGGTGTAGACTCAGCAAGAAATCTCTCGATCAAAAGGGCCCGCTCCAGTACTCCTATCTGAGTCGGAATGCTAAGGGGGATCAGGGATGCCCTGATCTCGTGTCTCAAACCCTCCTCAAAGGTTCGGGCCCAGAAGAATGGGTCACGTACCATGTCGGTCGAGTAGCACGAGAGATTGGTAAATCTCGCCGAGTACTGAGCGACCGTCATGCTCCCCTGCCGCTGCTGAAGAAGCTCCTGAATATGCACCGCACGGAGGGTGGCTAGGACGAACTCCGAGCGGAAGAGGCTCTCAAAGTCCGTCCAAAGTAGAGATGCCTCATCGTGCACCTGGAGCATCATGATCCACCATCAACCCGCTACTGCGTGTAGTAGGCTCGCAGTGAGGATCACCATGAGGTCTGCTGGTGTCCTCACTAGCCTGAAAACTCGTACCACTGCCTCCAGCCAGTCCTCGGCTGCCTGGGGGTCTATCTCCCCACGAAACCTGGGTGGTCACTGGCGCTGAAACTCATGCAGTGTGCTGAGGCGACGTGCATCGTCAGCAGCTGGTGCTGGAAGCATCAGTGGCTTGGCGGGTAGAGCTACCACCGGTGCCATTGCTGACAAAGGGCCCTGCACCGAGGCCTCGTCGCTCGGTGGGCTGTCGTCACGCTCGACTCTTGGAACCCTAGCTGGCTGCCGTCGTGGGGCCATCCTGAAAAGCGAACAGGTGCGCCACGGTCAGAACTATATACCTGGTGAGCTGATACAAAGTAATCACAATGAAAACTTGAAACACACACGCAATCAATGTTTTCTTGCATTCAGTCGGAAATCAGAAGTTAGGGTCCTGGTGTACGGATACGTCGGCCGCCGCACCAACACTGGACTCCCTAGACTGATAACCACACTCAATACTCTAAACACTATTGCTTCACATAGAAAAGATCAGAGTTCACGGTAGAACCGAACTCCTCTGATACCAATTTGTCACGACCCGTCCTCAGGGCCCGTGTCGTGACTACCCCAAGCCCGCCTTCCATAGGCCAGGGGCTGGCGACTAGCACCAAGGCGTAAATCCCGGTAAAAAGGGAAGGCATTACCTTTGTAAAGTAAACAAGCACCACAGAGTAAGAAAGCGGAAAAGTAAACACTAAGTGAAAACAGAGTACAACTGTAAGTGCAGAAAAGTAAGTGGCCCAGTATACAAACCCAAACTGAAAGTAAAGTACAACTCGAAAGGGAAAACAGCAACTGAAAAGTAAAAGCCGCTACACCAAGTTGTCCACTAAAATCCCACCTGAAGGGTGGGAACAGATAGCTCCACTGCTCCTTGGGTCCCGCCGTCCGCTCCGAGCACGTCCCGCCCAGTGGTCCACCTCCAGGTACTGTCCTGATCTGCAAGCCTCAACCACGATCAACACTGTCTGTCGTCTACAACCAACACAACGTAGTGCGGGCATAGCCCGTGCAGGGTTGTGTATAAGCTACTCAGTAGGGACCCCGAGACCCCCGAAGGTCTCCCAAAATCCAAAAAGGATAAACTACAAAGGAAAGATACAGTCACGAAGTAACAACCGACACTTCTTAGTTATATTCCCATACATATACCTAAGTCATCAATTCCAATACGCTCCAACCTCCGAGCCCAAGTAAAACTCAGTCCACACAGGAAAGTATACGTATTCTACACAGGAAAGCAAAACGTAATCCACACCGGATAGCACAACACAATCCACACAGGAAAGAAAAAAGGATTCATCTCACACAGGTATACATCTTCGAAAGACGATAGAGATGATCACTGATCCATATAAGTCGTCGGACCCACAAAGGATCGATAGGTACTAACCCCCGCAAGACCCACACAGGATCGGACCCACACAGGATCTGTAGGCGCTGCTGGCTCACACAGAACCGCTGAGCGCTGACCCACACAGGATCAGACCCATACAAGATCGGTAGCACTGATCCACATAGGATCGCTGAGTGCTGTAGTCGTCGTCGTCGAATCCACTGAGGATCTCTGCACAGTCGTCGTCGCAGTCACAGTAGCAGTCGCAGCAAGCTCTAGGGTTCCCGCACACAGCAAGCTCGTTCGGGAGGGTCCGCTCCACGAGCCGAGAGGCTGATACATCAACTGTCACATAGTCTAGAGTTGATGTATCCAAAAGTTCCGTATCGTCAACCGGAACTCAACGCAACAGACGGCGCGTCAATCGGATGCCCGGTCTGAGAGTTATTGGCTTTTTCGTTCCAGGGGCCCGGTTGGTTTTTAAGGAAAAACCAACCTGACCGTACTCCACCTACGTCCAAACCTCGGGAGGAGTATGCCAAAAGATCTGTCTCACTATGAGGAACCCAACAAAGCTGACGGCACGTCAATCAGACGTCCGTAGCTCAAGATATGAGCGTTTCCGTCCCGAGGGCCCGGTTGGTTTCGTGTACGAACCAACCCGGCCGAACTCAAAGTATTCCGAAACCTTGAGTGCGATATACCGAAACGACCGTCCCGATCCAAGGATCGCATCGCCGCTGATGGCACGTCGTTTGGAGGTCTGTAACCCGAGTTATGGGCATTTGAACCCAAACAGCCCGATAACGGGGGTTTCGGGCCCGGACCGACCCGGCCCGAGACCCCCCGGTTGGCCCGAACCGGGTCAACCCGCCCCGGACAAGGTCGTCCCGGCCCGGTACGGCCCGGCCCGGCCTGGCAGACCGGCTAGGCGCCGGTCTGGCTGGGTGCAACGCGCCCAGCGCGCTGCCAGCTCGGCTTCGGCCGAGCTGTTGGAAAAAAGAGGGGGGCGCCTGCCCCCCTTGTGTAACCGTGGCCCCCCACAATTAAGGGGGGCCGTTTTGGCCAGCCGGCCAGCCGCCCTGGGGTTTGAACCCCCAGTTTCACACTGGTCCGGTTGGCCCGCCCGGGCCGGCCGGTTCCGGCCTCCACGGGACCAGCGACGGCCGGTCCCCTTCCTCGCCGACACCGGCAGCCCGGTCTGGCCGCTGGTCTCCTTGCTCCACCGCGGCTGGACCGGCCGTGGCCTTTGTCGTCCGGCGCGGTGTGATGCAGCGCGCCCCTCCACCGTGGCCCTGCTCCGGCCACGGCGTCTTCGGTTTTCTTCAACGCGGTGCGACGACATCGTGTCCTTGAATTTCTTTCCACGGCGCGGCGCGACGGCGCCGCGCATATCTTCCGCATGAAACCGCATGGTGCGACGGCACCACGCTTCCTCGTACCAACCACAAGGAAATCATTCATGAAAAAGTTGGAGGGCCAGCCGTGTTTGTGCGGACCAGCCCCCTCGCATTATTCGATAACAATTAGTCGAAAACCACGAAGATCTACAAACTAGAATAATGAACGGAATTAACTAAAATAAAACCCCTACCTCAGTTTAGGAACGGTGTTCGTCAACGAGCCGCGAAAGATGAGCATCGCGGAGGTCGGGCATCGCGGGGAAAGAACGTCGACGTCACGAAGCGAGGATTTGAAGTCGTTGACGGCGATTTCGTCGCAGAAAACCATCACGGAAGAGACGACGTGGAAGAAGAACATCACATCGCGGATACAGCGTCGCAGAAGAACCGTTTTCTTTGGCGGAGGAGTTCTTCGTTGAAGAACGGTGTTCTTCGTGTTCTTCGTCGAGGAAGAAGGTGTTCCTTAGCTTTTTCTCCAAAAATCTCTCAAACAACCCAACACCAACCTCTAATAAAATATGTTCTAAACTTATTTTATTAACACAACAAAGCATTTGAAATTCAATTGTCTGAATTTCCAAAAGCTTACATGTAACTCACCAAATTAATTACAACAAGTCATCAAATTAATTAGGGTGGAGTTAATGGGGAGTTAAGAATGTGAGGGGTTAAGAGGGGTTAGGGAGTTAGGGAAAATTGAAAAGGTGGGGGGTTCGTGTGGGCCCCCACCCTTTTAATTATCCACACATGGGAAGTTGGGTGGATGTGGGCTCCACCACCAACTTCCCATGGGAGAAACTAACCACTTGAAAAAGAAATACAATTGATTTAACAATTTTGTTTACTTTTTTAATTAAACCCCATTAATTAACTTCTTCTCCCGCACAAATGAAACTATGGTAAAGGTTACCTTAAGCGATTACCGGCGTTGCAAGTTCATCGGTGCCATCGGATTTCAATTCCGAGCACCGGTTCAAAAGATAGGAAAACCCGCTCGTTCGTTCACTAAACATACCCAAGACAAACTTTGGAAATTGATTCCGGGCACACCAGGCCTTGAAATCAGGTTCTGTCAGAAACCGCGCTCTTGTAAAATTCCAAAGAAAATTAAGAAAAAATTTCCCTTGAATTTTACGGGTCTTTACATTTTCATAATTTTGAGGAATTCATTTACTACGTAGAATAAAAATATAAAGAAATATACTTACCTTCAAGTAGAGTTTCATCCTTTAATAATTTTCTACCAAAACTAATCTTTTCTCCAAACGATGAGCATTAAAAACTACTTGGCCTCATCAAAGCACATGAATCATCTTCTAGAGTATCACATAATCCATAAAATATTAACTATATATTTCTTCTATCTTTAAACATTATCCCAAAAATAGAAGGGGTAAGATAAAACCATTCTTCAAAAAGAAAGAATCCCATAGGAAGGGAAACTACTTTTAAATCTTCAAAGTTCCATGGTACTACCCAAAGTTCATCATAGACCATTCCATAAACAACTATCCTTAAATTTCTCAAAAATAAACCAAACTAAGATTGAAACCCAAATGCAAGAAGGATTTGATAACACAGTCTTCCAAAATAAAGTTTATCATTCATCTACAAACAACATCAACCACTCCTAACATCTTATAACAAAGGTAACTAACCTAGACATATTTTCCCCCAAGATAGGTTAATCATTTCCATAAGTAACCTATATTACCATTAGTTCACAATAAATTCATTGATTCTTCAAAATATAAGTCAACCTTTACTCCTCAAAGAAAATACCATAGTAATCTATTTACCTCGATCAAATAGGGTTCCCAAAATAGTGAACGACTTCCAAAATAATAATCATCTTTAAATCCCCTAATAAACATTACCAGATAAACATCCTTGAGACTTTTTCTTCTTCTTCCTTGATGAATTTGGTCATTCAACTAGGTAAAAATTATTAATTGTGATTTTTGATAGCTGGTTTGGCATAATCACAATATGTTCAACTTGATATCTTGTCATCTCTGTCATATTAATAGGGAAATCATCACATTTCCTATAAAATTAGTTTTTGGGACATGTTCTTCCATTTCCCTCCATTAACTAAGAAAAGAAGGTATAATTAGGGGGCTTAAATACTTTGCCAATAATCATGAAAATGAATCTTAAATAATAGAAGGATACACTTATAGAAGAAAAGTATACCCTAACTTTTGATCCCCTAGGTTCCAATCTAGGTTATCCATAATCATATATTCTTATGTGAATCTTTATTCTATTTTATCTTTATTCCTTTAATAATGGTTCATATTAAGCTTATGAATTTACCAAAGCATATCCCCCTAGAGTGTCGTAACCAAGAGTGCAACAAGGCCCGTTATCGTGTACCAGTTCCCGTTCAAGTCTAACTCAAAGTGGTGTTTTCAGGTTTTACCCCTATGTACGGCTATGCCAAATCCACCTCTACCTGCTCATATCTAGACAAGGATGTATTTTCTTGGCAACCCCTTACTCAATACTCACCAAAATACCAGGAAGATTTCTTATATTTAAACTTTTCTATATGGTTCTTCCTAATGTTTTCATATCCTAATTTCCACAAATAACCAAACCATACTTTGATACCAACAATAACATCCCTCATTTTTATAACATAAATTTTCATTACATTTTACAAAACTGGGGATCTTTAAGATTTATTGTCTTGGAAACCAGGAACATAAAACATGAAAACATAAGACATTCTTCTTAAACACTTGAAAGTCTTATACTTATGTTCATCCTATATTCATTACTGCATCTCATAACCTGGGGAAATAAATCAAAAGAAAGGGTGAGCAGAAGGCACAGTAAGGGAAACAAGGGGAAACATTTAACATGTGAACTTGAGATACATCAACAAAGTCATGAAAAAGAACTTTAAGGCATGAGAAAGAAATCATGAGGCATATCATAAAAAAATAATTTATTTCATAACTTGAAGATGTGGCTACAACATTTAACGTATACAATCATTTCCGTTTCACCAAGTTCCATCCCCAAGGTGTCATTAAAAATTACCTAGGTTATTCACCAAGGCATCGTTAAAAATGGCCATCTATAGAGATTAAGTATTTACCCAATGCATTGGAGCGCTATCAGGGTGCACCCTTAAAATTTTCCTTTATTATCATGTGATCTACATATATCATCATAAAAAATTTCATAAATATCCCATATAGCACAAATGAAATGGGTTTCCATTCACAATCATAAGGTTTTAAAAACTGCTTTAAAGATATGATCTTTATGTCACTTTAAACCCACAAAAAAGGAAAGCGGTTTCAATGTATGTAAATCACAGAATTTAAAATAGAACATTTTGGTATATATATGAATACCCTTGTAGAAGAATGATCTTTTAGTATACACATATTAAAATAAAATAATTTGAGAAAAAGAGAAAGATATTTTGAGACGGAAATTCTGCAGCATAACGACTTTGTTACAGGGTTTTAGAAAACATTGAAAAGAGAGGGGACTTGAGTCACCCACTCATAAATGATCCATAACACAATAGAGGGGTATAATATAATGGATATTAGAACATTTTAATGAAATTTTAAAGACATACCATATGAAATGAAAACATTGAAAGAAGACAAAAATAAGATTTCTGTTATGAAAATTCGGCAACATAACGGTGTCACTTAAAACATCAAAAAAATGAATTGACGAGATCAAATAGGGTCTCTCATAATATTAACATAAGAGATCAGTATGATAGATATATAGGTCATAACCTGACATAAAAAAGGAACTTGAAAAACTTGACATGAAAATAGGTCTTGAAAACAAGAAGGGTGAAAGAATCCCTTAAAATTTCGATAGCCGAACGACGCCACTTAAAACTTCAAAATACTGAATTGAAGAGATAAAATAGGGTCTCTCATCATATGAACATAAAATATAAGTATGGTAGATATAGAGATAATACCCCAACATAATAAAAGGAACTTGAAAGACTTCACAAGAAAATAGAACTTGAAAATGAGAAGGGTGAAAGAATCCCTTAAAAATTCGGCAGCCTAACGGCATCACATAAACTTCAAAAAAATTAATTGACAAGATCAAATAGGTTATGTCATCATATGAACATAAAATATCATTATAATAGATATAGATATCATATCCCAACATAATAAAAAGGAATTTGAAAGACTTGACAAGAAAATAGAACTTGAAAATTAGAAGGGTGAATGAATCCCTTAAACAATCGACAGCCTAACGGCGCCAATTAAACATTCATAAAATGAAATGATGAGAGTAAGAGGGGATCTATCATCATATTAAAATGAAAAGGGATGTAAGATTAATATAAAAGAACTTTCTATAACATAAGAACATGGAACATAAATGAAATGACTTAAAAGAGAGGATTTGAAAAGAAAGAGAGAGGTTGGAACCCTTACCTTAAAATGTATCTCTTAAAACTCAAAGGATGGGACCTTGAGGGTATGGGGGAACCTTAGGAGGACTCTTTGGGAGGTAATGAGACCATATCTTTGTTGGGGGAGAGTTGGGGTGAAAACTAAAGGAGTAAAGGGTGGGTATTTATAGGGAAAGTGAGGGGACAAGGCATTAATGGCCAAGGGACACCTCATTGGTGGTATTGGAAAAACCATGGGCTTTCCCATGGTATTGGCCACATGGTACACCTCATAAAATAATTCTTCCCATTTAGTCGACCATCCCTTAAAATATCTCATGACATCATCATGATGCAGTCATGATGTCATTAAACATATCGAAACCCTAAAACTGTATTTTTACTATTCACTGAAAATTCAACTTATTCCGAAAACACCCAAAATTTCACCTTAACCAAATATCGATGCTTTAATTTCATAAATGAAATCCATTTTATAAAAATAATTTTTTATATATTTTAAATTTAATTTTTAAATAAATACACTTTTAACTGAAAATTCATTTTTTTAGAAAAATCTCCAAAAATTACCTTAGCATAATATCGATGTTATGAATTCAAAAATAAAGTCCATTTTATAAAAATAATTTTCTAAATATTTTAATTTTAATTTTTAATTAAAAAACACTATTCACCTAAAAAACTAATACATGACTAATAATTTATGAAACCATTATTTAACCATTTTATTGAATCACATTACTTAATAAAGGTTCCTAGATTATATTAATACATTCTTTAAATGAGATTACTAATCCATTTGTTCACATTACGAATCCTAAGCATAAAATCACTATTCATAATTTACTATACATCAAAAAATTAGGTTGATCTTATTAGACTCTAAAATTCATACTGAACATAATTGCAGAAGACCATTTTTGGAAAATCATTACACTTTTTTAATTATTTAAGGTTTACATAAACATTTTTAAAATCAAATTTCTCTACAATTCATCAAAAATATGCATACTATATTTATCCGGACATTTGAAAATTCATAAACATCATCATAAGAAGAAATCAAAATTTTTATTTAAAACAAAGGATTACACAAGACAGTTGCGGTCTCCTTACATAGCCCATTATAACCCCAGTATAGGACCTAAGTGTAAGGTGTGCTAAGGTGAGACAATCTGGGGGAGGCTCAGCCAACATTGTACGAGTAGTAATTTCTATCATTTTGAACTTCTCGCAAAGGCGATTTCGTTCTAGCTTCACACAATGAAGTTCGGCTTGGGTTTGGTCCAGATAAAAGCCCATTGGTGATACCTCCTTCCCAAGTTTCATTAGATGGGCTTCGATTGGCCCGAGACTACTGTATGAGGCCATCAAATCTTATTTCTATATTAATTAACCAAGATCACTTGTATTTAGAGACAATAATCGAAACATTTAGTTTCCAGTGGTTATATTGACCAATGGTCATATAACAGTCGAAACCCAACGGTCTCATTTTAATTATACTCATTTTATTACATGAAACAGTTTTGTTGAGTATAAAAAATAAAATAACACACAAAATTATGAAACAAGATTTATTCAAAATTTCGGGTCTTTACAGGATGTCTACATCATTGAACTTTCTAGAAAAATAAAAAGCTATGATATGTCTATGTACAACATCATCTTCATCTTCATCTATAAAATATATGACTACATGACATTCTGCATTATAATTCTCTATACGGTAAACCTCAACAGCCTCATAATCAGTTTCAAACTCTTGAGGAATTGAGAAAGGCTCAATGATTTCTTCTCTATGATCTTCTGATAGATTTAACACATCCAGAATTGACAACTTAGCCAATACATAGGCCAATTGTTTCAAAACATCAAACATTTTTTCCAAAAGTATGCGTTTCCTAGCATGGAAATATGGGTTTGAATGTGCTTTGGAATTTTATGATTCTATTGTAGTTGTACATTGTGTTGGAGAAGAAGATGAAAATACTATTGGATTTGGTAAATTAGACTAACTAGGTCTTTTTTTGCTGAGAGAAAGATGGTGTGACTTCTAATCAGTCTTCCAGAATAATTGTTTCATAACCAAATTTTCCTTTTATGTAAGAATCTCATTATTCTTATTGGTTATGCTGAAGGGCCCTTCCATGGGATTCTGTCGCGTATATGGTTCAAGTAGGAGTAGAGTTAAATGGTGATTTTTAGAATTTCCACATCTTCCCCTGTATCCTCAACATTGGCCTCTTCCACTTGTTCCTCAATTATGTACAAAGAAATCTGGCTCATTATAATTAGAATCACCATTGCAATAAGGATCCCTTAAATGGATAACATTAACAAAACCAAATATCAATTCTTCATAAGAAAAATATTCTTCTTGAAATGTCAATTCTGATTGTGTCATTCGGTGGGGTGGTTCCCATGCTTTTGAAACAGATGGAAAAAAATCTTCCAGTGTCAAGGAAAACATTGTCCATAATACGAGCTCGTTCTCTTCTGATTGCTCTTTGTTTTTATCATCAAACAGTTTCATTGAAAATTTTCCTTTTGATGAAGATATTTTTTCTTTTGAAGGAGTGGTAGAAGACAGAATTGGTTGTTTCAACTATTTTCGTAAAATGAAATGAGTTTGGTTGATCGTTTTCCTGATCATCCAATCATCACATTTCATAAAATTTTTAATCTTATCCTCTTGGAATTCTCCCTTTTCCTCTGGAATGGTAGCAGTAACAAATGCTACTTGAGCTGATGAAATTTTAAATTTCACATGTCAATAGTCTACCATCTTTTGCCGAAGGTCTTTGAAAACAAAGAACTCTTGAATGGGGTGTCCCAACATCTAGAGAAAGGTAAAATAATTCAGAATATTTTAATATCCTTCTTTATTTTCTTTCTTTGGCCTTGGAAACTAAACCAAATATTTTTCTAGTGCTGAGATGAAGTAACCAAGAACTTGTTCATTCCTGAAGGAATAAACATTATTATTTATTTCCTGAAACTATTTCTGCCATTGATCTCTTTGATCATCTTGATGAGTCGTTCATTGCTACTGATGCTCAAGAGGTGGAGACTTTGATTTGATGAGGGTATTGAAGTAGAAGTAGGTACAAATACATGTTTCAGTATGATTGTACTAGATTTTTCATTTCCTATCCTCCGTCATAGAGCCAATGGTATTACATGAGTTTTATCCTTTGTTTCTATAATAGAGTCTTCTATCTGTAGAGCGATTGAAGTAAGGTCTCAAAACCCTCATGTTTATTTCATAGGGATCAATATAATGTGTAATTCATCTCACATATTTTCGACAAATATTGGAAGTAACTCTTTTTAAGGGATTTCTAAACATAATGAATATGTTAGTCTTTTCCATCATGCAATGAAATATGAAACTCTTTAATTATACCATTTTTCACATTTCTTAAGATCAAAAAATATCATCTTTGGTAGAATTGAGCTAAATTGAAGAAGTAATTTCATGAAGAATATCTTCCCATCCAGTAATTGATCAAGATTTCAAACTTGTATACCAGACAAAAGCTGGTCCTTATAAGGAATGCACAAAACACCTAAGCATCACTGCTTCTTGTTGTTGAGAATTTTCCATCATAGGATCACAATGAGAAACAAAATGTGTTAGGTTTTGTTCTGGATCTCCCGAACCATTAAATATTTGTAATGTGGTATTCAAAAAATTTGGTGGGGGAGGAATTACATCCACCCTTTTGGGGCACACTCTCATTTCCAGATGAACTGGTGCATGTCGTTTCTTCATAGCATCCAATCAAGTTGTTAATGCCTAAATTGGGTTCATAAGAATTTGTGGAATATACAGATGAGTTGGATTCTATGTAGGTATAGACACTATAGTTATAGATGGTGCAGTGACAGGTAAAACCACTGATTGTGGTGCTGATATCTATCTTGGATAACTCATAGAAACAGTCCTATCAGGATATATATTATCATGTCTGAGAAGTGAACCTAGTAGAAATGTTGTTTCAAAATAACACTATGTTGAGTCTTTTCAACTCCTTCATTTTCACTTCTTGTAATGAAAATCTCTCATCAAGCAAAAGATATTGACCTTCTCCAATGGAAAAGTGAGATGTAATCTCACTTATTTCCTTTCCACTTGTTAGATGCCTTTTTGAGAGGGGGAGGTGGTTATTTGAAGGAATACCTAGATTCTAGGTAAGACTATGATTTTGGGTATGCACACCTTCATCATTTTCCTCAGTGTGTATCATATTATGGACAATAACTTCATCTTATGATTCCTAAGAACCCGACTTCTTTTCTATAGGATCTTCTGCAATGTTGTTAATAACATTTACCGACGCGTAATGCATTGATGTCATTCTGTCAGTGTTTTTGAAAAATCGTATTCTGTTGTGTCTTTCGTGATACTTTGTTCTCCTATATGGATAATTCCCTGAAACTATTTGGTTGAAAGTAACCTGAAGTGTATCAATGGATATTTCAGTGGTACGTTTTCTGTGTAGCTTCTCCCCTAATCAAGAGAAAACTGACTTCCATTGAAGAGGGAATTGCAGATGTGGAAAATACCTCATCCCTGCAGGTTGGGGCTATTCCAGTTCTTCTTCATCAAACCATTGAACGTTGTTTAATGATTTAAATTATTGAATTTAATGATCCCCCATCCTGGGAAGCTGGGGTGATTCGTAAACAGCTAGGGCTGAAATGCGTGCAACTGCCCTTCTAATTTTGCAAATTTTGGTTCGAACATTAGTTGTGTAAATCATCCTACAATCACTCAAATAATATGTTTCATCATATCACTCTTCTATTTTATACATTTTCATTCATTGACACCTAAAATCCTCTAAACAGGATTCTTGTTCAAGATTCTCATATGCATGATGTAAAAGAAACTCAACAACTTCTTTTCTTTGGGCCTGATTCTAATGAGAACTAGTTGAGGCCTATTATTGAGTGTACATTTGATAACATAAAAACGTATTGATTGTGTCTGACCGTGGTTAATAACATTGCATGATACTACTTTTGGCAGAATTTTCTGATTTTGGAGTGCAGTGAAATTCAATGCTCTAAATGTACCCCATCCTCTGATATGAACACTATATGGGGAATCATAAATTAATTGGCATAGTATCTTTAGACCA
This sequence comes from Viscum album, assembly GCA_963277665.1. Taxonomy (NCBI): domain Eukaryota; kingdom Viridiplantae; phylum Streptophyta; class Magnoliopsida; order Santalales; family Viscaceae; genus Viscum; species Viscum album. The sequence continues at coordinate 43,765,052 of OY728162.1, forward strand.
TTGAGACATGCAATATTAAGGTTTCTCTATTGTTTTTAAACCATTGGATGTTGAGAAACCAAGAGAGATGCCAATTCAATTAGTCCCTTCAACCCTTTTGTTACCTTTACATGATTTAGATATTTATCATATTTTAATACTTTGGTTTTCAAATGACAAAAATTTTCCATAAGTTGAGATGAATGTCATGAATTCTATATTATGTCATCAATTCTGGAATATCATAATGATAATTTTCCAATGTCCATAAGATGACTGGTATATCTCCTTCAGCTAATTTTTCCTCATGTTTAACACATCATTTTCATCTTTCACTAGAGCATTCTCCACTTGATTTGACCAAAGTGGATGTTATGTATTATAATAAAAATAACCTAAGGGAGGTTCAGAGATTGAAGTTTCCCTTATGATGTCTTATGGTTGAGAAAGTGTTTCACCCGTCAATGAAAAGGCATCAGATATGATTGGCCTTGTGTTTTCAAGTGCCTCAAGATAGGAGGGCTTTCTTATCACTACATTGTCTATTATGGAATAGCCTTGACAATGTGATATACTACTAAAGAGCATACTTTTGCAGTGAATTACATGATGGGGAGGATCTCCACGTTGGATTACAATAAGGGATAAATCACTTGGATCCTTGGTCATCTAGACACACAGAGGGTTGTCGTGGCTCTCATCTGGAGATAGTCACTCTGAATTGACCAAATTTTTACATAGAAAGCCTTCATAATGGAGTGTCTGATGAGGAAATTCATAATTACCACCACCACTCCCTTAATTTGGTAATGAGTGGATATTATCTTGAGTAGCAATAGATAAATATCTAAGGGCTTCAATAACTCCAGCATTAATATGAGCCACATCGTGACTTAGCTCTTGATTTTACAATAATTCTTGGCAAGACTTATTATTGTATGTTATATTATACATATTTTGGGCCACTTTCTGGGAAAATTAGTTATCATGGGTAGGTATATGTTCCTTCCATTGATTAGTTATCAGAATATACGGATTACCTCAAATTGTAAAGGGTGTATGTTACCAATATTGTTGTCTGTATGATATGGGCGAGTATGCACCATGACCCTCCAGGACTAGAACAGTGGTGTGTATATTCTCTGGGATGCAATTATTATGTGTCATCCCATATGTGGGGATAGATTTATGTGTCAGTTCCCATGATACTACTGAAGTGGTTAAAATATCCTGCCACGCTTCCAGAATATGGGCAAGGATTTGTGTCTTCCCTTTCACCATTGATATTATATTATTGGTGACTTCAGTATCCAGAACTAGAATATACGTCCATTATGTATTAGGATTAACTGTATGTGCCTACTCCTATCCTCGTTTTCCTGTCAATGGGTATTTATAGTATGTATGCATAGGGGAAGAGAGTTGAGTCTGCTCCAAATTTTTCATCAGATCTTTCCGAGTGACTTCTCCGGGTGCTAAAAAATTAGAGAGTTGGCAGGCTTGATGAACATTGGAAAGTATATGTGCCTTCTAGATGTTTCTCATCAAGTATGGATGAACAACATCTTTCAATACTGGCATACGAGACAACTGAAAAATTTCGTAATTGAATACATGTGTATGATCCTGTTAACAGTTTCCACCACATAATATTGGTGGGCTTCCATAAATGCAGGTAAAAGAGCCTAATGATTGGATGATAAGTTGTAAGAAGGTGTATATGACTATTCACAGTACTCCACCAGGTTTTTCTGGTGGGATTGGTGGGTTGCTGTCAAATGAGCCTACTGAGCAGCAAAATTAGGACAGATGGGTGAATGTGCCCGCTTATTGTTTTCCATAAAGTTAAATTGATTTTCTTTTCTGGAGGAGGCAGAGGTGAAAACATGCACCCTGTTTACTGGATTTTTTCCCTGGCAGTTTGTCTTGCACGCCCAGTTCTAAGATAATTGGGCCAAACTCCTATAGGCAACACCACCATCATGTTGGGGGTTTACTACTGCACGATTCTACTGGTGGCGATTGTTTTTGGGAGTCCTCATGAAGGACTCCTGCATTCATGAATTTTGGCCTTGAGTGACCCCTTGATCTACCTCCATTTAATATGGGAGGTATTTATTATTGAATTATAGGGATAATGACCCAAAACGGTTGGAGATGGTGGTTGACACGATTTTCTTATTGATCATTGGTTTTTGTTAGCAAGATGATCGAGGATTGTTGTGGACCTGGAGGGCATATCGAGCAGCCTTCAAAGTCAGTATTGTACCGTTCCAGTGATATTCTTTTATCACTTCATTAGAGATACATCATTGATGAAACTGGGATGGTTATAGCATCCTCCCCGTGGATGAAGATCCAACTTGAGCAGCAGTATGGAAGTTCAAAGATGTTGTCTTAGAGAAATCCATTCTTTGTATTAAAGAGAATTATGTTGAAAACATGGAAACAACAACAAAATCCATTAAAGAAACATCTTTCTTGGTGGATACATGCATGATTAATTCCCTTTTTTGGCCTTCCTTTATCTGTTTGTAACGACCTAATAGATGGGTAACATTATAAACCTCATTAAGGATTCACGTCAGGTTCAACATTTTTGTTTTGTAGTTCCTTGAAACGTGTGTTCCACATTTAAGAATAACTACTTCCGGGAAGTTTCCATTGGATTTATTATTGGAACTGGAAACTTCCAACACTTATTTATCCAAAGAGGACCTGCTTTCAAAAGATAGGTATTCGTTAATATTTTAACATTATTATACTTATGAACGTGCATTGGTCGAGAGGACAGGAGGTTGGACTCATCACACCAGTTTGGGGGAATTGTTGTCTAATATGGGACTCTCTTTGTAAAATCAAAATATTTTCATGAATCCTTATTAATTCACCAAGTATATCAGAAGTATACATTGGAATTTATAATAACTTATTAAAATTTGTAAAATTTTGCAATCATCAGTATTCATTCATGGTTCTTCATTAATTAAAATATTCATATGTATTCGAGATTTTCCATCAATGGTATCCTCTAATATACTACATATATATTATTTTAATCATCGTTGTGATGATTCTAGTTTTTAAGCCACTCGGTGGGACACTCTATAATTTTATTGTCATCCCAGGAGACGATGGTTTGTTTTGATTTTGGGATCGGTCCCATAGGATATGCTACTTACATATCCTCATGAAAGGAATAATAACCCTTGTAGTTTGGTGCCACTGAATGGGACACCTCATACCTTTTACGGTTATGTGATGAGGACCTCTATGTAGATGGTTCTTAGTTGAAACATTGTGTGGGACTTATGATGAAGCGACATGAGGAACATGAAAAGGATATAGGTTTCCATGTACGATTAGACCCTATTTGGAGTATGGCCAAAGGAGGACATTGTTGATTTGAAGTGTTGGGTTTGATCCTCAGAGAGGCTTCCTACGTATCCAATATAAATGGGAATAAAATCCCACATAGTTCGATAAGTTTTATAGGAATGTATGGTCCTATAAGAGAAATGATTTTGGGCTTACTTCTTGAAAAGGATTCCATTATGATTTGAGGATTGAATTTGGGGATTATTTCCTCAAGAAGATGACCAAATTGGAGGAATTAGGGTTGGATTCTTAAGGAGGATACCCAGTGAGCTCGGTCCGTGAAAAGGGCTTCCTACGTATCGTGGTTTGAAAAAGAATCATATTTCTCGTAGTTCTTTCATAGTGAAAATGGTTGGATCATGAAAAATATCTAATCCCATGTGAGTCATGATCAGTTTGAGAAAAAATAGAATATCAAATATTCAGTAATGGCATCCAAACTTCCAAATTTTTCCTCCTCCACTGATGGAAGAGGGCGCGTCGACTGTGGAAGATGGAAATGCAATGATATTTCCCTTTGTTCTCTTCACATTGGATAAGTTTTCAATGGAAGAAAGAAGGGGTGAATGTGAGGGGCTTACACCATGATGGCTGCCCTTGAATTGATCTTGGTATAGGAGGGAGAATTTTCCTATGCTTGTGTGGAAAAGAAACTATGAAGCGTACCATCCCTACCAGAGACTTGAGGTTCTGGGTCACCTCTTTGAGATGGGTGAGGCCAGGACCCGCACCCTTTCTATAAATCATGAATCTACCAACACTGTTTCAGGGAGAACAGTAATTGTGACTGTGGATATACAAACCCACAAACACCCCATGAATCCTAACCCCATTTTAAAACCAATATGGGAAACCTTTGATAGTAGAAATACAAACCCAAACTAGAGACACCCTGATGTGCCTTTTCCAAAGTATTGATAAGTCAGGAGGTTTTGGTAGTGGTCTCAAGAGAATCCCTTTCCAAATAAGGATCCAACAAAGAAGATGCTTTTCCATGAATGGATTTGAGGAAGTCTTGATGGCTTGTAGACTGAAGAGAGTGAAGAGAGTAAGTGATTCAAAGAGGGGTTCCCAAGTAGATAAGGGCGTGAATGTATGGGCGTACAAGTACACTTGGGAGACCTGATTTTCACTTATGTGACGAAGAACCTATATAGTAATACTTGGGAGTGACCATGCTCAATCCTTCAAGAGTATTCACTGGTGATCCAAGAAGTGGGATGCTCAAGTTCCTATTATAGGAATGGGTGGCGCACAAGTATTTTTTACTTGGGGATGTTGGGCGCTTTAGGCGCACAAGTGTTATGTTTTTCAAACACTAAAAGGACTTATGGCCAATGATCCTCCCATAAATCCTCCACTCAGGGTGTTTAATAACTACCTTGATAGTTTTGGAAGACTAGGGTGAAGTACTAGGGCCACAATAGCAGCAATCGGGCTTCATGAAAATTGGTCCGTACAAATGGGGGCCCCAACAGTCTATTCATAGGAAAAAATAGGACCTTGGGAGAAAGGATTTTGGGCGTGCAAGTGGCTTACGTGCCCTAATTTGGCGCGCAAGTACCTTTCACGACGACATTGATTTTTTCTATACTAGGGTACCTCAAAATCTCTTCCCTTCCAAATATTGATTTTTTTTCTTGTATTTTCCCATTTTCTTTCTAAAGGGATTCCCTTTCCTTTTTTGACTCTTTAATGGAATGGAGTGTCAACCGAGTGTTATGAGGTTATTTCAATTTAGTTATAAGGAAATTATTTTATCTCATAATGTTTCCATTCATATTGTTCTAGAGTATTTGATAATTTGATTTCTTAGTTGTTTGTTGTTATCATCTATTTTAAAAAATTTCCATTCCTAATTTTGCGGACTGATTTGACAACTGTGATTTTTTTAAATTGATTATTGAATCATGCGATCTTACATTATCCATAATCATAAAATATTAGGATTTCTATACAAGCATGCATTATTTAGATTATGGATACTATAGAGAACTCCAAAATTTATTCCTTTTTATGTTTTCAACAACTAACAATTATAGAATCAATTTTTCAAGTGTAAACATTATTTTCATCCTATATAGATAGAGAACCACAAATCATTCAGTTTTCCCTATACTAAATATTTTTCAATGACCAATACAAAGTGACCAAGTTAATTATTTTAGGCCCAATAAATCTTTAATTTTTATTTTTCTCAATTAAATTTCAGTGAAATTTTAATGTCTAACCATGTACCCAATTCAACTCAATTTTAGTATTCTGTGTTTCCAAAAATCCAATTCTATGTTCATTATCTAGTTCCTGGCATTAAATTTCCTATTTTTGAGTTTTTTAGTAGTCATGTTATGAGTTTTAATTTTCAAAGTAGATATCTTGGAATTCTGGTCAACAATGTTTTTGATTCAAGAGGTATTTTTTCATGAACATTAGTAGGAAAGATTTGAATTGATTTATGGTTTCACCATATTTGACTATAATTTGATGGTTCCTTGTCAGCGTCTATAAAATTTTGTGGTAGAAGGTTTTATTATTTTATACACATATAAATCTATTTTTAAATTCCTGCTCAATTTATCAACACCAAAAAAATTAGAAATTGATTTTTTATTATTTTGATTTTTAAGATGTCTATACTATTTTCCTGGTTTGTAATTTTTGGATTGCTGACTTGATTATTTGATTAAATCATAATTATTTGAATCAACTAAAATGTTTCACTGTGTGGTGGTGCATTAGTTCAAAGTGCCGCTAAAGTTAAATGTGTTGTTGTTTTTTAAAATGGACACTAGGTAATCAAGATTGAAATTGTGTGAAGAATAATTTCTCTCTGATGAAATTAAAAACACTAGAACAAAATACACGACTATGGGAGTACGAATAGGAGGACTCTCCAGATTCATCTTGTTGTATATCATTTCCACAGTTGTAATCTAGACTACTGGTAATATCAACAATATTCTACTGTATTTACTTTTAATTCTTTATTTCATGAAGCCACACACACACCAACATAACAATAGCCTTCTTATTATACATATTATTTTACAAATACTACAATACATATACATTTTCATATACTTCAATATAAAAATATTGTAACAAGATCATGAATATAAAAAAAATATTGTAATGATATAATAATAAAATTCATACTCATATCCATATATTATCATATAAAAATACTAAAAAAATTTAATAATTTAATACTATATTAATCTAATACATTTTCATATGTTTTAATGTACATTTTCATATATAATAATATACACATTCAAATTTCTATATCCTATGTTACTAAAATACTAAAATATAAAAATATTGTAATATCTACTTTCCCTCATGTGCTTTATATTTTGAAGGAAAAAACATTTCTACTCTCAGTATAAATTTAAGATATCAATATATTAGTTCATCATCAATCCTTTGATAAGAATACATGGAATTTTTTTCATTATTGGAATTCAAGGGATTCTTATGGACTTATATAATTATTTTGACTATATTCAATTAGTAATGTTCTTTATAATTATATTTTCAAAGATATTTTTCATAGACCCAACAACACTAATTAGGTTTATGGTACCTTTAATTATTTCCAAGGGCATGTCATTATTATAATATCAAGTTGAAATAGTGGATTTGTAGAATCTATGAGTTTAGTTTTCTAGACTCAAACCCCTATGGTATGCACTAGGGATTATAGTTCATTCATTTTTTTCAAAAATTGTTCACAACATGTTTTCTTCAATATACATGTTGCCTATTTCATTAATATTGCATATTTTTATAGATTCATCTATGAAAAAACTATACATTTTCATATTTTTTTAATTCCCTTCTATATAATTTATTATACATATAAATACATGAATATAATAAATTTTATCAACCTTTAATAATGCATTATCAGAAAAATAATAAACAAATGTTATAGATTTGGTTAATAAAAACACCAACTGTTAGGTCCACAAGGTTGAATACCCTGAGAGGGGTGGTGAATTAGGGTATGACTATTTTAAAATTAAATCTCATTCTGATCTTGTTTCTCTATTATGAAAAACACTCTTCTCTCTATTTGTTGTTGCACAATATAATCAGAAATTAAAGCATGCACATGACACATCAATTTTTACTTGGTGAACCCTCATAGGGCTATGTCCAAGGAGAATACACCGACAAAGTGCCAATTTACCAAATCAACTGTAAGCACACTGCTGATTACAAGGTTCAGGATAGATCACTACTATTCTTAGGATCACTGCCTTTACAATGTTTAGGGTCAACTCACTTTTTTCCCAAGGGTCTCCCTATTTCTCTCTCTCTTGCCCACTGCCGGTGGAGAGGATCACCTTGTTCATCTTCTTTTGCTCACTGCTCTAGAAAGGATTCACTCATATTTTATATACAGGTAGGTCTCTTCATTATGACTAATGAATACATCCTCTATTGTATATGGATGCTCTGTTGAAGTCCAACTTTCACTCGTAGATGAATCTCACTTTGCACCGAAGGTATCAGGCAATCTTCATGATTTTGTGCATCCCTGAATCAATTCCATACATAAACCTTACCTGAATCCCTTATATAATCTGGCACACAAGTATCGTTACAAAAGTTATAACTAGAATTTTTGTCCACCTAAACCACTTGCACGACACAGGCTTCTGCAACTCCAAACTTGTGTGACTCACACCCTTTTATGCCAAAACCAATATTGGCACACAACCACCAACTATCGCGCTTCTTCAAAACCTGGGACGCAAGTGTCACCAAACCACTTGAGAGACACCCCTTTATTCAACTCAAAACTTGGGAGACTCCCTTCCTTTCACTCCCAAACCACTCTGGATGTGCAACAAACAACTGGCGTGCAACTTCTACTTGTGTGACCACAACATCACTTGTTCGACCACCGCACCTGCACGACGGGAGCTCTGATTTTATCTAAGTGTTGAACTCTTATAGAATGATGAGGGGAAACCTGTATATATAGGCATTTGGACACCCTGTGTGATGGTGTGCAAGTCTCCCCTCAGCACGCAAATTTTTACGTGCAAGTCTCTATCGCGCAAGTCACTTGCACGACCAAACCAAAAACATGGGCACCCCTTATCCCTTTGCAATATTTTTATATTCTATTCATGAAAAACATATGGCGTGAAATTCTCCTATCCTTCAAGTCCATGACACGCATATCGCTTTTCAAAAACCACTTTTCTCCATTTTTCGTTTTTCAGGCCCAAAAATTTGGCAATCACTGGAAAACGGCACCACCTTGTATCTGCTCTTTTTGTACCACCTCCAGATCATCCATTACTTTGTCGGCCTTCTTGAATCAAACATGGATCATTAACCACATCCCTTAAACTCAACATGCCACCATGAAATCCCCCTTGTCAACAAATTTGTATGTCATGGCTTGCTTTGTCAATAATCATAACACAGATGTCCACTTTGTCCATAAACACAATCACCTCAAAAATACTTTAATGATGCCTTGAGGGGTTTTTTATCAAAACTACCAAATACGTTAATAATTGTATTATAGAAACCCATAATACATAAAAAATTTAAAATTATTAAATATTTATATGATTTATTAATGGCTAATAATCCTTATATTTAGGTAAAATCATATTGCAAGCCTGAACAACCATTTTATAGATGCAAATTTGAACAATAAAATTGAATACCTTACCCATAATTTTTCTTGCGTGGCCCACAAGTTTAAGGATTTCTAATTCAAACTACTTTCAATTTTGATAGGTATTGAAGATAATAAACAAATTTATCAATTATCATGAAAAACATAAAGCTGATCATGGAGGATAGTCATCATGGTTAGTGTCATGCTGTTTTGATTCTTTGTTTCCTCTTTTAGTTTTAGTTGGAATGACTGTTATTTTTGGGTAAACTTGTTTCATATAGGTATTTAAATAAAAACAAATCGGTGAGGTAATTTAAATAGATGATTATTTGTCTTTTAGAGGAGTATTTGAATTTCTTAATTTAATTCATATGTATTATTCATGTTGTGAATGGATATGTGACCTTGTTGAATGAGAAAAATAAAATATATATGTAGAAAGTCAGTACAAGGATAATAAATAAATGTTTTTAGAGCATGTAGGGTCACATCATGGGTTGGAGGTGAAGTATAATTCAATATATGTTCTAAAACTTTTTTAGAATAACAATTTATCATTATAGACTTCAAATATTTTTAGAAAAGAATCTAATCGGTGAGATTGAACCCAAAAAAATTGTGATGAATATGATTACATTATTTATCAGCGATATGCTTTCTAAATATGATTACAATTTAAATATAAAGAATAATGTTAAATTGAATGTATTTATTGTGTCTTAAAACTTACCATTATAAAAAAAATAGGTAGAATCGATATCTTCTTTTGAAATGTAATACTAAATAATATTTCATGTCTATATGATTAATCTAGTTAATGGAAAATCATATTTTTCTAAAGGTAATTATGTTGAGGAATTATTTAATATGATATTAATTATACTACTATAAAAGTATGGATAATTCATTTTTATGTAATATCTAGTAATTATTGTGATGAACATAGTTGAATAAATAAAAGTACGTAAGGTGGAGTAACATGGTTCTAGAATCATCATCTTCTAAATTATTGTAACATGTATTTTAAAATGATATTTAATGTATCTTCTAAAAATTATGGTATCAATATAAGGAATTAATATCATTAGAATAAATGGAATAAAAATCCATTTCTGAATGATGAAGTGTTTGGGAGACTTTAACCATCAGTAAATTATTGTATGGACAACGAATGGATTAGAATACCTATGAACTATGTTAGTGTTATTGTTAAGGAACTCAAGAAGAAAATTATGAATGCCATTAGTTTTAATGTTTCATTATACAATGTCTTGAAAACTCTATAAACCATTAATGGAGTTTTCATTTATTATAGTCAGAGAAATTTTTTTGGGATGTTAAAGGGACTGAAAAGGGAATATTTTTTTAGATTCATTCTAAACAATTTCTTATTATTTAAGAGTCACTATAAATATTCGATTTATATATAAGAATTTACTTTTAAAACATAAAGTCCATTTGAGTAAGAGTATTTATAAGTTATAGATAATGATGGATCTAAGAAAGAATAAGTAAATTATCTGTTGTGATAAATTTTATTGCATTCATTTATAGTGAATGTTTGGGTATGGAAGGGATGTAGTTAACATTAGTTATATAGGGATAAGTAATTGTGACTTAAAACATTAAAAATGGTTTTCTATTTGAATAAGAAGAATATATATATCTTGAGGCCTCATAGATCAAGGAATGATGATAATAAAATTTAATTGATATAGGGGAATAATGATTCAGACAATTCTATGAGAAAGGTTTCTTAGTCAAGTGTGGTTGAGGACATGTGTGTGAGGAAACTTATGGTCTATCCCGATGTAATGGGTTTCATTTATAAATAGAAATTCCCCCTTTTAAGATTATAAAATGATTTCAATCTTCCTTCAAAGCTGATCATTCTTGATAAACAAGGGATGTATAAGGATACCATAAGGATTGATAATTCGAAATTGGAACATATTATAAAATTGTTGACAGAAATGGTATAGTCTAGATGAACTCTTCTTCATGTCTATCTTGATTTGGCCTGGCCAACTAGTTTTTGTTTTATTTTTTCTATGGTATTCCATATAAATTCCTCAAAAAAATATTATGAACCTCTATTACAACTACTTTCATATAGTGAAAAAAATTTATATCACTTGGAAATATTACTACAAATTATATTGTGTTTAAATTCTCCAATTTTGTTGAACCTAGTGTTGAGTTTGTTCGAAATGGATTGTGAACAACCAAGAACATACATGTTATTTTTATATCATTTTTTCTATCATTTTTAATCCATTTTATTTGAATTAAATTCAATAAATTTTTTGGAGGTAAGGTTTAGATTATTCGAAATGGAATGTGATCATCCAAGAGCAGGCATGTCGTTTTTTATGTTAGTTGATATGGAGGGACAACAGAATCATGTCAAATTTTCAATATTCCCTTGATTCTATAATTCTCGATGTTGAAGATATATCCTTCTAGAATTCATTACAAAATATAATGTGGGGTAGTAATTTGAGGAATGAACTGAAGACTTGTTTTCATGATATCTCTATTTCAGAAAATACTCTACAAGAAATCTGAAATCATGATTTGGGTTAGTCATTATTTTATATTTTGTAAATTGAACCTTGGACCTTTTCGGTTCTAAAATTAAACTTGTAAATTTTGATTGGTGGAATTTTTTAAGAAATTTTATGAATATATTATTAGATAATGATGTTTTGATTTAGGGTTATCAGAATCTAAACCGGGTTTTATGAATTTTTTTTGTTATGTCAGAAAATCAAAAATAGGGTCCACATATTTCTGATTAAACAATGCATTTTTTTTGAAAACGTGCATATACAATATTATCATTTATTGGATGAGCTATAGAATGGTTTTCATGCATCCACTTTTGTGGAAAAGACTCCCCACAGTAAGTCTAGAATCTTGATTTGGGTTATTCATTGGTTTCCATTAGATAAATTCCAGATGGAGCCTTGGGGTTTTTTACATGAAACATATGAATTTTGTTTATTGGTATTTTTATCTTTCTTTAGAGAGTGTGTAAATTTTTCAACTTATCCTGGTGAGGATACTGGTTTTAGATGTCTACTATGTGGTTTTTTTTAAAATAAAAATTTGAACACACCCAAAATCACATGGTATGTGAGGATCGTTAATTAGAATCTAATTTCATGTTTCTCTTATTGATTATTTTCCATACTTAATTAAATAAACTGACATTGTGCCATGTTATTTTTTGAGAGAGTCACTTGATTAATCTCTCAAATTTTGAGCCCAGTCTATTTCCCTTGTATTGGAATAGTAGTCATCCATAATGTTTTATAAAATTAGATTGTATTGGGTTTTTTTCATTGATAATATTAAATTGAATATTTCTACATGATGATGCTTATAATATGAATTCCAATAAAAGTGAAGGGGGATACAACTAATTTCATTGCATATTGTGATTAGAAAGATATATATTTCCATTTCTCAACACAATTTATTTCAATGCTCTAATTTTGTTGTGTTTTTTCATTTTTATGTGACATAGAAGAATTTTAATTTTCTCAGGAAATTGATCTCTCCCTTTTTGAACATATTTTTCTCAGAGTGCTCTTCCACCTGAATTTATATATTTTTCTCTTCATAATGATAAATTTTAAAATTTTATTGATTTGTAATTATGAATATATATATATATATATGGATGAAATATATTATTTAATATCCATTAGTGTTTATTTTGAAATAAATATTCTGATAGGAAATTTATAATTAAGTTATTTTGGTGGTTTATCTAATGACAGGTTCACCATTTTAAATTAATTCGGTTACATGGCTTCTCATTTTCAAAATAGATTTTATTATTATTTTTTGATTCATTTTATGATCCAAATATTTAATATAATATGACGTTCTTTTTTATGGAAACTAATTTTTGTAATAATATGTTATGCTATATGATATATTATTGTACCAAGATATTATTTGTGGATGCATCGTACCCCTTTTTATTCATATCTTTCAATCATATGCTCAAACAAAGACACATCTGTTTCTTCTGGAAATGGGGATGACCTTGTTTGTTTAAGGTTCAAACTTTACAATCTATTTCTAACGAGTTTATTTGTAGAACAAGAAACATCCAATGATTCTACATCAATTTGGACATACTTTCCAAATGTAGGTTTTCATTAGTTGTGGTCCGATGAGGATTAAGAAATTTCATTGGTCGAGATGATCGGAGTTCAGGCTCATCACACCTTTTGGGGGGGGGATTTTTTCCTACTACGGGACTCTCTCATAGATTTAAGTTATGTTCAAAATTCCTTATTAATTCACCAAGAATGAAAATGAGTTTTCATTTAGATTTGGAAATCAATGATTGATATGTATGTGATTTATAAAATCTTTCATATGTATTCATGGTTATTCATTGATGGAGAATCATCTGTATTTATTAGATATTTGTAGTCAATGGTATCCTTAAATACATTATATATAAATCTCTTGGTAATTATGATGACCATAATGGTTATAAATCCACTTAGTGGGGCACTTGATGTTTATTGTCATTCGGAATGATAGGGATTATTTTATAGTTGGGATTGTACCCGCAGATGGGAAACCTACGTATCCTTGTTAAAAAAGAATCAGAACCGACGTAGTTCGATATGAAGGATATAGTATAACATCATATGGGATGGAAAATAATTAATCACATATTGTCTTAAACTATATAAAGGCTTCCTACATACTCTACTTTTATGGCAGAGATCAAATTCCACATAGTTCAAATAAAGAAATATGCGGTTTATGCATGGTTAATGGCACAAAAAAAGATGTAGTGATTACTTTCACACTCTAAGCTCACGTGAGTCATGCTCGGAGTGAGAAACAAGAGGTGTCAATAAACATGACGATTATGCCACGAAAGATACAGTTATGAGAAATGATGTGGGACTTATGTATGTACGATGGCCTAAGTAAATAAAAACCTGGACTTAAGAGAGAAGCCCTAGAGTAGGGTCCATGAATGAATTTGAACTTTATAGAGAATTGGAATTTTAACCCAGGACATACTCTAGAAAAGGAAGAACAAATTAAGAGGGACTTATGAATGGGTTTTATTCCTTAGAAGGAATCCCAAGTCAAAATAAATTACGATTGGGGATTACTCCTATGGAGGATGCCCAATGTTAACGAAATTATGTCTGGGGCTTACTATTGAGAAGGAGGCCCAGGTTAAGGGATCTTGAGACTATGGATTACTCCTGACAAGAAGGCCCAGGTTAAAGGATCATGAGAATGGGGCTTACTCCTGAGAAAGAGGCCCAGGTTAAGGGATCTTGAGACTGGGGTTTACTCTTGAGAAGGAGTCCCAGGTTAATGGGACTTGTAACATGGGGCTTACTCTTGAGAAGGAGGCCCAAATCAAAAGATCTTCTCATCTCGAAGGACGAGGTTATATAGGAAAATACTAACCATGGTGACATAAAACAAGTAAGTCATGAGGTTTTTGGAGAGGTTCTCATAGGATTACTTTTAGATAAGGAAGCCAACAAAAGAACCATTCCATAAATGGAATTGAAGAGGTGTTAGAGGGCTAATATCATGAAGAGTATAGGTGGATTTGAGGAAATGAGGTGACTAGGAAGGAGGCACACAAGTATCATTCTGGTGCCCAAGTCCTGGTCGTACAAGTAGACTTGTGCGACATGAGTCACCTTGGGTGATGAAGAATCCATAGGGTAATACTTGGGAGACTTTGAACTCAATCTCTTACTATCATCCCTAGAGGCTTCCTGAAGGGTGGCGCGCAAGTTCCCTTGAGAGGGAAAGGCGGTGCTCAAGTGTCTTCATATACCTTAAGGGGTGGAAACTTAGGCACACAAGTATTGATGAGTTCCAACACATAGGCCTTATTCGTCTTCTTTAGAGCTTCCATTGTAGGTAATGAATTACCATAGAAGTGTTCAGAAGACGTCAGACAAATACTTGGGTGACAAGAGCCTGAATCTATGTTTTGAAAAATTCGACCTCGAAATGGGGGGCCCACAGCTGGTATTTATAGGCCACTGGGCACCTTGGGTGAAACAAATAGGGCTCGCAAGTGACTTTTGTGACCCATAAGTGGCACGTAAGTGACTTGTGCGGCGCGTAGGTAACTTGCGCGACTCCCTTCAAATGGGTTCCTGGTCCATGCCATTTTCAATTTTGTATGTTCATGAAAGGGTGACCCTCATTGTGCTTAATGTATTCCCCTTTTCCATTCGTTGGACTCTTTGATGGAAATGAGCGTCAACAAAAGTCCTCCCTCAGATTTGGATCTGAAAAAGGAAAAAGGATTTGACTCTGAGGAAAATGAGAAACAGGGGATCATCGGTACGCAGGTTTTAGGCACGCAGATTGCAGTATGCAGGGTTGCGGGATCTCCAATATATATGGGAATCACTTCGCACTATCCATACTACCTCAAAATCTTTTGGGCTCTCATCGCGCAACTATGTTGTTTTTCTCATTCGATCTCTCTTCTCTGTGTCACGATTCTCTAGTAGATATTTTGACTTGCACTCCATCCTTAGTGCGACATTACTTGCGCGCCATTACTTGTGTGGAAAAACATGTGCGAAAACACTTGCATCACCTGACTTTCACGCCTTAATGCCTTAGCCATTTTTTTGTTTTTTTCACAAATATTTCATAAAAATAGACTTACTTAAAAGTTAACTATTTTATCTTTGTGAGGATTTAATTGCTCCCAAAAGAATTGGATCCGCTGATGAGTTGGCCAGCCAGAGAATAGATGACATGATGAACGTCATCGGCTATGAATATTATGATATCTGTGATAGAACTATCCCATATTTATATAAGTACTTAAATAAATATCATGCCAATTTCCCACAGATCATCTACTTGACTTTATATGGGCATGGTCATCTTCAATAAGTTAATGTTCCAGAGGCGAAGAATTATATTCCTCAGTCCTGGTTTCAGACATACAACAATTTCTCTTCAGAAAATGTCTCAGTTGAAGGATCATTTGTAAATTCTGGAACAATGGAGAACACATTCATAATGCATCATAGCCCATGTGCTCCAGATCTGAAGCCTTAAAAGCCTGAGCTACAGCCGCATTTCTATCCCTCTATTTTCCGAAATTCTCAAATGGACCAATCTAAGGGATGGAAGAAGAGTTTGGATTTATGTCATGGAGGAGGTGTGAAGCCTACAAGGATGTAGGAATATTGGGTGTGACAAACCTTTGCAATATGTGTTGATGATCTGAAAGGAGCTGCAATATATGAAGCCATTTGGGTTTGGTAGACATATGTTTACAAGAATGACAATTTCGTGCCGGAGTTAATCAGTCGTTGGAGCCCCGTAATGAATTATTTCCATCTAATTCATGGAAAATTAGGAATCAGTTTTTGGGATGTCTACAAGGTTTTTGGGGGTCCATTTCTGGGAGACATCAATGACGAGTTCATCCCTCCGAAGGTGACGTGAAATGATTCTGAGAAGACTCTGGCTCAAGCTCGAGAGTTTTTGAAAATTTTCCACAAGCTTAAGAATACCAAGTCCACCAAAACCCATCCTAGAAAAGATATTCATCCATATGAGTTGATGGATATGTATCTCATCAAGAAGAAGGAGAAGGGTCTCACATGTACACGTCCTACCAGCTGCCCCAGCGTAGAGAAGAGGAGTGCCCTTGGCACATTCTGGTCATCTCTGGAAGAGGCAGTGTTTGAAAAGTGGTGGTATGAAGTGGATCAAAGAATCCCAGAGAAGACCCGTCTAGCAGGTTTCGTAGCCTTGTGGTTCAGCATTTATCTTCTTTCAGTTAGCGATTCTAAGGGAGGCGCCAGGCCAGAGACCTTCGTTGTTGTGGCCAAGTTGGCAGAGAGAAAAATGGTTGGGTTGGCCACCCCAGTTTTGGCGAAGATTCACATGAGCTTACTCCATGTCTATATGGGTATGTTTCCATTGAGAATAGTGGGACCATTCCTTGTTTTTTGGGGATAGATCAAAACTCACTTCAAGACATACGCTTTACAGAGTGGATTAAAGGTTCCTGGAAGTTCTTTTAGGTCATCGGTACAGGCATTTTCTGGAATTTCTCCACTCTCCCTCAATTCCTATGATCTGAAGGTGAGGCTGGGCATGTTCATGGAATTTCATTTCTTTCCTTATGGGAACCCGCCAACCCGGCAGTTTTTTGATGATGGAATAAGTAACCTGGAATTGAGGTCATATATGATGGCTTGCAGAGATGGTGTATTGGCCACTAGAATTGACGGAGAGATTATATAAGAGGCCTATGCTCCATATATATTTGCACGCCAATTCACGTTTCTGAAGTAGATTGTTGTATCCCCTCCCGTTCATGTCAGCTCAGAGCAGCATTAAATGGTGTCCCAACAACTATGGTTACTGACAGCTATGAAGAAGATCGGGGAAGTGATTGATCTACAAGTCGCTGGAGCGGCGAGTCAATTGACTACATGGTATGTCGAGAACTGGGTAGCATCATACTCGGCAGGGGTATTGAATCATCCTATCTTCTGGGTGTGGAGTAAAAATAGAAGTGTTAGGAAAGAAACCTTTCATTTGGAAGGTGAATCTTCTCATCCGGAGCTGATTCTCCGAGTTCTTCTCTCGGGGATGATTCATCGGATTCCTAGGATGGGGTTGATGAGGCACGACATGCGTCAAAATGGCCTCGTGCCAGATATAATCTTTATACCAGAGTCAATATACCTACTTCATCGACTCATGGTGAGTTATATCATTTAGGAAATTTAGTCACCATTATTTTATATAGCAACAAGTTTCATTTTCTTATCCTTTATCTATGATTTTTGGAACTGGGAAGAAGTTGATGTCCCAAATTGTAGGACCTTCCTCACGGCCTTTGGGTGCACATCCTGAATATTTATGATCAGAGGCTGTCCAGACATGGAAGAGTTTATATTGTGATGTTGAAACCGCCTAGATGGACTTATGCGAAGGGATACATATCCCCAGAGTAGGGGATCTTCTGGGTTCTACTGATATTCGCTTTGAGGATAACCCCAATGAAGTGTGTGCTTGCATCAGAGAGCTGGAAATGCTCATATATGCCACTGATGATTCAATTCCTATCACTAAGCAGGTGAAGTAAATGATGGATCATGGAACCACTGAGGGGATTGGTGCTTCAGTAGATAGGGAGGGGATTGATTATGTGTCTCCTGAAGATGTAAATTTCTTTCCGTATTTGCTTTGAAACATGATTTCAGTTAAGGCTTTGTTACTCAAGGAAATTAATTTTTTTATCCTACAACTTGTTAAGGAAGGAACACTGAGGTCCCTTAACCTTAGTACAGCCCTAGTGGAACTACTCTTAGAGTCCATTAATCTTCTCATGATCCAGGTGACGTATCTCCAAGCCAAAAAGTCATGGACAAGGAGTTAGACCGGGTGTTTCACTCTCCAATACCTGTGTTTGGAGGTGATGATGTCATCACACCCAAAAAGTCAATGAATCAAATGCATCAAAGGAAGAAGTCTATAGCTAGATGCTTCATCAGTAGTGGTAAGTCCTTCAGATAGTCATGAAACCTAACTCATGAAAAAGTTTCTCATAGTTCTTGGAATTACAAGGGCTTCTTAGATTTCCCCATTGAGGGAGAGGACTGGCCCTCCTCTGAGGATGACGGAGGGTGCTGGTGAAAAGTCGCAAATTCATGCTGACCTGGCTGCTCCTGAAGAAATGATGAGATAAGAAGAGACAACATCTATTCCCAGTACTACTCATGTTGCTGCTGTAAGAAGAGAAGAGTCGGCTTCTGGTAAATTAACAATAATTCATAGAACGTTGAATGAAAACATAAACTTACTACCATCCTATGATGCATTACGTTCAACACCTGTATCAAAACATTTGGTGACCACTCCAACCGACTTCACAATTTTCTCTGAGGAAACTATCCAGGGTCAGAGGTCGCATGAGGAGGGTCGCCAAGAAGACATGTCAAATGCTCCCACTGGCGAGACTAACTAGGAATCTGGGATATCACTGGATGAAATGATGATACTTGGTGGGTATTTTGAGTAAATTTTAGATCATGTTAAATTACCATATAATTTACAAGATTTTGTACATGAGTGTTATCCTTCATCCTGTTAAAAAAATATTACACCGCTGACCATGATTGGTTGAAATGTGATGTTCTGTTTGAGCAAGCTGCTGATATGTCGATGCCTGAATGTGGTAGAGATAACTCTATCATTGCAGAGACACTAGATCAACTAGAACTTAACCCGACAGAGCTTCCTGAAATCCATTCTGAAAATCCTTTTGAATCTATGAAAGACGAATAGACCCCTTATCATGCTATTGATCTACCATTGGGTAAAAGATGACAATATTTGTGGCTATACATAATTTGAAAGACAGCTAATAAAAAAAATTTCCTTTTAAAGTAACAAAAGCTTTCATTTGACTATACAGGACTGTCAACTTCAGTGGCTAGATCTATAGGTGAGGCCTCAGCCTTAGCCCCAATGGGAGTAGAAAGTGATGTACCAAGGGTTAGGGGTGGAAGAGAAGAACATTGCACTTCTTTAAGTTCATTAATCGTAGACTATATTCCCCCCGGTGATAGTGATGCTGAATCAAACCCATAGGTGAAAAAGGCGCTCTAATTCTCAAGTTTCAAGGCATGGAAGAATATATGGAATATCATATCTGAAGTTCTTCTTGAAGAGTTATCTTTGAAGATCCCATGATTTTCATCATTGTTTGTCATGTTGGTACTTTGTGGTTTTGGATATCAAGAGATCCATACCATGGTGAAACAAGTCATATTAAGGAGGTAGAAGGAGAAAAAGTGTCGTCAAGATCTAACCAGAATAGGGCTACTGACCAATATCGGTGAATTAGAGGCTATTGTGTCCCAATCTGAGGCTAATCATGATACAATATTGAAGGAGCTAAAGCATAAGATCCATGAGAAAGTTGTCCAGCAGATGCACCTTTAGCAACATCTAGATGTCGTTACTAGGGAACGTGACCATATTAACAATTCATTATAAGGATTCCAAACGGATGGTATGAAAGCCATCACTCATTCCAAGAAATCACTCCATCAAGCTGAAAAGAGTGAATCTAGTCAGGTGAATGAACTTCAAGTGACTGTTGATGAAGCATGGGATGTTGTAAATCAAATGAAATGTTATGTTGAAATCCTTCTGTAATTAATGAAAAAGAGAAGATACTCCAATTTGTGGATGTTCTTCTAATCTTGTGAATCAATTAAAAAGACATTTCATCTTCAATCATTTGAACCGTGGATTATCTTGCTAACTACATATATATTTTTACCCAAGTCAATGGTCCTAGTAATCATAGTTTGATTTTTTCAAGGATTATACAAAAAACCCCACTAACTTTGCATCTTTTGTTGCTCAATATTGACTAAATCTATCACAATGAACATTTAGCAATCTGGGACTCGAATTTTGTTCAGAGTTCCTTTTACAGGTTCCCAATTTAATGAGTACCCTGTCTCTTTTTGGCAGTTTAAAGTCATGCATGTCAGACATTAAAAGGCTAATTTTTAAGGTTGAATTGCTTTGACCGAATGGATTTTAGTTGACTAAATTCCGTGATAATTTGTTTGAAAACATATTACCACATTCTTTTATGGGGGGAAACATGTAAACAATGACTTAAGAAATTTTGAATCTAAGGGATGATATGAAAAAGGGGATAAAAGGCATTAGAGGAAGTATTTCATAAGAGTGAACTTACCACTATTTGACAAACCCGTTAGGGGGTTGAATTACGCAAGGCCACTTATGTGATTGGCTGCATAGTCAAATAATAACATCTTTTGTCTGATAGGACTGTTCTGTAGACTATTTATGTAAGGCCTCCTAAGGGTATGTGCTGCATAGTCACCCAAAAGAACTCTCAGAAATTTTACTTTTATATTACTAAAATCCAGTGAAAGTTTATAGAGATTCAAATTTCACAAAGCATGGAGTCTATTGTATAGAGAGTGGTACTTGAATATGGAGAGGATATTCCCAATCAAGATTGCCAATGTATTGGATGAATGTCACTCCTGTTAAGGTCTGATCCAAACGTAGGGAAGGGAAATATAAACCATATACTTGAATACTTTCAGATCATGAAATTGAGTATGGGACAAATATCTTAAGGAAGGTTGTTTTTTTGCTGATACTTACATATCTTTGTTAAAACCAATAGGAAAAAATAGGTTTTCCCCCAAAAAATGAAGTTACCACTATTTGAAAAACCCTTTGGGAGGGTTGAATTATGCAGGGCCACCTAAGGGCATTGGATGCATAGTCACATAATAGCATCTTTTGGCTGACATGTCCATTATGTAGACTATTTATGTAAGGATGCCTAAGGGCACATACTACAATGTAAGGAAAAAGAATTCCCAAGTATCAGACATTATGTGACCAGAAGTCATGAAAAGGGTTATAGAAATCTGGAAGTATTTCAGGATATGAGTATGACACATGAAAATTGGTATTGTCCAATGCATGAAGGAGATACATAGACCAATGCTGAAAATAATCATGTTGTGGCTGGGTCCTGAATTGAGATAATGGACTTCACTACGTATCTCATTATAATGAGAATCAAGCCATAAATAGTTCTTGAAATATAGTTTAACATCATGTGGGATGAGAGCGTAAGAGACCTTAGTTTAGGGTCCTAGAGCTCGGACCATAATTAGGTAGACACATTGTGTGTTTGTTATAATCATGATGTGAATAATGACCAGGGTTTTCATACCACATTCATGCTCTCGCAGGGGAAATTTTCATCCAAGGGACTGAATGTGGAGTTTGGGGTTAAGCCCAAAGACCTGGGGCTGGATTCGAGGGATGCTCGAATGTTCCTACATATCCCATAGGGATGGGAATCAAGTCATCTATAGTTCTTGAAATATCCTATGTACATATTTGGTTCCTACATGTGAAGGATGAAAGGGGGCATTAATGCAATGATGGTTGGACCCATGATTAAAGGATTGGGCATTGCCATGTATGCACGTAGTCCTTGGAATATGACATGATTTGAGATCAATGTCAACAATGATTCCCTCTCAGGTGAGGGTGTTAGGGACTGTTGTAATTTATTTTCATACAGGACAAAAGTGTGAATAGTTTAAGGTCATATGCATGGGCTGGTGCTGCACAGTTTAGCATCATGTAGCTAGGATGTATTGCTATGTAGTTTATTGTCTTGCAGCGAGGGAAATTTGGGACTGTATAGTTTAATGTCATATAGTAAGGATGATGGTGTTGCACAGTTTAGTGTCATGTAGTAAGGAAAAAAGGGATGTACATAGTTTAACGTCATGTAGGATGATGGTGAACCAATGTGAAGATACCGGTTGGGGGGCTTCATGGATTAACATCGTATCAGATGGAGGTGAACTGAAATGAAGATATTGGTTTTGGGCTTGAACATCGGGAGGTTTCCTACATACCTTTCCTAGAAGGCAAGGACCAAAGTCTGCATAGTTTGATTGAGTATGAATTGGTGAGCGAGTTGTACTTAAGGACAATGACCCAAAGATGGTGTTGGGACATAAGTGTGGTCAGCAGCCTAGAGAGCGTGTTATGGTTGAAGCTTACTCTAAGCTCACGTGAGTCATGCTTAGTGTGAGAAACAAGAGGTAGCCACAACCCTAACGATGCACAGTTTAATGTCATGTGGGACAAAGGTTGTTTTACAGTTTAGTTTCATGTACCTAGGATGTATTAAGGGACTTCTTCATAGTTTAAACATCATGTAGGATGAACATGTATAGTTTAACATAATGTAGGGTGTATAATAGACTATTTATAGTTTAACATTATGTTGGAAGATACACAGTTTAACATCATGTTGTACGACAAAGGGGACACAGTTTAACATCATGTTGGATAAATGAGGTGCTATGTAGTTTAATTTCTTGAAACAAGGACAAAAGGGTGTGTTTGTGTTACACAAAATACCTCTTAAAGAATATTGCATTAGTTGGAGTTGTACTGAGTTATCCATTCATTGAGATTAAAGAATAACCTCTATTAGAGTAGACCCTATGTATTGAGTAAGGTCCTTCCCACTTTGGCTCTAGCTTTGGAGGTCTCATTCCTGGTATCATTGGAGTTCTGTGAAACAATACCAATTCTCCTTGAATGAATTAACAAATATGAACTTTTCAATTGAAATCTCGTTCTATTAGATTCTGATAGACTTCTAAATGGTGTAGGGTTCACAATCATTTTTCATCTAATCGTTCCAATTCATCAAATCGCTTCGGAGATTGTTAATCTATGGTTAACTGATCACAAATGGATACTCTGAGTGATGGTAATTAGACTTCAATAGTTAAGACTGATTCCGTTCCATATAACAATAAATATGGAGTTGACCGCGTAGCAGTGCAGGTGGTGGTCTGATAATCCCATAAAGCATGAAAAAGTTTATCTGGCCAAAATTTATTATTTTTATCCACCATATTTTGCAGTATGTTTTAAAGACTCTTATTAAAGGCTTCCATTTGGCCATTGGTCACTGAATGATAACGAGATGAATGGTCAGATTAGATGATGTATTCTTGATACAAATTTCTCACCTCGGATGAACAGAAGTTTGTGCCATTATCCATCAATATGGTATGAGGAAAACCAAATATAGTAATAATGTTAGACTTGAAAAAGCTATCAATGACTTTAAGACTAACTTCCGTTAGAGGTATTTCCTCTTCCCATTCGGAAAATAAGTCTATTGTAGTAAGAATATAATTAAACTGCTGGGATGTAGCTAGAGGATAAGGTCCTACTATGTCCATTCCCCATGTAGAAAATGGCCATGAGTTTTTAGTTGTATGAAGAAACTCTGGGAGTGGATGAATGAAGTTGGAACATACTTGGAAATAATGAAACTACTTAGTGAATCAACACAATTTTGCATCACTAAAGGCCAGAAGTATCCAAGCCTTCAAATTTTACCAGAAAGTCTATTTCCAGACTGATGGGCACCCCAAACTCCTACATGAACATCACTCATGACATCAATTGTTTCTACACCATCAATACATATGAAGATAATTTCATCAAAACCCCTCTTATAGAGAAGTTTTCGGTGATCTCAGCTTTCATAATGAGTAAAATTAAACACACGTCTCCGGACTTGTTCTTTCCCGGCTCTATCATGTGGGAGTGTTCCATTTTGAAGTTATTTCCTGATAGGTGTCATCCATCCTGTAGTATGACCATATGGTTCAGATATAGGACTAATTTCATTAATATCCTCTATTATGCTTGGAACGAATGGTGAAACCATACAACAATGGGAAATGCTGATTATTTTCTCACACCGATTTGGATCTGCCATAGTTGTGGATATATTTCCTAGGGAATCAGCTTGGAGAATTTGTGATCGCAGGACATGAGATTATGTCGGTTCCAAGGAAAATTCCATCATTAACTTTCTGATGTAATCACACAAAGGGATTAACTCTTTCTTTCTGATGGTATAATCCCCGTTGATTTGTTTGATTACCAAAAATGAATCACCTTTCACCTTCAAGTGATTCACCATTTCCTGAAGTGCTAATTCTATGCTCGTGATAAGAGCCTGATATTTTGCTTCATTGTTTATGCCACCTCCTGGCAGTAAAAAGGAATAAGGCAACACTTCCTTTTCTGGGGAAACAAGCACAACTCCTAACCCAATATTGTTAAATTTAGGATCTTCCATTCTCTTCCCTGGTAGACTTCTAAAAGCACCATCAATGTACATTTCCCATGTTTGATGACTATCTTGAATAGAAAATACTTCCACATCAGGAAGTTCAATATTTAAAGATATATCTTCTACAAATGGGTGTTCAAATAGGAAATCAACCAGATCATGGCCCTTTATTTCCTTTTGAGACACATACTGGATATGAAACTACTGCAAAATAACTGCACACCTTGCTAGACGTCCTGTAATCATTGGATGACTAAGGATAAATTTGATCGGCTTATTACGAGATACCAATTGGACCACATGATGTTGCAGGTAGTGTCTCAATTTCAAAACTACAATGATTAATTCTATCCATAAATTTTAAATACTTGAATATCGAGTTTGAACCTTAAGCATAGTCTTACTGAGATAGTAATGGTTGTTTTCATTCCCAGCATCAGTCTTTTGGCCATGGAAGGCAACCAATGATATCTCTAAAGTTGTAACATGGAGAATAAGTGGTCTTCCATCAATGGGTGGCATTAATACTGGTGTACTCAAGAGATATATCTTGAGGATATCAAATGATTCTTGACATTCTTCAGTCCACTGGTAGGTGACACCCTTATTCATCAATTTTTTGAAGGGTAAACACTTGCCTGCCAAATTAGAAATGAAACACTGAATATATGCCAAGTTTCCTTGAAGTCCTCTTAACTCTTTTAGATTTCTAGGAGGGGAAATGTCAAGGATTGATTTTTTCTTCTCAGGATCAAGTTTGATTCCATGATGGCAAACAATAATGCCGAGAAATTTTATTGAGGTTGCCCCGAAAGCACATTTCAAGGGGTTCATCGTCAAATTGTGTTGTCGAAGTTTGTTGAATATGATTTCCATATCAGCCAAGGGATTAGAACATTGTATGGATTTAACCACCAAATCATCCACATAACATTCAACAAATTTCTCTAAAAGGGTTTGAAGATATGGTTTATGGTATGTTGATACATTGCACCTGCATTTTTCAGGCCAAAGGGCATTACCTGATAGAAAAACCCACATTGAGGAGCTCTAAACTCTTTAGACTCTTCATCTTATGGGGCCATTTGTATTTGATTGTACCCAATGTAACCATCCATGAAAAAAGAGCTTTGTAGCCAGTTGTTGCATCAATTAAGAGTTCTGTGATTGGAACTGGAAAATCATCCTTGGGACCATGCCGATTAAGATCTCTGAAGTCAATGAAAACTCTAATTTGTCTATTATTCTTTTTCACAGGGATAATATTATCCAGAAACTTGATATATTTTCCTTTTCTAATGAAATTAGGCTTGATAAGCTTATCAAATTTAGCTTCAATTTTGGAGGTATAATTTGGGTGTGTTCTTCTTGCAGCTTTCTTGAATCCTTGATGTTCTTCTGGAAAACCCAAATGATGAGTTGCAACATCGGGATCAAGACATGGAATTTATGTACAATTCCAAGAATATACATCTTTATTTTTCTTTAGAAATTAATTATACTTTTCATGCTCTTTAAGAGTCATGGACGCACTAATTAAAGTGGTGTGTGGATCTTCTTTTGTACCAAGATTTATTTCTCTGAGTTCATCCACAGTGGTGGAGATACCCTCTTCAAATGCTAGAGGATAATCCTTGAGATCTTCCTCATCTTCTTCAGTATGTATTATTTCTTCTATTTCTACTTTTAGAGTAGATGAAAAAGCATAACTTTCATAGTTAGGGGAGAGGTTATAATTTGAATATCTCGATGAAGAGGCCGCCATTTCAAACCCTATTGATGATGACGGGTTTTATTGGGGTGTAAAAGTGGGGATGACAGATTGAGAAACTACATCACTATTTTCCTCTAGTATTTTTATACCTTCTTCAGGCCTGGTTGATGATGTATAGAATTACTGGATTTCAGTGGATGAAATGAAGACCTCTTCATCTTAGATTTCATCATTGCTTGGTGAATCAACAATTTCTCCCATGCTTTCTCGCATGATTTCCATAATTGACATTATGGTAGTTTCCGTAAGAGTGTTTTTATTTAGTTTTATCCTATCAATTTGACTGATAGGCAACACGTAATCTGTACTCACATGTATGAAAGGGTTTACTGGAATCATTTACAAACCATTTGGAGCATTAATTTGGGTGACCTTCATTGCCGTGGATTTTTTCTTTCCTTCCATGTGATAGAATTCAGCCTCAATGTATTGAGATTCACATATTTTTAATGGGGCCTTGTCACCATACAATGTCCAAATTTTACCATTGAAAAAACATTTTAGTCATTGATGGTCAGATGATGGTATGGCCGCATGTTGATGCAACCATGGTCTTCCAAGAAAATTGTTGAAAGCTGAGTCCTGACGAACAACCATGAGGTCTGAATTAGATACAAGCTCTCCAAACAAAATTATGAGTGTAATTTCACCCAGATGTTCTTGTTCATTTCTCTCATATCCTTGAAACATCAAAGTATATTGAGATAAATCAAATTCGGTATGGCCCAATCGACTAAATGTATGAATAGGAATGATATTGACTTCTGATCCATTTTCAATGAAAGCTATTTGGATGCCTATATCATTGATTTTCCAGATAGATACAAAGTTCTGATATGTCCGTGTACAATATCATCTTCATCATCATTTGTAAAATATATCACGACATGTCATTATATAGGATCATTCTCTATATGATAGTCCTCAGCCACAGCAATTTTAGTTTCAAATTCTTGAGGTATTGAAAAATCCTCAATAAGCCCCTCCTGAAGATCTTTTGATTGATTCAAGGCATCTAGAATTGATAAATTGGACATTAATTGGGCCAAATGTTTCAAGAAATTATACTTTTGGTCTAGAGGTTTGTGATTCCCATCCTGAAATTGTGGTTTTGCAGGTGCCTTGGAAGTTGATGGTTTGGCAGTAGATGCATCCCGTATCGGGGTAGGAGTTGGATATACTTTTGGCTTTAGTAGATTAGACCAACTAAGGCTATCTATTAGCTGAGAGAAATATGGGTTGACCTCTAACTAGTCTTCCAAAATAACTGTGTAAGAACCGAATCTTCCATGTGTGGAAGAACATTCTTGTTCCTATTGGGCCCGCTGAAGGGATTTTCCATGAGTTTCTACCGCATATACAGTTCTATCTGGGGTAGGATTGAAATAGTGGTTTTTGGAATATCCACATCTTCCCCTGTATCCTAGACCTCTGTCTCTTCTTCTATATCCTGTGTTAGATATAGGGAATTTAGGCTCATCATGATCGAAAATGTCATTGGCATATGGATCCGTTAAATTAATCACAATAACATAACCAAAGATCAATTATTCATCGGATGAAGATTCTTCCTGATGAACCATTTTAGGTTGTTCCATTTGGTGGGGCAGTGCCCATGCATTTGAAGCATACGGCATAAAATCTTCCAGAGTCAAAGACAACTAAGGCTTTGACACGAGCTCATCTTCTTCTGACTGCTCATTTTTCTTCAAATTGCGCCGCTTCTTTGAGGATTTTCCTTCTGATAAAGGGGGTTTGCTGTGGAATTCATATCAGAAGACACAACTGGTTGTTTCAATTGTGTTCGAAGAATTACATGAGTTAGGATGACCATTTTCTTGACCATCCAATCATTATATTTCTACGAATTTTTTCTTCTGACCTCATGTCACTCACCTTCTTCCTCTAGATCACTAGCAGTAACACATGGTACCTGGGCTGAAGAACCTTTCAATTTTACTTGTCAATAGTCCACAATCTTTTGCAGGAGTTCCTTGAAGATAAAACACTTCTGATTGGGGTGCCCCAACATTTTATAGAACAGGAAATAGTTGGGAAGGTCTTCATCTCATTCCTTGTTCGGCCTTTTGGGCCTTGGAAACTGAACTAGATTTTTTTCTAGAGCCGAGATAAAGTAATCAGGAACTTTTTCATTTCAGAAAGAATAAAAATTATTCTTTAAATCCTAAAACTAATTATACCTTTGATCTCTTAGATCATCTTGATGATGCGGCCATTGTTGTTGACGCTTAGGAGGTGGATCCCTTCGATGTGATGAAGTTTTTGAAGTGGAAGTAGGTACAAGTGCTTGTTTAAGTGTAACTGTAGTAGTCTTTGCTTTAACTATTATCTATACTAGAACTGATGGGATTACACGAGTTTTAGAATTAGTCTTTATAAGAGAGTCTTCTATTTTCTGAGAAATTGAAGGAAGGTCTTGAAACCCTCATGTGTATTTCACTGGGATCAACGGTGTGCGTAATTTATCACATAGATTTTCCACACAAGTTGGAAGAAAATCTTATCGAGGGAGTTCTAAACTTAAGGAATATGTTAATCCCTTGCAATGAGCAATGAAATCTGACACTCTTTCATTATACCTTTTCTTACAATTGGTTAGATCAAAAACATTTGTATTTGGAAACATTGAGCTAAATTGAAGAAGGAACCTTTGACGGAGATCTTCCCACCCGATAATTGACCGAGATTGAAAAATTTTATACCAAACAAGAGCAGGTCCTTGTAATGAATGCACAAAACAACTGAGCTTAACTTCTTCTTGTTGTTGAGGATTTCCCATCATAGGATCACAATGAGAAATGAAATGTGTCAAGTATTGATCTGGATCTCCCAAACTATTAAAAATTGGGAATGTGGTATTCACAAAATTTGATGGGGAAGGGATTGAATCCACCATTTCTGGGTAAGCTCTCTTTTCTAGTTGAAATTGTGCACTTTTACCTTACATAGCTTCCAACTGAGTTGTTAATGACTCAATGGTAGTCATTATTTTTTGAGAAACATCTGGTTGAGCTTGGGCTTGAGCAGGTGTGATAACTGGAATTTGGACAGCTGTGGCAACCAGTACTACCACTGATTGTAGTATTGCAGGTTTTTGTTGCATATAACCCATAGGATTGGACATGTGGGGTTGTATATGTAAAGGGGGATATTCTTGATCCATCCCAGTAGCTGCAAAAAAATCCATTGATTGATTAACTCCAGCATGCTTAAGAGGAATACTATCTTGAATTAGTTCTACATTTAACCTCCTTAAATCTTTCATTTCATCTTCTCACTCTGCAAACCTCTCCTCTAATGAGAGTGATTGGCCTTCTCCAGAGGTAGGGTGGAAGGTAACCTGAATTTTACCCTTTTCATTGGCATGTGCCTTTCTGGAGTATGGAAGGTCATTACCCAAAGGAATGCCTTGCCCCTGGGCAACCCTCTTTCCTATGGTATGAACACCTACTTCATTCATTTTTGTGTGTATAGCTTCTTGAACTGGAACTTCTTTATCTGATTCCTCTGATTGAGCTTCATGTTTTGGTGGATTATTGATAACGGCATTGATGACATTTATCGATGCATAACACATTGTAGAATTTCTATTAGCATTTATGCAATAGTGTCTACTTTTATGTCTGTTACGAGACTTTGCATTTAGTTTGGTTGAGCCCTTAGGAACTTCTTAATTAACTATAATTTGTCGGGAATCACTTGATAATTAGGATTTGTGTTCCTCTTGTGGCTTGTTTCCTAATAGAGAGAAGACTGAATTTCGTAGAGTAAGAGATTTCGAATTTGAAATAGTCCCCAGTCCAGTGGACTAGTGCTGTTCTTGTTTTTCTTGCTGAAATCCCAGAATCCTATCTGTTGATCCCGAGGGTTGGATTAGAAGAGTACCTAGCCTAGATATATGAGGTGGATCTTGAGCTGATACATCTGAAACTTTCTTAAAATCCCTCCTGATTTTGCGGATTTTAGTCTGGAAATTGGCCGGATGCATCATCTGACATCCGCTCAAATCCCCTGGCTCAGATGACCGATGGATTATTTATGACACCTCTTTCACCTGATGATGTGCATGCTCTAAACGATAATTTTGTTTGATATTCTCATTTTATTGATGCAAGATTAATTTGATAACTTGTTCTTCATATGGCTAACTTTGGGAAGAACTATTTGAGGCATGTTATTGAGAGGTCCTTTGATTACACACAAAACAAGGTAGATTTGCCCATCCATGGGCAATAACATTGCATGAGACCACTTTTGGAAGGCATTGTTGACTGGGGAGCCTAGTAAAATGCAATGTTCCAGGAACAACCCATCCCCAAATATGAATACCAGATGGGGCATTGGTAATTAATTGGCGAAACCTTTTTAATGCACCAGGGCATGAATGTTGAAGGGCTCTCTACTTCTTTTCAACATTTGGATGTCAGGAAACTGAGAGAGATGCCAAGTCAAATTGGCATTGCAACCCTTCAATTATATTGACATGATTTTGATATTCATCATAAGATAATATATTCTCTTTTAAGTGATAAAGAGTTTTCCATATTTTGAGATGAATATCGTGAATACAATATTCGGTCAATGTTTCTGGAATATCATACTTAGAGTCATCCAAAGGTCATAACAAGACTGGTATCTCTCCTTTGCCAGTTCTTTTCTCATACTCATCACTTCCTATTTGTTATTTTATGAGAATTATTATACCTGATTGGACCAAAGATGGTGCTTCTTTGTGGCTTCATCATATTCAAAAATATTGGTAGAGAATTAATTTGTCAAATTAGATGATGAATGACATAGGGGTGGTTTGGAGAATGTCCTACACCTCGGTCTATCTTCTGATTGAGAGAGTATTTCACCTGCTACCGGTAAGGAATCAGACATGACTGGCTTCACATTTTCAAGTGCCTCAGTATAATATGTCTTTCTCGTTACCACATAGTTCATTGAAGAATTTTCTAGGCAATGCGAATTACTACTGTGAAGAGGACTTTTGCAGATAAATTCTTCATCATGGGGTGGACCACTATGGTGGGATACAGCAAAAGATGAAACCTCTTGCTCCCTGGTCTTATGACCGCGCAGAGGGTTATCGTGGATCCCATCTGGAGAAGATACATATAAATTGACTGAAATTTCAGCAAGACTTCATGAGGAAGTGTCTGATGAAGACCTTTGGAATTATTGTTGTTACTTCCGAAATCTAGAAATGAGAGAGTAGAATTTTGGGTTAAAACAGACAATTGTCTGAGAGCTTCATGGACTCCAGCATTGAGCACGACCTTATTACAGATTGGCTCCTGATTTTTAAACTGTGCTAGATGGGAATTTTTCTTGGATCCCTTCATACTCACTATAGAAACCACATGTTGATAAAAGTGGTTATTATGGGCAGGTGTATGTTCCTGCTCAGGAGAAATGGTCTGGTTTGGCTAATTATCTCCATTTAAATCGGGTGTATGTGCCCAACATGATTGTCCGTATGACATGGGGGAGTATGCCCCGTGACCCTCATGGACTGGAGCGGAGGTATGTATCTCCTCCGGAGTGACATGTTGATGAGTCACTCCACTGATGTGGATAGATTTAGGTTTCTTTCCCTGAGATACTACTGAAGCTGTTATAATATCCTAACAAGCATCCAGGATATGAACTGGTATTTGCCTCTACTCTTTCACCATTGATAGAATATTCTTGGTGACTTCAGCTGTTGTAATGGGAATATACGTCCCTTCTGTGTTTGGAGTAGTTGTGGGTTCCTGCTCATGTCATCCTTTTCCTGTCAGTGAATTCTGACAGAACTCATGTGTGGGGGTGGGAAATTGTGTCTGCCTTCTATTTGTCATTGGTTCTTTCTAATTGACATCACTTTGTGATACCAAACAAGACTGTTGGTTACCATGATGAACTGCAGGTGTAGGTGCATGATGATTGTTCTCCACAAAATATGACTGATGAACATCCTTCAATACTAGTAGACGATACTGATGGAAGAATTGATTAGTGTAATCATGTGTATCTTCCTATTTACAGGTCGTCACCCCATTTGATTGGTGAGTTTCCATGGATACAGTCAGACGATCATGGTGACTAGATAATGAATTATAAACAGTAGTATTTTTTTGCCTATAGTACTCTACTAGAATTGCCTGGTAGGATTTATTTGTTACTGCCAGATGAGTCTGCTGGGCAGTGAAATCAGGACAGATGGGTGTATTTTCCCGCTCATTGTTTTCCATCAAGTTAGATTGATAGACTTCTCCAGAGGGGGAATAGGTAAGAACTTTATCCCTATTGATCTAATTTTTCTTCTTCCGGATTTTCATGCATGGTCGGGTCTGAGGAACCTAAGCCAAACACCTAGAGGTGATACCCTCAACATGATGAGGTGCACTACCACACGATTCTGGCGACAATTGTTGGTGGGAGTCCTCGGGAAGGACTCATGTTTTCATGAATTGAGTCCTTTAGTGACCTCTTCATTTACCTCCCTGTAATATGGGAGGGACTGGTTGTTGCGTTCTGGGGATAAAGACCTGAAACCGTTGGAAATGGTGGTTGGTACCACCTGCTTCTTGACTACTGGTCATCGCTGTCTGGACAATCTGGGTGAGTTGTTGACTTGGAGGTCATGTCGAGTGGCCTACATAGTTGGGATGGTACCGTTTTGACGGTATTCCATCACCAATGCATTCGAGACCCATCTTTGGAGACACTTAGTAGGTGATTTCGTCATCAGAGCGGATGAGGATCCAGCAGGAGTAGTGGTCGAGGAATTCACAGGTGTGAATTTTAAAGAACCCATTCTGTGATGAAGAGAGATCTTAGAAAAGAGTGCTTGGGTAATATAGCAGACATAATCAAGATAGTTTTGTAGAGAGTACATATTTTGGATGAGCACATATGTGTTCAATTTCTTTTTTGGCCCTCATATTGTCTTTAATAGGGGCCTAAAAACAAGTAAAACATCATTTAACTTGGTTAAGGATTTACGTCGGGTTCACCATTTTTTTCTTTCTTCTATAAATGGGGATGACCTTGTATGATTAGGGTTCAAACTTCCAAATCGGTTTCTAATGTGTTTATTCATAGAACCGGAGACATCCAATGATTCTTTATCCTTTTGGACCTACATTCCAAAGGTAGGTGCTCATTACTTGTGGACCTATGAGGCTTAAGAAATTACGTTGGTCAAGAGGATGGGACGTCAGGCTCATCACACCTTTTTTGGGGGTAATTATTTCTGACTCTGGGACTCTCTCATAGATTTAAGTTATGTTCATGAATCTTTATTAATTCACAAAGCATGAAAATGAATTTTCCTTTAGATTTGGAAATCAATTATTGTTATGTTTGGGATTTATAGAATCATTCATATGTACTAGAGGTTCATCATAGATGGATAATCATCAGTATGTATTACATATTCTTAGTCAATGGTATCCTTCAATACATTATATAGAAATATCTTGGTCATTATGAGGACCATACTGGTTTTAAAGCCACTCAGTTGGACACTTGAAGTTTATTGTCATTCAGAAAGATAGGGATTAATTTAGAGTTGGGCTCATACCCGCAGATGGGCTACCTACGTATCCTGGTTAAAATGGAATCAGAACCCACATAGTTTGATAAAAAAGGATATAGTTTAACATCATATGAGATTTAAAATAATTAATGAAAGATGGGATTGAACCTTATAAAGGCATCCTATATACTATACTTTTAAGTATTAGATCAAAGTCCATGTAGTTCAAATAAATAAATATGGGGTTTATGCATGGTTAATTGCCCAAAAAGATATGTCGTGTTTACTTTCATACTCTATGCTCACGTGAGTCATGATCGGTGTGAGAAACAAGAGATATCGGTAAACATGACGATGGATCCACGAAATATGCAGTTATGAGAAATGATGTGGGACTTACGTATGTATGACAGCCTAAGTAAATGAAATCCAGGACTTGGGAGAGAATCCCAAGAGTAGGGTCCATAAAGGTATATATACTTTATGGAGATTTGGAATTTTAACCCGTGACTTACTCCTAAAAAGGAATACCAAATTAACAGAGACTTATGGTTGGGTTTTATTCCAGAGATGGAAGCCCAAATCGAAGAAAATTAAGATTGGGCATACTTCTGAGTAGGATGCCCAATGTTTAAGGAAATTATGACTGAGGATTACACTTGAGAAGGAGGACCAGGTTAAGGGGACTTGTAACTTGGGGCTTATACATGAGAAAGAGGACCAACGTTAAAGGAAATTATGATTAGGGCTTACTCCTGAGAAGGAGGCACGGGTTAAGGGATTTTGAGACCGGGTGTTACTCTTGAGAAGGAGGCCTAGGTTAAGGGATCCTAAGACTGGGGATTACTCCTGAGAAGGAGGCCCAAGTTAAGGGATCTTGAGATTGGGGATTACTCCTAAGAAGGAGGCCCAGGTTAAGGGGACATGTAACTTGGGGCCTAAACCTGAGAAATAGTCCAAAATCAAAATATCTTCTCATCTCAAAGGATGAGGTTATATAGGAAACTCCTAACCGTGGTGACATAAAACTTTTCAGTTATGAGGATTTGGGAGAGGTTCTCATAGAATTCTATTCAGATAAAGAATCCAACCAAGGAACCATGCCATAATTGGATTTGAATAGGTGTTCTATGGCTAATATATTGAAGAGAAGAGGGGGATTTGAGGGAAATAGGTGACTAGGAAGGGGGAACGCAAGTATCGTTCTGGAGAGCAAGTCCTGATCGTGCAAGTAGACTTGTGCGACATGAGTCACCATGGGAAACAAAGAATTAATAGGGTAATACTTCGGTGACAATGAACTCAAGACCTTAGTATCATCCCTAGAGGCTTCCAGAAGTGTGGTATACAAGTTCCCTTGAGAAAGCAAGGTGGCGTGCAAGAGTCTTCATTTCTCTTATGGGGTGGACACTAAGGCTCACAAGTATTGATGAGTTCCAACATATAGGCCTTATTCTTCCTCTTTAGAGCTTCCATTAAAGGTAAAGAATAACCTTAGAAGTGTTTGGAAGATGTTAGACAAAGACTTGGGTGACCAGATCTTGAATATGTGTTTTTGAAAATTCGTCATCGAAATGGGGGGCCAATGGGGGATATTTATAGGCCACTGGGCACCATGGGTGAAAAAATAATAGGACGCGCAAGTGACTTGCATGACCCACAAGTGGTGCGCAAGTGACCTGTGCGGTGCACAGGTCACTTGCGTGACTCCCTTCAAATGGGTTCCTAGTCCATGCCTTTGTCAATTTTTGATGTTCTTTAAAGGGTGACCCTCATTGTGCATAAGGTATTCCACATTTCCATTCGTTGGACTTTGTGATGGAAAGGAGTGTCAACAACATCTAATTTAGAAGGGTGGATTTATTTGTAATCTAGAGGTTGTATCCATAATTGTAAATCATGGAAGTAGACAGTATTCCAATGTTTAAATAGTGCATATTAGACTAGTTCCACATTATAAAATAGTGAAAATAATTCTATATGGTAGAGGTTGTATCCATGATAATAAATTTTGGAAACATCCCCATTTCCATGGTTCAAACTATTCGAATAGCCTTATATTCACTATTAAGAATAGTGGATTTATGTCTGTGTAAAGTATGTTATTAGCATATTTGTAAACTACTACTATAGACTTACAAACATGAATTTAACTATGGAAATAACCAAATTACCATGATTCAAAGTGTTGTGATTGGGATATTTCCACAGGTTATAAATTTGTTTATAGGATTTTCCTATATCTATTCCAATAGGATACACATCCCATGAAACCATGGCTCTTACATATATCCCTAGTTTTCAGAATAATATCCATGGTTAAAAACCATGTCTATATCTTAGTTTTCTAGTAGTGGGAGTTAAAAGTGATAGAGATCCAAAGATAGTCTCAATAAAAAAAATTATGTACAAATTAAAATGAAAAACATGAAAATTATTTATCAACCTTGTGACGATGGATTGAATATTGATTTCCCTAAAAGTTATTTCTATGTTTTAACATATAAACATCTTAAATTTAGAGCACCTATAACTGAAAAAGTATATACTTTCTATCTCAATTCATTATGTATGCAAAGATATAATTGCTTAATAGTTGGTACAAATGAGTCTCGGATCTTTAATATAAGACTTGAAAACAGGAATATAAATGATTTATATAAAAAAATTTAAAATCAGTTATTTTTTTTATTTACCTAGTATTATGTTTGATAATGATTTCCTTTGTGATGCATGTCAAATTTGAAAACAACAGAAAAATTCGTTCAAAACAATTAAAAAAATTACTACATCAAACTCGTTAGTACTTATCCATAGGGATTTTTCTGGACCACGTAGGGTAACCTTTTTTCCACAATATTATATTATTTTGTTTTATTTGATGGTTTTTCAAGATTTACATGTGATTTATTTCTAAACCATATAATTGAATCAATATCGTTTTTAAATATTGTGAAACATTGTTCAAAATGAAAAGGCCTTTAAAGTAATTTCATTATGAACTAATCAATGTGGAGAATTTTAGAATCATAAATTTAATTCTTTTTTTCAAATTTAGGTTTTAAAAAACGTTCAATACACTATGAACATCTCAACCAAAATGGTTTTTTTGAATGAGTAAATAAAACTGTTCAAGAATTGGAACGAACCTTTTTAAATAAATATATTCTTCATAACAATTTCTTTGGAAGAAGCATTAAACCTATCCTCATATATCTTGAAAATTGTTTTAATTACACCCCTTCGTAAAAAACACCCTATAAATTTTTGAATAATATGAATCCTAAAGTAAATTACTTTAATTTTTTTGGATGCATGGTGTATGTCTTCAATACTAAGGAAAGTCTTGGTAAATTCGATCCAAAGTATAATAAAAGAATATTTCCCGGATATTTTTTTACATATAAATCATATAGATAATTAAATAAAAAATCTAGTATTTTTAAATAATCAGTTCATGTTATGTTTATATGGACCATTTCTTTTCAAACATTAACATTACATCACTTTTGAAAAATACATAAAACAATAAAAAAAATATTCCCAAATAATTTATTAATTTAGTGCCTTTGAAAATATGGAAATATAAGAACTAGAACATAAGTGAGATAAATTATATCCCACTAGGTTTATCATGATGAGAACCCTTATTAGACACATCATACTTTAATCATATATTTAATACGAAGGGAAGGAAACAATTAAATGGGTGAGATCAGATGCTCGGAAAGGATAGACAAGGGATAAATGTAAGCATTAATATGAGCATATGGAAATGTGAACAATATAAAAACATTAAAATATCATACTTGGTGTATCAAGTATCATAAACATGAATCATGGAATAAATATATCCATTTCATAAGACATTAATGGCAAGTAAATAAAGAAAATACTCAATTAAACCATACACTATGAATAAAACATAGAATCATAGAAAACACATAACCATATAATCGTGATTTTCATATTATTCAATGAATTTTTTTCGATTCGATCTTAGTGGAAAAATTCCTTGACAGAATTGGGCTGACACCCCATTCCATACTTGTATTATGGAACTGATTTCACACCTCATCCTATCTCTATAATATTGAACCGGGTTCATTTCTTGTTCCAACCATGTAATACTGAAACGAGTTCATTTATCATTCTATCCATGTTTATCAAACTAGATAAAAATAATTACCTAGTGAATTAGAGGTAGAAAAAGGTCCCACCCATCTCATAACAAAATCTTACAGAAATGTGTCGAAAATTAATAAACAATAGTATCATAAACCATAAAATTAAATTGGTATCATAAACATGTAATCATATCATAACTTGTGGAAAAAGATATATCTTTAATAATCATTTAATCAAAAGGATAACATATGAAATAGAAATTGATTTCATAAAAATAGAACTCATGAAAGTGACACATGTTTTATAAAAAAACTTACATCGAGAATAACCCATTCAGAGAAAGAATATGAATGGAACATTTATATCATTTCCTATAATGTAATGAGTAACATCAATAGATTTCATCTTAGATGGAAAATTAGTTTTGAAATATCATTCAAAATTGTTTGTTGAAAAAAATATCATTTATTATATGAAAGAAAATTATAATACATAAAACCATATGAATATAATTGTCTTATAAAATACCTTTAAATATTATAATTAAGGCTTCAAAATTTATTGAAAACCAATCTTCTTAAAAAGAAATAAAACTATCTGGAAAAAATTTTGAAAATATTATTCCATCGATGATTATAAAATAAATATGAAATTTTTTTGAAAACCATTTCATTGAAAATACATTTAAATACTCTTTATTAAATTTTTTCCTTTCAAACATGGAAATTATGCTTTATATAAATGACGTGGGTAAAATTTTCACATGTCATATGAGGTAAAATGAATATTATTTATTCACAAGGAACATGGTATAAATATTTCTTTGTTTGGAAAGAGACATGATGATTCCTTTGATAAAAATGGTAAAAGAAAAAAAGGGGTAAAAATTAATTGTAAATTTTATAAGATAATATTATTAAAATATTGGAAACATTTTTTAGAAAATATGGTTTTGATGGAATACAGATTTATGACTGAAGAGATGGTAATGTATGGATTTGATAAATATAGACTCTTAACTATCTTAATTCTAAAAAAGTCTAATAATGGTACCAATACATGAATATATGATGAATATCTAGAGCATAATAAAATTCATGACTGTTTTTGAGAGATGGATCATAATATTTCATCAATGTGATCATAAACATAAACAATCTTGATAATAATTTAGATTGTTTCAAATAACATTCACCACTCAGTAACTATGAACCATACTCCTCATTTAAAAGAATTTTATTACATGAATCTTAAAATATAATTTAAATAAAAGTATTCATGATATAGTATTTAAAAGGTATAATATACACCTGATGAAAAAATATAGGTCCACAACATGGAATGTGTCTCAAAGAAGAAAAATTGAGAGAAATTTACATTTATGATTTGGTAACTTTTTAAACATAAACCCATTGAAATAAAGACTATAAAATGGATATGTAAATACATATTAAGTTAATTATAAGAATCATATAATTCATCCATGTTTATTATATACACCACACAGAAGGAATGGGTGGAGAATAAAGCATGTATCTCAATGAAATAAAAATTGACATTAAATCCCCTTACCATGTTTATTGACACTCATCGCATTAATTAAATAATATTGAATAATAAATTTGATATTATTATAATTCTTATAAAAAACAATATTTTTATATCTAATACTTTATATAATTTTATTAAAAATTATATTACATGTTTCATAACAATTCCATGTTATGGTTACACTACAGGTAATATTCACATAGTTTTTCACATGTTTCTTAATTTGTTATATTAGTTGTCCTTATATTTATATCACGACTTCAATAATTTAAAACATGATATAAAAAACAATAATTTCAATAATAATTATATAAAAATAATCTATATTTTTATAAAATAAAATACATTGTTCATTGAAAAGGTAGGCCATAAGTACTCATGAACGATGTTTCCATTTTATGAAAATATTTAAATGAAAGTAAATGAAATAAATGTGTATATATATATGTATAAAATATCATCACAATATCATTATTATTTCATATATATCATTTATTTCACTATACTTATTCTTAATACATTCCACGTACTATGGAATTGAATCACATCGCTTTGAGGGGGTGGTAATCTATACTTCCTCAAACGAAATAATCATAGTTACACTAAATAAAAACTATAAAGATATGTATTATAGAAGGATTAAATAATATTAAATACATAATATATATATACTATATTATATATATATAAATGTATGTTATGCTATAATTACGGTTGTGATAGATGTTAAAGGAAAAATAAACAATCATCATTTCGTGAGGTGGTAGATCGTGATACAAGTAAACAATATGTTCAGTGCCAATTAAGTGGATCTGTGTGTATGTGTTGGTATAACCCATGTCATAAAAAAATACATGTATATTTAATATAATTTTTTTATATAATATCATGCAATAAAGGGGGTGGAAAGGGTGGAGAAATGAAATAAAATAAAAGATCATGAGAGAAGATGTTACCTCATAATCGAGTAACTCCATTTTGGGTAGTGTCAAAAGGCATATATGGATTTAATTTTGGCCAAAGGGAGTATTATAGGATTTATTTAAAGATTTTTTTATTTTTATTTGGAATATGTTGGTTGATCCTAAGTTGGTTGAGTAGTGTGAAGAAGAGGTAGAGTTCTTTCCTTTTTATAATGGAGGTGGATAGTCACTCTTACAAATACAAAAAGGTATTCAATAATAGGAGGTCTCCATTACCTTATGTGAACCCAAAATAGAAAACAATTGATTAATATAAATTTTTGGTCAAAATAATGATACTATAGAAAAAATTATTTTGATTTTAATAATTTGGTTGTTTAATTTATAAGATTCTTCAATTTAATTATTTTGGATTTTGTTGTAGCATCATGTTTTATAAATTAATTGATTTAACCATTAATATTAAAATAAAGTGATATTTATTTTACAATTTTGATAACATGAATTAAAAATATTATATCTAATTTATAAAATAAAATTATTATGCTTTTTGAAAATTAATTTTCAAAACAAGCAGTTGTGAAGCACCGAACACTCCTTAAACAGGGACTATGGTAAAACTGTTTTTTGAAAATATTTAACTCAATATGTCAGTTATAAAAGATAAAATTTTTCATTAATATTTCATATTTAATATTTTTTAACCTTAAAAATAACTTTGTATAATAATTTATTTTTATTAATTTTAAATCATTTAATTTATTTTAATTTATTATAAAGTTATAATAATGTCAATTGAGAAAATATTTATTTAATTATAATTTCAAAATAAAAAAATATTATTTAAATTAAAATAAATTATGTTTAAATATTTTGAAAATGATACAATAATATTCAAAAATAATTTACTACAATAATATAACCAATTCACATCTCTTTTAATATATATAGTATTATTTATTTTAGTTAATTATTAACTAAATAATCACTACGTTGTTGTTTCTTAGGCCTTTTAAGTAACTAAATAATCTATAAAAATATTTATAAATAACTCATTTATCATTTAATATTCTATGTATAACAAAACAAT
Organism: Viscum album; assembly: GCA_963277665.1. Lineage (NCBI taxonomy): Eukaryota > Viridiplantae > Streptophyta > Magnoliopsida > Santalales > Viscaceae > Viscum > Viscum album. The sequence continues at coordinate 43,806,837 of OY728162.1, forward strand.
TACTTTTTTACATACATCATGGTTTTATAAATGTTAAAGGTACGGAAACTTCCCTTTTTCTAATTTTCCATACTTATCCTTTTATATAGGGTACATCCATTTAATAATATCCAAATACAAAATAAAATTATAAAAAATATGGGGTATGTTAGAATAATTGGAATCCAATGTCTTTGGGACTATTTTCCATGTTATTTTGGATCTTATGATTATGGTTTAGTTGTTAATTAATATAAATCTTAACTTAATCACTATGATTAATTTTAATCACTTTCTCTAATACTTTTTGTCCAAAATAATTTTCATCTAATTAGAATAAAAATATCATAATGATAAAAACCTTTTATATTCATTTTTCTAAATACAAATCATATAAGTGAGATAATTAGCTTTAACATTAGTCCTGCAGAAGTGGCAAGAAAGCGGGTTTTTAAAGTAAAAACATTCAAAAGTTAAATAAGTTGGTATATCTATATTCAACTTCAAAACGGTTCCAATTACCTACATAAGATTAATATATTTATAATTTAAATATTTTTACTTAATATAAATATTTAAAGTATAATTTAAGATGAATCATTTTTTAAATGAAATTTTTTTTGTAACTAAATTTGTAGTAATTTTTACTTTCCAAAAAAAACAATATTTCTTAAAAAAAATCAAAAAAACTAATTAAAGCTAAGTTAAACATTATTAACTTAAAAATTGAATTTTATTTAATCATATTCAATTTATATTAGTTTTTATGTTTAATTTGGTTATTGTTTACAGAATTTTAAGAAAATCATTTTCTTTAAGAAAAGCATTTTCTTTAAGAAAATAGTATTTTAAAACATATAAATACTTTACCAAAAACTATATATTTCATTATAAATATATTTAATTTATTTGAAACCATTATAAATAATATATTAAATGTTTTAATTACTTATAATATTTCTAATTTTATTGACTAGGAAATAATTATGTCATTTAGATAATTATAATAATATAATGATGTTTCGTAGAAGCTCACTGTTGTGTATAACAAATTCCAAACATAGTGAATTATTATTAAATAAAATATTTTTATTTATGGTTTAAATGAAAAATATATAAAATATTAAAATAATTAGTATAAAAATACACAAAATATCAGGGTTTTATAATGTTTGATGAAACTAACCCTCTCATTAAAGTGAAAGATTAAATAGATGAAATTAATGAATCTTCTAACAACATGAGACTTCAAACTCCTAATACTCATTTTGAAATTAAAATAATCGAAATTTAGTCCAAGAAAATAGAACATGGGAAAATAGAACCTAAATTGTTTTTACTTAGACAGAGTAAAACCATAAATAAACATCCCTTAGAAACTACTATTGGAAATCTAGACACATGAGCTACAGTAAAGAGAAATATAGGAAACCAAGCTGAATTTTATAACATTCTATCAGAATTATATATTGAGATTTTATAAGAAGCATTAAAAGTTGACAGTTTTTTATTATCCATGAAATAAGAATGAAACATGTTCAATAGAAATAAAGTTTGGGAATTAGTTGATAGACCCTCCAATTAACATGTAGTAGGATATAAATGAATATTTATAAATAAAAAATGTGATCAAGGGAATATTACTAAAAAAACTATAGTTTTGTATCAAAAGGATACACCCACGATGAAGGGATATATTATGATGCAAACGTTTCAAATATTACTATAATAAAGGAAATTAGAATCCAGCAAGCCTATGTATATCATATAAATTTTAAAATATATTAGATGGATGTTAAATCTTCCTTTTTAAATGAATATTTAATGGAGGAAGAAAATATTGAACTACCACCTACTTTTAAAATCCCTCATAACCGAAATTCAATTTTTATAATTACTAAATCTCATTATGGCCTTAACGAAGAACATAGAGGATGGTGTGAGATTTTAAACTCAATTCTATTTTAAATTGGATATTATACAGTATTGGAGGATCATAGTATTTTTACAAAAAATATATTCTATAATATATTATTACTCATTTTTTTATTGATGATGTTATTTTTGGATCAAAAAATAAAAATAATTCTCATGATTTTTCAAATCTGTCACAAAAATAATTTGAAATGACTGTAATGGGGGAATTGAAATTATTTTTAGGATTTCAAAATTATCGAAAAGGATACGGTAATGTTTTTAATCAATGCAAATATATTATTTTTTACTAAAAATTTTGGACTAGAAAATAGTGTGGATTATAGAACTCCAATATGTTTTTTTTTGTGAATAATTATTTAGATAAAGATATAAATACAGTTGACAACAATTTATAGAGAGGTATGATTGGAATTTAAAAGTTTCTTATTACTAACAGAGCAGAAATAATTTTTTTTATTTTGATGTGCGAGATATCAATCAACCCTAAAACATTCTCATCTTACTGCTGTTAAAAGTATTTTTATATATTTAAGAGGTATAGTTTTTCATTTTTTTCTTTTCCTAAATACCGCTTATTTTAATATAATTTCACATTAAGATTATAACATTAGAGGATGTAGATTATATAAAAAATAACATGTGGGATCTGTCACTGTCTAGGAAAATAAATAGTATCATGGTCGTATAAGACACAAAAAGTAGTTTCCCAGTCAATGTATAAGGAAGAATATACATGTTTTGGCAGTTTTAATTAACATTTATTGTGGATGAAGCACAACTTACTATACATTGAACTTCATTTTAATAATATATATATTTTATGTTATAATATCATTGTAGTTTATATTTAAAATGATTGTCTAAGACATTCTAGATCCAATCATAAGCATTATTTTTTAAATATCATATTCTTAGAAAGTATATATAAATAAAATTTGTAAATACAAAATATCAATTAGTTGATATTTTCCTTAAAAAACTTCCCTCTGAATGATTTTATTTTATTAAGGGGTAGTTAAGAATATTTAATTTTAATTAAACTTTTATTAATTTATTTCATTAATTTTTGTCTTAATAATTTTTATATATTTTTATATATTTTTATTTATTTTGTTATAATTAAATTAATTATTTTTTAAATAAAAACAAAAATATATATATATTTGGGAAAACATGTTTCTTTTCAAAATAAAGAATTAATTATTACACTATGTATTCAACTTGAGAAATAGAACCATGTAACCCAAATCCATAAAAAACATCATAAATGTTTTATTTTCATACCCTATGATTTTAATCCCTTCCACCTTTAGGATCTCTTATCTCCCTTGGAAACCATATAATTTGAAACCATAACCCATTGAATTTATAGAAATTTCGATGATAGAATCACAAAAACCGACCAGAAAAAGTATTCTTCTTACCAATAAAATGATTTTTAAAGATAAGGTTATATAGTTCGTTCGACTTAATAATAAAAATCTTATTTGGAATGAATTTATAGTCATTAAATCTCAAGAAAATATTTTTTCAATTGAAAAAACCTATCATAATTTTATTAAATTAAAACTATTTTTTTAAAAAGACTATGTATAGTTTTAGAGATAGAGAGGATATAGTCACTTCTAGGATTTATCAAGAGGATTTTTCCTTCTCTTAAATTGAAATAATTAAATTTCTTATATTTATCCATAAATGGGTTTTCATTTTGATTTGAGATTAATAGGAAATAAAGAACATATATTAGAGTATATTTTGTTGTTTCTTTTCTAGTTCCACCCATATTAAAAAATGCCTATCAATGATTTTGATGCTGACCATAACATATAATTCAAGTTTATCAAATCATAGATAATTCCAAGGACTTTTGAAAATGAGATGATTTTATATAAATATATATATATATATATATAATTTTATACGATGAGTGATGTGAGGCTTAATTTCCATTGGTACTTGACGAGGTACATGAATGAATGATTCCAAGAAAAGGAAAGGATTTCCTTCTATCCATAAGGAAGTAAACATTAAATGTAACTATATCATAATGGTAAGATTGGTGATGTTATGATTAACTTAAAAGGATATCACAACAACATTCTCAATGATGGAACTCTCAGGAATATAGGATACATATGGAGTCTAGAACAATTAACAGTATTACTTGTTGGTGTAGATAGCTGACAAAAAATTGGTTCTTCTCCTCATTTTGTGTAATGATTTTTGGACTTAGTGGATGTGATCCATATTCATAAAGAAGAAGTTGATGAATCAAGAATTCTTGATGAATCTCAACTAAAGAGATGTTGAATTAGATATGATGTCTCTAACCTAGAGTCTCCGAGAGATGAAAATTTATCTCATGAAGAAAATTTGGAAGAACAAAATTCTTAGGATCTTGTCACACACCATATAAAAATGGATAAACATGTAGTCTAGGAAAATACATTCGAAGAACCTATTTTTGAGTCTGTTATAGCTAATGATGTTTCCCCACCAAGAAATCAACCATTCGACCAGGAAAATAATGTTTCTCTAAATCATGATGTGAATAAATCTCAACAAAATCTTATTGAAGAACATGTCCCATAAAATTCTAAAGGATATAAAAAAGGTGAATATGTAATATATGACCCTATAAGATCAAACCTAAATCAATAAATTTCAAAAATATTTGATTCCCTATACAAGTTAACATTGGAAACAACTAAGTTAATAGATCTACTTGATGTTGAATTTCCATTCTACAGTGATACCAGTAAAGAAAAATCATTACCCTTTGTTTATAGAGGCAAACCAACTCTAGTTCAAAAATAAAAATATCTTGATTATCTGAACAATAAAATTGAAGGATTTTATACTCATTTTTAAAAGATGTAAGATGAAAATTCAAGTCTCCATGGTGAGTTATATATTTACATAAAATATTAACAAAATTTAAAACATTCAAATTTTCCTATAAGGAAATTTTACTATGGTCACACTCATCATAACTATGTCATAGAAAATTAAGTATCTAGAAGTGATGTTGATTCATTTTAGGGAGAGATGGTTGATAAGTTTGGAAAACGGAAATAAAAATATATTTCCAAAATATATTTTTCAGATTTAAAATGGAATTTGGGAATTTAGTGTGAATCAATTAAATGAAGTATTATTCAATCCATATCTTCTACTTCAACACCACCAAATTCTATATATTGAGTCTAATTATTTTAAGAAGATAATTAATTAATGGTTGATATGAATGATAGTATTTAATCACTTCAGTTTAATAGTGTGCCACTAAATATACTTTTAGACAATCAGAGAGATCTTTTCCAACAAATTTCCTCATGGAAAATTGGTATAAAATTTCTTCTCAATGGTTTTTGTGATAAGCTTACTATGTTTCAAAAAAATAGTGGAAAATATGCATTAATTTATAAAAGTCTATTTGTTTGAAAGTATGAAAGTGGGTCTAAAATTATGAATTTTGATAATATTGATATCTCAAAATCATACAAAAAGTTTAGAAGGGATGATGGTATAATTAAATGATGATTTTCAGGCTACTCAAGATTGTCAATAACTAGAAACATATTCTGAACCAAACCTTTAAAATTCATCCGGCCCTTCAATTTAGACTATATCTTGGTTGAAAATTAGTGTTGTATTCATAAAACATATTTCATATATTATTTCATATCTATGTTTTCCATATGTATTTTTATTCAGTTCTATTTCTAAATAAAATGATTCATTTTTCTGTAACATATATTATAACATTCATTTACAATTTTATGCAACATTAATTGTGATTTAATACATTTTCATATTCTTATTTTTTTGATAAAATAAAACTGGGAGAAGAGTGGGTAAAAAAATTATAAAAATAAATAGTATCAATTTTATAATTCATCGAAATAATACTATGAAAAATAAATTTCAAAACAAGTTTTTCTATTAAAATAATATTTTATTAGTGTTTAAAAAATCCTATATTTTCTATAAATTATATTATATGGTTTGTGATCATGAAAAAAGTGGATATTTTTGTGCATGTATTATCTCAATAATCAAATAGATAACTTTTTGATTTCGAGGATCATATATACCATTTTTTTATTGATGGAATTACATTATGTGAATATCAGGAAATTAATATTGGTTTAAAATATTTATTCTAGATTTATATTCAATTTTTTAGCCCACATTAAATTTTCATTAAACTGATTCAAACAATTTTCTATCACATTATAGAAACAATTTTCATACCCTATGTTAGTAATATAAGCATAAGGAATAAACCAATATTCACAATAGCATGTATGGATCATATACCTATGTTGATGAAATGTACGGTTCATCAAACATGGTTTTAGAAGGATCCGTATGTTTAAGAAAAAGGGAACATATGGATTATCAACCCAATGTAATTATAAAACCCTACGTTTGAGGGTACAAACTTATGTTACTTCAACCCTATGTTTTACATTTCTTCATCAAATGGAGGAACCCCACTTTTGACTACTCAACGATGGAGTATTAAATCTATAATTTTATCCAACATATATTAAAAAGTCTTGATAAGAGTAAACATATGATCAAATCTATTTTAAAACTTATTCAATGTATTTTCATGATCAATTCAGCTATATTTTGAAGTGATGTTATGACTCTCCTGAATGATTAAAATTTTAATTTATTTGATCTATCATGAATAATCCATGGATATTCTCAACCAAAATATTCTTGTGTATTCTGTATGTATGGATAGAATATTATCACTATTGATAGACAATATACGTGTGTGATACATAATATATATAACTATATATCTGTTATTATCATTATATAGACAAGCTGTAAAGAAAGACCATGTCTTTTATTTTCTAAATAGGTTTCACATTGATGATTCATATTTCAACCTCATACTATTGTTAATACTTCTTTTTATCTTCTTCAATTTTTATTGAAGATCATTTTCATCCAGTATATCATAAGATCTATTCTTACTTGAAGAAATTTATCTTTGAATAAGTAAATCAATATTTTTTCTATTGTGGTTTCTATTGTGGTTTCCAACCTATATTAATCAATAAATAAAACTTTTGTGATCTATTGGTGTTTTAACTTCACAAACATAGTTGTTGTTAAGTATCTGGTTCTTGCATTATACGTTGGATATTTCAGTTACCTATAAAAACCCCAAAGGAACAGTTTATCCTTATTGTAAGGTATCAATTGCCTATAATCTTTTATTTTTTAGTGACTTGTGATAAAAGGTAATTTATAGTAAATAACACAATTCTCGTATAAAAATTGTTGCTGGAGTGGACTAGGGGTTCTTTGTTCCCCTAACTACTATAAAACATAATTTTTTCTTATTTAGTGCTTATTCACTGCACAAATTACTTTTGTAATAGAATAATTCATATCTGTATAAATTTAAAAGGATTGTAATGGATAAAATCTATCACTATAATAAAAAAACACACAATTCCCCCTATTTTGTATTGGTGTATTATTCTGACCTAACAGTTGCGTCATGGAGGATGTAGTCTGCACATCTAATGAACAAAATGGATGAAATATATGAATTAATAAGAATAATAGCCTTAATATTGTAAAATTAATTTATTAAAATATAATAATATCATTATATTAGTATGGATATAATAAATTTGAATTAATACAATTATGAGGAATACTATGTAGTTGTTAATACTCACGTTGGGGAAGTTAATGTTTCTTGAAAGTAGCCTATAATTTAAAGTCATTAGACTAACCATAGTTGAATATGGAATTATTTTCATGGAATTTAGTTAGAGGTATAATTAAATTTTGTTTTTTTGTATATTAATTCATTGTTAATGTGTGTCTTTATGTTGTGAAGATGTTACCCATCTATAACTGATATTAAAGTTATTTTTGATGTAACCCTTACATTTTAATTAATTTCATGAATAAATTAAAGGTTAATGGATCCAAAATATTAAAATAATGTAGGGAATAACAATTTTGGTAGAGATAATGGTCAACCATGCAATTCTATCATTGTTTATTAATTTTTTGGGACTTTTTCACAACATTAAAGTCAATTTACCACTTTTACCTTTTTCTTGGTGATTAATTTCTAACTGTAGTATATATACTTGATGAAAAAAATGAAGATTGGATTCTTTATATAATTTGATAGATATAATTTTAAATTTTATAATAATTTGATCAAATAAAATTTATAACAGTATGAAAATTTCATTTTTAAACAATTTCAATTAATTTCTTAAAAGCTGTATTCTAAGATATAACTTCTTTAGTGATTAAATTTATATATAAGATAAAATTATATTTGATACTGATTTTAATTAAATAAATTTAACTATTATAAAATAAATCATTTATATAAGGCTTCCATGAATATCCAAAATTAAATATCCCTTAAAAACTCTTTATTAAATGAAAAGAGTGAAAGTAGTTTTTATGATGAAGTATCATTCTCATTAGATATAAAAATAATTTCCATAGGTTTTATAAGTTCAAAAGATATTTTAAAATGAATTATGTTATCCCAAAAATTCATATATTATTAATTAAAATTTAGATAAATTATAGTTCATTCTTATATAATGGTAAAGTAGTAGAAAATATATATGTTTTGGGAAGACCATAGTTTTGTACTCAAAACTAGATTTTTCATATAAAAAACAAAATTCATACTATGAAAATTTTGATATGTGGAATTAAAAAATGATGTTTATTTTTAATTATTTGAAATTAAAAAATATATAAATGAAATGACTAAATATAATCAAAAATTATAATAAAAAAATTTAGAATATAAAGTTTTCAACTATTATTTATTTATAATATTATTGGATAGAATTTTACTAATGGGTTGTTATATAATTATTAATATTAAAAAAATTATTAATAATAAATACTTGTTTCATGAAATAAAAATTCATTTCATATAAATAAAATTTTTGAATATACATTTTCAATCACTAAATGATATTATTAGTTATTTTACATAATGTAGTTGAATATTATTCATATTAAAGGAAGAATTTATTTTCTATATACTTATAATTCATAATGTCCTTAATTATTTTGATTGTAATTAAATAAATATCTAGGTTTTCAATGATCATACTTCAATATTTATTTTTTTACATAAATATATTTCAGTTTCAATTAAATTCAGCAGTGAATATAGAGAATGTAATTGAATACATTGATTATTTATCAGTAATCAGTCATTAGAATTTTGGGGTGTTACACCTCATGTAAGAGGCGACCTCTATATTAATGGTGTGACAACACTTACGGGGTAACACATATGTTAAGGGTGAATCCACTCTTAAGTAACATATGAATTATATATTATGGGTGTAGCCTCCCTTATTTATGGGGTGACAATTACATGAAGGGTGAAACAATCCGTTAATAAGTAATGACCATTACAAATAAAAAATAAGTGGAAAAAATTAAAATAAAAAATAGTGTTTAATTGTTATGTTTTAAAGCTTATAATATTCAGAAGATGGGGGTTTTATGACACCCTATGTGGTGAATTACGGGGAGTAAACCTTTCATTATTAAGGGGGAATGTCACTATTATTTCTAGAAAAGAATGTCATTTAATACAGAAGAAATCATAAAGTGAATCTAATACCATGAATTGATCTTTACAGGTTGTATTTATCTCTTACATAGTTTAAATTTATGTCAACCCAAGATAAATCATGAGTGGTGATTCCATGGAAGAAAACTTCAATCATCTCGATATTAAAGGGATTTTTCATAGCATGGATAAAAGAGATCACAACAGGAATATCATGTAATGTTTTGTATAGATTTAACATTTATATCACTTCAATGGAATTATTTAGGGTTTTTTAATTTTTTTATGTTAATGGCCTAAATTGAAAGTTAACTATTTTACTTTTGTGTGGTGGAGATCTAGAAAGATATTGGGGGTGGGTCAAAACTTTTTTCCCAATGATTGGACCTCAAAAAATGATTTGGTGAGATATTAGTTATTGTACCTATTTCAATTAAATTTTAAAATTAATTACAAGTGTTTGGATTTATTAATGTAGTAAATTTATAAGAAATTTATTATAATTTAATAGTTTTGTGTTATGAATTATGTTTGGTGCCCGATTTATAATGTGAGACTTGGATGAGCATTGGAGGTGGTGGACAAGATGCTTTAACTGATAAATTTATTTATGAGGTAGGTGGTCCCTTTAGTATTCCCATATGGTATTTTTATTTTATTTATATTCATTTGATATGCAGTCTCACCTATGAGGGTAATCAGCAATTTTAAATAAAATATTTTAGGAAAATAAATTCATTTGGATATACACAAATGGATATGGAAATGATGGACCTTTTACTTCTATCTTGATTCCATGACTAGAGATGGAAAGGGGATTGAATATTAATATATTCCATTGCATGAATGGACCCATATGGGTTGTAATTTAATGAAATGATGGAACATATAAGACCTTGGTATAAGGTTACCATATCTCCCTTAAATAGGGAGAAGTAATCAACCAGGCATGGATAACTCCAAGTAACCCCTTAATACATAGGGATATGTTATATTGTATTTATGATGCCATAGAGCATTGGGATTATTGATTTGTGAATAGGGAAGGGGATCCTTCCCCATTAGTATGTGAGTACCCAAGTGGGAGTACCTTTGTAAGATATGTTCTCTAATGGGTAAGAGGACCGACCTAGGGTGACATTTGGATAAGAGACAGGCCTGATGCCATCTCTTAAACGTTATGATAATAAGGCTTATTCAATGAGACCACTAAGACCATAATGTCATTTTAATGACATTAAATGATTGTATGTCTTCTATGTGATGTGATTTTCCTAAGATATGAGTCTATGATTGACGAACCCATATAAGATACTAGATCTATGGTGTGATCTAGGGGGGCCTTAGTGGGTTCCCAAGTGACACTACTACCAAACTGGGTTTATCTAGTGTAATGGCTTTAACAGTGCTAGAAAAAAATGTTGTTAAATTCCCCCATTGTCTGTGCTAAAAAAAGAGTTGTCAAAGGGGGGTTTTAATAGATAATTTCTTATCGCTACTAAATGGGAACCTTTATAAGTGATTTTTTACAAGAACAGATAAAATCCCACCCTATATCATTACTTTTAATAAAGGGATGATAAATGGGGTTCTTTATCATCGCTTATAATAATGAACTCATAAATGGGGGATTTATTGGTGCCTTTCTAGAAGCACTAACAAAAAACCCCTTTATTTGTAATTTTTTATAATAACTGATAAAAAAATACATCAAAAAAATTATCTTTCTTTACAAATAATATATGAATATATTTATTTATTTATTTATTTATTTATTTATTTATATTGACAAGAATGTAATATATATTTCTTAATGAATGTTTTAAATGATGTAAATTGAAATTTACACATGATATATAAGATATTTATTGAAAATGGCTTATCAAATAACTAAAAAAATTATTATTAATTTAATTATTTTTACAGAGTAATAGTAATTTAATTTCAATTTTTATATTATAAAATATAAAATAAAAATAAAATATGTAAAATATGTTGAGAATATAACCCAGACATCAAAAAACCATAAATTTTGATCCAAGTGTCTGTTTGGGATATACCAAACATAAAATCAAATCTTGTGATGACCTCAACACCATTGGTGAGATAGGTGAACCTCTATTACATGTTTCGAGGATAAAAAATTTTATAAGACCACTAAAACTGATTTTTTAGTCATGGCCCCAATTTTTTAACAATCAATGGATTTTTAGCATCGTTTGATGGAGTCTCTTTTCCCTTTTTCATTAAAAACTGATTTTATTTCTAGGTCATACATTCATAGTGATATTATTCAATTTAAATATTTTTTCAGAACATATTTTTATTTTTAGTAAAATAAATAGAAGTTTATTATATTTATATATAATAAATTACTCAAATAAATACATATTTCACCATATTTATCCAAAAATATATATTATAATATATCAAAATAAATACCTATTCTAAAAATGTATTTAAACCAATACCAATCCATTTTTTAAATTATTAAAATATATTTATAATGTTAATATATATATATATGTGTGTATTAATAAATATATGTATATTTATATTACATTGTAAAATATGAAAATGAATATAATAATTAATATATTCAAACAAATATATGAATATATATATTTCACACACACACACATGCAAATTTTATAAATAAATTTAAAAATAATTAGGTAAAAAATATAAATGTTAATATATATTAATATAAATACATTAAATAAATAGAAATGTCATTAAACAAAAAAGAAAAAAAATATATGGTTTAGTTTTAAAGGCATTCCACCTTCGAATGAGAGGTGCAAGGTCTGAATCCAAGAATTCATATATGAGGCTGAAAATTCTCCAACATCTAATAAAAGTTATGGTGTGGTGAAAATCACTAATAAAAGTGGGGTAGAGTGCTTTTAAATGGGTCATAGAAGAACTGATAAAGGGGTTCCAGCTTATTGATGTCTAAAATAATTACCCTATTTAACAACACAACATTTATCAGTGCTCAAAAAGTCCTTTTAAAGGCCCCCTATAACAACACAAAAAAATGTTTTGTTAAAAGTATCCAGCTTTTAACTGAGCTCTGATTATAAGAACTTTTTTAGCACTGATTATTGATTATTTTATCCCCTGTAAATGCATATTTTTAATAGTGTCATATGTTGACCATATTAAGGGTTATTGTAGGATCATGTGTGATTTTAACATTAGTTGTCACCCAAGAATATGAAGGTCAATGATGTGGTCCTAATGTGTTTGTAGTTACGACTATATTAGATAACATGGGGATTAACTAATATCGAGTCTTTATAAATGAATTCCTAGGATTATTTTTCATTTATCTTTATACCATATACAATTTAATTCTATGGATGTTACATTGGATTTATCATTATTTTTTATGCATTAAATTCCAGAGATATGTGGGGTTAATCTATTTATTATTAATACTATGGAATTATTAAGATTTTACATAGGATTTAACTTCATTACTAATAAATGGAATTCTACAGATGCCAGTGATTTGGATCATTATGCTTGATACTATGGAATTTTTCATTAGCCAACCTTGACCACTCCTAAACTTGGCTCCCACAATTACCCATGGCTATGAAAAAAGACCATTCTCTATCACTTTGGGTTGGAGACAAGCATCGGGACAGAAAAATGAACACTATTGGAATGATTTTTCTCAAGAAACATAATTTAATAAGAAATAGAACTATTCTAGGAGTTGTGGAATGACCCTTCCATAGATTAGATGTCCAATCCAAAGAAAATAAATGGTTTTAAATTCTAAATGTTACAAATGAAAAAAAAAAGTGATTAAGATACAATATAAAATTATCAAAATAATAATGGGTAAAATATCATATACAACAAAATAATAGTCTAATATGGTCGACACATCAGTAATGCTGAAATAAAAAACCAATATACCCAAAACAATCATCATGTGTCCATGTGGCCACCAATGATCCAAAAAACCCTCATCAAACAATAGTTGTCAGGTATGAACTAGAAATTGAAGATAAAATGGATCATTCATGATAATGAACCCCTATAATAATTCGAACTAAACTAAAACCCATGTATAGACTTTACATAAAATATAAATTTCATTCTAGTTTGAAAAAAAAAATTAGAATGTAGGTTTCAAATCATATTCAAAATTCAATCAAAGGTGATTATAAATTTAGAAAAAAATTATTTTAAAACATATAGTTTATAATTTTTGAGTAAAACAATCATGCTAATACTTTTAATAATGAAGAATAAATTTCCTAAATGTGACATTTCATTTTACAGCTATACAATATTTTTTCCTAAAATATAAAAAAAATGTAATGATCACAAATAACAATCAAAATGATAATAGAAAAATTAATCCAAGTATAAGTGGGCATGGGAATACTTTAGAGATAAGTGTGAGATTTATAAAAATACCAAATTAAGATCCATCATACTCTAAAAGAAAATGTAATAAAAAAGCATTAATGATTAGTCATACCCTACCTAGCCTAATTAAGGATAAAAATACCATAGTTTATAATAAACCATACTAAGGTCCACTAGAATATTAATGATCAAATTCTAGTGCACTATGAGAATATGTACACCCGTATTGCTATTCTATCTTTCCCATGGAATTAAAAAGGGAGTTGGTAAAATTAATAGTAATAATTTGTGACCTGGAATGAATATATAAATATTTCTAGGTGTATATATATTAATACATATAATATGTATAAATCAAAAACATGAAACACATCCAAAAACTATATTCCTCAAAGATACCCATCAAATTGAATATAATAATAAAATTCCATAAAAAGGACTCAATTATTTCATCCATAAGGGGAATGATTCAAGGATCTAATCTATATAGAAATCCAACATTAAAGGTGATAACTATGCCTTAAATTCATTATATTTTAAAATCATTTTCTATGAAATTAACTTCAAAACCACAGACTAAACATTATAAAAAATCCAAAAAACTTTACTAGTTTTAAGAACATTTTTTAGGAACCGTGCACACAATTGAAATACAGGTAACCCCTTGGAAATTATTTTTAGGACACAAACACTCTGGAATAATTCAATGTCCCTTTGTAATGGATATTTCATAAATTTTTCAAACAATAGAAATTAAAAATTGATAATAAAATATTTAAATTTTATTGCTAAGTGAAGTAACCATTGAAATTCAATAAAAAATATGTGAAACATACTTTTACATCATAAAAATATTTAAATACATTTAATATAATCATTAAATACAAATACATGTATTTAAATAAAATTTTTTCAACGGTTATGTAATTATATATTAGAATATGTGTAAAACATACATCAAATCAATCCTTTCACAAATCTAGGTATTATTAAACCTTTATAAGGAATGAAAAATCATTATGGAGCCATGGTGGACTATAAAATTAAAAAACCCCACAAGTAAAAATCAAGGAAATAAAAATATATTCCATAAAGGAATAATTATAGAAACACACCTGAGGTAAAAGGTTAAAAAATATGAGGGGCAATGATTCAAAGTTAAATAAATTAAAGAATCACCCTTATGTATTTAGGAAACCCTTATGGAATCACCCTAATAAAGAGGTGAATGAATGGGATATAAATCTATGGAAGAGAAATCTAATGAGGGGATTAGAAGACTCAAAAAATGATTAAAACTGAATAGTGGTATAATGGTAAAAAACATATGAAAAATAAAATGTCAATACGAACCATTCCACAACCGTATTAGAAATTGTATGGTGCCCCCATCCCTGTAACCCCTATGATGTATCCCACCTGTAACAAATTGGAGGTCACATGAATGTTATGGAAACAGCTCCAAGGGGCCTAGAGAACCATGAAACATCTATACGGTTATTGAATCATATTTTTCTAATGAATATGGATATACCCTTACCTCTATATCCCATAATGTGGCCTATAAAACCTATGTAGGGTTAATATTTGTAACATTTATATCACATGGGTTTCCTATGGAATAACCATCATGGAAGCACTATTTCCTACTAAATTCTACATCCTGAAAAAATAGCACTCCCCCATTACTCCCAAAAATATTGGGAAAACCAATTAAAAGGAGAAAATATGTTAGATATCAATAAATATGTAAAATATATGGGAATTTGATGCTATAGTGTGATAATTGTATCCAACATAACAATTCATACCCACATAATTAGTTATTATATTAATTTTATCAATTTAAAGGATAATATTTAACTTATTTTGACATAAATTGGTTATCATAACAATAGAACACCATATATGATGCCTTAGTAATGTCTATAATGATAACTAGTACACAAAATTCACCTAGCACAAACCATCTCCCAAGGAACCTCTCAAGACACAATCAATAACTAGAATATTCAATTTCATGAAAACTATGGTATCCTCCTTCCAATATTATAATTCCTATAATACATCGATTCTCTAAATATTTAAATAATTAACATATGGTTAACGAAAAGGAGAGATTAAACTCAAGTACCACCTACTAAGGAACAATTCAACCTATAAAGTAATATATCAGGTTCCACTAATAAAATATACTACTTCAACTAAATATTTTGTTCTATCATAAAGGTTATAAATTCCTTTAATTATATGTCAATGAGTGAATGCATGTAAATGAACCCAATATAGGATAATGAATACCTGAAAAAACCACTTATTATAGATCAGTTTTATCGGGGTAATCATGGGGACACTTCAAAGTGGCAGACATGATTCCCCTACCTCTCTAAGGGACTCATTTACAATACCTTTTTAGATTAACTAGAACATAACAAATGTGATAGGTCTTCAAATATTTATAATAAGAATTATTTTGTTACCCAATTTTTTGACCTAATTGGACACTAGGGTCCCAAACCTGGAAGACGACAATGAGAAACTAGAGGAAATATTCATAACATAACCTATCTAATCAGAATCAGCTTTCATACCAATTTCATTACCAAAACACCCTTCATTTTCATGGTAATATAGGATGTTTTATTCCCCTCAAGAACTCATAAATAGTATTCTTCAACATTAACCTCAGGCCTCACCATTTCTCTATAATAAGGGAAACCAAATTTCAATAACCTTTATTAAAAATTGATATGAAGAAATAATTCAAAATATTATGATTTCAAGTAATTAGTTAAGTCATACATTTGAAGATATGGGACTAGTTAAATGAAACATCGGACATACTCTAACATTGATCGATCTTCATGTTGAATGTAGTAAAATTATATAACATTTTCCACCTTCATGAATTTATCAAAATATCACTAGATGAACAAGGAAATAAGACACTCCTATTAATGTTCCCCTCATGGATCATCCGAAACAATGCGATTCTACAACATACAAATCAGATATTTGTTATAATAGTATTGAATTTATTCATTATAAATTCAAGAAAGTTATTAAAACCAAAGAATTATTCAATAAATTAAATCCACTCTTCACATTCATAATTTTCTGTATAACTATATAATTTGGGGGACTCAATATCCATACCTCTAAAAGTAAATCTTTATGTAGATATTTTATGGATTAACTAGCGTTGAACCACCCGTAACGTTCCCATGGGAATCCATCGAGACGTAGTGTGGGAGTAATCTAAAAAATAATATAAACACAACACACAATATAATAAAAAATCTCATGGATCCAAACCCAAAAATATCATAAGACTAATAATAGAAAAATTGTCAAAAATTTGAGATATATCTACTCACACAGTTATAAAAATTAATTTTAAATAAACGCACACAACTCATCAATATGTAACAGAAAAATATATATCATTTTGATGAAAAATAATCCTTTATTTCACATTAAAAACTGTCTTCTCTATTTAAATACCATAAAATTAACCCCTTCCCATAAAAAACTCATTTGGTACTCAAGAGACACATAGATTTCCAATGCATGAAATATCATCATGTACCATCAGGTAGACTCTTTTTTTTATTTCCCAAAACCCAAAACAACCAAAAAAATTCACAAAATTGAATAAAAGTGGAATACCCGTCAACCTAATTCTGAATACATCATAAATAAATGTAAAAAAATCAATGCTCAAAACAAAAATTCCCCACACAAATCAAGGTTCTATAATAAATTTTTTGGTCAAAAACTCCTTTTACAACTATACCCAATATTCCTATAGTAATATCCTCAATTTATATTTTTTTCACAACAAAAAACCACACTCTAATAAAAAAAATTCATGATCTAACCTCATCCACCCCAAAACCGACCACTGGAACAATCTTTTGGCATGCCTTAAAGGAATAATTGGATACCCATGATCTAGAAATAAGTTACAGGGCATTAAAATGAACATTTTGGGAATAATTTCTCCAAAGAATAATTATTTAATATGTAGTGGGACTTATCCATAGATTCTAGAAAGACCCATCCATAAATATAATTTCATGGCCTTAGAAAATAAATTGTTTCAAATTCTTATGGTAAAATTGAAAAAAAAGTCAATATAATAAAATTTTAATTAAGAAAAAACATAAATATAATAAATAATATGGTTGATATGGATTACTCATTAGTATTACACCAATAAAATTAAAAAGTACATGGTCTAATTTCCATGTGAGCTCCTCGTTACCAAGCATCCTCAACATAATCCTCACTCCAATAAAATAAAGGCTGGTCTAGAACTTGAACCTAACCTGTAATAATAATGAATGAAAATAACAATATTAATTCCATTTAAACTACATAAAATGTATAGAAATACATAAAAGAACCATTTCATGATATTTTGAAGTAAATTTAAAACGATTCTTTATTATCTTCTTCAAAATCCAATCATGGGAAATTAATAATTTAGAAACAATTATTTTAAAATGTGGATGTTTTAAATTTCAATTAAAATAATCATTTTATAACTATACATAATAAATATTCATTTGAATTAAAGAGACATTTCATTTTAAAGATATAATCCATTTTTTCTTAAAATAATAATTGAATGTTAGAAAAAAACCACAAACAATAGTCATAATAATATTTAAAATGGTAAGCCAGGAATAAGTTAACATGGGAACACCTCAAGTCTAAGTAGTAATATAGGAAAATAATAAAAAATGATCCCTCATATTTTTATACCTCAGGTTATCTGAACACCCTAACACTCAGCCTTACCCAACCTAGCCAAACTAAGGGAAAATCCCTAAGTAGGGAATCATCCATGCTATGGTTCATTATCTAGAGAATGATCATAAGCTAGTACATTGTTTGTATTCGAACATCCCTCTATCCACTCTATGATTACCATGAAATGTGAG
The DNA here is from genome assembly GCA_963277665.1 of Viscum album. Classification (NCBI taxonomy): domain Eukaryota; kingdom Viridiplantae; phylum Streptophyta; class Magnoliopsida; order Santalales; family Viscaceae; genus Viscum; species Viscum album. Next base: position 43,825,704 of record OY728162.1, read on the forward strand.
TGATAGGTGAAAAAATCAATGATATTAAGTAATTATATGAAAATCATACATACATATTTATTAGTATACATATTTATATATATATATAAGAAATAGGAACCATATGTCTGCAACACCTCTAAAAACTCAATTTTCTTATTTCACCCCTCAATTACATTATAAAAATATCGTCCAACAATGAGGACTCAATAACATCATCCATAAGGGTAAATCTTCCAGTATATGGTATTTTTAGAAAACTACCATTGAATTTTCTAATAATTCCACATTTTCATTCCTTTTCAAACATTTTACAATGTAAATAGCTTGCAAACCACTAATAAAAAAATATAAATAATATATAACCATTAATTATTTTTACTGAAGCCTTTTTAACCAAATGTTCCATTAAAATACAAGTAACCCTCTAGAAATTATGTTAAGGAACCAACCACTCTTAAATAAATCAAAATACATTTTTAAAGATAAATTAGGATTTTTTTTCAAATAATAGATTTTCATGGAAGTGTAGGAAACTATATTTAAGCTAAATACATAAATGGATGAACCCTTCATATTAAATAGGAACCAAGTGACATCCAAGTTTACTTCTGACATAATTACATAAAGACATATAATATAATCATTAAATATATAAAAAAATTCATATAAAGAGAAAACCAATTAATGGTTATAGTATTAATAAGTAAATCATAAGGAAAAACATTTTTTTAAACCACTACTTTTATGAATTGAGCCATTATTCCACCCTTATAATGAAATATCTAAACATAGGGAACTAAGAAGAACCATAAAATCCCAAAAAATCTAAATAAAATTTATCAAATAGAGACCTAGGTTGTCGATACCTAATTAGAAAATGAAACAAGATGCATAATGTTGAAAAATAGAATAGGAGATGATTTAAAGGGACATACATTAAACAATTAATGTTATGTTTTAAGGAAACCCACATGGAATATCAATGGATGACAAATGAATGAAGGGAAATGAAAATTACTACCGAGGAATCAAATTCTGGGAGGAGGAGACCCAAAAAAATTCTTAAATCTTTTGAGGGTAATAGAGGTAAAAGCACAATTTTGAAAAAAAAATAGACACTGGCCACACAACAACCATGTCAGCTATGACATAGTGCACCCATACCTATAACACTTATAGTATCTCCCCAGCTATGTGTGTTGGTTCATAAATGTTTGGTTCATAGCTCTTGTTGTGATAGGCCACCCATGTATAGCTTGATGTCTACAACGTATTCGATGGGAAAGAATAAGGGTTATGTTATGGTGTCCCTAGGATATTCCATAGAATTCAACACTAGAATATGGGAAACATCATCCTATTGGGTGATAAATTTATGTTTATTGGCATGTTAACGAGTATATATTCTATATATCGTTTCATATAGACTACTATTTTTATTCTCTCACTATATTATTTTTTATTCTATATATTGTTTAGTTATTTTTCATTAGTGGATCAAGGGTTTGAAAGGATCATCATATGAAAAAAGGTGGTGCAAAGAACCCTAAATTTACCTCATATATGCATATAGGAATCAATGTTTAATATAAAAGAATAATATAACTTTTAATACCAAGAACCTATAAAAATCACTATCAATTGTTTTAGTGAGTATTCCTGATGTTTATCACTGGGGATATAGAAAAAAAATCCTCATTCATCATAGGGGATTACACTAGCCAAAGAATACAAATTATATCATAATGATTCTTAAATGTAAATGGGGTGATAATACCATTACCTTTTAATAAATGGAATATCAGGAGAAAGAGATTACATTAATTCTTGTATACAATCTATCATATCCAATAGAATTGATCTCATTCTTTTATATATCAATCCTCAACAAATTTCAGTTAATATATCATGCCATGCATATTCAACATGTTGAAATATTTATTGTACCAACATATATTTATTTTTATTGGAATTATTCATTTAGTTACTTAATAAAATTCAAGGAATTTGATCCATTTATAAAGAATCTATTTTATCCATTCATAATTGAATATAACTTATGAAAAATGTGTTGTAATATTGATGCCCCAAATTTTATTAATATGTTTTTTTGAACATCCAAAAATATCCAACATTCAATATAATCCCTTAAAGAGTTTATGTAAAACATCACATATATTTGTAAATCAATTTATATATGGTTTCATAAAAATTTCATTATTTGGAAACAAGAATTTTGACTAAGTCATTATCCTTATCCAGAATCCTATATATGTAACCCTCTAGGAATAAGTAAAAATGACACGAAATAGGAAATCCATATTTCATAGGTGTAAGAAATGATTTCCTTCTAGAAAAGCATCATTTCTACTCACGTAAATAATAGATATGGTGTAATAGTCATCAAGCATAGTTGTATCTATATGAAAAAACTTCCACAAAAATATGTATCATATGCATCATATGTTCACCTATATAATCATTCTTCCACAACATCAATACCTATTAGTATAGAATAACTGATCTTTTCTAGATCAACTGAGATATATAGACTTGGTAAATGAATATATAATATTTCAAACATCTATGAGATGAGAAATTCAAATTTCCATCATATAAAAAGATAAAAAAGTCATAAGTATAATAACTATGAAATTAAAATATTTTCCTCATTCTAATACAATCATGGGTAATATGTTCTTTTATAATCATGTATGTGGTAAAATCCTATCTTGGATTCACTAAAACTGGTGAAATGATTAGAATCATACCAAATAAAAACCTTTGTTAGCTAAGTCTCTTTTGAATTGAATATGTAATGTGTCAATGTATAATGGCTATTATGATGATATATATCAAACATTAGGTAATTTGGATTTATAATATATATAACTCCTTAATTATATTTATTGTTTTGTGATATTACATGAGATATAATTTGGAAGATCAATCCAAGTAGTAAGGTTTTACTTATTACCTCATAAATCTACTCTTTGTATCCCACATAAAATCATTTATAATGAGTGAATTATTCCACTAAATCTAACATTTATACTTCATCACATCCCAATAATACTTTTTTACCATTATTAAATAAGGATTACTCAAAATTGTATTTTTTAGGGGAATTTATCATTTGATCTTTCGTGTAAAAAAATTTAAGAATACATGAATGAATCATAAACATGGATTTATTTAATTATATAATATTAATACATTATATATCCATTACATTAATATATTTGGTATTTAATTCCTAGAGACCTAACATGAATCTAATGTTGTGGCTGCATTGATGGATTTATAAATAGATCTACTCTAGTGTCCTATGTATCCACCCAATTAATCTTCACATCACCACATTTTACTATATACCTTATTGGATAATATTTTTGATGAATATTTTTGGATCTCTGTAAGACCATGGTTGAATTTCTTATATAATGTATGCATTATAGTCGCATTTGAACTCAATCACTCCAAAGATTCTATGAACCTCTCCATGTTCAGTGATGAACTTATTGATCCAAAATGCTTCCATCGTAGTATATGATGCACTAATGTACTATATCATTATTCTTGATTATAGTATGGTGGGTTGTTGTGAACACTTATAATTTATAGATCTACTATTAATGAAATTTATAGATTGAAACATGACACCATTTCTTCTAGATTATATATTCACATCTATATAACCATTTACATAGTGCTCATCTTCTCCTCTTATGACCAAGAAGAAAGATCTAGACATATACAAATACATAAGAATAGTCATCACACTAATTCAATGACTCTAACCAATATTGGAATTGCATGCACTAGTTTTTATACAAAAATAGGTGACATAATGTCTAGTTAAAAAATTTGTACACATGATAGATCCTTTAAAATATGAATAAGGAAATTTATACAAAAATTTTAACTCTTTATAAGGATCCTAAATCCTCCTACGTCAAATTTCATGTAACGCCACTAAATACCACTTCCTGGATTTATAAATGGTAAACCAATTTAGAAAATTACTAGTCTAAGTTTCTTGACTATGTCCTAGAATCCTATTAGACCTATATCTATATATCACCATACACAATATTCAGCTATCTCCACCCACGTATTTAATTGATAAAAATTTACCCATCCACATATTTACAATGTAATGATCTGGGATTCCATTTCTAAAATGGATTATTTCATCCACATAAAATATGATAAATCCCATAATAATCTCACATAACCAATTTTATACACAATAATAATCCATACTTTTAATTAAACTAATCTATTTTATTATGTCATCAAAAAAATTCCTACTTCAAAAATCATACTTCATCACATAAATTGATAGATGAAACATGCAAACCTTAACATAATCATTTATAACATCAAAACATTTAAGTTATATAATATACACATATTTGACTAAATATTAACTAAAGAAATAGATTTTCACATCTATTTAATATATCTCAAAATTACATCAACCCATTATAGATATAAAATTTATAATAGACTTAATCATAACAATTGGTGAAAAATTTTCTCGATAGTCAATACCATGAATTTTTTTGATACGTGTTTTCACCATGGATGGCTTATACAAATACACTCAACTATATATGTTAGTTTTCATTCATAAAACCCACTATAACCTTATGGATGTCCCCATTAAGGTGAAAATACCAATTTATAAACACAGTTATTATATATGGATTCTATATCATATTCCATAGATTTTAACAATTTAATAGAATCATAAATCAAAATAGTATCTATGTATAACGCAGATATATTTTCAATAAATTCATAATAATAATTATTTTCCATGATAAATCTCTATTTTCAGGTTCCTGATTATTTTTAATAGACCCTTGAGGATTTTATGTAACTTGAGTCAGCTTTCATAACTCTTTGCAATCCTGAAACAAACTCTATCTCAGAAACACATATATTTTTTGGTCATAAAAATCTCTAAGTTCAACATTCCTACCTATAAACCTCATCCTAAATGATTAATATTAATAAATAAGAATTTTAATCCAAAAAAATTGTGTTCATAAATATTATATAAATAATATCCCCATGTTTCCTTTGGATAACCAAAAAATAGTCAATATTCATATTTTCGGTCACATTTATCTAAATCCAATAATTTTATGAGCAATTTAAAACCCTAAATATTGACAAAATAAAAACTATGGTATTTTCCATATAATATCTCATATGGTGTCTTTATGTCTATTTTATATGGAATAAAGTTATTTTATAATATAGATATCACTAAAGCATAGCCATATAATGAATTAAGAAAATCACATAGACTCATCAGAAATCAAACCATGTCTAACAAGGTAAAATTACTGATTTTAAACACACTATTCCATTTTTTGATTTCTAGGAAGATTGTGGTTTCAAATAATTCTACAATTTCTCATATTATCTATAAATTATTGGATTATGTATTGAACCCCCATTGATTTGATCATAGAATTTTAATACTTTTGAATATTGAATTCTACACTAATATTTTAAACTATTTGAATATTTAAAATGATTCATACTTGTGTTTCATTAGATAGACATAACTATATTGATGAAATTTATCAGTAAATGTATCAAATCACCTAAAACCATTACTTTATTGTATATTTATAGGTCTACAGACAACACTTTGTATAGTACCCAGTAGTCCACAATCACTTTCGCCATTTATATTTAAAGGTTCCTCTTTAATTTATCTTAATAATAAATATTTTCATGTATTTTACAATCCAATATTGAATTATTCCAACTATCCTTATATATGGAGTCTTTGAACTCATTTCCTATATATGTGTCCAAGGTTAAAATGTCAATGGTAGGTTGGATTACAGTCAATCTTGATCATCTTATTCTTCATGTTTTAAAAAAGATTATCCATATATATAGTATAAAAATATTCATTATATTTCAAATTCCATAAAATATTTTCACCATATATATATAACTACTCATGTTCATAATAGTGAATGAAAATACCTTATTATCCTAACCAGATATAGCAATAAATTTTTTGTTTATGGTTAGAACATAATAATAGCTCTATAATTATAATATTAATCCACTAGGTAGGAATATATCATAAGAAGCATTTTCTAATGCATCAAATCCTTTTACACTACTCACATGAAGATATAAATTAACCATCATCAAATCCATTATATCTCTGGTTTTGTGTTTTCAGCACAAATATATGATGCACACCCAATATCTAATACCCATTATCTAGAGTTAGTCAAGTTAATCTCTATGAAATTCACATTCATGTTCTTAAAATTATTTTTTTTTTGATAAAAATTATCAACCATATGTATATATCACAAATTGTATTATATGTGATTTCTATAAGGGATATAAACATTATTATTGTTAATTAGTCCATAATATACTATAATGACATGTTAGTGGATGAGTATCTTGTTTAATACCTTTCCACTAGTGAAATTTATTGAAATTTCTCCCACTAAAATCTAATACCATGTTCATAATTCTTATTTTGTGATAAAAGCTCCATATTTCACGATGAAATGGATCTGATGGCGGTAATGATCTCATAATTTATTTATTTAAATAAGAAATTGTTCCAATAAAAATATTTATGATTCATGGATAGTGTTGTAGAAATGTCCTTATCAAAATCCCCCATATGTATATATTCAAATATATTCCTCTAATTTCATAACTATTAGGGATTGATAACAACTGTGGCGTAATTGAATAACCATAAATAGGCTAACAATGGACAGTCTTCGTGCACCTGGATATAACATAAAAATTATTAATTGTAAAATCCAGCTTTACTCTTTACCTTTTCCCCAACACAAGAAAATAAATATTTATCCAGTTATGGAATGAAACTACCCATTTGAATGATTGAGGTCTCAATATGTGCCACATTATAAGGAATAATAATCATAGTATTTGATGGTATTTCTTTATAAAAAAATTTTTATTTGATATAAATCATATGCATATTCAATTCGTAACTAATGACACATATGAATGTTTTTTCTTCTCGTCATTTATTTAATTGTGTATCCATCCTTCTAATGATTTAGATTTCAAATAAATGACACATCAATCATTTTTATTTTTTAAAACCATATTAATGTGTAATTTTTTACACAATCCATATTTTTTGTTACACACTCATTGATAATCTATGTATAATATTACATATCTGATTGAATCATATACATAAGTTACATGAATTTCTCATAAAAAGGGATAGTGTTATATGAGACTGACAATATCTATATAATAAATCCATTATGATAGATATCCAACCCCTTATCTTTCTTGAAAATGGAATAATCTTCCAGGATGGCAGATAGTCTGACCCCAAGTCCCACTATTTATAGAGACTTTACCCAAGAGACAATTCAATTCATTATATTTCTAACAACTAATATAAAAAAAATATTCCAAAATTATTCTTAATCTCATTACTCCAACTAAAAACAGATGTTAATGTAGTTGAAAAATAAATCCAAAGGAATTGTACCTATCATTTAATGATTGGATCTAACTCCTTGATGAAATTTATCACATAATATTTTCATACAAAATATTCAAAATTATTAAACAATTTACTAGACATATAAATTAATGAAATAAATAAATTAATTAAAATTTTACTCAATTTACAAAATATTAGGTATCCATTCATGAATAATAAAAAAATAAATAAAAACAATATACATTTTATAAATTATCTGTCATATTATAGACACTCTTAAATATTTAGTAGAAACACATTCATACTCATTCATAATATGAACATTTCCTATTATACTATATAAAACATATCTATTTAAATATATGATATTTTATGAATTATATGCCTCTTTATTGAGTGTATATTTTTTACTGATATCACATAATCCATAAATCATATAATAATAATTATTTAAACATTTGATCATGAAACTATTTATGATGTGGTCAAAAAAATACTACTGAAATGTTCAAAATTTAAACATTTCAAAAAACAATGTTCAGGTCTTGGCCCTATATTATTCAAAAAAAATGAAAATACCATTTTATACTATGAATAGAGGGAACCCTGTTTTGAAAAAATACCTCAAGGTTTCTTCTCATTATGTTTTATGTGTGATTGTGTTTGTTAAAAAAGTCATATGATTGTGAGTGAGTATGGGTGGTGTTTGCAGAAGTAGGTGTTTAAGGTGACACATTTTCCCAGTGTTTTCCAAATTTTTGAGACCAAAAATATGGAGTTTTGTTCATGGAAAATTAATATATCTATATATGATAGAATAGTATTTCTACCGTAATGTATATTTCATATATTTCAAGGGAGGTACGTAAAATAGTTTGCAGAAGGCGAAATGGTATGTGGAAGGAAATAAGTTCTCATGGAGGCTGGAGGTTCACAAAAATAGTTTGTGGGATGGTAGGAGGTATGTGAATATTTTGTGTTATGTGGGATGTATTTTATTTGTTATAATTGATGAAGTGATTTTAGAATCCATGAATGGCATCGTTTGTGATAATGTGGTGGTGATTTTGGAAGTCGTGAAGGAATAGAGGCGGTGCACAAACAGCATTTTGAAAATCTATTTATAGAAGGAGCATGATATATGGTGAAAACTATATGACATTAAACATTTGTTAAATCTATGATTAGTTTATTTTTAGGATATATTTACAATTATAAAGAGATCTAATCCCATCATTAAGATAGAATGTTTTTCATAAGAAAAGATATTTGCTCTATGAATTCAGATATGTCTGAAGTAGATCATGGAAAAAAAGTCTTCGAAAAAGAAGTGGTTCACAAGGAGGATTATGTGAATGAATAAAAAGTTTAGAGAAAAAAATTTGAAAAAAGGTTTTACAGGGAACTATATGATATAAATGAAAATGGTACATGGAATAAAGGTGGTTCACGAAGGATAAGTTGTCTGTGAAAGAGTTAGCTTTTTGAAGAAATATGTTAGGTACATTGAAGCGGTATGCGAAAGTGGTTTGGGGAGACGATGCACAGAGAAAGTATAAAGTATAGAAAGACAAGAAATTTTGTGGAGGATGTGGTCCATGAAACATATTCACTACGTAGATCATTGAAGAGTATGGAAGTTTGCAAGGATCTTTGGAATGTATGAAAATTCAGTAAAATAGTTTGAAAATTTAATTTCTACTAACAAACAGTACATAGAAAAGTGGATCTCATCTATAGTTTGAAAAAGGACATCAGCAAGTAATCTACCAATATTTGAAGATTCATTCATTCATGCAAATGAAGTGACCTAACTGTCCACATTCTTTGAGTTGAACTCTTCCAAGAGTAGTGAGCAGAGGAAACATGAGACAGTGATCCTTTTCACTAGAAGTGATCCATAGGAAAAGGCATATAGAGTGTCCCTTGGGAATGCAGTGAGCATAACTTAGTCCTTGTAAAGCTAGAGAGCATGTGCAAGTACAATATTTCCTGAATCATGGAATTCTATGTGAGCTTTATTAGATTTGGTACATTGGTACATTATTTTTGTATTCTCCTTGAACCGAGCCCAGTGAGGGTGAAGCATGTAAAATCATTATTTCCTATGCATGATTTCATTTATATTCATATATATCTACAGAAGAAATAAACAAATATTTCTTTATAAATTTGAAACAAGATTAAAAGTTTCAAGAATTTTAATCTTTCATTACATAATTCACCCCCCCCCTTAGGGTATTTGACCTAGTGGACCTTACAATTGGTATTAGAGGGAATGGTTAAATGTGAGTGGTTCCATATCAGTTGAAGAAATGGAAATGCTAAATCAAAAAGTAATTCCAATCCTTGATGGTAAAAATTTACATCTATGGAAGAATTAGATACATCGCTTCTTTAGATCATTAGGAATAGATATCTTCACATTATTTATGCAAGAATATCAACTGATATCAATAGGGGTTCATTATTAGAATCCGAAAGAAGATAATTCGACGTAGATTCTAAAGGTATATATGATTTAGGAGGATCCATATAAAATGAAATTTATACAATGGTGATGTCATGTAAATCATCACATGTTGTGTGGGAAAAGTATGTGTGTGTATATGAAGAAGATTAAAAGGTTGGAGAGGTAAATATGCAGGATTTGTGGAACAAGTATGATGATATGAGAATAAAACCAAATGAATATGTTGATGGATTCATTAAATGGGTGAACATTATAGTGGAATAAATCCGTTGTCATGGATAATTCTTTTAAGATATAATAATTGTGAAGTGTATCTTAAGGAATACTCCTCCTTGATTTAATCTGAAAGATTCAGTATTGGAAGATAAAGATCCAAAGTAGATGACATTGGGTAACTTGTATAGTACTCTTGTAGCTTATGAAATGATAAATGATGATGATTTTGTTGTCAAAAAGGGGAATTCAAATGAAGTGGAATTCAAGTCCATGAAGAATCTATCTGTTAATGATTGTCCGGAGGAAAAATATTTTGGATGGTTTCATGTTGTTTATCTCTTAAAATATTAAAAGTGGAAGAGAGAGGTTCAAAGGATAACTTATAATGTCATGCTTCTGATTTGGAAATATTGGACATTTTTCAGTAATGATTCCGAAGTAGTTTGAAGATGACGATGAAGACAATGATATAATTCCCCAAAATAAGTATTCATCCTATGAGAAATGTATGAGAAGTGCTAAGAGAAACTTATTCAAAAAGAATAAACTTCTTTCAAAAGAAGATGAAGGTTCAAAATAATCTGATCTAGAAGTGTTGGTGGACTGAAACTATCATGAGGTAGATTATTTGGATGTATTTTTTGGAAATTTGATAAAAAAAGAAGAATGTGACAAACTAAAAGTAAACATTGAAGGATGAGTGGACCTTCAGGTTGAATTAGAATCCTCTCTTGAAGAGATAGATGTTTGGAGATCTAGAAAAAAACAAATTCTAACATAGTGCCTCATGATGTCCAACTCTATATGCAATTGTAGGATGAAGAGAAATCTGAGATGAATGGTTAAATTGAAAAATTGATTTCATCAAATCCCAAAATCTCAGAAAAGGTGGTTCAGTTAAAAAATGAAGAATAGTCAAGAGAGATCGATAGTTTAAAATAAACAAGAAAAGAATAAACTAAATGAATTGAATAGAATAATGTAGAAGTCATCAGTCTACTATTTTCTAAAGATGAAGAAAAATTGATTACTCAGTGTAAGACATAAGGAAAAAATTTCATACAAACAATAGAGATCATAAATGTTGAGTGTGGTGGTCTATTAGAATTGAATAAATAGTCAAATAAAAATGTTAAGGCTGGTATGAGGCTTGATCGAAAACAAAAATCAGCAATGGATGAAGTTAGACCATAAGCACCCACTCCCTAATTGAAAATTAATTTGGGTATGAAGAATAATCAGAAGATTCAAAGAACCCAAGGGATTACTAGTGATGTTTAATTTACACACATGAATTTACCCTGATAAGATTGTATTGTTGTGGAAAGATAGGACACTCAAAAGATGTTTGTTCCACAGAAAATAAGTTTTGAAGGGAGCATGGCCAACAAAGTCATTCATAAGGAGCATAATTTTCTAGGTAATCATTTGATGGTCATAGTTTCAGGAATGGAAGATTCAGGAAAATAGAAAGATATTTCTCTTCCATAATACCGAGGAATGTGTTGAAGAATAATGAGTTCGGTTATAAGGTGTAGACAAATGTATCATCAAATGAGCTAAAAATGGAAAATCAATTTGCAACTCTGCATGATGAAGCTGGTCTATCATATTATTAAGGAATTTATTGAGTACGAATCCAAACTTGGTATGAATTCATAAACATAGATCAAAAATAAAATATATGTGCAGGCAGTGGTTACATAGATTACATTAAATTCATTATATCTCAAAGGTACATGGGTCATTGACCATGGATACACCTCCCATATGACAGGAAATATGTTTCTAGTGATAGAAATCAGTTACGATAACTAAGGTATCATAATATTTGGTAATTATGAGGGGTTGAAAATCATTGGCTCAGGGTATGAAAAGTAAGGGGGAAAACATGATACGTGTATATGTATTTGTTGTTGAAGTTCTTAGACACAACTCAATAAGTGTAAATCACATGGGCGACTCGGGACATTCCATAACATTTTCAAAGAATGTATATCTCAACAAGGGAAAATATTTTTTTTTATAGGTAAAGAATACAAAAGGGAATATCTACCTCATGTGGGGAAAAATAGTTATGTGATATTTGTCTAAGGAAGACAAAATTAATTTGTGGAATAAATGTCTTTGCAAATTGATCTATCTATCCTTGGTAGATTTGGTGTAATATGAAGATGCTCAAGATATTTTGATATGTTCACAATATCTTACACATATATGTGATGCCTTCCAATAAGGGATGATCATTTGAAAGACATATATGGAAAAAAATCAAAGGTCCACCAGATTTCTTATGTTGGTTCATATTGATGTATGTGGGCCAATTTCACCATGTGATATAGATGGAAGGAGATATAATGTTATCTTTATTGATGATTATAGTAGAATATTATGGGTTTCAATCATCAACCAAAATTCTGAGGTATTCAGTTGCATAAAAACATATTGAAGAGAATTTTAGAGAATGTTGGGTCGAACAATCCAAATGATCTGAATACATAGTGGAACATAGTTCACCATTTTCCATGTATAGGAGTATCTCGAGAAACATGGGATAAGAAATTATGTTTTATTGTATATCAAACCATAGAAAAATGAAATTGTTGAAAGAAGAAATAGAATTTTTGAAAACATAACAATAATAATGTTAATACATTAATACATACCTGAAAACTTTTAGAATGAAGTAGTGATGATGGAATTATACACATAAAATAGAGTGTTACTATGTTCTAAAGAAGATAAGACTTCAGTTGACCTATGGTATAGAAACAATCCATAATTTAGGTACTTTTGAATCTTCATAAGTATGTGTTTCAATATCAATAAGGAGAACCATAGGAAGTTTGGATCCAGTTGAGATGAAGGGATATATCATGGCTACTAAATGAAAATAAAATCTTATAAATGCTTCCACAAGAGGCTATGAATGATTATTGAAAGATGTGATGTTACCATAGTGAATAATGATAAGAATATTCAGTAAATACTTGATCGGTGTTTGTGAGAGAGTGAAGAATATATAAAGAGATCATGGTATTCTCCAGTTCTAGAGGCAGATTCACAAGAAGAATCAGATGATGAGAAGTATTGGGAAAAGTCAGTATCTATAAAAATAATGAAGATAAGAGACAAAAAATTTTGACAAAATATAATTTGTAATCAGACAACATGAGTGGAGACAAGGAGGATGAGGAATCTACAGAAAGTATCATACTTATCATAGGTATAGTTGAAATGTTTTGGTGAAGCAACTGGTTATGAGAATTGGTTTCAGGCTATAAATGATAAGCTTACCGAAAGTGATAAGAATTAGACATTGGAGATTGTTTTGAGGCCAACAGATAAAAATTTCATTGGAAAAATTGGGTCTTTCTCAATAAAATGAATGAATTTGGTGTTTTTATTTGAAACAAAGAATGACTACTGTGGAAAGGGTACTCATAGATAGAGGGTATTTGTGATGATGAAACATTTTCATTATTTTAAGGATAGATACAATTTAATTATTATTTTCCATATTAGTACAAAGAAAGTTACCAGTTTTGTAGATGGACATCAAGTAATAATTTCCTAATGGGGTTTTGGATGAAGATGTTTATATAGAGATTATAGATGGTTTTCTCATTCATGAGTATTAGAACAATGTTTTTTGGATTAATAAGGATTTATATGGTTTGTAGAAAGCAAAAAGAGCATGATATTCAAGGCTATAGCAGTTTCCAAGAAAGCTCAGTTCTCATCATGGGGGAGTTGATAAAAATCTATATGGCATCCATCATTGTAATAGAAGGATGATGTTGTTAGTATATGTCAATGACATAAAATTTGGAGGATTAGATGTAGTGAAATGTATTCGGTATTCTGAATTCATGAATGGTGAGTTCACAATATCCATTGTTGGTGAATTAATGTTTTCTTTGTCTATAGGTGACACGTGGATATAATGACACATTAATTTATCTATAAAATTAACCAAGTAATTATTGAGAAGTTTTGGAATGGATAGTTCCAAGGAGATGAAGAATCTGGTTGCTACTGGGACTAAATTGTCTTAGGATGATGATGGAAAAGCGGTCAATATCCCAGGATACTGGAAGATCATTGGAAGTTTCATTACTTAATAATGACATGAAAAGATATTTTTTCCACGTTCCAAGTAGAACAGTATAAATGTAATCCCAAGGAAATCCATAAAATTTTTTTAAAAAAGTAATGCTTAGATATATCAAGGGAACTATGTATTTTAGTTTTATATATAATGACAAATCTCAACCATAGTTATTGGGATATATAGATGCATATTGGGCCAGTTCTGAAGATGAAAAGAAATCAACGTCAAGAGGTGATTCATATTTTTTGTCTTTTTTATTATTGTTTAATAAACAAAAAAAAATCTTTATTATTGGGCACCACAAAATCAAATTGTATTGTGGCCACAAAGGCATGCACACAGTTTTTGTGGATGAAACAATAGATTAATGAAATGGTGGTTGAAGTGAAGTCTCTGATCAGAATGCATCACAATATTTAATTAGATATAAATCATAGGAAAAATATATTCCATAACTCAAGGAATGACCACATAGAAATAAAATATCATTTTATCTATGATAATGTGGATCACAGGATTTCGAATTTTGAGTATGTGACTATAAAATAACATGTTGCAGATATTCTAACAAAGACCAAGCCCAACGAAGGATTTTAATGAAATCTACGAGCTATGGGAGTTTATTCGACTCCCCAATCTTAAAAAGTGTGGTTTTGGGATGTGTTAATATATATTTTGTTCCCATTTTCACACTTGAAAGAAAAATCATTTAGGTCTGTTGACAATGGGGGATAAATTGTGCTATTAAAAGGGAGAAATTGTCATCGTCATGAAACATGGAGAAGCAAATAGGTGGAGCTACAAGATAGGGGACATGAAGATATTTGGGGGAGTAGTAACATAAGGGGATTATTAAATCTAATGATGCTAGATTTAGCCGATCAAATGATACATAACATGAAAGATGAGTTTCATGATTAAAGTTGAAGAGTGAAGTTGGAATGAAATTATGTGATTTCTTGAGTAACATTTCATTATACTCATGTTTCTCATGTCGATCATGGCTCATGTGGGCTTAGGGAATGTTTTGAGTAAATCCTTGATTGTTATCTTACACTTAAGAAGTAAATGCTGGAAAAAAGTTGGAATAATATTTAATGAGATATCAAATTATGAAAGTGTTTTAAACAAACCCAAAGTGGATGATTTTTGGGGAAAATACCCCAAGATGTGGTTCTTTATGCTTTGGGTATGATTGTATTTTTTGAAAAATCCAGATTACCATGAATAATTACGGATGGTGTTGGCCAATGTTGATATTTAAGGTGGAATAGTTTCCCAGAGATTACCCATTTTTTGGGCCTTTATGCCGGGTGTTTGGTTCTTATAAAATAATGGTTTTCATGTAGGAGTGAATCCTATGTGTACCATGAAGTACATTTCCCAGATTCAAAAGGAGGTACATGGAACAGTTCATAGATGGAAGAATGGTATGCATAAGGTAAATGGTGTTCGCGGAGGCTCGTGGATTGCGAATGGAAAACAGTTCATGGAAATGGTTTGTGGGATGGCACATGGTACACAGAAGACATGAACTGCGCATGATGGATTTTCATTGGTGGAAATGAGGAAGTGATTTGAGAATCCAAAAAGGGAGTCATTTTCTAAAATTTTATGGTGATTTTTGTAACTGCAGAGGAAGTGATGAGTTATGCAGACCGTGTAGGGAATATTGGTTCATGGAAGGATCATGATATGCCATGAAAACTATACCACATTTAAGATTTAGTAAGTATCATATTAGAGGATTCTACTGATCTATTTTCCTATAAAAGTATCTCTAATCACATTATTGTGGAAAATCATTTTTCATTATAAAAAATCTATGCTCTAGGGATTTGACTAAGTCAGATGTGGTTCATGGGAATAAATTACAAGAAATAGAAGTGGATCACGAGGTGGATTCCACAAAATAAGAAGGATTTCAAGAAAACGGTTTGAAAAAATGATTTCTGAGGAACCATATTATGTAATGGAAAATGGAATTCAGAAGATAAGTGGTTTACAAAGGAGAAGAGGTCTGTGAAAGAGGTAGTCTATTGAAGAAGGATGTTAGGTACATGGAAGTGGTATATGGAATAGGTATGCGGAGATGGTATGTGGACACGGTATGCAAGTAGTGAAAGTGTAGGTTGTAAAAAGAGGAGGTGGTCCATGAATAATATGTGCAATTCAATTTGAGGAATAGAAAGGCAGTTCGTAGAGGGCTTGAGAATGCATGAAAACACACTAAAATATTTCACAAAAGTAACTTACACTAACTAACAGTACAAAGAAAAGTTGATTAAATTAATGGGTGAAAAAAGGAAATTCAATAGAGCATTAACATACATCATCAGATGTGTTCTTTCATGAAAATTAAGGGACCTACTAGTCCATAAACAATGATTGGATATCTTCCGAGAGAAGTGAAAAAAGGAAGTGAAATATAGTGGTCTTTCCCACCAGTAGTGATCCATAGGAATAGACCTAGGGAGTGACCCTTGGGAATGCAGTGATCATACCCAAAACCTTGTAAAATAATGAGCCTAGGAATCGAATATCTAGCCTAAATCTTGTAATTGGAAGTGAGAATTAGTGGATTTTTTATATCATCACATCATCATTGTATGGTCCTTGGACGTATCCCGGTGAGGGAGAGCCATGTAAAATCATTGTGCATTGTGCATTATTTCATTTCTGTTCATATATTACAATGGTAGAAATAGAGAAGTTTGTTTTGTTTAAAGACAATACATGATCTGAAGGGGTGGTAGTTTTAATCTTTCATACCCTAATTCACCCCCCCCCCCATTAGGGTACTTGACCTAGTTGACCGGAAAAAGCATTAACCTGACCCCAAGGCCTAGTGACAAAAAATCCTGATAAAAGATGGCCCAAAGACCTACAACATGGACCAAAGGACCCATTGACCTAATGGTACAAAGGAAGAATTATTCAAACCCCATTATAATCAAACATATCACTAACACGACCAGAGAGACTACACAAGTTATTCCATTCAAGGATTATGTGTTTACCCTATCAAGATTTGTTCCATGATGGTCTGAACAAAAGAATAAGATATCCACATTATCACAAAATAGTAAATGGGGGAGGACAAAATGTTATATTTCATCACACCTATCCCTCAATCATGCCACTCACTTGATGGGGCATGCAAGGCACCTAATACACCGTTAACCTAATTCTTCACATGATATTATTAAAACACTTAATATAAATCCAAACCATTTGGAACCCATCTAACCAACATGATAATGTAAAAGGTATCTTAATGATGGGTGAAAAAAAACCATACCTCATTTTAGTTCCTCCACCTAGAGATATTATCAAGAGATATTGTATCACCCTCCAAATGCTCCATGAAAAAAAATTGGCACAAAATTTCACGGGAAACCCTAAAATATGGCATAGAGGTCCATTGGACCAAAGAACCATGTAATATTTCATGAAGGGACATGGGTAAAGAAAAACATAAACATACATCCTCCTTCATTATTGTCTTCATCATCGCCACATGATCTGCCAAATATGTCACTGATCTCCAAAACAAACTTCATCCCTAAGGTAGATCCGTCTATGTTGTCCAAACAACCACCAAAGCTACTCGAGCTACAAAATATCCTTCAAACCATAATTCCTTCTAGTGATGAGGAAACCGTCAACATTATTAAAGACCATGGATATGAAAAACACCATCTTTATCCATCCAAATTCACACATACACCAAAACCACACTATTTATATAACCCGAACACAACTTCAATATCCCCCAATGCCAAAGACTTCACCACCTTCGTCGATCATTAAGGCTAAACAATTATCATTATAATAAATAAAAAATCAACTACCTCTCATGTGGAAGGAATGATGATGATGCCACCAACATTATATGTGGAATAGATCTAAATATCACACAAAAAAATACTTGTAGGGAAGATGGGAGGCAATCAAATTTGCTAAGAGAGACAGCCAACTTAGTAAGGGGATTGGAAAAAAACGCATTAATTGGTGTTGAGGGAAACCAACAACATGTCCACCATATATGTCACTGATTTGTTCCAAATTCATTCATCATAAACTGATGATCTCTAGAAAATGATATCTTCCTACAAGCCACGAATTATCACCATAGATGAAAACATCTTGGATGATCGATTCACTAATTTCAACTTGATACCAATTTTAGATCACAAAAATGGGATAATAGTTAATAATTTATAAAACATGTTATTCATTTAATTGTTATAAAACATATTGATTGAGTGTGGAAACTATATTTGATACCATAGATGGGATGTATTTGTTATTCATAATAACAGATAAAACTAAAGAAAAACTAGTTGTGTGCTCAATATATACTCAATAGAATAAATATTTAATATTAATGGAGAACATTAACATTCATACCTTGAAAAAAATAACCTCAATTTAAATATTTGAGAGAATACACATTATAGTGATCACTAGTACCATATAAAACCCCATTTTCCTTTGAGGGGATTAAAAAATTATCCTAGATCATTTCATGAGGATCCCTAAATGTTGAAGTAGTTCTATCAAATTTTCTAAATGGTAATTTACATATTAAGAGACATTGAATGTTATAAAGATTGTATACAATAAATTATATCCAATAAGAGGTATCTCATCCATTTATATATCCATCCCTAACATGATTCACTTAATGAAACACAACATTGATATTCAATTTGTCAAAATATTTTTATTCATATTTGGATTATTCGTTGAATTAATTTAATGAATGAAATACATTTAATCTACTCATAATGGATACAATTGTATCCATTTATAATGAACTATAACTGATGAAACTACATGGGATGATAAAATCACCAAAATTTATGCATATGTTTTAGTGATTTAACAATAGTTCCTTATGTTTATATGAGGTTATAGTATCTCCATGATGACACATTATACCCTTACTTTTAATTAGTTACCTCTGGAATATGGGTAGGTCCCTTGAGGCCTCATAGGTCTCCGCTGGAGAAAACATTATGATAAATTTTTTACTATCTTGGGGAATTCATGGAGTAAAAATGCTCTATTTTGTAACCAACTATCCATTTGGGGCTTCTCGGATTTGAGTATTATTCTTTTTGTAAAAGGTTATTTCCATATTTTGTTCCCCTATAAGGAATGAAAGGATAAATCATGGGAGAATGGTCATAATTCCCTTAATTTTGGTATATTTTTAATACTGTATTTAGTGTTTCATTTTTATTATTTAACATTAAGAATAATCAAGTACAAGTTGGGAATATAATAATTAGCATTAATTTTATTTTGTGGAATCATTAAATTTTATTTGATATTTCCTCTAAGATCGGTATTCAAATTAAGATGGATAATGAAAAAAATGATGACTGGTTAGGATATTTAGCTAAGATTCACATAGTTATTATTTTATTTTATACATTGATTAATAATTTTGTATTTGTAAACTACTAAAAATTATATTGATCTTTATCTTAAGATTGAAAAAAATCCATTTTTTATGCTTCCTTAAAATTGATTGGAAATAGTCTAGAAAATTTCTACAAGAGTTAAGTTTGTTCTTTATTCTCTTTAAAGGGGAATGTATAGAGAATTTGTGACAATTAGAAATGTATTATGATTTATAATCAGTTCGTTTTGGTCATTATTTTGATTTCTCAAAAAAATGGAATTTTAGTAAATGAGGTAGGTCATCTTAAATAGAAGAGATAAGTATCTACTGATTCTAAAGATGATTTTCATTCACAATATGATGAAATAGTATATAATGACGATTATAAGTAATATGATTTGTTGAATCATTCATAAAAAGTGTTAGTTATTGGTTTTTATAATCCTTCTAAGCATTTAAATTAGGTATTGAGTTATTATGTTATGGATCTATGTGTGGAGAATAATTGGAAATGTATCAATTATTCTAGAATTAATAACCTTGGAATGTATCAGATAATTAATTGACTTGATCTAATGAAATGAAGTTAATTTATGGGTTGAATCGAATGATCATTGGAAATTTTAATTATTATGGGTGTAATTATTGGGATTCAATTACATTAAAGGATTCCCTTAACAATGGTATTGGGGTTGGAGAATTTTAGTTTGATAATAATGATTCTAAATTTGATTTAGTAGTTTAGTAATAAGATTATCTTAAATTATGAATTTAACATAAGATGATTTCATGTAAAGTCCGCAAAGGAAAAAAGGAATCTCGATGCTTCTTAAGCATTGAGGACCAAATATATGAAGGGGCCTTCTCTTAAAGAACATGGTAAGATGATTACGAGGTCTATTATGTTGGAGTGTAATAATGTGTAATTTCATAGAAACACTCATTCAATTTAGAAATAATTCGATAACAAGGATTCTTATCGGGCTGCTGATTAGTCTATTGACTATCAACATGTTACTGATGTTGTGTTGGTTGATTGCAATTTATCAACATAGAGAATTATTGGATTATTTAATAATATGGTTGATGCATATCATGTCTCCCAATCTTTTAGGATCCAAAATAAAAAAAAACTATTTATTTCCACCTCTGGTTGTAGGGTGGGATTGATTATTAAACCAACTCTTGAACATTATATTGTGTATAAGAGCTCATTCCCTAAAATTCACACACTTAAATAGGGGAAAAATAAATTGACACACACTAATTTAACATTGTTTAATTAGTGTGACCTATATCCATCGATCTGGAATAATATATTTTCATATTCAAATAGTAAGAACACATATCAAAAATTCCACATGATTTTTCTCATATAACAGCACCCATAAATATGACAGTGATGGTGGATAAGGATTTAAATTGGCCACAATGAGTCTTTTCTAGGTGGAAATAAAACCTTGGTGGAACCATACAATACAGTGGGTCTCTTATGGAATCCACCGATCATTTGTTGTTGATTGTTTTCATCAACATTTAACAATCTCCACCTTGAAAAAAATACCACCAATTTGTTTCTCAAACTATTATTCTTACTGATGCTTCCTTCCTGATTCCCATATTCATCCCAAGTACATGATATACTGATCATGTCCAAAAAATGTAGTAACTTGATCCATATAGTTTTATTCTTGTCCTTCAGGTGAGGAACAAGATCCCATGTATGATTCTGATGTAGTGAACTCATTTTTTATTCCACAATAGATTCCAATTGGTTGATTTATTTTCTATACAAAACATATCAATATATATCTATAATATCATATTCAAATACATAATGATCATAGATAATCATACCATAATACCTGGAAGGTCTCCTTATCTTACGTCATGTTCTACTTGTGGAAATACTCTCTTCTAATATCTCTAATCTAGCTATAAAATTTACATCATTAAAATAATACAAAACACCATTTTGAATACCATTAATCATAATTAATGCACATGGGATAACATTGATGAATCTATATTCAATGGTTATCTGATAACAATGTATATCTAAGACTCTAAGAGATATGGGGTTCTTTTCCTATTTTTTACATATCTTTAAACTATAATGCATAAAGGTGTAGCATCATGAATTTTTAACCATATTCTTACAATACCTATAATGTGGAAAAAAAAATTTGTTTCCTATAATCATTAATCCAAAATTATACTCCTTGAGGTTTTAAATCCAATCTCTAATCCATGACATATGGAATGAATTACCAGAATCAAGAATGAAACCATCTGAATGGTTGACAATCAATTAAATAAAAAAGAGATATCTTCTACGTCCTTAGTTTTTTATACAATATTCACCTTTGGTTTCCCAATTTTGGGAAAATAAATCTTACAATCACCATTTCAATTATAGTTATAACAATCATTTATTGTGGATTAGTGATATCTAGACTCACATATTGATTTCAATCATGATTAAATTATTCAGAATCCTTCATGCATCCTTCGAGGTGATATTTCACTAGTTTTCATCAATGAATTTTATGTAAAATATCAATTATCATAATTTTCCTTATTTCTATACTCATTGTTAACTAATGCATTTTATACCAGAAAAAATTTTTCCCCATCCTTACAATACAATAATATTATATAAATGTGATCACAAATATCAAGTAGAGAGTTTAGAAGCATAATTACCTTATATTGAAAAATAATCATTACTTCAAATGTTTCCAAATATATGAGGATTTTATTAAAAAAATATATGTTCTCAGTCATTGATATAAATTCTCTTTACAAAAATAGGAACACATTATTTTTCAGGTAGATCCAGTTTTTAATACTTTTATCTATGTACTTGTAACCAAAATACTCTAAAACCATTTCAAAGAAATATCTGACATTAAATT
Organism: Viscum album; assembly: GCA_963277665.1. Taxonomy (NCBI): domain Eukaryota; kingdom Viridiplantae; phylum Streptophyta; class Magnoliopsida; order Santalales; family Viscaceae; genus Viscum; species Viscum album. The sequence continues at coordinate 43,848,321 of OY728162.1, forward strand.
TTTTTATGATATTTAGCCAAAAAACAAAAACCTTGCTATATTATTAATAGTTCGGTCTACTCCAATCAAAATTTTACCTATGGATGTTAATTTCATCTAAAGTGGTATCTAAATCCTACTATGTTAGATATCTAAAACATCACACAGCCATAAATTGAACATATTTGTCCTATCTAATTTCATCACCAAAAAATTTTAGTTTGAAACCACACTTATATTTTTGAATGTACATGTATTAATATTATGCGTATTTGGAACAAACTCCTCATGTTTAATCATACTGGTTTCACCTTTGGAATTATCCATTAAAAAAGATCATAATTTAAAAAAACAGCACCAATGAATACAAAATACTCAAAAAAATTTAAAATTCGCTATTTAATTTCTTAAATTAGATCCCAATGAATTCCAAATGATTATTCCTATGTATTTATTAAAAAATACCTACAAATAAAAACTAAAACATCTTTTTCATTCCACTAATTTCTCAAAAAATGGAATCCATACTTTTTTAACATAAAAAATGGAACACCACTTCTTCTATCTTTTGAGTTGCATAATCAAAATATGAAAACTGATACATCCTCTCTTTCAAATATCGTCAAATTCCTCCTTACCCATTATCTTATTTAATAATTCTAACCATATAATAAATCCACAAAATAGTATGGATAACAAATCATACTAGAGGATGGATTGTAACAAAAACATAAAAAGGTAATGTTGTAGAAATGAGATTCATGAAACTAGGTTGTATGTAAAATATTAAAAAGGAATAATTAACAATCTTTGTAGAAAGCTCCCAAAAGCGGTGTAGATCATAGATAGCACCTTTAAAATTATAAGGGTGTCATGATAGGGTTTTAGATATTTATACAATAGGGGTTGTTTGGTATTCTTCATTGGGATTTAGGTTCACAATGGAAGACAATGATTCTTTACTATGTAATCAAACACACTAATCTAATACAAATTTTTTTTGAGGAAGCATTCATTCCTCAAAATTATCACACTCAATTAAAAAAAACAAAGATACATACACAAAAATTTTACATGGTTTGGTATGGGTGACCTACATCTATTGGGACAGAGACATAGATATTCTTATTTAAATTCGCAGGATTCATATTACATAGTTCCCATTATTTTTATCATATAGAAGTACCAATATATATATATATATATATATAATTTGTGGTGGAGAATACATCAAATTGATTATATAAATTCTTCTCTATGTGTCACTAAACCCCTTCCAATTATTTTCTAGTTGAAACAAAAACTGTAGCGGGTCTCCTCTGGAATCCACCTACCCTAAGGAAGTGAATATTTTCATAAACATTATACACTTATTAATGTTAATTCATAGCATGAAAATGGATCTTATTTTTTGGATCCTAGTAAATTTATTTTGTTTCTTAATCCAGTATAGAAGTATTATAGGTGTATTAAACATCTATTCATTCACTATATATCATTGATGGAGTAATATAATATTACTATTTCATGATGGTTTTGTCCAATTTGAGTAACTCTCCTAGTATTAAATATTAGGTGCCTAATTTTGATTACATTTACATTCTAGATTTATATGTTGTATAGATAACTAATCATAGGATTTTTGGTTCAAAGGAATGTAAATTTGTTATACTATTTTATAGAGGAATGAATGTTATAAGTGAGGTATTAATCCAAGTTATAATATTTATCCTTATATAATGTGTATTATAATTATATTAATTTAAAGTCTATAATTTTATAATTATTTTTTGTGTGGTTTTAAGGATTTTATGTTTGTATTTGAGAATTTCTAATATACCTTATACTTTTCATTTGGTTTTATCATGTACCTCCCAATTATATTATACCTATTTTTAATTAGTTTGATCTATTTGTGATATGTTTTTAACATAGTTTTTCCTTGTTAGTAGTGTGCTCTACTGCTGATATTAACATGTTCCGTTAATAGTGGCTCTACCATATCATGGTATTTCATAATTGTTGAATTTTTTTTTATTGTGTGAATAAATTATACTTGGGGTTTCATGTGTTGTTAAATTTTCCAGGTGTATATGTTGTGATTCCAATTGAATGATAAATTGGGATAACCATTTTTTTTAAGACTTACATTGAATATGGTTAAAATTGTCTGGTTTAATAAATGATTAAAAGAAATTGTTGAGGTCATGTTTCTGTATGTTTTATATAAATTATGATTATCAGGGTTTAGATATTTAGTGGTGGTGTAAAATTGGACCTTATCTTATTTAATTGGTACATTTTGTTGGTTCTTAAACACTAGTTTTTTTATCTTATAAACTCTATTTAACTTACACCCCATTGTATCTTTTCTGTTTATTAATAAAGGGACCATGGATTTCCAATATATGGTTCAACATGTCTCTATATTAAATATAAATTATATAGTTTTTATTTTTAAAAATATATATAATAATATAAAAAATAGTGAATAGTTTTTAAAAATAACAATATTAGGTCTTTATGGGTTATAAAACAAAAAAAACACACACAAACACACATCTGTTGGACTAGCACGGGTCACACTCCCCCACCAAGATACTATTACAACTAAGATAAACAATTATAATTTGATGGCCCCAAAGCCTTGTGGCTTGAAATCCCTTTTTCATGGAAAAAATCCCCCTGTTATAAATAGTACTTCTACATTATACATCACTGCAATAAATTCATTGCTAATATAGTACCTTGTATAGTAGTTCTATAGTACCTATGAACCCACCCTCAATTGGGGGGGAGGTTAATCATTCATCCTTATTATGTCTAATGTGGCACCTTAACCACTGGTTTTCTGGCCCCAAATTCTGTTGAATGAAAATACAATCTTAAGTTTAATTAGTAATATATATTTAATTTATATTTATTTCAATTGAATGAACTTAATATTTATAAATATAGTTTTGTATTTTTATTTATTCTAAAATATTTATCCATTTAAATAATTAACAATATTTTTCAATACATAACTTCTATTATTTAAATATAACTAATACTTATTAATATTATATATATGATATTATTAATTTTATATACATTTATATAGTTATAAATATTATATACATTTATATAATTATAAATATTATATACATTTATATTCCTCATTTATATTTTTTATGTATACATATAATTATTCAAGAATAAGGTGGAATGGGGGTTGTTTAAGATAAACATTTCCTCAGTCTGTATGGAGACCTATGATTTTGATAAATGTCATTAGATCATGAATATTATTTCAATTAGTGTGATGTGTTTTCTTCTTCCTCAATGAATGTGGAAGGTTAATATGCTTCTATTAATGGTATGGTTACTCCAGAATGTGTGAAGAATGTTTTTTATAACATAAGGGATGCATATTTGATTTTATCCCGATTAATCCTATCTTTATAGTACTCTTTGATTGGTATCCCTTCTTTAACCCAAATAATGTTATAAAATTAGTGAATCATGAATGAATTCAAATTCAAAGGATCATTCAGTTCTTTTGGCATTATCAAATCATATTGGATGTCAAATTAATAGTTATTTTACCCATTAAATTTGATAAGGTTTTCAAGTTAGCTATAGTATGGACATTATTCAACAATCCATGATGAAGTTAAATTTTTTCACAATCTTATAAATACTGCGCATCAAGTTGATTTTTAGCGTAATCTAGAGGTCAGTATATAATATTATAAGAGAACCTTTTATACAATAATTGTATATGAGTTTCTCATTTTTATAGGGTTGTCAGAGGAATTGAATTTCATGAATTCAAAGAAATAAATGAAATTTTATAATATAAATTTAAATTTACTTCCAATGGAGGTTATTCTAGTGTTTTCTTGGATATAGAGACGTAGGATATACATACATGTATATTACATCATGTTTTTATAAGTATTCATCACATTAAAAAAGTAAATTCTTGATGACCATAATAATTTAGTTCCTTTTGAAACTGGGAACATATTATTATAATTTGGTGAAAGATCTACAAAATCTCCTATAAGGATCTTCCCTTTTTAACACCTATATAAATCATTTTTTCAAAACCTGAATATATGAATCATATGAAAGTATGGTCATAGAAGCTTAATAAGGGGGAAAATGGATATATGTAATCATAATCATGGCAATAATTGTATAATAACATGATAATTACACTAAAATATAATACCCTCCATATCAAAGATCATAATAAACTATCACAGAATAATGATTTTCCATTCACAATACATTTAATATAAGGGAATATATTGAATAATCTATGATAGAATAACCTAGGAATTGATATATAATTGTATCATACAAAAAAGTATATAAAATACTATATCAATGCTACCTAACAAAACCATATTATAATGTTAGTCTTGGGATAATCATCTGTGTACCCTCTTTGGGAATTGGATGAAAACTTATACACCATATTGTATTGGACTTGGAATAGCCTCCCATGTACCATCATGTTATAGCCTTAGGATTCCCTCTTATGTACTCTCTAGTTATGATCATGGGATGACCTACTATGTAGCCTCCTACAATGAACATGAGATCCAATCTAGTATACCCTCTTGTATCGAGCTTGGGATACCCTCCCATATACCCTCTTGTTATGGGATTAGGATGAAATCATGTATACACTCCTATAGAAGGCTTCAGATTTCCCCCATATAACTCTTATTATTGGATTCAGATACCCCATAGTGTACACTTTTTAGGTCATAGATCATTTACCATTACCCAATTCATTGGGGGATGATATCGGTCCCACCCATAACATAATAAAACCTTATATATGTGTGGGACATAATATAATAAAACACTCATAATGACATGACACCTAAAAAGAGATCGATTTCATAAACATCATATCATAACCCATGAAATTAAAAGGGTATTATAAATAATTCATGATATCATAAACTAGGGAACAGATACAGGTTTCATAATGAATTCATTATAGCATAACCCATAAAAGGAAGTCAGTTACATCATGACATAACCCATGGAAGAGAAACAAGATTCATGATAAACATTTCATCATAAACATAAAATAGTCAAGGATTGAATTTGAAAGGAGTCCATGGAACCTATCCCCAATAAATCATAAACTATATTAAAGGATTTCATCATAGATGTATAAATATTTTTAAATATAATATGAAACATTTTTTAAATAAAATAATAATTCATTGAAAATCAATATTAAAAACATGAAACAATTTTATAATCATATTGTTTAAAAAATATGAACATAATGATAAATAATATTTTTAAAATCATTTAAAACATTTCATGATAAAATATACTTTTGTCATTTTAAAATTATTTTTAAATTAATATTTTTTTTTTGAAAACCTTCCTATACAAAAATAAACAACAAAATATATAATGGTGGATTTGAAATTAATTTAAAACACTTGTTAAACACAAAATATATCTGAAAAATGTTTTCATTGAAAATAACATTAAAAAAATTACAGAATTTTATAGAATTTTTTAAAAAACCTAACTTGTAAACTTCAAATGGATGCTTTAAGGAAATTGCGGTCATGACGGTGGGTAGACTCCTAAATGTTGAACATTCCACTACCATTGCAAAATGTTTAGAAAAATGACTTGATCAGAAAACGACAATAATATTCATTTTAAACCAATTTTTTATTAAAAAGGTAAAACATGCGAAAAAATTAAATTTTCAATATGAGTAAAACATTTTTGAAAAAATATTTTAAACATCATGGTTTTGGGTGAAAATAGATTTCTGATTGAAAAGAGAAAAAAAGTAAAAATTCCCTTATAACATTCTTAATTATCTTAAGTATGAAAGAGTGTAAAATTATAATATTTCATGAATATATCATAAATAACTATATGATAATACAATTCATTATAATTATTTATATATGTATCATAAGATATAAATAATGGAATCCTAATCATAAAAAAACATAGTAAATTATGAGATTGTAGAAATAAACTCTTACCACTTTGGTGACATTGAATCATAATCACTATGAAATAATAACATTGTGTGAATCATATAATTTCAATAAAATAATTATAATCATGATATAAAATTTCAAATAAGTAGCATATACACCTTTTAAAATCATATTGTTACATGAAATTACATTTATCTCAAAGAAGGAAAATTAAGATTAAAATACTTTTCTGATTTGTAAATTTTGATACATAATCCTATGGAAAGAAATATCATTAAGTTAATATTTAAATAACCAGAAATTTATGTAAAATAATAATATAAATCATTCAATTTTATTATATAAACCATGCAAAAAAAGAGTGGTGAATGTGGTATAAGCCTCGCATAAATAAAATTGAGACTAGAAATCCCCTATCTACATGAGTAACTTTTGAATCCTGATATCCATTAAAGAATAACATCAATTGAAAATTTTAATATCATTAAATATTGTAAATTCAGGATATAACATTTCATATAAAAGTTTACACACCATAAAATAATAATAAGTGGTGAATATAGCATATATCTCATAGAAATAAAACTGAGACAAGAAAGCACTTACCTTTAGTCTTGACTTTTCTAATAAATGTCCAAACCTCACCTATAATAAATATAATTTTATTATTAAAATAAAATAGAAACATAAAATTATATACGACACAATACATGTTTTTTATGACTTCTTATTACCCTTTTTTTGAAAACTTCACATTAAGGTGTGTTTGAGGTAATAACAACTTTTTTCGCATCTGTTTTGATTTGTTATACTTTTTACCTCTTTCTTATATAATTATTTAATCACCACCAGAATGATAATTGTGATAAAAATATCATATTTATTAATTATATATGAACATATAATAATCTATAAAAGATAAAAATATGAAATAGAATACACTATTCATGGAGATAGTAGGTCGTACGTACACATGAATGTTGTTTCTTATTTCTTTTCGTATTAAAATTAATAAATTAAATTAAATTTACATATATATATATATATATTATCAATATAGTAGAGTTATTATTTCAAATATATATAAAATTAATTTAATAAACACTTCCATAATATATTCCTCGCAATGTGTGAATGGGTCACTATGTTTTGAGGAGGTGATAGTCCACATGTCCCAAAACGATGTTATCGTATCCCCACAAAATTTAATGATTTAAAATAAAAGTTATATAATAACTAAATATCCATAAATAAATAATAAAAATTATATATAATATATATTAGGAGTAATTCAATCATTATTACCATTTTTAAATGGTGGTAATGAAATAATTAACGACTTCAGATAGTGAGGTTATAGTCCTCCACACACACAAATGATGATTTTGTATCCCATTTGATGGAAGTGTGTGTAGGTGTAGATAATAACTTTAGTATAAAAAATATAATTATATTTAGGATACTTAGTTTATTATATAATATTGTAATAACAATAATTGAGGGTGTAAAATGAATAAAAATGTTCTTGTTGAAGGTTGTTACCTCTTATTTGAGTAACTCCTTGCCGTTTACAAAAAACAGCTACCATAGTTGTATTTACTCCAAAAGTGAGGAATCTAGGATGAATGTATAAAAGTTGGGAGGATATCTAGGCAGGGTTTTTTATCCGAATGGCTTAAGAGGTGTGAATATTTGAGTGTGGGTGATTTCCATTTTATAATGGAGGAGGAGTGTCATTCTTGTAAATATAAAAATGAAAACACTATTGACTGGTATCTCTTACATCATGTTCCACCACTGATGGTATATATTAGTTAAAGGGTTGTATATGGTCTATATATTGCAAAAAATGGATTTTTTATATGCTTTTAGGTGATTTTTCCTTTATATACTGAAGTTTAACCACTTTTTAAACATGTTTCTTTCATTAGTCACTGTAATAAATTTTAATTACATTCACTAATATTTTTTTGTAAAAATTTTTTTGACCTTATTATATATTATATATTATTATTATTACAAATTTGGAATTTATATTTCTATATATAATCACATAAGTGGAAGAAATTAATTTAAAATAAATCCTCTCAATGTGATGAGACAACAAGATTTTAATGTAAAAATGTTCAAAAGTTAGAATTGTGTTCATATCCAATTTAAATGTGAAATTGATTAAAATAACGTAAATTTTATTAATTTATGTATAATTAATCAAATTAAAAATTAAAAAATTAAAACATAATTTGACTTCATAAATAACTTACATAAAAAATTGATTAAACTTATGTGTTTTCACTATTTGTTAAAAAACGAATACATATCAGAAAAATACCAAAAATTAACCCTATGATAATTTTCATATATATATATTTTAAAAACTGATGTTTATTTTATCATATATACTTTATAAAATAGACAAAACTTATATTTAAAATATTTTTTCCATTCAAATGTAGTAAAATTACTTTTTAGAAAAAATATATATCTTTATGTGTAAAATTGGTTTTGTCATTATATCATGTCTATACCACATAAAATGAATGTTTAATTTTTTATTGAATAATATATATATATATATATATCATATAAATAATTTTTCAAAAATTTTAATTGATTTATTTAGGTAATATGATTTGGATTGAAAAAATATAGTTTTCGATCAAATGATTTCCTATATTTTCAAAAGTTTTATATTTTCATTTATTGTTAATTGGTAAAAAATAATTCTTTTTATTTACATGGATAAATCATATTTTAATAATTTTAATATTCTTATTCATAACACCCATTCCAACATCTAGGTATAACTATAATAACATTTTAAGATTAATATTAATAGGACATTGTATTGTGAAAAAACTAGCTCTTGCATGAAAGGAATGTTCTCAAATTAAACTGGGAATGTGTGTAACAAAATCCAACAAATAGTGTTGCATGTACCAAAATTTAATCTATGTGTTTCAAATAACATAATATTAAATGGGTGTTATGTTCAAAATAATACAAACATAATTATTTCATAAAACTCTAGATATATTAAGGGTTCTGAAAAATGAAAAATATCTAAATGTTTAAATTAATTCGAAAACAAATACTTCACAAAATCATGGGGTGATACATTTTACCAAATCATAAAAATGGATTTTCTAATGAAATTCATCTGGGTAATAAAATTTTTGATAGTTGATTGTTCAATTAAAAGAAAACCACATCATAAAAATGAATAATAAAACTTCCTTTAAAATTGGAACATTAGAACCAAAATTGTTACCCAATTTAACTCATAACTAGGTTTCCACATAGGTGAAAATAGGTAGGAAGTGAATATTTGAAATGGAATAAAAGAATAAATAATTTTAAGAGTGACAGATATCACTGATAAAAACAATGTTAATATTAAATGGACTATTAAGGGTATGTTTCACATGAATGCATTGGTCTGAGGTCAGGAGTGATATGGTTTCATAAGGACTAGGTAGTATATCCTTTTAATATTTTGAAGGAGGTGTCATAGTTAGGGTTCATACATCAACTTAACATTTTGTTTTCAAAAAATGTTTTTTTGGCCTGAACAGTTGATTGCAAGGGGTTACTAGTGTGAAATCAATTACATCAAATACAAGGTATTTGGACAGTCTCCAATGGGTTTTTTTCCATTAAGCCAGAAATATTCAATGAATCTTATATCCAAGATTCAAGGACATACATTCCAAAGTCAGGATCTCATTGGGTAACTTATCCAATGACACATAATAACCCACATTGGCTGAGAGGATGGGATGATAGGCACATCCCACACTTTTGGTGGACATTTTCTTCTTCCAAGACTGTCTAATTGATTTATGTCATTTTCATTTGTTCATGAAACCATGGTTAACTCCCAATCATGTGTCCCTGGATTGCCCCTAGGTCATTGTAGATAATTAATATTCACATGTTAATCAGCATTTGTATATATATGAAGTTCTCCATAAGTAGAGGGATCTATATGTATTTTTGTTCTCTATAAATGTTTCCCTTCTATGAATGAATCAGATATTCATTGGTTGATTTTTTGGGATGATTCTAGTTTTAAGCTTTTTGATGGAGTACTCTGTAGTTTATTATTTTCTATGAGAGATAGAATTTGTGTTTATGTTGTGATCAAATCCATGAAATAGGATTCATACATATCATTATGAGAGGAAATAGAAACCAAGTATTTCTATGCCACTCAACTGGATACATAACCTTTTAAATTCATATGAAAAGGATCTATCCATGTAGTTTATCATTATACAGTGAGGATGGTGAGGAGAAAAGGTGACTGGTCGTGGATGGTGTGAGACTTTGGTTGAGGTGGCATGAGGTTCTCAGAAGAGATATGGTCGTGTGGTTGAATATGACCCTAACGGGGATGTGTCCTAGACAAATTTATGGTGGGATTGGGTGTTGGGTTTTAGACCACAATGTGGCTTCCTATGTATCCCATTTGGATGATAATCATAGCACATATAGTTCATTAAATTGGGACTTACACTTTAAAAGAGTCCCATAAGGAATATGACTTGGGAATATGTGTAGAAAATGCCCCCTTAGTGCTACTTCATTGGGAATATAACCCTTTGGAGTCTAAAGTATGTTTTTATGGATTATACCAAATAGGAGAAAATTTTGGATTGATGTTGGTGCTCACATCTATTGAGAAGGTCGAGTTGAGTTACTTCAAGAACATGCAGATGTTGTGATCTCCACCAACCTCTAAGACCATATCTATCATGCTTGGTTTGAGAAACAAGAGGATGTGGTGGATTTGAAGATCATAAATCTTGTTCCATCCACATAAGGACAATGTGAGATCTAAAAAGGAAAGATATATATGGATTTTAATTTCTCTTTTCTCCTATACTATTTTCATATCCTCTATAGACATATTTGTGGGTCTATTTGAATATGACCCAATATGAGGTGAGGAGGGGTGAGAGAGCCACCTTCCATGAGAAAGGATTGGGGCTTACCTCATGAGGAGTTCCCTGAAATTGTATCTATTAGAGGATGGAGTATTTGACACTAGCCTTTGTCGAAGGGAAATCTCAATGGTTCCTCTCGATCCCTACAAAGTGAGGATCACATGGGTATATCTAGGTAAGAACTCGCATTACAATTGGAATGAAAACATGTGGGAATTATGAGTTTCCAATCCTAGAAATATATTACCCACATGACTTTGCTTACCATAGGTATGTAAACTCAAATGGTAACACTAATGTGCCCACTGATTTTATCACAAATTTCTAGTGTCTTTAGAATATTCATCATCCTAATTCCATTGGACTAGTTTTTGGAGAGGTTATTATAGGAGATGATGATTCAATGAAGGGAATGATTGAATAATGAGAGTATTATTCCCTTGGAAAACACACTCAATGTATCATGTTCTTAATTTGGATGTGATTCCCTCTATGTATAATGGTTCTTTTCAAAGAAGGGGGACATTCACGTACTATTGTGGTAAGAGGTCCCGAGTGTGGTTCGCATATCACTTCGCTACGTGGGGATTGGTTTCAATATAATAGCATGACACTATGCAGTATTTAGATCAACCCACATAGTGATTTTATATGTGGGGTATGGTTTGAGCCATATAGATTGCTACTACCTAGAATAGATTTCTTTCTGTAGTGTGAGTTTTATATGATCTAAGGTTGCTTCCACATAGATTTTTTGATATGTGGGATTCCTAGTAGAAAAGTGGACTTTTGTTCTTCACCTAATGTAAAGTATTCCTGTAAATGATTTTGATTTCACATACTTCCAATCAATTATATGTTTTTACTCCTTAATGATATGAAGCGGGTTTTACATATGCGAAATCATCGATGATTTTAGTCTATTTTGGAGCTATGGATCTCTCAGTTGGTCACCCTTCTGTCAATCCCCCAATATTTCAATCCCCCAATTTAGTTCCCCTCTAATTCATTTTATAAATAATTGAAGGACCTATGTACTAGTGGGGTCAATTGTCTGTGAAGAAGCCACAATCACTCTTTTTTCAAAATCCCATGGGAGATACACATCCAAAGGATGACATTATCAGTGGGGCTACGGGTTAATCATTTTTTGGAAAAAAATCATAGAATCCATCCCATGAATGACTTCATTTAATTTTTTGGGTATTCAATGGATTCACCTTACCCATGAAGTATTTTAGTTTATTAGAGAGCATCAATTGTTGGGTGGATATCTCCACCTCCTTCCTATAAATGATTTTGTTTCATTTGAAATGATGGGCATCACTGTCTCATTATAGAGAACTATTTAGTTTTAAGATACCTCATGAAGAGGAGTTCCATGCTATGAGGAGATCTATGAATGATTTCTATATTGCAACCTCGCTTATTCCTTTTTTTCTTTTGTTTGATGAAACATTTTTTCCTTTAATTCTTTATTTAATTTTTTTTTACATCCATTTCCAAATTTATATAGTTACCTTTTTCTTCTATGAGAATTTTTTAGGGTCCAACCAATTCCCCCATCAGAAATTGTTTTGATCTGGATGAAGAGGAGGCCATTATGATGTAGAAATGGTCCTGATTTGAATCATAGTTCAGATAAATCTATATTTTTTCCTGAGATGAGTGAATCAAAGAGAATAGTTTTAAAATTTCTAGGTTCATAATAAAACCCTTTTAAATTTGAGTATTTTCTATTATAACCCAATTTTTTCCTAATTCCTCTATGGTGCGGGATTAGTGGGCACAGCATGAATTTTTATGTCAAACGACTTTGACCATGAATTGCAGGGAAATGGCTCTAATAGGGTCTATTTGAAGTGAATTCACCAATATTTTCTAGTCATGAATGAGGGATTATATTTACCCTGGTTCAAAAAATAAGAATTTGAGCTATATTATGGGTGCATGTAAGTAATTGGGGCATACTAAAGTAGGAAAAGCCTCTCCTAAAGATTAGTTTCCCTTTGGTAGATATGAAATTTTATGGGAAAAATAGGCAGATCCATATGGGAATATAATTCATTGTCTTAAAATGGTGTCCATAATAAATTTTCCCACCATCTCTAATGGTAAGGTGATCAATGGGAGGTTCATATTTTTTTGACTATTTTTTGAATACCATTGTAGTTGGTTCTGGAGTGATGGTCGAAAAAATGGGGGAATATGTATCAGTAATGGATGGGGGACCAATCCCATAAGGATTTGACTTGTCTATAGTAGGTTTGAAAAATAGATTAGTTTATTGTCGTGAAACTAGGACATTGGTGGTTCATTTTAATGTCTTACTTCAAAAACTTTTTGAATTAACAACTCTACTCTAACGAAAGGGGTAAAAGATTCATCCATTCAATGGTAATCTGAAGATGAATGTTCAATAACATTATTTCCGGATGGAGAAGAATTTATTTTATCTATAGTATGGGGGTTTCCAAATCCAAGGTGTGATATGAGACGTATACGTCATATGGTTTATGGAAGTTAGAAGAGAATCCCCTTAGGATTAGTTATCCCCTGGTTTATAGTCCTTTTATGTGGTAAATTTATGCAGATCCAATAGGGCATATAATAAATAAGAAAATAGAGGTGTCCACAAGACATTTTCCTTCCATCTACGATGACCGAGAAAGGGTATTGGGGTTTGGACCTTTCTAGAAAAAGATTTTTGTCTATGAAATTTGGGTTCCTAAGCATAAAAGGGGCATTTCAAGTCATAATTTTCTGGGGAAGGGATATAGATGTTTCCCTTACATAGGTTTGAGGGTTTTTCCTATAGTGTTCAGTCCCATACACAGTGAATAATCATCATCTGTGTAGTTTAACATCTTTTGGTGATGACATTTATTTCATTCAATTGAACATGGGGGAAAGATTATATGTTTTGTTTGGAAATTTCCCATTTAGGAGCAACCCATACACTAGGAATGATAGTTTTAGGACATTGTATGGTGGATGACCAATACTAGGATAATTTTTCTCTCAGATGAGGGAATCAGGATGGTACCATGTAGATTATCATCATATAAATTGGATGGTGTTAGCATACTTTAATTTCATGTTTCGAGGATGAAGTGAAAGTGTTCCAATGGGAGATGTATGGAGCACCTACTATTACATGACTTTAATGAGTACATTAAAGGCCATATTCCATACGAAAAAACCTTAAAGAAAACTCAGATCAAGGTGAAATAATATTGAATGGATTTTGGGATTGTAATAAAGGCAAAATGTCTATAAATTTATATGTATCTCATGTGGGTGAGAATCAGGACATACATTGTTCTTGAAAAAATTCACTGCATCGGATTGGTCAATATGTAGGGAGAGTGGAATTTTTATGTTGATTGTGGTTGAACCAAGATGTAGAATCTAGGTGTAGCTACAAATCCTATGTTGACAAGAATCATTATGTGTGCAGTTATTGAGGAATTTTATAGTTTAAAATCTTTTGTCAAGGATGTTTTATCATACATTTTAATGTCACGTCATTAGGAAAAACATCCATATTGTTTTTCATATTGAGTTAAGAAATTTTATTGGAGGAATCGTGAATTAAATGGACTCTAATCAGGATAAGATGTTCTAAAATTATCTGTATGCCAAGGGGAAGGAGAGTTTAAACCAAAACCTTCAGTATTCATGGATTAAGAAAAATGGTAAGAGTCATGAAATGGTTTTGGGTGTATATAAGTCGGAAAATTATCTCTTGAATACACTTTTTCATTTCATTGACATTCTTTTATTGTGGGAATCATATATAGAACCAACTTTTAATATTATGTGTAGTCAAACAAATCTATCATTAGTATACTGGCCTTCCATTTCTGATGGATGGGGAAGATTACAATGATCAAAAATTACTTGGAGCACAATGTTTGATGAGTGTAATGGATTTATCTAAAAACATTAGAAACATCAGAACAAATATTGGACATGAAGCATGAATTTCCCTATATATATCAGGCTCATACGTAGTTGGGTATTATAATTCCAGGATAGATCCCTAATGTGGAATCCAAAATTGAAACCATCTCAATAGATTTGAATTTACATATAATTTATGGGAAACAATATTTTATATTTACAGTGACTAGGCCCAGGATGTTAGATTATATAAATTATGTATACCTCATTGAAATGAGGATCAAGAAACTCGTAGTTCTTAGTGACTTCCATGTGCATATAAGATTCATTAATATGGGAATTTTTTATAGTTGGAACCAAGTTTGCATATCTATACGTCACTACCTATCCTGTAATGAGATGAATCAATCCCCACATAGTTCTAGATGGGAACACTCCCCACATAGGTCTAGACTATATGTGGGGAGGAGACATTTTTCACATTTGGGGTGGTTGGACCATGGTGTAGAATACGAGAATCAACAACTTTAATTGAATGATAGAATTAAAGTCGCATGTAGTTCCTGATGTTCCTTACAACCGATTGATCCCTTGTACAACATGAGATGTAATTTTTAACCATTATTTTTGGGTGGTTATACCAGGATGTTGAATCCATATTTCACTATGTATCCTGAAATGATTGGAATCAAGTAGTTTTTAGTTCTTGAAAAAGAGACATCCAACTTCGATCTGCCACTCACCCATGAGTGGGTGAATTTATATACTTCCCATGCAATGACATTAATAATTTTCAGTAAAATGTTGATTAATGAAATGATCATCATGCAGTATATCATTAATCAATCCTGATGACGTATGCTAAATTTTTCTATCATGTGATCAGGATGATATCCATTTAGTTTATCATTGTGTGATTCGTACATTGTAAGTTATGCTACTTAATTTCTTTTTTTGGGGTCATTACATCCTTAATTTTAATTTATTGTAATCTGGACATTTTATATCCTTTTTTACATGAAATATTTTTTTAATAACCTTTCATTGGTAGAAGATAATAATATTTCCATCCATTAAAACTAATGAATATGCCTCATTGGAGTAGATTTCGTGTATGACATATTTTCCTTCCCATTTATGGTCTAATTTTGGAGGTTTCTTTCTGAGTATCATAAGTGACCTAAGAACAAACACCATTTATCATTGAAGAAGGATCATATTCAAACCATTTTGTAACATGATCAAGAAATCTAGTTCTGTTAAATCTCTAAATGATGAATGGTATGGAGTTTCTTTTGATTGATTTTCCCCAGTTTATCCAGTCATTTATCAGATTTCTCTTCCATTTATAGTTAACCACATATGATAATGTAAAGAGATGGAAATTGAACATTAATGGGTAAGACTACCTATATCTCATATTATAATTAGTATGGGGTTGCCTGGGTGGTGGTGATGGTTGTGGTTTGGTATGACCACAGTGAAAGGAGGTGTTTGTTTATCCATTATTTCTTATCCTTATCCACCATATTTTGGTGTACATTAGATAGGTTCTTGTTAAAGGTATCTATCTTCTTATTATCCACTACATCATAGTGTGATTAATAGTTGGTATTGATACTATACTGATTTTATATTTTCTCCAACTCAACCAAACATAAATTGGTTACATTGTCTGTCAGTATGGTCTGAGGGACACCAAATCTATTGATTTTGTTGTCTTTCCCAAAGATGAAATCGTTTCCTACTCTGAACTAATTAATGGGTGAATCTTCTACCCATTTTCAAAGGAGGCCACTTTCTATGAGAAAATAAATAAATAGTTTTGTCATAGCTGAAGGATATGTCCCCAAGTCACCCATTCCCCATATGAGGAAGGTCCAGGAGTACTTGGTTGTGTGAAGTTACTTCGGGTTATGGTGGATGAAATTAGCATGATCTTGATATTAATAAATCTTCTTGGTGAATTCTGTATAGTTTTACATCACTATGAAACAATACTATACAAACCATTGAATTTCATCGGAACTCTTGGAACCTAATTGATCTTCACTATAGGCTCTGGTGTGTACTTCTTTCATAATGATATTGGTAATTTCTCCATTATTTAACCTGATAAGGATCCCACAAAGGCTCCTCTTATAGAGGATTTTGTGTGCCATTATACTAATCAATATTAATCGATCGTCTCTGATTTTTCTCCCTCCAAGCTATATCTGGTAGGATCTCTCCATTTTGTAGATGCTTTATAATGGGATTCATTCAGCTAGTGGAAGAACCATATTGTTTTAGGATGAGAAAAAGGTTATCTATTTCATCTATTTTGTCCGGAATAAATAGTAGTACCATCCAGATATGTGTGATGTTGATAACTATTTCATCCCAGTCTCGATCAACCAGAGATATGGATACATATTCCAATGTATAATCATGTGAATTTTTTCATCACCGGACGTGATTTAATGATGCGTTACAAGTGAATTATCTCATTAGTCCTCAAACGTGGTATAGAAAGGGGATCAGTTATTCTATGATGATGGAATAATCATGGTTAGTATTCTTGATGACCAGTTTTGAATCACCTTTTATCAAAAAAAAATCACTTGTACTTGAAGTGATATATTTAGCCTTGCAATGATAGAATGGTGTTCTACATAATTATTTGTACACCCATCAAATAGTAGGAATGAGTAAGAAATTACTACAATTCTTGGAGACATGATTTTACATCCCAACCCCAGTTTGTTGAAACTAGGTTATTCCATCCTTTTCCCTATCATGATTCTAGATACACTAACTTAATGCATATCCCAGATATGTGGGTCTTCATTAATATATAAAACCTCATCATTGGGTATTTCATCATCCCATGAAGTCTTTTTTCCAAGGGGTTCTCATCCATGAAATCTGCTAATTCATGGATATTGAAGGATTTATGAGGAAAATTCTGAATTCCAAACTGATTTAAGATAACTGCCCACCATGAAAAACATCCAGTCAGCATTGTATGCCTAAGAATTTACTAATGTGGGTTTCTATGAGAGATCAAATGAACCTCATGATACTTTATGAAGTGAGTTAATTTCTAGGCTTCAAAAATCAACATGATACATCTCTTATCAATAATTTAGTAATGAGACTCATTTTCAATCATTGTTCAACTAGGATAATAATTTATATTTTCACTACTTTTGTCATTCTTCATTATGAGGAAGGCTCCCAGGTGCTGTTGCAGGGAATTGACATACAGGATGAGTGGTCCCCCTTCGATGGGATGAATTAGTACTGGAGGACACAAGATATATTTCTTTAGAATGTCTAATTATTTATTATAATCATTTTTTCATTTATATCCATCCATTTTTTCATTAACTAGGTAATGGGAAATCATTTTTTTATAAGGTTGACTATAATGAATAGAATGTATGCAAAGTGTCCAAAAATTCTTCTCTACATGGTGGGGTTGTTAGGAGGATACAAGAAAAGGGTATCCATTTTCATTTTGTGATTTACTTCAATGCCATTGTGGAATACGATGAAGAAATGGAGTTTCCCTTAGTTAATATCGGAAACACATTCTAAGGGGTTCATTCTTAGACTATTTTGTCCAATTTTTTAATGCAATCATGTTTTGATAGGGTTTTTTATCCGTATCATGGTTAAACCAATAGGTTATCATCTATCATTAGATGAACATTCCTTGGAAGGGTTTGAGGATAATATTCATGGTGTGTTAACATGTGAAACCATCATTATTCTAAACAAAGGGAATTACCCCATAGAAAAATACTCATTGGGGATCCCAAAATATTGTTTCTTATTCATCATATCATGGAATTCAGATTTGATTGTATCCTAACAAGGATTTTATGAAAGAGAGATACAGATATCCAGTCATTTTATCAATTAATAGTTCTATTATTGGGATTGGTGAATCAGCATTCGAATAGTTTTGATTGAGATATCTAGATGAAAACTCATATTTATCCCTTTTTATTTTTTATGGGAAAGATATTGGCCATCTAGGTATGGTATTTGACCTATAGAAAAAATATTCTCTGATCAGTCTGTCAACCACAACCTCATTTTGGAAGAATGTGTTGGGTGTGTCCATATGGCCTATTTTTTTCCCTGATGATCTTCCGAAAATACTAGTTGGTGATTAGAAACCTCAAGATCGAGGACTAGAATTTATTTCTAGTTCCATGAAAATAAATCTCAATGTTTCATTAGGAATATGGTATATACCTCATTCTATTTTGAATACATGTTTTCACTAATCAATGTGGGGAAATGGTATTCTTCCATGATGAGGTTTATTTCCCTATGATCATCAAAATTGGTAGAGAAACCCTCCTTGAATGTTAGAGCGGAATCCCAAAGGTTCTTCTCTAATTCTTCTTGACATACTTCATCTTCTTCCCCTCGTTCAAATAGAGATTAAATTCTTGATAGGAGATCATCAGAATTGGGAGACGAGTCAATATCATGGTATTTGGAAGATAAAGAAGCTTCTTGTAACACTTAAAAATTTGTAGAATTTTTAAGAGAGGATAGATTGAGATAAATAAGGATGTATTCTTTCTCTTATTCCTCAATGAATGGAGAATGTGTTTCCTAGATCTCTAAACATGGATTGAGGGCATTTATATTTGAGAATTCATCATTATATTCAGGGTTATCAAATTTTTCATCACTATTATACTTGGTAACCTTGACTAAAATCATGTTAACTATTTAATACACATCTGACCATGGACTCACAAACCCAACCTGGCTAATGGGTAGTATATATTCTTTGTCAAGCTATTTTAATGGGTCATTTGGGACCATCTCCAATCCATTTGGGTTTTTGGACCAATTAATTCCATCGACCAATGGTCACTTCCAATTTTTCACATTGAATATTGTATCGATATAATGTGACTCGCATGATTCAAATAGGGTCTTATCGACTTACAAATTTTTATTCTATCCATTAGTGAAATATTTGATGCACTTGTGGTACGATGAAGAAATTGTTGCATGCTAATTCTACCAAGGCCATCATAAGAGGATGTTGAATGTTTGTTTCTTACAACCCACTTGAAATTATGAGTCATCTACGAGGTACCCAATATGATTTTCAACATGATTTGGCATAATAGTTTCTCTTCAATTTTTCTATAGTCCAATAGGGTAGTGGAAGAGGCTGTTAGGATATCCTTATTGTAAAACAGTTAATGAACTGTTCATAATGGACTGAGATTTAATCCAGTTCCATTTTAAATAAAGATATTGTGAACATTAGAACCATTTATCATTATAGAAACATATAATGGTTTTATGTGACCTTGTATAATGTAATCTCCATCTTGATCTATGAAATAGATAAACGCACTGCATTTTTCTCGGTTAGTCTATGTCCAAAAGATTTTGATGGAGGCCACATCATCTTTAAACAACTTGGATCTTAGAAAAGGATTTATGAGTGCTTCCCTTAAGGTTCGGTGATATATTCAGGGAATCCGTGATTGATATCTTGGTTGGTACTAAGGGAAACTTTTTATAGATGTTTTAATTTTTTATAAAGGATGATTCTTCCAAGTTTGGTGGTGCACTATCATATTCACTTTTGGGGATTGAGATCTTTATGTTCATGGACCGACACTTGAGACAAGGGATGGATGTGAATCCATTCTTTATAAAATTTTATGGGAAGCATTTCCTACACACTAAGGGTGGTTTGATAACTGCTCCTCTTACGATGTATATTATTGAATAATTTGTCCAGTGTGTTTTATTTCCAATGCAATGGAATTTTTATTCACTTATTGGGTACATTGAAGGGCTCCTACGTGAGTTTCTACAACATTGAAATTTTGGG
Source organism: Viscum album (assembly GCA_963277665.1). NCBI lineage: Eukaryota > Viridiplantae > Streptophyta > Magnoliopsida > Santalales > Viscaceae > Viscum > Viscum album. The sequence goes on from OY728162.1 coordinate 43,869,008, forward strand.
CTGCAGTATGAACACAAGCTTGGTTTCTTCCATGGTTTAATATTCCTTTATATTACTAGATTTTGTGGCTCCTTTCCCAGGTTCCCAGATTAGGTATGGGGAACATGGGTTCATATCTATATTCATCATTGGAGAAGGGATCCATTAAGTGAATAATAATAACAGATCATAAAATCCAATGTAATTATGAATATAACCCTTTATGACTGACTACATTTGATGGTTCCATTTGGTGGGGATTGTGCATGTTGTTTTATATCATATGGATTCAACTTGAGAGGTTTAATGATAATTTCAGCCTTGATACATGTCCATCTTACTTTTATTTATCCTTAATTTTTGTACCAATTTATTTCAGAATTCATCTTCTGGAGTGTTGTTGGGCCAAGGATGTAGTTTTTGTTAAATTAGGAAAAGCTGGGGAATATTGTGTTACTTCAATTGTTTTAATAGAAAACCATAATCTCAAATAAATGTTTGATGAGTCATATAACTATCGAACATCTGATCCCTTATTTTATTCACACCTTCATTAGGGTCGGTATTGGAAACATATGTCACATGTTATATTATTGGTATTAGGTTGAATTCCCAAAAGTATATCATTCGTTATAGGATTTCATTTAATGTAAAGCATTATTGAATGGTGTGTACTAATGTCTAATAAAAGGGATATTAATTTTTCTATTCATCATGACTAACATATTCAACTCTCTTCAAATCTAGTAGATGGAGTAATGTTCAGTTCATATAGGATATAAAATATCCATAGTCTTGATCATCTCAAAATGAGTGTGTTTTATTCATTCATACCTTGAATATCTTTATCTTAGGCCACCTTCAATCATCTTGTCAATATGGAGGCTACTGATGGTTCTCAGGGGGCCTTGTTTGATATGGTTCAGCATTAGTGGTAGGGAAGACATTGGGGATAGCTTAATAAAGATGGATTCCACTACATCATTTCATGGTATTTTACTTGGGACAGGTGGGGATACTTAGGACTTCAGCTTAGTCTATTGTAAGGAGTTCTATATCATTTGGTAAATGGTATAGAAATACTGAAACCCACTCATATTTTTTATTGGGATGAGAGGGTTTCATATCCCATCAAGAAGGTTATCAACCTATATAGCAAGAATCACTTCCTGGGGGAGTGTCTAGTTCAAATAGTATGTTAGCTCTTTCCACCTAGAAATGAATTTTGAGACTCTCTTGTTCTCATACATCTTAAAATTCATGATGCCAATGAAAATTTTATTTGGATTCATTTAAATAAACTAGAAAAGTATCCCTTTCTAGAGATCCTCCCATCATCTTATTGAATGAGGTGGAAACTGGTTTATAAGACAAAGGCTAAACCCTTCATATTTTACATCTAGTGTTACAGTTTCACTGCATCTTGTTTCTATAGGATTCCCATCGTGGGATCAACATAATATTCATAATTCATTACATGTTTTCAGGGTCACCCGAGCCACTAAAAATTGGGAACAAGGGGTATTTGGTGGTGGAAGAGTGATCCTCATCCTATTAGGGTAAGGTCTCTATTCTGGCAATATCATACTATGTCATCCTTCCATGGATCCCATCTAGCTTCCAATTAAGTGATGGATTTAATTATCCCAGTATGTGTGTCTTGTTGAACCTGGGAATGGGCGGGCTTAGAAGGGGAAATATTGTTCATGCTTAATCTATAGGTACATGATTTGGATTTTTAACCATGTGAATATTTGGAGTATTTTCCTATACTTTTTCCCATTTAATCTTTAATGGGGATAAATATTTATATCCATCCATCACCAAAAAAATAATGTGATCGTGCATGTGCTACGTTTGGGTGGATGTCTTTCCCTTTATTCATTTACCAGGATGAACACTTCTTATTGAGGTAGACCCACTAGGAGTGTATGTTGGGGCTCTACATAAAGAGAACAATCAATAAGGTGGCTTCCTCAGAGCATCCTAGAATTGATGTGCATAAACGCTTCCATTTATTATTCATTTTGAGAAAATCTATCCTTGAGCATGATGGGATTTTTTTAGATGGAGGAGGAGGAGGTTCTTGTATGACCATTATTTTCTTCTTCCCACTATAATGTATTTTTTGATGTGGTATTATAGGATTTACCTAAGGAACACCCAAATTCAGGGCATCTCACTGGTTCTAAGTATGCACGCATTTATTCTCAGTGTGGACTTGATTTTAGATAGGACCACCCATGCATTCTTTTTTTAATTTATATCATTTTTTTAGGTATTTTAGCATTTATTGAAAAACATTTACCAATGCATTACACATTTTTTGTGGCATGCCATTTTCTGAATGGTAGGGTCATTGGTGCCCCTTATTAGATCTTTTCATTCCATTCAGAGATCCTCTATATTCATCTATGTCAAGGGCACCTTGAATTAAACATCTTTACAACCTCACTATATGCCAACATTCTGCAGGTAACGAGTCACAAGGTGGGTCAAAATGGAAGACCTATTTATTTTTTATCCTTCATAAAAGGGAAAATACTTATTTCTACTAATCATGTGGTTGAGGAAAAAAAGCTCATAGCCCTATGGGTTGTGGTTTCTCTTATTCTCTTTTTGTTGAACTTTGTTCAAGATTTACTGGCTTTATGATGGAATTTTTTTATATATTCCCCTATCCCTATGGGTTGGGGTTGAACTCTTAATATATTGGTCATTAATGCTACCACTACTTTTAGAATTTTGCACATTTTTAATTGGGTGTGATATATATATGGTGTTGGGCCTACATGTGAACTATTTACTATTAAGGATGATATAAATCCATGATGATTGGATTCCCTTATGAAAGAATCCTGCTCAGTGTTCTCAGTTTCATGATTCATGAGTTTTCTAATGGATCTCTCTCTTCTGTCCTAACACTTTTGAGACATACTCAAGGCTAGTTATTATTGACCATACCACCCATCCATAATAGGTATTTCATTTGATATCTTTCTTGGGATAATGGAATCCCTTTATTCTATTTCTAGTGGTATTTGCTAAATGTGATTAGGGTAAGATTAAAATTTCAATGCTCTCTCGAACCTCAGATATGTAACAACCCAATATTTTTTTCATTGGGAATTCCATTCTTATAGATATGTCATGAAAACACATCATAATGAAGTACTAATTTCAAAGTGTCCATAAAACATAATTTTGTCACTTTTGTGATGTAAATTTCGAAAATCTGATACACACGGTTGTGATCAGTAAGTTATTTGGAGTCCAATAAGAAAAAATTGATTTTTTCTGAATAGTAACCTACCCTTATGAATAGTAACATACCCTTATGAATAGTGATATACCCTAATAAATAGTAACCTTACCTATGATAATATATAAATAATATTCATGTTGAAATTATGATATACCTATATTTTAGAATAAGTTAATGAATGTTTTATAACTAGTTTTTGATATTAAATTATGATTTCAATTAAATATTAAAACAATCATATTTAGATAATTATTATTGAAAAATTTTCTTCATTTTTTTTTCTAGAAAGCGAAAAATGGTTAGGGTAAATTTTTGATATTTTTCTGAAATACATGATTTTTTTATGAATAGTAAAATACAGTAATTTACTGTATATATACATTATAAGCTAAATATAATATTCCTATCATAATGGATGATGTCACTACCCTTAATCTGAAATCACATGATAAAAACTATTGATGGTCAAGGAAAACTTACTATTATTTGTCTTGTGAAAAATTAATAAATTAATAAATTTTATGTTAAGAAATCCCCATTCTCCTCCACAATAAAAACCCCCCACCACTCCCTATTCTCTTCAATTCTATAAGCCATGAAGCATGTCATTGTTCTTCACAAATTACCTTCCCTTGTCTCTCCCCACATCCATAAATCTTCTGGTCTTCAAAAAATACCAAAACCCCTTCCCTTAAGGAGATTCTTAAGGAGGTTATTTCAAGAGGTAAAGACCCATTCTTTTTCATTTGGTTTCATTTCAATTTATCTTCTTTTGTTATACTCTACTCACCTCCTCTATCGAAATGATCATTAAAACTCCAAAATCATATATATGCGGGATTTATATCATGTGAATAGATGAACCATCATCGATATTCTTACTCCCTCCCTTTTATTTTTATAACAAAATCAACGTCCATGAGGTTCAAATTTATAACCTTCGTGGAAGATGTAGTTTCATTCTTGAATCGGTCCTTCATTACTGGTCATGAAACTATATTGATGTTTTAAACATACTATAATATATTTATTACAACCTAATTAATATTTAGAAACCATTATATGAACATATTATTATGTTATATGACAAAACTAGTTCATAATAATCCAAATACAGTGAAATAATCTAAGTGGTTGTCATCTAATGATTCATCCACATTCCATGTATCCTAATGATAGAAATGACCATTAACAATTATTTATTCTCATAAATAATATATAATTTCAATTCTGGAGATTTACATCCATTCAAATTCATTACTTAAAAACAAGTGAACTGAATTTGGAAATAACAAAAATGTACACTCTGGAATGACATAATTTAATACAAAAACATATCAATAAGGATATAAATGAACTAAAAAGAATTATTATAAACTAAATAAATGTCAAATAGGTTCTTTATTATGTTATTAATATGTAGAATTTCATATTCCAGGAGCATAAGTTAGAGATAGGAACAAGTTCGGAGTTAAGGTAAGGGTTTTTCCACATGAACATCCATTTTTCATTCGGGATACTTTCATTGTCTAATAATCTCAATGAAATTATTATGTATTGTTATTTACTCCTCATATATTCTGTGTGAGTATCATATATATGTTTACGAACAAGAATCCTTCCCTATTTTATGGATATCTACATGTTTTAAAAAGAACTTTCAAATTTGTTTCCAAAATACAAGCCTGATTCAAGGGAATTTCTCAAATTCTTACCAATTTTCAAGGGAACTCTATAATCTGTTTTGGGAAACCATTTTCTTTATAAAATCACACATTTTATTATGAAATTACTATCTCACTTCACTTCTGGTTTTATACAAATATTTTTCCAAATGAACACTTCTTTTCAAAATAAAAGTGTATTTATCTCAAGAATTGTTTAATGATTTTATAAGAGTGTTTTCATCTAATTCAACACTCTTGTTGATTACATGGTATTATTAGGTTTAATAATTTATGAATTATTATACCATAATTGATTTAATGGTTTATGAGAAACTCTATTGTGGATGATCTATCCTAAAACCATTCACCATATTACTCGGAATATTTAGTGGTTTATGTTTAATGATTGGGGAATGATAGTTACATTTCATATGATTGTTTCAATATGAATTTATATGTTGTTTAAGTTTTTACCCACTCATATGAGGAATGCATTGGAATTATTATGTGATGGGTGGGGCCCTCTATATCCGCTCGATTAATCGGTAGGTCTCATGAGACAAACTATGGTCTTGGCACGAGGCCTTGAAAAAATGATTATTTATGGTCCGAGCAAGAGGCTTGGACTGTATGGTTGTGATGTTAGTCATATGAACTTCCCTCATTATGATGCTAGTATTTTATGTTCATGTGGTTATTATACTAGTATAATACCCATGATTATGTTTTATTATGGAATTATTTACTCAGCCCATATTCATGCCATAATGTTTTATAATTCATTATTAGAGGCATATGTTTTCAATTATTCATCAAGTTTTATGTTTATTCTATCTTACATTTTATTTATTAATTATAATGAGCATTTGAGCTCACCCCTTTCAAATTTTTCTTTTATTTAGGACATAGAAAAGATTATTATCAATGACATGCTAAAATAACCTAGGTGTTATGGATGTTGTCTGAGGAGTTTCTATGTCGTTTTGTTGTTCAGGTTGTAATATCGAACATATGTAAGTATCTTGTTTCCAATAATACTAAAATGCTTATTCCTTCGGGATTCCTAGTCCTTGTTTATATACCAATGTAATAAACTAAGGCACCGACTCTAAGCAACTGGGGTCGGGTCTTTACAGTTGGTATCAAAGGAAGTTTAGAAGAAAAAAACATGGAAACTAGATTTAGAAAACATAGATTAGGGAAGAGTCTCTAAGATAGTCTTTTAGGATAAAACTATAAGAACGTCCTGGTATTTCGGTATGAAATAGATTATGTGGATCATTCAAGCAATACAACCCAATCTGGATATGAGCAAGTAGAGGTGGCTCTAGTAGAGATATACCTAGGAGCGAAATCTTTGACAAAGAGTTTCAGGATTGACCTGGGGTACCCTAGTATACGACAATGGGCATTTCTACACTCTTGGTTATGAAACTCTCTGGGGATATGCTTAAGATAATTCACATTTTCTTTATGAGCCATTATGATAGATTTAAATGTAATATTATCCTCAAAGTTTCCATGTTTATGATTAAGAGGTTAGCTATGCGTAGAATTTAAATTTATGCTTAGTATTTTTCTATATTGATATTATAAATTATGATTCATACCCTGATCTAGTGTATGCCATTATTTTGAAATGGCCCCTAGTGTAAGGAATGGAAACCGAATGAATGCTTGTGTCCCCTGTAGGTATTTTCATCCGACATAAGATTATGATGTTGTCTCTGGCGCTGTGAATGGTGCTGAGCAACTTATAACTATACTTGGAAAACTTACTCAAGTTATGAATAATAACATAACCTGTATGGAGCATCTAGATCCACCACGTGGAGGATCTAAGCTGGATCTTTTTATGCGACAACTGCCTCAATCATTCAACAGGACTACAAAACTATTTTTAACAGAGCAGTGGATATGTTCCCTTGAGAAGATATTTCTCGCTCTGGGATATATTGAAAGAGAGAAGGTTTTCATGGAAGTATATCATTTATTTATAGATGTGGATTATTTGTGGTCATTAATCCAAAACACAAAGGAGGAGGAAAAAATAGAAGATATGGAATGGAGGGATTTTAAGGGAATTTTCTTAGAAAAATATTTCCCTCGTGATCAGCGAGCAAATATGGATAGACAATTTTTGAATCTGAGGGAGAAGGAAGATGAAAATGTTTCCAATTATGAATCCAATATCACAAGGTTAGCAAGACATGTTGTGGAAAATATACAAAATCCAAGGGGCAAAGTTGATTAATTCTTTGATGGTCTAAAGCCATTCCTCCGGCAGGAACTGGTATCCCAAAGTTTTTCATCATATGAGGATATAGTTTCATGTGCTATCAAGATAGAAAAATAATTCTCTAAGTCTTATGAATTTAAGGGAATGCAAGAGAAGAAGAGGGCTACTAAAAAATCTGGGAAAGGAAACAAGGAAATATGGAAGAAGGGAAGAGTTGAATTTCCACACTCTGATAATTGTGGAAAGAGACACCATGGTTCTTGATTAAAGGTAAAAGGAGTATGATTAAAATGTGGATAGAAAGGCCATATTGCTGGTAATTGTAAGGGAAATAAGGAGGCTAATGATGTTCAATTCTATAACTGTAGGGTGATGGGACACTATTCTAATGATTTTCCACATCATCAAGGAAACATTCCAACGAAAAGTCCAAGGGAGCAAGTTTGAGCTTATGCAATCACAACTGCAGAGGTTGAAGTTCCATGTGATGTGGTGGTAGGTACTTTGATCATTTCAACAAACTTAGTTAATGCTTTATTGGATTCTGGATCATTGCATTGTTTTGTATCTTCTCAGTTTGGTAAGAAAATTAGATATTTCCAATTTGATTTAACAAGGGAGTGGTCCATCAAAACTCCTAAAGGAAGTATCATTAAAACAAAGTTTTGTGAATCAATTCCTATTAGGGCATATAAATGTTCTTTATCTATGGATCTCATTTTTATACCCATGATTTAATTTGATATAATTGTCATTATAGATTGGCTTTTGGACCATGATGTGAAAATTTATTGTAAGAAGAATATGGTTACAATTTTTGATGATGATAAGGACTACCTTATTATTAGAGCAGAAACGTCACCACCTGATTCTTATCTAGATTCACCCACAGTAGCTCAACTAAATTCAATTATTGAGGAGGAAGAGAATGAAATAAATATGTGTGAGGAAAATAATTTTCAAATAGAAGATGTACCTGTTGTGCAATAATATATTGATGTCTTTCCAGAGGATTTACTTGGACATCCTCTAGAGCAAGAAATTGAGTATTCCATTGACTTAATTCCTTTTTCAAGGACAACATCAAAGACCCCTTATAGAATGGCCACTGTGGAGTTAGTGGAGCTAAAGAAACAACTATAAAAATTAATTGATAAATTATTTATTTGCCCTAGTGTTTCTTCCATGGGGAGCCCATGTTCTTTTTGTAAAGAAAAAAGATGGGACTATGAGGTTGTGCATTGATTATACGGAAATCAATGTTATTACAATAAAGAATAAGTATCCACTACCAAGAATTAATACTTTATTCTATCAATTTCATAGAGCCCAATATTTTTTCAAAGATTGATCTTTGATCCAGATATCATCAGTTACTTGTGAGGAAGGAATACATTCCAATAATAGCATTCTGAACTAGGTATGGGAATTACTATTTTACAGTAATGCCTTTTGGATTAACTAATGCACCATCTATCTTTATGGATCTGATTAACAGAGTCTTCAAGTAATATCTTTATGACATTGTGGTGGTGTTTATTGATGATATCTTGGTGTACTCTAGAAGCTATGAAGAACATGAAAATCACTTGTGCACTATTTTGAAGACTCTGAGAAGAAATGAATTATATGGGATGTTTAGAAAGTGTAATTTTTTGTCCAATCAGTTTCCTTTTTGGGCCACATTGTCTCTAATGATGGGATATCTATAGATCCTGCGAAGAAAAAGGTGGTGTAAGAATGGCCTACTCCAACGATCATAACTAAGGAATGTAGTTTTATTGGTTTAGAATGTTATTTTCGGTGTTTCGTTCATAACATCTCTCGTTTAGTCAACCCAATGACTAAGCTAACACAAAAAGGGGTTACGTTTTTATGGAAAAAGGAATGTGGAGAATGTTTCAAAAAAAATTAATAGGAGGTTAGTGAATGCTTTGATCCTAACCCTACCATCGCGGAATGATGTGTTTGTGATCTATAGTGATGCATCAATGAAAGGACATGGTTGTGTCCTTCTACAGAATGATTGAGTGATTCCCTATGCATCTAGGTAGCTAAAAATTCATGAACAAAACTATACAACTCATGATTTTGATTTAGTAGCGATAATATATGCTCTAAATATTTAGAGACATTACCTCTTTGGAGAAATATTTGTGATATATAAAGATCATAAGATTTTGAAGTATATATTCTCTCAGAAAAAACTCAACATGAGACAAAGGAGGTGGATTTAGCTAGTCAATGATTATGATTTCACAATACACTACCACCCAGGGAAAGAAAATAAGGTAGTAGATACTTTGAGTAGAAAAGACCATGGAATCTTGAACAATATGAGAATCTAAAGGGATCATATGTTCATAGATCTAGAAAAGATGGATATGTGAATTATAAAGGAAGGTAGCGCATCACTAATTTTTCAAATGGTTTCCCAGCCTTCTTTACTAGAGAGGAAAAAAAGTTCTCAAGATGATGATGAGGAGTTTCATAAGATAATAAATGCTATAAATGATGGGAAGTTGACTGACTTTGCATATGACGGTGGCATTTTGAAATTCTGGAAAAGGCTTTGTGTTCCTTCTATTCTAGGGCTAAAGAGAGAACTGTTGGATGATGCTCATAGATCTAATTTCTCTATATATCTTGGTATCACAATGATGTATCGAGATCTCTGAGAAAACCTCTGGTGGGACAATATGAAAAGAGATATTGCTAAATATATGTCAAAGTGAATGGTATTTCAAAAAGTGAATGATGAGAGGCAAAAGTCTAAGGGGATGATGCAACCACTACCCATTCCATCATGGAAGTGGGAGAACATTACCTTGGACTTTGTCACAGGACTCCCAAGGACATCTAGAGAAAAAAATGCTATATGGGTCACTGTGGATCATTTTATAATAAAATCTCACATCATCGCGATTCGAGAGGACTTCTCATTGGATCAACTTGCACGGATTTACATAAAATATGTGGTAAGTCTACATGGATTACCACTCTCTATTTTATCTGACTGTGATCTTAGATTCACCTAGAAGTTCTGGAAAATTCACCAACATGCATTAAGAATTGAACTGAGCTTTTGTATGGCCTATCATCCTCAAACTAATGGCCAATCTGAGCGGACTATTTAGACACTAGAAGACATGTTGAGAGCATGTTATATGGAATTCAATGGAGGATGGGGCCAACACCTTCCACTGGTAGAATTCTCTTACAACAACAATTTACACTCGAGCATCTGAATGGAACTATTTGAATCCCTTTATGGGAAAAGGTTTAGAACACCGGTGTGTTGGGATGAAGTCGGTGAGTGAATACTTTTTGGACATGAATTGGTTGAAGAAATGGCAGAGAAGGTGAAAACCATCCAGTAACATATCAGGGCAGCCAAATGTCGACAGAAGAGTTATGCGGATAACCATCAATGAGACCATGAGTTCAAATTAGGAGACCTAGTATTTCTACGCATATCTCCATGGAATAAGGTCCTGCAGTTTGGGAAGAATGGAAGGCTAAGTCCTAGGTATATTAGCCCCTTCGAGATCCTTGATCAAGTCAGGGCTGTGGCATATCAACTGGCACTTCCACCTACCATGTCGAAGGTACATGATGTCTTTCATGTATCCTTCTTAAGGAAGTACATACCAGACCCTTCACATGTACTCTCTTCAGAGGTGGTACAGTTTGAGGATGATCATTCCTATTAGGATAATCCAGTGAAAATCTTGGATTGTAGAGACAAAGTTCTACACAACAAGACTACTCATCTGGTTTAGGTACTATGGTGAAGCCATATGTATGAAGAGGAAACTTGGGAACTGGATGAATCAGTGAAGGAAAAGTACCCCCACCTGTTCTTTTCCTAGATTGTAAAATGAAATTTCGAGGGGAAATTTTGTTAAGGAGGGGAGAATGTAACGACCAAATATTATTTTCAATGGGAATTCCTTTCTTATAGATATATCATGAAAACACAATATAATGAAATATTAAGTTCTAAGTGTCCTTACAGCATATTTTTGTCACATTTGTGATGTGAATTTCAAAAATACGACATACACGGTTGCGATCAGTAAGTTATTTGGAGTCCAATAAGAAAAACATGATTTTTGGTGAATAGTAATGTACCCTTATGAATAGTAACATACACTTAAGAATAGTGATATACACTAATGAATAGTCACCTTAACTATGATAATATATAAATAATATTCATGTTGAAAGTAAAATATAACAATATTTTAGAATAAGTTAATAAATGTTTTAAAACTGGTTTTTGATAACAAATTATGATTTTAATTAAAAATTAAAATAATCATATATAGAAAATTATTTTTGAAGAATGGACTTCATTTTTGGATTCTACACATCAGAAAATGGTTTGGGAAAATTTTTGAGATTTTTCTGAAATACTTGATTTTTTGATGAATAGTAAAATACGGTAATTTACCGTTTATATAGATTATAATCTAAATAGACTATTCTAGAATCATGGATGATGTCACTACCCTTGATCCAGAATCACATGGTAAAATTAATATTCTTGTTCATTTAATTATTACTATTACTCTCCTTGTGAAGAAATAATAAATTAATAAATTTTATATTAAGAAATCCCCACTCTCCTCCACTATAAAAACCCCCCACCACTCCCTCTTCTCTTCACTAATATAAGCCTTGAAACTCCACAAAGTTCTGCCGAATTTCACTTCACTAGTCTCTCCCAGCATCCAAGAATCTTCTAGTCTTGCAAAAAGACCAAAACCCCTTCCCTTAAGGAGATTCTCAAGGAGGTTATTTCAAGAGGTAAAGCACCCTTCTTTTTCATTTGGCTTCATTTCAATTTATCTTCATTTGTTATCCTCTCATCACATCCTCTATCCATATGATTTTGATAAATCCAGTATCATCTATATTCTGGATTTATATCATGTTAATGGAAGAACCGTCGTCGATATTCTTACTCCATGCCTTTTATTTTTATAACGAAATCAACATCCCTGAGGTTCCAAATTATAACCTTCGTGGATGATAAAGTTTCATTATTCAATCGGTCCTTTATTACTGGTAATGAAACCATATTTATGGTTGAACCATACTATAATATATTTATTACAACCTAATTAATATTCAGGGACCATTACATGTACATATTATTATGTTATATTACAAAACTAGTTCATAATAATCCAAATACTGCAAAATAATCAAAGTGGTTGTCATATAATGATTCATCCACATTCCATGTAACCGAATGATAGAAATGACCATTATCAATTATTTATGCTCATAAATAATATATAATTCTAATTTTGGAGATTTACATCCATTCCACTTCATTACTTAAAAACAAGTGAACTGAATTTGGAAATAAATAGACGAACACTCTGGAACGACATAATTCAATACAAAAAATTATCAATAAGGACATAAATGAACTAACAAGATTTAGGATAAACTAAATAAATGTCTAATTGGTTCTTAATTAAGTTATTAATAAGTATAATTTCATATTCCATGAGCTTAAGTTCGAGAGAGGATCACGTTCGGGGTTAAGGTAAGGGTTTTCCACCCGAACTTCCATTTTTCATTCAGGATACTTTCATTGTCTAATTACCTCAATGAAATTCATATGTATTGTTATTTACTCCTCATATAATCTGTTTTAGTATCATATATATGTTTAATAACCATAATCCTTTCTTATTTTATGGATTGTTACATGTTTTAAAAGTAACTTTCAAAATTGTTTTCAAAATACAAGCCCAGTTCAAGTGAATTTCTCAAATTCTTACCTATTTTCAAGTGCACTCTATAATCTGTTTTTTGAAACCATTATATTTATAAAATCAAAAATTTTATTATGAAAATACTATCTCACTTCACTTCTGGTTTTATACAAATATATTTGCAAAAGAACTCTTGTTTTCAAAATAAAAGAGTATTTATCTCAAGAATTGATTAATGATTTTATAAGAGTGTTTTCATCTAATTCAACACTCTTGTTGATTCCATGTTATTATTGGGTTTATTAATTTATCAATTCATCTACCATATATTATTTAATGGTTTATGACTATCTATATTGTGGGTGATCTATCCTAAAACCATTCACCATATTACTCAGAATGGTTATTGTTTTGTGTTTAATGATTGGGGAAAGATAGTTACATTTCATATGATTGTTTCAATATGAATGTATATGTTGTTTAAATTTATACCTACTCATATGAGTAATGCATTGGACTTATTATGTGACATGTGGGGCCCTTTATAGCCCCTCTATGCATCGTTAGGTCTCTTGAGACATACTATGGTTTGGTACGAGGCCTTGAAAAAATAATTATTTATGGTCATAGAACCAGTATTGGACGGTATGGTTATGATGTCTGGAATATGCACTTCACTGATTATGATGCTATTATTTAAAGTTCATGTGTTTATTTGACTAGTAGAATACCCTTGATTATGTTTTATTATGGAATTATTTACTCATCTCATATACATTCCATAATGTGTTAATGTTCGTTATTAGAGGCATTTGTTTTCAATTATTCACCATGTCTTATGTTTATCCTATCTTCCACTGTATTGCTTACTCATACTGAGCATTTTATCTCAACCCTTTCTTATGTTTATTTTTCTTAGTACATGAAGAATTTTATAATGAATTACATTCTTAAATAACCTAGTATTTGTGGATATTGTCTAACGAGTTTCTATGTCATTTTTCTTTTCAATTTGTAATATTGAACTTATGTATATATCTTGTTTACAATAATAATAAACTACTCGGTCCTTCGGGAATCTCATTCCATGTTTATATGCCAGTGTAATAAAATAAGGCAGCAGCTCTGGGAAACTGGGGTTTGGTCTTCACATGATATGAGCACTATATGGGTCATATTTAATAATATATATTAATTTATACAGAAAATAGATACAAGTTATATGAAGATCGTTTTTCCACTTGTCTGAATTTGGTCTCCGTGTAGACTAAAGGGATTCCATGTAAATTTTATGTCAAATCCCTACCAATATATTGACATGGTCTACATACCCATTACAGGGAAATAATGATTCATTCAACTAGTAGAGAGTAGTCCAGAGACTGTGTCATGTTTTATGTATGTATTCTTATGACAACTCTCTTGGTATGTTAGTCTAATAAGTAGGTACGGTCCAAAACATAACTGATACATCAACCTTGTCTAGTTTTATTTTCACAAGAAAAATAATATTTTATTATTTTCCTAGGGAATAATATACTTGATCTTCCCAAATATTAAATTTTTGATGATTTTATCACAAATAGTTGGACTAGTTGGGGTCTCTTTTCTATTTTAACGGTTCAAAGGTTCCTTAGAAGATGAGTGTAGTCAGGGCTCGTCTCCTGGAAAAGAAAAAATGTAACTTTTTATTTATAGGTTAGCAGACTAAATTTACCTTATCCATCCACGAACCTCATCTTATAATGGATTTGATTCATTTTATTTTACAAGGGGAGGACCTTCCTGCCAATATAAAACTTGACTATGTGGAGGACCTTTGTAATTTGTGCAATAGTAGTGAGGAGAACCATCATAGTTTTATGTCCAACTATTGGAAGAATTTTTTCAGAGTATTCCCTGGGAAGGACCATTAGGGAGGATGTTAGCAAGGGTACGTCTTTCTTGGAGAATTGAGACATCATTGTGGAAAATACCATCACAGTTCATACTATCATGGTGAAGATTACCATCAGAGCTTTATTTATGACTACAGGTAGAATATCTGCAATTTATACCCAGGGATGGACCATCAAGGTGGACAACATCTTGGGGAGGACCTACTTTCTATTCGATCTGCTAGTCACAATATGGTATACTATGATTCTCATCAAGAGATAGGCTCCATTATCAATATTTTTCCCCATGAAGTAATCCCTCATGGTGCGTACAATGGGGAGGATCTTTAGAACTACATGTAATGATATTTTGGATAAGAGCTTCACAACTACTATTACCACATCCATAATTCTGTAATGGATTGGAATTGTCTTGATATACCAGATATAAGTGTTATATGGTATTAAAAATGAATTCTTCCAGTATAGAAAGGTCATGAATATTTTATTCATCTTTCAGCTTCTATTGGCTTGATTTATTTTTGGGTGCTCTCTTACAAGAAACTCAGAGTGCTTGTTGTGGTAGATGACCTTCGTATACATGTTCCAATTTTGGTGACTCACTTGGTGCTACTAGGATACACTGGAAACCATCTTGAGTTTTAATAGGGATATATTCCTAACCAGGATTGTCAAACATGGTGGTCTGGTGTCCCCACTTGGAATAGATGTTTATGCCTGATTTAGATTTCAATTTACTGTGGAATATTTCCCTTTACCATCGTGGATTTGTTAATGGATGTATATATTTTCTGGAGTGACCATGAATTTTTTATGTGAACCCCCAATTGGAAATTTAGGATTGTGGTTATAAATTATATCTATTCTCACAAATGTTATTACATCTAGATAGGTTTTTCTGGATGTGAATAGTAATTCATGTTTGATCTTACATCATTTCAAAGATGTGTTTAGAGACTTATTTGGATGTAATGGGAATAAATTACCATTATGACGTAAAATAAAGTGTTTTTTCATTCTATGATCCTACATATTCTTCCAGTTTATATTGATAGTCATCTCGGTTTGGGAAAAAGTAACAAGTCCACCCCTATTTTATAGTTTGGATATTCCAGCTATTTTCTCTGGTTGCCACCGTATTTGACGAATAGGATTCATGTTCCCTGGAATGGATTTACAAATTCTTTTTTTCCACTATATTTATATAAATGAAATTACATTAATATATAGTAATTTTTATCTACTTTTAATTGGGTGACATCATATGTGAGTGTTGGACTTCATGTTTATAGGCAAGGATTTGCGTCTCCCTGTTTCCACTGTATTTGTTTTACATGCTTGATATGCATCAATATTAATTTGACACTACACTTATTTGGGTTCCATCAAATTTGACAAAAGAGATTTATTTTCACAAGCATGGATTTGTGTCTTCTCATTTTCTTCCCTATTTGGATTTGGGGCTTCATATGTAGAAATATAAATTTTCACTTATTCATAACTTGTAGTTGTATTATTTGGCTGATGGGATTAATTTTCATTATTAGTTGTTTTTATCCACCTATAAGTTTCAAAACTATATTCAGGATATGTTTTGAGATCATTGAATATAATTAGTTATTTGTTATTGTGTGAAAACATATGTACGTGGTGGAATTTATAAAGAGGTGTAGGAATATATACCATCTTGTTACTCATAATTGTATTTGTATATAGGATTTATTCCTAATGAACTAGGGTACAGATTTGTTATTAATTATATGGTTGTATACCATGGAAGGAATACCATGGAGTTCCTATGTCAGTTTTCCATCAACATGAACCTTTGCAATGATATCCTTCTAAATGTGAAAATAGTGGTCCATATGGCGTTTATGGGGATGTCTTCCAAAAGGGTCCCTCGAGTGGGACCCTTATTCAGTTGGCTCTAATTCTTGTTGATTACATCATTAGAATTCCTAATATAATGGAGTTACTCATTGTTGTGTTCTAGGGAGATTCTTTTAAAATGATTAAAGATAGATAATAGAGTCAGCTGGTTATAAACTATCAGCCACTACTGAGTGGGTGACAGGTAGATTTTTATCAACTAGAGGGCATGTCTTTTTACCTATAGTGTTGGAAGAGTACTTTTCTAATTGTACTCTTAGATCATGAAATTTGATACCTAATGTTATAGAAGATGGGTGGGTGATGGAGTCCTTTGCATTGTGGAGGACTCAGCCAGTGTGTTTGTTGAATTTCATGTCTTCAAGAACTTCTAGGATGCCATTGGATTGAAGGAATCTCTAAGGTTTCATGTAATGTGTGTGAAAAGTACATGCAAAAAAATATCATCAATGTAGCATCTGATGATCGCATGTGTAACTAGTCATCTTACATGACCCTCTAGCACTTTAGATTTGAAAGGGTTATTTTGCTATGTAACACTACCACCATGGTTAATGATTCACATTGGGTTAAACATTTTTGTTTCACCTGAATGTGTTGGTCTGAGGTTAGGAGTGAAATGGTCTGATGGGGGTTGGGCAGTATATTTTTTTTATATTATGAATGAGGTGTCATAGTCTGGTTTCATACATCAGTTTACCATTTTTTACTAAAGTTTTATTTTTCCTAAATGGATGATTATATGCAGTTCACTAGTATACATTCACTAACTTTGGATACAATGTCTTCAGATGGTAGGAAAAAGGTTTTGTTTATGGATCGACAAATATCCAACATCTCTTATATCCATGATTCATGGACCTATATTCCACTGGTAGAATCTCATTTCGGTAACATGGAAAATGAAACTTAATAACTCACATTGTTCAAGAGAATGGGATGTTGGGATCGTCTCTCCCTTTTGGGGTGACATTTTCTTATTTTGATACTCTCTTATAGATTTATGTCATGTTCATATGTTCATGGATCCCTGATTCATTTTGATTAATATTTCTATATATTACCCTAAGTCATGACTGATCTTGAATATGCATAGTTTTAGTATCATCTGAATGTATATGAGGTTCACCATTGACAGGTCAATCCTTATGTATCTAAGGTTCTCTATCAATGTTACCCTTTAGTGGAAGAATCATATATTCTTCGGTCATTTTTAGAGATAATAATGGTTATATTTTTTATTATGGGGAGCTCTTGAGATCAACTTCATCAAGGAGGAGGAATTTTTGTTGATATTGGGATCAAACC
This sequence comes from Viscum album, assembly GCA_963277665.1. Lineage (NCBI taxonomy): Eukaryota > Viridiplantae > Streptophyta > Magnoliopsida > Santalales > Viscaceae > Viscum > Viscum album. Next base: position 43,886,989 of record OY728162.1, read on the forward strand.
CATGAAATGGGCTTCTTATTTATCCTCATGAGAGGAATTCGACCTGACATAGTTTGGTGCTGCTTAATGGGAAAAATCAGCTTCTATGGGCACATGAAAAGGACCCATCCATGCAAATTATCATCATATCATGAGGAAACTCACATGAATGTTTCTTGGTAAAGGATGGTGTAGGACTTTGGTTGAGGTATCCCGAGGTATGTGTAAAAGATATGGTCTTAGGGGTTAATGTGTCCTAACTAGGGATGTGACCTAAAGAACACTAGGGTGGATCTGTTTTTATCATTTTGGAACTCAAGGAGGATTCCAACATATCACAGTTATTTGAGAATCAATACCCATGTTGTTGAGTCAATTGGTACTTAAATTTTATAGGATGCCCATATGGGGGTATGACTATGACATTCATGTAGAAACTACCCACATGGTGCTACTTAATTAACAATATAACCCTTTTTAGGTTGAATTATGGTTTCATGTCTTATACCATCAAGGATTCCCATTTAGATTTATGATAGATATTACATGTATGAAGAAGGCCCGATTGAGTTAGTTTTTGATCATATAGAGGAAATGATCATTTCCAACTTCTAATCCCACGTGAGTCATGATTGGTGTGAGAAATAATGGGAGGAAATGGATCTAAAGATCACACATCCCATTCCATCATTTAATGGATGATGTTGGATCCTAAAGGGAAAGATATAATATGTTTTTGTGTGTCCATGTATTCTCTTCTGTTTTCAGTTATATGATAGTCATCTTTGGGGATCTATTCAGATATGACCCAGGATAAGGTAAAGAGGGGTGACAACACCACATCCCATAAAAAATTATAGGGTATTACCTCAATATGATTTACTAGAAATTGGTTTTGGGAGTGGAGGTAGTATTCTACACATGCCATCATCGAAGGGAAAGACCAATAGTTCCCCTCAATCACAATTACACTGGGTTTCATGTGGATATCTTGAGGTCAGAACATGCATTACCATTGGAAGGAAAACATGAGGGGAATAGTGAGACTCTGATATATGGAAAATATGGACCACGTGACACCTCTTACAGCATCATGGAGGAGAAATGTAGGAGGAATCCCTTGTGATTAATGCTTCAGCTGAAGATGGTGATAAAATGATGGAAAGGACCATTCTGGTGGACACCAATAGAGAACAAAGTGATTGGATTTACAAGTATAATCTTATCCCAGTAAGAGGTTTTAATGAAGGGAAATCAACCAAGAAGAGTACATACAAGATTGGGACAGACTGGTACGTCGATTTGAAGACCTTATAATGGATGATCCAGAAACCTCAGTAACTTCTTTATCCTGGGAACTTTTTAAGTATAAGTAGGTCAATAGGCTTATGTTTTCTTTTAATAACTATCTCATCTCCTAGGGTTTATCACTTTTTCCTTAAAAGTGTTTTTTTGGATAATAAAAATAAAATAATGGTTGTATGGATGGGCTACCATCCACATAGAATTGTTCTTTGCAGGTATGGGGTCATCCGCATAGCATTGTGTTATGAAGACCAGATTTTGGATCATCTTGCACATTGATATGTGGGTATGGGTTCCATAAGGATAACATGGAACTATGTGGTATTGACTTCCTCCCATGTAGTGATTTTCTATATGGGGTATGGTTACAACAATGTTGCACATTTCTTTGTGGGATCGAGTTCTTCCCACGTAGATATTTACTACACGGGGTAGGGTACCGTCCATATAGAAATTTTCTATATGGTCCACCCAGTTATAAAGATTATTTATATTCTACTACTCATTTTATTTATTCCCACAAAGTATTTCATGTTCGTGGACTACCAATCGATTATATTTTTATCCACTTTAAGGCTATACGGTGGGTTTTACCTGTAAGAAATCATTGATGGAGTCCTTTTGCAGAGATGTCAATCTCTTGGTATGCCTCTCCTTATATTGACCCATCAATCTCTCAGTCCCCATATTTGGTTCCCCTTATGATCTATTTATAGATAAGTGAAGAAACTATATACTGGTGTGGCCAGTCTCCTTCGATGAGGTCATGATCCCTCTTTTATAGAAGCACACAGCTAATATCTGGATCGTAGGTGTCATAGTCAGTGGGGGAATAAGGTATTCACTTTCAAGAGGGAAATAAACTCCTACATCCCACTAATTAATTAATTTCATTCATTTGGATTTGATGGAATCTCATTTCCCATGAACCATTTTAGTTCTTTGGAGAGCATCATTTTGTAGGGGATATCTTTTCTACATTCCCACACATGATTTTTATTCATTTGTATGGACTATATTTTCTATATCCTTCTTGTGAATTTTTTATTTTATGAATGCCTTAAAAATTGGAGTGTAATGTGGATCAATTATATGATAAGGATTTATAATTCATGTCCATGCTTCTTCCATTTTTCCATTTTATCTCATTCAAAAAAATTTGTTCAACTATTCCTTCAATTATTTCCATCATTTTCAAAAATGATGTATGTATATTTTTCTTCTATGTGGAATTTTTTAGACCCAATAGGGTATCAAAACCATAAATTTTTTATAATGTATAAAACCATCAGTTCAATATAATTGATTTAATTCAGCTAAATCTTTTTCTATATCCTTTTCCTAGAGATAAATAATTTTTTATAAGAAGTTATACATTCTTTATTTCATTATCTTATATATGCACAATCGTACACATTGGTTATGCCTTGTTAAATTCCACCATCATCTCTTACTCTAGGGAATGAAGATAAATTGTTCACTACTGAAGAACTAATAGATCATGAGATCAATAAATATAAAGATAATGCATTCCATCAATAATTAGTTATCATCACAAATAAGTAATGTTAGCATAGGTTATCCAATATGAATAAATCATCATATGGAGAGTTAATAATTAAATCTCTTAAACTTCATATGAATTTTATATTAAAACATCACATAAATGGTCAACCTTATATCCCTTCTGAAAATAAAAATGAAAATAAAATTTAAAGATGTTCACTAAATCATCATAACATTGATATCCCAAATATTATATCGTACATATCATTGGTCACATTCAAAATATTTGAATACCGTTTTCTTACATTCTCTTGAAACGTGGTAACAACCTAAATTACCAAACATCCTTATTAAACACATGAGTTATTTATTATTCAAAAGATAAATGGATATATTCTATAAATTTCATAATCTACATCCATGATAGTGTTAGGTCATAATGGCTATGATGATGGCACAAGAGGGGGGTGGATTGTGTCCTTTTAAAATATTGAATTTTTTTTCACATAATAGTAAGTGAAGATAGAGCGTTGTTTCTGTATGAATGAATAATTAGTGGATAAAAATAATAGAAACATAACACGGATATTTATTTGGTTCAGGGAATGAATAACCCCAAGTATACTCTACTGATAACCTTCTCTGTAGTCTTTCTGGATTTCACTAGTGAGGTCCTTGTATCACAAGACCGATCCACAATTGAGTGCGGGCTATTATCAACCTTACAAATAAGGCTTACAAATAGAGCCTTTAGGTTCTTTTATAGGGAACCTAAATATTAACACCATTTCACAAGAAGCTAACACTCCACCATTACTTATACCGAGTATCTGATACTCAAAAAATCAATAGATATTGAGTTGAAAAAATTGTTTAAAAATCATAGTTGTAGCATCACAAAACTAATAGAAGATGGATCTATGACTTTAGAAGAATAATTATATTTTAAATATATCAATAGAGATCTGGTTTCACAAACGATTTTTGATTTTTTGAATAGTAACATAAATAGACCATCATACTTCCAGGATTGAGCATGTATATGTCCAAAAGGTTGTCATCATTTCAGAGATGCTCAATCAATGTAGCCATATATATTAATTTTCACATCAAGACTAGAAGATTAAAATTATCAACATAGCTGAGAGAGATACACACATATGAAATAGCATGATATATAATGAGATATCTCATAGAATGATTTAATATCCGCAAAACAATTCTGATAAATCGAGATAATTCATATTCAAAAATACATCTATGAGTATTCATAATTTCTCTTGAGAATAGGGGAGAAAATATTTTCCGAATTCAATCATTTAAAAAAATTATAATGAGCTACAAATCTGTCAAAATTGAGCTTTAAATCGCCATGTTATTCCATAAAGACTAATGTAGAATACTCAGATAAAAACAGTAAATTCAAATTTCAAACATTTATTAGGAAAACATAAGGTTCTTTCATAATACAAAAAATCCAAAAATGTTGGATTCAAATACGCAACATAGGGATGATGATCAATACATTCATCATTGTCAGTATATTATTCTGAAAAAATCATTGATTATCCATATGTTCATCTTTTCCCAACGTAGGTTTGAAAACATAATTCTTATTGAAAAATTAAGGTTAATGATCCATACGATTGCTTCTCAAACATAGGGTTCCATGCATAAGTATTGTTCTTTAACCATACATTTTCTCATTAAAAAACATAAGGTTTCATTCAAACGTAATGTTATTTATCAATATGATTCTTCCAACGTAAGGTTGATTAACCATTCGTGCAGATCCTTTACCCTAATATTGAATAAAAATGTAGAGTATGTTCTTTACGTTTTGTTCTCCAGCATATGGAATGAATGGTGATTCTAGAAAATGACAAACAATGAACAGTGTTTCCAAAAAATATGTTTGACAGCATTCTAAACAATTTGAATAATATTTCTCATTAAAGAAATACTTTAATATAATTCCTAAATAAGATTTATAAATAAAATTAATTCCCTAAAATCGACTTCAAGTAAAATCATTAGGAAAACAGACAAGGGTATTTATGAGCATCAAAATCAATATTATTTATAGAGTATTGATGAGACAAGACATTCCCAACAATATCCCCATTTTTATGATCACAAAACCCAAAAATTAAAATTTCTAAATTAGAATTTTGCAAACATAAAGTGAAATAAATTCCATTTAATAGAATTATTTTTATAAAAAGAAATGTTGTGTTTATCTGAATTTATCACCCTTTTGTGAGATAAAAAAGAATAAAAATAAATAAACTAAAAAACATTTAATGTCGGATAGATTAGTAAGTAGATTATTTAATAAAATGAAATGTGCAAATATTAAAGAATTTTTTATTGTAAAAAAGGTAATGAAAATAATGAATTGAAATATATAGAAAAATAAAATGTAAATTATCAAAAATTGATTAAATAAAATAGATTCGGTGACTGGGAAATAGGATAATTACTTCAATTATTAAGGTTGGAAAAGGTTTGGGATTGGCTAAGTTGGAATTCTGAATGGCTTAAAACATCTCCTTCAACTCACCTATTTCCACCCACAACTTCATTATAAAACTATCACCAAGATGAATAACCAGAATCCTAGAATCATGAATAATGTACAAATTCTCAACAATATTGAATTTCAAATAGTCATGTAGAATTTATTCATTCTTCATAAACGGTTCCAACATCTCATTAAATAGGATATAAAGCAGTATGATACTAGGTTCTCCTTGAGTCAATTGATCAATAAGAAATTTTTTGTTATCCAAATGAACTGAAAGAGGAGCACAATTTCATTGTAGTTTTTGTAGACGAACATTCATGTCTTCCATAACAGATTTAATGGCCCAAAATAATCTAATAAAATATGAACTGGTAGTATGAGTAGAAGCATATGTACTAGTATGACAAACATTAATTTTGATTGATTTAAACTGACTTCCCACATACCACTTTAGATCAACAAAATCCAACTTTGAAACAACTTCATAATTGAGTTTTCCAATCTCATTCAATGTATCCCACATAAAATAATGAAGACCTCTTCCTGAAACATTATTCTTAGGATGTTATTTTATATTTTATCCTTTCACTTTCAAGCTCTTTTCTCATATTATCATTTTATTCTTGATACTTAGTAAACACAACAAATATTTCTTTGAAATAACTAGAATAATATGATCATTATTCTAGATTTGATGGCTGATTAACATCAACAAGAGACATAGGGTTTTCTATAGATATCTCCATATATATTATATATGAAGAAGATTTATTCTCTAGAACTTCAGTCTGTCCTTCCAAAACATGACCTGATTGTTCAATAGTTTGATTCACAACGACATCTGTAACATCGGTAATTGATTTAGGTACAATTTGTTCTTCATGATAAGCATATTTCTAAAACAATTCTTCTTAAATACTCAGTTTGATCTTGAATATTCACTTGTACATGATCACTGATCTTAGGTAGAATATGAATCTCTAAATTTTGAAAAACTACCTGATTCTCCTCCCCATTAATTGATTCCTCAATATGAAACTAAAAGTTTTCTTCTCCAAAACCCAAAACTATTTCATCGGTTTTTTTAACAGTTATTGTACTATGTTGGAAAATAAGACCCTCCTAAATTATTTCATCCTCATTTTCTAATTTTATATCACCCGAATCCTCCTTTTAGTTGGTTGATAAATTTCATCTTTTCTAGACTCAGCTATATATTCCTTTCTTAAAAATCCTTTCTCCCCCTGAGAAAAATCTCTTGAGCATTGTTCTTCCTCAGCACCAACAAGTAAATTTTTCTCTTTGAATGTACTCTAGAAAAAAATTATCTTCCTTAGAGATCTGGCATAAGAAAATTACTGTGATGGAACATACCTCTTGAATAAACTAACAAAATCATATCCTTTTTAAATAAGATTTGAGAAATTATACTTCCATAAGGAAAAAAATTCATTTTATCATTGGGTTAATAGCAGTACCGAAGATAATGAAACAAATATTGTGGGATGTTTAGCTAGATATTACTCAAAATTAAAAACATGAAATTCATGTCTTGATAAAAAAATATTTTCCATCTCAGCCATCCTTGGTGCAATTTGTGTCTGAACAAACCTAACTAAAATTTTATGATCTACCTCAAGATATTTACCAAAAAAAATTCCTACTTATAGTTGTATTAAATAGGAAATTAATAATGTCTTTTGAAGAAAATTTCTTATATCCAATAGATCGAAGATCAAAATGGATGACTCATTCATGAAGGCAGTTCAAAATTTGTGAAACATCAATAGAGGGAACAGAAAAGTCATTCAATGTTATACTCATGAAAATCATATATTCATAATCACCAAAACTAAACTGTACAATTTAATGAAAATATTTTATCTCTACCTCATAATGAAAATTGGAATGTACATCATTGAAATTAGTATCCTTTCCTTCAAAAGATAATCCTTGTTTTTCAATAAAATTCTTCTAGTACAACCATTCCAAATCCAATAATTTTCCTTGAAGACTCATTCTTCTAGAATTGCATTGTCACTCTGGTTCACTAGAATCACCCTCTTTGACTCGCTTGGTTTTCTCTATTTCTAAAAATCTGAAAGATTTAGATTTTCATCATCAATGATTTGGAAGGAGGAAAAAGGTTTTGCACATGGCAAAATGATTTGTAAAATGAAGGGATTGGTAGTCGGAAGGTTTCTGACAAAAGACGTATAGCCTCATTTCCTGTGTTATTAGGTAATTATGAAAAAATGCTAATAGTCACATGGCATAAATAAATTTTATATAAATTAAATAAATTGTATAGAAAGATAAAAATAAATTATATATACTGTAAACAAATGATAAATAAAAAAAATAATATATCTAATTTAAAAATTATTCAAACCTAACTCCCTCCTTATTAAAAGAAAAACATTCATTGGGAAGGGGTTTAGAAAAAATATGAGCTAATTGATATTTGGTGGTATCAAATTCTAAATATATATCCCTGTTAAGAAAATGAACTAATATAAAATGATGTCAAATATAAATATGATTATTTATAGAATGACTTATGGGATTCTCGGAAATATTTATAGAACTTTTATTATCACATCAAATATTAATATAATTATAATTTAGTCCAAAAGTTCATCAGTGTGTTTTTCATCCACAGTACATATGCACAACAACTACCTTGAAATACATATTCTACTTTGGCTGTGGATAACACATTTGAGTGTTTCTTCTTACATGAACAATATGCTAATTATTTTCCTAAAAACTGACAGGTTCCTTAGATAATTATTCTATTTAATCTACAACCTCTATTATCAGCATCCGAATATTATATAAAATTAAAATCCGATGGTTTTGGATAAATAATAGATTGAAAAATACTTCCTTTAAAATATCTAAATATTATTTTAACATCAATATAATGAGATTGTTTTGGATTACATTGAAATATATCACATAGACATATATAAAACATAATATCAGCTCTTCTAGCAATAATATATAATAAAATATCAATCATACTTCTATAAAAAATGTTTTCCACAAGTTATTCTAGCATTATCTAATGTATGTTTTATATTAGTAAACATGGGAGTTTTATATATGTTGATGTTTTCAAGACAAAATTGTTTCAATAAATCAGTAAAAAAATTATTTGTTATAATAAATTTCCATAATCATGTTGATAAATTTAATTTCCTAAAAATAAATTTAATTGTCCCTTCATTCTCATTTCAAATTATTCTTGCATGAGTTCTGATAAATCATAACAATGTTTTTTATTTGTAGATCAAAAAATAATATCATCAGCATATATTTTCACTAATAGAAAATTAGAATAAAATATTTTCATAAACATGGTTGGATCTACCAAACCAACATTAATACCATTTTTCAAGAGAAAAGAACTTAATCATTCATACCAAGTTCTTGGTGCATGTTTAAGGTCATAGAGAGATTTAGTATATTTAAAGAAAGAATCTAGTTTTTGAGAATTTTCAAAACCAATAGATTTGTCAACATAAACATCCTCCATTAAATATCCATTTAAACAGGAATATTAAACATCCATCTAATATAATTTATCATTCATATGAGATGAATATGCTAAAATAATTCTAATTTCTTCTAGTCTCACTACGGAGAAAAAGGAATCTTCATAATTTATATGTTCTTCTTGATTATATCTTTTAACTACTAACCTAGATTTATTTCTAGTTACAATCCCTTGATAATCTTGTTTATTTCTAAAGATCCATTGTTTCCTATGACTGTATATTTTTTTCTTTTGAATAATTCCCAAAATTTATTCCTTTTAAATAACTTTAACTCTTCTTTTATTTCTAACATCCAACTCTCATATAATAAGTCTTATTCAAATGATTTAGTTTGTAATTATGATACAAAGAAAGATACATCAACTAGTTTTCCTACACTTAATTTGGTTTTAATTCCTATATCTAGGTTTATAATAAAAGTTTCTAAAGGATGATCCTTCAGGAGTCAAGAATTTCAAGGTAAAACACTCTCAGGCTTTTCAATATCATGTTTTTATGAACTATGCTGAATTTTATTTATATTTTCAAAATCATTTTCAATTTTTCGAGTTTCATGCTATCAAAAGAGTTATCAGTTTCATTAGTTTGATCATTCTCATTATTAAAAGGGACAGTTTCTTCAAACAACACATGAAATGATTCTTCAATAATCCGTGACATTTTATTAAATGCTCTATAAAATTTATATGTTCCAAAATATCTTAAAAATATTCCTTCATCATCTTTTGTATTGAACATACCAAGATTATCCTCGGTGTTCAGGATATACACCATACATATAAAAACATTAAATTAAATTAACTTAGGATTTCAGTTATTCCAAAGGTCATAAGGTGTCTTTTTGAAAATAGGCCAAATTATAACTCTATTTATAATATATTAGGTTGTGCTTACAGATTTTTCCCAAAATTAGATCGGAAGGATGTATTCATTCAACATAGTCCTAGCCATTTATTGACTAGTTTTTTTTCTTCTTTCAACAATTAAATTTTTTGAGGTGTTCTTGGTGTGGAGAAGGTGTTCTTGATACTTGTATTGGAGATAATATAATTAAATTCTTCATTATAAAGTTCTCCTCCATGATCACTTCTTAATGAAATTATCTTAAAACGTTTTTCATTTTTAATTATTTTAAAAAGACTTTTAAAAATAGTAATAGCATCATATTGGAGTTTTAGAAAATAGACCCATCCAAATATTTATTAATCATCAATTAAAATATATAAATATAATTTCTTTGCCAAGAATGTTACTCTTGATGGTCTGAATATATCCTTATAAATAAATTCTAGGTGCTCCGATATAGAAATTTTGTTAATATATTATAAAGAGGATTTTTGTTTCTTGTCAATTTGACATGAAACACAGATTCTATCACTTTCAAACATAAGACTAAGTAAGTTAGAAACTAACTTTTTCATAGTTAATTTAATTAAAACATAAATATTTCAATGTCCAAGTCATCTATTCCAAAACATCGACTCATTTATCTTAGTAGTTAAACAATTCACTTTCTATTTATATAAACAATTTAAATCCATAGTGTAAACGTTATCTATTCTGGGTTCTCTAGACATAATCAATTAATCTTTTAATATATAACCTGAATTGATAGAAAAATCAACATAATATCCATCATCATATAGTTGAGAGATTGTTATCATATTATGCATCAATCCTTGTACATACAATACTTTGTTAATTGTGACAGTTTTTGGATATCAAACTATTCCGAGTCTAATTATCTTTCAATTGGAATTATCAGCGAAGGTGACTAGGTCTCCATCTATTTGTGTTAGTGTGTTGATGTTTTATGGATTTACACTCATATTTCTAGAGCATCCATTGTCCATGTATCATATAGATTTTTATTTTATGTGACTTTTAACCTACAAAGACAATTCGAACAAATGTTTGTTTTTCTACCAATATATTTTTGGGTCAAGCTCTGTAAGCTAACAAAAATTTCAATATCCAAATCTTCTTTATTTTTCCATGAAAAATTTCATTTACTTTATATAAAATCATGTAAATAAAATCTATCTTAATCCCACATATTTGAGGATTTCTCAAATAATAGTTTTTTGTTATATGCCCTTCTTTTCCACAAAAGTGACATGTAATGGTTTTTGAATTGGGAATAAAATAATTTTTATATAGTTTGGATTTTCCCCCTTAATTCCTATACAAAAATCATTTCTTTTTAATTAAATGCTTTCTTATGAGTTTAATTCATTATAAATTATCTTTTTCAAAAAAATAAGATCATCACATTTAAAAGTTTCTACTTCATCCAGTGTTTTTTTAATCTTATTTTAATAGAAAGTGCAGTTTGTAGTAGATGATACAAATTTATCAACAAACACTTGATTATATTTAAGTGAATAATCCCTTTATAATAATAATAATTATTAATATTAATTAATTATTTTTGTTTCTATAATAACGAGTCATATCTTTAATACATAATAGTGCAGTAGGAATCAATTTTATCATTCAGATAAATATAATCCAAATTAGATAAATAGTAGGTTGGTACCTTATCTTCTTTAGCCATGAAGCACATATTGTATTTTAGATTTGACTGTTCCTTCTCTAAATCAGAAATAGATGAGTTGTTGGAGTGTTTAGAAACACTCCAAGTAACCATCAGTTCTCTTTTGTATTTATTTTTTAAATTGGCATTTTTATGATACTTATTTTCTGTCTTTCTATTCACTCCTTTTAGTTGATGACAATCAGGTCTTATATGACCCAATTTTTTGAATTCATAGAATCTATATTTCCTTGATTATTTCTCAAACTTTTTGAAGGGTTTTATGAATCCTATTTTCTTCTTGTAAAACTTTATAATCATTCAGGATAATTTAGCCTTCTCTTCATTAGAGTTAGATGAGTTTGAATTCTTTTCTTCTCAGACTTCATGTTTCATTTTTATGTTTTTCTTCTAAGATGCCCCCATTAAGGTTGTATTTTAATTTTCACAATAAATCTATAATATTCATCTTTTGCTTTCATTTCCGCTTTATACATCATCAATGTGCCAATGATTTCTTTCATTGTCAGATTTATTACATGAGATGATTGTTGAATAGCAGCTGATATAACAATAAATTTTTCAGTCAGTTATCTCAGTGTTTCCAATGACTTGTGGTTTCATTTTAATGATTTATGGTATTCTTCAATTCAATTGAGTGATTATTTCTCCATGATGAATTCTAAATGTATCGAACATTAATTTTTCTATTACATATCTCATTTGTCTTAAATTGTCCATACCTTCATAGGCAACTAAAATATTTCTTCCACATTTCATAACTTGTTGGAAATTATGATACACAATTAAATTCATCTATTATAAGACCATATATGCTAGCGTTCATTGGTATGGATTTCTTATCATATTCAACTTCAGTTCCAGTATTCCAAATTTCTAGTTTCTAATGAATCTGTTAGAGAACTAGGATTTTAGAATAAATTTAGTATCCATGATTTTATAGATAAATAATCATCCTTGGTGTCTACCCCCCATAATTTTCTCTTTTGAAATATGGAGCACAAACCATTGACATTTTTTCCCTTGGATCAGTCATTTCCATCATTTTATCAATCATATGATTTTAGCACCTTATAGATCTATAGAAAATATAAACATCTGATACCAAATGTTAGTATGGAATGGAAATGATGATGATATAAGAGGGGGTGTATTGAGTCCTTTTAAAAGTATCACAATTCTATCGCTTAATAGTAAGAGACGATAGAGTGGGGTTTCTTTATGAAAGAATGTGTAGTAGAGAAAAATGGTAGAAATAGAACACAATTGTTTATAGTGGTTTGGGGGATGAATATCCCCTAGTCCACTCCACAAATCACTTTCTCTACAGTCTTTGTGAATTTCACTAGTAAGGTCCTCATATCATAAGATTGATCCACAAATCACTATAGGTAGTTTTAACCCTTAAAATAAGGCTTAAAAATATGTCATTTTGGTTCTTATATAGGGAACTGAAATATCCACATATTATCACAAGAATTCGACACTACACTATGACTGAAACCAAGCTGCTGATACTCAAAATAATCAATAAGGATTAACGTGATTAAAACGTGTAACAATCACAGTTGCTATAAAATGAAACTGAAAGAAGATGGATCTTTGACTTCAAAAGAATAATAATATTTGAAATATGGATAAATATATCTAGTTTCACAAAATATCATTGATTTTAAGAACAAAAACATTAATAAAACATCACTCTTCCAAGATTAAACATGTATATCTCCAAAATGTAGCCCTTGTTTTGGAGATTCTCGATCGTTGTAGCACTATAAATTAACTTTCTCAAGAAAATGTGAAGAATAAAATTTTTCAATACATCAGAGAGAAATCCACACATCTGACATAGAATGATATATCATGATATATCATGCAGTATGATTTCAGATCTGCAAAAGACTCCTGATAAATCGAGAGAATAAATAAAATAGCTCAGAGTAGTGATAACATCCCTTAAGAATTTGAGATAAAATATCTACTAAATATGACCCTTTAAATTAATTATAATGATCTTTGAATTGTTCGAAATCGAGCATTAAATCACCATGATATTCTTCAAAGGATATTTTAGAAAACTCTGATAAGAATAGGAAATTCAAATTTCCGTTGTTGAATTGTAAAACATAAGGTTCCATCATAAAACAACAAAACCACAAATGTAGGGTTCAACTATGTAACATAGAAATGATGATCCAAGCGTTCATCCTTGTCGTCATAAAATTCTGAATGTAGTATTAATTATCCATATGTTTATCTTTTCCAAATTTAGGGTTGAAAATGTATGGTTGATCACAAAAGTATGGGTGATTATCCATTTGTTTTCTTCTCAAACATAGGGTACCATACTAATGTAGGTTTCTTTAACCATACTTTTTCACTTTGAAAAACGTGTGGTTTCATTAAAACATAATTTCCATTATCCATATGTTTCTTCCAACATATGTTTTATTAACCATACGCAATTGTCCTTTACCATATGATTTAATAAAAACTACGGGTATGTTCCTTACATTACATTCATCATTATATGGAATGAACGGTGATTTTAGAAAATGAAAAAAAAGGTAAAGTGTTTCCACAATACATTTGGTAGAATTATAAACACATTGATGAATATTTCTCATGAATAAATTAATTTAATATCATTCCAAAATAATAATTATAAATAAAATTAATTCCTTGAAATATTCTTAAAGTAAAATCATTAGTAAAACAACTAAAGTTATTTGTGAGAATAAAAAAAATAATATTTATAGAGTATTTTTGAGACAAGACATTCCCAACAGATAGCACAAATTTCTTCACTAACAAATCCATTATAATTTTTTGATCATAAGTACTACCGAATTTACATTATTCATATAGTCATCTCTTTAACCAAACTAAAAATCATTTTTTTCATACTCAATAACACATTAACAGTTACCTTCTCTTAATCAAAATATCATATTTCCATTAAATAGAATTTCTATGTTCTCAGCACTATTCAATATATCCTTTTTAATACATAATGAAAAACATATACTGATAATACTTATATATTTCATGATTTCTATAACATGATCATTGAATTCCAAAACATATACACTTTAATCATCCAACATTATTCATAAACCATTACTTAGGATTAGTCATCTTATTCTTTCATATAATATGAAATAAGGATCATTTTTTATGTTTTCTAACCTTAATCTAATAATTCTTCATACGTTTAATGGTATCAATTCTATTAGAACGTCGCATACCTCCCATGTATCGTTTTGGAACTCTTTATCCTCAATATTAAAACTAATACTCATACCACTATCAAGGTTATATTCAGGAGATTTCAATATAAGAAATCCATTTTCATAATGATCATACATTTCACATATAAAACATTCAATGTAAACCCTATTCCTTTTATTTTCCTTTATTGACTATGACATGAAAGCATAGTGTGAGGAACACTTATCATAGCATATAAAACATAATCATGATAAATTACTTATAGGATCCCAAAATCGTGACACCTATTTTAAATCTATGAATCCTTAATATTATATTTAGAAAAATCCCAAGACATATTCATAGAAATTTCCATAGGGATGTAACAAAATTTTTATCATTCATGTTTCCAAATGTTTACTAAACCATTCCTTTGATACCAGCTTTAGAGGCCCTGGCATAATATACAAGGATATTATAACATTTCTTATGAATATTCATAACATTACAAAACTATATGCTCGAGGACCATAATAGTTTAGTTCCTTTAGAAATGGAGAACACATTCAACTAATTTGGTATAATATCTTCAACATCAAATGTAATAATCATCCCATGTTTGTAATCTTACTTAAAAAATGTCTTCATAACCTAGGGAAAGGAAGAAAAAGAAAGGGAGATCTCATATTTTTAGTAAGGATAAATGAGGGATAAATTTAAGTATAATCCTAGGAATAAGGGTATGTGAACATGGTCATAGAATTAGACGATCAGACAGTAAATATCAAATATCATAATCAAAATCCATGGAATAATCAATGGAATTTCATAATAAATTAATCATATGGGAATTTGGAGAATAATCCATGAGAGCATAACATTGGAATAAGATATATAAAAATTTTGAATACACATAATAACAGAAAAACAATATGTTATGGTTGCTTACCAGGACCATATTAAACTGTTCGGGATTTCCTAATCACCTGTGATCCTTCTTCGGTCTTGAAATAACCACATGTGTACTATATTTTTTTGGTTTGGAGATTCCCTCTTCTGTATGCTATTGTTATGAACTTGGGATTCCCACCCACTTACACTCTTATTCTATTCCTGAATTTCATCTCGTGTACCATATTATTATTGGATTGGGATTACTTGTAAAAAAATATCTTTTTGTAGGTTTGTGATGCCCCATATGAACCCTCTTATTACTGGATTGGGACTCCCTATAGCATTACCTCTTTTTGGGGGATTGGAATTCAATATAGTATACCCTCTTGTTATGTCCATTGGTTTACCTCATGTATACCCCATTGTTATTGGCTAGGTATACCCTCCCATGTACCCTTTTGAGATTATATAACATTTACCATTACCCAATGCATTTAAGGGAGATATAAGACACACCCATACTGTGTGTTCTTGAAGATAATATAATAGTCAATATATCATGGCCCATAAAAAGAGATTATTTTAACAAAAATCATATCATAAACCATGAAATGAAATTGGTATTATAAATATTTCAAAATATCAAATCCTTGGAAAAGGATACACATTTCAGGACCAATTAATCATTTCATAACCCATGAAAGGAAGTATATTTCATCACTATATTACAAGTGTAAGGGAAACAGGTTTCATAAATAAAATTCATCATAAACATAAACCACTCAATGATAGAATATAAATAGTTTCTTTAGATCCTATCCCTAGAAAACAATAAACTATATCAAATGATGTAATCTTATATGGGGAAATATTTTTTAATGATTATATGGAATGTTTCTTAAGAAAAATAACCATTCGTTGGAAATAATTCCTAAAAAAGAAACCTTTTCAAAATACTTTTCATTTAAAACCACATTGGAATCTTATAAAGAAATATTCAAAATATATTTTCAAACATTTATTGATAAAATATATTTTTATTTTGGAAAAATGATTTCTAAATAATAATAAAAAATTAAAACCTTATTATTTTAAAATTACATTGAATATTTTTAAAGGAATCATTGAAAACCAGTCAATATTCCTTTTAAACATAAAAAACTATTGAATACATTTTTCTAGGAAAATAAGTTTAAAACATTTATTTTAAATATTTTAGGGAAAAAAACTTCTTTAAAACTTAATTTTTAATCTCTTAAAGGATTCATCATGGAAATTATGGTTATGAAGGTTGGTTAATTGGTATAATCTGAATGCTCCTTATTCACAATAAAAACTTTAAAAAATTACCATGATCAAAAAATTAAAAGAATATTAATTTAAAAACTAATTTTTAAAAAGTTAAACTATAGGGAAATTTTCATCTAACAATAATATTGAAACATTATTTAATACATATTTCATAAACACTTGGATTTGGAGGAAAATATATTTCTGACTGAAAAGACAAATAAAGTCAGATTTACTTAAAAACATTTTCATAACTATATTATGTACCAATGATTTTTAATCTATACTATTACATGAAGATATCATTAATAACTAGTTTGAATGAAAATTTCTGAGAATTATTAATGTATAGATCATAAAATTTCATCAATGGGAGAATTACCATAAACAACCCAGATAAACACTGAAAGTGTAGTAATAATCTCTTACAATGTTCATAAAATTGAATAATCGAACCAATGAAATAAGAATATTAATGAAGAATATAATATCATTAATAGAATGATAATTATGATATAACAATTAAGTATGGATTTATATACAGATTTTAAAATAACATAGGTGTATAATGTAATATTTATCTCAAGGATAGTAAATTGAAACTAAAATACTTTTACGATTTTGTATCTTTTTTAAAGTAAAACCCATGAAATAAATATCATAAAATAGATATGAAAATATCAATAAATTTAATGATAGTAATCATAGAATATATTCATGGTGACCATATACACAACACAAAATAAATGATTAGTGAACATGGAATAAGCCTTAGAGAAAGAAAAATTAGACTAGAAATCCAATTACTACATGATTAACATTCAAATCATGAGATAAGTGAAATAATAACATCAATTGAAACATATAATATCATTAAATTTATTAAATTTATTACATAACATGTTATTATATATTATATACGTCACAAAAAAGACTATGTGGTGAATATATCATATATCTCATAGAAATAAATGTTAGATGAGAAAACGATTACCTTAAGTCTTAACATTCCTTGTACACATTCAATCCTCCATTATAACATATACTATTAAATAATAGATATGAAATAGACCCATATTATTATGTATAATACAATACATAATTTTATTATGACTTTATATTACCCTTTTATTATCAAATCCATGTTAAAATTATGTTTCATGTAATAATTTCTTTACTTTTCGTATGTGTTTTTTTCTCTCTTATATGTTTGGGCGTTATAATTATATCATGATTTCATATCCTCAATAATGATAACCATGATATAAATATCATATAAATTCATTATATATGTATTTATAATAATCAATAAAATAATGAAATGTGAGATTGAATAAAATGTTTATGTAGATGGTAGGTCGTACGTGTGCATTAATGTTGTTTCCATTTTCTTGTCATGTTAAAATAAATAAATTAAACAGAACAATAGAATATTTATATATTATTATTATAGTATATGTATTGTTTCATATATATCATATATTTCAACTAAAACCATACTTAATATATTCCTTGTAACGTGTGAATGAATCATATCGCTTTGAGGAGGCGGTAGTCCACACATCCACAAATGATGTTATCGTATTCCCCAAAAATGTAAATCATGAAGGTATGTGTCATATAATAATTACATAAGAATAAATACATATTAACAATTATATAAAACATATAAAAATCCTAATTCTGTTATTCCCAACCATTAGAGGTGGAAATGGAAGAACGAACGACATTGGTTCACGATGTAGTAGTCCATCGTAGACACAAACAATTATTTTGTATCCTATTTTATTGAAATGTGTGTCAGTGTATATCATACCATTAAGAAAATATATGTATATTTTTGATACATCAGTTTTTATATAATCATGTAATATGATTAATTTAGGGGTGAGGAAAGGAATAAATGAAAAGTTGTTGTTGAGGGGTGTTGCCTCTTCTTTGACTAACTCCATTTTTTTCTTCACCAAAGGGATTCCGTCGTTTGGTTTATGCTCAATGTGATGACTCTATAATAAAGGTAATAAATTTGGGAGGATATTTTAGATTTTTTATATGTAAAAATAGTTTTATAGGTGTTTATTAGTGATGAGGGGTGAGTGCACTTTTATAGTAGAGGGGGAGTGACCTTCTTCTAAATATAAGAAGGAAAACATCATTGTGAGGTCTCCCTTACATAAAGTACAAAAAAATTCTCCATGTTAATTAAATGGAGTATATATTTTATATCTTCCCATAAAATGGAGTTTCAATGTTTTTTTAGGTTAACTATATTCTTAATATTAATGTTTAACCACTGTGTAATCTCATTTTTTCTTAAAGCATTATAATTAATTATAATTAACTTCACCAATATTATTGGTCAAAATTAAGATGAAATTATTATAAATTTTAAATTATTATGTTTAAAAAATTTAATCCATTTTTGAAAATTATAGTCACATAAGTGATACAAAATAATATTAAATTAATCCCACAAATGGGATGAGACTACACGTTTTTAAAAAAAATTCAAATGATTGAATTGTTTTTATATAAAATTTAAATGTGAAATTTATTATAATGACACCAATTTTATTAATTGATATATTATTGATATAATTATACTTTAAAAACAAATAAAATATGTAAATATATTAATAAAATATACATAAAATAATTTTTCAATTAAAATTCATTGTTTTCCCTTTTCATCAAAAAATAAATCATCTCTGAAAAATAAAAATTATTAACCCTACGATAATTTTTATATTCATCTCTAAATAACATTTATTTATATTTTTAAATATGTTTTGTTATAATTTTAGAAATTATAATTAAAATAGGTTCACCATTAAAATGTGGTACATATAATTTTTGGAAAAAATATATATATTTATGCATAAAATTGGTTTTGTTCTTATCTCTTATTTAGAAAATATAAAAGATGAATGTTAAATAGTAGGTTGAATATAATATATATATATATATATCATTAATATAATTTATCAAAAAATATTAATTAATTTATTGAGGTAATACGTGTTTTTATTTCAAAAATATATTTTTTCCATTAAAAGATTTTATATATTTCAAAAATAGGTTTTCTTTCCATAACATGTTAATTAGTCACCAAATAATTCATCTTATATACATGAATATAGTTTATTTTTATTATTTAGTTTTTATAATTCCTAACCACTACTCTAATAACTATGTAAAAACTATAAGAATATTTAAATATTAATATTTATAGTGCATTGTAGTTTTGTAAACCTCAGTCTTTCATGTAACACAAGTTATCGAATGGACTCAGTATTGTGTGTAATACCAGCCAAAAATAGTGTTATGTGTACAAAAAGTTAATATAATTAATTCATGTAGCAAAGGATTAACTTGTTTTGTGTGTAATTAGAACCAAACAATGTTCTTTCATATGAAATTATATATAATCAGCATTGTGATAAATGAAAAACATCAAAAAGTTTAAATTAATTTGAAAAAATATTTCACAAAATCAAGGGATGTTACATTCACTGCTAAGAAGAATGTATGTGGATAAATATAGTATCCTAATTATATAAAGCAGGAGAAGTATATAGTTCAAAAGAATGTAATTTTTAATGGGTAATAGCACATTGATGTTGTGGGGGGTGTAGCTTAAAATCATGGGGTGGTAGGTCAAGAAAGTTCTCCTTCTGCTTCACCTCATGTTCTAGTTAGTGAAGAAGCATCTAATATACATACCTAGGATAAAATTATAGATTATTGTCATATAATTAATCAATGAGTTTCTAATTGGGATGATTCTTATAATCTCATTAAGGCTACTCATCATGTTCGTGATTTAAGGAAAGACCCGTAATATGTTGAAATTGATTTGATATATGTAGTTTATTTTCATTTATAGATGGATAAAAAATTGATGCTTTTAATGGGACACAATGGAAAAGACAAGGTTTCTTGAAAATTTAACCCTTAGAATAGATATTATTCATATGTAAATTCCTTTCATAATTTACACACTGACCAGGTTTTATGATTTTTCCCAACATTTGGGTCTGTTTGTTAGCTGTCATGATGCATCTAGTACCTCGATAGGGTTTGTAGTATTTAAAGGATATGACATTCCTTCTAATTTATAATAGGGAGTTTTTTAGGAATCATACTCTTTAAAAGTAGTAGAATGATAGTCACCTAAATTAAGGGGATTTTAAGAGACATATATATTTATCTCATGTAGTGAAACTTTTATGGATGTTTCAATGTAGTTTAATGTGGTGTCTATAGTAGCTGATCCTATAGTTTTTACTGATTCTATGTAAGATAATATTTTTGATAAGGATAGAATTTCCTTGTATATTAGGTGACTATATAAAATACAGATATTATTATAGAAATTTGAAATCTATAATTCGAGTGGAAACTAAAATTGTTACATTGAACTCCAATAGTTTTCTTACTAATCAAAGTAAGGATGTCTAACATGTGATGGACATGTTTGGTGTGGAGGTCTTGGTTGATGTGGAAGAATATAAGGATGTGGAAAATGAGAAAATTTAATTAGAACATGAAAATAAACTTTATGGGGATGAGTTCATCCACTTTAACTTAAATGATAACTATATTGAAAGGTAATTATGTACCAATAGAGAACAATACAACAACCTAGTAGTCGAGTTTCTCTAGTGGCCCAATATAATATGGGTATTTGCTAAATGATGGAGGGTCTAGAGAATCTTAGAATTATGCCGAATCCTTATTGATATATTTTCTATCATTTTCTTTATTGAGGGAAGGTATGACTTTACTATTACATATACCCAATCCATTGTATTTTTTTAATAAAAATGTTCTATGATCCAATCATATTTTGATAAATATTAATGAATATAATTCTACATATATATAATTACTAATATTTTTTAAAAAATTTACTCATTAATATAAATAATTATATTTTTATCTTTATCAATTCCAATTTTATTAATTATATATTCATGGTAAATAAGGTTAATCCTTTATATTTATCCAATTACCCTTGCATATCATTCTTTTGTTTGTGGTAACCATTACACTAATAATGGTTTTCTTTTTGTGTTAAATTTCACTATTCTGCCTACACCGATGGAATATGAATTTTTTCTTTATTATGGAATCTATTTTTTAATTATGTTGAGTGGGAAACATTACATTTCTAGAGGATAATATTCACAATGGAGATACATTTTAAAATGAAAAAATGAGCCGGAGGTAGAATTCATGTACAATCACAACATTTTCCTATCTCCCCTTTATGTGTATGTGCTTATTACTAGATTTGGATCCCCAAAACCATCATGTTTTGTATTTTATTACATATTATTAATTTATAATTATTTTTATTATCACATTATTTTTTTTACGTGACATTTTTTTATGACAATGTAATAATAATATATGTTGAACTGAAAGGTCATAGAGTGTTCCATCTATGATACAAACCTAGATGTTCCATGCAATTATTCATGACTCTTGTTCTATGTTTGTATGATATTGATTGATAAGACATAAAAAAATACAATCTTTTATTTGTAAGAGTCCCATAAGAATTTGAAACACCTTCTCATGGTGTTCGAACTTGGTAATCTCGAAGATATGAGGTTATAAGAACATACCGCTCAAATAAGATATCGACATTTCATATGTCATTTACTGTACCAATATACAGATGTGTGTATTTATCTATATAATTTACTATTATCATTAGTGAATATCGTGACTCAAAAACTCAGATGTATTGATGTAATCCATGAGAACATATACCTGTGACCAGGTAGGATGCATTGGGAACACCACAGATTGAATTTCATTAATGAATAATGTGGGAAAATATTTATCTCATTTTCTCTTTATGGAAGTTAATAGCCTATTCCCTTTGATATAATAGAACTGTGTATATAAATCCATGGCCATATTTTTTGGTGGGAGTTTTCTATTCCTGAATGTCAAACAAAAATTCAACGATCATATAGGTTGATGGAACTGATTTGGAACACTTTTTATTTGAGATATCAAGATGACAATAATTATGTTTTTAAGGGACATTAGTGATGGATTCCAATAATTAATGAATCATTACGATAAGAGTTCATCTCAAAAATTTCGTTGATTGTATCAAAATCACAATTATATTCGTTTGCAATGGGATTTCAAAAAAAATTATATTTTCTGATCGATATGGCATTTGTGAAAAATACTAGCACAATGTTTTCTTAAATAATTAATTGAGTTGACATATCCTAATGAATTTTTTTTATAGGCATTAGTTCTATCACAAATAATACAAATAAATAATTTAAAAAACCAAATGTGTAGAATTTATATATCTATCATAATTTTTTATTTTTAATAAAATATTAAAAAAAGAATTTTTTATTTATTAATTATTAAATAATTAATATAATAAATAATCATAACATTATTAAATCATTTTACACATAATAATTTTATACGAAAAATATATATAATAGTAATAAAAAACTAATGAGTATCAACTGGTATCATGTGGTGGGGGATCACTCAAAGGGGTAGGTGGAGGATAATCCATAACAACACCATGCGCAAGCCATTTTATATACTCCCACATCTTCTCATCTCTCTTACACAAATGGTCACACTTATATTCCCCCTCTCTATATATATGGTGTGTCATCTCATCCAAAGTTATCAACCTTGCCATATTAATTATAGCAGATGACAAGGATTGCTCTCCATGAGCTCCCTTCATGCTTATTGATAACATCATAGAAGATCCATATTAACTAGTATGTGTATTTTGTGAACCAATAATAGCCACCTAACCTTTATGGTCACCATGAAAAGTTTTCTATATCCATGAACCCCCATTAAAAAATGACTTGCAAGTTGAATCTTCTTTACTCTCTTCTTGACTCTCTCATGAATGATAGGTTGTAGCCTTATACATTTACCTCAAATATAATTTTAAATTATAATAACAATAAAATTAATATTAGTAAAAATATTTAAGAAATTTATTAACCACAATATGAAATTCATGATCACCAAGAACCTATTTGGTAACATGATCAATGTATGTCTTCTTGTAAACAACGAACTATATAATATATGGGTAAGGAGTGGCCTATATAATATGAAAAAATATATTAAAATTATATATACATTAATAAATAATATTACATACATATGTAATTAATGTATACCAAATGTAAAACTCCCATCCCTTTGTGTGACCACTTCCCTCCCTCGGTTCTGAGGTCTTAATGATTTCCTCCTCCTAAAAGACACTCTTAGCCAATAAGCACTATAGGAAAACTTCGATTTAACAGTTATTTATTCATGGTGGTTTTGAAAGTCACAGCTAAATATTATTCAGGATATAATTTATTGTAAATTTTTAGTGATGTTTTTAAAAACCAATGCTAAATATTTCTATAAAAATTATATTTTCTTCAAATTGGTTTTTTTTAAATTATTTTTTTAAAAACATATCTTTAAAAAACCCACTACGAAATATAAGGAAAAAATCATCTATTATTTATTAATATTAATATAATATCGTATACAGTTTATTATTTAAAATTTTAAATAATTATAATGTTTCAAATACTTAATAGTTATAATTATTTGTTAATAATAATATAAAAGTGATAACAAATCTTTAATAACTTAAAAGTCACACTTCGGTATCAAATGGCCATAACTTTTGATTCGAGAGTAAGTTTGAGCTCTAGAACTATTCGAATTAAAACTTATGAAATGATATAAAACCACATGAAAATTAAATCATGTGATAATCAAATGATGAAAATATATTATTGTTTCAAAATGGTCAAAAATCAAACTTAAATTTAAAATTTCCATAACTTTTGATCTGGGTGTCTTTTTGGCTCTACCAAATATTAAATTGAATCCTATGACGGGATCTATGACATAGAAGGTATTGTACTAAGTTCAAAGTGATTTTAATCTTTTTTAATTCCCATAAATGCCTAGAAGTCCTCCAAAACTGAGTTTTTTCACTAAACCCGGTTAATTAAAATTCAAACTTCTATAACATATGATCCGGGTGTCCGTTCGGTCTGTGTCACATATAATATCTAGTATCATTTCATGTTCTTCAATCTGAATAGTTTTACATCATAAATAGACTCTCGGATCTGATGTAATGGTCATTTCAATATTTATAAGGGTTTTAGTGCTTTCAGAGTTTCTTATCATTTTTTTGTATTTTAGGGGTACCACATTTTTTCACATTATATGGATTTTCAGCCTCATTTAAGGGGGTCTTATTTTCTTTTTCGGTGGGGAATCAATTTATTATTAGAAATTACATTCATATTGATATTATGATTAAGAAACATTATCATTTTTTATAATGATGTTTTATTTATAAATAAATATATGCATATTTTCTTATATTTACCTATAAAATTATAAGGACCCATAATTTACAAACATTGTTATTACGTAAGAATTGTACATATTTATTACAACATATAACAAAACCATGATAAGACCGTATATGTATAGTGTCTTTAGAAATTGAGAAACATAAACAACTGGTTCATAAATCATCAACATTTTCCCCTATTTATTTCATCATATCTAGAGTCACTTTTTGGAATATCCTACTTAATACCTTTCTTCCTGACCTGGGGAAAAGAAAACATACAAAGGGTGAGCTCAAAATCTTATTAATGGAAAAAAATTAAATATCAATCATATCATATTCCTAAGAACATAACATTTTAAAAATCTTATCCTGCAAAAGAGATCATAATATCATGACATGGGATAAATCATGGTTGTGAAATGTAATCAAAATAATCATTACATAATACATGAAACTTTTTTTTAAACACTCATAATCCTAGAAAATTATTTAATATTAGTCAATACTCATTTTCCAGACCATCATAGTGGTCAATGTCCATTACTGAACCAAGTTCCCTCCCCGTTCTAGTCATGTATCACTGAACCGGATTAACATGTCATTCCAACCATGTCTATCTCAAGAGATATAAATCTTTACCCAATGCATTGGTAGGAGATATAGGTCCCACCCATCTCATAATGAAACCATTCTTATGTGTGCCACAAAATCATAAATCATACATCATAACATAACTGAGGTAATAAAAATGGTATTCTTAAACATCATGCCATCATAACATAATCATTATAAGATAAAAGGACTTCATAAAATAATTCCTTCATAACATAAGAAATTCAATGTAATAATAGGGATAGAAACAGAACCCTATATTATCTTAGATGAAAAATAATTTTGATAAAAAAAACTTGAACTTATTTCTTGAGGAAAATATCATTTCTTCTTATAAAATATTTTTCTTTTCTGAACATGTCATACAATTTTAAAAGACATTAATAGAAAATAAACTTTAAAACTTTTAATATAAGTTTAATTGAGATAATTTTCTATTACAGCATAAAAATCCATTCATTCTGTGTAAGTTAAAAAAACTTTTTTCTCGTACTTTTTCTGGAAAAGTCAAAAAGTACCTTGTATGGTAAAAAAAGAAATATTTGTTCCATACCACATAGTAAAAGTCCAAAATAGGTAAAATAGACTTTAAAAATACATGGAAGAATAGTAAAAACATTATGAAAACAACTTTTTATAAAACATGGTCCTGGATGATAAATATAACCCCAGTAAATACTTACAAATAAACAATCTCGGATAAGAACAAAAATGGAATAATTATCCCTTACCTTTGGTCTGATATGCTTTGTACGTATCTGAACCTCATATATAATGATTTAAATAATGTCATTGACTTATTCTAGTATCATATTCATTTTTATTATTTCATATATGGTCATATTATTACCTTCTTATTAGTAATATTTCATTGTTACTTGTTATTCGGGTGTTCATTGCTTCATGTTCTTATGGATGTTTTGACAAATAATTTTTTTTCTATTTTTAAGTTATAGATACATAATTTACATAATAGTATTAGTATAATATATATCATATTTATTTATTAAATTCATTTATATAATAATTATTCAATGTAGACCATGTATAATGAGTCGCATCACATCATTGAGACGATAGGTCGTAAGTACGCACGAGCGATGATATCATTCCCATGATTATGGAATTGTATTGTATGGTTTATAATATTTAAGAATAAATATAACTTTACAATAATCATATATAGTTATTATTTCCACCATTATACCCATCCAAGTGTAGTGGTGGTGGAAAAACAGATTACACCATAGCATGGAGACAGTATTCCGTACGTACGCACGCACGGTGATTTCGTTTTATATAAGATGGATAAGAGGTGAGATAGGGTTGTTTAATATCAATAATAACATATTATTATATAATTAATACTGATGTTATAACTTTATAATGAAACAAATAAATAAGAGGAAGTAGAAGAAGAAATAAATTTGAATGATTCGATAGAGGATATTATCTCTTCTTCGGCGCGTCTCTTCTTAACCTCCTATTAGGGCACTAAAGATGGTCTTTGAAGAATACCAAGAACTCAAGTATGTTTCTAGGGGAGTGGAGAAGATAAATGGATAGGTATTGGCTGAGCTTGACGGCTCAATATGTTGTAAATAAAAGAGGGAGGAGGTGTCCTCTTATAAGGGAGGAGAGGGGCACCTTTGAAAACATAAACAATATTAATTTTTAATAAATTCAAACCCCATTTAAAAACCTCCAAAAATGGCTCAATTCGAATCTGAGATAAGATAGGGTTGTAATCTCATAACCCAGTAAAATTTATACATGTTGGGAATTTATTTTAAACCTTATCAACTTGATTTATCCTTATTTAGTCTTTTTAATTTTACATGTGTTAATAAAATTCTAAATTTTAAATTGTTATAAATAATTACCTATGTGTTACGAATTTTCCATAATTGGATACGTTATGACAGTTTCAAAAATATAAAATTTAATTTATATTTTTTAAATATTTTATGACTTTTAAACAATTTAATATTATATCATTTTTATAAAATAACAATAGTGTTAATTTTGACACTATTTATTAAATTGAATTTAAATAAAATCCACATAGAAGATATATTCAAACCAAAATATTTAATAGATTAATAACATGTCATATTTATCTAGAGAATTTGTGTAGCACATTAAATAGTTCATATAATATTTATATTAATATTTTTTAAACCATTTATTTGATATTTTAATCAATAAAATAATTTCTACAGCATTATTGTGTCATCGTTAATAATAATAATTTACTCCCTAAAAATTCTAAATAAATTTTCATGATGTAGATAATTTTATTGTCTTTCTGGATAAAATTTATTTTTTATGTTTTATGAAGTTTATCACCATATTAAAATTATTACACTTATAAGATATAAGAGAGTTACTTGTTGTCACTTTCTTTGGTTTTAATAATAATTATATCATTTACATTGTCAAAAGTCCATGAAATGAATATATTTAGAAACTTAGGTGATATGGGTCTACTTTTATTCATAAAATAAAATTTTTACAGGTGTTAGGGTAATTTTATAATCTTAGTTTTACCCTTAATTACCCTATTTACCTTTAACTGTAGAAAATAAAAAATTACCGTAGTTACTATTCATAATATCCAAAAAATAAAAGTAACCAACTAACATAATTTAGACCCACTGAATCCAAATATAGAATCCATTTTTCCTAATTCAAAACACATAAGTTGCAGTAATTAATTTAAAATTAATCACATTGTTAAGAAAACGGGTTTTAAATGTTAAAACGTTGTCAATGATTGAAGTATTTTTACCAATGAATTAAATGTAGAATTAATGTTAATGACATAAATTAGATTAAATGATAAAAATATATCTTAATTATACATTAAAAACATTAAATTTTATCATTTAACAAGATAAATTATCTTCATGAAAAAATTTGTCTGTAATAAAAATTTAACCTATATTTACTATTCATCAAAATATGAAAGTTATCAGAAAGGTATCAAAAATTTATCCAATGTAAATTTTTATATCCTGAATCAAAAGAAGAATTTTATTCTATAAAATTGAATTTATAAACTTGTCAAAAATTATATTTTAAATGGGTGCACCATCAAAAGGTGGGAAAACTGTATTTTTTTCAAAAATACTTCTTTTATATGAAAAATTGATTTTGTTTTCATACCTCATTCTAGAAAATCTGTAAGATGAATTATAATGTTATAAAATTCAAAATTCAGTTAATAATATTCATAACGGCTAGTTTATAATATTATAATAATATATCATTGTTTAGTGATACTCAGTATTGCGTACAGCGCAAGCTATCGAGGAAGGTTGATCTTGCGTGTAACGCAAGCCAAGATAATGTTGTGTGTAGTGAAATATTTCTTTGTTGTTGCGTATAACATAAGACCTAAAAAATATTTCTCATAAAATCATAGGTCGTTACATTCTATCCCCCTTAAAATTAATCTTTCCCTCGAAATTCATCACGTCGTAACAAACAGATGAGGATACATTTCCCTCATCATATCCTCAAGTTCTCATGAAGCTTCTTATAATTGGTGGTTCCTCCATAAAACATTAACCAAGCGAGTGGTCTTATTTCAGACAAATTTTTTGCTACAATCCAGAATCTCTATCAGCTGTTCTTCATGAGAAAGATCTTGTTCCAGTGGTATAACTTCTGATCTTAGTACATGTGAAGGATCGGGTATATACTTTCTTAGTAGAGATACATGGAACACATCATGAACTAGAAAGAGATTTATTGGATGTACCAATCAGTAAGCTACCATCCCAACACGATCCAGTATTTTGAAAGGACTGATATACCTAGGGATCAACATTCCCTTCTTTACAAATCTCATTGCTCTCTTCCAAGGAGATATTTGTAAGAACACTTCATCACCCACTTCAAACTCTAGGTCTTCTCTTCAGTTGTTGTCATAACTTTTTGTCGACTCTAAGCTTCTCTTATGTGATGTTGAATAGATCTGACCCTTTCTGCCATCTCATCAACAAGATCAGGTCCTAATAGAATTATTTCCCCAACGTCATCACAGCAAGTTGGAGTTCTGCATTTCATTCTATAGAGAGCTTCATAAGGATCCATCTGAATACTGGAGTGAATGGTATTATTGTAATAAAATCCGCCAAAGGTAGGTGTTGATCGCAACCACCATTGAAATGCATAAAGAAAGCTCTCAACATGTCTTCTAGAGTTTTAATTGTCCTATCTGACTGACTGTATGTCTAAGGATGATAAGCAGTGTTAAAACTTGACTCTATATCTAGAGCATGCTGAAGACTTCTCCAGAACATTGAGGTAAACCTCAAATCCCGATCAGATATAATGGAAAGTGGAACTCCATGAAATCTTACCACTTCCTTTACATAAATCATAGAAATCTTGTCATGAGAGAAATATTCTCTAATATCAATGAATTTTTTTGACAACGTAAGATGATCACCTATAACCTAGATAGCATTATTACCTTTGGATGTTTTTGGAAGTTTGATGACAAATTCCATAGTTATGTTTTCCCATTTCCATTCTGGTATGGGTAATGGTTGTAGCATCCCCTTAGACTACTGTCTCTCAAATTTAATTTTCTGACAAACCAAGAATCGAGAGACATATTCGGCGATATCTATTTTCATTCCATCCCACCAAAAGTACTCTTTCAGGTCCCTGTACATCTTTGTACTTCCAGGATGAATAGAGAATGATGAACTATGAGCCACATCCAATAGCTCCTTCTTTAATTCTTGTATGGGAGGAACAAAAACCCAATTCCAGAACCTTATTATCCCATCCCAATCAAGATTTAATTCAGGAACATTTCTTACCTTATTTTTTATCCCAACATCCTCCTTCTGCGCATCTTTAATCTTTACTCATATAGATGGTTGAACATTCATTTGAGAAAGATAAGATATCCCCCCTTTCATTAAAATTCCAAGATCCATCCTTTGTAAATCCATAAATATTGGATCTTTTTTGATCCACATCATGGATAAGCTAGCATGGTCTTGTCAACTTAATGCTTTTTCCACGTTGTTTTCTTTCCCAGGGTGGTAATGTATGGAGTAGTCGTAATCTATAATCAACTCCAACCATATTCATTGGCACATATTCATCTCCTTTTGTGTAAAAATATACTTTAATCTTTTATGATTAGTATAAATATCACACTTTTCACCATAAAGATAATGCCTCCATTTTTTTAACGCAAAGATTACCACAGCTAACTCAAAATCAAAAGTTGGGTAATTTTGTTCATGGATTTTCAACAATCGTGAGGCATAATCTATCACCATATCATTTTGCAAGAGAACACACACCAGCCCTTTCTTGTATGCATCACTATAGATCACAAACCTTTCCCCACTATAAGGCAGTGTGAGCATAGGTGCACTGGCTAACCTTCTCTTTAACTCTTTGTAATTATTTTCACACCCCTCCGTCCAAACAATCTTAACTCCTTCTCGAGTCAATCTGGTGAGTGGATTAGTTAATCGTGAAAAATATTTCACAAAACATCGATAATAACAATCCAAACCAAGAAAACTTCAAATCTCAGTTACTGTTGTTGATCTCAACCATCTTTCGATAACCTCTATTTTTGTGGGATCCACAGATATCCCCTCTATTGAGATTATGTGACCCAAAAATGAAACTTTTTGAAGCCAAAATTCACATTTGGTAAATTTGGCATAAAGCTTATCCTTTCTCAGGGTGTCCAATACAATTCTTAAGTGATCTTCATGTTCTTCCTTTCTCTTTGAATAGACAAGAATATTGTCTATAAAGACTACAACAAACTGATCAAGATAGTCTCTAAAGACTCTATTCATTATATCCATGAAGATAGCAAGGGAATTAGTATGACCCAAAGGCATCGTTATAAATTCATAGTGTCCATACCATGTATGGAATGCCTTTTTTGGTATATCCTATTTTTTGACCCTTAGTTGATTGTATCTTGAATGAAGAACAATATTTGAAAAGTATTGAGCTCCGTGTAGTTGGTAAAAAAAGGTCATCAATGCATGGAAGAGGATATTTGTTCTTGATATTGATCGTGTTAAGTTCTCAATAATCAATACAGAGTCTCATTAATCCATCATTCTTCTTTAAAAATAGAAAAGTTTCTCTCCAAGGTGATGCACTAGGGTGTATGAATCCTTTATCAAGATTCCCTTGGTGTTGCTTCTTCAATTACTGCAACTCAATTGGGGCCATTTTATATGGTGTCTTTGAAATGGGCATAGAACCCGGTATGTGTTATATTGAAAACTCAACTTCATGATTTGGTGGGAGACCTAGAAATTCCTCCTGAAAGACATAATCAAACTCACATACAGTGGGTGTATTCTTAATCGGGAGTTTCTATCCAACCATTTGAGATAAATAACTTTCATTTATTTGAATCAAGACCCATAACATGGAAGAAATATCCACTGGAAGTTTATATTCATCCTTGCATCGATAGATGATCATAGATTGATCTGGAATATGAAATGTGACATCGCTTATTTAGAAATTGATATGAGCTCAATATAAAGAAAGCCAATACATTCCAAGAATCACTTAAAATTCTACTATATGAAGGATCACAAGATTTGAAGGAAGCACATTCCCACAAGCATCAATTAGAGAAGAATTGTAAACTTTTAATACGACTGTTGTTCCATTAAAAGTTGTCACAGCTAACTCAATATCTAACTATTAAGGTAATATGGTGATACCCTTTGAAAATTCTTCAGAAAAAAAAGAGTGGGTGGATCTAGAATCAAATAAAGCATTTTCTACTTTAGAGTGGATGGTAATTTTACCTTTCACCACTTCGTTATCGTACTCCACATCGTTGATAGAAATTTAATGTGACTTTCCTTTTCCTTTGGCCTTAAAAGTTTTTTGACATAGATCATCATAAAAAACACTTGGATTATGGCATTGATTAGCATAATGACCCATTTCATTTCACTTGTAACATTGAAGTGTAAGAGGGACATTATGTGTATCCTTTTCTTTGTTCGCATCACTAGACATTTTTTCCCATCACTAAAGTATTCAATTTCCCGATGACCTTCTTTTCTACATTTAAAACATTTACTTGTCCATTTAATACAATTCCCTCCATGTTTCTTTCCACACTCGGAGCATAAGGGAAAAGTCATCTTCTTTTTAGTGTGGTCTTTAGATTTTCCTTTGAATTCCATTTTCCTCTTCTTATCAAACCCATATGACTGATTGGTTACTCCAATCCCCTTCTCAACTTTGAGAGCACATTGAACAATTTCCTCATAGCTATTGAAGTCCATTATGGATAATGCCCTTCGAAGACTTGGTTTTAAGCAACTAAAGAATCGATCGATCTTACTCTCAAGTTGGATAATAATCCCAGAAGCGTACCTTGCAAGTTTAGTAAAATTTTCATTGTAGGTTCCAAAAGATTCATCATCCTTTTTCTTCTGTTCAAGAAACTCCTTCTCTATCTCTATTCGAAGAATACAAGGGAAGTACTTATTGAAAAATATTTTGTTTAACTCGTCCCATTCCATGAACTCAATTTTATCCCTTTACCTTGTATTCTTGACGAGATTACACCATTGATCAGCTTCGCTTTCCAAACGATATACTAATAAGATGACTTTATCATGTTCCGAACATTGCAGAATTGAAAATATCTTTTCTGTGGTACTAATCCATTGTTCATCCACTAATGGATCAGAAGACCCACTGAATGAAGGTGGATATTTCCTCATGAAAAAGTCAACAGAATGTTTCACATTATTTTTCTCATCTGGAATTCCTGCATGATTCATAGCATCATAAAGTTGTGTGATCATGGATACAAGATTTTTCATTCCATCTCCCATAATGTTTGGTTGCTCAGGGGGACAATCATTTCATTTACCATCGCATTCATCATTAACACATTTTCTTCGGGTTCCTGCCATTGACTAAAACCAAGAAGTGTAGTGTGAGAAACATGTAATCATTACAGGAAAACCACATAATCAAGATTAAAATTTCACACAATAGATCTTATCATAGTTTATTCATGTCCATTTGTAAAACACTATGATTGTGTCTTATGCTTAGACAAATCCTTAGGGTTGTTACTAAGGCTTTCGCATCCTAGTTTCCAAAGGTTGACTATATCGTTCCTCTGATACCAACTATAATGACCCATACATTACATATATTGTTATTACATCAGAATTGAAGAATATTTATTAAAACATATATCAAAACCATGATAGGAACCTATAGGTATATTGTCAATTGAAACTGGGAAACATGAACAACTGGTTCATATATCATCTACATTGTCTCTCGTTTATTTCATCATATATAGAGTCCATTTTTGGCATATCTGACTTAATACCCTTCCTCCTGGCCTGGGAAAAAGATAACATACAAAGGGTGAGCTCAAATTCTCCGTAAGGGTAAAAAAATGAAATATCAATCATATTATATACATAAGAACATAACCTTTTGAAAATCTTATCCTTTAAAAGAGATCATAATATCATGACATGGGATAAATCATAGTAGTGAAATGTAATCCCAATAATCATAACATAAGACATCAAACATTGTTTCATACACAGATAGTCATATAAAATCATTTCATATTATTCAAGACTCATTGTCAAGACCATCATAGTGGACAATGTCCATTACTGAACCGATTTCACTCCTCGTTCCAGTCCTGTATCACTGAACCGAATTAACATGTCATTCTAGCCATGCCTATCTCATGAGATATTAATCATTATCCAATGAATTTGATGGAGATATAGGTCCCCCCCCCATCTCATAATGAAACAATTCTTATGTGTTCTACAGAATAATAAATCATACATCATAACATAACACATCTAAAAAATGGGATTCGTAAACATCATGCCATCATAACATAATCCATATAAGACAAAATGAATTCATAAAAATAATTCCATCATAAAAAAAGAAAATCAATGTAATAATATGGATATAAATATAACCCTATATTATCTTAGATGGAAAATAATTTTGATAAAAAAACATGAACTTATTTCTTAAGAAAAGTATCCTTTCTTCTTCAAAAACATTTTTCCTTACTCAACATGTCATACTATTTTAAAAAAGGATAATTGGAAATTAACATGATAAATTTTAAAGTACGATTTATTGAGATAATGTACTATGAAAGAATAAAAATCCATTCATGCCTTATAAGTTAAAAAAACATTCTTCTCATACTTTTTCCAGAAAATTCAAAAAGTACCTCATATGGTAACAAAAAGAAAGATCCATTCCATACCACGTAGTAAAAGTCAAAAATAGGTAAACACACCATTAAAAATAAATGGAAAAATAGTAAAAACTTTATGAAAACATCTTTTTTTGAAACATGGACATGGATGATAAATATAACCCCAGTAAATGCTTATGAATAAACAATATCGGATAAGAATGAGATGTGAATAATTATACCTAACTTTGGTCTGATATGCTTTGTACATATCTGAACCTCCTGTATAATGATTTAAATAATTTCATTGACCTATTACAGAGTCATATTCATTGTTATGATATCATATATGGTCATATTATTATCTTCTTATTAGTAATATTTAATTTTTACTTGTTATTCTTGTGTTCAATGCTTTATGTTCTTATGCGTGTTTTGGCGAATAAATTCTTATTACACTTTTTAGGTTATAGATACATCATTTAAAAAATGTTATTAGTATAATATATATCATATTTAATCATCAAATTCAATTTATTAATCATTATTCAATGAAGATCATGTAGAATGAGTCGCATCATAACGTGGAGAGGGTTGGACGTACATACGCACGAGCGATGATATCATTCCCATGATTGTGAAATTTTATTGTATGGTGTATAATATTTCATAATTAATATAACTTTACAATAATAATATATAGTGATTATTTCCCCCATTATACCCACCGAGTATAGTGGTGGTGGAAAAACAGATTACACCATGGCGTGGAGACGGTATTTCGTACGTATGCACGCGCGGTGATTTCGTTTTCCGTAGGATTGATAGAAGTGGAAATAGGTGTGTTTAATATTTATAATAACATATAATTATATATGTAATACTGATTTTATTAATTTATAATGAAAAAAATAAATAAGAGGATGTAGAAGACGAAATAAAATTGAAAAAATCAGTAAAGGATATTACCTCTTCTTCAACACGCCTCTTCTTAAACTCCTATTAGGGCACTAAAGTTGGTCTTTGAAGAAGACCATGAACTCTAGTACGTTTTAAGGAAGTGGAGAAGATAAATTGATATGGTTTTTCAGAGCATTAAGGCTCAAAATTTTGTAAACAGGAGAGGGATGAGGTGCCCTTTTATAAGGGATGAGAGGGGTACCTTTGGAAACATAAAAAATATTAATTTATAATAAATTCAAACCCCATATATAAACTTTAAAAAATGACTCAATTCGAATATGAGATAAGATATAGTTGTAATATCATCAAATAAAAAAATTTAGACATTTTGGGAATTTATTTTAAACCTTGTCAATTTGATTTATCCTTATTTAATCTATTTAATTTTATTTGTGGTAATAATATTCCAAATTTTAAAATTATTATAAATAATTACTTATATGTTGTGAATTGTCCATAATTAGATACTTTACGACATTTTAGACAATATAAATATAAATTTATAATTTTTAAATATTTTTTTGACTTTTAAAAAATTTAATAATAAATCATTTTTATAAAATAACATTTTTGACATTTTTGACACTATTCATTTATTTGAATTTTAATAAAATCCCCACAAGGGATATATTCAAACCATAATATTTAATAGATTCATAAAATGTCATATTTATCTATAAAATTCATGGGGAACATTAAATAGTTCATATAATATTTATTTTAATATTTTTAAAACCATTTATTTGATATTTCAATCAATAAAATAATTTCTACATCAGTATTGTGTCATTATTAGTGATAATTATTTACTCCGTAAATATTCTAAATAAATTTTTATGATGTAGATAATTTTATTATCTTTCTGGAGACTATTTCTATTTTATGATTTTTTATGTTTATCACCAAATTAAAATTATTACACTTATAAGATATAAGTGAGTGACATGTTGTCACTTTCTTTGGTTTTAATAATAATTATATCATTTTCATTGTCAAAAGTCCATGAAATTAATATATTCCGACCCTTATGTGATATGGGTCAACTTTTATTCATCAAATATTATTTTGGAAGGTGTTAGGGTAATTTTTTAATCTTAGTTTTACCCTTAATTATCCGATTTACCTTTAACTATAGTAAATATAAAATTATCGTAGTTACTATTAATAATATCAAAAAAAATAAAAGTAACATATTAACATAATTTGGACCCACTGAATCCAAATATGGAATAATTTTTTCAAAATTCAAAACATATACGTTTCAGTAATTAATTTAAAATTAATCCAATTGTTAAGAAAATGGGTTTTAAAAGTTAAAACATTGCCAAAGATTGAAATGTTTTTACCTATTAATTCAATATAAAATTAATGGTAATGACATAAATTTTATTAAATGGAAAAAATATATTCTATTTATAATTTAAAACCATAAAATTTTATCATATAACCATATAAATTATCAGGATGAAAAATTTTGTTTTTAAGAAAAAATTAGCGTATTTTTACTATTCATCAAAATATGAAAGTTATTAAAAAGGTATCAAAAATTTATCAAATGTAAATTTTTATATCCTGATTCAAAAGAAGAAGTTTATTTTGTAAAATTTAACTTATAAACTTGTTAAAAATTATATTTCAAATGGGTGCGCCATCAAAAGAAGGTAAAACTGCAATTTTTAAATACATTTTTTATCTGAAAAATTGATTTTTTTTCATACCTCATTCAAAAAAATGTGTAAGATGAATTATAATGTTATAAAATTCAAAATTCAGTTAATACTATTCATAACAGCTAGTTCATAATATTATAATAATATATCATTGTTTAGTGAAACTTGGTATTGCGTACAATGCAAGCTATCGAGGAAGGGTGCTCTTGCGTGTAACGCAAGCCAAGCTAGTATTGTGTGTAGTGAAAGATTCCTTTATTGTTGCGTATAACATAAGACATAAAAAAAATATTTCTCATAAAATCTTAGGGGGTTACAAAAATCAATTATATAAATATATATTTACATAGAAATGTATTTTAAATCGTATAAACCAAATGGAAATAAATATATTTTTTTCAATTAGTTTAAAATAACAGTTGTCGAAATTATATACATTTGTAAATATTTAAACATATTTAGGCTCATATATTTTTCTATCATATATGTGTAGATATATATAGAGATAATTATATTAATTTGTGTTTAAATTTGTTGATATATTTATTTAATAATTTATTTATTTATTTATATTAATATATAATTATAAATCTGAGTGTTTTTATATAACTTTATGTGTCATAAATATGTTTATATATATATATATGTTTGTGTGTAAATTCTTTTATAATTATATATATTTATAGATATTTATATCTATTTATTATATTATTTATTTTTTATTTTTTATTTCATTATTTCATTATTTCATTATTTTATTAGTTTATTATATTATTATATTATTATTTCTTATTTCTTATTTATTATTCATTATTTCACAATTATTAATTATTATTTATCATTAATTATATATTCAATTATTATTTATTATTTCTCATTTATTTATTAATGATTTGTTATTGAATTTATATCTATTGATTTATTTATATATATTTATTACTTATTATTTATTTAATATTATTTATTTTCATATTATTTATTTTTTATTATTTATTTTTCATTTTTCATTTTTCATTTTTTATTTTTAGTTATTTATTATTTTTTATTTCTTATCTATTATTTATTATTTATTATTTATTATTTATTATTTATTATTTATTATTTATTATTTATTGTTTTTTGTTTTTTGTTTTTTGTATATTACTCACTACATACTATTCACATTGAATTATTTATTTTAATATTTTATTTTCTTAATTTTTTTTCATAATTTTTTATTCAGTTATTTATTAACTATCATTATTATTTAATAATTATTAATTATTAATTGCTTATTATTTTTTAATATTTATTAATTTTTTATTTATTAATTTTGTATTTATTATTCACTATTTTCTATTTATAATTGTATTCATTTATTCATTTATTATTTTATTATTTTATTATTTTATTATTTTATTATTTTATTATTTAATCATCTTACTTTTATTCTCTATTTATGCTTTTATAATTATTAATTTATTATTAATTTATTTAGTTTTATTTTTATTTTTTTTTATTTTTATTTACTATTATTATTTATTTATTTTTATTTATTTACTGTTATTTAGGATAAAATTTATTATTTCTTATGTATTATTTATTATTTATTACTTATTATTTTCTATTTACTATTTGTCATTTATTGTTTATTATTTATTATTTATTATTTATTATTTATTATTTATTATTTATTATTTATTATTTATTTATTTATTATTTATTATTTATTATTTATTTCTTATTTATGTGTTATTTTTTTATTAGTTATTTATTTAGTTGTTATTTATTTATTTATTATCTATTATTTTTTATTTTATTTTTTTCAAAATTTACTATTTATTAAATATTATTTTTCATGGTTATTTAATAGTTTTTTATTTACCATTTATTTCCATATCATGTATTGATTTATTTGTTTTATTAATTTGTAATTTGTAATTAGTAATTATTAAATATTGATAATTAAATATTAAATTTTGATTATTTATTATTTATTAATCATTATTTATTAATCATTTTCTATTAATAATTATTAAGATTAAATATATTTCTTTTGTATCCTTTGTTTTTTCAGTTAATATATATAGTTATATTAAATTCTCTTTATTCACCACATAAAGAGTCTACTGGAGTGGAAAAGTCTTTAGAGAATATGCAAAAGCTAATGGGTTCAGATCTCACCCAACACAAAATTTCTATATACAAAACATGCACAAGCAAGTGCATGTGCATGCTAATAAATAGTGTCATTTGTAATAAGTAAATAAATATAAAATTTTTGAAAATAAAATAAAAAAATAAAAAAAATAAAAGAATAATAAAATAATAAAAGACATTAAAAAATATAATAATTTAAAAAAATGCTGTTAAATTATTTAGGAGTGGTTTAAATCGCCAATAAATCATACTACGATGGTTTTTAATATCCACCATTAATTGATTGTCAACACACGATTTAGTTTCAGTTTTTCAAACCTATTGCAGAATGATTTAGCAACATGATAAACAATATATAATTTCATATTTTGTCATAGTGAGGAGTTCAATCCATCTTATAATTGAGATAAGATATAGTTAGGTTGACGCGAGATGCAAGACTGATAGAAAACAGTATCATAAGCTCAATACACAGCTCGCATTCTGAGGTTGTGTAATAAGTGATGAAAAATACATGTATACTAATCTCTCATGCCTCCCGAAAAGGAGCTCTATGGTTATCATCAATCAGGGACCATAAATTCTATAAAGAAATCAAAAACAACATTTTACTAAACAAATAAATTAAAATTAATATATATTATTTAAAAATTTATAATACAATGTTCAAACATATAATAATGAACAATAATGAGAACCAAATCCATGACACCCATGGCTCCAAAAAAAATTGATTCATAAAATTGCACCAGCCTTCCTAATAGCTGAATCTGAAAAATTGTCAAAATAAAAACAAATAATATGAATATTGTTACAACAGTTATTATAAAAAAGGTTTAAAATAAATACCATAAACAATTGAATATACCCCCATAATAGAGGATCAAAATCAGGATAATGATATCTTTATGGAATAGGTTCCAAAATTATCTATTGATAAAGGGCATGTCACCTCTTAAGAGGTATATCATCATATATATCAAATGATTCGAACTCATCATCAAGATGTTCAGTGTCAGTGATAGAATTAAATGGATCATTGGGATCGTCTCTAGAGAACTGAAATAAATAATCTTATCTATGAAAATTGTTAATACATATATCAAATATAAAAAAATAACAAGCAATACAATGTAATAATCTTACTGATAAATAATTTCTAATAAATTTAGTTGACATAAAATCTCACAAATACCATAATATAATGATTACCTAATTATTTATATAATAATAGTTAAAATACCGTAAAAAATATAATATTCTTCCTCTTAATCATTGTTAATAAAAATATCAAATAAAAAAATAATTAGTAGCATCAGTAAAGGAACATAATAGATAATTGGGTCCAACCATACCAAATAAATATCATACCTATAAATACTTTTTAATATAAATATCATATATGAAAAAATAATAATTACCTGAATATAATGCGTCAAACGTCATCTTCATTCCCATCTTCTTTGAGGAAAATGACTTCATCTTCATCATTATTATTGTTTACATCCATACGATATTAAATTTCATCATCCCTTATTACTTCATCTACATTATCAATGCCAACGTACATTATCTATGGGTATTCATCATTGATATTCATATCTCATTCGGTAAAATATATATTTGTGGATGTTTCCTAGAAAATATTAATATTATTCAATTAAAAAGAACTATTTTTTATTTTAGGAATATATTCATCATGAGATATTATTTTTAATACAATCCACCTGTTATTCAGATCACTCTAAAAATCAGTGTAATTATCAAAATTTACATTATATTCTTGATGTTCCAATATTAATGGTTCATTAAATGGAAGAAGGTGGTTGTATTTATTTTCCATGACTACTTTTCATGGATGAACATTCAACCATCGATCTGTATCAAACCAATGATATTTAAACCATGTTACATATTTTATCCCCATATAACATAAATGAATAATTTCATCCAAAATACCATAAAATTCAACATCAGGTTATCTATGATGAGATCCTTTCCAACAAAAATCTCTATTGAATGATTTCTTTGAATCACAATATATTTGTGTACGGAATCAAAATCTATCAACCACAAACTCATTATAATATTTTATAAATTTTGTTGGAGGGTTTTGAGCTCACATAATCAAATTTAAATTTTACATAAATCTTATGTGGCTTGCAAATAGAATAAATTATTAATAATAGATATTACTACAAAATTGATTTAATGTTCCATAAAAATGACTTAACTTACTATTCTTTTATTCAAATATGGAAAATTATGTTGATTGAATTCTTCAAGAGAAGTGTGGTCAATTTCAGAAATTCTTTTATATGGTCATCATATACTCTAAATAATATAATGATAATAAAAGTATTTCTCCTAAAATAAATTAATAGTAATAATAAGTTGTACATCGTGTACAAATAATTCCATTTACTCATAATTCAGCAGAACATATCTATGAGTTTTTTGCATTTCTTCATCTAAAAAACACATTTCATTATATGCACCAAAACCAAGATCTGATTTATAAAAAACTAAAAATAAATGATTTATGGAATTATCCAAATATTCTTCATTGTGAACCATGAGATTATTTTTTTCTGGATATTCCCAATGAAAATAAAAAGTTTTTAAATTTCAAATTCCTCCTGCATGTATGCTTCTACAAATGGCCCTTCAACTGATGCATTTTTATGTACTTTCTTCATTAATTTTTATATACATATCTCAAATAGGTACATCTATTGAAATTAAACCAACCCTCAACATTTATATTAATTTGAAAATATTAATAGTAAATGTTCCATTTAGTCAAAGAAGACATGTGAAAATATTTACTCCAATTTACATAAAATTCAAATTGAATATTTTTTCTACATACTCAATTCATCACAATATGATGCTTTGCGCATATACCTCAGAATAGATATTATATTTCAGTCAATGAAACCTATATTGAAGACATAAACAACCCTCTATGACAAATAGAGGATAATATTTCAATTACGGAATAAAATTTATGGCTTTTTTAACCCGATAATATGTCCATTTCAACCACATTGAGGAAAATTAAAAGCATAACAATTTGGTAACCTTGAATCTATGATCCATTAACAGAATAATAAATTAATTTATTTATGAAGTTTGTAAACTGAATTTAGATTCCTTAAATTGTGTGATCTTTCATATATAAATAATTAAATTTTTGGGCATCTATAAATTTATGAAATATCTAACCATTCTTTTACATAATCTATGGTCTTCCATCTATGTACAACTGGTATAAAATATGTTATCAAAAAAATTATTCACAATATCCATAACATTTATAATGTGATTGACTAAGAAATAATATTAATATGGAAAGTCCCAAAAAATAATCCATTTAATCCAATTATGATCTCTTCTAAAACCATTTATTTTTGTTTTCTTATTGTTTGTCCAAAGGTAACCGGAGGTAATAAAGAGTTTATTGATTTTACTTAAATTCCTGAGATTCCTTTCATCGGTTCATCTCCGTCAATTCAACCTTTTGTAAAATTATTTCTATTCCAAGGAAAATTGATATCCCTGGGAAGAAGTCTCTAATGAAAGTCAAGATGAATATTGTTTCTTCTATTCTTAATCAGAAACTCATTGTTCCCATCCACAAACACAGAAATTATTTGAGACCATTTTTACTCCATCCAAATAACATACCATACAACAAAAAGTAAATGACCATCCACATTAATGAAACATTTAGTATAAATTATAATATATAAATGTATTAAATGTATTTATCACCTTGTTCTATAATGAAATTAACTCATAACTTAGTAGCCTCAAAAAAACATTGTTATTCTTCTACGGATATCCTTGAATTAATACCACAAAATATATATATTTTTTCTTAATCATCATCTAAGGAGGTCATTTGTATGTAGTAATGAATATCGAACATCATTACTATTGACTAACCAAAACACCAAAGAGACAAAATCCATGAGTAGAATGACTAAACCATATGTTATGATGATCTAAACAAAATTAAGGAAGAATATGATGAAAGTGTTTCAATGAATAACAATCACATGGATTATTTATCCATTTAGTGATGTAAAAATTTGACTTATTCCATGTCATCAATACCACTATGTTATGATACATAAACACTATATACATGGGGTAATTTTAAATTTCCACAATTGTTTCATTTGAAATATGGACATTACTTGTTGTTTCCTTTTACACATTGATTCACTAGATGTAGAATAATTAACTAATTATTCATAATAACCATAATATAATATATAGTCATTTGAACATGCATTGATCATTTGATAACTAAGATCCTAATTATGGACCAAACACTTATATTTATAGAAACTTATAGGTAATGTATTCCCATCAGGCAACAACAATTGAAAAAAAGAAAATATTTGATCGAAAAAACTATTTTACATTCTAAAAAATAATTTAATAGTAATAAAACATATAAAAACATTATGTTTTCTTATATCAAATCTCATATATATATTTACTCCCCATTATATTTCAAAAAATTATAATAGTATTATGGTTTTAATTTGTTATTAGGATTATCATTATTGGTTTTTTTTTCAAAATAAATGGTACGACAACCACATGTACTAAATTCTTAAACAATGGAACAAGAACCAAAAATATAATTTTTGTCAACTAAATTATCTTAAAAATGATGATAAAAAAATAATCCTTTCTTTATCTAAAACATTTTAGATGATGTCCAAAATTGTTAAGCATTTCAAATATCCTAATATCACATTTCATATATGCCCCTGTAATTAGTCCATTATATTTTTTTTGGAATTTGACAATGAAAATGATATAAATGCATTATCACCCTCACTGTAGACTTAATTTATACCATATCCATTACAATGGTTTCCATGATTTATGAAACCACAATGGAATAATAAAAACTTACGTCTACTTTCTGAGATCATATTTATCTTAAAAACAAGACAAATAATAATATTAATTACTCATTGTGACTAATTACATATTACTATTATAATTTAATTTAGGATAATTATTACTACTTATCCTGAAATTTTACTAATTTTAACTAGTTAT
The DNA here is from genome assembly GCA_963277665.1 of Viscum album. Taxonomy (NCBI): domain Eukaryota; kingdom Viridiplantae; phylum Streptophyta; class Magnoliopsida; order Santalales; family Viscaceae; genus Viscum; species Viscum album. The sequence continues at coordinate 43,931,922 of OY728162.1, forward strand.
TACTATAGGTTTAATTTTTTTATATTTAATACATTTATTTAATAAGTAATACTATATACTTATTAATTATAATATATTTATTATTAAATATAACACATTTTAAATAATTATTGGTTTTTAATATGTTTTCTTGTATATTTTATTAAAAATTATCATAATTTCAATATATTTGGAAAGTTTTTATTATTAATACTAATTATATAAATTACAACTACATATTATTAATTATTGTTAATATTTAATATTTGTTTTTATTATTATATTTTTACAATGTTTTTCAAAAATATTAATAATTATTCCTAACTTTTTTTAGAAATATTACTAATTTTTAATAGTTATTTTTTTCATTAAATTATATTTATAATTTTATTTATAGAAACAAATTTTGTATAAAAATATTTTTATTAAATACTTTTCAGTAAATTGATTTTATAATCATTTACAAAAAAAAACTCATGTCCTATATATTTGGTACGTTATATATTTATATATATTACATGATCTCTTAATAAAATATTTATATCCATCAAATATATTTTTACATGAATTTTTAACAGATATACATTTCAATTCTAGACACATACATAAATAAAAAATCTCATGCATTTTTATCATATATGTATATTCACATATTAATATATATATATATATATATCCAAATATTGGAAAAACTATAATCATATATTAAATAAATCATGATCAATCATTATATATTAATCAAACATGGTTTCACATCATAGCCAAATTCCACAAATTATTAGAATTCATCAAAATGTTATATCATCTGAGGAATGATTTCAAAATAATCCTAATAAGGTATATCATTAAAACATTTCGATAAAAAACATCAACAGCATTCATGTTTTTCATGATTACACATGTATATATACACAAATTATAAATAATTATATATGTTTATATATAATTCTAAAAAATAATTTGATGTTTATATTAATATATATAAATATATATTTAAAATGATTCCTTTTCATAAATACATATATAACCTATTTTTTCAATAACACATATGAAATATATGTGTCTGTGTGTCTGTGTGATTATTTGTATACATGTATTGTGTAAGATTTTTGCAGTCTCAAATGCATGTAGACATGTTCAGGGGAATCGGGAATTAGCAGGGTGGCCTGATATCTACAATGACACAAGTATAAACACAAATATAGAAAAATATATTAAATATGACGGTCAAATATTTGAAAAATAAAAAAATAAATTATAATATATCTATTTAGAGATTAAACATGTTTTATACAATGGAAGACACCCAAATATCGAATTAAAAACTTCCACTAATCATAAGTACCATATATCCCATAAAATAAGGTAAATTTATTAACCTTGAGTTTGACCAATATAATAGCTACTATATTGCACGGGGAAATCCAATCATAATTAAAGAGGAGAAAAGGGGAGTCCATAGCTGGGAGATTCGAAGTTGAATCTTCTAGAAATCAGTTATGAAGGGTGATTTTGGTAACAGGTCATCAGAGGGTTTCACAACATGATGATGTGTCTGATAGAGAAAATAATTCAGGGAGACGACAAGAAAGGATCACATGAATTTGATAAAATATTGTTTTTGGCTTTTTAATAGTGAGAAAAGTTACTCTATCAAAAAATAATAATTTCAAGGAAACATTATGTGATGGATTATAAAACCGTTCATTAATAATATTTACCAATGACTAATATCAGCAAATGAAACATTCTGTCACTATTATTCATTGATAATAACATTCACATGGAAGGGTGTGCATTTACACCAAATATGAAATTACATGAAATTTTTCCCAGTGAAAATAATGATAAATAATAATATCTTTTTGATATAAATTCATTTTGTCACAAATAAGTGATTCTATATGATTATATGTGATGAGTCACTTCCCGGTCGCAAATATACCATCACAATTAACCATTTTTACTATAGTGTAAAGGGATTAGATTACATATTATGAATTATTAGGTGGTTGGATGTCATTGTAACATTTATATATTTTCTATATGGGACCGTAGAATGTTTCTAGATGCTACCCTTTGAATTTATAAGATTATTCCAAATGGTAATAAGAAATAGAACTAGTGGGTCACACAATAAAAGTATTTTCCATCTCAATTAAATTCAAGTAATGAATTTAATTGGATGGAATAAATAATATATATTCTAGTTTTTTACCACTATAATATAATCACATGTTATTAAGATGAATAAGTTAGTAAAATAAAAAAAAAATATTATTTTTCATGTTTTTAAATTATAATATTTATTATATTTATCATAGCATAATGTAGCTAAATTTCATTAATTGAATAATTATTTCTCGATGATTGATAAATATCGACGAGAAAAAAGATAAACGAAATAATAGATCGATGAAAATGGTATAAATGATATTTTTTTATATTCTTAGAGCATTTAACAAGTCCATATATTAATAATAATAACATTATTTTTAATTAAATTGAGGTTAAACAAGAATATTATAGTTTTTAATGATTTTGTAGTCAATTTTCTATCCCTAAACATATTATAATAAATATATAATTATATCACAATATGAAGTAGACATTTGGTGTTCACAAAAAATAAGGATAGACTTTCTCAAGGATTTGAGTGTATTCTATCCATTACTCTCTCAATAATTTGAGAAAACAACAATAGATCTTCTTTCTTCATAAATAATCTGCTATAATCAATTATGATCAATTCAAGTTATTAGGATTTACCATGCTAGAATCTAAAGATTCTACAACATCATTTATATATTTTTGGTAAAAATGTGTTTCAATTCTAGTGGGATTTTTCACTTAAATCCTATAATTCCATAATAATGTAGTGAGATATTTTCCATCTGATCATCAATGAAATAGGATTTACAGGATATGTTACTTCTGAATCTACTCATAAATTAATTCTAAAGTAAAATGATTATCCATAACTTCTAGTTTAGTAATAATAATATACTCTATTAAACTATTTCTTCATTGTACATGATGTTTTGATAACATAATGTAATGATTACATTTTATTTAAGACTAAAATTTTTATTGGGCATACCTTCAATGTATGTTTCAGTTAAACCTTTAAAAAATAAGTGGCATCCAAGGGTCAACATGATAAATTTATAATTATTTATTATAAATTTATTTATTTCATGTGCTTTAATTTTATTTTATTTTAAAAAATTCTTTTTATTGTCAAAAAATTGTCATACCTTCATTTAATTGTTATCAATAACATAACCGGTAATCATTAAATTATCAAAAATGAATAAAAATACATCTCACAATATCATGAGGTTCTAGAGTATCTTCTAGGAGAAAAAACAAATCACACACTATGTAATTCCAAAATAGACATCATTTATTTTTTCTATCTATGTCAGTTTCTTTCATTATGATGTAATATATTTCAAAAGATGATTTGACATCCAAATGGTTCGGATTAGTGTGTAGATCTAGACACATTAGTACACAACATCAAGAACTACATGTTGGGTAACCACTGTACATGATGTATACACCCTATTTTATCATATATGAGTACAAGGGTTGTCCCAAACATTCTGTGTATCAGATACACGACACAGGGAATGAAATTTAATGTAATATGCGGTTATGCATTATGTATTCCTAGTACACTCCATATACATATAACACAACCATAGCATGGGACATGCCCAGACCCAAGTCCTCTGTTGTCGACATGGGAAGTGGAAAAATACATATTATTTAAAATTCTAATCACATTATAGTATAATACCAGTAGTGTTATAAAATATTTATTAAAAGAAGAATAAAATTTATAATTAAACATATTGATTACATGTTATGTGTTTAATTCATTAGAGAGTACATTAAATGTCATGGATAATTATATATTATAATTAATTTCCTTGTTAATTTTTTATGATAAAATTCAATCTCCTCTATGTACATTTGTGAGCACCATTAATTTGAAATGAAATTAATTTTTTTATAATTAGAGATGTTTGTGTGTGAATAATTATTGGATTAAATTAGGATAATTAGAATTTATTGTATTAATTCATGGTGCATTATCTTAATTAAGGAAAAAATAAATTTAATTGTTAATAAGATTGAAAATATATTCTCATTTCATATTTTTTGGATGATCATGAGATTTTACTAGAACTTTTATATGTGATTGGTTTATATTAATTTTTTTATTAAAATAATATGATGGAATGTGAGACATCATGTTACATTTAAAATGAAATTTCATATGCGTATACGGTTTATTTTATGTAAACTTCATTTATCCAATTTAATGTATCCCCTAATCTATATGTAGGTAAATGCTTATATAAATAGGGAAATAAAACGTGAGAGGATACTTTCCAAGGCAAGGATTCATGGAAAACCCAATCAAGTCATCAAATAGAAGAAAATGTGGAGTGCAACAACATGAACAATGTTATGGTTTAAGGTGTGCTTTTCCCTAGGATGAAGGTTTAGTTTATCATCCTCTAGATAAACTAACCATTATGGAATATCATAATATTTTAACTTATATTTTATTTATATTAGTTTCATGGTTAATTTTTTTTATTGAATATATGTGATCGCCTACTAAGAAATAACCATAATACCATATGGGAAAAAAATTAGATATTTCATAAATGTTTTTTAGACATGGATAATCACATTGGTAAAATAGACTTAATATTAACAATTCATGTAATAATATAAAATAAAAATTTTGAATAAAATTAAAAAATACCGAAAACAGAAATTCTATGTTGTTATTTCCTTCCACTAGTAAATTAAATATAACATCATACTTCATAGTTCCATCTCAACCCATGTTTGTGTTCATTAAATAATTGTGGAACTTATAACATGATATTTTGGATTGAATTAACATAGTTTACATTATGGTTTACATTACAATATGTAATTGATATAAGTAAGAGTAAAATGTTGTGTAAATGATTAAAAACTATTTCTAGATTATGTTTTTCAGTCAACAAATCAAGGAACTACATGTTAATCTAGTTAGTAGTTACAACCCTTCATTTGGTAAGTCATAACCCTTCAAATATATTGTCAATCCCAAGTATTGGCTATGAGAATGGAATATAGATCCTTGCCACTATGAATATCTATGAGGAAAGTTATTCTTAAACTGATCTTTATGGATCATAGGTTTATAAAAATAGTGGGGGAATAATGTAAATTTATTTAATTTATATTTATTAATATGCTTTTGTAATAGAACCATGAAAAAATTAAGTCATATTAATTTGTAAAAGAGTAAAATAAAAGAAATAAAAAATGTCAATATTAATCACACTTAATAAGTATAACTTTATCAACAGCGTGAATTTCTATGAATATTACAGGCACTTTCATCTAATATTATTCCATGGATGGAAATTTTACATGGTATAAACCCCACATCATGTGTTTTTTAGAGAGGTTAATGATTAATAAGTATCTCTCTATTTGAAGAATGTTTATGATCATTTGGATTATCTATTCTTTATGATTTCATCCAATGCCAATGATATTATAAAAGAATATAAGGATATGGATTCTAATATGATGGGTTTTCGCATTAAGGATCTAAATCAATAGAATGTAAGAGAAGAGATATAGGAGATCTCCAATGCACTACTCAAGTGAAAAGCTGGGGAGTCAATGCCAGCTGAGGCACATGTGGTAAATATGATTATCTATATTGAGCACTTCAACATATTGAATTTTATGATCCCTGATGTGTAGCACCTAGGTATTTTGATAATTACTTTTTTCATATTAATTTAAACATTTCGATATTCTTCATTTCACACAACACTGAATATATATTTTTTATATCAAATCGAAAAGTTTGATTTGAAATGAATAGAAAGAAAAAGTTAATATTGTGCTATAATAAATAATAAAATTATATTATGCTACAAAAACACTATGTTTTTATTTTTTTTATACACAATATTGAGTTCTTTCAATATCTTACATTATATGCAAGACATAGTTTTACCGAGCGACAATGTATTAGAAATAATATTTTTATAATCTAATTATAATTTTCAACTGCCCATTGTAATTATAATTATGAATAAAATTAATTGAATTATGAATATATGGTTTCAACATGATTATAAGAATATTTATTTGGTTACCTATTAATAATAATCGAAAAAAAAACCATTTTTGAAATTATAAGGAAATATTTTACTAAAAAACTATATTTATGGAATAAAAAATGTTTTTCATCAATACAATCATGAAGAAAAATTTGATAAATTGTTTTATTGATGTATATTTATATTATATTCAATAATATATTTAACATTATTCATATGTGATTTATAGTCAATAGATCAGAATAAACCAAATTTTATGCATTAAGATATATATATATATATATTTTTTATTAAAGTTAGTATTACCACCATTTAATGGTTGTCCTATTTAAAATATAGATTTTGGATCTTTTATAAATATTATATCAAAAAATAAAATTAAAATTTTAAATCATATCTTAAAAATTATCTTAGAGTCATTGTTTGGAATTATTCTGAGGAGTTTCATTTTTGGATGAATAGTTAAAAATACTGAATTTTAAATAAAAAATGATTTTTAATCTGATTTATTTATATAGTTGAATTATCATTAAAAAATTCCAGAATCTTCAGATCCATTACATATAAATTAATAAAATTATTTTCATTTAAATTAATTTCACATTGAAATTGGATATGAAAATATTTCATGCTTTTATCCATTCTTACATTAAAAACCTATTCTCTCATCCCATTTTCCGTATACATTATAAAATAATTTTTTCCAATTATGATATTAATATTTTTAAAAATAGATTAAATAATTGTAGTTAGAATAAATTATAATTTGTATTATAGTCAACTTAGTTTTTGAAAAAAAAATGATTATTAAATGTAATTAAAATTTATTATAGCGATTAAGGTTAAAAATATTTATCCTAGTGGTTAATCAAAAACATAACGGTACAAATATACTTTAATCATGTCAAAAATATATTAAATAAAAATATTTCAACCATATACTTCATTGGATATAAAATAGACTTTTATTAGAGGCACATGATGTAAGGGATACCTCTCAATAGTGTTTACCATTTTATATTTATAAGAATGTCACACCCCACCCACTCTAAAAGTGTTCTCACCCCCTCACCTCTTAACATCTATAATTACATTTTCAAAAAAATAAAAAATAAAAATAAGCTAAAAAATTCTATAATCTAATCCTATAATCCTCAATTTGGATACAAATATATCCGTGTTAGTCTTTTGGTGAAATTAAAATGAAATACCCAATGAAGGCATATCATCTTTCAACATGAACTTTTGTTTTATTTCTTTCTCCACCCCATCGATTATTCATATTCAATGACTATACAATAACTCAATTACATTAAATATACTATATTTCTTCTGTTTAGGTTTCTACTTACACCAATACACACTTCCAACAAAGGAGATATACAATCATCGTTTGTGTGTATGACATACTACCGCCATGTGAACCGATGTCGTTTTTTCTTCTGTTACCACCATTCATGGTTGCGAATAAGGATTCACATAGTATTTTTATATGATATGTTTGGTTTTATTAAAACTTTACTATTATATAACTATAATAAAACACATTTTTTCATTCTTTCCATTTTTTGGGAATATGAGAACTTTATTTGTAGAAGTATGGACTACTGCCTCCTCAAAATGACCCGATCCATTCACACATTACATGGAATTTATTAATGATGGGTTTTGTAAACATATATGATATATATAACCTAATAATTCTACTATAATGATAATATATATATATATATCATTTACATTCATGCTTTCAATATGACAAGAAAATGGAAATAGTGTTTACGCTTACGTAGGACATGTCGTATCCATGAATTGTGTACTTTACTTCATTATTATAAATATTATAGATTATTATAAATATAAATTTATACAGAATATATATGATATTTATTTAATTTTTATCACTCTTTATATTATTATAGGAAAACATCACATGAAGATAGGAACTCTACTGCAATTTTGAATCCTGAATCGTGACAGTGGTGGCCTCTGAGTAGGCTCCTCCCCCTATAGGGGGGGGGGCTCCACCATATCTCACAAGAGAAGAATAAACATTCCTTATATTATCTAATCCATATATTCTTCCTCAATTACCTCAATGCATCTTGAGACCTAAGGTGTTAGATCTTCATGATGAACGACCTAATCTCCCAATTTTGGTAGTAGAGTTTAACGATGCTTCAGAACTCCATATTTTGAATTTGGTTGCTCTATTTTCAAAGAGAAGACCCCCAGTAAATCTATTTGATATATTTGTTTTTGGTTCCAAATATTTGAAAGAAAGGGAAAATGTAGGATTTTTGGATAACAAGAATATTTTGATCCAATTTTCATTGGAGGAAGACCTAATTACGGCATGGTCGAGGGCTCCCCGTAACTGCAACGACTCACATTTCTACCTATACCGATGGTCCTATGATTTTCATATGAATAAATATTCACCCTCAATGGTGATTTGGATATGTTTTCCTAATCTACATTTATCATTTCAAAATCCATCGATTGTTAAAATGCTTAGAAATATCATGGGAAGATACATGTGCTCTAATAACTGGACCAATGATGTCTGTCACCTGGTTAACCCTCTAGTGTGTGTAGAGGTTGATGCTTCAAGGGTGTCTTTAGACTTTTTTGGATCAATGTAGTCAAAGAGGTCGAGTTTAAATATCATGTTTTCTATGAATCGTTGTTCCACTTTTTTCCGGCTCTGTAAGCATCTGGGTCACTCATTGGACAAGTGTAGCTGGGAGAAATGAATCCTAATTTTTAAAAGAGTGAGAAATGGTGATCATGACAATTATGAGAAAAACATGATGGATGGTTCATCATTTTAAGGACTATAGGTGTGGGATTCTAACCTTATTTTATTTAAGGATGTGAAGGATGAATCATAGAGGGGTAACCCCCTGATTGAAGATATTTTTAGTCACCATAGAAAAGAGTTGGGTCCTCCCCAGTCCACTGTAAAAACCCCACTGATGGAGATTTTAGATGTATAGTTATCTAGTGGTGTTAATGTGAATTTGAAAAAGTTGGATCGGGTAGGCCACAATACTTTTTCAAGTAGTTCCTCTGCTGAGTTGGTGAGTGTAAGCTAGGATAGAAGTGTTATGGACCTGGTAGAGGCCCATAAAGAACCCGCATTGTGTTTTCCCACATGTTGCAATGATCTGGAAGAAGTTGCAGTGGGAAAGGACTCTCTCTTGATATGAACTAGAGAGGTGTCGAGTCTTGTGATGAGAAATTGGTTCTATATCTTGGCCAATCCATCCTAGGAGTCTGAAAAAAGACCTGGTTATATCTTTTTTGGTTAAGAAGTCGGTCGTTGATAATAAATCCAGTGATGTAGATTCCAGCCAATATGCAGGTGGATCAGAGGATGAGATTCAGGGAAGTTGGTATCCAAGACTGAGGAGGGTTAAAGGAATGATGGGTAAATGTAAATATAGGAAAGACTAATCTTATTTACTGCTTCCAATAGAGACCAAATCCATGATGAATTTGATGGATAAATAGATGAACAATGACAAGTTGGATTTCCAACAGCGGGAGTCCAATGGTTTTCTTGAGAAAAAATGGAATGACATATGGATCTAGAAGTGGTTCTTGTTGAAAGTACTTTGACTTTTAATGCTTCTGATGATGAGGCTGAATGAATGATGGGAAGGGCACTAAGGGTGACCCCCAATGAGGATCAGTAAAACTGGATTGATAAAAAAGACTAAATTTTAATAAGGGGATTCAACAAGGGGAAGATCACATCATATGAGTACATTAAATATTGGTACAAATTGGTGTTTATAATTTAATATCTTCTGATAGATGACCTAGACACCCAGGTAAATAGTATTTTGTGGAAATTAATTTGGGAGTCTAAAATGGGTGGGCTCAAAAAAAATTAAATGATTTGGTTTTCTCCTTTTGTGATTGAATTTTGGTTTCTTTCTTTTTTCTATAAAAGTGTGGGATAATAAAAATTAAATTTTCAGAAGAATATTATTAATTCAATATATAAGTAAGAGGTAAAAAATATAACATATCAAAACCCATGAAAAAACCAAGCGATTATTTCCTGAAACATAAATTTTTCATGGAATTGTTAATAAATGGGTAATATAATGTAATAATCAAACTATATATGATATTTTATATAATAATATTATTATTTGTTATATTTATAATAAAATTATATTTTTTATAAAAAAATTAATGTGTACGATTAAATTCAATACTTTGGGTTTGGGTTTTTTGGTCCCACTTTTATATCTATGAGATATATGTTATATTCACCACTAATTTTTATTTTGTGGTGTATATACTACCATATGAAATGTTATATCCTGAATATAAGTTATTCCATTATATAAAAAGTGTCAATTGATATTATTCTTTCATGGATATCATTTTTCAAAAATTAACACAAATACTAAGTGGATTTATTGTCTCATTTTTATTTATTTGAGACTTATGCCTTATTTACCACTTGTTTTTTGTGGTGTGTATACATTAAATGATTTTATTCTATGACACTTCACACAAATTTATGTTAATTTACATATCCATATTATGATCCTTCTTTTTTTAGAATTATGGTTCAAATGTTACCAAATCAGTAAAGTAATTATGTTTCAATTTAACTTCATTGAGACATGTGTTCTGTTATGCACTATATTCTTTTACAATGTGTATATACATCCCTTTGAGATATTGAATCATCATTATACATATTTTAATGATATTTTAATCTTATTTTTATATCATTTCCTCATGTGTATTATGATATATAATACATGTTTTTGTGGAAGATTATGTTGATATTAAATTATATAATTTTCGCACATTAATCTTATTTAGATGATTTAATGGGAAAATGTGTTTTAGGTAGAATTTAGAAATTGCATAGAAATTATATTTTTACAATTTTAATATCACGATTGTGTTTATATCATAAAATTATTTGTGATTCTAAATTTTAATTGACTTGTTTTAGTGATATTCATCTAAAATTTAACTACATTTTTTCATCATACCATGACATCTAGATCTCACATTTGGTTGGCAGAAAAGGGTCATTAATGAAGGACTAGATAATGTTTGGAAGACTAGGCACCACCTCACTAAATTTTCCAAAACATCTTCATGAATAATTGGATGTAGATGAAATTTTGAGAGTAGTTAAAATAATTAATTTTGAGAATTTCATTCAAATTGAGTGACACTTTGTTCACAGTGGAAGGTGTTCAAAAATAAATTTCAATTTGAAGGAATTTTTAGAGACCAAATGATGTGTGTGCCCTTTTTTCATTTTAAACTCTAGACTTCCAAAAAAACTATTTAAATGAGATTTCCATTCTATTGGAGGGTTGGTATAGTATATGGAATATTTTTTTTCGAAGGAGTGGATCCTGGAAACTTATCACACCTCTTAGAAAAAGTGAGGATTTGTGAAAATATCTCTTCTAATAAGGCTCTCCACTCCCACCGCCACTTTGTGATTCTTGGTTTTCATGCTTGTTCCTTGCATTTTTCATCAATAAATATTATTTGTTATGATATTTTAATCTTATTATTTTTCATCTTTGTTATGGAATATAACAGTTGTAACAATATTGGGGTTTCCCCTTAAAATCCATTTCTTATGAAAAATGTCTCCCTGATGAAAAATCCACACATGGAAGAGAGATTTTGTTCATAGTTAATCTAATATTTACTCCATTCATTTATTTATTTTTAATCCATAAATATAACATAATTCATAAATTGTGATCAATTAATTGATTTTTGGTTTCTGTAGAACTCGATCAACTTGCACATGACCGTGAGGTTGGACTTCTGTGAATTGAATGAGTGAATCTAAAATCGGAAAATCAAATCAACATGGGATGAAATTTTAGGGTTCATGTTTCATCCCCCTACTCAATTGATTCTCAAATGCCCGGATGAGATGTTTTTCTAATTTTACAATGATCAAAAGTTGTATTTTTTTATCACAATAAACGTAGGGTGTTGTGATTGGATGTCCTAAAGTTGACCTAGGGTTAATTTTTTCAATATTAGCTGTTTTGTTAATTTATACAGGTTTCGGAGATTTAAAGGATTAGGGGATCAAAATTGAATAAATTATAAGAATATTTGATAATTATAAATTCATGGTTATGTAGTTTTATTATATTCATTATGTCTTCTCATATTAGTGTTTTTAAATATGTTTTTTCATTAATGTTTTCTTCTCCTTCTGTTGTTTTATTTATTATCCAAAAATCGCAACCAAACCCCTAAGAGTTTTTAAATTTTTTCACTTTTTTTCTTAAATCCTATTATGGATTCTTTAATTCAATTCAACATCATCATAATAATCTAGGTCATCCACTACACTACACCTAGTAAAATTACAAATATTTTTTAGAGCTTGTGTGAAAAATCCCATCAAATATTGTCCATTTTTTGGGAGGAACATGTTTTATTCAACCTCTTTATGGTATGTTCTTTTTTTTATTTCTTTGTTACATATATTCTCTTCACATTTCTTTAATATTATTTATTTTTGACATCTTCTTTTTCAGATAATCAAATGAAACCACAATTAATCATATTGTCGTCCGATAATTCTGGACTCACTCAAATTGATGACATGATCCAACCATGATGTTCATTTTGAACTAGGCCCCATGGTTGAAGGAAGATTTAGGGATATAATAATAAAATGTTTAAATTTAGGAAGTGTCTAAATTCCCACATTTTATTATTTCCATCATTATGATAGCAGTGGTTCTACTATATAATCTAAAACAAAATTTAATTTTCATAAATGTTTGAAGACAACAATGATCATGAAAGAACCACTCAAGTGTTGGATGAACTAAATGATAATTATCAACCAAAATGAAATGTGTACAAAAATATCTGACCATACATTGAATTAAAATCTTTATTAATACACCTTCTTCAAAAAATTTATGGCCTCTCGTGTGTGGATACAAACAAAAACCTAAATGAATTCAATGTAATTTACTCAACACTAAAACCAATAAATGTCTCAAAATATCAAATAAAATTATTCGAATTTTTATTAAAACATGATTAAACTAAAAAATATTGGTTTTATTACCTATATATTGAACATGATACATATTGGTATGATTTGAATCTTCTTTTCTTGCTAATATTTTTTCCAGTATCAAGGATAATAGAAATTAAAAATGACATCTCTATAATCAAGAAAAAAATGGAGATTACATTTATGAGTACACAAATTGGTTTAAGAATTATGTTCAAGTTTTCCACATCAATTAATTAGTGATAACCTTTTATCCAACACATTTATGAATGGATCACACTCATGGAGAGGATCATAGTTTAAGTGGTAGTAGGAGGAGCATTATTTGTCAAAACCCCGATAGATTTTCATGAATTTATTGACAAGATAGAACAATACTCTCAGCAATTTAGTGATCGAGGAATAGTAGCTCTAAGCGGTGTATATCAAGTAAGTCCCTCTAATATTGAGAATCATTTAACAAATACTATTTTGGATGAGTTAACCTCTATGGTTAGACATGTAACATTGGACAAAAAACGTTTCCCCCCACTCTATTGAAGATTTATTGCATTTTATTGAACCAAACCATCCAACAAATTGTTTCCCACAACTACAAGATATAGAGTAATTTTCAACAGTGTACCCAAGGAGACCATTTCAAGAACAACATGCACCCCACAAAATAAATATGATGCCTTCACACCAACATACAATCAAGTATGGAACGATGACTTAGATATAAGGTGTGGTTATGAAAAACAACAAAGGGATCCTTTTCAAAAAAAAATACAGTAACCTCCACCTTACCATCGGGGATTTCAACAATCCCAAAGGAGAATTGAAGCCAAATAATAAATTATCCAACAAAAAGGGAATCCCTAGAAAAAGGTATATTCTAACTCATATGATCTTTTGAAACAAAATATTTCATAATCTAGTAAATAATCTGATGATTTGTGGCATGGATTGGAGGGAGAAAAATATGAAAATGAGCGATAATTCCACTACCCTCCATGAAATGGTGAAAACGTACTGTGGAATAACCTGCCCTACCAACCCACTACCAATAAAAATGGGAATTCTAGTTCCATCACACTAAGGATTTTGAAGAAAAAAAGTAAGATAATTTTCCATCGTAGTCCACCATGATTCAGCTAACTAGAATAGATTCCCCCATCATCATAGGTGACAGAGAAACCAATGGAAAATCCATTGGTAAGATGAAAAATGATTATATTCTTCCTAAAACCCTTCCCTTCTCAAATATACTCATGAAAAGAAAAAAGGTAGCCAAAGAGGAAGTTCAAAAAAATCAACACATTCAAGCACATTGAGATAAGAATCCCCCTTCTTGTGGTGATTAAGAAAATCCTATGTTATTCCATATTCATAAAATAACATTCTACAAATAAAAGATAGATCATAATAATTTAGAGGATCCATGTTGGATGGAATTTTTTGGCACTCCTTATAAGAAATCATGATATTCCATCAAATTGATAGGATCCTGGGACATTGACCATCCCATGTACCAAAGGGGAGAATCACTTATCAGATACATTATGTGACATATGATCTTCCATAAGTGTGATGAATCACTATATATTCTCTTCAGTACAGGTTGGTGAGTTGAAAATTCCAAGATTAGTGGTACAGTTGGTGAATATATTTACAACCTATCTAGTAGGATACTGTGAGGCTGTACTGGTTTGGGTAAGAGAAATGATATTTCTAGTATAATTCTATGATCTTAACATGGAGGAAGGTGATGAAAATTATCATTATCCCATTATCTTATGTCGGCACATCCATAAAACTATCATAAATGATCATGAGGGTACACTTTCCATGGAGTTTTGTGATGAAGTTGTAAAATTTAGTGTTTTATGCTCCATAAAGTACCCCTCGGAGGACTATTCTTATTTATTTATCACCTATTTTGAACCATAATGTAAAAACCCCATGGATTTTGATTATCCTATTATTATGATGATTTTGATTATTAGTTCTAGTTTTATTTCAAGGATCACTTCCACACATGTTTCTAATGAACAATCTTCTCTTGAATGAGATTTTTACGTTGATTCATATTCTTATTTTGATAATGTTCACTCAGATTATGACATGGTTGTTGAGTATAATGATTTATTTGATATATTATTATTTTATTTTGATAATTTATATTTTGATACTAATTTTCAATGTGAAAATATTTCAGTTCCTTCAATATCTCCATCCATAAATAACCCATATATTGGAACTCAATCCATTTACACCAGATCTAAAACACTCAAACTTGTTGAATTGTGATATATTACCTCTTATAATTTCAAATAATATTCCTATTGAACATGAAAAAAATATTTTTAATATTTTGAGGGAGAACATTATGGATATCGAGTGGAACTTGGTAGACATATCATGTATTAGCCCATTCATTTTAATGCATAGGATTATTTGGGAGGATAATGCTAAACTGAAAGGGAAGACACAAGGGAGTCTTAATCTAATTCTTCGTGAAGTTTTGAAAAAACATGTTTAAAATTTTCTTGAGGCAGGTATCATTTATCCAATTTCAGACTCACATTGGGTAATCCCTATCCATGTTGTGCCTAAGAAAGTGTTGTTACTATTATTATAAATGAGGGCGAGGAGATAGTTTTAATGAGGGTGAAAACAGTTGTTGTTTTTATATTGATTATAGTAATCTAAATCAATCCACTTGCAAAGACCATTTACCCCTCGTGTTTTTTGATCAAATGCTTAAGATACTTTCTGGAAGGAAACTCTATTGTTTTTTGGATGTCTTTTCTGGTTATTTTTAGGTCCTTATTATTCTATTGGATCTAAAATGGACTACCCTCACTTTTCCATTTAGTACATTTACCTTCTATAGGATTCCATTTGGGCTCTGAAACTCCCCAAGTACCTTCTAAAGATGCATGGTGAGTATTTTTTCTGATTTTATTGAGAAATTCATAGAGGTTTTTATGAATAATTTTACAGTATATAGTTCCTCATTTTATGAGTTTATCTTTGGTTTTAGATAGGTGTTGAATCATTATATTGAAAAGAATCTTTGAAATTTGAACAGTGTAATTTTATAAAATATCATGGCATTGTCCTTGGGCATATAGTGTTAAAACATAGAATAGAGGTTGATAGATCCATTATAGATATTATTTTATCCTCAAACTATCCTTAATGTGTGTGTGATGTTAGATCATTCTTAAGGAATGTGGGATTTTATCGACTCTTCATCAATGAATTTTGTGAGTTTGTTCTTCCATTGTTATGATAACTTAAAAAGGTTTATTTTTTTGTATTTTATTATTTGTTTCTTTATTCCTTTGATGGGATAAAGAAGCATCTGACCACTCCCCCAATCACACATCCCCCATGGTGGGACATTCCATTTGAGCTTATGTGTGACGCTTCATGCTTCATAGCTGGAGTTTTCATGTCACAGAAGGTAGAGGTACATTCACATGTGATTTCCAATCCATTTAAGACATTGGATTCAGCCAAATAAAACTAAACAATGATGGAAAAAGTAGTTTCTTTCCATAAAATTTTCATTGGATAAATTCCATTAATATTTATCGATCTTTAAAGTGTTTTTTTTCACACCATGCATCTCTGACCTACCTCATGAAGAATCCATATGCAAGGACCAGACTTATCTGATGGATTCAAATTCTTAAATAATTATATATATATAGATAAATGAGAATAATATTTCATAGAAAATGGTGGATAATAAATTGAGTAGTTTTACTCACTCACTAAATGAAAACACGTTGGACCAGGAACAACTGCGAGAAACATTTATCTAATATAATATTTATACACTCACCGGTATGCATCATGCGTATGTTGATTTAGTGAACTACCTAGTTGCATCAAAAATTACTTCAAATGTAATGAAACATCAAGTCTAGAAAACTAAATCATATTTCTAGGTTTTATGTGTGGGAGGATCCCTTCATCTAACACATGTGCAGTGATCAGGTTATTAAGAGTTGTATTCCTGATCATGAGTTTGAGTCTGTTTTTCATTTTTTCCATACATTTTCATGTGGGGGTCACTTTGGACCCCAACGAATAGCTATTGAAATCTTAGACTCTGGATTATATTGGGCTAGATTATTCCATGATTCACATGTGTTTGGTAAGTCTTGCTCACACTGCCAACACACTGGTAATTTTACTAGGATACATGATGTAACATCCCAGGTAAATAAAGAATAATACATTTTCATATTTATTAATATTTTTGAATTAAATATTAATTTTACTTTAAAGGGGTTTCTATGTTCGATAGCGTACCCGATACAACAAAGTGCTTCTTTGAAATCTAACGTTGCACACTAGTAATATAATAATATTATATTAAATGGTAGTTAACAGGGAGTCGTTGTATTGGATGGAATGAATATAAAAAACTAAAATATGATTATATATGTTTTTTAAATGTTTTTACATTTATCCAATTAATTATTAAGGTTTAAAATAAGAAAAGAATCCAATTTTAGGCATAGATACTCTAAAATATTCACTAAAAGGTCGAATTATCACCTTTTGATGGCGAACCTTCTTTGAATATAGTTTTTGTCACTCTTATAAATTTTATTGGACCAAATAAAATTCTTCTTTAGAATCGGGACATGAAATTTTACTTTGTGTAAATTTTCGGTATTTTTCCGATAAAGTTCATTTTTTTAATGAATAGTGAAAAAATGTTGTATTTTAATTCAAAACCTCTTTTTAATATAATTTATTTATATGATTAGATTATATTTTTAATGTCTTTTATGGTGAAATTAGAACATACTTTTACCATTTAATCCAATGGTGGTCATTGGAATTAATTTCACTTTGAAATTGGACATAAACTATTGTCAATCTTTTAATATATATTGTTTCTTAAAAACACGCTATCTGTTTTGAAAAAGGGAATTAATTATTAAATTAATTAATGAAAATTATATGTTTTGAATTTTAAAAAATAGACATCATTTTTTAATTCGGAATATCAAATATATCTTAGGGTGAATTTTTGGTATTTTTCGGAAAAACATCAATTTTTGATGAATAGTGAAACCACTAAGTGGTAGTTAAAAAACTGATTTTTCATTTAAATGAAACTTTACCACTTTTGTGAATTTAATTTCAAAAATATTACATACATGGTTGTCATTATAATTTAAAATTTGGTTCAATGGGATTAAAATAATTTTTTGGTGAATAGTAACTTTTAAGTTTTATTAATCGCGATTAAAGGTAATTAGTGTAATTTAAGGTAAAAATAATGTTTTAATAATATTAAATGACCTTTACACATGTAATAACCTTATTGGATGTGTCATGGCCGACGAATAAAATCCATGGGTCAACTTGGGGACCCAATGGAGCCACTTTGGAAGGAAAATGACATTAATAACTTTTTATTTAAAGTTAAAATAAAAATGTCACAAACATGTATTGTTTTACTAAAACAGTTTTTACATGGGGTTATACAAGTCATATTTTTTAATATAAATATTAATTATAAATATAAAAATATTTCCTACATCATGATTTTTTTTAAAATTTTATTCATTAAATATAATAAATTATTTATGACACCATGATGATGCAGCGATTACCTTGTTAATTAACGATTTAAATAAAATGAAACGATAATGTAAAATCTAAGACCTACACTTGTCAAAAACCAATTGTATGGATGGATTTCGAACTCTTATCACCTTATCCTAGAAATATATAATTTTGGGACCTTTAAAATCTGAAACTCATTATATAATAAAGTAACATTTTATAACATTCCAAGAGTGCCCCCCTCTCCTCTTATAAAAGTCCCCCACATCTACCACCTTACCCACACCTCTCAAGCCATTTTATCGGCCATGATATGCTCCTTTTATATCTCCATATCCCTCTACTCATCCTAGAATCCTTACCTTAGGCAGAAAGCTCTTCAACAAACCCTTTTGGTTCAAACCAAGAGGAGTTACCCGATTTAAAGGTAATGTCTTCACTTGTGTTCTTTTGTTTTATTTTGCTTCTCCAACCCCCTAAACTATTATTATTCCTTTATTTTGTAACAAAAAAAGTATCT
The DNA here is from genome assembly GCA_963277665.1 of Viscum album. NCBI lineage: Eukaryota > Viridiplantae > Streptophyta > Magnoliopsida > Santalales > Viscaceae > Viscum > Viscum album. The sequence continues at coordinate 43,951,216 of OY728162.1, forward strand.
TAAAAATACTAGGATGTTTTTATGAGAATTATTTGATTTACACTTACGCACACCTCTGTCTAATGGTTAAAGAACATATTGTTTCTGTGGTTGGTGAATTTATGCCTCACGAAACGATGATTGTTCAATATTCTATTAAAAACATTCATGGTGGCCATTAAGATGTCACACTATTTATATATGATATATATTATGTTTATTTTTTCCTTATGCTTCTTCATTTTTCATTTATGGCATACCTTTATGGTTTCCATTATGGGTAAACACGATAATTATATTTTAGGAAGTGCAGACTACCGCCCCCTCAAAGTGATTTGATTCGTTAATGCCATATGTGGGACGTATAAAGGATGGAGTTAATGATATTATATATGATATTATACTGGAATTATAATATAATTTTATATAATTATTATTTCACTCCATTAAATATGAAATATAATTGAAAGTAGCGTTCATACGTACGTACGGCTTACCGTCTACATGAACGGTGCATTTCATTTTTTAGCTCTAAATGTTATATACTATTATAAATACATGTATATTCTGGATATATATGATATATATGATATCCAAATCATGTATATCATTCTGTATATAGTGAACCTTTGACCACATGAAGAACATGTAATTGTAAGAAGTCCATTTTTGACTTAAGAACCAAATATCGACAAAAATGAACATTATTAACTTAAATGATTACATAATGTTTATAACATGGAAATAAGTGATATAAAAGGAATAATAAGATTGAAAAAGGTTCATAATCAAGTAGAAATTAACTTTAGTTAATTATTCAAGAGATTAAAGAGGAATCGAGTCATGTCAGACACGTGGTAAGGGACTTCGTCTCAATCTCCATTCATTGAGGAATATTTTGTTTTATAAAAAACTTTCTTTTATATGGTGTATAAACCCCTTTGACTTTAAATTTTATAAAAAAAGTAATATTTTTCTACGAAGCGTTTTACTAAATGAAAAAAAAGGAATGTTTATTTTAACATACGCGGTGACAATGACCTTTTCTGCCGCCGCAAGTATTATTTGGTCTTTGGCTTCCTCAACAAGCCGTAATGTTTTTAAAATGAAATAAAAACCATATAATCTTTTATGTATTTTGGTATTGAAAATGGTTTTTATAATGGAATTGTTATGTCAATATATTTAAGTGATATATTTTGATCTAAATGTGGAAATTTTTTCTTTCCATTATATTTTTTTATGTCTTATGATTTTATAATGGTACATGGAAATTTGACGGGTGGTTACGTGGTAAACCATATGATGGGTGGTGTCGTGAATACTAGGATGGGTTGTTATGTTATAACCTCCAATGGATTGGGTATGGAAGTCGGCCGTATGTCTATTCCATTTAGTGATATGTGTGGAAGTCGACCGTATGGTTATTCCATTGAAGTATGTTTATGTCCCCAGTTACCTTTATATGTTATGTGTTATTTATATGGGTTTTATGGTAATCATTTGGTTACAAAAGGGTAAGTATTGATCTTATATTCAGTGAAGAGTATTTACTAATTCATAAAGGTGGAAAGTATTACTTTGATAAATTATTCATGGTTTACTTTTTGTTTTGAAAAACTAACAGTTTTCCTTCTTTGTGTATCCCTTACTGAGATTTTTATGCTCATCCCAAGTTTTTTTTTTGAAATGTTTTTTACAGGAACTAATGTGGAATAGGGTCAAGGATGGGATCAAGGAAAAGTCATGATGTCTTAAACATGGAACTAGACGTGACTCTCTCTCTCTCTCTTTTTAAGAGTTCATGTTTTGTAAAAAAAAATCTCTGTAGAAGTCTCTACTGTGTATTCTTTTGAGATGTAATAGTTATGATCTAATTCTATAAAACTGTAAACCCGAAAAGATCCTCAATGTGAATTATTCATTTAATTAAATATTAAGTAATGTTTAAGGTTGGGGACTTATAATTTGTATCAGAGGTCGGTTTAGATAACTGTAGGAGTTAGAATTCTATTAAATGATTATCCAAAAATATTTTTTTTAATGGTAAAATTGAAATTATATAGCACTTTAAGATTACCATGTTGCTTCATCTAAGAAATGTTTGTTCAGAATGGTTTTCTACAAAGGAAACAAGGCAGCTATGTTGGGATGACATCAGGAGGAAGAAAACCTTCCAAATCAGCAACCTGAGATGGTCAGAATTAGAACTGAACAATTTGTTGCAGTGATGGAACAGTTGAATCAGGATATAAATGGTGGTGGTATCCATGCACGAGATCATCCAGATCAACTGCAGAGGAACATGTCAGTGTTGGAACATTTCATGAGGCAACATCCCCCATCATTCAGAGGATCATCTGACCATGTGCTAGCTGAAGGGTGGATTAAAGCACTGGAGAATATTTTTGATGTCATGGGGTGTTTAGAACATCAAAAGGTTAGTCTTGTTGTTTACAGTTTTGAAGGTGAGGCAGATCAGTGGTGGTCGATGATGAAAAATATCAGGGATTGTGATGAGATGTATGATCTTCACTTGGATGAATTCAAAGGTATGTTTCTTGAGAAATATTTTCCTATGGTGGTTCATCTTAGGATGGAAAAACAATTCCTCGAATTGAGGCAGGAGGATGAATTAGTAGCTGCTTATGAAGCAAAGTTCACTCGACTGGAAAGGTATGTTCCAAATTTCATACGAGATCTTGATAGTAAAATTAACCGTTTTTACTCAGGGTTAAATCCAAAGTATCGAAGGGCTTTAGCTTCTCGTGAATTCAAAAGTTATGGAAAACTTATTCAATGTGCGGAGAAGGTGGAAATAGAGTTTGCCGATGATCCGGTGTTCTTTGAAAAATAACAGAATAACAGGTCCAGTTGGCAGGAAAAGGGGAAGAATTCATCAAAGAATCAAGGAGGTAAGAAAACCAAATATCCAACTTGTGAGAAGTGTGGTAAAATTCATCCTGGAGAATGTTTATCCATGTCTGGAAAGTGCTTTCAGTGTGGTAAGTCTGGTTATATTTCTCATAACTGTAAGGAAGATGATCATGCAGGCAATGAAAAGCCAGCGTTAAGATGTTTTAAGTGTAATGAGATGGGTCAGTGTGAAAATGAGTGTCTAACAAAGAACTCAACTGGGGGAAAGCAGCCAGGCTACAAGAGGAAAGGGTGGTGAAATCCTTTGCAACTACTTTAGCAGATATTTGGCCATCGAATGAAGTAGTATCAGGTACACTGTTTGTTTGTTCAGATTATGCAAATGTGTTTTTTGATTTAGTGTCTACACATTCTTTCATTTCTGAAAAGTTTTCTAGTAAATTGGGAATTCCATCTCAAGATATGAATCCTGAACATATGGTAAAAACACCCAGAGGGAACGTTGGGACAAAAATAAAATATAAGAACCTTCCTATCCTTGTGTGCAGAAAGAATCTACCTGCAAACCTTATTGTTTTGCCTATAGTAGAGTTTGATGTTATTCTGGGCATGGATTGGCTTTCTGTTAATCATGCTAATATTGACTACAGGGCTAAAGAGGTTTCTTTTCAGAAAGATTTTCAGTTTGTGTAAAAGAATGAACCCTTTGTTTTGATAACATATTAGGAAGTTGAGAAACTAGTAAAAGATTGAAATGAATGTTACCTTGCACAAATTGTTGAAAATAAAGGAACTGTACAGCTTAATTATGTGCCAGTTGTAAATGAGTATCTTGATGTTTTTCCTGATGAGTTTCCTGGTATTATTCATGATCAGGAAGTTGAATTTAATGTTGAATTAGTTCCTGATTCTAATCCAATTTCAAAACCCCCTTATTGAATGGATCAAGTTGAACTTTTAGAGTTAAAGAACCAATTGCAGGAGTTATTATATAAAGGTTTCATTCGACCTAGAACATCACCATGGGGTTCTCCTGTCTTGTTTGTTAAAATGAAATATGGTTCAATGAGACTTTACATTGATTATAGATCCTTGAATAACAACGCTGTTAAGAATAAGTATCCTTTGCCTCATATTGATTATTTGTTTGATCAGCTCCAGGGAGCTCAGTATTTTTCGAAGATTGACTTGAGGTCGGGGTACCATCAGTTGAATGTAAAAGAAGCAGATGTTCCGAAGACTGTGTTTCGCACTAGATATGTCCATTATGAATTTGTAGTTAGTCCTTTTGGGTTAACCAATGCACCATCTGTATTCATGGACCTTTTGAATAGAATTTTCCATGAGTTCTTGGATAAGTTTGTGGTTGTTTTCATTGATGATATTTTGGTGTTTTCTAAAATTAAAGAGGAGAATGAAAGTAATTTAAGGGTTATCTTGCAAACCTTAAAAGAAAAGAAACTGTTTGTAAAATTCAGAAAGTGTGATTTTTGGTTACAACAAATTTCATTCCTTGGTCACATTGTTTCAAAAAATGACATAATTGTTGATCCTGCTAAAACAAAAGTTGTTGAAGAATGGCCAAGACCCACAACTGTAACCGAGATTCTTAGTTTTCTTGGTTTGGAAGGTTACTACCGAAGGTATGTTTAAAATTTTTCATGGTTATCTAGTCCAATGACTATGCTAAATCGGAAGGGTGTTAAGTTTATCTGGACAAAATAATGTGATGATTGTTTTCAGGAATTGAAAAGAGGATTGGTGAATGATCCAGTTTTGGAACTTCCTTCCAGGAATGGTGAGTTTGTTATCTATAGTGATGCTTCGTTGAAGGTACTTGGTTGTGTCCTTATGCAGAATGACCAGGTAATTTCTTATGCTTCACGTCAGTTGAAAACTCATGAGTTCAATTACCCTACACATGATTTGGAATTAGCTGCTGTTTTTTTTTTTGCTTTAAAATTTTGGAGGCTTCATTTTTATGGTTTAATGTGTGAAATATATACTGATCACAAAAGATTAAAGTATATATTCACTCAGAAATAATTGAACATGAGACAGATGAGATGGCTGGTATTAATCAAGGATTATGATTGTACAATTCATTACCATCCGGGAAAATCAATTAAAGTGGCTGATGCTTTGAGTCAAAAAAGTAAAGCTTCATTAACCATGCTACATTTGGAATGAGATCCTTTGGTTTTTGATTTGATGAACTTTAGCATAGAAGTTTTTGGTGGAGGAAGTTCTTCTGTTTTTTTCTGGTGTCAGTGAGATCATCTCTATCCGACAAAATTAAGCAAGCGCAGAAGAAAGACAGTGGGTAGCAGAAAAAGGTAGTGATGGTTTGGAAGGGTAAGTTGCCTAAATTTAACATTGATAATGATTGTTTTTTGAGGTTTGGGAAGATATTATGTGTGCCATGTGATTCACATTTGAAGAATTAGTTGTCATGTGAGGATCATAGTTCCCCGTTTTCAGCTCATCCTGGCAGTACTAAGATGTACAGAGATCTGCAGGAGTATTACTGGTGGGATGGAATGAAAAGAGATATTGCAGATTTTACTATGAAGTGTTTGACTTGTCAGCAGGTTAAAGCAGAGTGGCAGTTCCCGAAAGGGATGCTGCATTCATTACCGGTGCCAGAGTGGAAATGGGAAAATATATCCATGGACTTCATTGTGGGATTACCAAAGACATCTCAAGGTAATAATGCAATCTGGGTTATTGTTGATCAATTGGATAAATCTGCTCATTTCCTTCATATTCGAGATACTTTGTCTCCAGATCAACTTGCTTGATTTTATGTTAAAGAGATGTTCAGGTTGCATGGAGTTCCCCTCTCTATTGTATCTGATCGTGATCCCAAGTTCACTTATAACTTTTGGGAAGGCCTTCAGAATTCATTGGGTACTAAATTAAATCTTAGTATAGATTTTCATCCTCAATCAGATGAGCAGTCAGAACGAACAATTCAGACCTTGGAGGATATGCTACGTGCTTGCTCGATGGATTATCATGGATGTTGGGACCAACATCTTTCATTGGTTGAATTTTCATATAATAATAGTTTTCATTCCAGTATACAGATGGATCCGTTTGAAGCATTATATGGGAAGCGATGTCGAACTCCAAATTTTTTGGATGAAGTGGGTGAAAGGAAGCTGATGGGACCAGAATTTGTAGAAGAGATGGCAGAAAAAGTTCAGTTGATTCAGAAACACATGAGAACAGCTCAGAGCAGGCAGAAAAGTTATGCGGATAACTGAAGGAAGGATATATCTTTCGAGGTTGGTGATCATTTTTTTCTCAATGTTTCACAATGGAAAAGTGTTATGTGATTTGGTAAGAAAGGAAATCTGAGTCCAAGGTTCATTGGACCATATGAAATTCTAGAGAGACTTGGATCAGTTTCTTACTGAGTAGCTTTACCTCTGATTTTATATCACGTTCACAATGTTTTTCATGTTTTGATGTTGAGAAAGTATATTCCAGATCCATCTCATGTTTCGAGCCTGGAGGTAGTTCAGTTGGAAGAGAATCTCTCTTATGAAGAACAACCAGTCTAGATTCTTGACAGTAGAGAGCAAGTGTTTTGGAATAAGGTAATTCACTGGGTAAAAGGTTTTGTGGAAAAACCATATGGTTGAAGAGGCAACATGGGAATCTGAAAATTCTATGAGGGATAAATACCCCCACTTATTTTGATAAGTGAATAAAATTGCGAAGACGCAATTCCCAAAAGGGGGGAAGGATGTAACATCCCAGGTAAATAAAAAATAGTACATTTTCATATTTATTAATATTTGCAAATTAAATATTAATTTTACTTTAAAGGGGTTTCTATGTTCGATAGAATACCTGATATGCAACAAAGAGTTTCTTTGAAATCTTACGTTTCACACTAGTAATATAATAATATTATATTAAATGGTAGTTAACACGTAGTCGTTGTATTGGTGGGAATGAATAGAAATAACTAAAACATGATTATATATTTTTGTTAAATGTTTTTACATTTATCCAATTAAAGATTAAGTCTTAAAATAAGAAAAGAATTCAATTTTAGGCATAGATACTCTATAATATTCACTAAAAGGTCGACTTATCGCCATTTGATGGTGAACCCTCTTTAAATATAGTTTTGGTCACTCTTATACATTTTATTGTACCAAATAAAATTCTTCTTTAGAATCGGGACATCAAAATTTACTTTCTGTAAATTTTTGGTATTTTTCTGATAAAGTTCATTTTATAATGAATAGTTAATAATGTTGTATTTTAATTCAAAACCTCTTTTTAATCTAATTTATTTATATGATTAGATTTTGTTTTGAATTGGTTTTAAGGTGAAATTAGTATATACTTTTACCATTTAATCCAATGGTGGTCATTGGAATTAATTTCACTTTGAAATTGGACTTAAACTGGTGTCAATCTTTGGATATATATTGTTTCCTAAAAACACGCTATTTGTTTTGACAATGGAAATTAATTATTAAATTAATTTTTGCAACTTATATGCTTTGAATTTTGTAAAATAGACATCATTTTTGAATTCTGAATATAAAATATAGCTTAGGGTGAATTTTTGGTATTTTTCTGAAAAACAACAATTTTAGATCAATAGTGAAACCACTAAGTGGTAGCTAAAAAACTGATTTTTCATTTAACTGAAACTTTACCACTTGTGTGAATTGAATTTGAAAAATCTGACATACATGGTTTTCATTAGGATATAAAATGTGGTTCAATGGGATTAAAATAATTTTTTGGTGAATAGTAACTTTTAAGTTTTATTAATCGCGATTAGAGGTAATTAGTGTAATTTAAGATAAAAATAATGTTTTAATAATATGAAATGACCTTGACACATGTCCTACCCTTATTGGATGTGTCATGGACGACCAAGACAATCCATGGGTCAACTTGGGGGGACCGGAATCATCTCGAGTTATGTTTTTAACTAGAATATCCAGTACACCGTTCAGATCAGAACACATGTCTGGTTATGTTTTGAGTCGTCGGATCGCTCTTCATAGCGATTCATTTGAATCGATGGGCTAGACGGATTTTCCTCTGCTTTGCCACTTTTGATTCAGGGTCAACTGCTCCTCGGCCGCGACGACGGTGAGGAAACCCTAAGAGGCCTCCCTAAAATCTGTCGGTACGACAACCAAAACGACTCGAGCAACTACGGGAACAACAATGCCTGAATACTACTGCAGATCAGGTGTGACAACGGCGACGAAATCTTGAAATACCGCCCTAAAATCTGGCAGCACGACGACCACAAAGGCGTGGTTTTTTTCAACGACGACTGCTTCACTCCAGCGTGGTTTCATCTCACTGTGAAATAGAGATATTTGTACAAAAGAACAGAAATGTCTGACAAAGGTGGCGTAACATAATTACAGTTGCATAAATATGTATCAGTATTTCATTTCTGTTACGATTTATTATTTAGAACTTTTGTGTTATGAGCTGTTTTCTGTAAATGTTCTCTCTCTCAATTAATTTAGAATACCATTTTTTTCTGGTGTATCGTTCCTCATTAGAAATTCAAATGCAATTTCCCCTTGAGGTCTATGTACGTTCCACTTTAACATGTACTAAGTTTTCAATGAAGGTTTCACTTGAAATCATTTTTTAGTGTGGAAGTTCCAGTTATACTTCGAATAGAAATCCCAATGGAACTCCCACTAGAAGTCGCACTGGAAGTCCCACTGGAAGTTCGCCACTCAAAGTTCCTCCTGGGACTTCCACTGGAAGTTCCAGGTGGATTTCCAGTGGGACTTCCAGTACGACATCCAGTGGGACTTTCATTGTAATTTTCAAATAATAAATTCAATCATTTTTACAATAAATATGTGTAACAAATGAAATGAATATTTGTTTTAAATTTCTATTGGAAGACCCACCGGAAGTTCCACCGGAAGTCCTATTGAAAGTGCCACTGGATCTGCCATTGGAAGTTCCAGTGGGACTAGTAGAACTTCCAGGGGCTGTGGGACTTCAAGTGGGACTTCCAGTGGCAGTTCCAGTGGGAATTCCAGTGGCACTTCCTGTTGGACTTTTAGTGGGACTACTAGTGAGACTTCCAGTGGGACTTTCAGTGGAATTTTCAAATAAAAAATTAAATCATTTTTACAATAAATATGTGTCACAAATGAAACGCGTATTTGATTTAGTTTTCCACAAGAAGTTCCACTGGAACTGCCACTGGAACTGACATTGGATCTTCCAGTGGAAGTTCCTGGGGGACTAGTAGAACTTCTAGTTGATGTGGTACCTCAAGTGGGACTTCCAATGGCAGTTCCAATGGGCATTCCAGTGGCAGTTCCAGTGGCACTTCCTGTTGGACTTCGAGTGGGACTTCTAGTGTGAATTCCAGTGGGACTTTTAGTGGAATTTTCAAATAATAAATTCATTCATTTTTATAATAAATATGTTTGAAAAATGAAATGCATATTTTTTTAATTTTCCACAGGAAGTCCCACTGGAAGTGCCATAGGAAGTCTCATAGGAAGTGCCACTGGAACTACCACTAGAACATCCACTAGAACTTCCAATGGAAGTTATAGTGGGACTAGTAGAACTTCCAGTGGTTGTGGTACTTCAAGTGGGACTTCCAGTGGAAATTCCAGTGGGCATTCTAGTGGCACTTCCAGTGGCACTTCCTATTGGACTTCGAGTGGGACTTCCAGTGTGACTGCCAGTGGAACTTTTTTTGGCACTTATAGGGGGACTTCCAGTGGGACTAGTGGGACTCCCTCTTGATTTTCCAGCGGAGCATCCACTGAAGTCCCAAAGTAACTTGAACTTTTCCTACCTTCTATACTGTAATTTTGTGGATGACCCCAATAATTCCTTAATTTCTATTTTCAGGTGTGCATTTTAGGTCAAATTTGACCTCCTTACAAATACTTTTTCAAGAAATAAAAGATCAACTGAAAGATGGTCATAGAAATGCTTTGCGCACTACTCCATTTTGGAATATGTTTGAAGCATTCATATCCAATATAGTAACAACATCGGATTCCAAAAAATCTGATATTTCTGTTATGTATGTATTGGATAACTACAATCCTTCAACAACTGCTTTCCGATTCGGTGGAGGGGAAAGACATTTCTCTGAAGCTGATATCCAAAGGATCTTTGCAATAACCGAAGGTGAAATAGAAATGGATGACTCCTACTCGTTAAAACCAACAAAGGCATCATTATATTTACAGAGATTTCAAACTGGTGTCAATTTTTTTACACAAAAGGCAATAAAATCGGCCCTTTTGGAAGCAAAGTAGGGAGATGAAGAACCCGATCGTCTTGACACAGCAGCACTTCTATGTTTATACACATGTACAACTATTTTTTCCCTACTACAGGTTATTACCAAAGTTGGGGTTTTATCAATTTTTTGTATACTTCAAGAGACATGAGAACACTAAAGTGGTCTCGTGAAATACACCAACAGTTGATGAGATCAATTAAAGAATTTCACACTCACCGTGTAAGGATTACGGGGGAAATTATTGCTTTACTGGTAAGCATTATTATTTATTTTCAATTCAATGTATAATAAAATAGTCATATGCTTCTTGTTATTGTAATATTTGTATTGTAAAGAAAGTGGACTAGTGAAAGGGAATGGACAAATAGCTAATCCACCTTTCACAAAGTGGATTCTGCCTGATTTTGATGATGCTTTAAAGAAATTGAAGATTCATCAAGTTCCAACTTCAAAGGATCCAGTAATGGTTATGGAAGCTTCTTTTGGACGACAAAAAAAGGGTATTCCATAGAAGGACAGAATAAAAGTAGAAATAAATGAGCCAGCAATGGTTATAGAAGATTATGTTGGACACTAGGGACAGGGAGAACCATAGGACGATAGAATTAAAGTTCTTGCAAAAGAAAATTCTTCCCTGAGATGAAAACTTCATAAAATGGAAGCAATTATTAAAAAGCAGACCGAAAAAATTAAAAGATTGAAGCAGTTAGTAAAAGAATGTAGTGCTGAAAGGGGTCATTAAATAATGGTGGAAACTCAGACAGAGAGTACAATTGAACTTTAAATGTAGCAAGATCCTTCAAGAAAACCTGCATCTCCCCCCAAAGCAGAACAGTAGAAGGAAAGCCATAAAGTAGGAGCCAGGATTGAGGAGCCTGCAGAACAACTACAAGAAGATGCTGAACAGACAACACCTGTACATCAAAGCATCCAACAGAAAGAAACCAAGAGTCTCCAAAAAAGATCAATGATTAGAAATGTCAAGTCCATAGCGAGGAAGCAGAATAAATTAGATTCCTATTTTTAGTATCAAACCCGATACACAAGACGAAGAATAGCAGCAGGCCAAAAAAAGTTAGAAGAAGAAGAAACTCAACTGGAAAAACCAATTGACATAGACTATGTTTCAATGAAAACAGAACAAAGAAAGGCTGTCAGAAGTCTACCAAGAATACCAAAATGGGTAAGGCAGAGTAAACGGCTGCAGAAAAAAAGACTACAAGCAGTTGGAAAATATTCTCCAGATAGAAGCAGGCTGGTATGTCTGCCCTTAATTTCAAGGATTTCAATTCAATTCCCCTGAACTGTATTTGTTTTCTTATACATTATTGTGTTTATAATGTATTCAATATGTTTGGGAAGCTGAAAATGGCTTGTATTCAGTTGGAATAGATGACATTTTCCAACTTTTGACAAAAACCATGACAAGTAGCCGGGTGAGCCTTAATTAAACAGGATTACTGTAAAGTAATATTCAATTAGTCTCACATCCACCATTGTTTTTTTATTGATATCATGTTATAGATTCCTATACTCAGATTATCATTAACAAGCGTCAAATAGGGAAGATGGCTGGAATCTTTGATAATAAATCAACAACGATTACTAATATCGCATTGGTAAGTCTATTATTACCTATGTTCTTGAAGTTTTAAAGATAGTAATTGATATTTTGCCTCACTATACTCATTTTTTCAGAGCATTATATCTAGGAAGAACAACAATTTAAAAGAATGTTTGGTTGAGAATCCCATAAAAGATGAAATGAAGTTGAATGGAAAAGTCTTCATCCCCATCAACACAGATAATCTTCATTGGACTTTTCTTATCTTTGATATTGAATGAAAAAATTTCTACTACTATAACTCCACGTAGCCTCGCATGGGTCCTACTGTAATTGATTGTTACCAACAAGATTCTCTCCAAATGGTAAATTCTATCCTCTTCGACATCTAATACATTTTCATATACACGAACTAACTCATTACAATTTATACAACACATGAAAAAAACATTTATTAAACAAGTCATCAGAAAATGGAATCCAGAATATCTAGAGATGACTGTTGCAGCGCTTCCATTTATAGTGGAAGATATTCCCCAATAGGGGGATGCAACATTAGATTGCGGGGTAATTGTATGTTATCTAATTGAGAATATGGCGAAGGATCAAGGGTATAATAGGACCCTATCGCAAGAAGAAGTTGATGACATGCGCCTGTATATGACGCACTGTTTCCTAACAGACCCTGCATATAGTTGGAATGAAACATCATATAGAAGTAAGAGCTGTCTTGTAAAAATAGTAAAACCAGAATGAAGAAAATGTAAACTAGTCCGGGACAATGGATGAATTGTTATGTTATCATTTTCACTGTGCTGGGAATATTATGTCCTTATGAGGGGAACCATTTTCTTTTCAGGGATTTTATTTGGTTTTGTTTTTAGATTTAATGATTGTAATTGATACTTGTAAGTGGATGATTCACACTTTAAGGATATTATCTTTACTCTTTGTGAGTTAAGTTTGGCCAACATCTGGAATTCATCAGAAGATGGAGAGTCACCAAATGGACTGACATCTCCCAAAGATCCAATAACTCTTACTCAAGTATTCTGGATTTCTTCATCAAAATTCAAGAACCAAGATTTATCACATCCTCACAGAACAGATGCATACAGAATTGTGTAACTTGGATTTATCTCATCTTTATAGTTCCATATAGAATAAATGCATAAAGTACATTTACAATTTCGTGAAGTATCTCAATCCCACTGCTAATCCATTACAACCGAAACTGGATACAGGCTATAGATTTTACAACTCAGTCATTACAATTTAAAAAACTACTCCATCCAATGTTGTCTACACTGCTCGGCCTCTTCCAATGCTATCCCAGCAATCTACCTCCCAAGATGAAGTTCCAAATTGGTAGAATAGTCTTCCTACAATATAAAAAGTACATAATTACAAACGGTTATGGAAAATAATGCTCATAAAAAAATACATGTGAATCTGTTTTTCTAGCTTGAACACAAAAATCTGATCTTTCTTGCTCCTTGACTCCCTACGTGCAAACAATAATGATATCAAATAACATATTAACAATAAATAAATGCACTTATAAATGAAATGCATCATAAAATGAAATCATACAGTCATCATAGCAATAGGAATTTTTTTTATTCAATTGTTTCCCCTTTCGGCAGCCATTGTCTAAAAATATTTTCAATCTATCTCCCCCTTTCCTGTTTGGTTTTTTTAAAAGAATACTTTCTAAAAAATTTGTCTGAACTAGCACAACCATTAACTTTATCCACTGATGAATTTATGATAGACAACTCTTTTGCAAAATTATTGAAATTTGAGAAGGCGATGTCATAACCCGCATCTGTCTCACAAGCTACAGTAATTAACGTCATTCCCATTCGTGCTAAATCTTTGTAACATTTTTCTACAACTGATTTTCTATCAGCATGTACCTCAACAGAAGATCCTTTTAACATCACAATATTTCTTGCCAATCGGGTCTATCTACCCAAAATATATTTTTCAGGTATTTGTCTCACATCAATCCGGTCAAAAAAATTTAAAACATGGCAACAAAGATACCCAACAGACTCGAACGTTCGACAAGAACATTCAAAAAAATAGTTGAAGCTTCATATGATACACAGAATTGATCTTCAAAATGAACCATTCCAATAACATAACTGAATTGAACTCCACTTTCAATACAAGATATCAAAAAACAAGCACCAACCAATTGATATTCATGCTGAAATATATCAAATAATTTATGTGTATATCTAGTAGAAACCTGGAACATCAATGCATGGTAAGGGTAAAGATTACAAGGCAGCTTCTCCCGCATCTCAAATTCTGCGTTTGTTTCACGATACAGATTTTTTTCCCACAAGCACTCAAACTGCTTAAAGAAATCAACAACACTTAACATTTGATGAACATAATTTTTAAGAAATCCATTAAAACATTCACTTAATTGACTGCTTCAAATACCCAATGTTAAAGCATATTTCAAATAGAAATACACCTACTTTTCTCACAATACAAAAACATCATCTAGCCCCTGCGATTTCCCATCCCCATATTCTTCTCTAAGGGAAGACCACTCCTTATCAAACTGAATTTCATCATGGTATTCGAACATACACTTCTTAAATCTAGTTAGAAAACTAGATCCATCTTTCATCCATTTACATAATTTCTTAATTCCATTTTGCATCAAAATCCACGAACAAAGGCAATGTCGAGTACCCACTAAAACTACAGAAATGGATTTTCCCATTGCTGCATCTTGATCAGTAAAAATTGTTTGAGGACTCTTCATGTGATGTACCTGTAAAAATTTCAGAAACAACCAAGAAAATGGAGTCATTGTTTCATCATATAACAAACCTGCCCCAAAAACAACAATCTCCTGATGATGACTGAAACCCACAAAAACAACTAAGGGCATGTACTCTTTATTAGTGCTAAAAGTGGTGTCAAACACAACAACATCTCCAAACAACTCATAATCTGTTCTCATTTTTGGATCAGCCTTGAAAATATTACTAATTTTACCATTCATGTCAAACTGCAAAGTATAAAAAAATGATGGATTGACATGACATTGTCTTTCCATGTATTCTAACATGCAACATGAATCACCAGGAAGAAAATCTCTTTCCCGTTTAGATCTTAAAAAATTCAAATAATCCACACGCGTGTACCCAATAACATCTAGTCCCCCTAAAATAGCTGTCTCCAACGAGAAAAAATCATTTGGTTTAATACCCGCAGAAGCATTCACATCTAACTCAGCTACTTGTGCTTCTGTTATTTTTCTTTGGGACCTCATCATATGAATTGATTCAGGCCTGTGCAAGGGATGATTATGCTCTTCAACAAATATAGTACATGCATATTGCCCAGAAGACAATAAACTAACCCCCATTCTAGCAAGGCAACATGTACGTGTCTCAGCCAGAGGAAATTTCACCATGTTATCACGTTTTTCAATATTCCTATGACCTTATTTTCTACATGTATAAAGGCTTGATGTGACAAATGATTTATCCTTTCTCTTCTTATTAAGGTATTTTCAGCGTACACTGAATCCATTTACTCCCCCATATTTGACAAAAAACATTATGCTTCATCAAGTGACTTGAACGTCATCCCTACAACTGGTTTATTACAATATGCTACAACATCCACATCAGCATCAACAACATTGCAACACCCTATAACAAAAAACAATACATCAAGAAAAGTATATTAACTTTATAATAAGATTTAATATATTTGAAAATGTATAAACTATATGAACAGAACTGTAACTAAATAAAAATTATTACAAATATATATATATATATATATGTACATAATAAAAATTATTTTTTTGAAATTATAAATATAAAATATAAAATATATATTTCCCACTGGAACTCCCACCGGAAGTTCCACCTGGAACTCCCACCGGAAGTTCCACCTGGAACTCCCACAAGAAATTCCCCTGGAAGTTCCCCTAGAAGTTCTACTGGAAGTTCCACTGGCACTTCCAGTTGGACTTCCAGTGCCAGTGCCTGTGGAACTTCCAGTGGAAGTGCCAGTGGAACTTCCAGTGGAAGTGCCAGTGGAACTTCCAGTGGAACTTTCGGTGGGACTTCCAGGTGGAACTTCTACTGGAACTTCCACTGCAAGTTAAAGATATATATGAAACAAAAATGTAACTAAATAAAAATTATAATATAATTATTTTTCTGAAATTTTAAATAAAAAAACTTATAAAATATATTATCCAGTAGAAGTTCGAGTGGAAGTTCCAGTGGAAGTTCGGGTGGCACTTCCCGTGGGACTTCCCGTGGGACTTCCAGTGGAAGTTTGGGTGGGACTTCTGATGGAATGTCTAGTGGAACTTCCAGTGGATTTTCCAGTTGAACCTCCAGTGGAACATCCCATGGAACCTCACATGGCTTCCGGTGGAACTTCCACTACCAAAAAAACTGAAAGTGGTGCAATGCAACAAAACTATATAGCACGGCAACTTGCAGTGGAAGTTGGAGTGGAACATCCCATGGAACACCCAGTGGAACGTCTGGTGGAACATCCAGTGCAACATCCAGAGGAACCTCTAGGAGACATCGAGACGAACAAGGACATCAAATGGTATTTTCACTGCAAACACCCAAGAAAAAACCACCACTGGAAGAACCGCAATAGGGAAAAACATCATTCGACAGATTTACAACAAGACCAACCAAAAAAGACATAAAATAAACTCGCCCGCAATACCTTCATCGTTATCCGTTTTAAGGAAAACTTTTAAATCTCGAACGAGTGTCTCTCCCTGCCCGAACGTCGAATGAAAATGCACTAGAGCGCTGCAACGCCGCCCTACACAGCTCTCGCCCTGCCCGAACCTCGAACTCGTCACGCGGGCTTCCCGAACGTCGAACGAAAATGCACCAGAGCGCCGCAACTCCACCCTACTCCGGTATTGTTCTTACTCCTCAATGCTGCAACGCCAAATCCCTGGCACGTGCGCTGCGCGTGCAAAATTTCATCTTTGAGATTAAATTTCCCTTCATTGCCACAGGCGGACTAGATGATTCCACCTGTAAAAAGAACACATGTTACGATCCCCCCATATCACCGAACCATCCTGTAAAAGGAGGTACTAGAGATGATAAAAAGAGAACTTGGGGACCCCATGGAGCCACTTTGGTTGGAAAATGACATTAATAACTTTTTCTTTAATGTTAAAATAAAAATGTCACAAACATGTATTGTTTTACTAAAACAATTTTTACATGGGGTAATACAAGTCATATTTTTGACTATAAATATTCATTAGAAAGATAAAAAGATTTCCTACATCATGATATTTGTTTTATAATTTTTAGACATTAAATAAATTAAATTATTTATGACACCATGATGATGCAGCGATTACCACATTAATTGACGATTTAAATAAAATGAAAAGATAATGTAAAATCTAAGACCTACACTTGTGAAAAACCTATTGGATGGGTGGAATTAGAACTCTAATCACCTTATACTCGAAATATATAATTGTGGGACCACTTAAATCCAAATCTCATTATATAATAAAGTAAAATTTTATAACTTTCCAAGAGTCCCCCTCCTCTCCTCTTATAAAAGGCCATCACCTCTAACACCTTACCCACACCTTTCAAGCCATTGGATCGGCCAAGATCTGCAAATGTTATCTCTAAAAATCCATCTACTCATCCTAGAAGCCTTATCTTAGGCAGAAATATCTTCAAGAAACCCTTTTGGTTCAAACCAAGAGGATTTACCAGATTTAAAGGTAATGTCTTCACTTGTGTTATTTTGTTTTATTTTGCTTCTCCAACCCCCTAAACTCTTTTTATTCCATTTTTTGTAAAAACAAAAATATCTTCAATATACTAGAATTTTTTTATGATAATTATTTGATTTAAACTTACACACACCTCCGTCTAATGGTTAAAGAATATACTGTTTCTGTGGTTGGTGAATTTCTACCTCACGAAATGATGATTGTTCAATATTCTTTTAACACCTTTCATGGTGGAAATTAAGATTTAAATCTATTTATATATGATATATATTATGTTTATGTTTTCCTTATGATTCTGTATTTTTCATTTATGGCATTCTTTTATGGTTTCCATTATGGGTAAATGCGATAATTTCATTTTAGGAAGTGCGGACTACCGCCCCCTCAAAGTGATTTGATTCGTTAATGTCAAATGTGGGATGTATAAAATATGGAGTTAATGATATTATAAATGATATTATACTGAAATTATAATATACCTTTATATCATTATGATTTCACTCCATTAAATACGAAATAGAAATGAAAGTAGTGTTCATGCGTACGTACAGCTTACCGTCTCCATGAACGGTGCATTTCATTTCTTACCTCTAAATGTTATATACTACTATAAATACATGTATACGATGGATATATATGATATATATGATATCCAAATCATTAATATCATTCTAGATATAATTAACCTTTGACCACATGAACAACATGTAATTGTAAGAAGTCCATTTTTGACTTAAGAACCAAATATCAACAAAACGAACATTATTAACTTAAATGATTACATAATATTTATAACGTGGTAATAAGTGATATAAAAGGAATAATAAGATTGAAAAAGGTTCTTAATAAAGTATAAATTAACTTTAGTTTATTATTCAGGAGATTAAAGAGCAATCGAGTCATGTCAGACATGAGGTAAGGGACTTCGTCTCAATATCCTTTCATTGAGGCGTATTTTGTTTTATACACCACTTTCTTTTATATGGTGTATAAAACCCTTTGACATTTAATTTTATACAAAAGGAATCTTTTTCTACGAAGTGTTTTACTAAATGACAAAAAGGAATGTTTATTTTAACGTACGTGGTGACAACGACCTTTTCCGATGCCGCGAGTATTATTTGGCCTTTGGCTTCCTCAAAAAGTTGTAATGCTTTTATAATGAAATAAGTACCATATACTCTTTTATGTATTTTGGTATTGAAAATGGTTTTTATGATGGACTTGTTATGACAATATATTTAAGTGATATATTGTGATCTAAGTGTGGAAATGTTTTCTTTCCATTATATTTGTTTTATGTCTTATGATTTTATAATGGTACTTGGAAATTTGATGTGTGGTTACGTGATAAACCATATGATAGGTGGTTCCATAAAAACTAGGATGGGTGGTTATGTTATAACCTCCAATGTATTGGGTATGGAAGTCAGCCGTATGGCTATTCCATTTAGTGATATGTGTGGAAGTCGACCGTATGGTTATTCCATTGAAGTATGTTTATGTACCAAGTTACCTTTATATGTTATTTGTTCTTTATATGGGTTTTATGTTAATCTTTTGGTTACAAAAGGGTAAGTAATGATATTTTATTCAGTGAAGAGTATTTACTACTTCATAAAGGTGAATAGTATTACTTTGATAAATTATTCATGGTTTACTTGTTGTTTTGAAAAACTAATAGTTTTCCTTCTTTATGTATCCCTTATTGAAATTTTTATGCTCATCCCAAATTTTTTTTTTGAAATGTTTTTCATAGGAAATAATGTGGAATAGCATCAAGGATGGGATCAAGGGACATTCATGTTGTCTTAAAAATATAACTAGACATGGATCTCTTTTTTTTTAGAGTTCATGTTTTGTAAAAAAAGAAACTCTGTAGAAGTGTCTACTATGTAATCTTTTGAGATGTAATAGTTATGATCTAATTCTTTAAGACTCTAAACCTGAAAATATCCTCAATGTGAATTAATCATTTAATTCAATATTAAGTAATGTTTAAGGTCAGGGCCTTATAGTTGGTATCAGAGGTCAGTTTAGATAACTTTAGGAGTTAGAATTCTATAAAATGATTATCCAAAAATATTTTTTTTAATGGTAAAATTGAAATGATATATAATTTTAAGATTACCATGTTACTTCATCTAAGACATGTTTGTTCAGAATGGTTTTCCACAGAGGAAACAAGGAAGCTATGTTGGGACAACATCAGGATGAAGACAACCTTCCAAATTAGAAACCTGAGATGATCAGAATTGGAACTGAACAATTTGTTACAGTGATGGCACAGTTGACTCAGGCTATAAATGGTGTTGGTATCCATGCATGAGATCATCTAGATCAACCGTAGAAGAACATGTTAGTGGTGTAACATTTCATGAGGCAACATCCCCCATAATTCATAGGATCATCTGTCTTTGGTCTATCTGATGGGTGGATTAAAGCACTGGAGAAGATTTTTGATGTCATGTGGTGTTCGAAACATCAAAAGGTTAGTCTTGCTATTTACCGTTTTGAAGGTGAAGCAGATCAGAGGTGTTCGATGATGAAAAATATCAGGGATAGTGATGAGATTTATTATCTTCATTGGGATGAATTCAAAGGTATGTTTCTGGAGAAATATTTTCCTAAGGTGGTTCGTTTTTGGATGTAAAAACAATTCCTAGAATTGAGGTAGGAGATGACTCAGTATCTACTTATGAATAAATGTCCACTCAACTAGAAAGGCATGCTCCGAATTTCATACGAGATCTTTATAGTAAAATTATCCATTTTTACTCAGTTTTAAAGCAAAAGTATCGAATGGCTTTAGCTTCTAGTGAGTTCAAAATTTATGAAAAACTTATTCGATGTGCGGAGAAGGTGGAAATGGAGTTTTCTGATAATCAAGTGTTCTTTGAAAAACAACAGAATAAGAGGTCCAGTTGGCAGGCAAAGGAGAAGAATTCATCAAAGAAGCAAAAAGGTAAGAAAACCAAATATCCATCCTATTAGAAGTGTGGTAAAATGCATCCTGGAAAATGTTTATCCAAGTCTGGAAAGTTCTTTCAGTGTGGTAAGTCTGGTAATATTGCTCATAATGGTAAGGAAGATGATCAAGCAGGCAATGAAAATCCAGTGGTAAGATGTTTTTAGTGTAATGAACTGGGTCATTATGAAAATGAGTGTCCAACGAAGAACTCAACTGGGGAAAAGTAACCAGACTACAAGCAAAAAGGGGTAGTGAAATCCTTTTCAACTACTTCATCAGATGTTGGGCCATCGAATGAAGTAGTATCAGGTACACTGTTTGTTTGTTCAGATTATGCCAATGTGTTGTTTGATTTAGGGTCTACAAATTCTTTCATTTCTGAGAAGTTTTCTAGTAAATTGGGAATTCCATCTCAAGATATAAATCCTAAACCTATGGTAAAAACACTCAAAGGGAACTTTGAGACAAAAATAAATTATAAGAACCTTCTTATCCTTGTGTGAGGAAAGAATATACATGCAAACCTTATTTTT
Source organism: Viscum album (assembly GCA_963277665.1). NCBI lineage: Eukaryota > Viridiplantae > Streptophyta > Magnoliopsida > Santalales > Viscaceae > Viscum > Viscum album. The sequence continues at coordinate 43,972,222 of OY728162.1, forward strand.
TTACCTCTAGTAGAGTTTGATGTTATTTTAGGTGTGGACTGGCTTTCTGTTTATCATTCTAAGATTGACTGCAGGGAAAAAGAGGTTTCTTTTAAGAAAGATTTTCAGTTTGTGTTCAAGAAAGAACCCCTGATTTTGATAACATATCAAGAAGTTTAGAAACTAGTAAAAGTTTGAAATGAAAGTTACCTTGCACATATTGTTAAAATAAAATAACTGTTCAGATTAATGATGTTTTAGTGTTAAATGAGTATCTTGATGTTTTTCCTGATGAGTTTCTTGGTAATATTCATGATCGGGAAGTTGAATTTACTGTTGACTTAGTTCCTGATTCTAATCCAATTTTAAAATTCTGTTATCGAATGTCTCAAGTTGAACTTTTAGAGTTAAAGAACCAATTGCAGGAGTTATTAGATAAAGGTTTCATTCGACCTAGCACATCACCATGAGGTTCTCTTGTCTTTTTGTTAAAAAAAAGATGGTTTAATGAGAATTTCCATTGATTATAGAGCCTTGAATAACATCACTGTTACGAATAAGTATCCTTCACCTCATATCGATGATTTGTTTGATCAGCTCCAGGGATCTCAGTATTTTTCAAAGATTGACTTGAGGTTGGGGTAACATAGATTGAAAGTAAAAGATTTAGACATTATGAAGACTGTTTTTCACACTAGATATGGCCATTATGAATTTTTATTTATGCCTTTTGGGTTAACCAATTAATGCACCTACTGTTTTGATGGACCTTATGAATAGGATTTTCCATGAGTTATTGAATAAGTTTGTGGTTTTTTTCATTGATGATATTTTGTTGTTTTCTAAAAGTAAAGTGAAGCATGAAAGTCATTTAAAGGTTATCTTGCAAACCTTAAAAGAAAAGAAACTGTATGGAAAATTCATCAATTGTGAGTTTTGGTTACAACAAATTTCTTTCCGTGGTCACATTGTTTCAAAAAATGGCATAACTGTTGATCCTACTAAAACAAAAGTTGTTGAAGAATGGCCAAGACCAACAAATGTAACTAAGATTCATAGTTTTCTTGGTTTGGTAGGTTACTACCGAAGGTTTTTTAAAAAAATTCACGGTTATCTAGTCCAATGACTAAGCTTACTTGGAAGGGTGTTAAGTTTATCTGGACAAAAGAATGTGATGATTTTTTTCATGAATTGAAAAGACGATTGGTGAATGCTCTAGTTTTGGAACTTCCTTCTAGGAACGGTTAGTTTGTTATCTACAGTGATGCTTCGTTGAAGGGACATGGTTGTGTCCTTATGCAGAATGATCAGGTAATTTCTTGTGCTTCACTTCAGTTGAAAACTCATGAGTTAAATTACCCTACACATGATTTGGAATTAGCTGCTGTTATTTTTGATTTAAAAATTTGGAGGCATCATTTGTATGGTGTAAAGTGTGAAATATATACTGATCACAAAAGTTTAAAGTACATATTCACTCAGAAAAAATTGAACATGAGATAGAGGAGATGGCTGGAATTAATCAAGGATTATGATTGAACAATTCATTACCATCCGGGAAAAGAAAATAAAGTAGAAGATGTTTTGAGTCAAAAAATTAATGCTTCATTAACCATGATATGTTTAGAATGAGATCCTTTGGTTTTTGATTTGATGAACTTTGGAATAGAAGTTGTTGGTGCAAAAATTTATTCTGTTTTGTTTCAGGTGTCAGTGAGATCATCTCTATCAGACAGAATTAAGCAACCGCAGAAGAGAGATAGTGGGTTGCATAAAAAGGTAGATCTGGTTCAGAAGGGTATGTTTCTGGAATTTGACATTGATAATGATTGTTTTTTGAGGTTTGGGAAGAGATTATGTGTGCCTTGTTATTCACATTTGAAGAATTTTTTTGTCATGTGAGGCTCATAGTTCCCCGTTTTTAGTTCATCCTGGCAGTACTAAGATGTACAGAGATCTATGGGAGTATTACTAGTGGGATGGAATGAAAAAAGATATTGCCAATTTTACTATGAAGTGTTTGACTTGTCAACAGGTTAAAGCAGAGTGTTAGTTACCGAAAGGGATGCTGCAGTCATTACCGGTGCCAGAGTGGAAATGGGAAAATATATCCATGGACTTCGTTGTGGGATTACCAAAGACATCTCGAGGTAATAATGCAATCTGGGTTATTGTTGATCGATTGACTAAATCTGCTCATTTCCTTCCTATTCTAGATACTTTTTCTCTAGATCAACTTTCTTGATTTTATGTAAAAGAGATAGTCAGGTTGCATGGATTTCCCCTCTCCATTGTATCTGATCGTGATACCAGGTTCACTTCAAACTTTTTGAAAGGCCTTGAGAAGTCATTGGGTACTGAATTAAATTTTAGTATAGCTTTTCATCCTCAATCAGATGGGAAATCAGAATGAATAATTCAGACCATAGAGGATATGCTATGTGCTTGCTTGATGGATTATCAGAGAAGTTGGGACCAGCATCTTTCTTTGGTTGAAATTTCAAATAATAATATTTTTCATTCTCGTATATAGATGGCTCCGTTTGAAGCATTATATGGGAAGAGGTGTCGAACTCCAGCTTTTTGGGATGAAGTGGGTGAAAGGAAGCTTATAGGACCAGAGTTGGTAGAAGAGATGGTAGAAAAAGTTCATTTGATTCATAAACACATGAGAACAACTCAGAGCAGGCAAAAAAGTTATGCGGATAACCGGAGGAAGGATCTATCTTTCGAGGTTGGTGATCATGTTTTTCTCAAAGTTTCACCATGGAAAAGTGTGATGTGATTTGGTAAGAAAAGAAAGTTGAGTCCAAGGTTCATTGGACCATATGAAATTCTAGAGGGAGTTGGATCAGTTGCTTACCGAGTGGATTTACCTCCGAGTTTGTCTCAGGTACACAAGGTTTTTCATGTTTCGATATTGAGAAAGTATATTCTAGATCCATCTCATGTTTTGAGCCCAGAGGTAGTTCAGTTGGAAGAGAATCTCTCTTATGAGGAATAACCAGTCCAGATTCATGACCCTAGAGAGAAAGTGTTGTGGAATAAGGTAATTCACCAGGTAAAGGTTTTGTGGAAAACCCATATGGTTGAAGAGGAAACGTGGGAATATGAAAATTCTATGAGGGATAAATACCCCCACTTATTTTGATAAGTTAATAAAATTCTGAGGACGCAATTCCCAAAAGGGGGGAATGATGTAACATCCCAGGTAAATAAAGAGTAATACATTTTTATATTTATTAATATTTTCCAATTAAATATTAATTTTACATTAAATGGGTTGCTATGTTCGATAGTGTACCCTATATTCAACAAAGAGTTTCTTTGAAATCTTACGTTGCACACTAGTAATAAAATAATATTATATTAAATGGTAGTTAACACGTATCCATTGTATTGGCGGAAATGAATATAAATAACTCAAATATGATTATATATGTTTGTTAAATGTTTTTACATTTATCCAATTAAATATTATGGCTTAAAATAAGAAAATAATGCAATTTTAGGCATAGATACTATAAAATATTCACTAAAAGGGTGACTTATCGCCTTTTGATGGAGAACCCTATTTAAATATAGTTTTTTCACTATTATACATTTTATTGGACCAAATAAAATTCTTCTTTAGAATCGGGACATCAAAATTTACTTTGTGTAAATTTTAGGTATTTTTCTGATAAAGTTCATTTTTTAATGAATAGTGAAAAATGTTGTATTTTAATTCAAAACCTCTTTTTAATCTATATTATTTATATGATTAGATTACCTTTTGAATTTTTTTAAGGTAAAATTAGAATATAGTTTTACAATTTAATCCAATGGTGGTCATTGGAATTAATTTCACTTTGAAATTGGAATTAAACTAGTGTCAATCTTTTGAGATATATTGTTTCCTAAAAACACGCTATTTGTTTTGACAATGGGAATTAATTATTAAATTAATTAATGAAACCTGTATGTTTTGAATTTTTTAAAATAGACATAATTTTTGAATTTGTAATATCAAATATATCTTAGGGTGAATTTTTGGTATTTTTCTGAAAAACTTCAATTTTTGATGAATAGTGAAACCACTAAATGGTAGTTAAAAAAAACGGATTTTTCGGTTTAATGAAACTTTACCACTTTTTTTAATTGAATTTCTAAAATATTACATACATGGTTTTAATTAGGATGTAAAATTTGGTTCAATAGGATTAAAATAATTTTTTGGTGAATAGTAACTTTTAAGTTTTATTAATCGCGATTAGAGGTAATTAGTGTAATTTAAGGTAAAAATAATGTTTTAATAATATGAAATGACCTTGAAACATGTCCTAACCTTATTGGATGTGTCATGGCCGACCAAGAAAATCCATGGGTCAAATTGGGGACCCTATGGAGCAACTTTGGTAGGACAATGACATTAATAACTTTTTATTTAAAGTTAAAATAAAAATGTCACAAACATGTATTGTTTTACTAAAACAATTTTTACATGGGGTTATACAAGTCATATTTTTGACAATAAATATTAATTATAAAGATAAAATTATTTCCTACATCATGATATTTGTTTTATAATTTGTATACCTTAAATATATCAAATTATTTATGACAACATGATGATGCAGTGATTACCTCATTAATTAACGATTTAAATAAAATGAAAGGGTAATGTAAACTCTAAGACCTAAACTTGTCAAAAACCTATTGTATGGGTTTATTTAGAACTATTATCACCTTATACTTGAAATATATAATTTTGGGACCTTTAAAATCCTAGAATCGTTATATAATAAAGTAACATTTTATTTCTTTCCACGAGTTCCCCTCCTCTCCTCTTATAAAAGGCCCCCAACTTTACCACCTTACCCACACCTCTCAAGCCATTTGATCAGCCAATATCTGCTCATTTTATCTCTCCACATCTATATCCTCATCCTAGAATCCTTAACTTAGGATGAAAGATCTTCAAGAAACCCTTTTCGTTCAAAGAAAGTGGAGTTACCTGATTTAAAGGTAATGTCTTCACTTGTGTTCTTTTGTGTTATTTTGCTTCTCCAGCCCCCTAAACTCTTTTTATTAATTTATTTTGTAACAACACCAGTATCCTAAATATACTAGGATGTTTTTATGAGATTTATTTGATTTAAACTTAAACACACCTCCTTCTAATGGTTAAAGAACATACTGTTTCTATGGTTGGCGAATTTCTGCCTCACGAAACGATGATTGTTCAATATTCTTTTAACAACTTTCATGGTGGTCATTAAGATGTCACTCTATTTATATATGATATATATTATGTTTATGTTTTCCTTATGCTTCTTTATTTTTTATTTATGTCATACCTTTATGGTTTCCATTATGGGTAAACATGATAATTTCATTTTAGGAAGTGCGGACTACCGCCCCCTCAAAGTGATTTGATTCATTAATGCCATATGTGGGACATATAAAGGATGGAGTTAATGATATTATATATGATATTATACTGGAATTATAATATACCTTTATATAATTGTTATTTCACTCTATTAAATACAAAATAGAAATGAAATTAGCGTTCATGCGTACGTACGGCTTACCGTATCCATGAACGGTGCATTTCATTTCTTAGCTCTAAATATTATATAATATTATAAATAAATGTATATTCTGGATATACATGATATATATGATATCCAAATCATGAATATCATTCTGGATATAATGAAAATTTGACCACATGAACAACATGTAATTGTAAGCAGTCCATTTTTGACTTAAGAACCAAATATCGACAAAACGAACATTATTAACTTAAATGATTACATAATGTTTATAACATGTAAATAAGTGATATAAAAGGAATAATAAGATTGAGAAATGTTCTTAATAAATTAGAAATTAACTTTAGTTTATTATTCAGAAGATTAAAGAGCAATCGAGTCACGTCGGACACGAGGTAAGGGACTTCGTTTCAATCTCCTTTCATTGAGGCATATTTTGTTTTATACACAACATTCTTTTATACGGTGTATAAACCCCTTTGACTTTTAATTTTATACAAAAGAAATATTTTTCTACTAATCGTTTTACTAGATGAAAAAAGGAATGTTTATTTTAACGTACGCGGTGACAAAAGAAATCTTTTATGTATTTTGGTATTGAAAACGGTTTTTATGATGGAATTTTTATGTCAATATATTTAATTGATATATTTTTATCTAAATGTGGAAATGTTTTCTTTCTATTATATTTGTTTTATGTCTTATGATTTTATAATGGTACATCAAAATTTGATTGGTGGTTACGTCATAAACCATATGACAGGTGGTGCCGTGAATACCAAGACGGTTGGTTATGTTATAAACTCCAATGCATTGGGTATGGAAGTTGGTTGTATGTCTATCCCATTTAGTGATATGTGTGGAAGTTGACCGTATGGTTATTCCATTGAAGAATGTTTATGTGCCAAGTTACCTTTATATGTTATCTGTTCTTTATATGGGTTTGATGGTAAAATGTTGGTTACAAAATGGTATGTAATGATATTTTATTCATTGAATAGTATTTACTACTTCATAAAGGTGAAAAGTATTACATTGATAATATATTCATGGTTTACTTGTTGTTTTGAAAAACTAACAGTTTTTCTTCTTTGTGTATCTCTTACTAAGCTTTTTATGCTCATCCCAAGTTTTTTTTAAATGTTTTTCACAAGAAATAATGTGGAATAGGGTCAAGGGTGGGATTAATGAAATGTTATGTTGTCTTAAACAAGGAAATAGACATGACTCTCTCTTTTTAAAGATTTCATGTGTTGTAAAAAACTATGTAGAAGTGTCTACTCTGTAATCTTTTGAGATGTAATAGTTATGATCTAATTCTCTAAAACTCTAAACCTGAAAAGATCTTCATTGTGAATTATTCATTTAATTCAATATTAAGTAATGTTTAAGGTTGGGGCCTTATACATGAGATGCCTCAACAGCCCATACTATTCTGTGATATTTTTTTATGTATTGGTTATTGATATTATTGGCACATTTTCTAGTTATTTTATTTATATTTTTCTTTATGTTCATTATTTTATAAAATGGGTGGAGGTAAAGGCCACCAATAATAATGATACTCATGTCGTAGTTTATTTTATCAGGAAAAAGTGTTTTACAGGCTTGGGGTACTGAACGCTATCCTTAGTGACTAATGGGTACAATTTTCTGATTGGAATTTGGATTCCATCCTTCAGAAGTATTAGGTGACCCCCAAAATATCAACACCAAACCACCCACTAAAAAATGGACAGGTAGAGGTTTCAAATCATGATTTTAAACAAATTTTAGATTAAATTGTGCATTCGAATAAGATCGATTGAAGAAGGCACTTGGATGATTCCCCCTGCGCTTATAGAATGGCCTAAAAACACCCATTGGTATGTACCCATTTAGGATTGTTTTTTGGAATGTTTTCATCTCCCCATGGAGGTCGAGCATCAAGAATATTAGGTTTTATGGAAATGAAATGTGGATGTGGCCAAAGATAGAGGTCAAAGAAAGATGAAAATTCAAGAGATTGAGGAGATTCAATTTTCATCTTATGAGAACTCAAGGCTCAAAAATTAATGATCAAAATTTCATGATAAAATGATCCAAAAAGGGAGTTTATTTTATGAGGGAATGTTCTTCTATATAGTTCGTGATTTAAGTTGATGGCTAGTAAGTTTCCTTCTATATGGTTCAGAAATTATGTTGTATCTAATGTCTTTCTTTATGGTGTAGTGGATATCAATCAAGAGGAATCATTAATTAGAATTAAATTCAATGGGATGTGTTTGAAATAAATACCTTGATAGATTCCAAACACATGCAGTTGATTTCATCACTTTGTATGAGCCCATCATAACATGAAAACATAAGGTCATATCTTAACCTAAAGCTTTTATATAATTTATTATAATTTTAATTCTATATTTAATGGTCATTCTATAAATTCATAGAGTCACATTGAGGAAAACCTATCAATTTATGTGTGGGTAAGGGTATAGAATTTTTGTTAGATTCCTTAGGATTTTTCTTTTTGAGTGTTTTTTATTATTATTTTTTTCAAAAAAATAAAAACATAAAAAACTCATTTCACATTCCCATTAAACCCATGGAACATATTGAGATTTCATGTTTTATTTTTTAACCCTCATAGAAAGCATGTTGAGCTTGGGAATTTTTGAATTTTTTATTATTGACTTTATTGACAATGGATGTTTTTCAATCATAAGTTTTCTTGTGTCTTTATAAATCCTTTCAGATGTTTGACATTATTCATTGTTGGAAATTTTTGGCAAAATTATGTCATTTAATATCTTCATTCACATCACACAAAATGATGAATTTATTGTTTCTCTGACAAAATTGAATGTATAGTCACAGTACATAATCCTTTTCAACTTATAACATGGCCTTTCTATATGTTCATTTATCTTCTAATCATTTCCATCAATATACTAGATTGGTCAATGTGTGTGAATCTAATATCTGACTACGATACTCCCTCAAAAATAGAAAAATCAAATAAAATAAATAAATAAATAAATATTGGAGTGAAGAATTGTACAACATGCGGGGATATTTAAGTCAGGATATTACGGTTTAACTTCTTAAAATGCTTAAAAGATTGGTCTTTGGAATTTAATTTTAAATTATGTTGAACAGATTCATGGGAATATAATTAGGTATGAATAAAAGGTTATCTTCACCTTAATATTCTAGATAAATTATGGGGACAAAAGAATGAAATGATTTTCATACATACCCATGAAAAATTTGTGGCACAGATTGACTCAAAAGAGGTTTTCACCTTATTATTGTCATTCATATCATTGGATTTTGTTTTGATACAATTTCTGAGACATTTACTTCCTGATTTATTGAGATTGACTAATTTTTTTATGAATAATTCTATGATAATATTTCCATTATAGATTGAATAATTTCAACATGCCTCATTTTATCAATTACATGACATGAGTGTTTTCTTGGAGTGAAAAAAAGTAAGCATGGGGGAGTTAATAATACTTTTTTTTAATATTTTTAATATTAATTGAAATAATTTTCCCACATTAATCTTATTTGGGTGATTTAATGGAAAATGTGTTTTGGTATAGGATTTCGAAATTACAAGGAAATTCTATTTTTACCGTTTTAATATCACATTTGTATTTATGTCATAAAATATTTTTGTGCCTAATTTAGACATTGAATTTTACATTGAAATTAACCTCTGAATATTATTACTTTTTTTAGACCATAAAATTTTGATCTTTCATTTTTTGGGAAAAATGTGAATTAATAAAGGGCTGGATAGAATTCGGCGTACTGGACCCCACCTCACTAAACCGAACATACAATATTCAATACTGATTATATATGGCTGAAATTTTTTGAGGCATTAAAGGAATCAATTTATAGAATTTTATTCAACTGGAGTGACACATGATTAGAAAGTTATGTTGGTTGGAAATTCATATCAAAATTATGTAATTTTTGGATACCAAATAATGAAAGTTCCCTTTTCATAATTTGAAACCCTAACCATCCAAAACAATATTTAGATGAGTCATTTACTCTTTGGGAGGGTTTTTTGAGGCATTATAATTGTATTTTAAATGGTTTGGATAAATAAATCATCTCAAACTACTTGTAATAAGTTAGGATTTGGGCAAGGATATCCTCTATGAAGGCTCTACCCTCCTACCTCTAATCTGTGTTTCATTGTTTTCATGTCTGTAAATTGGTTTTTTCATCAATAAATATTTTTTTATAATATTTTAATCTTGTTGTTCTTATTCATGGTGATGTAATATAATATTGTATATGATATTTTGTGTTTTCCATTGAATCATATGCTTAGGGAAAATGTCTCCATGATGACAAATCCACCCATGGAAGAGTGATTTCATTCATAGTTGATCTAATTCATTCTCAATTATTTTATTTACATTAAATCCATAAAAATACTATGAATAATAAATGTTTACCAATTATTTGATTTTGAATTTATATGGAACTCGATCGAATTCAATTAACTTTTAGGTAAGACTTGTGTGAATCGTGTGAGTGAACCTAAAATCGTAAAATCCAATCAACTTTGGATACAATTGTAGGGTTTATGTCTTATCCACAAACTCAATTATATTCTCAAATACAGGGAGGATATTTTTTCCTAATTGGAAATTGATTAAAATTTGGATTTTGGATAACAATATAAGCATGATGTTGTGATTGGTTGTCCTAAACAAAACCTAGGCCTCATTTTTCCAATATTTGTGGTCATGTTAATTTCTATAGGTATTGGGAATTGACAAGACTGGGGATCACAATTGAATGAATTATAATAATATGGGATAAGGATAAATTAATTGTTAAGGGGTGGATATGATTAACTATGTCTTCATCTATTAGTGATTTTAAATAAGTTTCATTGATTGTTTATTCTCCTTTCATTAATTTTTTTGTTGTCCAAAAATCACAACCAAACCCCTGATCTTTTGTCATTTATTTCCACTTATTTTATTGTCTTGTTTAGACTATTTATGGTTGTTTAATTCAATTCCTCCCCAATATAATTACCTCGGTTATCCACTATTCTACAGATAGTAAAATCACAAATATTTTTGAGAGTGTGCACAACAACGCTCATCAATGATTCAAGGTAACCGATATGGTAAGATTTTAGTTCTATAATATCATCGTTACTAGGATTGTTTATGATTATGCTTCAATTGATGAAATATTATTATCTATATATCAATAACTCTCATTAATTTTATTCCCCTATGGATATACCTGATATATTATTGTATTGTTACCATTTTTTCACTCTTTGGTACTTAGGATAATGCAGAAAGTGTTTTTATGAAAATATAACATTATATATCTCTTATATCAGAAATATGTGCTCTTTCAAAATAATTGTTTCTAAAGAAATTTTTTTAAAAAATATATTATTCTACTATTATCTGTAAAATATATTTTTACCCATGTTTTAACTTTTTTTTAAAATGTAATCTTCGTTTTGTTTTTAGATCAAGGCTTTTTTTTTATATATTTTTTGGGGGGAGAAGGAATGTTCAGAATGTAAGGATTTATCCACTATCATTAATGTCATTTTATTTTATAATATTTTATATGTTTTCATGGCTATTTTAAATTAAAATTTATTTCTAAAATGTTTTATGTTTAAAAATAACTCTAAATTATTTAAAATTCTATTTTATTAATTTACAAAGCTTTTTTAAAAGAAAGTGGTCTTCAAAATGGGTTATGTTTTAAATGTTTTTCAAAAAATAATGAATATTTTTCTAAATAAATTTTACATATTATTTATAAATATTATCTTACATGTTTCCAATTTTACTTTCAGTGAAAATAATTTTAAAATATTTTGTGCCTTAAAATGGGATTTTCAAATAATGGTTATTTTCCTTAAGAAATATCCCATATTATATTAAAAAATTGATATCCATCTATGATGAAATAATTTGATATAGTTTATAATTTAAAAAGTACATTATCTATTAAAACCATTTTCATTATTTCTATGAATGTTTTATGTTTAATATGTCATGTTATTTATGAAACATGTTTCTCTACAATGGGTTATACAATGAATAATTGCTAATGAAACCCATTTCTTTTCTTTGGTTATTATATGATGAAATTTTTATGAAGAATTTACCTTTTACACATGTTGTAATATGATGAAATTTTTATGATGCAAATTTCATTCATGGGTTATGATATGTTGTTTATGAAACCTATCTCTTTTTATGGGTCATGATATGCTGAATGTTTTATTTTGTTTTAGACTTTGTATTCATGATTTCATTAAGTGAAAGGTGGTACATATATCTCCATATAATGAATTGGGTAAGGATTTATATATCATTATAAAATTATGGTAAACATGTTAATGGTATTGATTAACTTTGGGAAGTAATGGAAACCTGATCAACTATGGGAATAAAGGGATAACGAATCTACTAAGGGAATAATGTGTCACCTGGTCCAATATAAGGAAAGGAATGTGACTAGGGATGGTGGTGTGTCCCGCCCAGTTGGTTTATCCCCCATGAAGTTCCTAGATAAATTTTTTAAATGGGCCTTGACATATAGTGAATAATATTATATACTTATGTGTCTTCCACAAATCCAGTCTTATTCTTATGTTATGTTTTTATAGTTTACGCTCTTGAATCCCTTATGATTAATGTATTATGAACCACCAATATATATTACATGACTAACTTGTATTATATTTTATCAAAATGGAACAATATTCAAAAAAAATTATCATGTTCTCATGAACTTATACTCATGTTATGCTTACATATATCCCTTTTTACGCTTACTGAGCATCTAAGATCACCCCTTCCTTAGGTTTCATTTCCCTAGGTTTTGTAGAATAGTTTTAAGTAGGATTTATCAAGGGGGGATCTTTAAGAGAGATATTGAAGATCATTCACCATGATAGAAGATTATGTTTCTATGTTTCCAAACACACTAACTAATATGGTCCTCAGGTATAAACATTTTTAATGTTCTGAATATTCATCTAAAATGATGTAATATCCATGATTTAAATACTTTTCTCTATTATTGGTATCAAAGGAATGGATTATTAAACATTTGAAAAATGATGATAAAACTATAGTGAGACCAATAGGGATATTCTTAAGGATATTTCTTGGTATTTCTCAAAGCATGTTCTTAAGGTGTTATAAATTTTGAAGTAGGTTCCCAATTTATGTGTCATATATGTAATTTTTCATTACAATGTGGTAACTTTCTATAATAAGTGTTTATCACACTATGATTTATAGTAATACTCAATATAAATAACTAGAATTAATTGGGTTAACATTGAATTTTTTATATGTGAATACTATTGGGATTATATAAATCGATGTCCTATGTGAAAATCTTATAAAAAGAATCAGGAAGTTGATACCGGTATTGGTTATACTGCTGAAGATAAAGGGACCAAAAATTACTTGTGAAATGTATAGGATGTCCCAATAGTATTTTTTACACAAAACATAAAATGAATTAATATATTGAGGTTGTGAAACCTTAATACATGATTCATATTTCATATTATAGTAAAGGTGTATTAATGAATAAGATGATGAAGCATGAGTAATGTTTTTAGAATTAAAATTATTAATTGAATTTATATAATTTGGAATTCAAAGATTATGTTATACAAATCATGAAATATATAAGTATTTTCAATGAAATTATTCCATTACAGATTTAAATGGATATATTGAATGGTCCTGATGACATAGAAAAGTCATTTAATGGAAAGGTGATATTTTGATTAATGTAAGGTAATCCTAAATAGTTATTGGTGTTGAGAAAATTTTACTTAGCTGGTAAAATGAAATTATTGAAATAGATAAAGTAAATTGGATCGTACTGATTACCTTGGAAATAATTATTTATTTGTTTCCAAATTGATCTATGTTATTTTGGAGGATGTTTTCAATTTTTTTGTATTTATGGAATATATGTAGTAATTATTATCATAAGAATGAATTATTATTTTCAATAAGTATTTATGATAATTCAAGCTATTACCGTGTATCAAGAGAATACATGATGAAGTTATTCACATGATTGGAAAGTGACAAAAAAATGTTACTTTATGATATATGGGGGATAAATGTTAGGATTATTCTGATAAATTTAGTGACCTTATTTATAATATTTTTTATTTTCATCTTTTATAAGGGTTACAAGGTTTTCCATTTATGGAATCTTTTATGTTAAACATAACATGAGGTTTTAGATATTAAATTATTGTCTTGAAAAATGAGGATTTTTACATATTAGATAACCTATTAAAAACATTTTTTCTAAATTTAAGACATATTGAATCATCTATCATTATATTTATGGGTCTCATGATATACTAATGCTTCAAGAATGAACAATTAACCTAAATTTAATGGAATAAGATATAAAGTATCAATTGATCAAGATACTACCCAAGGGGGAGACTATTCTTATAAAATGTAATAAAATCAAGAAAGTACATATTCTTTGGAACATTCTTCAATTTTAGTAAAAATATTGTGAAATAAATTTTTTTCCTTATTTTCATCACATTCATTGATATTAATGATGTACTTCGTGCCTATTTGGATTTTGATTTTGTGATTGTTAACTATCTATGGATCACCCACTTTCTTCTCATGAGTGATATTTATTAGTATCTATAATTATTTATTCTTTTCTTCCATGTCCAAATCTTCACTTATGTTCTCTTATGTGGAATCCTAGTTATGAGTTACTTTAGGTAACCATTTTGGTTCCAAAATTCCCTTTTTAATGGGTGTTTTAGTGTTCATTTTTATAATTTTGGTTTATATAGAATGATATCTCAAAAATTAAACCATTTTTATCCTAGATGAATTTGAAGGGAGAAGTTAATTTTAAGGGGTGTATAATGTAAAACCCAAATATTTTGTGAGGTTTTTCTGAATTATTTTAAACATTAAGATATTTTTAATTTCACCCAACACTAAAAATAGCTTATGTTATATGAAATCACTAATTTTGGTTTGTATTGGAAACAAGAACATGTTAATCTTGTTCCAAATAAATTAGACTATATTTCAGCACACACAAAATTATTTTCATCTCATTCTACATAGAATTTTTAGTTCCTTCGATAACATTTGTTACATGCACGACCTAGTTTTACAAAAATGCAGTGTAGAATTTATTAAATTGTTTAAATATGATTATATTTTTCACCTAGACATTACATTGGTGGTTATGAACAATATTAATGGAATTAATAAAATATGGTTTGCACATGTGAATACGAATAATTATTTGGTGACCAATTAACGAGAAATGTAAATGAAACCCTTATTGAAAATATATGAAATATTTTGTTATAAAACTATATTTATGAAATAAAATACGTTTAACCTCAATGAATAAATAAATAATTATAATAAGTTATTTGAATGATGTATATATATATATATATATATATATATATTATTCAATCAACTATTCAATTTTCATCTTATGTGTTTCGTAGACATGTAATATGAATAAAACTAATTTTAGGCATCAATATATATATTTTTTGTATTCTTATAAGAAGTTTCATTTTTGGATGAATAATGAAAAATACATAATTTTAATTGAATAATTATTTTTTGTCTAATATATTTATACAGTTAAATTATGTTTTAATTTTGGTTTCAAATTATATATATATATATCAATTAAAAATTAATTAATAAAATTTATGTCAGATGATGTAATTTAGCATTGAAATTGTGTATAAATAAATTTCATACTTTTAAACATGTAAACATTAAAAACTGGTTTTCTCATCACTTTTGAGGGATTAATTTTAAATTAATTATTACTATTTTTATAATATAATTTTTTATTATAATTTTTTAAAAATTAATTTCAAAATTGGAATCATCATAATTTAGAATTTCTAGTATTTTTAAATTATGTTTTTACCAAAAATATTAGTGAATGTAATTAAAATTAAGTACAATTATTAATGTAAAAATTAGTTTACATAGTGGTTAAATATTATATTATGGGAACAAACATCCTAGAAAAATATTCAAAATCCATTTCATAGCCAAATTTATAATATATACTCTATTTTTTGAATAAATTGTTCTATTTTTATTGGAATATGATGCAAGGGAGACCTCTCAATAGTTTTTACCTTTCTGTATTTATATGAATGCCACCTATCCTCTACTATAAAATGTAACTCACACCCCCAACCAATAATTCACACATATAAATATATTTTTTTTTTAATTTATAACTAGACCAAATAAGCTGAAATATTTCCTTACCTCAACCAAGAAGCCTAACATTGGGCATAAATCAATCCATGTTATTCAATTGGTGAAAACCAAAAGGCATTACCCAAAGAAGATGTAACATCCTTAAACAAGTACTTTTGTTTTATTTCTTTCTACACCAATTCAATTTTTATTTTTCAATGATTATATAATATATAAATTTATACTAAATATAATTATATGTTTTTATCTTATGGTCTCTACCTACACCTACGCACACAACTATAAAATGGGATACACAATCATTGATTGTGTATACATTGGATTACTACCTCACGAACTGATATCTTTCGTTCTTCATTTAACAAATTTAAGGGTTGGGAATAATGATGGAATTACTATTTTTATATTATATGTTGTTATTATTATTATTATTTATTTTCTATTATATAATTATTATATAACTCATACAGTAATGATTTCCATTTTTTGGATTATGATGACTTTGTCTATGGGTGTGTGGACTACCACCACCTCAAAGCGATGTGATTACTTCACACTTTATATGGAATTTAATAAGGATTATTTAGTAAAAATTTATGACATTTCTGAAATACTAATTCTAATTTAAATATAATATATATATATATATGTGTGTGACATTTACATTCATTCATTTAATATGACATGGAAACTATAACATCATTCATGCATGCATATAGCCTACCATCTCCATGAATGGTGTATTCCATTTCATATTTACATATTTTATGGGATATAATTAATACAAATATAATGAATATATATGATATTTATATCATTATTATCATTTTATATGTGATTACATCATGATTTAATTAAGAGGCCAAAAATATAAAAAATCAAAACAAATGTGAAAAATAAATTGGTTATTACCCAATACATCATTTAGACACGGAATTGTTAATAAATGTATAATAAAAAGTCAGAATAAAATAACTTATGTTATTATATATAAGAATATTGATAATTTTTAGATTTATAATAAAAAAATATTTATTATAAAGGATTTTTAATTTGTATGAGTAGTGTCAATAGTATGTGTATGAGTTTTCCAGTCTCAGTTTTATTTATGTGAGATATATGATATACACATCACTTATTCTTGTTTTGTAGTGT
Organism: Viscum album; assembly: GCA_963277665.1. Lineage (NCBI taxonomy): Eukaryota > Viridiplantae > Streptophyta > Magnoliopsida > Santalales > Viscaceae > Viscum > Viscum album. The sequence goes on from OY728162.1 coordinate 43,989,185, forward strand.
ATGTAATTCCCTATGATGTGTTATATAATTAATATCATTTATTTAATGATATATATAGTTTCATTTTATGTTATTCTTTCATGTATCTCATGATTGAAAAAGTTACTCAAGTAGTAAGGGGATGTCTAGTCTCACATTTATTTCTATAAGACTTATGACTTATTCACTACTAATTTCATTTGTGTGGTGTATAAAATTACCATGAACGTAATATATGAATATTATACTTAAATTTATGGTTATTTAGATTTCCATTTTATGATATCTCTTTTATGGGTTTTATGGTTCAGAAGTTACCAAATCGGTAATGTAATTTTGTCTCAATTTTCTTTTTTTGAGACAAATGTTATTTTATGCACATTTATTATTTTACTAGGTGTATATAATTACCTATTACATTTTATATTATTAATATATTTATTTTAATGATATTGTTTATTTTTTTATTTCATTATCTCATGGATCTTATGATTCAATGTTACCAATGTGGTATGATTTTATTTCTAAAATCTCATATTTATCGGGAATGTTTAGGATTATGCATCTATTAAGGAAATTTTATGATTCATATCCCAATAAATCTCATGTATTTTCTTATCCTATTATTATTCATGGTTTCTTCATGTATTGGAACCATTTTTTTGGTACATAAGAATATTAAGATGGTCTTTTTACGAAAATATTAATTTATCTCTCTCTTCTATCAGAAATATATGTTCTTTCAAAACCATTTTTAAAAATATTTATATAATAAGTTTATAATTATATTATGATTTTTAAATTAATTTTTACAAATGTTTTACCTTTTTAATAAAATGTATTTTGAAAAAGGATTCTTCTTGTTGTTTTCTGATTGAGTAACTTGTTTATACTTTTTATGGGGATAATGGAATGTTTGGCATGTACGGATTTATCCACCATCATGAACATAATTTCATTGAAGATTATTTTTTATGTTTTCAATGTTATTTTCAAACAAAAAGTTTTTAAAAATAATTATGATTAAAAGTGTTTTATGTGATTTAAGGCATATTTTAGTTTTTGCAGTGTTTTTTTTTTGAAAGAATATAGGTTTCAAAATGATTTATGATTCTAAAAGACTTTTCTTATAAGGAATGGATATTTTTATCAAGAAACTATTTTATATGTTTTCTAAGGGGTTTTTAATGTAAATGATTTTGAATATTATTATTCCTTAAAAAGTGATTTCCATAGAATGGTTATTTTCTTTAAGAAAATTTTCATGTTATCTTAAAAAATATATATCCATATAATATTACATCATCGGATATAGTTTATGATTTATAGTGGTATGATCTATGGCCACAGTTATCATTATTTCTCTGAATGTTTTATGTTTAATTTTTCATGTTGTTCATGAAATACATTTCTCTTCCATGGGTTAACCATGAAATACAATGTAATAAACCCATTTATTTTCATGGGTTATTAAATGATGAAAAAATTAAGAGATATATCTCTTCTCACATGTTATAATATGATGCAATTTTTATGATTCTAATTTAATTTCATGAGTTTTGATATGTTTTTTATGAAATATATATCTTTTTATGGGTTATTATATGAATAATTATTTATTATCTTGTGGAAAATGTATGTATAATTTCATTATGTGAATGTTGGGAACTATATTTCCCTCCAATGTATTGGGTAATGATTTATATCTCATGAGATAATGATTGGAAACATGTCTATGAACTTGATCCACTATGGGAAGAAGGAGAAACCCTATCCACTATGGTGAGAAGGGGACACCCGATCCACTATGGGAAGAAGGTGTAACCTAATACACCATAAGTAAAAGACTGTGATTGGGGATGGTGGTGTGTCCAACCCAGTACGAGTAGGACTAATGAAGTTCCCTGATAAGTATTGGTAAGGATCCTTGAATTTTGTGGATTTATTTTTGTATTCCTATATTTTATCCACGGTTTTATGTCTTATTCATATGTTATGATTTCATTGATTATTCTTCAGATGACCTTATGATTAATGTATTATGAACTACTTATCTTTATCCCAAACTCATATATATAATATTTTATATAAAATAGATGATTTTCAAATGTTATTATCTGGTTCACATTCCCTTATGCTCATGGTATACATACATATCTCCCTTGTTTAGCCTTACTGAGCGTCTGATATCACCCCATTCATATGATTCCTTTCCCCAAGTTATAAGAAATAGTTTCAAGTAGGATCACTCAATGGGAATATCTTTAAGGTAGATATTGATGATCCTTCACCATGATAGAAGATCTTATTTCCACATTTCCAAAGACATTAACTATTATGGTCTACATGTATGTAATTTTTTAATGTGATAAATATTCATCTAAAATTATATAATATTAATGTATATTAAGTATTGTTCATCATATGATGATTTGAGCATAGATGACATTATATCCCCACTACCTAAAAACATAAAAAAAAGTTTTGAATTATTATATGATAAATAGATATTGGACAATCTTCAATAATACTACGATTATTCACCATTTTGATAAATATGTTGGACATGAAAAAAGAACTTTAATTATGGTTATTATGAATATTATGACTATGGAAATGTTTATGAAAACATATTACAAGCCTCAAGCTACCATGAACCATCCGTACAAAAAGATTTAGATCCATAAGAAAATGAAAGGAACATGATATTATATTTTTTTCATGTGAAAATCAAAGATACTGGAAGATGAAATGAACTCATCCAATGAAGAAATGGGAATCTTCAGGTTATTTTTTTGATCAGTGTAATATTTATATATGTATAATTTTTGTATCAGATACTACTTATTTTTATCACATTTCAATCCACATATAGTAACTATGTAAAATTCGGGTGATCAATAATGATGAGGTCGATCTATAGGCTCCAAATAGAGCATGAATGGCTGATCATTCCATTGGATACTACCATCTCACATTTCTATTAGGATTGATTTTGGTTTTGAATAACTGTTTTTATGTCCCCAGTGTTATAAGTAATGTTACTTCCTTTTCAATTTTATATATAGATTGATTTATTTTTAGCTTCGAATATAAAGTTTTCTAAATTTTTATAGATATAATAAATTATGGTATGGAATAATTGAATAACTGTCCTTATGTATTAAATCAAGAAAATAATTTTTTCCAACAAATGAAGAACTAAATATGCATTAATCATTTAACACCCAATTATGGAATCTCCATCTTGGTCATGTAAATGATAATAATGTGACAAAGCTTTATCATGTTGGTTACTAAGAATCTTTTGATCTTTGTAAACATGAAAGATTTCATTCTTTTTTAAAATGTAAGTTTTCAAAATCCCTTCATTGTCTTTAAGGGATATTCATTATAGGTGTCATCATACTTACTAATCTCAGTACCAACTAAATAAGAAAATGGTATTCCCTTTGAGTTTTGGAATGTAAATAAAACATCTTTGGGACATGTAAGTGCCTGGAGTTGTAAGTTATTTTATAATTCTTTCTCATGTGACAAATAACCACCTAGAGGAACAATGTTTATCTTTATAGGGCATTCTTAAGAAACAATTATATCCATTATATGGTATCCTTTATAAAATAAAGTAATTGTTCAATGATATACCATTTTTATAGAGGGGGGACATCCTCAAGGATGATAGTGGGAGAAATATTGACTTAAATAAATTTGATTCCCAAGATACATAATATATGGTATAAGAATTGATTCTATAAGGCATCATGGGAGAAGATTATCTTGAAATACAAGTGTTGCATTGGAGTACTTGAGAGGTAAGGGAACCAGAGAGATATAGCTTTCTACAAACTGAAATTGGTGACTAATTATTAATTTACAATCGTTATAGTATCTCATATATGGAGGTTGTATAGATATTTTGAAGATACATAGTGCAATGAATCAATGAAATCTAAGATGGATTCCATGTATCAAAATCATGATTTAGTTTTGATCGATCCTCGAGTATATGTCTAACCTATTTTGTGTAAATTAGTTTGAAGAGAAGATTTTTCATGGAAGGTATTGTAAATACTTATACAACACAGATAGTGGATAATGGGTTTAGATAACATGAACAAATTGAATAAGATGAAAAATTTTCCCTATTTTCCATTTTAAAATCCATTATAGATTATTTTATTAACATATACCATGAATATGAAATTTGAAAAATGTATTTCAAAACTATATTTAATAACATGAACCTTCAAGAAGATTTGTATATGAAAAAACAAGAAGGTTTTGTGAATTTAGAAAATTCCAAAAAGATATAAATGTTGTATATATAAATTTATGTGTTAAATAAAACATCTAAGTCATGAAAAAATTGATTAAATGAAGCTATGAAATAATTTGGTTTCATTAATAATTAATTTGAGTTGTTTATTTATATGAGTATTTGTGGGAGTATTATTATTTTCATAGTTGTACTTATTGATTAAATATTTCAATTATGAAATGATATTCCAACCATACAATAGGTTAAGTAACCTACATTTTATGGGTCATGATTATGCATTATATACCCAAGAGGATTATCATACTAATTCAAGGTAAGTACATTGATCAGATATCAAATAGATTCAATATAGAACAATCCGAGAGAGGATTGGTTTTAGCATCACATGGCATATATCATTCCTAGAAAATGTGTCCAAGGATAGAAGAGTAGAGGGAGAGAATGAATAATATCCCATATGCTTTATCAACATGATCTATAATACATTCCATGATATATAAGAGTATTAATGTCTCTTATGGTTTGTAAATTATAAGTAGATATCAAGAAGATCTTATTGAACAACATTTGAGTACAACTAAGTCACACTTATGTATCTGAAGAGAGAAAAGGATATTCTTCTAGTGTATGGAGGAGATAAATATGTATTCATAATGTGTTATGTTGATGATAGTTTTATGATATATCAATATGATATGAGGTCTCATTTGATAAATATATTTTATCTCAATGGAGAATATTTTTAGCTGGAGTATCTCTAAGTAGTTGGTTATCTCTAATCCTAAATAAGATTACTAATATATTTTGAAATTCAAGGTAGAAAAGGAATCATTTAAGATTTGAAATTACATTAACCATAATCAGGTGGTAACTAGTACTAAATATCAAATCACAATTTACCGTGATAGTATTGTAGTGATGGATCTCTCCAAAGATCAATGTCACACCAAATGACAAAAAATGCTTTATAAGTTTCCTATTTGTTCTTTTTTCCCAAAGAGGTGAATTTTCAGTGAGTAGAGTATCGATAGAGGATTTGTTTTCAGACTACATGAAAAAGGAATTACCTCATGAATGGAATGAGTATCATGTGATTTCTAAGGGATGAAAAGTTATTTTTAGTTGGATCTAGTGAAAGTGTGAGTCTATTGGATTTGATACCCTATAAAAAACATTTTTAGTAATTTATTATGTATTATTCATTACCAATGTTGTTTTATTGACATGTTATTATATTTCCACTACATTCCATTTGTATATGATAATTTCCTAAGAAAATATTTCACACTGAAATCTCATAGTATTTCCTTACTATTATGCGATCCTAGAGGTTCCACAACATTATTCTTGAATATTATTCTATAGTGGGATTATATTGGTGGATGAGACCGAGAATATATATGATGTTAGGGGTAGGGGATCATATGAAATAGAGACACCATTTAATTTATTTTACCATGGAATCATCAAGAAAACTGCTTATGGGAATATAACCATCAAATAAGAAATCCACATTTCATGTTTCATTGGATGTTTCTATAGACATGTGTATTGATCTGTGGAAAATAATGTTATCATTAGTGAATATCATCGCATGTGTACTTTTATTTATTGATGAAACCCTTGATTATATATGTTCACATCCATTTATGATACTTTGGTTTCATTATAAATGATATTTCATTAATGAATAATGTGATAAAGGATTTACCCCTTCTGTATTTTGAGAAAATATGATATCATGGATTAATTTATGGAATAGAACTACTGGTATAATTCTATGGAAAAGTTGTTCAGTGAGATATTTTAATTCAAAAGATTCAAATAAAGAGACATTGAGCATATATGTTGATGGAACCAATATGAAACCTTCTTGATTTGAGATATCAATATGAATAGATTATATTACATAATATTCCTTCATAGAATTTTGGAAGTCATTGTGACATTAACTTATTTTCTATATGGGATCATTGGAATATTTCTAGAATTTGACCATGTACATTATGAGGTTAGGCTTAAATCCATTGAATAAAAGACCTAGATAGTCAAAAAAATCTATATCCACATTCTCAATTAAATTCATGTAATGAATTTATCATTATGAAATAATTATTTATTTAGTTTGGTTGATTGAAATAATTTAATCACATGTTATTATAAATAATAAGTGATGTAAATAATAATAATAAATATTAGATTTTATATTTAGGAAATATAATATTAATTATATTTATCATAAAATAATGAAAAGAAAATATTTTAATTAAATCATCATTATTTGTGATTGATAATATTCGATGAGGGAAGCATGTTGAGCATATTGTTCCAATTAAAATGGTATAATTGATATTCAATTACATTCTCAAATATTTTCACATTTCAAGAGATTGATAATAATATTATTAAAATTAATGGAATTTGGGTTAGATTATTATATTAATGTTGGAAAGGATTTAGTGTGAAATTTTCGAACCCTTAACCTACCATAATAAATATCTAATTATATAACATTCATAGTTAAACTTTTGGTGTGAACAATAGATAGAGAGTGACTTTCTGATCCCTATAGTGATTTATCTCTTCCTCTATCAATCATTTAGGAGGAAAAATGATATTTTCCATCATCGAGAATAATATGTTTCAGTCAACCAAAAACAATGCAAGAAATCAGGTTTGTTCGTGCTAGCACTCAATGATTTGTTGATGTACTTAAATGTTGTAGTACACATGTCAATCAATACAAGAGGGATTCTGCACTTGAATAATATAGTAAAAACAATTTATGGTGATATTTGTTTCATCATATCTTCAACAAAATTTGAATGATAAGTTAACATTAATTTCAAATATTCTCATAAATTAATTACACATTTCCTAGGCCAATGAGAATATACTGTAGTGGTAAAGGCACATGATTGGCATCAAAAATAAACATGATCAAATATTGGAAGGGAAGAATATCTGGGATACTATAGTGGTATTATAGTTGTGGTAGACTGTAGTAGCGGAAGCACTGTAGTGGTGAAGGAACTGTAGTAGGAACTGTAGAGGTGGTAAAACTGTAGTGGCCAAGGTAATGTAGAATTACTATTCATCGAAAGGCCCTTTGGGCCAAAAAATTCTCTTTCGGGCCTTTTATGTAGACCACTTAGTCATGGGTATTTGGGCTATGTAATGGGTCCCCCTATACCCAATTTGAAAAATGTCTTTTCTTTAAATAATAAATGAGGCATTGGCCTTAACCTTTAAAAAAATTAAACATTTCCTATGAAAAAAAATTTCTTCTTGTTCCAACATATTAATATAGAAAATTAATATAATTTTTTCATTATCAATGAAATGTTTAGCATGTAATGGAATGATTTCATGTGATTTAATACTAAAAGTGGAGTTTTCCATACCTTTAATGGACACATCTTCTTTTCCCATAACCTACACATATCCACCACTGATGCCACAACCTAGTCTGGCCATACCCCATCTAGGGGTGTCCATGACCTGTTTCGAGTAGTGTTACTTCCTTTTCCCTCTCTATCTTTTCTAGTTGGTTCCACCTTTTAATACTACTACTACTAATAAAAATACATTATGGTTTGAATAGTTTAACTTTTCTTCAATACATAGATTATTTCTTGCACGATGAACCATACGTACATTGGCATGTAGGCCCATATGGTGCATAGGCATATATATGGACAGAAATATCAGTGGCCCAAAGTAAAATATACATGTCCAAAAAACACAATTCAGGTGACTAATAATGTTTCATTAGTAATTTCTATAATACCATCATTTTCATACTGCTTCAATAGATTCTTATAAATTTATCCTCACATAGATCTGAACCCAAGCATCTTGTAGGATTATGAGAATTCATTACTGCTCAGGTAAGATTACTAAATTCACTAAATTTAGCACTGTAAAAATATTTCTATATCATTTTAGTGATAATTAATTTTTTATCATCATTTATCAATTATTTTTGACAAAAATATTTCCCTACATTTAAAAGATCCCTAATGGTTGCACCACTACACCTTGTGGTTCAAGACATGACGGAACGTAAACATTGTTTCCACTTCTGTGAATTAATTTTGTATGAATCAAGCCTCAATCCTAAATTTATGATATAAATTAAATGTTTTTAAATATTTTTTAAATGACCTTTCATGAAATTTTTCCATGATATACTTTAAATATGATCCTCGATTCTCTAAATACGTTAATATATTCTTGGTTGTGTATATGTAAAATAATATATTGACAATAGGATTAATTTAATCCACAATTATTTGGGTTTTTATTCACATTATAGTTTTTATATATTTTATAATATATACATACATACATACATATACACACATATATAATTACTTGTGTGTCTGACAACAGGGGATAGCTTAGTGGTTTTCTTCTAGATTCAACCGAAGGAGTCTAAGGGTGGTATCAGTTTTGAGTATCTCTAGAAGATTCAATGGAATAACAGTAGCAATATATCATGAGAAACATATCTATATGAAACTCTATGTTAAATGGTATAGAATTTCATATTATTCTGTTTGAGAACTCGCAGTCGAGTATAGTGAAATTTGAGATCTTTGATAAGCTTCATACCTCCATGATATTGGATTCCACTACTTCTATTCTAGATGTAAATCCTATATAATTGAAATTGAGTTCAACATCCATGTAAGGGATTTACTATAGTGAGAATATTTATTTTTAAAAAATAATAAAAATATATAATATGATTGTTTCATCAATTTTTATATATATAAATACATATAAATGTTTTTTTGTGTCTGTGTAATTATTATCTGTGTGTGTAAAAATATTTATATATTAAAAAATAAATAAAATCAGATTTACATAAAAGTAATTATTTTCATTAAATTTATATATATTTTTTATACATATTTTATTCATGTGTGACAATTTTTTAGCATTTTTTCAATAAAATTCATTAAATTTTTTGTTTATACTTTCAAAATTTTCCCTATCTCTCTACATATGATTTTTTTTACTTGTATTATTATATTCCTACACACACCCATAATGAGTTATATATTTAGATGAAAATATAATTTTTTTCATATCTATGTGTATATATAAATAATATAAATTATATTTATATATATTGATTTTACTATATGTATATATTATTCAATGTGTTATAAAAAAATACGTTTCATAAATATTATTATATATATTTGATAGTTATATTTATTTTTTTTATTGTTAAATATTAATATTATTAATCCAAATAAGAAAAATAAGAACTATGAATTGGTAGAAATCAGGTATATGATAAACGAGTATTGTGATAGTGTTAAAGAGTTCATCAAGGATTCAACATAGTGTGAAAATGACACATCTAAAATCATTTTTCCCTGTTTATGTTATTTTTATCAAATATGATTTTTTAATCTTGTTGAAGGAATACTTTATCTATCACAAAATATACTAAATTAATCAATGATAAAATAAACTTGAGGAGAAAAATATTGTAACTAGTGACTGAGATAACACTACAGTTTATAGATAGTTTGATATAAGTGAGAAGATAAATGATTATATAGATTATATTGCAGAAATTAAAATGATAATTGAAGATTAACATCATGATTATACAAATATTTTTTTGGAGTTAAAGTGTTTTGGACAGATTCCATTTTATGTCAGATGTTTGTGATATTATGTTCATTAAGAAACATTAAAAATATCTTGTGAGATTTTTGTCTCCCATATGTCATGATCCAAGTGTCAGGGTACCTATTCCCCTAGATGATTTTTATGTCTTCACAATCAAACATATTATTGTAACTTCCATATTATGTCTATTTATTCTTATTAATATTAATGATGATAATGAGTTAATCCCTTTTTAGATGATTTTTTATGGAAATGATTTTAAAATTAATTAAAAACTGTTGGAGTTAAGGTATGTTATTACAAACAAATTAATGGATAAATAGATGGTCAAGTTAAGAAAATATAAATTATTAAATAATTGATAATAAGGAACATATATGAGTAAATTTTACCCTCCAATTTCACATTATAGTTTTTTAACATTTCAATTTTATAAATTTACAATTTTATAAGATAAAATTATGTTATGTATTCAATATGATGAACAAATATATATAGAGTCAATTAATGTCTTAATTGGTTTTTATGAATTTAAATGATATTCTCATGAATTTTTTTTAGAGATTTAGATATAAATGTAGACATGAGGTATATTTATGAAAAAAGTTGAAAAATTACATTATGTTAGAATATATTCCAACATTATGGGTAGGTGGTTTCATATCATGTTTGATTTTTTTTTCATTCATAAATATCATGATTTGGTTGTTTATCTACCACTCATATAGTTAATTTTCTTTTTATATTAATTTTGAGTTATGTAGAAACTTTATAATTGAAATTTTTCCATCTTATTAGACATAAGAAAGAATATATGTATCCTAGTTTTAGGAAATTGTTGTCTAGAAATATTATGGATGTGATATTAGGGGCCCATGTAATTTAAAAAGTTATATATTTAAATTATTTTGGCTCATTTATATAATGATATTGGTATATTAATGAATATAGGATTCAAGATTGATGGGTAAAATTATGAAACACTTATATATAAAATTGCGACCAAAAAATAACTATGAATATAAAGGGTAAATTTTATAGTACTGTTATTATACCATATATTCTATATGGTGGTGATTATTTTCCTTTGGTAGGACACCTTAAACAAAAATTAAGGGTATCAAGAATTAAAATTTTAATATGTACATGTGATCATACTGAAAATGATAAGATTAAAAATAACTGTAATCAAGAGAAAATTACTGTAGCTGTAATTGATGAGAATATGACTATGGTTTGATTGAGATGGTTTAGACATCATAGAATAAAATTGGAGTGGATTTAATAATTCCCTACCATGACTAAAATGATTAGTATAACATATACGCACACTAATATAGATAAATTATTTTTTATGTGTAGTAATTAAAGAATTAAATTTGGTACATTATGTTTCTCGAATGAGTAATAGTTTATTTTGCTGTGAAAAGTGAAATTTTAGTTCAAAACATGAATCACATAATCGAAACTGGGAAAGATTTCTCTTTTTGTCTTAATATATTAATTAAAAGGGTAATAAAATTTTTTAAATATAGGAATTAACCTCAAGTCAATATGACATGTGATATGGATAGTATGACTAAAAGTGAATGTTTTTAGATTAAATGTGACATTTTGGTTCAAAATAATTATCACAAAATTAAAACCAATAAAAAAAACTATCTGTGTCTTAATTATTGTGTAAAAATATTTATAACTCATTTTTTATATTTACGAATTAACTATAAGTTAATCTGACACATGATCTGGTCATTATGAGTAATGATCCATAATACGGTAGGCAACCTACATTTTATATATCATGACTACGCATGATAGACCTAAGAGGTTTCTCAGACTATGTTAATGTAACTACATTGACCAGATATTAAAGATGATCAATATTGAATAATCCAAGAGGGTATTGGTTTTAGTATTACATGATATATATCATTCCTACGAAATGTTTCCTTAGACAAGAGAGGAAAGGGAGAGAATGAGTAATATCCCATTAGCTTCAGTGACATGATCTATCATGTATTCCAGGTAATATATGAGTCTTAATCTCTTTTTTTCTTTCTCTATTGTTGGTAGATATCATGATGATCCTGGTGAACAACATTTTTGTATTATTGAGTCATCCATAAGTGTTTTAGAAGATCTATGGATATGTTTTTAGTGTGTGGTGGATATAAGGAGGTATTCAATAGGGGTTTTTGTAAAAGATTGTTTTAATAAAGATTAATATGATATGAAGTCCTGTTATATAAATATATTTTATCTCAATGGAGGATTTGTTAGCTGGAGTAACTATAAACATTTGGTTATCACTAATTCTATAGGAGATTACTAATATATTATGGCTACTAATGTAGTCAAAGAATCATTTTATATTGTCCATTTTTTCTAGGATATTGAAGTGGTGACTAGTAGTAAATATCAAATTACAATTTACCATTATAGTGTTGTAGTAGTGGTTCTCTCTAAGGATCAAATTCACACAAAAGGAAAAAGAAAATGCTTTTGAAGTTTCATATCATTTGGGTTTTTTCTCAAAGAGGTGAATTTTTGGTGAACTGAGTATCCATGGAGGAATGTATTGCATACCACGTTAATAAATATTTATCTTAGAATGGGCATGGGTGTCATGTGATAGTTAAGGGAATGAATGTTATTTTTAGTTGGCTCTAGTGAAATTTGGAGTTTTTTGGAGTTGGTACACTATAAAAAACATGTATAGTAATTTATTATGTATTATTCATTATTAATGAAGTTTTATTTTCACATTATTATATTTCCTCTGTATTCCATTTGTATATGATAATTTCCTAAGAATATATTTTACACTGAAATCTGATAACAGTTGCCTATTGTGATGCAAACATAGAGGTTTCCCAACATCATTCTCAAATATTTTTCAATGGTGGGATGATCTAGTTGTATTAGACATAGAAAATAAAATATATTATGGGTAGGAGTGTTAAAATACATTTAGACACGTTTTAATGGTTTTCCCAAGTCAATCACCATGATATATGGTTATGAGAATATACCCATCAAATAGGAAATCCAAAGTGCTTGTTTTATTGGATGTTCCTATATACAGACATGTGTATTTTCATTTGGACATTAAATTTATCATTAGTGAATATCATTACATCATTACATTGAGGTATTAATGAAATCCTTTATGATAAATTTTCACATCCATATAGGATGCATTGGGGACATTTCAAATGATATTGCATTAATGAATAATGTGACAAAGGATTAATCCCCTCTATATTTTGAGAAAAGATTATATCTTGGGTCCATTGATGGAATAGAACTACCTATATAAGTCCATTGATATAGATTTCAGTGAGAGATTTCAATTAAATATAGTCAAAATTTGATACATTGTGCATATATGTTGGTGGAACATATATTCGACCTTCTTGATTTGAGATATCACTATAAAAAGATTATATTACCAAGTAAGCATTTGTATAAGATTGGATGTCATTTGGACATTAAATTATATTTTCTATGGGATCATTGGCAGGTTTCTAGATGTTCAAAATTCAGATTAAGATGTTATTCAAAAATCCATAGATAAAGAGACCTAGAGGGTCACAAACTATTTGTATTCGCAATATCAATTAAATTCATGTAATCATTTTAACAGTAAGTAATAAGTAATTTTTCTAGTTTTTTTATTTAAATAATGTAATCATGTTTTATTTTGAATAATAATTGAGTTAAATAATAATAATAATAAATATTAGTTATCATGTTTTGAAAATATAATATTTACTCTATTTATCATAGAGAAATGAAAATAAACTAATTTAATTAAATCATTATTATTTTGGATTGATAATATTCGATGGGGGAAAGCCGGTTGAGCATAATGTTCCATTTATAATGGAAAAAAATATATTTAATTCAATTAATAAATATTTTCAAATTTCAATAGATTGATAATAATATTATTTTAATTAATGGACTTGGGGTTAAATAATTATTTTAAAGCTGGAAAGGATTTATTGTGAAATTTTCCTACCCGTAACCTACCATAATAAAAATATAATAACATCACACTACCAGTTAATATTTTGGTTATAACAATGGATAAATAGAGAATATATAATCCATTGAGCCATTTTTCTATTCCCCTATCAATTCATCAGGATAAAACAAATATTTATTCCATCATAGAGAACAATGTGTTTCGGTTAACAAAAAACAATGCAAGAAATTAGGTCTGGACATGCTAGCACCCAATGATTCTGTGATGTCATTCATATATTGTGGGACACATTTTGATAAACACTATAAGGATTATTAAATTAAATAATATATTAAAAAAAATTTATAATGATATCTATTTAATCATATCATCAACTAAAGTGTAATTACATGTTAATGTTAATTTTAAATCTTCTCATAAATTAATTAAAAGTATCATATGAATATGTGTTTTTTCTAGTTCCATCATATTAATATAGATAATTAATATAAATTTTTCATTGAAAATGGAATTTTTGATCATGTTATGTAATGATTTCATGTGATTTAATAATCAATGAAGATTTTTTTATACCATTTAAGGAAACATCCTCTTTTCCAAGAGCCTACACTTATCAACCACTGATGTCATAACCTATTATGGTCAAGCCCCATGGAGGGATTTGGATGACCTATTTCTAATAATGTAACTTCATTGTCCCTCCATATATTCTCTATTTTGTTACACCTATTAATACTACTATAAATAATAATAATAGTATTTGTTTCAATTAGTTTATCATTTCTCTAATACATAGATCATTTATTGCACGAAGATACAGAGGTACAATGGCTTGTAGGCCCATAAGGCACATAGGCATATAGATATATTGAAATATCAGTGGCCTGAATTCCAAAATACATGTCTTGAAATAAAAAGTCAAGTGAATAATAATGTTTCTATAGTACCATTTATATGGCCATAATTTCTATAATACTACTATGAATCCTTATAAATTTATCCCCACCTATATTAGAACCCAGGATTCATGTATGAATATAAGGATTCATTACAACTCTGGTAAGCCCTTAGACTTCACTACATTTTTCATTGATAAAGGATTTATATATCATTTTATAGAAATGTAAGGTTTTATCATATTTTTCAGTTATTATTGATAAAAATATTTACCTATTTTTAAAAGATCCCAAATGGTAAAACCAATCCCCCTTGTTTTTCAAGAATTTATAGGACATAATTTTTTTTACCACTTCTATGGAATATTTTTTTAATGAATAAACCATAAAACATATTTTATTACATTCATGAAATTTTTTTAAGGACTTTCTAACTGAGATTTCATGATTTTTCCCATGATCTACACAAAATTTAAACCCTAATTTTCAATATATGTAAATCTATATATGATTGTGTATATATAAAATAATATATTGAAAATAGGAGTAATTTGATCCAAAATTATTTTGGATGTTATTCACATTATAGTTTTTATATATTTTTTATACATACATACATATATATACACACATATAAAATTATTCATGTGTGTCCCAATAGGGGTTTTCTTAGTGGTTTGCTTTTAGTTTCCTTTGAAAAAGTCTATAGAAGGTCTCGTTTTTTAGTATCTATGGTATATCTAGTGGAATAATTTCCACAAGATATTAGGGGACACAAAACTATATAGAATTCTATGTAAAATGGTATAAAATTTCATATTAGTTTATTTGAGAACTCGCAGTCGAGTACAAAGACATTTGAGATCTTTGACCTATTTCTTACCTCCATGATATTGGATGATGCCACATTAATTCTTGATGTACAGCCTATAACATGGGAATTGAGATCAACATCAATATGAGGGTATGACTAAAGTGGGAATATTTATTTTTAAAAATTAAATAATATATATATATATATATATATATGTTTGTTTCATCGTCTTATATATATATAAATACATATATATGTTTTTGTTTGTGTGTGTGTATTTAATATCTCTGTGTGTCCAAAAATTTATATATTTATATATAAGTAAAATCATATATACATAAGAGTAATTATTTTCATTCAATTTATATTTATTTTTGATATACTGGTTTTATTCATGGGTATAAATTTCAAGCATATTTTTTAATAAAAATCATTTAATTTTTAGTTTATGCTTTCAAAATTTTCTTTATCTCTCTACATATAATTTTTTTACTTGTATTTGTATATTCATACACACAGTCATAATGAATTATATTTTTACATAAAATATAAATTTTTATACATATCTATGTTTATATATAAATTATATAAATTATATTTATATATTTCAATTTTACTATATGTATATATTTTATGATGTGTAATAAAAAATAAGTGCCATAACTATTATTTTATATAATTGATAATTATATTCATTTATTTTTGTTAAATATGAATATTATGAAAGCAAATAAATATAATATGAATTGAAAATGGGTGGAAATCATGTGTATGATAAAAGGTTATAAGGATAGGGTTAAGAGTTTATCATGTTTTCAACATAGTGTGAAAATGACACATCTAGAGTCATTTTTCCCTATTTATGTTATTATTATTGAATATTATTATTTCATTTTTTTGTGGAATAATAATTGATCTATCACGAAATATACAAAATATATCAACATTTGAATAAACATGACGAAAAATTAAATGTAACTAGTGAATGAGATAACACTATAGTTTATTGATCATTTGATATGAGTAAAAATATAAATGATAATAGAGAATATATTTTGGAAATTAAAATGGTAATTGAATATTAACTTCATGATTATAATAATATGTTTGTGGAGCTAAATTGTTGTGGATTGATTCTATTATATGCTGGATTTTTGTGGTATTATATACAATAAGAAACAACAATAATTTCATCTGAGAGTAGGGTTTCACATAGCTCATGATCCAAGTGTCGAGATACCTATTCCCATAGATTATATTTAAGTCTTCACAGTCAAACATATTATTGGAACATCCATATTATGGCTTCTTATTCTTATAAATATTCATGATGATAATGAGGTATTCCCTTTGTAGATGATTTTTTATGAAAATAATTTTAAAATTAATTAAAAAAGGTTTGAACTATGTTATGTTATTACAGAAAAAAAATAATGGGAGAAACAAAAGGTCGAGTGAATCCAATATAAATTAATAACTAATTGATCAAAAGGGACTTCTTTGAGTACCTTTTTCCAACAAATTTCACTTTCATGTTAATTATCATTTCATGTTTATAAATTTTAAATGTTCCTAAAAAAATATGTTTTTTATTGAATATGATGAACTAATATATGTAGATCTCATTACTCGTATGATAGGATTTTGAGAATTTAAATGATATTATCATGAATTATTTTTTATCTTCAGCTATGAATATTAACATGAGGTATATTTTTTAAATAAGTGGAAAATTAAATTGTTTTAGAATATCTTCCAACAATATGTATAAGTGGTTTTCTATCAAGTTTGAAATTTTTTTCATTCATAAATATCATGATTTGGTTTTTTATATAAAACTAATTTATTTATTTTTCTTGTCATGTTAATTTAGAGATATGGTGATACCTTATAATTGAAAGGTTTCTAACATTTAAACATATGAAAGAATTTATGTAGAATGGTTTTAGCAATGTATTGTATAGTAATATTATGGATGTGCGATTAGGGGCCCCTATTATTTCAAAAGATGTATATTTACATAATTTTGGCTCATTAATATAATGATATTGACAAATTAATGAATATAGGATTCAAAATGGATGGGTAAAATTAAGAAACACTTGTATAGATAATAGTTCCCAAAAAATACCTTTGAAAATAATGGGTATATTTTATAAGACTATTATTATACCAGATATTTTATATTGTAGTGATTATTAGCCTTTGGCAAGAAAAATTGAAAAAAATAAGGGTATCAGAAATATAAATATTAATATAGACATGTGATCATAATAAAATTGATTATATTATAATTAAATTCGTTCAAGAAAAAATTAGAGTGGCTGTCATTGATGAAAATATGACTAATGTTTGATTGAGATGGTTTGGAAATGTTAGACAAATATTTGAGTGGATATAATTATTTCCTATATAGATTAACATGATTAGTATAACATAGAGGAACACTAATATAGATAATTCATTTCATATGTGTATTAATAAAAAAATCTGATACACATTGTTTTTGGAATGGCTAAAAGATTTTTTTCTGTGAAAAGTGACATTTTAGTTCAAAACATGAATAACATACTCAAAACTGCAAGAAAAATACTCTTGTCATCTTAATAAATTTTTTGGGAAAAAAATCCCTTGATGTGTTCTATTAGTGTTTTTTGGGTGTGATTGTGTTCCTTGACAATGCATGATGACTGTGAATTAGTATGGTTGGTGTTTGCCGAAGTCATGTTTTAAGGTGGGGCCATTTCCAAGTGTTTGAAAAATTTTGGGGGCTCCACATCGAGAATTTGTGTGAAAAATGGTGAAAAAATCATAAATGGAATAGAAACGTGAATCCCAGGACATGGATCACATACCATGTCTGAGAAGGGTACTCAGTCATGTACTAGGCAGTGGGAATAGTATACAGAACGGTATAAATAGTTCACAGCAACGGTTTGTAGGGAAGGGCGTATGATTAGTGAAACCAAAAATGGTTTGTGGAAGAATGCGGTGTGGTACGTGTAAGTCTTTTAATTGTCGTAGGAGATAACCATGTATGTGAATGGGCAGTATGCAGACCACATATAAAAAATGGTTTGTAGTGAGGATTGTGGTTCATAGAGGTAGGAGGATCAGTATGGGGTGGATGTTGTACCGAATCAACAATTTGGTAAATATTGGATTAGCGGATAGTTCAGATACACTTTTCCTATATAATAATCTATAATACCACCAATTAGAATGGAGGCCAAATTTCATTAGAAGAAATATTTTTGATTGGGATTTCAGCAAAGTCCAATGGAAGTTCGCAAGGGATAATTCTGCGAAACTTGATGTGGTTCACGTGGAAGAAATTTCAAAAATGGTTTTTGCAAACAACTGTAACCCCCAAAGGATGTGGTACATGGAGGAAGAAGGCATGATATGTAGTTAGTCAATGAAGGCATTCCATGAATAGAGAATAGTTTGGCGACAGAGGGTGATTCGTAGTGGAGGTTCGCGGAGTCGGTAGGCAGAGGTGGTATGCGGTAGCGAAGCAAGTTGTATTCCATGGATAAAGGGTGGTTCGTAGAATCGGAATAGGTACAAAAATTAGGTCTTCCACTTACCAAAACCCATAATCAGTACATTGGAGATAAATTTGGTACATTATTTACACAAGGAGGATTGATAATGCTTAAAATCAGGTTGTGATTGTATCTTCCGGTATCTACAAGTACTCGGGAAGGTGGAATTCATCCACTAGTGAAAAAGGAACTTAAATATAATATCTACCAATATTTGAGGAGGTATGAATTCAATAAATTTAAGGGACCTACATCTCCATAAACTGTGATTGACCTATAAATCTATAAAATGTTTGTGGATTCCTTTCGAGAGCAGTGAACGTAGGAAGAGGATGATGGTGACCCTTTCCATCCGTAGTGAGCTAGAGAAAGAGGCATTGGGAGTGACCCTTGGGATTGTAGTGAGAATACCTTAAACATTGTAAATATAGTTAGTCTGGGTATATAACATCTAACCTGAACATTGTACTCTTTATTGTAGGTGGGCCTTAGTGTATTTGGTACATCGGCATATCTCCATTGTATGCTCTTTGGATGTAGCCCAGTGAGGGTGAAACAAGTAAAAATTGTTGTCTTTTGTGCATGATTTCCTATTAGTTCATATATTTCTATGGTATGAAGATAGAATTGAATTTTTATAACAATGAAACAATATATGAAGGGGAAATTTGTTCATCTATCATACCCTGATTCACCCACCCCCTCTGGGTATTCGACATAGTGGACCTAATAACATTACTAAAAATGATAATAATAATTTTTTGAAATATACGAATTAATCTCAATTTAAGATGACACATGATATGGATAGTATGACTAAAACTGCATGTTTTTAGATTAAATGTGAAATTTTAGATTAAAATAAATTTAACATACATATAACCAATAAAAAACACTCATAATGTCGTCACACAAAAGGAAAAATATTTATAATTCATTTTTGATATTTAGGTACTATCCATATGTTAATATGATACATGATACAGTAATTATGTTTAAAAGTGAATATTTTCATTTCAAAGTGGCATTTTAGTTCAAAACACATGTCACATATTAAAAACTATGAAAACATTCTCATATTGTGTTTATAAAATAGGATAATCACTTATAATTCATTTTTAACATGTAAAACTTCACATCATATTAATCTAACATATAGTATGGTTTATATGACTGAGAGAGAATGGTCTCAAGTGTATCATGGGTGTTCAGGCACAAAAAGGGAGAAAAAGTGACCATCAAGTGCAGGTTTCATAGTGGGCATCTGGTTAGTGCTATCCATGCACCATAATCCTTAATCCTCATAGAGGGTGGTTAATTGTCAGAATACTATGCACCATGGCCCATGAATCCTTATGGCTTAGTCTCCCCCTTGGATAGAGGAGGGTGGAGAACTAATGCATGGTTTTTAAAACCATGTGGGTAGACCAGATAGACGATGTGTCCTGGACCCCTATCTGAAATAGGGTTCCTCATGGTTGGAGGATGGTTCGACCAACCTTGCAGACAAATTATGCACTTCTTAATAAATGGGTAATTTATAATTTTCCCCTTGGAATTTAATAATTCTCACCAGAATTTATCCCATTCCATCCTCCAGTAGAAAGGTTCAATAACCTAAAGATTTCTTCTATTCCACATATCATTCTACTTCAATGTTGGGTTTTTTCAAAGGTTTTTCAGTTTTTGATCAATGATCTGGGTGAGTCTATATTTCATATTTCATCAATTTTCTATAAGAACCATAGTGTGATGTTTTATATTTTTCTGAATCCATTAAACACATTATTTTTATAGGGTGTTCTTTGTTTATGTTTTTTAGGACATTATAGTAAAAATTGGTGGTTGGATTTGTAAAGTGAGAATTTGTGATCTTGAGGTAGGAGGTATACAAGTCACACCCAATAGTCTTAATATTTTATTCATTTTTATGTGGTTGTTCTTTTGTTATTTTTTGTGCATTTGACTCATTTGTAGTAAATGATAAATTTTGTGTTTAAATGACGTTTTGTACTCCTCACAATCCATGTTTGGTCATTAAGGGTAATTATACTAGTCATGTGGTCACCCAAATGTTTTTACACTCCCATGATCATGAAATTTGAATTATTAAATAGTGTTTTATTGGTTTGGTGGTATTCAACTATTATAACATGATTCAAATGGTCAGTGTGGAATAAAGGGGGATTGTCTTAACATAAATGACTTAAAAGATTTATAGCTTCTAAATGGGTAAAATTGATAATTTTTCAAAGGGGAATGTTTATGTGGTTAAATGGATTGGAAGTGGTGAAAAATTGTTTTAATTGTGTGTGAATGGGGAAACTAACTAACAATGGGAATGAAGAGAATATTGAATGTAATGAACCATGGAAATGTAATAAATGATAAGTTGAAACAATGGTTTCATTTTTTGATAAAAGGGAAACTAATTATGACTATAGGAAATATGTCAAATGGATGTTTGGGATGTTGGGAAGATTCTACTCTCCCTTGGGTGGCCAAAAACTTTCACTAGGTGATCTGATGCATCATATTTTTAGTGTATGGATTGATTCTCTTAACACCACGGGTATGAACATGGTGTTCCATAATGTTGTTGGGATGGTCAAATATGTAATTCCAAATTCGAATTAGGTACATGGATTGATTCTCATTATATATCAACCAGTGACCCCTATTCCATATGGTTTAGACCACAAACATAGTCTGTAGTAGGTTTAATGGTTATGGGTACCACTTGGAATTGAGAATAATGGTTGTTAATTTATAAAATTTAAATAATGAATATTGTTTTATCAATTGTTTTTTATTTTTTATTTTAACTCATCATACACTATATTATACTAGATATTTTTGTAGAAATTGTTGGTTGTGGCCTATATAGTTGTACTCATACCCTTCTCGGGTCTTCATTGGTTACCCTTGAAGATTTCATGTTACCCTCTCATAAAGAGGTCAAAGGACCTATTTTAGATAACTAATTTGGGGGGTTTGAGATAGAACAAGGATGAGAAAACTGAAATGAGTTAAGAACCTTTTTTTGATTCATCGGTGTGTCATTATTGTGGTTTTATTTTGATACATTACACTATTATGGAAAAATATGGTTATTGTATGCATATGTGAATGTACATGGTTTTGGGGAATTGATTATATAATGCATGGTTGTTTATTTTTATTATTTAGTTGTTATAATTCTTATTTCCTCTTATTTATTACTATGGTAAATAGGGTATAGTTACCCAAAATACTATACTAGTTTCTCTCTACTAGATATGAGACTCTGGTGTGTGTAGAGGTAGGATAGAGGTGACATACTGATTCGGAATGGGGAACTATTTTATTGTCACTAGGTCCAAAGTGGTTCAAAACAATATAAGAGCATTTTCATTTATGTCGATTTACTCTTTAAGAATGGTATACATGATGATTGGGTGTGTCTATCTTTGTAAATGAGCTCATTCATGAGAATATCTAAACCATGTGTGGAGGAAAACCCTGGTACCTAGAATGAAATTGATATTATTGATGTTTTCTTGTCATAGTTGGATGTTATTTCACCTTTTGTGACACAACTATCATGTTTTGTTAATGTTTTCCAATAATTGTCTCATGGATCATAATGGAATGAGTTTAGTATAGATACATCATTTTAGGAACATATTTATATATTTGACATGTATCATGTTAGAAAAACATTGGAAATCTGGTTATGGTTGGGTTGTAGGATTTGAAAATGTATTTTCATCTTTATTTTTGTTTTAGTTAATTAATACCTCATTAGGATGGTGCAATTATTTTAATATAAAATATGTTAAAATGAAATTTTTAAAATGTTTCCTAGTAAAAAAATATAGTTTCCTAATTTGAAAAAATGTAATATAAGAATAGAAAGACTATGTCTGCTTGAAATCATTTAATTACGTAAATTTTGATTACCCTATGTTAGTCATGGACCAAGACATGGATGGTTGATTGAAGTTATAGTGTTGTGGTTGTATAGATTGAGATATCGTGTGAGGGGTGACATGTTTTTGTCTAGTAATTCCCCCCCCCAATTAGGAATAATTTTGAAAGTGTTCGGTTATGTGTTATAAGCCATGTGTTTGGAATTTTAGAGGGATTATAGCATGGCAACGTTTAGTGGTTGGATGATAGGAGGACATCGCCGAGAATTCTTCTGATGTAGTGGTATTAGGGCCTTTATTGGTACTGTATAATAAAGGGATGATATGTCCCTCAATAATTTTGATTTTTTTGTGGATTTTATAGAGAGATACCTAGGTAAGTCTATGTAGAGTTTATGTGGTGTGACTACAGAGTTTTAGTTATAACACCCTACAATGTTTTCCAGAGAGGGTGGACCTGAGGTGATTGAGTTCTAGATTGAGTTCATCTAGATGATGATGGACCTCTTTGAGACTCCTCTGTAAGAGAGAGATAAGATGGAAGATTATATGATATGAGTAACAACATAAATGATTGTGGGATACTCAAGATTGGGATGTCCAGTTGAAAGGCATGACATAGAAGGACTTACAGGAGAAGTTGTTAGAGAAATTTAACCCCGAAACATTAAGTACAGTGAAATCAAAACATGTAATATGGTTGAATCAGGGGAGTATGTCAGGGATATATTATTCTCTATGCCTCATAGAATTAGAGTTTTTTCTTCAATGTTGATAGGATATGATGTTCTTATCGTCAGATGTTTTTATAAAGGTCTTAGATGTGAGATCATATCTGAGATAAGAATATTTTAGTTGAAGAGGTTTATTGAGGTAGTGGATTGGTATCTCATTTATGAGGGGAACCAGATGGAAGATTTTAGTGGTGGGAAGACAATGTTTTTTTGGGATCTTTTGGTCTCTCTTATGATAGTTGGAAGCAACATATTGAGAAATTCCATGAGAGTGGTGGAAGGATGATTATCCAAAGTAAATGATCTATTTCATAGGATAGTGATTGAGTAATTTTTTATTAGTATAGAATACATAGAAACATGTGTGGTATGTTTCCATGATGGAGAATTGAAAGAAAGATTGTGGGAGGATGGGTCACATGCATTGGATATATAGGAACCAAAAATAGGTGGTCAATGATGGGGGACCAAGGCCAATGCACACCACTAGAAGAGGGTCAACAACACCATATTAGTCGAGTAGTTTTTAATCCACATACCATACCAGTCAGGGTGGGGGATGTGATACATAATGTATTGAGAATTCATATCAAAAGAGTATCACAACACATGAAAGTCAGACCAGAGCCCAAGGTATGGGGACATTATAACTGCATGTAATCTAGCCTACTTCGGATGGTATTGATGTTAGACCATTGAATGTACGAGGTATGATTATTATAGATTCATTTCTTGATAGTGCCTTATTTAATATAGAAGATTATAATTATTTTATATTTTCATGGTTTATGAACATTTTTGGAGTAGTGGTGTAATATGTGAGTGATATTATGTCTATTGACAAATCATTTGGAGTTTGAGTAGATGGTATCTAATAGTGTATGGAATGTTCACATGAGATTAGAGGGAAACTTTTTATTTTGGGCTTTTTTCTGCATGATAAGAAAGGTTTTGACATGATAATGGGAATGTATTGGTTTGTTACATATTAATAACACATCAATTGCTACCACTTAATGATAACATACATGCATCCAAATGGTGACACTTATGTCCACCATGTGGAATGTGATATCTGTTCATGTCATGTAGGGATAGTTCTTCATTGACTGGAAGAGCTCATCACCTAGTTTGTGAGTCTATTTCTTGATGATGATGGAGTTTATTGTGATGTTTTCCCTTGATTATTCAATCATTATTATGATTTATTTCATGGGGACTTCCCAGGGATGACACAAGAGTGATAGGTTGAGTTCCCAATTGATATGATGCTTGGAATTGATCTAGTTTCTATTTCACCTTATATAATGAATCCAGACGTACATCAAGAACATGTTAAATATTTGGTGGAATTAAAGGAAGAGAGATTTATCTATTCAATTACATCACCATGGGGTTATCTAGTTTTTTTTTCTAAGAAGTATGATGAAACAATATGGTTTTTTGTCGATTATAGGAAGTAAAATTTGATGATGGTTACGAACTATTATACCCTTATGTATATTGATGATATTTATAACTAGATTAGGGGTTATAGTGTGTATCCAAAGATTGATTTTTGGTTTGGTCACTATCATATGAGGTTGAGACCTTCTAATATACTGTGAAGTACTTTTAGAAGAAGTTATGGTATCAATGAGTTCATCGGGATGTCATTCGGTCTAACTAATTCTCTATCTATGTTTGTTGGGTTGATGGACCAAATCTTCCACTTATACATGAATCAGTTTTTTGTTTTTTTGGGTGACATCTTAGGGTACTCCTAGACTCATGATGATCGTGCCCAAAATCTAGATATCATCCTAAGTACACTGAGACAGCATTGGCTATACACAAATATATATTATTATCATTTCGTGATTTACAAGGTATATTTCATGGGTCACATTATCTTAATGAAATGTTTTTCATTCAAACCATATATTTTTCAGGCATTTATTTCTTGTGAGAACCCCATAAATGTTTTTGATATCCTATTTTTTGTGGTTTATTACTAAAGTTTCATCAAGGGAATTTCAAACATGGAAATTTTTCTCTCAGGATCAACCAAGAAGGGTATAAGGATGGAGGTGTTTGAGTCTTGTGATAGTTCATTCTATGAGCTAAATAAGAATTTGACAAACCATATATTATGATCTATCTAGACCTAGGTATAGAGTGTACCTTGTTTTTATTTTCTTCTGGGATTATACATGGGGTATCATTCATGAATGTAGATTTAGTCATGGATTAAGGATCAACAAAATTTAGGCCACATGAATGAAACTACCATACACACAATATCGATTTGGTTGTAGTGGTTTATTCTTTGAAATAATGGTGGAATTATCTTCTAGGATAGAAGATTATGGTTTAAACTAACAATAATATCCTTAAATACATATTTTCTCAGAATTATTTAAACATCCAACAATAGATATGGGTTGATTACATGCTATATTTTTTCGTTGATATTGATTATACACCTAGGAAGGTAAATAGCATTCTAGATGCATTGAGTCAAAAAAACACAGTCTCATGTAGTAAATGAGCCTATTTTATATTATAACATGATGTATTTATTTAATAAGATTCATATATGAGTTTTTAATGAGATTGAGATGATGAATCTATTGTGATTTTTAGTCAATCTCTATCTTCTGAAAAGGGTAATGAAGAGATAGTACAAGGATTGATAATTTCTAGCTTTGAGGGGTAGATTTAATGGTGGGGAGAAACCTTTATATTGTACTATTGAATAATATGTTATTATTAATTTTCATGGCGATGTAGTTGTACCTATTTACATGTGATAAGAGGTGATGCCTGATTTTCATTCCTTAAAGTGGGTGATGCACCTTGTTTTGATCAATACATACCATGATATTTATAGATAGTGTTGTTGTCTAGGATGAAAAATGAGATCATGGGTTTTATTATGAGATTCCATATAATTCAACTAGTAAAGAATGAGAATCAACAGACCATGGTACTTGTACATCTATTTCCTATTCAAGATTTGAATTGGGATGGTGTTACTATGGATTTTGTGGTTGGTATTCTAGGGAAACCTCATAATAAGGATGGGATTTGTGTGAATGTTGACCGGTTAACTATGATCGCACATTTAAAATCAATTTTAAATACTTTTACAATCGAATATTTTGGTGTTTTATATGTCTGAGATATAGTAAATTTACCTGGGGTTCCATAAAAAATAGTTCCAAAATATGATATGTGTTTTAGATCATGATTTTTGAAAGTGTTGTAGAAAGTACCCATTGTTAATCTGATATTGTGTACATATTTTCACCCATAGACAGAAAAATATTTAGGCCATACTATCTAGGATATAGAATAAATATTAAGGGAAATAATCCTCAATATTTGTGGAACATTTTACAAACACATAGTGCTTATTAGTTTCATGTATGAAGACAGTTATCAGGTGACTATTCAGATGGAATCATATGATGTGCTCTATTTTGGTCCAAGAAGATCTCCCTTGTGCTGGATGAAAGATGGGGACTCATTGTTTTTGGGATAGTGTCTTGTACAGGAAACATCATAGTATGACCATTTGATCTAAAAGTGTATGATTATGGAACAAAGTATAAATAATACTTATTCCAATATAAGTCACTGACCCCAAAATATTTTAGTGGGAGAATATGTGTTCCTTCGAATATCAATATGATTGGGTCACCAATGAATTTAGAATTGGAGATATATGGCTCTTAGGTATGTGAATTTTATTGAGATCATAGAGAGGATTGGTCCAGTGGATACCTGATTGGATCTTACACAACAGAATGGTGGTATGTTTAAATTTAAATCGTCTTAGATTTGGAGGTATCACCCCGAACCCACTCATGTGATTTATGTTGTTAAGGTTTTTCTTGAGTCTGATGCATCATTTAAGGATAATCTAGTTTGAATTGTGAGCCATTGTGAGAAAAATATATGGGGTAACACCATACATTTTTTCTGAATACTTGGTAGCATAGACATTTTCAGGAGGAAACTTGGGAGAGGAAAGATGGGTTATGGTCTCGATTGCCAAAAAAAATTTCCTTGTAGATTTATTTATGCTTGGAGAGGAAGTTAAATATTGTTCCTTTATAATGTGGGGAGGTTGTAAGATTATGACCCTTATATCGATGTATGTCCAACTTAAATTTTTGTTAAACTCACTTTATTTTTGTTGATGAAATTCCTCTCGAGTCTATGGGTGGTATCAGGGGTGTCAGGGGGTTTGGGACATGGAATAGGAGAAAATTTGGTCATTCAGTGTATGATGCATGGTTGGTGGATGTTAAGTACTACCATCTTTCATAACTATGTGGTCTCATAGTGGGTGGTGAATAGTTATAAAACCATGAACCATGTCCTAGGAAGCCATGTGTCATATCCTCCCCCTTGGAGAAACGAGTGTGCATGACCATTGAACAATTTTTCAAACCATGAAGGTGGCCCAACAAGACCATGTGGCATGGACCCCTCTTGGAAAAAGGTTTCCACACTGCTAGCGCATGGTTTTGACAACCATGTTGAAAAACCATTCAACTATTAAAAGTTGTATAAATTCATATCCCCCCCCCCCCCCGCCCTTGTTATTTATGGTTTCTCAACCTCTATTTTCCAACATCCTCATCCAATAGTTAGGTTCATGAACCAGGAGTTCTCCAAACATTTTAAGATCATCCATATTTGATTGGTGGTTGTTCGATCCACTATCTGTCTCAAATTTAGTTTCTAGGTGAGTGAACCACTCCTATTACCTCTATTTTTTTTGTAAGATCTATGGTGGGAAGTTTTATATCCTTATGAAGCCTCTAAATAATCTTTCTCAAGGGTGTTATTATTTTATATTTTTTAGGCTGTTTTAGTTTTAATTGAGAGTTTTTATGGGATAGGGGAATGACTATGAGCATATGGAAGGTGAACTAAAAATTGCATCCAATAGTGTTGATGTTTATTAATTTGTATGTGATTGTGATTGTTTGTATTTGAGTCGTGCATTTGATTTCTTTGTAGGAAATGATATTTTAGATATTTAATGAATGGGTTAGACTCTTTATAGTCCCCATTGGATCCTTGAGGATTATTAGATCAGTCTTATTGTCACCCATAGATTGTGGATCTTCCTTGAACATGAGTGTTACTTTTTTAAATGGTTTTAATGGATTTTTCGTCTGAAACAATTATAACTAACATATTGTAAATGGATAGTATAGAATAAATATGTGATTTGATTAACATTAAAGACTTAATTGTGTTATTGATTGTAAATGGGTATGTGTGAGAAATTTTTGAACTGTCTTGTACATCTTTTTTAATGGGTTTAAAGGGGTAAAAATGGTGGTAATCATGGTTTAATGAATAAGTGAGATAACTATGGGAAAATAGACCATATTAAAATTAATGAACCATGTAATTGTGTTAAATGAAAAGGGGAACCTATGATATCTTTTTTTTATAAAAGGTTTACAAATATCGACCCTCAATAATGTGACTAATGGTTTGTTGGGATGTTATACTAGTTTGTGTCACCCTTTAGTGGGCAAGATTGATTCTCTAGGTTCTCTAATTCATCATAGTTTTGGGGTATGTAATGATGATCCAAAATCCATGGCTATAGAAATGGAACTCTATATCATGGTTGGAATGGTCAGAAATGGTCATATGAATCCATTTTGGATACACGCACTGATGCTCCCTGTATGTCGACCAGTGACCCATATGACATATGGTACAGATGACTATCATGGGATGAAGAAGGATTGATGGATATGGGTACAACATAGAATTGAGAACAAAGGTGGTTAATTTAAATATTATTAAATAATGAATCTATGATTTCTATTGCTATTTATTTGTTATTGTACCTCTACATATAATATATTCTAATGGGTATTTTTAACTAAATTCTGAATGAAGAAAAAATTTCTACCATTGGGAAAACCAAAGATATCATCTAACTTAACGAAGACTCTATATAATGTGAAGGAAGTACAACACATGTTTCCAGTTGTGTGTGGTATATTGAATTCTGCATGGAAGACTCTTGAGCACCAAATTTAGTGTATATGGTATCATTTCCCTTAAGTAGATTCAAAATGGTTAAACTTGGGGTGCCCAATACAATATCACTATGCTCTAGAATCCCAACCATGCACAAAAACATTATAGGCCCAATGTGATGTCAAACATGCCTTTATATGCTCTCTCTTCCTGGATAAGGGCGTAGTGGCACAAAAGACCTCTTCCACGACTGAAACCTCATGCACCGTCATTGGAGGTTTCATCAATATATTGAAGTATACCCCACTCCCCCTTATTTAGGTTGATCCATCAAAAGTCAAAGCATATCTCCTCTACATGTAAGAACAATCTTACATGGCATCTCATAAAAATGTAAACCCCAAGGAATAATATCATGAACCACATGGTCCTTGAGGGTACTCCTTTGGGTGGGCCCATAATGTTTATATCCTCACCCAATATTATTCAATCTTATGTCAGGTGTGAAAATGGTCTCCTCTTGCGTGCTACTCTAACATTGTACACAACACTTCAATGTTGTTCACAATCCCCCTTGTGCACAAGTCTTCAAACTTGTCTGCATCTCCTCTTTGACCACAATGGATTTCCATTCTATCAAAAAACTATGACTAAGACCCTATTGCATGAACCCATCATGACTTTCATGGACCTCCCATGTGAATCCCTCCAGGGTTTCATGCATTTAATTCCATTTCCCTCATGAAATATCCCATATTCCTTTAATGAATGTGTTTCCCTACCTCTTGATTATCTGAATAGGTAGACTAATTGCCTTTGCTTTTAGCATGGTGATGGTAACTTGGAGCTCATGACTGGCCACTTCATCACACCATCCTAACCTGAAATTACTAAATCAATCCCCCTCCCACCTGCAATTGAGCATCAGTTATGTAATCCCATGGGGTAAGGATTGATTCCCTTGCATCTATGTTGCATGATGAAAATCCTCCAAGAAGAATCATCGTTGACAAATAATGTTAAACTATGTCCCTACCCTATGAAATTTTTTTTGGACATCCCATGTATGAGTGATAAGGAATGAGATCCTTGTCATATAGAATGAATTCTTATACACAAGGAATTAAATTATCTTATAAATCATTCCTGGTGTAAGCTCTTCACCTTTCTTTCATTAAATAACACATATTCCCCTGTGCCTCGCATGGATACCAAAATAATCAATGATATGGTTTCCGAAAAATGCTCTATCTCCCTTCCGTTGGGATCCATCATTTATCCATCTATTCACAATGTACATTTTTCAATTTAAGGTCTAATGTTAACTCTCGTTTCTCACATCGAGCATGACTCACGTGTGATTAAAGGTTAGCGGTGATCATGTTAAACATGCAATCTGAAACCTATGACATTCCTTCTTTATAGATGTAATCTATGTATATCTATCCAACCAATGTATAATCCCTACTAGGTTAATATCTAGTGTTCGGATTCGTATGGTCCTCTTCCAAGAATAATCTTTGACCAAAAGGGAAGTATCCATTTCTAAGCCCCAATCACAAGCTACATTTCCATGGGCCTCCTCCTTAGGTGTATGACCCAATTCCCCATCTCTAACTAAAGGGGATTTGATTCCCAATAATCCATCCACTCAATCCACTCTATCAAATACACCCCTTAATCCATCCATATTTTACCCTAGATTACACGTCTTTATGATTCCAATGCTACCCATTTGGGATATTCCTACACATAAGCCCCATATACATCATTGATACTCTGAGCAGCACACAAGTATATCCCCTGTTCAGGACCAACACCATCCAATGAATATAAATACTCTAATGAAAGGTATATTCCATGAATGAGCTCCAATCATCCCCATCCATTGAAACATGTGGTTTTTAATAACATTCCTAAAAAAAGTGTACATATGAAACCACTATATGGTTCAATTATGACAAATATTAAATATTTGTGTCCCACTCCAAGGGATGCACCTCCCTGATCCACCTCTAGTATTGTCCAGAACAACCTTCACGATGTGACATCTTCCCATTATGAGGCACACCACTATGATCCACATCCACATGGTGTTCTAATCAATCCATAGGTGATCCTATTAGGTTCTATATTCTAGGGATATAACTCTATGATCTTCCTCTAAGGGGTATTCTGATCAACCAATTTCCATCTTCGGATGATGTTAAACTCATGACCAATCTCATACTGCTACCTAAATTTAAACATGGGATGCCTGAGGTGAAATCCATGGAATATATGTTCCTACGAAAACAACTACCTCATGTTAAGAATGGTATTTATGATATGAAGTTATTAGAAGATATTCCATTGGAATTAAATACCTTATGATCAAAATAGGATTCCTCGGGTTCCTCACCCATGATATTTCTTCCTATGAGGAAGATTATAGGTGACCAATGATCCTAGCATCCAGACATGCCAGTGATGCCCAACATGACTACTCTATTTCCTAAAGTTTGATTCCCTATCAATACCCATTATACTTACAATATAGATGAAACTTAATTAATTATAACCGAAAAATATATGGCATGGAGAATGAGTTAATCAAACATAACTAAAATCTATGATGGAGACCCTAACTAGG
The DNA here is from genome assembly GCA_963277665.1 of Viscum album. Taxonomy (NCBI): domain Eukaryota; kingdom Viridiplantae; phylum Streptophyta; class Magnoliopsida; order Santalales; family Viscaceae; genus Viscum; species Viscum album. The sequence continues at coordinate 44,021,630 of OY728162.1, forward strand.
TAATCAGTTCCAAGGAGGAATCAATGGAAGGAGAAACCGACATCCTTTATTCTTGTTTTGATCAAGTACAATACATCTCTATTTAAAGTGACGAATTTACCCTATATTTGGAATGTGAGAATGTGGGGAAATGGAAATGTGATGCTAGCATCAAGTAAAATGAATTCAGCAGGTGCTCCCTAGTGAAAGTTATAGAAATAGAAATGGTGAACCCAATGTGAAACTCATCTCCTCATCATGGAGACTAGTAGTATTCATTACATCAACAGATTGTAATGTCAAAAGATCCATCTATCTAGCACCAAGGCCCACTAATAAAGAGGTGGGACATGTATGGAACTCACCAGATATTAGGGATGTAAAATGTTGGGAAATCCAGTATGTGAAGTCATCTTCATTGATCTCTCTCTCAAACCATGAAATATTGTAATATCTGTGGGGAATTGTTAATTTATTACCTGGAACCCATATTTACTGCTAATTCATCCTTCTTTACAAGATCCAAGCAATAGGAAAATAGTCCCCCCCCCCCCCTCGAAGACATAGGGGGTGGAAAAAAATCAATGTGGAAATACTTCATGGCACCAACCATGCCATGCCTTTATACACGACCCTGGATTTCAGGTTCCCACTCATCAGCTCACCCTTAGAGATCATTTAGAGGGGGGTGATGAATTCCTTTGTATGATGATATGAGTTGGAGGGAGTTATTACCAAAAGGGATATGGATCACCAGGATATGGTTGATACTGCACCAGAGTAACACCACCATTCCCAAGGGGTCACGTTGGGATCCACTACTCCCCACTCCAACAATGAACGAGTTTGGGATCTTCTCTCTAAAGCATCTTATGACTTGTTCCCCCGCATAGGTGAGGTAGGGGATTCCTGAGTCATCTCAACTATGACTACTACTACTCTAGAGTAGCCAATGAGGGCTCACACTAGGCCTTGTCAACAGCACGAATGACCAATTTTCCAAGACAAGGAGTAGTTGGATTACATGCCCAATCTGCTATCCCTAGTCTAGATGACCCTATGCAAACACCAGGCCCAAGCTCTGGAGAATGACCATTTGGGGGAATCATCTTCCATAGTTCTATTTGATCTTTCCACCACATGTGAGCTCTTCCAGATCACTTCCATTATAAACTAGGGACCCATCAGTTCATAGAAGTGATCGAGATTCCAATCACCTTACAAGTAGTCGTGGTAGGCTCTATCAACCACTAGTATCATTATTATCCATTAAAATCTTGTTTATGAATTGGAGATTCATTATGGTGGACATCCCCATATGATCAGCCACCAATTAAGAGTTCTTCCAGACTCTAACCATCAACATGGAGGTCTTCCCCATGTACCCATAATCGATTAGAGAGGATTTCATCACTGTTTTGCCAGCATCGAACTTGGAGGTCCTCCATGTTCTTATGGTTCTTGATATTGAGGCCCTACTCATGTCATGGCCCGTCAGCATGAAATTCATTCTTACTCCATCCCCATATTCAGAAGAGGCCCTCCTTACCCCAGTACCAATCAAATCAGAGTTCCTCCCCACATTATCAATGACAAACATGGATTTCATCACTATGAAACCATTGGTTAACATGGAGGTCCTATCCATGTTTCAACGATCTATAACAGAGGTCCTCCCCTCAAATATAGAAACAAGTATGGAGGTCCTCCTCTTACTAATTCTTAACCTCATGGTGGCCCTCCCCATGTATATTTTGATTATTTTGAAGGACCTACTCATGATTTAACCCATCAATACAAAGTCCCTACTCATTATCACAACTAACATGGAGGTCCTCTCATTGTCACATTGATCAAACAAACTGTTCCTCCATGTTACATCTATATACATATTGATGGACCACCCCAATACTATGGTTTTCCAAGTGGAGGTCCTCCCTACTCCGATGATATCAAATATAGAGGGAATATTGGTTTCCTAGAAAACAATCATGGTGGACCTCCCCATGTTTATGTTCCCTTCACTGAAGAACCTTCCTGGGGAAGAAGGGAAAATCTCTATCATAATGGAAAAAATTACATGATGTTTCATGTTGTTTTCAATATATTTCACCTATTATACTCCAATGGGGAATTTGATTCAATGAATGTGCCCTCACTAAATTCATATGCCTCAGTTTCTAGAGAAAAATCCTGATAGGTAAATTTAATCATCTTGGAAGGTGATATCCACAATATTTTTAAATCCAGTTATAGTTACATGTTGGTGGTTGATGATTTTTCTCAGTTCCAAGGTCTCATAGTGCAGTCATCCCTATCATCACTAGTTTCATTCTCTTCCTCTACCCAAGATCATGGATATTTTTCATATTGCATTGTAGCTGATGAGAATTTATAACACATTCCCATGAATATCGCTTCCCTCTTACAAGAATTAGCGGTAATAACCACATCCTATATAGATGTGATAATGTGGATAGTTCTAACATAGAGAGACTTCTAGGTGTGTAGAGAATAGTTAACTCATGCAGTCTCTCCTCCACTGGCCAGTCGACCTCTGCGCTAGTCCATATCAGTTCAATCATTAGTTTCTCATCCAACACCAATCAATGATTGGGAAAAACGAGAGACATTCCCCACATCTAAACATGGAATATTTTGGGATACTATATTTATTGATCATTTATCAATAATATTTGTGATTAATATGCTTCTGAAATTCCGTATTAATTCGGAGTCCCTCACCTATAAATAGGTTATGTGTTCCCCCCAAACCATCTAAATGAATATTTTGTATCTCCATGACCCTCATTCTTTCTACCTAAGGAGATTAGATCAATTTGATGACATTGATCTTTAATGTAGCATGACTGAGTTGGCAACACTTTTAGTTTCTCCGCATACTGTGTCACTCGGCTACAATCAAACCCTATAACAAAGATTTTTTCATAGATTCATAATGCATTATTGAATTATTGAAGAGGAAAACATCCACATACATATATTTGGTTGGGGATAGAATGTTACCCTACATTTTAGTCATATCTCGTGAAGGCCTGACCTACCCGAAAATACTAGGTATATTCCTCTGGGTACAATTACAGGAAAAATAGTTGTCACAAAGATAATCAATGACAGGGACACTGACATAAGAACCCTGGGAGAGGACTTTCCCCCTACGGTAGTGTTGTATCAGGAGGGACTTTATATAGGCGTTCTCAATTTCTAGAAATTCCAGAACTCAGCCTTAGAAAACCCTCCATATCATTTCTTTTAATTCTAGATACGGATAGGGGTAAATATAAGATCGGTACCTCTAAGCCATCTAATCCATATGAGGTGGAATGAAAGATGGAGTTCAACCCTACCATGGCTTCTATACATTGGAATATCATAGATTAGAAGAGGCTCCTTGTTGACCTCCTCAATAAGTGATGCCCAGATTATGGTTCCCCTCACCAGGATCATGTTCCCCTCTACTAATGCAGCAAGGGAAGTTGTAGGTCATTCTCGATGAGTTTCTAGAAGTCAAGCCAGACAGTCCCACACATCTCGATAGGTTAGAGTTGGGGGTTTATGTAAATCGACCATGGTATGTGTCTCTTAATACACTTGTGTATCTTGAGAAACATGATAAGCCTCCTCAAGGCCTAGATCAAGACTCTCCATGATATTTTGTTCCTTCTTACCATGTAGATGAGTCAGTCAATTCATTGGTGGTCATGGGTCCTCATTAAGACATGACCAGTTGTCAAGATGAGATGGCTACTCACATTTCACTCATCAAAGCCTTGGAGACATGATAGGAGGAAATACCACCTTATGTTATGTTGTATCTATCAGGGGTGGATGACATGTTATCATCCCCTTCAATGGGATGGGGGGATCGATGCATCATCTCACACACATCATCAGAAGAAGTGGAACAATGTTGGGAACCCTATAGCAGCACCAAGAAACCATGTTTCGATGTTTTTCAGATATTAGAAGGGCCTACATTTGGTTGGAATAGTTTTTACCCATTAGGTCTATCACTAGTTTGGAAGACCTTCACCTGTAATTTATCTATAGTTATAATTACCCAATAATTTATAAATGGAAATTCCTTTCTTATAATCATGTCACATAAAATCACATTAGGAAACAAAATTACACATCATTATTAATTGAACTACTAAATACTATGTTACCATTATATCCTAGCCGTTAAACATAATTTTTCAACTTCTCTGTTTTAAATTCAAAAATCTATCATACAATGTTGCGATCAGTAAGATATTTGGATCCTGACAGGAAAAACATAATTTTTTGTGAACAATAACTTACCCTTCTGAATAATAATGTTACCCTTATAAATTGTAATATGAACCTAATTAATATTAAAGAAACCAAATTAATAGTAAACTCACCCTTGAAATTATAGATAAAATTTAGGTATCCTATAAATAAATTAATGGTGTAATATACTAAGTAAATAAATTTAGTTATTGGTATTTTATACGTAAAAATTATTTATTTAATATTTTATAATTAATAATTCAAAATTATACGAATATTCAAAAAATAATTTCATATGTTATCATTTTTATGTCTTGTGGTTTTATGATAATTTTATAATCCCTTAATCAATTTATCAAAGTGTTATAAAATCAGTTATAGTTTTAAAATTTGTATTTTCCATGTAAATGATGATTTTAATTAAAAAATTAATTACACTTACATGGAAAATTATTTTAATAAACTGAAAATAATTTTTGAATTATACATGTCGAAAAATGGTTTTGGTGAATTTTTGATAATTTTTCAGAAATACTTGAATTTTTAGTGAATAATAAAATAAGTTAATTTGCATTTTATATACATTATATGACCAAATCCCTGTTAATTGATTCATCTCTAATTTAAGAACAATTTTTCCAAACTCACATGATCTAATTACTATTTATAGACACATTAAACCTCACTATTCATTTTCTTTATCAAAAAAATAAACTAAGGATTAAAATAATAATAATAAAACAACCCACCCTCCATTATAGCTACCACCTTTCACATCCTCTTCTCCTCACACCTCTCAAGCCTTGATACTTGTCTACATTTTGCTAAAATATCCTCCCTAGTCCCTTATCCACATCCAGAAGCACTTGGTCTCATCAACAGACCAAAAAAATATTCCCTAAAGAGGCTCTCATGGAGGATAAAATCAAGAGGTAAAATCCACTTTCCGATTCTTTTATTTTAATTCAGGTTCCGTTAATTTATTTTTCTATCCTAACCTCCTCTCATTAAAATGGTATGAATTGTATATTTCCTTTCATAAAATATTGGTTTTATGCTAATGGAATAATTTTTGATCACCTCTCTTTCCCCTCATTTTTTTTTAAAATGAAATCAACGTCCTAGATATGTCAGTTTATCGCATTAAAGGATGAAAAGTTTCCAATTTCTGTAATAATATTCAATTATTCTCATTAAAACCACATTTATGGTTGAACTAGATTATAATATATGTAATATATGTTATTTAATGTTCTTGATTCTTTATACACATATGATTTTAAATAATCAAACAAAACAAATTTGTTGTTTCAAAATCACCCAAAATAATCCAAATATTTATCACTAAAATATTATCTAATGATTCATGCTCACAAAAATTAACCAAATGACTCATATAATCATTTAATAATAAGTAGTATCATTAATAACATATAATAACAGTTATTTATATTCATACTAATTTTAAACAAACTTCCATTCATGTATAAAAGTGAACACATCATGAAGACTAAGAAAATGAGCACTCAAAATCAATGAATTTAAACTCTATAACTCATATAATGTCCTATAAAAGAGAATAATAAAATTATAATGAATCACAATCAGGTATAAAATTTTATTGAATTGTTAATCAATGAATCTAATGTGATTATATGAGATATTATCATGGAGGGAGCATTTAGACAAATGTTAAGTGGAATTATTGAACCCAACTCTCTTTCATTGGTTTTCCCCTATTTAAGTACATTTTCAATATGGTTATTACTTTATTTATTAATAATTATATGAACATTTTTGGGATATACATGTTTTCTACTATACTTTATGAAAAAAATAATTTTTTCCAAAATTATTCTTCTTTCTAATCACACATTTCTCTTCTAACTCAATGTTTATGATACATATATCAAGTATATTATTCTCCCTTTAATTTGGGTACACATAGTTTATTAATGTGTGCTAATGATATGACCCCCATTCCATTCTATTGGTCATTTATGTGCATGATTGATATATTTTCTACGTTTCATGCATGATAATGTAAATGTTATGATGTGACGGGTTCAACGAAAATTATATATTTCAATGTTAATGTTATGATGTGATGGGTATGTTTGGAATTATATAGTTCTCCAATTAATTAGGTAATTTGAATAGCCTCATGTGTAAAGTGAAATATGCATGAACATAATCCTGTATTTGTTCAAAACTATGTGTGGTAGTTGACCACTTAGACATGATGCTTTATTTTTATGTATTGTCACATTCCAAGATCTTTTATAATTCCTCTTATCTTAATTATTATCCTATTCCTATTTTATGATGATAATAATTATGGTCACCATATATTATATTATTTCATGTTCGTATGAATCCTCTAATTGGGCTTTATTCTCACCACCTTTTTATGTATGTTCTTAGGTAACTACTTTTAATAAGGAGAATTAAAGGTTCATTAATAATATAAATAAGATGGAATTAAATAAATGATTATGTTTATGCTGAAAACTTTATGTATGATCCTAGTTTTGCCAAGAGACTAAACCATTGGATCATATTTGTGTAATTATTTTATGTTTTTTATCATTAAAATAATGTAATAGAAATGTAATAAAAAGAACATCTGCTGTAGTTCATATCTGAGGATGATTTACTTAATTTGGGATTTTGGATTAGAAAACCTTAGTGAAAATATTTAGTATGAAACTATGTATATGTAATCCCCCCAATATGCATTGATAAACAAACTGATCCCATATGATATGCATGTAGACATAAATGTGCAAAGTATTAAATTATTAATTCTTGACATGATAACCTATGATTTGTTATAAAATGTTCTATTTTAGAAAATAGTGGGAACTGGGAGAAACTAGTCTAACAACCCATGAGATGGACAATGTAGTGATTTCTTAAATGGCATCCCCAATGCTTTGGGAGGTGGAGGTCAAAATTTTTGGGTGATGTTTACCCATCTATCTTAGGTTATGAACACCAACAAAAATAATAATGAGAATAATCTTTAACCTAAAAGGATGAAACTGGATATCGAGTGTTCTATATATAAATGGCCACCGACATTAAGTGGATCTTCAGATCCACTAGTTATGGAATAGTTGTTAAACTCAATAAAAAAATCTTTTCTCATCATCATTGTTCTATGATAGAGAAGTTGACTCTAGAAATTTATCATCTAAATATAGAGGTCAAACAGTGGTGGTAATTATGTAAGAAAACCAAGCCAAGGGATGAAATAAAATAGATGTAGTGGGAAGACTTTAAAATAAAATTTCTGAAAACTTATTTCTCTCAGACTCAATGAACAAAAATTTAGAGATAGTTCATAGAGCTAATGAAAAAGTAAAGAAAATATATCACATACTACGATGAAAATTTCACTTGGATTTCAAGGTACTCTTCATGTTTTTTATCAATAGAGATATAACACTTTATATATTATTTGGTGTTTTAAAACCAAAACTTCGAAATGATCGTACAATTTGAGACATTGGGAGTTTTGAAGAAGTTGTTCGATGTGCTATAAAAGTGGACATAGAGTTTGCAAAATGGTCTCATGGATATGGTGATAAAAAAATTAAATATGGAGTTTTAATCTGGATGATCTAATGAAAAAGGATGAATAAAAACTCAACCACCTACATGCCAAAAATGTGGGAAGAAGAATCCTGGGAACTACCTCAAAGGGATAAGGAAATGCTTCAAATGTCAAAGAGAAGGCCACCAAGATCATGAATGTTCAAAAGGCATGAAAAGGCCCGAAAATATGGTGGAATAAAGGAGAGATCCACCCTTGCTCCAATGCTATAACTATAGTGAGAAAAGGAACTATTTAAGATAGTTTACTAAACCTTGAGTTCTCGATGGTAATAAACGTCATCAGCCACAAAATCCAAAGGATAATGGGAAGGCTTATGCCATCACTACTACGGAAGTGGTGCAAGAAAATGAAGATGTATAAGGTAAAAATAATATTCACTCATGAATTTAATTAGTATTATTTGTTTTTGGTTATACACATTACTTTATATCTCACATGTTTTCTATAACTATTGAATTGAAGCCCGGAACATTGAAGTGTAGATAACTATTAAAACACCAAGTGGTGCACTCATTCCAACCCAACTGTCAGACTCTTCTCTTATTGGGGTATGAAGGAATATTCTTCTAGAAAATCACATGATAATTCCTTTGGAGGAATTAAATGACATACATGGGATGGATTGGCTCACCTTATATGGAGAACATATAAATACTTAGGAAAAGGAAATATCTTTTCATATTCAAAACCATACCATGCTCCTATACAAATGCAAGGAAGATCATGAATCTCCATTGAAAATACATTAAAGGTTGTGTGTGTTTATTCCCTATGAATATTCATACCTCACTCGTATGTTTAATTTATATGAAGTTATACACCTATAGAAAATTCCCATCATGATGGAATATAGTGATGTATTTCCTAAAGAGTTACCCAGGCTACCCCAAATCGTGAGGTAGAGTTATCAATAGAACTCATACCAGAAGCTACTAATATCTCATTGTGTCCCAATAAGATGTATCCTATCAAATTGGAGGAGTTAAAGAATAAGCTACAAGATAATTTGGAATATTGGTTCATACACCCTAGTGCATCACCTTGGGGTGCGTTAGTGATTTTTTTCAAGAAGATGGATGGACCAATGCGGATGTGTATCGATTATTGGGAACTCAACAAGATCACCATAAAGAACATGTATCCTCTTATAAGGATTTAGAACTTGTTTGATCAGTTGATAGAAGCTAATTAATTCTCAAAGGTGGATCTACATTCTTGATATCATCAACTAAAGGTGAAGAAGGAAGATAATATGAAGACTGCCTTCCATACAAGGTATGTGCACTATGATTTTTTGGTGATATCCTTTAGACTTAATAATTCTACTACAATCATCATGTATATTATGAACATAAAATTTATACATTAACTTAACAAAATTTTGGTATGTTTTCTTGAGGAAATTATCATCTACTCAATTAGAAAAGGAGGAACGTGAAAAAAATCTAAGACTTGTGTTGAAAAAATTATGGAATAAAAAAATTTAAACCATGTTCAAAAACTATAACACTTTTATGAAGTAGGTCACATTATTTAGACATGTGATCACAAGTGAGTGAATTTTTTTAGACCACTCAAAAACCTTTGCAATTGAGGAATGGAATAGAACCTTTAGTTTTAATGAAATTCAGAGTCTTGTTTTCTTATCAGGGTACTCACGAAATTATGTGAGAACTTTCTAATGATTTCCAGGCTCACTAACTAAGTTAAGAAGGAAATGGGTAAAGTATATATAGATTGAAGAATGTGAGGAAACCTTCAAGTTGATAAAGATAAGTTTGATCACTACAATTATACTCACATTACAGAAAAGAATATAATGTTTTTTGATATATATTCATGATTCTAAGAATGTATTGGGTCTTGTACTCATGAAAAATGATAATGTGACTTCCTAATCATGATGAAAGTTAAAGATCCCTGACCAGAACTGCACTACGCATGCTCTGGATCTTGAAATTTTTCATTTTATCTTGAAAATATGAAGGCATTACCTCTATGTTGAAAAGTGTGATATACATACTGTTGGTAAAAAATCCCTCAAGGTATCATTGAAGCTTTTTTGAGGTGATTGTGTTTGTTGACAAAGTGGACATCTGAGTAGTGATTGTTGACAAAGCAAAACTATGACATACAAATTTGTTGACAAAGAGGATTTCATGATGGAATGTCGAGTTCAAGAGCTGAGTTCAACGATCCATGTTTGATTCAAGAATGTCGATAAAAGGAATGGATGATCTGGAGGCGGTACAAAAGAACAGATATAAGGTGGCGCCATTTTCCAGTGTTTGACAAATTTTTGGGCCTGAAAATCGACAAATGAAGAAAAGTGTTTTTGGCAAAGGGACTTGCGCGCCGAGGACTTGGAGAATAGGAAACTTGCGCGCCATATGTTTTTCAAGACCAGAAGATCAAGATATGGAAAAGGAAGTAGGTTCGCACAAGTTTGGGAGTTGGTCACGCAAGTATCCAAAAGGACAGAAGACTTGCGCGCCGAAACCGAGTCGTGCAGGTGACTTGCGCGCCATCGCGCAGGGTGGTCAGATTGCCTATAAAAACTGGACCACCCCTCCTCATTCTTCACCGGAGTTCAACTCTTTGAGAAATCATTGCTCCTGTCGCGCAGGTGTGGTGGTCGCGCAAGTGGTGAGTGTGGGTCGCGCAGGTGGAGTTGCACGCCAGTAGTTGAAGTTGTGTTCCGGTGTTAGAAGTTGTGCGTCGGTTGGCAGTTGCGTGCCAATGTTGGTTTGGGCGTAAAAGGAAGAGAGTCACGCAATTTTGGAGTTGAGGAAACTTGAGTCGCACAAGTGTCTGAGGTATACTTGCGCGCCCGTTATGACTTGCGCGCCGATACTTGCGCGCCGAGATTGACTTGCGCGCCAAGTAAGGTTTTGTTCCAGCGGTGCTTCTCGGACTGCGTGGAAGCTGGTACGTTTCCCGATACCTTTGGTGCAAAGAGATATTCATCTACGGGTGAAAATTGTACTTCAAAATATCATCTACACACAGAGGAAGATGCATTCATTCATGCAAATGAAGAGACCTACAGGTCTATAAACTGTGAGTGGATTCCTTCCAAGAGCAGTGAGCTTAGGAAGAGGAAGAAGGTGATCCTCTCCACCGGCAGTGAGCCAGAGAGAGAGAGACAGGGAGTGACCCTTGGGAAAGTAGTGAGTTGACCCTAAATTTGTAAAGGCACTGAGCCTGGGCATAGAAGTGATCTAGCCCGAACCTTGTAATCCACAGCTAGTGAAGATTAGTGGAATTTGGTACGACTGGAAACCTGTCGGCGTATGCTCCTTGGACGTAGCCCTTAGCGTTGAACCAAGTAAAATTGTTGTGTCCTGCGCTTGCTTTACTTTCTGTTTATATTGTGTAGCAGGAAAGAGAGAGAAGAGTGTTTTTATTAACAGCGAAACAAGATCAGAACGGGCATTAATTTTTAATTAGTCATACCCTGATTCACCCCCCCCCCCCCTCTCAGGGTATTCAGCCTAGTGGACCTAACAAGTGGTATCAGAGGGAAAGGTTGAAAGTTGTTCTTCTCTCAATGGAGGTCACCAATTATAAAGGGATTCCGATCTTCGACGGATATAATTTTCAGATATGGAAGAATCCGATGCCACACTATTTCCGATCCTTGGGAATGGATGTGTTTTCAGCAGCTATGCATGGTATCACAGCTGATATTAATAGTGGTGCTTTATCAGAAGCTGAGCATAGAGAGTTGGATGCTGATTCCAAAGCAATCAATGCCTTAGGGGGAGCCCTTTCCAATCCCATCTACACGAAGGTGATGTCATGAAAAACGTCACATTCCATGTGGGAAAAGCTTTTGAATATATATGAAGGGGACACAAAAGTCAGAGAGGAAAAGCTGCAGGTTTTGTGGAACAAATATGAAGATCTAAAAATGAACCCGAATGAGTCTGTTGACGCATTCTTTGAGAGGGTAAACATTGTTGTGGAAGATATGCGAGGTCTTGGAGAAGTCATTGAAGACATAAAGATTGTAAAGCGCATCTTGAGGAAACTTCCACCTCGGTTCAATCCGAAAGTTTCAGTACTAGAAGATAAAGATCCAAAAGAGCTGACATTGGATAATTTGCACAGTACCTTGGTTGCATATTAAATGAGGAACGATGATAATGAGGCTATGGAAAAGGGGAAGTCTAAAGAGGTGGCATTTAAGGCCATGAAGAAGCTCACCATTGAAGATTATAATGAAGAAGAAGAGACGGATGAGGTGATGTCATTCCTTTCTTCAAATCTACAAAGAGGAAGAGGAAATTTTAAAGGTAAACTTCCACTAGCATGCTTTAGATGTGGAAAGGTTGGTCATCTTGTGGCAAGATGCCCCAAGAAGTTTCAAGATTATGATGATGATGATGACGTTGAAATTACCAAAAAGAAGACTTCAGCTTTTGTGAAAGGGAAGAAAAAATTCAAGAGAAATTTCTTCAAGAAAAAGAATCTTCTTTCACAAGAATTTGAAAGTTCAGATGAGTCTGAGGATGAAGAAGTTGAGGAAATAGAAAATTGCAGAGATCGTGGGGTAAATGCCTTGGTGGAAATTGTTGGTAGTTCTCAAAAGGTAGAAGAAGATGATGCTAAAGAAGAAGAAGAAATTGAAGGGAGAATTGCTATGGAAGCCGAATTGGAAGCATCTCTTGAGGAGATAGATGTTTGGAGAGCCAAAATGAAGAAATCCAATAAAGTGGTTCGTGATGCCAAAATCTATATGCAACAACAGGATGAAGAAAAGTCTGAGCTGTTAGAAGAAATTGAAAGACTAAAATTCTCAACACTAGAGAGCTCAGAAAATATTGTTGAGTATAAGCTTAAAATTGAGGAACAAAAGAAGGAAATTGATTATTTGACTAACACAGGAAAGGAGCAGATTAGACGTATCAAAGAGCTTGAAGAAGAAGTGGTCAGTCTGCGACAAAAACTTAAGGATCAAGATAAACTCTTGACCCCCAATGTGATATCCAAAAAGTAGACCATTCAGAAGACAGAGAAGATGAAAGCGGAGCCTAGGAGTTCAGTAGGGAAGAAGCAGCAATTGAGCTCAGATGTTAAGGTCATTTCTGGGCTTAGTCAAGAACAAAAATTTGCGACAATTGCAGTCAGACCGCAAGCACTCATCCCGAAAGTGAAGGTTGATTTGGGAACAAAACCGAATCAGAATATTCAGAGATCTCAAAGGGAAAATCATAGTGCTGAAATATCACGAGGGAATGCATCCTATATCAGGTGTTATTGCTATGGGAAAATGGGACATTCACAGTATGTGTGTTCCATAGCCAAGAGATACAGAAGGGAACATGAACAAAGATGGAAGCCAAACAGAGAACGGTTTTCCAGAACACATTTTGAAGGACACTATTTTTGGTGCGGAGGATTTGGACACATGGCTAGGTATTGCACTTCAAACATTCAGAGAAATGTGTCAAAGCAGAATCAAAATGTTCGCAAGCAGCAGATCAATAATCCAACAAGTGAGTTAAAAGTTCAGAACAGATTTCCAGCTCTGCAAGATGAGTGTGGTCCATCAAACTCTGAGAAAGAATAGAAGTCTCAATCCATGCCGAGTGTGAAAGAAAAAGTATGGACCAAGAAGAAGAAAAATGAGAAGGCTGTGGTGGCGGAGATTGACCTTAAAGCATCAGATCAATCTGGTGTTTGGATCCTTAATAGTGGTTGCACCTCTCACATGACGGGTAATAAGGATCTTGTTACAGGCATTAAATATGACAAAGAAGGAGTTGTCAAATTTGGAAATGATGAAGGCCTGAAGATTTTTGGCTCAGGGAAAGCCAAGTTTGGGGCAAAGAGATGAGACGTGCTGATGTCTTGGTAGTAGAGGGTCTCAGTCATAACATACTCAGTGTCAGTCAACTATGTGACTCTGGGCACTCTATCCAATTTACCAAGAAGATGTGTGTTGTGAAAGGAAAAGATGGAGCAGTTGTTCTGTAGGGAAAAAGGTCAAAGGGAAATCTCTATCTTGTAGTTGGGGAAGAAGATACTTGTCTTTTATCCAGAGAGGAAGAAAACCAGCTGTGGCATAAGCTACTTGGTCATCTATGCCAACCATCTATGGAGGATCTCGTTAAATGTGATTCTGCTAGAGACCTTCCCATACTATCACGTGATCGCACTCATACGTGTGATTCTTGTCAACAAGGGAAAATCATCAGAAAGACATACAGGCCAAAGGAACAGAAATCAACTAGAGTGCTCGAATTGGTGCATGCTGATGTATGTGGACCTATCTCACCACGAGCTATAAATGGGCAAAGGTACTATGTTCTTTTCATTGATGACTATAGCAGAATGGCCTGGGTATTCATCATAACCCATAAGACAGAGGTGTTCAGTTGCATAAAGCAGTACAGGAGGGAATCAGAAAAGATGCTTGGGCAGAAAATTCTGAAGTTTCTTACTGATAACGGTACGGAATTTACAAACAGTCAAGTTGAAAACTATCTCGAGAAACATGGGATAAGGAATCAAGTTTCATCAGTAAGAACTCCCCAACAGAATGGAGTAGTTGAAAGGAGAGATTGGATCATCAACAACATGGCCAGAACAATGCTTATTGATAAGGACCTGTCAGAGAAATTTTGGAAGGAAGCAGTTTTGACATCGGTCTATGTTTCAAACAGGTCCCAGTTATGTCCGAAGCAAGGGAAGACTCCGTATGAACTGTGGTATGGAAAGAAGCCAATGTTGAAGTACTTTCGAATCTTTGGAAGTAAGTGTTTCATTCTCAACAAAGAACATCATAGGAAGTTTGAGGCACGAGGAGATGAAGATATATTCCTTGGATATTCCGGGAAAAGAAAAGCGTATAAATGTTACAACAAAAGCCTGGGAAAAATCATTGAAAGCAATGATGTCACTATAGTTGAAAATGAGCAGAATACTCAACGATCCAGTGAACAGTTCTTGGATGAAAGTGATGATGAGGTAAGCAACCCAGGGGGAGCAGAAGTGGCAGAAGCTGACTCAGAAGAAGATACTGATGATGAAGAGGAAAATTTCAAGTCAGTGTTTGCGAGGAAGCCAAAGAGTCGAGCTGAAATTGATAGGCAGAATATCATTGGTGATCAAACAGCTCCAGTTCAGACTCGAAGAATGAAATCATCACAGAAAGAATTGTTTTTGTCTCAAGTGGAGCCGAAATGTTTTTCTGATGCAGCTGAAGATGAAAACTGGGTTCAGGCCATGAACGAAGAGCTTGATCAGATTGAGAAGAACTAGACATGGGAGATTGTTTCGAGGCCAGCAGACAAGAATGTCATCGGGACTAAATGGGTCTATCGCAACAAGATGAATGAAGATGGCATAGTGATTCGGAAAAAAGCATGACTAGTGTGCAAGGGATACTCCCAGATAGAGGGAATAGATGTTGATGAGACATTTGCACCGGTTGCAAGGCAGGAGACAATCGGATTATTTTTGGCCATAGCAGTGCAAAGAAAGTTCAAAGTGTTCCAGATGGATTTCAAATCCGCATTCTTGAATGGGGTTTTGGAAGAAGATGTGTATATTGAGCAGCCAGATGGTTTTCTCATTCATGAGGATGAGAACAAAGTTTGCAGGCTGAAGAAGGTGTTGTATGGGCTGAAACAAGCACCAAGGGCATGGTACTCAAGGCTTGATCAGTACTTGAAGAAGCTTGGTTTCCAGCGTGGAGGAGTTGACTACAATCTCTATTTCAGTAATAACAGTAATCAAAGGATGATGGTGCTAGTGTATGTCGATGACATAATTTTTGGCGGATCAGATGAAGCTCCGTGCAGACAGTTTTCCAAATTCATGAAAAATGAGTTTGAAATGTCAATGATTAGAGAGATAACATTTTTCCTTGGTCTATAGGTGACACAAGGAAGGAATGGAACTTTCATTTCTCAATCCAAATATGCCAAGGAGGTTCTAAGAAGGTTTGGAATGGATAATTACAAGGAAATTAAGACTCCGGTTGCTACCTGGATGAAATTATCAAAAGATGAGGATGGCAAGGCAGTTAATATCACATAATACAGGCAAATCATTGGAAGTCTGTTGTACTTAACCGCAATAAGGCCTGATATTGTTTTCGCCACATGCCAAGCAGCGAGATATCAGAGTAATCCCAAGGAAAGTCACATGCTTACAGTGAAAAGAATACTTCGGTATATCAAGGGCATGGTGGACTTCGGCTTGACATACAACGACAAATCTCAGACAGAGTTATTGGGATATACTGATGCAGACTGGGCCGGTTCAGCAGATGATAGAAAATCAACGTCAGGTGGTGCATTCTATCTTGGTGGATTGTGTATTTCTTGGCTAAGCAAGAAACAAGATTGCATTTCATTGAGCACCGTAGAAGCTGAGTATATTGCGGCCACTCAAGCATGCACACAGTTATTGTGGATGAAGCAGTAGCTTGAAGATATGGGAGTTGAAGTGAAGTCTCTGATCGGAATCTAGTGTGATAACTCAAGTGCTATAAATCTCAGAAAAAATCCCTTCCATCACTCAAGGACAAATCACATTGAGATTAAGTTTCATTTTATAAAGGAGAAGGTTGAGCAGGGAATCATGAAGTTGGAGTATCTGCCTACAGAGCTACAGGTTGCAGACATTCTGACAAAGGCCTTACCCAAGGAAGCTTTTGAGAGGCATCGACTGGCTCTGGGAGTTCAGTCGATTCCCCACACTTGAAATAGTGTGGATGTGGGACCCCCCCCCCCCCCTCTCCCCGAGGTATGATGTGTTTTTCCCTAATATTTTGATATGTGTTCTCTACTATGTTACAGACTACAAAGGAGCGTCCTTTGGGTTCGTTGACAAAGGGGGAGAAAAGTGTTTGTTAAAGGAGGAGAAAATAGTGATTGGGAGATAGTGTGGCTATTTGAGAAATCATGAAAGATACGGGGAGAAGCTGACAGGTGGAGCAGCCAGAAAGGGGGGGCAATGAGAAAGGGGGAGTGTATTAAATCTGACGTTGCTAGAAGTGATCGATCAAAGAATAGATATCATGACAACTTAGGATCGTGATAAAAGCAGAAGAGTGGTGTTGGAAAGTGGTAAGACTATTTCCAAACCAAACATTGGTCTTCCAACAAATCCATCAACAATTGGTATCACTTTAGTACAAATTGGAATCAGTTTGTTGTAAATAGTGGATGTCAGAGATAAAGTGATTCATTGATGAACTTTTCATTTACTCTTGTTTCTCATGCCGAGCATTGCTCATGTGGGCTTAGAGTATGTGTTGAGTAAATCCTTGATCGCTATCAGAATCGCAATGAGGCGAATGGAGGCTGAAGAATCAACGACGTATCTTTGTTTTGGAAGAGTTGTCAACAAACCCAAAGGGGGAGATTGTTGGGCAAAAATCCCTCAAGGTATCATTGAAGCATTTTTGAGGTGATTGTGTTTGTTGACAAAGCAAAACTATGACATACAAATTTGTTGACAAAGAGGATTTCATGATGGAATGTAGAGTTCAAGAGCTGAGTTCAACGATCCATGTTTGATTCAAGAATGTCGATAAAAGGAATGGATGATCTGGAGGCGGTACAAAAGAACAGATACAAGGTGGTGCTGTTTTCCAGTGTTTGCCAAATTTTTGGGCCTGAAAATCGGCAAATAAAGAAAAGTGTTTTTGGCAAAGAGACTTGCACGCCGAGGACTTGGAGAATAGGAAACTTGTGTGCCATATGTTTTTCAAGATCATAAGATCAGGATATGGCAAAGGAAGTAGGTTCGCGCATGTTTGGGAGTTGGTCGCGCAAGTATCCAAAAGGACAGAAGACTTGCGCGCTGAAACTGGGTCGCACAGGTGACTTGCACGCCGTTGCGCAGGGCGGTCAGATTGCCTATAAATACTGTACCACCCCTCCTCATTCTTCACCGGAGTTCAACTCTTTGAGAAATCAGAGCTCCCGTCGCGCAGGTGTGGTGATCGCGCAAGTGGTGAGTGTGGGTCGCGCAGGTGGAGTTGCGCGCCAGTAGTTGAAGTTGTGCGCCGGTGTTAGAAGTTGCGCGCCGGTTGGCAGTTGCGCGCCAATGTTGGTTTGGGCATAAAAGGAAGAGAGTCGCGCAAGTTTGGAGTTGAGGAAGCTTGAGTCATGCAAGTGTCTGAGGTATACTTGCGCACCCATTATGACTTGCGCGCCGATACTTGCGCACCGAGATTGACTTGCGCGCCAAGTAAGGTTTTGTTCCAGTGGTGCTTCTCGGACTGCGTGGAAGCTGGTATGTTTCCCGATACATTCTGAGCAAAGAGATATTCATCGACGGGTGAAAATTGTACTTCAACAGAGCATCTACACACCGAGGAAGATGCATTCATTCATGCAAATGAAGAGACCTACAGGTCTATAAACTGTGAGTGGATTCCTTCCAAGAGCAGTGATCTTAGGAAGAGGAAGAAGGTGATCCTCTCCACCGGCAGTGAGCCAGAGAGAGAGAGACAGGGAGTGACCCTTGGGAAAGCAGTGAGCTGACCCTAAATTTGTAAAGGCAGTGAGCCTGGGCATAGAAGTGATCTAGCCCGATCCTTGTAATCCACAGCTAGTGAAGATTAGTGGAATTTGGTACGACCGGCAACCTATCGGCGTATGCTCCTTGGACGTAGCCCTTAGCGGTGAACCAAGTAAAATTGTTGTGTCCTGGGCTTGCTTTACTTTCTGTTTATATTTTTTAGCAGGAAAGAGAGAGAAGAGTGTTTTTCTTAACAGCGAAACAAGATCAGAACGGGCATTAATTTTTAATTAGTCATACCCTGATTCACCCCCCCCCCCCCTCTCAGGGTATTCAGCCTAGTGGACCTAACACATACCGATCATAAGATCATAAATTATATATTATCACAAAATTATCTCAACATGCATCAAAGAAGACAGTTAGATCTAATCAAAGACTATATTTTCTCTATTGACTATCATCCTGGAAAGGCGAACAGGGTATCTGATGCTCTAATAGAAAAGAACCTACTACCCTATCCTTGTTTCACATTGAGAAAGACTCTATATTTTTTGGAAAAGTAATGGATAGATTTTTAAATCAAAATAGAAGGGAATAAATCCTACCTTTACCAAATGATTTCCAAATCATATATCCAAGATAAGATTAATGAGTCCCAAAGGCATGATCATGAGTTGAAAAATAAGGTGAATACAGTAAAGGAAGGAAAGCTTCAAGAGTTCCATATCAAGGAGGATTCTATAATTAAATTTTGAGAAACTTATTATGTTCCTTAATCACTCAAGATATAGAAGGATCTATTAGAAAATGAACTTAGATCAACTATATCTATCCATCCAAGAAGCATCAAGATGTACTGTGATCTACAAGAATACTTCCTATGGGATAACATAAATAAAGAGATTTCATAATATATTTCATGGTGCTTGATATGTCAGCAAGTTATAAAAAAGAAAAAAGGTACAAAGGGATGATTAAACCATTGCATATACCCATATAGAAATGGGATATTGTCACAATTTACTTGGTCATAGGTCTCCTGAAGACATCCAAAGGAATTAATGTGATATGGGTTGTTGTGGACAGACTCACCAAGACTACTCACTTTATCATTATTCGAGAATATCTCTATTTTAAAAAAAATTCTACTATATATGTGAAGGAAATGGTGAGACTACATGGGGTTCCACTATCAAATTTCTTTATTCATGATCCTTGGTTCACATCGAAATTTTGGGTGAGTCTCCAACATTACATGTGTACTGAATTGAATTTCATAATGGCATATCACCCCTAAACAGATGATAAATATGAAAGGATAATTTAGACACTCAGTGATATTTTAAGAGCCTACTCATTAAAATTAAAATGTGGATGGGATTATAATCTCCCATTACTTTAGTTCTCATAGAAAAAATAACTTCCACTTGAGTATTCAGATGGCTCCATATGATGCTCTATATGGAAAGAGATGTAAAACTCCAACCTATTGGGATGAAGTAAGAGAAAGATTGCTACTTGGACATGATATTTTAAAAGTGATGAAAGAAAATGTTCAGGTCATCCATCAGCATATCAAATACGATCATAGTTGGAAAAATACATATGCTAACAACCATCTAAGGGACTTGGAGTTCGACGTTGGAGATAAATTCTACCTTAGAATATCACCATGGAATATATTCATGTGGTTTGGAATGAAAGGGAAGTTAAACCCAAATTATGTTGGCCCCATTGAGATCGTTGATTGTGTAGGAGTCATAGCCTATTCTATTTCTCTTCCACAGTATATGGTTCATGTTCATGATGTGTTCCACATATCACTCCTAAAGAAGTACATACCAGATCCCTCTCACATATTGAACTCAATTTTTGTATAGATGGAAGATGATCTCTCTTATGAGGAGCATCCGGTAAAGATTATAGACAGAAGAGAAAATTTTATACACAAAAAGACAACCCACCTTGTTATAGTGTTGTCTAGGCACTATATGCAAGAAGAATAAACATGGGAACTGGAGGAAGTGATGATGGAGAAGTACCCTCACCTGTTTTTGTAAAATAAATTTTTGAGGGAATAATTTCGAAAGGCAGGAAGAATTTAGTGACCTAATGTTTTATCAATGGAAATTACGTTCTTAAAATTATGTCACATAAAATCACATTAGGATACATAATTAAATATAATGAATAAATTAACTACTAAATACTATGTGAAATTTATAGCCAATCCATTAAACATAATTTTTTCACTTTAGTGTTTGGAATTATAAAAATCTGACATGCACGGTTGCGATCAGTAAGAATTTAGAGTCTGATAGGACAAACATAGTTTTTAGTGAATAGTAACATTTGCTTTTGAATATTAATGTTACCTTTTTGAATAGTAATATGACCTTATGAATAGTAAAACAACTAAGTTGATAGTAACCTCACCCATGAATGTACAAATAAAATTTTGGAATCTTATAAATAAAATAATGGTATAATAGGATAAGTAAATAAATTAAGTTATTGGTGTTTCTATAATTTGTAATTTTGTAATTAAAATTTTATAAATAATAATTTAAATGAAAATTTATTTTCATAAAATAAATTCATATATTTTCATTTTTATGTCTTGTGATGTTAAGATATTTTTATAAGACCTTAAGTAATTTTTTAATTTGAAATAAATTCTAATATAATTTTATAATATGTATTTTACAAGTCAATTATGATTTTAACTAAAAATAAAATTACTCATATATAGAAAAAAAATTCATAAAATAGTGTTTTTTTAATTATACACATCAAAAAATGGTTACAGTTAATTTTTTATTTTTTTCTAAAATACAAGAATTTTAATGAATAGTAAAATATGGTAATTTATGGTATATATAAATTATAAGTTAAAAGAACTATTCATTGATTCATTTCTAATGTAAGAACCATTGGTTAGATATCATTTGATCTGATTAATTTTTATGGTCATAATAATCCTCACTATTTCTTGTCTTTAGCTAAATAATAAACTAATGATTAAAATAATAAGAAAACGCCTCTCCCGTCCACTATAATTACCACCCCTCAAATAATCTTCTTATCACACCCATTAAGTCTTGATGAGTGTCAAAAATATTCTTAAATATCCTACATATCCAATTACCCACATACAAAATCCCTTTGTCTCATCAAAATACCGAAACCTATTCCCTAAAGAGGCTCTCAAGGAGCATAAATTCAAGAGGTAAATTACTCTTTTCGATTATTTTATTTTCTTTCAAGTTTCATTATTTTCTTTTTCTCTCCTCACCTACTATCATCCAAATGGTATAAAAATTAAATTACCTTAAATATATTTAAATGTTTTTATGATAACGGAATAACTCATCATCACCTCTCTTTCCCCTCCTTTTATACTAAAAATGAAAAGATTGACAGAGATGTGGTAATTTGTCACATTCAAGGACAACAGGTAATCAATTTATATTATTGTCATCAATTATGGTCATGAAACATTTTTATTATTGAAACATATTATACTATATTACATATTTCTAATGTAATGTTATAGACTCTTAATTTACACATGATTTTAATTAATAAAATTAATAAACCTCGTTTTGGCGAAATCACCCAAAATAATCCAAATGTTTATCACTAAGATCTTATCTAATGATTAATCCTCCCACAAATTAACAAAATGAATTATTTGATCATTTAATATTTTATAGGATCATTAATTACATATAATAACAATCAGGTCTATTTATACTAATTTAAAACAAACTTTCATTCATATATACAAGTGAATCGATCATGAAAACTATGAAAATGAAAACTCATGAATAATGAATTTAAAATCTATAACTCATAAAAAGGACAATAAAAGAACATAATAAAACAATAATTAATCATAATAATTTATATAAGGATCTATAATTTTTAATTAATGAAAATAATTTGATTATACAAGATATTAACATGAAGGGATGTTTTATAAAAACGTTAAGGGAAATTATTGAACCCAACTCCCATTATTTTGGTTTTTACCTCCTTCACTACATTTTTAGTATGGTAATTTCTTAATTTATTCATAATTATATTACCTTTTCTATGATATGGATTTTTTCTACTGAATTCTTTGACAATCATAATGTTTTCCAAAATAGGTCTTCTTTCAAAACACACCTTTTACTTCTAACTCAAGGTTGATGATTCTTATATCAAGTATGTTATTCCCCCATTCATTTGGAAACACTAAGATTGTGAATGATTTATTATGATATGAAACCCATTCCTTTACATGGGGTATTAAAGTTCATTATTGATATATGTTCTATGTGGCATACAGGATTTTGTAAATATTATGATGTGATGGGTGTGCCCGAAATTATAGAGCACAATGTTAATGTTGTGATGTGGCAGGTGCACCCAAAATTATATAGATCTATAATTCTATTGGTAATGTTAAAAAGGTAATTAGTATATTTAAATAATCATTAACATTACTCTATATGTGTTACAAACTATGTGTTCTAGTTAACCACTAAGATATGATGTTTCAGTTTTATGTATTTCCACATTTCAAGTCGTTTCTTAGTGGTTCCTATCATGATTATGATCCTATTACATTGTTATAATGATAATAATTATTCTCCCCCATTTTTATATTGTTTCCTGTTATTATATATAATATTACTAGGATTTTAGATCACCACTTGTTAATTTATATCCTCAGGTGACTACATGTACTATGAAGATTTCAGGGGCCATCAAGAATCTATAGAATAAGGAATTATATAAATGATTATGTTAATGTTATAAAAGTTGTGTATGATCCATATTTTCCCAGGAAACTAAAACATTGGATCCTATTTTTTTAATGATTTTACATTTTTTATTATTGAAATGTTGTAATAGTAATGAAATAAAAATAAGGGTTGCTATAACAGTTCAACTCAACCATGGGCAAGACAAACATTACAGACCTCTTCATGTGAAAGAAACTACTAGATGAGTGCATCATAGACTTTGTCACATGATGAAAAGGTTTCATGTATTAACATGATAATATTATAATTCAATGGATGCTACAAATGGTGTGCATGGGAAACATTAATACTGAGTTGGTCCATTGCTTCATCACTCATTATTTTCAAAGTGGATTCTGATATTTATTTGACAAGACTCAACAACTAAAGGAATGCTTGAATCAAGAAAAACAAATAAGCCCGTTGACTCTTCCATCTCCTATAAGATTATCAACCAATTCATATATAGACACTATATTATATGTAGAAGCTCCACAACCACTAGAGTAATTTCCGTCCAAGACCCCCCAACACAACCTATCCATATATAGTAACCTCACTAGGCTCTGCCTTGTCCAGTGCATAATTGAAAGGAACATCATCAAAATGCATTGTCAACTAGATGAAACAATATGGATTCAGCCCCCCATTAGGATTCTAACCCTCATTAGGAATAAGTTCATAAATATCCCTTCTAGTATAAGAAAAACTAGACCAATACTTTCAAGGATGAACAGCTTCCCAGTTTTTTCCATATTGCATTAGAGAAAGGAGTTATGAAACTACAAGAATGAAAAATGATCTATGAGGTTAATCACAGTAAACTCCATAACTATTTCTTCTACCAAATGGTCCATGGACATACCATTAATAAATGATTTTTGTCCAAGGACTGGATCCAGGACCATATAGACAATTGTGTGGTCATGTTAGACCATGTCCCGAGACATGTGACATTAATCTCCATCAAACCTGATGGTCAGAGTCAATGTTCTGATGAATATGGAAGGTCTCCAACCATGGGACTCATATATATGATGATTTTTTTGTGTCAGAGAGTAGTTACTCCTACCCATGGTTTCATTCATTCCAAAATAATCCATATCAACCCTCTTAATGTCTATTCACCTTATTCGACTGGTGATTCAACATTTTCTTTTCATCCATCCATGTCTCAAAAATGAATACGTTGATGGATCAATGAAAACAATAGTCCCCCACCAGTTCCCTAACTATTACTAACTCTCATTGAATTCATTTATCCAAAAAATTGAATCACCCTAGATTTCATCCAACATTGAATGACTTATCCATCAACAATGAGGATTATGCCTATGTGAATAATGTCGAGTTGTTATAACATTACATAGTTCCTGATGATGTGGAGTATTAACTACATGAAACCATCCCAAGTTCCTCTAGCTGATATCATCGATGAGGTGGTCGAATTCATAAAACTTCAAAAAGTGCTGCAAGCCAATTCATGTTTGCCTAAGAATAGACAATAGATTTTGAACAGATCATAGCTTGTATAGTCTTCCCATCATGTTCTGTCAGACTCACCTCCACTAAGGACCAAGATACTCAACCAGGATGAGTATCCACGACTGAATCATGATCATCCATTCCTAGTTAAAGCCATGTCTCAGTCATCTAGTATTCAATCAGTTTTGGTTTTTGACAAGTTGTCTGATGAGTAACATGACATTTCTAGAATCATCCATAATCAACTAGTTCAACTAGTAATTCCCAGCCTGCCTCCTGTCAAAGAGAAACCACATTTGAGATGAAATTTTCATTTTTTATTAATTTACAATGTTCTAAATCACCTCGATTTAATTCCCACAAATATATATAGTCTAAAATCCTTTTTTCAGAAGTAATAGATATGAGAGGCCCTATATGAATCTTTTAGGAGCCCCCTATAGTGTGAAATAAAATTAGAAGACAAAGATATATACATTCTATGACAAGGAGTTCATGAAAGTATAATTCCAACCTATCATATAATTCTTTGTAGACGATTATGAATCCCACCTACATGGACACATTTACCCAATATATATCACCGGTGAGTTCAATGGAACGAAATATCAAAATATCCAAGTGGGCACAGGTTTCAAGATCAATCTCATCCCAACCCAGATTCTCTATAAGATGGAACTGAATGAAGTAGATCATGGTACCTATAAAATAACTATTCAGTGTTATGGTATGACCAAGTTGAGACTATGTGGATGAATCCATTTGAAGACCTAGCTCGGTGGTTTGGTAGCAAACACTACATTCATGGATGTCTCACAAGATACCTCCTCCAATGCACTAATTGAAAGACCATGTAAAACACCCTAAGAATTTATAAATAGATTTAATATAGAATTCATGATATACTGAGTCACTATAAAAAAATCATTTTTTATAACATATAAAATTTAAAAAAAATCCACTTCTATAATTTGAATTTCTAAAGGTGTTATAAAACAAGTTATAATTTTAAAGTTTTTTATTTGGAAAAAATTATGGTTTTATTTCAAAATAAAATTTAAAATGTTTAGAAAATTATTTTAAAAAAATGACTTCAATTTTTAATTAAAATATTGACAAATGGTTAGGTTGAATTTTTGGTATTTTTCTAAAAAACCTAAATTTTTTATGATTAGTAAAAATATTGTTTTGAGTTTTTGGTATGCTTAATGACATCAAAATGATTTTATAATAAAAATAAAATTATGGTAGACTTTTTTATAGTAAAATAAGTATGACTTGTACTAAGTGGCTAATAACATGGTAAAATACCATGGTTAATCCCATGGTTTTACAAAAACCACCAATGAGGTGTCCTTTTAAATTAATAAAAAATATTCTCTCATTTACTATATATACCCTATTATTCATTCATTTTAATTAATTCCATACTTATAATCCTCGAATATCTAATATATTTACCTCCCTAGTAGTCTTCACAAGGTTTCCTCAAGCTCCCAAGGTCCCAACCTTCAAGTCATAGGATTTAATCTTCAAGGTAAGAGAATTATCAACTTCTCTTTTTCAATCATTCTCTCTTTTATGTTTTATGTATTTATTGTTTTCATACCATATCCTTACTCCCATATTATTTTGTACCTATAATTATTTTTGATTTTTATTTGAATTTTTGACCCATTTACTATCTCTTTTTAATGTTTTCTAAAACCATGTTGCATAGCCGTTATGCTGTACAATTTTTGTCTCAAAATCTCTCTCTTTTTCAAGCACTCTTATTATGTTAATATATTTTAATTTAAATTGGATTATGTTGGGATTTTTTATTCCATTTACCTCATAATTTCTATATTATTTATGAATTGTGAGATACCCTTTTTCTCTAATCAAAATATTTTATGAAATTTTAAGCGACACCGTTAGGCTGTCGAATTTTCGTATGGGATTTGTCAACTTTTTTTTATTTTCATGTTCTTTATTTTCTTTTTCTGTCCTCTCCTACATTAATTGAAATATTTTGATGACTAAATTACCATACATGTAATGTAATTTTTTCATGATAAAGTAATATTTCTTCATCCTCTATCATTTCTAATTCTTTTATACTAAAACTAAAAACACCATCCGAGAAGTGTTAATTTTCTATATTCAAGGACGATTGGTTTTCAATTTCTATTACTATATTAAATTCTTATCATGAAACATTCATTATGGTTGGACCAGAATATAATATATTTATTATGACTCATCTATGGTTATGGACTCTTTTTTTACACATGTTATGGATTTATAAAGAAAAATGAGTTCGTTGTGTTCAAAAACCACCAATTAACCAAAATGGTTTTCATTAAATAATTTATTTAATGATTAATATTCACTCCAAGTAACCAACTGAAATTTCAGCCATGTAAACATAGGTATGTTCAATAATAACATATAACTTCATTTCTATATATCCATCCCCATTTTACATGATTCTCTATTCATGTATATAAGTATACTGATCATGAAGAAAATATTCCCAAACAATAAAATTGAACTTATTAAACGCATCAAGAAAAGAATGAATGATCTTAATAAGTATAGACTAAGTAAATTAATAAATTAATAGTTTATGGAAGTATTAATTATTTATTTTAATTTTTTTATCCCAGAAACACCGATCAAGTGAATAACACCATCAGAATTAAGGTAAGGGTTTCTTCACCTCACATCCATTTTTTTGAGATTTTCCGTATTCACTAATAATAAATGTGTATAGTGTATGTATACTGAAAATTTATGTAACATATCATGAATATATTTATTTTTATGTTATTAAATTTATATTTTTAATGTTATTAATTTTTGGGAAATAGAATTGATTGATTACAAAGTGACAATGGTTTTCCACCTGAACCTCCATTTTCATTTGGGTTACATTTATTGTCTAATTTCAATGAAATCATTATGTATTATTATGTACTCCTCATAAATTCTATTTGAGGGTTCTATATATGTTTAAAAACCATAATAAATCTTTATTTTATGGGTATTTACAAGTTTTAAAAGGAACATTCAAAATTATTTCTGAAATATGAACATGATTAAGGGATATTTTCCAATTCTTACACACTTTAAAGTGTAAATAAGAATCATTATTAAGACACCATTTTTATAATAAAATATCTCATTTTATTATGAAAACTTTTATTTGATAATTTATGGATTTAATATAACAATCTTGCCTTTCCACTTTAAAATTCTATTTAATACTATCCTTAAAATGATCTAAAATGAATTATTTCTAAAGATTCATAAGAACTCTTTTTATTTGATTTCAATTTAGTGGGACATTATTTATGTATAAAATATAATTTCAATGTAATATCCATTTATTTTTTGGGTTATTCATTATTTTAATCTGATTTCCTAGAAAATAAAAATGATTTTTCAAAATAACACTTCTTTGAAAATTAAAAACAATTTTTTTCATCTCACATTAACTTTTATGAGATATATGTAGTGTTCACAACTTATTTATTTCTTGAGTTGTATGAACTATCCTTGTTATATCATATCAAGAGTCTCTTTAATCTTTTTTTATTTTAACGGGTTATGATATGAATTTTTAAAGGTGTAATGGGACACACTAGAATGTTTAATGATTATTTCCCTCAGTTATTTTCCAATGGTATCATTTAAAAGTATTTTCATCTATGTCAATGAACCTTGTTGAATATTTTATTTCATTGAGTCTTATATCTTATGATATAATCTACCATATTTTTTTAAATTATTTATTATTAGTTTGATTGGGGATTTTCAATCTTAAAACCATTCACCAATTTACTATAAATGGTTAGTGTTTATGTTTAATGTTTGGGGAGAGTTATTTACATTTCATATGTTAGTTTCAATATGAATATGTATGTTTTTTTTATCCATGTTCATGTGAGGAATGAATTATACTTAGTATGTGTTTAGTGGGGTCCTCTATATCCCCTCTGTGCATCGATAGGTCTCATGAGACAAACTATGGTCTTGGCACAAGGCCTTGTCAAATTTGATATTTATTGTCCTGGAATGAGCCATTAATGGTATGTTTATGAGGTCCTGCAATATGAATTCCCTCATTAATAAAATAGTATTGATATTCTTCATGGTTATTCAACAATTAGAATACCCATGATTATATTTTATTAAGGATTTATTTATTTTTCTCATATTCCTGCCAAAATGTGTTCAAGTAAATTTTTAAAGGCATGTGATTTTAGATATTCCCCATGCCTAATGTTTTTTTTATGATATCATCCGTTGTATTCTTTACCATTAATGAGCATTTAAGATCACCCCTTTCTAATGTTTTATTTTCTCTGCACATGAATAAGTATACTATGAATGACCTGTAGGGATAAAGATAGAGTTGTTGATTTACTAATAAAACTTATATGTTTTATTTATCTTCATGTTTTGATATTTAACCTATGTATATATATATATATAGTTTCTAAATCTATTAAACTACTCAGTCATTCAGGATTTGATTCCTTTTTTATATGAAAATGTTATTAATTAAGCCATCAGTTCCTAGAAACTGGGGTGGGGCCCATACAGGTCGTATCAAAAGATGATTAGTAGAAAACATGGGAAATAGATATAGAAAAATTAGATTAGTGAACCGAACCCTTAGATAGACTTTGGGGATATGAATAAAAGGACATCCTATAATTTTGGTAAGGAATAGAGTATGTGGATTATTATGAAAATACTTACCTGCCTGGATACGAACAAGTAGAGGTGGCTCTGGGACAGATTTATCTATGGGAAATCCTAAAAACCCCACTATGATCTATAATAGAACGGGAACTGGTGCACAAAAATCGGCCTTGTTGCACTCTTGGTTTGATACTCCCGGGGGACAATCATTGTTAAATTAATATTAATTTTACAAAAAATTAAGAAGGATTTATTCCCCTAATGTAACCAATGATTATTTTTCTAGGATTCATGATGCATAAATATTTGTTATGTGTTATACCATGTCTAGAGATATAGATAGTTCATAATTTTGTGAGATAATATATAATATGGAATTGATTAAAAATATCACATATCAGAAGGAATGGGAACTACACTAATTCACGTGATTTGAAGAGTAATAAGGATCATATATTTCATGTTATTAATCCATCATTTCAAATGATTATTATCTTATAAGTATCCTCATCATGTGAGTAAATAGTATCATGTGTGGACACGGTATATAATGACCTATCTGAATCATATGGCTTTTAAGGGATGAAAAAGAAGAAGAGGATGGAAGGGGAAAACAATGATAAAGGGAAGATGAGAATGATGTATTTTCCAACATGTGATAAATCATGAAGGAAACAAATTGGTATATTCTTGAGAGGAAAAGAAGTTTTCTTCATGTGTGGAGAAAAATGCAACAATTATCTTAATTGCAATATAAAGAAAAATTTTTCTAATATTCAATGCTTTAGAAGCAAGGAGATGAGATGCTATAAGAAGAAATGTCCCAAGAGTCAAAGGAATATACCCTAAATGACGACTCTTGGTAATAGTAAAGTTATGATGTTGTTGTGGATGTAGTATAATGATTAATCTGCCAAGTCATGAATTGTGTCATTTGAATATTTTGTCAGCAATGTACTAGTTATATGAATTATGATATATATATATATATATATGGATTGTACTACAGTACTATTTCATTAAGGATTTGTGTTCGTATGATGAATGATACAAAAGAAATGTGACTTAGTATAAAGTTAAACATTATAAAAAACACATGATTGATGGAATTAAAACCCTTAATATATATATTTGATGTTGAGATAATGATGATGAAATGATTAACTCAGATATGTACTGATTACCTTGGAACTTATTATTGACTTTTCAAGAATTGGTATATGATATCATCGATGGAGTTTAGAAAAAATTGAGATTTAATGAATATATCTAATAATATATATCTTTCTTTAGGAACATGGAAGAAAGCATGTTTCCAATATGGTTTTTACAGTAATTCATGTTATTACCAAATACATGATGATGTTATTCACATGTTTGGAATGTGAATGATAGAGCAGTTTCTTGTTGATTAAGGGTTAATTATAAGTTCATTGAGTAAATTTAGAGACCATCATTATAAAGTGTTAAATATTTATAAAAAATGTTTTATGTTGATTATTTTATGGGGTTTTACTATTTAATGTCACTACCTGATGGTTTAATTAATCTTTCATGACAATGTTGTCCAATTAGAATGTGTTGTTTTGTTGTAACTAGTGAATTTCACTTTCCTATTATTAATAGGATATATTTTCCATATTCTTGATGTGGGTTTCCCATAAGGGAATTCTCATATATCAACTATTAACTGTTGAAGTTCAATTTCAAATTTTGAGGACACAATTTTTGAAATGATGGGATAATGTAACACCCTAAGAATTTATAAAAAATATTTAATATTGAATTCTTAAAACAATTAATCGTTAAAAAACACCACTCTGTTATAACCTATCAAAATAGACATAATTATTCCACTTCTATAATTTGAATTTTAAAAAACTGACATACACAGCTGCGTTTAGTAAGATATTTAGAGTTTGATAAGACAAAATTTTTTATTTATGAATAGTAACATACACTTATGAATATTAACATAGCCTTATGAATAGTATTGAATTTTAATGAATATTAAATTGAAAAAAATAGAAACTCCACCCATGAGTTTATAAATACAATTTATACATCTTCTATGTGAAAAGATGATCATAGTATAAGAATTGATATTTTGTATGTTATAAATATTTTAATTACAATTTTATGATTAATTTAATAATATATAATGGAAATTTATTTTCATAAAATTTAATTATAAATAGTTACTTTATTATCTTATTGTTATAGGATAATTTTATGGGAGCTTGATTAATTTATCAAGGTTTTATAGAATGAGTTATAGTTTTAAAGATGTTTTTTAGAATAAATAAATTTTTTAATTAAAAATTAAATTAAAAATATTTAGAAAATTAATTTCAAAAAATGGTGTTCATTTATTAATTCGAAATGTTGAAAAATGTTTAGGGTTAATGTTTTGTATTTTTCTAAAATACAAGAATTTTTCGTGAATAGTACAAATAAAGGTTTGAGTTTTCGATATGCTTAATGACAGCATAATGATGTGATCAATAAAATAAAATTCTGGTAGACTTTTTCATAGTAAAATATGGTATGAGTTGTCCCATGGGGCTAATATCATGGGAAAATACCATGGGAAATCCCATGGTTATATAAAAACCACTAATGAAGTGTCCTTTTAAATTAATAAAAAAACTCCCTCCCATTTACTATAAGTACCCACTAAATACTTAATTTTCATTCATTAAAAACTCCTAATACTATAATATCTTTTAGTTTTACCTTCCTAGTATTCTTCCCAATGTTTCCTCAAGCCCATGAGGTCCCAACCATCAAGTCTTAGGAATTACTCTACAATGTAATAGAATTCTCAATTTCTCTTTTCCATTCAAGTTCACTTTTATGTGGTATGTATTTCATGTTTTCATACAATGTTATTATTTTCATATTATTTTTTCCCAATACTATTTTATGAGTCTTTTATGAATTGTTTACCCATGTCCCTTTTATTTTTAATGATCTCTAAATCCATGTTGCATAGCCGTTATGCTGCAGAATTTTCATCTCAAAATTGCTCTCTTTTTCAAGCACTCTTATTATATTTTTATCTTTTAATTTAAATAGAATTACATTAGGATATTTCATTATATATCCCCCTTAAAATCCATATTATTTATTAATTATGAGATTCCCCTTTTCTCTCATCAAAATATTTTATGAATTTTTAGGCGATGCTGTTTGGCTGCCGAATTTTCGTAAGAGATCTCTCAACTTTTATTTTATTTTAATGTTCCTTTATTTTATTTTTCATTCCTCTACATATTTAATAAAAATTATGTGATGACTATATTATCTTACATGTATGGTAATTTTTCCATAATAAATGAATAATTATTCATCGTCTATCCTTTCCCATTCTTTTATACTAAAAATGAAAACACCATCGAAGATGTGCTGATTTACCACATTCCAGGACGATGGGTATTCAATTTATACGACCATATTCAATTATGGTAATGAAAAAATTAATAAGATTTCACCAGACTATAATATATGTATTATGTCTCATCTATTATTCATGAAGTTTTTTTTACACATTTATTTTATTTATAAAGAAAAATGAGTTCATTAAGTTCAAAAACCACCTATTAACCCAAACTGTTTTCATTAGATAATTTATTTAATTATTCATCTTCAATAAATTTAACCAAATGAAATTTACAACCACGTAACATTCATTATGTTCACTAATAAATATTACTTCAGTTTTGGATATCCACCTTCATATTACATGATTTTTTATTCATGTATATAAGTATACCGATCATGAAGAAAACAGTCCCAAACAATAAAATTGACCCTCTTATACCCATCAAGAAGGCCCTAAATGAACATAATAAGTCTACATTAAATAAATTACATAATTAATAGTTTATTTAAATATTAATTAATTAATTTAATTTTTTATCCAAGAAACTAATATCAAGTGAAGAACACCATCAGACTTAAGGTAATGGTTTTTTCATCTCACTTACATTTTTGTGAGATTTTACGTATTCACTACTAATACTTGTGTGTAGTGTATGTATATTGAAAATTGATCTAACATATCATGAATATATTTATTTTCATTGTATTCAATGTATAATTTGAATATTATTAGTTTTTGGGAATATGAAGCAATTAATTACAAAGTGATAAGGGTTTTCCACCTAAACATCCATTTTCATTTGAGTTACTTTTATTGTGTAATTAACTCAATGAAATAATTATTTATTATAATTAAATCCTCATATATTCTGTGTGATTTTTCTATATATTTTTACCAACCAAAATCCTTCCTTATTTTATGGGTAGTTATGTGTTTTATGAGGAACTTTCATAATTATTTCTAAAATAAAAACTTGATTCAAGGGATCTTTTTGAATTCTTACCTGTTTTCAAGTGTACAGAAGAATCTGTTTTAAGTCACCAGTATTATTAGAAAAACACTCATTTTATAATGAAAAATAATATTGTATAATTTATATTTTTAATATAACAAACAATCATTTTTACATTACAATTATCTTTAATACTTCCCTTAAAAGGCTCTAAAATGATTTGTTTCTAATGATTCTTAATAACTCTTTTTACATTATTTCACTTTAGCGGGACATCATTTATGAATAAAATATAATTTCAATGTCCTAGTATTTTTTTGGGCGATTAATGATTTCAATCTGATATCATGGAAAATATAAATTATTTTATAAAATGACTCTTCTTTCAGAAGTAAAAATGATTTTTCTCATCTCGCATTCACTTTTATGTGATATATGTCATGTTCATCACTAATTTCTTTCTTGTGGTGTATGTATTTCACTTGTTATATCATATAAAGTGTCTTATTATTCTCAGGGTATTTTAAGGGATTATTATATTAATTTTTCAAGGTGGTATGTGACACTTTGGAATGTTTAAGGATTATTTGCCTCTTGGATTTTTCAATGGTCTCATTTAAAAGTATTTTCATCTATGTCAACTTCCATTGTTGAATATTGTAATTCATTGAGGATAATATCTTATGATATGATCTACCATATTTATTTGAATGGTTTATAATTATTTTGACTATGGATTTCATATCCTAAAACCATTTACCAATTTACTCTAAATGGTTAATGTTAATGATTAATGTTTAGGGAAAGTTATTTACATTTTATATGATAGTTTCAATATGAATGTGTATGTTTCTTATCCCTGTTCATAAGAAGAATTCATTAAACTTATTATGTGTCAGGTGGGGCCTTCTATATCCCCTGGAAGCATCAGTAGGTCTAATTAAACAAACTATGTTCAGGGCACGAGGCCTTGAAAATTTTGATATTTATGGTTATAGCACGAGGCCTTGATGGCATGGTTATGATGTCCTGCTATATGAATTCCTTAATTATGAAAATAGTATTGATAGTTATAGTGTTTATTCACTAGTAAAATACCCATGATTATGTTGTATTATGGAATTATTTATTCGTCTCTTATTCCTTCCATAATTTGTTCAAGTTCATTTTAAAGGCATGTGTTTTTAGTTATTCACCATGCCTAATATTTATGTTTATGATATATTCTGTTGTATTGTTTACCATTACTGAGAATTTTAGTTCACCCATTTCCTATGTTTTATTTTCTCAGGAAATGAAGAAGATTATTATTAATTACCCTCAGGGATAAACAAAGAGTTTTTATTGTTCCCAATAAAATGTATATGTTGTATTTATTTTCAAGTTGTAATGTTGACCCTGTGTCTATATCTGGTTTTGCAAAGCTACTAAACTACTATGTCTTTTAGGATTTGATTCCTTGTTTATATGAAAATGTTATTAAATAATTCATTGGATCCGGTCAACTGGGTTCAGATCCTTACATTTGGTATCAAAGGATGTTTAGTAGAAAAGATACAAACTAGATATTGAAAAAGTAGTTTAGTGAAAAAGACCCTAATATAAACATTCGTGATAATAATACAAGGACATCCTATACTTTTTGTAAGGAATAGATTATGTGTTTTATAAAAAATATATATTCCTTATTGGATACAAACATGTAGAGGTGGCTCTAGCACAGATGTATCTTGGGGTAAAAACAGAAAACAACTCTTTAGCTAGACTCGAACAGGAACTGGTTCACGAAAATGGGCCTTCATGGGATGTTGGTTTGAAACTCTCAGTGGATATGATTTGGTAAATTAATAAGATTATTTAAAAAAATTGTTGGATTTATTCCCCCAACATAACTAATGTTTATGGTCCTAGGATTAACGATGTATAACTTTATGTTATGTTTTATACCTTGTCTAGAGATATAGAGAGTTCATAATTTTATGATCCAATATATAATATAGAATTGGTTAGAAATCGTGCCTAGCAGAAATAATGAGAACATCACCAATTCACATGATGTGTACAGTAAGAATGATCATATGTCTAATGGTCTTAATCCATAATTTCAAAGGAAAACGGTCTCCCAAATATCGTAATCATGTGAGGAAATAATATCTTGTGTTGACAAGGTATGTAAAGACTTCTCTGAATCCTATGGATTTGAAGGGAAGAAAATGAAGAATAGGTTGGAAAGAAAAAACATGGATAAATGGAAAAAGGGAAAGTTTTATTTTCCCACATGTGATAATTGTGGAAGGAAACACATTGGTATATTCTTTAGAGGAAAAAGAGTTTGCTTCATGTGTGGAGAAAAAAGGACACCATGCTCATAATTGAATAATAAGGAAAGAATTTTTTAATATTAAATGCTTCAACTGCAAGAAGATGAGACATTATGCAAATCAAAGTCCCAAGAATTAGAGAAATATACCCCAAACAATGATTCTAAATAATTATCATGTTATGATGCTTTCATAGATGAAGTAGAATGAATAATCTTCCTAGTCAAAAATCATGTCATTTGAATATTTTGTCACTAATGTACTAGTTATAAGAATTTTGAGATATATATTCCTTGTAATGAAATATTGTTTCATTAAGTATTTTATGTCTTATGATTAATGGTATAATTGAAATATGACTTATTATAAAGTTAAACATTTCAAAAAACACATGATTGAAGGAAATACAACTCGTAATATATATCTAATGTTGATAAAATGTTGAAAAATGATTATTTAGGATGAGTACTGACTACCTTGGAACTGATTAATGATTTTTTTATAAGTGGTATATGCTATCATTGATGGATTTTACAAAACTTTTGGATTTA
Organism: Viscum album; assembly: GCA_963277665.1. NCBI lineage: Eukaryota > Viridiplantae > Streptophyta > Magnoliopsida > Santalales > Viscaceae > Viscum > Viscum album. The sequence continues at coordinate 44,058,182 of OY728162.1, forward strand.
ATGAATATATTCAATAACATGTTCCATACTTGAGGAATACGGAAGAATGCATGTTTCCAATATGGTTTTTATGGTAATTCATGTTATAACACAATACATGATGAATTTATTCACATGTTTAGAATGTGAATTTTTGAGCTTCATCTTGTTAATTAATGGTTAATTATATGTTCATTATAGAAATTAAAAGAACTTCGTTCTAAAGTGTGTAATCATTATAAAATGGTTTAATTTTATCATTGTATGGGGTTTTAGAGTTTAGTGTCCCTACTTGATGGTTTGATTATTCTTCCATTACCATATTTTCCAATTGGATTGTATTTTTTTGGAGTAACTGATGTATTTCCCTTTCCTCTTATTAATATGTTTTTTAACCATATTCATGCAGTGGTTTTCAGATAATGGAATTTTCATGAATCAACCATTAATTTTCAAATTTCAAAATCAAATTTTGAGGATGATATTTTTGTAAGGATTGGTTAATGTAACAGCCCATGAATTTATAAATAGATTTAATGAAGAATTTATGAAACACTGAGTCTTTAAAAAACATCACTTTTTTATAACCTAGCCAATTAAACAAAAAAATTCAACTTCTACAATTCGAATTTCGAAAAACTGACATACACTGTTCTGTACAGAAAGATTTTTAGAGATGTATAAGACAATTAATTTTTGATGAATATTAACAGACCCTTATAAATAAAAAAATCCCTTATGAATAGTAATGAATATTATATAATATTATGTTGTCCAAAAAAAGAAACTTCACCCATGATTGTATAAATACAATTTAGATATCTTATATGTAAAAAAAATAATAGTATTGGTATTGGTATTTTTCTATGTCGTAAATATTTTAATTAAAAATTTACTGATTTATTAAATAATTTATAAAGGAAATTTATTTTCATAAAATTTAATTATAAATTGTTACATTATTTTTTTATAGTTATAGGATAATTTTATGGAAGCATTATTAATTTCTGAAGGTGTTATAAAATGATTAATACTTTTTAAGTTGTTTTAGTGGAATAAGTTATGAATTTTATTTAAAAATTAAATTAAAATTATTTTGAAAATTATTTTCAAAAAAGGAGTTTATTTTTGAATTCCAAACATCAATATATGGTTATGGTGAGTTTTTTGGATTTTTCTAAAATACTTGATTTTTTTGTGAATAGTAAAAATACAGTTTTCAGTTTTCGGTATGATTAATGACATCATAATTATGTAATAACTAAAATAAAATTATGGTATACTTTTGTATGATAAAATATGGTATTAGGTGTCATAAGTGTCTAATACCTTCGAAAATACCATGTACAAGCCCAGGGTTTTACAAAAACTACTAATGAGGTGTCCTTTTAAATTAATAAAAAACTCCCTCTCATTTACTCTAAATACCCACTCATTCCATCGTTTTCATTCATTCCAAACTCATAAACCTCGAATATATAGTATATTTACCTCCCTATTAGTCCTCCCAAGGTGTCTTAAATCCTCCAATATCCCAACCTTCAATTCTTAAGAGTTACTATATAATGAAAGAGAATTCTCAAATTCTTGTTTTCCATTCAAGTTCTATTTTATGTGGTAGTTATTTCAATTTTTTATACCATGTTATAATTTACATATGATTTTATCACTCTACTATTTTACTAGTCTTTTAAAAATTGGTGACCAATGTCCCCTCTCTTTATAATGTTTTTTAAAATCATGTTGCATAGTCGTTATGTTGTATAATTTTCGTCTCAAAATCTCTCACTTTTTTAGGAACTTTTATTATGTTATTACCTTTTAATTTAAATTTTATTAGGTTGGGATAACTAATTCCATATGTCCCTTATTTTACATATTATGTATTAATTATGAGATACTCTTTTTATATGACAAAATATTTTTTGAAATAATAAGCGACATTGTTACACTGCCAAATTCTCATAAGGGATATCTCAACTTTTCTTTTCTTTTCATGTTCCATTATTTTTATTTCTTTCCTCTCCTATATTCATCTAAATGTTGTGATTACTATAGTATATTAAATTTTCTGTAATTTTTTCATGCTAATTTAATGATTCTTCATCATCTCTACTTTCCCATTCTTTTATATTAAAAATGAATAAACCATCCGAGATGTGCTAATTTACCACATTCAAGGACAATGGGTTTTCAATTTCTATTAACGATTTCAATTCATGTCATGAAACAGTTCTTAATGTTGAACCAGATTATAATATATTTATTATATCTCATATATTTTTCTTGAATCTTTGTTTACACATGGTTCTTATTTATAATGAAAAATGAGTTTGTTGTATTCAAAAACTACAAATTAACCCAAACGGTTTTTCATTAAATAATTTATATAATGATTCATCTTCAATCAAAGTATACTAATGAAATTTACAACCCTATAACCTTATTTATGTTCACTAATAACATATAACATTATTTTTGGATAACCATCTTCATTTTACATGATTTTCTATTCATGTATATAAGTATACTGATCATGAAGAAAATGATCCCAATCAAAAAAATTGAACCTATTAAACCCATCAAGAAGGCCATGAATGATATTAATAAGTCCATAATAAATAAATTTAATTATTAAGTGGTTATGTAAATATTAATTAATGAATTTAATTTGGTTACCCAGGACACTAATATCTATTGAAGAACACCATCATACATAAGGTAATGGTTTTATCACCTCACATCCATTTTTGTGATATTTTCTGTATTCACTACTAATAATTGTGGATAGTTTATGCATACTTACCATCAACGTAACATATCATGAATAAAATTATTTCCATGGTGTTAAATTTATCATTTGAATATTATTTATTTTTGTTCATACGAATCGATTGATTACAAAGTGATAAGGGTTTTCCACCCGAACCTCCATTTTCATTTAGGTTACTTTTATTCTCTAATTACCTCAATGAATTACTTATGTATTATTATTTAATCATCATAAATTATGTGTGACTGTTGTATATATGTTTACCAACCATAATAATTCTTTATTTTATGGGGATTTGCATGTTTTAAAAAAGAACATTCAAATTTATTTCTAAAATTCAAACCCGATTCAAGGGATTTTTTTTCGAATTCTTCCCTTTTTCAAGTGTACAATGGAATCTTTCGAAAGACACAAAGACACAAGTCTTTTAAAAAACACTAATTTTATCATGAAAAATTAATATGAATCATTTTTTTATTAAATATAAAAAACTTCACTTTCCACTTTAAAATTATTTTTAATACTTTTCCTAAAATGCTTTAAATTTATTTATTTCTAAAGTATATTAAGAACTATTTTTATATGATTTCACCTATGTGGGAAATCATTTATGCCTAAAATATAATTTAAAAGTATTACTATTTTATTTTTGGGTTATTCTTGTTTTCAATCTGATTTCATGTCAAATATAATTGATTTTCCAAAAGAACTCTTCTTTTAAAAGTAAAAAAAGTATTTTTCTCATCTCACAACAACTTTTATGATATATATGACTTTTTCACAACTTATTTCTTTCTTGTGGTGTATGCACTGACCTTGGAATATCATAACAACAACATCCTTATTTTCATTGTATTTTAATGAATTATGATTTGAATGTTTTGAGGTGGTGTGGGATACTTTGGAATGTTTAAGGATTATTTCCCTTTGATATTTTTCAATGGTCCCATTTAACAGTATTTTCATCTATGTCAAAATCATTTGTTGAATAATTTACATCATTGAGTTTTATCTCTTATGATATCATATGCCATATTTATTTTAATGGTTTATGATTAGTTTGATATTGGATGAGCTATCTTAAAACCATTAACCAATTTACTCCGAATGGTTAGTGTTTATGGTTAGTGTTTATGGTTAATATTTTTGGAATGTTATTTTCATTTCATATGTTAGTTTCAATATGAATTTTTATGTTGTTTTTTTATATCCACTCATATGAGGAATCCATTTGACATAGTATGTGTCATGTGGGGCTTACTGTATCCCCTCGGTGCATCGGTAGGTCTAATGAGACAAACTATGCTCTTGGCATAAGGCCTTGGAAAAATTGATATTTATGGTCATGGCACGAGGACATGAAAGTATGGTTATGATATCCCTCAGTATGAATTCCCTCATTATGAACATAGTATTGATAGTTCTTGTGCTCTTTTGACTATTAGAATACATATGTATATTTTTTATTATGGAATTATTTATCCATCTGTTATTTATATCGTAATGTGTTGAAGTTCTTTTTTAATGGGATGTGTTTTTATTTTTTCACCATTAATAATGTTTATGTTTATGATATCTTCAGTTATATTGTTTACCCTTACTAATCATTTGATATCACCCCTTTATTACGTTTCATTTTATTAGGACATGAATATTTTATTATGAATTGCCACTAGGTTTAAACATAGAGTTGTGGGTATTCCCAATAAAACATATATGTTGTATTTGTTTTCAAGTTTTAACACTGAACCTATGGATGTATTTTTTTATACCAAACTACTAAAATACTCGGTTCTTAATGATTTGATTCCTTATTTATATACTAATGATATTAAATTAGGCATCGGCTCTGGGAAACTAGGATCGGGTCCTTACACCTTGGATCCACATACACAGAATAGTCCCTTCCTCTGATCACTAATAGCTCAACTTCTCCCTCAAAGTACAAGTCGAAATATTCCATGTCAATTTCACTCACATTGAATCTTCTAAAAAACACTATATAGATTATATATTTTATAAAATCATGGAAAATCTAGTTATGACCAATGATGATGAGCACACCACTCTTGAAACTGTCCCATGGATAGATTTGGATGACATTTTCATCCTCCAAATTCACTGGTTGGCTGAAATGATGTCAGACTTGGTAAATTTCATTTTTGTTTTTGGGAAGAAATGGTGTGGCGTCCCAAATCATAAAGAAATTCTGAATATTACCTTGTATTTATACTCAGACTAGGCATGGGTGATACGAGAACCCCGTTACATTGTAAGGTATCATGATTTTCTCCAAATGGATACATCAGTATGTCACATGTTCTTGATTCACTGAGGTGGGTTTAATTGACATAAGATGACTCACCACCATTTCCTTGACAACAAGAATGGGCACTACAGTCAATGTCTTGATGGAATTTGATTGACTACCTCTATTACTAATTTTTTAGTATGGTCAGAGTCCCTCAATGAGGATTCCACATCCACTTCCTTGGCAAGAAAAATTCTCCCCCTAAAGAATTCGACCTAGATGAACCATCTCTTTAAGCTGGTTCTCATACCTCTAATGATGAAGAGGATTTAGAAGATGCTCCTCCTGTATTTGAAGTGGGTGTCTCCACCACTTTCAATGTGCTGTTTTAGGTGATCCTTGGCACTGAGGTAGTTCTTTTGAGATTAATAATTATTGAATCCATGCCTCTAGATGAATAGAATCTATATGTGGATTTCAAAATGTAGTATCTCAATGTACTTTCATGGAGTTATGATGACATTATAAGACTAGACCATCAAGTCACCATCCTCCATTTGGTCTCCAAGTGAATTATTATAGGTTCGAGTTTCCTACCATAAAAATCAATCCTTCTCATGGTACCATGGTTTAGGATGATGTTGATAAGATTATCCAAGCAAGATTCATCATGGAAGTCTAGTACCCCAAGTGGATATCCTATATCATTCCCATTAGGATGAATAATTATTAAATTGGAGTTTGTATAGAATTATTGGATCTCAATGGCCACCTCCCAAAGGATGATTTTTCCTTTCCAGAAACTGAATTTTTGATTGATGTTATGTGTCTTTTCTAGACTCTTTCCTTCATGGATGGGTATTTATGATACAAACAGATCAAAATGGCCCATTAACAATAATATTCTAACTCATTTTGAGTGTCGCAAGGGAAATTTTTATATTAGGTAATTCTTTTAGGTTAAAATGATAGAAAGACCACTTATTAATGATCCATGCACCACATCTTCAATCCAATCCTCAAAAAAAAAATTAGATTTATATATTGTTGACTTGGTGTTCTTGTACAGCCTGCATCTGGACCATCTCAAAGATCTTAAGAAAGTGTTTAGATAAATTTTCTCCGAATATCATATTATGATCCCCTTGAAATTTTCCTTCATGGTTACCTCTAAAAGTTTCTTAGATTCTTCATTAGATAAAGAGGAATTGAGATCGACAGAGAGAAGATAAAGTCCATCATTCATATGCCTTCTCCAAGATATATCTGGGAAATTTGATGCTATCAAGGTCACTTATTCTACATACATCAATTAATTGTGAGTCTTCATGTAAATTTTAATCCCTTATCCAACATATTGATGAAATGTTTTGTATAATAATGGGTTGAAGATTGTCAAGCTTTATTTGCGTAAAAAAATCACAACCTCTTGCGTCCCCTAGTTCGGATGCCAAAATTCTTATAGAAGACTTGGGCCCTTTATGTGACCACCCAAGAGGAATCCCTTGGTTCCCTACTTTTCTATAAGAATAATGAAGGGATATAATTATGTTTTTACTATCTCATTTGCTTTCTCATCAACACAAAATCTAGATAATATCCTATCAAGAAGAGATATCTCACACTTGTTTTTTCATTGCTGAAATTGCGACATTATTTAAATCATCATGAGAAATATTTGGTATACTATGTGGATATTCTAAACTATATCCTGAATCACCCACTATTAACATGCTATTTGGAAATTTGGTCAGTGATTCTTCAATAGATCAACATAAGCTCTTGTCCAAAAAATCCGTCGAGGGTTAGGTGATGGTAGACAATATAGTTGCCCATACTTTTCCCGAGGAACACCCCATATATGTCAATTTCCAAGTTGAAGATGTCCTTTCAATGGATTAGGTCGTGATGTGTTATAAAATTCATTTTGATGGTTCCTCCCATAGCCAAACTGGTAGAAGTATCAATGACCCCATGAACAAAACAGTATGGCTGGGAATTGTTTTCATCACCCCTACACATGTTTTCCTTCCTTACTCGTTCCTATAATCAGAAGTGTGTACAATGTAAAGACCCGTAAAATTCAAGGAATTTTTTTTCTTAATTTTCTTGGGAATTTGACAAGAACGTAGTTTCTAACGGCACCTAATTCCGAGGCCCTGTGTGCCCGGAATCATTTTCCGAAGTTTGGCTCGGGTACGTTCTGTGAACGAACGAGCGGGTTTTTCTAAATTTTGATCTGGTGCTCGGAATTGAATTCTGAGGGCACCGATGGAATCGCAGTGCTGGTATTTGCTTAGAAACGCCATTTCCGGAGTTGCGTTTTCTCGGGTGTGGTTTTTAATTTTTGGGGTTAAGTTAAGAAAATAAAATAAAGTGGTGCGACAACTTTATTTTATTTCACTTAAAGCCACTTAAATCCACTTATAGCCACTTAATCTAAGTTGAAGCGGATATGGTGGAACCCAAAATATCCTACCCTCTTGGTAGGATATTTGTGAGGTGGGGCCCGCACGAGCCCCACCCTTTCTTTTCCTCTATGTAACGCACCCGCGAAAAATCCTCTTTAATGAAAGTCAACGGGTGCATTTTCTAAACTCTTAACGCTCCTATTAATTGGACAGTTAATACATTACCATTAATTCACCGAATTAATGGTTCGTTTCTTAACTTGTTTTTCAAATTATTGGCATGTAAATAAAATAAGACCAATGCGTGTCTTTCTTGAGGATTTGTCGTTGAGAGTATTTGGAGAAGACTCTAAGGCTTGAGATCTTCATCCTCCTTCACGAAGAACGCGAAGAACTTGAAGAATGCCAAACCCTCAGAGATCGACAACGTGACATCGTGTTCCACGATGCTGACGATTCTCCTTCAGCGATGCTTCTTCCACAACGTTCTTCCCCACAAAAATCTCCGATCATCAACTGCTTGAGGTAGGGGATTACGGTTCTCAAATTCTTTGTGGATTTTATCCTCAACGTGGGTTTAAAAATGCAATTAAATCTGTTTGTTTTCTTTAACCCTCGGAGATCGTCGACACGACGCCGTGTGTCGCGACGACGTGATGCCCCCTTCCACGATGCGACGATCCTCTTCTTCCATGATGGTCAATCCTACGAAGAACTCACGTCCGACGACAACGACGAGGTAGGGGTTTTGATTCTTTAAATCTTTTTTATTTATACCCGTGTCGTATGATTAAATATTTGTTGTGAGGCATTTAAAACTGCTAACGCGGTGGGTGCGGACCAACAAAAAAGTCCAAACCCACCGCCCTTTTCGTTCTTGGTGTGCGGAACGGCGGACGACGACGAAACAAGCCGCACGGGCGATGTGAGGTCCTCGTAGTGAAGGACGGACCCCAGGAGGACTTTTGGCAAACACGGTGTGAATTACTGACTGCTGGAACTCATTCGGTGGTCTGCGGAGCGACCCGCCGGCACGCCACGCCGGCACGGCGGCGCCGGCGGCAGAAGTCGGCGGCGCCCGGCGCGCCGCCGTGGAGAACCGCCGCGGCTAAAGCCGTGGCGGCCCGGCCGCGTCTTCTTGCAAGGTCAGCCCCACGCGGGGCCGCAGTTCTCTCACGCGGGGGAAGCATGCCCCCCGCTCAGCTCGGTCGTAACCGGCCGAGCTGACCCGCTGACCATGCCGGGTCGCGCCCAGGCCGGGCCAGGTCGGGTCACGCCAGCCGAGTCGGACCCGGACCTGGGTCGGGTCGACCCTATTCGGGACGACCCAAGGGGGGTTGGGCCGGGTCGGTCCAGGCCCAGACCACCTGTTTTCGGACCTTTTCGGTCTTTTGCTCATAACTTGAGTTGTGGGTCTCCAATCGACGCATCGTTAGTGGTGATGTGATCCTTGGATCGAGACGGTCGCTTTGGTATATCACACACAAGGTTTTGGAGTACATGGGGTTTGGCCGGGTTGGTTCGTACACGAAACCAACTGGGCTCTCGGAGCAGAAACGCTCATATCTTAAGCTCTAGACATCCGATTGATGTTCCGTCGACTTTTATGGGTTCCTCTAAGTGAGACGGATCTTTTGGATTACTCCGCCCGAGGTTTGCATGCAGGTGGAGTATGGTCGGGTTGGTTTTTCCTTAAAAACCAACTGGGCCCCTGGGACGAAAAATCCAATAACTCTTAGACCGGGCGTCCGATTGATGCGTCATCTATGACGTTGAGTTTCTATTCACGATACGGAACTTTTGGATACATCAACTCTGGACTATGTGTCAGTTGATGTATCAGCCTCTCAGCTCATGGAGCGGACCCTCCCGAACGAGCTTGCTATGTGCGGGAACCCTAGAGCTGGCTGCGATTGTGACAACGACGACTGTGTAGAGATCCTCAGTGGATTCGACGGCGACGAATACAGCACTCAGCAATCCTTTGTGGATCAGTGCGATCGATCCTGTGTGGGTCCGATCCTGTGTGGGTCAGCGCTCAGCGGTCCTGTGTGGGCCAGCGCCTACAGATCATGTGTGGGTCCGATCCTGTGTGGGTCTTTGTGGGGGTTAGTTACCTATCGATCCTGTGTGGGTCATATCCTTTGTGGGTCATTGCGGGGGTTAGTTACCTATCGATCCTTTGTGGGTCAGATCCTTTGTGGGTCAGATCCTTTGTGGGTCATTGCTTGGGTTAGTACCTATTGATCCTTTGTGGGTCCGACGGCTTAGATGAATCAGTGGCAATATCTGATCATCTCTATCATCATGAAAAGAAGTATTCCTGTGTGAGCTGAATCATGTTTTGCTTTCCTATGTGGATTGTGCTGTGCTATCCTATGTGGATTTATGTTTTGCTTTCCTGTGTGTACTGGGTTATACTTGGGCTCAGATGTTGGATCTGAATGAGAATTGATGACTTAGGTATATGTATGGGAATATACCTAAGCAGTGTCGGGTGTTACTTCATGATTGTATCTTTCCTTTGTGGATTATCCTTTGTGGATTATGGGAGACCTTCGGGGGTCTCGGGGTCCCTACTGAGTAGCTTATACTCACCCCTTCACGGGCTATGCCCACACTACGTTGTGTTGGTTGCAGACGACGGACAACGCTGATCGTGGTTGAGGCTTCCGGAGTAGGACGGTACCTGGAGGTGGACCACTGGGCGAGACGTACTCAGAGCGGACGGCTAGACCCGAGGATCTGTGGAGGCTATCTGTACCCACCCTTCCGGTGGGAGTTCCAGTGGACGGCTCGAGGCTGCAGCTTTACTTTTCAGTTGTTGTTTCCCCTTCCAGTAGTACTTTACTTTCAGTTTGGGTTTGTATACTGGCCCACATACTTTTCTGCACTTACTATTGTACCCAGTTTTTACTTAGTGTTTACTTATACTGCTTGCTTGCTCTACGGTGTTGTTTAATTTACAAAGGCAATGCCTTCCCTTTTTACCAGTATTTATGCCTTGGTGCTAGTCGCCAGCCCCTGGCCTATGGAAGGTGAGCTTGGAGTAGTCACGGCACGGGCCCCGAGGACGGGTCGTGACAAATTGGTATCAGAGGAGTTCGGTTCTACCACAGAACTTGAGACTCTGATCTTTTTCTATGTGAAGCAATAGTGTTTAGCGTATTGGGTGTGGTTATCAGTCCAGGGAGTCCAGTGTTGGTGCGGCAGCAGACGTATCCGTACACCAGGACCTTGACTTCTGATTTCCGACTTAATGCACAAAAACATTGATTGCATGTGTGTTTCAAGTTTTCTTTGTGATTACTTTATGTCTGCTCACCGGGTATACTGTTTGACCGTGGCGCACCTGTTAATTTTCAGGATGTCCCCACGACGGTATCCAACTAGGGTTCTGAGAGTTGTGCGTGACGATAGCCCACCGAGCGACAAGTCCTCGGTACAGGGCCCTTTGACAGATGAGGCACCGGCGGTACCTCTACCCGCCGAGCCACAGATGCTTCCAGCCCCAGCCGCTGACGATGCACGTCGCCTTAGTGCACTGCACGAGTTCCAGCGCCAGCGACCACCCAAGTTCTGTGGGGAGACGAACCCCCAGGCAGCCGAGGACTGGCTGGAGGCAGTTGTACGAGTTTTCAGGTTAGTGAGGACACCAGCAGACCTCATGGTGATCCTCACAGCGAGCCTACTGCACGCGGCAGCGGGCCGATGGTGGAGCTTGATGCTTCAGGTGCACGATGAGGCATCTCTTCTCTGGACGGACTTTGAGAGCCTCTTTTGCTCAGAGCTCATCCCAGCCACCCTCCGTGTGGTGTGCATCCAAGAGATTGTACATCTGCGGCAGGGTAGCTTGACGGTCGCCCAGTACTCGGCGAGATTTACCGATCTCTCGCGCTACTCGACAGACATGGTACATGACCCATTCTTCCGGGCCCAGACCTTTGAGCAGGGATTGAGGCATGAGATCAGGGCATCACTAATCTCCCTCAGCATTCCGACTCAGGCAGGAGTACTAGAGCGAGCCCTTTTGATCAAGAGCTTCCTTGCTGAGCCTTCATCAGCGGAGAGACCTACCGCGGGGTGGCACGTAGCAGAGTCTTCTGCAGCAGGAAGTCGACGAATGAATCATGGGTCCATGAAAACCAGACCCTCACACAGATGACCTCAGGACACTGGCCCAGCAGTGCGGGGCACACAGCGTGGAGCCAGTCTTTCAAGAGGCGGGCAGTGCTACCCATGCGGCAGGTAGGGCCACATGGCTCGTGACTGCCCGACCCACCGTGTCGAGGAGCAGCAAACGGTTGAGGGGCCACCCAGGCAGAGGCAGAGGGTCGACTGTGGCAGTCTGTAGGGAGCAGGCGGACGAGGCAGAGGAGCTGGCCGAGCAGTAGGTGGTGGGCGACGCTTTGAGGCTCTACCACCACCACCACTAGGAGGTCCACCCCGACCACAGGGAGCTGGCGGGTAGAGACAGGCACAGCTCCAGGCAGTGGAGGCCTACGACCATGGAGCGCCCGAGATGATTCGAGGTACTATCTGTGTCTATTCCACCCTTGCTGCAGTTCTTATAGACAGAGGAGCGAGTCACTCTTTCATAGCCGCTGCCCTTGTTCGGAGCTCGGAGATTCCGACAGAGTCGTTGGCTCGATCCTTACGGCTAGAGACTCCTATAGGAGCAGACTCAATGATTACGCACTGGTGCCGGCAGTGTGAGCTTACTCTAGGAGGCGAGAGCTTCGGCTGGGATCTTCTTGTAGCAGCGTCGAGGCCTTATAACGTCATCTTGGGCATGGATTGGTTATCTACAGTCCATGCACAGATTGACTGTTTTAGGCACAAGGTGCGATGTTTACGCACCGACGGGAGCAGGTTCACCTTCACCGGCGAGAAGGGAGCCTTCGCAGTACAGGATGTAATTCCACAGAGGAGAGGATAGCCCATCACTCATCAGTTGGCTAGCCTCATCCTAGGAGCAGTTGACGTGCGGAGTCCTAGTTTTCCTGCAGTGGTGGACCATTATGCGGACGTCTTTCCTGATGACGTTCCAGGACTACCTCCTCATAGAGAGGTAGACTTTTATATTGACCTGTACCCCGAGACAGCCCCAATATCGACACAAGAATATCGGATGGCTCCCTCTGAGCTTTGAGAGCTATGGGTACAGTTGGAGGACTTGCAGGGCAAGGGTTTCATCAGACCCAGTGTTTCACCCTGGGCTTCCCCGATATTGTTCACCAAGAAGGCGGACGGGAGATTGCGACTTTGTGTTGACTATCATCGCCTGAACCAGGTGACAGTGAGGAACAAGTATCCACTACCTAGGATTTATGACCTCTTCGATCATCTCAAGGGAGCACGGTGGTTCTCGAAGATAGACCTCAGGTCAGGCTATCATCAGCTCAGAGTTCGGGACGAGGACATGCAGAAGACGGCCTTCAGATGTCGGTATGGCCACTATGAGTTCTTGGTTATGCCATTTTGCGTAACCAATGCTCTGGAAGTGTTCATGGGCCTCATGAACAGGATCTTTTAGCCATACCTCGATCGATTTGTCATGGTCTTCATCGACGACATTTTGATATACTCGACGACTGAGGAGGAGCACGCCTACCACTTGCTGGTTGTACTAGACACACTCCGAGAGCACCAGCTTTATGGGAAGCTCTCAAAGTGTCAGTTCTGGTTATGCGAGGTCCACTTCTTGGGACACGTCATTTCTGAGGCGGTAGTTGTGGTGGATCCCGCGAAGATCGAGGCATTGCTAGCTTGGGAGCCACCCAGGAGCGTGACGGAGGTGCGGAGTTTCTTGGGACTAGCTGGATACTATTGGAGATTTGTGCCAGACTTCTCCAGAGTTGTGGCACCACTCAAAGCTTTGACAAAGAAAGGGAAACCCTTTGTGTGGTCAGAAAGATGTCAGCAGAGCTTCTAGGAGAAGAGACAGAGATTGACTAGTAAGCCTATCTTGAGGTTGTCGGAGGAGGGAGTAGGGTATGTAGTCTACTGCAATGCATCAGGGACTGGACTTGGATGTTTCCTGATGCAGGATCAGGCAATGATCACCAATGGATCACATCATTTGAGGCCGCATGAGCAGAACTATCCTACCCATGACCTGGAGTTAGCAGTAGTGGTCTTCGCTCTGAAGACATGGCGACACTATCTGATGGGCGAGTGCTTTACAGTATTTTCTGACCATCAGAGTATCAGGTACATCTTCTCTCAGAAGGACCTGAACCTGAGATAGCGGTGATGGCTCGAGTTCCTCCAGGACTATGACTTTGAGATAGTCTATACTCCTGGGAAGGGGAACGTGGTAGCCGATGCTCTCAGCAGGAGGACGGGCATTCAGCTACTTGAGGAGGCGACAGAGCAGCTAGCCTCTTTGTAGATATCCTTCATGGATAGAGATGGATAAGCCTTCCTTCAGTATCTCACAGTCACCCCTCCACTCCTACAGCGGGTCAAAGAGGCATAGCGTGGGGACGTTGACTGTGAGACGCGGCGTGTGCAGATATCCTCAGGACAGGCACCTGATGGTTTCTCATTTGGAGCAGAGCACGATGTCCTTTTCAGAGGACGTACCTTGGTACCAGTTTCTTTACGAGAGGAGGTGCTGAGAGAGTTTCACACTTCTCCTTTGGTGGTACATCCTGGAGTGGCGAAGATGTACCAGGATCTCAGACGACAGCACTGGTGGCCGGGCATGAAGAAGGTTGTGGCGGAGTTCATTTCTTGATGCATCACCTGCCAGCAGGTGAAGGCAGAGCATCAGGTACCAGCAGGCTTGGTACAGCCCTTGGAGGTCCCGGAGTGGAAGTGGGACGGGATATCTATGGACTTTGTGACTGGGCTTCCACACACTTCCAGAGGTCACGACTCCATTTGGATGATTGTCGACTGACTCACCAAGTCGGCTCACTTCTTACCCATTAGAGAGCAAGGCTCAGTGGAGAGCTTGGGACGTCTCTATGTTCAGGAGATTGTATGGCTTCATGGTGTTCCATCATCTATCGTCTCTGATCGAGATGTTGGCTTTACTTCCCAGCTTTGGAAGGAGTTGCAAGAGGCGTTCGGGACGCGGCTACGTCTGAGCACCGCCTTTCACCCTCAAACGGATGGTCAGATAGAGAGGACCATTCAGACTCTCGAGGACATGCTCCGCGCATGTGTTCTCGACTTTGGTCACAGCTAGGAGGACCACCTACCCTTGGTGGAGTTTGCGTACAACAACAGTTACCAATCCACCATCGAGATGGCACCATACGAGGTGTTGTACGGCCGACCTTGCAGATCTCCTTTGTGCTGGAAAGACCCTAGGGAGTCAGCACTTGTGGGACCGGAGATGGTCCGGGCCACGATAGAGAAGGTCCAGGTCATCCAGGAGCGGATGAGGACAGCTATGAGCCAGCAGAACTCTTATGCTGACAGGAGGCAGAGGCCACTAGAGTTCGAGGATGGCGACCACGTCTTCTTGCGTGTCTCACCTCGACGTGGATTTCAGAGATTTGGCCGAGGCGGCAAGTTGTCTCCATGCTTAATCGGACCATTCCAGGTCCTCAGCAGGATTGGCGAGGTGGCTTATCACCTGGCTCTACCACCTCAGTTGCACTGGGTGCACGACGTCTTCCACGTATCTCAGCTGAGGAGATACGTGCATGACCCGACACATATCATTGACCATTGGGAGCTAGACGTTGATGATGGGGCGACTTTTGTGGAGGTCCCGGTGGAGATCGAGGATCGACAGGAGCGGGTCCTACATGGATGGTCGATTCCTCTAGTGCGCATCAGATGGCAGCACGGGAACTTCCAGGAGAGCACTTGGGAGCGGGAGGCTCAGATGCGTGCTCAGTACCCGCATTTGTTTCCCTAGTTTGTGATGTATCTTTACGGGGACGTAAAGCCCTGAGGTGGGAGTGATGTAAAGACCCATAAAATTCAAGGAAATTTTTTTCTTAATTTTCTTAGGAATTTAACAAAAACGTAGTTTCTGACGGCACCTGATTCCGAGGCCCGGTGTGCCCGAAATCATTTTTCGAAGTTCGGCTTGAGTACGTTCAGTGAACGAATGAGAGGGTTTTTCTAACTTTTGAACCGGTGCTCAGAATCGAATTCTGAGGGCACCGATGGAATCGCAGCACCGGTATTTGCTTAGAAACGCCATTTCTGGAGTTGCATTTTCTCGGGTGTGGTTTTTAATTTTTGGGGTTAAGTTAAGAAAATAAAATAAAGTGGTGCGACAACTTTATTTTATTTCACTTAAATCCACTTAAAGCCACTTAATCTAAGTTGAAGCGGATAGGGTGGAACCCAAAATATCCTACCCTCTTGGTAGGATATTTGTGAGGTGGGGCCCGAATGAGCCCCACCGTTTCTTTTCCTCTAAGTAATGAACCCGCGAAAACTCCTCTTTAATGAAAGTCAACTGGTGCGTTTTCTAAACTCTTAACGCTCCTATTAATTGGACAGTTTAGACGTTACCATTAATTCACCAAATTAATGTTTCGTTTCTTAACTTGTTTTTCAAATTGTTGTCATGTAAATAAAATAAGACCAACGCATGTCTTTCTTGAGGATTGCTCGTTGAGAGGATTTGGAGAAGACTCTAAGGCTTGAGATCTTCATCATCCTTCGCGAAGAACGTGAAGAACATGAAGAATGAAAAACCCTCAGAGATCGACGACGCGACGCTGTGTTTCGCGACGCCGACGATTTTCCTTCCGCAATGCTTCTTCTGCAGCGTTCTTCCCCGCAACAATCTCTGATCATCAACTGCTTGAGGTAGGGGATTACAGTTCTCAAATTCTTTGTGGATTTTATCCTCAACGTGGGTTTAAACGTGCAATTAAATCTGTGTGTTTTCTTTAACCCTCAGAGATCGTTGACACGACGCCGTGTGCCGCGACGACGCGACGCCCCCTTCCGCGACGCGGCGATCCTCTTCTTCCGCGACGGTCAATCCAGCAAATAACTCACGTCCGACGACAACGACGAGGTAGGGGTTTTGATTCTTTAAATCTTTGTGATTTATACTCGCGTCGTATGATTAAATATTTTTTGTGAGACATTTAAAACCACTAACGCGGTGGGTTTGGACCAACGAACAAGTCTGAACCCACCACCCTTTTCGTTCTTGGTGTGCGGAAAGGCGGACGACGGCGAAACAAGTCGCACGGGCGATCTGAGGTCCTCGCAGTGAAGGACGGACCTCGGGAGGAATTTTGACGAAGACGGCGTGAATTTCCGACCACCGGAACTCGTCCGGTGGTCCGCGGAGTGACCCGCCGGCGCGCCACGCCGGCACGGCGGCGGAAGGCGGCGACGCCCGGCGCGCCGCCTTGAAGAACTGCCGCGGCTTCAGCCGCGGCAGAAGCAGTGCGGTCCCGTGACCGCGCGGCGGCCCGGCCGCGTCCGCTGGCAAGGGCAGCCCCACGCGGGGCCGTGATTCTCTCACGCGGAGGCAGCACGCCCCCCGCTTAGCTCGACCGTAGCCGGCCAAGCCGACCTGCCGGCCGGGCCGGGTCACGCCCAGGCCGGGTCGGGTCGCGCCTAGGCCGGGCCGGGCCACCCTGGCTGGGCCGGGCCGCGCCGGCCGGGTCGGACCCGGGTCGGATCGACCCGGTTCGGGTCGACCCAGAGGGGGGTTGGGCCGGGTCGGTTCGGGCCCAGACCCCCCGTTTTCAGACCTTTTCGGTCTTTTTCTCATAACTTGTGCTTCAAGTCTCCGATCGACGCATCGGTAGTGGAGATGTAATCCTTGGATTGAGACGGTCGTTTCGGTATATCGCACTCAAGGTTTCGGAGTACTTGGGGTTTGGCTGGGTTGGTTCGTACACGAAACCAACCGGGCCCTCGGAGCGGAAACCCTCATATCTTAAGCTCCGGACGTCCGATTGATGTGCCATCGACTTTGATGGATTCCTCTAAGTGAGACGGATCTTTTGGATTACTCCGGCCGAGGTTTGGATGCAGGTGGAGTACGTTTGGGTTGGTTTTGCCTTAAAAACCAACCGGGCCCCTCGGACGAAAAAGCCAATAACTCTCAGACCGGGCGTCCGATTGACGCGTCGTCTGCGACGTTGAGTTCCTGTTGACAATACGGAACTTTTGGATATATCAACTCTAGACTATGTGTCAGTTGATGTATCAGCCTCTCGGCTTGTGGAGCGGACCCTCCCAAACGAGCTTGTTGTGTGCGGGAACCCTTGAGCTGGCTGCGACTGTGACGACGACGACTGTGCAGAGATCCTCAGTGGATTTGAAGGCGACGACTACAGCACTCAGCGATCCTTTGTGGATCAGTGCTACCGATCATGTGTGGGTCCGATCCTGTGTGGGTCAGCGCTCAACGGTCCTGTGTGGGCCAGCGCCTACAGATCCTGTGTGGGTCTTTGCGGGGGTTAGTTACCTATCGATCCTGTGTGAGTTAGATCCTTTGTGGGTCATTATGGGGGTTAGTTACCTATTGATCCTTTGTGGGTCATTGCGGGGGTTAGTACCTATCGATCCTTTGTGGGTCCGACGGCTTAGATTAATCCATGGCAATATCTGATCATCTCTATCGTCATGTAAAGAAGTATTCTTGTGTGAGCTGAATCCTGTTTTGCTTTCCTATGTGGATTGTGTTGTGCTATCCTGTGTGGATTTACGTTTTTCTTTCCTGTGTGGGCTGGGTTGTACTTGGGCTCGGATGTTGGAGCTGAATGAGAATTGATGACTTAGGTATATGTATGGGCATATACCTAAGTAGTGTCAGATGTTACTTCATGATTGTATCTTTCCTTTTTGGATTCTGGGAGACCTTCGGGGGTCTCGGGTCCCTACTGAGTAGCTTATACTCACCCCTGCACGGGCTATGCCCGCACTACGTTTTGTTGGTTGCAGATGACGGAAAACGCTGATCGTGGTTGAGGCTTGCAGAGCAGGACGGTACCTGGAGGTGAACCACTGGGCGGGATGTACTCGGAGCGGACAGCTGGACCCGAGGAGCTGTGGAGGCTATCTGTACTCACCCTTCAGGTGGGAGTTCCAATGGACGGCTCGAGGCTGCAGCTTTACTTTTCAGTTGTTGTTTCCCCTTCCACTTGTACTTTACTTTCAGTTTGTGTTTGTATACTGGCCCACTTACTTTTCCTCACTTACTGTTGTACCCAGTTTTTACTTAGTGTTTACTTCTACTGCTTGCTTTCTTTATGGTGTTTGTTTACTTTACAAAGGCAATGCCTTCCCTTTTTACTGGGATTTATGCCTTGGTGTTATTTTCCAGCCCCTGGCCTATGGAAGGCGGGCCTGGGGTAGTCACAGCATGGGCCCCGAGACGGGTCGTGACATACAAACAATGACACCGATTATCTGGCTCTCATAAATGATCTCTAACTAGCTCTTGAGATTGATTTCACCCACTTTTATGTGAAGTGGTACTCTTAATTGATCATCAAGTAAATAAATTGTGACTGTAGTGTAAGGAATCATGGGCTTCTACCCTTATTAGAGAATACATTATATCTAATGGCCCAGTACCCTTTTCATCCAGAGGTGAGTCATATTCCCCAGTCACAGAATGGTCGATTCAATTCCCCAGTTAGCTAAGTCACATCCCTTACAGAGCCTAGTTAGGATGAACTATTCATTCATGTGACGCATCAATGTGTCATTGCTTCTATCATCTGAGATGTAGATGACGACTTTCCAAAAATAATACACCTGACATTCAGTATATCCACATCCAGACCTTTGGATCCCCCTACAGTTGATGATACCTTTGATTAGAAAACTCATTTCATTGAGTACCCTCGGCATTGACCTCTCTCACTAGATAGAGCTAATCATGGGAGTATCCATTGGATTGAAGCATGTTCCACAATCAAGAGTGGGCCCAACCTTAATCATACACTCTAGGGAGAAAAAATTCCCCAGCTTATACAAGAAGTTCAAGTCAGGTCATGAAGTTCTCATCAGGCAGGTTTGATACTCTCCCATCATATACAACTATTGGGGTACTTCTATCCTACAATGGTTCATGACTATATCATGTCTTCCATGACTTTTCATGCATGTGATATCTTTTCCAACTTTGAGCATCAACCATCAGAGCCCCTCCTTACTACAAGGCATTCTTTATCATTTTTAGTATGGGGGCTTGATGTCATGGGACCATATCCACCTACGATAGCACACCAATACAAGTTCATTCTAACAATGATGGATTTATTCTCCAACTGGGATAATATGTTCCTCTTAAGTAATTTAAGGACTGATCCGTTGTGGAATTCATGAGCCCTAATATCATACATCGATTCGAAGTCCTTCACTCTATTCGCACAAAAAACCAAACCACCATTCGAGAAGATGAGATGAAGATGTTTTATTTTAAGTACAACACCAGGTCCTACCAAACATTTCCTTATCAAAAATATATAATTGGGAAGATCGGGGTATTAAACAAAACCTTCTCCATCATTTTCTATAAGATGGAGAGATAGAGTAAGAAGAGTTGGATGGATAAGATCACTAACTCTCAATGGGATTATCAGAAGATGACCCAAAATTCCACTTAGATTATTCCATACTCCCTTTTGTATCAAATAGAGGTTGTCCTACCCAGTGAGATCCAGTTTACATCACTTATAATAGCTACCTATTTCCAGAAGATGCCAGAAATAATGACATAATTCTATCTACTTGAGCTGGATTTCTTTGAAGAGAACAACCTCTATGCCATGCATAATGTATAAAGGATTTAGAACAAGATAGCCATAGGGTTCCACAAGAATATTCACATCCACTATTTCCTCCATGGTGATGCAGTGTTGGCTCTACAAATGTCGATGTTACCGAGTAGAAATCTTTCAAAGTTGGTGCCCAAGTGGGATGGACCGTACATAATTCTCAAATTTTATCGCAATGGTGCATACTATTTGGTCATCATGGGTGAAAAGTGCATTAATCCTCCAAACATAGATAATTATCTCAAGAATTAATTTTCATAAGTAATTCCATGTCCAATGCCGAAGATGTTAAACTTGGCACTTGTTCTAATATTTATTACTATAAACTAGAATCTAATGTCTTGTTCCACTGACTATAAATTCTGTACAAGGTTTTCTTGGAAATTGTGGCTTCTAACTAGAGTTAATTAGCTCCAATCATGTTGTGATGTAGCTACCATGCCATACACATTACTTCTGGAACACATTTCTACAAACGTTCTAGTTTTGTAATGATAAACTGCATTGCAACCAGCACCCTTAGCCGAATACATTAAACTAAAGGGACTCACCACATCACATGACCATAAATTACGACATAATTTTCTAGGATGTGTGATGATAAACTTCATAGATTCCATGTTTTAATTCCATGACATTAAACTACATACCAAACAGTATCCTATTCTCACAACATTAAACTGTGTAACATTTATCATCATGTTCACATGACAAAATGTGGCACAAACCCATGATATTGTCATTCATAAAGAAATATCCCTCTACATTGTTCACCTAACAAACCATATTCATGAAATATGTATGGACTAATTCATATATATAAATGACACATAGAGACACATGGGATTTCCATCCGAGTCCATCAACTCAAGAAAATAGAAAATAAAAGAAAAATGAAGAAAACAAATACCCTATCCATATATATGGGCTAGAACTACATAGATAGATCTACATCAAGAACTATATATGGCATCATTCCAATTCTTATGAGATAAGTACTGATGCCCAGTCACATAGTATTTGGTCCTGACTTCAAATTCATCCATTCTTCAGTTTTTCTCCCATACAACCTAATTATGTCATGTTATCCTCCTTAGCTTTTTTCACATTAGCTATTTATTCTAACTATACCATACATATGTTTACAGGTCCAATTTAAAATTTATCTTTAGAAATATTTTGTGTGATGCTAGAGCTACATTTTCACCATTTATGTCAATAGTTTCAATTAACCATGCTACATATATTGATCCACGGAGCCAATGGTCCAAACTCCAAAAACATAAACTGAGAACACATATTCTAAGCATCATACCATTAAACTATATGTTGTTCTCTTTCAAAGTGTGTTGTGTGGTTCTATAACTTCTTTTTCGTCATTCATATCTGGTATATCATAAAACAACACCACACATAAAAATTTTAGATAACCCACCTCCATGATCTGAAATCTATAACCCTAAATTAAAGGACAACATCCTCAATGCATGATGTTATACTATAGCCATACTTTCCCCAGGATAATCATGGGATACCTGAGTTTCCTTTTTTAAAAGGACTACCCCCTCCAGTGTTGGTATCATACCAAATTTATTTTTATGAACTATATTTATCTTGATTCCCATCCCCATTGTATAGATAGTGATACCCAAACATATTATCTTCGGGCCTAAATGTGCAAATTTATTCCAACATTAATCACATTGTCCTCAATTATGGTCTAGGAACATTACCAGAAACTTTAAACAAGTCTATTTTAAGGTGTGTAGGTGGTACAAAATCCTCATTGGTATTCAACTCCCATACCTTCTCAACATCATTGAATTAACCTTTCATCCATGGTCAAAACATTATATCCATACACTATATAAAATTAGTCAAAAAGTGTATATGTATCCCATAAGTCTCCATGAACTAATTCACATTGGGTTTTACCTACCACGTGCTCGATATACACCCTATGACTGAAACTTTTCTTTGATATTCTATGAAATATGGCTTTAAATTGTATAGTATAAGAAACATGAAGTTAAACTATTTTCACAATCTATGATGGATCCCAATTTCTGATGCACTCATATCCATACATTGAGTCTTTCTTGATTTGGGTTTCCATCACCTTTCAAATATATATGATCCCCAAAAAAACGTGGTCTCATGCCATTATTATTTTACCTCCCATTCTAGGAAAATGACTTAATGTATTCTTGGTATAAAAAATTATGGATCCTATGTTTTTAGACATGGTAAACAATAGATAATTCATTTTATTTCCTCATTATTGGATGACACAGTTCAATTCCCTATTTTTAAAATATCTTCAATAGTTTTTCCCTACTAATCAGTCACCCATGATCATGAACTAGAAATTCTCAACTTATCTCACTTCCATTTATTTTTGTCTTAGTGTAATTCCATTACCCTTAGTGTCACCCTTACTGTGCACTTCCCCATGCTAGGTAGACCCCATGTGTCAATCCCTATTTCTCACACTGAGCATGGATCAGATGGGATTATGAGTTCTGGTTGGGTTTGCATCGTTGTGGTCATGATGCACGTCAAACCTTATGATACAAACACTATGAATATATACTAAGAGCCTCACAGGAAAAGTCTGCTCTGGTACTTGGTCTTATAGGGCCTTATTCATTTTGGGTTTGTCACTCCTCCATGCCACATATTCATTTTTGGGGAAGCCTCCTTTCCTTTGGTCTAACCTATATGACCTTATACCAAGATCCTATAGTCGATGAAGCAGAACATTAAAATTCATTCAACTGTCAATGAAATACAACATTAAACAATGTGAAATTTCCTGATCAGATTATGAAAAACTATGATTCACATTCTAATCACATGGAATTAAACTATACCATGAAACATCCTTACCATATGATGTGAAACATCATGTCTGTCATACTCAGTTGCATGACATAAACCAAAAAAGTGCATGCCCTTCTGTGAGAGGTCATTTCCTAACACTTTTCAGCTACCACATGGTTTATATTTTCATCTATCGCTCAACATTTGAGATGAAACTCCCTAGAATGATGGGTTTGACCTTCATTCATACCGACACACATACACCATTGTGCTCTAATCCATAGTGGAACAATCCCAAGAGTGTTGGAATCCACATTAACATTCCATAACTCTATTTCCATGCTTCTCGTGCTCCTTATATGGATCCTCATCCCATACCACGTCTGAATGGACCCCCTTATGGCTTGGTTTCATTCAATTTTGGCCCACCTACCATTTGGGTCCAACATCCAAGAGGTCTTCGGGCGACATTCTAAGATTGGTTTCATGTTTCAAACGTGGTCAGTAGTTGACACTCATTTATTTACACTAATTTTAATATAATTTTATGGATTCTATGTTTCAAGCACTGTCAAAATTTATCCTACACCGCCATTCCAATCCCCTCATGTTCCAAATATTTTGAATTATGATTCACAGCATTCCTCCCCCTATGTTCGACTAGAATCCAACACCACAAGCATCATCCAATTCATATAATAGCGCACATCGGTGAAGCAACTCATCTATTCTAGGAACCTCTCTCTCCATCCACATCATCTCTTAGGCCAAGATTTCTTGATGGTTAATCAAAAATAGCAGACCCTATATGTTTGATGATTATGAGAAACTCTCATAAGAAGTGAACAATTATGTGGTCTTCCATTGTTGATCACATCGGGAATGACCCATGTGTGCTTAAGGATAGGTCATTAACTACCTCATAAATATGATTGATGTGTGATAAATGAATAAAGTGAAGAAATATTTCTATGAAAATGAATGTTTCAAAATAAAATAAAAATTTGATGCATAGTATGTGTCATCCACATAATGGAGCCTCTCAAGAGTCTTGAAAAAAATATCCCCTATAGATCTTCTCTAGTCATTGAGCACTTTAAATCTTCAAACCTCTAGCATGTGGTCACCAATATTTTTTTCCTCCTCCCAAGCTCTATTTCCTTGTCATTATCCATAGGATGAATCTCCTCACCACATGTCTATTACAGGCCCCACTCAACCTTGAGATCAGAAATTTGATTAGTTTCCTACCTCATTTGGATTTAAGCCACCTCTAGTTATGACCTCTGATTTTGTTTTGAGGAACCTATAATTCTAGACCCCTTACTCCTCCATATAATGAATCTCCTGGGTGACTTCAAAGAGTTTGTGTATGCTGTCAGATTTCTTTTGGGACTAGGAAATTTCTAGATGTTGATTCCAAAAAACAAATATGTTCAGATAGATAATTGTGTAATGTCATATGATGATCTAGATAATATTTCCATATAGTTCATTGATTACATATCTAATAGTTAATGGACCCTATCTGACCAATTAGTGTTATATATAGAATATCAATGAAGAATTAGATGAACCTCCGTGTCATGCACTAGATGATATGATTCTTTTCAGCTGCATGAGGGTTGAAGCCATCTAGTTCTTCGGGACCTATAGATTCATACTCTAAAAAATCAGTGTGCAATTCAGTATAAGGTTCTTCCTTTGGCATCCTCTCAAATGGATTAGTAAATAGGTTATGACAACAACTATCCTCACTCGATTACTCCTCAGTTTCCTCTCCCCCGTGAGTGTCGAGTTCTACCCCACCATATGAATATCTCACATCTGTATGTACCGTATCATCTGAGGAAAAGACTAGGTTAGCATAGATGATTGACTCTTCATGAATAGGTTCATCCATCAAAAGGGATTCCCCTATTACCTCAGACTTATCCTCTCACTATCCTTGCAATATTATGAGAAATATATGGAACAAAACCAACTCATTCAATCTAATCAGCAAATTTTTAGGTGTGACATTGTGAAAGAATGGACTTATAGAATCTGAGCACCGCCAAGTAAAACTATGAAGTCATAGTAGGGACATCCACCTTAGGATACCCATCATCACATGGTATTTTAATGATCGGCACCAGTTCTCCTTGAATTTTTTGGGTATAAGCTTCATGGAAATGGAAAACACATTGAAGATGGAGCTCTATGAAAATATGATTATGGCTAAGTGATTTTAAATATACAATTACCTTGATTGAGAATAATTTCAATGATTATATACCTTGTGTGAATCACGTCTCTATAATTTGGTGTCTTCTTGGTGATTCTAGGGCATATACCCCATATATAATGAGAAGTCCTTATGGTTTTGTGGTTGTCGCCCTGCCTCCTCAACTGGCCCACCCCTAGCTGCCTCAACCTTGACCAGCTCACTGACTACCTCAACTCGGGGTGTAGGCCCTGGAGCATACTCCTATGCACCAATTGGTACATCTTCAACCCCTGTAGTGGGGCACCCTTTATCAACAATGAGATTCTATTATACGCGATGATTTTCAATTAGTGGAACTGAATAGTGAGATAGAAGGATCTAAGATAGATGTGGGAAGTTAAGGATTACCATGAGATACATGGATAAATAATCATCTGAGACAGAAATCTCAACACTCTCTTTAGGAATATCTTAATGAAGAAGTCGTCCTTTTGGATTCCACATCGTTAGACTCCTCTTATTATTTTTCTTTATCAGTTTCTCCCTCAGGAAGTGTTCCTTCATGATCTAACTCTCAGAAAAGCATCAATTTTACTAGGGTGAGAGGTGCCTTGTAATTCTTCTACTGGCCTGAATAAATATCCTTGGATATCATGTATGGATGTATCCAATGTAATTAAACCTTTTATGAAACCTTAATGTGCCCAATATGTGGAATCTCAATCCCATCTTGCTTTAGCATATTTCACGGGTCTTCTTGTGACATCGATTCTCAAAGTGTTCTCCAAGTATACCAAAGATAATGGAATTCAACACTTGTGATTGGTTTTAGGAGACATCTTAATTTATTCTTGGGAGCATCATTTTTTGTCCCCTCAGTCTGCATTTGTGTTTACTCCCCTCAAGAATGTAGGGGTGTTGCCACACCATGTCATGACCCTACCATCATGGTTCTGTCATGAACGAACCCAAATTCATGACTTTTCTATTTTGTAATTTCTTATCTACCTCCATACAACTCTTGATCCATGCTCACCTATTCAATCAACCAGATGCACTTCTATAGGATTGCATGAAAATTTGATTCCACCCAGTTGTTCGCATATTTAGTCGATAGGCCCACATCAACATTGGTTGGTAGACAAATGGTGGTTCCACAAGATCACATAGTTATTATCTTGCACCACAACCGGAAAAGAATATAGGGTGTTTTCTCTTCATGGAACACCATGTAGACTTTCTTCACCACTTGTTGATGTCATCCAAATTTCATGTAGAAGTAATATTGTGTCTACGGGTCCCAGAAGACCTTACTGTCGATCCAGGACAATAGAACCCCACCTCAAAAGCTTTACAGGTATTCTATTTTCTCCCACGATCCCTTTATTTTTTCCACCATTGTTCCACCTAGAGTTTCAAAGATATGTAAGTTTATGTTGTCATGATTTAAATTGGAAAACATGTACCCATCATCATAGAGTGTTTTTGAACAAACCCCAACAATGTTTAGGAACGATGGATGCAAGCCAGATTCCTATGGGAAGATGGCATTCAAGAAGTCCTATCCCTCAATATGTGTTTTGATTCAACTATTTTAGGAACTATAACAGTCTTCATATCCTCCATGTAGTGTTCCCCTTAAAACATAGCCCAGTATTCTGTAATTTTTTTCTAACTCGTGTACTCATAGGTTGACCCTGTTTCCAAATATCAAATTCACCGCCATCACCATTATTCCTGGGAGTATTCCTAACCTTGTGTCTCTTACAAGTATTATAAACCCACTTAGTAAGGTGTAAAATAAGGAATTATGATAAATAAATGTATCGCAGTCTCCCTCTATGTTGTACCCCCATTTCTAATACTATCCTTCCTCCTTGACAAACCATTATGCTGAAACCTTACCCATTTGTGTTGTGACTGGACACTTCTTTCCTTGTCCTAGAATTCATACTTTATTCTCCTTCATGAGAAACAAGTAAATCCATACCTGTAATTGGATAACCTTATTGGAATTGGAAGTGATTTACAGCTTCTCATTCACAAACTATAGAATTTTTTGCACCATGATTGGATTTTGTCCACTGTCTTCCACAGTATTATGTGGCAGTATGAACTCATCATATTGTAATCCCTCTAATGGGATTCCTCAAATGTATTCTATATTCCCTAATCTAATATTTCCTTCCCCATAGTGAAGATTAAATGTGTTCATATCTGGGGACCACTGGCTAGGAGCTCTAGCACATGCTCCGGTTGATGGTAAAAATGGAACTCTGGCATCCATACCACATAATACATCCCACTTTTGCATAGCTCTTCCCCATATTCATGGAATGTGTTGTGCACCCAGTACACCAGTTCCCACATGATGGTGAAATTTCCATCAGAATTAAGGTCACAACCGTTCATTCATATCTTACTATTGACCATCATACTACTCTAGAAAGTTGTGGTGTAGCGGGCAGAGATGACTTCTACCTTCGACTAATATAATGTGACTGTTATGGTTTTTCCTTTCAGTATGTAGTTGGAAAGGTCACTATGATCCTTAAAAATAGGTCCATGCACATTTCTGTTGTAGGGTGGGAGATCAAATTTACATGTGGACCACAATAATGGTGAGTCAACTATGAAAGTTTGAGTGTCCACTTCATTTGGATGCCTGATATTTGAAAAATGGATATGGTCACCTAGAGTATAGTCCTTCTTCAATTGTTTCATCATGCCAATGAGATTTTGGTTGTCTAACACAAAACTCCTTGCCTAATGAATTTGTGGATTTCTACTCATGATAGCTCTCTAAACTATGATGGTGTCCTTGATAGGAGCAGTGTCCTTTGGGTTGGCCATCTCGAATGAGTTTAAAAAATATATGGTGGTAAGACATAAGATTGAGATATTGGAACACAAGATGTATTTTTGTGTAGAAAATAAGGACATGTAAGCACAAAATGTTAGACATTTAGAGAAGTCATGTCCATGAATTAGATGGGAAATGTGTGATAGAAGTGGTTGAAGCTCAGTTGTTTCACATAGAATGTAGGGAGTAAAATGTATGAGAGATAATTTCTTATCATGTGGAATGTAATGGTGTTGTGTGTAACCCCCTTTTTATTTATCGGAGTGGACCTGGTGTTTCTCATCAGTGGAAGAGGGGTTATGAGACCAACGACAAGTTTGTCAAACATTGCTGGGAATCAACCCCTCTCTTTAGCATTTCCCTTGGGACCCAACCTTCTAGTTCACCTTCATCTAACATTCCAATTAGGGGAATTTTTTGTCACATATTTTATCACAAATTCATAAATGGAAAAATTTGGGAAGCTTAAATCCATATTCTAACTCAGCGAAGCCTCTTGAGAATGTGAAGGAAAGGGCACACGAGTTTCGATGTGTGTACACAAGATAGAAATTCCTACAAAAGACTATTGGGTTCCAAATGAGACATATTTTATATCATTTCCTTGAATTATATTTGAATTGGTTGTGGTTGGTGCGCATAATATAATATCACTATGAGATAGAAGCCAAACTATGTGAAAAACAGTTACACACCCAATGTGACATCAAATGGGACTGTACGTGCTCTCTCACCCCGAATAAGGTTGTAGTTGCACAGAAGAACACTTTTGTGACTAAAAACATGTTCTATATCACTGAATTATTCTCCTATATATTTAAGTACACCCCTTCCCTGGTTGATTAGGGGTATCCTCTATAAGTTGATGCATTGCTCTGCAGCATGTAAGAACAACCTTCCATGAAATCACACAAGAATGGAAACCTCAAGGTAAACTATCATTCATAAAAGGTTCCTTGTTGGAACTCCATCAGGTAGGACTATAGTGGTTTAACCCTCTCATAATCTCTTTCATTCCTAAGTTAGTTGTCCACAAGGGATCCCCCTACACACAACCTTGAACTTTCGTGCAACACTCCAAATCTATGCACAATCCCCCTTACATGAAAGTCTCTAATCGTTCACATATCTCCTCTTTGATCTCAATATAATTCTTTTCTAAAAATGCTCTATGTTTGATACAATCTTGTTTGAAACCATCATTCCATTCATACACCTCTTGCATGCATCCCTCTATTGTTGCACACAATGATTTACTGGTCCCTCGTGAGACGTCCCCTATGATCCTAACACAAGTTTATCCCTCCCTATTTCATTTCAAATGAGATACACTAATTGAATTTTATTTTCAGAATTAGGATGCTAACATGAACCTCATGAGTGACCACTCCTGCACACCATTCCAACTTGTATTTTCTTAAGCCACTCCCTTACAATGGTTGTATGATCTATAATTATGTAAGAACATGTGGTAAGGAGTGAGTCCCCCACATCCGTGTTGCGTGACATAAAGTTTTCATATAGCATCATCCTCAACACACGACATTGAAATATGGATTTACATCAGGAAATGGATATAGTATGTATCGTTTTTTGAGTGAAATAGAATGAGATCCTCCTCACATTGAATGACACCCTCTACATAGGTAATTAAATTCTCTTAGGCATACCTCCTAGAGTAATATCCTAGAATTTATTTCAGGTTGTATCACATTTTCCCCTACCTGCCTCCCCTAGATACCAAAACAAGCAAAGAGATGTGTAACTCAACCCCCCTTCTCTCTCTTAATTTAGGTTTCAACATATATCCATTAGCAGAAAAAGTAATATTTACAATCTTCAGGTGTACTGCTACCTCTTATTGGTCACACCAAGAATGGATCATGTGGGTATAGAGAATATTAGAGATCATGATATCCCCTCAATCCCAAACATCAAAAACTCCCTCTCCATAGATGTAATCCCCAAATATCTATTCAACAATAGGCCATTCCTCCTAGAGTAAGCCACGGTTTTCACATTTTTATGGGCCACTTTCATGTGTAGGCCCCAGAAAAAAGGGAAGCATCCATGCCTATGCCCCAATCACATGACCCATTTCCTTGGGCCTCCTCACTAGTTGAAATCCCTAACTCCACTTATCAAACTACATGGAATTTTATTCCCAATAACTTGGAATACGTAGGAAGCCTATCTAAAGACCAAACCTATAAATTCCCAACGTGACTACTCTCTAGACCAATGGTTGCTTCCCTGCCAAGACCCATTGTAATTTCTAGACAAATATATCATAATTATCTAGAATCCACAAAGAGAGTGAAATGAGAATTTGTTCCACAAATATAACATAAATTTATGAGGGAGACCTAGACTGGGAGATGAGTTCCAAGGAGGAATCCATGGAAGGAGAAACTAACATATCAACTTCCCGTTTCAATCATGGAGCATACACCACTATTGAAAGTGATGAATTTCACCCTCCTTTAGAATGTTGTAATATGGTGAAATAGTAATATCATACCCATGTCATGTAAAATAAAATTGGAGGGAGCTCCCCGATGAAATCATCAAAAATAGATATTATTGTAGAAACTATTTTTAGATGCCTACTAAGTTGTACTCACATAATTTATGGGCAGTAGTTGTGTCTTATATCATACTACATTATTGTATGCCAAAATAAGGGAAAGGTACCTATGATAGATGACTAATTTGGGGTTTTTTATGGAGCATGGATGAGAGTACCAGATTGGGGGTGGGACCCATTTTTTGGTTTATCATGGAGTATTTATATTGGAATTATTTTTATACTTGAAACTATTATGGCTTGATATAGTTCTTGTATAGTTGGGTGTATGTACCCAATTTTTTGGAATTGATTATATGATGCATGGTTGGTGATTTTTATCACTTTGTTATTGTTTTGTTGATTTACACTTATGTATTACTCTGATAATGAGGGTATAGTCTCCCCACATACTTTGTTGGACCCTTAATTCAAGTTGCAAGCTAATGAAATATGTGGATTAACACATGAAGTCACGTACCAAACCCGCTCGATGAACTGGTTTAGAGGCACATAGTCTAGGGTGTCACATATCACATGATCAAAACTGAGAAAACTATCTCATATGGTCATTATAATTTTGGATAAATATTGATAAATTATTTTTTATTTTTATGAATTAACATAATATAAATATGACACATGGTGTATATATTATAACTAAATGTGTTGGTTTTAATTTAAAAGTGACTTTTTAGTTCAAATCTTGTGTCACATAATCACAATTAATAAAAAAATTACAAGATTTTCTTGATTGTCACATCCATGTTTGATTGTATGTATTTTATTGAGACTTATGAAGGTTCTATTTTGTTTGGGATTCATCAGATAGTTGTCCTTGAGTTAAAAAGGGGGTTTTGGTCATTTTATGGTGGAACATGGCATGAACCACACTATAGTCAAATCCATATTTTTACCTAGATATATCCATTGTAAAATGGGAATATAGACATTCCTAGGCTAGGCGTGGTCATAAATGGGGAGTTTTGGAAGTCTTCATGTTTACCTTAGACAAGATAGACTCACCATTCCATGGTTCAGGGTGTGGTGGGTTTAAATGGACATGTTTTTATCCAATATCATGGTTTCTCTTCATGTCCATTCTCCAATGTGTGGTGTGATCAATTCCACCCTGGTCAATGGGGACACCTCCACATCATGGTGTCAAAAGATTCAGACCTTTTGAAAGGTTTAAATTGGAATATTGGTATTCTAGAGAGGTTACACATAATGATTATTATGGTGTGTGGACTTTATATAAGGTTTCAAAGGCATCATTGACTCGTCTTAATCATCATAAATCCATTTATTTTCTCATATGTGAAACTTTATAGCCCCATATGATTCTAGGTTGATATTTATATGACTAATATTCGATAAAATGACTTATTTATATGATCTCTCTCTTACATATTTGTTCAAGTTGAGTTTCTTCAAAGCTTTATATCTATAGGAAGCATATTTATATTCATATTTAAGATTATATTTAGTTTTTGGAAACACATAGTATTTGAGGAAGGTGTTCTTGGGTCATCCCTTGAAATCTTGTTGATTTTTAACTTTCATATTTGATGTGTGTCCTACTAAAATATTTTTTTCTTGGACCATCCTATTTTTTAAATAATTTTTTCCCTAAATTAATTGTGTTATACCTTCCTATGGACACTAATCATTCTATTACAATGTAAATACTATGACATAGGCCACCAGGTAATGTGAGATAACCTCTGGAAATTTTGAAAAATAATTGGAGACTCTAAGAGTGTATTGGACTATGTAATGTCTAGTGGGCCTTTCCAAGATTCTTGTTAAGTATTATTAATTTAAGTGGTTTGTTTAAATTAATCATTTTTAACCATTGATAAATTTTAAATGATAAATTCATGGCCATGGAATTCATGGAAATGATTTGGGTAAAAAATGATAATATATGGTGAATTTAGATAAATGGTCTTATTCAATATTATTATTGGGGAGCCTTGATGTTATTTCACAAATATAATATGCGCAAGATGTGATTACTTTTGGGGTACCTTCATATGACTCCAAGGATATGTTATTCCCGTATTATGATTAATATTATAAGTGGACCTTGATGTGATTCCAAGGATTTGGTATGCACATGTTGTGATTGTTATTATTGAGGTTCCTTGGTGTGGTTTCAAGGATCTGGTATGCCAATGTTGTGATTATTGTTTTTGGGGAATATTTATGTGAATCCAAGTATTTTTTGTTCCTGTATAAGTTGAAAATTGACTGTGTTATATTTGGATACATACATCTGGATCTAGCTGAAGGAGATATGGTTGATCCCAGGTGCCACTCTAGACCCAAGGGGCGGGGATATATTTGATTTTAATTTTCATATAAATATTTATTTCAATAAATTCACATAGATATAAACCTATCTCGGTTTGGATATTCATTTGAAACCATTGGTGGTAGCCAATTGAGTTTTACTCAAACCCTTCCTAGGTATCCTTGGGCACCCAAGAAGATTTCATGGTTTTAGGTCACAATAAGGGAAAGTCTCATTTGTTTTCTAGTTGACCAAGTGTGTTGAGATATTAGCATAAAAAGTGGAACCAGGTAGGGTGTCTAAACATGTTGTCTTTATTATTCTATTTGGTTTTTTTAATATTTATGGTTTCTTATATGCATTTCTTTATTTAAACATGGTTATACATTTCAAATTATTTATAAAATTCCTTAGTGTGTACTTTTGATGCTATGTGATCAATTTTAGTGATCTAATTTTAATTTTTATTATCATGCTATGCGTAGGGTGTATCCTCCCAAAGATAACCTATTAAACCCTTGATTTTTTTCAGTATCCTCTAGCATATATGGTGGTATGATGGGAACCATATAGAAATTTTTTCCGATAATTATGAGTGAACCATGTCAAGTATGTTACAAAATGGTATTAGGGGATCTTTTCTTTTGAATTATTAATTGGACATGGTGTGAATGATATATGATTTTTCAAAAAATTGTGAAAAAATTATTCCTATGAGTAGTTAACTCACATTCAAGTTAATCCAATGTTGTTAAGGGTGGTATTTCTATTTTGGATTTCACTTTTATTGTCGATTGATTTCTCCTTAATTGATGCACATGATTTTAAAATTAATTATTATTTCTATTATTCTACTCAAGGTTCGGTATGGAATACAGGTGATTATGCATGAATCATGATAGTATCAAAGTGATTTCACATTATTCTATGATTATTTAAGATAGGTATCTAAAAAATGTGATTTCATAGTAACTTGTAAACTCTAGAATAAATGTAGCATAATGTTACTCTAGGTTTCACATTCATTCTATGTAATGTTCTAATTTTCTTATAATGTGGTTAAGGGAATGTGTTCTAAATGGATGTGAAATTCATTCCTGAATACTTCTGGTAGTATAGTGAGAGGGTGGAAATTAGATTGCTCCTCTAGATGTTATACCAAATCCTCTACTAAATCAATAAAATAAGGTAGATGACAAAATCCTTGGTATCATATTATGAGTTATGTAGTATATAGATACATGACCTTCATGGGTTGAACCAACTATATGAAACCTTACCAAAGGGTTTCAACTGAAACACCCAATGACCTTCTTATATGAAGGAGGGGCCCCGAATGGTGTTGTTTTGGGTGGAATATGGCCCAAGTGGCTATGATCATATTGGATGATTGGCATAGCATAGCAGGATGTGTACCCTCCAATTTTAAACTAGTTCTAACATGATTCCCTAGATGAATTTGAGGGATTCTCACAACAGTTGGAGGTGTAGTATACCATATATCTCATGATGATGGTAGAGACAATTATAATTACTCCTTATCAAATGGACCCCATTGATCCTTGTGAATTGAATATATAGTTAGAAGACTTTGAGGGAAATGGGTTTAACTATATGAGTACCCCAACATTGGTTTCACCATTTTTATTCACCTAAAATTCAGATATTTCATTGAGATTATTCAAGGACCTTCAAAGGTTAAACCATGTTAAAATCAAAAAATGATACCCACTTTCACGTATATATGATCTATTTGATCAACTTAGAGGATCCCATGTGGTTTCCCATATTCAATTGAGAGTGGGTAGTCACCAATTGTGCTTATATCCTTAAGATATAACATGTACTACCTTTAAGAATAGGTATAGCCTATATGAGTATTTTTCTTGTGGTTCAACTTGTATAATGAAAATGATGTGTTGATGGACATGAGTAACTGATTTTCCACCTATTCCAGAAAAATTTATAGTCATTTTTTATGCTATCCTAATATAATCTAAGTTAAATGAGATGAAATAAAGATATCATTATGTTGTTTTTTAAAAAATTAGATAACACATGTTATGTGTCATGTTGTTGAAGTGTAACTTGTAGTGTGACCAAGAATAGTTATTTGGCTATGTGATACATAAAGATAGATTTTTAGTGGACCCCAAGAAGGCGAGTGTAGTATTTTCTTGGGATCATACCATGATTGATTTTGATATTTTTTATTTTTATATGTTTGTATGGACACCACAGGAGGCTTATTCATGAACTATCGTGCTCGAAATCACTGATGAAAAATATGACCAATAAATTGGTGAAATTCAGGTTGTCTGATTATTGTGATAACTCATTTTATTTGTTGAATAAAAGGTTAGATGCAACACCAATTTTGATCATTCCTAATCCATGTGAGGAATATGACTCTCTCTTTTTGACACATCAAGTGTTAGTCCAGAATAAGTCTTGATGTAATATGGTCATAGGGTTTCCAATGAATCATATAATATAAGGCCACATGATAAGTAACTATATATAATATAATTTGTAATGTTTATTTTTGGTTTATGCTTTTATATTTCATTATATATTGGGTAAGAGGTTATTTTAATATATGAAACATTAGAAATTCAAATAAATTTTGTTATAGAACTATTTAAATATTTTTTGTAAAGATAGGTTGGATCCCATTATATATTGATTTTTAGTTATAATATGTAAATGGGAAAGGATATTTCATTGCTAATTATTGAAGATGGAAAATCCAACTTGGGTTGTTAAAGAGTCCACCCATGAGTTCTAGATGATGGATATTTTTGCGGATAGGAATCTATATTTATAGGAGTATCTGGGTTGAGAAACTCTTTCATATTTATCTTTTGCATATTTTTTTCTCAATGAGATAAAAAGAGTTCAACTATCAGATCGATAGTTATTATCCTTGAGGGATAGTGTATATGGTGGGGGTACCTACTAGACTGGACCATCAATGATGATGATATTCTGCATGTCCATGCTCATATATTAGTTCCCGGGGTATTCATATGGAATTGATGAGGGAATTTCAATTTTCTATGTGGTAAGTACACTAATGATTGTCTAATATGTATCATGTAATTCATAAGAATTATTAGTGTCCATGGAAAAAAAGTATATTGAATGATTTTTTATGTGATTCTCCATCTAACGAAAAGTTAAATCTGAGAACCAACATCAAACTAGTCCTTTATAACCATTACCCATACCTTAATTGAAATGGGGTGATTTCACAATGAACTTCATGACTAGTTAACGAAGGAAACTATAGAGGAATATCATTGTGTATGTTTTCATTGATCAATTTAATAATTTATCTTATTTCATAATGTTTCTGGAGATGTTAACTCTGGATGAACTAGGAAAGATTTACATTTGGGAGAAAATGTTTCTACATGGATTACCTCGTATTATAATTCATATAATGATCCTTCTGCTACTACACCCTTTTGGAAAGAATTACATAAATTTCCTGGGTTATAGAAAATCTTTAGTAATACATCACATTCACATAATGATTGGCGGTCTAAGAATACAATGAGATTCTGGGGGCCTGTTTGAGAGCAAGTATGATGAATTTTGGTGGATCTTAATAGGAAAATTTGGTTTTATTAGAGTTAACCTATATAATATCGTCCTAGTTTCAATTAAGATGGAACTATTTCAGGATTTGTATGGTAGGTCATGTCACTCACTATTTGGTTTGACCACTTGAAGATATACTAGAAAATGGGATGGGGAGTGAATTAGTTTGGGGAACAGTTTAAAAATTTATAAATTTTATCCCTTTTACCTCTTAGATATGTTAGGATATTTAATATCCTATTATATTTTACATATAATATTATTGAATATGAAGGGATTAAAATATGGTACATAATATTTTTATAAGGTTCACTACTGAATAAGAGTATATAGTCCTTACTAAATATGGTGATGACCAGTAGAAAAACTACTCACTATAACTAGATACCAAATATAGTGGTGTGGAAGAAAATCCTTTTTTATCTTTGAGTACCAACACATTAAGAGGTGTATAGAAACAATAATCATCCCTGGATTGGAGAAAATCACATCCAACTTGAAACTACTCACTAGATCTTTATACTATATCTAAATATAGTCTTTAGATTATTTGTAGGGTAATTTTTAACACCAGAAGGCTTTCAATAAATGAGATTTATATTGTAATTCATAGTTCTTATTTGTTCTTCCCTTCCCTCTATTATTAATTTCACAAAAAATATAATTAGATCTTCTTCTCCACAAAAAACAAAATTAAATTTTCCCTTAATATTTCATCATGATATTATCTGTCTGATTATTTCATCTAATTCACCCTATTCATCTGATACAAAATGATAATAAACATCTATCTAGTATCTATCTAAATCATTATTCACTATTATTTATGGAATACTAATCAATTTATTATTGAAAAAACTCATTCAATTATCCAATCTAAATGATATTGATTTTACTGTGGACTAAAATCTCAGACATACTCAACACACAATATCAATAATTTTAATTGAATTAGTTTTATATATTCTTCATGTTGTGAAAAATATTTTTCCAAATTAATCATAGTTAAATATCAATATTATTTTCGGTAAGATTGACTATGCATAATATTAATTTTATATGAGAACTTATAAAATATTACCATTCTTATTTATGTGTTATTTCAATTGTCTCTGAATTTTTCTTCATTGTCTTCCTCTTCATCCTCATGAATTATTGTATAGTCACAAGTTATGTTCCCTTGAAACTATTACCCATGTTTACATGTGAATGGTATTATACATGTAATATTCTCAATGTTGGTGTGTTTATGAACAACACTTACTACCTATCTTCCACTTCACACGAGGGTGTATGTTGAACAACTCGTTCATGAAATAACTAAAATTTGTGTGAACCTTTTTCTTTAAAAAAGTAATGATATTATGTTCATGATCTCATATATTTGAATTATGATTTTCTTCATGGAATAATTATTCACACAATTTCATGTTTTTTGTAACTCAATTATGAGTGTATCATGAATCACAATGTATAAAATCAAGAATTTCTTCTCATCTTTACATTACCCAAGGTGTTTCATGCAACCCAAGATGAGATTTTCATAACAATATACACCAAAGATAGATCCTTTAATTATTTGGGAAATAAGAGACTCATGGTTGTTATTCTCATAATAGTGCATAGTTCTTCTTCCCTACAGAAATTAGTATGAAAAAATATCCTCTCTCTTATGTTGATTGGCTCACAGTACCTTATACATATTCACATAAAAGAATCTCAAAGATACACATTTTTCTAAAAATGATTAGTTCTATGATAAAACATGAGTGGAAGAAGAATCTCTTAGAAATGTATTCTCTTGTGTTATAGGTGAGTTCCACCACCGTACCTTAATTACTTCACAGCCTTAGAATCCCAAAAAATATTTCATCCCATCCAATATTTATGAATTTCTGAATATCTCAACATTTCTAGTCTCTAAACTTGAGTTACGTGTCACTAAAAATAATGGTGTCTTTTGGTAGGTGGTTGTATATCAATTTAAAAGATAAAACATA
Source organism: Viscum album (assembly GCA_963277665.1). NCBI lineage: Eukaryota > Viridiplantae > Streptophyta > Magnoliopsida > Santalales > Viscaceae > Viscum > Viscum album. The sequence continues at coordinate 44,096,696 of OY728162.1, forward strand.
CATGCTTGAAGGAAATCATATTCCACCACCTAACTTCCATCAATATTTTGAGAACAATGATATTTCACTATAATATCTTATTTCATCTCAATCAAAGATCCATTTTTTGAATAGTTGATTTCATGCAAGATGTAGATTGCATTCCAAAGTTATTATATGTCCCCATCCATAAACCTTAAATAATCTTGGTTTTTTGAAAAATAATTTACATTCTTTCACATTGAGGGTCTTTTTGGGTTTAGAGATTTAGATAATTAGGCCATAACTATTACACTACATCTCAAAATTACAAAGTAAACAGTTCAACTATATCCTATTTTTTCCACAATAATAAAACTACTTAAATAAAACCACAATTATATTAATAATATATATCTTCTTGAATTATTCGTTTCTATTACCCTTCCTTATACCCTGTGAAAATAATTTCAAAAAAAAGGGATGAGACTAAAAATATCAGTATGGGTTATAAAATAAGGAATGAAAACATTAGTCAATGAATACATAAAAATCTCTGAAATCGTACTTTTCATTCATAAAACATAAGTTCTTTATGATAACTCATGAGATTATGAGATTATTGAATAACTCATAGAAAACATAAATCATAAAGGTATATTATGGAATCCATAACATAAATCCATTATAGCTTTCACAGCCACATAGGGAGTAACCTTTTGGGTTACGTTTGGAATACCCATAATAGTATATTCCCAAAATTTCTTAAGAGAAACCATAATATTTACCTCTATCATGTTACACAATACATTGGAGAGATATCACAGGATCAACCTCCCAAGTTTTTTCATAGAACCACCTATATTTGGTTTATCACGTAACCACCCATCAAATTTCTAATTACCATTTCATAATCATAACACATAAAATATTGAAATTATAAAAATTTCACAAATCAATCACAAGATATTAATTCAAGATATTGAAATATTCAATACATTTTCAAATCTATTTAATAAATACATTTTAGAATCAAATTTTCCCATACCACTTTTAAAATTTTAATGTAATTAACATCTTAAAACATTAATGTCCATAAAAATAAATTCTTTAAAACCATTTTGAAATCATCGACATTAAATATAGTGTTTTAAATTAATAAGTCTTTAAAACTTTTAAAATGATGTCTTAGTTAAAGAGTCCCTTACCACTTGAGAAACACTTGAATAAAAATAATTAAGGAATAACATTAAATAAAACTTATAATATCATGAGAATAAGAAGATTCATGATATAATACATCAAAAGGTAGTATATAAACAATATAAAAGTTAATTGGTTCATAACAAAAAATAAATCTCAATGGAATGTAATTTGAGACGAAGTCCATTAAAAAGATCATATTATTATATTAAGGGTAATGAATGACATAATTATGTGTGAAAATTATAAATACACTCAATATAAGTGTGTATTCAGTGTAGAAAAATCATAGGTCATTCACATATATTCATGAAAAAAACTATGGACATGGATATTTAACTCAATGAAAAGTATATATAAATGACATAAGAATTTTTCAGTGGGGGTGATTATGTATAAAAAAATTATATCCACATAATGGGAATTGGAAATTAAAACATAAATAAACAAATAGTTATTCCTAACATAATATTGGCTTAATATAATCAATGAAGTATGCGTAAAACCCAATGAGTGGAAAATGAGATTAGAAATTCCCTTATAAAGAACACTTTGATATTAAAATAGATCGATTATTTATATTCACTATAAACAAAAAAATTAAATTATAAATTAAATATAGGATATCAAAAATTATTTCTCACATAATCATATCACGACAAAATCATAAAGTTGAATATTAACCCAAAGAATGGAAACATGGTTAAGAAGTTCCCTTATCCTAAATCTGACCCGTCCTGTTCGATCATTAATTTCATGAATAATAAACATAGATAGATTTATACTTTATTTAGAACCTTTTTAAATTTTATTATTCATTTTATATAACATATTATAACGTTATAACTATTAGTTAATTATTTGAGTTCATATCGGGTGTTTTGTTGATGTTTGGTACTTTAGACAAAAATGATCCTGATTTTATTACAATTGTCTATGTGGTCATAAGCCCATAATCTCTATAATGATACTCATGATTAAAATATCATACATATTCATTATATATGTAGTTATAATAGTCCATATCATTTTGATTTATGAAATTAAATTCCCCATTCATGGAGACGATAGGTCGTACGTATGTATGAACTCCAAATTAATTTCATTATCATATTAAAAGAATTAAAATAAAATGATATAAATTTATATTATAATACTAGAATTATATTTAATTCTTTTATTTCTCATAGGTATAATAAAACCATCCTTTATACGTTTCATGTATAGCCTGAACAAGTCATATCACTTTGAGGGGACGGTAGTGCACACATCCACAAATGTAATTATCGTATTTACACATCATGGAAAGCACAATGGTAAGTTGTAAATAAAAATTACATAAAAATAGACACAATATAAATATAATATGTATCATATAAAAATACAATGCCATCACAAATTCTCCCATTATAGGTGGTCGTAGAAAATTGAATAATCATCGTTTCATGAGGCAGTAGTTTGTCGTAAATAGAAACAGTATGTTCGTATCCATTAGATGGAGGTGTCTGTAATTGTAGTTAAAATACATCTCATAAAAATAGCTTAGTATATTGAGGATACTAGTTTTTTTATTTATTAAAATAATAAAACGATCATATGGAGTTTAGAAGTAAAATTAAATAAAGGAACTTGAAAGAAGACGTCGCCTCTAAATCAAGTAACTTGTTTTGATTTGGTCCAAGAGGATTTCGTGAATTTACTTCTTCCAAATGTAAGGCATATATAAGGAATATAGGGATTTTGGGATCTTATTATGTTATTATTTGGAAGATCCAATGGGCTTTAAAGTTTGAGTAAGTGGGTAGAGTTGGTGGCCTTTTATAACAGGGGGGAGGGTCACATTAGGAAAGTCTTGAAAAATTAATTTATTATAAATTAAATTTAAAATAAAAATGATCCAAAACTAATTTAATTATAAAATAGGTAAATATTGGTTCAAATATCTATCATCCAATAATATTTAGATAAATTTTGAATATTTTTTATCCTTATTTTTTTGTTTTAACACTTATTTTACACTTTAATCTTACCATGATATAATGTTATTTATACATTGTGGGTTAATTTAATTACCATATCATGTCAAAAGACCTATAAAAAAGTCATTTATGAAATAAATTATTGAATCTTAACCATTTTTTGGAATAATTTTTTTTATGAATTTAAAAACATTTAATAAAAAAAATTATATTTTATGTTATTAGTTATGTCATTTTTGATACTATTCATACATGACTTTATCAAAAATATATAACAATTTGATTAATTCAAATAAAAGTAATTAACTCACCCCTAACATGTCAATGTCATCCATAAAATTCATGGATGACATCAAAATGTTGAAAATAAAATTTATTTTAGTATTTATAAAATCCTTTATTCGAATCATTCATTAATAATGTAATCACTACATCATCATTGTGTCATAAGTATGTTTATTTATTTAATATATAAAATTTTTTAATAAAATTCCATGATGTAGTAAACTTATATATATTTCTAATGAATATTTATAGTTCAATATATCATTTATATAAACAATTTTATAATTGTTTTAGCTTGAAGATACATGTTTATGTTATACTTCCCTTTACTTTAAATAATGTCTTATAACATTTCATTATCACACCCATGTGGCTCCATGGGGTCCCAAAATCAACCAAAAGATTCCCTTGATGTGAAATATCTCATAAAATAGACTTATTACATGTGTTAGGGTAGTTTAACATTATAATAAAATTATTTTTACCCTTATTTACCATATTTACCCTTTAACCATGGTAACTAATTTTTTTTCTCAAGTTTCTATTTATAATGTCCAAAAATGAAAGACATATATTTACACAATTTTGACATTATGATCCCAAATATGGATTATTTTTTTCCAAATTCACAACATCTAATTTTCATAAATTTATTTAAAATTAATTTCCATTATCAAAACCAAAAAACGGGTTTTTAAAAAGTATAATCTATCAGAAGATTTACATGTGTTTATATCCAATTTAAATGTAAAACTACTTACAATTACCAAAATTAGATTAAATGATAAAAATATATTTCATTTATACTTTGAAACCATTAAATAATATGATTAATGATATATATTATCTCGATGGAAGAAGTTGTTTTCAATTATAATTTAGTGTATTTTTACAATTCATAAATACAAGATAGTTATCAGAAAAATATAAAAAATTTATCCAAAGTAAATTTTGATTTCCCACTTATAAATAAGAATTTTATTTTCTCAAATATAACATATAATGTTGTCAAAAACTAAATTTATAAATGGTTTTTCATCAAAAGGTGTGAAAACATCATTTTTAGAAAAATAATTCTTCTATATGAAAAATTGAATTTGTTCTTATATCAAATCTAGAAAACATATAAGATGAATTTAAAACAATATATTTAATATATAACATATATTTTTATCTAAATAAAAATCAATAAAAATTGATATGATTTTATAAACAAAATTATTTTCTTTTTAAATAGGGTTTCATAAAAACACATCCTTAATATTCAATTTATTTTTTTTTCATTTATAAATTTCTTTAACCAATGGATAATTATTTGAATATGTGTAAAACATATTTTCATAATTCAGTTGATACTATTCTTTCCCACAATTCCATTTGATATGTCATGACAGTAAGATTTAATTATTAATATTTAGTTGCTCGTTTAAGCTTGATGTAGTGTATCATTAAGGATATTGAATGTAGTGTTTCTTTCCTAAAATACAGGATGTTACATCATTCCCACCTTTTTGAAATTGTGTCCTCGCATTTTTAAAATTTATCTTGGCAATATCATTGAAAATTCCAATCAGAAATAGATTCCATAAATCTATCACATTAAATGAAACAAAAAGATATACAAAGGTCACTCAAGATAACACATACTGAGATTCCATGTAGGAAAACATGGATATGGAAGAAAAACTAATAGACAAGTTATGATTGAGAGTGATAGAAAAAATGACAAGGAGAAAGTTAACAACCAGAAAACCAATAACATGTGATGAGATAAACAGACATTGATTTCATAAAAGGAAAAGTAAACACACAGCATTTTTTAAGGTCCATTTCATAATGTTGATTAATTTATTTATAATCTTGACTAATAGAATAAGGAAACAAACTTACTTTTTCAGTAGAGTTTCATCCTTTAATAAATATTTACCACAAACTCATATTTTCTCTAAATGATGAGTATTCTAGATAACTTGGCCACACTTGAAGCATTATAATCAATTTCTAGAGAATCACATAATAAAAAAAATGAACCGAATATTTCTCTTGTCATTAGATATTAACCAAAGACAAAATGGTTAGTATAGGATAAGATAATCCCCCGAAAAGAATAATCTTTTATAAAAATAAATGCAACTCTTAATCTCGAAAATCAAACAAAAAATACACCAAAGTTCGACAATGAATGAATGTAAATGACTTTTTTTAAATAAACATAATAATAGAGGACCCAAGAACATACATCTGGGGATCCTCAAGGATGAGGAAAGTGATGCAAAGAAAAGGCATCCCCAATCACAAAGGACCTACACTCAACATGGAGCGAACCCAAGTTGTCATAGATTACAATCTCCTCTCCATGAATCCCAAGCTTCGAGAGTGCATCCACAACAATGTTTTACTCCCTCCAACTGTGGTGAATGAGCTACCCTTGATTGGTCTCCATAGCACACCTCCTAATAATATAATCTAATTCCCAAGGAATGTATGACCTCCCCTGAACCATTTTAACCAGAGCATCCGAGTCTAACTCCACTTCAGACACTTGTAAGACCCATCTCTTGAATACCATGATCCCTGAAAGAAGAGCATGATCCTCTTCCCCCCCAGCTTATTTCCCATCATATAAGTCTCACTGAATGACAACTTGACAGATCTACTCGAGTCACGTAAAACCCCACCTCTTCTCATGATCCCATGCATGAAGAAGTCATCCAAATTATGTTTGAGCCCACTGGATGGTGGGATCCACCCAACCAACCTCCCCTCTATGCATCCCAAAGCGCGAGGTCTTCCATGAAAATTACACAGTGCATGTGAGTTCTGACCCACTCTCAAAAGTGAAACCAACTCACAAACCAGTGATCTCACTCTCATCCGGAGTAGGAGAATTGAGATTCGGGTTCCCAAAAGGTCATTGTTTTTGGCCTCCCAAATAACCTCGCAAATGGAGGTGAGGATGGAGGCGTGCACCATGTATTCCAGGTCCCTACAGGAAACACCAAGAAAATAGGAGGAAAGAAGGTTCTGGATCAAGAACTATTTGAAGCTGGTATAAGGTTGTGGAGAGAACATTGTTCACATAGCCGCTGCACATTAAATTTGAAAAAGAGATTAGTCGTTGATTCCTCCTTCTCCATCATGAATCAGAAACAATGATACACTAGATGGATACTCCTTTGTTTGATGTTCTCATACATAGTTTGAACCATGTTCTTGACACACCAAACAAGGAAATTCATTTTGGTTTTAATTTCCTTGCACCATATTTTCTCTAGACATCCTCATTACCACCATTTGTCCTCGTACATTCCCTAAAACCCTTAATGGATAACCTCCCTGAACATGAGATAATGAATCGTCATTTATCCTTATCATTGTTCATGAAAATGCTGTGAAAAATCTTCTCCTGCTCCTGATCCAGGACCAACATAATGAGCATGGGAAACCCGCTAGCATCATTGAAGGATATTTTTAAGGTAGGGAAGCCTGGGGAGAATAGTCATTCCCCCACATAGTTATCTTTCCAAAAACCAAAGTGTCCCTTCCCAATAATCGATCGGGAAGAGCCATGGAGTTCCTCAAGAAGTGAAAACATGCACCAGGCTAGGCCAGAGGGACATTCCCTACGATCGTTAGAATCCATCTGGACATCCCTATACCGCTCTCTAACGAACGTGGACCAAAGTGATGTTCTAGCCATGATGTCCCATGCCAAGCATGCCTCCATGCCTTGTATTCTAACTGTGAGATCACAGATCCCTACCCCCCCCCTGACCAGATTGGATAGATGAGCCCATTAGGACCATTGGATATAGCCTGATTGGTTATCATCCCATGGGAAGGACATAACGATCTTTTCCATCTTAGAAGAACTTCCCTTATGGGGATAGATAATCGAAAAATTGTTCATCAGAATTAAAGAGATAGAGTTTTTGATCAATGCTACCCTCCCTACAAATGAGAGAAATCTTTTTTTGCAGTTCAAAATCCTTCCAAGCATTCAGTTAGTGACATCCTCAAAGAATCACTTCTTGATACACCCATGAGATAATGGAACCCAGAGATAAAATAGGAAAAACTTCTTCTGTTGGAAGCTCAAAATGCCTTGAATATCCTTACATCTTCGGGCGTTCCACTTGTTGAAGATAAACACCAGGATTTTTCCCGGATTGATATAATGCCCACTAACCCGGTCAGAACTGGTAAAATTATCCATCAGTTTGATAATGTATCTTCTCCTACCATAGTGAAAACTAAGACATCGTCCACAAATACTAGATGGGATATGACCTCCTCACCCCTTTGACTAGCGAACGAGGCCATCCTGCCATCTTCCATACCTCTACGACGATTCTGAGAAAGGGAATCATGCGCTAAGATTAAGAGACTAGGAGAAAGGGGGTCTCTCTGTCGAACACCCTGTATAGTTTTGAAGAAGGTGATACACTTCCTCTAAGGGATATAGAAATTTTGGGATAGGAAATTCGCCAGAAATAGAGGTCGCATACACATTCCTCAAATCTGAACTTGTGCATCACCCATATGATGAAAGACCACTTTAGATTTTCATAGGTCTTATCCATGTTGACAAGAAAAATAACATTGGTGCCAACTAAATCCCTATTATTATCATTTACCAGTTCACTAGCAATTCCCCCATGCTCCTTGGATGTTAAAGACCTTAACAATCCCATTCTATTCTTTAGAAACCAATTTTGGGATCAATATGAGCATTCTTCTCGCACTGAGGCTCGTCGGGGTCTTGTAAAACCATTGCGAAAACCGATGGGTCTATATAGGCCAATGCTTGTGGGGTATCTGATCTTTGGAATGAGAAAAACCCTAGAACCACTCACGTCCTTCCAGAAAGAACCACCCTGGATGATGTCTTCGACTGCCTACACAAACTCGCTCCCAACAATATCCCATGCAGCCACGTAAAAGGTTGCAGGAAAACTGTCTGGTATGGGAGCACTATTGCGTGAAATTTCAAGAACTGACCACTTTATATCCTCTTATTCCTGAATCTCCATTATAAGTTCATTATCTGACATCCCCACCAGCCACAGAACATTCTCCAAGAAGGATTCGGCTTCCTCGCTTCCATGATAATCCCCACTAGATGCGTGCGTCAATCCAGTCGGAAGCCCATCAAAGTGCTCCAGTGCTAAGAATCTGGCGACATCCACATTTTTGTTATTAACTCCATTACCGAGGTAGATGTTTATCTTCATAGATCTCTTCTCCATAAAACATGGAGATAACCACTATTTATGTCACCTTCTTTCATCCATTTTACACGAGATCTCTTCTCGAAATAACTCTCGATCTCGACCAGGCTTCTCTGTAAGGAAAACATGCTTATCACAGGGAGATGTAAAATTTTCCACATCACATTCGATCAGAAGTTCCTCCGCCAACATTTCTGTTGTGGGTAGCTCCTCTGCGCGAGAGGTAGTCCCCACAGATTATCCTAGATCTATTGGGTGTTTTGGTTCGTTAAAATCTAAAACGCAAAAACCATGTTTATTAACAGTTTAATACATGAAAACTGATAAAGATAAACCATAAAGTTCACATTGCAATCAGAACATCAAATTAAATATTCAAAATGAATACAATCAGGGAAAAACAACACTGACATGAATTGGGAAGTGGAAATTACATCAACACATTTAATTCAAAACTGACATATTTGAATTAATATTCAGAAGCAGCGAATTCATTCAGCAATTTACAAGTCGAACAAATGCAGAAATGGAAAGCAATAAAACGGGACACAGAGGATTTACGTGCTTCGGTCATAGGCCTATGTGCACGGGGAAGGATCGTCATGGGTATTTCACTATGCAAGAATGAAGAAATACAAGAAAACAAAGTCAGATAGCAACAAACGACGAACAAAACAGAACCAGAACATAATGACAAACAAGCTAACGACATAAGACTTCCTAAGAAAATAACAAAGAAAACCAAAACAGAACTGAGACCCCCTTACCGGGGCTCGGTTTCACCTTTGTCGTGGAAGAAGCTCATTGCAATGCACTAATATCATCGATGTCGAGTAATTGAGGTCCGATTGTCTGAAAACATCACTACTGTCCAGGAAAGGACAAGACGGTCTCCATCTGATGCTGTTGTCCTGGATGAAAACAATCACCATCCTCCTGTTGCTCACCATACACAGACAACACAGCTCGTTCAATCCGTTGTTGCTGCTGTCCATGCTATCCAGGTTGTCAAAGAATTGTCGCCCCCATCCAGGATCCCATACGTGAGTCTTCTTGGTCCATGACCGGTGGTGACTTTTGAAAACCAACAAGAAATCTAGGTTTCTCCAACCTCGGCGCACTCCAAACTATTTCGACGAAGGCCTCTTTTGACCGAACCAGATCCGTGTGTGAAGAAGTCGTGCCACAAGATCCGAAGAGCAACGAGAGCCGTGAACCTCCCCTGTCGAGTGCGAAGAGTACCTGCGCTACCACTCTCCCTGTTTCTTTCTTTCTTTCTTTTTTGGAAAAGCCAAGAGCAAGATCCACCCTACTCTGGTAGAAGGCGAGTGGCACTAATTCAATGAAGAGCCAAACGATATTGGGAATCGAGCGTTGAGCTGGTGCCTCACTCGGTGAAAACTAGGATCTCCAAAACCCTCGCCCGCTTCATCGACGCGGTAGATCTCTGATGATGGGCCTTCAGCCAACAAGGAGCAGACCGCTAGCATATCTTCTCTACATCTCCTGACTAGACAACAAGAATCTCATCCTTTCATTGTTATCTGTTGGGGTGCAACGGAGGTGTGTGGTACCTCAAACACACAAAACAGGAGCAAGAACAGAGGAACACAAGAATTTAATGTGGTTAGGTCGTATGACCTACATCCACGGGAGAAGGGGGCGTCACTATATTTCTGTCTTCTCCGAATCTCATCGGAGGATTACACAAGGATTACAGCCACTTCCACACGTATCAAACATGGGAATACAACCTATTTAAATAGACGGAGGGAAACTCATTTCTTCTCTGGTTGGTGGGGTGGTTCAGCAACCCTTTAGAAGTCCTCCCGCCGCCTGCTGCAGTCCACCTGTGTCGGCTGCCCACCAAGGAAGCTGCACACAAAGTTGCTGCTGACCAAAGCCTTCCAAATTGGAGTGGCCCCCACAAATCTCCCTCTCATGAACAATTTGGGGTAGAATCTTGACCTGCAGTCTCCTTGCAGGTTTCGAAAACTTCATCATCAAATCGAACACGCTTCTTCACGCCAGATGACGTGGCACTTCCATCATCTTCACTCGATCTCGGGCTGACTGCGGTCTCCATCAAATGATACAACCCTTGAGACTTATTCCCAGTAAGCTTCCCTGCATCCCAACATGAGACTTCCAACACTCCACCTGCTATGTAAATCTTGAACCCTCTCGCATCGAGCCTACTCAATGATATCAAGTTCCGCCTCATCCTCGGAACGAATTTCACGTCAGCCAGTTTGTGAATTCCTCCTTCGGGTGTCTTCAATTTCACTGTCCCGACTCCTCGAACCTCGCATGTTGACCCATCACCAAGTCTCACCGAGTCCTGCACCTACTGAAAAGTATCAAATGTACCTCTCGTCGTACATATGTGTTTCGAGCTCCTCGAATCCAGAACCCATCCATCTTCCTTTGGATTTTGAGCCTGCTTGTTCTTCCTTCTCAGAAAACTACATTCCCTCTTCATGTGCCCATATCTTTTGTAGTAATGACACTGCACTTCTCCCCGTTCAACTCGCTTATCTGAGTGCATGCTTTCCATTATCATGCTGATTTCATCATCTACTGATAAACCTGTGATGTTCATATCCTCCTCTTCAACTTTCTTCTTCCCAGCAACGTACCGTTTGTGCTCTCCACAATCACTTTTATAGTGACCCTTCTTCTTGCACCAGAAACACGTGATTTCGCTACGATAACATCCTCTGGATTTTGGACACCATTCTTTACCTCCTGACTTCTGATGTCGGCTCCTCCCATGCTGATCATCTCGCATCACCATGATTTTCTCTCTTGAATGCATCACGAGTCTTCGGAATGCTTCCGAATCTTGAAGTGATGCCATCACATCGTCCAGATTCAATGTCTCCTTCCCCACAAGAAATGCAGTCACAAGCCCATCAAATAAGCATGGTAGTGATGACAAAAGCAAAAGTGCTTTGTCTTCCTCTTCAACCTTCACACCGAGCCCCAATAACTGTGTCAGGATCTTGTTGAATTCGTTGGTGTGATCCAATAAATTCGTTCCCTCGTTCATGCGCAACTGGTACAATTTCTTCTTCAGGAATAATTTGTTGGTGAGCGACTTCGCCATATATCGTTGCTCTAACTTCTTCCAGATCTCCTTCGGTGATGTCTCGTCCAACACCAAATATTTTACCTCATTCGCCAGACACAGTCGAATTGTGCTGACGAACTGCATCTCGAGCTCTTCCCAATCATCAGCACTAGTTGTCTCGGGCTTTTCTCCGATCAACGGTCTGATCATGCCCTGCTGCACCAAAATATCCTTCATCGTGCTTTTCCACAAGCCAAAATTATTTCGACCATTGAACTTCTCGATATCAAATCTTGGTAGTGCTTTGCCACCGGCCATCGTCGCCGTCGCAAAACGCGATCACCACCGTCGATGTCGCACATCTTAATCACCACCTGCTAGAGTGAGAATTTTCAAAAACTAACCATACAGATGCGTCCGGAACAGTCGAAATAGTTGGAATCGACTCCTGGATCGCTGAAATCGAACACCAATTGACTGAGATATGGTCAAAATACGTTCAACGGTCCAGATTACTTGCTAATGTGGCGCTGACGTGGCATGCCAGAATTTTTGCCGGAATGTCACCGGAATTCTTGCCGGCGGCCTGAACAGTGACGTCTTCTCCGGCAGGGTTTACTGTTCACCCGCGGGTTTGACCGAACTTTGACCAGTCATATCTCCTTCGTTTCAACTCCCTTTTCTTCGCTGCTTGCGCCGTTGGATTCGTCTCGCCGTCCTCTTCACGAATCTGGCCTCAGAAATATTTTCCGACCACTTTCAATTTTACGGCCACTGGAAAATTTTCCGTCGCCTCGCCGGTTCACCTCCGTTCGCTCCGACTCGCCTCTGATACCACTTGTTGGGGAGCAGCGGAGGTGCGTGGTACCTCAAACACACAAAACAGGAGCAAGAACGGAGGAACACAAGAATTTAATGTGGTTAGGTTGTATGACCTACATCCACGGGAGAAGGGGGCGTCACTATATTTATGTCTTCTCCGAATCTCATCGGAGGATTACACAAGGATTACAGCCACTTCCACACGTATCAAACATGGGAATATAACCCATTTAAATAGACGGAGGGAAACTCATTTCTTCTCCGGTTGGTGGGGTGGTTCAGTAACCCTTCAGAAGTCCTCCCGCCGCCTGCTGCAGTCCACCTGTGTCGGCTGCCCACCAAGGAAGCTACACACCAAGTTGCTGCTGACCAAAGCCTCCCAAATTGGGGTGGCCCCCACAAATCTCCCCCTCACGACCAATTTGGGGTAGAAGCTTGACCTACAGTCTCCTTGCAGGTGTCGAAAACTTCATCAGCAAATCGAACACGCTTCTTCACGCCAGATGACGTGGCACTTCCATCATCTTCACTCGATCTCAGGCTGACTGCGGTCTCCATCAAATGATACAACCCTTGAGACTCCTTCCCAGTAAGCTTCACTGCATCCCCACGTGAGGCTTCCAACACTCCACCTTCTATGGAAATCTTGAACCCTCTCGCATCGAGCCTACTCAATGATATCAAGTTCCGCCTCATCCTCGGAACGAATTTCACGTCATCCAGTTTGCGAATTCCTCCTTCGGTTGTCTTCAATTTCACTGTCCCGACTCCTCGAACCTCGCATGTTGACCCATCACCAAGTCTCACCGAGTCCTGCACCTGCTGAAAAGTATCAAATGTACCTCTCGTCGTACATATGTGTTTCGAGCTCCTCGAATCCAGAACCCATCCGTCTTCCTTTGGATTTTCAGCCCACTTGTTCTTCCTTCTCAGAAAACGACATTCCCGCTTCATGTGCCCATATCTTTTGCAGTAATGACACTGCACTTCTCCCCGTTCAACTCGCTTATCTGAGTGCATGCTTCCCATTGTCACGCAGATTTCATCATCTGCTGATAAACCTGTGATGGCCATATCCTCCTCTTCAACTTTCTTCTTCCCAGCAACGTACCGTTTGTGCTCTCCACAATCACTTTTATAGTGACCCTTCTTCTCGCACCAGAAACATGTGATTTCTCTAGGATCACATCCTCTAGATTTTGGCCTCCATTCTTTACCTCCTGACTTCCGATGTCGGCTCCTCCCATGCTGATCATCTCGCATCACCATGATTTTCTCTCTTGAATGCATCACGGGTCTTCAGAATGATTCTGAATCTTGAAGCGATGCCATCACATCGTCCAGCTTCAATGTCTCTTTCCCTACAAGCAATGCAGTCACAAGCCCATCAAATAAGCTTGGTAGTGATGACAAAAGCAGAAGTGCTTTGTCTTCCTCTTCAACCTTCACACCGAGCCCCAATAACTGTGTTAGGATCTTGTTGAATTTGTTGGGGTGATCCAACAAATTCGTTCCCTCGTTCATGCGCAACTGGTACAATTCCTTCTTCAGGAATAATTTGTTGGTGAGCGACTTTGCCATATATCGCTGCTCCAACTTCTTCCAGATATCCTTCGGTGATGTCTCGTCCAGCACCAAATATTTTACCTCATTCGCCAGACACAGTCAAATTGTGCTGACGACACGCATCTCGAGCTCTTCCCAATCATCAGCACTAGTTGTCTTGGTCTTTTCTCCGATCAACAGTCTGATCACGTCCTGCTGCACCAAAAGATCCTTCACCGTGCTTTTCCACAAGCCGAAATTATTTCGACCATCGAACTTCTCGATATCAAATCTTGGTAGTGCTCCGCCACCGGCCATCGTCGCCATCGCAGAACACGATCACCACCGTCGATGTCGCACATCTTAATCACCACCTGATAGAGTGATAATTTTCAAAAACTAACCATACGGATGCGTCCGGAATAGTCAAAATAGTTGGAATCGACTTCTGCATCGCCGAAATCGGACACCAATTGACCGAGATATGGTCAAAATACGTTCAACGGTCCAGATCACTTGCTGATGTGGCGCTCACGTGGCATGCCAAAATTTTTGCCAGATTGTCGCCGAAATTCTTGCTGGCGGCCTGAACAGTGTCGTCTTCTCCGGCACAGGGTTACTGTTCACCCGCGGGTTTGACCGAACTTTGACCGGCCATATCTCCTTCGTTTCAACTCCGTTTTCTTCGCCGCTTGCGCCGTTGGATTCATCTCGCCGTCCTCTTCACGAATCTGACTCGGAAAAATTTTCCAACCACTTTAAATTTTCCGGCCACTAGAAAATTTTCTGTCGCCTCGCCGGTTCACCTCCGTTCGCTCCGACTCGCCTCTGATACCACTTGTTGGGGCGCAGCGGAGGTGCGTGGTACCTCAAACACACAAAACAGGAGCAAGAACGGAGGAACAGAAGAATTTAACGTGGTTAGGTCGTATGACCTACATCCACGGGAGAAGGGGGCGTCACTATATTTATGTCTTCTCCGAATCTCATCGGAGGATTACACAGGGATTACAGCCACTTCCACACGTATCAAACATGGGAATACAACCCATTTAAATAGACGGAGGGAAACTCATTTCTTCTCCGGTTGGTGGGGTGGTTCAGCAACCCTTCAGAAGTCCTCTCGCCGCCTGCTGCAGTCCACCTGCGTCGGCTGCACACCAAGGAAGCTGCACACCAAGTTGCTGCCGACCAAAGCCTCCCAAATTGGATTGGCCCCCACAAATCTCCCCCTCACGACCAATTTGGGGTAGAAGCTTGACCTGCAGTCTCCTTGCAGGTGTCGAAAACTTCATCAGAAAATCAAACACGCTTCTTCACGCCAGATGACGTGGCACTTCCATCATCTTCACTCGATCTCGGGCTGACTGCGGTCTCCATCAAATGATACAACCCTTGAGACTCCTTCCCAGTAAGCTTCACTGCATCCCCACATGAGACCTCCAACACTCCACCTGCTATGGAAATCTTGAACCCTCTCGCATCGAGCCTACTCAATGATATCAAGTTCCGCCTCATCCTCGAAACGAATTTCACGTCAGCCAGTTTGACAATTCCTCCTTCGGGTGTCTTCAATTTCACTATCCCGACTCCTCGAACCTCGCATGTTGACCCATCACCAAGTCTCACCGAGTCCTGCACCTGCTGAAAAGTATCAAATGTACCTCTCGTCGTACATATGTGTTTCGAGCTCCTCGAATCCAGAACTCATCCGTCTTCCTTTGGATTTTGAGCCAGCTTGTTCTTCCTTCTCAGAAAATGACATTCCCGCTTCATGTGCCCATATCTTTTGCAGTAATGACACTGCACTTTTCCCCGTTCAACTTGCTTATCTGAGTGCATGCTTCCCATTGTCACGCAGATTTCATCATCTGCTGATAAACCTATGATGTTCATATCCTCCTCTTCAACTTTCTTCTTCCCAGCAACATACCGTTTGTGCTCTCCACAATCACTTTTATAGTGACCCTTCTTCTCGCACCAGAAACACGTGATTTCTCTAGGATCACATCCTCTGGATTTTGGCCGCCATTCTTTACCTCCTGACTTCCGATGTCGGCTCCTCCCATGCTGATCATCTCGCATCACCATGATTTGATCTCTTGAATGCATCACGGGTCTTCGGAATGCTTCCGAATCTTGAAGCGATGCCATCACATCGTCCAGCTTCAATGTCTCCTTCCCCACAAGCAATGCAGTCACAAGCCCATCAAATAAGCTTGGTAGTGATGACAAAAGCAAAAGTGCTTTGTCTTCCTCTTCAACCTTCACACCGAGCCCCAATAACTGTGTCAGGATCTTCTTGAATTCGTTGGTGTGATCCAACAAATTCGTTCCCTCGTTTATGCGCAACTGGTACAATTTCTTCTTCAAGAATAATTTGTTGGTGAGTGACTTCGCCATATATTACTGCTCCAACTTCTTCCAGATCTCCTTCGGTGATGTCTCATCCAGCACCAAATATTTTACCTCATTCGCCAGACATAGTCGAATTGTGCTGACGACCCACATCTCGAGCTCTTCCCAATCATCAGCACTAGTTGTCTCGGGGTTTTCTTCGATCAACGGTCTGATCATGTCCTGCTGCACCAAAAGATCCTTCACCATGCTTTTCCACAAGCCGAAATTATTTCGACCATCGAACTTCTCAATATCAAATCTTGGTAGTGCTCCGCCACCGGCCACCGTCGCCGTCGCAAAACGCGATCACCACCGTCGATGTCACACATCTTAATCACCACCTGATAGAGTGAGAATTTTCAAAAACTAACCATACGGATGAGTCCGGAACAGTCAAAATAGTCGGAATCAACTCCTGGATCTCCGAAATCGGACACCAATTGACCGAGATTCGGTCAAAATACGTTCAACGGTCCAGATCCCTTGCTGATGTGACGCTGACGTGGCATGCCAGAATTCTAGCCGGAATGTCGCCGGAATTCTTTCTGGTGGCCTGAATAGTGTCTTCTTCTCCGGCACAGGGTTACTGTTCACCCACGGGTTTGACCGAACTTTGACCGGCCATATCTCCTTCGTTTCAACTCCGTTTTCTTCGCCGCTTGCGCCGTTGGATTCGTCCCGCCGTCCTCTTCACGAATCTGGCCTCGGAAAAATTTTCCGACCACTTTCAATTTTCTGGCCACTGGAAAATTTGACGTTGCCTCGCCAGTTCACCTCCGTTCGCTCCGACTTGCCTCTGATACCACTTGTTGGGGCGCAGCGGAGGTGCATGGTACCTCAAACACACAAAACAGGAGCAAGAACGGAGGAACACAAGAATTTAACGTGGTTAGGTCGTATGACCTACATCCACGGGAGAAAAGGCGTCATTATATTTCTGTCTTCTCCGAATCTCATCGGAGGATTACACAAGGATTACAGCCACTTCCACACATATCAAAAATGGGAATACAACCCATTTAAATAGACGGAGGGAAACTCATTTCTTCTCCGGTTGGTGGGGTGGTTCAGAAACCCTTCAGAAGTCCTCCCGCCACCTGCTGCAGTCCACCTGCGTCGGCTGCCCACCAAGGAAGCTCCACACCAAGTTGCTGCCGACCAAAGCCTCCCAAATTGGAGTGGCCCCCATAAATCTCCCCCTCACGACCAATTTGGGGTAGAATCTTGACCTGCAGTCTCCTTGCAGGTGTCGAAAACTTCATTAGCAAATCGAACACGCTTCTTCACGCCAGATGACGTGGCATTTCCATCATCTTCACTCGATCTCGGGCTGACTGCGGTCTCCATCAAATGATACAACCCTTGAGACTCCTTCCCAGTAATCTTCACTGCATCCCCACGTGAGACTTCCAACACTCCACCTGCTATGGAAATCTTGAACCCTCTTGCATCGAGCCTACTCAATGTTATCAAGTTCCGCCTCATCCTCGGAACGAATTTCACGTCATCCAGTTTGCGAATTCCTCCTTCGGGTGTCTTCAATTTCACTATCCCGACTCCTCGAACCTTGCATGTTGACCCATCACCAAGTCTCACCGAGTCCTCCACCTGCTAAAAAGTATCAAATGTACCTCTCGTCGTACATATGTGTTTCGAGCTCCTTGAATCCAGAACCCATCCTTCTTCCTTTGGATTTTGAGCCCGCTTGTTCTTCCTTCTCAGAAAATGACATTCCCGCTTCATGTGCCTATATCTTTTGCAGTAATGACACTGCACTTCTCCCCGTTCAACTCGCCTATCTGAGTGCATGCTTCCCATTGTCACGCAGATTTCATCATCTGCTGATAAACCTGTGATGTTCATATCCTCCTCTTCAACTTCCTTCTTCCCAACAACGTACCGTTTGTGCTCTCCACAATCACTTTTATAGTGACCCTTCTTCTCGCACCAGAAACACGTGATTTCGCTAGGATCACATCCTTTGGATTTTGGCTGCCATTCTTTACCTCCTGACTTCTGATGTCGGCTCCTCCCATGCTGATCATCTCGCATCACCATGATTTGCTCTCTTGAATGCATCACGGGTCTTCGGAATGCTTCCGAATCTTGAAGCGATGCCATCACATCGTCCAGCTTCAATGTCTCCTTCCCCACAAGCAATGCAGTCACAATCCCATCAAATAATCATGGTAGTGATGAAAAAAGAAAAATTGCTTTGTCTTCCTCTTCAACCTTCACACCGAGCCCCAATAACTGTGTCAGGATCTTGTTGAATTCGTTGGTGTGATCCAACAAATTCGTTCCCTCGTTCATGCGCAACTGGTACAATTTCTTCTTTAGGAATAATTTGTTGGTGAGCAACTTCGCCATATATCGTTGCTCCAACTTCTTCCAGATCTCCTTCGGTGATGTCTCGTCCATCACCAAATATTTTACCTCATTCGCCAGACACAGTCGAATTGTGCTGACAACCTGCATCTCGAGCTCTTCCCAATCATCAACACTAGTTGTCTCGGGCTTTTCTCCGATCAACAGTCTGATCATGTCCTACTGCACCAAAAGATTCTTCACCGTGCTTTGCCACAAGCTGAAATTATTTCGACCATCGAACTTCTCGATATCAAATCTTGGTAGTGCTCCGCCACCGGCCATCGTCGCCGTCGCAAAACACGATCACCATCGTCGATGTCGCACATCTTAATCACCACCTGATAGAGTGTGAATTTTCAAAAACTAATTATACGGATGCGTCCGGAAAATTCGAAATAGTCGGAATCGACTCCTGGATCGCCGAAATCGGACACCAATTGACCGAGATATGGTCAAAATACGTTCAACGGTCCAGATCACTTGCTGATGTGACGCTGACGTGGCATGCCGGAATTCTAGCCGGAATGTTGCCGGAATTCTTGTCGGCGGCCTTAACAGTGTCGTCTTCTCCGGCACGGGGTTACTATTCACCCGCGGGTTTGACCGAACTTTGACCGGCCATATCTCCTTCGTTTCAACTCCGTTTTCTTCGCCACTTGCGCCGTTGGATTCGTCTCGCCGTCCTCTTCACGAATCTTGCCTCGGAAAAATTTTCTGACCACTTTAAATTTTCCGGCCATTGGAAAATTTGAGGTCGCCTCGCCGGTTCACCTCCGTTCGCTCCGACTCCCCTCTGATACCACTTGTTGGGGCGCAGCAGAGGTGCGTGGTACCTCAAACACAAAAAATAAGAGCAAGAACGGTGGAACACAAGAATTTAACGTGGTTAGGTCGTATGACCTACATCCACGGGAGAATGGGGTGTCACTATATTTTTGTCTTCTCCGAATCTCGTCGGAGGATTACACAAGAATTACAGCCACTTCCACACGTATCAAACATGGGAATACAACCCATTTAAATAGACGGAGGGAAACTCATTTCTCCGGTTGGTGGGGTGGTTCAGCAACCCTTCAGAAGTCCTCCCGCCGCCTGCTGCAGTCCACCTGCGTTGGCTGCCCACCAAGGAAGTTGCACACCAAGTTTCTGCAGACCAAAGCCTCCCAAATTGGAGTGGCCCCCACATTATCTTGGCCAACAAAGGGTCGAAACTAGGAACCACACCGGGAACCCTCTTCCCGCCGTTCCTCTCAGAGAATCAGTAGCAGCCAAAGAACCCACTCTCGGGTGTCTCCCTTTATCCTATTCACCTATGCAGGGATGAGACGTCGCAAATCTTTTTTCGCAGAAAACCATGGACAGACTTCTGTCATGCCTATCTCTTCGCTAGGGAAGAGCCAAATCAGGTTGGCTTTGGCATAGGGGCGCCGAACTCCAGGAGGCACGCTACGCACTCATCGGTGAAAACCCAACAGGGACACGCGGATGGTGGAGATGGAATGGGCGGTGCGCCCCTTGCCAGTTGCATAACAGCTCGTAAAACAAACTCTTAATAGGAAAACACATATTAAAATATCAGTAGTTAATTAACAATAAAAGAATTACAAATTCACAATTTCAATATCCATTTTGTATAATATCCACCCACTGTTGGATATTAAACTCACTATTCCTTTGACGACACCTACCATCCACTGCTGGGATGGAGGCTTGAAGAGTTCTACGAAGACACCTTGACGTGTGTGGATCCAGAGTCTTGGGCGGCACCTACCGCAACCAACTGCGGACTTGTTTTATCCTTGGTTTGATTTTAGTTGTGTGATTGTAACCCTATAAAAAGGGAGAACCGTGTGTGTTGTAATATAGATGAATTAGTAGAGAGAATGAAATAAACACTGTGGGGCTGCTGATATATAGTTGTGTTGTTGCGATCACCTCCAGTGATCTGCTTGTGTGTGCGGTTTGAGTTTACCACTACAATCGATCCTCCATCAGTGGTATCAGAGGAGGTTGGAGTTCTCGCTGCCAAAAACCACCTTCAGTCGTATACGAGCGTCAGAGGTGAGATGAGCGGTCATAGATCTGTGGTTTGTGCTCCTGAGTTATCTGAGCGTCGAAGGTGAGCTGAGCGGACATCGATCAGTGGGTTGTACTCCCAATTCACCTGTTGCAGCCGAAGAAGACGATAAATAGTGTTCCTACACAATTGCAAATTTGAGCGTGAGTTTTGTTATTCCAATTCCACACCCCTTTTGCCATTATTCTAAAGTGATTTATTTTATCAACTTTTCCACCAACTATACCCATTTATGCCCCCTGTTGAATTTTGTCAAACAAAAAATCAAAAATTCCTTTAGCCTTTTTCCTTTTTGTCCCCTCCAAGATTATCTCTCCACTTTTTCATTTCAACTTGTCTTGCTTCCCATAGTCTTCTAACGCCTCCCTATTTTTGGTTCCTTTTTTTCCATCAAAGTCCCTATCCATCACCAAAGGAAAAGACACTGCATTCAATTGTGTTAAGAGAAACAGAGGTGTCTTCACTTCTGAAAAAAAATATTTGGGTGATCAAAAAACAAAATTGTTGCAATCTGCAATTTTTAAAAAAAATTGTCATCATTAATTCTGAAAAAAAAAAGGAAGTTTTCAATTCAGAAAAAAAAACAATTACTATCCGAAAAATGATTCTACTGGATAGTGACTTCGATTTCGTCGATTACTTCGACTTGTTTTCGAACATTGACGACGATGACGGACGCCCTCCGCCTTTGTCTTGTAACCCGAAGCTGAATCAATTGTCTGCAATTGAAGCCACTGAAGAGCTGAAATTGATGTCCAATGAAGTTTCTTTTTTGAAATTCGAGACCTTGGTCGACGTTGTATCTGTCGAACCATCTACCAATGCAGACACCTTCCCAAAAGGCATTGAAGAACAAGTATTGCTATCAAACGCAGACGTATTCATGAAAGTTGAGACTGATATCAACGTTATATTCGGCGAACCATTCGCCAGTTCAAGCATGAAGCATCAAAGCACCATATTTGTTCCCTTGGTGAAGAATAGGTACGCCTCCTTCGAATGTGTTTGAGTCCCGATGAAGCCCTACAGCAAGTGGGGACATTTCGAAGCATCTGAACCCAAGACAGAGGGTTTCGTGAAAAAGAATCTGATCCTAGAAGAAAAGTACAATGTGCACGAATTCCAAATCGAAGCAACAAAATCCAGTTTGCTTCTTGGTGATGTGATTTTGATCCTATGATATCCTCTAGTGATCTGCTTATTTGCTGCCAGATGTGTTGTTGATTTTACTGCAGCTAATGACTATGGTGAAGTCATTATACCGGTTGGTTACCCACCTGGGAATAGTGAAAAATCATGGGTCACGACGAATATGAGTTTAAGGGGGGATGTTGGATATTAAACTCACTATTCCTTTGACGGCACCTACCATCCACTGTTGGGATGGAGGCTTGAAGAGTTCTACGAGGACAGCTTGACGTGTGTGGATCCAGAGTCATGGGCGGCACCTACCGCAACCAACTGCGGACTTGTTTTATCCTTTGTTTGATTTTAGTTGTGTGATTGTAACCCTATAAAAAGAGAGTGCCCTGTGTGTTGTAATATAGATGAATTAGTAGAGAGAGAGAAATAAACAACGTGGGGCTGCTGATATATAGTTGTGTTGTTGCCATCACCTCCAGTGATCCGCTTGTGTGTGCGGTTTGAGTTTACCGCTGCAATCGATCCTCCATCACCCACAGGCTATCATTTGGTCTGTTTCCCAGCCAATCAAGTCTGTCCTTTTTGAGACGTTTGAGGCGGCTGGACAGACCACACCAGAATATTCCAGTCTCCCCGCTCTCCCTCGAGCATCTTGCCATTGGCATGAATTCTGGGGCCTAATACCAGCTATTAAATTACAGGAAATCCTGATTCCTTAGATAGTTCCTTTGTATATCGACCTGCATGGGGGGTGGTCCAAGAGGGAGTGTGGAAGGTGAGTAACCGAAGTCTGACTGAATGAATCGAGTCCATCTACGTCCGAGTAGCTAGTACCCCTACGGTTATTTCACCAACTGAACCGATTACCATTGATCCCCGGATAAAAGAGACACATTGCAGTAATGAAGTCCCTGTAGTCCTGGATCCCACAAATGAACATGGCGGGACTTCCCTTCTTCTCAAATGGATCACTGATAGCAATAATGTTTCCACCCACGAACCAAGTTAGGGAACCCGGATGGAACGACTTCAGAAAAAACCAAAGGTATAACCTCGCTTGAGCCTCAGTACTAGAATAAATTAAGGACATCAACACCTCACCCTTAAAACTAGAAACTTTAGTGCTGACGCACTGACACGATATACTGATCACCTCCACCTTCATCCAACAAATCCATATGTGGTTTTTGGCGGACCAGCCAACCACAGACGATTGTAAACCTAACCACTTCACCAGAAAATGATTATTGTTATGATCCGTCTTATGTTCAAGAATAGAAACAATGGAAGCTCGACACTTCTTGGCTTCTTCTAATAAAAGGGAACACTTTTCTTGTTCCCCTATCCCTCTCGCATTCCATATGATCAGTGAAAGCATTAAACATTGGATTTCTTGAGTTTATAATTGGATACTCCAGGAGGTGAGAAAGAGAGGCGAGCACCAGACTCCTTCTACTTAGACCGAATGACCGGACCCACGGCCCCGTCGGGTGGGCCACATGATTTTGGAATGAGAATCTTATTCTTGAATTCCCCATCGTCATCTTTGAGTAGTGAAAGATGAACCTAAGAATGTGACGCAGCATAGCACGGTTCAACCACCCCTTGATGTAAGGAAACCATGAGAATCAATTGAGGAGAGTCGTGCCGGGATTCCATTTCCTTCGACATGACCTCAGGAACTGGAGCCGACCGTGGAAACTCATGGCTCGATGACTCCAAGTTAGAATGAATGTAGTGTTGAAGGAGCTTTAGAGACAGCTGAGAAATGATTAGAAGCTGTGGTGAGGCCGACATCAGAACCCTAACTGGGGGAGAAATAGAGAAGGATAAGAGATCCAGCTTGTCCCTGTGGGAAATGCCTGACCGTTCGACACGAAAACACAAGCGAGAATGGAAAGAAGATTGAAGGAAAAATTCTTGAACACAAATGATGTTTTGTGCACCACCAATTGGGATGCTTTTCTGGAGAGGTTTTCATTTCTTTATATAGACAAAAAAACAAAGACGTATTTAAAACGTAATTAATACCACGCGGCAACATTAATGGGGACAAACCGCGTTGACCCATCAATAGGGGGGAGAAAAAAATGGTGAAACAAATTCCTTAATGAAATTAGTCAACAATCACCCCCCTAATTTCTGTCTCATTCACTGGATCTCAACGACGCCAATCTTCGCGCGCAGCTCCAGAAACCTAACACACCCAAGTGACTTCGTGAGAATGTCTGCAAGCTGCCACTCGGTGCGAGTGTGCTCGAGAATGATTTTTCCTCCATCAATGCACTCTCGAATGAAATGGAATCGGGTGTCAATGTGCTTGCTTCGGTCAGGGAAGACGAGGTTCTTGCTTAAGGCAATGGTGGACTTGTTGTCCACTTTGAGCACCGGTGTACTGAGGTCTGAGTGTAGAAATTCCCCTAACAATCGAGCCAACCAGATGCCCTGGCACGTTGCAGTTGTCGCGGCAATGTACTCTGCTTCGCATGAAGACAACGCCACCACCTTTTGCTTCTGAGATTGCTAAGTTATGGGCTTGTCTCCAAGGGAGAAGAACAGTAGTGCTCTTGCGGTCATCGACGTCACCGGCCATGTCGCTATCGCTAAAGCCCAACAGGATCGACCGATCGTTTTCCTTCCTTGTGTAGCGGACACCGTAGTTGCGTGTCCCAGAGATGTAGCGCAATAGGTGTTTGACTGCGGCCATGTGATCTTCATGTGGCTCTTCCATGAACCGGCTTACGTAACCTACCGCATAGGCAATGTCTGGCCGTGTATGAACTAGGTACCTGAGGCTGCCGATGGTGCTCTGGTACTGAGTGACATCAACCAACGGGCCAGTGCTAGACTTGCTTAGCTTTAGGCGGGCCTCCATCGGCAGTTGACAGGGGTTGCAATCTCCCATACCGCTCTTCTCCAACAATTTAGTCACATAGGCATATTGACGTAGTGAAATTTCGTTGGGCCCTTGGTTCACTTCGATGCCAAGGTAGTAGGAGAGCAATCCCAAGTCACTCATCCGAAAAAGCTTCTTCATCTCCGTCTTGAACATGTTGATGTTGGTCACATTAGTGCCGGTGATGATCAAGTCATCTACGTACACCCCGATGATCAGATGAGAAGTGTTATTTCCGCAAGTATACACAGCATGTTCAGAGTCGCTCTTGTGAAACCCAAGCGTCAGAAGGCTGGCATCAAGCTTGGCGTTCCATGCTCTTGGGGCTTGGCGGAGGCCATAGAGTGCTTTCCGGAGTCGGAGCACCTTGTGATCATGGTCTTTGATGATGAAGCCAGGTGGTTTCTCGACGTAAACCTCCTCTTGGAGGTCGCCATTTTGGAATTCCGATTTGACATCCATGTGATGGACCTCCCACCCTTCTTGCGCTACCACTGCGATG
The DNA here is from genome assembly GCA_963277665.1 of Viscum album. Classification (NCBI taxonomy): domain Eukaryota; kingdom Viridiplantae; phylum Streptophyta; class Magnoliopsida; order Santalales; family Viscaceae; genus Viscum; species Viscum album. Next base: position 44,122,180 of record OY728162.1, read on the forward strand.
AGGAGCCGCACTGATTCACTACAAAAAAAACATGGTTTAGCGGCGGTTTTGTGGCGGCGGTTCACAAAACCGCCGCTAAACCTTTTTCGGTGAAGGTTTCGCGGCGATTTTTAATAAACTGCCGCGAAACCCGAATTATTTTACACAGACGCCGACCCTTTCCCCCTTCCCCTTCGCGATCCCTAACCCTCGCGACTCCGCACCCCCCGCGCTGCCGGCGACTCCCCACCCCCCGCGCTGCCGACGACTCCTCACCCCCGCGCTCTCCGGTGAAACCCGCACCCCCCGGTGCCCCCCTCGACCACCGGCGGCCCCCTCGACCACCGACGACCCCCGCGCCCCCCGCGCCCTCCGGCGACGCCGGCACCCCCACGCCCCCCGCGGCCTTCGGCAACCCCCACACCTGATTTGTGAGGTAATCTAATGACCTGATTTGTTTACATATTAGTGAATCGGGCTGGGGAATTGATATCAGGATTATATGGTTCCTAGTCGGGGGGAATTGATTTTTATTTATAGTTGTTGAATAATGGGGACTTGTATCTAAACACTAATACCACTAATTGAATGTAATCTTCTCTTTCCTGGGAATTTTCCTCTCTATGGAACTTTAGTGGAATCTAGTATTGTGGATCATGGAGTGCGCTAAGACTATACACATCCTTATCCTACTATACTAGTATAATATGGTGCTTGATATGTGGGGGTGTTTCTACCTACACGCCTAGTTGGATGACATTGTGAGATGTCCCTAAAACAATGGCCATATCACTAATCGACAATTCATAATGATCAGAATTTAGTAAAAAATATAGATATATTTTTGTTTTATCGTAAAAAATAACCAAGATATACCATGGTATTATGGGATTATATATATATATATATACGGACAAATCTAGCGATTTAAAATCAATGTACTCAATCATATGTGATAAAATTACCAATTTTTTATGTAACCAATGTCTCAGTATACTGAGTGAAGAAGCATGATGTCCATTTCTGGATGAATGGACATAATAGCTAGAACACAAACAGTTTGATCCCTAGACAAAATGCAACAATCAAGACTAGTTGACCAAATTCTGTTAAATTCTAAATAAAACATCACCAGGTTAATAAATATTAACACCCTCTTTAGGTTCAACCACCTCGAATAACATTATATAACATCCCAACCCATTAGACCCCGGAGCTAGTGGATAACTGGTCGACCGCAACTCAAAGAACACCTATATAGGCATGAGGCTAGAAACATGAACCAAAAATAATAATTACTATTGTAATATTTTTACTGATATATCATTATGCACACACCAGTCCATATCTATTAAAAATGGTAGAGTTATAATATGTGAAGACATTGACCATTGTAGTAAAATTAAGGTTTTTAATAATTTTTAGTTTGTAAAAAATATTATGGTAGTATAATATAAAAATTAATGTAAATATATTCATTCCCAACATGAAATGTTTTCTAAAAATAATATAAACTATATACGAAAAAATAGAATCAATCATGAATCACAATATCCAAGTCTCATCCACTGTACACAATTAAAGTCACAAAATAATCTCTAAACACCACCAAATCTACCATAGTTTTATCTGACCTTTTTATAATACATGAACATTTTGTACAATAACAATGAAAGGATGATTGGTCGCATACCCATTATGACATCTAGAAAATTGAATTTGGATAAATAAAAGACATTATATAAGAATTCAGAACTGCATAGAGAAATAATTAAATGGTACCCAATAATAAATATATATGTAAAATGATGAATCCCATAATAGAAAGACTGGGAATCTGTATCTATCCTACCAACCCAGGATGATGATTATTTTTATACCTTTAAAGATACATCGTTGATGACTAGTACCTCACTATTATATCCAAATAATTCATGAGGATGGATCCCACATTTCCACTTCCCCACATGCCGATGGAGAGTAAACATAAAGGAAAGAGGACCCATTCTTGAGTGTGATGGTGGTGAATATATAGTACCTACACCCTAGTGTGATAGGGAGCACTCTCTCCAAGGATAGGTGACCCATTCCCTTGGGTGATTTGAGTGTACTGCTTCTCTATTTATATAATATGACTTGAAGTACCATTCTATATTGCACCAGGGTGTTGGTCCTATATCCATAAATATTGTATCCCCTTTCACACTAGGTTGTAGGTTCACAATAAACATTATGTAGAAATATATTATGTAATCCCTATAACCCTAGGAAGAGGGCCCTCCATCAAACAGGATGGTTCTCCCCAGGAACATGTTTTGTGGATCCACCATACACATTATGCCGAAACAAAGGAGGTAATACACTATTACACAATGTAGAGATTCCTCAATCCACGGTTGTTATAATCCATACGAATATAGAAAATTGATGAGGTGTTGGTCCTCCTCAATAATTCCCTGAACAAATTAGCATGATACTGGGAATTGATGATATTTCATTAGAGAAGTTGTGAAACCATTATTTTGGACTGGTATTTGAGATAGATATAACCTTTCTCTCCTTTTCGGTTTTCATTGAAGAACATATCTCTTTATTGTTGGGTTAGTTTTTCGTCAATATTTAGGCTCAGATGTCTAATATTAACATGTATTCTATTCCTCCTATATCAGGTTTGGATGCGGAAGGTTGGGTATATATGTGCTCAAACCTAATTGAGTTATTCCCACACATGTCATGTATATATAGATAATGTACAAATTAGTTGTGTATTATGTTGGGAAAAGGGATAATTGGGTTAATTTGACCTTACATGGTGGTCGGTGATTATAGATCAATAGTCGATCTCTCTATAATTCATTCGTTTCATATTATTGTCAGGATATGTAATATTTCCCTATTAGGTGTATATTTTTTCCATTTGTTTTCATATTACATATTGTACTATTTTTTATTCTCTAAAGTAAATAACATGATAGAATGTAAATATTTAGTTTATTTTCTCTTATTTTTATTATTATGAACATATTCATATATATGGTTGGGTGCATGCCTACATGTACATTATGAAGAGGCCTACCATTATAATTATTCATTCTCGTCACTTATCTTTAAAAAATGGCCTATGGTGGAAAGAATTGGGTTTTGGTGGCCTAGTCTTCCACCGTGAGGAGGTCATTACTGCGTCGAGTCTCAAAAAACCATAATGGGAAATAAAAACACATGGGTCATCAAAATAATGAAATATCTAAAAAATTATTTCAATTATGACAAATATACATGCCACCTTATCAACAACTACATGACTTAAATATTTTAAAATACCAACATATATTTCTATGATGTAGACATTGTTTTTGGGAGAGGCAGATAGATAGAGAAGGGAAAGGGGAATAAATTATATGGTTAGGAAGAAGTATATGTAACCAACACATCAAAAAGGTGATGCTAATGTCAAATAGGACATCATTTGATTATAAACTACTTGCATCAACCTTGGATAAATTCCTCTACAACATCATTCATGGCCATGGTTGGGGTCAAATATATAGTATTATTTCCATTATGTATGACTACATTTGATGTTACCTTTACATTGTTCTTCATTTATTTTTGGATTTTTTTGTTAGATTTTGGAGATTATTTAAACTGGATCATTGTATAAATCATCTGATCTGATAATTATTTTTCTCAAAAATGATATGAGATGTCCCAACATTATTATCTCATGCTGTAACATGTCATTGGGTTAGAGGTACATCACCATTTATAATTTTTAAATAGTTTTAATTAAAATTAGATTAAGTTAAGTTAATTTGCTGATTGACTTGGTTCAACTTCATAGGTAATTTTTTTTGGGATAATGTTTGGAGTTCACCACAAACAATACATAAGTGGTTGGTTATTATATAGGTGTGATGAGGTGGGCTGGTGATTTTTAGGCAATTATTCCTTGTTGGTTTTAATTGAAATAAATTATAATTTTTATAATAAAATTATATAATTAACTATAAATTGTATATAATTATGTATTTGGTGTTGTTCCTTGAGACAGGTACTAAAGATATGATTTCAGATTTAAAAAATCATAGAAAAGAGTTATAGGGTTGTTCTTAAAAAGTGAAAAAAATAGAATTGATGTGAGTAGTCCTTCTGCATTTCCCATGTGTTTATGAATTTGATGTATGTATGTGTTTTACATTCTCACCACTATAGTGATCAAACCCTTTTAAAAAATTAAATTTTTTTATTAAAATAAAATTCTTATAAATGAGATTAATAATGTTTCAATGTCTAAGACAACCCTTGAATAAAAAACTGGTTCTTTATATGTCGATGGTTGAAGACATGGTTATAAATGTCTGACTTGTAATACTCAAACCTAGAGAGGTGACACTTCGATGAATAAAGTGAACATAGCGGCCCTCTTTATAGTTGGTTGTGTATGAAACCATTGAGAAACATCATTCCTCTTGGAGGACATCTAAGGTCAAGCGTAAACAATCACATAATGTATCAGGTTTAAAATGCATTATGATCAGTTTCGATCACACATCAATGGGGTGTTGTTTGAGGCAACATAAATGTGTGATCGATAGTGTTATGATAAGTGTGTAGCCCGATATTCTTATTGCTCCTCAATGAGGTGTTGACGTTGTCTCCTATGGACCAGACTTGTTCTGTTGGTCTGAAGTGGTAAATGTGATCAATGAATCATCTTTATTATATTATGCATACTTTATGATAAATGGTTCATCTTTATTATATTATGTTTCTGTAATCTTACACTATCGTATATTTTTGTGTAGGAACATTGTGATATACATGGATAAAAGTTGGATCACATTACCGAGGAACCCACCTCAATATGTTAAGGGTTTGAATGAGTTTTTAGATTTTGCAATTTCTAATCGATCCGTTGAAGGGAGAATAAGATGTACATGTCCTAAATGTAAATTTAGAACATGGTTGAAGAGAGATGAAGTTTATGAACATTTAATACTGAAGCAATTCCCTAATCAATATTTGTGTTGGATTTGTCATGGAGAATCAAACAATACAGAAAGATTGAGGACTGATGTTAATCCACATAATGAGGTCCCATGTTTGTCGCCAATGGAAAATTAAATGCAAAACCTCATAAATGATGAATTCAGCACTGCAAGACACCACTATGAGCATCAAAACATATCAAAACAACCAGAAGATGATGCTACAAATTGTAACGTGACAAGTGATGTTTTTGAGACTGTAACACAAGCAGATCAAGATTGTAACATATCATTGGATCCTCCTCTTGATTCTGTGGAGCCAAATGTAAGGGAAAACCTCAGTGAGGAAAATGCATTTCATGATTTAGTTGACGATGGAAATCAAGAGTTGTATAGTGGGTGTTTGAAATATTCAAAACTTTCATTTCTGCTGAAGTTGTACCATATCAAATGTCTTTGTGGAATTACAAATAAGGAAATGTATATGTTATTTGAATTGATTCGTGATGCATTTCCTGAAGCAAAAATCCCAGAATCGTTTTATGAGATGAAAAAAGTTGTAAACAAGCTTGGTCTGAATTATACAAAAATACATGCGTGTCCCAATGATTGTATGCTTTACTGGGGAGAGGATTCAAGTAGACAGAATTGTAAGAAATGTTCTTCTTCTAGATGGCAGTCAAAGGGTAATGTTGGAAGTATGACTGAACATAATTTCATGGAGAAGAAGAAAAGGAACACACCTGCAAAAGTTTTGCGTTACTTTCCTTTGAAGCCTCGATTGCAAAGATTATTCATGTCATCAAAAACCGCCGAACACATGAAGTGGCATGCTTTAGATAATAATAATGATGGGTTAATGAGACATCCACGAGATTCCCAATCATGGAAGACATTTGATTCATTACATCCAAATTTCTCATCTGATCCTAGGAATGTTCGATTGGGATTGGCTGTTGATGGATTCAACCCATTTGGGACTTTGAGTACGAGTTATAGCATTTGGCCAGTTGTTTTGATCCCTTATAATCTGCCTCTGTGGATGTGTATGCAACAAAAATATTTTATCATTTTGATTATTATTCCTGGAAAAAAATTCCTAGAAATGATATTGATGTATACCTGCAGCCTTTGATTGAAGAATTGCAGGAGTTATGGAGCAACGGTGTTGAGACATTTGATGTTTCTTCTAAAACAATGTTCAAAATGCATTCTGCTTTAATGTGGACCATTAGTGACTTCCCTGGGCTTGGGAATTTATCTGGTTGGAACACTTATACGGTTTTGGCTTGTCCCGCTTGTAACTTTGATTTCGAGCCCAAACGGCTACCTCAGAGTAGAAAATGGTGATTCTTGTTCCATCGAAGATTTCTTGATGCATCTCATAGATTTCGGCTGAACAAATCAAAATTTAATGGTTCCATTGATCGTAGACCACCTCCAAAGTTGTTAACTGGTTCTGAAATATTGACACAGCTTGAAAATGTTAAAACAGAATTTGGGAAGGTTCATCATTTGAATGATAGCGGAAAAAGAGTGCGAAGTGCATCCTCAAGTGAAATCAGAACGCAATAATGGAAGAAAAAAAGTATATTCTTCAAACTTCCGTATTGGGAATTTAATTATTTGCGCCACAATCTTGATGTGATGTATATTGAGAAGAATGTATGTGATAATTTGATTTTCACATTACTTAATGAGCATGGAAAGTCAAAGGATCATCTCAATGCTCGCAAAGACTTACAAGTAATGAACATAAAACGGGATCTCTGGCCAGATGAGAATGAAAAGTATGCTCCGACCATTTTTTCAATGAAAAATAGGGATAAAGATACGTTCCTTCAAATTTTAAAGAATGTGAAGGTATCTGATGGGTATTTGAGTAACATCTCGAGGTGTGTTGACTTGAAGAATCGTAAGTTATATGGATTGAAAAGTCACGATTCACATATTTTGTTACAACAGTTACTACCATTGGCATTGCGTACATTATTACCTGAAAAAGTTACTGTTGTTGTACTCCAATTCTGCACATTTTTCAGGAAATTATGTGAGAAAGCTCTACATCCATTTCAGCTTGACAACCTACAGGAGAGGTTTGTATTGACCCTTTGTGCAATGGAGATGATCTTTCCTCCATCGTTTTTTACTGTCAGGATGCATTTAACTGTGCATTTGGTTGACGAAGCTAAATTAGGAGGCCCCGTTCATTATCGATGGATGTATCCAATTGAGAGGTATTTTATTTATATGTTTCCAGTTAAGTAAAAAAAAAATCATTTAAATAAATGCATAATAATATTATTATTTTTCACAGATATCTTGGGCATTTGAAAGCATACGTGAGAAATAAAGCTCAGCTAGAAGGCTCTATTGCTGAAGGCTATTTGGCCGAGGAGTGTCTCGCCTTTTGTTCCAGATATTTGGATGATATTGAGACAAGATTTAATCGAGTTGGACATGTTGATGACACATCAACTCATTCTCAAATGCATCAGAAATCAAAAATATTTCCTGCTATTGGACGATCAGTTGGGAGGACCTCATACGCGACACTAACAGAATTGGAATTATTACAGGCACATAGATATGTGCTGCTGAATAGTGAAATTGCAGATCCATTTATTGAAGAGTTGAGGATACAAACAAAGAGACGAATGAGAGTCCAAACACGAAATGAAAAAGATATAACGAAATCTGTGAATAATGAGCTGGTAGAGTGGTTTGCACGACGTGTAAGTTTATAAATATTGCAATAAGTACGAATATTAGTTTGACACATACAATTTTCAAATCTATTAATTTTTTTTTCAGATCATGAATACTGATACTCGAGCAGACTTGTCAAGATATTTGAAGTTTCTTTCTAGAGGTCCTATAAAAAAAGTTAGAAAGTTCGGCGCTTATAATGTGAATGGTTTTAGATTTCGTACAGTAGATCGAGAAGTGGGTTTGAAAACACAGAATAGTGGTATATTTACATTTGCTGAAGTGGAATACTATGGAAAGATGCATGATATTATTGAATTAAACTACCACTGGCATTTTTCTGTTGTTTTATTCAAATGAAAATGGGTCGATATTATCAGAGGTGTTAAAAGAGATTCCTTGCAATTTACTTCTATAAACTTCTCTCGCTTGATGGATGTTGGTGATCGTGAACTGCATGATCCATATATCTTACCATCGTAGGAAAAAATGGTATATTATGTGAATGATGTTGTGGATGAAGGGTGGAGTGTAGTTACTCACGTAATACACAGAGATTTGTATGATATGAGTGATGAAGTGGAAGATTTGACCTCTGCAATTGAATTTCATCAACAACAGGAAGCGGAATTATTTGTCCATCATGATATTGAAAATATTAGTCTAGCAAGGATGAATGAAGTGGATGAAGCAATGGAGCAGGAAACCGACATGATTGAAGGGGAAAATGATTGTATGTACAATTATTTATTCATTCAGCAACCACTTGTTTCATTTCTGTAGTCATTCATTATCATTGTTATATATATTTTGTTTGTTAGTACTGGGCATCTATTATCATTTTTAATTTTTTTTTCTGCATAAATTTTTTGAAATATATATTATGAACTTAATTTTATTTGATTAAATGACAGGAATTCCAAGGAAGAAGCGGTACACCATTCCTTCTACTTCTGTGATAGATGACGATCCGTCTGTCCCCACGACATCTGAGGCAGCAGCTGCCTACATCCCTGCATCATCTCCCCCTGCACCATATCTGACACCATCAGTGGATGCCTCATTAGAGGATGAGTCATCGCCTCCCCCTACAGGAGCCTCAGCAGTGGGGCAGTGACACGCCCCTTCCAGTTCATCACAAACATTCTAGAGGGTCACAGTCATAGGTACAAATTTTAATTAAATAAATTTATTGCATTTTGTTTATAGTAATTGTTTGCTCATTGCAGATGAAAACAATGCAACCGTGGAAAAACACATAAAAAGTTCTGATGTTTGGAACATGCATGGAGAGAATATAGTGGTGCCATTTGATTCTTATGGGGTCCCGACGGATGACGCCGTAGGTTTACTTGGTCAGATTATAGGTCAGCTGGCAACGGAGCCCATTTCCTTGCCTATTTCATATGATGATTGAAGGCATATGCCTCCAAACTTAAAAAATGAAGTTTATGATTCTCAGATAAAGGTAATTTTATTACTTTATGGTTTAATTGAATGTCATGTTACTAATATATTCAAAATGAATTTCTGTATACAGATGTTCTTCCACTTTACCATTGCTGATGTGATAGCACGGAAGTGGACATTGAAAAATCTTGGAAAAAAATGGAAAGATTTCAAATGGAGGTTTTGGTGTGATGTCAACGATACTTCGTTGACCTTGCAGCAGATGTATGAGAAGCTACCCAGTGGGGTACCGAAAGAACAGTGGAAGGTTTTTGTCGATAGACATCGTGATGAGAAGCGGATGGTATTGAAATATATATTATTATATTATCCTCATTTTACATTTATACATGTACATGAAGAGGAGATATACATTGAATACAATACTGTTAAATTGAATTTTATTTATTTCAGGATCTCTCAAGACAGAATGCTTCAAACCGGGCAAAGCAGGTCATCCCGCACACTGCGGGTTCAAAAAGCTTTTCAAGAAGCCAAATGTCATTTGTAATCTTTTAATTAGTTTAAATATTTATAAGATAATATTATCTATTTAACATATTTAATTGTTGATTTATCTTTGTTTAATGCAGTCATAGATTTTAGGGCATGACGCATCCCGAACAGAACTGTGGCTAGATGTTCATAAAAAAACATATGGATGTTTTGTTAATGAACCTGCCAGAGAAGTTGGGGTATGAAGTCAATTATTTATTATAATAACTTATTATCAGTTTTTACTGTGTTAATATGTATTGATATTTGATTTATAGGTAAAAATTAAAGAAATATGGGATGCCAATCCTGGGAAATCCTACTCAGTCTCCCAGGATGACCCGGTTGGTAAAGTCCTTGGGAAGGAGCATCCTGGTAGAGTGCACGGGATGGGTTTGGGACCTGTACCATCTGAGGTCTTTCGCATGCCATCAGGGATTTCGGCTACATCTACTCCTTCTTATAGTCATTTCATACCTGAAGATGCTCAGAGGGAGATGTCTTCTCTACGAAACACAGTTCACCAACAGGGGGATCAGATATCTGTTTTTCAGAAAGAGTTGCTTGAAATACATCAGTATATGAGCAGATATGCCCCCGGTGGTAGTGCATCAGGTAGTGGTGAGCAGGTAAATCACAAAAAAATGAAAATCATTTAGTTTGAAAACTTTTATTGGTTTTAAGTTTTTTTATAAATATGCAACAATATTTAATTTTCAATATAATTTTCTTATAGGTGGCAGCAGGTGGTGGAGATGAAGGTGGAGAGGGTGACGATGCAGCATCAGATGATGAGTAGTAGTATTGTTGATGTGTTGAACAAGTATGATAACGGTTGGTTTGTATATGTAACATTTATGGCACATAGTTGCCACCAAACATTTCCATATATGTAACCCATATTAATACCATTTCTACTATATAGCAGCATTCGGGTAGCCCCATTGTGTAAGCTCGATTCATAAATGGATTGGGTGTTCTGACACGCTGGTCGGGTTGGTTTCATCTTTTATGACAAATGTTATGGAGTTTGTGAGTGTGAATCAGATAAGTGTCACATGTGCGATTAAGGTGAATCTAACCTAGTTCTCTTATGAGCAGTTGGTATATCTCTTCTTTTCATGACTAGGACACTCCTAATTTGGGGAACATCGTGTCAGATATAGTAAAAATGTCCTTATAGGTAGTAGAAGTGATGGAAGTGTCTTAGAGGTGATGGAAGTGTCTCCAATATTCTGATAATATTTATACTCTCTTAGTGTACTCTTGCTTAGCAACGAGCATGTCCCCTATCTTTACGTCATCCTTGATGCACTAAGAGAGCATCAGTTATATGGTGGGTCGAAAATGTCTTCTGAGAAAGATTGCATGACTAGTTTCAGTTAGGCTGATTGACATTTGACTGTTTCTTTATAGTAAGGTCCCTATTATGGCCTCAGAAGTATTTATGATTTCCCAATTAGAGGAAAAATTCCAATATTATCATTGGAAATCTTTGGATATTCTTTATAGGAAATTACAATGGTGGAAAATACTATGGTTCATAATTTTCTGTTAATGTTAAAACCTATGGTGGGGAGCACCATCGGTTGGATGCTTAAAGGGATAACGATGTGATCATTTATCTAGTTGAATAGGCCTAGGTAAGCACAAAAAATATCAAGTTTGGGTGGTATGATAGATGCACACAGTTTGTCTAAAACTGTGCAAACCTGTCGTAGAAAACCATGCGGCTGGAGTAGGTGAGAAGAAGTGCCCCACACGGGCTGCACACAGTTTTCCAAACTGTGTTCCTAGCTCACATGGTTAGTGCCACTTAGGCATTATTATCACACAATTCATTACACATTTGTCACATGGTTAGGGTAAACTATGTGGGGAAACCATGTGAGGTAGGATTCCTAAGTAGTGGGAGTCTCACGGTTGGTGTACGGTTTGGAAATTCATATATCCAAACCATGTGAACTATTCTTAAGGGTGAAATTACCATTTTTCCATTAATAGGTTAAATGTTTTAACTCCATTTCTTTCCTCCTCCTTCTTCTCCAGCATTCACAGCTCCCTTCTCTATGGGTTTCTCCACCTCCCTCCATTAGGATTTGATGGTTCTCCTTCATCCATCATCAGATTTTATCACCATCGATCCCTAATTTATCAAGGTACAATATCTTTCCCCCTATTTTCAGGGTGGATGTATGTTTCTTAGATTTCTTCCCTTAGGGATTTTAGTTATTTTATTTATTCATGTACTAATGTGTATCATTCTACCTTCTATATGTATATTATTTTTTAGTTTTTTATCTTCATCTGGACATGAATTCATGGTTGTAAATTGTCATTGGCCTTTTATATTTAGTTTATATTATTCATCCAATGCTTTGTCTTTCATTTATTGTTGATTTAATTATTGTATGTTGTTTCTCTATTTAATATACCGCTATCCTACACTACCAAGAAGGGGGTCGAGATCCCCATGAAACCTAGGTGATCTCTATATTCTGGTTTGATTTATTTTTCAGGACAGTGGTGTAGTAGAACCAAATTTTTTTTTCCAGTTCAGCATTTAGCGGCGGTTTTAACCGCCGCTAATGCCTTGCTGGGCAGCATTTAGCGGCGGTTTTAACCGCCGCTAAATGCCTTGATGGGCAGCATTTAGCGGCGGGTTTAACCGCCGCTAAATATATTACGTTTATATTTAGCGGCGGTTTTTACCGCCGCAAAATAGGCGTATCAAATGGCATAATTTTGCGGCGGTTAAAACCGCCGCGAATAAAAAAGTGTGGCATACCCATAAAACCGCCGATAAATGGAGAGAAACCGTCAGGAAATGAGGCATCTACGAAACATTTTTTAAACCGCCGCGAAATAGAAAAAACCGCCGCTAAAAGATTGCCGACGCCAAGTTTAGAGGCGGTTTTTGTAAACCGCCGCTAAGGGATGCTTTTGTTGTAGTGATTCCATGCGTGCGACAGGGGCAAAGGTCTCCTCATAGTCGATCCCCTGCTGTTGGACATATCCTTTTGCAATAAGCCTCGCCTTGTTCTTTGCTACCGCACCGCGCTCATCGCGCTTCACCTTGAAGACCCACTTGAGCCCAATTGGACGATGACCAATAGGGAGATCGACGAGCTCCCATGTGTCATTGTCCATGATCGTCCTCATCTCTTCAAGCATCGCCTTGCGCTAACACTGGTGTTTTTCTGCTTCACCAAAGGAGGTTCGCTCATCAGCCGTAGTGAAATGTAGCTCACCAGGGTCGAGCTCACGTAATGCAAACCCAGGTGGTGTTGTGGCCCCAATGATGTTGTCAATAGTGCGGAACCAATTGGGGTGTCGTCGTGCTCGACGTCAAGTGCTTCCGTCATGTTGGATGGTGGTGAGACGAACTCCACTGCGGCTGATGGCATGGGCATCACCTTGACCACATCTGGTGTTGCAGCATCTACAGAGTGTGCGCTAGTGGGTGTGAGTGACGATACCTGTTCTCTGACAGTGTCGTCGGCCTCCGTCGTCCCTGGCGTACATTCCGTTGTGTGTTCGATGATGAATGGCTCCTCACTGCTCAACACATCTTGTTCATCATGAGCACTCCAATTCCACTGTTCTGCCTCGTCGAAGATGACATCACGCATTACATGCACGCGCTTGCTGACGGGGTCATACATGCGGTATGCCTTGGACCCATACTCATACCCGACGAAGATCATCGGCGTACTCCGGTCATCCAACTTCTTCAGGTGAGGTTTCACATTCTTGACATGCGCAATACAACCAAAAGTGCGGAAAAAATGCACCGCCGGTCGTTTTCCATGCCAGGCCTCGTATGGCGTCAACCCGTCAAGGCTATGTGTCGGCGCCCGGTTGAGGATGAAGACATCAGTGGAGACAGCCTCACCTGAGAACATCCCAATAAGGCCTTTTGCCTTCAATATGCTTCGAGCCATGGCAACCACTGTCTGGTTGCGTTGTTCAACGACCCCATTCTGTTGTGGTGAATAGGGGGCCGTGAGTTGTCGTTGTATGACACGTTTGGCACAGTATTCACCAAATTCCAGTGAAGTGAACTCGCCACCGCGGTCCGTCCGGAGAACCTTCAGCTTGCGCCCTGTCTCCACCTCCACTGTGGCTTGAAAGCATTTGATTGCCGTCAAAGTCTGGTCCTTGCTTCTGAGTAGATTGAGCCACATGTAGCGGCTCATGTCATCTACGAGCAGTAGAAAATAACGGCTCCTGCTTGGTGTCGTCGACGTGATCGGCCCACAAAGGTCACTGTGGACAAGGTCGAGGGCTTGTTCCGCATGATGCTTCGCTTGTTCAGGGAAAGACACTCGTCGTTGTTTCCCAATGAGGCAGTCGTCGCAGACTTGATCGACCTGATCAATTTGTGGGATCCCTCGCACCATATCGCATTGAGCAAGCTTACGCAGGGCCTGGAAATTCAGGTGGTCGTACCTCGCATGCCAACACCATGCCTTCTCGGAGCCCCTTGCAAAAAGGCATATTGGCTATGCAATGTCGAGTTTGAGTATGTACATCCATCCGGGGAAGCGCTTCACCTTGGCCAGTAGACGCCGCTGCTGGTCTCGGATCCTCAGGATGCCGTCTTCGATCAGTATCTGGCAACCGTTCTCATCAAGTTGTCCAATGCTAATGATGTTTGTGGTGAGCCTCGGGATGAAGTACACCCCCGTGAGCATGCGGTGCTCACCGGTTTTTCAAGTGAGCAAGATGGTCCCACACCCCTCAATGTTGACGACAGAGTCATCTCCAAACTTCACGGTGCCACAGATCCCAGAGTCAAACTCGGAGTAGACAGCGCGAGATCCAGTCATGTGGTTTGTGGCACCGGTGTCGAGGTACCAAAAGTTGTCACCACGCGCCTCCTCCTGATCCAGTTGTGCGAAGACGTTCGTCTCGATTAGCTGTAGAGGGTTGCATTGTGGTTGTAAAGTATTGGTGGTGGCGGATTGCGGTGGTGGGGAATCAGGCACTGCGGTGCATGACCTTGCCATAAGGAGCCCGGGCTCATCGTCATCACCTTGGGTCAGAAGGGCCTGAGGCCTTTTCGGTCTGCTGCGACAATCTTTGGCCCAATGACCCATTTTGCCACAATTGTGACATTTGTCCCTTGAGACTTCACGACCACCATCGTATCCCGAGCCATCCCTTCCATTTTCACTATTACCACTGCCAGTCTTTTGTCGTGGTACTCGGCGACGCCGGTTGCCGAACTTTGAGTTTTTGAAAGGTTCCCCCCTCGTCTGCTGCTCCTTCATCCGTGCAACCCATTCCACCTCGGTAAGGAGTAGCTTCCCTCCAGTGTTTGCGGTGGGTGCCGGCTCAAAATGGTCCTCCGCCGCTTTAAGTCTCCCTGTTACCTCCTCCACAGAGAGTGTCGAAATATCGAGAAACGTTTCGATTGAAAGGGCAATTTGGGAGAACCTGGAGGGGATGGCGCGCAAATACTTCTCAACGACCTTGTCTTGAGGCTCCGGATCGCCGAGGATCGTGAGTTGGTTGACCATCCCGGTGAGCCGTATTGCGAAGTCGTCCACAGATTCGCCATTGTGAAAAACAATGTCTTCGTACTCCTTGCGGAGCTTTTGAGCATTGGCCTTGCGAACACGATCAATGCCGATGCGCATGGTCTTCACGGTGTCCCACGCTTCCTTGGCAGTTGCCTTGACGGCGAGTATGGAGATCATCTCCGGCGGGACAGCGCGGAGGATGGCCTCCAGCGCCATCCGATCTTCCTGGAGTTCCGCACCGCCAGTGTCGACGGCATCCCAAAGACCGCGTGCTTGAAGCACGACCTTCATCATCAAGGACCAGTAGCTGTAGTTTGTCTTCGTGAGGATCAGATACGTCGCTGATCCCCCGATCTCCTTCACCACTCGATGTACCACCAGAGGGCTGCTACCGTTGTCAACGGGGGGTCTGGGACGTGCCGATGATGTCTGGGAGAGTCGGGGCGGTGAGGGCTCGGAGTTCGGCATTGTGGATGAAGTCATCCTCGCTCTGATACCAAATGTTGGAAATGCCTGACCGTTCGACACGAAAAGACAAGCGAGAATGGAAAGAAGATTGAAGGAAAAATACTTGAACACAAATGATGTTTTGTGCACCACCAATTGAGATGTTTTTCTGGAGAGGTTTTCTTATCTTTATATAGACAAAAAACAAACAAAGACGTATTTACAACGTAATTAATACCACGCGGCAACATTAATGGGGACAAACCGCGTTGACCCATCAATAGGGGGGAGAAAAAAACGGTGAAATAAATTCCTTAACGAAATTAGTCAACAGTCCCAAGAGGGATAGGTGGTGTCCTTGGTGGAGGCAGCCGCGCATGGCACAGGTGGAGACCTGAAGGGAGAAGTATACCAAGAGATCAGATCTACGAACCCGGACCATCGTTTTAGTAGCACGACAGGTCTGTGGGGGCCATTTTTTAAATTTTACAAACCAGGCCCAATGGTTGCCTCACCCTTCGTCGATGTCGTCGCAGCCAGAGAAGACACCTCATGCTCACCCCGGGGGCCCCTAGCCTGAAGAACTTGGTGCCGACCATCTCATTATACAGAAAGGTGCAGAACGGCCTTGAAGCCTGCACGCCGTGAAAAACCTCTAAGGGGATTTGTAGAGGATTATTTTCCCCCACTGGAGGACATTTCTTGCTTGAACCAGAATACGGGGAGGAAACTTCACTGAAAGGTCTAACTTTACGCAAATGCAAGGGCACGCCGCATTCAGAAGATAAGTTGAAATTTTGTCCGAAAAAGGAACGAACCAAGAGAGTCACCGACTGCTTTAAGGATCTCCAGATTCTAAAGTGGAATAGGAAGGCTTGTACGACACACCCCGAGAATCGCTGAAGGAGACTCCTTGCCAAATATGACAGTCCCATGTCCAGCGGCGGATAAAGGACCCCCCTACTCCCGTATGTGGTTAAGGGGGGTCCTTTATGCGCTTATGTCTAGCCATATTTCTTGGGTGCCCTTCTTCAAAGTGTGCTATCTAGTATGCATTGAATTTTTAACCCACCCAATATTATTCTTCACATATCCTTCATGAAAATTAAATAATATATATTACCTTTTTTATGGAATTCCAGAATCTCCCAAAACCAATGTATCAATCTTCATATAAAAAATATTTTCATGGATTTCATCAAAACTACTCATGAAATAATTATAGTTTTCATGATCTTCTTCTACTTCGTTTTTTCAATGAATATGTTACTGTAGAAATAATTCAATTACATGAATAAATGTTCAAAAGTATTCATAATTAAATTCAAAGTATTTAAAATAGCATCCTAAATATAATAGAACTTGAGTAATTTCTTTCTTATTCATCCATTTCCACAAGTTATATTCAATCTGTTATCAAGTTTGGATATCATGGATACCTGAAAAGAACATCAAGAAAAATAATTCTTTCTAACCAATTCAACATATTTATATCAGTAAAATATATTTATAGTTACTTAGACTACATTGAAATCTAATAAAACCCATTTAAAATAATTACATCTTTTACACAAACCGAGCTCCTCGATCTCTCCCTTTGTATTTGTTAGGTAAATATGTGAATCTATCCCATTTATGTTTCCGAACATTCATTTCAATTTATTTTTCCCCTAGTTATGTATAAATAAAAATTCCATGGGAAAAATATAATAGGTCATTGTTGAGAAAATTTTCATTCATTATTTCACAATAAGTCTACATTATCCCTGATCAATGTAGAAAAAATAGGATTCGATTTATATAAAAAATTGTCCCTTACTAACACATAAAGACACCTCATTGAATGATAACTCTTAAAATTTTCATCAAGTATTTCCAACATTTATTATGGGGTGAATATAATAAATTTGGTATGATACATTTTTTATAACAATCAATCTAAAACTCATGAATTGGCATCAACAAACACATACAAAACATTCAAGTGTAACAAATAGGATGAGCATCCTCGGGGAACATCCATGCTTCCACTTTTCTTACATCATGCATTGATTCTATTACACCCCCTTAGGTTAATTTTTTTATTTTTGTTAACTAGGCATGATAGATTAATAAAAAATAAACACTTACCAATAACTATCTCTCCAAGAAACGTCCAAAATAAACATATTTATATGAAACAATTATTTTGGGATGTTTTTTCATCATTTTTAATTTTTCTCCCCCTCAAGAGAAACACTCATAAACATCATATTAATAGTGAATATATTCATGAATGGATTTTAAAAAGTTCCAATGTAGATAATAAACCTAAATTGATCATCAACACGTGAATTTCTTGATTTGAAACATTCCATATCTTAACCAAGTATGATCTTCTTCAATAATTATTTTTCAGGATATCAAACAGAAGATCAAACCAAGATCTTATCTTCTTTATCGTTGTTGTCCTGTATATGACAAAACACTCATCAAATTTATCATATATGATACTCTATCATATATTAATTTGAATAATAATTGATAAATTATTTAAGGATAAGGACTTATTTACCTTTTCTATCATGAATTGAAAACTCTTACTGCATCTCAAGTTCTCCTCCTAAGAAAATTATTTAACATAAATTCCCTAAATTGTAATCAGAAATAAAATAAAATAAATATTGTTGGAATAAAGTGGACCATCCTTAAATCATAATTTTAATAGAAAAGTTGAGATATTTGTCTAAATAAAGTGTCCCTATTTCCTCTATTTTTCATGATTTAACATATAAATATCAATTTTGATTGGGATTGCTTAGATCTCATAACTTCTTTAATTTTTGTGGTTGTAGAACTTATCTCCTCAAGATATTATAATGTTCTTAAATAACCTAGTAAAAATTAATCTTCTTAAATAATTCATCTTGTGCAGTAATTATTATAGAACAGTCTTTAGAAGTGTGACCAACTATGATTCACCTCACCTTATAACTTTAGCTTCATTTGAAATATTTCATTTTTCATTTTTCGGGATACTTTTCATCTACATCATATATTATCCTCATTCATTCCAAATATCCTAACCAAATAACTAAAATATCCTTAGGAAATTTTAATTTAATTTTGTACTTTCCACATGACTTATTATGACTTTTGTCCTTATTATTAGTTCTTTTGGATGTTGCAATTCTCTTTACCTTCTTGGAATTTGAATCCATGGTCTTCTTTCCTATCCCACTAGAAATTCTCTTGAGATAATGTTTTTCCAAAATACTTCTTCTTAGTTCCAAATAATTATTCTTTCTTATTAGTCAACATATATGACTTTCTTTTTTATTAACTTTTGATACACGTTTAGATTAGAATGTAAAAATATTGTGACTATTACCATTTCACAAACAATAGATATTTTCATGATTTCTAAATGTATTTTATGTATGAAATTTTTTATTAACATGTGGATGTTGGTTCATCAACTTTTTCACTATCCCCCTTTCCCTCGGACTCCGTTATGATTTTTCATTTTTGGGTTATACCAATAATATAATGAATAATGATTGAATCTATTGAACCAACATTAACCCAAAAACCATTATATTCTTATTTATCTATGTTATGGTTTTGGGTTTTATTCACAACTTATTTGGATCTTTATGGAGAACCTGATTCCATAAACTTTTTACTATCCACCCTATTTGTGCTTATAGGATTATAATCACCTATATTCATGCATACATATTTAGATTTGGTTTCCCTAACTTTATTATTCATGATGGCAAATTATGAGTCATTATTATAATATCGTATGGATTATACCTCCTTATTCATAGATTTATTAGATAGATCATCTTTAAGAACCCTGTTTTTGGCTGCAAATGGATTTGGAATATTCTTGATATTATTCCAGAGCAGTGACCTCAGACGGCGTGCGATTCCGAGCCCCGGAGTGGCCGGAATTAAATTTTCAGTGCGTTCACACTAGGCACACAAAATAAATGGGATAACTCCTAAAAGATGATCCGGATCAGAGATCTGAGTGCACGGATGGGTCCATAATGGGGTTTTTACCCTAGGAACAACATAAAGTATGTCGGCGCAGGATGTTTGGACCCCTCGCTCGCTTTAAGAACGTTAAACGGATAAATTAATTAATTAATTTATTCGTTTAATGGTGAAACTCAAGTATCACTTAAACGGTGGATCATATTGGAAAACCGATGACACATTTGAGTTCGGAACGTGCCGTTTACCCTAGGAGGGGTATAAGTTTCACGGGCACAGGCCGTCTGTGAAAAATGGCCCCAGGGGCGTTTTCGTAATTTGGCGGCTTTGGGCGTTCCGTTTTATAACTTTTGAATGGGGCCTCGGATTAAAATTCTGAAACCGAAATTGTGTTCAGAACATGGTTTTTAGCCCAGGGGAGGCTTAATCCTGACCCCGTCGGGAGTTCGGGTTCGGGCCGACGGGCGGGTGGTTAAGCGTTTTCTATTTAAACACTTAACTCACCCCCTCCCTCTTCTTCTTCCTCACCTGAAGAGCAGCAGGCGGCAGCCCTCCCTCTCCTCCTCCACTCCGGAAAGACAACTCTGGTGTGGCGCGGCAACTCCGGCGGTCCGTCTGTGAAGCATTGGGTGAAGCCCAACAAGGTTGGATTGTCGTTCTTGTTACATTCTCCCCGCCCCTACTTTGAGCCCAGTTAATTACATCTAATTGCTGTCGGATTTTCAAACAAAGCCCATGAACGTGTAATGGATTTTATTCCCTTTCCAATTCATCTTTCAGATTTGAATTCCGAGCTCTGTGGAATCTGCAATCGTTCGGCAAAAATGCGGGTTTAGGAGGCATTTTCCGGTGAGTCCAGGGTGGTCCGGGGACCCTTGGCGGCGGTGCGGCGTGTTCCAGCGGTGGCGCTCCATGGTTCAGGCGACGCGGCGGCGACTCGGGCTTCAGGCGGCGCGGCGGAGGCTCGGGCTTCAGGCGGTGCGGCGGAGGCTCGGGCTTTAGGCGGCGCAGTGCATTTGGCAGCGGACTTCGGCGGTCTTCGGCGGGGCGGCGGGGTCTTCAGGCGGCGGCCGTGCACGATGGCACGAGGAGGAGAACCGGGGTCGCGGCGCAACCCCGCTGGGGAGACACGACCCGCGTTACGCGGGTCGTTGCGCAGCAGATGACCAGCCACGAAGGCCGGTCTTCATGGACCGTGGGTCCACGGCCGGACCACACGGCAGAGCCGCGGGCCGACGTTTCGAACCGAGCCGGCCAGCGCGAGCCGGCCCCGGCCGGGCGGACCGGCCGGCCCAGGCCTGTCTTGCCCGAGGGGATCCGTTCCCCCCTATTCGGACACCCATAATTTTCATTACGGGTGTCTGATTTGCATGCCGTCTAAACCAGTGGGACCGTATCGACGAGAAAGAATTTTTGAGATGGTTTCGGTAATTTTTAATTCCCGAAACGAGGGGCCTCCGAGGCGCGACACATCTTTAAGTTGACTGACGTTTTTCCGAGGAATCTTGTTTTGGACGGCGCAGACGCGTCTGACGTCCGTTTTGAGCGCCGTCAGCGGCGTTGGGACCCTGGCGCCGGGGCGAAGCTTTCCAGAGTGGTTTCGAGAGTTGAAGCCATAGTGGAGGCGTGGGCCCCACGACTCGTCTTTTGAGCTGCGAGCAGCGTTTATCGACATTCTCATCGGGCGCCCGTTCGGGGCGTGCGAGCAGTAGATTCTGGATGTTTTTCCGAGGAGATTGCAATGGTGCAATCCGACCTCCCTAATTATACACGATGGTGCGGGTCCCACGAAGGCCGTTTGGGCGTTGACGGTGATTTTCCATCTTTATCACCGGGCAACCGTTTTGGACAAGTGAATAGTCCATCTTGTGTACTTTCTCGAGAGGATCGCAACAGTGCGATCCGTTGGCAGTGCTTCTGGACCGGGGTGTGCTTCCCGCGTGGTACCGCTCGTGCACGGTAAGCCGGAATGCACCTTTTTCTCCGGATATCAGTTCCACTCAAGTGAGTAGTGCTTTTGGCGTGTTTTTCTGAGATCATTGCGATGACGCAGTTTGCCCGACCTTTTTTGGGGACGTGGTGTGGGTCCCACCTGACCCGGCTACGGTAAATAGTACATTTTTCACCGGTTGACCATTTTGGGTGAGTAAGTAGTCTATCTCGCGTGTTTTTCCGTTGGGATTACAACGGTGTGATCTGTTCAGGCGAGCAAAGCCTCTTACGTGATCTTATTAAATGTGGAAATGTGAAGGTGCTCCGAGGGCGGTTCTTCTACTATGTTTGTAGTGGACCCTTGGCGTGTGATCACGTTCACTCCTGTGTGAGTGAAGTAATGCTTGAATAGATGTGGTTGGTCATGCCCCAGTCATTGAGGCGGCAAGCTGGAGATGTTACGTCACGCCTTCATGTTGACGTTGGGTGCCGTGTGCACTATAGCCCTTGGGATGAAAATGAGGTATACTCTGGGAGTATACGGGAGCGCTTGGAGGTACATGTGGTTTGTACCTGAGACTGTTTGTGCGCTTGGTTGGGGATTGACTTGGGGCCACATGTCGTGTGGGCCCGATGTGCGTGTCGGGTTCTACTTTGCGTACCTTTGACCTATCGCGACGTAGAGGGTCCCTCGGTTCTCATTTGTTGACCAGAGGGGTTGAGTTTTTCCCCCGTATCTCTGCTCGATGGTTTAGATCAGCAGGGTTGAGTGGTTTCCCCTAGTCTTGTTCCGGAGTCAGATGGTTGTGCAATACCCACTCCGTGTTCGATTGGCCAGTGTTGTACCATCTTGTAGAGATGGGCAGAGCAGTTCTGGGTTTACCCTCCAGCAGGGCTGGGCAGTGGGTTACTCATCGACTTCTTAGGGTTTACCCTCTAGCATAGACTAGGCAGTGGGTCACCCGGCGACTCTTGAGGGTCTACCCTCCAGCAGGGCTGGGCAGTGGGTCGCTCGTCGTCTTGTTTTAGGTCTACCCTTCAGCAGGACTGGGTAGTGGGTCGCCTGTCGACTTGTTCAGGGTTTACCCTCTGGCAGAGACTAGGTAGTAGGACACCCGTCGACTCTTGAGGGTCTACCCTCCAGCAGGGCTAGGCAGTGGGTCGCCCGTCGTCTTGTTCCGGGTTTACCCTCCATTAGGGCTAGGCAGTGGGTCACTCGTCGACTTTTTACAGGTCTACCCTCCATCACGGCTGGGCAGTGGGTCACCCGTTGACTTATTCCAGGTTTACCCTCCAGCGGGGCTGGGGAGTGGGTCGCCTGATGATGTGTTAGGGTTTACCCTCGAGCAGGGCTGGGCAGTGGGTCACCCGATATCTTATTAGGGATTACCCTCCAGCAGGGCTGGGCAGTTGGTCACCCGATATTATATTATGAATTACCCTCCAGCAGGGCTGGGCAGTGGGACACTCGTTGACATTCCAGACCCAGTCCTTTCTACTAGGCTAGTTTGTGTCTTTCCTTAGTGATTACCAGAGCGGGACCCTTGGTTGTACAGGTCAGTGATGGAACGATCTTGACTTTGAGGAGACCTCTCAACTATGGGGCAGTGACATGGTGTGGTTTGATGTTCCCCTAGAACTCTCAAGTGTGAGGGGCACTTTCCCCACCAAGACGCGTCCTTGAGATGCGACCTAAAACCGTGTGGGCGAGTCAGTGCCGCCCAAAGCGGATAGTGTCAAGGTGCGGTGATTTGAGCCCCTTGACTTCCGGTTCGGGGTAGATGTGCGGGATGCTGGGCATCAGTGTTGTTTACTCATGGGACTGTTGGCGACTCACTTTTCTTGGGCTGAGCTACGGGATGGAGATCCCCTTACGACCTTGTTCGGACTTCTTATTGAGCATACGGATTTGTATATACCTTGTTTCTGGTACCCATTTTCTCGGGTTTTGGTTACTCTCCTTCCAGGAGAGGCGAAGACGCGCAGGGGTATTCCACTTGCTTTCCATGTCTAACTTCTAGTGGTTGGACAAGTCTACTCTCCTGTTATAGGTAGCGAAGACTCGACGAGAAGTTAATCTTCTCACCATTTCCAGCTCCTTGTGTTTGGACGAGTCTACCTCCTTTCTCTTGTTGGGTTGAGCTGGACTCTCTAATGTACTCTTTACTGCACTTTCAGTTGTACTCCTCTACTATTCCATGTTTGCTCTACTTCTCACCATTCGGTACCTCTTTTGTTGCTCCCTCAAGCCTTTGGGGTATCTTACTGAGTATTTTTATACTCACCCCTGCTTAGGCTTTTCCCGCACTTGGTGTGCCCTTGCAGATGACAGAAAGGTTGGACGTGACGTTAGAGGAGCTTAGGAGCCGGGATCTTGGACCGTGTGTGGTGGTCGTTGTCAGCTTCCAGGCGTAGGACCCTCCCAGCTGTTTACTGTTGTTTACCTGTTGTCGGGTTGTGTCACTTTTCTGGTTGGTCACGTGTTTTCCCCTTTTCTTTTTTAGTTACCTTCAGCTCGTACTTTGTACTTTTAGAGGTCGATGCACATTGTGGTTTATTTGTAGCAGTTTCCCTTTCTCTTTACTTTTCTTTTCTTTTACTCTGCACTTTTTCATTGAGTGTGCTGCGTGTGCGTGTAAAGGTACTTAGGTAAAGGCCTCCCCGAGTTATTGTGCCTTCGGCACTGGTCGCCAGCCCCTGGCCTATGGAGGCGGGCTTGGGGTAGTTGTGGCTCGAGCCCGGGTAGGGTTGTGTCATGAAAAAGTGGTATCAGAGTTGGTTCGTTCCTTGGGATGCTGTTCGGACATCCCTAAAATAAAAGGAATTGGTTGGGATTTAGGGAAACAATGTTAACGTGTCTCGAAAGCGGCTCTCAGGCCAGGGAGTCCAGTGATGGTGCGGTGGCCGACGTATCCATTCACTAGGACCTTGATAACCCGCTTGTCAACACAACATGCTGATAACACTTTTTGCAAGGAAAATTGGTTTGTGCATCAAATAGGATTGAGTCTTTGAATGTCCTTCTTGAGTCAGCTCCCCATCGTTGTTGTTGGTATATACATTATGCTCATCTGACCGCAACACTCCTTGATAATATTCAGGATGTCTCCACGATGACAGCCAGCCAAGATACCAACTTTGGTGCGTGATGAAGACTCTGTGAGCTACGAGGCCATAGTCCAGGACCCATCATGTGAGCCCCTTTCTCTGGGTGGGTCGGTAGAAGCACCCCCACCTGTTGATAAGCAGACAGCTTCAGCAGAGCAGGCTGAGCTCGAGTGCAGGTTGAGCGTACTTCATGAGTTCCAGCGGCAGATACTGCTGAGGTTCAGTGGTGAGCCAGACCCTCAGGTAGTAGAGGTTTGGATAGAGACAGTGGTTCTCCTTTTCAGTCTTGTGCAGACGATGACAAATCAGAGAGTGTCTTTGGCAACCAACCTTTTTCGTGGAGCATCTCGGCGTTGGTGGAGTTTGGTGACTCAGTTTCTTGACGATTTGTCGCTTTCATGGGGCGACTTTCAAGTGTTGTTTCGTGAGGAGTTCCCCCCCTACTTGTGCTCTATTTTATTTAGGTGCTCCTGGAGTTTCAGCAGGGAGGGATGACGGTGGATGAGTACACGACTAGTTTCGCAGACCGTGCACGTTTTTTATCCGGACATGGTCCGCGACGACGACTTCCGAGCGCGGATGTTAGAGCAGGGTCTCCGTAGAGAGATTCGTGCTGTCATAGTACCCCTGGTCATTTCCACTTATGCCGAGGTGATAGAGCATACATTGGTGACATAGAGCTTCCTGTCATGTTTTGCGGTTGGTAGTGGCAGTGGGCATGATGGAGCCGAGACATCTGCCGTAGCTAGCAGCCGCCAGATGATAGAACCTCAATGCAGGTGGCCTTCCCACTGCCGGTTTAGGAGACGTGGTCGTATACCACTGTGGAAAAAAGGCGCAGGGCCTCAGCTGAAGATTACCTTCCGTGAGTGGATCCTGGGCCATGGTCATACACCACAGTGGCACCGGAGGGCACCAGGACAGCCCAGAGAGCGCCAGTGTTATCCTTGTGATGGGTGAGGTCACCTGGCACAAGACTGCCCGAACCGAGTTGCTGAGAGCATCGGGTAGGCAGCAGGCGCACCACCATGGCAGAGGCAATGTCGTGATCAGAGTAGTTCCCAGAGAGGTGGTTCTAGCAGAGGAGCGGGAGGAGCTGGAGGTAGGGGATGACGTTACGAGGTCTTCCCATCACCATCAGGTGGTCCACGTCAGGCTCCAAGAGATGACATATGGGACCACAGACATCCGTGAGCCTTGGATGTCTACGATCCTACAGAGCATAAGATGATGAGAGGTACCCCTTGCGACTCTTCTACTTGCAGTATAATTGTTAGAATCTGTGTGTGAAGTTCTTTTTCTCCCCACTTATTGGTTGAGTTGATACCAGGGTGACTCTGGGTTTCGGGTGTAACCCTGTGTTGGTAAAGTAGAATGTGTGAGACCCTTCTCTTTAGTTGATGGTGGTGACTTCTTCCCCTTTCGAGCGTGTAAGAGAGTCTTTGTCGTGGGAGATCGACTGTGAATCTTTCGTGACCAGATATCCTTGGGTGCTTCACCATATGGATATTCTGAAGGAGGGAATCACCGGGCCTTGTCCCATGTCCAAGCGGTGATTCCTGTCACGACGTGCAATGTAGAGGTTTGACCGGGGAGGTGAGCTACCCCCGAGGTCCTTCAGACCGTTTTAGACCGCGCAGAGGGATGGCGAGGTTCCCTACCGCCTTGCCCTAACCCCAAAGGCTGGTTTGGGTGTGTGATGTCTCCCACGTGACTCAATCGAGAAGAAGTGTGCGTGATCCTATGCACGACATCGGTTAGGGCAGACCTTGCATGAATAGATCAAATCCTTTGGTCTGTGTGCGGTGGCGTAGAGCTGTGCGAGAGTTCTTCTAGGTACGGGGGAGCCAGGTGTGGGCTTAGTACCCTGAGTTGTTCCCTAGTTTTGCTTTTTGGGGATGAAAATCATGACAGAGAGAATGATGTAAGAACCCTGTTTTTGGCTAAAAAGGACTTTGGAATATTCTTGATATTATTCCAGAGCAGCGACCTCAGACGGCGTGCGATTCCGAGCCCCGAAGTGGCTGGAATTAAATTTTCATTGTGTTCACACTGGGCACACCAAATAAATGGGATAACTCATAAACGGTGACCCAGATCAGAGATCCGAGTGTATGGATGGGTTCGGAATGGAGTGTTTACCCTAGTAACGACATAAAGTATGTCGGCACGGGATGTTTGGACCCCTCGCTCGCTTTCAGAACGTTAAACGGATAAATTAATTAATTAAATTATTCGTTTAGTGGTGAAACTCAAGTATCTATTAAACGGTGGCTCGGATTGGAAAACCGAGGGCACCGTTGAGTCTGGAACGTGTCGTTTACCCTAGGAGGGGTGTAAGTTCTGTGAGCGCGAGCGGTCTGTGAAAAATGGCCCCAGGGGCGTTTTCATAATTTGACGGCTTTGGGCGTTCAGTTTTATAGCTTTTGAACGAGGCCTCAGATTAAAATTCCGAGACCTCCATTGTGTTCAGAGTGTGGTTTTTAGCCCAGGGGAGGCTTAATCCCGACCCCGTCGAGAGTTCGAGTTCGGGCCGACGGGCGTGTGGTTAAGCGTTTTCTATTTAAACACTTAACTCACCCCCTCCATCTTCTTCTTCCTCACTTGGATAGCAGCAGGCGGAAGCCCTCCCTCTCCTCCTCCACTCCGGCGAGGAAACTCCGGCGAGGCGCGACAACTCCGGCGGTCCGTCCGTGATGCGTCGGGTGAAGCCCAACAAGGTAGGATTGTCGTTCTTGTTTCATTCTCCCTGCCCCTATTTTGATCCCAGTTAATTACATCTATTTGCTGTCGGATTTTCAAACAAAGCCCATGAAAGTGTAGTGGATTTTATTCCCTTTCCAATGCATCTTTTGGATTTGAATTCCGAGCTCCGTGGCATCCGCAATCGTCCGGTAAAAAATGCGGGGTTTGGAGGCGTTTTCTGGTGAATCCAGGGTGGTCCGACCACCCTTGGCGGCGGGGCGGCATGTTCCAGTGGTGGTGCTCCATGGTTTAGGTGGTGCGGTGGCGGCTCGGGCTTCAGGGGGCGCGGCGGATTCGACAGCGGACTCCGGTGACCTTCGGCGTGGCGGCAGGGTCTTCAGGCGACGACCGTGCGTGATGGCACGGGGAGGAGAACCGGGGTCGCAGAGTGACCCCGCAGGGGAGACACGACCCGCGTCTCGCGTGTCGTTGCACAGCAGAAGATCGGCCACGAAGGCTGGTCCGCGTGGTAGAGCCGCGGGTCGGTGCTCCGAACCGAGCCGGCCGGCCGGCCCAGGCCGGTTCAGTCCGAGGGGATCCGTTCCCCCCCTCTTCGGACGCCCGTAATTTTCATTACGGGTGTCCAATTTGCGTGCCGTCTGTGGAAGTGGGACCGTATCGACGAGACATACTTTTTGAGATGGTTTTGGGAATTTTCAATTGCTGAAACTAGGGGCCTCAGAGGCGCGACGCATCTTTAAGTTGACTTACGTTTTTTGAGGAATATTGTTTTGGACGGTGCGGACGTGTCTGATGCCCGTTTTGAGCACCATCAGCAGTGTTGGGACCCTGGCGCCGGGACGAAGCTTTCCAGGGTGGTTCCGAGCGTTGAAGCTAGAGTTGAGGCGTGGGACCCATGACTCCTCTTTTGAGTTGCGAGCAGCGTTCAGCAACTTTCTCATCGGGCGTCCGTTCGGGGCATGCAAGCAGTCGATTCTGGATGTTTTTCCAAGGGGATTGCAATGGTGCAATCCACCTGCCCTAATTCTGCATGATGGTGTGGGCCCCACAAGGCCGTTTGGGCCTTGACGGCGATTTTCCATCTCTATCCCCGAGCAACCGTTTTGGACAAGTGAATAGTACATCTTGTGTACTTTTTCGAGAGGATCGCCACTGTGCGATCTGTTGGTAGCGCTTTGGGACCGGGGTGCGGGTCCCACGTGGTACCGCTCGTGCCTGGTAAGCCGAAATGTACCTTTTTCTCCGGATATCCATTTCACTCAAGTGAGTAGTGCTTTTGACGTGTTTTTCCGAGAGCATTGCGATGGTGCAGTTCGTCCGACCTTGTTCGGGGACGTGGTGTGGGTCCCACCTGACCCAACTATGGTGAATAGTACCTTTTTCATTGGTTGACCATTTCGGGCGAGTAAGTAGTCTATCTCGCGTGTTTTTCCATTGGGATTACAACGGTGTGATCTGTTCAGGTGGGCAGAGCCTTTTATGTGATCTTATTAAATGTGGAAATGAGAAGGTGCCCTAGGGGCAGTTCTTCTACTGTGTTTGTAGCGGACACTTGGCATGTGATCTCGTGCACTCCCATGTGAGTGAAGTAATGCTTGAATAGATGTGGTTGGTCATGCCCCAGTCATTAAGGCGACAAGTTGGAGATGTTACGTCATGCCTTCACGTTGAGGTTGGGTGCTGTGTGCACGATAGCCCTTAGGCAGAAAATGAGGTATAGTATGGGAGTATACGGGAGCGCTTGGAGGTACGTGTGGTTTTTACCTGAGACTGTTTGTGCGCTTGGTTGGGGATTGACTTGGGGCCACACGTCGTGTGGGCCCCATGTGTGTGTCATGTTCTACTTTGCGTACCTTTGACCTCTCGTGACGTAGAGGGTCCCACAGTTCTCGTTTGTTGACCAGAGGGGTTGAGTTTTTCCCATGGATCTGTGCTCGATGGTTTAGATCAGCAGGGTTGAGTGGTTTCCCCTGGTCTTGTTTTGGAGTTAGATGGTTGTGTGATACCCACTTCGTGTTCGGTTGGCTAGTGTTGTACCATTTAGTAGAGATGGACAGAGCAGTTCTGGGTTTACCCTCCAGTGGGGCTGAGCAGTTCTGGGTTTGACCTCTCGTGACGTAGAGGGTCCCACAGTTCTCGTCTGTTGACAAGAGGGGTTGAGTTTTTTCCCTGGCTCTGTGCTCGATGGTTTATATCAGCAGGGTTGAGTGGTTTCCCCTGGTCTTGTTCTGAAGTTAGATGGTTGCGCGATACCCACTTCATGTTCGGTTGGCTAGTGTTGTACCATCCAGTAGAGATGGCCAGAGCAGTTCTAGGTTTACCCTCCAGCGGGGCTGGGCAGTGGGTTACTCATCGACTTCTCAGGGTTTACCCTCTAACAGAGACTAGGCAGTGGGTAACCCGACGACTCTTGAGGGTCTACCCTCCAGCAGGGCTGGGCAGTGGGTCGCTCGTCGTCTTGTTTTAGGTCTACCCTCCACCAGGGCTAGGTAGTGGGTCGCCTGTCAACTTGTTCAGGGTTTACCCTCTAGTAGAGACTAGGCAGTGGGTCACCCGATGACTCTTGAGGGTCTACCCTCCAGCAGGGCTGGGCAGTGGGTCGCCCGTCGTCTTATTCTGGGTTTACCCTCCAGCAGGGCTGGGCAGTGGGTCCCCCGTCGACTTCTTCCAGGTCTACCCTCCAGCAAGGCTGGGCTGTGGGTCACCCGTCGACTTATTCCAGGTCTACCCTCCAGCGGGGCTGGGCAGTGGGTCGCCTGATGATGTATTAGGGTTTACCCTCCCGCAGGGATGGGTAGTGGGTCACTCGATATCTTATTAGGGTTTACCCTCCAGTAGGGCTGGGAGGTGGGTCACCAGATATTATATTATGAATTACCCTCCAGCAGGGCTGTGTAGTGGGACACTCATTGACATTCCAGACTCAGTCCTTTCTATTAGGCTAGTATGTGTCTTTCCTCCGTGATTACCAGAGCGGGACCCTTGGTTGTACGGGTCAGTGATGGAATGATCTTGACTTTGAGGAGACCTCTCGACTGCGGGGCAGTGACATGGTGTGGTTTGATGTTCCCACAGAACTCTCAAGTGCGAGGGGCAATTTCCCCACCGAGATGCGTCCTTGTGACGCGACCTAAAACCGTGCGGGCGAGTCAGTGCCGCCCAAAGCAGATAGTGTCAAGGTGCGGTGATTTGAGCCCCTTGACTTGCCATTCGGGGCAGATGTGTGGGATGCTGGGCATCGGTGGTGTTTACTTCTAGGACTGTTGGTGACTCACTTTTCTTGGGCTGAGCTAAGAGATGGAGATCCCCTTATGAACTTGTTCGGGATTCTTATTGAGCATACAGATTTGTATATACCTTGTTTCTGGTTCCCATTTTCTCGGGTTTTGGTTACTCCCCTTCCAAGAGAGGCGAAGATGCGCAGGGTATGCCATGTGATTTATGTGTCTAGCTTCTCACGGTTGGATGAGTCTACGCTCCTGATATAGGTAGCGAAGACTTGAAGAGAAGTTAATCTTATCACTGTTTCCATCTCCTTGTGTCTGGATGAGTCTACCTCCTTTCTCTTATTGGGTTGAGCTGGACTCTCTACTGTACTCTTTACTGCACTTTCAGTTGTTCTCCTCTTTTATTCCCTGTTCGCTCTACTGCTCACCCTTTGGTACCTCCTTTGTTGCTTCCTCGAGCCTTCAGGGTATCCTACTGAGTATTTTTATACCCACCACTGCTTGGGCTTTGCCCGCACTTGGTGTGCCCTTGCAGATGACGGACATGTTTGATGTGACGTCAGAGGAGCTTAGGAGCCGGGATCTTGGACCGCGTGCGGTGGTTATTGTCGGGTTCCAGGCGTGGGACCCACCCAACTGTTTACTGTTGTATACCTATTTCTAGGTTTTGGCAATTTTCTGGTTGGGCGCGTGTTTTTTCCCTTTTCTTTTTCAGTTACCTTCAGCTTGTAATTTTTACATTTAGAGGTCGATGCACATTGTGGTTTATTTCTAGCAGTTTCCCTTTATCTTTACTTGTTTTTTCTTTTACACTGCACTTTTTCATTGAGTGTGCTGCGTGTGTGTGTACGGGTACTTAGGCAAAGGCCTCCCCGAGTTATTGAGCCTTCGGCGCTGGTCGCCAGCCCCTGACCTATGGAGGCAGGCTTGGGGTAGTTGCGGCTTGAGCCTGGGTAGGGTCGAGTCGTGACATCATCAAATGATGTCATGATATTCTTATCACTTTTTGGGGTGTTTTGAAACATTTTTATCATCTGAGGAGTATTGAGTACCAAAAATTTCTTTCATTTTCTTTTGTGAATATTCAATTGGTCTTCTCAATATTATCCAACATAAAATCAAATTCTAGACATCTAATTTAGAGTATGTTTCCATAATAATCAATCATAATCAAATCCTCTTCAAAAAGAAAATCCATTCAATCAAATACTACTACATATAACATAAAATTGTTTTGTAAAAAAAGACTCATGTTCACTGATCTTCTGGAATTTTACCTCAAATTGAAACTAATTGACCTGAATTATATTTTTAAACTTTTCTTCATGTGAATGAATATTTTATTCCAATTCCTTCATGACTCCATCTTTCACTTCAACAACATTGATCCAATTGTATTAAAAAATTGTAGAATTTATTTCAAGATCTACCATTTTTTTCCAAAGTCACTAAACTATTTATAAAGATTTATACATTCTAGAAATTTTTCAGATAAATCCTTCTCGATTACATCTGAATTTTACTAAATATTATTAAAATCTTCCAATATACTTTCACATACATCATAGATAATAGAGAAAAATTATTTTGGAGAAAATACATTATATACTTTGTTTAATCAATTTAAAACTCAATTAACCTGTTATTACTCCCACAAGATCTTAGATCATCTTCTAAAATGTTTTTATAAGAATTAAAACATAAAACATGGACACTTGAATATGTTGATCCAATTGAAGAAGATAGACTATTTTCATTCTCCTTAGTGGAAACATGATTCAACTGATCTTCACATTCCATGTTTGATATGTCCTATTTCTTGAAATGGAAAGATGAATATGATACATCCTTTTATTTATTACATATTGATCTTTTCTTTAGATTTATTTTCACTATATCTATAGTGTTATTGATGGCCTTGGTCGAAGTAGAATTATTCACAATGATAACTGAATCGTCCATATATCTGAAATTTATTTTTAATAGAGGAAACAAACTCAAATATTTAAAATATAATAACTACAATGAACATAATCATTTAGAGGTTACCTTGTCTCTGATAAAAAACTAAGTGGGATAGTTTAGATATTCTCAATGCTGGGGGAGGGTGAATCTCGGGTGGGACCACCTTATAACTTTATAACTTTTTTACATTTTAAAGCATAGACCTACTAGATTCCTTATTATATTATTTTATTTTCCTAATAATATAAAAGTATTAAAAATACAGAAGATGATATTTTTAAAAGGTTCACTACTCAATAATAGTAGCTTTTCCTTTATACCTATAGTGATGACCAATACTAATATTATCTACTATAATCAAATAATGAATAAAGTGGCGTGGAAAGAAAAAATCATTATCCATATGTCATATGCTAAAATTTCTGAGGGGGTGATTGAAACCATCATCTTCCCTAGACTGGTGAAAAAAATCCTCCAACTTGAATCTCCTCATTGGTCCTTTATAATAACTCTAAAGACAATATTTTCATTCTTTGTAAAGATCTTTTTAACACAAAATGTCTTTAATATTTCCAGACTAATGTTGGATGTCACAATGCTTTGTTTTATTCTCTTCCCTCAATTATTAAATGCACAAAAATGTATAAGTAACACTTATAATTCTTCACATTAGTAAATTAAAATTTCTACTTCTTATTCTATCTAGACATTGAATGTTTGATTCTTAAATATTCGTCAAACTATTAACTTCATGCCAAATGAAAACAAAAACACTATTAATTAGCTAGAAAACCCATTATTCCCTAATATTTAGTAAATAATAATCAATTGATAGCTGCAAAAAACTCAATATATTATTCACTCTCACTGATATAAATTTTACCAAAGACTAAAACATTAAACATCATCGATACACAATATCAGAAATTATTATTGTATTAGTTCTTCTCTATTATTCATGTTGTAGAAGATATATTTTAACTGAATCAAAATATATATTCAATATTATATTATGAAAATGTTTCCTCATACAATATCAAATGAATTTTACCACAAATAAAATATTTCCTTTGTTATTTCATGTGTTATTACAACTATTTTTCAATTACTTATTCACTTAGATACTTTTATTACTAATGTATAGTTGTATATACATATTTTTTGTTCTCTTAATTTTTTACATAATGTTTCATGTTCAAGGGATCATACATGTAATATTATTCACAATTATATTTTTTATAAATATCACGTATTTACTTATCTTATTCTTTGCACACAGGTGTATTCAAAACATCTCTTTCACACAACAACTAAATGGTGAACAAACCTTATTCTTAGAAAAACTAATTATCTTATGTTAATTAGTTCTACTTTATGAAATATGGTTTTCTTCAAAAAATAGTTCTTCCTACAAACTCAAGTGAATAATATAATGGTTATGAGTTCTTCTCCAATCCCATTTTTTATAATGAAGTGGTGATTCTCTTCATTCTGTAATGTAATGAGTTTTTTGAAACTCATTATGGGATTCACATAGTGGTATAACAAAAATCTAGAATCATTAATTCTTTATGACCTAAGAAGACCATAGTTATTTTTCATTCAAGATTGCACAATTCATATAATTTGTGGAAATTAGTTTGTTGAACTCCCCTCTCCCCAATGTCATGTGTATCACAATACCTCCTGATTCATCATGTATATGAAATCACATAGATATTATATTTTAGGAAAAATGGTATCTCTCAAATAAGAGTGTGATTTTACACTGAATCAATTGGCCTTATATGCTCTCATTTTATAAGTGACTTTTACCTCCTTAGCATTGATCTATCACTATCTTATAATCCTAGAAAATATGAAATGTCAATTATTAATTTTTAATGCCTAATGATATGAAAATTTTTATACTCTGAACATGAGTTAAATGATGCTAAAAATAATGGAATATTTATTTAGTAGGCTACTTATCCTTTTATGTGTTTGGAATCATGTTATGTTAATAGATATCGTAAGACACCAATCAAACTTCCATATTCATCTACAAACAAGAGTATTTAACTATAACAACTTGTTTCATCTTGACCAAATATTTATTTTATGAATTTTATCCTGCATGCATGATGTATATTACATCAGAGTGTTATCATCATTCCCAACTAAAGGATTTATCAATTTGAGCTCAGGTTGTTTGTCACATGATCAATAGATGTGGAATACATAATATATTAGAAATAATTCACACATATGAGTTAAGGTTTCCAAAAGGATTGATATGATTATTGAATTTTATCATACAATTGAGAATATTTTTTATGTTTCTATAATTATATTCGTATATTTTCGGACAAGGAAATTCTTTCTGATGCAACAGTCATCCCATATAGGGCTCTCACATTGTCATTTGATTTATAATAAATGATTATATTCTTACTACATTCTAAAGATGACACTAGAGTTTGTCTGTCATAACAACTTGCACACATGACCTAATCAGGTCATGCCACACCTATTTTGTCCACCTGATCAATTCCATAAATGCTCTACCCATGAAATTTGAACCCACATATGCACTCGTTATGGGTGCTATATTCTCCCTAAATTATACTATTGTGTTCTGGCTTAGTCAACCTTCAACCCACATGGTTGACCCAAAATCCAACATGTAGTTTAGTTATATCCATTGTGGTTTGAATATTGGAAATATTTTTTTGGCATAATTAGATAAAATAGTTCTCCGATATGCATAGAATTATCAACCCACTCAAAATTCATCTTTGAACAACCTTTATGAAAAGTATATAATATATTTTTATTTTTTCATGGCCTTCAATAATCAACAAATAATAATATCTCATTATTATTCAAAATAAATATTTTCATGACTTTCATCAAAACATATCATGTAATAATAAAATATTTCATTTTTTTTCTACATCCTTATTACAAATAGTTTTCCACGATTGACAAAAGTGTTTTAAATGAATAATAGTTAATAAATACTAATAATAAAACTCAACTTCTTAAAAATAGATCAATTTTGATATTAATATTTGAGTAATTTATTTCTTATTCAATTACAAATATATTATAACTTCACATTATTATCAATATTGGATATGTTGGATACTTTAGAAAAAAAATTCAAAAACATATTTATTTCTAACATCTAAAAAATATTGACATCGATGAAATAGATTTCATGTTCTTTAAAAAACATTTTAAATAAAAAACACACATTGAAAAAAATAACTCTTAGCCAAAGTTGTATCTTCACTATTGTGTTGGTTTGAAATAAGTGATTTAGTGATCGTTAGGAAAAGTATCATGAATGAGAAATCATATAATGTTTATTTTATTTTGAAGTTCTTAAAGACCCAAAAATTATGATGAAGTTGTATGTTGATCATTGATGAATAGCTATGGTGTTTGAGGGTGGATACATTTTATTTCTACAGGAGTCACAAATGATGGGACATAACGATATTCTGAAGTAGAAAATGTTATGAACCTAGAAAATTTAGCCTCTTGAGAGTCTGGAGAGGATCAGTGTGGTGGCTTAGAGTCTGGAACATCAACAATGATTCAGTTCCACACAATAATTTTTTCATGTGTCACAACATTAATAGTATTATCCAAACCAATCACATGTGTTCAACTATAGTGACATTGATCTTGAATATAATTGAAATTTTGAGGAAAATATGGTATATATAGTGGATCAGAGAAAAAATATGTTGCATGGGAATAATATTCCCCTAGTAATAGTGTTATGGAAACATATGAATGTTAGGTATGAGACATGGAAGTAGTAGAAAGACATATTTGCTCAGTGGTGTGAGTTTTTCAGCAGTGGTTCTTGGAAATGCTCTGGATGATAGCTTAGGGACAAAGTGTTATGTGGAATGGATTTTGTCACATCCCTAGTTTAGCATATGCATTTTTTATCCTTTTCATGGGTTTATTTGGTTTGAAATGTGTTGAATAGTTCCTAATGACATAAAAAGTGCATTTGGGAATTTTATTGTGAAAATAGGTTGGACCATGCTATAGTACAATTCATGTTTCCCCAAGAGATCATATGTAAAAAATGGGAATATCAGTTTTCTCGGGTGGGTTGTGGTCCTGAACGTGGATTTTGGGAAGTCTCCCTATGGACCATGAAAAATATGGCTTAACCATAGTCTTTTTAGGGCCAGATGGGTCTAAAATTGAAAATTCTTTCCCCCTACATCATGTTCTATCATTTGGGTCAGTATCCTTGTCATGGTGTGATAAAATCCACCATTATTAGTGGTGGACACCTCCACATCATGGTTTCGGTAATTTCATATTTTTTAATTGGTTGAATCATTCGGTTAGTATTTTGAGGAGGTTATACCTATATATTATTATAGTCTGTGGTATTTATAGGTATTTTTAATGCATCCTTGATTCATCCTCTTATATAAAATCCCATTTAATTCCTCATTCATAAGATTTTACAAACCTCGACAATTCTTGACTGAGACACGGATCACTTATCATCATTTGAATGATTACCTTAGATGATCTCTCTCCCATGGATCTATTTTGGTCCGGGTTTTTGTTTTTTCATTTAGACTAGAGGATCCCAGTTTCCCTTTTGATTTTTGACCTCATTCATTTGTGGGAATCTCCCAATGATTGAGGCTATTTTTCTTAGGATATCCATCGAGGCCTTGATGTTATTCCATTATATATGTGATATGAATCCTTCCAACATAATTCCTACGTAGAAATCCTATTTTTAATCAAATAATTGTTGTAAATTAAATGTGTTATACCTTCCCATATACCATGGTCGGTCTATTGGAACATAAATTTTGGAACATAGGTTAGTGATTGATGTACGCCATCCATTAAAAATTAAATTGGAATTAATGTGGATACTCTTGGAGAGCATTAGACTACTTAATGACTAGTGTACCTTTCCAAAATAAATAGAACATACATTAAAAAAAATATTTTTATTGAAATTAATAATTGTTAACTCAAAGTGGATTTTAAATTATAATTTCATGTACATGGATTTTAGGGAAATTATTTTATTAATAAAAAGATGGAATGCTGAAATTTTAGTTAAATGGTATTAGTAATTAATATTTTGGAGGGACCTTTATGTTTTTCCAAATATATATTATTATCATGAATTGATTATTTTTAGTGAACTTGGGATGATTCCATGGACTTGGTATGCCTAGGTTGTGATTTTTATTATTATAGGACCATAATGATATATCATATATCTGGTATGCCTCTATTGCGATTATTGTTGTTGAGGTACCATGAAATAACCCCAAGGATATGGAATACTTATGTAGTGATTATTATTGTTGGATGACCTTGATGTGATTTCAAGGATTTTTTGTTCCTCAATAATTTCAATATAGTCTATTGTGTTGTGGGTAGAGACATACACCATTGGTTGAAGTAGGTATGGTTGATCCCAGGTTCCATGTAAGATATGAGGATCAAAAATATATATTTTTTTACAATTTTATATTTCATATTTATTCATTTTTTCACATATTTATATACATTACCCACACTTGATATGATTTAGACACTATTCATGGTGGCCTACTGAGTTTTTCTCACACACTACTCTAGAGTCCTTTTGTACATGAATATATTTAATAGTTATAGGTCAATGTAAAGTTAAGGAAACTATTTTTGGGGTTAAACAGGGTTTTTAGGATTTGAGTAGGGACAGTGGGACTGATCATGTTCAGAGAACGAGTAGGGTTTATCTTTTTTGTTGGCCTTATTTTGGGATTTTCCTTTATTCTTGTGTAATTTTATTTATTTTTCATGTTTATACATTTCTAATTATCAGTAACATTATATGGTATATAACGTTTGTGGTACACAAGTAGAAAATTCGGCTATAGCCACAGTTCCAATGGTATGGGGAACATATTGGCATGAATATAGAAACAAAACTATAGCCACAGTTTTGATGAGCAGTAGTCATGGTTTCCACGATGGAAAAAATTCTTATATCCATTGTTGTGGAAAGCATGGAAATTTCCAACCTGGTTTTCCACTAGGGAAATAGGGATATAGACATGGTGGAAAAAATGGCTATAAAACATTAAAATATTGCTATAAGTGTTAAATAAATTACTCCTAGTATAATTTGATCTCCACACCTATATTACACATAATTAGGAACCTTAACACTAACATATAACCAAATTATGATATATATATATATATTATTTATATCTTTAAAAATACTAGAAATAAGAATAATCCCCATGAAAATATGTACTCCCTCCAAATTCCCGTGTGAATTATTTTTCCATGCATATTTCGGAATCCTATAGACATGAATTGCCTGAACCATGTGTATAGTTGAAGGATATATCCACATATCAATGAAAAAAAAGACTATATCCTTAATGAAAACTACCTATATCCATATATTAGGTAAACTATTTCCATAGGTAAATAATATAACCACGGTTATATGAAAATCGTGGCTATAACCATTTTAAAAACTACCAACAGCCATGGTTCTAGAGAAATCATGGCTATAGCCTTTGGAAAAATAAATTATATCTATGGTTTTCATGGAATAATGGATATATCCTTTGAAAAAAACTACTTATAACTATGGTTCCATGAAATCCATGTCTATTGTTACATTCTATAGCCACTATTTTGGATAACTGTATCTATATCCTTAAAAAAAGAGACCTATAGCCATGGTTATATAAAACCATGGTTATAGCCCTGAAATAAATACATATAGCTACTATTATTGAAAATCATGGATATAGTTACATATAAATATCTCGGTTTTCTTGTAGTGTTATGTAATATATTTCATTGATCTGATTTTTAGTGTTATTGCTACTCTAAACTAAGGGTATAATCTCTCCCTGATATCCACTTAAGGCCTCACCACTTTTCAACAACGTTTTTCATATATGGATGGACACATGAATCTATGTAATGACTCAATTTGGTTACTTATGAGTTAATTGGGTCAGGGACGTTAAATTCATACTTTAAAAAAAATATAATAATTTATTTTTGTTGTGTAAGAATTTACCACTTTTCTATCTGATACACGGTGTGTCTAGTATGACTAAAGCATATGTTTTTAGTTTAAAAGTGGTATTGTAGTTCAAAACATATTACCTAAACTCAAAACCAATAAGACACATGTGGAATATTATGATAATTTTGGAATAAATAAATAATTTATTTTCAATGTATAGGAACTATCCTCACATCAATCAAATATATAGTGTCTCTTTAATGACTAGAAGTGCATTCATTTATTTACAAGTGACATTTTAGTTTAGTACACACACCATATGCTCAAAACTGTAGACAAATTCCCAATTTTTATTGATAATTTATAATAAAGATATATAATTCATTTGTGAAGTGTAGAAATTAATCTCATGTCAATCAACACACTGTATGGATGGT
This sequence comes from Viscum album, assembly GCA_963277665.1. Lineage (NCBI taxonomy): Eukaryota > Viridiplantae > Streptophyta > Magnoliopsida > Santalales > Viscaceae > Viscum > Viscum album. Next base: position 44,162,164 of record OY728162.1, read on the forward strand.
ATCTTTAAAGGTACTAGTTCTTATAATAAAAGTGAAATTTGAGATCAAAACACACATAAAATAATCAAAATCAAGAAAATGATATTTTATTATCTTAATACATTATATAAATTATAAAAAAATAATTTTTGACATGAAGGAATTAATTTCATGCCAATATGACCCATGGTGTGGCTAGTAAGACTAAAAGTGTGTTTTATTATTTAAAAGTGACATCATATTTTAAAACACAATCACATCCCCAAAACTCATTAAATATGATCAGATTCTACTAATATATGATTATAAAGATTGATAATTAATTTGTGATGTGTAGGAATTAATATAATGTCAATATGACTCATAGTGTGGCCGGTATGACTAAATGTGAATCACATACAAAAAATAAAGAAAACATAGTTTGAGTATTATAGTAATTTATAACATGCTTTATTGGTGTATTATGGCATCATTTATATTTAGGTATTATGTTATGGTTTTAATTTTATTGATTTATTATGTTATATTTATCTTTCATTTATTTCTTTTAAGAAGAAATAAAATAAGAATTATTTTTTATTATAGGTACAATATTATTTTCCGTGAACTAGTAGTGGTGTGTATGAAAAATACTTGTAAAATAGATCCCTATTATAAGGGGGTATCATGGAAAGAAGAATGTAGGGCCACCAAGACTCTTATGAGTTAAATTTTTATTGACAGTTGGAAATTTTACGTTTTTCTAATAAAATAAGAATATTAATGTAATTATAATATATTGATTTTTTTAAAATATATTTTTTTAATTTAAATTTATTTTAATGTAAATTTATTATTAATATAGGTGTAATTTATTTCTTTTGATGTTTCAATGTGATTTTTATGTAAGAGAACACTATTATATCTCATGAATTTTATTAGTGCTAGGGATGGACCTAATAAAAGTTTCCATTATTTATCAATATTCGAAGTATTAGTAGTTTATTCGCATTGATAATGCCAAAATCATTCAATTATAAATATTGAGTAGAAAAATTAATTTCAAAAATTTCTAACAATAGTGTTAAAAATAACCTCACACATCTTATAATTCATTATGTTTCTAACCTTGTACATCTAAATGGTTTAGAATTGTTTTTTAGTAAATCGATATTCTATTGGATGTAGAATGATTTTTTTATTATATGGAACTTTTATAATGTTTTTTGAATGATCAAAATCATATAGAGTCTCATAAATCAAAATTATGTGTACATTATATAAAAAATGAAATATTTCATGGTGAATCAGATGAATTTCTATAAATTCCAAAGTCAATGTATAAAAAATCATCAGTAGATGACGTTATTCAGAGTCTACTAGATGAACCAAATCATAATAAGTAAGACATGCTCTTTAGATGATCATTAATAAATATCTATAGCATGAACCTTATACATTCATCTATATGAAGAAAAATTATTCTACTAGATTTAACCCATAAATAATTTTACTATTGCATCATCCAAATCAACAACAAAAAGAAGAAGAGGTACTGAACCTTTTCAAGTGAATATGAGTTCATCTAAAGTTGATGCAATAAAATATGATGAATAAAAACTATATCCATTATAGAAACATATATAAATGGGAGAAAAATTTTAGTATAATGAATATTTATCATTATTAAAAATATAGTATTTTTTGGAATATTTTGTAACATATTATTATGATTGAACACTTTATTTTATTAATAAATAGTTTTTACTTAAGAAATCCCTTTTTTATGATCTTTATAAAATCCTTATGTTTTGTTTGTTTTCAATTGCCTTTATGATCTTGTTTTGATCATGGGATTATGAGGATAAGAGGATAAGGGTGTCTCGTCCTATGTTATTGAGGGTTCCCATGGATAGTGAAATAGATTATCATCCAATATTTGTATTAGGGGATTACTTGATTAAGGGATATAGATCCTTAGGGTTTGGTGAAAACCATAGATATCGAAAGTTAGTCTTTTTAACATCATCAACCTAGAAGGTAAAATTATAGATATGATTTAGTAAAGTCTCTATAAGTTTTACTACGAACTTTATAATGTCTTATTTATTTTTTTTACAAGTTTCTATTTTTTTCATATATTATGAAATGATAACTATTGTTGTAAACATTTCATAACTCGGGTGATATAAAGTATCAGTACAAAATATTTTCTGATTAATTACTTATAAGTTGGATATAGCATTTTTCCAAAATACATTCATAAAGAGGTTATTTAGATTGTGAGTTTTTTATTTAAAAACTAAAATTAACCCCATATATTTCAGTTAAATATATTCTCATATAGTCTTATATTTGGTATCATATAGGATTTTAAATTTATAATGTTTTTCATAAAAGTTTCTACACTATTTTGTGTTCTTTTTGAAAATAGAATATTTGTAAAAAATGGAATATTTTATTATTGTTTCTTTTTAAAATAATAATCATAGAATACCAAAAATCATTAATGGTTCATATTTTTAATATTTTAGAGGATGAATAGATAACCTCATTATTAAGAATGGAGTTGGTAACTTTGTTATGATGATTGGAAATTATAAAATAATAGGTAATTTTATTACTTCATTCACTCAATAATAAATATTTGAATCTTAACTTAATTATAGTGTATGAAATAATTTTGATACTCTATGAAAAGAAATATATATAGTCAAAGTTCCTCATGTGAAGATTCTTATAGAATTTGGAATAAATTAGAATTTATTCTCAATAGGTGTACTATAAATTTATAAAAAATAAGAGATATACTAAGATCTGATTATGGAATCATGGATTTTATACTTGTACAGTCTATTGGATATAGTATAATTTATTTTGAAAATTATTATTAGTCTACAATCCCTTGGTGATAAATATTTGATAGATGATAATCTTGTTTTTAAGATTATATACATTTTTTCTAGTGAGTGGGAATATGAGAGGATGACTCTTTATGATATAAATAAAATTTTAATGATTTTCTTATATTAACATATTGGTATTTTCAGGCAATATAAGGTAAGATTAAATAGGTGTTCTAAAAAAGATAAAAAAATAATTATAGAGGGTATTTTTACTCTACATTCATATTAGTTAAAATGTTATTTCAATTCAAAACATTTCTAAATTTTCTAAGAACAAGAAAATAAAATGATAAGATAGAAATATGTTCTTCAGAAATAGTCAAAACGAGGCTTCTAATCTTTTAAAGGGAAGGAATAAGACAGTTTGTAAGAAATATTTTAGTTATAAATACATGAAAAAATATAAGGACATAAATGAGATGAAATATTGTTTTGAAGTGATTTTAAATGAATGCAAGATTCCTGGTCACATTAGGAATGATTTTCCTATGTTGAAAAGGATAGATAAAAAAGATAGAAAATCTAAGAAGATATATAAATCTATAACATGGTATGAAACGTAGAAAAGAATCTAACACATGGAGTATTAGTAATATAGATACTTTAATTATAATGTTGTTCAAATAAAAGTGATAGAGAGAAGGTCATGGGATTCTATAATGGTATTAGAAAGAAAAATGAATGCTGTATGGATAAGGTATATGTTGAGACCCTTAAAATTAAACTTGAAATGAAAATTAACCTCATATTTATAATGAATGTAATTCTACTTATTATGAGGAATAAAGAGAGGATTCATATGAATATCAGGATATGTTAATATTCTTTGAACAAGTTTTTGGAGTTAATAGTTTGTTGTATTTTTTTATAAAATTTAAAAAATATATTTATTGTAATAAAAACATGTCAATGAATATTCCAAAAAAATTTATACTTACATCAGAGATTTCAAATTTTATAATAGAATTTTAAAATAAATAAGAATTATAATAAATTTATTGAGAAGAAGGATTTAGTTATAAAAATAAATTCATCTATATTTAGTCTAAATATGATTTTTAACAAAATTTACCACTGGGAAGGAAATTTTTTAATAACATTATAGATAAATAAATCCACAAATAAATATCTCTGGGATAAGTTTCAATCAATAAAAACCCCCATTTTCAATACATTTACTTTTTTCTATAATTTTACCATTTTTTTTAAATGTTAATGTGGTGGAGATAGAAAATATATTATTTATTTAATTAAAATTTAATACTTAGGTTTTAAAAAATATTATATTACTAAGGAGTTGATATCTATAAAACACAAAATAGGTGTACAGATTTGGATTCCAAAAATTATCTATTATAATAATGTTGGACCCATGAAAGTTTGGGTTCCAAAATAAAAATAAATCATTATTTTATGAAGATAATAATATTACCAACAACATTAACATTTGGTATGTTGATTGTGGAAGTTCCCACCGCATTAATGGAAAATCTATATTCATTTAAAATATTATCATGATGACATGTGGAGAAATCACTTTTGTTGGTAATTATGAAGTGGAAATGAATGGCAATGTCACATTTTTTCATGGTAAAAATTCATTTTCAAATGTATTATATATTTTTGGACATAAGAAAAAATTTATTAGCCTACTTGATTTATTTCATGAGTGATACCTTAAAAACATCAGGAAGGATAAATATGTTGTTCAATGATCAAAAAGTAAATTTATTCTTTATACTAATAGAAATGAGAATGTATACAGAGTACAGCTAGAATACCTTTGGTTAAAAGATGTACCTTATCATAGTGAATTTGAGGATCGATGTTTAATATTTCATTGATGTTTAGGAGTGTATATTTTTAATAAATTATATTGAATTTATAATTAATGAGTATTTAGAGATCTTCCCAAGAACATGATTAACTATTCTAAATTTTGTGATCTTTATAAATTTAGAAGGAAACATATTTATTTTATAAAATTCATTACTAAAATTTTAGCATATAATTAATTATATCCATTAAAAATTGATTTAATTAGACCTACAAAAATTGGATATATTGGTGGTAAATACTATATTTATTCCATTATTGGATACTATACTAGGTACACATGGGTATTTTTTTAGTAAAATATATAGAATCCTATTTAGGTTTTAAAAAAAATTACAACCCGTGTTCGAAATGATTAGAATATAATTGTGGATACTATTCCTTGTTATGTTGGTGTCTATCATGAAAACTCAAGTTTCTAAAAATAAAATTAGTAGAGAAGTGTATTTTAAATAATTTCCAATCAACTAGAACTCTTGAATAAAATTGTGTAGTTTAATGGAGACATAGAGTTCTTTAGAAGATTACTAGTACCATGATGAGTGGATAATAAATTACAAAATTTATAAAGGGATTAAGTAGTTTATACTTATTTTTTACTATAAATAATTATTTACTTAGACCTATTATTATTAAAAAATAAAATGAGTTTAGGATTGTGAGAAATCTAAATCATTTGTACTTTCTAGTTTTTGAATAAAAAGTTTTCATTTTGATTACTAAATATAATTTCCATGAATTTTCTCCAAAATTATATAATGAAATTTTCCTTCTCTATTCTAAATCTAGTTAGGTGTATGTATTTTTAAATAAGATATGAACTAATTTTGATAAAACACATCATTTTAAATTATATGAATCTTATCATGTTGTTTTTAAACATCTCAAAACATATATTCATATTTTTTAATAGAAAAATTATTTTCAACCCATGTTGTAAAATTCTTCTTGTTAAATAACTAATGATGAAATGGTATTTTAATTTATAACTGAATAATAAATTCAACCTATTTTTGAATAAAATCTTATTTCAAACCCAAAAAACCAAAAAACTAGGAATCATCCAATTGATGATATCATTGAAGATGTAGGTTAACTAATTAAAACCAGGTGTTCCTTAAGAAATTAAAGTGATAATTATGAATATTTATCACAATTAGAACTTATGAAACATGATGAGTCTTATGGTGAATAGATTTAGGTAAAATAAATGTAATATGAACTCAATGAGTATGGATGGAATCATGTTTTTACATTGGATGAATATCCAAAAAAATTATATAATTGATGTAAAATTGGTTTTTAAAAATTAATGTGTTCAAAATGGATATATAGTTATAAATAAAGAAACAATTATTAAAAAGTGTTATAATAAACTTTAATGCATAGAATATGAATAAACATACACTCTGGTAGCAATACATGAATCTATTTATATACTAATATCATATATTACATTTCTAAATATCATTAATTTTCAAAATGGATTTAATGTGTATGTTTCTTAATATATATATACAATAGGAAGTTTAGGTATAACAACCCCTAGTTTTGAAAACAAATAATCTATATATCATGATATTATACATACTATGGCTCTTTATATACAAAAAAGGCAGTAAGATCATATTATGATATATTAACCAATTTTGATTCCAAAAAAATTGTATAAAGGGAGTTGAAGATCCGAACAAAATTATTAATTTTTTAAAAGAATCCCTAATTGTTCAAATTTATTTCAATGAAATTATATTTTTTTCAACACCAATTACGGTAACTTATTCCTTCAAAAATATTATGAAACCTATATTTGAAATAACAATGATAGGTGAGCTTAATTTTTTTTGTTAGGTTTTAAATTTCTCAAAAATTAAAATGAAATTTTATATATGAATTTTTTTTATAAAATGTTGACTTAAAAAATTAAATGAAATTACTAAAAGTATATATAATCCTATCAAAAACTAAAAAACATTATATCTTGTTTAATCATGTAAATAATTTGATCAAAATATTTTTAGAGAAATGATTGGTATTTTACTATATCATAAATATAGTCAACAAGATTTAATGTTTTTTATATGGTAGTGTATGAGATTTCAAATATATACAAAGTGTCTCATCTCAAATATTTAAAATGAAATTTTATTTACATTTAGGGAACCATATATCATGTAATATTTTATTCTTCTGGCAGATTTATTTAATTAAAATTTATTTTGGATGCAGACTTTAGTGGATTTAAAATTGATATAAAAAGTACCTACAGAGATTTTATTATATTTGGACAATTAGTAGTTTCATATCCTTATAAGAAAAAAATACAATGTAGCTCTTTCCACAGCTCAAGATTAATATTAATAGTTGGAATTTTTTATGCTCAAGTGTTGTTAATGCAACACACACTCATTAATTTTTTCATGATTTTTATTAAAAAATATTTTAGGTGTGATAAAATAAGTTCCATGGATATTAATTAAATCCCAAAACATCACTTTCATGAAAAGGAAACAGACATAATACACCATTTCCTTCAGGGAAACACACAAAAATAATATTCCATTTTAAAATTCATCATAAAAAAGGACTACTTATTGAAATTTTTAAAAAAACCAATGATTTCCAATAAAATTGAATATATTAACTAGAATCCTTGGATATCCAATATAAAATTATCATTCATATCCACTTATTATTTAAACCCCTATTTATTGTATAAAATACAAAAAATGTGGAGTGTAATGTTTTACTATGTTTATAAAATTCGTTTTGTTTTCTTAAAATTTGTCAATTTTTTTCACACAAACATTTTGTACAATTTTTTTGGGAAAAATGACCATTGAATTTTATTGAATTTTTTTATTGAAAATGATTCTAGATAATGTTTTATAAAAACATTGTGTTACATTTTTCCTTTTTTTATGGATAAGATTATCCTAAAATGTATCAAACAAAATAGTCTGAAAACATCTTCAAAAAGAAATATTTTTAAAACCCAATAAGTTACAATCATTGGAAGGTATTTCATAATGAAATATTAAAATTTTCTATGAGATGTAAATTTTTATATTTTTATAATATTTCTTTTTTTATTCTATTTATTCTATTTATAACTTTACATAATTTTAAAATTATAATTTTTTTTGAAAAAAAATATATTTTTTGGAATAAGTATTTTTTTATAAAACTCATTTCAATAGATTTAAACAACTCATGAGTTCAATTTTTTTTAAAATTGTGAGGAAACTGATCATCCATTGATCTAAATAATAGTTTCAACATGATCCAATAGATTTGGGGAAGGTGATCTATCTCCTATATAGAATGTATAAAGGGGTGTGGTCCACCAATATTTTAATCCATTATTTTCACTTAAAAAACCCTTCACTAGCATAATATTCCTTCTACGATTTTTTTGTAGTTCGTTAACTAATGAAATTTCATATGATCAAAAAAAATGACCTCCTGTAGTGAAAACTCATCCAAAATTTCTATGAAATAAATTAGGATAGAAAGAGACTGGTGTCATAATAATTATACATTATTAAAAAAATTATTATATTTCATGTTTGGGGAAATTTGTGTGAATTAAAATGTTATTTTGATATTAATTTTCCTGATATTATAAATGAGTTTTATTCATATAATTAGTTTAGTGTTGAAGAAAATCTGAAAGTTATATCATTTACTATTTTTGGAATGTTTTATATTTTGAAAATATGAAAAATTATGGAGTTGATTGTATTTTACTTTTATGGAGACAAAATCCTGGAAAATCAAAAGATTCCAGACAAGCTAGGTAGTTTTGAGTAGTCAAGAGAAAATATTATTTTTTATACTTATGAAAATTTAGTAAAATTCATTATCTTTCTCTGGATGCAATAATATTGGGTATTTGTATGGAAAATTATCTCATTAAAATGAAAGAATATAGATATACCTTAATGTGAAATATATATATGTTCTGGAATTCTTATGTAATATTATGAAATTTAATATTTTTATGATTGTGTTCTATTTCATAGATGATTTCAATCATGGGATGATAAAGTTAAATATTATCTTATATCTGAGTTCGATAAACAAATTTTTGGATAACTTTATTGATGTTTTGAAAAAAAAAGTAACTCCAATTATGGAAAAGGAATTATAATTATTGAAAAGAACGTTAAAAAGATGAGGATAGTTTTTTTACTCTTTTAAAGGATTCTATTGACATTTTGGAAAATGTTGTGTCCGAAATAGAAAAAAATAAAAGATAATTTTCTTAGAAACATAATGAAAGTAAATTTTCTCAGTCCTTTCTATAGAAGAAAGAAAATATTATGAATTATGATACATTTTTTGATTTTATGAAAAAATATATAATAAAATAAATCAGATGACCCTTGTTATGGGTTTGAAAAGAATGAAGCATTAGCCTTAAAAGAGAAAACATAAAAAAATTAGGGAAGAATAAAAGGGAAGGCTATAAGAAGGAAAAGTTTCAAAAGACTGGGTGAATTAAATTTTTCCAATGGTAGTTAAAAATTTACATGCCAATTAGGAATTGGAAAGTCAAAGAGAACATCCTCTATTAGTTTCTACTCTGTCAGTTTTTCAACCAAACATTCCTTAGTCTCTTCAATTCAAAGTACCTAAGGCTCTGCCATCAGTTCTATCTAAATCCATTGATAAGGAAAATTATAAACTATATATATTGAAAAAAAATTATATAATTAAATGTTTAATCAAATATTGAATCATTTTATAATGAAAAATAAGATTCACAAACCAAGATATAGGTAAATATTAACATATAAATTGAAGTGAGTGAAGATGAGTCTTCTATATCATTATCAACTAAATATGCTGAGGATGATAATCTCTTTGAATCGAAAAATACAATATTCATAATTATAATCTAATTAATATTAGAAAAAGGATTCATACAATCTTCAATCCAATAAAACATTGAAGTGTTGGATATTTTTGAATAAAAAACTGATAATTAAAAATAGGAATATAGAACTTAATTACCTTTGGTTCTATCCCTTCCAAATTATTCTTTTGATTCAACTCATTCTTCTTCTAGAACAAGTGATCGTATAATATAAATGGAAATTAATAACATTAATTACGTTTTAATGTATCTTGAATATTCTCTTCATTAAATTCCAAATATTCAAGAATTATATAAGTATATTCCAAGGAAGATTGATTTATCAAATAATTCAAACTCATTGAAACAATATTCTGAGATTGTGATTCTAAATGAGACAAGTTTAATTATTTAAAGGGGAAATCCAAATATAACTCAAGGATGTTGAAACATGTTCTTAAATTAATTAATCATATATAGGGAGATATAATGTTTTATGATAATTGGATCAATCACATATTAAAATAAAAATATCAATTTTGAAAATTGTTAGGAATATAGTTTTATATGTTAATGAATATTCAAGATCTATTGAAATTATTATGTATCATTCAATTACTCATGATGATGAAGTTACAGAACAAAAGAAGAGGATTCAAAATTTAGAATAAGAAATGTCTAAGTTGATATATGGGAAAATAAAGATACAAATTATTTCAAAATAAGTTGGTAACATAAAATTAGTTTTTTTTAAATCTGAGAAGTATCAATAGAATAAAACAAATATTAAATTTATTTTAAAATACATTTCATATAAATATTTATTTATTTTTTATTAAATCATGTTTTTCTAAAAAATAGGACACACTTTCATGGATGTTTATTTAAAATGAATTTTCTTCTATAATTATTTTAGATGGACTTTTTCCCTAACATATTTCAATGAATGTATTTTCATATTATCTTTATATGAATGTTTTTTCATATATATAATATTTTTTTGTTGATATATTTTTTTCTCTAACATTTTAGGTAACTTTCTACCTCCTATAAAAACTTTTTAAAAATCACAGTGGAGAAAAAAGTGAAAAAACCTAACATTAAAACAAAACATTTTGAAAAATTTTGTTTTAGAAAGGGGAGAAATAATTAGAGGTGGAGAAATAAATAAAAGAGTATAAAAGGAAAAATAAGTGAAAATGGTAAAATATAATGTTTTATAAGATATGGGGAAATTATCTTCAAGGTTATTTTTACTTTAGCTTTTCTACTTGGATGTTATTATTTGAGATTTCAAAAAAGAGGGAGATTGTTGTGTCGAAATTATTAATCTAAATAAATTCTAACATATGTTTTCAAAAATAAAACAGGCTTCCTTAAATTATTATTTTTAGTAAATTTATATTTCTCAAGTGTTCAAATTTTTTTTATAAAATTTATATTCTACCAGATGTAGAATACTTTTTACATTCGATGGAACATTGTTAATTTTTTTCAAAATAATAAAATCGTACCAAGTCTCGTTAATCATGTGAAATTGTAATTTATAAAATAGATGAATGATTTCATGGTTAATAAAATTATGTTCTATAATCTCCATAAGAAAAAGTATCACCAAGTCCCACCATGTTATATTATACAAATTATACTAGATAAAATAAATTTGATAAAGGTAAAAATACGCTTTAGATGATCTCATATAAAAGCATACTAGAGAAACCTTATACATTATATAGAAATAAGAAAACTTATTCTACCATATGATGCCTTTAAGGAATTTTAATGGTGATTCAACTAAATCAACCATTTGATGAAAAAGAGGTACTGGACCTTTTTAAGTGAGGATGAGTCTTTCTGAAGTCCTTACAACCAACTCTGAAGTATGTAGAATATGATAGTTATAGAAATTCCTATAAATAGACTTTTCATTCGTGGATGATGATGATTTGGTATTAATAACAATATATATTTGTTTTAATTTTTTTGTAATATATTTTTACGAGTGAATTAATATGTTAAAATTTAGTGAGTTTTCAATTAAGGAATACATTTCTAAGGATCTTTGAAAATGGATTATGTATTCATGCCTATAATTGTTCTCCTAGTCTAGTATTGGTTGACAAATTCCATGTATTGAAAGATAGAGGTTTTAAATCCTATGTGATCGGGGCTTCCGAAGGATAGGAAAATAGAATATATTCTGATCTTTGTATTGATGGCTTCCTTACTCAAGTAAGATATACCTTTTAGTTTTTTTAATCCTTGGATACCCGAATTTATGGATTTTAACATTCTTATCATTGAAGGTAAAAGTATGGATATTATTTTATATTTTTTCTGAATGTTTATGTATGAACTTTATAAAGTTATTTTTACTTTCTGTTAAAAGTTCCTAGTTCCCTTCTTCACACTTTAAAGAAATATTGCATTTATAATACTCATTTGTTAACTATGATAATGTAATGTATTATTTCAAAATTTTTCTGATTATATTAATATGAATTAGAATGAGTATTTTTATATAATACTTTCACAAATATATTAGGTAAACTATATTTTTTTATAAACTATAATCCCTCCTGTTAAGAAAATCTATACTCTTATGATCTTACAATAAAATCCTAATATGTAATAGTTTTATTCTCTAATATGGAATGAATTTGTGTTATTTATGACTAAAAGTGATTTTTAGTTACCTAATTATTATATTTATATTAGTTTCAGGAAAAGGAAAATTATTATTTTAATAATTAGAGAACAATCATAGGACAAAGAATTTTTTTAGAACTAATATCTCCAATAATATATTTTCCATTTATATAATTAATTTTTATATAAAACATGGTTTTAAAATATATAATTATTGATATATTTTAATTTTTTGATATTTATTCTTCAGTTTTAATTTATTCCATTTAATAATAAGATTCATATAATATTATTTTTCTGAATGTTTGATTTTAAATAATACATCATGGATAACAATATTTTCTATGGGATAGAAATAAGACTTCACACTATACAACACTTAAGTAGTTTTGAAAACAAATGTGTTTAAAATAAATTTCTAAATTTACACATACTTAGGGATTATCAACACCTCTGACCGTGTAAAAAAACATGGTACAATGTTTTTAATTTATCTTATATAAATAATTACAAAAAGAGAGACTATCTCCCCAATAAAATGTAAGATTTTTAATCCACCTTGAGTAATTTGGTAAGTTGTGGGGATTGAAATTTTATGGGTCACTAATTTCAATTTCAACACTCATTGAATTTTTTAGGTTATTGTAGAAATATTATAATATCACCATTAACATTCACTATAGTTAGTATTATGTTAAAAATTATAGTGGTTAAAATACTAATTAACCTCAATTTAGGAGAATATATAAGTTCATTATGGAAATATTTGATCCAGCCACAAGCTACCCCCCCACTCCACCCGATGTGTATACCTAGTTAACCTTAGGTGAGTATTTAGGATACTAAATTGGCTCTACAGTATCCATAATTTGACCTGTTACATGATCTACCTGCTCTGGTTCCCCACCTAGGTATGTAGTGATGATTGGTATAACCACCAAACCACCTCAAATAGTACACAAGTTGGTGAGTAGCACTCTGGGAATAATGGACACTCAAATGGGAGGAATTACCATCATTTTTACTAGGATAATAATATTGAAAAAACCAAAAACAATATTATAATAAATAAAAAAAATCCCAAAACATGATATTCCATAAACTATAAAGGGATAAAATAAAATAATTCCCACAATAACTCCCATGACAGCAACCATGATCACCTACATGTCAAAAATAGTCTCCATTAGGTAGTAACATCAAATTTGATCTCCAACTGCCTCATTCATACTATATTTATATATATAAATATATGAGAATACAATTATACTCGATAGTATCCTCCTTCAAACCAATCATGAAAATGTTAATGATGCATGCTACATCTCCAGTGAAAAAAACTAATAAACTCACCAATCACCTAAATTATGTTAGTTGTAATTTCAACTCGACCAAGTCTCACTCTCCAAATAATAAATATAAGTAACAATATGATGATGCATATAAATAATTAGGGTAATATAAAAAACGATTAACACTAAACCAGTCAGCCTAAACCTAATATCGTACATTTTGTCTCTCAAATACCATCATTATCATAGTCCACATCCACCAAAACACATCACAACCACATCAACACATCATTTCAACATATTACCATATCAAATAGTATATGTAAATCCCTTAAAACCTTGTATAAATAGATATTGTGTCTCAATCCATTATATCTTGTGTATTAGTACACATAAAATAAAGGTATATATTATAATCTAAAGTCTCTAGAACCCACATATTCACATATGTCATAACCAAAGGCCATAAAAACATGTATGATCATATATCATATACAATAATCCATTATAGACTATATATTCCTACATACACTATATGTATGAAAGAGAGAGCTGTGTAGGGGGAGTTTCCTTACTAGTGTAACCTACATAACATAGATATTTAGAAGACACCTAGAACCCAAGGCCAAATATGAGAATCATTTACCATATCAACTTGTGTTTTTAGTGTAATAAATCAGAGAACATGGTGATATATAAAAAAACATGTCTTTCCTAGGTGAAACTAAATAATCACTAGACTCACTCTTTAAATAAAATCTTTCATCACACCCAAAATATATTTCTAAGGGATGGGAAAAAACTCTTAAGAATTAAGGAATCAAAATTCTATTATTATTAATCAATAACCCATTGATTTTAATTTTTTATTTATCCTTGAAAATTTTCAATATTAGATAATTTAATCATCCAAATCAATATAGATTTAATCCATTATTCATATCCAAACTCATTACATCATTTACCAATCTGTAGATTCTTTTCAAATTTCATGATATTCATTATAATTAAAGAATAATCTCGATTCAATCAAATTAATAATTTAATTACCACTCTAAAATTCTGAACACAAAGACTCTATTCCTATACAATGGTTGATAATATCCAAAGGGGGGAATAATATATATATATAAATAAATAATAAGTATGCATCAATAAAATTCATAAAACAATAATAGATAATCATCTGATATCCTCATCATAAACACCATTCCACATTTTCCCTATCATCCATCGTCAACCTCAACATACCTTTAGCATGAAATAATATCTATATCATCTATCCTTATATTCTTAAACTGTACATTGATTACATTAAATGTTTCAAGGGTTTTAATATATATTTATATATATTCATTGAAACAAACTATAAAAATAAATTAGTAAAATATATTAAAATGAAATAATAATTAATTAATTAATAACTAAAAGAAATAGAGACAAGGCATGAATTATTTTAGACAATAGTTTTTCATTACAATATCATCATTTTATTTTACCTTCTTGATTATTTTAATTATTCATAAACAAATTTTATAATTCTAAATAATAGTAATAGTTATGTTAATTAGTATTTAGAATTCTAATAAAAATGTGAAAAGATGTTATTATCATCTTTAGATGATTATAAAAAATAATATAACCACTTTATACACTACATTCCATAAGTTCATATATAAAAATGATTAATAATGTTTAAAATATAGGATATCTGTGATACTTAATGAATTCATTGATATATAAAATACACATAAACATGAAAATCACATAATGAAAACATATAAATATCTCAATTTCCTAAGAAACACTATACTCGTTTTCGGATAATGTTTTAAATGAATATCCATTTCATTACTCTACTCATTTTTCCTATTTAATTTGTTCAAATAATTTAAATAAAATAATTAAAATATAAAAACAAAAAAGAAAAAAACTTGCTTGAATGAAATAATATAACATTAAAAAATACTACCATTATTATAGTCACTAATGAAATAACATTGATATCCCAATTATTCATTTCATTTACAAATTATTATCATTTTTAAGTTAATTTCTTCTATTTATTCAACAGTAAAATTTTAATTGTAGTTACAAAATTACACAGAATATACTAAGGATATTTTTTCGATCCCCTTCCTAGTTTTTGATGATTTATGTTTTGTTTAAATATATATTCTATGATACACTTATTGTTTTATACTGAACATGTACATAGAGAGGGAGAATAGGTCACAATTTCAAGGAATTGTGATGTAAAACACTTAACCATCATTGTCAAAGAAAATTCTATTTAAAAAATGACCTAACGAAACAAAAAAGTCATATTAATTACTAATATGACTTTGGTATGAAAATGTAATAGTATAATTATATATGTAACTATATTTATAATATATATATTAATTTATGATATAAAATATCAAATCAATTTGATGTAAAATCCCATTTATTGGAAACCAAAAATAAGAATATAGGATTATGGGTTCAGAATATACAATCTAACACTCATTCACATTATAAAAAAAATATAATATGCATAATGGACCAAGAGAATATATTCCAAATAAACTGAATAGAAATTCATCATGACCAATTTCAATACATTCTTCAAATTTCTAATTCCTCCAAAAATTGAACCTGAGAACAAAGACACTTATTGTAACCCCCCCATAACTCATGGATGAAATCCTCATTTCTAATTTCTTCCCCTTTCCCATGTGTTATATTGATCCCTAGAAACCCATATCAGTTGATTTCATGAATGGAAGTTAAACATCCTCCATAATAGTGACAAAATAACATCCTTTTTTGTATAAACCATCATTAAAATTGTTCTAGCCATTAGGTTCAATGAACTAATAGTATACACATAAAGAAAATCCAAATAATTTTTCAATAATTGGAATAAGAATAAATTGGTAGATGAAACACCCTTTTGGATTGGATCAATTCCCTTCAGTTATATCTTATCCACATGAGAAATTTTATGGCCTACAAAAATAGGCACTATAGTCTATGCTATTCAAATTCATAAATAGATACCATAGGATGTGACTTATCATAGACCCCAGTTTGTTTGGACGGTGGATTCTTCTCCTGATCTACATTATCAGAAAATAAAATATTTGTAATAGAAGACCCAAAAAGATGTTCACATGGAGCAAAACATTTCATAGTGATAGATTAAAACCCAATCCATATGAATAGAAATCCTAGTTCACCAATTATAGAATCTAAAATATAGATACTAGTTCCCACTACATCCTATCAAAAGCTAACTCTAGAAAATTGAAGCATCTTGGGCTGTGATATCATAGGTGATTCATATTTACGATTCCATCATTGGGGAAAACCACCAACATGTTAATATGAACTGGCATAAATAATTACCATGCATTCCCTCTTTCCAAAGTTTGGTGGCTTCCATCCCTCTCAATGATGATCTATTCTCCTTGATTGAAAAATGATGAAGGGATGTTAGTTCCTCCTTCAATGGATTCCTCCTTGAAACTTGTCTCCTAGTAAGGGTCTTCCTGATAGTGTTATGTCAAGTTCATGGAACGCATTTCGGGTGCCATCTATTTATGTAAACTAATTAATTAAATTTATTCTATCTGGACATTCTTGTTGTTGTTGACAAGGCAACAACCTTCACTTAGGAGAGTAGTCACATTGGGAATCACTGACATGTCTAGGTGCTGGGAGAATTATTCACGTATATTCTTCATCTATGGATGGAATATCATTGAGGCATATTCAATGTGGAATATAATAAATCCAATTTTTATCCTACTATATCTAATTCTGAAGGTTTATATCTTACAAGTCTTTCACCTTGGTCATACCATGTTTTCAATGAGGTAGATGACACAATAGACACATATTGTCCATCGATTCCACCTCATGCATACCATTATTTCATGAGGTATGTATTTGGGTAAAATTAAAAAATTTAATGTCTGGTAGAGATGGATTAGGATGTCTGGATAAGACAGACTAGGGAATTAGATGAAAATCATGTGGATATAGAGTTGACTAATGAAGATTCCACGTGGAGGCAGATCAAGAACGTGTTTCCCTATAAGGGAATATGACACACCTAGAAGTTCATGTATTGATTGATCAAAATACACTAGTTGAGTTAGATATAGTTGGTGTGACTGGTGAATGTAATATTTTGAAACATAATGATTAATCAGAACACCACTTGGGGTGGACCATAGAGGTTCATTCCTTCGGATGGAGAACATGAAATTTTTGTCAATGGATGGATCAGAAATCCCCATAGAGTCATATCTCAAGGTTTTTCCCATAAAGGGAATATGTGACACAATTAATATTGATTGGAAAATAAATTGGGTGGATTAAGGAGGTGCATCCTTAGGAGGTATAACCTAAAAGGTTTACTATTGGATGTATTAGAATACCTCATAGAGGAAAATATGTGGGTTGTGTCCCATAATGTGAAGATTTAACACCATGATAATTGATCATAACACCCCTTGGGGTGGATCAGGGAGGTACATCCTAAGAAGGGATCACCTATGATTATTAATGGATGGATCATAACTCCTTGTGGTGGATGATCGAGGAGGTGTGTCCTATAAAGGGAATATTTCACACTATGAATATTAATCATAAATTCCATGGGGTGGATCAGGTAGGTGTGTCCCTATGAGGGATAACCCGAATATTTTACTAATAGATGGATCAGAATTCTCCATGGAGTCAGATCTAGGGGTAGTGTCCCCAAAAGGGTCGATTTCACATAGTGAAGATTCATCAGAACACCCCTTGGGGTGGATTAGGGAGGTCAATTCCTTGGAGAATATACAAGAATGTTTATCATTAGATGGATCAAAACACCCTATGGGGAAGGATCCATGAGGTGTTTCCCATAAAAATAATATATCTCACCCTGAAGATTCATCATAACACCCCTTGGGATGGATTAGGGAGGCACATCCCAAAGAGGGGGACCTAAAAGATTTACGAATGCATGGATCATAACTCTCCATAGAGGAGGATCTGGGAGGTGTGTCTCATAAAGGCAATATCTCACATAGTACATATTTATCAAAACACCCCTTGGGGTGGATAATAGAGGTATATCCCTAGGATAGAGACAAATTTTTACCATTTTTTAGGATTTAAATTCAATAAGGTGTCCTATATACCATGTGTAGATTATGGGGATCAAAATTATTGTAGTTGATGCCTTAGTTTAAGTTCATGTGATAAGATCTATCCATGTATTTTAACATCATGTGGTAATGAATCTATATTCATTACATACACCAAGGTGGCCTGAGGGACTTGAAAGAGATGTCGTCTCCTAGGTGAGGGGCATGATCTTACTAAGGTTGTGGCTCAAAAAAAATTAGAGTTCATGTGGATGTTGGGTTTGAACCATATCGGGGCTTTCAACGTATCCTATTTTATTGGAAATTAAATCCCTCATAGTTTATAATCAGCTATTAATTACACCTAAGGATGATGTCAAAAGTAGTGGAACATGTGGCTGGGTATTACACATGAAAGAGATCAATTGGGTGAGGATGATTTTTGGGTCATACACTAAGAAGGATTACCATTTGAATGGAGGTTTTTTCTAAATATATAGGGAATTCCCATATTAATGGAGTATGGGAGAATATTATGATTTCTACTAACCTAAAATACCATGTCTATCATGCTCAATGTGAAAAAAATATGTAGTAGACCCAACACATGTGTCACGAATAAAGATCAAACAATACATAGTGTGGGGATTACGAATGAAAGATTCCTAAGGAGGATCTCATGTCTTGTGAGGGTAGGCACTGTGGATAAAATCCCACTCCACTAATACATGTATCATGCTTCAATAATTTTATAGGGTAAATACAAATTTTAATGTCATATGTTGAGGACATAAGAACTTGGATACTTCAGACCATACAACTCATACATGGGACAAACACATTTTCTTCCAGGTAGCTCGGATGTGGGGGATTCACTCCTCACCTATCGGGCTTACAAAACCACTTCACATGCACCTAGGGGTATTGAATGTCTCTTATAATTCCTATGATTAATTATGGGGAGAAGTGGTCACCCACGAGGTCAATGTTACGATCTCTATACTGAGAAGAAATAAGAAATATGATACCTATGATGTGAAGTAAGAGATATTTCAACACATGCATTATAGGAATAGGGGACATCATCTAAGGGGCCATGAAATTTTTGTGTGAAAATTTGGAGGGGGAGAATTCAGGTGGTTCATGGAAGTTATGAGTGTTGTGCACAATGGTGGATCAAGTATAATACTCTATATAAGGGTAGTCAATGGATCTTCAAAATAATGGGTGAAAGTAAGATCGGGGTTGCATGAAGGATGTATGCTTATGCACACTCGAAATGGAATGAAAAGGGTTTGGTGAGGATTACCAAACTATGGGCCTAATCAATTGTGCACCCACATGGAAATTTTCTCACAAGAGTCTATACCTTGGGTCCTCTATGCTTTCTTGATGACATGGATGATTAGTCTTCTAAAAAATAGGGTCAAACTTAATCTTCAAGAGATTCATCCTAAAAAAGGGGGCAAGATTCAATTTATAGTCGAAATCTATAGTGATGGGTGTAGAATATTTTTTTCATAGAAAAAAATTTTGTGTGGTAGGATTTATTTCCTCTAGATATCGGGTGCACAAGATGTCTCCCTAGACGTGGTCTTCAGTGTGAAAAGAATACCTTTTCATACATCACATTTTCCTTTTTTTCACTTTAATTTTGATTCCTTTCATCCTTTACTGAAGAAATGTAAAACCCCATCTCCTTTAGCATGTAAGATATTTTCACATAGAATATAATATTATGTTTAGTCACACAATCTTTTGTGCACCATCCTTGTTGATTGAAGAATATTTTTCATTGGTGGGATGCATGAATGGGTTTTAAAAAACTGAGATGTATCTTCTAAAGATATAATTTCAGAACCAAAAAATTCCCCCCACCCCCCATCATAATATGTGTTGAAATATTACCCAATGATTAGATTCTAAGGGAAATACTGAAGAGAGGTGTCGCTTCCCATGGGTTCATGAAAAAAATTTCATGGGGAAGGAAACACTATTCCGAGTGTGTGAAATCAGCTGGTCTATGCAAGGAAAAAGTTGGAAGGGAATTTGTATGCTTCATTTACATTCTATGTGATAATATTTCTTCACTGATGTGACTATGTCATTCTTTTCCCTAAAAAAACAGTCTTCGACTGCTTATTTTTCATAGAAATTCTCATTAACACATCTGATTCTTCAACCCAACCCTCATCTTTCAAGACTTCTAATCTAATTTAATACATCATCTACTTTTCTGAACAAAACTGTTCATCTTACGTTCACATTCCTTGGACATTTCAGACTCTTCTGAAATGGTCAACCAAAAAAACTCAAATGAGATCGAGGATATTGCTACTGCTGCTTGGGGAGCAAAAATTTATAGGAATCCTCCTTTCCCTCACGCTAGGAGGGACATATCAAATAATCATATACTAATTTCCATGCTAACCAAATCATAGAAGAGCTATCCACTATGAAACTATCTCCCAATTCATAATTTTTGGCTACTTCATGAGGTCCCAATCCCATATCTTGATGTTAACACACCACAATTGTGGTTCACATGAGAAGATGATCTCAATTGCTGGAGCATAACAATTCACAACATTCTAATAGGGAGAATGGGGTAATCATTGTCTATGCACTGAATGGGTGGACCAAGATGATCATGGGGATAGGATCCAAAGGCTGTATAATTCCCCACCAACTATTCCACCATTTCATAGAGTAGCATGAGGTACAATAAAATGGGATGGCATAAGGACTGGAACCTACGATCAGGATAACGAGTTACCATTGAATGGGAATTGGCTTACTGGGAATGGTACACCATATATTTAATATGGTTGAGTTTTATTATATTTGTTTGTATGAAGTGGTTTGGATATTGCATTTAAAATTTTACCATCAATGGGAGCTGGTGACAAATCTCCTTACCTGATGGTCCCAATAGACGAACATCTTCCATCTTCATCATGGGGATGTTATCACCATTTTGTTGGATATCTAATGCATTGGTGGAGATCCACATGAAGTATTCTATTATGAAAATTTCCTACCACTAGAGAGTATAAAGAATAATAGGAAGAAGGATCCTTTCCCAACACAAAACCTTTTGTAATACCTGAAGATGAAGTTTAGACATGATCCCTTCATCTACAAGTACATCCCAATCATGGAATGGTTTGACATGTTTATAAAGAGGGACCCAAACATGGGGATGTCAGGCTAGGGAAAATAGATCCCAATAGCACTGTAGAGGATGAGGTCAGAATCAAACTAGTTGATCTTAGATGAAAGACAATTTGGCACATGGGGGGTAGAACATGGTAGATTTATGGGAACTTATAGCCAACTACACCATGATAAATACAACATTCTGGAGCATATAGATTCATCTATTTAGGGAAAAGTGGATGGACCAATTCTCAGGGATGCTAATTATGGAGGTGATTCTGGAAACTACCAATATATTCAACCCAGTGATGCCTATGTTTGCTAGTCTCTATAGCTTATAAGGGAATGTTGCAAGTGGAAACACACCAAAGAGGATATTTTTCCCATTAAAGTTATTACATGGATAGAAATTAGTGCACCTTGGTGGTTAGGAATTACTAAACACCATCTGGCCTCCAAATACTGGTATGCAACCGTCTCTTTTGAATATTGATGGGGTCTGGCCAGTGGCACTTGATGAGGAAAAAATCTGAATTCGTATGATAAATAAAACATCCAACACTTTTCTACTTTTATTGTTCCAATTCTATACAACCTTCAATACACATTGGATCATATGGAGTGCTAGGAGAGTTGTTGAGGTGTACTATTTGTGTCCAATATCATCAAACATGTCTATAGTGAGTCGTATATATCTCTCTCTTTTTTAGGATGTTTAGGTGACTCCAGCCAAAGATAAATACTATCTATACAAGGTTCCATGAAGAGTGTAACCCCTATATTGTTTTTCATATATGGTGTTTTTTGGTGAGTGTAGGTTTGTGTGAAATAATTATTATACCAATAAAAAATGCCTATATTTGCCTCTTGATGGAATATTCTAGAAACTGTGTGGAGAAACATATTAAGTCAATTGTGAGGAACTGAATTATAATGGTTGATAAAGATAGAGGGGATCCTTAGTAGTGATAAAGCAGGAATGTTTTCCGCTAAGGGGAATCCTAGGTATCAAACATAGTTCTTGTTGAATCTACATTGGTTATGGTGCAAGGTGATGTTGCACCCCCAACTCCTAGAAACAAATGGTCCTTAATTAATCCTTTGGATAATGTAGGTTGACTCCATCATGAGACATGAAGATATAGGTATAATACTAATAAGTTGTTTAGTTACCTAATATAGCCATATTCCAATGATATCATCCACTCTCTTTGGTCAGCTTGGAGGATTCTTCAAATATAATTTTTAATAGAGGTCCTGTGAAGAAAGCTAGTTTGAGATTGAATCAAGCTGTCAGACATCAAGACCATTTGAATTACACTAAGGGTGAGCTTACATCAGAGGTATTTATACTTGATTTCCATGGATTCTTAAACTATTCAGTGATATAAGAATGACCATCCCTCTTCCTCGGTGTGAGTGATTCTTGGTGAAGAGGAAGGGTGATAGGAGGAACAACTCGTCAATGACTCTTATGAGGAGTAATATAATGACCAGGAAGTATAAGAACCTAGTAATAAAGAATATTGGAGATAATTTTATCATAATGGGTGTCCCTAATAATATGGAGAAATCACTTCCTTTAAAGAAGAATTATCCATGTTCCTCGAGGTAAGTATTAACCTACATACCTCCCTTGATATCTTCCAATTTTTTATTCAGAACCTCTGACTGAAACATTCCCTATATAGGATAATATTAAAAATGTAAAAGTTTACACTATTGTAGAGGGTGGATGTGACACATATGGTTCTATATATCATGCTCTAGGGCCTATACCAGGTTCTGAAATTGATGGTGGTCCAGTTAAGGAGTTCAGGGTGACAACCTCAGAGCCTCAAATCCTCCCTGTCATTTATTAGGGTACGCACTCTATTATTCGAATATCATCATCTACTATTGAGGAAGGGGTATGCCCAAGGCATCTCATCATCGAAATACCAATTTTTGAAGGTAATAATATATTTTAGGTCATCTTTCCCTTGTCATATTTCTATACATCCATTGCATTAATGTGTTCGTTTGTTCCATTATACACTCCATCAATCAATAGACGAGGAGTTGGTGCTCGATATTGAAGTACCAACTGAAATTGAGGGGTATCCTATGGTGGAGCTCCCTACTGAGACTTAGGGACTCGATTTTCAATATCTCACCTCTCATAAGTTTCTTTCTATCATATAAAATAAACTGGTCATTTTTTGATCAAATTGACTTAATTGTTTCCATTTCAAGTAGTTATATAATGGTTTCATTCATAAAAATAAAATTTGGCCGAAACATCTGGGGGATTATTTGATCACCACATCACTAATTATGGATATGTTCATACAAGATGATCTGGACATGGTCCCATATCCACAATTTATTATGGCTTTGAGTGACACCACTAGTGGGGTAAGGCTTCATGATGGTAGTGATGGAGTTGTTGAGGTTTCAAGAGAGGATGGTTGAGCTCATGATATGCAGCCCATCCCATCTAATAGGATGCCTAAGGAGGACCCTATGTCCACAATTATCATGCATTTCATTGATTACATGCCTACAACTCCTAAATATATATAAGTCATTTATCCTATCACAATTGAATAGAATTAAATAATCCAATGTAGGGTGTGGAAGTGCATAAATCTCTTTATCACCAAGACCCTAGAACCATAACTAGTGGGCCATATAAAATCTCTCCATCATTTTCAGGCAATATTTTCACCAAAGGGGAGGATTCTAGTGGTCTTCACACACTAGTCTATCACTTCCTTCCCAATTGGGTTCACGGTGAAACCTATAATTTTGAGGTTTCATGGAACTCGCATAGGTCTAAAAAAATTCAGAAGAACAATGAAGTCAATAATTAAATCCTATGTCTAGTGGGGAAAATTAATGAATGAACTTATTTCTTCAATACGCAATAAGATATCATCATCAAACTGAGGGCTTATCTAGAGGACATGGAGATAAAGATGTGGAAGGAAACACATCAAATATTTTATTTCCTAGTTGGCAATAACCAAGCACATATGAGAGCTGATGAGATATTTTCTAAGTAGATGAGGAGGAAGTAGAGTTCGAGATGTGGTGGCAGGTTCTAAATTCCACACACCAAAGAATGGAAAAGCTACAATTCTCAATTACTGTAGTACATCCATAGATTAAATATCTCTAGAACTCAATATAGGCTACAAAATATAGGATACCCTTTATAATTATAATAACTTTATTATAACGTTTTGAAACCTTTCTCCATTTAGGGACACCCATATTTTTTTGTTTTTATTATTTCACTTCAGTAATATTTTTTAAACAACCAACGACCAATCCCTAAGCTCACACGAGTGAGTATCAATGTGACTAAATAGGTAATATAATATGATTTCTCATTGGAATGAGAATTAATTATTAAAATTGAACAATAAGGGTATTTTATTTAGGACATCCCATCGAGAGTGTTTGGAATGAGAGAGGATGTACATGAAGAACATGGATCTTGGAATAGATGGACTTATTTTCCATCATGCTCTAGTGAATGGATGGGGTAATGCAGAAGATATTTCTACTTGGATAATGTGGATTGGAAGTTGTAATTTAAATGCCTAAAAATATATAATGTAAGGATAATGGTGTGGCGATATTGGATAATTTATGACCATGTCTGAAACACAGTATCGGTATCGTTATCCTAGAATTGGGACAAAAAATTATCGTCAAATTCTAACCTTATTCATAATAGGGACCCTATCTTGGAATTTCATACAATGTCTTTCGGGATGCCTTTCCAATATAGTTTCTGAGCAAGTATGTCATGATTCCATTCCATTATGGGGTTACTTTAGAAGTGAAGATGGATAAGGATCCAAACAAGGGGCATGTGAAGTGTGGAAACAGAGTGATGGAATCTTTGAAAGGATTACAACACTCCTAGAATTATTCCATCATGAATTATAGCACATTGGTGTGGGAATATAGGTTTGAGAAAAAAACTCATCATCCAGGAAATGTATCATATTTGATGTCAAGCAACCGCTGAAAATGTGATCAATGCGATAACTGACCAACACTAGAGAAGACGACCTCTCAGGAAGGGACTATGATTTTTTTACTTCATTTTTTCATCATGTAAATGATGATGATAGAAATGATATATAACATCATATAATAATTATGTGGAATTGAATAGTGTAATTCAATGTGATTAGGATGAATCACATGGTTTAATGTTATGTGACTGAGATAGAGTGTATGGGGCTTATGCGCCATGTGTCCATTTATTTATTCTCCATTTCAAGTCAAAAGGGAATCATGTGTTTATTGTGTAGGGTACAGTTTCAATTAAAAATCACGAAAAATCGACATTGGAAACAAAAATATGTGGCTACTCACTCAACCATAGATGTGGGTGAGTATCCCAAAATGATATATAATGCGTGGCGGGGTGAAAAACATGATGTGAATGATGGGCCATGTAGTCTTAATTCCATATCTCATATTCCGATGAGGTTTTACATATAGTTCGAATTCATGATGCTTTTAATATTAGGAGGTTTGTATCAATGGAATATGCATGATATTGAAAAAATTACTTGATGTGAATAGAGGGGACTGGGAGGCCACTAGATACCCTATAAAACATAACTTAGGAAAACCAAACATATATAAATAGTTGTAGGTATTATAGACTGGACCATGGAAATCAATTTAAGTCATGATGTTTGGACTTTTTTAGGCATTTCAACAACATAGTTAAAATATCTGCCAAAATTTTTTATCCCACATGATCCATGCTCATTGTGGGAATAATGAGTGGTGAGGAAATGTCCCCAATTCATGGATGTTTACACTGATGGAAATGGGATTTTGGGTTGGGAATTCTCCAACAACACTGGTGTCTCTACTCAATGTGAACATATGCTCAAAGGGGGAACACCAAGGATTTCATAATTCTACTGAAACATAGGGAGGTGGAACAGAGGTAAGTCAAGACATCTAAGATCTAGATAAGGGGTGACTAATGGGAAGGGATCAACTATTGACCAAGTTTGAAACACATAATATGGAATATATTTTCAATGATCAATTAGGGTGTTGGCCCGGTATGAGAGGTGAGCCTTGGACATACTCTATAACTGTTAGGGGGGATATTTAGATTTGAATGATGATAGAAGTCCAAACCGATAAATACTTGATGTGTGGGAATGAAGAGAGGTATGTCTATTTTGGACTCAAAAAATTTGGTTCCACATCACAATGTACTCAGGGAATGTAGATGAGACATATTGGGAAGTAGTATTTTAACCTGGGTGTTGTAAATAGTTTTGTTCACAATGCTTGGACCATGGTGGGGAAAAAGGGACAAATAATTTAATGAATCATTGTTGGGTCTATAGATCAAATGTCTATGGATCACTATGTATCCTATAATGATTGGAATTAAGCTACATGAATTTATGGATAGGTAATGGTATATGATTCACTCATAGTGATACAAACAATGGAAATTAGAGTATAATGCACATACTTTTAGGTTTTGGGGATCAGACCGAAAAGGATGTGCCAAAAAAATATGTGTGGTGCAGCGAATCGATAGACCTAGCATGAATGAGGACCAAAGAAGACTAATACTACACCACACATTCCTTGAACTCATTTCAATATAGATTAAGGTCATAAGGGCAAGACCATGTACAAGTCCAAGGTGTCGAATAATTGGTCAATTTTTGGATGGGCCTAAAGATGTGAAGTCTCAGGGTCACTACATATCCCATAAAGAAGGGAATCAAGGCACATGTAGTTATATAATAGAGTTTTACGTATCAACTATAGTAAGGAATATCCCCTTCGATTAGGGATTTATAGAATCCCATAACTACCATGGGGAATCCCATGTTTGGGGAACGAGGTAATGCTTGTAAACAGTCCCATGATTATTGTATAAGGCATCCCAGTTCAAGTTTGGGTAAACATCATCTCTTATTTTAGAGGAATCCATTGTACATTGTATAATTCCATTTTCTTATTGTGCATTGTAGACATTGTGATTTTTATATTAAATTCACACATCTCAGAATGTAAGGGATCCAACTAGTTTATGGTCATAATTCATGGACCATGAATTCCATTTTAAGGTTATATATCTTGGACCAGACACTTGGTTTAATTTCATATACCAGGGATATGGATCCCTAGTTTAATTTTTTAGAGCTCAAACAATGCGCACAGTTCAATTTCATGTTTTTGGGATTTTGAATCCTATTTTATGTTCTTAGATCTCAGACCAAGAATAATGTTTAACAATCTATTCCTGAGACATGGAATACTCATTTAAGTTCATAGATATCAAACCAAGTGCTTCGTTTAACATCATGTTCATTGGATGAAGACTCCTAGTTTAAGGTAGTAGAGCTCGAAATAAGTGATCCAAAAGTATATGTGTGGAAATTTAGTTGATAAAACTAACATAAATGAGGACCTAAGAGTCCCATCACCTCGACACACATTCCTGAGAAGAAATCTCACACATTTAAAAGTAATAATGACTGGACTGGGGGATCCCTCATGTGAATTACTACACGAGTAACTTGTCATTGGTGGAAGGAATGATATGTTATCTATCCATGGTGATCAAATAGTATGTTCTATTAGAGTAAACCTTGTGAATTATTTAATTTTCATCCCACATGGGATCCAAATTTGGAGGCTTCTTTTTAGGTATCGATGGAGTTATATGAGCTATTATTGTATCACCCTAGAGGGAAAATTGGAGGTGAACCTTCTTGAAGAATAATTTTACAATCCTACTTTGGTGCCTCAATAGACTGGGCAATGAATCAAGCATGTTCTATAAAAGGCATTCCATATCATATATATGGAATTAGTCTATTATTTATGGAATATTTTAATCTTAGAGATCTATTTGGAGTAATGGTATTTTAATCTCAATAAGTTGGACGACCTCTTTTCTATACACTAGGGAATATGGAATTACCTGTGTAGAATTATTGGTCATTATCTTGTAGGCCCAAAGGATATTGGGATATTTTTTTCCAACTTTTCATATTCTATAAAACCATATTCTAAAAAATTTTAGAGAGTTTATTAATGAAAAACTCAATCATTCCAGTCTCCAATGCATGGTATCCAGATGTATGGTTGGATTAGATAATGTAGTTCATGTATAGCCTCTTTAGCTCATCCACACAAATGTTGGTGATGTTGTCTGTAAGAATGGATTGAGGAACTCTGAATCCATAGATTGTCTGGGATCTCACAAATTCAAACAAAGATTGTCCCATGACTTCCTTAAATGTAATTTATTATTGACACTTGGAAAATTAATATGTTGCAGTTAAATTTTACATGGACAGGAAGGTCACAATATGTAGATAAGGTCCCACAACATCGAGTCACCATACTGTAAAGGGATATGAATACTATTTATTATGGAGGGGATTCAATGATTTATTAAAAATTTTGGCATGGATTTGACATGCATGAATCCTTTTAGTGACCACAATTCAATCATGGACCATGTAGGGATAGAAATAGCAGAACCTCCAAATCTACTAGGAGAGCTTCAAATATACCCATTCAGCACTATAATAAATTGAATGTACATCGTTAATAGCATGAGGAATATCATATACAAGGATTAAATGGATTAGAAATCTATCAAATCCATGTTTAAAGATATTTTCTTAAGTTTATTCCCACATAGAAGGGTGAACTACATTGTGAGTCAACGGAATCACTCATGTTCATCTCTATTTGAGAGAAGGATGCCATGTTGGAGCTACTAAACTAAATGGGTTTTCAAATTGGAGGTTTTATATGCTATGGGAGAACCCATGGGTCATGATGTAGAAGCACTGGAAGTCGATTGATTCAGCTATTGTCTTTCATCATCCTCTGAAATGAAGGGAGTGATGACTCTATGATGCACCATATGAATTAACAGAACATCCTGGTCATGATCTACAATATATGATCCCCAAATACCAAATGAATCATATCATCCATTATATGATCTAAGAACACGAGTCACCTATATCTAAGAAGGTAACTAAGATGTTAAATAGAGAGTGTTCTCTATCAGGGGAACATTCTCTAAATTTATAACATTATAATTACCATTAAAATATTAGATGAATAAATAAGAGTCTTCCTTCACATGAAAGCTATGAACATCAATCTCGATGGAATTCTCAAAACCATCAATGAGTGAATGACACTCTTCCTTGTTTTTGTTGTAGAATTCTAATAACATGAATCAGTATGACATGATAGCATGTGTCGGGGTAATGGAGATGATCCACAAACCTCCTCTTTTTAGAAAGTTATCATTGGGCCTTATTCTAGTTATGATATGGGAGGAACCGTCAAAATGAATATTCCAAAATGGCATATCCTAGTCCACCGAGAGGACATATTCATCTAGGAAATTTACATCCAAGGGAAATTCATCAAGGGATGGATGGGCAACTAGGAATTCTACAAATTCACAACCCTTGATGACCTTCTACACGATGAACCTAATATCAAACTATTGATGAATAACTACCCATAAAACCATCCATCCCATCATCATGGGGTGGTTCATGATGTAAATTAGTGGATACACATGGGAGTGAAGATGTATCTAATGATGCTATAGATAATGCTGCAACCTCATCACTACAAAATCCAGTGTGATCAATTTTTCTGAATATGAGAGTATCTCTTATATATTTATAGAATCTTGTGAATAAATAATAAAAAAAATTATATCTATCCTCATTGTTCGTATGGTTGATAAGGGAACCAAGGGACCATACATTTTTGGTCACATAGAAGACCATGTGCTTCCGGGAGATATGTGGCCACGTAACCAGATGTTGTACTAGATACTTCTTGATTTCTTCAAATGAATTCTAGAACTCTTCATCACACTGGTAAATAGTTTTTTTCTTCATTGTACTTGTAAAATTATTACACTTTTCATCCATATGGTAATATATAGGATAAGTGGACATTAAGTCTTCAGATCCCTCAGAGGTTTCTCAGATGGGGGAATCTAGCTGATGGACTTCATCATCATTTGGTCAATCTTAATACCTTTGTATCTGATGACAAAGATGATAAAAATCCAAGTTGTAACCCAGAAAGAACACTTCATAGGGATGATCTTCAAATTCTAGGAGATAAGGAAGTCTAACACTTTCTCATTTTCTCTGAGATGGTTCTATTACTGGTGGTATTTAACCACTATGTCTTCCATGTAGTATTCCATTAGCATCTTGAATATTTCTTTTAATATATGGTTTCTTGTATCACTATTAAGTGGACCCTTCACACTATAGGCCAATGGGAATTACCTAATAGGATAAGGTCTATTGAGGTTCCCTAAAGGTGCTAGACCTCCCATCCTTGGGGTCTATCTTGATCATATTTTACCCAAAGTATCAATCTGTAAAAGAGAGATCCTAGAACTTGTCTATATCTTTGATCAAAAACTGTGTCACAAAAATGGAAAAATCATCCTTTGGGAAAAGTAAATTGAGATCCTAGATCTCAATAGATACTTTGATCTATATGTTCTTCTTCTTGACTAGGATGATGTTAGCTATCCATTTGGGGTACTACACATCCCTTAATAAGATGGATTTGATAATCCTATCAACCCCAGCCTCAACCATGGAACAATGGGAGGGGTTCATTTCTCTAGGAGAATTATTAAACCTGTGATGTCTTAACGATATATCAAAATAGTGTATTATGACTCAATGTCCTAGTCTTGGAATATCATCATAGCTCTAGGAAAATACATCACTATCCTTCTTTAATAAAGCCACCTACTTCTTCTATTCTTCTAGAGCCATGGATTAATTGATAAAAATTATATTTGGATCTTCCTAAGTAATTAGGTTCACCTGAATCAAATCATTGAAAGTGGTAGATACCACCTCTTATAATATGGGAGGAGAATATTTCAAACTATCTTCACCATATGAGGTAGGAGAATCATTAAAGGGAGGTTCATCTAGACTTGATGAATCTATGGAAACATGTGTAACTACATTAGAATATATAAAATCCTTTCTAGGGGACTAATGATCTACGAAAACCATGGTGAAATGGGTTGTTGATCCAATCCCCTCAAGCCTTCAACAACATATTCATTGCTTAATATCGAAGCAATAGTGGTGGGTTGACTTATGTCGATTCAACCTACCTTGGTAGAACTGGCATGAATTCAAAGAAATGGTGTCCATAGAGTGAACATATCGATACTTCCTAGGTATATGGGTTTTTAGTATCACATGGTCCTATCCTATGTACTAGTACTAGGTAATATTTGAATGATCCTTATGCATAGTGAAGCAACACATATTTCTCTCAGAAATGACAAATAAACTTCAAATGTCTAAATTCTTGGCCTCCAAATGATGGATAGAAATAATGAATGCATCATCTATGTCTACCAATGGATTGGTCTTGGTGGTTGGGTGAAAAATCTCATTGTTCTAAACCTCCTTCCCCTTGGTCCTATATTAACCATCATCTAAATAGTGGGTATCATATGAGTCAAAGGTAGACACATCACCTTAATGTATCACTACACAACCATTGGGGTAGTATTTAAGGAACTGCTGATATAAGGAGGTGAATTCATCATGAAAATTAAACCACAAAACACCTAGAATAATATTATATGTAGTATCCTGTAAGACTACCATGAATTCAACACTAGCTATCAAGCCTTCGAACTAGGTTTTAAACTAAGTCATGCCACATGATCTCTAATAGATTATGTCATATCATTGAATCTTATAATAGGAGGGACTCAGATTAGCTTCAATCAACCCCAAATTTATGATCAATTGGGTTATAAATGTATTAATCCAAGAACCAATATGGGTTAGGAACCTATGGACTTTCACATAGTTGAACTATCCCATGATGTAAAATATGAAAATATTCCTCTATATGGGGTAACCTTCATCCTATCAGGATAATTAAATGATAGCTTCACACTCCCCACAGGTCTCTATGGCTGTTACATATGCTTCAAACTGGAGTGGATCCTCAAGGATTCAGTAAGGGCCTCACACATTTCTAAGGAAAATCGAAGGGCCTCAAGGAGTGAGAGGCTTATACTTATGCTGAAACAGTTCTTCCACACATTGTACTTCCATAGTAGATGCACATTCCTACCAGTAGGGTGATACCATTTGGTGGGATGTGTGATTGGAATTTCCAGTTGTACTACTAGGTTCTAGATGGTTTTGGTGACTTCCATCGGTTAATCAGCCAAATAGTCCAAAATCACTATCATCTAAATGTCAGATGATTGAGGATTGGATTTATCTAGAAGCGGTTGATCACAATGTGGTGATGAATTCTCTGTCTATTCAGTACAAATATTAAATAGTTATGGCATGTCTGATGAATTGGTCGAGGAGTATTATGATAACTAAGCACTACAAAACACCTACATCAATGTCCTGGTAGCATGCACAACTTTTTTTAGGGCACCGGACTACGTATTATAGAAGTTTTCTTGTCCTTGATCTCCTATTTGACTGCATCCGATGGGGGTATTTAGATATGTTTTAGGGTCTTACTCATGATTTTGTAGTGTGAAAAAATCTATAAACCTGATGGTGTTCAAGGATTCATATTATTTTAGGTCATTGGGGGAGTATTATTGGGTTGGGAGGACCCAAGGAATGATTCCCAACTCAGGTGGCATAAAATTGCCTAGTTTACGAGATGACTTTGGAAATGGTGGGTGAAATTAACTTCCCTTATTCATCCCTTTCATGAAAGTCTGAGACTTATAAGAATATATCATTGATGAATAAGCAGTGGATAGAGAATGAAAGGAGGCCAAAGGAGTTTCTTTCTTGCCTGAATGGGATAGGATGACACCATGGGAATGTGAAAATACACTACAGTCATACTATTCACCATACTTATGGGTAAAAACATTTGAATCCTACTGATATTCACCATTACATTCATGGTCAGGATTAGAAAAGATATGTTCAAATGGTGTTTGGACATTTCCCAATTTCACTAAATTGTTATCCACTTTGTCACAGAGTTAATCCTTTAACACATAACACTATTTTATAGTATGTATAAGGATCCAATGGTAATGTAAATTCTTAGGGTGGTTAGTAATATTGGATTCATGGGGTTCTTACACTCTATATGTTGTGGAATCCCATGATCTAGGGAACTGATGAAATGGATTAGAACATGTGAATCCTTCAATGAATACATTATGTTCATTCTATCTTGGATGGTGATCTTAGAACCTGACATTATTGAGGGGACATATATTAATGAGGGGATCGAGTTTTATTATCTCTTCTAGGAGGATGCACTTGGTGAGGCAGTTCCATATGGGTTTTTTCTTGTCTAGGCTGATCTTGAAGAGGCTGATGTACATGGTGAGGCTACACTGGTAAAGGGCCCAAACACTACAGTGGATTGGGGGGAATCTTTTTGTATGGTGGTGGAAGTCTCTACCTCGGTGGTCCTTCTTGAGGGAGTTGGAAGATGTAACAATAACTCCTACATAGCCTACTATGAGGATTCCACCTAGTGCTAGGCCATGTTAGAGAAATATCAGAACTCACTTGGGATGTTATGAGTGATAAGGGTAGGGATCCGCCTATTCATAAAATTCCCCCACACAAATATTCTGTTGTTGAAATTGAGTCTTAATCATGTGATATCAATATGTGATTCCCTTCCACAAGGTGTAGAAGTAAATAAGCACTCATTTGGAATTTTCTTTCACTTGAAGAGATCAGTGAATCTTGTCTTTTTCATGGTGGATATGAACTGGTACAGGATGTTCTATGAAGGTCATCCTAACCAGTGATGGGTAACTGGTTGTACTAGATAAATGATGTCCCTTATAATGTTTTAATGAATCATCGAATCTTTGTGTCCACTTTCCAGTCTGGGGTTCCCAACAAGGGTCCCCACCGTGAGATGATGTGGGCAAGATATTGTAGTGGGTAACCCATCTCATTGAATTAGGAAAAGATAGTGTTTCCAAAATATGGGGTTTCTCTCATGTCATCTACCCATGTCTGGTATAGTTTTCTATTGGGTGAGGGGTCCACCTATTTTATTTCAATGGACTCTAGTCGAGCCATGAGAGAGGAAATCAAATAGTCTTGGTGATGGTTATTTTCCTGATGAGGATCTCTAACCGCCAAAGATCTCATAGAATCATAAACTTGGTATGCTAGATCTTCTTCTTCTGGGGTTGAATGGATAGGATCCTGTGAAGGTGGTTATATTACTTGGGAGGAATTAGTGACTCATTCCTTGACCATTTTCCATACACTCTTCCCTATACTCATTTTGGATGTTTAGGATTGTAAAGATAAACTAGGGGGAATTGGCCATGGATGACATGTTATTGCCCCATCAAAAGAGAAATTGGATCCCTTCAGGTAGAACAATAATCCATTCACTGATTGGTAAGGACATTATTGATGATTCTCTTCTTCTACATGACTTACTATAGTAAGGAAGTAGCTGCGAGATAAGCCTCATTCGTTGGTGTGATCTTAGAAAAATCAGAGGGTATAAAGAACCCATCCTTATATTTAAACTTATTGATATTTCCCCCATAAGGTAATTTCTTAAATGGATATCCGAGTCTAAGAAACTACATCTATGGGAAGGTTTGGAAACTTTTATGATTATCTCCCTGATACTACCCTACCGCATTGCTTGGATTTTCCTCATCAAACCCTATTTTGGTGTCCATATCCTTGGACGATTTGGGAACAGCCATGTTCACCATGACTGTACCATGAGTTGAATTCTCATTTTTGATGGCTATGTCAGGTTTTCATAGGATAGAGATGATGTGATGAGAATGGTACTTCTCCCAACCACTAATCTGTATATGTGGAGATTCATCTTCTATGATTATAAAGAGAAGGATGAGGCTATTGATGCATCTCGATTATAGGGTCTGGTGGTATCCATGTGATGCAGGGTGTTGTGACATTGGGAGATCTATCAACACAAACATTCTGAACTTCTGATCAAAGTCATCAATGTGATCATGTCTTCCTCAATAAATAAAATTACAATTTCAATGGTTTTTAAGTGTCACCCATCATATTTATAGGAATCAAACGACCTCACCCTTAGTGAGGAATTCTTGGATATCAAATTTGTAAGTTTTATTTTCCCAAAACACCACTAATAACTAATTAATGAATACATTCTCCCATTGAATATAATGTTCAGTGGATGGTACATACTCTTGATTATCCCAATCATCTATCAATGGTTTATGAGAGATGGGTGGTGTAAATAATATTGATTGGTTTAGCGTCTAGATTGAAAATAGACAATCCACTATGTGAGTTACCATTTTGCATCATTTTGAGTCTTCGGTTGGGGGTGGCACCAACAAGATCATCAAATCTTTAAAGGAATATGATTCATGTTCCAGGGAAGTGAAAATATTTAGAGAGGTTTCAAGAAACTCACCATATGAAGGTGTTATCCTAGACTAGGACAACACTCCATGATCTTGGGTGGTGGTGGAGAGGGAGACTAGAGATGAAGGATATGGTTATACCCCAAGCCCCTAGAAGGGATCAAAAACATCCTCCACCTACATGTACCAATGGATAAATATGAGGATACTATGGGTTCCACCTTATGGTATGGATAATCAGACATTTCGGGGTCCTACCCTATACCTATAAGTTGGACTGGGGGATCCATTTCTTAGTTATCTTCTCCCTTAGAATTATTATGATTGACAAGTTTGATGACAACAGAGAATTTCCAAATATTTATTCATTGATGGATTTTTTTCTACCTTCTTCCTCATGATGGTTCTTCACGGAAAGGTAATTCTTCAGTATTTTGAGGACCTCTATATTGGTCTGTTCATAAGTAGGGAGGAACTTTACTTTGATTTGTAATGACATAAGGATGACCTATGTGTTGGTTGGTGGTAATATAATGGGGAGGACCTATATATTGGATGTTCTAAATGGAATAGGGAGGACCTCCATTCTAGTTGGATGCTTTCCAAGGAGGACATTTGAACTAATAAAAATGGACACAAGGAAGGAATCCTTGTAGAAGAGCTAGAATATGGAGAAAAATAATGTGATGGTTGTTAAAGGCATGGGGAGGACCTCTGTTGTGATTGGTGGGAACTTGAGGAGGACCTCCATTTTTCTTATTGAAAGATTTTGTAGGACCTCCACTCTGATTTGATGTGACATAGGGAGGAACTACATATTTGGAAGCATATGTATAGGAAGTACCTTCATACTTATTGTGAATGAAGTGGTTAATACTTCTTCATTTATTGTTGGGAACATGGAGAGGACCTCCATGTTGATTTTTATAGTGTATAGGACCTCCACTTTTTTTGGTGATAGTGTGGGAGACCTCCAAACTAAATCTCATCATTATAGGTCAGCTCAAAATTGCTATTGTTATAAATGGCGATAGACAAATTTAACCAAGCTTTCTTATGAGTTAAATGAGGGTTTGATCCTAACTAGGAAAATATGGATCCTTGATTGTCTATTGCAGTGATATGGTAGAATTTTCCAATGGTGGAAGGGACCACTAGAGTCATGGAAGATGATACACCTTTTAGATAATTCCTCTTGTTTTGTGCCAGATGTAGACATCGGGTAGTCCATACTAGGGCTAGGGAAGTACAGGTATAGTACACCTATTCTTTATCTTGAAGGACCGGTCATTGTTAGAATTGAAATTGCCTGGTGGTAGTCCACCTTAGAGGCTCCCGGGTGGTAGTCGGGGCCAAGGTGACTCAGGTATCCCCCACCTCCACATAGTAAAAGAGGTTTTAATATGATCACATCGACGAAAGCCTCCAAAAGTGATTATCTATAGAAATGGGAAGGGGTTTCTCTCTCCACAGTCCTTGGGGTTGGTAGTGACAATGAAAAACTGAATACTCTAGGTCCTTGTGGTCCATGTCCCTTATAGTAATGAACAAATCATGCTTATATGGTTTTATAAGGGTATCCATCACCCTTATTTTGCTAATTTCATAGGATGTTATTTGGCATAGGTTCCTAGTAGATGAAGTCATGGAGGAGGTGGTGTTGTGTGGGAATACCACATTAACATTCCTCCTACCCCTGTTCCTATAGGAGTTGGGTGGTTGATTTTCTACCGATGGGGTCTTGAAAAGTAGGTGGATTCAATAATCAGTATATGTGAAAGTAAATTTATGTCCAATTCCCTAGTGTAAACATATATTTTGAAGAATAGGAGGATCCATGTAGATTATGTTATAAATTGATATATTCTAAATGTTTACTACCCCAATTTTTTTCGAGTTCCATGTTGGGACCACCATTTACTTGGTTGGAACTGGAACCAAATATCTGAATACGATGAAAATATAAGCTTTTTATTTCATGAATTATACTATTCCACATATTGAGAAGAATAATTTCATGTTGTGTTCACCATTCCTATTTCTGACACTTTTACTGGGTGCACCGCCTGCATGTTATTGTGTGATGGCATGTATTGTTAACCTACATTACTTCTTTTCGAAGGTGGATAAATTTCATCACTATCAATGGAAATGTATTCTCCTTGATCAAAATGGGATTATGTTATATTAGTTCCTCCTTACATGGATTCCCCACTTAGAATATGTCACTCAGTCTAGATCTCCCTCACAGAGTTAATTCATGTCACTACAAAAAATGGCTCATACCAACAGATATTTGTGGACATATAATATATTTGTTGGTAAAAATGAGCAATACCAACAGATATTAGGATATATATGAATTGATTTTATGTACCAACACATGTTTTTAACAAAAATTATATTCGCTGATATTTATAATTTAATTCCAACCAAACTTTTACCAACATTTAAATCTATTTCATTATCATGGTAATACTAAAATTTTGATATATTTATACTATCCTCAGTGAATGTTTTAAAATATAATTATTTTAATAAAATATTATAATCATATGTTATCATCAAAAAATTATATTTTTTTGATATATAATATATATATCTGATATAAAACTGATGATAAATGATTATAATTTTTGAAAACACAAATAAGATCAAATTTACACTAGTAAAAACTAAAATAAGAACGTCACTTATATATTATTTCATTATATTAATTATATAATTTTTAACTCAGAAGGACCCCTACTAGGAGGATCCCCGACTGTGTGCCTTCCTCTACTTCCATCCATCGCCATCTCTCCATCCAATTTCTCTTACTGTCTCCCCAAGTTAGCATTTATTCTCCTCTGGTCTATTCTTCTCTTTTAATATTCCGTTTCATTATCTTCCTTTAAGTGCATGTGACCCATCCGAAACCTAACCCTATTAGGCTGCTTTATTTGTTGATTCTCGAAGGTAATGGTTTGTGAGACTCGATTGGGGTTTGTTTTATCCATGTTTGTTGAATGTATTTTAGGGTATTTCATAATCTATTAATGGGTAGTGAAAATTATATATTTTTAGTGTAATACCTAATATGGTTGTTTTAGCTATGTTTGTTGAAGGTGTTTCAGGTGTTTTAGTGTAGTGTGTAATCTTTTTTAGGGTAGTTCATAATCTATTTGTTTTAGTGTGTTTTATCCTTGTTTGCTGATTCTTTCTTGGTACTGAACTTCTCTAGCTGGGAAGCATCAAAATATGGTGACCATAAAATTGTATAGCTAACACTCCCATCATCCATGCTCACATCAACCTACCTCCCACCAAACCATTTCCCTCTATGAACTTCCGAATCATTCCAATCCTTTAACATCACTAGGACAACATCCTGTGGATTATTCTCACAAAACTTGATTATGTCAACTGGATGAAGCTTCAGTCATTCCTCTTCATCGCCTACTATAAATTCATAATGTATATTCACATCAGATCTCACTTCATTAGTAGTAAGAATATAGAGATGGATAAAAGTAGTAGGAATCGATATATGGGGATAATCACAACCACACAATCCAAGTATCTTCTATTCAACAAAGTTTATTTTTCTCTCATGTACACTTGTATGCTATTAATTTTTCACATTTTCCTCAAAAATTTGGCCTCAGTCACCAACATGGGGGAATTTCAACCTAGATGCAGAGGTGTTCCATCCAAGATCTCTATAGCCCAAGAAACTGAAAGTTCGTTCAAATATATAACAACCGGATCACCCATTATTCGACATGTTTCCATATCATCATATATCTACTTGGGGATTTTTTGGTTTCAGGGACCTCCATTATTATCACGTATATAGAAATCTCCTTCACATCCCCATCAAAAGTAACATCATCTGGAAATACCTTAACATAAACATGTGTGTTTTGTTTTAACTTTAACCGACTATTAGGACACATATTGTTACTATTTATATTCATACAATTTGAAATTTTCCTTCAATACTATCTTTGTAAATCTATCAACAATGCCAATGGTTTTTCATTACATTTTTTATTTTAGCTTTTGAATTAGGTATCGTTCTCAATTTAATGAAGTGTCATTATAAATATTAATCACCTTTACTAGATTATGGGATTTAATTTAGTGTTTCTAGATTATAGAATTTTGAGTTTTGTGTCACTTTCATTTTAAATTAGTTTTAGTCAAAATGGTTTGTTGTAATGAAATAGATGATATTAAGGTTATTTTTATATCAGTCATTGCTATTTTGTGTTGTTGTGGCCACTTTTCATTTTTTCCCTTCTAGTAATTATTCTTGTTGTGATCACTAGTTATTTTTACATTCCATTGGTTGGTCACTGGATGGATATGGTCATTGATTGGTCACTGGATGGATAAACATCTGGTTATTTTGGACTCTTGTTAAATATTCTTATGATTGTTATTTCCACTAGTTTTAAGGGATCATATATTTATAGAAAAATAGAAGAAACAAAATAAAAATCAATCACATACATTTTTTTTCATGAACAACATGAATTTGGAGGTTTGGGAGGTGAGAAGCAATGGGAAAGGCCTTGAACAGATTCAATTGTAACAAAAATAAATATGTTTTTATATGAATGTCACAATCTAATTAAACCACAGATTGAAATTTGGGGAACACGTTGGAGACTATGATCAAGCGAAGAATCTTAGAGATTATTGTTTTCACTATTTATATAATCCTCTTGTTTCAGTGGATGAAATTTTTATAACATGATTATTAATTTTTATATCATGCATTTAAATGAATTTTTTTTGCTAATTGTTATTTTTGTGTGATCAAAAGTTGCTCATGGTGGTTCAAGTCTAAAGTGTGTAGGTTCTACTTGTGATCAAAGATGGTAAAAGCACCACTTCAAACATACAAGGGTGGTTGAATGCAATCCAAGGGATGATGGTGTGGTTTCCCATATTCAGATAGACTAGTGTAGAAACCTTATGCTGGATGTGTTGATCTAGAAATCTAGTTGAATGAACATATCCACCATTGTTTCAAAACTAGGCTCATATTTATACCTCGAATAAATCATTTAGATGGGCGTGCTGAAAATATCAATAGGGGTATATCTCTTTGAATTCAATTCCAAATTTACCAACAAAATGAGAAGGATAAATTTCTTGACATTGTAATACTTGGTGGTTTTATGAATCATATTTTCAATGTGCATGGTGATAATAGTATAATATTTATGACGTTTGTACTTGTGTTTTTACATTCGGATTTTTCTACCTAATGTGGATGAAATTAAAAAATTTACCGAAGATATTGAAAAGTACATGTAGTGTTACATTGTTGACTTGATAATGTGTATCATGATGAATTGCATGTTGTTTCTCTATTCGTAGTTTTTATGGAGTGTTTGGAGTAGTCAGGACCACATGTTTAAGGTAATTTATTAATGCCTCATTATTGTTTTAGTGTCCCCACCAACATCTTAATTCCAATCACCACATTATAATTCAATGGATTGAAATCTAGAATATTTTTTAGTGTTCTCACTAATAATTTATTGATTCATCATTTGTTTGGTAAATTTATTCTTCATCTGTGTATGAAATGTAAGTAGAAGCCAGGTGGGTTTCAAACTATTTGTGAAATATAGATTCTATGTATTGTGTGTGAAATCTGGAATCAGTGAAATCTAAATTTTTTTTTTCTGGGAGAGCATGAGCTTTAAAGGCCTGACTTACATGGTTTAGGCTTGTGTCACAACATTTCCATCTTCAGAAGGGGTGGTATGAGTTCATAAAGAAGAGTATGGATGTTCTACCCACAAGAAGACACTTTCTAAACCTATAGTTGGACAATTTATTTGATGGATGAATCAATATTTACATAAATTTTAAAAATTGTATGTAAATGGAAAATCCATCCACGAAAAAGGTACATTCAATTCTATTTATCCTAATTAATCAATTAACTTACTACTATATTATAGTATAAATTCCCATTTTTTTAGGATGTTTCACTTCAATTTCTTCTTCTTCCTACTGATTATTTTCATTACTTT
Source organism: Viscum album (assembly GCA_963277665.1). NCBI lineage: Eukaryota > Viridiplantae > Streptophyta > Magnoliopsida > Santalales > Viscaceae > Viscum > Viscum album. The sequence goes on from OY728162.1 coordinate 44,204,444, forward strand.
CTCTTTACTAATAGCCATTCTCACATCCATTTTGTATAGTTTTTATATACAACATCATTCTTTGTGTTGTGTTTATATACGCCATTTTTTTTCAATCATTGTTAAGCATTCATTCTAGTATACATTCAATTTTTTGTTTCTAAATGTGTTGTATTTAATGATTCAAGTGGTTATTTCAGGCCACACCTACCATTTAAAGGATATATTCCATGCATGTATTCTATAGAGAATCTAAAACATCCAATGAAACTATCCGTGAGCAATATCTTGAAGGGGTTTAAGATACCCTTAATTAAAGGAAGATATGACAAAAATCATGAAAAATGTCTTAGACTATATGTATGAATCATCAAAATTAATTTTGACTTTAAAAATATAAATTATTAATATTTTATGTGGCACATTTTTCTAATTAAAAAATATAAATATAAATATTATTTCATCTTGGATATTTTCAATCATTTGAGTTCATAACATTTATATTTCACCACCAGGTACTAATGTGGGAGAAGAGAGGGTTTGGTAGTGGAATCCTAGGAAATGAATTGAGTGAAGAGAGTTATTACTAGTGATGGGTTTCTTACTATTGTGGGGATAAAATGAGCATCAAAGGCCAGCAGTATATGTTCTGGGTTGTGATGCAATGTTACTAGCTTTGGAAGTGGAGGTATGAGACCATGATAGGTTGGATGTTCACATGGTACTAAGAGATGACGAGATAAAAGTCTACCTTAGGAAAATGAGATTCTCTATCATAGTGGACCAGTCAGGGAATTTACCCACATCAATGGGGTAGAAATACAGTATAGCTCAGGAAGAGTATAAAGAAGATAATGAAATTGATGGGCTAGATTGTGGTCGTTTTAACACACATATTGCATAAAGAAGTTTCTCTCATAGAAAAACACATGTCTCATCCATATGTCTAATGATACAACAAGAAAAGCTAAGGAGTGGCGTTTTTAGATTTCTAAATTCCTTCACCATGATTATGAAGCATCCATTTTCATCTGTTTGAATATTTTCACATGGAAAGGAGGATTTTCCATCCATGGAGTGGCTGCTATCTATTTGGTTATAATTTCATAATTTGAGTGAAAGATGATCTGGAAATGTGAATAAAGATCATTGATAATGTAAATTATGTATTTTAAATTCCTACAGAATCTGATCTAGAAGTATTGATTATGGTCAAGGTGAGTAAAATCCATTGTGTATCAATTTTTTTAAAACCCTTTATTTAAATAATTCATAAAATCTTTGATTTTTCCATCTTTTAATGGATACAAAAAACTATTTTTACATAAAATTTAATATTTGGGGTTCCCCAATCACATTGTTTATTTTCATAACAAAAAGATCATGTGAATTGGAGTGAACTAGTAGGTAAAAGTAAATTCCAACCTAAGAAATGTACATTCACCTATCTCTCTTCAAATTAATCATTTACCTATCTATAGAGAAATAATGAAATACTAAAATGATCACTAGTTAACTATGATAAGAATAAGTATATTGTATACTACAATTTTAGGGTGGAAGGGAATATTTATAGTCCTGTGAATATTATTATTTCCTATAAAAATAACACAGAATTATATATGCAATATATGCAATCTATCTCCTCATCTACATTATTATTTTGTATAAATATAACACAGAGTGTTATACATACAATCTATGCTCACATTTCCTCGAATCTTCTTAATGCACATAAAATTGATGAGTGAAATCTAGAATATGTTTTCGAATTTAGTTTTTAATAACATTTTATCTCAAATATGGAATCTGTTTCTATTGAATCATCATCATTTTTAATAGGAAATGTGAATAATATGGTTATTTATTGGAGTGGGAATTCATATTTTGATTCTAATTGAAGGGACCCTCATGGTTATTTTTCTAATGAGTGTTGTGACCACCCATTGTCAGTTTTTTTCGTTTCCATGATTATCCGGATCATTTTTTGCATTGTAGTGGCTAGAATAATAATTTTATTCAAGTGAGGGAAGCACACATTACTAAGGAGGGTGATGGGTTGTATGTCTTAGAATGTAGCAGGTAAGCTTCTTCCTCCTCAACCCGCTAGAATTTTTTTACTTGTCCTAATTATATGATAGATGTGGATTTAGATATTAGTTTGATGTATTTTGGTACAGTCATTGTTTTAAATGAATATTTCAATGCTATACTATGGTTGAGTTATAAATCATTCCCCCCAACACCTTCAAACCTCTCTTATGTTAATCACTCGATTTATCCTTGGAGAATGAGAATAGAATATACCCCACACCGGTGAAAGTTCAAACTCAAACTCCTAATCACATCTATCATTTCATCTCTCATGTTACTATATAGTTAGTTAAAGGGATGAATAAATATTGAAATACAATTTTTAGAAAGTAGGTAAACTGAAAAGATTCCCAAGAAAAAAATGTACATCCACCCCTCTTTCTCATAATTAATCAATTAGAAAGCTACAAATAACCATTGGAAGTTCAAATAAAATGTAGGAAGTTCAACACAAATATTTTTTTCTTATAGTGAAGGTACTACCTTTAACTATATGGTGTAAATGTATTCATTTCACTTGTAAGTACAACTCCCTCAATTCCATATGAGGTCTTTTCTCATCTATTTTCTCATATATATTTTCATACTGGAGTTGAAATGGATAGGGATGGATATGACATGGACTGGAGATGGCATGAATGTGTTGGAGTTGGAACCTGAGTTGGCATGGAAGGGGATGGAGCTGGATGAGCTGGCATAGATTAGAGCTGACATGGATGGAGATGGAGCTGATATGGATGGTCTAGACTTGTTGGAGTCCCTTGTTGTAACACCCCACCCCTACCTCATTGTCTTTAGGAGGTGGTGAGGTTTACTTGGCGTTAAGCGATGTTCCGATGGCGCCAAAGGCTAGAAATAAATGCCGAGGGCTTCGAGAACAAATTGGGGAATGATTTTCCATCAAGACAAAACCAACCGAACCATCCACTATCAAACACTATATGATGCGTGTGAATAAAACAACCAAACAAGCATTCCCAAAAGACAACCAAGTTGTACCACAATACAACCCCAAATCCAATACAACAAGACATGTCCACACAACATCAGAGTACACTGTGGAAACTAATCAACCAAACACCACAAGCCATGACACCACCACAACTCCACACCAAGCTCCAAGCTGCACAAAGGGATCACAATGATCTACTAAAGGAGGGTGATGCCTTACCTTTTCCCACGACAAAGTACATGACATCTGCGAAGACACCAATGTGCCAAAGCGGGGGGTGATTACTAAAACTCAGTAGGATATTCCCAAATGACTTCCCTACACACGACACTAGGATAAAACCATTATCAAATTTGTATAAAATAGTTTATATAAAATAAATTACAAGTGAAACCATTTCTATAAGCCAAACATGCCCTTAAAAAGCCATCACACCCAAACCAAGCAACCAAGGGAAAGCCAACCAAACATTCCACAAGCCATTTCTTCATTCACACATTAGCACAACCATTTCCACCTTTCAAAGTAATGCACATCAAAACAAAAAAACAAAAAAACAAAAAAAAAACAAAAAAAAAAAAAAAAAAACAAAAAAACAAACAAACAACCAAACGGTGGAGCTTCCGTCCAACCCATTCACCCATTCAAAACAAGTGGTACTTCCCGAACACAACCAAATGGTGGAGATTCCATCCAACCCATTCACACATTCAAAACTAGCTGTACTTCCCGACCACTACCCACATGGTGGTTATTCCGACCACTATCCATCATGTTTTATAGTGAGACTTCCCGCCCACTTCCACACCACATTTCAACCAAGCCAAACCAAGAATATAACCCACCAAAGTCACAACAACATACAATCAACCAATTCCATTTCATATCAATCCACTTCAATAAATCACCCTTTTATTGAAAATAATTTTCCATGCCAAACCAAATTTTAATAAAACAACCTATTTATTGAAAACCCTTTTTCAATTAATCATTTTCACAAATCAACCATAGCATCCCATTTTAAAATCTCCATTTTAAAATCCCCAACAAAAGCATTTCACCCTAAAACCCCCTTTTTCCAAAAAAAATCCCCAAATGGATTTCCAACCAACTTTTCACATCAAACACAATTAATTTCAAGCCAAAAAAATTTAATTGTAACAAAAAACCACTAGATCTAACCATGTGGAGTCAAAATATAAACCACCTACATTTAGGGTTCCTAAGAAATCGACCCACAAGCCACCGCACCTCAAATTCAGCAAATGCACCACTAAAACCTCTCTAGATCCCCTTACCTAATATTCACAAGCCTTCAAATCATCATCCAGGCAACCATAACCCTTGATCTACACACAAAAAGTGTAGATATAGAAATCCAAGAATGAGAGGGATATAGATCTAGAGTAAAACACAAGAGAAACACGATGCGGGACATAACCAGGAGAAAGAACCTTCAATATTCCAAAAAACCTCTTCAAAATGCTTCAAAAATGAGTGGGAAATCTCCTCCACCCCCCTGAGAAATGAAGAACCCGAGTGAGTCATGAGTGGGAGGAAGTTTGGGGTGAAATAGGTTAGGCCCGAGGGAGCCCAGAACTTATAACCCTATTTTTAAGTGGCCACACGGTTAGCCTATAAGGTTTTGAAAACCGTGCGCTAATCGTGCGCACACTACTGCCTCAAAAGAAAGGTTCCACACGGTTTCCTCGCATGGTTTGGAAAACTATGTGTTGGCCATGCGAAGCCTACTGTCTCCCTTGCATGGTTTCATGGGGAATCCATATGGTTTCCACTAACCGTGCTCAGACCGTGCACCCCATTAAAAGCCTCCAAACTCATCCAAAACCATTCCAAGCTCTCCCAACCTCTTCCCAACTCATCCCATGAAATTTAAACACATAAAAATGCATAAAAAATTCCACATACCTCAAACCGGGGGTACTACATTCTCCCCACCATTAGACATTCCGTCCTCAGAAATTAGTGAACCCACCCTTTTCCGGAAGAGCTCGGGCCACTGCTCGACCATTTATTTCTCCCGCTACCAAGTCTCCTATTGAATCTAACCATGCTGACACAAAACACGAACTAAACCGATTCTTTTACCACAAAAGAATTTCTCTTTTCTATCCACAACCCGCACTGGCACATGCATCAACGAAGAATCCGGTTCTAGCTTAACATGATCCCATCAAATCACTTGGTCACGATCTGGCTGATACTTTTTCAACTACGACACATGAAACACATTGTGCACCACACTGAACCTAGGTGGAAAATCCAAATGATAAGCCACCTCACCAACCCTCTAAAGGATCTAAAAAGGCCCAATATACCTCGGAGATAACTTTCCATACTTTCAATACTGAAGATGTCCCAACCTAGGAGAGATCCTCAAGAACACATGATCACTCACCTCGAATGACAACAACCGTCGACGGTGATTTGCATACGATTTTTGATGGCTCTAATCCATCTCCATTATCTTCTTGATCAACTTGATTTTCTCCTTAGTCTCCTGGACAAGGCTCGGTCCAACCATCTAGGACTCACCAGTTTCCACCCAACATAGTGGAGTACGACATAACCACCCATACATTGCTTCAAGCAGAGCCATCTGTATGGATTCCTGATAACTGTTATTGTATGAGTACTCAACAATTGACATGTGATCCTCCCATTATCCACCAAAATCTATGACACAATATGACAAAATATCTTCTAGAGTTTGTATCGTCCTCTTGAATTGACCATCCATCTCAGGGTGATACGCCGTACTCATCGACAACTGTGTCCCTAGGGCTTGGTGTACGGATTTCCAGAAATGAGAGGTAAATCTCAGATCTCTGTCTGATACAATCAAAACTGGAACACCATGCCTATTTACCACCTCTCAGATATAGATCTTGGATAGATCCTCCACCGTATGAGATTCAAAAATCAGGATGAAATGGCCCGACTTTGTTAGCTGATCCACTATCACCCAAATGGCATCGTTCTTTCTATCTGTTATTGGGAGACCTCTGAAAAAATCCATCGATATTTTATCCCACATTCAAACAGGGATTGGTAAAGACTACAACATTCTTACGGGCCTCTGATGCTCTACCTTGACTTGCTGACAAGTCAAGCATCTCAAAACAAACTCAACCACTCTTCTTTTCATACAAGCCCACCAGAACAATGCTTTCAATGATTTATACATTTTCTGAATTCCAAGATGAATAACCCACCTAGAATGATGATACGCTGTAGAGACCCGAAGCTTGACGTACATGGACATTACATTACTTTTGCTTAATACTTAGTACATAAAAAAACAACACACACAAGGATCGTAATAGTTTAGTGTCTTTGGAAACTCGGAATATAATCTTCTAATCGGGGTGAAAGATCTTCAACATCTCCCATAAAGATCTTCCTTTTTTTTACCTAAAGTCTTTATTTATATCCTGTGGAAAAGAAAACATAAAAGGGTGATCTCAAATGCTCACTAAGGGTAAACAAAATATATATCAATCACATCATATTCATAAGAACATAACATTTTGGAAATCTTAACCTGCAAAAGAGAGCATAATTTCATAACATGGGATAAATCATAGTAGTGAAATGAAATCCCAATAATCATAAATTAAAACATGAAACTTTGTGGCATACACACATAATCATAGAGAATCATATCTTATTAGTCAAGACTCATTTCCAAGACTATCTTAGTGGACAAAGTCCATTTCTGAACCGAGTCACCCTCGTTTCAGTCCTGTTTCACTGGACCGGTATAACCTACCGTTCCAGCCATGTCTATCTCATGAGATATAAAATCATTACCCAATGCATTTGAGGGAGATATAGGTCCCACCCATCTCATAATGATACAATTCTTATGTGTTCCACAAAATCATAAATCATACATCATTACATAACCCATGTAATAAAAATGGGATTCTTAAACAACATGACATCATAAAATAATTCATATAAGGTAAATGAATTCATAAAAATAATTCCATCACAACATAATCAATGTAATAATAGGGATAGAAACAGAACCCTATATTATCTTAGATGGAAAATAATTTTGATAAAACACTTGAACTCCATTCTTGAGGAAAATATCCTTTCTACTTCAAAAACATTTTTTCCTTTCTTAACATGTCATACAATTTTAAACTAAAAGAAGTTGATTAAAAATAAATTTGAAAACTTGTAAAGGAAGCTTCAAGGAAATAATGTTTTAAAAATCCATTCAGGCCGTATAAGTTAAAAAAAACATTCTTCTCGTACTTTTGTCGGAAAAGTAAAAAAAGTACCTCGTGCGAAAAACGACATAAGATTCCTTTCATATCTTTTACTAAAAACTCACCGAAGGGTAAAATATTATTTAAACAATTGTAGGTGGATGGAAACAATATTAAATATTGAGAAAACATGGATGTGGATGATAAATTACACCCCAGTAAATACCAAAGTATAAACAATCTCGGATAAAAATGAGATTGTGATATTTTCCCTTACCTTAGGTCTGATTTGCTTCGTAAGTGTCCGAACCTCCTGTATAATGATTTAAATAATGTCATTGACATATTAAAGAATCATATTCATTGTTATTATATCATATATGGTTCACTTATGACTTTATATTACCCGTTCTTTTGTAAATTCATGTTAAATTAGCGTTTTGGGTAAAATCGTCTCATTTGTTGTTCGTGTTTTAACTTGTAATTATTCATATGATTACTTAGATCATGATTAATTAATTCCAGAATATAAAACATTATTTATATATAATATATATTCAGAATATAAATATATATAATTGATCGATAAATGGAAATAAATACACCGTTCATGGAGACGGTAGGTCGTACGTACGCAAGAACTCTGTTTTCGTTTCCTTATTGAATTGAGTGGAATTAAGTAGATGACATAAATATATATATACATAAATCCAGTAGTATTATTATGTCATATATTTCATTACTACTTATTATGCATACTTTATAATCATTCATGAATGGTTAACGTGGAGAATGAATCTCATCGCGTCGTGGAGACGGTAGTCCATACGTACGCACGAGCGATGATATCGTTCTCATGATCGTTGAATTGTATTGTAGTGTATGTATACTATTTAAGAATAAATATCACTTTACAATAATCATATATAGTTATTATTTACACCATTATACCCATCTAAGTAAGGTGGTGGCGGAAAATAGATTACACCCCAGTGTGGAGACGGTATTCCGTTCGTACGCACGCACAATGATTTCTTTTTCCGTAGGATGGATAGATGGTTAAATAGGGTTGTTTAATACTTATAATAACATATAAGTATATGAGTGATACTGATGTTATTACTTCATAATGAAACAACTAAAGAAGAAGAAGTGTAAGAAGAAATAAAGATGAAAGAATCGGTAACGGACATTACCTCTTCTTTGAATTGCTTCTTTGAGACATCCTTTTAGGGAACTAAAATTCGTCTTTGAAGAATACCAGGACCTCTAGGATGTCTCTAGGGAAGTGTATAGGATAAAGTGGCAGGGTTTGGCCGAGCTTGAAGGCTCAAAGTGGTGCGAGGAAGAGAGGGAGGAGGTGCCCTTTTATAAGGGAGGAGAGGGGCACCTTTGGAATAACTAAAAATATTATTTTATTATAAAGTCAGGTTCGGTTTTAAATAGATCCAAATTTATTAATTTAGAGGCTAAGGTGGGGATGGGTCGAAATCCTCTCATCCAATAGAATTTATAAAAGTTTAGGTTCCTATTTTATCCTTATCATGTAGATTTAACATTAAGTTAGATAATTTTACTTTTACCATGTCTTCTTGTGTTTTTATACTATAAGGTTAATAAACTTACTATATCAAGCCAAACTAACCCCAAGTTGTTTATAATTAATATATATAACCTTATAGAATTCATTTGTCCGAACCATATATTTTTAGGAATAAAATAACAATTAATAATATAATATTTGTTTTAAAAACTATTTTATGTCAATTTTGACACTATTTAGTAATTGATTTTTGTGAAAATCATAACAGAATTATTAGTTCAAAAAAAGTTAATTAAATCAATAATAACATGTCATATTAACCTATAAAATTAGTGGAATTCATAAAAAGTCTCAAATTATATTTATTTGGGTATTTATAACATCAATTATGTCAATATTTCATTAATAAGATAATTATTGCATCATCGTTGTGTCATAAATAAATTCAATTATTTAATTTCTAAAAATTAAAAATAAAATACCATTATGTAGGAAATACTTTTAGCTTTCTAATTAATATTTATAGTCAAATTTATCTTATGTATAACCCCATATTAAAAATGATTTAGTTATTAAGCATTGATTTTAACTATTTTAACCCCTCTTAAAATAATTTAATAATAAATGTCCTAATCTAATCCAAGTGGGCCTAAATGGTTATATTTTATTCCTAAGTTTGTTTTTGGTCGAAGTAGACTTGTCCAATAGAATTAGGGCATGTGTTAGGGTAATAATAATATCATTTTACCCTTAATTACCCTATTTACTTTTAACCGTGGTAAAAACAAGTAAAAAGTTACTATTCACCAAAAATTATTTTCATCTCATTGAACCACATTTTAGTCCTTGATATTAACTGTGTCTCTCGGATTTTCAAAATTCCACTCACAGAAGGGGTAAAATTAAGTTTTATGAAAAATTCAGTTTTTTTAACTATCACTTAGTGGTTTCAATATTCATCAAAAATTGAAAGTTTTCAGAAAAATACCAAATATTAGGCCTAAGCTATATTTGATATTAAGAATTCAAAAATGATGTATATTTTACCAAATTCAGAACATATCAGTTGCATTAATTAATTTAAAAATTAGTTCCCGTCATCAAAAATAAATAGCGTGTTTTTAAGAGATAATAACTATCAAAATGTTGACACTTGTTTATAACTGGTTTAAATGTGAAATTACATCCAATGACCAAAATTGTATTAAATTGTAAAAATATATTCTAAATATACTTTAAAACCACTAAAATTAATAATTTATCACTATTAATTATTTCTATTAAAAAATTTCTTTTTATTTAAAATTTAGTAATTTTCACTATTCATCAGAATATGAATGTTATCCGAAAAGTACCAAAATTTCACCCCAAGATAATTTCGATATTACAAATCGAAAAATGAAGTCCATTTTGAAAAATAAAATTTACAAAATTTCAAAAAGTAGTTATAAGTATTCATAATCGCTAGTTTTATTAATATTTTAATAGCATATCGTTGTTTAGTGAAACTCGGTATTGTGTACTACACACGCTATCGAGGAAGGTCGCGATTGCATGTAATGCAAGGCAAGTCAATGATGCGTGTTGTGCAAGATCCTTTTGGTGTAGCATACAACACAAGACATTAATGAAAAGAATATGTTTCATAAAATCTCAGGGTGTTACATTCTACCCCCCTTAAAATGAATTTTGCCCTCAAAATTTTTCGGGGTTATAAATGGTTTACTACTTGAAAGTTTCTTTAATAGAAACCCACGTCATAAAAAGGAATACCAAAACCATTCTTTAAAAACAAAAGTATGAAACATAATGGTTACCCAAATAAACAATCACTGGGTTTCCACATAGGTGAAAATATGGATATGGAAGAGAAATCTAACCATCATGTTCTGATGGAGAGTGGTAGAGAACATGGCAATAGAAAAGCCAGCAATCACAAAGCCATAAATTTGTGACGATCTAAGGTACCATCTAATTCATCAGATATAAGAGCACTAGGACAACATTTTTGGTTTTCAAGATCATTTCCCTATAGTTGATGAAATTGGAATTAGAAGAAATACTTTCGTGATTTTGGTACTGTGTCACCGTTGGTCATTCTTTGGACAATTTCCACTTCAACTCTTAAAGAAATGAAGTTGTATTTGTCATTCGTGAAGTGTTAGCAGATCATGTGATAGAATGATGGGTCATTCCATCTATCTCAAACAAAAGGTTACAAAAGTTATCAAAAATACATAAGACCATCTATGGTGAAGTTAATCGTATACGATTCCAAAAATGAACTTATACTTCATATATCATACCGCGTAATAAAATAAAATTAGTTTCTACTAACCAGGGACTTCCTGTAGGCCAGTGGTAGGCGATAAAGGCCATTCGCACTTTGGTTGTGGGTTCAATTCCCACAGCCTTGTTCAACAAGATGGGTTGTCGCCCGTCTTGCAGGTTGTCCTTTTTCTAAAACTACATTACTATAACATCCCATCAATAATATCGAAAAAACTTTTATCCTTAAACAATACTAACTTATGTCCAACATAGTCCATTCCAATATTTAGGCTTATCCATAATACTACTGTCCAATCTCATATTATAGTGAAAATGATTACCAATTAGTTCATATAACATGAATGTTAATACCATCGTTGATCCCCGTATATCATGAGATATGTCTTGTTGGTCACACTCCAAACATTCGAAGGCCTTAATCATGTATTCTCTTTAATACCCATTGAACCTTAGTGAAAACATGAATGTAGTTAAAAGTTAACGCTTTACACATACCAAAATCCTCAAAATTCTATATACTAAAACCATGATAACACTTAGTCCTTATATCAATCATGAGCTCATGAATACTATCAAACATATTAGATTCTCTTTATCCCTTCATTATGTGCATATCATCTGCTTTCCAAAAATATTTCAATAACTTTTCATGGTTACCGATGCCATAAAATTATTGATAACCACAATAGACCAAAACATAAATATTCCAATATTCCAAGATACTATATACAACATTATTTTGGAATCCCATTACATAAACACTTAATCATTCCACCACATCGTTGTCATATTCAACATCACCAATGGTGATCACATGTGACTTCCCTTTGTCCTTTGCCTTAAGTGGTTTCTCATGTCGATCATCACTAACCCTTGGATTAGGGCATTTATTAGCATAATGCCCCATTTCCTTGCACATGAAGCATTGAAGTGTAGTAGGTTCATTCTGTGTATCCCTTCCTTTGTTTGCATCATTAGAAATCTTATTCCCATCATTTCGGCATTCAAATTCCCGATGACCTTCCTTTCCACATTTGAAACATTTACTTGTCCCTTTAAGACAATCTCCACCATGCTTCTTTCCACACTTTGAGCATAAGGAAACATTCATATTCTTTTCACCATTATTCTGAGATTTCTCCTTGAACTCCATCTTTCGTTTCTTGTCAAAACTACTAGATGGATAAGTAACACCAACATCCATTTCTACCTTGATTTCACAACGCACAATTTCTTCATATCTACTGAAGTCTCTTATAGCTAATGCCCTTCGAAGATTTGGTTTTAAGCCACTAAAGAATCGATCAACTTTACTTTTAGGTTGGATGATAAAGCCAGATGCATACTTGCAAGACTTGTAAAATTCGCTTCGTATACACCAACAGATTCATCATCCTTTTGCTTTAGTTCAAGAAACTCTTTCTCCATCTTCATTCAAAGAATACGAGGGAAGTACTTATTGAAAAATAGGTTCTTGAACTCGTCCCATTCCATGGACTCAATTTCATCCCTTTGCCTCGTATTCTTAATAAGATTCCACCATTGATCAGCATCACCTTCCAAAAGGTACACTGCTAAGATGACTTTATCATGTTCAGAACATTGAAGAACTGAAAATATCTTTTCAGTAGTACTAATCCATTGTTCAGCAACTAATGGATCAGTAGACCCACTGAAAGAAGGTGGACGTTGCCTCATGAAGGACTCAATAGAATATTGTTCCCTTCTCTGCTCATTTGGAAGTCCAGAATGATTCATAGATTATGTAAGTATAGCAATAAGATTTTGCACTCCATCTCCCATAACATTTGTTTGTTCAGGAGGACAATCATTGCATTGTCCATTGCATTGATCTACACGGTTCCTTCGGGTTCCAGCCATCATCTAAAACCCAAAAAGAATAGTGTGAGAGGCAAAAATCATGATAGGGAAAACAACATAATAAAGGGAGAGTTCCTTCAACATATAACATCTTAGGTTTAATTATATGATCGTTAGCGTAATTCTAGTACTATAACCTATATGTATACTTAACCTTAGGGAAATCCCTAGACATACCTTAGAAATATCTCTAGTGATCTCACTAACGTTTTTGCATCCTAGTTTCCAAAGGTTGAATAAACCATTCCTTTGATACCAACTGTAGAGACCCGAAGCTTGACGTACATGGACATTACATTACTTTTGCGTAATACTTACTATATAACAAATACACACACACAAGGATCGTAATAGTTTAGTGTCTTTGGAAACTCGGAATATAATCTTCTAATCGTGGTGAAAGATCTTCAACATCTCCCATAAAGATCTTACTTTTTTTACCTAAAACCTTTCTTTATATCATGGGGAAAAGTAAACATAAAAGGGTGAGCTCAAATGCTCATTAAGGGTAAACACAAGAAATATCAATCACATCATATTCATAAGAACATAACATTTTGGAAATCTTAACCTGCAAAAGAGAGCATAATTTCATAAAATGGGATAAATCATAGCAGTGAAATGAAATCCCAATAATCATAACTTAAAACATGAAACTTTGTGGCATACACAGATAATCATAGAGAATCATATCTTATTAGTCAAGACTCATTGCCAAGACTATCTTAGTGGACAAAGTCCATTTCTAAACCGAGTCACCCTCGTTTCAGTCCTGTTTCACTAAACCGGTATAACCTACCGTTCCAGCCATGTCAATCTCATGAGATATAAAATCTTTACCCAATGCATTGGACAGAGATATAGGTCCCACCCATCTCATAATGATACCATTCTTATGTGTGCCACAAAATCATAAATCATACATCATTGAATAACCCATGTAATAAAAATGGGATTCTTAAACAACATGACATCATAAAACAATTCATATAAGGTAAATGAATTCATAAAAATAATTCCATCACAACATAATCAATGTAATAATAGGGATAGAAACAAAACTCTATATTATCTTAGATGGAAAATAATTTTGATAAAACACTTGAACTCCATTCTTGAGGAAAATATCCTTTCTACTTCAAAAACATTTTTTCCTTTCTTAACATGTCATAAAATTTTAAACTAAAAGAAGTTGATTAAAAATTAATTTGAAAACTTGTAAAGGAAGCTTCTTGGAAATAATGTTTTAAAAATCCATTCATGCCGTATAAGTTAAAAAAACATTCTTCTCGTACTTTTGTCGGAAAAGTCAAAAAAGTACCTCGTACGAAAAACGACATAAGATTCCTTTAATATCTTTTACTAAAAACTCACCGAAGGGTAAAATATGATTTAAACAATTGTAGGTGGACAAAAATAATATTACATATTGAGAAAACATGGATGTGGATGATAAATTACTCCCCAGTAAATACCAAAGTATAAACAATCTCGGATAAAAATGAGATTGTGATATTTTCCCTTACCTTAGGTCCGATTTGCTTTGTAAGTGTCCAAACCTCACGTATAATGATTTACATAATGTCATTGACATATTACAAAATCATATTCATTGTTATTATATCATATATGGTTCACTTATGACTTTATATTACCCGTTCTTTTGTAAATTCATGTTAAAGTAGCGTTTTGGGTAAAATCGTCTCATTTGTCATTCGTGTTTTAACTTGTAATTATTTATATGATTACTTATATCATGATTACTTAATTCCAGAATATAACACCTGATTTATATATAATATATATTCATAATATACATATATATAATGGATCGATAAATGGAAAGAAATACACCGTTCATGGAGACGGTAGGCCGTACGTACGCATGAACGCTATTTTCGTTTCCTTATTGAATTGAGTGGAATTAAGTAGATGACATAAATATATATATACATAAATCCAGTAGTATTATTATGTCATATATTTCATTACTACTTATTATATATATTTTATAATCATTCATGAATGGTTAACGTGGAGAATGAATCTCATCGCGTCGTGGAGACGGTAGTCCGTACGTACGCACGAGCGATGATATCGTTCTCATGATCGTTGAATTGTATTGTAGTGTATGTATACTATTTAAGAATAAATATCACTTTACAATAATCATATATAGTTATTATTTACACCATTATACCCATCTAAGTAAGGCGGTGGTGGAAAATAGATTACACCACGGCGTGGAGACGGTATTCCGTACGTACGCACGTGCGGTGATTTCTTTTTCCGTAGGATGGATAGATGGTGAAATAGGGTTGTTTCATACTTATAATAACATATCAGTATATGAGTTATACTGATGTTATTACTTCATAATGAAACAACTAAAGAAGAAGAAGTGGAAGAAGAAATAAAGATGAAAGAATCGGTAACAGACATTACGTCTTCTTTGAAGTGGTTATTTGAGACCTCCTATTAGGGCACTAAAATTGGTCTTTGAAGAAGACCAGGACCTCTAGGATGTCTCTAGGGAAGTGGAGAGGAGAATGTGGCAGGGTGTTTCCGAGCTTGAAGGCTCAAAGTGGTGTGAGGAAGAGAGGGATGAGGTGCCCTTTTATAAGGGAGGATAGGGGCACCTTTGGAATAACTAAAAATATTATTTTATTATAAAGTCAGGTTCGGTTTTAAATAGCTCCAAATTGATTTATTTCGAGGCTAAGGTGGGGATGGGTCGAAATACTCTCATCAAATAGAATTTAGACAAGTTTAGATTCCTATTTTAACCTTATCATGTAGATTTAACATTAAGTTAAATAATTTTACTTTTACCATGTCTTCTTGTGTTCTTATACTAGAAGGTTAATAAACTTACTATATAAAGCCAAACGAATCCCAAGTTGTTTATAATTAAAATATATAAACTTATATAAGTCATTTGGCCGAACCTTAGATTTTTAGGAATAAAATAACAATTAATAATATAATATTTGTTTTAAAAACTATTTTATGTCAATTTTGACACTATTTAGTAATTGATTTCTGTGAAAATCATAACAGAATGATTAGTTCGAAAAAAGTTAATTAAATCAATACTAACATGTCATATTAACCTATAAAATTAGTGTAATTCATAAAAAGTCTCAAATTATATTTATTTGGTTATTTATAACATCAATTATGTCAATATTTCATTAATAAAAAAATTACTGTATCATCGTTGTGTCATACATAAATTCAATTATTTAATGTCTAAAAATTACAAATAAAATACCATTATGTAGTAAAACGTTTTATGTTTCTAATAAATATTTATAGTGGAATTTATCTTATGTATAAACCCATATTAAAAATGATTTAGTTATTAAACTTTGATTTTAACTATTTTAACCCCTCTTTAAATAAATTAATAATAAATGTCCTAATCTAATCCATGTGGGCCTAAATGGTCATATTTTATTCCTAAGTTTGTTTTTGGTCGAATTACACTTGTAAAATAGAATTAGGACATGTGTCAGGGTAATAATAATATCATTTTTACCCTTAATTACCCTATTTACTTTTAACCGTGGTAAAAACAAGTAAAAAGTTACTATTCACCAAAAATTATTTTCATCTCATTGAACCACATTTTAGTCCTTGATATTAAAAATGTCTCTCGGATTTTCGAAATTACACTCACAGAAGGGGTAAAATTAAGTTTCATGAAAAATTCAGTTTTTTTAACTACCACTTAGTGGTTTCACTATTCATCAAAAATTGAAAGTTTTCAGAAAAATATCAAAAATTAGGCCTAAGCTATATTTGATATTAAGAATTCAAAAATGATGTCTATTTTACCAAATTCAGAACATATCAGTTGCATTAATTAATTTAAAAATTAGTTCCCGTCGTCAAAACAAATAGCGTGTTTTTAAGAGATAATAACTATCAAAAGATTGACACTTGTTTATAACTGGTTTAAATGTGAAATTACATACAATGACCAACATTGTATTAAATTGTAAAAATATATTCTAAATATACTTTAAAACCACTCAAATTAATAATTTATCACTATTAATAATTTCTATTAAAAAGTTCTTTTTAATTAAAATTTAGTAATTTTCACTATTCATCAGAATATGAAAGTTATCCGAAAAGTACCAAAATTTCACCCTAAGCTAATTTCGATATTCCGAATCCAAAAATGAAGTCCATTTTGAAAAATAAAATTTACAAAATTTCAAAAAGTGGTTATTACTATTCATAATGGCTAGTTTTAATAATATTTTAATAGCATATCGTTGTTTAATGAAACTCGGTATTGCGTACTGCACACGCTCTCGAGGAAGGTCACGATTGCATGTAATGAAAGGCAAGTCAATGATGCGTGTTGTGCAAGATCTTTTTGGTGTAGCGTACAACACAAGAAATTAATGAAAAGAATATTTTTCATAAAATCTCGGGGTGTTACATACGCCTTGAGAAGATCCTCCTGACAAGCAACTGGTATAACCATCCGATTCCAAAAAACACAAAACTGAATCTCCATTTAGTTGTCAACCCTCCATGGTCTCCCCAACATTGAGTCTCGACCCCATGGTCACACACTCAGAATCAGATATATGTGCCTCTTTAACTAGGCGAACCAAGTCAAGAATCAACAAAACTGGAAAGAAGACCACTCTATGGCCCTGGTCCTCACATTCCAACCACATATCAGCTATAACCGACATCAACTGCCACTGGTCTGATTCATGTTTTACCACCAGAGCATATGATTTTATACGTAATACATCCGCCACCAAATTTCTCTTACCCGGTGCGTACATCAACTCAAAATCAAACATCTGGAGATATTCCATCCATCTCCTTTGCCTCAAGTTCAAATCCCTTTGTGAGAAAATGTGCTTCAAGCTCTTATGATCTGTATATACCATGAATTTCTCACCAAAGATATAATGATGACATACTTTCAAGGCATAGACCACTACTAACAACTCCAAATCATGAGTTGGGTAGTTCTTCTCATGCACTCTTAACTGCTGTGAGACATATGCTACCACATGATTCCCTTGCATGAGAACGCACCCCAACCCTAATCCCGATGCATCACAATACACCACGTACCCTTTTTGCTGGTTCTGGAAAAACTATGATTGGTGCTGATGTAAGGAAACAATTTAGCTATTCTAAACACTACTGACAATGTTTATTCCACTATAATGTAACATTCTTTCTTGTCAAAGCTGTCATTGGCGAAGCCAAACTTGAAAAATCACGAACAAAACACCGATAATACCCAGCTAGACCCAGATAACTCTGTATCTCAAACACATTCTTTGGAGGTTTCCATGAGATAACAACCTATATCTTTTCCGGATCCACTGAAACACCTCTTTCAGAAATCATATGGCCAAGAAAATGAACGTCCTGTATCCAAAAGTCACAATTGGACAATATAGAATACAAATGATGATACCTCAAGATCACCAGCACCGTTGCCAAGTACTGCTCATGTTCCACCCTTGTCTTTGAATACACCAAAATAACTTCTACAAAAACCACCACAAATGAATCCAGATATCTCTAAAATATTAGATTCATTAATTCCATGAGCACTGCTCGAGCATTCGTTAGACCAAATGGCACAACCACATATTCATAATGACCATATCTACTTCTGAAATATTTTTTAGGAATATCGTTTTTCCTCACCCACAATTGATGATATCCTGACCTCAGGTCGATCTTGGAGAACCATTGGGATCCCCTTAACTGGTCAAAAAAATCATAAATTCGTGGAAGTGGATATCTATTCTTTATTTTAACTTGGTTAAGTTTACGATAATCAACACAAAGTCTCAAATATCTATCTACCTTTTTCACAAACAACACTGGTGCTTCCCATGGAGAAGTGCTAGGCTAGATAAACCCTTTGTTTTCTAACACTTCCAACTGGATTTTCAATTCCCGCAATTCATCTGATGCCATCCGATAAGACAGAAGTGAGATAGGACTGGTCCCTTGAAGGAGATCAATCGTAAAATCCACTTCTCTTACGAGAAGTAACCCAGAGAATTCTTCAAGAAAAAATCCATGAACTAATCCACCACTACCGGAGGAACACCCTGCTCAACACCCTCTACCGATTCTAATGACAAAACCACCAACTGATACGATAACGTACCCACTGATGGTGCGAACAAACCCATTGCACCCTTCCTTTCATGCTTCTCTCCTCTAAAGAGATGTCTAATGCCATCGTGTGTCGTAAAAGCTACTGTTCGCTCATCGCAGTTGATGTGGTCCTTAAACACCACCAACCAAACCATTCACAGGACTATATCATACCCCTCCATCTCAAGAACTCAGAAATTCCACACTATCTCAACTTCGCCCACAACGATACCACATTCTCTACACAAGAAGGCTCAACACTCTCTTCGACCCAGAGGAGTTTGAAGATTCAAAACGGAGGGCATTATTTCTAGCCTTAAACCCAGCAAATCAACCACACATGCATCAATAAAAAAGTGTGAGGCACCTGTATCAAACAACACTTGCATCAAGGTAGAATTTAAAAGAATAGTACCTCGCACTGTGGATGGTCCCGAATGATCATCCACCATAACCTGATCATCTCCGAACGCATGTTTACTTGCCACAATCTACTCTTTATTTCCATGCTGAGGTGTCGTTGTATTATGAGAATCACCATGACCCACTTTACTCTGATGATGAGGGATGTGCTGCTATCCCCATCCCGTCGAAGCATAAGACATCTGTGATACCTGAGGAGTGTCATGTGCAACCAACCCTAGAGCATTACGACAATAATGCTGTGGATGCCCCATATGCTTACAATTATGACATGATCGAGGCTGTGCCGTAAAATTCCGCTTGATGTGGCTCGTAGAACCACACTGAAAACATCCCGACATGATCTAGGGCATTGGAGGAAGATTTACCGATCCTACCGTTGGATTATATGCTATATTCCTGCCCTGGGAATAAGTGTCCCTCCTTCGCCAGAACCCTGCATTAGAGTTCCCACTATTCCCTATGGGTACCACCATGCTTCCTCCACCCGGAGCGCCCAACAAATCTGGCTCAGCAACCAAGGCTCTATTCACCATCTCTGTGTAATCATCTATACACAACACCGCTATCTTTGAACAGATTTCTTGCCTTAATCCTACTTCAATGATCCTTGCCTTCAACAACGTGCAACCCGCCACCTCGGGTGCAAATTGCACTAAGTTCATAAACTTGGATGCATACTCCGTTATAGACATAAGCTCTTTTTTCAAACTGAATAAATCATTCGTACACTGAAATTTGATCATATGTGGGTAGAATTGTTTATTAAACAATTATTTAAATCCATCCCACATCATACCCTGGTCCATCCCCACTTGGAATACCAACTCCCACCACTGAAGGGAAAGATATTCCAACATATACGTGGCCAACTTTAGGTTTAACTCTATCGGCATTCCCAAGAACTCAAATATCTTTTTCATTCTATTCAACCATGATTCTTCTCTCTCTGGATCTGAATCACCCATGAAGATGGGTTGATTTTGCTTTTGAAACAAAACCTCATGATCCACATGCCTTGGTTCATCCACTTTGTTCCCACTTTCAAAAGCATGGAAAGTTTTCACTATGCTTTGCACTAGCTGCTGGTTCACCTGAGGCTCAGGTGCTACCACATTCTCAGCAGCCTCCTCCGGTTGGTCTCTATGATGCCTACCCGGTGCCATTTATATAAACAAAAAAAACAACCATGACTCTCACTTCCGTATACATCACGAAATGTCATTTCAAATGACATTACACAACAATTTCACAACAAGGATTTCCAGAAGTTCACATTTCCCATGTTTCACCATTTTTAAAATCATACCATTTTCAAAATATCAAATTTATTCACATTACAGTTTCACACAAAAACCATTTCTCAGTTCAGCCCATAGATCATTATGCCCTAATGAAATTTCATCCTAGTAGGAAGTCATTTCTACCATGAATTCCATGCTCATCTCATTGGCTACACCCACGACAATGAGATATCCAATGATTATAAGTGTCTCTAAAACACTTATGTACCCAACTCCATGTTAACTTGAATTTCAGCATAAAAGGGTTATCTACATCCTTTTATGCTATACATTCTAAGTTCCGACATTCCTACACCTTGCTACCATCTCGACTCAAGGAATGCACTACAACGAATGTCAACACCAAATCCACGAATCCACTCCAAAGGACCGAACAAACTGATACCACTTATAACACTCCACCCCTACCTCATTGTCTTGAGGAGGCGGCGAGGGTTACTTGGACTTAAGCGACGTTCCCATGGCGCCAAATGCTGGCAATAAATGCCGAGGGCTTCGAGAACAAATTGCGGAATGATTTTCCCTGAAGAAAAAACCAACCAAACCATCCACTATCAAACACTATATGATGCGTGTCAATAAAACAACGAAACATGCATTCCCAAAAGACAACCAAGTTGTACCACAATACAACCCCAAAACCAATACAACCATACATGTCCACACAACATCAGAGTACACTGTGAAAAATAATCAACCAAACACGACAATCCATGACACCACCACAGCTCCACACCAAGCTCCAAGCTCCAAGATCCACCAAGGGATCATAATGCTCCACTAAAGGAGGGTGATTCCCTACAATTTCCCACGTCATGGTACACGACATTTGTAATGACACCAACGTGCCAAAGCAGGGGGTGAGTACTAAAACTGAGTAGTATTTCCCCAAATGACTTCCCTACACACACCAATAGGATAAAACAGTTAGCATATTTATATAAAACAGTTTATATAAAATAAATCACATATGAAACCATTTCCATAAGCCAAACATGCCATTACCAATCTATCACAATGAAACCATGAAACCAAGGGAAATCCAACCAAACATGCCACTAGCCATTTCATCATCCACACATTAGCACAACCATTTCCACCTTGCATAGCAATACACAACAAAATAACCAAAAAACCAAACGGTGGAGCTTCTGTCCAACCCGTTCACCCATTCACACCAAGTGGTACTTCCTGACGACAACCAAATGGTGGATCTTCCTCCCAACCCGTTCACCCATTCACAAATAGCGGTACTTCCTGACCACTACCCACATGGTGGTTCTTCCGACCACTATCCATCACCTTTTATAGTGAGACTTCCCTGCCACTTCCACACCACATTTCAACCAATCCAAACCAAGCATATAACCCAACAGGGCCAGAATAACATGAAATCAACCAATTCCATTGCATATCAATCCACTTCAATAAATCACCCATATATTGAAAATCATTTTCCATTCCAAAACACATTTAAATAAAACAACCTCTCTAATGAAAACCCTTTTTACATCAGTCATTTTCACAAATCAACCATATAATCCCATTTTAAAACCTCCATTTTAAAATCCACAATAAAAGAATTTCACCATAAAACACCCTTTTCCCAAAAAATCCCCAAATGGATTTCCAACCAACTTTGCATATCAAACACAATTAATTTCAATCCAACCAAATTAATTGTAACAAAAAAACACTATCTCTAACCATGTGGAGTCGAGATAGAAGCCACCTACCTTTATGGTTCTCGAGAAATCAACCCACAATCCACCACACCCCAAATCCGGTGAACGCACCACCGAAACCTCTCTAGATCCCCTTACCTAATATTCACAAGCGTTCAAATAATTATCTAAAGAAACCAGAAACCTAGATCTACACACAACAACTGTAGATCTAGAAAACCAAGAAAGGGAGGGATGTAGATATAGAGGAAAACATAAGAGAAACAAGAGGAGAGACTTAATCGGGAGAAACCACCTTCAATCTGTTAAGAAACATCTTAAAAATGCTTCCAAAATGAGTGGGAAAGCTCCTCCACCCCCAGAGAACCGAAGAACCAGAGTGAGTCACAAGTGGGAAGAAGTTTGGGGTGAAATAGGTTAAGCTCGAGGGAGCCCGGAACTTATAAACCTATTTTTAAGTGGCCGCATGGTTAGCCCGCACAGTTTGGAAAACCGTGCACTAACTGTGCACACACTACTACCTCGAAATAAGGGGTCTGCACAGTTTCCTCGCATGATTTGGAAAACCATGCGCAGGACGTGCAAAACCTACTATCTCCCTTACACGGTTTCTTGGGGAATCTGCACGGTTTCCACTAACCGTGCTCAAACAGTGCCCCCCCTTTAAAAGCCTCCAAACTCATCCAAAACCATTCCAAACACTCCCAACCACTTTCCAACTCATCCCATGAACTTTAAACACATAAAAATTCATAAACAAAGGCCACATACCTCAAACTAGGGGTAATACAATTGTGATGATGGGCTGAATCTACTGTTGGGGGTGGAGTGTGGTGGGGTGTTTTGGGTGGTTAGGGTTGTTGAGAGATACTATTGTATAACATAAATGGGAGGTATGGTTTTCTAGTGACAAAATTTTCGAACAATCCTAGTGGGGATCTACCATGTTATATTTTTAATGAATTTCAATATTAATATAATTAATTCTTGTCTAATTTTGAATATGGGTTAATATATTTTGTGGTTTAATAATTAAAACATATGTACTATATATGATAAATTAATAAATATAATATAGAATTTTAGTGGAAAAAAATATAATTTACAATGAAATGTCATTTATAAATAAATATTATATATTGATAATATTATTACCAACATATAAAATTTTCATCAGAACCTATTCCTAAACACATTAACCAATAAATATATTATCTGTTGGTATTATTATAATTTCCAATGAACTATTTTATCTTTTACAAAAAAAAATTTGTGACAGAGTTTTTATCAACAGATTAGTGAAAGATTCATATATGTTGGTAAACCATTTTACCAATAAAAAATTCACTTTTACCAATAGATATTCCCCCCTTGGGGAAACTGAAATATTCTGTTTTGTGTTCATGGAACTCATTCCCAATGAAATTTTTTGTGGACGCTAGTTGATTTCACTACTTCATTATGGACATTCCTATTGGTCTTAATACGATACCAATAATTAGTCAAGATATTAGTCACGCTGGGAATTGTTGGAATGTCTTTATGTTGGGATCATTGGTCACTTATAGAATTCCTCTTAGGATGGAATCTCATGGAGTCATCTTAATAAAAGAACACAAGTCATACCATGACAATAATTAGGTATCTAACACCAAAGGCATCTATCTTCCAAAGGATTTCACATCAGGCATCCCACTTTATTCATTAGGTAGCTGACACCATATGCACATATTTTTCATGGAACTGAAATCATGAATCCCATGAATTTCATGAGTTATGTATTAGGTCTCTAGACACAAGTTTAAGATCTTATAGGGGAAGATTAGGAAGTATGGATAAGACATATCAGGGAATAAGGATAACTTCTTATGGAGATAGAGTTGATTGATCAGAATACCCCATGGAGGGGGGTCAAGAATATGAATCCAGAAGAGGGAAAATGTCACACCAAGATTTTTACTAATGGATGGATCAAAATACCATGTGTAAGAATATCTGGGAGGTGTGTCCCATAATGGGAACATGCCAGACCATAAAGATTGACCGAAACACCCCTTATCATGGATCATGGATGTGACTCCCTATGAGGGAGAACTATAATTATTTTAAATGGATGGATCATAACACCTCATAGAGGAGGATCTAGGGGTGTGTCCCATAAAGGTAACATGTAACTCAATGAAGATTTATTGAAAACCCATTCGTGTAAATCAGGGAGGTGTATCCATATGATAGAGTACATAAAATATTTACTAATGGATCTATCAGAACACCCCATGGAAGTGGATCTATTGGGTGTGTCCCATAATGGTATGAGTTCACATAATGAATATTTAATAGAACAAACACTAGGTTAGATCACGTATGTATTCCACTAGGAGAGAGAACAACATTTTTCTAATGTATGGATCAGAATTCTGCATGCAGTAAAATCTAAGAGGTGTGTACCAAAAAGGAAATATGTCACACCATGAAGATTGATCAGAACACCCCTTATTGTGGATCAAGGAGATATAACCCTAGGAGGTACAACCTGAATGGTTTACCATTGTATTGATCATAGAAACTTGTGTAGGTGGGTCTTGTGGGTGTATCCCATGTAGGGAATGTGAAACATCATATATATTTATCATAACACCCCTTAGGTTGAATTAGGGAGGTGAATACCTAGAAGGGAATACTATAAGATTTACTAATGATGGACCAGAATGCCCAGTGGTGGTGGATCATGGATGTTTTTCCCCTAAAAAGATGATTTCATACCATGAAGATTGATCTGAACGACCTTTAGGGATAATCAAGGAGGTATATACCTATATGGGAGAACCTAAATAGTTTACCAATAGATGGATCAAAATGCCCCATGGAGGAGGATATTGGGATGTTTTTTATTAAAGAAAGATTTAAGAACGTGAATTTTGATTGGAACACCACTTGGGGTGGATCGGGGAGGTTTATATATAGGAGGGATCACCATGCATTACCATTGTTCATTATTGAACCTCATAGAGGCATCCTACATACCCTATTTAGAAGTCAGGGATCAAAATACATGTAGTTCGATGTTGTAGTTTAAGTTTGTGTGAATGGAATATTCAATATAGTTTTACATCTTGCGGTAAGGACTCTATGTATGGGAAATACAAAGAGTAAGCCCAAGGGACCTGGAGAAGATGTGGTCTCCCATGTGAGGGGCATAGTCTTACCAAGGATGTGTACCATAGAAAATTAGATTGGATATGTAACTTGGGTTTAAACATCAGAGAGGATTCCTTCTTATCCAATTTAGTTGGGAATCAAGGCCACTTATTTAAAAATTGTATGGGTTTTATGTCTAAGGAGAAGTCCTAAAGGAGTGAAATATGTGGTTGGGGATTATGTGTGAAATTGTTACATAGGGTGGGGGGGGGGTATGGTTGTCAGGTATTACACTACACAGGGTTACCATTTGAATTGATGGTGGTGATTACATATATGGAGAAGGCCCATTTGAATGGATGATGGATGGATTTCATGATTACCCCTGAACTCTGAGCACATGAGAGTCATTCTCGGTGTGAGAAAAAAGTTGAAGTGATAGAACTGATGCTCATTTCATGAGAGAAGAGGCAATGAGAGATGGAGTTAGGCTTACACGTGAAAGATATATAGGGAGGATCTCATTCCATATGAGCATTAGAATTGTGGATACCACACCATTCCACTCATTAATGGATCATCCTTTTCTTATTTAATAGGGTAATTACATGGTTTAATGTCATGTGTTTTTTATGTAATTATGAGGTAGTTTTACATAATGAAGCTCGAATTTGGGGACTCACACATCACCCCTTGGGCTTACCTGATGACTGATCATGTGACTTTATGAAGGTCACATATTTCGAAATTCAAAGGTCTAACGATGGGGCAGGTTGTTCACTCACATATTCGACCTTGTGGTCCCTACACTCGGATGAGATAAGGATTATTTTACATTGCTGATAATCAATATGTATTGAAACTCATGCACTTGGGAAATTGGGGACATCACTCGAGGGAACATAAATTTTTTTTATGAAAATGTGGAGGGGTGTACCTATGAATTTCATGCAACGTATGAGTGTTATGTGAAATGGTGGATCAATAATGGTTATATAACAAAAGGGTAGGCCATGGATAATCAATATAATTAGTGCATGCAAGATTGGGGTTGCTCACATGGTCAGGGTTGCACGAAAGAGGATTTCTTGTGCACACCCAACTTGAGTTGAAGGTTGTTTGGAGAGGATTTCCCAACAATGGGCCATGTAAATTAAAATCCCATAGGTAACTTTTCATGCAAGATTCTCTACCTTGTGTGTTTTATTCTTTCATTATGCTAAATAATATTATCCTTATGTGTATCAGAGTGATGCTTCATCTTCCAAATAGTCACATCGAAGAAGGGGGTAATATTATATTTATAGTAAAAGTCTTAGGTGATGAAAATGAAAGATTCTAGTCACAAAAGGCCATTTATTATAGTTATACCCTTTTCTACTAGAGACCAACAATGATTTATTTCTCCCTTGACATCGCCTATATTTCACAAGGCATACCTTCACACCCAGAATTTATTGCTTCCATGAAGTGCATTTTACTTGAATGTGATTCACTTATCCATCCTTTTATTCATGTTAGAATATGTATAATATCTCATCTCTTTTAGCATGTAAGATATTTGTGTTTATAATATAATATTACATTCAAGCAATGGATCTTGTACACAATATCTATATTGATTCATGAA
This sequence comes from Viscum album, assembly GCA_963277665.1. NCBI lineage: Eukaryota > Viridiplantae > Streptophyta > Magnoliopsida > Santalales > Viscaceae > Viscum > Viscum album. Next base: position 44,231,771 of record OY728162.1, read on the forward strand.
TGCTTTTCTAGTGTGGGTTGCATGCTTGGGATACCCAAAACTGATTGTTTGCAACATCATATAGAATTACAATGAAAAAAATTCCTCAAATCTAATATTATAAGATCATATAATTCCTTTGGATATATTTAAGGGTTTCCCAATACCCTTTTTAAGAAATTCGTTCTTCAAATGAAAAGGATATTTCTTATCTGTTACTTGTTTTTAACCCCTTTTGTCACCATATCTCTTTAACGTTTCCACATATAGGTCAACTAAATCAATCACATGTTAATTCTGAAAGGAGAACCAATCTTTAGAGTTATATTATTTTTGTTCCATTTATATTGAGACCTAATATTTATTACCATGATCATTAAACATCCACATAGATTTAGTGTGAGAGGGACATAAACAATCCTGATCCATTTCATTTTGATCATGTTGTAAATCAACTAATCTTGTCATTTGGTCTTTTAGTAATACTATTTAAATCTTATGAATGTTATTTTATTCCATTAAATGATTTATTTTTGAGTTTAATCCCTAACCTCAACCCTCCACCAAGATATTTTCTCCATGATCCGAGTTCCCTAAATCCAATTCATCATGTTGAGAAATAATCCTATAAAAGTAATCCATCTCTTACTGATCCACTTTATCATAGGTATCCCTAGCCATATATGTCAATCATTTATCAAAAATGTGACTCATCGTCCCATAAAATCTAAAAAAATAATCTATATAAATTATAATAATTATGTAATATATAATTTTTGATCTTTCAAAATTCATACATTTTCCACAATCAACAAAAAAATAAATGTGATATTCATCAACCTTTAACACCACTATTTTAATCAAGGTAGATGTAAGATCAACAACCACATATAGTATAGATAAATGGACATAAAATTATTTTCAAATTTCATTATCCATTTTGACAGGGACTCTAATGCATGAGGTAACCTCCCACAAGAAATACGGGTTTTAAAAAACTGTCTCAACCCCCTAATTCGTACCCAAATATGGGTAATTGATTTTTTTCAAATTTGTAGGGTTAAAATAAAGATCCTGATCATATATATTTTGAAATCCTAGCATTGAATTAACAATTCTAAAACCTATTTATTTAGAATTCATAGTTTTATTCAGGAAAAAATCTGGGAAAACATTTACCTAAGAATGAAATTTGTAAACTGTCAAATCATAAGAAATAAATGAGTTGTTTTTACACTCAAAAGATTGTATATATTATCCTTAAATTGTATTGGGAAATAAGTAATTATAGAGTGATTATTATCCTCAATATCTTCTATGATAAGGTTATGGATTGTTTAAACAAATGTTGTATCCCCATTAATAATAATTTTTAATTTTTCCAAAATAAAAATCATTTTTTAACCCACCGAAATTTCCCATTTTCAATGTCTACACCACAAAATGATGTGTCCCTAAGAAAATAATAGGGTCTAAATCATGTGAATCCTTATCTATCATATTATCTTTAGAGGTCCCTAGTATTGATCAATCATAATTACTTATGAAATATTGATCATAATAGGGTTAAATTCAAATAATGACTTCACTTGGGTCCCTATTGTTCATGGGATCCACCTTATTCAGTAGCTTCATACCTTTTAATATCCCAATATATCAAATAATTTTGTATTTAAGAATCACTTTTTCCACTTTTATCCAAGGAATTGAAAAAATTATTCATAATATCAGAATATTTTCTATGATCTGGTGAAGATAGAATACTAGACATAGTATTCTATTTTGAGACTGTGCCAAAAATGTTCAAATGGGTAGCATCTTTTATCAAGGGATCAAATGAATTTTTGTTCACAGCATCAGATTAACATATATGATCTTTCAAATAAAAATTCATGATGATAATTTTCCATCTAGAAGTGGAGTAACCATGCTAAAATGGGTAGAATTATCCACTTAAACCACCATTGAAAAAGATTATTTGAGAAATTATGAATCTATAGAACCTTGAATAATTACATATGTAATTATATAAGTTCGGTAGTTGATTATCAATCCTTGGTGTGTATTATGAGTCTTAACCCATTGGGGTGTTTTGGTGTGTCTTGGTGTGTGTGTTTAGTAAAGTTTGAATCTCACCAAAAAAATAAACATATTTATAAAAAATAATCATATATAATTGTATTTATATTATACACATTTTTTTATCAATAATATTTCATTTCCATAAATATATTTATTAGAATTAAATTTTTATGATATCTTTTTACAAATATTATAAACAAATTTTGGAAATTGGGTGGCATGAAACATTATTAATGTCTCCATATAGTCCTACATCAAGCTAGGGTTTGAATCTTGGTTGCCTCTAATTTTGGGGGATTCACTACAGGTTACTATATCAGTACTGTAGAATGTATTATTATACTACAACATCAGTGTTCTATAGAATATGGGGTACTTTAGTAGTTAGTATTATTAATCAAAATGGGCTTTTGGGATTCGTTTCAAAGGCCTTCATGTCCACATAAGGATACTAACTCATTTTAGATCAAGTTCTTTTAGTCCACTCAACGAAAAAGGAGCATTAATGCCATAATATGTAATAAAATAGGTCCAGCTAGTGCATTGCAATCATTTTAGAGAGGTATGAGGATTTAACCAATAGGGTGTATATATATGTTGGTTCATGTAGTTTGTAATCTCTTGAAACGAATAAAAAATTACATAAAATATATTTCTAAAAATTATTTTATTTATAATTATAATTATATACATATTATCTATTTTAATAATTATAAATATATTTAAATTTTTAGAAATTTATTTATTATATCTCTTTAAAATATATCATATATTATTGAATTTTTATAATAAATACTTTCTTATTGATATGGGTAGAGGATGTGGGTTTTTGGTCACACTCTCAAGATTTAATGGCATCCTTGATGACGATCTTTAATGGCTTGATAATTTGATTCTTTTTTGATCCAATGATGTTTTTCATTCCTCCTCTAAAGTATGATGATGATTTGACATCCCAAGTAAGGTATCTAAACCCTAATTTGTATATTGTTAATGATCTTAATAATTATATGGTTGACTCAAGATCATTTTATAATTTTAGGAATGGGGAATCCTCATAAACCCATTGTATCGTGAAGAATGGATCGTTATCCATTATTGAAGTAAATAAAAAATTAGAGGATTATCATATTAATGAATGTATGTTTTTATGATCTCCTATATAATTTTATCAAATGATCATATTTAAGGATACAATGATCTAGATAAAATTATTAATGGGATTTGAGGTTCTTTTAAGTGGAACATGAAATCAATTAGAAATGGATGTTTCCATTGTGTATTTACCTTGGGAGATCTCATGAGTAGGTCATGGAGATCTGTATTTTATTCACATAATTAACCTATCATGAAGTTACATGAATGGGATCCTTTTTTAAATAATATGAAGTATGTAACTCTATGAATCATCTATGGGCTTAAATTATATGTTTTAATTAGTTGTTCTAGGAATATAGAAGTTTATGGGTTTTTTACCTTCTGTTGGTACAGTAATGAAATTTAATTGTGAAATTTTGAAAGCTCGAGAACATTTTTTAAGGTGATCTATTCTATCCCTTAATAGATACTGTTATTATGGTTTCCCATGAGAATAGGTTGTATCGTAGAATTGAATTTGTTATGTTTCATTTACCTTATGGCACTTGTTAATTAATTGTTCAAGCATATAAAAAGTAACATAGGGGTTTTCTATGTTCTTTCTGAAACAAAATGATGAAATTATCTTATTCATAAAGATAAAATTATAGTCCTAAAAAGATGCCACCCAAGGATAATAATCATAAGTAAAATGTGAAATATGCGGTGCCCAAATTTATGAAAAGTTAGTGCATGGTGTCTAGGTGGATTATTGGTCTCCTTCCACCTATCATGCTAAGAAAGTCAAAGGTATTCCTGATCTACATTCAGATAATGGTCATGATGGGATTATTATGAATAATAAATTATAATATGAAGATTATTTGAAATTATATATTTATGTCTTGGATAGTAACATGGGAATGGATTTTTTACCTTATCGAAGATGGATTCATGAAAACCTTTGTTAGAAAAGAAAAAACCACAATTTATTTATCAATTAATACTCCAAAGGGATATATTGTAGTGTCTATTATGATATTTGACATTAATTCTACAAAATATTATGGATAAAAGGATTTTTTTCTCTACGGTATGCATGAGAAAATTTTCATTTTTTATCCTTAGTTTTCACATAAAAAGTGGAAAAAAATGATGCAATAATAATAAATTAATAAAACTTTGTTAAGGCATGACCTATATATCTTGACAATAACCTATTTTATGTTATTATCTTCACCATTATTAAAATAAAATCTTGAATTGACTTATAAGAAGTTGATTCATATTTCGTTGCTGGAAAATGGAATCTTCCCTGATGTAGTCACATGTTTAGCCTATGGATACTGAAACTCTGAGTGAATAGGGATTACTGTATATTTTCGTAGTAAAAATTATTTTTGGAGCACCTAATAACAATAATTCTATTATTGGGATGTTCACATTCATGAAGTTAGTGGATGCTAATTTACAGACGGAGGTTATCCCTGTGATTACTGCAACTTTAAATCAAAATCTAAGTGAAAATGGGGAGTTTAAGGATTATTAGTCTATTTATTGTGCATATAATGAAATTTATGTGATTCATTAAGAAAATATTTCTACTAATTTCATGGTGGAATGTTAGTTTTAAAATTAAAATTATTTTTATATGCTTTTATTACTAGATTATTGGCTATCCGATTCAGACAAGGGTTTCAATGATGTAATCATCAAAGAGGATTCACTTCTATCCTGGTTTTTTTATATAAGGGAATCTAAGGATTTAGGAAAAAATTGGTGGAGGGTGAAAACGTTTAGATGTGGTCATCCCCCCAATGGATGCAGATTTAAGAAGATTAAACACAATATGAGTCTTCATTATCATGCTAATATCTTGTAGAATATTGGACAAAGAAGTTTGAAATTAGCTTATATTAACTACATTAGAATCAATTTAATTTTTTTGATGTTTTTACTTTTCATTTTCCTTATTTTCATTTACATATATTTTAATAAGTATTTTTCCATTTTTAACCTAATACGCTTCTTTTTTTTCTTTTTATTTCATTTATAAAGGGGCTCTTACCAAAACCGATTTTGATATTTTTTACTAATATAATTGCATTTACCTAAATATATTTATTAGAAATGTAATTATATATGGAAAATTTATATAAATATAAAAAATATATTTATAAAAAATATAATTATAAATATAATTATAATTATGTAAATGTATTTATATTTTTTATAGTTATAAATATATTAATTTTTATAAATATATATATTATATTTTTAAAAATATTATCATATATAATTGAAGTTATTTTATTTGAATTTTTTAATTAATATAATTTCATTTCCATAAATTTATTTATAGTAAATATATTAATTTTATTGGTATATTTCTGCCGTAAGAGTTTGGCATGGAGGTAAGCTCCTTGTAAACCAGTAATAAAAAACCACGGTTCAAATCAACATGAGGGAAGTATTTTTTTAAGTAATATAGTGGGTATTGTAGAAAAAGTATTATTCAGACAATTAGGGATTTAGGATCCTGGATCTAGTCATTATGGCTGTCAAGCCATCGATCTGTCAATAATAATCACCTAGTTGATACAGCATGGATCAGATGGATGACATGACACAATTTGGAAGTTGAAACAACATGACTACACATAGTTATTGTTGTGTGGGACTCTCAAAACTATGATGAGTGTCTTTGAACATATCATCTAGCCCTCACCCTACTCGGATATATCATGTTGAATATAGGAGTTCTCTTCCATGATCCGATAGTGGGAACTATAGTGCAATGTTTGTTAGAAAGACGGTGACATGGAATGTTGACCGGTGAAAATAATACTCTTGTAACCAAGAAAATGATGTAACACAATAAGTAAGTGTCAAAATGTGAATAAATGCATGAATATTGAGTTGGGATCCTTGAAAGGTTGATGGGTTTATTGGAACTCATATAATGTCCCTCTTTCGACATGAGTTTCTGATGTGGGAAAAAAGTGACTGCCGCATCACAACGATTGATAAGAAGAGTAATTAGACCGAAAGAAATGTTAAGTAGAAATAGTTAATTATGATATAATTTATGTTCTTGTGAAACGTGACCACAAATATCTACATTTTTATTAAAATAGGTTCATAATTCTTGATGTTTGATGGTGAATTTATATTCCAAATGTGGTAAAATAGCTATTGAAAATCAGTTGGAGGGCTTCATGAATATCTAATGGTGATGAGCTAAGATGTCTTAGCCAATGTGAGTTTTCTTTGATTCATTTTTTCTCTTTTATGATGGTTATGGATGATGGATTATGATATATGATGAACTGATAAAATACGGGGATTGTTTTTTTAAGGAAATTGAGTGGAACTAATAATTTTGGGAGAATATGAGAGGTTTGGGGGAGGATTAAGGGGTGAATACGTTGATTTATATGGTATTTAGAGGGGTATTATGGAGTAGGGAGGGGGGATGAAGAATTGTGGGAAAATAATATAGTGGTTATGGTGATTTTGAGGTGATTGAGGGAGCATCGAGTGTAGGGGAGGGAGAATTGGTCCGGGTGAGAATATTGGAGTTTGATATTTTGGTGTGGAAAATGATTGGAGGTAAAATGGTATAGGATATACTTCCACATGTAATGGAGGAAATATAATTATAATATACATAGTATTCACCCCAAATAATTTTCATGGGATGCATTAGCTACTAAAATAAAATAACTAAATAAATATCTAAAAAGGGTAATGATATGAATTATTGAGGGAAGAAATGATTGCGGGAAGAAATTAATGAATGAGATATCTGTGGTGATGCATGAAATATCTATGATATCTAACATTTATATATATTTAATTTTGAAAATATGGAATAAAAATGGATCATATTTGTTAAATATAATAAAAAATTGAAATCAATGTTTTGAAAAAAAAAACACATTGCAACCCAAAATAGTACATATAAATGAACTATCATTGATAAATTCCAATGATAATGGTAGAAAGAGGGTACATAGTTAACTAAATTAGTAAGAATATGAATTATATATGTAAACGATTTATATGAGGATATGAATAATATATAAATAATCATCATATAGAAATATTACATGTAATTTCATTATAAGATTTTTGAAGTAATAAAAAGTTAAATGGGAATTGATAAACAAAAATAAAAAAATAGTAAACCAAGGGAATGGGATAAACATTAACATGTTAACAATATGAAATATATCAGGTAAGGACAATTAAATGGAAAATAAATTACCAAAATAATTTTATACAATATAAGTGCATGAAATAATTATAATGGTTGTTATTTCAACTTTAATACTGTGTATATTTGAAGAATAACATTTAGATATTGTCAGAAACTTGTATGAGGTGAAGAATTTTTGTACATCCCTTTCAGTCAACTATGAAATCTCTCTTCAATGGAAGTGGATTGGGAATTTAAATTCATTTGTGAAATATATTAAATTATTTTACAATGATAAAAATACAATTATTATATTAAATAATGTGAAAGTAAAACATGTTATGGAATAAAAAATGAAAAATATTCATAATAAATAAACGATCATTATAGTAAAGGCCTAAGGTATTTAAATTTGTTTCAAAAAACTACCCACGTTTCAAGACCATCCAAATATGATTATACTCATATCTTCAATATGTATTGTAGATAGAATGAATAACCAATATAAAGACAATATTATCCAGATTTTAATGTGAAAGTATATTATGATATAATAGATTTTATATTATGCATGTACAGAAAATTATTATCCTAGAAATTGGATATACAATATGATTATATAATATGTGTATATTGAGTATGCGCACGGTAAATAGAATAAAATATATAAACACAAAGAGGTCGATTGTTTGTAATTTTTCCAAGATAATGAAGAAAATCTACATTAATACATAATCACTCATTGTAAAATATAAATAGTGTGGGTATCCCATTGTTTATGCTTATTAGTTAAAGATAGATGGGCCTTCTAAGAGAGGTGGGATGTGTTCATTATTTTCCTAATACATAAAATTATTTCCATATAAAAAATAATCATAACACCCCTCAATGTGTGAGTAATATTAATAAAAAACCTTTTACAAAATAAACATACCTCTTTATATTTAGATTGAATCCCATGTGAATAATAAGAAATCAGCAAAAATATTTCTAATTATCTATTCTATGATGATCTTCATTGAGCCATATTTCAAATCTTCTAACCCTAAAACCTATAATATCATCTCTCTCCCTAAACTTTTTCCATTTTTTCTTCTTGCTACATAGTAATGCATTAAATATTTCATGTTGTACCATAATTTTTTTTCAAAATCATCACATCATGGAATGAGAAAATATAACATGCAGTACATATTATATTGTTTTTATTTGTATAGTATGTCATAGATTATACGAATTTATAATTTTTAAACACATAATCAATGATTCCTAGAATAGTTACAAAGAAAATGTGTATAATGAACTACTTAGAAATTTTCTGGAAATATATCAAAATTCAAAGTGAACATGATGAAGTGGAACTCAAATAATGTATTTGATGGAACATTAAAATATATCACTAGATACATCTTAGTAAAATAAATGATAGAACAGTTTATAATTAAATGGTATTATATAAAGTCCAATATATCATATAATAGAGGTATAAACAAGAATATAAAATCTAACATAACATATGGGTAAATAGAATTAATATGTGGGAGTTTAAATTTGAAAAAAATTGATAATATCATGTCAAATGTTAGAAGTTATGTAAATAGTTTAGCACTCGAGTTTTTCATGTCTAGGAAAAGTCAAAAAACTAAAATATCATGAAAATGAATCTAAAATACAGAACAAAAAATTTCATATTACTAGTTGAATTCCAACACATAGCATGTTGAAAAATATTTTATTTATGCATATTTTGACAATAATATGGTCATTTTAATGTGTAAAAGCATAAATTATAATAAATTTTCATTATAATGATGAAACATATAAGAATTTGGATCTCAAGAAATTTTATATTATAATACAATATAAAAAAAATAAGAGGACTCAAAAATATCTTTTTTAGAGTATATGCTAAAATGTTATTCTCATTGAATATGGTCTATCATTGAAGCATTTATTTATAAATTGAAATTATCTAGGTCTCAATCATGGGAATAAGTCTACATATTGTTATGATTAAATAGGTATTTATGATAATGATATGTGAAACATAAACTTGGGTTGTAATTTCTAGCTGTCATTTTGAATGTTGATAGAATTAAATAGTTGACATGCTCTATAATATGAGAAACCTAAACTAAATCTTATCCATAAAATATTTTATTTTATTTCATTTAAAATCATATCACATTGAATCTAAAACATTTCTTTTTTAAAAATTTAAAAATCCAAATTAATTACATTATCAAGAGTTTGGGTTATATTTTCTTAATCAGGTATCATAATAAATTATGCTACTGTAATTTATTTTTTATGCGTTTCCTATAAAATGAAAATAGAATAGAGGTAAATCACTTATATAATATTTTCCAAAAACTACTAAAAAATTAATAAAATAAATCTTTAATAAATATTTTAAATATTAAAGAATCACATGTTTTAAAAAAAATTATCCATAGGGTTTTTATACCACTCCATTATATTGTTTAGATGTTTTCATAATTCCAATGTATTGATAAAAATTGGGATATTAAACAAAACTAATGAAATAATTGTCAGCTATAGTCATTGAGTAAATGGAAATACATAAACTATGTATTCCAAGCTAAAGTGATCACGTTTTACTAATTGAGATGAATCTTCCCACAATTTTTTTAGTTATTTAGTTCCTATATTATGTATATATTGCAATTCGTTGAATTGGGGAATCTATTTTACTAAAAATTATTTCTGTGAATATAATATTTGAAACATTAGTCAAAAGAAATATCCCATATATTATAATGAAATGAAAAAAATCATCATATTGGATCAAAATTTATAGATTCTAACCATATAAAGTTAAAAACAATATAGTGGATGATGTTTGAAATAATGATCATAAATACATTATTTGGAACCTCTGGATACCTTATATTTTTTGCACATTTTCGAAATTTGTCTTCCAAGATGAATAAAATATTCCTATGGTTTTTCTGATTTGAATTTATATTGACTCCACCATGGTGTATTTGGGACTCTCATTAGTATGATTTATTGATTCAAATGGTTCTTATATCATAGTGGTCTCATTATTCCTGGGATGCTACTTTTTGGCCTCGATCCTCAAGCACATGCTCATGAAATTGTATTCACGGTATTTTATGGACTCAAGAATAAACGACTGAATGATACATCCTTGGTAGGAAAAATAGGATTTAATAATATCTATTTTATGAATAGTCACTCTGTAAGGGTTGGTGTCCTAAGAACCAACTGTTTTGTACTTTGATTACATGAATGTTCACTTATTATATATTGTTCATTCTTCTGAATGACTATAATACACTAATGTCTTGGAATATTTTTTGCATTGATAATCTCATGGAAGATCCACGTTATGATGAGAAACTTGAAATGCTATAACAATATTCTTAAAGAAAGTTCTACGGTTGGATGACATACTATGATTGGACACATAGTATACATACCATCATCTGTGAGTACTCATAAGAAGACAAGACTCTCTCTCATGGAGTTCGCACTTAGTAATCCCCAAGATGGGAGATTATTAGAAGAGACCCGCTAGTAGCAATTCCTCATGTATTGGTGTCATCGGAAATTGCTATCTACGAGCATGTGTAATGGTCCTTAGAATGGAATATTATCATTAACTCATGTCATGACTCACGCACTTATATTTACTGACGAAAACCGTCATGCAGACAGTTGGTGGGAAGTAGGGTACGTTGGGTATGTCAAAAGTGACATGTTGTTAATGGATAAGTCGAGGAAATATTTTTCCCTTCCATTTATGGAAGTTGATATCTCAGACCATTGATTGAAATAGAACTATCGCATTAAATTCCATGGCCATGGTTTGAATGACGAGTTTATTTCAGGTAGTCAAAGAACGACGGATCAAGCTTATAGGTTTATGGCACTACCATGAAACCTACTTGATGAGATATCAAGAAAAATGGATTAAATTACACAGTAAGAATTTGTATGAGGTGATACGTCAATGCAGCGTCAACTTCTTTCTCTTGGGTGCCTTGACCCGTTGCTAGACAGTAATCTTGGACTTTAGGCAAGCCCGCCTAATGCCAATGAGAAAGAGGACTAGAGGGTCACACACTAAGTGTATTCAAGTATCTCAAGTAGAATAAATATTATTCCCATACGTGGTTTAATAATTATTCAAGGAATATTAAATCGTTTTAATGATGGAGAATGAAGGAAATGAAAAACAAGATATACACGCCATGTATTAAAGATTACACGCCGTGTAGTTTTTCATGGAAAACAAGTACATGATGAGTATTAATTATTACACGCCATATAGTTTTCTTTATGGAAAGGAAATGAATAAATGAAAACAAGATATACACACTGTGTACATTGAATGTACACGCCGTGTAGTTTTCAATGAAAATCAGGTACACGCCATGTATCTCTTAATACACGCCGTGTAGTTTTTCCAGTCGGGATTTTGAGGATATAATATTATTTGAAATGATATTTATTATAATCAACATGGGCGCATTTCAAGGAATTAATTATTCTACATGGGATTTTAAATAAGAGTCAATGAAATAAATAAAACACGTAACACGTTTATTTATTGTCCTAACTCTATAACCCCACACACCCGATTATAAATATCCTCACAACCCCAACTCTTTTCCGACACACAACATCTCTGGAGAATTCATTCAAGGCCGAATGAACCTCTTCCTCCATGAATTCTCTCAAGACCGAGAGAGATCCTCTTCCATCGGATCAATATGATCTAAGGTGGACAACGCAAGCAAAGGTTTCTCCACACTAGCACCCGGAGAATCCTTTGGTGACGTCCCGAGATACGAGGTACACATGTGGATCACCGCTAGAGGAAGTCTACACTTGGCTTCTGCGACACAATGACGAATCACATCAAAACGTGATCAAGAACATCAACGAAGAAAGAACACCCAAAAGGTATTTCTTTTCAATTGATTAAATTAATTATAATCATCCTGTAACAACCCTACTTTGTGGTTCCGGGAATTTCTATTTATTTTGTCTATTTCTTTGATTCGATCCATGTAGACTGGCGTTTATCATCGTATTGATCCCAGATTGATCATTTCTAATGAAAAAAAGCCAAGTGGGAACATCCACCCACGTGCTTCTACTACGCCCGGAACCTTCAAATGGTATTAGAGAGAGGTTACAACGTTGATTATAGTTATTTAATTTTCATTGATAATTTACGCATTTATATTTGATTCAATTTGAAATAAATCGTTCTATAAATCTGAATAAATGAGATCTATTCTTCCTACTTCGTTTCTCAATTCATATCACAGAAATGGAATTTTCATTTTAATTTTCATTAAAATAAAAATGAAGAACTCATCTTGAGGATCCACTCTTTCTGACTGTACAACACTGGATTACACGGTGTGTAATTAAAACTACACGCCATGTACTTAGGTTCAATGAACCAGCACTAGTCCACAAAACAACGCCGTGTGAATTGAATATACCTAAGTATTAATCACACCATGTTGAATAGAATTGAACGGTATGTGGAACCGGAATACACGATGTGTATGTTGGAGAAACACGCCATGTAGTCCATTCCGGCCTAGGTGAAACCATGTACAAAGATAAGCCACGTACCGTGTACACGGGATCTCCAGGCCGGTTACCGCATAACAAGGAAGTACACGCCGTGTATGATTTATCTACACACCATGTACTCCAAAATTTCCAAAGTAAAGAAAACACGTCAAAGCCCCCAGCATGTACTTTGGATAAAGGGAGAAAAGAAATACGCGCCATGTAATTATAAACTACACGCCATGTACTTTCCAGAAATGGAATTTCACCAGGTTTCCTCCAATGTACAAAAACCCATACAAGGAATATGGATGAGAAGAATCTCAAGTAAATTCAGAAAGGAAATTAAGATAATGAATTAATTAATTATAAGATCATAATTAATTAAATTCATGCGCGACCTATCTTAAATGAAAGAACAGTTACAAGAATTTGAATTTTAAATATGCGTAAATGACATTTCATGATATGGATGATCATGAGCTAGACCAAAGACCCTTTTTATGTGTATGGTTTCATTTACATTTATTTAATTTAATTTTTTTGGCCTGAGAGCCTTCTTCAAATAAAATGTAAGGCCTGCGTGCCCATGGTTTCTTTAATTTAAACCAATGTAATGGAGGATATCCAAAGCCAAGGAGATGGTTCAAATCCCGAAGCTGAGGTTAAACTGACGCAAGAAGATACAAAGGTGGACAGGTGGGAGCTGTAAAACACGAACCATCATGTTGAAGGTGTTTTCCCTAGGTCAGGGTTAGCTTATCAAAACCGCTAGATAAGATAAAAAAATAGAAGCTCATGATCATGCCATATTATTTTATTTCTATCTGATTGCACGGTTTGTTTATTATGTATGTGTTGTCGCGATCACATAATTAATAAAATGAAAAAGCATGCAAAGATGGAATAAAATAAAAACCAGACTATATGTAAACATTATCAGAACATGGTTAATCACTTAATCAAGCATCACTTAATATTAACAAGCATGTGATAATGTGAAAACTATGCATAAAGGACTAAAATCCCTCAATACCATATTAAGTCAGACAAAGCCTTCTGTTACCTGATTAAGGGCAAGACTCAATAAAACTATGTGTTTGACCAACCCTTGTTGGGACACTTACTTTTATAAATAAAGCCCTTATGAAAGGTTTTGGGTTGAATTAACCATATTACATCAAGAGAAGTAGCCCTTGCCAGACTTGGTGTAATATTGGAGGCAAGATTTGAGGAAATCCAATTTAGGATTTTAGGATTGGGGAGTCCACTCAACAGATCAAGGAACTGTAAGCTCACAGTTGGAAAAGACCTGCCTACCTAAATACCTTCAAATAGCTTGACCAACCCTTGTTGGGGTTATGCGAAGGGGAATATGGATCCTTTCCACTAGAATATCAAAGCAACTTGAAATTCCGAGTTCAATGGTGAGGTCCATTGGGACGTGATAAAATAGTGGGAGAATTAATTAATTAATTTATTATTTCTCATAAAATGTAATCAAGAATGTACTAATAAATCTGCTCTTTTAAATTGTAGAATCAAGATGACAAACTCGTCAAATACATTTTCTCTACGATCAATTCTGGATAAAGACAACATCCTCACCGGCAGTAACTTTCAGGAATGGTTTAGGCGCCTTCGGGTTATCCTATGCCATGAATGAAAGTTTTACGTGCCGGAGTCCTCACTTCCCGATTCCCCTGCCCCATGGGCGAGTGACAAAGATTTCCTAGTCTATGATCAACATTTGAACGATGCACTCGACGTTCAATGTTTGATGCTTTAATCAATGTCTAGTGAGCTCATGAAGTCTCATGAAGACATGGATTCCTATAGCATGCTTGAGCTTCTGCGTGGTCTATACTAGGAGAGAGCAAGCCATGAAAGGTTTGAGATCTCCAAGGCTCTATTCCAGAGAAAGCTTGGAGAAGGTTCCCCACCCGAGCCTCATGTAGTCAAGTTCATTTGCTACATTAAGAGATTGGAGGTTCTAGGGTTTAAACTCCCCAAAGAACTGGGTACCGATCTCAATCTTGCATCACTCCCCCAGAGCTTCTCAAACTTTGTTGTGAACTTCAACATGAACAACATTGAGAAGTCTCTGTCTGATCTTCTTATCCTTATTCACCAAGTGGACAATGACTTGAAGCATGAAAAGCCTTCTGTCCTCATGGTGAATAAAAGGAAAGGGAAGGCGAAGATATTTAATCCCAAAGATTCTTCAAGGCCTTCCAAGAAAAGGAAGATCAAAGGGGAGGCAAAGGAACAAGATGTTGTTTGTTTCGCATGTGGCAAGAAGAGCCACTGGATGAAAAACTGCACCCATCCAAGGAAGCAAGTGGAAGCTTCAGGTGCGTTTGTTATCGAATAAAATCTATCTATTTCTACTAATTGGGTATTAGATACTACTTGTGGTGCTCACATCTGTATCCAAATGTAGGAACCATGTAGATTCAAGAAGATTGATCAAGGGGAGGTAGACCTACGAGGAGCCAATGGAGCCAGACTTGCTGCTGTAGCTGTCGGAGACTACCAACTCACATTTCCAACTGGAATGATCTTGGTGTTAAAGGGTTGTTATTATGTGCCTTCTGTTACTAAAAACATTATTTCAGTATCCATATTAGATACTAATGGATTCATGTTCAAGTTTGTAAATGAATGTTGCTACTTTTATTAATATAGAATTTTTTTGGTAGGGAACATTTATATAACGACCTTTATGTGTTAGACAACACAAACCAAGTAATGGAAATCGATTACAAAGTCAATTCACATGACTCATACCACACCCATATTTGACATCACCAGCTAGGTCATGTCAATGAGAAACGTTTGACAAAACTACATCAAGATGGGTATTTAGATTCTTTCGAACTAAAACCACTTGGTGTATGTCATGCGTGTCTACAAGGAAAAATGACCAAATCTCCATTTAGTGTAAAAGGTGAAAGAGATAAAGGGCTTCTATAATTAGTTCACACAGATGTGTGTGGGCCATTTACAGTTGAGGAAAGGGGTGGGTTCTTGTACTTCATAACTTTTACTGATGATTTTAGTAGATATGGATATATCTACTTAATGAGGTATAAGTCAGATTTTTTTGATCGGTTAAAATAATACAAGAATGAGGTTGAGAACCAGCTTGGTAAGAAGATTAAGAATCTCTACTTAGATAGAGGAGGAGAATATCTTAATCAAGACTTAATTGATTTTTTACGGGAGTTTGGGATTCTATCTCAACTCACTCCTCCTTACACACCGCAGTGGAATGGTGTAAGTGAAAGGAAGAACCACACCCTGTTGGACATGGTTATATCAATGATGAGTCATGCGAGTCTTCCATTATCCTTTTGGGGATATGCATTACAAACAACATCGCACATACTAAACCAAGTACCAAAAAAATCGATAAATGGTATTCCATATGAGTTATGGAGTGGACACAAATCCATGTTATCGAATTTACATGTGTGGGGTAGCGAAGCATTTGTTAAGGCCTCATCAGGTAATAAACATGCACACTGATGAACAAATTGTATCTTTATAGGATATCCCAAATAAACAATGGGATATTACCTATAAAACCCCTCAGACTAAAAGGTTACAGTGGAAAGACACGCAATATTCCTTGAGAGGGATCACATATCCAAAAGAGATAGTGGGAGCGAGATAGACTTCGATGAAGTTGATGCTCATGATACACAAGAGTTTGTATAAGAACAAATTCCACAAAGACCCATGGAAGAACAATCTGTTCTAGAGACATAAGAACTACGTAGAAGCATGAGAGAGGTGAGAGAACCAGAACGATATGGTTTTCCTGTCACTGAGGACGGTGACTCATAAATGGTGGACAATGATGATCCTCTTACCTAAAAGGAAGTAGTTAAAGGCACAGACGTTGCCAAGTGGCAAGAAGCCATGAATTCCGAAATAGATTCCATGTACCAAAATCATGTCTGGATTTTGGTATATCCTCCAGTTGATGTAAATCCTATTGGTAAAAAATGGGTATTCAAGAAGAAACTAGACATGGAGGGGCAAGTCAGCACCTACAAGGCATGACTGGTTGCAAAATATTTTAGACAGCATTAAGGAATTTACTATGATGAAACTTTTTCACCGGTTCTAATGCTGAAATCCATCAGAATCCTATTGGACATTTCCATTTACCCTGACTTTGAAATTTGGAAAATGGATGTCAAAACAACATTCTTTAATGGGAACCTCCAGGAAGATGCCTACATGACACAACCTGAAGGGTTTGTGACTCCAAAGGATTCTAATAAGGTATGAAAGTTGCAGAAATCCATTTACGGATTAAAGAAAGAATCAAGGTCATTGAACATTCATTTTGATGAAGCTGTAACAGAATTTGGATTTGTTAAGAACGAATGTGAGCCTTGTGTCTATAAGAGGTTTAGTTGAAGTGCAGTCATTTTTCTAATAGTATATGTTGATGAAATATTACTAATTGGAAATGAAGTACCTGTCTTATAGTTAGTTAAGGTATGGTTGTATAAATGCTTCTCCATGAAAGTCTTGGGAAAGGAATCATATATTCTTGGGATCAAGATCCATCGTGATAGATCCAAGAGAATGCTGGGCCTGAGTCAAAGTATATACATTGACAAGATACTGAAGAGATTCAGTATAGAACAGTCCAAGAGGGGATTGTTTCCAGTGTCACATGGCATTCATCTTTCCAAGAAAATGTGTCCTCAGACACATGAGGAAAGAAAGAGAATGGCAAGGACACCTTACGCATCCACGATTGGGTCAGTCATGTTTGTTATGCTATGTACGAGGCTAGATGTTGCATACACATTAAGGGCGGTAGGAAGATATCAAGCTGATCCAGGAGACCGCCATTGGATGGCAGTTAAGACTATCCTTAAGTATCTGAGGTGTACTAAAGATGTGTTCTTGGTTTATGGAGTAGATGAGGAACTAGTCATCAGAGGACATGTAGATGCTAGTTTCCAGACTGATCAAGATGACAAGAAGTCGCAGACTGGATACATATTCAGTTTGAATGGAGGTTTAGTGAGAAGGAAGATCTCAAAGCAAAGTGTGGTGGCATATTCTACAGTAGAGTCTGAGTATATCTTAGCTTCTGAGGCATCTAAATAAGTAGTATAAATGCAAAGCTTCGTCCAAGAGATCGATGTAGTACCAAGCAGTAATGATCCTATCACACTCTATTGTGACAATACTGTAGCGATGTCACTTGAAAAAGATCCAATTCACATCAGTGGACAAAGAACATACTTCAGAAGTATCATAACTTGAGGGATTTTTCTCAGAGAGGTGAAGTTGCAGTGAGTAGTATTTCCATGGAAGACAATGTGGCAGACCCATTGACTAAAGCCTTGACTCAGCAGAAACATGATCATCATGTGAGGTCTAGCAGACTAAAATTCCTAGGCAGTTGGCTCTAGTCCAAGTGGGAGTTTGTAAGGGTTTTTGTTCTGAGAACCAACTGTTTTGTACTTTGATTACATGAATGTTCACTTATTATATATTGTTCATTGTTCTGCATGACTATAATATAATAATGTCCTAGAATATTTGTTTCGTTAATAAGGTCATGGAAGATCCCCGCTATGATGAGAACCTTGTAATTATATAATAATATTCTTAAATAAAGTTCTACAGTTGGAAGACATACTATTATAGGACACATAGTATATAGACTGTCATGTGCAAGTACTCGTAAGAAGACAAGAATCTCTCTCATGGAGTTTGCACTTGGTAATCTCTAAGATGGGAGATTATGAGAACAGACCCTCCAGTAGCAATTCTGCATGTATTGGTGTCATCGGACATTTCTATCTACGAGCGTGTGTAATGGTCCTTAGACTGGAAGATTATCATTAACTCATGTCATGACTCATGAACTTAGATTTACCGATGAAAACCGTCACGCAGACAGTTGGCAGGAAGTAGGGTACGTTGGGTGCGTCACGAGTGACATGTTGTTAATAGATAAGTCGAGGAAGGATTTGTCCCTTCCATTTATGTAAGTTGATATCTTGGCCCTTTGATTGAAATATAACTGTTGCATTAAATTCCATGGCCATGGTGTGAATGACGAGTATATTTCAGGTAGTCAAAGAATGACAAATCAAGCTTATAGGTTTCTGACACTACCATGAAACCTGCTTGATGAGATATCAAGACAAAGAGATTAAATTACATAGTATGTGTTTGTATGAGGTGATACGTCAATGTGGCATAAACTTCTTTCTCTTGGGTGCCTTGACCCATTGCTAGATAGTAATCTTGGACTTTAGGCAAGCCCGCCTAATGCCAACGAGAAAGAGGCCTAGAGGGTCACACACTAAGTGTATTCAAGTATCTCAAGTAGAATAAAGAATATTCCCGTACGTGGTTTAATAATTATTCAAGGAAGCCTAAATCTTTTTAATGATGGAGGAATAAGGAAATGAAAAACAAGATATACATGCCATGTATTAAAGATTACACACCGTGTAGTTTTTCACGGAAAACATGTACACGCTGTGAATTAATTATTACATACCGTGTAGTTTTCTTTATGGAAAGGAAATGAATAAATGAAAACAAGATATACACACCGTGTACATTGAATGTACACGCCGTGTATTTTTAAATGAAAAACAAGTACACGCCATGTATTTATTAATACACGCTGTGTATTTTTTCTTGTTGGGATTTTGAGGATATAATATTGTTTTAAATGATATTTATTATAATCAGTGTGGGTGCATGTCAAGGAATTAATTATTCAACATGGGGTTTTAAATAAGAGTCAATGAAATAAATATAACGTGTAATGAATTTATTTATTGTCATAACTCTATAACCCCACACACCCGATTATAAATATCCTCACAACCCCAACTCTTTTCCGACACACAACATCTCTGGGGAATTCTTTCAAGGCCGAAAGAACCTCTTCCTCCAAGAACTCTCTCAAGACCGAGAGAGATCCTCTTCCATCAGATCAAGATGATCTAAGGCTGAAAATGCAAGCAAAGGTTTCTCCATGCTAGCACCTGGAGAATCCTTTGGTGACGTCCCGAGATATGAGGTACATGTGGGGATCACCACTAGAGGAAGTCTACACTTGGCTTCTGCGACGCAATGACGAATCACATCGGAACGTGATCAAGAACGTCAATGAAGAAAGAACACCCAAAAGGTATTTCCTTTCAATTAATTAAATTAATTATAATCAACCTGTAATGATCCTACTTTGTGGTTCCGGGACATTCTATTTCTTTTGTCTGTTTCTTTGATTCGATCCGTGGAGACTGGCGTTTATTGTCGTATTGATCCCAGATTGATCATTGCTAATGACAAAAATCCAAGTTGGCACATCCACCCATGCGCTTCCGCTGTGCCTGGAACCTTCACACTCAACATGTCCTCCAAATAGTATGTAGGGGCCACTAATCACCAAAAAATCATCAAAAAAAGTGTTTTAGAAAATTATGGATAAAATAATTCAGTTTTGAGAATATTTAGGTTGTGTTTAGTTTTGGAAAAAAATTTAGTTATCATTTAATAAATTTTTTTATAAAATTTATTCAATTAAATATATAAAAATTAAATTAGAATATATTTCTTACTTTTTTCCTAAAAAATAAAAATGGAAGAGGGATAAATTAAATATACACTTTAATTCCCAATCTACATAAAATATAATCCAATACATGTTGATTTCATATTTTCTTTATTAAAGGAAATATTTGAATAATTTATTGAGTTATTACAATGATATATTTAGTAATTTCGTTCCTATATTAAAATTATAATGAAATAGATGACATTAAAAGAATATTTCAAAAAACTAAAAAATGAAATCTTGCTTGAACTCTCTAAATTATTTCTATAATATGTAAATATAATCATTTGAGTTATATTTTTTTTCTTATGACAAAGTGAAAAATTTATGATTTTATACTAACAAATAATATAATTTGTGTTGTTTATGGAAAATTTTATGAAATTTAAATGTAAAATTGTATGTTCTAATTTATGAAGACTATGATAAAAAATAATTTTAAAACATGTTAGGTAGTCTTTTTTATCATGAAAATTAAAAATTATCTTTGTAACCTTTTTTCATTATGAATTAAAAAAATAAAATATGTTGAAACACATAAAACAATTTCCCAATTCTAGTGGAAAAAAATTATAGATTTGGGAGAAGTGATACTTAACACTTACATGAAGAAACAATATGAAATATATCTATTTAAGAGAATGAAATGGGTTACCTATATAATCATTAATCAAATAGACCTAATTCATTAATGGTTCCATAGATCACATCAGTCTTTGGGTTTATGTGATGTGATATAATTTTAAAAGAAATTGTACCTTAAGTCTAAGGATCTCAGATTAAGTTATGTTGATTTCAATTACTTTTTACATTCAATGTCAAATTCAGTCTTTCAAAACCCTATATCTTGTTCAATAAATGTTATCTAATGTACTGAAAATGAAATATTCATTTTCTAAATTGGTGAATAGTGTAATTATCAAAAAGTTTATCATAGATTGGGGTCAGAAATTTTGAAAGTATGAGCATCATGATTATAAAGACAATGTTTACAACAACCTGATGTGGGTGAATCCAAGAATTTGGACATATGTGATTGTATTGAATCCCTATTAAATAATGAATTTCAATGGACAGGTAGATGATGGAGGTATAATAGTGTAACACCCCGACCTAATTCACCAGGTTCGTGATAGAGTGAAAAATGACCCCATGGCTGTCTCCATGCATGAGAGTGGATACTGAATTGCAGTGTGGGGATAAATCAGAACATTATGTGTTTATTCCCACTCTAAATATATCCCATAAGAACAAATACAAAATGAATTAATAAAAAAAATATTTTTATAAAATCGTAGAAAATGATATAAGACCTTTTGTTTTGATATGTCATAAATGGAAACCAAACAATCAAGAAACAATTTGTAAAATATGTTGAAGAAAAAAATAGACACCATAAAAAAGAAACATGTTGTCCACCATAAATTTATTTATATACCTTCTCCTCCATTATAGCTCCTCAACATAGGTCAAATTCCCTTGACTAGATCCATGACCATTAAGCTTACATTCATAATGAGGTACCCATGTAGGGTTTGAGTATAAACCCATTAATAAACCTCCAATCCATCCATAATATAATTGAATCAATTATATAAAATTATATTAAATGATTTGAATATGAATACACAAATAGATAACCACATATCAACACATTGTGGGAAATCCAATATACCATGAAATCATAACCTACTAACTTCTTCTCCATGGTAGATAAGTAGTTATTCATAATTTTTATTAATTTTAGAACATTCTAAAAGACCAACAGAAGTCATAAAATTTCCGATAAGTCCATATTTCCTTAGGTGTGGCTACAAAGTCTTCATTCACACTGTTAGCCTCATGTCAGGCCTCAAGACCATTATTCCCTACTATCTTTCCTATAATACCCTACCACAACCATCACTCATCATTTTCTATATACTTCCCATATAAGGTATTTACGAAGCCATGAATGGTCCACCTGTCACTTTGATAATCTAGGATCCAGGCATAGCGGAAGTGTGCGGTGGGTTGTGTGTAGCTTTTTTTTCAAGATGGTTGGTTAATATAAGATTTTACAAAATGTGGAACATCATGATCAATGTAATTAAATAAATTATTATATATAAGGGATAAAATTTTAGACCTAGATATATGAACATCACCTATTAATTATAATCAGTTTAATTAGTTGAATAATTACCTTATTCGAATTATTTCTTCTCTAATGAATCTAATAATTGATATCCCCTATACATTCATTGTTTTATAGGAATCATGAAAAGATTACCTCTAGTAGTGATCCACACATGTTCCAAAAATATTCGATCATCCCTGTAGGAATCTCCAGGTTCTAGCATGAAAAATCCCATCACCTTCATTTTCCAACTTTCATTTCCATGTAAACCACTCCAAAAACATTCTCCTCAACCTTTTTATACTAGACATCCAGAGGTGGAGGAAGATTTCTCTTTGTTCTTAGGACTGTTCATTGAGAAGGGAGCTCTCTAGGGATTGATAGGATTCTCGAAATCCATTGTGAAGAACCAAAAAAATAAATTGTCTCCATTATGAAATAATATAATTGAGTTTATATAATAGTAGGGTTAAAATAAAATAATTTCAATGGATCCCTTTAATATTTATTTAATCTTTATAGAACCCAATGTTAAATAATAATAAGTTTATTATTATTATTTCTCTACATGTTCTTAACTTAATAATTAAATTAATTATTATTTAATCAAATAATATTTAATGTTTATAGTTTCTAACTAAACCATTAAACTAAATCCTCCATTCCTACACATTATTTATCAAGCCTTTAATAAAGAATATTTATTTATTAAAAAATATCACAAAATTATTTTCTAATAAATTAATAGATATTATATTCACTAAATAGAAAATAAATGTTTATTATATATTGTTCTCACATTATATTCTCTCAAATAACTGGTAATGAAATATATAAAATCAAATAAACATTACTAATTATTAAACCATGTTTGAGAATAATATTTATTCAACTTGTTATGTAATAAATAATAATATATTATTTAACTGAGATTTTGGATACACATAGTTTGTGGACATCTAGGCCTCTTTCTGTGCAAAATTAGGTGAAGCATCATTAAGTCCAAGGTTAGCTTCTAGAAACACACCAAGGAATAAATAGATAATGAATTTAATGTATCAATGACATAATACCTCATACATATTATTACAATGTAATATAATCCCTTTATCATGATATCTCAAATCTTGTAGGTTGCATGTTGGCACCATTAACAAATGATCTTGATGTCTCTTTCATTGACATACCCAAAATTGAACTTTCCTATATAACACCATGGACATGGATTTATTTATTCTATATAACTTCCATCAAATGGAATGATATATCAACTTCTATTAATGAACCGAAGATAAAAAACATTTCCTGTATTATTCATTAATGCAATATTACATGTGACACACCTAACGTTTACCACCTCACTATTAACATATGTCCTCACAGTTTTCATAATAATGTAAAAGTAAGCTATTCATAATACTCATTAATAATAATCTTAATGAAAAAGGATCAATAAACATGTTCACATATTGGGGCATCCATTGACCCATATAAATATGGATTTCCTACTGGTGGATCCCGTTCTCATAATATCTTACACTAGATATTACCAAGGAAATACACCATGATAAAGATCCTCATATTCATATGAGTCTCAAGCCCTGATAGCATGTATCATTTATGTCAAAAAAATAACAACATCTAGATATATAGAATTTATTTAAGAATTGTGTTGCATCACTTTCGGGTTCTCATCATTGCTGGGAACTACTATGAACATTTAGTGAGAGATACTCTTGGGAAATTTCAAAATAATCTGTTACATAGAAGACTAATTATGATGTGATAAGAGGTTCATTGATATTAAAATCTTGGAATATGGGTTATCATAATGTATATAGAAGTTGGTTCTAGCATACCGACTCCTACTAACTCCCACTTGCACTAGATCCATCAGCTTACATGCTTTCTCTTACATGAAACTCATTCTTGTACTAAGATAAGATTTTACTCAAGGAGTCCACCATGTTCTCCTCTATGAGTACTCTTTATACTTAAATATCACTCCTCTGACAAAAAACCATCAAGAGGTGATAATTCTAGAATATATGATTTCTCCATTGGTGAAACCTTTTCTCTTTTTCAAAATGCACCATAGTAATATTATCACAATAAAATGTGATAGGATGTTTACTACTAGGTAACACATCAGGATCCTGGATAATGTTACGATTCCAAAAATATTCCTTTTCTGCATCAAAATCCACTATATACTCGTACTTTGCTGTAGAATCAGTGAGAACTGGAAACATTGGACTCTTGAAGCACACAACTCATCTGTTGAGATAAAAAACATATCCTGATTGTTCATTAACATAATTATGATCTCTCTAGAAACTGTTGTTAGTATAATACCTGATTACCAACTCCTCATCACCTCCACACACTGGGAACATATCCTTAGTTCTTATAATATAGTTAAGGATATACGTAACAGTATACCAATGTTTTTCTATTGGATCAGAAATATATTTGTCAACCATTCTCAATGCATAGACAACATCAAGTCTAGTACATAACATATCATAACTAATTGATCCTATCACCGAAACATATGAGATCTTAGTCATTCTATCCTTATCATTTGTTAGGGAACATTTTCTATGAATGATTTAAACCATATATCACTAGAACTAGTCCCCTCTTGGATTGTTCCGTATTAAATTTTTATAGTATCTTGTGAATATGTGTACTTTAAAATAATAAAAGAATCCTCTTGGATATATCAAAATTGATCTTGATTCCTAGAATACAGGCTTCTTCACCCATGTCCTTCATATAAAAACACTTGTGTAACCCATCCTTAATATACTATAAGACCATTATGTCATTTCTAATAAGTAATATTTCATGTACATATAATATGAGGATTTTTGTTTCCAACAAGTAATATGTCATGTACATATACTCATTGTATAATGACCACATTTCTAATAAAAAACTTGTAAACTCATGGATCACATTCATTCTAAATGATTTTTTTCCTTCATTGATTAAAATGTTCCATGTCTTGGATGCTTTATTCAATCCATAAATAGATCTATGATACCTTCATGTCCTTTTGGAATCACCTAGAGTCACAAACTCTTCTGGTTGGGTAATATTGATATTTTCCTTATGGTTCCCACTATGGAATACATTTTAGACATCCATCTGACAAATCTCATAGTCATGGTAATATTTTATATTATTTAGAATTCTGTTAGATTTAAACATGGAAAATGGTAAAAATGTTTCATTGTAGTCAATTCATGATATTTCTTAAAACCTTTATCCACAGCACTTTATTTATATGTATTTACTTTAGCTTCCATGTCTAATTTCTCTTGAATAACTATTTTCATTGAACCTGATTTACATCAACTAGTTCATTGACCAGAACCCAAACAAGGTTATGATACATAGAATCCATTTCAGGATTCAAGGATTCTTTCCATATTAAGGTTTTTGAGTTCTATACTACCTCTTTGTAGGATAGAGCTTCATCATTTTCAACCAATAACGTGTAATCAACTTTGATGATAGGAAAACCATATCTCTCATGCTTTCTTACCTCTCTTGTGATCCTACGCAGTACTTGTGTTTTAGGAATTACTTTTTCGATGAAGACCTATGGAACCTCTTTTTTTACCAACTCTTGTGTATCATGAGCATCAACTTCATTTCGGTCAATCTTTCATAAAATATAATATTTTAGGATGTTCTCACTCTCAAGAAAGATATCTTTTCTATTGATAATAACTTTATTATCTGAGGTGTTGTATAGGTTGTATCCCTCTCTTTCCTTGGGATACCCTATATAAAAGAACTTTTTTACCCTGGGTGATAGTTTTTTTTATGATAAGGCTTTAAAAAATTCCACGCAACCCCATACATGTGCATGTGAAAAAAAAATTATTATTTCCACTCCATAACTGGAAAGGAATTCTATTTTACTTTTCATTTAGTACTCAGTTTAATGTGTTTGTTGAAGTTTGTAATTAATATCCTCAAAAGGAAAATAGAATATCTTCATGACTCATTATCAACCATACCATTTTTAACATTTTATTGTTCCTACTTTCACAAACATCATTCCACTATGGTGGATAATGTGTATTTTTTGTGACATAATCCAAAACTCTTATAATAAGTCGATATTCTTTAGGTGTATATATTCACCAAATTTATGTGCTTGAATTTTCTTTATCTTATTTACAAGTTTATTCTTTACTTCATTCTTTAATTACATGAATTTCTCAAAGGAATAAAACTTATTACTCATAATTTATACATAGAAATATCTACTCAATTCATTAGTAAAAGTTATAAAGTAAGAATACCCCCCTCTAGATTCTACTAGAAATGGTCTACACACATAAGTGTGTAGAAATATTAGAATCTATGTGGACCATTCACCCTATAAAATAGATTGTATTTTGGTCATTTTTTATGAAAACAGGAATTAAATATTTCAAGTTGTTTTAACTCATATTATTCTAAATAACCATCTGGACACGTCTTTTTTAAAAAATTATCATTTACATGGCCAAGATGGTGATTCCAAAGTTGGGTATTATATCAGTCATGTGAACATGATTTGTTATCAATTTCAAATACTTTTTGTTCACATTTTAATACATAAATACCATTATTTATATGTTACATAGAATAACATATGTCGTCCTTATAAAAGAAGCAGAATTTATATCGAAACATGAAAATAAAACCCTATACATCTAAGAACGATACAGAAATTATGTTTTTGGTAACCGTTGGTACATAATAATAATATTTCAAAACCAAAATCCTTCATGTTGGTAATATAAGGTGGTAGTTTATAATGTATATTGTAGCTAGCCTCACATCATTGGTATCTCTCAGATCCACCTCTCCCCTAGCAATCTTTTGGAATCTACATGGTTCATATATCTTGATGCAGATGTGAGCACTGTATGTCGTATCTAATAACCAATGTATAGATATTAAAATATTACAATCAATATCTAACACTACATTTTCTTCCCATTTCTTTTGGGTATAGTTCACCATCTAGTGGCTTGAATTGACACTTGAAAAGCATACTACCTCCTTTTCCATTCCATGTATTTGGATCTTCGACTTCTTTGAAGGATGATTGTCGAGAGATTTAGAATTGTTTTTAGTATTGTGCCCCATTCCTTGTTGTTCCTTTTATTATTCACCATAATAACCATGGTTTTATAACACCCCATGTCCTTATCCAATTGGAAAATTAATGAAAGATGTTTTGAAAGACTCTTCTCATTATTCCTCATATTAAAATTAATAATAAAATTAGAGAAGATATTGGTAGTGATGAAAGTATGAGATATGTCTAAAACTCATATGATAATTCAATCCCTAAGATGTCTAAGAATTTAATTTATCCAATATGCATGACTATATAAGGAGTATCTGGAATATAATCCCAAAGCATTATTATAATGAAATCATTAGAGATCCCATACCTATCTTGTATCTTCTTCTCTTGATAGAGACCTCAAACATGAGACATCATGTTATATGAATCCATGAACTCATGGGGTTTCAAAATCATATTAGACATGGATGATATCATGAAACATTGAACATCTGTGGAATCATTCAAATGTTTCTCATATAGAAATAACTCTTCATCAATTTCCAGATTACCAGGCGTAATCAGTAATATGTTCTTCTAGCACATAAAATTTTCTTTTCGTGGAGAAGGATATCCTGTAAGCTCCTATGACACTCTTGGAAATATCTGTTGGTAAGAAGTTTATCCTTCTCAGGTATGGATTATAGTATTATGTTTGAAGTCATTTTTTTTCTAAAAAATAAGATTAACATAATTTTAGTGCTTTATATGACAAAATTTATACACATAAATAAATATTATATTTATTAATTTCCTAATATTTTATCAAAACTGAATATTCATCGCCATTAGCTTCAAATATCCTATTACTTGGACATTATAGTAGTAAGGATCCATATCCACCTTCTTATTACCCCAATTTTTTTTGGTCTGGAAACTTGAATGGTTTTATGTAAGCATTCCAATTTCCAACTGTGTTAACTCACATTTCCTTGAACTTCTGAGATGACTCCACAATCCTGAAATCCGTTCATTTTATTTCCTGAACCTTTACCTCTCGATAAAAACATTTCCTACTTTGGTTGTAAGATCCAGTATTTTGGAAAGGTATGCTTTTCTTGTGTTCTAGGTTAAAACCTTGCTTTTGGGACTTTAAAATGTTTTTTGAAAGTATGAGAGGTCTTGGGGGTGTTCCAGGGGCTTGGGGAACAGAAGAAGGGATTTCTGGGCAAAGCAGACCAAGGTGCACAACCTGCACATGGTCAGCCAAACCGTGTGGCCTGCCCAAGTGAAACTGTGCGACCCTCCCTCCTCTGGACAGAAGCGAGCACATGGTTTGCGCACGGTTTTCCAAACCGTGCGGACAAACCGTGCGGGCACTTAATGTTGGGAAAATTTACCAAATTCCCACTCCGGGATTTTTAAACCCCACTCAGGATTTCCCTCTCTTTCTCCCTCCTCACCTTAGTCACGATCCAAACCTCCCAAGGACTTCAAGATATCAAACTCTTTCGATTCTGAGGCATTTTTGGTGCCATTGGTTGCGGATCGAAGCTCCGGTTAAGGCTATCCTCATCCTTGCTTCTCTTTTTGGTTTAGGGTTAGTACCTTCTCTCCCTCTCATTCCATAGCTCTAAAACCCTATCTTTTGGGTGAGTTTTAGGTTGAAGCTTCAAAGGTTGGTTGGATCGAGGTCTAGGGACTCAATAGGGAGTGCATTAAACCACAGTTTCGAGGTAGGTGGTCTACAAGTTATATCCCATGGTTATTTTGGGTTTTTGTGCATGTTTACTTGTGTCCTTGTTTCCCTTGGTTAGGTATTGAATGACCTTGGAATATTTGATTTTAATGATGCTTAAAATGGTAAATGGAAACCCTCATGATCCACATGGGATGTGTTGGGATTGATGATACTAATTGGGCCATCCATGGAATGTGCCAACTTTATCTGGGTTTAGGGATTGACATTAAACAAGTGACTTGTTGTTGTGAATTGTAGATCCCTTGATCAACATGTGGGCATGATTGGTCGAACATGGAATAGAATTTAGGTGACACACCTAGACATGGCCATAACCTAAGGGTTAAAGTGGAATGGGTTAAATGTTGATTCATGGGAACGATGAATGGGTTAAATGGGTTAATGTGTAAACTGATTAAAGAACATCATGGGATATATTTGGTTTTAATGTTGAATGCTTAGTGAGATAGGCATAACACATGGGAATTGGGTGGATGGTTAAATGATGTGAATTGTTAATGTGTTAATGGGTTAAGGCATGATGCGGTTTACCATGTGGGTCGTTGTGAATAGTGTTTTCCGAAAGGAAATGGTTTGGATGGTTGATGGTTAATTATATATAAGCATGTGAACATGGCTTCATAGAGTGGGGTATGACTTGAGGATCTATGCCCACAGGTCGAGTGAAGACTGAGGTTCTAAACTCGACCCTAAATGCATGGGTTAGGAAAGGGGACTGAGGGTCAATTCTCCTAATGGTTGCATCCACCTAGACTGAGGCTTCGAGGTGAAGTTATGGTTGCTATGAGGGGTTAGTCCTAGTGAGATAGGATAATGATGTCTTTACCCTCTTGAAAGTGATTATTGTCCTTAGACCCATGTAACATAATGTATGTGATTAACCCATGGAAATGTGATGAAATATTAATTAATGGTAATTGTTGTGAAATGAATGGTAATGGAGGTGGTAATGGCTTTTCTTTGAATTTGTTAATGGCACCATAATTAATTACGTGGAATTTATCATTAATACCCCTTTTTCATGCACAAACCATTTATACTAGATATTTTGTAGACACTGTTGGTGTTGGCCTACTGAGTTGTACTCACACCCTGCTCAGGCCACCGTTGGCTCCCCGAGTAGACTTCATGTTTGCAGGTCAGGACAAGGGCAAGGATCCATTCAAGATAGCTAAGTGGACATGGGTAGCACTTGGTGGAGGATCCAAAATTGGATTCGGGGCCATTTGAGTGATTTTGGCCATTGTATTTATTTTTGGGTTGTGTCCACTTTTGCACTTATAGTATGACATGAAATATTTATTTTTGGAAATGGTTTTTATACATGTTCTTTGTTTATTGGTTTTTGTTTCCGCTATTTGGTTTATTTCTGTTGTGCTTACTCTGATAAAAAGAGGGTATAGTCTCCCCACTTGACACCATAGACCCCCACTTCTAGTCGGAAACCTTTGGTGTACGGGGAGTCATTCTTATTGTCATGTAACCACCAGGCTCGAAGCACCAGTTTAGTGGCTTCCAGGTCGGGGACGTTACAAAGTGGTATCAGAGGAGGTCTTTCTTCTCCTTATCTGAGGTCTTGTTATTTGGGATAGGTTGCCAAGGGTTAAGATGTGTTGGTACATGGTAATGAGCTCGTGCTTGGGAGTAGCTAACCCAGGTACGGGGGAAACCCAAGTCACCCTGGGTGGGAGATGTTGTTCTTGGTTATGGGTTGTTACAGTTGATGATATTTCACTGTTGGGTGATGCACATGTGGTTTGATATGACTGTTTGATGATACATGGCTCGTGGCCTTAACGACACAAGGGTTGTATTCATAAATCATTGAAGGAACCTAGAGATAAAGGTGACATGAATTGTATTAGGCCCATGCATGAGATGGGTGTGTGAGGATGGAAAGTAGGGTGCATTATGCATTTCATGAAACAAAGAAATAATGTGAAGAATGAAATGAAACAAGCAGGTAAATGATTTTTAATGAAGTAATAGGGTTTGAAACAAGTTGTAAAAATGTTTTTGGGTTAGAATATGAAAAGTGGGTTGTTGTAGCTAGTAAAGAGATTTTGGTGGAGTCATGAATGTTTATGGTATGTTTGCTAAAACTAGTGCTTGGAATTGTAGAGAAATGCAACTACGACATCATTTACCAGTTGGGAAATGGGAGGGTGTTGCTGAGAACACTCCTCCAGTAGAGGATCAAGAAAATGTGGTGATCAATGAAGGTAGAGAAGACCAGATCTGAGAGAACTTGACTCACTTTATGCAGATGATGGATCAGGACCCAGGGCGGGTTGCACCGAGTATGTTTGAGCTGACCAGGGGGTTCCAGCTATAGCACCCTCCGAATTTTAGAGGTGAGGGTAGGCCAGAGGCAGAGAAGTTATGTTTAGAGTCCATCCAGACAATACTGGATCATCTTGAGACCCCCATTGAAAAGCAAGTAAAGTTGGCCGCTTATATGTTACGGGTCCAGGCTAGGCCTTGGTGGGACATTTAGGCTAAATTTGAGCAGGCTGAGGGAATGTCGGGAAGGTTTTTCAAGAAATTTTTCTACATCATTTCTACCCATATAATTTGAGGTAGGAGCGGGCTGAAAAGTTTATGAGACTAACTCAGGGATCACAATCGGTGATGGACTATGCTAGTCGCTTCACTGATTTGAGATGCTTCATCCCAGTGTTAGCAGGGGACGAGGCAATAATAGCAAGGAGTTTCCCGAATGGGCTAAGACATGAGATCAGGTCTCAAGTAAAAATTTTCCACTTGAAGAGGTTCACAGAGTTAGTAGAACAGGCTCTGATCTCAGAAGGAAACCTGAAGGGTGCTTTGGGTAGTGGTCTTGTGGTTCTAGTGGGTCAGACGAGCGGTGCATCTACCGTGGGTCGGAAGCGACTCTATCAAAGCTCACAGCATGGAGGAAGTGTGCAAGGTGTCTGGAAGAGAGGTTCATCCTCTCAGAGTGGGAATCAGGTGTTCTGTTATCAGTGTGGTAGGTCCGGGCATGTGCGTGGCCAGTGTCCTCGACCTCCAGTTGAGTGTCGTCCATGCGGCAGGATGGGACATGTGCATAGGTTCTGTAGGAACCCACAGTAGGTGGGAGAGTATAACGGTGGGAAGAAGGTACCAAATACGGGAAGTGGATTTGTTTCCCCATATCAGGCAGGCAGTTGGAGCTCTACGGGCCGTACTGGTAGAGGTGGTGGACGTGGAACTCTAGTACATGATCACTCATGACAGCAGGGCAGTGCAACACAAGGCGTTCAAGCTTGAGCCCAGGGTAGAGGGGCAAGTTAGCTTCAGCCAGTTCAGTTTGCACCTGGTGATAGCGAGGTTGTACCGTCGACTGTTCGAGGTAGGATCCTTGTAGTTTTTATATTTTCTAGTGCATTGTTTGACACAAGTTCCACACACTCTTTTATCTCTTCTCAACTAGTGGTATTACTGGGTCTACTTGTGGAGGGGGTGTGTGGGGTGATGATAATTGACACTCCGTTTGGGGTGCGGGTTGAGGATATCAAGTAGTGAAAGGGATGTGCCTTGGAATTTGGCAGGTATCATTTTCTATGGGACTTGTTCATTCTCAAGATGTCAGGGTTAGACCTAATCTTGGGAATGGATTGGTTGGCATTGTATCAGGAACACGTAGATTGTTATCATTGAAGGGTATTGTTCAGGTCGCTTGAGGGTGACTCTTATGTCCACTGTGGTGAGTGGGATGTTCGAGTAGGTCGTGTAGGACCAATTGGTCAGCGGCTGAGTGGAATCATGGATCAAGTGGCATGTCTCATTCTTGATGATGATGAAAGTGGGAAGAGGTCTATTTTCCCTCCTGTGGTGGATCTGTTTCAGGACGTGTTTCCTAAGTATTTCTCGGGGTTACCCCCTGAGAGGGATGTTGAGTTCATGATCGAGTTGCTACCATGAGTGGAACCAGTTTCTATTCCGCCATACCGAGTGGCACCGGCAGAACTCCAGGAACTGATGGTTCAGCTTGAGCAGTTGGAGCATAAGGGGTTTATCCGTCCTATTACATCTCCTTGGGGATCTCCAGTGATTTTTTCAAAAAAGTCCAATGGGTCGTTGAGGCTGTGTGTTGACTATCAAAAGGTGAATCAGATGACAATGAAGAATCGGTACCCTCTTCCTAGAATTGATGAACTGTTTGATCAGTTTAGGGGTGCATTGATGATTTCGAAGATTGATCTGAGGTCGGGATATCACCAGTTGAGCGTGAGGTCTTCCGACATACCGTGGACACCTTTCCGGAGTCGGTACGGGTTATTTGAGTTTGTGGTAATTCCTTTTGGGTAGACAAATGCACCAAAAGTTTTTATGGCTTTGATGAACCAGTTCTTTTATCCCTATCTAGATCGATTTGTGGTTGTCTTTATTGACGATATCTTAGTGTACTCGAAAACTCATGACGATCATGCCTAACATCTTGACATCGTCTTGGGTACGGTAAGAGAGCACCGACTATACGCCAAGCTATCTAATTGTTAATTATGGATAGTTGAGGTACATTTTCTGGGTCACATCATCTTAGAGGTAGGTGTGTCAGTGGATCCAGATAAAGTTCAGGCAGTTGTATCTCGAGAGGAGCTCAAGAGTGTTTATGATGTTTGGAGTTTTCTGGGTTTGGATGGGTATTATAGAAGGTTCATTCAGGATTTATCTCGTTTGGTAGCACCACTTTTAGTCATGACCAAGAACGGAATCAGGTTTTAATGGTCTGAGGCTTGTGAGAATGCCTTCAAAGAGCTGAAAAAGTAGCTGGCGACCACAACTATCTTGATCTTACCTGATCCGGGTAAGAAGTACATCGTGTTTTGTGATGCGTCCGGAATCGGACATAGGGCTATGTTGATGCAGGATGAGCGAGTTGTGGCTTATGGGTAGAGATAGTTGAGACCCCATGGGCGGAACTATCCCACTCATGACCTTGAGTTGGTTTGAAGTGATGGAGGAACTATCTGTTGGGAGAATGATTTACTGTGTTTACAGACCATAAGAGTTTAATGTATATCTTCTCATAGCAGGATCTGAATCTTCGGCAGTGAAGATGGGTTTAATATCTGCAGTATTTTGAATTTGAGTTGGTGTACACAATAGGAAAGGGAAATAGTGTTGCTAATGCTCTAAGCAGAGAGGTTCGGAGTCAGGTGGTTCAGGAGTCCAGCACCGAGTTGAAGGTGATGGCCTTGTTTACAGAGATGCACCTAGAGGTGCAGGAGGAGAATGGTCAGGTCAGTCTTGCTTCCATAATGATGGGGTCGATGCTCTTGAGTCAAGTTAAAGAATTTCATCTTGATGATCCTAAGTGTTTGATCATGAATGAAAATCTTAAAGGTGGGGGGCTACCTTCTGGCTGGGCCATCAATTAGGATGGTGTTGTTTGCGTTCGTGATCGTGTGGTCATGCCAGAATGTAAATGAGAAGAGTTGATGCGTGAGTTCCATGCATCAAATTGGGAAGTGTATCCTGGTCTGACCATGATGTACTGTGATCTCCGAAGGCAGTTTTGGTGTCCTGGAATGAAGAAAGAAGTTGCGGGCTTTGTGGCATGGTGTCTTACCTGTCAGTAGGTGAAACCCAAGCATCAACACCCAGGTAGTTTGTTGCATACATTTCCCATTCCGGAATGGAAGTGGGATGATGTAATGATGGATTTTGTCGTGGGGCTTCTGAGGATTCCACAGAATAATGATACAATTTGGGTGGTCGTGGATCGGTTAACAAAAGTGGCTAATTTTTACCGATTCAAGAGACATATACAGTCGACCATTTGGGTGAGATGTATGTTTGGGAGATAGTGCGGTTTCATGGGGTGCCATAGACCATAGTTTCGGACCAAGATCGATGTTTCTCATCGCGTTTCTAGCAAGGTTTATAGAATGCGCTTGGTACGCAAGTGTTTTTGAGTATGGCTTTCCACCCGCAGATGGACGGGCAGTCGGAACGTACGATCCAAGTGTTGGAAGACATGTTAAGAGCTTGTGTCTAGGACTTTGGTGGTTCTTCGGAGAGGAACCTATCGTTGGTTGAGTTTTCCTACAACAATAGTATTTATGCTACAATTCAAATGGCACCATTTGAGGTACTTTATGGGAGACCATGTAGATCTCCATTATGTTGGCTGGAGGTTGGTGAATCTAAGTTGTTGGGGCCGAGTCTCGTGCAGGAGACTTCAGAGAGAGTTCAGTTGATCAGGAAGAGAATGATTATGGCTCAGAGAAGGCAGAAGTCATATGCAGATAAGAGGTGTAGACCTCTCAAGTTTGGGATGGGTGATAATGTATTCCTTCAGGTGTCGCCAAGGTTGGGTCACCGATGGATTCAAAAGCAGGGTAAGTTGGTACCCAGGTATGTGGGACATTTTGAGATTTCGGAGAGGATCGGACCAGTGGCTTACCGATTGAATCTTCCACAGTGGTATGGTGGGATGCATGATGTGTATCATGTGTCACAGCTTCGATGGTATCACCCTAGCCCATCTCACAGGGTTGATATTGAGGATGTGGATCTTGAGGTCGATGCGTCCTTTGAGGACCATACAGTTCATGTGGTGGATCGTAGTGAAAAGGTCTTGTGAGGAAAGGTTGTGCCATTAGTGCAAGTACTATGGCAGCACGGGAAGTTTCAAGAAGAAACTTGGGAGCAGGAATCAAATATGCAGGCTTATTGGCCTGAAATCTTCTCCTCGGGGGATCAATGAGGTTTGGAACCTCGGCTCGAGGACGAGCCGTTATAAGGTGGGGAGGTCTTAAGATCCCAGTTTTTGGAAAGGTATGTTTTTTTTGTGTTCTGTGTTAAACCTTTATTTTGGGACGTTAAAAGGTTTTTTGAAAGTGTGAGAGGACTTGGGGGTGTTCCGGGGGCTCGGGGCATGGAAGAAGGGAAGTCTGGGCAAAGAAGACCAAGGCGCATGACCTGCGCACGGTCAGCAAAACTATGCGGCCTGCCCAGGTGAAACCGTGCGACCGTCCTTCCTTGGGACAAAACTGAGCGCACAATTTGCGCACGGTTTTCCAAACTATGTGGCTAAACTATGGGAATCCTCCTCCTCCAAGCAGGGGAATGCACACGGTTTGCGCACTATTTGCCTAACCATGCGGACAAACTGTGCAACCACTTAAAATTATGAAAATTTACAAAATTTCCACTCCGGTCTTTTTAAACCCCACTCGGGATTTTCTTCTTTTCCTCCTCTCTTCACCTTAGGCACGAACCAAACCTCCCAAGGACTTCAAGAGATCAAACTCCTTCGATTCTAAGGCATTTTTGGTGATGTTGGTTGCAGATCGAAGCTCCGAGTAAGGCTAACCTCATCTTTGCTTCTCTTTTTGGTTTTGGATTAGTACCTTCTCTCCCTCTCATT
This sequence comes from Viscum album, assembly GCA_963277665.1. NCBI lineage: Eukaryota > Viridiplantae > Streptophyta > Magnoliopsida > Santalales > Viscaceae > Viscum > Viscum album. Next base: position 44,268,650 of record OY728162.1, read on the forward strand.
ATAAAGCTCTAAAACCCCATATTTTGTGTGATTTATAGGTTGAATCTTTAATGGTTGGTTGGATCGAGGTCTTGGTACTCGATAGGGAGTGCGTTCAACCACGGTTTCGAGGTAGGTGGTCTACAAGTTATATACCATGGTTATTTAGAGTTCTTGTGCATTTTTACTTGTGTTCCTGTTTAACTTAGTAGGTTTTTAATTACCTTGGTATGTTTGATTTTAATGATTTTTAAAATAGAAAATAGAAACCCTCACGATCCCCATGGGATGTGTTGGGATTGATGTGACCTAATTGGTCCATCCGTGGGATGTGTCGTCTTTTCCTGGGATTAGGGATTGACATTACACAAGTGACTTGTTGTAGTGAATTGTAGAGCCCTTGATAAACATGTTGGCATGATTGGTCAAACATGGAATAGAAGTTAGCCGATGCACCTAGACTTGGACATAACCTAAGGGTTAAAGTGGAATGGGTTAAATGTTGATTCACGGGAATGATGAACGGGTTAAATGGGTTAATGTGTAAAACGATTTAAGACCATAATGGGATTGATAATGGGTTTAATGTTGATCTCTTATTCAGATAGTCATAACACATGGGAATTGGGTGAATGGTTAAATGATGCGAACTGGTAATGTGTTAATGGGTTAAGGCATGATGTGGTTTCCCATGTGGGTTGTTGTGAATAGTGTTTACCGAAGGGCAATGATTTGGATGGTTGATGATTACTTATATATAAGCATGTGTACATGGCGTCATTGAGTGGGGTATGACTTGAGGATCTACGCCCACAGGTCGAGTGAAGACTGAGGTTCTAAACTCCACCCAAAATGCACGGGTTAGGAAAGGGGAATGAGGGTCTACTCTTCTAACAGTTGCATCCACCCGGACTGAGGCATTGAGGTGAGGTTATCGTTTCTATGAGGGGTTAGTCCTAGTGATATAGGATAACAATGTGTTTACACTCTTTCATGTGATTGTTTTCCTTAGACCCATGTAACATAATATATGTGATTAACCCATGGAAATGTGATGAAATGTTAAGTAATGGTAATTGTTGTGAAATGAATAGTAATGGAAGTGGTAATGGATATTCTTTGAATTTGTTAATGGCACCATAATTAATGACATGGCATTTATCATTCATACCCCTTTTGAATGCACTGCCTATTTATACGGGATATTTTGTAGACACCATTGGTTGTGGCCTACTGAGTTGTACTCACACCCTGTTCGGGCCACTGTTGGGTACCCGAGCAGACATCATGTTTGCAGGTCAGGACAAGGGCAAGGGTCCTTTCTAGATAGCTGATTGGACATGGGTATCACATGGTGGAGGATCCAGACTTGGGGTCGGGGCCATTTGAGGGAATTTGGCCATTGTCTTTATTTTGGGGTTGTGTCCACTTTTGAACTTGTAGTATGACATGATATATTTATTATTGGAAATGGTTGTTATACATGTTATTTGTTTATTGGTTTTTGTTTCCGCTATTTGGTTTATTTCTTTTGTGATTACTCTGATAAAAAGGGGGCATAGTCTCCCCACTTGACACCATAGACCCCCGCTTCTTGTTGGCAGCCTTTGGAATACGGGGAGGTGCGCTTAAGGTCATGTAACCCCCAACTCGGATCACTGGTTAAGTGGCTTCCTGGTCAGGGATGCTACAATGGTAGTCAATTAATGAGGTGTACCAAGTTAATTCAACCAAAAAAATAATGTTAGAATCCCCCAATAATTTAAATAACCCCTACAATGGTTGGTCAAGGACTTTGAACTATGCTTCCATTTTTTCTGAGGTTGTGGAAGGCTATACTGACGTAATATATATATATCTATATTATTGAGTTATTTTATACCTTTATGCATAAATTTTCAATAATTATCTTTATCACATTCTTGGTAATATTAAGTGTGTTTACATAAGGGATTAATCGTGTCTTAGATAATTTTTATGCATATGTCAATTTATTTTAATTTTATCTTGCATATTGATTTATTCATTAATTCATATGATCATGAAAAAATATCCATAATGAAATATCCATGAAACTTTATATAAATAAAATAATAATGCAGTATGATCATGAGCCCATACTATTGGTTAGTTTATATAGATAGTGATAAACAAACTGCTAGCCTAGGGTAAACACCTTAAACATGTTAACGTACATGTTATATGTTTCACCAGTATACCTATGTATCTCTCTTGGATTAATTTCTCCTAATATCCAAACATTAACTACTCCACTAGCCTGGGAGATCTATCCATTACATATTATTTTACACACATTCATGTGAAGGAAAAAGGGTTTACATAAAAGGAAAACATGGGCATGTAGGACCGTACATAATAAGAGGAGAGAAGGAACAGTGGCCAACAATTTAATGTAACAAAAAATGAAATGAAAATAATCAAATAAAAATTTATGGTCTTTGATTATGATCATCCACATGCATGCAACAAATTTTTAATTTAACAAAACTAGAATTCAATTTTTAATCGTTCTTATTTAAGAAAAATCACACTAGATTAAATTAATTAACATCTTTAATTAATCAAGTATTTTATCTTAATTATCATCATCATATTAGGGATATTATCATCCATAATAATTTTAAAAAAATTAAATAAACATTTTTAAAATTAACTATGTAATTCAATGTACATTGGAGGAACACGGTGAATACCTGTCTGATTCTACCCAACATGTATTATACCTAAATACAGTTTACTCTTGTGACATTTCTCATGTACAACATATCACGTACACTCATGATGTCTACTATTAATATAATTATTAAAAAAATACATGATTTCTAGGTCATGTGTAATTATTCAATGCACATAGAGTACTAACTATAATATGAATAATACATGTTATGCATATATATATTTATATTACATAGATATTAATTAAAAATTTATGTATATATTAAAATCTATAAAATGGAATTTCCATTCAAATTAATGACCACATGAAATTATGTGTCAGTATAGTATACATATTTTAGTAAATACATATTAATTATTCATAATTTCATATAAGTACACAATGTATACAAGCGAGCTATATGACATGTATGTCACTCACCAACTAACTGAGGCACTAGACTAGGGAATCAGTGTGTAAATCATGACACAGAAAAATGGAGTACACAGTGTGTACAATGGGATACATGGCATGTTGTCTCTGAGTTACATGGTCACCAATCAGGTAGGCTTTGTATGTAAATACATGACATCTCTATGATTTAAAAGACTACACACTATATATGTGCACTACACATAATGTACACAGACTAACAGTTTGCCAGGCTGGTCCAGTCAACATGAAGTTTATGAAATAAATACACCACATGTCATCAATTAACATGGATTGAATTAATTTTTAATTAATTCTTGGTGCATTGAACACAATTATTTGGAAAGTAACTCTTGTTACACATCATGTACTTCTGTTATCTGGACAGAATCCTTTTCACTTCCAGATGAGTTCTTAAATTTTATTTTATTCATAAAATTAATCATTTTGATTATATCAATGATAAGTGAAGAAGTAATAACCAGATCTCACAATTAAGACTAAAATAATGACTAAACATGAATTGAAAACTAAATGACAAATTCATAAATCAATAAATGTTATTCTAATAATTATAAATAATTATGTGACCACTATGATACCACTTCCAGGTTCCTGACGCACTGTAAAAATTTGATGGTTCCTGCCCAACATTTCTATTTATCATGATCGATGATTAATCCATGATTTTACACAATGTTGAATGTTGTGATTAATTAAAATAAAACAATGAATAATGAAAATGAATAAAATTCATAAATCTGAGAGATGATCATCACATATTATTTATAATCAATTTAATTAATTAAATAATTACTGTGTTGGAATTCATTGTTCATCGATGTGTCTAACAATAGATCTCTGGTGTACCATCCATGCATTCTTGGAATCAATATTATATTCCCTCTATCGGGGATCCAAATTTATTGCAAAAATATCTGAACATCACCGTAGGAATATCTGGGTGCTTGCATGGTAGATCCTATCGCATCTATCATCCACCATTGATCTCCATGATAACTTCTTCCAAAGTGTTCACTTTTAACTATCTAGATTTTATAGTGGGAGGAGTAAAAAGATTACTCTCCACTATTGGGAGCTTTCATGGAGGACAAACCTCACTAAGGCTTGATAGGATTCTCCAAATCCATTGTACACAGCCGAAAAAATGAAGTGATTATATTAATAAATAATATAATTGGGCTTCTATACTATTAGGGTTAAAATAAAATTACTACACAAGTTTACTTTATTATTTATTTAATCCATGTAGAACCCCATATCAATTAATAATAATACTATTATAATTTCTGGATATGTGAATAACGTAAAAATTAAATTAAATCTTATTTAATAAAATAATATTCATTATTTAGTATTTCTCACCATGACATTAAACTCAGTTATTCATTCCTCCCTAATATTTATCGGGACTTGAATAATTATTATTTCATTATTATGTAAATATCATTGCATTATTTTACAATAAATAAATAAATATTATATTCACTAAATAGAAAGTAAATAGTTATTAAATATTATGCTCACATTATATTTTCTTAACTAACTGGTGACAGAACATATGTGATCAAGAAAAAAATAATTATTATTAAACCACATGTGGAAATAATATTTATTCAACCTTTTAAATAATAAATGATACTATATTATTTAATTCGAATTCTCAAAACACTTAGTGTGTGACCCTCTAGCCCGATCTCTTAGTGGAATTAGGTGAAGAAGCATAATGTCCAAGGCAATCATATCTAAACACTTAAAGGAACCCATAGAGAAATAATTTAATGCCACAATGAAATAATACATAATTTGAATTCTTACTATGAAATATAATCCCTTTATCATAGTATCTAAAATCAAGAAGGTTGCATGCTGGGACCATCAACCTACTTGCTCGATGTCTCTTTCTTTGTCTTCCCCAAAATTATTCTTTCATATATAATGCCATGGTCATGGAATTATTTAGGCTATGTCATTTCCATAGAAGGTCCTGGTATATCAACTTCCATTAAAGTGAAAAAGAGAAAAATATTTTCTCACAGTATTAATTAATGCTCTATTACTCGTGACGCAAACAAAGTGTCCTACCTTAAAGAGAACATTTTTCATCACGATTTTCATCAATAAATCAATGTATTTGAATAATAATAATCATTAATATCAATATTAAATTCTAAGAATCAATAAACATGTCCTCCTATTGGAACATCCAATGACACAAACAAATGTGGAGTTCCTATTGGTGGGTCTCATTCTCATAATATCTTACACTGCATATTAAAAAGGATGTATACCATGAGAATGTGACTCAATGTGCTATGATCCTCCACCCCTAATATCACATATCATATGTTACTCACAAATTATATGATCTAGATATAGAACATATATTTTATAATGGTGTTGTTTCACTTCCAGGTTCTCATCCTAGTAGGGAACTACGATGACCTTTTTGTACGACAACTACTCTTGGGATATTATCACATAATATGTTACACATAAGAACAATTATTATGTGATAAAAAATTTATTCTTATTTAAATCTATGAATATAGTTTAACATAAAGAAAATAGAAGTTTTTTTGAGGGTACCAACTCTAAAAGACTCCCACTTGCACTTGATCAAACAACTAAGAACCTTGAGTTCGCTAGCTCTCACATGATACTCATACTTCTACTGAGATAGGATTCTAGTCATGGATTCCACCATGTTCTCTTATGTGGGTACTCTACATATTTAAACATCACCCCTCTGACAAAAATATTTCAAGAGGTGATACTTCTAGAGTATATGCTTTGTATATTGTTGAAATCGTGGAGCTTTTTCAAGATCCACCACAGTAGTATTATCACAATACAATGTGGTAGGATATTTACTTTTGGTAGCACATCAATATCCTGGATAATGTTCTGTATCCAAATATCCTTCTTGGTTGTATCAAAATTCACTATATACTCATAAAACTCTCTAAAATCACGGACAACTATCTACTTTGAACTATTTCAGCACACAACTCCATCGTTGAGATAGAAAACATATCCTGACTATGACATCATATCATTCTGATCTCTCTAGAAACTAGAATCAGTATAACCCCTGATTACCACCTCCTCATCTCTTCTATACACTTGGAACATATCCTTAGTTCTTCTCAGATAATTATGGATAGCATTAACAGTTCACCATTGTTGTTCTCTTGGATCAACATGATATTTGTCTACTATATTCAAAGCATAGGTAACATGAGGTCTAGAAAATTTCATAGAATAAATAATTGATCCTATCACAGAAGTTTATGTGATCTTAGTCATTCTCTCTTTCTCATGTTTTTTCTAACAGAACATTTTCTTAGAAATATGTAAACCATGTGACACTAGAACCAATCCCCTCTTGGATTGTTACGTATTAAAATTTTATAGTATCTAGTCAACATATGTACATTGAATTACTCCAAGAAACCTCTTTGATTTATCAAAAATGATCTTGATCCCTAGAATACAAGCTGCTTCATATAATTCCTTCATATAGAAACACTTATTAAACTGGTCCTTAATAGACTATAATAATGGTATGTAATTTCCAATAAGTAATATGTCAAGTACATATATTACTTGGGTTTTCATTTCCAATAAGTAATAAGTCATGTACCTATACTACTAGTATTGAGACCACATTTTCAATAAAACACTCATAATAACATGGTTCAAATTCATTCTAAATGAAAAAAATTCTATTATAGCTCCATCGAATTGAATGTTCCATGACCTAGATGATTGCTTCAATCCATAAATGGATATCTAAAACATTAATTTTTTTTTGCAATCACCTAGAGCCAAAAACCCTTCTGGATGTATCATATATATATTTTCCTTATGTTTCCCATTATGGAATGAACTTTTTGGACATCTATCTTCCAAATCTCATATTCGAGGTAATATTTTATAGTATAACGAATTATTTTGGATTTAAAATGGAAAATGGTCAAAAGTTTTCACTGTTTTCAATTCCTTGACGTTTCTTAAACCCATTACCTACTAGACATTCTTTATAGGTATTTAATTTACCTTTCATGTATAATTTATCTTGAATAACCATTTTCATATAATAGGCCTTATATCAATATATGCATTTCTTAAAACCCAAACATGGTTCTGATACATGGAATCCATTTTAGAATTCATTGCTTCTTTCCATCTTTCAGTTTGTGATGTCTCTACTACCTCTTTTTTTGGAGAACAATTCAGAATTTTCAACCAAAAATGTGTAACCATATTCGAGGACTGGAAACCCATACCTCTCTAGTTCTCTTACCTCTCTTTTTATCCTACATAGTACTTCTATTTCATTAACTACTTATTCCAAGAATACCTAGGGAACCTGTTTATGTACCAACTCTTGTGTATCCTAAGCATAACCTTCATTTAAGTCAGTATTTCTTCCACTATCATTTTTAGTATGTTCTACCTCTCATGAAAGACATATTTTTTAGTGATAATCACTTTTTTAACTGAGGGGTTTTATATGTATTATCCCTTTGTTTCCTTGAGATACCCTATATAGATTCAGTTTGTTTATCGTGGAGTTATATTTTTTCTGATAAGGCCTTAACAAATTCCACACAACCCCATACACATGTATGTGAAAAAATGGTTATTTACACTCCATAACATGAAGGTAATTCCATTTTCTTTTTAATATCTTAATCAATTTAATGTGTAGTTTACATTTTGTAATGAATATCCCCAAATGCTTAATAGAAGATCTGCATGACTCATTATCAACCTTAACATGTTTAACATGATGTAGATCATCCTTTAACTAAAATCATTCCACTATGGTGGATATGTTTGATTTTTTTAAGATAGATTACAAAACTCTCATAAGTAGGAGATAAACTCTAGGTTAATATATTAACCACCTTGAACTGATTGGAGTTTCATTATAACCTTTCCATGTTGATTATCTAGTTCATTCTTGAATTCCTTGAATTTCCCAAAGGAATAAAACATATAACTAATTAGGTATAAATATATATCTCTACTCAATTCATTAGTATATCTTATTAATTAAGAATACCCCCTCTAGCTTCTACTGAAAATGGTCTACACACATTAGTGTGTAAAAATCCTATAATCTATGAGTCCCATTCCTTATGTACAATGAATGATAGTTTGGTCATTTTCAATAAACCTTTCATGACATATTTCATGTGGTTTTATGTCAAAATATTCTATATTAATATCTTGACATATCATTGTCAAAATATTCTCATTTAAATGACCAAGATGGTGATGCCATAGTTGGGTGTTATATGAGACCTGTGAACATGATTTGTAATCAATTTCCAATAAGTTTTTTCAAAAGTTAATACATAAATATTGTTACTTATATTTCCCGTACTATAACATAAGTTTTTGTAAAAAAAATAAACAATATTTATTTTCAAACATGAAAATAAAACCATCTACATCTATTCATGATACAAGAATTAGGTTTTTGGTAACCATCGCTACATAATAATAATATATTCAAACCAAAATTATTCTCTTTAGAATGTAAATGTGGTATTCACTAATAGCTAGAGTAACTGGCCTCACACCATTTGTAGCCCTTATATCCACCTCTCCTATAGAAATATTTTCGAATCTACTTGGTTCATATATTTGGATGCCGATGTGAGCACCAAAAGTTGTATCTAATACTGAATGTGTAGATTTTAAAATATTACACTTGATAACAAACACACCATTATATTCCCCTTGCTTATGGGTTTAGTTCATATTCCAGTATCTTGGCTTGGCACATGGAAAACATACTACATGTTTTTCCTTTCCTTGTCTTTGGATCTTCTTCTTCTTTAATGTATGGTCTTCGGGATATTTAAACTTATTGTGAGTCTTCAGCCCATTTTCCCTGTTCTTCCCCTTCTTATTCACCATAAAAACCATGGTTTTACTACACCCCATTTCTATGTCTATATGAAAAATTAAACCAAGATGTTTTGAAATACCCTTCTCATTAATCCTCATATTGAAATTGACAATAAAATTAAAGAAGGTCTTGGGTAGTGATGGATGTATGAGATACGTATGAAACTCATCCGAAAAGATAATCACTAAGATGTTTATAAATTTAATTTATCCAATAATCATAACTACATGCGGTAATGATGGCACATACTTGCAAAGAATAATTTAAAATAAATAATTAGAGATCTCATATATATCATGTATAGTCTTCTCTTGATATAGACCCCAAATATGATACATCATTTTATATTCATCCATGTCCTCATATTGATTCAAAATCTCATTGGATGTGGATAATAGATGAATCATTGAACTTCTATGGAATCATTCAATAGTTTCTCATATAGCAATAAATCTTCATCACATTCTTCATTACAAGGAGAATCCAAAATAGGTTCTTCTAGCACATACAATTATCTTTTGATGGCGAAGGATAACGTGTAATATCCTTTTTCACTCAGAGATATTTTTATTAGGGATAAGGTTTCCCTCTCAAGTATGAATCATAGTAATATGTTTGAAGTAATTTAAATTTTGTTTTTGAAAAATAAGATTAGAATAATTTTAGTTATTTATGTAATTAAATTTATACACATAAATAAATATTATATTTATTAATATCCTAGTATTTTATTAAAACCTAATAGGCCTCCCCATTAGAATCAAAATAAAATGTTATATAGAAATTATGGTAGTAAGGATCCACTTTCCCTTTCTTATTACCCCAAAATTATTTTTTCATACAACTTTAATGGTTTTAGGTAGACATCCCATATTGAAACATCATTGACTCACATTTTTGGGAGTTGTTGGGTGGGATCCCCAATCCTAAAATACATTCATTGTATTTATTCAACCCTTGCCTCTTAGTAACACCATTTCCTACTTTGGTAGTCAACACTTGAGGTGTACCAAGTTAATTCAATAAAAAAATTCTAGTTATAATTCCCCAATAATTTAATGCACCCCAAAATTGGTTGGTCAAGAACATTGAACTATGATTCCATTTTATCTGAGGTAGTGGAAGGCTATATAGACTTACTATATATATTATTGAGTTATCTTATCAATTTATTGAAAAAATGTCAATTATTATCTTTATCACATGCTTGGTAATATTAAGTGGACTTATTTATGTGATTAGTCCTATATTAGATAATATTTATTCTTAAGTAAATTTATTTTAACTGTATCATTCATGTTTGTTAATTCATTCATTCATGTGATAGTGAAGAAATAAACATAACGAAATAATAACAAAACATGAAAAAAATAAAATAATTATTTTGTATGATCATGAGCCCATACTAATGGTTAGTTAATCTAGAGTATGACAAAGAAAAGTTCATCCTAGGTTGAAACACATTGAAACCATTAATGTACATGTTATATCTTTCAACATTGCACCTATGTATCTCTCTTGTATTTGTTTCACCAGAGCTAAAAACATTATCCACCTCCAATATATTGTGAGATACATCCATTACATATGATTTTACAGAAAAAAAAGTGAGGGAAAAGTGGTTTACAAAAAAGGAAAACATGGGCATGCAAGACCATATATAATAAGAGGACATAAGTAATAATGAAAAACAAATTAATTTAATAAAAAATGAAGTGAAACTAATAATAGACAACGGCATGGTCTATGGTTATGATCATCCACATGCCTTCCACTAATTACACATTTAATTAAACTAGAATTCAATTATTAATCATTCTTGTTTATGAAAAATCACATGAGAATAAATTTATTATCATCTTTAATTAAAAAAATATTTTATGTTAATTATCATCAAAATCTCTTCAAGATTTCCATCCATAATAATTTTTAACAAATTAAATAAATTTATTTAAAATTAACTGTGTACATAAATGTACTATGGAGGCAACACTGTGATAAAGTATCCAATTATACCCAACATGTATTATTCTTAAATACTATTTAATCCGCTGACATATGGAATACACGGAATATCACGTACTTTTATGACATGTACTATCAACATTTTTATTACACAAATTACATGATTTTTAGTTCATGTGTTATGCTTCAATGCACATATAGTATCAACTGTAGTATGACTATTACACGTTATGAATATAAAAATATGACATAGAAATTAATTAATCATATATATTTATATATATTAAAACCCATCACATGGTGTATACTTTCACCTTAATGACCACACACAAGAAGGTGTTAATATGGTTTACATATTTCAGAAAATAAATTTTCATTCATCATAATTTCATATAAGTACATAGTGTGTACATGAGAGTGATACAACATGTACATCTCCCACCATCTATCTGATCCACATGCCTTGGGAATCTACATGTAAACCATGTCTCAGAAAAATGGAGTACATGGTGTGTACAATGGGCTTAATGGAGGGTGGTCTCTAAATTACATGGTAACCAATCAGGTAGTCCATGTATGGAAATACATATCCTTTCTGTTATTTTTAAGACTACACACTGTGTACTTGTGCTACAGGTAGTGTACTATAGCTAAACATGCACCACGTTGGGCCGGTCCACATGCAGTGTTAGAAGAAAATATACCACATGTCGTTATTTCACATGGATTGAATTAATTTCAAATTAATTCCATGTTTATTGAACACATGCATATGGAATATAACTCCTACTACACCGTATATTCTCCTACATTATCTGGCAAGAATCCTTGGAACCTCCGGACGAGTTCTTCAATTTTATTTTATTCATAAAATTTATCATTTTGATTATATATTTGAGAAATTGAGGTTGAGGAAGCATACATCATAATTCAGACTAGAAGATCAATTATACATGAATTTAAAGATAAATTACAAATGTTTAATTTAATCAAAGTTCATTAAATAATTATAAATAATTATCCAACTGCTCTGATATCACTTGTAGGTTCCTGACCCCCTGGAATCTTGTGATGGATCATGAAAACATTTATTTTTCACATGGTAGATGATTATTTCAAGATTTTAAACAACATTGAACATCATGATCTATGAAATTAAATCAATGAATATTTAAAAGGGATAAAATTCCAAAACCAGATAGAGGACCATCACATATTATTTATAATGAATGTAATAAATTAAATAATTACCTTGTTATAATTCTTTCTTCATTGATGGATATGACAATAGATATATGTTTTACTGTCATTGTATTATTGGAATCAAGATTAGATTCCCCCTAGTAGTGATCCACATCTATTCCAAAAATCTCTGAATGTCACCAAAGGAATATCTAGGTGCTAACATAGCAGATCCTAACAACTGCGTCGTCCGCCTTTCATTTCCATGAGAAATGCTTCCAAAGAGTTCTATTTTATCTATCGATGCATGGGACTGGGAGGTGTAGGATGATCTCTCTCTATTCATGGGAGTGTTCTTCGTGAAGGGATCTTACTAGGGCTTGATAGGATTATCTAAATCTATTGTGCACAACCGAACAAAAACATTGGGTCTATTATGAAATAATAGAATTGGGATTCTATATCTTTATGGTTAAAATAAATTAATTACATGAGTTCCAATTATTATTTATTTAATCCCTATATAACCCCATATTAGTTAATAATTATAATATTATAATTTATAGATATGCACATAACCTATGAATTAAATTAATTATTATTTAATCAAATATTAATCATTATTAATTATTTCTAAAAATACCATTAAACTTTATTTTTAATTTTTCATGATATTTATTGGTAATTGAATAATTAATATTTATTTATTAAGTAAATATCAATGCAGTAATTTCTAATAATAAAATAAATATTATATTCAATAAATAGAAAACAAATATTTATTAAATATTATTTCCAAATTATATTCTCTAGAATAACTAGTGACAAAATATATGTGATAAAAAACATGAATTATTATTAAACCATGTGAATTATTTAATATTTATTCAAATTTTAAATAATAAATAACAATATAGTGTTTAAGAGAGATTCTGGATACACTTAGTGTGTGACTCTCTATGTCTCTTTCTCAATGGCATTAGGCAAAGCAGTGTAAAGTCAAAAGGATATCATCTAGAAACATGTCAAGAAACCCATAGATAAATAATTTAATTCCATAATGACATAATACATCATATGAATTCTAAATTTGAAATATAATCCCTTTATCATGATATCTAAAATTGTGTTGGTTGCATGCTAATTCCATCAACCTATGTTCTAGATGTCTATTTCATTAACATCCCATGAATTGAACATTCCAAAAGAACACCACAGACATGGATTTATTTAGGCAGTATAATTTCCATAAAAGGTCATAATATATCAACATAAATTAAGGAGAATAGGAGACAAATACATTATTATAGTATTTATTAATTCACTATTACTCTTACACACCCAGAGTATCCTACCTCGCAAAAAACATATGTCATCATTATTTTCGTCAATACATCAATGTATTAAAATCATAATAATCATCAATAGTAATTTAAACTCTAAGAATATATAAAAATGTTTACATATAGGAACATATAACGACAAAAAATATTTTTGTATTTCTTACCAGTGGGTCTCATTCTCATAATATCCGACACTGGATATTATGAAAGAAGTACACTGTGAGAAGGTGCCTCAAAGTCTTATGAGATTCCACCCATAATATAAAATATCATATTTTACTCAAAAATGATACCATCCAGCTTTATAACATATATTTATGAATGGTTTCATAGCACTTCTAGGTTCTCATCATAGCAGGAAACTACGATGACCATTTAGTGTGACAGTTACTACAAGAAGATTATCACATACTATGTTACACAAAAGAACAATCCTAATGTGATAATACTTTTTTTAATTTTCTAATCTATGATTATAGTTTTTTCATAAAGCATATAGAAGTTGGTTTTATGGTACCAAATCCCAAAGACTCTCAGTTTCACTAGATCCAATAGCTAAAAACCATTAGTTCGCTAGCCCTCACATGTTACTCATGGTTCTTATGAGATAGTCTTTTATTCAAAGGGACCAGAATGTTATCTTATGTAGGTAATCCTCATAATTAATCTTCACCCCTTTAAAAAAATCCTTCAAGAGGTGATAATTCTTCAGTGTATACTTTGTCCATTGGAAAAACCTTGCCTCTTTATCAAGATCCACCATAATAGTATTATCACAATAGAACTTGATAGGATATTTATTAATAGGTAACACATAAAGATCATGGATAATGTCTTGTATCCAAACAGATTCTTTGGTAGCATCAAAATCTACTACATACTCTTACTTCGCTATAGAATCAAGGACAACTGGATACTTTGAACTCTTATAACACACATATCCTCCATTAAGATAGAAAACATATCATGAATTTGACTTCAGATCATTTTGATATATCTACAAACTATAATCAATATAACCCTTGATGACCATCTCCACATCTCCTCCAAATACTAGGAACATATCCTTAGTTCTTCTTAGATACTTAAGGATAGCTTTAATAGTAGAACAATGTTTTTCTCTTGGACCATCAAGATATTTTTGTACCATACTCAATGCATTGGAAACATCCAATCTAGTAAATAATATAGTATACATAATTGATCTTATCACTGAAGCATATTAGATATTTTTCATTCTATAGTTCTCGTGTTTTTTCTATGGGAACATCTTCATATGACGATGTAAACCATTTTTCACTAAACCAAATACCTTCAGGGATTGTTCCTTACTAAATTTTTATAGTATATAGTCAATATGTGTACTTTGACATAGTCAATGAATCCCAATGGATCTATCAAAAATGATCTTTATCACAAGAATATAGGATTATTCACCTAAACTTATTTAGGAAATTCATAATAGACTATAAGACTTGTATGTTATTTCCAATAAGTAATATATCATGTACATATACTAATATGATTGTCATTTCAAATAATTAATATGTCATCTACCTATACCACTAGTATAAATACCATGTTTCCAAAAACCACTTGTAAACACATGGCCCACATTAATTCCTAATGAAAGAAAATTATTTTATAGATTTATTGAATACAATGTTCCATGACCTGGATACATTATTCAATATATAAATAAATCTCTAAAAATTTAAAATACTTTAGGAATCATTTTGATTCATAATCCTTTCTAGTTGTGTCATATTATGATTTTCCATATGGTTCCCAATAAGGAATTAATTTTTTTCCATCTATCTTCCAAATCATATAGTGGAGGTAATATTTTACAGTATGTATAATTTTGTTGGATTTAAACATTTAAACATGTAATTTTTTTTCATTGTAATCAATTCTGTGACGTTTGATAAACTATTTATCAATTATCCTTTCTTTATAGGAATTTAATTTACCTTCCATGTGTAATTTCTATTGAATACTAATTTTCATCAAATAATATTTACATCAAATAGTGCATCAACCAAAACCCAAACTTGGTTCTGGTACATGGAATCCATTTCATAATTCATGGCTTCTTGCTATCTTGTATCTTTTGAGATCTCTGATGCCTTTTTGTGGGAGAGAGGTTTATCATTTTCAACCAATAATGAGTAACCGTCTTTGGTATGTATAAAACCATATCACTCTAGATCTCTTACCTCTCTTGTGATCCTACATAGTACTTGTATTTCATCAACTACTTCTCTTATGAAGATCTATGGATCCTATTTTTGTACCAAATCTTATGTATCCTTATAATCAACATCATTTAAGTAAATCTTTATTACACTATCCTTTTTTAGGATGTTCTTCCTATCAAGAAAGACATATTTTCTAATGAAAACCACTTTCTTATATGTGGGGTTGTATAAGTAGTATCCCTTTGTTTCCTTGGAATACTGTATAATGATTAACTTTATTACACAAGGTGCTAGTTTTTTTCCTGAGAAGGCCATAAGAAATTCTGTGTAACCTCATACACGTGTACGTGAAAAAAGGGTTCTTTCCACTCCATAAATCAAATGGAATTCCATTTTCATTTTAATTTGGTAGTTAGTTTAATGTGTATGTTACAGTTTTAGATTCATATCCCCAAAATGATAACGGAATATTTCCATGAATCATTATAACCATTTCTATGTTTAACAAGGTACGGTTCATACTTTCACTAAAATCATTTCGATATGGTGGATTTTTTTTGTGATATAATCCCAAGATCTCATTAGAATTTGACAAAATATATGTTAATATATTCACCACTTTGATCTGATTCAAGTTTCTTTATTTTTTTTCCAAGAAGATTCTCTACTTCATTCTTAAAAGTTCTCGAATTTCTCAATAGAAACAAAGTTATACCTCAACATGTATACATATCTAGATATACTCAATTTTTCAGTAAATGTTATCATGTAAGAATACCCCCCAGACTAGCATCAATTGTAAATGGTCCACATACATCAGTGTGTGTAAATCATAGTAGATCTGTGGTGTAACTGATGTAGACTCCAAAAGTATCATTGTAATGAAATCATTAGAGATATCATACCTCTCTTATCTCTATTTATTTTGATAGAGACCCCAAATATGATACATCATTTGATATACATCCATGTCCTCAAGGTTCTTAAAAATCTTAATGGAAAAGGATGATAGCCTGAAAAATTGAACATCTATGGAATTGTTCAAATATTTCTCATATATTAATAGTTGTTCATCACTTACCTCATTACCAGGCACATAAAGAATAATTTCTTCTAGCACATACAATATTCTTTTCATGTTGAAGTAAAACATGTAAAATCATTTTCCACTCTTGGAAATTTTAGTTGTTGTGAAGGTTATCATTCTCAATTAAGGATAGTAATAATATTTTTGAAGTCATTTTAATTTTTTTTCTTCAAAATAATATTAGTATAATTTTAGTTCTTTATCTGATAAAATTTATACACATAAATAAATATTATATTTGTTAATATCCCAATTTTTTTTTGAGAACCTAATAGGCATCACTAGTCACCTCAAAATATCTTATTACATGTACATCTAGTTAAAAGTTTCCTTATTACATTTTTTATTACCCCAAAATTATTTGGTAATGCAACTTAAATGGTTTTAGGTAGGCATTCCAAATTCCAACTACGTTAACTCACATTTCCTTGGCCTACTGAGTGGACTCCCCAATCCTATAATCTGTTAATTGTATTTCCACAACCATTGCCTCTCACTAACACCATTTCCTACTTTAGTTGTCAACAATTGAGGTAAAACAAGTTTATTCATCCAAAATATCATGTTATAATTTCCTAATAAATTAAGGCACCCCAATGTTGGTTGGTCAAGAAATTTTAACTATGGTTCCATTTTATCTGAAGTAGTGAAGGCTATACTGACTTAATATAAATATTATTGAGTTATTTTATCCTTTTATGCATATGTTTTTTATTATTATCTTTATAAAATTATTTTTAACATTATGTGTATTTACATAATTAATTAATCATGTATTAGATAATATTTATTGCGAAAGTCAATTAATTTTAATTCTATAATGAAAGTATGTTAATTCATTAATTCATGTCATCGTCAAAAAATATGCATACTGAAATAACTGTGAAACTTGAAAGAAATAAAATAATAATGTGGTTTGACCATCATCGCATACTAATGGTTATTTTATCTAGAGGGTGATAAACCAACTTTCAGCCTAGTGTAAAACACCATGAACTAATTAAGGTACATGTTATTTCTTTCACTAGTCCACCTATGAATCTATCTTAGATTGGTTTTTCCTCATCTCAAAACATTAAAATCCACCACTAGATTGGGAGCTCCATATATTACATATTATATTACACACACACATGTGAGGGAAAAGGGTTTACATAAAAGGAAACCATGGGAATGCAGGACCTTACGTAATAAGAGACCATACGACACACTAGAAAACAATGTAATTTAATAAAAAATGGTGTGAAACTAATAAAATTAAATGTTTTGGTATATGATTATGATCATCCACATGCATGCAATGAATTACACATTTAATAAAACTAGAATTCAATTCATAATCATTTTTGTTTATGAAAAATGACTCTAGAATCAATTAGTTAACATATTTATTTAATAAATTATTTTAACTTAATTATCATCGAAATATCCTTGAGATTATCATCAATAATAATTTTAACATTTTTAAATAAATTTATTTAAAATTAGATTTGTACATCAATGTACCTTTGATATAACATGGTGCATAACTGTCTGATTCTACACAACTTGTATTATACTAGATTATGGTTTACCCTTGTGACATACGGAATACATGAAATATCACATGCGTTCATGAAGTATACTATCAACTTAATGATTACAAAAATTATATGATTTCTAGGTCACATGATATTCTTCAACGCACAAAAATTAACAACTATAATATGACTAATACATGATATGATTATATAAATATTACATTGAAATTAATGAAACATTTATATATGTATCTATATATATAAAAAAACTCATCACATGAAGTTTCCTTTAAACTTTATCACCATGCACAAGAATATGTCAATACAGTTTACATATTTTTATAAATTAATTTTAATTATACATAATTTCATATAAGTACACGATGTGTACAAGAGAGAAATACAACATGTAAATATCTCACCATTTATCCAAGGCATGGGCCTAGGGAATTTATGGGTGAATCATGCCTTAGAAAAATGGAGTACATAGTGTGTACAATGGGCTACATGGTGTGTGGTCTATGAATTACATGGTCCCCAATCTGGTAGCCGATGTATGAAAATACACGACCTTTCTATGATTTAAAATACTACACGATGTGTATGTGCGCTACACGTAGTGTACTCTGGCTAACCATGTGCCCAGATGGGCATGTCAACATGCATGCTAAGAAATAAATACATCACATGTCATAAATTCACATGGATTGAATTTATTAAAAATTAATTAGTAGTGAATTGAACATAAGTATATGGAATGTAACTCCTTTTACACAACATTTACTCATATGTTATCTATCCAGAATCCATGTCACTTCCGAATGAGTTCTCCAATTTTATTTTATTCATAATTTTTTTCATTTTTATAATACCTATGAGAAATGATGTAGGATGAACTAGATCTTAGAGTTTAGACTAAAAAAATGATTTAACATGATTTTGAAACTAAATGAAAAATGAATAAATCATTCAAAAATATTTATATAATTATAAATAATTATTTGACCGCTTTGATACCACTTGTGGGTTCCTGGTGCATTGGAAGATTGTGTTGGTTCATGCCGAACTATTCCTTTTATCATGATCGATGATTAATCCGAGATTTTACACAACATTGAATGTCGTGATCAATTAAATTAAATCCATGCATATTTAAATGGTTTAAAGCACCAAAACTAGAGATAGGATCACCTCATATTATTTATAATCAATTTAATTAATTAAAGTATTACGTTGTTGGAATTCATTCATCATTTAGGGATATGACAGTTGATCTATGTTGTATCATTTTTTCAATCTTGGAATCATGATAATATTCCCCCTACCGGTGATCCACATGTGTCCCAAAAATTTTCAAAGGCCACCATAGTAATATTCGGGTGCTAGCATGGCAAATCGTATCACTTGTGTCATCAGCCTTTGATCTCCATGAGTAATACTTTTAATGTGTTATCTTTGATCGATCTATACTTGAGAGTGGGAGGTGTATGAAGATCTCTCTCCATTATTTTGAGTGTTCTTGGAGAATGGATCTCACTAGGGCTTGATAAGATTATATATATCCATTGTGCACAACCAAACAAACAAATAGGGTGTATTAGAAAATAATATAATTGGGATTCTATATCGCATGGGTTAAAATAAAATAATTACACAAGTTAACTATATTATTTATTTAATCCATACAGAACCCCATGTCAATGAATAATAATACTTTTGTAATTTCACAATATGTTCATAACATGGTAAATAAATTAAATATTATTTAATCAAATAATATTCATTATTTATTATTTCTCACCAAGCCATTAAAATTGTTTTTTCATTCATCCATGAAATTTATCAGGCCATGAATAGTTACTATTTATTTATTAAGTAAATGTCACTGCATTATTTTCCAATAAATAAAAAACATTAAATTTACTAAATAGAAAGTAAATACTTATTAAATATTGTACTCAGATTATATTCTATCGAATAACTATTAATGGCATATATGTGATCAAGAAAACATGAATAATTATTAAACCACATGAGGGAATAATATTTATTCAACTTTTTAAGTAATAAATAATAGATATATTATTTAACTGAGATTCTAGATACACTTTGTGTGTGGCCTTCTATGCTGGTTTCTCATTGGTATTCGACGAAGCAGTGTAAAGTCCAAGGTTAGCATCTAGAAACATGTCATGGCACCGATAGAGAAATAATTTAATTCCAAAATGACATAACACATCATACAAACACTTACTATCAAATATAATCCCTTTATCATGATATCTAAAATCAAGGAGGTTGCATGTTGGTGCTATCAACCTATGTGTTCGATGTCTCTTTCTTTGACTTCCCAAAATTAAACTTTCCTATATAAAAAAATGTTCATGGATTTATTTAGGCCATATCATTTCCATAATAAGGATTGATATATCAACTTACTTTAATGAGAAGAACAGACAAATAATTTCTCATATTATTCATTAATGCACTATTACTCATGAAACACCGAATTTATCCTACCTCATAGAAAACATTTGTCATCACGATTTACATCAACACATCAAAGTATTCGAATAATAATACTCATTAATAATAATTTAAATTCTAAGAATCAATAAACATGTGCTCATATAGGAACATCTAATGACACAAATAAATGTGGATTTTTTACTGGTTGGTCTCATTTTTATAATATCCTACACTAGATATTACGAAGGAAGTACACTGTGAGAAGTTGCCTCAAAGTCCTATGAGCCTCCACCCCTATTATCCCATACCGTCTATGCCTTAAAAATTTTATCATATAGATATATAAATACATTTGATAGTTTTTTCGTATCACTTCTATATTCTCATCTTAGTGGGGAACTGCGATGTCCTTTTATTGTGATAGATACTTTTGGGACATTATGACATACTATGTTACATAAAAGAACATTTACGATGTGATAAGAAGTTTATTAATATTCAAATACATGAATATAGGATATTATAATGTATATAGAAGTTGGTTTTAGGGTACCAACTCCAATATACTCTCACATGTACTAGATCCAACACCTAACAACATTTCATTTCCTATCCCTGAAATGATACCCGTGCTTCTACTAAGATAGAATTTTAGTAATTGGGTCCACCATGTTCACTTATGTAGTTACTCTACATACTTCAACATCACCACTATGACAAAAAACATTAAATATGTGATACTTTTGTATTATATGAATTTTCCATTGGTGAATCCTTGGATCTTTTTCAAGCTCCACCATAATAATATTATAACAATACAATTTGATAGGATATATACTGTTATATAACACATCATGACCCATGATAATTTTTTATATCCAAAATCCTTCCTTTACTACATAAAAATACATAATATACCTATAATTCTATGTATAGTCAGTGATAACTAGCTACGTTCAAATCTTACAGTACACAACTAATTCGTTGAGATAGAAAACATATCTTGAATATGACGTAATATCATTCTGATCTCTCTGGAAGCTATCATTAGTATAACCCCTAATGACAATCTCCAAATCTCCTCTATAAACTAGGACCATATCCTTAGTTCTCCTCATATACTTAAGGACAACCTTAATAGAAAACCAATGTTTTTCTCCTAGATCAGTAACATATTTCTATACCTAGGGAATCAACATGTAAATCATTCCTTAAAAAATGGAGTACAATGTTTTTATAGTGGAATACATGGAGTGTGGTCTCTAAATTACATGGTCACCAATCAGGAAGACCACGTAGGGTAATATGCTTCATTTCTGTGATTTAAAAGACTACACACTATAAATGTGTGTTATACGTAGTGTACTCTAGATAACCATGTGCTAGGTGGGGCCAATCCACATGTATTTTAAGAAATAAATAAACCACATGTCATCAATTCACATTGATTAAATTAATTATGAATTTCGTCTTGGGGAATTGAACACAAGTATATAGAATGTAATACCTATTACATAGCATGAAATCCTACGTTATCTGGCCAGAATCCTTGGCACTTTTTGATGAGTTCTTCAATTATATTTTATTCATAAAATTAATAATTTTGATTATATCTATGAAAAATGAAGGGGGAAGAAGTAGATATCACTATTCAGAATAAAATAATGATTTATAATTAATTGAAAACTAAATTAATAATACATAAATAAATAAATGATCTTTAAATAATTATAAGCAATTATGAGATCGATCTGATACCACTCGTAGGTTCTGGATGCAGTAGATGCATGTGATGGTTCGTGGACATCATTTCTTTTTTTCATGATCGGTGATTAATCTGAGATTTTACCCAACATTTAACACCGCGATCAATGAAATTAAATAAATGAATTTTAAAAAGGGATAAAACACCAAAACTAGAGAGGGGATCATCACATATTATGTATAATCAATTTAATTAATTATAGATTTACATATTAGGAATTCATTATTCAATGATAGATCTGAAAATAGATCTATATGGTACCATGGTCGCATTCATTGAATCAATTTTAGATTCCCTCTATAGGTTATCCACATGTCTTCCACAAATCTCTAAACATCATCATAGGAATATCATGGTGCTAGAACGGTAGATCACATTTCTTGCTTCGTCCGCCTTTTATCACCATGAGAACTGCTTCCAAAGTGTTATCATTGGTATATCTAGACTTGAGAGTGGAAGGTGTAGGAAGATATGTCTCCATTCATGGTATCATTCTTGGAGAAGGGAGCTCACTAGGGCATAATATGAATCTCTAAATCTATTGTTCACAACCAAACAATAAGATTGGGGATTTTATGCAATAATATAATTGGTGTTTAATACCTCTAGGGTTAAAATTAAAAAATTACACAAGTTTCATTTATTATTTGTTTAATCCTTGTAGAACCCTGTTTCAATTAATAATATTATTTTTATAATTTCTCGTTATGGGAATAACCTGTAAATTAAATTAAATATTATTTAATCAAACAATATTCATTATTTATTATTACTCACAATGCCATTAAACTCAGTTTGTCATTTCTCTATGATATTTTTAGGCCTTGAATAATTACTATTTATTTATTAAATAAATATCACTAAATTATTTTCCAATAAATAAATAAAAATTATATTCACTAAATAGAAATTAAATAGTTATTAAATATTCTACTGATATTATATTCTCTCGAATAACTGGTGATAAAATATATGTGATCAAAAAAACATGAATAAATATTAATCCATGTTTAGGAATAATATTTATTATAATTTTTAACTAATAAATAATAATATATTAATTAATTTAGGTTCTGGATACACTTAGTTTGTGACCCTCTAGAATGCTTTATCAGTGTCAATAGGCAATGAATCATAAAGTTAAAGGTTTGAATCTAGAAAATTACCAAGGAGCCCATATACAAATAATTTAATGACACAATGAAATAATACATCATATAAATTCATACTATCAAATATAATCCATTTAACATGATTTCTAAAATCACTTAGGTTTCATGCTAGTTCAATCAGGCAATGTGCTCAATGTCTCTTTTTTTAACTTCATAGAAATTGAACTTAACTATAGAACACCATGGTTTTGAATTTATTTAGGCTATATAATTTCTATAAAAGGGCCTAATATATGAACATCCCTTAAGGATTATAAGATTAAAATCCGTTCTCTCAGTATTCATTAATGAATTATTACTCATGATGCACCCAAAGTATCCTATCTCACAACAAACATATGTCATTATGATTTTTGTTAATTCATCAAAGTATTAAAATCATAATAATAATTAATATTAATCATAAATTCTAAGAATGAATAAACATGTCTGAATATAGGAACATCCAATGACACAAATAAATGTGTATTTCCAACTAGTGGGGCTCATACTCATAATATCCCACACTGGATATTATGACGAAAGTAAACCATGAGATGGTGCCTCAATGTCCTATTTTCCTCCAACCCTAATAGCCTGTATCATCTGTGCCTCAAAAATGATATAATCTAGCTATAACACATATATTTATGAATGGTGTTGTGGAACTTCCAGGATCTCATCATAGCAGGGAACTCTAATGACCATTTAGTGAGAAAGCTACTCTTAGAACATTACCACATAATATGTTACACATAAGAAAAATCATGATGTAATACAATGTTTATAGTTATTTAAAACAATGAATACATGTTATCATAAAGTATATAAGAATACTGTTCTAGTTAATTGACTACAATAGGTACAATATTGAAGAATTCGACAACCATGCATATACAAACATACGTAATACATGGAGAGAAAAGTCCTTAAATTAAAAAATGCACAAGAATAACATATCATGAGTGGTCTCATGGTAACATTCACACATAAACACGAGCAGTTCATATCAAGAGAGGTATCATGGGTCACACAAACTTGCAATCATAATCAATTCATATCTTGAAAGGTCTCACAGGTCACACAAACACACACACAATAATGTCATAGAGAATAGTTTTATACAATTTTCATAAAATGGTTAGGAGATTTCTACATAATAAGTATTGAATCCCAAAATCAAGATTCACTACCCTAATCATGTTCAATCAACAAAAATCTAAAAAACAAAAACCAAATCACCATACGAGGATTCAAGAGATAAGATCCAAAATAAGAACATTTCAATGATAGGATTGGTTTAAAATTATCCAATGAGATCAAACATAACAAGTAGATCTAGATGAATCCAAGAATGATCAATACAAAATTGAATTTCTGATGTTTCTATTTTTGTATTATAGTTTCTTACAAAACATAATTAATTTAATTATATTTTAATTGTTAAAATATTTTTTTAATTATATAATTTAATTTTGATGAAGTTTTGTGTTAAATTAATAAATCACTTAATTCTATGTTAAATATGGGTTTCATTAGTTAATATTAATTGTCTGATTAATTTTTTATTGATTCGTTAGTTGATTGTTAATTTGTGTTGTCAAATTTTTAACTAAATAAAAAATTAATTATTTTATCATCAATATTTAATTTTTATGTATTAATTATATATTTTTCCATCTTTGAGATTATTATTTAATTATGAAGATTATTTTAAAATATTAATTTTAATGTTTTTGCATAATTTTTTATTCCAATTAAAACAATTTATCTCTTCCATGTTTTCATTTAATTAATTAATTTATGTTCGAATTTTAATCTAATTACATTAACTAATTTATAAAATTGTGATGTTAAATTATAACATACCTCATACCTATCTATTTTTAGCAACCATGTATTTATTTTTGGATCACATCAAATTGACATAGGCTTATTAAATGAAATGTTTTTTTAACCATGACAACAAAAATGGGGGGAGGGAAACCCAAGATTATTTAATAATATTTAAGTTAATTAGGATGAAGGGAAATGAATCCCCAAATTAGATCAAGAGAACCTGATCTTTTTTTTTTGCTTCTCAAGGAAATTTTTTTGAAAGACAATGAGCAACGAATGAGCAAAAATATAGACAAGTGAATGTGAAATAGAAAAATAATTATTTCCTTTCAATATTTCTATAAAAATAATATTGGATTAACAATGAGAAAATAATATAAGAATGAAAAAATAAATGTTGACAATAGAATGTGTAATGTTGGAAAACCCATTGTGGGGAAAAGCATGGGACATAGTCTAGAAATCATGTCCACTAAAATCAATGAGTACACAATAGATAATCCAAAAATGGATATGGTTCAAAAAATTATATCTCTTAGACACGGTAGAATAAAACCAAATATGGGAAATCAACTATGAAAGAAGATCTGACAGAAGAACATCATCCAAGAAATATGAATAAACATAATATAAATTTTCTCTTCATATGGATGTATTCTAAAATACCAAGAAGATACCTCATAGTAAAGGAAATATATTTGTGTATAAAATGTAAATAATCCAAAAAAACATGTTTTTACCCATGTTTAAAAACTGCTTGTGTACACAGTGCACCATTTGAGGGAGAACCCCAACAAACATTCCCTCTAACTCCATTAGGGATCACCACCAAACCTAAAATCAGTCAAAAAGTCTAAAATTTTATTTTCAGTAAACAATTAGTCAATATGAATAACCATTTTTCATTAATGTGTATCTTCTCAGGATCTAACGGTCTCTTATCAAGGACATTTCAGATCCAATGATAGCGAACATCGATATATTTTTACTGGTCCTGAAATGTGGAAATCATTCCCAAGCAGATAGAACTCGGATTATAACAAAATAAAACATACATATCCTAATTAAAATTGATCTTTCAAATAAAATTTGGCATCCACAACAATTCATTCCAATCCTCTATGGCTATAATATCCTATGATAATGTAGTACATAAAGAAACACATATTTTCAATTTAGACCTCCATGATACATTTCCAACTATAAAAGTGATCAAATAACCTCAAGTAGACTCCCCTGAATTTATATCCCCTACCACATATGAAAATGTAATTACATAGTTAATAAGTTCCATATTAAAGAAACAAAATCTCAAATTATAAGTACCATGAAGATAATAAAATATAACTTCGCTGCTCTCCAATTCACTCAACATAGATTTAATAGAAAATGACTAACCACACCAATAGGATGAGATATATGAGGTCTGATACATGACATCACATACATCAAACAACTAATAGAAAATTAATAAGGTATGTGTTGAATCTCCACTCACTCCTTTTCAGTAGAAGGTGACTGACTTGATCTGAATATAAATTGTAAATCAAGGGGAGTATTAACCACTTTCTCTATATCCATAAATATTTATGATTAGCCATATCAATATATATATCTTGATATGACAAGAATTTCTTGGAATTTTTTTCAAGGGAGATCAACATGCCAAAAATATTGCATCCCATCCCCATGTCTTTAATTTCTAAAGACTAAAAAAGAAACTCCTTCAATATGTAAATTCTTGAAGAATCATTGTTATCAAAGAGAATATCATCAAAATAAATATGTTTTATAATAAAATCATCATTAGTAAATCACTGAACAAAAACACAATGATTAGATTATTTCTTATTGAATCCATGATAAAAAATAACGAATTCAAACTTATTATACCACTACCTTAGAGCATGCTTCAAACCATACAACTCTAATTATACATCATAAATGTTTCTCATTACCTATTTCAAAAAAATCCTCTAACTTCTCCATATAAATCTGCCCCTCTAAATCCTTATGGAGAAAATAATTATTCATATCTATCTCCTCAATCTACTGATCCAAAATAGTATCAAAACTAAGAAAATCATGAATGGAAGACATTTTGAAAAAAGGTGAGAAAATAATATCAAAATAAATACCTTTCTTATGATAGAATCATTTAAAAAAAAATTTTCCTTGTATCGTGGACAATAACTGTATTATTTGTATTCAATCTAATAAATCCACTGATTTTGGAAAACTCTCTTACTTATAGGTAATTTCACCATATTAAAAGTATGAATTTTGTGTAATGATTTCATCTCGTCATTAATTTACACAACCCATTTGTCTTTCTATTCACATTAAATCACCAAATAAAATGATTATGGTTCTCCCCCTTAAGTGAGATGCACATACTCATCATGTGAATACCGAGTAGAAATGGTACGATGCTAATATGACCACTAAAGTGTAATTGTGGGTTCAATAATAAACCCTATGTCCGGATCATCAAACAAATGTGCATTATAAATACCAACTACAACCTATTCACCTTGAACATCATTCTTCACATCAATATGATAATAAAGATCAACAATATTAGGTAAATGTGAATGAGAACCTTGATAAAGACAAAAAAATCATCAGAATATAGAGAAGTATATTTTTCTCCCATACCAATATATTTAACATTATGATACTCCATAGACACTACATCAAAGGTTCTGAAAACATTATTCAAATCAGGATCATAAAACATGTACCCAAACACTTCATTTCCATATCCAATAAAAATACACTAATGTGACATAGCATCCTGCTTGGATCAAAAATATCTAGGAACATGAAAAAAATCCTTGCAACCAAAAACACAAAAGTGATCATACCTAATCTATTTTCCACACCAAAACCAATCAAAAGTGTATATCTGAAAAGAAACTGTATGTTATCATTTTATAATATTAGAAGTGATAAGTAATTCCTAATGACAAAAATTTCCAGCAAACATTTCTTTCGAATGAAAAGAATGAACTTTTTCCAACATAGACTTATTCATCTTCTCATATATACCATTTAAATGAGGTGTACTTGGGGAATCTTCTATTATTGAATACCTTCTATCCTACAATACTGATAAACCATACCCTAATAATCACCCCAATTATTAGTGAAAATACTTTTCAATTTCTTACAAGAGTCCCTCACAGGAGAAACCTAAAATTGCATTAAAATACTGAGCACCTAACTTTTATCATTCATAATATTATCCCAAAGAATATGTGATTTTTAAACAATAAATTTAAAAAAAATAAATACATCCATTATCTTAATTTGATTTCAAAGGATAAAAAACATCAAAATGTGAATATTCAAGTACTTGTGACTTCCCGTGTAAAGGTTTAATACTGAAACTCACTCTTATAGGTTTTCATCCATATAGTGTTAATGTGTTTCCAATGTTAAACTTTTCAAAAATATAATATGAATTATCTTTTACTAACAAACAATCCCTTTCTAAATAATGTGTCTGATCCTCTTATTCCATAACCAATATGGTACATGACACTCAACAACACAAGCAGTATCACAAGAAAAAGAACATCTAGTCCACTACAAACCTGAATAATTCTTCCCTTGAGCCACAATAAATTAAAAATTTTAATGATTCCATTAGAAATCACTAAAAGTAATAACAAATCCTTATTTATCCAGAAATCAATTAGATATAATATTTAGACAAACCTCAGGAGCATGTAGAACAATATTATAAATCATATAACTTCTTCTACTGGTCTCCAAACAAATAATCACGATACCTACAACATTAGCATGACCATTAATACCCATATCCAACATCCCAAAATCACTTATGCTGTAATATTTAATGATATCCTTCATTAATGTCACATGAAAAACGGAACAAATTTCAACAGCTCAATAATAATCCTGATAAGCAATATTAATGGAGTCATGAACAATAACAACATCACACCCTGTGGTGACATCGACACAATCATCTCCATAAACATCACCATTTTGATTCAAATGATTTTACCATATTCTATTTTATTCTTTTAGTTGATACTAATACTTGTAATCAAACACTTTCATACCAAAATGTTGAAATTCAAATTCTCTCTTCTTCGACCTTTATTTATTTATTCATTTTCTCTAACTATGACTACTCTGTCCCTTATTCATTTCCCTGCATTCTCATTCTATTCCCTATGAATAAATTATATGATGGATATTTCTCTATAGTATGTCTCATAAACTCTTCATTCAAAATAGTATACCTAAAAAAACTGAATGTCATACCACCATTAGAAGAAAAACTAGTTAGAGTAACATGTAAATTCAACCAAAAATCGGGTATAGTGTTATGAAACAAAAGTGATAAAACCCCATCTCCAAAATTACTACCCATACCATAAAATTGACCAAAAAAACCCTTCTATTCACTAAAATATTCACAAAATACATACATTAATTATACCTAAAATTAATCATTTTTTCGAAGAAACAACTAATTATCTCATGACATGGAAGTAAAGGTACTATCAAGATTCCCTAACAATGTTATGGCATGAGATATGTTGATAATATGGTTCATTACCTTGTCTTTGACCAATTGGTGAATGAAACCACAATCCATTTCATGCTCAAAAATCTATTCATCATTTGAGAGTTTTTCAAGATTCTGAGTACAAAAAACTGGAATATTCATTCACTTGACAAAAACAGATCCTTCATTTTTACTAACTACATATGGTAGTTGGTACCATTCAACAAAATAATCTGACTCTAGTTGGATTCTGTAAAAAATATTAAATAAAAATCATTCCCTTTGATGCTATTTATTGGGAAGGATGGAATGCGATTAACACGCAATCAAAGCTAAAGAAAACATACTGTGGAAAAATAATTCTTTACCATCAAGAAATCCAAAAAAATTAAAGTGGATGAGTAGTGAGAAAATAATATAAGAAGGAAGAAATATATATTGAAACCATAAATTTTAACATGGAATAACCCAATGAGGAAAACCCCATGGCACCTAGTGTAGAAATAAGATCTACTAAAATCATCTAGTATATAATATATAATCCTACAAATTAATGAGTTATTAAAAGCATAACTCTCCAAAATAGAAGAATAAAATCACTAATGGATAAGGGAGGGAGAAAATAGATCTGATAAAAGAACTTCATCTGAGAAAGAGGAGAAAAGAAAATTTGAATTTTCACTTCATATGGATGTGTTATGCAATACCAATCTACTACATCCTTTTAAATGAAATATTTACACATATACAAATGTAACTCATCCAAAATAAAATGTTTCTACCCAAGATAATTTTTTTTTGAACATGGTGAACCTTTTGAGGAGGCTCCCCAATAGAATCTTCTATCCCTGGTATCATGAAGAAGAATTTCTAACCGAGCCTCGACCATTCTGGAAAACATTTCATGATGAATCTATGGAATTAAAGAGTAAATAACACATTGGATAATATGACCCCTTCCCAACATATTGAATACCCCTATATATGATACTAATGATATAACAAAACTATTGGGAAATGATGAAGATGAATCTAACGAGTATCCATTATTGAGGATACTTCCATCATTAATGAAGAAAATTCTCAATTTCATGATGAATTTGATGCTAGGGATGGGTGTTTTCATCATGGTTTTTCTCCATGTAAAATGAAACGAAATCTGATGATGTTGTGGTTGCAATGATGTTTCTAGACATCGATCCCTATTTCATAAATTGAAGTGTCATTCCATACAACAGAGGATGAAGATTACTCATTAATATTCTGGAAAAATATAATGAACGTTGAGTAGATTTCTTACACCGAAGAAGATACTAAGTCAATTTCAATCTTAATATCTAGATAAGCCCTAATATGAAGCTTGAAAATAATGGTTATATTTTTATTATCTAATTTCAAGCTATTTGAATGTGATTTGAGTTGATGATTTCAATGCTTACTATTTCGAGATTTTTTGTGGTACCTGTTGTTGAATATGAAGGCTGAGATCCATAATGTTTTAGTTAGAAAACAGAGTTCATATGATGTAATATCTTTCTTGATAAGTGGGTTTCATTTTCTTGATGGATCATTGGGATCAATGAAACTTTATTCTGATGAACTATGAATGATTGTCTATTTGGAGATTTTTTTGTTGGTTATTGTTGTTTTCATTTTTAGTTTCATAGTTATCATCAATAATGAGGACCTTTGGTGCTACAATGTTGTGTTTTCATAAATGGACTAGACTGGGCATATGTTTCACAAATTTTTTCCTCAATTAATTTCCTATATTATAATGAATAAAAATTTGGTATTCTTGTTATGTCCATTGGAATTAATGTTTAATTTAATGGTTTAAAACTAGATGATCCTTATGGAAAATCTCGAAAAGATAAAAAATTATTTAACTAAATATGGAATAGAGTTTGATGCATAGTTGGGCATGGGTAATAATTCCGAGAGGTGCCGAATTGAATTTGAATAGTTAGGCTGTTTGAGCTAGGAAGACATGTGGGTTCTTAGAATAAAAATAATTTAAAATAATGCTATTAAAATTATGGTAAGTTTATTGATGGTGGAAATTAAAGACACAAAAAGAGATGACAAAACTAGTTGGTGAGTTTTTTTAAAGTGACATGAGAAATGACACAAGGCCCATAATGTAGTTATTTATTTGGAAGATTGCAAATTTAATTTGTTGATTTTGTTGGTGATGTTCAAGGAGAATGAAAAAAGACAACGAAATATTTGCCTATGGATACCAATACTTCCAATCCCCCTTGGAGGAAACAATGAACCACCTCTTCTATTAGGGGGAATAGTCTCTTGTAGTGTGGAACTTATATAGGGATTTAACTGTTATATCCTATGAAGGTCTTCATGGTTCCAATTTCCTAAAGTGATATAATCGAGTAGTGAATGATATGTTCTTGGAAAAAACTGAATGACCTATCTTTTTGAATGCGGGGTGATGGTGCATTTGGTAGGACAAGAATAAATTTAGGTACTAGGGTATCTTGTAAATTGGAAGATCCATAATAATGATAATTTGATCCCATCGAGTTGATGTAGCTCGTGGTGTTAACAACCTATGAAATTCACCCTCTCTGAGATGTCTTTGGGTTAATGAAACTTCAGGTTCCCCTATGATTGTTGGGGCTCAGGGGTAGTGGGTCTAGTGATATCCACCGGTTTCTGATTTCAAGCACAACATTGAAGGATCATGCATGGAGGGAGTCATTCGTGGTGGAGGTGTTTTCTGTTACTACTGGGGCAGCGTACTACTAGCCTTCTCTACATACTATGGACAAGGGAGCTCAATCCAAGATGAATCCAATGTAATTCTTATAGGAATGCAACTTTGTGTCTTGGAGAATGTAGTTTTTTCATGTTTGAAACCAACTCCATGGTCATCCATAAAAATATGCATAGAAAAGGATCCAATACCTAGTCGAGTGCCTACATAATTAGAAAATTTAGATCCATAATTGGAAACATAACTCATGTGGTTCATAAAATGAGGGAGTAAAACATAGTAGCATACCATCTCGCTTCTTTGGTGTTTTCGAATCAGGGCCCCACTATCCCATGCTTCCCGAGCAGCCTTTTCCTGAAGCCATAGGGGGTTGATCTGATTAAAGATAATGAACTTTCCCTCCATTAAATTAGGCATCCCTAGGCTTGTGGTTTTTTGTCTTGGTCCTTGGTCCTTGTTTGGTACCTTTTTTTTCTCAACCTTTTTTATTTATTAATAAATATTTACAATTTACGATGAATAGAGACACTTTTTTAGGATTTGAGATTGAAGATTTAAGAGAAGATCCAAATGATTTTATGGACTAATGATGGTGACAAATTACTAATCATGTCAATGAAGAATGAGATCCGAGATCACTCCATCGACTCAATCATGTTCACCTATAATTATAGTATCCAAATATACTGTATTCAAATAGTGTTTTCTTTCAGATTATTCATTTTTTATAATTTTCACAATTTAAAATATCTCGAGATATTTGAATATTGAGAATAAAACAAATAATTGATTTTTTTTTATTTTGTTATTTAGTTTTCATTCATTATGAGTATGGGACAATTCTTATTGGAGTGTGATGGTATTTGAATATATCATGTTTGTTCAGTCACAAATAGATTTTGAATGATGTTTTCTCTATTTAAATTTCACAATCCTTGATTGAGTACTGTGAATACAAAGGGAGTTGGTCATGTTATTGTTATTTAATATTGTTGAGTGTATTGATCGATTCCAATAGAAATGACATCTTATGCCATGATCTTGGATTTTTACCACAATTTAATTAAATAAATGAGTTTAATGATTAGATCATCTCTTATATTCATTGAGAGAGTTATTATTGTGAAAACCATTCTGAATGTCGATGAAATAATGAACATGAAGAATCATTATGATAGGTCTCTACTTCAACCATTTTGTGAAATATATTTTCTATTTAATACAGTCTATCATTTCAATTTAGGAATATATAATTGTTACATTTCATGTCATATAAATCCCCTTGAAAGTAATAAATAAATTAAAATAATATAATAAAATATGTGATATAGGAACTCAATAAATGTAGTCTCATTTGAAGAAATACTTGGGATTCACTTTATTATAGTAATTAAGGGATTTAAATTTTTAAATAGGAGATAAAAATGATTCCAAAAAATCTATCCTCAATTAGAACTATTTGAATGGATGATTCCAATGAGTTTATAAAAAAATGGCCATAACATTTGAAAATTAATAAATTTAATATACTAAAAATAAAAATAAAAAATGGGATCTATATCATCCATAGTGATTATTGTGTTATATTTTTTCTTAATAAATGTATGATATTAAAAACATTAAGTTATAGCAAATTAACATCAATGATTTATGAAAATTAAGGAGAATTAAATCCACAAGTATTGGAATATCTACATTGGCAATTTCCAAAAAAAACACACATTCTCCCAAAGCTCAATGTAGAAAAGCTTAACATCTCAGATTTTGAATGAGATATACAAAATGATATGGCTGGATATAATTAAGATTCTATTCCTAGAATTATTGAGTTTCCTAAGGATATGGAATAAGTGAAAGGGATTTTAACAAATTCACTTCTAGGATATTTCAATAATTTTGAACTTTCATGTTTTGAACATTATGAAATTTATATTTTTACCTGGTCCCCTTTTTTATAACGTTGATGAATTAAAATCAGCTTCATAATCCCAGGAAGGTCTACAAGAGTTTTTAGGAGATGTTTTTAATTATGTAGAATTCAATGATAATATGGAGTTAGAAATGATGATAGCCTCTTTAGAAATGTGTTTGGAGTTTGAAATTGAAAACCAGTCTATATAAATTATGGATAATGAAAATATCATTTGTCTACTAAGTATGTCCCTAAAATATGTGGATGGATGTGGTGAGATCACGCCTCCTATTGATAAAGAACATAGATCCCTTTATATTATCTTTCTATCACCATTTACAAATTTATAGTGTAAAATAAGGGGCCGAATGCACCGTATTATTTCAAAGGGGACCTTAACATAAGAGTGAAGTTGTACAGTTATGGGAAATCTTGGATGTGGTGTTATTTCTACATAAGAATCATCCACTAATTTATTAGTGTTGAATAATAAGCTTTACAGATACCAAATGTATTAAATTATATACCCCTTAGGGGGTTAACATAATATTTCCCTTTTTCTCTCTTTTCTTTTACTTTTAGCTCAATGTTTTTAAATTTCAATAATCTTTTTGAATTTGTTTATTATTTATTATAGAAAATTATATGTAATAAAAGTCATACATGGGATTCTAAACTCATTATTCACCCAATGGAATCTATTAGGGCCTCTCTCCATTTTTTGAAAAAGATTATTTAAAATTTCCAAGATAAAAAAATCTCCATGATAATTAATATTGGATAAACAACCTCAAATATTGAACTACGGTTTTTCAAAACATGATCATAATTTTTATGTACTTTAATTTAAAACACCTTTAAATTTTTGGATCATTAATATTAATCAGAGGGAATTTTTTATGGATAATAATGGGGGAATTTGAGTGGATTTAAGGAAAATAGAGCTCCCAATTCAGGGATGTTACTCATTATATTTATACTCATTTTAATAAATTTAAAATATTTTTTCTACATCCAATTTAACTTAATTAGTTAAAATAATAGTTGATTTTTTAAGAGTTTTTTCATGATGAAAATTACATAAAAAATTATGGTTATTTTTATTAGTTTGGTTGTTTATTTATTGTCTGTTAGTGATGAAAATTTCATGTTTTGTTGGACATTTTTTTGAAAACATCCTTGAGAATTTACATATATAAATACTTAGTTATTAGGTTAAATTATTGAAGTGGTAACTAGTATAATACATTTTTATATGCTATGAGCTATAATTTATTTGTTTTTTTGTTGAAAAAATACATTGAAATTTCTAATTACCCTTCATATATTATTCTTGTGTATTGAGTTTCGAAATCTATATTGATCATTAAAATTTAATATAGATTATTATACAAATTAGATTAACTAATAAAAAAATGTTGAGTTTTAGTGTGGGGGAAATATTTATTTTAATTTGTTATGTTGTAAAACAATGCAATTCCATAAAAAATATATAATTTTTTTTTCAAGGATGACTTTTGTTTTAAGTTTTAATGAATTATTTTCAATTGTTTTTTATTTTCTAAAATTTAAGATTTTGTATCAAATTTTAGGAGGAAAATTATCTAATTCCCCAAGGATTTTATTGGGTAAAACATTTATTATTTCCCTATTGAATATTGTTTGATTTTGGAAAAAAATATTGAATGTTATGCAAGTACAATTTCTATTGAATTATTTAATTTGGATTGAAATTCATAATATATGGGTTCAAATGAATTATGAAATAAATTTACTAATCCAAGATCAACCCATTATTTTTTCTTTATACTGATGAATGATTTACTTATACAACCATTTATATTATTATGATTTCTCATCTAAATAGAGTGTTTAATTTATTTGGTTCCTAATTATGTCGGTTCTTTATCTTGGATATAAATAGATGTATTCAATATTAGTTAAATGAAATTTGAATTGGGTTTAATTTGTTTTAAACTTTTTGTTCGTTCATATTTGTAAAATTGGAATTAGTTTTCTATTAGAAAATATTTAATTTCATGAGGGTAATTATATTCATTTCTTGATAAAAATAGAGGTGTGAAAATAATTTTATCAAAAAATTCTTAGTGGCCATGCTTTATCTCAAACTTAATATTATACTCATTCCACTAATTTTTTATCATTGTTTTTTATAGGAAAATAAAAAACCCAGTGTGGGGGAATTTGATGTTTTCTTATTTGTATACTAATATGCCACATAATATCCTTAATTTAATGTTGTTTTAAAAAATTAAATTTTAATTGATTAATGTACATTTGATGATTTTTTTAAATTAATAAACACTTAATTATATCTTAAATATGTTTTTATTAGTTAATTTCTATATTCTACGTACTTTTTTGTTGATCGGGTAATTTTTGGTTAATTTGTGTAGGGTAATTTTTATATTAATTGTTAAATTAACGATTTTATTGTTAATTTAATGATTTTATCTTTTAATTATATGATTTGTTAAAACATTTAGTTTATTATTTAATTATGTTGATTTATTCAAAATATTACTTTTACTGTATGTTTTCATTTGGTATTCTCATTAATTCAATTTATATTTTACTTTTTTTCATTTAATTAATTAATTGAAGTTTGAACATTTATCTAATAACATTAAATAATTCAATAAATTATTACATTAAATTATAACTAGACATTATATAAAATTTTAAATTTTTACTTATTTTTATCATTAAATAATCAATTAATTTTTTTAGAAATAATTTATTAATTTTTAATCCTCTATTTTTTAAATTTTCTAATAAGTTTGAATTTATTATATTTATTGTTTAGTTAGGTTTTTTAATTTAAAAATGATAAATTAATTTTTTTGAATCTTTTATGAAGTGGTTGTATGATGTATTTGGGTGAATTAATGATTGTTCTAGAATTTAAAAAATTTCCCATGTAGCTAAATTGCTGATGTCCAACCATGAATGAAATTTTCTCAATTGATTCACGAATCCATTTTGAAAAGAAATTCATGTATTCCAATCCACAACATCCCACATAAAATATTTCTAGTAAGCCACTTAGCTGAATATTTTTTAACAACCACGTATATATTTTTTGCAGCTAGCCATATAGACCTAGGTGTTTTTGCAGAAATCCAATTTGAATTGTGAAAGAGAATATAGAGGGGGGATTCCCATGATGCCTTAACAAGCTTGATTCTGAATGGGCTGAAGACTGATGAATCCCTATACGATTCTAAGGGAACCACAAGTTAGGGGATCAGATAAAAGGTAATTCCAATACGAAAAGCTAATGACCACCAAAAACCCAATTGGTTCAATACAATATTCAAAACAAAATATTAAAAATTGAAAACACTGAAAAAGAAATATTATAGGAAAATATTGTGGTAAATAATTAAAATTGGAAACTATGTAGAAACACAATGGAAGAAGAATAAATAAAAATAGGAAAAAGTAAATTCAATGATATTTAATTTTTATTGGAAAATATTTGTCCCTAATACATGGTAAGAACAAAATTATATGTTTTTCTTTCATTAATGCTCAATGTAACATATATAAAAACCTAACATTGGTGGAAATTAAGCATAAACAATGAAATAATAGGATGCAAGAATAAATAATACACAACAGACATGTTACCACTGTCTGGAAATCCTTTGTTAATGTTTCACAAGATGAAAAATGGTCTGGATCTCCAAAAATTTCCATGCCAATGAAACTTGGTGAAAACCGAATCTCAATCTCTTCTAGATATCTTTACTAGGGTCGATGCTCCTGTATGAAAAGGATGAAAGACTGCTGTAAATAAAATAACTCTTATTATCCTTTCAAGATCTGATTTTGGATCCCCCAAAAAATCAAGAGCTGTATGATACCTCATAGAAATCACGAATCAGGGGAGCTAGCAGTGGGATGGTGAATGAAAATATAAAAACAAATATCAGAGATTCTTCATCTATTTTTAAGAGGTTTTTCACTTGGGAGAAGTGGTGAGATGAAAAAAAAATAATTACATTTACTAATCTTAGAAATCAAACCTCTGATTCATATGGCTTCTTTAAAATCATCTATTAGTGTCATGTCCTCATCTTCAGTAGTTTAGATGCCACCATTCACTTCCATGATATAGGTCCTCCGCATGCAGTAAAGATATAACCAGCTAGTGATTTCCTTTTATCAAAATTTCAAGCATAGTCAAAATCCACATAATTAGTCACTAATTCATAATAATTAACATTAATACCATTGAAAATTGAGAGAGTTAAAGTAGAAGAAATGTTCCATTAAAAAATTAATAGCATGCCAATGTGGCTTTCCTAGATTTTTCATAACCCTTCTCATGTTACAAGTAGAAAAGGAAACATCTGGTCTAGTAAAAATTCTAGCATACATAATACTTCCCAGTACATTAACATATGCTATTCTACTCATGTATTCAATATCAAGAGATGTGGATGTTTACTGAGATATAGATATTTTAAGGTTTTGACATTGAGGAACAATAACAGGATTTAAAGCATCAAACAAATACCTCATAATCACTTAATGGATATAAGAACATTGAGATAGATAAAGAATATTAATATTTATATCCTTAATATTTTTTGTGATAAATATTTTCATATCACATCCTCTATATTTCATTTGAAATGGTAAAATCGATTGAATTATAACAATGATGATTAATTTCATATCACTACATATAGGAAACATGTCATCAACATAATGTAGTAAATAAATCTTGGAATTTTTAATATATTTAAATTATACATATAAATATAAATGAATCATGTTGAAACAATTTTCAAACATAATTGAATAAAACTTCTTGTACCATTGTTTTGAAGCTTTTTTTAATCCATATAAAAATTTATTAAAAAACAAACCTGATTAGTTTTAAATACATGCTCGAAACTAGAAGGAGTCTTCTTGTATAATTTTTCAATAAAATCAATATGAAATAAAATAGTTTTGAAATATATCCTTTCTAAATGAAATTGTAAATGGAGATCAAAAGCATGAAGAAATATAATAAATGATGGTTTAACTACATGAAAAAAATTAGAGTAATCAATTACTTCTCTTTGAAGGAAGTCATTGGATACCAATATGAATTTAATTTTAATTTTATTTCTTGAAACATTGTCTTTATTTGTTTTAAATATCCATTTACATCCAATCTCATTTTCAGTAGTTGGATTATTGAATATGGACTAGGTGGTATTTTCATAGGGATGTCATCTCATCTTTCATAGTTAAAATCCAATGTTTAGAGTTTCTATAATTGACAACATGATTTTAGATCTGGGAACACCTCCAATGAGATCATCTACCATATGTAAGGAAAAGGAAACCATATCAGCATGGAAGTACCTCGGAAGTGGTTTAATGACTCTCATTTTACTATATTTAGAGAGATTATAACCTCCAATGTCACTAAGAAATCCATCATCATGAGTATCATTAAAACTAGAACCATTTTCAGGATCAGTTTGAGAAAGAGGAACCTGAGATGTAGGAGTCTCAACAGGAGACTCACAGACACTAGGAGGGTCAACATCAAGATCCCACTTCTGAGAAGGATCATCACTATTATCAGTGAATGGATAGACTCTTGCAAGAACACTCTTCAAATACCACATCCCGACTAAGAATTAACATTTTGAAGCTAGGTTTATCTACCCGAAGCATATACCCCTTCCACCACATCAGGATACCCTATGAAGATGCCCTTGATAGCTCTAGGATCATTTTTAGCATCCTTAACATCAGTATAGGATTTACATCCAAACATCTTAAGGTCTTTATAGGATAGTGGTGATTTTTCCACAATTTAATAGGATTATTGTAGTTTTTTGGTTGAAGAGGAAGACTTATTGATTATAACTTATTCCCAAAAGGATTTGGTAAATCCCTTTCATGGAATCATGCTACGAACCCAATCAAGAATAGTATGGTTCATACATCTATCTAAACCATTCTGCTGAAGATAATGACTCATATTTTATTGCCTTATAATTCTCCCATTTTCACAAAACATAATAAATTCAGTAGAGAGGTATCCAAGAACATTATCAGTCCTCAAGGACATTAATGTCAAATATGATTGATTTTCTATATAGGCTTTCCATGTTTTAAACACCTCAAAGGCATTATATTTATTTCTTAATATATAAACTCATACATTCCATGAAATATCGTCTATAAAAATTACAAAGTATGATCTTACACCATGGTATGTAGTCTTAGTAGGTCCCCATAAGTCAGAGTGAACATTATCAATTGGGAGACAATATTTAAAGCTATATTTATGAGAACAAAATCGTTTAGACTTACCCATGAAATAGTCCTCACAAAAGGGTATGTTACATGGTGTAACATGAGTGATTAAACCTTGTCCACCCAATTCCTCTGTCCCTTTAGCTCTCACTTGTCCTAGCCACCTATGCCAAAGAATTTTTTTGTTACTGTTAGTGAAATAGGTGTTTCCCAACTGCTTAACATGTGTTCTTCCATCTAAAATATATGACCCATTCTACAAGGATCCTTTAAGTACCATAATATTTCTCTGGGGGATTCTAATACAACCAAAATTATATTTAATGTTGAAACCTATCTAATCCAAGACACCTAATTAGATCATATTCCTAGGTAAATCTAGAACTGATCTGACATCCAATATGATGAATATAGAATGGTCCGAGAGCTCTAGCATGACATACCATCTAACCATGACGCAACATCTTTTATTTTTTCCAAAAATGATCCCTCTTTTAACTCCATCAGTCAAACAAGAAAAAGAACTCATATCTAGGAACATATTGAATGAAGATACTAAGTATAAGATCTACTCATCATAAAGAGTATCTTGGGACACACACAACCTTTCACCACATTCATATCCTTGGTAGGAAAATAGTGAATGATCACTATATTCTTTATAAGGTTTACCAAATTTCAAATATGGTAATTTTGGTGTAATATGTTGAGGATTCCCAAATTGGTAGCTGGTAACCTCCTTCAGCTTGGGATTAGATAGATTTTCCATTGATTGGATATGAATCTTGGTACCCATATTTATTTTACCTTTCTACTTCCCTTAAACTCTTAATGACCCCTCAAATTCAGACCCTTAACATCATGTTTAATCTTATCCTTTTTACGCAACTCATGATAAAACAAAACAGATATAACTTCCTCTAAGGTAAGAAATCTCTCCCATATAAAATAGAATCAATAATATTTTATATATACTATCTAATGAAATTAAAAGTATTATAACTATGTCATCATTTTCAACATTAATATTTATATTGGATAACTATAATAATATTTTATTATACTCATCAAGGAATGTCTGGACAATAGTTCCGTGATGAATTTTAAAGGTGTATGAATTGTTTTTCTTATGTATACTAATAATTAAGGATGTTGTCATATAAAGTTTTTCATTCTTAGACAAAATACTATTGCGGACGTCTCATAATAAATATCCCTCCAGACTTTATCACCTAAAGACAACGTTAAATAGAAATGTTTTCTCATAAAATGACAAAAAGGGTCATCACTGTCTAACCTTCAGCAGATTGACTTATGTGGGGTTTATTATGTCCAGAAAGGGAATCTTTCATCCCTTTTTGGACTAATAAGGCTAGCATAATAAATCTCCACAAATTAAAATATTTTTTCTCAATCAGGTTCTTCTATTTCAAATTTTGCAGAAACCATTGATTATTCAGGAGGAGTGAACACAAAATCAATTTTTCACTTTAAAATGAGGGTAAAAATGTTGTGTTTTTGAAATGAAATTTGAAATTCAAATGACTGAAAAAATATGATATTAAAAAGGGTGATTAGGTTGGGTTCAGTTTCCTAATTGTAAATCTATACATTCTCAATTTAATTCAATCCCCTTCTTCTTTGTTGATTAAATTGAGTTTCCAAAATTGTTTCCTCTCACTTCCTTGAGAAATTATGATGGTGAGAGAAAACCTTACCAAGATCTCAGTTCGGTCAACTCTCATTCCATGTGTAAAATAGTTGTATTGAATATCAATAATTTAAATGGGAAATACCCGATCAGGTTTTGTTTATCCAAAAAATCAAGAAAATTCACTATACATTTTACACATACTGACGATCGTTGAGTACTTCACCACTAATCCCTGGTCTATTCCATGATATATAAACCAGAAATTAGTGGAGGGAGATTATGATTATTTTACCAAGGAAAAAATCAGTAACAAAATTAATATTCATAAAGATCGTACTTGATAATAAAAATCCACAATATAAAATTGAAAACAAATTTTAAGAAGAAAGAAATTTCATTAAATTACGTCCAAGAACTCAAACATTACAAAATAGCAAACTAAACCTTCCCCTATCACTCCAAATGTTTACCCCACCATGGTAAGGGTAATCGGGATGAATGGGGAAGAATAAGGCATTAAAAAACTATGAATATAAAAATAAATAAAAGTGAAATCCAAAAAGATATCCTCCTTGGTGTCCCAGAAGGAGTGGGATGGAATGAGATATTCTTTGAAATGTTGGATATCTCCTCCTTTTATATCCAGAATTTGTCCCCCGCATGTTGACGCATTGTAGCCCCATTAAATGACATCTTCATGTGTATATCCCTTCTTGGATGTCTTTCATAATTTTCTTGGGAGTTTACCCAAAAACATTCCATGGATTTGGACAGATAATCCAAGAGTTATGCCCATTTTACTCGCACAATTTATTCTTCCCAGTCAGACACACCAAATCGCAAATCTCCAGATTATGATGCTCTAATGTCACTTAAAACGGCCAATTCCCGTGACCTTCCATTCATGAACTATGATTAAAACTCAATGCGCTTCCACCCACTAAATATCAAAACAATCGGGCCCAGCAAGAATTATTTATGGTCCCCACACCAAAAATCGGTAGAACTGTAAACAGTTTTCATGAGACACCTTGTGAGCTTCTTTTGAGCTTCCATATAGTCGATTCAGCTTTTAGTCCTGTAATAGTAAATGAAGCCCTGGATGTTTAAAATATTGAAAAGAAATAAATTTGCAATTTTGATTAGTTTAGAATATGTTAAATCCAAAATACAAAAATAATTTAAAACAGTTAAAAATATGAAATGGGCATTTTTACTGTTTCGCTCAAACTAACACCAATATTATAAAAATGAATCAATTCATCATAGAGTAACAATTTTGTGGGTTTAAAATGATGAAATTAAATGTAAATTTATTTGAAAATATTTTATCTATCAACTAAAAAATAAAAAAATTACTTAATACAAATTTGAAAACAGAAAATAAAAAAGTGACAGCACAAAAAATAAACCAAAATAGGAAACTATTATGGAAAATAGGGAAACCAGAAAACTATGAATCAACAAAAAAAGTGAAGAAGAATAAAAAAAATAGAAAATAGTAAATATGAATCTCTACCAAAGAATTTAACCAATTTCAATGATCTATCCTGAAAATGAAGAAAGGATGTATTAAATACATGAAGACCAAGTATCCATTAAAAATCAAATTAAGTCTCCTCTGAATAATAAGAGTATCATGATGCCTCCTATGAATTAAGAATCGTAAGATCTGGTGACGTGATAGAAAATGAGAAATTGCAGCATAGAGATATGAGATTATCTATCTTTTATTGACATGTTTTTTCATGTGAGAGAAGTGTTGCAATAGAAGATATGAAAAAAAACTCAATGAAAATGAAAACCTACAGAAATGAGAGTGATGATATATGATAAAAGCATCGAGATAGCTGTGTAACTACTCAATCAAATGACTGGGATCCATGTGGCATCCCCAATAGAAAACAAGCATATCATCTAGAAGGAAATAAACT
This sequence comes from Viscum album, assembly GCA_963277665.1. NCBI lineage: Eukaryota > Viridiplantae > Streptophyta > Magnoliopsida > Santalales > Viscaceae > Viscum > Viscum album. The sequence goes on from OY728162.1 coordinate 44,313,287, forward strand.
GATAAATTATAAATAAGAATAATATAATCCTAATGAATAAACAGATTTTATATGAAAATAAAAAATAACATTTGATAGAAGCCTCCCAAAAAATATTGTAATCCGAAAATGTTGTTTTTTTAATTTTTTTGGGGATTTTTTAAAGGTTTATGTTAATTTTTTTTAAAACGTGTACTAATTGCGGCAGTTTCACTGCCGCCATTAATTTTTGGGTGAGAGGTGGTAATGGCGATGCTACCATTCCCCTAAAATAAAAAATATCTATTTTTTATTTGATTTTTTTTATTCTATTTTGTTTATATATATATATATATATATATATAATTTCAGAAAAATAAAATTTTAATTTATTATCCAGAAGTACTACCATTATAGTAGTCTGGATTCTAACAGAATCTATCACCATTGGTTCCATTTTATAAGAGGTCTTTCCAAGGAAATCATTTTGCATTTCTGATATGGGATTCTAGTTCTCCCTTTCCTCTGCAGAACATTATGCATTTTCGATCTGGGATTTAAGACTCTTTCAAGTATGAGGTTTTGCAAGACTATAAAATATAATCTATAAAACCAATATAATTGAAACATAAAACATGGATTAAACCTACAATAAACCGTTTAAAATAAAAATAATTTTGTAACAAATGTTGATGAAATACAATTTAGAAGCTTTCAAAGTCACCTACGTGAAACTTAAAATGTTTGAAGTATGAGACATTGAAAGCCATTAAATTATCAAATATAAGACCAATATAAATGTAACATAAAATATTCATTAAACATATCATAAAACACTTAAAATAAAATGAATTTAGTAACAAATGTGGATGAAAAATAATTTAAAAGTTACCCAAGGCACCAACATGAATATTTAAAATGTTTCAAGTATTTGACATTGAAACCCTATAAAATATAATCTGTATGCCCAATATAAATGAAACTTAAAACATGGATTATAAATATAATAAATAAATCAAAATAATAAAAAATATTAAAAAATATTAAAAAATTGATGAAAATTAATTTAGAAATATTCCAAACAACCTATTTGAAACTTAAAAATGTTTCAAATACGAGGCTTTTTAAGACTATAAAATATCCACTATAAAAAAATATAAATAAAACATAAAGCATGGATTAAACGTATAATAAATTGTTGAAATTTAAAATAAATTTCATAAAAAATGTTGATTAAAAATAATTTATATGCTTTCAAAACCATCTACTTGAAACATAAAAATGTTTCAAGTATGTGGCTTTGAAATAAATTATTATAAAAACTATAAGATAAACATAAATGAATCTTCAACTATGGATTAACCGTATAATAAATAATAAATAATTAATTAGTTAATTATAAATATAATTATTAATTATATAATTATTAATTATTTAATAATTATTTAGTTAATTAGTAACACGATTATTAATTAATTAATTAATTTTTTAATTAGTAATATCATTATTAAGTGTATAATAATTAATTATAAATATAATTTATAATTATATAATTATTAATCATAAAATAATTAATTAGTTGAAAAGTAATATAATTATTAGTTATATAATAGTTAATTATTTAATTATTAATATAATTATTTATTATAACTATTCATTATAATTTTTAATTTTTAATAATTAATAATAAATTATATAATAATTAATTAGTAATTTAGTAATATAATTTCTATTTATAATTATCAATTATTCATTATGTAATTAATAATTATATTACTAATTAACAAATTAATTATTATATAATAAATAATTAAAAATTAAAAATTATTTCAATAATTAACAAATTAATTATTATACAGTAACACCCCAGCCCTAGAAGCCTAGAGGCGATGCATTACATATTACATTGGCATGATTAAAAGGAATGAAATTCTGATGGAATGATCAGTTTAATGGTCTTGAAGAAACTTGATACATACATGTAACTTATATTACAATGAGAAAGGTAACATAATACAATACATAACTAAAACTAATAAACTGCATCCATGAGAACTCAATAAATGGTCTCCTATTCATAACCTATTGAAGGTATCAAATGAAAGGGTTGAGTTAAAATGCTCATTAATGATTAAAAATAGATCAATCATGAATAAATAATAATTGAATCATCATCAAATTTTCATAGTCAATATGCCATGGAAAATAAATGAAAAACACATGCCATTATTAAACTGAGAATGAAACAACATCCATTGATTTTGTCATAGTAAAAACCTCATGGATAGTAATAAACTAAAATAAATAATGAAATACGATTATTAATTTGACACCGCGCATATAGATCATGATACAACTATACGGTTGAAATGGTTTACGTATATGGGTAGAAACTCATCTACCATAAGAAACAAACATGAAGGGTTTGTCTCCAACTGATTTATCTCATGAGATGTGTCGATGAATCGAGGGGCTATAGTTGGACCCACACATCATTTAATGTCCAAAGAATTATTTATACATAGACTTAATAAGAGAACAATTTTCCTTCTCAATATCCATATAGAGTAGAGGATACATATTTATTAATATTTCTATAGTAGAAACAACATTCCAAATAAACATTTTATGTAAAAGTGTATACAGATTAAGACAACAATCATATACATGAAACTAGAATATGGATATATAATATACTTAATATTTAAAATTTAAAATGATCTCAAAAATGGTTGTGGATACTCCACATAAGAAATATTAGATTCACTATACCTAGTAAAAGACAATGAAATGGAATTGAGACAAAATCCCATAACACATTGTAATCAATCGAGTTGTGTGACAAAGCAATAATGACCAAAAAAATGAATCATAGAATACCATGAATATAAATAGAATATTAATAATATATATATATATATATATATATATATATATAATATGGAAGCCCACAACACATCACATTCAAGAAATATGTGGTGAACAATGGAAATATCGTGGAATTAAATGTGAGATAAGAAACACCTTACCTTATCCATGAAGGTGTTCTTTGTTGATCTTAATGAACTAAAAAATAATATTTAAATTCATTAATTAATAATTATAGAAACTCATATTCATTAAATTAAATTATTATAATTTTATTAGCTTCTTTAATTTCCTTTTTGATGGTTTTAAGAGCTTCAATTTTATTGTTTTGGAAGAATTTTCATCTTTGGTTTTCAGGATCGGTTTACTAGTATTCATGAATGTAAGTTCATTTGAATTTTTTTTAAAAATAATTAATTTATAATATATGATATTGGTGTAATTAAATAGATATAAATGATCTTATAATAATTTTGGTTATATATCATGAGGGTGACACATTAAATAAAATTTAATGGTAAACGCTTGGATTAACATGGCAGTTTTGTGCACAATGAACTTGTTTCATATTATTATTTTATATTATGAGTGTCTAAGGATTTGAGAACATTTTATAAGATAAAATATATATATTATTATTTTTTCAACCATTAAAAAGTTATCATGAACATAATTAATGATGGTAATAAAAATCGAGAACAAGCCATCCTTGAATGTGATAAATTAACACATCTCGGACAGTGTTTTCATTTTTAGTATAACTAGATGAGAGAAAAGAGAGATGATGAAATATTAAATTAGCATAATAATATTCCATTTCATGTAAGGTAATATAATTATCATAGAATTTTTTTAGGGGATATGTGGAAATAAAAATAAAATAATGTAACTCAAAATAAAATAAAAGATGATAAATCCATCACGAAAATTCGACAACCTAACAACATCACATAAAAATTCGTAAAATATTTTGATTATATAACATGGGTATATTACCAATAATTCATAAAATTTATAGAAAGGGGATATTTAATTAAATATCCCAACATAGTCCAATTGGAAATATAATACAATAACATAAAATGAAATCTTTAAAAAGAGAAGGGTGGTAGATTCCCTTACCCTATAGAGTAACTACAAAAACAAAAAATTTGGGACATTGGGGGATTGAGGAAACCTTGGGAGGAATCTAATTGAGGTAAAACTACCATATATTATAGGACACTAGGTTTTTAATGAAATAAAACTACAGATGTAGTGGGTATTTTTAGTAAATTAGATGGAGTTTTTTTATTAATTAAACAGATACCTCATTAGTTTTTTTCTCCAAAAAATGGACTTTTCCATGTTATTTTATCATGGTATTATCCACTTGGGACACCTGATGTATTAGTTTTTGATAAAAAACTACTTCCTGAATTTTATATTAATTATTACATCATTTTGAGGTAATTAAACAAACAAAAATTCAAAACTGTATTTTTACTAATCATGAAAAATTCTAGTATTTTAGAAAAATCACAAAATTTCAACCTAAACAGTTTCAATATATAGAATTAGAAAATTAACTCCATTTTTTAAAAATAATTTACTAAATACTATTAATTTAATTTTTAAATAGATTCATAATTTATTGAAAAATAAAAACATTAAATCTATTAATCATTTTTAAAAAACTGTAAAAATTAATAAACATTTCATTACATTATAACCCTAAGAAAATAAAATAATAATATAATTTAATATTCATAAGGTTAATATTACAATTCATGTTACAATTAATAAGGGTATATTACTATTCATCAAAAAAACAAGTTGGTTCTATAAGACTCTAAATAACTTACAGATCACAGCCGTAGATGAATATTTTTTTAAATTCATAACATAGATGTGAGAAATTTATTTTTAATGGATAGGTTATTAATTTTTCATATAAATAACCATGTTTTGTTTCACAGAGACTCAGTGATTCAAGAAAGATAGGCTATCTTATGAATATAATTTATTTAATAGAAACATACCTTCAAATGATTGGGGTGTCAGATTCTTCCTTGCCTTGGAAATTTCATCCTAAAAATTTTTCAGGTGTATTTATCTCTAAAAAGGTGTTGGTGGTACTTCTTCATAACATCCACAAGTTCCAAAGTTTCTTACTCTATTTTATGGTTTCTCGAATGAAGCTTTACTAGTTGATTTTTTCGATTTATGAATACCTTATCCCTTGTGTCATGAATCTTGATAGTTTCTTCTTAGTATGAAAAATTAGGTTCCAACTCTATTTCTTCATAGGTGAGTACATGTGTTTGGTATGGCATGTATTTCATTAACAATGACAGGTGGAATAAATTATTAACTTTGGAGAGACTTGGTGGGATTTCTAAACAATAAGCTACAACTTTGATCCATTCCATAATTTCGAAAGGTTGGATATACCTAGGGCTTAGTTTCCCTTACTCATGGAACACTAAGACACCCTTCAATCGAGATAATTTTAGAAAGACGTGAGATACTATATGAAATTCCAAATACTTTATCTGGTTGTCAGCATAAATGTTTTTCTACTTTGGGTAGATTTTTTATCGGACTGATTTTTTTACCTATGAAGTTGTATCTTAGATATGTTCCATTCCTATAAGTTTCCTCTCACTAACTTCATCCCCAAAAGTTGGATTTTGACACCTCTTACCCTATAATGCTTCATATGGTTCCATTTTAATTCTCGAATGGAAACTGTTGTTTTATGAAGATTCTACCAAAGGCATGTATTGATGCAACATACCATAAGATTCAAGAGATCCTGATCTCAACATATCTTCCTGTGTCTAAATATTCCTTTCAACCTGTCTACCAGTTTGGGGGTGATATGTAGTACTCATATGAAACTCAGTATCCAAAAACTTCTGGACACTTTTACAAAATTTTGATGAAAACCAGGTATCTCGATTAGACAAAATCGATATAGGTTCACCATGAAGTCTTAAAACATCAATACATTAAAGTATGTTTAGGAACTCATGTGGTAAATACTCTCTTATAGTAAGGAAATGTGATTATTTTGTGAGACAATCAACAATTAACCATATTGAACCATTTTTTATAGGTTTCCTCAATAGTTATATCAAAAAATACATCATAAAGTCATCCCACTTCCATATAGGAATAGTTATAAGTTTCATGACCATTGTAGGATTTTGTCTCTTGGCCTTCAATTGTTGAAAAACGAGACACCTTGATACATAGTCAACAATTTATTTCTTCATGTTATCCCACTAAAAACTATCATTCAGATCTCTATACATCTTAGTGATACTAGGGTGTATAGAGAAATTTGATCTATGACAATCATCTAATAGTTTAATTTTTAGATCAAGTACTGATGGAACGTATAAAATCTTCCCAAATTTCATAACTCCATCTATATCCACACAAAGCCTTCCAATATTCCATACATAAAAGCTTTAATTTTATTTTGTAGATTCTCATCATCGGATTGAGAGATTTTTATATTATCTAGTAAATTTGGTTTAGTAATAATTTGAAATAAGAAAGATGTTCCCCTTCCATAATAATTCCCATATCCATATTTAGTTGATCCATGAATATATAATCTCTAGTAATCCTCATTTGGGTCAAAATTCCAGGATCATTTCAATTTAATTCATATTCCTTCGTATTTTTCTTTCATGGGTGGTAGTGTATTGAAAAATCATAGTCTTTGATTAACTCAAGCCATTTCCTTTACCTTATGTTGAGTTATTTCTGTGTAAATATATATTTCAATCTATTTTTAGAGTTATATATCTCACATATTTCACTATAATGATAATTTGATTTAATTTTCAAAGAAAAGATTATGGATAATAACTCAATATCATAAGTAGGATAATTTTTCTCATGATTCTTCAACTACCTTGATGCATAAGAAATAAAATTATCATTTTTCATAAGGATTCAACCATCCCATTCTTTAATGCATCACTGTATATCACAAATCCATCATTTCTATATTGAAAAGTCAAAATTGGAGACTTGAAAAATCTTTTTTTTCAAATAAATAAAGAAAACATTACATTACATCATCCATAAAAAAATAATCCCTTTATGTGTGAGCTTGGTTAGCAATTTATCCAATTGGGGAAAAATACAAAACTAAACGCGGACTGTAACCTGCTAAGCCAATAAAACAATATACCTTGGTAATTTTTGTTGGTGTGGATTATTCATTGAATTCCTTTTTCTTCATTGGATCAACAAATATTCCATCCTTAGAGTCAATATGACCAAGATAATAAAATTATTTTATCCAAATTCACACTTGCTAAACTACCCATATTATTCATTTCTTCTATGAGTTTTCAGAATAATCTGCATGTGATTCTCTTGGCCTTCATTGATTTTGGAGTATACCAAGATATCATAAATAAATACCACAAAAAATTCATCAAGATATTCCTTGAAAACACTATTCATTTGATCCATAAAAATAGAGGGTGGATTTGTTAGTCCAAAATGCATTACTGTATACTCATAATGCCCATACATAGTTTGAGGTGTTTTGTTTGGAATATATTCTTTCCTCACACATAGCTGATGATATCAAAATGAAGTTCAATCTTCGAAAGATATTAGGCGCTATGAATTTGATCAAATAATTCATCAATTGATAGTAGATGATACTTTTTCTTTATTGTAATAGAATTTATTTCTCTATAATCAATTCATAGCCTCATGGATCTATATTTTTTCTTGAAAAAGAGGACAGGGGATCCCCATGGATAAACAGTAGGTCAAATAAATCAATTATCACTAAATTCCTCTAGTTGTTTCTTTAGCTCCACTAATTTCAGAGTGTAAATTCTATATAGATTCTTTGATATAGGTCTTATACTGATAATTAAATCAATAGAGAACTCGAAATTCTTCTCTAGAGTTTTTCCAGGTAAATCCTTTGAAAATAATTAATGTATTCTTGAAAAATAGGTACAATTTCAATTTGAATATTTCAATCCTCACCCATAGATATTGTGTTCTCTTCATCTAGAAGACTTTCATTTAGTATATCTATTGGGAGTTGGATCTAGATAATAATAAGACGGTGAGGTTTTTACTGTAAAGATAAGGGAATCTACACCATTCTCAAAAATTGTAATTTTCTTCTTCTTGAAATTGATCTTCACATCATAATTTAACAGCCAATTCATACTGATAATTTTATCAAATTCAATCATTGGTATAATGATACAATTAGCAACTAAAGAAAGATTATGTGTTATGAGGGGCACATATCAACACATATCTGATGCAATGATACACCCCCTAGGGGTTTTGACTGATAACTCCTTTATTAAATCAAATTGGACATGTACAATTTTCATGGAAAACATGGAATATATACTTGAATGTAATGATCCATAATAATATAATTCATTGGTCACGTTTGGGGAAAAAATTATAGTAACTTCTACCACATCGTTCGGAACTTCAACCTTTGCCGTTGTAATCGCATAATATTGAACTTCCTCTCATGTACTTTTTTAAAGAATGTTTCTTTGGAACTTAGCACACTCATTTTCATAGTGTCTCATCTCTCCACAATTGTAACATTTAATAGCATTGATATGTCTCTTCTCCAAAAATTCACTTGATCTATGACCCTTTTCTCCACACTAATAGAAAACTATAATGCCTTTAATGAATTTCCCAAGATGATTTTCTCTGCAGTTCTTGGATAATGAAAAATTATTCATTACCTTCATCATCATTGGTGCTTCATCTTTTCCATGGTTATTAGAATTCCTATTCTTATATTGATTTCACATGAACAAAATTGATCTATAAAATTATTTAACTATTTTAGCAGAAATTAATACAATTTCATCATATGATGAAAATGTTTAAAAAGCCAGTTACCTTTGAATACATGGCTTAATACCCTCAAATTAATGATTAATCATGTCTTCTGAATCACGTACATAATCTGTAGCATACCTGTCAAATCTTGTGAAGGTAGCCTCATACTCTGCAACACTCTCTTCTTCCCTTTTCTTTAGACTATGGAATTTATTATTCATTTTAATTCATTGTTCAAGAGGGAAAAATTTGTTGAATAATATTTCCTTGAAAGTTATCAATTCCATATATTCTATTTCTTCTTCTTCCATGGTATTCAGGATCAGGACCACCATTGATCAGCATCACCCTTGAGGCATTATACTACAAATACTACCTTTTCATTTTCATTGCATCTTAATATAAATAATATATTTTCAAGGGACTTGATCCACTAATCACCTTCCACCAGATTAGTAGTCCCACTAAAATATGGGGGCCTCTACCACCTGAAACAATCCATAATAAGTGTATCATGGTTATTCATTATAGTATGACTATATTGTCCCAATATGTTCATGACCTGATCTTCCCTAACATTGACTATGTTGAGTTGATTAGTGAGTAAATCCCTACTTTCTCCATGTGTATAGCTTCCCCTCCTTCCATTAGGCTCCATCAATAAACAACTACATACAATAAATTTGGCCACAATTCATAATTTCTCACTAGCCAACACTTCATATAATTTGAAAATTTATTCACAAATAATTTTATAATCATAATCATTTTTTATATTTACTTTTAAATCTTCCATAATGGGTAGTAAATAAAATTTTAATTGTTATAATAATATCCCCCAGTAGTGTCAAACCATGTACGTTGTAAGGCCCGTTTTCATGTACCAAGATACTCCAGTCATGTCCGAAACTCCATTTTAGAGTTTTCACTCCTAGGTACATATGTGATAGAACCACGTCCACATGTAGTATCCAGACCCAAAATAATTTTCTAGAAATATCCACATGATATATTACTTTCCACAATACCATGATTTTATTCTATGTTTATCCTCAAATAATATATTAGTGGTTTTTTTTCTAATATATGTTTTCTAAATCTAGTTTCCAAGTTTGATACTAAACTTCCTCTGATACCAACTGTAACACCATGACCCGAGAATCCCGGATCTGGAGCATTACATATTACATTGGAATGATAAAATGGAATGAAATCCCAACATAATGATAAGTTTAATAGTATTTAAAAAACCAGATACATACATGTCACTTATATTACTTTGGGAAAGGTAAAAAAATACAATACATAAAAAAAATAATAAACTGAATCCACGAGAACATAATAAATAGTCTTCTCTACATAACCAATTGAAGGTAAACAGTGAAAGGACTGATATGAGAAGGTTAGTAAGGGTTTCAAATAGAGGAAGAATGAATAAAAAATAAGTTAATCATCATCATATTGGCATAGTTAATATGGCATGGTGAATAATTAAAAAACACACTACATTAATAAACTGAGAATGAAACTGCATCCAAAGATTATGTCATAGCGAAAACATCATCGATAGTAATAATTGAAAATGAATAGAGAGATATTCTTTTTAATTGGATCTCTGTTATCTCGGACATGATACCACAATTCCTTTGAAATTTTTTATTCTTGTGGGAAGAAACCCATCTGATTTTTGGAAAGAAACTCAAAGGTTTTGTCACACACTGATTTGTCTAATGAGACCTATCAATGCATCGAGGGGATATTGTTGTCCCCACCTGTCACTCAAGTAAAATTAATTATTTATATATAAATTTAATACCTGTAAAATATTCCAAATAAATATCCGTATAGATTAGAGGATACAGATTCATCAACTTTTTCAGATTTAAAACAACATTCCAAATAAACACCGTATGTAAAACAATATACGACTTAGAAAAATAATCATATCTATGAACCCAGAATATTGATATAATTTATATGTACAATTTAAAATTTAGGTTGATCTCAAATGGGTAGTGGATACACTACATTATAATGATTAGCTTCACAATACAGAGTAAATGAGAATGAAATGGAAATTGAGACAATATCCCTTACCACGTTCTAATAAATCGAGCCATATGAATAAAAATCAATAAACAACAAATGAATCATAAAATACCATAAATATAAATAGAATAACGATAATAATATATCAAATTGAAGTACACAATATACCACATTCATGAAATAAGTGGCAAAAAATTGAAATCTCATTAAATTAAAAATGAGATAGGAAACCCCTTACCTTATGCCTGAAGGTGTTCTTGATTGATTTTAATGGCCTGAATAATAAAATATAGCTTCATTAATTAATAATTACATAACATCATCTACATTTAATTTTTTATTATAACCTTGGTAGGTTCATTCGTTTTCTTTTTTATGGGTGTAATAGGTTCAATTTTATTGTTGTGGATGCATTTGCTTCCTTGGATTTCATGATTGGTTTACTTGTATTCTAAAATAGAAGTTCATTTGAAATGTGGTTAAACATCCAAAATTGTGAATATATATTATTAGTGAAACTATAATGAAATCGGTTATCTGTAATGAGGATGAATCATTATATAAAATTTAATGATAAACACATGGATTAACTTGGTGGTTTTGTGCACAATGAGATTAATTCATATTATTATTTTATATTATGAGAGTATAAGGATTCCAGAACATTGAATAAGATAAAAAAAATATTTTATGATATGTTTCATCCATTAAAAATATTTTTGACCACAATTTAATATGGTAAAAAAAATCGAGAAACCTTCATCCATGAATGTGATACATTAACACATCTTGGATGGTGTTTCTTTTAGTATAAGAGGAGGGAGAAGAGAGAGATGATGAAATATTCTAATAGCATAATAAAATTCCAGTTCATGTATGTTATTGGAATTATTATAGAATTTGTATGAGGGGTTATTAGGAAAGAAAAATAAGATAAAGGAACTCAAAATACAAGAAAAGTTGAGAAAACACCCAAAAAAATTCGACAGCCTAACAACGTTACTCAAAAATTCATAAAATATTGTGATGAGAAAAAAGGGAAATATCATAATTATTACATAATATGGAAATAAAGGTGGATATGGAATGACATATCCCAACAGAGTCTATTTTAAAATAATGGATAGTAACATAAAATTAAATCTTCAAAAAGATAAGGGTGGTAGATTCCCTTACCTTGTAGAGAAACTCCCAAAACGTAATGGTTGGGACCTTGGGGGCTTGAGGACACCATTAAATGAATAATAGGGAGGTTAAAATACCATATATTTGAGGATAAAGAGTTTGGAATTAAATAAAACAAAGGAATTAATGGGTATTTATATTAAATGAGAGGGATTTGTTTTATTAATTTCAAAGGACACCTCATTAGTGGATTTTGAATAACCATGGCCTTGCCTATTGTATTTTTCCATGGAATTAACCACTTGGGACACCTCATGTCATATTATAATATACACATGTTGATCATCATTTTTTATTAATTATTACATCATTATGATGTCATTAAACATACCGAAAAATAAAAACTGTATTTTTATTTTTCCTGCAAAATTAATGTATTTTAGAAAAATAAAAAAAATTCACCATAATTATTTTTTGATGTGTGGAATAGAAAAATGAAATCCTTTTTTCTAAATATTTTTTTTAAATATTTTTAATTTAATTGTTAAATAAAATCATAATTTTTTTAGAAATAACATTTTTAAATCTATATCCCTGTTTTTTCATACCTTGAAAAATTAATCAACATATAATTACCTTATAACCCTATGAAAATAAAATAATAATATGAAATACTATTTTAAGGGCCATATTACTATTCATATTACTACTTATAAGGGTATGTTACTATTTATAAAAAAACAGTTTGGTTCTATTATATTGAAATAACTTACCGATCACAACCGTAGATGACCATTTGTTGAAATTCGAAACAAATATGTGGAAAATTTTTGTTTAACGTCTAGGTTATGAATTTATCCTTTAAATAACCAAGGGTTATTTTAGAGATACTCAATGATTCATGAAATATAGACTATCTAATTAATAGAAAGTATTTAATATAAAAATACCTTAAAATGTTTGGGGTTTTATATTCTTCCATCCATCAAAAAAATTCATCAAAAAATTTCATGTATATTTCTCCCTAAAAATATGTGGGTGGTTCTTCCTCGTAACATCACCACGTACCATTTTTTATTCCTTTATTATATGGTTTCTCCTAAGAACCATTACTAGTTGATTTTTATTATTTATCATTACATTATCCCTTGTGTAAAGAATATTTATAGGATCTTCAAAGTATCATAAATAGTCTTCCAACTCTATTTCTTCATAGGTGAGTACATGCATTGGGTATGGAATGTACTTATTTAACAATAAAAAATGTAACAAATTATGAACATTCAAGATAATTGGTGACATTTCTAAATGATAAGATAAAGCTCTGATCCTTTTAAGAATTTCAACGAGTCCAATGTGCTTGGGGCACAATTTCACTTTCTTATAGAACCTTAAGACACCATTCTATGGAGATACTTTTAGAAATAAATGGTCTCCTACGTGAAATTACAAATAATTTCTCCTACCATCCTCAAAATTATTTTTCTGAATTTGGGATGCTTGAATATGGGCCTCAATTTTCATTACCCTTCCATTTGTATCTTCGATAATTTTATGGACTATATGGTTCCTCTCAAAAACTTTATCCTAATAAGTTGCAGTTCGACATCTCTTCCCATATAATGTTTCATATGATGGAATTTAAATGCTAGAATGGAAACTATTATTATAGAAAAATTCCACCAAAGGTAATTATTGATCCCACATTCCTTGAAAGTAAAGAGAGCATGACCTGCACATGTCCTCTTGTCTTTCAATATTCATTTCAGACTATCCATAAATTTGGGGTTGACAAGAAGTACTCATATGAATCTCAGTTTCCAAGCCCTTCCGGATAATATTCCACAATTTTAATGTAAAATGGAGTCTCAATTAGACACAGTCAATATAGGTTCACCATTAAGGCTTAAAAATTCATTCATATTAAGTCCTTATTGGTACTGATGTGGTAAATACTCTTTTATAGTATGTGAATGTGCTTATTTTGTGAGATGATCAACAATTACCCATATTCCATCATTATTTCTAGGTGTAGTCAGTTGTCCTATCACAAAATCACTTGTAATTTCATTCCAAATCCATATAAGAACAGGTATACATTTCATGAATCCTCTAGGATGTTGTCTCTTAGCTTTAACTTGTTGAAAAACTACACACCTTGAAAAATATTCAACAATTTATCACTTCATGTAATCCAACCAAAAATGTTCCATATGATATATATAAATCATAGAGTAGTGAGTGTGTATAGAGAAATTTTATATATGAGCATTGTCTAATAGTTCCATTTTTATCTCAAGTAGTGATGAAACACATACCCTCTTCTCAAATTTCAGAACTCCATCCACATACATGAAGTCTGCCAATCTCCAATCCTTAAAATATTTAATTTTTTTTATATTCTCATCATTTTATTGAGAGATTTTTATTTTCTCAAGAAAATATGGTTTAGGAATCATTTGAATGAGGAATGATTTTCCCTTCTACAACATCTCCCATATCAATATTTAGTAGATATAGGAATATATGTTCTCTCTCAATCCTCATTTGGGTTAGAAGTCCATGATCATTCCTAATTAACGCATCTACCACCTTATTTTACTTTCATGAGTGGTATGGTATTGAAAAATAATAGTCTTTTCGTATCCCGAGCAATCACATTTGCCTCATGTTGAGTTCTTTCTATGTAAATATTTATTTCAAACTCTTGTGATCTGTATATATCTCACATCTTTTATCATAGTTATAATGTCTCTATATTTTCATAGCAATGATTACGACTTATAACTCAAGATAATGAGTAGGATAATTTTGATCATGTGTCATAAACATCCTAGATACTTAAGAAAAAACAGTATCGTTTTTCATAAGCAAACAACACAGACCATTCATTGATGCATCATTGTATTTTACAAATCCATCATTTCTAGATGGAAGACTCAAAATTAGAGAATTGACCAATATTATTTCCAATATAGAATGAATTTTTACATTCCTTCATCTATAGAAACTTAACCCCTTTACGTTTGAGCTTCGTTATCGGGTTATCCAATTAGGAAACATTCTGAATGAAACACCAGTAGTGACCTGCTAAGATCATACAACTACATACCTCAGTTATGTTCATTGGTGTGGGAAATTCTTGGATTGCCTTTTTATTTACAGGATCAACAAAGATTCTATCCTTAGATAGACAATATGGAAAAATAAAGAAATCGATTGAATCCAAAATTCACACATTCTAAACATCCCATATAATTCATTTCTTCTAAGAGTTTTCAAAATAATACCCAATTGATTATCATGTATTTCGTAGAATTTAGAATATACTAGGATATCATTGGTAAACACCACAAAAATGTCCTCAAGATATTACCTAAAAAATCTATTTGTTATATCCATGAAAATAGAGGGTAAATGTGTGAGTTGAAAAGGAATTACTCTGAAATCCTAACTCACATACTAGTTTCAAAAGGATATCTTTGTAATATCATCCTTCATCACACATAGAAGATGATACCAAGATCAAAGGTCAATCATTATAAAAATATTGGCCTCCATGAATTTGATCAAATAAATCATAAATTCATGGAATATTATACGTGTTCTTTATTATAATATAATTAATTTCCCAAAAATCAATGCATAGACTCATGGATCCATCTTTCTTCTTGACAAAGAGGATAGGGGCTCCCTATGGATAAATGCTAGGTCGTATAAATCCATTTTCATTGAATTCATCTAGTTGCTTCTTTATCTTTACTAATTCCACAGTTTCCATTCTATAGGGAGTCTTTCATATAGGTCTTGCACCAGGAATTAAATCAATATAAAACTGAACTTCCCACTCTAGAGGATGTCCTTGTAAATCCTCTCAAAATACATTGATGTTTTATTGAACAATAGGTAATTCTTAGATTTGTTGATTTAATTTTTCACCCATATAAATGTTTTTCTCTTCCTCTCCCCGAATAGAATTTATTAGAGCTTCTGGGGGTGAATCTAGAATAGAATCAGATGTCAAGGTTTCTGCTCAAAAGATAAGGGATTCAACTCCATTCTGTAAAATTGTATCTTTCTTATTCTTGCAATAGATATCTACCTAATAATTTGAAAGCCAATTCATATATAGAATTATATAAAATTCAATAATTGGGATGATAAGGTTATAACAAAAATAATGGTTATTTGTCATGAGGGGGACTGATCGACGCATCTTTGAGGCAATGATACATCCCCTAGGTGTTTTTAATGATAACTCCTTTATTAAATCAAATTGGAATTGGATAATTTTCTTGGAAAACTAGGATTATATAAATTAGTGAGATGATCGAGAATCAAATAATTCATTATCTAGGTTTGAGGAAATAATTAAATTACCTTTAAGTACACGATTTCGAACATCAACCTTCACTATTTTAGTAGCCTGAGATTGCCCTTTCTCTCATAGTATTTCTTAGGCTAGTTTTATTGGCACATAGGAAAAACATTTTCATAGTGATCCATCTTTTTAAAATCATATAATTGAATATCATTGAATTTTATTGTCCCCTTTCATTCAATATATCCATTACCCTTTTCCCTAAACTTATAGAAAACTCCCATGCTTTTCAAGAATTTCCCAGGATGATTCTTTATATAGTTCTCTCATAATGGAAAATTCTTCATTCCATTATTCTTTATTGGCACTTCATCTTCTCCATGGTTATTAAAATTCTGACTCTTATCATGATTTCCCTTGAAAAAATTTGATCTTGAAAATTCCTTATTTGTTTTTATGGAACTTAATACAATTTCATCGTATAATGAAAATGTTTGATAATCCAGTTCCCATCGAAAACTTGGCTTAATACCTACAAAAAAATTATCAATCTTGTCTTCCAAATCACGTACGTAATTTAAAAAATATCTGGATAATAATGTGAAGGTATCCTCATACTTCGCAACACCCTCTTATTCCCTTTTATATAGGAAAAAGAATTTTTTCATTATTTTAGTTTGTTGTTAACGAGGGAAATATTTGTTGAATAATATTTTCTTAAATGTTATCCGTTCAATATATTCTATTTCTTATTCCTCTATGGTATCAAGGATCAAGGACCACCATTGATCAACATCACCCTTGAGGCAATATACTACTAGAAATAAATTTTCATTTTCATTGTATCTTAATGCTAAAAATTTATTTTCAAGGGACTTGATCCACTGATCAGCTACCACTGGATTAAAAGTCCCACTAAAAGATGTTGGATTCTGCAGCATGAAATGATCCATCATAGTTGTAACGTGGTTATTCTCCATAGCTTGAGCATGTTGTCCCAATATAGTCATGATATGATCTGCTCCAACATTGAATGTATTAACTTTCTTAGTGGGGAAATCCCAACATTTTCTGAGGGTATTGGTTTTCCTTCATCCATTAGGTTCTTCCACTAAAAAATTTCATACAATAAATTAAGTCATAATTCATAATTTCTAACTAGAAAACACATAAGATAACATGAAAATATATGCACAACTATTCTTGTAATCATATACATTGTTTATATTTAATTTTAAATCCACCATAATGGTTTGTAAACACAATGGGAATTATCCTAAACATATCCCCTGGAGTTTCAAACCAGGTGTGCAGTAAGACCTGTTGTCGTGTACCAGGATACCCCGGTCAAGTCCAAAACTCCTTGTCGTAGTTTTCAGTTCAAGGTACATCTATTCTAGAACCACATCCACATGTATTATCTAGGAAAGGATGTATTTTCCAGAAATTTCCACATAATCTATTCAATACCAAAATACTTTTATGTTCTTCTATTTTTATCCTCAAAGTCAATCTTAGGGGTTTTCCCCCTAATCTATGATTCTAAATATAGTTTCCTTGTTTTTTACTAAGCTTCCTCTGATACCAGGTGTAACACCTGAACCCAAAATCCTAGAGTCGGTGCATTACTTATTAAATTTTCATGATTAAAATGAATGAAATACCAAATTAATGGTCATTTTAGTAGTCTGAAAAAACCTAGATACATGCAAGTAACTCATATTACATTGAGAAAGGTAACAAAATACAATACATAAAAAAAACTAATAAACAACACCCAAGAGAACTCAATAAATGGTATCATTTTCATAAAAAATTGAAGGTAAAAAACTGAAAGGGGTGACCAAAAATTCTATTTAGGTGTTAAAAATAGTGGAATTATGAATCAATAATAATTTAATCATCTTAAAATTGGCATAGTCAATATGGAATGATGAATAAATGAAAAACACATGGCATTAATAAACTAAGAATGAAACTACATCCATATATTTAGTCATAGTGAAAACCTCAGGGATAGTAATAACTGAATGTGAATTGTGAGATATGATTATTAATTATAAATCATGTATCTGGAACATGATACCACTATACTCTCAAAACGTTTTCAATATGTGGGTAGAAACCCATCTTATTTTTGGAAACAAACTAGAAGGGTTTATCAAAAACTCATTTGTCGCATGTGACCTGTCGATGCATCGAGCGACTATAGTGGTCCCCTCCCATCACTAAAATTACAAAGAATTATTGATACATATATTTAATAAAATTACAATATTCATTCTCAATATATTTATAGTATATAGGATACAGATTCATCAATTTTTCCTTAGTTAAAAAAACATTCCTAATAATCACTGTATATAAAAGGGTTTCCAGATTAAGAAAATAATCATATCCATGAAACTAGAATATGGATATATAATATTTTTAAAATTTGAAATGAAAAATGATCTAAAATGGTTAGTTGATACTCCACATAGAAAATATTAGGTGCAAAATACAAAGTAAATGACATTGAAATGGAAATTGAGACAAAGTCACTTACCACGTTGTAATCAATCGAGTCTTATAACAAAAAATTAATAACCACAAATTAATCATATAATGACATGAAAATAAAAATAATAATTATAAAATATATATCACATGACAGTTCCCAATACATCACATACAAGAAATATGTGGTAGACAATGAAAATCTCAAAGAATTAACAGGGTGATAAGAAACCACTTACCTTATGCCCAAAGTTATTCTCTATTGATCTTAATGACCTATATATATATATATATATATCAAAATTTATCTTCATTATTTAATAATTATAGAACCTAATATGAATTTAATTTATTTATTATAACATTATTAGGTTCATTCATTCCTTTTTTATGGTTTTAAGAGGTTTAACATTATTGTTTTGGAAGCATTTTCTTCTTTGGTCTTCATGATTGGTTTACTTGTATTCATGAATAGATGTTTGTTTGAAATGTGGTTAAAAAACCAGATTTGTTTGTATATATAATTAGTGAAGTTTCAGAGATATAAGTGATTTTATATTTATTTTGGATATATATCTTGTGGGTGGAACATTAGATAAAAGTTAACCATAAACCTTTGGATTAACGTGGGGTTTTTTTGAAAAATGAATTTACATCATATTATTATTTTATATAATGAGTGTGTAAGTATTAAAAAACATTTAATAAAATAGAATACAAATATAATGATATGTTTCAACCATTAAAATGGTTTCAGGACCAGAATTGTAGAGGTTAAAAATGATAACCTATCATCCTTGAATGTGATAAATTAACACATCTCAAATGGTGTTTCCATTTTTAGTACAAGAGGAGGGGGAAATGATAAATGATGAAATATTCCATTAGAATAATAAAATTCCAATTCCTATATGGTATTATAATTAACATAGGATTTGGATGAGGGGATATGAGGAAATAAATAGAAAATAATGGAACTTGAAATAAAATAAATGTTGAGAAATCCCACACTATAATTCGACAGCCTAATGACGTCACTTATAAATTCATAAAATATATTGGTGAGAGAAAAAGGGACACTAATAATTCATAAATAATATGGAAAAAATGGTAATATGTAATGAAATATCCCAACATAATCTTACTAAAAATAAAACGGAATAACATAAAATAAAAGCTTTAAAAAGGGAAGGGTGGTAGATTCGCTTACCTTGTAGAGTAACTCCCAAAACTAGAAGGTTGGGACCTTGTGGGTAGGAGGACACCTTCATAGGAATTCTAGGGAGGTAAAACTACCATAAATTTGATGATAATGAGTCTAGAATGAAGTAAAACGAAGGAATTAGTGGGTATTTATATTAAATGAGAGGGAGTTTTTAATTAATTTCAAAGGAAAACTCATTAGTGTTTTTTGCAAAACCATTGACTTTACCATGGTATTAGCCACTAGGGACACTTCATTTCATATTTTACTATACATAACATGACTGGAATTTTATATTAATTATTACATCATTATGATGTCATTAAACATTCCAAAAACTAAAAACTGTATTTTTACTATTCACGAAAAATAGAAGTGTTATAGAAAAACCCCAAAAAAATCAACCTAACCTTTTTTCAATGTGTAGAATTTAAAAATGAACTCTAATATTTAAATATAATTTTCATATATTAATAAATTAATTTTTAAATAAAATAATTATTTATTCAGAAATAACAATTTTAAATCTGTATCTCATTTTTTAATACCTTGAAAAATTTATCAACATCTCATCACCCTATAACCTTATGAAAATAAAATAATAATATGATTTTCCGTTCATAAAGGGAATATTAATATTCATAATACTATTCATAAGGGTATGTTACTATTCCTTAGAAAAACAAGTTGGTTCTATCAAACTCCAAATAACATACTAATCACAATGGTAGATTACTGTTTTTTGAAATTCAAAACACCGATATGGGAAATTTAATTTTAATGTCTAAGTTATGATATTCTCTTATAAATAACGTGTTGTCTCACAGAGACTCGATGCTTCATGCAATATAGGCTATGTAATGAATAGAAAGCATTTAAGAAAAACCTACCTTAAAATGTTTGGGCTGTTATATATATAATTAATACCTATTAATTATTAATTATTAATTATTAATTATTAATTATAATTAATACTTATATTAATAATTATAATTAATAATTATAATACTAATGAACAGACTATAAATTATATTACAAAATAACTAATTATTATATAATTAATAATTATAGTAGTAATTAACTAAATAATTTTTAGGTAATTAAAAATTATATTACTCATTAAATTATTAATTGTTAATTAATAGTTATATTACTAATTAACTAATTAGTTATTATATAATTAATAATTATATAACTATTTAACTAATAATTTATTATTATTAAAAACTATATTACTAATTATCTTATTAATTATTATATACTTATTAATTATATTACTTATTAACTAATTAGTTATTATATAGGTAAATATTAATAGTTAATCATGAATATTTATAATGAATAATTATAAATAATAATTATATTACTAATTAAATAAATAATTATTTTATAATTAATAATTATATTAATAATTAAATAAATAATTAATAAATATTTAATAATTATATTAATAATTGACAGATTAATTATAATATAATTATTAATTATGTTAATAATTATAATTAATAATTATATTACTAATGAACTAAATAATAATTATATTACTAACTAACAAATTATTGTATATTAATAATTGTATAACTAGTTAACTAAATAATTATTAAATAATTAATAATTATATTACTAAATAACCAATTGTTATATAATTAATAATTATATTACTAATTAACTAATTAATTATTAATTATTAATTATATTAATAATTAACCAGATAACTATTTTATTATTAATAATAATATTACTAATTAATAATTAATAATTATATCAATATTTAACTAATTAATTTTTAATTAATAATTATATTAATAATTATAATTAATAATTATATTAATAATTATAATTAATAACTATATTAATAATAATAATAATTAATTATATTAAAATTTTTAATTAAAGTTTTTTATTAATATTTATATTAAAAATGACTTAATTAATAATTATATTACTAAATAAATAGTTATTATATAATTAATAATTATATTAATAATTAAATAATTAATTACTTTATAAATAATAATTATATTACTAATTAATAAATAAATTATTAATTATCACTTAAATTACTAATTATGTAATTAATTATAATATAATTAATTATCATATAATTAATTATCAAATTAATTAATATATAATTAATAATTATATTACTAATTAGCTAATTATTTATTTTAAATAATTTTTTTTAATAATTTTCTAAATAATTATTATATAATTACTAATTATATTACTAATTAACAAATTAATTATAATATAATTAATTATTAATAATTAATGATAACTAATTATAGTGAATAATTATAATTAATAATTATATTAGTAATTAACTAATTATTTATTTTATAATTAAAAATTATATTTACTAATTAACTAATTAATAGTTATATTACTATTTAACAAGTTAATTTTTATATACCTTAAAATTATATTACTAATTAACAAATTAATTATTATATAATTAATAATTATATAAACAACAGTTATATTACTTATTAATTATTATATAACTAATAATTATATAATTAGTAATTATTTTCCTAATTAACTAATGAATTTTCATCTATTTATTATTTGTTTAATCCAACATTAAATGTTCATTTATATTAGTTTTATAGCTTATATTTTATATTCTCTCAATGTCACATACATGAAACAGTTTTATGTTTCTAGTTGGCACCTATGAAGACTTATAAATTATTTTTCATCCACATTTGTTACGAAATTCATTTTGTTATCGAATATTTCTTAAACTCTTAATCAATGTTTTATGTTTCATTCATATTGGTCTTATAGTTTTTATTATATAGGCTTTCAAATTCATATACTTGAAATATTTTTATGATTCAAATAGGTGCCTTTGAATGCTTATAAATTATTTTCCATCAATATTTGTTACAATTTTTTTTGGTTTTGAACAATTTATTGTTTGTTTAATTCATGTTTATACTTAATTTATAATTGTATTATAGTTTATATTTTATAGACATCCAAAACAACGTACTTGAAATAGTTCTAAATCCCACATCAGAAATGTAGAATGTTATGCACAGAAAAGGGAGAACTTGACTCCAACATCGGATATACAGAATGATTTCCTAGGAAACCCCTCTTATAAAAGGGATCCCTAGGTGAGATATTTTTTCATAATCCAGATTACTGTAATGGTAGTACTGCTGGATATTAAATAGAAGATAAATTATACTACATTTATTTATTTTTTATATTTATAAAAAACAAAACAAAACAAAATAAAAAGTTTAATAATAAAAAAATAGTAATAAAAACTTTTAGAGGAAAGGCGAAAACGGAGTTGTCGTGTGTTGAATTTAACTGAAAGGTGACTGTGCGGTTTCAACCTTTCACCAAAATACTAAAGGCATTAGTGGTGATTCCACCTTTAGTGGAATTTTTTTTAAATACCCTACACATTAAAAAAAACAATATTCTAGAAAACAGAAGTTAAAAAAAACTCATTCTGGAATTGTGATGTAGAATATTTGACAAATCTTGAGCCATTCTGACTGAACAACTACTGATGCATTAGAGAAAAACACTCCCAATAAACTTTTTAAATACCACCACATTGATGACAACTTATCTCTATCAACACTATTAGGGAACAATGATAATAAAGCTGACGAGCCATAACTATTGAGGCCACTACCGTCATTGATGAAGAACCTATTTGATTTTTTGAAGAATTTAATCCTGCAAATGGATGTTTATAATGGTTTAATCCTAATAAAATAAATACTAGATATTATGAAGTTATGGTTCTGATTAGGTTGATAGATGTTAAAACCTAGTTCTTAAATGGATGTATCGAGATATCCCATAGAATATGAAGACGACTTATTATGGTGCTGACCGAAAATGAAGAAGGTAGATTAGATTTTTGATGCCAAGGAAGAGCCCATGTCGATTTTGAGATTGTGATCTAGAGGAGACTGAGTATTAAACATGTCAATGAAGGTGAATTTTTATTTTATGATTTTGAGCTTTTAGATTGGGATTCAAATTGAAATATTTTGATGCCACCTATTGGGATATCTTTTACGGTAATTATTATTGAAGAAGAAGGACGAGATCCAATGAGTTTGAGTTGGGAAAAATAGTTTGGATGATTTGATAACAGACATGATTATTATGTTTCTGGTATATGATTGATCAACCAAATCCATTGAACTTTATTCTATGTAACTATGAATGATTTTCAATCAAGGTACTCTCTTTTTATGGTTATTGTTGCTTTCATTTTCATGTTCTTGGTTCTCTTTATCAATTGGGTCATATAGATCTCCAATGTTATAGTTTCATGGTCAGGTAGGAGTGTTAATAAGTTTCTTTAATATTGTGTCCATAGGAAGTTGAGGGTTATGGGAATGGTTTGAAACTGTATGAGCCTTATAAATGAGCTCAACAAACCGGAAGACGATTTAAGTAATGATTGAAGATATTTGAATGCCTAGTTGGGACTGTGTTTGAATTCCGAGAGGTGATGAATTCAATTACATTTTTAGTATGTTTGAGATAATCCAACCTAGTGGTTCTTGGAATATATATATTATTCAAACAATTATGAGGAAATTAAGTTGAGATGATTGATGGTAGAAATTAAAGACATACAGGTTAAAAACAAAACTTTTTGGTGACTTTTGTTAAAGGGACATGAGTAGTGATAGATTTCCAAAAAGGAATTATTTATTTTCATGATCACCAATTTAGTTGGTAGTTTTTTTTTATATTCAAGGAGAATAACATGTGGACAACACTATTTTTTTGAGGTTTATTCTATGTAATAATTAGGCAGCACTATTAAGACATTTTCGGACATCAAGATTTATATTCAGAAAAAACACGTATTTACAATTTAAGAGTGGAGAATTAAGAGTAGATCAAGGATAATTTTTGGACTCTCAAAGAGGATTAATTGTTGATCATGCAGATGAAGAATGAGATCATAGTTCTCTCCATCACCTCAATCACGTTTAGCTAAAATTCTAGTGGCGAAGCTAGTGGATTCGAACAATGATCTCTTTTGGAGTTTCATCAGGTGTTCTATTTTAAAAATTTATATTCTCTCCAGAAATTTAAACATTGAGAAAATGATCATTAAATAATGTTTAAATCTTATTTCATTTCATTATTTATTTTTTTCCATTCTTATAATGGTGTATTTCTGATTGGAGTGTGACGACCATTGAATGCAGAATGTTTGTTAAAGAGGAGTTGGATATTGATTATTATTTTTCTATTTAAATTTCATTGTCCTCTATTGAGGACATTGTGTATATTGGGAGTTACAATTTTCATTTTTCTCGACATTCGTTGAGGGAATTGATCGACATCTATATAATGGAAATATTCTATAGAGATCTTGTATTTTGACCTCAACATAATTAACTGAAATAGGTTAGTGAATATAGATTTCATTATATGAATTTAGAGAGTTATAATTGTGAAAACAATTCACGATTATGAATAAAATAGAATATAATGAATCATTATGATATGTCACTATTTCTCTATTTCCATGAAATTTCTTGTGTTTTTACTTGTCTCTCAATATTCACTGTTTAGGAAAATAAAATAGTTACATTTCCTATATTCTAAATCCCCTTAAAATATTAAAAACATTGAATAGATAATAAAAAAATACATAACATAGGAACTCTTTAAATGCAGTCTCGTTAGAATATAACCCTAGGTGCTTCTTTACTGCAATAGTTAGGAGATTTAAATTTTGATGTGGGGGGGAAACGACACAAAAACCACAATCGTCAATTACCAAATTTGTTTTCTTGGAATATCAAAGGAAACAAATTAGATCATGTTAGAATACCTATATTTGACCTTGACAGGCTGGATCTAGGATAATCAATTATGAGAGGAGATAATATCTAGAATGAATAATAGAAACTAGGACAAACAATCACTTACCATGAAACCCCTATGACTGACATATCCATATACAATGTAATTTCTCTCAAGAAGGTAGGAATTTTCCATGAACCACCACTAGAATCCCTAAATCTAATAGAAATGGGTGTAGGAGGTAGAATAATGGTTTTGGTATCTTTTCAGTTTAAATAATTATTTTTCGAATAATTAATTTTCTATGCATGTATTAGGTGCATGGTTGACCAAATCGCATGAGCCTCATTACCTCTTAACGGTAAATGAATGATTTGGACCCATATTTTTGTAAAATATGTGCCAACTATTCTTTTATTATATATTTATATACACATTTATTTTGGGAATACCACATAGTTATCTCTAACTTAGTGCTAACAGTGTGCCACCCTCTTCCCCTATCCAGTAGACTGTAAGAATTATGTAAGAAAAACATGTTGGTTTTCATTAAACATGATGAAATTTTTCTACCCCTTAAAGGATTATAAAACCCTCAATAACTACATAGATGATACCTGTGACCTCATCAAACAATATTTAACCCAAATAAAAATAAATAATAGCAACAAAAAAGTCATAACAAACCTAGAAATTTTGATACCATTACAACACCCCTCATAGGACTTCCCATCCATGAAAAGTGTCTCTAGAGGCCCTATTTGAATAACTCGAGACAATGTTCTAGAACATATTATTCCCATTTTTATTCTTTCATATGTATATGGTACCATAAAACTCAAACAATAAGCATCGTCTTCTATCAAAATACATTTTCCCTCCAATAAAAAATCTTCACTAGACATTCCTCAGACAAGGCTTCTTCCTCCAACTCAACATATTCAATATCAATCACTTGTGAAGGATCCTTTTTGTACTTAATAATATCTTACATGTGGAACATATCATCCATACATCTATTTCATGGAGGTAGATCCAATCAGTTATCCACTATTATGATCCATTAAATTATCTCAAACATTACAACAAACTGTGGTGCCAATTTCTTGTACTATCATAATCATCTGTGTCCCACTGAGGTGATGCCTAAATGAAAACTGAGTCACACACTATGTACACTAAAGGTTATCATATTCGATTTCAATAAGAAAACTGTGAGATCTGAGTGGTAAGAAACTAGTTCCTGATTAAATACATGCACTCAGAGGTTTCTAACTGTAAAATTTTCATGATAAGTATATTATCAAGGGTATCATGACAACTGACACAATCATATTTCATGTATATTTTTAAACATAATTAAATGGGGTTTTTATTGATTTTAACGTGTATTCACATAGAATTAAATTGTTTAATCAAAAATGGTAATTTAGTAATGAATTATTGAAATTGATTTGAAGGAATAATGATTGATTTAGTTTTGGATATTGATTTTATGTTATGAAATTACTCATATTGTTCTATAAGTGATTCTAAAATCAATATAAGTATCATTTTTTTAGATTTTCATCAGACAAATAGGTCAAATTTTTGATCCCTCAACCAAAGGGAATTTATTCCACATATGTGGCACACAGTGGGCCACCCATCCATGCAAGCCCAAGGAAGGCCAACAAAAGTGGTAGGGCCTAAGAGGGGATAAGGCCTGTGCAGATGCCCATGGAGACGATCTTGTGGGGTCAATTACTATGATTAGGCCTATGTGAGCACCGAAATGTGGAGGCCGATCCCACATGATGATAATATATGTGTCTTATTGGGATAGGGTGGTCCATAGTGGCGGGCGATGGTCCTCTAACCCCCATCCCACTTCATTGCCGTGGTGGCGCTGCAGCATGATACATACACAAGAGTGGAGTACCTTCCTTTTTTATATGGGATAGATCTTTAGGTATTTTTCATTTAATAAATAAAATTTCTCTGTCCAACTTAATTTTCATGTTCCACACCTCATACATAGACATAATCATCCTTTTCTATTCTTGTTTCCTTCGTCCTTAACTGTCACCACCTATTATCGCTAGAACGACAATGGATGACCAACTGGAAACATGAATGTGTTATCTTTCCCAGTACTAAGGCATTCCAATGTAATAGATCATCTTAGGATCTTATTCTAACCTTCTTGTTGATGGTATGGATGCTTCATCCAACCACTATTTAGGCTGGGTGAAGGTGGGGTTGTTTCTTTCTATGGGAGCTCGAACGTGAGCTCTACATTCACAAACAAAGCCCCATATCACCATGTATCTAAATTGGGACATAAAGAAACCTTTATTATGACCACTATCAATGTATTAGATTAATTTAATTATTATGAATCACTCTATAGATATTGTGAAGGCCATAGAGGTTTTATGAAGTCCACTTCCACCACTCCCACAACTACAAATCCACCAATTTAATTCCACAATGACATGTTGGACCACTATGAAACCTCAATGCCCATGTACACCCTGCATATAGAAGACGATGATTCACTCATCACTATCATCTCTAATGTATGGTGATGAAAACATGTACATAAGAACTCCACTATGAAGAAGTAGCACTGTTGTGACAAGAGTAGATGCGATCTAATTTTGATAAAATGTTATATGTGATCTTCCATTGATATAATGGTATATATAGAAGATACATTCACCGTTTCAGCTTCTCAACACCCCAACCACCAATAATACCACCAAAACGTGCCATGGTAAACCCACAGGTAGCTTGGGATTGAGCAAATGAACCAATGTCGAGGCCCCAATTTTCCATGTGTAGAAAGTGGGACCTCAGATGAATCATGTTAGATTTAAAGAATCCATCCAATCCATGCATATGATAGTTCCATACAGCCACTATGAAGGCTGAATTAGAATCATGAGGACACTTTTTCCCTCACCTTCAACACTATTTATCTTTACAAGCACCACTATGGTGCCACATTACACCGAGCCAAAACACCATGAAACGGTATATGAGCCACACTGGTAAATCATGACACTGATCGTGGATCCTTACTACATTATATGTGAAATTGTAGATGTGAAAATGTAGATGTGATCAACTATCATGACAATGATAGATTCCCAATGGTAGATACTGCTACCACCACTCTGGAATTGGAATTCAAAACTAGAATTTGGAAACACTCAATAATTCAGAAGATGAAATATGTTATATCACTATGATGTTATATTCAATGATTGTGAATAATTAGAAATATTTGATGAAAATTAGAATAGATTATTCCTCCCTATATAAATACAAGGATGTTGCACCACTGAAAAAGTATAGGTGGATCACAATAGGACTTATATTGGATTATCAATTTTGATGATTTTTTTCTCCGTTAATTTAATTTATTTTATGTTAATATTTCTATTTCATTTAATTAAAGTGTCCCATACTTTTTTCATTTTTCCACTATTTAATTTTCTTAATATTATTTCTAGATTATCTCATTCTCTATATCTCATCTCTTACACGATGACGTCCTAGACATTAAAATGAGTGACTATCCTGAGGCTTGGCCTCAGGGGAGTATTGAGTGTCCTATATTTTATTCCTCAATTTTAAATGTTTTATTTATATTTGTGGTGAGTAAGATATATGTTTACTACTGTAGAGATTTACCACTGCTACAAGGATCCTAAACCCATTTCTATTATTTTTTATAACCTTTTACTTCCTTCTATTGTACATAATCTATTCACATGATGAAGATGATCCATTCAAATGAAGAAATGATGTATGATGGACCCAATTTATAAATGGTTCTACACTCTTGATTATGGTGTTTCCTCAAACTAGATTATAATAGATGGTGTAATTGATTTTTCTTTGGAATTCATGATTTCAAAATAACTAAAAAAATAATATCAATTCAAGAGTGATATTTCACAATTAAATTATCAGAATAAATTTAATAAAATAGTATGAGTAATGTAAGGAAGCTGAATCCATACTGAAAATTTCCATGTTCTTTCTCCATTCGGTCTTAAAATTTATGTTAGTATAGTTTTGGTTTGTCTAATTAATTTCTATTTTCCATAATGCAAAAATCAATTTTATTCATTTAAAAAATTAACAAAAAACAAAACAAAAGAAATATTTTAGGTGAATAAAATTAAACAAGTAATCATCTATGTGTCACGACCCGTCCCCCGGGGCCCATGCCGTGACTAACCCAAGCCTGCCTTCCATAGGCCAGGGGTTGGCGACTTTCACCAAAGGCGTATTTCCCTAAAACTGGGAAGGAATTTCCTTTATAACCTATAAATGCACACAATAGAGAACACAACTGGATTCAAAACACTAAGTAAATTGTATAACAAAAGAGTGCTGAAAAGTAAGAGGCCAGAAATACAATCCCAACTATAATGTACAAGGAACTGGAAGTACACATACAACTAAAGAAAGGGAAAACAGATGCTCGTTCATTCCCCAGAATTCCTACCTGAAGGAGAGGTACAGATAGCCTCCTCATCACTCTATGTATATCTGTCTCCACTGTGTACCGACTCTTCGTATGGTCCACCTATGGGTACCATCCAGTCCTGGTACTCTTAACCTCGATCAGCACTGTCCTTCGTCTGCATCCAACACAATAATGTACGGGCATAACCCATGCATGGGTGAGTATAACAACACTCAGTAGGGATCCCGAGACCCTCAATGTCTTTCAAAATCCAACAAGGATAAACCACATGTATTAAATCAATAGATAACCCCCACTTATGTATATTCCCATACATATACCTAAGTTGTCAAGTAATCCGTCTCAATCATGAGTAAAACACAAAAGTTACTGATTCAAATAAACTAGGATTTTATTCCAGGGGTAGTAAAATTTTGAACCCTCGGTTACTGGAGATCTCCTCCTCTATCGAGTACAGTGGGCCTGCCTCCACAACCATGCGCTTCCCACTAACCTTGGATTGCTGAGGTACTCCTCTTGCTGAGTACTGTGGGCCTGCTGTGTCACACAGAGGCACTCTCCACTATGGGTCTTCCACCACAATAAGGTTCTCCCCCTTATAGACTATAGAGTTACTCCACCTATTGAGTTCTGCGGGTTTGTTGCCACAACCACATGATCCTTTGTCGTGGGTCTTCCGCCACAACTAGGTGCTCCCCAATGGTCCATAGGAGTCACTATGAGTCGATCAATCAGCAATCGTCAAGTCTCATATAGTTATTGGGTTCCCACGTAAATTATCACTCATATTTGGAAGATCCACTCCACAAGCTACTGGTCAATGATCCAACTTCCACGAAGTTCCATAAAGAAGTATCTCAAAGGTCTGCCACGTCATAGGGGTCTCAAAGCAGATGGAAACACGTCAATCAGATGCTCGGTCTGTGAGTTATTATCCTTTTAGTCTCAGGGGCCCAATTGTATTAGTGCACGATCCAACCTGACCATATCTCAACTATACTGAAAACTTTAGTGGAATATACTCATAGGGACCTTCAAGCTTCAAGATTACCAGCGCAACTACCAGTTCGTCAAACAGACGTCTGGTGCCAAAGATATGGCCAACATAAAGTAAAGGGGGTCGAAGTGGGCCAGGGTCCGGTCCGACCTAATTGGACCGACCAGGGCCGACCCTATCTGGGCTGACCTGGTTCGGGTCAACCTGGCCCATCGGGCGGGACAATCCATTGGTTTCGACCCGGCCCGCTGGGCCGGGCCCAGCAGGCCATGAGGGTGGTTCGGCATGGAGGCATCGTGTAGGCGGCTCGACCCAACAACACGAAGGTAGTTCATCACAGAGCACCATGAGGGAGTGGTCAGTTCGTTAAGGGGAAGCATGATCTGGGTGAGGGGTTGTAGCCGGTGGGGTGGCGCGGCCGGTGAGGCGGCGAGGCTAGGGCAGCGCAACCGAGGTATAGGGGCACAACCAGTGGGGCGGCGCTGCCGGTGGGGTGGTGCTGCCGGCGAGGCAGCGCGAACAGTGGGTTGGCGCGGCCGGTGCTACAGTGCGGATGGTGGGGCGGTGCTGCCGGCGAGGCGGTATGGCCGGGTGCCAGTGGTCGGGGTGTGGGGAGCGGTTCAGCCAGTGGTCGGAACACCGCGGGGGCTACGCGGGTCGTAGAGGCCGCGGGTAGCATAGCTGCTTCCTTCGTCGCCTTCGTCTTCTCATCACCTCATTGCCTTTCTGAAGAACATCACAAACAATAATTGTGGAGGTGTCGGGACTTGTTGGTTTTTCCCACACCCTCAGCATTTATGGTGGTAGAAAGTGGTTTAAAACCTTCTTGATTTTCAATGAATTGTCAAGAAAAGAAGAGTGAAGAATATCTAACTATCACACCACATCTTCCCATAAATAAAGGTTCCCATCCCAAAAGGTAAACATCCACAAAGATTTTTTTAGTAGGGAATAAATAAAGGAATAATATCATATTCAAATAAAACCCTACCTTTTTTTTCATCGATGGAGTCATGGGGAAGAAGACGAAGTTGTCTCTGTTCGTTGCATCCGCCGCACGCTTCAAATCCTGAGCTCATGTGTCGGTTCATTAATGATGATGAGGAGGGATGGCCAGTCTTCGAAGACATCCCATGTTAGTTTCTTCTTCAAGATGCCTCCGAGGAAGATGTTGAAGATTATCCGTCTCGTAATTCTTCATTAGAAGAACACGTTCTTCATTCTTCATTGGAGAAACTAGTTCATCATTGGCGAGAGACTTTCTCTTAAAATCTCCTTCCTTCTTTTCCAAAAAAATAATTGGTGACCATGAATAATATATTATAAAATCTATTATGTAGTTGGCATAAAATTCAAAAATGATAATTAATCACTTGGTTGGAACATTAATGGCATGTGCGTTGGCAGAATTAAATTAAGGGATGTGGTGGCACCATTAATTGGTTAGAGGAGGTCAAGAAGCACCCCATCCTTAATGAGGTGAGTTGAGAGGTTTTCCACAATTAAAATGGGGGTTTAGTCCCAGGTGGTCCCCACCACTATAACCTCTCACAAGAGGTTAGGTTCGGGTGGGCCCCACCACCATAACCTCTCATGGGAAGTTATGGTTGGGTGGTACCCACACTTCAACTCCTACAATGAGGTTTAGTTCTAGTGTACCCGACCTCCAACATCCACTTGGTCGCTCAAAAATAAAATAATGTGAAGTTCATTTTATTTTATTATTTTCCACAAAAAACCCAAAAACTATTTTTCATTGTCGACCCACTACCGTCGAGGTGAAACCTCCTTAAGAAAATACCGGTACTGTGAGTTCAACGGTGCCCTTGGATTTAAATTCCATGAACTGGTTCAAAAGTAATAAAAAACCTCTTGTACGTTTACTGAATGTACCAAAAAAATTCAGAAATTGATTCTGGGCACACTGGGCCTTAGAATCACGCGCCGTCAATTTTCGTAGACTCGTAAAATTACCATTTAATTAAAAAAATTACATGGAAATTCAAAGTCATTGCATTCTCCCCACCTCAAGGCTCTATTTCCCTATAAGCCACAACACATAAATAATTGAACAAATGGGGGTACTGAGCACACATCTGAGCCTCCCACTCCCATGTTCTCTCCAGGAGGTTCCCATTCTACCATCAAACGCACACCAGAGGTATCAACCGTCCATGAAGGACCCGCTCCTATCGATCCTCAATCTCTACAAGAAACCGATTTTAATGTTGCCCCATCATTGAGGTATAGCTCTCCATGGTCTATGATGTGATAAGGGTTGTGCACATATCTCCTCAGCTTGGATACATGGAAGACATCATGCACCCGGTTAAACTATGGTGGAAGAGCTATGTGGTATGCCACCTCGCCAACTCTTCTAAGCACCTGAAAAGGTCCAATGAATCTCGAAGATGACTTGTTGGCTCGCCCAAATATCCGTAGACCTTTTCAGGGTGAGACCCGTAGAAAGACGTGGTCACCGTCCTCGAACTCTAGAGATCTCTGTCTCCTATTGGCATATGAATTCTTCCTACTCTGTGCAGTCATCATCCGCTGCTGAATGATTTGTTCCTTCTCTACGGTATCCCATACCATCTCTAGTCCCATTAGTGCTGACTCCCCAGGGTCAGTCCAGCACAAAGGTGATCTTCAAGGTCACCCGTATAACGCCTCAAAAGGTGCCATACCTATGGTGGAGTTATAACTATTGTTGTATAAAAACTCCACAAATGGTAAGTGGAACTCTCAGATGTGACCTAAGTCGAGGACATGAGCACATAGAGTGTCCCCAAGGCTCGGAATGGTCTACTCAGTCTGACCATCCATCTTACGATGGAAGGCGGTGCTCAAACAAAGTTGCGTCCTGAAATCTTACCGTAACCACTTCCATAGCCATGAAGTAAAACGTGTGTCACGATTGGAAACAATTGTCAAAGGTAATCCATATATCCATACAATATCCTACACATAGATGCATCCCAATCTCTCTACTGAACCCTACACTTTGATCAGTAGAAAGTGGGATGACATGGTGGGTTAGTCGATGATCACCCAGATAGAGTCATGATCCTCGGATATCTGTGAATGTCCTATCACGAAGTCCATGGACATCCCATCCCACTTCCACTCTGGGACCTCTAAAGGCTGAACCAAGCATGCCAGTACCTGATGCACCACCTTCACTTGCTGATAAGTGAGGCATTGAGAGACACACTCTGCTACTGCTTTCTTTATTCCTGGCCACCAGTTTTGTCATCGGTGGTCTTGATACATCTTCACCTCTCCTGGATATACTGCTAGATGGGATGTGTGGAACTCACTCAACACTTTCCCTTGAAGTGACAGTGGTACCATGGTATGTCCTCTAAAGAGGATGACGTTCTCCCCACCTTCAAAAAATCCATCAGGTGCATGCCCTTTGGATATCTGAGCACATCGTGTCTCGAAGTCAGTTTCCCGACGTTGTACCTACCTGACTCGATGAAGAATTGGGGGAGTGACTGTAAGAGACTGAAAGAAGGATGCTCCATCTCTATCCACAAAGGATATCTTTAAACCAGCCAGATTCTCTATCGCCTCTCTTATTAGCTGTATACTAGATCTCTTGCTGAGTGCATCTGCTACAACGTTCCCTTTCCCAGGAGTACAGAATATCTCTAAGTCATAGGTTGGGAGGAACTCAAGCCAATGTCGCTGTCTCTAAATCATATCCTTCTAAGAGAAGGTATACATCAGAATCTTGTGATCAGAGTACATGGTAAAATTCTCTCCAATCAGATAGTGTCACCACATCATCAAGGCGAAGACCATTGCTGCTAACTCTAGGTCATGGATAGAGTAGTTCTTCTCATGTTGTCTCAGCTATCAAGAAACATAGGGGATCACTACTCACTTCTGCATCAAGACACATCCGATTCTGGTCCCTGATGCATTTTAGTAGACTACGTACCCTACGACATCCTCTAGAAGCCTCAAGATGGGGAACTAGTCAACATCTGCCTCATCTCCTGAAAGCTATGTTGGTATCTCTCCGACCACATGAAGGGTTTCCCCTTCATTGTCAAGCCTGATAGTGGTGCTGCAACTCTAAAGAAATCTGGCACAAATCTTCTATAATATCCAGCCAAACACAGGAAACTCTATACCATTATCACACTCTTGGGTGGATCCCAAGAAATAACCGCTTCAATATTTACTGGATCCACTATAAATCCATCCTTTGAGATGATACTTCCTTGAAAGTGAACCTCTCAGATCCAGAAATGGCACTTCGAGAGCTTACCATAAAGCTAGTGCTCTCAAAGTTTGTCCAATACTACCGGAAAATGGTAGGAATACTCCTCCTCAGTATTCGAGTAGATCAAAATGTCGTTGATGAAGACTACAACAAATATAATGAGGTATGGCTGGAAAATACTATTCATGAGTCCCATGAACACTACTAAAACGTTGGTTACGCTGAAAGGCATAACCAAGGACTCGTAGTGGATGTACCGACATCTGAAGGATGTCTTCTTCACATCCTCATCTTGAACTCTGAGTTGGTGATAGCCTGATCTATGGTCTACCTTTGAGAACCACTATGCTCCATTCAACTGATCAAAGAGGTCTTCAATCCTTAAGAGTGGGTACTTGTTCTTCACAGTCACCTGGTTCCGGTGCTGATAGTCAATAAAAAGCCTCAAACTCCCATCTACCTTCATGGCGAACAGAATCGGGGCTTCCGAGGGAGAAATACTGGGATGGATAAATCCCTTCCCCTGCAAGTCCTCTAGTTGTACCCGCAGCTCGCGAAGCTCCACGGGAGCCATCTGATACACTGTTGTAGATATCTGTGTCGAACTGGGGTGCAGGTCAATGTAATAGACTACCTCTCTACAAGGAGGTAGGCTTGGGAATTCATCAGGGAAAAAATCCATGTACTTGTCCACCACTATAAGATAATTTGGACTCTCCACACATACTGCTTCGAGGGTATGACAAGCTAACTGATGAGTGATTGGTTGCACTCTCTTCTGAGAAAATCCATCCTGTGCTGTAAAGGCTGCCTTCTCACTGGTGAAGGTAAACCTGGTCCCATCCCTACAGACAGACCACACATTTCACCTAATACAGTCAATCTGATCATGGACTGTGGATAACCAGTCTATACCCAAGATGACGTCATAGGGCCTCGACACCACTAATAGGAGATCCCAGCCGAAGCTCTCTCCTCCTAGAGTAAGCCCGCACTGTTGGAACCAGTGCTTAATCATCTAATACTCTCTTGTAGGAGTCTCTAGCCGTAAGAAACATTCCAATGGATCCATCAATATCTCTGAGATCTGAAGGGTAATGAAAGGGTAACTGGAACTTGTGTTAATAAGAACTGCAGCTAAGGTGGAGTAGAGATAGATTATACCTCAAATAATCCCAAGAGTGCCATGATTGTAGGCTTCAACTTCTTGGACCTGAGCTCTACCCTGACCTCAAGCTCCCTATGGTTAGGGTGGACCTCCTGGTGGTGGTGGCGGTGACACATCGTAAAGTCATCCACTGCCAACTGCATGACCATATCCTCTGCCACATCCGCCTACTCCCTACATACCGCCTCAATCGAATCTATGTCTCTACATGGGAGGTCTTTCGATCATCTGATGGTCATTCGAACAGCGGGCCAGACAGTCATGAGCCATGTGATCTTGCCTACCACATGAGTAACACTACCAAATCTTGGCATGTCTGGCTCTGTCTTTTATTACCTGCACAACTAACCCTGAGTCATGAGGTCATCCACCCATGGGTCTGGTACCCTTGGACCTCTATGAAATCTGTCTTCTTCCAGCTACATAAGACTCCGCTATGTGTCTACTGGTGGTGTATCTCTCTACCAGATACTGCTTAGCATGGAAACTCTCCACTAGGAGGGCTCTCTTTAACACCCCCTCCTATGTCGGGATGCTGAGTGAGATCATCGGAGCTCTAATCTCCCGTATGAGCCCCTGCTCGAAGGTTCGGGTCCTGAAGAAATGGTCCTTCACCATATCGGTGGAGTAGTGTGAGAGGTCTATGAAACTTGCTAATTACTGGGATATAGTCATGATGCCCTACTACAGATGAAGTATCTTCTGAATGCGCACTGGGTGAAGAGTTGCTGGGAAAAACTCTGCCCAAAACAGGCTCTCGAAGTCTGCCCAGAAAAGAGTCATCTCATCATGAAGTTAGATAATCAAGCTCCACAATTTGCCTGCTCCTGCTATAGAAGGTTATCAACAAGGATCACTATGAAGTCTGATGGTGTCCCTACCAGTCGAAAAACTCTCACCATAGCCTCCAACTAAGCCTCAGCCGCCTGTGGGTCCATCTATCCCCTGAACATAGGTGGCCTCTGGTGCTGGATGTCATGCAATGCACTCAAGCGGTGTGTATCGTCTGTCGCTAGGGATGGTGGAATCGGTGTCCCAACGGGGAGTGGTACTGCTGGTGCCTCTGCTGAAAAAGGTCCCTACACCGAGGCCTTGTTGCTTGGAGGGATATCTGTGCGTACAACTCTTGGGACTCTAGCTAGTCATGAATTTGGAGGCATCCTGAAAGAAACAGATGTGACATGGTTAAAAGTTATACCTGGTGAGCTGACCTGGTTGAGCTGACAAAATGAATACTTTTTAAAACACACACACACAATCACTTTTTTCATGCACGGAGTCGAAAATCAGAAGTTAGGGTATTAGTGTATGGATACATAGGTCGCTGAACCAACATTGGACTTCCCAAACAGAAAACAAATCCCACTACAGATAACACTATTGATTCATCTAAAAGAAAGATCAGAGTCCTATGTTCTGTGGTAGAACCAACACCTCTGATACCAATCTTTCACGACCCATCCCCCGGGGTCCATGCTGTGACTACCCCATGCCCGTCTTCGATAGGCCAGTTGCTGGAGACTTTCACCAAAGGTGTATTTCCCTAAAATTGGGAAGGCATTGCATTTATAACTTGTAAACACACACAATAGAGAACACATATGGATACAATACACTATGTAAACTATATAACAAAAGAGTGATGAAAAGTAAAATGGTCCGGAAAAAAAATACCAACTGTAAAGTACAAGGAACTGGAAGTACATGTACAACTGAAGAATGAGAAAAAAGCTTCTGGGTTGTCCTCTGAAATTCCTACCTGATGGGTAGGTATAGATAGTCTCTTTATCACTCCATGTATGTATTTCTCTATCCTGTATCGACTCAATATGTGGTCTACCTCGAGTTACCGTCCATTCTTGGTACTCTCAGCCTCAATCAGTGTTGTTCGCCATCTACATCCAACACAATGAGGTGCAGGCATAGCCCGTGCAGGGGTGAGTATAACGATACTCAATAGGGACCCCAAGACCCTCACAGTCTTACAAAATCCAACAAGGATAGACCACATGCATGAAATCAAAAGATAACCCCACTTAGGTATATGCCAATCCATATACCTAAGTTATCAAGTAATCCATCTCAATCACGATGAAAAAACAAAAGTTACTGACTCACATCAACTGGGATTTTTTTTCTAGGGGTAGTAACATTTAGAACCCTCAGCTGCTGGACAACTCCTCCTATATCGAGTATAGTGGGCCTACTGCCACAACTAGGAACTTCCCACAAACCTTATACTGCTGAGGTACTCCTCTTTTTGAGTACTATGGATCTACTACGTCACACAGAGGCGCTCCAAACCATGGGTTTGCCGCCACAACTAGGCACTCCCCCTCATAGCCTGTAGAGGTACTCCACCTATCTAGTACCGCGTGTTTTCCACCACAACCAGGAGCTCCTCTACCATGGGCCGTCCTCAACAACCAGGCGCTCCCCACTGGGCCATACGAGTCACTATGAGTCGATCGGTAGGTAGTCATCCAGTCTCAGCCAGGTTCTCGCCCAAATTCTCTCTTGTCTCTAGATGATCCTCTCCACAGGCTACTGTTTGATTCTCTAATTGCCATAAAGTC
Source organism: Viscum album (assembly GCA_963277665.1). Lineage (NCBI taxonomy): Eukaryota > Viridiplantae > Streptophyta > Magnoliopsida > Santalales > Viscaceae > Viscum > Viscum album. The sequence continues at coordinate 44,352,436 of OY728162.1, forward strand.
CCAAAAAAAAGTACCTCAATGGTATTCCACGTTCTAGGGGTCTCAACATAACTAATGGTGCATCAATCGGACGCCAAGTCTGTGAGTTATTATCCTTTTAGTCCCGGGGGCTCGGTTGGATTCGAACACGATTCAACCTGGCCATATCTCAAATATACCCCAAACTCCATTGGAATATACTCAAAGGGACCTTCAAGCTCCCAGATTACCAGCACCGTGGACGGTTCATCAAATGGACGTCTGGTGCCAATGATATGGACAAATAAGTAAAGGTGGTCGTAGTGGTCCCGGGTCTGGTCCGACCCGGTCAGATTGACCCAGCACGTCGAGCGGGGCAGCCTGTTGGGTTTGACCTTGCCTGCTAGGCCTAGCCCAGTAGGCCGTGAGGGTGGTTCGACTCAGAGGCACCACGTAGGTGGCTCGGCCCGTTGGCATGGAGGTTGTTCGGCTAGGAGTGCCGTGAGGGTATGACCAGTTTAGCCGGGGGTAGTGCGACCAGGGCACGGGGATGCCACCGGTGGGGCGGCACGACCGGCGAGGAGGCGCCGCCAGTTCAGTTGGGGTAGTGCGGCCGGGGTACAGGGGCATGGACGGCTGGGCGGCGTGGCTGGCGGGGTGGCGCGACCTGTGAGGCGGCGCGGCTGGGGTGCTCATGGCTGGGGCATGCGGCGCGGTTCTGCCGGTGGTCGGAACATCACAGGGAGATGCGGGGTGCAAAGGCTATGAGTATCGCATCCATTGCCTTCATCACCTTCTTCGTCTCATCACCTCATCGCCTTTTTAAAGAACATCACAAACAAGAACAACAGAGGGGTCGGGCCTTGTTGGTTTGGCCCCCACCCTATACATTTAGGGTTGTACCAAGCGGTTCAAAACCTTCTTGATTTTCACAGAATTTTCAAGAAAACAAGATTGAAGAATATCGAACAATCACCCCACATCTTCCTGCAAATAAAGGTTCCCAACCTTTAAGGTAAAAATCCACAATGAATCCTTATTTTAAAAGGTAATAAAGAAATAAATATTATCATATTCAAATAAAACCCCAACCTTGTTTGTTGATCGTTGACATAGTCACAGTGAAGAAGAAGGAGTTGTCGTCATTCGTCGCATCCATCGCAAACTTCAAATCCCGAGCTCGTGCGTCGGATCATTGACAATGATGAGGAGGGAAGGTCGATCTTCAAAGACGTCCCACATCAGTTTCTTCCTCAAGATGCATGTGAGGAAGAAGTCAAAGACACTCCTTGCTAGCATTTTTCATTGGAAGAACATGTTTTTCATTCTTCGTTGGAGAAACTAGTTCTTTGTTGGAGAAACTAGTTCTTTGTTGGCGAGTAATTTTATCTCAAATACTCTTTCCTCCTTTTATAAAAAAAAGAATATGTATCCAAAAATAATATATTATAGAATCTATTAATTCATTCACATAAAATTAAAAAAGGATAATTAATCACTTGGTTGGAACATTAATGGAATGTGTGTTGGCAGAATTAAATTATGGGAGGTGGTGGCACCATTAATTGGGTAAAGGAGGTCAAGAGGCTCCCCCTCATTAATGAGGGGTGTTGAGAGGTTTTCCACAATTAGAATGGGAGTTTAGTCCCAGGTGGCCCCACCACTGTAACCTCTCGCAGGAGGTTAGGTTTGGGTGGGCCCCACCACCATAACCACTAATGGGAGGTTATGGTCGGGTGGTCCCCACACTTCAACTCCCACAATGAGGCTTAGTTATGGTGGACCCCACATCCAACTTCCACATGGTGGCTCAAAAATAAAATAAAGTGATGTTCATTTTATTTTATTATTTTCCACAAAAAACCCAAAGACTATCTTTCATTGTCGACCCACTACCGTCGAGGTGATGGTCTCTTTAAGCAAATATCGACACTGTGAGTTTAACGGTGCCCTCAGATTTCAATTCCGATCAATGGTTAAAAAGTTAAAAAAACCCACTCGTACGTTTACTGAACGTACCCAAAAAAAACTTCAGAAATTGATTCTGGGCACACCGATCCTCGAAATCATGCGCCGTCAATTTTTGCGGCTCATAAAATTCTCATTTAATTAAATAAAATTACATGGAAATTCTAGGTCTTTACACTATGAATATTTTTAAATGATATGATCTGGGACATCAAATGTGTTACACTTCAATACCATATAAATTATCTTTTTCCACACCCCATGACAGGTGTCTATCAAAAATGGAACCATTTATGTGTATCTAATCAGTGTTTATTTAATTTTTCTTTTCACACTGTAAATATTTTTCATTGTATTCTAAAATAAAAAGAAAAAATAATAAAATTATTAATATTTTTCTTTTTTTATGTGATGTATCAAAACAAACCATATATTTGTGCAAGGAATAATTATTTATGGGTGAATGAACAAGAGCATGTGTTTAATGATTTTGAGGAGGTCATCCAACAAATATCTAGAAATATCACTTACCAAATCAAGAAGATGATGAATGGCTAAGAGAAAACATTTTAACTTCATGAATTGATGGACATATCCAATGGAGTAAAAATGAATATAATATTTTGAAAGACACAATGGAGGTACCATTGGAGCTTTCCATATTTTTTGATGATATCTAAGAAGATGAGCCAAAATTTAAGGATCATCAAGAGCCCAACCATTTGATGATCTAAATCCAATATGACCATAATAATATAGAGTGGATTCATGATGAGGAATACCTATCTATTGAGTTATGTATGTGAGATCAACAAGATCAAGAAAACATCAGGAATGAGTATGAAATACAACATAATCACCCCATTTCTTACAATGTAGAAGATCCAACACCAATTCATATCTATATATCCAATGACGAGGAGGAGGCTACCCAAGTGGTGGAATTTGAAGAATAAATGGGGGAGCCAAACTAACTTCATCTATCTAGTGAGACTCACATTCAAGAGGTTCATATCACTGATAAATACATTTAACTAGAACAATCTCAGGGAGAAAATATTATTTTGAGCTCGTTGTTTTCTGATTTTATTCAACCAAATTTGAGTATCACCCCATATTTTTTTAATCCTTAGATTTAGTAAATCATTTCTATGCCATAGAGTAAGATTAATAAATAACACTTTGACCTACTGATGAATACATGGAGCTCCTGGATTTTGATGAACATTAATTTAAGGAAGCACATGAAGAAATTTAAGAGGCTAAGACTGATGAAAACAAAACACAAGATGCTCACATTGAAATAGATAATTTTAATTTTAATTAAAAAAATTAAAGAGAAATTTCCGGATTACTTTCCCTTTGATCATTCAATCCCTATAGTCCAAATTGATAAAGCATAGGAAAATCAAGAAATGTTTCTCATGTAGAAAATAGGAAAGTGGATGATCGATAATTCCTTCCAATCGCACCATACAAGTTATAAAAAAATTTAAAGGGGTAGGATTAAGTATTCTATATACATGGATCTTTCCACAACAACAATGAAAAAGCTGAGGTTGGGAAAAAAACATGTGGCGGTTCAAGTCTTAGAAGCATCATCCACCAGCTGACTATTAGTGATAGTTGGTACTACCATCTAGAGGCAGTAAAAATAAATAGAATTCTTGGGAGATAATAACAATATTTATCTTTTTAATATCTTTTTAGGGTTTCAATATCATTATTAAGACTATTTTAGCATGAAAACCCACTCCTTACATCGACATTGAACTATAATTAAATGATCTTTATGCCTAATGGATTAATTTAATTTTGCAGGACTATGATTTAATAAGGAAACCCCAAACTGTGTAGGAAGGGAATTAGATATTAATAACAAAGGGAGTTTAATTTTATATTTATCCTTTAAACTCCATAATTTTTTTTTCTAATGACCATTTTTTAGAGTTAAACTGAATCTTTCGTTCCCATAATTTAATTATTTATTTACTTGACTTATCTTGGAGACACGAGTTTCATATGAATACTAAGATTACATGTTTTAGATTTCAATGATAATGATATTGATTGAGTAAAATTTATAATTGATTGATTAAGGTGAAATATGGATATTAAAAAATACAAATTATTATTTGATGGAATTAGTTGATTCATGATAATTATATTTCCCTCCCATTTTTTATACTTTGAATTTCTAAAATTCATTTGAATTTATTTGTTAATATTAATGATTCCATGATATATTGTCACAAATAAATTTTTACATTCGAGATATTATTTCTTGTGCATGTACTTTCTATTTACCTTGATCATATTTCGTGAGTGATCATGGGGCATGCCACCTACTAAAACTAGCACTAAAACATGCCAAAGATGTGACTGTGAAAAATCACATTTAAAATTTTTGATTCATATTTTTTACAACCTTATAGTTGAGGGAAATATTATATATTTTACCTGGTTTATCACATAAAGACCATGAATGAACTTTTTAGGAATAATCCATGTTTCAAAAATTTCTTTTTCATTTATACTATCCTCATAGTATTTTCAAGGTATTTTGAATGTGAAGTGTGGGGGTGAGAGAATTTATTGTTGAAGGGATGTTCTATATTTTAAGGTAAAAGTGTGGTTGTGTTATATTGTGTATTGGGAAAGCTTTATTGATTAATTATTTATTGTTGATAGTTTTATGTCTAGAAAAATACATGAAAATAAAAAAAAATTAAAAAAATTGTGTGGGTTGTTACTATGGAATATAAAAAATCCACATCACCATACTAATGATTGTTATAATATGTGTCAATATGATGGATGTGAGATACATTGTAAGAATAACATTCTAAAAAATAATAAAAATAAAATAGATAAAAAACAATTAGGATGAAATCAATCATTATGATTTCATATATTATATCATTTATTTTGAGTTTGGGGAATGTGGGAGGTTCTAATTTGTTGGGGAGAATTTTACCACACTTATACTTCTGATATCATAAACTATACATTAGAACAAAACCTACTCTTTGAGCATTATTTTGAAAACATAAATTCCAACCAACCATAATTGTCAAGGTCATTAGAACCTTAATTAAAATTTTCTCATAATTTTATGTTCCTTTTTTCATTACAAAGAGGTTAATATAGTTAGTTTAGAAGCCTATGGATAAGGATTGATTTTTAATGAAGTGATAATAACTCAATTTGAATTTTCATCAATAGTGATGAGAGAAAATATTGAAAAGTGAGGTAAATAACGACATGGAATGTTTAATAATAATGAATCATGGACCCTGAACGAATGAGATGAAAAGAACCATCAATTTCAAAATGGTAAAAGTAACACAATTAAATTGATTAATTATTTGAAAAGTGGAAAATTGAATTTTTATTTTATGTGGAATTATAATTTATAATTGAAAAATTTAATTTTTTAAGATATTTGAATAATGGTCACATTGGTTCCCTCTGATTTCTAATGTTGAGATTTTATGCTTGAGGACACACACAGTTTAAGTGTGGGGGTATGTGGGAAACTCATATTTCATCCATATTTTTAGATAGAATTTATTTATATTTGAAGTATTTTAAGGTGTATTAACATAAAATTCAATTTTTTATTGAAAATTGTTAATTTAGTAATAAATAATTAAAATTTATTTATATTAATAAAGATTTATTGAGTTTTATATATTGATCTTATGTAATAAAATTGTGGATATTATTTTATAAGTGATTTTGAAATATTTTTAATTATCATTTATTCTGATGTTTGTAAAAAAAGTGTCTAACAAGGCCATATTTTAGCCTAAGGGAATTCATTCTATATAGACATCTCATGAGGGCCCACTTGGCCATGCAATCCTATGGGAGGGACAATATAAGATGAAGGGTTAAATGGGGGATCAATCCCCTGATAAGGCCCAAAATTAGGATACTGATAAGTGTATTAATGGGATGAGGACTATGTGAGCTCTGGCATGTGATTTTCAAGCCCACGTGATGATGATAAGAGAATCTCCCGAAGACAAGGTAGTTCATGGTTTCAGTTGGTAGCTAACCTCGAACACAAACAGAAATAAGAAAAAATCAGGGAATTCATTTATAGGATCAAAATGAAGAATTTCATGCATGAAGATCTGGTTAAGTATCATATCTGGTTATTCTGGAGTAAAGTTATTTTAGAGACCTTGGTTTAGGCGGGGGAGCAATTCATCACCATGAAAATCACATGTGATGCGAGGATTCTTCTGATGTATCTCATTTATGGAAGTTATGATGCCCAAAGGAGGAAAATGATTTGGAAACAGCTCTTGGGCACTGACCTAGGGGATTTACCTTGGATTATTTGGGGATAATTCAATGTTGTAGCGAATCCAGAGGAGAAGAAAGGACGCGAAACCTTCCCTTTGAAGGAAAGTCTAGACATTGATCAATTTTTGGCAGGCAGAGGTTTAATGGACATTAGTTACTCAGGATACAAGTTCACTTGGAGAAAAAATCAATGGGGGAGCAGTCGATGGAGGAGTATTATGGATCGTTTCCCTACCAACATTCATTCTCTCACCGCATTTCCTAATCTTCAAGTGAAACATCTAGTGTGATGGGTGTCAGACCACTCTCTGATGCTACTTTATCTATATCTAGTTCTAACCAACTATGATAACTTCAGATTATAAAGCCATTAGCGAGAGGAACCAGGGTATATGGACATGGTTAGGGAGTTGTGGGAAGAAGCAGTTTGTGGTCACTCATGGGTGGCACTGCACAACAAGATAAGGAGGATTAAAAGAGACTACAACAGTGGGCGAGGATTATGACTACACTAGATGAGCCAATAGAGATCTTGAAGCAGGAAGTGGAGTGGCTATACATCATTCTATAGGAGAAGTGGAAAGAGTCAGTTTTCGATGAGCATCATTTAATGAAAAATGAATTGTCTACTATACTTCTGGACCAAAATCATAGGGCTAGAGAGGCTTCTAAAATAAAGTGTCTTAGAGAGGGAAACAAAAACAGAACTTTCTTCCATGATTCTATAAAAGAGAACAGGAGGAACACCCATGCCTAATATAAAGCTGGAAGATGGGTCCTTCATTAATGACAAAGATGTGGTGGGAGGGATGGCCTACAAGTTTTTTGGGGACCTATTGGCAGGGCCTAACTCAAAAATTCCCGAAGGTTATCCGACAAGGAGTGTGGTTTTTTGGGAGAACCATTGAATGTCATGTCTGCTCAGATCAACAAACACCTAGTTCACCATCTCGAGGATGAGGAAATATATAGAGCCATGATGAAGCTTAACCCGAATAGTGAATCAGGTCTAGACAAGATACTAGGATATTTTTACAGGGTATCATGGTATACCATTAAATGGGACATCATAGTGTCGATTTGAGACTTCTTCAGAGGAGGAGGACTTCCCCGGGTGGCTTTTGAAACTGCCCTAGTTGTGCTTCTGAAGACAAAATACCCCTCTTACCTAGCCCATTATCTTCTTGTAAGCCTGTGAAACATTCGATATAATATTTTGGAAAGTATTATCAAGACGATGATATATGAATTTCTTCCTCAATTCATTTCTTTTGAACAGTATGGGTCCATGAAAGGACGATCGATCTAAGGCGCCATGGCTTTATCATAGGAGATGACCAGGGACATCAACACCAGATGTCACATGTCTTATATAATTATAAAACTAGATATGAGAAAGGCATATGATATAATATAATTTGGTATTACTAACATGGTGATGACACACATCGTATTCTCTGTATGGTCATGCGATATCTTTTTCAGATGCATTAGCTCTTCCTAGCTCACGGTTTCCTTCATGGGTATATCCTATAGGTTTTTTATGGAAACTAGTGGTCTTCAAAAAGAAGACCCTTTATCTCCAAGTATATTCATCCTAGTGTTGGATATATAAAGTAGAATGATAAACATAGGGATTTAGAATAGAGACCTCTTTCCCTTTCGAATAAAACAGAGCATGCCTCTGGTTTCACATCTCATGTTTGCTGATGATTCCATTATCTTCATAAATGTTGGAAGGATATCCATTCAGTAGATTAAAATAATCATTGAGGCTTACTGATACTGGAGTGGCCAAGTATCTAACAAAGACAAAAGCCAGTTTTACATATCAAATAAGTGCACGACCAGGAGAGTGGCACATTTGAGTAATATGTTGGGCATGCATTGAGGCTAGATCCCTATGGAATATTTAGGAACTCCTATATCTTTAGGAAGAATGAGGATCAATGAATTTTATCATGTGCTATACAGAATAGCGAGCTCGGTTCTCAACTGGAATATTTATTTCTTATCATTCGGGGGTCGTATTACTTTGGTCACCAATATTTTATCTGCAATCCCAGTGCTTGAAAAATAGTCTACCAATGATCATAAAGGGGTTATTAAAACTAGTGATAAAATTATGTATGGTTTTATATGGGATGCTACTTGAAAGGTAAAAATACACTAGGTCTCTTGAGGGAGAATGATAAGGCCAATCAATGAGGGATTCATAACCGTAAGCAGCCTCATGTCCACTATTCAATGCATGCATTCCAAACTTGCATGGTAAATGATTGAGGAAAGATTCTTATGGGGAAAGACCATGAACTGTAACAGGGGAGGAAATACAGGAATCTAGTATGCGACTAGTTTTTAAATGTGGTCCACAATATATTCCATTATCCAGACTCTTCTCGAACACAAAAAATGGATCTTAGGGCATGAGAACATTTCCTTCTGGTTTGACCAATGGGATGGAGAAATAATAGGGTATTCGGGTTTCCCTGCACCCACAGTCACATTCAGGGAAGCGATTCAGTATCCTGAAATTATATCGATGACCTTGGACATGAAGAAAATAGAGGACTTTGATAATATTATCATCAATTCAGAACCTTATAAATGCATCTTTGTTCTATCAGCAATGGGTAACTTCAATAAAAGGGATTATCGCAAGATTTCTTTCAACCAGTCTCAAGGTGCAAGATGGAGTGAGGAGGTGTGGTGCGATAAGATTCCTTCTAAATACTTCTTTCTCATATGGAAGATCATAAATCATTCTATTCCTTCAAACAATAGTATCAAAAAACTGGGGATAAGTTTTGCGTCCTGCTGCCAATGTTGTAGTAGTAAGAATGAGGTGGATGACGACAACATATTCTTTGAGGGAGACTAGGCTCAAGCGGTGTGGAGATTCATCAGCGTGTTCACAGCGTACTCTTCCCTTGATCACCATGAAGAACCCTTATTTGAGAGATGGTTTCAGGTGATAGAAAGTACGAGCATGGTAAGGAGGGCTCATGCCATTCTTCTCAATGTTGGTTGTTTGTGTCTCTGATAAGCAAGGAACCAAGAAAGGTACGAGGGACTCTCTTGTTCAAGGGGTTTCATCATCACAAGACTCCAGAGCGTATTGGTGGGCATGGTGCCTTTTTTTAGAAACTGGGAGGATGTACCTTCTCTGAGGTCACATTGTGTTTCTTCCATAGGGGTTCATCCCTCATGCTTCCAAGGCCAGTGGGTGTGATGTTTCCCCAAAAATTTTGGCTTCAAGCTAAATACAAATGACTCTTGAAAAGAAGACATTTCTAGGGGAGTAGGAGTAGTGTGGGACCGTAGGGGGAGTGTGGTCTTGTCTTTTAAATACCACAATTGGTATGGTACTTGCATTCAGGCTGAGGCCATATCTTTGTTGTCTAGAATCACTTAGAGCAACTACGAACAATATCTGGTTATCTTACATGGACATTGATTCCATGATCATTCTCAAATACCTTAAAGGTAAAGATCATACTCTGTGGTTGATATCTTATATCATAATAAAATATAGATCTATCCTTAAAAATGATATTATGTTTTCTCATACATGGCATGAAGGGAATAAAATAGAAGACCATTTAGAGTCTCAAACTGACTAAATCCTTGAAGTCACTAGCTCGCTCAACATTTCTTTATTTAAACCTATGGGCCTGGAATCAATTCGAGGGGATTCCCTCGAATTGAATTATTTTAGGCTTGCCTAGATCATTTCTCCAATCTTTACTGTATCTCCCTTTCCTGTCTCTTTTTTTCGTTTAATAGAAATTGAATCGTTGATGACAAGATAGTCTATAATGGTGGGAGAGTGTCCTCTAACCCCCATCCGACTTCATTGTCATGGTGGATCCGTGACTTGATAATTATACATACAAAGAGTGCCTTCTATTTTTCTATGTGGGATGGATCCCTAGAAACTATACATTTTTTTTTAAAAACAAATGGATCTATCCTGCATAATATTTTATGCCTCACCTCGAACAAAACCATCAACATCCTACACTATGCTTATCACCTCCATCCTCAACTGTCACCCCCTCTTATCAGTAGAAGCACCATGGAAACCATCTGGAAAGTCAAATTTGAGCACTTTACCACTGATATGCCCTTCTAATTCCATGGTTCATATTAGAATCTTGTTTTGACCTCCATAATGATGATATAAATAATTTATTCAACCACTGCAAATGCCAAATGAAGGAGGTGATTCCTCTTTCCATGAGAGATTTAGCGTCAGCTCTACTTCCACCACCAAATCCCTATTCATCCATGGATCCCAATTGAGACACCATCTGATAATGGATGTCCCCAATTTTTGATGATTCAATACCTTTCATGATTATAAAGATCCCTCCAACCACTGTGAAGGCCAAAGGGTTTGATGATGTTTGTTGTCACAATTCCTACACATATATCACCTCTGATGAAATTCCATGAAACCACAATAGGCCAATACCAAGCCGCAATGACCATACACACAATGTAAATGTAATAAGAGGATTGTCTCACTAATTACATCTTTGAAGGATGGAGATACTACGCTACTCATATAATCAACGTTGTGAAGAAGCAACATTGTTTTGACAATGGTAGATGTGATCCAACATTGATACAACGGTATATTTGGAAGATAATTTCACCAAGGATTCCCCTCACCACCTCCACCAATACATATTCCATAGGTAGGTTCCATGGATGAGCCCCTAGAGTCCTGTGCTCGATAAAATCAACCAATTTTGAGGCCCTAAATCTTCATGGGAGTTATGTGGAACGTCAGATGAATCTCGTGATATTGGAATCCACCCAAGGCATGCATACGGGAGTTCCATCCATCTACTATGAAGACCATATGTGAATCTCGAGGCTAACATCACATTCAACATCAACAATACCTATATTTCTAATAACCACCAAGATTCCACATTGCACCAATCCAATGCGTTATAAAACAATAGATGAGATACTCTTTTAAATCATGGAACTGATGATGGATCCTTATAATGGAATATGTTAAATAGTATATGTACAAGGTTAAATCTGTTATACCATTATAACAATGGTAGCTTCCCAATAGTAGACGATGCAATAACCACTATGGTATTTCAAGTGAAAACTCAAATTTGGAAACAATCATGAATTGAGAAGATTCAATGTGGAATATCTTTTAAAAGATATATTAAATTATTGTAATGATTTTGATAGATAAAAACAATTTGATAAGATAGGTTTATTTCCTCTGTAAGTATAACGATGTTGAGACACTAAAAAAGGATCAAATGATCGATAGAATACTATTTGTAGATGCTCAGTTTTTCTTTTTTTATTTTTCATCTATAATTTAGTTTATTTTATTTAACTAATTCTATTTCATTTAATTATAGTGATCCATAAGTCATAATTATTCCACTATTTCATTATCTCAATATTATTTATTTCTTTCTATCATTCTCTTATTCTCATCTCTTCCATTGTTTCCTCCTACACTTGATAATGAGTGACTAACCTTAGGAATTGCCTTGTGGGAGAATCAGGTGTCCTATTATTCATATTTATATGTTCTTTTGTTGGTGTTGAGTAAGATATATGTCTATAGGTGTGGTGATTTTCCACCATGACACTGATCTTGAACCAATTTATATTCTACAGTTCAAAACATTTACCATAAATCAATTATACATAAGATCTTCACATGATGGACCTGATCTATTCAATGAAAGAAACAACATATGATGTATCTAGTTCCTGGAAGGTGTTACAATATCAATTGAGGTGCTTCGAAAACCATAATTATCAGATGAGTTGGAATTGAGTTTGGTATAGAATTCCATATTTCAAAAATAGTAAATAAATGAATATCAATTCAAAAGTGACATTTTTTAATTGAATTAATAGACTAAATTTAATCAACAAACATGAATAATGTAAGTAACCAGAATCTAAACTCAAAGAGACAATGCCATTTCATCATTAAAACATTCATTACATGTTAGTATAGTTTTATTTATACACTTCAATAATGATTTCCCCAAACTATAAAACAAATTCTGTATTTTTTAAAATTAATAATAAATTAAATATGTAGGTGAATTATGTTAAGTCAGTAAAATATTGTGATGCTCCTCGGGTGAGACGACCTTGGTCTTCCACTACACTTTAGTAGGGGAAATTGAGAATTTCCTTTTCCATGCCCCACAAAAGGTATGTTTCACCATCATAATGGAGAATAATAAGGTCATCCCTTAAAGGGCGGAAAATGATCCATATAAATTTAACACTGAAAAATATTATTATATGTTAACTATACCAAAGACAAATGGTCATACCATGATCGAAGAAGGTCTAAAACACAACCTTGTACATATCACCTAAAATTTGGATCATCCTTTTGGAATTTCCATCTATTCAAGGGAGATATTCTATAATGAGATTCAACTATGCCACCATTTCCTTCTAAAATCCTTTCTGGAATCATAAAAAAAACTTTGTATCATGATTTAACACAATACTCATAGGAACTCCTGGGAAAGACATCATATTATGAACATACAACCTACCCAAATCATCTATGAATTGAGTTTTTAGAATGCACAAGAAGAGTTAAACCTTTATATAATGGTAAATGAAACTCTATAATATATCCCTGTCTCTATAGGTATTGGGGAACCACATTAAAAAATTCATATCCACCTTATATCAGTTACATATTTATATAGGATGAGGCTGAACTAATCCATCGATTCGTTGATGTTCTTCTTTGATTCTTTAGGATGTGATTCAATTAGAGATGAATCATGTTATGTCCTTTTTCTTATACGAACACCCAAATAAAAGTTGGTTATTGTGATACATGTTATTTGATTTTATATGATCCACTCATCATGAGGTTATTGAGTCCCTCATCAATTAAACTCTCATAGAAGTAGGATATACCACTCTATAATGGACATAATGAAAAAATTCCCCTTTAAAGACTATATTGGAACAATTTTGCCTCATGTAAACATCTCATATATCATTAGACAATTTGGATTAGACTCACCACTAGAATTGACTTGATCAACCAATGGATATGCGATGAATAGGGTGAATATGATACCACCTCCTTCCCCTCAGAAACATCTATCTACCAACTTTTAGTAGACCCATCAACATCCAAACTTCTTTAAATGTATGATATAAAAATTCATCTTTCTTCATACTAAGAGAATCTATAATAACATTACCTTTTCCATTTTCATACAACATCTAAAAATTTAATATCTCCAATTATTAAACCCAATATCTCATCCACATATTTAGGTTCCACTGGGAGAAAATATATTGCATGCTCTTGTGGATCGTATAGACATTAAATATTTCATTAAAAAAATAGTGATACAAAAATTTCAAGGAATGAACCACAAAAAATAACTATGGGTCATGTGTATGGTAGTTGCATTCTAGGTTTCATTGCTTGCAGGACCCATAAGAAACTACATAGTCATTATTCATCAAGACACTATATTTCTTAACCCATCCATGGTTTTGGTAGAATAAAAATTAGATAATATTTCAACCATCTATTATATTTATGGGATGAAATCCATTCATAGTTCGGTGCAATCAATATTTACCCCCTTTTTAGTGTGTTCGGTCATAGGTGCTACGATATAAGATAAGTCTAGGGTAAAAAACATGTAGTACCTAGATAATCCATGGAAACCTCAAATCTCAAACACATTCTTAGATTGTTCCTATAATGTAACGAAGTCATTCTTCTCTAGATAAATTGAAATGTTTTTCTCAAAAAATAACATTCATGTGAATGTATAAATCATTTAATCAAATAAAAAACATTGAAATATAGGCACAAATTTGAGGCACATTAAGGGTACTCAATAAAATATCCAAATGTAGAGCATGAAATTTGGAGGTCTATGAATATACCATGATGTTTACAATAAACACCATCATAAAGTAATCCATGTATGGATGAAAATTTCTATTTAGGAAGGCTTTAAAGAGTATTTGAGTATTCATTGACACATAAAATATTAAAAAGGATCCATATAAACCATATATTATACTGAACCCCATATTTGGTAAATTATCTTATCTGAATCACAGTTGGTGACATTCTGATCACAGATTAATTTTTGAGAACCATCCTCCTATACTCAACCGATCAAACAAATCATCAATCCTTATCATTGGATACTGCTTCTTCACTGTGACTAGAATCAATTTTTTTAATACATGTTTTGTATTAGGATACAATTAACCTTGTTTAAAAAAACTAGATCATCCAAAGGGAAAGTACTCGGATAAAAAAAACCTTCACCAAATTATCATAATGTCTCATTTTAAAGTCCATCATTTTGGTTGCTTCTATTAGATTTGGAGATATTGATATAGAATAGACACTATTCATTAGTTCAATCTAAAACTCAATTCAACTATGGGGAGGGAGTCTTGAGAAAAAATTTAGAATGATATTTTTGTAAAGGTCCATCATAGGAGGAAATGTGGTTGGATTCATTTATTGATCTATAGAAGTTACCATACTTACCACCTAATCCACAATCATTAGGATATAACTGAGGCATAGTAAAACTCTACCTAATCCATGATTCCATTACATTGGTCATGAAATTAATCTATCATTTCAAGGAGGTAAAGGTAACCCGTGTCCGGTAATAATTGATTTTGTCTTGGTAAAGAGTTTACCAATCCATAATAAATGTCATAAATAAACTATTCATCTCAAAAACTAGGAAATACTACATATTTCAATATCCTAAAACCAACATAGGAAATTATAGATCTATCTATGTTCACTCAATCTTCTTTATGGTAGGAGGATCAAGAGAAACAAATCTGGGGAAATGTTTCCCATGAAAACCATGGTTGACAACAACTTCAGATGATATGAATGAATGATAAGATCCTGTATCAAATAAGGAAATTTGAGAGAGTATATGTAAAAAAACCATACCATGAACTATAGAAGTCCATTATACTCCATTAATTTGTATTTGATCAACTATTTAGACCTGACTCACATCAGATCCATGGCCCTAAATCATTGATACCTAGTTTACATAATCCACCAAATTCTATATATTCAAAACTGCTGTTTAGACCCCCCCTTCCTGGTCCAGGACCCAACCCTCCTTTAGTATCCCAACTACTTGAATGATGTTCTTGAAGAAACTCCCATGAGACTATGTCTACTTGACATTCCGATTTAAACTCAATTATGACACTCTCAAACCGAAACAATAGAAATGCACTATTTTCCCACACCAATGAAACATCCATTGAGTATCGGGGAATAATTTTTTCTAGTTTTGAAATTATCTACTATTTACGAACTGTGGAAAACTAACTTTCATAATAGAAACTGAAGAAACTTTTCTCTAATTCACATATCTATGACCACTCTTGAACATCTCCTCAATCATTATTTTTTGTTTCCAAATGAGGCACTCATAGCTCCACTCAAGAAGCCGCATGTTACTCCACTAGGGACAAGAAGGATATTCACCACTTTATCATCCTCTAAACCCCTCTGATTTGTTTTTTACGTGTGGGGAACTTCTGAGTATATGGTTAGGTATAAGTTCCTTACATGGAACTTCAACTCAATTCATACACCAATCATGAACTTCTAGGATTTTTGGCTTCATTTAAAACCAAAATTGGGTAAAAATTAATAAAATCTGGTAAATAATAAAAATACAATGTAACTATCATAATTTCTTGTCGGATTTCCATGAACACTTGAGTTCAATCTATCTTCAATGTATTTAGATTAAAATCCCTAAAAACTCATCTTTGAAGGAATACTAGGTTATACTATCATTTTTAAGAGCACCCTCCCTCAAAAGGAATCCATTCTAGGACAATAATACATGAGTTGATATTATAACCCCTAAATCCCACATTCAGTAGGCCCTGGGTTGGTTTCTAGCATCGTGGTAATAAGAAAATTTCATATATGAAAAGAATTTTACTTTATAAAAAAATATCGATTGTGATATATGATAAATAAAACAAAAACCAACTCCATTTTATTATAACAAAGTAATCCAAAACCATCCCACAATGCATGAACAATGTTGAAGGATATAAATAAAAGTCCCCAAAAAAGTACCAAAAGGAAAATCATAGGGAAACAACTCAGCAACTGTTCCAAAACCCAAACTAGTAATCCCAATCTTGGTCCCTGAAGACCTCTGTGAAACCTAATCATAATTTATATATACATTGGGTGATAAAAATAAGTATAATATATATTATCATACCCAAGGTCTCTGTTTCACATGTGAAATGGGAATACAAAATCTGTAGTGGACCAACAGTAGAACCATAATGAACCTAAGCAAGTTAACTAACCAAATTAATCCTCTAAATGAAACACATATCAAATAACACAACCAATATAATAATATATTAACAAAATAATTTAAACAAAGAAGGCCCACAACCATATCCACATTGGTTTTCTACTCTCACACCACAATTTAAAATATCATATTCTCTCATCCCTTCCATAAATATTTCTTTACATTTCCATCCATCATTAATGTTGGTCAAGACACATCCCAACCTTTCTCAACCTCCCATTGGATCTTGCATCTGGTGCTAGAATCAGTCACATCAAACATCAAGGCCTCAACATCACAACATTGTCTCACAATCAGGGAAGTGGGGTATCATGAACTTGGAGTAAATCATCATCATTACCTCATATTAACATGCATGACCCCCACCACATATCACACCCTCATCGCCTTTGGGAAATCTCCAACACCAACCCGTATCACTATAGAGTAATCTACAACATGAACCCATCATCACTATTACAGAAGGAATAATGGAGAAGAGGGGATACTCATCCATATGATTCACCACAATCCTACATGTTATTGATAAAACATAAAAATAATAACATTTTGGAATTATTAGGGTTATCAAACTCAGGTGGTTGTTTAAATAAATAACATAATATATATGATAAATTGATGGAAGACAATACCCAACATATGGGTTGACATCAACTGCACTAGGGTAATTCACATCACCACCACAAAACCACACAATATGTATCAAAAATACTTCCACCTATATATTAATTACATCATACATGAAACACACATAGCTAGATAATTAAACATCCAATTAATGGTTCCACCATTTTCCATAATTAATGAGATACATTCAAATTCTATTTATTGAGCCATTTCATTTCAAATTTACAAAATATATACAATTAGAATACAATTAATTAAAAAAAAACATTTTAATTATAGTTTAGTATTTTATTTAGATATAATCCTTTTTTATTTTCTTAAAAACCCATATATTTTCAGTTTCAACATTTTTTGTTCATTCAATGGCTAATCAAGAAACTATCATGAACGCACCAATCACCATCTCATCACTCAAAATCAGCTATCTCCACCATACATCCCAAAAAAAACCAATCATCATATCTTTTTACAACATATTACATAGCCATGAATGTCACCATGATCAGCACATAAGACCCAACATGGATCACATAAACATAATAGTCAACACCCACAAACAATATATACCTTTCAGATTACTTCATTCTAGATTCAATTGAAGGGATTTCATTACATTAATTATGTGTTTATAAAGGATAATATCCCAATAAAATCATCTTAATTTGGGAAATCAATTATTTAAAAATATATAAGTGTTATCCATTTCATTCAGAATGATTTCAAATAACCAACCCAATAAGGGTTTTTATAAACAAAACAACACAATCAAGGCTCCCAACATCCATGATTTTCACCAATAAAAAAATATATGTATAATAATAAAAGAAATATCATAAATATAGAAAAAAACTATGTATCCTCATTCCCACTATGTTAAAATCTTGAAAATTCATTATCCTCATTATGTCATCCCTTGTTATCCACCCAAAGAAGGTAAAAAACATGAAATTCCTACATGTGGAAAAAAATAGGAAGAGAACGAGGATACACTACCTAAATGAAGCTTTCCAAATACAGTTCAATGAAAATTAGTGTGGAAAATTATATGGTTTGGTAACCAAGATATCATAAAGGTAAGGGGTTAAATAATATTTTAACTCTTATATAGAAGGGGAATCAGAAGATAAACATACTATAACCTGAAATAGAACTGACTAATATAGAAAATAGATTGTAGACAAATCTATTAAAATACCCATAAAAATTAATAGGGTGGTTCCTATGGATGCAGACAACTCTTCAAGGATTACTTACACAATTCTAGTTTTTCTAGAGTTGAAAAAACAAGAGAGTCTCTGAGGGGAAAGGTTAGATACTTTTAAGATATGGGATATGGTTTTCTGAAAATTAAAATGGTATATGTTTTATTTAATTCTCATGTGAAATGAACCTAATAAAAGCTTGATTTTTTAAAAAATAATTGATATAAATATCAACTTTGAAATGTATTTTAATTTCTTATAATGAAGGCATTAATCCTATTTTTTACTAAAAATAATTATTTTTGACATACTATGTAGGAAAAATTCTTTTGAAAAAATGGAAATTTTTATATTTCTATAATTAAGGAAAATTACTACCACTAGAAAAAACATGATATCACAAAAACAAACTTCTACCACCAAAAAACATGTAGTCACCAGAACATCTTGCTACCACTTCAAAAAAATATTTCCACCTGAGAAAATTTATACCTCCAAAACATTTTTTTATACAAGAATAACTTTATACTACCAGACAAATATAATTCATGACTATTTGAGGAAAATGAAGTTTCCAAACATCCCCTTTACTCCAATGGGCTATGGGAAAACAAAAAGGATTCATTTCCTAGACTGTGGAGTTATATAAGATACATTTCAAAAAATTCTAATCCTTGATAATTAAACCTAAACCCATAATGGAATGGAAGAATCCTAAAAATAATCTCATGTGATACCTCTCAATATCTCATTACACCCCAAACACTACCATTAACCTAGAACACCAAGAAAAGTAAAATGTCTACAAATCATTCCACTCAACCAAATCACTACCTCCACATGGAACAACACCACACTATATCACACTATTCACAATCTAGCTCTCTTACATGAAACTATCTTTAGTACCATTTCATCATATTTACAACCAAATCCAAAATCTTCCACAACTGATACAGAACAGTTTTTTAAGAACACAATTCCATGAAACACACCATCTTTATCATGATATTGTCCACTTTACGAGGAACTAAATCACTTAAATGGTTTTATGATGTTTCATAAACATAACACATCTTGATTGAAAAGTGGTTTCCCCCTTTTACTATGTTGGAATCCATCACACACATCAAACGAAGGGGAATAGGTAACATATCATAAATTACCATCCAAACATCACATCAGAAAAAAAATGTGGGCAAAGAAAAACAATTTCAGGTACATGGATTCCATTTTCATATAACACTCAAGGTACTCTTCTCTAAAACACCATGCCTCTATAATACATGAAACAAAGTGATGATTCATACACAAAAAACATTATCTGTATGATCTAAGATCACAATTTTACAATCCAAAAATTTCACTTCATGCTTGATATCCATGTCTTACAATTAATTTTTTTGAGATTAATCATGAAGTTACTGATGAATCTGAGACACATGGAATAAATTTTGGATCCTCTCCAAGAATTATGGATGTACGAACCGATAATCCTCCTAACGTATACTTCCAAATACATCAAAAAAGGAATGAAGAGCTGAGGAGATAGCTTACTCCCTCTTCTAAACATGCACTTACCCATTTTGAGTGTATATACTCAATAACACATGTCCTCCAACCTAAATCTCTAGGGGCATCTTCCTAGGTTCAACATAGGATTTTTATGGTTCTTATCCACCCTTATACACTCTATGGCCACATGGATCATTCTAATCATGCCCTGTACTACAACTTTCCCAAGAACCATTAACCCCCAGCCTATATCCAACACAATGTAAAATAACACGATTTCCCAAAAAACACCGCAAATGGGGACATGTAAATAGATGAGTAATTACTATTGTTGGAGTAAGACTAAACCATGTGTAAGTGACTTAACCATTATCCTCCAAAATCCAAGACACGGTCTCACAACATAACCACCATCAACTGTATGGTTCTCTCTGTATTCCCATGTTTCTACGGTTGAAATGTATTGAAAAGAAGCAATTAGGATGCAAAGTCATTTTTAAATCCCCTATAGACCCATGAGGTAAAATAAAGATCGTATTAAAATATTATGGTCTTTCGTACCCCATGAATCATAACCACATCACCCACATACCTCCTTTCCAAAAAACTCCATGACACTTGGATCATGAATTTCCAAAAAGTGACCTGAATTCCTTAGTTGGTATAAAATCACCCAAACCGTACCACATCATCCTAGATCCCAGAGTAACCTGAAGAAAAAATACATCAAAATGTCCTCCCACTTTTACTTGAGAACATTAAATGTCTGAAATAACCATCTATAATTTATATGTTCATCCTTCACGTGTTTAAAGACAAACATCGCACCACAAACTCTACCATCAACCACTTCATCATAGGCCACCAAATTGGCCTCCACAATCTATTATACACCTTATCAACACAGGTATTAGTTTCTAAGAGTGATATATGATACTCAAGGAGAACCACCACATTCATTTCCATCCAAAAAAACCATCCATGAAACATCTTCAGAGTTTTTCCATCCTCTGATCATCCCTCTAGAGCGTCTCCATAACCAACATGGTATCACATCACATGTACCGAAAATTCATCCCACTAAGGATCCTCAAACTTCTATATCAGTGTTTATTTTATTATCATCTAATAAATATAACCTCAGTCACTACTTTTCCATAGTTAAAGAAGAACCACTACTATAGCTTTTACTCATTTCAAAACATTTGTAGACTACAAAGACACATCTCTTTGGGACTTATGACTCAACCCATCAACAAAATCATTTACATTTCCTATGGTGTAAGAGATATAAAAATAATAATCCTAGAGAAACTCAAACTACCATCATAAGAATAGTTTCAAAACCTATTGGTAGAATACATATTTTAGGATCTTGTGGCCTGTGAAAACCACAAAGCACTTAACGATTAGGTATATTCGCTATAGATTAAATGAAAAAAAATTGATTCCAACACTAGGTCGTGGGTGACATAGTTATATTTTTGAGGACATAAATTCTTAGAACCATAAGTTATCACAAACCTCTAATGATTCATGGTGCATCCGAAGAGCATAAAATTCCTAGCATAGAAAACCAAAAACATCACACCCTCCTTGGGAAACCAAATCCCTATACTACTGGTAATATTATCCATCTAGTTAAAAAATTTAAACTAAAAATGATAAGACCCACGAAAATCCTAATCCTTCTTGATAAATGATTTTATGTGGGTAGTAATGTAAGATAAATTGTATATATATCACTATGGACTCCTAATGCACATCTGATTGGGTCTTCAGACTCAACACATCAGCAACAACATTTCACTTTTTTACTGTGTAGGATCTCTCAAAATTGCAATCTTGGAGAAATTCCAACAAAATTAATTGGAATATATTAAAAAAATATTGATAGAAGACATATTTTTATCTCTTAAGGTATGTAAAAACCACAGAGCACTCATCGATGAGGTAATTCCACCATTGCATCAAATAAAACGCAACACCTAAAACAGTTGATTATGGGTAACATAATTATATTCATTGGGATGTAACTATCTAGACCCATAAGATATCACTTCCCTCTACAGCATCACGATCCATCCCAGGATCAAAAAATTACTATTATATAAAACCTCAAACATCACTCCCTTTTAATGATAAAAATCCCAACACCACTAATGAAATTGTATTCTTTATTACTAAATGACACCTAAAACTAATCTATACAAAAAATAGTGTTCTTTCCACGTCAATGACGTCTATGGGGTAGCACATTAAGAGAAATTGGACACAAACCACTGATATTAGCTTCTAATAACATGTTATTGTTTTTTTCCATTGATTTGGGGGTGTTGATGGACCTATAAGATAGGTCTGAGATGATCTACATGGTCCTTCTCTGAAATCACACAGATCATGATGTCATTGATGAACACAACAATGAACTGGTATAGGAATTCACAAAACATGGAGTTCATGATCCCCATGAACAATGATGGTGCATTCGTTATAGCAAACAACAAGAACCTAAAATTGAAGTGCCCAAACCAACACCTGAAGGATGAATTTGGGATATCCTGATCCTTTACCCTCATCTATGACATTCAAATCATAACATAATCTTTTAAAACCAATGGGATCCCTTTTTCTGGTTAAACATATCATCGATCATTCGGAGGGGTAACAATTATTTATTATCGCTTGTTTCAACCTCTAATAGTCTATGTACAACCATTGAATATAATATTCCTTCTTGGATAACAAAATTATTGCACCTAAGGAGATGAAATAAGTCATATAGAACTTATATGCATCATATTATCAATATATAGTCTCAACTCACACAACTCCACCTGAAAAATTCATTAAAGAACCATCAAAATTAGAGATGTGGCTTATTTCAACTCTATTAAGAAATCTACATATTTTTAGGGGTAATATCCCAAAATTATTCAAAAAAAGATTATAGAAATCATCCAAAACCCTAAAAAACCCTCAACTTGATTTTTTGCTGATAACACGACCAACTTGGATAAAAGTGGCTCCACCTTCCTTCCATCCATCTAAAAAAATTTCTCATTAAGAAATTCCACTCATTTTACCTACACATAAAAAAAATGAAACTCTCCTTCAAAAGAAGAATGAGACTACCTACATGGAATAAAACCAATATATTTCAAGGATAAAATTATATGGATGTATCTACAATAAGAGGAAATCCCCCACTAGCAGGTGCTACCCCATAACCAGTCTACATCACCAACACACATCAAAAAAGTTGTCTAACCTCTAACTAGTGTGGATAAAACCAGTGGAATGTCAATACACTACACATTTAATCAATATAGAAAAAACAAAATAAATAACAAAAAAGGATTGTGAGACTCCTAAATCAATCAAGGAAAAATCAAGGTAAGATGATATACTGATCGTTCCTCAAACAAACATTAGTCCTATTAGACCTGTTGCCTCCATCACATTTATCTACACGTTACTAGATCCTTTAATATATTCTTGTGACCATCATGAACAATATTATACATATTTCATTGAGTAATGGGACTATCATGTGGACTCCCTATGCTAACCCCATCATCCCTCAGATACTGAAAAAATGTCATCAGTCCCAATAACTAGTTATTCTTTAGAGGAAACTACAATTATTATTGTAGAAAAGGGGATTAAACACCCATGTAGTACTTTCCTTCTAGATAAATTGGTGACTAATATGGACAGTGACCACAACCACTATAGATTCAGTGAGAAGATATGAATCCCTTAGAAGATTTTTAATAGACGTTAACCCCTAACTGGTTTGTAAAATCATCTAATGATTGTTTCCTACCAGTCATAACATCAATCATCTAGAAAACCATAATACAATATCAAAATCACTTCTCCAAAAGATTCCCCAATGTAAACTCCCTCAAGGATCACCTCATATAGAAATCATTCATTCAATAACTTAATTTTTTTTCATGCCCAGATACGTAGTAAGGATAAAATGGGTGATTCCATACCTGAACGGTGGTAATAACGCCACATCCAAACACCATTCCTGAGACTCCTCATTTACTAAGGCATTATTGAAAATATTTAAGATATCCTTTAACAAGATCTCATGTTCCCACACACATACATTTCCATATTAAATGGAAAGAATATCACACCTTATTTCCACCTTTATCATTAATAAATATATCTCAAGTTGAAAATAATTAAATATGTTATCCCATGAATCATATTACTCCTTAAAATCCCCAATATACAACATCCACCACAAAAATACAACTTCTCACATTTTACTAATATTCAATAACACCAATATATCATCACAAGATAAAATTATACCGAAAGTGATCTCAAAATCCTTTAAACAATGTTTTATCTCGAAATCAGAGATGATACTCTCATCCCACCCGATGCTCTATTGATAAAAGTAACATAAGTCCCACTACCAATGATAGTAATCCTTTATTTGGATGATCCACCAATGATCAACCCGATCAGCCTACTTGACCTCTACTACCTGTGATACACACTAATGATGACCATTATCCATTCCTCAAGAACACATAGAATCCCTAAAATATGAATCATGGTATTTTATTTAATCTAATTTAATAATTTTAATTTTAATTTCCCAAATACTTCCCAATTCATTCACTAAAATAGAAAGGAATGATTCATATACCACTCATGGGTCTCTACCCAAAAAACATGTCCAACTCACATGGTCATTTTGAAAGCTCGAATTCCTCAGATGAGATCAATTGGTTCCCTAAAACCCATGTACATGTTGGTATCTGTACTCTATTTCACACACTAAGATCAACTAGCACCACCTCCACACCAACCCCTTCAATTCGCATAGTGCCTAACATTGAAATCTAGCATATCTCTCATCCAAAACCCTTTATACCATTATTGCCTGACCCATCCCTCTAAATTCACCCCTACTAGGATGGTAATGAAATAAGATATATAATTACCCTAAATTACAACCTTCATTAGGCCTTAGGTTTGAATCTAACACTGAGGGTATAGAACAATCTTACATATGGATGGAATTACCCCCATAAGAAATTAAGTATCATGGGATTAGAAAATAAAGAAAAATTAAACTCCATTTGAAAATATAAAAGTTAATCAAAACCATACCATAATGAAAGATAAATGTCAATAGGTAAAAATAATAGTATCCCAAATAAATCCAAAAGAATGATTCTATGAAAATGACTCAACAATAGCTCCAAAAACCAAGCTAGTGATGCCCAACACAGTCTCGAAACTCATCCTTGAAGACATAAAAGTATTTTTCATATAAATATAATGGGTGTTACATGTATTATCCATATGATCATACCTAAGGCCTCTCTAACACATGTGAGAAGAGAGTTCTAATTCTTCAGTGGATGAAAAAATGAACCAACATGCACCAAATTAGGTCAACTAGCCAAACCCTTCATCACTATGGCACACTCACTAAATAACACATCCATTATTATAATTTTGATGACCCAACCACTTATAAATTATATTACAATTTTAATGAATAAATTTAATATTAATAAATGTTGTTATAGAAAACACGAGCAGCCCTTCAATTATTTTGTATCATTATAAAATATAACATATCAAATTTAATATTCTGTTAAGCATCTTAATAGTTGATAATATATATATTTTACAGTTTTAGTTTAGATTAATATATATTAAGGGTTATGTTAAATTTAAAATTAATGAAATGGACAAATTGATGACCTCAACAAATAGGATCATACCATATGAAGCCAATTTATCAGAGTATCCAAGGGAGATGACATCATTTGGTTTTTTCCATTAACCAATACCAATTAGAAATTTAACAACTGAATATTGAGAGAAACCAATCATGGGTTGTGGTCAAGATTGTCAATATCGTGGAACAAACCATGTTTGAAAAATAACCCCATGAATATACTATCATCACATGCCATACCCTTAGGACATAAATTGATATAATAATGGGTTGTGTATTTATACCCTCACAATATAAATCATTATTTTTTTTTAAATGATAATAATTATATTAATTAATTTTTCATTACTAATATATATATATGACAAAAAATGAGTCTGATAAAATTTTTATTTTGATAAAAATAATTCAAAATAACATTTTTAGAATATATATATATATATATATATGTGTGCTTGTGTTTTTTATTCATTCATTGAGGTGTGTTTCTTGCAAGTTAATGTCCTCCAGTGTGCTTTGTTACCCCGCATTCCTATTTTACAAAGGTGGATAGCTTCATAACACTCAATAGAGATGTATTCTCATTGACTGAAATGGGATGAAAGGACGTCAGTTTATCTTTCCATGGATTCATCCTTGTAACTTGTTACCTAGTAAATGTCTCACTAAATAAGTTAATTCATTTTCTTGGAAATTAATCCAAGTATCATCTCTTTGTAGAAGTTGTTTAATTACAGTACTACTATTTGGACAATCAAATTTGTCATTAATGGAAACAAGATTATATTAGGATAGTAGTCATGATAGGAATCACTAGAATATATGGACGCTGGGAACATTAGCCAGTTGTATTCTTAAACATAGGAGGGAATGCCATGGAGTAATATTAGGTTCAAAACCAAAGGCATCCTTGGTTGATTTCAAGGTTTCTAACACATAAGGAAAATATCTTTTGAGGTTTTCACCCCATTTATTTCATGTTTCTTAATGATGTAACTGACTAAATAGGCACATATCTTCCATGAATTTAACCTCATGAATACTATGATTTACATGAGGTATTCATTTTGGTTAGATTCGTATGTTTACTGTCTTGTGGATATAGATTGGGACATCGGGATGAGATGGATTAAGGAACGTGTTTGTCGTCTTGTGGATACAAATTTGACTGGTCAAGACACCCCATAAAGGAAGATCAATGAGGTGAATCCCTATGTGGAAAGACTATATATTTTATTGATAGATTGATTAGAACACCCCATGGAGGTGGATCCAAGAGGTGTGTACCATAAAGGGAATATTCCACACAATAAATATTGATCAGAACACCCCATAGGGTGGATTAGGGAGGTGCATCATTAGGATGGGGAACCTAAATGGTTTACCATTAGACTGTATCAACCCTTAGGGAGGTTTCCTACAAACCCTTCCATGAGGAAAAGTATGAAATACAATATAGTTTTATGTTTCAGTTTATGGTTGTGTGATAGGACCAGTCCATGTAGTTTAATATCATGTCGTGAGGATGGTCATGTTGCAAAAGGAGTGTTGGAGATGGATGGTGTGGGGATTACATGTGGAATATTACATTTTCTAGAGTATTTATCTTGGTTGGGATGATGTGGTGTGGGGATCACATGTGGAATAATCCCTTTACAAGAGGATTTCGACTGGTTGGTATGATGTTGTGCGGGGATTACACATGGAATATTTCCATTGCAAGAGGATTTCTCTATATTATGATGATTTTGTGTGTGTTATACACATGGAATATTCCCTTCACAAGGGTATTTATCTTGGACAGGATGATTTCGTGGGGGGGATTATGCATGGAATCTAACCAATAGAAGTGGATATCTCTTTGTTTGAATGATGCGGTGTGGGGATTACATGTGGAAGCTTTTTAAGGGACCAATATGAGATATTGAATCCTAGGTGAGGGGAATGATCTTACTAGAGATTTGGTCCAATGAAAATCAAGGCAGGTTTGGATGTTGGTTATGATTTAACCTCATGGAGGCTTCCTATGTATCCTAGTAAGTTGGGAGTGAAAACCCATGTAGTTCGTAAATGTTGGGGATTATACTTAAGGGGGATTCCCAATGTGTACACAGGGTGGATTTCATGATGTAAACTAACGTCTATGCCCATGTGAGTCATGCTCGGTGTGGTAAAAAAGAGGGAGAAGTAGTCCTAATTCCTGTGTCAGAAAAGAAGTTCCAATGAGAGGTGGTTTGGGGATTATTCATGGATTCTTCACAAGTAGGATATCATTTCATGTAAGGATAAGTGGTATGGAGACCATCCCATTCCACTCATTGAAAGAAAATCATATTCTTATCACACGTGTTAAATAAAAAATATAACATCATGTTTTGATGATATACACACTAGATAGTTATAATTCATGTACCTCAGATATGGGTGACTCACACCTCATGCCATGGGATTACAAGACCAAAACTCATGAAACTACGTGTAGGGCATGGATTTGTAAATTCCAAGGTGTAACGATGGGAAGGGGTAGCCAATCACAAGGTCCATGTTAGCATGGCTATGTGGATAATTAATTTTAATTATTGTAAAAATGATAAGATGAAATTGGTATGTGGGTGTCGCGGGGACCACATGAGGATGA
Organism: Viscum album; assembly: GCA_963277665.1. Lineage (NCBI taxonomy): Eukaryota > Viridiplantae > Streptophyta > Magnoliopsida > Santalales > Viscaceae > Viscum > Viscum album. The sequence continues at coordinate 44,380,795 of OY728162.1, forward strand.
TTGGGCCACATTATTGGGTGGAACATGTCATATAGAGAATCTATGTGCAGATAAACCGATCTTTTATGGGTTTGGGGTCTATGGCCGCTCATCCCTCATGAATATGTGTAATAGAGAGGACCAAGAGAGGGGTTTAATTAATATTAGGGCCTCACAGAGTGGTTCTTCGTGAATTTTAGGTGATTCACAGAGTTCAAGGGCTTCAAAAAGGATGAGGATTACCATAACATGGTGATCCTACCTTATGATGAAGTCCTAGATCATGAATAGAGTGCTTCAGGATGGTTGAATTCTTCTCGAAGCCTCATGTTCCCCATGTGTCCTTTTTTCCATCAGGAAGGGCATATGAATTCACGAAATGAATCTCTATATATATTGGAGTCTCTTAATAACACGGGGAAGGGGTTTTAAGAATCCCAAGTACCTCATATGATTAATTTTTGGCATTTTTCGCAATGATTAGGAGGATCATGAAATGATAGAAATTTAGAAGCTGAATGGTCAGGGTTAGCATCCCTAAAATATCAAAATGAGGGGAGTACTTATAAAAAACTACATTTCACAAATAATGGAATTAGTTTTTGAATAAATCATGGTATTTTTGAATTGGTGTGGCTCCGTCGGACTCACGAAGACACACCATCAACCATTCATGTAGTCGTGAAGCATCGTCAGACTCATGAAGGAATACTTCTGTGTGTTCATAAAGGTCTATTGAACTCGTAGAGTAACACCATCATTGATTCACATGTTCATGACATAAACTTATTATATGGGAAAATTCATGTGGTCCTCCCATTTGTATTGGAATTTGGATTCAAGAAAAAAACTCATTAGGGGTTTTTTTGGGTATTTCTGGCATTTATTTAGTGTTAACTATCCATTCCCTCCTCGACAACTCACATGTCAAATATTTAAATAAAACAAATCCACCCCCAAGAATCGGATCTGATAAGAAAATAGAGGGTCAAATTCATGAGGGAGAATCACCGAATATTGGAAATTAACTACCATTTGTGAATTTCACATACAAATTTCATTCACGACGATGATTAATGATTTTTCTAGCGTGAAAGAAAATTACAAAGCTTGGGCTGGTCATGCACCTATAAATAGTTGGGGGCTCAAGGGCACTAATATATTCACTTGAAGAAATTTTTTTCTCTATTTTTTCAATGCTCTTCATCTCCATGAACATTCTCTGTAATTGATTTCATAGAAAAATATACTTCCAGAACATTGATTTGTGAACACTTCTTAGTGAAGGAGAATCCAAAAAATTCATCTCCATGAAGTAGGCCTTATGACGTAGAGTTCATTTTTAATTTACTCCACACACAGGATTCAAAAAATACATTCATAAACCAACCTTTTGAAAACACTTCATCCTCTAACAAAAATGGAGCTCATGGAGTCAATTATAATGATGATTACATAGAAGAAATGGTAGCCAACATCATGATAGGGGAGTGTGTCTAAAGCTCCTCAAATGATGAGACACTATTGGAACTACTGAAGATAGTTGAGATGAATATTTTTTGGGAATTAGGATATCACTCTATAAGTTTATACTGAGAGGTGTTGTCTTTATCCAAATGGTGATTAGATTCAAACCAGATTACTCGTTCAGAGGAATACCTGTGAAATAGCAGTGGAACATGGCTAATGTAGGCCATATCAATAAACACCACGCACCCATCACAATGGAATACTTCTACAATCAGATAAATTATGATAATGCGATGAAGCTAGAGGATGAGGAATCCACACTACAGTGTTAGATGATCATCAAGGTGGACTTGAGGGATCCTCTAATGTGATATAAAAATGGATTGGATTTTTGCAAGGGTGGAAACATCATGGATGAGTGGGACTGATCCTGGAGTTTATGTTCTTCTTGTGTTGAATTTGAGGAAGAAATACATTAGGTAATAATTTACAAAGAATCGTTAGCTTCACAGTTCTACATTTACCAGCCACAAGTGGTCATGCCCGAAATATAGAAAAAATGGTCACTGAGAACAAACACATTTCATTTGAATCCTGGGGAGGTCGAAGTGATCCTCTAGGACATTCACCAAATTACAGGGATCCTTATCCTAGGGTTGATGTTTGATGAATTTCAACCCATATAGAATGCGTGGGATGATCAATAGTAGCTGCTAGATTTGGAAATGGTGTTTGTGGAAAAGGTGCAGGGAACCAGTGAAGAGAAGCTATGGATGGGGGGAGTTCCCTTTATGTAGTGGTTCAAGAATATCCTAAACAAACCAGCGACAAAACAAGTTGTTAGAGAGGATCTATATAAGAAGTTTCTGACTAGTCCTCACAGATGTCCAAAGGTATATCAGTGTAGTTAAGATGTCTCTTATAGGTGAATTTTAGAGATGATCCAATGGTGGATGTGGGGATACAATGTCAAGACCGAGGCCCAACCCATTATTAGGCTAGTAGGATTCATCATTGTTCTCATTTGTGGGTGTATTCTCCCAATGACGGATTCACACAATTGGGTATTTTTTAGAAATGTTATAATGGTAGGGATGTTAACAACATGAAGTGTTTCAACCTTACTGTCCCAGTATTTGTGTTGTTGTAGAAGTTACCTTGGCATATCAGTGAAGGGAAGATTCTATTTTATGTAAGTGGGCCTTTTCACTTTATTTATAGTTGGGTGGGTACACAAATGGAAGGTTATGAGTAGCCTAATCCCATTTCCCTCTCAAAACTAACATCAAGCTGATAATCATGAATATCATATGATGTTACCCATTCAAGTTGGGTCAAGTTGAAGTACTTGAGAAGGTTGGGTTAGTGGAGAAATTCATGTTTCATCCATTATCCTTAGAAATGAGAGTGGTGAATGTTGATGAAACAGGGACTGTAGATCGTAGATCGTACCTTTTGGCCTTTTATGATGGGGTATTGGTGGCCAAATATGACTGTGAGACAATTTATACATTGTATAATCCACATAGTTATGGGTGGCTGTTTAGGTGTCTGTAGAGGCTAACACATAATGTGTACTCATAAGTGAGGCCTGAATTTCATCCCTTGGTGTTGTGGAAGATTCAGTGTATGTTTAATGGTGATGACATGAAGATATGAAATGATTTTTAATAGCCAGATACTACATTTGACTTTTTCATGAGTACGCACAGAGTTGGGAGAGCGTGAGGGATACACTAAGGTGGTGGGACACCCGATTCAATAAAGGGGTGGATCCTCCACCAAAATTCATTGGGAATCATGGTGGTAGAGCTGGGATAGTGGGAAGGACAAAAGTAGTGGGTCTAATAGATCATGGGACCATATAGGAAAGAGGTGTTGGAAGAGTCATAGTAGTACTAGGTCCAACACTCTTGGTCAGTTGGACAAAAGAATAAGGGGGTCATCTAGGGAGGTCAGGAAGAAATTTTTATAATCATCAAGATGGGGTCACACAACATGGATATTCTCATTGATGTCGTCTTTCCCAAAGAATGGGAAAACTAGGATCCTTACATGAAGTTCACCAAAGATCACCTAATAAGGAAACATATTAATAGGTATGAGATATATCTATTTAGAATAGATCATGCCAAGGCCAACTTCCATGTGTCATGGACTGAGGAGGAGTGGTATATGATAATGTTAGTAGACCTTGTGCATTCTCGGGTCACTACATATCCGCTGACTGACTGAGTAAAGGTATTGTTGGGAAAAACTTTTCCCCTTCAACATTATGTATCTGATTTGGCTATTCATTCTCTTTTTCATGGGGATTCGAAAAATTCTTATACAAGAGATGCTTACCAAGGTTCTCCCGTGGGAGGATGTTTTTCCTCCAACTAGGAACAGGTAAATATCGGGATCTTATTTACCTCATATATAACTACTACCTTAGAAATATCACTCAAATATTCCTTCCACATTCCCAAAAATAAATAATGGGGGGGGGGGGGAGGAGGTCTGAGACAGACACAAAATGAAGGTTGAGGGGCTCTCAACCCATGAATGGGAGAATGTGGGGTCCCTCTCTGATGTTTCAGCTGCAAGCAGTCATCCATTAGCACTTACAAATATGGTAGAAGACGTGGAAGGAACCCTACCTGAGATTCTACTCATGAAACATAAACAACATATCACTAGAGTATATTATTCAAATAGTTATATTATTCCTCTACTTTTTTGTGACTTTTATTTTACTTTTTATTTCTTGACTGATATATTTTTGAGTGGAAGGTCAAATGACATTTTGGACACATCCAGTAGTGCCAACACTTGAATTAGCTGAACTTGTGGCTTGGGTGGCAATGGATGATGCTGGTATCCCTGAGGAGATGGCTACGGAGGCCATGGATTCTAAGTCACCACTAAAGGTTCCACAATAGGAGACTATTGATACCACTCGCTTGATGGTGGGATTCAAGGTGGTATCCACTAAATGATAGGTTTAAGGGGCTGTGGTTAAAAATATTGTGATAGTGGAACCACAAAAAGAGGTCATTGGAGCATAATATTCTATGGAAGAGGAGGAAACTATGTCGATGGATGAGGTGATTAATGAAATTGTATTGGAAATTACTGCTCTAAAATTTCCACTAGTGGTGGCCATGGAAGTTAAGGCTGAAATCACACTACCAAGATGGGAAGCCAACATAGTCAAAAAATTTGTGTCTACCTCCATGGTTCTAGAAGAGTAAGGAGAGGAATCTTCCTCTCTAAATAATTTGGTGAGAAACTATTGCCCAAAATAGTTCTCTAGCCATCCACACTTGAGGATAATAATCTCTATCTACTTACATTCAATGATCTGTATTTGGAGGATCCGACCTATTCAATTTTGGTGGAATTTCTTCCATAATAGCTTGTACCAACCAAATATTTTGATGATTGGAGAAAAAGGGTTGCCAAGGATAACTGATATATCTATCGCAAGGCATGAAGGAATGTGAGAAATATCAGAACATTCATTTAAATAACTAAATTTCCATAGTGGACAGAATATCTCTACCATTAGTTAGTCAATATGATGAATGGTGGGGTGACCTATATCATTATTCATGTATTTCACTAGGACATTATCATTGAGTGAAAAAATTTGAAGTGGAAATACCTCGACCTATACTCAACGAAACATAATTCTGAGATCTCCTAGTATCTTTAGAAATATGGGAAATAGATTTCTCATCTAGAGGGGTCGGCCTAAGAGAATGAAACAGTCACTACTACTACATTATTAGTATGAGGGATCAATTTGTATAATTCGAGGCCGAAGTGGCTAAAACCAAGAAGGTAAAGGTTTATTGTTGGGATGATCAGAACTAGAAGTGGATAAATTCTAAAGATGTCTGTTGTGAGGCCGATGAGGAGAAACAAGACATAGTAGTGCACGAAAAATCTTGGTGGCCACCACGAAAAGGCTAGATGATCATGAGTGATGAATCATTAAAGAAAATACTTACAAGAATAATTTACATAGTAGTGTCTCCAATATTTGGATAAACCTATTATGATTTTCATTTTTTGATATCTATATGTTTGAACATGTTTCTTTTTACTACACTTCGATCATATTTCTAAGACTACTAACTATCAATCCCTAAGATCACATGATCAATGATCGATGTGAGAAACAAGAGGATACCATGTGATTGGTCAGTAGTATGAGACTTTTTTGGGTGAGGGAGGATATTTATGGAGGACTAGTCTCTTAGAACAACTGATATTCTTTTTTTTTCAACGTTCTCTATTGGGGTAAAGGGGTAATTCTCGGGGCATTGAATTCAACCCAAACAAAGGGGAATGTGGAGTGAGAATAATAAATTACCAAGATCTGGAACACATGGAGAGTGATTTCATGATGGAAGATAACTTATGACCATGTTCAAAACATTTCATACATGTCTCTTAGTCGATAATAGGGGTGAGAAAATTGGGATTTTTTCACTTACTTTGTTTGAAACATGGGGACATAACAAAATGTTTCCCAGAGTCCTAATGGGAATTTACCATGAATGGTTGGTGAACCTTGGCCAAACATGATTCTATTAGTGGGTCCCTTCAGATGTGGAGGTGGATAAAGATCCAAATGAGGGGTGTAAGAACCATGTCAATGAGGTGATGGAATGTTCAATTGGATTCTAACACTTTTATGATTGCACCGTCATCACTTAGAGCACATAGGTGTGGGCGTATCGGTCTGAAGAAAATCCAAACTCATCTTCAAGGGGGAGCATCATCTTGGATACTAAGTGATTGTAAAATGAAAGATGCAGTAGGTGACTAGAATCAGAGGAGAGGACCTTTGTGATGAGGGATTCAGATTCCATTTGATTTTACATTATGCAAAAGGCCTGATAGAAATTCAATTTAACATTATAAGTTGAGGATGGATAATTATACTATTTAATGTCATGTGATTAGGATGCATCATACAGTTTAATATAATGTGATGGGGATACAAATGTATATGTCTTATGTACCAAGTGGCCGATCATTTCATCCTTAATTCAGGTCAAAAATATCATCTCATATCCATTGTAAAGGGTATATTCATAGTTTAATGTTGAGCAAGAGGTACATAGAGAACCGACATCAGTGGTACCCACTCAACCATGGATGAGGTTGAGTATCCCAAATTGATATATGAATCATGGAGGGGAGATAAACCATAATTTAATGTGGTTTCATGTAGTCTTAATGCTATATAATATATTCAGCAGGGGGTTTTCATATTATTTGATGTTAAGATACTTATAAACGTAGGAAGAAATTATCAATGTAATACATGGGTTATTGAATGAAAATTACTCAACATGCATGGATTGATCTAATAGGACACCAGATACTACACAAATAATCTATGAGACAAACCACAAACATACAAATAGTTTAAAGTCATATGGCATATACCATATAAATAAATATAATGTTGTGATGTTTGGATTGGTTCGTGCAGCTCAACCCAATGGGTACAAAATCAACCAAAACAAGTAAGACCACATGATACAGAATCAGTGTGAGAAATAAGGTGTGGTGAGGAAACAACCCCAATCCATGGAAGAGCCTAGAAAAGGCAAGTTCATTACAAGTTTGGAATTCCACAAAAACACCGATCTTGCAAGTCAACACCCACATATGTATGGAGGGGGAACTATGAGGCTATTGGAATTCCACTAAAATATACGGAGGATGAAAGAAGATAAGTCAAGACTTTTGAGATCTGGATAATGGGTGACTAATGGGTAGGGGTAGACTGTTGACCAAGTTCGAAACACAGGGATGGAAACCACACTTGTAAATGTTGTGGTGAGAAAACACATGATTGACTATTGACTAAGTTAGAAACACATAATCAAGAACCTAGGGTGTTAGTAATGGAAAGAAGGGGAGCCTTTCCCAAATACCATCACTGTTAGAGGGCCTGTTTGGATTTGAAAGATGATGGAAATCCAAGGTAATAATGTCACTATGTGTGGGAATAATGTGAGGGAATGTCTATGTGAGATTAAACACTGTTGGTTCCACACCACAGCGTACATGGGGCATGACAAAGAGGCATATTGGGAAGTAGGATAAAAACTCGGGTGTTGAAAATAGTTTAGGCTCATATTGCATGGAATATGATTGGGCTAAAGGGCGAAAAAATTTGATGAATTTTTTGATGGGCATGTTGATGAAATGAATGGGTGTCACTATGTATCATAGGATGATGGGAATTAATCCACGTATAGTCTTGGATAGGTGAAGGCATTAGCTTCACTAGGAGTGAAGCCAATCATGCGAATGGGAGGTAAATGCTGATAGTTTAGAGTTATAGTTCTTAGACCTACAAAGAAGATCCAAAAAATTGTGTGGCACTGTGAGTTAACAAACATGGAAGGAATGAGGACCATAGAGGTCCAACTCCACACCACATATTCCTAGAACCTAGTTTCACATATTTTAAAGATGTATAGCCTAGACCATGACTATGTCCAAGGGAACAAAGAATTGGGGAATTTGCAGCTGGGCCCTGAGATGAGAATTCTGAACATCGCTACGTATCTAATCAAGATGGGAATCAAGACACATGTAAATAAATAATTTTGACGATATGCATGATTGATTATTTTTGACAGACCATTCATTCATCGTAAATATTTTTTTTCTAAAAAAGAACCAAAATTTTAAGAAATTAAAAATAATTTAAATATTAAAAATATTTAAAAAATATTAAATTTAATTAAAAATAATTAAAAAAGATTGAAAAATTAATTTTTTTTACATTTTTTTAAACAAATTAAAATGATATAAATATTTACAGTTAATTAAAATAATTAAAAAATTAAAAAAAATTAAAACTCATTTTAAAAAAAACATAAATAAAAGTAATACATAATTTCAAATATAATATTTTTGTCATCCAATATTAAAAAATAGTCATAAAACATCATAAATCATCAACTTTAAGTAGGTAGAGGATGATAACATGAAGGATCATGGAGAGGAATCTATATATAAACAACACATGCAAGTCCCCACATACACTGAAACATCTGGTCATCTCTCCAAAGCTACTACTCAGACTCCTCATCCATCTCTCTCTACATCTACTATATAATCTCAACCCAAGATCTCAACCTCTCCTCATACTGTGTAGCAGACGACAACATCAATCATGACTCTCCATGGCCTCCCATTGTTCTCATGGATGACATCACAAAAGTAACATAATAACTCATAGGTTTCAATCGAGAACCAAAACAAATCACCCAAAATTTCTTAACACGAAGAAATGTTTCTGGTATCTAGGACACCTCGTAGAAACCTGAATTACCAGTGGCATCTTGTTCAATCATGACTTCACTCTCCTGTGAATGATAAGTTGCAGCTTCATATGTTTTATTTAAAAATAATGACAAATTATAATAACAATTAAATTAATATTAATGAAATTTGAAAATAAAACTTAATATCCACAATATGGTGTTTTAGGTCACATTCATCTTATCTTGTATATGGGTAAATATAAATCTTCTTATAAACATTAAACTCTATAATAGATGGTTCAGTATCATCCTCTATAATAAAACATTCATGTTACAGTTACAATTTATATACATAAGCAAATAATATCAATTACCATATGTCATAGATGTATGAAAAATGTATGATTTACAACCCTTTATGTGACATCTTGCATCCCTCGTATCTATTGTCAAGATGGAAAACCCATCCTAAAATTCTATCATAGATAGTAGGAGAAAAATCCATCCCATTTTTGAGTTGAGATATTGTGAGGTCGATGGGAGATACAAGACTAATGGAAAACTATAGTAGAAGATTTATCCATAACCCTCTTTCTGAGGTTGTGTATAAATAGATGAAATAAATCACGTATATAAATCTTCCATGTCTCTCAGGTAGGATCTCCATGGATATCAATAACTAGATAAATAAATTATAAAAGAAAATTCAAAACAATAATTTAATAAATTTTAAAAATATATAATATTTAATAATGTATAATCTAGTGGTCGAACATCTGGGGAATCAAGATAAGGGGAACCAATTCCCCTGATCCCCATGGCTTAGAAATATAATTTCATAGAATCACATCTTCATTCCCAACTTCTAAATGTGAAAAAATGTTTAAATATGAAAAATAATCATAAAATTTTTACCAAAATTTATACAAAATGTTATTATAAAATAAATATCATAAACAATTAAAAATACCTCTTTATATGAGGATCAAAATAAACTAGCGGTCTTTTCATAGGAATAGGATCTAGAATCATCAGTCAAGAAAGAACACACCCCATATTAATAGGCACACCATCCTTGGGATCAACTAAATTAGGGTTTTCATTTGGAAGTATGGCATTAGTAAGAGAATGAAATAAATCATCAAGATCATCTCTAGAAATCTGGAACAAATATTATTAACTGTATGAAATTGTTGATACATATATTTAATGTGAAAACTAATAAATACCCAAATATAATAATATTACCTATAAAAAATTGTTATTAAAAGTATAAAATATATAAAACTAATAAATATTAGAATATATTAATTACCTATAAATAAATACATGAATATAATACGTCAATCAGTATCTTATTCATCATTTTCATCAATAAAAATGTCTTCATCTTCATCTTCATCATCATAAAATTCCACATGACTTTTAGTTTCATCATCCTTTATTACGTTGTCAACATTATCTTTATCAACAACACTTTATTAGGGGGTTTCATCATCGATATCTATATATATTCGGGTAAGTGATAAATTTTTGGGATGTTTCTTGAAAACTTTTAATATGTTTCACTTTAAATAACCATTTTCATTTTCAATAAATTGATTACTGCATGATTTCATTTTTATCACATGCCACCAGTCATTCAAATCTCTCAAAACATGAAATTAAATCTATAATAAACTTAATTTTCTTGATGAGCCAACATAAATGGTTCTTTTTATGCAATAATATTGTTACATTGAATGTGAAACGCTCCATGTCATTGATGAACTTGCAACCCTCAATCAGTATCAAACCAATGAAATTTAAATATTGTTACATAATTTGGTGATAGATAACATAACTCAATTATTTGATCAAGTATACCTAAAAATTAAACTCCAATTTCCTTATAATGAAATCCTTTCAAATAAACACCACTATTTATTGATTTATTTCAGTCACCATATGAGTGTGTATGGAATTGAAATAAATTAACCACATACCCATTATAATATTATACAAATATTGATGAATGGTTTTGTAGCCAACATAATCAGCTATTAATAATATTTTCATGATGTGTTTTTTTAAATAATAAAAATTAATAATAATAAATATCATTACAAAAATTGATTTATTATTCCACAAAAATAAACACAAATCACTAGTATTTGAAGCCAATATAAAAATTGTTATTGATGGAGTTATTCAAGAACAGTATATATAATTTGTATAAATTATATCTTTATATAATCATCATATAGTATAAAATATTTAATGTAATTAATGTTATCCTTTATAAATATATATCAAAATTTTAAAAAAAAGTACTTACTACAAAAATCTTTTAATTTCTTCACAACTGAAGAGAACATATATATGATATTTGTGGAGTTCTTCATCTAAAAAACCATTTTTCACAATAACTACTAAAACCAATCCTAGGTTGATTAAAAATTGAAAATTGATGGTCTGTGACATAATTATCATTTTTCACATTGCGACCCATCTACTTATGTTTTGCAGGATATCCCAATTGAAAATAAAAAGAGCATAAATTTGAAATTTCCACTTGTAGGTATGTTTATCCAATTGAACCTTCAACTGAATTTTTTTTATGTAATGTCTTCTTTAGATTTGTCATATATATATATGAAATGGATACATCCATTAGAATTATATTGGAACTTAACGTTTATCTTCATACTGAAAATTTAATATTAAATTTTACATTCAATCAAATAAGCATGGAAGGAACTTTTTATGCAATTTACATAAAACTAAAACAAAATCATTTTGTATAATACTTAATTTAACATTATCTGATTATTCCTCACAATTATCTCAGATTAAATATGATATTTCAGTCAAAACATCCCATATTTAATATTTCAACATCCCTCTATGACCAATAGGCAGTAATATAACATGGCAGTCATGACTTCATAAACCAATAATATGCCCGTTTCGGATGAATAGAGAAAAATTAGAAGAATAACCATATAGTAACTTCAAATCTCAAATACATTGAAAAATAATAAATGAAATTATTTAAAATGTTCATACGCTTCTTTTGGATTCATTAAATTTTTAGATATTTGATTTAAAAAAAAATTCATCTTAAGGATGTCTACTAATTTGGGAAAGATCTAACCATGGATTTAAGTTATCTTTGGTCTTATCAGGTGTGTCCAGAATAGTATAAAATTTTTCTTTGATAATCTAATTTCAATATGCATTACATCTATCATGTGATGAACCAAAATATCATATCAATATGGAAGGTCCCAAAAAAATACTCCTCTTTATCCCATTAAAATCTTTCCAAAAATCATTTATTTTTTGATCCTCTATACTAGGGCCAAAAGAAACATGAGGTATTGTAGAGATTATAGATTTTACCTAAATACACAAGAGAACTGATTGAGTTTCATCTCTTTCAATTCAACATTTGGTAATATTATTTTCATTATTTCAAAAAGGGTGATTGATATGATGAAATATCCAATGGAATTCAATGTAACTATTTTATCTCACATTACCATGTATAAATGATTTTTCCCTGCCATATAGTATTGACATGATTTTAGACCATCTATTCTCTATTCATATAACATACCATATAGTAAAAATTCACTGATCATCCATATTAACACAACCTTTAGTATAAAATTATGATCCAAATAAAATGTAGTCACACCATTGTTCCATGATGAAATTAACTTATATATTAGTTTATTAAAATAGACATAAAAATTATTCTTTGGATGCCCTATAATTAAGAGTTACAAATATATATATGGTTTTTTCATCAGCTTCCAAGGTGGTAAGTTGTATGGATTAATGAAAACATAAAAATAAGAATATTGACTGTTTTGAGCACCAAATGAAAAAATCCCATTAGTAGAAAGACCCAAATTGTGTTTTACAAGGTTCTGAAGGAAAATAAGATTTCTTCTGATCAATGTTTTTCCATGAATCCCCATCACATGGATGATTTAAGTTATCATTGATGGAAATATTTTATTTATTCCAAGACATCAATGCAGATGTGTTGTGAGACATAAATAAAAATTGTAAACAATGTGTAATTGAAAAATAGCTCAATTGTTACATAGGAAATATAGACTTTCATTATTGTGACTCTTTATACCTATATTCTCCACATGTTTGAAAATTAAAAAATGATTAATAATCACCATAATATAATATGATGTCATTTGAACATAATGAATATTCTGATAACTAAGACCCAAATTATTAACCAACCTCTTACTTTCATTGAAACTTGTTGGTAATGTATTTCCATTTGGAAAAATACATTTTAAAAATAATTTTATTTGATAAAATCAACTATTTGACACTCATAAATCTGATTTAATATCCATAAATTTGTTAATAGATTCAGGTTTGTTCTTCTGGAATCCTAGATATAAAGACTTCTCAGCAAATTTCAAAAAATTGTAAAACAAAGAATGTTTTATTTCAGGAATTCTAATGTAATTATGATTTATTTTTTTATCAAATATATAGACCAACATCATCATATACTAAATTATAAAATGATGGAGTCAAAAGTATAAAATTTTAATTTTTATTGAATTCTATTCACCATGTTGATACCAAAAAAATAATCTTTACGAAAAACAAAACCAAATACATGATGTCCATCATTGTCATACATTTCAAATATCTGATGATCACATTTCCCGCATGGAAAATTAATTATTCCTTCCAAAAAAATCCTACTTCAACTAAACAAATGATATAAACGTTTTAACACCATCAATGTAGACATTATTTTTACCAGGACTTTTGAGATTTATGAGATGATTTATCCAATCACGGTTGCATAATAGAAACTATTGTTGACTTCCTAAGACCATAGTTATCTTAAAAAACAACAAAAATAAAAACAAATATTACTGACCAGACTGATGTGTTGGGTTAGCACTGGAATACAGGGCCCACAAATGCTCGACACAAATAAAATGAAGATATTAAATATATTATATCATACACACTCTATTTTTAAAAATTATATAATATCTCTTGAACGATGTACCATGTCAAAACCCTAAGACCACTATTAGTTTAGGGATGATGGGTATACACTAGGCGTGACATAAGATTTGTTCCCATCAAGTGTTTCATAATGTCAAATGAAGGAGTATCATTTTTATTCATTTATTAATATTACATATATTACAAAATTTATACAAATTATTAATTAAAAATATTTTATGAAGAATTTTGAATTTCTAATAGAGTAATTTTTATATTTTTTTGCAAGGTTTCACAAAAAGTTTTGTATTAATTACATTTTTTAAAATTTTTACATCTGATATAATTATTTTTAAGTAATATTAAATATTTATTATTTATAATTGAATTTATAGTATATATTACTATTTCATAATAACAACTATTATTTCATATTCTTCTTTTTAATTTTTATTCAAAATTTTCATAATTACCAAAAAATTTCAAATTATTAAAAATATTTTGTAATTAACATAAATATTTACTATTTATTAATAATATTAACTAAATTATTATTATTTATTATAAATTCTTTAATGATTATTATTATTTATGAAAATTATTATTTGATTTTTAATAATTAATACATTTATATGCATGTCATGATTTTGGAATTAATATCAATACATTTAATTAATTTTGACAATATTGAAAAAAATATACTTATAAAATTTATATTAACATATATAATCATATATATATATATATTAAATCAAAAAATTTTAAAAAACGTTTACATATACATATTCTGATGTAAATATATATTTTTATATATATTACACGATTTCATAATCAAATATATTTTTACATGTTTTTAAAAAAAGTTTTTGTGTGTGTGTGTGTGTTTGTATATAAAAAACTATATACATTTTAAATATATATATGTGTGTGAGTGTGTGTCAAAAACTGTACACATTTTTTAAAGCGTATATATAAATATTCATATGTTAAGACAAACACATATATTTAAATATATATTAAAAACCTTACATGTTTTTTATACAATATATATATATATATATATATATATATATATTAAAAACATCACATTTTTTAAAAAAAATTATATATATATATATATATATATATTCATAAGATATTATTTATATATATTAATATTTAAAGATTTCTTAATTAATATAAATACATCAAATATATTCTGACAATTTTTTAAATCAAATACACATAACAAATTTATATATAAATGGATATAAACATACAAACATAAAAACGCATATATAAAATGATGCATTTTTTTAATATATATATATATATATATTCACCCTTAATTAATGTAAATAAACATATTTTTTTATAAATTAATAAAAATCATAATAATTTAATAGAAAGTAAAAAAATATATTATAAATTACAATAAAGGTGTAAATTATTGAATTTAGAATTTTTAGGTCATGATAAATTACTAATTTGTGTCATGCATCTCTAAGTGACAATCAAATTTGTTATTGATCCTAACCAAAAAATTGAATACCAATTTCATTTTTACTTTTCTAGTAATTTAAAATAATTTATATATACACACACACACACATTAAAATATCAAAATTAAATAGGGAGGATGAAGAATAAAGGGATGTGTAGGTTAAATGAAATTATTTATCGAGATTAATGTCTTCATCATAATTATTTTAATTAATACAACAATTATATGAATTATTTTGGATTTCTAATAGTTGTTAGATTTTTTTAAAAAAATTATAAATTATTAATATTATTTTATAATTAACAAAATATATAATTTATTTATAATAATTACTCAATGATAATTAAATATTATAAATTATTTAATAATTTTTACTAATAATTTTAATTAACACTACATTTTTTATAATTAATTTTTTATTTATTTTAAAAAATTCTATGCATTTATTATAGTTTTTAAAAAAGAATCAAAAAATATATCCTAATTATTATCAACTAAGATTTTAATAATAATTACTTATTTTAAATGGTAATAATTGTTTCCATAATCTAATATTTTAACATTTATTTATAAAAAATGTCATATAAATAACATTTCATTAAGGCGTTTTCATTAAATTATTTTTCTCATATTTAATAAAAAACATTGATTTCTTTTATTTTGTATTATATATATATATATATTATTTAATTTCTTAATCAAATATATGTACGTAAAATTTATTCTTACATGTTTTTAAACAAATTGACATATCAAATATATATATATATAGATACACATGCACACACACACACACAAATATAAAACCATACATGTTATTTTTTAAATATATATATATATATATAAATATGTTAAGACACACACAAAAAAATATATATATCTCCAAATGTTTACAAAATTATATTTACACATTTAAAATAAATTAAATCAATCATAATATAGAAAAAGGCTCAGAAATCAATGTCACTATCCAATAATTATCATAATTCATAAAAATAAATATCAATATAACCATGTTATACTATTTACCAATTAAAATTTTATTTGTAAAACTCATCAATTCTGGATATCCCTATAAATAATTTTCTTAATTATTATTTTTAAAATAATAATATAAAATATTAAACATCCAATAACCCTAAACAAAAAATAATAAAATATTAAATCTAACGATCAAATAATGAGAAAAAAACCATAAATAAAATAAAATAAACTCATGCGAATCCAAATGACACCCAAATAGGAAATAATATATTTATATTAACCCTACAGATCAAATAAATTATAATATGTGGAAAATATTAACAGATTTTCTGAAAAAACCAATATTTACAATATTGAACTGAAACTTTTTAAATTAATGAAGGATGATAGAAGAGGGGTCCGTACTAAGCGGATCTGAGCTGGAAAACCCAAGGTATCATTGTATTGCGACTGTGTGGGAGAGGTATTGTGAATGTGTGAAAGAGAGAGAAGCATTTTGGGACATTCATATGAGAGGAATTGATAGAGCGACGTTGTGGGAGATAAATAAGGGAGGAGGAAGAAGAAAGGGTCACATAGGTTAAATAAAAAGATTAATTATGACGGGCTATTTGCAAGAAAAATAATTCCATCGCAAATTGTTATTCAGTCAAAATTATTTATGGCGAGCATTAGTTCCTATAAAAAATAATTCTGATTATACGGGTATTTGTGAAAATATTAATATTTTGTCACAAATTCCCATTGCTACTATGTTTGGCATTGGGTAATGGATATGCCTGCTAAAACTATTTGCAAAGGAACAATTATTTCATCATAAAAACTAATTAATAACTATTGAACAATTATTCTGCCACATAATGTTGTAATCCAGATACTATTTAAGATAGGTTATCTTTTCTCTGTAATTTACCTTTCAAAAATTATTGATTTTCTAGTAGTGATAATGGGTGAATAATGGGAGGGGATCGACTTTTTCCCATCATTGAAACATACGGACCACAAGAACACTAGTCAAGGATGGGGTGAACAAACACATGATTGAATTTTTACCATGTTTAAAACACAGAATCTTGCACCTGGGGAATTGGGTAGGAATGTGAGTTGAGCCTAGTCCAAAAATCATCCCCATTAGGGGTGCCATTTGGATTTGAAAGATGATGGGAGTCCAAGATGAGAAATACTCATAGTGTGGGAGTAAAGTGAGACAATTTCTTTGTGGGACTCAACACTCTTGGTTCCACACCACATTATACTTAGGATAATCTAATTCGGCATATCATGAAGTAGGATTAGAACCTAGGTGCTCAAAATATTTTTGGGTCATATTTTATTGACCATGATGGGGCCCAAGGGATATTTTTTTTGATGAATTTTCATCTGGGATTGTAAATGAAACGCATGGGCCTTAATATAAATTATTTGAGGTTGGGAATCAATACACATGTAGTTATATATAACTAAAATCATATTATTCAATATTATTTAATAAGAATATGTGAATGAGAGGATAATGATCATAGTTTAGGGTTGTAGGGATCAGACATACAAAGATTCTCCAACTGGATATGTATGACACTGTGCATCAAAAAACCTTGAATGAATGAGGATCAAAGAGTCATAGAACCACAACACACAATCATGGAACCTAGTTTTGAATAGTTTAAGGTTATACGACCTGAACCATGGCCACATGAAAGGGGCTAAATAATTGGTGAATTTGAGACTGGGCACTGCGATGAGAATTCAACGCATCACTAATTATTACATTGGGATGGTAATCAAGACACAACGAGTTCTACAACATTTCATGGTAGATGACTCACTCATATATTAGAGAGCCTCTATTGTGAAGGAATATTAGGCATACCATGGTCATCGTGGGAAATCCCATGTCCATGGCATGTGTCAATTCTTGTTAACCATCCCATACTTATCGTATATGGAATCCTGGTTAATGGTCGGATAGAAATCATCTCTTGATTAAGAGGAATATCAGTCTTGTATGGGGAAGAATCATAATTTAACTTCATATGTTTATGTTGTATGGAATATTAGTTTAATGTTATACAGATCAAACTGTAGGGGATGATAATAGTTTAAGGTCATAATTCTTAGAACTAGACCCCCATTTTAAGGTCATATATCTAGGAAAAAGTGGTCATTTTAATACCATGTTCTTGGGAAGTGGAATCATAGTTTATGGTCGTAGATCTTGAACCATGGTATGTTCCAAATGGATATACGAATCTTGGTGAGTTACAAAACCTGGCGTGAATGAGTACTAAAGATACCCAACACCCCACAACACATTCCTGATAATAACTCACACATAGTTTAATGTTGTGATTATTTAACTAGGGGATCCCTCATAAGATATACTTCATGAGGAACATGGATTTTTGGGGATGAGTGATAATATCTATGTCCATGGTGATCTAATAGTGAGCTCCATTAGAATTTACCTTGTGAATGATGCAAGCTGCATCCCACTTAGGTTCCATCTTTGGTGGCTTCTTACCAGGTATAATTAGCTTTCAGAGTTCAAGTAATGTATTAGTATATAAGAATGAGTGTATCTGAAACTTCTTTTTGAACACTCTTTCAATATTTTTCTAGTGCCTCTCTAGATTTTTCAAGGCTAGGATCTTATTGTATTCCAGCGATTCAAGCTAATCTAGACGGAATTTTTTCATTTCATTCTGGAATCTGTTGGACTTATTACAGTATTCAGAGTGACATTAGATGAATATCAATGTGCATGACTACCTCTTTTCTTTACACTAGGTAATATGGAGTCACATGGGTAGAATTATGAGTCATTTTCTGATAGGATCAGATGGAATTGGGGAGCTTGTGCATACCAATTTTCTTTTTTTCCCACCATTTTCATTATAATGTTAGATAGTTTCTTATTTAAATCCTTGATCTTCCCATTTTCTAGTGCGTGATAGAGGTAAGTATGATTTGTCCAGATGTTTTAATTATCATACAAATAATTTAGCTCAGTAGCATTAAATTTTGCGTCATTATTTGTATAAATGGTGTGAGGAAATATGATTTATTAGATGGTGTGGTAGATCATGTTGTTAACCATAGATCGGGCCTTAACTTCTGTGAGTGGAATCAATTATTCCTAATTGTAGAAAAAATCCATCATGATTATAATGAACATGCAGTTGAGGGATGTAGTATGTGGATATTGTCCTGCAACATTAAGTCCCCATAATAAAAAAGTCCAAGAATACATTGTGGTGCAGAGGGCCTTTCTCAATTGATGTAGAAAGAAGGAGTGGATCTAAAACATGTGAAACCTCTTGGAATACTCATTGATATCATGGAAAATTGTGGGATAGAAATATCATAGACATTATATTTGGTGAGAAAGATTCAAAACTACCTATTGAGAACTGCATGAAATGGCATAAAATTCATACATACCCTAAGGAATCTCAACTCCCTAGACTAAATAGAAGATAAATTCCATAATACAACATCTTTATAGTGTTTTCTTGAGATTGGACCCACTATGGAGGGTGAACTGTATTTCGAGCTGACAAACTCGCTCACGTTCGACTTGATCTCATTGTAGAATTACACAATGTAGATACTCTTTGAAATAAATTTTCCAATCAGGGGTTTCCTCTACTATTGGATAACCAAAGGGTCCTGATGTTGAAGCACCAAAATCCAGTTGATTTATATTTTTGATGTCTTCATAGACAGAATTTATGGGAGAAACCACTCTCTAATGTGCCACTCGAATGAACAAGTAATCCTAGATAGCCTCTTCATGAGATTCTGGTAAATTGAAGAATGTTCTAGCTCAACTATTTTGTGACCAGGGACATGAGTTAATTCTAGATGAGACAGAAACATAGGAAATAGTTGGATCACGTTCTTCAGTATGGACACGAGATCTGGATTCATAACGATATAATCACTGCCGATCTATTTAATGAATAACTCAAAGTATACCTTCACATGTAAGCAAGGGACTATAACATATAGTGCTAGATCAATACTAGAAATAATAATTTAATATTATACATTGTTATTAGTATAACCCTATGATAGAAGGAATGAATATGGAAGGACAACCTATGTTAAGGTGATGAAGATGATCCCTAAGCCTACTCTATTAAATTTGCGATTGTTAAGACATCATCTAATTGGGATACGAAAGTCACCATTGAAATGCATCTACTAGCATGTCATAGCCTAGTCCACTAAAAGGATTATTGAATCTGGGAAATCAATATTCAATTTTAGTTA
Organism: Viscum album; assembly: GCA_963277665.1. NCBI lineage: Eukaryota > Viridiplantae > Streptophyta > Magnoliopsida > Santalales > Viscaceae > Viscum > Viscum album. The sequence continues at coordinate 44,401,258 of OY728162.1, forward strand.
TTTAGGGGATAAATGAGTGGAAATGACATCATTCAACACCTAATCATTGATGGATTTCAATAGAATGAACCTGATATCAAATTTATAAAGGACCATTGACTAGCTTGGAAACCATCCTATCAGTATGGGGTGTTTTAGGATATAATTCAGTAGGTTTACTAGGAGAACCATTTTTATCTCATTATCCTTCAAATAATTCCACAACATCATCACTTTAAAAATGATATAATGGTAATTTTTATCAATATGGGAGTACATGGCCTCCATGTTAAGGAGCATGTGGCTGAGATAATATATATTATTATCTCATACATTATTTTTCTTATGGGTGGGAATCAAACCATGGGTCCATTTTAGGGTGGTCATGTAGAGGTTTGGGGGATTCCCATAGAATGATGGAATCAAAGTTGGAGGTTCTTTCAGTTATTTCTAGATTTCCTCAAAGGTGGTATCGAAATATTCATCCCACCGGTAAAAAATGAATTTTTTTTCATGATACTTGAAAATGTCTTACACATTCATTTCATATTCAATATGATCCTAAATATATATTCTAATTGTCCTTGAATACCTCATTGCTCCTAGAGGGTACACAGAAGATGCATCTAGCTGTTGGAATTGATCTTCTAGGGGTCGATCTCAATACCTCTGTATCTAACAAAGAAGATGAGAAACTTCCTACATGTAATCCCAAAGGCTCACTTACAGGGGTTAATTTTCAAATTCCTGGAGTGATAGAAGACGAAAAAATTCTCAACATATCTAATATATTACTAAAACTATCAGTATTTGACCACCAAGTCGACTATTTAAAATTCTACTAACACCCCGAGGATCGATTTGATGATGGGGTGCATGTCCCGTTAATAAGTGTCCCCTTTAGTCTTCAGGACAAAAGGAATAAACTGATAGAATAAGTTCCATTATGGAACCTTGAATGAGGTAGAATCATAATCCTCTAGGGCCATTCAGATAAAATTTTATCTAGACTATCCATCCATGAAGGAGAGAGCCTGGATCCCATATGTGGCATCAATCAACATCTCCATTATTGTAAGGGAAAATTATACTTTGTGAAATGGATATTGAGATACTAAAATTTTATAAAAAATCAGATTTTATCATTATTTATCTTTATGAGAATTATTTTTACTATCTATTTGGGATACTGGTCCCACCATAATGAAGTTATCCTTGACAGGATTATTAAAATCTTCCTTGACAATGGTAACATGGGCACGGTGTATTTTTCTAGGATGTTTTTTAAAACCACGATGACTTCTTGGGAGGCCAAGATAATGGATGATGAAAAATGGATATTTTTTTGGAATCTCATCATAGCTCCAGGAAAACGTATTGTGATGCTGCTTTAGGAAAGTCACATACTTTCTAAATCTCCTCTGGGGAAATTGCTTTACTGATCATCATCACCATCATATCTACCTCAGTACCAAAATTTACCTGAATCAACTCCTATATGGGAGTGTAAAAAACCTATTTGAATGTAGAAATATTATATTATATGTCCTACTAATCATATGTTGTAGTAGAATCCGTGGTAGGGGGTTCATCTAGGCTAAATGATTCTGGAAGCTTATTGTTGCCTTAATGGGTGGGCATGAAATCTCCTATGGGGGAATAATTCTTAGATATAACCATGAAAATGGTGGATATTTTCAAAATTTAATTAATCATTCAACCACAAGGTCCAATACTTATTCCAAATAAATGGTGGTAGGTTGGCTTCTTTTGGTTCAACCCTCCTCTGAAGAACAAGAGTCAATATCAAGATATAGTTGTCATAGTGAGAACCTCTTGATATATCCTAGTGGTAGGGGATTTTGATATCACCCAACCCTAGCCTATGTAGGAGTAAGGAAATTAACAGAAAAAATATGAGATAAATTAATTAAAAAATAAAATAAATAATTATTAGGATTTCACCTTTTCATAATGGTTGTATATATTCTTAACCCATTACCTTTTTGTCATTATTTTAGTTATAGCCTCGAAGTCCAATCATGCACAAGCACGAACAACATCGAAAGAACAACCACAACCTGAGAAAACGAATCCATGTGTATAAGAAAATAATTCCTATGTTAATAATGCTATAAAGAAATAAATAAAACATAAATATGACACAATAAATTAATAAAATTTCAATTATAAACGCAAAACATATAATTTGGGTCATTCCGTGTATACTGTGTATCATATTGTGTGAATGAACATGGTAAATGGGTGAATAATCCCTGTTGATAAAGTCATTTCTTTATGATCTCTATAATAATTAACAAAATACGTATCAGATAGTAATATAGAAGAAACTAAATAAAAAATAGATAACGTGATGAGAAAATCAACTAAATAATAAGTGGGAAGTCACATATTCATGATATATGTGTACATTCTAACATCTGGTATGCTTCCTATTCATTTCTAAACAAATATAATTCATCTTGTGAATACTGGTATTTTTGACAATCATAGTATTACTATAAAATATAAATACCCAAAAGATCAATACAAATTTTAAATTAAATAGTAGTTATAGTTAAAAATACCTCTTCATGGATTCTATTTTTTTTATGGTATATGATATCTCTCATAAATTTATAAACATAATAACCAAAATCTTCTCGATTTTTTTTTATTTTAGACACTAAATAAACATTGAAAAAATATATAATTTTTATTGATGTTTTTGGATAGTAAAATCTTATTATATATACCTTGATACATAACTACCTATTGAACTTGTCAAGATCCTTGTGCGCTTGGACTATCCTTATGCCATGATTTTCATAATATGTTAAAATTTCTCTATCATGATAAAATTATCATTAAAAATAATAAAAAATATATAACATTAAGGATATTCTTAAAATTAGATTTTGTGTATTAAAAGTTGAAAAACATCATCATGTGTTATCTATTTTTTCGATATCTAGGAAGTTAATCTAGAAAATAAATAATTAGAGAATCAGAATTTACCATATTGTTTATCCAATGTTAACTAGAACAAAAAAAATTAATATGTAATTAATGGAATGAAAATATATTTTATATGATTCAATTATAAATTTTTACCCCTGCATCCTTAGTATTAAGAGGATCATGTTATTTGTATGTTTTTTTCAAACCATTTTTCCATTTTTCAAATATTTCACCCTTAATATTTATTTTTATTCTTTCTCTATAGAAGTTATGTGAGGAAAAATGATTCAATATTTATGTCCATGGGATAATACCATCAATTATTATTCATATATAAACCTGACAAAAAATTTGAAATGTATTGATTCATAATTAACATAGTAAATAAACTATTGAAGAAACAAATCCTGAAAACACAACACATGTATACATTTAGAACTGAGAAGCCTGGATATTAATACTTGAGGATTTAATTTAAATTTTCAATAGATATGTATTTTTTAATGGCCTCTACAAAAATTTGTTCTTTAAAATCAACAATGTGATTACTACCAATTTGTGGCATTGTTTCTTCTTGAACCTTCAATGTTAGTTAATGTGGTTATTGAATGGGCATAGTAAATGTTCTTTTTGAATAGATTTAAAATCGGTCAGTTGAGCCTTCATATGGTTTTTATTTTATTGTTCATTTCACCCCATACCTTTTCCCATATGTAATAACAATCGTCGGTTCATACATCTTTTCATTAATTGTTTAATGATTATCATGAAAAATAAATTATAAATGAATACCTATTTGTCAGCATGTTTTTCACAAGAATTGAATTCCATGATACAAGTGTTCCAATAGCTTGGTCATCTATATGAATATTTATTTCAACAAGTGGAATAGGTAGATCGTTGCTCGGCACATGAGCTATGATAATCCCCACTCTCACAAGACCTGTTGGATGTGTTCTGTTGATTAGACTATCTTCTTGAATATTGAACATATTATCCCTCACAATAATGAGATGGATGGGTGTTGATAGACATAAATCATAGTCATTTTCTCCCTATAGAATATTAGTATAAGAAATTTATCAGTGTCTATTAGCTTCACATTTCAAATAAACAATTATGAGAATTTCTATTACCTCATCTAAGACAGCTTATTGAGGGGAATAGATTTCCTCAAAGATGGTGGGGGTGGTGTGGGAAATCCATACAGTTCTTGTTTTAATATTTTTATTCTCTTTGAATCCATGAATAATATTTTCTATAAAATCAAACTGCCGATACAATTTTTCCTCAAGGTAATATAGTTTTTCTTTCATCTATTTCATTTCATTATATTTATCCTCCTGTTGTTTTATTTTCATAAAATATATTCTAGACGTCACCCCAAAGCCCACACCTCTGATTCGACCACACATTTCTATCCAATTCGAGGAAAACAATAATAGTTATTCATACATTATAGGTTTTTATGATTCATAGGTCTAAGAAGGATAGAAAATATAGAAAAATATGTAAGCATTGTTATGTAATAGTTGTTGAAGGAAAATAATATTTTTATTATTTCATATTTACCCATGTTTCCAACAATTTTTATGTGTTTTAATCTATTAGTATACCATATTTATTTACATGTTCCTCCTTCCATACCACATTACGTGGGATAAAAGTGGATTTGGATATAGATTCATCAATCTGCATATAAAGAGAGAAACATTATTATTTTGTCGTTAATATCATGTAAAAGTATTATGGTATATTTATAATATTTACCATTATTATTTAAATTTTTGTGTACCCCATCCTTGATTTACAGTAGGGGTATGTTGGATTTTCTACCCAATCCTTATTTTAATCACTCAGTTTCTATTTCATAACTGAAAAATTCTCAGTCTAAGATATTGATACAGATATTCTCTAAAAATGTATTACCTACAAAAATGTACCGAAAAAAATCTCCCTTTATTGGCTAATAAGATGTTCATACATTTGTGATGGGTGAACATTTATTTTCCTTTCATCATAATCTATATGAAATTTCATTAAATTTGTTTGAAATCCTCTTTGAGACATTCAATCGAGCATTCATAAAAATTTATTTTGGGGGTCATCTACTATAAAATTACTTTTCATGGAACAGTGAAACGTATGTCATTGTTTTATTATTTTTTTTGTAAAATTAAGAAATGATATGTTAATTTTACTATAATAACTTCCCAATTCAGTTTCTTAATCATTGTAACAAAATGGTTCTATGAATCTATATTATTTTATTTTTTTGTAAAATTATGAATGGATATGTTAATGTTACATTGCTATTGTAAGATAATACACACACTATTAGTTCTCTAGTTAGCCTTGAAAGTGAATATGAAATTGAATCCGGTGTTTCATTTGACTCCTTAAAAATATAGAACAAAAATTGTGCTATAAATTTTTGATTATGTGTATTTTATATCTATATTTTATCCCTTCATGGATTAAAATGCCCCCAAATTTCATTATGGGTTTCAACAAATGGAGAAACCTCTAAACTGTTATGTAAAACATTAATATGTACTAACTCCCAATTTGTAATATTAATTATGAAAAAATCACTTCCAGAAATTCCTTCACCCACATGGTGCCCAGTGTGATGAGATTTTGGAAGACCAATGTTTTCCTGAAGTGAATGGAAATCAGTACCAAATTTAGCATCTTTCATAACAATATATCGCTCCACAATACAACCCTCGGTAAAACTCAGATTTTTTACATAAACATTCAAAATATCCATATACCATTCAATATGGTATATCCCTCTACTTTGTATAAAACCACATAGTCAGAAATATCTTACCAATTAATCTATCATGTGAACCATCATATCAAATAATTTTTGTGGGAAGAACATCAAAAATTAACAAAATTTGACAAAAAATTATTTTCCATAGTAAGAAATTTTGATGGGACAATAAAATTTGTGTATATAGCATTGAAAAAATAAATATAACTTGATTAATTTATGAAAAAAATATAGGTAAAATGAAACATCATGATACAAGAATTAGATCTTAAATCAAAACATAAAAATTATGTGATTAAATACACATTAACATTAAATCAGTTATTGAAATGATAATCTTGATATTTGATGAATACCCCGATGAAACCATTACATGATTAAAGAAGTTTTAAAACTGATATCTTTCCATCCTAGGAAGAGTATAAGAAAGTAGAGGAATAAAAATATGTTTTTGACCTTTCACATGAACCAACTCTTCTTGTATTCCCATGTAAATCATTTCTAACCTGGCCTTATTTCTATCCATAGTTCTTCTGGTTTCATTTAGTAACGTTCCAATAGAAACCATCACATTAATTGTTTAAACATGAATAACATAAATAAATTTTATGACATACAAAAAATTCCAGCATGGTAATTTAAAAAAGAAATTATTTTTTTTTCAAATGGGTTTCATAAGGTATTTAGATAAAGGTTTACCAAAAGAAGTGTCCATATAATTTACATAATCAAATAGTTGATCATCTATTATTGGAGATGGTACTGTACATTCTTCTGAAATCCCATAAAATGATGTCATCATAGATTATTAGTTTTCTCATCAGGGTAGAAATATATAATTTCTTAAAAATATAGTTTCCAATGAATGTTTCAACTTAATTGACTGAGTACCTTGTTCACAAATAGAAAACCCTTGAGTTCCATTAATTCTATATCTTGAAAAATTTCTAAACCCTATAAAGTCAATTAGTTTCCCATAAAACATGGATCTAAATGTGAAATCTTTTTTTGTAAGAATCAGTCAACATAACACCTGAATCCCATAATAATTTCAAATACTCGACGAATTGAACCAAATAATGTTCAATATCATTACCCAGTTATTATGGACTTGATATAAGTATAAATATATTAATATATTTTCATTTCAAATATATCTATTGTGGAAAGTTAGAATTTAACAACATAATCAGAATTGTACTATGAGTGTTTCTTTTAAAATATAAAAGCTTGAATCCATATGTAGATAATGCAAGATAATGGATTCTCATATGGTTTCTATATTTAGGATAGTCATGATAAATTATCTTCCACTAGGTAGAGTTTTCTGGGTGATGAAGTTCCCCATCTTAATTTCTTCTATCACCATGCCACAATAATTTCCCTGCAGTCTCATCACTACCATATAGGAACCTAAACATTTTAATGATTGGAATTCACTATAAAACATTCTATGGACAAGTTTTGTCATTATTTTATCAAGAAACACCACACTCTGGGCATTATTAAGTTGATTTGTGTTCATTGGGAAATAGTATACAACCATTTGGAAAATTATGAATTTTTTTAGAGATCATACCCATATAACATAGAATTAATTTCGAGTCATATGTTTGGATATAGAGCTCATTATCTTGTGGGAGGATATTATTCAAGAGAGAAAGTAGCTCAGTAAAACTCGTATCACTACATCTGTTAAAAGTTTTTAAATTATATAGCTTCAGTATTGGTGACAATGTAATATATTTATTTAAGATCTCATAAAATGGTGTATTTTCACAACTTGTTAACTTCTCAAATAGTTTTGAAAAATAGTGAAGTTAATATTCACCTATAATTTTCATTTCTTCAATATGATCTTCATCAAAATTCACACATATATTCACATCATTGATACAACCTTCATTATTTTAGCCAGCTGTAATCTTATCAGATGATTGATAGAACATAGTTCTAACCCAATCATTAACTACATTATATTTTTTTCCATGATTACTTCTACATCTATAACTTCAATCTATTCTATGACAGATCAAGTGTTCTTCTTAATCTTATGGAATAATTAGTCTTGAATAACAACAACAAAAACATAGAAAAATGATTTGATAAGGGTCATCTGCGTGATATTTTTCAAACTTGATGAACTCTTTCACCCCATATTTATACATCTTTGTTATACGATTTGTATTCATCCATTTTCTATTCATATACATCATATATGATTCCAAAATATTAAAATTTTTAAAAATAAATAAATTAAAAAATGGTAATTTATATAAGGGGAGTCAAATATTTTAATATTTCAAATAATTTATTCATACATAGAAGTAACTGGGTAATTGGATTTTAAAAAATAAATATGGTAGTGGTGGTAGGTGTTATCCTCTAAATTCATCTACAATGTTCACCAGTACCGGTTATCGGATGACTCCAGATGAGATTAGTTCATGAAACATTGGTTCATCTCAAGAATAAATGGGGGATGATTCTCAAGAAAAAAATGAAATAATAACTATTTAGGAGATGAAGGTGATGAGGATGATAACTATTATTTCATTTGGTTTTCTTAGCCTCATAGCCATATAAGATAACACCAAATTAGAGAGAATATTTAGTGGTTGATGAATCCCTTAATTTATACCATGTAGGTGATATTGGATGCAAAGTAGGTTTAGGAGTTATAATGGGGTTAAAATTTATTTCTCCTTTTGTGGGAGTGAGGTCGTGATGGATATCTTATGGGTTGGATAGAGTTAGTGACATACTATTTAATTATATTATGATAGATATATATTTTGTAGGAGGTGATATTCTGGGTATCTATAAAGACTCTTAATGTTAATATGATCATATAAATACAGATAACACCCTTTAGGAGTAAACCACAACCTAATAATGAAATTTTAAAAAGAAATTGAATATGTTCCCCCTTTAATACATTATTGAATGTGAAAAAAATAATTTTGAAACTCTTTCAACACTCAATTAAAATAATACATCCACATTATATATATTATTATTTAAAAGATAAAATATTACATATAATAAAACAACTCTTAATTATCCAAAGGAATTTTTTGAGAAAATAATAATCATAGTATAAAATTATAAAATTATTATTTATAGAAATAAAAAAATGAAATTATAAAAATATCAAACAACTAATTAATTTAAAATTTTTTACATGTATAAATGTATAAATTTGAAATGTATATATATTTATATGAGTTTATAAAATTATATATATATATAGACGTATAAAATTATATATAATTTATAATATAATATATTTTTATAGATATAAACATGATTTAAAAATTTGTATAAATTTATAAAACAATTTAAAAGTACAAATATTTTAAAAAATTATGCATAATTTATAGAAGTATACAACTTTATAAATTTATAAAAGTATAAATTTATAATATATAAATGCAAAATTTAAGAAAGTATAATAGTAAAATAATTTATAATGAATAAAAGTAAGCTTGTATATTAATTTTTAAATCTATAAAACATTAAAAGTATCAATAATTGAAAAATATTTATTTAAAGTATTTTTTTAAACATGATATAGTATAAATTTTATAAAAGTATATATATTTATAAATGAATTAAAAAAAAAGAATAAATAATTAATTAAAAACTATAGTTAAATTATATTAGTATATAGAAGTGGTAAATTTCCCATCACAGGACAGGGAAGCGGCCCATATAATCCACATATTAGAATATATGAAACTATTGTAATAATTATATTATTATAAATCCAAATTTTTTGTAAAAATTAATTTTATTCTTTAATTATAAGTATGAAGATCATTTATCCTAATGAAAATGAGTCGTAAAAAATGTACCTTATTTTGGCTTATTTACATGATCACTCTATATCTCCCAAAAATGATATTTTATTATAATTAGTCAAGATGATATAATTTTCCAATATCAATAGATAACTTAGGATAAAATTATCATTGCAATATTTTTTATGAGAGACATGGAAGTGGTTTTTAGTTTCACCTCAAAGGTTTTTACATTTCCTTATTCTAAATTTGTTTCTACATTATTATAATTTTAAGAACTTATAAAGAACCATTTTCCAATTTTAGGATAATCATGTTAAATTAGTACATATCATATTAACTTCTTGAAGACAAGGGTTGGATAAAACCCTTAGAATGGATTTTAGGGAAAAGATAACTTTTAAATTTAATATTTTTTGACACCTGTAATAAATTATTCTTCAAATGAATATCTATATAGTAAAATTCATGAATAACCCATCATTGTAGAAGACGTAGATGGTTCTCTTGGAATATGTTTGAGTGAATATAAAATGGTTAGTAATATGGACAATGTTTTTATAAGGAGAGATAATAGATTTCGTTTATTTGTTACTTGTAAAGACCTGAACGGTTTAAAATTAGAGATGTGACATCTATTTAATATTAAGTTTATTTATTTTATGGAATGGTATTAATGTGAAATGGTAGAATAAATCACTATATAAATCAATGTTATAGTTAGTCAAATGCATCCCAAAATATTTCAAAAAATATATTTAGGGAAGATGACATTGGATGATGTCTATAAATACATAACTATTGTTTAATAGAAAATTTATAACAAAAATAGACAACTAGAATAAACCCACCTCATCTAATATAACCAAATCATATTCATATAGTACCTCATATGTTTATTTATCCATCATTGTATTTTTTGATCTTAGTGTATAAATCATGCACTCTCCATTACAGTAAATCAAATATATATTTCTAACTAATTCATAGAATATCATATACTATGAACCTTATGATAAATATAAAGGATTAATTGGAATATAATTCTTATGCTTTCATATATATATATATAATATTTAATAAAAAAAATTAAGAACATTAATTCCCTCTGAGTATAGTTTTCATGCAAGAATAATTCCAGAATAAGTGGGGAGTTTTGGTATAGAGGTTGTGCTATGTGGTGTAGGGGTATGATGAGGTGTAGTGGTTCATCACATACACTATATTTGGTATGAAAGTGGCAGTGATAGAGGGATTAGTGTCAAAAGATATCAGTGACCTGATGATAGTGTTGTTCGGTGAGAGTAGCGACACTAACGGCATGATTAGTATTCAGTATGAAAGGTGAAATGTTGATAATGGGGTTCGGTGAGAGCAGTGATGACGGTGGTAATTGGTTACGATAGAGAGGCAGTGTGGTGGTGATGGGGTTCTGCAAGATCCTGTGGTGTGTGAGAGAGAATACATTTAATTAGGATTCGTTATGTAATCGGGTGAGGATTTTATCAGCATATTCCAAGCAATGTTGATAAAGACACACCTTTACCAGTGCTAAAAAAGCATAGATAGGACATGTCTTTATCAGCACTAAAATTCTAGTACTGATAAAGACGTTTTCTATCAATGATTTTTAGTGTTATAAAATGGGTATCTTTATCAGCACTAAAAACACTGATAAAGATATAATATTTATATATTTTTTTATATTATTATATATATATATATCTAAAATCATATATATAATAATTATATATATATATATATTAATTAATAATTACAAATATAAATATTTTTTATTTATAAATATTTTTTATTTTTCTATATTTTTTAGTCTCTCTCTCTTTCTATGATATCATTTTCTAGGGTTCTCCTCATGTTTATGTGTCCCAGGTTTTCCTAGGGGTATATGTTTCTTTTCTCAACAATATAACCATTTATGGTGGTTGATGTTTTCCTCTTCATCCTTTTTCATTATTGATCCTTCCACTATCGTCTGATCATGGTGGGGTGAAATATTTCCTTGTTAACCACTAGAAAAAACAGTTTTTGTAAGTGGAGGATAAAACAATGGTATTCTCCAAGAAGAATGGGGACTCATTCCTGACTCATCATATATCCATTCTTTCAATAATGAAACACATATCTGATTGACACTTTAACATTAGTACCCCAAAAAATATTGTGTAGAAAATATTGAAATTATGAAAATTTATTTTCATTAGATATATTAGAGGAAATCTCTTAATAATTGAAAATTTCAATGATAAAAAAAATATAAGATTCTAAAATGGGAGACTATAGTAATTTTTAAATCAAATCATATGGATGGAAAATATACTTTGTGGAATGGACATCCAAAACAACATCTTCTAAAAATCTCTATTCCAGATACACCTCAGAAGAATTCCTATCTATGGAAGAACTTAAATAGCTATGTGGGACATTTGAAGAATAATTGTCAAGTTCATGGAACATGATTTATTGGACCCCATTAATTGGGGTCTAACGGTGTGAATCAGGTTTTTATATACATTGGGAATCCTCTTATGCATGGTATTTTCCTTTCTAAATAAGGATAAAATTAATGTATCTCATTTGAATATGAGAAACTACATATTTTTTGTTTCTTTAGTAGTCATTTGGGGTATGTGGAAAAAAAATTCCTCACAAAGGACATAAATAATAATGGAAATACACTCTATCCATATGAAATCTAGTGGTGAACTTAGAATTTGGGAGGATCTGTTACACTAAAATAGGAAAACCTGAAGAAAAGAGATAAAATTTCCATATATTTTAATGATTAATCATATCCAGGACGAAACAAAGTCATTAGTTAGGATGACTGGATTTCCCTATAGCTTAAAGGGACTATCTCCAAAAATATTGGACAAAGTCCAAGGTTTAGGGGTTTCCAAATATGGACCTATAAATTCCCATAACCTTAATACTCATTCATTGAGAATTATATTGATTGATCTTGTTTAGAAACTTTCTACATATGAGGATTCAAAGAAACCCCCCAATAAATCAAAAATTAATTTTCTCAGAACCCCTATATAATATTCTAATTTAGTACCTTGGAGACTCCTCACCCATCCAAACATTTAACGTGGAAACATTTTATCTTTATGTATCAGATCATAAGAAACTTAGAATGTGGAAGAGGATCCCAAGAAAGGATTTTGAAAGAAACTCAAATAAGGTGGGAAATAGTTATTCTAAATTATGTGTGGAAGGAACATAATTTATTGGGTGGTACCCAAAAATATAGGATTTAATGTAAGATGTATCATTACATGAATGCTCATAGGTGGAGGCTAGAGTGAACCGACCCCATATATTCTAATGATTGTTTTATACTAGAACAATTGTGGGTGTGGAAACCCACGGTCAGTTTTTATGCACCAATGCCACTGTGCTAAAAGTAATTACGACTTGAAATTTGTGTCCAAAAAGTTTTTTGAATTTAAGGAAATAGTTGGTGTTGAAAAAAGTAGGTTTCAAATATAGAATATCAGTCTCCCATCTTGTCCACTTGAGTGGCCTTTACCTCCTTTGGAAAGAGCAAATGGATGTCAGAATTTCTCCTCTCCTTGAACAACATCACCACCATCATTAACCATCCTAACATCCCGATATAGACATTCATCGATTTATTTGGTTTTATATCCCAAAGGGGTAAAGCGAAATCTTAGAGACTTCTTCATTCCGTTCATGAAATATTCTTTAGACCTCTTATTTTTTGTGGGGAGTTTAATGTGATATTGTTTCATCATGAAATGATAGGAGGTGTATATAAAATTCATTTCAAAATTCATGATTTATATAATGAAATACTGTTTTATAACATTTTTGACTTAGGGAACACTATTAATCCCTTTTTATAGTTTATTGGAATCTCATAAAAAACTCTCATTACTGTACGGCTAGACATATTCGTGGGAATTGTTGACGGGACCACTAAATTCAGGAACTATAAATTCTCCCACATATCTCACACAATTTCATATCATAGCCTAATTCCCATAGATACAATTTATGTATAGATCAAATAGGTTTACAACTATGGATTCAAGTTGGATTTTTCATGGACCAAGTACAAGAAGTGTGAGGAAATTTTCCACTCATGCTGGAGTGTAGGAGATCTCGGTATTGAGAAGAAACTCCACTGTGTTTCTAAAAGTCTAAGGAAATGGAAAACCCTTAAGTATTTCCATCAATGTTTAAATTATGATAAAAATTAATAGAATATTAATTTCATTTATTCCTACTCTACAACTAATACTATTATATCCAGGATTGGTAGTCTGGAAGTGGAGTTTGATAGGGATCTTCATGATAAGGAATTCTTCTTGGCTATATGGCTATGTGAAACCCACATCAAAGTGAGATAATCCAACACCATATATTTCTACCAAAATTCTATGACAATGAATCTTAATAACTACATAACTACCTTAACTCCCAAGATGAGACATCTATATCAAAGGAGGAAGAGATTTACAACACTATTATTGACTTATTCAAGGATCTCTAAAAGGCGGGTGACTCTTAGATTATCATTTTTTACCTATTAAATTAATCCAGGGATCACAGACACCATCAATAATTTTACAAGTTATCTATCTAATGGAGAAATTATATGTTCTATTAACCAAATTTACTATAAAAAATCCCCTAGACCAAACAAATTTCAGGTTCTATTCTTTAACAACATTTGGAATCTGATTGGTAATGATATCGCAACACTTATGAACAATCATGGGGAGGGAAAACAACTTTTAGTTACCTAAATGAAACAAATCATAACTATTATTAAAAATATCAAAAGGCCCATCCAAGATTTTTACTTTAATCTTATTGGCTTATGTAATGTGATTTACAAGATTTTGTATAAGGTCATATTGAATCAAATTTACATTTGGATTACTTCCATAATTTATGAATACCAATGCACCTTTTTACCTCAATAATTCATCACGGATAACATCATCATCACTCAAGAAATATTCTACTCTATGAAGACCCTATCTATTTCTAAGAGAGGTATCATGGCCTGGATACATGACATGACCTAAGTTTATGATAGATTCGAGTGGTTGTTTATATGGTTAATCATAGAGAAGTTGGTATTATGGCCTATGAATATCAATGTCATCATGATATGTTTCACTATGGTTTCCTTTAAAATAAATATTAATGGTCGATTTTCTCGGAGTTACCTTACCTGTAGAGGCTTCTACCAAGGATATCCTCTCTCCCCATTTATATTTATTATTGTTACTAATATTTTCTATAACCTACATTTAGAGGTATTATGGAAATAAACAATTAATGGAGAAAACAATTACAGACATTTCCATCCTATGAATCACCATATTTTCATTGATGATAGACTGCTTTTCATAAGAGATACACAAAAGGAATACATGTCTCTGTGTAAGCTTCTTCCACATTATAATAGAGCCTCCAAAAAATGTACGAATTTGGTGAAATCTGAACAATCTTTCAGATCTGGTGACTAACGGGATGAGAAATATGACCTCAATAAACATTCATTTATATTGTTGGTTTATATACATAACAAATACATCAGTCTCCCAAAAATCATTGGCTGCTCAAAAAAAGAAGGGTTTTCAAGTATTCTTGATATGGTGGAAATGAAAATCTAAAGATGGAATCCTAAGAGGGCCTCAAAATCTAGGATGGAAAAATTTATTAAATATGTCATCCAATCATCCTGAGCTATTTTATTCCACTTTTCATGCTTATGGTCTCGATTATTAGCCACATCCATGTGTGTATTTCCAAATTCTTGTGGGGTCAAAAAAATTTTAAAAACAAAATCTATTCTATTTCCTCGAATAAGATTTTCATTCCTAAATCAAATGAGTTAATGTGTTTGAGGGACCATAATTACTTCAATAATTCCATACTCATCATGCAAGGTTGGGAGATTATCCTTAAATTAGAATCTCTCTCTGCTCAAATCCCCATATCCAAGTACTTACCCCACTCTTATTTCCGAGACTCAGCCTTGGGTCCTCACCCAAGGTTTATTTGGATATTACTTCATGGATATCACACATTCCTTTGGTATATTATATTCTAGAGTATTGGGAATGGATCCTCAGTAAAAACCTAGAATGATCTGTGGCTTCTAGAAGATGATGTAATGATGGAAACCTCTCTTTTATTCCCTGTATATAAATATGTGATAATTTTCTCTCTATATTTAATGATATGGGTGATAGATAGTGTGTGGATAATTTGATGAATTAGTTTAATAAAAGGGATATAAATGTTTTTCTGAGCATCCCTCGATTAAATAATATGGGTAAAGAAAAATTTTTATCATGAAAATAAAGTTAAAGTGTTTTTTCGATTGGGTTTGGTTACATCTTTCCACGTGGAATCCAGACCCTGAAAGGTGAGAAGCATTGGAAATACCTAAAGAGTATCTCATTCACTCCCAAATTCCAATTTTTATGATGGTGAATCTATTGTGGAATCATCCCATATATGAAGTTCCTCTTGATTCTCTATTTAGTCGATGGTTCCTCATGTTTTCTTTGCATGGTAACCCCATAATCTCCCGTTCATGTAGTCGTTAACTTACTAGGAGATAGGGATATCAATAATTTTTAGAATCCTTGTGCTAATAAATTTATCTCTCTGGCACCAGACCATCATGTGTTGCTTTGAGCTTGGTATTCCTATTTCCCTATAGAGATAAGGGTATTCTTATGAACTCTCGCATGGTTCATATGGGTGAGTTGAAATGACCATATTTTCAATAGGATTTATAGGAATCATTCATTCTATTTTTAATGGGAATGGGTATTTATGGAAGCTTGCGATTTATAGGACAATACAAAATAAAAATTGGGCCCTTATATGCTCAAATTCACATGGAATCCTACCCTAATGAATGTCCTGAAAATAAAGGTTGATGCAGCATTAACCATGAAAGGAATGGTGGGTATTACAACTATATCCTGAAAATCAACAAGACAAATCATTGCGGATCACCCTACTTCTTTCAATGCCTTTTGGGTACCCCTAATAACTAAATAACATGAAATCTTAATCTGTGTGATATATTTTTTGTAGAGATGGTATAAATTGATCATTATTATGTTATACTACATTACGGTGATCAATTCCGTTCATGCAATGAAAAAATGGTTTATATATTTTATCCCTCTCATTTTGAAGATATGATCTCCACTCAACCACCTTGAATATTTCTATTTCTACTTATATTAAGACATATGGTATGAAAGAATGCCATTTTTTAGTAACCATGACTCTCTCCAACGGTTCTCTCACTCGGACGTATGATTTCCCTACATGGATGTTTTCTCTTGTACTCCTAGACCTTTAGTCCCATTAATATGTTTCATTCATTTTTGAAAAATAAATACTCATATATATTTATAATATATATATACATAATTTTAAAAATACAAAATATATTTATTAAAATGGTATAATAGGATTGTAGAGGTAGCATGCATAGTTTACCCTAAAAATTTGGAATAAATGATAAAATATAAGGAGAGTGTCATAAATATGTGTGGCTTAAACAACACCACCAAACCAGGAATTGGAAAAACATCACCACTAAAAATCACAATAAACTATTCAGAATACCGACAATAAATGAATTAGAGACCCATTTATTATTTTTTGTCCCAAAACCCCAAATCAAAGCCCAAATAAAACAATGAAGGACCAATTACCTCACCCCGTATAAATCCACCACCATCAGGATAAGTCACCACACCAATGCCAAAAACAGGAAGGTATCCTATCTCCAACCTATCCCATTGTCACTCCCTAGGTCACCTTATCCCTTATTCTGAGAACACCCCAATCCGCATCCTGATGTACCAATTCCATCCATTTCTGGTTCACCATTACAGACAACTATGTTTCACATCCCCCCGTATGATGGAACGCTGCTACAATAGGTCAAAATGATCACAACCTACGTCCCATTGCATCCATCGAGATCCTAGACCTCAGCACCCCCAGTAACAACAAGTCGCACTTCTTTGCATCATCCTTATTGTTCATCACCATCAATGAGGAAACCCTCACCCGAGAATCAGAATTTCCATCAAGCGAGAAACCCTTTATGCTTCTTGTAAAACCTCCATTATGTCCCAAGGCCATCCGAGTGAAAGCTACTTACTCATGTTGCATGGTCATCACCATAAGCATCTTCCATGCATTTCCGGTAGCACATGTCTCCCCAAATCCATCATTCTCTGCATCTATCATCTTCGTACAATAGAACTCCATCATCCGACTCTACCAGGCTCCAAAATATTCCCTCCCCACCATAGGGTAAGAAGAAATAGCTTATGCATATGAACCACAGATCTGAAATCCATTAGATAATGGAAAACAGAATCTTACATACCAACTGATCAATAGAAATATCTGTAGGGACAGAAAAATGATTGTTCCATCGGTGAAGGGATAATCACAAGATAAAATGAAGATAAATATGAAGAAAAAAGGACACCAGAAGTAATGTGGGAGAACCCCCAAATGTAAGGGGTAAAAAACCACAGTTAAATAGAAGGATAACTTTGGGGAACAATGGTTACACACTTCATAAATATTATAATGAGTAAAATCTATTAATATTCAATCATTATTAGGTGGGTAAACTGCCTCACGAAATACCACTCACAAATGGGGAATCGTCAGTTGTGAGAAGCTCAGAGATTCTTATGAAGAATTGAGATGATGATCCTACCTATTATAGGCCTCTGACAGCCCTCCTAGAACCTCTACCATAGCCTTCTCCCATTTGATGATTGGTGGAGCTGGCCACCAACAATCTACCACACCTGCCTACCTCTGAATTGAAAAATGGGGTGGCCATCATCCTAGAAATAAGCATCCACCAAAACATCTCCAACTTTTAGATTTCATTGATAACCAATCAAATATACAAACACCCTTTTTATCTTCCAAACATGCTAGTCAAGTATCAATTAGGCCTCTCAAGTATCTGAACCATCTTAACTTATTATAGTCAATTACCTTCGTTAGGAAATCTACCAAATTTTATTTAGTTCGAATATTCTGCATAACCATACTTCCTTCAACCGCCACATATACAAAAAAGTGATATTTTACACCAATGTGAATCCTCCTAAAATGAAAATAGGGATTCATTGTAATGTGCAAGGCACTATAACTATGAAAAAATAATGAAATATTATTCTATATATCCCCAAGATCATTCACCAACCTTCTCATCCAAATCTCCTCTTTTCAATCCTATGTTGCTTCCATGCACTCTACCTCTGTTGTGGATAAAACCACAACAGACTATAATGTTGAAATCCATCATATAACTTATTATGACGTTTCCCATTATTTAATATTTAGACATGATTTATTACATGAACTTTTACTTAATAAAACCTATAAGATTGAGAGGTATAGTGTGTTTGGGAAATAGGAACATTACATGACAACATAAGACATAAAATAAAACATCTTTATTGAAAACGTCTTTTACATGACCAAGAAATTCCTTTGTACTTAACATTGCGTGGGATTACCTGAGGACATATATAAGAAAAAAGTGAGCTATAAATCCTAGTAAGGGAGTAAACAAGATATAAAATGAAAAAATACATGTTAGGAAATATACATATTAGTGGAGAATAAGAGAAACATGAACCTAAAGCCATGATATATCATGATCATCATAACATGGTAATATGGAAACAACTTAAAATAATGCATAATTAACATTGAAGAATAAATTTAACCCATGTCCCAAAATGATGGAAAAAAGTACTATAAAATAATTAGGTAATTTCCAATCCCAACATGACATATCATGATACTAAACATTATCCAACTCATTGGAGTTCTATCCGGGTGAACCCTCCAAGAACATTTTAATCTCATGCTTAAGTGTGCCACATAGATTATATAACATGGATTCATTCAACATAATCATTAATTCCATGACAAATGAATGTGGAATAAATATATTAAAGTCTATAATGAATAATTATATTTTCATAATGTTGAATACCCTTGATAGTGAAATGGGCATGGTATTCACTACATGATTATTTTGGTATTGAAAATCGTGGTGCAATTTCGGTAGCATAAAGACATCACAAGGGGGATTCAAAAAATGTGTTGATGAGAGGGAAATGGGTTACTCATAATTTAAAAATTAAATGGGATGTAAGGGTATCATATAAATACATCTTCCAACATGAGGAATTCATAAATAGAAGGTGAAACATAATAAAGAAACTTGAAGAAGGAGGAAGAATGAAATAAATATTACTAAATTTCGGCATGGTAACAGGTATACATGGGAGAGAATAATGAGAAATAAAAGGGTTATATCATCATTAAAACATAATAAGGGATTTATGGGGGGATTTTTTAAAACATACCCAATCATTTCTAATAATAAATATAATGGTGTAACAATATAAGAAAACTTCAACAAAAATGAGAAACGAATGAAACCCTTACTTGAGTCTATGACTTAAAAAGCATGAAGAGGGGATTATTGAATGACTGGGAGAATTTAGGGGATTATATATAGGGTATGACAGATTAGGGATGTTCTAAAATTAATTTTAGTTAAGATAAGTTGGATCTTGGATGGGTTTATATAGGAAATGACAGGGGAATTATTTAATATTTCACAGACATAGGTTTTGGAATCTAGATAATTAAATATTAAAAACCACAAACCATAACATGGTTTTGGAACTTTATTTTTTACAAAGAAGAGTATAAACATTATTTTATATGTCCATGGGCCGAATATATTAAAATTTTATCGTTTCTTATGTGGAGTTGAGTCACGTTATTAAAGAAATGAACTTAAAATCCTAAAAAAATTTATACATTTTTAGGATTCTATAAAGCATTATAAAATAATTCAAATAAATATAAAATCAGATTATTTTAAAGTTAAAAAATATATTTGGTCTAATATACCTTTTATGGTATTTATTATATCACTATTTGGTCATTATAATGTCACAAAACACACTATTTATATATAAATTATTTAATTTTAACCAAAAAATTCGATTGTCACTGAGAATTATAAAAAATTAACTATTGGTCAATTTCAACATCCTGATTCCTAAAATAATATTCATTTTACCTAAATAATATTCTAAATATGTGTATTTTTTACTTTTAAAATGAGAATCGATAATTATTGAAAATATGATGGGTTTTGACAAAAATAATTTTTAAACCTTAATAAAAATTACATTTGACTTCATAATTATTATATGCTTATTTATTATTAATAAAATTAATTATATAATAATATTTTATTAAAACGTTAATTAATTCAAAAATTAAAAAATTCATTAAAATAAATTCTTTATAAATACACTTTCAATTTTATCGTATAAAAATATACCTCTTATCAAACTGATTACCTAATCATTTACAGATTAGGAACTGATATAATCATAATTAATAAGATTTTTTAAAAAAAATTATTAATAAAAACCATAGTTTAATAAAATAATTTATATATTTCTCAGAAGGACAATTTTTACTCAAAAAATAAATTAATCAAATTCATCATTTTTTATGAAAGACTATTCTCATAATGGAATTGATGGAATAAGAATTGTATTTATAAAAAATAATTAGTACCTTGTTACATAACCCCTTATAACACACATGTAAGAGCTAAGGGTATGGTTTGTGATGGTGACATAATCTTGGGTCGACTCAGATAAAATCACTCGGGTGCTAATCTCTATTAACTTGAACTTCTACTGTATGTGATTACGTTCAAGTATTACATGATAATGCTTAGCCTAGGATTCTTCATGAGAAAATACCAGTGATGCTACCTCCCTTACAAGCTCCGAAAAATGATATTCTTACAACCCATGTCTAATGGATGAGGTTATCGTATCCTATTTCTGTGACGAAAGTATTTGTTAAAACCTTATATTTATATTAGTTGTGAGATCACTATTCAACAGATAAATTACAAATGCTAATGATACATAAAAGTCATTTTAACCCAATAATAATTAAAAAGTGTGCATGCATTTTCTAAATCCACAAGACATTAAAATAAAGGTAATTTTATTCATAATTGATCAGGTCTTTACCGAACTCCTCCTACAAGAGTAAACACATAACCAGTAGTGTATTTACTCCTATTAAAATAACTTGACAAATATGAATCAACACATACTCTAATAAAAAAATATGATCCACCATATCAAAATGCTAAATTTGAGTTCTTTTTGTTGTATCTCAGAATCATCTTCACTATGCTCCAATGCTCCCATCCTGGATTCTCTATGTACCAGATAACTACTCCCACTGCATGTGAAATGTAGGGCCTAGTACAAACCATAATGAATATCAGACTACTCACTACTAATTCATGTGGTACATGATACATATTCATCCTCTATTCATCACTACTAGGACTAATCATTGAGGATAACTTGAAATTATTTAGAAGGGGGGATGAGATTGGTTTATAGTCTTGCATGTTGAAGTGTTTCAAGAATCTCTGGAAGTAATTGTTTTGTGATAACCAAATATTCCCGTTATTTTATCTTAATAAATATGTATCCCATGAATCTTGGTTGTTGGTCCTAAGTCCTTCATATCAAAACACCCTAGCCAATTGTGTCTTCATCTCCTAGATCTGATAGTTTTTGGGGCCTTCAACCAATTATTCATCCACATAAAATAGAATTATAATGACATAATTAACATATAAACCTCTAAAATATTCACAAGGATCTGAATGAAGTCTGGTGTATCCAAGAATAATGATATAATAATCAAATCTCTTGTACAAAAAACATGTCTCCTATTTGAGACAGTTAAAGTATTTGTTCAACCTTCAAACCAAGATCTCTTTGCCTTCTTCTAAAAAACCTTCTGGATGGAGCATAAAGATCTCTTTATTATGATAATAATGGAGAAAAGTTTTCTTCACATCCAGATGCTCTAAATGTACAGTTTATGTATCACACATCACTATAACTATCCGAGTAGTCCCCAGTCTAATAATAGGAGAAAATATTTCATTGAAAAAAATAACCTCATTATGAGTATATTCTCTAACCACCAATCTTGCACAATATCTTTATACCCGGTATTTTACATTCTTCCTGAGTGCCATACTGGTGCTATTTTATCCCCGAATTGACAGTTATGGTGTAGACTCAAACGGTACTTGATCTTCAGGCTCTGGAAAAGCTTCAAAGTAAATAGATTATTTCTTGTATTTTTCCTCTACATCAACAATTTTAGTTCTTGTATTATCCTTCTCCATGTATTTAACAGTTAAAATTCACACCTTACCATCTAAAAAAATGACATCTCTACTAGTGATATGTTTTCAGGTAGAGGGGTCTGACAAACGATACCCCTTCACACAATCAGCGTACCCCAAGAAGATACATTTCTTGGATCTTGAATACAACTTTGATCTTTCCTAGTCATTAACCATTTCATATACTGAACTGCCAAAAGTATGTTACGAATAATAGTCCTTGAGTTTACATATCCACAACTTCATTGGTTTCATCAGATCAATCACCAGTGAAACAGATCTATTGATCACATAACATGTGGTATTCACTGATTCTTCCCAAATTGTTTTAGACATTCCTATAGTGACCCGCATATCCATGTTCTGTCTAATAAGGTTATGTTCATCTGTTCTTCCACTCCACTATAGTGAGGAGTGTATGAGACCCTGAACTATCTCTTGATTCCTTCATTTTGAAAAAAAGTGTTAAACTCTTCGCTTGTATATTCTCTACAATTCTCAATCCTCGAACACTTGATCTTCATTCCAAATTAATGTTCCCTCTACTCTTTGAATGTTTTAAAGACTATAAAAACATCTTCCTTACTCTTGATTTAGTATACCCAATATCTCCCAAAATAATCATCAATAAATGACAAAAAGTACCGTGTTCCACATAGGGATATAACCATTGCTTTCCAAACATTGGAATGGATCAATTCTATGATATCATTGTTTGTTCTATAGACATCCTGAACTTTAACCAATGTTTCTTGCTCACAAAACAACACACACAAAATGTTAAGGATACCTTTTTTAGACTAGGAAACATCTTCAGATACGCAAGAATATTCAGGCATTGTTATGACATATGGCCAAGCTTCTGATCCCATGATTTCATCAATTCTTCAATTGAGGTAGTTGATGTGACAACCATATCTTCCTCCAAGTACATTTCACCCATAATAACATACAGGTTCTTTGAGAGCTTCTCCACCTTCATTACCACATGTGATCCCTTTTCAATTCTCATCACCCAATTCTCGTAGTGAGTTTTTCAACCGTTGTCATCTAATTGTCCGAAATACAATATGTTCTTATTTAGGCCCTTCATAAGACGTATTCTTTAGATGGTCTGTTCTATTCCATCATTTGTATTAAATTTGATGGTATCAAATCCAAATATCTTCAGAGTGTGATCATTCTCCATGTACACATGTCCTTCCGTGATGGTTTCATACTAGTAAACCCATTCCTGTCGAGACATCGTGTTCAATGTTTCTTCAGAGTCAATTATCCATGTGTCATTGAGATGTTTCCTACATCTATTAGTCATCCCCGCTTCACTAAATAGTATATATCCACTTCTAAAAGTACTCATCACCTTCACCTAAGAGATATTTTCTCTACTCTTCTTCTTCCAAAAATCATTCTGGATTTTCTCCTTCTTTCACAATTGAAATATGTGACATTATTATTATTACTCCATGATTTGGAACTGCCATGATTTTCCATTCCACTAGAACCACAATCCATCATTATTTGTCTCTCTGTTGACAGAGACTTCTCTTGGTGCGAAGATTTCCATCTGTCCTCCTTGTTCTTGTATCGACATTTTCATCAAGAAACACGACTAAAAAATCATTTAATGATAGTATATATAATAATATATTGTTGGTGAGGTTGATGAGGAGTTTTTCATATGAATCTACAAACTCTGGAGAAGAATCTACAAATGCTTAGTATCCACAATTTTATAGACTAATGTTTTGAGATGAGTGAATAGGGTATTGAGGTTATTGATGTTGTCAGTCATCGATGATGACTCCTCCATTAGAAGAGTGTATGATTTTTGTTTCATTAAAATTTTATTTTGAACTGAATTGGCCTCATATAGCTTCTCTAGAGTATCCCATATTTCCTTCACCATCCCTTTCTATGAAATTATTGATAGGACCCCATCATCTAAATCCAAATGGATGTTATCAATAACCTTCATGTCCATGTTGTTCCATTTCTTCTCTGTCACACCATCCAGCCATTCTACAATTTTTTGTAGGCAATTAATCTTCTGTAGTACTTCCTGTATCATCATTTTCCACAAAGAAATTTTATTCCTGTTGATTTTTTTTGATATTGATGTTCACCACCATCTTGACACATGATCGGTATGGAAGATCCTTAGTTTCACAATAGTTTATTTAATAATATCAATATTTTATTTCTGATGTGAAAGATCAACTGGAGTAGTAATCACATAGAAAACATAAATTTATGATAATTATTAATACCTGAAATCGTGAAAAACATCGGGCTAGAACCTACCCTCTGATACCACTTGTTATGACATAAAAATGATTGGCCCACCACTATAGTGATAATCACAAGATAATATGAATTGAATAATTTGAATGAAAAGGAAACCAGATGTAGCATGTCAAATCCCCAAATGGAAGGGGTAATAAAAAAGGGGTAAATAAAAGGGTAAATATGGGAAAATGTTGGTACACATTCTCTCACTCTCCCAATGTGAAAAACCACTTAATATTCTTTCTTGAATAGGTGGTGAAACTGACTCATGAAATACCACTCACAAATAGAGAACATTAAGTGATGAGAAACTTAGTGAAGATGATGAAGATATGAGAGGAGGATCTTGCCTTTTATAGGCCTCTGACAACCCACCCATCACCTCTTCCGCAGCCTTCCCCCATTAAATATTTGGTGTAGTAGGCCACCAAACACCTACCATTCCTGTATTCCTCCCAATCTATCAAATGGGGTAGCCAAAATCTGGGAAATTAGAATCTTCCAACACTGTTGATGATTCATTGGTTGTCGATGCGAAGGAGAGGGGTGATGATAGGCCTAAGGGAAAAAATAACCAAAGTGAAAAGTAGGATGACTACATCCAACACCTTCCCACTAAAATAATCTCTTGAGGCTGATACCAACCATGGCCCACAACCCTTTAACTCTATCCCTCAGTGAAATATTAACACATAATTGTTCACAACATGATTGAAAATAAATATTAAAGAACGATTAAATATATTTTTTAATTGTATATATTTTTATATATTTATAAATATTAGAATATATTACAATATATTTATAAAAATATTTACTATAATACTATACATATTGATATATATATATATATATTTATAGTTATAATTATAAATAATTTAATATATATATATATTTAATTAAAATTATAATTGAAAATATTTTGTATTTTTGTATTTAATAATAAATGTATTTATAAATATATATTTGCAAAAATATAAATATATATATTCATAAAATTTTAATAAATGTATTTATTTTAATTTTATAATTATATATATATATATATATATATATATATTAAGGATGAAGCTGCAAGAGGCTCTCGCTCTGGATCTCGATGGTGACTTCTAGGGTTCTTCGATTATAAAAACTCGACGAAATCCATCCGTTGCGGAAATATTATTAGGTCAGATTCACTTCCACACATATATTTGTATGTTATGCTTAACGTGAACAATTGTAGGGCCACTTGGGGTGAATACAAATCAAAGAATTTGTCTTCAATTATTACGAGTTCATTCTCTCTACACAACAGTTCTATTGTTGGGGTGATTCTTTGAAAGGGGAACATATCTCGTGTCAAAGTAGATAATAAAGTGGTTTTGGAATGCCTAAAATTAGGTAAGAAGTTTGTTATTGTATGATTAATTTTTCCTAGGGGATCCAAACCATGAAAAGTGAATGAATTGTTTCCTTAACTATTAGTGGTGTGGAGTTTTGATAAGTGGAGATTTGTTTCACTAGGAATAGATTTTTTCCATTTTCTCTTTCCCATAGAGGACCTAAATATGTGATAATGTGGTCTCGATTCAGTATCTCTAATGCCTGTCATCCTTTACATTCGATAATGGGATAATAACATCTACTCAATGTAGGTACGTAACTCTTCTGTACAACTATTGATCCAAATTTTTGGCCTTAGTTCGTTATTGTGGAACATGAAGATTTTGTATGACCTTATGCTTGCAATAGGAGTTACTCTCTATTGGACAAGGTGACAAGGATAGTCTTCTTTGTACATTATGCTAGACTTTTTGATCAGATTGACTTGGGTTTCACAATGGTTGATAAAAACATTATCCCCACTTATTTTGATGAGTATGTTCTGAATGTTGAATAAGAGAAGTTCCCAATTTCTGATCGTCCTGCAGGTTAATTTTTCATGACCGATTAAACTATAAAATAGTTGTTTCTTGTTATTTCCATTTATCTCATGGTCATGAGGAAAGACATTAAAATATGAAGTCAAATGATGGACTATGTGAAGAAACTCCAGTAGGAAGGACCGTGTTGGGAAAACCTTCGTTTCCATAGCATGGTGATTGCAATCAGCATGGGACTTCACTGTTAGATAGATATATAGGTATAAACATGGGTAAAACCTCTAATTTAAACCAATTATCACATCTTCAAGTGGCTGAATCGAATAGATATATAAGTGAGTTACCTATAAAAGGTAATCCCATTGGGAAATCTACTTTGATCCCCACTATACATTATGATAATTCTATAATGGTATACTTCTCTACCTCGGGCAAGAATTCATGGGTGGACATTGCTACAGAGGAGTAGGTCATTCTACACTGGGAAATCTACTTTGATCCCCACTATACATTATGATAATTTTACAATGGTATCCTTTTCTTCCTTGGGTAAGAATTCATGGGTGGACATTGCTACAGAGGAGTAGGTCATTCTAGAAATGAAGGCTCATTTAACTCCTGACTATTATATTAATGATCTGTCTAAGGCTGACTTAGCTACCCAACCAGATGAATATAAGTAAATGACATAAAAAACTATAGGTAAATAAAAACTAGGTATGGTCTCCTCCTTTCCACTCAGATCACTCCCAATTTAAATTTTCAGTATGGAAATGAATCTACTACAGTTTATAATAGTAAAATAATGAATGAACACCAAGCTAAGGATATTGCGTCAGATGAGGATATAATAGTTGATCATTTTAGTGATAAGGATGTTACTCAGGAATTAGATGATTGACATATTGGACAAGAGAATAATATTGTTTCAAGAAATCATATGGGGAAAACATTTTGTGGATGAGGGGGGATTAGAAATGGTAATCCCATGTAAATCTAAATCATTAAACCCACCAGGCCACAAATCTTCATAGGTTTCTCCCATGGATGGTGTCCTTACATGTGTGGATGAGAATGTGGGAAAGTCTTATACATATCATTTAAATTATTTAATGAAAAATTCATATACCTATTTAGGTAAGACATTATAATATGGATTTAGTTATTCATCTAAATTGAATTACATTATCACACTACCTGAAAATCATGAAGGTAAAAGACCCATTAATGGTGTTAGCAAGGAATCAGCTACTTGGTCTTTTTGTTGGAGTTGGTTCCATCGAACCAAATTCTATATAATCTATGATAAAAATGTATTCATTGGATATATATTATAGAACTCCATATCAAATCATGATTTCTCTTCTGCCTAAAATCGTATGTGATAATGTCCTAAGAGTAACAGTCACACTAAAATTTCATAGTGGATATATACTATGGTGAGAACCTAGAAGTTCCACAACACTGTTCTTGAATATGTGTTCTATAGAAAAATTTTAAGGGACTAAAATGATACATGATATTATTGGTAGAGAATCATATGACTTGGAGGAACCTTCTCATGGAGCACGCCCTTGGTAATGTCCAGGAGGACAATATGAGAACAAGACCCTCCAGAAGGAAATCCACATTTACATGTGTCATAGTATATTCCTATCTACGGATGTATGTATTGGTCCTTTGAATTTATGATTTTTATTAATGGGTATTATGAATCACTTAATTAGATTTATTTAAAAAAATGTGATGAAATATATTCTCAGTGAGTTATGATATATTGGGAGCATCATGAGTAATATTGCATTAATGAATAATTCAAGAAATGATTTTTACCTTCTGTCCCATAATAGAAGTTGGTATCTCAGACCCTTTGATAGAAATGATATGGAATAAATAAATCAATAGACATGGTGTTCAATGAGAAATTGTATTTTTTGGAATTCAAAGAAGGAGAAAACGATAAAATGGGATGATGTCACATTCATGCAACTCACTTGATGGGAGATATCAAGAAAAATGGATTATATTACATGGTAATAAATTTTATGAGGTTATATTTCGATTTGGTATTAACTTATTTCTATATGGTTTTGCTAGAATGACGCTTGATACTAACCTTAGACTTTTGGATTCTCCGCCTAATGCAATTGAGAAATCGTCCTAGAAGGTCACATAATAATTGTGTCTAGTATCTCAGTTAAATAATATATCATCAATTATTTAACATGTTTAATAAATATTATTACTGGTTTCAGTTTAATAATTATTCACGGTTGTATGATCTCATTTATTTTGACAGTCGTTATTCAAGAAAATATATATTTAGGGGAAATAATTAATAACTATCTGTTTGGTAAAAATGAATATAATATTTATATATTTATTGGAAAATAATATAGAGATATTTATTTTATAAATAAATATTTATTATTCAATTTTCATTAAATATGGTGGAGGATTGGAGGACCACGTTAATGGTCTAATGGGAAATAATAATATTGAATATTATTTGATTAAAAAATATAAAAGTATAACTCATGAGTCAAGCGAATGTCAGGAAATAATAATGTTGCTATTATTATTTGATATAGAGTTTTTTCTAGGATTAATGAAATAATTAAAGGCACTTATATAAATTATTTTTTATAACCCTAGGGAAATAAATTACTGGTTACGTTATTCTCTCATTATCTAAGGACAATCTATGTGATTCCTATCATGTTGTGAAAAATGAATTGGAGAAAATATCTCAAGCCTATAGAGTTCATCCCTTTACAAGAATGCTCTCAAGAAAGAGAGATACCCTCCTCCTCCAAATCAAGTAGAACACTTTAGGAGAGGTTCTTAAGGTGATCAAATTTGAACATCACAAGCGTAAGGATCTTCCATGCTAGCACCTGAAGATTTCTTTGGCAAAGTCCAGAGATACGTGGACCACGTGTGGATCAATTCTAGAGGATATCTACCCTTGATATCTAAAAGGAAACGACAGTGTACTCCGGATCTATGGAAGGATAAATCAATTAAGAAAGAACCACCATGGAATCAATTCATTAATTTCACTTAATTAATTATAAAATGAATATGTTGATCATATCTCTTGGTTCTGAGTTTCTATTGCTTTTTCCAAATCCTTGATTTAGTTCCATGGATACTAGCGTTCATCATCATATTGATCCTAGATTGTTAATTGAATATGAAAAAAAGAAATTTTGGGAAACATCCCTCCCACACTTCCGCTATGCCTGAAACCTAAAAGTGGTATCAGAGAAGGTATATTATTGTTTATAATTATATAATAATCATTTTAAATTTGTGCATTTTTAATTTAGTTTTTTAATAAAATTTTAATCATTCTCTTCCAATTTGAATAACATGTTTTGTTTCATCCTCTATTGATTCTCACAGATCTAAGAGTAACAATAAATTTTATGATTAAGATTATATCAAGGATCTCATTCGAATATGCCAATGGTTATATCAAGGTAACAATATAGTACATGTTGTGTTATCAGATCTATATGATGTGTAGTTGTATTCAATCTACCCGGAGTAGTTTGAAAATTATTCACCCCATTTGTATTAATGAAAGGTGGAGTAGTTAATTCTTACACCATATTTTGACTAGGATATACCCTCACATGATTAGTTGGACTACACTCCATTTTTTCCACTAGACACAGCACACAATACCTTTCGGGTCGGGGCAAGGACGTGTATCCCATACACATCTTAGCTTACCAGTGAACATGTAACACAGAGTAAACATAGTGTGTGGACCACTAGACATGTCATGTACTCCATGATTTATGAAGTATGCCTCACAAGCTGAGTCCCTAGGTGTGTACTTCATATACACGATGAATAATGTACACGATATATAGATTGGATCTATACATTATGTTCTGTTATGAGTTATGCTGATTTAAAATTTATTATATTATGTAACCCTTGATACATGTACTTGCGTGTGGGATTAATGTTGGGATATACCATGTGACAAGATTTAATAATAATAATAATATATATATTTCTGTGTTTGTGTGTGTGTTTTATTAATATCTATGAAATATTCAACCTTTTAACATCATGTATGAGTTGTATTATCAATATTATTCTATATGAATTATAAATGTCATATAAAATAATGTGTATATAAGTATAATACATGTTGGGTAGTTTTTGACTGGTATTCACCATGTTACCTCCAATGTACAGGTTATGTACACCGTTAATTTTAATTGAATTGATTAATTTGTTCTAAATTATAATGGAGGAGAATCACAAAAAAATTATTAAATGGTTTAACATAAAATGACTAATTAATTAAAGATAATAAATAATTGATTCATGTGCGATTAATCTTAACAAAATAATGAATAAATAATTGAATTCTAGTTTTATTACATGCATAAATTCATTATATGCATGTGGATGATCATGAGCTAGACTAAACCTTTTTTAGTGTGATGGTTTCCCTTGAATTAATTAAATTAAATTATTGGATTTTTCACCTTCTCCCCTCATTAATATTTAGTGCCTTCATTCCCATGGTTTCAGTTATGTAATCCCCTTATTACCCCTCACATGCATGTGAGTAAAAGAATATTTAACGGATGGAGATCTCAAGCTAGTGGAGGTGGTTCAAAAAGTAGATGAGGTGAAATCAATCCAATGAGATACAAAGGTGGGCATGTGTAAAGCTATAAAAATTAACCTAATTAGTTCATGGTGTTTTCCCCTAGCTTGGTGGTTAGTTTATCAACCTCTAGATAACCGAAACATTAGAACAGGATCATGATCATACACTTTATTTTTTTTTTCAGTTGTATGGTTATTCATTAGGGATGTCTTGTCACGATCACATAATTAATGAATTAACAATCAAGAATGATGGAACTAAAATATCTATCTTATGAATAAATATTATCTCATAAATGGTTAATACTTAATCTTATCCCACTTAATATTTAAAAGCATGTGAAAAGATAATTAATGAAAATTTACACATAAAGGATAACATCCTTCAATAATAATTATGTTTGTAAAGACTTAAATTAATTCACATAGAATCAACCCATAGTTCAAATTGATTGGATATCAAATGTTGTGTTTCTTAAAAAAATTTGGGTATTAAAATTTTAGGTTTTAGTTTCACTTGAATTATTTTACATCAAGGTTTGACTACCAGAGCCAGACTCAGTGTAACTAAAAGGAAAAGGTTGTGGAAATCCAAAATTATGGATTTTAGGATTGGGTAGTCCACTCAACAGCTCAATGATCTTTGAGATAATGTTGTTGGAATTTCTAAATCCTACATAAAACCATTCAAATTTCATGACAATCCAATTTTTGGGTAATGAGAAGGAAAATATGGATCTTGGCCTCTATAATGTCCAAGCTGTTGGAGTTGGTTCTCTAGAAACCAACTTATTTGTACATTATGATAAACCTATATTCATTGGATGAATAATAATAAACTCCTTATCACATCTTGATTGTTCTTATCTATGACGTAGTATGTGATAATTTCCTAAGAATAGTTGTCACACTATAAGGTCATAATAGATCTATACAATGATGATAACTTGGAAATTCCATGACACTATTCTAGAATATATGTCATATGGGAGGATGATATCATTTAAAGGGACACAAATGATATAGGATATTAGGTGCGGGGTCTCAAGAAACAATTATTCACCTTATCATAGTGTCAACCATTGGTAATATCCAGGAGGATATTATGAGAATAATACCCACTAGTAGGAAATCCACATTCAAAAGTGTCATTGGATGTTCCTATATGAGGACGTGTGTATTGGTACCTTGGACTTCAAGATTATTATTAAGGGGTATTATGAATCGTTAACTTATAATTATTAACAAAAACCATAATTATATATGTTCTTGGTGAGATATGATATGTGGGGTGCATCAAAAGTAATACCTCATTAATGAATAATGCAATATAGGATTTGTCGCTTCTATAAAAGTAGATATATTAGGACCATTGATGGAAAATGATATAGCCTAGATAAATCTATGTCCATGGTTTTCTCAAGGAATGTTCAATTATGGGAAGTCAAATAATGATAAATCTATCACATTGGTTGATGGAACTTGCATGCAACCCGCTTGATTGGAGATATCGGGGAAAATGGTTTATATTACATGGTAAGTGTTCATAGCAGGTGAAACATCATTGAGAAATAAAATTATTTCCCTTGGGCGCCTTAACCCATTGATATATAGTAATCTTGGAAATTATGCAATCCCACCTAATACCAATGAGAAAGAGTCCTAGAGGGTCACACACTAAGTGTATCCAGTATCTCAGTTAAATAATTTATTATTTCGAAAGTTGAATAAATATTATTCTCGGTTGTGGTTTAATAATTATTCAAGTAAGTATGACCACACTTATTTCATCTCTAGTTATTTGAGATAATATATTTCTAATGGAATATTTATTTATCGGTGAATAATGTAGTTATATTTATTTATTATATAAATAGTCATTATTCTAGGCCAGGTAAATATTGAGGAGGATTAGAGGACCATTCTATGGGTCTGGTGAGAAATAAAATTAAATAAAATTTAAATATAACATAATTGTTAAGCACATGTCATGAAAATAATAACATTTATATTATTATTTGACATGGGGGTTCACATGGAATAATAAACTAATTAAAATAACTTGTGATAAATATTTATTATTACCAAGTGAATTACATTCTAGGTTATTTTATTATTCTCTAATTATCCAAGTGGTCATCTAACTAGCTAACAAATTGTTGTGTGCACTAAATCATTGTAGAAAAGCTCTTGATCCTTGAGAACACTTCCCTCTCCAAGAATGCACTCAAGAATGAGAGAGATCCTCCTCCCATGAATGTAGGAGAAGACATTGGAAGTGATTGTCAGGGAGATTAATAGAAGACATCACAAGAAAATGGATCTTATGTTTTAGCACTGGGAGACTCCTTCAGGAATGTCTACAGATACGTGGAGCATGCGTGGATCATTGCTATAGGAATCCTATCCTAGTATTCTATATCACAACAAAGTCTCACCTCAGACCCATGGTTAAATTAATCAATAAAGAAAGAATCACCTTGTAGGTAATTAATTAATTTAATTAAATTAATTATAAAAAAAATATGTCGATCCTCTATTCTCAATTCCAGGATCTCTTCTTTGTCTTTTATCTTGTATTCAATCTACGGATAATCACGTTTATCATCGTATTGATCCCATATTAATCATTGATAATGGAAATTTTCAAAGATGGTATACACTCATCCTCCTCTTCCACTATGACTGGAACCTTCAAGTGGTGTCAGAGGGATCATATATTTTTTTATAAATATTTAAATAATTCATTGAAGATTTAGAATTTAATAATTCCGATTTTCAATTCATATTTAATCGTTCTTGTAATATGAATTTTGAGATATGTTCTTCCTCTTTTGTTTTCTCGTAGATCTCACAGAACTGAAAAAAAATTTATGATTGAAATTAAATCAAGGATATCATTAGGAGGGTATAATGATTCTATTAAGGTATCACGAGAGTACACACTGTGTATTTGGAGTTGCACTCCATGTTTGCTTCCATACACGCTGTGTAATCTGAATAACACCCTGTGTAGTTGTGTCCAGCATATAAAATATAATTCAGCTATTACTCAAGCCATGCACAATTTCGATAGTCGATGTAGTTAATTCTTACACCATGTTTTGATGAGGAAAGAATAGTGCACCTTCATCCAAACTACATACCAAGTGGTCCATTGGACATTTCATATAGTCCCTTCAGGTTAGGTTCAAGTCATGTATCCCACACACTACATTCGTGACTGGTGACAATGTCACATAGATTCTACATGGAGTGTGGACCACTGGACGTGACATATACTATGAATATTTCTAATTTACACCACACAAACTACTTCCATAGGTGTGTACTTCGGATGGACAGTGAGGAGGGTACATGCTGTGTAGTCGGATCTAGACACCATGTACTGTTTCCAGATTATGCATATTTAAAAATTTATTATTATATTATGTAACCCTTGACACATGTACCTTCGTGTTGGTGTAAATATGGGACAAAACATGTTATAGGTGTTTGATATATATGTGTGCATATATATAAATGTTTAATTTATATCTTTGTAATGTTCAAAGATATGCACATCATGTATGAGTTGTATTAAAATTATAATTCTGCATCCATTCTACATGTCACAACAAATAATATGTATTCAAGTATAAATAAATGCTGGGTAGTTTTGGATGGGTATTCACCAGGTTACCATGAAGGTAAAAATTATGTACAAGGTTATGGATTAGAATCTCAAGCGAATTAATAAAAGGATTAAGATGCAAACAAATTTATTAATTAAAGATAATAATTAATAGATTCAATCATGATTTATCATAATAAGAAGGTTTAAAGAATTTAATTCTAGTTTTATTAAATGTTTAATTTGTTTAGTTTTTGTGGATGATCATGATCTAGACCAGACCATTGTATGTGATGTTTTTCCTTTTAATTTATTTTTGAAATTGAACTTGTTGTCATGTGTGCCTTCTTGTCATTAATATGTAGGCCAGTGTTCTCATGGTTACTTTTATGTAAACCCACTTTTATGCCTCACTTGTCTATCACATAAAATAATATGTAATTGATATAACTCCTATGCTAGTGGAGGAAGTTCAAGTAATGAGATGAGGGGAAATGAATCCAAGAAGATACAAAGGTTGACATATGGAAAGATGTAAACACGATCCTTAAACGGTTCAATGTGTTTCTACCCTAGGATAGGGTTAGTATATCAACCACTAGATAAACTGAGCTAATGTAAAGCTCAAGATCATACCATTTATTTATTTTTGTCGGTTGTTTGGTTATTCATTATAGATGTTTGACACGATCACATAATTAATGAACTAACAAGAATACAAGATGTAACTAAAATAAAATGTCTTATGGATTAATTTAATTTATACATGGATAATCACTTTAGTATATCCTACATAATAATAAAAAGAATGTGAAAAGAGATTAAATGGAAATTTATGCATAAAGGATAAAATCACTCAAATAAATACTATGTCGATATAGCCTTCCCTTAATTCGGTTATAATCGAACCATAGTTCAATGTGCTTGACCAACCCTAGAAGGGGCTCTTTCAATTATCAATGATTTTTAATTTGAGGTTTTTGGTTGACTTAACATAGTTTACATCATGTGTTGACTACCCTAACAAGACATGGTGAAACTAAGAGTTAAAGGTTGAGGAAATCTTGAATTAGAGAGTTTAGGATTGGGTAATCCACTCAACAGATCATGGAGCTGTGAATTAATACAGTTGGAATTTTGAATGCCTAACTAAAACATTTTAAGATTCTTGACCAACCATAGTTGGTGTTAGGAAAAAGTAAATATGGATCCGTGTCACTAGAATATTGAATAATGAGGATATTCCGAAGCCAATAGGCAAGGGATACTGGGTTTCGACAAAATAGTTGGAGAACAATAAATATTATTTTATTTATTTGTGTATATTTATCATGATAAAGCACTAAAACTATGTTCTTATTATTTGTAGAAACAACATAAAATATAAAATCAATCATATCATTGAAATACATACTCGAGGAGGAAAACCATCTCACAAACAATAATTTCCAATAGTGGAAATGGCATATTCGGATTATCCTTCCCCATGAGAGGAAACTTTATGTGGTGTAAGAGACACTACTAGTTTTTCCTGAAAATGAGGTGAGTTTTGAGGAAATCTATATGATCAAGAAAAATCTAAATGACATTACAGATGTTCATTTCCTCATGATATAATCCATGGACAATGAGCTCTTGAAGCATCATGAAGAAATTGATACTTATAGAATGATGAATCACCGTCTGTATCTCTATTAGGAGAAGGAGAGATAGGAGAGGTATGAGATTTCCCACTCACTTAAAACTACTAATAATGGATAGTCTATGTCGACTGGTCCTCATGTAGTCATGTTTATTAGCTACACTGAGCATCTGAACATCTTAGGTATTAAATTCATAGATGAGTTGCATAAATATCTCATACTATCATCACTACCGAAAACTTTATCTAGTTTTATTGTTAATTATAATAGGAGAAATAATAAGAAGAGTCTATCAAAGCTTCATACCCTAATTACCAAGTGGACAAGAACATGGGGCTTGAAAAAACCACAGTCCTTATAGTAAATTGGAAGAGGAAGGACAAGTAAAATGGGACTAATATTTATAAACAATATAAATCCTCTAAGAACAATTTAACCAAGAAGAAGAATATCTAGAGGCTGGGCAAGGAAAAGGAGGTAGTATGCTTTTCATGTGGTAAGTTAGGCCACTATAAGAGTAACTAAACACAGAGGCAAGGGGAAGACAATAGTGTTTTCTTTATCGAGTGAATTCCTTCCATTTCTACATATTGGGTATTAGATACAGATTACGAGGCTCACATCTGTATTCAAATATAGGAACCAAGTAGATTCTAGAAAATTTATAGGGGAGAGGTGGATCTATGTGATGCCAATGGTGGGAGGTTGGATGATATTTCCATTGGTGAGTACCCTATCACATTGCCGATGAGAATTATTTTGGTCTTAAATGGATGTTATTATGTACCTATTATTACCAAGAACATAATTTATTTATCCAGTTTATATACTGATGGATTTATTTTCATGTTTGGAAATAAATGGTGTTACATTTATAAGGAAAACATTTTTTATGGTATGTAACATTTAAATAATGGTATGTATGTATTAAATTATGATAGCCAAGTGTTGGTAATTGATAATGAACCAAGTTCACATGACTAATACAACACCCAGTTCTGGCATCACTACCTTGGTCAAGTAAATATGTAGCACCTAAAAAATCATTATCAATATGGTTATTTAGACTCTTCTGAGCT
This sequence comes from Viscum album, assembly GCA_963277665.1. Classification (NCBI taxonomy): domain Eukaryota; kingdom Viridiplantae; phylum Streptophyta; class Magnoliopsida; order Santalales; family Viscaceae; genus Viscum; species Viscum album. Next base: position 44,439,261 of record OY728162.1, read on the forward strand.
AAAACCAATTGATATATGTCACACTTTTATAAAAAAGAAAAATGACCAAACCACCATTTTTTGGATAGGGTTAAAGGGATATAAATCTTATAGGATTGGTACAGAATAATGTGTGTGGAAAATTTCTAGTAGAAGCTACAGGTGGATATTCTTACATCATGACTTTTAATAACGAGTTTAATATATATGGTTATATTTACATGATGAGGTGTAAGTCTATGTATTTTGAAAAATTCAAAAAATTAAAGAATTAATTAGAGAATCATCATGGTATGAAGATATAGAACCGTAGATTGGATCTAGGTGGATAATATATTATCAAAGAGTTCATCAACATTTTTCATGAGTTTGGGATAAAATATCAAATCACTCCATATTATACACCAACGTGGAATGGTGTTAGTGAAATGAGGAACTGTACCTTATTGGACATGGTAAGGTCGATGGTGAGTCATGTAGATCTTACCTTATCTTTTTGGGGATATCATTAAAAATGGTGGAATACACTTTAAAACGATTAGCAACTAAAGCGGGAAATGGAATTCCCTTCGAGCTATGGATTAGAAGGAAACCCACTTTATCACATACATGTGTATGGGGATGCAGGGTGTTTTTTAAGTCCTTATCATGTAAAAAACTAGCACCCCATGGAATGAATTGTATCTTTATAGGGTATAATAAGGAAGAAACATTATACTACCTATACATCCCATCAAACAAGAAAGTGATTTTAAAAAAAAAAATAATATTTATTGAGAGGGAGAAAATCCTCAAAAAGGATTATGGGGGAAATATTGACTTTGATGAAGTTGATGCTCAAGATATATAGGATTTGGAATGAACTTGTTCCATAGGTCCTTATGGAAGAAGTTTTTCCTGAAACACATTTACTGTGTAGGATTTAAAGAGAGATAAGGAAACTAGGGAGATATAGTTTTATTTTCACAGAGGTTGGTGTCTCATTATTGTTGGACAATGATGAACATCTCACTTATAAGGAGGTATTATAGAGCTTATAATATACAAGGTGGATAGAAGTTATGAATTTTGATATGGATTCCATGTATCAGAACCATGATTGGGTTCTGGTCGATGCTCCAGTTGATGTAATGTCTATTGGGTGTAAATGGGTTTTCAAGGTAAAACTAGACATGAAGGTAAATTATGTACCCATAAAGCATGTATACAGGCTAAAGGGTTTAAATAACGTTATGTAATTCACTATGTTCAATTTTTTTGGCCAGTCTCCATGTATAAATCTATTAGAATCATATTCTCCATCAATGCTTACCATGACTATGATATTTGGATGATGAATGTCAAAACTGAATTCCTTAATAGGAACCTTCATGAAGATGTATATATGAAACAACTAGAATGGATTGTGATACAAAGTTATTCCAAAAGGATTTTCAAGTTGTAGAAATCCATTTATGGATTGAAGAAATCATTTTGGTCATGGAACACTCAATTTGATGAATCCATAAATGAATTTGGTTTGATTAAAAATGAATTTGAGAAATGTGTTTACATAAGGTTTAATGGGAATATGGTATTTATCATTGTAGTATATGTTGAAAATATATTACTGATTGGAAATGACATACCAATAATTAAGTCAGGTATAGACCGGTTAAACAAGTGATTCTATATGAAGGATTTATGTGAATCAACCAACATTCTAGGTATCAAAATAGTTTGTGATACATCCAAGAGGCTTCATGGACATATTCATAGTATATATATATATATATATTGATATCATAATAAATGGATTTAGTATAGAATACTCAAAGGGGGGATTTATTACAATGTTACATGGTTTACATCTTTCTAGGAAAATGTATCCCCAAAAAAAATAGGAGAATGATAAAATGAGTAAGATCCCATAAGATTTAGTTATAGGATCAATCATTTATGTCATGTTCTTTCGTATAATTGATGTCGCCTATGCACTTATCATGGTAGGAAGATATCAACCATAACTAGGAGAACAAAATTGGACTACTGTTAAGACTATCCTTATGTAACTAAGAAGAACTTAGGATATGGTCTTGGTGTATGGAGGAGATGATGAGATTTTCATCAGAGGGTATGATACTGCTAGTATTTAGATAGAACAGAATGATCTGAAGATGCAATCATGATATGTTTCTTGTCTCAACAGAGGATCTATGAACTAGAAGAGTTCAAAGCATCATGTTGTTGCTGATTCTAAAATGGAGTTTGAGTATATAGAGGCTTCTAATGCATCCAAGGAAGTAGCCTAGATTAATAACTTTTTCTAGGAGCATAATTTGGTACCTTGTAGTAAAGACCCTATCACATTGTATTGTGAAAATACTATAGTAGTGGATCTTGAAAAAGATCCAAGGTCACATCAACAGACAAAGTACATACACCATGAGTATCACCTTTTGAGGGATTTCAATCAAAGTGGTGAAGTAGTAGTGAGTAGACTATCCACAGAAGATAACATGGTTGAACCCTCGATTAAGGTCATATATCAGCAGAAGCATGAATATTATGTGAGAGATAGAGGATTGAATATTGTTAGTAGTTGGATCTAGTGAAAGTGGGAATCTATTGGATTTTGTTCCCTAGAAAAAAATTATTTTTTACTTTATGATAAACATGTGTTATTTGTATGGATATTAATGAACTCCTTATCATATCATTATTGTTCTTCTAGATGACATTTTATGTGATAATTTTCTAAGAGTAGTTGTCACACTAAAAGGTCATAGAGGATGCCTACTATGATGAATACCTAGATGTGTCATGATAATATTCTTGAATATATTCTCAATAGCCGGATAATATAATTTCAAGGGAAACAAATGATACAAGCTATTATGGGTGGAGACTCATATGACCTTGAGGCACCTTCTCATGGTGCATGCCCTTAGTAATGTCCAAGAGGATATTATTAAAATGGGACCCTCCAGTATGATATCCACATTTATATGTGTCATTTTATGTTCTTATATGTGGAAATGTGCATTGGTCCTTGTAATTTATGATTATTATTAATGGGTATTATAACTCGCTCACATAGATGTATTGGAAAAAACCGTAATGACATAAGTTCCCAGTGATATAGGATATGTTGGGTTCATCAAGAGTATTAATGCATTAATGACTAATGTGAGAAAATATTTTTTCCTTATATTCCATAACATTAGTTGATATATGAGGACCTTTAATGTAAATTATATATCCTATATAAATCCATGGGAATGGTGTTCTATAGGAAATTTCAATTTCTATGAATTGAATGAATAAGAAATCGAGCACATGGGTTGATGGCCCACGCATGCAACCTAGTAGATGGGAGATATTGATACAAAGGGATTATATTACACTGTATGTATTAGTATGAGGTGACATGTCATTGCAACATTAACTTGTTTCTCTATGGGTTCCTTGGCATGTTTCTAGATGGTAACCTTGGTCTTTATGATGCTTCGACTGATTCCACTAAGAATGTGGCCTAGAGGGACACACACTATGTGTGTCTAGTATCTCAGTAAAATAATGTATTATTTATTATTTAACAAGTTGAATAAGGATTATTCCCAGTTAGGGTATAATAATTTTTCATGGATTTTTTTATTTCATTTATTTATACACTAGTTATTTGAGAGAATATATTTTTTGTATAATAATTAATAAATATTTTTTTCTATAAGTAATTATAATATTTGTATATTTATTGGGGAATAATCCAATTATATTTATTTAAAATGTAAATAATTATTATTCAAGGTTCAAAAAATAGGGTGGAGGATTAGCAGATTTAGTTAAGGGTCCAGTGAGAAATAATAATATTAAATAATATTTAATTATAACTCTAAAGTTAAAATTTTGTCAGGAAATTATAATTTATCTTTTCTTATTTGAGATGAGTTTATTCTAGGATTAATGAAATAATTAAAGGTACATGTGTAAATTATTTATTTGTACCCTAGTAAAATACATTCCTAGTTATATGATTCTCTCAATAGACAAGAGAAAGTTGTATGATGCATATCGTGTTGTGCACAATAAATTGGAGAAAAGATCTCAAGCCTAAAGAGTCCATCCCTCACCAAGAACTATCTCAAGTATGAGAGATATCCTCCTCCATCGGATCGAGTAGGATGCTTTGGAAGTGGTTCTCAAGGTGATCGAAGGTGGACATCACAAGCTCTAGGATCTTCTATTCTAGCACCCAGAAACTCCTGCGGTGACATCTAAAGATACGTGGAGAACATGTGGATCACATCTAGAGGATATCTATCCTTGATCTTTAAAACACAACAATAGCACACTACGGATCTATGGATAGTGTCTTCAATGAATAAAGAATCACCTTGGAGGTAATTCTTTAATTTATTAAATTTAATTAGAAGACTCAAAGGTTGGATAGCCTACTCCAAAGTTATTTTATTAATAAAAAAAATTAAATACATCAAAAGAGGAGAAACAAGGGATCAACAAAGACATGTGTACACATCACTACATGCATCAGCATCAACCAAACCACAACAAAAGGTCGGTGTAATGAAGGACCAAGACGAGAAAACATCCTCAATGGAATTCTTGGATAAAGCATCAACAACTTGATTTGCCTCTCCATAATCATGAGTGACCACCAAACAAATTTTCTCCACAAGCTTTAGACAGTCATCCCCGCGCAGAAAGCATCCTCCAAGGGACATTCCTTGAAATATTTCTAAGAATATCAACCTACAAAGTGGAATTAGATTCCATACATAAGTTCATCTAACCGTATAAATAAGCATACTAGACAACCTTAATCAAATCCCATAAATCCGCCTCAATTTTCAAGCCATTCCCTAGAAAGTGGTAGAAACGTCCTTTAACAAAGCCCCAATAGGTGCGAAAAACACCACCGCAGCCTAAAGGTCCTGATGAACCTGAAGCCGCACCATCCACAATAACGTTAATACATATAAAGATTAGAGGGATCCAATAGATATAAATCATCATTATCGGCATATTACACCTGCCAGAAACATCCAAAATCCGCAAAATAACCAGATCCGAAACATCATTTATCATTACTCTAATTCGAGCCCGTGAAGTAGAAAGAACACTAATATGAAGCTCCTGAATTCAAACAATAATCGATGTACTTATATTCTAAAATACAGGAGCATTTCGAGCCCTCTATATAAATGAAACAAGCGTTGAAACTGCAAAAAGGAGCAGCGGTTTCACCTGAGAGCTATAATTATCTCTATAAATAGAGTCCATAAACTGTACAAAACTCTCCAGATTCAGTTGGAATCCAAAAAAACCCTAAAAATAATTCTATAGACCAGATGGAAAGTAAAAAGATATGAAAAGATGATCAACAATTTCCTCTACAGAAAGACAACGAAAGCAAACATGTGCAAGAGAAAATCCATCTCGTTGTATCATGCGCTGCAAAAGAAGTCTACATTTCTAAATCCTCCATATAAGTAGATATTGAGCCGGAGGGATAAAAGCAGAATGAAACATAAGTATCCAATAAGAAACCATCACAGTTTTAGCACACATGAATCTATAATACTCTTTAGTGCTGAAATTTCCAGTAAGACTGGGCAACCAAATCTGAGTATCAATCAGAGAGTAATGATAACAATCCACCTCCACTTTCAAAGAGTCAGAACGCAGCCCCAGATCCATGATACTATTATGAAATTCAGTAATAGAATGATCCTTTAAAAAAGAAGGAATCTATAAATCTTCTGCAATGGAACATGATAACCAAATAGTATTCTAGTAGTTCAATGAGGAGTGTCGCAAAACTACCCATTTAGAGGATTGTGAGAGGCTACAATAAGCATGATTAATTGAGGGACTTATCGAGGAATGGACATAAAGAGAGTACAAATTCACCGTCTTGGATCCATGTCTATTAAATAGAAACTCACAATAAAAATCAATGGAGGTCAGAATTGACCAAGTAAACTTTTTATTGAGAGATTCATTAAAACGATTAAGATCCTTAAGACCCATACCACCCATGTCAATAGGCCGGGTGATATCACTCTAGGAAAAATTAACAAGTTTCCTTTCATGAATTGAACTAGTGAAAATAAAATTCCAATCAAACCTTTGTAAATCCTTAAGAAGAGTTTGAGGCCATCTGTATAAGGAAAAAACATAGACACACATGGAGGTGATCATAGAATTAACAAGACAGACCTGCCCTGCCTGAAACATAGATTTAACTTTCTAGGTAGCCATTTTATTGAGAATTTTGAGATAGATATTTTCCTGATGACACCTTTTCACAGCACCCCAGAAAAGGGGAACCCCAAGATAGTTGAAAGGTAGAGACCCTCTCCTCACCCCAAGAATGCGAGCAACTATGTTTTACGTTGAAACAATAACACCTTCTCCAAAACACACTGAGGATTTCTAAGAACTGATAACTTGACCAGAAACAAGCTCATAATGCTCAAAAAATGATTTAATAAAATGAATAGTGACCATATCAGCCTTACCAAAAAACAAAATATCATCCGCATAAAAAATATGTGAAGGATAAAAAAGACCTCTTCCAATATTGATTTTCTGATACAAGCCAGCATGCGCAAGATCCTAAAGACATGTGCTCAAGTGGTCCTCAACGATAGCAAAAAGAAGGCCAAATAAGGAAGTTGCTTTAATAGGTTGGCTGCTAGTGAATTCTCTGCTTGTATTAATGTTTGAAATCTGATTGAGGTCCCAATCATGGGGTCTGATTTTACCTGGAGAAGATACACTCTGAATGGGTTACAGGCCAACAAGATTGATATGTGTTTTTATAATGTGTATGAGGGTTTTCTGGATTTTTATTTGTCTGGGATAACTCTTCTAAGGGATAACTCTGATCACAATCCTATTTTAATGGATTTGAGCTTTAATAGTTAGAGATCCTCTCCTTTTCCTTCCATGTTTAATAATGCATGGGTATCTATCCAAGGTTGTAGATAGGTTGTCAGTGAAGCTTAGGAAACTGGTTTTATTAGAAGTACCTTCCATATTATTGTCATGAAGTTAAAGGATGTGAATTAAAAGCTCAAAGAGTAAAGTAAGAAATGTTTCTCATGTCTGGATCATGATATTCAAAGTGCTGAGGATAATCTTCAGCATTGTCAAAGACTCAATGAGGGCCAGGAAGTGATATCTAGGGAAGCTTTGCATTCCCTTTCTAAATTTAATGATATCTAGGATTTAAAGGAGAATCATTCTAGGACTCAATATAATTTCAGTTGGCTAAAATATAGTGATAGAAATAAAAGAATTTTTCATTGCTTGCACAGGGAAAAGAAGGTGAAACGTGGTATGAATGCCCTTATGGTTGATGGAGTTCTTTTCAACTCTAAAAATGGTATTTTTGATGCTTCATGTACTTATTTTGAAAGGTTTTACACTGACTCAGGGCATGATAATACCCATAACATGTTCATGAATATTTCTCCTTCGGTGGATGTCTCCCAGAATGGTATGCTCATTATTATTCCTTCAAAGGAGGAAATCAGGAAGGCTGTGTTTTCTATTAATGTTGATAGTGTGGCTAGTCCAGATGGTTTCTCAAACATATTTTTTATGGCTTATTGGGATATTATCCGTACAGAGTTCATTAATTCAGTTAGATATTTATTTTATCTTTCTTATTTCCCATATGGTGCCAATGCTAACTTCATTTCCCTGAATCCAAAGAAGGGGAATGCTCTTGATATTCGAGATTTCAGGCATATGTCCATAGGGAATATTGATCCAAAGTTTATTAGAAAGGTTCTTGCGAATAGATTGGGAAGTATTGCTAAGGATTTTATATCCACAAATCAATTTGGGTCTGTTCCTGGGAGGAACATTAAATTTTTTTTGTATTAATTAAATTATTTATAAACAAAATATGTTGATCTCTCTCTTGGTTCTAAGTTTCTATTCCTTTTTCTAAATACATGATTCTTTTCTAAGGATACTGGAATTTATGATCGTATTGATCCCAGATTTTTCCTTGAATATGACAAAAAAATTGGGAAACATCCCTCCCGCACTTCCACTACACCCAAAACCTATAATTTTCATAGATTGAATTCATATATTATATAAAGTATTTGGATGTATTTGGTTTCAAGGACTATTTTTCTTTCTAGAAGTTGTTATCGATTAACATTGATTATGGAATTACATCTGTCCTAAAAATGGATGTTAATGATTTGTCTTGGAAATTTAGGATCTACGACACTCTTTGGGATTCCTCTTACTCCTAAACAGATATTGAAGATGAGGTATAGAAAATTAATACATAGTGTGGAGGTTATCATCCAAAGGGCAGAGGGAAATAATGAAAAATATTTGGTATCCAAAGGGAATTGAAAGTTATGATATACTTCTATTGATTTACTTTGTCTGATGTGGGATATATGCCTTGTAGGACCCATCTCTTCTCTGTACTTTTATATTTTCCTAATAAATTTTGAGTCATGGGTTCTCAAACCCATTAGTGATATGTTTCATAATTATATATATGTTTATATATATATATTTATAAATAATTATTTACTTATGTAAATATTTAAAAGTATAAATGAAAATAAATATATTTCGAATATTTGTATTTAATTATATATATATATATATATATTTATTGATATATAAAAATATATATTCATAACATAATAATTTATGTATTTATTTTCATTTTATAAATATTTTAATATATAATAATTTGATTATAATTATAATTATAAATGTACAGTTATTTGTTTAGAAATATTTTAGTGGAGAATGGGAGCAGTTTTGTATGGAATCTGTGGTGGCCATCATTTCTTCTACGGTCAGTTGTGTAAAATGGAATTACCTTGGGATCTGGATCTCGATCTACTAGAAATATGTCCAGTCTTTAGTTCTTCGAATGATGAAGGATCCTTGAAGAAGTGTCTTGAGGATATACCATGCACTATGATGAATGGGTCTGAGAGTCATTGGCTCTTCTTGGACCTCAGGGGGTATTATAGTACACCGATGAATCAAATTACTCACAATAGTTTATCAGTTATGGTTGAAGTGAATTCAATGGTCCTTTATGAATGATTTTAGAAATACAGGTTCTCCATTATTGCACATCTTGGTATTCCATTAGGGGATAATATGTGGAATCTCAATGATTTGATGGACCTCCTTCTTCGTATATGAGTTTTTGATGGCGAGAACATTGTTTAGATAGGGAGGGGTTATTTCATATTTTTTCCTCTCACAATATTTGAAGACCGGAGCCTAGGGTTGGTGTCTCTTTCTTCTAAAATTGGGGTTTTTAAAGATACATGATGGGGATATCCTCTTTGATCATGAGAATTTCAAGTACTCTATTACCCAATCTTAGGTCGGTATAAGTGGATTGTGTTGGTTTTTTGAAAACCTAAAATTCTATGGGATGTTTCATCATCCTTTGGAATACCTATAGAATTTGATAAGGACATAGTGAATGCTCTTTATGGGGGGTTCTTAAGGGTTATAGTTTATCTAGACTTCTCCCTCACTTGGATTCAATATGTTATTCTTGTTTTTATAGGGCACCACATTGACTTACCAGTGGAATATGATAGGATACCAATCTATTATGGCCCATGTAAATCCATCATGTATTTTCCCATTTTTTTGAAGGAATCATTTTTACTCAAACTGTAGAAGATATGGATATCTGAATGAAGACTGTAGGTATAGGTGGGATTCTCCTACCATTTCTTACATTGATAGAAATGCATTAAATATGTATTCAGGGACATAGTAGTGGATGATGCTAATGGTGGAGAAGATACACATGAAAATATTGTCTCTTATGCTGCTACCCTTTGACAGGAAGTAAATCCTCAGGGATCTATTTCAGCCAAAGTTATAGATTTGGAAAATGATGGGAGGGGATTTATTATTGAGGTCTTGTGCACTAGTATGGACAAAAACCATGTGGTTACTCATGATACTAGTTTTAATACTTTTGAATGTGGTAAGATGGGTGTTTCAGTAATTGAGTTGAGGCACTCTAGGTCTGATGAAAATATAGGGGAGTATGATTTGCATGAAGAAGCTTCTTGTGGGAATCCAATAGAATATAGTGCCCAAATAGAAGTGAATCATGAATTGAGTCAGCATGATCGTCTCACCACCAAAATAATGGTTAAATTGAAAGTTTTAGACGAAGAGGGTTTTCAATTGTTCTTTCCTAGAAAACCCATTTCATCCTCACCATTACTCAAGTGTTCCTTATGTTGGAACCAATGATACTAGTAAATGAAAATGGATTGTGGTTTGGGTTTTTAACAATCCTCACATGGAAGATCAAGGAGTGTTCATGAAACAAGGTCTTACAGTTCAATACAACAACAATTTTTAAGGTGGAATTATTTCCTAGTGTTTCCCAAATCTTTGGGTCCAAAATATTATAGAATGGAGGAAATTGTTTTTGGAAATGATTTAAATATGCCCAAAAGATGAGGTTTCATGGAAGATACATACACATACAATTTTATGCCAACATGGTTTTTATTCACTCATACATAATATTACACGCATATATGAAGATATGTCTTAATATTATGAACAGGTTCGTTGAGGTCAATAAATAGGAAGCCACCCCAAATCGAGGCTTAGAACGTTTACAATGAAGATAAGGTTCCTCTACCATGTGAAAGAGTTTAATGAAGAAGAGTTATAGAAGTTAAATCATTCCCCCAAAGTGTTCCTTTATTCTCAAAATACCAAGTGAAACTTAATGTGTAGTTTCACGAAAGGTAAGTGTTACATGGAAAATAAGGGTTCCCTGAAAGTCATCTTATATGAAAATCATAGATCTTGTGAGCAAGAGTGACTGTTGTGCACAAGATCGAGTGTTTTCTTCTGGAAGGTTATGAACATCTAGTTTTTTTATCAGTGTTTTGAAGTGAATCAATTCAAGAATTTGATGCATGAAGAGTCTCATGCTAGACAGAGACAAATTATTCATTGCAAATCTATTGAAGAAACCTTCATGCCAACAAACTAAGTTATACATCATTCAAAGCAGTGAGCTAGGGGGAGTCGAGGGAAGTGTTAGGAGGGATGCAGTGTGATATCTATAAAATATTGTAATGGAAATGTTCTTAGAATATATGGATTGTTTTTGAAATTTTCTATTCCTCTTCTAGTGAAGAATATTGGATTTGGGTATGACCAACACACTATTGACGTATGGAACTTGGAATATCCATTATCGGTGAACCAAGTAAAATTACTTTGTTTTCATGCTTTATTTGAATGGTATAATTATTTCACATTACCATTAGAATGGTTTAATAGGTTCCTACCAATGTGAGAACAAGATACATCATCTAAGAAGAAACATTTGACACCCTGATTCTCCCCTCCACTCATAGGGAGTTCTAGGGTCCTTCAAGTTGTATACAAGCATAATGGTTTTTGGTGTTAAATTTTTCCTTCTTTATTGTCTTGGATAATTTAGTTAATGTTAGATGAGTCCCCCACTTTTATGGAAGTAATGTTCAGATATGGAAGAATGAGGTGAGATCTCATCTAATATCTCTTGTAATGAATGTACACTTTCCAACTTCACAATTAAAATAGGTCACTAATCCAACAGGGATGTACAGGACTAATATATACCGGAAAATGATTGATGCAGATGATAAATAATATAATACACTCATTAAAGCTTATTCAGATCAAATATATCTAATGGTTATGATTTTTACTTCAGCAAAGTCTATTCGGGAAGAACTAGAGAATATTTATGATGGATAATGAAAAGTGACAGAGGAAATACCTGAGGTCATGTACAATAGGTTTGATGGCTTGAAAATGAATCAAGATGAAAATGTAGATACCTTTTTTAAATTTAATTACTGATTTTGATGGAGCTAAATTTTGACTTGGTGAAGAAATGAAAGACATTGGCATTGTGATGAAAGTATGAAGAATTCTTCCACCCCTCTACAATGCAATTATATCAACCCTTGAAGAATGGGATATATATAAACATTCTCTGAATGATCTTTTATGTAGTATGGAGGCATAGGAAATGAGAATAATACCTGAATATACAATTAAATTAGTAAGTAAAGAAATGGATTTCAAATCCATGGAAAAATTTGAGGTGTTTGGAGATACAGAAAATTATGATATTGTGGAAGATTAAATTACTTCCCTTATTGTAAATAAATTCATGAGATGAAAAGGTAAATTTTAAAGAATGATTCCCCTATCCTATTTTCGTTTTCTTTATGTTTGGAATATTGCCTCTCGGTGGTGAAGGAAGCATGATGAATAAGAATGTGAAGCAAAAAATTCACAAAATCCTCCAAAAAGTTTTTATCAAAAGGGATTCATTAAATATGAAAAAATTGAAAAGTGAGAGTTCTATCCATGATGAAGAATAATTTGATAATGAATTCTTTAATTAAGAATAAACATAGTTTAAATTTGGAACCCACACATCTATATAGATACAACTAAAAAGTTAAAATCACCTAAAGATGAATCTAGGGATAATCAGTTGATTAATAATACTGATCTCATGATGCAACTTAATGAATCTCTTGAAATGATTCATAATCAATGTAACAGATGAAAAAATTGGAGAGTAGTTATAGAAGAATCATCAAAATATGTTGATCAGCATGAAATTGAAAATAATAAACTGTAAGAAGTAGTGAACGAATAGTCAACAACCATTGAAAAGAAATAAGATTTAATGGAACTGTATCTCATAATTGAAGAACATGAAAACATCATCAAAGAATTTATATACAGACTAAGAGTAGAAGTCCGAAACTATTGAGGGTCATGAATAATAAGTTTTTACTCATAGAAATAACCTTGAATGTGAATCAAATCAATATAATGAAAGAATAAAATACAGTTTGGAATATTTTCAGATGTTGATCTAATAGAGTGATCCAATCATGGTTATGATGGAGTAGAGAAGGATTTAAATGATCAAATACCCGAATTCATGGGAAAAAGTGGAATTTTTGGTGATTATGAAACATTGATAGTTGTAAACAAGTTGAACCAAAATAAAGGGAACCAAAAAGATGGACATATAGAAAATTTTCCAGAAGTATTAACAAAGAAATCCCAAAATGAAACTAAAATGAGAACTAAAAACTATCCACAAGCTCAAAAAATGATTTAACGTAAAAATATTTACCTAAGGATGGTGATATGGGGTGAAATAGAAGTTATAATACATGTCCTACTATGTAATTTTAATTCTGTGGATATCTGGTCCATACCATGTCAAACTATGAAGAGGAATGGGGGTTTTTGAATATAGAAGAGCTAGGAGGTCAAAAAAGGAGAAAAAATTCATATCATACTTATTATAGAAGAAATAATTTCTATGGAAATTGTTTTCTTTATTTTAAAATTTTCCATAAAACTATTTATTGTAGGTAGAGGAAAGGCATGAACAATTCATATTAAAATTAGATACAAGACAATACTCGTCAAAGAGATGTTGTCACTCTTACAAATAGATTTTATATTCTTTAAGAATTGTATGATTATGATTAAATTGTTCACATTGATAATAGAATTTAAATTCTATCTTCATCCTTCACTCAATATAATATTACATTGATAAAAAATAAGAAGATTGAGAAATCCAATCTTACTGAAGTCACTCTCAAATCTATAAAGAATATTAGCACCTGGAATCTTGATAGCGAATGATCATCCCATATTATGAGAATTGCATATTTATTGATTATAGTAAATAAAAGGGTTGATGGAATAGTCAGGTTTAGTAATGATAGTGCTTTGATGATTAAAGATTGTGGGACCACTAAACTGGCCAGTAAAGAGCTTCAGAAAACCAATTTTATTTATATGGATGGTTTGCGTTATAATATATTAAGTGTGAGAAAAATATGTGACTCAGGACTTATAGTAACGTTAAATCAAAAGGGATTCACTCTAAAAGGAATGAAAGTAAATTCTATAATCAAATTATTTAGATAAAATGGAAACTTATATCAAGTGGGAAGTAAGGGGATCATTTGTCACATGACATTTGAAGAAGAGAACATCGTGTGGCATTGGAGGTTGGGACAAATTAATCAACAAGGCATGGAAAATATATCAAAAATGAATATTTTCATGGATATACCTAATCTGTGGAATGAACAAGAGAAGACATGCGATGCTTTCATACAAAGAAAGCTGGTCTCAAATTCATATTTCCCAATATATAAAAGGGAATCGAATCATCTTTATCTCATCCAAAAATATGTATGTGGACTGATAAATGTGGCTAGAATATATGGAGAGAGGTGCATCACTTTGTTTGAAGATAACTTTAGTATAATGGCTTGTGTGATGGTTATACAATGAAATGAAAACATCTTTATTGCATTAAAAGATATCACTAAATATCCAAGAATGATATTGGATTACAATCAAAGTTCTATGGTTCTGACAATGGATGTGAATATACATCCATTGAATTTGAAAAATACATAAAGAAACATGGAATACAATATGAGGTGGTTTCTTTGAGAAATACACAAGAAAATGGTGTTATTGAGCATAAGAATCTATAGGTGAAAAATATGTCTAAAACTATGTTGATTGAGATCTGTATCCCATTCTACTACCAAAAAAAGGATATTCATGATATAGGGTATACTCAAAATTGAACAAGGATTTATATGGGAGAAACAAAGACACCATATAACTTGTGTTGTGGAAGAAAACCCTATTTGAAGCATTTTATTCTTTTGGAAAGTAATTGTTTAATCCAAAACAAATAAGTAAATCAAGGGAAGTGTGGTGATGCTAAAGACGGAGGAATATTCCTAGAGTATTTAATGAATAACAAAGCCTAAAAATGTTTCAATAATAATCCTGGAAAATTTGTGGAAAACAGCGATGTGGAGATCGTTAAAGATAAGAACACAAAGAAATCAAGGAATTATTATACAAGTATGATAGAAGGTGAGGAAAATGTGCAATTTAAATAGATCCAAATAAACATATATATGAATATTTTTAAAACATTCAGCAGTCACAACATCATGTTGACTTGGGATAATAATCAATAGAGGAAACCATATCTGAAAAAAATTCTTTTGAACCACACAAGAGAAATCGAAGAGCGGAGATTGATCAATGTAGCATCATTGGGGATTTGACAACACCCCCATAGACATGGAAAATGAGTAATAACACAGAATCTTCCTTCTTATTAGTTGTGGAAGCATACTCTTTTTAATAAGATTCAAAGGATTAATCTTGGGTTAAATCCATGAATGATGAGTTAGATCAGATTTATAAAACTACACATGGGATCTTGTTATGATACCCAAAAGACACAATGTGATTGGTTTATGTGGATCCATAATAATAAATTCAACGATAAAGGTAATTTTATTAGAAATAAAGAACAATTAGTGAGTTAAATATATACAGAGATTGAAGAAGTTGGTGTTGAATAAACATTTTCTCCAGTGGGTAGACTGGAGTTGATCAGGTTTTCCCTTTACATAGTAATTAATAGAGGATACAAAGTGTATTCAATGAATGTTAAAACAAATTTCTTGATTGGTTTTCTTGAAGAATAAGTTTAAATTGAACAAAAAGTGGGTTTTGAGCTCAGTAATGATGAAATTAATGTTTTCATATTGAAGTAGGAACTACATTGTCTGAAATAGGAACCACATGTGTGGTACTCATGGAATGATTCTTATCTAAACATGATCAAATTTAAAATATGGGTGGATCACAATCTATTCCTGAAGGATTATAATAAATACCAAATCATTGTACTAGTGTACGTAGATGAAATTATATTTGGGGGAAGAAGATAGGGATCAATGGATAAATTTTCCAATCAAATGAAATCAGAATTTAAAATGTATATGATTAGTGAAATCATATACTTCATAGGGTTGTAAGTGATTTAGAGGAATGAATACACTTTTACTTATTAGGAAATTTATGTAAGAGAGTTATTGAATAAATTAAATACGCATGATTCCAAACCAATGTAAACTCTAATCTCAGTTGGTAAAAAATGGGAAATCATGAAGATGGGTCATCTTTAGATCCTACAATTTATCGGCAAATCAGAGGAAGCATATTGTACTTCACTACGACATGTATAAATATTGTATTTTCAACATTCTTAATGGAATACATTCAAAGTAATCTAAAGGAAGAACATATAGAGGTAGCGAAAATAATCATGAGGTACATTCAAGGTACTGAAAATTATTAATTATACTTTGTTACAATAATATATACTAAAATTTTATCATTTTCTGATGTTGAATGGGCTTGAGATATTATTGATAAAATGTCCACAAGAGGTTGATAATCCTTTATTGGAAACAAATGTGTGGATTGGTTGAGTGAGAAACAGGAAAGTAGTTCTCTAAGTAATACAGAAACTGAGTATATCTCTCTTACAAAGACTTTCACTCAGCTATTATGGATGAAGAAACAATATACTTATATTGGAGATGAGGTGAAACAGCCAATGGTGATTCATTATGACAACAAGATATTGACATATCTTATGAAAAATCCTATTAATGATTCTCATAATAAATATTAAAATCATATATCACTACATAAAAAATGTTCAATAAAGAATTATTAAAATGGATCGTGTTGGAACTGATGACAAATTGGACGGCATTTGTTCAAAGCCATTCAAATCACATGCGTAAGAGAAATTCCAGTTGAACCTCAGTGTTCAGCCACCTCCTAGTGCATGAGGAGGTTACAAAAGGTCCCCTCTCCCCAGTTATGTTAATTTTTTTCAATATTTATGTGGAAGTGATGTAGGATTATGTGGGATATATAATCTAGAGGGAGTGTGTTTTGAGCTCTATAATGTACAAATACTAGACTTTGGGTTTATTTCCAATGGGGGTAATGGATAAATTCAATGTTAAATTTGCAGAAGAATGGATAGTGGAGAATTTCAATATTAAAAAAGGATTTACCAAAGTTGAAATATGAAGCCGCATTAGTTTATAAGAAATAGTTAAATTATTAGATTCAAATGGGGAGAATAATGAGTTACAATGGGGAGAATGAGAATAGAGAAAAATATTAGGTGTTATATGGAAACTGTTAGAACATATATTGGAAATCAAAAAGATTTACAAGACAAGAGAACCTAATTAATACTTATCCTCTTTTTTTCTACACAGAGAATTTCTTGTGTAGACATAGAGGTTTGGTTAAGTAGTTTTATGAATATTTGGTTTTGATAATTCTTGGTGTTTCATTGAAATTATCTACAAATTTTGAACAAACCCAACGTAGGTGATTGTTGGATCCAAGGATATTCTATGATAGAAATGGATGATGATTTATGTTTTTCGCCAATCCTCACATGTAATATTAGGGAGTTTTTATGGAAAGGGGTCTTACAGTTCAAGCATACACCAATTTTGAAGGATGAATCATTTCCCATTGTTTTCAAAATTTTTGGTTCCAAAAATTAGAGAATGGAGAAAAGTGCTTTTGGAAAAGGATATTTTGCATAGGTATGAAGATAATTTTTATTTTTTCATACGTTCTATATTTTGGTATCACCACATTAAAATTTGGAAAAGGAAAAAAGTGTATGAAATATTTAAATATGCATGAAATTCAAGGTAGTGTGGAAGAGACTTATGTTCCCAATGCGACATCAAAAGGGTTTTACATTCTCGTAGATAATATTACACATACAGAGGACGGCACATCGTAATATTATTTGCAAGGTCATCAAGGCTTATTAATAGGTGGATACCCCAATCAAGACTTAGATAATTTCCATCGAAGATCAGGTTCCTATACCATGTGATGGATTTGTGTTTGGAAGAGTTCAAGAAAGTAAATCTTTCATGCAATGTGTTTATTTAGTCCAAAACACCTTGTGTATATTATGGTGTAGTTTCATGGAAGATAAATGTTGAGTGGATAATAAGGTTAGTGATAATTTTAATCTTACACAAGAATAAATAATATTATGTGTGAGAGTATGTTCTATGAACAAGTGCTAGTGTGTGCTTCTAGTAATTTATTAACATCCAGTTTGTTTGATCAGTGATTTCAAGTGCATCAGTTCAATAATTTGATTCAAGAAGAGTCTCATGCTAGTAAGAGACAATGTCTTCAATGAAAATATATTAAAGCAATATTCAAGTCAATAAAATGAGTTAGACTTCCTTCAATGTAGGGAGCTTGTGGGAGTTTATGGAAGTGTTCTGAGGGACACAATGTGTTATCTATAAAATCTAGTAAACAAAGTGCGGCAGGAACAGAGTGATTGTGTTAGAAATTTTGTATTCCACATCTAGTGAATAAAATTGGATATACGTATTTCCAAAAAAAAATATCACAGTATACTACCTATACTAGCCCATAGTGGGGAACCAAGTAATTTTTGTGTGTGTTTTACTACTTTTTGTGAATGTTTTATTTACAACACATTATCATCAGAAAGGTTTAACAAGTTCCTACCAATGCAGGAACAAGATCTGTCACCTGAGAAGAAAATGTTGACACCCTGATTCACCCCTCTCCTCTCAGGGTGTTCTAGGGTCCTTAACCCTTTCTTTGAAGCTCGATGTTTTTTCAATAGAACATATACACATCACTGATCCTAATTCTAGGAAATGTGATTCTCCTTCCTTGGAATCTCCCTAAAAAATGGAATGGGATAATATAACAAACAAGGTGGTAGAAATCAATGTCACTAGCGCACTGGAACATGATTTGATTTAACGTGATTTCACCTTTACTAATATCTTAAAGAGATCTCAAAGCACAGATGTATTTCATGAATAGTTCTAAATTTTTTAAGATGAATATTTTTTGGTAATAAAAAATTATCTCATTAGAGCACATGACATGGAGTCTTATGTTGAGAGAGATTGATCCCCAAGTATGGATGAAATGGATTAAAATTGGAAAACTCCCAAGAAATGTAAAAGAGGAAGGCAACCAAGTCGAGGTGGATCTTAAGGAAGGGGTGGTTGGTGTAAAGGAATTTGATTTTGATTTTTTTATTCTTTTGTGGAACTTCTGTGTCATATAACATTGCAACTTATTTACTACCATGCTTGCACATTCTATTTCTAATAAATTTTCTTTGACCATGGGATCACCCATGGTGTGCACTATTTTGGAAAAAATTTTATATAATAATAAATATAATTATAATATTATCAATAAATATATTTAAAAATATTTATATATACTTATAAATATATTTATATAATTATACCTCATTGTATGTACTGATTTTGGCATATTTATTTCATTATATATATTTATTTCATCATATAAATATATATAATGACACGTATAATAATTATATGAGTTATTTAAATATATTAACTATTATTTTAAAATTAATTAAATATATAATTGTTTAATTATAATTATAAATATAAATAAATATATTTAAAAATTATTTAGATATAACTAAAAAATTTAAACTATAAATAAAATAAATATATTTATTATTTATATATATTTATTTTAATTTTATAATTATTTATGAGAACATAATAAGTTATTGGGCATAACATGAATGAATCATGATACTGCACTGGGTCTTTGACCGTGTAATTTGTCCTTGAGCCTATGGGCTCTATAATGGTTCTCCCTCTACCCATATAGAAAGTGGTCTTTTATTGCATAATAAAAAAACATGCTTCGACCCCAAATTTTTATTATATATATATATATACCTAATTCATATACATATATATATTTATAGTTATAATTATAATTAAATTTTTTTGAGCATACTGAGAGATCAAATGGCTACCCAACTCATGTACGTGATAAATATATTTACTAAAATCATGGTTAAAATACATGAAGGAGGTGTGATGAGATTAAACCATCAAGTAATTGAGGTAAATACATGATTATGTAATAAAATGGGACATATGAAAGTTAACATAGAATCATACGAGTCTAAACACTACCTACCATCTACCCATAAATCACCACATCCAATCAGGAAAACTTCTCCATATGAACACAAATTTATCATAAGAATAAATCATCTTCCTATAGGGGACCCATCAACAATATTTCATCAGTAATAATATCAGAAAATACATTCATTGTCCCATCACAGTGAGGGTGAATTTTAGAGTTCGCTCAGGTTCTATAGGGAGCATCAACACAACAACATCAGGTATATCACTACATCACCTGAAACTGAACATGTACAGTTCAATAGAAAAGGAAAAAGACATTGTATGACATTAAATAAAGGATCTCCTGATCGATATAAAGCATACATTTCCCCCCATTTATTCCATTGTAAAATTTCCTTCAAATTATAACTACTATAATCTTTGAAGTCCAATCATCATCATAAGAATGAAAAGCAATCAATGAGTCATCAAGAAGCCAAAAAATAGTCCAAAATAAACAAAATGAAGCACAAGAGAATGCATTTATGGATAAGTAACAAGATTCGAAGATAGTAATATCTACTAATCAACAAGAATCATAATAATCATAGAAAAATAATGTAAATAATAAAATCATAATATTGGAAACACTAAAACATTATGAATATTATGAAAAAAAACTATATGTTGTAATACATGATGAATACTTAGTTGATTCCCATGCCTTTATAATAAACATTTTATTACTTCATCAAAAACATCATTCATGTACCTGTAGGAGTCCATAAACTAACTGATTCCTAGAAACTAGATTTACAATCTAAACCACAAACCAGAGAGTTCAAACAAAAAATAAATACATTCTCAACATATTACATATTATTCCAGATCATCTCCCTTGGAACTAAAAAACCCACCATAGTGAAACTCATGTAGGTACATGAAAATCCAAATATCCACAAAATGATCCATCAAAGAGATGACACTTCAGAACAATGTTGGACATCACATACTAGTCCCATAAACTCCAACTAAATATCTCAAGATTGTTCACACTTCAACATTTGTTGATGGAAATCCTAAAACCTTCATAGGAAAATAAGTTTTCTATGAATCCCCCATACTAATAGGTCCAAGATTTCAAAAATACCTTAGTCAAGAATAAATATCTCTCTAAAAACATAGAAAAACGTGAAAGAATACATCATTATAAATCTATAAAAATCTAAACATCCAAACCTAGAGGCATTTTATTATAATTGTAATCCAATAATGTAGTCCCCAAACATGGTGAAATGAAAAGATTCATTACTATAGAAAGTTTATGAAATTTTTCTTAGGTTTTTTTTAAATTACTCTAACAATTTGATGAACATTTTCATTCAGATTTGAAGGTATATATCCACATTAAATTCCCCATTCTTGTATTATTCTAATACTATTTAATCATTCTCATACATCCAAGATTCATGTTCCTCCATCACATATATGTTAAACTGATAAGAATCCCTCAGATCTGGATCAAATTTTTCATCAGTATTAATGTCTCTTGATTTATGTTCACTAGAGTATGTACTTGAATTTTTAAAAACCTTAATATGCAGAGGTATAGTTTAATTCACCATCCTAGAAGCCTCTAAATATCTTGTAATGATATTTCTATTGAGATTAGAATACTCTCACAATTACAAGTCTAATTGGGTTTTTAATGAGGAATCCATATAAAATAATATTTGGGTTTTACATTTCATAGATCATTATTTCAAGTAAGCATCCTTGATCATAAAATATTTATCACAAGAATCGTGTAAAGACTAACTTGAATCATAGTGGGAACTTTTATCATCCTTTTGAAAGGCATCATGAAGTTCAGTAGGGTATACTAGAACCCCCACCGGGTTGGGGGTATTAATGGTGGATTTTATTGTGATTTGAACAACAATAAAAAAAGATGAAAGGTTATTGGCCTCAGAAAAATGTCTCTTGGATTGTCAAATCTTTTCATTGTCCACATCTTGAGAGTCAACCTCATATGGATTCTTATTGACTTCATTTTTTCCTCTATGAGTATCTTGAACCCAAAAAGGGAAAGCAGTAACTTTATAAAAACCATTGCATTCTTCCACACCCATCTTTAAATTCCCCTTTTCAACCCATGTTAGATTACATGCTAGAGAATGTTATGCCTTATTAATAAAATAATTGATGCAATGTCCAATATTATGTAATACACTTAAATAATCATATATATATTTTATTAAAACACTTACTAAATGAACCCATTATTTTCATTTTTAATCTATATCTGGATTGAAGGAATTTGGGAAATGTCAACCTTAACACAAACCCTAGAAAATGAGGATCTTGAAATATTCCTCATTACAAATTCTAATTTTAAAGGTTTGGAAATAAGGATTGAAATCAGAAATAGGGAATCTTATTAAAACACGTGAATGTGTAATACAGGTAATGTAACTCAAACCGTAACAATTGGAGATTCAGTGTAAGGATAAAAAATTGGTTTTCCATTTGAGAAATTTCATAAAAGACCCCTTGAAATCGAATCATCATCTTGTCCAAAGTCTATAGTAATTGTTTTCAGAATAGATATGGAAAATAAAATTATAGGAATTAAATAACACAATATGGAAGCCCGTAAAACATACAACCTCAAGACATTTCCTTAAAAATTTTAGTGATGGTCTACATTTTATGAATTCACCAATGAGAACAATGTGTATGTATGATTAGAGATGGTTTACAACATTTTCTGAGAATTAAATCTTAGGATGACCTATGGGAAAAAAATTATTTGGCTCTATGTGTTTATCGGTATTTGTAACAACACCCATTCCAAATTTAGTAGGCTTGATGAATTTTCTTGAAAAAAAATCAGTGAAGTATTGAGGATTTGTGTTTGGGTTTCATGGCTGATCCCCCAAGAGCATCCTCGCTGCATCCAAAACTCTAGGGCACTCCATCAATGAAATAATAAATATATTTAAAATTTATTCATATATATTTGTAAAAATATAATTATAAATATAATAAATATAATTATAATTAAAAAAATTATTATAATTTTATAATTATTTAAATAAATGTATATATATTTATTTATAATATTACAAATACTCTTTTAAAAAAATTATATATATGAATATTTGAATTATTAAAAATATATATTAATATATCATATTTAAATGATTATAATCATGTGTATTTTAATTTTTATATATATAAAAGAATTATTTTTAATATAATGAATATAAATATTATTATTGTTTATTTTATTTTGGCACTAATAATAGTGTGATAAAGGTATACCTTTATCATCCCTTTTTTTAGCACTTATGAAACTAAAATTTATCGGTTCTTTTAAGTAGAACCAATGAAGGTTATGCTATCATCAACTCTTTCTATTTAGTGCTATCAAAAGAAGATGTTTATTTTCTTTTAATCCATGGTAGTGGTTGTTTTACTTAACAACACTATATAAAGAATCTATTTTTGTCCATACATTTATTAAAAATATTAGAGTGCATATCAGGATATGAACTGAGCTTATAAAGATCTCACTAGATCAAAGTACGCATTGGCGCATCGTATTGGATCCATCACATATCATCCCAATCCCAAAATGATTGGAATATTATGACCATGTACTAATAAAATATGGTTGTTGTTGATCAAGGGTGGTTGTACAGCAGCTTGAACAACCCACAGTGGGAGAAGGGTAACATCATCACTTCCATTTCCCACCTAAAAATGTGGAAAAATTTCATGCCTAGAATGATGACACATGGAGAATATTCACATAGCATAATCTAAACTCTCTAGGAGGTATCTCCTCTATTCTATTATTTTATAAAATTTTCATAATTCTAATGAACCATATAACCTCACATACAACGCTTAAATCATTTTTTATTCTCTCTCATCCATTCCTTTTTTCACTTATAATCTTTGATCTAATATATTATTTTTAAATGGAATCATAATATCTATCTGTGAACACCAATTTGATATTTACACTGATACAAATAATTCTAGACCCATTTATGATATTTTATTTTGATTTTTTTTTCATATTACATAGGACATTGTTATTACAAATCTTCTACTGCGGATTTCATCATGGAATCTCCAATTGTATAATTTCTGTAAAAATACGCCATGATACATTAATATTAATATAATTATTGATGTATTTATATACATGTATTTATATTTAAAATATTATTATATTTATATGTATGTATTTATATATAAAAATAAATATATATACATGTACGTACATGTTTTAAAATATACTATCAATTTTTTCTAGTTGCATATGTTTGTATATATATATATATAGGTATCCATGAATGTAGTTATATCAATAAATAATTACATTAATTACATTTTTGTATAATTTCAATAATATATATTTATATAGTTATATTTATATAAATTTATTTATGTTTGTACATATATACTTTTACATAAAGATATGTATATAACAATGTATGTATATGGTTATAATAATTTTTTTACATATAGAGGGAAATATATTAAGAGGACCAAAGGTCCAATGAAGAAATAGATAAAAAATGTGGAGGAAATTATTTCAATCATGTGTGAGAACCAAAGTAGATAATCCTAGTGGCCAAATCTGGAGAAACATTGATCCCCTTTGTTTTAATAAAGAAGGAGAAAGCCACTAAGTGATGGAGGATAAACCATATCAAAAAAATCATTAGACCAAATTATTTAATTCTACTATCAATGGCATGAATAACATTAATTAATGTGAGGTATTCCGATTCTATAATGATGTAATTCCAACCTCTCTTGATAGTAGAAGACAGTCTGACATTAATTTCATTGGATTTAGCTAATGGGGTATCCTATATGGTGTTGAGAGAGACATGGCGAGCCATGTTGATATGACCAGAATAATTATGTGAATTGAATCATGTTCCATCTTTTCTATTTGTGAGGAGGAAAACATCAATGTTGATTTGATGGACATCAAGTGGCAGAGGTTCCCATGAGTAAATGAGACGATGAGGGATCAATACGGTCTTCTGTTTGTTCTGGTGATTCCATGTATCCAGCCACATCTTATCCCATTCCAACCAGACAGATTTATGTCTAGAAATATGGCTTATAACATTCTCATTTCATCATAACCAAAAAAACCATGCTAAAGTGAATAAAGAATCCAACATTTTTTCCAAAAATAAAGAAGAACAAGCATCATTAAGCACATGGAGATTATAGGATTTGGATAAATATCCATCACAATTATGGTACCAGGAATTCCAAACCAACTTAGCACCAGGGAAAAATGATTTCTTGAAAGGGAGAATCCTATACATCAATGAAAATACGGTATGAGGGGTTATCAACATCATGGAAGCGAGAAAGGAAATTCATGTAGGGGAAAACCCATTCAAATATTAACAACAAATAACACACATTGGGCAGGAAAAAAATATTCCAAAATGTTTTCTAGATATTATCACCCCCTGAGATTTGGATACAGTGAACCAGGATGTAACTTGATTTGATAGATAAAGTTCATGAATTATATTGGTACCAATAAAAGAAATATTTCTCATGTCATTCAACTAGGGGATGATCAAAATAATATTATGATCACTTTAGTTGAACAATTTTCCAATATTCTATGATCACTAACCATTCCCTGTAGAATTAAAGAGAGATCATACCATAACATCTTTAAAATGATAGATTTTTGGAGAGGTTGTTACAAAATAATTGTCATCTGATAGCCACATATCATTCCATATTCTTACCAAAAATCCAATCCCTATACTTAAACATAACCCAGATAAAAAAAAATGGGAGTTCCACCGATACATCACTATAGGAAGGCGGGATGGGGAGAATAAATGATCCAAAAAAATTATTTTGGGGAATGTATGTGGATTTTGGAATCTAGTAGTAAAGATAATTTTCATGAAGGGAATGAAACTAACCTTTTTTAACCAAGAGGGAATCATTGGAGTTGGTTAAGGTATATAAAACCTATTCTCTCTTAGTCTTTGGGCATGTGGGGCCTATTTCAATCTATTAAATGAGACATATTCTTCCCTTTATTATTACCCCACCAAAACATCACAATGTATTCATGGATGTGATCAATAATGGAGACCTGGAGCTTGAAAAGGGTCATGACATTTCTTTATATTAATGGGAGAACATATTTAATAGGAACATACTTCCTAGATTTTGAAATTTTCTTTGGAGTCCCTCCATAGATCTTCTTATCCACCCTACAAAGAATATTTTAAAAAACATCTTTTTTAGAATGGCCAATGATCATAGAAAGCATGAGATATTAGTTATGATTTTCAACCACCTGGATGCCTGAGAGAATATTTAGTTAATATTTCCTCTCCGGTAGAACTTTGGAACTAAAAGATGTTTCAATCATCACATTATTAAAATATTTCCCTGATTCTTTCTTATAGTCATGAATATGGTGATAAATTGAAGATCACTCTTCTTGTGTATCTCTCAAAAATAAGATACTATCATCAACAAAAATAATATGATACATGAAAGGGATATATCTACATACCTTTTACATATGGATACTTTTTTTCATTGAAGCATCTGATATAAGGTTAGAGAAATCATCAACAATAAGAATAAAGATTAAAGGGGAGAGTGGATCCCCTAAGCATATGCCTCTAGAGGGGAGGAAACTATAGGAAAGGTCACAATTGATCTTGATTTTATATGACACTGTATTGAAACATTTCATAATCATTTTAATCCAATTTGATAAAACCCCACATTTTCAATAATGAATTGAGGAAAATTCCATTCAACTCTATCATACAACCTATTCTTGTCATGATTCCAAGACATAATAACTCTTATAGAAACTAATATAGTCCTCATAGAGTGGATGATCTCAAGAGAAATAGTTATGTTATCAATAATAAGTCTTTTAGGGATAAAAGTAATTTTATTTTTGAATATGTCTTGCGGATTTCTATAGGGAATATAATTCACTAGAATGGTATAAGAGATCATATAAACCATGTTACATAAGATAATAGTTATGAAATAATTCACCAAGAGGGGGTTTTGTTTTTTTATAAGAGTGATTGTGGTTTCATTCATGGAACAGATGTCGGCATTTCCCTCCCAAATCTCCTTCATAAGAGTCGAGTTATCCTTACCAATCAGATTCCCTATTTTCTAGAAAAATAGCTCTTGAATTCCATCCAGTATAGGGGCCTTAGTGGAGTGTATTTGATTGAGATACCTTATGATTTCTTCATTCGAAATATTACATGCAATATGGGAATTAATAGAATTTATGATCTCATGTATAATGCAGGAAGTAGTAATTGGTAATATAGAAGGGTCACCAACATTATAGAGCTCCTAGAAGAAGAGAATAATAGTTTCATGGATAACATAAACCTTGAATGTAGGACTGAGTTATGAGATTTTATGGCTGGTGATAGAGTTCCCATGACTCCATGTTGACACCTTATGGTGGATGTAGGAAGTGTTGTATTCACCATATTTTCTGTGACTATCAGATGCCCATATTGACCAATTGATTTACATGATGTGAGGATAATTTTCTATCTCCTTTTCAAGATGTCTACTTCTAGAAAAAATTTAATTGTATAGGGGATAAATGTAAAGATATTTAAGGATCCTTTCAATGTTGTCACCTAACAAATATAGTTTTTCATACTTATGAAAACACTATTTATCCAAACTAGTCTCCACTTATTAAAATTGATTATTATTTTCAGAGATTACTGCATTATATCATGAGCGAAAAATCTAATCAGACTCTTTTTATTTGGTACAAAAACATTAAAACATGAAGATCCATTTTTGAACTTGTTTCATTTGGCCATGAAAAGTATCTAACAGGATATGACAATGGTATAAAGTAGCTGAGGCCATCTGAGAAATGCAGAATTTCTTAAAGGTGTCATTCCACTTGACTGTACTCATAAATCTGTATAACCTTTCAAAAATGTGGGTATTTTTTTAATTTCATCAAGAGTAGGTAAATTTAGTACTAGTGTACCACAGATCATCAAGATTTTACGATTGTGTTTCTTTCTATAAGTCATGCATTTGGGAGAGAGATCTCTAGGACCCACCTATTTTCTCATGTTGGAACATTATTTCGTTAATTTTATCTCAAAGGGGGAGGGGTCATAATACTAATGTTTCATGGATTGGATATACCTTAAAGACTTCTATTTATCCCTTTATGATGAAAAACCATAGAAAAAAACGAATGTCCACGTTGGGGTCTTATGCTGGTTAAGAGAGGAAACCACATGGCTTGGGGGAAAGAGGATATTCTTACATCTTTTCCCTCTAAGATTGAAATTCTTCTTTTTTCAATACCATCCATATCCTTGTTTTCCAATATGGTCTCATATAGGAAAAAATACCAAGGAAACTTTTAGTGCAGCAGTGCTAAATCATTCAAACTGATGGGGGATTCCAATCCCATTATAGTTACAATATAAAAATGATAATTAGGATAGTAGGGTCTGGTCAAATTCATCTTCCACCACTATGTTTTCATGAAGGGAGACATATTTTGTTACTCTATCTTTTGTGGAATTTATCACAAACCAAATAATCTTCCATATGCCTTTAGACCTGTTATTTTCTACCATGTTTTAATTGCTTCTATAGTCCCCACATCAATTCCTCCTCCACATCCTAATTTTTTTGTAAAAACACTTAGGGTGAAATGGGATACTCATTTAGATCCTAGAAGCGAGAGATATCTTTAGGGAGCAGGGGTAGGGGATGTCCGGGGGATCAGAATAGATTTGTTCTTGATTAGAGGAGATTTTATTTTTTTCAATTAGTGTTGATCTCTTTTCCAAATGAGTTGTCATAATTCCTTGAGATGGGAAGGTAATAGGGATCTATAAGTATACAAGATCAATATATGTGACCCTGGAGAATTGACTTTTACCCTTATTTGGTCAGTAGTGGTTCCTTTTATCAGGAGCGACATCAGGAATCCCCAACCCGACAACATTGTTTCAATATGATAAGGATTGAGAAATGAAATCTTTGGAAGAATTTCTCTATTATTCTATTTTCAGCTTCTAGAGTCAATAACCACCAATGATCTTGGTACACATCCATGATCCATAAAGCCACCCGCATTTTTCTCTCTTCTTCAGTAATCTTTTTGGACCAGCCTTTCTCTCCATTCCCCAAGCAGTTTGAAATCAAACCAAAAACTAGAAACATTTTATATTAGAATGAAATCGAATTGTTTGGTCCCTCCATCAACATGAAAATACTTCACATGAGGGGTTATCCAATTTTATCCAGAACCATTATATGATGCATAGGTCACCAATTAATGGGGTCTGACTGATCCCATTCGATAAATTCACAAAAGTTTTCACCAATATCATGCAGAGTGTGTTTAGTTCCACCAATATATCATTTAATTTTTATTTATGTATATACATATGTGTTTATATATAATCATATATATATATATATGAATATATATATGTATGTGTATGTATGTTTATATGTGTATATATATTAATTGGTTTTTATATATGTGTGTTACTAATAATTTTTATAGAAATATACAAATATTAATATATATAAAGATATTTTATTACATGTACAAACATGAATCTACATATTATTATATGTACATACATACACATACATATCAACATGAAACAATATGTATGTACATGCATACTGTCATGAAAATAAAAAAGTATATACAAATATAATAATTTACATTTATATAAATATAAAAATTAATTTGTGATTTTTATTATAAACAACATATAAAATTATTAATATATATTCATTAATATATAATGAATACATACATACCTATATATATATATATATACAATCATGTGTACAAATAGATTTGAGTAAATACATGAATGCATATATATTTTTATGTAATTATTTACAAATATATATAACTACATGCATAATATTATATACATGATTGTGTATATATATATATATATAAGTGTATAACAACCCATATAAATTTAAGTACCTATGTGCATCCATCCATGGATATATATTAATGTCAATATTTATAAATGTAATATATAAAATTTAGAATGCATTTTTTTCAATACACTTTCTATAGAAACTAATTTTTTTATACCACCATATCAACAAATATATCTAAAAATTATTGATCATGTACACACAAAAACAAATAAATATAGGTATATATATATATATACAAACATGCATAGAAACACACATACAAACATCTATACATACAAGTTAATATATCCATATACATATGTGGTTGAAAACATATCTGTAAGTATAAGTACACAAGTACATACATATACAAATACTTATTAATATAAGAACATGTATGTGTACATACATATAAAAGGTATATACAAAAATATTAATGTAATTATTTATGTGAATAAAAATTTATAAATATAATTATTTACAACTATATATCTACATAGTTTCATACAATTATAAGTACATTAATGCATTCATACATATGTATATAACAATATGAAAATAACCAATAGGTAATCTCACATGGGAGAATCATACTAAAAATATCCATTGGGAAGTCCCCCATGGTTGATTTATTCAAAAATTTCCCATCGTGAAATCTCCCATGGGAGATTCTCAGTTCCAACCTGCATTGGGAAATCTCCACTGGGAGATTCTCAACTAAAATCTATACTGGGAAATTTACCATGGGAGATTCTCAACACCCATTTGGACAAGGAAATCAACACAGGGATATTTATTTGTTCTTAAAATTATATATTAAATTTTTTAATAATTTCATTAATATATAAGAATGCATGAATTTCTAGGGTAATTATATTTATATGTATGTAATTTTTTATGAATGTGTTTGTATACAATTATATATGTATACATATTCTTGTATATAAGATTATGCATATAATTATATATATATATTTAAATAATTACATTAATATATATGCACACTTCATTGTATGTATATAGTGATATTGATATGTATGTATGATTGTATGTATTTGTATGTATGATAATACTTAGATACATGTGTGTAAATTCATTAAAATATTCCCATAAATATTTGTTGATGTGTATACCTATATGGGTGTTTGTGTGTGAACCCAAAAACATGCATGCAATTATATTTTTAAATAATTAGTTCAATTATATTTACATATAATTGTATTAATATATATTTATGTAGTAATATTATGATAGATTTATGTATATTTGTACAAATAAACATTGAAATACACTTATAAATATTTATATTTGTATATACATATATAGATGTATAATTTTAAATAATTAAACTAATATATTTATACGTATACATTTTAGTAATTACGTATATGTACGTACATATAATAATATTTATAAGCATGTATGTACATGTATTAAAGTATCATTATTAATACTGATATTTGTATATAACTTTATAAATTATTGATGTATGACTATACAATATATATAAAATCTGTAATTAGAAAAATATAATTAAATAATACTGTGAGTGTTTATAAGTATACAAAAATATACACATTCACCCATTCTTATATATATATATATATTATGTAGTTATATTGATATATAATCAATACAATCTATATAAAACTTATAATTAATAAAATATTCATAAAATATTGTGTATTTAAGTATTTATATTTATAACCAAATGTAAACACTCATTAATTTTTATATTTTTATGTATACATATATGTTGTACGTAGTTATTTTGATACAAAAAATATACTGTAAATTTCTACTAAAATATTTGTAGTGAATTTTTGGTTAAAAAATACATTGTGTTCATGTGCTTATGTAAAATATAAATATTATATGTATATATATTCATTTATTATTACATATATTTGGGTGGTAAAAACATAAAATATATTTATCTACACATAGGTATAGAAAACATTATTAATATATACAGTTTATACAAACAAAATGCACTACAAATTTATGTTGTAAAATTTATATTGAATGTTTTATTATATATATGAACAGACACATGTATGTACATACATATTGTTGAATGTAGTTATATATATAAATATTCGTAAATAATTATAGTAATATGTATCTATGTAATTGAATTATTATATGTGTATTTATTTATATCCTTTTCTACATTCATGAAAACACATATTTGTATACATATTGTTTATTTTATAAAAAATATCTATATGTTATTTATTTAGTATATTTTTTTATAAATAAATAAGTATTCACATTTTTTAAAAAATAGTGTAATTGTAGACCTGTATAGAAAAAAATAATGTTCAAAAAAATTTATCATATATGCATCCACAATTATTTGTATTGATACAAAATATTGAATTAAAGAGAGAGATTAATATTTTAGATCAAATATCATTCCCAATATCTTAGAGAGTATAAAATATTTGGAGAATTCAATATGAAATATAAAAAAATTAAAATTCAAAATAATATATCATATATGGGTATATTATTTTTTGTATTGACGTAATGATCGCATCGGTGTTAATGGATTAAAATTCTGAAAGAATTTGAAAATAATAAATTATATCAAAGATCATTGGTGTAAAAAATGAATGGAAGAGAGAAAAGGTCAAATGGGATTAACTGTGTGTATGAGGGTATTTAGGTAATTATAATATTTTTGATTACAAATATAAAAATGTGGAATAGAGGAGATTGTTCCACTTGCATCTTCTCTACATGATACAATACAAACATACATATTATCCCACATGTTTAGGTGGGAAATGGATTGGTTTCTCATCGAGGAGAAGGGGGACTATTTGGAGATTCTTTGCAAAACTTGTGTATTGCAATCCAATAATGGAATCTTGGTTTTCAAGTACCATCTCGTGGGTACCCCAACAAAAAACTGGGAGATTCATTCAAATTACTCTAAGAAGAGACTCTAACGTCTTGTGATGGGGCGTAGGGGGGAGAAGGAGAAGCTATAAAATATTGTTGTATGTCACATCAAACCATATTTGAAATAAACATTAGTTTCAAATAAAAGTTATTAAATAGTTAATTTAAAATGTAATAATTATTCAAATCTATAAAAGAATAATATATTAATTTTAGATATATTTGTTATTATATAGTAGAAATTATTATCATTAAAAAATAATTTTTTATTAGTTAATCATATTAAGTAATAATTAATAATAATTATTTGTAATTTGTAATAATTAACAACATTTCTTTAAAAGCATGGAGGTGATGGATCTTTTTTTAGAAATAAGAAAAAAAAAGTAACGGAACCATAGAGGATACATTAAAACAAATAAAACAATCCCAAAGCATAAAAGTTATCCCCTTAACATTTTTCTCATCCTTTCACCCAATTTCATTTCTTCCTCTCTAATTGCATTCCAGTTAACTCTTTTGTGTCTGTGCCCCCAACCTCTGGATATCCCACTACATGAAGATATTAATTTATAAAATATTATTATTAATTATTAATATGTATTTATAAATAATTAATGAAAATTAAAAAAATTTAAATTTTTATTTTTTATTATTATGTAATATTTATTATTAATAAATAATAATTAGTTTAAAAATAAATCATATATATATATAATGAATAATAATATGTTATAAAAAATTAATAAGAATAATTACTAGTATATAATGATGATGTATATATTATTAATTTAAAATTCTCATTAAACAGTATTAATACCAAAAAATATAAAATAATACTAATAATAATGGATACTTAACAATAGTGATGAATAGTTGGCAATAAATAATAATATAAAAATAATGTAACAATTAGGTTAAAATTTTATTCAAAATAATACATATAAATTTAAATATAATATTATTTAATAAAGATATAAAATAATTATAATATTATATTATTTTAATGTAGAAAAAATATATTCTATATATAAATTATTTGATCATTAACATTATTATAGAATAATCATTCAAATATGAAATCATATATGTTGTGGAGAATATATAAAATTAATTAGTGTAATTAATTTTCTTCTGTTTCTCAAATGGGAGCCATCCCATAGTTAAGAGTGTAAATTTGATGCACATATTGAACACATAAACCTTGCCAATGTGGTGGAGTCTGATGACTAGAAGGGGAATCTTCATCCAATATAGAAACCTCGACTGTGTTCTAATTTTTTGAGATTAATCAGGAGGAGGTGTATCTATTACCTTTAGGATGTCGAGACGTGATAATTTAAAACTTTATCTTTCTCTCAATTCATAAGTGTAAAGACCAACCTTCCCATAACAAATACCCTATATTTGTGAAGGGTTAGTCATAAAAGGTGATAGAAATGACATCTGATATGAGCATGGATCCTCTACACCAAGAGAATACCATGGATATCCTGATAGAATATGTGGATCCCAGGCCTACTGGTATAGATGTCATATCGACTGAGGAAAGACTTGTAGATGGGTATCATGTTTCTATGGAACATGTGAGGCCATAGGTAAAACATCATGTGGTATATGATATCATTGCATGATGATGTAAGTCCTTATTGGCATGGTTATTGTGAGGGGTAAGGGTGAACCACACAATGATAGAACACACAAAAACCAAAAGGGACAAACTGGGGATTTTGTACTTAGAAGTTTAATATAATATAATTAATCAATCATGATGAATGAAACAAACAATTAACAAGAGAATAAGTATTTACATGATTTGGTCCCTTGGGGACCAGCATGCACTTCAAGAATACCACCCACACACACATTTTATTATTATCAATGAATAAAATGATACATTATAGAATAAAAATTAATGGAAGAGATACAAAGTTACAACAAAATGGAAAATTTTGAAATAAAATGAAACCAAAACACAATATATATATAGAAATAGTGGGTAGCACTCTCGGGGATCTTGATCTATTGATGCTGGATGAGAGATTCCAAATGCAGTAGGATATGAAGACTCTTTCTTCCCTCTCAGCTTTTGGAACAGTCTTTTGAGAAGGACCAAATTTTTCCACTAAGGAAGGACATCGTCTCCACTATAAGTTGACCAAAAGATGAATCCAAGTATGATGAATGCATAGGGATGGTTCTATGATGATGGAAAATGTAAATTTTGAGATAGGGTTTCCCCATAAAGAACCAATAGCCAAAAAGGAGAGGAAGACCCAAAATTTTCAAATGTCGTACCAATGAGGTACGTGGGGGTCACTAATCCCCTAACACCCTCAAAATTCCCCACCCAATAATAAAAGGAAAATAAACCTCACAAAAAATAATGCCTTACCACATACTGAATTTGTTGGGACAAGTGAATGACATCTATAAAAGGTGCGAAAACCCACATCAACAACCAAGAATGAATCTCACGCTTATCAGTGACTAAGCAGAAGTGTTAACAATTGGTAGGTCGATGGACAAGGAACTATGAAGAGAACTATGTGGGGAGTAAATGGATGAATATAATGTATATTTCCTAAAGATCAAATATTGAGAATATAAAATAAGATTAATATTTTCTTTCATGCATGAGATTAATAAAAAAATAATTTGGTTGAATTTTGACATGGAAAATATCAATATAAAACCAAATTGAATGCCCATAATTCAAAATTCTCCAACAATTTTAATTTAAATTGGTGATTTTTTTAATCCTATTTTTATTGAATTGGAAAAACAATTCTACCTATCTAGATAGTATTTCAATTTTGGTCACCACCATTACTTAAGACAAACTATTGGTTGGGTTACTTTTAGTGTGTATATTTTTGGTACACATGGTTCTGGATTCTATAATGCCTCTAATAAAGTGTATCCTAATTTTTATGTGTTTAAATTTACCATTAGACACTAAATTTATAGAAAAATTAATATCATATTGACTATCAGAATAAACTTAATAACTGAATTATAAAGGATGACTTCCAAAGACAAGCCTTTCATCCATAATGACTCTTTGACAACCTATTTCAATGTATTGTACTCTGATTTCATGTTATAAATATAAAAACATCATCTACAGGTTGCACTTATAGGAAATGGGGACACCATAAGTAGTTAAAACATACCTAGTAAAATACTTTTGGGTATCAGTATTTCCATCATAGTCAGCGTCTACATATACTACAATAATTTAAGAAGTATCAAAATTTTTACCCTAATACAATGACATATTATAACTATAGGGAAACTATTTAATAATCCATTTGAGTTCATGATAATGTGTCTCTAGAGAAGACATAAAATTGATATGGGTAAAAATTATATATTATTTTTTAGGACTAGTGAATATCATGCTATAGATGACATTGACCACTATATTACCATAAAATATTTGACATAGAAACTAAATATAATCAGCAGTTGTGGGTTCCTTTGAAAAATGTAATTTAAATTGATTTCCAAGAGGTAAATTAATAGGGTTGAGAGATTAAAACAATTATATTTTTTTATATTTAAAATATATTCACACAGGGATAAATAAAGGAGTTTATTAGTTCTCTCTATAATTATTAAAAAACCTAGAATTTTATGAGCTACACCTAAGTCTTTCATTTCAACAGTTATAATTAGTTATAATTTAACAGCAATATTGAGACTCTAGTTTTTGAAAACAAATAGCATATCATAAATATAAATTAGAAAATGGAATATACCATTTTTATTTGATTTGAAATAGAAAGAAGCACCATGTTGACTCCTTGAAAATTTATTATCGAACATAAAGGAAAAAAAATTATACCATTCCTAGATTATTGTTTTAAACTATATAAAGAATTTTTCAACAGGCATATATTATTTAATTTTAATTATATAGAATAACTATCTGGAGGATTCATGTAAATTTTCACATTTAATTCACCATGAAAAAAGGTAGTTTTAACATTAATTTGTTCAATATAAAGGTCACTATAGAACAAAAAGAAACTAAAATCATAAGAGAATAATTTTCTACATCACTGTAATAATTTTAGAGTATTAAATTTGTTTTCTTTTAAGGAATCCACTAACAACTATCCTTTATTTATATTTAATTTTATTTCCATCAGTGTTGTATTTTCTTATGAATTAACTTCCATCTAATTATTTTACCATTTTGTGGTTTATTTACAATATATAAAGTGTGATTTTTTATTAAATAATGAAATTATTCATCCATGGAAAGGACCCATATTTTTTAGACTTTTTCTATTAGATATTTCATATAGGTATGAAGATCATAATATACTTGAACAAGGGTGACATGAAAAAAATAATAATCCATGTAAAATTAGACTAAATGAGGAGGTGGTCTAGGGACTCCCCAAACCATATTGGGTCAACATATAATATGAATTGTTGGTAGGAGTTTCAGTTATAGAATAAAAACTAGAACTTGTGGTGGGATAAGTTTGTATAGTAGGCTATTGATCTAGTGGAGTGGGTAGGATATAAACCTCAAACATGGTTAGAGTCTCAGTTTCACTAGCCTGTTATTGGAACAAATCATAACTAATAGATTTGACGAGCATATATTTGGTATAATAGGACTCATATAACACTATATCCCTACATGTATTTCCTTTTTGATAAAAATTTTATCAAAAAAATGTTGTAACACTTATCACACTTGAGACACACTACAAATATGCATTTAACATATCTTAGTTTAAGTTTATCAGTTTTGATGTGTACATAAGTAATACAACTAAAGACCCTTAATTATATATAAAATGTATTCTTGAAATTCCATAATTTTTCTAGTATTTTAAATTTATTAGAAGAGGAATGAAATTTATCAATGCGGTAGATAGAAGTGCTGGAATCCTCTTCCCAAAAATATTTAAGGGGACCTAAGCATGCAAGCATGCATTGAACTATTTCTAAAATATTTCTATCCATTATCTCTATAAGACCATTGGGGGGGGGGGGGTTCCTAATGTTCATATACCTTTTAATACAATAGGATTCATAAAATTGAACGAATTTAGTCGATATTTAATCTATTCCATTATCTATTCTCAGGGTTTTATTTTTTCTCACAACCTGATTTTCAAATATAATTTTCTTGTTTTTTGTGGTATGAAATTCATCAAAATTATTTTTGAGAATATAAAACGAGACATTTCTTGTGAAATAATCTATAAATCTGAAAAAATGGAATCTCCAACATGATAGGTAGTCCTAGATAGTCCCCATAAGCCAGAATGGTTGTATTGTAAGGGGTTTACAAATTTAATGTTGGACCAATTAATGGTTACTCTATTTTCCATTACCACCACACAGTCCTTAAAAAATGGAAGATTCCATGGTGTGGTTTCAGTCAATAATCCTTTATTTTTGATTTTTACTAACCCCTTATATATTACATGCCATAATATCTTATTCCACAATAGGGTATTATTATTACTATTGGTATGGACACTTCTTAATTGTCTTGAATGGGTCTTTACACTCAGAACATATATCCCATTAAATAGAGAACCATTTATGATAGTTAAAGAGACATTAACGATTTTTAAACATCATGTTTCATACCTAAAGGGGAACCCATTTTGGTCTACAATCCCTAAGGAAATTTGGTTTCAATAAAGGATGGGAAATTTCATAACATCAATAACAGTGATGATGGAATGGTCATCTAGTTATACTAAAATAAAAACTATTCCCTCTATCGCACAACACTTATAATTTTCTAATAGGAAATCCCCTTCTAATATTTATTCCAATTCTACAAATTAATTTCTAAAAGGACACATGTGAAAGGATTATCCTGATACAAGGACCCCATATTGACTAAGAGCATGTATGTACACATTTAACATTTCAGTTTTGTCACAACCAAAATCCACTAAAAGGGGATTCTTAATTGGATATTTTGATTCAAGTTCTTGTTTTAGTGTCTTGCATTCGGACTTAGCGTGCCCAGGTTTACCATAGTGGAATCAATTTTTTTTTTTTAATTTTCCTAGAATTAGACTGAGTTTTGAGTTATATATTATTCATGCATTCGACATTATTAAACTACTTATTTTTTACATTTATAGTATGTTATACCCCTAGTAAATAAGCTATATGTCTCACCCATTATTACAGTTTTAGAGTGTAATTCATTAGATAGAAGGTCATAAATAACCTCTTTAAGGGTTAATAAATAATAGCCATATATCATGGTTTTTATTATTAAGAGGTAGTAATTATCTAATGAAATTAAAAGAATCATTACTTGATCTTTTTTCTCAAAATATACATTTATCTTAGATAAATCTAACATGACATTGATAAATTCATCTAAATGGGCCTTAATTGAAATTTCATGTTTCATCATAAAGGTGAACCTTCAAATTTTTTTATAAATCCTTCCATCTAAAGAAGTTTTCATGTATAATTTTTATAGTTTAAGCCAAAAAATAGAACTTGTAGATTCAATGGAAACATCCCTAAGAACAAGATCTCTTAAATAAAGTAGTATAGAACTATGCGCTTTAGATAAAACATTTGGGGCCTCATCTTGATATTCAGTGCTGGTATGTATAGATTCATTTATAGTGACAATAGGATTATTAGGCCTACAGAGGGCATCAATTAGTCCCTACATAACCATAAGGGATATCATCTTAATTATCCAAAGGACAAAGTCATTATCACCATCTAAATTGTTGATTTCAAAACTACTTATTGACATGTACAATCAAAGAATATATGTCGAGTTCTTGTGGAAAACATTAAGCGTACACACCCCAAAACCAAAAAATCATAAGTGTAATATATATTTTTCCAAATAGAATAAAAAATGTAGAGGAATTATGGATTGAAAAATGAATCTAATAAAATAAAATAGACAAAAATAGGTTATTTAAGAAGATATCACAATGAGGAAATTAGAATTTTTTTTTATTGAAATAAGAAATAATGTTCAACAACAAAGGATAACCAGTCAGGTTGTGATGCTAGTTTGTGAGGGTAAGGGTGAATGAAATAGATAAAGGACACATAAATCCTGAAAGGAAAAAACTCAGGACTTTCCACCTATATTTCAAATATAAATGAATAAAAAATAAATATTTAAGAAACAAAGAAATAATAAAAACACAATTAATTTCATGGTTTGGTCCTATAGGGACCTATGTGAATGTAATGAGCACCTCTCACATAGAAATTTTATTACGATCAAATAATAAAATACTAAATGATGAAATCCAGAAACAATTGATGAGAAATATAAGAATATAGAAATGGAAATATTCTAATCAAATGAAACCAAACCACATTACATACAGATAAGGAATGGATATCACTCCCAATGATTTTGATCTATTTACTACAGATGAGGGATGTACAATGCACTTATATTCTAATTATCTTTCTTCTCTATGATATTATGGAATTTTCATTGATAAGTCCCCATTTATTATTCCAAGGAAGGACTTCATCTCCCCCCCTTTTCCACTAAAAAGGTGAAGTTGATGAGGACACAATGCTAGTACTTGTGCTCCAAAGAAGGAGAATGTAATTGGAGAGATAGGGTTTCACCCAAAATAATTGAGAGACAAAATGGGATAGGGAGAGCCAAAATGACTAATTTATGAGCCGATCAGGGATGTATGGGTCATCTATCCATTAAAACCCTAAACAAATCCACTCCCAATTATAGGATTTCATGAAACCACTTCGAAAAGAAAGAAATACCACATAATTAATTATCTATGACAAGTGGTTGTCATCCAACAAAGGGATGTAATCCCACATCAGTGTCCATGAATAAATCTCACCCAGATCGTTGACTAGGAATATGAGTTTTCAACTGGATGAAAAAAATGAAAAGGGCCAAATAAGAGTCCCATGTACAGAGTAAATTCCCCAATAGACATCATAAGCCCGACAAATAAAACTTTGAGCATATAAAATAAAAAATTATATTTTTAATGGATGAAAAAAATAAAAAATAAATTTATAGAATATTAAGATGGAAAATATCACTATGAAAACAAATTGAATTCCTATAATTCACAGTGATGAATCAGATTAATCTAGGTGGAGGTGGGGAATATTTTTAATTGAATCTATGATGGTGTTTTGTGGTCAGGATCTATAGTGATGTCATTGAATTTGAAAATTTCTAAGCCAGTAGGACAAGGATATGTGGTTTAAGGGGATAAATACTAAGGTTGAATTGTATGGTTAAGAGTGTGGGTCATTATGATCAGTGAGGTCCCTGATGAGAACAACTGATGGTGATGGGTGATCTCCATCAAGCAAACAAAATTCACATTCTGTCGAGTCACACATGAGAAACTATACTCATTATATTTGGCATACAAGCCATGGGCATGTAGACCATATATTTGGTATTATGTTTCTTTCAAATTCTAAGGTCATGTAATCAGATTTCCCAACCACCCAAAAAATAAGGCATTTTGTATTTAATAAAAAATGAGGGAGGGGGTTCCCCTACATTTTTAAAAAAATTATTAATTCTGAGTGAAGTGTTCAATTCATATATTTCATCCTAGTATGATGTTTAACATTAATTTTTACCTCATAAGGTTTTGATATCTAGATAATATGATTTATTAAATAATTTTATAAAAAAATCAATCTAAACTGCCATAAAAGAAAACAACAAAGAAAATAATGTAATTTTGTTTACATTCTAAATATCAGATCCCACTCACATGTCATGTAAGTTACAGTATAAATATCCTTCTATACCATGATAAATACTATCAAATTTTTTTGATAGATTTAGTCACATTGTGGGTGTTACCATAATAAAAAACATCACATGTATGTCTTATATTTCTATATACTATTCATGATGCCACCATCACTTGACACCCTTCATTCTTATCATTATAAAGGAATATTTTATTGGTAACTATCTTGGATTTTATGGAAAATATTAAATGATTCAATATTCTTTCATAACTCTATTTTTCAGGTTCCACTCAACAGTATAAAAGTGTGTAAAAGGAATTATAACCTTTTCATTGTCTATACTAGTAGTTTAGTATGTTGGTAGTAGGTCAAAGATACCCCAATAAAGCTACCATGATATCTAAAATGATATAAAATATTTGTTAGAAGATTTTATTTTTTATTTTTTCAAAACTATAATTTTCTTAAATTTATTACTCAATAAAAGAAGGTATATACCTACTTTAGTTGGTAGAAGACTATCAAACATGATATGGTATTCTACAAAACTATGTTTTAGTGCAATGACATGTTGGTGTGTCTGATTCAAATTGTAACATTAATTATGGAATGCGATAAATAATAAGTAATTAAGAACAATATAACTTAGGTTTTCATTAGAAAATAGTAATGATGAGTGATCATACAAGTTTCCATGTGAGGAATCATGGATAACATCTATAAGATGCTCTTGAACATTAATAATTGCTTATTGGGGAGGTATGTTCTCCGATTCCCAATTCTAATATAGGGTGAAAAATCACCTAGTATCACCATAATAAAAATATAATAGTGTTCATAATGATCTATCTTTTTATTCAAAGAATGTATATTAAAATATTTAACTCCTACTCTGATTGAAGTCTTTAATAATCACCAAATACTTCATATAGGAATTCAATCTTGATTGATCACCACACATTTTTCCTCTAATGAGACCCAAAATTTATACACATGTTTGATGCATGATATTTTTCTCATCAACATAATTGGGTAAATGTGTGAAGTACATGTGAGGTCATCTCATAGATATATTACTATCATCTGTATCTTTATTATCCTTATCAATTTCTAGGTGTACAATTCAATGTACAAGATCAGGTCAGTCTCTATGGGTGGCTCCTATAACTGCATCACCATAAATAGGATGAAATCTGAAAAATATAACATCTTTTAGTTGATTGTCATCCATGTCTTGGGAAATTGGAATGTGTGAGTCTTAGGGATCCATATCCCAATGAGGGAAAAAATGAAATTATTATGAAAATAATAATAATGAGATAACATGTGCCAAAAAAACTAGCAGCTCATTGGTATGGTATAGTGATGGGTGGTGGTGGAATGTGATGATAATGGTGCACACTACATAGCCAGACCTGTTGAACCTCATGACCTGTTATCACCTCTCATGAAACATATCTATATTTCTCAATGAGTAGAGTCACATCCACCATCTCAATGTATAAAAATGACAAAACTATTGATTATAATGAAAAAACTATTAATGAAAATGAGTAATTTATTTTTTTTCTATA
This sequence comes from Viscum album, assembly GCA_963277665.1. NCBI lineage: Eukaryota > Viridiplantae > Streptophyta > Magnoliopsida > Santalales > Viscaceae > Viscum > Viscum album. Next base: position 44,482,420 of record OY728162.1, read on the forward strand.
CAGTTTAAGTATTTAAAAATACATTTTTATGTAAATATGTATAAATATTAATTTATATAGTATATTTATTATATGTAAATGTTTATTTTGACATTCATTTTTTTCATTTTCATATTGAAATAATGTTTTATAATGTCTACCATTTATATTTATAATTATTCATGATTTAAAAATGATTATATTTATATAATTAATTAATTTATATTGGATATTTTTCTATTGGGATTTACTCTCTTGTTGGGACCACAATCCGTGAGAGATCTTGCTCATGGGACATTAGCCTTTTGGACAACCTATTTCCCACACACTCCTATGACATCATGTAAATCCATTCTCCAATTGAATTTATGGCTATTGATTACTCGTGCTTCACTTTGTAGCCACACTATCCACTTGTCCAGCCACTTTATTACATAGTTGTGCTTTATTTTTTGGTGGAATGTCTATGGCATGACCGGGTTTCTCGTGTTGTTTTGTAACTGCAGATGGTGTTAGGGGGAATGTATGCTTTATATGCCTTCATAAATTTGGAGGCTCATTATGGATTTGGGTCCTTTTCATGGTTCTCTCCAACTCCCACATCTGGTTCCCAAAAACCCTAGAAAACTGCATCTTGACCTCCATTGAGGAACCTACACAACATTCAAACTCCATGAAACACTACTGGTGTCTTACTCTTGGCAGAGCTTCGATGACAGTGCTCTTATTCTTGGATAAGTAACAAAAAAAATATATTATTTGGAGGTTTGTGAGCTTTGGGATCATTAGAGATCTTCGAAGACATATATAGATAGACGAAGTCTTGAAGAGATTCGGATGGATGGACATATCTATGTTCAATAGTGTAATCCTTTTGCATCTTCTTTCTGAATATCATTTTGTATTAGTTGTATCCTCGATGATTCTGGTGTTTTTTTATTCATTTATATGTATAATAAATCGATTTTCATATGTTGAGTATTTATAAAATCCATTCATGGTGAGTTCTATTCTTTCCAGGAACATAGGTCCAAACGGTACCAAAGAACATTAAATCATCATGTTCATTTCCATTTCTTGAAATATTTAGTTTCTTATATTATATTTGTATCAATCTATAATTTTCATCATTGGACTAAAAAAATAAAATTTGGTCCTATTATTATTTTTTACTCTCCAATGTTCGGATCACCACTGAACAGCAAAAAGTGGTATCAAATCTTCATTGTCGTTATTTTGCTATCAAATTTGATTAATGCATACTTATTTATTTACATACAGTTTTTGTTTCTCATTTTATTTATATACTGAGAACTAAATCTTAAATCACCAATGAAATTATTGATTTAAATCATTTTACACCACTCTCCTTTCTATATTTCTCTTTATTTCATATATCTTTTGATAAAACATTTTTTACCCAAGAGATTGTTTGGTTGTTTGGGGAATATGCTTAAAATTGTCCTCAAGAACTCAACATCTACTTTTTGGGTAAACATTTCAAAATGAGATATGAAATTGGAAAATTTGATGGTGGGAAAGGAATTATTTTGTGCTGAATTATGATGAGAACCTTAATTGTATATAAGGTCCTAATTAATGGCCTATACAGGCCTAAGAAATTTGTTATTAGAATGAATGAGACTTGAAAAACTTCTACAAAATACATAAGTGATTCCCATGATATTATAGTTAAAGAACATAGTTCCATTTTTCTTTATTTAGGTGATAAATTACATAGAGAAGTTTCTTAAGAGTATATTACAACTGGAATTTGGCATAAACCTTAGAATAATTACACAAATTCTTCATTAGTAGGAAGTGTTTACAAATAAAACTGCATGTTTACATGAAACCTGAATCGTGGTTATTCAATCAAACAAATATATATGCCTTAAATAAATTAATGTAAGATTTATCCAAAATTAATGGTTCTATTGTTGATGAGTATCAAGAGGTCATTCTCTTAATCTCCTTATATAATTCATATGACACACTTATTGATACCATGATGTATGGTCGAGACTCATTAACCATGGAAGAGGTTAAATCAACTATTCCTTATAAGGAATTTCATTCTAAACCTGTAATCAATGGAGATTCCATAATATTTTCCAGTAGGGGTAGAACTAAATCTAAAAATAATAAGATAAATTTTTATAAAGATAATAGTAAAATTAATAAATAAACCAAAATTGTGTCTATTTATAGTGATAGAAGGGTAACATGTTTTCATTATCGCAAACCAAAACACATTAAACCCATATATTGGAAACTGAAGAATGATTTAGAGTCTAAACAACCCAATGATCAATCTATTCTTGTATACTCTATTTATGACTCTACTAAGGTCCTTAATATTGTACACATACACCTAATAAAGTGTTTATCCTTTATTCAACTTTCTCTTTTCATATGTGTCCTTTTTGAGAGTCTTTTCTAGAATTGGTTGAGAGGGTAAAAGGGTATGTAATCTTAAGTAATAGAAATAAATTTAAGGTTGAAAGTAGAGGTTCTACATTTTTTGAACTTAATGATGATAAAATCATCACTTTTTTAGATGTTAGGTGGGTTCACAACATTCTACAAAATCTGGTTTCCTTTGGGGTTCTAGACCAAAATGGATTTACCTTTAGGTCTAAAACATGTTTTCTAAAAATCGCTGAAGGCTCCAAAACCATTATTAAGGGGTAATTTTTCAAAGGATGTATTTATCTAATGTAAATACCCATTCATGGAATTTGGATTGTTTATATTCAACCAATACTAATAATACATTTCTTTATCACAGAATATTGGGGTGTGTTTGCTCAAAAGTACATGAAGAACTCAATAATAAAGGCCTATTCAGTGAAATCACACCATGAAATCTTCAATTTTTTAAATATTGTGTGATTGGAAAGTCCAAGAGTGTTAGTTTTGGTAGTTAAAGTTTCAAATCCACCATCCTCTTAGAATATACCCACTCTAATATTTGGGGTCCTTCTATGAATTATTCCCATAGTGTAGGTTTCTATATTGTCACTTTCATAGATTAATATTCTAGGAATTTGTGGGTTTAAATTCATAAAAACAAATATGATGTTATAAAAAATATTAAAATCATGGAATTTTTTAGTAGAAAAAAAATTTGGGATGCAAGTTAAATCTATAAAAAGAAATATGGGATTTCATACATATCCACTAGTTTGAATTTTTTTCTGAATCTAAAGGCATTAAAAGAAATTGTAAAGTTAGGGAAAATCTCCAAAAAATGTATTAGTATAGGGAATTAATAGGAATATCCTAGAAAGAGTATGAATCATTCATTCATTCTTAGGCCTCCCCAAATACTTTGGGGAAGAGGCTACTAGAAATCATGTAGACCTAATTAATAAGTTTCTTTCTTAGTCTAATCTTTTTAAAACACCTAATGAATTGTTGAATAGTAATCCCCATTCCTATAACTACTTATGAATATTTGGTTGTACACCCTGTGCTCATATAATGATTGGAAAGTTAGAACCTTGAGCTATAAAACACATATTAGTTGTGGATCTCAAGGGTATTAATGGGTATAAGTATTGGGTAGATAAAACTGGTTATGAAAAGTAAATTATAACTAGATATGTTGACTTTCATGAGTTTTCCTCTCCTAAAAAAGACTACCACATCTAGATACATTGATTCATCCCTTAAATAATCTAACATAATTGATATTCCTGGCTATTTTGAGGCTCAAGACTATTCTTCTCCACTTAATGAATATCCTACTGTACTAGTTGGTTCCTCTTATTAACTGGATTCAGACTCTAAATCTAAACTGGCTTCCCCTAGTAGAGATTACCAACTGATTCGAGATAGAGGAAGGAGAGTTCCAAGTCCTCCAGCTCATTTTAGATAGTATGATATAACATATAATTCCTTTCAAATATCACATGATCTTATAGATTATAATCCTCAAACCTATAGGAAATCCATAAATGAAAAAGACTCAAAAAAGTGGGTCTTTTCTATGAATAATGAAATGAAATATTGAAAAAGTAATAATACTTAAACTGTTGTAAAAAAACCAGCTAATGAAAAATAATTGGTTCCATGTAGATATTTAAAATTAAATAAGATAACCTTGAGGAAAATAAAATCAAGTAAAAATGATAGGTTATTTACTAAGGGTTTTCTATTAAGAGAGGGAATTAATTACTCAGAAATATTTTCCCTTATTCTTATGAATTATTCCATTAGTCTATTATTTTATTTTTCTACCTATAAGGATCTGTATGTTGAAAATTTAGATGTCAAAACATTATTTCTTCATAGATATTTGAATGAGAATATTTATAAGAAATATCAAGATTTTTATCCTATGGAACTCAAATTGGATCATATTTTCAATTTAAATAAATCATTATATGGCCTTAAACGATTCTATATGTAGTGTTACATAATATTTGATTCATTTATTTCTTATAATCAATTTATATGGACTCAGATTTATGTATGTTTTTAATAAAAATCAGTAAAAAACTATATGAGTTTTCTTTTTCTATATGTTGATGACATGTTTTTAATTTTTTGAAATATGAATCTCATTTATTCTGTAAAATCCCAATTAAAAGTCCAATTTGAAATTAAATACTTATGTGCACCTAATAAAATCATATAAACTGATATAATTATGGGTCAAATGATACAACGTTATTTATTTATCTCAGTTTTCTTATGTTTTAAAAATACTAAAGACATATATTTTTGAATATCTAAAACCATTTATTATACCTCTTGGACGACACTTTAATATATCTTTAGCATATTCACCCATAGATTTTGATGATATACACTTTATATCACAAATAACATATGCTAATATTTTGGGCAGTATCATGTATTGTATGGTTTTCACTCTCCTTGATATTTACTATGTAATTTTCACCTCAATAAGATCCATGGTCAAACATGGAAAGCTACATTGTCATTCCGTTTTGTGGATTTCAAGATACCACTTGTATATATTTAAAATTTCATTATGTTATGGTGAAAACATGGATACTTTTGAAAATAATTCTAGTTATGTTGATGTAGACTATGATAGAAACAATGACACTCTAATGTCTTTGACTGGTTATGTAGTTACTACATGTTTTGGACTAATTTCCTGGAATTGAAACATGTAGTCCATAGTTGCTCTTTCAACCATGGAATCCGAATACATTGCATTAACTGTGGTAGTTAAAGATTATTTATGGATAAAAGGTGTGTCCTTTAAACATGACCTTTATAATTATCTTGTCAATGAGTATTATAATATCTAGTATGCAATCAAACTATCCAAAAATTTAGTTTTCCATGGTAAATTTACGCACATAGATATTAGGTTAAATTTCATTAGAGATGTTGTTCAATCAAGAACTGTGTATGTCAGGAAGATAAATACTAAAATCAACCCTGTAGAGAGATTTAATAAATACATGGTGTTTACTAAATTCAATTTTTTCTTTAGATAGATTGAATTTCTTTCTATTTCCATAACCTTAAGTGAAATAACATCAACAATTTCATATAAAAATTATAGAGATTTTTGAATTGTGATATTCATTTTTTGTATTCATCTTAAAAGAAAATTTTTAAGATCTCCCATTTATATTGATAATTCATCATGCAAAAAAATTATTTGAATTATTTAAATGATCAATTTAAATTATATCCTTTTATGTAGTTATTTTATGGCTCACTGGTCCCCTAATCTGCGTGGGAACTTGTTCAATGGGCTTTATCCTTTCAGAAATCCTATTTCCCATGGAATCCTATAATATTAGGGAAATATGTACACTATTTTGATCAGTGTATGTTTATTACACTTTTCTAGATTTTTATCTACACCGTCCTCTTGTCCTTCCACTTGATTTCTCAGTTGTGTTTTCAATTTCAGCGGTGTGTCCATGGCACACCCGAGTTGGCGGTGTCGTTTCATCGCTGTAAATGGTGTCAGGGGGAATTGAATCCTCCATGTGTATCCAAAAATTTTGGGGATGAATTCTAAATCTAGATCCTCTACTGGTTCTCTTATTATACTATATCTAATTCCCAAAACCCCTAGCTATTTTCTTCCTAATATTTGGTGGTGAACCTCCCTGCCTACCGAACTCCATGGTACAATACTGTTATATCACTCATATGGGAGCTTCTTTGTAAAATCTCAATTGAAAAGACAATTACCTAGGGAACAAGATCTAAACCAAGTTGTTTTGTGAGCTTTGGGATCTTCGTAGAGCTTTAACGCCTCAGACAGATAGATAAAGTCTTTAAGAGATTAGGGCGACAGATCCTATCTGCATCCTTTAATTTAATCCTTTTGAAATTTATTTCCAGAATATAATATAGTATTCGTCGTATCATCTATTATTTTGTTTTTGTTTCTCCATTTATGTATATTGTAAATATGTCTTCATTTCATGATAATTAATAAAATACGTCTGTGGGTGGTTGTGTTCTTACTGTGCATGTACGTCCCCAAGAGATTGAAGCATGTAAAATCATCATGTTTTTTTACCTTTTCTTGTTATATTTTGTTTCTCATATTATATTTCTATCAATCTATATTTTTAATATTTGGCCTCTAAACATACAATTTGATCCTATTGTTTTTTGGTTCTATCCACTGTTCTGATCACAACTCAACTTCACAGTAAATTTATGAAAATGTGTATATAGTTTATTATAAATTTCAATAAAATATAAAAAAATAAAAAATTAATCACTATAATATACTTATTACAATAATACATAATAATAATAAAAATTCCCTATTGAAAATAATAATAAGATCTCCAAACCATTTTTCAAATTCCATAAAATGTTCAAAAATTAATGTGCCCAGAAAAAAATCTCAATTTTGGAGACCTTACAAGACATTTTTAAACTCAAAAAACATATTGAAATAGAGCCACATACGTCCCCACATCATAGATATTTTTTTCATATTTGATTTGATATGTGTTATATCTCAAATGGATACCCCAGTATAAATCTATGTTTATTTGAGATTCTAGTCATGTTTTAAACTTATCATAGATAGTTTGATAATTTATAAAATTTTATTGTCACCGAATTGTTATTAAATGAATTTTAGTCAATTATAATTATAGAATTTATATTTAATATAATTTTCTTTATTTTATTATACAATTTTCACTAAATATCATATATATTTAGAGTAAATGCATATATATTATATTATAAATCATATTTAATAAAATATATTATATGACAATATAAATATATTTATACATTAGTATATGATTTCAAATGATTTATTTTTATGAAATATACCTTTTATTATCACTAGAATAATGTTGTTAAAGGAAACCCTTTATGTATGATAAGAACAAGTGATGATAAAAGTGACTTGTGACAGGGTTTTTATCTAGAATTGACAAAGGTACCCCCTTTATGAGTTCTGTTTTATCACTAGTAAAGGGTAGCATTTGATATCATGAAATATGGAGTTGTTTTTAAGTCAAATTTAATAGTTTATAAATTTTTTAATATAAAATATTATTTATATAATATCCTTTATTAGCATATAAAGGGAAATTTTTAATCATTACTAAAAATTTCAGATAAAGGTATCCCTTTATTAATGCCAAATAAAGTTCTTATAAAGGGATCATTCTTATTAGCACTTTGTTAATTGATAAAGAATTTCTTTTAATAGTGATTTTTTGTGCAAATAAAAGTTCCAACTTTAAGAACATTTTTTAATGCTGATAAATGGTAGGGTTAAATATAGACAAATATATAGTAGTTTGTGGTCCATTATATTAATACAATAAATAATAGTCATCAACATTAATTCTTTTTAGGAAATTAATCACCCCTATATTCACTCACTTTTGTTTATTGAAATTTTGGGGTAGGTTCTTGATGTAGAACCCACAAAAAATACTAAGCCTCCAATATTTGGTAGAAAAAAAGAAATACATCATCTAATCCCCACATAGATTTAAGGCATTCAATTATTGAGTCGTCACTTTTTTACAATGGGTGGATGTAAGAGAAAATTTCTTTTTCTTTAAATATTTTACTATATTATGGAATTTATTTTTTTTAGAATTTCTAATATATGGTATCAGATTCAGGTTATATAACAATAAATTTTACTAAAATTGCTTATACTCTGCCCCACATTAATCCATTTCATATTTCCTAGTTTTCATATAATTCAATCATTGTTCTCCATCATATTCCACTTTTATTAACCATATTAATTTCAATTTTGAATATAATAGTATTCAACATTCATAATCTAATTAAATCGAATAGTTTATAAATCTAATTTATGATTTCAATTATTTTATTGATTTAAATGATTCATTAAATTATCTTCAAAAAATAGTAAATGTTAAATTTGTATATGAAATTTAAAACCATGATTCTATAAATTCATGTTTCATATATTTAATAAAATAAAAAATTATTCATTTATAATAAGGGTTAATGGAATTCATTGTTTTATTTGAATTAATTTTTTTAATTTTCTAATTTTAATAAAATAAATTCATTTTAAGAATTTATGTGTTATGTTATGCACTTGAATGGATTTCTGTAAGAATAAAAATTATAACTATTTAACGAAAAAACTTGTTGCAATCATTCCTAGATAAATATATATATATTATATATCTATATTTTTTTGTTCAATAATTATTTAATATTGATTTCAAAAATTTATAGATTCATTAAATAAAATAAAATTATATATATAAAATTTTTACATTATATGTAAAAAATATAATATATTTTATCCACATGATTTTCTATTATATTTTCACCCAAATCACATGTGGTACAGTAGGCTGAAGATAACATTAGAGCATGATTTTGGCCATGATAGAAGATAATTAATCTCTCTTGAGAGTGGACTCCACTATATATATTTATTATTCATCCAAGTAGATCCTAAAATACATGGTAGGGAACGCAGGTGTGAGACACCTAGTATAGATAAGAGGACATGTGGGTAGAATAGGGAATGGGTTCCAAGCTAGGTTGAACACCTCTGATCGAAAACCCTAGAAGATAAAGACGTATAAAAAGATAAGACCAAATATTAGTAATATTTGGTGGTGGATGACAAATATAAGTGGTTAAAACACTACGGTAGCATGAATACCTAATAGTGGAGGAAGGGGGAATAGAAGGTGATACAAGGAAATGCTTCTGGGTACCACCTCACGGACAACTCAATGAGTATTAACCTAGAGATTCATTCAAATTTCTCTAAAAATATAATCCAACTAATGGTGAATAAATATCTATATATAATTTATTTTTCCTCAAACATTAGTGAAATTGGGTAATTTGAATCATGGACTATATTTTATCATGTTTTCACATTGAAATCGTACAATGTTTACTCTAAAATTTATGTTGTTAATCATGCATGCATGAAAAATTAATATTGATTGTATTTATTTAAATTCTCAAATAACATTGGTTTATCTTATTTTGGGATTATGTTGGCTCATTGTTCCTCTTTTTCCACCTCGGATCTAGTTTATTGGACCTTGGGATTTTGGTCGGCCTATTTCTTGCACACTCCCCTACCACGTTGGCTATCAATTTTCATTAAATCATGTTTATTGATCATTACAATATACATATTGATCTATGTTGTACCTATTTCCCTCTTGTTAAACAATGTGATGAGGTCCTATTCTGGTTACGTTCGTGTGTAGTTCTATTTTTTTGAATTAGGTTTTTAGGTTGTGCTGGTGTTAGGGGATTCATGACCCATGTAACCCTATCACTTTGTCTCATTGTATTCCGTATCTCTCTAGAACTATTATGGATCTGATCTTGGTTATCCTTTAGAAAAACCCTAGATCAATGGACATATGTTAATGGGGAGTTATCCCAGATTTATTCTCCCTGGGACCCATCTCATCTCCAGTTATCTAGTGGAGACAACATCCTTCCATGGTGGAAGATGTGAGGCTATCTTTAGTTATTATTCCTTTAGCATAGAGAGGATATAGAAGAGATGTGTCCACACACATTGATCATGATTACCTTCTAGGTTTAATATATTATGACAATCTAACTATGAATCATCCATTACTATAAGTATCTATTATGGGGTTTTGTGTTTTTATAATTTCAAGCATTATAGACCTGTTTTTTACCTTAGTTCTTATTTTTTTTCTTTTTAGTCTTTAAACCTTATAGTGTTTGTTTTATTTTAGATTAATAAAACATGTGTGTTGGTGGTGGTGTTCTTGTCGTGCATGTAGGTCCCCATGGGACTAAATCATGTTAAATATTTGTGTTCATTACTATTTCCTTGGAATATTTGGTTTCTTGTGTTATGTTTCAATCAATTAAAAATAATAGTCCTCATTATAAATAATATCAATTTTTCCCTTTTGATTATTGGTATTCTACCTTGATTCTTGTTACTAATTAGCCTCCCAATGTTTTATCAGAACCCTACTGATTTTCATTTTCTATAGAATTCAATTACTATTTTCTACATTATTTACTTACATTTTGGATGATGATTTTAATTTTCCACATAATAGTGTAACTCTTAAATCCACATTGCCTTTATTGATTGATTTTATTTAAATCAACTATCCTTACTATATTTCTCTACAATTTATATCTCTTTCTATAAAACATATTTTACCCAGAAGTTTCATTGGTTGTTGAGGGTGTATGCTTATCATTGTCTATAAGAACATGGGATCTACTCTGTGGGTAAACATTCCAAAATGAGATATGAAATTGATAAATTTTATGGTGAAAATGACTTCAATTTGTGGTGAATTAAGATGAGAGTTATTCCTATACAACATTTCTTCATTGATTCCCATTGTGGGCCCAAGAATCATGTTATTACAATGATTGAAACATGATAGTCTGTTATAGAATATGTTGATGTTTCACCAGATGTGTTAGTTAAAGAACATAGATCCCTATTTCATTCATTAGGTGATAAAGTACCTAGGGAAGTTTCTTATATTTATTCTACTGGCATATTTATTATTTGGTAGGATTTACAAAAAACATAATATGTTTACATTTAAAATGAAACATAGAACATAAATTATAGCACATCTAGATGAATTTAATAAAGTAATGTTAGAATTAGCCGAAAATAATGTTCCATTTGATGATTAGGATTAGGTAATGATCATATTAATCTCTTTAGATAATTCCTTCTACAGCCTTGCAGAGACCATGATTTATAGAAGATACTCTTTAACCCCAGAATAGGTTAAATGAAACCTTCTTTATAAGGAACAACATTCTAAAATTTGAATCAATGGTGATTCGAAGATCTTATTCTATAAGGGTAGACCTCAAACAAAACCAATGAATTTTTTTAAATAAATATAAGATTAAAACAAAAAATGTGCCAAAAACTATGTCTATTTTTGCAATTGAAAGGTCCCTTGTTTCAATTATATATAATGTGGGCACAATAAACTAGAGTGTAGGAAACTCAAGCATGAGATATATTCGAAACAACCCATTGATCAGTCCCTTCATGAATAATTTAGTTGTGAAACTACCAATGTCCCCAGTCTATCCACCAATGCTCCCAATCAAGAGTGGGTCCTTGATTCAGGTGTCTCATTCCATATGTTTCCTATTATAGAGACCTTAATAGATTTGTTTGAGAGGGTAGATGGTTATTTACTCTTCGGAAATAATAATAGGTGTAAGGTTTTGGTTAGAGGTTAATTTTTGTTATAATTTGATGACCATACTATTTTTACTCTAGTTGATGTCAAATGGGTTCCCATCCTATAAAGTAAAATTTTTATATAGGATTCCTATATCTAAATGGTATTACTTTTTTGTTTGAAACATGTAGTCATAGAATCTCCTAATGCTCTAGAACCATTATAATAGATCATTAATCAATGGTCTGTATTTATTGAATGGAATGACTCATTCAAGGGAGTTGGGTAGAGTCTATTAAACTAATACTAAATGTAATATACTTTTTAATATGATATTTGTGTATTATATCTCTAAAGGCATTGAGGAGCTAAATAAGAAAGGGATGTTGGGTGATATCACATGAACAATTCTTCTATTTTCAGAATATTGCATCATGTGAAAAGCTATGATGATTAGCTTTGGTAGGTAGAGTTTCAAAGCCACCAACCCCTTAGAATATGTCTACTCTAATCTACGGAGTCCATTTATGAAATACCACCATGGTGGTGGTTTTTATTCTCTTATATTTATATATTAATTTTTTAGGAATCTGTTGATTCACATTAAAAAATATAGTGTTTTGAAAACATTTAATACCACGAAAACATTAGTTGAAAATCATAATGGGATAAAACATAAAACTCTAAGAACTGAAAATGGGATTAAATACCCATCCACTAAGTTCACAAAAAATTTTGAATTCAAATGTGTTAAAAGACATAGAAAATTTATGGAAACTCCCCAAAAATGGAATAGTTGAAAGGATGGATAGGAAAATCCTAGAAAGAGTCAGGATAATGATTTTATGCTCAGGACTCTCCAAATCCTTTTGAATAAAGGTTGTCAGCACTATTTCCCATAGAAATAATCAGGGTCTATCTTCTAATAATTAGTATAAAACACTTGAATGTTTGAGGATAGATAAACCCCCTTCTTATTCTTACTTAAGAGACTTTTTATACCTTGTGCTCAAGTTAAGACATAAAAATTAGAATACATTTCTCTAATGTGTATCATTTTTGGGTATCCAAATGGTGTTAAGGGGTATAAACTTCAGGTAGATAAACCTAGTGATCAAAAGTCCATTTTTATTAGATATGTATCCTTTCATGATTCTTCCACTCCTAAAACCAAGGCTTCTAAATTTTGAAATAGTGATCCTTCCACTAAAATGACAGATGAAACTGATCCTCCAACCTAGTTTGAGGATCCTATCTTGCCTTCTCCACATGCTCCTTATCCCACTACTGGGGATAATTATGACTCTTACTCTTACTTATATTTTAAATCAGATAATATTTCCCCTAGTATAGATTACCAACTGACCCAAGACATAGAAAAGAGGCTTCCAATATCTCCTTCTCGGTTTATTTAGAATGGTATAGAATATTATCTCTTCCATATAGCCTAGGAACTTGTTAATGATGATCCTCAAACCTATAGACATGGTTTAAATGAAAAATTCTCAAATTCATTGTTGTTTTACATTAATTAAGAAATTCAATGTTTAAAAAAATGACCACACTTATAATTTTGTGATCAAACTAACTAATTAAATAATAATTGGTTCCAAGTGTAATTTTAATTGAAAATAAGATAACACTAAGGTAAATAAAATCTATTATAAATCATGGTTAGCTTACAACATTTTCCTCTAAATATGGGGAATTTATTACCCTAAAAAATTCCATTATTTTAGTAATTCATCCATTAGACTTTTATTAACCTTTACTTACTATAATTATCATCTCATTTAATAGTTATATGTTAAAATTTCCTTCTTGCATGGTGATCATAATGAGAAAATTTTTATTAAACCTTTTAATTACTATCCAAATAAATTCAATTTGAATCATGCTATTATTTAAAAATAAATCATTGTATGGCCTAAAATAAGACTATGGGAAGTGGTACATAAAATTTGATTCATTCATGTTATCTAACTATTTCATTTACAGTCAATACAATACATGTGTTTATTTTAAATGAACCAAAAACAACATGATTTTATATTGTTATTTGTTGATGACATGCTTATCATTTTCAAAAATCTGAAACTCTTTTATAATATTAAATAAAAATTAAAAGGCATGTTTTAAAATTAAATAATTAAGTGATGATAAAAAAATATAGGGTGTCATAATCATAAGAGGTGGAATAAATAAATTTCATTACTTATCTCAGTATGCTTAAATTTAAAAAAAAATTAGGAGATAAATGTTTGAATCTCTTCAAAATAATAATATAACTCTTTTCAATAACATTAAACTCTCTTTAACACAAGAACCTACTGAATAATTTTATGTTCAATTTATGTCTAAATTTCCTTATAATAAAATTGTTGGTAGAATTATGTAGAATAAGATTTTCACTAGACCTAATATTTCCTATTCAATCCGCACTCTTATAAGATTTATGGATTCTACTAGTAAGACACATTAGTATGAAAATAAATGGATCTTAAGATACCACTCTTTTTGATCCAATATTTATTATTGTTATGGAAAAGATATAGACTATAATGAATTTATTATTAGATATGTTGATCCTAATTATGTAGTTAATATTGACATTGTAAAATCCCTTACCAGTTATGTGTTCATGGGATATGGTGGTCTGAATTCATGGAAAATCAATTTTCAATCCATGGTTTCACTATCAACCACAAAGTTTGGGTATATTTCCTTGAGAAAAACATTGAAGGAGACTTATCTTGAAGGGTTTGTCATCTATAATTCACATGTTCCATTAATATATTAATTTATATTGTTACAGTAAATAATCACTTCCATTATCTAGAAAGTTATATTCCTATGGAAAATCAATGAATAAATATATTAGGATAAATTTTATTCAAATTATTGTGGAATACAGAGACATGCGTGTCAAAAAGATATACACTTGCATAAACATAGCTGATAGTTTGACTAATGTCATGGTCAAATATAAGATCAATTTTTTTTAAATAGGTTGAAAATGGTTCCTCTTCCGTTTCCATATGTGTAAGAACATCACCTATTTCTTCTAAAAATGGTAGATATTTGTGAATTATGGATTTTATTTTATCGTATTATCACTTGAAATCATGCCATATTTACTCTCTCATTATATTGTTAATCATTCATGCACAAAAAAATTATATTGATTGGATTTATTTAAATTCTAAATTTATATTGGTTTTTTGTTGTTGGGATTATGTTGGATTGTTGATCCATTATTCCTCATGGGTTATGGTTTATTGGCCCTTGGACATTCAGCCAAACTATTGATTGTACAACCTCTTGCCACACTGGCTATATGTTTTCATTGATTCATGATCATTGATCGAACCCCCCACTCTATTGTCCAACTCTATACATGTGACCTTATTTTTAATCGTTGTGGTCATGTTCTATTCTGGAAACTTTTGTGTGGAACACTATTTTTGGGAATGGGTTTTTCATGCTGTTCTGGTGTACAGGGAGTGATGGCCCATGCACCCCTTTATATTTTTCTCTCTAGATTTGTAATCTCTCCCACTCTCATGTGAGTATTCTCTCTGTTATCCATCATAAGAAACCTATCTCACTGGTCCTGCATTAACAATGTTTTGTACCAACTTGTTGCTCCCCAAGGATCCATCTTGTTGCTAGTTATCTCGTGTATATAACATCCTTCCATTGTTTAATATGTGCAACCATTCCCTATGAAAATTTCACTATCATTGGAGGATAATTAAGATACATTCTCAGACATGTTGATTTTGATGCTCTTCCAGTAAAAAGGTATCAGGATATCCAGACAATGAAGCATTCAAAAATATAAGTATTTTATTTTGGGTTTTTAGTTTTGTTCATTCCAAGACATATAGTAATTTTTTAACTTATTTCTTATTCCTTATTCATTATGGTTAATTACACCTTTGAGAATTTATTTTCATTGAACATAATAAAAAAGGTTTGTGGGTTGTGGTGTTCTTATTGTGCATGTAGGTCCCCACGGGACCTAAGTACATTATATATATGTGTTCTTTACCCTTTACTTGAAATATTTCACTTATTATGTTATATTTGAATCATTTTGTAAAATAATCCTTCACTATAAAATGAATTTAGTTTTGTCCTTGTGATGTTTGGTATTTTGTCTTTATTTGGGTCACCACATAGCCTTATAGGTAACATGAACACTGCTAGGATGATTTCCAAGACCAAGGTGCTTCCATTGTATGTTTACACAATCACGGTTTCATTTGATGACATAGTCCATTATTTTCCACTCCTATTGATTCAAGAGCCCATTTCACATAAAATCAATAACCTGCAAGTATCCAACATTGTAATGATGGTGTGATGGGAGACACGGTGATGTTGGAGGGAACTCCATGGAATGGGATTAAGAGGGACTTTACGTGGTTGGGGATTCGTGGGACGAGATTGGTCCTTTTTAATCCCTTGGTTGGATATCACCCCAACCCCTCCCTAATAAATGACCTATATAAAATGACGGTGTACTAGAAATAAATTTTAAGAAATAATACTACATGAATTAACTAAGAGGACATTTATGATGATAATGGTTGTGCGTTATAAAAAACCAACCTTTTTTCAACCAATGGAAATCTAAGACCCCAACCTAGACATGATCAACATCCTGCAGGTCTCAAAAAATGAAAAATAGTGTGTTCGGATCGAACATTAAGTAACAATGTTGTATAAGGGAATTAGTTTATTACCTTCATGGATCAAATATATTATAAAACTTGATAGGGGAAGAATAGATTTTATAATGAACTTTACAGATCAAATTATGTTCCAACTATACCCACTCGATCTAGAACCTCTCATCTCAAACCCCCCAAGAATTTAAATCTAAGTACAATGTACCTGGAAGTTGTGGTGGTGGGTAATATAGTGTGGATGTTCAACAAAAGATGTTTTAAATGGAGGGGGAGCTTGGGAGATTCTTTGTAATGAATGTGGGTTTCAATCCAATAAAGAAAACCTGGTTACAGAGTACCCACTGGTGGGTAGACCCAGTTTCAAACACGATATTTATTTAAATTGTTCCATGAAGATACATTAACTAATGGAGGAAAATTAGCCACAAATTGTGCAGTTTTGTGACAAAATTTGGGGAAATGGGAAATGAGAACGCTCTTCAGATGATTTGTCCACTGAAGGATCCTCCATCAAAGACCTTTAATCTATATGGGATGCATCAATAATCCCTTATTTTGCACCCCTAGTGATAAAGTAACCCAACGATTCTATAATAAACCGTCCATAAGTCTCCAATAATGCAATAAAGGTGTGTCAGATTCCACTGTTAAGAAATGATGTTATAGGTGAGAACTCAATGAAAGGCCATATGGGATGAATTTGATGATATATGTTTTTTTCTATGATTAAGATCCATCATCCCACACCCACCATGATCAAGGACCAGTAAGTTGAGAACTATGAATCTATAGGGAAAAAATTTCCCAATGTTATTTTTTTAATTATATAAGATTATATATGTACTTATTAATTAGCGTAAATTAGCAGGGACAATGCCACATCATTTGGAACTATATGAAAAAGGGGTTAGTTCTATATGAATTGGGGGTCACCTACGATATATTTATATAATTATATAATTATATATATATATATATGTATATATATATATGTAATAAAATTATATTTAGAAAAATTACCTGATTATTAAGCTGAGATGGTTCATGTAATATTTTTAAAACTAAAACCATGTCCGAACACAAAATATATTTATAAATAATTATTTACAAATATATTTATGAAAATAAATTTCATAATAAATATTTATTAATAAATTATTTTATAATTTTATATAAATATAATTATTAATGTATATTTACTATATTTATACCAAAGAGACTCGAGTTAGGGATAGATACCCAACCCACATCCTCAAATTTATTTTAAAAAAGTATAAATTTGGTACATGGGGTTAAAATGAAAAAATAGTGGGAAAACCACCACCATAAGAATGTAAAATAAAAAAGAACATAAATGAGATATTATAGACCTTCCCTACAACTCAAAAAATCATCTAGTGGATAGAAATCATCAACCACCCCTACCTCTCTGACAGTGATCCATCCTCTAAGTTTTAGGTTTTGGCCATTTCAGGGCATCATCATCATGGTGATGAATGAAATCCTCCATTCTGGTGGGATTCTAAAGAGACTGAGAATTTTTTTCACCATCCAGACCTGAACCCTCCAATTCAGAGCCACTACCTGCATTAACAGTCTCAGTTCCATGGAAATATCCTAATTCTATAGATTTTACCACCCTAATATTGGACCTGTTTAAAATTTCATCCATACAATGAGAGTACTCCATTTCCTACGTAGATTCTTTTTTAGAAGAGTGACTAACCCATCATCTATAGAAACCACAATATGCCTTGATTATGTTCCTAAAATTATATTTTCCATGATAGAAGTCATACCATACTATTGTGGAATTTCATTATATTCCGACCCAACACATTGTTTAAAACATAGAGTAACCTTTAGGGTATATCCCAAAGGCATCCTAGAAGTGATCTACATGGCCTTTCCCACACTGTCTTTGTTGAATTGAGATTCCACAGGCTTCGTTATCATATGGGATCCACTCTTTCCCTTCATATATAAATAATTTGAATCTTCATTGTGTTTTTTACCCTTACTATTGCATGAATTCATGAAGGAGACATCCAGAATAAGAGTAGAATCCAGAGCATCATCACTGTCAATCATCTCCATCTCATTAGTGTCCTACAGATGATCATCAATAGGGTAAAAATCATATTGGGTCTTCTCTGCACCATGATTGAAGGTCTTCCTTATCCCTGAATGTTTGTTCTACCATATAGGAAGATATCCTCATTCCATTGAATTGTTCCACAATAATTTTATACTTGTTGTGGTTCAAACATCGATCCATTTGGACCATCATAAGGGAAGGATAAATTTTTTTGTTACAATATCCCTCGAATAAGTCTACTAAAAGTCTTCTTCCAACTCTCCATGAGAAGAAGACATATCCCCCATTGGATTAAGAAATCACAAGTCATTCGAGTGCCAGTATTTCATAGAGAGATATAACAACATGTTCCTGTATAATTTTTCAACAACATGAAAAATGAATTTAAATTTTAAACATAGATCAAGAACTCTCTGATATTCAATTAGTAGATGATGTATATATATAGAAGCAACATGCATAATAGTTCTTATCAAAGGTGAATTAATATCATCTTCGATCAAAATTCTAAGAAATTTCTCAGACCTCACAGACTTAATCTTCTTATCAAACATGATGGGAACACTAACATGTGAGGAAACATCCCACAAGATATTGTGGTTCTTGAATAACAATTTATGTCATCAAAATCCGATCATGAATTGATTTAATGACTTACTGTCCAATATTGGGTTTAAAACAAGATCCGAATCAATAATTTTTAAGAAACCCAACTTGAGTGAATCAATTTCAAATCCCCATTCATTTTTACTTTGAATCATTCATCAAAAAACCAATATATAAATATCAATTACCAATTGAGGTGATATTAGAATCTCTAAATCCCCAAACCTGATCAAGCCACGTCCTCAACCCTTTAAGATTCCATGAATTACAATATCCTCTTCTATTAGAGAGATAACCATGATACATTTACTTTTTTATGGGGAATCACAACTTAATTAAAATATTGACATCAGATACCATGAATCACAACCTGAATGGTATTGAATTTAGAATCCATGAGTAACAACCCGAAGATATAGATGAAGAATAATGTTTTTGTGTGTAAAATAATAAACAAAAAATTGAGAGTGTGTATGAAATATTTTAAAATAGAGTTACAAAATTAAAAATCAGATGACAGAGAAGATAACAAATAAAAGTAAAGGTACCAGTTCTCATGTAATATAGATTTCCTATAAAGAATGTAGTAGTTATTGATGATTTTGTTCAGAATAAGTTATTTTCAAGCTGGAAAAATAGTTTATCACAAAGGTATTCTGTTTTTATTGAACATGAGAATTTCGTATCCTTTTTTGATAAAAAAACTGATAGTTGAATATGATATCTAGGGTATTCCGTTAAATTTCATAGTGAAATTCAATAGGATATGTAGAAAATAAGTTATAAAAAAATCTTGATGTAATTAAATTAAAATTAAAACATTATATAATTATACAATAGTGTGAAATTATTCCTCTAGAATAATAGTAATAAATGTATTATGGTATTCATAACATAAAGGAATATTTAATACAACTTGAATAACCAATTAAATGATAATAATAATTCAGTGAAATTATATAATAATCATGAAACTTCCAAATATTAAATACTTTTTAATTTAATGTATTGTGTAATTTAAAAATTAATTATACTACTTTACATATCATAAATTTTGTTTGAATAAATTCAATGTCATTAATTAATAATTTAGAAAAGAGTTACACAAATAAATAAACTCAAAGAATTAAAACAATAATATTTCATTAATATATCTTAAGTGTATGCATGAATAAAGAGTAAACAAATATATTTCTAATAATAGTTTTAAAAAATTATTAAAATACTTCTCTTGGTTAAAAATAATATATATTAATTTTGACAATTTATATAATAAAAAATTGGGTACAACTGAGAAAGGGATAATGGTGAAAATTCATGGTTATTTATAAATTATGATCCAACATTTGTTATAAAAAAATGGTCCTCCATTATTTGACAAAAATTATCCACCATTAGTTTTAAAAAAAATTAACCACTTTTAGTTGAAAAAAATGATCCATCATTAGTTATATATTCATCTACTATAGAATTTAAAATATCGATC
Source organism: Viscum album (assembly GCA_963277665.1). Taxonomy (NCBI): domain Eukaryota; kingdom Viridiplantae; phylum Streptophyta; class Magnoliopsida; order Santalales; family Viscaceae; genus Viscum; species Viscum album. The sequence continues at coordinate 44,502,955 of OY728162.1, forward strand.
TACTCTTAGGTTCTAAAATACTACTACCCTTGGATACATAGTTGATCTACCATGGGATACTTATTTGAGGAACCATTGGGAGAAAAACGATCAACCATTGGGAGAAAAATGAGCCACTTTTTAAATAAGAATTCAAATAATTAAGCTACCTTTGAAATGATAAATGAGAAATTTTTGAAATGAGAAATGATCTACCATTGAAATAAATAAAATGAGATACCATTGAAATGTATTTCAGGTCAATGTGAGATAATGTAGAAGGAAAAATCACGCATGGAGGAAGATAATGGTTGTAAGGCTACTGATGTTGATGGAGAAGAAGCTTGAGGAGATTTCTTGGAGGAAAGAGGATGAAGGAAGATGATGATGAATTTTGATTAATCATTTTATGTAAAAGATAAACACACATAATTTGGTGAATTTTAGTCCATATAAATCACTAAATTAGAGGCTGGTCCAATATACCTAATTGAATATAATTTAAACAGTTTTTCATGAAAAAATAATTTCATTAATCCAACAATCATATGAATATAATTCACCAAAATATAGTGAAAACATGATTTGATCACTATAGAAAATATAGTATTACATTAGACATTATTTAAGGTAGTAAAATAAATTTTTATAATTTCATGTAGTTTAATTAAACGAATAAAACATTCTTATATTTTTAAATGGTGGAAAATGAGAATTTTTTATGTGTATTGATTGAGATATGAAAGAAAATAAATTATTTTCAGTTATAAAAAAATCTATAATTCTAATACTATTTCACGATCTTTAGATATTAAGCACACTAATTAGAAAATAAATTAAGACTTAAATTTATTATAATGAAATATATATAAATGTGTTGGACATACAATAACTTTTTTTGTAATAATTACATCAATATAGATTATGTATTAAATTAATAGTGAAATAAAACTATAAAGATATTTAAACTGAAAATAAATCTTGAAACCAAAACCATTTATTGTGTTCGAATATATATTCAATAATGATAGAGATAAGATTTGACTTTATCGTAGTTCAATAAAAGATTGATAAAAATGTTATCTTTCATATGAAATTTTAATTTTAAAAATATGTTCACTAAAACTCATGTTATAAAAAATATAGAGGTTTTATAGAACCTTTTTCACATAAAATAATAAAAAGTTTTATAATATTTTACAAAATAATGTGAAATTTAATCGAACAAAACAAAAATGCATGCACACACATGCACAAATATTATGACCACCCTATAATTTTGTATATTATCCAAGGTTCAAATCCTAGATGGATGCAATTTGGGGATTCAATGTGTTATATTCCACTGATGGTTAGACCACATAGTCAAGGTAGGGAGGTTTGGAGCCAGATGGTGTGTCTATATAGTGGTCAGGGTCATTGGGCATGTATTCAGAGTAGTAGATGGTGGGCCATAAACTTTATCGATGGTGGCGATGGTGGTCCACATCATAGGGGGGAGTTCGATGGCACTAGGGTGATGGATGATGGCATAGTGAGATTAATGAGATGGTGACAGTTTTATTGCAACATCTTGACCAAACTATGAATATATAAGGTGGCCATCACATAATATGGTGACAATGATGGCAATGGGGTCACTCACACATGCAATGATCAAATGACCTCAAAATGGTTTAGGACCTTAAGTTTGATTTGGTCCTTCTTATATATTGTCTTTGGGAATCCTATATACTAGGACTATCGTCTATGTAATGGTTTCCCTCCACCCATCATAATAAGATAGTTTGTCTGGTTAATAAAATGGGTGGACATCCCCTAACCTGTTAAAAAATATATTGAAATTATTTTAAATTCATTTTAAATTTAGTTCTCAATATATTTTAATAATTATACAATTATAATTATAATTGTAATTATATGATTATAAATACACATTGAATAACATAGTTTATAATTATATAATTATAAATATATTTATTATCAAATATATATTCATATAAATAAATTTATATTTATAGTTATATTTATAATTATATTTATAAATACATATTTTAATTTATTTAAATATGATTATAATTCTATAAATAAAAATATAATTCTATATATAAATAAATAATAAATTTATTTACAAAATATAATTTAATAATTTTATAATTAGAAATATACTTATATTTTCATTATTTAAAATATTTAATTATAAAAAAATTTAAAATATAGTTAAAAATATAATATAATTTTAATAGTGACATTATTATTAATAATTATATTTTTATATAAATAATTTAAATAATATTTCTTAATTCAAGAGGAGAATGGGGAGTTTCGCGAGAGAGGAGCTTGGGAAATTCAATGGTTCTTGACATTTATATCTTCTGGATCAGGCTTTAATGGATTTGATTGTCTTTAATCTCAATGATACTGGAGGAGGTAATCATGAAATTAATGGAGATATAACTTCATTGGTGGATTTGAGCCTAAATATTGTAGTATCCCCGAACCCTTTGGATGTGATCAAATATAGAAGACACATATATTTATCTTAGGTGGTTCCCATTCAATCATTTGATCCATATAACAAAAGGTTGAAACCAATGGTGGATGTTGAGCCCCCAAAATGGATCATGCTTCTTTATAATTTGATCCTTCTTCGAATTGTCATTTCATTGATGGGATTCAATGGGTTTCCTTTTCATTTTCTTAGAGGTTCGTGAAAAATAGGAAAGTGAGTTTTTTGAAGCAACCCAAAGAATCATTTCAAATCAACTCAATGAATGTAAGAATTATATTTCTGTGCATCTCTCTAGGAATACAAAATATCATTAGTGTAGTCACCCTAATATTAATGAAAGACCCATATACCTTTGAGTATTTGATGATTATAGGATGAGATCTTTACAGAGATGTGTTTTTGTATAGTTTTCTTCTCGACATAACTAATATTCAAATCATGGGGACATGGAATCATCAATGTAAATATTTTATTTAATAAAATCAATGACTATTATCAGTATTCCAATCCACTTAATGATAATAATTCAGTCACCTAGTTATATATTAAGATCTAGTTTTTGAGATGGTTTTATGGCAAGAAAAATTATTTGGAAAATTTCCTTAGCAGTTAGTATTTCTATGAAAATAGATAAAGATACATAAAAGGATAGATATTTTTACATATATATGTTTCTAGTTGAAATCAACATCAGATCTCCTCTAATAAAGATTATTTTTATATATAACCGTAATTTTCACTTCGACCATCTTGTTGAATATGACAATGCTCCGAATTTCTACAAGGGGTGTTCAAATACTAGAAATTCTTATGAGTATTGTTTTAAGATAATGAATTCTAGTCATTATAGTTTAAAAGTACAAAAATATGATAATTGAATGAGGAAGTCTTAGAATCCATGTGGTTTAAGTCTTCATTTACACAAATTATAAGTGTGTTGGATTGTAGTGTCATGTAGTGGGAACACGTAGGAACCATTAGGGACTTATTAAAAACATGGTTTTGATTTTCACGCATATAGGAGGAGTTGAAAGAATGGTTCACACACCAAACAATGATTAAAATAATAGAGTTTCTCATAACTCTAATGATAATTTTTTCCACCACTATAATAGGCATGTGGGTTTGTAATGCACTTCTCAGGGTTCCCTAGGGAAATTCTTAATATGCAAGTTTTGTGATTCTATCAAGAAAAGGAACTATAGGCACTAACGTTAGTAAAGTTATGATGTCAATTATAATGATTTCAATAATTATAGCTCATATTAAATGTTGAAATAATTTTTAAGAGGTATGAACATGTATTTTAGGGACCGGTGCAAGATGAAGCTTAGTCCCAAAGATAATGGGATTGTTTAATGTAGGATTTTAATAAGCTGGAGCTTATTAATGGTGGAAAGGATGGAAATCATTTAGAATAAATGTATGGGAATTGGAATTTATACGTCAATTCAAATAAAATTACATTTCTAAAGGGAATAAATGTGTTGGGTGATGAGGCATTTCAAATAGTTTTATCCATAATTCCCATAATTAATCAGCTTGTTTGAGGAAATCAAAAAGGGGATCCTCATATTGAGACTCCCATGAGTTTTGATAAACAAATCAAAGTGATATGGGTCACCTCTTCTCCTTAGGGTGATATTGTAAGACTGTTTGGGACTATCTCCCTAGACCCAAACTCTATATGATGGTATGTGACATAGAAGATTCATTATGTAGCTCATATTTGGTTTGAGCTAATACAGTGAAATCCTCTAAGTATGAGTGATGTGGACATTATAGAAGAGGTTTTGTGTTAGAATTAATATTTATAATAGTTTATGAGGGATTAATATGATATTATTGGCATAAATACATATCAATAATTTTAAATAGTGAGGATAAAAAAATTCCAAAAGTACAATTTTTCTGGGGGGATTTGGGAACAAGAGATTTCCCAAGGGCCTCAGTGATGACATTTATTACTAGTTTGACTCATAAGTAGTTAATTTATATATCAATATAGATCATTAAATTTTTTAACATAAAAAATACGTTTCATGCTTGAGATTCACATCCATAAAAATTTAATATTACTTTTGATCCAACTCAATGATGGACATAAGAGACCTATAATGGAAATATGGTGCTTCTCCAAGCTTGTAAAACATTACCTAAAAATCATTCCAAGTTGACAAGGAAGTTTTGAAGGTACATGTTTTTCCAGGATAGGTTAAAAATCACAAATAATAGGTCTTATATTCTAAACATGCATGGCATAGTATAATAAATGAAGTGACTTTTTTCTACCTCTGTGTGAGCCTGATTTTGTGTTTTTTATGTTTTTATTGGAGGTAATAAATTCTATGTATGACACCATCAACATCCTTTTCACTTTAAATCTTGATTATGAAATGTTCCTAGACCCCAAATTGTTTAAAAAAATTACTACTTATTTTATAATATATCATTTTATACTTTAATAATATTATTTACATTAAAATTCATATTTATTAATTTAATTGTAGGAAATATTTAATCATATAACTTAAATTTATTAATAATGTAATTAATATCATTAAATAATAAAAATAAAATTAATATTACATCTTAATAATGTAATTAAAAATAGAATACTTAACAATATATATGCCCATATATTTCTTAAAATATAAATCCAATGTTCTTGAATAATAATATTTGATTCAAGTAAATTAATTTTTCATTATTATATTTTTAAATTTCTATTTATTTTTTAATAATTTGTTAAATTGTTATTATGTATGAAAAATTTCATTTAAATAGTATTCATACGTTATAATTTTCACATTTTTAAAGTCAGTTACATGTAACATAACATTATTACAAGTATGTGATATTGAAATTCAATAAATTATAATGTATTATTATAATCTAAATGAAATTTTAATAATTTACTAAGAATATAAAACTAATTGAAAATAAAACGTATTTACTGAAAAAAGTTAATAAAAAATAATTTTAATGGTAAAAAATATCATTTATTAAAAATATAGAATTTTTATTTTTAATTTTTGTTTCATTTCATTCACTATAGTAAATGGAATCTCTAAAAACAAAATAAAAAAATGTTGATTCAACTTTTCACCACAAACCGATTTATTACCCTCACACCCACTCCACTTTTGGGGTATATGTCACTTTGGTGTCCTATCTATAGGTGTGGGTTCCTCATTATGTGGTGTTTTGTCTTCCACATCAATCTATTGAATAGAGGGATACCCAAAATCATATGTGGAGGACTATGTAATATCAAATGTGGAACTATATGGCCTTGAATTTAGTGTCATGAATGGATCTCCTAATGATGAAGGAAATGATATATAAAAGAGTTCACTGTTGACATAATTGTCACTGAAGGATGCCACAAGCAGTTTTACCCTTTCCAGATCCCTCTCCATAAAAACAATCTGATATGGATGTGGTATATCATATATATGAGTAGACATATATGGAAAATAAACCTCTCCCAGATATGCCACATCCTCTTCCAGTTTTGCAAGATCGTCTCTCTATGGTATAGTAGCATCTACAAGAGCCTACCTCTGGTGTTCATCTATCTAAATTTTCCACTACTCTAACATATTTTCTTCAATATATCCTTTGGATGGAAGTGTCCTTGGTGGTGAATCATTCTCATTAGGCACAAAAGGAACATTATCATCCCTAGGTGATTAAGATGGACCATTTGTATAAAGATATAACTATGGATCCTTTATTATCCACTGAATGAGAATAATATTCATTGTAAATATATATAATATTCATGCACATGATTATTCATAAACACCATTTTAGTGCATTTTACACTTTGAAAATCATTTCATGTAACGATTGTAAGTCCTCAAAAATAACTATCCCATGGTACATTTTTGAACAACATATAAAAAACCCAATGGTCTTGGATTTATTTTCATATCTAACTTTCAAGATTATCATTACATTTGGATCAATTAATAAATTTGGGGTACATGATGATTCACATTGGAAGACCACCAAAATGGGCTTTAATGCCAACACATTCTGGGAAAAGTAAACTACACAGCAGCTCAATAAAGAGAGTGTAGCAGCCATGGTACAAGCCCAATGATTCTAAAACTTTATCTGAATATAAAGGATATCATGGAGAACATTTCATCCAACATTTATAAGATATTATTCTGGTTTCTTATGGGAGTTCCAGGAGGACCAAGATGGATATAGAAGTCTCTCCTAGATTCCACGTCCCAAAAAATAAAATCCTGCCATTTTACACCTATCTTTTAAAACATAATTTATTTTGGGCTTAAACTGTACATAAAGTTAGGGTACAATGAGAAATTAATTTTATTATTTTATTTCCCACTCCAATTTGTCCATCTAGAAGCTCATTTAGGAGCCTCTATGTTGTGGATGCAAGCTGAATGTCATTTCGGGTCAAGGGTGGAAAAGTTTAAATTCCACAAACATTCCACCACCCTAGGCCTACCATACTCAAGTGGGAGGATTTGGAATATTTGGGTGTCTACCCAAGACTCTTGAAATTGCTATTTAATTTAGTGGTGGGGGAGGTGTTTATTATATTTTGTGCTTTCTTTCATTGTAATGTTATACTGTGATTTCGTTTCCTTAAGTTTGTCTTTCACATGTATGTTGTTCTAATTAATCTTAGTTTCTTAATAAAAGTTCTTATTATCATATAATTTTTCCTAATCCATATCATGTTGATACTATTTCCTAAATGTGTTATTTTATTCACACCAATACTTGTGAAATTATTCACACAATAGTGGAGTGATCTTTATTTCATTGTCTTTTTTTACTTCTTCAATTCATCCCTCATGAATCTACATCTTGCTTCCATTGGAACCATAATATCAATGGGAATCTAACCATCTTATGGGATGACCCAAGGGATTATAAAGGGACTGGATTGAATTTTATTTCTTACTCTATTAATTTATAATCAATTCTTCTAATTGAAAATTTCATTTGATGATTTTAAAACTTTTCGTCCTTTGTGAATTTTATAGTTTCACACTTCAAGTGGTAATACGGTCCATTACCATGGAGTTCTCAATATTTCGATCCTCCAAGTCTATAGGTGGTCAGTATTAGGGTGTGTAGGAATTAAAAATTTACGTTATTATGTTGTTTGATCTTATTAAATGAACCCATGTAAAATATAATAAATTAAAATAGTTGAAAAATGAATGAATTCCATCCACCCTAATTGATAACCTAGTATCAACTCATTATTTTAATATAAATTCACTTAAGTATATTATAATTTAATTAAAACCATATAATATCATCCCAATTTGTCCACTTAATATAAAAAATACATAGAATGTACGTGTTTTTTGGTTCTTTCTTAGGTCTCTGAGGATTCTACATCCCAAGTTTATCTAAAAGAGACAGCTTAAAACTAAAATTTGGGTAAATTTGGGCGAGGCCAAATTTTGGTTCCATTTCTAGGGAAATAATTGAATCATCTAAAAACTCATTATATTCTCCCCCATTTCTCATTTCTCACCTCAAAATCTCTTATATTTTCCATTTCTCACTTTTTTCCATTGTCTGCCTACACTTGTGATAACTCAAACATATTAGTTTGGGTGGATAGTCCTGGGGTTGGGGAGTCAAGTACACCAAATAACTCATTAAATTAGATCCTAATATTCCAAATACTCAGGAGTACAAAAATGATCCCATTTTAATGCAATGTATTCAATGAAATCCACTTATAATCCCAAGTAGGAACAAAAATGGAAATCCAAGTGAGGCACCCCCAAACACGGGGAATGCAGTTGATCAATCCATGAAAGAATACCTCACACCTACCTAGACCAATGAACCATCTTTAATTATTCATTTTTCCTAATATAATACCACTATGTATTCAAACATCATGTAGTAATCCACCTTCCAACATTCCACATGATAGAGTTGGAAATTCCATACCTTCCTGTCAAAGAGTTCAATGACATTGTTTAAACCATATGCCCACCACATCAAATTGAGTCAGCTAAGATCAAGAACATTTTTTAACACTAAAAGATTTATCAAATAATTGGTTAAAGAATCTTTTACCTATATCAATCCACTCCTGTGACCAATTTCAAAGAGAGTTATACAAAAAATACTCCCCCCATCACAAAACAATTACACTTAAAAAGAGCATCCAAAACATTTTTGAAATATAATGGGATTCATTTTATGAAACATGGTAAAGGTTCATGGACACTCACATCATGGTACCTGACAATGTGTTTCAATCCTAGAAAAATTTAAAATTTTCTTTGAAGGGTTGGTCCTGAGGAAAAATCAATTCATTGACATGATGTGTAATGGGACCTTTAAAAACAAAGCCCCATATAGTGCTTATGAGTATCTAGAAAGCCTTACTGAACAAAACCAAACAAGGAGAACATAACCATACTATGAGAAGTCACTGAAATATAATAGAATTCACTCACTTAGAGAGGACGAAATCCTTAGGGTGAAGCTTTCTTCAATCACTTGGAAGGTCAAGGAGATCGATCTTAGGAAGCTCTATAAAATTCAAACTATTGACCCTGTTAACACAATTTGTGAAAACATGACCACAATACTAAAAACTGCCCAACCATCCCTTCCATTAAATATTTTCTTCCTGGGGGACCAATAGCAGAGGTAAATGATTTATCTTTCAGAATCCATAACACCAAAACCCTTTCAATACAAGGTATAATGAATATCTAGGATTACGTTGGAAAGATAACTGACAACCCAACCAATAACCTATTCTTCCACAAGGACCAAACCCTTACCCTCTACAAAATTTTCAAAACCATTACATTTTCTAACCAAAACAAGTCTAATAACAACACCCACCTATACAAGGACAACAAACCATCTAATAACCCATGCAGTAACCAATCCAAAAAATAAAGTATCCTCCTGGAATAAACCAACCAACAAAAGCCCCTACTCAATCTTTCCATATTCCAATCATTGAGGAGTTCTATAAACAAATGGATAAAATGAACATAACAGTCTCATACATTAAACATGAACTACAAACCATTAAAGATGGGAAGGAACTCATGCCTACTCAGCTGGAACAATCATAAACCTTAAGGGTAGAATCCAGTTACACACAAAAATATCATGAAAAACCCAAATCATTTATTGTTTTAAGATGTGTTAAATCCATTAACAAACCTAAAAAATCCATTCTAGAACCATTAAAACATTAAACAACCCATGAAAATGAAGAAGAACCACCCAAAAATTCTGAAAACCCCAATGAAAATGTGAGGGAACTACAACCACACAAAAAAATCACACAACCTTCTCCCTTACCTCAACACATGAGAGTAAAAACTAAATTGGAACCAAATGAGACATTGAGAGAAATATTCTCTCAGGATAAGTTGAAAATTCCACATCTGTATTCAATCCAAACCATTCCTACCAACTAAAATTACCTTAAGGACTACTGAAATTTTAAAAAGTAATTTTAACATAACACCAAGTCCTTTTGGATACTAATTTGAGTACCACCATTCAAGGGACCATTCCTCCTTAGGTGAAAGATCTAGCATGTCTATACATCAATGTTGAGATAGGAGAGAACAAAGTTATCAAACAACATTGTGATCTAAGAACCATTTTAAACCTCATTCCTTATGCAATGTATTGTTATTTAGGGATCGAAGAACTATAACCCACATCTGTCACTCTTCAACTTACTGATTGTAGTGATCTAGATCCTATGGGGGTCTTAAAGGATGTTTTGGTGAATCACTACAACAAAACCGGCCCCTAGCGGCGGTTTACAAAAACCGCCGCAAAATTGGGCGTCGGCAATCTATTAGCGGCGGTTTTTACTATTTCGCGGCGGTTTAAGAAAAGCGTCGTAGATGCCTCTTTTCGCAACGGTTTTTCACCATTTAGTGGCGATTTTATGCGTAGATGACACTTTTTTTTCGCGGCGGTTAAAACCGCTGCTATATTCTGGCCTTTGATGCGCCTATGTAGCGGCGGTGAAAACCGCCGCTAAATTTAAACATAATACATTTAGCGGCGGTTATAACCGTCGTTAAATACTAACCAATAAGACATTATAAGCGGTTATAAATGACGCTAAATGCTGACCAGTAAGGCATTAGCGGCGGTTAAAACCGCTGCTAAATGCTGACCTGGAAAAAAATAATGCTGCTCCTACCACACCACTGCCCTGAAAAACAAATCAAACCAGAATATTGAACAGGAGACACCATTCAAACAAATAACATGGTAGTATTCATTGAAAAATAGGATATGAGCAAATGTTGCATGTTATGGAGTCCAACATAAGGAAAGGTATGTATCACAATTTGGTGAGTAACCAATCCATGTGACCCCCAAGATGTATATGTGTTTTTAGCTTCTTTAATTTCTTATGTGTTTTAAGAAGGGTTGATTTATATTATATGGATACTAGTACTCTATATAATAAATGGTTATGAATTTTGATACCATTTATGTGATCATGCTAACCATGGTGATGTGTAATGATATGTAATTGGTTATGCTCTAAGTTGACCGATATAACATTCATGGGTGGATTGTGATATGGGTTGAGTTTTTTTAACAATGGATTTGTGTTATGGGATATAACAAATTATATTTATATGGGTATAGAATTTGTTCCAAAGATGGATGTTTGAGTAGTTATAGAATGTATGTTATGGTATGGTTTGTTGTGTTTTTTGGGTTGGTTGTTAATGCCTACTATAGAAAATGGGTAACTTGTGAATTGGCGTGTGTTTTAGGTTGGACAACACGCTAACCGTGCATGGTTCTTGAGAGAGTATGGTTTATGATCTTGTAGGTTATACATGATTCCTATTGAGGATTTGAGTTATGTCATTGGATATGAGATAAGAGTTTCATGTATACATCCCAAGATGGTCATCATGTTGCAGGTTGGATCGGATGCATCATGATATAGTTGTTATTGACTTCGTTAAAGAAAATAGGTTTGAGTTTTTTAAAATTTCAACAACTTATCTAATGTTTTCCTAAATACCTTATTGGTGGAATTATACTTAACCAAACCAAATGATATTGATTTTTCACAATAGTTATTATCATAAGATAATGTCATTAATATATATGTGAATGTATGTGATCTTTATCCTTCAGGGGAAGTATGGTGTGTCGATTTCTAGTTAGGATTAGTAACCTAGATTTCATAGTTGGATTGGGTATGGGATTTGTGATATGCATGAGAACCCTCGAGTGGGTATATTGGCCTATGATTTTCCTTGTGATATTTGAGATGGGTTCAATGATGCTTCTCCATGAGTTGTATCCTATATAGGATATGACATGTGAACTAGGGTTGAGAGAGACTAGTAATATTGAGATGTATCTTGGGATATTGGTGATTGGAGTGTTCTAATCAAGTGAAATAGCGATTCTCATTTCCACCGGATGAGGGTTTTCTTCTATGTATGTAATCCAAGAGAGGACTTATCCTAGGTCTATGAGTTCATTAAAAAAATGAAAGTAAGTTTAGATACTTTTTTCCATAGTGATGGTATATAGGTGGATTGTGGTTTGGTATTCAGTTAGTAATATCATTGTATTTGGTATTGTGAATGTAAAATCATGGGTAGTGCTTGTGTTTTGTTAAGTTTAACATGAATAATTGACATGGTTATTTGGGGGATAAGTTAAGTTAAACTATGATTATTTGGATGTTATTGTAATGATGCATATTAGGTGTTCTAATAAAGTGTATACATGCTTAGATTCATGTTATACTGATAACGGTTCAAGTTAGGTATTATGGGAGGCTTCAAAGATACACTCTTTCCATGTCAGTAAGAGCATGAGTTCTTTATCAGCATAATTGGTATGTTGGTTGTATAGTCTAAGATTAGCCTGTCAGGTGGGAATTTCTTCATGCCTGTGTAATGTGTTGTGGCTCATTGGGCCTTGATAGTGATGGTATGAATTGGTCTTACACAGCTAGGATACCCAGGTGCTGCTATGGAGCAATAATGATATGAATGGGGCTTACACAGTTGGACTGCCTAGGTACTTCTAGGAATCAGTTATGGTATGAATCGAGCTTACACAATGGGGCTACCCGAATGCTAATATATAGTAGAAATGGTATGAATATGGGTTACATATATGGTATTCTCATTGGATGTTGTACCAATTCAAACACAGGCCTAAATGGAATGATGTATACCACAGTCGAGAAATCAAGATATAAAATGAAACATCAAAAATAAATAAAATGCATAGAAGTAAACATGAGAAATCAAAAACATTTTAGGACATGGAAATGTTTGGTGGCAACTATGTGCCATATACATGTTACATATACAAACCAACCGTTCTCATAGTTGTTCAACACATCAACAACACTACTACTCATCATCTGATGTTGCATCGTCACCCTCTCCACCTTCATCTCCACTACCGGCTGCCACCTATAAGAACATTATATTGAAAATTAAATATTGTTGCATATTTATGATTGAACTTAAAACCAATAAAAGTGTGAAAACTAAATGATTTTGATTTTTTTGTGATTTACCTGCTCACCACTAGCCGATGCACTACCACCGGGGGCATATCTTCTCATATGGTGACGTATTTCAAGCAACTCTTTCTGCAAAGCAGATATCTGATCCCCCTGCTGGTGAACTGTGTTTCGTAGAGAAGACATCTCCCTCTGAGTATCTTCAGGTATGAAATGACCAGAACCAGGAGTAGATGTAGCTGAAATCCCTGATGTCCTGCCAAATACCTTAGATGGTACGGGTCCAAAACCGATCTCGCGCACTCTACCAGGATGCTCCTTCCCAAGGACTTTACCAACCGGGTCATCCTGGGAGACTGAGTAGGATTGCTCAGGATTGACATCCCATATTTCTTTAATTTTTTCCTATAAATCAAATATCAATATATATTAACATATTAAAAAATGATAATAAGTTATTATAATAAATAATTGACTTCATACCCCAACTTCTCTGGCAGGTTCATTAACAAAACTTCCATCTGTTTTTTTATGAACATCCAGCCACAGTTCTGTTCGGGATGCTTCATGCCCTAAACTCTGTGACTGCATTAAAAAAAGATAAATCAACAATTAAATATGTTAAATAGATAATATTGTCTTATAAATAATTAATCTAATTAAAAGATTACCAATGACATTCGGCTTCTAGAAAAGCTTTTTGAGCCTGCAGTGTGCGGGATGACTTGTTTTTCCCAGTTTGATGCATTCTGTCTTGAGAGATCCTGAAATAAATAAAATTCAATTTAACAGTAATGTATTCAATGTCTATATCCTCTTCATGTACATGTATAAATGTAAAATGAGGATAATATAATAATATATATTTCAATATCATCCGCTTCTCATCACGATGGCTATCGACAAAAACTTTCCACTATTCTTTCGGTACCCCACTGGGTAGCTTTTCATACATCTGCTGCACGGTCAACGAAGTATCATTGGCATCACACCACAACCTCCATTGGAAATCTTTCAATTTTTTCCAAGATTTTTCAATGTCCACTTCCGTGCTATCACATCAGCAACGGTAAAGTGGAAGAACATCTGTATACAGAAATTCATTTTGAATATATAAGTAACATGACATTCAATTAGACCATAAAGTAATAAAATTACATTTATCTGAGAATCTAAAACTTAATTTTTCTTGTATGGAGGCATATGCCTCCAATCATCATATCAAATAGGCAGGGAAATGGGCTCCGCTGCCAGCTGACCTATAATCTGACCAAGTAAACCTGCGGCGTCATCCGTCGGGACCCCATAAGAATCAAATGGAACCACTATCTTCTCGCCATTCATGTTCCAAACATCAGAACTTTTTAAGCATTTTTCCACGGTTGAATTTTTTTTATCTGCAATTAGCAAACAATTACTATAAACAAAATGCAATAAATTAATTTAATTAAAATTTGTACCTATGATTGTGACCCTCCAGAATGTCCGTGATGAACTGGAAGGGGCGTGTCGATGCCCCTCTACTGAGGCTCCTGTAGGGGGAGGCGATGACTTATCCTCTAATGAGACATCCACTGATGGTGTGAGAGATGGTGCAGGGGGAGATGATGCAGGGATGTAGGCAGCTGCTGCATCAGATGCCGTGGGGACAGACAGATCGTCATCTGTCGCAGAAGTAGATGAAATGGTGTACCGCTTCTTCCTTGGCATTCCTATCATTTAATCAAATAAAATTAAGTTCAGAATATATATTTTAAAAAATTTATACAGAAAAAAAATTAAAAATGATAATAGATGCCCAGTACTAACAAACAAAATATATATAACAATGATAATGAATGACTACAGAAATGAAACAAGTGGTTGCTGAATGAATACATAATTTTACATACAATATTTTCCCCTTCAATCATGTCGGTTTCCTGCTCCATTGCTTCATCCACTTCATTCATCCTTGCTAGACTAATATTTTCAATATCATGATGGACAAATAATTCTGCTTCCTGTTGTTGATGAAATTCAATTGCAGAGGTCAAATCTTCCACTTCGTCACCCATATCATACAAATCTCTTTGTATTACCTGAGTAACTACACTCCACCCTTCATCCACAACATCATTCACATAATATACCATTTTTTCCTGTGATGATAAGATATATGGATCATGCAGTTCACGATCACCAACATCCATCAAGCGAGAGAAGTTTACAGAAGTAAATTGCAAGGAATCTCTTTTAACACCTCTGCTAATATCGACCCATTTTCATTTGAATAAAACAACAGAAAAATGCCTGTGGTAGTTTAATTCAATAATATCATGAAACTTTCCACAGTATTCCACTTCAGCAAATGTAAATATACCACTATTCTATGTTTTCAAACCCATTTCTCGATCGACTGTAAGAAATCTAAAACCATTCACATTATAAGCGTCGAACTTTCTAACTTATTTTATAGGACCTCTAGCAAGAAACTTCAAATCATCTGACAAGTCTGCTCGAGTATCAGTATTCATGATCTGAAAAATAAGAATATAATTTAATATATTTGCAAATTGTATGTGTCAAACTAATATTCGTATTTATTGTAATATTTATAAACTTACACGTCGTGCAAACCATTCTACCAGCTCTTTATTCACATCTTTCGTTATATCTTTTTCATTTCGTGTTCGGCCTCTCATTCGTCTCTTTGTTTGTATCCTCAAATCTTCAATAAATGGATCTGCAATTTCACTATTCAGTATCACATATCTATGTGCCTGTAATAACTCCAATTCTGTCAGTGTCGTGTATGAGGTCCTCCCAACTGATCGGCCAATAGTAGGAAATATTTTTGATTTCTGATGCATTTGAGATTGAGTTGATGTGTCATCAACACGTCCAACTCGATTAAATCTTGTCTCAATATCATCCAAATATCTGGAAAAAAAGGTGAGACACTCCTCGGCCAAATAGCCTTCAGCAATAGAGCCTTCTGGTTGAGCTTTATTTCTCACATATACTTTCAAATGCCCAAGATATCTGTGAAAAATAATAATAATATTATGCATTTATTTAAATTCCAAATATTGTTTACTTAATTTGAAACATATAAATAAAATACCTCTCAATTGGATACATCCATCGATAATGAACAGGGCCTCCTAATTTAGCTTCGTCAACCAAATGCACAGTTAAATGCATCATGACAGTAAAAAACAATGGAGGAAAGATCATCTCCATTGCACAAAGGGTCAATACAAACCTCTCCTGTAGGTTGTCAATCTATAAAGGATGTAGAGTTTCTCACATAATTGCCTGAAAAATGTGCAGAATTGCAGTACAACAGCAGTAACTTTTTCAGGTAATAATGTACGCAATGCCAATAGTAGTAACTGTTGTAACAAAACATGTGAATCATGACTTTTCAATCCATATAACATACGATTCTTCAAATCAACACACCTCGAGATGTTACTCGAATACCCATTAGATACATTCACATTCTTTAATATTCGAAGGAATGCATCTCTATCCCTATTTTTCATTGAAAAAATGGCAGGAGCATACTTTTCATTCTCATCTGGCCATAGATCACGTTTTATGTTCATTACTTGTAAGTCTTTGCGAGCATTGAGATGATCCTTCGACTTTCCATGCTCATTAAGTAATATGAAAATCAAATTATCACATACATTCTTCTCAATATGCATCACATCAAGATTGTGGCGCAAAGAATTAAATTCCCAATACGGAAGTTTGAAGAATATTCTTTTTTTCTTCCATTGTTGGGTTCTGATTTCACTTGACGATGCACTTCGCACTCGTTTTCTGCTATCAGTCAAATGATGAACCTTCCCAAATTCTGTTTTAACATTTTCAAGCTGTGTCAATATTTCAGAACCGGTTAACAACTTTGGAGGTGGTCTACGATCAATGGAACCATTAAATTTTGATTTGTTCAACTGAAATCTATGAGATGCATTAAGAAATCTTCGATGACACAAGAAGCACCATTTTCTTCTGTGAGGTAGCCGTTTGGGCTCGAAATCAAAGTTACAAACAGGACAAGCCAAACCCGTATAAGTGTTCTAACCAGATAAATTCCCAAGCCCAGGGAAGTCACTAATGGTCCACATTAAAGCATCATGCAATTTGAACATTGTTTTAGAAGAAACATCAAATGTCTCAACACCGTTGCTCCATAAATCCTTCAATTCTTCAATCAAAGGCTGTAGGTATACATCAATATAATTTCCATGAATTTGTTTTCTAGGAATAATCATCGAAATGATAATAGATGTTTGTTGCATACACATCCACAGAGGAAGATTATATGGGATCAAAACAACTGGCCAAATGCTATAACTCGTACTCAAAGTCCCAAATGGGTTGAATCCATCGGCAGCCAATTCCAATCGAACATTCCTAGGATCAGCTGAGAAATCTGGATGTAATGAATCAAATGTCTTCCACGATTGGGAATCTCGTGGATGTCTCATTAACCCATCATTGTTATTATCTACAGAATGCCACTTCATGTGTTCGGTGGTTTTTGATGACCTGAATAATCTTTGCAATCGAGGCTTCAAAGGAAAGTAACGCAAAACTTTTGCAGGTGTGTTCCTTTTCTTCTTCTCCATGAAATTATGTTCAGTCATACTTCCAACATCACCTTTTGACTGCCATCTAGAAGAATAACATTTCTTAAAATTCTGTCTACTTGAATCCTATCCCCAGTAAAGCATACAATCATTGGGACACGCATGTATTTTTGTATAATTCAGACCAAGCTTGTTTACAACTTTTTTCATCTCATAAAACGATTCTGGGATTTTTGCTTCAGGAAATGCATCACAAATCAATTCCAATAACATGGAAATTGCCTTATTTGTAATTCCACATAGACATTTGATATGGTACAACTTCAGCAGAAATAAAAGCATTGAATATTTCAAACACCCACTATACAACTCTTGATTTCCATCGTCAAATAAATAATGAAACGCATTTTCCTCACTGAAGTTTTCCCTTACATTTGGCTCCACAGAATCAAGAGTATGATCCAATGATATGTTACAATCTTGATCTGCTTGTGTTACATTCTCAAAAACATCACTTGTCACGTTGCAATTTGTACCACCCTCTTCTGGTTGTTCTGATATGTTTTGATGCTCATAGTGGTGTCTTGCAGTGCCGAATGCATCATTTATGAGGTTTTGCATTTCATTTTCCATTGGCGACAAACTTGGGACCTCATTCTATGGATTAACATCAGTCCTCAATCTTTCTGTATTGTTCGATTCTCCATGCCAAATCCAACACAAATATTGATCAGGGAATTTCTTCAGAATTAAATGTTCATAAACTTCATCTCTCTTCAACCATGTTCTAAATTTACATTTAGGACATGGACATCTTATTCTCCCTTCAACGGATCGATTAGAAATTGCAAAATCTAAAAACTCATTCAAACCCTTAACATATTGAGGTGTGTTCCTCGGTAATTTGATCCAGCTTTTATCCATGTATATCACAATGTGCCTACACAAAATATACGATAGTGTAAGATTACAGAAACATAATATAATAAAGATGAACCATTGATCATAAAGTATTCATAATATAATAAAGATGGTTCATTGATCACATTTACCACTTCAGACGAACCAAACAAGTCTGGTCCATAAGAGACAGCGTCAACACCTCATTGAAGAGAAATAAGAATATCGGGTTAAACACTTATCATAACACTATCTACCCAACTATTTTTTATGGTTTCCAATGGGATATGTTTATAGAACATGAAGCAACTAATTAATTCATTATCCATGATAAGACATGTCGTTATGGACCAAATTTACATGGGAGAGAAGTCACATGGATTATTGTAAAATAAACCATTGGGATTGAAATTGGTCTATAGGATGGGATTTAATCTATTGAAAATATCAATATTCTTGGAAAGAGTTGAGGTGTAAATAATATTAAGTGATATCCGAAAGGAACCAACTGCTCAATATAAATTCCACGAAATTACTCAAATTGTGGATGGATATTCTCACTTTTAGTAATGAATACATGAATAAATGTAGGAGAAATATATAAACCACAAAAATAAATAATCCACAATTACTATGCATGACTTATCCATCGTTTATGAGAAGAAATCAAAGAATCAAGGAAGAACTAAAAATTACCAAAGTCGAAAGGGGTCGCGGGGGGCGCCGGGGGGAGCGTGGGTCGCCGGAGGCCACGGGGGGCGTGGGGGGTGTCGGGGTCAATAAAACAATTACACCCATGAAAATACAATAGAGAATTCTCACTAATCATATACCTAGGTATGAAATCTATACTATAAAACCATTCATGGAAAACCCAATACACATAATATGAAATCATACCTTCTTTAAATAAAAAAATAAAGATAAAGTGATGGTCAAGGTTTCTATAATGACATGAAATTTATTATAAGTTTCAAGAACCATTTACTAAAACCCATTCCTCTATATCAACATAAATCTTAACATCACATTGGAGGCCTCATTATTGACCTTATAATGCATCCTTGGCTTTGGTCAAATAAGAATAGGTGTAGATGTCAATATATTTTTTAGCTCATAAAATGAATCTTTTTATTTATCATCCCACTAAAAATTCACTCCATTCCAAGTCAATACTATATTTTTAATGAATATGTGAGAAAACTCCAAGATAATGCAAGAATAAGAAACCACATAACCAATGAAAATACGAATCACAACAATATTAGTATGAATCTATTAAGAAATTATAGATTCTACTTTCTCAATATCCCCTAATATCCTAGATTTCGAGAACTCACAACCAAAAAATGTCACTTATTTATTATAGAAATAACATTTCAATATATTGGCTTATAAATGATGATATCTCAATGTGTCTAAGAACATAACCAACTATTCTTCACGCTCCTCATAGGATCATGATCATTCCGATATATCATTGATAAATATAGTCCCAAATGAAAAAAAGGATAAAAAATGGTTTATCAAAGTTATAAATACATATGGTTTCTCCATTACCCTAAATAGAATTACCAAAAACACAAAATTACTATATAGTGTTTGAAATTATATCTTGGACACAACTTTATCTCAAACCTTTAACTGCTGATAACCTAATCGATGAACAATCTTCAAAATCCATAAAGAATCTCTAAACTGATTGAATAAATCATAAATTCATAGAAAAGGATACCAATTATTAAGAGTAAAATGATTTAATTTATCATAGATAATATAAAATCAATAACTCACTCTTGAAATATTGGTAAAATGAAATGGATAACCCTATGTAGACACACTCAGATTAATAAATCCATTGGATTAAAGATCTCCCAACTAAATATTTATCTATCTAATAAATCACCCAAATACAACCTCCATGTTTCCCCTAAAAAATCCAAGATCCAACCAACCACCGGATAGCTACACCTCCTTTATAGCTCCACATATGAGAATATGATTCACAACATTTAAATAAGGAGGTATTTTATTTACATTTTTGTGTTGTATATAATCTAAATGTTGACCAATATGGGAATATAGGGGATATTAAAGAAAAAAAGTAGGATATCCCTAAAAAATATCATGTACCCCATATAAATGATAAACCAAAAACATTAAATTAAATTTATAAAACATTACCTAAACCCATGGCATTTTCCTAAAACAAAATATAGATATTAAAAATTAAATAAATAATCAATATTTTCCATTAACTGTTTCCAAATATATAAACATTTCCAATTTTATAAAAAAACACCATAAAACCCTTCTATTTTTAAAAAAGACTAAGGAATCCCTTATAAAATGATTTCAACCATGAGTAATTCTTACCCTTGAGTAGACCAACTACCCAACCATTTCTATAAACCCTACCAAATGAGATGACGCACCAATGGTTAATCTAGATTTATGTCATCCTAGTCTAACCAAATAAGGATCCCACACTAATGTTTGAATCTTAAATAATGTCTATGACCTCACCCAAAATCATCACATCAATATTATCAACCATATAAAACTTCAT
This sequence comes from Viscum album, assembly GCA_963277665.1. Taxonomy (NCBI): domain Eukaryota; kingdom Viridiplantae; phylum Streptophyta; class Magnoliopsida; order Santalales; family Viscaceae; genus Viscum; species Viscum album. The sequence goes on from OY728162.1 coordinate 44,524,032, forward strand.
AGAAATCTATAAATTCAACTTTTTATGAAAATAAAATAATAAAAACATATAATGGAAAAATCAGGGGGGGTATAAAGAAGTATATCCCAAGTGAATGAGAAAGATCTCATGGGGATCCCCCCACACCTTCCTATCATTTTATTACATCTATATATATAATATATAATTACTATACAAATATCAAATGGGATGTTGGTACATAATATCTCTTAATTACCTAGGCTTTAATACTATTTTTTTCTTGAACCAACTTTGGGTCACCAATGACCTGGGCACTAGATTTGGCCCATGACATACCCAAGGCACACTCTTAATATCATTAGTCTAGATACAAGTTCTAAGGAATCATATAGGAACTCATGGGAATTGTTTTTCAAAATAAATAAAATTAAGACTTAAGATTTCCACAAAAAAATATAAAATAACCACTCAATAAATCAGAGGTCCATATTTCCGTGGAATGAGACAAAAAAACAAATATGCAGTACCTAATTAAGCATGATGAATATACAGGGAAACTAGATCAATGGTTAAGAATTCAACTAAAAACAATAATATATATTCGGGGGGTCACCGGTGGTCGAGGGGGGGGGGCACAGGGGGGGTGCGGGTTTCACCGGAGGGCTTCGCCGGAGGGCGCGGGGAGTGCGGGTTTCGCCGGAGGGCTTCGCCAGAGGGCGCGGGGAGTGCGGGGGTCGCCGGATGGTGCATGGGGCGCAGTGGTCACCGAGGCCGGGGGGGATCGGGGAGGGTTTGGGGAACATGGTCGGGGAGGGGGAAAGGGTCGCGGTGTTTCTGAAAAAATTTGGGTTTCACGGCGGTTTATTAAAAACCGCCGCGAAACCTTCACCAAAAATGTTTAGCGGCGGTTTTGTGAACCGCCGCCACAAAACCGCCGCTAAACCCAGTTTTTTTTGTAGTGAATGTTGAAAATTTCATTCACCCAGATCACTTAATTATCTGTGAAAATCTCCCAATATTAGGTCTTAGGGAGAAAACCCCAATCATCCTTGGTCGTCTATCCCTTGCAACAATCCACTTTGTTATCTAAGTCCGAATTGGGAACATGACCATCACCATTGGAAACATGAGTCTAGACTTGAACATAAACAATGAAAAATCTCAAATTAGGGATGATGAAGATATCCATGAGGTTAATTGGATTGGTAGTGTTGATAGTGAACTCAAGGAACATAAAGGGATTACTATAGGATGTTTAAGTCACGAAGAGATTGATTTTATTTGTTCACATGAGGGAAATTTTCCTCTTGGTATTGAATCTATTTCAGACAGCTCTATTGATGATTTTCATGAATCAAAAATCAATGATACAATTGGTGAAATAAATAACATTGAGTCCATACCCATTCATGGAACATATCTGTCTAATTTAGTGGATGAGAATTCTATTCACAGGGATCCAATTCTATCACGAAATATTAATAAAGAAAATTTGTTCATTATAAATTACCATAATTTCTTGTAAACTGATAACAATTATGATCTCTAATTTATGTTCCTACCTTCATCACTCAAGTATGCATTTATAGGGGCAATCGAGCATTTACTATTGCCATTTTTTTTCTATCTTGAATCTAATAAAGAAATGATGATACTAGATTTCCTAATAAAGTATAAAAAATCGATTAGATGGACCCTTTATGATATTACTAGGATTATCCCACTCATTGGAACTCATAGTATTGTTCTTCAATATGAATCCAAACTATTTCTTCAACCTTAGTGAAGACTCAATCCATAACTTTTGGATGTGGTAAGGAAATAACTTCATAAGTTTTTGAAAGTGGGTATAATCTATACCATTGCAATGAGTGAGTGAGTAAGCCCAATTCAAGTTGTCCCAATGAAAACTCAAATAACAATGATCACCAATGAGGATGGTGAACTTATCCCTACAAGGGTCAGTACTATATAAAGAGTCTGTATTGACTATTGGAAGCTTAACTCTTGTACTAAGAAAGACCATTTCCCCTTTCCCATTATTGATCGACTCCTTGAGAAAGTGGTAGGAAATAATTTCAATTTATTTGTTGATGGATTATTAGGGTGTAGTAAAATCAGTTATTTCTTATAGGATCAAGGACAAACAACCTTAACTTGTTCATTCGACACTTTTTCCTTTAAGAGCATGCCTTTTTGGTTATGTAATACTCCTAGTACCTTCCATCGGTGCAAGATGGGAATATTCTCGGACATGGTGGGGGATTGTTTGGAGGTATTAATGGATGACTAATCTATATTTGTGGATTCTTTTTATGGATTCATTCTTAATGTTTAAAGGGTTTTTTAAAAATGAGATGATAAGAATATCATCCTAAATTGGGAAAAAATTAATTTCATGGTAAATGAATCACTTTTTCTAGGCCGTCTAGTATCTGGTAGTGGTATTGAAGTTGATAATGCTATGGCCAACATCATTTTTCACCTTCCCTATCCTAAAAATGTTAAGGATATGAGTTCCTTATTAGGACATGTTGGATTATATATAAGGTTCATTAGGAATTTTATCTCTATTTCTCGAACACATTGTTCTCTATTTGTAAAAGATGATATATTTTTATTGGAAGAAAGCTATGAGGAATCATTATCTACACTCAAGTTATCTCTTTTCTCTCCACCTATCATGAAATATCCAAATTGGAAAATTTCTTTTTGATATCATGTCTGATGCGAGTGACTTCACTGTTGGAGAAGTATTAGGACAACAATGTGAGAAAACTCTATGTGTCATTGCTTATGAAAGAAAACCTTTAAATTATTCACAAATCAATTACACCACCACTGAAAAAGAGTTTATTGTTGTTTTCTTTTCCATAGTGATATTCATATCCTATCTCTTAGGATCACCCATCATTATATTCCCCAACCATTCATCCTTACGATACCTTTTCCAAAACACGATGCCAAGTCTAGATTGATTAGGTCGGTCCTTCTTCTTCAAGAGATCGATTTAACCATTAAGGATAAAAAGGCTGTTGAAAATGTTGTAGTTGATCACCTCTCTATGATGGAATTCAAAGAAAACTCACATCACCTTTCTATGTTTGATTCATTTCTCGATGCGCACCTCTATTATCTAAGTGATTTCCCATTGAATAATAACATTGAAAACCATTTGGTAATGGGTAAAATTCCAAAATTACTAGAGAAGCAATATTAAAATAAAATTCTTTTCTTATGTCAATCGATATGTTTTTTATGATCCTTACCTATTCATGTTCAATCCAGATCAAATCATTATGAGATGTGTTCTTGAGTCTAAGCAAGAGTCCATTCTATTTTTTTCATGGAGAGGCATGTGGAGGCCACATTAACAAAAACAAAACCACTGAAACGGTATTCCAAAGTGGTTTTTACTAGCCTATCCTCATTAAGGATTCCATACAATTCTGCAAAAAATTGTCCTCAATGTCGACAATTAGGATCCATTATGAAAAGGAATCAAATGTATCTCACTACCATTCTGGTAATCGAAATATTATATTGTTGGGGAATTGATTTCATGGGACCCTTCCTAAACTCTATGCGATACCTATAAATTCTCTTATATGTTTATTATGTCTCGAAATGGTTTGAGGAAATTCCGACCAAGTATAATTACTATCATGTTTTGATCTGATTTCCAAAAGAGTGCACATTTTCTTGATTTTGAATTCCATGGGCTATAATCAGTGATCAAGGAACCCATTTCTGCAACTGCACATTCCCATCACTCATGTCGATGTATGGGATTTATAGTTTCCACTATGCAATATCCTCAATCCAATGGTCAAGATGAGTTAGTGAATATAGAGATTAAAAAATTCATGAAACATTCTCAATCCCTCTATGAAAGATTGGTTCGAGATACTCTTGGATGCTCTTTGGGAATATTGTACAAAATTCAAAACCATCCTTGGAATGTCACTATATAGGTTGTTTTATGGAAAAAAATGCCATATAACTGTTGAAATTGAGCATAAGGCCTTTTGTGAAATCAAAAAAATGAACTTTGACATTTCATTGGCCGAAGAAAAGAGGAAATTACACCCGAATGGCCCGAAGGCCTTTATTTTTATTTATTTTTGATAACCCCTCTTTCAAGGGGTGAGGGGGAACCCTTATAAGGCCCGTAGGCATAGAGATAACATGGCCCGTAGGCTTAGGATATTACATGACCCGAAGGTCATAGGGAATTCAACTAGAATATCTACAAGGAATTTCCCAACCCAAGCATCTGCATCATTATACTATCTCTCAACCTTCGAATGGTATTCTGGCTAGGATTACTGTACAAGCATAGGATGGTACCGATGGAATTTTCATAACCTCTCAATCTGACAAATCCATTTGGCTCTACTCCGGTGAGTGCACCTGCTCTGAATCCTCTTCTTCACAGTACCTACACAGTGTACATTCTCTACTACAGTACCCGCACAGTGTATAACTCTGGTACAGTACTGCTACAATACCCAAAAATATGCCTCTACCTGGTTTTGAACCTAGGTCTCATGGATGAACATAAATATACCTCACCATCTGGACTGAGGTTCATGTGCAACAAAGATTAAATTAGATCTTAATGAACTTGATAAACTTAGGATGGAGGCTTATGAAAATTCAAGGATAAATAATGCTAGAGTTTAATCTTACCAATCTAAGAATATAAAAGTCAAAAACGTTGAATACAGAAAATTCGTGCTATTGTATGGTTCAAAACATCATTAACACCCATGAATGCTGAGGTCCAAATGGTCTAGTCCATACATAGTTCATAAGGTGTACCACCATGGGGTTGTAGAAATTAAAGATCCCAACAATGGTCAATCCTTTAAAGTTAAAGGTCATAGAGTCAAACCATTCATTGAACCATTCTAAAAACATGAATTTGATAAATACTTGTGTGAACCAACCTTAGATGAGGAAAATACTTAAACAATTAGGGGTCTATGTTGAGCTATCAATGTTAAATAAAAGTGCTTCACGAGAGGAAACCCGTGGTTTTCATGGTTCCAATCATTGTGAATTATATTTATTTTCAATATAGGATTAATAAATCAATTTTATATTTAATAAAAACTGTATAAATAAAATCGGAATATGATAATACCTTATACTATTGATATGTTCTCTAATTATGAGTATAGAATAGTAGGAAAGGGGAGTTCCATATTCATCTATGTCACGTGGTTTGGTCCTTGAGTAATATCGTACCCAGAAATTTAAAAAGAAAACACTTTATCATCATTATATTTTTATTTATGTGTTTTAGGTTAAAATAAATATACAATAAATATAGATTAATAATTGAAAACAATTAAAAGGTCACGTCATAGTTCGTGGGGAAAACCTTGTCACAATAGGGGAAGCTATGGAGACTCAACCTCAACACCAAAAGAGACAAGGGAATGCCCTTACCACTGACCCATGGATTATAGTGATACCTTATTCGATAATTTTTTTATATATAACTATATTTTACTTATATATATATATATATATTGTTTTGTTTTTTTCCTTCTTCCACTATGGAACTCTATGAGTGACATGGATATCAAAGGACTAAATTGGAGCAGCACGAACATCAACTTCAACCACTAGGTAACTTCATTCCATGATTTTAATTTTAAATGTCCTCTTTGACCTCCTCTCTTCTACCCCCATATAATTTTTCTTTTCATTAAACAATGGGGATAATGCTATTCTATGATGGGGAAGAAAATAATGAAAAATAATAATAATTATTTTTCTGTTCATAAACAAATGTCTGGAAGGAAAAGTTTCTTTATCCTTGAACAAGAAAATAACCATTTCACACTTTTAAATTGAATATCAATTAAGATAGCATGCCCTGATACCGATTTTAATCCATGTATAATTTCATGAGCATAGATTTTGAAAAGTGAGGCTGTCTATTGTGATATTTCATAATTTATATTTTCATCTAAATAAAAAAATCACAATGCACATCCTTTTGATAATGGGGTATTAGTTTGAGTTCATTAGGTCCCCGAAATAAATAACACTATTTTGGTGATCATTTTAGTTTTAATATGAGTATTTAATAAAAAATTCTAAAAATAATAAATTTGCACATAGAGAAATGAAATGACATAATGTGTGGCATTCCATACATGGGGATCTTGACTCCATTGTTTTTTAGCCCAGAGTTAGTAATTTTTTCTCTATTTGTGTTAATTTTACTTTTTATTCAAATAAGTTAACTCAAGATGATGCCCAATTATGTGGGCTTCACTTGGTTCCCTAAGCTCATTGAGCCTAGGAGTCATCTAAAAAGTCTCGCTACATTGGTTTACTATGTTGAGTGCAATTTCAATTACCATGGAAATTTTTTAATAATATATATATATATATATATATATATATATTGAATACTCGTATTAGTATTTAAATGTGATTCCACCTAGTTCTTCCATAATTTACCCTTTGATTAATGATTACCCCTCATGTATATTGTGATACACAACACATAACCATGCTTAATTGATATTGGATGGAATATGGTGATTAATTTGAACAAAGGAATGTGATTGGATTGGGTTATTCTTATTAAAATATATTTTAATAAAATATTTTTATGGATTTCACGATTTTTCAATATAATGGTCCTTGGTGATCATTGTGTATTAAAATGTTTTGGAAAAGGGAAATCAAATTTCACATTTTTGAAATATATTTTGCTTGGGACTATAAAAACCCAAGATGGGGGTGTGGTTAGACACTGAATGAGGCTAATATTCATTGTTAATATATATAATATTAATGTTATTTATTATTCATAAACATCATTTTAGTTAATTTTACACATTGAACATCATTTATCATTACGAATGTATGTCCTTAAAATTCACTATTACATGGTAAACATTTTAACACCATATATAATACCCAAAAGTATTGATTTTATTTTAATATTTAATTTTCATGTTTCTCATTACATTGGAAAAAACTAATCCTTTTTTTAGTTCATGAAGATTCACATTGTAAGGCCACCAAAATGGGATTTCATGCTATCACATTCTGGGAAATGAAAACTTGTAATCATCCCAATAAAGAGACTGTATCGGCCACAATAAAATCCCAATTATTATAAAACATTTAATGAATATATAAGAAATTATGTAGAACATTTCATCCAATATAGAGAAGAGAGAATTCAGATGTTTTAATGGAGTTACAAGAATCCAAAGTTAGAGATAAAATTATTGTCTAGATTCTACTGCCCATAAAAAGAAAATACCACAATTTTACACATATCATCTAAAATATAAACTCTTTTGGGATGAAAATTTAATAAATTTAGGGTAAATACTCACATTAATATTACTTTTATATATCCCACTCAAATTCTTCAACATTAAATCTCATTTATGTGCCTCTGTTTTGTGGATGCAATCTTGATGTTATTTTGGGTCAAGGGTGGAAAAGTCAAAATTCCATGAAATTTACACCACCCTTGGCCTACCATACTCAAGTGAGAAGAAATAGACTATTGGGGGATTGACCTAGGACTCTTGAAATGATTATTTAAGGCATTGTTGGTGGAGTATTTTATTATCGTTGGAGCTTTATTTCATTGCAATGTTATGATGCGATTTTGTTGTCATAAGTATGTCTTTCACATTTAAGTTGTTCTAATTCATCTTAGTTTTCTCAATAAAAGTTATTATTATCCAATTATTCTATTCTTATACATATAAAAATGATATCTTTTCCTCAAGATGTTATTTTATTCACACTAAACCTTTTTTAAATTGTTAAAAAAATGGTGGAGTGATCATTATTTCATTGTATTTTTGTACATCTTCAATTCTTCTCTCACGAGTCTACTTCCCAATTCCTTTGAAAACATAGCATAAATGGAGGGATAACCCACATATGGGTGGATCCAAGGGATTATTAAGGGGATGTTTTGAATTATGTTACTGACTCTATTAATTTCTAATAAATTCTTTTAATTGAGAATTTCATATGATGATTTTAAAACATCTTTGTCCTTTTATAATTTTAAGGTCACAGACTTCAAGTGATAATATGAATGTTTACCTTAGAGTTCTCAAAACATTGATCCTCCAAGTGTATAAGTGATTATTATTAGGGTGTTTAAGCATTAAACTGGTAAGTGATGATGTTGTTTGATCTTTTTAAATGAACCCATCTCAAATATAAAAATTCAAATAGTTGAAAAAGGAATGAATCCAATCCACCCCAAGTGATAACATATGTTCAACTCATTATTTTACATTAAATTAACATAATTATCATAAAATTCATTTAAAACCATCTAAAATATACCCAATTTGGCCACTTCATATCAAAAAAAATCCATAGAATGTACGTGTTTGTAGGTTACTTATTAGGTCTCTTAGGATTCGACAACCCAAGATAAACTCCTTGAGACCAGTTAACCCTAAAAACATGGGTAAATTTGGGAGATAACATTCCTCATAATAGACACTCTGATGAATCAAATTGTGAGAATCCATATGATCCACCAAATCTGCATAAACTGAAACTATTCAGTTAAATTCCTCTTATTTAGGATCTATGATATGTATAAGTCTATCATTCTAATTTGACATCAAATAAAATAACATTAAATTTAATAATTTTTTTTATAAAAAATATATAATAAATGTATGTAAAAATAGAAACTATTTAATGCCTATCCCATTGAGTGTAAGATAAATTATCACATGATTTTGGTACTAATTTGTATAACCCCCCTTGATCATATAATTCAAATCATGTTGTGGGATATCAATGATCAAAGACCCTATATTGGGTATGTCTGTCTCAATAATCAATGTAACATACATGATATTATGGTCAACCAATCATATGTCTACCTTTTTCATAATAGAATATAATCTATCAACATATGGTGGTGGAATGGGGAGATTCTATATATAAGATAACAATCACATGACATGGCCTGGATGGTTCTACATAATGATGTAGATGTAGCAGTGTGGTACCACTAAACCACTATCTACAAACACATTTGAGAACTATGGTGGTATTGGTATATAGAAAAATACTATATATAGGTTCCATGAATCATAAAATTCCTACTCTAAAGAGAATTAAAAAATTAGCATGAAAATATTTCTTAGTTAACATTGTAGTATCTTAAATCAAGTTTTATAGAAATTAATTTTTATATTTGAAATCTAATCTTAAACATAAATCAGTATGCTTTATATAATAAATTATTTATTGTAATCTATGAACACTATGTCTCATAGTATGCGCATAACACTAATCCTGACTCCACCTTGTAAAAAAAGTAATATATTTTAGGTCTATAATAGACATTAAAAAAATTAAAAAATAACTCCAATTAACGATTTAAACATACCAACATACCTGACTAAAGTCCTAAAATTTGTGTTGTGGATGTTATTGATAACTCTAGGATAAATGTGTAGAAAAATCTTCAAATCCAAAATCCATACTAGAGGAATAAACCCAAAAATATACTACATATCAACTCAACAACCGGTAAAAAGGAACATATATATATATATATATATATATTTCTGTGTGTGGAAATATAGTTTATCCCCAACTATATCTACCCATCTGTTCATGTTCTTAATGTTTTTATAGTTACATAATGTGTACCAATGTGGTGTAGTGGTCTACACACAACATGCCTCTATCTGGTAACATAATGTATTCATCTTCATGTTGAATAAGTACAACCTCATATATATCATCATGAATGATAGATAAATTCTCATCAATCCATCCCATGTATAGTCTAGAACCATGGAAGACACATGGTATTCCAGCGATGTTAATGCCTAGTAGACAACGTATGACTACACACCTGTTTCCAACTGTTGAAACTGTAACCACCTATCCATGGATGGGTTGACAAAGAATCTAACAAACATTTTTTTAATTAATGGTTATAACCCCCTTAGGTTTATGAAATGTGTGTATCTGGTTACCATCTCTCAACGAGTGCAACAATCAAATGGTGATCAATAGTCTTGAATTTCCAAAGGCGGCTCTATAAAACCCATCATGTATGAGGTATGTAGTATGGATATGGGAAGTGAATCATGGTGAATATGATGTGATGTCTGAATAGAAAAATGTCTAAAATGTCATCATTCCAATATATCACATGACACGTGGGAGTTCTGGGAAGATAACAAAGGAAGATATGTCTAAATTTATGTATAATAAGACATTAATAGAGACAACTATTTAACTCCTATCTATTTTTATTATTTGGTATAACTTTTTTTAGGTTTATAATTGGGTTTTTATAAAAATGAAAAATTTTATTTGTCATACATGCATGCGGTTTTATTTCTTTTACTTATTAAACTTATAAAAACATTATTCATTATTGTGGTATTGGTAAAATTATATAGGTGTGTTTAATTAATTACATAGAATGAAAATAACTAAATCAATAGCTTCATGTAAATTTTCTTTCATTAATTGAGAAAATATGTAAATAATTTTAACTATTTGATCACTACCCTATACATGTAGCACAATGTGTCCATTTACGAACTTCATGGATGTATAAAACACACCTCTATATATCTGAATGTTCATTGGTCCAATCCATCTCATCCTAAATATGGGTCAACTTTGGACATTATTTTGGTCACATATTAGTCATGTTTAGTAGAATTGTAGAAACTTAAATAGATAGACCAAAATTCTAATATTCCACCATAAGAATCCACAAAGAACATTAGGAGTTGTTAACAATCTATAGTTGACAAAATGGTTCAATAGAATTCTCCCAGGATAATCTTATAGAATTTCTTGCAGTGATCAATTTTATGAAATGATACAATAATGATTTAAACTCACCCCAATCATAGAAATATTACTCTAGTAAAATTAAACGAACACACCTTTAGTACCAGTCATCAGATCATGAGACTCAGTGACCTCAGATCTATTCTATACAAAATCAAATTAATGGTCATGAAATTTTGTAGCCTCTAAAATAAATCGACCAATCTCACACTAGAAATTCTAACCACATAACATCCCTCTATTTAGACCCTCTTCTGTATTCTTTTCACATTTCACAAAATGGTTTATACTGTGATAAAATATCTCTTGTACTAAAACTATCATTTAAATTTAAAACATTATACTATTAATATATATTATTATGGGTATTCTAATTAAAATATAATATAATATTCTAAATTACTTTTATGAGAAATTTTCAAACTCCCTTCAAAACTAGATTTACATATTCTAATTTTTTTTCATCATATATCCCTATCCCATCCATCTTCATACTTAAATGACCATTTATGCTATATAATTTTAATCATGTTATCATAAAATTCTTAATTATCACTATTAAAATCTTCAAGACACTCCTTCGTCATTTTTTGTTGAGGTTTGTATTTTAACAAACAAGGAAAAATCAAAATAATTGTTATAATAACCATGAATAGTATTTCTAAAAAAAGATATTTGGGTCATTTTTTATGATTTCTTTCTTAATTTAAACATCATTTAACTTCCTTCACATTTTTCTTATATTGTGTTGAATAAAATATCAATGATGGGAATGTGGTGGTCTCTATAATAGATAGTCAGACTGCAATTCTTCCTAGATTTCTTGGTGATTATTTTAATTAAGAAAAATCGATTATGTGTTTGTCAAAATCTCTCTAATCCAATTTATAAATCAACTCCAATATGAGAAGTTTTCTTTCTCGATAATACAATGCTACATGGGATTTATTAACATCGTATTTGGAGGAAATAAATTAGGATCTAGTATAATTTCCATCCAAAAATTTTCATCTATCTAGATAAACATTGAAATATCTAAAAGTATCCATACATGGAAAATATTTTCAAAATAAACTATCAAACACTACCTATGACTGATCAACATGTTTGTTTTGGTAAACATATTCAATAGTTTGTATGAAATAGATAAATTGATTTTTTTGGTATAAAATCTCCATAATTTATGGTAAAACTTGAATGTAGTCATCAATGTCACTATAAACTGTCACAATATCCTTTTATCTTGAAGCCTAATACTTTCAATAAGAGATTTGATACAAGAAAAGATGTTTGATAATATCCACCACTAGAACGTCATAAACATCATAAAAAAATCTTATCATTTAAAAAAAATAATATTTTAAATCGATTCAGTATCTAATGATGAGTGATCATATGATAGTATTGGGTTGACACATGTGTTTGGACAAAATCAAGCAATTCACTAATAGAGAAAAATGTTATCAATTATAGCCCAAAATTGAATCTGACAGTTTTTATCATATTTGCCACGTTAAATAATATAAATAGATCTATTTTACACTTATAAAACACAACTATAATTTATTTCAATGTAATACTATTTTTTCACATTTCTCATTTCTTCTCTGTTATCAATATTTCTACCAATACACATAACACCTTCAACCAACACTCGATTCATGCCACCAACAATTCCTAGAAATTATATACATTTAGTAATAATTGACTAATAAAGTTGTTTTAAGAATTTAATGCCTTTGTTAAACCATGATTTTAATTGTAAATGATGGTTCAATAGTTGGTGGAACCTCACAGGGATAGACTAAGAATATACTTTTCCATCATGTTATCATTCAAGTTCTTCTTCATATTCTATTTATGAATTTTCAACATCCTCAAAATTATCCACCATGAAATATAAAAAATGTGTAGGACTATCCATGGAAATAAAACTTATTCTATGTGAAATCATAACTTGAAGATATGAATGTTTTTCCTGTGGATGTCACAAAACAACAACCATTACAAATAGAACTTATTGAGATGATACAACATGTTGATGTTACATTGTTTCATGAATTTGTGATGGAAAAAAATCCCATATTTATTGAACATCCATGTAATAAATAGTGACATACAAATCCATTGTTTTATTTTCATATTGATTCTTAACCAATGACAAAATGTGTTCCAAGTCATCATCATCAGTTAGTGGATTGTAGATACACCAAAAACTATCATTAAATTGTATATATCTTTATATGAGGGAAAATATCACGTTATTAGCCATAATTTTTAACCTTATATGAATTTTTCATTCAATGGATTCATCATTTTTAAACTCTCCATACATCATAACTCTTTCTGGTCATATACTATATATAAATCCTTGTTCAGTTTCAATTATTTGAGAGTTGCAACAAATATAGGAATCCATATTTTTTTCTAAAATAAAACTTCATAGTTAATTAAATCTTAGCAAAGAAAAATTATATGAATTTTAAATAGTTCAAAATTTGGAAAGTATCTCACAATAACTATTTGAGGTGTATTTAATATCCCGATATTATATCATGATCTTCTATTTTTTTGAATGCATGCTTCTAGTAAGTTAGGATGGAATGTTATTCCCTCCACCAAATCAATATGTTCAAACTATATTATTGTGCAACTATTTACAAAAACCACAAATTTGTGTTTATTCACCAAAGGGAATAGAAAATATAAGTTTGTAGCTACCTCCCCTAATAAGTCCAGGAAGACCCCACATGGAAGTGATGTTCTTCCTAGAATTACTAGACCATCATTTGGACAGGGCTAGTCCCTATAAGTAATAATATTATAAACTCTTGAAGGAAAGAAATTATATCCATCTAAGGGAAGAATAATTTTTGAGGAAAATAGGTATTTAAAATGTTTAATCATATGATATCTAGATCACATGAAGCCACCCCGAATCTTGGAACACAACACCTTTTGACACATTAGGTGATATGAAATTTCATATCCATTTTGAAGGTCCTCTTTAGGTGGAAACATCATCTATAAATACCCTTTAAATGATAAGGGATGATGAAAAAAAAGAATGAGAACTGGTCTTATCCCCCTCAGTTCTCTAGTCTAATGAAATTATCTTATGATATATTTATAAAGTATTTAAGAATATAACATTATTTGAAAAGTGTTAGGAATAATAGAATCCCTACTCCTCTAGAGGACTATGAATGTGAAAGTGATCCTCATAGCCTCAGTGAGTATGTCATCGAATGGTTTGATTTATAGGGTGAGTTATTTTTGCTAAAATAAAACTGGAATTCATTAGATACAAGAAAAACGTCACATTGTAGAATATGCTTTTTCTAATCATGAAGAAAGCTATCATTCCAACATGAGGTGGGACTTTAGAGACCAATCTTGAAAATTATGAATTTTTTCCATTCCAGATGAAAAATTTGATTCATCATTAGATGATGATAACGGGTCTCCAAAAAAACCTTAAACATGGAGGAGAGATTGATATCCCCAGGGCAGATGTTGATACCCCATGAAAAAGGGTGGTGGAGGGAAATCCAAGACATTATCTTTTTGTTTAACCGATGAGATACTTTTTTTTCTATGATTGACCTGATATTCCTCTCTTGTACTTTTATCATTTTTATTATTAAATGTGTTAGGGTCAATTGGATGTATCTCTGATTTTATGAAAAAACTGTTAATCATTATTCATAATAATATCTATTGATATTTATTTAATATTTAAAAAAAACATAATTTCTAATTAATTTTTAATTGTTGTTGTTAATAATTATTCATATTTCCAATATAATTAACTAAAAATCATTTTAATTTATTATTATTACTTATTTAGTAATTGACTTTTTCTATATTATTTAATAATTGACAAATCATATATTTAATTATTAATTACTATTCATATTAATTTGTAATGATGTTTATTAATTAATAATTCGTAATAATTCATATTAATTATTTATCATATTGATAATAATATGAAATAATAATCATCTTAATTAATTATTAATTGTTTAATTAATCATATTAAGTTAATTTCTACATATAATTAATTAGTAATAATATATTTAGATTAATTTATTATTAATTAATTCGTTATTATTATTAATTTATTATTAATTAATTGTAAATTAAAATTATGTTATTATTATTTAGATTTTAATAATAATTAATTAATTAATTAATAGTAATAAAAATTCAAAAATTATAAATTAATTAGTAATTATAATTAATTATAATTATAAGAAAATTATAAGAAAAAATTATATAAATAACTAAAAATGTAAATTAATTTTATAATAAATTAAACACTAATTAAATTAATTAAATTAATATTAAAATATTAAAAGCTATATATAAATCCACATCCTTATAGTTTATAAGGTCATAAAATTTTATGAAACCGTTGAAGACATGCCATTTAAGATGCTTGAGAATGGGAGTCACGGAATTGTTGATGGATGAAGTGGGAGTGAGGGGATTATCCTTTTATAGGAAAGGTAGGGTAAGGAACCACTTGAGGTGGTTCCCCAAGGTTTATTTCTTAAGTTAATCGTGATAGATGAAGTGGCGTACTTACATTAAAATTATAACCATGAATTTCACTTCGTATCATGTTCTTGAATTTTGATAAAAGTGGAACTTCTTGTGATGATTTTACATTCCATCAAAGAAGATTCACATCATTTGGCATTGGCCTCTCCCATTTACCCAAATAATAATAACGTAATATCACATAAAAGTAAAAAACTGTTAGGAAAATTTTTTACGCAACGACGGTGTGGTGGAAGCCAATTTTAATCAATGGAAATTTTAGAAGGAACATCATAAAAGACCATTGGGAGAAAATTTACATGTTAATGGGGATTCCCTCTAATATATCCACCTATCATTTTCACCCATGGAGAGACAATACCCCACCCTATCGATTATCATTGGCTTGAAAGAAAAAAAATATGCAATAAAGGTGTGCTTGGAGGAACCATTTATCAAATACACTCTAGTTGGGAGACTATTTTTCCCCTACATAGTTCAAAACTATTATAATGAATTTCAAGAGATTAAACAAATAAATGATCTTTTCAACTCAATTTATTCCCCAGTGAATTGAAAATACTACATTGTGTTTATGTTGTATTTTTCTCAATGAGTATGTAAATATGTATTGAAAAAGGCCAATTTGGAAGATTATTTTTTACCAACAATTGTTGTTGAAGAATGAATATGCACCCATTGGAAGTTAAAATTTCACAAATATTATATATTGAATGAAGTGATGTTTGATGGATAATTTTAATGGATTCATTTAGTGATATTTAATTTAATTCTTGAATATTTATCCATTCAGGATTGATGATTTTTTAACAGTACCTAATGTTCTAAACATATACAAGAGGTGATTTGAGATTTCACATTATTACTAACACCATTTAAGTGAAGAATTTGAAGGAAGTATCCTATAATTTTTTAACTTGTGTGAAAGGAAGTATCCATGCATAACACTTCCATATAAAAGAAGAATTATGATACTCTGTTGAGATCATGAAGGAATAACCACATACATATTATTTCCTTAGTGAAGAAAATGAAGGTTTCTAGATGTGGTTTTTGGGAAGAAGAAAATTATTCCCATACATATGATAAAAAGAGTGATACATTGGGTGATACTTACTTGTAATGGATATTACATGAAGACAGTAGACATACACTAATGTGAGGAGAACATGATATCAAATATCCTGATGTAATGTCAGAGTAACAATTTTATATCATACAATCATGTTCATAACATGCATGTAAGCTCAACAATATCTCATTCATGTAATTTTTTTTATCATGCATGGAATATTTAATCCCTTCTTTCATATTAGTGTAACACACAAAGACCCAAATTTTCAGTGTCCTCTATGGTTGTGTGCACTATTATGCATTCCTTCATGAAAGGTTTAATACACGAATGGGTTTACAGTAGATAACTAGGGTCATTAATGAATATTGTGTATATATGGAATCACCTGTTATCTTCTCCACACATTAGGCTATGTATACTACCTTTACTTAATATCCATCACATGGATGGATCACACAAAGTCCCACTCTTTTTCATATAATTTCATGAATGACTATCTTCTTCATGAAAACTAGGCATGAAAACCTTATTCTTCACATACAAAATAGTGTGTATGTGGTTCTTCAATAATAATCTCAACAAAATATCATGGGTCTTTTTCATCAAAAATGTGTTATACATGGAACCATTACTTTAGGTAAATTAATAAAATAGAGGTTTCTACCTTAAAATTATTCATATAAATAACTACAGTAATAATATTAAATCTCTAAACACCAATTTCATTTAAGTCCTATGTGTCATGTAATGTTTCACTTAAGCCTTAGGTCCTTCTAAGGGTTCCCCCTCATCCCTTGAAAGGGGTATTATCATAAAAAATTAAAAAAAAGGCCTTCAGACTTTTTAGGTCAAACACCTCTATCATGTATTTAGAACATTATTAATAGATCAAAAATAATCTAACTTGAATGGATAATTGTTAAAATATTATATTTAATGCCTTTAAATGAATACATAATATTTATCCTAGAATCTCTAATTTATCCATGTTATTATATATTTGACTATTAAACATCCCATGGATAGATCTTAAATCTTCAACAAGAATGTTTGGGAGCACCAATGAAATTCCATAAAGTTATTATTCAATACACACTGATAAACATATTGATAAAAAAAATTGGATCTATAATATCCCCCATTTTATTTTTTTCAATATGAGAAGAAAATTTCATATCAATATGGTCAACCAATTTTATCCAATTTGAACATTTGATCTTATTCTATCCTCCTTGGTCCATAATATTTTCATTTTCTTCACTGACCCTTATTAATAAAATATGAAAAGTTTCTAGTAGAATATAAGAGAATTACATTCTAAAGAAATGTTCCATAAATTATCCCACTCTAATTTTACATGGGATAACCTACTGTAGAATCAAAGAGGGTCTAATTTAGACATCAATGATTTCAATTCTCAATTTAGAATGTGATGAAAAATGAGATTCTAGAACTCGTATCATTCTTGAGGGACTATTAAACTATTTATAGGCTGATAAAAGTTTGTTGATACCATTTCAAATAGTATATGTAGATCTTTTCCAATAACACTTGTTGATAGGATGATACTCAGCAATCAGTAAACATAAAATTATTTCACTAATCTTCATACACTGGTTAAAAGTAATCATGTATACTAGGAATGTTATGTTCTTGAATTCAGTCATGGAACATATTTGGTTGTGGAGGTGCCTTTGAATTTCGAATTTTAAGAAAGAAAAAAATGCTTGTTGATGACATTCAGGTGGGTAATCTGGTGATGGTGGTTTCATATTTGTTGAAGCATTTTTTTATGTTTGATATGTATTTATTTTCAATATGATGGGTACAGTTCCCACTAAGACACAAATAGGATTTTAGAAAATTAAAAAAAGAGAGATAAAGAAGAAAATGTCATGGAAGATATTTAACAATACTTTTTTCATTTAATTGATTCTTTTATGTTCTCCCACTTAAGACTCGAATTAATTTATATTTCTTTATAAGGATAATACAATGTTCTTATATACTTTATCAATGAGTTCTTTAACAACTACCTTCTAGAGATGAAATGTTTGGATGAAATATAAAGTTGTAGTACTATCATTAGATTCTCCCCCTAAATGGATGATATCCATTTTTATATCATCAATATGGATCTTTTCATCAGTTGTTATTATGAATTCTAAATAGTGTGAATACCAATTGTTGTGATCACATCCATGATGGTGTCTTCATATTTTCTGATCATCTAGGATAGCCTGGTCATCTTTATCAAGGTTGCTCTCTGATATTTTTCAATGAATAATCTTCATGATATCAGTAGATAAATCAAATGAAGATGGTTCTTTAATGATGAATGGAATGGATTTTCGAGCAAGTAGAGAGATATATATATATGTGTGTAATTATTCTACTCAGTTATACACCTATGTACGTTCATCGCCTTCATTTACATAAAAACCAAAAAAAATAATGTAAATCGGATTAAGGTGGATATTTTTAGTTTTTTGGATAGAGAAACAAGGGTGACAATTGTTTCTCAACCCTGAAACTCCCTTGTCCCCTCCACAATTTTAGGGTGAACTGTTCATGTATAATTTTACATATTTTTCAAAGGATTCTTCCAGCATTAATTATTTACTTTACATTCAAATAAAATTGTGTGGAATCATCTTTTTTAAACTAGATATATAGAAACATTCACTACATGGTGATATGAAATTATTCATTATAATTTATTTTTTAGATATAATTATGAGAAAACACTCATTCGATATATTTCCGTCCATTTTTCACCTTCCATGACTTACTTATGAGATTATTTGGTTATCATTTATTAAAAAACTCATGAAAATATATTCCATCCTGGGGATTATTTTTTATGACTTCAACAACTAATTTTACTTTTGATTCTATTGATTCTATTTCACTTTATAAATAAGATGGTAGAATTACATGAATATCATTTGGAATTTACACAATATGATTATTATACCCACATGTATTCTTAGGTCAATTGTTTATACATTAGTCAAATTCATTTATCCTTGGACCAGTCATCCATTTTATTTTTTAATATTTCCTTCTTTCATATTGATATCCATGGTCTTCTTATAGTGATTCATGTTGTGGCCTTTTATCAGACAAAATAAATGGGATAACATCTTTGGTGTAGCACCATTGTTGATATTGATGGATTTTTTTATCATAAATCTTTTGATCTTTACCCAGGGCTGAATTTCATGAATTATTTAATGAATTATTGGTAATGATCATGGAAATAAATTTATCCTGATTCATTCCCAAGGATGGCTTCAACTCTAGAGGTCTTATCATCTTCATTATTCTAGTGTAATTCTTGAATGATGTAAACTTTATTTCCTCTTTATTGTGACAAAATTCATTTCAAATACCATAAGGTATCTACAAATTATAAAATCAAACCATAATAGGAATATACTTACCCTTTTATATGGTGTTTTATTCATCACGGATTTTCTCCACCTTAATGCAAGAATCCTTTGATTTCCATATATTAACCAATTATACCAATAATCAGATGCACTATACCCAAATAATTCATAACACCACTAATAGCCAAAAAATATTTTTCTCTCCTTTGAAACAACAGTATAGATACGTTAGAATGTTTAATGATTTTTTTTATTATTATGTTGTAATTTTTAGGGGAATATTTTCTTCTACACTTATATTTATTCACTACGGATGTTATGGTAGTCAATTCATCACATTTCCTCAACAATATATTCATAGGTTTTTATTTTAAAATCCCACTATAAATTGAGAATGAATTAACAAAACATTATATCAAAGACAGTTATTGCCTTATTATTAGAGAATTATTAAGATTGATCACATTATGATTTATACCTTTTTTACACCAAATTTGGGTCATTTAGGATAACACACCTCCATATATATATTTGTGTGGATTAAGATCCTAAAGTAACATATCTTCATTCAACTTGTTTTGAAGAATCATCCTGAACATTTTCAAAATTATCTAGTTTAACTCCATGTCCATGATATATCATATTTAGAATGAATTTATCATCCTCCACTAATTAAAAATTTCTTCACATTCATTATTTATCTTTAAAACTTCTCCATCATGCATTATATTATTTTCCTGTGTAAAAGTGAAAATCTATTTGATCTTGTTTTATTTGATCTTAGTTTGGGAATTATTGACATGAGCGATGCACTTATTCATTTATTATAATGTATATATATTTTATGAAAATTAATTAGATTAATCCTCTTTCTCGTGAATTTTTTTCATCCACTGATCATAAAAAATGGAGGACCTTTGATCATGTTCAAAAATATTTTCATCTTTGACTCAAATTTTCATTGAGAGCATAATATTATATTGAATTATATCTTCAAATGTTTTCACCATGTTATATAAATTTTCTTTAATCTTAGTGAAATATTTGTGAATTACATGGAATGAGCCATAGATAAATGTGAATACTTATTTGGGACTATTATGAAGCATATATTTTGATGTAGTAAATGATTTATCATTAATATTCTCAGATATGTGATCAATACCACTAATTATTGGACCATCATCACCCTCTTTTCCTAAGAGGACATTCTTTATATTTATCTATGTTATTCATTAAAAATACAGTTTTAGATATTATTGTTTTCATGTCCTTCATGATATCTATATGACAATAAATATTTTCATTTTCTTAAATGTATATCATGAAAATTAATAATTTCATGATCTTTATAATACTTGTTATTGGGAAAAATGAATATAGGTGTAGAAAATGTCTCATGTTGTTTGAATGAGTTTTTGAAAACTAAAATGTGTCGTGGAACTATCAAGGAACATCATTTTTTTGTACATGGGTCTTTTCTTTATCTGTGAGACCCTTGAAAGAGATGTTTGTAATTCATGAGGCTATTGTATATATACTTCTTAATGAAATAAATATGATTTTTGAATCCTATTCCCTTCACATAGTGGAAATGTGGAAATAGACTATGTTTCACAATATCCTATAAAATATGAATGGAAAAAAGTCATACAGGCATTAGGGATTCAATATTTATAGACAGAGTATCAATTACTTAAAATACCTCTTATAAATTCATTTCATGTCATATTGAGGCCTTTAAAATATATTACATGTCATGTATATTGAAACACTTCTATCATTAAGTGATCATAAAATTTCCTAAACTTAATCTAGTGGTGTGTTCTCTTACATGAGTTTTCACTATATCCTCACAAGAATGTGATGATGAATGGATGCTTCTACTCATATATAAACTTAAAATAATCCATATATGGAAGATACATGGATATCCAACTACAAAAGTTTTTCATTAAGCATCTACGTAATTATCAATCTTTGAATTGCATTATAAATGTAGCATGCATGCAAGAGGATTACTATTCTCATAATATCGGCCTCAGAATGATTGTGAATGCATTGAGTGTGATTTAAAATCCTGGAATATAATACACTAGAAACATGAACTTATCACATGTTTGGAAGTGCATGAAAAAAGTATATTGATCATAGAACTGGGATTAGATAGATTAATATGTCAAGGTTCTTTCTGCATGTCTTTATTATAGGGGAATTGTAACCGCACATCCCCATCCAATATCCCTACTCCACATGGTTGAGTGCCTTCCTTTTATAACATTGGGTGACACTTTCTAGTTGTTCCATGGTAGTGTGGTATTGGCACCCACATACACCTACTCTCACATGGACCGCGGACTAGATTTTATTTCTGGTTGATCCACTTGTGTGCTCTGGTGTCCACTCCTGTGAGCCTTTCCATGACTCATCCTCATACTTGCAACCATGGATTCCCAAGAGTGCGCTGGATCCCATTTGGTTGAACATAAGCCCCCATTAGTCATTTATATGAACTCCATAGGAGGCCATGGTTGGCTCCAAATTTTTATGTAAGTTGTTAGTCAAAATACATAGAATATATTCTAGTTATAGAATATATTTCATAAATTTTCCCAAAAAATCATCTTCAAATTACCTCATACAGAATATAAATTATTCCTTGTGGCCTCTTTTTAATTCTCAAGAAACTATATAACTATTGCATGTAATTTACATATTTCTTCTTGAAATTACATTTTTTTCATGGAACTCTTTTTTGCAACATTTTTCACCCCTTAGAACATGTCATATACATTGAATCAATCATCACATTTACCAGTTGAATTATCAATGTTTAACATCCAATGTCATTTTCTAAATCCATAATAATTATATAAGCATCACTGCTCCTCACCAAACACATATTGACACATTACTAAAAATAAATTCAAAAATATACCCAATAATATCCCCCTTTATATTTTTTGTCAATATATGTTTTATATTTTAAATTAAATATGTGTTCCAAAAGGATGGATTTGATATAATAGTACAAAACTCCATATAAGAAATTGAACATTCAGGCCTTTATCTATTTCATTAATAAAAAAATGAGGGATTGAATATTACATGCATGATACATAATATACATGAATGTTATATTAAAGATATTACGTGCATGTTATTCACAAAATTTCATGAAGATAAATTGGGATTTATAAATTAAAAATTGATATCTAATATTTTATATTGAAGTTAAAAAGTTGAAGAAGAAGTTGGTGGAAAATATGTATTAATTTTTTTTTTCATTTCAGTCGTAGGATCTTTCAGATTTCAAATCCATTATATAATTGATATTATTCTGACTGATGAAGAAGAAGGGGAAGTCTTATTATTTGTTTAATAATAAATATGATCCATTAATTATTGTGATATAGTGGTAAAAATTGTATTGATGCGTTATAGGGAAATTTATCAGGTTAATTATTTTCAAAATCAGATGAGTTATGCTACAATGGTGGTCACATTAGAAGGGTAAGATTGATATCCTAAAATCTTGTGATTTCAAGAAAAATATTTCATTGTACATGGTTGGTACTATAATACAAGTTCATTTCCATTAAATTTATCCGGAAATCATTGATGATATAAGTAAATATTTGTGCATGGGATAATAACCACAATACCCTAGGGATGTAGTCATCATTAGGGAGGAAAACCTCATTAAGAAACCCTAGTTTTCATTATATTTTACTATTTTATTCATTCTTTGTTTTTACAGGTGAATACAAAATAGAACCATTAATTGAATAAGTAAAATAGGAAACTAAAATGGATAAAATTTTGAAGGTGATAAAAAATCATCCCACACTAATTCAATACTTCTCTGTGTGGTCATCCCTAAATTGATTATGTTGTGAATTTATCCAAAACAATAAAAGGACCA
Source organism: Viscum album (assembly GCA_963277665.1). Lineage (NCBI taxonomy): Eukaryota > Viridiplantae > Streptophyta > Magnoliopsida > Santalales > Viscaceae > Viscum > Viscum album. The sequence goes on from OY728162.1 coordinate 44,547,811, forward strand.
AATACCAATTTTATGTCGGTGTGGTTGATCCAATGTAAAGTGAAGCAGTGTGAAATCCTAGATGTGGGATAATGGGGAGTAGCTGAGATTCATTGAAATACATGGTGGTTGAAATCAATGAATTAAAACTAGTTTTTTGAGTAATGATTGATGGGTAGCCTGAGATTAAATTATAGATTCACTCGAATTGTTTTTAGAAGATACTCCAATGTAGTAGGATATGTGTAGGGGAGAATGAGAAGGTGAAAAATATTTTTGTATGATATACCAAACAAAAATTTTAGTTTCGTGTCATCTCATTTGGGGTGTGGGTTTTAACAGATTAATTAATCAGCTATAAGCTAGTATTGTTTTTTCATAAATTCATCACATGTCTCAATATTTATTGACCAAATATATTCATTCTAACCATGACCTAAGATTCAATGGTTTGTCAATCTTATTATTAATGATAAGTTTTAGTAATCATATTTTTTATGGGAATGATTTATTATCAGGGCCTCTCAAAATAAAAATGGGGACATACAAATTTAGTATTGATCCATTATTAATTAAAATATATTTAAATTTCCTAATATATTTCTTTTTCTATATAAAATTACAGGATTTGTTTTTTCTTTTAAAATAATTTTGGGAAAATAATATTTGAAAAGGTTTTAGGTTAAAATATTTTTTATAATTTGGAAGGTCAACATTTAACCAAGAAAAATGCATTATGTCCCTTATTAAATATTCCCAAATAATTTAATAGAATGTGTTATATGTGGAAACACCTCATTTACAATTTTTTTAATATATTATATTATATGTCGATTTTTATTTATTTTTTCATGTATTTAGCCAATATAGTAATATAAAGTAATATTTAAAAGATACCAATAATGTGTAACAAAATATTTATTATTAGATAATAATTTATATTAATAGTAATAAATAAATATTGAAAATATTTGTAACTAAATATTAATTTTAAAAATTAATATTTATTCATAACAAAAAAAATAAGTATATTAAATTGTTGTATATTTGATATTTTTTTATTAATAGTAATTATAAAAATTATTTTCATTTTTGTTACTTATATTAAGTATTAATCAGTAATAATTAATACTAATTATTAATAGTGGACAATAATTAGTAATAAATGAAAATAATAAATAAAATAATTATAAAATAATTTTATTAATACTTAATATTTATTTATAAATATGTAATGAAAATTAATAAATTCTAATTTTAATTTTTTATTATTATGTAATAGTTAGTAAAAAAATAGTTTCAAATTGACATTTATATATTTAACGACAAACAATAAGTTATAAAAAATTTATAATACAAATTACTAGTATGTAACGATGATTAATATATAATTAATTTTAGTTTCTCATTTCATAGTATTTAAAACATTCAATAAATAATAATACAAATGAATTATAATTTTCTCAGTGATTAAATAATTTATTATAATAAATAACATGGTGCTGGATAAGGGGAATTTTTATGGTGATCCCCTCATTGGCTAGGGTTCCCCTCTATAATGGAAGTACCACACTTCTTGATATTCAATAGTTTGGCTAAAAAATCAACCCATGTTTTTCCTCAACCCCATGTGGATGATACAAAATCTTGATTTGAATTGGTATCATTACAAGAGGTTTCACAACATCACAAATAGAAGCACTCTAGCAAAGGATGTTCCTTTTATTATATAAATAATTCATCCACTAGTAGTATTATCAAGAAAGGTGTGATGGAAAATGTAGATGCTCATCCAATGGATTATTTAGAGAGGCCGGACTAGGGAAAAATTCCCTCATTATGTAGCTTGTCCTTCCCAATGGTGAGAACCCTTGGAGATGGGAGGAGTCTGTATGTAAGATCATTCAAATTTTTGGATTCTTGGACTGGAGGTGTGTTTATCTTGGCTGAGGATTTTTTAATTTCCTTTTCCCCTGAGATAAGGTCATACTATTTTCATGGGGCATTGGATCGCTCCTTATGAAGACTACAATCATATACCACCATGAGTGGTCCGTTAACATCAATATTCACAAGCCAAAACCCTTTTAAGAAGATATGTATTAAGATTCATCACCTAAAAAATATTTTATTGAATCCAAAGATTCTTCATGATATTGAATAGAAAATTAGAGTCCCCATTCAATTCTGTAGGAAAATAGAACACATTCTTTTTATAAGAATTATTCAATAATTCTTATTGAAGATGATTTTATCAGCACAATTATCGATAGGGTAATGCCTAACACCCCTTATGATGATATTATGTAGAATTTTGAGTATAAGAAACCACATAAATATTTTGTTTTGTGTAATTATATATGAAATTCACAAGTGGGTTTTTGATAGAATCCCTCTTTCCAGGCCTGTAATTTAGTGTGTCCTTTGGCCCGGGAATTCCATTAAAAATCTAAAGATAAGGCTTCTAAACAATAAGAGTAGACACATGGAGTTAAGGCATTATATAATAAATTGCATTGATTCAAAAAATTTAGGATTCAAATATAGTCACAAGTAGATAATGTTGATTCTTGAATTAAGACTGATAATGATCATGGGCCTTTTATGTAGGAATTGGTGGGTCGTGATCATCATCCCATGAGGTTATCATAGTCATGGGTAGACCATGATAAGGAAAATGATATTATTCAAGATGAAGTTTCTTTTATTGATTTCATTATTGAGGAAAATAGTGAAGAGCTTGGTGATGAGCTTCATCTGACTGCGAATGTGAACTACAGTCACAAAGGGATGCTGATCATCCGCTATGGTAGGAAAAGAACCTATATTTTTCAAAGAATCATAAAGGAAAAATGTAATTGGTCTCAAAATTCTCAAGAAAATCTTGCAATGCTTTGAGTAACAGAGTGACCAGCAAGGGAACAGATGGTCCTTATTCAAAGAAGCCTCCATATGGGGCCTTTGTGGATATTGAATGAATTGAACCCTATTTAGGGTACTCCCTCCAACATATTATAGAATTTGGGGGTGCCACATCAGGAGGGTTTCATGGATGGTATTTCTTTGAATGAAGGACCCATGGATCCTTGAGAAATTCTAGGAGAGAAATTGAAGGATATGTATACCATATAGGTGATTTTTCAGGTGAATAAACAACAAGAAGGACCTTTGGAGACAGAATAATCTTTAGTTCTTGTTCAACATTAGTTAATTTCAAGATCTGGTGGTGGATGGGATCAAATTTCACTAGAAATCAATAAGTCCAAGTGTCATGTTGTTTTTGAGTATTTTCATCATGTTATAGAAATTTATATTAGTGTAAAGGATGTTTCATTATTCCTTGTTCCCAATTACATTATTCTTGAATTAGGGGATCTTCCGGAGTTGATGCAATTAGTTAACATCCTACGATGGTTATCAGGGCCTCCTCTCCACATGAATAAAATCATGAAGAGAAAATAAAGGCATAGGTGAATAGTGCAAATCATTTTTAAGGGATTTACTCACATAAGATTCATGAAGAACTTTATATAGAAGATGATTTTCGGCCTATTTATTTAGAGATTCAGACCCCTCTTGTAGGAGGAATGTAGAATTGATGACTTTCATGATCCCTCTATGTGGGAGGAGGTGCTGAAGGATGTTGCTAAAAGTGTATCCATGGAATCAAAGGACCTTAATGGAAATTGGAAATAAGTGAATACTTGGAGGATAGGTCTTCATCCAATAGGTAGAGTTTTTTGGTGTAGTTTCATTAATTGAGGGGATTTGCATAAATAGGATCATGATGGTCATGTCGAGATTATAAAAAAACTTTTTCTAATAATGGTTCAATTATAATGAGGTATTTTTAGCTTTATTTGACCCCATTACTATTTATTTTATTTTTATTTTAATAAAACGGCTTTGAGCATGAATTTTTCAAAATTAAAATAACAAATTATTCAAATAGAAATGTTTACTTAACAACAATGAAGAATAATTGACAATATATAATAATATAAAATTAATATAATAATTACGTTAAAATGATAATGAAAATAAAGCATATAAATTTATATTTCATGTTAATTAATGTATATATAACATAAATATATTGATATATTATCTAAATTTTCAAAAATATAAGCAATATATAATGTTATGAATAGTTTTATTCTAATGGATTTTAAAAAGATAAAAAAATGAGTGTAGGGTTTAAATATTTAAAGTTATCACTTGTGTTGAGGGTGTCAATGCAAATATTTATGAACAAATTCAACATGTGTGGAAGAATTACCACTTTTAAAAAACTAAATTAAAATAGATACATTAATTCTAAAAACATATTTATGTATATTTTAGCTATTATTTATAAATAACAAATTTTTTTGAAAGATTATAGGTTTGTATTAATAAAAATTATTAAAAATTATAATTTCAATATTATATGGAAATTAATTTTCAAAAATTAATTTTATGATATTTAATTAGTTTAAAAAAATTTCTAAAATTATTTGATCATTAATATTAATATAGAACAATAATGTAAATACCAAATAATCTAAAATTATTTGACCCTTAAAATTAATATAGAATAATAATTGAAATATCTAACAATTTAAGACATGGATAATATATATAATTAATTGGAATAATTAATTTTCATCTATGTATCAAATGGCAGTCATCCTAGAGTTTATAGTTTGAATAACATGCCCATTGAACTTGTAAACCTCCACAATGTAGTGAAGTTTGATGACATGGAGGGTGGATCTTTCTCACATATAAAAACCTCAGCTATCAACTACATTGTCTTAGATTCATTGGGAGGAGGTGAATTTTATACCTCCGAGAGGTTAAGATGTGATAATGGAAAACTTGATATATTTCTCACTGCATTAGTGGAAGGACATTTCATCCCATATTAAATACCCTAGATCTATGAATTTTCAGTCGCAAAAGGTGATGAAAATGACTTATTATATGAAAATGGATCCACTAAACCAAGTGAATATAGTGGATATCATAATACAATATGTGGATCTCATTCCTGTTGGTTCACATAGACAACTGAATGAGGATAATTGGCTAGATTTGCTTCATGTTTTAGTAGAACTAGTGAGGCCAAACATGTAACTCACTGTGGTCTACATCATTCCCATCACAGTTCGTCGACATCAACATCTTTTAAAGGAGGTCTATGGTAGGTAAATCTTCTCTCTCAAGTGGAAGATTGAATTTACTATAATGTGTTATAAGGACACAACCTTGAACATTATATAATCATTAATTAAATTAATATTCATATTGAGGATATTTTTAGGTTTATTGTTTTAGGGAATTATGCCATAAAAATTACAATTCAAATCAAAAATTACAAAGTAGACTCTCTAACTGAGTATCCCCTTTTTCATAAAATAAAAACCCCTTAAAATAAAACAAGAATAATTTTCATAATATAAATCTTCTTGAATTATTACTTTCTCTTACCCTTCTATATAACCTGTGAATAACATTTCAAAAACATGGAATGAGTATAAAAATATTATTAAGGGTTATAAAAAAAAGAAATAAAAAATTAGTCCATCGATACGTACAAAACATAATATCTTTAACATAACTCATGAAATTATATGATTTATAACTAACAGATATAAATCAAAAATCATAAAGGTGACTTGTGGAATCCCTATCATACATACATTGTAACTTTCACAGCTATATAGAGAGTTACGTTAGAATACACATTACAGTATATTCCATAAAAATATTAGGAGAAACATTAACGTTTACCTCCTTCACATTACCTAATTCATTGGAGAGCTATATCAGGATCACTCTCTCTATGTATATCACAAAACCACCCATATACGTAAACAATCCCCAATAACCAGAACATAATCATAACACATGAACAAGAATAAAGGAAAGATAACATATCCATATTGCAATAACAATATAACATTTTAAGATATTAAAATAAACAATGCTTTCTCAAAACCATTTTCAATACCAAAATACGTAAAAATGGTATAAGGTATTTAGTTTCCTTTTAAAAATCTTTTGTCTTGTTGAGAAAGACAAATATCAAATAATGATCGCGGCGGCGGAAAGGTCATTGTCACTTTACACGTTAAAAAAGAAACATTCCCTTTTTAATTTTATAAAATGCTACGTATAAAAAAGATTCCCTTTGAATGAAATGAAAATTAAAAGGGGTTTATACTCCGTAAAAAATAAATTCATGTATAAATCAAAACACACCTCAATGAAAGGTGATTGAGATGAAGTCCCTTACCTTGTGTCTGACTTGAAATGTTCATTCTTTAATCTCATGAATAATAAACTAAAGATAATTTATACTTTCTTAAGAACCTTTTTCAGGATTATTATTCATTTTATATCACTTATTACCATGTTATAAACAATATATAATCATATAAGTTAATAACGGTCGTTTTCTCAATATTGGGTACTTAAGTCAAAAATGAACATCTTATAATTACATGTTGTTCATATGGTCAAAAGACCATTATCACTTGAATGATATTCAAGATTTAGATATCATATATATCATATATATTCAGTATAAATATTTATTTATAATAGTACATAACATTTGGAGATGAGAAATGAAATACACCGTTCCTGGAGATGGTAAGTCGTACGTACACATGAACGCTACTTTCATTTCTATTTTTTATTTTAATGGAATGAAAAAATAATGATTCATATGTATATTATAATTCTAGTATAATATATTATATAATTTCATTACCTCCATACTTTATATGTTTCGTGTATGACATGAATGAGTCATATCACTTTGAGGAGGTGTTAGTCCGCACTTCCTCAAATGAAATTATCGTATTTAACCATTATGAAAACCATAAAGGTATAATATAAATGAAAAATACAGAAGCATAGAGAAAATATAAATATAATATATTTTAAATATAAATATAGTTCCATCATAATGGCCACCATGATAGGCAGTAGTAGATAATTTAACAATCATCGTTTCGTGAGGCAGTAGTTCGCCATCCACAGACACTGTATGTTTGTATCCATTAGATGGAGGTGTGTAGATGTGTAGATTGAATACTCATATTAAAAACATCATAGTATTTTTAGGATATTGGTTTTGTTATAAAATAATTGAATAAATAGATATTAGGTGGTGGGAGAAGGAAAATAAAAGAAAAGAAATTGAGAGAAGACGTTACATTTAAATCGGATAACTCCTGTTGGTTTGAACCAGAAGGATTTCTTGAATTGCCTTATCCCTAGGGGAAGGCATATAGAAAGAACACCCTTTAAAGTAAAATTAATATTTAATTTTAAAATATTAAAATATTTGAAAATTACATATTCCCTATTTACCTGGGATGTTACATCCTTTCCCCTTTTGTAAATTGTGTCATCGCAATTTTTATTCACTTATCAAATGATTTGGGGTATTGATACCTCGTAGAATTTTCATAATTACATGTTATCTCTTCAAGCATATGGTTTTTCAAAAAAACTATTACCTGATGAATTAAATTATTCTGCCACACTTTCTCTCTAAGATCAATAATATGGATTGGTTATTTCTCATAAGAAATATTTTATTCCAACTGAACTACCTCTGGCCACAAAAAATGAGATGGATCTAGCATATACATTCTCAACATTGAAACATGAAAAACATTGTGTACCTAGGATAAACATGGAGGTAAAGGCACTATGTATGCAACTGATCCAACTTTCTCTAGGATTTCATAGGATTTAATGACCCGTAGACTCAGCTTTCCATTCTTACCAAAATGTATCACACTTTTCCATGGAGGAACATTGAGAAAGACATGATAACATGCCTCGAAAGAAAGATCCTTCCACTGGTTATCTTCATAAATTTTTTGCCTACCCGAAGTAGTTCTCATGTTCTTCTAAATCAACTAGACTTTTTCTACCATCTCTTCTACCAATTCTGGTCCCATCAACTTCCTTTCACCTACTTCATCCCCAAAAGCTGTAGTTTGACACCTCTTTCAATATAATGCCACAAAGGGAGCCATCTGTATACTAGAATGAAAACTGTTATTATAAGAAAATTCAACCAATGAAATATTATGGTCCCAAATTTACTAGTAATCCATTGAGAAATCACTTAGAGTATCTTCCAATGTCTAAATTGTTCGTTCTGACTACCCATCAGTTTGAGGATGAAAAGTTGTACTAAAATTTAAATTAGTACCCAATGTCATCTAATGGGATTATTAAAAGTTATATGTAAACCTGAGAACATGATCATATACAATGGAGTGGGGAACTCCATGCATCTTGGCTATCTATTTAACATACAATTGAGAAGTTTTATCTAGAGACAATGTATCTCGAATTGGAAGGAAGTGAGCAGATTTATTCAATCAATCAACAATAACCTAGATTTCATTATTACCTCAAGATGTCTTTGGTATTACCATAATTAAGTCCATTGATATATATTCCTGTTTCCACTCAGGCACCAATAAAGGCTGATGCATCCCTTTCGGTGACTACCAGTCTGCATTAACCAATTGACAAGTCAGACACTTCACAGTAACATCAACAATATATCATTTCATTACATTCCACCAATAATACTCCTTATGATCTTTTTCCATCTTAGAACTACTAGGATGAACTGAAAAAGGATAAATATGAGCTTCACATAACAACTCATTCTTCAAATTTGAATCATAAGGAACACATAATCGCTTCCCAAATCTCAAAATACAATCATTATAAATGTTAAAATCAGCAAACATATCCTTCTAAACCAACTCTACCATTTTCTCCAACTCACCATCTTCCTTCTGTGATTTCTTAATTCTATCTAATAGAGATGAGTTCACTAACACCTGAAACCAAAGAGAGGAGTTTCCAACACCAAAAAAATCTATTCCAAAGTTCATAAATTTTTTAATCAAGGCATATTGTTCTAAATGTAACATCATTAATGTAGCATTATTTTTTGACTCAAATCATCTTCCACATTATTTCCCTTTCCCGGATGCTAATGGATCGCGAAACCATAATCTTTGGTAAATTCTAGACATCTCTTATGTCTCATGTTCAACTATTTCTGAGTAATTATATACATCATACTTTTTTTGTTGGTATATATTTCACATTTAACTCCATACAGATGATACCACCAATTGTTTTTAGAAAAAACAAAAACAGCTCATTCAAAATCATCTGTAAGATAATTTAACTCATAAGACTTCAACTAGAATGAATCATAAGCAATTACCTAATCATTTTACATAAGGACACAACCAATTACTTTCAATAAAGCATCACTATAGATAAATGACTCGCCATTTATGGAAGGCAGCGCCAAAACTGGAGAATACCTTTCCTGTCGAGTGAAATTTTTTTCATATGCATCCACTGAATCATCTTCATGCCCCAATTCTTGGATATTTTTTTTCATCCTAAGATGAACCACCTTAGGAAAATATTTCTCAAAAACAGACCTTTGAATTCATCCCAATAAAGGGAATAAATCTCTTCAATATCCCTGATATTATTCACCATCAGCAACCACTAATCGACTTCACCATCAAAACAGTTAAGTGAATGACTAACCTTTTTATTTTATGAACACCCCATGAAAGCAAAACACTTCTCTAGTGTTTTAATCCACCCTTCATCTAGAACATGGTCAGATTATCCTCCAAATGATGGGTGATGTTTCCTCATGAAATGCTCTAGTACTGACATGTTCATATATGATTGATATGGATAATCCCATTCATGGATTCTACCACCATTTATATCCTATTTGAACTATGCCATCACTGCCTAAAGTTGGTCGGTTCTGATTCTGAACATCTTAGGCTACCGATTTGGAAGGTAATTTCCTTTTGTATGCATTCCCAGCATAGATTCCCAATTTCCTCTATAAAAACCCATTCTAAACATATAAATATATTAGGTGAAGAAAATTGGTAATATTTAAATGATATATCATTTCAATATTACCATAAATTAATTTATAGATATTATGTTAACAACATCTTAACTCCTAATGTTATCTAAACCGACCTATGATACCAACTATAAGGCCCATCCTTGAACATTACATAATCTTGAATGAAGTTAATAGTTCAAATTAAAGTTTCATATAATTATGCCATAATTATTACATTAAAACTCAAAAATTACAAACTAGACTCTCTTTCTTAGTATAAATTTTATCCATAAACTAAAAACCCTTAAAAGAAAAAAGAACACTTTTCATGATATACAACTTCTTTAAATCTTCATTTTTATTTCCCTTCCTTATAACTTATGGAAATTTTTTCAAAAACATTGGGTGAGAATAAAAATATTATTAAGGGTGATAAAATAATGAAAGAAAAAATTAGTACATCGATACTTACAAAACATAAGCTCAATAACAGACCTCATGAAATCATAATATTTATGACTAACACATATAATTCATAAATTGTAAAGGTAACTTGTGGCATCCATATCATACTTACACTGTAACTTTCATAGCTACAAAGAGAGGTACATCGGAATACCCATCACAGTATATTTTTTAAATCTCTTAGGAGAAACATTAATGTTTACCTCTGTCACATTAGCCATTTCATTGGGAAGCTATCTCGGGCTCACCCACCCTAGGTTTATCACTGAACCACCCGTATACATAAACAATGCCCAAGAACCATAACATAATCATAACACATGAACAAACATAAAAGAAAGATAACATTTCCATATTGCAATCAAAATATAGAATTTAAAGATATTAAAATAATGAATGTTTCACAAAACCATTTTAAATAAAAAAACGTAAAATGGTATATGGTATTTATTTTACTTTAAAAAAAATCACAGCTTGTTAAGGAATGCAAATATCAAATAATGCTCACAGCGGTGGAAAGTTCATTTCCACCACGTACGTTAAAAAAGAAACATTCTATTTGTCGTTTAGTAAAATGATACGTTGAAAAAAGTTTCCCTATGAGTGAATTGATAATTCAATGGGGTTTATACACTGTATAAAAGAAATTCATGAATTAATCAAAATATGGCTCAATGAATGGTGATTGAGATGAAGTCCCTTACCTCGTGTCCGACTTGACCCATTCGTCCATTAATCTCTTGAATGATAAATTAAAGTTAATTTATTATTTTTTATGAAACATTTTTGGATTTATTAATCCATTTATATCACTTATTACCATGTTATATAAAATATATAATCATTTATGTTAATAACTGTCATTTTGTTTATATTTAGTACTTGAGTAAAAAATTAACTTCTTATCATTACAAGATGTCATTGTGGTAAAAATTATGTTATCTAAAATATGATATTCAAGATTTAGATATAATATATATAATATATATCTAGTGTATATATTTATTTATAACACAACAAAACATTTATAGATATGAAATGAAATTCACCGTTCATGGAGATGGTAAGTCGTACGTATGCATGAACGCTAATTTTATTTCTATTTTGTATTTTAATGGAATCTAAACACAATGATACATATCTATATTATAATTACAGTATAATACCATATATAATTTCATTATTTATATCCTTTATATGTTCCATGTATGACATGAACGAATCACATCACTTTGAGGGGTCGGTAGTCCGCACTTCCTCAAATGAAATGATTGTATTTACCCATTATGGAAACCCTAATGATATGATATAAATAAAAAATATAGAAGCATAGAGAAAATATAAATATAATATATATCAATTATAAATATAGTTCAATTATAATGTCCACAATGATAGGTGGTATGAGTTAACTGAACAATCATCATTTCGTGAGAGAGTAGTTCGTCGTCCACATCAATAGTGTGTTTATATCCATTAGATGGAGGTGTGTTGATGTGTATTTATAATATTCCTCATAATTTTTTTTTATTATATTGATTATACTGGTTTTTTTATAAAGGAATGTAATAAATAGAGTTTAGGGGGTAGGATAAGGAAAATAAAAGAAAGGAACTTCAAAGAAGACATTATCTTTAAATCGGGTTACTCTCTTTAGTTTGAACCAAAAGATTTTCTTGAATTGAATTCTTTATAGGGTAAGGCTTCTAGGAGTAAGAGAGTGATTTTTTTAGATTCATGGATCAGATTTTGGATGATAAAAGTGGCTTGAGATTTGTTAGTAATGGGATAGAGGTGGTGGCCTTTTATAAGAGGGAGGAGGGGCTCTTTAGGAATGTTTGAAAGTATTATTTTATTATAAAAAGATTTTCCAGTTTCAAAAGGTCTAAAAAATATTTAATTCTATTATATGGTTCATATATGTCTAAATAAAATCATCCAATAATAATTTGATAGGTTTTGGATATTTTTTAATCCATATCTTTTTTATTTAACCCTTTGTAAACTTATGTAACTTTTACCGTGTCCTCATATATATTAATACTATATGGTTAATATATTTACTATAAAATGACCTGTGACCCAAAATGGATAATTTATTACATTTGAAACATTATTTATGTCATTTTTTCATATCTCATATTTTTATGATTATATTATCATTTAACAAAATATTAATTGTTTTAAAAAATCATTTATGTCAATTTATAAATTATTCATATAATGTTTTTTTAAAAATTTATAACAACTTTATTCATTCTAAAAACATAATTAATTAAAATATAACATTTCATTAGTATCCCTATAATTCATGTATGTCATAAAAAGTTTCAAAATAAATTTATTTGAACCCTTTATTAATTAAGCAATTACTACATCTCCATTATGTCATAATTAAATTTATTTATTTAATGTCTAAAAACTATAAATAAAATATCGTTATGTAGGAAATATTTTTATATCTCAAATGAATATTTATAGTCCAATTGATCAGTTATATAACCCCATATACAATTATTTTACTAAAATAAATATTTCTCTGTTACTTTTGTGTTTACATTAAATTAATTAATACAATGTGTCATTCTCACTCCCATGTGGCTCTATGGGGTCCCAAAATCTACCCAAGGATTACCTTGGTCTTAAATATCTCATTCAATAGGGTTATGAAATGTTCAAGGGTAATTTAATATTATTATAGTATTATTGTTTACCCTTATTTACTAGATATACCCTTTAACCATTGTAAATAAAATATTTACTGAATTAAATATTCAAAATGTCTAAAAATAAGTGTTACCTATTTACACAATTTGGAACACCTGATTCCAAATATGGAATCCATTTTTTCAAATTCAAAACACAGAAGTGTCAGAAATTAATTTAAAATTAATTCTAGTTGTCATAACGGAAAAGCGTATTTTTAAGAAATAATACCTATCAAAACATTGACCTTTGTTTATGTTAAATTTAAGAGTGAAATTACATCCAATGAAAAAAATTGGATTAAATGGTAAAAATATAATCATGTTATACATTAATCCCAATTAAAATAATAACTTAACTATATAAATAAATTAAATGAAAAGGGTGTTTTGAATTAAATTGCAATATTTTTTCACAATTAATTAAAAAATGAACATTATCAGAAAAATACAAACATTTCATCCAAATACAATTTTGATGGCCCAATTCTAAAGAAAAATTTTATTTTTTCAAATAGAACATATAAAAGTGAAAAAATCTATATTTAAAAAGGGTTCTCCATCAAAAGGAGGTAAATCGACCTTTTAAATAATATTCAAGTATTTATGCTTAAAATTTGATTCATTCAAATTTTAAGGCTCTAAATATTATTGGATAAATGTAAAAACAATTAAAAAACATTTTTCATCATGTTTTTGTGATTTTTGTTCATTCCCTCCAATATAAAGACTATGTGTTAACTACCATTTAATGTAATAATATTATATTATTTTTTCAGTATAACTCAAAATTGTGTAAATCATATGATTTAAAAGAAAATTGTTGTTGTGTATTAGGTATTCCATCAAACATAGAATCCCCTTTAAAGTAAAATAAAAATTTATTTCACTAATATTAAATAATATGAAAATTTCATATTCGTTATTTACCTATGATGTTACATGTAAAACACCAATTGAAGGTAATATGTCATGTGTTGTAACATGTTACACTGCATGACTAAATATTGCTCCCTACCAGGGTTTAGATATCCGGATAATATGATATGTTTGAGTATGTTACCATAAAAAATTAAAATGAACTATCAAAAATTTTACAATAAATAAATTAAAGAAAATGCTATGACTTATGGATCTCATATTTCCCTAGCATGTCACATATGTCACAATATAGATTCCAGTATATACCTACATGAATAATCAAGAAGATGTGATAGATATTATCAATTTATTGGTGTTACCATAACATTAAATATAACATGTATTTAACATATCTTGATATACTATGTGTGATTCCACCTTCAGTTGAAATCCTTCCCCCTTGCTAGCTTCAGGGAATGCTGCATTGGTAGTTTTATCGATGTTTTTGGAATGTGTTGAACTTCCAAATAGACGCATAACTCCATCACATTGGTGACACTCTATAATATGAAAGTGTATGTGAGGCCCTCCAACCCCAACATCATATATCCCAGTAGTTTAGTATGTAGGATTCTAGCCAATGAGACCCTGATATAGCTTCCTTGATATTTAAATTGGTAGTTGAGAGTTTTTAAAATATTTTGTAATTTATTTTATAATAATATGATATTCAAAAATTGATTAATCAATACAAGAATATATATACTTATATTAGTAGCTAGAAGACTGTCTTACATGAGATGATATAGTGAAAAATTATGTCTCAATGCACTGGCATATTTTTGTGTCTGACTACACCTGTAATGTATAATATTTCATAAATAATAATTCATTTTGTACAATATAACTCAGACTTGAATCAGAAAAAAAATAAAAATGAGTGATCAAACTATCATTAATGTATAGAATCATTGTGAACATCTATGGGATCCTCTAAACCGGCAATAATAAGGTCCACATGATAGATGTACTCCCTTTCCCACAACAATGGATGGATGACACATCTCCAAATATCTTAGTATTTTAATTTTTGTATAGTAATTAATGATCTATATTTTTATTCCAAGAAGGTATATTCTCAGCTATATATCTTATATTGATATAAGTCTTTATGCATCCTCAAGCACATAATATGGACATAAAATCTCATTTGATCAGTAATAATTGTCTTTATAATGAGCTACATGATATATTCCCACATCTTATGCATGACAGTCTACTCATCAACATCATTAGGTAAATGTCTGAAGTGTGTGCCAATTCATCTCATAGATAGATTACTGTTATCAGTTTCTATGTCATATTCCTAAATTTATAGTCATAAAAATCGATGTACAATCTCATTATGTTCTCTATTATGGGGTCTTATAACTTCATCACCCAAAATAGTTACACTATGAATAAATTCATCATCTTCCTTAGTGATGGTCACCAATATCCCTCCCTCTATGTCCCTCGCTATCCCTCTCAGGAAAATGGAATGTGTGATTTTAAAATGTCCATCTCTAGAGTAGAAAAAATGATATGATGATCAAAAAATGTGCAATCGAGTACATTGATCCCATAAAAACATTCATTAAATTGGTATGGTATAATAGTGTGTGGTGGTGGAATGTGATGATAGTAGTGAACCCTATACATCCAAACACAATGATCCTCATGACCTATTAACACCTCAGGTGAAGCATACATACACTTCTCTAATACTAGAGTTTCATCCACCATCTCAACACATAAAAATAAAAATACTATTAAGTAAAATAATAAAATATTAAGTGAAATGAAGAATAATTTTCTCCATATCGTATATATATTTTATGTAAATATTTTTAAATATATATTTGTTCAATTGAATTATTTATTTATATATATATAAATATGTATATATTTAATTATAAATAAATCCACAACCTTAAAAAGTTAATTTCTAAACCCCATTATATCCATATGACTGTAATAACTAAGAATAAATTTAGTCTCCTCTAGATAAAGCAATAATGATCCCCTCAATTGAGGATGAAATTCCATAAAATGTTAAAAAATTAATATACACCGAAAAAAACTATATTTTGGATACCTTTTAGAAAATTTTAGAGCTCTAAAAAATGATTAAGTATATCTTACTAATTCACCACAAAATAGATATTTTTTCAATATTTGATTTGATATGTCTTACACCCCAAACCGTCACCCTAATCGAAATTTATGTTTATTTGAAATTCAAGTCATGTTTTCAACTTATCTTATATTGTTCCTTAATTTATAAATTTCTATGACATCCAATTGTTATTAAATTACTATTACTCAATAATAATTTTGAAAATATTAATTTATATTAATTTTTTAATTTTTTATAATCTATTGTTTACTAAATATCTTATATATTAAGTGAAAATGCATATATAGTATTATACAAATCAGATTTAATTAAATATATTATATTTATATCAATATAAAAAATATTTAGATATTAGTATATGGTTTTTAATCATATATGTTTTAATGGGGTATACATTTTATCATCATTAAAATATCACTGATAAAGGCCACCATTTATACATTCTAAAAACTCATTGATAAATGTGACATTTATCAAGGTTTTTAGCTAGAATTGATAAAGGTCTACCCTTTATCAGTGTTTTTTATCAATATAAAAGGGTAGTTCATGAAATTTCATGATCTTCTGTAACACCCCGAGCTTCCACGATACGCCTCTCTTTCAATAATGCAATAGCTTGCATTGTACGCAAGTTCGAGTTCTAACACACCGCAACTAATCAAAGTAGCCGTTATGAATAGTAATAACCACCTTTTAAATTTATAGAAATATTATATTTCAAAATGGACTTCATTTTTGTATTCCTAATATTGAAATTAGCCTATGTTGAATTTTTTGTAATTTTCCGAGAACTTCCAAATTTTTATGAATAGTGAAAAATACTTAAAACAACTTTTTTAATCAAAATAATTTATAGTGATAAGATATACTATTTAGTGGTTTTAAGGTATAATTAGAATATATTTTTACCATTTTATCCAATGGTGGTCATTAGAATTAATTTAACATTGAAATTGGACATAAACAATTGCCAATCTTTTGATATAAATTGCTTCTTAAAAACACGCTATTTGTCGTAACAGCGGGAATTAATTATAAAATTAATTAATGAAACTTATATGTTTGGAATTTTTTAAAATAGGCATCATTTTTGAATTCGGAATATCAATTATAGCTTAGGGTGAAATTTTGGCCTTGTTCTGAAAAACTTCAATTTTTGATGAATAGTGAAACCACTAAGTGGTAGTTAAATAACTGATTTTTCGTTTAAATGAAATATTACCACTTCTGTGATTTTATTTTCCAAAATCCGACATACATGGTTGTCATTATGAAGTAAAATGTGGTTCAATGAGATCAAAATAATTTTTTGGTGAATATTAACTTTTAAGTTCTTAATCGCGATTAGAGGTAATTAGTGTAGTTTAAGGTAAAAATAATGTTTTAATAATATGATATGAGCATGACACTTGTCCTACTCATATTGGATGAGTCATGGACGACCAAGACAACCCATGGGTCAACTTGGGGACCCCATGGAGCCACTTTA
The DNA here is from genome assembly GCA_963277665.1 of Viscum album. NCBI lineage: Eukaryota > Viridiplantae > Streptophyta > Magnoliopsida > Santalales > Viscaceae > Viscum > Viscum album. Next base: position 44,565,414 of record OY728162.1, read on the forward strand.
GTTGGAAAATGACATTAATATATATTTATTTAATGTTAAAATTAAATTGACACAAACATGAGTTATTTTACTAAAACAGTTTTTAAGTGGGGTTACACAAGTCCAAATTTTGATTATAAATATTCCTTAGAAAGAAAAAAAGATTTCCTACATCATAGTATTTTTTTTATAAATTTTAGACATTAAATAAATTAAATTATTTATGACATCATGATGATGCAGCGATGGACTCATTATTTAACGATTTAAATAAAATGGGAAGATAATGCAAAATCCAAGGCTTACAGTTGTCCAAAGCCAATTGGATGAGGAGATTTCGAACCCTTATCACCTTAGCCTATAATTATATATGTGTGGGACCTTTAGAATTCGAAAATCATTGCGTAATAATGTAACATTTCAATCTTTCCAGAAGAGCCCCTCCTCTCCTCTTATAAAAGGCCCCCAACTCTCCCACATCATTTACACATTCAAGCCATTTGGCTCGTCCAACCTCTGAACAAATACTCTCCCAACTTCCCTCTCTTACTCCTAGAATCCTCACTTTGGGCATAACGCTTCTCAAGGAAGCCTTTGGCTCAAATCAAAAAGAGTTACCCGATTTTGAGGTAATGTCTTCTCTAATGTTGTTTTGTTTTATTTTTCTTCTCCAACCCCCTAAACTCTTTTTATTCATTTATTTTGTAACAAAACCAGTATCCTCAATATACTAGGATGTTGTTATAAGAAGGATTATAGCTACACTTACACACACCTACATCTAATGGTTAAAGAACATACGGTTTCTGTGGATGGCGAATTTCTGCCTCACGAAACGATGATTGTTCAACACTCATATAACACCTCAAAAGGTGGACATTAAGATGTCACTATTTTTATATATGATATATAATATGTTTATGTTTTACTTATGCTTCTTTATTTCTCATTTATGGAATACTTTATGATTTCCATTATGGGTAAAACACGATAATTGCATTTTAGGAAGTGCGGACTACCGCCCCCTCAAAGTGATTTGAATCGTTAATGCCATATGTGGGATTTATAAATGATGGAGTAAATTGTATTATACACTATATTATACTGGAATTATATTATACATTTATATCATTATGATTTAGTTCCATGAAATATGAAATTGAAATGAATGTAGCGTTCATGCGTATGTACGGCTTACCGTCTCCATGAACGGTGCATTTCATTTCTTACCTCTAAATGTTACGTAACATTATAAATGAATGTATATACTGGATATATAAGATATATATGACATCTAAATCATGAATATAATTCTGGATATAATGTATATTCTACCACATGAACAACTTGTAATTATAAGAAGTTTATTGTTGACTCAAGTTACCAAAGATCGACAAAATGACCGTTATTAACTTAAATAATTACAAAATGTTCATAACATTGTAATAAGTGATATAAAAAGGATAATGAAATTTAAAATGGTTCTTAATAAGGTAGATATTAACTATAGTTTATTATTCAGGAGGTTAAAGAACGGTTGAGTCAAGTCGGACACAAGGTAAGGGAACTTCTTAACCCAATTTTCATTCTTTGGGTTAATCTCCTACTTTCAAATTATGTCATGATATTATTATGTCCTATTTTGTATTTTTACATTATTTATGTGTACCTATAGTGAATACACATAATATATCTATTTTATTTTAAAAATGATCTTTTAAGTACTTCGTCTCAATCCCCTTTCATTGAGGCATATTTGGTTTTATACACAACTTTATTTTATACGGTGTATAAACCCCTTTGACTTTTACATTTATTCAAAAGGAATCTTTTTTATACGAAGCGTTTTTCTAAACGACAAAAGGGAATGTTTTCCTTCCGTACTTATGCGGCGACAACGACTTCTCCGCCATCGTGACCATTATTTGAGATTCGGCTTCCTCTACAAGCCATCATTTTTTTTAATGAAAAATAAATACAACGTTTTAACTTTCTTTTATTTTGGTATTGAAAATGGTTTTGAAAGCGTTTTTATTATATCAATGTGTTGTATTTATATCTTGTGATTGAAATATGGAAATGTTATGTTTCCTTTATGCATGTTTTATGTGATATGATTATATTATGGTTTATGATATGTTTAAACCTATTCATATGTGGAATGCATTGGACTTAATAAGTGACGGGTGGAGCCCGCTATAGCTCCTCGATGCATCGGCAGGTCTCATGAGACAAACTAGTGTCTTGCCACGAGGCCTTGACAAAAGCTTATTTGTGGTCTTGGCACGAGGCCTTGACTACGTGGTTATGATAGTCTGGCATTATGCATTCCATCATTATGAAAGTGGTTATTGATATTGCATGTGATTATTCGACCAGTAGAATATCCATGTGAAGATGTAAATGGCATTATCTCATTTTACTTTTGCCATATTATGTTGATGTTCAAGTTTAAAAGGCTTTTGTTTTAGTCATACATTGCCTTAAATGTTTATGTTTATTTATGAAAGCTTCCGCAATATTGTTATCCTTACTGAGCATCTGAGCTCACCCCTTTCAATGTTTTAATATTTTCCAGGATGTGAAGAAGTATTTTATGAATGACCTGCAGGTATTGTCAGAAGAGGATATGAGTGTGGACTATGAAGACCATGTTATTGTAGTTTTTCACCTAATGATCTAATGTAACGTTTATGAATGTATCTAGTGTTTCCAAGGCTACTAAACTAATCGGTCTTTCGAGACATGATCTTTTGTGATCATGCCAATGTTACGAAGTAATGCACCGACTCTGGGTAGCTGGGGTCGGGGCGTTACAGTTTGTATCAGAGGCAGTTTAGTACTAACCTTGGAAGCTTGATGTAGATAAACTCTGATTAGAGCACATAGCCCAAATATAGACCTTGAGGATTGGTATAGAATAACTTCCTAGAATTTTGGTATTATAGAGATGTTATGAGTTTTCCGAGCAATACATCCCTGTCTGGATACGAGAAGGTTGAGCCGGCTCTGGCATAGATGTACCTAGGGGTAAAACCTGAAAACACCGCTTTGAGCTAGACTCGAACGGGAACTGGTGCACGACAACGGGCCTTGCTGCACTCTTGGTTACGACACTCCCGGGGGATATGCTTAGGATAATTCTCATTTTTTTTACAAACCACTATGAAGGGTTATGAGTATATACTTTATAAAAGAAAACATTTCTTTTTATGATTATGGATTATATCCATAAATAGTTCAATTTATGTAAAGTGTTTTACAAATATGGAATTATGTATTTTAATTCATAAACTAATCTAGTTTATTCCATTGTTTAGAAATGGCGCCTAGTGGAAGGAATGGAAACCGTATCAATGCACGCACTCCGTGTAGGGATTTCCCTCCTGCTCAAGATAATTATGGTGGAGCTAGTGATACAACTGGTGCTGATCAGCTTCTCACCGTACTGGGACAACTCACACAGGTTATGAATAATAACCTTACTCGTATGGAGCACCCTGATCCGCAATGTGGAGGATAAATGCTAGACCGTTTCATGAGGCAACAACCACCAACCTTCAATGGGAGTACAAATCCTATAGTAGCTGAGCAATGGATAAATTCCTTAGAGAAAATATTCCATGCCTTGGGGAGTAGTGAAAGGGAGAAAGTTGTCATGGCAGTTTACCGCCTTACTGGAGATGCCGATCAATGGTGGTCGCTGATTCAAAACACAAAGGAAGATGATGACGTATTGAATATGGAATGGAGGGAGTTCAAAGAGCTTTTCTTAGAAAAATATTTTCCTCGTGACCATCGAGCAGATATGGAATGGAAATTTCTGAGTTTGAGGCAGAAGGAGGATGAGAATGTCGCAAAGTATGAGGCTAACATTACAAGGTTAGTGAGGCATGCTGCCGATTATATACGTAACCCAAGGAGTAAGATTGATCGTTTCTTTGATGGGTTAAAACCATTTCTCCGTCAAGCTTTAGTATCACAATCCTTCTCATCATACGAAGATATTGTCTCGTGTGCTATCAAGACAGAAAAAGAATTCTCTAAGTCATACGACAACAAAGTAAAGCAAGAGAAGAAGAGAACGGTGGAACAAGAGACAGATAAAGGGAAAAAGGGAAAGAAGGATTTTCCATTATGTGATAATTGTGGGAAAAATCACCCTGGTACTTGCCTAAAAGGAATGAGAGTTTTTTATAAATGTGGAGAAAAGGGTCACCAGGCTCGTGATTGCAAGGGAAAGAAAGAGGCTGTCAAAGTTGAATGCTATAATTGTTGGGAAATGGGGAATTATGCAAATGAATGTCCTAAGCGTCAAGGAAACTTACCTCAGAAAAGGCCAAGGGATCAAGGCCAATATTATGCTGTGACTACAGTTGAAGCGGAATAATTAATGTATTGGTGCTTTTGGACTCAAGGATTATATTCTGGTTATAAAAATAATGTGATATATATATGGATTGTACTACAGTACTTGTTGATTTCAGTAATGTTTTAATATGATTAAGGTAATCATATTTTTAGTATGTGACAATAAGAGAAACTTTTCTTTGTTTGGGGAATCTGATGTTACAATTGATTTTGGAATTTAGAGACCTTTTAGAGAAAGTCTGGAAGGAGGTATTTTGGATAACTATTAAGGTTGGAATGGATTAAGTTGAACCATGGATAGTATTATTTAAGGTTAAAGAATTTATGAAGATTATTTTTGGAATATTATAATACTATAGTTTTAGGAAAAAGGACAACCTGCAGGGTGGGGAATAACCCGTCGCGTCGAACAAAGCTGCAGGAATCGAACCCACAACCATAGTGCGACAAGCCTTTATTTCCTACCACTAGGCTACATGAAGTCCTTGGTTATTACAAAATAGTTTTACTAATCTAAATGGTATGTGTTAACATTTTGAACCTTATACAATTAGGATAAATAGAATATTTTTGAGTTCCGTTACCATTTGGAGTAAAAGTTGGGTTTGTGGTAAAAATTTATTAACAAAATAAAGTATACATAACAAGTATGTATATTACCTTAAGATATTAGTAAATATCCTAAATAAATTCCTCAACATTATAAAAGGTAACTTAAAACAAAAATGTTGTCGGTTAACTTTTCCAACTGGGGATTCAATGACCGTTTAACCAATCACAAGTTTGTGATTTTCTTGTGGTTAAACTTTCTCCTAATCCTGTTTTCTATAACTCTCCATCAGACCTTGATGGTTTGTTTCTCCTCCATATCCATATTTTCATATAATCCTAGAATGGGCGATATCGGGTGACCTTTGTACATATCTTGCTTTCTTTTAATGTTATATATTTATTAACCTTATTTCCGATGTGGGTTTTCCTCAAAGGTATTTTCTCTTTTCAACCTTTTATTTTCAATGAAAATTTTCAAATTGCGAGGACGCAATTTATTGAAGGAGGGGAGAATGTAACACCCCGAGCTTCCACGATACGCCTCTCTTTCAATAATGCAATAGCTTGCATTGTACGCAAGTTCGAGTTCTAACACACCACAACTAATCAAAGTAGCCGTTATGAATAGTAATAACCACCTTTTAAATTTATAGAAATTTTATATTTCAAAATGGACTTCATTTTTGTATTCCTAATATTGAAATTAGCCTATGTTGAATTTTTTGTAATTTTCCGAGAACTTCCAAATTTTTATGAATAGTGAAAAATACTTAAAACAACTTTTTTAATAAAAATAATTTATAGTGATAAGTTATACTATTTAGTGTTTTTAAGGTATAATTAGAATATATTTTTACCATTTTATCCAATGGTGGTTATTATAATTAATTTAACATTGAAATTGGACATAAACAATTGCCAATCTTTTGATATAAATTGCTTCTTAAAAACACGCTATTTGTCGTAACATCGAGAATTAATTATAAAATTAATTAATGCAACTTATATGTTTGGAATTTTTTAAAATAGACATCATTTTTGAATTCGGAATATCAATTATAGCTTAGGGTGAAATTTTGGCCTTGTTCTGAAAAACTTCATTTTTTGATGAATAGTGAAACCACTAAGTGGTAGTTAAATAACTGATTTTTCGTTTAAATGAAATATTACCACATCTGTGATTTAATTTTCAAAAATCCGACATACATGGTTTTCATTAAGAAGCAAAATGTGGTTCAATGAGATCAAAATAATTTTTTGGTGAATAGTAACATTTAAGTTCTTAATCGCGATTAGAGGTAATTAGTGTAGTTTAAGGTACAAATAATGTTTTAATAATATGAGATGAGCATGAAACTTGTCCTACTCCTATTGGATGAGTCATGTCCGACCAAGACAACCCATGGGTAAACTTGTGGACCCCATGGAGCCACTTTAGTTGGAAAATGACATTAATATATATTTATTTAATGTTAAAATTAAATTGACACAAACATGAGTTATTTTACTAAAACAGTTTTTAAGTGGGGTTACACAAGTCCCAATTTTGATTATAAATATTAATTAGAAAGATAGAACGATTTCCTACATCATAGTATTTTTTTTATAATTTTTAGACATTAAATAAATTAAATTATTTATGACATCATGATGATGCAGTGATGACCTCATTATTTAACGATTTAAATAAAATGGGAAGATAATGAAAAATCCAAGGCTTATAGTTGTCCAAAGCCAATTGGATGAGGAGAGTTTGAACCCTTATCACCTTAGCCTCGAATTATATAAGTGTGCGACCTTTAGAATCCGAAAAGCATTGTGTAATAATGTAACATTTCAATCTTTCCAAAAGAGCCCCTCCTCTCCTCTTATAAAAGGCCCCCACCTCTCCCACCTCATTTACACTTTCAAGCCATTTGGCTTGGCCAAACTCTGCCCAAATACTCTCCCAACTTCCCTCTATTACTCCTAGAAGACTCACTTTGGGCAGAACTTTTCTCAAGGAAGCCTTTGGCTCAAATCAAAAAGAGTTACCCGATTTTGAGGTAATGTCTTCTCTAATGTTGTTTTGTTTTATTTTTCTTCTCCAACCCCCTAAACTCTTTTTATTCATTTCTTTTGTAACAACACCAGTATCCTAAATATACTAGGATGTTGTTATAAGAAGTATTCTAGCTACACTTACACACACCTACATCTAATGGTTAAAGAACATACGGTTTCTGTGGATGGCGAATTTGTGCCTCACGAAACGATGATTGTTCAACACTCATATAACACCTCCAAAGGTGGCCATTAAGATGTGACTATTTTTATATATGATATATAATATGTTTATGTTTTACTTATGCTTCTTTATTTCTCATTTATGGCATACTTTATGATTTCCATTATGGGTAAAACGCGATAATTTCATTTTAGGAAGTGCGGACTACCGCCCCCTCAAAGTGATTTGAATCGTTAATGCCATATGTGGGATGTATAAAGGATGGAGTAAATGGTATTATAAAATATATTATAATGGAATTATATTATACATTTATATTATTATGATTTAGTTCCATTAAATATGAAATTTAAATGAAAGTAGCGTTCATGCGTACGTACGGCTTACCGTCTCCATGAACGGTGCATTTCATTTCTTACCTCTAAATGTTACGTAATACTATAAATGAATGTATATACTGGATATATAATATATATATGACATCTAAATCATGAATATAATTCTGGATATAATGGATATTCTACCACATGAACAACTTGTAATTATAAGAAGTTTATTGTTGACTCAAGTTACCAAAGATCGACAAAACGACCGTTATTAACTTAAATAATTACATAATGTTCATAACATTGTAATAAGTGATATAAAAAGGATAATGAAATTTAAAATGGTTCTTAATAAGGTAGATATTAACTCTAGTTTATTATTCAGGAGGTTAAGGAACGGTTGAGTCAAGTCGGACACAAGGTAAGGGAACTTCTTAACCCAATTTCCATTCTTTGGGTTAATCTCCTACTTTAAAATTATGTCATGATATTATTTTGTCCTATTTTGTATTTTTACATTCTTTATGTGTACCTATAGTGAATACACATAATAGATCTATTTTATTTTAAAAATGATCTTTTATGGACTTCGTCTCAATCCCCTTTCATTGAGGCATATTTGGTTTTATACACAACTTTATTTTATACGGTGTATAAACCCCTTTGACTTTTACATTTATTCAAAAGGAATCTTTTTATACGAAGCGTTTTGCTAAACGACAAAAGGGAATGTTTTCCTTCCGTACTTATGCGGCGACAATGACTTCTCTGCCGCCGTGACCATTATTTGATATTCGGCTTCCTCTACAAGCCATCATTTTTTTTAATGAAAAACAAATACAAAGTTTTAACTTTCTTTTATTTTGGTATTGAAAATGGTTTTGAAAGCATTTTTATTATATCAATGTGTTTTATTTATATCTTGTGATTGAAATGTGGAAATGTTATGTTTCCTTTATGCATGTTTTATGTGATATGATTATGTTATGGTTTATGATATGTTTAAACCTATTCATATGAGGAATGCATTGGACTTAATAAGTGACGGGTGGAGCCCGCTATAGCTCATCGATGCATCAGCAGGTCTCATGAGACAAACTAGTGTCTTGGCACGAGGCCTTGACAAAATCTTATTTGTGGTCTTGGCACGAGGCCTTGACTATGTGGTTATGATAGTCTAGCATTATGCATTCCATCATTATGAAAGTGGTTATTGATATTGCATGTGATTATTCGACCAGTAGAATATCCATGTGAAGATGTAAATGGCATTATCTCATTTTACTTTTGCCATATTATGTTGATGTTCAAGTTTAAAAGGATTTTGTTTTAGTCATACATTTCCTTAAATGTTTATGTTTATTTATGAAAGCTTCCGCAATATTGTTATCCTTACTGAGCATCTGAGCTCACCCCTTTCAATGTTTTAATATTTTCCAGGATGTTAAGAAGTATTTTATGAATGACCTGCAAGGATTGTCAGAAGAGGATATGAGTGTGGACTATGAAGACCATGTTATCGTAGTTTTTCACTTTATGATGTAATGTAACGTTTATGAATGTATCTATTGTTTCCAAGGCTACTAAACTAATCGGTCTTTCGAGACTTGATCTTTTGTGATCATGCCAATGTTACGAAGTAATGCACCGACTATGGGTAGCTGGGGTCGGGGCGTTACATCTGCAGTAGTTTTTAAATAGAATTTTTCCATATATAAATACCTTTATATAAAATATTTTATATGTTGCAACCTGAATCAGTGCTTACTTGAAGCTGATAATGTGAATACTTTATGAGTGCTAAAAATAAATGATATGGTATCCCTTAATTAATGATAAATATATAACTCATACATCAAACATTTTTATTAGTACAATTTTTAGTATTTATAATGTGTTTCTCTTGTTAGGGAATTTTTTAGCACTGATGAAAGGTACCTATCTATCAATAATTATTTTTTGTGATCATAATGGGATGTGTTTAATATAGAGGAATATATAATACTGTGTGGTACATTATGTTAATGCAATAAATTATGCCATAAAAAATTAATTATTTCTAGGTAATTGACCACCCCTGTATTAACTCTATTTTTAGTGGGAGAAAGTTTGGGTGGCTTATTGATGGGAGAACCCATAATAAAAACTAAGTCCCATATAATCAGTAGATAATTAAAATACATAATCTAGGCCACCTTGTATATTGTAGGAATTCCATCCATGAACCCCATTTATCTTTTTTTTACAATTGATGAATACACGATACAATTTCTTTTTCATTAATTGTTTTAAAACAATACGGAATTAATTTTGATTAAAGTTATAAATTTTTTTATCCTAAAATGATTCTATAGCTCTACATTGAAATAGAATTATATACACACTATATTTCATAAAACCCTTTCATTTTTCCTAGTTTCCATTGGATTCAATTACTGTTTTTACATCATATTACACTTTTATTTATCATCATAAATTCAATTTTGAATATGATAGTACTTAAACATCATTTTCTACTTAAATCGAATAGTTTAGATATCTAATATAAGATTTCAATTTTTTTTTGATTTTAAGGATTCATGATTTTTTTAAAACACAATGAATGAATAATTCCTATATTAAATATAAAACCATGATTTTAGAAATTTTTGTTTCATATTTTTAATAAAATAAAAAATCAATCATTTATTATATGGGTTAATTGAATTTAATTTATTATATTAATTAATGTTTTTAATTATTTGGTTTTAATTGTATCCAAAAAATTTCAACATTTATTCATTATGGTATACAATTGGAAGGATTTTTTCAACAAAAAATTATAACAGTTTTATAGCTACAATAATAGAAATCTCCATTCATTAAAAATATTTATTACAAATTTAATTTTTTAGTTGAAGAATTTGTTTAATTACAATTTTTTTTTATTTTTATTAAAAATGAGTAACTAATATATTAACGGATCATAGATAAGGTAAAATAAGAGAAGACATCAAGCTGGGTAACAATTCCAACTAGACATGTCAGTCTTTCGAGAGGAATCAAGTAGCTAAATTATGAGCCACCATATTACCATTACATTTGGTTAAGGATAAGGAATAAGCTGAAAATTAGAGAAAAAGTGACTGGATATTCTATACAAGAAAGAAAAAAGGATGGAGGTCATCCTATAGAGTAAATATATAATAAAAGATAATGTGGAAATCTGATTCCATATTTATGGATTCCCACCATTCTTCTAATAATAATTACATTACAAGAAAAATTGCTTAAGATTCAGCAATTGTATGTAAGAGTGGAACCATAAAAGAAAATTGAAAATTCGTGAAGATTTTCCTTTGAGTTTCATGGGATATGGTGCTGAAACATGTGATGCCTTTGTCAAAAGGTGAAATGTTAAAGATAATTTTTAGGGTTCCAGCAATGGGGGTTCCATGTATAGGTATCATACTTATAAAAGGGTTTCCAAACATATTCTCATTGTTGTTCAATGCTGATAACCAGTGGGATTCATTCTCAACCCCATATGTGAAAGGGTTGGAGGCCTAGTTAAAGAGAATTTGTTTCTCGTCACCCAAGTGATTCAAGCCACATTGTAATGGGAAGCAAGGTCCTCAACAAAAATGTGAGAAGATAATTTTATGAGAAGATCCAAGAGATCCAGAGCCATGTCTAGTAGGTTGTTAGCATGAGGGTTGATAGTGCGCCAGGCATTCTTCGCTCTGGGGAAGTGGGCAATGGAATGAAAGGGAGATTCAGGCATGGACACACAGATAGGGAATGTTGGGTTGTCTAAGACATGGAGAAATGTAAGGAACCCCATAAAATTAAGGATCCCAGCATAAAACTTCCTCCAGAAATAATGATCTATAGGGAAGACAAGTAAGCTCCAGATAGATTTACAAAGAGCCTCTACCTCCAGAGTCAGAGTAGTTGTAGCTAGAGCGAACCCAAATTTAACAGTATATTTTCTAGAGTTTTCCACACTCTAGAATATACAATAATGACCCAAATATCTATCCACCGTGACTCTAAAAATAATTTTCTTATCCCTATTGTGGAACATGGAGGATATTCTCTCAGGGCACCTTCCTCTTCCTTCCCCATTAAAATGGGAGAGAACCATTGCATATTTGAGGCCTTCAGGTGTGAGGGAAGATACTTTGAGCCCATTTCCATCGACTATCAATGGTTCCATCCAAATATTAATGGAATATCCATTTCTAATTCTCTAGTAAATCCCCTCCGTAGGGTCACATGTGATCCCCACAGGCTATACCAGATGAACCTATGGTGGAGGCCTAATATAGAACTAAAAAAATCAGTATATGGAAAGTGTTTGTCCTTGAAAAAATGTACATAGAGAGAATTAAGGTGTTGAATGATCCACTATAATTTTTTTGAAAAAATTGTGAAAATGAAGAGGCGAAGAATCCTAAACCCATTCCATTACGTGGCTTGGGTTTACATATCTTATCCCAAGAAATCTAGTGGGTTTTTTGTTTTCCATCAATGAGTCCCCACCAAAAATTAGAGAATCATGGTTGGATATGATCGATAATGAAACCACCAAGCATAAATGGTGTCATAAAATAGAAGTTGGTGTACTAGAAGACCGATTTAGTGAGGATTTATATTCCTAATTTCAATAATTTTTTTAACTACAACCTTGAATTTTTTATTTACCTCTTGAAAATGATGTAGAAATATTAATTTTTGAAGATAATGAATACTAGAGGAAGCCTAAGGTACTTGTGGTGTTTATCATCCATTTTGAAGCCATATGCTTGTTGGAGCTCAAACATCCTTTTATGAGAATCCCACATAGATATAAATTTCATATTTAAAGAGGTTGATAGCTTTCTATAAAGAATTATCATAGTGGCAGAGATGACGGAAAATATTCTTGCATTCATCCAATGTTCCCTTAGAGAAAAAGAGACAATCATTGACATAGAAGTGATGAGAAGTGGGAGGCCAATGAAGACGTGTCTTTTCTCCATGAACAATATTATCCTTATCTACTACTAAAATGAAATTAGAGAATATTACATCCATTAAAATGAATCGGGAAAGAAAAAGGGGGTCTCCCTGGAGAATCCCCCTAGAGGGTGGGAAGATACTTGAAATCCCTCCATTAATGTAGATCTTGAATGAGATGGCAGAAAAAGATTTCAGAATGATGTCAACCCATATTGAGTAGAATCCCATTTTTCTCAGTATGAATTAGATGAACAGTCATTCCATTCTATAAAAATATTCAGTCATGTCCATCTTATAGGGCTTGAAACCTTATTTGGACACATTACAAGTCATTATAGAGTGAATCATTTCATGGGAAGTAATCGGATTGTCTGAGAAAATCCTATTGGGGACAAAGGAACATTGTTTTTTAGAGACAATGGAAGGTAGAAAGGTATGAAGGATGTTAACCATAAGCTTGGAGAAAATTTAATAGGTTTAATTGCACTAGATAATGGGTCAAAACATAGAAATAGAAAATGGTTTTTGGGTGTTAGGAATGAGAGTGGTGATGGTTTCGTTAGTGGAGGATATATTGGTCTTCCTGTGCCAAAGGTCCCTTATTAGGATCGACACATCATTCCCCACAAAGTACGATATGATTTTAAAGAAGAGTGTGTAGAATCCATCTAGGATTGGGGCATTGGTGGAGTGGATTTTTTTGGGAGAAAAGGATTTCCTCCTATGTAACATCCAGGGTGAGCATGTAATTCAGAGCCTCCATAAAAATGGGCATAACGTAGGAGGAAACCTCGGTGCGGATGGAGGGCTCAATATTCGTGTAAAGATCCTGAAAAAAAAAATAAATTACATGGCCATGGATCTCATCCTCATTCAGGACATTACTTCCATCATGTGAGGAAAGGCATGAAATAAGGTTTTTGTGATACCTTTCAAATGCTATCTCGTGAAAATAATGTGTATTTAAGTAACTTTATTTGATATGAATATCAAAAAAATGCATTAAAGGGAACATTTATTTTCTTCTAAGGGTTTCATTGAGTTCAGTATCTAGAATTTCAATTTTGGAAATGATCTAGAAAAATGGTGGGAGAGAGTGGAGCTTGGAGTGTCATTTTTCAATGGAATCGCATTACCGATATGGTTGGTGGAACCACCTACCACTCCATTTCTTGATGTTACACATGACTTAATTAGTTATATCATGAATTATGGTTCCACTCATAGTCCATCCTACTTTATCACCTTTTCAATGAACCTTTCCCTCATCTAGTATCATTCAAAAATAAAAGGCATCTCACGTTTTGGCTTTGTTTGGACGTTATTAAGGTGAATGTGAATTGGGAAGTGGTATGACATGGATGGGATGAGGTGGGAAACATGAAAGAGGTTCCATATGGATAACCAGTAAATATATTCGAAGAATATATCTTGTCTCTCCTCAATGAAGGCGTTTTAACCAATCCATGGTACCATGTAAAGGGGATAACCTCCTGACCCATGTCAATGATACTAGTGCATTGAACCACAAACTGGAAGCCTCTCATATAAGTTGAGGTCCTGCTAGCACCCCAGATCTTTTCTCTTTGAAACATGATCTTGTTAAAATTATATCCCACAAGAAGAGGTCAGGGTATTCCATTCGTAATAATTTTAAATAGGTCCCACAACTTATGTTCATTATTTTGTGATGTCTATCCACAGAAACCAACAAAGGACTAAACATGCATGTCGGGCTGATGGACAGAGGCAACAATATGGTTCAGTGGGAAGCTCTTAATTCTAATGTCCACTACCTATTCCATGGGAGGTATAGGCTTCCGTAATGGCCATGGTGTTTGACAGATAATCATCCCTCAACACAAATATTAGAGGAAATTTCATGAATGTAGTTTTTTTAGAATGGTTTAGGATAAAAAAACAACACTAGGTTGACTTAGACTGCTCCAATGTTGGAGAATACAAACTGTGTATGGGTTCCAAGGACCAAAAAAGTATGAGTATATGATTTTCATTGGTCTATAAGGAGATGTATTATAATATCATCGGCCTCTACAATTTCAACAAACTGTCAATTATCATCATCCTTACATATTTTTGGGAAGATCTCAATTCTTAGGAATAAGTATGTGCTTCACATGTGTAAGCAGTGTCCTACAAGAGGGGGGGGGGGTCAAATCTCGTGTCCCCTATAATTTTCCCTCTCCACATCCTATGCTTTTTTGTACTAGTCAATGTCAAATATTGCATGTCATATCTTACATGGGTGTTGTGCCGTGGATGTTCGATGCCTGGGGGAGGAAGTAGGTCTGTGATTATGTGTTTAGGACTGGATGGTGGTTCAATGGTATCCTCTAGCCATTCAAGAATGGGTGCTGACAAGGCTTTCAACTCCAGTGGTTCATTATTCAAGATGACCATGGATCTCCTGGAGGCCCTAGGGCTAGCAAGGGGGATATATTTTCCGCTTCCTTTGGTTGTGTTATATCATCATAGTATGTAGGAAATCGTGACGTCCCCAGTAAAATAGATTATCCTAGGTCATATGTGGTGTGCCTGATCAGAGCCTTAGTGAGTTTCTCTCTATCCTGATGTTTTCCCAATTCTTGAAAAATCCTTTTCCAAGGGTTTTAAAAGAAGACCCAGTGGCCATAATGCATGAGAAAATTACATTCTCCATCAGTTGTCTTTGAGGTACACTCTTTCATGTGTCTGATGCATCCACAAAATAAATAGAAGACCAACATCTTTTCATACTCAATCATGAAACATTTTTTTGAATTATCTGTTCATATAAAGGTACCCCTTTGGAGAGGAACAAAACATCGATCAAGACCATTATCCACGTGGAAGGCCCCCATAGAATGAGATCTTATTGGTCTCAATCCATAAAGACACTAATAAGATATTTGTTCTATCTCATGATGCACTGAGATTTGGCCCAATAAGGGATTCCCAAAATCTGAACCCGAAAGAGTGATTAAATAGGGTCACTTTGAGCACATGCTCAATGATTTCAAGATCATCCAATAAGATTAGTTGGTTGTTGAAGGACCACTTCCTTCTGAGGAGGACCTTGGGTTTTTTTCTTGTTGAATAACTCAAAAATAAGATGCCCAGATCCTATATCACATATGGAGAATCAAATATCCAAACTTCATATAGATCGCAGTGTGTTATTTAGGTCTGTAAAATTGACATACGGGTTTGAGATGAATTTTCCAATAGCAAGAAGATTCATTCAGACAACCAGAAAGGAGTTTTCATTCATATTTTCTATGATTGGGGATTTTTCCATTTTCATAAGAGGTTGGTGTTTCCATTGAGATATTTTTTTTATCTATAATAAAAAACATGGGTTAGGAACCAAGGAATGCAAAAAAAGATAAAAGGGGATAGTCAGTGGAGGATTTTGCAAATAATGTCGATCCCTGGCGTGAAGGGGAGTTACACACCAAGCGAAGATTGTCGATCCAAGGGGAGAAGAATGCCGATCCAAGGAGAGAAGGAGGGTCTCACACATGTCTAGGATCGCCAATCCAATGGGAATGGAATCGTCTCTAGTGATGTTTTTACCTGGAATATCTAGTACACCCTTTGGATGGGAACAGATGCCCGGTTATGTTTTGAGCCATTAGATCGCTCTTCACAAAGATTCATTTGAATCATTTGGCCAGATGAATTTTTCCTTACCTCTTGTGATTCATGGTCGAATACTCCTCAGCTGCGACAATGGAGATGAAACCCTAAAAGGCCGCCCTAAAATCTGGTTGTACGACGACCGCAATGACTCGAGCGCCTACGGGAACAAAAATTCCGGAATATTATAGGGGCTCGAGTGCAGCGACGGTGATGAATTCTTAAAATACCACCCTAAAATCCGACAGAACGACGACCACAAAGGTGTGGTTTTTTTAACGACAACTGATTCACTCCGGCGTGGTTTCATCTAACTATCCTATAGATATTTTTATATCAAAGAAAAACAATGTCTGATGAAGGTGGCGTAACATATTTATAGTTTCTTAAATATGTATCAATACTTCATTTCTGTTATGATTTATTATTTAGAACTTTTGTGTTATGTGATGTTTTCTGTAAATGTTCTCTCTCTCAATGAATTTAGAATTCCATTTTTTGTCGGTGTATCATTCCTCATTGGAGGTTCCAATGCAATGTCCCCTGGAGGATTCTGTAGGTTCCACTTTAACATGTACTAATTAAGGTTCCACTAGAAATAATTTTTTAGTGTGGAACTTTATGTTGTACTTCAAATATAACTCCCAGGTAACTCCTAGTGGAAGTCCCTCTAGAAGTACGCCACTCGAAGTCCCACTGCGACTTCCACTGGATGTTCCAGGCGGACTTCTATTGGGACTTCCATTTTAATAATCAACGATAAATTCAATAATTTTTACAATAAATATGTATCACAATTTCAATGAATATTTATTTTAATTTTCCACAGGATGTTCCACAACAACTTCCACTAGAACTTCAAGTTGGAATTCCAGTGGCAGTTCCAGTGACAGTTCCAGTGGGAATTCCAGTAGAAGTTCCAGTGGCATTTCCTATGGGACATTGAGTGGGACGTTCAGTGGAATTTTCAAATAATAAATTCAATAATTTTTACAATAAATATGTTTTACCAATGAAATGAGTGTTTCTTTTAAATTTCCATAGAAATTGCCACTGGAAGTCAAACTAGAAGTTCCACTGGAAGTCCCACTAGAACATCTAGTGGCACTTCTAGTGGGACTAGTAGAACTTCTAGTGCCTATGGGACTTATAGTGGGACTTCATATTGGACTTTGAGTGGGACTTTCAGTGTAATTTTCAAATAATAAATTCATTCATTTTTACAATAAAAATGTGCCACAAATTCAATGCGTAATTCTTTTAAATTTCCATAGGAAGATCCACAGAAAGTTCAACTGGAAGTTCCACTATAAGTCCCACTGGAACATCCAGTGGCTATGGGACTTTCATTGGGAATTCTAGTGCGACTTCAAGTGGGACATTCAATGGAATTTTCAAATAATAAATTCAATCATTTTTACAATAAATATGTGTCACAAATTCAATGCGCATTTCTTTTAAATTTTGATAGGAAGTGCCACTGCAAGTTCAACTAGAAGTCCCAATGGAACTTCCAGTGGCACTTCTAGAGGGATAGTCGAACTTCCAGTGGTTGTGGGACTTCAACTGGGTCTTCCTATGTGACATTCAGTGGGATGTTCAGTCGAATTTTGAAATAATAAATTCAATAATTTTTATAATATATATGTCTCACAATTTAAATGCATATTTCTTTTAAATTTCCACAGGAAGTCCCACTAGAAGTGCCATTGGAACTTCTACTGGAAGTTCCAGTGGAAGTCCCTCTAAGACTACTAGAAATTTCGGTGGCTATGGGACTTCCAGTGGCACTTACAGTGAGACTTTCAGTGGAATAACCAGTGGGACTTATAGTGGGGCTTCAAGTGGTACTTCCAGTGGCCCTCACAATGGGAGTTCCAGTGGAACTACTAGTGTGACTTCTAGTGGATGTTCTAGTGGGACTTCAAGTGGGACTTCCAGTGGAAGTTACAGTGGGACTTCCTGTGGAAATTCTAGTGGGACATCCAATGGTAGTCCCTATGGGACTTCTAGTGGCACTCCTTGTGGAACTTCCAGGGGGACTTCCAATTGGACTAGTGGAACATCCAGTGGGACACCCTCTTGAAGTTCCAGCGAAACATCCATTGAAGTCCAAATAGAACTTATAATTTTCCTACCTTCTATACTGTAATTTTGTGGATGACCACAATAATGCCTTAATTTCTATTTTTAGGTGTGCATTTTAGGTCAAATTTGACCTCCTTACAAATACTATTAAAAGAAATAAAAGATCAACTGAAAGATGGTCATAGAAATGATTTGAGAACTACTCCATTTTGGAATATGTTTGAAGAATTCATATCCAATACAGTAACAACATCAGATAGCAGTAAATCTGATATTTCTGTTATGTGTTTATTAGATAACTACAATCCTTCAACAACTTCTTTTCGATTCGGTGGTACAGAAGGACATTTCTTTGAAGCTGACATCCAAAGGATCTTTTTAATAACTGATGGAGAAATAGAACTAGATGACTCCTACTCATTCAAACCAATGGAGGCATCATTATATATATGGAGATTCCAAAATGGTTTCCTGTTGTTGACATAGAAGGCAATAAAATCACCCCTTTTGGAAGAAATAAAGGGAGATGAAGAACAAATCATCTCAACACAACAACACTTCAATGTTTATACACATGTGCCACTATTTTTTCCCTACTATAGGTTCTTACCTACGTTGGGGTTTTATCAATTTTGTGAATACTTCAAGAGACATGAGAACACTAATGTGGTCTCATGTAATACACCAACAATTTATGAGATCAATTAAGGAATTTCACATGCACCGTTTGAGGATTATGGGGGAAATTATCTCTTTACTAGTAAGGATTATTATTTATTTTCAATTAAATGTATAATATACTAGCCATATGCTTCTTGTTATTTTAGTATTAGTATTGTGAAGAAAGTGGACTAGTGAAAGGGAATGAAGAAGCAGTCAATCCACCTTTCACAGAGTGGAGTCTGTCTGATTTTGATACTGATTTAATGAAATTGAAGATTCATCAACTTCCAACTACAGAGGAGCCAGCAATGGTCATGAAAGCTTCTGTTGGACGTCAGAAAAAGGATAATCCAAGAAGGATAGAACAAAAGTAGAAATAAATGAGCTAGCAACAGTTATGGAAGATTTTGTTGGACACTAGGGAAAGGGAGAGCCAGAGGATGACAAAAATTAAAGTTCTTTCAAATGAAAATTTGTCCCTGAAAAGAAAACTTCATAAAATGGATGCTATTGTTAAAAAAAAGGCCAAAACAATTAAAAGACTGAAGAAGATAGTAAGAGAAAGTAGTGTTGAAAAGCGTCATTCAATCTAGGTGGAAACCTGGAAGGAGAGTACAACTGAACCAAAAATGCAGCAAGATCCTTCTGAAAAACCCACATCTCCCCCCAAAGCAGAACAATAGTAGGAAAGCCAACAAGTAGGATCCAGGATTGAGGAGCCTGCAAAACAACTATAAGAAGATACTGAACAAAAAACACATGTACATCAAAGAAGCCAACATAAAGAAACCGAGAGTCGCCAAACAATTTATATGATTAGAAATGTGAAGTCCAAAGTGAGGAATCAGAAGAAATTAGATTTCGCTTTTTAGTATCAAACTAGATACACAAGACGAAGAACAACAACATGACAAAAAAAGTCAGCAGAAGAACCAACTCAGCTAGAAAAACCAATTGACGTAGTCAGTGTTTCAATGAAAACAAAACAAAAAAAGGCTGTTAGTGGTCTGTTAGGAATACCTAAATGGGTAAGGTAGAGTAAAAGGTTGTAGAAAAAAGACTATGAATAGTTGGAAAAGATTCTCCTGATGGAAAAAGGATGGTATGTCTGCCCTTAATTTCAAGGATATTTCAATTCCCTTGAACTTCATTTGTTTTCTTATACATTATTGTGTTTATAATGTAGTCAATATGTTTGGGAAGATGAAAACGGATTGTATTCAGTTGTAAGTGATGGCATTTTCCAACTTTTGACTAAAAGCATGACAAGTAGCCCGATAAGCCTAATTTAAACAAGATTACTAAAAAGTAATATTCAATTAGTCTCACATACTCCATTGTTTTTTATTGATATTAGGTTATAGATTACTATACTTAGATTATCATTAACAATTGTCAAATAGGGAAGACGGCTGGAATTTTCAATAATAAATCAATAATGATTACTAGTGTCGCATTGGTAAGTCTATTATTATCTATGTTCTTGAAGTTTTAAAGATATTAATAGATATTTTGCGTGACTATAATATTTTTTTCATAGAATTATATCTGGGAAGAACAAAAATTTGAAAGAATTTTTGGTTGAGAATCCCATAAAATAAGAAATGAAGTTAAATGGAAAAGTCTTCATCCCCATCAACACATATAATCTTCATTGGACTTTTCTTGTCTTTGATATTGAAAAATAAATTTCATCTACTATAACTCCATGAAGCCTTGCATGGGTCCTACTAGAATTGATTGTTACCAATAAGATGTTATCCAAATGGTAAATTCTATCCTCTTCGACATCTAATACATTTCCATATACACCAACTTACTCAATACAATTTATACAACACTTGCAGAAAATAATTATTGAACAAGTCATCAGACAATGGAATCCCGAATACCTAGATATGAACACTTCAACGCTTCCATTTATAGTGGAATAAAGTCCCCATTAGGGGAATTGCGACATTCGATTGCGGGGTAATTTTTTGTTATCTAATTGAGAAGCTGGAGAAGGATCAAGGGTATAACAAGACCCTATCACAAGAAGAAGTTGATGACATGCGCCTGTAAATGGTGCACTGTTTCCTAACAGAACCTGCATACAGTTGGAATGAATCATCATATAGAAGCATGAGGTGTCTTGTGGAAACAGTACAACCAGAATGAAGAACAAGTAAACTAGTCGGGGAAAATGGATGAATAGTTCTGTTAACATTTTCAATTCGTTGGGAATATTATGTCCTTCCTTATGAGGGGAACCATTTTATTTTCAAGGATTTAATTTGGTTTTGTTTTTAGATTTAATGATCATCATTTATACTGGTAAGTGGATTATTCGCACTTTAAGGATACTATCATTACTATTTGTAAGTGTTAAGTTTGGCCAACATCTAGAATTCATCAGAAGATGGAGAGTCTCCATATGGACTGTCTTCTCCGAAATATCCAATAACTCATAGTCATGTATTCTGGATTTCTTCATCAAAATTCAAGAACCTAGATTTACCACATTCTCATAGAAAAAATCCATACAAAATTATATAACATGGATTTATCTTATCATTATAGTTCCAAATAGAAAACATGCATACAACACATTTACAATTTTGTAAGGTATCTGAATCCCACTTACAATCAATTACAACCAAAAGTGGACTGTCAAATACTACCACATTTTCAAGGAAAAAATGAATGCATAATTGTATAACATGGATTTAAGACATCTTTATAGTTCCATATAGAAAACATGTAAATATCACATTTACAATTTCGTGAAGTATACCAACCCCAATCCATTACATCCAAAAGTGGACTGTCAAATACTACCACATCCTCACAGTACAAATGCATACAAAATAGTAGAACCTAGATTTATCACATATTTATAGTTCCATATAGAAAAAATGCATACAACACATTTACAATTTTGTGAATTATCTAAATCCCACTGCCAATCCATTACAACCAAAATTTGGTACAGACTATAGCTTTTTCAACTCATTCATTACAATTTAAAAAACTACTCCCATATATTTTTGTCTACACTGATCGGCCTCTTCCAACTCTATCCTAGTAATCTACCTCCCAAGTTGAAGTTCCAAATTTTTGGACAAGTCTTCCTGCAACATAAAAAGTACATAATTACAAACGGTTATGGAAAATAATGCTCATAAAAAAATTACATGTGAAACTGCTTTTCTACCAGGAACACAAAAATATGATCTTGCTTGCTCCTTGACTCCCTACGTGCAAACAATAATGATATCAGATAACATATTAACAATAAATAACTGCACTTATAAATGAAATGCATCATTGAATGAAATCATACAGTCATCATAGCAGTGGGATTATTTTTTTATTCAACTATTTCCTCTTTCGGTATCCATTGTCTAAAATGATTTTCAATATATCTCCCCATTTCCAGTTTGGTTTCAATTTAAAAGAATCCTTTATAAAATTTTTGTCTGAACTAGCACCACCATTAACTTTATCTACTAATGTTTTTATGATAGACTACTCTTTTTCAAAATTACTGAAATTTGAGAAGGTGATGTCATAACCCGCATCTGTCTCACAAGATACGGTAATTAACATCATTCTCATTCATGCTAAATCTTTGTAACGTATTTATACAACTAATTTTCTATCAGCATGTACCTCAACAGAAGATCTTTTGAACATCACAATATTTCTAGCCAATCGGGTCCATCTCCCCAAAATAAATTTTTCAGGTATTGCTCTCACATGAAGCCGATCAAATTTTTTTAAAACATGGAAACAAAGATACCCAATAGACTCAAACTTTCGACAAGAACATTCAAAAACATCATTTGAAATGTTATATGATTCACAGAATTGATCTTCCAAACAAATCATTCAAATAACATAACTGAATTGAACTCCACTTTCAATACAAGATATCAAAAAACAAGCACCAACCAATTGATATTCATGCTGAATTAAATCAAATAATATAGGTATATATCTAGTAGAAACAAAGCACATAAATGCATGGTAAGGGTAAAGATTATGAGGAAACTTCTCCTAATTCTCAAATTATACCTTTGTTTCACGATACCGATTTTTTTCCAACAAGCGCTCAAACTGCTTAAAGAATCAACAAAACATAAATTTCGATGAACATAATCTTTAAGAAATCCATTAAAACATTCACTTAATTGAGTGCTGTGAATACCCGATGTTAAAGAATCTTTCAAATAGCACAGCACCCATTTTTCTCTAAATACAAAAACATCATCTAGCCATTGCAATTTCCCATCCCCATATTCCGCTCTAAGGGAAGACCACTCCTAATCAAACTAAATTGCATCATGGTATTCTAACAATCACTTCTTAAATCTAGTTAGAAAACTAGATCCATATTTCATCCAATTCCCTAAATGATTAATTCCATTTTGCATCAAATTCCACGAAAAAAGGCAATGTCGTGTTCCCACTAAAACTACAGAAATAGATTTTCCCATTGCCACATCTTGATCAGTAAAAATTGTTTGAGGACTCCTCATGTGATCCATCTATAAAAATTTCTGAAACAACCAAGAATGTGAAGTCACTGTTTCATCATATAACAATGTTTCCCCAAAAACAAAAATCTCCCGATGATGATTGAACCCCACAAAAACAACTAATGGATTGTACTCTTTATTAGTGCTAAAAGTGGTGTCAAACACAACAACATCTCCAAAAAACTCAGAATCTGTTCTCATTTTTGGATCATCATAGAAAATATTACTAATTTTACCATTCATGTCAAACTGCATAGTATAAACCAATGATGGATTGTCTTGACTTTGTATTTCCAAGTATTCTGACATGCAACATGCATCACCATGATGAAAATCTCTTTCCCGTTTAGACCTTAAAAAAATAGAATTGATTAACACACGTGTACCCAATAACATGTCGCCCCCTGTAATAGCTATCGCCAAAGAGAATGAATCATTTTGATTAACACCCGCAGAAGCATTCACATCTAACTCAGCTACTTGTGATTCTGTTCTTTTTCTTTGGGACCTCATCAAATGAATTGATTCGGGCCTGTGCAAGGGATGATTATGCTCTTCAACAAATATAGTACATGCATATTTCTTAGAATACAATAAAAAGACCCCCATTCTAGCAAGACAACCTGCACGTGTCTCATCTTGAGGAAATTTCACCATGCTATCATGTTTTTCAATCTTCCTATGAACTTCTTTTCTACATACCTAAAGGCTTGATGTGACAATTGATTTATCCTTTCTCCTTTTATTAGAGTATTTTTAGCGTACACCGAATCCATTTACTCCCCCATATGTGATATAAAAACATTGTGCTTCATCAAGTGACTTGAACGCCATACCTACAACTCGTTTAGTACAAGCTTCTACAACATCCACATCAACATGAACAACATTGCAACACCCTACAAAAAAAAATAATTTATGAAATGTACATTAAATTTACAATAGGATTTAATCCATTTGAAAATGTATAAACTATATGAATGGAACTGTAACAAAATAAAAATTATTACAAATATACATAATAAAAATTATTTTTTTGAAATTATAAATAAAAATATAAAAAATATATTTCCCACCTGAAGTTCCACCTAAAGTTCAACCTAATGTACCACGGGATGTTCTACCTGGAAGTCCCACTGGAAGTTCCACTGGAAGTTCCACTAGATGTTCCACCAGATGTTTGACTGGAAGCCCACTGGAAGTGCCAGTGAATCTTCTAGTGGAACTTCCAGTGGAACTTCTGGTGGGACTTCCAGGTGGAACTTCTCGTGGAACTTCAGTTTGAACTTCCAATGGAACATCATGTGGAAGTTCCACTGGAAGTTACAAATATATATAAAACAACAATATAACTAAATAAAATTTTTAATAAAATTATTTTTATGAAATTTTAAATAAAAAAATTTATATAATATATTATCCAGTAGAAGTTTGAGTGGAAATTCTGGTGTCACATCCAGTGGGACTTTCAGTGGGACTTCCAGGGGATGTTCGGGTGGAACTTCTCATGGAACTTCCCAGTGGAACTTCCAGTGGATCTTCTAGTGGGACTTCCAAGGGGAACTTACCATGGAACGACCACTGGAACTTTAGGTTGAACTTCCAGTGGAACATCTAGTGGAACATCCAGTGGAAAATCTAGAGGAACATCCAGTGGAACGTCCAGTAGACATCGAGACGAACTTGGACATCACGTGGAAGTTTCACTGCAAAAAACCCTGATAAAAACCACCACTGGAAGTGCCAAAATGCAACAAAACTCTATATTACATCTAGTAAAATGACCACCTCAAACTTCAGAAAACATCTCTCGATAGATTTACAACAAAACCAACCA
Organism: Viscum album; assembly: GCA_963277665.1. Classification (NCBI taxonomy): domain Eukaryota; kingdom Viridiplantae; phylum Streptophyta; class Magnoliopsida; order Santalales; family Viscaceae; genus Viscum; species Viscum album. Next base: position 44,590,602 of record OY728162.1, read on the forward strand.
AGAAGGACATCAAATAAACTCACCCGCAATACCTTCATCAGTATCCATTATAAGGGGAACTATGAAATCTCAAACGACTATCTCGACCTGCCCAAAACTCAAAAGAAAATGCACCTGAGCGCTAAAATGCCGCCCTAATCCACAACCCTCACCCTGCCTGAACCTCGAACGAGTCTCGCCCTGCCCAAACATCGAACACAAATGCACCAGAGCACCGCAACACCTCCCTACTCTGGGACTGCGCCTACTCCGCAACGCCGCAACGTGAAATCCCAGGCGCGCAGCCCAGGCAATTTCGTGCGCACTAAAATTTGGCCTTGAGATGGAGTTTCCCTCCATTGCCTCAAGAAGACCAGATGATGCCACCTGTAAAATCAACACGTGTCAGGATCCCCCCATATCACCGAACCATCCTGTAAAAGGAGGTACTAGAGATTATAAAAATTGAATCCAAAGACCTTTTTGATAACATGAACGCCTATAATAAATGTTGATCCATGGAATGAGGGAGCGTTACACTCCTGAAGGTGCTATATTAGAGGAATACAAAACCCCATTTTGCAGATCCTGAAAACGCCATCATACCACACCGCGATGAAGAATAATTGAAGATGTAGAGAAACTAGTGATATTAATCGCAAGGAAAATAAATCCGATGACGAGGTTCCCTGGAGAATCAATGATCTACTGAAATTGAAAAACCCAAATAACCCAGTGCAAAAAATAAACTAGCGAGCCACCGATTCAGAAAAAACCAGTGAAACTAGATATGAAACAAGAAGCGAGTGGAGAGGAAATAGATGATCCGGTGATCCAAGGAACCTAAAAATGACGTCATCTGATGATCCTTAGGACCCCCAAACCTAGGAAAACCCTAGGAATTAATCTCTCAGAATCTGAGATACTTTTTTCCTCATTATTTATTAACATATTTTCACCCAAATCTCATGCGGTATAGTGGGATGACTCCCCTGCAGGGATTGATTTTCCATCCGTATAGATCCACAATGATCTGCGATCATATTATTATTATATATTAGTAATATTAAATATTAAATAATTATATTAAAAATAATATTTCAAATTATTATTTATTTATGTGTTTTTTATTAAAATTTTAATTATGTTACTATTATGGTTATTATAAATAATTAATAGGTTTATTAAAAATTGTTAATAATAACATCATTATTAAAAATTATAATTTATCTATATTAAAAAAATAATTAATAATTATAAAAATTTATATTATTAACAATTTTGTTTGTAATATTATGAATTATGTTATTTAAATCATTATTCATAATTATTGGTGAAATTATTGTAAATATTTTAAAATATAATAATTTTTTAAAGGATGAGGCTCAAAAAGACACATTATTGAAAATGGAAATGGACGAGACAGAGGAACATTCAAATCATCCATGGGATACATAATACAAGAATAAAAGTTTTGAACTCGCTCGAGAGGGAGTGCTTATACTGAGATAAGGAAGACATCCACCCCGACCATGAGGATGTCGCCCCCTCCAAGTCTCGACTTGCATCAACATGTCATCACTATCATCAAAAGGTTTTCCACAACATCAGCCTTCATGGTTTCAACTTCAGAAACACTATATATCTTTTTCCCATCATCATCACTACTGGCAGCAACAAGCATATCAAATTAATTATAAATACTAACATTACTCTTTACCTTCCCAATTTGAGCTTCGATGCTTTTTATTGGAACCAAAACTTCCCTTCGATTGGATTCATCAGATCTCACCATCAGATGTTCATCTCTGGGTTGTGCAACATATCCTTGAGCCCATACATATGCTCCTTGACCCGTAAGACTTTTAATTCCACCAAAATCTGGAGTAGGAGTCAACTGTTTTAGACTAGTCTTTGCATCCATGGAAATATGCATTCGATTGGATGTATCATCGGGGGGTTGTGCAATTAATTTAATATTCTTTTTTAATTAATTTTTATTCACACATTAAATGTTTTAAATTTCATATGGATTTTATTTACAATATTTTTTGCGCATACATTTTTTGAAGTGTAAATGAAGACTTTTTAATTAGTAAAATTTGAGCCATTTAAATTATTTTTTATTTTTTATAATTATTTTTTGTCGACTTTTTTTTATGTTCTTAATCTATGTTCTATGTTTCATTTAAATTGGTCTTGTAGTTTAAATTTTATAAACATTCAAAGTCACCTACCAGAAATGTAACAATGCTTCAAATTGATGAAATTAGAAGACTATAAAATATCAACTATAAGTCCAATCTAAATTAAACCTAAATCATGGATTAAACCCATACGAAATAGTTGAAAATAAAAATAAAAATAATAAATGTTGATGGAAATAATTTCAATGGCACAAAATAGCATTGTTTCAAAACATAACATTTATAATTATAAATTATAATTACAACAAATTTTTTTTTGCATAAATTAAATTTTTTTGTTTATTATTTTTTGATAATACTTTTATTTTCAATTAATTTTTACTTTCAATATAAATATATTTAATTTCATATATATTTTATTTATACTATATTTTACTCGCATAAATATTTTGATATGTAAATATAATGATTTAAATCAAAAAACAATTGTGTCGTTTTAATTATTTTTTAATTTTTATATTTAATAATTTTTTTTTATTTTCAAATATATCTTATATGTTTAATCCATGTTGGAATTTTTATTTAGATTGGTCTTCTAGTTTATATTTAAGAGGCTTCAAAATCCAGCTACATGAAACATAATAATGTTTCAAGTACGTGACTTTGAAAACATGAAAAATATATAATATAAGACAAATATAAATGAAATTTGAAACATTGAATAAACATATAAAAAATAATTTTTAATGAAATGAATTTCCTAAAAATAATTGATGAAAAATAATTTCAATCACACAAAATGTTACTATTTCAAAACATAAAATTAGTGCTTATAAGTTATTTTTACATAATTTTTTTGTGAAAATTTATTTTTTTAATTATTTTTTGGCATTCCTTTTATTTTAAATTAATTTTTATGTTTAAAATAAATGTTTTAAATATCATTTTAATTTTATTTATACTTTATAATTTATAGGCTTTCAAAGTCACTAACATAAAACATTATTATGTTTTTACTTGGTGGCTTAAGAAGCCTATAAAATATAAACTATTATTATAATAAAAATAGAACATAAAACATGGATTAGAAATATTAAAAATAGTATAAAAAATAATAAATATAACAATCTAAAAATAATTTAAATGGAAAAAATTGTTTGATTAAAAGCATAACATTTACACTTCAATATATTTATTTCCATAAAATATAGTACAAATGAAATCTATATGAAATTCAAATTATGGACTTCAAAAATATAAATAATTTAATATAAAAGGTATATCAAAAAAGTAATAAACAATAAAACATTAATTTCCACAAAAATTGCTTCCTACAAAAAAAACATTAGGTACAAATGTTATATTTTGAAAATGCAGTTTCAGTAATTTAAAACACTATAACATTAATTTGATGGTCAAACCATAGAAAAAATCTCAAATTGATGTTAAATCTTATTAAGGATTTCTTATAATTATTTTGGACAAGTGAAAGTAGAGGATACGTCCATCCAATGTGTGATGTGCTCAAACAGTCTAAATAAAAAGATTATAGAAAATATCGGCCTTTAAAAACCTGGACCACAGAGGGAGAGTCTCCCAAATAAGCTTGGATTACTATGAAATTAAAGAACAAAAACCATAGACTGATTATCAAATTTTAATAATAAATCACACATCAAACCGAGGTATCATTTACTCAAGAGGACAAAAAAAAACAGTTTAAGTAATTTAAAATGCTAAAATGTGTGTTTGACAGTTAAAACCACAAAAAATTATGAAGAAATGGTGTAAAATAATATGAAAACTATCTTACAATTATTATTGAAATTTGAGAGAAGACGGATAGTCAATCTGACGTGCGATGTGATCAAACATTATTATATTTCAAGTAGGTTATTTTAAAGACATTTCGATTAAAAATTATAAATACATTTTAAATGAAATTTTGTACACTGACTAAAAATATAAAAAATAATAAAAAATAATAATAATTTCATAAATCTAGTAAATAAATTATAATTCGTAGTCTATGAAACTCATCAACAAAAAATGTTATTACGTTTCATGTGTGTGAATTTGGAATCCTCTAAAATATTAACTATAAGTACAATCTAAATGAAACTTAAAACATACATTAAACATATAAAAAATAGTTTAATCTAAAAAGAATTTAAAAATATAAAAACTGAGAAATAATTTACATGACACAATCTTTATTGATTAAAAAATTACATTTACCCTTCAAAAAAATTTATTTGGATAAAAAATAGTATGGATAAAATATAAATTCAATTTAAACAGATGATTTTACATATAAAAATTAATTTGAAATAAATTTACCTCAAAATAAATAATAACTGATAATTTTTTTTTATTGTTAAATATTTTTAATTACAATATTAATAATAAACAATAATATTTTAAAATATTTATAAGAATTACAACAATGATTATGAATAATGATGTAAATAATAAAATTCATAATGTAACTAATGAATTAGTTAATAATATAATTTAAAGTAACTATTTATTAAATTTGTAATATAGGAAATATAATTGTAAATGTTAATGTTATTATTGTCAATATATAATACAATTATTAATCATTTATAATAATCATAATATTAATATAATTAGTATTTTAATAGTAAACATATTAATAAATAATTATTCTAAAATATTATATATATTCTAATTAGTTATTTAATAATAATAGTACTAAATAGTAGTTTTATTAATAATGTTTTTAATTATAAATAATCATTATGTCAAAATGAATATAATTGTATATTTATTATTTCATAATAATAAAAATAATTAATGATAATATGACTGTAATTTATTTGACTATAAAAGGAAAATATTAATTAATTTAATAGAAAAAAATTATATTTAATAACAATATTTTTAATTTTTTTATGATTAATAACAATAATAATAATAATATTTTATTTTTATTATTTTAAATATACACATTATTATAATTAATGATAATATGACTGTAATTTATTTGGGGTACAAGTACAACGAAACACACACACCAAACAATCACAAGCTGAATGGGAAGGGTTATAGCCCCCCAAGATATAACCTACCAATTATGCCCTTATTATCTATTTTGCATGGACCATACATATTAGACCCAATGCCTCATATCATGTTTATTTTATGACCAAAAAATTGCCCGCAACACCCTATCAAACTGTGTTGACATCATCATCATCCTGCATGTCATCACAACTGCCACTACTTGCACATCATGAACCCTACTGCGCACCTATCACCCACGCCTCACATCATGTCACCATCTCAACGCATTGGTGACAACCTTTGCACCTTGATTTCCTGTCCACATTCACCCCACCATCGTGTAACGAACAACCATTTCTGTGGGCTGCAGTCGTCATCTCCCCACCACCGTAGAGCAGTACACCCCTTGAAATTTAGTTAGCACTACCCATCCAAGAATTTGGAAGCTTAAGCACCATTGAATATCACCTCTTCGACATTTTCAACCCCTTTTATCACCAGGTCCTCCACAATCAACCCCTTCCATCACTAGGGAATCCACATGCCACCAACAACTGATCTCGTCCGTGTTTAGACAACCATAATGTCCACGGGGTTAACGTTTTCCATCACATGATTCCTATCCTGATTAAAACCCCGATGGATGTGGAGTGCATTGAATTTGATCCCATGATTGAGATGTTATAGGTAGAAGAAAAAAACCAAAAAAATGATGGAATTCACTGTCTGAAATAATGCCTCCTTCAGAACATTTTTGAAGAAGGGGTTGTCCAGGAAAACTCATTCTTCAGAACATTTTTGATGAAGGCACTTTATAGGATAGATACTTATTCAAAAATGTTATGAATAATTTGTTGTTTCATATAATTCATTTCTTTTAATTTTTTTAAATTGGAAATTTTTTCAAACAACACCCACCCTTATTTCCATAACTCCCAAGATTACCAACTTTCAAAAATAGTTTTTTTTATTTTCTTTATATGAAGAAGTTTTCAATTAAGAATGGGGTTTTTGATGGGTTCATCATATCTAATCTAAAACATAGGAATGATAATAAGGATATTTTTTATCTCGAACAAATATCAGGAGGATGTGGTTGTGGATGAGCATTGATGGTGATGCGGCCACTGTGGTAGTGTGAAAACACAACACTAGAGGAAGGGTGAGTAGGGGTGACACTATCATATGCCTACTGTTACCACCCCATGGAAAGATCTAGTATCAACTTCAATATTCATTAAAATTGATTCAAAAAGAAACTCAAACTTAGGTAGGACATGTATCCACCAATATCAATGTTTTGATCCAAAATCATAGAAACATGACATTATGATGTTTTTTTGGATAATAAACTTAATTTTCCTTGAACTATGCCAACCTTGTACTATAGTAATGGAGGCTTGAATAATTCAATATTGGGTATCATTATGTGTGTGGATATGGAGGATTGGGTAGAACCTATTGTAACCAAAACTTATATTTTTATTTACTGTGTTTCTTTCATTTTTTTTTTGTGATTGTGTCCCTATAAATGGGTTGTGTTGTGTGTTTTGTATTTCATTTATAGTTCAATAAATAATTACCAATCTAATGCTTCTCTAATTGTGTTGTTGGGATCACCACCAGTGATTTGTATCCATGCAGTTATGTTTTTTGCTGCATACATCCTCTTTTAGTGTTATCAATGAAAGGTTGATGGTGAGGTGGGTCAAGAGAACAACATGTTAGATCCAATAAATATTTTTTACAGCTGCAGAGGAGTTGAGGAATAAGAAGGATAATTTTGTTACTAAATATTCCAAATCTTTGGTGTGAGTTTCCTCATTTGGTTTTAATTCCCAAATTTTTTTTGATTTTCTAATTTTCAAAAGCGTGATTCAATTCTTGCAAAGGTTATTTTATCCTTTTGTTTTTCCCCCACATATCCCTTTTTGAGTGGGTTTTGCCTCACCCACATTCCTCCCACCATTAGCCACATCCCTCTCTATTTGTCCTTATCCTATATTTTTTAAAAAATAACATCATCCATTTGTCTCTCCACTCTTATGTTGTATCTCGAACAAAAAAATTTCTCCATTTATCTGTATTAAGGAAAAATAAGACCATTAAACATTTCCAAAAAAAGTCTGCATTTTCTGAATTTTTTTTTGACATTTTGTGATTCAAAAACAATTGTTTCAATATGCACTATGAATTTTTTTTGTCTCCATAGAAAATTAAATTTAACTATATTTCTCCCCGAATATGATGAAGAATAGTTATAAAAATGGAAGCATCTTAATTCGAGTGCTCCTTGGCACCCAATATGCCATGTACATCATGGATGACATATAAAAATTGATGGAATCTAAAATAGCTGAGGCTGCTCTGTAAGGTGATCCAAAGGCCACACTTATGGTGGAACAAAAGAGAGACTGCAAGATGAAATATTTTATTTATCAATTGCATGATGAAGAGACTTCCAAAATTATCGCTTTGTCCAAAACATTAAAGTATATCGGGGTTAATATTTTGAAAGTATTAAAAGGAGACTAAAAATTACAACGGATATAACATAAATCTCTACGAGGTGAGTTGAAATCATTTTTTTAGGAAATATTTTGAAACCATTACTGAGTATCACACTCATTTAATGGTTGTGGTGATCTAACTATGAGGAAATAGATAAAAAATTTCATACATTTAGGTATGTGAGAAAATTTTGTGATATCTTGATCCAAAATTTGATTAAATAGTTGTTTCCCTAGAAGAATGAAATTTCTTGGAGATGTAATTTTTCAACGAAATCAAGGGGATTCTAAAATACCATGAAATGAAGGTGAACTAGTAGAGTGATACTAATGGAGTGGTTTATGCCCAATGATAAAAGTAATATCTCAACAACTTAGAAATGGTACAATGGAGGCATCTCAAAGAACCTAAGGAAGAGGATTTCATGGAAAAGAATTTTATCCAATTAGTAGAGGAATATGTTGAAGAATACCACATCAAGGAGTTCATATTTATCAAAACTATACTCTATGAGAATGAGTATGAGGTAGAAAGGTGTGATTCAATAATCACCAATTGAAAAATTTATTGTTCACTGCTATAATTTTCAAAAATATGGATATTATAGCAATGAATGTTGGAATAAGAAACCCATGGATAATGATTCAATGAATGTAAATATAACCGAATAAATAGATACTTTTGGTTTGTCCTATGTGTTGATGGAAAAAACATCAATAAAAAATCATGGTATGTGGTATCGTGACCCTGGAGCTAGAAAACACATTATAGGGAACAATAACTTGTTTAAGAACCTAGATAACAGGGTTCACGAATAGTTTTCATTTGGTGGTCTCTCAATAATATTATTCTTTTGAAGAGGAGATATTATAATCAAGGAATAATATTAAAACCATGATTTCATCCCTGATGTATACTATGTACCCAAAATAATGACTAACATCTTGAGTTTCATGCAGTTGGTGGAAAAATTATTTCAAATAAGCCTAAAAAATAAACCAATGGGGATTATTGATGACAATGTAAGGCTGATCACAAAATTACTGATGATGATGAATCAAATGATTGTGTTTATGATCCAACCTAAAGAACCACACTATTTAACAATGATAACTCATGATAAATACTATCAATGACATCTTAGGTTTGGGAATTTAATCTTTGTAAGCTCAAGATTATCAAGAAGCATTAATATCATGAATGGGATTCATATCATTAGAAAACCAAATGAAATAGATTAATCCATGTTCTAAGTAAAAAACATAGAAACATCTATCCATTGAAGTCTGACTGGAATGTTTTTGTACAACTTGAGCATCATCACAATGATGTTACGGTCCATTGGATACAAAATAAAATGAAAAAATGAGGTATTTTATGAAATTTATTGATGATTATAGGTGTAAAAAAGGGATACATTTTCTCATGATGGTGTCATAAGTGATTGTAATCTTCAAATAATTCAAGGAACTATTGTAAAATCAATGAAACCATCACATAAAAACATTGAGATCTGGTTGAGTTGGGGAGTACACCTATGCTGTTTTCAAGAGTACCTCAAGAAACAAGTAGTTCATCACAATTTGACATCATCTTACACACCCTATCTCAATGGAGTATCTAAAATAAAAACTCACACCATTATCAATATGTTGAGAAGCACGTTGAAAGAAAAAGGATTGCCCATGGCTTTAGGGGCCGAAGATGCTGTGTATGCAATGTATATACTTAATAATTCCCAATTAAAATACTCCATCTAAAGAAATCGAATGATTATTGGAGTGTACACAAGACAATTGTAATCTATCTTAGAGTTTTTTGTTCCATTTCCTATGTCAGGATCCTAGAAGAAAAATGAACAATGCTCGAGCAATAACGAGTGAAGTGTGTACTTATTGGATATATAGATCAAGAAATGGGATGTTAGTTATATAATCCTTTCACTGAGAAGATTATATTTAGTAGACATTTAATTTTTGAAGAAAATAAGACAAGGAAATGGAATGAAGATGATTTAAGGGGGTACGACTCAGTCTAGGAGATGAATAAATAGTTGAAAAAGTACCATTTTAGGAATGGGTAATTGAATAACCAAGGACACATTGACCGGTAACTCCCACATATGAAGACACTGAATGATAAATTTCTCATATACATCCCCAAAATGTTCCAACCATTACAGATATATATGATATAATGAAAATAATGTTGGAGTATGTAAATTTATACTCTATTAGCGAATTATGATCCATTTAACTTCAAGGAAGAAAAAAATAATTAAATTTTGAAGAAAGTGACAGATGATAAAATATATTCCATCAATACCTCCAAAGACTACAAGAAAAAGGAATACTTTTATTATGGTTAAGTCATTTCACATGTTGGTCAACCAATCATATAGTATAAAATAATGGGATATAAGGAATATCCATTTGAGGGGGGATATTGGATAATAATTTTTTCCCATAGACTATTTCAACCTTCTACTGTATTAATGGAGAATTTGAGAATTCAATTTTTTGTATCCTGATGTGTGTGGATCTTGAGGATTGGCCGACATTTAATGCAACAAAACCATAGACATTTAATTTCACCATTTCATTCATTTAATTTTGTTTTGTGGTTATATCCATATAAATGGGGAGTTTTGTCTGTGTTGTATTTCAATTCTAGTTCAATAAATATATACTAATCTGTTACTGATCCATTTTTGTTGTTGTTATAACCACCTGTGATCTGTATATGAGTGGTTTTCTTTTCATTGAAAAAATCCTCCATCAGATTTCATTGGCCAAGGTGCCTACATCGAGGAACTTTATGCCATCAAGGTGTGTTTGGTGACATAGTCCCTTCATTTCAACCCATAGAGATCTACGACCCCAACACAACCATAATCAACCACCCATAAGGAAGTAGAAACGGTGTGCTATGAGAAATAATTAAGAAATGATGTTGCAGGAGGGAACTCTATGAAAGGGAAATGGAAGTACATTTAAATATTTGGGAATGCATTGGATAATATTTCTCATTCATTTCATCGAGACAAAGTTATGACCCCACCCCCTCCACGATCAATTACCCCAATGCAATGATGGTGTGATGGGATCCTATTTTACACATCACCATTGTGGGAAGGAACATGGAGTACATTTGAATAATTAAAGGGGATGCATTAAACAATATCCAGCAATTGTTTCCACTCTTAGATATCTAGGAATCAGAACTTGTAATTGTCAATGGCCCACATGTATAATGAAATATACCACAATGGCATGCTAAAGGAGCGATGGTTAAGCAATGACACCATAGAATGGAATAATTTTTTTCCTTTGTGGATCAAAGATATTATAAGGCATGGAAAGAGAAAAATAAAGTTTATAATGATCTTTCTAGGTTGGATTTCATGCTTTCTCTCCCTACTAGATTGAACACCTCCCATCCCAAACCCACAAAGGATAGAGAGTCGAGGACTAAGTGAATAGAAGATGTAGTGGTGGATGATTGAGGATGGAGATGTAACCAATATAGTAGTGGAAGGAAGTGGAAGGGAGCGACACATTACAATGTCAGTGGGTTTCTATCCACAAAAGGAAACCATGTTTCTGATTACCCACTGGTGGGTAGCCCCATTTTCAACCTCGAGATTCAAACAATTATTCCAAGAATATTTTCAAATTTAGGGAGAACAAGAACCAACAAATATTTCAGTTTACCACCAACCTCAGGGTTATTGGGAAACACGAACACTCGTAGTATAATTTTTCAACTGAAGGTGCCTCGATCGAGGACCGTTACTCCATCTGGTATGCATACATATTCCCTTAATTTTCTCCACTAGTAAGACATGACACCACCATCACAATAATCATCCACCCACAAGACTCAAAAAAGATGTTGTGGTGTCCCCAGAGACCCCAATAAGCAACATCATTATTTGAGGGAACTATATGAAATGTGAATGAATTAGATGACGTAGGTCCGTCATTTCCACTCCTGGAAATACACCATGTTATCCCCTCCATAATCAATGAACTACAAGTCAAGAACAATGAAATGATGGTTTGATGGGAGAAATTTTAATCAATGATTTTTCTAATATACAAAAAATAATAAAAAAAACTCTTGATATACAGGTTTGGGAAAAAATATTCAAATACTAGGGATCAGCCTGGGGAGTACTTCTCTAGAAGGAAGTGTCCGATCTAAAAAAGTGTTTCCATAATCTAATATTTAAATAAGTCACTTAAAAATAAAGCACATTATTCAAAGGTATTATAAATAAAATTCTTTCTTATTTATATTCTATAAATACATTTTCAAAATACTCAATCTAAACATGGGCCTTCTTCATACTGATTTTTAATAGGATTATATTTAGAGAAACTCCTTCCCTATATTTTTTTTAAATTTTATTTTTACTTTTTTTGTGTTTATATATATATATAATATAACACATTTTCAATTAATAATAATAATCATCATCATAAAAATGATATATATAACTAAAATAATATAAATAAAATAATAATTTTATTTATTATTAAATATAAAAAAATTAACAAAATATATTTTATATATACTAAAGTTTCTGCCAAAATCCTATATGTGTCGACACCATAATTCATGTTATGGAATTACCATACATCTATGACTCTCAACAACATTAAAATACCTATATCTTTTTACCATACTTGATTTTTATTTCCCTCTCTGTTATACCCCTCTTCCCAAATTCTTCCACAACCACAACCCCAACTCCCCCCAACTCTCCTTCCCCCAACCCTATATTTGAATCCCTTAACCGAGGTCATCGAACCAACCTAAAACTTCTCCCCATACCTCTCACCTCCTTCCCCCATACTATCATACTTACCACCCCTTAAAATTCCTCTAAATCCTTATAGTGAAACAATTCTATTTTCTCATATAACCATCTAATTTATACTATCATGGTTTGTTTTAATTAACAATGATTTTCATCAATTTTTAACAGTTATTTTCATTGAAACATGATTTAGCCAATTGACATATCCTATTTCTTCCATAAATCATGGGTTCTTAGGATTTCAGATATCTTTATCTCAGTGTCCTTCCCCAAGAAGTGATTCCATCTATGACTAATACAGGTTTGTAGACTACCAACACCACCATTTTATTTCTTGATATTGACCTATTCGACTTGAAAAATGTTTTCTGATGGATCAACAAATTCTAGGTTTACAGTTTGATTATAATTTATAATTTGATGAGTTCCTATATATAATCTATAAGTTCCTGTCTATAACAATTCAAAGCGATGAGTTCCACTCTTTAATAATATCCACCACATGCTGTCTTGATTTCATCTCACGAAAACAAATCGGGATTCATCGATGAAAAAAAAACTTCACACTCTTACCTTCCCCTTCATTGTGTTGATACCAGCTTTATCAATCATTACATTGATTATATCTCCTAATATTAAATCTCAATTTCTTTTTTTAGTTCAATATTATTCTTATAATATAAAAGATTTAATATTTTTTCACATAGAACATAGGTAATGACATTAAATTATTTGTTGTGTCTATTCAGGTTTCCCGCTTCATGGAGTCCTAATGGAAACCATTCCCTTGCCACCTGGCCTAAATATTTTCTACATCAATAGGTTTTTTATCATAGTTAGTGATGTAAATTTTTTTAGGTTCATCTCTTTCTGTACAATTATATTTTGCTGTGAAGGTATTTTACTTCTATAGGAATTTCAATTTCATCCAATTTAGTTTAATTATTTTAAAAACTTTTATTAAATTAATTATTTATTATTTATTGTGAACTCATAATTATTTAATTCAATTTTTTTGAATCATTCGATATTTTTCACTCTATTTCTTCTCATCACATAAATTAAATAGTTTATGATTTATGGATTTTCTATTATTAGATATGAAATTAATTTATTTTAAGTGATTCTTCATGTTTCCGGCTTCACAGACACCTACTTGTAACGATTCCATTGAAACTAAGACTAAACCTTCACTACTTCAATTGGTTTATATTACTTGTAGTGCCATTAATTTGATTCAGGTTCTTATTTGTTTATGTGATTATCTTTCACTGTGAAGGTATGTTAATGATATAAGAATTTCAATTTCATCACTGTGTGTTCATTGATTTTAAAATATTAAATTTTACTTGGATATTTTTATTTATTGTAAAATTATAATTGTTTACTTCCAATTTTTAACCAAATTTTGATGGATTATATATTTACCAAACAATTTAATCACATCACATGAATGAAGTGGTTTATGATTTATGGGTATTCTATTAAATGAATTGAAATTAATTTAATTCAGGTGATTCTTCAGGTCTCCCACTTCATGGAGACCTAATGGTAACCATTCCCTTGCGCCATGTACGAAAATTTCAAAGTTTTAATTTTTTTCTATTACAGGTGGTGATGCTAATTTATTTTAAGTGATTATTTCTATTATGAATAATTATATTTTCTATATTAAAAATTAAATTAATATTTATTTTAAATAATATTATTAACTAATTTATTAGATACATTAAAATTTTTATTATTCAAAACATTTTTAAATTATTATTTTTAATTGATCTAAATGTTTTAGAATATTATTGTTATCTATTAAAAATGTATTACATAATTTTTATCAATAAATATCTATTAATATTTGGGTATTCCTTTTATTTTAAATATATTTTTATTTTCAAAGTAAATTATTTTAATTTCATATAGATTTTATTTATATTATATTCTAAACTATAGTTTTAAACGTTATATATAATCAAATTATTTATTATATTCAATAATAATAAAATAATGATTGTAACACCCCAAGATTTCATAGTGTGTTATTTCTTCAAAATAATTCAATAACTTGCACTACACGCAACACTGAGTTCAATTGCACCATGACTTACCAAAAAAAAATCCATTAAAAGAGGTCATGAATAGTATTAACTAAATTTTAAACTTTATATAATCCTTATAATTTTAGAATCCATATTATGAGTTTCTTAGTCATAATGCAAGAACAGATTCATTTTCAGTATTGCACTTTTATCAACTTTTGATAGTGAAACATTTTTAAATACAATATTTTAAACTTTTTGACTAAATGGAGACATCAAAAAATTTAAAATGAAACATCCCAAGCTTCCACGGTACGCTTTCCTTTGAATAAAACAGTAGCGTGTGTTGTACGCAACTTCGAGTTCTAACACACCGTAACCAATCAAACTAGCTGTTATGAATAGTAATACCTACTTTTTGAAGTTATATATATTTTATATTTTAAAATGGACTTCATTTTTGGATTCGGAATATCAAATTTAGCCTAAGGTGAAATTTTGGTACTTTTCGGATAACTTTCATATTTTGATGAATAGTGAAAATTACTAAATTTTAATTAAAAACAACTTTTTTAATCAAAATAATTAATAGTAATAAATTATGAATTTGAGTGGTTTTAAAGTATATTTAGAATATATTTTTACTATTTAATATAATGTTGGTCATTGGACATAATTTTACAATTAAACCGAACATAAACAAGTGTCAATCTTTTGATAGTTATTATCTCTTAAAAACACGCTTTTTGTTTTGACAGCGGGAATTAATTTTAAATTAATTTCTGCCACTTCTGTGTTTTGAATTTAGAAAAATGGATTCCATATTTTTAATCATGATGTTTAAATTGTGTAAATAGGTAACTTTTATTTTTAGACATTTTGAATAATTACTGCGGTAAATATTTTATTTACCATGGTTAAGGGTAAATCCGGTAAATAAGGGTTAAAAAATAATATTATAATAATACTAAATTACCCTAAAACGTGTCTTAACCCTATTGGTTGATAAATGGTCGACCATGGGCATCTTTGGGTCTGTTTTGGGACCCCATGGATCCACTTGTAAGTGATAATGACACATTATATTAATAAAGTTAAAATAAAAATAAAAATGGCATAAGCTTACATCTTTTAGAAGAACAATTTTTACATAGGGTTATACATGTTGGATTTTCGATTATAAATATTCATTAAAAAGATAAAAAGATTTCCTACATAATGATGTTTTATTTATAATTTTTAGACATTAAATAATTTATTTTATTTATGACACAATGATGATGCAGTAATTACTAAAATAGTAAAAAATTAACATAATTGATATTATAAATACCCAAATAAATATAATATGAAACTTTTAATGAATTAAACTAATTTTCTAGGATAATATGATATATTAGGATTGATTTAATTGACTTTTTTAGAAGTAATAAATCTGTTATGAGTTTCACAAAAATCAACTATTGAATAGTGTCAAAATTGACATAAAAGAGTTCTTAAAACAAATATTATATTATTAATTGATATTAAATTCCTAAAAATCTATGGTTCGGCCAAGAGAATTATATTATGATCGGTTAATAATTAATGGACCACTTGGGGGTCGCTTGGATGTATATAGAAACTTTATTAACCATATTATATAAAAATACAAAGAGACATTGTAAAAGTGAAACTAATTAACTTAGAGTTAATACTTAAAGATAAGGTTAATATAAGTACCCAAACCTGTCTAAATTCTATTGGTTGAGTGGTTTTCGACCTATCCCCACCTTAAACTTTGAATAGTCAACTTTAGAGCCATTAGAAACCGAATATGAATTTATTATAAATTAATATTTCTAGCTTTTCCAAAGGTGCCCCTCACCCCTCTTATAAAAGGGCACTCCTCCTTCTCTTTTCCTCACACCTCTCAAGCCACTTGGCTCGTCCAAACTCTGCCCAACTAAGCTCCCCACATCCCTCTCCTCCTCCTTGAAGCTTCCCCTTAGGCAGAAAGCATTTCAAGAAGTCGTTTGGTTCCAACCAAAGTGAGTTACCTAAATTAAAGGTAACAATTTCTCTTAAAGTATTTTCATTTATTTTGCTTCTCCAACCCCCAAAATCTTTTTATTTCCTTTCTTTTGTAACAACACCAGTATCCTCAATATACTAGGATTTTGTTATAAGAAGGATTCAAACTACACATACACACAACTTCATCTAATGGATGATGAACATAATGTTTCTGTGGATGGCAAACTAACGCCTCACGAAACGATGATTGTTCAAATACATCTTACCACCTCTCATGGTGGCCATTATGATGGCACTATAATTAAATATGATATTAATGATATATATTTTATATATAAGCTTCTGTAATTCCATTTTATTTCATTCCATTATTCGTTTCATGATGTATATACATACGATAATTTCATTTGAGGAAGTGCGGACTACCGCCCCCTTAAAATGATATGACTCGTTCATACCACACATGGAACGTATCAAGGATGGTGTTAATGAACTTAAGTAACATATATAAAATATTATATTATACTGGAATAGTAATATACCTATGTATCATTTGGATTCGATTATTTTAAAATAAAAATTAAATGGAAGTAGCGTTCGTGCGTACGTACGGACTACCGTCTCCACGAACGCGATGAGATTCATTCTCCATCGTATCCATTCAAGTATAATTATCATTTAATGATTTAAAAATGATGTTTAAGGACTTGATATCATTCTGGATATGAATAAGATACAACAAACATGACTTATGTAACAAAACATATAAAAGAAAATGAGTAAGTTAACACACGAAACGACGATAATACTAAGATATTATCAAATCAATATTAAAAGATCATATATGATATCATATTAATGTATATGATTCTTTTATAATTTAATAACAATTATTTCACCATTATACAGGAGGTTAAACTACCCCAACCAAGGAAAAGTACAAGGTAAGGGTTATTTCACAATCTCTTCATTATCCGAGGTTGTTTATACGTAATAATCTACTGGGATATCTTTATCATCCACATCCATGTTTCTTCGAAATGTATTTCAAAACATTTTTTACTATTTACAAGAATATGGGTTAAAGTCATTTATACCCTTGTTTTACTTTTTATAAGAGGTTTATAAAGGAATCTTTCCGTCGTTTTCAAAACAAGGTCATTTTTAACCTTTTCGACAGAATTGAGGTAAGAATGTTTTTTTTAACTTATACGGCGGGTGCGGTTATTTTCCGCCGTTATAAAATTTTCAAAGCTTTCCTTACAAGCTTACAAGAATATTTTAAAGAAAATGTTTTATTTTATATGGCTCTTAAATGATTTCAAAAATAGAAAGAGATATTTCTCTAAAAAGTGTTTTGATTTCATCTATGTCAACATCCTTTAATAGATTTTACGCTTATTTGAAGTTGATTTATTATAATACAAAACTTCTATATTGTATTGAAGGTTTTGTGATATGTTTGACTGTGGTTGTGCTATTTTATACCATTCATAGTTTATGGTGAAACTATTGACATTTCGTATGCTAGTTTTAATCTGAATGTTTATGTTATATTTCAAACTTTTGTTCAGATGAATGTGCTAAACAAGTATGTACCGGGTTGGGGACCGGTAAAAGTAAGCCCTCCAGGCTGGGGACTGGTTAAAGTAAGCCCTCCAGGTTGGGGACTGGATAATGTAAGCCCTCCAGGTTAGGGACTGGTAAAAGTATGCCCTCCGGGTTGGTGTCCGGTTATTAGAGGCACTCCGGGTTGGTGTCCGGTTATTAGAGGCACTCCGGGTTGGTGTCCGGTTATTAGAGGCACTCCGGGTTGGGTTCCGGTTAGAAGTAACCCCTAGTTCTTGGGATGAGGCCTAGACAAAGAAATTAACGTTTAGCATTATGCATTCCAACATTATGAAAGTGGTTATTGATTTTTCATGTGATTATTCGATTAGTAGAATATCCATGTGAATAAGTAAATGGCATTATTTCATTTTACTTTTGCCATACTATGTTGAAGTTCATGTTTAAAAGGCTTTTGTTTTAGTAATTCATTGCCTTAAATGTTTATGCTTATTTTGAATGTGTTCCGCTATATTGTTATCCTTACTGGGCATTTGAGCTCACCCCTTTTCTATGTTTTATTTTTCCCAGGTAGTGAAGAAGTAAATTATGATTGACTTGCAGGGATATTATGAGGGGTTAATAGTGTGGATATGAAGACTTTGTTGTTGTAGTAGTTTTTCACTTTGAAATGTAATGTAAAACTTTATGAATATATCTAGTGTTTCCAAGGCTACTAAACCAATCGGTCTTTCGAGATTTGATCTTTATTGTGATCATGACAATGTTACGAAGTAATGCACTGACTCTGGGTAGCTGGGGTCGGGGCGTTACAATTGGTATCAGAGGAAGTTTAGTACAAACCTTGGAAGCTAGATTTAGATAAACTCTGATTAGAGCATGTAGACCTAAGATGAACTTTGAGGATTAGTATAGAAGAACTTCCTAGAATTTTGGTATTGTAGAGATTTTGTGAGTTTTCCGAGCAATACATCCCTGTCTGGATACGAGTAGGTAGAGGCGGCTCTGGCACAGATGTACCTAGGGGTAAAACCCGAAAACACCGCTTTGAGCTAGACTCGAACGGGAACTGGTGCACGACAACGGGCCTTGCTGCACTCTTGGTTACGACACTCCCGGGGGATATGCTTAGGATAATTCTCATTTTCTTTACAAACCATTATGAAGGGTTTATGAGTATATACTTCCTCAAAGAATTTTTTTTTAGGATTATGGATTATATCCATAAATAGTTCAATTTATGTTAAGTGTTTTATAAGTATGGGATTATGTATTTTGACTCATAAACTAATCTAGTTTATGCCATTGTTTAGAAATGGCGCCCAGTAGAAGGAATGATAACTCCAGAAATGTACATGATTCAAAGAAATGGAAGGATCATATCTCTCATGGTCTTAAGCTAGAATTTATAAGAGAAATAGTCTCCCATGTATTATCATCATATGAAGAAATAATATCATGTGTTGATAAGATAAGTAAAGAGTTTACTGAGTCCTATGGCTTTGAAGGGAAGCAAGAGAAGAAAAGGATGGAAGAGAGAAAGATGGATAAAGGGAAGAGGGAAAAGAAGAATTTTCCCATATGTGGTAACTGTGGAAAGAAACACCCTGGAACTTGCCTGAAAGGAATGGGAGTTTTTTATAAGTGTGGAGGAAAAGGGCACAAAGTACGTGACTGCAAGGGTAAGAAAATGGTTTCAAATGTACAATGCTTCATTTGCAAGGAGTTTGGACACTACGCGAACCTATGTCCCAGTCATCATACTATGCCGTAAATGATGTTATTGGATAATAATCATGTTATGATACTACCACAGATGAAGAGGGATGATTAGAGTTCTTATGTTGATTATGTCAATTGAGTGTTGTATCAAAAATGTACTTGTTATAATAATTATGGAGTATATAAGGATTTTACTGCAGTACTATTTCATTAAGGACTTGAGATTGTGTGGAACAAAGAAAAGTGACTCAATAGAAGGTTAAATTTTTGGAAAATATATGGTTGAGAGAATGATAAATCATAATATAGTTCTGATACTGAGGTAGTGATTTTGGAATAATATGTGATTATTTTGGATAAATTATTATTGACTACCTTGAAGCTGATTAATGATTTGTATATTCCATCATTGTTGGGGTTTAAAACATTTTTGGATTAATGAAGTATATCCAGCATTCTATATGGAATAAGGGAACATGAATGTAATCAATAAAGAATATGGTAGTACATGATGAAGGTATTCATATGCTATTACAGGGTAAAAAGGATCTATATTATGTTTACCTTCCTTATAAATGTTGGACTGTGAGTTTGGACAGAAGTATTTTCGATAGTTCTAGTTTGGATTATTTTGGATTTCCATAAAAGGACAACCCGGAGGTCGGGCGGCAACCCGTCGCGTCCGGCAAGGCTGCGAGACTTGAACCCGCAACCGAAGGGCGACAAGGGTGTATCACCTACCACTGGCCCAAGAGATGTCCTGGATTAAATAATGTAGTTTTTTAAAAAGATCTGGTAGATGAATTATAAATTCGTTTATTTTGGAACCCTGTACGAATAGTATAAATATAATTTTTTTTTACGAGTGAAAGATGAGTTTATGGTAGAAATTTATTAATGGACAAAACTCTAATTATAAAGTAAGTATATCTCCTTATGATCTTAGCCAATCTCATAAATAAATTCCTCAATATTAAGAAAAGCAACTTAGAACAAAAATGTTGTCCTAGATGGTACCTTAAATCATCACTAATTTATGGCTTTGGGATTGTTGGCCTTTTCATAGCCATGTTCTCTACCACTCTCCATCAAATAATTGATGGTTAGATTTCTCATCCATATCCATATTTTCCTACATGGAACCCTAGTATGTGTTATTTTCGGTAATCTTCATACTTTCCACTCTTTATTTTAAATAGAGGCCTCATTAATTCATTTTTTGATGTGGGATTTCAACTAAGATATTTTGAAACGTCAAAAATGTGTTATCCTAATACCCTATGTTTTTTTGAAACGATGGTATTTCAAATCATCATAGATTGATGAATTTAAGGACCTCAATTATACACTTGTTTGTGATTGATGACCTCAATCACTACCTATAAATATTTACGTTTTTCCTCCGATTATATGTCTCTAATTTCCACCAATGTTCTCCTAATCGAGATCATAATTTGGTGGTGACCCTTTGATTTCTCTTTTCCTCATATTAAGACTAAATTTTAGTAACCCAATTTCCGATGTGGGTTTTCCCACAAATATATTTTCTACTTTCAACCTTTTATTTTTGAAGAACAATTTCAAATTGCGAGGACGCAATTTATTGAAGGAGGGGAGAATGTAACACCCCAAGATTTCATAGTGTGTTATTTCTTCAAAATAATTCAATAACTTGCACTACACGCAACACTGAGTTCAATTGCACCATGACTTACCAACAAAAATCCATTAAAAGAGGTCATGAATAGTATTAACTAAATTTTAAACTTTATATAATCCTTATAATTTTAGAATCCATATTATGAGTTTCTTAGTCATAATGCAAGAACAGATTCATTTTCAGTATTGCACTTTTATCAACTTTTGATAGTGAAACATTTTTAAATACAATATTTTAAACTTTTTGACTAAATGGAGACATCAAAAAATTTAAAATGAAACATCCCAAGCTTCCACGGTACGCTTTCCTTTGAATAAAACAGTAGCGTGTGTTGTACGCAACTTCGAGTTCTAACACACCGTAACCAATCAAACTAGCTGTTATGAATAGTAATACCTAATTTTTGAAGTTATATATATTTTATATTTTAAAATGGACTTCATTTTTGGATTCGGAATATCAAATTTAGCCTAAGGTGAAATTTTGGTACTTTTCGGATAACTTTCATATTTTGATGAATAGTGAAAATTACTAAATTTTAATTAAAAACAACTTTTTTAATCAAAATAATTAATATTAATAAATTATGAATTTGAGTGGTTTTAAAGTATATTTAGAATATATTTTTACTATTTAATATAATGTTTGTCATTGGACATAATTTTACAATTAAACCGAACATAAACAAGTGTCAATCTTTTGATAGTTATTATCTCTTAAAAACACGCTTTTTGTTTTGACAGCGGGAATTAATTTTAAATTAATTTCTACCACTTCTGTGTTTTGAATTTAGAAAAATGGATTCCATATTTTTAATCATGATGTTCAAATTGTGTAAATAGGTAACTTTTATTTTTAGACATTTTGAATAATTACTGCGGTAAATATTTTATTTACCATGGTTAAGGGTAAATCCGGTAAATAAGGGTTAAAAAATAATATTATAATAATACTAAATTACCCTAAAACGTGTCTTAACCCTATTGGTTGACAAAATGGTCGACCATGGGCATCTTTGGGTCTGTTTTGGGACCCCATGGATCCACTTGTAAGTGATAATGACACATTATATTAATAAAGTTAAAATAAAAATAAAAATGGCATAAGCTTACATCTTTTAGAAGAACAATTTTTACATAGGGTTATACATGTTGGATTTTCGATTATAAATATTCATTAGAAAGATAAAAAGATTTCCTACATAATGATGTTTTATTTATAATTTTTAGACATTAAATAATTTATTTTATTTATGACACAATGATGATGCAGTAATTACTAAAATAGTAATAAATTAACATAATTGATATTATAAATACCCAAATAAATATAATATGAAACTTTTAATGAATTAAAATAATTTTCTAGGATAATATGATATATTAGGATTGATTTAATTGACTTTTTTCGAAGTAATAAATCTGTTATGAGTTTCACAAAAATCAACTATTGAATAGTGTCAAAATTGACATAAAAGAGTTCTTAAAACAAATATTATATTATTAATTGATATTAAATTCCTAAAAATCTAAGGTTCGGCCAAGAGACTTATATTATGATCGGTTAATCATTAATGGACCACTTGGGGGTCGCTTGGATGTATATAGAAAGTTTATTAACCATATTATATAAAAATACAAAGAGACATTGTAAAAGTGAAACTAATTAACTTAGAGTTAATACTTAAAGATAAGGTTAATATAAGTACCCAAACCTGTCTAAATTCTATTGGTTGAGTGGTTTTCGACCTATCCCCACCTTAACCTTTGAATAGTCAACTTTGGATCCATTAGAAACCGAATATGAATTTATTATAAATTAATATTTCTAGCTTTTCCAAAGGTGCCCCTCACCCCTCTTATAAAAGGTCACTCCTCCTTCTCTTTTCCTCACACCTCTCAAGCCACTTGGCTCGTCCAAACTCTGCCCAACTAAGATCCCCACATCCCTCTCCTCCTCCTTGAAGCTTCCCCTTAGGCAGAAAGCATTTCAAGAAGTCGTTTGGTTCCAACCAAAGTGAGTTACCTAAATTAAAGGTAACAATTTCTCTTAAAGTATTTTCATTTATTTTGCTTCTCCAACCCCCAAAATCTTTTTATTTCCTTTCTTTTGTAACAACACCAGTATCCTCAATATACTAGGATGTTGTTATAAGAAGGATTCAAACTACACATACACACAACTCCATCTAATGGATGATGAACATAATGTTTCTGTGGATGGCAAACTAACGCCTCACGAAACGATGATTGTTCAAATACATCTTACCACCTCTCATGGTGGCCATTATGATGGCACTGTAATTAAATATGATATTAATGATATATATTTTATATATAAGCTTCTGTAATTCCATTTTATTTCATTCCATTATTCGTTTCATGATGTATATACATACGATAATTTCATTTGAGGAAGTGCGGACTACCGCCCCCTTAAAATGATATGACTCGTTCATACCACACATGGAACGTATAAAGGATGGTGTTAATGAACTTAAGTAACATATATAAAATATTATATTATACTGGAATAGTAATATACCTATGTATCATTTGGATTCGATTATTTTAAAATAAAAATTAAATGGAAGTAGCGTTCGTGCGTACGTACGGACTACCGTCTCCACGAACGCGATGAGATTCATTCTCCATCGTATCCATTCAAGTATAATTATCATTTAATGATTTAAAAATGATGTTTAAGGACTTGATATCATTCTGGATATGAATAAGATACAACAAACATGACTTATGTAACAAAACATATAAAAGAAAATGAGTAAGTTAACACACGAAACGACGATAATACTAAGATATTATCAAATCAATATTAAAAGATCATATATGATATCATATTAATGTATATGATTCTTTTATAATTTAATAACAATTATTTCACCATTATACAGGAGGTTAAACTACCCCAACCAAGGAAAAGTACAAGGTAAGGGTTATTTCACAATCTCTTCATTATCCGAGGTTGTTTATACGTAATAATCTACTGGGATATCTTTATCATCCACATCCATGTTTCTTCGAAATGTATTTCAAAACATTTTTTACTATTTACAAGAATATGGGTTAAAGTCATTTATACCCTTGTTTTACTTTTTATAAGAGGTTTATAAAGGAATCTTTCCGTCGTTTTCAAAACAAGGTCCTTTTTAACCTTTTCGACAGAATTGAGGTAAGAATGTTTTTTTTTAACTTATACGGCGGGTGCGGTTATTTTCCGCCGTTATAAAATTTTCAAAGCTTTCCTTACAAGCTTACAAGAATATTTTAAAGAAAATGTTTTATTTTATATGGCTCTTAAATGATTTCAAAAATAGAAAGAGATATTTCTCTAAAAAGTGTTTTGATTTCATCTATGTCAACATCCTTTAATAGATTTTACGCTTATTTGAAGTTGATTTATTATAATACAAAACTTCTATATTGTATTGAAGGTTTTGTGATATGTTTGACTGTGGATGTGCTATTTTATACCATTCATAGTTTATGGTGAAACTATTTACATTTCGTATGCTAGTTTTAATCTGAATGTTTATGTTATATTTCAAACTTTTCTTCAGATGAATGTGCTAAACAAGTATGTACCGGGTTGGGGACCGGTAAAAGTAAGCCCTCCAGGTTGGGGACTGGTTAAAGTAAGCCCTCCAGGTTGGGGACTGGTTAAAGTAAGCCCTCCAGGTTAGGGACTGGTAAAAGTATGCCCTCCGGGTTGGTGTCCGGTTATTAGAGGCACTCCGGGTTGGTGTCCGGTTATTAGAGGCACTCCGGGTTGGTGTCCGGTTATTAGAGGCACTCCGGGTTGGGTTCCGGTTAGAAGTAACCCCTAGTTCTTGGGATGAGGCCTAGACAAAGAAATTAACGTTTAGCATTATGCATTCCAACATTATGAAAGTGGTTATTGATTTTGCATGTGATTATTCGATTAGTAGAATATCCATGTGAATAAGTAAATGGCATTATTTCATTTTACTTTTGCCATACTATGTTGAAGTTCATGTTTAAAAGGCTTTTGTTTTAGTAATTCATTGCCTTAAATGTTTATGCTTATTTTGAATGTTCCGCTATATTGTTATCCTTACTGGGCATTTGAGCTCACCCCTTTTCTATGTTTTATTTTTCCCAGGTAGTGAAGAAGTAAATTATGATTGACTTGCAGGGATATTATGAGGGGTTAATAGTGTGGATATGAAGACTTTGTTGTTGTAGTAGTTTTTCACTTTGAAATGTAATGTAAAACTTTATGAATATATCTAGTGTTTCCAAGGCTACTAAACCAATCGGTCTTTCGAGATTTGATCTTTCTTGTGATCATGCCAATGTTACGAAGTAATGCACCGACTCTGGGTAGCTGGGGTCGGGGCGTTACAATGATTATATTAATATTATCGTGGTTATATACATCATTTTTATTATGATAATTATTATTTTTTATTTAAAATGTGTTATATTATATATATATAAGAAAAAAAAGAAAAAAAATAAAAAAATACATGGAAGGCACTAATTCAAACAAATCTCTCTTAAAAACCATTATAAAAAATGTGCATGTTTAGATAAAATCTTCTTCAAAGGTATTTTAAAGATGGATCATAATAATAAAGTTCGTTCTTCAAAATACCTTTGAAAAAGTCATATTATTATTAAGTACATTTTTCAATTATTAGTTTATGGGGGTTCTCCTTCAGATAGCATCCATCATTGTATAGAAGCACGTCCTAGGAAGATCTCTAGTTTTAGAATTTGTTTTCCCAAACCTGTATATCAAGAATTTGTTTTATTATTTTTTGTATCTGATAAAAATATCCCATTTTTAACCAAAAAATATATGGTAGGGAACTTTATGATAGACCCTACGGAGGACCATTAAAATGTTAAAAGGGTGGCCTTTTACCAAATCCACCCTTTATTTCCACCATTGGGGAGAAATGAACTCACCCCTTCTCTGATTAACAACATGAAATCCAAATATTATGCCATTAGGATATGATTTGAGTCATTATTAACCAACAAAACTATAGAATGGATACAGTTGGTCCATTCAGGGATAAAAACTATTTGAATTCATGGAAGGAAATAAACAAATTTTATATTCAACCAACTCAAAGTAGAAATTTGTGCATCCCACTTGATCAATCACATATCATCCCAGATCCCCAATTCATAGGAACATGATGACCAAGTACAAAAATGATGTGGTAGTGGTTGATCCATGGGGTGGTGTAGTAGAGTAAAAAAGCCATAGTTGGAGAAAGGGTTTCATAGGGAGATAATTTGTGATGCATGCGGGTGTTGATAGTTTTTTTAATTCCTGTTTGGTTCTTCCCCCTTCTTTTGTCAAGTGAGGTGGGAATCATTGAAAGATGTGGTGGGTGGGAAAAAACCATATAGTGGAGTAACATAAGAAGGGTGAGGGGTGTCTTATAAAAGGGGATCCCCCAAGGGTTTTCTCATCAACATTATTGAAAATACCAATCCCCAACATTTATTCATTTATATGTGTGGAATTTTTTGAGGTGGTTTCACCATATATTCAAGAGAGAGATTTACAAGAGTTATCTCCTCATAATAATGAGTTATTTAATAACAACTTTTACCCATAGATATTCCTCTATTTCTTTTTAGTTTTTTACCTCTTTAATTTTTGAGTTTTCTCAAATTAAATCTGGCATCAATTTATATCTACATTTTTTAACTTTATTTTATCTTACTTTTATCACTATAGTAGTGGTCCATTCATTTATGGTCTGAACAAGTGGTAATATATGATGGTTTTGTCCCACTGTTTTTTTCTTTTTTGGGTATTAATAATGAATATAAATTTTAGTATGCTTTGGGATTGGGACTTTGGTTGACCTTTCACAACAAAACATGTTTTTTGAGATTATTAAATATACCATTTTTAAGCATAGGATATTCTATAAGGATTATGTTTCCTAATGGTTGTGAAATTTTAGGTCAATAAATTTAATGGAAATAATTTTTCATTATGGAAAATAAATATGCAGGCAGTGTTGTAGAAGGATAATTGCATACTAGAAATTTGACATAGGCCAGTGAGTGTGATGTAGGATAAATGGAATGAAATGGATGGGAATTATATTCATCAAATCCAATTTAATTTTATAGATGGGGACCTATAAATAATTATATATAAAAAATAGTAAATTAAATGTGGGATACTCTGATGATTCTATACAAGTCCATGTAACTAAAAACCAAGATTTTACTAAAGATAAAATTTTACACTTTTCAAAAGCCGATGTCACTATCAGTGACCAGACACACCAAAACCATTAATATAATATTATCTTAGATCGTGGAGATGGGATATAAAATCATGGATATATAATGTTTGTATATTATGATACTGAGTTTTTCGGACTCATTTGAACAACTCTTCATCAACCACACAAAAAAATATCCCGACGAATATGATTCTCCTCAACAGCATTTAAACAGTAGTTATTGAAGATGAAATTTGGTGTACGAATAATGAGGATATATAGAAAACTTCTCACTAATCAAAGGCTTTTTCAATGGAGAGAGGGAGGATGATGGAGTGTGATTCTAGTGGGATCCCAAATCATGGAAGGTCCAAATCAAAGAGTATGAAGTAGAATGTCACATGTGATAATTATGGAAATATACATCACATCAAGATGGATGGATGGAATAAGAATATTATTAAAAATATATTTCATGAAAATGTGGATAGTATTTCTAGGAATAGAGAAACTTTATTCAGTGAAGCAAAAATAATATCTAGAAGCAGGTATCATCTCAATGATTTTTGGATGATCAAATCCGGAGAAACATGGCACATGCCGTCTTGACAGGAATGGGTTTATTATTATGAATCATACCATGATGATATTTTGAGTTTATACCACCAAACAAAAGATTCATGATTCTATTATTCGAACCATCCAATTATTACTCCATTTGAACATCCTAAATAATAACATATTGTCCTTGGTAAAATTTGATGATATTAGATGAAAGAATTATAATAACCCTTCTCTTTATTAAGCACTAAATATTAGTTTATTGCATAAGAATACACATAATAAAAAAATAATATTAATAATTTTAGTGTATTATTTTAATTTGGTACATTACATAACAACTTAAAATAGGGGTACATTGGTATTATTGAAAACTCCCTTAACATGCTCATAATTTTCCATCATGCTTAAAACTACAATGGATAACCTGGGGACCTATATTAGAAAGAGGTAATATTTTAATCATACTAAGGGAATAAATAAGAATAACAAGAATAAAATATTATATTTTATACAATGGTAATTTTAATGGGACATAAAAATGGGTGAGAATCATAAATATGAACAATGAGGAATGATATATCATGACAACATAAAGGAAACATGGGAATGTGGTAACAACATTAAACGTGAAATCATAAAAATAAGTTAAGTATAATCACCAAGACATCAAAAAATTGTGGAAAATGTACCACAAAAGATTAGGTTCACTCCCTAATCCCATACATGGAATGTCAGAAGACTAAAACATTATCCAATGCATTCGAGCCCTATATAATTCCCGATGCACCCGTCACTTTCATATCTTGTAAATGCATAAGTGTGCCACATATATCATACAAAATAACGATGTATTTCATCAATTTGTACCCCAAAATAAATAATTATTGGTTATATACATTTATGTACCAAATAAATGAATGATAGGTACATCTAGGTGAATACCCTTGAGTGTAAATGGCAGTGGATATTCCTGACGCAATCATTTGGCATGCAAAATTAGAGTGAAATTTCTGCAGCATAATAACAATACCTAAAGATTCATAAAATGGATTAATGAGACTGAAAGGGTTTTATCATAATTTTTATATTTAAATTTATGTCATATAAATATGTAAAATTACATCCCAATATTTGTAATTGGAAATCAAAATGCATTACATAAATATGGTTCTTGAATAAAGAGGGGAAAGATAGGATCCATTAAAAAATATCAATAACGTAATAGCCAAGTTAAATGATATAATGAGATGTGATAAATGATATATATTTTTAGAAATTAATTTTTAATGGTTATTGATCTTCCTAAATTCATGACAACATAAAAAATTGCGATTAAAAATGGAAATAACAAAGAAGGTTCTTGAATGGAAAAAAAGATAGGGAAATCCCATTCTAATTTATATATTGTAATGGATTAGGTAAATTATATAATGGGAGGGGATATATGATCTCTAATTATTAAGAAACCAAATGTAATGTAGATCTATCTTTATAAATTTATGAAAATATAAACATTTGATATTCAAAAGGCTAAATATATAGAAGGTTATTGAATTGAAAAGAAGAGAGAGATGTCCCTTAAAAAATTTCGGCATATTAAGGACTTAGGTAAAGTTTATAATGAAATATAATAATTGATATAACAGTATAAGAAAATAATTTTGATAGTAAATAGACATTTATAATCTAATGAAAACATAATTAAGTGCAATTGAAAAGTCTATATACAATGAAGGTACTTGAATGGAAAAGAAAAGAGAGACATCCCTTATCATGGGTGGGTGATTCCAAAAGCTTGGGAGGATATTATTAAGAGCTTGGGGGAACATTGGGAGGACTCTACATATTTTATGGTATATTAAGGATGTTGTAAAATGTTTTTGAGTGAAGAGGAAGGGGATATTGTGTTGTTGTATATAGTAAAATATGGGGGAGTTATTTTTTTGAACATAGGATTTAGAATCTATATAATAAAATAATAAAAAAGTTTTTACCATTTTTTATGACAAATAGGAGTGTATTTAATTAATTTATATTTCCAATGGCGGAAATAAATAAAACACTACCCTTTTTGATATGGACGTGAGTCATATTTATAAAGAATTGATTTTAAATTTTGAAAGTATATTATGATTTTAGGGGGATTCATAAAGGATTTATTAAATTGATAAAATAAACTCAAAAACACTTTATTATAATGGGGAAACATATATATTTTTAGTTATAACATTTATATTGTTTATATAATCTCTCAATTTGATTTCATAATACACACCATATATTTATATTTTATTTATATATTACCTGAAAATATTTCTCAATATGAAATTTATGAAAAATTAACTATTGGATAATTTTAAAATTATGATTCAAAAAATAATATTTATTTCATCAAAATACATTTCTAAATATGTGAATTATCAATTTTAAAACAAGAATTGAAATGTATTAAAAATATTGGGCTTTTTATAATAACGGTTTTGAATCCTTTATAAAAATTACATTTGACTTCATAAAAAACTATATTATCATTTATATTTAATAAATATTATTTATTTTATTATATTATTAATATAGTTATTTTCAAAATTGATTAATTTATGAGAAAATAATATTTTAATTGAAATGGTGTATTAAAGAAAAATAAAATTTTTCTTTTATCATGTCAAGATAAAAATAGTTTAAAAACTAATGATAATATGATATATATATATATATATATATATATATATTACATAAAATATACAATATAAATATTCATATTATTAAGGAATTTATACATATCCCTTAATTACACTAGAAAACTCTTTGAGGGTAAGGTTCACAATAGTGTGATCTTCATATTAATGTTCAACATACCTAGATTGGGTCATGATCTCGATGAGAATGATCTTATCCTATAAACGATTTCTATCATGATTTAGTTACCAGATCTAGGAATGGGATTGGTCGTGGGAAAATACCAATAATGATATCTCCATCATAAGATTTGAAAAAAGGGATTCATATGGTTTGATCTTTCTAGTTGATGTCATTTCTTCTTTTTTCTATGTTAGTTAAATTTATCATATGAATATTTATATATTATTCATATGATCACTATTAAAATAAAACTATACTAACGATTATAACTATTAATGTTATTTTAAACCTTATAGGATATAATAAAACCAAATAAGTGCACATGTTTTCTATAATCATAATGGGAATTTAATTCAATCAGAAAGGGAATTATATTTATAAAATTTTGGGTCATTACAATCTTCCCACTTTAGAAATTTCAACCTAAAAATTTTCATTTCAAATAATCTAAAATATGATGGTAAATATATTTCATTACATATTATATTTACCATTTTTTCTCATAAAATTCACCTTTTACAATATCACTTTGACCAAGTACATTTTCTTCTTTCATTGAGATTTGTCTATATGATCTAAGATCTTCACCAGATACCCTACATATGAATGATCATTATCTAATGGTTCTGACTATGGATTCAATACATGTTAGGGATATAGATGTACTTCCTCAATATGGAAACATGGAACATATCATGGACTTGGGATAGGTTATGTGAGAGTTCTATTTGACAGGGGGTCTAATGAAATCAAGGATATAAAAGAGGTTAATGTATCTTGTACTATATTTTCCATTATTATAAATATCAGGACTATATTCCACAAAGGTGTGCATATTAATATCTTCTATTTAACCTTAAACTCATGGTCTCATCGATGATTTTCAGACTAGATCTTCTATCAACTCTATGTATCCTAGATGTGTTGTTGAATGGTCTTGATCATTTCCTCAACCATTTAAAGACCCAACAGTTTTTGATCCCCAACACCATCCCCTCATGTAAGTGTTCTTCATATCTTACCATAAAGCATTTCACAGGGATTAATTTGGATTCTTGAGTGGAAAATAATATTTTATAAACCATCCTTCGTTGAATTCCATTGATAATTCTATCAACATGTCCTTCAGTTTCTGGATAGTACACATTGATTAACCCACAATTTTGAGAGGGATAAGTTATAGTGAAGTTCAACTTAGTATATAGAGAATGTCAGAGACTCTTATAGAAAATGGAGTTATATATTTGGTCTTGATTAGATTCCTTAGATAGTGTTCTTCCATGAAACCTCACCACTTCTATGATCTTTATCCTTTCATGTTCATGGAGTGATAATTACTATCAAATTACAATGAAGTGAGAAGTCTTATAAATAAAATCTACCACAACCGATATGTTATTATTTCATGGTGATGTCCCCTAATGACTAGGGAAAAAGTCCATGTTTTTTTCCATTTCCATATAGGTTGAGGTAATGGTGGTATCATCCCATTGTATTTTTTCCTTTCATATTCCATATACTGATATAAAAGACACCTTTATGTATATTACATGATATCCTTATTTACATTGTCCCACCAATAGTTCTCTAAAAGATCTTGATACTAATTTTTTCTACCTAGATGGATTGAGATTGTAATGCTATGTACATCATAAAAAACCCAATCATTAAGCTCAAAATTATTGGTACAGATAGTCGTGACAGACATCTTACAACTCCTTCTTCACTAATTTTCAACTCCATGTATTTACCTTTTTCTTATATATTCCAACATATTCTTAATTTACTCATAGTATCATTTACAATCCTTTATCTTCTATAGATTAGAAGGTTCATAAATAATTTGGGAAATGATTTATGATGTTCCTTCCTTTATGATTCCAATGTCCATCCTTTTCAATTCCATGAATAGTATATCCTTTTCAATTTTAATCTATGATAAAATTTACATATACATTCCACTCAGAGAATTTTTCACGTTATTGTCTTTCCCAAGATGGTAGTAGATTGAGTAGTCACCATCCTTAATAATATCTATCCATAATTACTATAACATATTAAACTCTTTTAGTTTGAACATAGAATTGAGGAACTTATGATATGTACATACTTCACACTTCTCCCTAAAGAGATAATGTTAGCATATTTTCAATATTATGATTACTGCAACAAGTTCCAGATTATGTGTTATGTATTTTAGTTAATGATAATTATATTTCCTTAAGATTTATGATATCTCATTTTTGTACTATATTAGTACACCAACCGATACATTATTATAACCATTGTTGTATACCCCGAAAAGACCCCCACTTGTGGGTAGCATAGGTACATATGTAGTGAAAAGACTCTTTTAAACTCCTTAAATCTATCGTCACATTAATTATTCAATATAAACATGACTCCCATCCCAATTAAATTGGTTAAAAGGTTTTACTATCATGATAATTGTTTTACAAATTATCAATAATACCTAGCCAGTCCATGGAAACTATAGATATTATTTAAAAATGTTGGCCTTAAACACCTTATAATTCATTATATCATTGAAGGGTCGACCGATATCCTATTTCTTATGATAACATTACCTATTAATGTTTCCTGGTCTAGGTATAAGTTTAATTGTGAACTCAATGAAAATTTTATGAGGGGGAACATGAAATTCATTATGAAATAAATCATCATATTCCATCACAATGGACATGTTTCCAAGGTAGATATTCTCCTTATTATCAATCATTTGAGCTAGATAAACGTTCTAATAGGGATATAATATCCATTATTAAAATGATGATACAATATAATATTCATTGTCCTCATTTAACTTGTATAGAATCGAACACTCATTCATGGTATGGAGGATTGATTCTTTATTTCATTAATTTGTGTCAGATTTAAAAAATGAATATCATTCCACAAATAAGATAACATCAAATTCCACTAATGTGATACTAATACAATTTTTGACAATTAAATTCCCCAAAACATCAAAATGTGATATAATAATCATAGAAGTTTTCCCCAGTGATATCAAATCATTTTATGTGGTTACTTGATGTTCTTATAAAACATAAAAGATATTAAAATAGGGTATGGATTGAAAGAAAACATGACATACACTACTCTAAAGAAAATGTTACTTGTACTTCCGTCATCAAGATCCATCTAAGCATAATACCTCGCTTGTTCCCTTAGTCTTGAAGATTTTTTATAGTCATCAATCCTTCTATCCCTAGGAATAGGGCATTGGCTTGGATAATACCAAAATTATCCACATTTATGACATAAAATATTGTATTGTACCTTATATTTAACTTAACCCCACATATAATGTTATTAATTTTCCCATGTAAATCTTATACGTTCTTCCCCATTTCCCTGAACATAAAATATCTCTCAGTTCCTTTGTGAAATTTTCATTATTCCACTTTCCAAGTTTTTTGTACAAATGAAATTGTATCTTCTTTCCGTTATCACCTATATCAAATGAAAATCATTGAGATTTGTTCCTCCTCTTCATTTAATTTCTTGGGCATCTAACTGAGCTCAAGTTTATAGCCATGATTTTTGATAGCATGTTTAGAATAATAACAAGATGTCCTACTTGATCTTCAATCATGTTATAAATCTCATTGGGAAGTCATCACATTTTCCATTACATTTTTTGTTAACTCAGTTCATCCCATTTTCATCCATTCAGTACAATAAAGTAAAAAATATGGATGATTACATGTAAACTATTAAACAAACAAAACTAGATCCAATAACATTAAATGACTAATTTATAAATGACATTTATTACTGAACTTACGAAAATATAAGTTTCAATATGAGTTTTCCATGATCTATTTCATGACATACACACTTACGGGAATTTTATTCCCTTGATAATGGTTCATAATGATCTTGTCAATTTACCAAGGAATATCTCTTGGGAGTTTCAAACAAGGTGTTTAGAAAGTCCCATTTTCATTAACTGTGAGATGATCAAGTCCATCTCTATATGCCCTTTCTAGGATTATTACCCCTAGGTACCATTATTCCAGATCCACTTCAACTTGTAGTATCTAGTCAGGGTTGTATTTTATTGGGAACCACATACTCTATACATTAGAAAAAAATTGGATTCTTTTTTATGTTTTGTATTATCAAATAATATTTCTTTAGAGTTTCCTCATCCTAATCCCAAAATAACTAAACATTCCTGTAATACGAACTATGATAACCCTTGTTATTATTACAAATTAAATAACTATATATTGAATAAGAATAAAATAATACAACCCAAAAGATAGATATGTGCACTCTCTTTTGGAAATTAGGTACATTACATAATAACTTAAATCATGTGTGTTGATCGCAATAAAATTTACTATTTCATTTTCACCCTTAAATCACTGTGCTAAACTAGTTTTGTTTTCAAAATAATAAAAATAATAAGGAATTTAATTTCCTATTTAAATAATTTATTTTTTGTTGATAACTTTTAAAAATGTAAATGATACTTTTTTTTGATAATCTCATTGAAGGTGGAGGTGATTTTGAGGGCCCACGATGATGTCCAAAAAAATTGGGCCAAATTGTGCAGGATCCGTGCACAATAGTGGAATCATCCACACACTTCTAATGAACCGTGAATCCAAATGGTCTATCATTTTGTGGTCTGGTCCAGAATATAATGGGATACATTTCTTCTGAAGAAACACAAGGCTCATTCGGCGATCTGGGGGCCCAAACCTCCAAATCTGTCCAGCACACTAAATCTGCACGAATTTAAAAGTGATGTGGTGTGATCTGTCCATATCCTAGGCTATAGTTGTCCAATTTGTGCCAAAAAATCCTTATATTCATTCAAGTGGTGGGTATACACCTTTTTTATTTTCTGTAAAGCGAGATAAGTCAATTTGGAGGTTGAAAACCATGTGAAAAGTGGTTTTAATAAATTTGTGTTCTCAAAACCACATTCCCATTTTCCTATAAAATGGCACCTTGGAATCTCCATTTGGAAGTTTGGACAAGAAGCAAAGATCTGCCATTTTGGAGTCTTAGTGTAGTATCCTATTCATCTTATAAGTTATGGAGGCCCTTATCTTCATATGAGGGATCAATAATGAAGAAGGAGTTCCACCCGAGCTTCCTCCTCCACCCGATGCCGAGCTAAGAAATGGGTGATCATTACGAGGGAGATACACACATGAAGAGTGAGTTATGACACATAATTATCTACTGGATTGGTGTATATTGTGGTTTTAATTGTTCTTTGATATTTATCTTAACTTGTTTTGATGCACGTAATTGAACCAATTTTTATTTCATAACCGTTCGGTGTGCGATTTTAATTGTGTGTCTTGTGTTATTCTGATTGGAAAACATAATAACCCTTTACATTCCCAACCATTTGAGATTTCAATGTTACTTTAAAAACCATAAATCATTCTAAGGGGATGGAACTTTACTACATGATTTTTATGTCAAGGTTTAGTACTAATCACATCATTTTAGGAGTCTTGTGGGTACCCAAGATCTCGGTTAACCCTCAACCAAATGATTACACTAAAACCTAATAATCAATTAAGAATGAAAAAATATTCAAGTTTTGTAGT
This sequence comes from Viscum album, assembly GCA_963277665.1. NCBI lineage: Eukaryota > Viridiplantae > Streptophyta > Magnoliopsida > Santalales > Viscaceae > Viscum > Viscum album. The sequence continues at coordinate 44,627,367 of OY728162.1, forward strand.
AACTAAGAAATTATCACTTATTTATCTAATATTATTCATAATCCACTTGGTCTTTCAACCTTATAACTCTTTAATTTATGAAACTTTCTTGAAACTGTTTTCAAAACCACCACCTCTTTTGTTCTTCTTGTTAAAATACACACTCATAACCTATCAACGCTCCATGAGAGATGACCTAAGGTCTACCCTAGATTAAAAATCTTCTTCAAATCACTATCAATTTGATGTTTTATGATAGAACGCTCAAATTTTGGTGTTGTTTCCAGTGAGCACTTGGGTTTTAGTGCATATTTTATATAAGATTTTTGTAATTTTTGTGAATATTTATTTGTTTTATCTTCAAAATTTTCAAATAAATTTTTGTTATGATTTATTTCTTCTATAGGTTCTATTCATGATACGTTCTAATCTAGGATACCTACCACCTTTTGAACCTGAAGTGTAGAGGATCTAACGTCAGCGACCCCGAGATGCACAAGACAACCCTTTGAAGGAGGACACACAACAACTCGAGACTTTTCTAAACCCATCTTCTTCTAGAACCAATTTAGAACCTGAAATTAATGTTTTTAAAATAGATAAAAAAATAGAAAATTAAAATATATAACCTCACCAGATGTTTATATCCAACCCACATACATTCAAATTCAAGGCGAGGCACCCAATTTTGAACTTAAATTTGGTTTATTTCATTTATTACTGAGATTCCATGGAATTACTGGAGAAGATCAAAAAAAGAATCTTAAAGAATTTAATACCATGTGTTATATATTATAACAAGAAAATTTCAATGAAGAATAGTTAAATCTTAGAGAATTACCATTTTCATTGGAAGACAATGCAAAAGACTGGCTTTACTTTTTTAATTCACCAATTAGAGGCTGGGCAGATGTGAAACACATTTTTCTTGAAAAATATTTCCCAGCCTCTTAAATTGAAACTATAAGGAATGAAATATGTGGTATAAACAAATATTAAGGAGAAACATTACATGAATATTTGTAATTCATAAAATTATTATTTTCATGCTTTCCACACCACCAAATAATTGATCAACTTTTAATTTAGTATTTTTTTATGGTTTAATTCCTATTGACCGTAATATCATTAATGTTGTTTTAGGTGGTGCACTAGTTGCTAAAACCCAAATCGATGCATGGAACATAATTGAGAACATGGAATAGAACAATCAACAGTTGGGATCAAGGTCTAATGTACCCATTCAAGGAGTCCATGTAGTAAAAAGTACCAAATTTGAGAGGAAGGTGGACACGATGTTTGAAGAGGTAAGTACCCTTCTTTGAAAACATGCTCTTTCCCCAGTGAAATCACAATATCTTCATGCCATCGATTGTGGTATATGTTCTTCTGACACCCACATCTTTGATGAATGTCCCCAACTAAGAGAAACTTTTGAAAGTTGTGAGGCAATCCTTCTAGGCTGCCCCTATAACCATCCCTTTAGGCAATAACCATACTATCAATCCAATCCTGGGTGGAAAGACAACCAATCCTATATATAAGGGGGTATTCAAACCAACTCAACAACCATGGAACCAACTAGGGTAGAGTATTCAACCACCACCTCCAAGAAATCCTCAACAATAATGAATGAATTTCCAAAAAACCCCTCCAAAACCTGAGCCTAGATTAGATGTATTGATGAATCAAATGGCTTCCAACAAAATTAAATTCCAAAAATATCCCAAGATTCCTTAAAAGACCTAAAAATCCAATTAGTCTATCATTCCAACTCGATGGGGGGGGGGAATCCAAATCCATGGGTTGGGTAAACTACCTCCTCAACCAGTATTAAACCATAGAGATAAAGGAAATGTCAGTTCCATCTCCCTTCAAAGTGGAACAAAACTAAAAAGACAAATCACCCCTCCACTAGAGTCATCCGCTCCTATGGAAATCACCGTACCAACTACATGAAATGCTCCAAATGAGGTGGAACCTTGTATTGAGAGAATCCCCTCCAAATGGAAGAGTGTGTTTATTTATGAGTCACATATCCCAATAATACCTCTTCCATTCCCAAAATGGGCACCCAACCTAGAAAACCAAAGGAAACTGAACATGATAAAGAAATTTTGGAGACTTTCAAAAAAGTGACGTTAAAAATTCCCTTGATTGATTCTATAAAAAATATTACAAGATATGCCAAGATTCTAAAGGATATGTGTACACACCGAAGGAAACTTCTAGGAGTTGAAATGGTGATATTGGGGAGGAATGTTTCAGAATTGATAGATCCCTCAATTCCCACTAAGTACAATGATCCTGGAACATTCTCAATTCCATGGACCATAGAGGTGTATTATTTTTATAATTATATACATGATTTAGGTTCTTCTATAAATGAGATTCCTCACTCCATTTACTCAATATTTCAGGTCGGGGAATAGAAGCCCACTGGAGTTATTGTTTAACTAGCTACCTAAAGTACTGCACACCACTCTGGTGTGTTATAGGATGTTCTTTTGAGGGTTCAAAATTTAATTTTTCATTTTGACTTTTATAGGCTACAAATGGAGGATGATAGGATGAATGGACATGCCCTGATTATATTGGGGAGACCCTTCTTAAAAACATACAAAACCATAATTAATGTCTACAATGGTACATTATACAGAGTTTATTGGTGACATTGCCCACTTCAATATCCTTGATACCATGAAGAACCCCTCAGAAGAACATTCTTCTATATCTATTAATTCTATAGATGTACTCCCTTCCCAAAAAAAACATCATTTATTTCCTTCGACCCCCTTTCTGATTTTTCTTCATTGATATAAATTCTAAGATATGATTCATGCATTGAATGTTATAGTGTTCTAGAAAAGTGTCATGCATGTTCACTGATTGATGATTTCTTTAACACTATGGATCCAATGACCATTGATGATACTGCTATGTTTGTAAAATCTCATTCATCATTTGAAGGTGATACCATTGAAAAGTTTGATGAGATTAGTGACCTTTCACTTTCACACACACTACCATCATTCCAAAATCCCCTTGAATTGGAATTAAAACAACTGCCACAAGATTTTAAATATTCATATCTTGAGAATGGAAACAAGCTTCCTATCATCATTTCTAGTTCACTCCCTCTTGAGCATGAATTGTGACTAGTTGAACTTCTGAGGGAGTATAAACATGATTTGGGGTGGACACTTACCAATATTCCTTGTATTATCCCATCAATTTGTACACATCATATTTTATTAAATGGTGAGGATAAACCAGTGAGGCATACATAACATTGACTGAACCCAAACCTCCCAAATGTTTTGAAGAAGGTGGTAGTTAAATTATTTGAATTTGGAATCATTTAACACATCTCGGACAACCAATGGGTCAGTCCCGTTCAAGTAGTTCATATGAAAATTGGCCATACTGTAATCTAAAATGAAAACAATGAATTAGTTCCAAATCATGTGCAGAATAGTTGGCATGTCTGCACAGACTATTACCGACTAAGCCAACACACTAGGAAGAACCAATTCCCTTTTCAATTCATTGACCAAATGTTATAGAGGATAGAGGGTATGTCCCACTACTACTTCCCTGATAGGTATTCTAGATAATTTCAGGTCCATATTTCTCCTGAGGATCAGGAAAAGACAACATTCACTTTCCCTTTTGGAAAATTTTCATATAGGAGGATACCATATGGTATGTGCAATGCTCCGGGAACTTTCTAGTGATGTATGGTTAGTATTGTTTCAAATTACAAGGATAATTGTGTGGATGTTTTAATGGAATTTTTAACTGATTATGGATCCTCTTTTGACTAATGTTTTAGTAGTATTGGTTTAGTCCTACATCAAAGTATTGAAAAGAATATTTTATTAAATTATGATAAATTCCATTTAATGGTGAGACAATGTATAGTTTTGGGGCATGTCATTTCTGGGACTGGTATCCAAATAGTTTAATCAAATTTGGATGTCCTTTATTCCTTACCATTCCCCAAAAATGTACAAAAGTATCTATATTTCCAAGGTTATGCTGGATTTTACAATCGTATGATTTATGACTTTAGTATGATTTCACTCCCACTCTCCCAGTTACTCTAAAAAAAGAATTTGTTTATGATAAATAATGTGAGGAAGATTTAAATAATTTAAAATGGAGTCTCAAGTCACCTTCGGTATTCCAACCACTTCAGTGGGATATACCATTTGAGATCATGTGTGATGATCTTAACTATGTAGTGGGGTCAGTCTTGTCACAAAGGGTTGATCATGTTCCACATGTCATTGGTTATACCTCACATACTTTGGACCCTACCCAAGAAAACAACACCACAACTGAAAAATAATTCCTTTCAATAGTGTTTTCCTTGGATAAATTAGGTCATATATTTTAGGGTCAAAATTATTTTTTATTCTCCAACCATAGAGCCCTCCGGTATCTCCTTAAGAAAACAGAAGCCAAACCATGACTCATTCGCTGGATTCCCCTCTTTTAGAAATTCAATCAAGAAATTAGAGTTAAAAAAGGAGCAGAGAATGTGGTAGCTAAACATATTAGTAAGATGCACCCATCCTCAGACATTGACTCATCTCCCTGTATTCCTATAAATTAAATGTTTCCTTATGAGCAGTTGTACCAAGTGCATGATGTTATTCCTTGCTATAATGAAATTGTATTTTATTTGGTAGCATCTTGAATTCCTACTGATTTCAAAAAACCAGGATGGCCATCTAAAACATTAGTCTCACTGGTACATTTTGGATGTACCCTTTCTTTTCTTCACTTTTTGTGATCAAGTCCTCAAGCATTGTGTTTCTAATAGTGAGTTTAATTTCATCATTAGGATCTAACACACTATTTTATGTAGGGGCCACTTTGGTCCCCAAATGGCTTCTCACAAGGTCCTCAATTCTGGTCTCTTTTATCCAAATTTTTTTGGAGATTCTATGACTTCTGTAAATATTTTCCTCACTATCAAAGAATGGGTAATGTGTATAAAAGAAATGATATGTGACAAAAACCCTAGCTCTTTGATTAAATTTCTGATGTTTCGGGTATTGACATTTTTAGACCACTCTAGAATTCATTTGGTAACATGTAAATTCTTTTGGATGTGGATTAAGTTTCTAAATGGGTAGAGGCATGAAATACAAGGAAGGATGATTCTAAGGCAGTTGTATAATTTTTAAGAACCCAAATGTTCTGTAGGTTTGGGTTACCTAGTTTCATCATTAGTGACCTAGGCTCTCATTTCTATAGCCGAAAAATGTAATCACTTTTTCATAGGTATGAGTTCGGTCCTTGAGTGTCTACTACATATCACCCACAGACTAATAGTCATGCCGAGGTTTCAAATAGAGAGGTAAAACAAATATTTGAAAAACGGTTCAACCCAAAATGAAGGATGGGAGTCTTAGACTCAATGATTCATTATGGGATTACCGTACTACCTTTAAGACTCCCATTGGCATTTCACCATATTGGCTTGTGTTTGGAATGATTTGTAAGCTCCTTGTTGAGATTGAGCATTGGGCCTACCCGAACATCAAAAAATTCAATTCTAATCTTTCTGGTACCGGTGCTCAAAAAAAGTTTCAAATTCAAGAGTTAGAAGAAATTAGAAGAGAATCAAATGAGAACTACAAGATTTATAAAGAGCGTACCAAATATTCCCATGACCATCTCATCCTTCATCGTTAGTTCCGCATTGGGTAGAAGGTCCTCCTCTATAATGAACAACTAAATTTGCATAAATGTAATATTTTTTCCCACTAGTTTGGACCATACACTTTTACTAATGTCTCTCTATTTGGTGTTTTCCAGGTTCAAAATTAAGAAATCAAGAAAACATCCACTGTCAATGGGCAGCAGCTAAAGCACATCCCTAACTCGATTTCGGTGACCCCGATAGAGGGACTTCATTTTCATTAATCAATCTATGAATGAAACTCACAATGTTTTATCCTTCCTTTCCACATTCTATTTTATTATTGTGAGGACACTACACATTTAGGTATGGGGGATGGGTATATTCTTGGGTTAGTTAAGAATTTTTATCATCATTCTTATTTTTAACTTTTTTTTCTTTCGGAATTATATAGTAACATTCCCCCATCCATAAACTCACTTTTATGCAGGAATATTACCTTTTTATAACCAATTTATCATGGAAAATGATGCTTGTTTAATCATGGAAGTTATTGAAAATGCTTGTAGAATTTCCATATTTCATGTGTTTGAACATTCAAAAAATATTTCTGATGAAATGTACATTTTAACAAGAATTCAATACTGTGGTTTGACTTTGTTTTGAAATTTAGTTCCTTGACAATGATATAAATGGATGTATTATTTTGAAACCATTGAGAAATATGTTTCCCATCTTTGTGAATAGTTTAAGGGAAAATTGTGTTACTTAATCTCTCCACATATTTTTCCCCCAACCATGAAATGTGAAAAATATTTACTTAATGTAAGGTAAATATAATTTAGCTTGATTTTTATCTACTTTACAAAATCATTTTTCCATACATGCATTCCATGTCCGATATATTTTATTATTGTACCAGATTGAACTATATGTGTGTACTTGTTATCTGACTTTTGTACACCTTCAAAAAAATAAAAAAAGGCTTATATATTGGGAAGGTCAAAAACCACCCTTCCTGGACCATTTATCTTATTATAACAATTACATTTAGTGTTACGATGAGATCAAACATGAGTTGGAAGAAGAGTGTGATATTTGTTCCAAGTGCAAATTCTGAAATGTTAATAAATGAGGGGAGTGAAGAAATGTACAACATATGGGGTTATCTAGGTCAGGATCATATTGATTGACATCTGGGAATGCTTAAGTGAGTGGGTCTTGAAATTTTATGGCAAATGATAAGGGAAAATTTTGGTGGAAAGGATCTTATACGTAGACAATTGTTAAAATAACTTATATTTACTTAATAAAAAAGTGGCAAAAATAGCATGAAATGTTTTTCACACACACATGTAAGATAATTAGTGACATGATTAACTTTTGACTTATTTTCTTTTATTAGTATCATTAATCTCATTTAATTCCATTTGGATACAATTTTTTAGACGTCTTTTTCAATAATCATTGGGAATAACTCCTCTGTGTGATTTTTTATTTGATCCCATTTATATCAAGAATTATAATTTTTTTGAATGTTAAATCTTTATGAATTTGGAAATATCAACATGAATAATTTTTGCAAATTATGAATTTTCCCTATAGTGCAAATGATTATGTGTGGGGGTGTGATCGCACTACGATTCTCTGTTTCATTTTGACCCTTACATAACTATGCTAAACTAGTTTTGTATTGAAAACTATAAAAATAATAAATATTTTCATTTCATGTTTTTATCATTTATTTTGTGTTGATAACTGTTAAAAATGGAAATGATACATGTTTTGATAATATCATTCATGGTGGAGGTGATTTTGAGGGCCCATGATGATGTCCAACAAAAATGGCCCAAACTGCATAGGATCCATGCACACCAGTGGACTCATCTGCATACTAATCCTAAACAGTTCACCAAAATGTGATTAACTTTTGTGTCCTGGTCTGAATTTTACTGGGCTACATTTCTTCTGAATAAACCCAAGACCCATTTGGCCATCTGGTGGCCCAACCGATCTAATCTGTCCAGCACACCGAATCTACATGAAGTCAAAGGTGGTGTTCTAGGATATTTCCCTATATCAGGAACTATATGCCCTATTTATTCCAAATATTTGGTGGAAACAGACAAGTGGTAGGGATAAAGTCTTTTTATTTTCTCTAATGAAAGATAAGGCTATCTGGGGGTCAAAACCAATGTGACAAGTGGTTTTAAGAAATCTATGTGCTCAAAAACACCATCCCATTTTTCTATAAAATTGAACATTTAGTTCCCTATTTAGAACTTCTTCTATGAAGAAAATCTCTTCCATTTTGGAGTCCTATAGGAGTCTCCTAATCATAATAGTTGTTCTGGAGGCCCCTATCATCATAGTGGGATCAAGAATGAAGAAGGATATCCACCAGAGTTTCCTCCTCCTCTTGATGTCGAGCTAAGCAGTTTGTGATCATTGCGAGGGAGCTACATACTTGAAGAGGTAGTTCAGGCACATAATTATCTTTTTTATTGGTGTATATTGTGGTTTGAATTGTCCTTTAATATTTATCTTAACTTGTTTTGATGCATTTAATTGAAAAACATTTTATTTCATAACCAATTGGTGTGAAATTTTAAGTGTGCGTCTTGTGTTGTTCCAATTGGGAAACATAAGAACCCTTTTCTTTCACAACCATTTGAGATTTAGATGATACATTACAAACCAAAAATCATGATAAGGGTTTGGAACTTGACTAAAATATATTTATTTCAAGTTTTAGTTCTAGTCACATCATTTTAAGAGGCTTGTGGGTGTGCATGATCTTGGCTAACCCTAAACCAAATAATTAGAATAAAGCCTAATAATCAATTAAGAATGATGAAATCTTCAAGTGTTGTAGTAACTTTGAAATTATCACATATTTATCTTATATTCTTCATAATCCACTTTGTATTTCAACTCTATAACTCTTTAATCTAAGGTACTTTCTTTAAACTATTTTCAAAACCACCCCCTCTTTTGTTCTTCTTATTAAAATACATACTCAGAACCTATCAAAGCTTCTTGAGAGACGACCTTGGGTCATTATTTCATAAAACAATATTCTTTAAATCACTATAAATTTGTTGTTTAATGATATCACAGTCATGTGTGCATATTAATTATTTAAAATTTCATTAACACACTCATAATTTTCCACCATTCTTAAAACTAAAAAAATATCCTAGGGATATCCATAAGAATGGGGTGATCTATAAATCCCAATAATGGAATAAAAAATTCACAAAATGAATATAGTATTATATGTTAGAAAATTTTCATTTTAATGGGACATGAAAGGGGTAATTGTTTTTTAAAATAACAATAAGGGATTATAAAACATGATAACATGAAGGAAATGTTGTAATGTGAAAACAACATTAAACATGACATCAAAAAAATAGGTTAAATCTAACTACAATGAAATCATAAGATTGTGGAAAATGTTACATAATGGATTATGTTCACTTTATAATCTGATACATGAAATATTATAAGACTAAAAAATTACCCAATGAATTGTAGTACTATATAATTTTTGGTGCACCCATCACTTCCATATCCTGTACGTGCATATGTGTACCACATATATTATTCAACGTAAGGATGTCTTTATTAAAATTTAACACCATAATTTAGGAGTGTGGGTTAGAAAACAGTAAGTACCCTATAAATTAAGGATAGTTACATCTAAGTTAATAATCATGAGTGGAAATGAAAGTGAACATTCTTGACAAAATCATTTGGAATAAAAAATCATAGTGAAATTTTAGTAGCATAATGACTATACATAAGGATTCATAACATGATATAATAAAATTTAGAGGGTTTTATCATCATTTGGATTTAAAATGTTAGTAAGAGAGATATTTTAAATAATATCACATAATTAGAAATTGGCAAAAATTGTATTACATAAAAGAGGTGATTGAAAAATATGACAAAGAGAGGATGCAATAATAAATTTCGGTAAAACAACGGATTAGATAAATGAAATAATGAGAGGGGATAAATAATCTATTATTTTTAGAAAATAAATTTTATTGTTGAGGGATATTTATAAAATCATGAAAAAAACTAATTGGGACTCAAAAGGATAATTACAAAGATGGTTCTCAAATGGAAAAGAAGGGAGGGAAATCCCTTACTAAATTTCAGTATAGCAATAGATGAGGTAAATAATATAATGATATGGGATAAATTATATATAATTAATGGTGTGTAAAATGAAAAGTTGTGCAATATTTATAAAGTCATAGAAACATAAAAAATTGAGATTCCAAAGGCTAAATACAAAGAAGGTTCTTGAATTGAATAGAATATAGAGGCCCCTTATTAAATTTCAATAGAGTGACAACTTAGGTAAAGGATATAACGATAGGGAATAAGTTATATATATTTAAAAGAATATACATTTTAATGTAAATGGAAATTTATAATTTAATGAAAACATGAAATATTATATTCAAAAGGCTAAACACAAATATGGAGTGTGAATGGAAAAAAGAGGGGGAGGTCCCTTACCTTGAGAGGGAGATTAAAAAATCATGGGAGAATCTATTTGAGAGATAGGAACAAACTTGGGAGGAATACAGAGATAGGAGGTAAGATCAAGGACATGGAAAATGTATTCTTATTGAATTGTAATCGGTGATTAGTGTGTTTTTATAAGGAAAAAGAGGGGAGTTCATTATTATTTCTCAAAAACCGGTTTTGGAATCTATATAATAAAATAATAAATGAGAAAACCATACCCTGGGTTTTCTGATTGTTTCCTCCAATGAGGGGTGATTTACATTATTTTATATGTACATGTAACAGACTTAATAAAATAATACCCTCGGTGATGTATAAGTGACTCATGATTTTATAGAATTGATTTTAAAACATTCAAATATATTATAGGTTTCTGTGGTTTACAAAAGGCTTTATAAAATTAATAAAATAAACTAAAAAAATATTATTTTAAATGGGAACATTTATTTTGTTTTGGGTACCACTTATATAAATTATTTCATCACCTTTGGGTTATTATGGTTCCATAATTCACCTGATATATTTATAACATATTTAATATTTACAAGAAAATTTGACGGTCTCAAAAAATTACATGACACTAACTATTTGATAATTTCAACATGTTTATCCCAAAAAAATATTTATTTTATCAAAATAATTTCTTAAATATGTAAATTTTGAATTTAAAAAAACGAATCAACATTTATTGAGAAATTGTGGGTTTTTTATAATAATATTTTATAATCCCTTATAGAAATAACATTTGGCACCATAAAAATAATATTATAATTTATATTTAACAAATTTTATTAAATTGTGTTTTTTGTCAAACTAATTATTTTTAAAATTAATTAATTCCTCAAAAATTAATATCTTAATTTAAATTTCAAAATACATATTATTAAAATTTAAATTTTAACGTATCAAAACCAAAATCATTTACAATGTAATGAAAATAAGATGTAAATATATTAATTAATCTATAAAATTAGCATATTCATATTATTCATGTCATGATATATATTCCTTAATTATACTAGAATATTCCCTAAGGGTAATGTGCATGATAATGATATTTCCATGGGGTGGTTCGACATACATGATTTGGGTCATGATATCAATGAGCTTGAACTAATCTTGTAAATAGTTTGGATCATGATTTAGTTGTTGGATCCTATATTTGGATTTGTCAGGGGAAAATAAATTTGATTAAATCTCCCATGGAAGTTCTGATAAATGGGTTTGTGAGTGTATGATCCTATTGTTTGAGGCCATTACTTGTTTTGTTTGTGTCAATTGAATTTATCGTAATCTTATATTTATAATTATCTTATGATCAGTATTTAATGGGTATATTTTCAATGGATATGATGGTTAATGGTATATTAAATATTAAAGGATATAACAAAACCAAATAAATGCATATGATTACTATAACCATAAAAGGTAATTTAATTCAATCATAAAGGAAATTTTGTTTATAATCATTTGGGACATTAATGAAATCACACCATGAAATGAGTAATCATAATTGTAAAGGGAATAATTGTAGTGATGAAGGAGGAGATGATCTCAAAGAACCGATACAGGATTATGGAGGAAACATAAAATGATAAAGATATAGTTGTCACATTAACTACCTAGATGAAAATGTTTATGATGTTATGCTGTGAGAAGGCTTTTCATATATCAGAATGAGGCCTAAAGATTCTTTCAAATCAGATGTTTCTACTTGGGATTAAAAACTAATACTTACAATTTTTTGGGCCTTTTTTTATCAATCAACACTGGTTAATGTTTGGGACATCAACAAAAAGAAGAAAATAGATAATAGAGTGACCCATTTTGTCATTTGGAAAGAACCCATTATATCCTTTAGAGGATCAAGGTACTTTGTATGATCCATTGATGATTAATCTATAGGATGTTGGGTGTACCAGATCAATGGGAAGTCTAATATTTTTTTAGGTCTTCAATACATTAAAGGCATGGATGTAGCTTAATTCTAGAAATAATATAATGTGTTTAAGGGTTGAAAATGGTAGCGAATATACAAGTGAGGAATTTGATACTTTATTCTAACATAAAGGAATCATGAGGTGGTTCATGGTGGTGTACACTCCCTAGAACAATGGAGTGGAAGAGAAGACAAATAGAACCTTATTGGATTGAACAATAACAATGTTGATGACTGCAGTAATTGCCAAAACATTATTTGAAGAAGTAGTGAATACCCACTATTGTGTGATAAACTGATCTCCTTTAAAATAGATTAATTTGAAGAAAATAATGGAGATGTGGATTAGTAAACTCACTAACTATTCCTAGTTACATACATTGGAAATCCCTATACATTGATTTTTTAATTAATATTAGACGTCAAAGTTGGATTTGATATCCATGAAATATAGATTCTTGGGATATACTGATGCAGTGAAGGGTATCATTTGTGGGAACCAACATCCCATTATATTATCATAAAAAAAATGCCAATTTTGTATATGAGAAGGTGAAAATGAAAATTTACAGAGACATGTGGAATGTGATTACAAAAACTAAAAAAGTGAGGGTGGAGGAATATTCCAATAAAGAACTATTTTCCTTTGAGGTATTAATATAGAAAAACAATCATGTACCAGTTGTTTCTAGACCACAATAGTCAACTCGGGAGAAAATAGATTTTTTATGGGACTCAGTTTGTGTTAGTGAGTGAAATATTTTGTAATAATTATTGACAGAGGATGGAGATCCATATTATTTTATAGATTAATCCTAGAGTTTATATTACTCCCAATCAATGGTAGTGATGCAGGTGGAACATGAAGGTATTAGAAAAAACAAAACATGGGATATTTTTCCATTACCTCATGAAAGTAAGGATATATTCAAAAATGGGTCTTCAAGATCTAGTTTTATTAAAAGGAATATATTGAAGGATATCATGAAAGGATGATTGTAAAATTATATTCTTAGAAGGAAGGTAATGATTTTGGTGGAATAATTTATTCTGTTTTTTTGATGACAATTTGTGTAGCTCTTGTGGTGTGTGAATCAAATAGTGGTCATCAAGTGTAGTTAGAAGTGAATAATTATTTTTCCCATGGTGATCTTGATGAATATATCCATATTATCTAACTATAAGTCTTTACCAAATAAGGCCAATAGAATAAGGTTTTTATGTGGAAAAAATCTCTATACGGTCTCAAGAAGGTTTTGACATGTCACTACATATGTTTTGATTCCCATATCATGAGGATTTGATATGGTATGCTACATTCAAATCGTTTTTCATATTTCTAGGATTTATATGGTAATGATTTAAAAATTGATTTGTTTTATATAGATTTCATGTCGGCATTAAGTCCCATTAATTATTATATCTAAGAGATGAAGGCATAGTTCACTCATGGGTTTGATATGGGGTACTTGGGACTAGCAAGGAATATTCTTGGGATGATGATTTACTAATATAGAAATAAATGGGAGATTTAGATATCAAAGAAGAATTCATTATATAAATTCATAGAATTATTAAACATGAAACACTATAAGACTATAAATACCCATTTTCCCGTTAATTTCATATTATCCACTACGATTAGTCCCAGTAGTGAAGTAAAGATGATTGAAATGTATTTTGTACAATATGCATTAGTAGTGGGGAGTATAATTTGTTCAATGATTTGTACTACACCAGAAATTCAAAATTCATTTGGAGTAGTTAGTCGGTACCTAGTTAATCTTGGTTAAGATCATTGGAACACAATAAAGAGGATCTTAAGATACATCAGGGAGAACTCGGATGTTGCATTATGTAATGGAGATCATATTTTTCTATCATAGGAAATACTAATTCAGATATTTAGGTGACTCTGTCATGGGTAAATCCACTAATAGTTATGTGTTTACACTTTTATGAGGGGTCGTGAGTTGGATTTAAAAGTTACTATCGATTTTAGATTTATCAACAGTGGAGGTAGAGTATATGGTAGCTACACATGTTTTAAAATAGGCAATTTTGGTGAGAAGGTTATTAGATGATCTCAGGGACATATAGATGTAGATTCCATTATTTTGTGATAGTCAGTGCACCTTGATCATTTAATGGAATCTATGATTCCATTTAGGGTGAATCACATTAGAGTACAATGTCACTAGGTCCCAAAAGTGGATGAGGAAGGAATTAGGGATATGATGAAAATTCATAAAAAAATAAAATATGGAAAATTTTCTGAAAAATGTGATTGAATTTGATATGTTTAGATGGTGTAGATACATGGGTCGAATTATAGAGACATGGGATGTATGGTTCAGAAAATGGAAATGATGTGTTGATATATTATTAACTATTAACAAATCTCTACGTTGGAGTAATGTCGAAGGTTTTTATATTCATGGGAGATGACTCCCCCTTAAGAAATAAAGGGAGGTGGTTAGGGGTGATATATGGGGGGGCGTGGAAAAAGCCCAACAATCATCCAATAGAGGAATAGTAGAAGAGGAGGAGTTTTCCTAAAAAAGGGGATCTCCCCAAATGGTTTCATCATCATCTTCATCACAGATCTCAATCATCAATGGTTGTTAAATTTTATGTGTGGTATTTTTTGAGTGAGTTTCCACACATAATAAAGATTGTGATTTATGATAATTTTATACTTGTAATAAAGAGGGCCTGAGTACCCACTTTTCCCCATAGTGATCCTTCAATTTTTTTATGGTATTCTACCCCAATCAATTTGGGGTTTTTTCGACATTACATATAGTGTCCAGTAATTTCTATATTTATCGTACTTTATTTTATCTGGCTATTTTCATTTCAATAGAGGGAAAATAATTTAGGGCCCCAATAATGGGGTTCAATCCATGAATTGGAACATTTTTTTCGAATGATAACCGATGAGTATCCCGATTTTAAATAAGGGGATCCATTCGAAATGTTCCAAGAAGATACTCCAAAATGGTGGGTTTGGGGCTGAAGGGGAGAACAAGATGCAAAAAAATATTTTTCTATGTCATGTTATACAAGTCCCACATTGCTTCACATAGAGTTCCAATAACCCACCCCTACAATTATAAACTACCCACAAGTCGATAATTATAAAACAATTTTATCAATGAGATTTCAATCTCATTGTTTTCACCAGAGAAACTTGCTTGATCCAGAACATCTCATCCCAAAACCAGAATAGCTATGAATCTAACAAAAAAGCACCATCATGATGTGGTGGTGGTTTATCTATGGTGGGGGTGCATCATCATCATGAACTGAAATGTGGAGATGGGGGAGATGCTTTGAAATACATGGGTGTTACAATCCAAGAATGAAAACATTGTTGTCGAGTATCGACCTATGGGTATCTTGAGATTAAACAAGTGGATTCATTCAAATTTCATGAAGAAGATATTGAAACATGCTGGAATGGAGTGTAAAAGGGATAATGAGAAGCTATAATATTTTTTTATGTCATGTACTAATGTAATTATAGTTTTCTGTCATCTTATTTTAGGTATAGGTTTGAATGGAATAATTAATCGACTGTAATCTAGTATTTTATTCTATTAAATTTCTCATATATCATTATCTTGAAGGTCCAAACATCTTCATTCTACCCATTTCATTATCTTTAATATTTTTTCAACCTTTTTATCAATGAAATGTTTTTTATTAGTTTTTTTTACCTTAATAGTAAATTACAGTAGTATTTGAAATATATTAATAATGAGGATCTAAGTAATAAGTTTTAAATAGTAATTAATAATAATATTAATAAATAGTAATTTTAAGTATTTATTATTAAATAGTAATTTTAAATAGTAATAATCATTTATAACTAAAAATGTAAATATTTTAATTTTAGGTATGTTAGTTATCAAATAGTAAAAATTATTATAATTAATAATTTTTATTTTTATTTGTTAGAAATAATATGTAATAATTATCAATAAATAATAACAATTAATTAATATTTACATTAATTACAGATAAATGAAAATAATAACTAAAAAATAAGAAACTGTAATATATTGATAATAGTAATTATTATTATTTTTTAAATAATTAATAATAATTAATAATTAATAATTTTAAATTATTTTTATTAGTTAGTAATTTTTCGTAATAAAAGATTATAATTAGTTTCAAATTTCCTTGTATGTATATAATGACAAATAATAACATATAAAAAATTTAGAGTAATAATAATTTGGAGTATGTAAAAATGATTAATATATTGTTAATTTTAAATTTTCAATACTTTATATGAACAATAAAAATAAAAAATAATACTAACAACAACATTTACTTAACAATAATGAAGACTATATTATAGTAAATAATAATATCAAATTAATTTAATAATTGCGTTAAAAATAATGATAATAACATATATAAATGTATATATAATATTAATTAATATTTATATAATATAAATATAATATAATATTTTATGAATATAACATAAATACATTCTATTAGAAAATTTATTCAGAGTTTTTTTTCAAATGGATTTACAAAAAACAAAAATATGTTTAGGTTTTAAACATTTTTAGTTATCAGATGCATTGAATACTTCAACACATTTTTTCACAATGCAATGCTACATGTGTTGAAGAATCTTCTAATTTTAAAAGAAAAACCAAACATAAAAACATCTACAATAATTTTTTTTTGAAAAATAATTTTATTTACATATATTTGATCTTTTTTTATAAATAAATGATTTTAAAAAAATATAGGTTTATATTGTTTAAAATTAATAAAAATAATAACTATTATATTCGATGAAAGTGAATTTTCTCAAAATAGTTTTATGAAATTTAATTAGTTGAATAATGATTCTAAAATTAGGTGATCATTAACATTAATATAGGCCAATCATTGAAATTTTAAATAATCTATATCATGAAGAACATATAAAAATAAATATAATAATTAATTTTCATCTGTGTCTCAAATGGGGTACATAACCTATATTAGATCATGAATGGGATTACCATAACAAACTTATCAACCTCTGTAATTAGCTGTAATATGATGGACTAGATGGGTATGTTCCTCGTATACAAGAACCTCAACTATCCTCTACATTATTTCAGATCCATCAGGAGGAGGTGCATCCACTACCTCTGGGATATGGAGATGTAATAATGGCCAAAATGGTATTTATCTCACTTTATAAGTTGAAGGACCTACCATCCCAAAATAAATCTCATTCATCTATGAAGGGAAAGCCATAAATGGTGATGGAAATGGCATCTGATGGGATCTCAAATCTGTCACACCAAGAAAAAAATGTGTATATCCTTATAGATGATGTGAACCAAATGTTTGTTGGTACACATCAAAAAGTAGTCAAGGAATGCATTTTTTATTTTCTTATTATTTTAGTGGAATATGTGTTTCCACACATATAACTCGAACTGGTCTATGTTATCATCATCTTGGATCATCAACATCAGCATCTGTTGGAGGAGGTTTTTTAGTAGGAAAAATTTATATATTTGGTGGATGGTTGAATACATTATTATTTGAAACACCATGTCAAGGTAACATGTCATGTGTTGTAGCATTGTATAAAATGTGACTAAATATCTATTCCTCCTCAAGTTTTAATATCATGATAATAAGTTGTAGTGAAGTATGTTTTAAAAATAATGATTAACTAGAAAAATATATAAAATAAATAAAATAACATTAATTTTTCATGTCAAAAAATCTCATATCCCTCTACAATGTCACATAAGTCATAGTATAGATTTTTATATTCTATGGTGAATAATCAAGCTTATATGATAGATAGATTTGTATTTCCGGTGTCCCTTTAATAAAAATTCCACATGTTTGTCCCTAGTGTTGTTATACTATGCATGATACCACCTCCAGTTGAAATCATCCCCCTATTCATATTTATTGATTAATTAATTTGTAGATATATTAATTTTTATGAATACATTTTAATTATCTGAACTGACAGATAATTCTCTCATGATGGTTCCACTCAATAATATGAAAGTGTATGAGAGGCACTGTAACCCTTCCATCGCCTGTCTCAGCAGTAGAGTATGCAGGAAGCTAGTAAAAAAGACCCCAATAAAGCATCCATGATATCTAGAGTGATATATGAGTGTTGATAATATATATATACGTATATATATATATGTATATTTAAATTTATAAAACTATAATACTCTAAAATAGATTACTCAACATAGGAATTTATATACTTGTATAAGTATATACAATACTGTAAAACATGAGATGATATGAATCCAAATTATGTCTTAGTTCTCGGATATGTTTGTTTGTATGACACCAATTGTACCATAAAATATGAAATTACATATTTAATAATTAATTTAGTAGAATATTACTCAATTTTTTATTAGAAATGTAACCTCCCGTTTTTTACTTGTAAGACTTTGGAATATTTTTAGAAATATTTC
Source organism: Viscum album (assembly GCA_963277665.1). Classification (NCBI taxonomy): domain Eukaryota; kingdom Viridiplantae; phylum Streptophyta; class Magnoliopsida; order Santalales; family Viscaceae; genus Viscum; species Viscum album. Next base: position 44,645,977 of record OY728162.1, read on the forward strand.
CAGAGCCATGCAATAAAACCATAAGATATTCCAGGTCCTGGTGATCCTTAGTGTTGATATAATTAAAATATTAAATATATTATATCTCCAACAAATTATTTTATTGACATATTGGAACAAATCCCAAAAGGAGTCTCTAATTGAAATTTTGAGACTATTTATGAATATGGAATAGTGGATTTACCCTATGCATGAAATTATCTTTCTTGGAATTATGTGGTTAGTTTTAATGTTGTCATGGGAGAAATGTTAAATGATAATTTTAATAATTAATTTATTAATTTCTTATTTTATATGAACTATCTCCCTCTATATCGTCCCAATTATAGTGAAATCACAAGATTAACCACATAACCCTGAGGATTGATATGAGATAGTTGAGGAGAATTAGAATACATTAAGATTTTGAATCAATGACCATGGTACCAAAAGGATCTCCAAAAATAGTGGAGTTTGGTAATCTCACCAATAATGAAAAATAAGCATTATTTTTTGGAAAGAGATTAGAATTCAAGGTAGGATGTTGATTTATGTGGATTTATCCTTATTTTCTTACAACACGATGAAGGTGAATCAGTTTTTCTAATAAATTGATATGTGGGTCGATCATGCTAGGGAAGTATGGTTGTATCTTCCTAGATATTGTAATTTGATATTTCATTGATTATTTCCAATTTTTTCATCACCCTACAACAACAAATTGTGGCCAACTTGTACAATGGGTGAGGTTGTTTTCATAGATTTATTACTTGTGGTTTTCTATTCCCTATCTATGTGTGATCTCCTTATGTGTTTTATTTTGTTGGAGGTTTTGAAATTACCTAGTGAGTGATCATTAAAAAATTATTCTTGGGAAAAAGGATCATTACTAGGGTTTCTAAAAGGAGGTCGATGGTTTTTTTGTAGTGTGTGATGATAGGGGATCTATCGTGTTCAGATTTATATATCTTCATTTATGGTTTGGAATGCGATGATGAAGTGGAACAATGAGTATCATTTCTTGAGTAGAGTAAGAACCCAAAAATAGGTTACAATAAATGGAAATATCGGTCAACCATAGATCAACCATTTCTATGCATGGTTGGTGGGTAATCGAAGGTGGAAGGAACAGGTGGAAACACGTTAGTGTTCATGGAATTCTAGAAAAGTATTCTCTATATTGTGTGTAGTCTTAAGAACACAGGTTGTGTGGAACCCCATCCCACAATACTAATTTTTACACACAATGATAAGTATCACGCACCGTGTGACACATTTTACACACCATGTGACTCGTTGTTGGTATCTGGGCTTATATAATTGGGAGTACACATGCACATACATGGCTAGACACACTAGTATTTCCAGATTATAGGAACATGAACTAGTACTCAAACATGGCCAGGAACAAGAGAACAATAATAGAACATGGGAATATCTTAACACTATAACATGAATAGGTTCATGATAAATACCACAATACATGGGCACAACCCAAAGTACACAGGCACATCCAAATTCACACCGAAAGAGGAAAGTGACACACTAACTGCTAGAAAGGCCTCAACATGTTTTATATCCTAAAATGAAACATAGTGTATATAGATAAATACATTTTATATGATATGGAAGTAAACGGGTAGACCCGGGGTAGACCATCCATTCCATTTACATATAGTACATTTCATGTACATTCTCCAAGGTAGTGTGAGGCCCTATTTCTCTTAAATTTAGACCTGTAGTGGTTGAGTGTGTTCCCTTGGTTTATCCCAATGAGGGTATAGTGTGGACTAATTTTTTTTAAAAGGGCAAAGCCCTGGATTATTATTGAAAAAAGGGAAGTCAAGATAAATACAAAGAAGGGAGTGAAAAAAAAGTACTTAGTTCCCTTTATCATAGTGGCCATGTTTTTTACTTAGCTTGTCCCCTATGATATTCTCTTTCTTCCTCATCTCAATCCAAAGATTGGATTTGATATGTCCTCGACCTCTTCCTGTACCATAGGCTTCATTGATCTCCTTAGATTGTTGTAGAAGAGTTTCAACATCTTCATCAGTTCTATCCTATTGAGCCTCTTCCTTCCTCTTCATTTTTTATTTCATTTCTCTTTTCTTTTGGCTTCGGGTTCTAACACGCTGCCATTCATCATCATTGTCCTTTTTCTTCTGATCTTATTTTCCTGATGTTTCTTGCACACAAACAGATTCTTGCAGAATATATTCCCCTATTTCTTTACTCACCTTCACATCAGGATTTTTCATCAGTTTTTCCAGGGTTTCAGCCATGACAGATGACTCCATTTGTGAATTCATAATGGTATTAGTAACCATTTCAGCCTCTCCATGGTGTGAGTCAGGATAATCATAGAAAATTTTTGTGGGGGATTTGAAAATAGGATCAGCTATAAGATGAGCACGGGTCTGGACAGTTTTGTTGTCCAGTCTAGTCAAAACAGAAAACCGATCCGCCATTTCTTCAGGGACAGGTTTAACAGCACAAAGAGCATTTGCTGATTCAGTAGAAATTTTGTCAACAACTTCAGAAAGAGAAGGACCTTGCAGGGAAAAAACCTAGACAAATTCCTTGACTAGACCAGCCAAAGTAGACTGAACTGGATTCTTAGAATCAGAGGAAACACTGATTGAACATTGGTGGAGAAATACAGGTTCAGAATCATGTGCATGCACTTTATCAGAATTTGCATTTTGAAGTTTGTCCATAGTGGCCACATTATAAGTACAGAGAGATTACAAGGCTGAGAGCCCATATTGTCCTTCTTCCACAATGTCAGCCCAAGAATTTTTGGAAGGTTGCATTGTAGAGCTATATTGAACAATCAAATCAGAGGATTTCATGGGTGAAAGATCCCATTGTTGTTCATGCAAGAAGTTTTTCAGATTGGGGAATGATTTAGCATCATGACCCTTCATAGAGAAATTTGAACAAATAAGACTCTTTCTACAGTTAGTGGAGTCATGCCCTAAAACATTAAAATCCAAACAACATCTTGGTAGGTTTTCATACTCAATTATCAAACTTATTTCTTCCTCATCAGTAGATAAACAGATCTTATCAACTAAAGGAGATGAAAGATCCACCTCAACTAAACATCTAGAAAAACTCCCATATCTGGCCAAATAAGTTTCTTTATCCATTTTAATGGGAACTCTTATAGTTAGAGAAATTTCATAAAGGATCCTAGGGTTCCATAGGATCCAGTTTAAACCAAAAATTTTGACCCAGACTTGTGAAACCGTATTACCCATCTCTAAAGGGTTGAAGGATTTGTCCCACTCATGAATGTGCAAAGCCCCAAGATTGAATGAGATGGAACCAAATCCCCAGGCTCTTAATTATAAATCTTTTAAAGGAAAAATCAAATGGTATAATCCCTTACCGAGAGAGATGCAGTTCCAGGTATTGAAACCCCATATATCAACTATTTGTGATTTGAGATAGTCTAACTTCTAGGGTTGCGAGCCATTCGGCAAGATCATCCTGGCGAAGATAGAGTGAGCCCCCAACTTCAATCTCTCAGTTACCGCAGCTCTGTCAGCTTTGATATGTGCTAACGAACCCTTCTCCTAAATCCCTACATATGAATCCTTGAAATGGGAAAATGAAATATTATTCTGACCAAATTTAACTGGTTGTTTCTTTCGAAGATCATGCTCTTGTTCCTTAATCGCTTCCACAAAAGAGAAGCCCTTTGAAGTCCCCTCAAGTGCCTGCTTCTGTTGTGGAGGATTGGACGCATTTGGGATTTTGAAAACCATCTCGTGTCTCCCAGATCTGATCTCCCAAGAAGGATCGAAACTTTCTATAGCCGATATGATCATACAGAAGATAAACAAGCGCAAGATTAAAGATCACAATCTCGAGATTTTTGGGTTTGGGAGGTTAGAGCAATGCCTGTCGAGAGCTCTCCCCATCCTTCATCAGATTTTAATTCCATGTTCTATAGTGTGGAGTTATGTATTAAACATAGGATTGAATATTATCTATAGGTTATTCCAAATTTTAATTTCCTTTAATCCCTATATTAGGCCCTGGGTGGAATCCTTTATTATATCATTTTTCTTATGTGGGGTTTTTAGAATCGTCAGAACCAACTTACTGGAGCGTGAGATCCCCTAATAAGAGGTATATTCTAGATTAGGTTTACAGAGTCACCAGAAATCACTATGAGTGATCCCCAATATATGTATTGATATATTATAATTTGTATAAGTTAATTTTTCTTTGGAATGTCCTGATGAGAATGACCTCTATAATGGTCATCATCAGTGGAAGCATGCTCTATGTAGTGGATTCTCCCATACAATAATTACCTTGAATCATCAACTATAATACTATGAATTTTATTGTGGTTGAGATATCTTGATACTGGGAGTCTGTTATGAATATATTTTATTTTATGTTCATATCTTTATGAATCAAATTATGATTAACATTCCCTTTTTATGATAAGGTGACTATTTAACGATTTTTTATGTTTGGTGATTTTTGGGGTGTCCTACTAAGTTTTTTTATACTCACCCCGGTATGGGGTTTTCCCAAAAATCTTACATATCATGCAACTGATTACCTTTTTATAGATTTTGATGAGGAATATGAGTAGTAAGAGCATATTTTGTTCTTGACAGACTATGGTGGTACCGGGTGATTCATTTGACAGTAGTCCCTTCCTTCATGGAATGTTAAAATATTTTTGAGTTTTATTAGGATTGTATTTGTACCATTATATATTCTAGTAAATATTTTATACATTAATTATTGGTTAGATTTTAGTCATGCATTTTTGTTTCAGTCTTACTTTACCTTTTAGTATTGTATGGGTATTCAGTGATGTGTCTGTGGGTATAGGTACTTAGGCTATGACCTCCCATGTGTGAGATATTCCTACTCAGTGCTTGTAACCATACCTTAGCATATTCATGGTGAGATTGGTTTATACCACTCAGCATTTAACTATAAAGGATGTCCCCACTAGATCATGTAATGATATAGTGGTATCATAGGGTGTGTCCATCCTAGGACTAGAGTTTTGGGTTTTTGTCAAGCTCTGAGGTTTGGTTTGGGAACTAGGGAAACCTTGTTAAATTTTTTTGAGTATATATCTTAGGCTAGTGACTCTAAATTTTGTATTGTGGCTAATGTAGATTTTCTCCAAGACTTTGAAAAACTAGTTAGTGACTTGTTACATGCAGACACTTGTTTTATGGAAAAAATAGGTACATGCATCATATAAAATGAATTGTGGTTTACATGTCCTTGAGGTAGCTCTCTAACTATACTCGTTGATCATGGTATATATTGTTTCCATTAAATTTGTTTACAAGATAACAACCATATAGGTTTTAAGAGAAAATTTTATATTATTACCAGAAGAGTGATAAGGACTTCCATAAGGGGCCTATTCATGAGTCACTTTTCCTTCTAGATGGAAAGAGGGTGGTAATTCTACCCACCTTTAGTGGTTCAAGTTCATGAATCATGATGGAGTGGGCCATGGATGGATCCATTGGTACTCGATAATGATGTGTAGGTGTGTAATGTGTATCATAAGATTTCATTCCAGGAATATATTAGTATATAAGGTCAAAAGGACCCACTGACAATAATAATGTGACGTGGGTTACAAAATAGGAGGTTTCATCATTCATGAGGACCTCATCGACTACTCATTCATCTAAGGAAGTGGCGTTGTTATTAATATAATGAAATAGGATATATGATAAGATATTTTTCAACTAATCTAGTTATAAATATAGAGATGGTAAATGGGAATCCTTATTAGAGGAATTGGTTAGAGTAATGAGGTCCCCTAAGTGGTGGGAGTGACAGATGAGCTATGAGAATAATAGAAGGTGACTAGTTCTATGATTCATTCCACCACCACCACCCCAAAGTGGTCCACCCCACAATAGCACATACCAAAAATAAGTCCCTCCTTACTTCCTCACATACCAGTGTAGAGGTCCTCCCCAAACTACAACCAACTAGAGTAGAGGTCCTCCACACTCTCTTAGTCATTAGCTATGAGGTCCTCCCCATGTCCCCACCTTCTAAAATGGAGGACCTACCAATAATAGGACCCATTAAAGAGGATGTCCTCCCCACTTCACCATCGAACATTATGAAGGTACTAATCATGAAATAACCAATGTCTGGTATAATGGTCCTCCTCATGATACCATTTCCAAACAACATGGAGGAATTCCTTATGACATAGGAAGCCAACATAGAGTTCCTCCCCATGTTTCCACCAACTAAAGTAGAGGTCAAACTCACTCTAGCACTCACTGCAGTATAGGTCCTCCCGACACATATAGAAAATAGTAAGGATATCATCTCTGTACTATTGTTTTCCATCACAGTGTTCCTACCCATGATCATGCTAAGCAACACGGAGTACCTCCCCATTTCCCATTTGATATATTCCCTAGGTGATCCTCTCACCTTATCTCCAAAAAGAGAAGGTCATACCCACTCTCACACCCAACAAGGATGTCCTCCCCACGTCCTTAATGATTCAAGAAGCGGCCCTCCCTACTATGTCAAAACCCATTGTGGAGGCCCTCCACACTCTCATAGTAGTACAAGTGGAGGTCCTCTCTAATTTAACGATAGAGAATACGAATTTACTCCATGTATCAAAACTATCTACATCGGAGGTCCTCCCTACTCTAATGCCAACCAGAATGAAGATCCTCCTCATTCCGAATCATCTCTCTACACTGAATAACCATCCTGTGGAAGAATGGTGAACCTTCAATTCTTGAGGGATAACATTGAGAAGTGTCAGGTCATGGTCAATCCCGTCCAATTCTCATATACTATAGTCGAATATGATTTAAGGATGGATCCTTCACCCTATTATCATCATCATAGCCTAGGTTAGGAGTAATTTGGTTTGGATTTGTCATCCTTGAAGGGGATGTTCACAAGATCCATGAATCTCTTCATAGGTATACGTTGGAAGAGGTAGATTTAGCTCCCATACAGGGTCTCATGGTGTAGTTGTTCCTATCATCACAAGATTTATTCTATACATTGACATGATATCATCTAGAATATTTCTAGGACCTGATAGACTGTGAGAATATGGTGGATCTGTAGATGAACTATGCTACCCTCTCTCATAAAATAGTTTTTATCATCCCGTCTTATAGGGACATGGTGATGTGGATGGTACCGTGCCCAAGAGATGGCCCATCATATAGTGATAGGCCAGTGCATGTAGTAGTCTCTCCACCAGATAGTGTTCCACAAACTTATTACACATCAATTTCATTATTAGATTCTCATTAGGAACCGATCATAGCCAGGGGAATAAAAGAGAAAGATCCCACATCTAAATTGGGAAGTTTGTGGGAAACCCTCACTGCAGATATGTTTTTTGAGATGTTATAGCTTATTGTAGTTCCCAACAATATAATTTTGAAGATCCTCACACAATATGATATTTTATTTTTTTGTCAGACCATTTGGACAACACATTTTACCTCCATGACCAGCAATTGATCTAACTAAATATTCAAGAGCACTTTCACAACATCAATCAAAAACGTCATATGGTTAAGCTAGCAACACTTCTAGTGGTACAACATCATACTTCACCAATTAATAACTATACCCTTAAATTTATATGTTTCTAGATCTTTACAGTGATATGGACTACATATGAATTTTTATATAGAAACCATACAAGGAGTATTCAGAACCACATAAAAAATTAAAAAAAATATATTCCTATGTAGAAACATTTCTATGTGAACTAAAAATTATGTTCATTTTATGTCAACTCTGTTTGAGGCCACTAGAAAATGTCTATTCATTTGTGGAAAAGGAAATGTTTTAATGTTCATCACAAAAGAATTATGTGCCATATGAAGTATATTGAGTGATTATTTTAGAGGATATAATTTTAAATATTTTAATGAGATTAGTTAAAGGAAACTGTAGAGACCCACACATGACGTACATGGACATTACATTACTTTTGAGGAATACTTAATACATAACAAAAACAAACACACATGGACCGTAACAGTTTAGTGTCTTTCGAAACTCAGAAAAAAAACCCTCTAATCATGGTGAAATATCTTCAACATCCCCCATAAAGATCTTCCCCTTACCTAAAACCTTTATTTATATTCTGGGGAAAAGAAAACACAAAAAGGGTGATCTCAAATGCTCAGTAAGGGTAAACCTAGAGAACATAAAACAATCCATAAACATTTGAATTCAAAAACATGAACATAAAATCTAAACATCAAAATCTTGAGAAAATATATAAATATTGGACATATGTAAGGAATATATCATAATGGAACATCAAGCATGATAAAATAACATGGGATGAGAACATTTAATTGTGGAAACCATTATGCACATGATATGATTTTCATAGTAGCCAAGACATTGCTGCAAAGACAATCTTAGTGGACAAAGTCCTTTTCTGTATCTAGTTCACTCCTCGTTCCAGTCTTGTATCACTGAAATGGATTAAGTTACCATTATAGCCATGTCTATTTCATGAGATATGAATATTTAACCAATGCATTGGATGAATATATAGGTCCAACCCATCTCAAAATTAAATCATTCTTACGTGTGCCACAACATAACCATAAATCATTCATCATAACCCAAAGAATAAAATGGGTTTCATAAACATCATCCCATCATTACATAATCCATATAAAACAAATGGATATCATTTCATTATAAGAAAAGTGAATCCATGTAAATCATACAAACATTATACTTGAAACATACACTTATGAAATAATTTCATCTTATTTGGAAATTGGTTTTGATAAAACACTTGAAATGAATTGTTGAGGAAAATATCAATTCTTCTTCAAAATCATTTTCTTTTCACAAAATTCCATGAAATTTTAAAAGAAAAGGATTTTGTTTAAAATATTCATGAAATATTTTAGAGTAAACTTCATGAAAATAAGGCGTTATGAAACCATAAAAATCCATTCGTGCCGTATAAAAAAAAAATCTCCTCCTACTTTTGTCGGAAAAGTTAAAAAGTTCCACATGTTGTAAACAAAAGTAATATTCCTTTCATAACATGTGGAAAATTTAAAAAATGGGTAAAAATGACTTTATACATACATGATTTTTTTTTAGAAAACATGGGTTTGGATGATAACAATAACCCCAGTAAATACTTACGAATAAACAACCTCAGATAAAAACGAGATTAGAAAAGTTATCCCTTACCTTATGTCTGATATGCTTCGTATGTGTCCGAAACTACTGTATAATGATTAAAATAAAGTAATTGAATTATTATATAACCATATTAATTGTCATGATATCATATATGGTTCTCTAATGACTTTATATTACCCGTTCTTTTGTAAATTCCATGTTAAAGCGGCGTTTTGGCTAAAATCGCTTCATTTATCATACGTGTTTCGATTGGTTGTTCTTGATATTATTAATCATATCCTGATTTACATAATTCCATACTGTAAAAAATGATTCATATATAATATATACTCTGAATATAAATATATACGACAGATCGATAAATAGAATGAAATACATCATTCATGGAGACGGTAGGTCGTACGTACGCATGAACACTGTTTTCGTTTCCTTATTTAATTGAATGGAATTAAGTAAATGAAACATATATTTTCAAAATCCCATATCATTATTATGTAACATATTTCATGATTATTTATTACCTAAATACTTTATAATCATACTTTAATGGTTAATCATGGAAAATGATTCTCATCGCGTTCGTGGAGATGGTAGTCCGTACGTACACACGAGCGATGATATCATTCCCATAATTATTGAATAGAATTGAAGTGATTGATATAATATCTCATAATCAGTATGATGTTATAATAACCATATATAGTAATTCTTTACCCCATTATACTTATCCAAGTAAGGTGGTGCTGGAAAAACTAATTACACCATGACGTGGAGACGATATTCCATACGAATGCACGCCCGATGATTTTGTTTTCCATTGGATGGATATAAAGTGAAATGGGTTTTTTCATATTTATAATAACATATCAGTATATTAGTGATACTTATTTTATTAATTTATAATGATACAACTAAATAAGATGATGTTGATGAAGAAAGAATCTTGAATGAATCGGTAGAAGAGATTACCTCTTCTTCGGCACACCTCTTTTAAGCTTCTTCTTAAGGAAATAGAGTTGGTCTTTTGAGAAGAACAGAACCTCCTGAATGATTCTAGGGAAGTGGGGAAGGAAAATAGGGAGGTTTTGGCTGATATTTAAGGCTAAATGGTTTGTGAAGAGGAGAGGGAGGAGGTGCCCTTATATAAGAGAGGAGAGGGTCACTTTTGGAATGCATAAAAATGTTAATTAATAATAAAATGAAACCCCACATAAAAACCTCCAAAAATGACTCAATTCGAATATGAGATGAGATAAACTTGTAATCTCATCAACAAATAAAATATAGAAATGCTTTATGTTTATTTTAAACCTTATCAACTAGATTTATCATTATTCAATCTATTTAATTTTATTTGTGGTGATAAAATTCAAAATTTCAAATTATTGTAAATACATACTTAAATCTTGTAAATTTCATATAATTGGATAAATTATAACCTCTTAGACCATATAATTTTCAATTTGTAGTTTTTAAATATATTTTTTATTTTTAAGTAATTTAATAATATGTTATTTTTATAAAATATCAATAGTGTCAATTTTGACACTATTCATTATTTGAATTTAATTAAAAAACCAAACAAAAGATATGTTTGAACCAAAATATATAATAGATTAATAACATGTCATATTCCTCAAAAAAATTCATGGGACATATTAATTTGTTCATATATTATTTATTTTAATATTTTTAAAACCATTTATTTGGTATATCTCTTACAAAAATAATTACTACAACATTTTTGTATAATTATTTAATAGATTTTTTGCATAAAAATAAAAAATGAAATCCTATAATGAAGATAAATATAATAAATTTAATAATAATATTTTTACTCTAATTTATCATCTTAAAATAACAACATTTAAATTGTTATATTTATTAAATTATGAAGGCGACATCTTTGACATCATTTAAAATAAAATAATATAAATATCCTACTTGGTTTTATAAGACACAAAATGGTCCAAAAATTGACCCTTGCATTCTTAGGGTATATATATACTCGACCAATATTGTTTGGTCATGTTTAAAGACCTTTTTATAGGTATAATTATTTTAATAAAAACTAAATTATTGATTTTTCACTAAATAAACAATTTCTGATTCACTATTCTGTCACCATTAATGGAAATTATTTAATCCCTAAATTTTTTTACTAAATTTAAATGATGTAGATAATTTTATTATATTTATGGAAAATATTCATGTTCAAAGATTATGATTTTTTTCACTAATTTAAAATTATTACACTTATAATATATAAGAGAGTGACAAGTTGTCACTTTCATTGGTTTTAATAATCATTAAATCCTTTTCATGGTCAAAAGTCCATGAAATGAATCTATTTAGACCCTTAGGTGATATGGGTCGACTTTTATCCATCAAATAGAATTTTTGAAGGTGTTTGGGTAATTATATAATCTTATTTTTACCATTAATTACCTGATTTACCTTTAACTGTACTAAATAAAAATTACCATAGTTGCTATTCATAATGTCAAAAAAATAAAAGTAACCTATTAAAATAATTTGGACTCACTTAATCCATATATAGAATCCATTTTTCGAAATTCAAAACACAGAAGATTCCATAATTAATTTAAAATTAATCTCATTGTTTAGAAAGCAGGTTTTAAAAGTTAAAACATTGTCAAAGATTGAAATGTTTTAACCTATGAATTCAATATAAAATAAATGGTAATGACATGAATTATTATAAATGGTAAAAATATATTCTATTTATACTTTAAAACCATTAAATATTATAATTTAACCATATAAATTATCTCGATGAAAAAATTTGTTTTTAATTAAAATATAGCGTGTTTTTACTATTCATTAAAATATGAATGTTATCAGAATAAAATGAAAAATTTATCCAAAGTAAAATTTTATATCCTGAATCCAAAAAATAATTATATTTTGTCAAATTGAAATTATAAACATGTCAAAAACTATATTTAATGTGGGTTCACCATCAAAAGGAGGCAAAATTGCATTTTTTTAAAAAATACTTATTTTACCTGAAAAACATATTTTGTTCTCATACCATGTTCTAGAATATGTGTAAGATGAATAATAATGTTATAAAATTCCAAATTTAGTTAATAATATTCATAACGATTATTCTATAATAATATTATAACAATATATCGTTGTTTAGTGAAACAAGGTATTGAGTACTACACACGCTATCATGGAAGGTCGCGATTGCGTTTAATGTAAGCCAAGCCCGGGCAGCGTATAGTTATACTAAAGCTTAGGGAAATCCCTATACATACCTTAGAAATATATCTAGGGATCTCACTATAGTTTTCACATCCTAGTTTTAAAGGTTAACTAAAACTTTCCTCTGATACCAACTGTAGAGACCCACACTTGACGTACATGGACATTACATTACTTTTGCGGAATACTTAATACATAACAAAAAACACACAAGGACCTTAATAGTTTAGTGTCTTTGGAAACTCAGTAAAATAATCTTCTAATCATGGTGAAAAATCTTCAAAATATCCCATAAATATCTTCCCCTTACCTAAAACCTTTTTTAGATCCTGGGGAAAAGAAAACATAAAAAGGGTGAGCTCAAATGCTCAGTAAGGGTAAACATAGAGAACATAAAACAATCCATAAACATTTGAATGCAAAAACTTGAACATAAAATCTAAACATAAAAATCTTGAGTAAAGACATAAATCTTGGAAGTAAGTAAGGCATATATCATAATGGAACATCAATCATGATAAAATAGAATGGGAAGCAAACATTTAATTGTGGAAACAATTAAGCACACGATATGATTTTCGTAGTATCCAAGGAATTACTGCCAATACAATATTAGTGGACAAAGTCCCTTTCTGAATCGAGTCCACTCCTTGTTCCAGTCCTGTATCACTAAACCAGATTAACATACCATCCCATCCATGTCTATATCATGAGATATAAATATTTACACAATGAATTAGAGGTAGATATAAGTCCCACCCATCTCATAATGAAATAATTATTATGTGTTCCACAACATAGACATAAATCATTCATCATAACCCAAAGAAGAAAATGGGTTTCATAAACATCATCTCATCATAACACATTCCATATAAAACAAAGGGATATCATTTCATCATAATAAAAGTGAAACCATGTAAATCATAGAGACATTATACTTGAATCATACAGATATGAAAAAATTCCATCTTATATGGAAATTGGTTTTGACAAAACACTTGAAATGAATTCTCAAGGAAAATATCCTTTCTTCTTCAAAATCATTTTATTTTCACAAAATGCCATGCAATTTTAAAATAAAAAGGTTTTGTTTAAAATAGTCATGAAATATTACATAGTAATATTAATGATAATAAGGCATTATGAAACCGTAAAAATCCATTCATGCTATATAAGTTAAAAAAAATTCTCCTCAGACTTTTTTCAGAAAAGTCAAAAAGTTCCTCATGTGGTAAACAAAAGTAAGATTTCATTCATAACATTTAGTAAATATCAAAAATGGGAAAAAAGGACTTTAAAAATACATTAATTTTTTTTAGAAAAAATGGGCTTGGATGATAAAAATAACCCCAGTAAATACTTACGAATAAATAATCTTGGATAAAAATGAGATTGAAAAAGTTATCCCTTAACTTATGTTTGATATGATTCATATGTGTCCAAAACTACTGTATAATGATTAAAATATTGTCATTGAATTATTACAGAATCATATTCATTGTTATGATATCATATATGGTTCTCTTATGACTGTATATTACCCATTTATTTGTAAATATCATGTTAAAGCAGCATTCTTGGTAAAATCGTTTCATTTATTGTACGTGTTTGGATTTATTTCTATTAATACTATTACTCATATCCTTATTTACATAAATCCATAAATTACAACATGATTTATATATAATATATACTCAGTATATAAATATATATGATAGATCTATAAATTGTATGAAATACATCGTTCATGGAGACGGTAGGCCGTACGTGTTGAATTGAATGGAATTAAGTAAATTAAACATATATGTACATAAATACAGTATCATTATAATGTAATATATTTCACGATTATTTATTACATATATTCTTTATAATCATACTTGAATGGTTATTTAGGGAAAATGAATCTCATCGCATTCGTGGAGACGGTAGTCCGTACGTACGCATGAGCGATGATAACATTCCCATAATTTTTGAATATAATTGGAGTGAATGATAATGTATATAATAATAAGTATTATTTTATAATAACCATATATAGATATTCTTTACACCATTATACCCATCCAAGTAAGGTGGTGGTGGAAAAACTAATTACACCACAGAGTGGAGACGGTATTCTGCACGTACACACGCATAATGATTTCATTTTCTATAGGATGGATGTAAGGAGAAATGGGTTTTCTTAATATTTCTAATAACATATCAGTATAATAGTTATACTGATGTTATTACTTTATAATGAAACAACTAAATAAGAAGAAGTTGAAGAAGAAAGAAACTTGAATGAATCGGTAAAAGAGATAACCTCTTCTTTGGCACACCTCTTTTAAGCTTCCTCTTAAGGGACTAGAGTTGGTATTTTGAGAATACCATAACCTCAAGAATGTTTCTAGGGAAGTGGGAAGATAAATTTCCAGGGTTTGGCCGATCTTGGAGGCTCAAAGTGTTGTGAAAAGGAGATGGGGGAGGTGCCCTTATATAGGAGAGTAGAGGGGCACTTTTGGATTCCTAAAAAATGTTAATTAATAATAAAATGAAACCCCACATAAAAACCTCTAAATATTACTAGATTCGAAGATGATATAAGATAAGGTTGTAATACTATCATACAATAAAATTTAGACATGTTTTATGTTTATTTTAAACCTTATCAACTAGATTTTTCATTATTTAATCTATTTAATTTTATTTGTGGTGATAAAATTCTAAATTTTAAATTGTTATAAATAAATACTTAAATGTTGTAAATTTTAAATAATTGGATACTTTATAACCTTTTCTACCATATAATTTTTAATTTTTAATTTTTAAATCTTTTTGTGATTTTTAAATAATTTAATAATATGTTATTTTTATAAAATATCAATAGTGTCAATTTTGACAATATTTGTTATTTGAATTTAACTAAAAAACCAAACAGAAGATATGTTGGAACCAAAATATATAATAGAATTATAACATGTCATATTCGTAAAAAAAATTAATGTGACACATTAATTTTTTCATATATTATTTATTTTCATATTTTTAAAACAATTTATTTGGTACATCTATTAATAAAATAATTAATACAACATTTTTGTATAATTATTTAATATATTTTTTCATAAAAATTAAAAATAACATTCTATAATAAATTTAATAAAATAACTTTAATAATAAAAATTTTACTTGAATTTATCATCTTAAAATCACAACATTTAAAATGTTATATTTATTAAATTATGAAGGTGACATCTTTGACATCATTCAAAATAAAATAATATAAATGTCCTAATCGGTTTTATAAGGCTCCAAATGGTCCAAAAAAAGACTCTTGTATGCTTAGGGTATATATATACGCAACCAATAATTTTTGGTTAAGTTTATGGTCCTTTTGATAGGTATAGTTATATTAATAAAAACTATATTATTGATTTTTCACTAAATAATCAATTTCTGCAGCACTATTGTGTCACCATTAATGATATTTATTTAATCCCTAAAATTTTTAAATAAATTTCCATTATGTAGATAATTTTATTATATTTCTGAGGACAATTAATGTTTGATCTTTTATGAAGTTTATCACTAAATTAAAATTATTACACTTATAAGATATAAGAGAGTGACATGTTGTCTTTTTCTTTGGATTTAATAATAATTACACCATTGTCATGGTCAAAAGTCCATGAAATGAATCTATTTAGACCCTTAGGTGATATTGGTCTACTTTTATTCATCCAATATAATTTTTTAAGGTGTTAGGGTAATTTTATAATCTTATTTTTACCCTTAATTACCCGATTTACCTTTAACTGTAGTAAATAAAAATTACCGTAGTTACTTTTCATAATGTAAAAGAAATAAAAGTAACCTATTAACCTAATTTGGAATCACTGAATCAAAATATGGAATAAATTTTTCAAAATTCAAAACACATAAGTTTCAGTAATTAATTCAAAATTAATCCTGTTGTTAGGAAAACATGTTTTAAAAGGTAAAACATTGTCAAAGATTGAAATGTTTAGTTATGAATTCAATATAAAATTAATGGTAATGACATTCATTATGTTAAATGTTAGAAATATATTCTATTTATACTTTAAAACCATTCAATATTATAATTTAACAATATAAATTATCTTGATGAAAAAAGTTGTTTTTAATTAAAATATAGCGTATTTTTACTATTCATTAAAATATGAATGTTATCAGAATAATATGAAAATTTTATCCAAAGTAAATTTTTATATCTTTATTCCAAAAAATAATTCTATTTTGTCAAATTGAACTTATAAACAAGTCAAAAACTAGATTTAACGTGGGTGCGCCATCAAAAGGCTGCAAAACTTCATTTTTTGAAAAATACTTATTTTACCCGAAAAATTTATGTTGTTCTAATACAATATTTTAGAAAATGTGTAGGATGGATAATAATGTTATAAAATTCAAAATGTAGGTAATACTATTCATAACGTCTAGTCTATAATAATATTCTAATAATATATTGTTGTTTAGTGTAACCCGGTATTGCGTACTACACACGCTATCGTGGAAGGTCGCGATGGTGTGTAATCTAAGCCAATTCAGGGCTGTGTGTAGTGAAATATCTCTTTAGTGTTGTATATAAAATAATCAAAACTTATTTAATTATACACTAAACAAAATCTATACTTAATGTTGCGTAGAATAATTTCTACAAAACAAACATGAAATTATGTGTAACACAAGCCAAGAATAGTGTTGCGTATACTGAATGCTAATACGGTGTTGTGTATATTAAAAGATAATCTTGGTTTAGTGTACAATATAAGACATCAAATAAATTCATAAAATCTCAGGGTGTTACAGACACCACAAATGTCTCATGTTTCTTGGTGAAGGTGGTTACTTAGAGGATTCAAAAAGGTTGTAATGCGTACTACAACCTACATTGAAATTGCAGTACATGGTGATGGTTAATCCTCAGGGGATATTTTTGAAATTGTGATAAGTGGGTTTTTTAGATTTATTTTATTATGTAAATTAACCCTAATAAAATCATTAGATAGAGTTATTTTGATCAAAAAGTATTTTCACTAGAATAATTATATTGAGTATGAAATTGGTTTATGTAGGTGGTGGTTCTCAAAGGAGGTAGTCTCCATAGCCTCAGTTCATGAAGGAGGATGTTTGCAAACAATGTTCAGTATGGAAAATGTGTTTTTGTGGAACTTTAGTTCACAAAGGAAATTGGTATTGTGGAGAACATGCGCTATACAATGAATTAAATCTCTCCATGGGATTAATCTAGTTTAAAAAAGGGCTATCTATAAATAAAACACTATTTGGTGAAGTTTATATCATCTAAAGAGTGAAAACAGGACTTCATGTAACACACATATTGGGTTGAAACAATTATGTGTTGATTCAGAACAACATAATTTCACTATGAAGATTTAGTGATCACACAGTGGATAGAGTAGTGATCATTCAAGTTGTGATTGGTTGTAAATCAGGTGGGATAGTAAGTCCACTCTGAACATTATAAAAACTGTTCACTTTAGATGATTTGGTACATAGAGACATTGCCTTTATATTATACTTCAATGTTTACTATTAATTGAGAACTGAGTAATTTTTTTCTCATGCATGACTTCATTTCTATTAATACAATGTTATGGGAAAGGGAGATACGGTTGTTTTTAAACCGCAAAAAAAGATCTTAAGGGGTAGTTATTTTCATCTGTCATAGCCTCATTCCCAACATTAGGTATTTAACTAGGTAAGGCTAACATAGTTCTTGTTAATTATTTTAGAAAATAGGAAATTAATAACATATCCATGGCACGTTTCCTGGTAAAAATTCTCATTGTGTGGTTGTACTTGATGTGGCTGCACTTATCAAGGTTATTCATAGAGATACATTTTAAGCTGAGGTTTCTAATGAAATATAAGATAGTGTACATAGAAATGAACTATAGTGGATTTATCTTCCTTAAATATCCTTCATACAAGAGTTGGAAGAGGTAGTGGTAATGACTTATATTTTTCCCACTATAATGATTCCTCTATACATCCTTTCTGTGAACTCTCAAAACACACCATAATATCATAGGGATATGAGAGTTGGGAACAAATCATATTTTAAATTACATACACAGATCATCAAGAGATGATCTGGGTAATGATGCATATAAATAGAGTATGTTATCCCCTTACATCGATAAAATATGTTAGCAACTCACTCATTGATCCATTGTTTTCACATAGAAAGGTCAGTGATGCTAGTATTCCATAATTTAGAGTAGAACTGGTAGTAGAACTGCCTATGGAGATCCACCCAACTGATGATAGATCCAATATCTAACTAAATATATCATACCAATCTGGGACCTTCAAGGAACTAGATGAAACAAAAAATCTTGAAAGAATAATATTGTCCATGGGTCCCCAGAATTAGGTTTCATCATGAGGCAATATGGGCCAAGTTCTACAATGGATCATCCATGCTGTTAATAAGGGATAATATTGGATTTTATAACTCTAAGGGTGTATGAACATGATATACCCATGTAAAATATAACAATACCTCGTGTATAAAATACAGTTATATTTTCTATAAATCCATATGAGGTTTAGGGAGAGCGGTGATCACATCATCTTAGTGAGAGTTACTAGTTACCAATTATTTGATCGAAATGTCAGCTCAAGGGGTGTAGTTTTCTCAATCCCGAAGAAGGTATTCATGCTTCCCATGTTGAGTATATGAATCATATATGGAACATTTTCCACTACCACTGTTTTAACCCCTCATTGGATGCACGAGATAACAAAGCTCGGCTCTAGGTTCCAGACCATGGAGGTCTGGGTGTTCAAATGGAGGAGATACGAGGTCTAATGTAACATATTCCAAACTTGGGATTTTCTTGGAAATGAGTTCAGTGGTTACAATCTTATTTCCATTTAATTCATATAGAAAAGTATCCAAACTAGATTATAAATTAGTCTATGGTGTGGTCTTAGATAGGCTGACATGATTTGTGAGTCCCTTCCCCTTTTTGAGATATCAGTAAGAAAGCATAAATACCTCAATGGGAAGACATAAGAGTCCATTTTCTTATATTTATTAGATAGTTTGGACACCCTGCATAAGGTCTTATTAGTATTATATTTATCCGGAGAACAAGTTTCCTCCATCATGCCCAGTGTCATCCTTCATGTTTCATGGATCTTCTCGGGGATTGATCATGATGATGTTCATGTTGACTATGGTTAGAGGAGAACCTTCTCCATCAGTGGATGGGATATAATGACATTCCCACTATTACCATGGTTAGTTGATAAATTCTAGGGATGCATATTACCCAATAGATTGATTTTTACTTATTGGTATACCTCTACAATGACTTCACAGAAAACAGTAAGGATTTAATGTAGGTCCCATGGTAATTCTGGCAGTGCCCATACTTTTGAGATCACAAAGCCACTAGGATTTTTGCAATTCCAACACTCTAGAACTACATATGGTAGGAATATATATGATCATGGATTTTATATTAGACCATCTAATTGTCCTGGAGGTAGCTGATCATTTCCCAAATATTCTGGTAGAAGCATGTTTCTTGGTCCTCAACGAGGAAATTGGGGATGATGATGTTTAGGGTTATAGGTTTCAAATACATGCCCGACATTTGGTCAATGGACAGTATCCCCCAAATTTCTAAATTATAATTACCCATGAGATCTTCTAACTCATAATTTTTCTAATAATTGATTGGCGTTGTTTAGGTGAAAAGTTATTGCACTTACACAGACTTGCTCTATAGTTGAATTTCTGACAGGTGGTGTGTCACGTAGGCTAGTGAACCTTGAAAATTGTTATTCCTTCTAGAGGTTGGTCCAGCATCATCACAATTTCTATATAGTAAGTGATATCTATTTCCACATGATACTCAAGAGAGATAATACACAACTAGTGCTCATTGGAGTGTTTACCTTCATCTGTGGGTGCCAATATGGACCCTGATTTCTCTCAGAATCCCACAGTAGAGGCTTAGAGTAGAAATGCTAAAAACAGTTGAGGTGGTTGGAAAAAAAGTTCCTGGAAGTAAGTTAAGACATCCTCCATATATAGGTATCTATAGAGGGACTTTTTAAATTTGTTGTCCTCAGCCTCTAGTATTGTTATCTTTATTCAACAAGCTTCAACAAAAATGCTAGTATGATTCCATGGACTCTATATCCTATCAGGAAAAGTCCCTCTTTATGATGACCCCATCCTCCTCATATCAGAATACAAGGGTCTTGATGAACCTTCTTTGATCAATATCAAAATTAGAGATAGGGTGAGGGGACCTGGTGGTCATTTAAGGGGTGTCTATTGTGGGCCAATCATAATGGTATGAGATTTATGCTCCGTACGTCCCCCTACCAACATACTAGATGAAGTTTGGTCGTCATGAGTTTCATGTTGGCTAAGTCCAGTCTTGTAGATTCCATGGTCCAGTGGGGACATCATTTTTTGAAGCTGAGAGGATCATTTTGTCCCCATGGGGGAATATGATCACAATTTAGGGTTTGTGAGAGGTTAATTGTGTCCCCATGGGAGACTATGAACACAATATAGGGTTAGTGAAAGGGTAAGTGTGTCCCCAAGGGGGATGATAATCAAACATTTGGATTGGAAGTGTGTCTCTATGGTAGACGATGATCAATCATTAAGGATAGATGTGTGTCCCCGTAGGGGAATATGATCACACCATAGGCTTGTTTCCTTCTAGGTAGAAAACATGAAAAATTAATATTGATATTTATGGATTGATATTCAACCTCAAAGAGGTAACCAATACATGTTAGGTTTTTGGGATCGAACCTAAAATACATTTCTTATGTACTATTTTATTATATGGGGATCAAAACAAATGTAGTTTTATGCCTAAAATTAAGGCAGTGTGATGGGATATGTCCATGTTGTTTAAGGTCATACGGTAATGATCCTTGTGTCATGGAAGGACCATCACTGAGATATGGTAATGTGATTATATATGTGGCCATCCAATGTTTTGATTTGTTATCCTATTCAAGTAACACATGGTGAATCCAATGTTTCATTCACAGGGTATCACTATAGTTTAACTTCATTTACTAAGGAAATTGAAATTTAGTTTAACATCATATGACTAGAATATAGTGTTATACAATTTAACAAATTCTAGCTCAAATCTGGTGGGGTACTATACCCACAGAGGTCAAATCCTTATAATAGAGGAGGATAAGTAATTATCCATCATTGAATGGAAATTTAAGAAGTATCCCTCAATGATTCCACCATTAGGGCATACATTTATTTTTTGTAGGTGCCTCTGGGTGCCACATGTAATAAACGTTGACTTGGTGAAGTGGAAAACGGGGTCCAAAAATTAGGGTGCCTATGCTTAGTAGAAGGAGGAATTGGGGTGACCATGATTAGGTGAAAATTGTGATGCAACCATCCATTATCTTCTAGGAGAAAAGAGTTCAGATATGAGGGTCGATGATACTGGTCACATGAAATATCTTGGTGTGAATGAAACAAGCTTGGATTGGTACAAAGCTCCCAGGAACTCAACTTTCATGAAGGTGGATCTTTTGAAAAGAGGTATCATGAAGATGAATGTTTGATAGGTTTCATGAAGATTTGGAATCACAATGGTTATGATTTTTGCAAAAGGTAGGGTTCTAAGGAATTTATATATTTCATGAAACATGGTTGTGTTATTGAGAATATGTTGGCTAGAGATGGTTTTTTAGATGATAAATGATGTTTTTTCAGAGAATTGTATTTTTTTCTATGAAAATAAATCAGCTCACTTAGTATTTACTAGTGACAAGACTCACCATAATATTCAAAACCTCATAATCTCAATGCTTAAGAATGTCGATCGAATTGAGAATATTTTTTGTGGGAGAAAATGATTATTTGAATCAACTTATGTATGAAATTAAATGTTGATCATGATGGGAATCTATTTCACTATCTTTATATATCCTATTAAAACATGATGATTATTATCTATTATTAAGTTCAACTAAATCATAAATAATATATGAAACTTGTGATGAATGACTTATAAAGGAAAGGCGGAGAATGGGTTCTGCACATCATATTGATGTTTAGAAATAAAAAAGATGCAGGAAAGGGTGGGATGTTACAATACATATGATTATAAGTTATATGATGATATTAAAATATTTAGTGTATTAAATGTCATGTGGAAGTCATGATATATGTATATGTATATAGAAGAATAAAATTTGTGAAGACAAATCTTTGTGGTCTTAGATAATCAGTGTGAGATCACCAATCGTAGGTTTGTTTTGAAGGATTGAAAGGTTTTTTGGAACCTGATAAATTTAACATTATGGTTTTTAATTATTATAATAAGGAAAAAGAAATAAATATTTAGAGAAATAAGATGATGTTTATTATAACCCATAAATGAAAGAAGTTGTCGAAGTCAAAGCTGCTAGAACCAATCCATTAGAAGCTGTGTGACACCGATCAATAACGGTAGAATTTAATTACTTGTGGTAGTGGGGAACAATGAATAAATACGGAAATTTTGATGGAACCACTGAATAATTTTTTTTGGGACCAATGAAAAATGGAATTAGAAAAAACTAAACAATGTAGTCAACCATTTTCATCAAGATGAAATGCCATTAAATTGGGTTGATTACAAAAAACTATTAAAAAACTTTGTTTTTCTAGTGCTAGGGTTTTTATAGAACTTTCTAAAAATTCTAAGAGCTCTATTAAACACCCCCTATATGAGCACTAGAAAAATAGCTGATAAAAGGAGATCTTTAACAATGGTTTTTTAGCGCTGTTAAAGGGGGACTTTAACAGTACACAAAAAGTGCTATTAAAGGGGGACCATTATTAGAAGTGGTAAAAAAGCACTGATTAAGGCCCCCCCTATATTAGTGCTTCTAAAAAAGCACTGATAAAGAGGGATTTATCAGTTCTTCTGAAAATTCACTAATAATGTGGGGGGGGGTGTTTATCAGTACTTCTAAAAAATCACTAATATAGGGTGGTCTTTATGTACACATTTCTAGAAGTGATGAGAATGAAATAAATTTTTAGCACTTTTTTTACAAGTTTTTATAATGGTTATATTTCATTAATGGATATATTCAGAGAATTTATATCTGTTTGGAGAACTTATGAGCCTTTTTGGCCTCAATAATGGAGATCGATGGTTCCCATGGATCCCTGAGGCATAGAGATCATCAGAATATTTGATTTTATATGTGTTATAGGAAAAACAGACACTCGGTTAAGATGTTCTAGCTATTTTAAAGGACGACGAATGTTAAAACCCCTTAATACGTCTAAAAACCCTAAAACCCAAAAACCCAAAAAACTGTTAAGTTCATAACATTGGATTCGAAAGTCTATTTCAGATCATCGACCAATCATTCAAAATATTATTAAATGATCTAAAAAACATGAGATTTAAATAAAGTTATAATAGAAGGAATATAATATATTACCATTTCAAAAAAATTCAGAAATCCTACTGAAACATCAAACAACCATAACATTTGATTTGGGTGTTTGGTTGGGCTCTACTACATATCAAATAAAATCTTCTGATGTACTTTATATCCTAGATGATCATGTTATGAGTTAAAAGATCTCTATTTGGTTTCACAACCCCCAAAAGGCCCGTATGGCCTCCAAAATAGGCTTTTTCACCGATCCTAGTTTAATAAAATTATAATGGCTATAACTTATAATCTATGTATTTATTCAGCATGTAAAAGATATTATAAAAAATATCATTTCTTTATCTTTTACTTGAATTATTGTGGATCTGAAACAGAATCATGTATTATAAGTTATGATCATTTCATGGGTTATAAGGGTTTTTAGGGTTTTCAACATTTCTTAAGTTTTATATGTGTTTTAAGGGTTTTTTAGTTAATATTCATTTTAAAATATATATATAAATAATTTTTTATTTTATATATGTATAAATATAAATAAAACCATATATATAAACATATATATAATAATATATAAATGTAGGAATAGAAATATAACAAAATAAATATAAATATATAGATATATCATAATCATTAAAGGAAAACATTATGGAGGAGTGGAAAAGGTGATGGTGTATATGCTAGAGGTCTAAGGCTTGAAAATTACTCGAGGTAGGGGGATGCGATGGAGGTGGGATTATATAATGTTCTAATAAAGGGTTGGGGGATGTGTTGATAGTGGGTGGGGCATGAAAAACAAATTACACCCTTTCTTAGTGGGGCCTTTAGCATCCCTTTTTAGCACTGTTAAATGTGACCTTTAATATATCTAAAAAACATTGATAAAGGCCCCCTTTATCAGTGCTTTTTATGAACTGTTAAATAGAGACTTTATCATTTCATTTATATGAGTGTTGTGAAAGGTCACCCATTAACATCAAATACATTATCTGTGATTCTATAACACTAATAAAGGACTTCTACTATCACTATTAAGGTCCAAATTTTAATTAGTGAAAGAATAGATATGATATATTTTGTAGTATCAATTTGTTCAAGACAATATTACTATAGATGAAAATGATAAAACAAAGTGGTACATACAACAATTCACAATAGAAGGAAGACATTAACAAAATCCATTGGATTCTAGATCCTAAGTATTAGGAAAATAAGAAAATATGAAAATAAGAAATGTTTCATGCAGTCTGAAATTATTGTCAAAG
Organism: Viscum album; assembly: GCA_963277665.1. Classification (NCBI taxonomy): domain Eukaryota; kingdom Viridiplantae; phylum Streptophyta; class Magnoliopsida; order Santalales; family Viscaceae; genus Viscum; species Viscum album. The sequence continues at coordinate 44,671,113 of OY728162.1, forward strand.
GGTTGTTGAAGTCTGAAGAGTTGATCAATAGTGTTTTTTTGAAGAGATTTTGTTTTTACCTATTGGTAATAATTTTCATAATTAGAAGAAATTATATTTTCAAATTTTATAATTGGTGATGAGAAACCTAATGATGTATCTTCATTTCTAATTAATTTAAATGCAAGTCAAGAAAATCAGCATGACCATATTGGTTGATCATAAAAAGAAAACCAGAATAAAAATCAGATTTGGACAAAAGAATTACAAGGAAGATTGAAGCAAGATGAATATGTGAGAATATTTATGAAGGTTCGAGAATAAATTATAAGAGTTAAGAAGCACTAAATAAGTCAAATGTTCATATAAAAATCAAGAATTGTTTTTTTTCTGGGAAATTTGGTTCAGTGGGAAGGTTTTTAATAAAGTCACCAAAACCACATTTTGGTCACCTATAAATAGTGAAAGAACATTTTTAAATTATGAAATAGATTTTTTGTTAATTAGATAAGGTGTAGGACTAAATGTTTCAATAGATAAGGAGTTTCTAAATTGTGCTCTCTTGAAGATGTTTTCCAGATATAAAAAGAACATCATAAAATAAAAGAGGATAAATATAGTTTTCAGATCAGACCAAGAAATCAAACTAATAATTTTAGACTCCAATTAAAGCATTTCATAATTGTTTCAACATTATTCTAGCAAATTTATATTATCATAATGTGTAATTTTACCCAAACATTAGACTAGAAAATTGGACTGAGTATCATAATGAAGTCTACAAGAGTGTTTACCTACTACTAGGTATGAAAGTGAATAATTGTTTTGGAAGATTATATATGTAAAAGTTGAAAATCAAGGATATTAACATGTTATATAACTTGTTACAAAAAATTTAATAACATCATTTCATGCTACATCAAGCACATGCACTGCTTCATTTTACATAGTTCTACTTGAGTGAAAGATAATATCCTACTCATTGTATCCCCATAAAGGGTTTTCTTCTGTTGTATTTTTTTGGAATTGGATTATTTAAAAACATTTCCATGGATGTAACTACTATTGTTAAGTAGTAAACCTGGTAAATTATTGTGTTCTTATGGATTTCTATTTTTTAGTGAAAGTGATAAATCTTTAATATGAAGTGAGTGATTTTTCTAATAGGAACTTAAATGAAAGAGATACCAAAGATCAAAAAAAACATTTAAAAGATGAATAGAGGGCTACATGTTTCAATTATTATATCTCCAAAGTTAGTGAAATATATGGAATGGGTTAATGGGAGAAGGATCAAAATTAACCTTCATCTGTTGAGATAGAAAGTTGTAATTTATTCTTAGATTAAGAGACATAATAATGTCATTTATGTGGCCAAAACAGATAAAATATTGAAGATAGGAGTTTCTAAAAATTAAGAGTTAGAAAAAGTTTATACTAATTAATTTTTAGATTGTGCTAAAAAGAAAACATAGCCAAAATATAATACATCAGTTGATAGAATAAAGGTTGGTGGTCAAAAATGTTCTGATACAGAAGAAAAAAAGGTTATTGAGAAACATGTTCAACACTCAGGATAATATGAATTTTTTAGAGGAAAAATATTATTTGTATTTATACAACTAGTATTTTGATGGATTCATACACATGGAAAATATGAGTTAGTTTAATCAACCATATTATAACTATTCCAAAAAGTATAAAAGACAATGTTTTAGGGATATTCAATATCCTCAAAAAAATAATTCTGACAATTATGTTTTGGAGAAATCAATGAAGGATGGTATGAATGTTTAAAATAGGTTCTAACCTCTAAAAACAATCTATGAAATATTTTAACAAACTATTAAACTCACAAAATGATGTATTTTATTTTTACATGAATAATAAAAGTTTGCTAACAGTTCTCAAAATCTGAATGTAAATAAATTTTACATTGGTTAAAAAAACCATTGGAACTTATTTGTTTAACTATTTGTAGGACAATGAGAAAGAAATAAAATAATGGGGATAAGTACATCATTACTTTCATTGATGACTTTTCCCACATTACCTTTGTTATGTATACAAAACATAAGTGAGATGATCAAAAAATGATTAAATGTTTTTAGAGGAAATATGAGAAGGAATTTGGGAATTCAATGATGAAGTTGAGAAGAAACAATTATGAGGAATTAAAAATGAATAATTTTAGTGTTATCTTGAGACTCAAGGAATTAAGAATGAGTTTAGTACACCATAATAACTACAATAAATGGAATTTAATAAAGAAGGAATAGAAGTCTAGTTGAACTTTTATGAACTATGTTACTTGAACATGTTTCATCTCATTACTTTTGTTGGAAAGCTGTGAGCACTACTGTTTACATCCAAAATCGATGTTTCTATATTCCGGGTTTAGATATGACTCAATATGAATTTTTTTATTATACAACTCCTTGTTTAAAACAATTAATAGTTTTCAAGAGCCCATGAATCATAAATAATAATGGTGGAAGCCATAGAAAGATTGAGAAGAGAGGTGAAGATGGATTTTTTCTTGGATATGATCTCGAAGGAAGATGATACATTTGTTTCATCAAATATTCAAGAATATTATTTGACCCTATTGATGTAAAAGTTATTGTAAAAGATATGGATGATAAAAAGTCTCATATAAAAACATAATATGAATAAGAAGAACAATTTTATGACAAGGTTCTTGATAAGGATGAAAACAATTTTAATCCCACTCAAGAAGAATAATCAGACATCGCACATTCTAGTGATGAAGAAGAGTCTCAAAAATATCATCCAAGAATGAAGAATAAAGTGGAATATTAAATCATTATTGGTCATCAACAAGAAAAGCTTCAAATATGAGGAAAATAAATAATAATTACACATACATATTTGTATTCAAAAGTTTGTCTAAAATATGTGAATGATGATTTTGAGCATATGGAATATATTTAAGCTATGAATGAAGTGATGAATCAGATAAAATGCAATGATACTAGGAACTCGTACCAAAACCAAATGAAAAACTTTTATCAGTACAAAGTGAGTTATTTTGGAAGAACCTATACAAAGATCATAAAGTGATAAGAAAAAAATTATTATTATTGTGAAAAGTTATTCACATATTTGAGGAATATAACTTGATGTGGCTTTTCCTATGGTAGAATTATTTGAAAAAAAAAGAATCTTTTTTATTGTTTTTTCACAATAAAGATACAAAATTACTCATATGGATGTGAAAACATCATTATTTATTGATGATCTTGATGAGGAAGTTTATATTGAAAAACCATGGGGATTTTTTTATCATGAATGATTATTTTTATGTGTCAAATTTGATGAAATATTTTTATGTGATACATCACACACAAAGGGAATGGTATTCCAAACTTGATATATGATCAGGGAAGATGAGTTTTAAGAATGGAATCTTTGTCAGTAATTTGTATATCAGTGAATGTCAAGAGTCTTACCTCATTGTAATTGTTTACGATTATTAAATTATCTTTAATAGGAATGATGAATTAACTTGTGATATATTTGTTAAAGTGATGAAAATTTTGTTTGAGATGTCCATGTTAGGGGAATGAAATAATTTCTTCGGTTATAAATCATATAAAAGATGAAAAAATATATATCCCATGTAAAGTATCCAAGGAACTTATTAAAAACACAAACATGGAAAATAAAATACATATTTCCACACCGATTTAATTGGGAAACATGTTGACTAATGATAAAGAAGGAAAGGATGTTGAATCTATAGATTTTTAGAAGATGATTGAATGTTTATTATATTTTAATTCGTCAAGGCCCTAAATTGTTTATGTTGTTACCTTATGTGAAATATTTTAGAGTACCCTGAAATAATCACATCTATTGGTTAGAAAGAAGTATTCTTAGATATATAAAATGGGCAAACAAATTTAGAATAATGTTTGATATCTTAGAAGTAATTGACTTGTTTGGGTATTTAATTATTGATTGGGTAGGAAATGTTGATGATTGAAGATCCACATCTAGTAGAGTATTTTTCTGGGAAATATTTTAGTTAGTTTCCCTACAATGAAACAAAATTTAGAAACTATGAGAACATATGAAGCTGAGTAAGTTGGTACCACTCATGTTGATTTGCAACATGTGTGGATGAATACATAGTTGGAAGACTTACTTGTTGAAGTAATGTTACAATTAGTCTTTCATTTTTATAATCAAAGGGCCATAAACCTTACCATAAATATGGTACAACATTCTCATTCAAATCATATTGATATAAAATGTCATTTAATCAAAGATCATGTAGATAATAATGAATTGAAACTAAAGGAATGTTCTTATATTAGAAGAGGTGCCTGGAATTTTCAAAAAACCTTTATCGACTGAAAGTTTTTATAATCTAACATTGAGCATGGACATCCAAAATATTTCTCATCAAGGTTGAGGTATGTGATTTTTCCCATGTCTCTTTTAGTATATTAAGACTTTTGTCAATGGGGAGAACTGTTTCATAAATATATCCATTGATATATGCCAAACCATTGAAGGAATCTTGTATGTTGAGGTAGTTGTCGGTATGCTATAACTTTAGAATGTAAGTGTGTGAACTATTATAACTATTTTTTGGAGTACTTATAGGAAAAATTTGTTTATGGGAATGTTACAGAAGTGAATAAATATGTGATAAAATTATGAGAATGTTTCATGAGTCATCAATTTTTAGATAAAATGTCTCTAATTTATGAGATTATTTTTTCCTATAATAGGTTATCTCACATAGGAATAGAATATTTGTTAAGGAATCTAGGGCTTGACGTTACAATGTTTAGTGATTTATGAACCTTGGTTGAAATTAAATATAATGGGGAGATTGTTGGGAACAAATCAGTTAGAGAATGTTTTAATACTCTGAATGAGGTTTCATTTAAGATAATTGTATTTTGTTCTCTATGAAAATAAATCATCTCAATTTGTATTTGTTAGGGATTGGACTAACCATCGTATTCAAGAACATTGGAATCAAATTTCTCATGAAATTTCATCAGATTGAGAAGAATTTTTGGGGGAGAAAAGGTCAATCAGACTCACCTCTTGTCCAAAATTATTGGTGGATCATAATTAAAAGTTATTTTAAAGTTATCATAGCTCCAATAAAAATCTAACAATGCTTCACTGGTTTTTAATTCGCAAAAATAAAATATAATATGAAAAACTTATGATTCAAGCCTTATAAATAGAACGGGAAGAACTGAAGATACCAATATTTTTTAGGATTGGAAAGAAAGAAGACACCAAAAAAGATGAGAAGTAATAAAACATACCATTGTATTATAGATGATGCTATTAAAATCATCAAAATATTCAAATTCATGAGGAATTCATGATATAAGGAGATGTTCATAGAACAAGAATGTTTGTGAAGTCAAAGATTTTTGATCTCAGATAATCCATGTTAGATAACCAAATATGGTTTTCTTGAAGGCTGGGAAGGTTGTTCGGAATATAAGAAAATAAAGATAATAGTTTTTAGTCAGACTAATAAGCCCCAAGAAACAAATATTTGGAGAAATAATCTGATGTGTATCATAAATATAAAAGGAATGAATTTATCGAAGTCGAACCAGCTTGAACTGGTCCATCCGATGTATCATGAAACTGATAATTGAAGGTAGAATAATATTTTTTTGGTTTTTGGGACCAATCAATAAGGAAGATATGTTTTTGGGACCAATGATGAATGCTGCATTTTGTTGGGATCGATGAAAAAATTTATCTGAAAAAATGAACAACGTAGTCAGTCATTATCATCAAGATGAATTATCGTTCATTTAGATTTAGTATGAAAGAAGAATTCTGATATATTTTTTTTGTATGAATTGGGTTATAAATATCGTACTAGATCTCACATCAATAAAATTTAGTGATACAAAGAAAAATTCATTGAAAGTAGGCTAACACCAATAAAATACATTGGATATAAGATCATTGTTTTGAGGAAAATAATAATAGAAGAAATGTTTTAAGTAGTCTCAAAAGTGTTTTCATAGGGATATTGGTGTTTGAAGAGTTGAGTGGAAATGTTTTTTCTAAATAGTAATTATTTTTATCATTTGGTACTGTGCATCATAATTAATATACGTGTGTTTTTACATATGGTACAATTAGTGTGGAGAAATATAATGAAGTATATTCATTTTTGATTTACATACATGTGGATCAAAAAAAATAGAGTGATCATATGCATCAATCATAATGAGAAAATCAGAATAAAAATCAGAATCAAACAAAAGAATGTTATTAAAGTATAAACCATGCTAAATATGTGAGAATATTTTATAATATTAGAGATGAAATGAGAATATTTGATAAGTAGCGAAGAAGTAAAATATTAATCTGTAATTAAATGAAAATTGAGGTTTTTAGAAATTTGGTTGAGCTGGAAAGTTTTTTAGAGTCCTGCCTAAACAAATTTTTTGTCACCTATAAATATTCGGGTTACTTTTTACATTATGACATGAATGAAATGTTTTATAAAGAAGGCAAATCATTGAATTGTTTTAGTGAGAATGAGATTTTGGATCATGATTTTTAATAGAAATTTTCCAAATAGATTAAAAAAGAAAGAAGATACAAGATCATAATCAGAGTTTCTGGATCAGTTTGAGAAATCATACATGGAATTACATACTCATATAAAAGAACATGGGAATTAATTCCTTGGTATTATTGCAGATTTATATTATTGTACAGAGAAATTAGACTGGAAAATTTGATTTCAATATCAGAATGAATGTAATTATGATATCTGGAGAAGTTCATACCTAATACATGGTAAGAAAGTAAAGAATATTATTTGAAGATTATATTTGGGAAATTTAACTAGGTCATATAGTAATATGATTCTTAACTTGTTACATAAAATTGTATTACATAATATTATGCTATATGAAACATATGAATTATTGTATTGAACATAGTGCTACCAGTGTGTAGGAGAATATCCTACTCAGTGTGTGTACAAAAATGATTATTTTTATGTGGATTGTGTGGTATTAAATTCCTTCCATACCATAATAAGGATGTAGCTACTCTTATCGAGTAGTGAACCTTTTAAATTATTGTGTAATAGTATAGTGGGATTGTTTTGTTTTATGTAAAATGTATAACTCTTTAAGATAATGAAAAGGTTTTTTTAATGAAAAGAAACATAAAATAATATGATATAATTGATTCACCCCAACCTCTCATTGATACTTTATCATGGTTGGTAAATCTGATGTCCTACCTCTGAGTAAAGTCATAGTTCCCATGTTGAATGTTTCATGAAGGATAACTATCTTGAAAAAACACCAAGATCCGTGAAGGAATTTCTTATAACACATATTTCAATGAACTTTAGGAAACCTCTATATACCATGGTATGTGGTTCTCAAGTACCCATGGCGTATTGGTTTGTGAATGATTTATAACTATAGGAAAAAATATCCTGTTCTTCTGAAAAATGTTAGAGTTTCATTAATTTTGGCCTTCTATTGAAATTATAAAGGTATATTCCCCTTAAAATATTGATAGAGGGAGGAATTTATAGGAATATTAGAGGTTGGGGGATTTGTTTCATGGGGGATAACACTTAAAAAATAAGTAATATTAATTTTTTTCTAGGGTTATTGTCTTCGCGACCAGATATGCATTGCATAGAGGTTACCACTTTAGAAATTTGTGGAACCCAGAAGTCATTAACCTGATTGGTTACATTTTTAAGGTAATTGAATTTTTGAATACATACCCTTTAGAAGTTTTTTGGCCCATTTTTGAATCGATTCACCTCAGACCAACCATGTATTACATGACGTCTCCCGCGTTGAGTATTGTTTTTAGTATCAACATAAACCATAGTATCATTCTTCAATCATTAAATATATTTACTACATACCATTATGTTTTCATTTAAATGATAATTTAATTCATATCTTTTCAATTTCACTTATTCATTAAATCATATTAGATAAAATATATAAAAAATTGTACATAATATGTACAATATATAATATATTTACCAACATGAATTTTTATTATATTTTCATTTAAATATAATGTGATGTGATGGGTTGAAGATAACCTGAGAGTTTGATTATGGGTGTTGTGGAAGATAATATTTCTACCATTATAGATAAATCTAGTACATTGATTCATTATTTTTACAAACTGGTACTCAATTATATGGTAGGTAAAAAGGTCTTTATCCACTTGGAGATGATAAGGGAGAAATATGGAATGATAGGGAATGTGTTTCTGGTTGGTTTTACAACCTATTTTCCAAAAACCAAGATGGTTAAGAAGGATATGTAGTCATGGAAGAAACGAAGTGGAAATGATGTACTATGATCCACAATTAAGAAATTAAGGTGCTGGAGGGAACTCTGTGAATGGGATTTGGGAGGACCTTTACACAGTCGAGGAAACATGGGATGATATCGGTCCTTTGTTTCCTCCCCTGGAAATCCAACACCCACCAACTACATGATCAACAAACCCTATAGAAGGATAGAATTTTCAGAAGCATTTGAATCAATATAATTAAATAATGGACTTGAAAGGACCATTATGACATTTATGAGGATATGTTATATGTTATCTATATGTTGATTCCACCGATAATAAGCTAGGCTCCCACTATAGACATTATTTGTGGCCTGAAAGCCATAAACTATGAAACAATAGAGTGTTGGGAGTCACCAATAAGTAATGGCTCTTCATAAGTGGACGAGTTTATACCCTCCATGGATCAAACCTATTTTAAATCATTGAATAAGAAAAATGGATTTTCCAATGAGACTTCCATTACAGAGGATGTTCTATCTTTCCCTACTAGGTCCTGAAACATGTCTTCCCAAATCCCAATTGGATTGAAATTTGAGGAACATCACTACAAAAAATTGACCCATGTAGAAGGGGTTATTTTCGAATTTAGATGGGGTTATAACCCCTTCTAAAGACATTAGTGGTGGTTATGAGAAACCGTCGCTAATGTGCCCACCTACTATTGGTAGAGGCGGTTTTGAGGAAGCGTTGTTAAATCTGTGATGAATTTAGCGATGGTTACATTAGAGGGTGTTTAAACACCCTGTAATATCTTCGAGATTTTACCATAAATAGTTAAAATTAGAGGCGGTAATAACCTCAACCACCTCTACTAGAGGAATTAGGGGAAGTTCAAACCTCCCCAAATTTTTAATTTTATTAGTGGTGGTTTTACACAACCGCCCCAAATGCTTCTATTTTTTTATTGAAAAAATATCCCTATGATCGGGCCTGTCCATGTAATCCCCCTAGTTTTCCCCATCTATGTCTGTCTCATCCATGTTCCCCCTTTGTATGTTCTCCTGTGTGTTGGGTTTGTCCCGTCCCTCGTTCCCCCAGTGTATGTTCTCCTGTGTGTCAGGTCTGTCCCCCTGGTGTCCCCCGGTCTTCATGTGGTCTGTCCCTCGGTCCTCGGTCCCCAGTCCTTGTGTGTCTCCCCATTAGTCCGTGTCTGTGGGTGTCTATCGCCCAGTCTCTATGTACATGTCCCCAGTCCAGCAAAGCGATCATGTCACCGGTCTAGCCTTCATCCCATGTTCTCTTCTTCATCCTTTTAATTAAGAGGGCTTCTAAAATTTTTGATGTCGACGGGATTCGAACCAAGGTCCTGCACGATATGCATCCTGCTCCTAAAACACCACCACAAAGCACATTTTTTTTATTTAGATCCTATATTATTTTATTTATATATATTGAGAAGTTTATTAAAATATTAATTATTTGCATAATATATTTAAATACAGATAATAAGTTTAACAAAATGTACATATATATTAAGAAATATATATATATTAATGAATTTACACATTATTTATATATTAGTGTATTTATATATTTTAATAAGTTTATAAAAATAAACATTATTAAAAAAATATACTTAAATAGATATAATAAGTTTATTAAAATAATCATATATATTAATAAACATATTTATATTAAGAAATTTACACATATAATTTATATATTATTGTATTTATATATATTAATAAGTTTATTAAGATAAAATTTATTTGCATAATATTTTTAAATAAATTAAATAAATAACATGTATCTATATATACATATATTTTACACAACCCTATAAATTATATATTTACATATATTTAAATAAAATTATTTATGTATGTATTTATAAATACAAATATATCCAACACACAGAAACAGAAATGTGTATTTATATATTTATTTGTAATTGTTTATATTTATTTGAATATACATATTAAATATATATACATATAATATATATACGTACAAAATGATATATATATATATATTACTTATTTATAAAAATATAATATATTATACATTTTATAAATACATTCATATATGTATACATAATATATACTATATATGTATTATGATTTTTTAAGAAAATAGTAAGGGTTCACAACCCCTCCGATATGTCAAATTAGAGGGGGTTGTGAACCCTTCAAATGTAAGACATTAGTGGGGGTTCAATAGGGGGTTTTGAACCCCCACTAATGTCTTACATTAGAGGGGGGTTGTGAAACCCCACTATTTTTTAAAAAAAATTCGTATAACACACACACCCACATATAACACCTCTAAAAACAATCTAAATATATATATATATGTGTGTGTGTGTGTGTGTGTGCGTGTTTGTATGTTTGTATATATATATAGTGCCTCTAACCGAATATATAGTGCTTGTAACTAAATATATTACACCACTAATTATTTAAGCTGTGAAATTTTTATCATAACTGTCTATAAAATCCAACTAAATAGTAAAAAAATGCTAAATGATTAAGAGGGGGTTGTGAACCCCCTCTGAATTTGATGATTAGAGGGGGTTGTGAAGAACCCCCTCTAATGTTATAGAAAATGAATTTAAAGGGGGTTGTGCATAACCCCCTCAAAATAACCCCCTCTAATGTACTGTTTTTCTTGTAGTGCATGTACCGACAAGATGCGGTGGTAGGTGATCGAGTGTGGTGGTGAAACCACTATTGCGGTGGATGGAGGGGAAGCTTGGGGATACACTTTGTAATTCTTGTGAGTATTAATACAATATAAGAAACATGATTGATTAGTAATGACCAAAGAGTACTATAATTTTCAATTATGATTTTTATTAAAATTGGTCTAAGGAGATACTCTAATTGTGGGAGAACAATCTACGAAAAATATTATAGTTTCGTTACAACATCAGGGAGACTATGAAAGAAGAACACTCCAAGGAAGAGTAGTCCACTGATGGTGCCTTCATTGATGACCTTTACACCATTGGGAATGCATATATAATCCCTTAATTTCAACCCCTAGCGAGATAAGACCCCACCAACATCACAATCAACCACCCACAAGTCTCCAATAAAGTAGATTTGGTGCACGAGAGACATCATTAAGTAAAGGAACTAATGGAGGTAACTATAATAAAGGATTTAGGGGATACATTAGATGATAAAAGTCTGTTTTTCCTCCCCTGGTACACCATCACTCCACCCCCTCCATGAACAATGACTCGCATGTCAATAATTTTTTATCGATGGTGTGTTGGGAGATAATGTTATTCAACGACACTTCTGGAAGGAACGTCATGAATGACTGTCAGGTGGACCTTTACATCATCCATGGGGATGAATTTTAAAATATACTCCCACAATTTCGACCACCTGGTGAGAAAACACTCCACCCCATCTATGATCAATGGACCACAGTTAGTGAACTATATAATGGGGGCGTCTGTCGAGATACAACAAAAAACTCCACTACCGTTTTTTATTTAATTAAATGTGGGTAGTTTATTTATTTTTGTTCCTGGGATACCCATCACCAAGTCAATTGGTGTTGTGGGTTTGGGGGTGATGTTCCAACTCATGTGGCTATCACCCCACCCTTAAAAAATGAATTACATTCTATATATATAATTATGTATTTAACAGATTGTTTACATAATTAGAAAATAAAAATCATATATTTAAATAATTTTAAAATAATTATTAATATATTTAAATAATAAATATATTTATTATATTTATAATTATATAATTATATATTTATATATCAATAAATATATACATTTATAAATATATATAATTTTAAATGTAAACATATATAAATATATAATAATATAAAAATATATTTATAAATTATTATCTTGAATTTATTAATTTTTTTAATTATATATGTAATTATTTATTTATAATTTAATACAATTATAAATTAAATATAGTTATATTTAAAAATACATAATTATAATTCTATTAATATATTTATAATTATAAAAACATTTATCGATAATTATATATGTTTATATTAATTTATTACTATACTTATATATTTATAAATATATATATATACATATATTTATATATATAACTACATTAAATTTTAAACTATTGTTAGATTATTAATAAAGGTGGGTTTGGGTAATATTTTTAAAACCCAAAACTAATTGGAACCAGATTTTGGTGTTCAAAAACCCAATAAAATTTTAATTTTATTTATATATCAAAATTATATTTAAAATTTACTATTTTTATATATATTTATAATTATAAACAAGTATTAATAATTTTTAAAAAATTAATATATAATTACATATATATATATATGTATATAAATATATTAATTTATGTATTTTTTATAATTATAAATAATATATATATATATATTTGTAATTATATTTGTATAATAATATAAATGTAATTGTTATAAATATTTAATTATAACAAATATTTTTACTGAAATGCTGGGATGAATCCCCTTTATTAAAAAACAAGAAAATAGAGAAATAAAAAGATGGAGTGACATATGAAAATATTTCCCTCATCAATGAATAGCTAAAGAATTATTTTTTTTATAATCTTAACTTTGTCATGCACTCCTCATCACACATTTCATTCCAATCAATTCATCTATGCCCACACCCATTGAATCATCCGCAAGGATGGCAGACTCTTCTCCAAGTATTCACTTGTTACAAGAGGCCTTCAATGTTAGTTCCCATTAAGTTAAAATTTTTAGTGTCAGATTGGTCCTATACTATCTTAGATGGGTCATCAGTCACAATCCAATCCAATCCTATCTTTTTGGTAGTCTAAGTGAAAAAAATGTAATCCACCTTCATGTATATCATTATTTTCTTTCACATTATATGAGGTCTGAGACTGCATCTTCAGGGAGGCTGCCAGACCCTCTTCTATCCAAGATTAATTTTTACCTACATTGTTCATGTAAAGAACTCCACATAGGTTTGTATTTCACACCTTCTACTTCCATGGGATTCTTATTCTAAGTACATATTTGGATTCAGGGTCACTTGAATTCTCATGCATGAAAAAAAATTCAAATGTGCTTGATGAACGCTATATTTCAAGAGCTGACATACAAAGGGACAATACCATTTCACTTGATGATACATTAGATGTATAATATTCTTGATCATAAGAGTCTGATATGGATTTCATGAAAGGAACCATTATAAATCTTTTATTATCCACTTAGACCCTATAAAAAGAAACTTTTTTACTTCTAGGAAACATACTCTATGAGCCTCCACACTACTTCTTGGTGTAGTAGTTATGTCACTGACCCTAGGATGATTAGGAACTGAAACCTGATTATTCTGAGGTGAACCTGCCAAAGCCAAGGGGCATTAACTTTAGTCCATCCAAATGTTTCCTCTTATACACAACATCAAAAATATTCTTACCCTATCTAGATTTTTTAGCAATTATCTTCTCATGTAAGATCTACAAATTTTCAAATTCTTGCGTTAATGCTTCATTACCGAAACCCTTCATCCTTTATTCCATAATATACTCCTAGAAATTTTTAGTTGAATACTCAATGTGAAATATGGAATGAACACCAGTAGAACCTTGCTGAATTTGTGAAATTGAATTAGCCAATTCATTAACACGTATCGTGTATAAAGAGGTTGGCTCCACGGGTGATAACATTTCCCTCCAATGAATGTCTTTTGTATTAGTCACAACATTAGTAACACCAGAAACTTACTGACTAGTACCACAATGAAACTGTAATCAATAATGAGTCCTATAAAGACCATCATTAGACCTCGCATTATAAACATTAACAAAAATCCCATCCTGGACACTATTATGGCCATCCTATCCTCCACATTGAGGCTTATCCTAGCCAGAAAAAATAGAAATATCTTGTGGAAAATATTTCCTTAACTTCTTAAAGAAATAATTTAGATAATGTCCATGTGTAGTGTTAAACAATAAAATAGAAAATCTACAACCTTTCTAAATGTTATGTTCAATGACCTTAGTATCTAAACAATATTTAGTAACCTTACCAAAAACAATTCTCAAATAAAACTCATAATCATCAACAGAAATAAAATCAAAATAAAAAAATTTAGAACTCAAATCAAATTTAACCAAATTTTTTGAAAATGACCAAATCTAGCCGCTTATGTATATTTCTCCATTTTAATAGGAACTCTAATCGACATTGAGATTTCACCAAGTATTTATGGTGCCAAAGAATTTAGTTAAGAGAATATACCTTTAATTAGACCTAAAATGAAGAGTTTAAATTCTCTAGAGGATTAAAATTAATATCTTATTCTTGGATGTGTATGAAACTAGGCTTGAGAGAGACCAAAACTAAGACCCAATCCCTCATATTCAATTACTCATAATGGATAATCTAGTGGAAAATTCTGCAACTCAATGACACAGATTTCCAATTTGCGTATCCACATATTACTGAGAGTCTCTCAACTAGATCCCAAATTTTCAATGGATTAGAACACATAAGAAATATAAGTTAAAAATGAAAGTGTTATCACATATTTTCAAGTTGTCCCAGAGATAAATCTGATCATCCTTGACATGATATAAGTTTCATTTGTGTCCAATGACACCCAACATATATCCCTTATAGGAAGAGAACTATTACTTGGCCGCAATATCTTAAAACACATAATCCTCTACATGAATGATTTTTATAAACTCTAATATAGCACCAATGGGTTTTTGGTAATTGAATCACCGATGTTCAAGGGAATTATTGGCCATTGATTGATGATGTGAAGAATCCATTCCATAAAATACTTAATCACTATTATTTACTAGAAACTAATGAAAACGGTGATTGGGGCTTTGATAAACTTATGGATCTTATTCATTTTCGAATATCAGTTCTTCTGGTAGGATATTACTGCTCGAATCCAGCTCGATCAATAACGACCTTTAAGGAAACCAAAACAAATCTGGGATCACGAATGATGGAGTTTCAATCATCCATTTTTTATAAGTAAACAACACTTCCCTAGAATGTATCCTCTATAATGGTTCTATGGATCACGTGAAATCCAATCAAGAATAAATATAAGATTGAATTTGTAAGAACACGGTTCTTAGTTTTGAGGTACGGGTTTCTTCGTTTCTCTTTTCCTTAAGTGTTTTTGAGAAAATAAGGAAAATGGGGAAAAATATTATATTCTAGGACTACACACCATGTACTTTTCAACACGCCATGTACTTTGAACATGTTGGATGATTACACAAGGTGTGTAGCCATGCTAGAGACGAAGGGTGTAAAAACCGACTACACGTCATGTAGTGGATATCTACACGACGTGTAGTCAGTCAGCATGAAAATAGTAAGGCGGTGGAGGAAACTGCCAGTGGAGTGGTATTACACGCTATGTAATCATAAATACATGTCGTGTACTCATGTCTACATATGAATAGTCCGGTAGTGCCACCAGAGGAACAATTAAATGAAAAAAGTACAAGTCGTGTAGTAAATAGTACATGCCGTGTAGTTTGTTTTTTTCACTTAGAATGGGCAGTAGCCAACCCTATTCATAGGATTGGCTTCGAACCAGAGGAAGGAGTTAGGATAGGAGGTTGGACTTTCATGGATTTCCAGATTGAGCATCGAGAATCCGTTTTCACCTTTGACGATCTCGTTGGAATGGCACGGGTAATCCCTCCACTCTCTTTAAGCCGTTCTTACTGATTCTTCCTCTACAGGAAGTTATTTTAGTTTGAAAAGGGATTTATTTTACCTCATATCTACGTCGTTCTTGGATGATTTGAGGATCGTCATTCACATATACCATTCAGGGGCGTTTAAGGTAAGAGGCTTAGAGTTTATTTCCAATTGCTGTGATTTTTTTGTATCATTGAGCTACGGACCCATGTTGGGGGTGTCATGTGGATGAGGCCTTTCCTGTTTTGAATACCAAGAAATGTTTAGGTAATTGAATGTGATAATAAATTGTTATGTGGGATCACTGCTTGGATCTAGGACCACCTTGGGGATGCGTTCCTCTGTTTTGCCATTTTTCTAGGATACCCGAGGGCATGCCATGTTTATTTTGTGCATTAATTTTTCCTTGAGAGGAATTGTATGTTAATTGCTTATTTACATGTTAGGCATGGCCAGGTTACTTGTGCCTGAGGGAAATGTTCTTTTTAGCATGAGGGCATTGTTTGTTTAGCCTGATGGAAAGGTACTGTTCATCCTGAGGGCAACATTCTATTTCGCCTGAGGAAAACTTTTTGTATTCCTGAGGGAAGAGACTCTATGCCTGAGGGTGACACTTCGTACACCTGAGGGAAATTTATGTTATGCCTAAGGGCAATGCGTGAGGGAAAGATTCTTATTACCTAAGGGTAAGGGATTGCGTTTCTGAGGACACTGACTATTTACCTATAAATTTACTATGGTGGTTTCCTTATAATGAATCATTTAATGAATATTAAAAAGGAAATATAAATGGTAAATTTAGTTTCTTTTGAGTAATTCTTAGTTTATTTCATATACTTTTACACATTGTTGTTGCATGTGTACAGACAGTTGAGCACGTGCCTTTGGTGGGTGCCTACTAGGATTTTATTTCTCACACCCAGTTTGGGTCATGTATTTCTCCCAAAAAAATTACACTTCTACAGGTGTGGATATGGGAAAGGCTCCCTATACAGGTAATTGATTGCTCTTGAGGAGTAGGGGAGAATCAGACCAGGATTAGGCTTGCGATTCTACCGACGTTTTTTCTTTGTTTTATTTTACTCTGTATTGTACTGTCCTGGATTGTTGTGTAACATGTTCTGGTTGTTTTCTTAGAACTTGAGGCATTTTGTATCATTATATATAACTATTGGTTATATTTTTCTGCAGTTTCTTTCATGTGTATGGTTTATTTTTTATATTGTTGATGTGTGTTTTATCTTGTATTCTGCTATGCTACACTTTGAAAAATGAGGGCATAGTTTCCCCACTATCAAACCTAGGCCCTCACTGCTAGTCGGCAGCCTCTGGAATTTGGGGAAATGTGCTTGAGGTCATGTGACCAACCGGGTTTGGGGCACCCGTGGAGTGGTACCCAGATCCAAGACGTTACAAAGTTGTATAAGAGGGGTTATTTTCTTTGACTTACTTTATGGAGCCTTAGTTAGGGATAGGACGGAAACGGTAGTTAGTAATAAGCTGTTCCAGGGAGTATCTAACCCGTGTATAGGAAAAAGTCAATTTATCTCGTGTTGCAATTTTATTGCTTTTTCAATTTATAGTTGATTCGATTTTTTCGTAGGGTGATGCACTTAGGATTGTTCTGTTTATATTTTATCCATGGGTTTTATCTAGTTGATACCCAATGATATGAGGGCATGCCATCTCATGCATCATTTAGGCACATTCTAGGGATCACATTCCATGCATAGTTTCCATGTCATATAGGTGAATTAGAAATTGCATGTTGTTGTGATAGTTTTGGTGCTAGAAGAAGCATGCTGTTGTGATAGCTGCTTTGATAAAATACCTACTATGTGATAGGGTATTGTTGTATAATCTTGTTGATATAATGGACGCCAAACATTGGTTTTTGGGGAGTATGGGCCCTCAATAAAAGGAATTTGGTGGATCATTGGCCTATTTATTGTGTATAACATGTATATGATGTCAATAATTGATTCGCGGGGAGTATGAGCCCTCATAGGTTGGAATTTGGCACTTAGGTGTTGTTTTTTGGAATTTTATAGGCTCTAAAGTAGAATCTAAGCCTTAATATCCAAAAAACCCAAGATACACACCATTTAGTTCCTCAGACACATGCCATGTGATCTTCTGTTCGGGAAGAAAAGAAAACTTTTTAAGTACACACCGTGTACCCTAAGTGCACACCGTGTAGTCTCTTCTCGTGTCATAGACCGTGTGGCCAGTGACACGGGGAAGGGAAAATATTGGGGAAAACACGGCGTGTACCAGATGTACACTCTATGTAGTGTTGACCCGGAGTCTGCCCGTGTAACTAACAAACATGGACGGAGGAGACCTTAAGAAATACATGCCGTGTCTACTATAGAACACACCGTGTAGTATGACCTGGGATCCGGCCGTGTAACTAACAACATGGGTCAGTGTAATCCTTTCATGTACATGCCTTGTGTATATAGAACATGTCGTGTAGTGTGAGCTGTGTATTAGGCTGTGTAACTAACAACACAGGTCAGCGGAGCACGTCTAGTACATGTCATGTACCTCTGAGACATGCCGTGTAGTCTTGTCAGCGGACATACCGTGTAGACTTAGCCGTGTGGCTTGGAAATGGGGTGGGGTACACGTCGTGTGTTGGTGTAACACGCCATGTGGTTACAAGCCGAGTATTCATTCGTGTCACAAACGACAGGGGAAGTTGGAAAATTAAACCATACACAATGTGTAGAGTATATACAAACTGTGTAATCTTGTTTAATGGGATCTGTGTGGCTTAGCCATGTAGGAGGACCCGGGCAGGGGAGGAGATGTCAAGTACACTTTGTGTAGTTAGTATACAAGCTTTGTAGTCTTGTTTTTCAAATCTTGAATGCCTTCTTCCTCATGTTTTCCTTTTGATCCCTTTGTTTTCAGACTGTGATAATATTGATCTAAGGTGTGTGTTTGACCTCGTAGAGTCATGCTGCCGAGACAACCATGCGTTGTTTTCCAGGAGAGCAGCAATTATTATACTCCAAAGATGGTAGGACATGGGCTACCAGTGGATCATCCGGTAGATCTAGATGCGGCGCCAACCGTTATACCGAACACAAGCATGAAGGCACAGTTCCGTGAAGTCTTTATGCGGTTCATGCAGACCTTTCAGGGAGCACCACCATCTGCCACATGAATGGAAGAGCTGACACAGATCTTCTAGAAGCATCATCCACCTACATTTTCAAGGGATGGTGGACTATAGGCTGCAAAGTCTTATCTAGGGTCGATGTAGACTATCTTCTTGCATCATGAGATGCCTCCAGGGTAGAGGGTCAAGCTCATGGCGTATATGTTGCGTGATTCCGCAAAGTGGTGGTGGGATGTTACCACATAGTCAGAGTATCACAGAGACATGGAGTTGGATGATTTATAGATATTATTTTATGAATTCTTCTTCCTAGAGATGCTGAGAGCAGATAGAGCTCGAGAGTTCATGAATATGTAGTAGGGCTCTATGTCGGTGATGGATTATTCTGCTCCTTTTACAGAGCATCAGAGTTTTGCACCCGTTTTAGTGGGTGATGAGACCTTGAGAGCCAGAAGCTTTGAGGATGGTATTCGATATGAAATCCGAGCACTGGAGAATGTTTTCAGGTTGCCTTCAGTTCATGCTATTGTGAACCTGGCACTGATTATAAAGAGGAACCCGCGGGAAGCTAGTGGTGCAGGCCAGGGCGGTCAGAACCAGTTTCCGGTACTATTTCTGTCGGTAAGAGGAATCGAAAAATAGATTTCTCTACAGGAGGCAGTACTAACTAGGGGATTACTTCAGGTGGGCCGGTTAGGTGCTACCTGTGTGGTAAAGATGGGAACAAGAGACTTCAGTGTCCACAACATCCAGTGGAGTTTCGAGCTTGTTGCAAGATGGGTCATCTGCAGCGATTTTGCAAGTTGTTTCCAATGCTGGCTAGTGAGAAGGGTTCTGTACAGACTCCACATGCGAGAGAAGGACCAGTAGCTTATTACCCATATAAAAATTGGAATACGTCAGGGTGTGCATGAAGAGATGGTTGTCGTGGCCATGGTAGCCAGACACCAGGATCTCAGAGGCAGCAGGGCGGGACAGCTCAGGGTAGCTATGTTGTGTCGCAGGGCCATTGCACTGTGCAGGAATATGCAATGCAAAAAACCCAACATGAGTTGGATCCCGGACTTTCTACTATCAGAGGTACAATTCTAGTAGATTATATCTTATCTTCAGTACTTTTCGATACAGGTGCTCCACATAGTTTCATATCTGTGCTCGTTGTGGAGAGCCTTGGGCTCTGTGTTTCTTCTTCTTTTGATGTTATGACACTAGACATTCCATTAGGGACTAGAACTACATGTGTGCATTAGTGCACGGAGTGCCCCCTTGAGGTTGGAGGGTGTCAGTTTCTTTGGGGCCTCTATGTCTTAGAGATGACGAGCTACAATGTCATTCTCGGAATAGACTGGTTGGTTCCGTTTCGGGCCTATGTAGATTTCTATCATTTCAGGGTGAGTTTCAGGTCACTAGAGGGTGGAGTTTTTCTATACAAGGGCGAATGGAATGTTCAGGTGAGTCGAGTTAGACCAGATCATTGTTGGCAATGTGGAGTCACAACCCAGATTTCGAGTTTATATCTGGATGATCAGGGGACTTGTCAGAAGGATTTCCCTCCAGTGGTTGATCGTTTCAGAGATGTCTTCTTGGATGATTTTTCAGGTCTACCTCTGGAGCGAGAGGTGTATTTCTTTATTGATCTTGTTCCAGGAGCATCATCAGTGTCCATTACTCCTTATAGGATGGCTATGCCTGAGTTGCCGGAGCTGGAAATGCAATTAGAGGAGTTACAATCACAGGTTTTCATCAGACCTATTAATTCTCCTTGGGGTTCTCCGGTTTTTTTGCGAAAAAGATAGATGATACCCTCAGAATCTGTGTGGATTATAGGAAGCTGAACCAGTTGATGGTTAAAAACCTATATCCCCTACCGAGGATTTATGATCTCTTTAATCAACTTAGAGGTGCATGAGTGTTCTCGAAGATTGACTTGAGATCGGGATATCATCAGTTGCGCATGAGACCAATGAATATCCCGCTTACATATTTTCGGGGCAGATATGGTCTGTATGAGTAGTTGGTTATGCCATTCGGACTCATGAACGCACCAGCAGTTTTCATGGCTCTGATGAATCGTGTGTTCCATCCTTACCTAGATTCTTTCGTGGTACTATTTGTGGATGATATCATAGTGTATGCTCACACTTGACACGACCATGCCACCCATCATGAGATCTTATTGAGTACACTGAGAGAGCAGAAGATATATGCTAAACTCTCAAAGTGAAACTTTTGGATGGACCAAATACACATCTTGGGTCATATCATCTTAGAGGTAGGAGTTGTAGTAGACCTAGAGAAGGTGTGATCACTAGTTTCCTTGGAGCACGCTAAGAGCGTGTTTGAGATACAAAGTTTCTTAGTGCTGTATGGTTACTACAGGCGCTTCATACAAGACCTTCTTATTTAGAAGTTCTGTTGATGGGTTTGACTAAGAAGGGAGTGAAGTTCATTTGGTAAGAAGCTTGTGAGACAGCCTTTCAGGACCTGAAAGGAAGGTTGACATCAGCACCAATACTGATACTACCAGAGTAAGGGAAGAGCTATAATGTTTACTGTGATGCATCAGGTATTGGGATGGGAGAAGTGTTGATGTAGGGAGATCGAGTTGTTGCGTACAAGTCTCGGCAGTTGATACCACATGAGAGGAATTACCCGACGCATGACCTCGAGTTAGATGCAGTTGTTCTTGCGTTATGCCATTGGAGACATCATCTATTGGGAGAAAATTTGTGGTTTTCACTAACCACAAAAGTCTCAAGTATATATTAACTCAGTTCGACTTGAATCTGAGGCAGCGAAGGTGGGTCAAATACCTTTAGTCCTTAGGTTTTTGAGCTTGCCTATACACCTGTTATGGTAATGAAGTTGATAATGCACTGAGCAGGAGGACTCAGATAAAAGCGGTTCAAGAGGCCAGTGGTGAGTGGCAGTTTATGGATTTGTTCTCTAAGTTTCATTTTTAGGTGCATGATAGTTAGGGGCATCCTATATTTCTTCTTTAGCTGTGACTTCTACCATCCTGGATAGAGTGAGGATGAGACAGCCATCTGATTCAGAAGGCCTAGTTCTACGGGAGTTGGTGGCATGTGAGGACCCTCCTCCTAGTTGGACGATAAGTAATTATGAAATTATACGTTTCCATGGATGAGTATGGGTTCTAGGGGATATACGCGAGGAGATGACGCTGGAGTTTCATGCTTCATCTTTGTCAGTTCATACCGAAGTTACCAAGATGTACCGTGACTTGAGACGTCAGTACTGGTGGCCGGGTATGAGGAGAGAAGTAGCTGGTTTTGTTACGAGATGTTCCACCTGTCAGCAGGGGAAGGCGGAGCATCAGCGGCCAGCCGTACTATTTTTGCAGTTACCCATTCTAGAGTGGAAATGGGATGATGTCGTGATGGACTTTATGACAGGGTTTCCGAGGTCACCTTGAGTTAATGATTCCATGTGGGTCATTGTGGACAGACTTACGAAGGTAGCTCACTTTTTTCTGATGAAGGAGACCTTCGGTGCTGATGAGCTCGGGAAGCTATATATCAGAGAGGTCAGACATCTTCATGGGTTCCCTTGTTCTATAGTTTCAGGTTGGGACTCCTGCTTTACGTCTCATTTTTGGCAGGGCTTTCTAGAGGGCACTGGGTACATAGGTGCTTCTGAGCACAACTTACCACCCTCAGACCGATGGCCAGTTAGAGCGTACAATACAAGTGCTTGAGGACAAGCTTCGTGCATGCGTCCTAGACTTTGGGGGCTCTTGGGAGAAGAATATAACCTTAGTCGAGTTTCCAATAATAATATTTTTCATGAAACTATTGAGATGGAACCTTACGAGGATTTATATGGTAGGCCATGCCGATCACATTTGTTCTGGTTAGAGGCAGGTGAGGCTGCTTCACTGGGACCACGTCTCATGCAGGAGACTTCTGAGTAGGTCCAGTTGATTCAGAAGTGGATGGCTATCACACAGTCTCGACATAAATCTTATGCTGATCATCGTAGACAACCCTCGGAATTCGTGGTCGGGGATCTGGTTTTCTTGCGTGTTTCGTTGAGGTTGGGACATGGGAGGATCAGGAGACCGGGAAAACTTTCATCGAGGTATGTGCGGCTGTTTGGGATTTTGGAGAGAGTCGGGCTGGTTTCCTATCGGTTTCAGTTACCACAGAGGTACTGGGCCATGCACGACATCTTCCATGTATCTCAGTTGTGTCAAAATCATTCAGACCCATCTCGCGTATTTCAACCCGATGAGGATGAGCTTTTGATAGATGAGTCCTTTGAGAAGCAACTTATTCTTATCGTGGATAGGAGCACGAAGGTTCTCTGAGGCAGGTTAGTTCCTCTCTTATGGGTGCTATGGCAGCATGGCCAAGTGCAGGACAAAACCTGGGAGCGGGAGACCATAGTACGCACTCAGTGGCCAGAGTTGATCTGGGATTTATCTTCACCACCCTTGGAAGGGAAATTTGGGGATGAATTGCTTTATGGGGAGAGGTTTGTAAGAACCCGGTTCTTAGTTTTGATGTATTATTTTCTTCTTTTCTCTTTTCCATAAGTGTTTATGAGAAAATAATAAAATGGGGAAAATATTAAATTTTAGGACTACATGCCGTGTAATTTTCCACAGACTGTGTACTTTGGCCGTGTGGGATGATTACACCAGGTGTGCAGCCATGATGGCAACGAAGGTTGTAAAAACCTACTACACGCCATGTGGTGGATATTTACACATCGTGTAGTCAGTCGGCTAGAAAATATTAAGGTGGTAGAGGTAGCCGCCAGCAAAGTGGTAGTACAAGCTGTGTAATCAGAAATACACTTTGTGTACTCATGTCAACGGTTGAACAGTGTCGCGGTGCCGCCAGAGGAATAGTTAAATAAGAAAAGTACACGTCATGAAGTCAATAGTATACGCCATGTAGTTTGTTTTTTTCTCATAATATGGTAATTAGCCAAACCTATTCATAGGATTGGATTAGAACTAGAGGAAGGAGTCGGAAGAGGAGGCCGGTCCTTCGAGGATCTCTAGATAGAGCGTTGTGAATCCGTTTTCACCTCTAACGTTCTTGTTGGAACCGCATGGGTAAGCCCTCCACTCTCCTTAAGCAATTCATGCCAATTATTCCTCTAAGGGACGTTATTTGAGTTTTAACGGGGATTTCTTTCACCTCAGATCTATGTCATTCTTGGACGATTCAAGGATTTTCGTTCGCATATACCATTCAGGGGTGTTTAAGGTAGGTGTCTTAGTGTTTATTTCAAACTGCTATGCGTTTTTGTGTATCGTTAAGCTACAAACCCATGTTTGGGGTGTCGTGTGGTTGAGGCCTTGGCTGTTTTGAATACCTAGAATTGCATAAGTAATTGAATGTGATAATAAATTGTTGTGTGGGATCAATGATTGGATCCAGGACCACCCCAGGGGTGAGTTCCTCTATTTATCCGGTTGGCTAGGATACCTGAGGGTATGCCATGTTTATTTTGCCCATTACTTCTGCCTTGAGATGAATTGTATGTGAATTGATTATTTTCATGTTGATCATGGACTGATTACTTGCGCCTGATGAAGGTGTTCTTTTCAGCCTGAGGGAATTGTTAGTTTAGCCTAAGGGAAAGGTACTGTTTAGCCTGAGGGCAATGTTCTATTTCGCCTGAGGGAAACTTTTGGTATTCCTGAGGGTAGAGACTCTGTACCTGAGGGAGACACTTCATATGCCTGAAGGAAATATCTGTTATGCCTAAGGGCAATGCCTGAGGGCATGATTATGATTACCTGTGGGTAAGGGTTTGCGTGTCTGAGGACACTGGCTATTTACATAAAACTTTACTAAGGTTGTTTCCTTATAATGAATGATTTAATGAATATTAAAATGGAAATATAACTGGTAAATTTAGTTAATTTTTAGTACTAGTTAGTTTATTGCATTTACTTTTTCACATTGTTATTGCATGTGTACAAATTGTTGAGCACGAGCCTTTGGTGGGTGCCTACTGGGAATTTTTTTCTCAAACCCTATTTGGGTGTTGTGTTCAGCCCAAACAGATTACATCTCTACAGGGGTGGATAAGGGAAATGGTCACTATATAGGTACTTTGTTTCTACTGAGGAGTAGGGGCGCATGGGACCAGCCTTAGGCTCGCGATGCTATCGATTGTTTTGTTTTGTTTTGTTTTACTATAAACTATATTGTACTGTCTTGTATTGTTGTGTAACATGTTATGGATGTTTTCTTAGAACAGGAGGCACGTTTCCTCATTATATATAACTTTTGGTTATCTTTTTCTAATGTTTCTTTTGTGTGTATGGTTTATTGTTTCCGTTATTGTTGAATGTTTTATCTTGTATTCCGCTGCGCTACACTTTGTCAAATGAGGGAATAATTTCCCCAATATCGGACATGGGCCCTCGCTACTAGTCAGCAGCCTCTTGTGTTTAGGGAATTGCGCTTGAGGTAAAGTGACCAACTGGGTTCGGGGCACCAATAAAGTGGTACCCGGATCTGGGACGTTATAGAATGAATATTTTTCAACATTCAATCATCGCTCGTCTTATCATTCCCACATGTGATAGTTTCATGAAGGTAGAAGATATTATAAATAAACTATATTTTTTGGGGGAATCTCATATAGGACTTGTATCATGTTTGTGAATGGATTCAACAACATCATCTCTGCATCTATGGAAAATATGTGGAGTTCCAAGGGTTTTTATCTTTATCGATAAAAAAGGTTTAATTTCTATATAAAAATGGGATGTTTGTTTCAATCCCCTCTCTCATAAAAACAATAAATCCCACTTCCAGATCATTATATTGGATTTAATGTGGATTATGTGTCATCCCCACATCATGTTCTGCATTTCAGCCACTATTGGAATCCTTATTAAAATGGATAGAGCTATAGAATCCATGTTCTATGGTTACTATGATAGAATCCTTGATTAATCGGATCTCAATTACACCTTAAATGATTATGCAGTTCCTTATAACTTGGATGTTGACATTAACCTTTAGGTATGTCATGAGAAATTATTTCACTTCTATTCATCGTGTAAAATAATCAGTAAACTGAAATAATTTTTTTAGAGATATTGTTTGTGAGTTCCTCAAATAATGGGGTCATCCCAATAATGATTGTTGGAAATTCAATGGAGAATACATTGAAATTTGAGAATACAAGGGTCCTAAACTTCACAAGCATCCTAGTTCATCTTGGCTGGAGGCCCATGATCAGGATTTTGTCAATTTGGTGACACCCTTTTCCAATGGTTCTTCTATTGATTAGAGAACAAATTCTTGGGTTGATGATAATGAAGAATATGTGAATGGGTAAAAATTTCACCTTTCAATAATTTCTTTACAATATTCACTATCTAAGAGGTTGTACCCCACAATAGAATCTCAAAATTTTAGGAAGTAGAATCTGGTAGTGAACTAAAATTCCAATTATCAGTCTTCAATTTATGATAAGGTGCATGAATGATTATATAAAACTAATATAAGTGGTAATACATCAACTGAGTATTGTTACACTACCTCATATCAACATTAAAATTATATACCTCGATACGTTGGTCCTGGTCATAATGAACAGGTGAAAGGTGCCTCCTCAATTGGCCTATATATTGATAGTCCTCCTACTTATGGTGATGCACCACTTAAAAAGATCACAAGAGATGGAAGCCAAAACTACCTGTTCTGGATCTATGGATATATTCAAATCATGGGTTGAGAGGAATGAAATTTATTATATAGTTGGAGTGCAAGTTCCTGAAATCCATGCCTTGTTTGGATAATAGGTGAATGGTGATACTGACACCCCAAATTTTACATTTCTTATTAACTAAGTCAAAAGTTTAGATATACTGAGATTGATGGTCAATATATTAATATCGAGGATTATATCATAGTGAAAGGAATTTCTTGTGTGGTGGGAAATCGTCATTCCCTATAGATATATAATGTGGCACAACAATATCCTACACTCTAGGATGGATCCTTGGAGTTTTGGGGAGAAGGTAGTGCAATAATTTAGACTACATAAGAAAAATATGACACCAATATGATGCAGGAAACTGTACTAGTTTCATAGAAAATTCTCCTATTGAAGTGACCAAGGAATATGGTTTTATTGAGACTCCATTACATTATAAAATTTCTATTATACCTAAGTCCATACACCAAGTCAGGACCATTAATTCAAATATTAACATCTCTTCCAAATCTATGGTGGCATCTACCAATGCCCTTTCTCACCTTGATTTTCTAAATAATCATTGAGAATATGATAAGATGGTTAATACCACGGAAAAATACCCTAATGTTGATGAAATTTAGACCCATCATGAAAAGTGGTATTATAGTGGAGAAGTGAACCCGGAAAATGTCGTTGAATTCCTGAGGGATTTAGATGATTCTAAGGTGACTTGGTAGTAAGTGAAATTGTGGTGGAAAGGAAGACATCTAGAAATTGTGGATGTTTCCATGTAATAATTAATTATAAGGAAATACCAATTGAAGAATGTAGGGTTGGGGCTGAGATTTTCAAAATATTGGTAATGTTACTTCATCTTATTGAGTGATAACAACAAGATTTTTGATTTCTGATCCTATCATTCACATTTTTGTATTTTTTTTATTTTAGTAAAAGGGATTTAACCCTTATTTTTTTTGAAAAATAATAATTAATATTTATACAAGGTTATAAATAAATAATTATATTTATAAGTAAATAATTATATTTATAAATAAATATATTTATTTATAAATATTTACAATTATAAATAAATTTAAATATATATATTTTATATAAATATAAATATATAATTATAAATATACATATATATTTACATACTTATATAATTATATAATTATAATTATATCTATAGTAAATTTATACAACTAATAATATATTAATTTTTTGAAATGGACCTAAGGGTCGTAACCCCTTTGACCAAATCTATTTGTGAATTAAAATTTCTAGAATTATATATTTATATATATAAATTAATTTATTTATAAATATATTGATAAATGATTAAGGATTGGTTCAGGTCTATGTGAGTTTCTCTCTCAATTACACAATAGTGATTAGTGTTTATTTATTATGAATTATTTATCAATAAAATTTATGGCTGATATATACCTCACTCGAGGATGATTCAACTCCCAAAAGAATGTAGGTGCTGGAATAGAGGGTGAAAATATCGTGGGGAGAGGGACTGCTGCAAATACTTCAATTGAGGTTAGTGAGAAAAATCAATCCTTATCTCTCTTCAAAGGTTTAGTTGTAGGTGGTATTCATCATAAGAGAATTGTTACCCACATAATGGATGATCTAACTATAGTATCGGAAGTACTATAAATTTTTGAACATTCGATCATTGTGTATCTTGTTTTTCCAAGGGGATCTACGATGTGGAAAATCAATAATCATATTGGATTTATTTCAGAAAATTGTGTCTTTGGAAATTGAAAATGTTTTTCATTGGGATGCAGATCTTTTCACATGATATTTCCTTTTAATGATCTAAATATGGGGTCTTGGGGATTTGGATTGATCTCTTGCATGTCATGATTTCTGTACATCTGGTAATGATACCAAAAATCCAACCATATGGAGGTAGAAAACTCTACTATCCAGTGATGGGTCAGGGTATTTGGATTGAATTGTATACTATGGGACCATATGATCCTCTATGATATTTCAATAACTATAGGGCTTCCAATTAAAATGTACAAGGAAATAGAGGTTGCCTTATTTGGACTCTATGATTAGTTTTTAGTATAAGTGTATTTGTCTTCCACATTAGTTTTTAGGGGTTTACATTAAAAAGATGGTGATGATGATATATATTTTAGAATTGAATATGAAAATATACCTAGGTTTCTACTAATTGTAAACTAATAGTACATGATATTTTCAATTAGAAGAGTACTATTGTTTGGGTATTCTTATATATGCATGTGAATAATTAGGTTTCTTGTTTTTAAAAGACCGAAAGTTTGAAATAAAATGTTCGAGGTGATATTGATTGTTTGGGTCAGACTCTGAATCAGGATGGTGGAGTGAGCACAGAGTTGGGATCAACGGATAATTGGCGTAGCTATGATCTTGCTCAACAGCTGGGTGTACACTCAGATTGTAATGATGGAATCTCTAGGGCTGGACCTACAAATTCTACTATTGCTAATGTTATTTTTAGGGACGGACATAGGGTATGCATTAATCTCATGGCTTATTCAGAGTGTCACGGTTACACTGTTAACTCATGGTCAAGGGAAATAAATAGAGAACAAGATAGTAGATCCTTCGTATAGATTTTAGAGGTGGTATGGGAAGATAAGGAACATTCATCATATGAAGAAATGGAAAATAATTTACTAATTAGAAGATCATTCATGAAAAAATGAATATAGAAAAAGATCAAAATGGAAGGAAAAAATGACATAGATAATATGAAGAGATCAAAGCCTAGAATTTTCACTCAAATATAGGTAAATATTGATCTTTATTTGTTGAAAATAATTGAAAAAATACATTTCGTTTTGTCTTTGAGGCCTAAATATTTTATTAAATCAGAGGGAATTTAGATCCTATATCTGATAAGTTCTGCTCCTCCTCCAGATATTTAGATGGTTGTGCATCCTATGTTGGTACACACTAATGGAATTTGAACATATTATTCAAATAATGTGGTGGTGGTACCTAATACTTATTTGGTTGGGTTGTAAAAAATTATAGCATAGCCTTATATGCCTTATGGTATTATTGCTAAGGATTTGATTATTTATGGTTGTCCCAATTTAGCCACATTGATAGATTCAGTCGAATTTCTAGAGGGTAGGGATCCACTTGTTGATGAAGGCTAGAATTAATCTCTGATGATATTGAAACCTTTGAAAATTGGTAATCTAATTGATAATAACTATCTTGAACACATATTGGGATGTTTGGTGGAGAATGTACATGCTTCTAAAACATCCAATATAATCAAGGAATAAGTCTCCAATTCAAATTCTTTTGGATTTATTAACTCAACCTTGTAAGTCCCCATGGAGGAATTGGAAGAGATTTTAGTGTGTGTGTGTGTGTGGGGGTGGGTGGGTTATATTTCTGGTTAGGGGAGATAATACTCCCTCTAAAACTCACATGAATGACTCTACTCATTTGAGGGAAATCCACGCAAAAAATTTCCAAATCACCTGTTAAGGGTAGTAACATTGAATTTTAAGGTTCTACTACTAGTCATGAATGAAATAATAAGGATGTCTTGTAATCTTAATATACCGGATAATGGTTCATGTGATTCCATTTCCATGGGGGTACCGTGAGAGGTAGTGGATATGGTGGGGGTTTGAGTGCTATAGGCACCAAGAAACCATCCTTAGATGATGAAAATGATCAATGGTAGAGAGTAAACAGTTTGTGTCATAGTCGACATTCACGTGGCAGAGCTCCTATTGGTATTGGTTGGGGTGGTCCTAATCGAACTCGGGATGTTGAATTTTACTTTTATAGCTTCATTGGGAGTCTTTGTAATGTGGATTTTGGGAACTATGTCATTTTTTTGAGGGTTTGTCAACATTTTTTGAACCCTCCCCTATTTTAATTTTTATTATAAAAAATAGGATATGACCTTTGGGCCTTATCTCATGCCATGTCAAAAAATACTGATAAATATATATTTATAATTATTAAAATATTGTTATTTAAATATGTATATATATATGCAAACAAATAATAATAATAATAATAATAATAATAATAATAATAATACATATATATTTATAAATTAATATTAATATGTATACAAATATAAATACATGCATTCAAGAATATTCATCCATGGATTTGGAGATCCAAATCCCTGACCAAAAATTGAATTATAAACGAAAAATTAAATAGAAATGAAGAGAAGCTACACAAGTTACAAAATTAAGTTAAATCCAAAGTCCACACAAAATAAATGATTCCCCAAATATCCATAATCACATGACCCATAAGCTCATTCTTCCACCACCATAGTTGTACTACATCATCAACTCGAACATGCATTGTATCCAGTAGGACCAATTCTCACATTTTAGCCCATCGAAAAACTCTATCAATAAATCTTGTAGGCCACTCTTAAATTACATCAGTCTGGGACAATGTTTCCAGGCTCATTTTTTAAAGCCCAGAAAATGTGGTACTAATATTTCATGAAGCGGCCCAAGATGATTGATGATCCTTCAATGTTCAGTGAACCTAACTGCATCCCGAGGTCACTACTCTTCTATCTCAAGTATGTCAACTGTTGAAACATATGTTACAAAGTCATTTTCTTCTTCCAATTTCTTAAGGTGGTCCCATCCTACACCCATTATCTACGTCCCCATGTTTATGTCGGGAGAGAGCCCGACATCATAGTAGAAGCTGTCTCAATACACCATAAGATTCACCCAAAGGCCTTTTATCACCTGAAGCCATTTTATCACTAGAAATAATTTTACATCACACCCGAAGTATATTTCCACACTAAGAAATTTTCAAATACCCACCTGAAATATTTTAAACAACTCAAAACTTGGAGGAATTTTCATCACTACATTGAACATACCATTTTTATATTACCATCGATTACCACACCCGGGACACACCTCTCAATCCCCATAACCATGAGGACATTCAATAGATGAAAAAATCAGCATCTCGATGCACACACATTCATTCACCATCATTGACATGCCATCATTAATGGAATCATTTCATATTTTTCATTCGTCCTCATCATGTCATTGTTTTCCTTCATCAACACTTAGGTAGCCAAAATGGCTGTAACCCCTTCCTCATTCTCTCTCAGTGTCTACATCATTACTGGCCCTCGCTCTATTTATTTATCATGTCCCCATATATATCGAGGTTTTCACCACCCCTCTTAAATATAAGAATCATATTTTTTTCATATCTAATCACAAATGTATCTTTCTTCATATCTACTTGCACATATCTCTTTTTTCATATGTCTCTCATATTCAGATTTTAAAATAAAAAAATATCCAAACAGTTATATGGTCTTTTCCAACCTACATACAAACTCCCTCATCATTGATGAGATTGGTTCCCTAATATCTCACTACGGTCATCGATCATCACCGCAAGGGACCCATCCCACCACAATGCTCATCCGAGATGGTGCTTGGATACAAGGTAGTCATCACACACATTCCATCAAATAACAAGAAACACATCCAGAGTTAGTCTCCAAACCACATATGAATGTCTTAGCAGGCACCCAACATCAGATAATAGATCCATCATTTAGAGGAAAAATAATATATAACTACTCCTAGGGTCCCAAACCCACCTCGCCACTCATTGATGATTCCCATACACATGCCCAGGGTCATGCATGAAAACTAATTTTATTTATGTGCACTAGAATTGTAACCAAACTGCTCCTAGG
The DNA here is from genome assembly GCA_963277665.1 of Viscum album. Classification (NCBI taxonomy): domain Eukaryota; kingdom Viridiplantae; phylum Streptophyta; class Magnoliopsida; order Santalales; family Viscaceae; genus Viscum; species Viscum album. Next base: position 44,703,692 of record OY728162.1, read on the forward strand.
ATTCCCCCAGTATCAACCATAGATCATCACCAAAATCTCCCAATTCCCAAGGTGTCCAATCATCAATATAACCACTAATCTGTGTATTGTGACCCCATCCACTAGCTACCACTATTGGGGGTCATCAACATCCACCACTATCAAGGCACAATCACAAGCTTCCACCATTAAGGCATCATGTCCATCCTCTACCATCAAGGCATCAATTATAGTTACCTCAATCATGAAGTCATATCAATTCACCACTATCAAAGCTGGGATTTAGTCATCGATCATGTGGGACACAAACCCTCCAGCATCAATGATGAATTTAGAGTGATCCACAGTCATCCTAAATATTTCATAGTTATATATAAAATAAATTACCCTTATAAATAAATTTAGAATGAATTTATAAATATATTTATATATAATAACTTAATTATATTTATAAACTTGTAAATTTATTTAAGGTTTTATAAATATTTATTTCAATATATAATCTATAAGGGAAATATATCTCCTCTATATGGTGGGTTTTGTCCTGGAGGGCATTTCTAATTTTGAAGAGTGGTTTGTGGAATTGAAATTGTTGTAATTATTATGGTAAAATTAATCTTTTTTTTCCGGCATTGGGAGATGACCCAATCCAAAACAACCCTTGATAGCCTTTATTTCCATCATCTATATAACATGATTAATTCAACATAAAATTTTCAATCTGGTTATGTGATCCTCCAATGAATTTATCTAGAGAGGAATGATCAAGAAAGACCCCCTAACTATCTTTGAGGCTGAAACCATTGCTGAACCACATAAATCATGAGTGTTTTCATTTATATCTACTATTTTGTGTGTTTATCATACCCACAATACTATGCTACCCCAAAAAAGTTGTTTCAAAGAGATCATTGACAAAGTGATGATGTGTAGAGAGGATTTTTTGGTGATTATGAAATTCAAGTTAGTTGACATTTTTGAGCCTTGTTCTATGAAGAGGTCTTTGAAGTTACTCCAATGACATAAGTACAATTAAAAATGGAGTTGAAACAAAGCTAGTATATCTAGTCAAAGTTTCAGTCAATGTGCGGGTGATACAATACCCCATGCCGAAGATAACACCACTATTCACACTGGTGGCACTTTTTTGTGGGTTTTCCTTCAACTATTTATAAAATCCACATCAATGCTACTTCATCGGTCGATTTGTACCATTGAAATTGTTTTCAAAATAACTTGGGTAATTAGAGTCATTTTTCACCAATCTAGGTACTAATTCCATCTATTTCAACCAATTTGAAAACATCCTTATAGTTATATTTTAAAAATTCTCACACCATAGATGGATGAAAATACATGTAATATGATAATGCTTACTTTTTTTAATTATGCTATCTGGAATCCCAAAATGGATTAAATTTCATATATTAAATATTTTTGGAAACCAATAATGAAGACCATTAATCCCATTACAGTGTAAGAAGAGTATTAATCAATAAAAGGTAAATACGGTGACAAGATGTCAGCTAGTATTATTCCATTTAATTTGAATTAGGTCATAATCAATATGAAGTTTGTTTTTCAAATTAGATAGTGGATCAATAAGAGTATCTTCCATTATTTTTTGATTAAACACGATGCTTCCATTCTTTGACAAAAATTGGAACAGATATATGCAAGGAAAACTAAGCAGAAAAAAGAAAACTAGATACACCATCTTATTAACATGAAGTAAAAAAGACAGTACCAATGTATATGAGTACATGATAGTGTTCCCTAAAATAATTGATAAGTTGAATTACAAGAAAATGATTATTGATGATAATTTTAAGGCACATTTGATGATGTTTTTTTGGAAAATATGTGGGACACACAAATTGTGTCCGTCATCAATTAAACTTTATATGGAACACTCACTATGAATATGGTGAAATATAGAATGTTGAATGAGGAGTCCCAAATTAAGTACAAGTGACATACACTTGAATCAGAGGCTCTTTTCATTGAAAGAATAGAGAAAGAAAAATTTTATGGAATAAGAAGTGGAATAGAACACCGTGACCTGTTTATTAAAAGGAGGAAGTGATTGAAATCTTGATCGAGATTTGAAATGAAGTGCCACCACTATGGATTCCTAGAAACATCATCTGGGAGTGAAGAAGGATGAAGGCATAACAAAAAAATCATGAAGCTAAGGCCCAAAATAATGATGTTGCAGTTTTCAATGAACAGATCGTTATTGTTTAGGAAAATAATCTGGCTAGCCATGAAAGCCATGATTTTACATGGGTGATAGATTCTAATGCCTCCTACTATGTCATTTCCCAAAAGATATTTCTTATCATCTTACACTGAAGGGATTTTCGGGCATGTGATGGTTGGAAATGATGGTACATCCTAAATAACTTCTATTGGTAATATTTTTTCTAGAGACTAAAATTGGATGTAGGTTACAGTTGAAATATGTGATACATGTTCCTAAAATTCAACTCAATATGATTCCCACAATAAATCATTTGGATGATGGATACATTGTTTCCTCTGTTGAATGGAAGTTTAATCTTACCAAAGGTAACTAGGTAATTTCTTATGTAATGAAATATATTTCTCTTTATCTCAGAAATGTTAGACCATGTGGAGGATAAGTCAATGAATCCAGTAAAAAAATTCATTTAGAAGTTTGGCACAAGTGTCTTGGTAACATGAGTAATAGATGAATTAGATTGTAGTTGAGGAAATACATTTTTCTAGGACTAGATGGTATACACTTGTATACCAGTGTTGATTTATTCATTTGAAAAAAACATAGAGTATAATTTCATGGTTATTTAACATCCAAAAAAAAGTTTTAGATTTGATTCGCATTGATGTCTACATGATGAGAACTATGTTTATGGGAGGTGATATTTATTTTATTACCATCATACATGTTCATTATATAAAAGTTTGGTCCCTTTATTTGAAAACTAATGATCCAGTGTTGGATTTTTTCAAGATGTTATATGTGAAGGTGGGAATTGAAACATGAATATTGTAAATGTTTTTGCGGGGAGACAATATAGGAGTGATTCATGGTCCATTTGAGGAGCACTGTAGGAGTTTCAGAATTGGGATAGAGATATCAGTACCAAATACACCTCAGCATAATAGTGTTGTTGAGAGGATGGAAAAAAATATCATGATATTAAAATGTATGCTCTCAAAAAAAATTCTTCCAATAATATTTTGGGGGGAGTAAATGAAGTCTACGGTTGATATTATCAACATTTCTACATCAGTTCCATTGAACTATGACAATCCAAAAAGTGTTTGGACTAGTAAATATGTTTCATTCAAACAGTTGAGAGCATTTGTCTATAGGGAATTTGTTCACATATAAGAAATATGAGTGGGTGAATATGGATGGAAAAATAAAATGAGTGTATCCTTTTTGGATACGATCACAAATATTTTGGATAAAAACTCTTGGATCCTATCAGAATAAGGATCGCCTGATGTAATGTTGTGGTGCTTCTTGAGTATTAGATGATTGAATATTTTGATAAGATAGAAAATACAGATAAGTTGTTGTATGAGGAAATTTCATCCAGTCTAGAACCAGTCTCACAACCATTAGTTCATGTTAGTGTGATACAGATATATGAAACTGATGATACATCATTACCAGTTAATATGTCTTCATCTGCTCATATGTTTCTATCATATGATATTTCCTAAAAGACTCCTCTGAAGTGAAGTTCAGGAGATCCATAAGAGAATGACAACCAAGTTGTAGATACTCAATAAATGAGTATGTGATGCTCACTAACAGGGGGATCAAGACTATTATGATGATGTGATCAAGAGTCACCAATATAAGGATCGAAACAATTCCATACAAAAGGATAGGAAATACTTGCACAAAAACAAAAAAAATTATTTGGTAGAGTTACTAATTGGAAAGAAGACGCTCAATAAATATTTGGGGTATAGAATAAAAAGGGAATATGGAATCTCAATACCATGATATAGAGAAAAAATGGTTTTGAAGGGATTTTTTCATAAGAAAGTTATTGAATTTGATGATTTTTTTCCTCTTGTAAAAATGTATTCCATCCGAGTTTTTTGTGGATTAGCGTCTTGTCTAAACTGGAGGTTTGACAACTAGATGTAAAGACAACGTTATTACATGGAAATCATGATGAGCAGATATACATGTAGAAACTAGAGGGATTTAAAGTTAACATTAATGAAATCATGGTATGAATAATTCATAAATGTTTATATGGATTAAAATGTGTACTAAGGAAGTGGTACCAAAAATTTGACTAATTCATGGAGAAAAATGAGTAGAGAAGGATGACTTCTGGAAACTGTGTTTTCATTAAATAGTATGATGATGGTGATTTCATTATCTAGATGCTCTATTTTGATGATATGTTTATTACTGATAGAAATATCAACAATATTTATAGGTTGAAGAAGTATTTGAACAAGTCTTTTTAAATTAAGGACTTGGGAAGCGATACTCATACTCTTGGAATTGAGATTACTTGTGGAAGGAGGAATCACAATATTGGGCTATCTCAAAAATGGTACATTTTGAATGTTCATGAAATTTTGAACATGATCAAGGAAAACCTTATTATCACACCACTTGTGATTCATTTTAGGATCAATACAGGTCAGAGTCCTTTAACTAAAAGGGAGAAATAACATATGGAAATAGTTCCTTATTAGTGAGAAGTTGGTAGTCTTATATATTCCATAGTGTACACTAGATCAGTTATTGATCATTCTATTGGTGTTGTGAGGAGATCCATATCAAACATAGGAAAGGATCATTGGACAACAGTAAAATAGATATTGAGGTATCTTTGAGGTACATCAAGACATTTTTTAGTTTTTTGTATTGATAAACATGTTTTAGAAGGATACACAGATTAAGATATTCATGTATATATAGGCATGATAAAATCCATATTCTGGTATCTAATATCATTTGAAAGAGGATTAGTCTCATGTATAACCGGACTTCAGAAATGTGTTCCCTTTTATACCATATAAATAGAATATATTTCAGTCACTAAGGGATGTAAAGAGTTTTTGTGGATGAATAATTTTTTAAAATATCAAGGGTAGAGTCATGAGAATTATATTCTCTATTGCGATAGTCAATGTTCTATTCATCTCAATAAGAAAACAACATTTTATTCTAGGTCAAAAGGCATCGACATGCAATATCACTGCATATGAAATGTGCTGGAAGACACATTTTTCAATGTTGATAAAATCCACCCCAATTATAATGGGGTAAACAATATGATAAAGGATCTACCAAAATAAAAGATGGATGACTGCATGGAGATAATGGGTCTAGATTTTACCCAAACATAGTCAAGAGGGGTAGATTTATGGGGGACACTCCTAATTTGGGAGAGTGATTTAAGGAAGAGAAATTGCTGGAAATTTCTACAGTAGAATTATTCTTTGTTGGGAAGCCAATGTGGTGGATAGTAGCTTGAAGCTGGAGAAACATCAAGGGTTGATGAACCAAACCAAAAAAACTATTTATAGCCATTATTTACATCATTTATAAAATGATATTAATTCCTTTAAATTTTTAATCTCTATATGTGATCCTATTTGGAATTTATCTGGAGAGCAATAATCAAGAAATGCCACCTTCTCCCATGGATGTAGGCACCATTTCTGAACCCCAAAAATCATTGTTTGTTCTTTGTTTCTATCATATTTTTTCCTATTCTACATTACCATGAACTGCCACTACCCCAACACATACCTACTTCATCGAAAGAACTACAACCATCATCAAAATCCCCCCACCATTCATGGAGCATTCGTCTGAACTACTTTTTTACTATCCCCATTCATCACTATCCTCCTACATGAAGGTGTGACTACTTGTCATAATCTATGTGAGAAGGTCCCTGAATCATCAACCATTATGCTTTAATAATCTTGTACCAATCCACCTTATGGTGTTCTTCCCCAAAACAATATCCCTCTATCATCAACCACTATGCTTCAATAATCATGTCCCAAATAACATTGTGGGGTTCATCCACCACATGAGTCCCCCACCTAAGGACCTGAAATGTTTCCAAAATCTGTACATGTGCATCCTATTGAAAGGATGACATGTAAAGGATGACAAGGTAATCACCAGAGACATATGGTATCTCCTTAAATGAGGTCAAAAACACATTTTCCTCCACACAATCACCACCCTTCAAAAATTCCACCCAAAAAAACATAACCTAAATGTGAGTTAAATATGATACAGGGTGGGATTTGATCCATACACCTTCATCATGTTGGGATGTAGTTCATTCCAATATATATATACATATATATATATCAAATAAAATTTGTTTTTTTAACAGGTGAGGGGTGAGAGCCACATTAGTCAGTGTTTCACCCAAAAACTGATCCAAAATAACAAACAACCACATTTTATTAAATAATATCCTCTTTGGAAACTTTTATCTCAAGACACCATTATTCAACAGTAGTATATGAGGGAATGTATCTGGGCTATATGTGGATTAAAACTCTTAGAACACATTGTAGGATATGAAAAAAATTTATAGTGAGATGTCCATCAAGATGTATGAACTGGCACATCATGATTGATCCATCACTTCTCACTACCACATATATGACCTTTAATAAATAGAAAATTTGGATTTAATAGTGATACAAAATTTTATTTTTCCTATGAACAATTAAAACTAGAACCCTTTATAAATGCTAAAAAACACAAATATTGGGGGAACTTTTTCAGTACAATTTATTTCACGAATAAAGGGAACAGTTTATCATCTTTTTAATTAGAAAATATAAAGTGGGCCATTTTTTGTGACAAAAAATGGGGTTTCCAGAGGCCCTACTGTGGTAGTGTGATGTTTAAATTACATCACAATGAATCAAAATCATCTTTATGAAAACACACATATATGAAAATTTATGATTTTATTTAACAACACTACACAAAAAATACAAAAAAACACAATATTATTTTCATGTAAAATAATGATCAGTAAAATTACATTGGTAATTACTAACCATAAAAATTTAAAAATATCAAAGTTTTATTTTCCTTGGAATCCATGAGCCCCTCCAGAAAAATATCAATCATGTAATCAGTATCAAAACAAACAACCCTAACCAGACAAAAAATACACATGTATAAGGGAAACTTTCATATTTCAATACTAATATAAATAAATAATTGAAACATAATTATTAAAAAATACATTAAAAAAAATTTAATTTTAAATAAATAGACACACTAGGAGTCTCTCCAGTCATAGTAAGTATCATATTGAGTTATGGGTGATTATTACACATCACAAGTGACTTATGGATCATTTTCCTAAATTATCAAAACAATCTGAATCTATTAGGTCATTTTTTAGTATGCCACCTATATTTTTTACTAAAATGTAATTTTAAATTAAAATCACTCCCTTTGAGTCATTTGAGTCACATAAATAATTTTTTTGATGCTTGACTAATTCTTATAGGACACATCTGACTTATGAATCCATTTTGTAAAGTATCTATATAATCAGTGTTAATTTTATCAGTTTTCAGGGAGTGAAAGTTGTAATGAATAAAAATGTTAATTTTAGATAGATAATAGACACTTATACCAGGAACACCATGTATCAGATTGAGGTGAGTCTGATTCCTACATGTTAAAAATGACTTCTAGATCATTTTACTTAAGTATCAAAATAATCTGAATATGTTTGCTCAGTTTTGAGTATTTCCCTTGGAATTTTTACCTAAAATAAAAATTTTAATTTAAAACACATCCATGGAATCATATCAGTAACAGCTTGGATTTTATTTAGGTTTAATTGATTCCAATATATCATAAATGACTTATTGATTATTTTCCTAATCTATCAAAAATATGAATTTGTTTTCCTATTTTTGAAAATTTATATTGTGTTTTTTTAAATTTCATTTTTAAACTAAATATAAAAACATTGAGTCATATAGGTCACATCATATGTTGGTTTGATGTGATATTGATTCTTATAAAAAAATTTACTTATGGATCATTGTCCAAATTTATCAAGGTAATTGAATATTTGTTTCCTAGTTTTCAATGACTGAAACATGTTTTGAACAAAGATGAAAAATTTTAATTGAAAAGAGACACATTGAGTCGTACGTGGCACAAATTGTATTTAAATGAGGTTGAATTAATTTCTATATTCCAAAAAATAATTATGGGATTTATTTCTAATGTATCAATAATATTTGAATGTGTTTTCTAAATATTGATTACGTCAAATTTCCTTTTTTCTAAAATTATTGTGAAATTTAAACAAAAAGGTATAATTAGAATCATACCAGTAAAAAAAATTAATTTTATTGAGTTGCATATAATTCCTAAATATCCCAAATGACACATATATTTTATTATAAAATATCAAAACAATCTTAATGTGTTTTCTATGTTTTAAGTACTTAACATGTGTTTTTTATTATAATGTCTTTTTAAACTGGAAACATGCTGTTTGAGTCATACAGATCACATAAATTGTTAGTTTGATGTGAAACTATTTCCTACGCAACAAAAATGAATTAGGAATCATTTTCAAATTTTTTAAGAAAATTAGAGAATGTAATCTCATTTTTAACTGATTGACATTATTTTTGAACTGAAACGTCATTTTAAACTCGTAACAAACAGCTTCAGTTATATTTGGCACACCGTGATTTATATTGAGGCGAGGCTGATTATTAAACATCCAAAATCACATATGAATCATCTCTATAATCTTTCACAATAGTATTAATTTATTTTCTTTTTTTAGTATGTCACTTTTATTTTTTACTAAAATTGATGTCAATTTTAAATAAAAAGACACACATAGAGTCATAACCAGCACACCATATAACATATTGTGGTGTGGATAATTACAACATATCATAAATAACATTTTTACCATTTTACTAAATGATCAAAACATTATGGATGTGTTTTCTTAGTTTTGAGTATGTCACATTCCTTTTCTACAAAAAAATAATATAAATTTTAAATATAAAGACACGCTTGGAGTATTCCCATTCAAATCATGAGTCAGACTGAGGTGTGGTTAATCCTTACATGACTCAAATGACATATGGATTTTTTCTCCTAATTTATCCAAACAATATGAATATTTTATCAATTTTGAGCAATCCATTTTACTTTTTTACTAAAAGTACGTTTAATTTTAAATAAAAATACTTACATAAAGTTATATCGGTCATACTGTGTGTTCGATTGAGGTGCGACTAATTACTACACATCTTAAAAGACTTATAGATCATTTTACAAAAGTTTAAAAACATTTTTAATGTGATTTATTAGTTTTGTATTTCTGAAATATGTTTTTTATGTAAATTGTAAATTACACACTAAAAACATATAGTTCATGTCTTAAAAAGCTCAATTTGTATCATATTGATGTGTGTATGATTGAGTATATGATGTGTGTTTTTTTACAACTACATAAAACCATCATGGAAAGGGATAAAATGTTGAATTTGGATGTAATAAGAAACACTATGCTTCCTTAAACACCCCATAAAAAAGAAACATATTCTCTATTTTATGTCTTATTGTGGATAGTTGAAAGAAAAATAGACTTCCAAAAATATCTTTAAAAAAAGAAATATTTATTAATTAAAAATGATAAGGAAATTAAATTAGAAATAGAAAATAAAATGGTGATAAAATAACCAAATAATTATAAGGAATTCACCATTTCATGATGTCTGTAAGCATTCATGACCCATGTCATTGTTACTGATATCTTAGTTACGGCCATGAAGCCGAATATCTCAAGAGAATAATCAACATCAAGAAACCCACCAAAAATCATGAAGAATAATACTTATATATAATAAAACAATTCTTATTTTTGAAATACTATAAATATATAAATGAAACTTAAATAAGAAATAATTCATTAATAAATTGTCAATTTTAAACTGAAACCACAAAATTTGAGACATACATGGCACACCATGTATCAGACTGAGTTATGGTTGATTCCAACATGTATTTTTATCCTATAGTACATTCAAAATTCTATTTTATCTAACAATATTGTTGGTTGAAAAACTGAAATTTTTAATGCAATGGAGAATAAAAACAATATTTTGTAATCATTAGTACATAATCCATGGTGAGCGCATGATCATAGTAAATGAGTGAATCATCCTTTTTGACGAATGAATTTCTTCATAATCTCAATGAAATTCATTAAAATAAGTATCAAATGAAAAAAATACATTGATTAAAAAAATAGATAAAATGATGAGAAAATCAACTAAATAATTCTTTGGAAGTCATGTCATCACGATATATGTGTACATTCAAACTCATGGAATGAAAAAAATTCATTTATAAAAAAATATATTTCATTTTGTTAATATGAGTAATTTTAATATTCATGGTAGTATTTGAAAAATATAAATACACAAAGCATTAATAAATATTTTAACAAAAATTGTAATTATCTTCAAAAATTCCTCTTGGAGGTTGCATGCTTGTGGATGGTCTATGATATTTCTCATAAATTTTCAAACATAATAACCACAAACTTTTACATTATGTTAATTCATAAACAACAAAAACATTGATAAAAATATGCAATTTTTTTGATATGTGTTTTCATAGTTAAATATTATTATATATACCGTAGTACTTATCAAATCGTAGAATTAAATAGGCTCATTATGTTCATGAAATATCCTCATGCCCCGATTTTGAGGATATTTACACACCAACATATCTGAAAATAATTATCAACATCACTTAATTTAAAATATATAACAAGATTTTCATTTATAAAATATTTCAAGTTTTGTATTTGTAATGACCCGCCAATTATCCTTTGCTTGAGAGTAGAATGAGTCATTACTAGGCCTTAAGTGACATCCCCAAGATGCAAAAGGATGGAAATAAATGTTTAAGGTTTTCAAATATAATTGGGGGACGATTTACCCTTTAAGAAAATAAACTCATCCATTGACCATTCACTATTTGATGTATGAAACAAATGAAAGACCAATCAAAAAGTTCTTTTATGTTAAACCAAATCAGAGTACACAACAGTGGAAGACCAAACCAAACATCAATATACAATGAGGAAGAACAACTCAAGACTCTCAAAAGACACCAAAACTCTGTGGTCCATAAGCTCCAAGCTCCACAACATCTCCCAACCATCACCACGAGCCACTAGTAACGAGATTCTTTACCTTTACCTGTGTCTCGGAATACAACATCTCTAAAAGCACCAAAGAGACAAAGAAGGGGTAAGTATAAAACTCAGTAGGTTTTCCTGAATGACTTCCCTACTCACGCCACTAGGATAGAAGAGTTAGCCACATTTATATAAAAGAAGTTTATATAAATCATTTTCACCAAAGTAGCTTATAACTAAATATAAACAAGTTATCCAAAACCATCAATGCTCATAAAATCAAAGTTCAATTTAAACCATATTTTCCAACACGTTATTTTTTCATAAATATAACCAAAAAAATTTCAAAACCATTTCACAAACATCCCCTTTTTGAATTCCCCAACATTTCACAAACCCATGAAATCAACCATGCATGCATCATTATGACAATTCCATACTCATAAGCAGTCTCTCGTCGATCTACCAAGTATTCACAAGGTAATTATTTCCCATGTGTCATTACACCTTTGGCACTGATCACAAGGTCATATTTCAACCAAGCCTCGTACATATAGTTACCTCGTGCCATTAATCATTTGGCACCAAGCACGTGCAATATGAACACACACCATACATTCTGAAAAATCACGCCAAAAAATCATTTAAATAAAAAACCCTTTATTGAAAACAATTTTCCTTCCAAACCAAATGTGGTCAAACAATTCAAACCATTTCAATAAAGATGTCTTTTTATTGAAAACCAAATCCATCAAAACCATATCAATAAAACACAGTTTTTATTGAAACCCATTTATCATCAAACCAATTATAATTTCAGAAATTTCATAATTTAAAATCATCATTTTAAATTCAAATAGCCAAGTCACTTTGCAAACAATTCACCAAGATATCACCATTTCATCAAAACCATAAATCATAACTAAAGAAGATTTATTCCGTTCTTTTGACAATCAATTCCACCCAAATAACCAATTTGAAACGAATCCAACCAATTCTATCAAGGGGAGTCGAGAGTAAATCTACATAGCTCAACAAAAAGGAGAAACCATGAAACGAATGAAGAATGCTCAAGAACACCGAGTCAAATCTCCAAAAACCACCTTAGAGCTCTTCTCATAACACAACCAAGACCAAATCCCATCATATTTGGCATCCACGCACTTAGATCTACCCATAACAGGCATAAATCTTTCAAACCGAGATAATAAGAGAAGAAGGTCAGAGTAGATCTAAGAAAATGATCAAGAATGAAGGAGAACGATCACATAACTCAAGAATCCGGCTTTGATTCCCCAAGAGAAGACTTCGAATGGCCTCCGGAATGATGTGACAACCCTATTTGACCTTAGGAAAACCTAAATCCTGAATTAGGGCTACTTAAGAGCTTTAATGAGGCAATTAAAGGAAAAATGAGTTAGATCCACAATTTAAGGATATAATTTTAAGTGACCACATGGTTAGTCTGCATGGTTTGACAAACTGTGCGCTAACCGTGCATTAGATACTGACTTGGTCACCCTTCTTGCATGGTTTGGCCGCATGGTTAGAAAAAACATGCACCGACCATGCAGAATCTACTACCACCAAGGTTTGCTACGCATGGTGTAGTCGCATGGTTTGGAAAACCTGTGCACTGACCGTGCGACTTACCCTTTGCCACCATATTTATCCCAAGTTCTCCTGAGTCTCCCATTCTTCATCCATAACATTAAAACCATGAAAAACATCAAGAAAGGGTTACATACCAGAAACTGGGGGTACTACATTCTTCCCACCATTGGAATTTCTATTCTAAGAAACTAGAAAACCTACATCCAATTGAAAGAGTTCTGTCCACTTCTGTTTCATTTCCTTCTCACGTTCCCATGGCTCTTCCTGAATCTGATCATGTGGCCACAAAACCCACACTAGAATGATGCTTTTCCCACACAAGACATTATCCTGCACATCCAATATCCACACCGGGATATGTACCTACGAATCATCCATCTCAAGGTCAACATGATCCCATATGATCACATGGTCAGGATCGGATTGATACTTCTTTAACTAAGATACATGGAACACATTGTGCACCGAACTGAACCATGGTAATAATTAGAACCGATATTCCACATATCCAAAACATTCAAGTATCTCAAAAGGGCCTATATATCAAGGAGAAAATTTACCGGGCTTCACAAAACGACGATGTCCATGCGTTGGAAGGATTCTGAAAAAGACATCATCACCCACTATGAACGACAACAGTCTTCGATGGTGATATGCATAAGATTTCTGATAACTATGACTCGTCTCCATCCCCTTTATAATCAACCGAATCTTCTCCATTGTTTCTTGGAGAAGGCTTGGCCCGACTAGTGATGTTTCACTAGGTTCCACCCAGCATACTGGAGAACAACAAGGATGCCCACACAATGCATCAAACGGAGCCATGCGTATCGAGGCCTGATAACTGTTATTGTATGAAAAATCCACTATGGGTATATGCTCCTCCCATGAGCAACCAAATTCCATTAAAAAAGCCCGCAACATGTCTTCCAATGTTTGCATCGTCCACTCGGATTGCCCATTAGTCTGAGGATGATACACCGTGCTCATCGTCAACTGAGTCCCCAGGGTTTGCTGTAATGATTTCCAAAACTGAGATGTGAAACTCAAATCTCTATCTGAGATTATAGACATTGGCACCCTATTATTTTTTACCACTTCTCAGATATATATTTTTGAACGATCTTCCACTATATGAGTTTCACAAATCAGGATGAAATGGGCTGGCTTGGTTAGAAGATCCACTATCACCCAAATGGCATCATGTTTCTGGACCATTCTTGGAAGACCTGTAACAAAATCCATTGCTATCTACTCCCATTTCCAAACTGGGATAGGTAATGACTGTAACATACCAGCTGGTCTCTAATGCTCTGCTTTAACATGCTGACAAGTTATACATTGCGAGACAAACTCGGCCACCTTCCGTTTCATGTCGCTCCACCAAAACTGCGTCTTTAGCACTTTATAAAGCATCTGTGCACCGGATGTACATCCCATCTTGGACGGTGGTAAGAATTAAGGAGTTGTTCCTAAAAAACTATAGGTACAACCATCCGATCTATGAAACACAAAACTGAACCCGCTTCCAGTTTCAAGCCATCAATGGCCTCCCCACCATTATGTTTTGAAATCATTAACAAACAATCCACATCAGATGTTTGTGCCTTTGACCACTTTTACCAGATCAGGAACAAGCGTAGCTGAAAAGAAAAATGCAACATCCCCTCGGTTTTCACATTCCTCATACATGTCAGCTAAGACCGACATCAACTACCATTCATCTGAAGCTTCCTTTTCCAACTAAGCATATGACTTCCTGCTTAATACATCGGCCACAAAATTGCCCTTACCCAGTGTATACATTAAGTCAAAGTCAAACATTTGAAGATACTCCATCCATCTCCTCTACCTTAGATTCAAATATCGCAATGAGAAAATGTGTATCAAGATTTTTTGATCCGTAAACACAGTGAACTTCTCACTGAAGAGATAATGATGCCAAGTATTCAAGGCATGGACAACTGCAGTTAACTCCAAATCATGTGTTGGTGATTAGTCACTGAAAGTGGTTAATATTCATTGTTAAGATCTTAATATTAATGTGTTTAAAAGTTCATAAACATCAATTTTATTCCAATTTATAAATTGAACTTCATTTCCCATCATTGTGCAATTCATGCTTAAAGTGTCAATTTGGGCCCACTAAATATTTTACTTGTGGAAATTACAATATTCATCATTTTAATTTTATATTTTATATATGATTTATCACTTTATTTGGAACATTTTTTCTTTTAGGTCTGATGGATGAATCACAAGTAAAGATTGATATTTTTGCACATGAAGGAAGAAACTTGATGGAAAAAGAATAATGAGGCTATAGCCCATCAAACAAATGTGGGGCCCACAAACCATGACCAATGAATCTAAAATTTATAAAGAAGAAAGAAAAATATATGAGGATCAATTTATTCAACAATGGCCAGAGCTAATTCCAAATATTTCATGATGATAAAGGGATCTGAAATTGAGATTTAAATGGTGGACCCGACATTAATGCACAAAAATCCATCCGACCATTTAAACCATAAATTCCAAACGGCTGAGCCAAATATCCTGAAATTTTTAAAGATAATATAGGGCAGATGGAAGAAGATATTTCTCTCCTACAACCCCTCCATATTCTGCCTTCTTCAATTAGAAATTCACATGTCAATATGGTGGACGAATCTGGACAGTTTTCCAGGTCAACTTCGAAACGTCAATTTCCTTTTGATTATTCACCATTATTTTTACTCTATTAATTTTTTTGGGGGTGAATTGATTGTGGGGGGCGGATATGAGGCTCCTAATATGCCTATATAAGGATCTAGTGGTGAAGGGAATAGGGGTGGATATTTTTCTTATCATCTTTTGTAGCTTGTTTCATTGTAAGGTTATGCTTCCAAATTTTCTTTGTAATGTTTTCAATTTCCATGTATGTTTCTTTTTTGTATCTTTATGTTCCTAATCAAATTATTTTCCTTCTATATTTTCCATCTCATTTATTAAAACATTATTATCACAAAGCACAGTGATATCTTTGTGTTGTTGTGAATTAGTTCACACATAGGTGTGAATTTCATTCACACACAATGAGGAGTGCTCGTTATTTTTGCGGTTTTAATTTTTTCAATCCAATTACTGTTAGTCATCTTCTACCCAAAATTGAGAGTATACCATCAAAGGAGGGACAACACTTTAATGGGTTGATCTTAGGAGGATTTAATGTATGGATTGAAAGTTATTTTATGAACGAATTGTTATTAATTTGATAATTAATTTAAGACATCGATTCTTCAGTAATTTATACTCTTCATCTTTACTGTGTTTGAGAAAACTAAATTAAATTAATAAATGACCATATACCTCGGAGAGATCATGAATTTGGTTCTCTAAGTGTATAGGGGATTAGTAATTGTGTTTATTAATAACCAAACCAGAAAATGATGAAGGTAGTGTTATTTTTGAATAATGGATTCATCAAGAATTAATAAAACCAAAATTGTCTAAAGAAGTAAAATTCATTAAATCCACCTAGAGCATAATCCTAAGATCAACCCATTTTCGTTGAATTTAATTGACTTAGGTTTCTTAGTTTTCTTTAAACCATACAAAATCAAACCCAAATTTTCCGACTTCATCGCCCATCCTTCACCAAATCATAGCGTCTCAAGGTTACTTCTTCGGTCCCTGTGGATTCAACCCCTACATGTACTACATCGACCGCTTTTACCAGTAGGGTAAATTTGGGAACAACCAAATTTTGGCGTCGTTTCCGGAGACCCAAGTAAGTAACTTAGACACTCATCCTCTTTTCCCACCCCAAATTCTCTATTCTAACCCAAATTTCTCTTCTCTATTCCCCTTTCTATTTCTGCGTGTCCAATGAATCCCAAAAACAACTTTCAATCAACTCCAATGGATTATCTTCAACAATACCCATTAATATACCAAGGCTATAATCAACTGGAAAATAAATATTTTGAATCACCTCACATTGAAAATTTCATTGACCAAACCATGATTGAATACACCACACCATATGTGATGTACAATCAATGGGATGCTAATTGTTTAAAGGATCAATTTCCATACCTCTCGAGGATGATTGAAGAGATTAAACATAATGAAGTTCATGATGTCCAAACATCTATCAATCATAATTCGGAAAAAATTCTTGACCATTTGTGTGAAAAAATGGATAAAATGAATTAAGAGGTTTCATCTTTAAGAGTAGAACTACAAAGCATTGAAAAGGTTGAGGAACCCGTTCCCACTCAGGTTATCTCTCCCTCAATACTAATAAAAGAATCGTGTCTCCCACAAACCTCACGTGAATTTATTCAAGAACCAACCATTGAATTCGGAATAGTTTAATATAATCAAGGAATTGTTGGTGGGCGCTTAAATCTAGACGAAACTTATTTTTTGTATTCACAAGAGGGAAATTTGACGTTGTAGATAGAGAGTCATGAATATTTCTCTATTGATGATTTTTCAAAAACAGAAAACACTTAAAAATTAGGAGAAATACCAAATATTGAGCCCATACACACTCCTGAAATTTTACTAGACACTTTTGGGGATGAATCACATTTTCAAATGGAACCAATTCTTTCAAAATTTTTTGGAGAAGAAACTGACTTTAATTCAAATTGTCAATCTTTATTAGGAAATTACAATCAACCAGAACTCAAAATAATTATCCATATTTCCCCACACAATAATTACAACATAGGTGATACCCACGAACATAATTTATTCATTTATTCTTCTCATGAAAGCAATAATGTTAGATTGAACCTTGACGTCATAGGCAAGACAAGAAATGCAACTAGATCAACCATTTCTGACATTACGTATATCTTAAGATTTATTTTAGAACATGGATTTATACAAGGAAAAGATTCTCAAAAAACAATCAATCTCAATCAAGTTGAAGTGGAGAAATATGGGTTCATTAAAATTTTGAAAGTTGAAATTGGATAAGTTGGGGGGTTCATGTCGAGCTAACGACATTAAACAAAAGCACTGCATGGGAGGAAACCTGTGGTTTTCATGTTTCCAATCACTGTGAATCATATTTTGTTTACTTATACTTCATTTTGTTATTTTTTTATATAGAATGTTGATCAGTTCTTATTTTATTAGTAAGGATGGGTATGAATGGGGAGCACCGTATTCATCCGTGTCATGCGGTGTGATCCCTGAGTAATACCTTACCCAGAAAATATAAAGAAGACAATGTATCATCAGTTTATTTTATTTTATTTATGTTTTTGTAGGTTAAAAAAAATTAGACTCTTGACATGTTCTTATTTTATGAGTATGGATGGGTATGAAAGGGGAGCACCGTATTCATCCGTGTCACGCGGTGTGATCCCTGAGTAATACCTTACCTAGAAATTTAAAAGAAGACAATGTATCATTAGTTTGATTTAAAAAAAACATGAAAAACCATAAAAATGATGATACTTGGAATTAACTAAATCATTGTGTTGTTTCTTTTGTCTTCTTTATCATTATTATTACGGTTAAAGAACTAATTTGGGTGATACATGTTCAATCAAGGAGGTGCCTACATCCCCCAGGAGATCAAATGAGTAATCTAGAGCATCATGAACTTCAACCTCAAAAACCAGGTGAATTTGTTCAATGTTTATCATTATAAATTTCATCTCTGAACTCCTCTCCTACCCCCTTCTAAATTTTCTTTTCATTAAACACTAGGGACAGTGTTATTATAAGATGGGGGTAGATAAAAAATGATTTTTTTTTTATTTTGTGAATAAAAACATGCATGAAATGAAAAATTCCATTAACTATAAACATGATAACACACATTAAAAACTCTAAAATTGGATATCAAATAATTTTTGCATGCCTTGATTCTGATTTTAATACAAGTTTATGTTCATGAGCATAGTTTTTGGAAAGTGCGGTTGCCCGATGTGATTTTTCAATGATTACATTTTCATCCTCTTAATAAAAATTCCACAATGCACGTCTACTGGATCGTGGGTGTAAATTTTAGTTCTTGGGTCTCTTTCATTATAGCATAGGGTTCTGGGTTCACTTTTAGTTTAATTTTATTATCCAAAAAAACAAAAATAAAATAAAAAATTTGACCACATAGAGCAATGTTTTGTCCAAATGTGTTTTGTCCGACACTTGGGTATCGTGACTCCATAGTAGTCTTTCCCAGAATTAGGATTTACATCTCTATTGTAGAGCATGAAATTGATAATATATGTGCTGTCTGGAAATTGGGGACCGTGACTCCATAGTTGTTTTGCCCAGAGCTAGTTTTTTCATATCTATTGTGGATAAAAAAATCATAAAAAAAATCAAAAAAAAAATGGATACTCATATTAAGGTTTAATGTGATTCCCACTTAGCGCTTCAATTTTTTCCCATTGAATAATAAAATGGGCCCCATATATTTTGTGATGCACACCACTTTATCATGCTTAACTGAAATTGGATGAAATGTGGTGATTAATTTGAACAATGAAATGGGCTTGGGCTTGAGATATGCTTATGGACCTAGCCTATATTAAAGGATTTTGATAGGTTGCATAATTTTTTTGGTATGAGGTCTTTGGGTGAGAAATGTGTATTTAAATGTTTTTGGAAAAGGGGATTTGAATTTCATATTTGTAATATATATTGCTCGGGACTAGAAAAACTCAAGTTGGGGGGGCATGATTAGTCACTGAAAGTGGCTAATATTCATTGTTAAGATCTTAATATTAATGTGTTTAAAAGTTCATAAACATCAATTTTATTCCAATTTAGAAATTGAACTTCATTTCCCATCATTGTGCAATTCCTGCTTAAAGTGTCATTTTGGGCCCACTCAATAATTTTCTTGTGGAAATTACAATATTCCCCATTTTAATTTTATATTTTGGTATACGATTAATAACTTTATTTGAATTTTTTTCTTTTAGGTCTGATGGATGAATCACAACTGAAGATGGATATTTTTTCACCTGAAGGCAGAAACTTGCTGGAAAAAGCATAATGGGCCTAAGGCCCATCAAATAAATGTGGGGCCCAAAAACCAAGCCTAATGAAGCTAAAATTTATACATTATAAAGATAAAAATATGAGGATCATTTTATTCAACTGTGGTCAGAGCTAATTCCAATGTTTTGACGATGATAAAGGGATCTGAAGTTGAGATTTAAATGGTGGACCCGACATTAATGCACAGAAATCCATCCCACATTTTCAACCATAAAATCAAAATGGATAAGCCAAATTTCTGGAAATATTTAAAGATAATAGAAGACAGATGGATGAAGATATTTATCTTGTACAAACCCTCCAGATTTGGCTTTATTCAATTAAAAATTCACACATCAATATGGTGGAAGAATCTGGACAGTTTTCTAGGTCAACTTCGAAATGTCAATTTCCTTTTGATTATTCACCATTCTTTTTACTCCATTAATTGTTGGGGGTGAATTGATTTTGAGGGGGCAGATCTGAGGCTCCTAATATTACTATATAAGGAGCTAGTGGTGAAGGGAATAAGGGTGGATATTTTTGTTATCATCTTTTGTTGCTTGTTTCATTTTAAGGTTATGCTTCCAAATTTCCTTTGTAATGTTTTCCATTTCCATGTAAGTCTCTGTTTTTGTATCTTTATGTTCTTAATAAAATTATTTCTCTTCTATATTTTCCATTTCATTTATTAAAACATTATTATCACAAAGCACTATGATATCTCTGTGTTTTTGTGAATTAGTTCACACATAGGTGTGAATTTCATTCACACACACGAAGGAGTGCTCGTTATTTCCACAGTTTTAATTTCTTCAATCCAATTCTTGTTAGTAATATTCCACCGAACATTGAGAGTATACCATCAATGGAGGGATAACCCTTTAATGGTTTGATCTTAGGAGGATGCAAAGGCTGGATTGAATGTTATTTTATGAACGAATTGTTGTTAATTGGATAATTAATTTAAGACATCTATTCTTCAGTAATTTCTACTCTTCATCTTTACTGTGTTTGAGCAAACTAAATTCAATTAATAAATGACCATATACCTTCGAGAGATTATGAATTTGGTTCTCTAAGTGTATAGGGGATTATTAATTATGTTTAGTAAGAAACAAACTAGAAAATGATGAAGGTAGTGTTATTTTTGAAAAATGGATTCATCAAGAATTAATAAAACCAAAATTGTCTAAAGAAGTAAAATTCATTCAATCCACCCAGAGTATAATTCTAAGATCAACTGATTTTCTTTGAATTTAATTCAATTAGGTTTCTGTGTGTTCTTTAAACCATCCAAAATCAAACCCAATGTTGGCTACTTCATAGCCCATCCTTCACCAAATCATAGCGTCCCAAGGTTACTTCTTCGGTCCCTATGGATTCAACCCCTACATGTACAACATCGACTGCTTTTACCAGTAGGGTAAATTTGGGTGCAACCAAATTTTGGCGCCATTTCTAGGGACCCTAGTAAGTACCTTAGACACTCATCCTATTTTCTCACCCCAAATTCTCTATTCTCACCCTAATTTCTCTTCTCTATTCCCCTTTCTATTTCTGCGTGTCCAATGAATCCCAAAAGCAACTTTCAATCAACTCCAATGGATTATCTTCAATAATACCCATTAATATACCAAGGCTATAATGAACTAGAAAATAAATATTTTGAATCACCTCACATTGAAAATTTCATTGACCAAACCATTATTGAATACACCACACCATATGAGATGTACAATCAATGAGATGCTGATTGTTTAAAGGATCAATTTCCATAACTCTCGAGGATGATTGAAGAGATCAAACATAATGAATTTCATAATGTCCAAACATCTATCAATCCTAATTCTGAAAAATTATTGATCATTTGTGTGAAAAAATTGATAAAATGAATTCATAGGTTTCATATTTAAGAGTAGAACTACAAAGCATTGAAATGGTTGTGGAACCCATTCCCACTTAGGTTGTCTCTTTCCCATTAATAATACAGGAATCTTGTCGCCCAAAAAACTCACTTGAATTTATTGAATAACCAACCATGGAATTTGGAATATTTTAATATAATCAATTAATTTTTTATGGGTTCTTAAATAACGAGGAAACTGATTTTTTTGTATTCACAAGAGGGGAATTTGACGTTGTGGATAGAGAGTCCTGAATATTTCTCTATTGATGATTTTTCAAAAACACCAATCACTGAAAAATTGGGATAAATACCAAACATTGAGACCATACACACTCCTCAAATTCAACTAGACACTTTTGGGGATGAATCACATTTTCAAATGGAACCAATTCTTTCTAATTTTTTTGGGAGAAGAAACTGACTTTCATTCAAATTGCCAATCTTCATTAGGAAATTGCAATCAACCAGAACTCAAAATCATTATCCTTCATTCCCCACAAAAGAATTACATCATAGGTGATACCCACAACCATAATTTATTCATTCATTCTTCTCATGAAAGCAATAATGTTAGATTGAACCTTGACGTTTTAGGCAAGACAAAAAATGCAACTAGATCTACCATTTCTGACATTACTTATATCTTCATATTTATTTTAAGAACATGGATTTATACAAGGAAAGGATTTTGAAAAAACAATCAATCTCAATCAAGTTTAAGTGGAGAAAGATGGGTTCATTAAAATTTTGAATGTTGGAATTGAATAAGTTAGGTGGTTCAAGTCGAGCTAACGACGTTAAACAAAAGTGATGCATGGTAGGCAACATGTGGTTTTCATGTTTCCAATAACTGTGAATCATATTTTGTTTCCTTCTACTTCATTTTGTTATTTTTGTTATATAGACTGTTGATCTGTTCTTCTTTTATGAGTAAGGGTGGGTATGAAAGGGGAGCACCGTATTCATCTGTGTCACGTGGTGTGATCCCTGAGTAATACCTTACCCAAAAAATATAAAGAAGGCAATATATCATCAGTTCATTTTATTTTATTTATGATTTTTTAGGTTAAAAAAATTAGACTCTTGACCTGTTCTTCTTTTATGAGTATGGATGGGTATAAAAGTGGAGCACCATATTCATCGGTGTCACGCGGTGTGATCCCTGAGTAATACCTTACCCAGAAATTTAAAAGAAGACAATGTATCATTAGTTTGATTAAAAAAAAACATGAAAACCATAAAAATGATGATACTTGGAATTAAATAAATCATTTTGTTGTTTGTTTTGTCTGATTTATCCTTCTCTTTATGGTTCAGGAACTATTTTGGGTGATAAATGTTCAATCAAGGAGGTGCCTACATCCCTCGAGAGATCAAAGGAGTAATCTAGAGCATCATGAACTTCAACTTCAGAAACCAAGTGAAATTGTTCCATGTTTATCATTCTCAATTTCATATTTGAACTCCTCTCCTACCCCCTTCTAACTGTTTTTTCTTTAAACGCTAGGGTCAGTGTTATTCTAAGTTGGGGGGAGATAAAAAATGATTTTCTTTTTATTTTGTGAATAAAAAAATGAATGAAAAGAAAAATTCCATTAACTATAAACATTATAACACACATTTCAAAATCTAAAATTGGATATAAAATAAATTTTCAATGCCTTGATTCTGATTTTCATGAAAGTTTATGTTCATGAGCATAGTTTTTGGAAAGTGCGGTTGTCCGATGTGATTTTTCAATGATTACATTTTCATCCTCTTAATAAAAATTCTACAATGCACGTCTATTGGATCGTGGGTGTAAATTTGAGTTCTTAGGGTGCTTTCATTATAGCATAGGGTTCTGGGGTCACTTTTAGTTTAATTTAAGTATCCAAAAAAAACAAAAAATAATTTGACCACATAGAGAAATGTTTTTTCCAAATGCGTGGTGTCCGACACTTGAGGATCGTGACTCCATAGTTGTCTTGCCTAGAGTTAGGCTTTATATCTCTATTGTAGAGCATGAAATTGACAATATGTGTGGAATCCGCCACTTGGGGATCATGACTCCATAGTTGTCTTGCCCAGAGTTAGTTTTTACATATATATCGTGGATAAAAAAATCCTAAAAAATCAAAAAAATAGATACTCATATTAATGTTTGATGTGATTCCCACCTAGCGCTTCCATTTTTTCCCCTTGAACAATAAAATGGGCCCCATATCTTTTGTGATGCACAACACATTATCATGATTAATTGAAATTGGATGAAATGTGGCGATAAATTTGAACAATGGAATGGGCTTGGTCTTGGGATATGCTTATGGACCTAGGTTGTTTTAAATGATTTTGATAGGTTCTATAATTATTTTGGTATGAGGTATTTGGGTGAGAAATGTGTATTTAAATGTTTTTGGAAAGGGGGATTTAAATTTCATATTTGTAATATATTTTGCTCGAGACTAGGAGAACTCAAGTTGGGGGGTGTGATTAGTCACTGAAAGTGTCTAAAATTAATTGTTAATATCTTAATATTAATTTTTTTAAAAGTTCATAAACATCAATTTTATTCCAATTTAAAAATTGAACTTTATTTCCCATCATTGTGCAATTCATGCTTAAAGTTTCAATTTGGGCCGACTCAATAATTTGATTGTGTATATTACAATATTCATCATTTTAATTTCATGTTTTGTTATATGATGTATCTCCTTATTTGGAACATTTTTTCTTTTAGGTCTGATGGATGAATCACAAGTGAAGATGGATATTGTTGCACCTGAAGGCAAAAACTTGCTGGAAACAGCATAATGGGCCTAAGGCCCATCAAACAATTATGGGGCCCACAAACCAAGCCCAATGAAGCTCAAATTTATACAGTATAAAGATACAAATACGAGAATAATTTTATTCAACTTTGGCCAGAGCTAATTCTAAATTTTTCATGATGATAAAGAAATCTGAATTTGAGAATTAAATGGTGGACCTGACATTAATGCACATAAATCCGTCCCACCATTTCAACCATAACATCCAAACAGATGATCCAAATGTCCTGATATTTTTACAGCTAATATAGGATAGATGGAAGAAGATATTACTCTTCTACAAATCCTCCAGATTCTTCATTCTTAAATTACAAATTTACACGTCAATATGGTGGACGAATCTGGATTGTTTTCCAGGTCAACTTCGAAACGTCAACTTCCTTTTGATTATTAACCCTCCATTTGACTCTATTACTTGTTGGGGTGAATTTATTGTGGTGGGGGGGGGGGTATTTGAGGCTCCTAATATGCCTATATAAGGAACTAGTGGTGAATGGAATATGGGTGGATATTTTTCTTATCATCTTTTGTTTCATGTTTCATTGTATGGTTATGCTTCCAAATTTCCTTTGTAATGTTTTCCATTTACATGTAAGTTTTTTTTGTATATTTATGTTATTAATCAAATTCTTTATATTATATATTTTCCATTTCATTTATTAAAACTTTATTATCACAACGCACAATGATATCTCTGTGTTTTTGTGAATTAGTTCACAGATAGGTGTGAATTTCATTCACACACACGGAGGAGTGCTCGTTATTTCCGCGGTTTTAATTTCTTCAATCCAATACCTGTTAGTCATCTTCCACCAACCATTGAGAGTATACCATCAATGGAGGGATAACCCTTTAATGGGTTGATCTTAGGAGGATGAAAAGGCTGGATTGAATGTTATTTTATGAACGAATTGTTGTTAATTGGATAATTAATTTAAGACATCCATTCTTCAGTAATTTCTACTCTTCATCATTACTGTGTTTGAGAAAACTAAATTCAATTACTAAATGACCATATACCTCAAAGAGATCATGAATTTGTTTATCTAAGTCTATAGTGGATTAGTAATTGTGTTTAGTAAGCACCAAACTGAAAAATAATGAAGGTAGTGTTATTTTTGAAGAATGGATTCATCAAGAATTAATAAAACCAAAATTGTCTAAAGAAGTAAAATTAATTCCATCCACCCCGAGTATAATCCTAAGATCAACCCATTTTATTTTAATTGAATTCACTTAGGTTTCTTAGTGTTCTTTAAACCATCCAAAATCAAACCCAAAGTTGGCTTCTTCATATCCCATCCTTCACCAATTCATAGCGTCTCAAGGTTTCTTTTTCGGTCCCTATGGATTCGACCCCTACATGTACTAAATCGACCGCTTTTACCAGTAGGGTAAATTTGGGTGCAACTAGTTGGGTAATTCTTCTCATGCACCCTCAACTTCCTTGTACCATAAGCAACAACATGGACTCTTTTCCTGAGAACACATCCCAACCCTAATCCTGAAGCATCGCAATACACCACGTATCCTTTCCCTGATTTTGGAAAGATCAAGATAGGTGTCGTTGTAAGTGGAACATTCAGTTCTTGGAAATACTTCTAACATTATTCCGTCCATTGAAATGATCTATTCTTCTTTGTTAATGCTTTCATAGGTGAAGCTAGTCCTGATAAGTCACAGACAAAGAGTCAATAATAACCAGCTAGACCAAGAAAACTTCATATTTCAAAGATATTCTTTGGCGGTTGCCAAGAAAGAACAACTTCTATCTTTTTCAGATCCACTAAAACACCTTTATCAAAAACAACCTGGCCCAGAAAAAATACCTCTTGTATTCAAAAATCACACTTTGATAATTTGGAATACTACTGATTGCCTCTCATGATTTCCAACACTATTGCCAAGTGTTGCTCAAGCCCAACCCTTGTTCTTGAATACACCAATATGTCGTCCACAAACCCCACAACAAAAGAATCCAGATATTTATGAAATATATGATTCATCAAATCCATGAAGAACGTTGGTGCATTTATTAGACCAAAATGCATGACTACATATTCGTAGTGGTCATATCTTTTTCTGAAAGATGTATTTGGAATATCCTCCTTCCGAACTCGCAATGGTGATATCCTGATCGCAAGTCAATCTTGGAGAACCATTGAGCTCCCCTTAATTGATCGAATAGATCATCAATGTGTGGAAGTGGATATCTGTTCTTTATTGTAACTTGGTTAAGATTATGATAATCAACACACATGCGAAGAGTTCAATCTGCTTTCTTTACAAACAAAACCGGTGCTACCCACAGAGACATGCTTGGCTGAATAAAACCCTTGCTTTACAGCTCCACTAACTGAAATTTCAATTCTCGTAACTCTATTGGTGCCATCCTATAAGATGGAAGGGAAATAGGACTTGTCCCCAAAAGGAGATTAATCGTAATATCCACTTCTCTTATACATGGATATCCTTAGATGTTTTTAGAAAAAACTTCATGAAATTGATCCACCACAGCTAGAAAACTATTTTTCCTCACTCTATTCCAATGATGCCAAAGCCAACAATACCAATGGGTAAGAGATCATTCCCAACATTGGTTCCAACAAGATCTTTTCACTTTTCATTACCATTCTCTCTCCTATGAAGAGATGCCCCATGTCATCCTTAGTCATGAAACTAACCGTTTTCCTATAACAGTCGATGTGAGCCTTAAACCTTGTCAACTAATCCATACCCAGGATTACATCATAGACATCCATGTCTAACATGGAGAAGTCCCATTTCAGTTTAACTCCATCAAAAGTTATAGCACATGATCCACACATGAATTCTTGACATTCCCTTTCACCAAGACGAGTTTGCAGTTTCAAGACAGTAGGCATCATTTCTAGTTTAATGTTCATAAAATCAGCAATACGAGAAGCAAGAAAGAAATGCGATGCAATAGTATCAAACAACAATTTCATGAGGGTATAATTCAAAATAATTTTACCTCTCACCATAGATGGTCCAACCAGATCATCGACCATCATCTGATCAGCTCCATACAATTGCTTTGTGACTGCACATTGCTCTTTATTGCCTTGTTGAGATTTCCCTGCCTGAGGAGTCATGGTATTCATAGAATCACCATAACTAGATCTATTCTGCTGGCAAGACTGATTTTTCTATCCTCACGTTGTCGAAGAATACGATGCTTATGACACCTGGGAAGTGTCACGCGCACCCGACCTCGGAGAATTTTTTACAATAGCGTTGTAGATGCCCATATGCTTGCAATTGTGGCATGCTCTCGGTGGTGTTGTACATTCTCATTTCATGTGATCATTCAAACCACATTGAAACAACCTGCTTTGTTCTAGGGTCATGGAGGAAGGTTGATTGATCTCGTCGTCTGGTTTTGATTCGCACTCCCACCTTGGAAGTAGGTGTCCCTCTTCCGTGTGTTCCCAGCATTGGAGTTCCCACCCATTCTCGTGGGTATCATCATGCATCCTCCTATCAATCCCATGATATCACGTTCAAAAACCGTTTCTCTGTTCACCATCTCTATATAATCTTTAATACAGAGCACCACAATCTTCGATCGAATCTCCTATCTTTGCCCCAATTTGAAGATGCGTGCCTTCAAAGAAGCACATTTCGCAACCTCTGGTGCAAAAAAGACTAAATTCATGATCTTAGCCACATAAAATGTGACAGAGATGCTCTCCTATTTCAAGTTGAAGAAGTCCGTCATTTTCTGGATCTTGATCGTGTGAGAATATAATTGTTTGTTAAAAAGTCCATTAAAATCCTCCAATCTAAGGCCTTCATCCAATCTAGAATGCACCGCTAAATCCCACCACTGACGTGCAAGGTCCTCGAGCATATAAGTCACCAGATTTACCTTCAACTCCACTAGTGTGCTTATGAAATCAAATATATGATTCATCCTACTTAGCCACACCTCCGCCTTCTCGGGTTCATCATCAACCCTAAAGTTTGGAAGATTCTGCTTCATGAACTGGATGGTATGATCCACATGTCATGGCTCATTCCTCCGGTTCCCCGTATCCACATCTTGAAAAGCATTGAAAATACTCTGAACCAGCTCTTGGTTCACAAATGGTTTAGGTGCAACCCCATTCTCCACATCTTCTTCGTGTAGGTTTCGACGACACCTACCGGGTTCCATTTTCTAAACCAACAACAAACTCCATCAATCTCACTCTCTAGCAATTTTTGGCTTAGAATTTCAAATTCTATCACATCAACTATCACAAAATTGTTCTCAAACAAACTTTTTCCATGTTCAACGATTTTTGAAAACATTAAATGTACTTTTTAAAAATTGATATATTTTCAAAATACACCAAATGACTTGTTTTCAAAGTCTTTCAGTTGAAAACAATTACATCATTTTTCAAAAAAAAATGGCACTTTTCACCAAATTCTTACTCATTCCCCTCAAAGAGATATGAAATCCTAGTGGGAAGTCATTCCTCTATAATGCATGTCATTCTCATCTCATTAGCTAAACCCATGACAACGAGATTTCCAACATTCTAGAAGTGTATCAAATACACTATGTACCCAACACCTAGGTTACATGAAGTTCATCCTAAATGGGTTAGCAACATCCTTTTATGCTATACATTTCATGTTCTGACAATACTACTCCTGTCTAGGATGACCACCCAAGGAATTGACAAGAAGGAATTATAACTCCAAGACCAAGAACATCGATGACAACTTGTTAGGAAAGGACTGAAAAAGCTGATACCATTTGTAATGTCCCACCAAATCTCATTGGCATGAGAGTGCAACGAGTCATTACTAGGCCCTAAGCGACATCCCCAAGATCCCAAAGGCGGGAAATAAATGCAGAAGGGTTTCAAAAACAATTGGTGGATGATTTACCAATTATGAAAATAAACTCATCCATTGACCATTCACTATATGATGCATGAAACAAATGAAAGACCAATCAACACCTTCATTTATGTTAATCCACATTAGAGTACACAATAGCAGAGCACCAAACCAAACATCAAAATAGACAGCGGAAGAACAACTCAAGACTTTCAAAAGACACCACGACCCTGTGGTCCACAAGCTCCAAGCTTCACAACATCTCCCAACCATCACCACGAGCCACTAGTAACGAGATGCTTTACCTTTACCTGTGTCTCAGAATACAACATCTAAAAAAGTACCAAACTACCAAAGCAGGGGTGAGTATAAAACATAGTCGGTTTTCCCCAAGGACATCCCTACTCACGCCACTAGGAGAGAAGAGTTAGCCACATTTATATAAAATCATTTTATATAAAACATTTTCACCAAAGTAGTTTATAACTAAATATAAACAAGTTTTCCAAAATCATCCATGCTCAAAACCTCAAATTGAAATTTAAACCCGCTTTTCCAACATGATATTTTTCTAGAAAAATAACCAATCAAATTTCCAAACTATTTCACAAACATCCCGATTTGGCATTTCCAACCAGTTCACAAACCAGAGAAATCAACCATGCATGCATCGTTATGACAGTTCCATACTCATGAGTGGCCTCTCATCGATCTACCAAGTTGTCACAAGGTAATTATTTCCCTTCTGCCATTACAAATTTGGAACCGGGCACATGGTCATATTTCAACCATGGCTCGTACATAAAGTCACCACGTGCCATTAAACGTTTAGCACATAGCACAAGGTCCTATTTCAACAAAGCCTCATACATGAAATGTGAACACACACCACACCTTCCCAACAATCATGAAAAACCATCCTTTTAATAAAACACCCTATATTGAAAACCATTTTCCATCCAATCATAGTGTGTTCAAACAATTCAAACCATTTCAATAAAGCTGCTTTTTTTAAAACCAAATCCATCAAAACCATTTCAATAAAACATCCTTTTTATTGAAAAACCAAATCCATCAAAACCATTTCAATAATACACACTTTTTTTTGAAACGCATTTCTCATAAAACCATTTACATTTTCAGAAATTTCATAATTTAAAATCAACATTTTAAATTCAAATAGCCATGTCACTTTGCACATAATTCACCAAGATTTCATAATTTCATCAAAACCATAAATCACCACTAAAGATGATTTATTCCATTCTTTTCAAAATAAATTCCATTAAAATAACCAATTTGAAACTAATCCAACCAATTATAACAATAGGAGTCAAGAGTGAGGCCACCTACCTCAACAAAAAGGAGATACCAAGAAACTGATGAAGAATGCTCAAGAACACTGGGTCAAATCTCCAAAAACCCACCTTAGATCTCTTCTCCTAACACAACCAAGAACAAATATCATTATATGTGGAATCAACACACTAAGATCAACCCATAACGGGTGAAAGTAAATGAAACTGAGACAAGAAGATAAGTAGATCTGAGTAGATCTATGAAAACTATCAAGAATGAAGGATAACGATCACATACCTCAAGAATCTGGCTTCGATTCACCAAGAAAAGACTTCAGATCATCTCTGAAATGATGGGAGAACCCTATTTGACCATAGGAGAACCAAAATCTTATGATCTTTAATGAGTAAATTAGAGGCAAAACGAGTTAGATCCACAATTTAAGGATCTAATTTTAAGTGACCGCAGGGTTAGTCTGCATGGCTTGACAAACCGTGTGCTAACCGTGTGTTAACTGCTACCTAGGTCACCCTTCTTGCATGGTTTGGCCGTAGGGTTATACAAACTGTGCACCGACCATGTGGAAGACACTGCAACCAAGGTTTGATACACACAGTTTAGTCGCACGGTTTGGACAACCCGTGCGCTGACCGTGCGACTTACCCTTTACCTCCATCCTTATCCCAGGTTCTCCCGAGTCTCCCATTCATCATCATTAACTTTAAAACCAAGAAAAGAATCAAGAAAGTGTTACATACGAGATTCCATGGGTCCTATAATATTTCAATTTGATAAATATTAACACACAATGTTCATTTGTTAGGTATCCATATAATGAGTAAAAAAACTAAATATTTGGAGAATCCAAATTGACTGCAAGGAGTAACAAATTGTAGATAAAAAATGCAAATTAACAAGTAAATAAAGGAATGAAAATATATCTGATATGATTAAATTGTATATTTTTACCTATTCATCTTTGGTAATAAGAAGAGACTTTTATCCATATGTTTTCATTTAAACACTACATCTTCTTTTACCACTATTTCATTAATATGATTTGAATCTGATGAGGTCAGTTATTTAGTAGTAATATGAGCACTAAATAATCTATATTTATGTTACAGGGGAATACCTTCAATTTTTATTCATATATACACCTGATAAATTTTTGAATTTAATTTATTCATAATTAACATAGTAACTCATCTATTGGAAACAATCATGATAAAAACATATCTTGTATAAATTTAAAAATTTGACTTCTTCCCAGATATACTGGAGTATTTCATTTATATTATCAAGAGAAATTTAGTCTATTATGAATTTGACATACATTTGTTCTTTAATTTCAACTATTAAATTACTACCAGATTGTATCATCGTATCTGCATTAACCATAATTTTTTTTTGTAAATGATGATATTGTATTAGGTGGGTAAAGGTGCATTGTGAATATTTTTTTGTTTGGTTGGTCTATTTGTTAGATTATTTTTATTCTAAATTTCTTTTCATAACCTTCCATTGTCTGTATATAATAACATTCATCAGTTAAAACCATTTTTATTCATTTGATAAATGTTTTTCATGAAAAATAAATTGAAAATGAAATATTTATTTTGGCAGGTCATTTTTACGATTTGATAGATGCTATAAATGTTCCAACATATTGTCTGAATGAATTAATATCAACGTCATCCAGTGGAATAGGTAGCTCGGTGGTCGGCACACGAGCTATGTCAATCACCACTCTCACATGACCTATTGAATGTTTTTTGTTTTGTAGAGTATCATTTTGAATATTGAACATGGTATCCCTCACAAGAAAGTGATAGGTGAGTTTTGATGGATATAAATTAAAATAATTTCACACTGTAGAATATCATTATAGGAAATGTGTCAGTTTCTAAATAATTCACATTTCAAACAATTTATTATGATAATATTTATTACCTCCTATAAGATTTCTCTGTGAGAGGAATGACTCATCTCAATGATGGTGGATGGTGGGGGGGATCATCACATAGTGGTTTTTATTTGATTTTTTATTCTATTTTCCTCCTCCCCATAACATTTTATACCCACATATATTACCAAGGAAATTTTTATTCCATATAATCTAATCATGATCACATATCTTTTATTTTTTTATCTTTATACCCACGTTCATTTACATTCACAAAATTTGTTCGGTGAGTAACCCAAAAACCCATACCTATGATACAACCATATTGATATGGTCTCTTAAAAGATACTAAAGGTTTATATTCATCCGGTACTGCTAAATATGATTACTATGTCTAATTCAATTAGAAAATATACTAAAATATTTAATAATTTTTATATAATACAAATTTCAATAAATTTGTTTTGGTATATCATACTTAAACATGATAACCACAATTTTTGTGTGTTTTTAACTATTAGTATCCCATCATTAGTTACACATGCCTTCATCTATAGCACATAATGGGGGATGGAAGTGTCTTTGGATTTGGAATAATAAATATTTATATAAATTGCGGAATATAATTATGTGGTTATTTCATGTCACAAAAAATATTTATAGTTGATATAAAATATGTAGTTGTTTTTGTGAAGTAAAGAATATCACATATTTGGTTTATGGTAGGGGTGCATTGGTTTATATTTTCATTTCATATGTTCAACACTATGTTTATATTTCATAAATTAACAATAATTAATCCAATTGTTTAACCCATGTATTATCAGAAAATTTATTATCTAACATAAAGTACATGAACATATTTCCCCTCTTGACATCCAAAAAATGCATCCCACTCTTCTTCGATTACTGGGTGTTCATACATATGTGGTGGAAAAGAATGTATTCTTTCATATATAATACCCATTTAACATATTAATCATATTTCATCATATATTATTCTAGTAGGATTGTTATATTCTTGGGTAATATCATTAAATATAGTAATTAGTTTTGTAAAATTGGAATCACTCTATCTATTGCTAGATTTTAAATTATAGAGATTCAGTACAAATCACAATTCTATATATTTTGTACAACCATCAAAAAATCATGTCTTTAGACATCCATTTATCTTATCAATATTTTTTGGAAATCAGAAATATCATATTAAAATATCATTTTCAATTCTTCAATACTATCATCATCATAATTCATACCTTTAATTACATCATTGATACAATCTTAAAAATTTTCCACATGTGTAATCAAATCAGATGATCAATAAAACATATTTTTTTCCAAATCTCTAGATATATTAATTTTGTTCCACATGTTTAGGAAAAAAATTATAAATTTATATATTCTATTAAAGTCAAGTGTTCTTCCAACTCCTATATACACATTTGTCATGAATAAAAATATCATAAACACAGAAAAAGGATTTGAGAGGGGTGTTATACATGATATTTTGAAATCATAATTAAATATTTCAGCCGATATTCATACATAATTGTCATATGATTTTCATGAATCTATAATATATTAATATCCATCCTATTTGATTTGGTAATATTAATACTTGACAAAGTAAATAAATACCAAAAATCATCTTTTCAAATAAGGGGAACCCATAACAAAAATGTTTCAATAAATTTTAGCATTCTTTGAATGAAATGGGTAACTTAAATTAATAAATGAATTTATTCAACCATGGTAGGATATATCCTCTAAATTCTTCCAAAATGATCAATGGTACATGTCATGGGATTACTAAAGCTCAGGATAGTTCATGAAACATAGGTTCATGTCTAAAAGAGATGGGGGATGAGTCCCAGGAAACAAAATGAAATAATAACTATTTGGGAGATGATGATGATGTGGATAATAGTTGTCTCATTAAATATAAATATTCTTAGGTTAGAGAGTTGGTTAAGAACAATAAAAAAATTCTTAATTTTTTTCTAAAGTTGAAAAATATTTTGCATTAGTTTGATTCCTATAAGGAGATCCTTGATTGGTGTGGATTTGGGAAGGCTTATCTAGATAGACTTACATGCAATCATGTTGAGGAAACCATTATAGTTTCAACATTAGAAGAAATCCTTCAAAAGTATAGTTATTTTAGTAACCGTACACATTCCATAGTAATATATTGTTTCCATTTTCTAGTTTCATAATTTATATTTAAACAAAAAAATCATTAATTTTATGAAGGTATATTTATAAAGGGATTATGACTAAAGTGAAAATAGATTTCATGTGGGTGAAGTAGTAAATTCATTCAACTTATGTGTGAACATAAAAATCCATATTATGGAATAGACATCTTAATAAATGATCAGTATTAATACCCTATCATCATGAATTTTAGCATCAGTTGTATAGACAATAATGTTTAAAATCCTATCAGTGAGGGACTTAACATCAGTTATTAAATAATTAATGTTAAAATTTATAATTAATTTTAATTTTAATTGACAGAGAACATTGATTTTAATGTCAGTTATATGTATAACTGATCTTAGAAGTAATTTTTTGGTACCTGGCACTATTTTGACTTTTCACAAATTACATTTTCATGGTTTTTTATGCTTATTATAAAATAGACATTATTAAAATGATTTTTAACATTGGTTGATAGTAAAATGGTGCTAAAATCATTGTTTTGACTATTAGTTATATAAATAAAAAATGTTAAGGTAATATTTCAATTCACACCCACGTAATATTTCAATTTCACTACAACACACCCATTTAATTCATTTTCTACCATATAATTTTATCATGTCACGAACATAATTTTTACAATATGTTATTTAACATTAGCTTCCACCCAATTTTATATTCCTAAATTACACCTCCATCATCATTTCAATGCTTCATCATTCCACAAAGTCTTCATTTCATCAAATTTCCATGGTATTTATAATATTTTATCATTATTTATTTTCTTTTATGATATAAGGTATTCATATATATATATACATATATATATATAAAGTTGAGGATTTTATTAATAAGATGAATTATTTGGATTGAGAATAAATGCAAAATCTCTTGAATGATATTTTTTAAAAAAATTCCAAATTTATCTTGAGTTCTTCCTTGAAAATGAAAAATCATCTCTATATACATAAAAATATCATTTCCAATCTATGAAAAATTGTCAATATTTGTGACCAATATGGTATATTTAAGTGTGAATATGGAGTTTAAATAAAGGTACTTATGTGGTAAATAATATTTTTTACACTAAAAATGGTATGATATGTAAGATTCATTTCCATGACTCATGGGTGATGAATAACGATTATTCTGTTTACTATTTGAGGTGGAGCTTTGGGAACACATTGGATTGATGGTCATACCATGAAGGTAAAACACAAAGGTTTATCAATATAGATATATGATTTATATTTCATACAATAGGTCATGGATGATCTAATTAAATTTGAGATTACTAATTATTTTCATATATTCAAAATGATTATCTTGAATTCAGGAATCAATATTAATTTTTGATTCAAAAATTTAGTAAGATATTCCCTTATCAATTAATATTTTAAGACAAAAAAATTAATACATAATTCAAT
The DNA here is from genome assembly GCA_963277665.1 of Viscum album. Classification (NCBI taxonomy): domain Eukaryota; kingdom Viridiplantae; phylum Streptophyta; class Magnoliopsida; order Santalales; family Viscaceae; genus Viscum; species Viscum album. Next base: position 44,739,916 of record OY728162.1, read on the forward strand.
GTTATATTACAAAATTCCCATCCAATCATTTTACATATAATTAAATTATAATAATCATTGTATATTGTTATGAAATATAAATATAGATCTCTAGATAAATCAAAATATATATTTGAAAAAAATATAATGTTATAAAGGATTTAATAATTTAATTATGAGTTACATTAAAAAAATTTTATATAACATTTATTGGTACTTTATTTTAGTTGATTTTTTTGTATTTTATTCATAAATTTAATTTGATGAAAATATTTTAAATTTATTCATATAATGATCCATCAATAATATTCATTTTAGTATTTTAGAAATATTTTATGAAATACAATTCAATAATATATAAATGAAAATTTTAACAAAACTTATTAAATTGTTGGTTAATAATAAACATTCATTTTGAAAAAAGACATATATTTTGATACATTGATTATTCTTCTCATTTCAATGTTGTATATAAACAATATTTTTTCAGATCAAAATAAATTTCACATCAATATAATTATTTTGTTTCATAAAAAAATTATGAAATAGTGTATTCAATTTAGTCTTTCAATAGTAAAATTTAACTACAATACATAATTTATAATAAGTAAACAATATGTAATAATTAATATATATGTAGAAAACTTATATGTATTGAGGGATAAAGGGAATAAAGGAACTGTTGTCGTTAATTGGGATGACTTTAAGAAGAGTGCGAGGACTACCAATGAGAAGGGATGAGAGGGGGAAGGGTGTTAGTGATGATTGTAGAATATCTCAATGGTGGTGGGTGGTGAATATACATGGAGGGTACGAGTTTTGAAGTATTGGTTGAGGTCTGTAGACATCATGGATATTTTGAAAAAACATATAATACCATTAGATGTTGTTATGGGTTGTATGACTGTTATATATAAATAATGAATATAGATACTCAATATACTTGAGGGGGTTAATTTTATACTTTAAAAATTTCTTTGTAACCTTTAAAGATGGTGTGAAACATTAGTTTTTATCCATAAGGAAAAACAATGTTTAACATGGTTAAACAAGGTAAATTCATAAGACTTCTTTGTTCTACAAACATACAAGGTTCTGGAAATATGGTTCCAGAAATGAAACTTAAGAAAAGATCACGAGGAAAAGATTCAAACTTCAATCGTATAGAATCTTATTAATCAGAGTAAAAAACACAAGGAATTATAAGATAGTTATTGTCACGAACCAGATCTGGTCGCCACCATTAATGGCACCAAACCTGGCCCGTGGCAAGGCCCGAAGGGCGTTCCCTATCCCCACGGGCTGGCACAAGTTCCCGGGTATCAATCAAATTTGGTTTGGGAACGATTTACCCGAGTATGAAAGCATAAATAAAAAAAACAATCAATTATTAGAATCTGAAATTTTCATGATAAACAATTCATAACAAAACCATATCGAAATACATATGTTCAAAGACACTAAAAGTGGTCTAAAAACAAATAATTACAACATAAAGACATCCCCATGGACTCCACATGACAAGGGGATCATCACCCGCAAGTCGTCCCCGCAACTCCGCCCCAACGATGGGGACTAACATCCCGAACTGCCATCACCCTTAGCCTTCCCATTACCTGATTCAAGAATAAGTAGGTCTACTTACACCCAAGGGGTGTGAGTATGGTGTGAGCCTAAGCCCAATAGGATACCACCAGATGATTCCAAAGAGCATGCAATACAATGTGAACAAAACAAGCAATTTTTTTACACAAGTTGAAACTTTGTTTAAATTTAAAGAAATGCAACTTTCAAATGAAAACAGTTTTCAATCCGAGAATTTCAGAATGCTAGAATATTAAATAGACATGTGAGCTACTGTAAAGTACTGCCAAAAACAGCCCACAACAAGGGTAAATACCAAAAATCCAATGAGCATCATAATCGGGAACACCCCTAAGAACTAGGTTGTCTCGGGCCCTATGTACCTCGTACCTCGGTGTAGAGTAACCAAAGAAAAATCCATTCTCGTGCACGAGCCACTAGTAGGGAACATACCCATAACCTAGTGGTCCCCAATAATTATCCAAATAGTTTAGTTGGAGTTGTCGTTATCCACATGCTAAGTGGAACAAGGACGAAACCCATCCAATCCACTAGCCGTACTAGTACAAATCCGCCCCACCTAGGTACCCGGGATTCCCCATTTTGTGCTCAAACAATTTCAGCAAACAAAACACATCCTTTTTCATATAAAATATCACTACTGGTCACAAACAAATTGTACAGTATATACAAACATTTTATACCATTTAAAACACACAATAAAACAATTTTATTTCCAATAAAACAACCTCTCAAAACATCACATTGTTTTGCACCCAAAGCACTTTAAGATATCCAGCATTCACACTATGTTAACACTTCTAAGTTATTAAAACAAAATTTCAGTTCAAAAACGTTTAATGAAACCAACAATTCAGTTATGAGGCATCCCAAAATGAACCAATAAAATATTTGAATGAAAAACCCCCAATTTCACCAAAAATTGGAACTTAAAATTCATCTGCATTATAAATGCAACTAAAAACAATTTTTACAGAAACATTCAAGTGAAATAAACATTAAGGTACCATGAAAAAATAAAGGTAATGCACAAAAATTTCACACACAATCGAATCACCTACCAAATTAACAAAAACCCTTGAATCTCCGTGCGAAAATCAAATCGCACCTCCGCCGCACAAAGAGAGACTTAGATCAAACCTAAAACCACACAAATTGGCCATGAAAGCCCAAAGTTAAACCCTAGGTTCAAAATACTAGTTTCTGGACATTATTAAACTCAATTATAACTGAAGAAACCCTAAGAACAATGAGTTAAACCCAAAGTAATTTGAAAGAAGAATGAAAAGGGCTCATTTACTTGAAGTATCTTGAAGTAATCACTACAAAACTCTAGTATCTGAAATTTAAAAGAGCCAAAATTTAGGGTACGTTTGAAAAAGATGTATTATCTCATTTAGGAACTGGAATGGAGGAAAAAGATTGATAATTGAGAGTGATATGAAAGAAACACTTTGCCTATTAAAATCTGGGCGATTTGAGGAACCCTAAGATGTTCGGCACCAAATCGCGATTATCCAGAGCTCCAAAGAGGTGGGAGAGAGTTCAGACGCGCGGCCGGGTTACTTGGTCTTGGGTGAGACTTGGAATCACCAAAAAATCCCAAATATGGAATAGTTTATAACAAAATAACATTTTATTTTTAAAACAGGATTTGGGATTTCGGGCAGGCCCAACCCCATAGATAAAAACCCAAATAAACCCTAGTTATGGATTTATAAAAGCTCCAAATTACCTTGGTGTGTTAATAGGATAGGGTAGGTAAATTATAAATTTGAATGGATGAAAAATGTTGAAAAATGAAAATGTTATAAAAGATACAATATTTATATTTTAATCTGGAATTGGGTTCACGGTTTGGCCCAATTCATGAATACTCATCTATTCCTCCCCAAAACCTAGGGAAAACCACAAAACAAAGAAAGGATGTAAATTAAATAAAAAATACCTTTAAAATATGTCTTGTATGTGACAATTCTCCCCACCATGAGGACTTTCCGCCCCAGAAAGTCAACATGAATCTCGGTTGGAAAACAAGAATGGGTACTCTTCCTCGACCCATGACTTTCGCTCCCATGTCTCATGTGTATCATTCCCATGCTGCCATAAAACCCAGACTAAAGGAATAGACTTTCCTCGAAGTATCTTCTCTTGGGAGTCCACTATTTTCACCGACCTCTCAATGATAGACAAGTCAGGCCCTATCTCCAGTTCTTCCCAACTCAACACATGGGATGGATCTGGATTGTATTTATTCAACTGAGAGACGTGGAAGACATCATGGATAGATGTCAATTGATAATGTAAGGCCAAATTGTATTCCACCTTGCCGATATGCTCGGTGATCTAAAAGGTTCCGACATACCGTGGCATCAGCTTACCTTTCTTCCCCAATCGACGATGGCCCAGACGAGGGGCCACTTTTAAGAATACCCTGTCACCCACAGAAAACTCTAGGTATCGATGCCTCCGGTCAGCATAAGATTTATGATGACTCTGAGCTATCAATAAGAGCCTCCTGATCAACTTGACCTTCTCAGAAGTCTCTTGCACAAGGCTAGGCCCCAACAGTGAAGTCTCTCCTTCCTCAGCCCAACATAGGGGGGATCGACAAGGCCGACCATAGAGGGCCTCAAAAGGGGCCATTCGAATTGTGGATTGGTAAGTATTATTATAAGAAAACTCTACCAATCCAAAATGGCTATCCCAAGAACCTCCAAAGTCCGGGACACATGCGCGAAGCATGTCCTCCAATATCTGATTCGCCCGCTCTGTCTGACCATCCGTCTGTGGGTGGTATGCCATGCTCATCTTAATCTGAGACCCCAATGCCTTATGAAGGCCTTCCCAAAATCGAGAAGTGAAGTGGGGGTCTCTATCTGAGAAAAAAGATAATGGTACACCATGGAGTCTCACCACTTCATGAAGATACAAATGGCCCAACTCATCTACTTTAGTCATATCTTTTATCGGAATGAAGTGGGCTGATTTGGTCAGACGATCAATCACCACCCAAATAGCATTCTTACCCCGTGGTGTATGAGTTAAGCCAATAATGAAGTCCATGGCGACCTCTTCCCACTTCCAGGTAGGAATGTGTAGTGGTTGGAGCAAACCGGATGGCCTTTGGTGCTCTGCATTCACCTGCTGACATGTGTAGCATCTTGAAACAAAGTCTTCTATGTCCCGTCTCATACCAGGCCACCAAAACTGCCGAAGAACATCATAATACATCTTAGTGGCACCCGGATGGACATCCCACTGAGACTAGTGGCTATCTTGCATCACCACCTTCCGTAGAGATAATGACACTACTGAATGACCCATGAAGCACAAGATGCCCTCGGGAGATGACGACTAATCAGAGGGTGTCTCCCCACCATGAAGGAACTGCTTAGACCGCTGAAAAAGATCATCACTGGGCTGTTTCTGCTGAATCAACTCCAATAAAGAAGGAGTCAATTGGACGCTTTCCATGAATTCCCCTCCACTGTATTCCCTGGTCTCCACATGCATCTGATAAAGGAGACCCATCGATGTCCACTCATCACTAGACTTCCTCAAAGCCTGCACTGGAACTCTTCTGCTCAAAGCGTCAGCCACTACATTACCCTTTCCTCGGGTATAGACAATGTCAAAGTCAAACCCCTCCAAGTACTCGATCCAGCGACGTTGCCTCAAGTTGAGGTCCTTCTGTGAGAAGATATAATCCAAGATTTTATGATCAGAGTATACCACAAACTTCTCCCCAAAGAGGTAGTGACACCAATTCTTCAGAGCATGCATCACCGTTGCCAACTAAAAGTCATGGGTTGGGTAGTTATTTTCATGTGGTCGAAGTTGGCGAGAGCCATACGCGACCACATGATCATCCCGCATAAGCACGAACCCAAGACCCATACCTGAAGCATCACAATAGACCACATATCCCTTTCCAACCTCTGGAAAAATCAGCACGGGTGAGGTAGTCAGCCGCCTCTTCAGCTCCACGAACGATGCCTGAAATTCTGGACCCCATACAAACTTCACCCCTTTCCGAGTGAGGGAAGTCATCGGTGAAGCAATCCGAGAGGAATCCTGAACGAATCACCTGTAATAACCAGCCAAGGCAAGAAAACTCCTGATCTCGAACACATTCTTCAGTTTTTCCCACGACATGACTGCAATAATTTTTTCAGGGTCCACTGAAACTCCATGCTCTGAGATCACATGCCCTAGAAATCTCACCCCTCTGATCCAGAAAGTGGACTTTGACAACTTTGCATAGAGGCGATGATCTCGTAATGTACCCAAAACGATACTCAAGTGATGTTCATGTTCCTCCTCAGAACAAGAGTATACCAAAATGTCATCCATGAACACCACAACAAAGGAATCGAGATACTGATGGAACACCCTATTCATAAGTGCCATAAATACCGCTGGAGCTTTGGTCAATCTGATGGGCATGACCAAATACTCAAAGTGGTCGTACCTGCTTCGAAAGGCTGTCTTAGGGTTATCTGACTCCTTCAACCTGAGTTGATGATACCCTGAACGCAGGTCTATATTTGAGAACCACTTTCCCCCCTTCAACTGATCAAACAAATCACCTATTCTGGGAAAAGGGTATTTGTTTTTAATTGTTACCTAATTCATCTTCCGGTAGTCAATGCACAACCTGAGGGATCCATCACCCTTTTTTGAAAACAACACAGGAGCGGCCCAAGGAGAGACGCTCGGGCGAATGAATCCTTTGGAATCTAAGTCTTCCAGCTGTATCTTTAATTCCCTCAACTTGGTGGGGGCCATGCGATAAGAGGGAAGAGATATCGGCTCTGTTCCCAGCACCAGATCAATCGAAAACTCCACATCCCGCTCCGGGGGAAAACCAGAAAAATCATCATGGAATACCTCGGGAAACTCATTCACTACACGAGGTAGTGCACCTTCAGGGGAAAGATCATCCTCTAGCACAACCGAAGATAGCTAGAAGATAACACTTCCCAACATTGGGAGTAGAGGCCCTGTGCAACTTGATCATGGATCCCATTCTCCATGAAGAACCTGACGACTCCCATCCGGTGCCATGAAACTCACACGCCGTCTGTAGCAATCGATGTGTGCCTAGAGGTGTACTATCCAATCCATCTCAATTATGACATTAAAAAGTTCCATATCTAAGACCAAGAGGTCCCACTCCATCTCAACCCCTGACACAGAAAGTGCACACGTGGGGCACCTGAGGCCATGCTCCTTCTTCGTTCCCAACGGTATCACCAACTCCATCTCAAAAGACATCAACTAAGTTGGAAAATTCAGAAAGTCCACAAAATGTCTAGAAATTAATGAAACAGAGGCACCAGTATCAAAAAGATCAGTAGCTATAGAAGATGCGATCAGAACGGTACCTCGAACTGTCGACGGTCCCGCCTCTGATCCTGCTGGTGACTGATCCACTGCATGGAGATGTCCTGTATCTGCCTGAGGACAACCGCTAGTCTGTGGTTGTGCCCTGAACTGGATCTACCCAGAAGATGATCTAACCCTACCACAACGAACACCAAATCGAGATCCCCCAGTCCACGATGGCTTGGACTGTGCTGGCACTCCTCTTGAAGCCACTGACCCTGCCCCACTTGGGAGTGGACGTTCCACATCGCAGAAGTGCTGCAAATGCCCTATACCTCCACACTGGTGACAAGGCTTCGGAGGAAGAGGACATGCTTGTCGGATATGCCCAGGCCTCCCACATTGGTGGCACACGACCGATCTTGCATCAAAAGCCGCAGAAGAGAACTTCCTGGAAGAGTGGCCTGAACTGCCCCCTCCTTTCTTCACATGATCCTCCCACTTCCTTTTCGTTTCTGAGGAGCTACCACTGCCCACTGCTGATACTGAACAATATAAAGTAGCCCTGACTTTCCTATCAATCTCCACCATGCATGCCCGATCAACAACCTCAGTATAGGTCCTCAGCTTAAACAAGAACACCTGGGAGTATATCTCTGGTCGCAAGCCTTTCTCAAACCTATGGGCCTTCGCTTACTCATTAGAGACAATTTCTAGAGCATACCGAACCAACTCAGTGAAACGGTTGGCATACTCCATCAAAGATATATTCCCCTGAACAAGTTCCATGAACTCTCTAGACCTGACATAAGCCAACACCTCAGGGAAATACTATTCCTTGAAGAAAGCCTTGAAATATCCATAGCGCATCTGCTCATTCTTCCCAGACTAAAGCACTGACTCCCACCATTTACTGCTGGGACCCTCCAATAGAAATGAGGCACACTTCACCCTGAGCTCCTCGGGTGTTTCCAGGAACTCAAACATAGGCTCGATCTTCTCGAGCCATTCTTCTGCTTCCTGGGGTTTTGTGCTACCTCGGAAGGTAGGAGGCTTGTTTTTCAGAAACTCTTGTGCTTTATCTTTTCTAGGACCAATATCCTATGCCCTAATAGGAATAGGAGCATGATCTGGTCCCTGTCCCGAATCTTGGATATCCCAAACAATAGCCTCCATGAGCCTCTGATCAATCGGTGTGGGAGAACTCCCTCCAGCTTCCTCCTATGGGTACGTGGGAGCTTTCCGGGGAGGCATGTTGCTACAAAAGGCAACAGTCACAAAACAATAGTCAATACCACAATTCTTAAAATTGCAATCAAATACATCAAATATAAATAAACTAAACACATATCTATAATAAAAGAAACAACTACTCCACATCAGCCTGATGTCCACATGTGGTCTGTAGCCCACACGTCTCACCTAGAAGTGAAGTCAATCAGTAAATTCCAACATCCTCTGGTGACTAAAGGTCTGCCATGAGAGGTGCAGGCCAGGAACCCTACTCACAACCAATACCCCGAGCCCCGACAGTCCTAGCTCCTGTCAATCCCGACTCATCCAAAAATAACAATATAACCCAAAAACATTAACCTCATCTAATACCATATTGTCATGAACCGGATCTGGTCGCCACCATTAATGGCACCAAACCCAGCCCGTGGCAGGGCCCGAATGGGCGTTCCTTATCCACAAGGGCTGTCACAAGTGCCCGGGTATCAAACAAATCTAGTTTGGGAACGATTTACCAGAGTATGAAAGCATAAATAAAAAACAATCAATTATTAGAATCTGAAATTTTCATGCTAAACAATTCTTAACAAAACCAGATCTGAATACATATGTTCAAAGACAATAAAAGTTGTCTAAAATCAAATAATTACAACATAAAGACATCCCCATGTACTCCACACGACAAGGGGATCATCATCCGCAAGTCGTCCCCGCAACTCCGCCCCAACGATGGGGATTAACATCTCGAACCGCCATCACCCTTAGCCTTCCATTTACCTGAGTCAACCATAAGCAGGTCTACTTACACCCAAGGGGTGTAAGTAGGGTGTGAGCATAATCCCAATAGGATACCACCAGATGATTCCAAATAGCATGCAATACAATGTGAACAAAACATGCAATTTTATTACACAAGGTGAAACAGTTTTAAAATTTAAAGAAATGAAACTTTCAAATGAAAACAGTTTTCAATCCGAGAATTTTAGAATGTTGGAACATTAAATAGACATGTGAGATACTGTAAAGTACTTCCAAAAAAACTCACAACAAGGGTAAATACCACAAATCCAATGAGCATCAAAATCCGGAACACCCCTAAGCACTAGGTTGTCTCGGGCCCTATGTACCTCGTACCTCGGTGTAGAGTAACCATAGAAAAATCCATTCTCGTGCATGAGCCACTAGTAGGGAACATACCCATAACCTAGTGGTCCCCAATAATCATCCAAATAGTTTATTTAGAGTTGTCTTTATCCATATTCTATGTGAAACAGGGACGAAACCCATCTGACCCACTAGTCGTACTAGTATAAATCTGCCCCACCTAGGTACCCAGGCTTCCCCTTTTTGTGCTCAAAAAATTTCAGCAAACAAAACCCATTCTTTTTCATATAAAATATCACTACTGTTCACAAACAAATTGTACAGTAGATACACACATTCTATACCATTTAAAACACACAATAAAACAATTTTATTTCCAATAAAACAACCTCTCAAAACATCACATTTTTTGCACCCAATGCTCTTTAAGATATCCACCTTTCACACTATGTTAACACTTGTAAGTTATTAAAACAAAATTTAAGTTCAACACCCTTTAATGAAACCAACAATTCAGTTATGGGGCATCCCAAAATGAACCAATAAAAGATTTGAATGAAAAACCCCCAATTTCACCAAAAATAGGAACTTAAAATTCATTTGCATTATAAATGCAACTAAAACCAATTTTTACAGAAACATTCAAGTGAAATAAACATTAAGTTACCATGAAAACAGAAATCTAATTCACAAAAATTGAACACACAATGGAATCGCCTACCAAATTATCAAAAACCCTTGAATCTCCGTGCGAAAATCAAATCGCACCCCCGCCGCACCATGAGAGAACTAGATCAAACCTAAAACCACACAAATTGGCCAAGAAAGCCCAAATTTAAACCCTAGGTTCGAAATCCTAGTTTCTGGACATTAGTAAACTCAATTATAACCGAATAAACCCTAAGAACAATGAGTTAAACCCAATGTAATTTGAAAGAAGAAAGAAAAGGGCTCATTTACTTGAATTATCTTGAAGTAATCACTCTAAAACTCCAGTATCTGAAATTTAAAATAGCCAAAATTTATGTTACGTTCGAACAAGATGTATTAGCTCATTTAGGAACTTGAATGGAGGAAAAAGATTGATAATTGAGAGATTTATGAAAGAAACACTTTACCTCTTTAAATCTGGGCGATTTGAGGAACCCTAAGAAGCTAGGCACCATATCGCGATTATCCAGAGCTCAAAAGAGGTGGAAGAGAGTTCAGACTCGCGTATGGGTTACTTGTACTTGGGTGAGACTTGGAATCACTGAACAAGACCAAATATTGAATAGGTTATAACAAAATAAAAATTTATTTTTAAAAAAGGAATTGGGCTTTCGGGCAAGCCCAACCCCTTAGATAAAAACCCAAATAAACACTAGTTATGGATTTATAAAAGCTCCAAATTACATTGGTGGTGTTAATAGGTTAGTGGAGTTCAATTAAGAATTTTAATTAATGAAAAATGTTGAAAAATAAATAAGTTATAAAAGATACAAAATTTATTTTTTAATCTGGAATTGGGCTCACGGTTTGGCCCAATTCATGAATACTCATCTATTCCTCCCTAAAACCTAGGGAAACCCCCAAAACAAAGAAAGGATGTAAATTAAATGAAAAATACCTTTAAAATATGTCTTGTATGTGACAGTTATACATTACTTATTAATAAAAATTAATTGGAAATAAACTTGAAACAAAATAAGCAACAAGTATGAAATATTTTAACCCAAAGAGTAGGGTATCAAACTACCTTGGATAAAGGTCCCTGGATTTATAAATTCAAGAAAATCTGTCTTACCCACACAAGGGTAATCCCTCGATAAGAAAATTGGAATATGTATTGATATCCCAACAATCCCTTGAACATCATGGTAGTCGGCACCTCTGTCTTCTTTATCAAGGAAGTCCTCGAACTTTATGGTAGTTGGCATTGCTCTCTTCCTTATCAAGGAAGTCCTCGAACATCTTGTTAGTCGGTACCTCTGTCTTCCTTATCAAGGAATTCCTCAAACATTAAGGTAGTCAGAACCACTATCTTCCTATCCCCAGATTCCCTTGATTGTACGAAACAACAATCCGAATCACACAAAGAAATATGAAGAAGATGTCCAGTACACACAAAGTATGATAATATCTTTCTATATAAATCACATCAAAAGAATGTGGTCTCTAGTGTTCTAGAACAATCATCATTTATTTTGAGCTCATTCAAATGTGCTCTTATTTATAGGTATTTCTCTAATGGCCGGCTCCCTCTTCCAACAATCATATTTTTCTTTGATTCTTCGAAGGACCTGTACATGTGTCATGCAAACAACAGTTGGTAAGAAATAGAATGTACAATATCATTTCATAACATTAACAAGGGTGTGAAAAATATGTTTTCTTAACCAAATCCAGTTTTCAGATTCTATGGATAGTAATATTTTAGAGACTAAGAAAATTTTCATTCATAGTCCATATTACATGGATATTTGTATTCTATTTCTCAAGGAATTTAGAATCAGTATTCCATATATCTCGGAGTATAAATTCTAATGAATTCGGAGTCTATGTTCTGAGGAATTCAGAGTTTGAATTTTGAGGAATTGGGAGTCTAAATTATAAAGAATATAGATTCTGAACCTTGAGGAATTATGAGTCCAAATTCTGAGGATATTGGATTCCAAATTCTGAGAAGTTCAGAGCCCAAATTTTTGAGAATTTGGAGTTTGAATTTCATAGAATTCAAAGTCTGAATTTTAGAGAATTCGAAGACTGAATTTTAGAGAATTAGGAGTCTGAATTTCAGGGAATTCTGGTCTTAATTTTAGAGAATTTGGAGTCTGAAATTTAGAGAATTCTAAGTCTTTATTTCAATGAATTCAGAGTATGAATTTCATAGAATTCAATGTCTGAATTTCAGAGATTTTGGAGGCTAAATTTCAGATAATTTGGAACTTGAATTCATAACCCGAAAGCATTATACTATATATCTAAGTATTTAATAGATTATTAGGTATTAGATGTGAATCCGAAATTTAATCTTATAAATAAAATTATTTATTTTTAGATACACTAAAAAATTATCAATAAAAACAATAGTGAGTAGAAAATTTTCTTGTGGAAAGCAAATTTTCATTATTAAAATAAATCTTATGGGAAAATAAACATTCCATGAGATAGAGTGTTTTTTATTCTCAAAACATAAACTAATTGAAAAGTCACAAGGAAACCATATGGACTCAAAAATCTCCCCCTTTTTTGAAAGCCTAAGAATCCTGACTAAAAAGAATAAAAGGGCACATAAATTTCATTAAATTGATAATAAAAACTTATTTCCCTTTACATATGGATCAAGGTGAATATGACTAAATCCCCCTTATGCATTGGAATCACTATGTATCGTATCCCTAATTTCCCAAATTATTTTTTCCATAATCTTGCATTCAAAAAACATCATTGACAAGAACTATACTCTAGATGAAATCTACTCTAATTAGGGAAACTTATTATTACTTTGAATTATTTTTATCATTCCTTTCCCCCCAAAGTGATTTAGAAAATAGAATAAAGGGAATGAAAAAAATTTGTACCTAAAACATCAGTACTAAACAAACAAATATACAGAGAACAAAAAAAATTTAAGATTCAATGAATTTGTAAAATGAGTAAAATAAAACAAAAGATCTGAATTAGAAAATCATAATTATTTCTCCTTCGGTATGAGTTTCTTCACAATGGATTTTAGTATCTTGAGATCCTTGTGATCTTTTTCTGCACGCTTAAGAAACTCACACTGATCTTCACTTTTCTTTTCTAAGGATTGAAGTTTTTCTTCTTGAACCTTAAGGATGTATTCCTGAGCATTAAACACTTATTCTTTTTTAGAATGCTTCTCTTAAATATCTATTCATAGATACCTTTCCCTTTTTCATTTCATGGACATAGAATTAGTATTCCTATTCAGATCCTTAGCCTCCTACTTTCAAGTAGTCTGTTCTAGGCTTACCTTTTCATCAAAATTCTTAGTATGATCATTAAGCTTGCTATCTTTAGTGTCAAAGGAATCCCTGAAATTGTCATGAAATTCATCGAAGATTATAATTTCTTAGATTTTATTCTTTGATCAGTTTGTATTCTTCTTGAAAGATCTTTTATGAGCCTCATAGCCAATGATAAAAGATTAAAAATATGCCTCGAGACTGATACATCAATCCATCACCTTGTAAACTGAATCTGAATTCTGATTTATTGTATCCTGAAGCATTTAGAATATTGATTCTATATTAGGGAATAAAGAAATATTTCCAACCATATTCTTCAAAGACTATACCACAAAATCATATCCTAGAGAGGAAAACTCAGTTTCAGAACGTTTGGTTGGTGTGGATTCATTTTGTAACTTATCATCTTTCCTCTTTGACGAACTTCCAACAGCTTTATTTTTCACCACAGGTTTCTTAGATCTAGCAACCATCACCTGATTTCCCATATAAAATTTCTGAATCGTTTATTCTTCCATGGGTGATTCATGTTCATAATCAGATAATTGGACGATTTAATCCTCCTCTACAACTTCATTCTCAGTACCAACCACTTGATCTTCCAGATGAATGAAATCATGATTGCTACTTTTATCATCTGCTGGCTTATTCACTTCTTCTGGACCCTTCTCTACATTCAAGAGAGTAGAAATTATTTCAGATTCGGCTTCAGAAGTTTAGATTGAGATCTTCGAAGAAGGGATATCCTTATCATGATAGTCCTCTACTTTTCGTGTCATGTCCTCAATATCACCACTTCCTTCTTCTTCTTATTCTTCTACTTCTTCTTCTTGCATTATTTTTTCTTCATGATAACGTTCTGGAATTACCATGTTATTTCTCGGAGTCTCTGGGAGTGATTCTATTAAAATGGATTTTGGTACCTGAATTTTTGTAGAAGCCTTCTCTACATCCTTAAGATGAATGTGTACTATATCAGCCTCAGACATCTTCTTCTTTTGCTTATTTTAATTTGGTTGGTTCTGAATCTATTTCGTAGCCTTTATCTTGAAGTATTTTTCCTCATCAGGATCCAAACCAAAACTACGCTCCCAGCCTTTTTATCCTTTATATCCTCTCTCCACTTAGTAGCCACTTCATCAGTGTAAGTCTTTTGCTTCTTAGGTTTTGGGGGTTAGGGAATGAGTTTCCTTAGCCGCAGAGGTTTTTACTTTCTATTCTAGTTCCTTCACCTTCCTTTTCCATCCACCCATTTTGGAAGTCTCATCCACTTCCTGTTTCATTGAAAGAGCATTTATTTTAGCTTTCAAAAAAATCATAAAATTTTATTGAATCACTAGAAAAACCAATCCTCATCCTTTTTAGTGTTTCATTAGTTAGAAACATTACTTGGAAATTCCTTGGTTTATAACAACAAGGAATTTTGAATGACTGATGGCAATGAACAATAATATTTGAGTGAATAGTTGGATACATAATAATTTGAGACTTCAGATTTCCATTCATGATGTTTTCATTCGTAATCATGATATAATTCACTATGTTTATCTTCCTAATATTCACCATGAAATCCAAGACATAGATATAAGTTTTTTTCAGAGTATCCTTATCTCATTTCCTCAGATTAGGAATTCCCTGAACCCATAGCTGATGAATCCAAAGATTTTTAGAGAGTTGAATAATTTTCGGAGTCTTCACATCCTTCAAGAAAAGACAGTCTATATCATTTTCCCTATCAAAACATCCTATTACATCAGGTAGCTTTTGAGAAAAAAATTATGATTATCCTTCATAAGTAATCCCAATTAGACTTACTGTCTTGTTGTAACAGAGAGAGATTAGGTCTTCCCAAAACACTTAAAAGAGAACTTGTCTCTGCCTTCTTCCTTAAAGAAACTTTCTGTCTCACAAAATTCAATCAGCAAGCCCAGATAGACCAGATCATGTGCCCTTGGTTTTGATACAGATACACTCTCCCAAAAAATCATCTTGACATTATTAGATATGTTATAATCATACATGGCATAAAATTTCATATCGACTAACATTTCTCTGTATATCTACCACTCATAGATTTCCTTAATTGTAGACATTTCTTTGTTAGGAGAGGCTTCAGAAGACATTAATAACTGAGGGAATTTTGAAAAATTGGAAGGTACTTTAATAAAGGGGAAGGGTTTCATCTTGTGAAATCTTGAAAAAACAAAGTGGGAAAACCATTAAAGGGTCTTTATATAGGCGATTGAGGTGAAAGATCAACTTCCATGGTTGATCCAATGGTTGAAAAACATCAGATCACATCTTGCGGTTGAGATGACAAACAAAGAAATAATTTTCATAGGAACTGTTCTTTTGAGGTTTTCTAGATAAGATTCCGGATGTAAGGAAATTTGAATCCGAAAAATTTATAACCAAATGAAAAAACCAGCAAGTAGAAAAATAGATTACTAAAACTTACGAAAGAAATCATACCTTTAAAATTACATGGGAAAATTATCCGTAATGAGGAAAATTCTTCTTGATGAACATTAGTTTATGAAAATTTTAAAATATGATTAAAAATATAAACTACGAAAAATTTTAGACTACGGAAAATTTTATATTACAAAAAACATTAGAAAACATTTAATTTTAGATTATGAAAAATTTTAGATTACGAAAAATTTAGATTACGAAACATTTTAGACTCTAAAAAATTTTAGATTAGAAATAATTTTAGAACATAGAAAATTTTAGATTTTGATAAATTTAGATTACAAAATAATTTAGACTACAAAAAATTTTAGATTACGAAATAAAATTTAGAGTATGAAAAAATTTAGACTATGAAAAACAAATTTAGGCTATGAAAAAATTTAGACATCGAAAAATTATAAACCACAAAAAAATTTAGATTACAAAAAATTTTAGACTATGGAAAATTTTACATTTTATAATATTTTAGATTACAAAAAATTAATATAATGGACGATTTTTTATTACGATGTAAAATTTATACTACAAAAAAAATTAGACTACGAAAAAATTTAAACTACAAAACAATTCAGACTACGAAAAAATTTAGGCTAAATAAAATTTTAGAAAAAGAAAACTTTTTGACAATGGAAAATTTTAGATGAAGAAAAATTTTAGATTACAAAAAATTTAGATTATGAAAATTTTAGACTATAAAATAATTTATACTATGAAGAAATTTAGACTACGAACAAATTTAGACTAAGAAAAAATTTCGATTATAAAAATAACATACTCCCCTTTAAAAAAGAGTTTCTTAATATAATGATTTAGGATTCATCAGTATGTTAACAAGGATGATTAAAATATGGTTATCATTTTTAACTTCTATTTAATATATTTAAATCTATTGGAGAGTAATTATTTTTTTGAAAATTAAAGTAACATGATTTTGCATTCCGATAAATTGGAGAATGATATCTACTTTCATTGTGTGATCCCTATGAATGTGATGCCTAATATATATTTTTTTTCATAAGAGTGATTATCATGGTTATTTCTTTGGGAAATGTAACTAGTATTATCACAAAAAAAATTATTTTGGTAAAACACATACCACAGATTGTGAGTGTGTGTTACGTACACAACACTTGAGAAAAACAACTTACAACTGCTACATATTCAGATTCAGCATTGGAAAGTGCTGTTAAGTGTTTCTTTTTTTGTGACCAAGAAACTAATGAATCTATTAATAAATTTCAAGTACTAGATGTAATTTCCTATCTATTCTACATCCACCAAAGTCTGCAACTGAATTTTATTTTAAAACATATTCATTTTCGGAAGTATAAAAGGGTCCTAAATCCATGGTTCCCTTTATGTAATGAATTTGTTTTTTCACTACCTTTAAATGATATTTTTTAGGATTGGATTGATATCTTTCACATAAGCATACTAAAAACATTAATTTTATATGACTAGCTATCAAGTATAGTAAACATCCTTGGAATTGTGTACTAATCACTTGCCATTCAAAAAATTCACAAGGTATCCTTCATCACATAATTGAATTATGCTAATTAGATTTTACAGAAGACCCTTAACAAATAAAACATTTGAAATCAGTGTTTCTTCAAAAATAACAATGTTACTTATACAAATAATTTATCCCTAAGCATTATATCTGAAGGGTACTTTCCTCTTTTTGTATTAATAATATTTTCAAAGAAATTTTTGTTAGGAGTCACATTCCGGGAACATCCACTATACATTAATCATTTAATGTTGTTGTTACCTTCTTTATTTTCCATCAAATAAGAATGTTAGACTTTCGAAACCCAAAAATTCTTGGATCCAAAAATTTTAGAAAGAAAAATCATAGGTATCAACATTTTCATAGAAAAATAAGATTTATGAAAACCTAATGATTGGGTTTTGTTTAGAGAACAAATTTTTTCCCAATGTCCACCATACTGATATTTTGTATAGAATGGAGCACTTTGAGGAACAAAATAGTTATTACTAAAAATTGGCTTAGAATGAGTAAAAAAAAAATCAAAACTATTCCTCATAGGTCGAATTTGGGAATGCATTTTTTCAAAATTTTATTTACCTAAGGTAAATTTTGAAAAACATTTCCTCAAGGATAATACTTTAGACTTTAGTTTAATAAGAATATTTTTAACCTCAAAAACAATAGTTTTAGAACTAGATTCAGTATCTAAAATTTTTTCTGTAGAAATAACATTTTTTGGATCCTTAAAAAGTTTATCCTTCTCTGAATTAACATCATTGATGTTTTTAGAAATACTTTCAAAATTAAAAATTTTCGTATCAAGATCTCTAGAAAGATCTGATATTTCTTTGGTAAGAATAGTATTTCCAGATTTTTCATTATCAACTATTTTCTTGAGTTTAGAATTTTCATTCTCAAGAAGTATAACAAACCTAAAAACATATTCATAAGTAGTTAATGTAATATCTTCATTATAATAGGATTTTTCATCTGAAGAGTTATATTATTTATACTCACTATAATTCACATTCAATGGTATATTTTTGATAGATTCAGTATTGTATACCTTATCCATTGGACGATGATTGTTAATAGGGAGTCTAGATAGTAAACCAAGATTCTTCTAACCAGAAGATTCATACTCTAAGGATTCATCAGATGATTCAACACAACTGGCACTCCAGTTTTCATTTGCATTTAAAACATTCTTAGCCTTAGATTTGATGTACATCTTTCTACTCCTCTCAGAATACTTTTATTTTCTCTCCTTTTTCATAATCATTGGAAAATCATGCCTTATGATCCCTTCTCTTTTGCATTCATAGTAAATAACTTCTGATTATTTCTTGTATTTTCATTATTTATTCTTAAATCTATACTAAAAGTATTTCTTCCTCACTATCTTGTTCATTCGTCCAGAAAGATTATCTAGTTCATTCCTTGAATATTCACTTTCATTATATTCATATAATACAGTGACCTTATTAGATTTGGATCTAGTAACCCATTCAAGAATCTTTTCTTTAGTAGTAGTAAAGGCTACACATTCATTTCCATTTGTCTTCTTATTCATATCAACATATCATTTCTTTATTGTCTCATATTGAAGAAGAGGTCCAAAAATCTCCTCAACAGTAATTTGATATAACTTTTTATTCTCATCTATAATTGTTCTATTAGATTCCCACTCATTATGCATGATGTTAATAATATTGTCCAAAAGATCCTAATCATCAAGGCCTTTCTCACCCATTTGTTGTAAACTATTAACGATAGTCATTAACCCATCATGCACCTTACATACTGGTTCTACATAAGGAAATATAAATCCATGATATTTTGGTCTCAGCATAGCTCTTCCATTTTCTATAACTTTGGATGTACCAAAATCAGTAACCTCCAATTTCTTCTAGTTACAATTTCCAGCTTCTCATGAAGAAATCTGACTATATATATTACTAGTCATGGAACACAACGAAGTATTGTGTACCTTATATTTTAGTTGATATTATGACTTTTCATGGTTAGTAAATGTTATGACTTTCTTTATCAGGAATCTTGTAGTCTCCAGTAGGTATAAATAAGTTTTCCACTCCAGTATTAAAAACAAATGTCTTCATATGATCTCTTCAATATTCATAACCATTCCCATCAAAAATAGGTGGTCCAGTAGTATTTAGATTGCTGTTCCAACCAAAATTCATTCATTCCATCTAACAAAAAGTATATCTTTCCAAAAAAATATTTTAATAATAAAAATTTATAAAAAATGAAAAAATCCCTATGAATGGAAAATATAATGATCAATGAAAATTTGAGAAAAAAAAATTATGTGTGAATATAAGTATTACAGAAACTTTCTCTGATACCAATTGTAGGATCGAAATAATGAATGTAGATGCTCAATATATAAGAGGAGGGTGAATTGTATACATTAAAAATTCCATTAGAACCATTAAAGTTAGTATGAATCGTTCATTTTTAATTTTAAGGAAAAACTAAGTTTAACAAGATTAAAAAAGGTTAATTCACAAGACCTATTTGTTCTACTAACATACAAGGTTCATGAAATATGGTTCCAAAAATGAAACTTAAGAAAAGTTCACAAGGAAAAGATTATACCTTAAATATTATAGAATATTATTAATTATAAGATAGTTATACTTTCCTTATTAATCAAAATGCAGTGGAAATAAACATGAAACAAAACAAGTAACAAGTATAAAATCTTTTAACCCAAAGAGTAGGGTATCCAACAACCTCGGATAAAGGTCCCTTGATTTAAACTTTCAAGAAAGTCTGTATTACCCACAGTGGGGTAAGCCCTCTATAGGAAAATAAGAATCTATATTTCTATCCCTGCAAGACCTCAAACATCATGGTTGTCGGCACCTATGTCTTCCTTATCAAGGAAGTCCTCAAAATTTATAGTAGTTGGAACCTCTAAATTCCTTATCATGGAAGTCCTTGAACTTCAAGGTAGTCGGCACCTCTGTATTCCTTATCAAAGAAGTCCACAAAATTTAAGGTAGTCGACACCTCTGTCTTCATATCCCTGGAAGCCCTCGATTGTACACAACATCAAATGGAATCGCACAAAGAAATCTGAACAAGATGTTTATTAAGAACAATGTATGAAAGTTTCTCTATATAGAAATCACTTCAATAACATGTGGTCTCTAGAGTTTTGGAAATTTCATCATTCGTTTGAGATCGATCAAATGATATCCAATTTTTGGGCACTTCCCCAATGGTCAGTTCCTTCCTCCAATGATCATACTTTCCTGGAATCTCAGATGGACCTGTACACGTGTCACTCAAAAAATGGTTGGTTAAAAACAGAATGTAGGACATTGTCCAATAACATTAACAAGGGTAATAAATATATGGTTTCTTAACCAAATATAGTTTTCATAGTCTATGTAAAGTAAAATATAGGAGTCTAATAAAATTGGAATTCGGAGTCTATATTTCAAGGATGTTCAAAATCATTTTTTCAATAAACTCAGAATCAGAATTCTATAGACCATAGAGTCTGAATTATGAGGAATTCAGAGTCTGAATTCAAAGTAATTTGGAGTCTGAATTCGGATTAGTTTAGAGTATGAATTTCCTAGAATTAGGAGTCTGAATTTAAGAGAATTCGAAGTCTGAATTTCATAGAATTTTGAGTATGAATTTAATAGAAATCAAAGTCTCGATTTATGAGAATTCAGAGTCTAAGTTTCAGAGAATTCAGAGTCTGAATTTTAGAGAATTTGGAGTCTGAATTTCAGAAAATTCTGAGTCTGAAATTTAGATAATTTTGAGTCTGAATTTTAGTGAATTTGGAGTCTTAATTTCAAAGAATTGGAAACCTGTATTTAGAACTTGAATAAAGAGTACTCTATATCTATGTATTTATAGGATTCCAATGTTTTAGATCTGAAACCAAATTTTACTCTTATAAATAAAATGACATATATTTAGATACATTATAAAATGAACAATGAAAACAAAGGTGAGTAGAAAATTTCCTTGAGGAAGGAAAATTTTTCTTTTTAAGATAAATCTTATCGGAAATGAAATTTGCCTTAAGATATAGTGTTTGTGATTTTAAAAACATAAAGGAATGGGAAAGTCAAAAGGAATCTTTATTTACTCAACAACAATGTGGTGAAGTGGTGCATTACGTGGCTACACAGTGCATAAAAAAGGAAAGTCCATTGTGTGGTCAGGGAACAGATTTGGTGGTGCTAAAAATATAAATTTATCATCACATAACTTAGATTTGGATTGGATCCATTCGTTGGGAAATGGGTTCAACAAGAGCAGTGGTGGAAGAGGCAGGGAGCGACGATGATTGGGAGTGACGACATGGAATAATGGTAGGCATATGAGATGAAGGGTTGGATCCCAAAGACGGGGTGGACAATAGAAAAAAATGTGATTTCTCATTTTTTTAGTGGTGGTAGTTGGATGAGTCTTTTTTAGCCCTTTTTTATATTGTACTTTACTTTTTAATAATAAATTTTCTAGGACTATTATTTATAATCCATGGTATTCTAATTTTCTTTAAAAAATAAAAATAACTATTAATTTAATAACAATACTTATTTTTGAAAAATATTTATTATAATTTCATAATTATTTATATGAATATATATTAATTTGTTATCGTAGGTAAATATATTAAAAAATTATTTATATATAATTAAAAATATATAATTAAAAATATAATAAATATATTTACTATAATTTAATAATTATTTAATAAATAAATCCCCAAGAACCTAATTTATATAATTATAAATAAATATATTTAAAAAGTATTTATATATAGTTATAAATTTAATAAATATAATTATTATATAAATATATGTATTATAATATTATAATTATTTAAATATATACATATCTATCTATAATTTCCTTAATACATTTAAATGAAAATATATTAATAATTGTGTAATTAGATATTTATGTTAAAAAATTACTAAAAAATAATTTAAATATATTAATTGTAAAAATTTAAAACATATTTTAAATGTTAAAACATAATATTTAAAAACAAATAAATATTATTAATATGTGGAAAAGTTCTAGCCAGAAGGAAAAGATCATTTCATTTTACTAAAAGATGAATGAATAATATAACAAGAGAACTGAAAGTGTCACACAAAGAGACATTATCTCATCCAGAAAAGCAGTTTAGTGATAATAAAATGCAGGATAATTCCCATAATCATAATCAAATTCATCAGCATCATCATAAGATTCCCACTCTAACAACGAGTTTCCTTGGTCGAGGATCCTAAGGATCATTACGTTGGACCTTTCCCCCTTCAAAGTGAGCATGATCTATGATTCCTTGGAATTGGATCTATTAGACACATTTCATGGAAGCGACATTCTTATTAGAGAAACTAGAGTTAAAAAATCACTATTGACCTTATTTCCAATTACATTAATGATATCATCATAAAATGAAACAAATACGTTATTTCCTAGAGGTGAGAGATGTGTGGTGTCCTATAAAACCGTCTTGTTCTCTTATTCACTTCCATCATCCAATATGTTACCCCATTTACCAGACATTCTTGAAGATCTAAATAAATTATAAATATCTTTACTATAATCCATATTCTATTGAACATCATATTTAATATAACCATATTCATATGAAAATTTTGAATAGAATTCTGTGGCTAGTTGTTTCACATTGAAACTATTCCCTTCATGGTGTGAAGGAATTTCATTAGGTACGACACATATTGAAAAAACCTCATCAATAAAATTATCTATTGAATGAATTTCATCACCTATTTTCTTCACATCAGTCTATGGAATTAATCCTAAATTAAAATATAGTTACTAACATTCTAATCATAATTATGCTGATCTCCGTGTGAGGTTAGATCCACGACTAGAGGAGCACCATCAAATCCTTCCCCATGTTGTGCCATTTTATTATAATAAGAGGGACCATCCAGATCAATATTAACCCTAATTTTTCCATTTCTACATGGTAGATCATTTTCATCACCAAGTGTCTCTAGAGTCACATGTACCATCTTTTGAGAGGATTAATCAATCATTTGCGATGAACCAGAAATGGCGATCCTCTTGGCTATATTAAGAGGGGATTGATTTCTATAAAATTGAACCAAATTATTTTTCACTTTATACATCCTCAATTTTTTACTACAAGAAGTCTCAATATGTTCTTGTAATGAATAAAATTAGTGGATCAAATTTTTAAGAAATTAATCCTTGAACTGACTAATAATTTGACAGTCTTGGATGAAGTGTGATAGTGATTCATAATCCAACTTTAGAGAGATATCATCATGAAGTGAAGACAAGATAATATTATTAATCAAGAACAATCTTATGTAAACCTACATTATGACCCTAGTATAATTAAAAAATTTGGGAACCTTTGTGGTCCTATCCATTTTAATTAAAATTCCCACAATAGAGGTTGTACCAACCAAAATCATAATATTCTAATGGATCTATTTAGGGTTAATAATTTTGATCTAGACTAGAGACCTTGTCTATTTTATTAAAAATGGATTGAAAGTAAAATCAAAACATTGTATGAAAAATATAACTGAATTTAGACAAATTGAAATAATACCCCATGCTTTGCGATTTAGATCTTATGAGGGAAACATTATGTGGAAGAATGCTAAACCCATTGATATTCATTTCCAATCAATAAAACACCATACAAAAGTACTATTCTATACTGGATCCTTAGTTTTCTAAATCCTTACTCTAGTAGTTACAAAAATCCTAGCAATGATGGATTGATCACAAATCTTGAATCGATCCAAAATATCCTCTATATTTTTAATCACATGTGTATTGTCACCATTCATCAAAATTATTTCTAGAACCTAATTTTGATATGAAAAATGATATCTATTGGATTATCACATAGTTTCCAAAATACCATATAAGGATTTTGTCTGATTACTGTATTTATTCACCTTATTGGAAGAACAAGGTTTCTCCACCACCACCACCTTAACTATAGCCCTAGGTCGATCAAGATTGTTCTCCTCAACAACAAAATCCAAAAGGGATTGGAATAATCTGTTTTAATTACCCATAATCATAGAAGTACGATGAGTTTGATTCACCCCCATCAGTGTAGTATGAAATTGGAAACCCCTATCTTCTGAAAACATCGATGATTTTTTCACACCATCAACCTTGACCACCATCTCCACATATGTTCGACAAATTTTTTCTACCACGGAAACTGTCACCACATATATCTATGCTACAAGTGATTTACCTAGAAAAATCGTCTATCGACATGCTCCTACCTGAACTATATCGTCCCCCCTAAATCCAAACCAACATGATCAGTTGATACCCCCTCCCCGATGTTTAAATATCAACTTCAGTACCCCCACCTCCATCCAGAGGAGTAGATCAATGGAAATGAATGATTTCTACTCCTAATTTACCCTAATCCACCAGTGAGCCAGAGTCTCCATCTTTATAGATCTCTCAAACCCTCTCCTTGAAATTAACATTATTATTTAAGTAAATATTATTCATATAAATAATGTTCATATTGAAAATAGTTCATATATTTTAAATAAATGTGTATATAAATAAATATTAATAAATTATTAAATATATTTTTAAAATTATTAATGAATATAAAATACTTAATTAATAAATTAAATTATATAAATTAATAAATACTAAAATGAAAATTCATAACATTTATGTGAATTATAAACATACATATGTAAAAACACACATTTAAAAACACACACATATATATACACACACGTATATAAACAGATGTTAAGATAATTATTGGAGAGGGATGGAGATCAAGAGTAGCAATGGTGTGATTCTTGGGTCATTTAAGGGTGTTTTTCGTTGATCTCTTCTAGTTTTGGTTTCTATGGACTTAACAATCTCAAAACATGATGATGATGCTAGAAATAAGGGGGGAATGATCAAATTAGGTTTGCCCAGGAGTTTCTATCTTGTCTTATACAAAACCTAAGGGGGGAATGATCTAATCTAGTTTAACCTTGTGTTTCTATCTTGTATTCTACAAACCCTAAGATTGATTCCACCTCTCATAAGAATGTCTATCAAGTAGTGTTTCTATTAGCCAAGTTAGATGCTATGGCTTATTAAAGTGATATTTTTTTGTGTGAGTTTGTCCATGTTTCAAATCATAGTAGTTAATGTGTCTCTTTTGTGGATATGTTTTCCTGGAGGGCTAGTGGATCCTCATATCTGATTCCAAATTAACAATAAATCTCTAAAAATCATGATGGTAGGCTTCTTATCTCTATTGGTTTATGTGTCTTGTAGAAAAGGATTTATCTTTGTCACTTTTACCCAATATTATGATTTGTACTTTCCAAATAAGTCATGACAGTTACTGAGGATGAATTAAAAAAGAAAATTGCATTTATTATTGGTTTCAATGAATAAAAAATAATTCTGATCAGAAAGGTAAATTTTGATGTTATAATTAAATATAAATTACATCATTATACTGCCTGGAAATTTTGTTTCTATAATCTCAATCTATTTTCCTTTTGACATTTTGTGTTGGGGATCAATTTCAATCCTTAAAATCGAAAGCATACTAATGAACAAATCCGGATACACATTCATGGGTTCAACATGGTTCTTTTGAATCTTCAAATCCTGAAACACATTGCATATTTCATAGGATAACATCTTAAGATATTCATAATTCTATTGAAGGAATTATGGGTGTTATACAAGAGTATTTAATGATGTTTTTCCTTTTTAATCCAAGTTATAATAATGGTACTCTTCTAGTTGATGACTTGAAAATTGATGTTGATTTTGAATATGAACTTGTTAAATCATTTATTTATTTATGAAAAGTGGTTGGACATTAAATTTAAATGTGCTAACATGTTATTATGATCCAAATGAATAAATATAGTTATTACAAACATATGGAATCTTGGAATTTTCAAAATAAAATGATGGGAATAGAGACTTCTTCTAATAAAAATGAAGATTACATGGGCAATGAGATGCATGGTCCTCTATTGGGGGATTCCTATGGGCTACCACATCTCCTTAATAGGGATGATACCAAAGTTGGTAAGTAGTGTAACTATTTGATTTAGGATGAAAATAAAGATAAATATCTTTCTGATAAGCATGATCAATCTACATGTTGGTCTACTGAAATAAAAGTTCAAGGTGGTAAGGGAGATAAGGGAAACTGCAGTGGAGATTTTTTTGCACTTCTAGAAGTAGCAAGGATCTCCCAGATGTTATGTCTATTTATTGGAGAATCCCATGACAATTCAATAAAGTCATGGGGAGTTGTGGTTGGAATCTGTTCTGATCATGATGAATCTATGAAGCAACATTCATTGAAAGGTGTGATTGACATACAATGGATTTAGGTGAAACATATGATATCTTCTTCTATGTCACGACCCGACCTCGGGGCCCGTGCCGTGACTACCCCAAGCCCGCCTTCCATAGGCCAGGGGCGGGCGACTAGCACCAAGGCGTAAAATCCCAGTAAACAGGGAAGGCATTGCCTTTATAAGTAACAACCACACAGAGTCAGCAAGCGGAAAGTAAAGTGCAGAAGGTAAAGGGGGCCGGAAATACAAGCCCAACTGTAAAGTACAACTGAAAAGTAAAGTACAGCAACTGAAGAAAAGACGGTGGCCTCGTGTCGTCCACTGGCAATCCCACCTGAAGGGTGGGTACAGATAGCCTCCAGGCTCCTCGGGTCCCACGTCCGCTCCGAGCACGTCCCGCCCAGTGGTCCACCTCCAGGTACCGTCCTGCTCCACGCCCCAACCGTGATCAGCGATGTCCGTCGTCTGCAACCAACACAACAAGGTGCGGGCATAGCCCGTGCAGGGGTGAGTACAAGCTACTCAGTAAGGACCCCGAGACCCCCGAAGGTCTCCCGAAATCCACAAAGGATATAGCACAAAAGAAAGATGCAATCACGAAGTAACATCTGACTCGACTTAGGTATATGCCCATACATATACCTAAGTCCCCACTTCTAGCTCTGCTCACGAGCTCAAGAACAACTCAATCCACATAGGAAAGCAAGACTCAAATCCACAAAGGAGAGTAAACAGTAAATCCACATAGGATAGTTCAACACAATCCACAAAGGAGAGTAAACAGTAAAATCCTCATAGGATAGTTCAACACAATCCACAAAGGAGAGTAAACAGTAAAATCCACATAGGATAGTTCAACACAATCCACAAAGGAGAGTAACATACGATTCAGCTCAACCAGGATTTTCATTATCGAAACCGTAAAAGTTGAAGAGCCCCATCTCTGAAGTGTACAGTGGTCCTATCACGACTCCGAGGTACTGCTCACTAACCTAAGACTGCTGAAGTACTCCTCCTGTCGAGTACCGCGGGTCTGCTGCCAACTACCGGGCGCTCCGTCCGCTGAGGGTCTGCTGCCAAATACCGGGCACTCACCCAGATAGCCTACTGAGGTACTCCTCCTGTCGAGTACCGCGGGTTTGCCGCCAACTACCAGGCGCTCCGTCCGCCGTGGGTCTGCTGCCAACTACTGGGCGCTCCGTCCACTGGGCTAGTCGACTCACTCCAAGTCGAGTCGGTCAAGCAGTCGTCAGGTCTCAGTCATCTACACGGTCTCCGTACTCCGCACGCACGTCTCCACCGTCGCGGGTCTGTCGCTACAACCAAGCGCACACACTCCGTAGAGTATCGCGGGTCCGCCGCTACAACCAAGCGCTCCACCGCCAAGGGTCTGCTGCTGCATCCAAGCGCACCACCACTGTCAAGTACCACGGGTCCGCCGCTACACCCAAGCGCTCCACCGCTCAAGGTAAAAAAGAAGGTTCAGCTCACACAAGTTCGGTAGCACTCTTCCACGTAGGATCGCTGAGTACAGTAGTCGACGCAGTCCACTGAGGATCTCTGCACAGTCGTCGCCGCAGTCCACGAAGGATCTCTGCTCTGCCGTCGTCGCAGTCCACAGAGGATCTCTGCTCTACCGTCGTCGCAGTCCACGGAGGATCTCTGCTCTGCCGTCGTCGCAGTCCACGGAGGATCTCTGCTCTGTCGTCGAAGTCACAGCCAGCACTAGGGTTCCCGCACAAAGCGAGCTCGTTCAGGAGGGTCCGCTCCACGAGCCGAGAGGCTGATACATCAACTGACACGTAGTCCGAAGTTGATGTATCCAAAAGTTCCGTATCGACAACAGGATCTCAACGCGACAGACGGCGCGTCAATCGGACGCCCGGTCTGAGAGTTATTGGCATTTCCGTCCCAGGGGCCCGGTTGGTTTTTAGGGAAAAACCAACCCGACCGTACTCCGCCTGTATCCGATCCTCGGGCGGAGTATGCCAAAAGTTCCTTCTCACTTAGAGGAAACTACCACAGCTGACGGTACGTCGATCGGACGTCCGTAGCTCAAGTTATGAGCGTTTCCGCTCCGAGGGCCCGGTTGGTTTCGTGTACGAACCAACCCGGCCGAACCCAAAGTCTTCCGAAACCTTGAGTATAATATACCAAAACGACCGTCTCGATCCAAGGATCGTGTAGCCGCTGACGGTTTGTCAATCGGAGGTCCCAGGCCCAAGATATGGGCGAAAGACCAAAGAGGGCCCGAAACGGGGGTTCTGGGCCCGGGGCGACCCGGCCCGAACCCCCCTGGGGTCGGCCGAACCGGGTCGGCCCGAACCGGGACGGCCCGACCCGGCCCGAACCGGCTAGGCCGGGTCCGGTCCGGCCTGGGCGCGGCCCGGCCGACCGGACCGGCCGGCTCGGCTTCAGCCGAGTGGCCGAAGGAGGGCGCCGCGGGCTTGACCCACGGCTCAAGCAAAACGCGGCCCCGCGGGGGGCCGCCTGTCACGCGGACGCGGCCGGGCCGCCGCGTCCCTCCCCGGTTCCGCGCGGCCGCGGAACCGGCCGCCGCCGCCACGGCTTCAGCTGCGGCGGAACTTCTCCACGGCGGCGCGCCGGGCGCCGCCGCCTCCGGCCGCCGCCGCCTTCCGCGGGCCGCCGGAGATGCTCCGGTGGCCCGATTCCTTTCCCGTCTGCGCCGTTGCTCCTCCCGGGGGCTGACCTTCACTGCGGGATCAACAGATCGCCCCTGCCGCGCGGTTCGTCGTCGTCCGCCAAATCCGCACAAAAGGGAAGACCGGCGGAGGGTTGCCGTGTCTTGTTCGTTAGACCCGCACCCTCCGCGTTAGTCATAATCAACGGGAGAAACAAGAAAGAAACCAATCAACAATTTTAAATAAATTAAAATTGTTTCGTGATCAGATTCTTTATTTCAAAAGAATAAACACGGGATTTTAAAAAAAAGAATTCCAACAACCCTTACTTCGCAGCTGTCGTTGCCGAACAAGGGATCGTCGCGGGATTGCTCGTCGCGGAAGAAGGGGGGATCGTCGCGTCGTCGCGGTATCCGGCGTCGCGTCGCCAAACTCCGGATCAAGAACAAACGGATTTAATTAATTTAAATCCGTTGTTATTGAAATTTAAAAAGGGAGAATTAACGATCCGATTCATACCTTAGTTGCCGAACGAGGATCGGCTACGGAAGAAGAGGCGTCGCCGAATAACGTCGCGGGTAAAGCTCGTCGACGTCGCAGATCTCGGTGTGCGTCGTCGAATTTCGGTTGCCGGCGTTCTTCGCGTTCTTCGCGTTCTTCGCGTTCTTCGCGTTCTTCGCGGGGAGATGAAGAAACAAGATCCTCTCAAATCCTTTCAAAGGATTTTTAGGTTGGTCTTATTTTATAAACATGCCAACACACGAAACCGGTTAAGAAACGATCCATCAATTCGAAAGAAACGACCCATTTAATTCACGAAAGAAACAGCCCATTTAATTCACGAAATAAACCGCCCAATTAAATGGTCTGTTAAGAATTAAAGAAAACGCGTTGGTTGACTTTTCAGTTACTTTGACGGGTTTTCGCGGGTGCGTTACTTAGCGAAAGAAACGGCGGGGCTCGTGCGGGCCCCACCTCACAAATATCCTACCAAGGGGGTAGGATATTTCCGGATAGAATCCTATCCAGTTCAACTCAGTTCAAGACGTCTTTAAGTGGCTTCAAGTGGCTTCCAAGCAGCTTAAGTGAGATAAAATAAAGTTGCCGCACAAACTTTATTTTATTTCTGACTTAAAGCCGCAAAATTTAAAAACCACGTCTGAGCAAACGCAACTCCAGAAGAGGCGTTTCTAAGCAAAAACCGGCGCTAAGATTTCATCGGTGCCCTCAGAATTCGATTCCGGGCACCGGTTCAAAAGATAGAAAAACCCGCTCGTCCGTTCACTGAACGTACCCGAGCCAAAATTCGGAAATTGATTCCGGGCACACCGGGCCTCGGAATCAGGTGCCGTCTGAAGCTGCGCTCTTGTAAAATTCCAAAGAAAATTAAGAAAAAAAAAATTTCCTTGAAATTTGCGGGTCTTTACATTACTCCCACCTCAGGGCTTTACGTCCCCGTAAAGATACATCAAAAACTAGGCGAACAAATGGGGGTACTGAGCACGCATCTGAGCCTCCCGCTCCCAAGTGCTCTCCTGGAGGTTCCCGTGCTGCCATCTGACGTGCACAAGAGGAATCGACCGCCCACGTAGGACCCGCTCCTGTCGATCCTCGATCTCCACTGGGACCTCCGCAAAAGTCGCCCCATCGTCCACGTCCAGCTCCCCAAAGTCGATGATGTGCGCCGGGTCGTGCACGTATCTCCTCAGCTGAGACACGTGGAAGACGTCGTGCACCCGGTGCAACTGAGGTGGTAGAGCTAGGCGATAAGCCACCTCTCCTATCCTGCTGAGGACCTGGAAAGGCCCGATGAAGCGTGGAGACAACTTGCCGCCTCGGCCAAATCTCCATAGACCACGTCGAGGTGAGACACGCAAAAAGACGTGGTCGCCATCCTCGAACTCCAGTGGCCTCCGTCTCCTGTCAGCATATGGTTTCTGTCGGCTCTAAGCTGTACTCATCCGCTCCTGGATGACCTGGACCTTCTTTGTCGTGGCCTGGACCATCACAGGTCCCACAAGAGCTGCAAGATTTCTTCTTTGCCGAAAAGAGAAATCTGGTCTCATCCCCTGGATGAACCACATTCTTTTGCCTAAAACAGTCAATCCTAACATGGATGATACTAATCCATACCAAGGATGACGTCGTAAGGCCTCGACGCTACTACTAAGAGATTCAACTGTTACTCTCGCCTCCAAGGGTTGAGTCACACTGTCGGCATCAGTGTGTGGTAACTGGGTCTCCTCCAGTAGATGTCTCACAAGTGAGGGTCAAGTCAACAGCCAAAACTGGAATCTCCTAGTAACATCACGAAAGAGGACAGGAACGAAAATATCACAAAGGTATGCATCTTTTATTATTGCAGCTCATATTACAAGACGCTACACAAAAGCAACAAGGAACCAGAAGTACAAAGGATGTATCCATTAGTTCTGCTCCTGTCCATCAGCTCCCAGGGCTCCATGATCGAAGGCCTCGACTGCCTGAAGCTGAGCTCTCCCCTGCGGTCGGGGTGGACCTCCTGGTGGTGGTGGTGGTAGAACCTCAAAGCGTCGTCCACCACCTGCTGCTCGGCCAGCTCCTCTACCTCGTCCGTCTCCTCCCTGCAGACCGCCACGGTCGAACCTCTGCCTCTGCCTAGGTGGTTCCTCAACCGTCTGCTGCTCCCCCGCATGGCGGGTCGGGCAGTCACGAGCCATGTGACCAATTCCGCCACAGGAGTAGCACTGCCCACTCTCGGCACGCCAGGCTCTGACTCCACCCCGGCTTCCCCGCACAACTGAGCCTGAGTCGTGCAGTCGGCCACTGGTAGGTCTGGTCTGCCTGGAACCCTGAGTCATCTGTCGGCTACCTGCTACCGAAGACTCCGCTACGTGCCGCCCTGCGGTGGGTCTCTGTGCTGGTGTAGACTCAGCAAGGAAGCTCTCGATCAGAAGGGCCCGCTCTAGTACTCCTGTCTGAGTCGGTATGCTGAGGGAGATCAGCGAT
Organism: Viscum album; assembly: GCA_963277665.1. Lineage (NCBI taxonomy): Eukaryota > Viridiplantae > Streptophyta > Magnoliopsida > Santalales > Viscaceae > Viscum > Viscum album. The sequence goes on from OY728162.1 coordinate 44,772,131, forward strand.
GCCCTGATCTCGTGTCTCAAACCCTGCTCGAAGGTCCGGGCCCGGAAGAAGGGGTCCCGTACCATGTCTGTCGAGTACCGAGAAAGGTCGGTGAACCTCGCCGTGTACTGAGCGACCGTCATGCTGCCCTGCCGCAGCTTTAGAAGCTCCTGGATACGCACCGCACGAAGGGTGGCTGGGACGAACTCCGAGCGGAAGAGGCTCTCAAAGTCCGTCCAAAGAAGAGATGCCTCATCGTGCACCTGGAGCATCAAGCTCCACCATCGTCCTGCCGCCGCCTGCAGGAGGCTCGCCGCGAGAATCACCATGAGATCTGCTGGTGTCCTCACTAGCCTAAAGATCCGTACCACCGCCTCTAGCCAGTCCTCGGCGGCCTGGGGGTCCGCCTCACCGCGAAACCTGGGCGGTCGCTGGCTCTGAAACTCATGCAGTGCCCTGAGGCGACGTGCATCGTCAGCGTCTGGTACTGGCAGCATCGGTGGCTCGGCGGGTAAAGCTACCGCCGGTGCCACTGCTGGCAAAGGGCCCTGCACCGAGGCCTCGTCGCTCGGTGGGCTGCCGTCGTGCCCTACACTCGGAACCCTAGCTGGCTGTCGTCGCGGGGCCATCCTGAAAAGGAGAACAAGAGCACCACAGTCAGAACAGTACACCTGGTGAGCTGGCACAAGTAATCACAAAGAAGACTTGAAACACACACGCGATCAATGTTTTCATGCATTAAGTCAGAAATCAGGAGTCAGGGTCCTGGTGTACGGATACGTCGGCCGCCGCACCAACACTGGGCTCCCTGAACTGATAACCACACTCAATACACTAAACACTATTGCTTCATATAGAAAGAAAAGACGATCAGAGTCTGCGGTAGAACCGACCACCTTTGATACCAATTTGTCACGACCCGACCTCGGGGCCCGTGCCATGACTACCCCAATCCCGCCTTCCATAGGCCAGGGGCTGGCGACTAGCACCAAGGCGTAAAATCCCAGTAAACAGGGAAGGCATTGCCTTTATAAGTAACAACCACATAGAGTCAGCAAGCGGAAAGTAAAGTGCAGAAGGTAAAGGGGGCCGGAAATACAAGCCCAACTGTAAAGTACAACTGAAAAGTAAAGTACAGCAACTGAAGAAAAGACGGTGGCCTCGTGTCGTCCACTGGCAATCCCACCTGAAGGGTGGGTACAGATAGCCTCCAGGCTCCTCGGGTCCCACGTCCGCTCCGTGCACGTCCCGCCCAGTGGTCCACCTCCAGGTACCGTCCTGCTCCACGCCCCAACCGTGATCAGTGATGTCCGTCGTCTGCAACCAACACAACAAGGTGCGGGCATAGCCCGTGCAGGGGTGAGTACAAGCTACTCAGTAAGGACCCCGAGACCCCCGAAGGTCTCCCGAAATCCACAAAGGATATAGCACAAAAGAAAGATGCAATCACGAAGTAACATCTGACTCGACTTAGGTATATGCCCATACATATACCTAAGTCCCCACTTCTAGCTCTGCTCACGAGCTCATGAACAACTCAATCCACATAGGAAAGCAAGACTCAAATCCACAAAGGAGAGTAAACAGTAAATCCACATAGGATAGTTCAACACAATCCACAAAGGAGAGTAAACAGTAAAATCCTCATAGGATAGTTCAACACAATCCACAAAGGAGAGTAAACAGTAAAATCCACATAGGATAGTTCAACACAATCCACAAAGGAGAGTAACATACGATTCAGCTCAACCAGGATTTTCATTATCGAAACCGTAAAAGTTAAAGAGCCCCATCTCTGAAGTGTACAGTGGTCCTGTCACGACTCCGAGGTACTGCTCACTAACCTAAGACTGCTGAAGTAATCCTCCTGTCGAGTACCGCGGGTCTGCTGCCAACTACCGGGCGCTCCGTCCACTGAGGGTCTGCTGCCAAATACGGGGCGCTCACCCAGATAGCCTACTGAGGTACTCCTCCTGTCGAGTACCGCGGGTTTGCCGCCAACTACCAGGCGCTCCGTCCGCCGTGGGTCTGCTGCCAACTACTGGGCGCTCCGTCCACTGGGCTAGTCGACTCACTCCAAGTCGAGTCGGTCAAGCAGTCGTCAGGTCTCAGTCATCTACACGGTCTCCGTACTCCGCACGCACGTCTCCACCGTCGCGGGTCTGTCGCTACAACCAAGCGCACACACTCCGTAGAGTATCACGGGTCCGCCGCTACAACCAAGCGCTCCACCGCCAAGGGTCTGCTGCTGCATCCAAGCGCACCACCACTGTCAAGTACCACGGGTCCGCCGCTACACCCAAGCGCTCCACCGCTCAAGGTAAAAAAGAAGGTTCAGCTCACACAAGTTCGGTAGCACTCTTCCACGTAGGATCGCTGAGTACAGTAGTCGACGCAGTCCACTGAGGATCTCTGCACAGTCGTCGCCGCAGTCCACGAAGGATCTCTGCTCTGCCGTCGTCGCAGTCCATAGAGGATCTCTGCTCTGCCGTCGTCGCAGTCCACGGAGGATCTCTGCTCTGCCGTCGTCGCAGTCCACGGAGGATCTCTGCTCTGTCGTCGAAGTCACAGCCAGCACTAGGGTTCCCGCACAAAGCGAGCTCGTTCAGGAGGGTCCGCTCCACGAGCCGAGAGGCTGATACATCAACTGACACGTAGTCCGAAGTTGATGTATCCAAAAGTTCCGTATCGACAACAGGATCTCAACGCGACAGACGGCGCGTCAATCGGACGCCCGGTCTGAGAGTTATTGGCATTTCCGTCCCAGGGGCCCGGTTGGTTTTTAGGGCAAAACCAACCCGACCGTACTCCGCCTGTATCCGATCCTCGGGCGGAGTATGCCAAAAGTTCCGTCTCACTTAGAGGAAACTACCACAGCTGACGGTACGTCGATCGGACGTCCGTAGCTCAAGTTATGAGCGTTTCCGCTCCGAGGGCCCGGTTGGTTTCGTGTACGAACCAACCCGGCCGAACCCATAGTCTTCCGAAACCTTGAGTATAATATACTGAAACGACCGTCTCGATCCAAGGATCGCGTAGCCGCTGACGGTTCGTCAATCGGAGGTCCCAGGCCCATGATATGGGCGAAAGACCGAAGAGGGCCCGAAACGGGGGTTCTGGGCCCGGGGCGACCCGGCCCGAACCCCCCTGGGGTCGGCCGAACCGGGTCGGCCCGACCCGGCCCGAACCGGCTAGGCCGGGTCCGGTCCGGCCTGGGCGCGGCCCGGCCGACCGGACCGGCCGGCTCGGCTTCAGCCGAGTGGCCGAAGGAGGGCGCCGCGGGCTTGACCCGCGGCTCAAGCAAAACGCGGCCCCGCGGGGGGCCGCCTGCACGCGGACGCGGCCGGGCCGCCGCGTCCCTCCCCGGTTCCGCGCGGCCGCGGAACCGGCCGCCGCCGCCGCGGCTTCAGCCGCGACAGAACTTCTCCACGGCGGCGCGCCGGGCGCCGCCGCCTCCGGCCGCCGCCGCCTTCCGCGGGCCGCCAGAGATGCTCCGGTGGCCCGATTCCTTTCCCGTCTGCGCCGTTGCTCCTCCCGGGGGCTGACCTTCACTGCGGGATCAACAGATCGCCCCTGCCGCGCGGTTCGTCGTCGTCCGCCAAATCCGCACAAAAGGGAAGACCGGCGGAGGGTGGCCGTGTCTTGTTCGTTAGACCCGCACCCTCCGCGTTAGTCATAATCAACGGGAGAAACAAGAAAGAAACCAATCAACAATTTTAAATAAATTAAAATTGTTTCGTGATCGGATTCTTTATTTCAAAAGAATAAACACGGGATTTTAAAAAAAAGAATTCCAACAACCCTTACTTCGCAGCTGTCGTTGCCGAACAAGGGATCGTCGCGGGATTGCTCGTCGCGGAAGAAGGGGGGATCGTCGCGTCGTCGCGGTATCCGGCGTCGCGTCGCCAAACTCCGGATCAAGAACAAACGGATTTAATTAATTTAAATCCATTGTTATTGAAATTTAAAAAGGGAGAATTAACGATCCGATTCATACCTTAGTTGCCGAACGAGGATCGGCTACGGAAGAAGAGGCGTCGCCGAAGAACGTCGCGGGTAAAGCTCGTCGACGTCGCAGATCTCGGTGTGCGTCGTCGAATTTCGGTTGCCGGCGTTCTTCGCGTTCTTCGCGTTCTTCGCGTTCTTCGCGTTCTTCGCGTTCTTCGCGGGGAGATGAAGAAACAAGATCCTCTCAAATCCTTTCAAAGGATTTTTAGGTTGGTCTTATTTTATAAACATGCCAACACACGAAACCGGTTAAGAAACGATCCATCAATTCGAAAGAAACGACCCATTTAATTCACGAAAGAAACAGCCCATTTAATTCACGAAATAAACCGCCCAATTAAATGGTCTGTTAAGAATTAAAGAAAACGCGTCGGTTGACTTTTCAGTTACTTTGACGGGTTTTCGCGGGTGCGTTACATAGCGAAAGAAACGGCGGGGCTCGTGCGGGCCCCACCTCACAAATATCCTACCAAGGGGGTAGGATATTTCCGGATAGAATCCTATCCAGTTCAACTCAGTTCAAGACGTCTTTAAGTGGCTTCAAGTGGCTTCCAAGAAGCTTAAGTGAAATAAAATAAAGTTGCCGCACAAACTTTATTTTATTTCTGACTTAAAGCCGCAAAATTTAAAAACCACGTCTGAGCAAACGCAACTCCAGAAGAGGCGTTTCTAAGCAAAAACCGGCGCTACGATTTCATCGGTGCCCTCAGAATTCGATTCCGGGCACCGGTTCAAAAGATAGAAAAACCCGCTCGTCGGTTCACTGAACGTACCCGAGCCAAACTTCGGAAATTGATTCCGGGCACACCGGGCCTCGGAATCAGGTGCCGTCTGAAGCTGCGCTCTTGTAAAATTTCAAAGAAAATTAAGAAAAAAAAATTCCCTTGAAATTTGCGGGTCTTTACATTCTAATAAAAAATTTAATAAAATATATTCATCCAATTTCAATTTAATATCCAATTATACAAAATAAATTTTCAGTAACAGGGATACCTTAGAAGGATCTATATCATTAGTTTATGTCCCTACTGATGTCAGTCGGTTTAATAATCCCACTGCAATTCAAGGTATGTGGTTTTCTTCTCACTTTTCTGACATGATGAAGTCTATATATGATGGACATAGAAAGGATGATTTTGATGAATGTTTTAGTTTAATGGATATTGATATTGAATATAAAATCCTTCTAGAATACCTTAGGGTGAAAGGTCACCTCAAGGAATAACAGAGGATATAGAGTAGTGGTTTGATCTTCCAGTTGAGGTTATTTTTACCAATTTGTATCATGGTGCAATAGACTTCCATGAGTTTTTTTATATTCTTTAATTTATTTCACCCAATGTAGAATAAATAATTCTTCATAACCCCATGCTTGACATTAGGGAAATTTCCTATAAATATAGAGCATGCACGTATAGTTTTGATGTTGAAAAGTCCAATTCATCTTGTCATGAGGAACATGATACCTGGAGGAGGGAAAATACTTGGAGGTGTGGTCATCGTCCACATGGTGGAGGTAATTCTCAAGGTTGAGGCGGATGATGATCACTCTTTTATATGACCTTTTTGGTTGACATATTTTTTAATGTAAATGGGGGAATTCTTTCTTAAACAACACTTATTTTTATGCATAGATTTTTCTTTTTATTTTTCATAATAAAGAGGCTTCACCCCAGACTGTTTTTATATATACCCACATACACATTCATACAAGCAACTATACATTTACAAATATTATAAATTATTTACTATCAATATAAATATATATCTAAATAAATATAATCATTTTTATTATATTAATGTTTAAATAAAATATAAAAGTATTATAATTATTTCAATTTTATACACATTTTTTAATTAATATATATATTTAAACTATTAATCTTTTAGACTAATATTAAATATGATAATTTTTTTATATATAAAATTATTAAAATAATATTCATTTTTTATTAAAAGTTATATAAATCATATTTTTATATTACATTAATAGATATATAATTAATGTAAAATTGATCTTATTTAAAAATATCAAAATTAAATTTATTTATAATTATAATTAAGTTAAATATATTTATATATATTTTTATATAATTATAAATATATTTTAAATTATACATATATAATTATATTTATTTATTAATATATAATAATATATAACTATAAATATAATAAATATATACAATTTAAATCCATTTATAATAATTTCTAAATTATTTATATAAATAAATTAATATATTTATAAAAATTTCGATATTAATATAATTATAAATATATTTATTAATATAAATATATTTGTTAATATATATATTTTTATTTATAAATATAATAAATAAATATTATTAAAATATATTTAATGTAATATTTTAATTATATGTATATATATATATATTTATTATATTTTTATAATAATTTAAATAAATATTCAAAATTATTAATATTTATATATATATTTTTAATTATATATATTTGATTATTTAAAAATATATATTAATATATCATATTTAAATTAATTATATACCTGCATTTTTTAATTAATGTATATAAAGTAACATTATTTCTTGAATATAAATATGATAATTATATATATATTAATATTAATTTTTGTTAATGTTTCTTATCTCGTCTAAGAATAGTGCTGATCAAGATCAACAATTATTAGTGCTAAAAATCATTGATAACTGATACACCGGTTTATGTGTTTTTTATTACTCATAATGGTTGGCATTATCATCACTTTTAGCTAGCAGTGATAAAAATGGCCCTTTTATCAGCACCTTTTGGTTAGCATTGATAAAATGTGGCACTGCATAAGTCGCAATCTATGGTAGTGAACATTAAGGGATGGAGATTAGGGGGTGAACTAGATGAAGGAAAATATTATTGGATGTAATGTTATATAGTAATTAAATTTTCGTGTCATCTCATTTCAATCATGGGTTTTAATAGAATAAATGATCGACTATATTCCTTTCAACCATTCCAAAGTCATTAGGTCTTTTAATGTATTTGCCCAAATATTGGAATAAAATTAGTTAATGGAACCAACACATTCTGTCCATTTTTTATTAAATATATAAGTTTATAAGATTAAATATTTTATTTTAATTTATATAATTTATTTTATCCTAAAAAGTAATTTATAGAAATATTTTCAATGTACTTATAATGATTAAATAAATAATGATTTTTAGATAGTAATTTATATTGATTGTAATTGAAAAAAATAGTAAATATATATTATAATATATTATTTTTAAATGATAATAATATTTATAATCTAAAAAATGAAATTTATTAATTATATATATTTGTTAATAAGTACTAATAAATATTAAATTTTAATTTTTTATTAGTTTATAATATTATGTAATAATCTCTAATATTGACCTCATTCTTATGAAATGAATAATTTTGAACAAAAAACCTATTGTTAGATCATTGTTCTATGGAATTTACATTTACTCAAGATCTCATTCAAGACACCTTGTAGAATTCGTAAGGTATAAAAAAACACCCAAACGTGTTTTGTCTTATGAGACATGTCAATGCGTCGAAGGGTAATATAATAATAGGCCAAACCTATAAATTATTTAATTTAAATTAATTCACCAAAAGTTAAAATCAATAAGAAATACATAATAAACGTTTTTTACAATCATAGTTATTAAAATAACAGTTTACAAAATTTTAATACATTTTCCTATTTAAAAAAGAAGATAAATTCTTCATAACACATCCGAAGGAGGAATTTTTATTGTTAAACATTGCATTGTAAAATTAAAAAATAATAATCCCTATTAGAATAACCATATACAAAATGAAATAATTTTCCACATGTTAATAGAATATGATAATTTTTAGGTGATGAAAATCCAATAAGAATTATGTGAAATTTTATTTTCATTCCATATATAACAATGAGTATATAACTAAGTCAACATTGGAATAACATGATCATAATAAATCTAGAAAGGAAAGTAGATGTTTTCAAAATAAAGTATCCTATTAAGTGAGAAATATTTTTGAAAGGCATGATGGGGTATTAATGTATATCCCCAAAAATAATTATAGAATACTACAAAATATAATTAAAGGGTGGAATGTGGCCAAAATTTATGAAATAAGTTCGAAATTTATCATAAAACAATGAATAAAATTTTATTTACAAGAAATAAACTCTACTAATAATTAAGTAAATAAAATGACACTTGAATAAGGGAACTTTATTGTTCTTAAATATATCATGAAATAAATATATTATAAAGAAAATATATCAATGGGAAGTGAATACACCATATAAAGGAAACATGGTGAAAAATTGTATTATGTCCCAAAGAATCAAAATTGAGACCAATAAAACAATTGTGACTTGAGTAGCACATTTGGATTAAAAACCCTTGAAAGTCAAATAATTAAATTAATACCTATATACCAAAAATTAATTTTATTCATGGTTAAATATCTCACATTGGTAGTATATAGACATTAAAAATGAAAATACATTTAAAAATGCAGTACCTGTGTCAATAAATATAAATTTAGATAGAATCACTTACTTATTATTCAAAAATTATCTTAACATCATTTAACATATTTTATTATAAAAATAGATCACTTAATTAAATAATTTATAACCATAATCATATATATTTTCATTCACATTCTTCATTAATATTAATTTTCTATATGAATTCTTCTGATTATTCACATCAGATACTTATAGTTTTGATCCTCTGTATTACATTCATAATATCACTGTATGTGATCATTCTTATTTAAAATTTCATAATTAACATATCATTATTAATTTTAGTGATTATTTATAATTATATACAATGTCTCAAATTCCATTCATGAGTTTTTGATGTATATCATTTAATATGATATCCATACAATGAATGATTAGGTTGTGCTTGACGATCGGTGTTTTCTTTCGTTAATAATGAATTAAATATTTATATAATATCCTGAGATACAGAAAAAATAATTATTTAAAAAAATATATCATATTATACTAGTAATTTTGTTCCCATAGTAATTCATGTCATAAATGTTTTGTATTGTTCCACTATGTGGTCAATCCAACACAAACCTGAACATACACTAATTTAAGGAATGATTATGAGAATTGTTTTATAATATAAGTATACCAAAATCAAAATTTTATTATTTTTGGTATATTAGTAGGATATATTAGAAAAAAATTAATTATTATATGAAATAATGGGTATGAAATCATTACATAATTTGAATAAAATATTATCCTCTTTGAACCCATATTTTATATGAGTAAAAAAATTATGTTCATTTGTTGATCATATAATTATTAGGTTACTAAAATTTTCACACCATAAACTAATGATATAATTAAAACCATTTTTATATATTAATAAATTAATTATATTTTCCATGTATGTTGATAAAATAAAACCGAATGTGTTTTGTCAGGGAGTAGGTTGTCAGAACAACGTTGGAAAAATGTGTATTCTTTACTTAATATATAGAGTATATGAAAAAAATGAAAATAAAATTAATACAATAACATTAATTTATATTAAATATAATAATACCATTATAATATGTAATATTGAATAAATTTTATTGAATAAAATTTATTAGAAAACTAGGTAGTTGATAATACTCAAGAAGGGAGCAGAGTTTTCTTCGAATTCCTCCTTTAATTTGAATATATTAAGATAACTATGAGTAAACATGGGATTATTTTTATGGGATTGACTTATTGGTATAGAAAAATTTATGATATTTAATAATTAATTCAATGTTATCATGTGGTGAATATGGGAAATTTTTATAAGCAAGGTAAAGATAATTTTTTTGAGTGACACTTGCATTTTAAATAATTTGATGAAACTATTCAAGGTCCAATTTCTAAAAAATATTGAAAATGGTATCAAAAAATATATTCGTCATGAAATATTTCATCCATTCAATTATAATCTCTTTTATTTCATGTTTTAGGACTTTTACACTAGGTTAAACTCAATTCACTCCTTTTACACTTCACTTGGTAATAAATTTATAACCTCATTAAATAATTTTAATGAAAATGATCAGTAATAACTTTTTTAGAGAATTTGATAATTATAATTTCAAATTTGGTAATAATATTGTCATATAAAACTTCTAATAATTTGAAATTAAATTGTAAAATAATTACATTTAATCATGTAAAAGAATTTTTCTATGAAATATATTTTTTAGATTAAAATTTGTATATTAGATAAAATTATATTGAAAAATGATTATATTGAAATAAATTCAATTATTATAAAAATATTTATTTATATGATTATTTTTAGGGAATTCAAAAATGAATATCCCTTGGGAAATAATTTATTTAATGAAAATACTGAAAATTGTTTTTTAGTTAATGTAGCATTTTAATTAGTTATAAAAATATTTCCTATGGGTTTTCTAAATTCAAATTATATTTTAAAATTAATAATGTTATACCTAAATTTCATATTTGATTAGTTATAATGTTTGATAAATTTAATTTTCATTATTATATAATGGTTATTTCATACAAATTATATGTTTTTTGAAGACTGTATTTTTTGAATAAAAGATGAACTTTTTATAAAAAAAATTACAAATTCATCCTACATTAATTTTGATATGAGGAATTAAAAAAATTTGTTTTATTTATTTATTTAAAATTTAAAAACTTTCAAATTTATTTTTTGGGTAAAATCATAATTGATAATGAAAAACATTTTTTATTATAAAATGATTTTTTCAAATACTATAAATTATTATTATTATTTCATATAATTATCATCTAAATTGATGTTAACCATGTATTATTATCATATATAATTTATTAGTGATAATGATTTTTCCCTAAAATAAAAATTCATATCATATCAAAAGATTTTTTTTGAAAACACGCTTATAAATAATAAATGATCTTATTAGCCTTTTTGGGTAAAATAATTGAAATTAATTCAGATTATGGGAATATATATATATATATATATATGTATGTATGTATACTTATAATTTATAAATAAGTAACATATATTTTTCCCTGAAAATCAACTACAATGTTTTTACTGTTTATAATTAAATATTTACATTTTAAACTAAACATTTTGCACTTTTATTTTAGTTCAATGTTGCGTATGGAGAAAGCTATCGAGAAAATTGACTTCTTTAATGGTAATAAATTATTATAATTCTATGGTGTTGCACATTTTTTTAGGGGTGAAACATATATTATGGTTGTGACCACCCATAAGGGGTGAAACATACATTAAGGGTGAAATGGCCATTATGTAAGGGGTGGCCCATATATTTAGAGTACAACCTCCCTTATGTAATGGGTGACTATTACATGATGGTTGAAACCAACCTTTTATAAGGAATGGCCATTACATATTGAAAAAAAGATACAAAATAAATAATTTAAAAATAAATAATGGTTAATTTTTATGTTTTAATTCTTTTATAAGTGGGATGAAGTGGGTTTTATGACCGCCTTTGCAGTGAATCATGGGAATAAATCCTCTCAATATTATGGGGGATATATTCCAATATTTTCTAGAATCAAATGTTGTATAATCCATTAGATTGATAAAAGTGAATATAATTGTAACATCCCAGGTAAATAAAGAATAAATCATTTTCATATTTATTAATATTTATGAATTAAATATTAATTTTACTTTAAAGGGGTTTCTATGTTCGATAGCATGCCCGATACGCAACAACGAGTTTCTTGGAAATCTTACGTTGCACACTAGTAATAAAATAATATTATTTTAAATGGTAGTTACCACGTAGCCGTTGTATTGGAAGGAATGAATATAAATAACTAAAATATGATTATATATGTTTTTTTAAATGTTTTTACATTTATCCAATAAAATATAAAGGCCTAAAATATGAAAAGAATTCAATATTAGGCATATATACTCTAACATTCACTAAAGGTCAAACTATCTCCTTTTGATGGAGAACCCTCTTTAAATATATATTTTTTCAATATTATACATTATATTGGACCAAATAAAGTTCTTCTTTAGAATCAGGACAACAAAATTTATTTTGTGTAAATATTTGGTATTTTTTCGATAAAGTTCATTTTTTAATGAATAGTGAATAATGTTGTATTTTAATTGAAAACCTCTTTTTAATATAATTTATTTATATGATTAGATTATATTTTTAATTGGTTTTAAAGTGAAATTAGAATATATTTTTACCATTCAATCCAATAGTGGTCGTTGGAATTAATTTCACCTTGAAATTGGACTTAAACTAGTGTCAATCTTTTGATACAAACTGTTTCATAAAAACACGCTATTTGTTTTGACAGTGGGAATTAATTATTAAATTAATTAATCTAACTTATATGTTTTGAATTTTGTAAAATAGACATCATTTTTTAATTAGCAATATCATATATATCTTAGGGTGAAGTTTTGGTATTTTTCTGAAAAACTTCAATTTTTGATGAATAGTGAATCCACTAAGTGGTACTTAAAAAAAATGATTTTTCGTTTAAATGAAAATTTACCTCCTCTGTGTTTCAAATTTCAATAATCCGACATACATGGTTGTCATTAATAAGTAAAATTTGGTTCAATAGGATTAAAATAATTTTTTTTGAATAGTAACTTTTAAGTTTTTAATCGCAATTAGAGGTAATTAGTGCAATTTAAGGAAAAAATGATATTATAATTAAATGAAAACACCTAGAAACCTGTCTTACCCTTATTAGATGTGTCATGGCCGACCACGACAATCCATGGGTCGACTTGGGGACCCCATGGAGCCACTTTGGTAGGAAAATGACATTAATAACTTTTTATTTAAAGTTAAACTGAAAATGTCAAAAACATGAGTTGTTTTACTAAAACAATTTTTACATGGGGTTATACAAGTAATAGTTCTGACTATAAATTTTCATTGGAAAGATAAAATTATTTCCTACATCATGATCTTTTTTTTTATAATTTTTAGACATTAAATAAATTAAATTATTTATGACACCATGATGATGCAGCGATTACCTCATTATTTAACGATTTAAATAAAATTAAAAGATAATGTAAAATATAAGACCTAAACATTTAAAAAACCTATTGGATTGGTGGATTTAGAACTATTGTCACCTTATCCTCGAAATATATAATTTGGGGACCTTTTAAATCCGAAAAAAAATTTATAATAAAGTATCCTTTTATACCTTTCCAAGAGTGCTCCTCCTCTCCTCTTATAAATGGCCCCCACCTCTACCTCTTTACCAACCCTTCCAAAGCCTTTGGCTCGGCAAAAACCTGCCCATTTTGTCTCTCCAGATCCCTCTCTAACTCATAGGAGCCTCACTTTGGGCAGAAGTCTTCCCAAGGAAGCCTTTGAGCTCAAATCAAAAAGAGTTACCCGATTTAAAGGTAGTGTCTTCTATTGTGTTCTTTTGTTTTATTTTGCTACTCCAACCCCCTAAACTCTTTTTATTCATATATTTTGTAAAAAAACCAGTATCGTCCATATACTAGTATGTTTTTATAAGAATTATTCAAGATACACTTACACACACCTACATCTAATGGTTAAAGCAAATACTGTTTCCGTGGATGGAGAATTTCTGCCTCATGAAACGATGATTGTTCAATATTCTTTTAACACTTTCAAAGGTGGCCATTAAGATGACACTATATGTATATATGATATATAATATGTTTATGTTTTACTTAAGCTTCTTAATTTTTCATTTATGGCATACCTTTATGGTTTCCATTATGGGTAAACGCGATATCTTCATTTTAGGAAGTGCGGACTACCGCCCACTCAAATTGATTTGATTCGTTAATGCCATATGTGGGACGTATAAATAATGGAATTAATGATATTATATATGATATTATACTGTAATTATAATATACCTTTATATAATTATGATTCCATTCCATAAAATATGAAATAGAAATGAAAGTAGCATTCATGCGTACGTACGGCTTACCGTCTCCATGAACGGTGCATTTCATTTCTCACCTCTAAAATTTATTTAATATTATTAATGCATGTATATACTAGATATATATGATATATATGATATCTAAATCTTGAGTATAACTCCGGATATAATGGATACATGAAAACTTGTAATTATAAAGAGTTTATTTTTGACTCAAGTACCAATGATCGATAAAATGACCATTATTAACTTAAATAATTACATAGTGTTCATGAAATGGTAATAAGTGATATAAAAGGAATAATGAACATAAAAAAGGATCTTAAGCAAGTAGAAATTAACACAGTTTTATTATTCATGAGGTTAAAGAACGATCGAGTCAAGTTGAACACGAGGTAAAGGAACTTCTAAACCCAATTTCTATTCTTTGGGTTAATCTCCTACTTTCAAATTATGTCATGATATTATTATGTCCTATTTGTATTTTTACATTCTTTATGTGTACTTATAGTGAATACACATAATAGATCTATTTTGTATAAAAAATGATCTTCCTTAGGGACTTTGTCTCAATCACCATTCATTGAGGCATATTTTGATTTATAGAAAACTTTCATTTATACGGTGTATAAACCCCATTGACTTTTACGTTTATTCAAAAGGAATATTTTTATACGAAGCCTTTACTAAATGACAAAAAGGGAATGTTTTTTTGTCGTACGTATGTGGCGACAACGACTTCTCCGCCGCCGGGACCATTATTTGAGTTTCAGCTTCCTCTACAAGCCATACCTTTTTTTAAAAGAAGAATAAATACCATGTTTTACTTTTCTTTTATTTTATTTTGGTATTTTTAAATGGTCTTCATAATGTTTTTATATCAATGTGTTGTATTGATATATTGTGATTGAAAAGTGGAAATGTTATGTTTCCTTTATGCATGTTTTATGTGATACGATTATGTTATGGTTCTTGGGCATTGTTATGAAGATGGGTGGTTCCGTAATAAACTAAGGGAGGGTGGGCCCGATATAGCTCTACAATTTATTGGGTAATGCGAAGGAGTTAAACGTTTAGGTTTCTCCAAATAGATTTAGGGAATATACTGTGATGGGTATTCCAAACATAACCAAAAGGGTTACTCCCTACATAAGAATGTTATGAATGCCTCAAGTTACCTTTATGTATTATGATTTCTATGATTTATTCATGATTTTATGAGGTATGTTAATGTGCTTATGTTTTATGAGTAGAGTATGATTTCATTGATTCTTTTGTATACATGTACTCATGTTTCCTTTCCATATTTTTATATCCCTTACTGATCTTTTTATTCTCATCCCAAGTTTTTGAAATGTTTTTCACAGGTCAAGGGAAGGGAACATGATATGATGATAGTGTCAAGGAAGTGTCAAGAAAGAATCCATGTTTTATTATAAATATGTTTCCGTTGATGGAAAAAAATGAATACTATCTTTTATGTAACCACTTTGTTTAAATGTGGAATGTAATGCAAGTTTTATGATCTAATTCTCTAAAACTCTAAACCTCAAAAGATCCTCAATGTGTAATCTTGTAATAACTCAAGATTAAGTAAGGTTTAAGGCTGGGGCCTTATAGTTGGTATCAGAGGTTGGTTTAGATAACTTTAAAATTATAATTTTATTAAATGATTATCCAAAAATATTTTTTTATGGTCAAATTTAAATAATATAGCATTTGAAGATTACCATGTTGCTTCATCTAAGACATGTTTGTTTAGAATGGTTTCTCGTAGAGGAAACAGAACAAATTTTATGGGAAGGCATACAGAAGGGAAATGAACTTTCAAATCAGTATCCTGAGATGGTCAGAATCAGAACTAAACAGTTTGTTGCAGTGATGGCTCAGTTGACTCAGGTGAAAAATGTTGGTTGTTTTCATTGATGATATTTTGGTGTTTTCTAAAAGTAATGTGGATCATGAAATAAATTTAAGGGTTATTTTTTTAAACCTTAAAAGAAAAGAAATTGTATGGGAAATTAAGCAAGTGTGAGTTTTGGTTGCAACAAATTTCTTTCCTTGGTCTCATTGTTTCTAAAGATGGGGTAACTGTTGATCCTATAAAAACAAAGGTTGTTGAAGAATGGCCAAGACCCACAAATGTAACTGAGATTCGTAGTTTTCTTAGTTTGGAAGGCTATTACCGAA
This sequence comes from Viscum album, assembly GCA_963277665.1. Classification (NCBI taxonomy): domain Eukaryota; kingdom Viridiplantae; phylum Streptophyta; class Magnoliopsida; order Santalales; family Viscaceae; genus Viscum; species Viscum album. The sequence goes on from OY728162.1 coordinate 44,788,254, forward strand.
GGTTTGTTAGAAATTTTTCATGGTTATCTATTCCAATGATGAAGCTAACATGGAAGGGTGTTAAGTTTATCTGGTCCAACAAATGTGATGATTGTTTTCAGGAGTTTAATGGAAGATTGGTGAATGCTCTAGTTTTGGCAGTACCTTCCAGGAATGGTGAGTTTGTTATCTACAATGATGCTTCATTGAAAGGACTTGGTTGTGTCCTAATACATATGAACAAGTAATTTCTTATGCTTCATGACAGTTGAAAACTCATGAGGTAAATTACCATAGACATGATTTGGAATTAGCTACTATAGTTTTCGCTCTAAAAATTTGGAGGCATCATTTGTATGGAGTAAGGTGTGAAATATATACCGATCACAAAAGATTAAAGTATATATTTACTCTGAATGAATTGAACATGAGACAGAAGAGATGGCTAGAATTAATCAAGGATTATTATTGTACAATTCATTACCATCCGAGAAAAGCACATAAAGTGGTTGATGTATTGAGTCAATAAAGTAATGTTTCATTAACAATGTTGTGTTTGGAACGTGATCCTTTGGTTAAGGATTTGATGAAATTTGGAATAGAAGTTTTTGGTGCAGGATGTTCTTCTGTTTTGTTTCAGGTATCAGTGAAATCTTCTTTATCAGACAGAATTAAGCAAGCACAGAAGCAAGGCAACGAGTGGCAGAAAAAGGTAGAGCTGGTTTAGAAGGGTAAGTTGCCCAAATTCAACATTGATAATGACTGTGTTTTGAGATTTGGGAAGAGATTGTGTGTGCCTTGTGATTCACAGATGATGAGAGAGTTGTTATGTGAAGCTCATAGTTCTCCGTTTTCAGTTCATCCTAGCAGTACTAAGATGTACAGATATCTGTGGGAGTATTACTGGTGGGACAGAATGAAAAGGGATATTGCTGATTTTACTATGAAGTATTTGAATTGTCAATAGGTTAAAGTAGTGTGGCAGTTACCGAAAGGGATGGTTTAGCATTTACCAGTGCCAGAGTGGAAATGGAAGAATATATCCATGGACTTTGTTGTGGGATTGTCGAAGACACCTTGAGGTAATAATGCAATCTGGGTTATTGTTGATCGCTTGACTAAATCTGCTCATTTCCTTGCTATATGAGATACTTTTTCCCTAGATCAACTTTCCCATTTGGATCTTAAAGATATAGTCATGTTACATGGAGTTCCTCTCTCCATTGTATCAGACTGTGATCCCAGGTTCACTTCTAACTTTTGGAAAGGCCTTCAGAAGTCGTTGGGTACTAAATTAAATTTTAGTACAGCTTTTCATCCCCAATAAGATGGGCAGTCAGAACTAACAATTCAGACTTTGGAGGATATTATACGTTCTTTTTAGATAGATTATCAGGGAAGTTTGGACCATCATCTTTCGTTGGTTGAGTTTTCTTATAATAACAGTTTTCATTCCAGTATACAGATGGCACCATTTGAGGTGTTATATGGGAAGCAGTGTCGAAATCCATCTTTCTGGGATGAAGTGGGTGAAAGGAAGCTGATGGGACCAGAATTGGTAGAAGAGATGTCATAAAAAGTTCAGTTAATACAAGAACACATGAGAACATCTCAGATCAGATAGAAGAGTTATGCGGACAATATGAGGAAGGATCTCTCTTTTGAGGTAGGTGATCATGTTTTTCTCAAAATATCACCATGGAAATGAGTGATGTGATTTGGTAAGAAAGGAAAGCTGAGTCCAAGGTTCATTGGACCATAAGAAATTCTAGAAAGAGTTGGATGAGTTTCTTACCGAGTGGCTTTACCTCCGAGTTTATCTCAGGTACACAATGTTTTTCATGTTTCGATGTTGAGAAAGTACATGCCAGATCCATATCATGTTTTGAGTCCAGAGGTAGTTCAGTGGGAAGAGGACCTATCTTATGAGGAACAATCGTTCCTGATTCATGGTCATAGGGAGCAAGTGTTACTGAATTATGTGATTCATCAGGTAAAGGTTTTGTGGAAAAACCACATGATTGAAGAGGCAACATTGGAATCTGAAAATGCAATGAGGGCTAAATACCCCCACTTATTCGATTAGTAAATAAATTGCGAGGACGGAATTTCCAAAAGGGGGGAAGGATATAACAATCCAGGTAAATAAATAATAAATCTTTTTCATATTTATTAATATTTACAAATTAAATATTAATTTTACTTTAAAGGGGTTTCTATGTTAGATAGCATGCCCAATATGCAACAACGAGTTTCTTTGAAATCTTACGTTGCACACTAGTAATAAAATAATATTATTTTAGATGGTAGTTAACACGTAACCGTTTTATAGTTCTTTCACTCTTATACATTCTATTGGACCAAATAAAATTCTTCTTTAGAATTGGGAGATCAAAATTTACTTTGTGTAAATTTTGGTATTTTTCCGATAAAGTTCATTTTTTTAATGAATAGTGAAAAATGTTGTATTTTAATTCAAAACATCTTTTTAATCTAATTTATTTATATTACATGATTATCTTTTGAATTGGTTTTAAAGTGAAATTAGAATATATTTTTACCATTTAATCCAATTGTGGTCGTTGGAATTAATTTCACCATGAAATTGGACTTAAACTAGTGTCAATCTTTTGATACATATTGTTCCATAAAAACACGCTATTTGTTTTGACAGCGGGAATTAATTATTAAATTAATTAATGTAACTTATATGATTTGAATTTTGTAAAATAGACATCATTTTTTAATTCGGAATATCGAATATATCTTAGGGTGAAGTTTTGGTATTTTTATGAAAAATTTCAATTTTTGATGAAGAGTGAAACCACTAAGTGGTACTTAAAAAAACTGATTTTTCGTTTAAATGAAAATTTACCACCTCTATGTTTTGAATTTAAAAAATCATACATACATGGTTGTCATTAAAATGTAAAATTTCGTTCAATGGGATTAAAATAATTTTTTGGTGAATAGTAACTTTTATGTTTTTAATCGCGATTAAAGGTAATTAGTGCAATTTAAGGAAAAAATGATATTATAATAAAATGAAAACACCTAGACACATTTCCTACCCTTATTTTATGTGTCATGGCTGACCAAGAAAATCCATGAGTCGTCTTGGGGACCCCATGGAGCCACTTTGGTAACAAAATGACATTAATAACTTTTTATTTAAAGTTAAAATGAAAATATCACAAACATGAGTTGTTTTACTAAAACAATTTTTACATAGGGTTATACAAGTCATATTTTTGACTATAAATAGTCATCGGAAATATATAAATATTTCCTAAATCATGATATTTTTTTATAATTTTTATAAATTAAATAAATTAAATAATTTATGAAACTATGATGATGTAGCGATTACCTCATTATTTAACAATTTAACTAAAATGAAAAGATAATGTAAAATATAAGATCTAAACATGTCAAAAACCTATTGGATGGGTTGATTTAGAACTATTATCACCTTATCCTCGAAATTATTAATTTTGGGACCTTTTAAATTCGAAAATCATTTTATAATAATGTATCCTTTTATACCTTTCCAAGAGTGCCCCTCCTCTCCTCTTATAAAAGGCCCCCACCTCTACCTCCTTACCCACAATTCCAAAGCCTTTGGCTCAGCCAACCCCTGCCCATTGTGTCTCTCCAGATCCTTCTCTAACTCCTAAAAGCCTCACTTTGGGTATAAGTCTTCCCAATTAATCATTTGTGCTCAAATCAAAAAGAGGTACCAAATTTAAAGGTAGTGTCTTCTATTGTGTTCTTATGTTTTATTTTGCTTCTCCAACCCCCTAAACTCTTTTTATTCATTGCTTTTGTCACAACAACAGTATCTCCCATATACTAGGATGTCGTTACAAGAAGTAATCAAGCTACACTTACACACAACTACATCTAATGGTTAAAGAACATACTATTTCTGTGGATGGCGAATTTCTGCCTCACGAAATGATGATTGTTCAATATTCTTTTAACACCATCAATGGTGGCCATTAAGGTGACACTATATTTATATATGATATATAATATGTTTATGTTTTACTTAAGCTTCTGTATTTTTAATTTATGGCATACCTTTATGGTTTCCATTATGGGTAAGCGCAATATCTTCATTTTAGAAAGTGCGGACTACCGCCCCCTCAAAGTGATTGGATTCGTTAATTCCATATGTTGGACGTATAAAGGATGGAATTAATGATATTATATATGATATTATACTGGAATTACAATATACCTTTATATCATTATGATTATATTCCATAAAATATGAAATAGAAATGAATGTAGCGTTCATGCGTACGTACGACTTACCGTCTCCATGAACGGTGCATTTCATTTCTTACCTCTAAACATTACGTAATAGTATAAATTCATGTATATACTGGATATATATGATATAAATGATTTATACATCATGAGTATAACTCTGGATATAATGGATACATGAAAAACTTGTAATTATAAAGAGTTTATATTTGACTCAAGTACCAATGATCGATAAAATGACCGTTATTAACTTAAATAATTACATAGTGTTCATGACATGGTAATAAGTGATATAAAAGGAATAATTAACATGAAAAATGTTCTTAAGAAAGTATAAATTAACACAAGTTTATTATTCAGGACGTTAATGAATGATCGAGTCAAGTCGGAAAAGAGGTAAGGGAACTTCTTAACCCAATTTATATTCATTGGGTTAATCTCCTACTTTCAAATTATGTCGTGATATTATTATGTCCTATCTTGTATTTTTACTTTCTTTATGTGTAATTATAGTGAATACACATAATAGATCTATTTTAGTTTAAAAAAATTATCTTTTTAAGGGACTTCGTCTCAATCACCATTCATTGAGGCATATTTTGTTTTATACACAACTTTCTTTTATACGGTGTATAAACCCCTTTGACTTTTACGTTTATTCAAAAGGAATATTTTTATATGAAGCCCTTACTAAATGAAAAAAGTGAATTTTTTTTGTCGTACGTATGCGGTGACAACAACGTTTCTACCGCCATAACCATTATTTGAGTTTCGGCTTCCTCTACAAGACATACCTTTTTTTAAAAGAAAATTAAATACCATGATTTACTTTTCTTGTATTTTAATTTGGTATTGAAAATGATCTTCATAATTTTTTTATATCAATGTGTTGTATATTATATATTGTGATTGAAAAGTGGAAATGTTATATTTCCTTTATGTATGTTTTATGTGATACGATTATGTTATTGTTCTTGGGCATTGTTATGAAGACAGGTGGTTATATGATAAAATAATGGCGGGTGAGCCCGATATAGATCTCCAATGCATTGGGTAACGTGAAGGAGTTAATCGTTGAGGTTTCTCCGAAGCGATTTAGGTAATATACTGTGATGGGTATTCCAAACGTAACCAAGAGGGTTACTCCCTATGTAAGAATGTTATGAATGTCTCAAGTTACCTTAATGTCTTTTGATTTCTATGATTTATTAATGATTTGATGAGGTAAGTTAAAGTGCTTATGTTTTATGAGTAGATTATGATTTCATTGATTCTTGTATATACATGTAATCATGATTCTTTTCCATATTTTAATATCCCTTACTGAGCTTTTTTTGCGCATCCCATGTTTTTGAAATGTTTTTCACAGGTTAAGGGAAGGGTACATGATATGATGATAGTGTCAAGGAAATGTCAAGAACGAATCAATGTTTTATTTTAAATATGTTTCCATTGATGGGAAAAAAATGAATACTATATTTTATGTTACCACTTTGTTTAAATGTGGAATGTAATGCAAGTTTTATGATCTAATTATCTAAAACTCTAGACCTGAAAAGATCCTCAATGTGTAATTTTCTAATAACTCAAGATTACGTAAGGTTTAAGGCTGAGGACTTATAATAATACTCTGAAATCTTGTTTCCTTGGTCTATTTCACTCTTTATTTCTTCCAATTTAAATCAACCAAAGATATGTATTGGGTTAGGATTATACCAAATAGTAGTTCAATAATCTAAATATAATGTGGATTTTTCTCAGCTTAACTAAAAGAGATCCTGATAGGATGATCACACCATGTTTTGTGCATAATTAAAGAGGTATTTTAGATCCTTGGTATTATTTGCGGTATTTTAATTTTAATTTATATTAATGACTTAAATTGAAAGTAAAATTAGGTCTTTTGTGTTTATTATTTGGATAGATGTTACAGGGTGGTTTGGACACATTTGGTCAAGGATTAGGCATCATAAAAGTTTCTAGTAAGATATTACGGAAGTTTTCCTATTTTAATTAAAATTTAAAATTAGTAATAAATTTTTTGATTGATTAATGTGTAAAATATAATATAAATCAATTATAATTTATATTTTTGGTGTTTTGGATATAGATATGTGCTCGAGAGATTATGTGAGTCTGAGATGAGCAGGGCAGTAGTGGCCAAGCTCCATTAAAAAATGGAAACTCTATATGAGGTTGGTGGTCCTTTGAGTATATAACTATGGTGAATGAATTTTATTTATATGAATGTGATATGTGATCTATACATCAAGGGTGGTCAACTATTTATTTTTATAAATTTTTTCATTAAATTAAACACTTATGGATAGATGCATGTGTTAACGTACATGATGAACCGTAGGGTATTAAATTGATTTCTTTACCACTATTGGATAAGTTATTGATTATAAATATATACCTTTAGATATATGGAACATTAGGTGTTGTGATTTAATGATGTTAAGGAATATAGGTTCCAATGGTATAAGGTTCCTTTAGCTATCCAAAGTAGGGTTAAGTAATAGACTAAGAATGGATAAACCCAAGTGCCACATTAAATCATATTAGCAGGTCATAATGAATTTGTGATGCCTTAGAGCCTTGGGATTATTGATTCGTGAAAATTTCAAGGGTTCTTTCCCCATTATTATACAGGTAAAAAAGTCAATTAACCTTATGTATATATATGGTGATTGGGTGAGAGGAACGACCTAATATTACCTTTGGAATTTATATAGGACTGATGTTATCTCTTAAAAGTAATGATAATGGGGATTATTCTACTGGACTAGTGAGGCTGTAATGTGCTTACAATAACATTGAGGGATGTTATTTACTCTAAATGATTCAATTTTTATGAAATATGGGACAAACATAGAGGAACTCAAATAAAGATTCAATTCCATGGATGAGATCGAGGGAACCATCATAGGTTCCCATGTGATTTTTTGAGCATAGTAAGGTTTAGGGTGTGAAAGTGTGTGTTGTAACTTCATTTTACAATCTAGAATTTCATGTTCAGTTGGGTGATCCTGGTGTGGTTGTAGTGATAATTTTATGAGGTAACTTGGTATAGATGCTCTACCCTCAAGCATTTATGAATTATTTCATATGATTATTGTAATTCATAAATATTCAAGATACTATATAATTCCTCAAATGTTATATAAGATTCAACATTAATCCTAATACATGCAATTCACATGATTTGTTGGATAATTGTTTTATGCATGATACTATGGAATTATTATGAGATTACATAGGGCTTAACCCTATGATTAATACATGTAATTAATAGGATTTTAGATATTTGAATCATTATTCTTCATAGTAGGAAATGTTTCATGATCTACTCTAAACGACCCATAAACGGTGTAACCATACAAGCATATGGCTCGACCTAAAGTGAGTTTTTGATTCCCATGGGTTGAATAAAAGCATCATAGAATCAAAATTGACACTATAAGATTTTTTTATCATGAAAGGTAATTTATCAGAAATATAATTCTTATATTAATTATAGAATGACCCATATGTACATTATATGTTCAATCAAATGAAAATAAACAGTTTAAAATTTTAAAGGAGGAAAATGGAACACAACCAATATAAGTAAAAAACCAACATAATAAATATAAGACTAATTTGAATCTCATATACAATAAAATAGATGACCAGGATGGGTGACATGTAAACAATACAAAAATTAAAAACCAAAATATGTGAAAAAGTCTCCATGTGGCCATGTGGTCACCGGTAATCCTCAAAACCGTCATCTCTCACTAAGGATCAAGGATTAATTGGAATTTGAACATGAAATGTAAATTTCATAAGAATGAATCCCTATAATAATTCAAAGTAAACTACACCACATGTATATGCATTAAATAAAATATCTATTTAATTATTGTTTAAAAAAATTTAGAAAGTAGGTTTGCAGTGGTATTCCAAATGTAATCATGGGAGATTAAAAATTTGGAAAATTTTCTTTTTAAAAATGGATTTTATAAATTTTGAGTAAAAAATCCATTTTAGACTTTAAATAAGGATGAATATACTTCCTAAAATATGCATTTAAATTTTTTTAGATGAATCATTTGTTTTCGTAAAAAATAAAAGAGACATGCAAAACATTCAGAAATGACAATCATTATGATACTTATAACAGTAATCCAATAATAAGTGAGAATGGGATCTCAACAGATCTAATGGGGGTATTTATAATAATACTAAAACAATATTTATCATACTATCACACCTGGTGAAATTCAAAATCCATAACACTCTATCATACCTTATCAGACCTAATAATGGTAGGAAATATAAAAGTATGGAGTGATACAAACTAAGGCCCATAATTTAGAGCATGATCCCAAGCAAGTGTACCATGAGTATTTCAACATCCTTCTAGCGATTCTAGTTTTAACATTTCATGTGAAAGGGAGATGGTAAAATCAATAGTAATAAGTACTGACATGAGAACCATACCTACACACTTATATGCGTATATATATATATATATATATATATACAGAAATAAATGAAATTGTAACCATAAGCACACCACACCTCCAAAAACAATGTTCCTTGATGACACACAAAAATTAGAATATAATCATAACATTCCCTAACAAGGCATCAATCCAATCATCCATATGATCTATGGTTAAATAATATGATATTTTTACAAAACCATCATTGGAGGTGATTACCATACCTCAGATTCATACCCTTAAAATTCATTTTCTATTAAATTAACTTTGAAATGACAAAAAACCCTCTAAAACAAAAAAAATAAATTAATTGTCTTAAACACAAATTTTTTAATAACCAATCACGAAATAAAAAGGACATCTTAAAAATTAGTTTAAGGACCCAATCACTCTTGAATAATTTAAAATCCCTTTGTAAGGTTATTCCAGAAATTTTTCAAACAGTGGATATTTGAAATTTAAAAAAAAATATATTAATATTATATGCTTAAATGGATAAATCATTCACATTAAATGAAAACAAAGTGATAATCTCGTTTAATTATTAAAAAAAATCTACTAATTGATGTAATAACATTATAAAATACTAAAACATGGATTTAAATAGAGTTAAATCATTGGTTATATAATTATTATTAAAACATTGTGAAATTCACATCAAATTATTCATTTAATAAAGAATGGTATTATTACATCCATAGTTGAAAATAATTATCCTTAGGGTACTAATGAGAACAATAATATCAAAAAACAAACTAAATAATAATTAATGAAATAGTGACTTGGGTCATCATGGAATAAATAGGGCAAGAAACAAGAGGTAAAATGATGAAATATAGGATATGAGATGATTTGAAGGAACACACCATAAATAATCAAACGTAAGTATAATGTAAACCCATATGTAATCACCATGGAAGATAGGTGAATTAATGGGAAGTAATAGTAAGGCCATGGAATAAAATGAGGGGAGGAGGAGACCCCAGAAACATTTAAGAAATAATAATGCTATAAAGGTAAAAACACCCTTAAAAAGATATGTAGAAACAAACCACATCACAACCCTATTGGTTATGGTGTGGTGAAGCATGTTAAGCTACCCTTGTGATGTATAGCTCTTGGCATGACATATAGGTGTATTGATTTGCTGGGATACTAATCCTAGTTCACCATACCACCACGACATAACCAGAATGATGTGGTGTAATCCTTCATTATGTTAAAGGGTTATAACCTATATTACATGTCTTGGAATACATCACCAATGCAAGGGTAACATTATTTAACTTTACAAACAATTTTCTTCCCAATGGAATAAACCATCTGGGAATTCTATTTATTACTATAGTATACATACTAAAACTATAGTTCTCCCCTAGGAAATAATAGAAACCAATAAATGAAGGAACATGATTTAGAGATCATTAATGATGAAAAATAATATTGGAAGTGAGTTTGGAGTGTGAAAAATCTCCCTACAACAATACTTTATAACCGTATAGTGATTCATTTGATTCACTTGATCAATGTAAAGGACAATATTTATGTTCTTTTGGCATGAATCATTTCTCAAAACCAAGGAACACCATAACTAGAACTGTACTAAAGTCAAAACACAAACCATTAAAAACAATATCCTGAATATAACCCATCTTCCATGGTAAATATAATGAAATAACCAATCACCAGATGATATGCGGTTAGAAAAAGTATGATTTAATCCCTTAAATATTGTGATTCCACTAAAACATCAATTCTATTATGAATCAAATATTGGATATATGGTCAATGAAAAGAAGGGATTCCGGTCAAGAAACTCCAATAAGAGAAATATTCCTTCCACAATGGAAAACATCATGAATCCCTAATTTTTTGGAGTTTCCTAATGACATGATATTATAATATATAGGGTAAACATACATTTAATCAGTGGTCAATGAGGGAAACACATATAGAAGAAAAATACAAAGAATAAATAATACCTCAATCCAAAAATTAATCGATATTAGATTTAATGTGTTGATCCTGTGGATCCTTCGATGAGTTATATCCAATTACATTACCATTCTAGGAGAATACTTTATAAAAAAATAGATAACCCAAACATCCATAACCATGATAGGTTATTGATTATTTTTTACACAAAATATTTTTAAAATAAATTATTTATAAGGATGGTTCAACAGGGTTCCACCCCTAGAAGAGGACTATGAGATACAAGACCAACTATTGACACCATAACCTATCTAATCAGACTCAGTGTTCTTCTCATTATCATCACTAGATATCCCTTTACCAATATTTATAATTGAGGATGTTGTATTTACCTCAATAAAATATATAAAAAGTTCATCAACCACAACTAGCCGCGTCAATATTTCTAGATACGAGGCACAACCAAACTCAAATACCCTCGAATTAATATCAATAGGAAGTCCACAATCAAAATAACAGACCTTCATTGAATCAATTAAATCTAAATTTGGATGATATAAGAATAGGATAATGAAATGGTAGACATACCCTATCACCAATTGATCACTATGTTTAAAGAAGTAAAACTCTATAACTCTTTCCACCATAAAAAATACATATTAATATCACTATAAGAACTAGGACAGGGAACAATCCCATGATTGTTCCCCTCATGGATTAGCCCAAACAATCTGTTTTCAGTACTTCCAACTCATACCTTACAAACAAAATGTATTGAAATTTATATTTAGGTATTCATGAAAAAAAACTAAATATCCCTTCAATTCATTATATACAATATTATAAATCATAATTATCTTCCCAACCATACCTAAGGAGGTACTCAAATTATAAAATTCGTAAGGTAAGTCATTTTATTGATAAATTCAAGGGTACACTATTGTAGAACCAACCTAATCATAACCTTTGTAATCCATAGATACTTAGTGGGGGAATACATTATAAAATAATTGAAACAAAAAACGTATTATAATTAAATATCCATATTAAAATATTATGGATCAAAAACCCATAGTATCAAAATAATATCAATAAATCAATTCTTGAAACATTGAGAAAAATCTACTCACCCAAATTTAAATGAACTTTAAAAAAACAAACACAATTACTCAATCATATACTAACAAAACTATATCATTTTGTTTCAAATAACCCTTGTTTTTTTTCAAAACCCACATCCAATTTGATAACCATAAACAAAGCCACATTCCACTTAAAAATATTTTGGTAATCGGGCTCCCCACATATTTCCAAAACATACAGGCTAACTATGTTCCATCAATTAAACTTTTTTTTATTATTTCCCAAAACCCAAAACATCCAAAAAATGTAAAACTATTTAATAAAATCCGAAACATCATCAACCCAAATCTAAATACATCAGAATTAAATTAAAAAACATAAAAATAAAGGCTCAAATCTATAATTCCCACCAAAACTCAATGCTTGGTACTAAAGGTTTTGTTTAACACATTATTATAATTACACCCAATGTTCCTATAATCATATATCTAATTTAACTTTTCTCTAAACATAATAAAATCACTATAATACAATTTTTTTATAAACCAACTTCGTCCACCTATCAATCAGGCACTCAAACTAGCCTCTTGAAATTCTCACAGGTATTTCTTAATCCGCATCTATAGGAATAAGTACTAAGGCATCTTATTGATTTTGGTAGGAAGTAATTATCCTACTAAACATAATTTAATATGTTATGGAAATCACCATGAAATTCCCAAATAACACATCCATACGTTGTATGTACAAAAAGTAAATTAATGGTTTTAAATTATAAATGAGATAGACAGAATAAGAATAATATAAATATAAAACACAAAATAATAAAATTATGATCCGGACAATTATTGGATATAATAAATAAAAAGTATAAGATGGATGAAACATCAGTAGTCCTATAAGAAAATATTAAATTACATGATATAGTCTCTAAGTGTCCTCACAGTCACAAATCATCCTTAACATGATAATTTTCAATGACAATCAATGTTGAGAAAAAAAACAAAACTTGAAATGTGACATGTTTGAATGAAAATACCAATAAGATTTCCATGTAAACAACACCCCTTGTATAACCTTTATATAATAGATATATTTTATGATAGTTTGAAATAAAATTAAAATATAGGTTTTTGATTTTATTAAAATTATAATAATATGTCATTATTAATCTGGAAACAATAATTTGAAAATGTGGATGTTTTCCATTACAATTAAAAATACTAATTAACTATTTTAATTAATAAATAATCTTTAATATAAATATAAATTTAATTTTAAAGAGATATGTCATTTGTTATCTTAAAATAATAAATTAAAAATGCAAAATAACCAAAAACAACAGTCATAATAATAAAAGAAACAGTAATGCAAGAATAAGTTAATATAGGAACACCTCATAACTACGTGAAAACATAGAAAATAAAAATAAAATATCCTATATAGTGGAATAGATAGTTCAATATCAAACCATAATGATAGGGATTTCCTATCCTAACCAAACTGATGGGAAAATTCTAACATATGGTGTGATCGATTCTAAGTTTCACTATCTATAAAATTCTCCTAAACTTGTACATCAAGTGTATTTGGGAAAAACTCTTGATAATATAGGTTTAACATTAAATTTGAAAGGTAGGTAGGAAAATAAATGATAAAAAGCTGTTACATTATAAGAATACATACATATTCATTAGTATATATATATGTTTCTATAAAGATATATAATAAATAGGAACCATAAACATACAACATCTGTAAAAACATAATAAATTTAAGATTATTATTGATTACATTATAAAACCAAAATCCATTAATAAGTAATTAATACCATTATCCATAAGGTTAATACTTCTAGAGATGTTGATTTTATGATACTAACATTGAAGGTGGAAATCACACCTAAAATTCATTCGTTCTAAATTTTTTTTCTGTGGAATAAACTTTTAAAACACCTATAAAGCCATATAAAGTGTTTGAAATATTAAATGTATCAACATATATTTATTTATATTGGACTTATATGTTGAGTTACATCAACCAATTCAATCCATTTAATATATTTAAAAATAATCCATTTAATATATTCATTAATATAACAGATGAAATATGGTGGTAAGATTAATTCACCTAAATTTATTTGTATGTTTTAGTTCACATAAATCAATATCAAACATACACAAAAATACCTTAAGGAAACTATTTGAAACATCAAAATCTTTTCAAATACATCCAAATCAAATTTTATATATGGTTTTATAATATTATTATCATTTTGTAATAATTTTTTTGACACAAAATAATCATTAAGAAAATTCATATAAGTGTGACTCTGTGGACTTTAGTAAAAAAAAATAAGAAATACATAGTTTATAGGTGTAAGAAAATTGTTCTCTCTATAAAGGTATCAATGCTACACAAGCTACTACGGGGTATGGTGTAATGTCCATAAAAAAATAATCAAATATATATACAACCATTTTAACCAAAATATGTATACTATACATCATATATTAATCTATAAAATAAATTTTCCATAAAATAATGTCACTAATCTATATGTAATATATATATTTATGATAGGCTAACTCATCATTTCTTGATCAACAAAGTTATAATGAACTTGTCGATGAATACATCATAATTCAATTATATATGAGACAAAAAAATAAAATGACCATAATCTATGTATCTAATAAAATCATATTTAGAATAATTATGAAAGGAAATTAATTTCCACAGACTACATCAATCAAGGATCAAATGTTCTTACTCATAATATCAGTAGAAAAAAACAATATTGGTTTCACTCCAACATGTGTCTTGATCAACATCATACCAAATCATCGCATTGTTAGCTAAGACGCTTTTGAATTTTGTATGCAAGGTATAAAAGTATAAAAATTGTTATTTTATGTATCTATCTAACCTTAGGTATTGCGGATTTAGAATAAATATAAACCCCAATGCATACTAAATAATAAATGAGATTACATGATAACTTATTTGGAAGATCAATCCAGGTAATATGAATCTACTTATTAACCCATGATTTTACTCTTTGTATCTCATATACTACCATTTATAAAGAGTTAAATATTCTATTAATTATAAACATTACATTTCATTATATCCCAAAATACTCTATGATGATCATTGTTTAAGGATAACTCAAAATTTTATTTTGAGGGGATTTTATCATTTGACCATTAATGTAACGAAAATTTCAACACACATGACTAAATGAGAAAAACATATTGATTATATTATGAATTCATGATTAATTATAAAATCACTAAATCGATATCTTATTTATTAAATACCTAGATACCTAACATGAAACTGACGTTTTTTTTCTAGAAACAGATTCATCAATGGGTACGCTAATGTTTCATCTGTATCCACCCAAGTGATCTTTATATCAACACTCATAGTGAAATACCTTATGAAATGGTATTTTAAAATAATTTTCTAAAACCCTTGGTAATATTGGGGTTTCATATATTATTATATGTATCCATTTTTGTCACATTATAACTCATTCACTCCATAAATTCTAGCAACCATTCCATGTTCATATATGAACTTATAGATCCAAACTGCATCGTTCGTAACAAATAATGTTGTGATGTATTCTACACTATTATTGACTATTATATGGTGGATTTTTTGGGACTATTACATCTAATAAATACACTATTTAGAAAAAAGATCTATACTGGGACTTCATATCACCTCCTATGGATTACAAATTCATATTTATTTAACCTTTTACACAAATCTCATCTTCTACTTCAAATACTAAGAACATATATTTATCCTATCTCAAGTACTTATGAATGGTCATCATAGTAATCCAGTCTCTATCACTATGATTTTATTTTCTTGTACTCTTTATTATTACATAGTGGGTGGCATCAGGTCTAGTATACAATATGGTATACATGATAAATCCTAGAGGCTGAATAATGAATTTATCTATCATTTTTAACTCTTTATAAGGCTCAGAAATCTTCCATTGATTCATTCCCTGTAACACCACTAAAGAACCCTTCTTGGAGTTATCCATGTTAATATACTTCAGAAAATTACCAACGTATGTTTTCTGACTACGTAATAGAATCCTATTAGATCTATCTTTATAGATATTTATTCCCGGCTTGTAGGCATGTTCACCCATGTCATCCATTGATAAAAATTTACCTAGCCACATGTTAAAAAAATGTACGGGCAAGATATCATTTCTTCTAGGGAGTATGTCATCCACATATAATATTAGAAACAACACTATGAACCCACTAAATAAATTTTATAAAAATTAATCATCCATGTTCATGATGAAAACAAACTCTTTATTACAACATAAAACCAGAGATTCCTACTCAATAATGATACTACAACCCATAAATTGACTAAAGCAGCTTGCATACCTTATCAATATCATTTGGAAATTAAAAAACAATAATATATATCAGATACACATCCATTAAAAAATTAATATTATGGAAATAGGTTTTTATATCTATTTGATTTATATCATAATTATAATGATCCATTATACCAAGGAAAATCAGAATTGACTTAATCATAAAACTAATGAAAATGTTTCTCAATAGTCAAAACTATATTTTATGTTATGAACTTTATCCACCTAATATACTTTATTGGTATAAACTCTACCATTCATGTCAATTTTATTTCAAAAAAAACAATAACCATATGGATATCACCCCTCAAGGTGAATCTACCAAGTTATAAACTGGTTAGTGTTTGTGGAGTTGACCTCATATTCCATGGATTTTAACTATTTATCTGAATCATAAATATCAATAGTATCTCGATATGATGTAGGTTAATATCCTATGAATGTTACTTCATTATAATTATCTATTATTAATCTATATATTGTAGGTTCCTGATGAATTTTAATATGACATTGAGGTTTTTTAACTTTAGTTGTTTACTATTCCATAACTATTTATGGAACAAAATTAACTCCCATCTCATGAATAATTTATATTTTATGGTAGTAAATAACTCTATGTTAAATATTACTCAACAAAACACATCAAAATAAATTCTTCTTCTCAATAAAAGAATAATTTCAATCGAAAAATACATTTTTTAGAAAAATTATAAAAACAATATCCTCTTCTCTCATTATTATATTACAAACATAATCACTTGTTAGATTTTGGGTCAATTTAGTATAAATCCAATATT
The DNA here is from genome assembly GCA_963277665.1 of Viscum album. Taxonomy (NCBI): domain Eukaryota; kingdom Viridiplantae; phylum Streptophyta; class Magnoliopsida; order Santalales; family Viscaceae; genus Viscum; species Viscum album. The sequence continues at coordinate 44,805,242 of OY728162.1, forward strand.
TTTATTAGTGCTTACCAACCCCAAATCATTGAAAATAAAAAATGGTATATTTACAAAACCATATCTTATATGGTATATTTATGAAGGATTTATATTGAGTGCAATTAAGTTGGAATATAGAAATCAGCAAATCATAACACTATAAGGAAATAATATCACATGGACTCATCATCAATAAGATCATGTAAAAAATGGTTTTATTCATCCTTTTAAACCTACCATTCAATTTTTGTGTTCTCGGAGGAGTGAGCTTTTAAATACTTCCACAATATATTTTATGATCTATAAATTATTGTCTCAATTACTGAACCCCATTGTAATGTTCATATATTCTTAATAATTCCAACCATGTATTAAACAATTATTATTTAAAATCGTAAAAAATGACAAATGTTTAATACTTGGGTTTGATTAGATACACTAATTATTCTGAAGAAATTCACTAGTAAAGGTAATGAAGCACCTAAAACCATTATTTTCTTGTGTACTCAGTGGTCCACTCACATCACTATGAATGAGATATAATATTCCACTATCGCTTTCAGTTTTTTTTTATCAAAAGTCACGTCTATCACTTTTCTTAATATGAAATATTTTAATGTATCAAAAAATACATAATCAAATGTGTCTATAAATCCATCTTTATGGATTTTTTAAACACATTTCTCATTTATATATATTATGTGAAAATGTTAAAGGTAAGTCAAAATAGAATATATCTTGCTCTTATTATTCTGAATGTCGTAAATAGGAATATCAAAATGTTTCATATATAAACCATTCATTACATTCCCAATTCAAAAAAGTACATCATTATTATATATTGAACTACTCATGTTCTTAAATGTGAATGAATGTTCTTTTCTCTCCAAAGAGGGAATAGAAGACAAATTCATATTTATTGTTAGAACATAATAAGAGTTATTTAATTCTATTATTGATATATTGTGTAGGATTAGATCCAAAGTGTAAACTTATAATTTAAAAATTGATTATCCTTTACTGACCTGAATATATAATTTAACATTCACCAATTTGCTCTTATATCTTGGTTTATATTTGTTAGAACATATATGTGATTCACAATTGGTATGTAATACACATGATTCAGAGTTAAGAGAATTAATATATATGAAATTCACATTTGGGAGGTTAAAAATCTTCTATGTGACAAAATTTATAAACCTTTCATATCAATAAAAAATTGTATTATATTTCATGAATATAAGGTATCTAAATATTATTATTATAAATTAAACCATAATCTACCAGATGAATATATTCGTGGGTGAGTATATTGTATCATACCTTTCATGTTTGTAATTTAATAAAATTTATCCCACATAAATCGATGACCCTGTGCATCCTATCTATATAGTGATCCACAATGCATATTTCACTATGAAATGAGCCTAATATGGAATTATTCTCACAACATATTTATTTAAAAACGAAATAATCACAATCACAAAAGTTATGATTTGTGGATAATAGTGAAGATAAATCCTTATCCAAATCCATCATATGAATATACTCAACTCAATTCCATCTTTTCCTAACCATTAGGTTTTCCCATCATCTGTGACTCAAATAATGTACCAAAATCATGGTAACACAAGAATATCTAGGGGAATTTAGATATATCATAAAGCTTACCAGTTAGATAATCTAGCATCACCCATTACTTGATTTCCATATACAATAGAATCAAAGGTCGTCTTGTTTTTGCAAGAAACTACCCATTTGGATAATTGTGGTCTCAATAAGTGCCACTTTGAAAGAAATATAACACTTAGTATTTGAGGGTATTTATTTTACATGTAATTATATTTTATACACATAATATGAATATTAAATTAATTACATTTATAACATGATAAATCCATTCCATCACATATTTTATTTCATTTTTCATGAATGATTATAATGATTTATTTTTGGAATACATGTTTTATTTCAAAAAAATTACTGTGTTCACACCATATTAATGTGTAATTTTTTACAAAACCCTTAGTTTGAGTTACACAACCATAAAATCCAAGTATATTTATACTTATATGAATTCATCATATAGATAAGGTACATGAGTGTTTTATAAAAATATAATGCTATATATGATATTGATAATATCTTTATATCTAATGTTGGAGTGATAGGTATTCAACCCCTTAACTTTAAAAAAAATGGAATGAGCCTCCAGACTATTGGGTAGTTTGACCCCAAGTCCATATCCTAGAGGAGAATTTATTCATCACTCAGATCAATTCATGATATCCATACCACCAAATATGAACAAAAAATATTCAAAAAATATTTTGATGATCATTACACCAAATAAAAAAAGCGGTCAATGGAGATGAATAATGATTATAATGAAATAATATCTTTTATTTATGCATGGATCATTCTCTTATATGAAATTCATTACATGAATTTTTCCTAAAAACGATTCATATTTCATAAAATTTTACTAAGTATGAATATTAAAGGAATAAATAAATAAATATACATCTTATTCATTTTCAACAACATGAATTAACCATTCATGAATAATTCATAAAAAAATAATTATTATATATATATATATATATTATAAATTAGATGATATACTATGAAAGATCACTAATCTTGAATATAATCACTTTATACTCATTCATTATATAAAATTTTAATATTATAAAATATATAGAATATCAATTTAAATAGATGATATTTTATGAATGAATAAAATATTAGTTGAGTTTTTATTATGTAATCATTATAATTATTGATTTATCATATACCAATCATTATTTAAACCCTTGATCATTAACTATTTTTTATGTGGAATAAATAATTTTCAAGAAAAAGATATGAAGATGAAAATTTAAAAAAATTAAAATAGGTTGACGGTCAATCCCTTTATTATTCAAACAAGAATTGAATTCCCCTTTTATACATGGAAAATAGGGAACCCAAAACCTAAACCGAATTCTTAGAGGCATGGATAGTTAAAAAAAAGGCCAAAATATCCAAAATATCTCCCAAAGGACTTGGTAACTTGAAGGTCCAAAGGAACCATGTTTCATGTTCAACATCCGTCAAATGTATTAGTACCCACATGCCCTACCAGATACACTATATAAGTGTATCCAGTAATGGATGATGTATCACCCCTTATCAAGTGTTGTACTATGCGGGTTCGACAGAACATGGAAGATCACCCATTCATCCCACAATGGTATATGTAGTATTCATGGATGATATGTTCTAGAACACCTCTTTATTCATTAATCCACCCACCTGATGGTTCTTGAAAGGCACCCACAGAACATTCATCATAATGATCCACATCATCTTAGAGAAATACTGAACTAAAATCCACAAGGACGGGAACCCATCCGCCCAAAAATAGAAGGAAGAATATGGTTGACTGATTTGTGTCTACACACTCATTCATCTTTCAAGGTCGCCCACCCAAAAAAACTAGCATGAGATCATGTATTTCCTTCCGAATATTATTAGTGAAAAACTAGGCTCATATTGTTAACTGTAATCTTGAGAGATGGAATAGAGGCCGAGTGTCCCATAGGACCAAGGAACCTAACATGAGTGCCCAAGGGTAAATAAAACCTCAAATAATTAATTTTCTACATCATTTCCACTGCTGCTACCACCTAATCCACCCAATATGTCACCACCCTCCCAAAAAAGCACCAACATTGAGTAAGATCCAAATCTATTACAACAATCCATTATTTATTATACTTAAAAAAAATTCAACTACACACCTATATTCATTCCTGCATCAAGGTCATTTTCATCACTGGATGTGACCTTAGATTCCATAGACACCACTGTCATCCAACAAAAAACATTCCTACACCAAAACCATACTACCGATAGCCCCCAAAAAAACCATTTATATTGCTTGATGCGGAATATTCCTCTACATCACTTGTCCGTTGAGGCTACAATACCATAATTGTAAGAAATAATGAACATTACTTCCCCCTTCAACCTAGATGGTAAAATGACAATGCCAGTGATGACATATATGGTATAGATCTGAACATGACACTCCATAATATAGGTAGGGAAGATGAGTAGAAATCTATTATGGTAGAAGAGACAACCAAACTTGCATAGTGGAGGGGAATAAAAAATTGTGAAATCTGAAGGGGGAAGCTAACACTGTCGTAACCATCCATGTCATTGATATGTACCAAATCCAGCCACAACTAACGAAAGATACCAAGAAAAATGATATCCATACACCACCCAAGAATTTCCACTATATAAGACCACATCCCAGAAGATCAGAGAACTCACCACCACTCAACACTGCTATTATATTACAATGTGGGAAATAATTTCATAAAAATTGTTCTTCATTTAATAGTTATATATTTTTTTTATTTGACGTGGAAATAGAATTTTATATCATCAATGGGTTTTATAGGTTCATCATAGGAACTAAATATGCTAATGGTATCCTATAAATTCTCTTATTCTATCCATGACAGAATCAATACGTATTATTAATGATGAATACAAATGTTCATACATCAACAACAATTAGCATTCTATTCAATATTTTCAATTGAGTAAAAATGTTATTGATCACTAGATTCATAGAAAAAATCTTATTACCATTGATGAGATTAAACCATCCAAAGGATCATAGAATATTTCATGAGGATCCCAAAATATAGAAGCTGTTCTAGAACCATTACCTAGTAAAAAATGCATCTCAATAGATAGATAATATCCAAAGTCTAGAATACAATTAGTCATATCAAACCCAATAGATATCATGCCATTATATTTACATCATTAAAATGATTAATTTATTGAAATTAATCATCTATATACTATGTAAAAAAAATATTTATTCATGTTTCTCATATTTAATGAGTTCCTTAAATAAATTCCATCCATTTAATCAATTTATAATGGTTACAATTTAATACATTCATAATGAATTATAATCGATTAGGATACAGGGTATGATGAATTCATGTAAAGTTGGACATATGTTTTAGTTTCCATAACATAGTATCATAATATGATATGAGTTATTATATCTCTTTTATAACAACTTACACGCTTATTCATAGTTCAAAGACACTAGCATATTGGGAGGAATGTTGAGTTTTTGTATCTCTCCCCAAGAAGGAACATTATAACATATTTTTTAATGTCTTTTGGATTTCATGGAGAATAGATGATATATTTCATAACCTACTTTCCATGGCGCGCTTCTTAGATTTTAGGTTTTTTCTTATTGGAAAAAATGTTTCCATATTTTTCCACTATAAAGAATATATGATTCCTTCAATAGGGAATGGTTAAATTTACATTAAGCTAGGTATGATACTAATACATTATTGAGATGTTGTTTTTTATTCTTTTAACCTTAATAAAAGTCAATTATAAATTTAAATTAGATTTATTTTCATTGATTGTAATTTTTTAATATAAAAAATTTATTATATTGTTCCTACATGATCAGTATTTCAATAATGATGTATAAAGATGCAATGTGTTCTCGGTTATGATATTTATCTTGGATTATCGTATTAGTATATTTTCTTTCAAAACATATTCATAAGGTTGTTTTTTCAATAGCTAAAAATTATATTGGCATTTATATTAAGTATGAAAAACGTTTTTTATTCCCTCCAGCAGATAAGACATATTTGGGATAATTACTATATAAATTCAGTTTATACATTCTTATATTATATGGAGAATAAGGATAGGATTTATGGAAATAAATAATGTTTTTAGAAATGGGTTTTTTATTATTATTTGGAATTTCAAAGGGTTGTAATTCTAGTAAATGAGGAAGGTTATATTAATTAGAGGAAGTTAGTCTCTATTGATTCTAAAGAGGATTTTCATTCAAAACTTGCTGAAGGAGTTTCTAATCATGTTAATAACAAATAAGAGTGGATAAATTATTTTGATAAAGTTCAAGTTGTAGATGTTGAGGGACCTTGGTTGCATGTAAAAATGGTGGTGAGACAATATTTTATGGATCCATGTGGGAAAAAACATATAAAATCTAGTGATTCATCTAGTATTAATAATCATGGATAGAATCTCATCATTAATTGATATGATCTACTGAAAGAAGATTATTCTAGGTGTATAATTGAAGGATCATGGGATGATATTGAAGATAATGGGAATAATTCCTAGGATAAAATTAGATTAATGGATTATCTTATAAATTTTATTAGGGTGGAAGAATGTGATGTAGATAATAATGATTCAAAATATGAGTTATCAATAATTAAAGATATTTATAATCACTTATGAAAGGAATACAATGTGATTTATTCTAATATTCAAAATGGAAAAATGATGTTGGATGATAATTTATATTTTATGCCTAGACCTAATAAGGGATCCTATCATAATGGAGTAGATCATATTATTAGGAAGGTATCCTATTTTAGGGTCGAATAAACTGGAACTACATAAGTGCAACAATTCAAATTATAATATATTAGAGATAAAAAATTCTTAGGAGGCTGGTGTTAGACATGTTTACTATCAACATGTTAATGATGTTGAGATGGATGATTAAACATTTTCAACTTATATAATTATTAGATTATCTAATGATAGATATTATGCATCAAATTTTTTTCAACCTTTGATGATTCAGCTAAAAAATCAATCATTTTTATTTGCACATTTTCTAGTAAGGAGGGATTGATTTTTGGACAACTAATGAGACTTCTCAGGTGAATACTCATAATTCTATTGAATTCTCAATATATTATAATGTTAAATCAAAATATTTTGTTTCTAAATCCAATATTTTAATTGTCTAGGATCGTTAAAAATAACTCCATTCACTATCCATCAATGAAGTTGTTCGAGAATCTATGAATTTCATGATGGTTATTTTCAATTTGGCAGAATCATTTATTATTAAAATATAGGTCCCTAATTTCTATTTATATGGAATTTTGGATTTAGAGGCAGTGGATAAAACACATCTCTGGATTTAATTTTCAATGTAATGGAAATCTATTACCCCCATGGTTCTTAATGATGCTCCCAAGTGATTTTATACAAATAGTAGTCCAGTTAACCATTAGGTTTTGGGAGTGAATGAATAACAAATTGATATAAATATTGAGGAACCCTAATATTATTATAGCACCTAACCATGGGGAAATATTCTATTATGGATTGGTATTTATATGAGAGGTCTCTATCTATGTGGTAGGATTTATCCTCATATAATGTTTACGATATATATGTCATTTTGAACTATAAAATATATGTGATACTGGTTTGGTTAGCTCTTGGGATTTTATGGTTGTATTGGAACTTTTAAAATACACATTACGATTCTCATTTGAGTATATCACGTCTCCTTTATTGATAAGACTCATATTTTGAATTGGTTTGAAAAGATGATGGTATTTTCAAACATAGTTTTCTCTATCAGTGTGACCTCCTTCCGAAATATATAGTTTCTATTACTAGATGATCAATCTAATCATGGGTATTCATAACTTCTATATGTTTTTTATTTTATGGACGAACGTGACATATGAAGGATAGTATGGTTTAAATTTTCTTGATGTATGTGTTGGGTACCTTAAAATTTGATAAATTGGGATAAAAATTTCAATTTTGAAGACCTACATTGAAAGTGGCTGAAATGGTTTGGTTTCATGGAGGATTAAAATAAATTATTGAGGTTTTGTATCAGAATGTTTTTTATCCTTTTTTATTATCATGGTTTAGATATTTGGTGGTGGGTTTTAATTGGGCCTTATCTTATTTCATTTGTATGTTTTTTTGGCTCTTACTCATAGATTGTTTTTTCGTATCAACAATATCTAACTTACACCCCATTATATATATTAATTCTAATAATAATGGGAACATGGTTTTCCAACCAATGGGTCAATATGTTAATATAGTAAACATCAATTATATATTTCAATTTTTTAAAATAAATATAATAATATAAATAATATGGTATTGTTTTTTATAATACAATTTTATTTATTAAGTGGTTATAAATCATAGAAATGCACACACATACAACTATTGTTCTATCGAGGCTTGGGCCTCATAACCCCCAAAGTATATGACAACAAACCAGATAAACCATTACAATTTTATGGCCTTGTATCTAGGAATACATTTTTTTTTGAAAAATGTACCCTTCTATAAAAATTAATTCTATTGTCTTTTTCACTTATGCATCATCATTTCTACTATAGTAACCCCTAAAATAAAGCTATAACACCTACAAACCTTCCCCATTAATTGTGGTGGTGGTGGTGGGGGGGGGGGTTGAATTTCTAACCTCATATAGTCTAGCGGAGTGCCTTAACAACTAGGTCAAGACCCCAACTTCATTGGATAAAAAATTTAGTATTTATATTTAATTAGTAAAATATATTTAATTAATATTTTTTTCAATATAATACACATAATATTTATAAATACGATGATTCAGTTTTATTTAGTCTAAAATGTTTATTATTTTATATAATTAATAATTTATTACAAAATATAAATGGTATTTTTAAATATACTTTATAGATAATATATTATAGATAATATTATTATCAATATATAAATTCTTATAATTATTTATATTATATACATTTATCTTCATTATTTACCCTTTTTGTGAATATATATAAATTTTTACGTATAAGGTTGAATGGGGGTGGTTCAAGTGCTTCTGTTGCTTTGTCTTTCTGAACATCTATAATTTTGATTAATGTATTTTGATATTGAATATTATTTCAATCCTAATGTTGTTCTTTTTATCCCTTAATGAAATTGTAGGTTATTGATGCTTCGATTAAGGGTAAGGATACTTTATATGGCATGTATAATTTTTTTGGTGTTACTTATAGAAACCCTCATTTCTTCACTGAATTCATGAGTTGATCAATTATTTCAAATAAAATATTTAATTGGATTGGATATTTTTTTTCATATTTAATAAGTATTATTATATTCTTGTAAATAGGATAATTTTGTATAAGAAATTAATTATTCTTCACCCAATGTTTCATATAGAGGGTTATTTAAGTATCCATGAGGAATTGAAAATAATAATTTCTATAGATTTGGGGCTTTTAAGGATGGAATGTTACATTGTTTGGAAATGATTTATTTTAGGTTATATTTAATCAAATGAGATGAGAAATAATTTTTGTAGATTTGTTTTTTTCCTAATAATTCATGCACTCTTACATATCTTGGAATGGTATCCCTTATTTTATATGGACCATGTTATAAAAAATAGTGACTCAAGTATGGATTCACATTAAGAGGCTATTCTGGTTGTTCGGGAATCCAAAAATCCCTTGTTATGTTTTGTCAGTGGTTGGGGTTACGATTAAAATATAAAATATAATTTATAAATAAGGTATGGATATTTTTCAAGAATATTATTTGAAATTTATCTTTGTGATACTCCTAGAAATATTGTGCTTCTAGTTGATTTTGAAAATTGGATAGAGTTCAGTATAGAATAATAAAAGAGTATAATTTTATAGAGTAATTATAATTATGGTGGAAATGAATTATATGAATCTAAAAGGAATTGAAATTTCATGTATTTTATAAGATATGATCATTATGTTGTGGAATATAAATTTCATTTACCTAAAAAAACGGGTTCCTCTCGTAATGAATTAGCTACTAAGAAGAATCTGCCTAGATTTGAAAGGATTCCAAATTATAGAAAGAAATTTATGTCTATGATTCCTAGGGATATAATTTTTTATTGGAAATATCCCAATGATGTCTTGGGGATTTTAGCTCAGAATCATGGGGTAGAGGCTCAAGAATTTTCCCTTGGCGCTTCACATAATGTTTTTATTAGGGTAAAACCATATAATGGAATTTACTAGGGTGAAATTATAGATAAAATGATTACACCACATAATAGACTAACCACTAGTGATGATTTCTATATTTTCATTGATTCTTATCCACTTGATCATGATTATTCGAATTACTATCTATATTATGAAATTAATGCGAAAAGGCTGGTAACTTTTCTTTCTTAATGGAGCACAAATTGGTTCTTTTAAAGGGACACAAAGGTAAAGAGATAATAGATTCACCTTTGATCACTAAAATTAAAAATTATTCATATTTACTTCTATATAGTATCTGGAATGGTATTAGGTTTTATGGGATTCCCTTTATTTGGAACATTTTCATAACCTTCATGTTTCAACTAGTACCTCAGAAGGGTTTTTGGACATTAAAAGAGATGAATATTCTTCTCTGTCTAAAAAGAATGTTTTTTTGTGTATGTGTATTATCTTAAAATTGGATAATTATGGTTTCTAGACTAACGAGGATTGTAAGATAATATATGGAATTAACCTCATTAGTGATAATGTTGTTGATGTTTTAGTAAGGTGTAATGTGGTGTCTATACGAGATGATCATGTGGTTGTTACTACTGCTCCTAAATAGGTTTTGATTGAGAAGGGTAGTGTGGTCAAGATGATTGGGGGAAATTTGAAAAAAAATATATATGATTTTCTGTAAAATATATGTGTGGAGGACTTGGTAGATGCGACAGGCTCTAACGAGGTGGAGCCAAGGGACATTGAGAGGGATCCTGAAAAAACGTTTAATGGGGAGGCAGACTCACACGATAACATAAGGGATGCCAGATTTGAAAAGTACATATTTACCGATGGATTAGAATACTGCATCCTCATGGCCAAGGTACATAGGTGGCACAATATAATATGAGCCTTCGCTCAAAGGAAAATATCTAGAGAATCATTCTGTTATGCCAAAACCCAATTGATACCTTTTTGGTATTTAATTTAATTGAGGGAATGTGTCCCTTATATATATACTTTCCCCTATACCTTGGGGTTTTTTAATTAGAAATTTCTATGATCCCATCCTGTTTTGATAATTATATTTCTTTATAATTATACATTTATATAATTAATGATATATTGATAAAATTATTCTTTCACTGAAATAAATAATTATATTATTAAATTTATAAATTCTAAAATTATTACTAATATATTACTGAGACATATGTGTAAACACTTATATTTCATTCATTTACCCTTACATTTCATGTTTTTATCTTTCCTAACCATAACACTTATAAAGGTAATTTTATTAGTGTAAATTTAATATTTCACCCTACCATGAAGGTATTAGAAAATTGTATTTATTATAGATTTTCCTCTTCAACTAGGTTAAGAGAGAAACAATAAATTACTATAGGTTCATGGGAAAATATGTCATAAATTTTAAAATTACCCAGAGGGAAAGAAGTAGACGTCATGTACTATTAAAATCTTTTCCATTCCCCCATCAAGTTTCATTTCTTATTATTAGAGTTGGTTCCGTATAACCAACCTATTTAGTAATTAATTAAATATTATTCATTTATAATGATAATTTAATATCATTTTATTGTTGTTCCAATATATTTATTTTTTATGTGATAATGTCCTACGAATATTTGTCTCACTAAAAGGTCATATCCATTCCCCGCTATAATTAGAACATAAAGGTTTCATGAATTATTCTTGAATCTTGCTTCACGGATAGATGATATTTTTTTACGGGACATATAAAATATAGGTTATTAGGGGATGAGAGATTATAATAAATTAAGAAACCTTCTCACGGTGTTTTCCCTAGGTCATCTTCAAAGATATGATGTTTTGAGAACATACCCATCAAATTGGAAATCCATATTTCGCCTGTCATTGGATGTTTCTATATGCGGATGTGTGTATTGATCTATGGTATTTAATATTATCATCAATTAATATAATTAAACAGGTACATAGATATATTGTTTAAAACACTGATGACATATGTTCACATTCTATTATTAATAATTGGATATGTCATAAATGATATATAATTAATGAATAATGTGATAATGGATTTACGCCTTTTGACCTTTAATGAATATTGATATCTTAGGCCGTTGGTTGGAATAGAACTGCATACATAAATCCATAGAAATATTTTTATGTCTGTTGTTTCAATTCTAGAATGTCAAATAACGTGAAATCAAGCATAATGGTTGATGGTACCATCACAAAACCTTCTTGAATTGAGATATCATTGTAAATGGATTATATTAAATATTAAAAAACATTAGGAGGGTGGTTATCATTTAGACATTAAATTATATTATATATAGAAGCATTGGTATTATTCTAGACGCCAAACATTTAAATTTAGGCTGTTATGAAAAATGGCACAGAGAGATACTCCTAGAGGTTTACACAATAAGTGTATCTGCAAACTCAGTTAAATTTAGGTAACAAATTTAATAGGTTATAAAAAATATTATTTATTCATGTTTGGTTCATTTTCATAATTTAGTAAAATTTTATTTGGAGTTATAATTTATTCATATAATAAAAATAAATTTTATTTTAAAGATTTTTAAAATATAAATATAATAATAAAAATTATATTTATCATAGAATAATGTAGTGATAAATACTTAATTAAAGAATCATTATTCTAGGATCAACAAATACTGATGAGGGAAGACATACCGAGCTTAATGGTATGATTAAAATGGTATAAACTATATTATTTGTATTATTAAAGTATTCCAAATTTCTTTTGATTAATAATACAAACAATTATAATATTAGTGGACATGGGTTCAAATAAGAATATTGAAGTTAGTAAGGATTTAGTTTGAAAAATTTTATCCTAAACCTGAAAAAATAAATATCTTATCATATCACTTTCCTAATTATACGTGTTCTATGAATAAAAAATTGAGAGATACTTTCCTTATCCCTAAATTAAGTTATTTCCTCCATGTATCTAATAAATTAAAGAGAATACTTTGATATCTTCCTTCTCTAAGAAGGATATGTTTCATCCAACTATGAATAATAAAATCTATAAGGATCGCCTATTCTTGCACCCATCTATTCTAAGACATAATTCAAAGATTCTAATACTTGTGTGGATATCTATTAGAGATATTCAATATATTAATCCAATTATAGAATGCCAACACAATGATATATTTTCAATCAGATCATCATTGATATAATAATTACAAGACGATGGTAATTCTGAATATGATCATCAATAAATTATTAATTACATGTACAAATTCTTAAAATAACGTAATATAAAAATATTATAGTATACAAATATACTTTTTCATTGTAAAATACATCATTATCATGGAAATAAACAATTAAATGTGATTTATGAATAATATATGAGTTGATCATAACTTCAAAGGAAACATTAACTATGATCAAAACCTATAAGGTGTATCAGAGGGGTCACATGTTTAATTTATAATTATTTTTTATTTGCTGATTGATTTCATGTGTGTTAATTTTTTTACTTAAAATCAATTTGTTTTAATATTTGAACATTATCATATCTTCTTTTAATTATCCCTGATAACTTAACCGGTAACTAGATAATGATTAAAATTGATTAAAACTATCTGGATGTGCCAAAGTATCTACATGGTAAAAAAATAGGTCACATCATGTAATGCGGAAACACACATAGTGTATTTTTTCCATCCACATCCACATCATCCTATTTTTTCCTCATCTAACAAATTATATCTATAATCCAAATAGATCAAATTGGCATGTTGATATAGAATGATTAGCACACAGTGTGAATAATTACATTCCATCTATCTACTTTATCTGATATGTTGTCCGTATTATCTAATGGCAAAATACTTGTGTTGTCTAATGAAATTAGTCACATGAAAACATGACATTAGTACTAACATGATGTTGAATTTTAAGTTTTATTTGTTTGATTACATATATATGTTATGTACCTCAAACACATCCATGGTAAAGAATAAGGCCAAACCTGAGGTGTCCGTTTTAGACACATTCAAGAGAAAAATACATGCCATGTATAATATTTCATGTGGTGTAGTATGGTTCTAGTTGTGTTCTCATATTTTCAAAAAAAGAATAAATAAACGTATAATTAAAAGAATTTATTATGAATATCTATAAGTTATTAATTTTATGATACATGACACTTCTTAGGATTAACAATTATATATTAAAATTAATTTACATGTTAAGAATATGATCAAAACATGATGTTGCCTCCATATATCGAACATCAGTTTTCATACATTAACATTACATAATTTCAAAATACATAAAGAATAATAAAAATAGAATCCCAATTACCATACTAGTGTAGTGACTTCTGAATCATAGAATCATATACATTGATGCATAAATGAGCTACATTATCTCTTACTAGGTTTTTCATGACTAGTACCCTTACCAGAAACATCAAACATAATACTCATATTCATAATATAGGGAAGGAATTATAAAATGTGGTGTGATGAGATACTCGGTAAGGGTAAATAAGGGACATATATAATAATAATCACGAGAATAATTCTTTGAGAAGATAATCCTCAAAATAGAAGATCATGCCCTGAATATCAAATATCATATACATGAATCATGGAATAATTATTGAAAGTTCATATGACATGAATCATAAGGAAATATAGAACAGAATATATGAAAGAACAAAATAGGAATAATGAATGGAATTGTGTTAGACACACATCAATATATATTGATTTCCATATAATTCAAGGATTTTCTATTGGGGATATCTTTTTTGACAAAGTCATTTACTGAACTGATTTCACACACCATTCCAACCCTGTAATACTAAATTGAGTTTACTCATCATTCTAGCCCTGTAATACTGAACTGTGTTCAATTTTCATTCCATACATGTCTATCTCATGAGATATGAATCTTTACTCAATGCATGAGATGTAGATATTGGTCCGACCCATCTCATAATGAAATCATTCATAAATGTTTCATAAATTCATAAAACATCATACCATAATCAATGAAATTAAATGGTTGTCATAAACATGTAATCATATTTTAACCTATGGAAAATATAGTTTACAAAATCATTTCATCAAATCATAACTCGTGAAAGGGAGCGGGTTTGAAAATCATATAACATGTGGAAGAAAAATGGGTGTCATAAGGGTCATTTCATCAAACCATAAACCATACAAGAAATAATATGGATTTACCATTAGATATTTTCCTAGAAGGTCATGATTATCATCAATAGATGTCATATTAGATGGAAAATAACTTGGAAATACATTCTGAATAAATTTATTAATGAAAACATCCTTTATTCTTTGAAAAAAGGATAATTAAATGTTAAAATAATTTGAAAATTATTTTATTCCAAATTAAAATGAAATATTATAAAAAAAGCATTGAAAACTTTTTTGAAAACTTTTTCTTCGAAAAAAATATAATGATAACTTGGAAAAATTTTGAAAACCATTTTCCTTGGAAACATGTAAAAGGATCTTGAAAATGTTTTGAAACCTATTTATTTGAAAATAAATTGAAAACATATAAATAAGGCATGAAATAATTTTGAAACCCGTTTTCCTTGAAAAATTATCATATAATTTTGAATTTTTTTTAAATGATTTAACTTGGAAACATAAAAAATTATCTTTTAAACCATTTTGAACAAATGTTTTCTTGAAAAATTATTAAAAAATCTCAAAAACCATTGGAAAATCAATTTCCTTGTAAACAAGACTTTGAAACTAAATAATAAATCATGAAAATGTTTTTGGAAGCAATTTATTTTCAAAATTATTAGTAAAAAAAGTTTCTTAAAAATTATCCTTTTAAGACATGAAAATGAATATTCATAGAATTAATAATTTGTACATCTGTAGATGTCTTATAAGGTAAGTAGAACATTATTTTTCATGGTAAAAGGCGAGAAAAATTCCTTGTTAATAAAGAGACATGTATATTCCTTTGAAAACATTGGTAAGAGAAAAAAGGGTGAACATATCTTTTAAATATTATAGGAGAATATAACAATATTCATGGAAAACCTATCTAAAAAACATGGTTTTTAAGGAACATAGATTACCGAATGAAGAGGGGGTAAATTCAAGATTTCATTAAAAACCATTCTTAGGTATATTATTTACCAAATAGTAGAAAAATTGTACCAATTAATTTATATTTATTTAATGACCGAAGGATAGGAAAACTCATGAATGTTCTAGAAATATGGATTAGAAGATATCAAAAAAGTAAGAATTTCCATAAACAATCTCAAAAATCATTGATATTTCTTCAATAAACTCTTATCACTTAATAAATTTAAACCATAGTACCCATGTAAGAAATTGAAATTACATGAATCATAACATATCATGAAATGAATTAGATTAATTATATAACATTTATAGGGTAATATGTGCACCTCATATAAAAATATAAGTGCATAAACTGACATGTGTCTCAAAGAAGGCAATTTGGGACCAAATTACTTTACTGATTTTGTATCTTTGAAACATAAACCCCATAAAATAAATATCATTTGATGGATATGTAAATGATCATAATATTATGTATAATAATCATAAAATAAATTCATTTTCAGCTTAAATACCTCACAAAATAATGGGTGGTGAATAAAGCATTTATCTCAGGGAAATAAAATGTTAGATGAAATTTCTTTACATTATATCTTGACTCTATTATAACTCAAAAAACATTTTTTATAATAAATATATTTTTATTTTTAATAATTTAAAGAATATTATTATTATATATAATTCAATATATGGTTTTATTAGGACCTTATATTACCCTCTTGATAACAATCCTATGTTATGATTTCACTTTTGGTAATATTTGGATTGTTCTTCACATGTGTATTAATTTGTAATATATTTGTTCCTTATACATATAACATGATTTATAGAATTTACACCATAATATTGATGTCCTTTATATTCATTATAATGTTTATTATAATAATATTCTATATATTATAGAAATAGAAAATGAAATACAACATTCATGGAGATGGTAAGCCGTATGTACGCATGAACGTTGTTTCAGTGTTTATTATTGTATTGAAAGAAAGAAAGAAAATGATATATATGTATATATATATTATAATTATAGTATATTTATTTTATTACATATATAATATAATTTCACTAAACACATCATTAATACATTACATGTAGTGTGTGAATGAATCACATCGCTTTGAGGAGGTGGTAGTCTACATTTTTTCAAACAAAATTATCGTATTTACAACAACTGGAAACTATAAATATAATTTTTTTAATGTATTAAATAATAAAAAATACATATTTAATATAATATATAACATATATAAATAGAGTTTACATCATAATTTCCATCATGATAGGTGGTAATGGAAACACGAACAATCATCATTTTTGAAGATGTAGTTTGTCGTACACGTAAACATAATGTTCGTTTCCCATTAGATGAATGTCTGTGTAAATTTAGGATGAAAAATTATATTAAATACATAATAGTATATTCATTATACTTTTTTATACAATAACTGAATAATATTTGTTGAGGTTATTGATAATAGAAATAAAATAAAAGTACATGACAAAGAATGCTAAATATTATTAGGGTAACTCTTTTGGTTTTCACCAAAGTGCTTATATGGATTTTTTTTCACATAGTCATGATTCTAGGATAAGGTTATATATTTCTAGGTGATATTTTGTAATATATATTTATATCTAAAGTGACTTTAGAGTTGTGAGGAAGTGGGAGGAGAAGAGGCCTTTTATAGTGGAGGAGGAGTGACACTCTTGTAAATTTTGGGAAAAGGAATTCCACCCACGTTTTTCACATGTCAAGTGGATCCAATAACAGAAAACATAAACAAAATGGAGAATATGTTCCAAATATTTCCATCCAACTACTCTTTTAATATTGTTAGGTAGCACGTGGCCTTAAGTTTAAGGTTTTGTCTTTAGTTAAGCTTAAATTTATCATAATTGAAGTGACTAACATTATTTACTTCTACTAATATTTTTGGTGAAAAACTATGTTGAAAATATTAATATTATAAATTATTCTAATTAACAATAATAAATACAATTATCTATATTCTAATAAAGAATAGTTACAGATATTAATTTAAATTTGATCCTCTAGTCCGGTAAACAATATAGGGTTTTAGAGTAAAATTTTGTAAAAATTTTATATGTTTTTATATCCAATTTCAATTTGAAATTTGTTCAAATAATCCAAATTGGATTTTTTGATAATAATACAATCCAATTAATCTTTTACACAAATTAATATATAACATAACCTTATTAATAATTATATTAAATAGTAGTTTTGAATTAGAATTCAGAATTTTTCACAATTCATCCTATAAATGAAGTTTCTCAGATAAAACCCATATATTTAACCTATGATAATTTAGAGATTATAAATTCAAAAATTAAGTTTATTTTATCGAAATAAATTCCTGAATGTGTCAAAAATTAATTTTATTATTTTTATAGAAGGTCCCTAAATCTAGTTCATTTGAGAAAATATTATTTTTAAACATTTATGGACATTTCAAAAAACTACATCTTTTGTTGTCAATATGTTGTATTCATATAATTTTTTAACAGTATTTTAAATGTAGTTATTACTATTCATATTAATATTTTTAATGTCTAGGTTTTAATTATCTCATTTAAATACTTATAATAATAAAATTATTTTTTTTGTAGAAACTTAGTGTTCCATGTAACGTACACTAAGTTGGTGTTGCATGAAAAATACATAACATCGATGTTATGTGTAAAATAATGAAAACATTATGGTGTGTGTATTGGAATATTAACTTGATTTTATGTATAAATCAATCCATACATAGTACATTTATTAAAAAATATATTTTCATTGTTGTGTGAAATGTAATATATCAAAAAGAGTTATTTAATTAGAAAAAGAATATTTCACAAAATCATGTGGTGTTACATTATAAAAAATTTAAAAATAATTTATCCCTAAAATTTCATATGGTTTATCAAAGATTTAATATGGGAATATTTCATTCATTAAAACACATATTATAAAAATGAATACTCAAACATATTTTTAAAAGGGAATTTTGTAAACATAATGGTCACCGAATGTTAAAATAACAAGACTTCCAGAGAGGATAACATAGGATGAGAGTAATGATTGGACATGGGAGAAAATAGTAAACATTTTTACAGAGTGATAAGGGTCATAAATCATAAACTAGTTAATGAATAGATAAATGTTTAGGGCCTCAATATAATTAATCTGTGATGATTTAAAAGGACATAATTTAAAAAAAATAATTTATTAGGACAAAATATTTTATTTTCTGTTCATTATCCTATTTCGGTGGTACTATTTAATTGACCAAAAATACAACCAAATATTCTATCTTGATATATTTCTATAAACAAATTTTCATTCTTTGGTTGTTCTTTTATCTATTTACAATTCATCCAGTACTTTAAGAAATGGATGTCCATAAATTATATATGATGCTCGATGTGCTAAAATATACTTTTATCATATCTTAACGACCATTAATGATTGAAATGTTTACCTATTTTTTAAAATAAATATGGTTAATACATTAATTTATAATAATAAAATGTATCAGAACTATTTCATCAGAAACATTTACTCATCAAAAATTATTATATATTAACAAAAACATCATGTAGGATAGTGGTCGGTGTGAAACACTCATCTTCATTCATTCATGGGATAAAGACACATGGACTTACTGTCCATGATTGGTTGTCTCCTAACATACAGATTCCCTATTCTAAAACCACACTAATATAATTCCCAAAATATATATTATTGATATCCTTGAAATAAGGGTAATCAATAAATAAACTTTTAACCATAGTTTTCAAAACTATCTCAATACATAAATATATCCTATAAAGTTTAGATTACAATTTTCATGAAAGGGTTAACCTTATAACCCGTCTCAAAGATGAAAAAAAATTAAAAACAATTTTATGAAATCTGTTTAACATTGATCCTCCATATGTCACAAATTACTCTTTATTTTCAAATCCATAAATTAAAATACACTCATGGTACATTTTTTTTGAATTTCTTAATAACATGAATTACCATAATCAATTTGGGAGAACATACATCCTTTTTTATTCCACAAATTACTAGATATATTCTCTATATCAATGAAGTTGAAACATCATCCATGATAGAATGAACTACTTTTCAACAAGTCCTTAATTAGTTCCATGGTAATCAGTACCATCCTATTTAATTATTCATATCCCACATATCATTATACAAATACAAATATATTATCGTAACCATCATATCAGGGGTTGTATTCCCTTAGTAAAAATACCACCTTGTCCTTAAATCACTTTTCTAGTCCATCGGAAACATTCAACATAATCATTTAAATCCATTGTGTACAACAGAAACTAGAAAATAATTATTTATTTAACTATTAATATAACATAATTCTTCAATAAAAATACCTAAAACCATTTATTATTCCACTTCATCTATAATACATAAAGTGCGTACCTCATCCTATCACTTAATACCCCTTTCCATTATCATTTCATCTGTAGTATCATCATCAACAGTAATATGACCATTACCCACACCACCTTGCTAATTCTCATCAAGATATTTCCTCTTTAGAAATTTGGTTTCATAATAATTGTTTATTCTACACTTAAAAAAATTATCCTTTGATGATTCTGTAGGGAGACCAATTTTTTTATTTAATTCACTAACCAAAATCTTTATTGTTCCCTTACAGTCTGTTTCTTTGGGTCCTACTTTTCCACAGT
This sequence comes from Viscum album, assembly GCA_963277665.1. Lineage (NCBI taxonomy): Eukaryota > Viridiplantae > Streptophyta > Magnoliopsida > Santalales > Viscaceae > Viscum > Viscum album. The sequence goes on from OY728162.1 coordinate 44,825,967, forward strand.
CAAAACATCTTATTGTTCCAATAATAAAAACACTTTGGGGATTCTTTCCACATTATTAACATAATGGAAACTGAGTCTAATTTTCTCAATGGTCTCCATTTCCCAAACGCTCAAGGAAATCATTCCATATTTTCCTTGGTGATTCCCAGAGTAAGTTGAGGTACATGTCATTAATCCTGATTTGTAAAAATAGATAAGGCATGATCAAAAAATATTTCACTCTAGGGATTATTCCACTTGAATTATCATTAGAACATTCTCTATCACATTCAACATTATTCATGTTCTGACTGGTTCCTTCCAATCACTATAAATAGAATCATAGTGTGAGCATTATATATCAAAGTAGAAAACAACATAGTTGTGAAAAGAAATATATATAGTATTTCTAAATTATGAAACCTTAATTAATATGTGATTCCCTAGGTTCATATTTGGATAATCATAAACAACTTATATTTAAATACTTCAAGATGGTTTTTGAATAGTTTGTTAATTCCCAAAAAATATACCTCAGGAATGTCTAACCAGGTGTGTATTAAGGCTCGTTGTTGTTTTCTAGATTACCTTGAGTCAGGCCTGGAACATCACGTCAGAGTTGTTAGCCTAGGTAAATCTTTTCCAAAGCCACATCAACTTGTAGTATCTATACCGAGATTTATTTCTTTGAAACCACTAACTCATCCCTTTATCGAAATTCTAGGACATTTTTCAATACTTTTCCATATCCTTAGACTTATCATTAGACATTTCTATAGGGTTCTCACTAAGGTTTTATAATATAAGATTCCTATGGTTAACTAAAAAGTTTCACTGATTCCCAATATGGTGACCGTAACACTTTATACATTAAAATTTTATAACTTTTGTTAAATACATACAATATTATACAAATAGTCACATAATGACCATACTAGTCCAATGCCTTCGTAAATGTGAAAACATAAACACAGTTAGATAAATGAACTAAATTATATCCCACTAGGTTCTTAATGACTAACAGCCTTATTATGGACATAAGACATAATTTATATCTTTATATATTAGGAGAGGAAATATAAAAAGGTGTGATGTAATATGCTCATAAAGTGTCCAAAAGGAAGATATATAAGCATAATCAGGAGCATAAGGGTATGAGAACATGACCATGAAAAAAGAAGATAATACATTGTATATCAAATATAATATACAGAAATCATGGAATGAGGATTGGTTTTTCATAAGACATAAATCATAAGGAAATAATGAACATCTTACATAAAAGCATAATATAGGAATACAACATGGAATTGTGGAAGACACATAAAAAAATATAATGATTTCCATGGTAGTCAAGTCATTTATACTGAGACCTTATTAATGGATAAAGTTCTTTACTGGACTGGGTTTACACACGATAGTACCCCTATATTACTTAACTGAGTTCACACCTAGTACCATCACTATAATATTGTAAAAAAGTTCATTTCTCTTTCCAGCCATTTCTATCTCATGGTATATAATTATTTTCCCAATACATTGGTGGGAAAGTATTTCCCACCCATATCATTGTAAAATCATATTTACAAGTTCCAAAAATTCATAAAATATAATATCATAACCCATGAAATCAAATAGGGGTTATAAAAAATTAATTATATCTTAACATATGGAAAAAACAGGTTTCATAGTAATTTGATCAAATAATATCCTATGAAAGGAAGTAGATTTCAAAATTATATAACCCATGGAAGATAAATGGGTTTCATAATCATCCTTCCATCAAACATAAACCATTCAAGAAATAATATGGATGGACCAATTTGATCATTTATTATAAGGGAATGAGTAACATTAACAGATGTCATGTTAGATATAAAATGACTTGTAATGATATTCTGAAAACATTTCATGAGAAAAATATCCTTTCATCCTTGAATTAATGCTTTTAAAATTTAAAATCATTTTGAAACCCATTTATTAAAAATAAAATTTAAATATTATAAATAAATATTTGAGAATATTTACTAGACCTTTTTCTTTGAAATCATATAAAGAGAGATTTAAACCATTTTTAAAGTCATTTTCTATGAAAACGTATTAAAGGATATTGAATATTTTTTGAAAAATATTTTTTTGATAATAATTTGAAAACATATAAGTAAGGATTGAAATAATTTTCAAAGACATTTTCCTTAAATTATTATCAAATAATCAATAACCTATTTTGGGAAAAGTTTTCCTTCAAAACATATAATAGAATCATTGAAAAAATTTTGAAAACAATTTTTATTGAAGTCTTATAAAGGTGTATTAAAATCCTATTAGAGAAACATTCCTGGAAAAAAATACTTTGAAACAATATAAAGAAACCATGAAAAATATTTGAAAACCATTTCTTTGAAAATAGTTTTTTAAAAAAATTCTTAAAATTTATTCTTTTTAAAACATGACAAGGATTCTTCAAAGAAATGGCAGCTAGAAATGGCCATACATGTCGTATGTGGTAGTAAGAACATTACTTTTTTACTATAAGAGGTTGGAAAAATTCCTTGGTTAGAAATTGATAAGAGGTTTCCTTTGAAAAAATTGGAAAAGGAAAAATAGAAAAACATTTTTTTAAATATTATAAAATAACAATACAATATTTTGGTAAACCCTTTTTAGAGAACATGTTTTGGAAGGAACACATATTTCCCACTGAAGAGAGGGTAATGTCAGACATTATTAAAATTATTCTTAACTATATTATGTCCCAAAGATTATAAAATTGGTATTAATACATTAACATATCATTAATAAAAAGAGGACAATAAAATTCATGAATGTAATTGAGAAATTTATTATAATATTTAAACAAAGGAATCATAATCATGAAAAATATAAAAAAGTTAAGAGATTCTTTCAATAAACTGTTATCCCATAGTAACACTGAACCATAAAAACCATGTAAGAAATAGAAATTAAATGAAACATAAATTATTATTAAAGGAATAATATTTATGATATAATATTTCAAATATAGTATGTACACCTCATATAAAAATATATGTTCATAACATGTCATGTGTCTCATAGAATAAAAATTGAGACAAAATGTTTTTACTGACTTGGTATATTTTAAACATAAACCCCATGAAGTGAAGATCATATAATGGATATATAAATGCCCATAATTTTAAGAATAATAATCATATAATACATACATGTGAAGTGTAAAAACCACATAAAATTAATTGGTGGTGAATGAAGTATATATCTCATGGAAATAAAAAGTGAGATGAAATTCCCTTACATTATGTCTTGACTCTCTTCATAATCGTACAATATTAATATATATTAAGTTTAAATTTTGTATAAATATTTCACATAAGAATATTCTTATATCTAATATCATATATGATATTATTATTAACTTATATTACCCTATTGTTTATAATAGTATTTTAAGGTTTCACTTCGTGTAATATTCTCTTTGTTTTTCACATGTGGCCAAATTTGTTATATATTTGGTACTTATACTTATATCATGATTTCTAGAACATAAAACAGGATTTAAACATCATCTATATTCATTATATGTGGTCAATAATAATAATAATATATATAATATATAAATTTTAAATTGAATACACCATTCATTGAGACGGTAAGTCGCATTTATGCATGAACAGTGTTTTCGTTTTTATTGTTATATGGAATAAAAGAAAGAGAATGATATATATACACACACATATATATAATTAAATTAGAATTATTATTTCATATATATCATATAACTTCACTAAAACAATCATTAATACATTTCATGTAGTTTTTGAATGAATCACATCGCTTTTGAGGGGTGATAGTCCACACTTCCTCAAACGAAATTATCTTATTTAAACGAAATGGAATGTATAAAAAGGTGTGTTGTAAATGGAGTAAATAATATTAAAGACAATATAAGTATAATATAAAAAAAAATTATAAATATTTCTATTATAATTTCCACCATGATAGGCGGTAATGAAAAACTGAACAATCATCGTTTCATGAGGCGGTAGTTTTTCGTTCATGAAAATAATATGTTTGTTACACATTAGAATTAAAGTGTATATAAGTTTAAGTTGAAACTCTAGAATTAGAAAAACATTGTATATTTAGGATACTGGTTTTATTATACAATCCCAAAATAGTAAGTGTTTAGGGGGTGGATAATTGAAATAACATAAATGAACGTGAAGAGGAATGTTACCTCTTATTCTGGTAACTCTTTTTGGTTTGCACAAATGGGATTCCTTGGATTGATTTCTTCCCAAGGGGAGGATTACAAGATTATTTGGGAGATTTTTATGATCTATTTGTGCTAATATTTTTTGATCCAATGTGTCTTGATAGGTTTGAGTATATGGGAAGAGAGGATGGCTTTTTATAGTTAAGGATGAGTGACACTCATGTAAATATTGGGAAAAGGAATTACACCAACATTTTTCCAATGTAAGGTGGAATAAATAATAGAAAAAATTAAGTGAAATGTAATATAGGATCTATATATGGCCATGAAATGAATATTGTACAAGTGTATATGTTATTTGGGCTCTTATGTTTAAGGTTTAGTCCTTAATTAATCTTAATTTTACCTTAATAAATGTAATTCAATTTTATCATCTTCAATAATGTTTATGGTAAAAAACTAATATCAAATCCTTATAAATTATAAATCACGGTCATTCTAAATATTTAATGCAATTTTAAAAATTAATATGACATAACTGGAATAAAATAATTTAAATTTAGTTCTGCAGTTGGGTCGACAATGCAGGTTTTTAAAGTAATAACGTTTAAATGGTTTCTATTTTTCTATATCCCATTTCAATATGAAATTATTTCAAAGGACATAAATTGGACTTATTGATAGAAATATAATAAAATTAAACTTTTTAACCAAATTAAACGATAATTTATCCCTATTAATAAATAGATGAAATGAAATTTTAGAATAATTTTTTTTAAATTATTCATCAGAAAAATTTGTTTCTCATAAAAATTACACAAAATCAAATTAATATAATTTAGAAATTATAAAATAAAAAATTATGTTTATATTATGAAATTAAATTTATTAATTTGGCTAAAAATTAGTTTTATTATTTTTCACAGAAGAACATTAAAAGTAGTTCCTTTGGGAATGTAGTATTTTTTAACATATAAAGACTTTCCCAATAAATTATATCTTTCGTTATAAATATTTTTTGTTCATATAAGAACATTATAAAAATATTATAAAAATATTTAATACAAATCATTTTACTATGTTTAATATCTAGGTTATAATTATCTCATTTAAATAATATAACAATAAAATAATATTTCATAGAAACATGTTGTTGTATGTAACATATGCCATGTTGGTGTTGTGTGTAACGTATGAAAAGTATATGGTCATTGTAAAAAAAGATAAAATTTATGTTTCATATATCTCATTATTAACTATTTATTACATATAACATATGAAAAACATTGTTCATTTATAATACAAACAATTTTTATTGTATCTTTAAATGAAAACTATCAAAACGATTAAATTAATATGAGAATTTGATTTCACAAAATAATAGGGTATTATAATCCAATTACACTTATGTAATTACTTATTTTAAAAGGAAAATAATTTGTCAAAATATATTTATGTTTCTGGGTTATATATTCTAAGATGGAATTAAGATAAATTTAATTAATTGGATTAATTCATGGTGCATTATCTTAATTAAATAAAGAATCAATTTAATTGATAAAAAGAATGAAAATGTTTTCCCATTTTATGGTTTGTAAATGATCATTAGATTATACCCTTCATTTTTTATCTGATAGGTATATTTTATTTTATATTGATTAAATTAAAATTAGTTCATGTGTTTTACCCTTTCCCTTTATTATATAAACATTAGTGTACTAGTGGGTTATTTTATGTAAACCCCCTTTATCCAGTCCATTGGATCCACTCACCTTCATGTGAAAAAATGCTTATAAATGGAGGGATATTGAAAGATTTAGGTGCTGGTATAATTTAGTGATACAAATAAAAAACAATAAAGTAGATTCATATAAGAAAATATGGAATGATGTAACACAAACCTTGTTATAGTTAAAGGTGTGGTTTCCCCTAGGGTCTAGGCTTAGATTATCATCTGCTTGATAAACAAACCATTTGAGAATCTCATTATCATTCTACATTAATTATATTTATATTTGTTTCATTGTTAATTATTATTTTTTGTTTTAATTCTACACTATCAAAAAATATATAACCCCCAAATATTCTGTAAGAAAAACATTATGATAGATAGTGTATACTACACACAACATCGAGCTAAAATGACCTTTAAAATATATTACCATTATAACCTAGACATTAAATTGGAACGTATAAATAATATTAAATAATTTATGATATATATATACATATATATAAGTTTCCTACCCAATATTGATTTTTTTATAAAGTATTAGGAAATAATAACCCAATTCAATTTAATAATTATATTTTTTTCCTCAAATATATGTTTCCTTTAAAAATAATTATTTATTTATTTTTGTCAGAAAATATTATATATAATTTATAGAACTTTTATAAAACATATTTGATAAAATTAAATTAAATTTTAAAATAACAATATCAAAATTAATATAGAGTGAAATTTTGTCATTTTTTATTAAATATTGTTTTCTCATCGAATAATGAATAATACAGATTTTAATAAAATTATCATTTATTTTTAACTAATAAAGTCATTTAAAAGGAAAATTATTAATTGAATATTTTTATTACTATAAATATTAATTTTTATATTTACTCTAAATAATTACATTCCCATCATATTTATACTGTATTATATTATATGTTTATTTTTAGGCTGAAAAATCATTTTTCTGAAAACTCTTTTAATGACCATAATGTTCTCCATATTAATTATTTATAATAAACCCTAATCAATAATGATTTAAATGAATTATATAGATTATATTTCTATAAATATTAACTTACATTCATATAATGAAAAATAATATTCATAGAGTTAATATGAAATGATATTATCCTCAAGGAATATATTTCTCAAAAAAATGATTTTTTGTTATGTATGTGGGTTTGATTTTATGTTAAATTATTACAATTATATGAATTTAATTTGGTAAAATGGATTATATATTTAGAATAAAGTAATTTATACTATATAATATGTTTATGTAAATTTTTTTCTTAATGAATATTGGATACATTAAAAATATTTTATCACGGTTAAAGTGAAAGTCGTTTTACGAGAGAGATAAACTAAAATGATAAGTGTTGAAATTACCTAAAAATTGTATAAAATATTTTTTATGGAAATATTTTTACCATATATAATATAATTTTCTATAATGGTCTATTTTTTGATCCTTTTGGATTCTGAGAAATGTTATTACATGTTTTTCTTTTAAAAATTTTCAATTATGTCCACTTCTCCACTTCTAAATGGTCACCTCCTCTCCTGCCCTCTTACCTTCCCAAAAAAATTGAATATCAAAAAAACTACCTAAAAAAATTAATTTTTCCATTCCGTCATCTTATATTATATTTTATTATCATAAAAATAATATAATAAGGTTTTAGGTATAATCCCAAAGAGATGGTCTAAAGAAGAGGTATCATTCTAAACCAAGCCTTTTTTTCTTCATCCACCCACTTTAATTATTATTAAACCATGATAATTATTAAAAATATTTTCCCATATAATTATATGTTATAAATGTTAATGTAATTACATAAATCAGTCTTATTTTCCATAAAATGGTAAACAAAACCATCATTCATGCGTACAGAGAACTACTACCTTCTGTACAAATGTAATATTTTTTCATTATCATCTGACATAGTTATATATAATGATGGAATAATAATTTATATATGATATTAAATAATTTTTTTATAATTATTAGAAGATAATATATAATATATTTTATTATATTTTCATTCATTGAAAGATAATAACGTCGATGTGCATACGTGTGGACTACCACCACCACAAAGCGATATGATACGTCTTTCATCCCCACATCTCATGGAATATATATATATAAATATATTAATTAAAATAGTTCATGTCATATTTAATATATTACGATACTTATGTAAAAATAAATTAATACTTATATTTTTTCCATAATAATCATTGAAAAAATATAAACATTACCCATTCATACATACAACCTTCCATCTAAATGATTGTAACATAGCTCATTTTTCATAACAATATTTAATGATAGTTTTTAAAATTATAATTGACGAATAAATATTATAAATTTTTCATTAATATAATTCTTAAAATGATGCAACAATTGTCTATTTGGTCATGGTCAACACACCGAAGCCATTTCGAAACAATGCACAGGGCATCCCCAAAACACCTATTGTGGAATTAATTAATTATGTATTAAAATATATCATTAAAAGTGTTAAATTAAATTATTTAAGTATAAGGTAATAAACTGGTAAATGTTTTTTAATAATTCAAAAAAAATTATATAATCTTATTATACAAGAGTTTTGTAAAATCCTGGGAAGTATGGACTCGAGGTAAGGAACATCGTCTAACATTTTCTTTATTAAGGCACATTTTTTTGTTATAAACATAATTTTTTTAGTTGTTGTATATACTGCCCATTTTATATGAAATATCTCGTTTACTTCATATTTCATGGTATTTTAGGTTTAAATTTAAGTTTTTTCATCCAAGGCGATTTGACATGAATGCTACCAAGTGGTAATAAATTTCTTAACTAAATTTTACTTTATTAGACTATATTTATTCTTTATTATCATTTATATTATGTGACTATGTGTGTAATGAATTTTATTATTTTATATTTTATTTCCAATATTTTTTTGTTTTTAATTTTTATATATATAATGGAGTCACTGATTAATTCTTACTTCAAAGATATGATCATTGTAAGGGCTTCACGTCTCTCTTTTACTTACATAAGACATATGAGATATTAACTACTTATTTTTTTGTATAAAATATTCATTTTATATGTAATTTCATTAATTAATTCATCATTATTTTATTTTATGTTTATATTGAATATTTTTTATTTAGGGGGATTACAATTCAAAATTGGCCAAAATGGTAAGGGTTTCTCATTTCACATTTATTTCAATGTCACATATGAAATGTTCACTGCATATTTACTTTTTTTGTTTTATATAATAAAAATGAATATATTTTATGTTTTTATTGAAATTATTTCAATTAAAAAATCCTTATGATGTTTTCTCTTTAATGAGTTTTTCTATCCAAATGTTTCTATAGCTATAAGCATTTATTTCACAATATCATATAAATCCAGATTTTTTTGGTTGAATTTCCATTAATATTAATTATTTTATAATTATTTAACAAATAATTTAATTTTATTCTCCTTTTATTTATTAATGAAATTATAAATTAATATTTCAATTTTTATGTCTTTGGTAGTTAAAATTATTGATAATTTGTTTTAATAAAACCTATCATTATATATTTCTTCAGTCGAAAATCATTCTTCTTACAAATATATGTTTTCTAAAAATAATTTAAAAAATAATTTATTTTCCTAATATAATTATTAATAGTAATATTTATAGATAGATGAATATTTACGAAATGTAGTAAAAATAATATTCCTATCATTTTCTATTTGAGGAACTTTTTTATTTTCCATTGAAAATTTGAATGGATTCATTGGTCTATCATACTCAGTAGGAACAATCGTTTCCACTAACATGACCACTCAATGTTTTAATGATTTGTTTTTATGATTAAAATGTTATTTTCTATTAAAATGTTTTCATAATATTTTATGAGTTTTTGGTTTTAAAAGGATTTTTTCAAAGTGGAAAGGTTATTTTTCTCACGAATTTGTTTAATTATATTTTAATGGTATTTTCATCAATAAACATAAAAAACCTTGATTATATTTATTATACACAAGGATATATTGAAAAAAATAACATAATTATACTTTATATGGATGGATTATGATTATTTTAATGATATTTTCATTAAACCCATTACTTTTCCGTGTGTAAATAATTTAATTGGAGGAATGATGGTTTTTTATATGAGCATTATAATGTAATGATATATTTATATACATAATTCATGATATGTTCCATGGAAACCTTTTATGATGATTAATGTTTCTATTTTATACCATGTATTAGTGGTTATGTTAAAAACATTGTACGACTGGTTACGTTATAATCCATGGATGTGTGGGTCAATTATAGCGCAAAAATGTGTTAGCTTATTAGAATATGCAAGTTGACCATATTGGTTATTCCATTTGTAAGAGTGATATGATGATAATGATCCAAGACACCTACATGATTTTATTATTCTTTTTATTAGTTATAAATGTTTTCTTTAATCAATAGTGGCATCACATAGAACAGTATTATTGAATCATAAGTCTCTTTTCATTATCCAACCCTTATTCCATGTTTTATATTGGTTTATATAGTTTTTCATGAGTATAATTTATCTTATGTTTTTCTCAATATATTTTATTATGAAATCATACACTTTTTTCATTGATGAAAATCATATTATAATGCTCATGTTTGCACTTAATAATATTTTTATATCACCATTATTATTTTTCATTTTCCCTTTGTTATGGAAAATAATGTTAAATTATTTGGTTCTATAATGTTTTTATATGTGAAGAATTTTTTTAGAGATGTTGATGACTTAATATGGAATATATAAAGCTCTATATAGTTGGAATAATACTCTCATGATGTCATCGGTATTGATTATGAAAGAGCTTCCAAAATTTCCTACACTTTTAATACTAAATCTTCCTTGGTTATATAAGTGATCCAATATATAATTTTTATGTTTCATGTTCTGGATAGAAAATATTTGTTCACATTTCTTGATATCAAGCCAGAAATGCGAAGTTTATTTTTTAAGCACCAGATCCAGGATTGTTCATTTTGGGGTTGTTATATAATAAATAAATTAATAAGCATCCATGATGGAATAATGTAAAACCTAATTATGAAGAAAAATTATCTTAAATTTTTAATAATATAATTAGAAACCACTTAATACTAAAATTTGATGCATATTGATAAATTATTATTTACACATAATAGTAAAAAATCCATCTAACAAAAATTTTAAGTCGGTATAACCTTCCATTACATAATATAGAAAGAAGCTCATACAATAATGTGCTTTACCATAACATGTTTGGGTACTTTCAATTATATTGGAACTTTTAAATTTTTGTATTTGGTTAAATTAAAATAGTTTACATCAAGGGTAGACTACCCATGTAGGCCTTGATGTAAATAAGTGGAAAATATGGAGTAAATATTTTAAAATATTTTCATGAATTGGGATTCCAATAAATAGATAAATTATTTATATTGTTAACATTGTCTTAAATTTATACCTACCTAAACCCCTTTTAATAACATGTTCAACCCAATTTTGGGTCATGGGAATGGGAATATGGATACTTTCCACTGAGAATATTAATCAATTTTTTTAAACTAATGTTATAGGATACTTTGTTTCAAAATATAGTGTGATATTAATAGAATTTAATTTAATTTAATATTATAAATATACTTTTATAATTAAAAAACACTATTTATCATATCTTAATTCCCATTAATGCAAAATTAAATGACACGACAATATCACTATGATTCATACATGAGATGTAGCAACCCTAACCCTAGATGCCCAGAGTTTGGGCCTTACATTATTACATTATCATAGGTAAAATGTGTCAAATCCAAAAATAAAAAATATTTTAGCAATTTTGGATAACTAGTTACATATTTTATACCCATTTTCTAATGGGAATTGAAAATAAAACATAATACATAAAGAAAATACTTAACTAAATATTTGAAAAGTAATTAAAAGATATCTTCTTAATAATCTAGGAAAATGAAAAATTAAAGGTGACCTAAAATTCACAGTAATGGTTAAGTATAATGTTATATATCATGAATTAAAAACTAATAATCAATATGGAATGTTAAATAACTGAATTCTTATTCAATTTTAATAGTTAAATATGGGACAATCAAGATGGAAAATTAAATATTTCAACACACTTTCCATTTAGAAAATATGTTGAGAATGAAATGAATCCAATTATTTTTTATAGAGAACATTTCATGGATAATAATAAAATAATTGTAAATTAATTAATTTTAAAATTATTGGACATCAGGTTTCCTAGGGACATGATACCTTTACCATTAAGATCTATTCACTGGATAACGTAATACTACACGGTAAAAACCCATATAACATGGATAACTGATTTGTCTCATGAGACTACTGATGAAATGATTGGATATCATTAAATGAGCCTACCCATATATTTAGGGTTAATTCATTACTCATAAATTTATTTAATATTGTACCATATATTCAAATATATTTATTGAGTAAAGAATACATATTTATCTACATTTAACCCTATATAAAAACATCTTCCAAATTATTGAATATATATAAAAATAGAAAGGTGTTTTGGAAATAAAAATATCCATCAAAATATAATATCTATATTTAAAATAAATTAAATTTGTAATGATAATTTATTACAAGAAATTGATTAATTCAAACTAATGTTAACTACTACAATAAATAGTGAGATTCCATAATAACTATTACCACTTAATAATTTTCATGTCAAATCACCTTGGATGAAATAATTAAACTTAAAACATAAAATTACCATAATAATTATTTAATAATGATATTAACTTTAAAATGAAATTTTTATAGAAAATAAAAAAGTCAATTAGTGCATAATAAAAAATAAGTCTCAATGGAATGTAAATTGATATGAAATCTTTTAACATACGCATCCTTTTAGATTAATAATCCTTAACCTAATGAAAAATGGTTATATTTATTATACTAACTTTTAATAGATCCATATTAATGGTTAATATACCATATATAATTATTTTATAATATTTTATCAAATTTTCCTTAAACATATCACATTTTTTATTTCTTTGGTGTTAATTGTCTTGTTTTTTATTATGTTTTAAGTTGATATGTTTTTCCCTCTTTCATCAATCATGATTTCATCATAAACAGAATTTAAAACATAATATAAATATAATATATATTTATTATATATGTATTTATAATAATCCAAAATATTTTGTTATAGGAAATGAAATATGATGTTTATGGAGGCGGTAGGTTGTACATACGCAGGAACTCTACTTTTATTTTCTTGTCGTACTGAAAGAAATAAATTATAATGATATATATACATATATATATTATAACATTATTATTATGTAAAATATATCAGATATTTTAATTAAAATAATCATTTATACATTCAATGTAAAGCATGAACGAATCAAATCGCTTCAAGAGGTGGTAGTCTGCCATAAATAGGAGCGACGATATCATATTCCAAAAAAATTGTAAAGAATGATTTTATGTGTGATATAATAATTTATTAATCATTATAACATCATAAATGTTATATATATAATATATAAAGAATACATTAAATATTATTCACAAATTTAAAAAGTGGTACTGAAAAAACGAAAAACATTTGTTCACGAGGCGGTAGTTCATCATACAGTTGAATGATGAGTTCATAACCCATTTGATAAAAGTTTTTGATGTTATAATTTATAACATTAACATAAGAAAATATAATTATATGGAATATACTATGGATATAATATAATCATGGTATAATAATAATTTATGGAGTTGGATAAGGAGATAAAATAAAAACACTTATAGAAGAATATTAATGCTTCTTTATGTATCTTCTTTAGGTTTGTCCTAAAGCCTATTAAGTTGAATTTCCTCACAATATAAGTATTATAGTATATTTTTAGGAATTTTAGGGTGAAATATTTTTTCAGGTATTTTATGGAACAAATACATTTTAATGTGTGAAGTGGAGAAGATAGGGGGATGCCTTTTATAAGTCTCGTGAGTGGCACACTTTTAATTTTTTGACATAGTGAATTCCACCGATTTATTTCACATGAAATAATGCCCCTATAGTTCTACATTATCAATAATATAAGGTATAAGGTCATAATATTTCAATAAAATGGGTTCTAAAATAATTACGATTCATTTTATACCTTATTTTCTATGATTAAGCACTAAGAAAACTCATTTTTATCTTAATGAGTGTAATTAATTTTAACAATTTTCACTAACCATTTTGTTAAAAATATTATTAAAATTATTATAAATTAAAGATTATTCTGATTCCAAATATTTAATCCATTTTATCTATTTCATTCCCCATATGTTTGAAAATTTAATCAACAAATAACCCCACATACATGGCGAGAAAAGTGGTTTTTATGTGAAAATGTTCACAAATTTACAATAATTGTATATAAGAATTCAATATGATAATGATTATAATGACTTAAATTGGATTAATGGATATAAAATTTACCTAATTATACATTAATATCAATTAATATTAATAATAATCTTTATAAATTATTTAAATTATAAAAAATTGTTTCATTAAAATTCAGTATTGTTTACTATTAATCAAAAATGAATATTCTTAGAAAAATGCCAAAAATTAATACTAAGATAATTTAGGTGATCCAATTTTAAAAATGAATATTTTTTTAATATAAATTTTATATAAATTTTAAAATTGAATTTAAATTATGTGGGAAAAGAATGAATAAATAGTGTTTTGTTCTAACTCAATGTTCTGTACATTACAAGGTATAAATTAAATAAGATATATTAATAATGGAAAAAATTATAATGTCCAGGGGTGTTAAATGATTCCCAAATACAAAAATTTCATCCTCAAATTTTCATGGATATTTAATTCTAAACATATGAGGGTTGTTATTATTTATAATATGTATTGGTTCCTACGTTTCTTCCTCCATTTTCTGATTTCTCCAATGTACCATTTCTAGATGAGTTTTCTAATTCAACAATACTTTCCCTCTAGTATCATGAATCAGGACGGGGTCTTCATAGTATGATAGATCATTTTTTAACTCTGTTTCATCAATGGTGATCACCTTGATTTGGTTTGGAGTGTATTTTCATTTAAATGATATGTGGAAAACATCATGTAATTTTGGTAGATTTGGTAGAATTTCCAAGAGTTAAGAGAAAATAATAACTCTTTTAAGGATATTAAATGCTCTACTATACATGGGGATCCATTAAACTATCTTACCAAACCATATACAACCTTATACAGATATACATTAAAAAACATGATCTCCCACTTTGAATTATAATTCGTTCCTTCGATTATCGGCATAACTCTTTTCCCACATTGAGCCACATGAATATGGGTCTGAATAGCCTTTACAATTTTGTTTCCTTGCCAACAAGTTTCTTGGCCTACAAGTTTCCTTTGACCAACTGAATCACAACATAATGGATTATTAAAACTCCTTTCAAACAATTTATTATATAGTGACATTTGAATACATGAATGGAAATAATTTTTTTTGGGAAATTTTTGCATTGTTAAATATTGATCCCACATACCATGAAATTCATGTGATATTTACCTCAACATATCATCCATTGATTGAATAGTCCTTTTAGAATTTCCATCAGTTTGTCTATGGTGGGTGGTGTTGAATTGAATCTTGATATAGAGATCCATCTGAACACTCTTCCATAATTTTGATATTAAATGGGGATCTCAATAAAAAATAATTGATAGAGGTGATTCATGAAGTCTGAAAACATAATTACTATAGAGAATTAAGTGGTTATCAAGAGTTAAATAATCTCTTATATTGAGTAAGTGTGAATATTTCTTTTTTTTGATCAATGATAAACCATATTGATTCTTTCTTTATTAGATAAATTTGGTAGTCTTGTGAAAAATTCCACAGTAATGTCTTTCCATTTCCACAGAGGATTAATAATAGATTCATAACTCCTTTAGGATTCAGTCTCACAACCTTTAGTAATTTAAATACCAATCATCTAGATAGATAATCATTAATTTCCCACTTCATGTTTTCATAGAAAATATTTTTCCTCAAATCCATAGAGATAATTATGATACCAGGGTGTATAGGGAATTATTATCTATGAGGGTCCCCCAAAAATTACATTTTAGATTAGGAATAGATGGAACACATAATATATTTCAAGATTTCAAAATTAAATCTTTATAAATTTAGTCTAGTAATATCCCATCATTCATGGAATTAATTTTCTTTTAAAAGTTCTCATCATCACGTTAGTAATTATTTATCTACTATAATAAATATGCTCTTAAAATAATTCATGAAATGGATGATTTCGATATTTACTCTATAACTTATACATCCATATTTACTAGATAAATGATCATAGAATCCCTCTCAATCCTCATTTGGATCATAACTCTATGATTATTCCCACTCAATGCATCTGCTACCTTATTTACTTTCCACAAGTGGAAGTGTATTGAAAATTTATAACCCTTGAATAGCTAGACTCATATCTATTTCCTCATATTGAGCTCATTTTATGAAAAGACGTATTATAGGATTTTATGATCATTATATATCTAACCTCTTTCATAATAAAGAAAAAGTATCCATATATTTAATGAGAAGATTACAGCTGCAAACTTAGGATCATGGGTTTGATAGTTCTATTCATGACTTACCAATTTCCTTAATACAAATGAAATAACACTAAAATTATTCATTAAGACACAACTACAACACTTCTTATTTGAATCACTATATATCATAAGTCGATCACTTCAAGATAGTAATGTAGACATTGAATCATTGACCTATATCCTTTTTAGTTCATCAAAAACATTAACCACATTACTTTTTCCAAAAAAACACATCCCCTTTACATGCATTCTTCATTAATGGGTTATCCAATCGTGAAAAATGTCGACTGAATCAGTGATAGTAACGTGACAAACCAATGATACAAAATATCTCATTTATGTTCTTTGGTGTAGGTCATTCTATGACTGCTATTGTATTTACAATATCAAATGATATTTCATCCCTGGATAAAATATAGACAATGAAAGAAACTTCTAAAATCAAAAAAATCACACAAATTTATTTCCCCATATAACTATTTCCATATATGAATATCAAGAATGATTTACAAGTTATTATTATGGTGATCATAAAATTTAGAATAAACCAGAATATCATCTATGAATACCAAAAAGAAAAATTCAAGATACAATTTTAAGAGTGTGTTTATTATTTCTATAATAAAAGGGGGTGTATTAGATATTTTAAATTGAATTACTATAATATTTTAATTTTCATACATCATTATAAAATCTATTTTCAAAAGGTATTCCTTCTTTTCATAAAATTGGTGATACCCAAAATGAATATAAATCATTGAACAATATTGGGATCTATGAATTAAATTGAATAATTCATCAATATGAGGTGGATGGTACATGTTATTTATCTTAATAGAATTGATTTACCTTTTGTCAATAACAACCTCATGGATCCATCATTATTCTTAATAAAGAGAACGTTGGATCCCTATGGAAGAACAATAGGGAGAAGAAATCTATTATAACCCAAATCATCATGTTATTTATCCAACTCCCTTAATTATGTATTGGAAATTATATAGGGAGTATTTGATATTGATCCTTCGATAGGGATTAAATCAATGGAAAATTCACATTCACTCTCTTAGGGGTGTACAGGTAATTCCTCAGAGAAAAAATCAAAATATTCTTGTAAAATACGTACATCCTCTATTTTATGATTAACTTCCATATCCCAAGAAGTTGTTTGATCTTACTCACATAGAAACTCATTTAGTAGATATACTAGGGGTGGATCTAGATATTAATATGATGATGAATTCTCCACTATAAAGAAAGGGAATCCTTCAACTTCATCACAAATCATGATTTCCTTCTTATTGCACAAAAATTTGTAATCATATTTTTTGATATGAAATCATACCAAGGATTATATCAAATTAAACCATAAATATGATAATAATTTCAGAAAATAAATCACATTTATGTGTCATAATAGGGATTCATGACTCATCTTAATTATAAAGATACAACCCTTTAAGGTCTTAACTGAAAACTCCCTTATTAAATCAAAATTTAAATGCCTAATTTTATTAGAAAACTAGGTAGATATAAAAGAGTGTGATTTTATAGAATATTATAATGAATTTTATAAATTTGAATATAAGATTAAGTAACCATCCACCAAATCATTTTGTACTTATACCTAGGCTATAATGATTTAATAATCTTGGAAATATTCGCTTACCCTATTCATTGGTGGATTCCATTGATGTGTGGGGAATTGGTGTGAGTAATTATTCCTCTCTCTATATATGAAGAACTAGAAATAATTATTTTTTTCTTCTACTTGAATTATTTATCATTGTGACCCTTATCTCCACCCTTATAACAAACTCCAAATCCCTTCAATAATTTCCCAAGTATGTTCCTTATATAGTTGTCACAAGGTGGAAAATACTTTTTTATTCATCATTGATGCGTTACATTTTTTCTTATTTTTTATATGACATAATATTCTCTTGGATTCCCTTGAATATATATGATCTTGAGAATTTATTCTACATTTTTATTGGGCCCAAAACTATTTCATCATAGGATGGAAAAATTTGGGTGACCAATTCCCTTTAGAGACAAGGATTATGCTCTTAAAATAAATGGATGGTATTGGAATCCTTGTTTCATATGTAGTATATAACATACCTCACTAACCTTGTATATGTATCTTTATAATACATGACACATTATTCATCCTTTTGACTTCAGATATTGAACTTTCTCTTTATATCAATCTGTTGATCATGAGGGAAATATTTAATTAAGAAAATATATTTAAAATATTTCCATTCCATGAGTTTTATTTTCTCTCCATCCCAGGTATTCTTTATGAAAGTGTATTTTCGATCAACACCCCCTTTGAGACAATACACCAATAGTGTAACCTTTCTCTTTTACCACATCCAATGGCCATAAATATATTCTCTATAGAATTAAACATTTCCCCAGTAACAATTGGTTATTATTCGGACTATGAAATGGGGGATTTAATTTCATAAATCCATCTGGTATAGGACAATATCATTTTGGAATAGGTTTATCCATTTGAGAAAGGTTATATTCCATACCTTGATTAAACTGCCCTAATATATCCATAATTGTCTCTATTCCAAAACCACCTATATTGGTTCCCTCAACAGAGAAACCAGTACATTATCTATGATTATTAATACCATTCATCCATCTGGGTTCCATTTATAAACAATGTCTTATTCTAGATTAGCTCACAAAAATATGATTTTATATCATAATGTATAATTTATAATACTGTGCGTCACATATCATAAATTCACAATTTCTGTATTGTTCATTTCAAAATCATAATATTTGGTTTCATTATGGATATATTAATTTTCAAATCCTTCCTAATGGTTTATAAAAATTGGAATTATCAAAAGAATATCGCTATGGAGTGTGAAACTAGGTGTGGTGTAAGTATTATTGTCATGTACTGGGTTATGCCCAATTCATGCCTTCCACACCCTTACCTGAGTTATTAAGCCTAGGTATAAATGTTCCAGAATGATTTCCACTTGTTATATCCAAACATAGATTTACTTCTAGAAATAAAAATATAATCTGTAGCTTATAATAAAACATTAGGGTTTTCTTCTACACATAGCCTGAAATTATATACATAAGATAATACTAGTTAGATGTCATTTTGTTAATGTGTCACTTATAGAGAGAAAAATTACACTTCATAGTTCTTGTTTTATCAAAATATATTGTTTTATTAGACCCATATAAGGTTCTTTCAATAGATTCTTTGGGGCTTCCAAGGATTTTTTGAGAATCATAGTTTTCTAGGTTTAGATGGATGCTATAGGAGGCTTATTCAGTACTTCTCCAGATTGGAAGCACTATTGATAAATATAAAACAAAATATGTGATGTTATTGTTGTCAAATTCTTAGGAGAATTCAATTTATGAGATGAAAAAAATATTAACCTTAGTACTAATTATGATCTTAATTAAAACTTGTAAGGAACATAGATTGTTTTTTTAATGTGCTAGGAGTTGAGATGGGAGTAGTCTCATTGAAATATAGTCATCTAAAATTTTATAGATCATAAATGATGTGGTTGTAGAAGAGAAATTTTCTGTCACATAATTTTGAATGGGTATTTGTTGTTTACACATTAAAATTTCATTAATCTCTTAGGTAAGTGGTGAATAGTATATATAGACTATTAGAGCTTCAAATAAATTTACATAGAGTGTGATTATAATAATTATTTTGAAGACGGATTGAATATCCATATCCTTTTTTATTTTGTGTTAACATATAACCATGGTGAATGAAACCTCATTATAAATTAATGGAGCATGAAAACTATGTCGTTGGTTGTTTAGGTGTCCACCCATGAGTGCAAGATGATTGATCTTTTTGTGGAAATGCATCCATATTTATTGGATTATTAAGGTTGATAAAATATTATATAATTATCCTTTACATATTTTTTTCCAATAGGATAAATAAAATAAAATTATTTGTCGCATATTACTTAACCTTGAGGGATAATATATATGTTGGGGAGTCACCACCAGACTAGTCCTTCAATGATGATGAGATTCTTTATGTTTGTAGTCATGAATAAGTTCCTATGGTTATGTTTATGGAATTGATGAGGTAATTTAATTCTTCAAAGTGGGAGGTAAAACCATGTTTTACCATGTTGTATCATGGAATTCAAAGGAAATACTATTGGATGGGGAAAAAGAAATACATAACAATCATTGTGATGTGATGCTCCACCTATAAGCAAGTAAAGGTTGCGAAAAAGTGTCCCACTAGACAACTATGATGATTTCACATACCTATGTAGAAATGGGATGATTAGATAATGAAATTCATGACTTGTATACTACGAAAGCCCTAGAGGAATAATGTTTTCTAGGTTTTCCTTGATCGATTGACCAATGTATCTCATTTCATAAAATTTTGGTTGAAGTTCACTATGGATCATCTAGGTAGGCTTTACATTTAAGATATAATAGGTCTATATGTGTTACCTGAGAGAGTAATTTCTAATAGGAATTCTCAATTTACCTAAATCTAGTGATGGGAAATATAAAAATTTCCTAGTGTGCAAATTCTCATTACTATTTTTTATTACCCACATACTGAAGAACAATATGAGATTACCATTAGATTATGAAGGACATGATGAGAGAATATATATTTTATTTTATGTAGGATCGAAATTATATATATAGATGCTCAATTACAAGAGGTGGTGAATTTTAAGTTTAAAAACATTAATTTTTATCCTTAAAGAAATTTATGTTTAAAAAAGTCAAAAAAGGTAAATTCACAAACATTATTTTGTTCTTAAACAAAGTGAATATTTAAAGATCCCAGGTCCAATTAAAAAAATCCTATACTTAATCATGTTAAACATAAGGACACATAATAATGTTTATATTAATGAAATATTATACCTTAAATAATATAGAATATTTATGTATTATAGTAATTAAAAGTAAAAGAATGTATGTTAATGTTATACATTATTTCGTTATCAAAATAATTCAAAAAAAAACATAATTCAATAAGAAGTAACAAGTTGGAAATATTTTAACCCAATGAGTAGGGTATTAAAAAACCATGGATATGGGTCCCTTGATTTATACTTTAAATAAAGTCTTTCTTACCCACACTAGGGTAAAACCTCAGTAAGAATACCAGAATTTGCGTTTCTATCCTCACAAAGCCGTCAAACTTTAAAGTAGTCTCCACCTATGTCTTCCTATCTTCATAAGCCCTTGATTTTACTCATCCACAATAATAGTCGCATGAATCAAGATGAACAAGTTGTGCACAGGTGAATAGGATGTTCATAAAACACACATGGCATGGGATTATCTCTCTAGAAATCTATTCCCAACATCACATCATGTAATATCAAGATCGATGTATTGTATTTTTGAGATCATTCAAATGATCTACTATTTATAGACATGGATTCAGACTATTGGATCCTTCCTCAAACGAACATATTTTTTCTAGAATTTTGGAGGGACATGTACATGTTTCACTCAACCAATGATTAATTAAAACAAAATTTATGAAATTGTTTTATAGTTATGAAATCATGTGTAAGGAAAAGTTAAAAATATTAACAAAATATTGTTAATCATAGTCTATGGAAAATATAATTTAGTGACTAAATATACAAACAATCAGATTCTATAAACATGGATATTCAGATTATATTTTTAAAAGAAATAGGAGTATGAATTCTATAGATTTTGAAACAAAAATTATAATGAATTCAGAGTGTGAAATATGATTAATTCATATTCTGAATTTTGATGAATTTGGAGTTTGAATTTTAGACATTTCAAAGACTAAATTCCATAGAATTTAGAGTCTTAATTTTATATAATTCGAAGTCGAAATTTATGGGAATTCGGAGTCTGAATTTTAGAGAATTTGGAGTCTGAATTTCACAGAATTCAAAGTCTAAACTGTAGAGAATTAGAAGATTTAATTTCATAGAATTTAGATTCTGAATTTTTGAGAATTCAGCGTCTTAATTTCATGAAATTCAAATTCTAAATTTTGGAGAATTCAGATTCTGAATTTCAGGGAATTTGGAGGATGAATTTATGTAAATTCATAGTCAGAATTTCAAAGAATTTTGAGTATGAATTTCAAATAATTTAGAGTCTGAATTTCAGTATGAATCAATATCATGGAACTAAAATATAACGAGGATTTAGTTAAAGAACTATAGTTTTGACTAAATAATACAATAAAATTTGGTTTTAAAATAAATTATAAAAGATAATGAAATCCAAGTTATGGATAAAAAATTTTATAGTGGAAGGAAATTTTCTTTAAGAAAATTTCTCTTAGAGAAAGATAATTTTACTTTAGAATATGTGTTTCTGATTTTCAAAAAAATGAGGAACAAAAAAGTCAGAAGGAAACCTTATTGAATTGTGATAATGAGGATGTGATTAAGACCATTATCAAATAAAACATTTGAATTTAATGTTTATCCAAGGATAAAAATGTTACGTATAACAACAATTTCTCCTTGAGCATTATCTCTGAATGTTACATTTCCTCATTTCATCTTGATAGTATTTTTAAATAATAGTTTTTACCAGTCATGTTATGCGAACATCCACTATCCATGTATAATTTATTTTTTTTGTTACATTCAATATTTTACTAAAAATAAAAGAGTTAGATTTTTGAAATCCATACTTTTTTGGACCCGTAAATGTTAGAAATTAAAATATTATAAATCTACATTTTCATTGAATAATAATCCATATAAAAACTTAAGGATTGATTTTTATTTAAAGAAAAAATTTTCTCCCTATGTACTCCACATTTAAACATAGTGTAAAATTGAGAACTTTGGGGTACAAAATAATTGTGACTAAAAAAGGGTTTTGAATGTGTATAGACAAATCCAGAACTATTTCTAAGAGGATTAAATAGTTAATAAATTTTATCAAATTCTTTATTTCCCAGAGTAAAATTTTACAAAAGTTTCATCAAGTAAAAAATTCAGATTTTATTATGATGAAAAATTTATTATCCGCATTGTAATTAGTCTTGGTGTTTGAGTTAGACTCTAAAACATTTTCTTTGGAAATAAAATATTCAAAACCCTTATAAAATATATATTTCACAGAATTTACATCCTAATTTTTTTAGTAATATTTTCTAAATCAAGAGTCTTCAAATCAAGATCCTCATAATGATCAGATACTTCATTTAAAAAAAATTCTAGAATTTTCATTCCCTAATTTCTATTTTATCATTATATTTTTATTCTAAAGTAGTTTTGAAAAGATAGAAACTTCATTAAATGAAGGTAACGAATTATCTTTAGATGAGTAAGATTCACCATCGAATGATTAATAATATTCGTAATTATAAAAAATTTCATTAAAATGCCTATTGGTTAAGGATTCATCATTATGTACCTTTTCTATAAGAGAATGATTTTCAATAGGTAATATGGATACAAGACCAATATTCTTCTGATAAAAATACTCACAATCTGAGGATTTATATGAAGAGTCGCCACCAATGTTATTCCATGTGTCATTTTCTTTTAAGTCATTCTTAGCCTTATACTTGTAGTACTTTTTTCTTCTTTCTTTCAGAATGATTTTCCTTTGCATATTTTCTCTTAATCTTAGGACAATCAGTTCTCATATGACTCTTTCTTTTACATTCATAACATGTTACTTATGAATATGTCCTTTTCTTTCTATCTTTCTTGTTATATCTATTCTAAAAATCATTCTTTCCCACAAACTTTTTTATCCTTTAAGTATGATTTTCTAATTCATTATTAAATTTTTCACTGTCACTTGATTCATATATAACAACAACTTTCATAGATTTAGATATAGTTACCCTTTCCGGGGTATTGGATTTAGATATAGTAGTAAAATCTATACTTCCATTACCATTCTTTTTCTTATTGAAAATCATATATTAGGAGAAAAGAATGATAAATAGAATACTAAGTATAAAGAAATGAATTCTTTAATTTAGAGGAACTATACATAAAGAATAATTTCTTATACAAGAAAAAGTAACTTCTTTATGAAAGAAAATAATATAATCCTAATGGATTTAGAAACCTATGTAAGGGTTATTCATATTCACCATTGTTCATAAGTAAGGGGAAATAATTTTTTATTTTAATGTTCAAAATTAAAATTTTTATTCCTTACACTCTTTTTCGAAATGATTTTTGTGATTTCAAAAAACGGTGATATTATTGAGTCAATAAGGTTTCCTTATAAATTTTTCATTTCTATAAATTTTAAAAATGACAAACAAATTTTATTTAGGAAAACTATATTTCTCAATAATTATTTTCTTAAGAAATTTCATTCGAATAAGAAATGTTTTATTCTTACCATAGTATTCATTATCTTTTTCAATGTCTTCTCAAAACTAGGTTAATTTTATTACTAAGTCAAAAATATGGATCCTTTACTAAAACCTTGGAAAATTTTAGTTCCTAGATATCGAGTCTTATTGAAATTCAGACTCCAAATTCTCTTAAATCTTGACTCCTAATTCTTTAAAATTCAGTCTCTGAATTTTAGAGAAATCAGAGTCTAGATTTTATAAAATCTAGATTCTGAATTTAGAGAATTCCCAGTCTTAATTTCAGTAAGACTCGATATATAAGAACTAAAACATTCTGAGGTTTTATTTAATGAATCATATTTTTATCATATAAATAAAATGAACTTAGTTTTTGAGAATAAATTTTAATAGATAGTGAAAACAAAGTTATAGATAAAAAATTTCTTAGATGAAGGAAATTTTCCTTAAAAATATAATCAATAGAGAATGATAATTTCCCTTAAGAAGAATATTTGTGATTTTCAAAACATATAGGGATGGAAAAGTCATAAGGAAACCTTTTTGACTCAATAATTTTTGTGGATCCATATAGAACCACTTTCCTTTAGTAGAGTTCACCTACATCAATATCATCAAATATAAAATTTATATAGCTCTACCTGTGGCATTTTATGTTAGGTTGTGTCATTCACTATTTGAGAAGACCACTTTCAAATATACTTTAAACTGAGAGGGGAGTGAATCAGTGTTGAAACATTTTATCAATTTAAAACATTAATCTCATATACGTCTTAGAACTATTACGATATTCATTATCATATTCTATTTTTCATGTCACATGAAGGTATATTAAAGAAGGTAATTGATGGAACAAGAAATTTTTACAATGTTTAACACTTGGTATGTTTAAGAAGTCTTTATTGTGTATGATGATGGCCAGTAAATGAATTATACACTATAATTATATATCAAATATTGTTGTGTGGTCAGAAAAAAAATCCTTAGTTATGTTTGAGTCCATAGACATTAGTAGGGGTATATAATCAACACTCTTCCTTGGATTGGTGAAAACCGCATCCAACTTATAGATCCTTGCTGGTGGTTTAAACTCCCTCTAAATACATTCATCACATTATCTATAAGGTACTTTAAAAAACTAATTTTATTCCAACATAAGAGACTCCTTTTAGATTTTATAGTGTTTCATTGTTATTACATTCCCTCTATTTTTAATTCCACAACTGCATAGAAGTAAATATTCTTCTTTTTTAAGACAACATACTAAATTCTTCAATTCTTATTTAATCGAAAAATTATCCATCTGATTCATCCTTTTTTCTCACCCTATTCATCTAATACAAAATGGTAATAAAAACCCTCTCTAGTATCTTATTAAATTGTTCCCCACTATTCTTTTTTAAATAATAATAAAAATTTAACTAACAAATCTCTTTCTATTATTCTATCCCTATGATATGTATATTATTGAGGATGGAAATATTATACTTCCTCATTACAAAAAATCAACAAATATTTTTGAATATATTCATCACTATTATTTTTGGTGTAGTCTTTATTTTTTCAAATGAATCATACTAAATTTTAGATATTATTTTATATAAGATTGACATTTTAAAATCTAAAATGAATCTTAGCAAAAATAAAATATTACAACTATTATTTTATGTGATATTTTAATTGATTCTAAATTTCTTATTCACTTCCTGAATTTTATACCTCGTGTATTATTATTGTATATTCACAAGTTCTGTTATCTTTAATATTTTTCAAATGGTTACATTTCCATGGGATCATACAAGTATAGTTCTTCATTTATATGTCTCTATGAATAAATTTTACTCTATTATCTTCCTCTTCCCACAAGTGTGTATGTAGAATTTCTTCTGTACGTAATATATTAATATGGAATGAACCTTTTTATTCATGAATATAATGATCTTAAGTACAAGATATATTCTAAAAAAATATTTTTTTACTTTTTTAAATAAATATTCATGAAAATTAAAGTTGGTTGTTTCTCAAATATGAGGGTTTTAAAAAATTCAGTGTATTCAATGAAGAAATTCTTATCGTTTTTGAATTATCGAAGGAGTTTCAAGAAAACTGGGATAATCTTAGTGTGATTATATAAAACAAAGGAGGATCTATTAATTATTCGTGACCTAAAAAGTTAGTGGATATTTATCAGACATGTTCAGATATTTTTTTTCTTCTTCACACAAACCAGTGTGTATATTAATCCTCTCCAACATGTCTAGTAGATCACAGTATGCACTTCTTATTCACATAAAAGTTTTCTCAATGATAATATCGTTTCTAAAAAATTATACTTCTTAGATTAAAATGTTGGTGGGAGCATCATCTCTTAGCCACATATACTTTCATTTTATAGGTGAGTTCCGCTGCATTAGTTTCATTACTTCACTACAAAATAATCCATGATAACATTTCATGTCAATACATATTTTTTAATCCCTAAATATCCCTAAATTTCTATTCTTATAATACAGGTTACGTGATGCCAAATATAATAGTTCCTTTTCAAATGTAGTGAATTCTCC
The DNA here is from genome assembly GCA_963277665.1 of Viscum album. Lineage (NCBI taxonomy): Eukaryota > Viridiplantae > Streptophyta > Magnoliopsida > Santalales > Viscaceae > Viscum > Viscum album. Next base: position 44,853,528 of record OY728162.1, read on the forward strand.
CGATGTGAGTTTGGTTCCATTTTCATTCTGTATGAATCACTTGGCGCATGTAAAATTTCATCATGTTTCCAAATGAAAAGATATTGAAATGTAATACATTTTTTCTTATTTTTCTAAGATTAATTTTTCAAATAGTATCTTGCATGCATGATGTATATATTGATGCAATAATTGTCATCATTTTCATCCAATGTATTCATCCATTCGAGATTAGATTATTATTCATTTTATTTCAAGATATGGAAGAATATTTATATAAGAAGTACCACTCATAGTCATTGTATGGTTTCCAAAATGTTAAAGGTGATGAAAGGCTTCAATCATAAATCCATGAACATTTGATCCGCTCGTGAGTGTCATATTAGTACATTTTAAGATGTGCAAAAAAATTGAAAGCATTGACCACCCCACATCGGAATTTTGATCATTCAATTTCTTATTAGTAATTTATTTAGTTCCCACTGCTTTCTCGAGTTACCACTAGGGTCAAGATCCCAGAATACCTTGCACACATTCCCCCATTAGGACCATATACACTTACACAATCCACCCGAACACCTCCATGAATGCCATACGTTAACCCAAATATGCGCTCTCTACATGATCAATGTACACACTCACTCCTGAGACTATAGTCTACCCCAGTCGACCTACATCTCATATGAGTGACATGATTTTTTTATGTTGTTTAGGTGGGTCATTTATGGTCTTATGGTTGGACATATGTTTTTTTCTAAAGTTCTATTAAATTAGTTTACAAATATGCATATAATTTTTAACCCTTTATTTTTTTATTTATATATCCTTCATGAAGCATATAATATATATTTTATTCTATATAGGACCATTAAGAATTTTCTAAAACTAATGTCATAGTATTAATGTAAAAAAATATTCTAATATCTTTCATGAAATAATATCATTAAATAATGAAATATTACATGACCTTCTTCTGATACCTTTTGGAAAACAATGTTTTACCATCGACACAAGTCATTAATATTAATAACAATTATAAATTCATCACAATTAAAATCAATATCAATGAAATAAATTCATCTTTATAATTATAATTGAATACATAATTTATTCTTCATCTAAACTTCAAAGCTACATTCACATGATTATAAATTTTTGATATCTTGGATACTTCTAATTAAGATTAATAAAATTAATTCTTTATAACTTCTTCATTATATTGACATAAATGAAATATTTTTAAAGATAATTAAAAACCATTTCAAACTAAAAAAAATCATTGAAAAAAAAATATAAATAATATTGTAAGAACCCAGATCATCATTTCAGGTATGGGGTTTTCTTTTCTGATGTTTTTGAGAGAAAGAGGAGTTTTTTGAAATTTCAAAAGTACACGCCTTGTACATATATGTACACATCGTGTACATGGTGGTTGTGGGTAGCTATGTGTGGGCCGTGTAATGGCCAAGAATAGGGCTATGTGCAGTGACCTTGAGGCCTCCTAAAGCACATGACATAAAATTCAAGTACACGCTGTGTAGATTTAAAGAACACGTCGTGCACATTATTTATTTCATTTAATGGAACGAGGTCATTTCTAATCGACAAAACACCCTCCTTCTAGGTATTTCTTGTTTGGTAGCTTCCATACAACAATAATTCTTCTTCGTTCCCAAGACTCACCATTTGTTCTCCGATTCTACCATCATTGGTTGTCTTGGAATAAAATCGGTGATCTCTTCTTTTTTCTTAAATCTCATTTCTTGAATTCTCATCTCTCTCATGTATTTCTCAGTTGAACATTTTATATGTTTTTGTAGATATACTGAATTCTAGGTCAAATCAGAGGCCTAAATCATAGTATATCAATCTTACAATATAAAGATTGCTGGTTTGTTTCTTTCTATAGTTATTTATTTAAGTTATATGTGAAAAAGTTCCCAATACCCTTGTTTGGGTTTTTTTGTGTTTATGGTTTTTAGCCCTACTATTTCCTGTTATTCTTTGTTTGTTTGGATAAAGGTTTATTTTTTATTAATAGGGTAAATTTTCCCATGCTATGGATTTTTTAACATGTTTTATTGTTTTGACTTGCATGTTATGTTATTTTTTCCCAACCAAGTATTATTAGAATGGATTGATTATTATCTGACATGCTATGTTATACTGTAGATTGTTTATCCAAGTAGTTCATGAGGTTTAATTTGGAATCATTGTATCATTTTTCTATTATTTCTTTATACAGGGATGTGGTAACCTGGTGTAGTAAGACCATAGGGAATATTGATGTCGAGGGATTTCCCTGAGTGTCTGTTATAATTTATCACGCTACGAGACCATATGAGGGATTGATGTTGAGTGCTACCTTGGAGTGTCTATAGTTACGTTATGAGCCTATATGAGGAATTGATGTTGACTTCTTCCATAGAGTGTTTGTACTTTACCGTTAAACGACTTAGGGGGAATTAACGGTGACCGATTCTTCAGAGAGTCTATGATCAAAAATGACTATAAAGGGAATTGACATTGAGTTCTTCCTCAAAGATTATTTTCTATATCATTTCATGAATTGTGAACTAGAGGGGTTAGGATGTTAGGATGACCCAGAGGGTTGGTTGTATTTCGTTTTGGTTAATTAACCACTTAAATGTAAATGTTTGTAATGGAACTATATGTGTGTTCACTATTGAGTACTTCTGTGTTTACTACTGATTTTTTCTTATTTCCTGCCATATATATTCACTGATTGTTAGGCATAGGTCTTTGGGTGGTTTCCTACTCGGATTAGTCTCACACACTATTTGGGTAATAATTTTGGGCCAAAATATATAATATTTCTGAAAGAATAGATAAGGGAATGTGCCCTTCTAATTCAGGTACTTGATTGCTGTGGAGCTGGGGAGCATGGGACCAAGCTGAGTCTTGCGATGTTGTGGAGCTGTTTACTTTCTATTTTTCTACTTTAGTTTGGTATTGAATTTCTGTATTGTGAATTTTTTGGCTGATTTCTGAGAAATTTGTATAATGCATCATTTATATATGTGCTCCAGTTATTTATTTCTTTTAGTATTTTGTTTTCTATTGTTGTATGGTATTTTATTGCTTCTTCTATAGCTATTTGTTTTACATCTGTTGTCTTACTGTTCCAATGAGGGAATAGCTTCCCCACAATCACACCCAAGGCCCTCACTTCTAGTCGGAAGCCTCTAGCGTGCGAGAAAATTCTCTTGAGGCCATGTGACCAACTGGGTATGGGTCTCCTCTAAGAGGATTCTAAAACCGGGATGTTGCACATACACTGTATGGGATATCATATCTCCACATTTGTATTTAATGGAAATACATTCAATTATCTATCCAAATAAATACGTAATGATGGGAATATATTCCCATTACATTTCTAAACATTCATTTCAATTTCAATTTCCTTTATTTAAAATAAATACAATCTCCATAGGAAATGAGTATTAGAACATTCTTAAGAAACATGTTAGCCAATATTTCACTTTGTGTCAATATGATGCATGCTCTATGTAGGGAACAAGATGATTTAATTTTGATAAGAGAATTATCCCTTACTTACTAATCATAATACCTAATGGAATGAGAACTCATAAAATTTTCTTCAGGTTTTATCCACTTTTATTGTATTATGAATATAAATAATTATGGATGGAACTTTTTTAAGAAAAGTCAACCTAAAATACGATACTCACATAAAAATAGATTAAAATTATTCTAGTGTAATTGTAAGGATTAGTGTCCTTGAAGAACATATGTTCTTCCTATTTTCTTCTTTAATTGATTCATTTAATTTACCCCATTTATGTTATGTTTTTCTTTTGATAATTATGTTGAGGTGGTTAATAAAAAGTATACCCTAACCAATGAAATGATCTTCATGAAATTTCCAAAAATTTTGGATTTAGATAAAACAATATTTTTTGGAGGATTTTTCAACTTTCTTAATTTTCCTCCCCCTAGAGGGAAACACTCCTAAACAACATGATAATGGAGTATATATTAATAAATTTATTTCAAAATTTTCTATCATAGAGACTAAACTAAAATTGATCTTCAACTTCTGAATACCCAAATATAGAAATTTTCATAACATCACCATGGATGATCTTCTTTAATAATAGTTTTTTAGGATACAAAATAAAGGAACAAACCAATATTTTATTTTGTTTTCCTTTTTTATCTAGGATATAATAAAACACCCTCCATATTAATCAAATATGATCACCTATCTTATTTATATTTGAAATTAAATTGATAAATTATACAAGTATAATTAGTTATATATATTTTCTAACAAGTATTAATAAAAATAACTACTTCTCAGGTTCTCCGACTGAGAACTTGTTTCACCTTAAAATACATAATTTATAATAATAAATACAATAGATATATATTAACAGAATAGTGTGGATCTTATTAATTTTGATTTTGAACAACAAGGTTGAGATTTTTTCTCAACCAAGATTAAAAATTTCCATTATTCTTCATTATTTCACATCTAAACATCAATTATGATTCCGGTTAAATTTTTATTATAACATGTTTAATTTATTTTTTTGTGAACCTTTATTCATCAATATATTTTAATCTTATTACATCACCTAGTGAAACATTCATCATCATAAATAATTATTCTTTTCCAATAATTTTTGAAGAAATATCTTTACGAGTGTGTCTATACATGTTTCACCTAACATAGAGAACATCTCATTCTTGTGGAATTAGTTTATTTTTCATTTTTCACTAGTATATTCTTATGATTCTCACATTTTCCAAATCCATTATAAATATCATTACTAGATAACAATGATATCATTAGTAATTTTGGTTTAATGTTTGTATCCTCCACATTACATCCTATGATTTTCATCCTTCTTATTAGTATTTTTTGGATGATGTACTTTTCATCACATTATTATATTTATAATCCAATAAATTCTCAATATTCCTAATAGAAATCTTTTTGAGAGATTCTTTATTGAAAACATTCTTCTTCTTACTTCCCAATAATGTTTCTACTTTATTTTTCAACCATTGTGGCTTTATTTTCCTATCTTCTTTAGATAAATTATGTGATAAGAATGTACTAATATTATGAACACTACTATTCCATACATAAAAAATAATTTAATGCATCCCAAATATATTCAAATTATAAATATTTTAATTTAATTTTGTTTGTTGTTTCTTCATATCTAACTCCAACTGTGACATATATTATTTTATTCCTTTTTATTTTGAGGAATATACTATCAATCTAAATCAAAATTCTTGAATATTTTTCATCACCAACATTGACCCAAAAAAATTGATCTTATTATTTATTCTGTATGACAGTTTTTGGTTTTATTCATAACTTGTTGGTCTCATTATGGTGAGATAACTTGTACCATATTTTTCATATCTACCATATTCAAAGTTGTCGGCATATCATCACCTGTATTCATCCATACCAATACATATTTTTTCTTCAAACCTACAATATTCATGATAAAAATATAGAAACATTATTAAAAGATGATCTGTATGGTACCTTTTTATTTAAAACTACATTAGATAGTTTATTGAATGAATTCATGATATTATTATCACATGTTGCAAGCCTTTTAACATTAGAATCCTCTAATGATAATTTGGCAGAAAAAACACATTTCCCTTTATTTTTTTAAGACTCAATATGTCTTCTCATGATTTTCTAACCTAACGTATTATTTGAGACAACTCATATTGTGGATATTTTTCTAATATTTAATCATAATTATATGATATTCAAAAAATTTATTTACTCTTGAAAATTACACTTCTTGTATCTTATCATTACTTAAATAATTAACATGTTCTTTGTTATTTTTTAATTCTACCTCTAATTGATAATCATTGATGACAATTCTATTTTTAAAATTTTATTCAAGTGAATGGATCATTTATTCATGTTTCATCATGAATCATTCATTATATTAAACATCATTGAGGAACTTATATTAAAATTGTAGGATAAATATTAAGAGATTCACTTTAACTAATTCAATGGATGTAACTTCTTTTAATATATTTATACATTCAATAAATTGTTATTTTAAAAAAAATTTATATTATACATGAATTCTTCTAAGTCTATGTGTCCTCTTCATAAATTCATTCAGATCCACCATAGATAACATAGGATAATTCTATGGAAAAATACTAAATCTTATCCTTTAATGAATCAATTTAAAAATAAATTAACTTTTTATCACTCTTACTAATGGTTGGGTGATCTTCTGTGTAGTCTTGGAAAGAACTAGCATATAAATCTTGATAAAATGAATGGATTGACCCAATTTAAGTAGAGGGATTGTTTCCCTTATCATTGGAAGAAACTTGAGTCACCTACTCTTTACTTCCAAAATTTGGTTGGTCTTTTTTTTATACATGGAATTGAGAATATGATATATTTTATTCTTTAGATAAAAGGGATCTCTTCTCCTTCTATTTTGTGTCTTCATTTCCCATATTCATCACAGTATTGGTTGAAATAGAATTCTAATTTGAGATAATTTATTCTTAAAAAAATAGATTTTCAATGTTATTAATGTAAAGAAATAGAAATCTTAAAAAGTGAATAATAGAGACATAGAGAATCCATTAGGGGTGAACTTATCACTAATAACAATTGATATTACCACTAAAAGATATGATCAATATTGAGTGGGTTGGATCGGTTTTTAGAACCATTTATTATTTTATACATTTTATCCCATTTTACCCTTAGACCTATTTTGATGTTTATACTCTTATTCTCTTTTACATATCTTATAAATGTATATGAAAGTTGTTAAAATATGGAACATGATATTTTTACAACATTAACTACTCAATAAGTGTAACTAGTCCTTGTTTGATGTGGTAATAACCAGTATATGGTTCTCTATTGTAATCAGATACAAAATATAGTTGTGTGGAAATAAAACAATCCTTATCCAAGCATGATTCTAGACACATTATGAGGGGGGTGGAAATAAAACGCATTCTTATATTGTAAAAAAAACGTCATTAAACTTGTAGAGCCTCTCTAGTTCATTATAAAAATAATGAAGATAATCTTCACCTTATTTTCAATGTAATTTGTATCAAAAAAGGTCACTCAATAGATGATAATTCTATTGGATGTCATAGTTCCAGTTTGTTCTTCATTTTACATTATTATTAATTGATTAGTAGCATAAAATTATCTCTTATTCTTCTTCATTTCAAAAAAATAAGAGCTAAACTACTTATTTTGTCAATTGATTCTGTATCTGATTATCCCTTCTTCTTCACCCTAAACATATGATAAATAATGATAATAAAAACAATGTTTGGTATCTAGACGTATTGTTGTTTACTATTATTTCCAAAATAATAATCAATTGATACACAGGAATAATCATTCCATTCTTTAGTATCAATGATATGAATATTACTATGGGATCAAATTTCATACATTGTTAATAAAAAATAACTATAATTGTCATTGTATAATTTATTCTCTATTATTAATTATGTATAACTTTTTTAACTGAATTAAGCTTCATTTTAAATGTTATTTTATGAAAGAGAAACCTTTTATAAACATAAATACATCTTTTCATAAATAAAGTATCACCGTTATTATTTAATAATATATTTTAATTGTTTGACAATGACATCTTCATTGTATTCCTTTTATTCCTTGAGTATAATTTTATATATATGAATATTATGCGTTTAAATATATTACACATGATTACATGTACGTTGGAACATACGTGTAATCTTATTTACATTCATGCGTTTACACACAACACTTACTACATTCTATTCCTCTTAGAAAAAGTGTGTTTGAAAAAGATCCCATTCGCACGAAATTTATTATTGGAATAAATAAAAATATAATGTAAATGATTTCTTCTTTAAAAAATTTACTTTTATTTCGAGAATTTTTCATCATGAAAACTCAAGTGTGTGGTATCTTGGTTATTCAGTGCTTGAAAAACCAAATTTATATGATAAAGCGGTGCTTATAATCATTGTGTTACCCAATGATCTTCATGAAAAATGGGATGATATTTTTGTAATAGTATAAATCAGATCTATATCATTTAATTCACTATAACCAAATAGGTTTATAGTTCTTTCTTCAAACAAGAGTTCACTTTTCATATTCTTCATTAAAATCATTTCGTGGAACTTTTCTCTTCACGATGCTGAGTAGATCATAGAACCTCGATCTTTTTCATGTAAATGAAAGATTAGAGATACTATATTTTCTAAAATATATGAGTTATTACATAAAACCTGAGTGAAAAAAATCTATTTTTCATGGATTTTCTCATTTTATATATATATTCTACCATTATAACTTTGTTCCTTCACTTCCAAATAATCCCAGATAATAAGTCATGTCAATCAATATTTTTGAATAACCTAATGATTTTAAAATTTTAATATATTGATTGTGATTAACTAGATACTAAAAATAATGGACTTTTTTTTTTCTGGAATCCACTCTTTTTACGAGTTTAGACTCAAGTGAATACAATAGAAATCACATTTCACTTCTCAAAATCCCTCATACGTTCAAACGCATAGATATTGAACTATAATATCTAGTACCATTTTAGTAGAAGATCCATTATTTAAATAGTGTTTTCCATGAAATACATATATTTTATGAAATATTACTCATCATTTTCATCCTATGAATTCAACCAATGAATCTCGACATGTTACTCACATGATCGTAATTAATGGATGATTTCACAGCCGAGAAATACCTCATACAGTCGAGGTAGGGTTTCCATAAGGTTGAATTTGATCTAAGGATTATATCATACAACCGAGATCATTTGATTACGTAGAAACCATTATATCCATATATTTTAAAATTAAAGAACTATCTCACACATGTCATTCATCCCACATCAGAATTTATCTTGGTCAAGTGATTCTTAATAAATAATATTATTTCCACTACTTTATCTACATAACTACGTGGTTTGACACCTAGAAAACCTCCAACAGATTCCCTCATTGAGTCATGTAAGTCATGTGATTTCCACCTAAGAACCTATTTATGTTCATTATGTACTCTAGGTGCATAAACTTATGTACTCCATTTAAGAACGTTTCTCAACCTCACTCTTATCATAATGTTCTAAATTAGTTGATATGCCTCCAAAAATGGTTGACCCATGGCCCCTCATGTGGTTGAGGTGAGTTCTTTTCGGGATTAGGTTTGACCATATATTTTAGAACAAATTGAAAATAGGTGTTATCCAATATGAAATGAATTCTCAACCATCTCAAAATTCTTCATCACATATCTTTCATGGAAATTTATAATATATTTTACTTTGTTGTGTGGAATTAAATAATCATAAAAAACAAATGTCTCAATATTACATAAATTAAATACATTCATAGATTTCATCATAACATATCATGTAATAATGAAATATTTCATTGTATTTCTTACCTTTATTTTTTTTAAAATGACTCACTAGAAATACAAGTATTTTACATGAAGACATGTTCATAAATCTTTGTAATTAAGCATTATTTTTTCAATATAACTTCTTTATGATAATAATACTTGAGATTAGTTTCATTATTATTGGTCAATTTATGCTGGATATATTTACTTAATTATCCATTTTTGATATCTTGGATACCTCATCAGTACTTCCGTAAATTTCATTCTTTCTGACTTCATAAAAATACTGACATTAATGAAAATAATTTATAGTTCATTAAGAACCATTTTAAATCAACAATAACCATTGAAAAAAAATAAAAATTATAAAAAGATGTATATCTCAACAATTGTATTAGTTGGAATTTGGTGATTCAGTTCCCATCAGACTGGGTATCATAAAAGAAACATCAGAGCATGATCAGTTGATTAGGAAGTGGTTAGAGACTTACCAGATATGGAAGAATCAATATGATTATCGTCAATGTTGAGATATGATATTGAGATTGGAAACTAGGTACTTATATGGGTTTCAAAATGGATGAGACATCACCATATTTAGAATAAAATAAAGTTGGAACCCATGTACCTAATTTCATTTGAGATTCTAGATAGGATCTGTGTAGTGGAGTATTGGGTGAACTTTATATTGAATTTCATGGACATATACATCATTTTTCATGTGGTTTAGCATTGATTGTATCACCGTAAATAATCACATGTGTTTTATACTAATGAAACCAAGCTCGATACTAATGCATATTTTTAGTGGAATTTGATTTATATAGGGAATCCGAGGAAAACAAATATATGTTGTAAGATGATTCCTCAAATAATATTGTTAGAGATGTACTATAATATCAGGGAAGAGAGGTGGGAGAATGAGGTAAATATAATGGCTTAATAACATGAGTGGTTCACTCGTGATTTGTGGTAATGTTCACAAGGACCACCCAATGAGATGATATTTTTTTGAGGGGATATTTTCACATCCTGGGTTAATGTATAAGAGTTTGTTGTGCCTTATGATGGTTTTAGTTGCTTCTGAATGTGTCGGATGGTTCATGATGACTTTAAAAGGGGGTTTGGGATTTTAGAGTTAAACATAGGATGAAACATGATATGGTCCAATCCATGTTTCACTAAGAGATTGCATGTCTAAAATGGGAAGATCGACATTCCCATATTGTGTGTTGGTCATGAGCGTGGATCGTGAGAAGTATTTATCTGAACCACAAAAAATATGGCCTCACCATGGCATGGGGAAAGTCCTAGTGGGTTTAAAATGGAAAACGTTTTCCCCTACACTATGCTATGTCACAATGGTCGGTCTCCTATTCTTGTTGTGATGAAATACACCACCTTCATTTTTCACACCTTCCAACCATAGTGTTGGTAGTATCATGTTTTTGAAATAGATGAATCAACTAGCTGGTCTTTTGAAAAGATTATATATATTGGTTAGTATTGTATGTGGATTGTATGAGAGGGTTTTTGTGCATCATTGACTCATCTTATTATGTAAATCTCATTTTGTTACATTGTTTTTAGAATTTAAGGACACAAATGATTCTAGAGTGAGATATGTATGACCTATATTAATTAAAATGGATAACATAGATTATCTCTCTCTTATAGTTCTGTTTTATCAATGTTTTTGTGTTCGGACTAAAGGATCCCAATTACCATTTTGATTGTGGGCCATATTCAGTTATTTGTAACTCTCAATGTTTGAGGTATGTGTTATTGGTAAATCTCTTAAAGTATTGTTTTTTATCTTTTATGTGTGATGTCCCCCCTACTGACATAATAAAAAATTGTCCCTTTCATAATTTATAATTTAATTGTGACCCTAAACAATATGTTCTAGTCCTTACCATAAACCTTCAGTGTTCTATTGTCACATTAATACAGAGACATAGGTCATTGATTAGGTTTTAAATAATTTTAGAAATTAAAATGTAATTAATGGGGTGACTCTAGGAGCTTCTTGGAAGACCTAATGGATAGTGGAACATTCCAAGTTTCATGAAACATAGTTTAACCTCATGATGTAAATTGAAATTAACAATTTTAAATCATTAGTGGATAGTAAATGATAAATTCTTTGACATCGAAATTTGGGAAATGATTTTGGGTAATAAAAGGTCGACATGTTGTAAATTTAGGTAAATGATACTATTAATTATTATTTTAGGGGAGGCTTGATGTTATTAAAAGGATCAAGTACCCTTATTATGAGATTATTTTTAGTTACCTATATGTGATTCAAATAAGCAATCTTATGTTGTGATTATTATTGTTTGGGGACCCTGACATGATTTCGAGGATTAGTTACAGCTTTCTTGTGATTATTATCATTAGGGGACCCTGATATGATTATATAGATTTTATATCCCTACATGGTGATTATTATTTTTGGTGGAACATGATTTGATTATATGGATTTTGTGTTCCCATATAATAGTAAACTATACGATAATGTTAGGGATAGAGAAATCCGAAATTGCACAAAGCTGGAATGGTTGACCCTAGGTTCCACCAAGGACCATTGAATAATGATAAATTTTTTTAGAATTGTTATATCACATTTTATTTATTCACATTAAAAATTTCATATACATCACTAATATTAGATATTATTTAAACTTCATTAGTTGTGGCCTACTGAGTTTTAATCAAACCCTACTCAAGTCTCTTTGGTTCCTCAGTAGATTTAATGGTTATAGCTCATTATAAGGGTAAATACACTATGATGGATGGTTGAATAGGTATGTTAGGATTGGAACGTGGATAATGGAACTATACATAACATCAAAACAAGTTGGTTTATCATTTTTTTGTATATTTTTTGGTTTCCTTTCTGGTTTATTTTATGAATTCAATTATTTCATCATGGTTATAATGTTTGGATTATTTGGAACTATATGGTATATACATGTGATGGTTTGTGATGGGTTTTATTAATCTGATTTTCAATATTATTTCTTTTTAAACCAGATTGTATAGTCTCCCCATGATATCAAATTTTACCCTCACCACATTTCAAAAGCCTCTTTCATATGGGTTGGTGTACTTGAGTCCATATAGAGACACTATTTGGTTACTTATGAGTGAACCAACATTGAGAAATTACATTCATAATTGAGGGAAACATTTGATTATTAATTTTTGATGTGTTGGACTTAAACTCTTCTCAATATAACACACAATGTTTTAGGCATTACTGAAAGCATATATTTTTATTTTAAAAGTGGGTTTTTAGTTCAAAACATGCATAAAAAACTCAATAACAAGAAAAAACATTTGAATAATCATGATAAATTATAAAAAATAACAATAATTTTTTATTTTTTTGAAGGAACTAAACATATATCAATCAAATATATGATGTATCTTTTATGACTAAAAGAGAATGCTTTAATTTAAAAAGGTCAATTAGTTCAAGACACACATAATATACTAACAATTTCATATATATTCTCAAGTTTACATGATTATTTATCAAAAATATCTATAATTAATTTTTGATGTATAGATATTGACCTCATATCAATCGACACATGATATGGATGGTATGACTTAAATTTCATGTGTTTTGTTTAAAAGTAAAATTTTAGTTCAGAACACATATCACATAATCGGGAACAAGAAAATAAAAATTTAGTGTATTAATACATTATAAAAAGTTAAATAGTCAATTTTTGACATGAAGGAATTAACATCATGTCAATCTAACCCTTGGTGTGTCTAGTATGACTAAAAGTGGGTTTAATTAATTTAAATTGTCATTTTAGTTCAAAATGCATGTCACATACTCAAAATAGAGAAAAAGCTCTCATATTTTCTTAATACATTAGTATAAAGAATGTTAATTCATTTTTAATGTGTATTAATTATCCTCATAACAATCTGGCACACGATGTGGCTTGTACGAATGAATGTACATCTTATTCTCAATATAATGAAAATACATTTTGCATATTATATTATATTTTAATTTGTTTGAATGATGTGTTAGGCTATCATTTTCTCTGTATTATGTGATTTAATTCTTGTTATAGTATTAATTTATTTTATTTAAACATTATTATATTATATTTATGTTTTATTTATTTATTTTTAGTATTAGAAAAATAAGAATATATTTTTTATAGGTTCACTGTTATTTTCCAAAAACAAAGGTGGTGTGTTTGACAAATGACATTGAGATAAATTCTTTTTAGAAGGGATCTCAAGGAAAGAAGAATAATGGTCCACTCTATCTCTTATAAATTAAATTTTTTTAGGATGGTTGGAAAGTGTAAATATTTTACATAAATTATACATATAAATTTAATTATAATTTAATACATAGATTTTAATGGAAAATTATTTTTTATTATAATTTATTATAATGTAAATTTATTTGAATTATATTTTTTTATATTTTTCTAGAGTAGTGTGATTTTCATATAAGATCGATGTATTATAGTTGATGACTTTTATCAGTCCTTTGGATGGAACTGATAAAATCTACTAAATTATATTGGCATTGGAAACTTTAGAATATTTTTAGCACTTATAATTTAAAAATAATGAACATATAAATTTTTTTTCAAAGGTATTACCTTCAAAACATTCTAAACATATTTTAGAAAATCACAACACACATCCTTAAATTCATTAATTTTTTTATTTTTTAATTCTGAAGTGTTTAGAATTCTTATGTATAATGTCTATATAGTCATGAATGAGTAATACATTGTACGTTGGATGGAACCTTCAAAAAAAATAATGAAAATATTCAAATTGAGTATCATAAATCTAAGGGACATGTACATTGATAAATAGATATAAAATTTCAAGTTAAATAGGATTAATGTGTATAATGTAAAAAAGTCAAAGTATAACAGAGTCCCCCCAATAATGTTAAACAAAAGTCTACTGAAAAAACCATATAAAATGATAACAAACATACTCCATGGATGAGCATTTATTAGGGATATCAAAAGAACCTTATACATTATAACCTATGATGAAATATTATTCTACATAACAAAACATTTAAATCATTGTAATAGTGCTTCATGAAAATCAACCATCAGATGAATAAGAAGTAATGAAAAATTACATTTGAATATGAGTTTATCTAAATTCATTTCATCCAAATTAAAATATTTTTAATATGAAAGTTGAGAAAATGTATATACATGAATGTAATATTCGATGAGGATGTATATTTTACCTCACTGACAATGTAGAGTTTCTCAAAACTGCTTGTAACTTATTTTTATGAGATAAATATTCTATGTATCATTAGTGAATTTTTAATTATGACAACCATTAGTGAGGATATTTTAATATTCCTTATGTTTTATTAGTTTTCAACTGTTTTTTATAATATAGAGTTGATCGAGGGATTTCATGGATTGGAAGATAGTGGATTCAGATCTTGTTCGATTGAGGGTTCCCAAGGCTAGGGAAACAATATATTGTATGATCTTTTCATATATGGATTAGTTTATTATAGTATATTGACCATTATGGTTTGGTGAATACTTCATATAACCAAATTTTGTGTTTTTGAATTCATTAACACTAAAGGTAAATGTGTGTATATTATTTAATGAATTTTATATTAGTTTTATTAAAAAAATTATAAATATTTTTTACATGTTTTTAAAATTTCCTATTTTTTTATATATAGTTTAAAGAAATTATATTTATTTATGAAATTTTCTTAACTCTAGTTATATATGGTATCATGAATCTTTTTTGCCAATAATTTTCTTATAATCTAGGTAGATTCCTTGTATGAAATACCTACATAAAAAGGTTAAGTAAATTGTGTATTTTTATTTTATAAACATCAATACACGCCACCAATATTATTTTAATTTATACTCTTATAATACTATATTTTGTATCTTAATTGGTTTCTACATATAATTTTTTTATATTATTTTAGACACTAGAACGTTTTTTATAAAAAAGTGTATATTTGTTCAAATTGGATGGTTTAAATGATAGGAAATTATAAAATATGAATCACCAAAAACCACTAATATTTGATGGTTCAGATTTCGAACATTTTGGAGATTGAATGAGGATCATTATTATAAATAGTGTAGTTGTTAACTTTGTCATGAAAACTAGAAATTATGCAATGTAAGAGAATTATATTACTATATTCACTGAAGAAAAAAAGTTGGAATATCCAACTAGTTATAATGTTAAAAATAATTTATATGCTCATTGAAAATAAGTATATATATCCAAATTTCTTCATATAAAGCTAAAAATATTATTTGGAATAAATGAGAAGTTACACACATTAAAACTCCTAAAATTATAGAGACAAGAAGATATATTCTCAGAGCTGGTTAGTGAATCATTTATTTTCAACCAAGAGAATCTATTAGAATGATTTATAAAACATTTATGAATGGTTTGGATAGTCTATAGTCCTATAGTTATAAATGTTGGATAGTTCAGTTTATTTTAGAACATAATAGACATTATTCCCAATAAGTATTAATCCAAAAGGACATATCTTTATGATATGAATAACCTCACTATGTTGAACAAAGATGCTATTTTTGGTAATCTGATGATATATGAGTGAATAATAATTAGGGATATTAAAAAATATAAAAAGAATAATGGAGGGACTTTTTATTCTAATTTGATGGTTGTTAACAATGTTAATTCAAATGGAAATATTTCTAAATATTTTATGAAAAAGAAAATAGAAGATGAGATATAAGATAGTTCTTCATAACAGAGTTAGAATGATATTTTCAATTTTCAAAAGAGAATAAATTAGATAGTTGGGAAGAATTATTTCTATTATTAATATAAGAAAATTATAAATACATAATTGAGAAGGAATATTCTTCCACAGTTATTATCTATGAATACATGATATAAGGCCCCAGCCATAAACCTTACTTACTCTTGAGTTATTACAAGATTACACATTGCAGATCTTTTCGGGTTTAGTGTTTTAGAGAATTAGATCATAAAACTTGCATTACATTACACATATAAACAAAGTGGTTACATAAAGATTGTATTCTTCTTTCCCATCAATGGAAACATATTTAAAATAAAACATGGATTCTTTATTGACACTTCCTTGACACTATCATCATATCATGTACCTTTCCCTTGACCTGTGAAAAACATTTCAAAAAAACTTAGGATGAGCATAAAAAGCTCAGTAAGGGATATAAAAATATGGAAAGGAAACATGGGTACATATATACATAAGAATGAAATCATACTTTACCCATAAAACATAGGCACTTTAACATTCCTCATCAAATCATGAATAAATCATAGAAATCATAAGACATAACGGTAACCTGAGGCATTCATAACATTCTTACGTAGGGAGTAACCCTCTTGGTTACGTTTGGAATACCCATCACAGTATATTCCCTAAATCTCTTCGAAGAAACCTTAATGTTTCACTCCTTCACATTATCCAATTCATTGGAGAGCTATATCAGGCTCACCCGCCCTTACTTTATCACAGAACCACCCGTCTTCATAATAATGCCCAAGAACATCAACATAATCGTATCACATAAAACATGCATAAATGAAACATAAAATTTCCACCGTTCAATCACAAGATATCAATACAACACATTGATATAAAAACATTATGAAAACTATTTTCAATACCAAAATTAAAGAAAAGTAAAACATGGTATTTATTTTTCTTTTAAAAAGAGGTATGGCTTGTAGAGGAAGACTTAACTCAAATAATGGTCATAGTGGCGGAGAAGCCATTGTCGCCACATACGTACGACAAAAACATTCCCTTTTGACATTTCGTAAATTCTTTGTACAAAAAAGATTTTTTTTGAATAAATGTAAATGTAAAAGGGGTTTATACACCATATAAAAGAAGGTTGTGTATAAAACAAAATATGCCTCAATGAAAGGAGATTGGGACAAAGTCCCATACCTCAGGTCCGACTTGACTTGATCATTCTTTAATGTCTTGAATAATAAACTTGAGTTAATTTATACTTGCTTAAGAACCTTTTTCATGTTCATTATTCCTATTATATCACTTATTTCCATGTCATGAACACTATGTAATTATTTAAGTTAATAACGGTTGCTTTAACGATCATTGGTACTTGAGTAAAAAATAAACACATTATAATTAAAAGTTGTTCATGTATCCATTATATCCCAAATTAAAATCATGATGTATATATCATATATATCCAGTATATACATTCATTTATAATATTACATAATCATTTATAGGTAAGAAATGAAATGCACCGATCATGGAGACGGTAAGCCGTACGTACGCATGAACGCTACTTTCATTTCTATTCAGTATTTTATACAATGGAATCATAATGATATAAAGGTATATTATAATTCCAGTATAATATCATATATAATATCATAGTTCCATCCTTTATACGTCCCACATATGGTATTTAAGGAATCAAATCACTTTGAGGGGGCGGTAGTCCGCACTTCCTTAAATGAAGATATCGTGTTTACCCATAATAGAAACTATAAAGGTATGCCCAAAATGAAAAATACAGAAGCTTAAGGAAAACATAAACATATTATATATCATATATTAATATAGTGACATATTAATGGCCACTTTTGAAGGTGTTAAAATAATGTTGAACAATCATCGTTTCGGGAGGCATAAATTTTCCATCCACGGAAACAGTATGTCCTTTAACACTTAGATGTAGGTGTGTGTAAGTGTAGCTCGAATAATTCTTATAAAAACATCCTATTAGATTGATGATACTGTATTTGTTACAAAATAAATTAATAAAAATAGTTTAGGGGGTTGGAGAAGAAAAATAAAACAAAAGGACTCAAGTGAAGACATTACCTTAAAATCGGGTAACTCCCTTTGGTTTGAGCTCAAAGGCTTTTTTGGGAAGACATCTTCCCAAAGTGAGTCTTCAAGGAGTAAGAGAGGGATGTGAAGAGACAAAATGGGACAGGTTTGGCCAATCCAAAGGCTTTGGGAGTGTGGGTAAGGAGGTAGAGTTGGGGGCCTTTTATAAGAGGAGAGGAGGGGCACTCTTGGAATGTAAAGAAATGTTACTTTATTTGAAAATGATTTTCGGATTCAAAATGTCCCACATTGATATAATTCGAGGGTAATGTGTTAAGGGTTCTAAATCCACCCATCCAATAGGTTTTGGACATGTTTAGGTCATAGATTTAACATTATCATTTCATTTTATTTAAATCCTTTATTAATGACTTAATCGCTGCATCATCATGATGTCATAAATAATTTAATTTATTTAAAGTCTAAAAATTAAGAAAAAAATACTATGAAGTAGGAAATCTATTTAGCTTACCAATGAATATTTATAGTCTAAAATATCATCTACGTAGACAAAATTAAATTTTTTTAATCATGTGATACATTCTTGTTATATTTACTTTCTTTAAAAAAATAAAAAGATAACAAGTCACTTTCCACAAAAGTGATTCCATGGGGTCCCCAAGTTTGGAACAAGACATCCCATGGTCGGCCATGAGAAACCCAGTATAATTATGACACATTTTGGTGTCATTTTCTTATTATTATGATATTATTTTATTATCCTTAACTACCCGATTACTCATTAATCAAGATAATTAAAGATAATTACCGTCGTTACTATTCATAATGTCCAAAAACAAAAGAGTCTTGATTACATAATTTTGAACTTCTGATTCCAAATATTTAATTCATTTTACCAAATTACAAACAAAAAAAATTCAATAATTGATTTAAAAATAATTTCAATTGTCAAAACAAATAGCGGGTTTTTTTGAAACAATATCTATAAAAAGTTTGGCATTAGTTTATGCCCAATTCCAAAGTGAAATTAATCATAATGTCCACCATTGGATTAAATGGTAAAAATATATTATAATTTTACTTTAAAACCAATTCAAAATATAATCTAATCATATAAATAAATTAGATTAAAAAGCAGTTTTGATGTAAAATGCAGTATTTTTCACTATTCATTAAAAAATGAACATTGTCAGAAAAATACCAAAAATTCACAAAAAGTAAATTTTGATGTCCCAATCATAAAGAATAAGTTTATTGTGATAAAAATAGCCTATAAAATTTTCCAAATATAGATTTAAAATTGGTTTTCCATCCAAAGGCAGTAAAACAATCTTTTAAAAAATATTAGTGTATTCTATGCTTAAGATTGGATTTATTTTCATTTTAAGCCTCTAAAACACTATCTAATTCATTAATAGACATAGATAAAAATTTCTATTATTCATTACTTACTTGGGATTTTACATCCTTCCCCCCTTTAGAAAATTGCATCCCCGTAATTTATTTAATTATAAAATAAATGGGGGTACTTATCCCTCATTGAATTTTTAGATTCCCATTTTGCCTCTTCCATCATGTGGTTTTTCCACAAAACCATTACCTGATTAATCACCTTATTTCATAACACTTGCTCCCTGTGGTCAAGAATCTAGACTAGTTGTTCCTCATAAGATAGGTTCTCTTCCAACTGAACTACCTCTGAACTCAAAACATGAGATGGATCTGGCATATACTTTCTCAACATCAAAACGTGAAAAACATTGTGTACCTAAGATAAACTCAGAGGTAAAGCCACCCTGTATGCAACTGATCCAACTCACTTCAGAATTTCATATGGTCCAATGAACCTTGTACTCATCTTTCCTTTCTTACCAAATCGCATCACACTTTTCCATGGTGAGACATTGAGAAAAACATGATCACCTACCTCAAAAGTTAGATCCTTCGTCCTATTGTCTGCATAACTCTTCTGCCTACTCTGAGCTGTTCTCATGTGTTTCTGAATTAGGTGAACTTTTTCTGCCATCTCTTTTACCAATTCTGGTCCCATCAACTTCCTTTCACCCACTTCATCCCAGAAAGCAGGAGTTTGACACTGCTTTCCACATAACGCCTCAAATGGTGCCATCTTTATACTGGAATGAAAACTGTTATTATATAAAAATTCAACCAAAGAAATATGTTGGTCCCAACTTCCCTGATAATCCATCGAAAAAGCTCGTAGCATGTCCTCCAAGGTCTGAATTGTTTATTCTGACTTCCCATCTGATTGAGGATGAAATGCTGCACTAAAATTTAATTCAGTACCCAACGACTTCTGAAGGCCTTTCCAAAAGTTAGAAGTGAAACTGGGATCACGATCAGATACAATGGAGAGGGGAACTCCATTTAACCTGACTATCACTTTAAGATACAAACAGGAAAATTGATCTAGGGAAAAAGTATCTCGTATAGCAAAGAAATGAGCATATTTAGTCAAACGATCAACAACAACTCAGATTTCATTATTACCTCGATATGTCTTCGGTAATCCCACAATAAAGTCCATTGATATATTCTCCCATTTCCACTCTGGAACTGGTAAAGGATGAATCATCCCTTTCGGTAATTTCCTCTCTGCTTTAACCTGTTGACATGTCAAATAAATCACAGTAAAATCAGCAATATCTCTTTTCATTCCATCCCACCTGTAATACTCTCGCAGATCTCTGTACATCTTAGTACTGCCAGGATAAACTGAAAACAAAGAACTATGAGCTTCACATAACAACTCTCTCTTAAACTGTGAATCACAAGGCACACACAATCTCTTCCCAAATCTCAAAACGCAATCATTATCAATGTTGAATTCAGGAAACATTCTTTTCTGAACCAGCTCTACCTTTATCTGCAACTCACTGTCTTGCTTCTGTGCTTGCTTGATTCTATCTGATAGAGATGATCCCAATGATACCTGAAACAAAACAGAAGAACTTCCTGCACCAACTACTTCTATGCCAATGTTCATCAAATCCTTAACCAAAGGATCAAGTTCCAAACGCAAAATTTCTAATGAAGCATTACATTTTCAACTTAAAGCATCAGCCACTTTATTTTCTTTTCCCAGATGGTAAGGAATTGTACAATCATAATCCTTGATTAATTCCAGCCATATCCTCTGTCTCATGTTTATCTCTTTCTGAGTGAATATATACTTTCAACTTTTGTGATCAGTATATATTTCAAACTTTACTCCATAAAAACGATGCCTCCAAATTTTTAAAGCGAAAACAATAGCAGCTAATTCCAAATCATGTGTAGGGTAATTTACCTCATGAGTTTTCAATTGTCGTGAAGCATAAGCAATTACCTGATAATTCTGCATTAGGACGCAACCAATTCCTTTCAATGAACCATCACTGTATATAACAAACTCACCATTCATGGAAGGTAGTTCCAAAACTGGAGCATTCACTAATCTTCTTTTCAATTCCTAAAAACAATCATCTCATTCTTTTGTCCATATAAACTTAACATCCTTCCGAGCTAGCTTAGTCAATGGACTAGATAACCGTGAAAAATTTCTAAAAAACCTTGGGTAATAGCCTGCCAAACCTAGGAAGCTACGAATCTCAGTTACATTTGTGGGTCTTGGCCAGTCTTCCACAACTTTTGTTTTTACAGGATCAACAGTTATCCCATATTTAGAAACAATGTGACCAAGGAAATAAATTTGTTGCAACCAAAACTCACACTTGCTGAATTTTCTATACAGTTTATTTTCTTTTAAGGTTTGCATGATAAACCTTAAATGTCTTTCATGTTCCTCTTTAATTTTAGAAAACACAAAAATATCATCAATGAAAACCAACACAAACTTATCCAAGAACTCATGGAAAATTCTATTCATTAAGTCCATGAATACAGCAGGTACATTGGTTATCCTAAAAGGCATTACTACAAATTCATAATGGCCATATCTTGTACGGAACGCGGTCTTCAGAACATCTGCTTCCTTGACCTTCAACTGATGGTACCCCGATCTCAATTCAATCTTTGAAAAATACTGAGCTCCCTGGAGCTGATCAAACAAATCATCGATATGAGGCAAAAGATATTTGTTCTTAACAGTGATGTTATTCAAGGCTCTATAATCAATGCAAAGTCTCATCAAACCATCTTTCTTTTTAACAAATAAAACAGGAGCACCCCATGGTGATGTGCTAGGTCGAATGAAACCTTTATCTAATAAATCTTACAATTGCTCCTTCAACTCTAAACGTTAAATTTGAGCCATTCGATAAGGGGGTTTTGAAATTGGATTAGCATCAGGAACTATGTCAACAGTAAACTCAACTTCCTGATCTGGTATTATTCTAGGAATCTCATCAGAAAAAACATCAGGATACTCATTTACCACTGGCACATCATTAATCTAAACAATTCCTTTATTTTCAACGATGTTTGCAAGGTAACATTAATTTCAATATTTTAAAAGTTTCTGGGCCTCTTGACAAGTTATCAACACTAAGGGTTCATTCTTGTACACAAAATGAAAGTCTTTATAAAAAGAAACTTCTTTAGCTCTATAGTCAATCTTAGCATGGTAAATAGAGAGCCAATCCATACCCAGGATAACATCAAACTCTACTAGAGGTAGAACAATAAGGTTTGCAAGTAGGTTCTTTCCACAGATAAGGATAGGAAGATTCTTATAAATTCTTTTTTCCTCAACATTTCCCCCAGGTGTTTTTACCAAAAGTTCAGGAGTCATTTCTTGAGATGGTATGCCCATTTTACTAGAATAGTTTTCAGAGATGAAAGAATGTGATGACCCCAAATCAAACAACACACTGGCATAATCTGAAAAAATAAAGTACCTGATACAACTTCATTTGATGGCCCGACATCTGCTGAAGTAGTTTCAAAGGATTTCACCACCCCATTCTTCTTGTAGTCTAATTGCTTCCCATCACTCAAGCTATTTGTCAGACACTCGTTTGAATAGTGACCCATCTCATTGCACTTAAAACATTTCACTAACTGTAAATCAAATTTGGTCTTACCTTCACCTTGATCTTTTTCAGTGCAATCACAAGCCTTATGTCCCATCGTACCACATCGGTATCACTTTCCAGAATTCAGAAGACATTCCCCAGCATGCCTTTTGCCACATTTATGACATACTGGAAACTTAGATTTCTTACCATTAGACTTTTTTGAAGAATTCTTCCCTTTCTCCTGCCACATTTGTGTCTTCTTCTGCTGGTTGTTATAGAAAACTTGAACATCGGAAAACTCCATTTCCTCCTTCTCAGCACACCGAACAAGCTTTTCATAACTTTTAAACTCACGAGAAGCTAATGCCCTTTGATATTTTGGCTTTAATCCTGAGTAAAAACAATTGATTTTACTATCAAGGTCTCAGATAAAATTTGGAGCATACCTTGCCAATCGAGTGAACTTTTCATCATAGGTTGCCAATGATTCTTCCTCTTTCCTCAATTGCAAGAATTGTTTTTCCATCCTAAGTCGAACAGCCATAGGAAAATACTTTTCATGAAACATACCTTTGAATTCATCCCATTCAAGTGCATCAATCTCATCAGCGTCCCTGATATTTTTAACAATCGACCACCACTAATCTGCTTCACCCTCCAAACAGTAAATAGCTAACTAACCTTTTTGATTGTCTGAACACCCCGTGACATCGAAAATCTTCTCCAGGGCTTTAATCCACCCTTCATCTAGCACAAGGTCAGATGATCCTCTGAATGATGGGGGATGTTGCCTCATGAAATGTTCCACCCCCGACATGTTCCTTTGCGGCTGATCTGGCTGATATCATGTATGGATACCACCGTCATATATCGCTTTAGTCAACTGTGCCATTACTGCAACAAACTGTTCAGTTCCAATTCCGTCCATCTTAGGATGATGATTCGGAAGGTCATTTCCTTCTTTATGACTTCTTAGCACTGCTTCCTTGTTTCCTCTGCGGAAAACCATTCTGAACAAACATGTCTTAGATGAAGCAACATGGTAATCTTCAAATACTATATCACTTCAATTTGACCATAAAAATATGTTTTTGGATAATCATTTAATAGAATTCTAACTCCTAATTTTATCTAAACTGACCTCCGATACCAACTATAATGGTCTGGAATTACTTCCATTGGACTATAATTGATACCTATTAGGGCACTCCGTGGGTGGCTACACCCCCTGGGAGGGACACACCACCATCCCCAGTGGCAGATATTTCCTCATGAATCCCTTGGGCGGAGAGCCATGCTTCTTCCAATGCTCACATGTGAGAGTTCCCAAGGATCGGATACATTCCTACCTCCTTTGACTCTGATACCAACTATAAGGCCCCAGCCTTAAACCTTACTTAATCTTGAGTTGTTACTAGATTACACATTGAGGATCTTTTCGGGTTTAGAGTTTTATATAATTAGATCATTAAACTTGCATTACATTCCACATATAAACAAAGTGGTTATATAAAGATAGTATTCTTCTTTCTCATCAATGGAAACATATTTAAAATAAAACATGGATTCTTTCTTGACAGTTCGTTGACACTATCATCATATCATGTACCTTTCCCTTGACCTGTGAAAAACATTTCAAAAAAACTTGGGATGAGCATTAAAAGATCAGTAAGGGATATAAAAATATGGAAAGGAAACATGGGTACATATATACATAATAATGTAATCATACATTACCCATAAAACATAGGCACTTTAACATACCTCATAAAATCATGAATAAATCATAGAAATCATAAGACATAAAGGTAAGTTGAGGAATTCATAACATTTTTACGTAGGGAGTAACCCTCTTGGTTACGTTTGGAATACCCATCACAGTATATTCCCTAAATCTCTTCCGAGAAACCTTAACGTTTCACTCCTTCGCATTACCCAATGCATTGGAGAGATATATCAGGCTCACCCGCCATTAGTTTATCACAGAACCACTCGTCTTCATAATAATTCCCAAGAACCTCAACATAATCGTATCACATAAAACATGCATAAAGGAAACATAAAATTTTCACCTTTCAATCACAAGATATCAATACAACACATTGATATAAAAACATTATGAAAACAATTTTCAATACCAAAATAAATGAGAAGTAAAACATGGTATTTATTTTTCTTTTAAAAAAATGTTATGGCTTATAGAGGAAGCCGAAACTCAAATAATGGTCACGGTGGCGGAGAAGTCGTTGTCGCCGCATACGTAAGACAAAAACATTCCCTTTTTACATTAAGTAAACACTTTGTATAAAAAAGATTCCTTTTGAACAAACATAAAAGTCAAAGGGGTTTATACACCATATAAAAAGAAGGTTGTGTATAAAACAAAATATGCCTCAATGAAAGGAGATTGAGATGAAGTCCCATACCTCGAGTCCGACTTGACTCGATCATTCTTTAATGTCCTGAATAATAAACTTGAGTTAATTTCTACTTGCTTAAGAACCTTTTTCAAGTTCATTATTCCTTTTATGTCACTTATTTCCATGTCATGTACACTATGTAATTATTTATGTTAATAACCGTCGTTTTAACGATCATTGGTACTTGAGTAAAAAATAAATCCTTTATAATTAGAAGTTTTTCATGTATCCATTATATACAGAATTATAATCATGATGTATATATCATATATATCCAGTATATACATGAATTTATAATATTACATAATCATTTAGAGGTAAGAAATGAAATGCACTGTTCATGGAGACGGTAAGCCGTACGTACACATGAACACTACTTTCATTTCTACTACATATTTTATAGAATGAAATCATAATGATATAAAGGTATATTATAATTCCAGTATAATATCGTATATAATATCATAGTTCTATTATTTATATGTCCCACATATGGTATTTAACGAATCAAATCACTTTGAGGGGGCGGTAGTCCGCACTTCCTTAAATGAAGATATCACGTTTACCCATAATGTAAACCACATAGGTATGCCCAAAATGAAAAATACAGAAGATTAAGGAAAACATAAACATATTATATATTAAATATAAATATAGTGACATCTTAATGGCCAACTTTGAAGGTGTTAAAAAAATGTTTAACAATCATCGTTTCGGGAGGCATAAATTCGCCATCCACAGAAACAGTATGTCCTTTAACCATTAGATGTAGGTATGTGTAAGTGTAGCTCGAATCCTTCTTATAACAACATCCTAGTATATTTAAGATACTGGAGTTGTTACAAAAGAAATGAATAAAAATAGTTTAAGGGGTTGGAGAAGCAAAATAAAACAAAAGGACTCAAGTGAAGACATTACCATAAAATCGGGTAACTCCCTTTGGTTTGAGCTCAAATGCTTCTTTGGGAAGACTTCTGCTCAAAGTGAGGCTTCAAGGAGTAATAGAGGGATGTGTAGATACAAAATGGGCAGGTATTGGCCGATCCAAAGGCTTTGGGTGTGTGGTAAAGGAGGTAGAGGAGGGGGCCTTTTATAAGAGGAGAGGAGGGCACTCTTGGAAAGTAAAGAAATGTTACTATATTTGAAAATGATTTTAGGATTCAAAAGGTCCCACATTGATATAATTCGAGGGTAAGGTGATCAGGGTTCGAAATCCACCCATAAAATAAGTTTTGGACATGTGTAGGTCATAGAGTTTACATTATCATTTCATTTTATTTAAATCCTCTATTAATGAGGTAATCGCTGCATCATCATGATGTCATCAATAATTTAATTTATTTAAAGTATAAAACTTATGAAAAAAATACTATGATGTAGGAAATATCTTTATAAATACAATGAATATTTATAGTCTAAAATATCATCTATGTAGTCAAAATAAAAAATGTTTTAATCAGGTGATTCATTCTTGTTATATTTACTTTCCTTAAAATAAATTAAAAGATAACAAGTCACTTTCCACAAAAGTGATTCCATGGGGTCCCCAAGTTTGGAACAAGACATCCCATGGTCGGCTATGAGATAAAAAATAGAATTAGGACACATTTTGGTGTCATTTTTTTATTATGATATTATTTTATTATCCTTAACTACCTGATTACTCATTAATCAAGATAATTAATGATAATTACTGTCGTTACTATTCATAATGTCCAAAAACAAAAGAGTATTGATTACATAATTTGGATCTTATGATTCCAAATATGTAATCCATTTTACCAAATTCCAAACACAGAAATTTCAATAATTGATTTAAAAATAATTTCCGTTGTCAAAACAAATAGCGGGTTTTTTTGAAACAATATCTATGAAAAGTTTGGCATTAGTTTATGCCCAATTACAAAGTGAAATTAATCCTAATGACCACCATTGGATTAAATGGTAAATATATATTCAAATTTAACTTTAAAACCAATTCAAAAGATAATATAATCATATAAATAAATTAGATTAAAAAGCAGTTTTGAGGTAAAATGCAGTATTTTTCAGTATTCATTAAAAAATGAACATTGTCAGAAAAATAACAAAAATTCACACAAAGTAAATTTTGATGTACCAATAATAAATAATACGTTTATTTAGACAAACATAACTTATAAAATTGTCATAAGATATATTTAAAAATGGTTTTCCATCAAAAGGTCGTAAAACAATCATTTAAAAAATATTAGTGTATTCCATGCTTAAGATTGGAATTATTTTCATTTTAAGCCTCTAAAACACTATCTAATTCATTAATAGACATAGATAAAAATATCTATTATTCATTACTTACATGGGATGTTACACAAGAAGGCCGGTAATATTTGGACATATATTCATAAGCAAAAAATAGAGAATAAAAAATATATAAATTATAAGAATTCATATGATTTTAAATGTAAAAACTGTATAAAACCATATGAAATATTAAGAGATCATGGTGGAGATACTTTATCTAAAATTTAATTAGAGATTGGTTATTCTTAAAGGTCATGAAATTTAATAAATGTATTACAAAGTCAAATAAATGCTACATGGATTTGGTATATGCTAAATCCATCACAAATCCAAATTAAAATTAAAATTTTCCAAATTGTGATGATGAATGTAAGTTTACTCATTCAGAAGAAGAAGGATATACATCATATGAAGATGAGGATACATCAACAAGATTTGAATATGATTCTATATTTTATAAATTTTTTATAAATTTATAATGTTTCAAATAGTATGAAGTTGTTGCAGAAAAAATGTGATAGAAATAAATAATTTCTATTAATACTTAAAAGATTTAAAATTTTAAATTATAATAATAAAATAAATCAGATTCTAATATATCCAATATGGATGAGCATTTAGTTATAAAAGTAAATTCAAGGATATTTATTCTAAAGAAAATTTTATCAAATTTTTCTTATGTGAAGGAAACATTTAAAAATCTTTACAGAAAAATAAATCTTTATTGAAATACATATGGGTTAGCTTTTATATAAGAAAAATGATATTTTCAAAACAATTACTTTGTTTTTAAAAGCATAATTTTTTTACTAAATATAAAAGTGGTAGACAATGTAAAAATATATATTTTTTTTTTTGAATAAAATTCATTATTTTCGATTTCATAGTGTTTATATTACTAAATAGTCGGTATCTTTACAAAAAAAATTAGTTATACAAATGAGGATTAAGAATTACTTTTTAGAATAACAATGGACCAACATAATCGTGGTTTCCAAATTACAAATTTTTAAAAATCATGAAAATAAGAAAAATACAAAAATTAGTAACATTTGGTATATAGATAGTGAATGTTCTCAGAACATTACAAGAAACAAGAAATTATATCATAATTTTATCTAGATGAAAATTGTAAAAGTCAATTTTGGTGATAATGATCATTTAGAAATGTATTTTATAGTTTATATTTTTCTTCTTGGTAAATATCAAATTTCAATTTTTTTTATATGTTGTAGTCCATGAGATTTTTTTAAAAATATTAGTAATTTATGTGATGAGGAATAACTTATATAATTCAAGAATAATAAATTCATTGTTAAATGTTGATAAGTAAAATATATTCATTCTTTTTATAGGAATTATAATGTATAAAAGTTAAACATAAAGACACTAGGATCAAAGAACAATCTTTTTTTAGTGAAATGAAGGATCAATCATGGTTATGGAAAAGATTTTAAAAACAATGTATTTCTAAAAATATACGAAAAAATTATAATTACGTTATATTTAGTGATATAATGGAACTTTAGTTTATCCCTTTTATAGTTTGTGATATTTTTCAATTTGGAATGAAAAATAAGTGATGTTTTCAATATATCAGTGATGTTTTATCTTTTTATGCATTATAGACAGTGAACATGTATTTATTTGTTCCTATGCAAACTAAATGTGTTAGATGAAAATACAATTTATATGTCTTAGTTGATGAATATATTAGATATAAATGGGTCTATATTTTATATATTTTTCAATATTTATTGTTTTAAAAACAATGTTTCCGTATTAAATGTGAGAAAAATCTACCTTCGGTTACTATTCATATTGATCATGGTAAATACTTTTAAAACTCAAGTTGTGAAACTTTTTTTAGTAAAAAGGTATTTTACATAGCTTCCTACAACTTATAACTCCTAAAAACGGAGTATTTGAATAGAGAAATAATGTTTTAATAATATTACTTGAACCTCATTATGTAAAAACTCAATTTATTATTATTTTTGGGTTGATGTACCTAGTACTGCTTCTTATACAATAAAATTAGTTTTACATAGATCATTTTTCAATAATAAATATTATGATTTGTGGACTGAAATTAAGACAAAACATTATTACTTCAATGTTTTTGCGATGGAAAATATTCATTTTAAATATTAAATATAATTTTCATAATTTTTTTCCAATATTACATGAATGAACATTCATTATATATTATTCAACAAGTATGAATTAATAAAATTAAAGTACGTTTGAGGTTATACTATATTATTAATTTTATGAAACTATTCCTTTGTATTTCAGAAAACATAAAACTGTAACTTAATATTATTTTACAAAAACTAATTTTCAACACATGTTGGAAAATTATTATCATGAGGTTAAAATAGAAAAAAATATATCTAAATTTTTACCTCATTTATAAATTCAACCTTCTTTAGAATAACAACTCTTTATAAACCCTTGTAAATATAAAATACTAAGGAATCATTTCATTGATAGTATCATTGGTGATGTTGGTCAACCAGTTAAAACTGGATGTTCATTTATAAATGAATGTGAAAATTATAAATTATAGTCGTAAATATATCCTTGGGCTCCTAATTAAGATTTATGTTCTAAATATTGGATAAAATAAATCTAGTATGTAATCAATGTGTTTAAAAGGAATCAATTTTTAACATTGGTTGTAAATCCAATATATTTTTTGTAATTTCTGTAAAATGGGTTTTTCAAAATTAATGTAATGAAAATTGAGTTATAGAAATAAATAATTCAAGGCTTATAGAAAAGGTTAACAATAAATATGAATGAATATAAATAGAATAAACTTATGCTCCAGTAGCTATAATTGAAATTATTCTTATAAACCTATCATATGTAACATTTTTAAATTTTACCCTTTTTCATGTTGGTAAAAATTATATTTTACTTAATGGATTTTTATAAGATAATGTTTATGTAGAAAGACACCATGTTTTGGAAGAAAAAAAAAATCCTTTAGTCATTTTTTCTAACATACTATGTCTCATTCCATATATAAACAAGAATGTACATCCTATTATGATAGAATAACATGTTTTTTGTTATAAAAACTTTTGGTTAGGGGAGCTATGGATCTAATTTTTTTAATTTAAAATTTTATTAAGGAACCTATCATTATGAAAATTTATATCGATGAAATTATATATAGATCAATATAAAAAATATTAATTGATTTCTTTGTTAATATAACAAAATATATGATTGAAAAGAGAATTATGGGTGAACTTATATTATTATCGGTTTTTAAATTTATAAATAAACATATAGATATTTTATATCTCAATAATAGTATATAAATTATTTACTTAAAATGGTTTTATATGAAAATAGTAAAAGAAAAAGTACTCCTATACAATCCCTGGAAACATTAGATCTTGATGAATTTGGGAAACCAGTTGAATAAAATAATTTTAGATTAATCAAAAATATTTTTCTATACCATTCAACCAGTCATCCATATTTAATGTTTCTAGTATTATTATGACTGAGATATCCCGAAAATCAGAAATATTCCCATATTAAGGTTGTAAATAAATTACCTTATCGGGAACTATAGATCTTAGGCTAT
Source organism: Viscum album (assembly GCA_963277665.1). NCBI lineage: Eukaryota > Viridiplantae > Streptophyta > Magnoliopsida > Santalales > Viscaceae > Viscum > Viscum album. The sequence goes on from OY728162.1 coordinate 44,885,134, forward strand.
TTTTTTCAAAAAATTATTTTGTGTTAAAAATTTCATATGATGCCTTTGGAGGATGTAAAATAGATGAAAGAAGTATATTTAGAACTTGTAATTTTTTAGAGAAGCATTATTTTCATATTGTTATAAGAAATAGAACATAGAAAAAATTTCCACAGTTGAATCTAAATATATATTAGTTGAATTTTTTTTCTACTCAAGTGTTGTGAATGTGTCGCACACTCAATGATTTTTTATGAGTTATAGTGAAATAAGAATTTTATATGATAACACATGATCTAGATATCTTAGGATAAAACCATAACATATCACACAAGTAAATAACAAAGATATAAGACACCATTTTTGTCATGATCACAGCAAAATGACATATCATTTTAAAATTCACCAGATCACAAGAACATCATGGAAATTTTTTTTACGAAACCACTCAATTCTAATAGGATTCTAATATATAAAACATAATATAGAAATAGTTAATATAAACTAAATTTCAATTATAATTAATATTAAAAGTATCTCCATCCCATAAAAATGAGTAAAAAATGTGGTGTACAGTTTTTACATTTTTATGAGATGATTTTTTTTTTAAAAAATATTCAATGTTTTTCAAGCATACTTTTTATAAACCTTTTCAGAATAAATTTTCACAAAAAAATTATATACAGTATGTTCTTTAAATGGTTTATGGTAATAATATTCAAAAAATAAGAAAAAACTCATGTCACAATTATTTTATTTGTGAACAATATTTTACTAAAAAAATTGGTAAATGTTTCCATAAGACATATTGACAATGTTATATTCTAGAATACCCAGAAGTAATAATCACTGAACACATTTTTGTAAATAATTTTTACATTTTTTCCAAATAGGCAATTTCTAAATCCTCAGTTTTTTTCTACTATTAATTTTCATAACATATTTTATGTTATTTATAATGTATAATAATTTTTACCTTTCTTAATAGTGTTATTTTATTGATTTTATTTGTACAAATAATTTTCCAATACAAATATTTTCAATTGTTTATAGAAAAACTCTATAGTTTAAATATATATTATTTATTTTAGGAAAGATATATATTATAGATCCAAATAAGGGTTTTCACCTAATTTTATGTATTTTGAGAAGATTAAATGTCTCCCTTCAAGCGTACATAACGAGGTTTGGGTCAACGCTCCTTTCATCACAACATGTCACTACCAATATGTCTCACTAATCTAATCTTCCTAAATCCATTTGTTTTCACTTTATCTATTAGTTTTAATTTTTTTGATGAATAAAAATGACCTCCTCAAGCAACATCTCATGAAAAATTTCTCTGAAATAAATACTAATGGAAAGTTATTTGTATCATTAGAATGATTAACTATTAAAAGTCATTATTTTTTTCATGGTTGGGAATATTTATGTATAGGGAATGATGATTTTTATCTTCATTCTCCTATGATTTAAAATGAGTTATATTCATATCAAAAATTCAATTTTCAAGAATATATGAATTTTATAAATTTTTAACTTATTGGAATGTTGAAAATGTTTTAAATCCAACATGTTTCTGAGTTTTTTGGATTTACCTTGGATAGAGAAGTGATCTTGTTACCTCACAAGTTTCTAGAATAGATATAATTTTTTGAGATGTTAATAGATAAACCATATTTTTTCTACTAATATTAACAAAGTTAATAAAATTCACTATATTTCACTAAATGCAATAATAGTGGCTATTTGGATGAAAATTTATCTCATTATAAGAAATTGAGATATATATACCATAAAAATATATATATATATGTGTGTGTGTGTGTGTGTGTCTGTGTGTGTTCAATATTTCATGTTTAATATGATAAATTTTAGTCATGTGATTTTTGCGTTCCATTTCATATAGGTTTACATGTTTGGAATAACAAAGATAATGATTCTCATATAAATGATTTTCCAAAATAATTTTTTGGTTAACTTTTTGGATGTTCCAAAAATAAAAAAACAAATAAACTCTGATGTGGGAAAATCACTCTTTGATTAGTGAAGATATAATTATCTTGATAAGTCATGTTTTTTTCTTCTCTAAATATGTTTATTTATAAGATGTAAAAATCATTTCTAGAAATATAAATGGAAAAGTTGAAAGGGGAGATTTTTCAAAAATTTAAAGAAGATATATTTTCTATTTTATTTAAAATTAATAATGAAAAGAAAATGTATAAAGAGTTAGTTGTTCCCTTTATGAAAAAAAAATAAAAATAAAGAAGTTTATTATGGTTTTGGGTAAGAAAAAGTAGAAAATTATTAGTTAAAGGATAAAAAATATAAAAACATCAACGAACAAGAAAATATAATGATATAGGGGTAAAATATAAAAAATACAGGGTGAATAAAATATTTAAAAATATATTTTATAAAATATAATATAGTTGTTAAGTGGAAATAGAATTTGAACATCCCATTTCTATTTCTCCACTTTCAACTGTTCGACAAAATAATATTCAATCCATTCAATTTTAAGAAAAAAAAGACTCATCCTTCAGTTCCAACTTTGACCATTGACAAGGGAAAAAAGAAATATGTAGCTATTGAAAAAATTAAATATGAATTAGAATAATTTTTTAGGAATCATTTGATAATGACAATATGAATATTTGGAAATAAATATATTATTAAAAAAGAACCGAGAATTTAATATATCAAATTTGGTCTTTCTATTTCATTATAAAATAAATCTAACAAGGATGATAATCTCATTGAATTAAAAAAGTTACTCATATGAATAATATCAGAAATATTATTCAAATGTATAAAAAACCATAGTTTTATAAAAACATAAACTGTTACAATTTTATAATGAACAATCTGCAGATAAAAATATGATAGAACATTGAGACATGCAACTCCATCTATTTAAAAATTTTATACTAATTCAACACATTCTTCCTCCATAACATGTGATCATATAATATAAATGGGAATGGAATATTTCAATAAATTTTTGAATAAGAAAAATTATTAGCTTCATTACATTCTGCAAACTCTTTCCCAATGTATCTATATTAAAGGGAATATTGATTTTATAAGGAATTCTAACTCAGAATGATGATGAGTTTAAATATTCCAAGGGAAAATAAAAATATGACTCATATAAATTTAAACATGTTTTTATATGTCCTATGAATATAGAGGGATAAATAAATCTTTATGATGATAATTTTAATGGAATAACAAAAATAAACAAATGAAGTTTCAATCTAGTGCGGAATATAAGTTCTGATGTTATAGAAATTTCATGTACTATTAATTATCATATGTCTCTTTTAATTAATAAATATGATGAAATTATATAACATAGGGTGAGGGAAAAAATTAGAAGAAAAAATTCCAATGTTTATATACGAGAACATGAAGATAAAAATTATTAAAAAAGAAGTGGGAAAGCTCAATTATATTTTTCCTGAAATAAGAATTTTTTAGATTATAAAAATAATCTAAAAGTCAAAATTTTAATATACTTCTAAAAAAATATTTATTTATTTTCACAAAACTCATTAAATGTTTTGTAATAAAGTATGAAAAAATTATTCAATGTATATTTCAAATGAGTCTGCTTACACATTTATTTTGGATTTATTTTTTTCCACTTTTGCTACATAAATATATTTTTTATACTTTTTGGATGTATTTTTGTTCAAATATATATATATATATATAACTATTTTATAGATTGATATTTTTTATATAATATTTTATGTACATTTTTTACCTCTATATATTATTCCAAAAAATAAAAAAGAAGGAGAAATGTGAGAAAACCTAGAAATCATACATTAAAATACAAAAAATTTATTTTTGAAATGGGAATAAATAATTAAAGGTGAATAGATGAAGAAGGGATGGTAAATTGATAATGTAGTTAAAAAGGGTAGAATCGGAAATTTTATAAGTATATGGTAAGTATTTTTATGGTTATTTAAAATATAGTTATTCTCTTTAGAGGTTTTTCATTTTTCTTTACAAAAGGGGGGAATGTTCTGTTCATATTTTTACATTTAATAATTTATAGCCATTATTTTTCAAATCAAAATATAATTACATAAATAAAATATTTAAAAAAATTAAACTACCCTTGTGTTTATAATGTTTTATAGAAATTATATATTCTACTAATTATATAATATTTTCCATATCGGCACATGCCTTGCTAATGCTTTCCCAAAAAAGAAAATTATATTCTGTCTTATAAGTCGGATAGACTTGTAATTTTTATAACATAATTAAAATTTCATGGTTAATTTGAAGAAGGTATATAAATCAAAGAATACAGTGTATAACAAAGTCCCATTAGATAAAATTAGAGAAATCCTATCAGAAGAACCAAATCAGTTGAATGTATACATTCTCATTAGATGGAATTTTTTAAAGACTTGTTGGATGAATCTTATATACTATTCTAGATAAAGAAACATTATTATACAATATGGAACTATTAATTAATTTTAATAGGGATTCATCCAAATCATCCATAATAGGAAGATGATGTAATAAACCTTTTCATGTAAATATTACTTTTTAGTAGTTGTTGCAACCAACTACAAAGAATATATAATATGCCTACTAGAGATACTTCAATAAACAGAAGAACATTCAAGGAGTAGTAAGATCTTGAATTAACAATAATATATTTTATTATTAGTTTTTATTATCTTGATATGTGTGAATGATTCAATGTTTATTTAGAGATTCATTATATAATAAATAAATTAAGGAGGATATTTCTAAATGACATATGTTTTATTTAATTGTAATTCTATTTCTAGTCATGTTCCAGTTGTGGGATTCCAAGAATAAGAATACAATAGTTTTTTATCCTATGTTATTGAGGGTATGTGAGGCTTGGAAAATAGAGGATCATTTGATATTTGGATATAAGGATCTCTTAATTAAGGAAGACATGAATTTATGATTTTTTGAAAACTATGGATTCCCAAATCTAGGGGGTTTGACATACTTAACAATAAAGGTAATGTGCGAATATTATTTTATAATGTATCTATAGGTTTAATTATGAACTTTAAAATGTTTTTAGGAGATTATCTTTATATTGTGAATACTTGAGGATATTTTACTTATGTTAAAAATTATTATTAACTCTGATAATATAATGTATCAATACCATTGTTTTATGATTACATTATTATTAATCATATAGAGTCTTTTTCAGAAATACATTCATAATTAGGTTAATTAGATATTGATTATTTATTTGTTAAACTATAATTCACACCCCTCCTATAAAAAAATATATACTCTTATGATCCTATAAAAAATCCTATGTTTTAGTAGTGTCCTTCATCAAAATGGAATGATTTTTAGTTATTAATGTTTAAATATGGTTTATCTTTACCCAATTAAAAAATTGATTTTATTGTGAGGTTAATGGAAATGATCACATTAATGATTAGTGACAAAATAGCATACCAAGAATTTTTTTAGATGTAATTTCTATAATAATCAATTATTCATTATAATATTGAATTCCAATATAACTCATGATCATAAAAGATATAATTCCAGACATAATTTTATTTTTTGTATTTGATTCATTTAGATTTAGTTTTTTCCTTCATGAAAAAGAATTCTATAATATGATATTTTTACTATTGAAATGAAATAATACTTTATGGATAAAAATTTTCTATATAGGATTAACAATGTACTACACATAACAATATTATTAGGTAGTTTAGAAAATTAAAATTTTAAATTAAAATTAATAAATTTACACATCTGTTGGGATTATAAACACCTTTTCCCATGTCAAAAAACATTTTAAAATGCGATTTAGTTCTCCTCTATATATAAGTCCACATATTTTAACTGACTCCCAATGTTGATGTTTATTTATAATCCCACTGGGGTAATTTAGTGACCATATGGGATTGACATTTTAGGGGTACTTGGTATAAATTTCAACACTCGTTGAATTTTTTATGTTATTATAGCAATATTATAATATCTACTTTAAAAATCCATATAGTCAGTAGTATTTCTATAATTATAGTGGTTACTGTATTAATGAACCTTAATTTCTAAGCCTATAGAAGTTATTAATTGTAATCATTGATCATCACATAAGATACCCCCACCCCATGCACATACATGGGTAGCCCCGTGCGAGTCTTCAGTATATAAAACTCAATCTAAGGTTTCCTTAAGTTGACATATGTCACTATCCAATACCACTAGTACTCCGCATAAGAATGCAGTGAAGATATGTATGAACCTCAAATACCCCCTACAATAGGCCATAGGTTAGCCAGTAGCACTCTGGGTATAAAGAACAATCAAATGGGAGGTGTTTCCATCAAAGTTCCAAGGATAATAATATTAAAAATACCAGTTCAATGCATTATATTAAATAAATAATCCATTCCTGAAACATTATAGGACATAAAATTCAAAAAGAAAAACTATAAAAAACACCATAATTACTATTATGAAAGTAACCACAATCGACCACATATAAAACTAGTCTTTGCAATATTGTAACATCCAACATGTTCACAAAATCCCTCTTACAGACCTAAAATATTGATATATATATATATATGGGAGATCATACATGTATACTTAAAAAACATCCTCAAAATCTCTCATGAAAATGTGACATAAGCATACAAAATCTCTAGTGAAAAAATAGGGAAACTAATGAGTCACCTAAATAAGATTTATTTTATTTTCAACCACACCAAGAATGACTCTACAATTAAAAAATATAATTAAGAAACATAATGATGAATAACATATATAACAAGGGTACACCACTAAATTTCCCCATCAAACTAGTCACCCTAAACCCCAATTTTTTACAAATTGTCTCTCCCATCCCCTCCATGTCACAATGCACATGTGTTCACAAACATTAGAACCACATACAAACATCATTTCCATATCTCATTAAATCACATAGTAGAATTCAAGCTACAACAGGATTTTAAAAACATATTCTATACATAAATCTATTATATGAAGTGTACATGTACATGTATAATAAAATTATTTATTATAAAATTAATCCCCCATAACCTACATATAGATTTATGTCATAACCACAAGACATTCAAATATGTATGAGCACATATCATAAAACAATCCATCATAGCATGTATATTTTACATAAAATATGTGTCTATAAGAGAGGGCTGGGAAAGGGTATTTTCCAATAACATGTAAAATCTATAACATAGATATTTGGAAGACACAAAAAACATGAGGACAAATTTGAACATCTAATTCCCCTATTAACATGGGTGGAGGAGTGTAATAAACTATAGAGAATAATGATATATAAAAATAACACATCCATGATAGGGTAAACAACCTAATCCCTAGACACATTCTATAATTAAAATCCCATATGACACCCCAAATCCATTTCCAATGAGAGGGACTAAAATATTAATCATAAAAGAGTAAAATTTCTATAACCATTAATCAATAACATGTTACTTGTCATTTTCTATGAATCCTAGATAAATTTATAAATTAAATAATTTAATCATATAAATCTAAATTGAATTAATTCTTTATTCAAATCCAATCTCATTTCATATTTTACTAAGCTGTAACTTTTTTAAAATAACATGATCATTATTATAATTTAAGAACCAGGTCAGTTCAATTATTTCACAAATTTAATTACCATTATTTAATTATGATTACTATGAATATATTCAAATAACATGGTATATAACACCCAAATTTGTTTAATAATATATATAGACTTGACTAACGATTACACATTAATAAAATTCATAATAAACTTGGGTTCATCATTTGACCTTCTCACCATCGAAATAATTCCACATTAAACCCATCATCCATCATCAACCACAACATACCAACCACATGAAATAATATAAATAGCATCCAACCCTTAAAAAATCAATCATAAAATGTTTTAATGAATGGTTATAATTTTTTAAAATTTAAATTTTTATGAATACATTGATTTATAAAATAAATATAAATTTGTAACATTGTGATTAAGTAATAATTTTTCCTTAATCAATTCATTAAAAAAATATGAACAACGTATGAACATATTTAGATGATAGTTTGTAATTACACAATCCTAGTTTTATTTAATATTAATTATTATTTAAATAGTATATAAATATTTTAATGTAATTAATAATAATAGTAATTAATTGTTGTGTTTAAAATTATAAAAAATGTGTGAGATAGAGTGCTTATCATCTTACATTGTTTATGAAATAGAATATTTTAACTCTGTAAACTATCTTCTTTATATATCCATATTTGAATTCTTAGTCATTAATATACATATCGAATATAAATTGATTCATAAATAATTCACTGAAAAATAAAATACCATCAGTCTATAAAAGCACAAAATTTAGACTTAGAAATTGATCTCTTCCATGAGAAATATAATTCCAATTTAAAAATAATGTTGTCAATGACTATATTATTATTTAATATACAAATGTTTCATCTTTTATCTGTTTGTCTAATTTTAGATACAATATTTAAAATTTTGAAACAAATTATAAAAAAAATTCATGTAATAAAATAAAAAAATATTCATAAATGTAAACATAATTACAACCAAATGTCTAGGGTCCTATTGAACCCGATTCTAATAAATTATTAAACATAAAAGTGATAAAGAGTTATGAATACATGGTATTTTTATAAAAAAAAATTCACAATGTTGTGGTCTTGTGATTGAAAATCCTGAACTATATTTATCATTGAAATTGATATTTAATGCATAAATCAAATAAACTAAAAGTATTATGAACTAATAAAATTAATTTTTAAGTAAATTTATATATAAATATTAAAAAATATAACTATATTTAAAATATATCATCTCTTGTAATATCGTATATCAAAAAAACTGTGATTGATGACACTTTATTACAAAAAAAATTTACTAGAGGATGATGTGTATAGACAATACAAACTGACAATCATTCATATTATTTGAAAACTAATGATGATAAGAATAATGTAACATGAGAATATGAACCAAAGAAGCTGTATAGACATGTCTCAATAACAATATCATTAAATGATTCAAAAATATGCTTCCTCCATGAACTCATCCTGGGAATGTAGACTCATATTGTAATGGTCCCCCACCCCATGGGGATGACATCCCCATCAACTTGTTTTTTCTATTTTCTAAGGGATATATTAATACTCAGAGTCCCTATTAGTAGAATTTGTGAAGGTATGTGAATCCTTCTCCATAGAAGTCACGAAAAACTAATAAATTTTTGTCCCAATCTACACTTTAATATTTCCTTCCATTATTTTGAATTCTCTAATATTGAACTCCCCATGAACATAAAATTTATTTCATTAGAATTGGATTGAGGAGAAGTTAGTTGATTCAAGGCCCTTCTAGATTGGTCCAACTCTCTTCAATGATATCTTATCCACATGAAAAATTTGACGGAATTCAAAAATAGACACTATATTCTAGGATATTTATATTCATAAATAGACACCATAAGATGTAACAAAACAAGGGCCATTTTATATTCTAATGGTGGATTCATCACATTATCCATATAATTTGAAATTTATGTTTACACAATAGTAGACCACACTAGAAGTTCCCTAAAATCCCAAAAATCACACGGTTTTGGATTCACACATGATCAATATAAATTTAATTCATAATATCATAAATATTGGAATCCCTAACAGAGATACAATAGCCCACTGGTTCATGGCCAATTTTGGCTCCAGGAAATTGAGGTGTTTGGGGTTGTTTTATCGTATATTATTCCTAACGTCCAAGCATCTTAGATATATGATTTCTTTTGGATAGATTACAGGGTCCCCGTAAAAACATTTTATTCCTTTATTTCATCAACTGAATATTAGATTTCATCCTAGTTACTTATTTTTATCCAATTTTTCACCAAATCTCATGAACTATTCCTCATAAAGGTCAACTAAATGAATCTCGGCTTCATTGTCCAATGACCATGTCTCTTTAGAGATAGAGAAGTAATTTTCTCCATCACTATTAAGGTTGGTTTTTTTAACATCTTCATCAGATATCAACCATGATTTAGTTTGGGTGGTACATTACCCACCATGATCCATTTAATTTTTGTTTGTTTTATATCATCTTATATTTTTATATGGTCTCTTAATTCCTCTAATTTAGTCTTTTCAATGTTCAAGTCTTCTATTAAATTATGTATAATAGAGTCTGAGCCCTAATCCAAACCCTCCATTTGGATATTTTATCCAAGGCCCTCAGTCCTTGAATCATGTTCATCATGTTGAGAAATCAACCTATTATAGGTTTCCTTACCTTATTGATAATTTTTAGTAGAGATATCCATAGCCATATATTTCATGAATTTATCAATTTATTTACCCTTCATTCAATAATAGCTACAAACAAGACTTATTTTTAAATTTTCACAATTATTTCCTATATCATTATAAAAATATCAAAATTAATTAATTTTTTCAAAATAAGTAATAAAATTAAAATAATAATTATTAGAAGTTATAACTAATTTTTTATCAAGGGAGAGGTAGTATCAACATACAATAATAGTTTAGACAATTTTAAATAAATTCCATTGTTTGTATTCGAATCTATATTTTTGGGGACTCAAATGGATAAGGAAACCTCTAACATGATCTTTTAGTTCTAAAAATCCATCTAAAGTCATGGATTCATACTTATATCTATGTAATCTAACATTTCACGTTCATTTGGGTCAAAATAAGGTCAAAATTCATAGATCATAATAAATACATTATTTAAATTGAGAAGTCCAAGCCCCCATGATTTGGATACCATAGTTTCATTTGGGAATAAAATATTGAAACACATTACTTAATTATTTTATATTCAATGTTTCAAATTCCTATACAACAACAATTTTTTATCAGGATAAAAAGACTATAAGGATTCTCCATGAATTATGTTGATAAATTATTAACTATAGAGTGCTTACATTGATCAATATTTTTTGTTATTAGTTCATGGATTCATTCAACGAAGTTTACATATACTTTCTTAATAATTATCAAACATTCTATATTAAATTCTTTCTAAAACCCATCAAAATTTATTTCTTTTCATGTACATATCATATCAAGATTTTTTCCAGGGAAATGGATTAGGGAACCCTCTCCTGAATCCTCATCTATTACCTTATAATTATAGTTCCCTTGTATCGATGAACTATAAGTACCTGTGATAGCTATATAATAAGAGGTTTTAATTCATATCTTAATATCACTAGGGTACCAATAGTTAATAGGATCCACATTATTCTATAGCCTCTTACCTTTCAAATCTAGAACAATTTAGTAATTTGGGTTATATGAAGTACCAGAAGCACATTTCACCAAGGAATTGAGAAAATTATTCACATCACATGAATAATATTTTAGATCAGATGATAATACATTACATAAGAGAAATTTCTACATCGATTCTGTATCATAAAATATAAAAGGAATTGAATATTATATCAGAGGATCAAATGAATTTATGTTCAGAATAAGAGATGAAACTATAAGAGATCCCAATCCCAAATATTTAGGAGAATTGTTCCCTCCAAAACTTATGAAACGTTCATAAAATGAGTTGCATCATTCACTTCAACAAACATTGAATAAAAATGATTGATATTTTTTTGAATCTATAGAACTATAAAACATATTAAAATTACCATGAAATCACGAAAAAATTCAGTTTCTTATCCTAATAAAAATTATTTTTTTTAATAAATTAAATTATATATGATATGATTTTTATTAATATAGTAATTATAATTTCAATGGAAATATAATTAATTTGTATATATATTATCAATATTTTATATATATATATATATATATATTAAAAACATTTAGTGAAATTTAACTATAAAAAATATTTATATTTTTTTGGGCAGTTATTGTTGATATAATTTAGTGAGATACTGTTGTAGTGGTGTTATTCATCATAAATATGCTTTCAAAACATGGATTTAAGGTCATGTTGCCACCATGAAAATTTTAGGTCCCATTCATCGTTATTATAACACCCCTACGGTGTGAACTCCCATGGGAAATGACTTAACCCAACATATATGTATGACTCAGGGGACAACATGGTGTTCTTGAACATGTGTTCGATTATTTTTTGGTGGCCTCAAATATCACAAGTGGTGGCATTAAATAGTTACTTGAAATAAGCCTTAGGTCACCAATTCATAGTTCTTGTGTCTACGTAATAGTCCCCTAATGTGGAAAAAATTTGTTCTGGGAGGCACAATAGGATAACATTAGATGGATATAGGGCTCCATTTTCATCTTGTTGGGTTGTTAAAGTGCATGTGATGGGTATCTGGCCTGAAAGATGATTCAGTATTATGATCATGGGTACATATGGGAAAAATATATTGTTATTAGTGTGGGTGATATGGAATGGTGTTTGTTGGACAACACAGAAGTTGTTTTTGGATAGACAATGTAACATCATGGTTACAATCACATGCCTTTGTGTTCATCATCAATAATGGATTTCAGGATATACACATGTAATAAAATATGTCTAGTAGGTTGTTGTCAACAATAGTTGATGTAATGTGGCTTACCCTATTGTGGTGTCTAGTTAGGTGCTTCTTTTAGTCTGTATATCCTTGCAAATAAACATATATATAAAAAAATGTATCATCTATAATTGTATTTCTATTATAATATTTTCTAAATATAATTTCACTTCCCGAAATATATTTATTACAAATAAAATTATATATGGTACATTTTCTAGAAATATAATAAATATATTTCTGAATATTTTGGATTGAACGTGTTGTAATGTCACCATGTAATCCTACATCAAACTAGGGCTTAAATCCTAGTAGCCTTTATTATAGGGGGATTTTGATCAGGTAACTATAATAATACTGTATCAGGTATTATAGTACAATAGTAATTGATTATTGTTGTATATGGGGTCTTGTGGAAGATATTATTTTTCATTAAAATGGTATTTTTCCACTGTTAATCAGACTTCATAGCCTCAATAGTCTCCTGACTCATGGTTGATCAAGGGCCTTTAGTCCACTAATTAAAAAAGAAGACATCATGTATTTGTAAATAATATAATTTTTCAAGTGGGTCTTTTCCAGTAGTTTTGGTGAGGGATCAAGCTTGACCAACATGGTTTCAAAGGTGTGTTTGTTATTTTAGTTTTTAATTCCATGAATCAAATAAACACACAGATATATATTTATAAAAATGAATATTTTTATAATTATAATTATATAAATATATATCTATTTTTTCAGTTACAAATATATTTCTTTTTTTAATGTATTTAATATATTTGTAATAAAATGTATCTTATATATTATAATTTATATTATTAATTTATTTCTTATTAAAATTTAAAGAGGATATGGTTTATGGGTAACACTCTCATGATTTAATGGTAGTATAACTGATGATCTTCAATAAATTACTCGATCATTTTTTATCTAGTGGATATTTTCATTTCTCCCCCAAATCATGAAAATTATATAACATCACATGTTTGGGATATGGTCCCTAATTTTTGGGTTTTGAAGGATCATAATAATTTTAGAGATAACAGTATATCATTTTATGATTTTAGGAAAGTGGAATCCTCATCAACTCATTATATCAGGAAGAATAAATATTTCTCCATTGTTGATGTAGATGAATGTATATTGGAGGATCATATCAATTAATGTATGTTTTAAATGATTCCATAGCATATATATTGAATGGATTAGGTCTGGGGATTTGATTAATTAAATAAAATACATTATGATATTTTTGGATCCTATGATTCGCACATGACAACCATTGGCATGTAATTTTTCCATTTTGTCTTTCCCCTGGGATTGATAAAGTGCGGGTCTGGGTATCTATATTTGTGGATCTAATGTTATGTATCATGAATATACATGAATACAACCCGTTTTTTAATCTTGAGAAATAATTAATTCCATCATTCATGTATGGGCCAAATTTTAAGGATTAAATTAGTTCTTTGGCATCCTAAAAGTTTATGGCTGTTTATTTTTACCATAGGTACACCAATCATATTTAATATTAAAATTGATAAGTCATGGGAATATTATTGAATTTGGTATTTTCTATAACTTAATTAAGTCTATTCATTATTCAAACCATGATAATAGTATTTTCATTAGAATTGAATTTTATATGTTAAATTAATTTTATAGTTCTTGTAAATGCTTATAAAAAATATCATGGGGGTTTTGTTTTTTAATTTTGAAATAAAACAAGGAATTTGAATACCTATTATATATAAACAAATATATATACAAAGATTTAACATGGGGATGATAATCGAAAATACAATGTGAATGAAATGGTTCTTAAATATTATGAAAATATAGTGGCTGGTATATGGAATCTGGATTGGGATTATTCTTCCACTCAAGTATAAAAGGTCTAGGATCTTCATTCAGTATTATCAAATGATTCTTACTACGGGAAGATGAATGTGAGGACATTATGGTGGGGTTATTAAAATCACATAGATAATTGTGACTTGAAATTTATAATAGTAATGGATTTTTCAAACCTTATGGAAGATGAATTCATATGGAATAAATTGAACAAAGGAAAAAACACAATAGATTTATAACCTAAAAAACCAAAGGGTTGCCTTGTAGTATATATAGAGACTAATAATGTGAATTTTATGCCATGATATGGAGGAATGGTACTATTTTCAAAAGGAGGTGGAGGGAAACAATCTTTTTATAACCTTAGGATCCACTTAAAATGTAATTGAAAAAATTGATGTAAGAATACTAAATTAATCTAAATATGTTGATAAAACACATGAGGATCATGAAACTAACCTATATTCTGTTCATAGGAGAACCATTAATTATGTGAAACCTAAAATGGATATATCTAATGTTGATTCATCTTTCTTAGCTAAATAAAATGTTTCTCCTTTTGGTTAGTCACACGTTTGGCTGATGGATGGTGAAACTCTTGGTGAAATGGGTATGAAGAGTATTTGAATTACTCAAATGAATTTTTCTCACATTTCAGAAAATTTACATGAATTGGGAATGCCAGTGAAAACATGAAATTGGATGATACCTTTCCAATGGAGGCTGTCAATGTTAGTGATTTAACAATGAATCATAATTTATATAGAAATGTGAAGTTTGATGATTTTAAATCTACTTTATATGAGGAGAAGGTAAAATATTATGGAGATCATAATGAAACCATTTCTACTCAAGGAGGAATATTATGATTCTTTATATAATGCATTTTATTTTCATGGATCACTAGATTCTTGGCTATCAGATTCTAACAAGGGTTTTAAGGATTTTTTTCAATAAAAAGGATTCACATTATTTATTGATTTTTTCTGTAAGGGAATATAAGGATCAACAAAAAACAAGGGAGGGGGAACATAGATATGAATAAATCTCCCCCATGGTTGTGGTTTCCAGGAGACTCAACACAATATGATTGTTCATTATCTTGATGATATTCTGAAGAATCGTGGACTTAGATATTTTTAATGAGACTATTTTTATTCTAAGATCTTGTAGTTACAATTTTTCATGGTTTATTTAGTTATTTTTCCTTTTTTCATTGGGTTGTTTTTTATAAGGGAATTTTTCTTTGTCTAACTACATCAAATTATTTTATTATTATTTTATTTATTTATTAATGGTTCTCTGAAGAAAATTTTGTTGAAAATTTTTATTAATATAATTTCATTTTGCTTAATTTATTTGTTACATATTTAATTATATATGATACATTTTTTAATTATAATAAATTTATTCATAAGAATATATAAATATAAATATAAATATATAAATTAATTTCTATTTTTATAGTTATATACATATATATTTATAT
The DNA here is from genome assembly GCA_963277665.1 of Viscum album. Classification (NCBI taxonomy): domain Eukaryota; kingdom Viridiplantae; phylum Streptophyta; class Magnoliopsida; order Santalales; family Viscaceae; genus Viscum; species Viscum album. Next base: position 44,901,076 of record OY728162.1, read on the forward strand.
ATTTATTTTTATGAATATATTTTGTCACATTCTACAAAAATGAATTTTAAAAGCGCTAGATAAATCCTTTATCAGCACTAAAATACATATTTGATCAAAGATTCATTAATATTGGACCTATATTATCATCCATAGAAAGGAGATGATAAATGGGGACCCTTAGTATCGTTTTTTAAAACTGATAAATGATGACCTCATATAGTGTGATTTTAAAACATCAGAAAACTACTACAGGTCAATTATTATAGACATGTGAAACATTTTTCTAGAAAATTTAATATTTTAATTGAAATAAAAATTTCATCACAAATAAAATAAAAAAACTATATATTATAAAAATTTCAATCATTGTTTTGTAAATTTATATTAGTAATTAATATCAAAATCATTGAAAACATCAATGGTTTCATTCTCATTGGCATATGACCTCCTCTTAAAAAATATCGACCGTTATATGAGTTTCTGAACAAACCTCCCAAAATACAGAAAAATAATCCACATATATAAGAAATAAATTCTTTTGTTTGTAATACTGTATATAAATATACGAAACATAAATATGAAACAATATAGTGAAAAATTATCAAATTTAAATAAAAAGACACATTTTGAGATATACCAGTCACACCATACATCGGATTGTTGTTTGGATGACTCTTACATGTCAAAAATGACTTCAGGATCATTTTTATAAAGTATCAAAACAATATGAATGGTGTTTCATTTAGTATTCCATGTGTATTTTTTTTATAAAAATAAATTTTAAATCAAAACATTCAATTTGACTCATATTGGTCACATTGTGTATTGGTTTGACATGAGACTACTTCCTACACATCATAAGTGTCATATGAATCATTTTCTTAAAGTATCAAGACAATATAAGCTCATATTATCAGTTATCAAAAAGTTTCACAGTGTTTAAAATAATTGTAAATTCTAAATCAATAACGAACACATTGAGTAATACCTAGAACACTAGGAATCAGATTGAGGTGTGCCTGATTTCAACACAACCCAAATAAATTATTTATATATGTACTAATGTATGAAAATAATCATATAATTTCTTCTCAGTTTTGAGTATGGGACGTGTGTTTTGAACAAAATTTTTGATTTTAAATAAAAATACCCACTTAGAGACATACTATACACACCATGTATGAGATTCATGTGATATTGATTCTTACATGTCAAAAATGAATTAATGATAATTATCTTAAATTATTGATATAATATGAATGTATTTTTTTATTTTGAGTATGTCAAGTTTAATTTTTATTAAAATATTAATTTAAAATTAAAAAAAAAATTCAGTCATATAGATCACATCGTGTGTTAGGTTGACATGATAATGATTCCTACACATCAAAAAAGACTTGATAATAATTTTCTAAAAGTTTCAAGACAATATGAGTGAATTGTTTTTGGATTTCATCGAGGGATAATTGTTTAGCTATATTTTCAGTCTTAAAAAGATAATAGACTCTTTGTGTCATTATGGGATCATTTTTATCTGATTTATTTGTAGCTAATTACCACTTGTCATAAATGAATTGTGGGTTTTCAGTAAATTATCAAAACAATCGGAATGTGTTTTCTCAGTTTTGAATTTGTGACATGTTTCATGAAAAAAATGTCTGTTTTATATAAAAGTACGCACACAGAGTCATGCTCATCACACTGTGCATTATATTAATTTTTGGTTGATTAATACATTTCACAAATGACTTAAGGATATTTTTTTCAAAAGTATGTATACAATATGAATGTTTTTTCTTTGTTTTGAGTCTTTCATGTTTATTTTAAAATATAATTTAAATTTAAACTGAAAATGTTTAATTTGAGTTATAACTGTGACATCATGTGTTGGTTTAATGTTAAAATAACTCTTACAGATCATAAATGTCTTATGAATCATTTTTCACATGCATCGTGACAATCTATGTACATATTCCGTTTTTTCAATGAAAGAAACAAGTTCTCATATACATTGTCAACATTAAACAGATAATAGATAATTTAATTCATACCAAACACAATGTGTTTAATATTGAAATAAAACTCACAACAAATTGAAATATGACATATTTTCCTAAATTATCAAAATAATCAAACTGTATTTTCTTCGTTTTGAATATGAGACATCTGTTTTGAAATAAAATTTCAATTTTAAATAAAAGGTCATAGTTATAGTTATATTGTCACAATGTCTATTAGATTGATGTATGGTTGATTTCAAAATTTCAAAAATGACTTAAGTATATTTTTTAGAAAGTATCAGCACAATCTGAATGTGTTTTCTAAGTTTTGAGTGTGTCACATGTCTTGTTTTCTAAATTTTCAATTTAAATTGAAAACATGTTCCCTTAGTCAAAACGATCATATCATGTGTTAATTATATATTATATTGATTCTTACATATCATAAATGACATAAAATTATTTTTCCTAAAGATTCCAGACAATTCATGCATGTTTGGTCAGATTTGATTGAGTCACTTGCATGATAAACTAAATGGTCAATTTAATTTTTTTTAAAACTGAGTCACACCATGCTCACTGTATATCATATTTAGGAGAGGATAATTAATACACATCAAAAACAAAATATGTATCATTTTTCTAGATCATGAAAAAATTTGAAGTGTTTTCATGATTTTGAGTATGTGACATGTGTTTTTAACTAAAATCTCAATATTATATAAATGGACACACTTAGAGTCATAACAATCACACCATGTGTGGATTGAAGTGTGGTTTATTCCTACATATGAAAAATTACTTTAGAATAATTATCTTTAACTATTAACACAATTCAAATTCATTCTCTTAGTTTTGAGTTAGTAAATATTTTATTTTAATAAAATGTCAATTTAAATTTAAATCAAACAATTTGATCCATAACAGTAGAATCATGTGTCATTTTAATGTCATATTTATTCATACACATCCTAAATTACATATGAATCATTTATCTAAAGTATCAACAAAACACAAGAATTTATTCTTGGTTTTAAGAGAGTTATACATGTTTTAAACTAAATTTTCAATTATAAAATGATAACCACCAAATTAAATCATACAAGGTAGACTGTGTATCACATTGAGATGAAGCTAATTAAAAAATTTCAAAAATGACATATAAATTAATTTCCTAAAATATCAAAAATAATTATAATGTTTTTTCATAGATTTTATAATGTTATTTTTGTTTTGATCTAAAATGTCAATTTTAAATTAAAGGAACCAGGTTGATCCATAACTATCAAATCATGCATCAGACTGACTAAAATATGATTCTTACATATCAAATATGACACGACTATACTTTAACTCAATTATTTAGAATATAAAATTAAATATTCTCATTTTTAATTATTTCACGTCTCTTTTTTTCTATAATGTCAATTGAAACTAAAAACTCAAATAGTTAATCATACCTTTCTCATCATATTTTGTTTTAATATGAGATGGATTCCTACATGTCAATAATGACTTATGAATCATTTTATTAAAGTATTAAAAAATGCATGAACATTATCATGATTTCTTGTAGGGGTCACATTTTTGTAACAAAATTGTCAATTTTAATCTGATAATGGACACTTTGAGTAATATCAGGCACACCATATATCGTATTATGGTACATCTGACTCCTAAACATCATAAATAAAATATGTAACATTTTACTAAATTATAGAAACAATCAGAATGTTTTTTATTATTTCTAATTCTGTGACATGTGTTTTGACCAAAAAAATGTCAATTTTAAACTGAAATCATGGACATTGAGTTATACATGGCACACCATGTATCATTTTGAGGTTTAGATTATTCCTACATGTAAAAAATTTCCAATGTATTGTATTCATAATGCATAACATTAAAATTATAATGATATTAACTAAAAAATTTAAATAAAATGATGATAACATAATCAAAATAGGTAGTAGGAAGTCACATCATCATAATGACTGTATACATTCTAACTCTAGGTATGCTACCCATAAATTTCAAAACAAATATATTTCCTATTTAAAATATTATGACTATAAAATCTCTTAGTATTATAGGAATAATATAAATCAACAAAGGATTAATAAATATTTTAAATTAAATGGTAATAATCTTTGAAAATACCTGTTTTGGGATTCTAGTTTATTGATTGTATATAATAAATTTCAGAAATATACAAACATAATAAGAAAAATATTTTCCAATAATTTTTTATGGTAAGTGTAAAAACATTTTTAGAAATATGTAATTTATATTTAAATATTTTTTTAAAGTGAAATATTATTATATATTCTCTAATACTTATCCACTTGTAAAAGTATATTTTATCTTTGCGATAATTGATTGTACACATGCCATGACATTGATGATATTTAAACACCACCCAATCATAGTAGAATTTTAATTAAAACATAATACAAAATATATAACTTGATGTTTAGTTGTAAAAAATTTCTTGTAGTGTAATAAATATTGATAATCATTATCACATGCGGTCAGTTTTTTGGGTATCTATTCATTGAATCCATAAAATAAATCATTAAAGAATCTGAATTGACAACAATGAGAAAATAATGCTGCATAAAAAATGTCTAATAAATGGAATGAATGAAATTTTATTTTATATGATTAAATGGTATATTTTTACCCCACCTTCGCGGGTATTTATAAGAGAATGACATCTGTATGTATTCATTCAATCATTATGTCTAGTTTATCTACTATTCCATCATATTTATTTGATTCCAAATCTAATTCTTATGTAGAATTGATTTTAGGTCTAATGAGTCTACATTTATATTCATATTGTTTTACCTTAAAATAGTATTGATATATATTACTAAGAAAATAATGAATAGTATTATTCAGAATTAACATTGTAGACCTGTTACTAGACAAAAAAACATAAAACAAATACATATCATTTATACATTCAGAACTGCGAATCATATCCTTTCATTTACAAGAAACTCATTTACATTTCCAAGACCAATATAGTTTGTAGTGGACTCTATATACATCTGTTCTTCAAAATAAATTATACTTTTATCAGCATTTGCGAACATTGTATCCACCTAAACCTTTAATTATAGTAAATTTGGATTTTGAATAGTTAGGATAAAGGTGCTTTGTGAAGAAATATTGGATTTTTTTGGTTTATCACTTATATTTTTATTATTGGACCTTAAAATTAACCCCATTCCCTTTTTTCATCTTTAATAAAATTTATTGGTTCAGAAGACTGTTCATTAATTGTTAAAGGTTTTTTTGAAAAAGGAAATGAATAAATATTTGTTGAAATGTAATTTTTCCAGATGTGAAATCCATTCTATGAATGTTCAAATTGGTTTTTAAACCATATGAATATCCACACCATCAAGTGGAATAGGTATCTCGGTGCTTATATTTTGAGTTATATGAATACCCAATCTCACTTGACCTATTTGGATTGGTTTATTTTGTAGAATATATTCTTCGATATTGAATAATGAACCTCACACAACATGGTAATGGGTGGGAGTTGACATATATAAATCAAATTCATTTTAACCCTGTATGATATCAGCAAACAAAATGTATCAGTGTCTTCATAGTTCACATTTCATAAACATAATTTTGAAAATATTGATTACCTCATCTAAGATATCCTAGTGAGGGAAATGGCTTTCCCCAAATCTAGTGGGGGGATCACCATGTAGGGGTTATTCTTGTGTTGTTTATTCTCTTTGATTTCTTACTATAACATTTAATGACAACTCTAACAAACAATTATGTTTTTCTTTTAGATAATATATTCATGCCTGAAACTCTTCTATTTTCTTATCTTTATCCCCTATTCCTCTCTATTCTCATAATATGTTTAGGGTGACCACCCAAAAATATCATATCTAACGCGATAATAATTTTATGGCCACGTCAAAGCCACTAATAGTAGTTGTTCGTCCGGTAAAATAGATGATGATTCTTAAGTATAATTAGAATAATGAATATTGTTAAATATGTGATCATTATTATATAATACCAATTTAAATAAAAAATATATTATTATGTCATACATACACATTCTTCCCCTACTTTTTGGGTATTTTCCTATATTAGTATCAATTATTTATTTACATGATTCTTATTCAATAGAACATGTTGTGATATTCAAGTGTCTTTGGATTTTGATTCATTAATCTGTATATTAATGGAGGAACAAAATTTTATATTTTTTTCATGTCTGTTAAAAGTATTGTGGTTGATTTAAAATATGTACCGGTTTTTAATTGAATAATACCCCACACATTCTCTATGGTAGTGGTACATTGGGTTTTCTTCTCATTACTAATTTTCGAAAATCAATTATTATTTCATAAAGTTTCATATCTTAATCAAAATGATTAATGAACTTATTTTCAACCAATTTGTTTCGAGTCACAATGTGCCTAAAAAATATTCTCTTCATAACATATAATAAACAAATCCCAATCTTGTTGGTTTATTATGTGTCTATACATATGTGGTGGGTGCATGATTATTTTCCCATCAGTTTCATTAAGATGATACTTCATAAGAATTGTGTAAAATTCTCTATGATACTTATCAGTGAGAATTAATGAAACATTCATTCAGGATTCATCTAATATAAACAAACATTTTAATGGGTAATGAATTTCATGACCCATCCCCTAGGGCACATGCCGTGACTACCCTATGCCTTCCTTCCATATGCCTGGGGATGGCGACTAGCGAAAAAAAGTATTATCCCTAGAACGAGAAGGCATTTCCATTAAACATGTACAAATAGAAAAGACATTAACACAACAAGAAGCAACCATGAAGAAAATTGATGTAGTAAAGATTGTACTGAAAGTAAAGGGTCTGGAATACAAGCCCAACAAAAAAGTAAAAGAACAACTGAAAAGATAAAACAACTCTTGGATCATCCACCGATGATACTAACTAAATATTAGGTACATATCGTCTCCACAGAACTCCACGTCTGCCTATCTCCTCTGTGTACCACCTATCCTAGATCCCTCAAGCCTTACCCTAACATCACATCATCTCCACAAGACACAAAACGGTGAGGGCGAAGCCCATGCAAGGGTGAGTATAAAAATAAAAAATTGGGAACCTGAGACTCCCAAGGATCTCAGAGAATTAAACAATGTACAACCACAAAGCATGATCCCGATCACAAATCATAAAGCAATAGACACAACTCAACCAGAGTCTCATCTCAAACTAGGTATTAGTGAAGTATTCCAGTAAATATGATTAGTCGCAAATCTAGATCATCTTATTCTATCAGGATGCAATGCTAATGACCATATAGAGTCCCAACAACATAGGATCGATAGGTAATAACCCTCGTAATGACCCACACTAGATCCGACCAACCCAAAGTGGATAGTTAATAACCCCAAAAATGACCCACATATGATCTGACCCAAACAGAATTGGTATGCGATGACCCACACAGAATCACTGAGTACTGAACCACCTAGGATTTGACCCACACAGGATCGGTATGTGCTTCCCCACACATGATCGTTCGGTTCTAACCTCCATATGACGGGTCTCTATCCTCCGCCTCACTACCAGCAACTGGATTAAATCTCATAGCACACTTGATTATGTGAGAACCACTCCTCAATACATAGGTTGTATTTCAACCAAAACAATGTCCAACAAGAAGTGACACGATGATCAGTCATGTCATAAAGGTCCTAACACAAAAGACACCACGTCGACTGACACCCAGTCATTAAATTATTTCCATTTTAGTGACGAGGGCCCAGTTGGATTTGGAGTCGATCCAAACTGGCCATACTCTAATATTCTCCAATACATTCATGGATTATTTCAAAATTATTTCCTCGTACTAAGGGTTCAAACACAACAAACGGTGTGTCAAACGGACGCCTGGTCTGTTAGTTGTATCCCTTTCTGTAAAATGGGTGTGATCGTGCCTCGGTCCTTCCTATCTATATCGGGCCCGCCAAAATAAGCCAATAGGACCACTTCCCAAAAGGGTCCCCAACTCCACTGATGGCGTGTGAATTGGAAATTTGGTTCGTTAGTTACAGACATTGATTAATTCGGTGAACGGTTGGGTCTAGGCTAAATCCGTCTCTGTCATACCGGCTCGACGCAATGGTTCCCGTGGTCTACGTGACCCTGCCCAGGTCCAGCCCAATGGGTTCGGACATGTTTTATTCGTAGACCTGGGCCGCGGTTGGGCCATCCCATTGGGGGGCTCGCCCCCCCCCCCCCTGCACTGGCCCACCTGGCCACGGGTTAGGCTCGATGTGCGGGTGGGTCCAACCTGTTGGGTGGGTTTGGTCCACTTGGTCGGACTACACCGACTCGGTCCACCTAGAGGAGGACTACTACGTCCCACTATCCCCTCTCTCATGGGGCCATTTTCTAGTAGGTGGGTGATTCCCCACGACAATTAATGGTCAGCCGTTTGGCGGACCAGTGTTTTTCCAACACGGGGTGACATGGGCCACACCGTACCTTCCTGTCATGGCCTGCTGGCGGTGGCCGCCACCCTTGTCCCGCGCAGCCGGTTCGGTCCGACCGCCTTCGGCCACTGCGGCATGCCATTGTGTGTTTCCTTCCCCCACCCATACCTAGTTGTTGTGGGTCTTCTCTGACCACCGCTGACAGTCGTCGACATGGCGCGCCGAAGGTTTCTTCCGAGGGTCACCGAGCATTCTCCAGTATCCGTTCATTGTGTCATCTACACCTACATCTCTCCTGCGCTGTCACCATCATAGTGTGACCCAAAATTCATGTTGTCATCGAGTTGGAAATTGTTTCTTGAAATTCACATCATGAACGAAGCGGCGGAGGGTCCGGGTCTTGTTTGTTTGGCCCGCTCCCTCTGTGTTACATGATATCAAGCGAGGGAGAAATTTAATTCATCAAAGAAATATTCAAAATAAAAAACAAACCAAGAAGAGACATTCTTGGATGAAAATCGATGGAACCCCCCTTCATCATTGTCATCGGTTCGTGATATGGTGGTGCTCATCAATGCTCGCTAGAACCGGCCTCATCCTCTAAGTGTTTGGCATCGTGGTACTTTTCCAGTGCATCTTCATGTGGTAGAGTTGGTCAAACACTTTATTATGGTCTCTTTCTAAATAGGAATGGGGGGGGGGGTGAGTAATGAACGTGGAATTAAAGGGGTTCACATAATTATGGAACCATCCTAATTCCAACGGTTCAGTTACAAGAATAAAGAGTATTCAAGCCATTTAATGGATTGACCTATCATTGGTCTTGGCACTGCCTCTTTTTGGTTAGAGGAAAGGAGAAAGAAAAATAAACTAACTTTTTTATTTTATTATTATATAAAATTTCCAAAAACTATCTTTTTCTCCCATCCACCTTGTGGTCAATTTGAAGCCTCCCTTCATCAAATGACGACACTACAGATTCAATGATTCCATCATATTTTTTATCCAAGAACCAGTTCAAAATATAAAATACACCACCTGTGTGATTACTGAATGTACCTTAAAAAAATTTTGAAAATTATTTTTAGGCACATGGGGCCTCAGAATCACGTGCCATAGATTTTCAAAGACTCGTAATAAATCCATATTTTTGTAAAAATTACATGAAAAAATGTGTGTCATTACATTCACCCCACCATAGGGATTTTTGTCCCAAAAATCCACTACATAAACTAAGGAATGAAATGGGGATATTGGGCATGAATATGAACCTCCAACATCCATGTGCTCTCTTAGAGTTCCACGTGCTGCAAGAAAACATGCACCAGAGGTATCCATCATCCATGAAGGACTAGCTCTTATCGATCCTCAATTTCCACTAGAACCTCATAAAAGTCTCCCCAAAATCAATGTCACTCTCTACCCAGTCAATAACGTGTAATGGATCGTGAAGGTACTTCCTTAGATGTGACACATGGAAAAGATCATTCACCCAATGCATCTCTAGGGGAAGAGCTAGGTGAAATTCCACCTCACCAACTCTGCCGAGAACCTAAAAGTGTCTGATGATCCTCAGATATAGTTTTTCAACCCAACAAAATCTCCACAAAACTTGTCGAGTTGTGACCCATTGAAAGACATGATCTTCCTCCTCGAACTCCAATGGTCTCTGTCTCCTATCAACATAAGACTTCTTTCTGCTCTGTGTAGTCTTCATCCACTTCTCAATGATATGCACCTACTCGGTGGTAGCTCGTACCATCTCTAGACCCATAAGTGATGACTCCCCTGGGCCTGCCAGTCATAGTTGTGATTTTTAGGGTTTACCATTGACGCATCCAAATGGTTCCATGCCGATGGTGGTGTGATAGTTATTGTTGTATGCAAACTCCACCAAGGTAAAGTGATCTTCCCAAATATGGCTAAAATATAGGATCCAAGCATGAAACATTTCCTCCAATGTCTAAATGGTCTGCTCCATCTTACCATCAATATGTGGATGAAAGGTTGTGTTCAAACATAGATGAGTCTTGAATGACTACTGTAATCCCTTCCACAATTGTGATGTAAACCGTGTGTCTTGGTTTGAGACAAACATCTATTGAACCCCATGAAGTTGTTCAATCTCATGTACATAGAGGCATACCAGGCCCTCTACTTGTCCCTACTCTCAAATTGGTAAGAACCGGGTCAACATGGTGAGTCATTCAATGATCACCCAGATGAAATCTTGTCCACTGGATGTATGTGGAAGCACTATCACAAATTCCATGGAGACATCATCCAACTTCCACTCAGGAACCTCTAGTGTATGCGTTAAGACAACTGGAACATGATTCTCAGCCGTCACTTGCTGACAAGTGAGGAATTGTGAAACAAAATCTACCACTACCTTCTTCATCCTTGACCACTAGTACTAACACCAGAGGTCTTGGTACATCTTCAAAAAACCATGATGTAATACCAGAGGGGACATATGGAACTCCCTCAAAACCTCATCACATAGTTCCACTAGTACCATGGTGCATCCCTGGAAGAGGATGATGTTCTCTCCACCCTCATAAAATCCATATGTTGCCTATCCTATGGATATCTTACCACGTCTAACCTCACAGTCAATGACACTAAGTTGTGCCTCTAAAAATTTCTGAATTAGTGGGGGAGTGACTATCTGAGACTGGTGGAAAGCTATCCCATATCTATCCTTAAAAGATAACTATAACATGGATAGATACTCTATCACCTCTCTCAGCAATTGTAGACAAGACCTCCTTCTGGGTGCGTCTTCTACTACATTCCCATTCCCAGGAGTATAGACTATCTCAAAGTCATAGTCCTGCAGAAACTCTAGACATCCCCACTCTATCAGGTTCTGATCCATCAGTGAGAAGATATACCTGAGACTCTTGTGATTAGAGTACACTATAAAATTTTCTCCCATAATGATGTGTCATCACATCTTCAAGGTGAAGACTACTCCTGCTAACTCTAGGTCATGTGTGGCGTTGTTCTTCTTGTTCTTTCTCAGATATCGTGAAACATAAGACATCACAGATCACTCCTATATCACGATGCATCCATGTCCAGTCCCTGACGTTTCATAGTATATTACATACCCATCGTTCTATTCTTGTAGCCTCAAGATGGGTCACTTGTCAGTCTCTGCCTCAGCTCCTAAAAACTTGGACGGAGTCTCTCCATCTAGATGAAGGATTTGTCCTTTTTTTTTAATGATGAAAATATTTCCGTAACTCTGGAAAATTCTATTAAGAATCCTTGGTAGTACGCAGACAACCCTATGAAACTCCACACCTTGGTCACACTCTTTGGTATCTCCCATGCAAGCACAACCTCTATATTCACTCGATCCATTGCAACTCCACCCTCGGAGATAATGTGTCCCAGAAAGTGGACCTCTCATATCAAGAACCAGCACTTCAAGAGTTTACGATAATGCTGGTGCTCTTGGAGTCTATCCAGGACTATATGCTGATGATAGGAAAGCTCCTCCTCCGTCACCGAGTACACCAATATGTCGTCGATGAAGACCACCAAAAAGCTATCAAGGTCTGGCTAGAAGATTCTATTCATGAGACCCATGAGCACTGCAGGGGTGTTGTTCATGCTGAATGGAATAACCAAGAACTCGTAGTGGAAATACCGATATATGATGGTCATATTCTGCACATCCTCATCTCATACCCAAAGCTGATGATAGCCTAATCTGAGGTCAATCTTCGGAAACCAACGAGCTCCCTTCAGCTGATCAAAAATATCATCAATCCTTAGAAGTGAATTCTAATTCTTCATGTTCACCTAATTCCGATTCTGATAGTCTACACAGAGCCTCAGACTATCATTTTTATTTATTGGAGAACTAAATCAAGGCTGCCAATGGAGAGACACTAGGCCTTATGAAACCCTTCCTCTTCATGTCCTCTAGCTATAATTGTAACTCATGAAGTTCCACATGAGCCATCCGATATGCCTGAGTAGATATCGGTGTGGTCCTAGGGTATATGTCGATGTATAAGTCCTCCTCTCTATGAGGAGGTAGTCCTCATACATCATCAAGAAAGACATCAGCATACTGGTTCACCACTACAGGATAGCTCAGACTCTCGTTATCAACTGGTCTAAGGGTAATGATAGGTAACTGATGTTTGATTGGCTGCACCCTCCTCCGGGTAAGTCCATCTTGTGCTGAAAAGGTTCCCTTCTTTTACAATGAAGGAAAAACTGGTCCCATAAAAGTGGACACACCACACTTTACACTTAATACAATCAATTTAAGCATCGAATCTAGATAAACAGTCCATACATATGATGACGTCATAAGGCCCCGACGCTGGTACTAGGAGATCCCAGCCAAATCTATCACCTCCCAGATTGAGATCACACTGCCGACACCAATGTCTAATCCTCCAATATTCTCCTATATGAGTCTCTATTCATAAGGATCAATCTAATGGATCCACCAGAATCTCTATGATCTGAATAAATATCATGGAAATAAAAGAGTGACTGGGACCTGTTTATATAAGTACTGCAGTTAGGGTGTAATAGAAAAAGATCATACCTCTAATCATCTCTAGAGCAACGTGGTCATAGGCATCTGCTGCTCGTAACTGTACTTACCCCTATCCACCTGCTCCCTATGGTCACGGTGGACCTCATGGTTGTGGTTGTAGTAGAACCTAAAATCAGCACCCACCACCTACATCACGGCCCGATTCTCTTCCACATCATCTACCTTGTGTACCTCCTCACTCAAATATCTGCCTCTTCCTCTGTGTCGCCTCTACCGTATGCTTATCGTTTTTACAGTGGGATGGGTAGTCATGAGCTATGTGGCCCTACCTGCCGCATGTGAAGCACGCCCAGCCTACCAGCTGACCTTCTATACCTCACAACCTCCGCACCTCTGACCATACATGTTGGGGTCATACACAAGAAGGTCTGGTCTTCTTAGACCACTATTTCATTCACCTACTACCATCTGTAGATGAATATACTATGTGTCACCTTGTGGTGGTTCTCGATGTTGGTGTCTGCTCAGTAAGGATGTTCTCTACCAAGAGTGCTATCTCTAGCTCTCCATCATGCATCAGGGTGATAAGAGATACCATCAAAGATCTAATCTTTTGTAGGAGTCCATGTTCGAAGGTCGGGGCCAAATGAAAGGGACCCGCACCATATTGGTAGAGTAACGTGAGAGGTTGGTGAACCATGCCGAGTACTGGCCACAGTCAGGCTGCACTTTTGTAAGTACAGAAGCATTAGTATATGCACTGAGGGGAGGGATGTTGGGATGAACGTTTCCCTGAAAAGTCCATTGATGTCCGCCCAGGCTAGGGTCTCCTATTCGTGTAACTAGAGTACCATACTCCACCATTTACTAGCTGCTCATTGGAAGAGTCTAGCATATAAGATCACCATCAGATCTACTAGTGTCCCAACTAATCGAAAAACTATGGGCACAACCTCAATCCAATCCTCTGTCGACTGCGTGTCCGTCTCGCCTCGAAACCACATAGGCCTCTTCTGCTGAATCTCATGCGACACGATCAGTCGGCGTCCACCCTCTACTAGTGGGGATGGTGGAAACATCTTCCCAATGGGTAGTGGTGCTGTTGGTTCACAAACCAATGGTGCTAACACCGTAAAAGGGACCTATACCGTGGCTTTATCACTTGGTGGGCCATCATCATGTACTCTCTCAGTAATCCTGCTTTGCTATCTACATGGTGACATCCTTAAATAAAACACATGCTCATGGTCAAAAGTAGAACCTGGTGAGATGACTCAAAGAGGTCAAAAGTAAAAAAACACTTCTAAAACACATGTAATTAGTGCTTTCGTGCACTAAGTCAGAAATCAGAATTCTGGGTCCTGGTGAATGGATATGTCAGCTATTGGACCACACTAGATTCCCCAAACTGAAAATCAAACTCAAAACACTTAACACTATTTCTCCAAAAAATTATCAGAGTAATAGTCCTTATATAGAGATGACTACATTGATACCACTTTGTCATGACCTATCCCCCAGGGCCCCTAACATGAATATCCCAAGCCCGCCTTCCAGATGCCAAGGGCTGTCGACTAGCACTAAAAAGGCATATCCCTAGAATGGGAAGGCATTTCCATTAAAACAGTACAAATACACAAGAAAATAACACAACATGAAGCAAAACATGATGTAAACTGCTATAGTATAGAGTGTACTAAATGTAAAGGGGCCGGAATATAAGCCCAACTGAAACGTACAAGTAAAACTGAAAAGAGATAACCGCTCCTAGATCATCCACCAAGGATCTTAACTGATGGGTATGTACAGATCGTCTCTAGAGCACTCCACGTCAGGCCATCTTTTCTACGTATCGCATATCCTCGATCCATCATGCCTCAACCCAGCTGATCATCATCTATATAAGACACAACAAGGTGCGGGCCACGCCTGTGAAGGGGTGAGTATAACAATAGTCAGTAGGGATCTTGATACCCCCAAAGAACTCAAATAATTCCACAATGGCAAACAACAAAGCATGATATCGATCACAAATAAAAAAGTAATAGACACATCTCAAATTGAGTCTCACCTCAAACTAGGTATTAGTAAAGTATATTAGTAGATATAATTAGTCGTGAAGCTAGATCATCTTATTCTGTCAAGAGGCACATCGGCTGACCATTCAGAGTTTGACCCACATAGGATTGATAGGTACTAACCCCCACAATGAATGAAATATGATCTAACCTGCAAGAAGTTGATAGGTACTAACCCCCGCAATGACCCAAATAAGATCTTACCCACACAGGATCGGTATGCACTGACACACACAAGATTGTTGAGCGCTGACCCACACAGGATCTGACCCAAACTGTATCGGTATGTGCGGACCCACACATGATCGCTAAGTGCTAACCCACATAGGATCTGACGTAAACAATATTGGTGTTAACCCACAATGATCGTTAGGTACTAACCTCTGTATGATCTGTCTCCATCCTCCACCAAACATCCAGCAAAATGATTCCCTCTCATAGCATGCTTGATTCTAGGGGAAATGATATTCAATAAATAATTCATATTTAAACCAGAAAAAAGTACCACAAAAAGTAACCTGATGATCGGTCACTTCATAAGGTTCCAAATGTAGAATACGGTGCTTCGAACGAACGGTTGGTATTTATGTTATTGGCATTTTAGTGTGGAGGGCCTTATTGGATTTGGAGTCGATCCAACCCGTCCATACCCGAACGTTCTCCAAAACATTTGTGAAGTATTCAATAAAGAATTACTCATTATAAGGGTTCTAAACCAATAGAAGTTTGGTCAACTGGATGCCTGGTCTGTTAGTTTCATCCATTTCTATGAAACGAGGGTGATCGCACCTCGGTCGGGCCCAGCTTAGTCGAACCCACCGAAATAGGGCAAAGGGATCACTTCCCAAAAGAGGCCCCAAATAAACAGACAACGTGTTAATTGGACACTTGGTTCGTTAGTTATAAGTGTTTATTTATTCCGGGACCTGTTAGGTCTGGGCCCGGTCCAACTCGGTCCGACAGGCTCGACGCAACGGGTCTTGGGGTCTAACAGACCCCACCTGGGTTGGTCATATAATGTTTCGTCCCAGTTCAATGGGTCTAGCCCATAGGGGTTGGCTTGGTATGGTTCACAGGCCCAGGACATGGTTGGACCAGCCCACCGGGTGGGGCTCGGGCCACCCGCGATGTCTTGTTGTGTTTGGGTCCAGCCCGACCCACTGGTGGGTCCAGACTGCTAGATGGGTCTGGTCTGCTTGGTCGGCCTGCACTGGCTTGGTCATCCTGAAGGCAGACCGTTACATCTTGATGGCCACGAACTTACGAGATCGTTTGCCAGTAGGTGGGTTTCCACCCTACCCTAAATAACAGTCAGCCATTTTCCTGACTGGGGTTTCACCAACACGGTGTTGCAGGGGCTGCGCTGCACCTTCCTTCTATTTTCAATTTTTCCATCGGCACCTGTGGGCACCGCCCTTGTCCCTTGTGGTCAGTTCGGGCCAACCACCTTCATCCCCCATGGTGCGTCGTTGTGCACCGCCTGACATCGCCCACTCTCAGTTACTATGAGTCTTCTATGTCCACCACCAGCCATTGCCGACATGGCGTGCTAGGTATTTCTTCCACGGGTCAACGAGAATGATCTAGTGTCCATTCTTGGTGTCATCTGTGCCTATAGATCTCTCGCGCTATCTCCATCATAGTGTTAACTGCTATTTCATGTTGTCGTTGTGTTTGCAATTATTTCCCAAAGTTCACATCAAGAATGAAGAGTTGGAAGGTACGGGCCTTGTTTGTTTCACCCACACCCTCCACGTTAAATGATATCAAGTGGGAGTGAAATTTAATTAATCAAAAAAACACCATAAGAAACCTGCTAACTAGAAGAGACATTTTCTAAAGATGATCTACGGAACCCCCCTATGTCGTTGTTGTCACATCATAATTTACTGGCACTCCTCACCGCTCACTGGAACCACCTCTCTCTTCAAGTGGTTGGCATCATGGTACTTCTCCAACATCACCACTTAGTGATTTCGTGCCAACTCTCTACCCCGAGTTCCATATAAATATGAGATGAGGGTGAGTAAGTAACGTGGAATTAATGAGGTTCACTTAATTAATGAACCATCCTAATTCAAATGGTGCAGTAAAAAGAATAAAGAAGATTCAATCCATTTAATGGATTGACGTGTCATTGGTCTTTCTACTTTCGTTAATCTATTGGAGGGAAGGAGAAAAAAATAAAATAATGTTGTTTTTTTTATTATTGTCATAAATGTCCAAAAAGAATATTTTTCTCCCATCCTTCTGCGACTGATGTGAGCCCTCCCTTAAGTGAATCACAGAACTATGGATCCAACAGTGACATCAGTTTTTTAATCTGAGCACCAGTTCAAAATATAGAAAATGATGTCCACACATTTACTTAACGTACCTTAAAAATCTGGAATTATTTTCAGGCACATCAGGACTCAGAATCATGCGCCGTCAATTTTTGCAGACACATAATAATTCAATATATTTTAAAAAAATTAGATGAAAAAATCAGGGTATTTACAATGATTTGTAAATCAATGTTTCATTATTTTGGTTTTAGTAAAATAAATAAATTATATGATAATGTTACCTTAAAATCTTCCAACATTAGATTAATTTCATGGGAATAACATTGTACCAGAAATTGAAATCAATTAGCACAAATTTCTGAGTGGTGATCCCAATTAAACTTTTGAACATTTCCTTATTTGGGTTAATAGGTTGGGCACATCCATACCATCAATCCTATAATTTGATGCATGTGTTTCTTGAAAAATAATATTTTCTAAAACCATTATACTCTGGTGCTCCTATTTTCTCAAGGACACTTGTTGTTTATTGTCTACCATTTCATTGGATTTAACATAATCAATTTGCGGTCCATCTATATTAGTAGCATTATCTTGTAAATAAGGTTGTTTTGCTTTAAATTGGGAGTAATAACTTTGTGAGAAACTTGTTCTTCTTTAGTACTAGTAGCATCGGTGTGTGAAAAGTCATTATCTGTGGAAGTAGTTACACTTGTAATTTATATTACATAATTACATTAGTGAACAGATAATAATATGATATATCATTATTTCTATTAAAAATAATATATAATCTAATTATTGAATGATATTTTTAAAATGTTTAATGGATTTTTTCCCTTTATTGAGTATCAAAATCCATTCATTTTGGTCTCATATGACAAACAATACTCTGTATACATTGGTATCGCTACAAACTGATTATGATGCCCTAATGAATGGTTCATAATCTATTGTATTGACATCTGAACCTTTAGTAGTTTTGTTTGATAACACAACAAATGACCAATTTCTGTTTATAGGAAATATAATATACTTTCACTTCGTATAATGCCATTATAAATAGTTTTCATTTGTAACCTTGCATAATAAAATCCACTTTCATTAATTATATTTCATATATTTCAACAAAACTTTCGATTTAATCTCATATACAATGATAAATAGGAACATGGATTGTAGTGTAATGAAACTCCCATATTTATTATGATTCCAAAGTATGAAATATTCATATAAATTGTATTTATATCCTTGGTACTAGATACATGAATCACTTTATCCCCATGTGTAAATCCAATATTATTCATGGTAATACATCCATAATTTTCATGTGAATATAATTTTTAAACATTTATTATATAAACATTACAGTATACTACAATAACAATTGGTCATATAGATGGCCATCGAAGTGATTCTAAAATAGAATATGGATTTTCAGGTGACTCCTTAAAAACATGTCCTCAAAACCATCCTATAAACTATTTATTATGTGTATTTGATATCCAATTTTCATCCCTCAATGTATTAAAATTACAAATAATTACTTTTTGGGTCTCAACATATGGAAAATATTCAATGTTTTTAGGAAAAATATAAATATGAATCTTCACCCAATCTATTATAGTATTGGTGACAATGTCCATTATAGAAATTTCTTCACCCCTAAGCCACCCGTTCTAATAAGATTTTAGTAGATTAATACTTTCCACATCAGAAAGGTATTCAGTATAGAATTGAAAGGATTCCTCAAGAAATTTTTTCTCCACAATAGAAAAAACGGACTGAATTTTATTTTTGATGTACACTTTCAGAATATTCATATACTGTTGATGGGGGTACAACCATCTATAATTTTAAGGTCCACATAGTTGAAACGATCTTATCAAGATAATCATTATCATAACCATCATATCATTGAATTATAGTGGGAAGAACCTCTCCATTTTACATAATATGAAAAAAAATCTTTTTTGGTTGTTTTCAATTTCACAGTGTCTTTATCTTTAACACATATATATTAGGAAAATAAATATACATTTGTTAATGTATGATGGAAATAATTTGTAAAAAGTGAATGTAATGCTATAGACATTGGATAATGCATCAAAACATCACAAACATGTGATTTTTTACCCTTTAACATTAAATTAGTAATTGAAATGATATTATTGATATTTTATAAATACTCTTATCAAAACATTAGATCATTTAGGAAGTTTAAAATCTAAAATCTATATATCCTTGAAATAGTGTAAGATTATGAAGGAAGAAAACTATGTTTTTCACTCTTCATTGGTGACAATTGTTTCCTAATTTCAATGATAATAATTTCTAAATTAGTCTGAATTCTATAATTTTTTATTCCAGGTTCATTTATAAATGTGAAAATGATAGTATCATATACATTTTTTAACATTCATAATATCGTGAAAATGTATGATGTAAAAAAAATTCTAGTATGGTAATAAAAAAATTGATCTCTTTTTCCAACCAATATTTGTAAGGATTTTTGAAAGAGTTTTAACAAAGTGGTTTTCATATCATTTATTATTTCAAACAATTTTCACATATTAATGGATACGGGTTTATAAATTATTACAAACTCTAGCTGATAGATTTTATCCATGATTGGTACTTTTTTCAATATGGAATAAATATATGATGTAATAGAAACAAAATATATGATTAATATTTCAACCTAATTGACTGTGTAAATTATTAAAAAATAGGGCACCCTTGATTTCCTTTGATGTTATATCTTGAAATTTTTCCATACGTAGGAGATTCATTTATAATACAACACAATATGTCTCTCAACATGAAATGTTCATTTCTGTAAGCATCATGAAATGTAACACCTGAAACCCACAGAATTATAAATCATCATTCAATTGATCCAAATAAACATAAATATCATAACCTAGTTATTTTTTTATTATATTAATAAGAGATAAAATAATGTATTTTTTATTAATGGACAACCACAGTTGAAATTTATAATTTACCAACATAACTATCCATGTAATGTGAGTGATTCATCGGAAAACAAAAGGATTCACTCCTCTTTTTAGATAGTTTGACGAAATGTTATATGGTCTTGCTTCCAAAATTCATAATAATCATGATCAATTATATTTCAATGAGGATATGATATCATGTGACAAAATTTCTAATTTTTATTTATTCTATTTCCCTTTCATGTTAATTATATTTCAGTCTCTTCACTTCAAAATAGATTCATAATCCTTGGAATGATTGGAATGTTATATAAAACAATTGTATAACTCGATTAATCATTCTTATATCAAGAAGAACCACACTTTGTTCATTTTCTATGTGATTTTTGGTACTTTAGAAACAATATAACATCATTTAGACAAGAATGTATTCTTTCAAAGATCATACACATTGAGTTTTTCATTTGTTAATCATCATATTATCTGAAAGGAATAACATTATCTTCTAGGATAAAATCATTAAAGATGGAAAATTTTTAGTAAAACTGTTTTCATTCCACTTGTTTCCATATATTAAATTATAGTATTTTAGTATGGCTTAAAATGTTTTTTATTTTGTAAATCTGATATACAATGGCATATTTTCATAGCTCATTGGCTTCTCAATTTTTTTTGAAAATCGTGAAGTTAATATTCAACTGTCATTCTCATTTCCTAAATACAATCTTAATTATAATTCACAACTATAAACACATCTTTGATATGATCTTCATCATTGTCCGTACAAATAATAAAATTAGATGATCTATATATCAAATTCTTATCCAGGTCAGTAGCTAAATTCATTTTTCCTAGTTTTTTCAATTAATTAAAACATTAATCTATTCTTTGATGTACTAGATGTCATTTCAACTACTCCTAAATAATATTTATTGAATAACAATTTCATAAAGATAATAAATGTTTATCAGACGGGTAATATGCATACTATTCAGTAGTCGTTATGAACTCTTTCACCCCAACATCATATTATTTTTTCATATGATTGGCATACATTCCTTTTTAAATGAAATCCATCATATTTTATTATGTAATATTAATATTTCAAAAAATAAATAATGCATAAATTTATGTATTAATAATAAATGAAATAATAAAAAATAAAATGAAGGAAATTCTCTCATGTCATTATAACTAACCCACTACCCTATACCTATGACATTCTAACAATCAATAAAATGAATCTATTAAGAGTAAATTTCATCTCTAATAATCAATTTATGATTAAATAGAAATAGTTTTGTACAACGATTAATTTTGAAATTAGGATAAATCATATACTCAATCAACCAGTAAGTTTTTTTTAATGGAGTAGGGATCCTAAAAAATGATTCTAATATTAGTAAAAGGGATTATTAAGTTAAAAATGAACATGTGAATAAAAAAATATGGCCTCTATTATTTCATAGAAATAATTTCATGCAATGTCAATAATTATTCTAGGGAATTATTTTATAAAAAACATTTAAATGTATAAAATTCACTCATAATTGAATTGTGTTCAAATGAGACCACTTTTAGAATGTATGATTATGTCCCTTTGTTTAGGGAAAAAAATTTAAAAAGTTTATACCAATGAGAATATAAATAAACTTGTATCGTTCAATTAAAACACAATAATAATTAAGGACTATGAAAAAAATTTAAAGAATTACTGTTAATTTTTTTATGAAATGATTTTCCCATATGTAACCATATTAAAATTTTAATTATAAATAATGGGTACATAACCCATATAGATAAAAATAATGTATAAAAAATTTAAATTTATGAATATATATTTATAGAATATATATAATATTTATTTTCAAATTCAAAAAAATATTTATAGAAACAATTCTTGTATATTGAGAAAATATTTTGTAATAATATAGAGAAAAAAGATTGTTTATACATTATAAATAGTTCCTTATCCATAAAATATCATTTTTTCTATCAAAAACTATAATATAATTAAATTTATTTTTTAAAATATAATCGAATATTTCAAAAAGTCAAAACAAAACACTTGTAAAGAAAGAATATTATATCTTATTGAGGACTAAGAAATTATAATAAAGTGATTATTTTATAAAAAATTTTCTATAGAACATATTTTATGAAGGATAAAACATATTTTCTTATTTATTAAGACATTAATAAATAAATACATGACATAAATATAATTAGTTATAAATACTAAAATAAACATTGAAACATTTATAGGGGATAAATAAATAATGATTTCTCACATACCTTGATTTTAATATATTATTATAATTACAAGGCAACAAAATTAGATAAACTTTAAACTAAGACAAATATATTAATAAAAAATTTAAAATTTTTAAAAAAATTAATCAAAAGTGATTCACTTATTAATTAAAATCTTTTACATAATAATATTTATAAATAAAAAATAAATATTTTGAAATTTTTAGATTTAATTTATACATAATTATCATTATAAATCAATTTAATAAACTTTATATTTTAATAAATATAAATTTTATTTTAAAAAAATATTAATATATTACCACACATATTATTTAAATACATATAATTTTAATTATTTATAAATTACACTAACATTCCCCAAATCAGAGGCGTCATCCCATCGGTCATCGAGACACTAATGGGAACCACCACATATGATGTCCACATGTATGAACACTTCAAAACAATGAGCAAAATTTAATTTCCATGAAAACAATTGCTAATTCAAATCATTCAACCAAATGACTACTGATCCTAATCATTATTTGAACCCTAAATAAAAAGTATTAAAACACTATGAAAATAATTATTTGTGTATCATAGATAAAGGTAGTTAAATGAAACAACTCATAAATGGTCAGTTTCTTGAATTGTTGGTAGGAGAGTGAGACATTGAGGATGGTAGCGTTTGAATATAACTACACTGGTAGTAGTCTAAGAGCTACACTCTCTTGTAAGGGAGGATATCGACTAGGTTGAATGTGTGATGGGAGTATGGTTGTGTCACACCACATGTAGTGGATATTTATATTCAAATAGAATAAATCTCGGAAGGATGGTTAATGGATCCTGATTAAATAGGAGTTGAAATAATCACATAACATAGCTTTTGAGAGGATTGATTCATTAAGATGATCGCGAAAGAGTAGTGATAGTGATACATTTCTGTGAATGATTGAATGACACGAGTGAGGAGGATTCTTTTAGGATTATATTTAAATAATTGTGAATTCATCTTTCTAGGATTTCAAAAAATTGTTCATTATGAGTGATTTTATCCGTGATAAAATAGTACGAATTGAACAAATAGATCTTTATCAATGATAAAATTATATCACTAATCAATATATATATTTAATAGCTCTTTTTTTGTACTGAAAAAATAAACCTTTATCTGCAAAAAAAATTGTGTTGATAAAGACCTAATTTTAATAATATTAAAAATGTAATTTCAATTTTTAAATATATATAATTATAAATAAATATTTCAATTATAGAAAATATGTATTTATAAATATTATTATATGTATCTAATTATTTTATATGGATATCCTACATGATTTTTGACATGTTTCCTCTTCTTGAATATCCTTATTTTATTAATAAAATTGGATTTATGCGTTTATTTTCAAAATCCATTACTGATCTATTTTTATAAATATATTTGAAATTATTTTTATATGATTATAAATATATTTTTTAATGGTAGGGATGAAGCCCTTTTTCTAAAAGATCAAGAAAAATAAAAAAAGAATATGGGGTCAGCCATAGAAGAATTTTGCTCATCAATAATAAAAATACACATGCCCATCTGTAACATCCCGGTTCTGGAAGCCACCCAGAGGTTCCCCATACTCGGTTGGTCACATGGCCTCAAGCACATTTACTCAAATGCCAGAGGTTTCTGACTAGTTGCGAGGGCCATAGGTGTGATAGTGGGGAAACTATTCCCTCATTGGAAGAGTAAAATAGTGGATGTATAAAGATATCAACAACTGAAGTAGTAATTATAACATACAATAGTAAACAGCGGAAGACTGAATGAAGAAACAACATGAGCACATATATAATGATGCATGATATATGTATGAAAAGGAAGGCATCCAAACAAACCAAAATGTTGTAATACAATATTAATAAACCAGATATCAAAATAAAATAGATAAACAACTCATCAATATCGCAAGCCTCACCATGGTCTCATACTCCCCAACACCTCAGCAATGAATTACCTGAAGTAGAAGGGTGATTTCATTTATCTATACCTACACCAATCTAATCTGTTTGGGCCCAAAAGCATGACCCAAATAAGGTGTGAGACTAAATACCATTAGGAAACCTCCCAAAGATCTGTTCCTAATAATCAGTAAATATATATGGCAGGTAATAAGTCAAATATGCAATAAAACAAGGAATCACACAGTAGTGAACATTCTTACAATATCAACGCATTCAATTTCATATATCAATAAAGAAGGTAATAATAGAAGATAAACCTCTAGGAAGTACACACATAGCCTATCCCCCAATGGTTCAACCAAACAAGTACAAGAAACCTTCTTGGAATCACACATAGTCTAACCCCTCTTCTTCACCTGAAGTATATACTCTGAGAAAGCACTCAATGCCAATTCCCCCTATAGTCTAGTATCGGTACTAAAGGCTCTTTGGGGAAGCACTCAAAGTCTATTCTCTATGTAGTCCACATAAAAAACTACATACACTCTAAGGAAGAATATACTTCAATTCCTCCTATGGTCTTATATCGTAATATTATGAAAGACACTCTGGAGAAGCCCTTACATCCATTCTCCCTATGGTCTACTACACTAGGTTCTCACGACCCTGTGTAAGTCAACAAGTACAACAAAGCATATTTGCCAAAGTAAACCACAATACCTACTTGGATAAAATTCTATAGTATAAAATCATGTTAGAAAAACAAACACTCTATCCCACAACACTAGGCAT
The DNA here is from genome assembly GCA_963277665.1 of Viscum album. Lineage (NCBI taxonomy): Eukaryota > Viridiplantae > Streptophyta > Magnoliopsida > Santalales > Viscaceae > Viscum > Viscum album. The sequence goes on from OY728162.1 coordinate 44,926,413, forward strand.
GGGAAACAAGCAAGGCAGCCAAACAGGCTGAGCAGAACCAAACGGTCACAAACAAACAGGCGGGGACAAACACTTAAAAATAATAGAAATTAACCCTATTCAAATTCAATTAACCCCTATTCAAGAATAAAAGAACATCAGGAAATTAATAGGGATAAAAAGTAAACATGCAATACCCTATTGAAGGGTATTGTGAAAATTTTCACATATAACTGAAAGACTTTCAACAGAATGGAACAAACCACCTAACATGGTGTTAGAGATTGTTATATGTGATCCTCAAGACTTGACTCACCTTATAAAATCGTAAATCTACTAAAAAGACTAAAATGTTCAACCAATGATATCACATGATAGATGAGAAATCAACGGATGGTGTTCTATGAGAAAAGAGAACTCACCAATTTGATTCCAATGCAACCGACGATGTTCAATTCGGAAGACGGACGCCCGTTCAAGTGCTCGGAAAAGACTCATGGCCATACGATGCATCTGGATGAGACAAATAAGGATGAGGTTTTTATTTAAATTAAGTGTGACCCCTATCTATTTAATGATAAAAATTTACATGGAGTGTACTTTCCGTTACAGAGCCCCACTTTAGGCGATCTCTAGGTCACCACACACGACCATGTGCAAGACCGCTACATGGATAGCACACGGATACCTATGGTAACTAAGTACACGACGTGTACTTGTAAATTACATGGCATGTACTTAAAAAATTTCCATAATCTACTCTTTTCCTCAAAAAATCATAAAAAGAGAAACATACCTAAAATGACGATTCAGGTTTTTACAAAATTCCACCCTTAATGAAATTCATCACTGAATTTCCCTTGCAAGGCAGCGTAGAAGAACAACCATAGAACAGCTCCGGCCACTATGATAGTACATCGGCCTCCCCCTCCCAGGTCTCATCTAGTACTCACCCATGCTTCCATAGCACTCATACTAGAGGAACAAACCATCTATAGGGAACCCTCGTACATTGATCAATAATCTTGATCAGATGCTCCTTGAACAATGCATCCACATCCAACTCGACTTCCTTCGGCTGGAAATCATGTGATGGGTCTGAGAAATAATGTCAAAGCTGAGAAACTTGGAAAACATCGTGCATATCCTGATACCTCTGAGGTAACTGAAACTAATTGTCTATTGTCCCAAATCTCTCCCAAACCTCAAATAGCCCGACGTACATCGGGAAAATCTTACCCTATCATCTAATCATCATGTGTCCCAACCTCAATGTCACACATGCAACGATCTGATCTCTGAACTCAAACTCTAGAGGTCATCTTAATGGATCCAAATAAGACTTCTATCGAGACTATGCAATAGCCATCCTCTTCATAATCAACTCTATCTGATCTGTGATCTCCTGGACAAGATGAGGTCCCAATATAGCTACCTCACCTACCTCCAGCCAACATAAGGTTGATCGGCATGGACTACCATACAAAGACTCATAAGGTGCCATCTTAATAGTATCTTGGAAACTATTGTTGTAGGAAAACTCCAAAAGAGGTATGTGATTATCCCAAGAACCTCCAAAATCCATAATACAAGCTCAGATCATGTCCTCAAGCACCTGAATCATACGCTTAGACATGCCATCTGTTTGGGGATGGTAAGCTATACTCAAAAGCACTTGTGTACCCAAATCCTTCTAAATCCCCTGCCATACCTGAGAAGTAAAACATGCATCCCTATCTGAAACAATGGAGTGTGGAACTTTATGTAGACGTACAATCTATCAGATGTGAAACCTTCCTATCTCATCAACATAGAAGGTATCGTTGATCAGAAATAAGTGAGAAACCGTAGTGAGTCTGTCAATGATGACCCAAACATCAGTATTCCCTTGAAGAGACCTTTCAAACCTATCACAAAATCCATCGTGACGTCATTCAACTTCCACTCGGGAATGGGAAACTGCTGCAAAAGACCTACTGGTCGTTGATTCTATGAATTCACCTAGTGATGGGTGGAACACCTTATGATGAAATCAGCAGTTTCTCTCTTCATACCCAAAAACCAATACTGATGGTGTAGATCACGATAAATATTGGTGACCCAATGATGAACTACCCAAACTGAGGAATTAAAGACCCGCATCAGCTCCTCCCTTATGTATCCTGGAACCCATACATGGCCATGAAAAATATATTTCTCGTCCTCTCCTATGGTCCATCTAGGAATAGAGTCCTATCCTGACACACTCTATTGTAAGACTAGGCCTTCTGAATCTGGTAGCTTCCTCATTCTCACTGAATCAAGAAGAGGAGATGTAATAGCTATAGAAGATAGAAACATCTACACATGTCTATCTTACTCCACCAATTTCACTCCGATAATAGAGCCATAAGCTTCCACTTACTACTAGCCTCCTAAATTGCATGTACTTGACTCCTCCTACTTAGCTCATCATTAACCACATTTCCATTCCCAAACGTATATCCATGATCAATGTCAAAGGACTAAAGGTACTCTACCCACCTTTTCTATATCAAATTCAGGTTATGTTGAGTGACGATGTACATGAGAATTTTTTGGTCATTGAAAACCATAAAAATTTCTCCCAAAAGATATTGTCTCCAAAAGCGTAAAGCATGAACAACAGAAGCCAAATCAAGATAGTACGTCAGATAATTCCACTCATGTGGCCTCAACTGCTGAGACCCATACACAATGACGCCTTCTCCCGTCAAAGGCACAACTCCTAGACCGATACCTGATGCATCACAGTACACATTATAACTCTTTCTAGGATTTGGGAAGACTAGTATCGGTGCTGAAGTCAACCTCCCTTTCATATCCTGAAAGGGGGACTCACAATAATCTGACCATAACAACATTTCACCATTCTATTTTAGACCAATCAGTGGTGCTGATAAGTGTGAAAATTCCTGTATAAAATTTATTTAGTACCCAGCCAACCCTAGAAGACTCTGCACCTCAAAGAAATTATTCATATTCTCCAAGAAAATACTTCTTTCACTTTCTCTGGGACTACTAATACTCATATCTAGGAGATAACATGTCTCATGAAGTGAATCTGGTCCTTCCAAAAGTGGCATTTTTGGAGCTTAGCGTATAACTGATTCTCTCTCAGTGTACTCAAAACAATCTCAAGATTAGTGGCATGGTCGTGTCGAGTGTGAGAGTTCACAAAGATATCGTCTATGAAGGAAACAATGAAATAATCCAGGTATGGATGGAACACTTGTTTCATCAGTTCCATGAAGACTGCAGGCACCTTCGTTAGACCAAACGACATAACTACATACTAGTATAGATCATACCTGCTCCAGAAGGCTGTGAAAGGTATATCAAATAGTCTAATGTGTAACTTATGGTTACCAAACCTCAAGTCAATCTTCGATAACACCCAGGCTCCTCGAAGCTGATTAGAGAGATCATCAATCCAAGGTAAGGGATATCGGTTCTTTACTGTCAACTGGTTCAACATCTGATAATCAACACATAGACTGAGGGTACAGTCCACCTTCTTCACAAACAGTAATGGAATACCCCAAAGAGATGTACTGGGTCATATGAAACCCTTTTCTTCCAACTCCCCTAACTAATTATTGAACTCCTATAAACCTGGTGTTGCCATACTATAAGGAGGGATGGACACAGGTACCACTCCTAGTACAAGCTCAACAGAAACTTCCACCTCAAGATCTAGAGAAAAACCTGAAAAGTCATCTGGGAAGAAATCCTGAAAATGATCCACCACTAGAGGAAAGTCCATATATGAAGTCCCCTGGTCATCCAGATATATACAAGAAATATTTTATGTATCTCCTCCCATCCCATGATGCTCAGGTTATGCTCTGCTCGCTTGAACATCCCATTCGCCCTTATGATGAAATGATTCACCATTTGGTGATGTGAAACTCACCCTACGGCGATAGAAATCAATGACTGAATATGAAGATAACTAACCAGATTATTCTGAGAATGACATCATAACATGTCATATCTTGGACATAGAGGTCTCATAAGAAGTAACACCCACCAACATCAATAGGGAACTCCTTGCACTAACATACACTAGTCGTTATTGTCCCCAAAAGTGTGTCTAGAGTCATGATATCGACCGAAAAAAAGATATAGAGCCCAAGGCACTCCAAAAAAACAAGAGATATAAAGGTATGTGAAGACCTTGTATAAAAAAGAGCAGAAGATAAAACTATGTGAACTAGGATCGTACCACGAACTATAGAGGTTCCGAGGTCCTATTCTACTGGGTCTGCTCTAATGAAAATCCCTGGCCTGAATTGTGGCCCTATGACCCTGCCTAACCACTCTGATCTGATCCACCCTACTGTCACTGCATTCTTAGCGACTGACTACCATGGCCGTGACCTCCACCTCGGCCTGAACAGCTGGAAGAACTCCATTTCCCTAACTGATTTGAAACTGGTGGTGTTTCTCCTAAATGAGGAATCATAGAAGAACCCCTATCTCTAGCTACTGGTGAGATGATCTGAAGAAACCTTTGAAGAAGAACCATCTTGCTGCACGATCAGCACTCCACTCGCTCTCTCGGGAAATGTGTCCTTGTATGCCTACTCTTCCCGTAATGGTATCATACCACCTAGCTACCTAACGGTGCATCCCGCCTACTCAGATCTCCTTGTGTAGTCTCCCTGCGGTGCTTCCTACTATTAGCTTGCGAAAGAGTAACTCTGTATATCAAGCCGCCCAGTCTCACAACTCCATAATCTCTCAGATTGTGCTCTGTGATCAGTTCCTTGTTGAAGATAGAATCTATTAAAGTCAACTAGTAGATGTTCACCTGTGATTGGATGTCCTACATGAGACCATCCTCAAGCATATTTTCTAGGAACAACCCATCTCCCCCAAGGATGTGTGTGAAGCACTGAAGCTTGGTGAAGCGAGAGGAATACTCTATAACAGAAAGTGTACCTTTCTCCAGACTCATAAAATCTTGGGCTTGACCAGCCCACAAGGTTTCTAGATTGAAGTAGTCATATAAGATACATTGGAACACCACCCAAGTCATATCCTTCTGATGTCCTACCTCTAAGATCACATCCCACCATCTCTTGGTGGAATCCCAAATGATATATGTAGTGAGTTTGACCCGCCACTCCGGAGGCATATCCAGATGCTCAAAGATCCTCAACATGGCTTCTAGCCATGACTCTTCATCCTAGGGTCCTCCATCCCATGAGAAAGTGGGAGGATGATGCTACTGAAAGACCCGCGTCAAATCCACCATTGACATGGTAAGAGGTGGATCTCCCTAAAAGGTCTGCATCATCCTCAAAAATCCCTCCCTGAACTTTTCATTAACACCTATATCAGGTTTAACTTCTTGTTCCCAAATTGGCACAAATGGAGGATATGTAGGATGTCTCTGATCATCCATATCTTGCATTTGATAACTTCCTTGTAACTAGCAGACAACCGGAGTGTGTCTCGGTGGCCTGACTCTGCAAGGTCAAACACACAACCTAGCTAAAGATTATCATGGACTTAAAACCGAATATATAATAAGGGAACAGGAGAAAGAAAACAATCATGTTTTGTAAAACATTACCACACTGTGTGTATGTCCTCTACAAAGTGTGTTCCCTTAAGCAATTCACATGGGCATGTACTCTTGCCACAACTGGTCGTGTAACGCCCCAAACACACAGCGTGTTGTCCTTACACATGACACGCACATGAATCCCTTTTCCCCTACCAGATTCCCCTTAAACAACTATGCCACACGGTTCTCCTTGAAGAAGACTACATGGTGTGTTCGTGCTAGATACGACGTGTACTAGACGAGCTTCTCCGAACTGTTTTTTCAGTGACATGGACGGATACACAGCTCAGACTAAATTGCGTGCTCCATCCGGACATGGCGTGTACTTGGAATATTTTTCCAACCTGTGTTGTTCATTATTTGATTGGGTACGCAGATTATACTACACGGCATGTTCCAGATGGACACGACATGTATTAGAAGAGAATAAACTAACTAGTGTTGATTGTGACATGACCAGTTACATGGTTCCTACAACACGGTGTCTACATCTGGTACATGGCATGCCCTACCAAAGATTTCCAAACCCAGTGTCCCTTCCAACATAGTATGATACACTGTTAAATACTACATGGTGTGCACATTCAGTACACGGTGTGTAAATATGAAAAATAGTTTCTTCCCAAATAGGACACATAACATGTTTTTATCACTACTCACCAAGTATTCTATTTTTTTCCTAATAGTAAGCCTTACAAACTATCCCAGAAGCCCAAAAATTACAGAAATGAGCATTGAAGTGTCAAATTATGATCCATGAGGGCCCATAATCCCCACGAATCAATGATTTACATCTTATACATGTCATAAACAAGCATAACAGGGCAATGATATACCAAATTCCTGTCCATGATGGCCCATAAGACCTCAAGAACAAAAGTTTGGCATTCATTACAACCAAAACATAGACAATAATACCCTATAAAATAGAATGTATTCAATAAAGGCATCTATCACAACAACATGTATATATAGGAAAACATCTATCACAACAACATCCAATCGCTAATTCACCCCAAATGGAATGGCAAAAATTCATGACATGTCATTTCAAGCACGTACCTATATGATCTATGAGATGGAATACCCTCATCTCATCGGGTTGCAAAAGAAATAAAACCTCAATAATATCAATGATAACAACACAAAGCATGTGAATCACCCAATGGTGAAAATAAAATCAACCGTAAATTTGAAAAACTAAAAAATTATAATAAAGAGGTAAGTTTGATTTTCCATGTAAATAGGTTAGCTAATCCCGAGCATAGATTATTACCAAGTACCAATTCCATACTATCCCTGTCTATAGGCTCCAAACATTAAATCAAGAAGAAAATAATTCCTTTGATACCACTTTGTAATTTCTTAGTTCTGGAAGCCACCCAGAGGAGCCCCTTACCCGTTTGGTCACATGGCCTCACGGGAATTTCCCTGAATGCCAGAGGATGCCGACTAGCAGCAAGGGCCTTGGGTGTGATAGTGGGGAAACTATTACCTCATTGGAAGAGTAACACAATGGATGTAAAAAAGATAACAACAACCGAATAAGTGATAATGACATACAACAGCAAACAGTGGAACACTGAAATAAGAAACAACATGAGAACATATATAATGAGGCTTGATATATGTATGAAAAGGAATGTAATAAAACAAAACACAATTCTGGAATACAACAGTACTAAACCATATGAAAAATTTAAATAGATAAACAACTCCTCAGCATCGCTAGCCTCAGCTTGGTCCCATGCTCCCCAGCTCCCCAGCAATCATGAACCTAACGAAGAAGGGCTCTTGCCCTTATCTATAACTACAAAAATCTAATCTATTTTGGCCCAAAACCATGACTCAAATAGGTTTTGAGATTAATTCCTAATAAGACACCACCCAAAGATCTGTTCCTAACATTCAGTAAATATATATGGTAGGTAATAAGTCAGAGTGCAACAAAATAAGGAATCACACCACAGTAAACATTCCTACAGTTTCCACGGATTGAAATTAATATATCATGAAAGTAACTAATAAAAGTAGGTAACCCTCTAGGAAGTACACACACAGCCTATCCCCTCAGGTTAAACCAAACAAGTATAAGAAACCCTCTGGTAATCACACTTAGTCTAAACCCTCTAGATCAGCTTACACATAGACTCTCTGAGGAAGCACTCACCACCAATTACCCATATAGTATTGTTTCAGTACTAAAGGAACTATAGGGAATCACTCAAAATCAATTCCACAAGTGGCCCACATCGATGAACTACAGGATCTATGGGGAAGAACTTACGTCAATTCTCCCTATTTTCTCAAATCGTAATATTATAAAAGACACTCTAGAGAATCCCCTACGTCTATTCTTTTTATGGTCTACTACAATAGGTTCTCATGGCCCTGTGTAAGTCAATAAGTACAGTATTTCATATCATCGAAATTAATCCTTGTGAACTACATGGATAATCTTCTACAGTATAACATCATGTCAGAAAAACAAACACTCCACCCTACAACACATGGCATGGCAAACAGGTAAGGCGGCCTAACAGTCTAAGTAGAACCAAATGGTCACAAACAAACATGCATGTGAAAATATGTCCAAATCATATAAATTAACCATTTTCATATTCAATTAACCCATATTCAAGCATACATGCATATTAGGAAATTAATAGTGCTTAAATGGTAAACACACAATACCATGTTCTAGTGCATTAGACAAATTTTCACATATAACTCAATGAATTTCAATGAAAAGGCACAAACCACCTACCTCAATGTTTGGATATCATTATATGTGAACCTAATTCCATAAATTTCCATATAATTTCTTATATATTTAAAAAACATATAAAACATTCAACCAATGATATCACATGAGAGAGGAGAAATCAAGGTATTTTGTTCTAGGAGAAGAAAGAACTCACCTATGCGATTCCAATGCAACTGAAGGTGTTCGATTCGGAGGACAAACACTTGGTCGGTGGATTAACAATTATTTTTGGTCGCACAATGCTCCTAGATGATACAAATGAAGAAGAAGGTGTTTCTGCCAATTAGACGTGACCCCAGTCCGTTTAATGGGAAAAAAGTACATAGAGTGTACTTTTTAAGTACACAATGTGTACTTTCCCTTACCAAGCCCCGCATTAGGATGCCTCCTGGTCACCACAAATGGATGTGTGCAATGCCTCTACAAGGCTATCACACAGCTAACTGTGGTAACTGAGTACATGATGTGTACTCATAAAGTACATGGAGAGTAAATTATAAATTTCAAGAAACTTCTCTTTTCCTCAAAAACTCTAGAAAAATAAAAAAATACCTGAAAAGACGATCTGGGTTCAAACAAAAAACTTTTCAAAATATCTGCCCCAACTATAAATTTCTTTTAACATAGAAAACATCTATTAATTCATACAAATATAAAAAAAATTCCATCTTGTATTCTGACCTTGTCTCTTTGTTTTAAACTATTTCTAAATCACTTTAGTCATCTATATTCTAATTAATATTTCAGAACAAAAATATATATATCAGGTGAGTATTTAAGAAATATTTAATTCTCCTTAGTAGTCATATCCTTATCAAATCCATTTCAATTTTCAATTTCGACCTCTGCATCGATTTCCATTTTTGAATCAGCTGCATTGGATGAATTTTTAGGTTCTATACTATAATTTTCAGTCTTCCCCAAAGGAGTTGTTTTCTATCATGGAATAGAAGATCCACCACAACAGTCCAATCCAACTTATATATATGGAAATATATTGGAAATGATGATCTGGATAACTACTTTTTTGTTCCCTTTCCATCTACCATGGTATCATCAATACTACTACCACTTGTCTTATCTTTGAAAAAATCAACATGATAATTTGATGCATAGGGACTAATTTGAAGTGATCACTCCCTGAACATCCTAAAAAACATTTATTGAATGGTTATTCTATCACATATTTTCCTTTATATCCATTATGTTCCTATATATTTTCATCATTCATCAATTATCGATCAACCTCAACCTAAACTTATAATTCTAACATTTTCTGATCCAACTCATTGTTTATTTGAGGGGATTAATTTTCAACAATAGATCATACAAACATCGACATTTAAGGATAAATAAAATAATTAAAAAGAAGTAAATACTTCCTTAATTTACCTTCCTTGTTTGAAGGAAAAATCCACTACTCTTCATTACTTCTTCTCTTAAGCTCAGGAGAAAAATTTGAATAAGAACTCTATGGTATCCCAATCTACTAGTTCTACGAATATGATCCATATATGGTTTTCCCATCCATTTTCTTCCATTCAGCTACATATTTATTCTAATGGAGATGTTTGACATCATTTATCTTGATATCAGCTACTTTACCTTCTAAAGAATCAAACTGTGCAGTATCATTTAATACGTCAACTTTATTTTCAAGTTTCATGTTTCCCCTTTTCATGAAATAATTTTTTTTACCCTTCTTAAATTTTCTTACCTCATTTACCTTCATGGAACAAAAATTGAAAACAATGTCCCTACAACAGTTGTCCTGATATTTCCCAATACATTGACAGACCAGGAATAAGGGTGTCTATTTTTGAACTCAATTTTTTAAGACCAATCCTAATAAAACATAGAGATAATAAATTTTTTAATCAGGGTGTATATAAAATAGACCATCACCAAAACAGGGGAGTAATATGAAAATATATATTGTTTAATATCTTTTTCCATGTTGATAGGAACCCCTATCATAGATAAAATATCAAATGAAACATGGTTTCCACAAAATCCAATTAAGACTGATAATTTTAATCAAAATTTGTTCTCTTGTATTCTAATGTTTTAAAGGATTATATCCATAATCCCATTCTTGTATAATAGTCTTAATAATATTTAGGTAAACGAAGCCATGTCCAAAAGAAAATTTCATTAAATAATTAACAAGGAATATATTTGAGAAGAAATCCCATACAATTGGAATATAAGTCCAATATGAGAATTCCAACACTATTGATAGAATATGAACATGGTCCTGATAATGACTTGGTTTAAAACAAATATTTAGGGTAATTTGAGAAATTATAGAATTTTTTTTGAGGAAAAACCTCTTAAGGAATACATATAGATTAGAAACCAACTAATATGTAAAACCCTTCGTGGTGATATAAACCTATCCATTATCTTCTAATGATGAAACATGACTTCAATTAACATCTTGCCTCACCATTAATACTATACATGAGTCTGAATCATTAATTAAAACCACTATTAAGGGAACTCTCCGGTCCTGATTTCCACCATCCAAAAGGTCTATCCCAATGTCAGGAGGATATTACATCTCCTATAGAGAATGGACAAAACCCTAGGTTTCGCCACCATACTGACATAGTGAACTACTCAAGGACCCCATCATTAATTATATATATATATATATATTAATATATAAAGATATATACTTATATATATATATATAAATATTTATTATTAATATATAATTATTATAATTTTATAAATATTTAAATAGTTAATATTTATTGATATTTATTATAAGTAAATATATTTTAATGTTTTTATATAAAATTATAAATTTAATTATATATGATATTATAGATGGGTCTGGTTTTTTAATATAATTTCTATCAATCCTTAAATGGAGATTAGTGCTCCAAACACATGGCTTATCCATCTCTTCAACCTATGGTTGATATCATTCTTATACAATGATGACTCAACTCCCACAAACATGTGGGTTCTAGAATGGAAATTTGAAAAGACATTCAGGGAGCGACTGTTGTGACTAATTATATTGATGATAATACATTAAATCACTATTTATCTCTCTTCACGGGTTCGTTAGTATGTGCAATTTTTTATAAGGGGTAGTATTATCATGTTAATGATGATATATTATTGGTGTCGGAACACATGTAAATTAATAGGAATTATATAATTAATTGACTTGTTTTCCCCTAGGGATCTAAGATATGGAAAATCAGGGATCTTTTTGAAAATATTTTGGAATTTTGGGGCTTTACAATTTGTAAATACATCTCTCCAAGACCTATTTTTTTACATTATCTTCCCTTTATGAAAATTAATGATTCAGACATGGGGATTTGGTTCAGTCTCTCTCATGATTGGTTTTCTGATCATCTGGGTATAAGACAAAATCATTAATCACCTAGAGGTTATAAATTCCTCAAACCAGTAACGGTACAAGTTATATGAGTTAAATAGGATAATTTGAAAACCTAGGATCATTTATAAAATATTGTAATTATTTTTGTGGTTCCCATTAAAATGGATAGATAAACTCAGATTTCAAGATTCAGCCACTATTCTTGTTTTTTTGTTGTTGATATAAACTTGTATTATACCTTATATGATAGAGTATTTATTTCTACTGATGATGATAATATTGATTTTAGAATTGAGTATAAAAAGTATCTGCAGTCTTCTATGGATTGTAATCACATATGACATGACATTTTTAATTGAAAGAGATCTATTGTTTGTGTTTTTTCTCTACATGGGAGCCTGCGGAATGTTAATATTTAAAAAGGATTCTATTTTTGAAATCCAACGATCAATGTTGTCTTGAAAATGATTACCAAGATTATCCTCAAGTTAGAGGAGAGGAAAATTAGGTTATCTAAAAGGGAGAGGGTTATGATCATGATCCTAGTCATGGTGTGTATTTAGTTTGGCTGGATGATCTCTCTAAAGGTAAATCTACCGAACCTTCAATTACATATTAACTCATTAGAAATAATCCTACACTAGTAGAGAATTCCTCTTACCATAGGTAATGTGATGATGATATGGATTCCATGGAATATCATGTTTCGAATACCACAAAGCATGTTTATGAAATGGATCATAATGGGAAGCAGGATATTTGGTCATCGGAGGATATTGTGGGACAAGGGATGGATGAAGGAAAAAAATTCAACAGATGGTGAAATGGAACATTATTTTTCTAATAAACAACTCTTTAAAGAACTTATTTTTTTTCCAAGATCTAGAAAATGTTTGAAAACATTGGATAATGAAGTCAATATGAAATCAAAGTATATAACTATTCCTCAAAACAAGGGATTGGTTGAAATGATATTGGTTAAATCTTTTCCTATAGTTGTTGCATATATGAGGATAGGTTTTCTGGATGGTCATCTGTTAGCATTCACCATGGAATTTGTAGGTTGTTTTCCTCTAGCTAATCAAGATGATTTTTATCCCATGTTGGATCACACCAATCGAAGTGAAATTCATTATCCTTATATTTTTTAGGACACATCTGATGTTAAATCTTCTGGGTTTTCCAAAAGAAATGATAACACTTATAGGATCTAAGATAGTGGTGCAGATGATCTGCCCAAGATTTTTGGACATGAGATGGCCACCCCAGTGGCTCCAACTCTAGTTTAAGATTATTATCATGGCCATATTAAGGATGTTTTTATGAAACTTAAGATATTAGGTTTTCCCTAAATGTATATTGATAGTCAAAAATTTTCCAAGGAGGTTCACCTGGTAGTTGTGTCCTTGTAAGTGGTTTCTATAGGTCACATGAGTTTAAGAACTCCTGGTAAAAATATGGTTTCTTCTTTATAACATGTAAGTAATAAGATCGGGCACTCCCTTGATAAATATGATTAAACATAAAATGAATCTTGGAGGTTTTTATTTCGTGATTCTAATTCTCGAGATGAGGTACAAGGAGTTGTAATTGAAAAAATCCAAGATTCTAAAAATGAATATCTGATCATGGATAAGATCACCTTCTCCAATTATTTTCAAGTTCCTAATTAGTCTAATGAGTTGCCCTTGGAGTTAGTGAGTGATATGGTATTTAGTGTTTGACAACATATGCAGGTGACATTGAATGATGTGGTCTCTAGAGATATGCTTGCTGCCTAAAATACTGAACCATCTTTGGATGAAGGCCATGAGCCATGGTATTTAGAAAATAACTAGATGCATGGCCAATATCTTTATGGCATAGTCCCACATTGTATGGAATGTAGGGTCCCCACTATTTCCTTTGTAATTTAATTTGACTTTTATGTTCAGTGAGGGCCATTTGTTGATTACATCTTCTGACATTTTTTATTTTTCTTATGGCCTGCTCTTCCATGCCTATCCATTCTTCTTGTCAGTAGCTTTGAATTTTAATAAATGGGATAATTTATTTAAAAAATTACCCAAACCTCTCAAAAATAAATATTAAATAAATTTATACAATTATATAAATATATATTTATTTATATATTTATATATAAATATATATAATTATAAATATAATGAATATATTTATATATTAATATATAAATATATATAATTATAAATATAATTAATATATTTATTATTTGAATATAAATATTATAAGTTTATTATTATTTAAATAAGAATTTTTATTTATAATTTTAACTATTAATAAAAATATTTATATAATTATATATATATATTTATTTATTAATAAATAAATATATATATGGATATAGGAATGAGAGAATATTAGTTTGGTGATCCCTGGTGATTGTGGTTCCTTTGAACATCCATGGAGCGTGAATTTTTTCTCTTCCCTCTCTTGTTTATTGGGAGTATTGTTCATCTTTCTTAATCACATGGCTTCACAATGAATTATCTCAATGGTATATTCTACCCATGTATCGACCTCAGATGTGGATATTTCCTAAAGATTCAATTTTGTAAGAATTATTTTATTTCATGCATCTCACAATTAAAAGTTATTAAATAATGGAATATTTTAGACCTAATTGATATTTGAGCCGCAATTTGGGGATTTTTTGATTTTATGTGTGTCTTGAACAACCATGCATTTTTCCATATCATATTCTATTCTGCATAATTGAAAGGTATATCTATGAGTTTGGACTTGGTTAATAAGAGGTATGGTATTATATGAGTTCATGACTGGAGATTAAAATTCAAACAATATGTTTTCCAAGATACGAGTGCACGAGTATGGATTAATATCTGAGGTCTAAACTGGGTCTTATGGAATCCAAGAATTGAATTTGATATTGATTTTACAATAATCACTTAATTCGGGTTGGATTCTTCCAATATGATGGTTAATTTTGGTCACCCTTCTTGGGTTTTGGTTGAATTTGAGATATATATAACCATTATATATAATGTTGTTCTCTCCACACCCAAGGATGATATCAATCTCAAGATTTATTTTGAAAAAAAATTCTTTTTTTCTGAATCTTGTCAAAATTTTGGGCATTTAATGTCTAATTGTAGGGGAAACCTATGTTGTTTTAATTTTCATTTGATGGTTCATGACATTTACCACAATCAAAAGAAGAACATTAATGTGAATTTCCATGATATTTAAAATCAAGATAAATTCTATTACATAAGATATTCTTCCTAACCCTCTCTTTATAGAAATTTCAATTCCACAAATGGTTAACCCCATGTAATTATTAAAGCCTCTTCATATATAATTAGTGAAGTTGATTTGTAATGTATTCCCATGGACAATAGATGAAAAGAATATAATATTATTCATACTAAATATCATTATAATTAAAATGTGTTGGTTTCTTTTGCTCATCTGATTGAAAAACCCATTAAGACTTGGGCTGACATAACCTAGGAATGTAATCTATCTATTGTGAAATTTTCTATCAATTATTTACTAATTAGGGATATAAATGTTGAAAATGATGTATAAAAATTAGGTTATATCCATGAAGTCATGGATTCTTCTACACAAGAGGATGTGGACTAAAATCGATGGTAGGAAAAATAAATTATTTCTTCTAAAAGATACAATGGAAAGGCCAATATAAGTGTTGTCACATTCAAGACTAAAAAGGTTCACTACCCTATTTATCAATAGTATAGTTAGAATATACCTGTGATTATCAAAGAGAAGGTTTTTGGGTCTCTTAGAATGTCTAGTTTTATTAAACCCATCAGATCCCACATGGAATCATCTATCATAAATTTGGCTATTAATGAATCATCATCTTATTCTTTTCTTATACTGGAATATGGTTGTACAATGGATAAGTTATACTGTGGAAAATGTTCATTATTATCGATGGTCCAAATCATATTCACACTAGAACGACTCCACTGAATCCGGTTTATAGGAAATTAATGGAACATCTTAGAAATGGAGTGTTTTATAAACCTACTTATGGCTGGGAGAAAATAATCACTACTTATATTAACTCATATGCCTTAGGTTTGGATGTTTTTGTAGGGGATGGATATGTTTGGAGTCCTATAGGAGGCAGGAAGATAGTCACTGATCAAATAATTAGTGATTTAGATACTCCATTGAGACTTGATTTGGCCTCCCATCCTGGCCAAGGAAGGACGTACAAAAGAGTTGTTATGTTACCATTTGATATTTCCCAAGGATATGGGACAACAACTTTGGATTCTATTAGAATTTTTCATGTTGTTTTTCAATATGGTTCTGAAAAATATGATCTCAAGGATTCTAATTTGGATCATTCCAAGAAGGATAAAACACTGACTATTTTTGGCTATGATTTTGTTCAGCCTCTGTATGTTAATCTACAATTGAAGGTTAGTACTCAAAAATCCATTGAATTTCTTGCATCAGGAAGTAGTGAGGAGGATGGATAAATTAATTTTTCTTATTATTGGAGCAGTAAATTAAATGTATTTCTTTGATATTTAACTTCCCAAAAATGGAGGTGGTCTAAGGATTTAGGTAAAAACAATGATAATATGTCAACATCCTTATGGTTGGGGTGGACATGCCTCACACCATAGAATGAGTACTCGATTTCAAGCTACATATTTTCTTGTTCATATTCTATTTATGATTTTTTGTTTCTCCTTTATACTTGTTATCTATTAAATATTGGTTCTATTGATCCGTACCTTCACAAAAAAAGATAAGAAGATAGATAATTTTAAATATAATAAATATATTAATTATTTCGATATATTTACAATAATTTTACAATTATTTAAATATATATATATATATATATTGATTTAAAATTTACTAAATACTTATATATATATGTATAATTTTATCAGTGATAGAAAAAAAATCACTCACAAAGGGTACTATCAAATATATTTAGCATGGATAAATGGTAACATTATTAGCACTTTTTGTGAGAACTAATAAAAGTCCCCACTTTATTATATTTTTTTCTAGTGATGTTAATTAAATGTTATGGATAAAGCATGATATTTGGTAGTGAATATATTTATAAAAAATGTATCATATATAATTTCACATATTTTGTAATATTTATTCCATGAATATAATTTCATTTCAATAAATGTATTTACAATAATTATATTTCTAGTTTGGGTATAATTTTTAAAAAATTTATGGTCCTATAATTGTTAATGAAATTAAAAAATCATTCACATTTACCAAAAACATACCCCTTTATTTGTTGCTTGAATCCCATATAAAGAACAAATATCATACATATATGGTTCCCATTATTTGATGTAATATGATCTTTAGTGACCCATATTCAAAACCTACCAACCCCACCAACTTTTTGATTTTCTATCCCTATAATTGTTCCCTTTTTAGCTCCCATTTAATAGTAATGCAATAAATCATGAATGTTGTGTCATAAGCGGGTTTTATAATCCTTAAAGCATTGAATGTAAAATAATATATATATTGTAACTAAAATGTTTTGGATTTGTATTGTATAGTAGAGGTTGTAAAATAGTCAAAATTGGAAACACATACTCAATTATTAGCTAAAGAGTTTTTGAAAAAATGTAAAAACTGCTCAAAATTTTATAAGAAATATATTCCATGTCATAGTGGAAATGGTGAAGTGGAACTCAAATAGAGTATTTGAGGAACCCTTGGATGATCTCATTGGATATATTTTACTGAATAATATGATATAACATTAGATTAATTAAATCATATTTTCTAGTGTCCCATGGAATATATAATAGTGGCATACAAGAATGGATAAAATATTGTAGAACAAATTGGTAAATAGAATTTAGATGCAGGTGTTGAAATAGGATGATAAAATTGATCATACCTTATCAAATATTTCATGCTACATAAATATTTTAGAACTTGAGTTGTTCATGTTTATAAAAAATATAAAATTTAATATTTCGTGAAAATAAAGATGAAATAAAAAACAAACCAATTCATATAATTAGATATATTCTAAATAAATAAAAGTTGAACATATCCTATTTATATATATTTTTACATTAATATGTTTTTTTGGATGTGAACAAAAAATAATTTTGATGAATTGTCATTATTTTGATGAATCATTTAATATTTTGGTTATGATGAAAATTTATTTTAAAATAAAATATGAAAAAACAAAAAGGAAGTGGAATAAAAAACAATATTATTGGTTGAATATATATAGAATAATGTAATTTTTATTGAATGTGGTGAGTATTTGAAGCATTTATTCATAAAATGAAATGAACTATGTCTCGATCATGAGATCAAACCATGATATTTTAATGATTATATAATTATCTACATTAAAGATGTATGTAAAATGAATTTTCATTTTAATATCTAGATAAAATTTTTACAGTGGATAAAATTCGTTAGTGGATACACTCCATAATATAAGAAATCTAAACTGAATCTTAGAAATGATTTTTTTATTCTATTTCAAATCATAACACATATAAGATCAAACATCAATCTTTTCAAGAGTTATAGAATCCAAACTAATTACATTTTTTTGAGTTTGATATATATCATCATAAAAAGGTGTTAAAATAAATTCATCTACTATAATAGATTTCTTATGTGTTTCTTAGAGAAAATGGAATAGGTGTAAATAAAAATTATATTTGTTTCCCAAAACTACTCAAACATATTACAATAATATTTTAATAAATATTGAAAAATTAAAACATGATATATTTTCAAAAATACATATACATATTTTGTTATAACACTTCATCATAGTATTTATAAGTTATCATAATTATATGGTTTAAATTAAAACTGATAGAGTAAATAAAACCAATAAAATTGAAAACAATTATAAAAATGAAGTCAACAGAAATAGAAAAACCAAGTCATCCAAGATATATAGAAGTTTTTGTACTTATATTATATGAAAATTATTTTTAAGGTATTTAGATCATATATTATGTATGTATAATAAGTCATGATACTAGGGAATATATGTCACCCTAATTACTTGTGTTGGTAGAATATTTTAAACATGAGTTTAGGGGAAGATACTACAAAGAATATGGATAAATGAAAACAACCATATTATATCTAAATTGTTAGAATATAACAATAGAAAATTAGAAATAACAAACTATTTGAGGATTTAAATAATGATAATAGTAGCTTTTATTTGAACCACTATATCTATCAAATTTGGTGAACATTTTTGAAACTTTATTCCAAAATTATTAAAATAATAAAGGTTTTTTTTCAATTTATGTGTAGTCAACCATAGTAAATTTGGGACTCTCAACAATACGATTGATGGATTCAACTGGTTCTTCAATCATAGTGGTATCATTATTCATAAGTGAATCTTTTAGGAACCTGATCGTTAAGTATATTCTCATGATATTTTATTCATGGTATTTTAAGGATTCAAGGTAAAAAAGGTACTATTGATATATCCTTATAATGGTCAGTAGGATCAAATAAAAACTATTCTATATCCCATCACACATCTCGACCAGAAAATATCATGTAGGGGCCACCAATCCTATAAAAAATTCCCTAAAATCACTACAGTTGTAAAAAATGGGGATAAAAAAATTGAGTTTTTGGGAATTTTTCGGTTTTGTATAGTTTTGTAAATGATTTCAGTTTTCAATTTCTAAAAATGTTTTGGAAATTTTATTTCATTTTATAAATAAAAATGGTAGTTATAATTGATTTCTTACATGTTTCCGTGAAAATTAAAATGGAAGTGGGATGAATTACATATATACTTTATTTTCAAAACTACATAAAATATAATCCATTACAGTTTTATTTAATATTTTTTATATTATCGTTACTCTTTTAAGAATATATATATTTCTTTAGATGATGTTTCATGTATTTATATCCTATAAAAAAATAATGAATTAAATGACATTAAAACATATTTTAATAAAAAATAATGAACACTAGAATGAACTCTCTAAATTCATCCTATAATATTTGAAAATACTTAATTGATATATATTTAAATTATTAAAATGATAATGACAATATATTTTTGTGATAAAAAACACTAATATAATATGTTGTTTTTATGAATAAATTAAAAAAATAGAAATATTAAATAAAATATATCAATTTATGAAGATTATGATAGAAAAGTAATTGGAAAACATTTTATGTGGTCATTTTTGTCTTCAAAATGTATAATTATCTCTGTAACCTAATCTCATTATGAATTAAAAAAATAACATTCATTGAATCACAAAAAACTAGATCTCAATTCTAGTGGAAAAAACCCAAAATAAATTTAGGGATTGGATAGAAGTGATGCCTAATGCTGATGTGGAGAAGAAATATATAATATATTTGTTATGGATAAGGAAATTTATTACTTATAACGTAAGTGATCAAATTTATTTTTTCTTTATTGAGGATTATTCATCACACCAGTCTTCAGGTTTTGGTGATTTGATTAAAATTTTAAAGAAAATGTACCATATATCTGAGGATTTAGGATTATGTGATGATTCTTTAAATGACTTAATCCATTAGAAGTAAAATTCATTCTTCAAAAACCCTAATTATAGTTCTGGTAAATCATTCCAAACTAGGGAAAATAAAAATTCATTTTTGAAATGGGTGAAAAGGGGAATTATTGATGCCTTATCATAGATCTAGGTCACAAATTGGGTAGTTATTAGTATTATGACCATATACACGATGTTTCTGAGCCCATTATGTTAGTGGTATCCATAAAGGATCATATATAGTATTATACTGAATCCTTGATAATTTATTAATTTTGATTTACATGTAAATGATGGAGGTATGGTAGTATAATACCCTGACCAAAATCAAGGTGTTCGAGACTGAGTGTGTAATTAACTCATACAAATGTACCCATTTTCTGGTGTATTCAAACTAATATTGAGGGCGTAAATTAGAACATGAGGTGATGACAACCTTGGTACAACTATCCAATAAAAATATAAACATAATAATGTAATAAAAAAATATAACAGATCTATATAAATTAAGAAAATTATATTAACCATGATGTATAAATATGTCATACAAGAAAAAAAGGAAACAACCAACTCAATGTACCATATTGAAAGAAAAACAATGATGTAAGATGACAATAACAACCATAAAAATTCACCCAAATCACGCCATATCTCTATTAATCAATATACTCCTCCATATCATATTCTTAATATAGTTCCATTTCCATTGACTGGATCCATAACCATAAAGTCCACATGTGCACTAAGGTACCCATGAATGGTGTGAGTATAAACCCGCTATATCACAACTATTGCATCATAAATATATGTTAAACATTTATATAAAACTGTATGAAGTGATAGGAAATTAAAAAAACTCACATGTTAGGTCATCATGTGAAAATCAGTCTTCAATGAAATATAGTCCTACGTACTCTGGTTCCATGTTAGGGAAGATGTTATTCTTGGTTTTCATGAATTTCAAAATAGGTCACAACTCTAACCTAAGTCTTAAAAAAATTCATCATGCCTCAAGTTTTTCCACAAGAAAATTAGGCCCACTACTAGTCTTGGGTTATTCATCAAGTCCATCATGCCCCTCCATCTATCCTTCATGACCCTATAAAAATATTCCCTCATCATGTTTCATATATACCTCCTCTAAGTGATTTTCCAAGATAAGAAGGGTCTACATCTCACTTTGATACAATATTTCAAAATTCTATGCCACACAGACACAGAGACACACAAATATATATGTATAGATATTGATACACAATAGATTTAAATAAATTTCTAGATCTAAACAAAAAATACTAGAATAACATATTAAGATAGGTCTCATGGCCAAACACTGACACACCCATATATGAAAGAATACCATCTTAAGAGAGTTATCCTGGGACATACACAAAACAATGTACAAGAATTTTATATCACGAGAGGTTTCATAGGTCAAAAAAAATTCATAGTAATGCCTTATAAAATAGTTTTATAAAATTATCATAAAATGGTATATATTTTCCTACCATAAGTGTATTGAATCCCAACATCATGGTTTTCCCATCAAATAAATTTTAGATGCCTACAATCCTTAGAACCAACCACCAATGACCATATCAGTATTAAAGTGAGAAGATCCAAGATGAAGAACATATCAATGGAAATGATTTGTTTAGACTTATCCAATGACATCCAATGTAACTTGTGGATTTAGATTAATGAAATAATGATAAATAAAAAAATTGGATTTTCAAATTCCTTTTCTATGAATCTAGAAGGAATCACATTAGATCGTGTTGAAATTTATATACGTAACTATGATAGACTAGATATAAGAGTATCCTAAAGTAGAGGAGATAATATATGGAAATAATCATAAGAAATGAGGAAAAACAATCGCTTACCTAAAAAAACCTAGGGACAATATCTCTAGTTCAAATAGAATTTCACTCTGGGGGGAAGGAATTTTACATGAACCGCTACAGGAGTCCCTAGGATCAATATTCATAGGTGTAAAAGGTTGAAAAATAATTTTTTTGGATATTTTGGGTAAAAAAATTATACTAGGATTAATTTATTCTGTGAACAAGGATTGGATTCATGGTTTAGAAAATGATGCGATCCTCACTACACATTCAGAGTATAGTTATAGTTTGGCCCCTCAATTTTGTAAACAGTAAACCAATTGTGCATTTTCATCTATTATTAGTTACATAATTACATAGGTAACACCACATAGTTATCTATAACTATACACCAACCATGTTCTACCCTATTCTATTCTCTAATAACACACATATTTACTTAGTGAAAACCTCATGGTTTACCTTAACCGTTATCAAATTCTTCTCCCCCATAATGGCTTCTAAAATGATTAAAAAACCATATAGAAGCTACTAAATACCTCACCCAAAAAATAAGAACCCAAAAAAATTTAAAATAGGGTTAAATAAGGAATAATGAACCTATATAATCTAATTCCATTACAACCCCCTCATAAAAGTACTTCCAATCCTTGAAATGTGTCTATAGAGGCCCTATTTGAATAAATTGGACCATTGTTCCTAAACATATATTTTTATTCTCATTTCTCATATTATATATGTATGTGCTTCTATAAAAATAAAATAATAGTCACCATCTTTCTTTATTGTACCTTTTCATTATAATAACAAATATGCACCAGATATTCAATGAACAAAGCAACGACCTCCAACTCAACGACTTTTCTATCAATCACATGGGAATGATCTATCATGTAATTAATAAGTTCTGGAATGTGTAACACATCATACCTAACTCAATAACAATAAGTAATATACAATTAGTAATCCAAAATCTAAATCTATCCCATTATCTCAAATGGTCTAGTAAACCATAGTTAAAATTTCCCCTACCTCTACAATAATCAATGTCCAAATTGAGTTGATACCATTAATAAAACACTATCATATGCTATGAACTCTAATGGTATATATATATATTATCTGTATAATATAACTTCTATATATGACGTCACCCAACCACTTCCTGATTAATTGTACCCACTAAATGGTTATCCACCCCAAACATGACTAGATAACTATTTTATTACTGGCTTCTTGCCAACATAATAGAGAACAACTGGATCAATAGGAAACAACCCCAAAATAATCCATTTAAATAAAATATAAAACTATTGTTATATGTAAACATTTTCAAAGATATATTTTCATCCCATTCACTAAAAAGGACTAACACACATCCATATGTGTATCTCCTAAAATTTTGATCATCCATATGAACCGTCTATCTATCTACCATTGATATTCCATACTTAGATTAAGTTCTAACCCCATTTCCTTCTAAAATACTATAAAAACAAAAATCTAAAGTTGGAATACTGATCTAACATGATAATCATAGTTACTCCTTGTAACCTCACAATCTATAGAACATAAAGCCTACCCATCTCATCCATGAATTAAGTTTCCTGAATGAGAAATAAATGTGAAACCTTTGGGATTTTGTCAATGATAGCCCACACTACATTTTGGACACTCTAGGTATTGGAAAACCCCATTGAAAATAAAATCTTCAACCCATCCCACTTTTATATAGGATTATGAATAGGCCAAAGTAAACCAAAGAGTAATTTATTTTCTTCTTTGAATATCTGGAAAGTGAGGAAATGAGCGGAAAACCCTAATATACCCTTTTTCTTCATTGGAAACAAAAAATTGATTTTATTTATTATGCTACATCTTAGTTGATCATAGATTCCCAATCCCTTATTGATGTGTGTGAGACCCTCATCAATTCCTCTCTCATACAAATAGGAACTACCACCCTACTACAAACATAAAGCATAACGTGGTCATCTAAGTACCATAATGGAATAATTAAGTCTCATGCAAACCTTTCCCATATCACTATACAACTTGGATCATTATATTCAATAACCTTGAAATGATCAACCATAGGAGAAGTGTTTTATATAGGTGAAAAATATACTTTCCTACTCATTAGATACATCTACCTAAAAATTTTAAAGAAGAACCATCAACTTCCACTCTTCTTTTTCTTTATGAGATCCAAAATCATGAATAATATGATAGAGATAATCTAAAAAACATTAAAATTTCTAGGTCCATAATACATATTGAAATTCAGCATCCACAATTACATGACCAAATATCTCCTGTACATATTCAGGTCTCATTGGTGGAAAATATATCATATAGTCTTGTGTTTTATATACACATAAAATATCTCATCAATGGGATATTGATTCTAAAATATCAAGGCATAAACCACATTATCTAACTATTTATCATGATTAGGGTAGTTTAATTCAGGGTTTCATTACTTGTGATAAACATACGAAATTACCTATTCATTATATATCAAGACAATATATTTCATTTCCAATCCATGGTCCCTGTATAATCATAATCATATAATATTTCAAATGCTATTAATATATAGGATTGAATAAATTTTGAGGCAGGTACACTCAAACATAACCCTTCTTAATGATCTTGGCCATGGGTTCAACCAAAAATGATATCTCATGGAAGGACATCATGTAGTACCTTTCTAATCCAATGAATCTACGAATCTGAAAACCACACATAGGAAATTACTATGATGTTTCTACATTGACATTCTATAGATAAATAGAATGTACTATCTTTAAAATAACTTTCTTAAGAAATATTACCTATTATATGAAAAAGAGAAACATCAAAATCATGGCATATATCTAATTCTATTAAATTTTACTCAAAATTACCTATAAGTATATAAAATTAACTTTTGATATCCTTGAATATATCAGGATGTATTCAAAAAAACCATGATAAAGGAATCTATATTTGGGTTAAAAAATTATTAAATAGGGTCATGGACACTACTGAAGTATTTATAAACCCAAATGACATAAAAAAGTACTCATATTACCCATATCTATGGTCCTATATTTTCAGTGAGGAATGTTTCTATTCTAGTTTTTGATAATCCCAAAGACCACACCTACGGGCGGATCAATTTTCTTATGGAATGGATTTAGAATAAGGCATGGAACGTATATTTTTACAGAATACATGTAATATATTTAAATTCATGGTGTTTATTTTAATACATTATGTGAACATGGATGGCAATACCTCATTCACAATTATTAAATTTTTTCCTTGGGAGGTAAAACACTAAGCGTTGATTAATAAATTTCCACACCAAGTAAATGTTCACACTGGTTTTTAGAAAAGGTAAGAACCCCATATTTTTCATAAAATGTTTCTTTTTTTATCTATCATAGAGGGAATCTATGTTAGAGAGTCTCACAATCCATCACAAAATAATTAAGTGTCATCTCTATTTGAGATCTATGTGCTTCATCATCTGGTGAATTGGATCCTCGATGGTGGGCTCCACATTCTTCCTCTTTCCATTCATCGTTATTATTAATATGTTTCGTGCAATTTTGGTGGAAGATCATATTCCATATTTTTAGGTCTTCAAATATTGTTTTAACTTCTCCCATTCTAGATCAATTAATGGTCTTATACTAGATGAGAAGAGTGTTACATGGTTAAGGTATGAGGTGTAGATATATTCCATTAAATTATAGTTTTAGTTTATCGTGTTTTGTTGTGATATACGTTGTGTACCCTAATTTCTCTATTATAATGTATATTAAATTAAATTAAATATTATTCTCATATGTATTGAGTCCCTGGCTACACATGAATCAATGCTAAGGGGAATTTACCCACACATGAACCACCCTACTATGTGTTCCCCTATATAATGTCTTAAAAACTTATGTATTTAATTGTTTAAAACCACCATTATGGTGTGTCACATTATTTTTAATTAATCAAAGGAAATTATTAACCATGTGTTAAGCCCTTGTGTTTTATTCCATAGCTTGAAATATTTTGATATAATGAATTCGATAACCTGATTAATGTATAATGGTTATAATTAAATGATGAAATGTTATGAGTTATCTATAGATAAACCATACCATGATAACAATATGAGGATGATACATGTGTCCCAATTTAAGTATTACTTGGATAGTATCATCATTATCTATAATTATAACTTGTTATAGATTGTGTATACATTGAGATAGATACTTGGTATCTTTTTTGAATTCCCTGGATGGTATCATCAGGATGATTAATTACATACCCTTGTGTGTTACCTTTTCCATAGGGGAGTAAACTTTTATGGGATGGGTGGAAAATGGTTATACCATTCCAGGATTGATACTCACTCCCATATCTGCGATGCCAGTGATGGGATCAAAGGGTCATGTTTCCCACCATTCCATTAGTGATACTTTGGATTCCATTATAGATCACCTTGGATAAAATCTTATGGTTTTTGGTATATTTAGTGATCCTGGTTTAATACACGGGTTACCAAATATATTTCAAATTAGTGTGGACAAATATTCCACTTGTTTAAATACTAAACATTCTTTCTATATAATTCAACAAAATAATATTTATTAAGCTAAAGGATGCATCTTCCAAACAAAATAAAATTCATGTGTTCACTCTATACTTGATACTTTCTTTGTTGGAAAGCTCAGTTATTCATCCTCATTTGTATTATAGCGAACCTTTAGACCCCCATGTTATATCTATATAGGGTTCCATCTATTCAGAGATAGTCGGCTCATGATGAAAAATGTAGTGTCTGTCAGGGGTCCATTGAAAAACCTGATCCAATTTTATTTATTTATTTATTACTATCATATATTTTTTATTGCATATACACTACTCATTTTATATGCACATACTAGATAGTTTTATATATCATTGTGGGTGGAAAACTCATTATCTTTCACTAAATATTTTCAACACCTTTGGTACCGGAACAGACTTCATGGCTACAGGTGTAAACAAATAGAAGGGGCAAACATCCGATGATTTATTTTCTATACTACGATTAAGTACTAGAGAAGAGGATTGAACCTATGATCATGATTCTAGTGGAGGATGTTTTTGGAATTTTTATCCTTTAATTTATCATTTTTTATATGAATATACACATTTATCGAATGAACTTATCTTTTTTTATACAAAATGGAATGATCATCACAATTTTTGGTACATGATATTAATTTATTTCCCACCCATATATTTGTCTGGATAGTTTATTATTCAACTACGGATTATTTATTTCTATTTCCTGTGCTTATCATTTATCATTATATCTATTCTACACTCTAACAATTAAGTAATATTATCTCCATGGACGAACCCTAATCCGTTTATTCATGTCTAAATCCTCTAGAAAATGGGGAGGAGCACTTGAGGTCATGTGGCCAACCATCTCAAGGAACCGCCTAGTGGATTCTGGGTAGGGATGCTACGAATGTGGTATAAAAGTCCATTTTTATGTTTTACTAACTATTTGGGTATTTTATAGGAGACTACAATGTTTAATTATTTTCCAATCATTTTATAACCTATTTTAGCTAACACAGGTTCTAATGAATCCCAAATTACCTAGGATGGGATATTGCTATTTGGTTTTATGAAAGATATAGTTGTAAGGATTTCTCTAATAGTTGATGTACATGTTTGTGATGTAATTATTATTTATATTATTTATATTATGGAATTATTTTTCCGTGGTTGGTATGACAATTACGTGTCATATCATGAATCATATTATGAACGTAAGAACTCACATTCCATGCATTACGCCATTCGATATTTATATTTACTATGTGAATTTCATATATTTTCTATCTTTATTATTAGTGCCATGTTTATTATATTAGGAAATGTGCTAACACTTCTTCCATTGATAACATAACCTTATTAATAAATTTTAATACATCAATATAAATGGTGCTTTCCCATATATATTTATGATGACCGTTTAATTAACCAATTATGCCATGTTTGAGCCATGAACCATTGGTTCTATAGGATTAAACATTTGATGATTTGATTTCATGGATGCCAATGATAATTTATCTAGAATGAAGTTAAATAAATTTCTAATGGTGGTTGATTAAAACAATCAGTATACATGACATGTTACATCCTGATATTGAATTTAAATATCAAGTCATAATTACATGACATTCCAATTGAAATTAATAAAGAGTTTGAGAATTTATAAATTGGTAATTGTGTTAAATATTATTGTATGTGGATATATTTATTCATATTAAAGTGTATGAACTTTAATAAATATAAAATTTTAAATGAAATGGTTATTGATAAATGGGGATTCCAATTGAAAAGTAAAGGGTGATTTTCTTTACACCTTCGAATTGAACCTCTATGTACATAAGCCATTACTATGTTATATGAGTATTTAAACATTACCTCACTATAGTATTGGGAGGTTGGAATTATTGTATTTAGAAAAAGGAAGTAGTGTGTGGTTCATCTATATTAAGGCTTCAAACCTATCATTTCATGCAATCATGCTTCCTATATAATGTTATATATCATCTGAGGCATGAACTTGGAAATATTGGAGCTATGAAACTATAAATTCCTCAAGCTGTGCACCAAGAGGGTAGTGATGACCATGTAATGGAGGTGGTGGTCCTTGTTCCACTAGTGTTACCTTCTGTAGATCCACATGAGGCACGTCTCGTTGATCTTCTACTGGGTGTCGATGTTCATTTCAGAGATAGGTTCCTTTGCATCATAAAGACTTTACAGGTAGCTCAATGAACTATACTTACTATGGAAGAGTTGACATGAGAATTAAAATAGTAGCATCATAACACCTTCTCAAGGGATTATAGTCTTTAGGTTATTGAGGCATAGATAGATGCCATGTTATTGATCTTCCAGAATATGGAAATTCCTCTAGAACTAAGGGTCAATATTGTAATTAATATTATCTATGAATCCACCCATCGATGGTGGGATTTCACCTCTCATGTTTATCTTCATCTGGGTATGGTCAGGGAGGAATTCAATAGATACTTATATTACTACTTCTTTTCTTACACATTTAGAAATAACCTAATAGGAGAGTTTATGTACCTATAGTAAGTATGAATGATTGTAATGGAGTATTTATCTTTTTTTTTAATGAATTTCAAAATTTTATAATGACATTTATCGGGGAAAATTTGATGATTGTGAGAAAATTTGAGGATGGGCTTGCATAAGTAATCTGCTCATTGTTGAACTTTTCCATATAGACCATCATTTCAATTATAGTGAGCCATGTCTACATCATAGAGTGGAATATGAGTGAAGCCATAAATTTGAGCCAAGTCGGATCAATTATAAGACATGGAGATGATTAGTCCAGTGAAAGGAAATTCAATTTCATGGTTTCTCATGACGGTAGAACCCGAAAATTTACATGCACCGATAGTTTTGTGGGTACAACCAGTGTGTTTTGGTAGGCCATAAGAAACCATAGTGTACAAGGAACCCAATAAATATTCAATCATGAATAATGATTGGTCACCTTCATATTTTCTACCAAAATTTCCCATCAGGGACTAGGGAGAGGGGATCCATGATAACACTGCACTTATATATAGGATATATAGCTCCATTATAGGGATGGATTTTTTCTACTACTAGACAATCAGGCTAAGGATGTGGTCTTGGACAAGGTAATCTGATATCAAAGGTACATCACCAATTGAACAGACATAATTAGGTTGTAGAGGTTTTATCTCTGGGCCACATACATGTCTATGTCTAAAAATACAACATACTCACAAGGATCATAATTCAGTTAATTCTACAGTTTCAGGTACTACTCTAGTAACATATAACTTATTTGTTACCTTATTTGATATATGAACTATTTATCCCTTTATATATGCAGCCACTGTGGAATGTTTGGCCCTAGAAATGGAATAATTATGTGGAATCATAACTCTCAATACACTAGTAGGGGTTAAATTGGATATTTTTGACCATTGCAATGAGTTCCCCCTTGAGATAGGTATATATTGATTCTTGTTGTATTTTTTCCCTCAAGAAGTCACATTTTTAGATCATTTTCAATATGGAATACCACATTTTTCTTTACATATATTTTTATTACATTTTGTAAATATAGGATCTATAAAGATTATTGTCATAGAGATCAAGAACAATAACACATGAAAACATAAAACAGTATTTTAAATCACATTAGAAATATTATTAAAAAGTACATCTTTTTTTCAATTACTACATCTCATTACCTGGAGACATACATTAATGGAAAGGGTGAGCAAAAGTCCCAGTAAGGGTAAAAAAGGTAATCAGTTTACTTGTAATATCAAGAAGAACATGATAAAAAATACATGATAAATAGAAAAAGATGTATTTCATATTGAAAATAACATGATCCATAACATGAATATATGGATAAATAAATTAATTTATACATTCATGAACATATCACCATGGTTTGTCCCTAAGGTTTCATAAACTTTACCAAGGTTATTCAACAATGTATCATCAAACTTGTCATCTCTAGATATTAAATTCATTACCCAATGCATTGGAGCGTTATCAGGGCGTACCCTTAATATGTATTTATTTTAATGTGATGCACATAGATCATAATCATAAATTTCATAAATAACCCATAATGAATAAAAAATGGGTCTTATTTCAAAATCGCGATGTTTCAAAAGTGCTTAAAAATATGATCATTATGTGATTTATAACCCATAGAAAGGGACTAACTATTATATGTATGTCAATTCCAGAATCAAATAGATCCATTTTATGTCTCAATTAATACCTCTTTAAATGAAAACATATTTGGGTATTCACATTAATAAAACAATAGAATTTATTAAGAAAAATAGAGTGATTTTGAGATGAAAATTCAGCAGCATAACGGCTACATAACATGTTTTTACAAAACATTAAAAACAGATGGGACAAGTGTAACCCACTCATTAACAAATCATAACACAATATTTTTACAATATAATTAAGAAATAATATTATAGTATGGATATTTTAATGA
The DNA here is from genome assembly GCA_963277665.1 of Viscum album. Classification (NCBI taxonomy): domain Eukaryota; kingdom Viridiplantae; phylum Streptophyta; class Magnoliopsida; order Santalales; family Viscaceae; genus Viscum; species Viscum album. Next base: position 44,957,630 of record OY728162.1, read on the forward strand.
CATACAACATGAAAAGGAAAAATGAAATAAAAGAGACAAATGCTATTTCTTTTACAAAAAATCGGCTGCCTAAAAATGTCACATAATGTTTCAAAAAACTAGATTATGAGAGAAGAAAGTGTATCTCATAATTTTTTCATCAAATGGAAGGAAATATTGAAATATAATAACACACCCAAACAAAATGAAATAGAATCTAGAAGGCATAACATAATGGAAGTCATGACTTAAAAGGGGAGGGTAAAAAATCCCTTACCTTGAAGAGTAAATTTGAAAGTTCAAAGGTTTTGACCTTGGGGGGATTAAGGGGAGGACTTATAGGGAAGTAAAAATTCTATAACCTCGTTCAGGTGTGTTTTGGAATGAAATTAATTTATGGAATAACTTGGTATTTATAAGAAAAGTGAGGGAATATTTATTTAATTTCCAAGGGACACCTCATCGATGGTATTTGCAAAACCATGGGCTTTCCCAAGGTATTTTCTAATATTATTGGCCACTTTGGACGCCTCATAAAATATCTCACTATTCACAAGTTGGCTAGAATGATTAAATTATTATTACATCATTAATGATGTCATTAAACACCCAAAACTCAAAACTGTAATTTCACTATTCACCGAAAAACAAAACATTTTATACAAATCTCATAAATTCACTGTAAACTAATATTTATCCTCTGAATTAAAAAATGAACTCCATTTTATGAAAATAATTTTCTAAATTTTTTTATTTATATTATAAATAAAATCATTATTTATTAAAAAACAACTATAAAACTATATATTGTTTTTTAACACCTTTAAAAAGTAATCAAGGTCCCATTAAATTATCATATAACCATATGAAAATAAGGTAAAATTTTATGATTACATTTTTTGAAAATAAATTTTCATTTTAAATTATAAAATTATTTATAAAATTGTAAATAAATTATTTATGACCTACAAAAATACCAAAACATATACTATGATCATTTTTCACTTTTAAGATGTCTTAATTGTATTTATACATTCATGTGTGAAGTTTAGATTTTTTCCACCAATTTAATATTAATTACAATACATTTCTATTCATAAGTGTATGTTACTATTCTTCAAAAATTAAATTTGTCTTATCAGACTCTAAATATCTTACAAAATGCAATAGTGTATGTCTGTTTTTTAAAAATCATTACAAAAAAATTATTTAATAATAAAATATTTTTATACTATTCATCGAAACATTATTCATAAATAACTATTCATCAAATTGAATCTTCTAAGAAAATGTCAAATAAATCATCCTAGGGTAATCTTGACATTTAAAAAACAAAAATTTTGTTTATTTAAAAATAAAAATTATCTATTTAAGGGAAATTTAACTTTTAAAATATAAAAATATTTAGATATAAAAAATAACATCGGATAAAAAATTAGTAGAGAAATTGCATAGTGAAATTTCTATCACAAATAAAAGAAAGAATATTTTAGCATTTACATTTAAATGTGGAGTTTTGATGTTATTATTTAATTAAAATAATCATTATTACATATAAATAAATTTTTTATAATAATTATATCATTTTTAAAAACTACAATTTGGGATGGAAGTAATTTGATGTGCTTTTATTTTAAGACATAATAAAAAGTTATTATAAGTAGAAATACCCATAAATAAAATTACTGCATTTTTTCGGGTCGTTACATTCATGGTGGACGAGATGGATCTATACCATGTTCACATTGACATCTATAATCATATTGTGTATTATACATCACCCAAGGGAAGTACTTATTTTCATAAGGGCGAATAGGATGTCCGAGCGAGTTGAGAAGGACCCAAGAATCATGGGATGGGAGGAGTGAAAACCTTGATGGATAGTCTCTTTATGAGAGATCATGGTACACAAAAGTTTTAATTACCTCCTATGATGCATCAATTCAAGGATGTCTTCCCTGATGGTTTTTCCACTTTACCTATTGTTAGAGAGGTAGATTTCACCATTGAGCTAGTGACCAGAGCGGTACCAGTGTCCATTACTCCATTAGGATGGAAACCACAGATCTCCGGGAAATCAAACAATAGTTATAAGACTTAGAAGAATTGGTTTTTAGACAATCCATAACTTCTCCATAGGGTTCATGAATCCTTTATTCAAGAATAAGGATGTTCCCTTAAATTTTTCATGTATTATTGATGGTTGAACCAACTTACAATTAAGAAACGATTTCCACTACCTCATATAGTGGACATATTTGACCAACACTGAGGAGAAACAGTTTTTCCAAGATGTGTTTTAGGTATGGATATCATCAAGATCAAGTTTGGCCATCATACATACCTCATATAATGTTCTAGAGTAGATATATCTCATGTGAGTATCTGGTTATGTCATTTGGGATTTCAAATGTGCCAAATATTTTAATGGATCTAAAAAATAAGGTTTTCCACACATATATGAATTATTTTTAGGTGGTCTTTGTGAATGATATCTTTATGTATTCTCATATTCATTAGGACCATTACAAGTATCTTTAGATCATTTTCAAAAACTAACAGAGAACCATCTATATGCTAAGATCTGAAAATTCTACTTTTGGTTAGATAAGGTTTACTTATGGGGTCATATCATTTTAGAGGTTGAATTATCTGTTGACCCAGGGTTATTAAAACTATAGTTTCCTTGGAGAATCCGACGAATTTCATTGAAAATTGTAGTTCCATGTGGATGGATGGATATTACATGAATTTTATTCATGTGTTTTCACAAAAAGAAGTTCCTATTATGGGATTCAATAAAATGGGTGTTATACTTATATGGTTTGAAACATGTGATATTTTCTTTTAATAGATAAAAGGGAGACAGAATCCATTATTGATCCTAATTCTTCTAGATCTAGGAAGAAGTTATACAATTTTTTTGTGATTATTCAGGAATCATTCTAGGAGATGTTATAATACATGGAGATTGAGTCATAACATATCAGTCTTACATGTTGATGACTCACTGGTTAAATTACCCTATGCACAACCTCGAGCTAGAATTCTTGGATCCTTTTTTTGTCGATATAGGGATTACCTGCTAGAATATAGAATTTTTTACACAAATCATAAGAGGATAAAATATATTTACACAAAATGTGTCTTAATTCATAGGAATCATAGGTTGGTGGAATACCTATAGTCATTTAGATTTATGATTTATTTTGTGCCAATAAAGGGAAATGTTGTGGCTGTGTCCCTATTCAATAAGACTTAGATATAGTCCATCCAAGAGGCCAATAGTGATTGGTAGTTGATGGATCAACATAAAAATATTCACCGGGAGGAGCAATAAAATCTTGATAATGCTATTTTAGAAACATGGGTAGTGAAAACCACCCTTATGGAACCGGTGTGGATGAGGCATCATTCTGATCCTTAGGGATTATTCTTAAGGGATAGTGTCTTAGAAGAGGACCCACCAAATAGTTGGGTTATCATTGAGAATGATTTTTTTAACTTCCATTGATGTATCTAGGTTTACCTATGGCATGTGTGAAATGTAAATTCTGGAATATCATTAATTGTTTTAGGTAGTTCAACTTAGGATTAAAAGGATGTACTAAGATATGAATCATCTATATTGGTAGTTTGGTATTAAGAGGTTGATTTTAGGTTTTATCACTAAGTGCTCCAAAAATAAGTAGATGAAGTCTGATTTCTAGTGACCTACTGATCTTTTACTACATCAGTCCATTCCAATGTTGAAACGGGAAGACATCACTATGGATTTTATGATGGGTTTTCCAAGATCCCATCAAGGAAATGATGAATTATGGGTGGTCATTGACAGTTTGACCAATTTTACATTCTTTCTACCTCTCCAAGAGGCCTTCTATGTTTTTGATCATGAGAGGACTTATATTTTGGTGATTGTATTCCATCATGGTGTTCCCTATTATTTCATATCTTATTGATATTCCCATTTAATGTCATTATTCTCACAGTGGTTGTAAAAAACACTAGGTTAAAAGGTACTACTAGGTACATCATATCACCCACAGACTGATGGAATATCCTAGATTATGATACATGTGTTATAGAAAATGATTTAGTCATCCTTCCTTGACATTATATTTTCATGGTATAAACACTCACCTCCCATTGAGGTTTCCTAAAATAATCATTTTTGGAAATAATTTAGATGTATCCTTAAGGGGCCCTTTACCGTAGGCCATTTTATTCACGAATAAGTAGGTTAAAGGATAGTGAAGAAGAACTAGTGGGTACTCATCTAATTATGGAGACTTCGGAGTAGGTATAACTAATTAAAAAATGTATTTCTACAACATTGTCCAAGAAATAGTGGTATATTGATCACCATCATCAAATTTTGGAGTTCAAAGTGGGATATCTTGTTTTTTAGTGAGTTTCAAAAATATTGTTTCATAGTTGGATTCAAATATAGGGAAATATATCCACAAATTATGTTGAGATTTTTTTATCTTAGAGAGAGTCATGTCGGTAGCCTATAAGTTGAAGTTACGTTAGAGGTAACATTTCATACACAATGTCTTCCATGTGTCGTAACTTTTCCATTATCATCCCAAACTGACTCATTAATATGAGATTAATGGTATTGAACTTATGTTTGACATATAATTTAAGGATCATATGATATGTATCATGGATTAGAGCATGATGGAACTCTAAGGTAGGTCAGTTCTATTAGTTTGGGTGTGATGGAAGCACAATCGTGTTAAGGATATTACCAGGGAGAGAGAGGATGATGTGCGTGATTAGTGGGAAAAATATTTCACAGATAAATCTTTATAAATATATGATGGGAAACAGAAGGATAATTTTTTAGGGAGTGGATGTTGTAACACCCTATATTTTTTGCAATGATGTTTTCGTTCATGTTTTTTTTTGAACCTGGAAAACGCACCTACGGGTGGGTCAGTTTTCTTATGCATTGAAAATACCATGATGGATGGAAACTGGGTACAGGAAAAATGAACATAATGTATTTATGAAAATTGAATGTATTTAAATACATGAAGTTAAAATGTCTAGAAAACCTCCTTTAATGATGCATATATGTTTTTCTATGGGAGGGAAAACCTGGGCATTACCCACCATGTAAATATTTGGACCAGATTTAAAAAACAGAACCCATTATTATTTTTATATGGGTTATTTCCTTCTCTAAAATAGAGGGAATATATGAAAGAGATTATTCCCACACCTCACATGTGATTTGGGGTAACATCTCCATCTCATATTGATTATCATCACCATCAGGTGTGTCAGATCCGCAATAGTAAGTTCCACATTTTTCATCAGTACTTTATATGTTAATCAATACATATTTTGAAATATTTGTGTGAGAAATCATATTCCCTATTTTAATAGTTTTCTTATATTATTATAATTTTTCCCATTCTATCTTGATTGAATGGCCAATAATGTATGATTAGTTTACTACAGGATTGAAGTAGTTTTTTTAGTTGTTTTCCTTAAATTTTAGTGGTATTTTATGAAGAACCATTGTGTCTTGTTCCAAACACCACAACATAACTTATAAAAATATTAATTAATTATATTTAATGTCATTCATATTTGAAATTGTATCCTATGTATCAGTAAATCAATATCGTGGTGCATTTACCTCGACATGATCCACCCTTATGTGTGATACACTCTTTAAATGTTTAAGATCTGGATACCTTGAATTGATTAAAGACACATCTATATTGTGAGAATTTATTTTAAATTAATTATATTTTAATTTATATTTAATAAAAGGAAAATTATTTCTCATGAGTTAGGAAATTAATATTTATTCCATACATTTAATTATTAGGATATAATGAATTGGATAACTTGATTAAAGAAGTGTGTTTATAATTCCTTTGTTTTAAACGGTATGTGTTCTCGATAGATAAATTATACCTTCATAACATGCCTGTGGTTATATAAGGGTCCTGACATATGGACACCTTGTATTAGACCATCATTATTTTTAATTACAATTTCTTAAGGACTGTGAATATCTTGGGAGCAATACATGGGTTCATTATGGAAGTAATTGGATGTGATCACCATGTGAATAACATACCTACCCATGAGTAATGCTGGTTTCCCAGGGGAGTCCCCATGGATAGGATAAGTGGGAAGATGGTTATACCAAACCATGATTAATATGTGGTCCCCTGTGTGAGATACCCGGGATTGGATCAGAGGATAATTCTTTCCACCATGACGAGAGTGATACATGGGATGCTGTTATGGATCACCATAGACGAGCTCTTATGGTTTTCGATATTTTTACTACTCCCAATGCGATACTTGGATTCCCATATATGGTTCACCATAGAAAAGACCATGATTCCACTTATTTAAGATAAAGATTTTCCTTATATATGTTTTAATGAATTCCAATTTATTAAATCATAGGATGCACCTGCCTAGACAAATAACATGCTTGGGTTCTGTCTATATTTGTTACAATCTCTATTCACATGATCGGTTATTCATCCACTCTTTTATGGTTGAAAACCATTATAAAAACATATTATATCTATATAGGATTCTTTCTATTCATAGATAGCTGGCTCAGGATGAAGCATGTAGTGTCGGTCAGGGGTCCCATAAAGAACATGATATGATTTTATTTATTTATTTATTTATTTTTGTCATAAATTTATTGCAAAATTCGAACTACTCTTTTTATATGCTCAAACTAGATAGTTATTAATATTGTTAGTGATGGCCTACTGAGTATGTCTTTCACCTTATTTGGGACACCTACAGAACCCGAGAAGACATCATGTCTACAGGTGTAGAAAATGTGAATAATCAATCATCTAATGTTTGATTTTCTATACTAGGATAGAGTAAAGGACCAGAGTACTGAGTCGATGCTCATGATTCTAGTTGAGGGAAATTTTGTTCATGTTTTAATTTTTAGCATGTTTTATATACTTTTATCCCTCTATTCCATGTACATATCTATTTATATAGAACAATGCATGTTCACCATCCTTTGTGGTACATGATATTGATTTAGATTCCACCTATGTATTCTTCTAGGTTATTAATTATTCCATTTATTAATATTAATTCTTATTTATGCTTATTATAATTTATCCTTAATGTTGTTTTACACTCTGATCATGATGGCATAGTATCCCCACAGAGTCACCCTGGGCCCACACTATTATTCAGCAGCCTCTGGCATTCTGGGAGGTACTCTTGAGGTCATGTAGCCATAGTCATTAGGAACCTCTAAGTGTCTTCCATGGTTGGATTATACACTATTTATTAACCGAAATGGTATCTTCATTATATATTCTTCTCTGAATAATATTTTTTGATACTCAATCATAGATTTTTTTTAAACCATATGTATCCCCAAAACTAATAAAAAATCATATATCCTTTGAATTGGATATTGGTTCCTTACTATGACATGATTTAATATTTTTTAATCCATGTAGAGTATTATTTTACAATACACCGTCTTGGAAAATAAAAATGGGGAACCCCAAGGGGAAGTGCTCAACTAAATAAAAACCTTCACCTCAATATCTCAGGTTATACTTTAAATTCCATCGTCTTGTTCAATGGCATCTGACTTGGATAGATTGATATAGGTTTTACACAAATAATGAGTTAAATCTCAATCTCAATTCCAATCATGGGAGGGAGTCATATGAGATCTTTTGGATAGACATCTAGGTAAAGGTCCAACATATGAAGAAAATTATGGTCACTCATTACATACTGTACAAAAAAACCATACTTACCACCTGAGTCATAACAGTTATAATATTACTGAGACCAAGTCCCACTCTACCTAAATATAGATATCATTATTATATCATGAGATTATTCTATCCTTTAATGGGGGTCAAGGCCATTGGTCTCTGTTAATAATTGATATCATCATGGTAATGAGTCTACCAATCCATACTAATGAACACAATGAAATAGGTCATCCCTAAAATGAATAAGTACTACATATTACAATATAGTAAAACCACTATAGGACATTACATAAATCAATATGTATTATCTACACTATTTTGAAGAGGAGTATCTAGAGAAAAAAATTAGTTTAAAGTTTCACATGAAAACCAATCCCAATAACTAATTGAGAAGATATTAAACAATGGGAAGATATTTTATCAAATAATGTGGTAGAGAGCATAGGTGTAATAAAAAATGTACCCCAAACCATAAAAGTACCCTCTGAACCATTATCAAAAAACTAATTCCTTTCATAGACCCTACCCATAGAAAATCAATTATCATACCCCAATGTTCAGCATTTCAACTGATTATCCAAACCCATTTTTATTTATAACTATTTTTAAGACCCCTATGCATGGTTCATGACCCTACCCTCCATTATATTCTAGAATTTATGGATGATGTTATCCTTTCCAAACCCTTACACCATATATATGTTAAATATTACTACATAAAACTGATCTTGATTCTATCATATAGATATAATGGGGATGTTCTATTTTTTTCATATTGATGACACTTCCATTGAGTATAGGGGATGAATTTTGTTAGTGTCCAAAATATCTATAGTTAATGTTGTGGGGTAAAACACAGACCATAAAGGGAATATAAGAATCCTTACTTTATATGGACTACCCATCACCGCCCTAGAACATCTCTTCAACCATTCTATTTTTATAATAGATGAGATAACCATATCACCACTTGGGAACCCACCTGCCATTTCACTAATAATGAAAAGGAAACTCTCCACTTTATCCTACAATAAATCCTTCTAATTGGTAATTACATTATGGAGAACTTTTGAGAATGTGGACCGGTCTAAGTTCCCCACATGGAACCTAATCTCATATTTTAATACAATCTCAAAATTTTGGACCTTAATCCATCAATTATAGTAAAAAGGGAAGAAAAAAATTGAAACTCTATAAAATAAGAAGGATATTCTGTCACCATCATCATACATTATTAATGTTACATAAACTCCAAGTATTTATTAAAAATCAATATATTTGGGATAAAATCCACTTAAATATATTCTTGATGGTCTCCCAAGGATAACTCTATTTATTATGAACCACCCTCCAAAGGTACCCCTCCTGGACAAACAATATTGGCATAGAGATAAAGACCGGTGAATCCAACCTTTAATAGGACCCGATTGGAAATCTATAACTTAGTTTATACAGAAAGACTCATATATTAAAGGCATTTCCAATATAAAAATATAAGTATTGGGGGATATTATAAATAAACAAAAAATTATCTTCATTTGATTATATAAAATAAAACCAAAATCATTTCCCAATGCATGAAAAATGTCAATAGATAAAAATTAAATTCCAGAAAATAAAATAAAAAGGAAAATCCTATGAAAGAGACTCAAAAACATTTCTAAAACTCAAGACAGTAATACACATCTCAGAACCGAAATTCCTCCTATAAACCTAAATTTTATCATATACGTAGGGTTATCATATCATGTATACCCAGTATGAAAAACCAAATGTCTCTTGTGAATAAGGGAAATGGGAATACTAATTCACCCATGGAAAAATAGAAAACCCAACATGAACCCAATTATCTCAACTATACAAATCATCCTCAAAATGTAACACTAACCAAATAACACATCCAACATATCAACATAAGAACAAAATAATAAGAAAAGGATGACCATAACCACATCCACATTAGTTTTATTCTCTAATGACCCAACATAATACATCATTTTCCTTCATACCTTACATGAAAATTTCACTACATGTCCATAAACTTATGATGTGTGTTATATAAAATCATACCTATCTCCACCTCTTGTAGGGTCTAGTATCTTCTACTAGAATCAATAATGTAACATATCAAGGACTCTATATCTTAAACACAACTCATAACCAGGGTAATGGGGTACCATGAACCTGAAGGATATCATCTTCATGCCTGCATCTTACCATGAATGACTCCCACAACATATCACATCCTCATTACAACCAGGTAATCTCCAAAATCAGCTCGTATCACCACAAGTTAATCCTCAACACCAACCAATCATCACTACTATTGAAGGAATAGTTGAGAGGGTGGGGGGAGGGTACTCATCCATATGTTTCACCACTAGCCTCGTTGTTGGGGCAAAACCCAAAACCTAATAAAATGGGAATTAGTAAGGTTATCTATATTGAGTAGTTGTTTAAAGAAGTAAAATAATATACATGATAAATAGATTTTAAAAAATAACCATCATATGGGTTGAAATCATCTATAACATTATTAAATGATATATATCACAAATAATTCAACTTCTATATGCATCATTCCATACAACCACCACGCATAGACACACAATTAAAATTCAAATTAAATGTTCCACTATTTTGCATAATGAAAGAGTTACCTCCTAATTTTTTTTACTGATCCACTTCATTTCACATTTATAAGACCAATGAACTTTTCATACAATTAATTTAATCAAAAAACCATATTTTCTTTCTAGTCCATTATTTTATTTAGATTTAACCCTTTTATATTCCCTTAGAAACTCGTGTCTTTTTAGTTTTGGCATTTTATGTTCATTTTCTTGCTAATATAGAAGTTATTATGACCAAACCTCTCAAAATTTCATCACCCCACATAAACCATCTCCACAACACATAAATATCAAACCAACCCTTACTTCACTTCCGATCATATTCTAATCCCAATAATGTCACCACCATCACCACACAAGCACTAACCGTGCTCACAGAACAACAATTTTCAACACATATCAATGTTATATAACATAAATACAAAGTAAATAACATGTTTTGTAACAAAAATATAATTTATATATAACATTATTATAATGATTTATATTGTAAATAAAATTTATATAAAAAATTATTATATTTTCATATAACATAAATTTTGTTATATTTTATTTAATGAAATTATATAATATAACTATAGTGTAAAAATAAAATTAATATATTATAAATATAAAATCACACAACATAAATGTGTTTAAATATTACATTATTAAAACCATATATATTATAAATATAAGTAAACATAAAATTATTATATTGTAATGTAATGTAAATAATGTTATATTTATAATATATAGAATTGTAAAAATTTAAATGGAAATTATATAATGTTATATTTTTAAATTAGGGCCTTATATTAATGGAAAGTAACCTTCTAATCCTACATGAAATTTGAGTTCAAATTTTGGTTGGAGAAATTTTTGTAGGTTTTGTAGTATGTACTATAGTAGGGTGTTTTACGAGTAACACAATTCATTGAAACGTTGTTATCAGACAATGATAAGTAGATCTCAGTCCACATAAAACATTGTATATAAAATAATATAATAAAAAAATAGAATGATGGCCTTTTGGAAACCAAAGTCTTCATAAAAATAACTTTAAAAGGACCAAAACATGATTCATATTCACTGATCAAGTAGTACAAAATGACTACACAAATTCATTGTTTAGTGGGTTTCTCAAAATAGCGATGAGTGTGTTGTCAATTATCATCTTACTCTCATCCCGGTTATATTTCCAATGTTAGACAGAGGGATTACCTATCCTGATGTGATGGATTATTGCACAACATAATTTTTCTTGGTCAAGGGAGGTAGGAAATACTGACCGGTTACACTATAGTTCATATGACTAGTAAAATGACGCGATGAAAATGGATAAAAGCGTAACATGATGACTTGTTGGTGTCATAGAATGGGTGTCTTGAAATAGAGATGATTTAATTTTATATGAAGAAACCCTATATCCACATAAATTTATGATGTGGGATAGAGGGATGACATGCCGCATTACACGATAGATCATCACAATGTGATGGGATAGAAGGAGGGTTGACGTGATGTAAGAGACTAGTGATAAAGAATATTTAAAGACAACTCATCTAGGACTTTGATTCATCCCCTTCATGTGACTTTGGTCCACATTTAGTTTTTCCTTCAGGACATGAAATAAACTACGTCATTTTGGGCCACAAAAAATATAATAAATTAGGTTTATAATGTGATTTCCAATCTGATTGGGGAGGAATGTGGCTTGACCTATGGGGCTTCCAATGTGTCTGTGTGAGAGAGAGTTTGTAGTTTGTAATATCCCCTTACTATATAAAATAATTTTATATTTCAAACATATTTATTTTATATTTACATTATTTTTATATTATATAACATCATATTAATGTAAGTATAGTGTATGCATATTGTAAATATGATGCATATGGTATAAATATAATAGAAAAAAACATATAAATAATGTTATATAATGATTATATAACATAAATAAAATAATATATAGCATAAATTAAATTTTATGTAACATAAATATAAATTATATTTATCTTATATTATATATATATATACATTATATTTGCATTATATGTCACTACACAAAGGGTTGTTTACAATGTAAAATGTCATAAAAATGTAATATTTATCATATAATTATGTTATTTAACATTATATTTTCATTATATAACATTATATTTTCATTATATTTTCCTTATATATATGTTATACTAGTTTTATATTGTAATATCACATATTTTATTAGTATATATCTCTTATTTTTTTGGAAATCCATTATATATGATTTTTTCAATTGTTGATAATTGGTTTGAGAGATTGAAACAAAATGTGAGTGGTTCCATGTAGGGACTGAATAAGTGCATGACATGCATCCTTTAAAACTAATTCATGTTTTAAAATATTGTTTTAAATCATGCATATCTCAAGAGATCTGACCCTATACAACCATTTTAAGCAATAAATTCATCAGGGAAGCTTGTGAGGCCAATATTTAAAACGTAAAATGGATTTACAACATGATATCATGTTTTATTCAGTGTTTAACTCCAAAAAATTAGTTTTTATATGAATTTGTAAATCATGGGATTCAGAATTTAAATATCATATTCATGCTATGAATTAGTCATTGCCAATGTTTAAATTATAGTTTCATGCATTCTGATTATTCATATCTCTTTCCTTTGATTGAATCCATTTTGAGGATGACATATGAGGGTCATCTTCAATCCACAATACTATCCTCCTTGGAAATGGTTAATTATATTGTGAGATTGAAGTAAATATTGTTCTCATTCTCCTCCCTCTCAACTAGTTGGTTTTGACCATGTGGATATAATTATATATGTATGACCTAACCATATCAAGTATGCGTTAATATATTTTCCCTATAACTATTGAAGGTAAGAAATAAGAAACATCGCCTTACCATAGACATTAGGTTTTAGTTAAAATTGACACTAATCTTGAGGATGGTGGTCTAAACTATTTCCATAAGGTCTATTTTAATTCTTCAAGTTTGTGTGATTAGTGTGATGACATAGGAACACCAAATGTGTGGCCTATCTAAAAACAAAACACTAAACAATGATAATTTATATGATTATACATTGCATGGATATCATCTAGTCTATTGGATTTGATACCGAACTCATTTCCACATGATATTTGATCATTCCCTTGTATTACTTATGTTTTGGATGTGTTGTTAATGTATATTTGAGAATAAAATTGTCAATTTTTGTAAAGTATATTATGATTTTGGCATGTCATCGTAAATGGGTAATTGGGTTGAATATATATACCACGACTTTGAATGAAAAATGGAATTATAAATGAGTGAGATATGGGTACAATGGTGTTAGAATGATTAATGGGAATGTTGAAACTTGAAAAGTAATTTGAAAATTTTGATGATGATTGGTTGTTTTTCCTAACAGATTGAATAATCATTTTTGTAATGAAATTTTCATTTAATGTTGAATGTGAAGAAAAGTTATGTATACTTGTGTTTAGTTATGCTAAAATTCATAAATGAATGGCTTGGTCCTAGTTGTTCTGAAATAATTATATATAGATCTTGGTCCTAGTTATGTTGAAATTGTTATATATAGGTCTTGGTCTTAGTTGTGATGCAGTGCTTATATATAGGGATTAGTCTCAGGTATGATCAATATATTATATACAGGGCCTGCACCAGGTTTTGATGAACTAATTAAATAAATCGATTGAACCTATACATATAATAATAAATATAGGTCTCTGGCGGGATCTCCAATTTTTATTTTTTTGATATAACCTTAGAGGGTTATGGAATTGGCATGGTTCAACGATAAGCACAGAGATATATGGAATTATGGAAAATCGGGATTGGTTGGACCATGGTTTCATCCTAGATCTTCAGGGTAAAATGGTTTATTTCATGAGATATATTATTTTAATAAGTTAATAACCATATTACCAAATTACTAAAAACACTATATAATCATATTGTACTTGATTAGACACCATTGGTGGTGGCCTATTATTTTATAATTACACCATGTTCAGGCCACCATTTAGTACTCGATACTATTCCATGAATGTTTGTTCTTATAAAAGAATGAGGCCCGATATTGATTTTTTATACTTGATAGATTAAAGCATGGAGATTAGACTGATATGGGGAAGGATATTGAAGTATTTGGTGTCTTATATAGATTATTCTATCCTTTTATTTTATGAAATACTATAAATGACTTAGATAATTTCATCCTATCATTACATGAATCTATTTTTATTTGTATTATTCATCTTGTTTTTTATTAATATAGAGTTTCCTATTTGTTTATAATATTTTTCTTGCTACTATGATATAATTTTTTCTCATTTATTATAACATAGTGTTTGAGGGTATAGTCACTCCAGTATATTTATTACACTCTCACTTCAATTTGGTAGCCTCTTGTGTATGGTAAGGTTCCCTTGATGTAATGTATCCATCCAGATTGGTCACATGTGAGTGTATTGAGTTAGGGATGTTACATAGTGCTATCAGAGGATCATGTTTCATATATATCTCATTATCATTTGGTAAATGTATAAAGGTGACTATTCTATTTTATGACTTCGTAATAAACTGGTGTAAGGGATTATCTAATCCATGTATGTGGGAAATATGAGTACCAGGGATCAGATTATTTTTCATATAGTTCAGTATTTGTATTGTTTATGTTGTTTCACCTTGGGTGATTCAATTTTCATGTGATATTACTATTTATTGATTATTTTTCTCATGTACTATTATGTTACGAGATATGTATGTAAGAATCACGATGGGAAATATGGGAATATGTTGACATATATTGTTCATACTAGGGAAAATTTACTGAATGTGACATACCTTGACTGATGAACTGTGAAATGATAATACTTTATATACCTAGTAAGATGAAATGAATGAATATTTTATATTATGGAAAATAACTTGTTAATCCCAGTATATAGGAACCTTGAGAACTTTATTCGCTACTATTTCACCATTTTTGGTTGATCTTGTTGTTCCCTTGTGTTCTAAGGAGATTGTTAACCCCTGTAGAGAAAATTCATCATCAACATATTTTAATTGAGAATCATATAGTGGAAATCATCTTGATTATAATGTTGTTGCGCTAAAACCTCCTGGGTATCAAAATAATTAGATGGTTGACTATCATTTTGATGGATTAGTGAGGGTCACGTGATCCATAGAAAGGGATATTATTCACTACACAAGTTCAATGAATAATATGACAAGATATATGTATGTAAGGAATCCACTAATGTTGAATAGGATTAGAGGCCCCTAATTTTCTGAGTTTTTGATTAAGTTAGTCTTGACAATCTTTGAGCACCTAGAGACAAAAATATTTCTAGGAAATATTTATCTAGAGATGTTTATGGATGATAGGTATTGTGATTTAACACACTTTACATGGGAGGGAATGTTAATGATGGACTATACTAAACATTTCACCGATTTGTAGTGTTTTTCACTATCATTGATAGGTGATGTGGTCACCGAAATGATTCAATTTCATGATGGGGTTTTTATAATATATGGCCACATGTGAATGTATTTTACTTGATCATCTTAATATACATGACGAATCAGGCTCTCATCATGGATGAGAATCTAATAGAGGGTCGAGGTGGTAGTTAGATAGTTTTAGTCAGGCGATATAGGATTTCTACGTTTTATTATGGAAGTGCCACTTTGGAAGTTATCACTAGAGAATTAATAGGTATTGTCGTTTGGGATGTTGAAACTTGCCAACCGTTCATGACTTAATGTATTTATATTAGTCTGTCTTTTTTTTTCAAAAAAACTCCCTATGTTTTCTCACCCCATTGTGGTGTGTCATGCGTGTGGTGAGATTGGTCATCTTAAAAATATTTGTAGGACTCTATAGTAGTATAATAGTGATAGGGGTTCATGACAGACATCTGATTCTAAGAAAGACTCAACTACCCCTCAACAGAATGGTTACGAGAGTTCCACTCGATGTTTAGGTCGAAGGAGTGGATGTGGTACCCCTGTATAAGAGTGGAAGTACTAACTAGGTATAAAAAATACATGGTAGTTATTCTAGAGCACAAATTAGTGGCGTGAGTCAACTACACACATTAAAGTCAAATCTGGGTAGTCAAGATGATGTACCTTCTACCATTAGAGGTAATATTCTTGAATGATCTACCCTTTTTTTCAATTTTTTATACAAGATCATTCCATTGAATTTTGTTTGGTAAATTTTAAAATTTACTAGAATGGTTTTTTGAAATCCTAGATTGTGTATGACCAAAGACACACCCTTGGGAGTGCATTTAAAGGATGTCAAATTATATAATGAATATTATTTAGAAATTGGTGGCTATAATGTTCTTTGGGATATCATTGTGTACAAAAAGAAATGATTTGATCTGATTCTGGGTATGGTTTGTCTTGTTATATACCAAGTTCATAATGATTATTTCTAGATAAGAGTTTCCTTTTTTATATCCATAAGGGGATATCTATTTTCAACATGATGAGTAGGATCTTTTGTATGGTCATTCATGTCCAATTCAATGTAGATTAAACTTTATCATGATTGAAAATGAAATACATTTTTCTGGATGATGGTTCAATGTGCAATATTAATTTTTCTCCATTAATGAACTATTTCAAGACGTCTTCCTTGAAGAGTTTTTTAGATTAACATCAAAGGGGGGGATTGAGTTAGTAATCGAGTTGGTGCTGGGAGATAAACCAGTTTCTAACACGCCATATAGAATATAACCCACAGTGCATCATGTGTTAAAATTTTAGTTAGAATATATAGAATTCAAATCTTCCTTACTACCTAGTACTTTTATATAGGGTTCTCTAATTATTTTCTCTATAAAGGTAGATAATAACCTATGCTTATGTGTGGACTATCGATGTCTGAACCAGTTGACAATCAATGTAACAAACTATCCATGGTCAAGTAGACAATACCCAAGATGGTCTTCCACATGGTTGAGTACATGAGAAATAAAAAATCCACATGTATAACATAGGATCATCAAATTACACAACATAGGAATAGAGAAATCATCCATTAGATATATAATGTCAATCCCAACAGGCTAAAGAAGAGATAAAATATTGACCATTGTATACATTATTTACATAATATAAAACCAATTTGTAAAATTTTCTTTATTTTTCATAAAATTATATCATATTTAAAAAATGTAGCCATATATCAGGTAATACAATTGTGATAAATGATTTATAAATTAAAAAGAACTAAATTTCACACTTTGAACTATAGAGATACATACTAAATATAAAATAATATCTTTAATATAGGTATATGGTGTATCCAACTAATAACCTCTAATGGTGTATCCCAAACACTAATGTGACATAAAACCTCCCATGACATTACACACACAAAGTGTGATGATTCTATCCATGAGAAAAATAATGTTACCCCATGTGCTAAATTTTTCAAAATCCATTTCAAAACCATGATCACAGTACATAAAATATCATTCATATCAATTAAAATCCACCTATGAGATTGAAACCCCATATTTTAAATTAAAACCAGCATTTGTACATTTTATCAAATACATGGAATTGAATAATTTTTTTAATAAAAATACCATTAAAACATGTATGTTTTTTAACAATGATATTCCAATATAAAATTATGAATTTTCAATAAATATTCCAAAGGAATTAAATAAAACATATAGTATTTAAATAATTATAACCACTTGTATAGAAAATCCTGCATCAAGAATGATGGAAACCTAGCCTCCCTTGAAAATTGAGATTGGAAAATAGTAGATCAACCCTAAAAAGAAAGGCACAATGATAAACTATAAAGGAACAATAGAAAACATTAAATTACAAAATATTTACCCAAAAAAGCATTCTACACTAATATCATATTAAATGGAATGGAATGTGCAGAAAGAATACATACCTATGAAAAGAGATAAACCTGAAACCTGGATAAAATGACGAAAGAAATGACATATAAGGAGAAATATCTCCAACAATTTCCCAAAATCACATTATGATATGATAGGTAAGCCTTCATGTTGAATAACCAAAATCATAGGCATGCAAAATTTCTTAAACCACATGACCAGATGATTTTATGTCGTGAATCCCTATTTCTCATTGTAAATTCCACTTGTTAAAAAAAACATATAATCATATTAAAATAGAACCGATAAACATTTTCAAGGAATGTAACCTTTTTACAGCTTGAAATTTTTTCACACTCAAAACTAGACTCACTCTATCTGCCTATAAAATCATTCAAATCATTTAACTAGTTCATGATATGAATTATTCCCATAGTTAGTGTGCATTCTAGATTCTGTGCAAAATCCACGAATCAATTCTGATGCTTTCCAAACCCAAAGAGAACCATCTAAATATTTTTTTACACATTTAAAAAATCTTCTATAATATAAAAAAAATTATGAAAATAATGAAATTATCCATAGAAATGTATCTCAGTCCCCAAGAGACTCAGAAAACACATCTAGAAAAAGGGTATTCATAAAAAGGTCAAGGTGTACTTGGAAACATCAATATAATATTATAATATCCATACCATAAAAAATAAATTGATCAATATACTGGTGTTCCAAAAATTGAAGGCTAGTACTGCATCATCGAAAATTCCCTCTCCCTCATCTCATGGCCATATCATTTACACTTTTATAGTACATATAATAGGGGAAATGTTTTACAAAGAATCATTTTTTCATATTTATCGATAATATGAACCGGTTTCTCATCTGTGGTCATGTCAGATTCAAGATAAACATCATCCCCTTAAATCACATGTTAATGTTAAGAATGATACCCCCTAAATTGGGAAACATTAAACCCATCATTGATCAAAGTCAAGTGATATGGTTAGTAAAACCCAGTTTCCACCATTCCAAGTTGTCCAATGATCTCAAATGGTCCGAAAAACCCTTTTTCCAACATACCATATCTACCAAACTAATTGTGTCCCAATAAAGGTAAAAATATTATAAGAAGCCAAATCACAGACCTTAATCTTCAATGACTGATGATGAAGGTCCACATAATATTTCTGGTGATAATGTGACATGAAAAACTCTTCCATTCGACTAAACCATTTCCATCATTTCCTAATAAAGATTCAAGCCAATCAATGAAAAATATTCCAATTATTCACAACATAAGATATATCGAAATGAATTTCCATATAAATCCACAAAGGGAGACATTATAATTAAATATTTATAACTATTGTTAATTGAATAAATTGCCAGATGAAAATTATTTTCCCAAGAATGACTGATATCAAGGAAACATACCTGAAGTATATCCTTATGAATATGAATAGACCTCTTTATCTATCCACCCATATTCTGATGATATGTCAATATTAATTTCAATCGGTTTCCCATATCCTCTTTTAAAATATTCCAAAAAATTCATATGAACCTCGGGTCCCTATCAGAAATGACCATAGAGGGAACCCAATAAAGACTCACAATCTCTTGGGAATAAAAGTCCCTAAACTATTCCACATTCAGCATATCATTGATAATGATAAAATTAATTGATTCCCTAATTCAATCAATAGACACCCAAAATGAATCCTTCCCATGAGTTTTCCATGGTAAACCAATTATGAAATTCATTAAAATATAATCCCACATTCATATTGGAGTGGAAAAGGGATGCAAAAAACTAGTAGGTATCAGGTGTTCCACCATAATCATGCGACATGTAACACTCTATGATGCATATATTTAAAATTGGCCATCTTATCCTAAGACACATGTAATAATGTCTCAAATCATGATACATATTATTAGTACCATGGTTCAGAGAAAAAAAATATTAGTTCCCAGTATCCATCAACTCCTACCTTTGTGAAATCAGAAAAACAATCATGCCTTAGAAACAAAAAGTGCCTCTTGTAGACTAATACCACTCACTCAAGGTCTCCCCATCATAAATAATATTAATAAATCTATGCAACTATTTCTATATTCATACTCAATCCAAACCCTCTAATTAAAAATTGAGTCATCCTTTAATCAATCCATGTAAACCATCCCCCAACATCATCCACTCTCAAGCTTATCATAGTAAACAAACTCACTAAAGACCACTCCACCACTAATTCTTTCAAATCATGATTTAGTAATTTCATGATCAATAAATTGTCAACCACATTACATTTCTTATGAGTATAAGAAATGTAAAAATGTAAAAACTAATTACACTTGACCCAAACTTTTTATCTCATGTTCAAATCCATCTAAGTGTAAATATACATCCATATTGTATAATCAGAATATATCAAAAATCATTCCCCAAAGAGGCAGTGACACCACATTAGGAGTGCATGCATTACTTCCATAAACACAATATTATGTCTCTGTTATATATTCTCATGGGGGCATAACTGGTGAGATCCATATTCCACCAAATATTCCCCTTCATCAAGGAAAAACCAAACTCCCACCCAGAGTATTGTAAAAAACAACATATCCCTAACCAAGTTCTAAAAAATTTAACAATAGTGTTAGATACAACCATAAATTTAGTTCCTCAAAATATCTCTAATCTTTTTAATTCCAATAAAACCTTACACATTTATGGGTTAAAGCGGTCATTGTAGGCAGAATCTGGGAAAATTGAAGAATAAATCACATATAAAAACTGGTTATTCCAAAAAAAATCTGGATATCAAACATATTCATGGGATGATCCTAATAAATAATTTCTTGTACCTTTTCGTGATCAAGTAATATTAACCTCTAAGATATAACATGTCCCGAGAACAAAACTTCTTTAATAAAAAATTTCACACTTGGAATGATTTCCATAAAAATTGATCCATCAAGGTTCTTTGAATGATATCAAAATATACAACATGACCCTCTTCTAACCCAGATTACATATAAATATCATCCATGAGAATAAAAATAGAATAATATAATCCTGATTAAACAAA
This sequence comes from Viscum album, assembly GCA_963277665.1. Classification (NCBI taxonomy): domain Eukaryota; kingdom Viridiplantae; phylum Streptophyta; class Magnoliopsida; order Santalales; family Viscaceae; genus Viscum; species Viscum album. The sequence goes on from OY728162.1 coordinate 44,978,975, forward strand.
TAATTCATGAAGACCAAATATAATATTGGATCATTTGTGAGATAAAAAGTCATAACAGTAAACTAAAAACTTCCTAACCCAGTCCTAAACACTTTCTTAGTTATATACTCCTCTTGTAATATTATCTAGTGTTACCATGACCAATGATCAATATTTTTGAACCAACATTCTCTGATGAGGTAATCTAATAGATTATAAATCCTCATTAACTTATAATTATTCTTAATGGTCACATGATTTAACTTTCAATAATCATAAATCATGACCTCGTCGTATTTTTTATTAGATAAGTGGATAAGAAAAGAGAACAGTGAAACCTTATGATGAATAAATCTCTAAGACTCATGATTATAAATTTTTACTTTATGTACCATCATCTAAATAGGCTTCAATAGATTAAATAACAAAGAAGTGGTAATCTTATCAGGAAGAAGTTTAATGATGAAATCAACCTATATTGGTGTAAGTAAACCAATAAATAATCTATAAAGTCCTTAGGTTATGAAAAAACAACCACTATAAGTTTACTAATAAAAAAATATCAATGAAATCAAGAAGCATATCTATAAATCTACATTAGATCACCCCAATATAAGGATAAATTAGTCCCACAATCCCTAATTTATAATTCCACTCACCATGAAATACACTAGTGAATTATTTGGGAGATAGAAATTGAAATCGATAATGATAATATTAAACATTTACCATAACACTAATCATCCAATACATTCTAATAATTTGGTATAGTATATCTAGTTGGGGAACCAAGAAATACCACAATGCTTCAAACTGTGCTATCATCATCCGACACACAAAACACATAAAGTATTATTTGGACCAATTTCCCAAAGGCATGGATTGATCCAATAAGAACATAATATTATCAAAACATAATCCTAGAGAACCAACTAATGTTGATGATAATCAAATATTATCACCTTTACAAACAATGATAACATCATAAAAGATGAAATAAACATCATACCTATTTCAGTAGTTTTCACTTCTTGAGATTCCTTAGGTTCAAACTCAAATTTATAAATAAATCCCATCATATAACCTCCATTAGAAATAACATACACATTAACATCCCCTTTACCCAGAGGATAGAAAAAAAACCATTGGAAACATTAGACCAAATCTACACACCATTGATGAGAATGGATCCATCCTTGTAGCCTTGGAATATCCTTGCATAAAAATGCATGAGATAAAAATATTTTTACAAATTAATTACATAGAATGGAATGTTTTGTATAGTTAGGTTTGGTGTGATCATGCCTTCTACACTGATAGAAATAAATTTTTAATTGTCCTAATGAATCCCCTAAAACTGGTCCTGAAGAAAACTGGCATGCTTTTCACTTTATTTTCTTGATAGAAGACACACCCTAGTAATGGAATAATAAACTAAAACTGCACACAAACATATTCTCCAAGGTATGTATATCTCTTCCATAACAGATTTATAAAACACATCTAAAATATTTAGAAGGAACAGTAGAACATTAATTGACTAAATAACATCCCTAACCCCCATCTCAATCCATTGAGCACTAAAATAATCACTGGTGATGAGATATGTGCCAAGTGAACTAACATCGAAAAATTGGTAGAATAGTCCAGAATAGAATTCCCTCGTTGATTATTGGTTAGAAACTATAATTTCATTTCTACATTTAACTCATTAAGAGAAAACCTATTATTGAATGATTTCTTTATGTAATTTCATGTAATATCCTCATGAAATATTTCCATCATAATGTAAATACAATATCTCATTATCAAACCCACATGAATATACATGAGAAAACTCACCTTGGAGTCCTTATAAGTCATCATAATGGTAAAAATACTCTCAATATAGTTAATCCATTACTTTGATCGCCATGGTACTTTTCTAAAAGTTAATACATGTGAATTATTCATATAAAATTCCAAGCCATGATCCACCACTCCTCCCAGGTTCCAAACAAATGCTTGAACCAGATTCTAAATAGTGTTGATTAGAGATTCCACTATAATGGTGTCGACTAGAATATTTTGTTATGGAACTTATCCCACATAACCCTATCTTGAATTTGGAAGATATTTTCTTAAAGTCATTTTCTAATCATCAAATGACAATAACAAAAAACCTCAAGAATAAATTAAATAACCTAATTGACAATTTGGGTATCCATAATAATTTCATTAATAAACAAGAATTTAAATAATTTATGAACTCTGTGAATTAAATACAATAATTTATTAAAGGAATAGTTAAATTTATATAAGACACCATATCTAGTTTATTCAAAAAATCCCTACCACAGAGTCACATGATTAGAAAAAATATCATACCACCCATGGTAACACAGATTCAGTCATGGATGTGAGATGTCTAAGACCATTTTCCACACATTCTATCTAATTTCCAATGGTCCTAACACATGTCTACCAATACACAAATGAAAACCTCCCATTGTAACTACACATTTGGATGTGTATTCCTTCTGATAACAATTTTAAATGAAACATCCCGAGTTTAAAAGAGAAGTCACCCATGATGGTCCTCTATATGGTGGAGTACAAAAAAACAGAAAATGTCTAATGTATAATACAAGAGTATAAAATTAAAACACTGTAGAAAATAAAAAATACATATGATTAATAAAATATCAATCCAAACCGGGTAAATATGAAAGATAATATATATTATTCTAAAAAAATCTCCAATTTACAATTTTTCACCCCAAACCATCATGCTATAAAGGTGATAAACAATAATAGAAATTGACATAAGACATGATTAACTTCCCTTTACATGAGTCTTGAAATCCTATCTGTAAACCCCAAAGACATGTTAGGATGCTAGTAAACATATATGTATGATTTAAAAATACAATCTATACAAGAAATAATATCAATAATTCATAATAATAATCTTTTAAACACAACAGGCTTATAAAAGAATCATAAGATAAAACCACTTTGTAATAATTCATTTATTTTTTATAAATTAATAGCATACTAACCAAATCTTGGAATATGATAGGTAATTAATAAAATAGGTAATAATAATAAAAACCAACCATTGATACACCATAATTTAATCATGTGAGAAAATAACCATGAAATCATTCATCAAGTGACAAACCAAATATAAATGATAAGGCACTAAATTCTATGATCGAATATATAAGGATATGTACTAGACATAAAATAAAATCCCCAATCCATGTATAAGGTGTATAATACTAATAAAATCTAATGGAATAACCCTCACACTAATTTTTCATAACACCTCTTGTGTAATTACACACATGAAGTGTGTTTAGTGTATCCCAGACAAACCCAAGGTTACCCCATGTTCTATGTTTCTAAAAGAAATTCCAAAACCATGTAAAATATTATAAAACATTTTTTATGTAAAATAAAATCATATTTCATCATTAAAAACACATATTTTAAATTAAAACAACCATATATACATTTTAGTTATAATATGTTGTTTTCAAATCTATTTTTGAAGCTAAATCCCATTGAAAACATGTACAATTTCCCATAAATCGATTACACTATCAAGTCATGAATTTTAATTTAATATCCTCATGTTATTAACATGAAAATATACAAATTAAACAATTATAACCATATAATTAAAGATATATATATATATATAGCCCTCAAGAATGATGGAAACCTAGACGCCCTCAATAATAGTGATTGGAAACCATCAAATCAAATGTCTAAATACAATTAATGATGAGAAACATAAAAGGATCGATGGAAAACACAATAAAATCAAAATCTACCCAAAACTCACATCCAAGGATGTTTTCATGTTCAATTATATGAATGAAGAAACATGAATAATTATTTGGTAAAATACACATTCTTACCATGAGGATGAAACATCAAAAAAACAATTTTAAAAAAGAAGGATCACCCAAAATTACCCAAGGGCATGAGAGGGATGCCATAAAATAAAATTGACAAATAATTAGGAATAAAACATTTCTTAAACCAGTTGGAACAATGGTTTTCACATCTTTAATTCTTTACTCATGTCGTTAATTATCAGGATTACAAATACAATGAAAAAATAATCTCCTTCAGTAAAAATATGGTCAATATTCCTTTTCATAATGTGTAAACATTCATTGAATAGTTTGTTTTTGATTATATGAACTATACTCATAACATCTACTTGAAAAAAATCAACATATTTTAACTAGTTCACAATGTGAATCTTTCTAGAAGTTACTTCACAGTTTAGATTCTTCATAAAACAGTGAATCAATTCTAATAAACTTCGAACATAAATATTTACCTCTACATTTTTTACACATTTAAACCAGGGATCCAATAATCCAAACAAACATAAATAAAAACAATTTAATAAATTTTCCCTAAAAAAGGTTCTCTATCCACTAGAGACTTGGAGCACAGACAAATATAAAGGGGAAACAAAAAATTTCAATGAGTATATAACATCCATAATAAAATGTTTCAGATAAGAACTGGTATCCCCTTCTAAGAAGTGATAATGTATTTGATTTGATGAGATCATCCAAGTACTTTTAAAATATAAACATGAGGTCATGTAAGCATCATTTGAGGTTGTTTCCATTAGACATACCATTTATTTATTTTAAGAGGTGATATGGATTGTATGAGTTTTTGGTTGTGTAATTCAGTTTGATTAACAAACATATGATATTCATGGACTGAATGAATCTGATATTTCATACTTTCCTAGATTAGTTTCTATTTAATGAAATCTATGTTTACTTTTTATATACACACATTCATAACCATAAAATGAACACTATCCTAGGTACATTGAGACAACATCATCTGTATGCCAACCTATCTAACTGAATTTTCTGGATTGTTAGATTACACATCATTGGCCATGTTATGTGAGACGATGGAGACTATGTGGACTCAAAGATGATTTTATATGTATTATCTTGGGAGATACTTAAGAATTTATTTTATATTATATATTTTGTTTTTCAATTAATATATTATCCAAATTTCATCTAGGACTTTTTCCTTTAATAAAATCCAATTTTTTAAATAACTATGAAAAGGTAAAGGTTTTTTTGGTTTATATTATTCTGAGAATGATTTATAGAAGATTAATTCCAAGATGACCTATTCACCAATCCCCACTTTTACTATATTAGAAAAATAATATATCATGTATTGTAAAACATCTAGAGTTTGACGTGGAACATTTTTGAAATAAGTGGATAAAGTGGTCTCTTATGGGTCCAGAAAGCTGATAATGTTTGAGAGAAATTACCTTAATCACAATATGGAGAAGACTATAGTGATACACACCTTGAGATACTGGTGGGAATATCTATTGGGTTAGAGGTTTGTCATGTACATGAACCACAAGAGCCTCAGGTACATCTTTTCTCACTATTTCCTGAACCTTTGGTAGAGGATTTGGGTCATGTATCTACATTCCTTTGACTTTGAGTTGGCATACACACTAATAGAAAGAAACAATTTCGCGCTTGAGCTGTAAGTCATGTATAAAGGTAGTGCGAGAGTCATGTGATGCATATAATGTAATACCATTCATTTTATATATACATCATGATGATTCGAATTCCCATCAATGAGTATAATTTAATTAAACATCTATTTTACCCATACTTTTTAACTAGATCCAGAATGAGTAGTCATCTGATCCAGAGGGTATAAATTTTAGGAAAAATTCTATTATAGGGATCCTGCATCAGGATGGTCACTTATTAGTGGGAATGTTTAAATTTTTATGGTCATGTTTGCATTCCTATGGGATTGTTTGGGGAGTTTATTACAGGGTTTACTGCTTATTTATTAGTATTACACCCTTTTCTAAGACAGATTTATGAAGATATATTTAGACAATATTGGTGTTTAGAGATAAGAGAATGAGAAAACCATCTTCATGGTGATATTCCTCACCTATCAATAGGTAAATTCCAAAACCAATGGTATATATGGTTGTAGCAGCATCTACCCATTCTATAGTGGAAGTTGGATTATGTAAATATGGATTTCATGGAAAGATTACCAAACACCCAATAAGAGTAATATAGAATGCAAAATCATAAATAGACTACTGATGGTGTCCCTATTTTTACCTAATAAAGAGACATTCACCATAGATGATCAAGTTAGTCCTTACATTAGGTAATTAGTTAGACTCCATAGTGTTCTAAGGATTATTTTTTTTATCAAGATCATAGTTTCACATCATGGTTATAGCAAGGTCTTCCAATGTCTTTAGGTTCACATGTTCTTATGATTAATTTCTATCATCCTTATACTAATGGAAAATATGAACAGAAAATTTAGACTCTGGATAATATGTTACATGCGTATGTTTTTATTGGTTCTTTGGAGAACCGTATAAAACATTTTCTGTTCACTTATAATTATTTATCATACTCTTCAATACAAACGGATCATTTTTAGTTCGTATATTGTAGGTCATGTCATTCTCCTATTTTTTTTGGTTAGATGTAGGTGACTAAGTTCACGTTGGGACAAGTCTTGTGCTGGAAATTTCCTATAAGGTTCTAATTTATTTGGGAGTGGTTGGTAACCAGGAACACATAGAATAAATCATATGTTGTCCATCAAATATGACCTATTGAGTTTGATCTTGGTCATATTTTTCTTCCTTTAGGTTTCTCTTTGATAGGGGAAGCATCATATCTAAAAACATTTAAAGATAGCACCTAGGTTTTTAGAATGTATGAGATAGTGGGAATGGATGTTGTAGTGGAATACTGTTTATCCAATCCACAGTACTACAATACAATTCTAGTTATGTTTCAAGTGTCTCAACATTGAAGATATCAACCTGACCTTTCTCACATGACATGTATTGATAAGACTGATCTAGATGTTCATTAATATGTTAAGGATAATCTAATATGTATTTTGAATCATAGTAAGAAGGATCATTAGCTGAATATTGTACCATTAGTGTGATTATAGTGGTAGTATGGGTGTGTATAAGAGGAGAAATCTAATAGAGAATCTGATCAATTGATGTAGTGTCCAGTTCTTTCAAACCCACCAAGTTTCTTTGGTGCATAGTTCACAGATGGGATATTCTATAGTGGGAGGTAGTAAGAACACATATATTTTAGGTATGTATCTCTTTATGTTTTTTAATAATTTTTTTATTTGATTGTGATTTTTGATCCCTTATTTGAGTGTTTGAAAAAATATGGGCTAGTTCAAGTTGTGTACTGTAGATGTGTATGAGGTTAATCATATAGTGAAAATTCAGAAAAAACAAAAAATTAGATTTATAGTGTGATTTATGAGGGAAGGTAACCCCATAAAACCATTTTATGCCAAAATTTTACATGGCCAGACCATGAATCTCTGATTTTAGACATAAAATTGATTTACAACATAAAATAAATTTCTATTATATTTTTAATTATAGTTGATGGGTTTTCATTGGATATGGAAATCAGGGTATTGAAATCTTAAATTCCATATTCACACCATAAATTAGTCATGACCTATGTTTAAAATTTTGTTTCATTTGTTCTGATAATTTATATATCTTTATTTTGACTTCAATCATTCCACAAAAGATGGACAAGGTATCTATATGATCCAAAATCTCTCCCTCAGATCTTGGTGCATCAAATCAAGAAATTGAAGGTAATAATTTAGTCCTTCTCTTCCCTCTTGTATCTTTGGGTTTTCCATTATAGATAACCCAATATATGGATGACCTAACTGGAACAAGTTATTAATAACATATTTAACAAATCATTGTCAAATGGAAAAAAGAGGAACCCATCTTTACCTTATATATTGAGTTTTAGTCTTCACTAAATCATCTTTTCAGATGGGTGGTATAAAAAAGTTCCCTAATGTCTATTTTTATTATTATAGTAGTTTCATTTATTGTTATCAAACCATCATGTTTCAACTGAGAAGTACCTAATGAGTAACAAAAATTTCTTGAGAATTTATATTTTTATACCTCCCAAGGATCTTGTCGGGTCCATAAACTTTGATACTAGACTCATGGATACGTGAGAGGTGAGCCTTCCTATATGGTCATTTTGTATGGGATGTTTTTATAAAGTGGATTATTGTTTAAAAATGTTAATTTCATTGAAATAATATTATTATTTTTATAGGACATGGTATGTGGGTAATTGGGTTGAATTTAAATCCCATGACATGAAATGATAAAAAGAAATAATAATCCAGTGCATTATGAGAATAATTTTATGAGAATGATTAATGTTTCAGTTAAAACATGGAAAAGAAGTAGAACAATTATGATGATTATTGGTATTATGTCCCATCAGAATTAGATATTGTTTTGTTAATGAAATGTTTATGTAATGTTTAATGTGATGACATGTTATGTATGTTTTTGGTTGGTTATACTAAAATACATATATACAGGTCTTGGTCCTAGTTATTTAAAAAAGATTATATATAGGGCATAGTCTCAGTTATGATGAAATGAATATATATGGGGATTGGTCCTGACTATGTTGAAATGGTTATATGATGGGATTAGTCGTAATTATTATGAAATTCTTATATATAGGGATTTCACCTGGTTTTGATGGAATTATTTTATATAGGGCATGTACATGGACATAAAGTAATACATTGAGAGATTTACATGGCTCTTTGGTGTTGATTTGTGGGATATACCCTGGGAGGGTTATCACATTGGTTGTCATTATTCCACAACATGTTCATAGATATCCCACTTTGGGATGAAGAAACTATGGTTGGCCTTAGGTGTCATCATGGATATTAAGGGTGAGCTAGTTTAATTCATGATATATATATATTTATTAAATTAATACAAATATTGTCCCTTTATTACATACATTATATACTTAGGTTGGACTTGTCGATATTTCATTTTTGTTGGTCTACTGAGTTTTACTCACTCCCTGTTCAGGCTTCCTTTTGGTTCCTAGGAAGATTTCATGGATACATGTTTGAATAATGGAAATACGACTTATATTGATTGATTGTAGTAAGATATGATGGTTATTGGAGATGGGATTGGCATTGGGATATGTATTGAGGACATTTGTGTATTTTAAAGAGTTCTTTGTCCTTTTATTCATTAACATACCACACATAATGTATATACATTCATCCTATAATTCCATGAATCTATTTTTATTTAGATTTCTTCCCCTTTTTTTATTCATATTATGTTATCTCATTGTTCTGCCCCTTATATTTCATAGACCCTCACTACTAATCTGGATGCTCTGGAATCCGGGGAGGCATTCATATGGTCACATAGCCAACCAATATATTCATTTAAGAGAGTAATGAGTGGGTGGTGTAATGTATAAAATTTTATATTAATGTTACACTCACAATATATTTATGATATTTTTAAATTATATATCATTTTATATACATTATTTTTGTACTATTAGACATTACATAATGTTATATTTACATTGTATAAAATTATAATAATGTTATGTTTACATTATATTTATGTTATGTAATATTATATTCAATGTGGGACAAAACTAATTTATAATGTGCAGTTCCAAACTATTCCTTTTCACAATATTCCCATAGATTGTCCGACATTCACATCATTTCTACAAAAATTAAATGTAATTTCATTATCTTAATGAATTGGTCAATTAGGATATACGTTATTAATAATTTAAATAGTAATTAATTATATTATTTGTTATTAATTATATTACAAGTAACATATATAATTAATAGTTAATAAAATTTTTATTGTAATTAATAATTTACAATATTGAACTTGTGTGTGTGACCCAGTGGTTAGGGTCATCTGCGGTTTTCCACGAAGACCTGAATTTTATTTTCAATAGTTGTGCTTATGTATTGAAATTTCAAGCCTATTAAATAATTACCCTAAATAGTTCATGGAATCACGAGGAAGGGAAATTTAAACCTGTGATCTCCATATTGTGTATTTTAGACTTGGGGACTAGGGAACCCCCATGGTAATGAGCTATGTAGGGAAAATCATAGACTATACAAGGTTCAGGATGAATTTAATTTAAAAAATCAAAAAATAATTAAAAATATTGTTGATAACATTTAATATATTAAATAACTAATAATATATTTTTGTAATGAATAATTAATAATCATAATAGTATATAATATTGAGTTTGGATATTAATTAATAATTAATAATAGTATTAAATAATCAAATTATAAATAATAAAATATTAACTTGAATATTTAAAAACTAATAATATAATTAATAACTACTAATATAATTAATTTATTCTAATATAATCAATAATTTATAATATAAATAACAACTATTAAAATAATTAAAATAATTAATAATTTATAATATATCCCATATGAGGTTGGGCTAGTGGTTATGGTCTTTCACATGATTAAAAGGAGAAGAGAATTCATTTCCAACTGGTTGTACTTCAACATCATAATTACATGAATGTTGAACTAATACTCTCTATTGTGTTGGGAAGTAGAAAGATGCGATGTTTTACCTATTTGACTCAGTAGGGTGCATTCGCGTCCTGGGGTATAATACACCTATAAGGGAATGGGATGTACTGGGAATATCATGAACTATATATGGGTTGGGTTGTCTTTCCCTTAAAATTCACAATCATATATAATTAATAATATAATTAATAAATTGAAATATATTTAATAAATAATAGTATAATCAATGTATTAAATTATTAATAATCATAAAAGGCTTGAATCATTAGTTTGGGGACTAATTAATAATACTATTATCATAATTATAAATAAATATTTGAATTATTAATAATAAAAAAATTAATTTTTATAATTATCTAATAATATAATAAATAATATATAATATTAACATTTAAATACATTAAGCTGGGTTGAATGTGGTGCTGATGCACCACACCCAAATTCCACTGTTTTTTAATCCAACTATACCATAAAAGGTCCATATTGAAAAATATACCTTACTCCAACCTTATTAAGAAATTTCAATGAAAAAATCTATATCAATCATTAATCATGTCTCTGATCAAGGAAAATGTTTTCATGATTCGTTAAAAATGTAGCGGGTTGATTGGATGGGTCCTCTTCCATTTATTTCAAGAGTAAAAAATTAAAATCCCTAAATCATGGTTTTGAATTTATTAATACATCTCATTTAAAGATATTCAATTTTATTAAATTTTTTGTTTTATAGGAATGTTAGTTTCATCATTTATACAATGGCGTTCACTATAGTCAACTCTAGATAGTCTGGATGTCAGACCTTCATCCATCAGAAGAATGATTATTTTATCATATACCCCTTCTTGCATTTCGTATCATACATGATAATCACATTTCATTTTATTTCCTAAATTTAAAAATGATTTGATCTTAGTTGTGAAAATCTTGGATCACATAATGAGTATAAAAACACCGTTGGGAGTGTATTCAGAGGATATAAAATGCTAAAAAACATATTCACATGAAGTTGGTGGATAATGTTGTCTTTTGGTTTTTTATTCTAGAAATGATAGTATTTAAATTTATTCTCTCTATGGATTGAATATTTACATACCATTATCTTATTTAATATTACATGATGAATTTTACAATTCAATATCTAAAAGAGGATAACTATTCCCACTAGGGTGAGTGGGATCGTTAGACCGATCATTCAAGATATATTTTTTGTAGATTGGTTTGACTCGTCGATAATATAGTAATCCTAGTTTTAGATAATTATGTAATGTGAAATATTTATTTTCCACCAGTTATGAACGCTTTTTAGGAAGTCTTTCCTCATGGTCTCTCCATATTAAAACATGAGCGGGAGATTGAGTTAATGATTGATCTTGTGCTAAGAGATTGACTAGTTATAACATTCCTTATAAAATGGTACCATTAGATATTTATTAGTAGATATTTTATTTGTATTATCTTGATGAAAAAGGTTTCATAAAACCTATTACTTATCTGTTGGTTCTTTTCTCCATGAAAGCATATGAGACCTTGTGCTTATGTCTGGACTATCCGACATTGAGCAAGAAGATGATCAAGAACTGGGTATCCACTTCTGTGTCTCGGTGATTTATTCTATTAGCTATGACATGTAAGGATCTTCTCCATGAATAACATAAGGAGAGGGTACCATAATCTAATGTTGAGCCTATTTTACATACCCTAGACTTCTTTATTGTGTAGGTATATCGTGTGTGTGTTTGTGGTTATGTAGTATGGTCTTAAAAATGTACCTGCAAAATTCATGGCTATAATGAATCATATATTACATCCTTTAGTAGAATAGTTTGTTGTAGATTTTTTTTCAATGAAATCTTAGTGTACTCATATTTAATAGAAAATCATGGTAAATATATTGACAACATCCTGACTACATTGAGACAGAATCCGATTTATTCAAGATATCTAAAAGAAATTTATTTATTAATAGAGCACACTTTATAGGCCATGTTATCTTAGTGGTTTGAGTGGTTGTGGACCCCTATATGATTTAAATAATAGTATCTTAGGTCATAAATAATATTTTTTTTAAGATTCTATGTTTCCTTTTTCTTGTAAACTATTATCAACATTTCATATTGGAATTTTATTTTTTAGAACTGATGTTTGGGTTCACTATGAAAAGGGTAAAATGAAATTAGTTATTTTCTTATCAATGGGATCTCCAAAACTAAATAGAATGTTGATCTCAGATCTAACCCTTACATTAACTATTCCTGGAAACTATTATACCATTTAATATTGTACATCCATAGTTGTAATAAGAGTGTTAATTATGTAGGAGGATTGAGTGATTTATTATATCTGTAGACACCAGAAACTGCTTGAGAAGAACTTTCATACTACTGATTTGGAGTTAGTTGCGGTGATATATTCCCAAATATGATGTAGATAATATATTTTTGGTGAGAGGTTTGTGGTGCACATAGACCACAATATCTTCATGTTAATATTTTCTCTATGATACCAAAACCATCGACAAAACATGGTGGGTTGAGTATCTATAGTCTTTAGATTTTGAGTATTCTTACACACTGAGAAAAGTAAATTTTCATTCCAATTTCTTGATTTAGAAGATGCTGGAAGAGGTAGTTCAGGATTCACATGATGAGTGGATGTTAATTGGAATGATTATAGACATGTATCATGATTTTACAAAGTCCCTTGGATGATGAGATTTGACATCCACATCTACATTACTTGTAAATCACGATTGGATCAAGACTGAGTGGTTATCCAATCTAGAGTGATTGTCTCGGAGGGACAACAATTACGGTGGGGATCCACCCTCAGGATGGTCTATTAGTAGTGATATGTTTTTCCATACCCATGTATGGGTTTCAATGGGATTTTATGAGGAGATGATGAGAGTGTTCTATGCGTCTACAAACATGGTACATTCATGCTTGATAAATATGTTTCCCAATATCGGTAGAGAATACATGAGGACAGGGATGAAAAATGAGATATCAGGAAATGTGGTGAGATGCTTCACCTATAAACAAATTATGTTTGAGCACCAAATACATGGAGGGTTGTTTCAGACTCTACCCATTGTAGAGTAGATATTGGATAATTTCATTATAGATCTTGTTACAGGATTACCTAGTAAAACTATTAATAATGATACAATGTGGGTGATTGAATATCTACTGAAAATGTCAAGACACTATTTTTCTATCTAGGTGACCATCACCATTGACGATCTGGGTAGTCTCTACATATTGGAATTATTCTGACTGCACAATTTTTTGAAGAGTATCCTTTCATAGAGATTTTCTAATTTCACAACTTGTTTTTGATAGGGTATTCAAAATTAATTAGGATCACATGTTCTTTTTCATAGAACCGATCATCATCACAATGATATCCCATACCAATGGATGATTTAGATTCTATAGGATTTGTTTTGAGCCTATATTCTAGATTTCTGTGGTTCATTAGATTAGAATAATGCACTCAAGGAGTTCTCTTATAATAACATATTCCATGAATCAAACCAAATGGATCCTTTTGCGAAATTTTATTTATGTTCATAGTGTATTCCTCTTTGTTGGTTATAGGTTGGTGAGTATGTACTTTTAAGACATATACTTGTATAGGATATGTCGGACCCAGTTCAGTTGATTAGGGAATGGTTGGTAACCATGCATATTTGGTATAAATCATATCATGACCATTGGATAAGTACTATGAAGTGTTAGGTGGGTCAAATAAATTTTCATTCAGATGTCTCATAGGAATTATTAGCATCCAATCTTAAAATAAGGGAAGATATATGATAAGTTTTCCACACCCTTTGAGATAGTGTCAAGGTTTTATGTAATTTCGTACCATTTATCTCATCCATAGTGATAAAATGCATTGAAAAAAATGTTTCATATGTCATGGATTTTTAGATATCACCCTAACCCTCATCACATGATTGATGTTGATGAAATCGAGGTTTAAATAGAGACATAATTTTAGGAGTAATAGATCTTTGCTGTGAACCATAGTGAGAAGAATCTACAAGGGAATACCATTAGTTTTTTAGCACAATGGAATCCTGGGTGTGTTAAATACAATACCTAGGATAGGGAAGCTAATATACACACAAAATGTCCAAACATTGTCATCGGTACCCACAAAGATTATTTGGAGTACAAATAGGGGATTCATTATTCCATGGGGGAAGGTTACAAGATCCCATTTTTTCCAGGCATGTCTCTCTTTAATTTTTGGTAATCCATTTTGGAGTAGGTTTTTTATATTGAGACTTGGTTAAGGAGTGTGAAACAATATGGCATTGTTCTAGGTAAGTACTGTTGAAGTGTAGGAGGTGCAACCTACAGATTTAATTCTCAACATAAAATATAGTTTCATAGTGTAAATTTCTCAGTTGATCAAACCCCATTTAATATATGTATGATATAAAGGCTTTAAAAGAATCCTTTTGGATGATATTTATGATGTAAAATGGATTTATTATATTAAATCTATTTCTATTAGGTTCATAATTCCATACAATGGGGTTTTTAAATGCTATGTAAATCTTGGGATCAGCGATGTATATCCCATATTTATATCATAAATTATCCATGTTCATTGTTTAAACTCTAGAATAATGCATTATTATAATGATAATATCTTTCCTTTAACAATAATTTTTCCACATATGTTGTCTCAAGACCATATTTGATCTAGATTATCACCCCATTATATCTTGGGGCTTTGGTTCTGGGGTTTAAAGATTTGAATTTAGTCATTCACTTCCCTCTTAGATCATTGGTTATTTTCCAAATGGAGAGACCCTGATAGGAACAAGCTAACTAGATAAATTTGATGATATCATATTTTCCCAATATTCATTGAATGGAGGAAAATAGGAACCTGACCTTACCTCACAAGTTGAGTTATATCTTACGCAAACTGTGTTTTTGGGATGGTTGGTCTAAACCAATTTCCTAATGTATGTTTAAATTCATTTAGTATATTCATTGAGTGAAATTATTCCATCATTAAACATTCATGTCCTACCTAAAAATTAATCACTTCTTGTTTAGAATTGTAATTATTATACCTCCCATGAATCTTGTAGGGTCCATTGGTTGTAATATTAGACACATAACCATAGGAGAGGTGATCCATCCATTCTATCGATTATATTTTGGTAGTTTTGGTAATATGGATTTTGGACTTGCAATGTGAATTTCTTAGAAAAGATATTATGATTTTGAAATGTCAATTTAATTGGGAAATTGTCTTTAATAAAAATACCATGACTTGAAATGTAGACATCGAACAATAATTCGATGAAATATGGGTATATTAGTATGAAAAAGATTAATGTTTTAGTAGACACTAGAAAATGAATTGGATTTTTTTGATAATGTTTGGTATTTAATCCTAAGAATTATTGATTGTTGTTATAACAAAATCATTATTTAATTTGGAATGTGATGACATGTTATGTATTTTTGGGATCAGTTATGCTGAAATGATTCTATATTGAGATTTCTCTCAGTTTTGATGAGATGTTTATAAATAGGTATTTTCTATGAGATTATCAAATAATTACATATAATACTTGGTCCCAGTTGTTCTAAAATACTTATATATTGGTCTTGGTCTCGGTTATGATGTAATTCTTATATATAGGTCTTGTTCATGGTTATAATCAAATTATTATTTATAGGGCTTGAGACATGCCATACTATATTACTTAGAGGGCTCCGTCCAGTTATCTTGTGTTGATTTTTGGGATATACCCTGGGAGTGTTATGTTATTGGATGAAATGGTTCTATGACATGCTCAGAGATATCCATAATTGTTTCAAATCAACTCTTGTTGGCTCTAGGTGTCATCTTATTGTGTTGTACTGAATCCCATTTCGGGCTTTATTTTTGTACGTGGGAATATTTCATTGATCCAGGTTTGGATATGGTTAAAGGGTTCATCATTGATTGATTGTTACTGGATGGGTTAGAGTATATAGAAGGGAATGACATGGGTCTAGAAATAAATAGATTTGGTGACAATTATTGTGTCTTTTATCCTTTTATTATATGAAAAAAACGCGTCATTTAGATACTTTCATATTTTCATTACGTGACTCTATTTTTATTTGAATTGTTTGAGTTTTTATTTATTCTTAATGAGATTCATGTTTTATTATATATATGTTTTCCATCTACACTGATATTTTTCCCACTGTAATTACAACACTATACCAAAGGGTATAGTATCCCAACAATATTCCTTAAACCCTTACTGCTAGTTGGAAGCCTTTAGCATATGGGGAGGTGCACCAGTCATCACGTAGATAACTGTCATGGTCACAAAAGTGATTTCAAGGTCATAGTTTTCACTTATATAATTTTATATTTATTTTATATTTTCATTCTATTTATGATATCTTTACATTATATAACATTGAATTCACATTATATTTTAGTTATAAGAAATTGTAAAATGTTATATTTACATTATATAACAGTATAATAATGTTACATTTAGATTATATTTATGTTATATAATGTTGTATTAAAGGTGATAAACTTTTAATTTAAAATGTACAGTCCCAAGACATGCCTTTTCACCTTATTTTCATATGTTTTCCAACATTCACCTCATTTCTGTAAAATGTTAATATTTTTAATTATTTTAAAAAAATTAATAATTTTGTTTTAAGTTATTAATTATGAAATTAGTAGTTAATTAAATAATTACTTATTAATTATATTAAAATTTATTTATATAATTAATTAATTAATAATATAATTATATAAATTAATAATGAACAAAAAATTTCCTTTGAGGGGTGGCCCCATCGTTAGGGTCATTCACTGGTTTCCACATTGATGATAATTTGATTCCCACTGGTTATGATTCTCTATCATAATTAAATTCTTTTTAGTTTAACATCCTTGATAGTGCAGGGAAGTACATTGAGGGGTGTTTTTTCAGTCAACTCTTTATCGTGCATTCGAGACCCAAGTCATAGTAAAACTATAGAGGAATGGGGTATACTGAGAAGATCATGAACTGTACAAGGGTTGGGTTGGGTTTCCCTATCAAAATGTAATAATATAATTAATAACTTCTAATATATTTAATAAATAATATTATAATAAATTTAATTAATAAATAATAATCATAAAAGGATAAAATATTGAGTTTAGAGAGTAATTAATTTCTAAAAACACTAATTACATAATCCGTAATTGAAAATTAAATTATAAACAATAAGAAATTTATTATCAAGATTAATATCTAAAAATAGAATTACTAAAAACTAATATATTTAAAAAATAATAACATAATTATTATAATTAAAAATTATTAATATATCCTTTTTGTAGATGGATTAGTGGTCATGGTTATTCACTATCATCCACAGATATAGGAATTCCATTTCAACTAGTTTTGTTTTAGTGTTGTAATTATATGACTATTTATTTAATACTCTCAAAAGTGTAGAAAAACATAGAGAGGGGAGCTTTTATATAGTTTAATCAATAGGGTGGATTTGAGGACAAGGCTCTTGTACACCCATGCAAGAAAGGTCTATGTTGGGATGATCAAAAACATTACATGGGTTGGGTTGGGTTTCCTAAAAAAATATAATTATTAACATGTAATATGTTTAAAAACTAAAAATATAATTAAATTAGATAATAATTAGTAATCATAAAATGATAGAATCATGCGTTTGAGAGTAATTAAAAATTAATAATACTATTACCATAATTACTAATAAATAATTGAATTATTAAAATAAAAAATAAATACCATATGTAGTTACTAATAATTTAATTAATATTTAATAATATAAATAATAATTAATAATAGTGAGCTATAAATATGTTCTGGTTATTAGGGCATGGTGTGGGTGCAGAACACCCTAATCTAACATTGTTTTAATCTAACCATACTTTCAAAGGTCCATACTAATAAATAAAATATACCCTAACACAATTTTATTAATTTTATAAGAAAAAAAACAAAATAATTATTTATACTTTTCTATGTTTGAGAAATACCCCTACCATGGTGTGTTTGGGAATGATTTTTATCACATATGGTACCATTAAACATGGAATCATCCAATAATAAGGAAGGATTAATAGACATGTATTTTTTTACATGTGTCTTGATAGGGTAAGGGGATAAAAGACGAGGGGTTTTGGTCTTAGATAAAAAATTACAATGTCTAGAAACATTATGTGCAGTGTTTGTTTTATTTGTAATTATCACTAATTTTATATTATATATTAAATAAATAATAATATGTTTAATATATTTTAAAATATACTTCACTTTTAAATTATTTTATATTTTTCATAAACAAGGTTTTTTATTTCATCATCCAAAAAATGACAAATTAATATTTGTCTTAAAATTATTAATTATATGAATAAAATCGAAATGATGAATTTATATTTTTAATTATATACAATTTTTTTAAAAAATATTAAATAATAATTAGTTTATTATATTTTAAATCTAATTATATTGGAAAATTAATGAAATTTTATTTTGTTTCAATAATTATTATATATTTTAAAAATAATTATTAATAATAATATGATAAAAATAAAAAATTTCATCATCTTGGTCAATGTTAATTGAATTTCATTTATATATTTCATTTATTAATGTTTTTTTAATTCAATAAAACAATACCAAATAAAATTAATAAACGTTCTTCAATATTTTTAAAGACACACAATTTTTTTTAAACCTGTAGGAAATATTTTATTTACGTCAACGTAAATTATTAGAATTTTATTAATAATATTAAAATCATTTTTTTGAAAAAATTATAAATAAAAATTTTATATGAAGTTATATAAAGGATAATTTTTTTGGAAACTTATAACATTATTATTTAAAAAAAAACCTTATTTTTTAAAATAAATTATAAATATTTCAGTATTAATCATAATAAATTTTATCTCTATACTTTTATTAAAACCAATTTTTTTTCTATAAATAAATTAAAAAATATTTTTTAAGTAATAAAAATCCATAGATTATTTTTTCTAAAAAAAATTTGCACAAAATTTTCAAAGGTTGTTTTGAAAAAATTTATATATAAATTACCAGTGAATAACATTAATGAATATTTCATTACCAAATTTTAATGATTAATTTTATTACAAAATTTCACTATAATGTTTCTGGGTAAATCATTATAGATTTCTATGAAAGCATCATTTATAATTTCATGATTGATATTTTTATTGAATGGTACAATTGAAAATCCTTGTAAGATTCTATTTTACACTATAATGTTTGCGATAAAGTTTCATTGGAATTTAAGATAGAAGGATTCACATTAATTTCCAGTGAATGTTTCACTAGAAATTCCAATGGAAGATTCTCTAAAATTTACAATTAAATTTTCAACTACAATTTTCATGTCGAATTTTAATGTTTCTTTGTAACTTTCTAGTGAAATTTTCCTCAATATTGTTCTTTTGTAATATGAACTAGAATTTTTTGTGGAAGTTTCAGTGGAATTTCTAATGTAACATACACTGGAATTTACAAAGGATGTATACACTAGAATTTTCCATAAGTAGTTTCCCAAGATTATCTCCTATATGTTTCACTAGAACTTATAGTGGACGTATCATTGTATTTTATAATTGATGTTTAATACAATTTTATAGTGAATGTTTTATGTGAAATTTTCATGAGGTAGTTTATATTACAACTTGAATATTACAATGGAAGTATCCAATTGAATGTTCCACTAATTGTTTCAATGGAATTTATATTATAAGTTTCAGTAAAATTTAAATGTTGTATTTGAAGCATCCTTTGAATTTTTTTAGTAAAATTTTCTTCATTCACGTCCTATTAGATGTTTCCTAGAATTTTACAATGAGTTTTTATGTTATTTTTCAATAATAATTTCCATGGAAATTCTTGTGAATGTTTCAACTAATTTTTAATTTGATATTGAATTTAGTACTGGAATTATCGTATGGATGTTTCCCCAATAATTTTCAGCTGAAATTTTCACTAGAGTTTCCCCTGGGGGTTTCAATAGAATTTATAGTGGATGTTTTTTTAGAAATTTACATATATTTTTCACTGGAATATGTAATAATTGATTATATGGATGTTTCAGTAGAAATTAGAGGTACCATTAGAATATCTCATAGAATCTTTACCCGAGAATGTCGTATGAAAGATACAGTTGACTTTTTAACTAACGTTTCAACATTAATTTTTATGTAGATGTTGAATTTTCTTATTTTTGTTTCAATTAAATTTTTGAAGGGGGAGTTTCCAGTAAATAAATTAAATTGAAAATAATGGAATTTTCTAGTGGATTTTTTGAAATTATTATTCCATTTGATGTATATACTTGATTATTCTTATGGATGGTTCCATTATATATTTATAGTAATTTTTAATTCTAAAATTAATGTTTAATCTTCAATTAAAAAAATTCAAATAAAATTTTTTATGTATATTTCGATTACATATTTTATTGAATTTGACTAGATTAATCTATAATGTTACATTGAAATTTAAAAAAAATATTTTGGAAATGTTCATTGAAAATATCAAAGGAGTGTTCTTGTAAAACTTATTTTACAAATTCCACTATAATTTCAGTGGATTTTTCTTTAAATATTCCTAAACATTCAATGTAAGTTCCATCACAACATCCAATGAAGAATCCACCAGAAATTCTAATAAAAAATTCATTGTATGATTACCCCAACTTAACTTTAGTTTACCTTTAATTTTACATTGCCTAAAGTTTTCCCCTTTAATAACATTAATTTTACCCATACATAACATTACTTTTACCCATACATAACATTATTTTAACCTTAACTAACATTGTTTCACTTACATAACATTTTATCCCTTACATAACTTTAGTATTACCCATAATTACCTTTTTTACACTTACATTATTTTAGCCTCAATTATCTCATTTATACATAACATTAGTTTATCATTTTATTACTTTAATTTATTATTACATAGATTTTTTTACTCCAATTTAACTTTAGTTTTCCCATACATATCATTGGTTTACTCTTTCATAACATTAATTTTACTCTAACTTAACTTTTTTTAACCTTACATAAATTTATTTTACACTTAATTAACTATTTCATACCCTTACAGAACTTTTATTTACCAAAAATTAGTTTTACAATTACATAGTGTTGTTTTAGACTTATCTTTAGTTTTCCCTTCCAAAAAATTGTTGACCCTTAAACAACATTATTTTACTCATAGATAACTTTATTTTACCCTTACATAACTTTTTTTTACCCATACCTAAATTTTTATTCCTTTAATTAAATTTAGTTTACCCTTATTTAACATTGTATTACCTAACAAACATTATTTTTACCATTAATTGTTTCACTTAATTAAATTTATCTTACCACTTTTAAACATTATTTTAACATTACATGAAATTATTTTACCCTTGCAAAAAATTTATTAACCGTTAGTTAACCATGGTTTACCGTTGCTGAATTTTAGTTTAAACTTACGTAACTTTTTTTACCCATATTTATCATTAGATTACCTTAGCATAATTGTATACGATTTCATAACATTCATTATACCTTACTTAACTTTAATTTACCCAAACTTAATATTATATTACCCGTAATTTTTTTCCCTTTGATAACATTAGTTTACCCTTACTTAACTTTTTTTAATCTTGAATTTTCTAATGACACTTTATTTTAGAAATGTGTGGGATTTGGTTCTCTAGAACATAATAGTTTATACTTTAGATTAAATATTAGTACAATGAAGTTAATATTAATATAAATATAAGATCACATATTTATTTTCCTTCTGCGAAACATTAATGTGAAAATGTCCAAGAGTAACTTTTTCATTATTAAGGTTGTAGGAGTTCTGATCAATGATGAGAAATTTGAGTTGTAGTGGAAATATCTATTAAATATAGTTCCTTGGTTGTATTATTAAAATTCTTAGAGAAAATTATATGTATACTGTCATGTGGGAGTACTCATAATCAGATGGGTCTTCTTATTATAAATTTCACAATTTGAAATATCCAAGATGAGAGATTATGAGAAAAGACCCTCCAGTTGAAATTCATAATGTTTTGGTGTCATCATATATTCCTTTATACATGTGTTATCCATGATCATTTGAATTTAATATTAACCTTAATTCATGTTTTCAATCATGAAGCAAGATTTTCTGATAAGAACTGACATTCCATATATTGGCAGGAAGTGTTGAAAACTACGGGCGTCATAAATAACATGTTATTAATGGATAAGTTGAGGAACAATTTTTCCCTTCCATATTTATGGAAGTGTATATCTCATTCCTATGATTGAAATATAATTGTCTCAAAAAATCAATTTCCCTAGAGTGAAAACCATTATTTTAGAAAATCAATGAAGGATGTATCGTGCATATTGGTTGGTGACATGGATGTGCATCCATCTTGATGAGATATTATGACAAAGGGTTTCTATTACATAATGAGTGTTCATAAGTGTTTATCATTTTTTTTGGAATTAATTTATTTCTCTTGGGATTCTTAAATCGTTGCAAGAGAGTAATCATGGAATTTCATTGTACCACCTAATGCTAACAAGAAATAATATGTGACTGTCACACCTTATGTGTTTCTGTTGATCTTGATTAAATTAAACTTGAATTTAAATAATATTATACATATTAAACATATGACTGATGAATAATATTATTCATTTTTTATTGATCTCATAAATTAAATAAATATTTATTCTCCTGATTTTGAAAAATATTTATTTATTTATTTATTAAATATTTAATAAATATCTATTTACTAGTTTTTGAATAAAATATTTACTTAATAGAATAGAATCTTTTTTCCAGTTATAAAATAAATTCCATGTTTTTTTGAATTGAACAAGTCTGCATCTGATAATTAATATTTATTTTCAAGCTATAAAAAAATATTCATCACTTTTCATGTTAGCACATGCTGTAAAATATTATTATTATTATTATTATATGGAATGAGGATTTAGGATTTTAATTATATAATTTAATGGTTGGTATGAAATTAAATATTATTTTAACTTATTCATGTGCTCTATAAATAGATGAAAATATCGATTATGTAGGGTGATTGTGAAATAGATATTTTTTCTATAAAAATTAATTCACTACTGAATTCCTATTTATATCACCATATCAATAATGAGAAATGTAAGAGAATTTCCTTCAATATCAAATAATGACTGATAAACATCAATAGTGAAAGACAATAAATTCATCATGCTAGCACCTTAAAATCAATTATAATTTCTCAAATATCAAAGGAGTAGATGTGGATCTCCACTAGAGAGATTCTACCCATGAATCCTCACATCACAATAAAGGTAATTCGAAAAGGGTATTTCAGAAGATCAATAACATCATTGAAAATATGATTCTAGGACAAGGTATTTATTCTTATTATATTAGATAACTTTAATTATAAATTTAATGTTAGAAATTCTTTCTAAAGTTTTCGAAAACTAAAAATGAAATGAAATTTTAACATATCTCCCTCCACCATATGCTTCTGACCTCCTCGAAATGGGATGTGGCATCGTATCACTCTCATTAAATTTTTAAAATTATTTTATTTATTTTTTATCCATGCGATAGTATTATGGAATTTTAATTTCATATTATATTTTATTTAATCTAATTTTAATTAAAATGTTATCGATATATTAATAATGTTTTTTCGGTGTTTCATTTTCATAATGTTCTAAGAACATTTTATGAAAAATAGAAAATGCCATAAAAAACTACCAATTTTGGCATGTAATACATGGACACAAGGTGTGTAGTCAGAGTACATCTCATTAACCCTAGTATAATGCACATGAACATATCATGCGACACATAGCATGCCCTACAGTTATTACATATATTGTACACAGTGTGTTGACCGACCAACCTGCACATCGTTGTTATATTACATGGAGTGTATTCAATGTACATGTCGTGCGATCTACATAGGTTTGTTGATAGAATTTTAAAATATTTGTGGTCAATATACTTGGTCAAACAAAAATATACTAACAAACATGGGAATTTATGATATAAATTCCATGTATGTTGTGTATAAATCATGAAGTTCATCGATTCCCACATCTGAGATAGATGTCGAGTTGTCATAAAATTATCTGGACACATGAAATTAGAGATACAAGTTGTATATATGTCTTGTGCTGGTTTTATAGTCTCTCACACAAGAACATACCATAAATTTTAGCGTTTTTTCATGGGGATACAACATTCAGACTACATAATGTGTATATGGCCTACACATGTTGTTTAATCCCACCGAGATACACGTTGATGACCATGGTGAGTATCATCGTCAGATAGAAAGTGAATAATAGGGCATGTAACTAGCATATACATGCGGTGTAGTCTTACTGAGTCAGCAGGTTGATTCCCCAGAAATATAACCTAGATAAAAGAAAATAGAGGTACAAGACGTGTAGTGGGTGTACGCGCCGTGTAGTATCCAAATTAATGGGACAATAAAATAAAATAAAATTGAATGAATAATTAATTATTTATTTAAGTCAACTAAATTTATCATAAAAATAAATAACAAATAAGAAATAACTATAAGACATTTACTTTTTCATATGTGTTGCATGTATGACCATTCACGATCTTGACCAAGTCATTTGTATGTGTTGATTTTCTAATTAAATTTATTACATGAGTTTCAAATTATTTATTAATAAATAATATATAATGGTTTGTGAGTCATCTCTCACTCCATTATTATGTAGGACCTGTGTGACTATGTTTAATTATGTAGTACCTCCTAACCAATCTTTTGGTTCCCCCACCAGCGTGTGAGTTATAAATACATGTGATAAATTTAGTATCCTATTTTTCATGGAGGTCGTTCAAGATGAAACAATTATGATTATAACACTTTTGATACACAGGCACAAGAAAGGAATGTATTAACTCATTCCATGATAGAAAATATGATATATTTCCACTAAGAAAATGGTTGATTTAATTTCCTCTAATTTAATCAACATTATATAATATCATAATCATATTATTTCATTAATTATGTCCCAATGCATTATTTATTTTATATAATAAATTCCTAAATCACATAAATAAATGAATTGATTTGAAAATATGGAATTTAAATACATGGATTGTGTATAAATGGTTTATTTAAAATGGTTAATTAATTATGTAAAATTTTCATAATATTAACAAGACTTGTAAAGGTTTAATAAAGATAAAGTTAGTGCATAATAAAAATAATATCCCTCAACAAAATATTAAGTCTTACATTGTCATAAATTAATTTTTTTGGAAAAAAACTCAATATATCTAAGTGTTTGACCAACCCTTGTTGGGACACATATTTTTATAAGGGGAGTTATTATAATGGTTTTGGGTGAAATTATGCATTTAACATCAATAGTAATAACCCTTTCTAGAGTTTTTTTAATTTTGTGGTATGTGTAAAGGAAATACAAGTTCGGATTCCAAGATTGGGGAATCCACTCAAAGGATCAAGGTGCTACAATCCCACAGTTGGAAAAGACTTACCTATATAAATACCTTTAAATAGATTAACCAACTCTTATTGGGGTTATACGAAGGATGAAATTGATATTCTGCATTAGAATGTCATAGAAAATGGGGATTCTAAGATAAATGGTGTGGGCTATTGAAACATGATAAAACATTATGATCAGTAATTAAATTAAATTATTATTATTTATCATCTGATTTGTACTCAGGTAAATTATTAGTAATCTATTTAAATTCTTATAGAAAAATGTTAAAGAACTATGAATTCATTGAAATAATTCCTTAAATAATGGTATGACCTTACAAATTAAAAATTTAAGATTTGTTATAATAGTTTCTGTGATGAACTATTGTCCTAAGATTTTTATTATGTGTTGGAATCCACTATTTTTGTTCTGCCACCCCAGCAGCTGTGAAAAAGTGAATAGAAAGCCTATAAATATATATGTTGATGATTCATCTTATTTAATTTGTATTATATTGTCATAAATGACTGGATATTTTGTGACACAACATATAGACAAGGATTTTTACCCAATAATTACACATATCCATTATCTTGAGGAAGATAAATAAAGTCTTGAAATAAAAAATATTTGCAATCCACTATATTAGTTTAAAAAAGAAGAAGAAAATATTGATTTTGAACATTCATTATATATAATAGGGAATATTGATTGTTAAGGATTGTGGTATTTCAGTTGAATAATAAATTATAAATTAATATTATTTTATTAT
Source organism: Viscum album (assembly GCA_963277665.1). NCBI lineage: Eukaryota > Viridiplantae > Streptophyta > Magnoliopsida > Santalales > Viscaceae > Viscum > Viscum album. The sequence goes on from OY728162.1 coordinate 45,005,820, forward strand.
TGTTTCCACAAAATTATCCTTATTTTTCTAATCCCTGATAAATAAAATGGATTATTTTCACAGTAAACATTGGTCCCTACTTAAAAAAACATAAGGATTTGTTGAAACCAGTTTCCCCAAACCATATGGTGAAATTTTTGAAATACATGGAAAAATATCCTATGGATTATATTCAACCATAATATGCTTCACCATATCCTTCAAATATATAAATGTTTTGAGGGATGAATAATGAACAGAAGGATGTTTTCTTTTCATATAGGAAACATGGACATTGAAAAATAAATTTAGTTTAATTACACGTGCAATAAGTTTCATCTACTATTGGTATATTAATTAACTTTATATTCCACAAATTTATATAAAATTAAATAATTTTACAACACATATTTATTTCAATATGAGAAAAATGAAAAAAATAGAATGGCTATAGAGTGAAATAAACAATAGAGGGGAAAGGATGATTCCTATGTCAGCCAAGGTGAGTTCACTAATTATCATTACTAAATATATTGATTCATGATTATAATAGGTGTTAAAAAACATTTTTATCAGTTCTTGGTTTGATACAATGATACATTACATCTCATTTTGAATAAATGTTTTTAAGGTAATTTAATTACTAAACTATTTATTTAGTAACTCTTGAATCGCATATATCCATTGAAATGAATGTTGAATATAAAATATATGAATCATATGTATTTGTAGAATGATAATTCTATGTCACATGAAAATAAATTCAATTGAATTGGTCATTCCATTTAGAGTGTTTTTATCCTCAAATAAGATATGGTACATGATACAAAAACAAACAACTAATCATGTTTTAGATAAATAAACCATTATACAAAGTGGTATGTCAAAAATATTTTAAAATTAATTCGACATGGCCAAGTGAACTATTATAATGATGACTATATCTACATATATATCCTGAAGTTCCTTTAAGAATTTTTAAAAATACTTAGTGATGTAAATTAGTACAATTGGTAAATATGAAAGAATCTTTAATCTGGATTCTCATAAAACATATTATCCAAGTAATCCTTGATCAGAAATGTTGACTGAAGGTTATCCCAAAATCAAATTTCCATATATACTAAAAATGTATTAATGATATTAAAAGGAATATAAATGTAGAGCCTTATATATATTCCAAATATTCTATTATACCATATGAGAAATAGATTTAAAATAGAAATACTACAATTGGATATATGGAAACTATATTTTCTAATGAATATCATGGAGATTCTTATATGATAAGAATATATTATAGCACTACAAAAAAAATTTAAACTATTTTTTAGTTTTCCATGTCTACAAATTAACATAAAAACAAATAAGTTTCTTCTAAGTTAATAATTTTAAATCGACAAAGGAAATTAATATCTATTTATGAATGACTATATTTCTATAATGGAATCCTATAATTTTAACGATATTCGGATCATAATTAACTTATATTGGTTAAGTCTCTCGATTCACAGTAGTTGTCATATGAATACTAGACTCCTTTTATCTTAGTGGGCGGATTAGTTCTAGCTAATAAAAAAACTTAGAAATTCATAACAAAATAGGTTGCTAATGTTCATCAATGTGGATGATAAATTTTTTATTATTTTATAATAAATATTATTATAAAGAATAAGTAACTTTTAATTTTCTAATGTTTACATGTATATATAAATTAAATTCATGGACTCTATATGTCATGATTCAGACTTCATTTTTTGAATTTTTATTCTAATAATTGATACTACAAGTGATTATTTAAGAGAAACTTCGTAATTATGGGAAACATGTTAGAAATAAAGAGTGATTTATTATATAAATATTTTTATATTAAAAAACATATTCACCTCTCATAATTCTTTAAATCCATTTTAAATTGTACTTTCAAATGTATAATTATATGATCATCATATTGGGTATTGATTTTTAAGGCCACCTCACTTAGAATAATCCTTCTAGAAGATATCGATATGATTAAACCAAAAGAAAACCCCGTTGTATATTTCAAAACGGAATAAGAAAAATGGTCTATGAAATTATCTATTTCCAATAAGATATATAGATTATATAAATTTATTTATAAATAAAGAATGAATATTGATCATAAAATATTATTTTATAAATGAATTATTGACACAAGTCTCTATCTGGTTAGTGGGAGCACTATATATTTGTCATGTAATATAATTTGATAAAATATGAAAAACAAATGTTTCATCTTACTGGTTTTTAAAGACTATTGAATGAAACTTTCTCCATGTATGTCTTCAAGAAACAATTGTGTTCTAATGAACAAGATATACAGGATATATCCATGTGTTTGATCATATTAGTCGTAGTTCATATATAAACTAATTATTGATGAATAAAATTTGAAATAATTTAACACCATATTTTTATTGGAATATAATCCTTCCATTAGAACATACATGAAAATTAGAAGGGATTATGAAGATTAAAAAACCCCACAAGGTTATGTTCTAAGAATTTATATCATGTTCTATGATATGTATGTTGGTTTCATGAGTAGTGAAATCATGAAGTGGTGCAAACTATAATAAATTTTATTTTAATATTTAGTTACCTAAAACCCCATTCAAGGATGTTTCACATTAAATTTATAATTAATCTATGTAGATGTGATGAAAATAAGTACCTTGTCTTAAGATTCGTTCTGTGATGAAGTTTCTGATCATTTGAAAGTCCCTTTTCATATTTCATTCAGTGTGATGTGAGGATCCAAGAGAAGAATAACTCTAGTGTTGATCCTCATGTGATTCATCAATCTATGAGAAATAATAATTTATATCTATTTTCTAGAATTTTGAATCAATATTCTTTCATCATTTCCGTTAATCTCTCCTCATTAAATACTAAAGGAATATCTCATGTTTTTCTCATTCTTGAGAGGGTGAGAGAAATATGAAATCACGAGGGAATTAATTGTCCACAAAGATTTTTTATTTTATGAATACCCAACATAATAGATATAATCATCTATTTGTAGATATGTGGTTTAAGTTAAAATATTGTTAAATTATATATTTTCCCTTAAATAATATAATAACCATAATAAATCAACATTAAATAAAATAATAATTAAAATAATATTTTATGTTCTATGATAACTTTCACAGGCATAAATATTATTTATCAAAATATAGAAAAATAGTCATTTCCAGATTTAGTCGTTGTCTATTCAAACTCCATGACATTTATTAAATAATAGAATTAGTTATTTTATATTCTGAAAAAAATATTTTACTAAGAAACAATAAATTAATATTTATTAAATATTAAATAAAATTAATTAATAAATTATATTCATAATCTGGTGAATAAATATTAATTTAATTTCTGTGATTAGTAAAACATGAAAACAGTTATTCATCAGTATTAAAAATAATTTACATTTATTTAATTCAATTAAAAATGGATTTAATCAAGTTAAACAAAAACACTTAGTCTGTGACCCTATGGGATTATTTATCATTTCCGTTAGGGGGTGCACCTAAAGTACATGATTACTGTCTATAAATGGGTCAAAGAACCCAAGATAAAGAAAAAATGTCAAAATAATGAATGTCACGTATGAATGCTCACTATTTAATATAATCCTTTTGTCTCAATATATCATCAACCATGTTGCATTTATGTGTCCCAAAAATATATTATTTCTATGTATTTATTTTATTATTGTAAATAATCATCCGTACATAATGTTCATGGAATTTATGCTATAGATATATTTCAATCAAAGGGATGGGATATCAACTTCCACAAATATGGAAGGGACATGAACATCATCAACCTATACATTAATAACAAGTCATTCGTAACACACCCAATGTCACCTATTTCATGCAAACAAATGGTGTGATGTTTTTTATTATTAAATATTACTGTGTGATTCATTACATTAATTAATTAAAATCATAATTTCCAAGGACCATTAGACAAGAATATGGATAGGAATATAAGATGACACTGAAACATGCATAATTCTTGCTAGTGGATCTGTAATCATGCTCTCTCATCTTGAAGAATAACATGTGTGAAATTCATGAAAAGAATCCTTATCTTCTTATAGTAGTTCACATGAATGTATACATACCATGTGTTCTATCATTATACTTTATCCAACCACAAAACAATATTTAAGAGATATCGCCATAGAATATCTGGTTTCTCATCTGAGTAGGGAATTTATATTACCATATCAGTGTGACTTATACTCGATGACATTATCAAAACAATGTTACTAAGAAGATACTCAATATTTGATAAGATATTTATATTAATATTTACTTTATTGAATATATAGGTAATATAAAGTATAGATTAGTTATTTATAGGGAACTAAATCCAAAAAAATACAACGGTTTCTAGATCCAGCTACTAAAAACGGGTTATTCCTCGCATATTAAACAAACTTATGATGAGTATGGAAGTAGTTTCGTGGCTTACCATGTTTCTGGGGATATGTTGGGTTATGCCAGTTTTCTTTGTGGTATATCCTTTTATATTAACATAACTATCATGATAAAATATCTTATTTCTTAATTTGAACATGTATCCACATCTTGTTCCCATGTCATAATCCTAAAATAATGACTAAATCCATTGATATAGTTTTCTATAAAATGATAAACATTTTTTTTGTATAACCCAAAATCAAAATAGGTCATTTCTAAACTGTGTTTTAAGCTGTATCAGAAGCGACAACATACTCGAATATTGTTGATATGGAAACCACCAGTTGGTATAAGATTTTATTGCATATTATAATGGCCTTATCAGTGATACTATAAGAAATGGAACTAAATAAATATACGTTTTTAATTCCCTTGATCACTAGTATTCTCAATTATCCATACCCCAGGAATTCATCTAATTTTACATTTCAAATTACTATAGGATAGTTCTAACTAAATTTATATGAAATTATTATGTATTTATTTGATATTAATCTATTATGATTTATGAATCCGTGATATTAGATGACATTAAATATCAAGGAAGATGAGATTATTTCCTCTAACATATTCATTTGAAATTATTTTAAATGCCATATTCAATTCCAATTCCCATGTATATTATATAGAAATGATAATATTCCAGTGATAATTCAGTATTGAATTGTTTAAACATGTATTTTTCAATTCTTAGTTAATATATGTAGAATGAAAAATTTTAGAAAACAAATTTATCTATCTTTGTAGATCATGTTCCCTATAACACGGTTGTTTCTTCAAGTCATACATGGAGAAATTATCATCCTTTGTCTTGAAAAAATTGTAAGCCACAACAATCATTTTCCATATTTTATCAACAAATCTAACATGAAAACATTACATAAATCGCATTAAATATATACACATACATGTAACTAATTCATTTACAAATGAATATTCTATCATCATTATGTAATATTTATTTAGAAATTATTTTATGTAATCTATATATCTTATTGGAATTTATTGAAGACACAAACCCTATTATTTCTTCCTTGTATATATATAACATAGGTTCTGCTTTTAGTTTCATCATATAGAAATCTTTTATAAGGTCTCCTCTAAATGAGTCGGCATAAAAATTAATAGACCAATATGATGATCATTGTAGTATGCTTTGATAAGTATAATTAAAAGAGGATATTAAACATAATAAGGGGTGAATATTGTTTTTAATAAAATATAATTTAATTAATCAATCCTGATTTTTTGGTACTATATTATATCATCCATGTCTAGTTTCTCTTAAATATTCACCAGTAATATAAAATATTATAAATATGCCAAATATAGGGTCTTGAATCATGATATATAGAGCCAATTTGTTGAATTCATATATACATGTAAACATTGGTATATTACCATATATTTATTCTTTATAGGAATAATTATTTTTAATGAATAATACTTTGTATATCCCACCACACTAAACATAAACTTCCCCTTTTTTAATGATTTCCTATAAAATACGTGTCTCTGGAACTACTCCACCCACTAATCTAAGTGCAGTCATGTACTCCTATTCTAGCTCATGTGCACACAAATCCCTAACCAATAAAGCTTATGTTTTATACCACTATCTATAAGAATATATGATTATTCTATGTAAATATAGTCAATATTGAATATATATTAATATCCTAAGTGGATTTAGGGTTATTAACTCAAATTCACCTATGTGTTTTGAAGTTCGTTTATAGATAATGATAGATTTTTAAAAATGGTTGTCAAAAAATAGTTATGGTAGTGTTCAAATTTATTATTATCTTATCACAATTGATATGATATCAATTATAAAAATTATTTTTCAAATGGTTATTTGCTTCACTTATATTGGAAAAATATTTCTTGGATGGTATAATGAACGATTTTCAATATATATAAGACTCTCCCTTAATATTCCATTTACCATCATCTATTAATTTATTTATATTTTGAAATTTTACTTTGTAATAACATTTAATCCATATGTTTTGTCAATTATTAATTGGATAATATGTTATCTGACAAGCCAACTTAGGTATTCCTTTACATTTACCATGTGCACTCATTTACTTTTCTGAGCATTTCTAAAAATTTTAAAAGTAATATCATGAAGTATATGATGTTACATTCATCTTTATAATAGTTAAAATTACCATGATGAACAAATTTTAAAATCATATTTGATGTACCATTATGTATAAATGTTTATTTATCTAAAACATAATAATTAGTTTTTAATATCAAGTACCATAGAATAATTCAGACTAAAAACACTTTGAAGGGAATAAAAATGTCAAATAAATTTAATTTTATATGAAAAATTGTTATCTTTACATGATGAGGTAATATTGTTATATTTTTTATTCATCATTCATTTCAATGGATATTTTTGATTTGTGGTTCATGAACTAATTCCTTAGTAGTTAAAGAATCGTAACTGCATTTATTCCAAATGTGAAATTATATCATATTGTTCCTATCCTGACACTAATACAAATTTTTTGGTAAAACTTATTAGAAACACAAATCAATCTATTTAGTAATGAGAATTAGTGAACTACCTTTACCTCACATAGAAATCATCCTTTTCATCACATTTTGAGTTCACTCTATAACCCATTTATTCATTCTTTTTTCTTGTATTTAAATAAAATTATGTTGTAATAATATAGAATTTAATATATAAGTGACGAATATAAACATAATGAATATACATAATGTGGATGAAACATTATTCTTCTTTAATTAATTAATATTTATTTCTCAATGTCCAAGCTTTCCACATAAGAAGAAAATGGACTCGTGTTCATTATTATACACTATAATCCTTTTTCTCATTGAAGGATAGTGAGAAGGATATTTTTGTTTTATATTTGACATATGATATTTAAACTTTTCATTTGGACTATTCACCATAAGGTGCAGAAAAACAAATTTCAACCAATCCTTTTCTACTAGGGGAAGTATGTTCAAAAGTTTCATGAGGAATTCCCCATTTTTTTACAATAGTATGACAAATAGGTATAATATTAGTGGTATGTATAATAAAATAATATTAATGGATAATTTATTATGCAATTGGATGTCCAATTTCACTAATTGATAAATATACTCCATTATTTTGAAATCATGATACATATTTATATTAAATTCTTCTATTTTACAATAATATAGTGCATTGAAAATCATATTTATTTCAAATAATTTCCTTCCATTTCTCAAAAAATGGAAATGTGTTATTATAGTGTCATATTCCATCTACTTATGATTTATAATACCCTCTATGATCATATTTGATAATATAATACAACATACATAAGTATCGTCATCAACATATCTCTGATAGGAATCCATTTTTCTTTCTCTAACCTCATAGGGTTGTAGAAATGGAACACGATATTCCAACACATAATACAAATTTTATTATAATATTCCATCACATAAAATATTTTACCACATATTAAGATTTTTATTTTGAAGGACATACCCTAGGTTAAGGAATGATTTCCCTTCTTTCAGAGTGTTTCGTTCAATTTTTTTACAATAATTTAATCATATGATGAATAATTTTCAAGATTAAAAATTATATGACAAATAATAATAATTTAATATTATTAATTCTCCCACTATTTCATCAATACTCAAAAACCTTCATCATTGAACTCATAATGTTTAGTTTCTGGGAAATTATACTAGAATAGATCATCATTCCCCTTCACATAACCCCTCATAGGGGTTGGTCAAGATACTAGGATATGTTTTCATAAGATGGTCTCTTACAATGACAGGCTTGCACCTCATTGATCAATTTAGTGGATTCCCCAATCTTGAAATGCATACATATATTTTATCAACACTTGCCTCCAAATTACACCAAGTCTATAAAGGGATTCTCTTATTGACGTAAAATGTAAAAGCCAACCAAAAACCTTCATAATAACTCCGCTTATAAAATTAAGTGTCCCAATGAGGGTTTCTCAACTACTTACTTCTATTGCATTTGGATCCTAATCATGTAATGGAAGGAAAAATTTGTCTTCATATTTTGTTGAGGAATTTTATTTTTTTAGGTATAAATATTATCTTTTTGATCATTTATATGACCTATTAATATTAAGTGAATTTTACATGAATAATTAACTAATTTTGATAAATAATTTACACATAATCAATTTATTTAAATTTATTCTTCTCACATTATTTAATTTATTTATGTTATTGTGGTCTTACATCCATATAATAAATATTCTATATAAAAATAAATATATTTAAAGTGCTCAATCATTAGTTTATATAATTGATGTTTCAATTAGTGGATATTAAATGAACCATTAACCTAGGGGGAATAACTCCTATTTTCATTCTTGGTATGAGTTAAAACATTCCATATTTGAACCAGTGTATCACCTGATTTGTTATCATAATTTGAATTTCTTGAAATGCATCGATTCCCCTTAGGATCCATGATTTATTACATGTATTTACAACTCAACTGCATTTACGGAAAAAAAAGAATTGATATATAGAAATTATGTAAATAACCATGTACATGTAGTCCCTACATAATAATGGAGGGAGGTATTACTCACAAGACATCATATTTTATTTAATAATAAATATTTAAAAACCCAGAAAATAAATTAAATTAAAAATCCCATGAAAACAAAGGTCTTGGTCAAGCTTATGAATGTACATACATGCAATATATATGAATAGGTATATGGATAAAATTTATTTCTTATTTTTTTCATTATTATTAAGATAATAATGTTTGTGTTAATTAATTAATTAATTCCCTTCCATCTTAATTACAATATAAATCCTCTGGAAGATAACTATAATAACAAAATTAATGGGAAATAAATAGTAGAACCAATAGTTTTTTATTTATTATAATAAACTAATTAAGAATTTAAAATTATTTAAATCCCTCATTTAATTTTCAAAAAAAAATAGTATTCCAATCGAAGAAATATTGTTTTAATGTAGAAATTTTTTATTATAAGTTAGTATGTTCTACCATTAATTGGGTACAATGGTGTGTATGGAAACTACATATTGTGTACCTCAATTTTCTTGTATCTGGGTTACACACTTGCAGATTTAGCATGTTGGATCAACCAGACTACATGGTGTGTATATTCTAACTACATTTCATGTTATACTATTTTAGTGTTCCCAAGATACACGTCGAGGTATTTGGTGTGTATCTTGGTGGGATCACATGGAGTGTAATGGCCAATTACACATCATGTGGTCTGAATTTTTCATTCTCGTGAAACACATAGAAAAACTTCTATATTCTCAAGCAAGATTCTATACACAATTTCTAGGCTAGCTATATGCATCTGAAATGTTGTATGTCCAGATAATTTTATGAAGACTCAACATATGACACAGATGGGGGAATTGATGAACTACATGTTATGTACAGCACATACAAGTCATGTATATCATAAATTCTAAAATTCAACAGTCGCATGCGATTTGACTACATATAAAGACAAAAAAACATCAAAATTTATCCCGCTAAAAAATTTAAAATACACAACATGTGCATTGAATAAATGTCATTGAATATGAAAAACATGTTCCAAGTTGGTCATTCAACATGTGGCGTACACCATGTGTAAAAACTGAATGTCATCTCATGTATCCCATGGAATGGCCAGGTGGAATGTACTAAGGTACACGATGTTTACTCCAACTACATGCCCTGTAACCCTATCTTACGAGCTGAAAATTCGATGTTCCATATGGAATATCTCGATATTCATCATCTATTATTAAAAATTAATAAAAATGAAATACTGAATGAACATGATTAACATATCGATAACATGTTAATTAAAATCAAATTAAATAAACAATAATATGAAAAAAAATTAACCATGACTTCGTATGGGTATAATACAATAAACAGTTATAAATTTAAATGTGGCCACTTTGATACAACATGTTGGTTCCGAAAGTGGACTAATCATGCGATGGTGAGTTATATATTAATTTTTTTATAATATTTAGTTTCTTAAAACCTTCAGTGGTGATATTTCACATTAAATTTATAACTAATATTGTAGATCTTACTAAAATAAAAAAGTTTTATTAGGATCCATTATTTGATGACAATGTTAATGTTTTAAAAGAACCTTTCTATATTTACATCATCACGATATAATAATCCAAGTGTTTAATACCTTTAGTGTTGATCCAGATGTTCTCCTTCAATCTCCAAGAAATATGAGTTGATCTAAAGGTTCTAGAATGGATAATCAATTGTCTTTCACCATTTTTGTTGATATATCATCCTTAAATTTGGAAGGAATCTCTCTTTAAATTCTCATTATTGAGAGGGTTATAGAAATAATAATTCAAGATAGAATTCATTATGAATAATAATAGTCTATTTTATGATTACCCAATATTATAGTAATAATAATCTATTTATTGATATAGGGTTTAGGTTAAAATATTATTTAATTTAATATTGGCTATTAAATAATATAAAAAATTTCATCAAATCCCTTTCCATAAAATAGTAACAATGTTATTATTTCATGGAATGTGCTAAATTGTGCAGTTATGAATATTATTTAAAACTACAAAAATAAATATTCATCTTTATACATGGACTTGGTCCCTCTGAAATCCTTGTAAATTAATGAATAATCAAAAAATATAGTTTATTCTATTATGTAAATATTTTATTCACCAACTAGTAAGAAAATATTTAGTATATATTTAATAATAGATACATATATATATATATATATATATATATTATTCAAAGTCTAATGAATATATATTTATTTAACATTTTTGATAAATAAAAATTGAATAAAATTATTCATAGATCTTGATAATAATTTTGATTTCATTAATTAAGTTCAAATATAATTTAATTGACATTAATTGAAACACATAGTGAGTGGACCTCTTCTATTATTTGTCATTGTAATTAGGTGGGTATGCCTAAATTCAAGGAATACAGTCTACAAATGGGTAAAGGTACCCAAGAGAAATAAATTAATGTCCCAACAGTGAAGAACACCTAAAAATGAACACTCTGTAATATAATCACTTTTTCGTAGTAGATCATTAAGATGGTGGGAAATATGTGACAACAACCTATATGCTTGTTATGACATTCTTTTATTATCTAAAATAAACATTGTTACACCATGGCCCTAGAATTTATGCCACATTCTAATTTTAATCAAATGGATGGGATATCTACTTCAACAAACATGAAAGGGAAAAATTCTTCATTCACATATCAATTTATGAAATGTCATTCATGAAACACCCAACATACTCAGATTCCCACCAATATATGTAATGATGATTGTTTTCAGTAAATCAATGTGTGTGAGTAAAGATATGAATTGGAGATATTGATCATATCTAAGGACCATTACACACACCCACACATGTAAATGGGAATATCTAATGACACAAAAACATGTGTAATTATTAATAGTATGCCTCTTCTAATAATATCCCATATTAGAGACTACCAAGTGAGGACCATTTGAGAAGAACCCCCCATCTTATTAAAAGTAATCATGCCAGAAGATCTACAAATCTTGTGTCCTATCACAATATTTTTTCCAACCATGGAACTCTTTCTAAAAGATATCTTCATAGAATATCATGGTTATCATCATAGTGGGAAATTGTTATAAACTTATTAATGTGACAGATAATCAAGGACATTATCACATTTATGTTATAAAGAAGAAAAATAAATATGTGATAATATATTTATATTAATATTCACCTCATTGAATATAAAAATAATATAAAGTGTAAAGTAGTTCATTTTAGGGAACCAAATCCAACAATGTAATTAAATTTAAATAATTAATTTTTTAACCATAATAGTTGAATATCAAAAAAAATCCAATATAATATCACATTATTCAAGTTGTAATTATTAGACAGTACATTCAAAAATAAATATAGATGAGTTTATACTGTCTGGAGAAGTGATAATACTAGTGATCAAGGAATTTGAACAATTATCTTTATTTAGTTAAATTTTATCTAGAATCACTAATATTTAAATAATCATATGTATGAACATCTTATTATAGCCAGTGGTTTCCATATATACAATATCTGAGTACATTACGCCTTCAAATATATCTCAAGATGTTTTTTTGCAACGTCATGTTCATATTCTGGGTTATACCGAAATAAAGAGTTTTATCATTTTATGATAAAAATGAATGTAGATTTAGTTATGATATCCATATAATGATATTAAAATAGGAGGTGGATAGTTATTTAAATTTATACTTGAGGGAATTTCTAAAAATAGGTATATTGTTGTATAAGGATCATCTTCACATTCAAGTGGCTTACCCTACCCTATCCATGGAAACAATGTAGGCCTAGAAATTATATCAATACATACTAAAATAATGTTTCAAATGATAGTATTAAACAATCATTACCAACTAGATATAGTAATAGTGATATTTTTTGGATTTAGTTCTCTAGAAAAAACTACTTTGCACTTTACAAAACATTATATTAAAATAAATGAAAATTAATATAAATATTTTCTCACATATTTATTTTTATACTTTATAACATTGATGTGATAATTTCATAGAATATATGTCTCATTGATAATGTCATATAAGTTCCCCTTTATGATGATAACATTGATATTCTATGGAGTTTTCTCTAAATTAATGTTTTTTGGTTGGATAAAGTACTATTATATGACACACGATATGTAGACTGTCATGTGTGAGTACTCACAGGTAGATGAGGCATCATCTCATGATGGTCACAAATCATAATATCTATGATGGGATATTATGAGAACAAACCCACAAGTAGGAATTCAGTATATTTTGGTGTCATAAGATGTTTTTATGTACGTGTGCATGTGTAATGTTCCTTATACTTTGAGATTATCTTTGATGCATGTAATGAATCACACAATTAAATTTACTACAAAAAACACACTAATTGATAGAGGGATGTAGGGTATGTCTGGTTCATCAAAAATGACATATTTTTCGTTGATAAGTTGAGGAAGGATTTTTCAATTCCATATTTATGGAAGTTGATATCTATACCCTGTGATTGAAATCCAGTTGTTACATAAATTCCACGTTCATGGTGTAATGATGTTTATATGAGATAGTCAAAGAATGACATATCAAGCATATAGGTTACTGAAATAAATGTGCAAACTACATGATGAGATATTCTTGAAAATGGATTATATTACATAGTTAGTATTCATATGTGGTTTTTGTCATTGTGATATTATGTTCTTTCTCTTGGTTTATTTGACCCATTTTTTTTACATTAATCATGGACATTAGGAATACCTGACTAATGCCAATGATAAAAAATCCTATATGGTCACACACTAAGTGTTTCTGTAAATCCCAAATAAATTCTATTTGAATTTAATAAATGAAATAAATGTTCTTCTCAAGAAACGGAATGATTATATTCAATTTTTATTGATACCATAAATTAAATAAATATATATTCATCATATTGTAAAGAAAATATATTTATTTATTATATAAAATATATAATTAATATTTTTTTACTTGATTGTTAATAAAATATATATTTAATAGTATAAAATATTTTATTTAGGTATTTAATAAATGAAATGGAGTCTTAATTGCCTATGAACACATCCAATAATGCATATTTTTGGGATACTTGTATGTAATATTCATCACTACGCAAGATAGCGCATACTGTAAATTATTATTATTATTATTAATTCATGTAATGAAGTTTTATGATGATTATTATATTATTTAAGGTTCGTTGTGTAATTAAATTATAATTTAACCTAAAAATACCCCTATAAATAGATGATTATGTATATTATGTTAGTAAATCATGAAATAAAAAATCGTTCCCCATTATGATTTCTTTATTGACTTGTTATTTTATTAACCTTCTAAAGAATGAGGTAAATAAGAAAGATTACTCAAAGATCAATGGATGAGTGATCAACTTCAATAGTGAAAGACAATTGATTCACTACCCTAGCACCCATAAATCAAATGGAATTTCTCATAGATTAATGTAACTTGGGTGGATCACCCCTTGAGGGATTCTACCCTTGGATCCCCACATCACTAAAATGGATATCCAAACAGGAACTATTAGAATATCAACAACATTTTCAATTAAAGGATACTAATAATATGTATCTTTTTCATCACATGTAAATTAACTAATTATAAATTTAACATGTTGTGTCTTCACTCAGAGTTGTAGGAAACTAAATAATTAATGATATTTTATTATATTTCCCACAACCACACACATATACTTATCCCAAAATAGTTAAAATATTCATTTAAAATATTCAACAACTATTCTGTTGGAACATCCAATGATATTTTAACTAGATCCCTTGTTTAAAGTGACCCAGGATCCTTTATTGAATCTTCAACATAAACATCAAATGAAATAGTACACTAATTTTTTTAATGAATATTTCCTTAATATTTTGAATGAAATTTTATAATGAATATTTATACTAGAATATTGAATATAATATTTCAGTAGAATTTGAAGTGGATCTTCTCACTAGAATTTTCCATTTGACTATTCAGTAGAATTTTTTAGTGAGATAAAATTTTTATGCAGAGAATGAAATGGGAATTTTCTAATGACAGTTTCTTCAAAAACATTCTATTGGATGTTTAATGTTTTTTAATAGAAGATTCAATATTTATTTTTTAGAAAATTGTTAAATTTAAATTTTAGTGGTCAATTTTAAAAAATAAATTTTAGTGGAATATGACACTGTAATATTTTTCTACTTGATGTTTCAATTGAAAATTTATATTACAATTTTGTTGTTGAAATTTCCAGTTGAATTTTTCATGTGTATGTTCCATAATAATCATCCACTATAATTTCCCACTAGAATTTTCTACTATGATTTTATAGTGATTGTTTCTACTAAAATTTTCTGATGAAAGTTTCAACTATATTCTAATAGAAACTTTTTCTTTTTTCAGTGGTTGTTTCCATAATAATTTTACATGGTCTATTTCCAAGTGAATTTTCACTTTAATTCTGACAGTAAAATTTCCCAGTGATAGTTTCAATCATAAGATTCCATTATATTCTTTAAAAATTATTTTTATAACGGATTTTGAACATACAATTGATATTTTCACCATTAAATATTATTATTTTTCTAATATTATTTCTATTAATATTTTCATATGTTATTTTTTTTACTGTAATATTTAACTAATTATTAGTCAAAAAATATAGTAGAATTATTTAATTTAAATTTTAGGTAAATTCCCCTCTTGAATTCTGCAAAGAAACCTTACTATAGAATTATTTAGATGTTATTTTCTAGTTCAATTCTATAGTATAATAATATAATGAAAATTTATCATAAATGTTTTTGAATTTATTTATTATAATTTTGATGTACACATTTTTAATGTAATTTTCTATTACATATTTTTAATGATAATTGTCCTAATACAATACCAATAATTTTTGTGATATTTTTGTTTATTTTTTGAAGTATTTTTATGAATTGAATTTTATTTTTAAATATAAATATAATATAATAATAATAGGTGTGATAAATTATTAATTATTTTCCAATATAAATAAAT
Organism: Viscum album; assembly: GCA_963277665.1. NCBI lineage: Eukaryota > Viridiplantae > Streptophyta > Magnoliopsida > Santalales > Viscaceae > Viscum > Viscum album. The sequence continues at coordinate 45,021,982 of OY728162.1, forward strand.
TTTTTAAGTGGATAATTTTATTGTTTTTTTATTATTTATTACAATTTCAAAAAAAATATTTTCAAGAATATTGATCCCTTTTTATGAAATTATTTTTCTAAATATTATTTTCAAAATATTGAAAAAAATTATTATTTTTAAAACTGATTGAAAAAAAAATATGTAATGCTACTGAGAAAAAATGTTTTTAACCATAATAAAAAATAATTCTATTTAATACTATCTATAATTTCAATTTTTTTTTTAAAAAAAATTTCCCCATTTTTAATAATTAATTTATAAAATATTTTATTTGAAATATAATTAAAAGTTGTATGATTTTTTATGATTCCAAAAATTAACAGTTAATTGTAAATATGTAAACTAGTTATTATTTAGATAAAATATTTATTATTATTTTTCATGTATTCAATTTTATAAAATATGTACAAGAGAAAATGATTTTAACAATGCAAGAAAAATAAATCAACGACACTAAAAAAGCATTATTGATCAAAACACCCTTAAAAGGGGGTGCCTTTTATCTATACTAGGGAGGTGCTGATAAAGAACAACTTTTTTAGATCCAAAACTAGCATTCATAAAGGCCCTAATGCAGTAGTGTGATATAAAAATTAAAGCACACTACAACACCAGATATATTCACCAAATATAGACAACAAATACAAAATCATAAAATGTATAATTATTAATTTATGTAAAATAAAAAATTACTTTAAGAATTCAAAAAAAACTATATTATATAAATTTAAAACATTTTTTCTTGTTCAATTAGATTATAAAGTACAATTTATCCCAAAATTCAAAAAAAAACAAATGGCTTAATTTTCTTTGGATCACGACACCTATCAAAAAACCTTATCATTGTATAAGATTCCAAACAAACCACCCAAAAAATACACATGTATTAAAAAACAATTCTTATGTTAGTAATCCTATAAAAAAATATATTATAAAAAAATAATAAATTAGTAAAATGTAAATTTTAAAATGATAACATGTACTTTCTTACATACCGGTCACGTTGTGTGTCAGATTAAGGTGAGGTTGATTCCTACAAATCCAAAATGACATATTAATTGTTAACCTAATTGATCAAAATAATATAATTTTTTTATAGGTTTTGAGTATGTCACTTTTTTTTACTAAAAATTCCATTTTAAACATAAAACATGCACTTTGATTCATACTGGTCACATCATGTGTCAGTTCTAACTAAGAAAAATTCGTAAATGTGAAAAATTATTTATAAATAGTTTTAAAAAATTATCAAGACAATCCCAATATATTTTCATAGTTTTCACTAAGTGAAACATGTTACAAAGTAAAATGTATGATTTAGAGTAATAACAGACACTTTGAGTCATATCGGTAACACATTGTGTCATATTGAGGTTTTTTTATTCCTACATGTCAAAAATTAAATATTATTAATTTTACTAATGTATCAAAATAATATAATGAAATTTTCTATATTCTTATAGTGTAACTTTTATTTTTTACTAAAATATAGATTTTAAATAGAAAGACCTACTAGAAGTCATACAAGTTATGTCGTCTGCTATATTGATGTTCAGTTAAATGTTACACATCACAAAGGAATCATGTATCATATTTTTAATGTGTCAATACTATGAAAATGTTTTCCTCATTTTTGAGCATATCAGTTGTGTTTTTTACTAAAGTAAATTTTTAAACTAAAAATACTCACTTTCTATCATACATGTCAATTCACAATTATATATGATGTGAGACTCATTCCTATACATAAAAATTGATATATGAATATTTTTACTTAATTATTAAGACAATTGTAGTGTGTTTTCTCTATTTTCAATATGTAAAACATGTTTTGATATAAATTCTCAATTTTAATCTAATAATGGAAACATTGAGACATACCTGGTAAATCATGTATCTGATTGATGTGTGGTTTATTCTTACACATCAAAAATGACATGCTGATCATTTTCCTAAAGCATCAAAAAATTCTAAATGTGTTTTATCATTTTTGATTATGCGACTTGTGTTTTCAACTAAAATTTCAATTTTAAACCTAAAACAAACAAACACTGTGAGTTATACAAGAAACATCATATTCTGTATTGATGTGAGGCTAATTTCTAAACTTCAAAAATGACGGATGGATCATTGTAATAATTTATTAAAATATCTGTAATGTGTTTTCTTATTTTTAGTATATCCGTTTTCTTTCATACTTAAATGAAAATATTAAATAAAAACAAACACATAGAGGCTTATCAGTCACACTATGAATCATATTGATTCTCTTGTGATTCATATATAACAAAAATGAAATATTTCTAGTTTTCCTATCGTATAAAAATAATTGAATGAGTTTTCATAGTTTTGGGAATGTCAATTGTGTTTTTTACTAAAATTCCATTTTAAATTGAATGCTCTACCATTTATTCATACCGATCACATTGTTAGTCATTTTCATGTTATATTGATTCCTGTACATCGCAAATTACTTATGAACCATTGTACAAAATCATCGAGACAATTTTATCATGCATGATTTTTTTCAGGGATTGACTGACTTTTTGAACTAAAATGTAAATTTTAAACTAATAATGGAAACTTTGGGTCATACCGAGAACACCATGCATTGGATTGAGGTGTGGATAATTCCTAAATGATAAAAATTATATATAGATAATTTTCAAAACTTTTAAAGACCATACAAACTTTCTTTACTTATTTTTTAGTATGTCACTTGTCTTCATTACTAAAATGTCAATTATAAATAAAAAAGAAACACATAGAGTCTTAGTAGACACATAGTGTGTCAGATTGATGTGAGGGTGATTCCAAGACATCAAAAATGAATCATGGAAAATTTTACTAAAGTATGAAATAATTATGATTATGTTTTAATTTTTTTGATTATTTCATATGTTTTTTTTACAAAAATGTCTTATTAAACTAAAAAACGTTGAATCATACTAGTCACATCGTGTGTTAGTTTGATGTAAGAATGATTCCTACATGTCAAAATTACATATTAATTTTTTCATAAATTTTCAAGATAATTATAGTGAATATTTTTAGTTTTTAGTTTTTGGAATTCATTTTGAACTAAAATTCCTATTTTTAATGGATAATAAACACATTTAGTTAGATAGGCGACACCATATATTAGATTATTGTACAAGTGATTCATATTTGTTTCAAATTAATTATGGTTCATTTAACGATTGTATAACCAAAATATGAATGTTTGTTATTAGATTTGATTATTCCACTCTTCATATTTACTAAAATTTCAATTTTTAAATAAAAATACACATTTGAAGTCATCTAGTAACATTGTGCATCAAGTTGAGGTGAGACTAATTTCTAAACATAAAGAATGCCTTATATATATTTTTATAAATTATCAAAATATTCCGAATATGTTTCTCAATTTTGACCATGTGGGGTTTACTTCTTACTAACATGTTATTTTAAATTGAAAAAAGGCACATTGAGTCAAACATGTCACCTTATGTGTTGATAAGATGAAGGACTGATTCATGAAAATAAAAATTAATTTCAAATTTTTTTCCTAAATTATCAAGACAATATGACCATGTTTGTTTTCTTTTGAAAGAGTGACATATGTTTTGAACTGAAATTCCAATTTTATTCTTATAATGGACTCTAGGAGTCATACAGTTCACACCATGTATCAGGATGACATGGAGATGATTTATATACATAAAAAATTATGTTTGGATCTTTGATATAACATATCAATACAATCCAAATTAGTTTTCTTAGTATTGATTTTATGACTTGTGTTTTCAAATAAAATGTAAATTTTAAAGTCAAAACACGCACTTTGAGTCATACCAGATACACCATGTATCAAATTGGTGAGTGGTTTATTTTTATAGGTTAAAAATTGATTATGGACAATTTTCCTAATGTATCATAAAATTATAAGGAAATAAACAAAAAATGTAGATAAAATGATGATAAAATCAACAAAATAAGTAACAGGAAGATACCTTTTCATAGTGTATGTCTACATTATTACCCCATGTATGTTTTCCATTCATTTAAAAATAATTATATTTCCTCTTGTCAATAAAATGACTTTTGGCAGTTATGCTATCATTGAAAAAATATAAATTAAAAAGGATTAATGAATATTTTAAATTAAATTGTAATTATATCAAAATATGCATCTTTGGGAATTATAGTGTATATATAGAATATGATATTTTTCTTAAATTTGTAAACATTATAACCATAATCTATATTACTAGTTTGTTTCAAAAACTGAAGAGACATTGAGAAAAAGAATTAAATTTTTATATATGTTTTGATTATGGAATCTTATTATAAATACTATAAAATGTATTAAATTGTTGAAGTTGATAGACTTGTTATATTCATGTTATTTCCTCAATATAATATTTTGAAGATATGTAAACACATTCATGTCATAAAATTATTTTCCTTAAAATAAAATATAAATTATATAACTTGGGGTTTTGTTGTTAAATGTTCCATGTAGTGCATTATAGACTAAAAAATATCATCACGTGCTGATGGTGTTTTGGGTGTCGATGCATTTAATTCAGAAAATTGGTCTTTGGAGTATCTAAATTAAAATAAATGAGTACAAAATATTCCTAAAAAATTGTAATAAGTAATTAAATGAAGGTAAAATATAATTTATATGTTTAAATTTTAGTGTTTTACCCCTACATCATGGGTATCTAGAAGAGTATGTCACCTGTATATTTTTTTCAAAACATTTGGTTGCTTTATCCTATATTACGTCAATTTGATTTGGTTACAATTTTTATTCTTTTTAGATTCTATTTGGGGAATATGGAGTCCAAATTTCATTTCACATGGTTTCCCTTCAAATAGTATTCATATATACGCCTATAAATAATGGAATTCATAAGAGAATCTCCAATTCAAAGAATATAATTGAAATTACATTTTATTTATTTATAAATTTCAATAGGTCTATAATTTTAATTCTTATATATATAAAAAAATATTTTTTATATAATATATGATGGGTTTTCTTCTTTAAAATGACATGTAAAACTACATGCATTAGATATTGAATTAAAACATTAGAGTCATGTGATTTAATACCATTTAACTTTAAATAATTAATTTTAAAGATATTATTTATATTCGTTGAATACCATTCATGACTATTTACATCATTCAAGATGATGAAAAATTCATATCTGTCATACTTGTAAATTCTGTAAGCAGCTGGAGGAAGAAGTGTATGTTTTTCACCCTTCACTAGTGACAACTCTTCATGTATTCCCATATAAATCATGTCCAACCTTTCCTTAATTCCACCCAACATTTTTAAGGGTGCGTTTAGAAACATACCAATGACACTATCACATTTATTTTTCCTATATATATAACATCAATAAAATGTATGACATAAAAAAGTTCTAATATGTTAACACAAAAACAATGATCTCTTTTTCCAACAAGTTTTTCTAAGGTTTCCCAAAAAAGGCTTAAATTTTTTTTGTCAATATCATCTATTTTCTAAAATATTTGGTCAACTGCTAGTGGATAATGTGTTTTACATTCATCTAATCTCCCAACAAATGATTTCATCCAAGATCAGAACTTTTTTCTCTATCATAGATACTTGTGATGTACTAGAAACAAAATGTTTGATGAATTTTTAAACCTAATTGACAATGTACATTGTTTAAAAATGGATAACCCTTTAGTTCCTTTAATGATATGTCCTGAAATATTTCTATAAGCATGAAATTCATTTATAACCCTATAAAACACGCCTCTCGGTGTGGAGGAATAATTTTTGTAAGTATCATACAACTTAACACCTGAATCCCACAATAATTTCAAATATTTGATCAATGGAGCCAAATAAAAATCAATATCATTACCAAGTTATTTTGGTCCTCATATAAGTAGAGATAACATAGTTCATTTTCATTTCACACATAATTATGGGGGAATGTTATAATTTACCAACATAATCGGCCTAGTAATTTTAGTGCTGATTTGAATACCAAAAACATTAACTCCATCTTTAGATAGTTACAGATGAAGGTTTGTCAGATTTTTTTCCCAATTTTGGATACTCATGATAAATTCACTTCAACTAAGGAGAGTCTATTGGGTGATCAAATTTCCTATATTTATTTATTGTATTTTCAAGTCATGTTAATTTTCTTACAGTCACCTCACTTCTATATAGGAACCCAAACCATGGAATGATTGGAAAGGGCCATACAACTTTCATAGGACCTGATTCATAATTACAGTATCGAGAAGCACCACACATTGGTCATTTTTAAGTTATTGTTTTCCATGAAAAATAGTATACAATAATTTTGATAGGCATGTATTTGTTCTTACTTCATATAAATTTAACATATAAGTCATTTAAACTTATATATTCGACGATGAATTTAATTATATTCTAGGAGAATATAATTCAAGTGAATAAATAATTTAGAAAAATGGAAATCAATCCATCTATTTCTAGTTTTTAAATTGTACACCTTCAGTATGGATGAAAGTTTTTTATTTAGTAAAAAAATTATTCAATGGCATCTATGTACGACATTATAACTTCTAAAATAATTTTGTAAAATCAATATGTTCATATTCAATTGTCATTTCCAATTTCTAAATAACTTCTTTATCATTGTTCATGCCTATAATCAAATCCCTGATATTGTCTTCATCGTTTTTGACACATGTAATCATATCAGATGATCTATCAAACATAGTTATATCCCAATAAGTTTCTACATTTAGTTTTTTCCCCATGTTTAGTCCATCGTTTATAATATTGATCTTTTCTTTGGAAGATTATGTGATCTTCAAAGTCCTCTGAAATAATTATCCTTGAATAAAAATATCTGAAACATGAAAAAATTATTTGATAAGGGTCTTATGCATGATCATTTGAAAACACAATAACCTCTTTCACCTTATCCTCATAAACTCTTGTCTTATGATTGGAATCCATCCATTTTTTATTCATATACATGTTATTTAATTTGATTATATTAATATGTAAGAGAATAAATATATATTGAAAAACATTTCATAGAAAAAATGGAATCTTATTCTGAAAGTATTAGTGTAAGTTACGATTATTAATGGTTATGATTATAAAGATTTAAATTGGTTTATTAACGGTTATGATTTTACTGACGTTAGTTATCAGTAATATTTTCTATATTATATAACCATTATGTACCATCAATTGAACTAATTATTTTCCCAAGAGAGATTTATCCCCTATAATTACCCAACATATAGGTGATTAAAATATGGCCTTTAAAAACAAAGATGTTCGAGTGGAGAAAAAGATCACATGTGATCACTTACCTTTATTTCAATATATCATTATAATTTCAAGACAATAAATTGTGATAAAATTTAAACTAATGAAAATTTTAAAAAATTTAAAACAATACAAACATGGTGATTTCACATATTCATTAAATTAATTTTCATAATAAATATATTTATTTACATGAAAATAATAAATATATAAATATTTTAACAATATATTATAAATTATGAATGTTTAAAATTAATAGGAATAATTTTAATAATTATATATATATATATTTATAATATATCATATATATATATATATTTATTTATAATTATAGATAAATAAATTATATTGATTTTATAAAAAATATTATAAATTATTAATTATATTTAAAAATATTAATTTTAATATAAATTAATAAATATTTTTACAAGTTTATCATTACTTATATTATTGTTTAATTTTAATTGAAAATAATTTTATGTATACATAAAAAATATTTAAAATATGTATCACTTACCAAATATTAATTAATAGTTTAGGTATTATAATAATATATAATATTTTTTAAAAATTAAAATTTTGAAATTCATAATATAATTCATTTTATAAATTCATTGAAATATCCAATTTTTATCAATTTCTAAATTATATATATGATCATCTTTATTCACATATAGATGTGTGCATGTGTGTAAAGAACCCAATTACATATGTGTGTGTGGGGGGTGGGGGGGGGATAAATGAAGTAATCACATATATTTCAGTATCCAATTATATATAATTAAAATAATATTAATTTCCTTCTACTCTCTATATAAAATAACCTGAATTAAATGACTAAAATTTAAAAATTATAATATTAATTAATATGGTTATATAAATGTTAATAGTTACTAATTATTTCTTAATATATATGATATTAGATATATTATATATTAAAATTGTTCACATGTATGTGTTTGCAAGTCTAAAGAACCAAAGGATATGGTTGTCTGTGTGTGTAATAGTTAAACTCAACACATACATGCCGATAATATTAATTTATTTTAATTTCTATATAAAATAAAATAAATTAAAATTTTAATGAATAAAAAATATTATATTAATTAATATTATTATTGTTAGGATATATAATGGATTCAAAGAAAAGAAACCATATATGGGGTTGAATTATGGTATGAAACATATCTATCTTAAACAATTTTTCATTTAATTCTCACTAGCCACGATGATCTTGAACTCATTATTAGTACCATTTTATATCTTTTTTATGTGATGAAGATTTTATCATCAATCATATCTAGCCTTTATCCCATTAATGTGGATATTCACTGATTCTTAACCCAAACACATCGATAATGATATGTATAATATAAACATGTTGGTAAACATAATAATAATTATTTTTTGGTTCACCTGAATTAGGCTAATTCAAGGATAATACAATCGAAAATGTGATGATTCACCAAATTAAACTCATATTAAATTAAAATATAATTATAAATATACATTAAAAACCAAGGTCATGATATATATTTCTGGCAATGCTGTTGAATGAGTGTAAAAATTCATGTGACAAAAGGGATGTGACATGACATTCAATTCCCTTGGGGAAAAATTAAAAACACCAAAATAAAAACTAAGAATGATAAAAACATTAACGATATATGTCAATTCATCTAAGAGAGAGTTAAAAATGTTGAGGGAGATTATGTGGTGATGAGAGAGTGTGGAAGCACACAAGACATTAGGGAGGGATAGTGATGACATGAAGGGATTGTGGTGATGATTTCAGAATGGAGGAGAACAACAGTGACAACAACAAGTAAGGAGAGTGGAGACACTCAAGGGAGAAAGATTATTGTTAGAGGTAGAGTAGTGGTAGGGGAGGGAGAGCGGTGGTGAGAGAGGGAGAGTAGTAGTGAGGTTTCAATTCTGTGAGATGCTTAAGTAAAGACTGAACCATAGTCGGTTATGGTTCAATTTATAAAGCAGTGTAAAGTTTATATGAGATCTTTTAATTTTTTTGTTAAATAGGGATTAAATAAGCTCTAAAATTAAAAAATGCTAACAAAATCTCACTTTACTAGTGCTGTTGTAGCAATGATAAAGATATTTCTCTATTAGTGCCAGAGAAGCCGTGATCAAAAGATCTTTTTCAAAGATATAATTATAGAACTAATAAAGATAATTCATTTTCAACACGTTAAAAACCCAATAAATATTTATAATATAATTAATATAGTTAAAAAATTATATGCATAAAATTATCAATAAATATAACTATATATATTTTTAAAAAACTTTAATTTTTTTAACATAATTATAAATATATTTATACGATTTTATATATTTATAAAATTATAAATATAAAAAATATATTTATTATTTAAATATATTTATTATAATTTATTATTATTTAATTCTATATTAATTAATTTATAATTATAATTATAAAAAAATATTTAAAAACAGTTTAATATTATTATAAATATTTATATATGATTATATATATTTATATAGTAATATATATTTATATAATCATAAATATAATACAAATATTTATTATTTAAGTATATTTGTTATAATTTTAAAATTAAATAAATATTGATTTATTTATTTTTGATTATTTTTTACGGGTATGGGATCATGAACAATGGACCAATCCATTTTACTATAATTATAAGAAACCAGTCAAAGGAGGATTCATACATGGAAAAAATACCTCAACATTTAGAAACTAAAAGTCAATGTCTACAGTTGGGTATTGTGAGAACCCTGGTAACCCCTCTTATGAGGGGATCATCCCCGTGGATGTCATCAATACTTCCAGTTCTTTACATTCTTCCATGGATAATGGCCATCATCTAAGGATAGTTTAGAAACGTCCGCTGCACCTATTTCTCATGGGACCACTCCATGAAAATTAGTCTATATCTGGTGACTACTGCTAGTTACCATGGAACATCCAAAATCACCCAACATGTATACTAATGCTAGATGATTCAATAATTCCAAAATGATTGGAAGTGTCCACTATAATTCCCAATATATCAAATCTGGAGTCGGCATCAAGAAAAGAATCTATCTGGGATTTGGTATGAAAAACATCAACACTTTCAAGGGAAGCCCCTCCCTTAGAGTTTTCGTTAGGTGGTTCCTCAAAATGGCCTGAACTCATGTAAAAAATTATTAAATACAACTTCAGAGCCAAAACATCATCACATATTGGTTCAATTTCATCATCGATCTGATCAGATACATTCTTCTATCCTTGTGATATATTATTATCCAGATGGGTGGAGGCTTGAAATTCCTCTTCATCCACCACCTATTCTTCTTTAGATAATGAATGTTTATTTGTATCTAACTATAATTATTCACTCCCCTATCCCCATTCTGATTTACTATCATCCTTTCATTCATTGACTAAGGTAGCGATCTCATAATTTTTGGACTTCCTTGTTGAAACATGTACATCATATAGGAATCCATTTTCCACTTTCTCTAAAGATATGTCCATTGCATGAGGGAAGGAGGTCACATATACAGTATAAACATCCACCACATGAACATCAGTGCATGTGGTATATTTGAATCCTATATTAATTTTTTTATAATTATAATTATAAATAAATATAAATAAATATATTTTAATTTATTTATATAATTTTATACAAAATTATGACGATATTCATATATATAGTCAAGATTGTGTGAATAATGTGTTATTTTCCATGGTCCCAAAAATTATTGAAAGTAAAACAATGAAAACATACAAGACAGAGACAACACATGAAAATCAGTGAGGAAACATAGCTTAAAAGAGAAAATTAGACATGCCCTAGAAATAGAAGGTCATCATCTATAGGAGCGTAGACCACCACCCTTGCCTCATGGATGATGGACCCTCCACCAAGTCATAGGCCTTTACCATGTATCATTCTCCACTTGTGGTTCAATGTTACCATCATGTGGTATAGAACCCTTATATTTCCAATAATCATATTCTCTAACTGAATCTAAGAAATCCATTATTCAATTATAGAACATCATTCATGGCTATATAAATTAAAAAAATATTGAAAATATTTCATGAATAAAAAATATATATACCTATAAATTAATATTGCAAAATTATTAAATATATTTTTAAATTTATTATGGAATATATAATTATAAATGAATTAGATAGAATTAAATTAATTATGAAAATATTAAAAATAAATTTGTAACATTTATGTGAGTTAGATACACAAATATTATAAAGGAACGAATCCAAATAGACCATCACTTTGTGTGTTTCTGAAGCTCGTGGTGCTTAGGGGAGGTATAGAAGAAGTCTGGAGGGATTCAGCTACTAAAATTTTGGAGGTGGGTGAATAAACAACTAGAAGAGCTTACAAACACTATAAGTGTGGATCATGACTTATCATGGTATGTTAAATATGTGATTCATGATATGTAAATAATTGAGATTTAATAATAGGAGAATATTTTTTGTCTACAATATTAGAAACCCGTCATTGACACGATGTTTAAGGGTTACACATTTCGTTAATTCCACTTGAATCAAAGATTATAAATACAATGTTGAATCGGGTTTTCTCAAAACATATAGCCTTACACTCAATTCTAGGAGTTCTATTGGTGAATTCTTCATTATTTTATGATTCCTTCAATGGGAATTTATCCTTAGATTCAATTCTTCAATCCATGGTGATCTGAGGTACGTTCTACCTCTTCTCTCTTTATTATTCAAAAAAACATTCTCCTGTTTATTCTCCCCATTCAAAGTATCTTCTTATTTTTATTTCTACTGGATATTTTCTTGGATATTTATTAGTGAGGTTTCCCCACTAATTCATTAGTGGAATGAAACTTCTTTTCAGATAGGTGATTGTTATTCGGAATGTTGGCATGTTCTCTTATAAAGAATGTTGATTCCTTTGAGGAAGGGGGTTTAATGTTTCTAATATTCTATTTATGTGAAATAATAAATTGATCACGGTTTATCCCTTTGGATTTAAATAGAAATATACTTTTAATATATTGAACCAGATTGAATAAATTATATAGTGAACCCATGTTAATGTTTTTTCGTTACACCATTATGATGTATTGCCTCTTGATTTTCTATAGAGTGTTATATATATTCTATGCCTTTTTATCATTTTCTTATTCTTGGAGTAGCATGTTGAAATTTATAATTAATTTACAGATATAATTTATTGATAATTAATTATATGAAGATTAATTAAAGAAGTTACATGGTTATAATATGGTGTTTGTTGAAATTTTGTGATAATCAAATTAATTTCAGTATACATGTTTAATTAAATGTGATAATCCATGTGATTAATGGAATTTCTAATAATGTGAAGTATGTTAATTCTTATGGTTGATAATAATATAAAAGTATTTTTAAATTAGAATGATACATCTCATAATTTGATGAGACTCATTTAAATTTTAGAGACCATGTATAGATTTTGATATATTTTGATAGCTTGATATCCTAGGTTTACCATAGTTAGAACCTATTAATAATAAATCAGTTTATTAAATATGGAATAAGGATCGATTATGTGATAAATATATATTATATGGTCTCTGTTTCCCGTATTTTTGAAAAGAAGGAGTTCCTTGAGTTTTGAGCTGTGAGAGATCATTTATATGTGAAGGCTATATACCTTGGTTTTAGGGCCTTGATTTCCCTATTAGATATGCTTTCTTCCCGTTTTTTCTTTTTTGATGTACTTTCGATGTGAACATCAATATGTGTGATTTAATATGGCATGGGGAGTCCCATATATGGTATAAGGATAAGATTGCTAATATTGGGATGGGTAATGTTATATGTTGGTGGGGACGCCTAAATGACATGGAGACACCTAACACATGTGATGTTGATGTACATTTGTATATGCATCTGGGTATCAGGGATTGAACTGAAGATGATGGAACTTTCTGACGCTATCCATACACATTGATGTGATTTTGGGAGTCGGTAAGTTCACCTATGAATCTATTTAGTGTCTGATGGTCAGGTTTTTGATTTATTTTTCATTCAATTCCCCAATTATTCAGATAGATGGGTGTGCATGGATTCATTTCTCCTCCTGGTGGTATCGTAGGATGGCTTTCCTAGAGTACATGGATTATGGAATGATGATAAAAATGAATTAATAATTCATAACCCATGGTATGGGTGATAATGGAATGAAAATTTTGAAATTATGTTATTCTTGATAAACAACGGACTGGGAATGGATTACGCCTGGAAGAAATGGACTATAAAATGATGATTAATGTAATGTTATGTGGAATAATTGTAATTGATAATTAATGTCTAAAGAATTAATTAATGAAAAGAACTAAAAAAATTAAATAAGCAATTAATGTATCTCTTAAAATTATTGTGTGCTTATAGAATATCTTATCTTAGTAGTGGAAGCCAGGAGTCAAAGAGATATTATCTACAGTTGATTATAAGACTATGTTATACCCATACTGTGGTTGTGATCTATATTATATCATGTATATTTTATGATTTCATACACTAGCCCACCCACATCAATTAGGTAGAATGACAACCTTTGGACTCTGGGAGAGTGTTTTTTCCAACAAATTACTTGGAGGATGGATGGATTCCTACCACCTCTATCCTCAATCTATTATCTTGGTAGTTAATTATTCTAGTAGGAACGAATGTTAGTTTTTGTATATATGTTTCAAGATGGTTGTGATGTAGTTTTGATATTTAACACACATGTATTACTAGATATAGTATAAAATAGATTATTATAGGTATGAGATGTGTAGGTTATGATGCATTGAAGTACTATCTATATGTATTGATTATAATGTCTTTAGGTGTAATACCTAATGTATGATAAATTTCATACAGGATACGGTGTCAATATGAATGTGCTTTGTTAATATATATGGATATGTTATATGGGATGATGTGATGCATGTGATTAATGTGGTTCATGTTTCTATACCTTGCCTTGGAGTCCTCAAGCTGGTGTATTTTGGGGATAGATGGATAATGACCTATAATAGTGGGGACAATTAGAAAACTAGTGGGGAATTGGATGACATGTTCCCATGATATCTCTTTTTTTGTTATATGTTGTCTTTTATGTGGTACATGGTGTGAGTTGTCCATTATGATATTGGGAACCTAGTATATCTCGTTATGTGATGATTTAGTTTCAATATTGTTCACTGTGCTTTAGCATGATTTATTTATAATTTTTCATGAGATGCTCTAGGGAGGATCCTACTTAGTATATTTCCTTGGTCACCATATATATATATAAATATATTAACTACATTTCATGTCATCTAGAGAAAGATGTATATCATGATGGATATTACTAGTTCATGTGTTTGTAGGATATGTTTGGTCTTAATGGATTATTTTTCCTTTAACATATTGGTAATAGTAGTTTTCAATTAAATTTTATTAGAAATGTATGATATTTCATGTTTTATCTTGGGATTTATTTATATATGTACGACTAATAAGGAATTGGTTGGTGTATTCATCTTATAAATATCTTTTTAATGTTCTATTAGAGGGTAATGTCTCCCAATTTTTTGTTAATGATAATATCTGTTCTAGTTAACAACATGAGGCCTACTGGTGGTGGGACTGGTATATCCACTATCTCTCTCCCCTCGTTACAGTGTATTTTTGGGGAGGGTTCATGAAAATGTTGTATTAATAGTTCAGCTTGAGGGAAAGGATGGATTTTGGAAATATAAATAGGTGATATTTATTGGGTTGGTAGATAAATGGTGTTAGTTATGTTTATTCGGCAATGTAAACACAAGATACTAACCTAGAATCGGTTGTTCAGGGTCACCTTTGATCCGATGGATTAAATATTAAGTTTTCTTAGCTTACTAAATGATTTGATACTGGTTTCCAGGTAGATACCTAGGTAAGGATTATGCATTATTATTATTTTTTGATTTGTTTGGAATGGGTAGAAATTTTGGATATGATAAAACCGTAATAAGAAAATATATTAATTAATTAATAGTAATTATTCCATATTTTTGGTTTAAGAGGCCAATATATTTTTATTTTATAATCATGGATCTATGTCAACATACACGTTAGGTTCATTATAAAGATGGTCAATAGGATGTTCCAAAATATCACCATAGTGTATAGGTCAAAGATGATGGAACATGGATGAGGAAACTCAGAGAGTTCC
The DNA here is from genome assembly GCA_963277665.1 of Viscum album. Lineage (NCBI taxonomy): Eukaryota > Viridiplantae > Streptophyta > Magnoliopsida > Santalales > Viscaceae > Viscum > Viscum album. The sequence goes on from OY728162.1 coordinate 45,037,549, forward strand.
TGTGCCAGATACTGTAGAATTATGAGGTCTCCATTTCAGATATAGCAACATATGATTTGTTATAGTATGTTCATATAGCCTTTGGTTGGATTTGTTCTCTAAAGGGGAACTGGGTTTCAATGTCTATGATGATGTTTCATGGAGATGTATATATGAGGTGGTTCTTATTCCTTGGGGATTGAGAAGAGTTGGAAGTATCGTGGGAGATGTTTATATATGATTATTTTGTAGATATAATTTTTTCTAATGTGAAGGAAGTTATATTCCTAGGGCTTTTCCCATTTAAAGGGGAGTTCTGGCATGCTATAGTTTCAGTTATATTTTTGTATCCATCCTTGATATGATTCAGAATTATTTCTAGATGAGGAGTCTAATGTAAGAAATTTAGAGTTGGATTTATATCTAGAGATGTGGTGCTAGGTCACCCTATTAATGATGAATATTTATCTTGAGGTGCCAGTGAGAGGAGAGGTTATTGATATGATAATTTACATAACCAGATAATTATGAGAGGGGGGTCATCAAGATTTCTCATGATGTAGATATGTGGTCCGAGGTTCACATTTGAGAGTATATAAGATATTTCTTATCAACTAAGGGAATATCCCATCACACATCTTCTCATTCCTCTTAGGTGGTGGCTCTCATACCTATTAAAAGGGATTATATTCATGTTTTCTATTGAGGTTGAATTCATTATTTTATAGAGTGACCATACATTTTTAGTAGCTACTGTGAGCCATATGTTCCACCTTAGGTTCCCCTATTGAGGCAGTTTCATCTGAGGTAGCAATATGAGGGTGTTTTTGTTTGGGTATAATAGAGGGGATATGGTTATGGAAGATTAAATCTCTGAGATTCTCCTCATCCTTATAGGGAAGAGTGAATCAATGGAGGTTGTTATAATTAGGGTCAGTTGGGTTGTGGGGAAGGTTATGGTTACATTCATACATTAGTTTTTCCAAATTTTAGTGAGCGAGAAATCATTTGAGTCACCCTTTTCTTAGTTTCTATGTTCGTACATGATTTTTACATTTCAATAGATACAAAATCATTTTTATCAACTACCCTTGTCCATTCGTTTGGACATGAGGTAGAGAGGATTCTAGTTATATTATAATTTACTATAATAGTTAGAGGTCGAGATGACTTGTATGAGGTATGTATAGACTATGAGCTATTGTTGAGGAAGAACCACACTTTCTGAGATTTCCTATGATTATGGATACATCCATATGACATCATCCTTCACATGGATTGGTTGTATTCATTATAGGATATCATAAATTTCTTCAAGATAGAGGTTTCATTTTATGATATGGATGGAGAGTTAGTGTGGTGTTTTCCCAATCATAAGAATGGAAATTATTTACTTCATTTAATACGATCCATTATAAAATTCATAACATTCCTTCGAATCGGTTATAAAATATCTTGGAACTGATCTTCACTTCCATCACTACCATTGCATAAATCATGGATAATATCACATAAATAAAACTCTATCATTGAATAGTCAATCATAGGGTTCATTCAAATTATGAAAAAAATCCATATATAGGGTTGGATAAAATATGGTTGATCAAAAAATCATGGTTGATATATCATATGGTTTTCTCCTCAAATGTAGGTTTCTTCATAAACAGAGGATTTCTTAGCCACACTTTCCTCACAATGTAGGGTTCGCGATCCATATTTGTTTTTTCCAATGTAGTTTTGTTGAAAAATACCTTATGCTTACTAATTTAAGGTGTGAATAGTGTTTCCAAAATACATTTAAACACATCCAAAATATTTCCTATAAATATCCCTAGTAGATTAATTAATTGAATGTAATTAGAGAATAAATATTTTGATGAATTATAATTTAATGAAATTCATATAAATTGAAATTCGTATGTAACATAAATGTATGAATTTGTGAACATAAATATAAATAGTAGATTGATGAAATTCTTGATTCATGACAAGATCAACAATATTAACCTTTGTGATGATAAAAAAACCCACAACAAAATACTTAAAATTTAAAAATAATTTTTAGAAAAATATAAAGAATTTTCTCCCCATTTTTATATTTACAGTATTTTTATTATATAATTCTCATAATGTAATCCTCTACCCATTATTAATTTACATAAATTTCCATAGAAATAATTTCTCTATTTAAAATGGTCAAAACGCATCCCCCCATGTTATGTATACTCACATGTTAACATGATGATAACATTAAAACTATAAATGTTCCCCCCGATTTATGAAATCAAAATTATAAGAGTAATAATATTTACTTTTCCTAAATTCATGATTTCAAAAAGAAATTAGGATATTAATAAAATATTAAAATGATAATTTTATTTAAAATCCACTTAATTCATAAAATAGAATATATTAAATGGAATAAAACAAAATGTTTTCCCATGAAATATTTTAGAAGTATAACTATATTAAATATAATTATTACTAGTATTAGTATTATTATTTTACATTAATTAATTTATTTATGAGATAATTAAATATTAATTTCATTCTTACTTAATATTTCTAATAAAATATAAAAAAAATTATAAAACAACATAGATAACTATTTCTATATTAAAAACAATATACATAACATAAAATAAAAATGAGGGGTTAGGAAGGAGTATATTGTTTCTCTTAACTTTTAAAACATTAAAATATTTTAGATAAAGATGAAAACCTATTTACATTTTGTATAATCTATTTTGAACAAATGTGGGTTTTTATATAAAGAATACAAACATTGTTCAAGTAGAAATAACTTCAACTTACCACGATCTAACTTGAAAAAAGATTGTCTTTTGAGAGAATTCCTTTGAATTAGTATTTCTAACATGAAATCGTTAATTTATTCTTTTTATATTGAAATATAATTCATATTATGGTATTACATTTATAATCATTTTAAAAAAATATTTTTGATTCAAATCCTTTCTATAGTTCATCATACAACTTTCTAGACGCATACAAATCCTCATGCTGCTTTATTTTTTGTTTATTAAAATTGTTGAATTTGAATAGAAGAATTCCATAAGAAATTTGAGTTGAGAATTACAAGTATTCATTACTTTAATCATAATTATTTCAATCTAAATAATTTTCAAATGAATATTCATAATAAGAAACTAACTATTCTTTTAACGAATCAAATGTATTACCCTTATTCCTTTTGTGAGAAATATTTTCTTCCAAACATTAAAAACATGATCACCTTATATTGTTTTGTAGAGTTGTCAAAAATATTTTGAAAAACATATTTCAAATTATAATACGTATAAATAATTGTTTTATGAATAATATGATTCATTAGGATCTAACATAATGAAGACGATATTTTAGATTCTTTTTACAAAAATACTAAATAATCCTTATATACTTTCAATTTTTATAAGTCATGTTATGTATGAAATGTTTTTTTATTACATAAAAAATAATTGTTTTTAAATACTAAATAAATATTCTTATATGATTAAAGATACAAAATATAATATTTAATTAACAATTACGGTATTTATCTAATACTAAAACGGTTATTAAATATATTTTATTTTTTTAAAATTATTTATACAATCAAAATAGACTAAGATTTAAATCAAATAATAATGAAGAGTTTTTATAAAACTGTAAGAGATTTAACTCTCGATCCTAATATAAATCAATTAATGAAAAAAATCATATATATATATATATATATGAGATACATCCTAAATCAATGATTTTAGTATTGAGGATCTCTTATAATGAACTACTTAAGGTTTGTTCAATTATTTTGTATATACTTTCAAATATCAATCGATCGACAACATAAAATTTTAAAAATACTTATTTGAATTGTATTATTAAAAAATAGAAAAAAAGTAATTTTTGGTAACCATATTATTCTGGGTCAAATAGTATTAAAAATTAAATTCTAAAGTAACAATACTTTTTTATTTTTGAAAAGGAATTATACATTTTTTCGTTAACTAATTCTTTTGGGTAATAATTATAATATCCTGAAATTTTGAATAATATTCTGTTTCATAAAATGAGTGGTTTACTATGTCATAATTAATAAAAATATATAAGTATAATTGAAATTTAACCATTGAGTATTTACTATTATATGTCCATTGGTTAATATAACTATTGGAAACAATAATAAATTTTAATGTTATAATTATTGTTTATAAATATAAATAATAATGGATAAATAATGTAAAAAGATAAGTTGATTTACTCTACCAGTATAATAATTCCATACAAATACCATTTTCTAGATCTTGGGAATGAAGTAGTGTCACTATGATTTTCTCTCGACCAAGCCAAAGTTGAGCTTCAACATGTTACGATTGAACGATATCACTTACGAGAGAAGTTAATGTTAATAGAAATTACCACTCGGAAAATATTGTCTAAGACACCCAAAGATTCTATCACCATGGAACACATTACAATTAGTTCATATGTATGTTTTATAAAAGGATATGTCACTAGGACTTAGTTTTTTTGGGAAGTCCATTTTATAAATTAAATTGTTGTTATCGTAAAATAAACATCTTGTTTTAATTTCAAATTTCAAAATTATCAAAGGATTAATTTTTAGTATTTTTATAAGAAGATCCATATTATTGATGAAAATTGAAAAATGAGTATTTTGAAATATTTTTTATACTTTAAATAATTGAAAATGTGAAATTATTTTTGAAAAAATGACATATACAGTTCTGATTAGTGAGAATTTAAGAGTCTAATAAGATCAAATTAATTTTTGGTGAATACTAACTTATGAACAGTAATATTACCATTATGAATAGTAATTTGACCAATATAATAGTAACCTTACTAAAGGATGTACAAGTACAATTTGGGAATCTTGAATTGTAATGTGATACAATAGTATATGTAGATAACTATTTTACAAATTATTAGTTAAGTATTAATACATTTTCAAGTAAATAATGATTTTAATTAAAAATATAAGTTTCACATATTTAGATAATTATTTTTATAAAATTGATTATATTTTTTTATTCAGAATATTGATATTAGGTTTGTGTGAATTTATTAGATTTTTACAAAATGTTTTGATTTTCGATGAATAGTAAAAATATAGTTTTTGAGTTTCTGGTGTGTTTTATGACATCATAATGATGAAATATATAATTTAAATATTTTTTTTAATCATGTGATTAAAAATATTATACGAGGATTACCAAATGACCAAATCCATGGTAAAATACCATGTACAATCCCATGGAAAAATACATGGGCATGCCCATTTTTTTGCAAATACGATTGATGAGGAGTCCTCAGAAATTAAAAAAACTCCATATATTTTACTATAAATACAAAGAATTTCCTTCATTTCCCATCACTAAAAATTCATCATCCATGAATTTCTTCTCATTATACCTCCCAATTAGTTTTTACATGTTTTCCTCAATCACTCAAGGTCATGATCTAATTGTTTTAGAAGTTACTCTTCAAGGTAAGGTATTATCAACTTCTCTTTTTCATTCATGTTTTTTCTATGTGGTATGGAATTAAAATTTTTATTCCATGCTCTTATTTCCATTTTATTATTTTTATATACTATATTAGTATTATTTTATAAATACGTGTCCCCATTCCCCTCACTTTTAAAATATTTCTAAAATAATGTTGCATAGTCGTTATGCTGCAGAATTTTCATCTCAAAATATCTATCTTTTTCCAAAGGAAATTCATTTATTTTCTATATGTGAATTCCATAAAATTTTTAATATATATGGGGTTTTCATAAATAAATAAAAATGATATATTTTAATCATTAATTGAAATATATATAACCCTCATTCTCTTTCTGGGGGCTATAAATGACATAATGATCATGTTTTTAAACACATTCTAAAACGTCACAATTTTTATATGAATTTTTTTATTATTATTCTATTTGGGTTTGTTATTAAATGTTTAATTATGATATATGTTGGTCAAATGGAAATAAAAATATATTAAGGGTTTTCACAGATATCACTCTAATGCATTGGGTAATGAAATTAGTCTATATAGATGACAAGTTTTACGATACCATTGTGAAAATCATTGGTAGTTTTTAGGACACCATGGGGATGAACCATGGTGAAATGCTTATAAGTGTGAAAATTAAATGATGTACCCATATTTTGAAGACAAGATTCATGTTCTTATTATCATGATATTCCTCCTCATTTCATTATGAAATTCCTTATGTTCTAATTGATATTGCTCAAGTTAACATGTGAACTATTTTACCTCTTTTCCATTACTAGGATTTATGCTCACAAATTCCTTTGATGTGTGACCCTTGATTATGAGATGAAGTAATTGTTCTTAGGATAAACTTTTCAAGTATTCATTCAAGTGGATTAAAAAAATGTTATATTTTTCCATGTATTATGTACCCTATTTGAAAGAAACGAGACATTAAAGATCCTATGTTTGTAAAATGTCATGTAAAGTCATGTAATAAAATGGAGGGGTACCATAGTTGGTATTAAAGTATAAAATAGTTATTTTTCTAAATTAATATATGGAAGCATTAGGAAGAAACCTATATAAAATTTTATATATATGAAAACTTCCTTGTATTTTGGTGAAATATTTAGTGTGTGGTTTCTGAAAAATTATATCCCTATTTGGATACGAACAAGTGGATGTAGATCTGGCACAAATGTATGTAGGAGTAAAACTCAAAAACAAATCATTGATCTAGAATCAAATGGGAACTGGTGCATGAAAATGGGCCTTGATGAACTGCTGGTTTGACACTCCATGGAGATATGTTTGGTTAATCACATGTTTTTTACAAATTATTATGACAAATTTATAGAGAAAAATAATAGTTGTTAAAGAAATATGTTTAAGAAAAATGTTTTATGACATAAAAATCATTTACAGTTAAACTCTTCATAAATGAAATAATTTTCACACTTAGGTTTTATTCTTTTAGAAAATGGAGGATAATAGGTGGAAACATACAAATGGGGACTACACTAGAACATTTACTGAGGGGCCACCGATGAATGCTGGAATGTAAAATTTATTGAGAATGATGAATAAACTAACTCATGGTATGGGTAATAACATGAATCAAGATGAGATAACAATTTCACAATGAAGGGAAAAATTTTATGTTGAGCCCTTTATGTTTCAATGACCACCAATGATCAGTATATATACCGACCCATTGATTTATGAATAGTGGATTATCTCTATCAAAAAGATCATTTCTATAATCCACTATTTAGAACAAGAGACACTCACCCTGGATTTTTACCACATAGAGGTATAAGATGATCAGTGGTGGGAACTGATTAAAAACTTGAGGCAAATACTGGATATTGATGATATCCAGTGGGAAGAGTTCATGGAAATCTTATATAATTATTATTTCCATCATTTTATTAGAAATAAATTGAGAAGGAATTTCTAAAGCAGAAGCAGAAGGAGAAAAATCATTTAGATGTTATGAGATGAACATTAAAAGACTTTCCCATTACACCTCATGCTTTCTCATGGATCCTAATGGGAAGTGAGATAGATTTTTTGGTGGACTAAGACCTCATATATGGAAGAATATATCAAACTGAGACTATGATATCTATGACAAGATCATGTAGAGTGTTACTAAAGATGAACTAGAGTTTGGTGAGATGCAATGGTCCCATAAATATAATTAAAAAATGATATATATGGATACAATCCTTGGTAAGATCATTGATCTGGGATGAGGTGAAAAGCAACTGGAACTTCAAACATGTAATAAATGTGGGAAGGAGCATTAGGGGAACTACCTGCTTCGGAGCAGAAAGTACTACAGGTGTGGAAGAGATAACCATATCACTCATAATTGTCTTAGTTAGGTGAAGCCTCAACTTCACAACACTAACAAAATAGGTAGGATATTTCATCCACAACCTAAAGTCCAATGATTCATGTGTGGATAGCTTGGGACCTTTTCCAATCACAATTCAAATCAGAGGGTAGTGGAGGGAAATCACCATCAGCATTAGAAAAGCTCAAGGAATATTAGATGATATTTTTCTATCATCATATTGAATTTGATGCTCCAAATTATGTGCTGTAAGGTACTCATGTCGTTCTGTCAAATCTAGAAATTAGTTTTTTTTCTGGTTCTACTCATTCCATTATTTCCTCCATGTTTGCAACGAATTTAAAATCAACCCCTGATTTTCTAAAATTAGAGTTATTATTCAAGACTCTTGGTGGTGGTATCCAAGAATATTTAGTGTTTAGAAACTCTTGTATTTTCTATCGTGAGCATAATCTTATCAAAAATATAGTATTAATTACCATGTTAAAATTTGACATTATACTAGGGAAGGACTAGTTTTCACTGTACAATTCTAAGATCAAATGTAGAACCAAGGAAATATCTTTAGTATTAAATGGGAAACCAGCAGTTATCTTCCAAGGAGAGATTTCTCGACCACAGATTTGTGTAGAATAACCTTCTATAGAAGTGTTTATGGATTTGATCAGTGAGAATGAAGAATGAAATGTCATTATATGAATAGATGATGTACCCATCATTCAAGAATACATGGATGTATTTCTTTAGGAGTTAACCTGACCACCCACAGAAAGATAGGTAGAGTTATCCATTGAACTCATACCTTGATCTCATCTGATATCAAAGACCCCATATAGAATGAAAAATGTGGATCTGGAGGAAATAAATAAACAACTTCAAGATCATTTGGAGAAGGGGTTTATCTGACCGAGTGTATATCCATGGGGGATAAGATATTCCATTTGTGAAGAAGAAGAATGGTTTGATGTGGCTATGCATTGATTATAGTGAACTGAATGGGATCACAGTAAATAAGAAATACCCTCTTACAAGAATTGATGACTTGTTTGACCAGCTTCATTGGGATCAATTTATCAATAAGATTGAGCATCAATCTGGTTATCATCAATTGATGGTAAAGAAATAAGATAATTTGAAAGTTTCCATCTAATCAAGATATGGGAATTATGAGTTTGTTGGTATGCCCTTCGGATTGACTTATACGGCTGCTATTTTTATGGATTTGATTATTATATCCTTTAAAGACTACCTTGATAACATTGTGGAATTTTTATTTATAATATAATTATATATTCCAAAGGTTCGGAGGATAATGAAGATCATATAAGGGATATTTTGTAATCTCTAAGGAAGGACACGTTAGTTAGAATGTTTTGATAGTGTTTATTTTGGTTATAAATTTTTTTTTTCTTGTGGAACATTGTAACCAATGAAGGATTCTCAGTTGACCATATAAAGACAACAGTTATAGTGGAGTGTCATCATCCTAAAATAGAAAGTTAGATTCATAGTTTTCTTGGTAATGTAAGATAATATATGTGGTTTATGAAAACAATTCATGACTTTCTAATAAATTAGTCATGTTAACTCGAAATGGGTTAATGTTCATCTGGACAAAGGAGTGTGAGGAAAGATTCCAAGAGCTAAAGATGAGATTGGTTATTTTACCCATTTAACTCTACCTACAAAAAGAGAAGGATTATTTTTTATAATGATTCATCTCTAAAAGGGATTGTGTGAATCCTCACGAAAAATGACAATGTCATTTTCTTATGCATCTCGACAGTTGAATCCTTATAAGAAGAACTATCCTACGCATGATTTGGAGTTGGATATGGTTGTTTTTTCTCTGATTAAATGGAGGCACTATCATTACATGGTGAAATTTGGTATATAAACAGACCATCAAAGTTTTAAGTATATTTCCAAACAAAAGGTTTTGAACATGAGATATTGGAGATGGCTAGAACTTATTAATTACTATGAGCGTTCGATTTATTATCACCCCGGCAGAACAAACAAATTTGCTGATGCATTATCTATGAAAGACCATGTTGGTATGACAACGATGAAGATTCAAGGAGATCCCTTGATAAAATACCTTGTAAAACTGGACATGGGAATTGTAAGGTAAGGGGCATAATAAACCCTATCCCAAATTATTTCTCAACTGTAATTACTGGGTAATATCATGAATGATAATAAAGCAGATCCTTTTTTTAGAAGATGTTTGAGGCTGTGAAGGATGGGAAATTTCCTGTGTTCAATACTTATCATGAAGGTGCACTAAAATTTTATACAAGGCAATGTTATCAATCTATTGTGGAAATAATGGTGGAGTTGATGGATCAATCTCATTGCTCTACATTCTCTATACGTCAAGATAAAATGAAAATATATAGGTTCCTTTATTATTATTATTGGTGGGATAATATAAAAAGGGAGATTGTGGACTACACTACAAGGTGCTTGGTATGTAAACAGGTGAAGGCAGAGCGACAACTTATTAAATGGGTATTACAGCCACTACCTATAATAGCATAGAAGTGGGGCAATATCACTATGGATTTCATTGCTTGTCTCTTAATAACATCCAAATGAAACAATGCAATATGGGTTATAGTATACCGCCTCACCAAGACAGACCATTTTATGTCAATTCAATAATACTTCTCTATTGATCATCATTCTAGGATTTATGTGAGGGATGAGGTAAGGATTCATGTGGAACCATACTCCATAATATCAAATTATAACCTATGGTTTACAAGAAAATTCTGGAGATGTCTTCAACATGATTTGGTTACTGAATTTGATTTCATTATTGTTTTTTATCCCCAAACTGATGGAGAAATTGAACAAACTATTCAGATACATTAGGGAATGCTAAGGACTTTCTTAATGGAATTTAAAGTTGATAGGTTCGACATGTTCCATTAATTTAGTTCACTTACCACAACAGCTTCCGTTCGAGAATTGAAATAGAACCCTAGGAAACTTTATAATGGATGTGGTGTAAACTCTTACTTGTTGGGATGAAACTGGTGAGAGTAATCTTCTTGGGACTGATATTGTGAATGAGATGACAAAAAGGTTCCTTTCATCCAAAAAACCCTTTAAGGCTTCTCAGAGTCGGTAGATGATCTATGCTGACAACCATCGAATGGATGTGGAGTTTTATGTTGGTGATAAGGCCTTCCTTAAAATTTCTCCATGGAAGAGAATCATGTGGTTTGGAATGAAAGGGAAGCTCAAACCTAAATACATTGGCCCCTATGAAATCCTTGATCATGTAGGAGAAGTGAACTATTGGCTTTCACTTCCTCCAAATATAGATCATGTTCATGATGTTTTCCATGTATCCCTATTGAGAAAGTACATACATGATCCTTCACATGTACTAAATCCAGAGTTGTTACAACTAGAACAAAACCTCTCTTATAAGGAGAAGCTAGTGGAGATCTTCAATCATAGAAACAAAGTTTTATGCAACAAGACTACTAACCCTGTTAAAGTGTTTTGGAGGAACCAAAAATATGAATAATCCATGTGGGAACTAGAAGAGACTATGAGGCAGAAGTACACACAAATTTTCTCTTCTGAGCGTACGATTCAAAGTTTTGGGGGATGAAATTTTTTTGGGGGGAGAACGAAATGACTTGAACATTTGAATAATATTTTGTTTCCTAAAAATGTATGGTTTACTATGTCATAATCAATAAAACTATATATGTATAATTGAAGTGTAACCATCGATGTTTCACCATTATATGACTGTTGGTTAATATGACCATTGGAAATAATAATGTTTTTTTATGTTTTAAATATTGTTTATAAATAGAAATGTAGTGGATAATTAATACAGAATAAAGAGTCGATGGCCTCTAAGAGTAGAATCATTCTATACAATGCCCATTTGTTGGTGCTTGGGAATGAGGTAGTATCAGTAGTCATTGCTCTATACCAAGCCCAAGAAGAACTTCAACATTTTAAGGTTGAACAATGTTTCCTACGAGAGAATTTCATGTTGATAGAAATCACCACTTAGGCAATACTATCTGAGATGCCCCAACATTCTATCATGATTTCACACCTTACTCATAATTCCAATGCTGGTGTTATAAGGGGTTATTTAACAAGGCATTAGTTACTTTGTGTAATGTTATTGTATAAATAATTTTTTTTCATAAAAAAAACATCATGTTTGAATTTCAAATGTCAAAATTAATCAATGATGAATTTTTAGTATTTTTCTAAAAAGTTTAATATTTTTGAAAAATATAGAAAATTTTATTATTTAAAAATATTTTTTATACTTAAAATTATTGATACAGTGAAATTATTTTTTAAAAATAGACATATATGGTTTTGATTAGCAATAAATTTAGATTTTGATAAGATTATATTAACTTTTTGGTGAATATTATATTATGAATAGTAATATTACCCTTATCAATAGTAATTTGACCCATATAATAATATCCTCAATTAATTAATTATAAATATAATTTAGGCATCTTGAATAGAAATGTCATACAACAGTAAAAATATATATCTTTTTTAGAAATTATTATATAAGTATTAGTTATTTTTTGAGTAAATAGTTATTTAACATAAAAATTAAATATTTCATATTTATAAAAAAATTATATAATGAAGTTAATTTTTAAATTTAGAACATCTATATTAGGTGTGGGTGAATTTATGAGATTTTAATAAAATGTTTTCATAGTGAATAGTAAAAATACAGTTTTTGAGTTTTCAGTGTGATTATGATATCATAATGATGTAATATATAATATAAAAATCTGGTCGGATCATGTGGATTAAAAGATGATATTAGGTGTCCCAAGATTCAAATACCATAGGCAAGCCCATGTTTTTTCAAATACCACTAATGAGGTGTCCTCAAAAATTAATAAAACATTCCCTCTCTTTTACTACAAATACCAAGTGATTATTTATTTTCTCTTCATTTTTAATTCATCCTCCATGTTATTATTCTAGTTATACCTTCCAAGATGTTCTGTTATGTTTTCCTCAAGCACTCACAATCCTTATCTTAGGGCTTTAGAAGTTTCTCTTCATGGTAAGGGAATTCTAAACTTCTCTTTTCCATTCACGTTTTCTTTTATGTGGTTTGGCATTCGAAATTCCATAACATGTTCTTATTTATATTTTATTCTATCCTAATTCTGTATTTTGAGTCTTTTATGATTGGGTGACCCTTTTCTCATCCCTTTATAACATTTTCTAAAACCATGTTTCATAGTTGTTATAATGTAGAATTTTTGTCTCAAAATCTCGCCCTTTTTATCATGAAATTTTATATTTTCATTATGTGAATACCCAAATATATTTTATTTATATGGGAATTCATCAATAAATAAAAATGATATATTTTATTTTGGAATTTACATATATAAAACCCTCATTCCCTTTTCTGTGGGTTATAAAATTCATAATGATCATGTTTTAAGAACTTTTTAAAACATCCTAATTTTGATACGAAACTAATTTATTTTATTCTCTTTGGGTTATTTATGAAATTATAGATTATTATATATGTGGCTCAAATTAAAATAAATATATATTAAGGGATCACCCTGATAGAGATCCAATGCATTAGGTACAAAAAATAATATCTAGATATGATATGTTTTACGATACCTTGGTGAATAACATTGGTATTTTTTATGAAACCTTTTGGATAGAACATGGTGATATTATTATAAATGTATAAATTATATTTTGAATCCAAATATTCATGATTTTATTGATGTTGATATTGTCACTATATTCCTCTTTCTCGTGCGTTTATGAAAATTTTCATGTTCTTATTGATATTGATGAAGTTCATATGTAAATTGTTTCACTTGTTTTCCCTTACTGGGCCTTCTGCTCGCCCGTTCCTTTGATATATGTCCCCAAGTTATGAGATGTAGTAATTTTACTTAGGATTAACTTTTAATTAATCCTTTCATGTGGATTAAAATATTGTAATGTATTTTCTTGTATTATATACCTTATTTCCTAGACACTGTACTTTAAAGATCCTATGTTTGTAAAGTGTCATGTAATGTAATGTAATAAAAAGGAAGGATTCCATTATAATAACCTTTAACACGTGAAATTTAACATTTTATAAAAATAAAATCATTTTCATAATTTCCATTAATACCCCAATAAAAACATTCAATACTATACAAGTTTTTTCTATTTAGACAAAGAACAAAATAATACTTCTATATTTTTTTTCTTTCACCATTTCTACATATTCCATGTTTTCTTTTTTGAATTTTATTTTGACTAGGGATTTGATTTAAATATTTTTCCACTTTTATTATCATAATATAATTTTATTATAGATATAACTTCATACAATAATTCTTTAATCTTACTATCATTAAAATCACAAGAAATTTTTTAATAATTATATTTTAAATATATAATTTTTGTTGAAAAATAATATTTATATAATAAAATCGTATCATAAAATAGTTTCTCGAAACAATATTTTTTAATGTAAGAATATTATACCTCATCAATATGAACCATAAGGAATAACATATTTCATTTGTGTTCGGATTTAGAATCAATAGTAGATTTACTGTGTGAAATAGAATCATTACACTAGGTATCATCTATGATTTTATTTTCTTTTATATTATAATAATATATACTTCTTATTTTTATTAAATTAAAATTATCTTTTTAATAAAATTTTATATGAATTCTTAAAATCTATTTTCCTTGAACAAATTCTTTTTTGTTGTAAATATTTTTAAATTTATTAGTAAGATCTAAAAAATATTTATCCTGGTCTAAATGATTTGAATCCAATTATTAATCTATAGTAGTATTAAGAGTAGCCTATTATTGATGTATATTATTTTCAACTTCAAATAACATCTCAACATTATACATTATTAAGGACTCATTAAATTACTTCATAGATAAATTTTTCACCGGTGTTTATTGACGTATAGCTGTAGATATTCGATTCCACTAAGTGGGCAGTTCTCTGAGTAATTTTAGAACTTAATCAGATTGAAAAATTGAATCCTAAAAAGTATCAATAAATTTGAAAATAATTTTCAGTATTCCAATAATTAGAGTGATAGTTTCATCCTCATACATTTTGACTACATCATACATTAATATCATAGTAGTGTACCTTAGTTTTCTGATATTGTTGATTCCATCATATGAAACCACAATTGTCTGACACATTACATAAGTAGTAGAATATTTGGATACTCAATTAAATTCATCAGTTCCTAAAACACACACAATATAATTCATGGATTCTAACTTTAGATCATATTCTCTTTAATAATCATTATCCCATTCTTTAAAAACATCCTTAACAATAAAATTTATCTTAACAACCTTTAAATAAAACCTTATTCCATGATTTTTCAAATACATGATCATATGAGATTTCTAGAATCCATTATTATCACCACTAAAATATGGCACACAGATCATCAACACGACTTATCTTGAATAAATAATGTCAATATTTCATCACATATATCTTTAACGTATGATAGTTTGATAAAATAAATATCCAATAGATCTTTTATATACCACTTTATGATATCAGATGGGAAAAATATTTTATAGAAGAAATTATACCAATATAGCTATACTATTGATAGAAGTTGTTAGTTTAGGATGGTAATAACAATGAAAAAGACACAATAGTGGAGTGACTTATGTACTTTAAAAACTCTACTATATTTATAAAACATAACTTATTGTGAAATGATTCTATCTTTATCCCTTAAAGATGAGCGAGTAGTGGATATAAATAAAGGAAAAGAGAAATGGTATTAATAGTGGTTCAGTGAAAAAAATCCCCTAGTCCACTCCACAATTCTCAACTCCATGATATTGGTGATATTCACTAAAATGTCCTATTATCACAAGACCCTAACAACAACAATGGAGTACAGGCAGCTGAAACCATATAATTATATTACAAGTCATTTTAGTTCTTTTATAATGAATCGTAAATTCACAACTTAGTTCAAGAAGTTGAAACATAACCATGACTATGTCTAAGTATTCGAAACTCCACAAAATCAATGGAGATTGATTTTGTTAAGTATAAATGTTAAACTTCATAGTTTCAGTAGAAAGTGAAATATGTATTCATATCACCAACTATATATATTATTAAATAGATATTTAACATTGCACAATATTTATAAAAGCAATGAAAAAAACAGACATATGTTAAAACATGTATATCTCCAAATTGTTTCTCTGATAAATGCTTCATTGTTCTTATACTGAAATATGTATTAATAAATTGTAGAAATTTTTAATTTAGTAGCATGTTGATAGATCAAAATATGTATTTATCCAAAGTGCATCTCTAAAGGCTGTTGACACATGATTTCTACTTATATATATATATATCCTCCATTATATTATATATATATTTATGATGAAGTGAATTTCAATATATATATATATATATTATTTTGAAAAAATCTAGGTCAATCCAGATCAAAAAATATTTCCCAATAAATCATGAATATTTGAATTCAAAATCACTCATGCGAGTTCTAACTTCTAGTAAGAATATAAATTAATTACTCTATTTAATATGATCCTTTAAAGCAATCATAATAATCTTTTTAATTGTTCATAAAATAGTTTTGTACCAATATTTACATATGAAAAGACTACTGTATGAATATCGAATAATATCTCATATTTAAACCTCTATCATTCACTAGTCAAACATAAGGTTTCTTCATATGATGACAAGACTCCAAATGTTGGGTTTTATTACATACAGTTGATCACAAAAGTAGTTTTGATGTGCTATACTTTTGTTTCATCAAACATAGTGTTCTTCATAAACATAGGACTAATTGGCTATAATTTCTTGTTGGCATAGTGTTTATGATACATACATGATGCTTTAAATGTAGGGTTGTTAAAAAAATATCATGTGATTACTAACATAGGTCATGAACAATGTTTGCAGAATATGTCTAAACACATTCCAAATAATTTCAAAAAATATCTCTAGTGGATCAATGACTTGAATATAATCCCAGAATAAATATTCTAAAGAATAATACTTTGTAGAGATATAATTTAGTGTAAATTCATTAGTAATATAAATGTGGGAGTTTGTGAGCATCAACCCCACAACAATGTTAATGAAATTATTAAATCAACACATGGTCAACAATTATAATCTACAATTATGGTTGATCCGAACATGGATTCAAAATTTACATATTTTATAAAATTTACTACTAATGATTACAAATAAGAAATTAAGGTTGATTATGAGTATAAGACTCAATTTTGGGATTTATGTAGAATAATTAGTCATTCCATTGCTACATGTATGGTAGTTCAAAAACTGGTGACACCACCCTAGAGAATGATTTCATGGATATTAAGAGATATAATAATGGATAATATCCCATAAATAAGAATGATGAACCCTATAAATGGAATGAAAGTGGTATATGGGTGAAAAAATAGGACATTATTCCTACTTGAAAATCCAAATCAAAAAATATTTATGATGATTTAGTTGTATAAAAATAAAAGGAAACAATAGAGGATATCATAGTTGAGGAAAATTTTCAGGATCTTATGAATATCATCAATTATACTCAATCAAAAGATAATATTGATTATCTAATTTTTAATAGAGATAATTATATAGTTGAATCTATTTTAAATACATATTCTTACATGGAAAATGGAGTATTAAATAAAATTGAGTAGCAGGACAAAAAGAATGTTGTAGAACCCTCTAATCATGCTTTGAATGATTCTATGATGATAAAAGGGTATATTATTTAGAAAAAGTGACGAATACCAGTTCTAAAAGAATTCAAGTATCCACTAATCAGTTCCTTTCGGATTATAAATTCATTACCAAGGTCCATATATAGTTGTTAAAAGTCTCGATTGATCATGTTGTAAGGTATGATAGATTCACCACCCCTTGAAATGATTTTAGGGAGACAAATACTCAAGGTGATGGGGATTTTTCTCAGAAAACCAATCATAATGACCATGATACTCCCATATATCAATCAAAAAAGGAATATATTGATTGGAAGTTTATTTCATATTGGAATTCTAGTACCAAAATTATGATGTTTGAGAATGTTTCTGAGGAAAACACTATACTTCTTTACCCACAAAGAGAGATATATTATTCAATAATTCTATTTATATAAACCATATACAAAATTAGAATACTGACACTTCTTCTCAAAGTTAAAACATTACGAGGCCAACCAGAAAATCTCAATGGAATAGGTTCATTGGATGTAAAAATAAAGGCGACTTCCAACCCCAAACATAGTTTTAAATGAATATCATTTTTTGAAAATATTAGTTTGTGGAATAATCTAACACTCCTAACACCTTAGAAATATGTATTCATGTTGATAAATCTATTATTTCTTCTATTTTTGAGAATAAAAATATTTAATTCATTATTTTTTTGGTTTATAACATAAAGGTTATTATTTTATTGGTTATAGAACTAATAAATATTCTATTTAATATATTTGGGGTTTCATTCACCCCAACTTAAACAATGTTTGTGATTTTAACATTGAAAATTAGGTGTTCAATTGTGACGTTATATTACAAAACTCACACATGTTCTTCTCCATTATATATGAAAGAAATAGATACCAAGATAGAAGATATCTTTGGATGAATCCAGATAGTATACGAAATAGAAATGGCCCTTCAATTATTATTTTTTATTTTAATGATATCCTATGTTCGAGTTAGAAAATGGGCACAACTCATTCTTATTTTTCTACAAGGGATTTAAGATATTTTATTGAAATCAATATTTTAATTAAGATTAACTTAGTTAGATCCAAATAAAATTTTTATATAGGTAATTACAGATGAATAGTAGCTAGTAAGATTAACAAAACATTCTATAATAAAAAAACTCTTCAAAAGTGGGATATTCTGCCTAGAACCACTCTTCTATGAGTTAATTATGATCATCATCCAGTCTTTGTTAACCATTATTTTAGAAGTTTTAGGCCATACCTTCCATTTAGATTTAATAATAATAGGGACTCCCTTTTGGATTTTGGGGAAATTGTTAAAGAGGATTTGAATTCTCTGATTTGTAGAATTGATGATTATTCATGTAACATGAAGAATAAAGTTTTAAGAATAATATAAAGAGTTGGTGTAAAACCACATCCAACCAAATTATCTAATGAAATTGATTCACTATAAACTAAAATTATTCAGTTGTAATGTTCTTCTACAAACTCAAACATTGCTTCCAATTTTTAACAGTAAATAAAGCTAACTACTATGATGAATTATCTTTTGTATATTAAGGATAAAATATGAAAAAGGATATATTAAAAGTCAAATGGATCAATGATGGATAAGGAAACACAAAATTTTAAAATTCCCTTCAAAGGGATTGAAAATCTTATAGACCACTTAAATTTCTTTAGGATGGCGAAAATATTGTTGATAATGAGGAGATACATTCCATTCATATTGTATCTTATTAGAATAATATTTTCATTTGAAATAAGATAAATAATTATTTAATCCCTAATATAATTCCATCCATTGTTAGAAATTATGAAAATAACTACCCTACTAGTGTCCCTCTTGATTGTGAAATTAAGGATATAGTCATTAGCCAGATGCATGATAGTTCTATGGGTTCTTTAGGTTTTCTAACTCTTTTATGCATCGATTTTTGGATATTATACATTTGGATGTGTGTAATTTGGTTAAATAATTCTTCTATAATGGAATTCTCCATCATGACCTTAATACCTAGTTCATTTCATTAATACCCAAAGTTCATAGTGCCTTTTAAATTCAACTTTTCCAACCCATATCTCTTATTAACACTCTATACAAAATCATTACGAAATTCTTTCCAATAGACTTTCCACAATTTATAATAATTTTATATCTTAGAATAAATTTTTTTGTGAAAGGAATAAATAGTAAGGATTGTATCTATTTCGACTATTAATGTACTAGTATTCTAATGAATCCAACTAAAAAATGTATAATTTCCATTAATATTAATATTAGTAAAAAAATTGATATTATTTCATAGAGATTTATTTAGAAGGTACTTTAGGGATTTTCTTTCAATGACATTTTAACAACCTAATTAAAACACTTTTATACTCTGATGACATCTACATTATAATAAATGGCTCTCCAAAGGCCTCTTTAAATTCTCAAAAGGATTTAGATAGGGAGTCCACATATCCACTATTTGTTTCCCTATTGAGAAGGATTATTTAATTAGGCTTATTGTGAACATGGTGGATCCAGGTAAACATAATCACGTTATTTCTTCAAGAAACCATTTTTTCACTTAACATCTCTTTTTTGTAGATGATAATATTTTATTTATACAGGGGTGAGGAATATCCAAAATCTGAAGTAATATCTATACCACTATGAAGTTGTCTCATGTAAAGATATAAATTGAAATAAATATTTTATTTTCATTGGGGAAATGCTTCCAGTTTCTAGAAAAATTCATATAATGAATGAGATGAACATTAAATAATGGTATTATACTTTTAACTATCTTGGTGTCCCAAATTTTTGGGTAATCCATATAGGTAGTTAACTTTACAAAATAGTTTATCAAATAAAGAATAAACTATATTATCAAAAAGGAAAATCACTATATATTGTTGGATTAATTTTCATTGTTAAATCCACAATCATATATAAAATGGTTTAATCATTCATGGTCAATAAATGGTTGTTTCTACTTCTTAAAAATCTAAATTCCATAATAAAAAAATTTAGCAGAATAATCCTTGAATGAAAACTAATTATTAGCCCTTGGAATAGCTTCTATAATCCACTATTTAATGGAGTTCATGGAATCAAGAACCTAAAATTATTCAATGTTTTTCTATAGGATAGAATTACATGGAATCTTTTGAAAAATAACCCCATGGATCAAAAATATCTTAGATCTAGGTTTATTGACTGATTGAAGAAAGGAAGACTAAATTTTTTTGAATCCTCCATTTAACCTTCCATTAAAAATTATTTTGCAAACATTATGGAACCCTGTAGATGATTTTTTAGTAAGTATTCCTCTCTCATTTTTTATAGGATAATTGGACTAGTTTCCCCCCTATTTCTATTGTTGATCCCCTAAATTTTTCTATTGATACTCACACTTCTATAAATTATTTTTTAGAAAATCCTAGACTGGATATGCCAGATTCTCTTCAAAACCTAATCAACATATATTTTTTAACCTTCTGATCATTTTTTGATCTGTGAACCATCTTTTAATGGTAATGATGATTAAAATAGACTCTATACTAACAATTTACATAGTTAAAAAATGATGATTTTATCTAGTTTAAATGTTTTAGTAAACAATGGACTCATACTTCACAATATACTATAGTCTAATGGTTTTATAATAATAGGATTCCTAAGGATACTTTTCTATATTTTTTCACTCCTACAAAACATACCATTAACAGCACAGGACATTATTAGTGCTAGAAAAAACCACTCATACAAGTTTCCTTTATCAACGCGTTATTTTTAATAGTGATAAAGGTACCCGTTATCGGTGCGTTATTTTTAGTGATGATAAAGGGTACCCTTTATTAGCGATTTATTTTTATCACTCATAAAGGGATTCTTTATCATCACCTTTTTATCACTGATATATGTCCATATAAATTTAAATAATTCACTAAATAAAAAATAATTTATTAAAAACAATATTAAAATCCTTATTAATTAAATAGTCACTGATAAAAATGAATCCATTAATTATGATATGAATAAATTATAAATACTAATAAATAGTGTATATTAAATATATAGATATTTTTAAAATGAATATTAAAAAATAAAATTTTAAAATAAGTAAATTGAGAAAAATATTAAACATTTTTTAATTAAATTATAATTGAAAATGTTAAAAAATATTATAATATATATATATGAATTTATATAAATATGATTTAAATTAAATAGGTCTGAGTAAAAGTTGGGAAGTCAACCCATACCCATTAAATTTATGAGAAAAAATTAAATGAAAACAAAAATGTTGAGAATGGGGGCAGACAGGTCCTTCCCCTTATAAAGTGAAAGAACTACAAATTGAATAGATCAGGTTCATCTCTAAATTCATACTCAAATTCATCAGCATCATTAGCAGTTTCCCACTCGTACTCTGACTTCATTGATTGAAGATCACAAATTATTTCTCTATTAATTTTTCTTACCCTCATGCGATCAGAGTCTGAGTATCCATGGAAGAAGACCTGGTAGACAGATTTCAACCATGCCCACATGTATCACCCCAATGATCTCATAGTCACCCCATACATGGTCTTTTGGATGAAGATCTCATCTCCAAGATTTGGGTTGTTTCTAAGTCCCTTTCACATTCTCTAATGTAGGTGGATCTTTATAAGTCTTGTGAATACTCCTAGAATAATCACCAAGCCAATTAAAATTGATTTTTAAAACGTCATCCATTCATAGTGGATCAACACAATCCATTCATGGTATATTTTGGGATTCAAACACATCAAACGTGTTTAAGTTACACACCTGTATGTCGGCCACACTCTACTCCAAAAGAGATTTTGATTTCTTGTAAGTTACTCTTTGAAAACCTTCACTATCCATGAGTTTCATCTCTTTAGATGAAATAATATCAATAGGTTCCCCATTAAAAATAATGTAGTAAAAATCCAATAAATTTTTAGACACTTCTGTTTCTTGAGGAAAACATTTACTCCTACAAAAAAATCCACAACTTGCGCTTCAGCTTCTTTGAAATCTTTGTGATTGCAGGAATTCCTATCCATTCTATAATCCATGGATGTTATATCATTCTTTTTATTATAATATATTTTATATCCTACAAGATCAAACTAATAATTATTATGCGGAGGAGAATAAAGATAATTGACAATCAAAGCTGTATCCTATAATAAATTCATCTTGTATGAATTGGCAGGCCTCTCCAACTATTTCTTGGGCTATGGAAAGGCACCTAGAATGGTCCCCCATTCAAATATATATTCATCAGGACATGTACTAGTTCCACAATCATTATATGGATCCCCAACAGAATGCAGCTTCTTATGGTATTGGCTTGAATCATGTCTTCATAAATTCCTACTACAATTCAAATGATCAGGACCAGAAATCCTACAATCTGAGAAAAACATCAGAACATTTTCATAAATTAAATTTATTTCAAACTCAATATCTTCAGTGGAATGAAAAAATAATCTACCATAGTGGATCCAATATCATCCTCAACTAAAAAAAATTTAGTTCCAAAACTGAATGATCTCATTTTCCCTGTCTATACAAATTAGTACACCAATCATATGAGTGATTTCATAGAATATTTCCATATGACAATACAACCAATTTAAGACATATATTTTCACCCAAACATGAATAGGTTAATTTCATACCTCTAGTAGATTAAAGTTCTTGTCCCATTCATGAATTCATATGACATGAGGTTTGAGGTACATTGAACCAAGCCCCCATGCACGCTGCTTCAAATAATATATTGGAAAGTGGATGTGGAAAATCCCACATCCTAGTGAAATTAACCTATAGTTATTGAAACCCCAAATCAAATGAAACCATGAAATAATTCCTTAGACCTTTATTATCATGGATATTCTAGGTAGAATTAATCAACAAATAATTGAGTGATTAACAAAAATAAGTACCTCTGACGCTATATATGCATTGACTTTATCATTTGTAATTCTCCATATTAGAGGAATCGAACTAGATTCAGACACTTTTTTAAATTTTTTTATTTAATAAATGTAATTAATTTTCTAATATTGTTATGGTGTACTAAATTTTAATTATTAAAATTCAATATTTTTTAAAATCCATGCACTTTAGATTAAATATTCATTAATAATTCTTAAAAAATATAAATAAATAAAAATATAAATGTATATTAATGATATTGATATATATTATGCACATTGGGAGAAAAATTACCTCAAACACACACATAAAACACAAATAGGCTGGAAGGCAGGCCATTTCCCCCTCCCCCTCAAGGGGATAGCCCACCCATCAAGCCCATTTTTATTTATTATCTATATATATAGGCACTGCAGAACCCACTGTATGTCATCAAAACAGTCCCATATCCCTTCCAACATAATATTTTAGGCACACCATCCCTCATCCTCCATCCAAGCTACCCACTAGCATCAAAATCATCGTCAGCACACTTTCCCACACCCCTATAATTCAACAGTCTGTTGGTGACATATATTCTTCTCCAACCACTGGCTTAAGAAAGCATCGACCATCATCCTCTATCAAAGATTCCCTTAATCATGAGACTTTTTCTCGGCACACATGCCCCCCACTGACAATCACCACCAGTGTCCATTATTAAATCGCACCACCAGTTTTAGTGAACTTCTTTAGCACTGATAAAGATGCATTTCATTAGAACTAATTAATATAGGACTAATAAAAAATATCTTCATCATACAGTTTTCGGAATCACTTATAAAATTTTCCAAATATATTTAAATAACCCCATCTAATCATGAAATTGTCCCAATATCTGAAGAATTCCATAGAATCCAACCTCTAATAGTCCTCCTCCTAAGTGAATCATAGCTTGAATCAAGGAATGAATAAGGGTTCAAACCAATTAAAGGATAAAATCCATGGATCAAATGTTTCAAGGGTTAATTGGATCCAAAGATCATTTGTTTTTCAAGTTTTCGATATCTCAACTTTCTCCTTGCTGATTCAGATATTGAATCCAATTCATATTGTTTTACCCTCCTCCTCCTCCCTCATTGATTTATTATAAGGTAATATCTACTTGAATTTTTTAATCATCATTATTTATTTACCATTGACATATCTATGTGGTTAACAATATCTGTTGGGGATGTTTTTTTAAAAGGATATTGGGTTTCAGAGCTTGAGTAATATGTGTGAAAGAGTGTTTATCCAAAACACTTACTCTCCTCTCTTGAGTTTCCAAGTGATGTTGGGGAAAATATTTTAATTTCTGATTATATTATCCTTTAATTTTAGTCGGGCCATGGGACATGAATATTCATAGAATTTTATAGTGTGACATGAACTTTTATATAAATTTAATTTTGATTGAATAGAATATTTGATGAAGAGAAGGATCTTTAATAATATTTTCTTCACCATAATTCTCTAACATTTCAAGTTAATTTTATACTAAAGAGATAAAAGTTTGGATGGAGAAAATTGGGAAGATATTTGACATCGTCATGATTCCACCATCCATTAGGGGAAATTTTATTCCATAATTCTTGGATGTATTAGCCAAAATTATGTGAGATGATTGTCCTAGATAAATTATATGAAAATCTAGCTAGGAAATACAGCATTAGGGGAGGTCCATATTCCTTTAAACTTTATAATATCTCATCTAGATATTGTAATTAAAACATGAGATTATGTTGAGAGAGAGAGATCACATTTTGTGATCACTAGTTACATCAAATGTCCAAAACCACCTAATTGAGAATATCCCAGAGTTTGTCTCACTAGGGGTAATAAAAGGGTTGTTTCATTTATATCACTATTAAATTTATTTTGAAATTATTAACAATATACACATTAAAATTAATATAAAATGACTATCAATTTTAAATTTTCCTCATAAAAACATCTCAAGACACCCATTTATGTCAATACTTAAATGTCTCACTATCTAATATGATCAATTTTTCACTACCCTATACAATCTCCCCTTTTAAACGCAATTACAATAAATTTTTATAGACCCCAAATTAAAATATAGTTAATCTAGTTTTATATACCATTGTAAAAGTATATCCATATTTGAAATGAAAACCTACTCCTTGTTACTTCTTGAAAATCACTTCATACCCCCTTCATAACAAGTCTAATAAAAACTATATATGTTTTTCATTAATCCATATAAAAATGGATCATTATTTTTCATTTCCTTTTATTTAAAACATATTTTAAATGAAAACAAATTACATAAAAATATCCACCATTTCTAAAATAATATGTACCATTTTAACTTGCCAAAAATATTTAATTACATCAATTTACCTATCATGTGAGATGAATAACCGATATATAATATGAATGAATTCTTATTTTGTAAATATTTTGTGTGTCATCAATTATAAATTCTTCTTATATTACATTTTTTTATATAATAAATTTCTAATTATTTATTCATGTTCATCTTTGTTTTTTTGATAATTTTGAAAATCCTTCATTTAACCATTTAATTTCTCACATTTTCAAAATAGTTCGTTAAATAGTTGTAATACATTATACAAATTTATTTATTAATATTATTCTCACTTTGAAGCTATTTTTTTAATAGTGGATCATCTATCATTTAATAGATAACCTCTATAAATTCCATAATTAAAATTTTTATCACATTATAACTAAAATTTTACATCATTTACCCAAAATTACTATATAACCTATAATGGCCATGGAAATTAAAATTTCATATAAATATTACTCTTTATATTCTTGAAAATAATCCATGTTTTCACCCTATATGATCATAATTCTTTAATAAAATTTTTAACTATGAATTTTTTTCTACTCAAAATCATTATCGATATTCAGAATATTATTTTCCTAAAATTAGTTTTTCCATTCCATATCGATTTTTAATTGAAATTTTAATTTTGAGATGTTATTAAATATTTTATATACCATTAATATTAAATGTAATAATTCATTCGGTTTTTATATCACTTGTTCAAAAAAAATATTAGAGGATATCTAATTCTATATATGTTAGAATAATTATTAGAAATTATATTTAGGTATTCATTATTTTAGGTCTACATGTATTGTTTTCCACTAGGAATATATAATTACATCCATGAATAAGAAATAACTCATTATTTATTAAAAAAATCAATACTTTTTATCTCTTTTAGTTGATTGAATGAGAGTTTATTATTATTGTTTATCATATTTTGGTTTCTTATTACCCATTAATTGGCTATATTATATTCTAATTTTTTAGGGGATGTAACAATGTATTGATGGATCTTTTTAATAGATGTAGGACTTATCTTAGTTTGATGATTTAAAGTATTAATAGTGGTATTTCTCTAATAAATATAGATTTCATAGAGGCCCCAAAGATTTATATATCAAAACGTGTCCCAAATGAGACCCCTTGAATCATAGAAATGAATGTTTATACCCCCCAAATAAAACCTCCAAATTTCCAGAAGTTAATTACTATTTCCAATTGTATAATTACCAAAAATGGGAGGTATTCCTTCTTTTATAGAAGACAATGAATTACGACCTCCAACCTCATCACCATTATATTCTAAACAATTATTATTGAATTTTTTTTTCATATCAGTCACCCCCAACTCTTTTATGATTCATTTACTAATCATTGCATTATATATCCTATGGATGAAACTCCTCATATTATTTCAATAAAAATAGGTTCATTTCCACAAGAGATGTAGGATGTGTGTCAAATGGAAAAATTCAATGATAAATGATCAAGAGATGAGATGATGGGGATGACCGTTGTCTATAACATTCACGTTTTAATGAATAAAGAGGATAAAACATACCATAGTGGATTATTTATTTTCTTATATTCAAATACCCATTTTCCTCATAGAATACTAAAATTATTTGAAACAATAAAATGTTGGGATCCCCTAATTTGAATTTTCAATAAATTTTAACTTTGATAATGAATATATTATGTGTATATATTTATTTATTATAAAATATTAATATTTAATGCACCTAATAGGATTTATAGGAACTGAAAAAGGATGGACACTATTTTTTTTGGAAAAAATGTATGAATGTGGAGTTAAAGAGTTCATCGTGTTTGAAATAGAGTATGCATACGACCCTTTTCAAATCCTTTGCCTGTGATTATGTTCTTTTTATTCAAGAAAAATTAATATAGAATGGTTTAAAGATCATTTGATTTTTCATGGAATATATGAGAGCTATAATGTTTTTACTAAACATGGTAAAATTGAACATGCACACCAATTAGGATGGTACAATAGTTTATGCATCATTTGATATATATACTAGTGTAAATGGTGATGGATATCACATGGAATAAATGAAATTAAAAATCATAGATGAACATATTTATTTTAAAAATCTGTTTGCGAAGTAAAATAACAATTATAATAGTCTATTGAATACTGTTTATACTAAATTCCATACTCTATCAGATGTATTGATGTTATATAATTTGAATGATGGTAGCATATGGAGTGATACAAGCCTTATAGAACTACTTGGTCACCTAAATGATATGATACCACAAGAAAATGAACTATCATGTCTAACATAAGACACTAAATGAATGTTATGTTCAATGGGAATGATTTATAAAAAAATTAGTTCTTTTTCAAATGATTTCATATTGTCTTGCAGGGACCATGAATCACTCATAAAATTCCGTACATGTTTCATGGATCAATATAACAAAAATGAATCATTTACATTATAATATTTATTATTCCTTCCTATAATTAAAATTTTTAAAGAAAATATGGATGTTTGGAAACTATCAGACAATTGACATGGAATTAAAATACAATAATTAATGATGGGAACCTATGTCACCCACCAGATTCTCCTCAGTGTAAGATAATTAATAAAGAGTTACCTCAATTTTAAAATGTGGTGAGAAAGATTTTGTAAAGACCCGAATTTTCCATGTATGTTTTTTTAATTATATGGAATTATTATGAGTCTGTGAACATTCAAGGTGTGCGTTTCCGAGGCCCAGGTTGCTCGAAATAAATTTATGAACTTGTTTTAATTTATATTCACTAAATCCGTGAGTAGCGTTTTATAACTTTTGAACCAGTACTCAGATTAAAAATATGAGGACACCATTGAATCAAAAGTGCCATAATTCTCTTAAGGGAGACTTTACATCGTCCGCAGTAGGTCTGGAGAAAAAAAATTGGATCTTTAAAATGAATCATAAAATAACTTTTTTATTTTATTTATTTCTTTCTTCTCCTCCAACAGACAAGCGGTATCATGGGACCAATGACGTGTCAAGACATTAAATGTATTGAGCCTACATATCCTATGTAAAATCATCATTATAATTTAGGAAGGTTCCAATTAAATGAACCCTCAAAAATACTACAAGTGTTTCTCACCCTCCCAAACATCTATTTATATGGAGATTTGGAATAGGTATTGGAACGACTTCACCAAGAAATGAATTACTGATATAGTGATGTGACACCAACCATAGAGGATAGAGTAGGTTCCAGCAAGTGGTGACCTATCAATATGAATCACTAACTGAAGGATGATGCTTGATTAGCAACATTGGTTCCTTGTTATAGGGACAACGAACATAGACCCACTTCTTCAATCGTAGGTGTACTCCATTGATCATGAAGTAGGGATTTGATTTTTGATTTATTTAAAGTGATTATTGAATCATTTAATCCTCCATCATGTTTTGAAGCTAACGTGGAGGGTGGGAGCCTAACAACCCCGGCCCGGACCCTCTGCTACCTTGTTTACCCTTGTGTTCTCCATGGAAGACCGATGGCATGGTGGCACCGACCGACCACGATGGAGGTGGTGCGCTGTCGCGCACCATAGGGGGAGGTTGTGACAATATTCTGTGGTTTTGAGTAGAGCGTCCAACACTGGATGGACATAGAGTTGATGTAGCGCACTGTTGCATGCCGCCAGTGGAGAAGGGCTATGGATTTCCTACCGCAGCATGGTCGTGCAGGGTGGCCGACAACAGCCGATTATCGGTGGAAGCTACAGCATGCAACATCACGCCACCGGAGGAGCCAATGCTCTGAAACCACGATAAAGGAACCCACAGTGGGTCACATGGGTTACCTATAAGAACCCCTTAGGTGCTGCCGCGTCGCCCTCCAAATGAGGAGGGAGATGCACCCCATCTGTTCCAGTGTGGGAGGACAGCGCGAGCTAGTAGGTCGCGCACCGTCACAGGCTGGGCCGCACATCCTAGTAGGTCGTGCTCCATCGCATGTCGAGTCATTCAAGACCAGTGGGCCACCCCCATGAAGGCTAGGAAGCACTCCCTTGCGATCCGAGTCACACCCTCCTTGTTGGTCAGTTCTGGCCATGGATCAGCGGGTCGATCCCACCGCAGCGCAACCTAGATGGGTTTGACCCAAACTGGGTTGGGTCGGATCAGTCCGACTGGGCTGGACTGGACTCGGACCCATCCAGGCCCAGTTTCTATTAAAGGAACATAACATGAAATCTGGGCATCTGTTTGATGAACAATATATAGTTATGTGACCCTTAGAAAAAGAATATGCTTTCGGTATACTCTAATTGAGTTTTGGAGACAATTGGAGTAAGATCGGGTTGGATTGAACCTGAATCCAACAGGTCCCTCTGAACTAAAACAATTATAACTCACAGACCAGGTGTCCAATTGATTCACCATCTATCACATTGAAACATTAATGACATGGATATCCTTTGGGTTACTCCTTTGTGGAGATTAGTGGTGGTGGAGGTATGACTGATATCTTGAGGGGTAGATTCTATGAAACTCGAGTGCACTAGATGGGAGGAATCCTTTGGCTGGATGTAACGTGAAGAAAGAACATCGATCCTATGTGGGTCCAAATCTATTGATCTTGTGTGGGACATCATCTATCAGATACAATGTGGGTCAGTGCTTAGAAATCCTGTGTGGGTCAGTGTATAGTGATCCGGTGTGGGTCAGATCTTATGTGGGTCAATGGGGGTTATTACATATCGATCATGTGTGGGTTAGAAGCTATGCCTCTTAACATAATTAGCTTATCTAATATATGGCTAATCATATGTACTTTTCCACTTAAGTTATAACTAATTGTGATCTGAGTATTCTTACTTCGTGGTTTTTTATTCGTGGTGTTACCTATGTGGTACTTCTATCTTCGTGGCGTTACTTGTTTAGTACTTTTACATTGGTATTGTGGTCATTGTTGAGTTACCTGTGTGGTACTTCTCCCTTCTTGGTGTTTTCTCCATGGTGTTACCTGTGTGGTACTTATTTCTTCATGGTTTTACCAGTATGGTATTTCTACCTTCGTGGTGATACCTTTGTGGTATTCTTTCCTCAAGTATGAGATGATTGTATCTTGATAACTTAGGTATATTCATGGGTATATACCTATGTAGAGTTGATTTATATCAATTCATGCATGAGATGGAGGCCGTGCTTTGTGTTTTTTCCTTTGTCGAACTCTGGGAGTCCTACGGGGGTCTTGGGGTCCCTACTGAGTATCGTTATACTCACCCCTACACAGGCTATGCCCGCACTGTGTTGAGTCTTGTGTGGACAATAGACAACATTGATTAAGGCTGAGGGATCCAGGACTGGACGGTGCTCATAGTTGGTCCATTTGGTATGAAAGTACACAAGGACTACTGATCATGAGTTGTACCTACCCATTAATTAGGATCCTCGGTGAATGATCTGGGAGCATTCTTAACATTTCAGTTGTATTTTTTACTTTTCAGTTGTACTTGTACATTTAATATTGTCTTGTATTATGACCCCTTTACTTTCATCACACTTTTACAGAAGTACATTATGTTGATGTTTCTTCTTGTTAAGTTCTTGGACAATCTGTCTATACAGGTTTAAAAAAATTTATTCCTAATTTAGGGTTACACCTTTTCGGTGCTAGTCACCATCCACTGTCCTATAGAAGGCATGCTTGAGATAATTATGGCACGGGCCCTGGGGGATAGGTCGTGACAAAGTGGTATCAGAGGATTTGGTTCTACATATGAACTAGGACTCTGATCTTTTCTATATGGAAATATTGTTAAGTTTTATGAGTGTGGTTTTCAGTTTGGGGAATCTAGTGTTGGTATGTAGGCTAACGTATCGATACACAAGGACCCTAAATACATATTTCTGACATAGTGCTCAAGAACATGATTTCATGTGTTTTTGAAAAGTTTTGAGGATAAAATATTTGAGTCAACTCACCAGGTATAACTTTTCAACTGTGGCACACCTATATTTTTTCAAGATTCCTCCAAGTAGATAGCCAGCAAGGATTTCCTAGAGTGTATGCGATTATGGCCCAACGAGTGATGAGGCCTCAGTGCGGGGACCTTTCCCTGCGTTAGCACCATCGGGTGGATTACCAGCAGCACCACTACCTGTTGGGTAGTCATTCCCTCCATCCCCACCAAAAGAGGGTTCACGCCAGCTGTGTGTGTTTCAAGAGTTTCAGTGTAACATGCCTCTGAGGATCCAAGGCAAGATGACCCTCACAGGTAGCTGAGGACTAGCTGGAGGTTGTGGCCAGAGTTTTTCATTTAGTTGGGACACCAGCGGATATGATGGTAATCCTAGCTGTCAGTATCTTCCAGGGAGCAGCTGGGAGATGGTTGAGTCAAACACTCCAGATACAAGATGAGGCAACCCTCACCTTGGTGGACTTCTAGGGACTTTTCAAGGCAATGTTCTTCCCAATGACTCTATACCTAGTGCGTATACACGAGTGGCTGCATTTACAACATTGCATAATGACTATGGCCCAATACTCATTGAGGTTCATTGACATGTCCCGCTACTCTACTGACATGGTATGGGACTCTTTCTTTAAGGCCCAGACCATTGAGAAAGGTCTCTAATGGGAGATCATAGCATCGATGATATTGATCAGCATACAGATGCAGGCTGGGGTACTTGAGAGAGCACATTTGGTGGAGAGCTTCCTAACTGAGTAGGCACCGATAGCGAGATCCACCACTAGACGTCATAAAGAAGTGTCATCTACAGAAGGTAGAAGTCGGATGACATAGGGGCCCAAGCGGTCCATAACATCTGGTGGGAGACCTCATGGAAAATAGTCAGTGGTGTGGGGATCATTGGATAGAGGAGGGAAGATTAAGAGTAGGTAGTGCTACATGTGCAGTAGGTAGGGTCACATGGCACGAGACAGCCAAACCCTCCTTATAGACGACCAGAAGACAGTCAAGGGACCACATAGGAAGATATAGGGATTCGATCGAGGAGGTATGCAGGTAGCAGGAGGACATTGAAGAGGAGATTGCTATACAGCATGTAGTGGGTGGTAATTCAAGGTTCTACCACCACCACCTCCAGGTGGTCCACCCCAACCACAGGGAGAAGGTGGACAAGGAAAAGCTCATCTCCAAGAATTTGAGGCCCATGACCATGATGCTCTGAATATTATTAGTGGTAAAATCATTGTATACTCTACCTTAGCTTTAGTACTTACATACATAGGTTCCTGTCCCTCTTTTATTTTCACTACCCTCGTTTAGATCTCAGAGATTCTGGTGGAGCCGTTGGCTCTATCCTTACATCTAGAGACTCCTATGGGAGGGGATTCGATGAGTTAAAACTAGTTTCTATATTGTGATCTTACTCTAGGAGGTGATATCTTCATCTGAGATCTTCTAGTAGCAGTGTCGAGGCCTAACAACGTCATGTTGGGTATAGAATGGTTATCCACAGTCCATGCTTTGGTTGACTGTATTACGAGCAAAGTGAGATGTTTCTGCAATGATGGGACCATATTTCCTTTCACCGGTGAGATGGGAACCTCTTAAGCATAGGATGGACTTACCCAGAGGAGGGTGAAGCTGATCACACAACAATTGGCTCGTCATAACCTTGGAGTAGTTGATGTTGAGAGTCCCATTTATCCAATAGTGGTGGACCAGTATGCTGACGTCTTTGTTGATGATGGTTTGGGACTACCTCCTCACATAGAGGTAGACATTTACGTCAACAAGTACCCCGGGACAACACCGATATCTACACCAGAATAACGGATGGATCTCAAGGATCTTTGTGAGTTACAGGTATATTTGGAGGACTTTTATAAGAAGTGGTTCATAAGGCCCAGTGTTTCTCCATGGGAAGACCTGATTTTGTTCGCCAAGAAGGAATATAGAAGTTTGAGACTCTTTGTGGACTATCGGCACCAGGATCAGGTGACTGTGAAAAACAAGTATCCACTACTGAGGAATGATTATAATTTTGATCTATTAAAGGGAGCTCGTTGGTTTTCGAATATAGACCTCAGATCAAGAAATCATTAGATCATGGTACGATATGAGAATGTGCAAAAGACAACCTTTAGAGGTCGGTATGACCACTATGAGTTTTTGGTTATTCTATTCGGCCTGCCCTACACCCCTGTAGTGTTCATGAAACTCATTAACATGATCTTCTAGCCTTACCTTGATCGCTTGTGGTGGTCTTCGTCAACGACATCTTGATATAGTCGACGTTGGAAGAAGAGTGTGACTATCATCTGAAGATAGTGCTGGATACACTCCGAGAGCACCAGCTTTATGGTAAGCTCCTGAAGGTCCAGTTATGGATACGAGAGGTACACTTTCTAGGACACGTTATCTCAAAGGACGGAGTTGTAGTGGATCTGGTGATGATAGAGGCTACGGTTTCTTGGGAACCACCCAAGAGTGTGACCGATGTGCGAAGTTTCCTTGGGTTGGCTGGATACTACTGGAGAATCGTGATTGACTTTTCCAGAATTTTGGCTCTCTTATCAGCATTGAAGAATAATTGATACACATTCATATGGAAGGATATATTCCAATAGTGTTTTCAAGATCCAAGTCATAGAATGATGAGTACCCCCACCTTTAGGCTACCAGAAGAGGGTGTTGGGTATGTAGTCTACTACGACGCATTAGGGACAAGACTTGGATGTGTCCTGATACAGTATTAAGCAGTGGTATCATATGGTTAACAAAATATGACACAACAAGAGAAAAACTACACTACTCTGAACCTAGATTTAGCGTTAATGGTCTTTTCCTTGAAGATATTGCGACATTACTTGATGGGTGAACGTTTTATATTCTAGTATGATCACAAGAGTATCAGGTATATCTTCTCTTATAAGGACCTGAACATTAGAAATCGATGATGGCTAAAGTTCCTCATAGACTATGACATTGAGATAATTTATACTCCTGGGAAGGCTAACGTGGTAGAAGATTCACTCAACCTGAGGTCTAGTCTAATATTTCTGAGTGATGTGACAGAGCAGCTTTCCACATTGCATATATCCTTAGTGGATAGAGATGGAGTAGCTTACCTCTAGTCTATGACAGTCGCTCCCCTACTCCTTCATCAATTTAAGAAATCTCAACTTGGGGACATTGACCGTGAGGCTCGACGTGCTAAGATATCCTCAGGATAAGAAACTAAAGGATTTTCTAAAGGTGGGGAGGATTTCATCCTCTTCAGAGGACATACCATGGTACATATGGCACTATTGGAGGAGTTGTTGAGGGAGTTCCATATGTCCCATATGGCGGTAAATCCCAATGTGGAGAATATGTACTAGGACCTACAATGTTTGTACTAGTTTCTAGGTATGAAGAAATTAGTGACAAATTTTGTTTCATGATTCCTCACTTCTCAGCAAGTGAATGCCGAGAATCAGGTTCCAACAGTCATAGCATAGTCTCTAGAGGTGCCGGATTGGAAGTGGGATGGAATCTCCATGGACATTGTGATAGGGATTCCACGTACATCCAGGGGACGTGATTCCATATGGGTGATCGTTGACTGAATCAGAAAGTCAGACCACTTTCTACCTATCTAAAAGCAGGGATAATTAGGGGCCTAGGATGCCTTTAAATACAAGAGATTTTGGGAATTCATGGGGTTCCATCAATGATCGTATCTGACTGTCATGCACATTTTACATCCTGGTTGTTTAAGGGATTACAAGAGGTGTTTGCGGCTCAGCTGCCTTTGAGCATCACCTTTCATCCAAAAATGGATGGTTAGATGGAGTGGACCATTGAGACACTGGAGTACATGATACGTACTTGCATCCAATATATTTTATGTATTTTGGAGGATCACTTGCCCTTGGTGGTTTTTGCATACAAAAAAACTTATCACTCCACCATCAGTATGACACCATTCGAGGCCATGTACGGTCAACCATGCTGATCATGTCTATGCTGGACAGACCCATGGGAGTCATCGCTTATCGGTCTGTAGTTGGTATGGGCTATCACTGAGAAGTTTCAGACCATACAACACTAGATGAAGACTACATAGAGTAGAGAGAATTCTTATTCTGACAGGAGGAGGAGACCTTTAGAGTTTAAGGAGGGAGACCATGTCTTCATATGGGTCTCACCTCGATGACGTTTGCGAATATTTGGCCAAGGAAAAAAGTTATCATCTAGTTTTATCGGACCATTTCGGATACTTCGGATAATAGGTGAGGTGGAATACTTCATGGAACATCCACCACATGTGGACAGGGTGCATGGAATCTTCCATGTATCCCATCTGAGGAGATACGCGCATAACACATCTCATATCATCGACCACGACGAGCTAGACATTGATGATGGGGCGACGTTTACAGAGGTTCCAATAGATATTTAGGATCGACAGATGCGAGTCCTTTGTGGGTGGTCTATACCTCTAGTGCACGTTCGGTGGCGGCATATGAACTTCCAGGAGAGAACATGGGCGCAGGAGGCTCAGATTCATGCTTAGTACCCACATTTGTTTTCTTATTCTATATTCTGGCTTTCATGGATGAACATCCCCATGGTGGGGAGAATCTAATTACCTGGATTATCTATTTAATCTTTTTAATTTTATAGAATTATTATAAGTCTCATAAAATTGATGGTGCATGATTATGAGGCCCGGTGTGCCTGGAATACATTTTTGAACATTTTTATGGTACTTTCAGTAAACACGTGAGCGACGTTTTCTTACTTTTGAACCGGTAATTAGATTAAAAATCTGAGCACACCATTGAATCTGAAGTACCGAGATTCACATAATGGGGGCTTCACTTCAACCATAGTAGGTTTGGAGAAAAAGATAGATTTTGGACCATTAGAATGAATGCTAAAATGACTTTGTTATTTTTTATTTATTTATTTCTTCTCCTCCAATAGAAAAGTGGTAGCATAGGACAACGGTGTGTCAAGATATTAAATGGATTCACCCTTAAAATCATATCTAATAATGTCATTAGAATTTCCGAAGGTTCCTATTAAATGAACCCTCATAAATTCTACGAGCATTGATCACACTCCCCATCTCATATTTATTTGGAACATGGGGAGAGGTTTTGGAATGAATTCACCACGAAACGAAGTGATGATAAGGTGCCACAATGCCTACATTGGAGGAAGGAGCTAGTTCTATTGGGCTATGATGGGTGATGCTGAATTACGAATTGAGGGATGATTCTTGAGAGGCAATGTTGGCGTCTTGTTGTGAGGACAATGAACACCGATCCACTTCTTCAATCATGGGATCTCTTCATTATTATTGAAGTATGGATTTAATTTTTGATTAATTTAAAGTGATTATTGGATCATTTAATCCTCCATAATTTTTTCAAGCTCACTCGGAGGGAGAGGGCCTAACGAACCTGTCCTGGACCGTCTGCTACCATGTTTACCCTTGTATTCTCTATTTAAGACCATAGGCATGGTGGCACTGACTGACCAAGATGGAGGTAGTGAGCCATCGCGCATCACAATAGGAGGATGTGGAACTATTCCATCGCTTTCATTAGTGTGGTTGGCACCAACTAGCTATGGAGGTGATGCGGTGCGCCGTCGCGCACCGCCAGAGGAGAAGGAGCACGACTTTCTTGCTGCGGCGAGGTCAAGCAGGGTAGCCGACAATGGCCGGCTATAGGTGGAAGCAGCGGCAAGCCATTGGAAGAGCCATGGTGTTGGGACCCCTAGTGGGTCCCGTAGGTGACCTGGCAGGGCCCCTCAGGTGCAGTCACTTCGCCTTCCAAAAGGGGAGGGGGTTCTCTCCTTCTATGCCAACTCGGGCAGACCACACGAGCAAGCGATCCACTTCCCATCACTGGGCGGGCTGCACATGCCAGCGGTCCATGCTGCGTTGCGGGCAGGGCCATGAGAGCCTAGCAGGATAAGCTATGTGAGCCCATCGTGCCGCGACACCTCGAGTCAGGCACTAGGAGCTCAGCGGGCTGCACCTCTGAGGGTTGGGCCACGCGATCCCAACAGAAATCCCCCTTGTGGGTCAGGCCATGCTCCCTTGCAGGATGGGATGTACCCTCCTTGTGGGCCATTCCAGACTGCGGCCCAATGGGCTAAGCCCACCGTGGCCTAGCCCTTCCGGGACAGACCCAGGATAGGTCGGGTCAAGTCAATCCGACCGTGCGGGACCAGACCCAGACCCGACTAGGCTTAGTTTCTCTTAAAGGGACATAACATAAAATCCTAGAATCCATTTCAAAAACCATCTACTGCATTGGGATCCTTGGAGAAAGATAGTCCTTTAGGTATACTCAACTTGAGTTTTGGAGACCGTTGGAGTAAGGCTGGGTTGGATTAAACCAGAGTCCAACCCGGCCCTCAGATCATGTGTGGATCAGTGCTCAGTGATCTTGTGTGGGTTGGCGCATACCGATCATGTGTGGGTAATATCCTGTGTGAGTCAGTTGGGGATATTACCTATCAATCATGTGTGGTTTAGAAGAAGTGCCTCATAATAGAATAATATGATCTAGCTTACGACTAATCATTTATACATATGTACTTATGTTATACCAGATTTTGAGATGATTCTTTTACCATTTTGGTGTTATATTTGTGGTGTTAACTATGTGGTACTTTTATCTACGTGGTGTTACCTGTGTGGTTCTTATACCTTGGTAGTGTTGTCTTTGTGGTGTTACTTGTGTGATACTTCTACCATCGTAGTGTTGTCTTCATGATGTTACCTGTGTGGTACATATATCTTCATGGTGTTAACTATGTGGTACATCAACCTTTTTGGTGATACCTTTGTTATATTCTTTCCCTACTGAGTATCGTTATACTAAACCCTACACGATATACGCCCACACCTTGTTGTGTATTATGCAGACGATGGATAACATTGATTGATGCTGAGAGATCTAAAACTGGATGGTGCTTGGAGGTGTACCATTTGGTGTGATGTGACACAAAGACTATTGATCGTGACATGTACCTACACTTCAGGTAAGATCCTCCGTGGATGATCCAAGAGATATTTTTCACTTTTTTGTTGTATTTTTACTTTTCAGTTGTACTTGTACTTTTCATGTGGACTTGTATTCGGGCATATTTACTTACAACACAATTTTACTACATTGTTTTACATCGTGGTTGCTTCAGGTTGTGTTCATGGACTGTGTTTCTGCACAAGTTAAAAGGAAATGTCATCCCGTTTTAGGGGTACATCTATCCGGTGCTAGTCGGCAGCCCCTGGCCTATGGAAGGTGGGGTTGTGGGAGTCACAGAATGGGCTCTTGGGGATGGGTCGTGAATTTTTTGTCTTGCATTATCTATATATGGAATTAATCCTTTTGGAACAAAAAGTAGTAGTCATAGTAAATGGTCCATTATGTTTGTAAATAATTACTTTTTTCCATGGTTATGAATGAAGCATGAATACATTATGTTGTACCTTCTCATATATAGACCAAAGAAACCCATTAATGATATTTATTTCTATTTGGATCCATTGATCGATGATCTAAAATAAATGTGGGTTATAGGTGTTAAAATGTATGATTCTCATATAAGTGAAACATTCATATTGAGGACCATGTTGTATGACAAAAAAAATTAATTCCTATTTTATGGAAATTTATAAGGTTATAGCATTAAAATAATTTATCGGTGTACAATTTGTAAACAAATCACACACTTAATTTAGTTTTAACATTCCTCAAAAACTGTGTTTTTGGTACAATGCAATTTTTTACCTCGACAACTTCAATATCAATCCTGGAGGATAGAATTTAATTGGAATATCAAACAAGGTACACCACTATCTCTATTAATGGGTGATAATCTGTTCAATAATGTAAAATATATTGACACTATATTTAGTAAACATTTTTCGAAAAACATTATAACATCAGGTTGGAAGAAGATTTCAATTTAATGAATTACTATATTGTAATTTTTGTATTTCAGACATTTTAATAATGTTATGCATGTAGAAAAAATATTTCATATTGTTATTGGAATGTTAATAAATGTTCCTAAAAAACAATAGAAGGAATCAATGATAGGTTGGACATTATTAGCATGAGGATAAGAGAAATGTTGACACCAGTGATGGGTAAGGGGTGGACTTTTCTGCCTCGAGTAGCTTCCACTCTATCCAATGAGAATAAATTGAAATTTTTTCCATTATAGTAATATTTTAAAATTTATAGAGGGGAATTCATAAATTGTCAATAATGTCATGTTAATGACTAATTTGAAGTTACAATGACTAAAATCACACAACTGTCAGGTTTTGATGTATGGTTTGATTCATGTTACTTTCTATTGCATTTTTCCTCAAAATGTATGACATACAATAACTATAATATACTTATTTTTCATATCCATATGTCGTAAAGTATCTAATCAGATGAAGTTTCCAATCATAAATAAAGAGTTTTCAATCATATTATATGAATTTGAGATGTTCATCCCACCATAATTATTTGACAGAATGGTCCACCTGATGGTTCTCTTTGTTAGATAGGTTCAAATATGTGGTCATGGCCATTATAAATTTATGTACCCCATTGAACAGTATATGATGATTTTGGAATGGTATTTCAAGAATCGAAATCAGCCAAAAGGTTGAATTTTATAATCATATATTACTAAAAAGATGTTGGATTTTGTATCGATTACATATCTGATGATGACATCATTGGTCTCCAAAAATATCATAATAATGGACACATTATGGGATAAGGGATTTCTAGAAGTTATTTTGTTACAATTACCTAGACAGAGAGGGAGAAAGTATTCCATTACATTTTACACCTTCACATTTGACATATTATGGAAGACGTTGATCAATACATTGGATTCCACAATGAAATTATTAGAGACTTTTAATCCATCAAGGCATGAAGGATGGTTATAAAAAACTATAAATTGTTTGTAGGATGGTTATAATGTCACATTTATAAGGAGTTATCTGAATATACAATTTCAATTGTCGAACAAAATAAATGGATATTTTGGGGACCGAAAAAATGTTATATCTTACACTAGTTTTGTAGTCAATGGTTATATGTTCTATAAGAAATAACATGATGAGTGTATTATAATGACAAATAGTGGTTTTATGCTTCTGGTGGATGTGATTCACAAATCTTGTTACCATGATATAAATCTAATATGTATAATTATTTCATAATTTGGCATTATAAAAAAAATTATGAGTTGTATTATAGAACATTTCAAGATATTATTTTCCATTGAAAATTGGTTAAAAATATAAGTGTTGTGAATTTTGATTGAATGAGATTCATTAAGGTGAATTTCAGTGTGAAAGGGAAATGGAAGATCCTTTCATAATGGAATCACATGTAGTGAAATTTTTTTATATCTTAGATCTAGTAAACTAGAGTTGGTTGATCATCTTTTTGCGACTAAAACAATTTTTGTTTAGATAAAAATTCAATTGAGTATGGAAATTTCATTGGGATATCACAAGAATTTCATATTATTACCAATGTAGACAACATCTTTTACATTAATGGGGACCACAAAAATGGTATTTCGATTCTTGATAGAGAATCCAAATCCCAAAAACCATTAAAAATATATAGAGTTCAATGATAAGGTATTTTTTTTAATATACTATGTTTTTACTCATAATATTATATGTTATATATTAAATTAACATAATCCAAATTAAATACTTTTCATCACATGAGGACAATGTATTCATGACATTATGATGTTACCAATACCTTGTATGAACAAACTATAATGAAGGAAATTCTTCGAGAAGATGAAAAGGTAATGTTATGATATAAAATATCTATTTTAATGGATATTTATATAATGAAATGTTAATATATTTTTCCTTATTATTTGAAGAAATTTTATTATTTTGGAATATTTATGTCCATAATTAATGACATTATACACTAAAACTTGAACATAATTCTTCACCCTCAAAACATTTTCACCCCTACAGTGTTGGAATTTCTCACATTCATTCAGGTTCATCTACTACCATTCCTAGATGGAAAATTTCATTGCCTCTACCCAATAACAAAGTTAATATTGATTTTTTCATATTAAAATTGTTGTCCATAGAATTAATTTATTTTTTCATATTTATGTTAAATTTAATTTTTTACTATTACTCGTATAAGAATTTTTTTTCTTATACAAGTGGATTATTTAGTTCGAGTTGGGGTGGTTTTTCCATCATTAAATACCTTCTCTACCAAAACATCCATAATTATTTTCTCCCTCAAAACACTATCCAACTTATAGTGTTTGAATTTATCACATTCCCTCATGCTCCCACCACTACATTTGTAGGAAGAGAAATGATGCTTCATCTGGTCAGTCACAGAGGTAATATTGATTTATTAATTATAAAATCATTGTCCATATAATTAATCCATTGTTTCATATTTATGTTTAATTAATTTATTTTTAATATTACCCATATAATAATTATTTTCTTATACATTTGGATTACATTGTTTTAGTTTGGGTTTTTTTTGAAGTATCCCATTATCATGAGAGATTGGACTTTGAGCCTACAACTGAGATACTGACAACAATGAAATACATTAATCATTCATAAAACCATCATGAAAAAGTGAATTCCTATAACTAATTTAATTAATTTTTTTATCATTTTATCCACTATTTGTAGGTAAATTTCCTTATCATTTTTATCTAATAATTATTTTTATCACACATCTTTTGGGATTTAATATTTTTCTATCAACTATATGAAACAAGACACAATAGATTTTAAAATTATTTTCTACCAATGTTTCAACACTTCCCATTATCATTAAATTTTAAACTACAACATTGAATATTGAGTGTATTTTAATATATGAAAAAGGGTTTCTACTAAGAACAATGACTCAATATGAAGTTTTCGCGGTTGGAAAAATAAATCCAATGGATAGCTTGGTAACATTATAATTTGGGATTGTTTTGAGACTTTGGGAGATGTAGGATTCATCCAAATCTCAATCCAACACACGGTGTAACCCATATGACTCCAAGTGCTTGTTTTATATAAATTTTGTTTAAATTTTAGTAAAAAAAAAGCATAGATATTAAAAATTGATCAAAATTATTCATATTATTTTGATACATTAATACAATGATCTATAAATCATTTTTGATGTGTAGGAATCAACCACACCTCAATATGATACATGATTTGTTCATTATTATTCAAAGGGTTCGTTATCATTTTAAAATGGACATTTTACTAAAAAAATCACTCATTTAAAAACAATAAATATTTCATAGATTTTATTTATAATTTAGGGAAAAAATCAGAAATATTTTTTTACTTGTAGGAATTGGTCTCACATAAAACTGATACATGATGTGAAAGGTATGAGTCAATGTACATGTTTCCAATTAAAAAATACATTTTACTAATAAATAAAATTGACATACTCAAAACTGATAAAACTAATTTGGATTGTTTAGATACATAAAAATATATATTAATAAGTCATTTAATAAGTATAAGGATCATCTTCACTTAAATATCAAATACAATGTGACTCATATGACTCCGAGTGTGTCTTTTTATTTA
The DNA here is from genome assembly GCA_963277665.1 of Viscum album. Lineage (NCBI taxonomy): Eukaryota > Viridiplantae > Streptophyta > Magnoliopsida > Santalales > Viscaceae > Viscum > Viscum album. The sequence goes on from OY728162.1 coordinate 45,081,117, forward strand.
AAATTGATACAAATTTTTGTAAAAAAGAAAAGTGACATACTCATAACTAACAAAACAAATTAATATTTTTTTGATACATTCATAAAATGATCCATACGACATTTTATATGTGTAGAAATTAACTACACCTCAATCCAATGTGCAGTGTGATTGATAGGAATCCAGGTCCATCTTTTTATTTTGAAATTGACATCATTTTTAGTAAAAAAATAAATGTGACATACTCAAAACTAAGAAACCCCATTAATATTTTTTTGAATACTTTATTAAAAAAATTCATATGTTATTTGAGACAATTAGGAATCAGCGTCACCTCAATCCATCAAACTTTGTTACTGGTATGACTCAGTGTGTGTCTTTTAATTTAAAATTGACATTAATATTTGTAAAAAAGAGAAATTACCTACTAAGGGCAGATAAAATGCACAAAAATAATGTTTATAATTTATTGAAATGATCAATAAGTAATGTTTTATTGGTATTAATCATCCTTACATCATTCTGATACATGATATTCCATATATGACTCAAATTGTCTATTATTGGTTCAAAATAAGAATCTTAGTTAAAAAAAGTTAAAATCCCAAAAAACCAAGAAAATGAACATGGGTTTCCTTAAAAATATAGTAAATGATTCAAAAATAATTTGTGACACGTATTAACCTATCACATTTCAAACAGACACATGATGTGGCCAGTATAAGTCAAAGTGTGTGTTTCCATTATAAGAATACATTTTAGTAAAAAAGACCATTGATATACTAAAGACAAACAAAATGCATTTTTATTGTTTTTATAATTTATTAAAGTGATCCATATGTCATTTGAGGAGTTTAGAAATCAGCCACACATCAATATGATGCACAGTGAGACCGGTTTGACTCCATTTGTGTCTTTTTATTTAAAATTGACATTAATTTTGGTAAAAAAATAAAAGTGATGTACTCAAGACTGGGAAAACACATCTGTATTGTTTTGATACTTTAATAAAATGATACATAAGTCATCGGAGTTTAGAATAAGTCAACCACACCTCAATCTAATGCACAGTGTGACTGGTATGACTCTAAGTACATATTTTTTAAAAAAATTAACATCAGTGATAATAAAAATGACAACTAACCAACCCAAAAAACCAAGAAAATGTATTCATATTGTTTTTATACATTAGGAAATCTATTTTTATGTTATTTTCGACATGTATGAATTAGTTAGACCTCAATCTGATACATGATGTTCCCAGTATTACCGTGAGTGTCCGTTATGATCTTATATTGTACATTTCAGTTGAAAAGTGTCACTCATTGAAAATGAATAAAAACAACTCTATGGTTTTATTGATAATTTATTAAAATGATTCATAAATAATTTTTTATGTGTATGAATCAGTCTCACATCAATCCAATACACGATGTGACTATTGTGAGTCAAAGTGTGAGTTTTGAGTTTTAAATAACATTTTAGTAAAAAAGAAAAGTTACACACTAAAAACCAATAATGCACATTTTAATTGTCTTGAAACATTATTAAAAATATCCATAAGTCATTATATATATATATAATTCATAGAAATCTCAATCTATCATATAGTGTGATAGGTATTACACCAAGTGAATCTTTTTATTTAAAATTTACATCAATTTTAGTAAAAACACAACTGACGTATTAAAAACGTAGAAAACACATTCATAATGGTTTTATACATCATGAAAATTATATATTTGTCATTTTTACTTGTAGGAATTATCCTCACTTCAATATGATACACAATGTTCCTGCTACAACTCAATGTTTCTATTATTAGTTAAATATTGACATTTTAATTCAAAAAATGACCCTCACTGACAGCAAAGAAAACACACTCATATTTTCTTGATAATTTATCACTAAAATATAATATTTAATTTTTGAATTATAGGATTCAGTCTCATGTAAATCCAATACATTAAGTGATTGTTATGTCTCGAAGAGTGTGTTTCCAATTTATGATGTGATTTTTGTAAAAAAAGACTCATGACATACTCAAAACCATGAAAACAGATTCATATTTTTTTGATGGGTTAGATAAATGACCCATAAGTCATTTTATATGTGTAGTAAAATGTGACACATAAATGTAAGGCATGGTGTGACATGTATTACTCCATGTTTCTAGTTTTAGTATATAATTTTAATTTTTGTTTAAAACGTGCATCAAATCACCAAAACCGAGAAAACGATCCTAGACCATTTTCTCATTATTCTATCTACTCTTACATAATTTATTTCATTATTTTTTTATATTAAATTATTTTGTTAATTTTCATTGAGATAATTCATGTAGATAAATAATAAGATAAATAATAAATGGTGTGATGTGCAAGAATCAACTTCAACTCAACCCAATACACAGTGTTCATGGTATGAATAAATGTTTATTATAAATTTATTATATAATGATATTTTTTTATTTATATTATTACTAACATATGATTTTTTTTATAAAATAGGTGCATTCTATTACTCAAGCAGGGGTGGTTTTTTTTGCAATAGCATTATTTGGGGTCAGGATCAACAGATTGAGTATCATTATTTTTTTCAATGTATATAGTAATTTGTAATTATATAATCATATAAACCAATGTATCAAATATATATAATATATTTTTTTAGTTTTTTTATTGATTCTATTTCATTTAAATATTTAATTTTTACATGATTTTTCTGATATCTGGTTGTGTTTATAGGGCTTTAGTGTGCCAGTGCATCACGTAGCACTAGTTATACAGTGTGCTATTACATCACAATATTGTATTCCCCGTTATCAATGATTTTACAAGAGATGATGCAATCATTGGGATTTTAATCTCTTTTTGATAGTCACTGCTTTTGTTTCGTTGTTAAAGGAAATTTTTTATCACTTTTAAAGGCTTATTTTGTATTAATATTTTGGTATCTAACTATGATATATATTTATTCTTTGTATCCAATAATGAGAAGATGTCGACCATCACTTATTATTCTTTTGTACTTATTTTTTATTTATTGAAATTTGTTATTGATATTCATGAAATCAGATGGCCGGAGGATGTCTCCATTCAGAATCTACTTCAGTGTTGTAAAGTAGATGATGCCTCCACTCAAATCAGAAACCTGCTCGCTACTATAGTTGCAGAACTGGTTCATTTAATATAGTTTGAAAGAACTTCATGTATCCATAATAACACTACTTTTAACCTACATTAATCAATGATGAGGATACACACTACTACCGAGGATGTAGGCGTGGTGAAACATCATACATTTATCAATTCCATTGGAAATTTCATTGTTATGCATCACTTGGGTGTCACTAGAAACTCAAGTTGACCTAAAGGAACTTTTGAAGTTTTTTGGAAATCCCCACTTCCATTATTGATCAATGACAATGTTTATGGATCCTCAAAAGGAAACCTCATCCCCTCAAGTTTTTGAGCTGTATATATATATATATATCACAACAAAGATTTCCTAGGATATTTTTATAGAACTTGTGGCATTGGAATTTCATTGGATTCAAAATGGTTACTGTTCTCTCAACGGTCCTCTTCGTACAAAAAATAGAGGGACCATCATGTGGCTTGAAATTGAATCTACCACCATTATTAATGAAATATGGAATGGAATTAGTAATCATTCATGGCTAGTCACATCTAGATGGATGGACTTCTGGGAATAACTATCAGAACTCAACTACATCATCACCCCTAAAATCAGGGAGGAAAACTCAGTGGAGGATGGCTATTCCAACAAAAGAGTCAACACCAACACCACCTATTCAGATGAAATTCTTTGGAAGTTAATTTTTTTTTGTAAAATATTTAAACTAAATCATCATATTAATTTTATATTTATTCAAATCATCATGCCTTTAGTGTTTTTTCTGAGGAAAATACTTTTTTAGAAAAAAATCCTCTCTTTAAATTCATGTATACATACATGATATTTTTTCTTAGTAGTGGTAGCCAGGATTCCGAGCGACATTATCTGCAATTGAGTCTAAGACTAGGTTATTCTCAAAGAATGGTTGAAAGATATATTATATCTTGTATATTATGTGATTTTATATGATTCCTCACCCATGTTAGTTAGGGAGACTAACAATTATTTGAAATTGGGAGGATATTTTCCCCAATATCCTGGTGGGTGGATGGATATCTGACTTCCACCTGTAGCCCCACTCTCTTATCTTGGTAGTTACTTTTTATGGTGTATGTGGCAGTTATGTTTCCCGTATCTGTGTATAAGGATGTGATGGGTTGTGGTTATTTCACCCACATTTATTATCAGATATATTATCTAAAGGATTTCTATTTGTATGACATGTATAGGTTTTGATTGATTGAGGTACTAACTTGATGTATGGGTTGTGATGACATGATGTATAATATGTAATATATGTCATATTAGCTATAGTGGATTATAGAAACTAATTGGTTAATATATATGGATATGTGATTTTTGGTGATGTGATGAACGTCATGCATGTTGTAATTCCTTTCCCAGGAGTCTTTGGGTTTGCCTATTCAGAAAAGATATAGCTTAGGGTATTCGATGAAGGGGCTGAGCAGCAAACTAGTGGGGAAGCGGTAGTAGGGTTTCTCTTATTTTTTGTTATTATATTATATTTACTTTTTTATGTGATACATGGTGACTGTTATCCGTGGTGAGTTTGGGGACATTGTATATATGTTTTGTTGATGAGTTAGTTTCACTTTTGTTCATTGTGCATTGATACAATTTCATTATCTTTGGATTGAGAGGCTCTGGGAAAGACCCACCTATGTATTTTCTTATGCTCAGCCTATGTATATATAAAATTTATTTGGGTAATATGGACCAGGTTGGACATCATGATAGATAGTACTATCTCATGGGGTTGTAGGAGTTGTTTGGTCTTCATGGTCATTGTCATATTTACCTTTTTGGTACTTTTAGTTTTACTTTTAGTTGTATTAGTACTATATTTGAAATTTCATGTTTTGAATTGGGATTTATTTATATAAATATGTTTGAGAATTTGTTGGTTGGGGTATTTTTATTACCCTTATCTATTGAATGTACTCTTAAAGGGTAATTCCTACCATATACTTGTTTATTATACCCTCTGTACAATTCTACAACCCATGGAATAATGGAGGCGGGACTCAGGTAGTCACTATCTTGCTCCCCTCATTTTGGCAAGCCATGTAATTCTTTATAAGAGAAGGAATATAACAACCATGCTCTGTATTATATACATAAACATGATTTATTACATAAAACCTTTACTTGATAAAGCATATAATATTAAGAAATATAGTGTCTTTGGTTATTAGAAACATTATATAACAACATAAAAAATATAACTCAACATCTTATGGAAAATTTCTTTTACATGACCACTACATTCTCTCATACTTAACATTTTATGGGATAACATGACATGATGCATAATAAAAGGGATAGCTATAAATAACTGTAATAGAGTAAAAAGGGTATAACATGAAGATTACAATACATGTTAAGAAATTTTCATATCAATGGAGCACAATAGAAACCTGAACATAAGGAACGATATAGCATGATTATCGTAAAATTGAAATGTGGCAACAACACTTAACATGGAATTAGCATGAGCCAAGGATCATTGCACATGGAGCATGAGTAGACCCCCATTTCACATGAGGCACGAGTTAACCCTCATTTCACTTTAATTATAATGAGTTAAAACTCATTTCACATAACGTATCATGATATTATAGTTTACCCAATGCGTTGGAGCACTATCAGGGCTCACCCTTCTTAAACATTTCATTTCATGCATCAGTGTGTCGCATGGATCATACAAATTGGAAAAATTTGTCATATTTTATTCCATGATAAAGGGATGTTGAAAAAATACATTGATATCTATAATAAATATGTAATTGTTCATAAATTTGAATGCCATTGAATTAGAAACTGGTATGGTATTCACTACATAATGACATTGTCTTGGAAGATTGATGCAATTTTAGCAGTGTAACAGCGTGATGTAAGAATTCATAAAAATGAATGGTTATAGAGAAATGTATTTCTCATCATATATAAATGAAATGGACATTAAAGGGTCATATATATACATTTACAAACATAGGTAATGGATTTTATATTCATACTATGACATAATATCATGAATGTAAATGAGGGGAGAAATTTTTTTTACAAACTTTCTGCATGGTAACAGGTATACATGGAAGGCACCGATGAGAAAGAAAGGGGTATATTATAATTATACCATAAATAAGAAAGTATAGGGGAGGTTATAAATCATACCCCAACATTTATAATTGAAAATAAAAGGGAATTGCAATATTAATAAACATGGATAAATGAGAAATGAAGGAATCCCTTATTTCGACGCAGGCTTCTAAAGGATTGGAAGAGGATTGAGAGACGAATCTTGGGAGCTTAGGGTGCCATTGGAGGATTATATAGAGATGATTTCATGGGTTGGATGAGCTCTAAAGGTTTTGAGTGAAGATTATGCGAGAGTTTGGGTGGCGTTATATCGGAAAAGAGAGGAAATTCTTTATTATTTTGGTTTGGGACACCACAAATTAAAATAATCCAAACCACAAACCATCCCATAGATTTTTCCAATGGTTTTTGTCAAGGGTGAGTGTAAAACAATATTTTATAAGTTCAATGGACGAACATCTTAAAATAATAGGGTTTCTTATGTCGAGGTGAGTCACATTCTCACAGAAAACAATTTAAAAAGACAAAATGTTTTATAAGACTTGAGGGGCCCACTAAAGCTTTCTAAAATAAACAAAAAAACCAAAATCAAATTATTTTATTTTTAAAACATATATTTTCTGAACAAAATGATTATAGTATTTTATCACTTCACTATTGGGTCATTATGATGTCATAAAACACATTATATATTTAAACGGTATTTAATTTTTACATGAAAATTCGACTGTCTCATAAAATTATGAAAAATTCAATGTTGGATAATTTATACATCCTGATTACAAAAATAAAATTCATTTTATCTAAATAATTTTCTAAATATGTGATTTATATACTTTTAAAAAAAAAACGACATTTATCAAAAATTCATGGGTTTTGACAAAAACAGCTTTAAAACCTTAATAAAAATTACAATAGCATCCATAAAATTATACGATCATTTAAATATAATAAAAATTAATGTAATAATAGAAATAATATTTTATAAAAATAATATTTAATTAAAAAATCCTTTAATTCATCGAAATAGATTTCATAGTTCAATATTAATTAAAAATACTATTAGCACTTTAATAACTATTTACAAAGTAAAAATAATAAAATGAATGTATATTCTCTATAAAAGAATATTGTACACAATAGTAGTACTAGGTTCTTGTTACATAAACCCTTATAACACCCACATAAGACCAAACAGTAAGGTGTGTGATGGAGAAAGACTCTTGGGGAGGCTCGGATAACATCGCTTGGGTGGTAATCTCTATTAACATCCACTTCACCTAAGATGAAACTCAGCTTGGCCTTGGTCAAGAAATAAGCCCAATGAATCTAGATCATTTCCAAGATCCAAAAAATGAGCTTCATATGGGGAATGTATACAGGATGAGGTCATCGCTTCCTTTGTCTGAGTAAATTTGATTTGTTAAATCCCAACATTTATTATAATCATTAGATTACAATTCAACTACTATATTAGAAAAAATCACAAATCATAACAATATATTGAAATTAAAAAAAAACATAAAAGAAATAAACTTCACATTTTTTATTACCATTTTAAATAACAAGACATATAATTAGATAAATATGAAGTTTCATTAAAGATGGTTTGGTTTGTTACAATCTTCCCCCTTAAGAAATGTTTCCCTCAAAATTTCCTTTTCCCACACTAAAACAAATGAAGTTAACTCTACTTCATCACTTCCTATAATTCCCATATTTCCTCTTCAAACTTGTGGTTTCTCCACAAAACTTTCTTGAGGGTCATAGTCTTATTTTGTGTAACTTTTTCCCTACAATCTAAAATCATTACTGGTTTCTCATGGTAAGAAATATCATCCTCTAACAGTACTACATATGAAGAGAGTACATGTTAAGGGTCTGGTATGTAATTATTTAAGAGGGATACATAAAATACATCATGTACTTTTGCCATGGTAGGTAGAAGTGCTAGTCTATAGGACACAACCCCGAAATGATCGAGAATCTCAAAGGGGACAATATACCTAGGACTTAACTTCCCATTCTTTCCCAACCTCATGACCTTCTTCCATGGATATATGCGTAGAAATACCATGCCTCAAACTATGAACTTATAGTCTTATTGACGGTTATATGCATAACTCTTCTTCCGACTCTGGGCTTCCTTGATATGTTGTTGAATGGTTTTTACCTTCTCCACCATTTATTCGACCATTTCTTGTCCTAAAAGAGTATTCTCACTGACTTCATCCCAACATGCTGGTTTTCTACACCTATTCCCGTAAAAGTCTTCATAAGGTGCCATTTGGATGCTTGAGTGGAAACTATTATTATAAATGAACTCAACCAGAGAAAGATGTTGATCCAATACTCCTTTGAAGTCCATTGAGAACACTCTCAACATGTCCTCATGTGTTTTTATAGTCCGTTAAGATTGGACATCAGTTTGAGGATGATAAGTTGTAATGAAGTTTAGCTCAGTATCTAGAGTATGTTGAAGACTTTTCCGAAACATAGAGGTAAATCATTGATCTCGATCAGATACAATCGATTATGGTACCCCATGAATCCTTACCACATCTCTAATATATATTAGTGCCAGTTGATCGAATGAGAAATCCTCCGGAATTGCAATGAAGTGTTCAGACTTTGTAAGACGATCCACAACAACCCAAATTGCATTTTTTCCTTTGGATGTCTTCAGATGTCCAATGAAAAAATCAATGGTGATATTATCCTATTTCTATGATAGTATGAGAGATGGTTTCATCATCCCCTTAGACTTCAGCCTCTCTTCCATCACTTGATGACACATCAGTCACTTTTATGTATACTTAGAAATCTACTTCTTCATATTATCCCACCAATAATGCTCTCTAATATCTCGATACATATTTGTGATTCATGGATTAATAGAGATATTAAAACTATGTGCAGCATCCAAAATTTGATTCTCTAGATGTGGAATTTATGGGACACATATTATTTTAAAAAATCCCACATTTCCTTATTCATTAACATTGAACTCTGGGGATTTCCCTTTTCTGATAGCTGCCACTCTCTTCTGAATTCCCACATCATCCTTTTGAGAATATTTTAATTTTTCCAAAAGATATGATTGAGAAATAATTTATGAAAGGATTTATGATTTTCCTTTATTTATGATTCCCATGTACATCTTCATCAAATCTAAGGAGATTGGATCCTTCTCAATTGTCATCAATGATAAAATCATTGGTCCTTTCTACTTAGAGCATCAGCCACCTTGTTCACTTTCCTTGGGTGGTAATTGATTGAGAATTCATATTCTTTGATCAGATCTAACCGTCTGTGTTGGCACATGATAATTCTTTCTTTGTGAATATAAAAATGATGATTTTTTAGTCCGTATATATTTCACACTTCTCCCCAAAGAGATAATGCAGCCAGTTTCTTAAAGTGAGGATCACTACAGCCAGATCAAGAACATGTGTTGGATAATTCTTCACATGAACATTCAATTGCCTTGAAGCAAAGACAATGACTTAGTCATTTTTCATCAATTCATAGCTCAGGCCCTTCTTCTAAGCAGCACTGAATACCACAAAAAGTTCTCCACTTGTTGGTAAAGTGAGCATAGGCATAGTGATAATCCTTTTTTTCAATTCATTGAAGACCTATTCAAATTCATCAATCCATTAAAAAATTACTCCCTTCAATGTTATCATGGTAATATTTTTGGATAATTGTGGAAAATTTCTCACAAATTGTCAATAATATCCAGCTAACCCCCAAAAGCTACAGATATCTATTTCAGATTTTGGCCACGTCCATCCCTCTATTGCAGTTGTATTGGTGGGATCCACAGATATCCCATTTCATGTAATGATATGCCCGAAGAATGATACCTCCTTCAACCATAACTCACACTTGATGTAATTTTCATAGAGCATCTCCTTTCGCACGGTCTCTAGTATAGTTATTATACTGTCCTCATGATCTTCCTTCATTTTGAGGTTTATTAGAATATCATCTATAAATACTACCACAAATTTGATGATTTAATATCTAAACACTCTATTCATCATGTCCATGATGATTTATGGAGCATTAGTGAGTCCAAAATGAATTACTATGAATTCATAGTTCCCATATCTTGTACGAAAAGTAGTCTTGGGGATATCTATATTATTCACCTTACTTGATAATATCCTGACTATAAATCCACCTTGGAGATGTATTGTGCTCCATACAGCTAATCAAACAAGTCATCAATTCGTGGGAGAGGATACTTGTTCACTATCGTTATTTTGTTAAGCTCACAATAATTGATGCAAAGGCGCATTGACCAATCCTTCTTCTTGATGAAGTGGACTGGTGAACCCCATGGTGAAGCACTTGGGTGTATACACCCTTTATTTAGTTTCTCATGTAGTTTTTTATTCAGCTCCTCATGCTCCAAAACAGCTATTCTATACAGATTCTTGGATATTGTAAATTCCCTGGGTATAAAATCAATTAAGAATTGAACATCACTTCTAGAAGGAATACCAGACAATTCCTCGAGAAACACCTCAATGAATTCCACCACAATAGGCATGTCTTAAAGTGTGGTTCCCTCTTTAGACTCAATCATCTGAGTTAGACAAACGTGATTAAATGGTAGTAACATCCACTCTTGGGATGATGGTGGAAAAAAAGATTCATCTTCCTCCTTCCACTTGTACATAATCGGGGGTTAATTCTCCATTTGGTGAGTTATTTCCCTCTCACGACAATTTATTGTGGCTCTATATAAGGAAAGCCAATCCATGCCATTAATTTCATCAAATTCCACCAGAGGGAGAATGCTGAGGTTCGCCGGGAAGTTCAATAAACAAATTTTGACTGAGGATGAGATATATTCAAGAGATTCAATGAATTACCCATTTTCCATACTCAATGAAATCATTACTATAATGATTTTGGGTGGTGTTGGGATTTTTCCACAAAAATTTCTAGATATAAAAGAATGAACAGAACTAGAATCAAAATGTGTGTTCTCTATTCATGAATTATTAACTACATTACCTCTCACCGTTTCTTTATCGGGGATCACTTTGGCCGTAGTGGTGGAAAAATCTCACCCTTTATGCTTTTGAGGTTTTTTGATGCCTCTGAAAACGGTTGTAAAAGGGAACTCATTTGCAAGGTGCCCTTGTTCTTTGTAGTTTAAGAAGTGAACAACGTGTTGAGAGTCAAATTGTGTATTCCTCTCCTATATCACATCTGTGGGTTTTTCATTTTGACATTTAATATCTACGTTCCCTTCTCTTCCACAAATAAAGGTTTTCATCATCCCATTCAGGTAATTTTTGCGTTTTTCATTCCACACCTTTGGAAAGTGGGGTGTTGGATTTTCTTATCACCATTTTATTTATCCATCAGACTACTAGAATTGAATTCTACCATAAAATTATTATCCCCATGATACCCATAAGATTATTTGATCTCCAATTTATCCTTGAGGTCACATCATAAAATTTACTCATATCTGTTAATCTCACGGATTGCCAGGGATTTCCACAAGCTAGCTTTCAGCCCACAAAAGAAGCGGTCAACCTTGTATTTTGGGGTAACGACAATGCCGGAGGAATTTCATGCAATCATTATGAAGTTTTACTTTTATCCTCCTATGGATTCATACCATTATTTCATTAGGTAAAGTAAGTTCCTTTCCATCTTAAGTCAAAGGGTGTGCGTAAAATATTTATTGAAAAACATCTTTAATAAATCCTTCCATTCCAATGCCTCGATATCCTCCTCAGGATTCGTATTTTTTATCGATGTCCAACATTGATTAGAATCACCCTCTATACAATAATCATCCAGAACAACCTTCTCTTGTTCGGAACATTAAAGGATGGAGAAGATCATTTCGATGGAGTTGATCCATTGTTCGACGAGTGAGGGATCAAATGATCCATTCAAAGTAGGAGGCCTTTGTCTCATGAATATTTTGATAATGAGTTTTTCTTTAATAGGGGGCTGAATGTTCTTTTTGACCCACACTTCTTTTCAAAACATGAGTTAAATGAGAGAGTATAATGACAATGTTCGTGATTCCCACTCTAATTGGATTGGGCATCTCGTTAGAACAATCATGACATTGATCTTCACATCTGTTATTATCCCGAGTCCTCCTGCTACCATACATTATCTTGAATAGAATGAAAGTTAGGGGTAACACATAAAGGGTAATCCAAGTAAAAAAATAGATTACTTAAAAATTACTTTTATTCATTATCTTAATAATCTATAGGCTTCAATCTATGTTATACAAGATCTAATTTCTAACATATATTCTTAGGGGAATTTTTTAGTTCAATTATTAAGGTTTCATACTAAGAATGTGAATTTACCAAATCATATCCCACGGGAGTGTCATAACTAGAGTGCAACAAGTCCTGTTGTTGTGTCCTAGGATACCCTAGGTCAATCCTGAAACTCCTTGTCAGAGTTTTCACTCTTAGGTACATCTATTCTTGAGCAGCCTCTACCTGCTTGTATTCGAACAGGTATGTATATGATTGATAAACCACTTACTCAATACTCACCAAAATTTAAGGATGTTTCTATTATACATAGTCTTATTCTTAAGGCTTCACTAGGGTTTTCTAATCCTAATCCCAAAAATAACTAATCATGTCCTATGATACCAACTTTTACAACCTTGCTACTTATTACATACTTAAACATGATTTGTTACCTAAAACCTTCACTTGATACAACATAGAATATTTATAGGTCTTGTGTATTTGGGGATTAGGAACATTACATAACAACTTAAAACATGGAGCACAACATCTTGTTGAGAACATCCTTTACATTCCCTCATACTTAGCATTACATTGGATAACTAGAGGACATGCATAAGAAAAGGGTGAGTTATAAAGCCTAGTAATGGAGTAAACAAGGTATAAAATAAAGATAACAATACATGTTTGGAAATATGAATATCAATTGAGCATAATAGAATCACGAATATAAAGGCATGATATTGCATGATTATCATGGCATGGAAATGTGGAAACAGCAGTTAACATGGAATTAGCATGAGCCAAGGCTCAGTTCACATGGAACATGATTAAACCCTCATTGCACATGAAGAACGTGTGAACCCTCATTGCACTTGAATTGCCATGAGTCAACACTCATTGCACATGATTTATCATGATACTATACTTTACCCAATGTATTGGATCACTATTATGTCACACTCTTCTTAAACATTTCACTTCATGCATAAGTGTGCCACAAGGATCATAAAACTTGGAATAATTCATCACCATTTATTACACAATAAAGGGATGTGGAGTACAGACATAAAGATTTATAATCAATAAGTAAGTGTGCATAACGGTGAATACCCTTGATAGAGAAATGGGCATGGTATTCACTACATAATGACATTGGATGGAAGATTGGTACAATTTTGTTAGTGTAACGGCGTGACCTAAATATTTATAAAAATGGTTGATGAGAGAGAGAGGGGTGTCTCATCATATATACATGAAATTGACAGTAATGGGGTCATATGGATACGTTTACAAACATATGTAATGGATTTTAAATTCAAAATACAAAATATTTTTTTGAATGTAAATGAGGAGAGATAAATTTCTTATGGAATTTCGTTAAGGTAACAGGTATACATGTAAGGAATTGATGACAGAGAAAAGGGTCTATAATCATTCAAATATAAAGTGGAGAGTATAGGGGAGGTTCTAAATCATACCCCAACATTTATAATTGGAAATTGATGGCCTTAACAATATTAAGAAACATGGATAAAATTAGAAAGAAAGGAATCCCTTACTTGGATGTGTGCTTCCAAAGGCTTGGAAGAGGCTTGATAGAGGATTTGTTGGAGCTTGGGGTTCCTTGGAAAGATTATAGAGAGAGTAGGTTAGTGTTTGGACAAAATCAAAAGGCATTGAGTGAAGAGGAAGTGGGATCTTGAGTGGGTTTATATATGAAAGGAGATATAAATCTTTATTATTTTGGGTTGGGAAAACACACATTAAATTAATCAAAACCTGAAACCAGACCTTGGTTTTCACCAATGATTATTCCCAAATGGGAGTGGAAAACAAAATTTTATAAGGCCAATGGCCGAACTTCTTAAAATAATAGGGTTTCTTATGTGGAGGTGAGTCACACTCTCATGGTAAACAATTTAAAAAGGAAAAATGATTTATAAGATTTTAAGGGTCAACGAAAGCCTTGTTGTGAGGGATGATGCTTGAGAGGCAATGTTGGCGTCTTGTTGTGAGGACAATGAACACCGATCCACTTCTTCAATCATGGGATCTCTTCATTATTATTGAAGTATGGATTTAATTTTTGATTAATTTAAAGTTATTATTGGATCATTTAATTCTCCATAATGTTTTCAAGCTCACTCGGAGGGAGAGGGCCTAACGAACCTGTCCTGGACCGTCTGCTACCACGTTTACCCTTGTATTCTCTATTTAAGACCATAGGCATGGTGGCACTGACCGACCAAGATGGAGGTAGTGAGCCATCGCGCATCACAGGAGGAGGATGTGGAACTATGCCATAGCTTTCATTAGTGTGTTTGGCACCAACCAGCTATGGAGGTGATGCGGTGCGCCGTCGCGCACCGCCAGAGGAGAAGGAGCACGACTTTCTTGCTGCGGCAAGGTCAAGCAGGGTGGCCGACAATGGCCGGCTATAGGTGGAAGCAGCGGCAAGCCATTGGAAGAGCCATGGTGTTGGGACCCCTAGTGGGTCCCGAAGGTGACCTGGCAGGGCCCCTCAGGTGCAGTCACTTCGCCTTCCAAAAGAGGAGGGGGTGCTCTCCTTCTATGCCAGCTCGGGCAGACCACACGAGCAAGCGATCCACTTCCCATCACTGGGCGGGCTGCACATGCCAGTGGTCCATGCTGCGTTGCGGGCAGGGCCATGAGAGCCTAGCAGGCTGAGCTAAGTGAGCCCATCGTGCCGCGACACCTCGAGTCAAGCACTAGGAGCTCAGCGGGCTGCACCCTTGAGGGTTGGGCCACGCGAGCCCAACAGAAATCCCCCTTGTGGGTCAGGCCATGCTCCCTTGCAGGATGGGATGCACCCTCCTTGTGGGCCATTCCAGACTGCGGCCCAATGGGCTAAGCCCACCGTGGCCTAGCCCTGCCGGGACAGACCCAGGCTAGGTCGGGTCAAGTCAATCCGACCGTGCGGGACCAGACCCAGACCCGACTAGGCTTAGTTTCTCTTAAAGGGACATAACATGAAATCCTAGAATCCATTTCAAAAACCATCTACTGCATTGGGATCCTTGGAGAAAGATAGTCCTTTAGGTATACTCAACTTGAGTTTTGGAGACCGTTGGAGTAAGGCTGGGTTGGATTAAACCAGAGTCCAACCCGGCCCTCAGATCATGTGTGGATCAGTGCTCAGTGATCTTGTGTGGGTTGGTGCATACCGATCATGTGTGGGTAATATCATGTGTGGGTTAGTTGGGGATATTACCTATCAATCATGTGTGGTTTAGAAGAAGTGCCTCATAATAGAATAATATGATCTAGCTTACGACTAATCATTTATACATATGTACTTATGTTATACCAGATTTTGAGATGATTCTTTTACCATTTTGGTGTTATATTTGTGGTGTAAACTATGTGGTACTTTTATCTACGTGGTGTTACCTGTGTGGTTCTTATACCTTGGTAGTGTTGTCTTTGTGGTGTTACTTGTGTGATACTTCTACCATCATAGTGTTGTCTTCATGATGTTACCTGTGTGGTACATATATCTTCATGGTGTTAACAATGTGGTACATCAACCTTTTGGGTGATACCTTTGTTATATTCTTTCCCTACTGAGTATCGTTATACTCAACCCTACACGATATACGCCCACACCTTGCTGTGTATTATGCAGACGATGGATAGCATTGATTGATGCTGAGAGATCTAAAACTGGATGGTGCTCGGAGGTGTACCATTTCGTGCGATGTGACACAAAGACTATTGATCATGACATGTACCTACACTTCAGGTAAGATGCTCCGTGGATGATCCAAGAGATATTTTTCACTTTTTAGTTGTATTTTTACTTTTTAGTTGTACTTGTACTTTTCATGTGGCCTTGTATTCGAGCATATTTACTTACAACTCAATTTTACAACATCGGTTTACATCGTGGTTGCTTCAGGTTGTGTTCATGGACTGTGTTTCTGCACAGGTTAAAAGGAAATATCATCCCGTTTTAGGGGTACATCTTTCCGGTGCTAGTCGTCAGCCCCTGGCCTATGGAAGATGGGGTTGTGGGAGTCACAGAATGGGCTCTTGGGGATGGGTCATGGATTTTTTGTCTTGCATTATCTATATATGGAATTAATCCTTTTGGAACAAAAAGTAGTAATCATAGTAAATGGTCCATCATGTTTGTAAATAATTACTTTTTTCCATGGTTATGAATGAAGCATGAATACATTATGTTGTACCTCCTCATATATAGACCATAGAAACCCATTAATGATATTTATTTCTATTTGGATCCATTGATCGATGATCTAAAATAAATGTGGGTTATAGGTGTTAAAATGTATGATTCTCATATAAGTGAAGCATTCATATTGAGGACCATGTTGTATGACAAAAAAATTAATTCCTATTTTATGGAAATTTATAAGGTTATAGCATTAAAATAATTTTCGGTGTACAATTTGTAAACAAATCACACCCTTAATTTACTTTTAACATTCCTCAAAAACTGTGTTTTTGGTACAATGCAATTTTTTACCTCGACAACTTCAATATCAATCCTGGAGGATAGAATTTAATTGGAATATCAAACAAGGTACACCACTATCTCTATTAATGGGTGATAATCTGTTCAATAATGTAAAATATATTGACACTATATTTAGTAAACATTTTTCGAAAAACATTATAACATCAGGTTGGAAGAAGATTTCAATTTAATGAATTACTATATTGTAATTTTTGTATTTCAGACATTTTAATAATGTTATGCATGTAGAAAAAATATTTCATATTGTTATTGGAATGTTAATAAATGTTCCTAAAAAACAATAGAAGGAATCAAGGATAGGTTGGACATTATTAGCATGAGGATAAGTGAAATGTTGACACCAGTGATGGGTAAGGGGTGGACTTTTCTGCCTCGAGCAGCTTCCACTCTATCCAATGAGAATAAATTGAAATTTTTTCCATTATAGTAATATTTTAAAATTTATAGAGGGGAATTCATAAATTGTCAATAATGTCATGTTAATGACTAATTTGAAGTTACAATGACTAAAATGACACAAATGTCAGGTTTTGATGTATGGTTTGATTCATGTTACTTTCTATTGCATTTATCCTCAAAATGTATGACATACAATAACTATAATATACTTATTTTTCATATCCATATGTAGTAAAGTAGCTAATCAGCTGAAGTTTCCAATCATAAATAAAGAGTTTTCAATCATATTATATGAATTTAAGATGTTCATCCCACCATAATTATTTGACAGAATCGTCCACCTGATGGTTCTCTTTGTTAGATAGGTTCAAATATGTGGTCATGGCCATTATAAATTTATATACCCCATTGAACAGTATATGATGATTTTCTAATGGTATTTCAAGAATCGAAGTCAGCCAAAAGGTTGAATTTTATAATCATATATTACTAAAAAGATGTTGGATTTTGTATCGATTACATATCTGATGATGACATCATTGGTCTCCAAAAATATCATAATAATGGACACATTATGGGATAAGGGATTTCTAGAAGTTATTTTGTTACAATTACCTAGACAGAGAGGGAGAAAGTATGCCTTTACATTTTACACCTTCACATTTGACATATTATGGAAGACGTTGATCAATACATTGGATTCCACAATGAAATTATTAGAGACTTTTAATCCATCAAGGCATGAAGGATGGTTATAAAAAACTATAAATTGTTTGTAGGATGGTTATAATGTCACATTTATAAGGAGTTATATGAATATACAATTTCAATTGTCAAACAAAATAAATGGATATTTTGGGGACCGAAAAAATGTTATATCTTACACTAGTTTTGTAATCAATGGTTATATGTTCTATAAGAAATAACATGATGAGTGTATTATAATGACAAATAGTGGTTTTATGCTTCTGGTGGATGTGATTCACAAATCTTGTTACCATGATATAAATCTAATATATATAATTATTTCATAATTTGGCATTATAAAAAAATTTATGAGTTGTATTATACAACATTTCAAGATATTATTTTCCATTGAAAATTGGTTAAAAATATAAGTGTTGTGAATTTTGATTGAATGAGATTCATTAAGGTGAATTTCAGTGTGAAAGGGAAATGGAAGATCCTTTCATAATGGAATCACATGTAGTGAAATTTTTTTATATCTTAGATCTAGTAATCTAGAGTTGGTTGATCATCTTTTTGCGACTAAAACAATTTTTGTTTAGATAAAAATTCAAATGAGTATAGAAATTTCATTGCGATATCACAAGAATTTCATATTATTACCAATGTAGACAACATCTTTTACATTAATGGGGACCACAAAAATGGTATTTCGATTCTTGATAGAGAATCCAAATCCCAAAAACCATTAAAAATATATAGAGTTCAATGATAAGGTATTTGTTTTTAATATACTATGTTTTTACTCATAATATTATATGTTATATATTGAATTAACATAATCCAAATTAAATAATTTTCTTCACATGAGGAAAATGTCTTCATGACATTATGATGTTACCAATACCTTGTAAGAACAAACTATAATGAAGGAAATTCTTCGAGAAGATGAAAAGGTAATGTTATGATATAAAATATCTATTTTAATGGATATTTATATAATGAAATGTTAATATAATTTTCCTTATTCTTTGTAGATATTTTATTATTTTGGAATATTTATGTCCATAATTAATGACATTATACACTAAAGCTTGAACATAATTCTTCAACCTCAAAACATTTTCACCCCTACAGTGTTGGAATTTCTCACATTCATTCAGGTTCATCTACTACCATTCCTAGATGGAAAATTTCATTGCCTCTACCCAATAACAAAGTTAATATTGATTTTTTCATATTAAAATTGTTGTCCATAGAATTAATTAATTTTTTCATATTTATGTTAAATTTAATTTTTTACTATTACTCGTATAAGAATTTTTTTTCTTATACAAGTGGATTATTTAGATTGAGTTGGGGTGGCTTTTCCATCATTAAAGACCTTATCTACCAAAACATCCATAATTATTTTCTCCCTCAAATCATTATCCAACTTATAGTGTTTGAATTTATCACATTCCCTCATGCTCCCACCACTACATTTGTAGGAAGAGAAATGATGCTTCATCTGGTCAGTCACAGAGGTAATATTGATTTATTAATTATAAAATCATTGTCCATATAATTAATCCATTGTTTCATATTTATGTTTAATTAATTTATTTTTAATATTACCAATATAATAATTATTTTCTTATACATTTGGATTACATTGTTTAAGTTTGGGTTTTTTTTTGAAGTATCCCATTATCATGAGAGATTGGACTTTGAGCCTACAACTGAGATACTGACAACAATGAAATACATTAATCATTCATAAAACCATCATGAAAAAGTGAATTCCTATAACTAATTTAATTAATTTTTTTTATCATTTTATCCACTATTTGTAGGTAAATTTCCTTATCATTTTTATCTAATACTTATTTTTATCACAGATCTTTTGGGATTTAATATTTTTCTATCAACTATATGAAACAAGACACAAAAGATTTTAAAATTATTTTCTACCAATGTTTCAACACTTCCCATTATAATTAAATTTTAAACTAAAACATTGAATATTGAGTGTATTTTAATATATGAAAAAGGGTTTCTACTAAGAACAATGACTCAATATGAAGTTTTCGCGGTTGGAAAAATAAATCCAATGGATAGCTTGGTACCATTATAATTTGGGATTGTTTTGAGACTTTGGGACATGTAGGATTCAACCAAATCTCAATCCAACACACGGTGTAACCCATATGACTCCAAGTTCTTGTTTTATATAAATTTTGTTTAAATTTTAGTAAAAAAATAGCATAGATATTAAAAATTGATCAAAATTATTCATATTATTTTGATACATTAATACAATGATCCATAAATCATTTTTGATGTGTAGGAATCAACCACACCTCAATATGATACATGATTTGTTCATTATTATTCAAAGTGTTCGTTATCATTTTAAAATGGACATTTTACTAAAAAAATCACTCATTTAAAAACAATAAATATTTCATAGATTTTATTTATAATTTAGGGAAAAAATCAGAAATATTTTTTTACTTGTAGGAATTGGTCTCACATAAAACTGATACATAATGTGAAAGGTATGAGTCAATGTACATGTTTCCAATTAAAAAATACATTTTACTAATAAATAAAATTGACATACTCAAAACTGATAAAACTAATTTTGATTGTTTAGATACATAAAAATATATATTAATAAGTCATTTAATAAATATAAGGATCATTTTCACTTAAATATCAAATACAATGTGACTCATATGACTCCAAGTGTGTCTTTTTATTTAAAATTGATACAAATTTTCGTAAAAAAGAAAAGTGACAAACTCATAACTAAGAAAACAAATTAATATTGTTTTGATACATTCATAAAATGATCCATACGACATTTTATATGTGTAGAAATTAACTACACCTCAATCCAATGTGCAGTGTGATTGATATGAATCCAGGTCCATCTTTTTATTTTGAAATTGGCATCATTTTTAGTAAAAAAATAAATGTGACATACTCAAAACTAAGAAACCCCATTAATATTTTTTGAATACTTTATTAAAAAAATCCATATGTTATTTGAGACAATTAGGAATCAGCGTCACCTCAATCCATCAAACTTTGTTACTGGTATGACTCAATGTGTGTCTTTTAATTTAAAATTGACATTAATATTTGTAAAAAAGAGAAATTACCTACTAAGGGCAGATAAAATGCACAAAAATAATGTTTATAATTTATTAAAATGATCAATTAGTAATTTTTTATTGGTATTAATCATCCTTACATCATTCTGATACATGATATTCCATATATGACTCAAATTGTCTATTATTGGTTCAAAATAAGAATCTTAGTTAAAAAAAGTTAAAATCCCAAAAAACCAAGAAAATGAACATGTATTTCCTTAAAAATATAGTAAATGTTTCACAAATAATTTGTGACACGTATTAACCTATCACATTTCAAACAGACACATGATGTGGCCAGTATAAGTCAAAGTGTGTGTTTCCATTATAAGAATACATTTTAGTAAAAAAGACCATTGATATACTAAAGACAAATAAAATGCATTTTTATTGTTTTTATAATTTATTAAAGTGATCCATATGTCATTTGAGGAGTTTAGAAATCAGCCACACGTCAATATGATGCACAGTGAGACCGGTTTGACTCCATTTGTGTCTTTTTATTTAAAATTGACATTAATTTTGGTAAAAAAAGAAAAGTGATGTACTCAAGACTGGGAAAACACATCTTTATTGTTTTGATACTTTAATAAAATGATACATAAGTCATCGGAGTTTAGAATAAGTCAACCAAACCTCAATCTAATGCACAGTGTGACTGGTATGACTCTAAGTACATATTTTTAAAAAAAAATTAACATCAGTGATAATAAAAATGACAACTAACCAACACAAAAAACCACGAAAATGTATTCATATTGTTTTTATACATTAGGAAATCAATTTTTATGTTATTTTCGACATGTATGAATTAGTTAGACCTCAATCTAATACATGATGTTCCCAGTATTACCGTGAGTGTCCGTTATGATCTTATATTGTACATTTCAGTTGAAAAGTGTCACTCATTGAAAATGAATAAAAACAACTCTATGGTTTTATTGATAATTTATTAAAATGATTCATAAATAATTTTTTATGTGTATGAATCAGTCTCACATCAATCCAATACACGATGTGACTATTGTGAGTCAAAGTGTGTGTTTTGAGTTTTAAATAACATTTTAGTAAAAAAGAAAAGTTACACACTAAAAACCAATAATGCACATTTTAATTGTCTTGAAACATTATTAAAAATATCCATAAGTCATTATATATATATATAATTCATAGAAATCTCAATCTATCATATAGTGTGATAGGTATTACACCAAGTGAATCTTTTTATTTAAAATTTACATCAATTTTAGTAAAAACACAACTGACGTATTAAAAACGTAGAAAACACATTCATAATGGTTTTATACATCAGGAAAATTATATATTTGTCATTTTTACTTGTAGGAATTATCCTCACTTCAATATGATACACAATGTTCCTGCTACAACTCAATGTTTCTGTTATTAGTTAAATATTGACATTTTAATTCAAAAAATGACCCTCACTGACAGCAAAGAAAACACACTCATATTTTCTTGATAATTTATCACTAAAATATAATATTTAATTTTTGAATTATAGGATTAAGTCTCATGTAAATCCAATACATTAAGTGATTGTTATGTCTCGAAGAGTGTGTTTCCAATTTATGATGTGATTTTTGTAAAAAAAGACTCATGACATACTCAAAACCATGAAAATAGATTCAGATTTTTTTGATGGGTTAGATAAATGACCCATAAGTCATTTTATATGTGTAGTAAAATGTGACACATAAATGTAAGGCATGGTGTGACATGTATTACTCCATGTTTCTATTTTTAGTATATAATTTTAATTTTTGTTTAAAACGTGCATCAAATCACCAAAACCGAGAAAACGATCCTAGACCATTTTCTCATTATTCTATCTACTCTTACATAATTTATTTCATTATTTTTTTATATTAAATTATTTTGTTAATTTTAATTGAGATAATTCATGTAGATAAATAATAAGATAAATAATAAATGGTGTGATGTGCATGAATCAACTTCAACTCAACCCAATACACAGTGTTCATGGTATGAATAAATGTTTATTATAAATTTATTATATAATGATATTTTTTTATTTATATTATTACTAACATATGAATTTTTTTCTAAAATAGGTGCATTCTTTTACTCAAGCAGGGGTGGTTTTTTTTTTGCAATAGCATTATTTGGGGTCAGGATCAACAGATTGAGTGACATTTTTTTTTCAATGTATATAGTAATTTGTAATTATATAATCATATAAACCAATGTATCAAATATATATAATATATTATTTTTTTAGTTTTTTTATTGATTCTATTTCATTTAAATATTTAATTTTTACATGATTTTTCTGATATCTGGTTGTGTTTAGAGGGCTTTAGTGTGCCAGTGCATCACGTAGCACTAGTTATACAATGTGCAATTACATCACAATATTGTATTCCCCGTTATCAATGATTTTACAAGAGATGATGCAATCATTGGGATTTTAATCTCTTTTTGACAGTCACTGCTTTTGTTTCGTTGTTAAAGGAAATTTTTTATCACTTTTAAAGGCTTATTTTGTATTAATATTTTGGTATCCAACTATGATATATATTTATTCTTTGTATCCAATAATGAGAAGATGTCGACCATCACTTATTATTCTTTTGTACTTATTTTTTATTTATTGAAATTTGTTATTGATATTCATGAAATCAGATGGCCGGAGGATGTCTCCATTCAGAATCTACTTCAGTGTTGTAAAGTAGATGATGCCTCCACTCAAATCAGAAACCTGCTCGCTACTATAGTTGCAGAACTGGTTCATTTAATATGGTTTGAAAGAACTTCATGTATCCATAATAACACTACTTTTAACCTACATTAATCAATGATGAGGATACACACTACTACCGAGGATGTAGGCGTGGTGAAACATCATACATTTATCAATTCCATTGTAAATTTCATTGTTATGCATCGCTTGGGTGTCACTAGAAACTCAAGTTGACCTAAAGCAACTTTTAATATTTTTTGGAAATCCCCACTTCCATTATTGATCAATGACAATGTTTATGGATCCTCGAAAGGAAACCTCATCCCCTCAAGTTTTTGATCTGTATATATATATATATATCACAACAAAGATTTCCTAGGATATTTTTATAGAACTTGTGGCATTGGAATTTCATTGGATTCAAAATGGTTACTGTTCTCTCAACGGTCTTCTTCGTACAAAAAATAGAGGGACCATCATGTGGCTTGAAATTGAATCTACCCCCATTATTAATGAAATATGGAATGGAATTAGTAATCATTCATGGCTAGTCACATCTAGATGGATGGACTTCTGGGAATCACTATCAGAACTCAACTACATCATCACCCCTAAAATCAGGGAGGAGAACTCAGTGGAGGATGGCTATTCCAACAAAAGAGTCAACACCAACACCACCTATTCATATGAAATTCTTTGGAAGTTAATTTTTTTTGTAAAATATTTAAACTAAATCATCATATTAATTTTATATTTATTCAAATCATCATGAATTTAGTTTTTTTTCTGAGGAAAATACTTTTTTAGAAAAAAATCCTCTCTTTAAATTCATGTATACATACAGGATATTTTTTCTTAGTAGTGGTAGCCAGGATTCCGAGCGACATTATCTGCAATTGAGTCTAAGACTAGGTTATTCTCAAAGAATGGTTGAAAGATATATTATATCTTGTATATTATGTGATTTTATATGATTCCTCACCCATGTTAGTTAGGGAGACTAACAATTATTTGAAATTGGGAGGATATTTTCCCCAATATCCTGGTGGGTGGATGGATATCTGAATTCCACCTGTAGCCCCACTCTCTTATCTTGGTAGTTACTTTTTATGGTATATGTGGCAGTTATGTTTCCCGTATGTGTGTATATGGATGTGATGGGTTGTGGTTATTTCACCCACATTTATTATCAGATATATTATCTAAAGGATTACTATTTGTATGACATGTATAGGTTTTGATTGATTGAGGTACTAACTTGATGTATGGGTTGTGATGACATGATGTATAATATGTAATATATTTCATATTAGCTATAGTGGATTATAGAAACTAATTGGTTAATATATATGGATATGTGATTTTTCGTGATGTGATGAACGTCATGCATGTTGTAATTCCTTTCCCAGGAGTCTTTGGGTTTGCCTATTCAGAAAAGATATAGCTTAGGGTATTCGATGAAGGGGCTGAGCAGCAAACTAGTGGGGAAGCGGTAGTAGGGTTTCTTTTATTTTTTGTTATTATATTATATTTACTTTTTTATGTGATACATGGTGATTGTTATCCGTGGTGAGGTTGGGGACATTGTATATATGTTTTGTTGATGAGTTAGTTTCACTTTTGTTCATTGTGCATTGAT
Organism: Viscum album; assembly: GCA_963277665.1. Classification (NCBI taxonomy): domain Eukaryota; kingdom Viridiplantae; phylum Streptophyta; class Magnoliopsida; order Santalales; family Viscaceae; genus Viscum; species Viscum album. The sequence continues at coordinate 45,106,729 of OY728162.1, forward strand.
ACAATTTCATTATCTTTGGATTGAGAGGCTCTGGGAAAGACCCACCTATGTATTTTCTTATGCTCAGCCTATGTATATATAAAATTTATTTGGGTAATATGGACCAGGTTGGACATCATGATAGATATTACTATCTCATGGGGTTATAGGAGTTGTTTGGTCTTCATTGTCATTGTCATATTTACCTTTTTGGTACTTTTAGTTTTACTTTTAGTTGTATTAGTACTATATTTGAAATTTCATGTTTTGAATTGGGATTTATTTATATAAATATGTTTGAGAATTTGTTTGTTGGGGTATTTTTATTACCCTTATCTACTGAATGTACTCTTAAAGGGTAATTCCTACCATATACTTGTTTATTATACCCTCTGTACAATTCTACAACCCATGGAATAATGGAGGCGGGACTCAGGTAGTCACTATCTTGCTCCCCTCATTTTGGCAAGCCATGTTATTCTTTATAAGAGAAGGAATATAACAACCATGCTCTGTATTATATACATAAACATGATTTATTACATAAAACCTTAACTTGATAAAGCATAGAATATTAAGAAATATAGTGTCTTTGGTTATTAGAAACATTATATAACAACATAAAAAATATAACTCAACATCTTATGGAAAATTTCTTTTACATGACCACTACATTCCCTCATACTTAACATTTTATGGGATAACATGACGTGATGCATAATAAAAGGGATAGCTATATATAACTGTAATAGAGTAAAAAGGGTATAACATGAAGATTACAATACATGTTAAGAAATTTTCATATCAATGGAGCACAATAGAAACCTGAACATAAGGCACGATATAGCATGATTATCATAAAATGGAAATGTGGCAACAACACTTAACATGGAATTAGCATGAGCCAAGGATCATTGCACATGGAGCATGAGTAGACCCCCATTTCACATGAGGCACGAGTTAACCCTCATTTCACTTTAATTATAATGAGTTAAAACTCATTTCACATAATGTATCATGATATTATAGTTTACCCAATGCGTTGGAGCACTATCAGGGCTCACCCTTCTTAAGCATTTCATTTCATGCATAAGTGTGTCGCATGGATCATACAAATTGGAAACATTTGTCATATTTTATTCCATGATAAAGGAATGTTGAAAAAATAAATTGATATTTATAATAAATATGTAATTGTTCATAAATTTGAATGCCATTGAATTAGAAACTGGTATGGTATTCACTACATAATGACATTGTCTTGGAAGATTGATGCAATTTTAGCAGCGTAACAGCGTGATGTAAGAATTCATAAAAATGAATGGTTATATAGAAATGGATGTCTCATCATATATAAATGAAATGGACATTAAAGGGTCATATATATACATTTACAAACATAGGTAATGGATTTTATATTCATACTACGACATAATAGCATGAATGTAAATAAGGAGAGAAATTTTTTTTACAAACTTTCTGCATGGTAACAGGTATACATGGAAGGCACCGATGAGAAAGAAAGGGGTATCTTATAATTAAAACATAAATAGGAAAGTATAGGGGAGGTTATAAATCATACCCCAACATTTATAATTGAAAATAAAAGGGCATTGTAATATTAATAAACATGGATAAATGAGAAATGAAGGAATCCCTTACTTCGACGCAGGCTTCTAAAGGATTGGAAGAGGATTGAGAGACGAATCTTGGGAGCTTAGGGTGCCATTGGAGGATTATATAGAGATGATTTAATGGGTTGGATGATCTCTAAAGGTTTTGAGTCAAGAGTATGCGAGAGCTTGGGTGGCGTTATATCGGAAAAGAGAGGAAATTCTTTATTATTTTGGTTTGGGACACCACAAATTAAAAAAATGCAAACCACAAACCATCCCATAGATTTTTCCAATGGTTTTTGTCAAGGGTGAGTGTAAAACAATATTTTATAAGTTCAATGGACGAACATCTTAAAATAATAGGGTTTCTTATGTCGAGGTGAGTCACATTCTCACAGAAAACAATTTAAAAAGACAAAATGTTTTATAAGACTTGAGGGGCCCACTAAAGCTTTCTAAAATAAACAAAAAAACCAAAATCACATTATTTTATTTTTAAAACATATATTTTCTGAACAAAATGATTATAGTATTTTATCACTTCACTATTGGGTCATTATGATGTCATAAAACACAATATATATTTAAACGGTATTTAATTTTTACATGAAAATTCGACTGTCTCATAAAATTATGAAAAATTCAATGTTGGATAATTTATACATCCTGATAACAAAAATAATATTCATTTTATCTAAATAATTTTCTAAATATGTGATTTATATACTTTTAAAACAAAAAACGACATTTATCAAAAATTCATGGGTTTTGACAAAAACAGCTTTAAAACCGTAATAAAAATTACGATAGCATCCATAAAATTATACGATCATTTAAATATAATAAAAATTAATGTAATAATAGAAATAATATTTTATAAAAATAATATTTAATTAAAAAATCCATTAATTCATCGAAATAGATTTCATAGTTCAATATTAATTAAAAATACTATTAGCACTTTAATAACTATTTACAAAGTAAAAATAATAAAATGAACGTATATTCTCTATAAAAGAATATTGTACATAATATTAGTACTAGGTTCTTGTTACATAAACCCTTATAACACCCACATAAGACCAAACAGTAAGGTGTGTGATGGTGAAAGACTCTTGGGGAGGCTCGGATAACATCGCTTGGGTGGTAATCTCTATTAACATCCACTTCACCTAAGTTGAAACTCAGCTTGGCCTTGGTCAAGAAAAAAGCCCAATGAATCTAGATCATTTCCAAGATCCAAAAAAATGAGCTTCATACAGGGAATGTTTACAGGATGAGGTCATCGCTTCCTTTGTTTGAGTAAATTTGATTTGTTAAATCCCAACATTTATTATAATCATTAGATTACAATTCAACTACTATATTAGAAAAAATCACAAATCATAACAATATATTGAAATTAAAAAAAACATAAAAGCAATAAACATCACATTTTTTATTACCATTTTAAATAATAAGACATATAATTAGATAAATATGAAGTTTCATTAAAGAAGGTTTGGTTTGTTACAATCTTCCCCCTTAAGAAATGATTCCCTCAAAATTTCCTTTTCCCACACTAAAACAAATGAAGTTAACTCTACTTCATCACTTCCTCTAATTCCCATATTTCCTCTTCAAACTTGTGGTTTCTCCACAAAACTTTCTTGAGGGTCATAGTCTTATTTTGTGTAACTTTTTCCCTACAATCTAAAACCATTACTGGTTTCTCCTGGTAAGAAATATCATCCTCTAACAGTACTGCATATGAAGAGAGTACATGTTAAGGGTATCGTATGTAATTATTTAAGAGGGATACATAAAATACATCATGTACTTTGGCCATGGTAGGTAGAAGTGCTAGTCAATAGGACACAACCCCGAAATGATCGAGAATCTCAAAGGGGACAATATACCTAGGACTTAAGTTCCCATTCTTTCCCAACCTCATGACCTTCTTCCATTGATATATGCGTAGAAATACCATGCCTCAAACTATGAACTTATAGTCTCATTGACGGTTATCTGCATAACTCTTCTTCCGACTCTGGGCTTCCTTGATATGTTGTTGAATGGTTTTTACCTTCTCCACCATTTCTTTGACCATTTCTTGTCCTAAAAGAGTATTCTCACTGACTTCATCCCAACATGCTGGTTTTCTGCACCTATTCCCGTAAAAGTCTTCATAAGTTGCCATTTGGATGCTTGAGTGGAAACTATTATTATAAATGAACTCAACCAGAGAAATATGTTGATCCAGTACTCCTTTGAAGTCCATTGAGAACACTCTCAACATGTCCTCAGGTGTTTTTATAGTCCGTTAAGATTGGCCATCAGTTTGAGGATGATAAGTTGTAATGAAGTTTAGCTCAGTATCTAGAGTATGTTGAAGACTTTTCCGAAACATAGAGGTAAATCATTGATCTCGATCAGATACAATCGATTATGGTACCCCATGCATCCTTACCACATCTCTAATATATATTAGTGCCAGTTGGCCGAATGAGAAATCCTCCGGAATTGCAATGAAGTGTTCAGACTTTGTAAGACGATCCACAACAACCCAAATTTCATTTTTTCCTTTGGATGTCTTCAGATGTCCAATGAAAATATCAATGGTGATATTATCCTATTTCTATGATAGTATGAGAGATGGTTTCATCATCCCCTTAGACTTCAGCCTCTCTTCCATCACTTGATGACACAGCAGTCACTTTTATGTATACTTAGAAATCTACTTCTTCATATTGTCCCACCAATAATGCTCTCTAATATCTCGATACATCTTTGTGATTCATGGATTAATAGAGATATTAAAACTATGTGCATCATCCAAAATTTCATTCTCTAGATGTGGAATTTATGGGACACATATTATTTTAAAAAATCCCACATTTCCTTATTCATTAACATTGAACTCTGGGGATTTCCCTTTTCTGATAGCTGCCACTCTCTTCTGAATTCTCACATCATCCTTTTGAGAATATTTTAATTTTTCCAAAAGATATGATTGAGAAATAATTTATGAAAGGATTTATGATTTTCCTTTATTTATGATTCCCATGTACATCTTCATCAAATCTAAGGAGATTGGATCCTTCTCAATTGTCATCAATGATAAAATCATTGGTCCTTTCTACTTAGAGCATCAGCCACCTTGTTCACTTTCCTTGGGTGGTAATTGATTGAGAATTCATATTCTTAGATCAGATATAACCGTCTGTGTTGGCACATGATAATTCATTCTTTGTGAATATAAAAATGATTATTTTTTAGTCCGTATATATTTCACACTTCTCCCCAAAGAGATAATGCAGCCAGTTTCTTAAAGTGAGGATCACTACAGCCAGATCAAGATCATGTGTTGGATAATTCTGCACATGATTTTTCAATTGCCTTGAAGCAAAGACAATGACTTAGTCATTTTTCATCAATTCATAGCTCAGGCCCTTCTTCTAAGCAGCACTGAATACCACAAAAAGTTCTCCACTTGTTGGTAAAGTGAGCATAGGCATAGTGATAATCCTTTTTTTCAATTCATTGATGACCTATTCAAATTCATCATTCCATTAAAAAATTACTCCCTTCAATGTTCTCATGGTAATATTTTTGGACAATTGTGGAAAATTTCTCACAAATTGTCAATAATATCCAGCTAACCCCCAAAATCTACAGATATCTATTTCAGATTTTGGCCACATTCATCCCTCTATTGCAGTTGTATTGGAGGGATCCACAGATATCCCATTTCATGTAATGATATGTCCGAAGAATGATACCTCCTTAAACCATAACTCACACTTGATGTAATTTTCATAGAGCATCTCCTTTCGCACGGTCTCTAGTATAGTTATTATACTGTCCTCATGATCCTCCTTCATTTTGAGGTTTATTAGAATATCATCTATAAATACTACCACAAATTTGATGATTTAATATCTAAACACCCTATTCATCATGTCCATGATGATTTATGGAGCATTAGTGAGTCCAAAATGAATTACTATGAATTCATAGTTCCCATATCTTGTACGAAAAGCAGTCTTTGGGATATCTATATTATTCACCTTACTTGATAATATCCTGACTGTAAATCCACCTTGGAGATGTATTGTGCTCCATACAGCTAATCAAATAAGTCATCAATTCGTGGGAGAGGATACTTGTTCACTATCATTATTTTGTTAAGCTCACAATAATCGATGCAAAGGCGCATTGACCAATCCTTCTTCTTGATGAAGTGGACTGGTGAACCCCATGGTGAAGCACTTGGGTGTATACACCCTTTATCTAGTTTCTCATGTAGTTTTTTATTCAGCTCCTCATGCTCCAAAACAGCTATTCTATACAGATTCTTGGATATTGTAAATTCCCTGGGTATAAAATCAATTAAGAATTGAACATCACTTCTAGAAGGAATACCAGACAATTCCTCGAGAAACACCTCAATGAATTCCACCACAATAGGCATGTCTTAAAGTGTGGTTGCCTCTTTAGACTCAATCATCTGAGTTAGACAAACATGATTAAATGGTAGTAACATCCACTCTTGGGATGATGGTGGAAAAAAAGATTCATCTTCCTCCTTCCACTTGTACAGAATCGGGGGTTAATTCGCCATTTGGAGAGTTATTTCCCTCTCACGACAATTTATTGTGGCTCTATATAAGGAAAGCCAATCTATGCCATGAATTGCATCAAATTCCACCAGAGGGAGAATGCTGAGGTTCGCCAGGAAGTTCAATAAACAAATTTTGACTGAGGAGGAGATATATTCATGAGATTCAACGAATTACCCATTTTCCATACTCAATGACATCATTACTATAATGATTTTGGGTGGTGTTGGGATTTTTCCACAAAAATTTCTAGATATAAAAGAATGATCAGAACTAGAATCAAAATGTGCGTTCTCTATTCATGAATTATTAACTACATTACCTCTCACCATTTCTTTATCGGGGATCACTTTGGCCGTAGTGGTGGAAAAATCTCACCCTTTATGCTTTTGAGGTTTTTTGATGCCTCTGAAAATGGTTGTAAAAGGGAACTCATTTGCAAGGTGCCCTTATTCTTTATAGTTTAAGAAGTGAACAACGTGTTGAGAGTCAAATTGTGTATTCCTCTCCTCTATCACATCTGTGGGTTTTTCATTTTGACATTTAATATCTACGTTTCCTTCTCTTCCACAAATAAAGGTTTTCATCATCCCATTCAGGTAATTTTTGCGTTTTTCTTTCCACACCTTTGGAAAGTGGGGTGTTGGATTTTCTTATCACCATTTTATTTATCCCTCAGACTACTAGAATTGAATTCTACCATAAAATTATTATCCCCATGATACCCATAAGATTATTTGATCTCCAATTTATCCTTGAGGTCACATCATAAAATTTACTCATATCTGTCAATCTCACGGATCGCCAGGGATTTCCATAAGCTAGCTTTCAGCCCACAAAAGAAGCGATCAACCTTGTATTTTGGGGTAACGACAATGCCGGAGGAATTTCATGCAATCCTTATGAAGTTTTACTTTTATCCTCCTATGGATTCATACCATTTTTTCATTAGGTAAAGTAAGTTCCTTTCCATCTTAAGTCAAAGGGTGTGCGTAAAATATTTATTGAAAAACATCTTCAATAAATCCTTCCATTCCAATGCCTCGATATCCTCCTCAGGCTTCATATTTTTTATCGATGTCCAACATTGATTAGAATCACCCTCTATACAATAATCATCCAGAACAACCTTCTCTTGTTCGGAACATTAAATGATGGAGAAGATCATTTCGATGGAGTTGATCCATTGTTCGACGAGTGAGGGATCAAATGATCCATTCAAAGTAGGAGGCCTTTGTCTCATGAATATTTTGATAATGAATTTTTCTTTAATAGGGGGCTGAATGTTCTTTTTGACCCACACTTCTTTTCAAAACATGAGTTAACTGATAGAGTATAATGACAATGTTCGTGATTCCCACTCTAATTGGATTGGGCATCTCGTTAGAACAATCATGAAATTGATCTTCACATATGTTATTATCCCGAGTCCTCCTGCTACCATACATTATCTTGAATAGAATGAAAGTTAGGGGTAACACATAAAGGGTAATCCGAGTAAAAAAATAGATTACTTAAAAATTACTTTTATTCATTATCTTATTAATCTAGAGGCTTCAATCTATGTTATACAAGATCTAATTTCTAACATATATTCTTAGGGGAATTTTTTAGTTCAATTATTAAGGTTTCATACTAAGAATGTGAATTTACCAAATCATATCCCACGGGAGTGTCATAACTAGAGTGCAACAGGTCCTGTTGTTGTGTCCTAGGATACCCTAGGTCAATCCTGAAACTCCTTGTCAGAGTTTTCACTCTTAGGTACATCTGTTCTTGAGCAGCCTCTACCTGCTTGTATCCGAACAGGTATGTATATGATTGATAAACCACTTACTCAATACTCACCAAAATTTAAGGATGTTTCTATTATACATAGTCTTATTCTTAAGGCTTCACTAGGGTTTTCTAATCCTAATCCCAAAAATAACTAAACATGTCCTATGATACCAACTTTTACAACCCTGCTACTTTTTACATACTTAAACATGATTTGTTACCTAAAACCTTCACTTGATACAACATAGAATATTTATAGGTCTTTTGTATTTGGGGATTAGGAACATTACATAACAACATAAAACATGGAGCACAATATCTTGTTGAGAACATCCTTTACATTCCCTCATACTTAGCATTACATTGGATAACTAGAGGACATGCATAAAAAAGGCTGAGTTATAAAGCCAAGTAATGGAGTAAACAAGGTATAAAATAAAGATAACAATACATGTTTGGAAATAGGAATATCAATTGAGCATAATAGAATCACGAATATAAAGGCATGATATTGCATGATTATCATGACATGGAAATGTGGAAACAGCAGTTAACATGGAATTAGCATGAGCCAAGGCTCAATTCACATGGAACATGATTAAACCCTCATTACACATGAAGAACGAGTGAACCCTCATTGCACTTGAATTTCCATGAGTCAACACTCATTGCACATGATTTATCATGATACTATACTTTACCCAATGTATTGGATCACTATTAGGTCACACTCTTCTTAAACATTTCACTTCATGCATAAGTGTGCCACAAGGATCATACAACTTGGAATAATTCATCACCATTTATTACACAATAAAGGGATGTGGAGTACAGACATGAAGATTTATAATCAATAAGTAAGTGTGCATAACGGTGAATACCCTTGATAGAGAAATGGGCATGGTATTCACTACATAATGACATTGGATGGAAGATTGGTACAATTTTTTTAGTGTAACGGCGTGACCTAAATATTTATAAAAATGGTTGATGAGAGAGAGAGGGGTGTCTCATCATATATACATGAAATTGACAGTAATGGGGTCATATGGATACGTTTACAAACATATGTAATGGATTTTAAATTCAAAATACAAAATATTTTTTTGAATGTAAATGAGGAGAGATAAATTTCTTATGGAATTTCGTTAAGGTAACGGGTATACATGTAAGGAATAGATGATAGAGAAAAGGGTCTATAATCATTCAAATATAAAGTGGAGAGTATAGGGGAGGTTCTAAATCATACCCCAACATTTATAATTGGAAATTGATGGCCTTAACAATATTAAGAAACATGGATAAAATGAGAAAGAAAGGAATCCCTTACTTGGATGTGTGCTTCCAATGGCTTGGAAGAGGCTTGATAGAGGATTCTTGGGAGCTTGGGGTTCCTTGGAAAGATTATAGAGAGAGGAGGTTAGTGTTTGGACAAAATCAAAAGGCATTGAGTGAAGAGGAAGTGGGATCTTGAGTGGGTTTATATATGAAAGGAGATAGAAATCTTTATTATTTTGGGTTGGGAAAACACACATTAAAGTAATCAAAACCTGAAACCAGACCATGGTTTTCACCAATGATTATTCCCAAAGGGGAGTGGAAAACAAAATTTTATAAGGCCAATGGCCGAACTTCTTAAAATAATAGGGTTTCTTATGTGGAGGTGAGTCACACTCTCATGGAAAACAATTTAAAAAGGAAAAATGATTTATAAGATTTTAAGGGTCAACTAAAGCCTTGTAAACAAATAAAACAAACCCAATATCACATTATTTTAATGGTATACTATATATTTACCCAAACTAATGCTTATAGTATTTTTTTACATCATTATGAGTTCATTATGATTTTATAAAACACATTATATATTTAAACAATATTTAATTTTTATCCAAAGATTCGACTGTCTTAGAAAATAATGAAAAATTCACCATTGGATAATTTCAACATCTTGATTACTAAAATAATATTTATTTTTTCTAAATAATTTTCTAAATAAGTGAATTTTTTTACTTTTAAAATAAAAACAACCATTTATCAAAAATTCATGGGTTTTGACAAAAATAATTTTCAAACCTTATTAAATATTAAAATTGCATTAATAAAATTATACAATAATTTATATTTAATAAAATTTAATTTAATAATAACAATAATATTATATTAAAATATTATTTAATTAATAAATTTCTTAATTTATCAAAATATATTTATTAGTTGAATATTAACTAAAAATACTATTTGCGGTTTAAAAAATATTTACAGAGTAACAATAATAAACTGAATGTATATTCTCAATACAAGATTAATGTACATAATCGTAGTAATAGGGTATTGATGCATAACACCTTATAACACTCGTATAAGACTGAAGGCTATAGTGTACGATGGTGACATACTCTTGGGGTGGCTCAGATAACATCTCTTGGGTGGTAATCTCTATTAACTTCTACTTCTCCTGTAGGCGGTTCTATTTGAGATTAACATGTTGAAGCTCATCTTGGGCTTGGCCAAGGGAGAAGTCCAATGATTCCACCTCCTTTTGAAGCTTTGAAAAATGAGATTCATACGGTGAAATTCTAATGGATGAGGTTATCACATCCTTTGTATAAGTAAATTGGATTTGTTAAAGCCCTATATTTATACAAATCATATGATTATTGTTCAAAGACTATATTATAAATGGTCACAATTCATAATGGTATTTTAAAATAAAAAAAAACATAAAATAAATGTATTTCACACTTTATATAACCATTTTACATAATAAAACATTTAATTAGATCAAGAAGAACTTTCATTAATGAATGTTTGATTCATTACACGGAAGGAATGTAAACACTCCATTATTGCACACCTCTCCCTCTAGAACCAAGATAACAGAAAGAGCCTTGATAATCGTAAGAAGTGAACTTTTTTTGGATTTTTGGATCGGATAATAACATCCAATAGAAGAGTATTTTTTTTCAAATTGTTTCCCCATGTACTATTTGAAGGAAAAATCATGAGGATTATGTTTTCATGAAACAGAAACCTAGAATTCAAAGAATTAAAGTCCAGGATCCACTTTTCGAATACATGAATGCAAAGAACTTGGTCTCCCTACATTGGATTAGAATCAAAGGTCAAGGATGGTTCTTCTAGGACCCTAAAATCCTATGGGAAGTTTCCTCAACAGTTGGAGGTTCCATTAAAATGGAAAAGGAAACAGAGAAGGAAGGGTATAGTAATATATCTCATGTGATAGTGTATGTGGGATTCAGCTCCCCCCTCATTAGAATATTTGTCCTAACTATGGACACTAACAGGATTTATTTGAATATAAATAATGAATATAGGATATATATTTGTATGGTATGTAACAATATAGTGCATTTGTATGATATGTGTCATAGATGGTCGGTTTACATCTCTTGTAAAATTAAGTTCCATACTACTAACAAATATAGGAAAAAGGGAATTGATGTGGGAGATAGGACTCATCAGATAGAGTCAGGGTCATTGGGTTGTATAACAGACTCGCATGGAGGTGACTCTCATAAGTGAAATTCGAATTTGTATTTGAATATGTCAAATGATGAATGAAGAGACCCTGAAGATCACATGCTCAATGGAGTTGAAAATGAAAGGGAACCTGGCCATAACATCTTTATGGCCATTACTAATGCAAATCAATCTACAGCCACATATGGGAATGTGGATGACGACTATTTGGTATCAGATGAGATGTGGTCTTCAGAGTGTGATCTTGAATTAGACTCAACATAGCTTCATACAGAAATATACCTAAATTTTGGTGACATTACATGTAACATTTCTCTAGTAAATAACTTTTAGAATCTTCTAAATAGTGTAAGGGTGGATAAGGAAATAAAGAAACATGTTGTTCCTATGACTTCATACCATGATGGATATGAATATACTACTGCTTCTAACTCAAAGAATAAAAGTGAACTAGATAACTCAACTCAAGGTGTTATTTTCATCTTAGGTCAAGAAAATTAGAATAGACATTCATCCTACTTGTAGATGGGTTATTAGGTTAAATTTTACAAGAAGCGGGCTATGTTACTAATCTTGTAGGTGTGGTCCCTAATGACTGCATGTATGATGGTGCATTTAAGAAGGTGTTTGATCCAAATCCTTTAAAGTGGATCAGTGAGACATCCATGCATATGGATAACAAAAATTCTTTAGTTGTGAAGGGTAATCCTTCGAATTAATCTATCTTGGTTCAAGTCCAACCATAGGTAATGGAGCAATCACTTACTCGGACTAAAATTTTAAATAGGCCTCAGAGCATGAAGGCCTTCATTGTGTAATTTTGTAATCATCAAGGAGATATCCGAGTGGGTTTATTGAAAAACTCAGGTTCGGATGGTGTGATCAAGTCTTGGAATATTGAGGTTCTCATCCCATCGTACTCTCAATATGATAATGATAAGATGTGGAAAAAGCATAAAACATGATGGAGGGGCAGTCATCCGAGTTGTAGGTGTGGTGGCTGATCTTAATCCACATGATGAACTTTCGTTTATTGGTTTCTGACAACTTCTATGTTGTTTCTCCTTGATGTAGTGGTTTTTCACTCTCATCAACATGCCTTCTCCTTTTGTAATCTTTATTTTCAATAAATTTTGGGATGATTGGTATGACCCATGGTTCACATAGTTTTGGGTATATTTATATAATTATATATATACATATATATATATATTAACATATAAATATAATAAATGTACTGATTATTAAAAAAATTATTATAGTTTTAATATTATATATATAATTATAATTATAATTATAATTATATATAAATATATTGAAATAAATATATATAATTATTTAGTTTGATATTTATATATAATTATATAAATATTTATTCTTATATCATTATATATAATTGTAAATATAATAAATAAAATAAATATAATAAATATTAAATATATTGAATATTATTTTATAACTATTTACATATATATTTATTTAGTGTGACTTCTATTCTTCCTGAGGACATGATGAATGAACATGCTTGAAAAAGACAAAGGATGATAAATTTAATGTCTGAGGAAGCAATGATGTTTATTGGAAGGCTTTGTTGCGTGGATGTATGAATGTTCAAGTGAAACCACTACACAATACTAGACTTTCTGACACCATTACTGAGGATATAACACTTATGAATGGACAAAGGGAAAGAAATGTTGTTTTCTTTCTCATAATGTAACTGATGGTAGGAAATAAGTGGAGAGGGTGGGTTTATTAACAATATATGAACCTATAATGATATATTCCCATGGTAGGGAAGACTCTCATATTGATAATTTTTAATATTAGGAAAGGTAAAAGGGTATATAATGTTGATTTTTCTCATTATTAAAATCTTGGTGGACATCATGTGGAGATGGAGGGGACTCGTCCGGGCTTTGAACTCAAACAAAACATGGCTACTAAGAGGCATAAACGTTATAGGACCTTGGAAAAAATTTCAACCAAAGAGAAAGATGATGTTTTGAAAGAGGAAATTTCACGAGAGAATGTGGATCAAATGATTATCTGAGAGCAGCATGTTGCCTCAGTATCTCACAAGGGGAATCAAAAATATTGATGAGTTTTCAATGTGGTCTCGCAATGGCTCTCAATATTAGAAGCTTCATGATAATGCTTTGATAAGGATTCTATCTGAGGATCTTAAACCCGAGAAGGGACCTTCTGCAACTCCCATGCAAGGTGAACTCTTATCCAAGGAATAAAATTCCAAAGGTAAGAATATTTTCATGGATGATGAACATTTTCATATGGTTATCCACCAGAATAAAAGTCATGTTCCGCCACAGTCGTGTTCGTCCACTCATATCCTAGTTTGCAACCTCACTACAGGTGGATTATCCATAAAGCAAAGAAATTGAATATAGGTAATGGATTTTTCCTTAAAATATTTTTGATATTATGAAAATATGCATATGAATATTTTGTAAAGGCCTTAAATGAAGATATTTTCATTTCAAGGGATAAAAACTCTTGTATCATTCCTCCGAAGGAAGGAGAATGTGAAAGGCTTGTAAAATTATTCCACTTACATCTTGAGGCTTTATATTCTATGATGGAGCGAGAGGTATTTTTCTTCATTTTCTATTTATCTCTCTCCAATAGGTATTTTCCACTAACATTGAATATTGCTTCAGATCCAATCCAATGATGGGTCTTTAGGATCTATCCTAGAATTTTTTGATTTTTTCCATGGTGGAGGAATCAACTAAATATTTACCAATAGAGGAATATGTTCCCCCACAACACAAGATGTAGAAGAGAGGTTGGAACCCCAAGGGTAGGGGAATATTTAGTAGAAATGTGGAAAATATAGGGAACTAAAAGATTTAGATACTTGTTTGGTGTGGACAGTTTGTACTCTAATTAACCATTCTGTTTTGTGTGATTTTTTATGACTAAATTTGGGGTCATGGATTTGGTCTACAAATCCATGATTGAGCATTTTTGAGTAAATTACATGACATACAAACTAATTTAAACATGTTATATATATATATATATATATGTATATGTATATATCCCACGTTCATTGGTATATATATGTAAACATACATACATCTATACAAGTAAAATATCTACATGCACACACACAAAACACACAGACACAACATAATGCCTACAAATATATGCACATATACATTGATATAAATATATAAGTTCAAATAGTAAAAATTAACAATACATAATTTATATTTATATAACTGTTTGAATTTTTAAAAATATATTAATATATCATATTTATCTTAATTATATAAGTAAATATTTTAATTATTGTATATAAATAAAAATTAATTTTTTAAGATAATGATGATAATTATATATATATTATTAATATTTATTTTAAAATCTTTATCAGCACTATGAATAGTGATGATAACAATCCATCTTTATCGGCACTAACGAAAACAATGATAAAAAGTACACATTTATCAGTGTTTTTTTAGCGTTGATAAATGTTACCCTTATAGAAATTTTTATTTGGTGTTGATAATGGTTAACTGTTCATCAAATATTTATGTTTAGCACTAATAAAATTCTAGGAAATGCTTGCAGTAAATCATTTAAATTAATTTTTTCACTGTTTGTTTAGTTTTAATGCAACTGAAATGGTATGACCATGTTTCAAAAAATTATCTTACAATCTGAATTTTCCAACTCGTTTGAATCAAAACACATTCTTTATTTTTTATTTTTTATTTGATAGACGTGGTCATATCCGCTGTATATATTAGGCTAAATTGGTTAACTAGAGAGAGTGGAAGCAGTGGGTTAACTGGCCGGGTCATCTTCCATTTATTTCAAGCCAGATCATTTAAAATTTGTAAATCATCATCATGGATTTATTGACAAACCCATTTAAATGCAGTAGAATTACTTTAGTTTTAAGTTTTACATGGATCGTGATTGTAGCAATTATATGTGGGCATTCACTATAAATCCAAGAATCCAGATTCTCCACACAAGCACTGCCTTTTTCTCCACCAGCGTAAATGACAGAAGTAACCTCCCCTAGCTCCACTCCTCCTTCCCCTAGCTTTGATCACCTCTTAGGATCTACCAAACATTAACATCTTCTAGGCCTGATGTGTTCCATGGTTTGGACCAATTTGAATGAATTTTAGACTGCATCAAGGAATTGCACACCGTTACCACCGGGCCCGTTCCTCCACTAGGGTGTGTTTACTCTGCCGTAGTGGCTGCACCATTATCCTGGCTCACAGGCCACCAAATCATGTATGTACTTCTTCCTATGATTGCAAACCATCCAAACCTTCTTGAGAGGACCCTTAGGTAGTGTGGAATGCATTGGACTATGTAGCTCCTTCGTTTCCTCTCCTAGCGAGCCAGCACCCAATTGACGTGCAGTCCTCAACACAAATCGGGGTAAAGTTAGCGCCTTTCCTTTTTAGGGTGAGTAAAAACATATTGATAAAAGTGAGACCTTTATCAATGCTTTCTAAAAGTTTACTATTAGTGATGATGAAGTTTCTAATAATTTCTATTAATTATAGATAAAATTATTATTTTTATATTAAAAAACGATGTTTATATATACACATTAAATAAAAAATGCATATTTATAATATATATATATATATTAAAAAATTATTTTAAGATTAAAAAAATATATTTATATAAGTGTAATATTATAAAAAAATTATTAAATAATTATCATATTTATTATATTTATTTATATTTATATTTATTTTTTTATAATTATAGAATCATAAATATATTTTTATAATTATATATAAATAATTTTAAAAGATTATAATCATAATCAATAATATATTTATTTCTAAATAAATATATGTTTCTAAGTAATTTGGTAATAAAATATTTTGATGCGTGAGTATAATTGAAGTGAATATGTTATGTATTCATAATGAATTAATGATTATTTATACATGACATCCTTATTATTATTTATTCATGTTGTTCATATATGGTGACTAGTTTTTTTATCAATACACTCTACTATGTATATGATTTATTCATCATATACTCATGAATATATTCTCATAAAAACTTATATAATTAAAATAAATATATTAAAATAATAAATATATTAATATGTTTATAACTATAAATTTTTCATTATACATAAATACCTTTTAAATATATTTATTTATAATTATAAATATAACTATATTTATTTTTAAATAATTATAAAATTAAAATAGTTACATCTTTCCCAAAATGGGTCTTGTGCCAAAATTTTGGGCCAACGTGTCATGTAATGGGCTTCATGCCTATTGGGCATTTGAGCCAAAAATATATAATGTATTAATGTGGCTGGTTGGGTGGGTTATTCCTTGGGGGGAGCTATAACCTGCCTCTTAGGATTGTTTGTGTTGTGTGCGTATATTTGAATGTAATTGTACCCCCAAACACCTAATATTATATATATGTGTAAATGATTATAAAATTATAATAAATAGTTTTGGTATACATATATAGTTATAAATATATATAATTAAATAAATATACAAGAATATTTATAAAAAATACAAATAATTTTTATTGTAATTCTAAAAAATTAGATATATTTAAATAATTATAAAATTATAAGAAATATATTAATTATATATATTTAAAAAATTATAAATATAATAAATATATTTGTTATAATATTATAATTATTTTAATAAATAAATATAGATATTTATAATTCTTATAATGATAAAATTATATATAAATAAATAAATATATTTAAAAATATATACATATATTTATAATTATTACCCTAAATAAATATTTATTTATTTAAATAATTATAAAATTATAAGAAATATATTAATTATATGTATTTATAAAATTTTAAGTATATGTTATATTTTTGTCATTATGAATGTTCATTTATATATTGGCACTCTTATTATTCATGCTTTCTATATATGTGATGACTCGTTTTTATTATATATTCATTACTAAGTATGATTCATTCATTTATACTCATGAACATATTATGTTTTCATATATACATATAAAAATACAATAAATATATTTAATTAAAATAAATATTAAATATATTTATTTGTAATTATATATAAATATTTAAAAATATATTTATTTATAATTATAATATTATATATATTTAAATAACTGTAAAATTATAATAAATATATATTTTTTAATAAATATATTTACCTATCTCCAATCATTCCATGTTATCATATGGATGTACCATCACATTAGCAACAATACCCTTTCCCCAAAGACCTCTAGAGACAGAACCCTTGAAGAGAGAGAAATAATGTGTAGGCTTAATCTCTAGGTTCAAATAATCTGTGACAATCCCACCACATATGACCTTTTTACCCACTTTTCTACTAGGAACGAACCTATGACTATCTATGCACTATTGAAAAACAAATGGGAAAGGAAATTTTCAACTAGTGATGGAATAGACGAGGGGGGCATGATATCTATGTCGTAATCACCTTGAATATCTAGAGATAAAATCTCCAGATGGAATATTTTCCTCTATTAATTGTGAAATTAAATATATAAATATATTTATGAGATTATTAAATATATAAACAATATGAAAATAAAAATAGTTATTCTACTTATTTAAATTAATAAGATATCCATTTCATTTATGTTTTGAAAATGTAAGGGTATGTATATCCCAATACAATTGTATATGTAATGTTAAATATAAAAGTGTGTGTGTGTTTCTGTTTCAAAATATATATGTATTTTCATGTATATATTCTAATACATATAAATAAATATTAACAAATAATATATATAAATTAATATAAATATTTATGTTTATATTGAAATTTATGTTTATAGTTACATATAGACATTAACATATTTATACATGTAAATACAAGGAGACACACATGCACACAAACATATATTATAAATGTATTTCAAAATAATTATAATAATATGTATAATTACATATGTGTGTGTCTATATATGATAAAGGCCCTGATGCATATATATAATTACATAACTTAGGGTCCCTAATGCATTTATTACCTACTTTTTTCAAAAATGTATTAACATAAAATAGTTTTGATTTATTATTTTATTTTTCAAAAAACGCAGTTAAAAACTCAATCATGACTTTAATGAAACCACAATATTTCAATAAATTTAAAAATAATTAAATTAAAATGAATTTATATTAAATATGATTTAAAAAACATGTGAATGATAAAAATTTAACGGTCATAGGATGATTGAAGATAAAGATAAAGAGAGATGAGAACATTATAAGTAAATCAAATGGTGGGTCTCCCCTTAGGATCCATCCTCAACTCAACACTCCCTTAATTGATGTATATTCCTAGAATAATTTTAATGGATTGGGGGGTTGAATGTTGGGATACCCTATAGTTGGTACACAACAAGTAGGGATCCCTTATTTGACATCATTCTAGATGCATTACAAAGAATCTCCCCCAGGTCATCCCTCCTCCACTGCGGGGGGTTAACGCTGCAGCAGTGGTTTCTCCTCTGCCCCCATTAACCACAACCAAATCTTGAAGGCCATTCCTCCTCTGATATGGAATGCTCTACGTAGAATGGTTTCCCATCCAACCATGCGTTATAATTTCATTGAGACATAAACTCATCCCCTACTACAACTCAATTGCATAATAGTTCCCAGCACACTGTTGTTTCTGGGTTCGCGACGTGTGGGCCATTAATCATGGCTTGGGTCGGCTCCTAACTCACCAAGGGAAACATAGAAGGATGTAAACTGTATAATGTATCACACTCATTCCTTTCTCTAGAATTGTTACTTAGAATTGTCTTTAAGGGGTCATTAATTGTGGATGTTGTGCGGTGATGGCACCACAGGGGAGGACACCACTACTGCTTATAGATGGTTAATTGGGTCCTGGATCACTACAAGTTTCCACGATGGTCCAACTTCGATGAAAACATCACAATAGATTATAGGTCCTTGATAGAGGGACCTTATGATCCAACCGCCGCTTCATGAGGGTTGTTGATGGTGCCCAAGATCACTACGTGAGGGCACACTAGTCCTACAAAAATGAAATCATCCCAAAAAGAGTAAATAACCTCAATAGGGGCACCTTGGGATAACACAGTATGGGTGGCCACGATGGGACTACTTCGACAAATGCATCCCCAATAGAGTAAATATCCTCTATAGAGGAACCTTTGGATCACACTACTGCTATTTTCGTGTGGTTGATGGGCTCATGAATCTCTATAGGCGGCCACAATGGGACTACATTGATGGAAACACCCCCTATTGAGTAAATTTCCTCGATGGAGGCACCTTGGGGGCACAAAACCACTATTTGTGGGTGGTTGATAGGGTCTTAGATCACTACGGGTAGCCACCGTGGGCCTAATTCAATGAACGTATCCCCAATAGAGTAAAGGTCCTTGATGGAAGCACCTTGGAATCACACTTCTGTTGCTTTTGGGTGGTTTATGGAGTCCTCGCTCACAATGGGTGGCCACGATGTGCCTACATGGGAGAACATATCCCCAATAGAGTAAGAACGTGTTAACCAAAGTAGGCACATCATGGTCACCCATAACTAGCAAGGACCCCATCAACCACACACAAGAAATAGAATTGTGTTACCAAGGTGCCTCCATTGAGGACCTTTACTCATTTGGGGATGTGTTTGTCGACGTAGGCCCATGGCAGCCACCCATAGAAAGCTAGGACCCCATCAACCACCCACAAGTAGCGGAAGTGTGCTCCCAAGGTGCCTCTATGGAGAGAATTTTCTTTATTTGGGATGTGTTCATCGAAGTAGGCCCATCGTGGCCACTCAAAGAGATCCAGGATTCTGTAAACCACCCTCAAGTAGATTTAGTTTGATTCAAAGGTGCCTTCATCAAGGTCCTTTACTCTATTAGGGGAATTCTTCATCGATATATGACCATCGTGGCCACCAGTGGTGAGACAGGAGCCCATCGACCACCTGCATGTAGTGGTGGTGCGATCCTAAGGTTCCTTCATTAAGGAAATTTACTATATTGTGGATGCGTTCATTGATTTAGACTAATCGTGGCCACCCGTAGCGATCCTGGACCCCATCAACCACCCACATGCAACGACGTTGTAATCCCAAAGTGCCTCCATCGATGAACATTACACTATTATTATGTGTTCAGAGATGTTGTCCCATCATTGACACTTGTAGTGAGTCAGGACCCCATCAATAACCCGAGTGTAGTGGTTGTGTCTTCCCCAAGGGTGCCAGCACCCCACACTATCCACAATCAATGAACACTGGGAGAAAACTCTAAGCAATGGTGATGCGAATATAAACATGGATGATCTGTTATACAGTTAACACAATTCATTGAATCCCATGGAGAGAGAGGATCCCACCCTATCCATGATCAAAGGAACATAGGTTTCAAACCATGAAACAACGGTTTTCTAGGAACCGTTATGTAATGGAGCTGTAGTAGGGGAGTGGTTTTTTCCTCAATACAATTATAACAGGTAGTATGAGGCTATCCCAATTTACCCAAATCATTACATCTTGGAGGATCAATTACCTTCAACATGTGGTCATGGGTGATGGGAGGTAGAGTTGCAACCACTACTACAGCATTAACACCCCACAATGGATGAGGGGAGAGATGGTGGAGACACTATGCAATGCATGTGTCTTGCAATAAAATTTGGATCCCTTATTATTGAGTACCAACTAGAGGGTATCCCCACATTCAACTCTCAGATCCATTAAAATTTCTTGTGTATTATACATCAATTAAGGGAGCGTTGAGGCAGGGATGGAGCCTAGGAGGAGAACCACCATTTGATTTACATGTAACGATCCCATCTCACTTTATATTAATAATCAATCTACCCATGAACATTAATTTTTTTATGAATTAAAAATGTTTTAAATGGTATTTAATATTGATTCCTTTTTAATTTATTTATTTTTAAATTTTTTGTAGTATTGTACTTTCTTTAATGAAATGGATGAGTTTTTTATTTTGTTTTTTGAATAATAGAATAAAAAATTGAATTTGTTTTAGCATAACACATTTTTTAAAATTGTGGCATAAATGCCTTAGAGCCCCTAAGGTATATAATTATATATATGCATTAGTCCCCCTATAATATATAGACACGCACATATGCAATTATATATGTTTGTATAATTATTTTTAAATACATTTATAAAATATGTTTGTGTGTGTGCGTGTGTGTAATTATATATACATATATGTGTCCATCTATATATAACTATAAATATACATATCAATATCAATATAAATATTTATATTTATTTATTAATATTATTTATTAATATTTATATACATGTATTAGAATATGTATTTGAATATACTTCTATTTTTTAATACAGACACACAAACACACACAGATTTATATTTTACATTACATATACCTTTGTATAGTTATATACAAACCCATTCATTCTTATAAAATAAATAAAATCGATATTTTATTAATTTAAATACAATGAATAATTATTTTATTGGTTTTTGGTTTATATATTTATGAATCCCATTAATATATTTGAATATATAATTTCATATTTAATAGTGGAAAACATCCATCATGATATTTTATCCCCACATATCCATGGTGATTATGATTAGATCTCATGGCCCCCTCGTCTGTTCCATCTCTAGCTAAAGCATTCCTTTCCCATGCATGTTTCGATAGTCATATGTTCACTCCTTCTAGAAAGAAAAATAAACAGTTAATCCATGATAGGATTTTCACGGAAGAATCGATCCATGAGATTGGGTCCACACACTATTTCTCTCTCTTTAAGGGTTATGTCTCTGGAGGTCACCGGGGAATGGAAATTCTTCATTATGTAAAGGTTGATCTAGATGTTATACTTGAATGATTGGAGAAAAGTAAATATATTTGTTATATTTATTATAATTTTACAATTTTTAAATATATATATTTATAATTATAATTATAAAAAAATATATTTGTAATTATTTCTATGTAAGTATAAATAAATATATTTAAATAAAATTAAATATAATTAAAAATTTATAATTATATATATATTAAATATTTTTAATTTTTAATATATTTATTAGAATTTAATAAGTATTTATGAGAACATAATAAGTTCATGGGTATAAATGAATGAATCATACCTATTAAAGAATATATCTTAAAAATTGATTCATCACATATATAGAAAACTGGAATAATATGTGTGTAAATAAATAAATGAAAATTCATAATGATGAATACATAACATATGCATGTTTTATCATAATATTGGTGTGACCATTATCTGTGCTTTGTGCTTAGAGCTGATAAAAGAATGTTTTTTTCTTTCCCTTATATGTGGTAGTAAAAAAATATTTCCAAAATAGAGAAAACCACACACACATATATCTCATTAACTCATTATCTTCCAAGATCCACCCCAATTATCGAATAAAACTCCATGAAAATGTTTAGTAAAATAAATTGTAAAAAAATATTCCGACAAAAAATTGAAATAAAATAATATATTTCAATTGAATATGTGTTATGTGTTAGGGAAACTCTATGATGTTGTTATGGAAGCTCTCTCTCACGATATAGTGGGAGAGTTTCCCTAACAACATCATAGAGTTCCCATAACACAAAAGACATCCTAACCCACTCTGAATATGCCATTGGTATGTGGATAAAGTAATCCCACTAGTTCCCTACTGCAATTGTAGAGGAATATAAGCAACCAAAATATGCTATAAGGCACAATATGAAGGTGACATCGTTGACCGCAACCAACTCTTTCTTCATTTGTGCTATGAAAATAGATCTGGAACTCCACATGTCATGCATCCCCGAATACCCAAATAGTTACAAATAGATAGACCCAATGGTATCACTACCTAGAGCATTGTTATAGGTGACCCAAAACAACCCATAAATCATAACTCCAAAACTCTTTTTAGAACACTAACTTTCTGTTGTATCTTTTTTTCCTAATCAATGGAATTACTAGGTAGAACAATTAAAAAGTTCTTCTTTTGTAGGTAGTTGATCATGGAGGTGGTTGGTAGCTAGCTTACCATGGAATATAATGAAAGACCCATATTTTTCAATACATCCTTGATGACTTTTCATGGATTTCACCCTATAAATATCATTTCTTAATGGAGGATCCTGGAAAACCACCACTACATTGATGGATACTTGCATGTGGTTGATTATGGCAGTGGTGGTAAAATCATCCCATGAGTGTTCATGATTCTTAATAGACTTTATTTTGGCACTATATTGGCTACTATAGTTGTTTCACCACTACCATAAATCCCCCACCTCCACAACTTTTATGTACTTTTTCCTCTACTTTCATGCCTTTGGGCATTTGGGATGTGAGGTGATGAATCTAGTGGTGAGAGTTGGACCTTACTCAGAGATAAAAATATCATTGTAAACTATATTTTTCTCCTTCCATGCATTATAAAAGATTTGTTCCATGAAGGGAAAAACTCATTCACTTGAAAAAAATCATTGATTAATGGTGGATATTATCATATCATTCTTCCGTAGTTCTGGACTTATGGTCCATTGATCATCGATGTGGTGGGGTCCTGAATCTCCATGGATGGAAACAAAGGGTGAATGCTATAAAAAAATAATTAGTAACATTGTAATGGTCCTCATGAATCATTTTGACAATGACTTTTGTTAGCATTATCTCCCAGTACAATACCATTATTGTGAAGGGGTATGGTAAAACCTATAGAAGCATAACACAGAACCAAACAAGACTGAAGGGATTTAATTATTCTATAATATGAAGATTCCAAAACCAACAGAATCAAGTTTTAATAAATTAAAAGAAAGTGTAAGGAATATAAGTATTTATGTTCTTCGATCCCATTGGGACCTCCATGCAAGACCAAAACACCAATCAAAACACACATTTTACTAATGCTCAAAAATAAAAGGAACAAGTATTACATGATATATATATATATATATAATTGAAAACATAGGAACTAGTAAAATAATTATTAAAATGGATTATATTATGAGAAATATGATGAAAATGAATCTTATAGTTCTAGATGAGATGGTCCAACCATCTAGATCTCTTGGTGCTTCTAGAAAGGTGATGTTGATGCTCTATATGAACTCCCTGAGGGAAACTTTCCCTAGATTTAGGGTAGTGGCATTCATATATGAATATTTACCACACATCATCCGGGAAGAAGTATGATTATAAGGACTTCAATACAATATATACAATAGTGGTATGCACAAGGGTCGGTAGGCCAAAAATGTTGATCCTATAAAGAGGATGATGTATCCAGAAGCAGTGTAACCTAAATCATGGAGTCGATACCCAATGATGAGGGATATGAATATCTTATGAATATGTCCAGGGAATGAATTTATCCATTTCGGGAGATCAAATCCCCATGATGAAATCCTATGAACTGTAACTGCTCAACCAAGGATAGAGCTCCATGAGTCCATCTGGAATGGACCATCCAACAATGCATGAAACTGACATAACAAATTAATGGTGGGGATTTAATGGGTGGAAACTATAATGACTAACTAGAAATGTTGAAAACAAAATGACTAGATTTCCTAGGTGGAACAAAAAAAATTGTATTCCAAAAGCGAGAATGCTAAATACACTGCCCAACAAATAGGCCTAAACATAAAAAAATTAGCCCAATAGATGATTAAAAAGAAGAGATAATAAAACTAATATTATAACACTATATATATGATGAAAATACCATCTAAAATGGAAAAAATATTATGTCTATTTTCTATATGAAAAGATATATTGAAATCCATAATTCATAAAACTCCAATATTTTCTATTTAAATTGGTAGTTTTCTTGCAAATATTGTTATAGAATAGAAACCATTTTCAAACTATCTAAAAAACATTAACATAGGTAGTACCATGGAATTAGTCAAACTATTAGCAGTTTTTTTTTCATTTTTCATCTTATTGACACACACGATTCATGATTCTAAAATATGTTTAATAACATTTTGTCTAATATCTACGTTCATTGATTTAACATGAAAAACAAAATTTAAAGAATAATGAAGTTATAATTAATTATCAAAATATTAATTTTTAATAGAATTAAAAAATTTATGTTTAGAAGATAAGTCATTAATCCATAAATATTCTTTCACTACCTCAGTAAGCATAATGTACTCAGATTCCTTGGTTGAATGGGAAACCACAGACTACATGTTTCATTTAAATGAAATCGTGCCACCATAGTTAGTGAACACATATCGATTCAAGTATTTTCTGCTTTCAATCTTACCTTCATTTTCATCATCGAAATATCCATGCACAAATTCAGAGGTATCAAAAAATTTTACTATAACACAAAGAAAATTTTGAGATACATCATAGATATTAAACAATCCACTTAAGGGAATTCTAGTGTGGCTTCTCTAATGTAGCCATAAATCTTCTTAATGTATAGATTCTATAGAAAATATCGTCTTTTGTGAAAATAATAGAGTACATAATTCTACTAACAATATTACCATAAGGGATTTTTGACATAAATTTAATATCATCATCAAAAGTGGGTTCTTATGTCTAAGTCAATTTAAATTTTCATACGCGATGTAAATTGAATGGTTTAACATATTCAAATATGTATCTCTTTATAATCATTAAAATGTAAGAATTTTGGGATATGTAATGAAGTTTATTTGGTCTATTACTAATGATTTCGACACCTAATATTTTTATAGATTCACTTAGGACTTTTATTTAAAACGTGCATTTTAATTGAGATTTTAAAACAATTATTAAACTCATATTTTTACAAATGATAAGAATTTAATGAACATAAATAAGAAAGTAAATGATACATTTTTGAGTTGATTTAAAATTGAAACATGCATCATATTAGATCCTAGAAAATTGGCTGTCTAACATAAAGGAATCATATTCCTTATACCATTTCCTATATGATTTCATTAAACCATAAAATGATTTATTCAATAGGAATACGTGATATTGTTTTAATTACATAGATTAACCATTAATAGGTTTCATATAGAGTTCCTTATTTAAATCTCTATTCAAGAAGGAAATTTTAACATCCAATTGTTCGATGTGAAGATCACTATCAGAAGAGAAGGAAAATAAAATACTAATAGAAGAGTGAATAAAAATACGGTGAAGAAAATTATAATAATATGTAGCTTCTCATTGTAGTAAACCATTAGAAAATAACCTTTATATGTACTTAATTTTATTTCCCTCTACTGTTGTCTGCTTATCTTTGAGAAATCCACTTTGAACCAATTTTTTAGCAATATGCGGTTTGTTGTAAATGAACTATCAATGGTTTTTTATTAAAGATTTCAATTATTCATTCATGGAATAGAACCACTTCGTTGAGATTTTTTTCTTTAAGGGATTCCTATAGGTTTGATGATAATCATCTATAATATCATGTGCCACATGAAAGGAATATGAAGCTATATAGTACGAGTTTAACTAAGAAATAGGTCTAGAGACTCTCATTTCTCTATCTTTGGTGATTTCGTAATCCCTATTAATGGAAGAAGGTTTATATTCAGAATATGAACCTGAACTAGACATAGAATCATCCAAAAAATAAGGTGAGAAGAAGGTGGAGTGGGTTGGATAACAGCTTAAATGAAAATCAGGGGCTCATCTTTATCATCCTTCTCATGTTCTGGATTACGAAATCTATATGTGGAAGCCTTCATTTGGAGAAGATGACTCATGGAAGACTACATACTATATTATAATGAATTTATGGTAATCCATCTTATCAAAATAGATTTTATACCCCTTGACACACATGGGATACCCAAAAAATAATCTTGTAATAACTCTCCGTTCCATTTTATTAGTTTTATCATGATAATATGTTGTATAGCCAAATACTCACAAGTCGGAATAAGAAGGAGGCTTGCCATTCAATAATTATTTAGGTGTTTTTAATATATTTGAAGAAGATGGTCACCTATTAATAAGGTTAATAATAGTTTTAATTTTATATACCCAAAAACATTTAGGGAAACCTGAGCCAGAAATCATGCTTTGGACTATCTCTAATATTGTCTTATTAATTATCTATGAAAGTAAAATCTATTTGGTTTCTTCCCTAATAGTCATATACCTTTTAAAACATGATACTAAGAAAACTAAATAAACTAAATTGATAGGTATTCTAACCCGTTATCAGTTCTCATGGTTTTTATTTTCATCTCAATTTTGTTTACAACTATTATTTTAAATGTTTGGTAAACATAATATTTAATTTTAAGAATGTAAATCCAAATTTTTCTAGACAATTCATCTATAAATGTGATAAAATAATAAACTCTACCATGAGTGGTGGTACTTTATAGCCCCCATATATTTTAATGGATGTATTAATGGTGGGTGGAAGCTTTATATGAGGACCTCTTTAAGTTGACCATTTTAGCTTTACCAACCACATAATCATCAAAAAAATGTAAGACTAATAGGTGTGATTTCACTCAATGGACCTTTCTTGTTATGTTAATCTAGGACCTTGGAGCTAACATACCCTAATCTCATCTTCCAAAGCATAGTATTATTAGTGTTGGTGATGTAGACACTACCCAATTTGTTGAATGGGTCTTCTAATTTAAGACACGCAACCCATTGATAAGAGATCCCTTAATGATGGTTCTAGATCCCTTACAAATTTTATGACAATTTATTTCTGATCTAAATGTACAACAATTTTGATATAGGACCCGTAAAAATATTATGTTTCTATGAAGGTTGGGAACCCACCATACATCATGTAATGTGATTATGGAATGATCATCTACTTCTAACAAAACAAAAGCTCTTCTCTCAATAGAGATCCTCTTTATATTGACAAGGAGGACATAAAAGTCTAACCTTTCAACCAAATCTATAAATTTCCCTCTAAAGAGACACATGTGAAATTAATATCCTGAGTCAATGATCCAATCTTGATTTATTGTATTGATTGATACATTAAAAACACATGCATCCTCATAACATGAGTCAAATAGAAGGGAATGGTTTGTGGGATGTTTTTATTCTAACATAGTTTTGAGTTTCATACATTTGTATTGAGTATACCAAGGATTTTCACAATGAAATCATGTGATTTTACTTTCCCTAGAGTCAGATCTAGGATTTGGGTGCTTACTTTTGTTGACTTTATCCTAGGAAAATTGTTTCTTTTTACCTTTTGTTTGAGGTATAGCATTGGTCAATAAGTTCTATTATTCACCTATGATTCTAGGTTTGGAGTGTAGTTCTGTAGAAATAATGGCTCACATAACCTATTTAATGGTTAGTAAGTCTCACTCATACATCATTTCTTTGACTAAAGTACATTAATTATTATCAAGTGAAATTAAAGGGACAACTGGTTGATCCTCACCATTGATTTATCAATTAATATTGGAATGTTATAACATCACCATATTAAATTAATCATGATAGTAATTAATAGAACTACCAGGTTTAGTTTTAAATATGAATGTTTGATTTTTTATAAACAACTGATAAAGCAGTCATGTATATTTTCTCTATCTTATGAAAAATACCTACAATGGTAGACTCATAAGAAACACATATTATAAATTCATCTCTTAAAGACAATAGTAATGAAATATGAGTTTTAACTAACACATATTGTGGTATAACTATGTCTTTATTAGTGGTATGTCGAGTCCCATTTTTAGTAATAGTAGCCTACTTAAGCCCATAGAGGGCATCAATTAGGTATAGTTTTAAAAAAATGTCTCTCATCATAATTCCCTACAGGTTAAATTTGTTCTTTCCAAAAAAATTCAGTTTCATATATCGTTGTCTACATGTTAACCCATATATTAGATGTTGAGTTCTAGATGATATTTTTTAGCGTATTCCCCCAACTACCGATCAATATCTTGGGTAAATAATGATTATACAGAGAGATGAAAAATGTAGAGAAATGTATTAGGAATAATGGATTTAAATAATTTAAATAAATAAGGACAATTATGATTTAATAGTGAGATCATAGTGGAGAATTAAATCCATAAATCATAACTGTAATGTTAGAACATGAGTCATAAATTGACAGAAAAAGAAAACCAATATGGATATGATACCACTTTTGAAGGGGTTGGGTGAGACATAAAGAAGAAAAAAACCAACAAAATAAGAATGATTTAATTTTTTCTTGTATAATATAATTATTATATAACCATTTGAATCAAGATTTAAGAAAAAAAAAGAATGATAAATGAATACATATATTATCATGCTTCGGTCTCCTGGGGACCTATGTACATGATAAGAACACCTAAAAACACACATAATTTATTAATTATTGAAAATAAATAGAATAAGTCATAAATTATATAAAAATAATTGGAAAACTACACAGAAATAAAATCTTTAGGAATTGAAATCTAACATTCAAAGAAACACGATGAAAACAAAACATACAACACAAAACACAGAGGTTTGTCCATCTTGATATCATGTTGTTCCTAGAGAGGTGATGTCGTTTCACTATTTGAACTCACCAAGGGATAATCTCACCATTTAAAGGTTAGGGTTATTATAATCTAAATAATGAAAATGAAAATTAGTGGGGAAGGATTCTTATGAAGACTACACCATAAGATGCACACCATTGGTATGCAAAGAGGTTAGCAAGCCAATATATCTTATCCTATAAAGAGGAACAATCTACCATCAGTAGAATAACCACATGATAGGAGTCAATAACCTGTGTTGAGGGAGTGAAATTTCTTTTGAATCTATCCAGTGAATGGATTCATCTATATGGGGTGATCAAATCCCTCTGACAAAAGCCTAAGCACCGAAACTGCTCAACCAAATAGAGAGCAGAACAAGTCCATCCTGAATAGACCATCCATTAGCACATGAAACTAACAGAACAAATATAATGTGGGGATTGTTTGGGGGGAAATTTTAATGAATGGAAAGAAATGAAAAAAACCAAATTCCTAGATTACCAGGCTGGAAAAACCAAAAAAAGCAGGACAAAAGTGAGCAGGCTTAATACACAGTTCAACAAACAGGCCCTGATAGGAACGAATTGGCCCATTAGATGAATAATATGCTGTGTAAATAAAAATAAGAAAATAATTATGTATTTTATATAAAGAAATATAATATAAAATGGAAGAATAATATTTTCTCTAATTTTAATAGGAAAAGATAAATTCAATTCAATAATTCACAGTTGCATATGGGTCATTGATCATGTAGGGGAGGAGTACTGGCTCTATGGGGGTGGAAAATAAGGACTTATATCGTCCTTTTCATTCCAAACTGCATAAATTTCATCTCAAAATCATTATGAACTATAGGAATAATCACCTACAGGATGTGGTGGTTGGTGATCCACAGTTGCGGTGTAGTCACTATTATAGATTGAACACACCTGTGTGGAGGAATGAGGACTTCTAAACATGGAGTTAAACACCTATATGCAGTCCAATAATTCACTAATATTGGTGCAAGAAGGGAACACTATGGACCTATAAAATTTTAATGTGGGGTTGATCCATATAGCTTAGAGGATCTAGAAGAGGGAATATTAAAGTGTGAAGAGTTTTCTTATTCCATTCACACTGGTGGAGAAGGGGAAGGCATCAATAGGGTGGGCCTACCGGATGCATTACTATGTAGTGAATTCCCGAATATAAATGTTTCTATAATTGGTTCTATAGAACCAAATTATCTGTACATTATTATTACATTTATATACTGTTTTGAATATTATTAATAAAAATACACATCACTATTGTCCCTCTTTGTGATATTGTATGTGATGAAATCCTAAGAGTAGTTGTTACACTAATATTTTAGAGAAGTTTTCTTCTATTATGAGGACCCAGATGTTCCAAAATAGTGTTCTTAAAAATATTTTCTATAGATGGATGAAATATTTTTATTTACACAAATGAAAAAGGATATCAGTGGTGGAGACTCATAGGACATTGATGCACCTTCTCATGGTGTACACCATTTGTAATTTCATGTGTATGAAAAATTGAGAAAGAAAACCTGCTAGTAGGAAATATATATTTATATGTGTCATTAAATGTTACTATCTACATATGTTTGTATTAATCCATGTACTTTTATATTACCATTAATGGATTTTATTATTCACATTATCTGATGTATTGAAGTAAAAAATGATTACATATATTCATTTTAAAGTATTTCACATTTGGTGCTTCATGAGTAATACTTCATTCATGGACAATGTGAGAAAGGGTTAGTCGCATATATTATTTAATATATGTTGATATCTTAAGCCCATTTATGTAACTGATATATACTATATAAATCCATTTCCATTGTGTTCTATATTCAAGTTTAATTTTCATTAAGTCAAAGAATGTGAAATCTATCATATAGGTTGATAGCACCAACATGAAACCTTCTTGAATAGAGATATCACTCTAAAGGGATTATATTACGCAGTAAGTGTTTTCATGAGGTGTTATGATGTTATGAAAATAAATTCATATACCATGGGTTCCTTGGCATATTTCTAGATGTTAACCATAAACTATGGGATACATTTCTTAATGACACATAGAAAGAGGTATGGAGGTCCAAAACATAATGTATCCATTATCTCAGTTAAATAATTTTATTATAAACTATTTAATAAGTTAAATTAATATTATTCACACTCATTGATTAATAATTTTTCATGTTTTATTGATCGCATATATTCTACCACAATCTTTTTGTGACAATATTTTCTTAGTGGAATATTTATAAGTATTTATTTTTGATTTAGTGAATATAATATTTATTTATTTATTATCAAATAATGAAGTAATATTTATTATATAAAAGTAACTATGATTCATTGGAATTTAAATATTGTAGAGGAATAATTAACACAATTTAAGGGTCTATTGAGAAATATTATATATTGTATTTTACTTGAATAAAAAAATATTTAATTTAATTTGTGATTTTACCACATGTTAAGAAATAATATTATTATTATTATTATAAAAATGGGTATACATAAGGATTGCATAAATAACAAGGGTTTATTAAAAATTATTATTTTCTGACAATAGTGGTATATAAACCCCATTATATTATATTCTTGGTATCCAATTAATATTTTGTGCACAACGACATTCTGAGAGAGTCCTCTAAAATCCCTAGAGAGACCTCTCTTTCTAAAACCACTCTCATGGATGGAGGGTGATCCTCCACCACTACCACTTTCAAGTCTAGATAGATAAAAAATAATCCTTCTCGAAGAAAATATTGGGGTGATCAATGAATAACAATGGAAGATTTACGATATGCCATGCTAGCACCCAAATATTCCCATAATAATGTTCAAAGATAAGTAGATCACACATTTATCACTAGTAGAGGGAATCTACACTTGTTTCCTAAAATAAAACAAAATTGTTCGATGTAGAGATGTTTTGAGATCCATCAATGAAGAACGAATTATTCACATGATTATTCAGTATTTTTTAAGTAGTTATAAGTAATATGTGATGATCATGTTTATTGGTTATAACATTCAGTCTACTTTTTATATTTGATTGAATTCCATTGATCATGTTGTTTATAATCATTTTTATCATGGATTAATCATCAATTATGAAAAAATAATCTGAGTTAGGCATTCCCTATATGGCACTTCAACTTTTCCAAAAAACATAAATTGTATTTTTATTGGTCGCACAAATATTTATAATTATTTAAAGATCATTGATAATTTTATGAATTTTTCATTAGTTTTCAATTATTGTTTAATTTTTATATAATAAGAAGTGTGAGATCTTCTATTTTTCCTCATTTTTATTGAAAATATAGTCAATTTGATAAAATTTATGACTGAAATACATTTTAATAAATCATCTAGAGTAGCTATGGATTCTGGTGGGAAAACATAATAGTACACTATATGTAGCCTATAGATATATGTCGTGAACCCATGTTCAATGCGGAAATAATTAATTCCAAAATAATTCTTTTTATGTGAATTTATTACACACATTGTGTCTAAATACACACCACGTGTTGATAGAGCCCTGATGGTGCATGGCTAACTGTGTTAGGAAAGAAGGTAAGAAATAAACGTACAAAAACACACAATCAAGAGAATGTGCCGCATAAATAAATTTCATTCCCCTCAAATGGCCCTGAAAAAATTAATGTGGATATGTAACGAAAAAATATATATGAGTATAAAATAAATTATAACACACAAAAAATTACTTGGAAAACACAAAAGGGAAATCTATACTACACAATATAGAAATTAGAATCCACTAATAAATATGATTTCATAGACGGTACACCCAATGAAGTGTTTCATATCAAAACTATTACTCAGATAAAATAGTGGATCAACTGAATAAAAAGATATTGTATGAAGGAATCCTGAAATGAATAACACAACCTCATAAAGAAACCCAAATTGATATGAAAATGTAGAGAAGATGATACCCATCTGAATAAAAGGGGTGTATAAAAACACCCAGATCAGATCAATGAGAAGAAAAAATAAATGCCAATTATATCTGAATAATTTATACAATTATAGATCCAAACACCACTTCTTGAACCCTAACTGCACCATGTTGATGGAAATGAGGTGCACCATGTCTGGGATGAAAAATATATTACCTCACTAAAAAAATACCATTATCTTCTAAGAGTCTATAAACCTCTTCAAAATAACCTATATTTCTTCAAGTAATATGTGGGAACGTACTAGTTGATGAGGAACCCCAACAAACTCCCCCTCCAACATAAATGGGGATGACCATCAGCCCTATAGTGAATTGAAATGTCTAAAATTTTACTATTGGTAAACTCTTGGTCAACATTTATGAACCATTTTCATCAGTGTGAATCTTGTCAAGCTCCAACTATCATGAAACAAGAAAATTACATATCCTGTGATACTGAACATCAATATGTTTCGACCATCCATTAAATGTGAAATTAGTTTCAAAAAACTACACTCAGACTATCATAATATACAACAGACTTTTCATGATTAAAACTGATATCTCAAATATATGTTTGCCTAAAAAACAATTCATTTCATTCCTTTATATATGAAAAAAATATAATCTATTGTAGATAAAGAAACATATCTCTACAATCATGACTTCCAAGATACAACTCTCTATAAAAAGAAGATCGAATATCCTAAAGTATAATTCCTCAAATCTATATCTCATAACATATCTGAATATGTAAATACACTATGAATAGGTTCCCCTTTTAAAAAATAGAATCTAAGATCAGAAGTACCCTGAAGATATTGAAATATATACTTCACCTCTCTCCCATTATCTATACGTGGATTATATTGAAAAAAACTGACCATTCCAACTTCATGAGCTATATCAGGTCTAGTACATACCATCATATACATCAAACGACCAATGAAAGATGAATAAGGTATGTGATGTATCTACTACCTCTCTTCATTAGTAGAATGTGACTCACTGGTACTAATATTTAAATATAAATCATGATGAGTATTATCCACTTTATCTCTATCGATTGATTATCTCTGAATAACATTACCAATATTTATCTCATGAGATTACAATAATTTTGTGTCCTTTATTTCATTAGAAATAACCATTCCACAAATCTATCATGCTGGTCCCAAGTCATTCATTTCAAAATAATATAAAGGATACTTCTTTACTCTCTCAATAAAAGAATAATCATTGCCAACAATGATCATATGATCAAAATAAATCATTAGTGTAATAAATTCACTAATATTTAAAATTTAAATAAAAATGAAAGGATAATAAAATGTAATCCCAAAACCAGGATGAGAAATTCCTGATTCAATATTATTATACCACTTCCAAAGAGATTGATTCAAAAAAATACAAACTCTTCATTAACCATTAGATATTATTATATTTACCTATTTCAAAAAACCACTCTGGATTATCTATATAAATCACATATTCTAAATCTCCATAGAGGAAAGATTTCATTACACCCATCTACTCAACATGAAGACCTAAACTACTAGAAAAACCAAGAACCACCTAAATAGAAGTCATTTTAAAAACTAATGTTATAATATCATCAAAATAAATATCTTTCTTTTGATGAAAGATGTTAAAAATAACCTTTCCTTTTATCATGAAAACAACTAGATTCTTCATTTTTTATCTAATAAATCATCCAATTTTGAAAATCTCTCTTCCATGTGGGTAATCTCACCTGATCAAAAGTATGGATATCATGTCATGATTTCACTTCTTCATTCATTGCTGCAACCCCTATGTACTTATGTTCACATTCCATTTTCTCATCAAATTATCTAGTTCTCCCCCTTTAGTGTGAATAACATACTCATCAGGTGAATACTGAGTCAAAATAAAAAAAAAATTAGATGATCTCCTTAGTGGAAATGTGGTTTTAGTAATAAACTCAATAATAGGACCATTAGAAATAAAATGTGCATCAGAAACATAAACTCTTACTTTTTCACCATGAACATTATTCTACACATCAACATGATCACCAAAATCAACAATATGAGGTAATTGTGAAATAAAAACTAGCTTAAGATTCAGAAATCCATTAGATGTTGGAGAAGTAAAATTTACTCCCTTATTAATATCTATAATTATCGGGTCCTTCTTAAACACCATAACATAACTCCTGACATGTTTCCTTAAATTTTTATCATAAAACATCTATCCAAACTCCTTGTGACCATAAACAATAAAAATACACTATCATGACTTACCATCTAGCTTAGATCTCTCATATCTAGGAACATGAAAAAAATCCTTACAACAAAAAATACATAAATTATCATACATGATCACTTTTCCATAAAACAAATATTAGTAACGTATTTTTTTAATTAAATTAATGGTAATTAATTGAAAATATATGTAGAAGTAAATAAATTATTACCCAAAAAATGTTCATGCAACATTTCCTATGAATAAAAACAATGAAATCTTTCCAACATATTCATGTTCATCCGATCAACTAAACCATTTAAAAAATTTGTATTTGGAGAAATATTCTAATTTTGAATACATTCCTACACACAATATTGAACAAACATACCACAATACTCACCCTATTCGTTAATGTTAATACATTTCAACTTCGTACCAGATTCCCTATCAGCTAAAACATAAAATTTCATAAAAAAAATAGGAACCTATATTTTGGAATTCGAAAAATAAACCTATATATTATATGAGTATTCATTAAATAAGGTCAAAAAATAAATACCACCAATAAAGGTATTTGACTTAAATAGAAAAAAATGTAAGAATGTACTAATTAATGTACATGTGACTTCATGTGAAAAAAATTATTGTTGAAACTAACTCTTCTCTATTTTCAATCCATATAGTGATCACACATATCTAATTTGATATTATCCAAATATGGAAGTATATTTCTCTTAGTCACACAACCATGTCCATTCTCATTAATGTGGAAGATCCTATTATTCCATAACATGGACAGAAACTATATTCAATAATGATAGTAGTATCACAATAAATAGAATCTATAGTTTTTCATAAACCCGACTACTTCTTACCTCGATACAAAATATAGGAACCCTTCGAAGGATAACATTTTCAATCTACAAAATTTTAAAAAAAACTAGTCATCATCTATAAAGATAGTAGAGATAATATTCAGATAAACCTCAGGTATATGTTGAACATTCTTCAAAATCAGCTTCATTCATCTTATTTTCTTTAAGAAAATTGTTTTAATACCTACAAGATCAGAATTAACTTTATTAACCATATTCCAAATCCCAAAATAACCTGGGTGGTAAGATGTAAAGAACTCATTCTTCAATTTTACATGAAAATAGGCACCACTATCAACAACCCAAAAATAATCACTATAATTAATATTAATGGTGTCATAAATAATAACAAGATCATACCCTGTAGCGGCAGAAACATGATCATCTCCATCACCGTTTTCTTCGTATGACTTTCCATCATTTTTTTCTAATTTCAGATGATATAAAGACTTCTTAACATGTAATTTCTTAAAAAAATGATGACATTAAAACACATTCAACATTGAAATGTATTTTCTTTTAACCTTCCTCTTACCTCTTCTTCTCTATTAACTATTCTTTTCTAAAAATATCCTCTATTCACTACAAATATATGATCTAATGAATATTTATCCTATGAAAATCTCCCAAACTCTTAATTCAAATAGTAGTCTCAACAAAACTGCATTTCATAGTACCCTTAGGAGAAGAACAGATTAGAGTAACATGAAAATTATCCTAATAAACGAGTGATGTACTAAGGGACAAAACCTGTATAGACTTGTCTTACAAAGTAATACATATACCATAAAATTTATCAAAAAAATGATATTCAATCAAATATATAGAAATAGATGCACCCTCATTGTACCTCAAATTCATAATTTTTTTAGGAGAAATAATTTAAATTTTTATGTCTTAAAAAAAGTAGTATCAAGATTCTCCCACAATGATATGGTGTGAGAGATATTGAAAACATGGTTCATGAAATTTTTCTTTACTCACCAATGAATAAAACCACAAACAATATCATGTTGAAACTCCAATTCATCATCAGAAGTTCTTTTTATATTTTGAATACTAAACACCCAAATATTAAATCACATGAAAAAATCATATCCTTTATTTTTAATCACCACCTATGGTAGTTGATACCATTCGAAAAAATAATCTGAAAAAAATTTTACTCCATAATTTATTTGAACAGAAAACCAAAACATTTGATACCAGATGTTGGGAAATAAGACAAGTGATGAACATGGAAATAGAAAAATGATAGAAAACACAGTAGAAATAAAATTATTTCCCTACAAACATTATTTAAAAATTGAAGCAGATGTAGAGCGATGAAATATATATCAGTAAAAAATAAATGTTGACCATGTAAATTTTTAATGTTGACATCCAAAATGGAAAAAACCATAGGATCTAGTCTAAAAAGTATAATCCCCTAATAATCAAGAGTAGAAATAATTGACTCCCAAAGTCGTGTGGAATATCAAAAGTAATACTCATATAAAATAGTGGATCAATGGATGAAAGAAGAAGCATTTTGAAGGAATCCTAAAACAATAAATGCAGGCTGAAAAGGAAACACAAATAGATCTAAACATGTTGATTAGATGATCAATGTAAAGAAAATGGTGAATTTAAAGACACCAAGATTATATCAAATAAAAATATAGATTAATTTCAATATGATCAGGATAATATCTCTAGTTACAGATCATCAAACTAATTCCGGAAACCCATACTACACCACGATGATGAAAATGAGCCAAAAAGTTTTTGTGATGAAAAAGAGACTGTTTCCTTCCAATAAAATATTCCACATACAAGAGTCTGTAACCATCCTAAAAATAGCATTTTTTGTGGGATGTGGGAATGTTCTAGTTGAGGAGGAACCCTATCATGTGGGACTACATGGTTTGTAACCATTGAACATGACGTATAACCCATTTGTTATTGATGGAACGTGTATTATAACACATGATGTACATGAATGGTGATTATGTAACTTAGAGATAAAAATCATTGTAGCCCATGTTAACACTATGTACTCCAATATTTCCCATGGAACAGTTACATGCGATGTCCCTATGTGTTTTTTATAGATATAAGGCATGAAAAAATACATGCTATGTAACAAGATTTTACGCATCGTGTATCATACCAAATTATAAATAAATAAAATTTAATTTATTATAATTATTAAACATTTTAAACATGTGTTCCATGTGGTCGTTATGTTTATAGAACACACCATATTTCATGTTATATAATGTTATGTGTATATTAAATGTCTAATTAATTTCCAAATAATCATAAAAACTGAATATCATGAATAATTCATAATACAATCATTACACTATGCACATGGAAACATAACATGCCATGTAAATAACGTGTTTTTAGTGTGGTCATTTAGATGATAGTACACTCAATGGAGTTGTGTGATAAGTCAATCATACCACTTGTTTCATGAGTAAACATATACGAAAATAGTACTCATTGGGTAGTTCACATTGGATAGTCTCAATATTTCCTCCAAGGTACATTTTTTACATAGTTGATATATAATTAATAAATTTAATTTATTTGAAATTATGAAGGATTTAAATCTCAAGAAAAATTCTAATGATAATTAATATAAAAATATGATTAGTTATTAATGTATAATTAATTTATTTGACCATAATTTATCTCAAATAAAAATGATTAGAATTGAATATTTTTTATTAAATACTTATATTTTTGTATGAATGTGGATGATCATAAGAATAGACTAGTCCATTAATGTCATTGGTTTACATATATTTATTATTAAATGAAATTAATAGTATATATGTTATCCCTCCTCTCATTCTGTAGTGTCTTGAGTGCCCATGGTTTCTTTTATATATACCCCTAAACTAATCCTTTTGTACCCTCACCAATGAGTGGAAAATATTATATGTAATGGATGGAGAACCCAAGAGAGTGGAGACAGTAAATCTTTGGAGACTAGGTGAAACTAATTCAGGAATGGTACAAAGGTGGAAAGGTGGAAAGATTCCATACTAACCATAAATGGTTCAAGTTGTTCTCCACTTAGGTGGATCATTAATTTATAACCCTCTAGATAAACTAACCATTAGTAAAATATCACGAGGGTACCACATTATTATTCTATTTCTATAATTTTTTGGGGTTATTTATTTTTGGATGTATTTTCGTTATCACATGAATTAATGAATTAACAAGCATGCAATATAGAACTACAATAAAATGGATTATGCATAAATTTTATCTAATAAATCGTTAATCGCTTATGTAAATCCACATAATATTAACAAGAATTTAATATAAATAATAATTAAAAATTTCTAAATAAGGAAAAAATAATTTAATAATATATATATTATAGGTATAGCATTTCAATAGATAAGTTAAAATAAAATAGTAGTTCAATGTTCTTGACCAACCAAATTTAGGGTGCTATTATTTATCAGGAAATTCTAAATTGATGTTGAGGGTTAAAATTACATAGTTTATTTTAAAGGTTTAATGAAAGATTAGGATTTGGAGTAACTAAGAGGAAAATGATGAAGAAATAAAATTTATATTTTTTAGGATTGGGGGGTCCCCTTATTAAAATAAATGAACTGTGAGTTTTTGCGGTTGAAATTTGGAATGCCTACCTAAAACCTTTCTAATTATTGACCAAAAAAATCAGGGTGATTACAATTAGAATATGGATACATTCCACTATAATGCCTAATCAATTAGATATTATATAGATAATGGTGAGGGATATTGGGTTTCCAAAAATATATTTATAGATTAACAAATAAATTTTTTATTTATTTAACTATATTTATCGGATGGTGTTACAAAAACATTGTTCATAATATTTGTAGAAAGTTCAATAAATATGGATTCAAAAATTTAATTAGGATCTATAATTGTGAAGGATAATATTCTCATAGGCACAAATTTCTAGAAATGAAAAAGGTATTTATATGCTATCTTGTTATATAAAAAGAATTTTTATGTGAGAGAAAAACATATTCATGAATAACCTAGAAAAAGGATAGTGAGGAAGAGTTTTCTCTCTCTTTTAGAAACATATTAATGATTCCATATCTGTTCAATGTGTCATGATATCATCCATTTAGAGTGATATTCTAAAGAAATATGAGTACATGGATGTGTATAGTATGATGAATCAACTTATAGATATCTATAAAGAGAAGGGGAGAAATGAGATATACAAGCTCTCTAATGATCTATTTACAACTAATATTAGAGATTAGTCACCAACTAGGCATCATTTAGTCAAGATTATTAGATATTTTAAACTATTATACATTATATGGATTAAATTCTCAGACGAGATTTGCATGGATCTCATACTATCTTCACTAAAAAAGTACTTAGATTTATTGTTAATTACAATATGATAAATAATGATAAGATTCATTAATAACTTATTACACTTATTATCCAAG
Source organism: Viscum album (assembly GCA_963277665.1). Taxonomy (NCBI): domain Eukaryota; kingdom Viridiplantae; phylum Streptophyta; class Magnoliopsida; order Santalales; family Viscaceae; genus Viscum; species Viscum album. Next base: position 45,148,312 of record OY728162.1, read on the forward strand.
TGGAAAAGGACACATAGAATGAAACACCTACAATCCTTATAGTTCATACCAAATTAAATAACAAGAAAAGGGGCCCAAGAGTGATAAAAAGTACGAAATCCTGAGAACCATCCTTCCAAGATGAGGAAGATACGTTGTAAGGTAAAAGAAAAAAATGTATCCTTTCATTTTTCATGTGTCAAGGAAGGACACTAGAATGTAAAGTGCACCTACACGTATGTGGAAATTAAAGGATAATTATTTATCCATTGTAATCATTAAATATCAACAACTTGGGTATCAAATAATGATTGTGGTTCTCTCTTATATATCCAAATATAAGAACCAAGTAGATTCCAAAATTACTCCAGAGGATAAAAATATTTTAAAGATACCAATGTTGTGAGAGTGGTGTCTTTATCCATTTGATCCTATGACCATCCTTCTACAACAAGGATTTCATTTTTCTTATGATATTTTTATTATGTACGGACTATTACAAAATGAATAATTTTTTGTGTAATTTATAGATACAAATGGTTTTATATTCAAAATTGGTAATAAATGTTTTATTATTTTTAAAGGAAACATTCGAAATTTATTGGAAATTTTAAATACTAGTTTTATGTATTAAATTACAAAAACCAGATATTGGAAATTGATAATGAATCATGTTCACAATAATCATATAATAACTAGAAATTCAATCAGTGTATATTTCATGTAAATGATAATAATTCATCAATTCTTTTTCAATATGGTTATTTAGACTCTTTTTAGCTAAAACCACTTGAATTATGTGATGCTTGTTTACAACGGAAAATGACCAAACCACCATTCATTGTATTGAGAGAAAGGGACATTGATATTTTATTATTGGTATACATTGATTCATGTGGAGCATTCCTAGTAGATCTTCGATGTGGGTTTTTTGTAATGACCCGACCCCAGTATGCCCGAAGCTTGTGTCAACTACCATTATATTGGAATTATTATAAAGAATCAAATTTCAATGGAGTGATCTATTTAGTATTATTGTTAAAACAAATATATATACATTAATATTACATTAAAATTGAATAAAATAATTTAAATATAATATTTTTATTTCAAGGATAACTTCATTTCATATAGAATATCATTTCATATATTTCATATTAAACATCATGGAATCCCAAGTAAGGGACATAAAATATCGATGATCTCAAATACTTATTAAGGGTTAAGTACAACAAAACCAATTATGAATTATTTATAATAATCTATATAGAACGGAAAATAACTGACCACACATACCATGTATTCAATAAATTGATAAAAAGTGTATAAAAAATACTGAAACATAAATAAATGAACACACATGATGTTTAAATAACTAGATAAAGTATAATCTGAATCGAAAGGTAAATTACAAAACACACATTCCATGTAATAAATAAATTAAGAATGAAATGAATACATATATTTTCTCATTGTGATAATATCTAATAATATAATAACTGAATCTAAATGAAAAAAATTCTTAATTATTGGACACCATGTTCATTAGGTACATGATACCTTTACAATGAAGACCTTTCACAAGATACTTTAAAACAAACTATGTGAAAAACCAACTAAGGATAGACAAAAGAATGATCCCATGAGACTACTGATGCATCAAGGGGGTATCTATAACTGGACCCCACCCATTTTGTTCCTATCAAAGAATTACTTATATATCAAATAGTAAATTTAACTAATAAATAATGTTCCATATAAAATATTAATAATGAGTAGAAGATACAAATTCATCAATATTTTCCCAGTTAATTAATCAAATGATAATATAAAAAGAATTTTTAAAAATGGTATATGGTTTGGGATATAATTATATCCAAGATAAATGATATAAATATCTAATGTTAATTGTTCATAAGAAAGTTAATAAATCATGGAGCAGTTAATGACAAAAAAATGATTCAAGGAAGTTAATGTTAATACTATCCTGGGACATATAAATTATAAACCAGAAATAGGAATAATAAATAACATATAAATAAAAATTCCCCAGTTGGATTAAAAAAAGTCTTCGTTCATTTATTAAATTAATAAAATATCTTTAAAAACATTCTATAGGGAAAATTTATTTAAATATTTAAAGTGTCTCATACCACTTTGAAAATTTTGAATCATAATCCCCAAAAAGGCATAATATTGAATGAAACATATAATTTCATGAGAATAATGAGATTATTGATATATAATTTCAAAGGACAATTATATACTCCTCATAAAATAATATTGATGTATAATAAAACAAATGTCTCAAATGAGGCAAATTATGACCAAAATCCATTACTGCTTTGGAAAAATTGAAAATATAACCCTATGAGTAATATATATAAAATTAAACAAATAAATAACATTAATATAAAATAACTCATGATATAATATATAAAAAGGGATTTATAATCACCAAAAAAAATAAGTAATTGGTGAATAAGACATTTATATCACAGATGTAAAAAGTGAGATGAAAATCCCTTACATCACATTCTTTTTGGGTGAAAATCATTTAAACTCATGTATAATAGTTATACACATGTTCATAACTTACTCCACAACCATATTAAAATTTATGATATCATATAGGATCTTCTAATTATATATTATTACCCATTATATTGACAATCATTCATTATTTTCAATATTTCAGGTGTTAATTGCCTAGTTTTTCGAGTATATTTGGATTTCATATTTTTGTCCGAATTACATAGATCATGATTTAATCATATAAAAATTTAAACAATGATTTAATTTTCACATATTTTTAGTATATATGTATTTAAATTAATCCATACAATTTGATGATAGTAAATTAAATACACCGGTCATAGAGATGGTAGGTTGTATGTACGCATGAATGCAGTTTCCTTTTTCATGTTGTATTAATGAAATGTAATTGATATATATTTAAACTATTATTCCATTATAATATATATTTAATATATATCACATATTTTTATTTAATCTATTCTTAATACATTCCTTTTAATGTGTGAATGAATCTAAATACTTTGAGGAGGTGGTAGTCCACACATCCATAAACGATGTTATCGTGTTTCAAATAATAGAAGTAATGATAGTATGTGTAATTTAAAAATAACATAATAATAAATAAATTAAAAAAATTATACATATATAATAAATAGAATATAAATCCATCATTATTTTCATCCTTTATAAGTGGTAATGTAAGAACGAATGGCATCAATTCGGGAAGCGGTAGACTACCACATACACGAATGAAGATTGTATATCCCAATTAATGAATGTGTGAAAAATTATAGGTAAAATTATTATAATAATAGAATATCAGTATATTTAATATAAATATATTTTATATATACCAATCATATTATAATAATTTATGGGGTGGATATGTTAATGGACAAAAAGGAATCATTGAAGAACATAACCTCTTATTCAGGTAAATCCTTTTGGTTTATAAAAAATGAATTATTTTGGTCAATTTATTTAAAACATTAGGATTTTATGTTTAGGGGAGATATTTTAGTTTTTATTAACGTATTTTTTTATTATAAAAATGGATTTATAGGTGTGAAGAAGTGGTAGGGTGGGGTAACTTTTAATAGATGAGGAGGAGTGGCATTCATGTAAATATAAAATTGTAAACACTATTGAGAATTATATCTTACATCATATTCCTAAAATAATTAAAAATACATAAAATAGATTATATAGTTAAAAAAATTCCATAAAATTTATTTCGGATATGTTTTTTGGTCATTTGGGCCCTTAGGTTCATGGGTTTGTCCCTATTAAGCTTGTTTTTCTCTTAATCATAATAATTACTTTTGATTTCTATAACTAATAATTTTTGTAAAAAGATATGTTAAAATCATTTAAAATTATAAATTAATATTATTCAAAATATGGCTTATATTATTTCAAATTCAAATCACATAAGTGGAAAATTTTAATTAAAAATTAATCTCACTGATGGGATGGCATGGAGGTTTTTAAAAGTAAAAAATGTTCAAAATCATAATATATTTTTATATACAATTTCAAGGTGAAATTGATTCCAATGATATAAAAAATATATTGATTTATGTAAATTTTAACTATATATACTTTAAAACCTAATTACAATAAAATTTTACTATATAAATAAATTAGATAAAAGATAAAGTTTCAATAAAATTTCAGTATTTTAACTATTCATTAAAAAATTAATCTTTTCAAAAAAATTTAAAAAATTCACCAAATGAAAATTATTTTTTTATAATTTAGAAAATAATTTATATTTTATCATATAAAATTTATTATTATTTTAAAATTTAGTTATAAAATAGGTGCGCCATTAAATGTTGGAAAAATTACCCCATTAGAAAAATACAATTTTTAAGTGTAAAAATAGATTGATTCTTAACTTATGAATATAAAATATATTGGATGAATATAAAAAATATTTTATATAATATATACTTCATTAATATAATTAAATAATATAAATTAATTTAATTTATTATTATAAAACACCTTTGGCGCATAATAATAGTTTATATAAAACTAACCCTTTATTTTAAAAAGGATCCTATATTTGATTGTATTTATTTTTCAACCAATTTATTCAATCATATATATTCATATGTTAGTTAATACTATTCATAAATTCTAATTTAACAAAAAAATTATATCTTATTATATTAAATAATACAATTTTTGAAATAAAATTATGTTCAATATTACTCGATCATGCATATAACAAAAGCTATCAAAGAAAGACTTTGTTTCATGTAACATAGGATATGGCCAAGAAAGGGATCATGGATTTTCCCGAGAGCTCTTTGGGTCCCCTAAGTTCATGGTGGCCCAATAGATTTGGTGACCTCGATACTGCTTGGTTGCTCTAGTGCATATTGGAGGCACGGGTCGTGAGACGGGGGAGATCTGGTTTAGCGATCTTAAGGATGCATCGTTGTTGCGCTCACTTTCAATAAATGTCAATCTGTGATATTGGCCTTCATTTTCAAGAATCATGGATTTGGTATTGGAAGAGTTTTTTTAGTTTCAAGGGGTTGTTTTAGTTAGGTTCTAGATGGGCAGTGGTGATTCAAATTCCATTGTCCTCAGGCTTCTCCACAGTAGTGAGGGTTCCGTGTCTATGATGGGTGTTTTGTTTCATTGAGTGAATTATTCCCCATTAAATAAGTTTTCTCCAACATTGGTGATACTATGGAGTAAGTATTCCATTTCATTCTTCTTCATATGTTCTACCAATAGTAATTTTTTGATCATTATGTGTGATTTTGGTTGCTGCTGTGCTTCGTCGAATATAGTTCTAGTTTGGTAAGATAGATTTTGAAAGTCAGTTTCTGGTTGATTGATACATTTTTGTGTTCCCAAATGTAGGCATAGACCTGTGTGAAGCATTCATCTTCTCAATTCCTCTATAATATCATAGTATACCACTCCATTCTTAGTTGGTCTGTTGTGGTGTTCTCCAAGGAGGTTTTGGGATTGTGTGTTTGAGTGGGAAATGGTTTCCAGGATAAGTGCTTCCCCAATGAGAGTTTTCCTTTATTTCTATTTTATGGATAAATTTGGTTTTTTTACTACATTTTTTTGGGGGGAATAAAGATGATATTTGATGGGGGCTTTGGCCATGCACTCCTCTACTCTTGATTCAGAATTCCTCCACTCTCTATATGGAAACTCTAAGTGGTGGTATTCATTGTGTGGTGGGATGTGAGAGTGAAAAACCATCGACATATTGTTGTGGATCCATCTCTCTTGGATCCTGGTGATGTTCTTGATGACATCAATGGATTCCAAGAAGCCTTAAGGAGCAAAAATCATTACGGTTTGTTAAAACATGTTGTTATTTGGTGTTTTTTATTTTTGTTATTTGAATTCATGTTGATATTATACATGGAACAACTTAGGATGAGGATTAAATTCAAGAAGCATTCACCATTACATGACCATCAAGATTTTAATGTTTGAGAGGCTGTGTCTTTTTCCATCAGTACCAGCCCCGTAAAAACCTACATGGGAAATCTATCCATGTAGTCATGTGATTGTGGAGTCTTGAAATAATGTTGTATTCCATGGAGAGGGGGTTTCTTGAAGTATGCATTTGGTTTTTCTTTCCATTTAGTGGTTTTTATTGGATGATGTTGTTTGGGTTCACACTCAGCCTTTGAAATTGTCATTTTAAAATACAGAAAAAGAGATTTTTCTCTGTTTCATGTAACAAAATCTAACCTCTGTGTTACATGTAGAGAAAGATGAAATTTATATTATGTTTAATTCATCATAATATTAGGGTGTGATGTAATATATACTATTAAAAATGTTGAATTTATCTAAATATAAATATATCGTATTGTATTTGGTTGTTATATTCCATTCGATTCTTGGTGTTTCATGTCATACAAGACATCAACTACAATATCCCTTTTTTTATATTTTTGAGGCATTACATTATCCCAACCATATATAAATTTAATTCTCATAATTTAAACTTTAGCCTTTTAATCTATAGCATTATATTTGAAAATTCCATTTTTGAAATCCATCATCATGAGAAGAGTTAAATAAATATCTTCCTAAAAAGAGAGAATTATAATTAAAAAGGTCACATGGAATAACCTATAACTTGGTCATTATATAGGATAACATCAGAGGATTTTGTAGATATATACGCAGAGGAAAATCATAAATATTAATATGGGTTATTGAGGTCATTGATCACAAACAAGTGATTTATCAATATAAATTATAACTCCAAAAATAAATAATATATGATCATTTAAAAGAACATTGGTTCAAACAAATTGACTGTATTAGGATAAAATATTTTTTTCATGATCCTTTTACTAATTTAGATGAATTAATTTAATGATAAAATAAGTAAATTTACTTACTTTATATGTTTTAATTTCATTAAAACAATTTTATATTTTGTTTTTTGTTCAATCAAATTAAAATTAATACATTACTCCATGAAATGAATATCCTAAAATGAACTTTTTTTATTCCTAAAGCAATAAAATTTACATTTTACAGATCATAAGATCCATAAAATATGTATTTACATATTTCTATAAGTATTTTACAAATTAATATGGTTAATATCTAAATATCTAAATGAAAAAAATGAATACTACTAGTTTATCATAAATATTTATTGATCTTGTTATTTAACTAAATACAATAAAATATTTATGAGGAAATTTTATAGGATAATGGTTGGCATTAAACACTTATCATCCTTTGGTTGTGGGTTCAACCCATACATCCTTACCAAGAACAATGGGTTATTACCCAGTATACAAGTGGAACATTTTATAAACTATATTAATATAATATAAAAAATAACTATGTTGTACATTCTTGAAATTTACTCATTAAATAAACTCTTCTCTATGCTTTTAAATACAACATTTTTTCAAATCCTAATAATAATATTTTACTATTTAATACAATGTCATTAATTATCATAATAACACTAAAGTTAATCAATAATTTTAAAATCATACCTCTAAAATATGAGGTAATTATTCCTCAAATATACATTCCACAAAAAATACTAATGTAATGAGTTGTATTTCCATCAATTTCTCCCAAACTTTCAGTAATATTAGTATACACCATTCACATAAAACGTAATAATATGTGTTTAATACTTAGAACATAAGATCGACCATAATATCATAATCCCATGATGGTACCCTTTACTCTTAAATTAATCAAGACATATGTGATTCTATGATAATCTTCAAATTTTTTCATTGGGTTATGATCCCTACCATATACATTCATATATCTATTTCCAAAGGTTTCTACTAAACATCCCTTGATAACAACTATAGAAATGTGACCCTAGTAAGCTATAAGACAGTGTCTAAAACCATTAAATTGAAATTATTACAAGGATTCAAATCACGAAGTACTAATTGGTTTAGTAGTATTGGAAAACTAAATACATACATGATTATCAAATTAAAAAAATACACTAATTACAACCTAATTATTTTCTTTTAAGTATAACTTTATTTGATCTAGAATATACTTTTATATATTTCAAAGTAAAATTCATGGAATATTGGGGAAGGGAAATAAAATAATGCTGATCTCAAGTGTATAATCATGGTTATTTATAATGGAAACAATAATGAATCAATGAGAATAATCAATATGGAATGGTAAACAATTGAATAATCATTCCATGTAATCAAGAAACAGATAAGGTGTGAGTAAAAAATATGGAAAGGTAACTAACCAAACACACATTCCATTTAAATAACTAGATAAGGAATAATCAATATAGAATGATAAATAACTGAACAAACATGGCATGTAATCAATAAACTGAGAATAAAATTCATCCACATATTTTTTTATTGTTAGTATATCATGGGTAATAATAACTAAATATGAACTAAGGTTGTGCTTAATTTTTGGATGTCGTGATTCATAGGAACATGAAACTATTACCGTCAATACCTTCCACAAGATAATATAAAATATATTCTGTGAAAAACCCACTAAGGATAGCCAACTGACTCATACCATGAAACAATAGATGAATCGAGGGGCTATCTATAAATGGTCCCCACCCATGTTGTACCTATCTAAATCATTCCTTATATATCAAATATTTTATTTAACAGATAAATAATGTGCCTTATCAAATATGCATTTTGAGTAAAAGATAAGGATGTATCAATATTTACCCAGCTACTAATATAACTATCAAAGTATACACCATATATAAAAATGGAATACATTTTAAGAAATAATAATACCCATGATATATAATATAGATATTTAATGTTTAGTGGTCACTGGAATATGAATAACTCAAGGGGATGTTAATGAATACAAAAATGGTTCTTGGATGTGAATGCCAATACTATACTTGGAAAAATCAATCATAAACCATCCATTAAAAGTATATGTATGGTAAAACATAAAAAATATCCCATGTGGATTAATAATTAAGGGTTGTTTTCATTTATTAAATAATGAAAATTTCATTAAAACATTCGTGTGGAAAATATAATTAAACATTCAAAGTGTTCCAAACCACTTTGAACCATTTGAATCATAATTCCCATAAAGGAATAACATTAAATGACACATATAATATCATGAGAATAAATATATTATTTATATATTCTGTAAAATGAGTATTATATACACCTCCTAAAATAATATAGGTATATAAGATAACAAACATCTAATAGAAAGAAAATTGTGAAAAAAATCCATTATCACTTTGGTAAAATTGAAACTGTATATGCATAGGTAAAATTAAATAAATGAAACTTTTAAATTACATGAATATAAAGTAATACATGATATAATATATTAAAATGGTTATTATAGACACCATACAAAAGAAGTAAGTGGTGAATATGACATTTATCTAAAAGATTAAGAAGTGGGATTAAAATCCATTAAATTGTGTTTATTTTTAGTTTAACATCCTTTAAACTCTTGTATAATTTTTATAAACATGTTAATAACTTATTATAAACCCATATTAATATTTATTATATCATATATGATCTTCTAATAATATCGTATTGCCCATTTTTTGATAATATTTCATTATTTTCACTATTTAGGGTGTTAACCACCTAGTTTTTCGTGTAAGTTTTGATATGTTATTTATTTTTCTTTTAAATATAATATAATTTAATAATATCATGAATTTAAAACATTATTTATATTTAATATATATATATTATATATGTATTTATTTTAATCCACAATATTTGGAGATTGGAAATGAGATACAGTGTTTATGGAGATGGTAATCTGTATGTACGCACAAATACTATTTTCATATTCATATGATATAAAATAAAATTAAGTGATATAGAAATATACAATTATTAAAATATCATATTTATTCCATATATATCAAAAATTAACATTTAATATATCCTTAATAAATTCCATGTAATGTGTGAATGAATCACAACGCTTTGAGGAGACAGTATTCCACACGCCCACAATACAATGTTATCGTGTCCCCACAAAATGGAAAGCATGATGGTATGTGTTAAATAGAAATTTACTATGAATATTTAAATTATAAAAATTATTTATTTTATACGTCAAATATAAATCAATCATTATATATAATCATGAAAGGTAGTAAGGGAATAAAAAATGACATTAGCTCGCGAGGTGGTAGGAAACTGTACACACGAATGATGATTATGTATCCCATATGATGTATTTGAGATAAATTGTATGAAAAACTATTAGGATAAAAAAATCATTATATTTAATATAATTAAGTTATTATATAATCATTATACAAAAAATAATTTAAGGGGTTGATAAGTAAATGGAATAAAAGTGATTATTGAAGTGCATTACCTCTTATTCGGGTAACTCATTTTGGTTTATTCTAATTGACTTACGTGGTAAGATTAAATCACAAATAGAGGTTTATAGGATTATTGGAGGGATTATGTGTGGTTATTTATTCAGGATTAGGATGATCAAATGTCTTGAGAGATTTGAATAAGTGGGAGGGATGAGTGCCAGTTTATAGTGGAGGAGGAGTGACATTCATGTAAATATAAAATGGTAAACACTGTTGAGAGGACTACCTTACATCATGTGATTCAATGAATGAAAATATTTTGATAAGTGGTAGGATATTGTTGAAATATTTTCGTATAATGGATTTCTTACAATTCTCTTGATCATTTTGTTCCTTAAGTTTAAGGTTTAGTCACTTGTTAAGCTAATTTTTCTCTAAATTATTGTAATTAATTTTAATTTCATTCCGTAATATATTTGTTAAAAAAACTAATTTGAACATATTGGACATCATGAATTATACTGAATAAAGATACAGAATAAATTTTTCCAAATTAAAATCCCAATAGTGATAGAAATTAATTTAAAATTAATCCCATATATGAGATGAAAAAGTGGGGTGTTGAAGTAAAATTGTTCAAATGTTAGAAATGTTTTTCCATCCAATTTCAATGTCAAATTGGTTAAAAATACCTAAATTAGATTTATTTATTTATAAATAAAACAAATATATATTATAAAAAATTATAATATAATTTTACCATATAAATAAATGAGACAAATAAAACATTTTTGAATTAAAAATCAGATTTTTTTAGTACTAATCATTAAAAGAAACTTCTTAGAAAAATACCAATAAATCACCATAGTATTGTTTTTAAATTATTATTTAAAAAAATTATTTTTATTTTATCTAAGAAGATTTAGAAAAGTGTCAAATTTTATTTTTAAAATATGTGCGCCATTAAAATATGGTAAATTTACTTTTTTGAAAAATACAATTTTAAAGCATAAAACTATATTTATTCTGATATGATAACTATAAAATATATTGAATATTTATAAAAAATATTTGATATAATATATTTTTTTCATTAATATAATTAAATTATAGTAATTATTTTAATTTATTATGATAAAACACATTTGGCGCATAATAATAGTTTCTATAAAGACATCCCCTTTTTATTCAATTGTTTCCTATATTCATTTATAATTAGTTGGTAACCAAATAATGAAAAAATATAAATTAATATGTTATAAAATACTATTCATAACATCTAATTTAAAATCTATACCATATCTTATTATATTAAAAGGTAATATTTTAATAATATGTTATTTTTTGGTAAAACTCAGTCTTCCGTGTAATGAAAGCTATCAAAGAAAGTCTTTGTCATGTGTAATGCAAGAAAACCTCTTTGTTCTAGTTAGATAAATCTAAAAATTATGTTTTATGTAAAACAATCTAGGTTTATTGATGTCTATAATATATTCTACTATAAAGACTGAAATTATTTAAATATAAATATATCATAATGTCTCCAGTTTTTATATTATTATATATACTTAGTTTTTTCTTTTATACAGTTCATAAAATAAAATATCCTTATTTTAGAATTTTGGGGAGTAATATATTTTTATATCATAAATTTTACTAATGTCTTTTTTAAAGGTTGTTATGTTTACTTGATAAGGAATATGTAAGAGTCCTTTAATAAATTCAAATATTTCAAGAATGGAGTAGTGAATTAATATGGAATGAAGATAAAGAAGTTTTAATTGGATCAAGGTGGTGAATATCTTAACCAAGAGTTTATCAAATTTCTATGATTGTTTGTTATTATTTCTCAATTAAATCCACTTTAAACACCATAATGGAATGATGTTTCTGAAATTAGGAACCATACCTTGTTCGATAAGGTATGTTCAATGATGACTCATGTAGGATCTCTATTGTCCTTTTTGGGATATAAAATAAAACATATGGAATCTAAATTAAATCGTGTACCAAATGAATTTGAAAATAGAATATGCTTCATGTTATCGAATAAAATGAAACATATTTTGTCACAAACACATGTATGGGGATGTGAGGAATTTGTTAGCGTTGTATCAGGGAACAAACTAATACCTTGAAGAATAACGTGTATCTTTAAAGGGTGTCCTAATGAAAGAAATTGTTACTCCCAATACAACCCCTTAGATAAGAAAGTATATATCTCCAGATAAGACACGTTTATTAATAGGGATTACATCCTAAAGAATGATAGTAGGAATAAGATTGACATTGTTGAATTTTATTCTCATGATATAATATAATTGGTATATGAACAAATTCCATAGGTCCCCACATAATAAGTAATTCCTATAAGACAAGTATCATGTAGGAGCACTAGAGAGGTAAGAATACTAGAGAGATATAATTTTCAAGTAACTGAAGATGAACACTCTCTTGTGGTTGAAAATAAATAAACTCTCTCCTATAATAATGTACTAGGGACATCAAAATATTCCATATGGAATTAAGACATGAATTTGGAAATATATTCCATATTTCAAAATCATTCTTAGGCTACAGATGATCATCTAGTTTATTTAAAGCCTATTATGTATAAAAGGGTAATCGAGATAAAAATTGACATTGAAGGTAATGTTAATACCTATAAAACAAGGCTACGTGATAAGGGGCTTAATATATATTAATGAATTTATTAGGATGAAACGTTATCTAAAATTTCCATGTCAAAATCCATCATAAATATTCTTTTTGTATTATCTTACAAAGAGTATTACATTTGGAAGATGGATGAAAAAAATAGAATTCTCTATTGGGAACCATCAGAAATATTTCTACATGATAAAACTAGAAGGGTTTTTGACTATTGGTTATGATAAAAGGATTTGAAAATTATAGAGATTCATTTATGCATTGAAGCATGCATCCAAGTCATGGAACATTGGATTTGATTAAACTATAAAAGAATTTTTTTTAATTAAGAACAAATTTGATCCCTGTTATTACAAACAGATTTTTGGGAATTCATTGTTTATCCTAGGAGTATATTTTAATGAAATATTACTTATTGTAAATGACATATCAATCTTATAGTATTTTAATTACTAGTTAAACTAGTGTTTCTAAATGAAGATAATTAGTGAAGGAGCCTATATTTTATGGATCAAGATCTTTTGGAATAAATACAAGAGGCTACTAGGATTATGTTATAGTTCATACATTCACAAGATATTAATGTTATTTAGTATGGACCAATATAAGAGGTTATTGGTTCTAGTTTCCCTTTGTATATAACCTTCCAAAAAAATGTGTCCTCAGACACAACAAGAGAAATATATAATGGGTAAGAACTCATCTACTTCAATGATATGATCAATCATATGTTACATGATATGAACTGGACTAGATATTATCTATTCATTTAGATTGGTTGGATGATATCAATCTGATCTAGGTGATCAACATTGATATGTTGTTAATGTTATCCTTATGTATCTGAGAAGAACCAAGGGTATGTTCTTGCTTTATTGATGAAACATAGAGATAATCATCAAGGGTTACAATGATGCTAGTTTTCAAACAGTTTAAAATGATATGAAGACATAGTTAGGATATGTTTTTAGTCTCAATAGAGGAAAGTTGATTTTGAAGTGTTCAAAGTTTCCATCCATTCATCAATTCGACAGTGGAGTATTAGTATATAGTGGCTTAGGATACATCCAAGGAATCTATTTGGTTATAAAAAAAATCTAGAAGCTTGATGTTGTGCCAGTATTTAATGAACTTATCATGTTGAATTGTGATAATACTACATTGATGGATCTCGCAAAATAATCAAGTTTAGTCCAATGGAAAAAACACATACATTAGAAGTATCTCCTCTTGAGATATTCTTCATAGAGGGTTTATGTTTCTATACTAATATTTCCCATAGTAGAAAATGTAGTGGACCCTTTGAAAAAAATTCTCTCTCAGATTAAGCATGAGTATCATGTGAGATATAGAAGACTAATGATATTAGAAATTTTCTCTAGTGTAATTCAGAGTCTATTGGATTTGGTTCCCTAGAACCAACATATCTACAATTTATGATTAAATTTATTCATTTTTTTGAATATTAATAAACAACTTAACACATCATTATTGTCCTTCAATGTGACATAGTTTGTGATAATAAGTCATTTTAGTTCCTAGTTATGATGAAGACCTAGAAGTTCCATGAGAGAATTCTTAAATATATGTTCTATAGCCAGAAAAAATTAATTGAGTGGCATAAATGATACAAGCTATCAAGGGATTCTACTCATAGTAATTCAAGGCACCATCCCATGGAGTATGTCGTTATTAATTTCCAATGTATAAAATTATTAGAATGACAATAGGTAGTTGGAAATTCATATTTATATTTTTCATTGGATGATCTTATCTGCATAATTTTGTATTGATCCTTAGACATGAAGATAATTATTAATGGATTTTATGAGTTGTGTAAATTGATGTATTGATTAAAGCTAAGAGGATATATGTTCATGTCGAAGAATGATATTTTGGTTGCATCATGTGAAATAAGTCATTAATGAATAATGTGATAATGGATTTTTACCTTCTATTCATTAATACAAGATAATATTTCAGGTCCTTTAATTGAAATGACATAGCCAAAATAAATCCATGGATATGGTGTTCTGTAGGAATATTCAATTTAAATAAATTCAAATAAAAAGACCTAGATCAAATAGGTTGGTGGCACCAACATGCAAATTGTTATGTCAAAGATATCATGATAAGGTTATTATATTACATAGTAAGTGTCTACATGAGGTATTATGATTTTTGTTACATGAACATATTTATCTATGGTTTCCTTTGTGTATTTATATATGTTGACCTTGGACTTTAGGATGGTTCGCCTAATTCCATTGATAAATATGCCTATAGGGTTTCACACTAAGTGTATCTAGAATCTCAATTAAATAGTAATATTATATATTACATAATAATTTGAATAAATATTATTCTTTTATGTGGTTTAAATATTATTAATGTTTTCTTGATCGTATATATTCCTTCACTTGTCATTGAAGAGAATATTTTGTGAGTGCAATATTTAATAAATATTTATTTCCTATTTATTGAATATAATATATATTTATTTTCTCATGAATATTCTAGTAATATATATTTAATAAATAAATAGTCATTATTCAAGTCTTCATAAATATTTTGGAGTAATAGAGAAATGAGTTTAATGGTCAAGAGAGAAATAATTTATATTGAATATTTTTGAATAAAATTTTTTTAATTTATTTCATGAGTTTAGTTCATTCCAACTAAAAATAATTTTAATATTATTATTATAGACATTGGTTTATATATGGATTAGATAAATAATAATTATTCATGTGAAATTATTGATTTATAACCCCAATAATGTATAAACCCAATTATATTATTTTCTTGGTAGCCAATTCATTTTTTCTGTTCACAATGCCATCTGATGAGAATCCTCATGAAGATATAGGGAGATCCATCTCCAAAAATGATCCAATTAATAGAAAGTGAACCTCATCCAATAATACTATCAATTATAGATAGATCATAGAGAATCCTTCTTGAAGTGATTCTCAGGGCGATAAAAGGAGCATGACGAAAGCAATAGCTTATGTCGTTCTAGAACATGGAGAATCATATGGTGACAATTTGAGATTCATGGAGCACATGTGGATAATAGATGGATCGAATCTATACCCGACTCCTATAAAAAAATGATTGTATAACATTGATATGTTCTTAGATGCATCATCAAAGTAATAATTAATTACAAGGTAATTCTTAATTGTTTAAATTGATTATATATAATATGGAACGATCACGTGTCTTGGTTCCTTTGTTGAAATTAATTTAATCATTGATTCAATTACATTGATAATGGAATTTATTGTTTTGTAAATATCACATTAATCATCGATTATTATAAATATCCAAGTTGGGCATTCCCCATTTAGTACTTCCGCTATGCCCGAAATCATTAAATGCTATAATTAGTATGCCTGTAAAAGTAAAAATTAAAGGAAATTTAATAACCTTAAATAAGAGACATGAATAATTTCCAAATAATTATATAATTATTTTTAATGGTCACATATGAAATAAATGGAATAAAAATGGTCCAGTTAACCCGCTTCTTCCCAAATAGATCGTTACCATCTCTAGATAAACTATTTAAATGGAATATCTAGTATAACATGGTTGTTTCCATATCCATAAATAATAATTTTTCCATTGGATTAAAATGATTTGGAAAATTAGAATATAAGTTAATTTTTAAAAAACATGTTATATGCTTAGAGGAATACAACGATGTTAAACCTTAACTAATATAAATTATTAATTTAATAGATTTTATTAAATTGAAAAACATGAAATAAATAATAATAAATTCATTATCCATGTGATTAAATTATTATTTATTTATAGTTAACTATTAATTTTATAAAACATTAAACATTAAATTACATGTAATTAAACATTAAAATATAATATTTAATAAATAACTTTTTATAGAAATGAAAATATTATATTTGAAAATTTTAAAAATTATAAATATTTCAAAAAAGTAATAATTTTTTTAATATAGAAATTTATTTTCAAACTCTCATTGAATTGTATTTTTTCTAAAACAATATAAAATTAATAATTTTTTTATGTTGAAAATAATAATATCAATCACTATTCAAAAAAATAAAAATAAAAAAATTATTCTTAAAAAATAAATTTTATAAAATTTTATAAAAAATTAAAAAAAATTGAAAATTATCCATTTAAAATATTTTATTTGATATTTACAAAGAATTAATAATTTATTACACCTATTAAGAAAATCTTATATATATATATATATTAAAAGTAAAATTCAATTCTTTAAAATAATTTGAAATAGAAATATCATCATCATAAAAAATTATTAAAACTTCATATGGAAAATTATCATTAAAATTTTATACTATAAAATTATGTTCAGAGTGTGTACATTAGTAATTTGGTAAATAAATTTAAAAATTATATGATAACTTTTACTATAATTTTATGGTATAAAGATCCACTGTAAAAAAAACTAAATAGAGTCCCTATGGATTATCAATGGAAAATTCTCATTGGAAAATTCACTTGAAATTGCAGTAATGAATTATAAAATATTTTTTTATATAAAAATTATTCTAAAATTTTACACTCAAAAAAGACACTATATAAGAAGTTTTTTAATAAAATTTTAGTCAAAATTAAATTCATTCCAATATAAAATTAATATGGAAGGTTCAATTTTTTTTGGAAAATTTATATCAAACCATCCATTGAAATATTCTAATTGAAACAATCACTATAACCGTTCAATACCAGCATTGAAAAGGAAATTCCCCTAGAAACATCCCATGGAGAATTAAAGTGGAAATATATACTATAAAATTACAATTTTTTATTAGAATTCATTTGAATCTTTGGTTGGAAAATTTCTGTTGAATGATTCACTATATCAATTATGTGGAAACTTCTAATGGAAAATTATAGAGGAAACATTCTGTGGAAAATCAAACCAAAAATTCAAGTGGGAACATGAACTCAAAAATTCCCATTTATAATTTTTAATCAAAATTTGTGTAGAAATAAATTCAGGTTTTTCATTCTGCTAAAAATTATTGTTAAAATATGCACTCAGAAATTTTAATTCAACATTTCAATAAAAAAATAGTGTTTAATCTTATTATTTAAAATCTCTTGAAACCTTTAATGGAATAATCTGGTATAAACGTTCACTAAAAAATTCCACTACCAATTTCTATTGGATAATTCAAGTGAAGATTTCACTATAAAATTCCCACGAAACTTCAATAGGAAAATTATAGTCATATGATCCACTAGATGTTTTACTGAAATATTCTATTCAACATTCGCATATAAATATTCATTTATTTTTTTAAAATTACAATGTAAATATTAATTTTATAATTCTAGTGTAAACATTGATTGGATGTTCTTATAGATTGTTCATTGGAAGTTCCATCGTAACATTTACAATAAGTTCTAATTAAACATTCAGCGGATGTTCCAATAGATATTTCATTGAAAATTTTCAACAAACATTTACCTAAAGATTCATTGTTATATTTAAGAGTAAAATAATCTTTATTAATGGTAAAATAATGGCATGTAATTGTAAAATAATGTTTTTTATGGGAAAAATAATGGTATGTAGTGTAAAAAAAGGTTATGTAAGGGTAATACTAATGTTACGTAAGGGAAAAACAAAGTTCAATAATTGTAATTTAATGTTTATTATGGGGAAAAAGTTATATAAATGTAAAATAATCTTAAGAAATAGTATACCAAAGTTCAGTAAGGGTAAACTAATGTTAGTAAAGGGTAAACTGATATGATTTAAGGGTCAAAAAGTTAATTAATTCAAATATAATGTTTTAATGGGTAAAACAAATTATGTATGGGTAAAAAAAAGTTATGTAAGGTTAAAAACAGTTATGTAACAGTAAAATTAATGCAAATATGGGTAAAACATTGTTAATAAGGGTAAAACTAAAGTTATATGATGGTAAAACAATGTTATGTATGACTAACATTAATTTATGTAATGGTAATAAATTTTTATATAAGGGCCAAACAAAATTAATCAAGAGTAAAACTATGTACTGGAAAACTAAAGTAAATTAAAGGAATGATAATGTCATGTAAGGGTAAACTAAAGTTATTTTAGTGTAAAATATGTTAAGGGTAAAAATAATGTTACATAAGAGTAATAAAAAATTAATTAAGGGTTATCTAAAGATAAGTTATGGTAATAAAATGTTATGTAACATTAAACTAAAGTTATGTAATGATAAAAAATATTTAATGGTCTAAAAAGTTCATTATGGATAAACTAAATTGATGAAATGGTAAAAAATGTTTTGTATGTTTAAAACTATAGTTAAGTATTGGTAAAAATGTTATATAAGGGGTAAAAAAGGGCATGTAAGGGTAAT
This sequence comes from Viscum album, assembly GCA_963277665.1. Taxonomy (NCBI): domain Eukaryota; kingdom Viridiplantae; phylum Streptophyta; class Magnoliopsida; order Santalales; family Viscaceae; genus Viscum; species Viscum album. Next base: position 45,167,701 of record OY728162.1, read on the forward strand.
ATAATGTGAAGTAGGGAAAAACATAGTTAAGTAATGGTAAAACTAATATTGAGTAAGTTTAAAACAATGTAAGGAAATGTTAAACTTATGTTATGTTAGGGAAAACATTCATTATGAATTTTACACTATGTTCTAGGAAAATTTCACTATAACTTTTTGTGGAACATTCCCTGAATGATCCAGTGAAACTTGCACTAGAAGTCGTGTGAAATTTACAAATAATGTCTCATTGTAACTTTCACTGGATTTTCAAATAAAAATTTCATTATAGATATTCAATGAATATTTCTAAAATAACGTTTCCTTGAAAATGTTTTGTGGAAACGTTACTGATGAAGAACACAATGTTCATTAAAAAATGTAATGAAAATATCCATTAATTTTTTTGTGAAATATTTTATTAGAATATTAAAATACAAATTTTTAATCATATATCACTGTAAAATTGAAATGGAAAATAATAATTGTAAAATCTAGTAGAAGCATCTAATGGAAAAATATAGTGAAAATTTACAATCGAAAATTTTAGTATTCTCTATAAGAAAACTCTAGTGGAAAATTGCACTAGAAAATTCTAGATCAAAAACCCCACTGGACAATTCAACATCCATATCAAAATATAAGTATAAACATTTATTATAATGTATATGGAATCATCCATACGATATTCTACTAGAAATCTTTGTTGAATTATTACAATGCTATGTTTAAATTCCACTGAAACTTACATTGAAAGTTCCACTAGAAATTCTAGTGAAACATCTATTGGAAATTCCACTAAAACACCCACTATAAATTCATGTGCACTATTAATTAGAACATATACTTAATTTCCAATAAGAATTTATAGTGAAACTACCATTTGAATATTCTTGTGGGAACATACACTTTAAAATTCTTGTGTTAACATCAACTTCCACTTCAATATTAATTGAAAAATATCTCAGAAATTACATATAAATTTCTATTATAAATTCCAATAAAACTTCCCTAAAAATACTAGTGATATTTCAAATAAACAATCAGATTTTAGACAAATACTCTAAAAATTAAATGGAAGCTTCAAATACAACTTAGAAATTCTAGTGAATCTTCCAATAGAAATATTGATGAAGTTTTCAGTGAAATATTATGTTGGAGACTTTCATGGAAATAATACATATATAACTTCAACTAATACATGAAAATATCAATTGAAACATTCACTAGAAATTATAATGAAATATATGTTGGAATTTATGGAGAACCATCCACCAGAAATCAAGTGAAACTTCTCCTTAAAATTCAACTTAAAGTTGTTATTGAACATTCCATTGTAAATATCCATTTAAAATGCACTATATCTTCCATTGTAAATTCCACTAAAACTTCCACTACAATTTCCTGTGTGACCTCCTATGAAACATTCTATCAAAAAATTTCCCGTTAAAATTCCATTTGTATATTCAAATTCCATATGAAAATTTCAGTTGGAAATTTCATAAGAAACTCTCGTAAAAATTCATTTGGAATAGTCAAGTGTAAAAAAAGAAACATACACTGATCGTATATGGAAAATATCACTAAATAAATTTAGTATAAAACTCAAAATAAAGGTTTTCATAGAATATTTTATTGATTCAACAAGAAACATTATAGTGAAATTTTATAATAAAATTTATCATTGTAATTTTTAGTGGAATTTTTATTAATATTATTCACTAGAAATTTCAATTAAATTTTTTTAGAAACATACTCTAAAAATTTTAAAAAAAACATTAGCTATAATTTTCTATGTTTTTTTATTACATAATAAATATTATTTTATCCTTCCATAGAAACACATATGTTTTACTGAATTAATTAAAATAAAAATTATTATGATTCATAAATAATTTTTTGTAAATTAAAAAATAAATTTTATCAAATTTTATAGAAATAATAATGTTTTATTTATACAAAACAAATACCCTTTAAATCCATTTATATAACACTATTTTTTATACTTGGTACAAATAAATTTTTTTATGAAGATCAATAAAATTACAATAATTTATTTTTTCTCAAAAAAATATTATACTTTTAAAAATAATATATGTCATTAAATACTAAATAAAAATTATTAATTTTATTCAATATTCGTTTATGCAACTACAAAATTGTATGAATTTAAATATATGAGAGTAAAGCTATTCGTTTTCCCATATTTTATTAAAAAAGTTATTTTTGTCACATAATTATTTTAAAAATATGTAAATCAATTTTTTTAATCAATATAAACATTACATTTTTTTAATATATTTAGTATTACAATACAAAAAATCATTAATGAATAATTTATTTTAAAAAGATTGAATTCACTTAAAAATATTAACTAATACTTATTGATTTTATAAAATTATTTATTTTTTTAAAAAATCTATTATTTGGTTTTTTGGGAAGACATATTAATTCTTTTTATATAATATATATAATAACATTTAAAAATACAATCAGTTTAAAAATATATTAAACTTCTTATTATTTATTTAATATATAATATAATATTAGTTTCAATGATAAAAAAATTGATACTGCTCATGTATTTTTAAATGCTGATATTTTTTATATAAGACCAACATTCCCTTTTGTCTATCCCCTTCCCCCATCACGACCCATGTGTATAGATATATGTTTCATCATCCATAATTATCACTAGATGGTACCATATTTTAGGAAATGCGTGATGAAAATATTGTTCTGAGATGCATCAAGACAAGATTTTTCTTGAAAATAAAGAGGATTAAAGATTGATTTTCTTTTTTGTAGAAAATATAAATAATAGGGTTGTGGTAAATTTTATTTCTCAATATGGACCTTAGAATGTAGGGTTGTACTAAAAAAATGTCAAATTGGGGTCTGTTGTACCCACACCATGCCTTATGAATATTAAAATATTTTAATAGTAATAATTATTAATTAAATTATTAAATATTAATTATATTTTTAGTAACTAAATATGGTAATTAATTTTTCAATTTTAGTAATTTGATAATTTATCACAAATTATGTTAATAGTATTATGAATTTTTATTTAGTCCCCAAATTCCTAATTCAAGGATTTAATGATTATTAATTATTAACTACATTATTTTTATAATTACTTACAATATATATAAAAAGATAATAATTATATTTTTAATTAATTGTTGTTATTTTTTAAAAGTAAACCCAACCCAACCCATTTACAGTTCACAATATTCCCAGTATAGAAAATTCCCTTACAGTTCTCTAGACTCTTGGTCTTGAATACACCACATGGATTCAACTTGTTAAAAGGTCCCCTCTCTATGTGTCCAATCACTATCAAGAGTATTAAATCAACAGGTGTGTACTTTCGATGATAAAGTACAACAAGTTGCAATTGAATTCTCATCTCTATGGAAACAAGCAGGAGATAAGGTTTCCACCTCAATTCTTCCTTACATTGGCCGTTATTCCATGTGTTAGCACCATCTACCAATGTTGCATTATCTTCACACTAACCCACTAGGATAGGTTGTTGCAACCTCGAGTCATACATATGTCAGCCACTTATGCATCCCCTTCTCTGTGGAAATACATCGACCAACATCAATTCCACTTCCCATAAAACACTATATATCCCTAAACGGGCCCATACATATTCATTATAGGTCCAAGACCATCATAGCCTAAAATTCCTAACCTCAATGTCAACCCGAGAAGTGTGCATCCTCCAACAGCAATGTCACCAAGAAGCCATAGGCATGGTCTCCATTGACTAGCCCTCTCCTATATCTGAACAATTAATGGGATCCTACAAATAATGTGTTTCCATGTTACCAAATGATGATCAAACCCTTCCACATGTTCCTTCATCTGTCACTCCACCAAATGACGCCGCCATCTCCAACCATAACAGCCATCTCTAACTGTTATTGTCATAGTTGAACCAGCCAATCATTTCCAATGTTTGTACCATCCACTATCATTCCTAAATTTTGTTTATCATAACACATCACACTACTGACCGAGAGAGGTTTTCCCCAACACAAGTCCACCATATGCCTACAGTTTTTCCTGATGGAGAAATTTCCAACAACATGATAGGTGGATGGTGCACCAAACCCACCATCCCCATGGATGCTTCAAAATTGGGTGTTGCACATATTAATGGTGTAGGCTCCCATTGTTGAAAGTATATGGTTATTGGTAGAATAGTTATGTCAAAAATGGTATCATCCAACACAGATATATATATGGAGGCCTTAGGGTTCCACCTTCAACAATAATGTCTGATTTGAGCCAAGGGAGAGCTATATTGTGAGAGGGCCATGAGAGCTCCATGTGAGAGTGAATTAAAGGGTAGAGTTGGAGGGGTAATTGTAATCCTTTGTTCTTTTTGAAATAAAGATTGTGTTTTTTCTAATTATTAATATATTATCTATCATCGTGGTTTGAGAACCACATCAAGTGGTATCATATCCAGTTCCGGCGAAACGTTGATGGGCAGTGGAAATTTTCTGGTGACCGGAAAATTAAATTTTCTCAGAATCAAGTTTTCAAGTCATATTCCAGAAGTGTGGGTCAAGACGACTCCAATGGCCTAAACAACATTGAAAATAGAGCTAAAACGAGATTCCCAGAACTGGTCAATGTTTTGAAAAACAATGGGTGGTAATGTACCACCTTGCCGGAGTAGAAGGTATTGTTCTAACACCAGGGACTTTTCTGCAAATTTTTATCTTCTGTTCCAGCGTGCCACATCATTGACACATCATTGTCACTTCATCGGATGATATTGACCATTAATACTATATTAATCATAACATGATCAATAGGTATCCAATTTGGACAATCTAGGAGTTTATTCCACCATTTTCAACCATTATGGATGCATCTGTGATCTCGAGTTTTCCAGATTCTGCACAATTTTTTTCAGAATTGATATTCCATGGAGGGGCCATCTACGGGAGGTGGGCGAGGGGCTGGAAATGGATTCCAAAGGCAGAGCAGATATATGGATGGTAGGATACCAACATAAAAATTCTACCATTGTGACATAATGGGTAATATGAAATGGAAATGCCGAAAGTTGCTACATGAAAAGAGTCACAGTAGAAATCTACAAAGAATAAATGGGGACGCGAACAAGATAGTCTCTTGAAAAATCACACTTTTCTCTAAATATAATGTAGAGATATTCTTCCATACATTAGGACAAGACATTGAATGGGTGGTCGATACTACTTCATCGTACCACATCATGCTGCATCATGAGTATTTCTTGAATTATCAATCTGGTGACTTTGGTGCAGTCAAGATGGGGAATACTAATTTAGAGGAGATTGTTATAATGTGTAATATCCATGTCAAGATGAGCATTGGATACACAATCACCCTAAAGGATGTTCATCATGTTCAAAGTCTTCGACTCAACCTCTTATCAGGTATATTCTTTGATCGATAAGGAAATGATAACATCTTCAGAAATGGAGCATCGAAGAAGATAAATGGATCCATCATCATCGCTTGAGGACACATTTGTGGTACATTTTACAATACTCACGTTAAGATATATGAATAGAGCCTCAACATGATGGAAAGAGAAATTTAATCCAATATGTGGCACAGAAGGGTCGGCCATATGTGTGAAAAAGGGTTATATACCCTAAAAAAGAATAATTACATTAGTATTGACAAGTATTCATCACTTAATCCTTGTAAATACTACTATTATGGGAAGAAACATAGAGTCTCATTCAATAATGCTTCATCACGGAGATCGGAGTTGCTGGATCTAGTGCACTATAATGTTTTCTGACCCATGGAGGTGGATTCAATCAAAGGTAATAATAATTTTCTATCATTTATTGATGATGCATCTAAAAGGGTGTGGGTGTTATTCATGCATATAAAGGACCAATTGATGGACTACTTCAAGATGTTCAATGCCATGGTGGAGTGTGAAACTGGAAGGAAGTTGAATTGTGCTCATTCAGACAACATAGGAGAGTACACAACTAGTGAATTTGATGCCTATTGCAGGAGTTAGGGTATCCGTCTTGAGATGAAGGTCCATCGCACCACACAACACAATGGAGTTGAAGAAAGTATGAATAGAACCATCCTGGACAAGGTCAGAAGCAAGATGAGTTTGGATAATCTCCCAAATCCATTCTGGGGAGAATCTATTAATGTTTCATGCTACCTCATCAAATGATCACTATAAATCCCACTGAATTTTGAGATTCCACAAAATAGATGATCTGTTAAACATCCCTATTACTCTCATTTATGAGTATTTGGATGATTTGAATTTGAACATGTATTGAAGGATCTCAGGAAGTAACTAGATGAGAGATATGCGCCATGCATCTTTATCAACTATGGAGACGAGGAGATCAGATACAATCTTTGGGACCCGATGGAGAAGAAGGTGATCAGAAGTAGAGACGTCATGTTCCCTAAGAACCAGACAATCGAGGACATTCAAAATCCTTGAATGTCTCGAATGGAAAGTGTCGAGGACTCAATTCATGATCCAACACCTATACCATAACCACCTATCATTGAAGAGGAGATGGTTAAAGAAGACTCATCGAAAATAAACTAGGATTAGATGTAGGAGGATATTGAGCATGGGAGGCTCAATCTTCTCTATAAGAAGTTGCAGAACCATCACAGGAGCTAGGTGATTTTGTGTCTCCCAAACCTAACATTTCACAGGTTCAAAGATCTTCATGAGGAAGGATTCAATCCAAAAAATATTCAAACTCAGATTACTATTTGATGACTGATGAGGGGGATATATAATGATACCAAGAAGCAGTGTCTCCTCCCGAAAAACACAATTGGATGCATGCGACGGAGGATGATATGGAGTCTATGATGGAGAACCCAACATACAATTTGGTGGAATTACCCAAAGGTAAGAAGGCACTTAATAACATTAGGGTATTCAGGTTAAATAAGGATGAAAGCAAAAGGGAGGTCAATCAAAAATCTCGATTAGTATTCAAGGGATTCCTTCAAAAGAAAGGAGTCCAATTTGATGATATCTTTTCACCCTTGGTGAATATGTCTTCAATCTGAGTCATTTTAGATTAGTGGATAGCTTGAACATGGATCTTGTACAGATGGACGTGAAGAAATTTTTTTTCATGGTGACCTCTCTAAGGTGTTCTATATGAATCCGGATGAAGGATTTGACGTTTATGGACTACAAAACCTCGTCTGTAAATTGAATAAGAGCTCGTGCAGACTGAAATAGTCTCCCAAGAAGTTGTAAAATAATTTTGACTCATTCATGGTTATTCATGGCTATAAGAGGACACAAGTCGACCAGTGTTTCTACATACAAAGATTTATGGATGGTAACTTTATTTATCGTATAATTTATGTTGAAACATGTTAATCATTGTGAAGGTTGTAGCACATATTATCTAGTTTAAGAAAAGCTATCTAAGTCTTTTTATATAAATAAAATGGGAGAAGCTTAACAAATTTTCGGTATGCATATAATTCATGATTGAAATAGGATGTTTTTATGGATATCTTTGGATATGTATGTTGAACATGTTCTAAAATGTTTAAGCATGGACAGATCAAATCTTGTAAGAATTCACATTCCAAGACATTTGATGTTGAGAAAGAGTTCATTATTGTCTTATAAAGAAGAAATTGAGGTGATAGAGATGATACCATACACCTCAGAAGTTAGAATCTTAATGTACTCTATGGTTAGTACGAGACCTAACATTTCCCATACAAGGGAAATCATGATCCATTTTCTCTCTAATCTTAGGAATCAGCATTGGGATACAGTTAAGTGGATTCCGAGGGATCTCAAAGGTACTTCAAAGCTATGTTTGTTCAATGAGGGGAGATGAACCGATCTTGGAAGGCTATATAGGTGGATATATAGATGGAGATCCTGATAGAAGGAATTCTACATCAGGATACATATATACTTTTGTAGGAGGATTTCTATCATGGTAGTCAAGTTTTCAGAAGTGCGTTGCTTTTTCCACTACAGATGCATAATACATTACTTCTTCGGAAGCTGGAAAAAAGTTTTTGAGGATAAATAATTTTATTCAGGAGCTCTAAATCAGCTAGAAGGAGTACTAAGTTAATTTCGATAGTCAATGTTATTTGGACTTCTGCAAGAACACCACGTACCATTCTCAGACGAAGCACATCGACATTCTCTTTCATTGGATACATAACGTGATGGATCTATAGCTGATGCGAGTTATGAAGATCTACAGGAAGGAGAACCCAACATAAATTTTGACAATGGTGGTTGCATTGGTGAAGAAAGTCCATTTCAGATGCTCCAGAAGATAGAAACCAGAAGTGTATAATTGATGGAAAAATCTCCAGATGCATGATAGGTGGATGGTGCACCAACCCCCCATCGCATTGGCTACTTCAACATTGGATGTTTCACATGTTAATGGTGTAGGCTTCCATCGTTGAAGGTAGGTGGGGATTGGTGGAGGAGTTGTGTGAAACACAGACTCCTCCACCATGACTATATATATGGAGGCTTTGGGGTGCCTCCTTCGACAATCATATGAGATTCTAGCAAAGGGAGAGCTCTATTGTGAGAAGGATGGGAGAGCACCATGTGAGAGAGAAATAAAGGGAGGTGTTGGAGGAGTAATTGTAATATTTTTTCTTGTTGAAATAAAGATTGTGTTTCTTCCCATTCTTCCACTATTATATCGCATCATGGTCCGTGAACCACACAATTTCTTACTATTATCACCATCTATAGTCATTCCTTTTTCATCACCCATAATGACTGGGAGAAGAGGTCTCCACCATGAGTCTGCACTGCACCGACTGCTTGTAATGCCCCTCCCCCAACGAAATCCATCATCGACCATCACTTCCAACATGATCCATATGAATTGGTCTATCTTTCTCCACCCTATGATAACTGTTACACATTGTTACCAAGTAGATAATTTTATTATTTATTACTAATTGTGTTAGTATTATTATAATTATTAATTTATCTCAAAACTCAAGATTATATCCTCTTATAATTATTAATTATAAATCAAATTAGTTATATTATTAGTGAATTAATTTATTACAATTTATTAATTATATTATTAATTATCTTTTATTTTTTTGGAAAGGAAACCTAACATGGCCCATATACATATCATGGTACTGTCACAATGTCCCATTCCCTTCTGGGTTTACTAGAATTTGGGTATCGAGTGCACCCTACATAATCACCTGCGTAAACATTTCCCTCCATATTCTTCCCTGCACCATTAAGTGAATTAAATTAAAAAGAAGTTTAGTTATGATGCTAAATCAAAACTAGTCGGATTAAATTTTCGTCTCCATGGAAACTAGTTAATGAAACTAACCATGGGGCCACCCCAAAAGGGTATAGTTTTTATTATTAATTAAAATAATTATGTAATTACTTATTAATTATATAAATAAGTTATACTATAATTAACAAAAAATAATATAATTAATTAATAATTAAATAATTTATAACTTATAACATAATTGTGTGTATTTTTAAAACCATGAAATTATAATTGCATATTACTGAAATGATGTGAATGTTGTTAAATCTATAAAAATGCACAATGGTGTTGTTTAGAACTGTGCATTTTATATTAACATTCTCGCACCTGGAATATTACTTTATATAATATAAATATTATGTAAATATAACATTATTATAAAAGTATAAAATGTAAATATAACATTATGTAATGTATTATATCAAAAAACTAAAATATATGTAATATATTATATAGTGTATATGTATCATAAATATAATGTGAATATAACATAAATAAAACATTATATATGTAACATCCCTAACCTATTACTTTCTCACATGATCATGTGGGTTTACTACGAGACCTCAGGTGCACCTCCCCATATTCCAGATGCTACTAACTAGTATTGAGAGTGTGAGGAATACAGTGGAAAAACTATATTGTTTGGTACATAGTGGGAATGACAAGATAAAACAATAGATGGGAAGTGTAAGATAACATAAATAATCAAACACGAAACTCAAGATAAATAAGGTACATGAAAAACAATACAAATAAAAATGGAATAATGTAATGAAAATATGAAAGTATATAGATGATGTGTTCTATGTCATATAATACACTAGTAAGAAATGAGTATTTATGATGGTGGGTTTCAGGTGACTGCTATTCGGGGTCTATATTGGTATAATTAGCGACCGCCCAATGGGGATCACTGTTTTTTTTTGACTCCCGAAACCATATTCCATTTTCCCTCTCTTTTACTTCCATGACCAAGTGCCCTAGTGACCCCACTCCAATGAACCCACTCCTCCTGCCCCAAACTTTCATAGCACCATCCTCTATCTCATCTCCATCGAACCTCCCTAACCTCGTCCTCCCCTATGCAGCCCCTTCCAACCCCAAACCCACTCCCTTTCACCCTATCGTGACCCGGCGACCTCACAACCCCACGAACATGACCCCTATCCCCACCTCCTCACCTCCACACCATGTTTGCACCACCTTATCCTCTGTCCTACCTCCATCGAGCTGCTCCGACACCATCCTCCCCTACACATCCCTAACCCCCGACCTCGCTCCCTTCCTCCCATGTGCAGCCCGGTCCTCCCCCGACCCCACATCCATCCTCCCCCACCTATGTCGAGCTACCCCCCTCCATCGAGCTACCCACCTCCATCCAACTGATCCCCCTCTGTCTAGCTCCCCTACCTCTATTGCACTTCCCCACCTCAATCCAGCTTCCTCGCCTATGTGGAGAACTCATTTTGGGATTTATTTATAAACGATGGTGACTCTTTGATTTATAACTCTACAAACACTTTCATTGTGTTTGGATCCTTAATATCGACATCTAATTTATGTTTGTGAGGGTTTCATTTATTGATTTGTAATTCAAGTACAATTTCCTTTGATTTCTCATCTAATTTCTATGGGTTTTAATTGTTCCATTTAGTTGATTTTACCAAATCCCCCACAATATTCCCCTTGTATCATGAATCAATTGAAAATTTATACATATCACTAGAATCGTTAGCCAAATATCCATTAATTTAATAACATTCATACTCCAAAAAATGATATACTATTATTCTATTTTTATTATTCCAACAGCTACCATTCAATATATTTTATCTACTACTAACAGAATTGATTTTTTTACACTTTTAATCACTAAAAAATAGTGGTTCCATTTTACTATCATTTGCAATGGATTTTATATCTCTAACCAATCTTTCTATACAATCTAATTTACCTTATTCATTTATTGAATTTATTTTATTTACTTTTTTATATCCATGGAATAATTTTTTGGTATATTTTCAATGAATTGTTCATTATTCAACCCAAAATGTCATGCATATGTTCCAATTAAAAAAAATTAAAAGCATACGAGATTAAAACCGAGAATAATATTATCTTAAAAAATCATGCTGCATTTACTAGTTTGTGAATAATTTTTTACTAATATTGTTATCATACATGCCAAATTATATTTCTCATATTGTTTTCAAATATAAAAACATTAAATTTTAAAATTATGTCTCCGGTACATGTAGTTATTTAACGACGAATACCATGGTTCTGAAAATTGGTTAAATCAATACAATGTAATAAAACAATATGTGCTTAGAGAATACAATTCAGTTTTCATTGTCAAATTTACCAATTTACGGTTTTTTAGTCCATTGTATTTATTTTACAATTATTTATTTTATGTTATCAGTATGTTACAAAAAATATATATACTTTTTAATCTTTTTATGGTTCTTAAAAACTATGAAATTTTAAATTACCAAACATATAGATATAAAATTGGACCCTTTATTATAATGGAACCAAATGATGTGGGTAAATATTTCCCAAAACGTTAAATATGTTACCACTTCATACATAATTTTTTTAACTTCCATATTTTCCTATGTAAATAAATCTATAATTTATATTTTTTTCATGTTCAGCAGAACATCTACTGAAAATATCACTACATCCACTAATGAATTAACAACTTTAGAACATACTATCTCCATGTTCAATTTACCTATTTGAACATTAACCATACATTTCATACACTTTCAGGTTAACTGTGTACAAAATTCATGAATTATTCTTCATTAATTAATTATCATTAGAGCGACTCTTGAAATTCAATTCTTTTAAGACATAAATTATAGGATATATTGTTTGATAAATATATTATTCAAATAATTTTTCACCTATCTCACCTATAAAGCTCTAATTTCAGGCTCTCCCACCTTCTTTGAGCCCTGCCACTCATATTAACCTCTACTGCTGAGACCTCTTGCCCATGTTGTCTAGCCCTTCGGTCAAGGCTTCCCAGCCCATCGATCCCCCATTGCAGATCCCCAAACATATCACCGCTTTATATATGATGAGTTGGGAATCATTTATAATTGAGAAAATAATTAGTTTTAGTTTCTTATATACTCTTCTTTCTAAATTAATATTTTTTAAACCAAATATAAGATCTAACATGATGGGTTTTTGTGGATTTTCATGATTAGGATGATGGAGTATTTATCAGGTGTTGTAGTTTATTTTTCTACTTGATTTTTGTTCAGTGGGTGTGTCTGTTGTGTTTATTTCTCACTGTCATTGACCTGTTTTGATTCATCACTGCTCTTCCTGTCTGATTCAACATATTATACAAAATTTTAGTCTACTACTAAGACCATAATAAAGGGTTTGGTTCATTTTAATGTTGTGTTTCTTGGTCCATACAATGCATGTGTTTGATGCCTCTTTGTTCTCCCTTATGGAAAAGGTTTTTTATAATGGTTATCATCCAGAGGCCCAATGAGCATTGGCATCCATGTCCTATTGATCCTTCCTATTAATGTTTCACATATTAAATTTAGTAATTGAGAGTTTTTTGATGAATTTTTTAGAATTTATTGTCTACATTTTCATTTACTCACTAATTCTTGACGACAATAAAATTAATCTGTCTCTTGGTAAGAATGTTTATTATAACTTTGCTTTTTTCCTTCCCAATTTCATTACGTAGTGCCTCTTTTTCATATCTATAACATTTTACAAGATAGTGTATCAATTTTAAATTTAATATAAATTATTTATGAAAAATAAATAAATATGGAATTCATTAATTAAAGTCAATAAGTGGAGTAATAATTAATGGGTCCATTTTATAAAACACTCCAAAATTAGTAATTTAACAGAATAATGAAATTAAAATTTAAAAAATCATACTCCCTGGATTATGGTATACATTTACTATAGATCTATAGGGATCTCCACCCAATCCCCACATAGATTATCAAGCTCATCCATCCCTACCACCTCCCTCACCCACTCTCTCCAACTCCATAGTCTCCTTCTTTGAGACATCTCACCCCACAAACCACATAGGATCATGTGATATATGCACTTTATGTTCTACAATTTCCACAATTCCCAACATCCATGGATTTCCTCCCCATCATCCAACTAATACTTTCCTTCTAACTCTACACCATTTTGTCATCAACCACTTCTACATGTGATTTGGTCCTCCCCATTCAAACATTTCCTGACCTATCCTTATTTTTTGAATTTATTATTTATTGAATTTATATGATTGTAATTACATACACACTTATTCACAATTAATTCATGTATGATATTTCATTATATAAGTATTCATCACTTTTTATGTCAGGGTACTGTTGGAATTGATGGGAACTGGTCTTCTAGTATGTTCTAGACATATGGTGAGGTTCTGGGATTGTATAGGATTATAGGTTTATCCTCTGAACTCTATTCATATAGGTTTTTAGGGTCGATCATAATATGAAATTAATATGATGAGTGATGCTTCTAGTCTCGTTGTTACTACTATAAGAGCATCTCCATTCTTATTTAATGTAATCTTGAACCATGGGTTATAAAGTGAGTTTCAAGAAGACCATTAGAAATAGTGGGTTAGTGCTTCCTTCAAGGTTTGTGTTGATGGTTTAAAATGTGAGGCAAGAAATTAGTGACTTTTTAGGTGGGTCAGATTATGGTTTAGATGTAGTATGAGTTGGAGTTTCCCTAGTAATTATATTGGTAAGTTATAATTGTGTGATATGTTATTATGGGGGATTAAGTGTTTGAATGGGATCAGTAAGGGTGTGACTTCTAAAGGTCTACATCAAAATATTAGTTTTGGATGTTGTGAGGCTACATGTTTAGTATCTTTTGTGGGTTGGTTAGTTTTGGGTATATTTCATAGTTCTCAAGATATGGTTTGATACTTAAATTAATTTAATAATTCAGATAAATGGGTTTTTATAAAATAGAATAAATTAATTAATTGGTACCCAAAATATAGTTTGGAAAAATGGTAGATATTATTGTTGGGATATGAAAAGGTGGTTATATGGTTCAATTGAATCCTTCAATTTGTGGTAAGTTAGAGTAATAAAATGGTGTGGATTAGTACGCTTGCAGTTAATATAAATTAAGTAATTGAGAATAAATTTTTTGCTTGAAATTAAGTTAATTATAACGAGGTAATAAATTATAATTTCATTGAATTTTTAATTTATGGTTATGAGTGTAAATGAAGTAATAAAGAGGAGATTCTTTATGGTAAATGGTATTTCCTTTCTATAATGATTATTAACATCACTATGTCTATTATTTCTTTTTTACAGTACTTCCCTCATATTTAATATTTCTTATGCATGTTTATAATGATTGTATTGAATGATGTTTATTTGATTTTATGCTTGGATCATATGACTTAGTGTTACTAGTAATGGGAAGTGATGGGATACATGCCACTTCTGCATCGGAATAGGATATAGTGATGGTGTTGTGGTCATGTGGTGGCGACACGAGGTGTATCATATGAGATTGAGGTGATAAAAAGGTGGATTATGCATGTTTTTTTATTCTTACATCATGATAATTTAGGGGGGTTTTCTTACTGCTGGTTTGATCTGGATTGACATTAATTGGATAGGTAAGAGAAATGGAATTATAATCTTGGGGGGCCCGGTTTCTTAATATACATTATTCTATTATTTAACATGATTTTTTATGGTAATTTCATGATAGAAACATGATGGATTCATGGAAGGTGGAATAAATTATTTTAATTCGAGATGTTGGGGGTGGGTTGTGAGGGTTGTCCACTAGAAATGAAATTTATGACCCCATTTGCATGATTTTGTTTGGTAAGTTACTTGGAAAAATATTTAATTTACATCACCAGTTCCAATCTATAATATATTAGATCATAAAAAGTTTTTCAATTAAATTATTATAGTTTCCATTATATAGTTGAGTAACATGAGTCATTCTTGTCTCATGTACAATCTATCCTAAATCCGTAGTCTTGTTCCATACATGGTTGAATTATTTTCAAGATTCCAGACCCTTTTCAAGTAATTTTTTGAAACTATAGATTTCAATATTTAATTGATCTTATATTTTAGGTGGATATATTCCTTTTTCATAGTAATCGGCATGACTTGAGTGACAGAACAATTGATGATCATGATATGGAGAATGTTCTCCAATTATTTAAAAGAGAACCGGTATAATATTTTGTTACTGTTTTTTACTTCTATTTACTTCAAGTATGAATTGAATTTACTATTTGAATCACCTATCATTTTTTACAGGTTGTATATTATGTATTTGATTGAAAAAGTGAAGTTATTAGACATGTTTTTTTCATATTTAAAGTAGAAATTTTTATGGTTAGATAATATCATTTTTCTTCACTATTTTTCTTTATTATTTGTTCCCATGCATCATAATATATTATGGTAGTCAGCTTGGCTAAATGAATAATTCACACATCAAAACTCATATTTAACTCCCATTCATTTATATACCTATACACACTAAAAAATATCTATTCATGTAATTATGATATCTTTTATATCCTATATCTTCCTATATAATACACCATGCACATTGGAGTCTAATAACCCCCTACCCAGAATGCGCTTACCTACAAATTTCATTACCTATTCTTATAATTCCCTTATCATTTAGGCACCTCACATTAGAGACAATGCTATGTTTAGTATGGAATTTTTTTAATGAAAATTCCTTCCATAAATATTTATCCAAATGAAATCTCTCTGTATCAAATTAAACACATTTGTAAAACTCTAAATTTTATTTTTCAATTCATTAAGATAGATTTTTATAGGGATTACCTTAGTTCCCGCTTGTTATATATGTCCTCCATGTATATCCATCATCGATAAAAAAATCCCAATCCTCAATTTACATTCATTATTTTCATGTTAATCATTAGGATTGAACATTCATGTTTGGATTCATATAAACACTTCTAAAATAAATTTGATAAAAAACTATTGGAATTGACAAAAAATTAGAAAATTAGAGCCCAAGCATATATTAGAGACAATGGATCCTCCATTAATGCATAATATGGAAGTGTATCAGAAATCTAATCTAAATTTGATTCCGATTAATTATATTGGATTAAAAATGGATCTTATATTACCTCTTTATTTTATGTCGTTTTGTGTATGTACCCTTGCTCAATGATTATTTAATGAAATTTCAAAACATGTAGGTGTCAAAACCAATCAAATGACCTCTGTATGTGGTAAAATCGGACGATAGATACCGTAGATGGAATTGTAAAATGGTCAAGAAGAAAGAACATTAATGGAAGGTCCTATATTCCAAGGATGATTCAAAATTCACATTTAGTGTCATAAAACAAAAAACTTGATGTTTTACAGTAATATCCATAGCTAAAAACCTCATAATGAAATGAAATAACAACAAAATTGTCTTATTATTACTCATGAAATGTAATAGCTGATGAAAAATCAATCAGACATGCGGTCATCAAAGAACAATTGAATATCTATTTTTTAATTATTTGACTCCCTTTAAGAAGGTTCATCCTAGGGTCAAAACATGCCGAACAACATCCAAATTCTATGAAATCGGAAGAAAAAAAATCATTGACTGAATTGTTAAGTGGTCGGGTAAAGGAAATATCAATCAGAGGTATTGTTTGACTTCGATGTCTGAAAAAGAACATTTAGTGTCATAAAACACCAAAAAAGTATTTTAACTATCAATTAAAAATCAATAGACCCCTAAAAGAACGGAAAAAATAAGAATACCATCTTATTATTATTTATGTTGTGCGTAGATGAAACATCAATTGGACGTGTGGTCCGCCCGAAAGGACCAAATATGTGGTCTAAAAGGATGGATGTCATTTAAAAACATGAAATATGACAAAAACTACTAAATTACCACATAATTAAGTGAAACGATGAGATAACAACTGTAGAGTAAATTTTGAAATGTCCGAGCAGTTGATGCCACAATTGGAGTTGAAGTTTTTCTAGGATGACGGAAAACACAGTTTTAATATCATAAAACAAAAAAACATTCAATTAACAGTCAGATATATAGAATAATATCTCATAATGAATTTAAATTATAGGAAAAACATATTTATATTTTTTTGATGTTTCCAATAAGAGCATACATCAATTGGATGTGCGGTCTACCCAAAACTACCGAATAAGAAGTTTTTAAAGGTTTGATGCCCTTTAAAAAGGTGTGTCCATGAGTCAAAACCATCCAAACGAGATTCAATTATTGGGAAATCAACTACAACGACCATAGAGTGAATTTAGATATGCTTGAGTAGAAATAATATCAATTGGATATGTCATTTTTTTGGGATGACTGAAAACAAACTTTTAGTGTCATAAAACACCAATCTGTGCCTTTAACAGTCAATTAAATACCCAAAGACCTTGAAATGTCATGAAAAAAATATGAAGATAGACTTTTTATTATTCATGTTGTGAATGAGTAGATCTAATATCAATCGGATGTGTGGTCTTCCTGGAATGACATAAGATACAATTTTTTATGTTTTTTTGCCCTTTAAAAAGATTTATCTGGGGGTCAATGTGAAGACTCGTAAATTCCGTGTAATTTTTTTTAATATATATAAATTTTACATGTCTATATAAATTGAAGGCGAATGATTACAAGGCCCAGAGAGCCCAGAATTAATTCCTGAACATTATTTCGGGTACATTTAGAAAACGTGCGAGTTGGTTTTTCTAAATTTTGAACCGGTGCTCAGAATTGAAATATGAGGACACCATTGAACTCGCAGAGCTTATATTTTCTTAAAGAGACTTTCACCTCGATGGCATTTGGTCGAGGGTGAAAGTTAGTTTTCGGGTTTTTTGTGGATTTATTAACATAAAATAAACACACAATTTATTTTATTTTGTTGTAACCACCCACTTGTGGAAGTTGGGAATTGGGGACCACTAGACCTTCACCTCCCATGAGAGGTTATGGTGTTGGGGACCACCCAATCCTAACCTCCCATGTGATTTTATGGTGGTGGGGATCCCCCAAGGCTTAAAACTTTTTCAAGTCCCTCATTAATGTGGAGGATCCTCTTGAGATTCCTCCACATTTATTGTACCAACCCCCATCCATATTAAATTAAGCCAATGAAACACTTTATTTATCCCAACCCTCCCCCTATAATTAAGTAATCCATCTCAATTAATTAAATGCTTCATTTTGAAATTATGCCAACGAACATTATAGGTCAAATAATCTATTATTTGGGGGCTGACATTTCATTTTGGTGGAATTGGGGAGAGGAAGAGCTTTGAGAGGAAAGCTCTCCAAAGAAGAACTTCTTCTTCGAACAAAAAATTCCAAGAAATAACTCCTTCGACAAACAAAGAACATCGACCTCAACATTTAACTTCTTCCTTGAGACATCCTCCATCGGTGGAAATCTTAAACAATGAAGAATTCCCTCCAACGAATAACGTTAATGTGAAGAACGAACTCGAGAATAGAGGCGTGTGACAGGCACGACGATCATCGACAACATTGACTTCTCTCTTCGTCGTCATCAATCGAAGAAGGTAGGGGTTTAATTCATATGACTAACAAATCCCATGTACACCCCTTCTATTTTCATGTAGTTTGGGAACAATCATTGCGGGAGTATAGGATTTGATATTGAATGTTCATGTTCTTGATGAGTCGCTTGCTACCACTCTAACGCAGAGGCTGTGGGCCAAACAAACATGGACCGACCCCTCCTTCATTCTTCTTGATTGGTGAACCCTTCATGATGGAAGGAGATGACCATGATGACGACAACTGGGGTGGAAATTTTGTATCCAAGGAGGCACGGGAATGGTGGCCGACAACACCACCGACAGCAGTAAAGGCGACGACGCAACGACACCGCCCCGCGGACCCCACTGCCTCCCCACTGCCTCTATTCCACTCGTGTCCACCGTCGTCTTCCGCATCTCCCCACCATCCCACAGCCTGACCGCCACCGTCAATGGCTTCGCCCCACCCCATGGCCGGACCGCCGCCGGACCGCTGGGCCGCCCCGCGGTCGGACCGCCACCCCATGGCTCTGCCTTCCTGGCTGAGACGACCTGGTTGAGCTACCCTACGGCCTCATGCCATCTGCGGCTGAGCCCCTGCAGCCCCTTGCGGCCTTCTGAACCATCTAGTCAGGCTGGGTCGACCCGACCTAGGTCAGACCAGATCCGGGCCCACTACGACCCATTTATTTTCTTTTGGCCATAACTTTGACTCCGAACGTCCGTCTGACGAACCGTCTACGGCATCGGGAACCTTTGGCGAGACGTCCCCTTTGAGTGATACCCCACTAAGATTTGTATTGATATGGGATATGGATAGGTTCTATCGAGCACGAATCTAATTGGGCCCCTTGGGCTAAAAGGCTAAGAACACATAGACCAGTCAACCAATTAACGTGTCGTATGTTGCGTTGAGACCCCTTTGACATGGAGGGCCTTTGGGATACTTCTTCGTGAGACTTAGTCTCAGTTTCAGTTTCGACCAGTAGCTTGTGGAGTCGATCCTCCTGGAGACGAGCGAGCATTGTGAGGGGACCTAGTAGCTAGCTGATACTTGACAACTCCTTAATAATTTGACTCGGAGTTACTCGAATGGCCCAGTGTGGAGCGCCTTGGTGACATGGAAAACCCACAGTGGGGAGAACCTTGGGGACGTGACAGAACCACAGTACTCGATATGAGGAGTACCTAAGCAGGCCATGATGTGGAGCGCCTCTATGTGACGCAGAAGACCCATGGAAGGGAGTTCCATGGTGATGCGGAAGACCCACGGTACTCGACAGGAGAAGTACCTCAGTAGTCCAAGGTTAGTGGGAAGCACCTCTGTGTGATGCAGCATGCCCACTGTACTCGATAGAGGAGGAGTTATCCAGTATACGAGGGTCTATAATTTTAATTGTTAATACCCTTAAAATAAATCCTGGTGTGAGATGAGTCAGTACCTTTGTTTTTTACTCATAATTGAGATGGATTACTTAATAACTTAGGTATATGTATGGGCATATACCTAAGTAATGTTATTTTTTGATTTCATACTTTTTGATTTACCCTTGATAGATATTGTGCGACCTTGAGGTTATTAGGGTCCTACTGAGTATCATTATACTCACCCCTACATGGGAAATGCCTGCACCCTGTTGTGTTGGATGCAGACAACAGATAGCGCTAACTGAGGCTAGGAGTACCACGACTGGATGGTACCCGGAGGTGGACCGTACCGCTTGTCGGTAAAAGGAGGAGACGAATGGATGTGGAGTGCTGAGGTGGAGATTTGTACCTACCCTTTAGTAGGAAACATAGAGGACGACCCAGTAGCTCTTTTTCCTCTTTCCTCAACTGTACTTATACTTTTAGTTTCATGTACCTTTAGTATTTGGATTATATTCTGGACACTTTTTAAATTTCAGAACTCTTTTTTTCAGGCTGTTTACTTGTGTTGGTATCTTTTTGCGTAGATGGTTGTGAGTTTTTACAGGTTATAAATGCATTGCCTTCCCAGTTTAGGGAATTAAGCCTTTGGTGCTAGTCACCAACCCCAGGCCTATGGAAGGTAGTTTTGGGGTAGTCATGGCATGGGCCCTAGGGGACGGGTCATGAAAAATTGGTATCAAAGGTGTCGGTTCTACCACAGAACATAGGACTCTGATATTTCTTTTCAAAGAAATTAGTTTTAAGTGTAGTGAGTGTGGTAATCAGTTTAGGGAATCCAGTGTTGGTCCGGAAGCCGATGTATTCATACACTAGGACCCTAACTTCTGATATTTTACTCAGTGCATGAAAACACTGATTTCTTGTGTGTTTTCGGGATTCTTCTTTGTGATCTCTTTGTGTCAGCTCACCATGTCATCTCACCAGGTATAACTTATTGAATTTGGTGCACCAATTTCTTTTCAGGATGCCTCCATGAAGACATCCACCTAGGGTTTCAAGAATTGTACGCACCGATAGCCCACCGAGTGATGAGGCCTCGGTGCAGGGCCCTTTTCCAGTAGAGGCATTAGCAGAGGCACAAGCGGTACCTTTCCCCATTGGGCCATGGATGCCACCAGCCCCAACAGTAGATGGTGCATGCCGATGAGTGCATTTCACGAGTTCCAGCACCAGTGACCACCTGCGTTCAGGGGAGAGATGGACCCACAGGAGTCTAATGATTGGCAGGAGGCCGTAGTGGGAGGTTTCCGACTGGTAGGGACATCAGTTGATCTCATGGTGATCCTTGCCACAAGCCTTCTACAGGCAGTTGAAGGAAGATGGTGGAGCTTCATGCTCTAGGTTCATGATGAGGTGATGCTTCTCTAGGAAGACATCAAGATCCTATTTCAGGTAGAATATGTCCCAGTGACTCGTCTCCCAATGCTCATATAGGAGCTTCTACATTTGTAGCAGGGCATCATGATTGTGGCATAATACTCAGTGAGGATGACTGACCTCTCATGTTACTCCACATACATGGTTCGAGACCCATTCTTCAGGTCCCAAACCTTTGAACATGGGATTAGGTGGGAGATTAGGGATTTGATGATCTCATTACGCATCCCGAAATAGGCGGGGGTGTTAGAGAGAGGCCTCTTGGTGGAGATTTTCCTTGCTGAGCAGTCACTAACAGCGAGACCAGCCACCAATCATCAAGTAGTGGAATATTCTGTAGCTGGCAGTAGAAATATGTCATAGAGGTCCAATAGAACTAGACCTATAGGTGGATGACAACATGACTTAGGGTCGATTGTACCGAGCACCTGATCTGGAGACAGATATTCTAGGAGCGGGAAGTGTCACACATGTAGCTACCAGGGTCACATGGCTTGTGACTGTCCAACTTGTTCTACAGATGACCAGCAGATAGTCAAGGTATCCCCCAAGGTAGAGACAACAATCTGACCGAGGAGGTCTGCAGGGAGCAGACAGACGTGGCAGAGGAGCTGGACGAGTAGCTGGCAGTGGGTGACTATTCAAGATGCTACCACCACCACCACCAAGAGGTCCACCTCGACCATAGGGAGCAGGAGGATAGGGGAGAGCTTAGCTCTAGTCAACTGAGACCTACGACCATGGCACTCTGGAGATGATATGATGTATGATATGTGTCTACTCCAGCTTAGATATAGTACTTATAGAAACCAGTTCCAGTCATTATTTTATTGCCACTGCCCTTGTTCGGGGCACAGAGATTCCAATAGAGCAGTTGGTTTGATCATTCTTGATAGAGAGTCCAAAGGGAGAGGATTCGACAATTACGCACTGGTGCCGGTAGTGTGAGCATACTCTAGGAGGCGAGAGATTTATCTAGGATCTCCTAGTAGCAGCGTCGAGGCCTTATGACATCATCATGGGAATGATCTAGTCATCAATAATCCATGCTCAGATAGAATATATTAGGCACAGAGTGTGGTGTTTCTATAGGGATGGGACCAGGTTTACCTTCACCGGTGATATGGGAGCCTTTATAGAATAGGATAGACTTACCCGGAGGAGGGTGCAGCCGATTACACATCAGTTGGATAGCCTTACCATTGGAGTGGTTGAAGTGAATAGTCTGAATTATCTTATAGTGGTGGACAAGTACGCGGATGTTTCCCCTGATGATATCATAGGAAAAACTCCTCATAGAGAGGTGGAATTTTACATTGAATTGTACCCTGGGATGACACATATATCTACAAAATCACATCGGATGGCTCAAGTAGAGATTTGTGAGCTGCAGGTACAACTTGAGGACTTGCAAGGAAAGGGATTTATCAGGCACAGTGTTTCTCCCTAGGAAGCTCTAATTTTTCTCGCCAAGAAGGATGATGGGAGCTTAGGGATTTATTTTGACTATCAATGCTTGAACCAAGTGACCGTGAAGAACAAGTACCCACTACTAAGGACTGACGACCTCTTTGATTAGCTGAAGGGAGCATGATGGTTCTAGAAAATAGATCCAAGATCAGGCTATCACCAGTACAGAGTGTGAGATGAAGATGTGTAGAAGGCGACTTTCAGATGTCGGTATGGCCACAATGAGTTCTTGTTTATGCAATTTGACGTAACCAACGCTCTAGTAGTGTTCATGGGACTCATGAACAGGATATTTCAGCCATATCTTGATATCTTTTTAGTAGCCTTCATTGATGAAATTCTGATATACTCAACTACTGAGGAGGAGCATGCCTGTCTTTTTCAGGTAGTACTAGACACACTCCGAGAGCACCAGCATTTTGGTAAGCTCTTGAACTACCAGTTCTGTATCCGGGAGGATAACCTTTTGGGAAATTTCATCTCAGAGGCTAGAGTTTTAGTGGATCTAGTGAAGATTGGGGCAGTACATGCTTGGGAGCCACCCAGGAGTGTGGTGGAGATACGAAGTTTCCTGGGTTTGGATGGATACTACTGGAGGTTTGGTCCAGAGTTCTCTAGAGTTCCAGCACCACTATTAGTGTTGACAATGAAGGGGAAACACATAGAGTGGTTGGAGAAATGCCAGTAGAGTTTTCAAGAGCTGAGTCAGAGGCTAACTAATACCCACATCTTGAGGCTATCAGTGAAGGGCGTATGGTACATAGTCTACTATAAGACATTAGGGACCGGACACGAAAGTGTCCTGATGAAGTAGAGAGTAGTGATCACATATGGTTCTTGAGAGCGGTGATAGCACGAGTAGAACGATGCTACCCATGACCTGGAGTAAGCAACAGTGTTCTCCACCTTGAATATATTGGAACACTATCTTATAGGAGAGTGTTTTACTGTGTACTGTGATCATAAGAGTCTCATGTATATCTTCTCTCAGAATAAACTGATCCTAAGACAACGATATTGGCTTGAGTTCCTCTAGGATTATGACTTAGATATAGTCTATAATCATGGTAATGGGAATGTTGTTGCTGATGCACTCAATAGGAGATCTGGTATACAGCTGCAAGGTGAGGCGATGGAGTAGTTGGCTGCTTTGTAGATATCCTTTGTGGATAGAGATGAAGTAGTTTTTCATTCAGTCTCTTACAGTCACTCCCCCACTTCATCATCGATTTAGGGAGGTGCAGTGTGGGGACATTGACTGTGATACATGACATGCTCAGATATCCACAGGATAAGCACCTGATGGATTTTATGAAGGTGGGTTGCACGCCATCCTCTATAGAGGATGTACCATGGTACCATAGTCACTTAAAGAGGAAGTGTTGAGGGAGTTCCACACATCCCCTCTAGTGGTACATCTACAAGGAGCGAAGATGTATCGGGATCTCCAATGATAGAACTCGTGGCCGAGAATGAAGAAAGCAGTAGCAAGTTTGTCTCTCGATGCGTTACTTATCAGCAAGTGATGGGGAAGCATCAGGTTCCATCAGGGTTGTTCCAGCCTTTAGAGGTCCCATAGTGGAATTTGGATGGAATATACATGGACATTGTGATGGGACATCCACATACATCTAGTGTTCATGAACCAATTTGAGTGATCATCGACCAAATAACCAAGTCAGCCCATTTCCAACCGATCATAGAGAAGGGTTCAGTAGAGATCTTGAGATGCCTCTATGTGCAGAAGATTTTATGGCTACATGGAGTACCTTTTATGATTGTCTCTGATTGTGATTCACATTTTACTTCCAGGAAATGGATGGGGTTGCAGGAAGAATTCGGGACACAACTTCATTTGATCATTGCCTTCTATCCTCAAACAGATGGCCAGACTGAGTGGACCATTTAGAACCTCGAGGATATGTTGCATTCTTGTGTCCTTGACTTCGGTCGCAGCTGGGAGGATCACATACCTTTGGTGGAGTTTTCATACAAAAATAGTTATCACTCCACCATAAGGATGGAAGCTTTTGAGGAATTGTATGGGTGACCTTATATATCACCTTTATGCTAGACTAACCCAGGGGATTCAGCACTAGTGGGATCAGAGATGGTACGGGCTACCACATAAAAGGTGCAGATCATCTAGGTGATTATGAAGACTGCACATAGCAGGGAGAAGTCGTATGCTGACAGGAGACAGAGACCTTTCAATTTCAAGGATGGCGACCACGTCTTTCTATGGGCCTCCCCCAGAGGAGTTCTATGGATATTTGGCCGTGATGGAAAGTTATGTCCTAGATTCATCGGACCTTTTAATTTCATAAGCAGAGTTGTAAAAGTGTCTTACTGCTTAGCACTTCCACCTCACTTGAACAGGGTGCACGATGACTTCCACGTATCCCAGCTGAGGAGATACAAGCACAACCCTTATCACATCATCGACCATGGAGAGCTAGATGTTGATGATGGGGCGACCATTAAGGATGTTTCAGTAGAGATAGAGGATCAATAGGATCATAACCTACATGGAAGGTCAATACCTTTGGTGCACGTTCGTTGGCATCACAAGAACGTCCAAGAGAGAACATGGGAGCGGGAGGCTCAGTTGCGTGCTCAGTACACCCACTTATTTTCCTTTGTTTGAGGTGTGGCTTATGGGGATGTAAATCCATGAGGTTGGGAGAATGTAAAGACCCATAAATTCCATGTTATTTTTTTAATATATGGGAATTATAAGAGTCCATGAAAATTGACCGCACTTGATTCCATGACCTGGAGTTCCCAAAATGAATTTATGAATATTATTTCGAGTACGTTCAGTAAACGTGTGAGTGGGTTTTTCGAACATTTTAACCATTTATTGGAATTGAAATATGAGGACACCGTTGAACTCGCAGTGCTGATATTCACATAAAGATACATTCACCTCCACAATAGTTGGTCAAGTGTGGAAGATAGTTTTTTGGTTTTTTGTGTAATTAATAAAATAAAATAAACACAAATTTTATTTTATATTGTTTTTAGCACCAACTTGTGGAAGGTGGGATGTGGGCACAACTAGACCTTAACCTCCCATTAGAGCTTATGGTGGTGGGGACCACCCGAGCCTAACCTCTCATGAGAGGATATAGTGGTCAGGACCACCTGAGGCTTAAACCTCATCAACTCCCTCATTAATGTGCAGGAGCCTCCTGATCTTCCTCTACATTAATTGTGCTAACACTCCTCCAAATTAAATTAATCCAACACACCACTTTAATTATGCCAACTCTCCCCCATTAATTAATTATGCCTTCTCAATTAATTAAATTTTTAATTTGAATTTATGCCAATGAATATAATATATGACATAATCTATTATTTTGGTGCTACCATTACATTTTGGTTGAATAGGGGAGAGGAGCAGCTTTGAGAGAAAATCACTCGAATGAAGAACTTCTTCTTCAAATGAAGAATGCCAACGAAAAACTTCTTTTCCGAACGAAGCACACCGACCTCGAATTCGATCTTATTCCTCAAGACATCCACCATCAGTGGACATCTTCAACAATAAAGAATCACCACCATTGAAGAACGTTAATCTGAAGAATGAACTCAGGAATGGTGGCGTGTGACTGGAGCGATGATCATCGACAACTTCAACATATCTCTCTGTTATCATCAATCAAACAATATAGGCGCTTAGTTATTTTGATTAACACTTCCCATATACACCCCTTCTATTTTCATACGGGTTTGGAACAATCATTGTAGGATGATAAAATTTGATGTTTATTGTTCACGATCATGATGAGATGCTTGCTATCACTCTATCGTGGAGGGGGCGGGCTAAATAAACAAGGCCCAACCCCACCATCGTTCTTCTTGATTGGTGGACCCTTCGTGATAGAAGAAGATGACCATGTAGACGGAAACCAGAGTAGGAATTGGGACACTGATGAGGCACGATAATGGTGGCTGGAATCCCCGACGGCAGTGCTGAAGGTGACGGCGCAATGACATCGCCCCACGGACACTGTCGCCTCCGCGCTGACCATGGCCCCCTCCGCCGTCCATGGTACCGCACCGCCCCACGGCCAGATCATTACCCCGCGGCCGGACCGCCACCTCGTTGCTGGAGCACCCTCCCACGGTCGGACCTACCTCCCACAACTAAACTAATTCCCTATGGCTCTGCCCTCCTGGAAGAGATGCCCTGGCCGAACTTCCCTTCGACCTCGCGCTGTCCGCAGACGAACCCCCGGGGCCCCTCACAGCCCCCCCCCCCAGACCACCCAGCAGGGCAGGCCGCGTAGTCGGGTCGGGCCGCTCTATGGGCCGGCCCAATTAGTCTGGTCGGACCGCACTACAGGTCGGGACCGACCTAGAGGGTCGGCCCGGGTCACCCCAAACCTGATCAATCCGACAGGGTCGGACCGGACTGTCTCCCACTATGACCCATTTACTTTCTTTTGGCCAAAACATTGGCACCAGAAGACCATTTGACAAACCATCAGTGGAATTTGGAACCATGGTGAGAGACAGTCCCATTGAGTGATACCCAACTGAGATTTGGATTGAGATGAGATAGGGTCAGGGTGGATCGAGCACAAATCCAACTGGGCTCCCAGGACTAAAAGGATAATAACTCACAGACCGGGCATCTGATTGATACGCCGTTTATTTTATTGAGACCCCATGATGTGGCAGACCATTAGGATACTTCATCATGAGACTTAGTGACAGTTGGAGTATCGAACAGTACCTTGTGGAGTGGATCCTCCTGTAGATGAGCGATCATTGTGCGGGGACATAGTATCTAGATGAGACTTGACAACTACTAACCATTTTGACTTGGAGTGACTCAACCAACCTAGTTGGGATAACCTTTGTAAAGAAGCAGAACCATGTTAAGGAGCACCTTGGTGATGTGGGAGGCTCATAGTGGGGAGCGCCTTGGTGATGCAGCAGACCCACAGTACTCGACCGGGGGCGTACCCATGTGGGGGAGCACCTCAATGTGACAGGACAGACCCTTGGTGGGGAGCACCTTGGTGACACGGCAGACCCACGGTACTCGACAATATGATTACCTCATCACTCCAAGGTTTCTGGGAAGCACCTATATGTGACGTGGAAGTCCCACTGTACTCGATAAAGGATAAGTCCCCCAGCATCCGACGATTTGGAATGTTACTTGTTACTACCCCCTGAATAAATCCTATTGTGGGATGAGTCATTACCTCAGTGTTTTCCTCATTATTGAGATGGATTAGTTGATCTCTTAGGTATATGTATGGGAATATACCTAAGTAAGGTTACCTATTGATTTCATACTTTGTAATTTATCTGTGATGGATTTTGTGAGACCTTGAGGGTCTCGGGGTCCCTACTGTGTATTATTATACTCACCCCTACATAGGCTATGCCCGCACCATGTTGTGTTGGATACAGATGACAGATAGCACTGACTGACGTTGAGAGTACCAGGACTGGATAGTACCCAGAGGTGTACCATACGACTTGTCATTACGTGGAGGATACAGATGGACGTGGAGTACTAAAGAGACGATCTATACCTACCCTTCAGGTAGGAACCTCATATGATGACGTAGTAGATGTTTTTCCTTTTTTATCAATTTTACTTGTATTTTCAGTTTCTTGTAACATTACTGTTGGGATTTCATTCTAGCCCCTTTTTACTTTTCAAAACATTTTTTTGTTAAACAGTTTACTTGTGTTGATATCTTGTTGTATACTATTTTTTGAGTGTTTACAGGTAATAAAGGCAATGCCTTCCCATTTCAGGGAATTACGCCTATGGTGCTAGTCGCCAACCCCTATCCTTTGGAAGGTGGGCTTGGGGTAGACATGGAATAGTCCCCAGGGGGATGGGTCATGGAAAATTGGTATCAAAGGAGTTAGTTCTACTGCAGAACATAGGAATCAGATCATTCTATTTAAGGGAAATAGAGTTAAATATATTGAGTGTGGTAATCGGTTTATGGAATCCAGTGTTGGTGCGGAGGCTGATGTATCCATACACAAGGACCCTAACTTCTAATATCTGACTCAGTGCATGGAAACACTTATTGCATGTGTGTTTTCAAGAGTCTTATTTTTGAACTCTTTGAGTCAGCTCACCAGGTGGGCTCTCCAGGTATAACTTATTGACTGCGGCATAGCTGTTTCATTTTAGGATGCCTCCATGCGGACATCCCCCCTCGGTTATAATAGTTGTATGCACTGATAACCCACCAAGCGACGAGTCCTCGGTGCATTTCCCTTTACCTGTAGAGGCTCCAGCAGAGGAACCCGCGATACCTTTCCCCATTGGGCCACTGATTCCACCAACCCCAACAGCAGATGGTGCACACCGCTTGAGCATGTTTCATGAGTTTTAGTTCCAAAGACCACCCAGGTTCCTGGGAGAGATGGACCCACAGGAGGCTGAGGATTGGTAGGAGGATATAGTGAGAGTTTTCCAACTGTTATGGACACCATCTGATCTCATGGTGATCCTTGTTGCAAGCCTTATACAGGATGCAACATGCAGATGGTGGAGCTTGATGCTCTAGGTTCATGATGAGGTGACGCTCATCTAGGCAGCCTTTGAGGTCCTGTTTCTTATAGAGTTTTTCCTACTGACACTTTGCGTAGTGCACATACAAGTGCATCTTCATCTGCAGCAGGGAAGCATAAATGTGGTTCAGTACACATGGTGGTTCACTGACCTCTCACGCTACTCCACAGACATGGTGCGAGACCCATTTTTTAAGGAACAGAACATTGAGCAAGGGCTCAGGTGGGATATCAGGGATTCAATGATCTCACTCAGAATCCTGACGCAGGAGGGGGTGTTAGAGAGATCCCTCTTGGTAGACAGCTTCCTTGTTGAGCAGTCAATAGTAGCGAGACCCACCACCATGGCAGCTGACATAATTTTTAGAGGTCCAAGAGGACCAGACCTACAGGTGGACGACCACATGAATCCGGGCCGGTTGTATGGAGCACCTGAGGTGGAGAAAAATATGCTAGGAGCGGGCATTGATACACATGTGGTGGGAAGGTTCACATGGCTCATGACTGTCCGACCCGCTGTATGGATGATCAGCAGATGGTCGAGGGACTTCCCAGGCAGAGGAAATGATTTGATCGAGGAGGACCGTAGGGAGCAGGAGGATGTGGAAGAGGAGCTGGACGAGCAGCTGGCAGACGGTGACATTTCATGATGTTACTGCCACCACTCCCAAAGAGGTCCACCCCAACCAGAGGGAGCATGAGGATAGGGGAGAGCTCAGCTCCAGATAGTCGAGGCCTACAAACATGGCGCTTCGGAAATTATACGAGGTACAATTTGTGTCTACACGACCTTATCTACAATACTTATAGACACAGGTTCCAGTCATTCTTTTATTTCCACTTCCATCGTTTAGTGCTCAGAGATTCCGATAGAGCCCTTGGTTTGATCCATATGGCTAGAGATTCTTACAGGAGCATATTCGAAAATTACACACTGTTGCAGGCAGTGTGAGCTTACTCTAGGAGGCTAGAGCTCCGACTGGGATCTCCTAGTAGCAGCGTCGAGGCCATATGATGACATCATGGGTATCGACTGGTTATCTACAGTCCATTCTCAGATTTACTGTATTAGGTGAAATGTGTTGTGTGTCCATACTGATGGGACAAGGTTTACATTCACCGGTGAGGAGAGAGCCTTCGTAGCGTAGGATGAACATACCCGAAATAGGGTGTAGCCGATTACACATTCGTTGGATAGCCTTACCCTGGGAGTGGTTGAAGTGGAGAGTTTGTGTTATCTTGTAGTGGTGGAAGAGTATGCAGATGTTTTCCCTAATGATGTCTTAGAACTACCTTCTCACAAAGATTTGGGATTTAACATTGACTTGTACCCTTAGACGACACTGATATCAACACCAGCATATGGGATGGCTCTCATAGAGCTACGTGAGAAGGGGGTACAACTAGAGGACTGCAGGGGAAGGGATTTATCTGGAACAGTGTTTCTCCCTGGGCAGCCCCGATTTTGTTTGCCAAGAAGGCATATGGGAGCATGAGGATTTGTGTTGACTATCGGTGCCAGAATGAGGTGATCGTGAAGAACATGTACCCATTCCCAATTATTGAGGACCTATTTGATCAGTTGATGGGAGAACGGTGGTTCTCTAAGATATACCTCAAATCATGCTATCACCATCTCAGAGTGCAAGAAGAAGATGAGAAGAAGACATATTTTAGATGTCAGTATGGACACTATGAATTCTTAGTTATTCTATTAGGCATAACCAATGCCCTAGTAGTGTTCATGGGACTCATGAACATGATCTTTCATTCATACCATGATCGCTTTGTAATAGTCTTAATCGATGAAATTCTGATATACTCAACTAGTGGGGAGGAGAATACCTATAATTTGAAGGTAGTACTAGACACAATCTGAGAGAACCAGATTTATGGTAAGCTCTCGAAGTGACAGTTCTAGATCTGGGAGGATCACATTCTGAGACATGACATCTTAGAGGCTGGAGTGTAGTGTATCTCATGAAGATTGAGGCGATACATTCTTGGGAGCCACCCAGGTGTGTGACGGAGGTACGGAGTTTCTTGGGTTTGGATGGATACTACCGAAGGTATGTTCCAGACATCTCCAGAGTTTCAACACCACTATCAGAATTGATGAATAAGGGAAAACCTTTCTTGTTGTCAGAGAAATGCCAACGGAGTTTTCAGATGCTGAGACAGAGGATGACTAGGTCCCCCGCCTTAAGGCTACCGGGGGAGGGCGTAGGGTATGTAGTCTACTACGACACATCAGAGACCAGACTCTGATGTGTCCTCATACTGGAGAGAGCAGTGATCTCATATGGTTCTCTTCAGCTGAGACATCATGAGTTGAACTTTGCTACGCATGTCCTATAGTTATCAGCAGTGGTCTTAACCTTGAAGATGTGGAAACACTATTTGATGGGCCAGTGTTTTACCGTGTACTCTGATCACAAGTGTCTCAGGTATATCTTCTCTCAGAATGACATGAAATTGAGACACCAACATTTCTTGAGTTCTTCAAGGATTATAAATTTGAGATATTCTATACACCTGGTAAGGGTAACGTTGTTGTAGATGCACTCAACAGGAGATCTGGTATACATCTTCTAGGCGAGGCGACGGAGAAGCTGGCTACATTGAAATATCCTTTAATGGCATGAGATGGAGCAGTTTTCTTTCAGTCTCTTAAAGTCACTCACCCACTTCTTTAGTGAGTCAGGGAGTTACAATATTGGTATGTTGACTGCAAGACACAATGTGCATAGATATCCTCAGGACAGGAAACTGATGGATTTTTTGAAGGTGGGGAGCATGTCATCCTCTATGGAGGACATACCATTATACCAGTGTCACTTAAGAATAATGTGTTGAGGGTGTTCCACACATCCCCTATAGCAGTACATCCATGAGTAGCAATGATGTACCAAGACCTATGACGATAGCACTAGTGGCCGGGAATAAAGAATGTAGTAACAGAGCATGTTTCTCGATGCCCCACTTGTCAGCAAGTGAAGGCAGAACATATGGTACCAGCATGATTGGTCTATCCATTATAGGTCTTAGAGTGGAAGTGGGATGGGATATCCCGGGACTTTGTGATAGGACTTCCAAAAACATTTAGGGTTCATGACTCAATTTGGGTGATTGTCGACCGACTCACCAAGTCAGACCATATCCTAATGATCAAAGAGCAGGATTCAGTAGAGGGATTGAGACGCCTCTATGTGTAAGAGATTGTGTAGCTACATAGAGTACCTTCGA
Source organism: Viscum album (assembly GCA_963277665.1). Taxonomy (NCBI): domain Eukaryota; kingdom Viridiplantae; phylum Streptophyta; class Magnoliopsida; order Santalales; family Viscaceae; genus Viscum; species Viscum album. The sequence goes on from OY728162.1 coordinate 45,200,720, forward strand.
TGATTGTCTCTGATCGTGATGAACATTTTACTTCCTGGCTATGGAAGGGATTGTATGAGGCATTTGGGACACAACTTCATTTGAGAACCACCATCCATCCTCATATGGATAGCCAGACTGAGTGAACCATTTCGACCCTCAAATACATGTCGTGCACTTGTGTCATCGACATCAGTCACTGCTGGGATGATCACTTACCTTTGGTGGGGTTTTCATGCAACAACAACTATCACACCACCATAGGTATGGCACCTTTTGAGGTGTTGTACATGAAACCTTGTAAATCACCTTTGTGCGGGAATAACCCAAGGGAGTCAGCACTAGTGGGATTAGAGATGGTACAAGCTACCAAAGAGAAGGTACAAATCATCCAAGAGTGGATGAAGACTACACAGAGTAGGCATAAGTCATATTCTGATTGAAGACAAAGACCATTGTAGTTCAAGGATGACGACCACATCTTTCTAAGGGTCTCACCCCAAAGAGGTCTTAAGAGATTTGGCCAAGGCGGTGAGTTATCTATGAGATCCATTGGACCTTTTCAGGTCCTAAGAAGAGTTGGAGAGGTGGCTTACTGCTTACCTCTTCCATCTCAGTTTCATTGGGTTCATGATTTCTTCCACGTATCCCAGCTGAGGGGATACGTGCATGACCCTTCTCACATTATCGTCCATGGAGAGATGGATGTCAACGATGGGGCGATCATTAAATAGGTTCCAGTAGAGATTTATGATCAATAAGAGTGTGTCTTATGTGGAAGGTCGATACCTCTGGTTCACATTCACTGGAATTACAAGAACCTCCAGGAGACCACATGGGAGCGGAAGGCTCAGATACGTCCTCAATACCCCCACTTATTTCACTTTTGAGTTGTGGATTCTAGGGACGTAAATCCCAAAGGTGGGGAGAATGTAAAGAACCATAAATATCATGTAATATTTTTTTAATATATGATAATTTTAAGAGTCTGAGAAAATTAACGACGCATGATTCTGAGACCCGGAGTCCCTAGAATGAATTTCTAAACATTATTTCGGGTACGTTCAGTAAACATGTGAGTGTATTTTAATAACTTTTGAACAGGTTCTCGGAATTGAAATCTGAGGACACCATTGAACTCGCAGCGCTGGTATTCACTTAAAGAGACTTTCTCCTCGATGATTGTTGGTTGAGAGTAGAAGTCAGTTTCTGGATTTTTTTTGGAATTAATAAAATAAAATAAACACACATTTTATTTTATTTTGTTGTAACCACCCAATTATGGAAGTTGGTAAGTGGGGACCACCAAGCTATAACCACCCATGAGAGGTTATGGTGGTGGGGTCCAGACGTTCCTAACCACCCATGAGAGGATATGGTGGGGAGGACCACCCGAGGCCTAAACCTTTTCAACTCCCTCATTAATGTGGAGGTGCCTCTTGATCTTCCTCTACATTAATTGTTCCAACCCTCATCAACATTAAATTAATCCAACGCACCACATTAATTATACCAAACCTCCCCATTTTTTTAATTAATCCATCTCAATTAATTAAATTATTCAATTTAAATTTATGCCAACGAATATAATAGATCACATAAACGATTATTTTTGGGCTACCATTTCATTTTCGTGGAATTGGTGAGAGGAGGAGATTTGAGAGAAAATCTATCCAACGAAGAACATATTCTATGAATAAAGAATGCTAACCTCAACTTCGAACATCTTCCTCGAGACATCCTCCACTGCTGGACAACTCCAGCAACGAAGAATCACCTCCATCAAAGAAGTTTAATCCGACAAACAAACTCGGGAACGATGGCATGTGATGGGGGTGATGAATGTCGACAACTTCGACTTCTCTCTTCGTTGTCATCAATCAAACAAGGTATGGGTTTATTTCTTATGATTAACACTTCCCATGTAAACCCCTTCTATTTTCATGCATTTTGGGAATAATCATTGATGGAGGATAGGATTTGACATTGAATGTTCATGTTTATGTTGAGCCACTTTCTACCAATCTAACGTGGAGGGTGCGGGCCAAACAAACGTGGCCCGATCCCTCAGTCGTTCTTCTTGATTGGTGAAATCTTCGTGATGGAAAAAGATGACCTTGATGATGGAAATCAGAGCGGGAATTTGTAAATCGAGGAGGCACAAGAATTGCGGCCAGCAACACCGCTGGCCGCGACGAAGGCGACGGTGCAACGGCACCGCCCCGCGAACAACCTCGTCACATCGTGACCTCAGCGCTGACCACGGCCACTACCGTAGTCTGTGGCCCCACATCGCCTCATGGCCGGACCACCGCCCTGTGGCCAGAACACCACCTTCCGTGACTACATAACGCCCTATGTCCTGACCACCGCCCCGTGGTCGGGCCGTCGCCCGGCTGCCGGACCGCCCTCTCACGGCAGGACCATCGTCCCGCGGCTGGACCGCAGCCCCGCGGGCGGACTGCTGCCCTGTGGCCAGACCACCACCCCACGGCCGGACCTCTACCCCATGGCTGGACCTCCGACACGTGGCGGGAACGCCGCCCCGCGGCTACACCCTCATTGCCGAGCGGCCTCGGCCAAGCCGCCTTGCTGCCTCGCGTCGTCCGCGGCCGAACCCCCGTGGCCCCTCATTGCCTTCAGACCCACCCAGTCGATCTAGGCCACACTACAGGTCAGGCGACACGAACTGGGTCATCCTAGGCTGGGTCGGGCCAGGTTGGTCCGACTGGGTCAGACCGGACCCTGGCCCACTATGACCCATTTATTTTCTTTTGGCCATAACTTTGTCACCGAATGTCTGTTTGATGAACCGTCAGCAGCATTGGGAACCATGGAGTGAAAGGGTCCCTTTGAGTGATACACCACTGAGATTCGTATTGATATGGGAAACTGTCAGGTTGGATCATGCACGAATCCATCTGGGCCCCCGGGACTAAAATGCTAATAACTCATAGACCGGGCGTCTAATTTAAGTGACGTCTATTTCCTTGATCCCCCTATGATGTTGCAGAACATTGGGATACTTCTTCATGGGACTTAGTGGTAGTTGGAGTATAGAACAGTAGCTTGTGGAACGGATCCTCCTGGAAACGAGTGAGAATTCCATGGGGACCTAATAGTTTCCTGAGACTTGATGACTGTTGATCGTTTCGACTCAGAGTGACTGGACTGGCCAAGTGGGGAGCACCTTGGTGATGCAGCAAACCAATGGTGGGGAGCGCCTTGGTGACACGATAGAAACATAGAACTCAAAAAGAGGAGTACCTCATCAGGACATGAGGGGGAGCACCTCTATGTGACAAGGCAGACCCATGGTGGGGAGCACCTTGGTGACGCGGCAGACCCACGATTCCCGACAGGAGGAGTACTTCAGTAGTCCAAGGTTAGTTGGAAACACCTCTGTGTGATGCGGGATGCCCACTGTACTAAAAAGAGGAGGAGTTATCCAGTAGTTCAGGGTTTGAAATGTTACTTGTTACTACACCTAGAATAAATCTTGTTGTGAGATGAGTCATTACCTATGTGTTTTCCTCATGATTGAGATAGATTACATGATAACTTAGGTATATGTATTGGAATATACCTAAGTAAGATTATTTGTTGATTTCATACTTTGTGATTTATCTTTGATGGATTTTGTGAGACCTTGAAGGTATCAGGGTCCCTACTGAGTATTGTTATACTCAGTCCTACACTGGCTATGCCCGCACCTTGTTGTGTTTGATGTAGACGACAGACAACACTGACTGAGGCTGAGAGTACCAGGAATGTATGTTACCTAAAGGTGGACCATATGGCATGTCAGTACATAGAGGAGATGAACATACAAGTAGTGATGAGGAGGATAATTGCACCTACCCTTCAGGTATGAACCTCTGAGGATGACCTAGTAGCTATTTTTCCTTTTTCTTCAGCTGTACTTGTACTTTCAGTTTCTTGTACATTTACTATTGGGCTTGTATTTTGGCCCATTTTTACTTTTCAACACTCTTTTTTTATACAGTTTACTTCTGTTGTGATCTTACTGTGTACTTGGTTGTGAGTTTTTATAGGTTATAATGGCAATGTATTCCCATTTTAGGGAATTACGCCTTTGTTGCTAGTCACCAACCCCTAGCCTATGGAAGGCTGGTTTGGGGTAGTCACGGCATGGGCCCCAGGGGAGGGGTCTTGATAGTCATAACCAATAAAATTACCTTTGAATGCAGTGAAATACGAATTAAAAAAGTTCATATTGGATTGTGAAATAGTCAAGTAGATAGAATTTCAATTAGAGACATTATTTTCTCAGGATGGCCGAAAACACACTTTTAGTGTCACAGACCCAAAAATGTGTGTTTAATTGTAAAATACATAGAAAAAACATTGAATGATATGAAATAATTGGAAAATGATATTATTATTACTATTAGTGATATGTTAGAGTAGATTAAAATTAAATTGGATATGTGGTCTACCCAGAATGACCGAATATGGAGGTTTTAAAGGGTTAAAGCCCTTTAAAAGCACACAGGGGGTCAAAAAAAACAAACGACCTCTGAATGTGGTGAAATCAAACAAGAAAAACTATCATGTGAATTTATAAATGGTATAGTAGATGTTATGTCAATTGCATAATCCCTTTTCTTGAGATGAAAAAATGAACTTTTAGTGTCATAAAACACCAAAATGTGTGTTTAAGAGTCAGTTCAATATCAAACGACCTCATATTGAATTGAAAAAAGGAAGACCATATTATTATTATTCATGTTGTGTATGATAAGTTGGAACGTCAATTAGATGTGTGGTCTGCCTTTAACGACCAAATATGTGGTGTTTAAAGGATTAACTCCCTTTAAAACGTGCATCTGTGGGGTCAAAACTAACCAAACGACATCCAAATGTGGTGAAATTAGAAGGAAACAACTGTATAGTTAATTGAAAAAAATTCTAGCAGATGGGATTTGAATCAGAGATTTTGTTTTCCCAGGATGATCAAAAATGATCTTCTTGTGTCATAATACAATAAAATGCTTATTTAAAAGTAAAATCCAAAGCAAATGACCTCATAATATCCTAAAATCGTAGAAAAAGTGTTTTATTGTTATTCAAAATGTTTATGAGTTGAAAAAACATCAAGAATATTTGAGTTCTTCCCAGAAATACCAAATATGAGGGATTTAAAGGATTGAATCCCTTTAAAAGAACAAGTGGAGGTTAACTGAAATAGCACCAAATGTGGTGATATCAGACTACAAAAACCATAGAGTGAATTGTAATATAGTATAGAAAAAGATACATCAATTGAAATTTTCATTTGTCTGGGATGATGGAAATCACACTTTTAGTGTCCTAAAACACCAAAACATGCATTTAATAGTTAGATATATAGAAAAATACCTCATAAAAATTTAAATAATAGGAACAATGTCTTATTATTATTATTATTATTATTATTAATGTGTATGAGTTGACGATACATAAATGGGGTGTAAGGTCTGTATAGAACTACCAAATATGCTATTTTATAAAGGTTTTACACCCTTTAAAAAATGCGTTTGGGGGTCAAAACCAACCAAACATCCTCGGAATGTATGTAAATCGGATGAATGAAACCGTAGAGTAAATTATTAAATGATTGAGTAGAAAGAACATCAATCAGAGATCTTGTTTTCTTGAAATGGCGAAAAACACATTTTTAGTGGCATAAAACTACAAAACATACGTTTAATAGTCAATTTAGTGTAAAAAACCTCATAAGGATGTGAAAAAATTATAAGATCGTATTTTTATAATTCATGTTCTGTATGAATAGATGGAATGTAAATTGGATGTGCGGTCTACTCAAATGGAAAAAATATGCAATTTTTAAAGGTTGAATGCCCTTTAAGAAAACATGGGAAGTAAAAACCAACTGAACAACCGTTGAATGTGATGAAATCAAACTACAAAACCGGTAAAGTAAATTTTGAAATCATTGAGAAGACTATACATTACTTGGAGTTTTTTTGTCCAAGATGATTGAAAAAACAGTTATATTATTATAAAACACCAAAACACCTATGTAAGGATCATATATATAGAAAAAACCATATAATGACTTGAAGTCACATAAAAATCATCCTATTATTATTAAAGATGTGATTGAGCAGAGGAAACATTAAACAGATGTGTGTTCTGCCAGAAACTACTAAATGTGTTTTTTAAATGATTGATGACCTTTGAAAAGGTGCATCTGGGGGTAAAATCACCCAAAAGATCTCCGAATGTGGTTAAATGGGACCAAAAAACCATAGAGTGAATTTTGTAATAGTAGATTACAAATAACATCAATCAGAGATGTTGTTTTCCCTAGATGATCGAAAATACACATTTAGTGTCTTAAAACACAAAAACATGCATTTACTATTCAATTCAATATCAAACAACCTTTTAATGAGCCAAAAAAATTATGGTGACTATACTATTGTTATTCATGTTGTGTATGAGAAAAAAACATCAATTAGACATGAAGTATGCCTAGAATGACTGAATATGTGGGTTTTAAAGGTTTGACACCCTTTAAAAGAACATGAGGGGTACAATCCAACCAAACAAGAACCGAATGTAGAGAAATCAGAATAAAAAAATTGTAGAAGGAATTGTGAAATTGATAAGAAGAGGGTACATCATTCAAAGATTTTTTTCTAAGATGATGAAAAATACACTATTTGTGTCTTAAAAAACCAAAACATGTGTTTAACGGTCAGATATATAGAAAAAGACCTTAGAATGGCTTGAAATCATAAGAAAATCATATTATTATTATTCTTATTATTGATGTTTATGAGTAGAGGAGATGAAAATCGGGTGCGCGAACATCCCATTACATCCAAATATGTGATTATTAAAGGTTTGAAACCCTTTAAAAATGTGTGTCCATGGGACAAAACCAACCACACGACCTGAAAATGCATATATATGAGAATACAATAACCATATAGTTAATTGTGAAATGCTAGATCCAATTGAAAGTGAACTAATGATGTCATTCTTTTTAATTGAAATATTTTATTTCATTTCAAATATTAGTAGAGATGTTTGTTATGTAATAATTATTTTATTAAATTCATTCATGAAAATATATTCAATGACGAGCTTGGAGCTTGGAATATGATGAGGCAATGAGATATATGTGGTCGTGATTTTAGGTATTTTGAAAATATTTTTTGTATTTTTTAATGTTGGTGGCTTTTTTAATGTAATTGTGATGTTAAAAAAAATAAAAATACCTTAAGAGGCTGCCATATAGAGGTTGCTATAGGTCTTACCTATCTGGTCTAAAGTGATCACCATATGAAAATCACTATGCCCAAACTCAGTTTAGTATATAGATTCTGACATGTGGTTGTCACTATAAGTAATCCCTATCTAAACAATAGTCTCCTCCAAATAACAAATGCTATAGATAACAACGAGTCCAAAGCGTTCGCCGTTTGGCGGAGTCTAGGTGACCATTGTAGGGGTTTATCAACGACATTTGGTTGTTGATAAAGGCCTTTTTCTACTAGTGATAAAATTATAAATGGAATGATAAAAGACACCAAAGACCCTAGTCTAGGGCCCCATATTGTTCTCATCTCAATGCTCCAACCCATACAGGAATAATCAATCATAGTAAGGACCCTTTACCTTATCCAAATTCGTAACCATAAAATCATCCTAGGTACTAAAGAGCAGCCTGGATAAGGTGTGAGTATAACCCAGTGGGCCACCACCAATGGTGTCTAATCAAATCCTGTTTGAGTATATAGTATATGTAAAAAAGCAATAACATGGGTTTTTTGAGCGAGCTAGGGGAAGATAAAAAAACATTAATATGAGTTGTTTAATTATTTACATCAAAAAATAAGATAACAATTTTTTTAGAAATGTTGGTAAATTAAACCAAAATTATGGACATTTCTAAAAAAACCTGATAAATGAGTTGTCTCTAAATAGAGATGATCATAAACATCACTAATTTAGAGACATTCATATACCAACATTTCTAAAAACATTGTTAAATTAGGTGTTAGTAAATGAACATATATAGAAGAATCACTAATTTAGTAACATTAATAAACATCGAAAATTGATGATGGTTATAAAAGTTTATATATTCACACTAGCTATAAACATCACAAAATTTGTGACACCTCATTTAGAGGAATTTTTATGAAATTTTGGTAAATGAATTAGAAAGGTTTCAAAACATCGATAATGAAATAAAAAAATTCTAATCATAATTATTTGTAGTTTACTAATTACAAAAAGTAATAATGCTCATAAAATAAACAATCCGACTCTCAAGATTTAGGATGACACCTAGGGATAACAAAACTCACTTCAACACAATGTCAGATATCTCTTTCCATGTCATTGAACCAAGATAACCAATTCCATAACCATACTAGGGTATATACCCAAAATGAAAACTAGATAACCATTGAGAGCCCTTTATGTACTACAGTATATCAAGGCGCAATCCCTATATATAAAAAGTTCAACATAATTGAGTACAAGACCTATGTATAATAACTTCAATGTAACCTATAATAATGCATATATATAAGAATTTCAACAAAAATGAGACCGAGCACTGTACACAAAATTTTTATCATAACATAGACAAGGTCCTTTATATAATAATTTCATAATAACTAGGACTAATTCCTATATATAATCATTTCAGCATTACTGAGAAAAATCATACATAACATTTCTTCACATGCACATTAAATAAACATTTCATTACTAGAAAAATTATTCATTCATGTAGAAAAAATGACTATTCATTATTATAATTGTTCCAATATCTTTTCAAGTGTCAACAAACCCATTTACCATTCTAATTATATTATACCCATAATGTATTGGTTTATTATTCTATTACATCCTTTCAATTCATAAGATTTCAATTCAATCCAGTTACCCATTTATCATGACATACCAAAATCATAATTTCTTTTCTCTGAAATTAACATTGTTAAGTCATTATTCACTTTATCAGAACTACCAAAAAATAATGATTACAAGGGAAGGATTAACTCTATGGTTTCAAAAAATATGGTCTCAAATCCAATGGACCCAATGCGATCCATGGGAGGTATAAGCTTATAAATTCTGAACAAGTTGTTGTTTCTACTTAGGATGGTTGTGCGCACGGTGTGATGGCATGACACACTCAATGAATATACTTGGAGAATTAAAAAAATACATTATGGAATTTTTTTCAACCAACCAACTGAAAATAATAAATAATATTGAATAATATCAATGTACGAGTTTTGTATGGGTTCCTCTTTTCATCCATTCAATGACACCATGGAAAATTTGTTAACAATAAATTGATCATGTTAGGATGCCCATATCTAGGGTTCTATGTGTGGGAAAAATCCAAAAAGATGAGAGGGAAGAGAATGACTGAAGTCTTACCTACAATATCATGATGTAAATCACCTATATCCATGGATGATTACCTCTTTAATGAATAAGGATCCTCATACATCATTCATATAATGGTTTCAATTGAAGGAAAGAGATATTCATTATTAGAATACATGTCACTAGAGTTTAAACATTGGGCATGGAGACTGTACACTGTGAATATGAGGTACACACTATGAATCCCATGATTTCTATATTCATTGAAAACCCCATCAGTAAGAATTAAAAAAAAGAAGAAAACCCAATTATACATCATATATATATTTTACTTCATAAATCTCAACATCATTGATTTCCCGGAAAATTGAAAATTAAAAAGTGTTTTATGAGGTCATATCTCTTGAGAAATTCACACCATAAATCTATATTTTATGTTCTGAATTATCTATGATGGCTTCACATCATTATGTTATAAAATACTTACCCTTAACAAACCCAACATATTTCAGACTCTCTAACCAAGGCATAATAAAATACAACCAACTCTAAAAATATTGTTTCAAAAAAACATAAACAGAGACATACCTAGAAAAGAGAAGATCATAAAACCTGCCCACCATAGAACATAGAATTCCAAATTTATGATCAAAACAATCTCGGTGGGTATCAAAGAATTATTTTGGCCACTATTTCCTTAGATTTAATTCTTTCTGCTAGGTCTCTTCTTGCGCACACACATGATTCCACTACACATGAACTAAAGGTAAAATATTCCCCTAGATATTATTCTCACTATTGTAAATATCATAGATTATATGATACTCAATGGACACATCAACATACATCTTGACACCATCAATGGATATCATGTGAGATGGGTCATGGTGATATATTTAAAGTTGTGACATGTGAAACAGAGTGTATGGGGTTGTATCACTTTGGAATAAATCAATGATACAATACTACACTGATCCTTAAAACAATCTCAAAAAAAGAAATATTCATTGGTTCTAGATTACCTTGTTTTTTCATATGAAATTAACCCTTCCTAGGAAACAACCAAAAGAAAACATGATGACCATACTTAATGTCCATAGGTCATATAGGATGTCCATTTCATGATTTTTTCAATATCTATGTGATTGAAAACCAATCACTAATAAAATAAACCTTACTAGGAGTCTCCTATACAAGACAACTTCTATCAAGAATTGACTAACTTTCCTCTAATTAGAAAAGATGTAGAAGGCATAACCTTATAGAAAAGACCTCAAAATAGACATTTGGATTGATGATAGTAGTATTTTATTATAATTGAACTCCATGAATAATATTTGTTGCAACAAATAACAACTAAAATATAGAAAACAAGCATATAATATATCATCCTAAATCTGAATCGTCTATTTGGGTTTTCCGCCTATATGAGTACGATATATTGTACTTAGAAGAACCTTAAATCCTAAGTCCTTCTAATGAACATGATATCATCGAGATGTTAAACAATGATATCAGTAAAAAATTATACCCTTTATGGAAATGTGAAATCAAAATACAACCCACACATAGATACTACCACTATCAGTAATGGTGAATGTCTCCTTGAAAGTAATAACATGGGCTACCTTCATCAAAATATCCATGATCACCCATGTTATGTCATTCTGGTGGGGTGTACAAGGTAATCTTATAATGAAATTCATATTGAAATAATCCCACTACCACTTTGGAATGGGTGACAAGACTTATAATTTGCACATTTTTTAATGAAATTCTACTGTTTTAAACATCCCAAGATAACATTTTGAGCTTATATGTAACAATTTTGTATTTAAGAAGTATTTTAAGTTTAAATGAAAAAATGACCAAATTCTGCATTTTGGACAGATTTTCACTACAGGGATATTTTGGTCATTTACAAAACAATATATATCCAAATTTTATGATTATAATTTTTTTAGAATCCTCATTTAATTTCTTTCAACTTTGTCTTCTGGACAAAGATCTGATTCGACCATATTGAGGTCCAAACAATTCAATGAAGTTGATGATTATTCAGGAACACTAAGTAAGCTTCCTGGAAATTTCATCCAGAAAAGAAGAAGGTTCAGTGAAATATCCATAACTCGCTCAAAAAGACTATAATGGATCTGAAATATGGTGGATTGACGGATAAGAAGATTTTGAACAAGTTTGATTAAGGAATACACACCTTAAATGGCCGTTTGTAGGGACATTAATACATTACAAAACAGTGGTTTTCGGTTTGATGATTCTGACTGGACAGAATAAATTCTCAGAGTAAATTGGCCATAACTCATTCATCACTTGTCTAGATTCTATGAAATTTGAGGGTGAATGGAAAAGACATTTTCAAACAACATTTATGAATGGGTGGAACGCGTAAAGATGTCATTTATGGGTCCAAACACGTGACAACTCTTTGAATAGAGAATCTGCCTATAAAAGGAGGGGAGCTCCGCCTCTCCAAGACATTCCAATTCCTTCCCAACAACATCCGGGGAACCAAGGAGAGGAGGCCAAAGGGCCATTTAGGATTTATATTTCTTTATTTATTTATTTTTATTTTAGTTTTCATTTCTTATGTAATTCATTCATAATCATTTTATTAAAGTGTTCCCCATTTCTTCTTCCACCCCTTTTCACTTATAACTTTAATTTTTCTTATCTCTCTTCCATATTTCCATTGTGATCTCTTTGCACTTCGCCATGGAAAGTGAATAACTTGAGGCTTGGAAATAGGGGAGGATTCATGAAGTTATTCATTATTTCACTTCAAATTAAAGACACTTTTTTAAATCTATTTTTGGTGGAGGAGAGAATATTGCACGGGAGTGGCAGTCGTCCACTACGACATTATTTTCAATTCCATTTATTTTCATTGATTAATCATTTACCCTCCCTTATCTTAAGAAAAACAATCATATGGTGGAGTTGGGTTTCCATAAGGTTTGAAACGGCATATGGTGGAGTCGGTTCTTGTAGAGATAATATTCTCGGTTGAGGTGTTACCCTACTGGATTACTGGAGGAGGTGTGGTTTGGTGTGCCAAAGGCATGTTAAAATCACACACATAATAAATCAACGGGATGTAATTCATTAATGAGGTTTCACTAAATGAATTATCAAATAGAATTTAAATAATCAACAAATAATGAATGGACTCGTGTTATCCAAACCTAGGACCAAGACCTTTTTTTTATAATTTCATTCTGTAATAATTTGCATTTAGATTTTAATATTGCATTGCATAATTTAAATTTCAAATTTTCTAAAACTATAAAAATATATATATTAATAAATAATATAAAAAAAAGAAATAAAAATTAAATTAAGTGATTTAGTATAAGTGATTGAACCGACTTTAACGCTCCTCAAGTGAGACGACCCTGGTCAGCCACTGTGCTGCATTAGGAAAATTAAATACGCTTTTTCCACGCCCCACGTCAGGCGTGCGTCAAAACTGGCGCCGTTGCCGGGGAGCTAAGTAGTTAATTCAATCATTTTTTTTTCTAAATTCACAGTTTTTTTAATATATTTCATTTTAAAAAAAAAATCATAAAAAAACCATTTCCCATAATGTCTTCAATATCAAATTCAAATGCATGGAACAATTACTCACAGGTGCTGGAAGAAGAAACCAACTACACTGAGGAGTCCCTCCAACGAAGGGCTGATGCTCTAATGATAAGGCTCCAACAAAAGAAAAAATGATTAGCAACATGGATCTCACTGGAAGATTTGATGGCCTTGCCCGATGAACTCTAAACAGACATTCAATGATTCAAGGCCAACAAGGATGTGCCACTGGTCTTCCCAAGTTTCATTGAAGACATACATGATGTTGAAGACAAACTCAAGGTGGAGGAGTCTGACTATCTATCTTCATCTCTTAAAGATCAACTCCAAGTGGAATTTTCTATTGAAGAGGATATTCAAGCCAAACCGACTCAGGGAGATGATACAATATTGATCTCAAACTCTCAAATTTATTGAATCTGATTTGAGTATAACTCCCAACTTTTTTGAATTTTTAGAATTGTGTGAATCATATTATGCCTTGGAGGATGATGTGGAAAAAGAAGATGCACCTTTTGAGGAACACCTTGAGATCCCTGAAGTCATTGAACATCTACTGGAGGAGCCCCATCATGAAGAGATTCTAGTGGCTCTGCCTGATGATCCAGAGACACATGCTGCTTCACATTTGAAGCAACCACTGGAAATAGAAGAAGATGTTTCACAAGAAGCAACGAAGAAGGAGGAGATTTCATACTTCATCATACCCCCACCATGCAAGTTGTACTATATTGCGAAGGGGGATGATCTGGTGTACTCTATCCATGGAGTCCTCCTCAACAAGGACAATGAAGAACAAGCTGGGAAAAGCCACATGTGGTGGTTCAAATCAAAGAAACTACATCCACTATCAGACTTTGGATAATAGCTGGTACTGCCCACTGGAGGCAGTAAAAATTCAGGGCCCACTTGGGGGATCGTACCATGACTTATCCCTTGCTTTCTAGGAATTTAGATTTCAATTTCATTTCTTAGAAGTAGTTTAGAATTCATCCCTTTCCTCCATATCATTTTGAACTTTAATGACATGATACTTGTTCTTAATTTTAAAATTTTCTTTTGTAGGATCATGATGGCAGAAGGAATCCCCAAAAATTTGTTAAAGGGGACTGAATCTTTATTTCAAAAGGGATTTCATTTTTAAATTTTAAATTTTAAACTCCTTAAATTTTTTGTCCAAAACATGTTTTAAGCATTAATGATAAAAATTGCATACCCACACTTGAATTAATGTTTAACTCAACTTATCTAGGAGACATGAGTTTCTTAGGAATCTTCTGATGCCATGTTTTAGATTTCAATGTTAATGAGATTGAATGATTAAAATGGATAATTTTATGATTAAAGTGAAGCAAGGATATTGAAATAAGGACTCATGATTTAAGGGACTTAATTGATTCATGTAAATGAAATTTCCCTTCCATTTTTCATTCTTTGAATTTCAGAAATTCATGTGAATTAATTTTTTATTATTAATCATGCCATGAGTGATTGTCCAATATCATATTCTCATTCCTGAGAGGATTTATAGACCAAATATTTCCTATTTTATCTTGAGCATATTTCTTGAGTGATCTTGGGACGTGCCACCTACTATAACTTGTATTGAAACTTGTCAAAGCTATGACTGTACAAAACCACATTTAAAATGATTGAGGCATCTCTCTGGCTAGCCACATTTTATCCTAAGACCCACCTTTACATTTATCCTTGGTAAGCCCTTAGATGCCATGAATTTATTTATAGGTTTATGCCACATTACAATCCAATTTTTCCTTACCTACCTGCACTTTTAGTATTTTTGCATGGTTATTTCAAGTTTGAGTGTGGGGGAAGGGCCTTTCATGTGCATTCCGTGGGATATATATCATTTTTGGGTGGTGTAATGTGTACGTTATCATTTTGGGCAATGTATTATTAGAAAATTGGGCATGAGTGATCATTTCATTATGCTTCTTTCATTTCATCCGGTTCTCCATAAAAAAAGAAAAAAATTCTAAATAAAGCTGTGCCTTTCTGGAGCTTTAAAAAAAAAGAAAATAAAGCTGCGCCTTTCTAGAGCTTTACAAAAAAACAGGGAGAACATGGATGGTATCATTCTTTGTAATAATTTATTGACTCATGACCCATGTCATTTAAAGGGGAGTGGTGTTATGATTCACATTTCAAGGGGATTTGAGTGAGGTTCATCTTGTGTTTTCACTTGATTAATCATGCATTATACTTAAGAGTCAAACCTCCTACTTCTGGCCTTAAATTATTTCAATCATTTACCCACCAACCCAAAGCCACAGAGTCATTTGAACCTTTATTGTAAGTCCTCGTGATTTTATGTGTGTTTTTTCTTTACAAAGTGGAGAAAGTTGTTACTTTACAAGCCTATGGTTAAGGAGCATGTTCTCATGATATGAGCATAACTCCACTATTAATTGTATCATGAGTGATGAGAGAAAAGATTCATAAGTGAGGTAGGTCATGATTTTTCATGTTCAATAATAATAAATTTAGAAGCTTTAATGAATGAATGGAGAAGCTTCATTATTTTTCAAAGGGGAAAAGTCAAATGCATGAATTGATTGTTTCTTTGAAAAATGGGAAATTAAATTGTTATTTTTTGTGGAACTGTAAAATTTGATTGGAAATTTATAATCATTTTATTTTATTCCATTTCAAATTTAAATATTGGTTACATTGGTGCCCTTTGAATTCCATGTTGAGATTTTATGCTTGAGGACAAGCATAATTTAAGTGTGGGGGGATTGACAAGACTTATAATTTGCACATTTTTAATGAATTTATACTGTTTTAAACATCCCAAGATAACATTTTGAGCTTATATGTAACAATTTTGGATTTAAGAAATATTTTATGTTTAAATGCAAAAATGACCAAATTCTGCATTTTGGACAGATTTTCACTACAGGGGTATTTTGGTCATTTACAAAAAAAATATAAATCCAAATTTTATGATTATAATTTTTTTATAATCCTCATTTAACTTCCTTAATATTTGTCTTCTGGACCAGGATCTGATTTGACCATCTTGACGTCCAAACAATTCAATGAAGTTGAAGATTATTCAGGAACACCAAGGAAGCTTCCTAGAAATTTCATCCAGAAAAGAAGAAGGTCTAGTGAAATATCCATAACTCGCTCAAAACGACTATAATGGAGCTGAAATTTGGTGTATTGACGAATAAGAAGATTCCGAACAAGTTTTATGAAGGAATACACGACTTAAATGGCCGTTTGAAGGGACATTAATACATTACAAAACGGTGGTTTTCGGTTTGATGATTCTGACAGGACAGAATAAATTCTCAGAGTAAATTGGCCATAACTCATTCATCACTTGTCCAAATTCTATTAAATTTTTAGGGTGAATGGAAAAAACATTTTCAAACAACATTTATGAAGGGTGTAACGCGTAAAGATGTCATTTATGGGTCCAAACACACGAAAACTATTTGAAAAGAGAATCTGCCTATAAAAGGAGGGGAGCTCCTCCTCTCCAAGACATTCCAATTCCTTCCCAACAACATCCGGGGCACCAAGGAGAGGAGGAAAAAGGGCCATTTAGGATTTATATTTCTTTATTTATTTTTTTTATTTTATTTTTCATTTCTTATGTAATTCATTCATAATCATTTTATTAAATTGTTCCCCATTTCTTCTTCCACCCCTTTTCACTTATAACATTAATTTTTCTTATCTCTCTTCCATCTTTCCATTGTGACCTCTTTGCACTTCGTCATGGAAAGTGACTAACTTGAGGCTTGCAAATAGGGGAGGATTCATGAAGTTATTCATTACTTCACTTCAAATTAAAGAAAATGTTTAAAATCTATTTGTGGTGGAGGAGAGAATATTGCACGGGTGTGGCGGTCGTCCACTACGACATTATTTTCAATTCCATTTCTTTTCATTGATTAATCATTTCCCCTCCATTATCATAGGAAAAACCATCATACTGTGGAGTTGGGTTTCCATAAGGTTTGAAACGGCATACGGTGGAGTCGGGTCTGGTAGGGATAATATTCTCGGTTGAGGTGTTACCCTACTAGATTACTGGAGGAGGTGTGGTTTGGTGTGCCGAAGGCATGTTAAAATCACACACATAATAAATCAATGGGATGTAATTCATTAATGAGGTTTCACTAAATTAATTATCAAATATAATTTAAATAATCAACAAATAATGAATGGACTCGTGTTATCCAAACCTAGGACCAAGACCTTTCTTTTATAATTTCATTTTGTAATAATTTGCATTTAGATTTTAATATCGCATTACTTAATTTAAATTTCAAATTTTATAAAACTATAAAAATATATATATTCATAAATAATATAAAAAAAGAAATAAAAATTACATTAAGTGAATTAGTATAAGTGATTGAACCGACTGTAACGCTCCTCAAGTGAGACGACCCTGGTCAGCCACTGTGCTGCATTAGGAAAATTAAATACGCTTTTTCCACACCCCATGACAGGCGTGCGTCAATGGGTAGAGGTAGAAAAAACCATATAGGAATCCGGTGTCAGCCTTCACATATTTCCTAGTGAGGAATCTCACTATGAATCCCAATATCTCCCTTTTCATCCATTCTAACCATTATTATTTTTAGTGATCACGCTACATGTCTTTCATACATGGATGTTCCATCCATAATGATGTATGAAATGGTCTCATTAGAACCTCATGAAGGCATGTATAAACCCATACACATCCTCATAAAAGATGAACATCACCACTCCCAAGATACTATCCAGATGGTGGCTTCCCAGTGCTAAGACCCCCTAGATCAAAAAACTGGTCATTATTGATATGGTCGAGAATCATGAGTAAAAACTATGCCTTAGTCTGAGGTAATCATCCCTAGTACTCTTGAACAATAAGATTCATGTCTAAAAATATTTTCCTTAAATTAAACTCATCATAATACTCTCACATGGCCACTATCTTAATCATTTAGTTGAAGGAGTCAGCAATAATTTTTCCTTTTTGTGGTGTTTAATTCAACTAAAAGTTGATGTAAATTTGAAACTCAACCCACATCCTCTATTGAAGGCTTTCGTTTTTCTGAGATAATATTTAATTGAGAATCTTTTGATCCATATGCACCACAAACCTTTCTCTTAGAAAATAGTACCTCAAATCTCATAGGGATTGTATCACTGCAATGAACCACTAATCATGAGTATGGTAATTCATCTCATGTGATATAATATTCCTAGAACCATAAGAAACAAATCAATCATATTGAATTAGAACTTATCTGATTCCAACTCTTGATGCATCATAGTACATGGAATAATTGATGTAGGACCCTGGGACACCCTGAGAGGGGAGGGGTGAATTATGGTGTCAACTTTTTCTTCAAATGTGATTGAAATTGTTCCCACATATGTCGGAACTTATTAAACCTGAATGATAAAAAAGATAATAAAGAAAATATTCACATGTAGAGAGATGAAACAAAACTTTTTACATGGTTCACCACTAAGGGCTACATCCAAGGATCATATGTCGACAGGTTGTCGGTCGTACCAGATTCCACTAAAACATCACTACTTGTGGATTACAAAGGTTCAGTCACAGTCACTCTTTCCCCGGATCACTGCCTTTACAAAGGTTTGGGGATAGCTCACTACGTCCCTCGAGTCACTCCCGTTGACTCCCCCTAGCTCACTACCTTTTGTGAAGTCCCACTCAGTTTATAGACATGAATGTCTCTTCATCATCACTAGTGAATGCATCCTCTATTGTATGTAGATGCGTTCTTGAAGTCTAACATCGACCCGAATACAAATCTCACTTTTCACCAATGGTATCAGGAAAACTTCCAGCTTTTGCATAGCCCTAGAAAGACTAGCGTACTTCAACAACACCTGACACGCTTCTCCAAGACAGTGCAGATGTTTCAAGGTCGGCACGCAAGTTTCAAGATGGCACGCAAGTCCAGCTCTCCCACTTGCGTGACACTCACTTCTTCAACTTCAAACTTGTGAAACTCACTTCCTTTTATACCCAAACCATCTTTGGCACGCAACTGTGAATTGTCGCGCTTCTTAAAATTCTGGCACGCAAGTGTCACCACACTACCTTCACGAAACCTTCTTCACTAGCTCCAAAATTGCTTGACTCACCCTATTTCTCTCCCAAACCACCTTCGACGTGCAACAAACAACTGTCGCACAACCTCTACTTGCACGACCCACAACCACTAGCGCGACCACTACACCTGCGTGGTGGGAGCTCTGATTTTCTCTATGTTTGAACTTCGTACCGAATGAGGAGAGGTTGACCACTATTTATAGGTATTTGGATACCCAATGCGACGTCGCACAAGTCTTCCCTCATCACACAAGTTTTCAGCGTGCAAGTCTCTGTTGTGAAAGTCACTTGCGTGACCAACCCCAAACATGGTGTCCCCATATTTCTTTGCCATATTTTGATGATACCATCTCGAAAAAAAATCATGCGCAATTTTCCAAGCCTCCATGTCTTCCGTGCACAAGTACCATTGCCAAAAACACTTTTCTTCATTTTTAAATTTTGAGGTCCAGAAATTTGGAAAACACTGGAACACGATGCCACCTTTAATACTATTATTTTCTTTTTTTGTATGATCACATTTCTGGCACTCATTCTGAAATTTCTCTGAGGATTGACAAAAAACACAAACCACACTCCAATTCATGCATAGAGAGATCTTGGTTCCAACAATATCCCCCTTTGGGTTTGTTGGGAATTAGTAAATAAATTCAATAGAGCACCAGCCATAGGAAAACCATAAACATAAGAATCAACTCATCCAACACTCTAAGTCTATGTGAGAAATTATCAGTGTAGAAAACAAGAGGGAAATCATGAATTGTGTTCCCATGTTTTCGAATTTTCAATGATGCCCCAGAAATTCTCTTATAGTGGCACAGAAGCTTTACATGTGCAATGTATTCCTTCTCATCCTTCTCACTGACACCAAATTCTCAATGTGTCACAGAAGAAAATGTGTCACAGAAGTATTAAATGCCTGAATTTATTATATTCTCCCCCATTGACAAAAAAACCCAATGACTGGTAATTGTTCGTTGTTCAACTAAAACCATAGTCCCCCTGGATAGTATATCCCGCAAAAACCTACATTGCATCAATAAACAAATGATAAACAAATAACATAACTGGGGAGTAAGGAATTTTGTAACCTCCTAATGCACTGGGAGGTGGTTAAACACCAAGGTTCAACCAATTCTTCTCAACGATAGTCGTTGATAGTGTATTGGTTTGGATATCAGCCACTTACTCATCAGTTCCCTCATGATTCATTCTAATCACCACTTGCTCAACTTTTTCTTTGATAAAGTTATACATAATTTCAATATGTTTCATATGAGAATGTTGAACATGATTCGTTGTAAGATCAATTGTGCTCTTGTTATCAAAGTAAATCATTATTGGTAGTTTCACCTCATCACCAATATCTGTTAGTTTTTTCTTCATCTGTAGCAGTTGAGTGCATGCCTTTGTGGGGGAGATATACTCATATTCAGCAGTACTAAGATAAGTACATTGTTGTTTCTTGGTCAACCAACCAACACATTTACTTCCAATATAGAATTCACCACCACTGGTGGACTTTTATTCTTCAACATTTCCAGCCCAATCAGCATCTATAAATGCTGATAATTAACTTTTCATTCCTGCAACAAAGTTTAATCCACAATTATGAGTACCTTGAATAGACCTCATGATTCTTTTTACTGTGGACATATGTTCCTCCTTTGGATTACTCTGAAAACAGGCTGTAAGACATGTGGAAAATATAATATTTGGTCATGTCACTATTAGGTACAGCAGGCTCCTAATGATTCTCTTGTACATGGTGGGATCTACAGAGGTCACATCCTCATGATTTCCATGTTTAGTTCCAACTGTAATAGGAGTTGACATTGGTTTGGAGTATTCCAAATTTAACTTCTTCAGCATCTCTCTTGCATAATTTTCCTGAGAAATGAAAGTGTAATCCTTATTTTGGACAACCTGTATCCCCAGGAAATATGTGAGCTCCCCAATCATAGAAATCTTAAATTTGGATTTCATATGATTAGAAAATTCATCCACTGATTTCTAGCTGCTTCCACCAAATATGATATCATCAACTCAGACTAGAACCATGAACTGATCTTTTGGAGAATTCTTCACAAATAGATTATAGTCTACTCCTCCTATTTTGAATTCGAACTTCTTGAGATATGAGTCCAGCCAGGAATACCTTGCTCGTGGTGCCTGCTTCAAACCATATATATCTTTCTCCAGTTTGCAGACCTTTGTTTCATCAGTTCCAAGAACAAAACCCACTGGTTGTTCAATGTGTACTTCTTCTTTGAGTACGCAATTCAAGAATTATGTCTTAACAGACAGTTGATATACTTTATATCCTTTTTGGAGTGCTATGGAAAGGAAAAGCCTGATTGACTCCAGTCTGTCCACTGGAGAAAAGGTTTCTTCAACATCAACTCCTTCAATCTAGGAGTATCCTTTACATACTTGTCATTCCGTGTTTCTAATAACACTTCTATTCTCATCAAACTTGTTCTTGATGGTCCATTTTGTACCAATCACATTATGACCTTCATGTCTCTGGAAAAGATCCCATGCCCGATTCTTGTCAATCTGATATAACTCTTCAGTCATGGATTTCACCCATGATTCATTCTTTGTAGCTTCTTCAAACAAGGATAGCTCTACAACTGTCATAAATGCAAATTTTGTGTTATTCTTCATCCTCCTTGTTTGAGTGGTTGCACTCATATCCCCAATTATATTAGATGGATCAATCATAGCTCGACAATTTCTCCTGTGTGGTTCAGTTTCATTCTCTTCAGACATAGTTTCTTCTTCAGATTCTTCTTCTAAGTCAACATCATGATGTGACTGCCAAGTGTTTTGTACTGCTTCTTCTATTTCTGTATTTTTATTTTCTCCACGTTCACTTTCTTCTTCACTTTCTATCACATCATCATATGACACCCTTGAAGCATTTGTGGGTTTATCTTCAATTATCATAACATCACTACTTTCCACAATCCTTCCCAATCTATTGTTGAAACACATGTAGGCTTTGTTGTTTATTGAGTATCCAAGGGAAATTCCATCATCTGCATTGTCACCATACTTCCCATGATTTCATTCTTTGTTTCTGATGTAGAATTTTCTTCCAAAAACGTGAAAGTATTTCAATAAGGGCTTCCATCCATGCCACAATTTATATGGTGTCTTCGTCTCACCCATATAAAGTTCTGTTCGATTTTGAATATACAATGCAGCTTGAAAAACCTATTTCCTGTAATTTCATGGAATATGAATCTCAATTATTATAGTTCGTGCCATGTTGTTCACCTGTCGATTCTAATGTTCAACAAATCCATTTTGTTGTGGAGTTCTCACAGTAGCTACCTCATGTGGTATCCCATAATTCTTTGGATAATTTTTAAATTCAATGGACGTGTATTCCCCTCCATTGTCAATTCACAACACTTTGATTATACATCCATTATCATTCACATCGATTTACAGATTTGTTTTCATACAATCAAGCACTTGTCTTTTCCTATAAATGACCATCACACATGCCATTCAACTGTAATCATCAATGAAAAGGACAAAGTATCTTTCTCCATGAGTTCTGTCAACATTTATCGGCCCACATACATCTTTATTAATTAGATCAATAAGATGGGATGCCCATTTCATCTTTGGCCGATACGAACTGCAGACCAGCTTCCCATGAATGCAAGCATCACAAGACTTTTCACGCTGATGCTTCAGGTTGAGAATTTCCATGATAGTCCTCAATTTTGATATTTTATCCATGTCTTGTTGATTGATGTTTCTCAGTCATTGATGCCAAAAATTGTTTTCTTCTTCAGTAGTCATGTAACAAACATTTTCTTTACTATCAACCTGATATAAGTTGTCTTCTGTTCTGCATCCCTTTATAAGTGAATTGCTTGTCTTTCCCTTGATAGTTCATCCTTTCTTATTAAAAGTAACTATAAGACTTGAGTCACAGATTTGTCTCACATTGAGTAGATTATGTTGTAGGCCATCTACATAAATGACTTCAATATTCTTTATCTCTCCATTATCTAATTCAGTACACCCACTGCCTTTGATTTTAATAGCTCCATCATTAACAAATCATACTGTTCCATCAAAATTTCTTTTGATATCCATTAACAGGACAACATTACCATTAATATGAGATGAAAAACCACTATCTAGAATCTAGGTACTGTTGATTTCTGTAGATTTAAGGTCCACCTCTGTAAGGTTGGATTTCTCAATTTTATTCTTTTCATTCCATGAGACATTGGATTGAGTAAAGAGCACTGATAGCCTTTCAATTATCTCTTCAATGTACCTAGCTTCATCACAGTCTAAGTCTTCTTTGAGAGGAAAAAACCTGTTTTAAAGAGAAATATTATCTTGCTGGCCATACATGACTTGTCTCGAACTTTGGTATGAGGTGTCCATGTCCCTTCTCTGCATGCAATTAACAGCCTTATTACCAAAGTTAGAAAAATGAAAACAATATCCATAGAAATTGTATCTTCTATAAGAAATAGGATATGAATTTGTTCTCCTATGTTGAACTCCTATATCATCTTCATTCAAATAGCTTCTTGCCTCTTCACAATAAGACAAGGTGTGGCCCAAATATCCACAGAACTGACACTTCATGAGAGGAATTGTCTTCTCACTTCTATTTATCCTTATTTCTTCTATTGTGGGACAATAGTATGAGGGCTCATTTTTTCACGAGGCTCAAGGATAATATTCTTTAATTATTTCAGATTGAATTAGGGATTTCTATTTAATCACTTTAGTAGACTTTCCCACATCACCCACTTTTAGATTGTCTTTATTTTGGTCACATTTATTTGCAACATTTAAGGATTCTACCTCACATGCAATTCCACTATTTCACATGCATGATGGTCTTTGATCATTTAGAATCTTTTCAACTCTATTGGAGCCACGTTTTTCTCTCTCCAACTGCTCATCATTTGAGAACCTTCCAAACTGTATTTTCTTCCTTGATTCTTTTGAAATTGAATCATTTTCATTTTTACTACTAATATTAACATCTTCCTCCTCAATAAGATGAGCAGTCTTGGACTTTTACTCTTGTTTGGATGTGAGGTCATTGATGACATTTGCCCGCACTTCAATTCTCAGCTTCATATCCACTACATCATCCTTGCTTTCATGAATTTATCCTATACTTTCACCAATTCTTCCAGTCATTCAATTTCAGCTTTATGTTGATCAACATATTCAGTTGATTCTTCTAAAATTGATTTCCCCTGATTAGAACTGTTACATTTAATCTTAACCTTACTAACAACATTGTTAAGTTGCAAATCATAATCTGAAATAATTTTCAACTGATTTTCTCCACCAGTATCTTCTGATTCTTCAACAGTGGCCATCATGGAACTACGGTTCCCAGTTTTAAATTCTGGTTCTTCTTCATCACAGAATTCATTATCATCTTAATCATCTTTATAGACAAATATCTTCTTTAGAACATTCTTTCTAGATTTTAAGTCACCTTTCTTGAAAAACCTTTTCTGATGATTCTCAATGTTCTGAGCATAACTATCATCATTATCGATCTTTCTTAAGAACTGACAAGAAATGTGCCTGACTTTGCCACAACAAAATCAATCTAGAGGTAACTTCCCTATGAATTTATCTTTTTTCCTTTTGTAACTTCTTAGAAATGAGAGAAATAAATTTTTTTTCTTCATCATCTTCACCACTACCATCTTTTGAAGTTTTCAGTTTCTCTATGGATTTGAATGCCATTTCCTTGCTTACTCGTGTAGTTACATCTTCTGGTTTGACTCTCATTTCATATGCCACTAGGCTACTCAACAGATCATCCAAAGAATGTTTGGAATGATCTATTTCATTAAGGGATGAAAAATTTACATTGTATAGGGGTGGAAGTATTCTGAATATATTCTTTACAATGTCGATGTCTTGGACTTCTTCACCTAGACCCTGAATTGCTCCTACCACTTCAGTAATTCGACTGAATAAGGAGTTTGCATTCTCATCAGGATGCATCTTCATATCATCAAACCTAATGTGTAGGACTTGTAGTTTCTCCTCCTCTAATATTCTATCTCCTTCATAAATATTTTCATGTTTATCCCACATGGACTTTGCTGAGGTCCAACTCATTACCTTTAGATAGATCTGATCTGAAAGGGATGCAGTGAGACTATTCTACGCTTTTGCATCAGAATCAAGAATTTTCCTTTCAGCATCAGTCATATCCAGCCCCATTGGATCAGTAACACGAATACATTGGACAATGGAAATACGGACTTCCATTACAAGGGATGTTACATTAGATCTCATTCTATTCTTTCAGATTTGGAAATTACATCCATCAAAGAGAGGGACTCCCCTAACATTGACTGCATTATCCATGATGCACTACTGGAAAAAAGGCCTATACCCACGGTTCAAAACCGTGGGTATAGCCCCCAAAACCGTGGGTATAGGCTATACCCATGGTTTTGGGAACCGTGGGCTGGAACGCCGTCGGTATAGGTCCCCAGCCTATACCCACGGTTTTCCAAAACCGTGTGTATAGGTGTTCTGCCACCGTGTCAACAAAACATTCCCAATTGCCACGGTGTCAATGGCTTTTACCCACGGTTTCAACACCGTGGGTATAGATCCTAAAATAAATCCGCAGGCGGGTTTCGATCCCACGACCTCTTCGCTGCAAAGTACCGTGTCTACCACTACCCTACTATCAATTATGTGTATATATATATATATATTTAGTTAAATATAGTTATATAAACTGTGGGTATAGAGGGAAGAACAGTAGGTATAGGACTCCCGCCAAAAAAAAATCTTTCCCGCGGAAAAAAAAATATTCCCGCGCACACATGGGAAACCTATACCCACGGTTTTTCAAAACCGTGGGTATAGGTTTTTTATCCTATACCTATCCCCACGGTTCTCCTCAAAACCGTGGGGATAGGTACCCCTATACCCACGGTTCTTGAAAACCGTGGGTATAGGTCAATTTTCAAGACCTATCCCCACGGTTTTGGAAAACCGTGGGGATAGACCCCCCTATGCCCACGGTTTTTGAAAACCGTGGGTACAGGTCTTGAAAATTGACCTATACCCACGGTTTTCCAAAACCGTGGGTATAGGGGGTACCTATCCCCACGGTTTTGAGGAAAACTGTGGGGATAGGTCCATTTTACAGTAGTGATGACAAAGGATAGATTCAACACCAGCAACCTTTACCCTCTAATACCACTTATAGTACCCTGGGACACCCTGAGAGGAGAGGGGTGAATCAGGTTGTCAACTTTTTCTTTTAATGCGATGGATCTTGTTCCCAAATTGGTAGGAACTTCTTAAACATGTATGATGAATAAGATCCGAAAGCAAATATTCACATGTAGAGATATGACACAACACTTTTTACATAGTTCGCCACTAAAGGATACATCCAAGGATCATACGCCGACAGGTTGTCGATCATACCAAATTACACTAAAACATCACTAGCTGTGGATTACAAAGGTTAGTGCACAATCACACTGTCTCAGGATCACTACCTTTACAAAGGTTCAAGGATAACTCACTGCGTCCCTCGAGTCACTCCTGCTGAATCCCCCTAGCTCACTTCCTTTAGTGAAGGCCCAATCAATTTATAGACGTGAAGGTTTCTTCATCATCGCTAATGAACGCATCCTCTATTTTATGTAGGTACTCTGTTGTATAACAACTTCCACCTGAAGACAGATCTCACTTTTCACCAACGGTATCGGGAAAACATTCAGCTTTTGCGCAGCCCCAGAAAGACTAGCGTACTTCAACAACACCTAGTGTGCTTCTCCAAGCTGGCACACAAGCTTCAAGGTTGGTGCGCATGCTTCAAGACCGTGTGCAAGTCCATCTCTCCCACTTACACGGAACTCACTTCTTAAACTTGATACTTGCACGGATCACTTCCTTTTACACCCAAACCGATTATGGCATGCAACTGTGAACGGTCACACTTCTTCAAATTCTGGCACACAAGTGTCACCACCCTACCTGCGCGACACCTTTTTCACCAACTCCAAACATGGTCGACTCACCCTATTTCTCTCCCAAACCACCAGGGATTCGCAACACACAAATGTCGCACAACCTCTACTTGCGCAACCCACTACCACTTGCGCGACCACTACACCTGTGTGACAGGAGCTCTAATTTTATCAAAATTTTAACTTCATACCAAATGAAGAGAGGTCCACCACTATTTATAGGCTTTTGGATACCCTATGTGATGGTGTGCATGTCTTCCTCGGCATGCAAGCTTTCAGCGCGCAAGTCTCTGCCACCCAAGTCACTTGCGCGACCAACCCAAAACATGGGCGCCCCTTCTTCCTTTACCATATTTTGATGATATCATCTTGAAAAAAAATGGCACACAAGTTTTCAAGCCTCTAAGTATTCGGCGCATAAGTCCCATTTCTGAAAACACTTTTCTTCATTTGTTAATTTTGAGGTCAAGATATTTGGAAAACACTGGAAAATGATTCCACCTTCAATACTATTATCTACTTGTTTTTTATGATCACTTTACTTGAACACATTCTAAACATTCTCTGAGGATTGAAAACAAACACAATCTATGCTCTAATTCCTGAATAGAGTGTCCATGGTTCAAACAATTGATTCCCAAAATAAGAAACATGAGTAACAGTGCTGAGGTCAACCTTATCTTCAACATCTAGCATGCCTTATCATATGAATCTAACCAAATTAAACTTTCCCCATCCTTTTCTAGAACAGACATCAGTTCTACCATGCATTAAAAGACTTGAATGAAATTTGGATAATATAATTCTATGATAAAAAAAACATTGAATCTTGAATTACTATTTACGGCACTGTAATGATACTATGGATGCAACCTTCTCGGGGTCCACTTTCACTCCATCCTATGAGATAACATGGACATAGAAGTGTGCTTTACCAATCCAAAAAAAACAAAATTTATATTTATTTGGTTAAATAAAATTCTTTAAAAATATAAATATGATGATTTCAAGAAGTTGGGCATGATTTCCTATTGATTGGGATAATAGAACGATATGATTTCAAAAAAACTACTACAAATTTATGTAGGAGAGGATTAAATATATTATTCATTAAGTAAATCCTTAATGCTAGAGAGTTATTCATACAGAATGAAATAACCATAAACTCATAAAATTCATTCCTTCTCTTAAAAGATGTACGGTGTATATCTGACAGTCTCACCCTCCACCAATGGTACAC
This sequence comes from Viscum album, assembly GCA_963277665.1. NCBI lineage: Eukaryota > Viridiplantae > Streptophyta > Magnoliopsida > Santalales > Viscaceae > Viscum > Viscum album. The sequence continues at coordinate 45,229,071 of OY728162.1, forward strand.
TAAACTCAAGTAAATCTTGGAGAATATCCTAATACTAATAATCTAATTTAAGTGATTAGTGATGCACATATTGGGATACAAGTTCATATACTTCAACGGGTTCAATCTTTGATAGTACACACGTCAATATTATAATCTTTTATTATATTGAAATAAAGTGGAGAACCTGACATAGAATTACTAGGAATTATGGAACATTTTTTTAACAAGATCATTCAACTAAACATTAAACTAAATAATATATTCCAGTCCCATTATATAAGGAAGGATAGAAACTGGTTCATATCATGACACAATCTCAATAGTGAACTTGATATCTCCATCTTAGGTGGTATGATGGTTAACCCTTTTGGAATGATATCCTAAAAATGGTTCAAAACTGGAGAAAAATTAATATACTTAGATGTTATATGATTATGGAATAACCATATTCTAACTTCTGTCTATCCTATGGAAAATGAAATCACGACTTGTGCTTACGTACGACTTGTCATCTCCAAGCCATGCTGAAATCTGTTGTTCACCACCAATTTACATGGATGGGTTTAATGATGGAAATAATAACAATATGTGATAATTATAAAATTATATTGATTCTAGAATATTATATACACTGTCCCCTTATATTCCATTTCACAATTAAGGGAATGATATTATTGCTCAGTTGTACGTATGGCCTACCATTTCAATGATGCAATGTGTTTCATTATCCATGAGTATCATTAAAGAATGAATATATAAATTTATATAATTAATAATATGATATGTATTTCTTTAATATAATCCTATAAATTAAATAACTATATTTTATGAGAAATAACTAGTGCCTTTATGAAAAAACAAACATAATAAAATGAGGCAATTAACACCCAAAAAAAGAGTAATAATGAAATAATATTAAACATGTGAAAATATGATCATTTATGATACCATAAATATATATATGGTTCTGGAATAATTTTATAGCACTTCTTAATCCATTTTATATGGGTTTTTGAATCAAGCAATGGAACCCATACCTATGGTATGGGATAATTTCGTAATCTGATTTTTATTCGTGATAGTTTATATATAAGAATTTACTGGGGTATATTTATCATCGATGTACATGTTTCAGAAATATGAATTCTAAAATATTTTTTCTATTCTTATTGTATTTTAAGGCAATTTTTACCCATTTTATAATCATTAGTAAATTGCATGAAAGCATTTTTTTGTCATTGATTGATACAATGTACATTTTGATATATCTGCAACATGTATGAGAAGAATTTTTTACTCTAACATAAATGAAATAAATAGATTTTTTACAATTTTAAAACACATTATTTCAATGAATATTACCTTACAAGATTTCAAGGTTATTTTCAAAGAAATTTTTATTGTTAATTTTTTTTTTGGAATTTTAAGAAAATAAAATGTCTCTGAAGAAGAAAGGATATTTTCCTCAAGAATTAATTTAAAGTTTTCTATCAAAATTATTTTCCTTCTAAGATGGATTTATATAATAGGTATATGTTTCAATAATACTCTCCAAATTATTTTTATAGTATTATTATGTTTTGAATGAATTATATTTATGAAATCAATTTGTCTTACATGGATATTATTATGATGGAATGTTGTTTAAGAAACCCATTTAATTCCTTGGATTGTTTTTTGAAGAATGGTTTCTGTTTTTTTGGAACACATATGTATGGTTTTAATTATGTGATGTGTGTGTCCTATATATCCATCTAATTCACTGGGTAATGATTTATATCTCACGATATTGATATGGATGGAACATGAAATGATCTCAGTTTAGTAATACATGGATTCAATGAAAAATAAAACTGACTCAGTAATACAGGGATGGATCGAGGTCTGGAGTCAGTTCTGTAATGGACATTCTAAACTATGATGGTTTTTGAAATGATACATGAATAATATGAATGATTTTATTTTCTTACGTGTATACAATAAATTTTGTGTCATGTGTTAAACACTTTGGGAGAATGTTCATTTACACTTTTTGAACATTTATGATTTATCCCATGAAATGATATAATGATACATTATATGAATGATATGATTTTCAAACATTATGTTATTCTTTATTATTATTATGAAATGATATATATCTCCCTTATTTACCCTTACTGAGCATCCTAACTCCCCCTTTCTTATGATTACTTTCCCCATGTTATGAAGAATTGTTTTAAGTAAGATATTTCAAAAGGGTTCTAGATATGAAGGAATAAGTGAAAGGAAAAGTAAATTTTTAATGAGCCAGTTTTTTATAATTCCATGTTTTTGAAGACACTAAACCTGACTGACTAAGGGACTGAAAGTTCAATTTTTTTATTCCAAAATATCATCATTATGGATAAGTGGTAACCAAATTTATAGTCCAGAAAGATACTACATCACTTGGAAGTAATCAAGAGATGAAAAATACCTAACATAACTAGTTTCTAAATATGAATTTAATAAAATCAAGAACATGATGCTCGACTAAAATCAGGAGTCACCTGTGTCAGCCAAATTCCCTTCATCTTCCATTGGCCATTGAGAGAATTGGTTATCCACCATCGTGGTCACCAACACTCCCCAGTCACCTGTGAGTAAGCTACTGGGATCCATCATCCTAGATGAAATGAACTAGAGTTATTGTCAAAAACACACATCTTGCAGCATCACCATTGTGAACAAACAAATCACCATAAGAGCATCTAATTTCCTCTTGGTCACACCTCCTGAGACACCAACTGAAGCTCAAACCGCACCATCCTAAAACCTCAATAGGATCAAATGAACTTGACTGACGTGGGTCAGTGAGAAGGAGACAGTGGTGAGAGTAGAGTTCAAAGATGGAAGGCACAATCATGGATGAGTGATCATCAACTATACCAAAAACCACACACATCAGAGCCACCATCATCATCACACCAAGCATATCCAACCAACTAGAAAATAATATACCTGAAGAAAAAGAGTCAAATCAAACCATTATGAAATAACATCCTATTTGAAATGAACCAGAAAATAAAAAAACATTGATAATGTGAAAAAATATCTTAAATATACTAGAAAATAAAGGGAAGAGCTAAAGATTTCAATATCATGGAATAAAAACAGCATGAACCATTAAAAACACAAAACAAGCGAAGATGGGAAGATATGGGAATTGCCTCAGAAGCGAATATCGACCATGAACCCCAACACATCCCAAAAAAACCATGAATAATACCAAAAATGAATAGAAAGGGAGTTTAGCATGGAAAATTTAGTTGGTAAAGCAACTGAGAATTGAGGTCAAATGTCAAAAAACATGAGACTCAAAACCAAAAAAGAAACTAACCTATACGGACCTGGTGTGGGTTTGTTATGTTGTGTACTGAATATTCATCAATTTTAAAGTAATATTTGTATATGACAAATATGGTCTAGTATATGGACCTACCTAAATATTGATTGATCATTGGAAATAAAATATTCATCACTGAAGAATAATTCATGTTATGTTTGTAGCCTCTTGACCCACCCCATCTGATCTTTCATTACTCCCTTGTCCCTATCCACCAATAAATAATTCCATTTTCCTCTTCCCAAATACTCCCAGGGTTATAGTAAAACCTAAAAACATTCCAAAATTGGGTAATTAAATAGTTAATTATGATTAGGGCATTTAATAAAAATAATAAAAATATTATTTATTTTATCAAATGAACCTACCAACGGTCACCTCCCATGGAACATCCGATGCTGACCAAGACATTGTTTCACCTAGGGTAAACCAAGGGTTCCAAAATCTAACATGGTATCATATTTTCCATCATAGGTACACAAAATGGAAAAACATTTAATCTAAAATTATCCAAATGAGTGAATTAAAATATATTAATATTTTTAATAGATTATTTTTATTATATTGATATACCCAAACACCATGCTAACTCTGTGGATAAATCTAAATATTTGGTTAATAATATTCAGAGGACTAATCAAAAAATGTTCCATTAAAATTGAATCTAAAATAAACATGTTTTTTATATTTCACAGAAATTTTTATGTGATTCAGGAGGGAATTGTTCTTTTATTCCCCCATTGGAGCTTGTAGTTGGGATTCCAATAGGGAATCCAATGTGACTTGTAATAAGACTTCCATTGGAACATCATTTTAAACATCCTGTCCTAAAATATGATATTATGATCCAAATATGTTTATGCTTAGACTAGAATATTTCATGTTATTATTGGATTCCTAAAACAAAAATGTTTATCATAATTCATGGAAAATTTGTATAGGATTTAGGAGGTAATTTTAATCTTGTATCCCCACTAGAACATCCAAGTGAGATTCCAATGGATAATAATGTATAGAATCCACTAGGACTACCACTTGAACTTCCAATAGTACATAAAACATGACTTCTATTCATGTTATATGAAATTACAGTCCATATATACTTTCTATTCTGATTGAGAAGTATATTGAAATTATTGAAATTGAAGAAGAAAAAAATTTCATGAAATTTTTTAGAGGATTTAGGAGGGAATTATAATATTTTACCCCATTGGAATGTTCAGTGTATATTCCAATGCAGAATATAATGGGACATCGACATGGAATTCTACTAGATGTTCAACCATAACATCTTATGGAACAACCAATCCTATTATAGGAAATTATAGTCATAATTTAAATTATGTTTCTTATATTTCACTGTTATTTTTAGACTATTGAAAATGGAATTTAGATATTGTTTCACTGTAAGATCTTTTAGTGGGGAGACCATTAGAAATTAAATTCCTATTCTATGTTCTATTACTCCAATATATATTTATTTATTTCTATTCAAAGGTGTGAATATTGGATCATATAAGACACCCTTACAATGTGTTGTAAAAGAAATCCAAAAACAAATTAAAATATAGTCATAAAATTTCAACGTAGGACCCTCAGTTTTAGAATATGTTTCATGATTTTATATATAATATTGTATCAACATATGATTGTATAAAATTAGATAAATATTTTTATACGTGCCCGATATATGTGATTCCTCAAAAAATAATTTCCAAATTGGTGGTGTGGAAAAGAAATTTTGTGATGGTGATGGGAAAAGAATATTTAGGATATGTACATGTATAACCAAAATAGAATACATTTATTCTTTCATGAAATCCAAAGAACCCTAACATTTATGGATATTTTTAAAATGTGTCTAATTATTAAAACAGAAATAAATAAAAACATCATTTTGAAAATTTTTATGGGTAATCATGTAGAGGACCTTGTTGACACAATAATACTCCATTGTTTTTACACTTGTGATACTATGTTTTTTCACTACTATAGGTTCTTACATTAGTTGTGTCATCATCCTATATATATATTATTTAATTGATTTTATAACACTAACATCGTCTCATCCAAAGCCCTAATAGTTTATGAATTATATTAAAAAGTTTCTCAAGAACAATTCAAATATTACTGGTTCTATTATGTCATTACTATACGGGATTGAAATTTATTTTCAAATCTATGTAGAATTAGTCTTAATACCAATTTTTATAGTTATATTATTGGTATTTCAATGTAAGAGGGATACTATAATGAAATTTAAAAGGTGTAAATACTCATTTTACAAAATGGATCTTTTCATATTATGATGTAGCTATCATGAAATGAATAAATATTCAATAAGTTTCAACAAGTGGGGAAAGTTTTCCAATATCGTATTATTTTAAGGAATACCAAATTGAACACGATAATATAAATTGAAATATATTAAAATAGAAAATAGGAATCATATTATTACCAAACAACATCCACTATAGAATGGGGTGATTCATATCAACAGAATTTAGATGACATAGAGAAAATACACACACTTGATGAATAAAATGCAACACTAAAAAGAAAAATAGAGACTATGGAATCAACCATTAGAAAATAATATAACAAATTTGAAATCTAAATTTATTGAAAAGTGAAAAAAAAGAAATAGGATGGAATAATAGAAACTATTATTTATTGAAAGGAAGTGATCTTGACTATGACAGATCAAAATAAAACAAAATCTCCCAAGAAAACACGAATTATTCTGGAGGCGGAAACTCAAGAAATTCTATTGAAAAAAGAACTACCCTCCTAGATAGCAAGTTAGCTAAACAGATAAAAGAACATATTCACTAAAACCAATCTTTGTTTATAAATGTAAAATCATGAAATATATAATAAAAAATGTTGGAATTGGTATATGTTTATGAAACCTAAAAAAGATGAAAAATAAAAACAACACACACTATAAATAAATATAGTATCCATCAAAGAAATAATGAAATATCAGACTCCCCAGTATTTCCTGGAATCTAGAATATATAAGGGAAATTATAGGGATTTATTTCATAACCAAATGGGTTTGGAAAATTTACTGAATCAAAAAATCAGACTATGTGTTCTTTGAGAAGATTCTGGATTTGGGTCCCACCTAATATATTGTTATGATGAAAGTGAATAAAATGCTTAATTTAAATTAAATCATTCATGTACAATTGAAAAAATATGATTTCTTATAAATAATAATAACATTATGTAGTTAATATGTCTCAAAATATAAAAAGATGTTCAACTTGTATGTAATGGATACAATTTTATATCTTTTCATCAAAATAATGATGACTATCCTGGTGAGTATTTTTCTAAACCATGATTATTGAACGATAATATTCCATTAGTATCTCATACTCCACTAATATAAAATGGTATCATGTATTATATGAATATCATAAAATAATAAAAAACATTATTTTAATGGGGAGGAAAGATTGCAATTTCCCATATAAATTATCTTTTTTACGAGTGATACAATAGAGATTATATTATTACTTAAATTAATTATGTTACAAATTCAATGTTTTATAGTTGGTCTGACTTTATAAATATTTATAGGGAATAATTTTGAAGGAAAATAAAAAATTTATAGAGATATATACAGAGATACTAGTTAATGATGCATTGTAGTAGAATGTAATAATTTTTATCCCCATGAAAATGAAAAAATGTACATTGGAAATGGCACATTTTTATTGTGGGGAGAAAAAATTTCAGCCACTACGACTAGATGAATCTTCAATTGGGCATTTTTAAATTTATCTTTATCATAAGGAATCATTGGTAATGGTAAATTTTATCCTCTTAGACATGAAATTCATTTTAATATTAACCATCTAAGATAATAAAATTTGTAAAACTATCCACACTTTCATAAAAAATATAATCAAATAAATAATCAAGAAATAGAGATCTGATTACGTGAACAGTGTTTCTCTCATGTTCATTGCAAAAGATAAACCATTATAGGGTTATAAAAACATGGAATGGAAAATAAGAGTTTTATATCTTATATATATGGTGAAAATTATCAATCGTATAAGAATAATATTTCCTAAGAACATGTTGATGACTTGTGTATTTATATGGGATATTTCTTCCTTGAAAACCATACAAATAACGAGTCATAAAAAAATATGAGATAATGTTTCCTATTTGATTCATTAAAACCATCGTCAAGATTTAAAATACAGAAAACATTTTTATGGTTGGGATATGATAGTTGAATAGAAATTTTTTTGTTTCTTGGCATTTTTCGATTTTATGGAATTGTAGTTGTAGTTCTATTTGATGAAAAAATGGAATGAATGAATGTTGTCAATATAGAAGGACTCAAATACAAATATGGTCTCTTTACCATTCAAAAATTAACATTTTTTCTAAATATTTCAGAAATTTTCAAACACTATTGTAATATGATTCCAGTATAAATGGCCTCAAATACTAATCATGGTTTATTACAAATAAAAATAGTATGAGGATGTATAGAAATTATTATATATAGCAAATGAATACAAACTGATGTTTCTTAAAGTGGTGTATCAATCCATTAAAATTCAAACAACCATATAAATTATTTAATCAATCCATTAAAATTTCAAAACAGATCCTTCACAATAGCATGTACTCAATGTGGTGGAATCATAATTTATCCCCCAAAAAAACATTAGTCAAATGTTTAAACTCCTCCAAATATCTTTCAATTATATGGTTGTCAATATCCAAATATAATTTTCCAAATTAGATAACATGTCGTCCTGAAATATAGAAACAAAAAAATTATAGAACATATATACAAGGATGATGTTTCCTATGAAATTACATTCAATTTTATTTGTAGATTCAATAAAAAAATATAATCTTATTAGATATTAAATTCCCTATAAGTGATTAAAAAAGATATCAGATAAAAAATCACCATTATAATAATACTATTATAAATTAAATACATCAGAAAATTAATTCATTCCAACATAATAGAACAAGAATTATTCTTATTTATATTCAATTGTTCCCCATTTCGGCCACCAGTTTTTAAAAATGTTTTTATTCTATCACCCCATTACCTATTTTTTCCCTTTTAAAATTTTCATTTCATAAAATATTTTCAAAAATAGCATGACTAATAAATCTATCTAATGATGTATCTATACTAGTAAAATATTTTTTATATTACTAAAATTAGATAAGGTAATTTTATAACCTTCATATATCTTACGTGAAATGGTTTTTAACATCATTCCCCTTAATTCTATTTATTTGTAACATTTTTCATTAAGTAAACTAATATCAGAATTTACATCAACAAAATATCCTTCCAAAATTAGAATATTTATATCTGAGTGTGTATAACTCCATAAATATATGTATATGTTCATGTATTAATCTCAGATCAATCCAATATGAATTTTTAAAACATGACATCAAATTTACCAAACTGACTCAAATTTTCGACAATAATATTGAACAATTTCATTGTACGCATGATATGATAAAAATGATCTTCATAACCAACCATTGAAATAAAATAACAAAATTGAACTCCAAATTCATTATATTATATCAAAAAAAAATAACCAATCATTTTATATTCATGTTCAAATGAATAAAAAATCTCATGTTTATATTTGGTAGTAAGATATCTCATCAATTAATGGAAAGGGTATATATTACAAGAATATAATCCCACTCCTCAAATATGGCCTTGGATTCATAATATCAATTTTTCCATAAATCACTCAATTTATATAAAGAAATTGAAAAAACATAACTTATGATGAATTTAATCTTTATGAAGTCCATTAAAAGATTAAAATAATTATTTTCCATGATTACCCAATGTAAAAAAAATATTTACAAAATAAATGAAACTAATTGTCGTCCAACATGAATAAATCATCTAAAAATGTAATTTTCTATCCTCGTATTCTTGTTTGAGGGAATCCCACTCCCGAAAAAATTGATTATAATCATGGTATCAGAACATACACATCTTAAATATACATATAAAACTATATCCATCATTAATCTGATAGCCTAAATTTTCAGTTCCATTTTGAATCAAATTCCACATACCATATTTGTGTCGTGTTCCCACTAAAATATCAAAATTGGGGTTTCCCAAAGATACATAATTACCAATAAATAAATTCTAATGTCACATCTTGTGATGAATCTATTAATATTTTTGAAATAACCTAGATATGTAACTTTAATTTTCAGTTATAATAAAGTTTTCCCAAAAATAAAAATCTCCCTTTGATTATTAAATCCCAATAATACATCCAATGGTATACACTCATTATTAGTGCTAAAAGCGGCGTCGAAAATAATAAATTCTATAAATGAATAATAATATTTTTTCATTTTCAGGTCTTCCAATATTTTTTTATATTTTCTGGGTCAATCAAAATAAATAGTAATGAAAAATTATGGATTGTCCAAACATTGTCCTTATAGGTAGTCTAACATGTGACATGAATCTCCAAGAACCAATTCTTATTATTGTTTAGAACTTAAATAAATTTGACTAATCTACACATGTTTACCCAATAACAACTCATCCTTCTGAAATAGTTACCACTAAGAAGAATGAATCCATTGGTTTAATACCTACTGAAGCATTCAAATATTACCCAACTACATAGTATTCTATTTATTTTCATTAGGACACCATTAGATGAATTGATTAATGATTGTGTAAGGAATTATTATTCCACTGAATGAATAAATTCCATGCATATTTACTATAAGAAAATGAACTAGCACCAATTTGAATATGTAAACTAGCACATGTCTCAACATGAGTAAATTCCACCATGATATCATAATTGTCAACATTCCTAAGACCATGTTTTCTATATGCATAAATGGATTATATAATTAATGATTTAGGGTTATTCCTTTAATTTTATTATTTTTGTCATATACTAAACCTATTTAGTACTCTATATGAAACATAGAAACCCTGACCATCCTGAAGTGATTTAAACTTCATCCATATAAATAGTTTATTTTACATTGATGCAACATCAACATCACCATCGTTGGAAGAACCTAAAACATAGAAAATTCAGTTCAAGGAAAGTACATAATTGTACAAATAAAATATATTTAACTTATTTTTATAACCACTTTGTAAATATAACCAATATGTGGAAATTTCATAGGAATTTCTACTATAACATATACTCAACATTTCGGTGAAAATCTATTTAATGTTCAACTTAAATCGACTATTTTTCACAAGAACTTCCATTGGATGTTCCTAAGGAATAAAAATAATACAACAATAGATTATATTTATAAAATTAAAGAATATTTTAATAATAATTAAATTTATAAAAAAAAATTATTATAAATTCAATTGCATAAAATATGTATTATATTTTTTATATACTTTTTATTATTAAAATATAATTACCATTTAAAAATTTATATACTATATGGATAAAAATGAAAATAAATATATAAAGATATATAAAATATAAATATATTTAAAAAATTATAACTAAAACAAATTTATTATAAATTCACTTATAAGATAAATTTAATATTTTTTTCAAAATCAATAAATACAAAATATAATTCCAGTAGAAGTTACATAGCATGTTCTAGCAGATATTTTTAGGTAATACTTCAGTGGATGTTCCAATCCAAGTTCAAATCCATGGAAAATACAGCAGATCATTCATTAGAAAATCCAATAAAAATTTTCATATATATAAAAAATGTATGTGAATAAATCTCAAAAAATTTTATAAAAACTATTTTTATGTATATTTTTATAATAAATCCAAATATATAAACATAAATTTATAATAATTGTTCTTATAAAATTTATTAAATATATTTTTTACAAAATATTTATAAATATAATTACATTTCTGGTAAATGTTTCTTGTAAATTTCAGTAAAACTATTATTAAACTTTTTATTTTTAGGCAATTAATCAATATATGATTCACAACTCTTTTAGAGTAATCTTTAACATCTATTTAATTTATTTATTTCAATTTAAGTTTTAGTGAAATCTTCAGCATCTGTTTTATTTTATTATTTCCATAAAAATTCATATGAAATATATAGAATTAGTAAAATTAATAATATAGTGTTTGGAAGAATATGTTTTAGTTTAACAATCAATCTCTCATGAAACAAAATCAAATAATAATATCCAATACCGCTAATCATGGAAATAATAAGAAGATGAAATAGAACTCCACAATGTAGAAGACTATAAGATACTCCCCATATAATGAGATATCTTGGGAAAATTACATTCATAATCAGAACTATCCTCTGAAGTAACATGTATAAATGAACTATATAATCATTGTGAAAATTTGTTACAAAATATTTTATACAAAATTATAGAGAACCTGAAGATTTATGTGCTGCAAAACCCGGTAAAACCCAGTGTCTTCAGTGACACCCTCAACATCCCAACATGATGACCATATTCATCTTGATTGTTATTGAGAAAATTATCCAATTAATTTGTTGGGTTTCATTTTTGACGAGATGAAAATGCCTTTTAGGAAACCACTACATCTAGATCCCATCATTTGTAAATGCATTGATGTGTCAACCTACCACTGCACCACTAGAATATCCAATAAAACATGTAACTAGAGATTATAAAAAGTAGTTATGTATTGATGATTGATAATTGAGGCATGGGGAGGAAAAATCTGAGGGTGACAAGTGAACATAGGGGAAGTATATCGTGCTAGTTTTATCTAGAGAAAAACTATTAATATAGATAATGTGAATAATATATTTTAAGGACAATATTGTTTAGATATTGAAACCCAAATCTCAAGAGATATGGATGGATGCATAAAACATCAGAGATATATTTTAGTCATTGTAGATGAAATTCAATCTCCCAAGGTAGTATAATACACTATCGATATTACTTATCCATTCAAATAGGTCCTCAATTACAAGGGAGGGAATCTAACTATGACACACCCGGAGTAGATAATCGGCCATGACAAAAGGACATTTAATGTGTTCCCGTATGGGTTCAAATCATTTGATTTGAAATTTTTATAAGGTCTAGAAATATAAGAATTTAGGGACCCAATATTAGTAATATGTGGGAGTTGATGATAAATGGTGGTGAACTATCCACTATTGTATTTTGAATATGTAGCAATGGAGAAAGTGTGAGCCTGGGGGTACTAAAAAAAAGAATACTCCTAAAATGAGTTTTCATTCCAAGGTTCCTCTATCAGGGAACTTAAAAAATTGATGATGAATATTTTTCATAATCCATTTATTTACACCCTTACTAAGCCATGATGCCACATCAATTATAAACAACCACATGCACGTCTCCATCTAAAGAGTGGAAGTGTGCAGGTATCCAAAATTGAGAAATGTAGTTTTGTAGGGAACACCATGAAAGGGAATGAAGAGGAGATCTTTACATATACAAGGATTCATGAGATGATATTTTTCCATAATTTCATCCCCTAGAGAGCCCATACCCCATCCTTCCATGGTCATTGTCTCCTATGTAATGACAGTGTGCTGGGATACAATGTTAACAAATGGTGTTGAGGGAGGGAACCTAGAAGAACTTTATGACAATAAGATGGATTCATTATACAATATAAACCCTAATTTTCCACCCATGTAAAACCATGAAAAAATTATATCCATGATCAATGGACTAAAATAAAGTAGCTACACTACAGTGGAGAGAAAGGATCCACCATTAAGAAACAACATTTCAAAAGAGATCCTATTTATTTGCACAGTGGATAAAAGTTACCATAAAACATGGATGGTGATTAATGGAGTTTAAAATTATCTATCCATCTAAGATTAAATTTAATATCTCTCAACGATATTAATTACAACTCATCGAAAACCACTAAGGGATGGAATTCTAAGGAATATGTTCTAATAAGATTTCATGGTGTCTGAATGATGTTGGAGATAAAACCATAACTATGGTTAGGGTATGGGGAGCTAGTTTAGACACATTGAAATGACTAAAAGTATAAATCCATGGAGGGAAAACCAGTTGTTGGATACCCACTAGTGGGTAGGATAAATTTTAACCATGTTATCAATTCAAATTGGTCCAAAAATATACTCTATTTGATGGAAAAAAATAATCCTTAAATATTACAGTTCAGTGCCAACATTAAGGATACTGGAAAAAGAAAACACTCCAAGGATTATTTTTCCACTGAAGATGCCCCATTATAGACAATTACCTCTTCAGGGATGTACACATAGCCCAATAATTTCCAACCCTAGTGAAGTAGGTCCAACCACATCCATAATCGACGAACTATAAGTCTCTAATAACATATTGGTAGTTTTACATGAGACTCTGCTAATAAACAATGATACTAGAGGGAACTCCATGAAAGGCCACCTGGGATGAATAATATAGTAAATGTAAATCATTTAAAAACCTAGAAATCTAACACCCAACCACCTTAACGACCAATGAACCATAATTTTCTAACTATTACAAGATAGTTTGATGGGATCCAATGTTTACTAATGGTTGTGTGGGAAGGAAATTCGTGAAACGGAACTAGGAGGACCATTACACATTTAATTGGAATTATTTATGCCACATCCATGTATCATTTTCAACCTTGATAAGCTAGGACCCCACTCAATCCATTACCAAGGGCCCTTATGTTGTGAACTATGCAAAGAGGGAGTTCTTAGAGACACTATTAATCAATAACATTGTAGGAGGGAACCAATTTGGATCCTATGTAGATTAAAAATATTAAAACGATTGGAAGAAGATGAACAAAGTATACAATGATATCTATAGCTAAAATTACATAATTATTAATCCTTATTGATTTGTCACATCTCATCCCAAAATCCCCAAGGATTGGAATTTGAATATTGAAGGTGGATTTTGTAAAAAAATTCAAAGGATGATCTTACACTAGAATAATCTTATAACACACACAACACACCAAATTTATAGGCATACAAGCATTTAGAAAAATAAATTATGTGAAAAAAATGAAATTAATATCAATAGATTTGTTACAGTAGGTGGATCCTTTACCCTCTAATTCTAAAAACACCAATCACCTTAAATTTTTAGTCTTTATCCCACCATCACAGCAGTTGATGGTTGGTTTCATCCATAAAAAAATTATTTTTCAAATTTTACCCCTTAAACATGGTTTCCTTGTGAAAAATGTATTTATATAATATTTCTCCATATATTCGAGAAGATGATCAAAGTTTTAGAAGATGTCATCATAATTTTTTTTGTAGCCTTAGTGACTCGATGTAATGGTCTAAACATCTATAACTTTCCTCCATATTTCATCTGATTTAGATTCCTATAATAAATCTAGATTCTACGTCTTCAATAGATAATAAAAAAATAAGTACTAATTCAATAGTTCTATTCTATCATATATACATGCAATTATTCAAAAAATGGGGCATATATGAGAAATTTCCCAATTAATGTCATATAATGTAAGATCATGTGGTCATAAAATCATTGGTTCTCCAGTTCATCATTCCTCCAATGGCACATCATTTATGTTTTCTTCATTTTATAGAGTGATTCATACCACTCTACAATCATAATTTTGATTCCACTTCAAAGAAATATTATCATCAAAGATAACATATCTACTAAAAATAGTCTTCTTGGTCAGGGGATTATACAATTGGTATCCCATTTCTCAATAATTTTATCCTATAATGATTTAAATTACTCATTTTCCCCAAGATTTATTGATTTTTCCTAAAAGATCCTAATATATAAAATTGAAACAAAATATCAATGATGGATTACACTTGGATTATGAGTAAAAAATAAAGAATGTGGTTAATTTAATTTAATATTTTTTTGTAATATATTGATTAGAGACACCTCACACAAAGGCGCTTCATCACAGAAATTCATGGGCACTCTATTGTCATTCATCGTGATTCTGACTATGTTGACAATGGATGGATTTTTGCCTTTTTGCTACTTATTTGAGTGAGGTTTTCCATATGAATACAGTAAGTGGTTATTTCCATTTTCCTCAAGGAACTTTTTATAAACCTCATAGGTATAGTCCCCATCTAAGTTAGTTTGTAATGTTTGTATGTGATGGATATTTTTATTTTCAACCCATACCATTAATTATCTAAAGACATTAAACAATTCCAAATTCAGTTTTAGAAAGTATATCCATATTTAACTATTATAATTTTCAATAAATGATATAATTTAAAACCATTTAAAATATTAATTTTGATTAAATAGACCACATATATCAGTTTGGACTAACTCTGGTGGAACAACAACTTTCCAATTCGACTTAATTGCAAAAATGTTTCAATGTTGTTTTCATAAAACAAATAATAAAAAAATTATTTGGGTTTATAATAATGGGGATCGTATTCACCATATTATTTATTTTAAATAATATTAATGATTCAATTTTTTAATTTTTTTTCATGAGTTTCCACATCTAGTCATTATCATCATCTACCGTCAACAAACAATATGGTATATTGGGTGGGATTATATGTTGAAACATTTGGTTCTTCTCCCCCTATAATTTTGTGTCCATACTTCATTTATAATTGAAAATAGCCATTTTTTTATATTTATGTCTTATGTGAAATCCTTTTTAGACCAATTTTCTATGACATAAGATGTTGGTATTCATATCATATACATAGTAAAAATCAGAGATAAAAGAATGTTTTCTATCTTTTTCTCAATGAAAATATCTCCAATTCCTCGTAAATATATTATTGAGATATCATAACCTAAAATATCCCCTCAAACTCTCTCAATTGTGTTTATAAACAACATATTATGACTTTCCATGTAGTTTAATACCCATAATCAATATACCACATACCATGATTTTGTGTTAATGTTTTCACCACAAACAAAAGGTAATCTCCAAAACTAAATTATTCCTTGTGATATTTTACTCCCTGGTGTCATTAACCATAAGTCCCTTACTCAAAACATCAATTCTATTATGTTCTTATTTTTGAAAATTATGCCATTTAAAATTTATTTAGTTTTTTGGTAATAAATTGTTGAGTCCTCCCCTTTTTCCTTGTCCTTATTCTCATGGAGTGTAATATTAATATCCATAAAATCATTGGTTTGGGATTATTCCACCATTTCATCCTCTTATAGGATAAATTTATTACACAAAATCCCCTACCTTCACCTCTTTGTAATGTACCTCATTTATCGTTTTCAAATGTGTTGAGATACAAATTTGATTGCACGGAATGATACACTCCATTAAAATTTATAAAAAACATCACCTTTAATTTGTGAGATTGTAGATATCCTAAGAGTTATTTGATAAAAATAAACTACAAGTCTTAAGTTTCTTCAATTTAAAAAACTATTTAACCTAATTTTCATTCTATGGATCACAATATTTTGTCAAATTCCCACATGTGGGAAATATTTCATCCAGTTTTACATAGTTAGTTCACCACAACCATTACATGATAATGAATCTCTAAATGGTTTTATATAATTTCATAAATTGGGATTCAAAATAAATTATTTGGGATTGAAGTCGTATCCAATTAAATTTTTTGCAAATATTTTAATTTTTTTGTGATGAATTTACCATATCTCTTTTGATGATTTTGATGAAGTGGTTATCATGTATATAGATTCATCAAGCCTATGTTAAATGGAGTTGGAATTGAAATTATACTTCCATTATACCTAAAGAGCTTCCTTTTGAATATATATATGATAATATTATTCTTTTTTGGTATTCTTGTCGATGTATCCATCCTCGACAATGTCTAAAAAATCATGGGTTCTAAGGAGTACAAGAATTTAGATGCACCAGTTTTGAAAATTTACCTTCATAAGATTCAATATCAAAAAATTCACAATCCAATATTTCATATAGATTAAAAATTATTTGTATTGTAAAATTGGACTTTACGATATCCAGAATAGCATACTGTTGTTTTTTTAGAATTTCAGACTGTCTATTTTTTTTAAAAATTGTTTACGACTATTTTTTCAAAAGTACAGTCTTCCATTGTTTAAAATCAAAATTAACGGAGGAATTTTTTATTTTTTGTAGCATAATTAATCATGGATTGTAGAATTAAAGATAAGTGTTGATAAGATGGAGAGTGGAAGAGAAAAAGATGTGGGAGGAAAAGTAAAAGGTAGTGGATAGTGTTTTTAAAATGGAGGGTGGAAGGCATGATGATGAGATAATGTAGGGGGAGAAACCCCGCATAAAAAATTGGGAGACATGTGGGATTAAAAAACAATGGTTTCATAAATTTTTTAAACACGAAAAAAATAATTGGATGAATATTGAAAGAAATTTCAAAATGAATTGGAATAGTATTTACTATTTATATTATTCCTCCCCCGCTTCTATAGTGGATGAGAAGTAGATCTAACAAAACCCTCACAAAACAAGAAGAATCACCCTCAAACCACTAGAATAATTGAAGGTGGAGTTTATATAAAAAAAATAAAACACATAATTTGATATGTAGATCACTTATGGTGATTACATGAACACAAATAATATAAATAGGGAAAAAATTTATTTTCCCAACATTGAATGATCTTACAATGAAAAAACCACTCCATAATAATAGGTATTAAAACACACTACCAAATTAATGATAAAAATAGAGAGAAATAAAAGTTCATATATTAATTGCAGTAGGTTCCGCCCAAACCCTCCAATGAAAAACACATCAAGAACACAAAATTTGAAATCTATAAGACTCCATTTTAGTAGTATATAGTTCTTTTTGGTGCTGAAAAATGTTTATTTCTCCAACAAGAAATTATATTGATCATGATGTGTCTATGGTTGAGCCATGGGGGTGGTGAATCATTTCTAACAAAACATAATGGGAAAATGGGGGTAGGGGGAGAGGCATTAAAATATATACATGATTCAACACAAGAATGGAGACTAGGTATTCAAGTACAAATGATCGAGTTGTCTTACTTTAAATTGAGGTATTCATTCAAATTTCTCAATAAAGATACCCCAACGTGTATGGATGGTGTATAGGGGGGATAATGAGATAATTAAAAATACAGTTTCATGTCATATCGTTTGATAATAGAAATTTTGTGTCATCTCATTTTGTGTGTGGGATTTAATAGATTAATTATTCAGTTATATTCCATCATTTTATTTTCATAGAGTTCTTGTATATCTTTATCATTATAGTAAAAATATATTCATTTTACCCAAGAATGAATCTTCTATGTTTTTTCAAACTTTTTATGAATACTATGTTTTATTAAATATAATTTTTGGTTGTTTTTTATTATCAAGTTCTTGGAAAAGAATGAAGGTGACATAGTAATTTGATGTTGATTGATTTTGAATTTATTAATTTTTAAATTTCCTATTTTATATTTGTACACTAATAAGAGTTAAAGATTTGTTATTAATTTTTTTATTTTGGGGGGGGGGTGGAAATAATTGAAATGAGTTAAGGTTAATTAATTTCTTTTAAAACAATTAGACATAAACCTTCCCACCAATCCATGGGTGTTTGGCCATTTAACGCCTCTAACAAAATACATGAATATAAGTTCTTAATGGATCAAATACATTATGTCCAAGAAATGTTTCTTTATTTCAAATATATAGGTTTATATGATTATTTTTTATTAATATTTCATTAATATAAATGGTAATTTATTGAAATATTGGAAATATGCTAATAAAGTAATACAAAATTAAAATTTTAATTGTAATTAATATTAATAGTAATATATATTAATTGTAAATATATTCTATTAAATACTAATTTTAAATAGTATTAATTATTCATTAAAAAATATAAAATATAATAATTTTAGATATATTAGTTTTTAAATAGTAATAATTATTAGAAATTTTAATTTATTTTTTATTAGTTACTAATATTACATAATAAATACACATTATTAAAAATAATTAGTAAATATTAACACTAATTAGTAATAAATCACAAAAAAATAATAACTTCAAAAATATTATTAATAATAAATGATAGTAATTTATAAATAGTAATGAAAAATAATATATTAATATATTAATAATTTAATAGTTTTTAATAGGAAGTAATAATATATAATAATTAGTTCTGAATTTACTTGTATTTATATATAATGACTATGCTCTAAGGTTGAAGATTAGTGGTAGTTGGCCCTTGGGTTCTTGGAGATTACTTTCCCCGCATCAAAGTAAATATATAATGATTAATAAAAAATTATAAAAAATCAATGATTACTACTATGGAATGTTGATTAATGTATTATTAATTTTAATATTTCATTATTTATTATTAACACCAATTTATTACAAATAATACTTATAATAATGGATTATTAACAAAAATGAGGAATAATTGATAGTAAATAATAATATCAATGTAATGAAATAAATATGTTAAAACTATAAAGAAAATAACACATATAAATTTAAATATAATATTAAAATAAATATATATAACATAAAAAAATGTTATATTAAAAATATGAAACATAATTATAAGTTATATAAAAATATATTATGAGTTCTAATTGAATGGATTTTGTAAAAAAATCACATTTGAGTTTAGATTTTAAATAACATCACTTATTTGATGAGTTCAGGTATTTAATACATTTATTCATGAAGAAATTATACATGCGTTGAAGTGACTACCCCCTCTCTAAAAATCTAACTTAAAATTAACTACATCGATTTAAAAAAACAATTTTACTTTCTTATATTAGAACTATTCTTAAAAAATAAATGATTTGTTTAAAAAATTGGAGGTATATATAGATAAAACATTAAAAAAATTATTTATTATATTAAATGGAATTGAATTTTTTTATTGTATATTTATAGAATTAATTTTTATGAATAATGTTTCTAAAATTATCTGATCATAAAACAATATAAGAACATCATTGAAATCTAAAATAAGTTAAGTCTTATAGAACGTATTATTATATTTAGTATAATTAATTTTCATCTATGTATGAAATTGAGGTTAACTCATATTTCAATGTGTTGATTGGATTATAAATAAAATGTTTGATTTTTTTCTTCCAAAATTTTTTAAATTTTTTTCCATCAATCCTTTTTGTAAGACTGGTTTTGTTCTTTAGGCTCAGACCTAGTCCCCTGGAATGCGGTTTTGTATGAAAGATGAATGTTTCTAAATGTATGAATCCAATCACATAATGGGAGAATAGTTTTCTTCATTGAGAATGTTTATTTACAATCATAGGGTTCTAGATATATGTTTTCTGACAGAGATTCACTAGATGAAAAAGTCATAAGGAATATGCAAGCATGACGTTCAATAATGATGTTGATTGGGCACACAATCAGACTCAAATCCATCGGCATAAAGTTCAATATTTATCATACTCAACATTGGTTATATTGTCATATATTGAGTAGTGATAATTTCATATTATGATTTTCTTATTTTTAATTCTCATATATCATATACATCTTGTAACAATTGTGATGCAAGACTTATGAAGGAAAGGGGTAGAATAGGTGTAACCAATCATATTGAATTTGAGTTAGAAAGGAAAAAGGTTCTAAAAGAAAGGGAAGTAATAATAATTTGGTATGTTAATCATACATTCCTTTGATAGTAATGAAGTTCTCATAAATCATGAAAACTCTCATTACAAAAATATTTTTATGAAATGGAGGATTCATAAAGACTGTATCGACTCTAGGAATCAATAAAAAAATTTACATCATATCTAGATGTACAAAACAAAAGTGATTTTAGAGGACTAAATAGGTTATAGATGATGAGTTTTGATATATTTAAATGTTGACGAGTGGAGTTTACATCACAATGAGAGTTCCATCATAATCATAATTCCATTATTATGTGTATTCCATCAAACTTACTCTGAGAACAAAAGACAACCCGACTGATATTGTGAAGAAAATTCAATCAAACTGAATCTGAGGAGAAAATATGAATCAAGCACAGGTTTTGTATGAAAGTTAGATAATAATGATTAGAGTAATATATTATTAGTCTAATTAGTATATGTATAAAGTTATATTTTAGTACGTAGATGAAGAATATCAGATCATAATGAGAAGATGAAGAAATTCAGATTTTAATGAGAGGTTGAATAAAGTCAGATTGTAATAAGTAAAGAAGAAAGTCATATTGTAATGAGAAGAGGAAGAAACACAATTCATAATGGAAATTGGAAGAATGTCATATCACTACTGGAAAATGGCATCGCAAATAGATTTTTTTGCGACTGGCCGGTCGCAAAATATATATTTTCGACAGTATTTTTGCCCCGCCGCAAATGGTTTTTTGTTTATATATAAAAAAATTATTTTCTACGGGAAACCCCATAACAAATACTCCCGTCGCAAATACGGGTAAAAATAAGATAAAAATAAAATAATTCATAAAAATCATATAATACTATATAATAATAATAATAATAATATTATTATTATTAAAAATATATATTATTATAATATTAAAAATAAAAAATATATAAAATATAATTATGAAATATTAATATAAAAAAATAACAATAATATGAATATAATAATAAAAATATTAATAATATAAAAAATTAATATAATATTATTATTATTAAAATAAACAGACATATTTATGAAAAAATAATATTAAAAAACCCCTCTAACTGAAGATTCAAGAGGGAGAAAGAGAGGAAAAGAGAGAAGATGGAGTGATTTGAAAAAAAACAGGTAGGCGTATATATAGGTTAGATTTGTTATGGCGGGACTATTTGCGATGGGCCCCATCGCAAATAATCATGTCCGCATTGGTATTTGCGACGGGTCCCGTTGCAAATAGTAGTTACCGCCACCCGATATTTGCGACGGGTCAAAGCCCCCCATCGCAAATAAACATTCCGCGTTATGGCATGCAAATCACGCCAAACCTATTGAGACGGGTCCCATCGCAATTAATCTCATCCGCATTGGTATTTGCGATGGGTCCTGTCGCAAATAACGACCTGCCGACAAAAAGTTTGCAATGGCTGCCTTTACCGTTGCAAATAGTATTTACCGCCCCCGGGTATTTGCGACTGGTCAAAGCCCCCCATCGCAAATACACTTCCCGCATTTTGGCGTGCAAATCGCGCCAAACCTATTGCGACTGGACCCGTATCCCCGTCGCAAATAGTTGACCATTTGCGACGGGGATACAATCTCGTCGCAAATAAGTCTTTTGTTGGACTTGTTGCGATGGGATATAATCCTGTCGCAACTAACTCGTCACAAATACCCATTTTTCTTGTTGTGTATCAAAATAATCAAAGGGACAAAGTCAGATCGTAATGATCAGAGGGACATTAAATCGTAATGAGTAGAGGAACAATGTTGAATTGTAATGATTATAGGAACAATGTCAAATAATAATGAGATGAGGAAGTTCTATAATACTTAATAATAGTTAGTAAGTTTGATATGGATGATTAATACTATGAATGAAGGTGATTCAAGTCTTGATACAGTTTGAAGTAGCCAAAGTTGATGTTTAAATTGAGTGTTTTTCATAGATTTGAAGTATAAGTAAGAGGGAATAATTTTCCAGTTTCACCCCTGCATTATAATATTTCTATAAATAGAATCAAATTACATTCAAAATTTTAAAATTCTATAGTAGAACAGAAAATAATGTCAATATTTTCTTTCCAGAAGGAGATCTCACTAGAAGATCAAATAAATGAAAGTTTTCATACTGGACTGAGGAAGATTAGATTGAGGAAGACCAAACTGACTTGTGGAATCTTGAGAAGAACAATTTTAGAAAATGGTCATCATACTTAGACAATGTGACTGATGAAATCATACATAGGATCATTAGAATTATTTTCCTAATATAGTTATGTGGAGAAACATTTTTTGTGATATTTTCTATTCTAGGTCAAATTATATATAAGAAAAATATTTAAATTAATGGGAGTCAGTATAATCAATCCTATTGAGATAAAAAAAAGTTGTATAAAATGATTTAGAACAATTTTTAATCACTTATTAGTAACAATGAATTTCCATAGACCTGTCGGAGTGGTTATGAAATGGATTTTGGTTTTCACAATGGGGACGAACTCTATAAATACCATGTTCTTTACTTAATTTTTAATGTATTCATGAATGATCATTTAATAAAATATGATAAGGATATAAACATTAATAGCTTATAGGGGTTAATTTTTTAAATTATTGAAAAATATAATAGTGGTAAAATGATTCACCCCCCACAACAAGAAATATGACTTTTCTCAACACTTCGATACCAATGGTTTTCAAAACCGTTGGTATAGTCCTATACCAACGGTTGTCAAAAACGTTGGTATAGGTCCTTTGAATTTTTATCAGATCTTCTTACTGAAAACATTATATAAATAAAAAATGTAAAATAATTATGATAATAAATATATATATTTATGTAATTATGTTCACAAAAGTCTTGTTAGGTAAGTGGATAAGTCGTTCAATGATAAACTAGGGGGTCATGGGATCAAATCCTAGTGAATGTTTTTTTTGAAATAAATATACCAACGGTTCCATAACCATTGGTATAGATTTTCATATTACATATACCAACGCATTCTAAAAGCATTGGGATAGGTCTATACCAATGGTTTTGGGAAAACCATTGGGATAGACCTATCCCAACGGCTTACTTGGTAACAGTTCCCCAAACTATTGGTATAGGCTATACCAATGGTTTGAAGGCCTATACCAACAGTTCCAAACCGTTCGTATAGGTTAGTTTTCCATTAGTGCCCTCTCAGTTATCATTCCATCCTTTTAACTTTAGATAACCATATCAATCTCGTCAGCCTCCACGGTGTAGTGTATTCTTAAGGCTTTGAGGGAAAACATTATTATGTATATGAACATAAAATATCTACTACATTGCTTGAGATTCATCTAGGGGAGGTGAATCCACTACCTCTGGGATGTTAAGGTGTTA
Organism: Viscum album; assembly: GCA_963277665.1. Lineage (NCBI taxonomy): Eukaryota > Viridiplantae > Streptophyta > Magnoliopsida > Santalales > Viscaceae > Viscum > Viscum album. The sequence continues at coordinate 45,253,438 of OY728162.1, forward strand.
TAATAACAATCTTGATATTTCTATCATGTATTAGTAGACATATCTACTTTCCCATAATCAATCCCCATGATATATGAAGGTTCATTCATAAAAGGTGTTTTAAATGTCATAATATATGTTCTTAGATCCACTACACCAAGAAAATATCATCCATATTATGATTAAAGATGTAGGTATCATGTTATCTGATACTCATTAACAACCTTATGAGGCATGTATGCAAGATTATATTTTTGTTTTGGTGGAATAGGTTAGTCCATAGATATAACTCAATATGGACTATGTTATCATCATCACATCTCATCAACATCAGCATCTTCTAAATAACATTCCTAAGTAGGAAAATATTCTCCTTATGGTGGATGATTGAATATATGATCATATCAAACACCAAGTGATGGTAACATTCCATTCATTATAGCATGTTACACAACATAAATGAATATTTTTTTCATTATTTGGTATAGAAATGTGGACAATACAATGTTTTGAGGTATTTTTTAAAAAATATCAAGAAGAAAAATTAAAAATTATAATAAACAAATTGTAAATTCATCTACATGCTAGACTTAGGATCCCTCTATCATGTCACATAATTTATAATATAGATTTGAATGTTCCATCTAGTTTATATAGCTATGAGTTATAAATAGAATACCATGAATATGTAGACCAAGCATAAATGTAACATCCTATTGATTTATGGTCACATATCTCTTGGTAAAGTGGAATGTTTGAGTCTTTGGTATTAATATATTGGCGAGGGAAACAATGAGATGATGAATATAAAATATATATTTAGAAATAATGATTCTATAAAAAACATCTTGTTTTAGGTGTGGGAGAATAGAAGTTATTGGTGGAATGTGATTATAGTCGTCCACCCAAAACACACATACCCATCAAACCTTTTATCTTATTAGTACCTCACATGAAATAGATCTATAGTACACAACGGGAAGATTTAATCCACTATCTGAAACACACAAAAATGAAAAACTACAATATACAATGAGAAAAATATTATATAAAATTAATAATTAAAAAAATCCATATTTCGTTTATATTAAAATACATTATTATTGTAATATGATTACATTTTTATTTTTATGAATATTTATGAAAATGAGAATATATATAATTATAAATAACACAACAATATGAATAAAATGGATATTTTAAAAACTCTAAAATCCATATAACTATAATACCTTAGAATAAATTTACCCCCCAATAAAGAAAAAAAATACGTCCCTGTTTAAAAAAAATAAAATTCAATTAAATCCAAAAAATTAAAGTACCCTTAAAAGATTTATTTGTTTACCTTACAAACCTTTCTTGTCCTATAAAATTTTTTAAACTATTTCCCCTTAAATTCACTCATCATATAACCTTTATCATGCTTTTATTTAATATATGGTAGACCAAAATTGAAAAACTAATCAAAATTTTTAGTCTTTTAAAATTCATGTTAGGATTTCAACTTATCATGGATCATTCATTGAATTATTAATTTTTGTTATTAAATGAGACTTAGTCAGCAATAATTAGTAAATTATTAATTTATATGAATTTTTAATTATTTTATAAGACATTTTTTAATCAATATCTTATATATTAAGAGTAAATGCATATATCGTCTCATGTAAATCATATTATAACAAATATATTATATTTATATAAATATAAATAGATTTATATATTACAATATAATTTTAAATGATATTTTATTTTTTATATAAAATATAACTTTTATTATCTCTAAAAGTCCTCTTTTAATGACCACCCTTTATCCAAGATAAAACAGTGCTAGTAAAAATATACTTAATTAAGGTTTCTTCTATCATTGATAAGTGTACCCCCATTATAATTTTCTTTATCATAGATAAATGCTAGAACTTGATATCATGTGATATTTAATAGTATCTTAATCATATTTAATAATATATAAAATTGCATAGATAAAATATTTTACATATAGAAGCCTTTATCAGAACATACATGATGTAAATATAGGGAATCCTTTATTACTTCCAAAAATGAAATGATAATGTTGTCAATTTATTAAATCTAAATAAATAATTAAGTAAGGGAAACGTTTTTTCACATTTTGTAGCATTGATAACATGTTTCCAATATCTACGATTTTCTCTAGCATTGATAAAAGCTACCCCTTTGTAAACATTTTTAGTGTTGATAAAGGTTAAAATTAAATATAGTAGAATTTTTAGTAGTGTATGGTAAATTAAAAAAATGAAATAAATTAATTTATATAAAATTAATTATTTTTGGGCAATTAAACACCACTATATTACCACTATATTATCGATGGAGAATTTTTGGGTAAAATATTTCTGCTGCAAACCAAAAATAAAATCTAGGTCCCATACACTAATTAGATAATAGAAATACATTATTTAATCCCCAATGTAGATTATAAGAATTCAGTTCTTGGTTCATCTTTTTTTATTTATTTTTTTACAATGGCTAGAGATGAGAACCAATTTATTATACATTAATGAATTTAAAATATTATATAATTTTTTTAAACATTATATAGTTGTGTATTTCTGTATGGTTCTGTATATCTACATTATAATAATATTACATACATTATATTTTGATAAAAGTTTTTATTATTTATTAGTTTTCAGATGATTCAATCATATTTACTTCATCTTCCAATTTTATTCATGTCCATAAATTTATTTTTGAATATGGTATTATTTATACTTTATTATCTACTGAAATAGAATTGTTTATAAATCTACTATATCATTTTGTTTGTTTTCATGATTTCAAGGATTCATGATATTTCTTTAAAAACATACTTCATGTTAAATTCAATTATTACATTGAAAACAGTGATTATAGAAAATCTACATTCAATTCAATAAAAAATTAAAAATTAATCATTTCTATATGGTTTAATGGAATTTTTTATTATATTAATCAATTTTTCTACTAATTACGGGTTGTTTTGAACCATTAAATTTAATCATTTATTTATTAATTTATAAACATCAAATAATTTTTTCAAATAGAAAATAATAAAAATTTAAGTGTTACACATGTTGAAATATTCATTTAGTAAATAAATTTATTGCAAATATTTATTTTATTTTTTAAACATTATTAAACTATGAATTTTTAAATTTACATATTTATTAAATCATATTAAATAATATATGGAAAAATTTATATTATATCTATAAATATATATATATATATATATTTTATCTTGTATTATTATATTTGAATCCAAATATCAGGTAGTATGGTGGGATGAAGATAACATTATAGCCTGACTTTGGGAACAGAGGAAGATAATTAGTCTCCCATGGGAGTGGATTCCACTAGATAGATTGATTATCTATATAAAAAGATTCTCAATTAAATGAGAGGTAACATGGGCGTGATCCACTTGAAGAAAATAAGCAACCATTCTTGTAGGATAGGGAACGGTTTCTCGGCTTGTTTCAACACATCTAATCCAGAAATTGTGAAGAAAAATGGATAGGAATCCAAGGACCAAATATCAGAAGTTAATGGTGTTGTCTAATGTCCTGAACTACTTAGGAATATAAAGCTAGTGAAAGGTTGGTCCATCATAACCTGAATCCCTCATCCAATCGGCTTAGGGCTTATGACTGGTTCCATGATGGAATACTGTAAAATGGGAGTACTTTTCTTAGTTTTACATTATGAAGATAGATAACCATATCCATAAAAATGTATAGAGTAATAATAAAGTGAAAAACATCTGTATATTTACTATTAGTGGTAAGGGTGCACTGTACACATGGTGGAACACAAAAAACCAATAGAACAAACATGGTATTCAAAAATAGAAGTTGAATACAACAGAAAATAAACATTAAAGATGAAATAATTAAATAATGATTGTTTAAAAAAATGTTTTACATGAATTAGACCCTTTTGGACGTAAATAAATAGAAATCAAACCAACCACAAACACATATATTAATGAAAAAAGTAGAAATCATTTAAAATTATAAAAGGATGAATAAATGTCAAAAAAGAGTAAATGTGCAACCACTCAAAATGATAATCAATGAAAAATTTTAATTAACTTATAGTGTTGGATTCAAGGAGGTCTGGTTGAGGATCCATGTTCTCATTATGTAACTTTCCACCACTAGATCATCATTACATGGGTATTCAAACTAACATCTTATGCGTTTAAGGAATCTGTCACTGATGCTCCAACCAAATTGGTACACCAACTGTGTTTCATAGAGATCATCTGACACAAATACATATTACTCTATAATGGAAATCACATGATTGGGGTTCAATATCAAGAATGGAAAACCATAATTGGGATATGGATGAAACAAAATGAATGAGAAGCAATGAAGAAGAAAGGGGTCATCAATTCCCCCTAAATCCTATTGTAGTTAGATGCATCACATCTAATCATAGTTTTCTAAGAGGTCACACCAAAAAAAACACCACACAATGCACTCTCGTACCTCGTAATATTGGATGGATTATATCAAGAAGGAAAGACAATAGGTCAACAAGAAAGAAATTATCTCATGTGGACCAGTGAGTCAGAATTGGTGTGGGAAACCTAAAGAATGAAGGGTAAGGCCTAAAACAAAATCCTAAAGAGCATGAAAGAGGAAAAATAGAAAATTGTTCATCTTCAATAAATGTAATTCAAAAATTTAACGAACAAATGAATTAATATAAAATAATAATGGAAGAATAAAATTAAACAATGAATATTAAATATAAAAAAAAGAAATAAAAACATTAATTCCCAAAAATCTACCATTTTCAATTTAACATAGGGATATTCATTCACCTATTGTTATAGAATTAGAAGAAATTAACCGAGTTCATGATTATACCACATCTCTAATAAAATGAAGCCTATGTTCTATGTGTATTGATTTTCCAGGGAATAATATATTTTTTGGATTAATGAAATGAATAAAATAAAATCATAATATATATTTATAGCCTCATTCAAATAAATATACACTGATTTCTTAGTTTAAAGGGAAACCACAGACTGCATTTGTCACTTCTTAGAATTGGGGCATTAACAATTTGTGAAAACATAACTAATCAAGGTTTTTCTAGTGTAAATAGTCCCTAAATTTTTAGCATTTAAATATACAACAATAATTTTATAAGTATACATATTTTAACTATAACATAATTATAGTTTAAAACGACATATAAAATCAATGAATCCATTTCAGGGCATGCCAATGTGGTATCCCAAATGCATCTTTAAACATTGAAGGGGTGTGTATTTCAATGGAAATGTCATAACCAGTGAAAATCATGCTATAAATGATGCTTCCAATAATATTAACATTGATTATTTTAGATATAAACGGAATATCATCCTCAAAAATGGGATCTTATGTCAAAGAAAATTAAATTTGTAGTTTAAGAGGTTCATTAATAGTATTGAGATATTTGAAGAAGTATCTCTTAAGAATAATGAAAATAGATGAATGATGAGATAGAATAACTAGTTTATTAACTCTATCCCTAACTATGTCATCACCTAAAATTTTTATAGCAGCACCGATGCATTTTATTTCAATCTTTCCTCTTAATAGAGATATTATAGAAATAATGAGACTCATGTTTTTGAAAATAATGAACATATCATCAACATACAAAAATAAATAAATCATTAAACAATTATTTGATTATAAATTAACACAAAAATCATATAGAATCATTTTAAATTGGTTATCGTGAATAAAAATAATCACATTTTATGTACAATTTCATTTAGTATTTTTTAAAACCATACAAATATATATTCAAAAGGAAGACCAGGTTTAACTTTAATTCATTAGAATAACCATCAATAGAATTCAAGAAAATTATATATTTTAAATAACTTTGATGAAAGTTATTTTGATAATCCATTTTTTCAATGTCTAGGTAACTAAATGTAGAAAATGAAAGATATAATCTATTATAAGGCTTCACTAAAATTGGGGAAAATTTGAAGATACGTCAATTACTTTTATTTGATGGAATCCCTTAGCAACTAACCTTTCATTATACAAAATTTTACTCCCCCCAGTGTTATCTTATTTCTTTTTTTAAATCAACTTAAAACCAATTATTTTAGCATGGGATGATTTTATTATTTATTCCATGTGATATTTTTCCTTAAGGAATTAAATTCATCAATCATTGTAATGCCCATAACATGGAGTCTTTTTCATTTAGGCATTTCCAATTTTTTTTAGGATAATCATCAACATGATCTATGGTAACATGAAACGAAAAAAGGTCATATCAAATTGACTATACCAAGGAGGAGGCCTAATAAATTTCATAACTCTATATAAGACCATTTAAAATTTCTTATTGTGGGAAGGAGGTAATTATTCATAAACAAATCTAGAACTGGAGGTGGAATTAGTGTGTATAAATGTATGTGGATCCAGTGGAGTGGTCATGATTGGATCCTCAAAATGACATTGTGTTTATGTATCATTAGCATGTTCTAAGGCTAGATCATTTCTTATAAATGTATCACCCTTTGGTATAGGATAAGAAGACACATGAAACATTACATCCTTAAATATGATCCATTTTTGGTAATTGGGTTTATCAACCAAATGATAGTAACACTTAATAATCTTAGGATAATCAAAAAAATGTATTTAACTGCACTAGGTTCTAGTTTATCAGTTTTAATATGTTCATAATATGTAAAAATAAATACCCTTAATTAGATATAAGATGGAGGATTACCATTCCACAATTATTCTGGGGATTTAAATTGATTAGTAGAATAGGGATATTTATTAATGAGATAGACCACCATGCTACAATCCTCAATCCAAAAATATTTAGAGAGACCCAAGTATACAAGCATGCTTTAGAGACATTCTAAAATAGTTGTATTCATTATCTCTATAAGAACATTTTTAGGGGAGTTTCCCAATTAGATTAGTGTCTTTTAATATCCTCATAATCATATAATTTAATAAAATTATTAGATAGGAACTCTAAGACGTTATTTTCTCTCATGGTTATAATTTTTTTCCTAAAATGATTTTGAACTAATATTTTCCATTATTTAATTTTTTTAAGAATATAGTATTTATTTTTTAGAACATATATAGAGAATTTTCTTTTGAATTAGTCTGTAAAGCTGACAAAATTGAAACCCCTACTATGAGAGGTAGCACTAGATGGTTCTTATAGGTTATACTGGATGTATTCTCAAGAGATTATATCTTTTAATTTGGTCTTATAAAAGGTTAATCTCATATCCTTTCCCATCATATAATCTTCTTAAAAGGGAAGGATAGATGTTCTGATGTAACTAAATATCCATTTTTTTATTTATTATAGTCCTTGGGAGCTTAAAAATCTGAATCTCATATTCCATGGCATGATATTATCAGAATTAAGGGTATATAAACTACTTAATTATCTTTAATACCAAATTCCATTCAACACATTGAAATCATTAATATTATAACCTTTATTTATTTTTATAGAGCCTTTTATGTTTTTTAGACAACTTTTTCTAGACCTTTATGCAAAGCCCTTTTGGTCTAGAACCACTAATGAAATTATGTATATATAAAGGTTGATAACCCACCCAACATCAAGCAATGTGATGATGGAAATAGTTATTGAGTTCTATTAAAACAAAATCTATTCCCTCTAACTTACATATCTTATTATTCCCTATAAAGAAATCTCCTTATACTCATTTAAATAATTATAAGAATGAATCTCTAAAAGGACACATGTGAAAGGAGAAAGCCTAAGTAAAGTAACCAATATTAATTAATATAACGGTTAGACACATTAAACACTATAGCTATGTAATGACCATATTCCACTAAAAGGTACTGGTCATTGAGATTTTTATATTCATGTTCTTGTTCTTGTTTCTAACATCTGGACTTAGTGGGCCAAGGTTCACCACAATATATTATTTTAATTTCCTAGTATTTTGACATGGTTTTAGGTTACTTACTTGTAATTATTTTATATTTATTAAACTATATCATTTTACCTTTATACATTGGTATACCCATGCTAGAAAAGTTATCAGAATCTCTTTTAATTAATGGATAAGAATGTAATTGTTTGGAGAGAAGGGTAAACATAGCCTATTCAAGGGTTGATGAGTCACATCCAGACATCATGGTCAATACTAAGGTCTTATATGAATTATGTAATTAAATTAGAATTATTATTTCTCAATCTTTATCATCCATAGTTACTTTTCAATTATATAAATATAACATAACGTTTCTAAATTAATAAACATGGTATATTATTGAACTATCAGATTTCATCATAAAAGTGAACATTAAATGTTTTTTATAAATATTTCCATCAAATAGGATTATATGTAGAATTGTTCTAATTTATGCAAATTAATAATAGTAATTTTCTCATATGAAAACAACCTACTAGTTTTATGTTGTAAGAAAATAAATATATAACTATGTGGTTTAACTAAAATATGATAGGGGAATCATCTTGATATTCATTAATAGTTTATATAGTTTCAATTATTTTTACAATAGGTTTCCTAGGAACTTATAGGGAATTACTTAAACCTTTTGGGGCTAGAAAGTATATTATCTTAATTAAAAAGATATTAAATTTATTATCACCATAAAATTTTTCAATTTCAAACCTATTTGCTGAAATATTTTCCCAATGAGTTGAAGTCGAGTTCTTATGGACAACTATAGGTGTACTCCCACAAAAAAAAGTGAATCATAGTGGTTAAAAATTATTATCCAAATAGATTTAAAACACATAGGAATTATTGATGGGATAGTGAATATAATCAGATTCAGTATACATAATAGGTTATTTAAGAGAATATTAACATGTGGAAATTAAAATAGAAACCATGATATAATTTAAGGATATAATTTTTAAAATAAATGAGAACTAGTGAAGCTATGATACTACTTTGTTAGGGGTATGGGTGAACCAACCAAAATTCAAAACACACAAACCCTAAAGGTCAATAAGGGGTTTTCCAAATAAGATTCCAATACAATAGAAACTAAACATTCAAGTGGTAATAATGAAAGAGAGAATATAAAACATAAGTATTTATGTTCTTCAATCTCATTGGGACATCTGTTAATAGAAATAACACTAAAACACAAACATTTTATTCATTTTCAAATTAGAAAAAGAAATATATTATAATAGTATAAAAATATTTCAACAAAAAAATAAAGATTAAGCAACTCTAAATGGGATTCAAGTAAATGTATATAAATTAACTTATAGCATCAGATTCTAGGATGTTCGACTGTCCTGATCTCATTGATTCTTCACAGGAGAGCTGTAATTATTCATCATACACATACAGGATCCTAGTGTAGAAAATATTACTTCATAGTTTGGAATCATATTTACTTAGTTACTCATCCTGGCATCTTCTAGGTTGAAGGAAACTATCATCGATGCTCCAACAGAAGAGGTACACTATCAAGGCACCACAGAGTTCGACCGACATGGATACTTTCCCCCAAGGAATTGAAATCACCCAATTATGGTTTGGGATCTAGAACAAGAATTAAAGATCACCCCAACAGTGAGAGAGTTGAAAAAACTGAATGGGGAAGTAATAAAGAGGAAGGGGGTCGTTAATTACCCCTAACACCCACTGTAGCCAGTAGTAGAACATCTAATCGAAGCATACCATGAGATCATGTAAAAATAAATTCCATGTACTGCACTCCACAACCTATGACAATTGGTTGGTAGAGATAAATCTAGGGGTGTGATGGATCAATGGATAAAAACATATCCCACAGAGATCAGTGAAGCAGCAGAGGTGTGGGGAATAGGCTATCAGGAGGCCAATGCCCAAAATAGAAGCCCATAGAGTATGCAAGAGGCCCACGAAGAAAAAATAAATTGGACATATTAAATAAATTTAATACAATAATTGAATTCAATAAATATTATAATATAAAAACATAAATGTATGAATAAAATTTTAATTGTAATTTTCAACTTGAAAATAAAAAATTAACACCATAATTCACAGTAACCATGCATGAAATAAACTATAAGGAATGTAAAAAAACATGATAATATATAAACTAATGTAAATTGGTAAAAAACCATTCCAAACAACAATGATTTTCTCAACATGACCACATCTTATATAATGTAAAACCTATAGATCTCGTCTCCTAATCACTAATTCTTGACCACTGTAGGCTGTAAATTCACCCAACTATCCTTGCACTTCACAAAAATCACCACTGATGTGTCTTTCATCATCATAAGATAGGGCATGTGTTGGAAAAGCCTGTGTAGGGTTGAATATAAAAATACCCAGTTGGATGACCCAAAAACTAAAATGGGATAAGTATAATGATAAAAATAATTAGAAGCTCAACTCAATAAAGGCGTGTACCTTAGAATATAAGACAAAAACCATAACAATAAACATATTTATGCTCTACAAAAAGTTCAGAAAAAGAGATAAAGGACATCTCTATCTCCACAAACCAAGTAAGAGAAACGAGCCAACCTATATCTCAAGTGGTCTATATCTAATAACCAACATCCTGTACAACTATACAAGCACTAGTACAAAAAACGCTTTTTACATCGGTTATTTTTCATTTTTTATGTCGGTTTCTTGCCGACGTTAATATGGGTGACGTTATAAATAATGTTTTTTACGTCGGTTATTTAAAAACCGATGTCAAAAACATAAAATCGCGATGTTTATCACATCGGTTATAAAATAATCGACATGATAAAGAAAACAAGAAGGGTTTATAATGTTCGTTATTTAATAACCGACGTGATAAAAGGCATGGGAAACGGTTTATCAAGTCGGTTATTAAATAACCGACGTGATAAAAGGCATGGGAAATGGTTTATCGCGTCGGTTATTAAATAACCGCAGTGATAAAAGGCTTTGGAAATTGTTTATCAGTTCAGTTATTTATTAACTGATGTGAGACCCCCCCCCCCCCCCCAGACTGGTTTAGAAGGCCGGTTATTATATAACCGTCGTGATAAACTAGGGGGAGGGGGGTTTATCACATCAGTTATATAATAACCGACCTAATAAACCCAGCCTCCCCCCGCCCGTGTTTCACGTCGGTTATATAATAACCAACCTGATAAACCATTTCCCAGTCTTTTTATCACATCGGTTATTTAATAACCGACATGATAAACCATTTCTCATGCCTTTTATCACGTCGTTTATTAAATAACCGACGTGATAAACCATTTCCTAGGATTTTTATCACGTCAGTTATGAAATAAATGACGTGATAAACCCTTCTTATTTTCTTTATCACGTCGGTTATTTTATAACTGATGTGGAAGCCAATTTTATTTAAAAAAATTGAATCATGTCGTCTGCACTCCCCCAAAAACAACCAGAAAACAAATCAAGAAATCGTACCACAAAAACAGAAGGAGATCAAATTTAAGCATATACAATTGATAACATATAAAAATTACCCCACTAGACAGCCCCCACCCTCATCTATACCCCATGGGCAGCCCTCCCCCACCCCATTGGATCCCCCACCCTCATGTATACCCCCTGGACAGCCCTCCCCCACCCCATTGAAGCCCCCACCACACCCCTGGACGGCCCCCCCGACCCCCTGGACAGCCCCAAACACCCCTCGACAACCCCACCCCCCACCCTTATGAACAGCACCCCCTCACCCCACTTGACATCCTCCACCCCATTGGATCCCCCACCACACCCCTGGACTGCCCCCCGACCCCCTGGACAGCCCCAAACACCCCTCAACAACCCCCCCCCCCACCCCACCACACACACACACCCTCTTGAACAGCACCCCTCACCCAACTTGACAGCCCCCACCACACCCCTGGACAGCCCCAAACACCCTTGGACAACCCCCCACCCTCATGTATACCCCCGAACCCCTGGACAGCACTCCCACACCCCTAGACCACCCTCCCACACCCCTGGACATCCCTCCCACCCCCTTGGACTGCCCCCACCCCACCGGACAGCCCTCCCAGACCCCTGGACACCCCAAACCCCACTGAATAGACCGCCACACCCTTGGAACCCCTCCCCCACAAACCAAAATACATACCAGAAAAACCATCATAAGTAGACCAAAACAAGAAGTAGAGAAAAATTAAACACTCACATATATAACATTCAAAACATACACTATCAACATCAAAAAAACTAAATCAAAACTGAACAACTACCAAATACACAATTAAAATGACAATATTCAAAATTACATTTTACATTACAAACAACTAAAATTCAATAAAACCTGTAAAATAATTTGACCACTCCACTTGTAAGTGTTTGATGTATTTACCAGTATATGGTTGATGGTCATCAATAATCTACAAATGAAAAGGAAAGTAGTTAACATGTATAATGAAAAAATCAAATTGTAATATTATGGCATAGTTTAAGAGGAAATCGTACCAGGTCAAAATTCAGAACCGCCCCAGTTGTTATTATTTCATACATAAATCTTAACATATAATGTCTGCATTTGATGAAGACTTGTTGTTAATGAAAATTCTGATTGAATGAGTGTAAATACAATATATTATTTTTATGTAATAAATCAAAAAGCACAAATTATAAATGGATATTTACCTTCGCATTTACATATTTGATCTCAGCACTCCTTTTCTTTGTGTTTTTTCGAAAGTAGGCCCATGCACTATTAGAAAATAATACGAATGGGGTAAATTTAAAATTCATTATAATATATAAAACTATTGAGAAATTGAAACTTAATATTCCAATATATTCTTAAAACATTCTCGCACATCAGTATAGACAGAGCATATCAAATAAAGTGCTTTCTCCCTTAGGCAAAAAACCCCTAACATCCAATGATCACTGCTAAAAAGAAATTTAACATTAGAGGTTTTTTCTGTTAATAGATAATTAACTCTTTGAGAGAAATGTGTTTCATACCTCTCACAAAAAGGTGTCATCCAACATTGTGTGACTATATTATTTTCAAGTCTTTCAGCAATATAAACCATTCTTTGTTCCTCATTCAATGCACATGCTTTAGGGGAAATCAACTCCAGGTCCATGAATCCATATACATCTGTCAACTCATTCATCACACAAATTTTATAAAGATACCTAATTACAAACATACATAAGTATACATTTTTAATAAATATAACACAAGGAAAAGGTGCTAAGACTTACATTCAAAAAATTTGCACCACGTTGATGCCCAACTTATCTCCAGTAAAAATCTCCATGATATCAGTTTTCCCAATCCCCACACTTATTTCATGTCCACAAACATGAGATTCCATTGGAAAATCATAATGACCCGCCAAAAAACAGGAATATCCTGACAATCTGTCAAGACTACTTGAATCTATATTTGATGTCATAGGCATTTGTCTTTGTTGTTGTCTATACAGTATTTCTTTACCTTTGAAGTATTCCTGAAAAAATAAATTGAAAAATTTATTAGTTTTCAAATGATAAAACAACATTAATTTAAAAATAAATCAAAAGATATAACATTCACACCACTATGGTAATGAGTCGAAGAAGTATGGATGGCCAAATTAAAAAATGGACGATACTCTATCCAACAATAACCACCTCATCGGTAGGTATTGGTACCTTAGATGATCTATCTATAATATCATGTACAATGACCCTCTGATTCTCTAACTCTAATTGTTAATGATAAAATGTATCTCTTATACAATATACCAACCCATATTCTACTATATGATGTTGAGAATCATCAACATACAACTCACAATAAGTAGAAAGTTGCGGCGGTAGAGTAGGATAAAAAATGGGGTCCGCCGGCTGAGGTGGGGGAGTGGAAGCTACTGGCGGAGGTGGAGGATAAATAATGGGGTCTGCAGGGGGAGGTGGAGGAGTGGGAGATACAGTCTGAAATTTTCTTTGCATTACTACAAACATAGACTGCACCGACGCTCCAATCTTGTCCTCCGTCATCGCATTAATATTTTGAACTTCAGCCTCAAAGGATTCTATTTTTTTATAAACCCCCTCAACAATAGATTTTGAAGAACGTGGCACACATTTCTTACCGATACGCCTATCGGATATCCTCTTACACGACCAGGATGTTCGGGCCTTCCCAATGCTGCAGTTAAAAAATCTTCCCTCCCAGTAGCTGTAAATGTCCCCTGTGAACTCTGCTCCTCAAGAGTCATGTATTAATTAATTGAACATTTCTTCAATGATTGAAATTATATGAATAAAATAGTTAACTTAAACAAATAAAATATAAATCTTACAATCCTCTCAGCTACGATTCTCGATTCTTCCAAAAGATATTGCACTTTTTCCATTCCGAGCTCTCTTCCATTTTTCAGGTCTAGATGGAGGGGATGGAGGGGCCACCTCTCCAGAGCTTGAAGACTCAGCTCTTAGTTGTTGAAATTTTTATGCAATCATTTTTTCTTACAATAATTCATACCCTCATCGAGATAAACTATGAGGGTATACATTTTTAGATTAGATCTCCCGATGAGCTTTCCTTGTTTTCTGTAATTTAAGAATAAGAAATCATTAATAAAACATTAATAAATTATTTTATATAAGTATGTTTATAAAAGTTTACATTGCTCTTACCAAAAATGACTCTCTTATTCTACTTTCAAAAAACTGTCTCCATGTGTCTTCATCTATAAAAGGATATATACTACATGGATTGTCATGACTCCTATGAAAATAAATGAAATCAGATGAGAGGGTTGATTTTAAATCCCTCCATCTCCTGGCAGCCAACGATAAGCATTTCTTACTGACTCCTCCAGTGTCAAGAATATATAATTTCATCTCATAAAGAAGTGGTTAAACATATTATATATACTAGAAACATTAAAAGAATAGTCAAAAAATGACAAAATATCATACCAAAATCGTCTCCCACAACTGAGAGATTATCTCTTTATCCACACTTCTCTAATCATCATACAGAATGCTTACTTTTCTCTTAGCCTGTGTTGCTACAAAACTCTTAAAATCTATTGCATTAGGACCAATAGGAATATCATAATCATCAAACTCAATGACTATCCTATGATCATGTGTATGAGCAAGTGATAATTTTGGTAAATGTGTGCACCCACATTTACCAAACTTTAAACTCTTTGTCTTAATAGAAGCATGTGAATATTCATCCCCAGAGGTATGACCAGAAATATTCTTATCTCCAGAATCATGTGGTTGATCAACTGAATGATCTACCATTATCCTTCAAATCAAAAAAACAAACATCAGTTCAAAAATCTACCAATTCAAATATTTTAATACTACTGTAAACAGAAAATCGAAAAGTGTACTAAGTTACGTAATAGTAAGCATTGGTAATATGGTGAGCATGTTAAACAACGGTAAAGATGGTCAAGATGGTCAAGATGGTCAAGATGGTCAAGATCGTAAACATGGTAAACCTGGTAAACGTGGTAAACATGGAAATGTATTTGTCACTGAAAAAATAGATATATAATTCATGTAATGGTTATAAACATGATAATGTAAACTAATCAAACTTAAAACAAACAAAAACTTATACTTATTTTGTTTTAAAACATGTTTTAATAAATAAAAAACATACCATATCTAACATTTATGAAAAAAGTAAATGTAAACAAGAAATAAACATATGTTACCTGTAATTATAGGAATGTACAAATGGATTCTTTTCCCAAATTCCTTCATCGTGTTCGTTCCTTATGTCATAAACTATGTCTTCAACATGCTCATCATTATGTTCTGTTAATCTTTACATGGAAGTAGGGATCTCACATAAATTAGCATCTTCATCAAGTTCATCCTCACCAACATATTGTTTTGCCGTTATAAAACAACAGCCCACTGCATATCTGATTGATCTACTACATAGAATATTTGTTTTTCATGTGTTTCCATTATAGAAGAATCAGTTGTTTCATCCAATCTATTCAGATTAACAAGTGTCATTCCAAATTCATCGTGTCTAACACTGTTGTTACTGATAAACCATTTACAGTTAAAAATAGGAACATTAATTTTAAATTAAACATCCTCCCATATGTCTTCAATTACTCCATAATATACACTTGATGTAGAAATTTGGTTTTTGCTCCTTAGCACTCAAAAAATTCATTGCTTCTACAAACACCAATACACCACTATTCTGAACTGCACTTCTATTGTCCTGAGCTTTTTTATGAAATGTATAACCATTAATGTCATAACCAGGCCATGTTATCACATTTAAACATGGACCACCCACTATAAATTTTAATGTCTCTAAAACATCTGATCTACCAAGAAAAGTCTTTTTAATCCATAACAAAAAAGTTTTTTTGTGCTCATTCAAAATCCACATTTCTTTCTTCTTTGGATGCCATTGTTTCAACTCATTAATATGCAATGTGATATATTGTTGATCATCGGCTATGTTATTCAAGCTGTATGATTCTAACATCTTTATCTGTTCAGCTAACAATGATTTGACTTTCAATCCACGAATCCCCTTTCCCTCATTATTAACTCATTCATGGCGAGATGGAGGTAAACCTATGTGTTGCACCGTAGCGATGTAGCTCGTACAAAACTCTGCTACCTCCTCAGAAATATACGATTCAATAATGGAGGCTTCAGGTCGATATAGATTTTTAACATAACCCTTTAATATTTTCATATACCTTTCAAAAGGATACATCCAGTGAAGATATACAGGTCCCCAAAGATTTATTTCTCGAACCAGATGAATCATTAAATGCACCATTATATCAAAAAAAGTTGGAAGAAAATAAATTTCTAATTGGAAAAGTATAAAAATTTCATCCTTTTCCAAAATGTTCGAAGCATTCACATCAATCTCTTTGTTAAAAATTGAATTGAAAAAATAACACAACTTCATTATAGTCTTTATGACATGAATGGGAAATATTCCACGCAATGCAACTGGTAGAATTTTTTGCATCATGACGTGACAATCATGTGCTTCCATACCTATCAACATTAAGTCCTTTAATGAGACAAAAAAATTACATTAGAAGAATAACCTTGAGGCACTTTGATATCATGAAGACACTGACAGAAGCTAATTTCTCCATCTTCGATAATGTATGAAAAGCCGGGGGAAGAAATGTTCATCTTCCTTTAGGAGTGGGAGCTAACTCCAAACGTATTCCCATTAATAGTAAGTGTAATATTACATTCAACCCATCTTTTGTCTTTCCTTTAATATCTAGAAATGTTCCAATAAAACAATCACAGATATTCTTCTCCATGTGCATGACATAAATATTAGGTTTAACTTCATGATACCTCCAATATGGTAGCTCAAAAAATATTGACCTTTTCTTCTAAATATGTCTATCATTACCAGATTTCCGTGTCTTTCCCAAAGTCACATCAAGGTTTTTCACCCTCTCAAAATACAGATCAGGGGATAAAGGTTTTGGAGCAGTATCAAATTCTTGTGAGCCATTGAATTATTTTTTTTGTATTATATAAGGGTGATCCATAAGCAAAAACTTTCGATGACATTTGTACATGGTTTTCCTCCCATGACGCAATTGACAATATAAAATCTGTTGTTCGCAAATTGGACATGCTTTATTCCCTTTAACGCTGTATCCAGACAAATTTCCATACGCTGGGAAGTAATTTATAGTGAACAGAAGCACTGCATGTAGTAGAAAATATTCCATTTTAAAAGAATCATGCACCCTAATACCATCAGCCCATAATAGTTTCAAATAATCAATCAACGGTGACAAGTAAAAATCAATATCATTGTTGGGTTTCTCTGGACCAGAGATCATTATACTCAACATGATATATTTTCACTTCATAAAAACTTCAGGAAAGAGGTTTTAAATTACCAATAAAATATGCCATGAACTATGTGTGCTACTGAGGGTTTGGTATGGATTCATTCCATCTGTGCACAACCCTAGTCTGAGATTTCTAATTTCATTTCCAAATGTAGAATATTGCACATCAATTTTCTTCCATTATGGACAATCAGCTAGATGACGTATTTTTCCATCACATACCCGCTCATCAGCATGCCATCTTCACCTTTTTGCATCATGTGAATTTGCAAACAAACATTCTAAACGATGAATTATAGGAAGATACCAAAATACCTTTGATGGGATCTTTGTAATCTATACATCAGCTGGTGATTTTTCTTTAACCTTATACTGTGATGTCCCACATTTAGGAAACTCTGACAGAAATTCATATTCCTTCCTATATATAATGTAGTCATTCGGACAGGCATGTATTTTCTTATATCCCAATCCCAATGGGCATAATATTTTCTTGGCTTTTTAATGTGAATCTGGAAGATCGTTATCTTTTGGAAGAATGTCTTTCGTCAATTGTAAAAGTTCTGTAAAACTTATGTCACTCCATCCATGTTTTTTCCTTCAGTTTAATCAATATTAACACCTCCGATAAAACCATAAAATCTGTAAAAACAAGATATAATGGTTTTTCAGCATCACCATATAGACCTGCAACTGTCGGTTCTATCTCATGTTGTTCTGCTACAATATCACGAATCATTTCTTCAATTCCATCAGAGTTACCATCTTGCGAATCATCATCATCCGGGACATTCCATCCAATTTCACCATGCCAAATCCAAGGGTTGTAACTCGGATTAAAACCATGACAAATCAGATGATCTTTTATCTCTATACTTTTCAACTTCTTCATATTCAAACATTTCAGGCATGGATAGAAAAAAATGTCACTACTTGGAACATTTTGTTTAGAAAATTCCAAAAGGGCATCAACACCTTCCTCAAATTCATTTTTCATTGGATGTGCCGTAATCCAACTTCGGCTCATTATTACCTATAAAAAATATCAAAAATAAATATATTTTTATGATAAGACAAATATATGTTTATTTGAAAAAAATCATAATTTGAATGTAAAACAATTTTGAAATATAAACCAAATATATGGGTATTTTAAAAAATATGCATGAATATTATTTTTAAAACAAAATATAGTTAGATATAATAGTTTTAAATTCCATTGAATCAAAGAAAACAATGGAGCCTACATGGTTGATAGAAAATTGGAGAAAATGGAGTAAACCTGAGAATCACCCCCACCCCCCGGACAACCCCCAAAACCCTCCGGATAGGCCCCCACCCCCCTAGACGGGCCCCCACACCAGCCCACCCCCTTGGACCCCCCCCCCAACCCTCCGGACTGCCCCCACCCCTCTAGACAGCACCCCCACCCCTCTTGGACACCACCCCCACCCCTACCCCTTGGACACCCCCCTAGACACCCCCAACCCTCTGGACAGACCCCCCACCCCCACCCACCCCACCCCCCCCCCCGGACAACCCCCAAAACCCTCTGGACAGGCCCCCACCCCCATGGACAGCCACCCACCCCTTGGACACCCCTCGGACACCCCCCAACCCTCTAGACAGCCCCCAACCCCTGGATAGCCCCCACCCCTCTAGACAGCACCTCCTACCCCTCTTAGACACCACCCCCACCCCCTACCCCCTTGGACACCCCCCAACCCTCTAGACAGCCCCCCCCCCCCCCCAACCCCTGGACAGCCCCCCCCCCCTCTTGACACCACCCCACCCCTCCTGGACACCACCCCCTACCCCCTTGTACACCCCACTGGACACCCCCCAACCCTTTGGATAGCCCCCCACCACCTAGACAACACCCCACCCCTCCAGACAGCACCCCCACCCCTCAACAGAAGAAATTTTTATTTCGAATCATGAGACATAGCGATGCATCGAAGGACCATAGTGGTCAACAACCACTATATTATATGTCTAATAGATTCTCATATAAAAGAGGATAAACATAAGAAACAACAACACATGAAATATCATTTTCAAATTCGTACATTTAATCAATAAACATTCTATGCAGTAATATAGGTGAATGAGATCATTAGTTGTCAATGACATCAAAAATTACCACAAATTTCGGGCATTCGCGAAACAAAAACAAACTAAATAGATGTAGTTGAGGCTTACGTGAATATTGAGAGTCGATCTAATAGATCTTAGGATGATAAATAAGATGATGATGGAAAAAATGTGTAAGAGGGTTCGAAATGGAAGAATCTTACATAGTTTAAACAAAAAAATCAAAAAAAATAAATATAGACTATCTGAAAAAAAAACGAACGAAATAAATTCATGGAAGGATTACATGAGTGTTGCGAGTTGAGATGATAGATCCGAGGAGAGTAAAGATGATAAACGATGAAGGAAAAATGAGTTTAACATAGCTAGATCTACGAGTCGATTAGGGTTTACTGCATGAGAGTGATGAGCCGCCGGACTGTCGATCGAAAAATCATAAATGACACTCCACGGGGCTTTTTAAATTTCTTAAATGTTTTATAACGTCGATTATTTAATAACCGACGTTATAAACTATTTTTTTACATTTATAAGGTCGGTTATTATAATAACCGATGTTATAAATGTATCACATACGGATTTTTTTACGACGGTTATTTTATAACCGACATAAATAAATCCGTGTGTTGTTTTTTACGTCGGTTATGGAATAACTGACGTAAAAAATATATCATAAATCTATGTTTTTTACATCGGTTATTGTATAACCGATGTAAAAAACTTCTATGGATTTTTTTGTTACGTCGGTTATAAAATAACCAACGTCAAAAAGGTCTCAGAATCCACGTTTATTATGTCAGTTATAAAATAACCGACGTAAAAAACTCGTCGATATCTCGTTTTTTACGTCGGTTATCAAATAACCGACGTAAAAACCCCACGTGCTTTGGTTTTTTACGTCGGTTGATTTATAACCGACGTAAATACTGAACGCGCTCGATTTGTAACGTCAGTTATTTTAATAACCGACGTTAAAAATATTCTCGCTGCATTTTTTACGTCGGTTATAAAATAACCGATGTAAAAAACCACGTTTCACAGATTATCTCGTCGGTTATATATAACCGACGTCAAAAATGATGGCATAAAAAAAGTTTTCTGCACTAGTAAAGAATCTCCCCAGAGGGTATCACTCCTTGAAACAATTTTCTGCATTCAAGGGAACCACAAATTTTTCCATGAATCCCTTGTGATCTCATCAAAATATGTGTGGAGGGGTTGCCTCTTTCCTATTTCACTCCATAGTTGATGGATTCACCTAACTTATGGATGACCCTCTCACCACCAAAGATTAAAATATGGGAGATTACCACTCCATAGTTAGAGGACACATTCTCAACATAGGGGAGTAATATCTCTATCTGTATATATAGTGTGGTGACCTTGTGCCTTGCCGCAATGGGGGAATATCATCCCGAGAAACATAGTGATGATATTACCATAATCACTGCCATAAAAAATAATCACCTAACTAAGTATCATTCTTGGAACACATAACATCATATCTCTTAGGCCACAATGATAGACACCATCTCATTCCACCTTAAAAATACATTGGAAAGGCTACCCTCGGGCCAATAATTTCTGTAAATAAAGATGACATGAGAGGAATATGTGTGGGATGGAATTCATAATGTGTATGTTGGTCTACTAGACATGCGACACATTCTTTTTTCCTAACCATGTTCTCTTGTAGACATGTATTAGATTACATGTCATCATTCCAGGAATGTCTTCCATGGGTACATGACGTGTACCACTACCAGTGTTCCTAGGCATCCATATCATCCTGTGCATCTGTAAACCCATGTGGGCCTGTGTAAATCAAGAATGTGACTATTTACACTGACCAAGTTCTACTAAGAACTATGTATCATGCTACACATAGTGTGTAAGGACCAGGATGACACTCATAATGTGCCTTATACAAAATTCATGTACTCTACAATTTACATGGGGTATGCCCCACCATACACAGTTTGTGGAACAACTTAGTTTCTTGGGTGTTTACCCCCTATACACGCCAAGATGGTCGACTATGTTCCACATTGAATTTGGTTCCTCCAAAAAACAAGAGATATTTAACTCAACCTTAAACCCTAGCATCCATATATATCTAGAATACATGGGGTGATTTTATCGTAGTACAAACCATTTATATTGTGATTTACTAGAAACTGGATAAGGATTCATGAATCTTCCAAATATTTCCTTTCCATTGTGGATCTAGTCATTTGACAACAAAAAATTCTTGGGGAATAGATCCATTCATTCAATTCATCCATCCGGTGGTCAGAAAATGGAAACTGGCTATTCTCATGATGTGCTACCATGCATCCCATGTGCCTCCCCTCTCCCGATGCCACACCAAATCCCAGACCGACAATCAATCACGTAGAAACCATCCTGATATCTCTTCTAAAAAGATTCTATTCTTAATGCATACATCCAATATGAATCCATGTATTCAATCACAATGGAAGGTGACCTACAATTTCAAATCATGGCCCCATGGTCCAATAATGAGGAACAAGATTAACATGTGGGATAAAGGAACCATAACAAAGGTATAACAATCATTATGAAAGTGTTATCCTCCCTTAATTATTAATCAATGATTTCCAGGGTGAGTTTTTTTCTTAATAAGGATATATGAGAATAAAACAATTTATATTATGTAATGGGCTAATAAGAAGGGTGTAAAATCACAAAAATAATAAATTGGATCAAATCCATGCATTAACAATTTAATCAAACATGAGAAAACCAAAATTGATGATTCATACCTCTGTTAGGATCAATTTGAGGTGAGGAATTCATTTTATAGTGAAGGATAAGTCGTGTTGTGCTCACTGCCTCTCAATCCAACTCAATCCAATCAACCAGCATCCTCTAATGTGATATTCCAATCACAAAACCTCATGAACCCTCTCAATTATACTAGGCCTTATGTGTCTTACAATAGATAATTGTTCATCATCGTCATCATATCATTATTTAAATCAAGAGAAAGGGTTAAACCAACCTAAAAAACAAGATGATAAACAATTGTGGTATGAAATAGTGAATATCAGGTACAACCCCACAAACCAAGTCAACACCATTTTGGGGAAAAGATCAAAAACTAGAAAAAAAAGTAACCATCACATCTTAAGAAGCCCTGAATTCTTGGAAATCCATGACTCTATTTACCCTACTCCATGGTTGATGGATGTCAACATGGTTATTGATGAAGCACATATACCTTGTGAATATAGTATGTGACATTTCACGGGATTCCACAAAGACCCAAAAATAATTTATGAATTGGTTTCATTAGGTTTCCTCCATATCCAAGTCAATGTTAGGTTTATTACAAAGATTAAGACACATATGATTCTCTCCAGATTAATCCTATAAAAAAAATTAATTCCAAAAAGAAATTATTTAATTAAAGGATAATAGAACCAATTTTATCATGACCAAAACCACCATCCATCATTGTACCCAAGGTGTATGAATATTCTCTATTAATTTTAATGTTAGGCCAATGGGGGTTCCATAAAATCCACCACCCTTAGAAGATGTTAGGGTAGAACGACTGGATTGTTCTGGTATGCATGATAAGACTGGATGAAAGGGAATCATCATAGTTGATTATAAGACTTTAAAGAACATGATTTAATCAATTAGTTCTAAAAACAGGGTCCAACATTCAGAAAGACACACCCTCATACAAAACAATGTTCCCTAACAACAAAATACACCAACATCCAGCTACATGAATTAACAATATCACCTTGCTTTCGATGATTTTTTCTCAACACATCATTTCAATAAAGGATTTTCTCATAGAAACTTGGGTAGAGATACTAGTAAGATATTAGAGTGTAGACAGTACCAAACACACCCAATCACCTTCGATGAACAAGTGGCATGAGATTTATTTATGGGGTTCACCACAAAAAATATACCTAGATGAAAGGTTTATGCCTATAAACATGACTTCATCATCAGTTTATTATGCATTGTTATGGGTACACCAAAAAAGGATGGTCAATTTAGTGAAAAAATATTTTCCCTAGTGTATGTCTCTAAAACTATACAACTTGGTAGGAGGAGGCTATAGCCGGTGATAATCCTTCCTAGAAAAGGATCTAGATGTAATCCCAATAAAACACATATGTCAAGGTCAGTGGTCAGCTCAATGAAATAAAATATCATCCATTGATCCTTATCTTGGAAAATCTCCAAGGAACCAAGATACCTTCTAGCATTCTTAAAAATCATATTTGGGACTGGGAACTCTGGAAAACCCAACTAGACTCCTACGCAGTTTTCGTGATAGAAGTTAACATCTTTTATTCTAATGATATTTTGAGAGTGATAATATAGAAGTAGGATATGAGGGTTAATTTAGTTTCATAGGTGAAAATAATTCCATGTAGGGAAATATTTTTTGATCCCATTTTTTCAGAATTATTTTACCACATAGCACTCATCTATCAATCACATCCCACTCTATCTTTCCATGAACCCCATGCATATTTCCAGAACACTCCTAACATGAATTCATCCCACATATGTCATCTTTTCTATCACTATCTATGACACCTAGTGGTGTTTTCTATCTGAGTGGACATCCTAGATGAAGGTTTCCAAAATATTATCAACACTGAGGATCACAACATTTATGACCATAACTAGATAATACTTATAAGTAAGTACTTGTAGAGTTTTCAATAGGTTTTCTCATTTAAAAAAATAAATGTATTTAATTTAATGAAATTTACCTCTAACGACTACCTAAAATGGAAATTCTATGTTGATCAACATTCACTACTAAAAATAATTTTTTAATAGCGCTAGAATCAGCCTTTATCAATGCTAGAAAGGTGATAATAATCGAGGTGCAGTTAAAATTACATCACTTTTTTCAACACTAAATAAAGTTTATATTTATCAATGGAAAATATTGTTGATAAACTATATTTGTATCATTTCATTTATTTAAAACTAATAAATAAAACCTTTACCAGTAATTTTAAAAGTGCTGATAAATTGTGTCTTTTATCATCTCTTTTATTTGTAATGATATAAGTATGGTTTATCATTTCCTTTTTTACATCGGTAAAATTATGATAGCTCAGTTCGTTTTATTGTGGGGATATAGATAGACATTATCTGCTCCCTATAAGACACAATAAATGAGTCCTTTATAAGTTCATCTAAAATCACAGATTAAGGAAATATTTATCTGTGCATTTTATATCATTGATAAAGTTGAAAACTACAGTGCGATGTTGTAGTACACTGCATCACTAGAAATAGGTGTAGTGTACTTCAAAAACACATTTCATTCACTGAAATGGAAACAAAAATACCAAAATAATATAAAAATACAAAATTTAAATTATATAAAATTTCTATCACAAATACAAGAAAAAGTCAACACTATTATAAGGTATGTCAGTAGTTTCATTATTAAAAATAATGTCAGTTATGAATAAAAAAGACACATTTGGAGTCATACCGGTCATTTCATGCATAATATAGATGTATGACTAAATGTTTCACATCCCATGTGATCCATGTGTAATTTTCCTAAAGTATCAAAACAATTAGAATACGTCTACTCAGTTTTGAGTATGTCAGTTGTTTTTTTGGATTAACATAAATGTCAGTTTTGAATATACAGATGAAATTGGAGTTATAATAATCACACCATGTGTTGGATGAGGTTTTTTTAGTCCTTACTTGTCATGAATTACATATGGATCATTTTCGTAATTTACCAAAACAATCGTAATCTTTTTTCACTATTTTGAGTACGTTAGTTTTTTACTAAAATTATTGTCAATTTTGACTAAAAAGACACACTGGGAGTCATACCATTTATATTTGGAATCTTATTGAGGTACTGATAAATGATACACATCCCAAATGATTAATATATCATTTTCCTAAAGCATCAAAATAATCGTACTTTGTTTCCTCGTTTTTGAGTATGTTAGTTGTTTTTTATTAACATTAATGTCAATTTTGAATTAAAAAAAATGATATACATAGAGTCATACCAGTCATACCATGTGTCATATTGAGATTTGGTTGATCCCTACATGTCAAAAATTACATATATATTGTGTTCCAAAAATACCAAACCAATCAGAATGCATTTTCTCAGTTTTGAGTATGTCAGTTGTTTGTTTTTCTAAAATTAATGTCAATTTTGAATAAAAATGGTGTACTTGGAGTCATACCAGTCACAATATGCATCAGATTGTGTTTTTACTAATCCCTAAATGGCATAAATTATGTATGGATTGTTTTTATAATGCACCAAAATAATCATAATTTGTTTTCTCATTTTTGATTATGGCGATTATTTTTTTACAATAATTAATTTTAATATTGAATAAAAAAATATTTACATGGAGACATACCAGTCACACCCTACATCATATTGAGGTATGGATAAATTATACATGTACCAAATGACTCATGGATCATTTTCCTAATGTACTCAAAAAATCAGAAACATTTTCTCATTTTTTGAGTATGTCAGTTGTTTTTTTATTAACATTAATGTAACTTTTGTATAAAAAGACGTAGTTAAATTCATACTGGTAACACGATGGGTCATAAAGATAAGAGACTAACCCATAAATGTCATGATAAATTGTATTCATATAATCATCCTAAAGTAAAAAAACAATATGAATGTTTTTTCTCAATATTAATTACTAGAGTTGTTTTTTTTAATTAATGTCAATTTTGAATTAAAAAGGCGAACTTGGAGTCATATCTATCACACAATGCGTCCAATTGTGGTTAATATAATCCATACACATAAAAATGAAATATATATCATATCCCTAATTTACAAAAATAATTAGATTGTGTTTCCTCAGTTTTGAGTACGTCATTTGTTATTTTTATAAAAATTAATTTTAATTCAGAATAAAAAAGACGTACTCGGAGTCATACAGGTCACATCATGTGTCATATTGAGGCAAAAATGAATGAAACATGACACAAATGACTCATGGATTTTTTTTATAAGGTATAAATACAATCATAATGTGTTTTATCAGTTTTGAGTATGTCAGTTGATTTTTTTGATTAACATTAATGTCAATTTGGAATAAAAAAGACATAGTTGGAGTCATATCTGTCGTACTATGCATCAAATAGAGGTGAGGTTGATCCATACATGTTAAAAATTATGTATGTATGTTTTTGTTAAAGTAACAAATCAATAATATTTTTTTTCAATTTTGATTAGGTTAGTTTTTTTAAATAAAATTAATTTCGATTTTGAATAAAAAAGAGGCACTTTGAGTCATACCATTCACACCATGTGTCATACTATGGTAAAACATATCCCTAAACATAAAAAATGATGAATGGATAATTTTACTAAAGTACCAAAACAATTGTACTGTTTTTTTCAGTTTTTAGTATGTTAGTAGTGTTTTTACTAAAATTAATGTCAATTTTGAATAAAAAATTCACAAATTGAGTCAAACCGGTCACACCATGAATTAGATTATGGTTTGGCTAAATTCTACTCATCCCAAATAACACATGGATCATTTTCGTAATGTTTTTAAAAAAAATTTGTTTTATAAATTTTGATTATGTCATTTTCTTATTAATATTAATGCCACTTTTGAATAAAAAGATGATGTAATAGTCGTACTGGTCACACTGTGTGTCAAATAGTTGTACGAATGACACATACATGTCACAAATGATGTATGGGTAATTTTTCTAATGTACTAAAACAATAAAAATGTGTTTGATTAGTTTTGATTATGTTAATTGTTGTTTTTACTAAATTAGGATCAATTTAGAATAAATAAGACAAACTTGGATTCATACTAATAACACAATTCATCAAATTGAGGTTTGGATGATCCCTATATGTCTCAAATGATGTATGGACCATCTTACTAAAGTTTAAAAATAATCAGAATCGATTTTCTCATATTTTATTATGTTATTTGTTTTTTTACTAATAGTAATATCAATTTTGAGAAAAAGATTCACTTGGATTCATACCGGTCACACTATGCATTGGATGGAGGCGCTGCTAAAGTCTACACATCCAAAATGACTATTAGATCATTTTCTAAATTTATCAAACCAATCATAATGTGTTTTCTTATTTATGAGTATGTCATTTGTTTTTTGATTAAAATTAACATCACTTTTGAATAAAAAACATAATTAGAGTCATACTGGTCACACCGTGCATCAAATAGAGGTTCAACTTATTCCTACATGTCACAAATGATGTTTGGATAATTTTCATAAAGTTACATAACAATATACATTATTTTTCTAATTTTTGAGTATGTAATTTGATTTTTTACTAAAATTAATGTCACATTTGAATAAAAAAGATTCACTTGCTTACATACTTGTCACATCATGCATTCGATTGAGGTGTGGTTGATCCCTACAGATAAAAAATATTTATGGATCATTTTCCTAATATACCAAAACAATCCAAATGTGTTTTATCGCTTTTATTATGCCACATGTGTTTTTTACTAAAATTTCATTTTAAACTGGAAAGATGCACACTATCTCTTATCTTATGTGGCATCTATTTTGTGGACTTTAAAAACAAATTCTAGGGATAAATCTTGGTATGATCCTTATTTTACTTCATTTCCCATCAATTTTATTATTTTTAAGTCAACTCTTCTTAACCTCCTCTGCCTTGGTATCCACCCCGGTCTTTGCCTATGCCTCCTCCACATGTGTCACTGGCCCAGACTCTGGTTCCACCTCCTCCTCCTCCTACATCTATTCCTTCACCTCTGCATTCGCCTCCACCTCTACCTCTATGTTTGCCTAAAATTTTTATTTTTTATGAGTCTGCGCTTTTGAACAAATTTTTTTCCTCTATTAATATTCTCCTTGAGAAAGTGATCAGATATAATATATTAGTATTATAAAATTAATTATTCACACCCCAAATATCATTCAAAGGTCATAATTCATACTAGCTAACAAATAGAGCATGTAATCCCTTAAATTTGTTATTGGTATAAATTCTGACAAATAGTATGTCGCCCACTCATCTCAAAAAATAATAGATTTATTCTTTTGAGTAAATATTTTGATGGAAAGATACCTAGTACTAAAAAATTATAAAAAAAACATATGATTATGGAATATATTTATTTAAATTTTAATTACCTTCAGAAAATTTATATTGGTGGATGTTGGTCTTTTCATGTTGTATGATTTCTCTCATAAATTTTCAAACATAATATCCGTAATATATTACATTATTTTGTTTTGTAAAATGCAGATAAATTGAATGAAATAAGTAAATTAACTTGAAATTTTTTGATAAGAAAATATATATATATATATATATATATTATTTTATCCATTTTTTATAACCCACTAGCATTATCTTGTCAGACACTAACCTCATTCCATTATTTATCTAGTATTTAGAGATCACCCTATCTTAAAAATTCTCATTAAAACACAAACTGAACATATAATTCTAATTTTATCTATAAAATGTTGGTTGTAGTGTATTACATATTCACAATACATATCATCTTTAGTTTTTTATGACAATGCATGCATTGAATCCAAAAAATTATATATTCTAGCTCTCTTTGTTGACCACTATCAGCCTCCAGTGCTTCCTAAAAAGTCAAATAAATTAAGTAATAAAAAAATTAAAAATATATTTTATGTCATTAGATTGCTAAGGTTTACCCTTTCCATGTATGCATAAAATATAGTCTATCGTATAATGTTTTTTATTAAATTCATGAAGTAACTCACCTATATTTGTGGTTATATAATTCATTTTGAATGTAATTTTTGTCATAGAAATTGTACTTGTATTAATGAATCTAAATTTTTCATTAGACGATATTCCATTTATATAGTTTTAATATAAAATCTGGTACAAAATATGAATAGTTTATAACATTAATAAACATATTTAGATGACTATTTATACATGAATATTATGAAAATGTTACTTATGAATTTATTCAAAATTGACATGCCCAACCATTCATGGTTGAGAATCTCAATTGGAGACTCGAGACCAATTTTTCCTCTAATGGAAGCTCTAAATATTTATTCTTCATAGTTAATGTAAGAAATAGATTTAAATTTAATGCGTTCTACATATGAAATTTTAATGATACAAATTTTTTTTCTTGAACTGGCGGAGAGAGGGTACTCTCTGATGTTCATTTTGTTTTCATGGTCGAATCACTAGATTATCTTGATTCAACCTTTTTTTTCTCTGAAGCTTTATCCATATATAATATCATACCCCATTTTAGACATTTTATCATCAATTGTTTCATGTTATTTATATGAAATAATTCCATAAATATATTCCTTCTGAATCTTTATAATATTTTACTTTCATTCTATGAAATCTCTAATAAATACTTTGACTGTTGTAATATATGTATCATCAAGTTGAATTAGAAACTCAGAAGTTGGCTCATAAGATACATTAATCCCCACACCGATTCCAAATTTTTGGATGGGTTATTGTGCATCTTGACTTTTGGGATATTACACATTGTACCCCTTGCAACATGGTGGTATGGGTGTTGATAAAAAAATTGACATAAAATTACAAAATGTAGAATTTTAGTAATATAAAGTAATTAGAAGTTTTTTTATTCACATTTAGGAGATTGAATAATGAAAATATTTATTACCCCAGCTATGTTTTTAGGGAATGGCTAGAATCAATACTAGTGGGATCATTTGGATCATGTGTGGATCTTTTCTTTACCACCGGTTCACTTTGATATTAAATTATAAATTGGTCTACCAAACCAGAGAGAAAAATAATATCTTGTAGTGAGTATATTTGTGTCTCCATTGGTCTAATTTTATTATATGTATCATTATGTGGTTTTATTTTCTCAAAATATTTTCATGGAGATACTTCAAAACCTAATCCTCTAACATGTCGAAATTGTTAAGACTGATTCAAAGTTATTTAAAGTCACTATTTAGATGGTATAGTCATTTCTGATTCTTATGTCTACACCCTATAAAAAAATATGAACATATTTATTTTATGTAATATTTTTATAAATAAAAAAAATAAAAAGTATGTCATACTTACAAATGCTTCCCATAATTCTTTTTTGTTTTCATCAACTAGTATACCATCCTTATTTACATATGACTCCTTCCATAAGACATGACGTGGGAGGGAAGTGGCTTTAGATATTGAGTCATCAATCAAAATATAAACAAAGAAACAAATGTTGTTTTATATCATATAATTGAAATTTTATTATTGATTTAAAATACATACCAATTTATTCTTTAATGAATTATATCCCATTCTTCCTTTGTGATAGGGGTATGCTAGTTTTGATGCATGTTCCTTATTTTCAGAACTCTTTTTCTGTTCCATAATTTGGAAATTTTGAATCATGTTGGATAATATAAATAATATAAAATAAGATATTATTGATCACAATTCATATAAAATTATTTATCATTGAAATGATTTTAAAAATTATTCCATGTTTTCTACTTTATAATGTGTTCATAACAAATTGGACGGTGGGGCTTTATTCTCCCCTTATCATCCGTAAGATGTAACATTTTTAGAAGAGTTTGGAAGCCTCTATGGGATTTTCCAACATCCATTAGGACAAATATCATTTGAAAATATTATATAGTATATATTGTTTAAAAAGGAATAATGAAAATTAAATCAACATTTCATTATATAATTATTTATTTAAATATAGAAATTATATTTTAAAATCAATCTTATATATTTACGAAGGATTTCTTTAATTTTAGGTTGGATACATCACCATGATTCAATATAAATCGAAACATTAATCATCATTGTGACCCAAGATAACTAATGAATATTCTTTTTGTGGGGTCAATAGGTTGGCCACATTGATTATAACCAACCTTAAATTTTATACCCTGACTTATTTCCTTTTAATTTTTTTCAAAACGACCATGCTACATCATTGTTGTTTTTTTTCATTTTTTTCATCAACATGTTATTGATCCCATAATAATTATATAGTGTCATATTCAATAGTATATTCTTTCCCTGGATTGGAAATATCATCATGCTTAGAATCCATTGTCTTCACAAGCTGTCAAACATTTTATTAATCTTGAATAACAACAATGCAATAAAATCTATGAATAAAAGTAAAAATTTGCATGAATATTTCAAAAAATCTTGAATAGAGATATAATACATCAATACTACAATACAAATAACCTTCACTACCATTATTTAATCCATGATCATATACTTTTATTCCTCCCATCTCTTGATGATGGGAGGAAATCTTGGTTTAAAGAGGGAGTCCAATCCATCATCAATATATAGAATACAATCAAGTGTCAAAGAATTAAAGTGTCCTATCAACCTACGCTAATTTAATCACTCAAAAATTATTCTCAATTGATATATAACAACAATATACTATGTCTTAACAATGAAATCAATCGTATTATAATATATGATATTGAAATAAGACAATGTGACATTTATTTGTTCAAGAAATTAATTATTTAATACATTTTTTCATTAAAGAACAAATCTCTAATACCACATATGAGTTTTAGGGTATCTTCCTATGATTATTAGAGGGATGACAAACCTAAAATGGATTATTCTTCTCAAAGATAAATGGGAATTGAATCAAATAAAAACACACCTATGAACTACTTGTAATATTGTATTATTAGAATACATAATTAATCTTCAATGGAATATGTTTGATTTATAACACCAAAGCATCAAAAAAAAGTATTATAGCCTTTGAAGAGATTACACTAGCCTTCAATCACATAATTTTTCTCAAGGACCCTCGATCACTAAAAGAGTTCTATTATCATAACCTAGTGATAAAAATTGATCAACGAAGATGAGAGGTTTGGATATGGAATGAAAGAAAGGGTTAATTAAAAAGGGGGATAATCTATCTATTCTTATTAGTAAATATATTAATAAATCATATCAAATATTTTTCTTGATGAACTATCCAACCATGGATTAATCACTTACTTTTAGGAAACACACTCTTTATATGTTTTTGTGTATTTATAAGTCCATTTACCAAATTATCTTACAACTTTATCCAATCTAGGAATTTTTTTAAAAAAATTAGAGGGTAATTTTCTCACCAATGAAATTCCCCACAACTCAGTATAACCCATGTTTATTGTTTAATAAATTTTATGAATTAATTATAAAAACAAAACCCTCACAACATAGAACAAAAAAAACAAATTTTTATGTAAATAATTAATTAAATATTGTTTTGAATTATATAATATATTATTCACAAAAATCATAAATCTAAATAAACCATTTAATTTTTTAATAGTTTACATGAATATCCAAAATCCATAAAACATTTTTTAATGATTTTTACACTTACCATGGTCCCTATGTGTTCATAACCCATAAATGAGGGCCACAATGTGGTATCTCCTACTCTTTCAGAACATACATAATTAAGCCTTTAGAATCTATAATATTCTATATATGATGAATCAAATTTTAGAAACTACCTAGATTTTTGGAACCATATATTATTCAAATGATGAGAAAACCGATGGGGGATGAGAGTCCTCTTTGTTAATGTGGATAAGAGATTAAACCATCTATGTGTGTCTCTAGGGAAAATTGGTATGGACAGTCAAATACATATGAAATGAGAAAAATGATAAAATATATTCACACTCATTGTATTTTAGTTCCAACGAGAAGAGATATAGGGTTAATAATGTTTTAGGATAGTGAAAAAATTAAAAAAACGGAACCCAAAACATAAAAAACCATAGACGAAGAGTAGAAAATAAAAAAAATGATTAAAGCCTTTATTAATCTCTGATAATATAGGGGAGTCACATCAGCAGTTGAGTATTTCAGCAAGAGATTGAGAATCGGAAGTGACTGAGCCATGGTTATGGTTTTCTAAATAAATCGGAGATCCTTTTAACAGTCCTTTAAAAAAGTACTGACACGGATCCCATTTACTAGTGCTAAATTTATGAGGGCTGATAAATATATCTTTAATCAGTTCATTTTTAGAATTGAAAAATCTTAAGCTTAATCTTCACTAAAAATGCCCTTATTAATGAATTATTTATTAGGGCTATATTTTTACCATTTATAAATATATATCATAATAGTACTTAATTAGCACTGATAAATATTGATATTTATAAGAGCTAAAAAAATTCTCTTAAAAGATTTTTTATTTATAATTATTTAAATATAATTAAAATACATATTATAATTATCTAAATAAACTTACTATAATTTTATAACTATTTAAATATATATAATTATTTACTTATAATAATGTAAATACATATTTAAAAAACGACAATTATTTATTTATAATAATTATTAATATAGTAAATATACATTTTCCCAATGGGGGTGGCCCATTGTTTGGGTCATTTGCTTCCTTACATAGTGTTGGGGTTTGATTCCTGCTGGTTGTGTTTCGGCATCGTAATTTCACCATATTTGGCATAATATCCTCTTTTGTGCCGGGTGGTGTGGGGATGGGTGGTTTTATGTTGTATCAATCATGTGACGAAGGGCGAGACCAAGGAACTTTAACTGGTTTACTATGGGTGGGTACCCAATTGGTAACTTAAGACATCTAATAGGGGGTATTGTAGTTTTCATTCCAAAAAATACTAAATATATATTTATTATTTATTTATAAATATATATTTACAAATATATTTTTAATGATATTAATGGAAATATAATCTTGAATACATGCATTTTAAAAATGAGTGGTGTTAAATAATTCCAAATGAAAACATTTTAAAAATAATGAAAAATTGATAAGATTTATTATCTAAATATAAGTTATTAAGAAAATATGGATACATATATACATTAAATTGGAAGAAAAAATATTTAAAAAACTAAAAAATAATAAATAAATATATATTGATAAATAATAAAAAATGATCAAATTAAAAGAAACATTAAAAAATAATACCCTTGTTGTAGAATTAAAAACCAAAAAATGACCGATTAGAAACATAATATATGCTAAATGTAACATGTTATAATGAAATTCTAAAAAATGCTAATATTGAATAAATGAGGTAAATATTAGACGTATGTGTTACTATATACTACGTAGATATATTTGTGCTTCAGTTTTGTATTAAAATGAATTAACTGACACACACACACACACATAGATATATATATATATACATGTGAAAAAATACAATACAAATCATTTAATATTGGTTAAATTGTAAAATAAAACAACCTAATAAAATGAATAAGACATTGATATGTTTTTAATTAACATTATATATATATATATATTACTTGTTCATTTTAAATATCTATATTTAATACATACTATTTATTAATATTGATAATCTATATATATATATATATTAAATTTATTCATTTTTATCAATAAATATTTTACTAATTAGATGTTTAGAAATTATCTTAATTTACTCTTTTTTTATTTGTTTTATTTTTAATTATATTTTACATCTTTATCATCTCTAAAGAAGTATTGAGGAAGGTAAACATTCATCAGTGCTAAAAATGCACTGATAAATGAGACATTTTATTAGCACTATAAATAAAGCATTGATACATGTTTCCTTTATCATCACTGAAATATATCACAGATAAAGGCTAGATTTTATCTATGAAAAAAAGAAGCACTGATAAATGGTACATTTTAACATGGATTTTTTTAGCACTGATAAAGGGATTCTTTTATCAGTTCATATTTTACTGCTAATGAAGATGGAATTTATCAATGAATTTTTAGATCAATAATAAATTTCATGACTATTATAGGTGGGTTTTTTAGTGGTTCTTATATCTCTCATATGTTTAACCCCACGTTTTGGAATCAACAATGTTCTTGGACATACCATCTGAGTCTCTATTCAAGATATATCCAAATATTAATGAAAAATGTTCAATTAGTTTAATAATATATTTAATATGTTTATAATGTCAATTCTAGGATATCTGAGAAATATAATCTCACACCATCTCATTTCCTGGCCCTAAAAAGTTTCCTATATTTATTCAAAATTCATAAATAAACAATTAACAAATCACTAAAATCTCCCAACCTTCAAGGATTTTCTTTCAAAAAACTAGACTCCTGCTAAAAAGTGGAAATTGATCCCCCAATTGTGTCTCCCTATAGAAACCTAGACATTTACATATAACATTTGATGAATTTAAGAATAATTATACATCATAGTACAATCCAAGGATTGTGAATCCTAGTGTCTTATAAGACTATGTACATAAAACATAAAACATGGTGCTAAGAAAACACTTCTTTATTTAATATCAATAAAACAAATATGTATCATTGAGCAGTTACATCTACAAAGGGTACCCTGGGGAACAAATGAAAAACATGGTTGAGCTAAAAATCCTAGTAAGGGAATGAACAAATGAATAAAGCTTACACACATGATCTAGTGGGCACGACATAATGATATCAAAATCATGGAACATATGAAATCATAATATATAAAATTGCGATCTTTTAAATAGGAAAACATATAAATGTTGTAGAATAGAAAAATATGTATTTATTATGAGTCAAGGATAACCAAAAATCATGTTTCTCATTGTTTCATGGGTCAATTTGAACCGCCAATCCCAATTACCATTGTAGTACGGGTCAAGGGTAACCACCAATCATGTTTCCCATTGTAGTACGGGTCAAGGCTAACCGCCAATACCGTTTCACATTACATCTCATGAGAATTAACTTTACACAATGCATAAGAGAGATATCGGGGTGCACCCATATCAACAATTTCATGAATATTATTTCAACATACATAATCATACATAATCAACCGTATATAAAAATAAGGGTACCCATTGAAGGAATTTTGTACGACAATCATTACATAAAGCATAACCAATGGGAGTATCATGAAAGTGTACATGAAATAAAGGTATTAGAACATAAATGGACGTTAATAGGGTAAAATAGGCATATAACATGGTATTTTATGTCAAAATTAATTGAAAACATATAAGAAATGTATTTTAGAAACATTAACATTAAAACATTTTTGTCCGGTTTTATCGAAAATACTACAAAGATTTTAAAATAGAGAAGAGGACAATATTTTATAAAAAACCATAATTGAGTCTATAATGATTTCATAACAAATATTATGATTTTATAATTTCAATTTTGGCTTAAAAATAGAGGATAAAATTCACTTGAAATTGGGTAAAAATTCAACAAGTTCCCATAAAAGAGGTTTCCGTATTAGAAAGTTATAAGGAGGGAATGTTGTAAAAACTTATATATACCTAAAACAGATTGATGAATGGGTATTAATAAATGAATTTTGTAAAACTACACATATGTTAGAATATTTACATTAACTAATAAGATAATGTCATTTTGACATAAAGAAATATAAGGCAACACGGAAGAACAAAGAAGGTTCGGGTAGAATTTGATATGGTTTATCAGCATGGTATCGGGTGTACCTAAGAGGGATTGATGAGAGAGAAAAGGGGTTTATTATCACTTATAAATCATGAGTTTAGTATGGGGGAAGTTCTTAATCATACCACATCATTAGGTATTACACATAAAATTTCTTAACATAGAGGACATTTGATTTAGAGTTAAATGGAGGGGATCCATTACCTTAAGTCGGTTGTTGTTCTCCACTTGTTATTAATGGACTGAATAAAAAAATTATGATTATTAATTACTAATTAAAGAAACAATTATATTTTTAAAATATTTATTATAACCTTCTTATTTCATTAAATAAGATTTTGATTGGTTATAAGGGTCAATTCATTCTTCAGGTCTTGTTGCATTCTTGGTTTTTAAAGATCAGTTCACTTATATTAATGTTTGGATAAACATGTAAGATGAAAGTGGTTGCCTAGAATTTATGTTTTATGATATTGGTGAAAATACATGACATTACATGGTTATATAAATTTATTTGGTTATTCGTAGTGTTGATGAGTTATTATATAAATCCTATGTGATAACTGTTTGGGTTAACCGGTGGGTTTGATGACAATGGACATGTTTTGTTTTAAAATGTAATAAAATTTTAAAAAAAGGATTACAAAACCTTTAGAAGGATACATTACATATAAAATAATTTTGTTCTACCGTAACACAAATAAATGAATTACCAGGATTAAAGATGATAATAGAAACTTGTAAATGGTTGTCCTTGAATGTGCTAAAATAACACATCTCAAATGATGTTTTATTTTATTTGAAATAAAAGGTGGGGGAAAAAAGAAGATAATTAAATATCCCATTAGAAAAAAAATCATGGTACATGTATGTTACTAGAGTTATCATACCATTTGGGTGAATGGCGGTGAGGAATGAAATAAGAAGAAAAGAACATCAATGAAATAAAAGAATTGGAATGAGGAATTTACCTCTTGGGTTTATCTCCTTTGAGAACCACTTAAGGGTACAAGTTTTCGTGTTTTCAAGAGACTATGGGCCTTTGGACATGGGGATGGATCTTGGGTAGAGATGTGGGTAGAATATTTGTATGTCACAAGGCTTAAGTGGAGTGAAGAGAAGAGGGAGTGAGGGGGGTTTATAGTGGAGATGAGGGTTATAATAATTTTGTAATCATTAGTTTATTAATTTCCCTCATGACCAGAAAGAGTGATGATTACAAGACCAAGAATTATCATAAATTCATGTGAGTTCATGATGTTGGTTCTTTGATCATTTTTTATGTCATGAATATTGTATTTATATTTTAATTTATTTATATGGTAAATTAATGTATTTTACTATTCAAAAAATTCAAGTATTTCAGAAAAATCCCAAAAATTCACCCTAACCATTTTTCTACATGTAGAATCCAAAAAGGAAATCAATTTTTCAAAAATAATTACTAAATATTATTATTTTAATATTTAATTATAATTATAATTAATTATTAGAAATCAATTTTAAAATATTCATTTAGTTATTATAAAATATAGGTATATCGTAATTTCAACTTGAATATTAATTATATATTATCATAGGTGAGGCTATTCATTGGGTTATATAAGTCTTCATAAGGGTAGGTTACTATTCACCTAAAATTATGTTTTTCTTATCATACTCCAAATAACTAACTGAATGCAACCGTGTAAGTCATATTTTTGAAATTCAGATCACAGAAGTGAAAAAAATTATTTTTAATAGTAACATTGCACATAGTAGTTCATTATTATGTTATTTCATGTGATTATATGACATAATTATAAGGAATTAATTTCCATTAAAAACATTGGGTCTTTAAACTTCCACTCCAACGACCTCTTTAAAATGTTTCAATGTTGTCAACAAACATGCACTCAAGGAAACCAATTTCCCATAATGGGCCTTGAATGGGATGTTCACAAGGAAGATGATAGTATTAAATATGTAACTCTTCCCTTTACATCTTGCTCATCACCATAAACAATGTTCAATTATTTATGCACATGTCATACCCTCCATGAAAAATATAAAATGAAAAGCACCTACACCATCTACGGTCAAAGGGTCAAGCAGTACAAAACCTCACTATCTCGACTCGGTAACTGGAAAAGGGATCCATGATTCATGTAGATAGATTTAAATACCTAAAAATCATTTTTACATTCTGTGATGTAAGATATCTCTAAACAAAATAACTCCTCATCGAACTTGAATTCTATTCACCATCAGTCCATAAGGGTCTCTGTCCATTTTTCAACATTTTCATCCACCCCTAGATGAACTGCATCATTTAAAAATATCACTATCAGAAAATATATTATAAAAAGTATTATTTCCCACTATATCCTACCATTACAGTGGTGACCTACAGGGTATCCCATGTGTGGCCTAAAATGGTTCCACAAAATGGTATATGATCCATTTATATTTGGTCTAGAACCAACATGAATCCTAAAGAATGGTCCCTAGAACCCAAAAGGTCCACTCTACCAAGATATCATTATGTGGAAAAAATAACATGCTCAACTAAAACATAGTCCCTATGGTCTCATTAAACATATATATAATCATGACATGAATGGAGAATCATGGTCTAAAATGATAATTTGTGAAATTTAATGATTCCTAGCATATTAAAACTAGCACAGGTGTCCCCAACATTCTACAAACCTCTTCTCTCAGATGGGTAAGAAGTTGGGAAACCAGAAGAGTTGGCCTATAATCAATTATATTGCTTTGTTTCCACTCACATATATTCAAAATCCATTCATGAGAACCACAAATATATAATCCCAATTACACTCCTATATGATAATCTTGATAGCCATATATGGGTAGGTGGGATATCAAGAGCTAAGATAAACAATAGGTTGTGAAATATTAGGCCACCAAACCCAATAAAAAATGAACATTCAATAACCAAACCTATCTGAGGAGTACTTATAAGGGGTAAAACTCATCATCATGTAATATCATGGTGTTACTTGTGTCATTTTTAATCCTTATAAGGATGAAACACTACCCACCTACGTAAAATTTATTGTGAATATTTCGTGTGGATATTCAATCATGAAAGACCTTGCAGACAATATCTTTATGTTGTGACCCCATTCCTCATTGTAATTAGAATGGTAAGAACCATCAACTGCAGATACACCATAGTATCCTCAACCACATGCATCAACTAGAAATAGGTCAACTGCTCTGTCACCTCATTCAATAATAGTAGATGAGAAACATTACTGTGAGAATTTACTACTATAAACACAACCTTGGGTGGCTCTCAAGTTAGTGATTTTTTAACCATTTTCGGGTCCACAATCACTCCCATGTCTGAAAAGACATTTCCAAAGAAGTGGAACTCCGAAATCCCAAACTGATTCTACATGAGTTTCCCATGATACTAGAACACCTAGATAATGTCTAGAATGATACTCAAGTGTTTTTCATGGTCTAACTATGATAATGTGTACATAACGGTTTCATAATGTAATACTACCATGAATCGGATCCAATAAGGTCTAGGATATGCTTCATAATCCTCATGAATTCATTTGGTCCATTCAACATGCCAATGGGTATCACTAAGAACTCAAGGAAACTATAGTAGCTTTAGGAATCCATGCTTAGCACATCCCCCATTCGAATCTGGATCCAGTGATAGCTTGTATTGAGTTCACTTTTCAAGAACCTCTTTACAATAACCATTAGTTGAAGAATTCATCAATTCATGGGGTTGATTCTCAACCCCTCGATTGTTTCCTAGATTGGGTGATGCCAACCCACACCTAATCTCAAGATCTCTTCCTCCTCTTAGGTTAGAATCCTTGGGTTGTATAGGTTGTAAAACATGGTCTAAAAATCCACATCTCTGCCAAATCCTCCAACCACTCCTTCATCTCACATAGCCACTTTTGGTCATCTAATATGATTGTGCATATATCAAACCATACCTGGTGGAATTCCATGCATTGTGAAAACTCTCTACGAGGAGGTAAACATGGGACAAATTTATGTAGATCTTCTACAAACTCATCCAACACATATGGGATACTAAAATCTTATAGAGTCCTATACTACAAGTTTCATACAAGGAAACTATCCTGGAATATATTTTATCATCCTACAGAATATCTCATCATACTCAGCTTAAGATTCCTTCTAACCAAAAATTGAAAACTCTCTCTCAAACACAAAGGTACAAATCAATCCCCAATGGTAACAATCATTAAGGAATGAATATTAATCAGTTATTACATGACAATGGAAAAAATCATATGTCCCCTTTTACAGCTATATAAATTTTCCATCCAAGGATATATCTCCTCATAAAGTCAGGTTACACTATTATAAGTGTCCTATCACTAATCCTATCTATAGGAGCCTCTAAGAATAACGATAGAGAAAAAATGATCCACTGTTATTGCTATGACCTAAATATGGGTTATGTATATAGAAATATGGCCTATGAATATATGTTAATTGTTATTCTAGTGTATCAGAGATACAAATTGTACCTCAAACAACACTCAATGCCTCCAATCTACAAGCTCCTACCTCCTAATGTATTCCTTTCTCTTTCCCATTTAATCTCCATAACCAAAGTGCAATTTGACACCTTATTCAAATAGAAAATATTATACATACAAGTTATAAGAACTCATATACCAAACCTAAATACAATATAATTTTGGTGGAATTCATTATTATTCATGATTTTGAATCACATCAAATTAATGAATCTAGGTTGTGGAAGTGTCCCTATTCATTTTTTTCTAAAGTCGCACTAGAAATCCCCAATAGGGGTCTCTACTAATGACCGAGGTTACCATGGAGAAGACTCAACTTTTTTACCACCATCATGAAGGATTTTATATAAATGAGACGTTTTCACCACAGACACACATTAGTCCTCCACTACATGAGAAGGGGATTCTACCATGCCTCAAATATTCAATGATTTCTGGGTCCATCAAAGAACACTAAACATAGGTGCACCATTAATTTGTACCACATGAACTAAATGATAATCTATAATAGAGGTCAGCCACAAGTTTAAACACATGGTTAGTTGAGGTCCACCTGATCCAGAAAACCTAAAACACCACCGTCAGCCAATCCTACACAACCCATGGTTATAGCTCACCACAAAAACTGAGTGGTCTCAATCATTGTAACTAGAGTAACAAGCTATGAAATCATGTACC
The DNA here is from genome assembly GCA_963277665.1 of Viscum album. Taxonomy (NCBI): domain Eukaryota; kingdom Viridiplantae; phylum Streptophyta; class Magnoliopsida; order Santalales; family Viscaceae; genus Viscum; species Viscum album. The sequence goes on from OY728162.1 coordinate 45,296,108, forward strand.
ACCATCCCATAATACTGGATCAATCTACTAATCAACACATAGATTATAGAATTCCTAATCCACTAAATGATTCATATTCTTCTCAAAAGGGGTAGAACTACTTTATGCCAAAAAAATATAAACACTTCATGAACAGGTCCCTAAACTATGGCCTTATTTAATAACTAGACATCATAATTAATCTTTCTTGAAATCCTAGCATGGTTATATCATAAATAAGTCATGAATGGTATAATGAAATATAATTTTAAAAGATCATATACGGGGAGATGACTTGATATGTACATTCGAATGACAATATCCTAAATGATTCATGTTCCACCATTCATTACAATAAATTTCATGGTATGTCATGTTGACAAGTAGCTATTCAGATTCATTGTGAATGAATATGTCATCCCCATCACTAAAAATTAGTTACATGGCATGAAATCCTCACTCCAGACACTCTAACACAAGTTCCCTATGTCCCAAATTACTCCTCAGAAAGTAATAACTCAAAAAAAAAACTATTCCATGAAATGAACTTCTTTGTTACCACTCTGCCACATCCTGACCTATTGGGGCCCACATAGTTAGTGTAATTCGGAGCTGAAACAACCCCAAGCCTTCCTCTAATAGGATATGGGATGGAAACAAACCCTAATGAGGAATAATTTAAAATTGGGGCCTTTTCTTAATGTAGCTATAAGTACACACCCAACCATCTCCATGAAAATTTGTAGAGTAATAATAAAGGATATGACATATGGATAGTAAACATGAATGGAATAAATTCTAGAAATGTAATAGGGTATGAAAATATATAAACCAATGTCAAAAATAGAAAAACATATTCCCAACAATAAATATGTCACAACATAAAAAAGATCTGAAATAAAGAGAAAATGAGAGAACCCAGATATGGATATCCAATTACCAACCACTGTAAATGGTTAAGGAACCAAATTAACTACAAGATGAAAAAAGTCAGTATAGATCTATCTATGATATACAAAATACACGACACGATTTAGAGAATCTGATGTATGGGTGATTATATACAAACCTAGTATGATCCCCCAAAACCCAAAAATAGAGTGATAGAAAGATATAATAATGGTCCTCTCAACCAAAAAATGCATGTCCATCCAAAACTAAGATGTCAAAAATAACAATAAACTCACATATTCTAAACTAGAAGCCCAAATGAAGCCACAAATGATATCTCTATCTCCACAGACCATCTAAGAACAATGATTCTACCTTCAACTCCAAATTTCCATCTCCAATGCCCAATATCACATGCAACCATACAAGAATCCATGTGGTGGGGCCCAATCCTCACTGTTGTGTCACACAACCAACGGATCCAAAACTCCTTCCATGCATCCCCTATAACCTCACTGGAATATCTATGGATTTTCCATATCCTTACTATTTCTATCCTCAATAAATGGATCCACAACACTCATAGAGGACTAGCATAAAGACAGAGCAAGAATTCATTAGTGTACCACTCCATAGATAGATGACATGGGACTAGTGTTTAGGGGTACCATTTCTATATACATAGTGATTTTTGGGATCCCATTCCCTGGTTTGAAAGCAGAGTATCATCCTTAGTAACACTCTGATGATCATATCCAAATCACTGCTATAATCAAGCATCACCTAAAAAACATTTATACTTAAAACACCTTGAATCATATATTTTATGCCACACGTGGCCTAAATTATGATATATGTGAAAATAAACTCAAGATAGGCTACCGAAGTTCCAAAATACAAGTCTATATGGAAGAGATATGAGAGGATGATGTTTGGAAGAGAATATATGGAAAGTATAGGGGTCCATATGGTGTGTGGCCTAACATTTTTCCCTTGTCGTATGCTTCTATAGAAATAACATGGAAGCCATTATGTAATACACAAAATTTCTTCCTAAGGTACATGGTGTGGAACACTATTTAGTGTAATGAGTATGGATCTCATCTAATGCATGTGTAAACCTAAGAATAGCCATTTAAACCAATAATGTTCCCACATACACAAGCTATGTTCTATTATATTTCATTTCCCACTTTACACATGGTGTGTAATGAATGAATCGACACTTAGTGGGTGTCGTCTACCCAATAATGTCTACTCTCTGATAAACATGGGGTGTGCCCCATCATATAAGGACTATGGGGCAACATGGGTTCTTGTGCATGTACCCCTTGTACATGTCGATCTGGTCATCCATGTGTCACATGATATATGGTTCATCCAAATGACATGTGAAATTTAACTCAATAAAAAATGATTTCCACTACAAATATCCAAACTACACGATGTGTGTTCATCATAGTACACACCTAATTTTTTGGTTTGAATTAAAATTTTAAAATACCCTTATATTTACACATTAAAACAAATTTTGGTTCATGTGTTGAAGTATGAATTTTTTTGGGATGGGTTTTCATTGTTTAATTTTTTTTGTGTTTTGTTTGTGTGGTTCCCACCAACCCAAAAAGTGGTTTAATTTGGAAATGGAAAAATGCTACTTATAGGATTATACACAGTATGTAAATCTAGGTTTTCTAAAAATCGATGATGGTTTCATAAATCATAAAGATCCAAACATTCAACCAGGGATCATGCAATTTGAACACCAAAATCTCAAGAAGAATGCCTCCATATATCAATTATGGCATGCTAATGACCATAAATAGGAGACCATTTATCCTCACAAGGTTCCAGAAAAATCTCATGTCCCTCACATAGCCTGATACCATACTAGATACAACATCCTTGATCCATCACCTATAAACCATCCAGATCCATCCAATAAAAACCAATATTATCATCACTAATAAAACCACTAAAAATATGTGGTATTGATCTCAATCAAACCCTCCCAACATTTTCAAATCATGAACCCATATTCTGGTGCTAATTAAAATGAAGAAAAATTGTGTGAAAATCACATGAATGAAGGTATAACAATCTGTGGAAATTAATTATTAGAAATTGATTATTAATCAAGGATTTTGATTGTGACATGTTTAAAAAAATTATAAAATGAAATAAAACATTTTAACTTTTCTAAATAGATCATTTTGAGGGTGGTAAATATCCAACAATATTATTGAAGATCAAATCCATGATTTAAACTTTTTACGAAAATATGAATGAAACTACAATTGATGAGCTCTACCTCAGTTCTTATTGTTCGGTGGTGAATAATTCAATCACCGATGCAGGATATGTCTTGCAACATTCAATGCCTCTCAATCCACCTAGATATGATCACCTGTAATTTTCTGATGTGATATACCAATAAAAAATTCACATAGCTCTTCTCAATTATCCCAGGGTTTATACAAATAACCATAGCTAGTTTTTATAATAGATTTCTTATAAGGGTTATTCTAGAATATCTTACTTAATGAAAATAAATAAATTTAATTATTTATTATTATTAAACACACTACCAATGTTTTCAACAACCATAAATCTGGCATTATCCAACCTTATATCACGTTTATGAAAAAACCCATACTCCAAAATAAGATGAGGTCTCACATTTTCCATTTGATGAAATTTTCCTGAGATATCATATTTTTCTTAAAAACTACACTCATGTGGTATTAATATATTTAATTTTTTTATAATAACAATTATGGGATCTTCAGGCCACAAATTGTCATGACGTCTTAGTTCCCAGATCTTAATTATTCTTAGAAATATTTTAAAAGTCATATATGAAAAAACAAATTACTACATGGTGGATAAGAAATAAGGGTTATGAAACCACATTGGTAGTGTGAATAAAAAACAATATATGAAGGGTAAGTGTGGTTGAAAATGTGATAGGCATATGGGTACCTTCAAGTGGAATGATCAAGTATCAAATCTAAGATTCAGTAAGATTTATCTTAAATGATACTCCAAATGAGTGAGAAAAACCACCAAAATTTTTTCTATTTGGTACCATAATTAGGGAAATTGGGAAACAAGAAAACTCCTGGGATGGTTTATTATCCCAAGGTTCCTCCAGTGAAGAAATGTAAAAAATCAGGGATGTGTTTGAGAACGTAGTATATTTTTTTCCACCCTAACAATCCTTGACCCCTCCACTACCATAATCAACCACATATAAGTCTCTAGAAATGTAGGAACGTGTGTTGGGAGAAAATGTTAATCCAGTATGGTGTTTGTGGAAACTCTATAAAAGGGTGTAGAGAAGACCTTTACATGGTCAGGGATTCACTGGATGATATGGGTTTTATATTTCCTCCACAAGAAAGTCAACACCCAACCCCCTTTATGATCAATGAACTCTATGAAATATCGGTGTGGTGGAATCCAATGTCAACCAATTGTGCTATGAGAAGTAACCAGGAGGACCTTTATGATGAAAAATGAGATGTTTTATATAGTATCCACCCTTTTCTTCCACCAATGGCATGCCAAGACCCCACCAATGACATGATCAATAACCCACATGTTGTGAGTAATGCACTGACCGTGTTCATGGAAACATCATTAAGTAACAACATTATAGAATGGGACAAGTATATTCCCTTTATGGATCAATGTTATCATAACACATGAAAAGAGAAAAATCAGGTTTACAATGATCTTTTAATCTCATAGTATATTATATATCTCCCGAGTAGTTATAGAACCACTCATCCCAAACCCCTAAAGGGTAGAAAGACAATAAACATGTACCTACGAGATATGGTGGTGGGTGATCAATGGAAGAGGTGAAACCACTACAAAAGATGAGGGAGATAGTGCAAGATGAAATAATATGAAATTATTTTGAGTTTCAATCCAAGGTGAGATACCTTTTCACCGACTAATCACTGAGTGGTTGCCCTAGTTTCAATAATGGGTTTTATTCAAATTGGTCTAAGAAGATAGTATATCAAAAGGAGAATAAGGAGCCATAAATATTTTAGTTTGGAACTGTGGGGGAGAAAGATCCCAACCTCTCAAAATTGAACCCCCAAATAATAGAAACAAATTAGAAGCATAAAGAGGGACACATGTGAATTTTACGTGCTTCGGTCGGATGACCGATGTCCATAGGGAGGGAAGTGAATTCTTATTCAAACAGGGATAAAAGATTACAAAATACCACACATATATCTTGTAAAATTCTTACCCAACACCACCAAAAAAAAAGTGGTGTCATAGGGATATTTTTATCACATAGGAATTACACTATTGACAACCCATTACTACCCATTCCCTGATTGAAGTAGTGTCTGCAAATCTGAATCCACCACTTTACAACCCGCTGTCCGCACACCTACGAATCTGTAGTTGTATGCTATGCATCACAATATATTTTATGTGATTCATCCTTGAAAAGAGTATTTCTAGATCTAGATCTTTCCCTCAGAGCTACTGTTCATGCCTCTGCATCCCCTCAGTGTGATCATATGTGCCTCCTACAATCAGTGGGTGCTACTGTCAGTGTCTAGCCTCCTCTTGTTTGATTTATTTTCACATTTTGTTTTGGATTTACATCAGTGAAGAGATGTAAGTGGTAGAGTAAATATATACATCAAAATGAGGGGGATTTGTTTTTGTGGTGTGAATGGGGAAGAGAGATGGGAATGTGAATAAAAAAACTAAATTAGATGCAAGTGGTTTTTGATGTGGGTGGAAGACAAAAGCTAAAGAGAATATGTGTGTTTTTTTTTTCAAGGTGCGTGTGACCAAAAGAAAAGGGTGGAATTTCCATTTATAAGGAGGTGTCTTCGAAATAATCAAATCCAGTTATTATCAAAATAAAACAAGGGTGGTGAGTTATATTTTGGAAAAAAAATTGATTTGGCATTTTGGAATTTTTGGAAGAAGAATAATATTTGAGTTTGGATTTTTTGGGTATTAATATTTATTTTAAAAATACATTGGGATAAAATTAATTTTTATTTTAGGATATGATTGAATCAATTAAACAGTAAATTTTAGTATTTTCAACTATTTCAGATTCATTGGTGATGTATGTTTTTTGGAAATTCTAATATGATTTTTATTGGATAATTCCCTTTCCAAAAGTAGTGTGATACGAGATCAAGAATTTATTCCAAATACATATGATAACATGGTTTTATTTTTCTGTTTTTTGAAATTTAATTTGGTGTTAAAGATAACTATCATGATATTTTTTATAGAAAATAAATGAACATGTGGATTTTTGTTATTCATAATGGTTTATTTCAATAGTAGCAGGAATAATTGTTTTAGTAGGAGGATGTTTTGATTGAGAATCTGATTAGTGATATTTATCATCAAGGTGGAGATTGATGAGTTTTGAGGGAAAAATATCACTATCCAAAATGGAGGGTGACCGCCATTGATACCTATTTTTAGGGGCAGAAGCACTCAACCTCTAAAAAATCAACGACCAAAATATGAGAAACCGAGAAGAAGCAGGTAGAGTGCCAGACACAATTTTTACGTAGATCGGTCGGATGAACTATGTATATGGGACGGCTGAAAATTATTATTCTAATGGAGGTAAAATTCTTACAAAATCCCACACATATCTCTTGTTAAATTCTCAAGCAACAATGCCCCAATTGGAACCATCATCAAGGTGACCGGGTGACATGAACACTGTTATGATGATTTCTCAAGCGAAGGAGCCTCCATTGAGGATTGCTACACCACTGAGGATGCATAAATAATCCCTTAATATTCATACCTAGAGATACAAGACCCCACCACTACCATAATCAACCACCCAGAAGTATCCAATGAAGCAGTTAAGGTTTTTCAGGAGCCAGTAGTAGGTAATAATTTTTCTGGGGGGACCTCCCTAAATGGACATTTGTGATGCATTGGATCATATGAGTCCTTCATTTTTCTCTACTCGGGAGGCATCAACCCACCTCCTCTATGATAAAAACCCACATATTGAGAACTATGTAACAAAAGAAAAAAATGTTTTTGGTGGTATTTTTTGGAATTATATGGGATTAGGGTTTTATTAATTAGGGAAATATGAGGGGACATCTCAACTTCATTTGTTGGAAGATGAAAAGGGTTTGAGCTATAGATAATTGTTACACAATCCATTTACATTAAATAAATATTTAATTATATATATAATTATATATTCTAAGTTATTAAAAAATAATTTAAGTATATATATATAATTATAATTATATATTTACAAAAAAAATTAAATATTTGTATATATATATATATTTATAAATGTTTTTCGGGTTTGGATTAGAGGTAAAACATCCTTTTAATTCTACATGTGGTTGGATATTCAAAACATATTAGGCGCATGTACAATAGTATCTCTATAGCATCACTGTAGTAGTCTATAGTAGTGGCTGAGCTGTAGCACTGGCGGAATTGTAGCGGTGGTGGGTATTGTAGTAGGAACTATAGTGGTGAAAATACTGTAGCATCTTATGTACTATAATAGGAATATTCACCAGTGGGTCAAAAATATTGGCCTTCTGAGCCATGTAATGGGCTTTCGTGCCAACTGGCCTACGTGCCATGTGTCGAATAAATAAGGGTTTTATGGGTAGGCTATCCCTTTGGGGGGATATGACAGGCCTTTCTAGTATATGTGTGTAGTGTGTGTGTTGGTGTTTAATGTAATTGTAGACCCATGCACCTAATATATATATATATATATATATATATATATATTTTTATTAATTAATTTATTTATTTATAAACATATATATAACTACATATAAGTATATATTTGTAAACATATATATATCAATATATAATTATATATCTATAAAAAATTTTAATTTAAAATTATTACCTCATTGTTAATTCAGATGGCTTTAAGAATGATTTTTAAAATACAATCCATGTGTGAACTTAAAACATATTTTAACATTTTTTTGTGCTACCTATAATCCCTATTAAAAATAGGTCTTTATTTCACTAATAAAATGGGGGTGTTTCCCCTAACTCTATATATATGTGTAAAATAATATAGTTTTTTTGTATAAATATTTATAAATTATAAATATATTTGACATGGATATTATTAAATAAATATATGTATTTATTTAATTATATCAATTTATAATTATATTTAGAAATTTATATTTATAAATACATATTTAAAATTCTCCAAACATGTTTATAATTTTATAAATAAATATATAAGATTATATATAAATATTTAAACTATTTAAAATTTATTTAGAATTATATTTTAACAATTATTTAATTATAAATATAAATATATTTATATAATCATAAATATTTATTCAAAAGTATATTTTGTAAATACGTAATTATAAATTTATTTATTATATATACAATAATAAAAATAAATGTATATTTTGAAATATATATTCATAATTATATGTCCAAATACAAATTTAGAAATATTTAAATGTATTTATACTTATATAAATAAAAATACATTCTCATATATAAATATATAAATATACATTAAATTTAATTTTGAATATTATTTAATAAGTGTTTAATTATAAATATACATATATTTATATAGAGATAAATATTTATTTATCAACAAATATAGAATATATTTACAAATATAATAAATTTTAATAATGAAATTATTATTATTAATTATATTTTCTTTATTACTATTTTACTTAAGATATATTTTTAATTTTATTAGTAAGTAATTTTTTAGTATTATTTACATTATTATTTATATTTTTTAACATAATTATGGACAATATTTTTTTATATAATTAATATTTATTAACAGTGTAATTAATAAAATTAAATAACAATAAAATTATAAAGACCCAAAAATCATGTGGAAAATTTTTTCATAAATATAAGAGAATTTTATGAGTCCACGGTTTCTGACGGCGCCTGATTCTGAGGCCCGGTGTGCCCATAATCAATTTTTAAAGTTTTGTTCTTGTACGTTCAGTAAACGGACGTGCAAGATTTTATATCTTTTGAACCAGTTATATGTATTGAAATCCAAGGACACTAATGAACCCGCATCGCCTATATTCACATAAGGAGACCTTTACCACAGTTGTGATTTGTTGAGAGCGGAAGTTAGTTTCGGGATTTTTATAAATAACTAAAATAAAAATATGACTAACATATTTTTGTGTAGGTGGTAGTTTATTTTCTCCAAAGGGAAGAAGGAGGTGGAGCCCACCCCCACATAACCTCCCATGGGATGATATTATGCGGTGGGTCCCACATGAGCTCAACCCCCTTAAATTTCCCTTTTGAACCCCTTGAGTTCCCCATTAATAGGGAAAACTCTTGGACTTTCCCTTAATGGTGCCAACACAATTAATTAATGACTTAATTATTTAATTAGAGTGTTTGAATTTTTTTGAATTCATTATGCCAACATTAAAATAATTGAACGTATGCTTATATTTTGGGTTGTCATAATCGTTGGAGATCTTGGGAGAACTCTTGGAAAAACACCATCCCCTCGACAAAGAATGCCCCTCATCTACAAAGAACGTGAAGCAACACCTTCTACCTTCTTCAACCGAAGAAAGGAAAGGAAATATCGCCACCCACGAAGTACACCTATGCCATCGTCTCGATGCGACTTCACCGAGCTCTACTCCCTCCGACATTGATAGAATGACGTCCGTCTTCTGTGACGCTCTTCTTCCGCGACTCGTCAACGAACAACGTCAAATACAAGGTAGGGGGTTTTGATTATTTTAATGTATAAATTGTACCCTCATTCCTCGTTTTTTGGTTGAGATCGATGATGGACACTTGTTATCGCCTAATGCGGAGGGTGCCATGCGAACCAACAATGCCCGACACCCCTCAGAAGGTGTTTGTTGATTGATGTTGGAGGCGAAGCCAAAAGGGTGCGGTGTCCTCACACTGCGCCGGAGAAGAACCACTGGACGGAAGAGGTGGCGGTGTCAGAAACTGGAGGAGGTGGCGATAGCGGCTGCCCCGTTCCGGCCGCGTAGAGGGATACCGGTGGCCGCTCGGGCTTCCTGGACCACAGTACAACCTGCCGACCGATTCGGCCGGTCTGCGTGTAGGAGCTGTGATGCACGAAGGTGTCGCGTGGAGGGACATCGCGGCCCGCATCCACGGGCCCTTCAGCTGGAAGAACCGGCCCACTGCCTGACGGCCGGGTAGGCGAACCGCGGCGCCCGTAGGCATCGTGTGGAGGAAGAAGCGGCCCATATCCTTGAGCCACTCGGCGGGGTGAACCAGACGGCCACCTGGTGGCTGGGATGGAGAACTGCGGCGCCCGCAGGCGCCCCGTGGGGAGAACCATGGCCCTCAATGAGGGCCTCGTGCGCCGGGCAGAACCGGCTGGCTATGGCCGGTCGGCTAGAGTAGTAGGCGGCACCGCAGGGCGAACCGGACCGGCCCACAGCGCGGGCTGGGTCTGCAGGTGGGTCACACCCCACCGGGATGGGCCATCCCCCAGCAGGGTCGGACCTTCCAGCCCACTGAACTTGACGTGCTAAGCCCGTCTTCGCTTAAATACAAATATCTCAAATACCACTCATCCGATTCACATGCCATCTATGGAAATGGGACCCTCGTGATGAGGCTTTTTGTTTGGAATACTCTATGTTATTGTTGGACAAATTTGGAAAACGGCCAGGTTGGAACGAGTGTAAAATCCAACCAGGCCCCTAGAACGGAAACACTAATAACTCTCCGACTGGGCGTCTGATTGACGCGTCGTCTATCATGTTGAGTTCCTTTTGATGAAACGGAACTATGAAATACATCAACTCAAGAATTCGTGATACATGATGTATTGACACTTGGGTCGAGGAGTGGACCCTCTAGGAATCGAGCGTGTTGTGTACGAGAACCCTAGGGATGGCTGTGAATGCGATGACTACTATATCAGAATCCTTCATGGGTTCGACACCGATGACTATTGTACCGGAATACTCCGTGGGTTCGATAGTGATTACTAATGTACCGGAATACTTCGTGGGTTCGACATTGATGACTACTGAACCGGGATCCTCTTTAGTTCTGACAGTTCTGACTTCTGTTTCTGTATCCTGTACGCGTCTGACAGAATAGGTGGTTCTGTATCCTGTGTGGGTCCGACAGCTTAGCTGATTCTGTATCATGTGTGGTTTCAATATCTTAGATGAATCAGTGACTAAATCTGATCATCTCTATCTCTCTAAGAAATATGTATACCTGTGTGAGCTAAGTCTTGACTCTCAATCATTTATCTTCGAGTTGATTGACTTTTCATCCTTTGTGGACTGGGTTGTGTTTGGACTTGAGAGTTTGAGTCGAACTGTGATTTATAACATAGTTATGTATTGGCATATACCTAAGTAGCGTAGGTTAATACTTAGTGATTGTATCTTTCTTCTATGTTTTATCTTTCGTGGATTCTAGGAGACCTTCGGGGGTCTCGGGGTCCCTGCTGATTATCGTTATACTCACCCCAGCACGGGCTATGCCCGCACTTCGTTGTGTTGGTTGCAGACGACGGACAAAGATGATTGAGGTAAAGAGTTGTAGAGCTGGACGATACCCAAATGTGGACCACTTGGAGAGAAATACATGGAGTAGAAAGATAGACCTAGGTTGCTGAGGAGGCCATATGTACCCACACTTCATGTGGGATTCCCGTAAGACAACACAGTAGTTGTTGTTTTACCTTTCTGTAGTTTTACTAGTTTTACAATTGTTTTTACTTTACTTTTGGTATTGTATTTCTGGCCCCTTTCATTTTAGTACATTCAATTGTATATAGTTTTACTTAGTTTTTACTTCCATTTTTGTACTCTATTATTTTTTTACTTATTAAAGGAAATGCCTTCCCTTTTTATTGGTATTACGCCTTTGGTGCTAGTCGCCAGCCCCTGGACTATGGAAGGACACCTTGGGGTAGTCAAAGCACAGGCCCCGAGGATGGGTCGTGAAAAATTGGTATCAGAGGGATCAGTTCTACCGTTGAACATGGACTCAGATTCTTTTAATAGAAATAGTGTTAAGTGTTTTGGGTCTGGTTATCAGTTTAGGGAAACCCGTGTTGGGGTGGTGGCTAACGTATCCATACACTAGGAATCTGACTTTGGATCTCCGCCTCAGTGCACCAAAACACTAATTGCGTGTGTGTTTCCTTTGAAAAAGTTTTCTTCATGATTAATTTGTGTCAGCTCACCAGGTATACTGTTTGAATCTTGGGGCACCTGTTTATTTTTAGGATGGCCCCATGAAGGTATCCAGCTTGGGTTCTGAGTCTCATACGAGATGGTAGCCCACCGAGCGACGAGCCCTCTATGCAGGGCCCCGTCACAGCGTAGGAACCAGCGGTACCACTACTTGTTGTTCCACCAATACCACCACCTCCGGCGGCAGAGAGTGCACGCCATCTGAGTGAATTTCACGAGTTTTAGCGCTAGAGTATGCCTAGGTTATGGGGAGAGATTGACCCACAAGCAGCTAAGGATTGTCTGGATGTTGTCATGAGAGTTTTCAGATTGTTAGGGACACCAGTCGACCTCGTGGCGATCCTTGTCGCGAGTCTCCTGCATACAGCAATAGGCAGATGGTGGAGCCTGATGCTCCAAGTGCCTGACGAGGCATCATTAATATGGACACACATTGAGATTCTCTTTTGCTCAGAGTTTGTTATTTCCACCCTTCTTGCTGTGTGGATTCAGGAGTTACTTCATCTGCAACAGGGTAGTATGACAGTAGCTCAATACTTAGCAAGGTTCACCGACCTCTCGCGCTACTCCACATATATGGTGTGGGACCCATTATTCAGGGCCTGGACCTTTGGGCAGGGACTCATGGATGAGATCAGGGCTTCGATGATCCCCCTCAACATCCTGATGTAGGTGGGTGTGCTAGAGCGAACCCTTGTAGTAGATAGTTTTCTCGCTGAGCACTCACCAGCAGTGAGACCCACAACTGGGCGACACATAGTGGAGTATTCTGTAGTTAGAAGTAGACATATGTCACAGAGATCCAAGAGGACCAAGCCTTCAGGTGGGAGACCCTAGGATAGAGGTTTTGTTGTGAGGGGCACATGACACAGATCCATCTACACGAAGAGTATGCAGTGCTATGCATGCGGCGGGTAGGGCCACATGGCTCGTGACTGTCCGACCCACCATGAAAATGAGAAGAAGACAATACAGAGACCTCCCATGCAGAGCTGGAGGATCGACCATGGTGTTCTGCCAGGATCAGGCGGACGTGGCAGACGAGCTGGCCAAGCAGTGGGTGGGGGATGACGTTTCGAGGCTCTAGAACCACCAACACCAGGAGGTCCACCCTGACCACAGGGAGCTGGCGGATAGAGGAGGGCTAAGCTCCATGTAGTCAATTCCTATGACCATGGAGCACCTGAGATGATTCGATTTAATATCTCTGTCTACTCCACCCTTTATATAGTACTTATTGATACAGGTGCGAGTCATTCTTTTATTGAAATTGCCCTCGTTCGGATCTCAGAAATTCCAACGGAGCTGTTGGCTCGATCCTTAAGGCTAGAGACTCCTATGGGAGCATACTCGACGATTACAAACTGGTTGCGACAGTGTGAGCTTACTCTAGGATGTGAGATCTTCGGCTGGGATCTTCTTGAAGTGTCATCGAGGCCTTACGACGTCGTCTTGGGTATTGACTAGTTATCCACAGTTCATGCCCAAATTGACTGTATTAGGTTCAAAGTGCGATGTATCCACACAGATGGGACCAGTTTCACCTTCACTGGTGAGAAAAGATCCTTTGCAATACAAGATGGACTTACAAAGAGGAGGGGGAAGCAGATCACAAATCAGTTGGCTAGTCTCATCCTCGGAGCAGTTGATGTGCGGAGTCCGAGTCTTCCTCTTGTGGTGGATCAGTACGCGGATGTTTTCCATGATGATGTTCCAGGATATCCTCCTCGTAGAGAGGTAGACTTGTAAATTGACCTATACCCCAGGATGACACTGATATCTACTCCAGCATATCGGATGGCTCCCACCAAGTTTCGTGAGCTGCGGGGACAGTTGGAGGACTTTCTGGGGAAGGGATTTATCTGACCCAGTGTTTCACCCTAGGTATCTTTGATTTTGTTCTCCAAGAAGTCGTATGGTATCTTGCGACTATTTTTTGACTAACGTCTCCTGAACTAGGTGACCGTGAAGAATAATTACCCACTCCCGAGTAATGACGACTTCTTTGATCAGCTCATCGGAGAACGATGGTTCTCGAAGAAAGAACATTGGTCAGGCTATCACCAGCTCAGAGTTCGAGATGAGGATGTGCAGAAGATGGATTTTAGGTGTTGGTATGGACACTATGAGTTATTGGTTATGCCCTTCGGTGTAACCAACAATCCAACAGTGTTTATGAGTCTCATGAATATGATCTTCCATCCTTACCTTGATCACTTTATCGTAGTCTTCATCGACAACATACTGATCTACTCGACTACTGAAGTGGAGTATGCCTACCATTTACAGGTAGTACTGGACACACTCTGAGAGCACCAGCTTTATGGTATGCTCATGAAGTACCAGCTCTACATTTGTGAGGTTCACATCTTGGTGCACGTCATCTCAGAGGCTGGAGTTGCAATGGATCCAGCGAAGTTCGAGGTAGTACTTGGTTGGGATCCCCCCATGAGTGTGACAGAGGTACAGAGTTTTCTAGGACTGGCTGGGTACTATCAGAGATTACTGTCAGACTTCTCCAGAGTTTCAACACCACTTTCTGCATTGACGAAGAAAGGGAACCCCTTCATGTGGTTAGATAGATTCCATCAGATCTTTCGAGAGCTGAGGTAGAGGTTGACCAGTTCACCCATCATGAGGCTATCGGAGGAGGGCGTTGGGTATGCAGTTTACTACGACGCATCAGGGACCAGAAATGGGTGTGTCCTAATATAGTAGTGAGCAGTGATCTCTTATGGTTCACGGTTGTTGAGACATAACGAGCAGAACTACGCTACCCATGACCTAGAGTTAGTAGTAGTGGTCTTCACATGAAGATTTGGTGACACTATCTAATGGGCGATCATTTTACAATATACTCTGACCACCAGAGTCTTAGGTAAATCTTTTCATAGAAGACATGAAACTAAGACAACGATGATGGATCGAGTTCCTCCAGGACTATGACTTCAAGATAGTCTATACTCCTGGAAAGGGGAACGTTGTAGCAGATGCTATCATTAGGATGTCAGGAATTCAGCTTCTAGGAGAGGAGAGAGAGCAGCTAGCCGCGTTGTAGATATCCTTTGTAGATAGAGATGGATCCGCCTTTCTGCAGTCTCTCACAGTCATTCCTCCACATCATCAACGAGTCAGAGAGGCCCAACATGGGGATGTTGACTGAGATACACGACGTGCTCAGATATCCTCAGGGAAGGCACCTGATTGATTTCATGAAGGTGGGGACCATGCCATTCTCTTCATTGGACAGATCATGGTACCAGTTCCACTTCAAGAGGAAGTGTTGAGGGAGTTCCACACTTCTTCGCTGGCCTTATATCTAGGAGTGGAGAAAATGTATCAGGACCTCAGAAGATATCACTGGTGGCCAAATATGAAGAAGACAGTTGCAGAGTTTGTCTCACGATGCCTCACATGTCAGCAAGTGAAGGTGGAGAACCAGGTTTCAGTAGGTTTGGTTCAACCCTTAGATGTCCCAGAGTGGATGTGGGATAGGATATCCATGGATTTCGTGGCGGGACTACCACATAAATCTAGAGGACACGACTCTATCTGTGTGATTGTCAACCAACTCACCAAGTCGGCCCACTTCCTACCGATCAGAGAGAAGGGCTCAGTAGAGAGCTTGGGATATCTCTACGTACAGAAGATCATACAGCTTTATTGTGTGCCATCGACGATCATCTTTGATCAAGATTACCATTTCACTTCCCGCCCATGGAAGGGGTTTCAGGAGGCTTTCGGGACACAGCTTCGCTTGAGCACTTCCTTCCATCCTCAGACGGATGGTCAGACTGAGAGGACCATTCAGACTCTCGAGGACATGGTTAGTGCTTGTGTCCTTGACTTTGGTCGTAGCTGGTAGGATCACTTACCCTTGGTGGGGTTTGCGTACAACAACAGCAACCACTCCACCATTGGGATGGAACCTTACGATGCACTATACGGCCAACCATGCAGATCACCTCTATACTGGACTTACCGAGAGGATTCAGCACTTGTAGTACCATAGATGGTGAATGCTATGATAAAGAAGGTGTAGATCATCCAGGATAGGATAAAGACTGCACAAAGTAGGCAGAAGTCCTATGCTGATAAGAGAAGGAGACCACTGGAGTTCGAGGATAGTGACCATGTCTTCCTACGGGTCTCACCTTGATGAGGTCTATGGAGATTTGGTCGAGGTGGAATGTTATCTCCACGATTCATCGAACCATTTCAGGTCCATAGTATAGTAGGCGAGATGGCTTACCGACTTCCTCTTCCACTTCAGTTGCACCGGTTGCACGATGACTTCTACATATCTCAGTTGAGGAGATACGTGCATGACCCATCCCACATCATCGACCATGGGGTGCTGGACATTGATGATGGGGCGACTTTAACGAATGTTCCAGTGGATATTGAGGATTCGTAGGAGTGGGTACTTCATGGATGGTCGATTCCTCTGGTGCGCGTTCACTGGCAGCATGGGAACCTCCAGGAGAGCACATGGGAGCGGGAGGCTCAGATGCTTGCTCAGTACCCACATTTGTTCCCTTAGTGTGTGTTGTAGCTTATGGGGTTGTAAAGCCCTGATGTGGGGATAATTTAAAGACCCATAAATAATGTGGAAAAGTTTTTCTTAAATACATGGGAATTTTTCGAGTCCGCAGTTTCTGGCGGCAACTGATTCCGAGGCCCAGTGTGCCCGGATTCAATTTCTGAAGTTTTGTTTGGGTAAGTTCAGTAAATGTACATGCGGTATTTTATATCTTTTCAACCGGTGCTCAAAATTGATACATGATGACATCGATGAACCCATAGCACTGATATTCACATAAGTTGTCCTTTACCGTAGTTTCCTTTTGTTGAGAGCAGAAGTTAGTTTTGGGGGTTTTCTAAATAATTTAAATAAAAATATGACTAACATATTTTTATGTAGGTGGTGGTTTATTTTCTCCATAGGGAAGTTGGAGGTGGGTCCCACCCCCACATAACCTCCCATGGGAGTATATTATGTGGTGAGGACCACACGACCTCAACCGCCTTAAACCCCCTTTTGAACCCCTTGAGCACCCCATTAATAGTGGAAACTCTTGGACATCCCCTTAATGGTGCCAACACAATTAAATAATGACTTAATTAATTAAATAGAGTGTTTGAATTATTTTGAATTCATTTTTCCAACATTAAAATAAGTGAACTTATTCTTTTATTTTGGTTTGGCATAATCATTGTAGAGATTGGGAGAATTCTTGGAAGAACATCGTCCTCTCGACGAAGAACGTGAAGCAACACATTCATCCTTCTTCAACCGGAGAAAGGAAGGGAAGCACTGCCACCCACGAAGTACACCGAGGGCATATTCTCGACGCTACTTAATAGAGATCTACTCCCTCTAACATTTATGGAACAAATTCTGTCTTCCGTGATTCCCATATTCCGCGTGTTGTCAATGTACAACGTCAAACAAGTGGTGGGGGTTTTGATAAATTTAATTCATAAATAGTACCCTCATTCCTTGTTGTTTGTTTGGGATCAATGATGGCCACTTGTTATCGCCTAAGGCGGAGGGTTTGGGAAGAACCAACATGTATCGACACCCCTCCATTTGTTTTAGTAGATTGATTTCGGAGGTGAAGCTGAAAGGGCGCAGTATCGTCGCACCATGCCAGAAAGGAACCACAGGATGGAGGAAGAGGAGGCAGCAGCAGCGGCGGCCACTCACCGGCCGCATGGAGGGAGACTGACAGTCGCTCGGGCTGACCAAATAGCGGGACAACCAGCCAGCTGATCCAGTCGGTCTATGTGTGGTAGCGATGGTGCAGGAAGGCGCCGCATGGAGGGAGATCACGACCCACATCCACGGGCCGCTCTATTGGAAGAACTTGTCGGCCGCCTGCCGGCCGGGTTGGAGAACCACAGCTCCCATAGGTTTCGTGCAGATGAGGACATGACCCACATCCGTAGGCCGCTCGGATAGTCGAACCGGTCGTCTGCCTACCGGCCAGGCTGGAGAACCGCGATGCCGTGTGGGGAGAACTGCGGCCCGCAACGCGGTCCGCATGCGCCGGGCTGAACCAGCCAGCTTCGGCCGACCGACCTGAGGAGGAGGCGGCGCATTTTGGCACCGCCAGGCGAACCGGACCAGCCAACAGTGTGGGCCGTGTCTGCAGGTCAGTCATGCCCCACCAGGTCGGGCCGACCCCCAGCCGGATTGGACCCGCTGAGCCGGGTCGGGCCAACCCGCCATCCCACTGAGCTTGACGGGTCGGTCCCGTCTTCACTTAAATAAAAATATCTACATGACCACATGTCCGATTGACGCGCCGTCTATGGCACTGGGACCCTCACGATGATTCGGTCCTTTTGGAATACTCTAAGTGATTTTTGGACATATTTGGAAAACGGCCAGGTTGGATCGAGCGTAAAATACAACCGGGCCCCTGGAATGGAAACGTCAATAACTCTCAGACCGGGTGTCCGATTGACGCGACGTCTGTCGCGTTGAGTTCCTTTTGATGAGAAAAAACTACGACATACATCAACTAAAGGCTTCATGATATTTGATGTATCGACACTTGGCTTGAGGAGTAGACCCTCCCGGAATCGATCGTGCTGTGTGCGGGAATCCTAGGGCTGGTTGCGACTGCGATGACTACTGTATCAGAATCCTCCGTGGGTTCGACAACGATGACTACTGTACCAAAATCCTCTGTGGGTTCAATAGCAATGAGTACTGTACTGAAATGCTCTGTGGGTTCTACAACAGTTACTACTAAACTAGGATCCTCTGTGGGTCTAACAGTTCTGACTTCTGTTCCTATATCCTGTGTGGGTCTGACAGAATGGATGGTCCTGTATCCTATGTTGGTCTAACAGCTTAGCTAGTCTTATATCCTGTGTGGGTCCGACAACATAGATGAATTAGTGATACAAGTGATCATCTCTATCACTCTACGAAGGATGTATACCTATGTGAGCCAAGTCTTGACTTTCAATCATTTATCTTCGAGGTGATTGACTTTACTTCTTGTGTGGACTGGGTTGTGTTTGGACTCGAGAGTTAGAGCCGAACTGTGATTGATAACTTAGGTATATGTATGGGAATATACCTATGTAGGGTTGGTTGATACTTTTTGATTGTATATTTCTTCTGTAGTTTATTCTTCGTGGATTCTGGGAGACCTTTAGAGGTCTCAGGGTCCCTACTTAGTATCGTTATACTCACCCCTTCACCATCTATGCCCGCACTTCGTTTTGTTGGTTGCCGATGATGGACCGCACTAATTGAGGTAGAGAGTTGTAGAGCTGGTGGTACCCAGAGGTAGACCACATGGAAAGACGTACACAGAGCCGATGGACGGACCTAGCGTGCTGAGGAGGCCAAATGTACCCACCCTTCAGGTGGGATTCCTGGATGATGACTCAGTAGTTTCTATTTTACCATTCTACAGTTGTACTAGCTTTACAGTTGTTTGTACTTTACTGTTGGTCATGTATTTTAGGACACATTACATTCAACACTTTCTTTTGTATACAGTTTTACTTAGTGTTTACTTCCAGTTGCGTAATTTGTTGTTTTGTTTACTAATTAAAGGAAATGACTTCCATTTTTATCAGGATTACACCTTTGGTGCTAGTCGCCAGCCCCTGGCCTATTGAAGGCAGGCTTGGGTTTTCATGGCACGGGCCCCTTGGATGGGTCTTGACAAAAATAATTAATAATATTTTATAATGATTCTACAACCTAAATAGTAATTTATAGTAATATTTGAAATATAAAAATAATGAATAGATAAACAATAATCTTTGAAAAATAATTTATATTAATACAAATAAATAGTAATTTTAAAAAAAATTATTAAATAAGAATTTTGAATAGAAATAATTATTCGTAACTGAAAAAATAAATATTTAAATTTTATATATAGATATTTTAAAATTTTTATAATAATTTTTATTAGTAATTTTACATTTTATTAGTTACTAATATTAAGTAATAATTAATAACAATTAATAATTATTAGTAAGGAGTAATGATAATTAATGAAAAATAATATGTAATAAAATATTATAAATAATAATTAATATTAATTTGTAAATATTTATTTAAATTTAAAAAATAGTTAATTTTAATTATTTGTTAATTAATAATTGTTAGTAAGAATAAATAACAATTATTTTCTAATAAACATGTATATGTATATTGAAAATTAATAAGTTATAAAAAAATAGCAAACACTAGTATGTAATGGTAATTAATATGTTATTAGTTTTAGATATTCATTACTCAAAATTAATAAAAATTAATCCATGGTGGGAATATTAAAAACACCATAGCAGTACTTTAGCTGTATTGTAGTAGAGATGGGACTGTAGCACGCGATACACTATAGTAGTGGGGGGATATATAATAAGAACTGTAGTGGGGGTATCCACATAGTTTCCCAAGTACTATATAAGTACTATTCAGTTGGGGGCCTTTGGGCAAAAAAAATATCGGCCTTTAGGCTGTGTAATAGATTTTAATTCCCACTGATCATTTGTACAATGTAATGGGTCTCTTATATCCAAAAAAATGGTTATTTATTTCAATAAAATTGTGGGTTTAGCCTCAACATAAAAAAAACAATTAATCACAATCAATACTAACAAAAATGGTTACTTGACAGTAATGGAAAATAGTTGAATGTAAATAATAATATCAAGTTTATTTAATAATTTTGTTAAAATTATAATGAATTTAACACATATAAATATAAATATAATATTAATTAATATTGATATAAGATAAATATATTTTCAAATTAGATAAATATAACATAAATATAAGTTATTTATTTAGTTATTAAGTGTTTTGTAAAGTAGATTACAAAACACATATGAGGTTATGTTTTAATTATTTTTAGTTGTCACATTAATTGATGGATTCACTTAATTTCTTCATGAATCAATGCTACATGGGTTAAAGAAAATTGTACATTTAAAAAAACATGACATAAAAATAGAATCATTAATTAAAAAATGTATTTTATTTAGATATATTTGATCTGTTATGTATAATCAAATATTTTAAATTTTTTTTTTTCAAATAGATACAATTTTATAATAATTTTAATTATAATTTTCTATGGAAGTGAATTATATCTAAATATAATTATGACATTAAATTAGTTGAATATTATTTGTAAAACTATTTTATCATTAAATTAAATATATTATAATCATTGAAATCTAAATTAATTTAACTCGCGGAGGACATATAAGATTAGTTAGGGTAATTAATTCTTATCAGTGTATAAAATGGGGGTTATCTCATAGTTAAGAGTGTTAGTAGGATTAAAATATTGATCTTTCTAACCCCATCAATGTGGATGATTATTGTGACCTAGATTGGGATCTTCTTCTTGTATTTTAACCATGAATATTTTCTACTTTTTTTGGGATTTATTTCTAGGTGGTTCATCTTTTACCCCTATAATTTTGAGGTCTGATAATGGGAAAATTGATCTATTCATCAAAATATATTTGTAACCCCCACCATCCCATAATAAATCCCTAATATATGTGATGGGTCAGTCATAAAAGTTTATGGAATTGAAATATGATAGGTTCTCAGATAATCTACACCAAGAGACCATCATGGATATATTGACAAAAGATGTGGATCTCAAGCCTACGGGTACATATCAACCACGAGATGACCATGTAAGATTGATTTTCTTTGTATTTTGGATGAACATGTGAGGCCACACATGTGACTCAACATGGTATATGTTATCATCCTCAGGGATCATTAACATATGTGTCTACTTGAGGTGGTTCCTAAGTAGGGACACCATCTCTATGGTGGATGATTGAAAATACTATCATGTACAACACCAAGTGAAGGATAGATGTCATGTGTTACAGTGTGGTATTCTTCTTGAATGAATATTGTTTCTTCCTCTTGCTTTTATATCTTGATAACAATATATAGTCATGTATGTTATAAAAACATTAAAGATACTCTAACAGAAATTATACAACAAACAATGAAAAGTATTATTATTGTGTTGTGAAAACATGGATCCCCATACTATGTCACATAAGTTATCCTATATAATTTCTCATATACCATGGTTAATAATCAAATTATTATGTCATACATAGTCACATTATATGTACACTGTTAATATGAAACATCATAGCTCAGTCCTATATATCAATTTACTATGCATGAAATCACTTTCTGTTGACATCATTCCCCCATTTCAATTTTATGGAATGATGCATTTGTAATTGTATGGAGGTCTTTTGAATACATTAAACACATCCAAAGTGATTCATAACTATATTGGTATGGTTCCACTAAATAACATATAAATTTTTTAGAGGCATTTTACCCCTGACATTGTCTATCCCAGTTGTATAGTATGCATGAATCTTGTCAAACAGACCCCAATAAATCTAAAATTATATTTAAAATGATATATGAGAGTCTTTAGAATATTTTTTAATTATTTTTATTAGACTATAATATTTCTAAATATATTACCCAACATAAGTATGTTTATACTTACATAAGTAGGTATAATAAGATCCAAAATAAGATGATATGCAAAAAATGTATGTCTCAGAACCCAGACATGTTGGCATGTCTGACTCCACTTTTAACATAGAATATGGAATGTCATAAATTGTAAGTAATTCAGAATAATATAACTCACATTTTCATATAAACAGTAACATCTATATTTAATCATCATAATAATATATAATACATTATCAAATAATTTTAGATCCAAGTGATGAGATGACATGTGATTATGAGGCCAGATGTTCTTCAGGGTTGATATAATAAAAAATACAAAATATATTATATCACATTAACATTGTTTTCCAAAAGTAATCAAATAACAAAAAAATAATGTGTTGGATGTGAAATTGGATACCATCATAGAATCGAATATATTGTTTTTACCATAAGAAAGATATAATATATATCAGCATTTGATGTTTGGTTATAGTGTTTTCATGGGAAAAATATTAAATGATAAATTTATTAATAATTTAATCTATTATTTTTTTATCTCCAATAACCTTGAAAACACTATATATTTCTCATTATACTAAAATGATTCGGATAAACACATAAACCGGAGGATTGATTGTTGAGTGTGAGGGAGAATTAATCAATGTTAAGATTGTTGATCAATTATCCTAGTACTACAACAATATACAACAATAGTGGAGTTTGTGGATATATCCAATGATAGAAGTGCATAATCATTCTTCAATAGTGAGAGATCCAAAATATAGGTAGTTTTTATGTTGATTTATCCTAGTTTTTTTATCAGATGATGAACACGAATTAATTCTTATGATATTTTTATTTATAATGTGATCATGTTGTGTGGTAATATATTTATCTTCCTATAAATAATAATTTATTATTACATTTATTATTTACTAATTTTTCATCAATGGATGAGAAAAAATCAAGGAAAACCTAAAAAATGTATGATTTTTTCCATAATTATGTATATTTTTTCACTCCCCATGCTACATGTGTTAATATTCGGTGATTGGTGTGGTTTGTGGTTCTAAAAATACCAGGTGAGAAATTATTATATAATTTATTGGTTCAATTAATTATCATCATGAGCTTGATATGGGTATAAATATTATTTTTTTAGTGCTTGATCATAAGGGATCCCTCCTATTTTGACTTTTAGATCCTTGTATTCAGTTTGGCGTGAAGAAAAAGGCACAATGTGATGGATATTGATTACCGAGTGGAGGATCTGGTCAAAAACCAATCACCAACAATGATAACCTCGATAAACCCCAGATCCACCTTTTTTTGGGTGTGATTGGTATCAGATTGAAGGAGGACGTAATGGTTATAAATGCATGATTGTTTATGGGGTTCTATAAATATCCTTAGAATATGATGTGTATTCTACAGAACACATTCCATATACCCCCTATGATTATTGAATTTACATGAATATATAAGTATCACACATCATGTGACATAATTAATACGTCATGTTAAGCAGTTTTGGAATCTTATTGTGTATCCCAAAGGGTACATGGGCACATACATGTCCACACACATAGGAACAACCATAGAACAAAAGAAAGACATTGTACATTGAAATATCAAGGAACAAGGTCATATGAAGAGTATATGGGAACATCCTGATACTTAAAAATGGAAAAATTTATAGCTATAACCACAGTATATATGTATAGACTATTGTATGGAAGAATGGCCATATGATCATTTACAAAAGACAGAGAAATTTTGAGTGCCAATTGGACCTCTACACACCATACATTCTAAAAGTACATGTCGTGTATATGGAAGAATACATGTTGTGTGAATCAGTGAGAAATAAGAGGACATGGGTAAGAACAGACACACAATTTACAACTAATACACACTATGTACCATCTCTAGAATTGTGTGAGTCTTGATTCATCTTTAGTGTGGATTTGTATCATCTTACTGTGTTCCCTTGGTTCGTCCCAGTTAGGGTAAGATTTGTAATTATATCCTCAACATAGGATTATGATCCCCTTTATGAGTCGTTCATTCATATAGTTTTGATGAATCTATTTGTAAGAACTGGGGTGTAATCCTCTCTCATATCATTTTCCCAGGGTTTGTTTTGAGAAATCATCAGGACTATCATATGCTATCTTACAATATCCAACATAGACAATTATTCAAAAATGGGTTTTTGGTATCCCTTATGCGCAATTTGATGGATCTCATATCTGTGTATGGATATATAATGATTTCTAGTGAGTAGTCCTTCTTTTCGTAGTCCAAATGAGCATTACCACTTGGATTAACATCATCAATAGAACATGGCTTGTGAAGTATATTCTCTCAGATGAGCATTTCCTTGAAGCCTCTAAAATAATCTATGACTCGCAGAATCAAAAAAGGAATAAGAACCTATTCTAATGGCTCTATACCCTTGGTTTAGAAGAGTCCTGGTTACAAAAGTACCTGACCAAGACTATACCAATGGTTTTTAACAAAAAATTGGTCTAGGCTGTTCTATACCAATGGTTTTTTAAAACCATTAGCATAGGCTTCAAATTAATTCAAGACCACTTGGGATCATCCTCCTATCCTCCCCATTCGATCCCTAATGCTCCCATGAAGCCATGTGTCCCCCTCCCCTTAGGGGACCGCATCCGGCCTCCTACCCCCTCCTGTGGATTTGGCGGCCTTTCCTCCTCTTGTGACTTCAGCCACCCCTACTGTCTTGCGATTTTTGCATCCCCACTTCACTTTTCATGTGATTCAATCCACCACACTCTTTCTTTAGAACTTTTTTGTTTTAGATTTTTAATTGTTAGAATTTTTTTCTTCCAAATTATTTCATCTCTATAGTATTTAATATATTTAAAGTGTTTTATTTAAGTCGAAATGGTTTGGATGTTTTATGTCAATAAATTTTCTATTGCATTAAATTATATTAATTTATTCTTATGTGGAAAATGGTTGGAATTTTTTGATTGAAATGGTATCTTGATGTGAAATGGGTTTTTATAACCTCCATATGTTTGATAAATTTCTATGGTTTGTTTTTAAAATGAAACCCACATGTTTTTAGTATTACAAGAAAAATGAGGCTTCCTATGTGGGTTAATTTTTTCTGTTAAAATAGGTATTACATGTTTTATAGTTTTTTTATTGAAAATATGAACGGAGTTATCCAATGAATTGTATTTTCAACATTTTTGATGAATATATTTCCTATTGAAATTGTGTTTTCAGGGAATGTTGTTTTGTGAATGGAGGTATCCCATGAATTATGAAAAAATTGGACTAATAGGAAAATTTTCAATTCATCCAAGAAGGTATTAGGTGTAAAAATATAATTCAACATTATTCAATTAGGAATAATGACCAATTATCCTATAGTAATAATGTCTAATTGGTCTATAGAAATAATATCCTATAGTCTCGATGGCCTATAGTCATAATGGGAAATTTTTGTATAGGCATAATGGAATAATTTCCAATGGTCCAATAGGCCAAATGAACAATTGGCCTATATGAAAATTGGAAAATTAGTCATTTGGACTAATAGACAAATGGAATATTAGGCCTATAGTACAAATGAACATTATTCCGAATAGGAAAATTTTCCATTAGACCTATATTCCAATTGTACATTAGGACTATAGGATAATTTTCCATTAGGAATATAGGCTAATTGGACATTAGGAAAATTTTACATAAGGAATTTTAGGCTTATAAGACAATTGGTCATTAGGTCTATATAACAATTGTCCACTCAGCCTATAGGTCAATTTGACATTATTCCATTAGTCCTATAGGACAATTGGAAATTAGTGATATAAGTTAATTATACATTATTTTATTAGGCATATAGGAAAATTTACCATTATGAAAATATCTAAATTTGTCATTATGCCTATAGTCCAAATGGAAAAATGTCCAATTAGCCTATAGACCTAATCACCAATTGACCAGTTGGGCTAATGACCAATTCGAATATTAAAAATAATGAATAATTGTCCCATATACCTATATTCCAATTGATATATTTATGTTATATAGCATTCATTTATAGATTTTTCCATTTTGTCTAATAGAAAAATGTTCCATGTTTTAACACACTTTTGATGTGTTTTCATTTCATTTCATAAAACATCATGAAAACTGATTATTTTTTCATTTGAATCATGTTTGTTGAACCTATTGATCTTCTTGGGGGATGTTTGGATAGTTACTATGATATTGAATTCTTAAATTTCATGGATACCCATATCGTTTCATTATGTGTTCTCTTTTCTTATAACATATGGCATTTATGTTATTCATAGTTTTTCTAAATACTAGTATGTTTTTTATGAATATAATTTTATAAATGGTTGTAATTATATTTTTTTTATGATTTAAATTTTTTATTGGAAGAAAAATATGTTTCTGTCTAATAGAATGTATAGAAGCTTGATGTATCATACTGATTGAATTTCAACCGACAATGAAATGAATAAGGAATTTTTTTTAGATTTTTCATTTCATAATACATTATATGTAAGTAGTATTCAATGTATATTACATAATTGTTTTGTAAGACCATGGTTAATCCATGATGAAGTTATATACCATATACTGAAGGCTATATCTCAAAAAAAATATTATATTTGGTACCACCATGGAGAGACTTGACAATATTCTACTATTGTTGAGTGAAAACAAAGCAATGGTATGGAGAATTTGATATTTGATCGGTTTCCATTTGTGCATCATCATTATAGAGATTCTATGCTAGTCTAAGAAGATTATGATTTCCTTTTACATGATGAAAATACAAATGATGATAATGTTAAGAGGGTGAAATTTTTCATGGATGACGCATGAACTTTATTATATCTAGAATGTAATAAAATGAACCAGTTAGAATTTTTAATATGTTTATATCATGGGAAACCCATGCATGGAATTTCAAATATTGTCGTTGATTATATTCATAATGTTTTGAAGGACTTTCTTCATAATGGTGTAGATATTCTATCAAATCATTACAAGTATTGGAATTTAATTGACCATATTGTATTTTATACTATTAACGTCCATACTTGTTTGAAAGACATCAATTTGTTTTGGGAGGAAATAGCTTACCATAATGACTATAGAGAATTTTGGACATCTCAATGGAAGGAAAATATAGATGGAACACCATCATGGGTGCCACATAAATTCATATAGAACATTCCATTGAATCCTATACGTCAAAATCTATTCATGCCAATAATAATCTCTACTAAAATATAATGGTTTAATGATATGATAATTAAAGGTAATTATGACTTGGTTCACCCTATAGATAGATTATCATGGTGGGAATTTCATGCACAACATCCTGATTTTGTAGTTGAGATGTGTAAAGTCAGATTGGGTCTATCCTATTATGGTTTTAATCCTTTTGGTCAAATTCTTAATTCTCACATAAAGAGACTAGTTTTTTACATGTTTATAATCTTCCTCCATAGATGTGTAAGGAAAAACCTTTCACTCTCTTTAGTATACTTATAATAGGATCTTCTGATCCTGGTAATGATATAAACTTCTACTTAAAGACTTTAATAAGATAATTGATGCATATTTGGGATATGGGTGTCTGGAAATTTTATGGTTCCTCAAAAAATATATTTCAAATTTGTTCTAACCATATTATTTAATACAAATTACTTTATTGCTTTTGAAACTATCCATGGTTGGATAAAAATTGGAAAATGTCATGTCATGAATGTATAAAGGGTAGTCAACCGAGAAAGCATAAATATCATTATAGTTTCAGTTTCATGGGGCATAAATGATTCTTTAAAATGGGTCATTAATAGAGGAGAAATAGTATGAGGTTTGTTAATACTATTAAAATAGAAAAACGACCTCAACATAGGTCATGTTGTGATGTGCTTGATGAATAGAAATATTTCTATTTTTCATTTAGGAATTGTAAGTGGAAAACTAAAATAAGGAAGAATGTTGACACTGAGTCCACTTAAAATTAGAAAAAGGGAAGTATATTTTTATAGTTTCCATGTTGGTCTTCCATTTTGTTACGTCGTTATTTAGACATAGTGAACATTGAGAAAAATATATATGAAATGATGCTTTAAATTATTCTAAATATCAAGGGGAATAAAAAAATGACTTCTGATCTCATCACTATTTTTTAGTGGGGTATTAAACTGTAACTGCATCCTTTGTGTATCAGTGAAAACAAATAAAATGTTCATTTTTCTTCATATGTGACGATACCATCATAAAAAGAAAAATTTCTAGCATTATTGGAAAATATCAGGGTTCCTGGTGGATATTTTAGAAATATATCTAAATTTGTCAACAGAAGGGATTTCAAACTAAAAAATCTAAAAACTTATGATTATCACATCATTCTTCATGAATTGATTCCAATACAAATCCTACATTTTATATCCAATAATTTAGGGGTTTTAGTGATTCGCTTGATCCATTTTTTAGAGACATTTATGTTAAAATGTTATCTAATTCATTGTTGATAAAAATTTAGTAGGAGTCCCCGTTAATATTATGTGGTGTGGAAAACAAATTCCTCCTTCCTTTTTCACATTCATGTTGCCTTTAACATTCCACATTCCAAATGAAACACTTCATAGGGGAAGAGGTGCTTTTTGGTGGATGTATCATGTTGAAATAAATATGTTCACAAGGAAATCATATGTTTCAAATAATAATTATACTAATGGCTTGATTATGAGAGGTTATCTGGATCAAGAATGTGTGGATTTGTTTCGATGTATTTATCTAATGTGAGAACCATACATAACCATCCAATGAAAAATTAATATGAATAGTATGAGAAATGGATCCTTTATTACCATATCATCCCTAAATAGGAGGAATTGTTGGGTCTTATACGTTGGTTTCATTGATCCTTGATGTGCACACTGTGAAGCATCGCACAATCTTGTTTTAATGTGGGTTGTTCGGTGCATATATCAAGTATGAAATTTGGTTATTTACATGTTTTCTCAATTTATGATATTTCACATATACCTTAGACTATTATTATCATTTTATTCTGGGAACATAAGAAAATTATAATTATATGTCATCAAACTTTTCCTTTGAGAAGAAGAGAGGATTTACATAGCCAAGAGTTTCCTACATGATTGAAATCAAAGCTATAACCATTACATTAATTAGATTAAAATATATATATCCATTTAATTATATTGTTCATAATATTTAAGGTCTTCATTTTATCTGTGCACTCCATTTATTATGAATTATGAACATTGGATTTTGGTCTGAATTCGTTGGTTAGTGAATGAAAATATTTAATAATCAATGTGTATAAATTTTTTATGATTGATCGAATGGAGAAAATGTCAACACAACATGATTGAATTATCTTAAATACTAAAACATATTGTTAAACTAATGAATCTGATAGTTGGACTTGATATAAATATTATTATTATGGAATTGATGAGATAATATTATTATTGGATTACAACTCTTATTGTAAAGTCACTATGAAGAAATGTAAATGGTTTAATTCGATGACCCGATAGAGTACATTTATTGACGAATGTGGATTCATAGTTATTAACATGAGTAGATTCCTATAAACTGATGAACCATAAATTTAGGAATCAATGAAAAAATGATTTATATGAATGATCATATGAGACTTGATTAATGTGGTATTAATTATGTAATCCCAAGACATATTTCTCATGACGTTGTTGATGATGTTTCCACCATTTCCACCACCACTAGTGTTAACCAAAATATTGAATTTTATTTTTCAAAACTTCATACTGTGAGAGTTGATGTTAAATTTTAAGTAGTGGTGGGTAATTTATATAAGAAACCATATATGTTCATTCTTTAATAATTTTAACTTCACCTATGTTTCTCAAGTTAGTATTATTGTAATTAAATTAATTTATTTTTTATTTGGATTGATAATTTTGTTTTCGTATTGTATTGTGTCGTTTCATTAAATGAGATTTATTTTAATTTAGAAAAATGGATTTAAAATGAGTTTTTAGAAAATGAATAACATTATTTAAAATTGATGTTACTAAAATATGATCGGAAATTTATAATGGATTCTTGGACTCCAATTTTTTTGTATGATTAATAAAATCTATTTCTAAAAAATTTAAACATAATTATTATATATGATATTCCAAATACTTAAGAAAAAAAAAGGAAGCGACTATTTGATCCCAATCAATAGGTTCATGAGCATGAATTTCCTCCTTGACTTTCCACATTGATTATATTAATTCAAATGGTTTTATTATGAATTGCATATAATGTCATGTTAATAATCATTTGGAAATTATTTAGGGAAATTTATTTCCACTAGAGTTGTGTCCCCATGCTACTAGCATGGGTCTATGTGGGGTTTCTCTAGAACCAAGACATGTCACCCATCATAACCATTCCCACACTTACCAAACTATGGACACCCCATCTATCACACCTTTCCATCCTTTGTTTTAGATTCCTTCGGTGTTCTTATCGAATAATTCATCATCATCTCAGCTACCCAATTATTCTCATACCATTACTATGCCACATCTATGGATAATCCTATTGATGAGTTCATCATATAATTTTGGATATTTTTCCCATACCATTCCTACACTTCCTCCATTGATGTTTCCACCTTGACCATACCCATTACTAAGGATGTATCCCCGAGCCTACAACCCATTTTATACCATATATATGCTACCTCTAATTCCTTCGATCCAGCCCAAATTTGATGATTCTATTCTTTCAGCTTCCACTCCAGTGCATGAAGACCACCCAGAGCATGAATTGGAACCTACACTCCATTTAGAGGCTGATATTCTAGGACAACCCATAGATCCATCACAGCCTATTGAGCAGTGTTCAACATATTGTTTTTTATTATGACTATGTAAAATTATATCACTTTTTTCATGTTGTATTGTGACATGATTCTTCTTTTTCCACCCCATTATTATTTAGTGGGTTCTTCTACTAGGATATATGGGAACACTCGTATGCCGAAAGCCTATAATCACCAGACATAGATAATGGTTGACTATAATGATGAAAATTTGATGGGAGGTGAGAATTGAAGGTAGTGTAGAGGTTTTATGTGTACATTATCCAAATAGCATGATATTATTCTAGTGGAACCGGTCTCAAGGATAAAAATCATTAAAGACATCAAAGACAATCAATGGGATTAGATATGGGTATGAAAATTTTATATAATTATATCTATATTATTCTTATATTTATATGAAATAACATGTTCATTGGAGAGTTGGTTTAATTTTTCTAACAGAGAAGATACTAAGACAATAATGTTTATTGATGATAGAGATTTATTGATATCATAAAATCGTGGCATTTATATTGGTTGAAAGGGGATATAATGTTCAGATTTAGTTTGTGTACCCACATTCCCCGACTATCCAAAAAGTCAATATTAAAAAATGACTTCACATTGGATGGATATTGAGTTCAAGTTATTCCCAATCATTAATGGTTTTGATAAAAAATTAAATTCATATTAGTTTTATTTGAATTTTTTAAGAAGAATTTGGGAAAAAAAGAATAAAGATTAACTGACATATGTACACTCATCGGGCCACCATAAAATTCCATGGAATGATAACCCCAAGGTATTTTAATCTGAATTAACATAATTTATTTATTTATATTTTTACTTAGTAATATTTTCATGCCAAATTTTATGTTTTTTTATCATTAATACATTTTATAAAAAGCTAAAAATACCCCTTTCAAATGTAAATTTGGATTATAGTCTAATAAAACATTATTTAATTATTACAATATGTTAATTGGACATTAGGCCTTGTATTACCATTTTCCTATAGGACACATTAAAAATTTCCCTATAATCCTAATGAAAAATATCCCTATTAGGGCTAGCAGCCAATTGTCCAATAGGCATAATAGCCAATTGGCCTATAGGGATAACAACCAATCGGCCTATAGATGTATAGGCCAATTAGCCTTTAGTAATAATAGGAAAATTATCCCTTAGTCCTAATAGGATAGTTGTCACTTAGGACTCTATATGAATTGGCCTATAGTCATAAGGGATAATTGGCCTACAGGCCTAATAGGCCAATTGGCCATTAGGAATAATAGAATAATGTCTAATTTTCCCTTAGGCTTATAGGCCAACTAGTTGTTAAGACTATAGTCCAATTGGACCAAACGCCATTAAGCCTTTCAGACCTATAGGCCATGTGGACATTAAGCCTAATAGGCCAATTGTCCATTAGTCATATAGTCCAATTGGCCTACTGAAGTAATGGTATAATGCCCATTTAGTTTATTATCCTAAAAACTAGTTGGCCTATAGTACTACTGAAAAATTAGACAATTAGTCCTTACAAACAATTTTCATTTAGGACTATAGTCAAATTGAACATTATGACATTATGACTAATGGCCAATTCACGTATAATCCTAATAGAAAATTGTCATATTAGGCATATAATCTAATTAGAGATTAGGCCTAATGGGAAAATTTGACATAAGGCCTATAGGAAAATAGTCTATTAGGCATTATGGCATAATATAAAATTGGCCTATAGGCCTAATGGCCAATTGGCCTATTAGGCCTATTAGGCCTATTAGGCCTATTAGGCCTAACGAAAAATTGTCCTTTAGGAATAATAGGGGAATTGGACATTAGGCCTAGAAGAAAATTGGCAGTTAGTCTTAATAGAGAAATTGTACGGTAGACTTATATGCCAATTGTATAGTATTCCATTAGCTGTAGTAGCCAAATAGATTATAGGCCTAATGGTAAATTTTCCAAAAGGCCAATTAGGAGTAATTTCCAATTGGCCTATGGGGAAAATAAGTCAATTGGCCTATAGGCCTAAGGGATAATTTGGATGTGGTCCTAATATTCTATTAATCATAATGGAATAAATTAAAAATGGCCTTTAGTCCTAAAGTCCAATTTTCCATTTTTCCTAATGTCTAATTGTCATATAGGCCTAATGTACAATTCAACTATTAGGACTAATGGCATAATATCCAATTGGCCTATAGGCCTGACAACCAATTAGGCTATATGACTAAGGGCCCATTGGCCATTATGCTTATGGAAATAATGTTCAATTGGACTATATTCCAAATGGGAAATTATAGTATATGACTAATATCCCATTGGCCTATAGGCCTGACGCCCAGTCAGATATTATTCCATTAGGCGTATTATATATAATTTTCAATTGGCATATAGGTCTAATAGAAAATTTAACTATAAGACATAAGGCCTAATTGGAAATTAGATTTCAGGCCAAATTTCATATTTTCAAATTTTTCTATAGGCTAAATACACAATTGGCATATAGGCATGATGGAAAATTAACCTGTTAGGCCAGATGGAATAATGTCAAATTGTCCTATAGTACTAATATAAAATTAGTCTATTGGTATAATGACCAATTTTCATATAGGTTTACTAGGACATTTTCCTATTAGGACTATAAGACAAATGAACATTTGTCCAATAGGACAATTATCCATTAGGTCTTTGGGAAAATTGGACATAGTTATAGCATCCCACCTTTTTGTCACATAAACGTTAATTACATTATACAAAACTGAGGATCATTGAGGTTTAGTGTCTTGGAAACTAGGAACTTAATACATGAAACAAAAAAAACATTCTTCTTAAACACTAGAAAGGATTCTCCTTATGTTCATCCTAGGTTCATTACTACATCTCATAACCTAGGGACATAAATCAAAAGAAAGGGTGAGCAGAAGGCCCAGTAAGGGAAACAAGGGGAAACATTTAACATGTGAACTTGAGATACATCAAC
The DNA here is from genome assembly GCA_963277665.1 of Viscum album. NCBI lineage: Eukaryota > Viridiplantae > Streptophyta > Magnoliopsida > Santalales > Viscaceae > Viscum > Viscum album. The sequence goes on from OY728162.1 coordinate 45,330,610, forward strand.
AATGTCCTGAAAAATAACTTTAAGGAATGAGAAAGAAATCATGAGGCATATCATAATAAAAATAACATTTTTTATAACATTAAGATGTGGCTACATCATTTAACATAGACAATCATAAACATATCACCAAGGTCCATCACCAAGATTTCATTTGAAAATTTCCAAGGTTATTCATCATGATATCATGTAAATTGTAATCTCTAGTGGTTACATCATTACCCAATGCATTGGAGCGCTATCAGGGTGCACCCTTAAATTTTCCTTTATTATCAAGTGATCCACATATATCATCATCAAACATTTCATAAATAACTCATATAGCACAAAATAAATGGGTTTCATTTCATAATTATAATGTTTTAAAAACTGCTTTAAAGACATGATCTTAATGTCACTTTAAACCCACAGAAAGGGAAAGCGGGTCTCATGTATGTAAATCCGAGAATTTAAAATAGAAAATTTTGATATATATGTGAATAACCTTGTAGAAATAAAATCTTTTATTATTCACTTTATAACATAAAATAATTTTGAGAAAAGAGAGAGGCATTTTGAGACGAAAATTCTGCAGCATAACAGCTATGTTTCGGGGTTTTAGAAAACATTGAAAGGAGAGGGGACATGGGTCACCAACTCATAAATGATCCATAAAACAGTATTGGGACAGAATATAAGGGATTTAAGAATAGGTTAATGAAATTTTAATGATCTACCATATGAAATGAAAAACCTGGAAGTGAGACAAAAATAATATTTCTCTTATGAAAATTCGGCAGCCTAACGGCATCACTTAAACTTCAATAAAAATGATCCGACAAGATCAAATAGGGTATCTCATCATATGATCATAAGAGATCAGCATTATAGATATAGATATCATACCCCAAAATAATAAAAAGGAACTTGAAAGACTTGACATGAAAATCGAACTTGAAAAATGAGAAGGGTGAAAGAATCCCTTAAAAATTCGGCAGCCTAACGGCGTCACTTAAACATTCATAAAACGAAATGATGAGAGTAATAGGGGATATCTCATCATATAAACATGAAAAGGGAAGTAAGAGGAATATAAAATAACATCCTCTCACATAATAACATGGAGCATAAAAGGAATGACAAAAAATAGATTACATGAAAAGAAAGAGAGAGGTCGGATCCCTTACCTAAAAACGTAACTCTTAAAACTCAAAGGATGGGACCTTGAGGGCTTGGGGGCACATTGGGAGGACTCCTTGGGAGGTAATGAGACCATAAATTCGTTTGGTAAGAGTGGGGAGTCGAGTGGATGAGAGTATTTCTTGGTATTTATAGGGAAATTGAGGGGACAAGGCATTAATGGCCAAGGGACACCTCTTAAGTGGGTTTCTCAAAACCATGTGATCTCCCAAGATATTTCCATTGAAGATAGGCCACATGGGGCCCCAATACAATAATTGGTCAAATTTGGTCTTTCAACCCATAAAATATCTCATGGCATCATCATGACACAGTTATGATGTCATTAAACATACCGAAACCCTAAAACTATATTTTTACTATTCACTAAGAATTCCTTTTTTTTCAGAAAACCCCACAATTTACCTTAACATAATATCGATTCTTTGTGTTCAAAAATGAAATCCATTTTATAAAAATAATTTTCTAAATATTTATAATTAAATTTTTAATTAAAAAACACTTTTCACCCTAAAAAACTAATACTTGAATAATAATTTATGAAACCGTTATTTAACCATTTTATTGAATAACATTACTTAATCAAGGTGCCTAGATTTTTTTAATACTTTCTTTAAGTGAAATTACTAATCCATTTGAACACATTACTAATCCTAATCATAATATCACTATTCATAATTTATTATTCATCAAAAATCAAGTTGATCTTATTAGACTCTAAATTTCATACTGAACATAAATTTAGACGACCATTTTTTGAAAATCATTACACATTTTTAATTATTTAAGGTTTACATAAACATTTTTTAAAATATCATTTCTCTAAAATTCACCAAAAATATGCATACTATATTTAATCGGACATTTGAAAATTCATAAACAACATCATAAGAAGAAATTCCAATTTTTATTTAAAATAAAGGATTACACAAGGCAGTTATGGTCTCTTTACATAGCCCCTTATCACACCAGCATAGGAACTAAGTGTAAGTTGTGCTATGGTGAGAGAATCCGAGGGAGGCTCGGCCAACATCGCATGAGTAGTAATATCTATTAGTTTGAACTTCTTGAGAAGGTGATCCCATTCTAGCTTCACACGATGAAGTTCAGCTTGGGTTTGGTCCAGAGCAAAGACTAGTGGTGCTACCTCCTTCCCAAGTTCTGTTAGATGGGCATCGATCGGTCCAAGACTACTGGGTGATGCCATCAAATCTTCTTTCTATATTAATTAACCAAGATTACTTGTATTTAGAGACAATAATCAAAACTTTTAGTTTCCAACGGTCATATTGACCAATGGTCATATAACAGTCAAAACCCAATGGTCTCATTTTAATTATACTCATGTTATCAAATGAAACATTTTTGTTGAGTATAAAAATAAATTTAAAAAACACACAAAATTAGGAAACAAGATTTATTCAAAATTTCGGGTCGTTACAATCTTCCCCCCTTAAGAAATTGTGTCCTCGCAATTTTTTTTAAAATTGGTTTTTGTAATTTAATTGAAAGTCCCACATAGGAAAAGGAGTCAATAACACTATTAGTTTAAATGAAAGAAAGGGAAGTACAAAGGTCAACCGAGTTAACCCATACTAGGATTCCATGGAGGAAAACATGTATATAGAAGAAAAACAAAGGGTCAAGTTCTGGGGATAGTGATAGAAAACATGATTAAGAGAATGTTGACCACGAGAAAATCCCATTCTTATGATGTGCGTAACGGTCTTTGATTACCTAGTAGGAAACGTAAACCAAAAACGTTTTTGTTTTACGTTCCTTTTCATAATTTTGAGGAATTCATTTACTACATTGAATAAAAACATAAGGAAATATACCTACCTTCAAGTAGAGTTTAATCCTTTAATAAGTTTCTACCAAAACTAATCTTTTCTCCAAACGATGAGCATTCAAAACTACTTGGTCTCATCAAAGAACAAGAATCATCTTATAGATAATCACATAATCCACCAAATATTAACTATCTATTTCTTCTATCTTTAAACATTATCCCAAAAACAGAAAGGGTAAGATAAAACAACTCTTCCAAAATAAAGAACCCCAGATGAAGGGAAAGTAATATAAATCTTCAAAGTTCCACAATACTACCCAAAGTTCATCATAGACCATTCTGTAAATAACTGTCCTTAAAAATCCTCAAAATAAACCAAACTAAGATTGAATCCCAAATACAAGAAGGATTTGATAACATAGTCTTCCAAGGTAATCTTTATAATTCATCTCCAAACAACATAAACCACTCCTAACATCTTATAACAAAATTAACTAACCTAAACATTTTTTACTCAATATATGTTAATCATTCCCATAAGTAGCCTATATTACTTTAAGTCCACCTTAAATTCATCGATTCTTCAAATTATAAGTCAACCTTACTCCTCGATGAAAATACTGTAGTAATCTATTTACCTCGATCATATAGGGTCCCCAAAATAGTGAACGTCTTCAAAAATAATAATCATATTTTAATACCATAATCATATCTTTCATATTAATACGGTAATCGTCACATTTCCTATCACATTGGTTGTTGGGACATGTTCTTCCATTTCCTTCCATTAACTGAGAAGACAAAGTATATTTAGGGGCATATGTACTTAGCCAATAATCATGAAAAGGAACTGAAAGAATAAAAGGATAAATAGTAGAAGAAAATTATACCCTAACTTGTGATCCCCTAGGTTCCCATCTAGGTTATCCATGATCATATATTCTTATGTGAATATTTATTTTATTTTATCTTTGTTCCTTTAACAATGGCTCATACTAAGCTTATGAATTTACCAAAGCATATCCCCCGGGAGTGTCGTAACCAAGAGTGCAGCAAGGACCGTTTTCGTGTACTAGTTCTCATTCGAGTCTAGCTCAAAGCGGTGTTTTAGGGTTTTACCCCTATGTACATCTGTTCCAGAGCCACCTCTATCTGCTCGTATCCAGACATGGATATATTTTCTTGGAAACCCCTTACTCAATACTCACCAAAATACCAGGAATATTTCCTATATTTATACTTTTCTATAGGGTTCTTCCTAGATTTTTCATATCCTAATTTCCACAAATAACTAAGCCATCCTTTGATACCAACTATAGAATCCCACCTTTTTTGTCACATAAACATTCATTACATTATACAAAACTGAGGATCTTTAAGGTTTAGTGTCTTGGAAACCTGGAACTTAATACATGAAAAAAAAACATTATTATTAAACACTTGAAAGGATTCTCCTTATGTTCATCCTAGGTTCATTACTGCATCTCATAACCTGGGGACATACATCAAAATAAAGGGTGAGAAGAAGGCCCAGTAAGGGAAACAAGGGGAAACATTTATCATGTGAACTTGAGATACATCAACAATGTCATGAAAAATAACTTTAAGGCATGAAAAACAAATCATGAGGCATATCATAATAAAAATAACATTTTTAATAACTTTAAGATGTGGCTACATCATTTAACATAGAGAATCATGAACATATCACCAAGGTCCATCCCCAAGATGTCATTTGAAAATTACCAAGGTTATTCACCAAGATATCGTGAAAATTGTAATCTCTAGTGGTTACATCATTACCCAATGCATTGGAGTGATATCAGGGTGCACCCTTAAATTTGCCTTTATTATCATGTGATCCACATATATCATCATCAAACATTTCATAAATAACCCATTTAGCACAAAATAAATGGGTTTCATTTCATAATCATAATTTTTTAAAAATTGCTTTAAAGACATGATCTTAATGTCACTTTAAACCCACAGAAAGGGAAAGCGGGTCTCATGTATGTAAATACCAGAATTTAAAATAGAAAATTTTGATATATATGTGAATATCCTTGTATAAATAAGAGCTTTGATTATTTACTTTATAACATAAAATAATTTTGAGAAAAGAGTGAGACATTTTGAGATGAAAATTCTGCAGCATAACTTCTATGTTTCGGGGTTTTAGAAAACATTGAAAGGAGAGGGGACATGGGTCACCCACTCATAAATGATCCATATAACAGTAGGGGGACAAAATATAAGGTATTTCAGAACTTGGTAATGAAATTTTAAATATATAACATATGAAATGAAAAACATGGAAGTGAGACAAAAATAATATTTCTCTTATGAAAATTCAGCAGCCTAACGGCGTCACTTAAACTTCAATAAAAAATGATTTCACAAGATCAAATAAGGCCTCTCATCATATGATCATAATATATCAGTATGATAGATATTTAGATCATACCCCAAAATAATAAAAAGGAACTTTAAAGACTTGACATGAAAATCGAACTTGAAAAATGAGATGGGTGAAAGAATCCCTTAAAAATTCAGCAGCCTAACGGCGTCGCTTAAACTTTCACAAAACGAAATGATGAGATTAGGAGGGGATCTCTCATAATATAATCATAAAAAGGGATGTAATAGGAATATAAAATAACATCCTCTCACAAAAGAACATGGAGCATAAAAGGATTGACATAAAAGAGATTACATGAAAAGAAAGACAGAGGTCGGATCCCTTACCTTAAAATGTAACTCTTAAAACTCAATGGTTGGGACCTTAAGGGCTTGGGGAACCTTGGGAGGACTCCTTGGGAGGTAATGAGACCAGAACTTCATTGGGGAAGTGTGGGGAGTCGATTGGAGTAGATTATTGCTTGGTATTTATAGAGAAAGTGATGGGACAAGGCATTAATGGCCAAGGGACACCTCATAAGTGGGTTTCTCAAAACCATGTGATCTCCCAAGATATTTCCCATGATGTTAGGCCACATGGGGCCCCCAATACAATAATTCATCACATTTGGTCTGCCAACCCATAAAATATCTCATGACATCATCACGACACAGTTATGATGGCATTAAACATACCGAAACCATAAAACTGTATTTTTACTATTCATTGAAAATTCATTTTTTTCAGAAAAAAACCCAAAATTAACCTTAACATAATATCGATGCTCTGAGTTCAAAAACGAAATCCATTTTATAAAAATAATTTTCTAAATATTTTTAATTTAATTTTTAATTAAAAAAACACTATTCACCTGAAAAAACAAATACTTGAATAATAATTTATGAAACCGTTATTTAACCATTTTATTGAATCATATTACTTAATCAAGGTGCCTAGATTTTTTTAATACTTTCTTTAAGTGAAATTACTAATCCATTTGGACACATTACTAATCCTAATCATAAAATCACTATTCATAATTCACTATACATCAAAAATCAAGTTGATCTTATTAGACTCTAAATTTCGTACTGAACATAATTTTAGAAGACCATTTTTTGAAAATCATTACACATTTTTAATTATTTAAGGTTTACATAAACATTTTTTAAAATACCCATTCTCTAAAATTCACCAAAAATATGCATACTATATTTATCCGGACATTTAAAAATTCATAAACAACATCATAAGAAGAAATCCGAATTTTTATATAAAAAAAGGATTATACAAGGCAGTTATGGACTCCTTAGATAGCCCCTTATCACACCAGCATAGGACCTAAGTGTAAGGTGTGCTAAGGTGAGAAAATATGAGGGAGGCTCGGCCAACATCACACGAGTAGTAATTTATATCAGTTTGAACTTCTCGCGAAGGCGATCCCGTTCTAGCTTCACATGATGAAGATCAGCTTGGGTTTGGTCCAGAGCAAATCCCAGTGTTGCTACCTCCTTCCCAAGTTCTATTAGATGGGGTTCGATTGGTCCAAGACTACTGGGTGAGACCATCAAATATTATTTCTATATTAATTAACCAAGATTAGTTGTATTTAGAGACAATAACCAAACTTTTAGTTTCCAGCGGTGATATTGACCAATGGTCATATAACAGTCAAAACCCAACGGTCTCATTTTAATTATACTCATGTTATCAAATGAAACATTTTTGTTGAGTATAAAAATAAATTAAAAAAACACACAGAATTAGGAAACAAGATTTATTCAAAATTTCGGGTCGTTACAATAGTGCCATTAGGCCTATAGGAAAATTTTCCAATATGCCTAGTAGGCCAATTTTCCATTAGACATAATTTTCAATAGGCTGATATTACTAATGGACAATTATCCTATTTAGCCTAACGTCTAATTGGCCTACGGGGCTAATAATCCAATTTTTTGATATGAATAATTGAAAATTTTCATATTTTTCCTAATGATATAATGTCCAATTTTCCTATAATACTAATGTCCAATGATCTTATAGGTATAATGGTCAATTATCCTATAGGCATAACGGGAAATTGAGATTTAGTACACTAGGATAAATGACCAATTGGCCTATATTCCAAATTTATAATTTGTAATGAATGTTTATCACCTTAATTGTTAATTTTTCATTTACATAAATGTTATTATATTTTATTAATATTCATGATTATAAAATGTTTAAATTGTTATTATTTTTATACTCTTCAATGCAATTTGAAACAAGATATATTGGGTATCTAAGGTTGTCTTCCTTAAGAGAAATTATTTTTCTGATGTAGGAAGAAAAAATATGGAAGTGTAGTAAATTTACAAACATAAGAAAAGATTATAATTTTTTATTTATATTTAAACTAATTTTATGAAATTCATAATTGAATAACATGTTTATATTTTAAATGGACTTCCCTGGAGTCCCTTGATGATAAATAATATGAAAACATTGACTCAAACAGATATTTGAGTTAGGTTTTAGGTGATAAGAACAAGGGAAGAGTCTGATGTTGACTTGTGAAAAACATTATCCCCTAATGTTATTGGTATTCATGAAATCCTATGAAGGATCTCATACTGATGAGCTACAAATATCTTCTAGAGAAGCAGATAAAGAAAAAAATAGCTTTAGAGGATCATAAAAAAGTAAACATGAGCGTGAAAGAAGTATGATGATCATCGAGAAATTCCTAAATGATGTGTTGGTTATCAATCAGGCACTTACTTAGTAGGTTTATACTAGTGTTAATTTTTATATGGAATAAATGCATTCTTTAAAGAATTCCCCTGGTGATTTCATTGATGGACCTAATGGTGATCGAGCTAAATGTGGTGGAGATGATTCTATTGATGATGTTGCTTCTATAGAAGATGTTGTTGTTGATGATTTTTTTTCTAATAATTAGGATGAGGATATTATTTATGGGGAAGATATTGATCCCCTTCATTTATGACTTATAATGAAGGATACTTCCGTATGCTTATAGTAACATAAATTTATTTATTTTATGGATGAATAAGTATATTTTAGTATTTTATAGGGTTTTAATATTATTAAAAGTTTTTGGTTGGATGTTAAATATAGAAAACATACACTGCATTGAATGTATATTGTTTAGTTTATTTTATTTACATGTTTAGATATTTGGAGACGAAGGTGGTGGGGATACTTCCAAATGCAGGCATTAACTTATACTGATGGTTTTCAAACTATGGGTATAGATTTATACACATAGTTTATTGAAACCATGGGTATAAGAAATTCCATGGGACCTATATGCACAATTTCTATAAAACAATGTGGATTAGTCTATACTGATTCCTTACCTGGCGATGGTTATCAAAACCATTGTTATATCCTATACCCACGGTTTTGGGGGCTATAACCATTGGTTAAAACCAGGGGTATAGATTCATTTTCCAGTAGTTTATGGTTGAGACTTCTTAGGATGGGAAGTCTATTTTTAATATATATGGGTTGTTTTTATTTTTTATGTCTCATATTCTAACAGAAATTATTGTGTGATGATGAGTGACAACTCATGATTCATTATGTTTAGTGATTTTTCAGTGTCATAGTAAGTAGTGTTATACTAACTTTTGTATGTGTTCATCACACAAAATTCATGACTTATATAAATTAAAACCCCTTTTATGGAGTCCTAGTTGGACTAGTAGTAGGAATGGTATAATTTAGTATGGGAATATTGTTTTTATTCCAAGTGTTACGTTCAATATCAATCCCCTCCTCCATAGCATGTCATATTTTTTTCCAGTTTTGGTGTGCTTTTATTGATCCCTTTATGCTTTCTAGTAATTTTTTCATACTCTAATTGTGGTAAATATGTTATGTATGCATTATGATATCTATTTTACTTTACCAATAATTATTTTATGGATATTTAATGATGTATGTGTACATGTAATTATTATAAGGACTCCCACATGTTCGATGTTCCTACGTGGCACCACTTGCAAGCCCCTATCCTTCTAAAGGTGAGTATGGAGTATCCCACTCAGGTTACATGTAGATAGGTGGGCCTTGATGGGTCACATTTTTGAAGAGTGGTATCAAATGGTGTGTTCATCATAGGATCATATTTTGGGATTTTCATCAAGTTGTTTTCATTGGTTTTGGAACTAGTGACACATTCGTAATTTGTATTGAGTTCATATAATAGTCTAGGGGCTCTTTTTTTGTGACAAACATATCTATTCAATGTGATTTTAACAACCTACATGTTTATGTAGTTAATGTAGGAACTAGTTACAGGAGAAAACATTAGTATATTCATAATATATGAATGTCTTTTGGTTTATGTGTCCTTCTCATGTTATCTCTATATATATACTCATTAAATATTGTACATATTGTTTCCTTGCAGGTTATTTCAAGGACTATATCCATTGAGTTTTCCATATAAGAATCATGAGTGTGAAATATGAGTGATGAGGCCTCCATGAATGAGACTTAATTGACATATGTTGTTACTTCAACCCATTGATCATTATATAGAATTAACACTTTTTTTCAAGTGGATGAATCATTTCAAACTGTGCTAGTATTGGCATTGTTAGAAATAAATGATGATGAAAATGGTTGGAGTTCATATCATAAGAATCCATACGAGTAGTCTCTAGGAATATACGATCAGGATAACATACCAATAATATGAGTTTCATGTAGGTCATATAATATGTGGTTTATTTTTTCAGAAGGGCCTTAGAAACAAATCATTAAATTAAGAATGATAAATTTTTAATCTTGTGATGGATAAATAAATCATGTGTGGGATTTTACTACCCATAACTCTTTTGGAAGAGATACTATCGATAGAACTCTCATGTAGATGGATCAGTTGGATCCATGATATCTACATGGCTGTAGTCGTGATGTAGGAGTTGTGAGAATAAAAGACGGTGGATGTATCTATGATATGTTTCCACCACCACCACTAGGTTTTATATTGCTTGATTAGGGTGTTAGTGGAAAAGGATGTAGATAGTTGTAGGAAATGGTGGTTTATGAATTGGAGGATTCAAGAACGATTCATGGTATGATCTGCTCCTTTTTTTACTTTTTCTTCATTATAGATATACATGGGTGTGAGCCACTCTTTCCATACCACGGCTATTGTTCAGAATAGGGAGCTTTTAGGTGAAGCTATTGAATCAACTATTACTATCAAAGACTCTTACTATAAGAGATACATCAATGACACTCATTTTTCAACCCTTTCACATCGCACATAGATATGATAGACTATCATGAGACCTTTTTAAAACCACGATGTGACCATATGAGATCCTCATATGTACGGAATGACTATCCAATGTTTAGTCCCATATGGACTATTTTAGATAAGGTATGAAGTGACTTCATGGTGTTAGGACACCCTATATTATAGTGAATGGTGTCTTAGATGTTCAGGATGTGATCATGTCAAAGGGTACACAATTGATAACTCATCATATGAAAAATATCACCATAGGAAAATTTTTTGTTGTCTGATTTTAGTTTCCTACAGTGGTGGTAGGGTATGGGGACATCATTCATAGAGATTTTATAGGATTTCATTTCCACTGAGAGTTATAATTCAACATATAATTTCACCTAGGGATTACCCCGATATCTATTCCAACATATCAAACATCACCTATACGGATTTTGGAGATGATGGTGTAGTATGAAAAATTTCATATAAAGGTATTTTTCAAATACAATCTATCACCCAAGGAATCCACAACATTGTGGTTGTGTGTAGAATACCATCACCTGAACTAGGTTATTGTTAAGAATATGGAACCATTATGAAGGATCAATGAACTCTTCTTATAATTGATAGGGATGAGATAGTTCTTTAATATTGTCCTTATATTGGTTCATCGCTTACATCTAATATGAAATAAGAATACAACAAAGATGAAATTTTGTTGTCACTACAGTCTTGATGATTGTTTTTTATGCTTTAGGACATAGATAATTCCATAGTAGTGTTTACAAAACTCATTAACCATATAATTTATCCTTTCATAATTTGGTTTAAGTAAGTAGTTTTCAATTAAATTCTAGTGTACTCGACATATGTGCATAGATATGCGAGAAACTTGAGGATGTTAACGAAAAAAATCTAAGAGCACCCACATTATGGAAATATATTGAAATTATAGTCTTGTATTTGAGAGGTCTATATCCTAGGACATTTAATATTAGAATATGGAGTTTTATTTATCATTAAATAGTTATAGTAGGAGTTATCTTGTGATCTTCCCAAGTGCCTAATAGAGATGTAGGATTCCTTGAGTCAATAGGGTAGTACAAGAGATTCATTGTTCATTTCTCTAGTATATCAGTACTATGACTACATTGACTCTTATGAGACAACCATTAGTCTGTATGGAATGGTGCTAGTTTTATTTTCAGGAGTTTCAAAATTTGTTAGGTATTTTCATCATCTTAAGTCTTATTGATGTTGGTGTTGAGTACGTTGTGTTATATGGTTCCTCAAGGATCGGGCATGGATGTTTCCTAATATAGATTGAGTTAGAGATTTCTTATGGTTATTGAATTTTTATACCTCATGAGAAGAATAAGGAAAAACATGATATAAAGGTAGAATAATTGGTCTAAACCAAATGGATGCGGTGACAATACCTTAGGGGTGACTGACATATCATATATTTTGAGCATAAGAGTCTCAGGTATATATTCAACCATGAGGAATCTAACATCAGCCAGAGAAAATGGCTATAGTTACAATATGATTATTACGTTGATATAGTATATACTCTTTAGAAGCAAAATATAGTTGTATATTTTCTTAGATGAAGATACTATTCACTGTTAATAATTGACGCATTAGTGTTGTTGGGCTCAATTTAGTTGTCCTCAAATTAAAAGGATAGTTTATTTCTCCTCCGGTCAATGAATGTTACCCCTCCAATTATATTAAATATAATAGATATTCAAAATGGAGATAATGGCTATTAGATATTGTGTGACCAGATATCTACATGGCATGATCCAGATGGGTATTCTAATAGTGGTGAGTACAACATCCTTTTTCAGGGATGGGCGATGACACAACTCTAACAGTGAGAGGAGACGTTGAGGATGTTTTTCCCCTAATTAGTACATATAAGAGACATTATTATGTAATAGGATTCCATTATATTTGAAAATATGGATTTTTTACAATTTTTTCAGGTTAAACTTTTTATGTATCACTAATCCGTAGGAAAATCTCATAAGATCTTAATATATTGTTTTGGAATCATTTTGGTTGAATTTAGATTTTCTATTCTAGGTATATGGACCTATTGAGTGGTCCATTCATGTTTTGAACAACATGTTTCAGGATAACATGTTTGGTTTGGGACATAGTTTAGAGGAACATATACCATTTTAGGATTTTTCCTACCACTCCACCATTAGTGAAGAACCTTTTGGGTCGATGTATGACATACCCTACAATTCATCATTGTACTAGTCAGATCTAATGGGATATATGGTGTATATTCCAGGAGTTAGTTCAAGTGATAGTAGGGAAGGTGGTGTTCATCCAGGGGTGTCTGAGGACATCCTAGATATATCAGGATCCTATGTGGACCATTGGTAGAGGATTTTCCGGATTTATGAGCAAGATCATGTGATTTTGTGAGTCTCCCATATCGGGCATTAAGATTATTTGTCTAGGGAAACAAGCTATATCATGGATTAATAATCCCTTTTCCAATATAAAATATTGATTTAATTGGGGGTATAGATTGAACCTACAACCATACATTGACATTATGTACGATGTACTCCATGTGTCACAATAGAGGATATATATGCGTGAATTTTTGTATAACATCAACTAGAGTCATATGTACATTTCGGATGAAGTTACGTATTTTATTTGGATGGTGTAATTTAGAATCGATAATATAAGGCCTTTCATGGGAATTTTCTTCTTGGGTCTGTGTGCAGTTGTAGCCTGAGAATCTCAAAGAGAGAACCTGGGAGTGGGAGAACTAGATGCAAGCCCAAAACTGTAATTTTTTTAGATTTAGTTTTTATTTATGGGATGAAAATTTATAATGGTAGGATATTCTAATGTCCCATTCATTACCCTACAAGACTTTGGAATAATTTATGAAATATTCTTTGATTCACGCACTAAGACGACATGAGATTCTAAGGCCCTGTGAGCCTATGTGTTGACATAAAAAAATATTAAATATATTATATCAAGTTCGAGTATTTTTCATGAAATAATGTAATAAATATAAAATGGATTCTGATAAAGAGAAATATAAGATGTTGTTGAATTTGAAAAATGGGTTTTGTTAAAGATTGGCATAATATTTGTTAGTGTCAGGTGGTTTGTTTTTGAGTTGTCATGGGCACAATATTTTCCATGACCTTGATCCCTATATATAATCCTAGTTATATCAAAATCATTGGGTTAGAGGAATAACTCTGCAGATTAAGAGTATCTATTGGAGGATCATTGGTAGAAGTTAAGATTGTGTGTAAATCATGTGGTACCACATTGATCACCAAAGAAAATAGAGTTTGTGGATCCTACCATTGACCATTACATAAAAACATTAATCATTGGTCAAAAATGCGAATTATAGGTTTTAAATTATTGTATTTCGAGTTACCTCTTTTTTTTATCCCATAATGATTGAAAACAAATAATCCTACAATTTTTATTTTTTATGTGGATCATGTTGTTCGAGGGTGGTTTTACGTTATTAGAAATATAAATTTGATATTAATATGATTGTTACCACATTTTTATCACTCTATGAAAATTAATTGAGCCCAACCTATACAATGGACAAGGTTTATTTCTCAAATTTATACTGTGTGGTTTTCTCTCCCCATTTGATGTACAATCATCATCGGTCTTTAAGTTGGACAGAGGTTCAACAAATACATAGTGAGTGATCATTTCATAATAATTATATGGTTAACTAAATCGTCACTGTGGGTTTATCATAGTGGTCTACAGTAAGGTAGTGCTACATGATGATAGGGGATTGATCAGGATCATATTTAAATATACCAATTCTCAGTTTGGTATGTTTGGATTTCATGGTGCAATGATGATCATATCCAAAGAAGATGATGTGGTTAAAAATGAGTAATCAGTGATTGAACAATATATCAACATCAAATCCACATTTTCTTGGTGTTATTAGTGCCTAATTGATGGAGTATGGAATAGGTAGAAACACAATATAGTTCATTGGATTATGAAAAAATTCCGACTACATGACATGTATTCCTAAGACCAAACTCCATCTACCCCCCCTATGAAACATGGGTTTATGTGAATAGATATGTATTAGATTTCTTGTGAAAAATGTCTCATGTCATGTGAACCAGTGCTATCATATCTACATGAATCCTAGAGGGTACATAGGCACATACATGGCCAGACACATGATCATGACAAGAGTATATGGGAATTAACATTTACTCAAACACAACTAGGTACACATTCATGACCAATGTTCCAGAGAATGACCCTAGACTTGGAAATGTATAGGTACACTGGCACAACCATAGTATATGGTCATAGACCAATGTACACAGGCATGCGAAAATTTATATGGTCAAAGGATGGTGCCACACATTTTGTTGTCCCAACCTTAACATGTTGTATATACTAAAAGGATATGCAATATATATGGTATAATATATTCTGTGTGAGATGTAAAAACAAAGGAAAACACAGTGATAACTAGACATACCATGTATACACAAGAACACATTGTGTACCTTATCTAGAGTAGTGTGGGGCCCTATTTATCATTAGTGTAGACTAGTATCAGTTGAGTGTTTTCCGTTGGAACATCCCTATGAGGAAATGGTGTGAAATAAAAATCCAAGCCTAGGATTGTGATCTATATAAGGGATAGTCTCAGATATAGTTTTCATAAATCCCTCCACGAGTCTGAGGGTGGAATCCTCTGTCATATTTTTTTAATGAGGTGGTATTTTTATGAACATCATGACTGACTTACATGGGAGTAAGATACTTTACATAGTGGTATATTCTATATTGGGGTTCTAGTGTCCCAAATGATCCATGTGAGTCATAGCTTATTTATGTATCAATCAAATTTTAGTTCTTTTCTGTAATTTTAATTTGGATATTTTTAATTAGAAAGAATTCATGGATGACCTTCATTAGTGGAAGTTTAGATTTTTTATTGGATTCTACTAGATGAGTGTTACCCTGAAGAATCAAGCAGAATTTTATTAATTCCATAATGGTTGACACCTCTTGAGGATGGGGGTATTTTATGCTTATATCTGGGTTGTTGTCCTTATTTTTATGTCTCGTATTCTAATTCATATAACCCTTGTGGTGCTGAAATGACTACTCATGGTGCTTCATTTTCTATTATTTCAGAGTATCGTACTCTATATTGTTAAACTAATCCTTACATGGGATCTTCATAAGAATTTTTTTTTCTTCTGAAAACAAAAATACTTTTTATGGAGTCCTAGGAGGGCTGGGAGAAAGCAGATCATAGTTTGGGTTAGGTGACCTACATGTGTTCAAGATGTTTTATTTGACAGTAGTCCACTAGATCTTAGTATTTTGGAATATTTTATAGTTTAATTGGGACTGTATTTGGATCATTATTATTTCATGTACATTTATCATACTCTAATTATGGGAAAGATATTATATATGAATTTTGGTATAATCTATACTTTACCATTCAGTAATGTATGTGTTTTTAGAGATGAGTTCATGTGTACAAATACTTATTATTAGGCCTCAAATTTATCAAATATTCCTACTCAGCATTGGTATCCATCCCCTAGCCAAATATTGGTGGGCTTGGGGTGTAACACTCATCTTATTACCAATCAATAGGGACACAATTGGGTCAGTTCATGATAAGAATATATGAGAGATGAGTGATCATAATATCATCCACACATATCATCCTGGAAAAAATCTATGGGATCCTATAGACTAATAATAATATGGTCTAAGGGAGGGATGAACTCCAATTCCAAAATCTAATGCAGGATGAAGCATCTTCCAATATCACTATAATTTTGTTAGCATATAGTGAAAAAAGATATATATCTACATTACAATTATACAGATTCCATGATTTATGTCAAAAACTAAAACAATTATTTAATAATACACAATGAAATCATGTATACATTCATTCTAGGGTGGTCAGAACACACAATCCCTTGAATGATTTATAAAATATATGCATGTGTGTGATTCATGATAGTATTATCATTAACGTCCTAAATTAAATATCTGAAGTTAATGTAAAGTCATCTCATAGATATATTATTTTCATTTATATCTATGTTAGTCTCCTTAATGTCTAGGAGTTGTAGTTGATGTACTTGCTCATGATAGTCTATACCTATGGGTCCTATAACTTCATCATCATTAATAGGAATACAAAGCATAAATTAAACATCAAATAGAGCGATGTTCATCTCTCTCTCTATCTCTTTGTAAAGTGGAATGTGTGAGTCTTAGTTATCCGTCTCTCAGTGATGGAAAAAATGAGATGATGGTCAATAAATATATAATTAGATACAATAGCATATGAAAACCCACACATCATATGTATGAGATAATATCATGTTTTTTTGGAATGTTATGATAGTTGTGAAACCTACAACCACATACCCATCCAACCTCATGGGCGGCTTGAACTTCACATGGAACATTTATATACTGCTCAGTGAGAAGAATTTCATCCATGATCTCAATGTATAAAAATTAAAAAAACTATTAATTAAAACAAAAAAAATATTAAGTAAAACTAATATGAAATATTTATTTCTATATGAATTATATATTTATAAATAATTTTTTTTAAATATGTATTCATATTTTTTACAATTGATTTTTTATATGTAAGTATAATAAAATATGTATATATTTAATTATAAATAACACTACAATATAAATTTTTTTAATATTTAAATATGATAATATAGACATGACTATAAGACCTACGAATAAATATAGTCTATAATGAAAATAAATAAAAGAACACCCCCTCAAATGAGGTTTAAATTCCATAAAATCGTCAAAAATTAGGGTACCTAAAAAAAATTATAGACATTCTATAATTTTTCTAGCCACTAAAAACTTTTTTAATAAGCCCCACTAAGTCCTCACATTGTAGGTTTTTTTGAAACAAACAATTTTTTATGTGGTAGATCCCAAATGAACACCTTTCTCTAATGTTATGTTTTTTTAAATTAAATTCATGTTTTCATCTTATATTATATCAATCAATAATACATTATTTTTTTAATCGAATTGTTATTAAATGAATATTTATCAATAGTACTAATAAAATTATATAACTATTAATTTTTAAATATTTAATATAATATTTTAAATAAATATGATATATATTGAGTGTAAATGGATATATAGTATTATATAAATCATTATTAATAAAATATATTATATTTTAAAACATTTAATTATGAATATATTTTGTGTTTAGATACTTTACCTTGTCCACAACATTCAGTTTTTTTTTACTTTTTCAAAATGGGTATCATTCTCCTCTCTTAGATAAATGGCCACGTCAACAAGTATTTTATTTGATCCTTTAGTATTTTGACTTCAATATCCCGTGCTTGGATCAAAATATATTAAGAATTATTTTATTATTTTCATTTATGATCCATTTATATTTCATGTGGAGAACATTCACTTTTTTACATCTTATAATTTTAATATCATATGTAGTTCCAACATCACTAAGCATGTCTGCTTCTTCAGTCCTTCCTATATCATTATAAAATGATTAAATATTCTAAACTTATGATTAATCAAAAAATTAATTTAGAACAATGTTGACTTCATTAAAATGAATTGAACTCTTTCTATATACAATTTCATTCTAAGGGATTCAACTTGTCTTCTACTAATTATTTTATTTTAATCCCTTTTCCATGGTACACCAATTTAAGATAAAATTTAAACATAAATTTCAATAGTTGACTAAACGTAGTTATTGAAAATATATCCAGTAAAATAAACCCATCATACGATATTAATTATTAGAACCAAATGGGGATTAGTTTCCCTAATAGGCTTGGGAAAGAGGGCAGGGATATTATTTTAAAAATCATTCATCCCCAATCTATCATGAAATATTTATTATGATTGTCAACTATTTTTCTAATTAGTATTTAATGAATATTATCCTTAAAAAGATTATTCTAGGATGACATAAAAAAGATAATCAAAATTAAATAATAATGTAAATATATTTTTACTTTGTACACCTCTCTGGGCTAGTAAAATGATCATCCATCAAATAGTGTGTTGGTGCACCAACATCACTATGAACAATACTTTTTGGTTAAGGCTATGTCATTGATTCCTGGGATCACTAACCATAAATGATTTGGGGTAGATAAACTATATACCAATGATAATTATCTTACAATTTTCTCATATAATAATTTCATCTATAGGAAAAAACAAAATTAATGATTGATATTTAATAATATCTTATATTATTGATAGTTTTAATTAATGTAACATAGTTTCATTTGAACATTACGTTATTCATCCTATATTTTTTATGAAAAAACACTTCAGAATAACTATTAAATGTTATATCATGGAAAATCATCCTCACATTGGAAGGTTATTCAATAGATTCCAAGTCCTATAATTTTGAGAATGATTCTAGAAATCCCCTCACTTACTGGAATGTAGTAAATCCTTCTTCCTTTAAATTTATTTGATATATAAATGAATAAGACTAATCTGAAAATATTTTCATGTGGTGAAAATCCTTTTTCTTATTATGAACATGGTGATTCAAAGACAATTCTTAGGTGGGGAACGTGGCGCGCACTTGGGATGTTGGGGGCCCCCTATAGGAGTCAGTGTTAGCATCACACATTTTTCACATGAGCCTCATCCCAGTTAGTGAGGACTCCATAAGTGCATCTAAGGGACTAGATATCAAATCTAGATGGAGGTTAATTTATGGGTACTATAGCAGTACTGTAGAAGGTATTGTAGCGGTACTATAGTCGAAACATGCAGTACTCTAGTAGGTACTATAGTGGAAATGTAGCAGGAACTGTTTGGTACTGTAGCAGCTGGGAATATTCCCTCGTTTGGGCCTTCGGACCGCTGATATGGTCCCTAGGTCCTTTATGGCCATCGGGACACCTAGGTCTTCGGGACAAAAAGTCCTTCAGGCCACCTCAAGGCTTTTGTGCCACCTTAAGTACAGATGTCAACCAAACAACCTACAAGGAACATGCTTCAGAAAGAGGATGAGCAAGGAACTTTCAACATAGTAGAAGCTAAACTAATTGAAAGAATGATAGGGTATGGAACCTGCCATCAAGACAAGAATGTGCATGCACGGGAAAACCTAGCTAAACAGCCATGTGAAGGTGGAGAGCTGATTTCACGTTGAAGATGCGGGGGTGGAGCAGTTCCAAGTAGTTAGTTTGGGTTGTATGTAATGTTTGAAGCCTACGGGAAATGAATTCCTCTAAGGCCTATAGACTATGTAATACTCAAGTCTACGAGCCTTATAAGGGTTCCACATCACCCTTTGAATGGTGGATTATCAAAAATCAATAAAACCTAAAAGCCTTAAGTCCATTGGAGTTACATTAAAATTTATATATTATACAATTAATGTGGTACCCTCATCATTTATCTTGTTGCATGATACCCTATCATGTATCCTTTTCATAAGACCCCTTCATGTGACCCCACCGCAATACTCCTTAAAAAAAACCCTCCATGAGACCTCTCCATATGACTTTATTTAGATAGTCCTCATTGATACTTATCCATGAGAATCCTCCACGAGGCTCATCTATGAAACTCCTCTACATTAATAATCCATAATATTCCTCTATGAAACTCATATGTGTGACCTTTTCTTATTTACAGAAATGTCATGACTCTAAAACAAGGACTTGTCCTGATTTCGTGGATCATGTGTTAAAAACACATCTTCTTAAAAACCCAGTGATATCATACATTCATAATAACAATTCAGAAAACTTCTTCTAGGAGATCCTTCTGAAATACCATCTTCTAATTATTTAGATATTGTGACACTAGTGTATGATATTTTTATAATGATGAGAAATAATTTCCTTCAAATAAAACCGCTTAAGTGAACTTCATTAACCTATTAAGTGTGTTTTGTGGGTATTTAAATGCATAAATCAGCCATATTAACTCCAAAAAATGTTTCTAGATATATATTCTACCACCTCATAAACCAACCTTATTTGTATCACATGATCTCAACATGAGATCCAAGTAAAACCACGCAGTATTCAGCAACATTTACTTATTGTGCTTTATAAAATCCCATAATGATATCCAAAGACATTTGTGAACACTACGCATGATCCAATCATGAGATCCCTAGAAAATAATGCTACTAAATACATTGTCTTCCATCACATTTTGTGGATTCATCATGATATCCAAATACCATCATGAACACTTTGTGTGATCCCATACAAATATCAAAATACAATCATAGAATCAAAATATTTTTAGGGAAAACAAGATATATCTATCATTTCTAGAATCTATATCTTCATGTCCCCTTGTGATCTTATATTTATACCCCTTAATAGTCATGTGATATATTAAATTTCATTGTATTATCTTTTCATTAGATCCCCTATAAATTATGTGGTGCCTTTGTGTGCTTGACATTATTTGAACAGGAGATACTCTACTGATCAAACAAATAACATGTTGCGATTACATGATCTCCTTCAACTCTTTATATCTCAAGTGAGAAATCTCCACCTTGGAAGTAAAACACACTATGTGTGGTTCCTTTGGAATTACATGATTTGGCCTGATCTATGGTCACATT
The DNA here is from genome assembly GCA_963277665.1 of Viscum album. NCBI lineage: Eukaryota > Viridiplantae > Streptophyta > Magnoliopsida > Santalales > Viscaceae > Viscum > Viscum album. Next base: position 45,351,920 of record OY728162.1, read on the forward strand.
CATTCTATGTCCACCTGGATTGCAAGATGTGATCACATGATCCCCTCTATGAAAATCCAAACCAACTCTTCATTCCACCTTTGATAACTAGTATTTTTCACAAAATGTCATATCGTGCGGGCAATGGAAATATAACCAAAATCACTATCAAGAAGGGATTATTTTCAACACTAATGAATGTAAAGGATATTACATATAAACTCCACCATATAACAAGGTTGTGGTTAAAAAAATATCCCATATTCTTTAAGAGGAAGTATATCTCTAAAGTATACAATGGGAGTGATATAAACATTTATGCACTCTAGGACAAGAAATATCGGACTTGGAAATAGAACATATTATGCATAGAAACATGATAGATAATGTTCAATATACACAAGAACTATGTAGGAGTAAAAAGGAAGTTATATAACCTGATGCATATGGTTTTCAGATCACCAAAGATGGTGACTAATTATTAGTTGATAAAAATGATCCTATAATCTATAAGGAAGATGGAATATTATCATCCATGTGGTGGTAAGCCATGAATTATAAAATGGATTCCGTGTACTAAAACCAAGTCTAGATTTTGATGGATCCTATAGTGGAAGTAAATCCAGTTGAATGAAAATGGTTTTTCAAAAGGAAACTATACATTTAAAGAAAGGTCACTACCTATAATTCATAACTAGTTTCAAAATAGTATAGAAAGAATCAAGTCATTAGCTATGACAATGATTTTTAGAAAAGATCATTTAGGATAATTATTTGTTGATTTCATTGACTTATGAGTAGAATATTTTTAGTTTTAGAGGTTGGAGCTTAGGTATGATGATGTGTGATAGATGGTATCATGAGTAAGTTTTCATGATCGGGGGGTGTGGGAGAAGGCACCAGTTGATTTTGGATATGATTGTGTTTATGTGAATGGGATATGTGTGGTACCTTTGGAATGTGTATTTGTGAATATTCCTGTATAGACTGAGGACATGTGGTTTTGATGAGATACTTATGGTCATTGAGACCCATATATTTGGATGAAAATATAAATGTCCCTATAGGGTGATGATGAAATTAAGGATGGATAAATTCAAATGCTAACATAAGATATGTGTATGGATATCAAGGAGAGACATTTGTGTGATGATTGAAACTATTGAGGGTTTTCATGAGTTTTAGTATAATGAAATATATATTGTAGGATGTGAAACTCATTATGAATAGTATTTTGGAAGATTTCTTTGGTGGTGGTCTTTTGAGGTTGGAATATTTTGTGATAAATTTTTTTCATTAGTGATTGGAATGAGAGGGAAGACATCTTCCAGTCCTAATTTAATGTAATGGATAGTGTGTGGGATGTAAGATCATATATGGTTTCATTAGACCTATTATAAGGACATTCCTATGGCAGGGAATGACTTAATGGTCATGTGTGTATTACCCTCATATCATAAGGGACATTAGTATGATGAGACTGGTTGTCAGTTAATAAATATATAACTAGATTCTAATGTGAAGGTGAATTCTATATCTCTGGATTCCATAGTGAATTATGGTTTTAATTTTTTTTATATGTTATTAGATGGAGTATGAGAATTAACATTAGGATCACGATGGTCTAGATGTGATATTAGTGTGAGTTGGATCAATGGTACATCTATGCATGGGGTGATAACATGATGAATGGATTGGTTTATTAAATATTTAACAATTTAATTAAATAATTCGTTAGGATTAAACATTTATTTGGGAATTTAGAAGATTTTAGGATGCCTCTCAGGGTTTAGGCATAATAATCAATTGAACTAAAAACGTGTTGGTGTCCAGAGCAGGCATAACTGATGTTTTTTCATGAGATTGGGTGTGTTGGGTTAAAAACTATATCAGGTTCATCATATTGGAAATAATTTACAAACAATTATAGGATTACATAATAATTTCCCGGAAATATGACATATTTGGGATCTTTTCATTGATTATGGAAACTTATCTAATCTAGTTTATAACCAGATACAAGTAGTGGTAAGAATATTTGACTAGTATTTTCACACGATATTGGGTGTGGTGTTGTCGGAACCACACCAACAAGTCATTGGATAGTTGGAATTTCATTTAGTGTGGGATTCCAATGGTATGTAGCAACTTGGATTTAAATTATCCTTTATTAGTGTAACCTTATAGTGGGATGAACTATAGGTCATAGATGAGCTTGTTGAAAACAATGTTGCCTCATGGGAAATATGGGTGTTGTTAAGCATAATACAAGTATTCAGTGATAGAGACTATCTCAATGCTCAAATTTTTCCTCTTAGTTTTACTTTTATTTATAGTTTCATAGTCAAATATTTTTCAACGTTATAGGGTAGAACACAACAAGTTAATGTTTAATTAATTAACTAGGTATGTCATGATTGATAATTTAATGACAAATATAGATTCTTGTGGATGATATGTTTTATTATGGGGTGGTTTAATGTATTGTACCGTTAATGTTTAATAAATTCATTGGATATTTGAACGTTTTTAATATTTGACTCTATGGTAGTGGTTTTTTTAGAACATAGGTTCAGATTGAAATTTTTAGGAGTTTGTTTATCATTAGATTGGGGTTTTGGATAATGTTGAAAGTAATGTGAGGTTTATAAGTGTTCATGTGATCAAGGGTATTAAGATTAAATGATTCATTTACTTATTCTATACATTTTAGAATTTTGGTAAATATGGGTCCCTTACATGAGGTCCTTTGGGGCCCCTTATGTCTGGGGGTGTGGGTACACTTACATAAGGGGCATAACCACGCGTATGTAATATGTGACCCATAAATTAATGGTTAGAAAACTCATAAGTAATGGGATTACCATAAATTAATGGTGTGGGCACCCTTATGTAACCCCCTAGACTCACAGACCTAGATTCAATGTTAATAAACTCATATTTTACAAATTTCTTTGATACCAACTATAATTTACTATATATAATCATCTATAATAACAAAAGAAACAAGAATTATTGAATCATCTATATATGAAGGATATTTTTATGTTTACATATTTAGATATTTTGGAAGAGACATAAGCTGATAAAATATATTTTCATTGTATCAAATAGACAATTTTTCCATTATATGTGATACTACTTAATTCATGATAAGTATTCAATATTTCCAATAAATTCATTCACTTGTGTTATATTTCAATGCATTTCATGCATACATTTATTCTCCATGCCATGTGGAATTTGAAACATAAGAATGGGTGATCTCAAATTCATAGAAAGTAAATCATATAACTCAAGATAACTTGGAGTAAATATTATTATAGAAATATTTATACTACATGAATCCATAATCATATTTAAATGTGGATCATGTTATATCCATTAAAAAAAATGTCTGTCAAAAGTAATGATCCCATACTCTTGCAATGCATAATGTTTTGTAACAAAAACATGATTTCAAGGCCTTATACAAGACAATAAATTTTTGTCAAGACTAGTTAAGACATATTTTTGAATTGTTTTGGAATAAACAAAATAACTATACTTGTTTTTTCTCATGATACCACATGATGCATCGAGGGTGCTTATAATGAAGATCCCCACCCGTCAACTATTTAAGTTCTATACATTCACCATAAGTGACCATGAATAAAAAATACCTAATAAACATTATAAATCATCATCTACAATTGAGTGAAAACATATATAGAATTACTTTATTTTTCCCCATGTCAATAAGAAGGGTTAACATGATCATAAGCCATCCAGAGGAAGAAGGTTGAATATTAAACATTACAAATTCAACATGATAATAATCATCCATATTTTAATTACAAAATATTGAATGACAATAAGTATCCTCATGTCAATAAAATATCATTATTTCTATGTGAACATTATCCAATCTAAGTTATGTAAAATTTAATTTTCACACTACAATGAAATATTAGTTTACAACTACATCAATACTAGAATAAGATGATCATAACCCATCTAAAGAAAGAGAGTCAATGGTTGAAAAAAGAACATATCCAAAGAAGTAAGAAATGTATTTCAATTATTTTATGTGGATGGAATTTATATCCCTAGATAATAGTGAGATAAAACTAAATATTATAATCAAATACAATAATTTATACAAATTATATGAAATAGTTTCGATGAATTATCATAACTCAATAAATGAGAATTGAGTTACAAATGTCATCAAAAATGGGGAAACAAATGAACCACTAGACACATGAATTAGGGAACCTGAGATGGATATTAAATCCCATGAATTATAGGGATTATGTTTAAAATATTGGTAGAGAATATACCATAAAATGTATTCATGGATCACATAATGTATTATATATTAATTTTTTAAAATTGATACCAAGAAAAGAATTTTTAATTGAGTAATACTTTTGGATCATAAAGCCTTGTGGGTTAAAAAATTAAAAATATATTTATATATCATGAAATTAATGGGATTCATGATAAAGTATATCAAATTTCCAATATACAAACCTTCAAATGAAATAGGTATATAAATACAATACTTCTCTTCGAAAATGGAAATTTAAGCAGAAACACTTACATGTTATTCATGAATTGCATTAACATAATTTAAACTAATTTATAATAAACATGTATATCTTAATAATTTAATTTATAAACTTATTCATATCAATTTTCATTCACATTTTTAATAAATAGTCTTTCTCTATATGAAATTTTCCTGTATTTCACATTTGTTGTTTATATTTTGATCATTTGAACTAGTTTCCTAATTTTAGTGCCTATGAAAATTATTATTTACAAGATAATAATTACAATGTAAATATAAATACTATAATATATTATTTATAATTATGTATAACGTTTCAAATTCCATTCATGGGATTTTTAATCCTTATCCTTGAAGATGAAATTGATACAAGGGATGTTTCATTGATTCTTGATGATCAAAGTGTATATTCTGATATAATGAATTAAATATTGATACAGAATCTCAAAAAACCAAAAATATATTATTCAAACATTGATATCATATTGTAAAATTTATTATGTTCCTATAGTCATTTGTGATATGAATTGATTTTATTGTTCAATTAGGCTTTCAAACCGACACAAACATGGACACAAATTGATTTAATGAAAGATTATGAGGTGGATTTTTTTTTAATGTAATTGTAGATGAAGCATTATAATATTATTTAATGTTTAATATTGTGATATATCATAATTTTAGGTATTTTTTTAGTGAAATGATCTATATGAAAAAAAATCACATAAATTGAATAAAAGGGTATCGTCTTAGTGTATATATTTGTTACGATTAAACTTAGGATGATCATTTGTTGATCATATCATTAATATGTCATTAAAGTTATTATTATATAAACATAATTATAAAATAAATATTATTAAAATTCCTTAATAACATCATCAGGTCATTTTTCAACGATAGTAATGGAAAATTAAACACATTTTGTAGTGGAGGTGGTAGTCAGCAAAATGAACAAAAAAAAATTATTTTTCTTACTGGATTGGGTATATGAGTACATATTGAAATTAAAATAATTGTATTAACATTATAGTATATAAATTATAATAATATTGTTAAATTAGTTGGGATATAATAAATTTTATTGAATATTATTATGAAGAAGACTAAGATATTGTTAATGCTCACATTGAGGACTTCAATTTTCCTCTAAAGTCAGCTTATATTTGAAGGGATTAGGATATATGTGATTAAAAATAGGATCATGTTAGTTTTTTATGGTTATAGGGAGAGTAAAATGTATTATTTTAAATGTGGATCTCTAATTCATGTTTTATCATGAAGTGGTTAAATTGTTTCATTTTTATATGTGAATATTACGGTATTTCCAAGAGTTACCCTTATATTTCCAATAATGCCATGACACTATTTTTGGTTCAATGGCTCAAAATTTTTAAAAGTTTAGTATACTCATTCCTTGGTAAATATAAATTTCTACCATACAATTTTAAGACCGTATTAAAATATTTTATGCATTTTAAATAATTTTTTACTCATTTTTCCCCTTTTAATTTTATATTTGTATTTAATTTTAAACCTTTGTAAACAATTTTAAACAAAAATATTACCATTTAAAATTTTCAATTTGAAACTTTTAATTTCAAATGTAAAAAAGATTTTAAAAAATAAATTTTATAAAGGTGTTGAATTTTATTTTTAAAATAAATACACTTTTTTAGTAAATTAAATTTTCGGAGAAATTTGTTTTTTATGATTAATATTTATATATAATATAAAATTATTTGGGATATATATTTTAATGACTTAAATTGAATTATTATAAAATTTATAATGTATGTGAGGCTTCCATTGATATCCAAAATATATTCTCCCTTTAAAAATAATTTTTTAAATGAAAATCCCAAAAGGTAGTTTTTATATTAAAGTAACATTTCAGTTATTTATAAAAATGATTTCCATAGGTTCTCAAATTTCAAAAAATATTCTAAAATGAAAAGTTTCACTCCAATAATTCATATTTCACTAACTAAAATGTTTTATAAATTTCTAGGTCATTATTATACAATGGTAAAGTCATATAAATTACTTGTGTTAAGAAAACCATGTTTTTTAATATAAAATGTTTATTTTCGAAAAAAATATCAAAAATTCATACTAAGTAAATTTTCATTTGAGGGATTAAAAATTAGGTTTATTTGTAGTGATTTAGAATTACCAAATTTATTAAATTATATTATTATTAAAATCATAAAATATAATGAAAATTTTTTTTTATCAAATTTTTTTTTTCAAATATTAACTATTATTATTTTTATTTCATATGCTTTACCAAATAATTTGATATTAACTAATTAAAAAAATACAATATATCATTATTAATCATATACTTCATTAAATAGATATGCATAAAATAATAAAATTAATTTTTAGAATGATACCTTTCAAAATATTAAATGATTTTATTAGTCATTTATTATAATATAATTGATGTTAATTCATATCAATCATAGAATTTTTTTTGTATAGAAATATAATAAAAAAATTGGATGCTTCAATTTTTTCATGAAGATTCAACAATTAGAATTTTAATGGTCATACATAACTATTTATATTTTTATCTAAATGTATTTTCGTGTTGTTTTAGTTCGGTATTTCATGTGGAAGAAGATATCAAATATGCCAAATTATTTAAGGATAAAAATTTATTATAATTTTTGGGTTTTATATTCCCACCACAATAAATAAATTTTCTCTATGCTATTTGAATCATTTTATTTTCTATAGATAACTCATAATTCACTATACATCGCTATACTATCATGGGTTTATTTAGGTTGTCCAATGATAGTTATCCATATGAGAAATTATTATATGAAATTTATAAATAAATCTTACCCACTCTCCATTTTACATAAAATTCAGTAAAATCATGTTGATCTATATCCAAATGTAATAAAATCACACAAATCATGAGAGTGACTTATATGATAAACATAACACTAGGGGTTTTTATTTACAAATCAATATCTGAGTGTTTTATAAAAGGTACATGACATAGGAGGCTATAAAATCAAGACTAAAAATTACTATTTGATTTTTTTTATTAGTAGTTTCATAGGATTTTCCTTGTTCTCGTGGTATTTTTTGATTATCTCCCTCATTTTCACTCAGATTTGCACATTTAGTTTCATAATTCTCAACTTACACACAATTGAAGCATTGAATTTTTTTGTTTCTCTATTTTCCTTACACTTGTGAGTCTGATGAACTTAGAATCTACACTTACAGAATTTACCCATTACATTAAGGATACATTAACAATGTTTCATCATACATGTTTGGAATTTCAGAAACTAAATCATTTTTTCTTTATCATCATCATCAGTCTAACTTTGATGGGACACAAAGTTTCTCTTCCCCTATGGGTTTGGGAAATCGAATGTGTTCACATTATTAATCATATTTCCTAATAGATGGTTTGGGATAATCAGAAGGTTTCTTATTCCACAAAAAAATTTATTAGGATGATCTTTGAGGAAATCCTCAGCTTCTCCCTCACACACATTCTTCCTTTAATATCTATCAATTAATTAAAATAAATTATTTAACATTAGTGATTATTATTTCAAGAGAATAATCAAAAATAACAATAGGAAAATTTATGATCAATATGAATCACTATATATCATTATCATGTCAGACTATTATTCATACATGTAACCTTGTATTGGACTAATTTCAACCAATATCATTCTCAGTTTAAAATACATCATTATTTGTTCATAATATATTACTTTGAGTTGGTTTTTCTCATAATATTTATCCTAATAAAAAAATAGATATACAAATTACCATGAACATCATTAAAATATTCTAAACCAACAATTATTGAATTATTTTATCTCTAAATGTAGTTTATCTTACCCCAAAAAAGATTAGTCATTAAAACAATCACATACCTATGTAATTATGTACCATATTCATATATTCTAAATAACATCCCTTTCCAAAAAAATATTTTAATTTAAAATTAATTAAAACAGAATGATATTATATATTCTATTAAAAATATACACTATCATGGACACTCATATATTATTATCAACTAGTTCATAAGGTCTAACACTAGTCATTATATATCATAATCCAAAAAAACTGATGAACTTCTCCATAAATATCATGAATCAATTATAAATCTCAAGGTTACCAATTTTTATCAAACTCATATATAAAAATAAGAACCATATTTATTATCTCATCATTATATATTTATTAAATATAAGAGATATAATATCCACAAACATGTGTTCTCCAATAATTATTCCTAAAAATATAACTTTATCATAAAATTTTTTTTGAGTTTATTAATCCCATTTAATACATTTTTCTATAACATTAAATTAAAACTAATAAAAAAATTTCATTAATTTTTTTCACATATTCTTTATAATGATTCAAATATTCTAAAAAATCATTGATAAATAATCACTAGTGAAAATAGATAAATGTTTTAATATTATTAAAATATAAATCTCACTACCTTAGGAGAACAGTAATGTCACATTCACCATCATATTTGGAAAATTATATTACTCATAAAAATTTTATTATGTTCCCTTATTTAGAAATATGTTATAGATTTTTTATGGAATCATATCTTTATGAACATAATTTTTGTGGTCATATTTCGACCAAATACTAAAACCCAAATTGTTGTGGTAATATCCAAAATATTAATATGATATTATCAATATAAATATGTATTCCACTATGACATGTTTTTGACATATGATAATTTGGGATAAACCTATTTATTTTTTTAATCCTTGTTTATCCATAGCCATTTTTCCATTAAGTTCTATATACTATTTATTTATCATTAATATTAAATACGTAATAAAGATTTGTATAAAGATTTTTCTTAACCAAACCATATCTGCCGGAAGTGTCTTTCTAGGAATTTTGTATTAGGATAATTAACCATGAACCTTAATGTTTATCTAGTTAATGATCAATAATCATTTTTTTGAGTTGAATAACCATAGATATATTTGTGCCACAGGTAAATCCACTTTCTAGTATGTAGAGAGTGATTCATTTCAAGGAAAAATCACATATTCTACACTTTATCAAATTATCAAGATGTTATCCAATTCTAAGTCATATTTCTCTTGTATTCCCTAATATTTTCTTATCTTCATCCAAAATTAAATGTGCATTAATTTAATAACATGATAACATATATTTATTGGAGTGGGTTATCTATAACCTTGAAATTGTTATCAAACATATCTTTTGTGTCCTAAATTATCTACAACAAACACCTTAATATCAAATGATAAAAATATTTTTTTGAAACCAAATGTGATGTCCCAAAACCTCAATCATAGATCTAGTGCTCGTAAACTCATAGTTCACATAATGTTTTGTATACCAGATAGAAAGTATAAGATCTAACCATTTGTAACTTCAAAATATAAAATACATATTGAATCTATTACATCTGAAAGGATTTTTTAGGTATATAGATTTAGATAAATAGAAAAAAAATTATACTTATAAAAACCATGTCCTTTAAATCAAATGGACAGTTTTAATAATATATACAACACTATTTAATTCATGATAAGACCTCAACCTCTTCCACAAATTATTTCACACATTTTGAACTTCTAAAGATGTCGTAGAGAAATCATTTCTCCATAACCTAGGGAAATGTAAATATACTAATTGGGGAAATCAAATGACCAGTAAGGGAAATATATAACTAAATCAGTTATGGAATAAATATTATGGTTGTAATATCTATACATTAGGAATAAATTTTCAATGTGAAATTTATATCATTATATATATATGAAAAAAATGAGACCTATTATATCATTAATACTGATCTCATTCTAATGGAATTTAGAATTCTAGACATTAAAAATCTTCTTTCAGTGCCTTGTTCCTTGAAATTTAGTTGTAATCAATACAATAGTCAAAAAGTATTTCATAAATGGGTAGGTATACACCAAATATCATCACACGTTTTTTTCTCATGAGACATGCTAATTTATTAAGGGGATATATAACATCATTCCCCAACCATCATGTATTTATATCTAATGCATTCACCATAACATAAAATGAATAAACCATAGATAATAAAAAATTTTCAAATAATAATTTGTATTGAAAATAATTCTAATAATTTCCCCATTCCATTAAAAGGGAAAAACTAATCATAAACCATCTCGAGGAAGAAGGTGGATGGATAAACATTACATAATCAACACTAAAAATAGTCATCAGTATTAGAATAATAATATCCAAAATATAAATACCTTTCACCATGATAATAGAATATTGTAATTTATATTTTAAGAATATCCCATATGAGTTATTTAAAATTAAATTTTCACACTATATGGAACAATTAGTATACTGATATTTCATTATATTAATAACATGATCATAATTCATCAAGAGAAATAATGTGGATGATTTTAATATAAAATATCACAAGAAGTGAGAACTATTTATCATGAGGGTATACATGATATGAATTCATATACATAGGAAGAAATAATATAAATCAATATAACATATTTAATGGTTATAATTTAACCATATTATATGAAATAAGTAAAAAATTGATCATAACTCAGTGAATAAAAATTTTAGTAACCAAAAATACTCACTACCGGGGAAGCAGATGAATCAATAGACACTTCAATAAGGGAAAATGATATTGAATGTAAATCCTATTAAAAAATAAGTTTATATTAAAAATAAATCCATGGGCATTTAATACACCATATAAAATATAAATGGTTTAAAAAAATTTATTATTTCTCAAAGAAAGAATATTGAGACCAAAAAAACCCTAATGACATGAGTTACACATTTAGATCATAAAACCCTGAGGGATAAAAATAAAATTTATATTTATATACAATTAAATTTAATTTATTCTTGATACAATATCTCACATTGGATGTATAAACACCTCAAAAATTAAAATAGGCATATAATTATAGTTCTTGTCTCAATAAAGGGAAATTTAGATGGAAACATGTGCCTAGTGTTCTCAAATTAGAGAAACATACTTTAACCTTTTATATCAAAAAAATTATTTATTAATTAATTAAATCATAAGAATAATCATATATATTTTCATTCATATTGTTCATAAATATCCACTATCTATACAATTTTTTTAATTTTTTATAGTGTGATTATAGTTTTGACCATTTATTGTAGTTTCATATTTGTGGTGTATTTGGTCATTCCACTTTCAAAGTTCATAATTACTATATAATTAAAATTATTTTTAGGTATGATTAATAATCATATTTGTTTTTTCAAATTCCATACAAGAGTAATTTAATATATATCATTGAAGATGAAATCGAGACAAGGCATATTTTGGCGATTCTTGATGTTTGAAGTGTGTTTTCTTAATTAATGATGTTAATACTGATATAATATATGAAAAAACTAAACAATATATATATTCACACATTTATATCATATTATACTAGTTATTATATTCTTATAGTCATTCATAATATAAATTTATGTTATTGTACAACTAGGTGGTTGATCCGACACAAATATGAAAATACAATAACTTAATGAATGATTATGAAATGTTTTTTTAATAATATCATTGTAAACAATCATGAAGATAATATTCATTGTTTGTTATTTTGATATTTCAAAAAATATATTAATTATAATAATAAATAATTAATATCAAAACATATCATTATTTGAATAAAATATTAACCTCTTAGTACACATATTTTAAATGATTAAATTATCGATGATCATTAGTTGAAAATTCAATTAATTGGTTATTAGATTTTTCATAATAGAACCATAATGATATCATAAAAATAACTCTTATCCTCTATTATCTTCCTTATATCATCCATGTAAGGTTTTAACTGAAAACAAAGCATGTTACATCTTGGAGGAGGTAGTCTGCACAACATGCATTCAATGATTTTTATTTTCATAATCGATCTATTATATGAATAAATAATGATAATAACCATTATATAATAATATTATAGTCTAAAAAATAAAATATAATAAATATTTTAGTTTGGATATAATATATTTTAAACAATACATTAAATGGAAAACTAATAAGTTGATAATACTCATATTAGGGACTTGATTTCTCTTTGAAATTATCCATAAATATGAAGGTCATAGGGTAACAATAAGTGAATAGTGAATTAAATTTATGGAATTTTGTTTTAGTTATAGTAAAAAGTCATATTTTTAAGTAGTAATTTTAAGGTAACATGTGCCTTGATGTGGTGAAGATGTTACCTATTTATAACTAATCAAATGTCTATATTTAGGAGTAACCCGTAAATTTTGAATAATGTCACAACACTATTCTATGTCCAATGGATCAGAAATATAAAAACTATTAGGTTAAATTTTTATTGGTAATAAAAAATCTCATCAATTAAATTTTGGTGTCATTTATTAAATTTTTTAGGTCTTTTACTATAGGTTAAAGCCAACATATCCTTTTACCTTTTCCTTTTGTAATTAATTTCTAACCATAGAAAATTATTTTTATGAAAAAGATTTATATTGATATTTTGAGATAATTTGATACCTATAATTTCATATTTAAATCTAATTTTATCATATGAAATCTATAAAAGTTTGAATATTTAAATTTAAAATAATTACACTTAATCACGTAAAATATGTTTTATATCAAATAAATTTTTGATGTGTTAAATTTATATATAAGATAAAATTATCATCCATACTAATTTTAATGACATAAAGTGTATTATTAAAATATAAATAATGTATATTATTCTTTAATATAATTCCAAAAAAGAATCTCCCTTGAAAAAATTGTTTATTCTAAGATAATATTGAATGTTTTTTTTATGTTAAACATTTTATATAGTTATAATTTTTTCCCAAAGGTTTTCTATGTTAAAATTATTTTTTGAAATGAATAATTTTATCCCTAAATTTCATAGGTTTTTTAATATTTTTAAATTTAAAGGTAATTCTCATACAATGGTAATGTCATAAAAACAATATTTTTTCGAAAGACCGTAATTTTTTACTAAAATCTTTCATTTTATGAAATAACACAAAAATTAATAATAATTCAATTTTAATATTATTAATTTAAAAATTATTTATATTTTATTTAATTTCAATTTGAAATATTTCTAAATTAAATTTTATAATAAAACCATAAATTATAACTAAAAAACTTTTTTATTATAAATAGACATTTTAAATTATTATTTTCATTATTATCATTTAATATGAGTAAAAACTAATGCAATGTTAAAAAACTACTAATATCAATTATTATTTACCATAATTCACCAAATTTATCATGAAATATAATTTCATATCATAATAATAATTTTTTAAAAATTTTATTTTCCAAACTATAAATTATATGATTAGTAATTTTAGGTAAAATAGTTGAATTAAATTCACATTAAATATAGAAATTGTTTTCAATATTAATATAATTTATAAAGTGGGAACTTATATTAATTTTCAATAATTCAATGGTTTTGTTTTTAATGGTTATACAAAAATATTTATATTTGAATCTAAATGTATTTAGGTTTAATATTAGTTTGATGTTGTGTGTGGATTAATATATTGTACACATTGTCTTACTTATGGGTAATAATTTATTATAATACAGGGGTGTTACACCTTAGGTAATGGGTGACCTACATGTTGATGGTGTTTCTGCCCTTAAATAAGGGATGTAAATTACGTTAAGTGATCAACCACCCTTATGTTAAGGTTGAGCTTTATATTAATGGTACAACCTCCTTTATGTATGGGGTAACCCTTACATAAAGGGTAAATCTATAATTTCATAAATAACGACCATTACATAAAGAAAATAATATATAAATTTAAAAAATATGAAATAAATTATGGTTATTTTTTAGGTTTTAAACATTTTAAAAGGGGAAATAATGGGTTTCTAGGTCTCACTATGTAGTGGATCATAAGAAAAAATCAACACCATCTTAGGTGGGATATCACTCAATTATTTTAGGAATTGAACATCATTTAGTCTAAAAGAAATCTAAAAGTGAATCCAGTAATCTAAAATTTTCATTACCTGGTCTCTTTCCATCCTCCTTACTATAAATTTATGTTGACTAAAGGTAGGTCTTGGGTGATGAGTTCTCTGAATCATAGATCAATCATATCTGTATGAAGAGGATTTGTTTTTTCATAGTTAAATGAGATCCCAAGACGTTGATCACACAATTTTTTTATTTAAAATTCTATTTCACATACATGGTAATATTTATGGTATTTGTATTTTTTTCAAATTAATTACATAAATTGAGGTGATAATTGGGTTTTTTTGTGTTGATTTTAAGAAAAAATATTGGGGGTTCTTCGCAACCCATTAATCAAGGATTTGGTCGTATAAAATGATATAATGATATATTATATATTGTGAATATTTTAATTAAATTTAAAAATTATTTATAATTGTTTTATTTATAAAAGAATGAAATTTTTTATAAATTGACTATAATTTATTAGTTTTAATTTATGGATTGAGATAGTTTATTAGGAGATAATTGGAGGATTGGATGAGTATGATAAATATTTAGAAACTAATTGAAATAATGGAAACACACTATATAGTAGGTGGTCTCTTCAGTACACCCCAATGGTAAATAAATATTTTTTATACATATGTTATATCTGGTATCACTAGCGAGGTTGATCCTCCATTTATTAGATAAATTATTTTATTTAAATAAATTCTTAGGGATAGTCACAAGTTTGAAGAACCGTGACTGGAACTTGTGTATATACTTGATTTATCCACTGATAATGGATGATGGATTGGTGATAAATATATGAATTCAGATTTATGGACCCTTAGGGGTAGTAATTCAATGAAATGAATGAATATATGGGCCCTTGGAATAAGGTTCCTTTAGGTCCCCTGAGTATAGACAATAATGGACTGGGTGTGGATAAACCAATGTTCCACCTAAAAACATAGGGGTAGGTCATGATGAATTTGAGATGTCTAATAACCTTGGAATTGAATATTCATTAATAGGTGAAGTGTTATATACCCATCACTATGTGAGTTCCCATGATGGTTTACCTTGGGTAGAGTTCTGGTAGGTCGGTTCAGAAGAATGACCTAGGATGACCTTGGGAAATAAGATAGGCATGATGTTATCTCTTAATGTAATTCAAATGGGGATTATTCTATGAGATCAGTGAGGATATATTGTGATTATAATGATATTTAGGGATCTTACATAATCTATATAATGGTATTTTCCTGAAAAAATGTGGTGAAGATCAAGGAACACTTGTATGGTGTCAGTGGTATAGTGTGATTTAAGGGAATTCAGTGGGTTCCCATGTGATATGTTGACCCTTTTAAGCATTATGGTTTGAATGTTTGTGTTTTAGATATTTGTTTTCACTATATAATATGGAGGTAAAAGATTTGATATCGATTTATATTTAACGATGATTAGATGGGATAACATGGGATAGATATATTTCCCTTGATTGATCATTAATGAATTCACCGGATAATTTGGATTCATCTTTTAACTAGATAAAATGGAATTCCTTTGAAGTTACACAAGATATAGTTGTAAGACTGATAAAAGGAATTCATAATATGTGTTTCATTCAACTATTTATTCTTGATAATATGGAATTCTTAGGAGATTACTATGGATTCATCTCTATTCCTAAAATATGGTATTCACTAGATTCCTGAGGTTCTTGTTCTTTAGGCTTGATATGATTGGATTTTTCTTGATCTTGCACCAACCACCAATAAATTAGGTGTTAAATATCCTATGGTTAGTCCCAAAGATAATTATTGATCTCAATGGGTTAGATACTAACAAAAATGATTCAAAATGAACAACACATGAATGATTTTTATTAGGGAGCATAACTTAATAAAAAATATATCACCTCTAATAATTATATCATGACCCATAAATTTATTATATTTCCAATAAATTTAATAAATAGATTCAAAATATAAATGAGAAAAATGGATCATAACCAATAAAAACATAAATTTTAATATAAAAAAAAATAATACTGGAAAAAATCATAGAAAAATAGAAGTCTAAGATGGCTGACCCATCATCATTAATGAAATAAAAAAACCAAAATATCTAATGCAATATACATGTGGGATTTTGGTAACCAATGATCCTAAACTCCATAATCACTAATAATCGATCAGGTTAAAATGAAAAATTAACCTGGAATGTAATAATCAAGGGCACAAATCTGTATAATAATTCTACGTAAACCACACCCCATGTATAAACTTTACATAAAAGAACCATTTCTTTCTAATTTGAAAATTTCATATAAAGTATGATTCTAATCATATTCAAAATAATATCATTGGTGGTAAGATGTTTGGAAACATTTAATATAAAACATTGATGTTAAACATTTTTGGAAAAAAATTATGAAATTGAATATAGGAGAGTCAACTTAAAAAAGTAGACATTTAATTTTATAGAGGTAAACCAATTTTACCTAAAAAATAGAAACACCATTGTAAATAACCACAAACATCAATCATTATGAAATTATAAATAGTAATCCTAGCTGAAGTGATCATGGGAACACCACAAAATAATGTTGTAGATTTAGGAAAACACTAATAATTTATCCATCATACTAGAATAGATGGTAAAATCTAAAATCCATAATGTACTATCATAGACAACCTAAACTAATTGAGGGTAGAAAATCCAATGTAGGGACAGATCCATATTAAGGTCCACTAAATAGAGCATTATCCTATTCTAGTACACCATGGGTATCTGGACATTCCTCTACAAATTCTAGGTTTCCCATGGCATGTCAAAGGGAGGTGGTAAATCAATAGTAAAAAATAGTGACATGAAAATCATACATACATATTTATATGTATATATATTCATACATATAAGGAACTGGAATCATAAGTATGACACACATCTGAAATCATAGTTCCTAAAAAAATTCACCAAAATAAATATAAATATATAATCCCATGATAAGGAAATAATTCCATCGTCTAAAAGGGTTATGGTTTCACGAACAAATATTTATATAAATACAGATTTTAAGGTTATATCTGGGCCTCACATTTATTCTTTTTAAAATCATTTTACATATAATTATATTCTAAACCACTCATTAAACCATAGAAAAAATACAAAACAGTTTAATAGTTTTAAAAATCCATTTTTAATAACAATACATTCCACTAAAAAAATTAACCCCTTCAAAATTGGTTTAAGGACAAAAAAACTCTAGAGTAATTCAAAATCGCCTTTTAAATTCTACTCATTTAAATTTTCAAAAAATAGATTTTTAAAACTGAAAAAAACCAATTAACTTGTATTATTGAAGAGAAGAACACTTTGCATTCAATTAAAACCAACTATGAATATAGTTTACATATAAAAATTTCAATTAAAACATATAATACTATCATTAAACAATAAAACATGTATATAAAGATAACGTAATAAATGGTTGCGGAATTAGTAATTAGATCATGGGGAAAACCTACCTCAAGTCATTGATTTCACAAAGATAGGTATTATTCCACCCTTTAATGGATAGAAAAATCATTAGGGAACAAACTCAAACCATAAAATAACTAATACCTTAAAATAAAACTTGAGGAAATAGAGACCAAGGTCATTGGGGCCTAATTAAGGTATGAAACAAGAGATAAAAGGATGAAATAGTGGATATGAGGTTCTTTGAAGAGTCTATCATTAATGAATCGACATAAAGTACTGATGAATCCCACATGAAATCACCTTTAAAAAGACGAAAATAAATGATAAGGAAATCTGGGTTTTAGGAATCAAATGAGGGGAGGAGGAGATAATAAAAATGTTTAAATAAGAAGTTGTATAAAGTAGAAATATTATTTTAAAATTTTATTATACACATACCTCGTCACAAACATATTATCAATGGAATGATGCACTTTCCAAGGATCCCCTAAGATATATCCATCCATTTACAACTTGGAGGTTCCTTGTATTGTTTAGATACTACTCTTGGGGCCCCAGGACACCATTACACAACCTGAAGGTTACCGCATAGTCCTTCACCAAGAGAGGTGTATACACTAGGCTGCCTAATCCATGTCATAGAGTAAAAAACCACTATATACAATATATATTCCCCATATAATAACCCTAGAGTCCAAAATATGTCCTATTCTTGTCTACACTATTGAACAATATTTCTCCACTAGAAATCCCAAAATCATTGGCAAAACTATGAAATTGGACAAACTATGTTAGAGATCAATAATTAAGTAAAATAAATATAACTGATGTTGGTTTGTGATAACTCTCCCCACCATAAAACATTCTCCCCTATGATTGGTTCATTATATTTATTTTATTAATCGAAATGATATGATTTATCTTTTTTTACACAATTTTATTCTCAAAAAAATTGAACCCATAACTAACACCAGATTAAATTTTAAGATACTAACTAGTAAAAATAATCCACAAAACTAAAACCATATCACATGGATAATATAATGACACAAACAGTAACCGAATGAGTCAAGTTCAAGAAAACAATGGTTTTCTCTACGCTATTTTAGATATCCACAAAAACATCAATTTTCACAAGATTTTAATTACAAACATAGTAAATTAAAATAAGGGATTAAACTCATGTCCCACTAGCCAGATAACACTTAGAACCATAAAATAAAATCCTTAGGTACCTCCACTAAAATTTATAGTCTCAAGTGGAGATAATCTTCAACAATAATTGTTAGAACATTACTTTAATCATATTTCATTGAGTTTAACAAAAGTAAAATAAAAAAAGATAATAAATTAATAATAAATCAAACAAAAACATTTTCAATATCAAATTTAATTAGTTGAGCCCAGTAATCCATTGAGTAACTTGATCTGATTTCACAATACCTCTAATATACTTCATTTAGAAAACTTCTTTATGATTTAAACATCTATAATCATTATTGGTATTTTATTCATTCTAATATAATGTGTATTTATTATATATCTTGTTGTACTAATGTGACACTAGTGTCCCACACTGGGATGAAACCTATGAGATACCTAATGGAATCTTAATACCACATCCTATATTCTAAGTCTCAGTATACTTTCCCTTTTAATTATTAGATATCCCTTTACTACTCTTTTAAATATATTTAGGTTCATCACCCTCAAGATTTCCTATAAATAATTCCTCAACTTCAACCACCTACCTTACAAATCCTATATACGGGGTAAAAAATGATCCAATAACCTAGATTGTAGATTTATTTGAAGACATATTTAAATATATTTAGCCTTCAAGGAATCAATGAGTTCTAAATTTTTCATATAAGGGACTAGATCAATGAAATTCAAAATATACTCTACTAAAAATAGATCATGGTGTTAGAGGAAGTAGAACTCTAAAATATTTTCCACCTTAAAAACTTCATAGAAATATCATTAGATTAACAATTACATAAAACTATTTAGTGAATTATTCCCTCAAGGAATATACCAAACAATGGATATATATGACTTCCATATCAGGACTTCAAGTATAATGGTTACAAATTTAATCATTAGTGATTAAAGAAACATAAGAAACCCAAATATCTCATCAATACATTTAAACCATTTTTCTAGTTTATTGGAATTTGGATAGTCATGAAAGTGGGTGGAATAAACATCAAGAACTCTAGAAGTAAATAATTAGGAATATCAATTGAAGGGTTCACTAGTAAATAGAAACTCTTAACATCCCATTTGAAATCCATTGAGGCTTTTTGGGGCCATAAACAAAAAAATAATAGAAATCCAAAACACAATCTAATAAAATAAAAATATCAAAATCTCCAAGATCCAAACACCATGGAATCATAATAATGTCTATATATCAATTCTAGGGACATTATATGAAATATACTCACCCTACTTTAAAACAAATTTTAAATAATAACACATAATTAATCAATCCTTAAATAAAAAAACTATAACCCTTTGATCAAAATATCCCTAGAAAACCTTTTTCAAAACTCACATTACCATATTAAATTGTAAACTGACTCACTTGCCACTTAAAAATATTCTTGTACATAGGTTACTCATGGCTTGTCAACCCATGTTATCAAACCACATACCAGTAGATTAACACATATTTTTATTACCCAAAAAATCATACAAAAAATGAAACAATTTAATGGAACCAGAAAAATCATCCACTAAAGTTGAAATATATCACAAATAAATTAAAATTACACATACATCAAGACTCAAAACAAATAATTTCCATCACAAATAAAGGTTGGGTTCTAATGTTTTGTCTAAATATATATTTATACGTACACCCATTCTTCTAATAGTTATATCTACAATTTACCTACTTTTTAAAATAATAAACCACACTCTAGTACCTTTTTCCCAAACTATCCTCATCTACCCCTAAATGGGGAACATCAACTGGCCTATGGAAATGTTCAAATGGAGTTTTTAGACCATAGGGGATAGAAATATGCATCAAATAATTATAATGAACATGATTCCAATAGTTTTTCATTAGAATCATGATTTAGTAAGTGTTGGAACACATTCAAGAATTATAGTTGTACCCATCCATACATTTTATGTCTAAGATAAGTCAAATAAATGTTTCAAATTCCAAATTAGAAAAACAAAGAACATCTATGATAAATATAAAACTCAACATAATAAAAATAATTTTTGGAAGAATATTAGATATCACAAAAAAGATGATTGAGGTAGATATAAAATTAGTAGTAAAAAATAAAATACCAAAGTACATAATATAATATCTATGTTAACATGTGGTCACCAACCATCCTCAATACCATCATCAATCCATGAAAATCAAGGTTGAACCAAAACATGAACAAGAAATGTGTGAATGAAAATACTAATAGTAATGACAATTAAAACAATCCCTATGGATAACCATTACTTAAAATATTCATTTCATGGTAGTTTTAAATTAATTTATCATGTATGATTCCCCTCTCATTAAAATGAAAATCACATGATATTAGTAATTTGGATACATTTCTATTAAAAAGATTATGATATATTATTCAACTAAAATGATCATTTTTTGATTTTAAATAGTGAAGAATAATATTATGTAAATAGATATTTCTTTTTAAAGAGTTAATCCATTTATTTTTATTAAAAGATAAGTGAAAAAAATAATATAACCAAAAAAATAATCATAATAATATTATAAATAGTTATAAAAAAGTGGAATTGAGTATGAAAAAACATTTGAGAAAAGGGAAATACTAGAAAATTAATAAATCATGATCTATAATATTGGTATACATGATATATTCTAGACAATCTAACACTCTACCATAACATAAAAATCCTAAATGAGGTTGAAAATCCTATGGTATGGTTTTATCCACAATATGGTATATTAGATATATAATGATTCTAATATAATACATCATGTGTATCCTAAAATACCCTTATATACTATAGGTTTTCCAAGGCATGTGAAAGGGAGGTGGTAAAATCAATGATAACAAGTTGTGTCATGATATTAATATATACATATTTATTGGAATACTTATATATATAGATAGATTTTTAGATATAAAATAAATTAGACCCATAATCATTCAATACCTATGAAAAATACAATCCACTAAAACACCCATAGTTTCTTATATAAAAATAAAATCCACCATTAAATACTCAAAACCCAAAGCCATGAGGGACATAATTCTAGGATATGGTCTTTTTAGAAAACTATATTTAAAATTACGCTCATCCCTCATAGTAATTATTTTTAATATAATTTTCTATAGAATAGGCATTAAAACCACTCAAAATACATTATAAACCTTATGATGAATTTTAATATCTTTAATTAAACCTTTATAATAAATAATTGGGTAATTAAAATAAAGGTAACCCATTGAAAATTATTTTAAGGACCCAAAACACTTGAATAACTCAAAATCACTTTTTAAATCTCTTCATATTTTTTTCGAAATAATATATGTTCATGGTATTTGTGAAAAAATAGATTGAAATTGTATACTTAAATGGAGTAACCCTTCACATTCAATGGAATAGAAGTGAGAACCTTGATTAATTCATCAAAAAATCAATAATGATATTTAATACCACCATTAGATATCTAAAAATTAAATATAAAAATCATGGAATCAAAAGTTATTCAGTTAAATATTAAAACATGGTAAAAAAAATTCCTCAAATCATTCATTTTACAAATCAATGTATTATTCCAACATTAAATGGAAGGAATGATCCTTAGGGATCTCGGATGAATGATAAAATCACAAAAACCATAAATAAAAATATATCCAATAGAGACCTAGGTTGTTGAGACCTTAATATTAAACGAAACAAGACATAGTAGGATAAAAAAATAAGATATGATATGATTTTTAGGGATAAAACCTGATGAATGACACTTAAGTATTGAGGAAACCACCATGGAGTCACCTTAAAAGACAAGAGAATGAAGGTAAAGGAGAGTTGTGGTTGAGGCTCAAAATGAGGGGACGAAGAAACCAAATAAATTTTAAAAACTAAAGTCATGTATAAATTTAAGATGACATATTTAAAAACTAGGCAGACGTTGACCACACTGCATACCTAAAATTTATGGCATGGATCACCCTTCCTATGAATCCCTATTGTCTATTCCTCCATCTATGTTGTGGTGGTGACCTGAATGGTAGGGCCACTACTCCTAGGGTCCCAATCCCCCACTATGTACCCAAAAGGTTGAGGTATAGTCTACATGAAAGGTGATGGGCTTTGAGATAGTATCTATAGGATATTAAATGTCTTATCTCACTAGAACAAGGGTAACATCAAAGAAGCAGGTGATTAGTTAATTTTTACATTTATGTATATGAATATTTATTCTTTATTTCTACTGATATAACATTTTTTTGTCTTATTTTATAATCTTACACTTTTCTTTTCATTGTAGATATTTTTTTTATAAGGACTAAATATTTAGTATTTATGACTATGGAATATTTATCGTAATATTTTCAAAGCTAGGAATTGATTTAGAGAAAACATATGGGACGTATAAGGAATTTATACGGTGATATTAAATGTATTTTTATATTTTAGTGCACACTCATGTGTCATTTCAGTTTAAATGTTTTCCCAATCGCACGAGACGTCATATAGTAAATTAGAGACCATTATTGTTTCCCAAATGTAGGGTTTACCATTGCAATGACATAAGGTTGAATGAAATTGGGAAAACCCAATATTTTCATGGATATATACATATATTGAAATATATATAACTTTTTTAATAGCTTCTGTTACGTGAAACTGTAAGATTAAATGAATCGTGATATACTTCTTAAAAAATATTATTTTTTAATTTTATCACCTATTTGATAAATGTGAAATTATAAATAGTATTATCAAATTAATGAATTATATAAAATAAAATTACTCAATTATTTTTTATTTAACACACAAATTTGGGTAATTTCATTCTATTCTTGAAGAATACAATTTCTCCATAAAAATATTGCTATTTTAAGAGAATATTTTAATTTTTTGTTTGAAATTTTTTAAAAAATTATTTTAAAATTTTGGTTTAAATCATAAAACCTAATTTATATTAGGGTTATATTTTTGTATATCTCAAAAAAGGTTGTTTTTTCAATGAATAGTGAAAATCATGTTATTAGTGATAATTTTATTTTATTTACAATTATTTAAAAAGACAAATTATGTTTTGGTTTATTTTTAAAATTTAATTAGTTCCTTTTTATTTGAAATTATCTTATTATGGCTTTTAAATAGATTTTATACTTCAATTTATCATACAAAAAATTTATATTTAAATATATAATTTTTATGAAAAAATATATTCATTATATTTTTTCAATTTGATTTTAAATTCAATTCATAAAATTATATGTTTTGAATCATGAAAAATGGTTTTTTTATTTGGAATCAAATTGTCCAAATTTTATAAATTGGTTATTTTTCAATTTGGTTAAAATTTATAGTAACAACAGTAAAATTTTTCACCTCATTAAAGAGTAAATTAGGTTTATTTTGGGTTAAAATAAGTGATAAGGAGATATTTTTTCCTCCTAATTATTATTGGATAAAATTAATGCACATTGTGTCACCTTATTATTAAAAATTATTACTTTAATGGAATATTTACTCTGAATATGACTTATATATTTTTTAAATAAAAAAATATGACAAAATGTCAGTATCCTTGTTTTGAATATAATATATG
This sequence comes from Viscum album, assembly GCA_963277665.1. Classification (NCBI taxonomy): domain Eukaryota; kingdom Viridiplantae; phylum Streptophyta; class Magnoliopsida; order Santalales; family Viscaceae; genus Viscum; species Viscum album. The sequence continues at coordinate 45,376,773 of OY728162.1, forward strand.
TGTACACATATGGTAAAAAATAAGTTATTAATGAATATTATTATTTATTTCATTCATATTTAAATTTTATTAATTATTTTAATTTATCTTCAATTTAATGAAATTATATAATAATCATAAATTCCTTCACAATTCCAAAATAGTAATTATTCGCCTAATGGATATATCAAATAAACGATATTAAAAATAGTAAAGTAATTTAATTTGAAACAATTAATATTATTCAATAATTTTAAATACTAATATTACTTTATTGTTATTTATTCATTTATATTTTTCAATGTTCGGTTATTTTTTTGGGTATTTTAATTTCAAATTAATGAGGTGTGTCAAAATAATGAATAATAAATTATTTTGTAAATAATATTATGCTAAATTAGTTTAAAATCTTGAAAATATTAAATATGAACAAATGGTACAATATATGGTCTAAATTTTCATCCTTCGTGAAATTATAAAAAATTTAGAACCATTTATCTTGAGAATTAATTTATTATATTATAATATTTTAATAAATTCCATGTTTGTCTTTTCATTACGTTATAAAAGGAAACCCCTTAATTCACTTATTCACATCCCTTTGAGCCTACTAGATTGACCATAAACTAAATAATTATCTTCTATTAATCATTATTAAAATTATATAGGTTCAATAAATATCAAAATGATTTCCTTGGGATCTTTACAAGGGAATCTAAATTAGTTTGTTCAGAGAAGAGGTAATCATCTTAACTTATCAATATTTTTTTCTTATTTTATCTCTAATAAATACAAGGAATTTATTAAAAACTAATTACATCAGTATCATAAATATAATGAAAGGTTATTATTTTTATTATTAATACACTATTATCCACCCTCTTTCCATAAAATGGGAATTGGAGGTGTCTCCCGTGCACACGTACGACTTACCGTCTCCACGTAACGATACAATACATTTCCCATTACTATATTTTTCAGATGGGTATTATGTAAAGTTTAATATTTATAAATGATATCAATGGAAAAATTTACATCATGAATTATAATATCATCTCTAAATTTTTATAATTTAATCTTTTGGAAAATGACAACATCGATTGTGCATACATTTGGACTACCACCTCCACGAAGCAATGTGATTTATTTTCCATTTTTATTTTAATTGAATAATAAAAAGCAATAATGAAATGAATATATATGATATATATGATATAATAAGATTCTTGAAATGTTTAATTAATGTTAACCATTATTACATTCCATACTTTGAAAAATGAAAACAACGTTCATGCGTACATACTGTTTACCACATCCATGAATAGTGCAATTCACTTTTCTATATTTAACTTTTCTGAATGACTATAAATATTAATATAATGGATATATATGATATTAATAGTATTTAAATTACTCTTTTATATGAATATAGTCATTTCAAATTTATTATATTATTGGTTTGAGTGTGTTTAAATCAACTGAAACTCATGGTAAGGGTTTCTCATCTCACCTTTAATTCTAGGATGGATATGCCATATCCACCACATATTTCTTATTTGGAATATATAATGTGCCTTAGACATGTTATATTAGGATTACCATTATATAAATGTTATTTTATGTCTCATTTTATGTTATTCATTCATGGTGTGCATCATTCAAAAGTTACCAATGTGTTAAGGGATTATTTTGCAATCTCATTATTATTCAGTATTGTTATATTTAATTACACACTAGGGAATATATATATTCTATATCCATGTTCTATAAAAATATATTCAAAATTATTTTTACTAAAAACAATTTATTTTTTATACACATTCATTTTCATGTATTACCATTTTAATTTATTTTAAAATGAAACATCCTTTAATTTTTTGAATGATGTAAATTTTGAATTTTCTTATTGATGTGTGAAAGTGATTTGTTTAACTTATATGACTTCAAAGTAATTCCCTATCATAATAAAGCCTCCATGATTTGAAAATTCCTTTAATATTTAATTAGGTTATTTTCGATTAATATTTTTTTCTTTCATATATGGGAATGTTTTTTAATAAGTTGATTCAAAATAAAAATGATATTTTCCACAATAAATGTTCGAAGTTATATTTAAAGATAATTTCTACATATACTATTAAATTGTTTAATTTCACATCAGAAATATTGAGGATATGATCCAATGATACCATATTTAGTCTTTCTCTGGATGGTTTATTTTTATGATGACTAGATGTTTATGAAACCTATTTCTTTTCCATACGTTATGCTATGATGAAATGTTTATGAAACACATATCATTTCATGGGTTTTTAAATGATATATGTTTAATGATGTTGTGTAAATAAGATGTATGATTTTCATTATGTGATTGGTGGTACCTATATTACCATACAATTCTTTAGTTAATGCCTAATTTTTTATTATCTGAAAGGGTACAAGATAGGTCATAATAAGCCCAATAAAGGGTATACAAGAGGTTATCCAATGCTTGCGGCATGTTCACATGTGGTTAGCCCATACCTATCATGGTATGTATGTATTATTGGGTATCCTTGACATGATGTTTTGGATTCTTATGTGTGCCCCACAAATCCATGTATTATACCATTATAATTCTACATTATTATTCAAGTCTTATAAACTTTGAAGATTTATTCAATAACTCATGATTATGATCTATAATATTTATGGTATGGTTTTCAAATTTCAAGATCATGTTCCTATACCTGTATTCTCATGTAATTATTATGTGATCATAGAGAAATACATTTTTTACCCTTACTAAGTACCTGAGATCACACTTTCTTATGTTTCTTTTCCATGGTAATGAAGAAAGGTATTGTGCATGATATTTCTAAGAAGGGTTCTAGTTATGAAGAACTATGTGGGAGATAGTGTAATTCATTTACAATCTTGTTTTTATATATACATGTTTCCAAAGAAAGTATATCTATATTATTCTGGTAGGAATAGTCGTGTTTTTCAATGAATATTCATCTTATAATATTTATATTGATGCATGAAAGGTAAAGTATTGTTATAGCTCATATTAGAGAAAGGATTAGTTAAATTTGAGAAAATATGATGAAAAATGATATGTAAGAACCCCAGGTCTAAGCCTATGTATAGGATAAAATGAAAATATATTATTACTGATCATTAATGACCTAGATTAAACCAAATATTTTATAGAATAATGTGTCATGATTTAGGCATCAGATACATTTTTTCATGATTTTATGGTTTCCTATTGGGATTATTGTTTCTCACACTATTGTTTTTGAGTAAATTGAAACATCCAAAATGAATTGTTTTGATGTTGAATATGATGTAAAATTCAATGATTTTCATCCTAAGAAACCAAATGGTATCGAAATTGGTGTAAAAAAATATCATTACTACCCTCACTCAATAATCTTAATCTATGAATCACATTAACCTTCCAAATGATAAATGGAGGGAATGATGATCTATTGATTCTTTCATAAGGAATCATTAATATTAATTTAATGGGTCAACCGATACACTAGTTGCTGACTAATGGGTAAAAACCACTAAAACGATAATTTTTATTCTCTTATGTTTGGGTCATGAGCATGTTTTTTTGTGCTTTATTATTTAGATGGAGAAGAATTTTAGTGGTGGAATCGTATCAAGAACATTAGTGAACATGATAAAATTATCTCCATAATTCCTTATCATTCTTTGTGATCATCGTAACAACTGTGCCAAGCCCTCCCCCACCAGTGGGGGAGGGACCTTCATCATCCTTGAAGGGAGGTTATCCTCACTTTATCCTGTTCTCCAAACCCAAGATTATTTCTATGTTCCTAAAATTATCCATGATCTCTATGGCTCATGAGTTGTATGAAGTAAGGCTAACCATCCTTTATCGATTATAGAGTTTATGAGATTTGACGCTCCTTAGTTGGACACTGATTGCAATATCTACATTGTGAAGTCCTTTGGTGGACACCTTTAATAGATTGATTTTCAATGCTTGGGATTTACATGAGAGTGTTACTATCAATTTTTTAGACAACATGAACATCATGACCCACATTGCATCAAAGGAAGATCTAATACAAGCCTGGTCTCGTGCTCTTTATAGCTTCTTCAGGTCCCACTTCTACAATCATCATCTGATTTATTACTTTCATATGAAGTGGGACTCACCTTTGGTAGATATTTGGTGAGCTTACCTAACCTACCCATTCCATTTCAAAATTCATCCATAATTAGGATTTTTTGGATCCTTGTAGGTGGGTTCTTATTCTCTGATAGATGAACCACTATTGTGTTCCATCCAATTAACCCCTGGTGTGTTTCCAAATAGATTTTTCAAGAAAGACATTTTTTTTATTGTATTATAGTTGGAGATGAATTTCATTGTAGGGAGTACGTAGAGTATGAATCTTGGATTGATTATTGTTCTGGATGCAAGTGATTGGGACACAAATCAGAGACCTCTATACATGGGTCTAGACAGTAGTGTATGCCGAAGGGTGTAGGAACTGGTGTAATAACTACTCATGGTGAACCATGGGATGAGATCAATTCATCCCCGATGATGGATGAGTATTTTTCAAGAAAGTGTAATGGCCAATACAATGGATATGTGCCTTTTCTAGATGCACGACTAAAGTAATATATTCAAGTATGTGTTATCCCTAGGTGTGGTAGTCAATCAGAGATCAAAATTTTTCTTTCAGTGAAGGTAGGGGGTAGAATGATGTTAGGTCCACAAGGCTGAATACCCTGAGAGGGGGGGTTAATCAGGGTATGACTAATTTAAAATTAACGCCCGTTCTGATCTTGTTTCGCTGTTAAGAAAAACACTCTTCTCTCTCTTTCCTGTTGCACAAAGTAGACAGAAAGTAAAGAATGCACAGGACATACCAATTTTAATTGGTTCACCGCAAAGGGCTACGTCCAAGGAGTATACGCCGACAAGTTGCTGGTCGTACCAATTCCAGTAAACTTCACTAGCTATGGATTACAATGTTCGGGCTAGATCACTTCTATGCCCAGGATCACTGCCTTTACAAAGTTTAGGGTCAGCTCACTGGTTTCCCAAGGGTCACTCCCTGTTTCTCTCTCTCTGGCTCACTGTCGGTGGAGAGGATCACCTTCTTCCTCTTCCTAAGCTCACTGCTCTGTGAAGGGATTCACTCACAGTTTATAGACCTGTAGGTCTCTTCATTTTCATGAATTCATTCATCCTTAACTGATGATGGATGATCTGTTAATGTCCTAATTTCATCCACTAATGAATACCTCTTTGCCTCTGAACACTGGGCAATTCCTTTTGGAAACACCTTCGCAAATCACCCTACTTCACGAGGCTCCCAATTTCGCGAATCTTAAACAAGCCTTCGCGAAGCTCCTGCCTTTTCACGAAGCTCTCTCGTGAAGAACTCTCGCGAAGCACTACCACGAAGCTCAAGCCATCGCAAAGAAACATCCCTCACAAAGCATAATAAGCCAACGCAGAGCTCGCGGGTTTCATGGAGCTATAATAGCCGCCGTGAAGGTCCTCTTTCGTGAAGCACACTGGCTCGGCGAATCACCTTCACAAATTGAGAGCAAAGGATTTTCTCTGAAAATGCTCTCTTCTTCTCTCGAGGGGGTCAACCTCTATTTATAGGCTATTCCACCGACCCTCGTCCCTTCCACACGAAGTCAACGCCATGTCATCTCAAATCGCGAAGCTCCAAAGTTTCAGCTGGAATTCTGTCCAAATCGCGAAGCACCACGGCAATTTTCTGTTCGCGGAGCTTGACATAGTTGCAAATCATCACCATCAACATTCCTTCGCGCCTTCGCCGCGAAGCTTGACGTAATCATGAAGCATCACCATCAACATTCCTTCGCGCCTTCGCCGCAAAGCTCCCTCACAAAGCCCTTCACCACCGCGATGCGCTTCAGCCTCTGTCGTTCGCGAAGCTTGACGTAATCGTGAAGCATCACTGCCTCCATTTTTCTGGCCTTCGAGAAATCCAATCCATACATCATATCTTCGCGAAATTCATGCCTTTTCCATTATAATTTATTCTCTTCATGGAAATCCTATTTTCACGATGCTGACCAAACTCCAATTTTTGGACCCCAAAAATTTGGCAAACACAGGGAAACGGTACCACCTTGTACTGCTCTTTTGTACCGCCTACAGATCATCCTTTCCTTTGTCATCGTTCTTTGTCAACAAGTATTGTCAACAACTTCTTGGGAACTCGTCAAATATCCATGAAAACCGACTTTGTCAACTAACATAATCAACCCAAAAATACTACAATGTTACCTTGAGGGATTTTTTCCCAACAATCTCCCCCTTTGGGTTTGTTGACAACTCTTCACAACATTGCTCAAAATGATTTTCTGCACTTTGATACCTCACTGAGTCTTCATCCAGCCGCTACCACCATTCGCCTCTTGTGATTCTGATATCATTCAATGATTCACTTAACACGTACTCTAATCCCACATGAGAAATGCTCGTCTTGAGAAACAAGAATAGTATGAAAATATCATCAATGAATCACTTCATGTCAAACACCAATTGTCGATTCCAACCAAATACCAATTCTTAAATTGATACCAACTGTTGAACCACACTGATCCCAATTGGTGATTGTTGGACACCTTTTCACACCATTCCAACATCAATGTTCTGCTTTTATCACGATCCTCAGCTGTCGTGATATCTATGCTTTGATCGATCACTTCTAACATCGTCAGATATTAAAAATCTACACCTTTCTGCTTGCACTCCCCCTATCTGGCTGCTCCACCTGTCAGCTTCTCCCCATATCATTCATGATTTTTCAAATCTCCACACTATCTCCCCCTTGCACGATCACTATTTTCTCCCCCTTTGTCAACAAACCCAAAGGTCATGCCATTGTGGTCTGTAACATAGTAGAGAACACATATCAGCACATTAGAGAAAAACACATCATACCTCGGGGAGAGGGGGGTCCCACATCCACACTATTTCAAGTGCGGGGAATCGACTAAACTCCCAGAGCCTGTCGATGCCTCTCAAAAGCTTCCTTGGGTAAGGCCTTTGTCAGAATGTCTGCAACCTGTAGCTCTGTAGGCACGTACTCCAACTTCACGATTCCCTACTCAACCTTCTCCTTGATAAAATGATATTTAATCTCAATGTGCTTCATCCTTGAATGATGGACGAGATTTTTCTAAGATTTATAGCACTTGAGTTGTTGCACTGGATTTCGATCGGAGACTTCACTTCAACTCCCATATCTTCAAGCTGCTGCTTCATCCACAATAAATGTGTTCATGCTTGAGTGGTCGCAATATACTCAGCTTTTGCGGTGCTCAATGAAATGAAATCTTGCTTCTTTCTTAGCCAATAAATACACAATCCACCAAGATAGAAAGCACCACCTGACGTTTATTTCCTATCATCCACTCAACCGGCCCAGTCTGGATCAGTATAGCCTAATAACTCTGTCTGGGATTTATCAGTATATGTCAAGCCGAAATCCATTGTGCCCTGGATATACCGAAGTATTCTTTTCACTGCAATCATGTGGCTTTCCTTGGGATTGCTCTGATATCTCCCTGCTTGGCATGTGGCGAAAACAATATCAGGCCTTGTTGTAGTCAAGTAAAACCAACTTCCAATAATTTTCCTGTATTCTGTGATATTAACTGCCTTGCCATCTTCATCTTTCAATAATTTCATCCGGGTGGCAACCAGAGTCTTCATCACCTTGGAATTTTCCATTCCAAACCTTCTCAGGACCTCCTTGGAATATTTATATTGAGAAATGAATGTTCCATTCCTTCCTTGTGTCACCTGTAGACCAAGGAAAAACGTTAGCTCTCCAATCATTGACATTTCAAACTCATTTTTCATGAATTCGGAAAATTGTCTGCACTGAGCTTCATCTGATCCGCCAAATATTATGTCATCGACATAAACCAACACCATCATCCTTTGATTACTGTCATTACTGAAATAGAGATTGTAATCAACTCCTCCACTCTGAAAATCATGCTTCTTCAAGTACTGATCAGGCCTTGAGTACCATTCCCTTGGTGCTTGTTTCAGCCCATACAATGCCTTCTTCAGCCTGCAAACATTGTTCTCATCCTCATGAATGAGAAAACCATCTGGCTACTCAATATATACCTCCTCTTCCAGAACACCATTCAAGAATGTGGATTTGACATCCATCTGGAACACTTTGAACTTTCATTGCACTGCTATGGCCAAAAATAATCTGATTGTGTCCAGCCTTGCAATCGGTGCAAATAACTCATCGACATCTATTCCCTCGATCTGGGAGTGCCCCTTGCACACTAGTTGTGATTTGTTCCGAATCAATATGCCATATTCATTCATCTTGTTGCGATAGACCCATTTAGTCCCGATGACATTCTTGTCTGCTGGCCTCGAAACAATCTCTCATGTCTGGTTCTTCTCAATCTGATCAAGCTCTTCGTTCATAGCCTAAACCCAGTTTTCATCTTCATCTGTATCGGAAAAACATTTCGGCTCCACTTGAGATAAACACAATGTTTGCTATGATGATTTCATTCTTCAAGTCTGAACTGGAACTGTTTGATCACCAATGATATTCTGCCTATCAATTTCAGCTCGACTCTTTGGCTTCCTTACAGACACAGACTTGACACTTTCTTCTTCGTCATCAGTATCTTCTTCTGAAACAGCTTCTTCCACTTTTGCTCCCCCTGGGTTGCTTACCTCATCATCACTTTCATCCAGGAACTGTTCACTGGATCGTTGAGTATTCTGTTCATTTTCAACTATAGTGACATTGTTGCTCTCAATGATTTTTCCTAGCCTTTTGTTGAAACATTTATATGCTTTGCTTTTCCCTGAGTAGCCAAGGAATATCCCCTCATCTCCTCATTCCTCAAACATCCTGTGATTTTCTTTGTTGAGAATTAAACACTTAATTCCAAAGATTCGAAAGTTTTTCAGCGTTGGCTTCTTTCCGTACCACAGTTCATACAGAGTCTTCCCTTGCTTCGGACACAAGAGAGACCTATTCGAAACATAGACTGATGTCAAAACTGCTTCCTTCCAAAATTTCTCTGGAAGGTCTTTATCAATAAGCATTGTTCTCACCATGTTGTTGATGATACGATTTCTCCTTTCAACCACTCCATTCTATTGGGGAGTTCTTACCGATGAAACTTGATGCCTTATCCCATGTTTCTCGAGATAGTTTTCAACTTGAATATTTGTGAATTCTAAACCATTATCAGTACGAAACTTCAAAATTTCCTACCCAAGCATCTTTTATGATTCCCTCCTATACTGCTTTATGCAACTGAACACCTCTGTCTTATGGGTAATGATGAATACCCAGGCCATTCTGCTATAGTCATCAATGAAAAGAACATAGTACCTTTGCCTATTTATAGCTCGTGGTAAGATAGGTCCACATACATCAGTATAAAACAGTTCGAGCACTCTAGTTGATTTCTGTTCCTTTGGCCTGTATTTCTTTCTGATTATCTTCCCTTGTTGGAAAGCATCGCACGTATGAGTGCGATCATGTGATAGATTGGGAAGGTCTCTAGCAGCATCACACTTTATGAGATCCTCCATAGATGGTTGGCATAGATGACCAAGTCGCTTATGCCACAGCTGGTTTTCTTCCTCTCTGGATAAAAGACATGTATCTTCATCCCCACCTATAAGGTAGAGATTTCCCTTTGACCTTTTTCCCTGCAGAACAGCTTCCCCATCTTTTCCTATCACAACACACATCTTCTTGATAAATCGGATAGAGTGCCCAGAGTCACATAATTGACTGACACTGAGTAAGTTATGACTAAGACCCTCTAATACCAAGACATCAGCACGTCTCATCTCTTTACCCCCAAACTTGTTTTCCCTGAGCCAAAAATCTTCAGGCCTTCATCATTTCTAAATTTGACAACTCCTTCTTTGTCATATTTGATGCCTGTAACAAGATCCTTATTACCTGTCATGTGGGATGTGCAACCACTGTTAAGGATCCAAACACCAGATCGATCTGATGCTTTAAGGGAAATCTCCGCCACCACGGCCTTCTCATTTTTCTTCTTTTTGGTCCATTCTTTTTCTTTCACACTCGGCATGGATAGGGACTTCTGTTCTTTCTCAGAGTATGATGGACCAGCCTCATCTTGCAAATCCGCAAATCTATTCTGCGTTTTTAACTCACCAGGTGGTTTATTGACCTGATGCTTGCGAACGTTTTTATTCTACTTTGGAAAATTTCATTGAATGGTCGAAGTACAGTACCTAGCCATGTTCCCAAATCCTCCGCACAAAAAACTGTTTCCTTTAAAACATGTTCTGGAAAACCGTTCTCTGTTTTGTTGTCATCTCTGTTCTTGTTCCCTTCTATATCTCTTGGATATAGAACACACATACTGTGAATGTCCCATTTTCCCACAGCAATAACACCTGATATAGGATACATTCCTTCGTGATACATCAGCACTGCGATTTTCCCTCTGAGATCTATGAATTTTCTAATTTCGTTTTGTGCCCAAATCAACCTTAGAATTTGAGCTTTCTTGCTGCTTCACTCCTGCTGAACTACGAGCCTTCGCTTTCAACTTCTCTTTCTTCTGAATGGCCTTATTTTCTGATATCACTTTGGCGGTCAAGAGTTTTTCTTGATCCCTCATTTTTCGTTGCAGACTGACCACTTCTTCTTCAAGCTCTTTGATACGTCTGACCTGATCTTTTCCTGTGTTAGTAAAACAATCAATTTCCTTCTTTTGTTCCTCAATTCTATGATTATTCTCAACAATATTTTTTGAGCTCTCTGGTGTTGAGGATTTTAGTATTTCAATTTCTTCTAACAGTTCTGACTTTTCTTCATCCTGTTGTTGCATATAGAGTTTGGAATCACGAACCACTTTATTGGATTTCTTCGTTTTGGATCTCCAAACATCTATCTCTTCAAGAGATGATTCCAATTCGGCTTCTATATCAACTCTTCCTTCAACTTCTTCTTCCTCTTCTCCAGCACCAGTTTCTTCCTTTTCCTATGAACTACCAACGACTGCTACAATAGAATTTTGTCTATGATCTTTACAATTTTCAAACTCCTCAACCTCTTCATCCTCAGACTCATCTGAACTGTATATTTCTTGTGAAAGAAGATTCTTCCTCTTGAATAAATTTCTCTTAAACTGCTTCTTCCCTTTCACATAGGCTGCATATTTCTTCTTGGGAATTTCAACTTCATCATCATCATCATCATTATCTTGAAATTTCTTGGTGCATCTTGCCACAAGATGACCAACCTTTCCACATTGAAAGCATGCTAGTAGAAGTTTACCTTTAAACTTTCCTCTTCCTCTTTGCAGATTTGAAGAAAGGAATGACATCACCTCATCTGTCTCTTCTTCTTCATTAAAATCTTCAATGGTGAGTTTCTTCATGGCCTTGAATGCCACCTCTTTGGATTTACCCTTTTCCACAGTCTCATTATCATCGTTTCTCATTTCATATGCAACAAGAGTACTATGCAGGTTATCCAATGTCAGTTATTTTGGGACATTATCTTCCAAAACAGAAACTTTTGGATTGAACTGAGGTGGAATTTTTCTCAATATGCGCTTCACAATTTTTATATCTTCGATAATTTCTCCAAGACCCCGCATGTCTTCTACCACAGAATTTACCCTGTCAAAGAATGCATCAACAGACTCATTCGGGTTCATTCTCAGATCTTCATACTTGTTCCACAACACTTGTAGCTTTGCCTCTCTAACATTTGTATCCCCTTCATAAATATTCAAAAAAAATTCCCACATGGCATGTGATGTTTTTCATGACATCACCATTGTATATATGGGATTGGAAAGGGCTCCCCCTAAGGCATTGATTGCTTTGGAATCAGCATCCAACTCTTTATGTTCTGCTTCTGATAATCGACCACTAGTAATATCAGCTGTGATATAGTGCATAGCTACTAAAAAAACATCCATTCCCAAAGATCATAAATAGTGTTGCATTCAATTCTTCCATATCTGAAAATTACATACGTCGAAGATCGGAATCCCTCTATGATTAGTGACCTCCATTGGAGAGAAGAAAAACTGTCAACCTTCGCTCTGATACCAATTGTTAGGTCCACAAGGCTGAATACCCTGAGAGGGGGTGAATTAGGGTATGACTAATTTAAAATTAGTGCCCGTTATGATCTTGTTTCGCTGTTAAGAAAAACACTCTTCTCTCTCTTTCCTGTTGCACAAAGTAGACAGAAAGTAAAGCATGCACAGGAAATACCAATTTTACTTGGTTCACCGCAAAGGGCTACGTCCAAGGAGTATACACCGACAAGTTTCCGGTCGTACCAATTCCACTAAACTTCACTAGCTGTGGATTACAATGTTCGGGCTAGATCACTTCTATGCCCAGGCTCACTGCCTTTACAAAGATTAGGGTTAGCTCACTACTTTACCAAGGGTCACTCCCTGTTTCTCTCTCTCTGGCTCACTGCCGGTGGAGAGGATCAACTTCTTCCTCTTTCTATGCTCACTGCTCTGTGAAGGGATTCACTCACAGTTTATAGACCTGTAGGTCTCTTCATTTTCATTAATGCACACATCCTTAACTGATGATGGATTCTCTGTTAATGTACAAATTTTATCCACTAATTAATACCTCTTTTCCTCTGAACACTGGGCAATTCATTTTGTAAACACCTTCGCAAAGCACCCTACTTCGAGAGGCTCCCAATTTCTTGAAGCTTAAACAAGCCTTCGCGAAGCTCCTGCCTTTTTGCGAAGCTCTCTCAAGAAGCACTACTCCGAAGCTCAAGTCGTCGCAAAGAAATGTCCCTCGCGAAGATTAATAAGACAATGTGGAGCTAACAGGTTTTGCGGAGCTACAATAGCCGCCGCGAAGCTCCTGTTTCACGAAGCACACTGGCTCCGCGAATCACCTTCGCAAATCGAGAGCAAAGGATTTTCACTGAAAATTCTCTCTCCTTCTCTCGAGGGGGTTGGCCTCTATTTATAGGCGATTCCACCGACCCTCATCCCTTCCACGCGAATTCAAGGCCACGTCATCTCAAATTGTGAAGCTCCAAAGTTTCCTCCGGAATTTTGTCCAAATCGCGAAGCACCAAGGAAATTTTCCATTCGCGGAGCTTGACATAGTCGCGAAGTATCCCCGTCAACATTTCTTCACTCCTTCGCCGTGAATCTTGACGTAATCGTGAAGCATCACCATCAACATTCCTTCGCGCCTTCGCCACGAAGCTCCCTCGCAAAGCCCTTCACCACCACGATGTGCTTCATCCTCTGTCGTTCGCGAAGCGTGACGTAATCATGAAGCATCACCGCCTCCATTTTTCTGGCCTTCGCAAAATCCAATCCATACATCATATCTTCACGAAACTCATGCCTTTGCCATATAAAATTATGATCTTCATGGAAATCCTATTTTCGCGATGCTCACCAAACTCCAAATTTTGGACCCCAAAAATTTGGCAAACACTGGGAAACAGCGCCACCTTGTACTGCTCTTTTGTACTGCCTCCAGATCAACCTTTCATTTTTCATCGTTCTTTGTCAACAAGGATTCTCAAAAACTTCTTCGGAACTCGACAAATATCCATGAAAACCGAATTTTTCAACTAACACAATCAACCCAAAAATACTGCAATGTTACCTCGAGGGATTTTTGCCCAACAAATGATCTGTATTTTCACCTAACACAGATTATTCACTACCTTTTATGAATTACCATCAATATTAGGGGCTCATTCAGTACTCCATGAACCGAAATATGCTAAAAGATTTCATAAATTTAAGTGTCATCTTTGAGGGAGTTGTGTTATTGAGTCTGTGAGCCCATGGAGTAAAACTACAGAGGAAACTAATGTATTTTCAATGGTAGTGTCAATAAAAGTGGAAAATAATGGGATTAAGTAGGATGTTGGTGAAAAAAATGTAAGGGAACCCGAATTCATGGAAGATATTACGAGTTGGGTGAAGGTAACGGGTGGGGTGAGACCAGGAAGAACATGTCCAATGTTTACAGTTTGCAATAATTTAAAGTATCAGGAGGTTAATGAATCACGATAGGAATTATAGAAAGGTATTTATACTATTAAGAGGTCCCTTTTATTGTTTTATCCTCGAAAGAAATTTCTACTGACCTCCTTGTTGAAATCCATGAAATTGAGGATAATGAGTTTAATGATATACATATTGATGGGGAGGCCACTCACATGGGGAGAGGGTTGCATTCAAGGAATTATACACAAGAGGGTAGACTCACCTCAGATGTTTATCATACTTACTAGTAGAAATAGATTGATGATACAGTTTAGGACTTTGAATGCGACCATGTCAGGGCCTCCATGGATGGACAGAATTGAATCTATGAGAGGAAGGATCACTCCTCATTGCCTCCTTCAATATAGAATCATCCAGTGAATAAATCCACAGAGACAGAAAGCATGTGTAAGTTAGGTGATGAACTATAGAAATCCTTATAATTTCTCATGAGATTATAAGTTTAATTGATTGAATAGGGTTTGTCTCTCAATGATATAGAAGAAGAAGCCACTAAAATGATGGGGATATTATTAAGGATTATTATCAATGAAGATAAATATACCAGGATAGACAAGAAATACCATATATTAGTAGGGGAATTCAATAATGGAAAGATCAGCATTGAGGAGTACATAAAGTCCTAGGAAAAGCTATCCTTTCAGTTTGAATATCTTATAATGAATAAACCAGACACTCTGTTAAACTATATCTCTCAGAAATTATATATGAAGTTTAACTCAAGTAGGATTAAATTTTCCTTTCATAACACAATCATTTCCTTTTGTTGTTGAACTCATGTTTCTCAATTTTTAAATAAAAGTTTTTGATAAATAAAATTTAAATTTTCTTTCAAAAGTTTGATTGATCGATTCTATTATTACTTTAAACCAAGTCTCCAAAGGGTGTTACCCATATTGAACTTTTGTAGCTATGAGTAAATTGTTTAATGTTATATAAAGGTTGGAATAATGATTAGTTTTACCCACCCATATCATGGATTTGATAAGAGATGATTCATGGAATTAAATGAGAATTATAATGACAATTGAGAATAGAATATGGTCTTTCCCTTATGCTCAATGCATGGAAGGAAACATGGTGGAATATTTATTAAGGGTATTATTAGTGTTTTATGTGTGGAAATTAAGGCTATCGAGTGACTATATTTCAATGTTAATGGAATATGTTCTATAATGAGTCAAAAATAAATAAATCGATACATAAGGAATCACTCACAATATCGTGTTTCAAATTATAGGAGTATGGGAATTATGCTAACCGGTGCCCAAATAACAAGTTAATCACAATGATCACCATCAACAACCCCTTTCATCCAAATCAGAATGGAAAACCCTCTATTATCAGAAATTTTATGATGGGTATGATAAAAATGAATCATGTTAAATTTTTAATAAATATGGAGAGTGATTAATATATTTATGTATTCTGTTTTAAGAATGATGACGTAGTTGTATAATTTATATTATGATAAATTGGTATTTTACCAATATTCTATGAATTTGAAAACATATAAGCCTTATTATATTGAATTTTTTCATCTTTGATTTCTATGAATATAATAAATGGTATATAAAAACAAGAAATGTGATTCAGTGATAAGGTGTTATTTTATGGAAACACATGATTTGGGTAAATATAACTATTTATTTATGAATGGGGTGGATATAAAAAATTTGGATTAAATAATGATATATTTAATATTTATAATTTAAATTTAATAGTAATAATGACTATAAATTTTGGTCAGTGATTTGATTACATTGTGTTTTTTGTAAAATTTTATATTTTTTATTTAATTTTTATATATATAGAATATGCATAATAGTCTAAAACAATTGAGGAATAGGGGTTGTATTAATTTCTTGAACTTTATATGTTTTAATGTGTAGATAAATTAATTGTTGTGGATAAAATCATGGGTTTATAATATTTTGGTTGATCCTGTGATCAATGTCTGCGACCCCATTATGTGGTTTTATGTAATGAAATTGTACGGTTATTATCAATATTTTTCAGAAAATATTTTTGGGTTGATAAATATATAAACCATATGTCTAATGTGAAGTATTATTTCTGATGAATTATATTATGCATTTGGGGATGTAAGAATAAAGTTATAAGACAACCTTTGATGTTAAAACATTTCGAAATATTGACGTTATTGTGGTTAATTGGGATATAAGTTTTACTAATTATGAAAATGACAATTATATCATGAAAATTATATTATTAAAGACTATAAATTTTAGTATATTACATTACTGTTATGTAATAATGGTTGACATAAATATTATATTAATGTAGGATGAATACGTGATCAAATTCGTCTAATTTTAGGTTTCAAATATTATTATCTATATTTTAAAGTTGTTTTATGATATTATTTTATGGACTCATTTATTTTGACCTATGAATATCATTATTTAATTTTTATTAATATATTATTTCTTTATATGTTGGTTTATTTATTTTAGGAATTATCTTACCAGTTTTAAATCATTTTTTGTTTTTCCCTTGTAAAAAATGAATTTAACGTGTTATCTTTTTCATGCAAGTTATCTATAACTGATGTAAAAAAAGAAATTTATATTGTATTATCATATCAGATATATTATATAAGTCGTGAAAAAAATTATCCCTCATTATCAAATAAATTATTTTAAAATAAATGTTATAAATAGGTTTTTCACATCGGCTATATTTTAAACGATGTGATAAAGAAATATTCATTGCTTTATCATTTCATATATAAGATAACCAATGTGATGAAGTATATTTTTTATGTTGATCCTAGTATATCCTTCATGATAAAAAATAAAAATATTATTTTGACTTTGGTTACAATATAACCAACGTAATATAAAATTTAAAAATTTATTATTTGAAGTTTTGTTTCATTTCAATGATACTCAGTAATAAGAAAACAAATTTGTTTCTATTATGTAGAAATCCCTAGAAATTTTTTTTGATCCAGTGGACTTAAATTTCCATCATCCATATTTATAAATTGTAATGTGTCGTCTTGTTAAATGTTGTGATTTGATCATATCATCTCCCAACTCTCATATAAGTATCCCATATCCATCCTCGCTCGTCAATTCCGTACTCATGATTTTCTCATTTAAATTTATCCAAATATCATGTTTCATTGGTTTTGATGTGCAATGAATAATAAATGATTTACCAATTTTCTTTTAAATCCATTATAGAATTGGAATCATGTCTTTATTCTCCATTGGTTCCTCTAATTCTTGTTATTTTTTATTCCATTTGTTGAAATCTCAAATTACCATTGTTTTGATGTGATATGAATTTGATATGATTAAATTAGTTTATTATAAATATTATATTATAATTAGAATCATTTTTCGGTATCTACCTATCGTGCTTAATGTTTTATTATTTTTGAATTCTAATAAATGGTTTATTGGGTTATCATTTCTATAATTTTATTATGGATTTAACAGGATCCTTTTTGATCATTTGGATTTTTAATGATATCCTCTATTAATAATATTTTGTATGAACCCTTATGGTAAATTTTTTGCTTATTCCTATGACATTCGTACAACCTTTTTTCTGTTAAATAGTAATTTCGAGGAAAATCAATATTGAAAGTAAAATTGAATGGTATTTCATTAGGAATTTTATTTAATTAGTCTGATCATTATAAATAATCTTTTACTAAACTATGATGTAGTATTAAATCACTCTTATATATATAAATACTTATTTTTGGTTTCATACAATTTGAATTATTTTCAATCCCTAAGATAATTTTATAAATTTTCACCATGAATGTGTCTTGTTAAGAAATATTAAAAATACCTTCTATTTTTTCCCTCATATAACCATTCCTAACTTGGTTACATATGCACTCTTGTATTTATTTTCATTTATATGTTACATATAGACTGTGTTATATTCCTCAACATAATATTATAGAAATGTAAGGATTGATGTTATATTATATAACGATAGATGTGTCATATTAATCATCTTACTTGTGTACTAATATAAAACATGGAACCGCTTGGGAGAAAATTTTAGTGACTATTAATATGTCATGTATTTAGTGGAACATTAGGTTATCTACATTCCAATTTAATAATAAAAATTATATATGAATTTCCATGACCAATTAAATATCAAATAATAAAGTAATCATAATTCCTCTAAAACCCTTATTATATGTCATGTAATTAATTAGATTCACTTTTTTATTTGTCTATGTTATGATTAGTGGTTTATATCCTTCTTAGTATTAAATTATAGAATATTTATATAGTTTTAATTCAGGGTAATGTTTCCCTTATATCTATTCATTTTATTATTTTAATTTATCCTAAATCTTGTGTGTTCAGTATTGTATAATATATAACATTATGCTTTGCTGTACTTAGAATTTTGTATATGGATTTTGAAATGTATTCACAATAATTGGTAATTATTGTATTCTATCCACGATTATATGATGTTTTTGTTTTTGAAAATGTTCTACTATGGGAACAAGGTTTTTATTCATTTCAAATAAATAATTCACTAAAACCTTATATTTAAATATGTTTTTTATTATAAATTTGATTGATATTTTTAAATAGATCCTTTTTTATGAAGTAAAATATTGAGTATGTTTTTAAGTAAAATATATTGTGAGATGATTTGATTTTGTAAAATAAATTATTTTTTTTAAAAAAATTGACATATAGTTTTAAAAGTAATTTTATGTTAATGATGTCTTCAAAATATACATTATATGTAGTGATATTTTGGATTATAAATATAAAGGGTTATGACTTTTGATTTATCAATTATATTTAATATTATATTCATTTATTTCCTAGAATTTGTAATTATACTTTTCAAACATGATTATTTTTAAAAAAAATTGAAAGTTTTGTTACATTAAAATGATGTAATATTTTATATAAATTTAATCATTCTCTAAATTTAAAAATTTATTCTAAATTTTATCGCCACTATATTTTATTGAGAAGATATTTATTTTTGATACATGATATAGATAATAATGAGTCAAAGTTACATTATAACACTTCGATTAAGATATTAATATGAGAAAGGTGTTGATGATTTTTTATAATTTTATAAACAATATTTTCTAGAAAAATACATTTTTTCCATTCCTATAATGTTTAAATACGAATAAGTTCAAATGAATATAGATTAAAGATTATTTAATTTTTCATGGTTTTAATCTGAGTTACAACCCGTGGATTTGGATTACTGAAACTGAGAAGAATTTTAGATCTATTAATAATGATTCCTTTTAATATGATAAGTAATCTCAAATTTAAGAAAAGACTCATGATATTTATTTAGAGGTAATTGAGAGAGAATGGAAAATTGATCATCTGTATGGTGATGCCGAAAAAACATTGTATCCATGTTGTACAAAATTTACAATTTTATCATCAGTGTTAAGATTGTTAAACTAGAAGATGAAGCATGGTTGGAGTGAAAATTATTATAATAATTTTCTACAATTTTGACTGATATTTTTCCTAAATACCATTATCTACATAATTAATATTATAATGTGAATAAAATACTATGGCCAATGGGATTAGGGTATAAAAAAAATTCTATCTCAAATGACTGTGTGATATATATGAAGGAATATTAAAGTCTATAAAAGTGTTTTAATGTGGGACATCATTTTATATGATGAAATAAAATTTACATCATGATTTATCAGTTATAGAGATATGTGCTATGATATTTTGCTATCTTTCTATAATTCCTCATTTAAACCGTTTATTTGAAATATAACCCGATGAAAAAAGTTTAATATGGAATTCATATGAGAAGATATGTGATGGAAAATTAGTGTCTTCATGATATCAAAATGCCTTATTTTTATTCTTTAAGTGTAAATTTTTTTTGCCTTTAATGGATTTTATGTTGATCGGTATAAAATTTTAGAATTATGTCATCATGAAGCAACAACTCCTACCAATTTCATTATGTGCAATATTTATAATATATGTTAGAATTCCTATCATCAAGGTGTGTTATTTTCAATTAAATTTATAGTAATTTGAATGACCAAAATTATTTAACAAAAATTGAAAAACAAAGAAATTTATATAGTTTTTCAATTGGAAATGTATTTTCATCAATCATTTTTTGATAACAAAGAGAATATAATGGTTTATTTGGGGAGGTAAATAATGCTTCTCGAACCTGTATATTTATGCTGGATGTTTCCATTTGAAAGGTATATAAATATATTGAAGTGGTATGATAAAAATCCACATCGAAATGTAGCCCCCATTTTTTGAGAAGTATATTTCTATGGAGTTTTCATAGTTTTGTAGAAGCTACTAGTCTGTAGTAGAGTACTTTGGTTTGAATCCATCACCCCATGAACAAGTTAATTATTGGGGAAAGGGGATCTATGGCTTGAAAATAAAATATTTTATACGGTAATAAATAAAAAATTTACATTTGTACAAATTGAATAACATAATCAATTCTAATATATATATATAATTACATATTGATGTGATGAATCAATGTCAAATAAATAAGATATAAATTTTTATTTTGAATGATAAAAAAATTCTTCCACGTTTTAAGGAGACCACTCTTGGTATATCAGATGCATCAGAAACATTGAAATTTTTAGTGGGTGGTCCATGTTTAAATTTTATAACATGTTCTGGGTATGAAATTATTGTCTATAAATTTCATACCACAGGTCAGGACAATAGAAGTGTAGTTCAGAATACTAGTGTATTGGTGTTTTCCAAAGCATTGAATTTTTTGAGTACTAATGGAAAAAATTCCAATTTCCACATGAAGATCATATTATGGAGTCATTGAATAAATATATAAGGTAAATTACTATTTGGACCACTAGTTTAGATACCCTAAGAGGTGGGGGTGAATCAGTGTATGATAGATTAAAACAAATCCCACTTTTGATCTTGTTTTTTTGTTAAACAAAACACTATTATCTCTTCTACCTATTGTAGAGTATGAAATAATATTAAAGCATGAAAAGAACACACAAACTTTACATGGTTCACCCTCACTTGTCAACGTCCAAGTAGTATACATCGACGATGTGCCAATGTATGAAATCTACAGTAAACACACTATTGTTTACAATTTCAAAGTGGACTCACTGTCTCCCCTAGTTTACAGCCATTAAAAATGTCAATGGACACTGCACTCTCAACTAAAGTGTGATCACTACTTCATTAGAATATCCACTCATAGTTTAATGACTTCTAGTTCCTTTTATCAGCATGAATACTTGTATCCTCAACTGTATATAGATTCTCTATGATGTCCAATTTTCATCCACTTATGAAAAGATCTTTACAATTGAACTCTGGAAAATACCTTTCAACCTCATTTAAAAAATCTCACTACCTTCAAGAAGCTCCTATTTCATGAATCTAAAATTTTCCTTCCCAAAGAACCTTTCATGAAGAAAAAATTAGCCTTTTTGAATCTCTTTTTTTCCTTTTTGAAAATCTTACTACCCATTGCGAAGCACACCTATTTCGTAAAGTACAATCTAGACATCGCGAAGCTCGCATGTTTCAATTGGCTCTTTAGGGTCTTCGAAAAATCCATGATTTTTTTATGATCAGATCGTTTGGTTGGCATATAGCCTTTGAGAATGAATTAACATACCACCTTCACAAACACTTTTTTGAACATAGAGACTTTTAATTCTTATTGAGTCTCTCTTCTCTTCAACATCTTTTTTAAAGGGGGTAGCCTCATATTTATAGGATTGACACTTTGCAAAGATCCACCACCTCTATCACATTTTCCAGATTCGTCTTTGGTGCACAAATTCATTCGTGAAGATCCATTATAAACTCAAATAACTCCCTCTTTGTGGAACCCATCAAAATCATGAAGCCTTTTATGAATGACTACAAAAAACTCTATCACCGATTATGAAGCTCCATTTTCTTGAAATCACAAATCTCATCGCTTTAGTATAGACCTCTTCTATAATTCTTTTCTCCTTCACGAAACACAGATAAAAAAAACCATATTCGATAAATTAATGATATTTCCAAATTTTGATGATATCTTTGAGAAAATACATTTTCTCTGATGAAAAACACACTCTAAATTTTGGACACAAAAAAATTGGAAAACATTGGAAAATAGTGCCAACTTGTATATGTTCTTTGGTACCAACTCCAGATATTCTATTCCTTTATCATGGTTTTTTGTTAACATTTATTATAATGAAATCAACAAAACTTGATAATTTACCACGATAATATACTTTTTCAATGATCCCAACCAACCCAAAAATGATGCAACGTTACCTTTAGGGATTGTTTCTCAACAATTACATTAAATATAATGTTTTAGTGTTTAACTACATATAGTTTATCGATAAAAATATTTTTATAGATAATGAATTTGTAATGACACTTTTTAATCAAAATATATTAGAATAAATAGACTATTTTTTAATAATGAAAATAAATGAAAAACATTATATGTTCTTGAACAATCCAATATGCTGTGGAATATTGTTTTATAAGGAAAAAATGTATGTTTGTGACGATAAACATGATGAAGATGCTGATTTAAGTGAGATCCCTACTTATATGGAATTCTTTTGAGATAATATGGAAGAGCATGTTGTATGCCTGGCTTGTTCAATACAGAATGATAACGATGAAGGAATTTGGAAAAACATTCTTTAGTATATTACTAATATAATAGTTTTTAACATATTTTAATTTTATGTTTACATTTTTAAATTTCATAAATTGTAAGATATTTAAATTTTATTAAATTTTATTTATTAAAACATGCACATTAACTAATAATTTTAATTGTTTATGTCTATATTAGTTTGATTTTGTTTAGATTACCCATACATAAATTATCAAATAATTTTTTTATAAAATTAAATCATTTTAAATATTATATCATAAATAAAAAAAATTATAAGATTATAGTGAAAAGTTATTATTTATTTTGTAAAAATTGATTTATTATGATATACTATTTATAATATTCACACACAATTTTTGGATTTGTCTTCATTCATTTACATGAAATTTATTACCTCATAACTGTCCTTAACATTTTAGTGAACTATAAAAAATATGAATAGAAATATGTTATGATTAATTTATTTTACATTATTATTATATTATATTTCTTTTTTATTTACATTAGTATTGTAATAATTGAATTTTTATATTTGTGTACTAATTTTTGGGGGTATTGATTTTTAGGATAATGACATATCAATACATTGATCCACCGCATACTTGTGGAGAGTATCATACTCTTACCTCTGAGGAGGAACATGTATATGATCCTCTTGATGAGTCGTATCATTCTATACCAAAGACATCCACTCCCACAGGGAAAAAAGAGTTTGATGGTTAGTAAACATGACAGTACATGTTTTCCTAATTTATCAGTTTCCTATCACAGGTACAATAGGATACTAGTAGAAATTGATGATAATGATATTCTAGTAGGTCCTAATTCATAACAATTCAGGAGTATTACCTTAATTCATCGTAAAAGAAAAGTCTTTATTTTCCTTGAAGATTGAATATATGTTGACAAGTTGAAACATTCTAATTTGTGGGAGACTATTTTGGTATGATCATTTGTTTTTATTTTACTTATCATGAAATTTTTATATTAAAATATGTCTTCCCCCTTCATATTAGATGAAATATGATATACCAGACAGTGAAGGATCTTGAATGAAATTTTTATCATTGGCTTCTAGGATATTGAGTAATTTCAAATCAACCTAGATATCATACTTCATTTTTGGGTATATGAAATATTATTTTCCATGTTATATATATCCCTTTACTGATGAAGATATATGGAATAAAATTTATTAAGGTATAAGATAATAATTATTTTTGGTATGTGAAATGATACATTTTAGATGTTTTTTATATTAATGATATTTTTAATGATTTTATACTGATTGTTTTATTCATAATTTAAAATAACCAATGAGATATCATTATAAAATCCAATCTAGAAATGTATACCCTCATATATTATCTCAGTTGGGTTAAAAGTTATTGGACAAAAAAATGATGTTTAGAAAATTTAAAAACAAAGAGCTGAGTCTTCATGATCTATAGAGGTTTCCTTACCACCCCTCGGCTAGACATAAAAAATAGAAGAGGGATTATATGAAAATACAAAAACATCTTTAAAAAGTGTTCATGGTTGAAGATAAGTGGATTGTAAGGTGATTATTTTATTAATTTATTTAACCTAATTAAATAATTTCTATATATTTGTATTCATTATAGTATTTTCCAATTAATTAATACATTATTATATCGAGGATCAGAGAACATTGGGGTATATTTATCAAAGGGTAGGTAATATATTTGATCTACAAAATTGGGACATCCCAAACATCTGGGTCGTGTATGAGGTTATCATACATGTGTATTAGTGAAAAAAGTGTTTCCATTTTCATATGATAAAATAATGGAGGATATTTATGAAACAATAATAATCTTTAGAGGCTCAATTTCAGGATATTCTAGGGATGATGGTAGATAGAATTAGAGCATCAGTGCAGTCAATATTTGTAGACATTCCTAGATACTTTCGGACTATTCCTCCTCCTCCTCCAAAAACTCTCACCCCTCCACCTCTTCCTACATATTCAACTCCTTGTGATACTCCTATAACCATGTTCCATAGCATCCTCATTATTGTGAGTTACATTATGATGTTCTACGACCTCATATTTTTTCATATTTGGTGATATTTTATATTTTAAAGACCGTTCATCATAAATATTTGTAGATAGAGATTCATAGGGTCACATTACCTGATATTATAGATATATCAAAAAGAGTACCATTACTTAAATATGGGGTGAGTATAGTTGTAAAATGTATCATCCATATTTTTATTTTTTCCATCTAGACTTGTTCAACATATTGAAATAGAGGTATGTATATATTTTATGTTTTATTTCATTTTTTTAATAATTTTTATTTTACATTTTAATGATTATATATTTATCTATTTTTCGGAAGAATAATTTAAAGGTATCAAAATATTGTATAGTAAATAACAAATAAAAAGATCTATGAAATTAGATATAGGTTCTAGTAGTAGTGATATATTTTCAAGATATTCAAATTTTTTGTTTGGGTTCCAATGGAAGCTGATGTTTGTGGTAATGAAATGGATGTGGCTCTCCTAAAAATGATATGAGGGAGCATAAAACTAGAGATCATTTGGGAATCAAAACAATTAAAATATATTCCAATAAGTCTTGACATAAATAATTCCTTGCATTTAATTTATTGAAATTTTTTACTTATATCTATTCTGAATTAGGTATCTTTATAAAATGCGTAAGGATAATGATATGACAGATGTATAAGAATTTATGGACCCACATTTCAATTCACCATCAGTGAAGAATATGACTGAAGAATTAAAAAAATATTGTTGAATGATTTCAAAAGGATGTAATTATTCAATGCTAGATATTTCTTTATCATTAAAAATATGGAGAAATTATCTCAAAATGTTTTATATGATATTTAATAAAATAACCACTAACATTAATTTTTTTTATATAAGAGTCAATAGATGTTAGGTTTTTTATGTCTAAGGGAGAGGATACTTCACTGGTCATTCTCTATCCTTGGAAAAGTGTGACACAGTATTAATGTTTTATTTGAAATTTAATTTTTTTATTTTATAATATTCATTTATAATATAATTAATTTTAAATTTATTTCATTCATAATATTTTCTAACAGGGAATGGAATTTAATTTGAGAGAACATAATAAAAAAGTCCATTGAGAAAAAATATTTAAATGTAAAGGTGATTTTTCATTTGTAATTAGTATGTTTTGGATATATTACATAATAATGATATTTTGAATTTAATAACTCATTTTACTAGAGTATTCATAAATAAGATGGAAAAAACAATGCATATATTATGTTTTAAGATTTATATTTGAAATAATTTAAATTTTGACAATTACAAAGTTTCATCGGGTAAGATTTATTTATAAAAAATTACATAATATTTTATTATTTTATTTATACTACATGTTAAATGATTCTATTTTAATTTTTTTTCTTATTGAGGACCCTTATTCTTGTAGTGGACAAGAGTTCAAACACTTACAAGTGGAATGGAAAAATATTTTTTCTGCTTTGTTGGGTTTTTAATTTATTAATAATATATATTTTTATTATGAATTTTGTAACTATAAATGTGTTTCTAGTTTTTTTATTCTGATTATTCTTGCCTTTTGATTGTTTGATATTTTGGTTGACTGTGGAGAAGATGTCTAAAAAGAAATTGTTTAAGAAGAAATTTATTTTTCACATCAATTATTTTATAACTAATGTGTAAAAGCTATATCAATTGATTTTAAAATCAGTTATATAATAAATGATGTAAAAACCCATATTTTTCATCAGTTAATAAATAATAATTATTTCAAACCCTATATAAAATCAGGTTTTTATGTCGGTTGTTAAATAACTGACATTAGAAACCATTATAAATGGGTTTTTTCTAGAGTTATTTTATAATTGATGTAAAAAATTAAATTTAATGGTTCATTTACAACATATATTTTTTATGCTAAATTAAATAAATATTTACATTGTATCCTTCAATAAAATTACCTTATGACCAACATGAAATGGAAAAAACCACTGTGAAAAGTCATTTATGCACAAGTATTTGTTAAGTTCACGAAATAGGATGAATAGCTTGCTATTTTTTTTTATTATTTAATCTATAGAAGTTTATTTTTGTTATTTGGGAATGAAAAATTCATCTTGAATAATAATTGTTTTCAGAAAAATAAGATATTTTGGGAGAATTTTATTTAAAGAAGAAATTAGACATATCAAGTGAGTATATTTCCTTATTTTTGTAGTATGGATGCTAGAGAAATTACTAAACTCAAGGGTTGGCATATTCAAAAAATAATGATGCCTTATTACTTTATTTTTTGGTGAATTTATTGGGTTCTAAATACACATTAATTTATGGCTTTATGATCATTGACTTTATCCTCCCCATGTTCTCTATCAATCTATATCATTCATTGGGAGTTAAGTTTTTTATACATGTACATATTTTAACTTCCAACTAATTTTATCCTATCAATAAAACTAGGTATTAATTATTCCTCATTAACATTTTGTTCCCCATTCTCACTTAGAGTGGGGATTTTTTAGTATTTCTTTTTACAATTTGGGTTTCCACAATGTAATTTTCAAATTTCAAACCCTTGATTAATGAGAAAAAATTAAAATAAGATGTTTATTAATGAGGACGGGATAATAATGTAACACCATTATATTTTATGATATAAATATAAATTAAAATATATTTAACTTCTTTGATATCTTGTGTTACATGTAATTGTGAGTTTAAATGAACAAAGATTTGTTTAACGACACTATTATTATATAATGGTGTTAATTTGCTATAAAATAGG
The DNA here is from genome assembly GCA_963277665.1 of Viscum album. Lineage (NCBI taxonomy): Eukaryota > Viridiplantae > Streptophyta > Magnoliopsida > Santalales > Viscaceae > Viscum > Viscum album. Next base: position 45,404,356 of record OY728162.1, read on the forward strand.
ATGTCATAAATATAATTATGTAATTTATGAATTATATACAGAGGAACTAATCAATTCTTATAGATTATTCAATCAATTATTTGTACATTCATTTTATTATCCAAAAAAAATATTCAAAAATGATTTTATTTATTTATTTGATAAAATATTATAATTAATTATTTAAACTAATAAATAATAATTTATTTTATAAAATCAATATAATTTTTGAAATAATCATACCTAGATTTTCATTTGGAGAAATTTTGAAATTTTTATAAAGAGGATAATTTTTCAATGAACACGGATAAATACATAATTTTAATGTACATTGAATTTTATTTTCTAGTCTTTTATAATTAAAATTCTGTTTTTGATTAGTTTTAAATTTTAATACTTCCCTTTTATTTAATATTTTCCAATTAAAATTTTTGAAAAGAATATTATACTGGAATTTATTTTTTTTAAAAGTATATTTAAAAAATCATTTTTCTAGAATCAATTTTGTCCACTTTTTCCATTGATTTAAAATTAAATTATTTCACTTATGTGGTTTGAATCATGAATGAAGTATTTAATATTTATAATAAAATGGTAAAAAATGGAAAATATGTTCTTTTTATTTTGGGATAAAATAAATAGTGACCATAGAAAAGTTGATCACCTCGGAAAAGAGTAAATTGGGGTAATTTAGGGTAAATATAAGTGACAATGACATATTTTTTCATCATAATTTAAATTAGATGAAACTAAATATTCCATTATGACATTATGATCTTATTTTATTAGTTTTATGGACACTTTTACGTTAAAATTATTATTTATTATTTAAATTAATGAAAGTTAAATAATGTAGCTTGTATATTTTGAAATATCATTTATTTGTTCACATATAGAGTAAAAATAGTTACAAATTAATATTGATAGTTAAATTTATAATAATTAGATTATATTCATTATCATAATTTATTTCTATTTTTTTGGAATTATATATTTTAAATAAATTATATAACAAAACCAAATCAGTAATTATTCAATTAATGGAAAAATCAAATAAATGACATTAAAAATATTACAAGTAATATAATTTGAAATAATTAATTTGGTTAATGATTTTTTTATAGGAATATAGAAATTTTAAGGATATATTAAATTAGTTGGTTATAATTTTTAGTATTTTATTGATTTTATTAAAATTAATGAATGGAATAGTCTCAAAATCGACAATAATGATATTTTATGAATGTAATATTTTTTTAAAATTTTTTAAAAACTGTAAAACGTTAAATATGGATAATATGAATAATATATATTCTAAATTCTCATCCTCTATGAATTTATATTCAATTTGTAACCAATTTTCTTGGGAATTTATTTATTATATTTTAATATTTTAAGAAAATCCAAGTGTGTCCTTCCCCTCCTTTATAAAGGGAAAACCGTTCATTAACATATTCAAAACCCTTTGAGCCTTAAATATTAAATCTACAATGATAAATTATCTTGTAAAAATATTATAATATATATATTTGTTTTACTCTTCCCATATTACTAGACCTAGGATCCTTAGGAAGAAATCTAAAAGAGTTTTTTCGAAGAAGAGGTAATTACCTAAACCGATTACTTTCGTTTTCTACTTGTTCTTTTATATCCACTAAATAAATTTTATTTATCATAAAAAAATATATTATATTTCCAAAATTTGATAAATATAATTATTATTATTCTTTAACCATAATTATCATCCCTCTTTCCATCAAATGCGAAGTGCAGGTATCACTTGTGTGTATATTTGGCTTCCCGTCTCCACATAAAGATACAATTCATATCTCGTCACTATATTTTATGGATTGTTTTTATTATGAGATTAATATTTAAAAAGTATATTTATGAAATAATTATATATCTTTAATGATAATATCATTTCTACCTTATTACTATCCAACCCATTGGGAAATGATAATATCACTCATCCGTATGTGTGGACTACCACCTCCACAAAGTGATATGATTCATTTTTTAATTTATATTTTACTTGCATAATGAAGTGGATGAATTTGAATAATATATATTATATATATGATATAAAAAAGATTTTATTATGGTAAATTAATATTTATATTTATACATCTCATCTGTTGAAAAATGAAAACATTGTTTGTTCGTGCCTACGACTTTGCATCTCTATAAAATGTTTAACTAATTTTTTCTCTCAAACTTTTGTAAATGATTATAAATATGTATATATTGAATAAATATGATATTAAAATAAATTAAAATTTTATTATATAGAAGTATAAAAATTTTAAGTTAATTATATATATGGTTAGAGTTCCATCGAAACATGTTGAACTTACGGTAACTATTTCTCATCTCACATTTTCTTCCCAGGGACATATTCCATATCCACCACATATATATTATATAGAATATATAATTCCTATTTGACATGTTATTTCATTATTCCACTTATTTTCATGTTACTTGATGTTTCATTTTATGTTATTATTCTATGGGTGTTAATATTGACAACTTACCCAACTAGTAAGGATTTAATTAACAATGCCATCATTATTTGGTATTTTTATGTATATTTCTCCAAAGGGGAATATTTATCTTCTAAATAAATGATCTCTAAAAAATTAAATTTTATTTTTTACATTATAGAAATGATTTTATAAATATAATATTAACCATTTTTTACCATTTTAAAAAATATTTTAAATGATATCCTCTTTCCATTTTTTGGAAGAAGGTATATATTTACATTATCTACAAAATTTTAGAAGTAATATTTTTTACCTTATACGCCATGAACTAAATTTCCTACCGTAAGGACACCTCAATTATTTGAATCTTCCTTTATAATTTTACATGTATATTTATAATGAAATTTTTTTTCTTTAATATGTGGATTGTTTTTTTAAATATATTTTAAAATAGAAATGGTTTTTTATAGAAGAAATGTTTGAAGTGATCTTTAAAAAAATTATTCTTTGATGAAATATTTTTAGGTCAATTAAGATTTAATATGGGTATTATCCAATTATAAAAAATTTATTATTTCTCTAAATTTTGTATTTTTATGATTATAAGTAATTTATGAAATTGGTTTATTTTCAATCAGTTATGCTTTTATGTAATGTTTATGAAACCCATTAGATTTTACTGGTTCTGATATGATGACTATTTTATAGTTTTGTTCCCCACATATGTATGATTTTAATTATGATATGGGTGGTGCTTATATATCCCACAATTAGTTGTGTAATACTATAGTTTTCTGGGTTGAAAGGGTTTATGAGAGGAAATCCCAAACCCAAAAGAGGGTGTACAGGAGGATATCCCAAGCTAGATGCTTATACACTGATGGATATCCAAATAATAAAATTTAAGGAATATCATTGTGGGTGGACATGATATAAGATTTTTTATGCTTATGGGGATTCCACAAATCCATGTTTTATACAATTTTTATTCTCATTTACTATTAATATCTTATAAACATCTAGGAATTATTCCATTACTAAAGGTTATGATTTATGAATTTTATGGTATGGTTTTCGAATGTTATGCTCATACATAATAATATAATTATAATGTAATTATTATGTGGTCATAAAAAACTCCCTTGATTACACATAATGATAATTATAACTCACCATTTTTTTATTTTTATTTTCCCTAGTTTATAAATTACCGTATTGTGAATGATAGGTATAATAAGGGTGCTTGTTATGAAAAACTAAGTGGGTTATAGTGTTAGTAATTTATAAACTATTTGTTTATATATCAATGATTACAAAGGAACTAAAACTATATTATTATGAAAAAAATAATCATGTTATATATATAATATTAATATAATAATATTTATTTATTTATTTATGAAATATTTGGGTTCTTTTAGTTGGTATTAGAGCAAGGTTTAGTTAATATTTGGAAACAATGATGTGAAAAATTTAGTAAGAACCACATGAACAATTCTATGTATATGATAAAATACTAATATTCTGGTAATGATCATTAATGAACAAGGTAAAACCTACAATTTATTTGAAAAATGTGTCATGATAGAGACAACCAATAAATTATTTTTTAGGATTTTTTGGTTTCCCACTATGATTATTTTTTCTCAAATTATTCTGTTGTTTTATGATAATTGTTTCATCCCAAAAGAGTCATGTTAATAAAGAATCTAACCAAAAATTAAATGATTTCCCACTAGAGAAACAAATGTTATGGAATATGGAATGAAAAATTTCATTGTTATACTATAACAACTTTCTCAATAAATAAAGCATGTTGAACCTGAAAATGAGTAAAGGATGTAACAATTCTCCATTGAGTCCATCATGAGGAAACATCCACCTTCCATTAGTGGGTCAACTGATCTAGTAATCTATGAGAAATGGATGAATACCATTGAAATGTTATTTTTCATTATCTAGTATTTGGATATGTATTTTTTGGTTGTTTACCATTTATTAGGTAAAGCATGTCAATAGTCAACGCTTATCAAGAACATGGGGGAACATGATGAAATTAACTCAATTTAATGGGATGGAATTAATATCATATTTATAAATATATATTATTCTTCTTTTATTAATACAAAAAATGGAAATATAATTATCTATGATTAAGAAAAAGTTAGAGTAATTAGTTAGTACATATAAGAAAATGTTCACAAGACTTTTGTGGTATGCTTCTACTATTCTCATCCAACCTGTTAGTAAGATTGATTGATTCTTTACTTGATTAAAACCAAGTATTCAAAGGGAGTTTTCTATAAGGGACTATTTTATCCATGATTAAATAATTCAATGTGTTATCAAGGTGGAAATGAATATTTTTGTTATATATCAATCTCATGGATTTTACAAGAAATTAAGGCTGAAATTAAAAAGAAATTTTAAAAAACTATGGAGATAAGAAAATTTTAATTACATTATACTCATACTGTAGAAGGAAACATGGTTGAATTTTCCTTAAGGGTGTCATTTAATGGTTTAAATGTGAAAAGAAAGACTATATAGTAAATTAATATTGATGTGATGGGAAGAAGTTATCTAATGGAGTGAATATAGAGAAATGTATATAGAAGAAACCACCCACAATCCATAGTATAAAATTCTTGGAGTATGGAAATTATGTTAAATTGTTCCCAAATCCTAATATTAATTTCTACACTCATAATCAATTACCTCTTAATCCAAGACACATAATTAAAATTTATTGTGATCAATATTTATAATGTGGCATATGATAAACTGATGTATAATTAACTTTTTAAGATGATGTTGAATAAATGATGATTTTATATATAGAGTTTTCATAATGATGATGTAGTGGTATGAATACTATTTTGATATAGTGGGGTTTTAACAATATTATATGTATTAAAAAACTTCTAATGATTTATATATTGTTTTTTAATCATGGTTTTAAATGAATATATATAATTTTATAGGCAACCTAGAAAGGTGATTCAGCGATAAGGTTATATATTATAGAAAAACATGATTAATGGAACGAAAACGCTTAATATATGTCTTATGTGGGGATAATAATGATTAATTTTGATAATGTAATAATTTATATTGATTATGTAAATTGGATAGTATTTATGAACATGTAAATTGGTTAGTGATTTTATGTGAAATGGATTCAGGTTATATTGGATGTTCTTTATTATATTGTTTTTGGATTTATGGAATATGTTTATAGACTTTGGCCATAAATTAAGAATCAGTGTTATATTAATTTTTTTAATCTTATCTATTTTAATGTGAGGATAAATTACGAGTTATGGATACCATTATGGGTTTATAAATTTGAGGTTAATCATGAGATAAAAAATATACTCAATTATGATATTTTATATATTTCAATATTAATGTGATTAATGATATTTCTGAAAAAAGAAATTATTGGTTTTATATATATATGAACCTTATGTTTAATGTGATGTCTTATATAAGAAGAATTATATTTCACATTTGGCGATATAATATATAATTTATAATAAAAACATTGCGGATAAAACATTCAATAATGTTGAGGTTATTGATTTAAATTGGGTTATAGGGTTATTTATTTAGATAATTGATTATAATATATTGAAAATTATATGATTAGAGTAGATAAATATCAATATATGACTTTAAAAGTAAGTGACGATTATTTTAGATAAATGTTAAATAATTATTAAATGAATTAGTGATCAAATCCTTCTGATTCTGGGTTTCGAACATGGTTGGGGTTATTTAAAAGAATTTTTAGGATATTTATTGATGTAATAATTTAATGTTAGCTTTTATTATTACTATTGAATTTTGAATAACATGTTATTCATTTTGTATTATGGTTTATTCAATATATGAATTATCATACATTATTATAATCAATTTTGTTTTTTTAATTTCTAGAGGCATGATGAATAGCTTGTTATTGTTTTATAGATTTATGTAATCCATAGAAGTTTCTTTTACGTATCCAAGAATTAAAAATTCATCTATAATATTGATAATTTAATGAAATTGAGGTGATTGAGGTGGAAGTTGATTAAATAATTAAATTCAATGTATCGAGTAATCATATTTCATAATGTTCTTATTATAGATGGTATAGTAATTACTAAAATCTAGGGGAATGATCTTAAAACAAAATTATATTCCTATAACCTTTAATTTTGACTAATTGGTGGTCATTTCACACCTCATTGATTTATGGTTTTGTGGTAATTTACATTCTAATAATTAGGTAGTCTATCAATCTCTATTTTTTGGGAGTTACGGTTTTCTTCAATTACCATAATTTCAATTCCCATTAATTTTCTTTTATTTATAAACCTATATATGGAAAATTAAAAATTTACCTTAATTTCCCATTCTAGCTTATCAAGAGGATGTTTTATGAACCCGTTGTATGATGTGTATTTTCAAAAAGGATTTTTAAAATGCAAACCCATTTATTAATAGGTGTAAATTTCAATGAAGAAACTTCTTATAGGGGGTATAATGTTCCAATTCATTGGTTTATGAAATATACACAAATATATATATATATATAATTAACTTCTTAGATCAGTTGAATTTCATGAAACATTGAGCTTAAATGAATATAAATATACTTTAAAAAATATTATTATTTAATGTTATCATATAGCAATTAAATTGGGAGTAATGAATTGCATTTTATAATTTTTGATTTATATACAAAATGCATGCTCAATTATGGTGATTAATCATTCATTTTTTTGTAAAGTGATTTTATTATAAAAAATTACATTATCTTCAAAAATTATATTACTATTTTGTAGAAAATAATTTATTTAAATTATTGAACCTTTAAAAAAATTATATGATAAAATGAATATAATTTTTGTAATCATCATATCAAAATTATGTTAGTGTGAAATTTTGGTATTTTTAGAAGAGGTTGATTTTTCACCGAATAGTGGAAAAACACATTTCCAGTGTGAATTATATTTTATTTTCAAGTATTAGAAAAATAAAAGTATTTTTTGGATTATTATTAAATTTTTTAGTTATTTTCTATTTAAAATAATCCAATTAGGGTATTTATTTTATTTTGTAATTGAATTTAACGAATAAGAGAATTTAAATTTTAAATTTATTTTTATAAACATATATTTTCCATCATATTTTTTAAATTTGATATAAAATTAAATTAATCCACTAATATGGTTTGAATCAAGAATTTTTTTCCATATTTGGAATCATAAAGTCATCATTTTCTCAATATATCGCTTTTATTTTCAGTCAAAATGAATAGAAACTCCTATAAAATTCATCCTCTCAGTAAAGAGTAGATTTGGTTAATATAGGGTAAAACAATATCATAAAGACATAGTTTATCTTAATATATCTTGTTTTATGAAGGTAATTATTATATTCTCTCCTTATTATCCAAATATATTTGTTTATGGGTCACTTTTCAATGAAAATAAGTTATATATTATTTAATTTAAAAAAGTAACAAAATTTATCTCTCTTGGTTTTAAATATTATTTATGTGTTTACATTAGGATAACCATTTTTTATGAATGAATATTCAGTTTTATTTTTTATAGTAAAATTATACTAGTTATGGTAATTTATTTATAATTTTTAGGAATTATATAATTACCATAAATGATATCAAAATACTAAAACAATAATTATTCAATTAATGGAAAATTCAAATAAATTTTGTTAAGCATTTCACAAGTAATATAATTTGATTTAATTAATGTGATCCATGATTTTTTTATTGACATAATTTTTTATGTATGTATTAAATTTTTTGGTTCAAATTATTCTTATTAATATTTTTTGATTAAAATCAATGTAATTAATTGTGTCAAAACTGACCAAAATAATATTTTAGGAAAATAAGATTTCTTCCTATTATATAAAAATAATAAAAATATTAATTATGGATAAATGGTATAATATATGGATTAAATGTTAACTTATGTGAATTTATAGTCCCTTTGGAACCATTTTTCTTGAGAATGGATTTATTATATTTTAATCTTTTAAGAACATCCACAGGTGTCCTTCCCCTCCGTTATAAAAGGAAACATAATCATTCACGTCTTCACACCCCTTTGAGAAAACTATCTTTAACATACCATTAAAAATTATCATCTATAAATAATTATATAAATTATAGAGGTCATATAATTTTAAAATGACATTCCATCGGATACTTAGGGGAAATTTAAATGAGTTCATTTATTGAAGATTTAATCTCTTTAACTGATCACATTCTTTTCTTACTTCTTCTTTTATCTCCAATAAATCATTAAAATTTATAATAGAATATGAAATTAAGTATAATAAATTAAATCATTATTAATAGACCACAATTATCCACCCACATTATATCAAATGTGATGTAAAGGTATCACTCGTGCGTACATACGACATACCATCTCCATATAGTAATACAATTCATTTATCATAACTATATTTTATGGATTGGTATTATGATGTGTTTAATATTTATACATGATATTTATAAAAACATTACACATATTACATGATCATATATTGTCAGTATTTTACCATTTAATCCTTTGGTAAATGATGAAATTTTCTGTGTGTATGTGTGGAATACCACCTCCATAAAGCAATATGATTCGTTTTTCTATTTAAGATAAGTATATTGTAATGAGAACAGATTCGATGAATATATATTTTATATATTATTTAATATGTATATTGTAAATTTGAATTAATATTATCCTTTCTTAAATTCTATCCTTTGAAAAATGAAAATAGTGTTCATGTGTAGATATGGATTACCGTCTCCACAAATAGTGTTATTCATTTTTATATCTCTAACATTTAGGAATGGCTATAAATATTTATATAATGGGTATATATATGAAATTATAATTTTTTAGATAATTCTTATATAGAAATATAATATTATTTTATTTATTACAGATAAGGTTATAGATACTTCTAATCAAGTGGAAATCAGGGTAAGGGTTTCTCATGTCACTTTTACTTCCATGATATATACTCCATTTACACTACTTATTTTTTATGTTACATGACTATTTTTAATTTTATATCATTATTCTTATTATTTTGAAGATATTTTAGGTCTCATTTTTACATATTCTTTCATGGGGGCATAATATTAAAAAGTTACTGAAGGGGTAAGGGTTTAATACAAAATCTCATCTTTATTATGGATTGTTATATTTAAGTTATCATTGAGGAATATTTCTCATTATTGTCCATTTTATCTAAAAAATCAGATTTCAGTTTTTAATTTTAACTTCTGATTGTTTAAAAACATTATCATCCACTTTTACCTTTTAAAAAATATTTTAAAAGAAATCTTCTAATAATTTTCCAAATGATGTACTTTTTGGCTTTTCTAACAAATGTATAAAATGAATGTTTTTTAAAAATATACTAAATGAATTTAATTTCTTAATGTTAATAAACCTCAATTATTCGAATGTTCCCTAATAAATTTACAAGGTTATTTTCAAGGAATATTTTTTCCTTCCTGTATGCATAGTTTTTTTAATAATTGGTTTAAAAATGAAAGGGTTAATTTCAATAAGACATGTTTCAAGTGATATTCTAAAATAACTTTCCATTTATGATTACATATTTTAATTTAATTTAATATTTTTTGGGATATGAAATAATGATGCCATATTTATAATTTATTTGGATGATTAATGTTTACTAGGATAATATTTTTATAAAACCCATTTCTTTTCCATGGGTTATGTTAAGATGAAATATTTATAAAACCCATTTTAATTCATGGGTTCTGATAACATTATTGTTTTAGGATGTTTTTTACAACATATTTATGAGTTTAATTATTTTATTAGTGGGACTTATAACTCTTTCTAATGAATTGTTTAATGAATAATGTTATATGAGGTCAATGGGTGCCCCGGATTTCATCCCAAGCCGAAAAGAGAACATATGGACGTTTATCTCAATCCTAATGCATGAATATGGGTTGTTAGACCAAGGATATAATTTAATGAATTGCTTGTTTTTTTCCATAATCTTATCTTTTTTATGGTTATTCATATTCCACAAATCTATTTTTTATACTAATTTTATTCTCACTTATTAGTCATGTCATATAAAACACCCGGATTTAAACCATTAATAAAGATTATGATCTATGATATATATGGTATGGTTTTAAAATTTTATACTCATATTATAATACCCTTATTATCATGTTAAGATTTTGTGGTAAAATATATCTTTCTTGATTACAAATATTGAGCATTATATTTCAAAATTTTTTATGTTTTCCCCCCAAGTTATGAAAAAGGGTATTGTGAATTATATGTATTACAATGGTACTAGTTTTGATGAAATATGTGGGATCTAGTGTAATAAATATGTGAATATTTTTATAATATATCCATGTTTCCAAAGGAAATACACCTATATGATTATAGAATGTATATCCATGTTATTTAAAGAATATAAACCTAATACTATTTATATTTATATAGAAAAACTTTGGTTTCTTATAGTTATTTTCATTGAATCATTTTGTTAATATTTGGAATCTTGGATAATTAATTAATCATAATAACCCTAGGTATATGTCTTTATATAAGATAAAATCCTAAATATTTTGTAATGATCATGAATGAACTAGTTTAAGCCTAATATTTCATTGAAGAAGGGTTCATGATTTAGACATCCTATAAATTATTTTTCATGATTATGTGTTTTAACACTAAAAATATTATCACCCAAACTATTATATTTTTTAATTAGTGATTTTAACCCAAAAGAATTATTTTAATGATAAATACGATAAAAAACTCAATGATGTTTCTCCTTATAAGACAAATGTTATGGAAGAATGAATGAAAAATCCCATTTATATACTCACAAAAATTTCATATTCTATCAATAATATTGAACTTATAAATGGGAAACAGTGGGAATAATTCTCTAACAGGGCATTCATGAATTAAAATAATCCTTCTTTTAATGGATCCAAAAAATCTAATTTTCATTGAAAACTGGATCAATAACAGTGAAAAGAAATTTACTAGTCTCTAATTTTCAGATCCTTAAAATTATCTTTTTGGATTTTTATAACATAGACGGAAAATAATATCAACAAGTTACTCTTATCAGTAACACAAGGTTTCATGAGAAAATTAATTCCATGGGATGGGATGACCTTAAGATCTTATTTCTCTAAAGGAACATTTTTAATATTCTTCATAAAAAAATGGAAATGGAATTATTTGAGAATATGAAAAATAATGATGAATATCCAAGTACCTATTAGTTAATCTCAAAATAATTTTGAGGTATAATTAAAGTATTATCATTAGATCGGAATATAAGATTTATATATTCTTCACTTGCTAAAATAAAGTCATACATGGGTGATAACCATAAGGAAATTTTTTAGTTATGAAGAAATACTTCAATGTGATATCAAGGTGGAAACAGAGATTGGAGTTAGCCACTAATCACATATATATGATAAGAAAATAAATAAGGAATTAAAAGTTAATTCAAAAAACCATGTAGAGAGGAAGATGAGCTTTCCATTATTTTCAAAATGTAATGACCCTGACCCTAGTAGCATAGAGTCAGTGGTTAATATACTATATAGGAATAATATACAAGTAATCACATCCCAATATACTAAAGAGATTAGTTGTCCTGGTAAACTAAATACATACATAAAATTCAGATTATATTTTACAAAATAAAATACACAGTGAATTTATTTTTTAATTCCATTATTACCATTAGTGAATCCCTGCATATCAATTGAAAACCACTCCCCTAAATCCAAGGAAAAAATTATTCATCCAAAATGGGTGAGCTTAAATTAGTATTAAGGTTATGTGTAAAATAGCATATTTTAATAGATAATTCATAAAAACATAGAAAGGAAAATAACTGAATCAAATTATATTAAATCGATAACTCAATAATAATATGGAAAGAATAAAAGATAGTAAAATATTTCCTTATAAATAATAACACAATAATGAAACATAACCATATATATTCTATTAATCAAATAATAACATGGAATATCAATAACTGAATTCACAATGATGGAATAAATAATACAGGACATCATAAACATACTGTCAAGGATTCAGCCAAGACACCATACATAAATGGGAAACACATCATCCATTAACCTGGCTTGTTTTTCTCATGAGACCCACAAATGCATTAAGGGGCCATAATGGGCCCCTCCAATCACTTAATAAGAACATATAATTCCCCTTATTATTGGGGTGAAACATAAAATTCATAATTAAAAACTAACATCATAAATGGGAATACCTTCCCCAATCAATTGCCATAATCATACAATGTAATATGTAAAATGGTTTCAAAATAGAACATCCATATTCAATGTAATCATAAATGATTGAAATAAAAAATAAATATGATATAAATACAATATATTATTTTTTATTATAAGAACAATAAATTTATTATTTCATCATTCAATTTAAATAGTATGAAAAGATCCTCATAAACATTTTTATGGAAATATTCATTTCATTTTGAAAATAACCATTAAATCAAAAATTTTGCATAACTTTTTTAAAGTAATTTACTTTAAAGATAACCTTTAAATATTTTTTAAATTACTCAGTGAAACATTCCTTTCAAGAAGTACACATTAAACTAATATTTCATTTCATTTTTGTAGTAAAATTCAAATGGGGATTGTCTTCAGAATGGCATGGAGATACCTTTAAAAAAAATTTAAATGTAAAAATGATTAAAAATTTATTTCATCAATCATTTTGAAAATGATCATTTTTTAAGAAAAATAATTTTAGAAAACATGTGCGGGGAATGATATATTCTACTACAGAAAAATAAATTTTTTAATAATAATATAATTGTAAAATAAACCCTTTCCACTTTATAAATAGTTAAATCATGTTCCCCATGAATGAATAAAATTTAAATAAACTTTATAAATCATAAAAATATATAATTTCATGATATATAAAGTCAATGGGGTGTTATATCAACCTCATAAAATCAAATAGGTTCATAACATTAAGATACACCTCAATTAAAGAAAATTAAGAAAAAGTACCTTACAAAGATCATATAATATTAGTGAACATTAATAAAATGTGTCTATTTTCTATATCTATTTTAAATCCCCATAAGAAAGTGTAAATAAAAAATAATATAATCATAATTAATGTTTCACATAATCTTATCTTGACATAATCAATGAAGTATATATTTAACAAAGTGAATAGAAATTGAGTTAATAAATTACTTACTATAAACATTAATGTACTTGATTATTATTTAACTTCACATATAATGGTTTAAATTGAGTTATTAAAATATATCAAAAACATATTCATATTTATGATATTGTTTTCCTATCCTATTACATAATCTTATCTCCTTTTTATGATATTTCATTCTTACGCCTTTTTTGAGTGATTAATACGTCATTTTCTTATGGATGTTTAGTCATATAAGTCACAACTCATGTGCATAGGATATAGTAATATCATCTAAAGAAATATAATAATTTATTATTTTTCATATTTATTGATTATATATATTTTAAATGACCAAAACTAAATTTATAACATAGAAAATTTATCGCATCATGTCGTGGAGACGGTTCCCCATATGTAGGTATGAGTGATGATATCATTATATTAATGGATTAAATGGTAAGGAAATTGGTTAAAAAATAATTTTATGTAATTAAAATAATTTTACAATTACCATATATAACCATTATTTTCATCCTTATAAAGTGGTGATGAAAAACACATTACACTGCTATGTTGAGATGGTAATCCATTTATACACACGTGCAATGCTTTCGTTTTACATAGGATGTATAAAAGGCTGAATATATATTTTTTATAATCCGAATAACATCCTTGTATATGGATGAAACTTTCTTTTTTATTTTAGTATGGAAACAAAAAATGAATATGAATTATAAGAAGAAAAAAGTTTTAAAGTGTTGATAAATATAATTACCTCCTATAATGTGGAATTTATGTAGATGTATTATTAAAGGACTTATGAATGTATTTTGAGGGGCCTAGAATTTCCAAAACATAACTATTAAATTTTACAAGATTAATGGGTTGTAATTGTTTGAGATATATGGATCAATTTTGTTATATAAATAAATGAAACAGCTCCCTTTTATAATTGAGGTGATGGGTACTTTAGATATTTCTTAAAATATTAATTTAATATAAACTACATTTCAATCCAAAATTCATCCAAACATATTAATATCTATGATGCGATAAATATGGGTTGAAAATACCATAAAATGATAAAATTTAGATAATTTTTGACTAAATTTATACCCTTATTGTTTGGATTTAACATTTATTTATCCTCTTTAAATCTTTCTATGAAAAAAACGATTTTTAATCATTGAGGGTAAATATAGTTACTATTGAATTAAAAACAACCCATAAATAAATCATGGATTAAATTTTCAACCTTATCCCAAAAATTGTTTCGAATTTATTATTTACTGTAATTTTATATAATTTAATAAACTATTATTTACTATTACATATTAACCATGTTAATTTTAAGAAATATTCATTATATTGAAAATAATAATATCCAGATTACACTTATAATTGGATCAAAATATTTTATTACTTCCCCAAAATGTCAAGGTAATCTTAAAATTCTTTAATCAAATTAATTATCTCAAATTATACTTACTTCAAAATTATAAGTAACATTTATTTCATATTTCCATTATTAAAATAATTGTCGCAACAACATTGTGTAAGCATTTAAAGTAATTTTTTTCTTCACAAATAATTAAAAATTATTTTCCTTGATGAATATTAATATTTTATATTTCAAAAGAATTTTTTTATTCAATGAAATATTTTAAATAGAAAAAAATTTATAATGTTATAGTTATTAAAGTCATTAATGTGAAATCATTGAATTTTCTTTAAATGAAATAATATTTGGGACATAATCACTTCATAATAAAAAATGAGGTCATATATTTGAAACATGAACACTAATAGAAATAAAATTACTTTCCCTATAAAACTTGGCCATGTTTTATGGTTATTTTTTAGTCCTTATCATTTTATTTAAACCCATATTACAAAATATATCATTTACTGTTATAATGAAAATTACCATGGTTACTATTTATATTGTCTAATAATAATAGGGAAATATTTACTAAATTTTTACATTATAAATAAAAAACTAGAATGAATTTTTGAAAATACAAAACACCTAATTTTAATAATTTATTTTAAAATTATGCTTTAAATTTGAAAAATAAAACAGTTTTGTTGGAAAATGAATTTTTAAGGAAAATTGTACATATACCAAAATATGGTATAAGGATAATTAAAATAAAATTAATTGGATGATATATAACTAAATACTAATTGATATAATTTTAGATGAAATTAAAATTATAAAAAGTTCATTTATAGTGATGAAATTGACACCATTATAAAAATTAGTATTTTTATCTATTCACTAGAAAATCAATATCTTTAGAAACTTTTGAAAATTTCCCTTAATGATCATTTAAATTTTATAATTATAAAAAATTATTTTTATCAAATAATACTTATATAATTTATAGAAATAGATAGTAATATTTACTCATAAAATAAAGGAAACCCATTTTTGAACAAAAAATATTTTTTTAAGATTAAAGTGATTTTACTAAAATTTAAGTGCCTATTAATAAATAATTAATTAATTTGGTAAAATAGAATTAAAAATTGTATATTTATTAAATTTGTTAATATAATAAATTCTGTCCAATTTAATGCCTATGTTATCATGATCACATAATAAAATTTTATTATTTATTTATGTTGGGCATTGTGTGAAAAGTAAGCTATCGATTATGTTAAATCAAAAATGAGACATAATATAAAATATTTTTGTGGTAAATTATCTCCCTTCAGAAAAATTAATTCTAAAAATTTGAAATTTCACTTCAAAAATCTAAATTTTATCATTTAAAATTAATTTGTGCAACACCTTGATCATAAATTGGGAGAGTAATGCATCCTCTTAATAAGAGGGAAAGTGAAATCTAAATTTTAAAAAGAAAATAATATTTTTAATAAAATAAAATTAATAGGAATTGAGAATATTGACATGGAAGAGAAATGCAACTATTATGTTTTTATGTAGAGTTATAAAGAACAAGGTCATTAGGATGTTTACCATCACAAAACCATAATATTTTCCCTTCTTAAAAGACCCTTGATTTAGTAATATGAAATGTAAACAAATAATGTTATTTTAAAAATGCTTTTGTTAGATTTGAGGGATTCTTATTCTGTCAATATAATAACATGAGAAAATAAACATAAATATTTTGTTCCAATGTTAATAGAATAATCTCTCGACTATTTTTGCTCTGATGTATTTTCACTTCATCTCTTATTCTGAGAAATGGATGTTCAAGATGAATTTTTGTACTTGAATAAAATTAATGAATCATAAGATCAACAAGTTATTACATAATCCATTATATTAATAACAAAATAAAAATGTTTCACACATGTTATCAATAAATAATAATATATAATGTTCAATATAATAAATTCCATAAGTAGTTAATTGTAAGACTCGTCCAAAATATGTATGTCCAAATTGAAGGACTATAAATTAATAAGGATTATCATTATATTTAAAAAACCAAATTAAAACCAAATTTTCCCAAAACAAAATAATGTATCACTTATTATCACATAAATAATATATCAATACATTTATTACCACTAAGCCTTAATAAAATAATGCATGCTCCCAAAAATAAAAGCTCATATTATAGAATATATTTCTTATATCTAAAAATATAATAATATTAGAAAAGATAACATAAACCAAAAAATCACTAACCACCTTCATGGTTACAAATACTATCCCATAAACATATATTTATCATTATTATCTCAAAACTAGGAACATATTATGGTTATCTTCTCATAATCACATGTTTTGAAAATGATCAACTTACCAGGGAAATATCTTCTCTTAGATACCTATAAAATTCAACACATACCTCCAAATCCCTAAATAAGTATTACTATTGTAAAATACATGTACAATTCTGCTTTATTCTAAATATAATTAAAAAAATAGTTTTACAATATATTCCATAGATTCAACTACACAAGAATGGTAGTCATTACACTTTATCTCTATTATTAACTTATAATTTAACATGGTCCCTTTACTAATTCAGGGATATATTCCCTTTAATATTGTGGAATTTATAATTTAGTACCCCATATACTTATAGAAGAAGAATTTAAAATTGGAAAATTAATTCTTACCATTGAAATCATGATCATGGTGGCTTCTTTCCAAAAACCTAGGAAAAAACTCCTTTTTTAGGTATGTACCAAGGTATTTCCTTCAACAACTATCACATTTTGGAAAATCCTTTTTTCCCTTCTTCCCATCATTCATTCATTTCTCTTTAATACCCTTCTTCTCTTAATTCCCATCATAGTCATAAGAATTATTGATTTTTTTTCTATATTGTTAGAACATTATACTATATCCTCAAATGATAAGGATATATGGTAGACTAGTTCTTTTCGAAATTTTTCTTAAATTCATGAATGAAATGATCAATATTATTATTTAGAACATGTTTATTGATATTGTTTTTATTATATACTCTAGGTGGAATTTCTAGAAAAATGTGATACACTAGATTACATCATAACATTACGAAATATAATTTATAATTGAAAAAAAGTTATAAAAATAATATAAATTAAAAATTTAGGAGAAAATGGTCTGAAAATCATAAGCATAGTTTATTTTTATATAATTAAAATTAGATGATAGAATTTTGTTCTCTAATTTATGTTTTCATAAATCAAGTTCTAATGTTTTCTTTACAAACATTTTATGACACAAAATATAAATTCCACAACCCCAGTAACCAAGTGTTGGTGGTTACATTATTTCTTTTTCAAAAGATACAAGTAACAGAATCCCAACTGAATGAATAGTATAGTAAACTTGGTAAAATAGAAACATACTTGAATTTCACAATACATTTTAAAATATAAAATACATAAGGAATTTTTTAGAAATCCATTATTCCACCTAGTGTATCCTTGTATATCAATTTAAAAATACTTCCTTGAATCCTAGGGAAAAATAAACATTAAAAATGGATGAGATTAAATTATTTTTAAGGGTAACCATACAATGGAATCTATTGATAAAAAAGGCACAGGAATATTAAAAGGTAAATAACTAAAAAAAATCACATTTAATTAAAAAATTGATCATAATATGGTAATAATACAAGATGATCAAAAAAATTCATATAAATAATTACATGATAATGAAACCTAACCACGTATATTTTACTAATAAAGTAATCACAAGGAATATGTATAACTGAATTAATAATATTGGAATTCATAATTTAGGACATTATAAACATACTGTCAATTATTTATCCATGAAACCATACATAAATGGGTATAACATCATATAATACCAAAACTAGTTAGTCTCATGAGACCTACATATGCATCAAGGGGATATAGAAGCTACCATCCATCACTTACTAAGTGAAATTAATTCTTATTATAAAAGGGTTGAAACATAATATTTATGTTAAAAACTAGCATGTAAAATGTGAAAACTTTTCCCAATCAATAACTATAAACCATCAAGATAAATATTGAAAATTGAGTCAAAATAGCACCACCAAAGTCAAACTAATAATAAAACATCCAAATAAATAATAATAATGATATAAATTCAAAATATAAATTTTGTATTATATATAATATTAAGGGTTTATTTTATTGATTAATATAAATACAATGAAAATATCCTTAAAATATTTTGATAAAAATATACATTTCAATATGAAAATAACCTTTTAGAAGAAAATGATCAAAAAAATTTGGAAATAATTTCCTTTGAAAATAACTATGAAATGTATTTTAAAATATCATGTATAAATATCCATTTAAGATATATACATTTAAAAAATCTACCTTTCATATTTTTATAAAATCCAAATTGACATTTTTTTCAAAATGATATCAAGATTCCTTTAAAACATTTGGTAAAATGTAAAAATGGTTAAAAAACATTGAAAAATCATTTTGAAAATGTGAAAATCTTTTTTGAAATAATTATATTAAAAAACAAAGCCATGTAAATTAAATATTCCAAAATAGAAACATAACCTTTAACAATATCTAATAATAATTATATTATAAAATAAAATATTACATCTTTGGATGTAGTTGAATCATATGACCCATGAATGAATAACATTTAATGAATAATTAAATATCCAGAGAATAAATAAATTCAAGAAATAAATTTCCAGAGGGGTGTTATATACACCTTATAAAATAACATAAGTTCATAACATCAATATATACCTCAATGAATGGAAACTGAGAAAAAGTCAGTTATAAAGATCATATATTTGTTGTGAGAATTAAAAAATGAATCAATTTGGTGTATTTTATATAAACCCATATAAAACATGTTTAAATAAAACAAAATATAATCAAAATTTATTTTTCACAAATTCTTTGCACGAAAAAATAAATGAAGTAGATGTTTAACCCAATATATGGAAATTTAGTTATGAAATCTCGTACTTTAAGATTTCCCTTAATTCAATTTTATGTAACTTACTACATAATGGTTTAAATCTTGTTATTAATTTATATTTGAACCATATTCATATTTATGATACATATATGATCATTTTCAATCATCTTAGCACACACTTGTTAATAAAAAATTGTTATTACTATTTTTTTATTTACTGACAGCTTTAGTTTTTTTTGCATGTTTTGTCATAGAGGTATCTATTATTGTTCATAGGATATAATTTCATCATCTATATAATGGTATTATTATAATATATGTTATATTTACTCATTATATATATATAACCAATATTGAATGTATAACAAAGAAAATTAATCGTATCGCGTCATGGAGATGGTGGTCCATATATAGAGTTGTGCGATTTATCATTCAATTAATGGGTGAAATGGAAAGGAATTGGGTGATGTATTAATTTTAAAGAATCAATATCATTTCATATTTACCATATATATCAATTATATCCACCATTATAACCATCCATGTAAATTGTTAATGAAAATTCAATTACACTGCTATGTGGACACGATATGTTGTACCTATGCATGTATAGTGCATTCATTTTTTATAGGAATGATAAAAGCTAGAATGTCGTTGTTTAATTATCATCATAACATAAAAATATAATCATTTCAATTTAGTTATTATTTTTGGATGGAAAGAACATCTGAAGAGGAAGTAAAAGAAGAAATAATTTAGAAAGGGTTGATAAAAATAATTACCACTTCTTCGCTATATTTACTTTAGATATCATATTAAAGGACGTAGGGTTAGTATTATGAAGAGAATTTATCCTCCATAACTTTTATAAGGAATTTTATAAAATTAATTGGAATTATTTTTTCAAGGTAGATGTTTTAGTGTTTTTTAATAAGTTAATGAAGGAGTTCCATTTTATAATTGAGGTGAAGGACATTTTAGGAATTTCATAAAATATTAATTTAACATAAATTAATTTTAACGTAAAAAGGGTAAAAATTTATTAATTTATAGGATAATATTTTTATGGGTATAAATCCATTAATCCAATAAAATATACAATTATTTGACTAAATTTCTACCATTATCATTTGGTTTAGATTGAAATTTATCTTCTTTAAATCTTACCGTGAAAATATAAATTTTTACACTTTGAGAGTAAATATAGACACTGAAAAATAAAAATGGCTTATTCATAGATCAAATATTAAATTTAAAACCATATCGAAACCATTTTTACTAATTTAATTCTTTTATGAATTTTATTTCATTTAATAAAATATTTTTTATAATAAAATATTCCTGATGGTAATATTAAGAACCATTCTTTAATTTAACATTTGTAATATCAATATAACACTTATAATTAGAAGACATTATTTTATTAAATCCCAAAAATTTAAAGTTAATATATATTTTTTATTCACATTAAATATTTCAAATTATATTTTATTAATATTTTTATAGAATTTATTTGATCATTCCAATAGTAAAAATAACAACATTGTCAGTATTGTTTAAGAATCAAAGGGAATTATTGCTTCAACAAAAATTTAAAATAAATAAACCTAATGAATAAAAATATTTTATAATTAAAATAAATATTTATAGTGGGAGATAACTTTTAGATAACACCATATTAAAGCTTTTATATTTATTAAAATCATGAATGTAGTATCTTTTCATTTTTATTAAATAATATATTATATTGATCATAATAACTTAATAATGGTTCCAAATGGTCATATATCAAAACTGTGAATAATAATGGAATATATATATTCATCCAATAAAACTGGGTCTAGTATTAGTGTCTTTTATAGTCCTCATAAATTTATTATTATCCAATATTTCCCAATTTACTATTTACCATGGTAGCGAAAATTACCCAGTAAAAATTCGTATTGAAAAAAATAATAGTGAAATATGTGATAAATTTTGAACTTATGGATAAAAAATGGAATTAATTTTTTATAATTAAATACCTATAATTTTTAGAACTCAAAATCAAATTAATCATGGAAACAAAATTAAAATCGAATTTCGTGTAGAATTCATTATCAAGTCCCAAAATGTACATATATCAAAATATTACAAATAGATAATTAAAATGAAATTAATTTGATTTTTCATAGTTAAATATTACTTAATTTAACATAATATAAAAAAAACCATGAAAATACATTTAATATAAAGATATATACACTTTTATAAAAATAAGTATTCTTCTAAATTATCCCGAAAATAAATATTTTCAGAAAATTCCAATACAATTAGTATAATATCATATTTATAAGATAATTTGAAAAATAATATTAGTTTTATATAATAAAATTTATTTAATTTACATAAATTTATCATCATAATTACTCAAAAAAGTAAAGAAAACATTTTTGTTAAAAAACATATTTTTCATAAATAAAATGATTTTACTAAAAGAAATCATATATTCAAAAAGCATTAATTAATAAATTATTAATGAGTTGAAAAATTATATATTACATATTATTGTTAATAATATTAATTCTCACCAATTTAATGTCTCGGTAATGTTGATCACATAATAATATTTCATTGTTCGTTTAAGTTGGGTGTTTCATGCAATATAAGTTATTGAAGAGGTTAAATTTAAAAAGAGAAATACAGAAAAATAGTGGGGTGTTACACAATTTGTGGAAGGAAACAAGGCGGAATATTTATTAAGGTTACTATAAAATGTTTTAATTTTGAAAATTAAAATGATCATGTGACTGAATGTCAATGTGATGATAAGAAGTTATCTAATAATGAAAATATTGAGAAATATCCACATATCTCACCACCCCTAGCCTGGTGCTTAAAATTATAAGATTATGGGAATTATGAAAAATGGTTTCCAAGTATTATAGTCAATTGATGTTATCATCATCAAAAAACATCTAAGCCCATATATAAATGACATTTTCATGAAATCAATATTTATGATGAGCGGTTTGATAATGATAAAGAATAGTTAAATTTTTATGATGGAAGTTGAATGAATGGTCTTTTTATGTATCATGTTTTCACAATTATTATGTAGTTGTATTAGTGGTATTATGATATAGTGTTAGTTTAGAAAATATTATGAGAATCAATAATCATTTATGGATTATTCTATAACCTTTTTTATTGAAGTTTTTTAAGAATATGTTGAATAGTACAAAAAACCTAGAAAAGTGATTTAGTGAAAAGTTGGTATTTAATTGAAACAAATGATTGAGGGAAATACAACCCTTTATATATGTGGGGATAATAATTTTTAATTGGGATAAATAGATAATTTATTGTGGTAATGTAAATTTTATATTATTAATGACAATGTAAATTGGTTGTTTATTTTATGAAACGGTGATTTAGGTAATATATAATGATTTTTATTGACTTTTTCAATTTAGGGAATATGTTAAACAATAATTGAATATAATTAAAGAATATGTATGGTATTAATATTTTTTTAAGCTTATATATTTTAAATTGATGATATATTAAAATTTATAGATACCATCATGGGTTTATTAGTTTTAGGGTCATTTTGAGATCAAATATGTAGAACATCTAATGATGTTTTATGTAATGAAATTTTGAGGTTATTAACTATAGTTATGAAAATAAATTATTGTGTGTATTTATACATAAATATTTGGATTAATTTGAAGTATTTTCTATATAATAATTTTATTTCACTTTTTGGGCAGTAAGTTGAAATCTATAAGATATCATATCAGGTTAAAACATTCAATAACATTGAGGTTATTGAGGTCATTCTAGATATATGGTTTTTTGTTTATCAAATTGATAATTATATATTGGTTTCTATATGATTGGATCATTTATATTATAGTGTATGATTTTAAAAATAACTAATGAATATTGGAGATATATTTTAAATTAGTATTTAAAGAATATGTTATCAATTCCTTTTCATATTTGGGTTTGAACATTGTTGGGAGTATTTAAAGGAATTTTTAGGATATTTATTTTCTGAATGGTTTAATTTGAACATTGAGTATTTATATTAATTTTTATTAATATAGTATTTCATTGTAAGAAGTATTATTATTATTAGAGACTATATTACATTATTATAATATTTTTTTGTTTATATTAGAGAGTTTGTAGGAATAACATGTTGTTGTTTTTTGGAAACTTGGGATCCTTATAAGTTTCATTTAGTTATTAAGGAATGAAAAAAATCTTCTTGAATACACATCATTTGGAGTAAAAGATGATATTATAGTGGAATTTTATTAAAGTATGAACTACACAAATAAAGTAATTATATTTCCTTAAGTTCATAGTATATATGGTAGAGGAATTCCCCAACTATTTCAAAAGGATCTTCCGAAAAAAAATCTTGTCCTATAACCTTCAATTCTGATAAATTTTGTTCTTTTTACTCCAATTTTATTTATGATTTTGTGGTCATTGACTTTTAACTCAACATGTTATCTATCACTCCTTATTTGTCCATGCTAGTTAAGTATTTCTTCTATGTAATTATTATAAAGACCCAATAATTTTGTCATATCTAGAAACAGTGATTTGTATTATCCCATTTTACCTTTGTATTTTCCATTCTCACTTATCTAGTGGAATCATTATTTACCCTTTTAGGATATGGGTTTCCATAAATTAATTTCCAAATTTCAAACCCTTTTCATATTGGAAAATGTGATGAAAAAATTTATTAATGGGGGGAGAATGTAACACCATTTCATTCTATGAAATATATATATAAATATATATATTAAAATTATTTATATTCTTACATATCTTAGGATACATGAAACTATGAGTTTAAACAAACATTGATATTATTTTAAAAAATATTATTATTTAATCAATAAAATTGACATTAGATGGGAATTTATGAATATGATTTCCTAATTTAGGAATTATATTATAAGTACCTACTCAATTCATTTTGATTTATCCATATAATTTTACTAAACTCATTTTGTTATTCAAAAATAATTTCATCCAAAATACTATTATATCATTATTTGAGAAAATATTATAAATAAATTTTCAAACAAAAAGATTTTGATAAAATGAATATCATTTTCAAATTCATCATACAAAATTATCTGACTGTGAAATTTTGGTATTTTAATAAAAAGGATCTATTTTCAATGAGTTTTGAAAAATACATATATTTAATGGAAATTTTAATTTCCATTTTAAGTATTTAAAAATAAAATTATGTTTTGGATTATTTTTTAATTTTAATTAGTTCATTTTTAAGATAAAACTATGATGTTTTTTTAAATGGAATTTATACCTGGATTTAGTATAAAAACATTTTATATCTAAATATGTCATTTTTTAGAAAATTATTTTTCATTACATTTTTTTGATTTTAAATTTAATTAGTATAATTATGTGGTTTGAATCATGAAAAATGGATTATAAATTTTTAATTTGATGTTCCAATTTTTTTGAAAATTTTCCTTTTATTTTTGGTCAAAAACAATAGTAACTGCGGTAAAATTTATCATCTCCAAAAAGAGTAAATTAAGAGATCGTAGGGTAAAACTGTGTGATAATTAAATTTTTATTCATCATAATTATTATTGGATTAATTTAATTCATATATTATCACTGTAGTATCTAAATTTACTAGTTTGTTCCTTACTTTTCAATTAAAATTTATTATATATACTTAAATAAAAGAAATTGAAGAAATGAAAATCTCTTAGATATAAATATCATATATGTGATCAAATAAAGGAAAATTTGTTTTTAAATGAATAATAATAGTTATTTTGTGATTTATATTATTATATTAACTATGGTAATTTATTTATAATTTTTAGGAATCATATAATTTCATTAAATGCATTCACATCATAAAAACATTAAATATTTAATTAATAGAAAAATAAAATAAATAATATTTAGAAATTATGAATAATATAATTTTAAATAATTAATATAATATACTATTTTTTTAGAATAAGATACCATTTATGAGGAATATTAAATTATTTGGTTGAATTTTTTGTTTTTTTCTTAATGTAATTAAAATTAATGTAATGAATATTCTCAAAATAAACAAAAATGATATCTTAGTTAAATAATATTTTATTTTTTTATTTAAATAGCATTAAATTATTAAATAAGGATAAATAGGATAATTTTTTTTCTTAAATTTCATCCTATGTGAATTTAATATCGAATTGGAACCATTTGGCTTGATAATTACTTTATTATATTTTTCTATTTTATGAAATTACAAGTATTTCCTTCACACCCCTTATAAGAGGAAGCCACATCATTCACTTCATCCCGCCGATTTTACCCTACAATCATGACTAGACACTAAAAAAATGTTCTCATAAATATAATGATTCAAATTATATAGGTTCTATTCAACTCAAAAGACTAACACTAGAATCCTTAGGAGGAAATCCGAATGCGTTTGTTCAAAGAAGATGTAATCGCCATAACCGATCACTTTGTTTTTTTACTTCTTCTTTTATCTGAAATATTTAATGGTACATAAAAAAATAGTACATTAAATAACCTAAATATGATTATATTTTATTATTGTTATGAAATAACTATTATCCACACTCTTTGAATCTAAGGGAAAATGAAGGCATATCTCGTGCATATGTATGATTTATCATCTCCACAGAGTAATAGAATTCATTTATCATCATGAGATTTTAAAGATGGAAATTATGATGAGATTAATATATGTACATTATATTTGTGAAAAAAATTACTTCTTTAATGAACATCTAATATATACATTTTTACCATTCAATCTTTTGGGAAATTATAATGATTCTTGTGCATACGTTTGGACTTCCACCTCTATTAAGTGATGTGATTAATTTTTAATTTATATTTTACGTGGATATAAATGAGGATAAATGTAATGAATATATTTTATATATATTATATATATGATATGATAATGATATTGTAAATGTGAATTAATTTTTTCCATTTCTAAATTCGATTAATAAAAAAAATAGCATGCATGCATCAGTACGACTTACTATTTCTATGAATTGTGTGATTCATTATTATATACCTACATTCTATGAATGACTATGAACAAATATATAATTATAATTAATATTTATGATATTATAATTATTTAAATGATTATTATATAGAAGGTTACAGTTCCTTCGAATCATGTGGATCTCATGGTATGTGTTTCTCACCACACCTTAAGTTACATGAGACATATTCTACAGACACAACTAATTTTTTTAGGGGGAATATATATTTAATATTTTAAATGTTATATATTTAATCCACTTATTTTCATGATATTTTAAGTTTCATTTGAATTTATTGTTTCGTGGGTATTACGATTAAAAGGATACCAAATTTGTAAGGGTTTAATTCACAATCTCATCATTATTTATGATTATCATGCTTAAGTCCCCAC
Source organism: Viscum album (assembly GCA_963277665.1). Taxonomy (NCBI): domain Eukaryota; kingdom Viridiplantae; phylum Streptophyta; class Magnoliopsida; order Santalales; family Viscaceae; genus Viscum; species Viscum album. Next base: position 45,431,950 of record OY728162.1, read on the forward strand.
TACGGAATATTTCTCTTCCATATATATGTTCTATGAAAATGTTTTCTATTTTTTTAATATTAACCTATTATTTGATATATACATTAATCTTCATTTTTACCTTTTGACATGTTGATTTCAAAGTAATCATTCTAACATTTATGTAATGTGGTATTTTTTTACTTTTCCTAATAAAGTGTCAAAGGAATGGTTTTTTTAACATATATAGAATGAATTTAATTTATTACCTTCCAGGAAAAAAATAATTTCATTCTTCCTTTATAATTTTACATTGTTATTTTCAAAATAAAATTACATTTCATATGTCCGAATTTTTTTTAATAAGTGATTTACATATATAACGGGTATTTTAAATAATAAATTCTCTAAATGATATTCCAAAATAATTTTTTCCATCTAATATGACACCCATTAATGGCATGTTATCATTACCGGGGATATAATCCAATTATACCACATTTACTCGTTATTTTTATGTTTTATTTTTATGATGAAAGGATGATTATGAAATCCAGTTCTTTTCCATAGGTCATTCTGTGATGAAATTTTTATGAAACACTTTTTGTTTCATGGGTACTAATATTATGAATGTTTTATGGTATTCTAAAACACAAATACATGATTTTAATTTTGTGATTACTGTGACCTATATACCCCTCCAATGAATTTGGTAATTAATAATTTTCTATGAGCTCAAAGGATACATTAGAGGGTATCCCAAGACCAATAGAGTGTACACGAGAGGTTATCCAACGCCCTACATAGGTACACAAGAGGTTAGCTCAATGCTAACATTTTATGAATTTCATGGTGGGTTTCTTTGGAATAAGGTATTTGATTCTTATTTTTATCCCTCAAATCCATGTATTATACCATTTTATCTCCATTTATTATTAATTTCTTATTAACATTCATCTTTTTTTAATTACTGAATATTATCATCTATGATAGGAAATGTTTGGTTTTAAATTTTTATGTTCATTTTCTCAAACCCTTATTATAATCATAAGATTATTTGATCATAGATAACTCCCTTGTTTACCCTTACTAATAAAAATAGATCTCCCTTTCTGGTATTTCTTTTCCCCGAGAAATGATGTATTCTATTGTCTATAATATTTCTAATAAGGGTTATAGTTATAAAGAATAATGTGCAAGACAATGTATTTCATTTATGAACTAGATGTCAATGAATCTGATTTTAAAAATCCTCTAGAACTAAATGATTATTGAATGGATCAACACGTTATGTAAAAAATATTCCTCTAATAAAATTTATATTTACGTATGATAATTGTGGGTCGTTATAGGCATTAAACGTTCTGAGGGAGGTGATTATTGGTTGGTTATTTAATTAAAATAAATAAATATTTTATTTTATTTTATTTTAAATCAACTAACCAAATTTCTGCTCTACAAATACACCATTATAGGAAATCCTCGGGGTAAGCCTCATAACCAAGTGATATTAGAGAGGATGAATGATTTTTTCTTCATTGAGGGACTGGGATGAGGGAACAACTATGAATAGATCAAGGTGAATCTATAGTTATACTCAAAACATAGTGGATCACTTTTGTAATTGGAGAACAAGTTCTTCATGAACGAACAATCAATAATTTATGTATGGATCATTGTTTGAGGTTTCCTCCCAATTTTATTTGATTATAATGGATTTTTATAATCTTTATTTTGATATGGGATTATGTGTTCATCAAATGATCCAAATGAAAATTTATTTGTTTATACCCATTTATTTTTCCTAATCCCTTATATCACCATTGATCCCAAAATTCATGTCTATTGGCTAGGATCACATCAAAAAACGATTCTCCTTAATTTGTTCATGTTTTTTCAATCATTATTCTTTGTTTTATTCATCATTGTCCTTCTAGGTTTTTTTACATTTCAAGGTTGTATTCGAGTGAAATCATATCCCCATGTATTGGAATGTGGACGAAATAATTAATAGAATAAGGATTTATGGGTGGATTAGGATGGATTCAAAATTGTGGGGATAGATATGCAATTTTTGACACCAAACGATGGTGGACATGTGATAGATTCTTGATGAGGGAAATCGGTCTTCTAATTTATGGCCATTAGAGGAATGGACTTAATGGTTGACAATATTTACTTCTAATTTGGTAGAATCCATGAGGTCAAATAGTGTTATAATCAATGAGTATTGAAGATATTTTCTCCTTAGGGAAGGTCATGGGTTTATATGAAAACCCAACTACACACTATGTAGTCCGAAAGAATACAAGTCATTTTTTCCACTACATATGATTTCTTTTGTTTTCAGGGAGTTAAATATCACACGTTGTGTTGGACTTCCACATACCATGTGAGTCTGCAAACGGAATCTCATCGTGTTCCTTGGGTGTATATGTTCATAGGCATGACCACGAGCATGGTCTTGGATATGAGTACATATGCACGACCTGGTAGTCAAACATATCCCCAGTAAATTTTCACAACCTTATGTACATGATAAATACATGATGTAAATTGGAATGATCTTAGGACAACATTTTTTCCCCACATAAAAGAAATTTTATGTACCACCTGTACATGAAATGTATTTCCACATCGCTAGAAAAGTCATGTATAGGAAATGAAATTGCCATGTGTCTCGAAGAGGGTACACATCATGTGAGCCTAATCATGAACCTTCCTTGGACTCTTATAACTTCTATTAATCATTCTTTGAGATATTGATTTTGGCAGGAATGTATCATATCATGTGTAGTTTTCCATGTAGAACATGATTTTATACTCTATAGGGGATTTTGAAAAATAATGTGAGGTGTTGCGAGGGTGAATATTCATTAGGAAATTCTTGACCGAAAACTACGATTAGAAAAGATCAACAGAGAGATATCGGGGGTTTGAAAGTCCCATATAACACCAGTGTTAGTGTCATTAATACCCCTTACTCCAGTCGATAGGTTCCCATGTCATAGAGGAGTGTGGGTATTCTATCCATTGAGTGTCACCCCCTATCACACTTGGGAACATGTCCTTTAACCATTGATTGAATCCCCTGTTTCTCTATGGTGTGGGTTCTATATCCATTGAGTTAAACCCCAATCACAGTAGGGTGTGGATCCTATATCAATCGATTGGAACACCTATCATAAAAGGACATGGGTAATATATCTATTCATTTTAACCCCAATCTCACAAGGGTGTGGGTCCTATTTCTACTGAGGGGTTCCCCTTAACACACCATGGTGTTGGTCCACTTTCATTGGTATCCCCCTCTTAATTGTGAAGTGTAGTGGTGAGGTGTGGGTCCTCTATATGGATTATTGTGCGGTAAAATGAGATACATGACAGTGGATTTTCCACACATGGTTTTGGTGTACAGTGGTGAGGTGTGGGTACTCCACTCAGATTCTAGAATGGTTACTTGTAATACATAGTTAGTATATATTGTCCCCTCCATTGTGCAATGAAATGGTGAGGTGGGGTTCCTCCACACCATTTCTTGTAAAGATACACATGATATGTGAAATATTATATGTAAATTTGGTGTTTTTGGATGACTCATCATTCATATCTAGCCTAAAGAAGATGTAGATACCCATTCTATCTCATTTATAATTCTTAGGCTCATGGTTTGGTGGTTGTTTCCGTCTTGTTATGGGTTGAGATGACTTGTTTTTTTACATTTACATTTCTCCATTTCTGGTTTTCATATCATCCAAATGGGTATTTAAATACTCACACCTACATGGTATTTTCCAGTACATGTCATGTCTTATGAAGATGATATGGATATTATCACTGACATCGGAGGAGTACATGATTAGATGGGTGAATTGATTATATTCAGTGGTCAAACATCGATATTATGAGATAATAACTCTTTAGTTTTTCAATTATCAGTTTTTTTCATGTTGGGATTTCATTTTTGGTAGGGTGGGAATATTTCCCCTTTATGATTTGGTTCATACTATCATACTGTTATGTATTCCATAGAGGTTATTATATAAATGGTTATACTATTGTTGTTGCGGTTTTTATTTATTAATTTAAACTTTGTCATGAAGATTTTTATGTGCATACATAAAATTATTATATTCAAAGGTCTCTCATTATAGATTATTCATTCCCAGCGATTTTCCCCAGCCCCTTTCTTATTAGAGGTAGGATTTTGGAGTTAAAATCAACTTACTTCTAGGTAGGTTTTACATTATGGGTCAGGTTTTGAGAGGGTGGTATCAAAGTGGATTATCATTGGTTCATTTTAGAGTTTATATCTTTATGTTAATTGGTTAGTGACTTAATAAAATAGTGACAGAGTGTCTCAAGTGTGGATTTCTGGCTAGGGAACCCAATGTGGGTGTAGTAGCTAACATATCCACACACAAAGAAATTGAATAAATTATTATAAACATGTAATAAAAATATTTTAGTTGTAAGGAACCCATTTTACATGAATGATATATGATTTAGTCCTTATAATATCCTTTTTGAGTTACCTCAACCTATATTCTCTATTATCATGGAATGTCTTGATAACATTCATGAGATCTGCATGATGAAAAACAATTGGGATTTCAATATAGTTTCATGTTGAAAACTAGTTAGTCTATGATAACTCTCTTCAATGGACCATTCATGAGGTGACTCTTCTAGATATCCATAGTTTAGTTTCAAAACCTATTGAGAGTGTTATATATCATTCTAAGGATCATGTGGATAATCAATGCCATTCTGGGCAGTCAATGCCTCTAAAAAGTTAAGGTATCAATAAATATAATATTATCACATTTCACAAGTCACAAGGACATAGAATTTTATTTTTTTTATTGTGTGTTAGACCCTTAGGTAGTGGAGGATTGTATGTAGGTGTTGTTATGGGTTTTTTGACATTTACAGACCCAAATCAATTTGATGGTTGTGTTTGTGACCAGTCTACATCATTGATTAGTAGTTGGATCTAGTGGTACTAGAAAATAGATCACCTGTTATGAGTATGCATCTAGAGTTGCAGAGATAGATATTCTCCAAATTTTATGGTGATTTAGAAACCCCATAATGGGTGGTGGAACACAAGTTAATGTTTATGGTGGTATTTTACCACTTGGGTTAATAATTTCTTGATTGTGGAATAGGTTGTGAGGATTCCCTAGGTTGATGATGAGAGCTAGTAGAGATCTATTTTGGTGACATTAGATATAGATTCAAGTTCATAAGGAAGTTGGATACCTTACCCATAGAGATTCATTTTTTTTATGTGATATGAAACCATGTTGGAGAGTTATATCAACCAAAAGAAGATAATGTCAATGTGTGTAAGATGAGTTCCATTGAATTTTATGTTTGCAGAAATTTTCTTCGGTTGAGGTATTAGATCCATCCTTTGTTGTAGAGAACATGAATACCAAATTAAGGATAGATTTATGAAGAATTTTCTATGACTCATAGGCTCTGGGACTATTATTAGTTATATCATTTGTATTTTCTGCCCGAGTTATTGATTTATTTCAAAGACAAAATCCATTTTCCGAGATTTCACCTCCTTTATAATGTATTGGTTTTCTAGTGGAGCCCTTTTTTCTTTACCCCTAAGCTTGGTGACACCTGAAAAGAAGGACTAGAAATCAAACACATCTAATGTTAGTTTTACCTAACTTTTAGAGGAGATAGAGCCTCACATAGAACCTCTCTATTATAGTAAGTGAGTCACTATGACGTTTCCCTCTGGAGGGACTACTTGTCAACCATCCATGATCAGGTGATTATTATCAGTGTGGGTCATAGTTCATCCATGTTTTAGGATATAGTTATCCAAATATAGGGAGAAGGAATGTAAATTGGAGCCAGAAGAGTTCATGTGAAGGATGATACAACTAGTTTTCTATCACCTAGATGGCATGAACATTGTATAAATACATTCTATGAAGTTTTAGTTTCATATGATGTTTGATATATTTAGGGTTTTCAACCATGAGAATGTATCAGGATTACCCCCCATAAGAAGTATGTATTCTACAAATACCTACACTTGGGTATGGATCAATATTTATGCCATCATATTTGATGATCCTGTAGAGCTATGAGAGATGAAGGTGGAACTGGTCGATCTGTATATATAGGACTTCTAAAGAACCAGTGTGTTCTCTTATTCAGGTATATGATATTTTCCTATGTGGTATATTAAATCAGGAGGTTTTATGTGGGTTGATTTCACCTAAAAATGTTATATTTGTGGAGGATTATTCACCCTTAAGAATCGATGAATTCTTTTACCAGTGGATTGGGGGGAAGTGATTCTATGAGTTTTACCTTAGTTCATATTTTTAATAGCTCGAAGTTCAAGTTGAATTGTAAGAATTCTAATACTATTTTTAGTTCTTGAAGATTCATTTTTGTTTTTTGGATTCCACATATGTCTCTGTGATGCATATTAACCATATCCTGAAACAATATTTGAAAATTTTATGGTAGTCCCCTTAAGTGAATTCATTGTATACTCAATGTTAGAGGTGGATCACATGATACAATTGAGGATGGTTCAAAAAATTCTTCCAGAGTACCATCTATATGTGGATATATTATAGAGTTAGTTCAGAATGTTTTAAATCCACATCTTGGGATATTTCTTTTAAAACATTAGAGATATAGTGGACTTGGTAGAGGTTGAGGTACTACACGATTGAGTTCCACCCAAATGTTCAGTCATGGATTAGATACTCACAATGAAATTCTATTTCTGATTTTTATGGGAATGGTGATAGATTAGTTATCCAATATGTTTTTTTTTTCAATTGATGTGGAAAATAGTGCACTGTATCTCTAGTTGATTGTATTTACCCACCATCTTCTTCAATTAACCACAGAGTTATAAGTTGGGGATATATATTTGGAGACCATTCATGACTAGATATCCACTTGACATGTTATTGATGGATTTTATGATGTTGGGGAGTACATAATCCTTGTTCATGTATGAAAAATGAAGCCATTAAGATAATGAGAAGAGGTTATAAGAAGGTTTCTTTTAATTATCCATACATCCTAGAGGGATGCAGATATATCATATTTCCTCAACAATAGTTTTTCTGTCTAAGTATGTAGTAGAGAATTTTTTATTCAAAACACATAATGTCTTGGCTATAATTATATGAAGACTAGTATTACATAGTGGAGAGTTTTTTATGCATGTGGAAGCATGGGGTATTATAATTTCATGGAATTCCATAGATTATCATTCAAGATCATGATGATCACATCACATCACGATTATGACGAGGATGTAAGAGGATTTTGGGACATTGTTTTGTTTGATCGTAGTGTTTTTATCCATATAAGATGTCAATGTAAACTAGTTTGATCTAGTTCTTGTGATCCTAATTCAAGTTTGTATGTTTTTATGGTGTCATAAATGGGTGGATAAGATTCCCTTAGTGGTGTTTGAGTATCAGATCATTTACCACTCCACCATCAATGTTAAAACTTTTTAGGAAATTAATGGGACACCGTGAAGGTTACTATTTTACTAGTTGGATTCAATTTGGGATAGAACTTATGAGACAAGAGTTGGTGCAATAAATTCTCTTAAATGATGTCGTTTATCCAGGGGTGGATGAGAACAACCGAGATCTGTGAGGAGTCCTTTTTTGATTGATAATGGAGGTTTTGAATTCTAATGAGGAGATATTTTATTCTGAGAGATCTTACCTAGACCCTATAAACACAGTTAGAAAGGGTGCCTAGTGTTTTCTATGTGTCACAGATAAGAATATATTTTCTTGATATATTGCACTATTTCAACCAGGATGATATTGATATAGAGGGAATAGTCTTATTTTCTGTAATTTTTTCAATCCCATTGGAATTTGAGAACTGACTACAGAAGACCCTTCATTAGACAATGTTTCCCATGGGTGTGTTTTTTTGACAATAGAGGAACCATTTGGAGAGATAACTGGAGTAGGAAGTCAATTTAGATCTCAATATCCTCCATTTTGAGTGGGGTTTCACTTTTCAAGATAAAAATCATTAATTGTGGGGAGATTATAACATTTTAATTTCTTCCATTTCTGTGTTTTCAATATTTATAGGAAAGTTTCCTAATTTAGGTGCTAAATTGATGTTGAATTTCAAGTCTTCAAGGACTTTGTGCTGTGAAATTAAAAATAATAATATATAATAGTCCATATATGTGCATTTTCTATATTTAAAATTCTTCCATATTATTTGGGATCATATATGGTAAATATATTACCACGTTTATTTCAATATCATGAGGTTTATCCTAGCATGATATATGGTTGATTAGAATATGACGTTCTAATGGAGTTTACCATTGGTAAGTATGTTTAATTAAAATAAATATATTTATTTATTTATTTTATTTCCATTTACCTAATTTAATTAACTCTAAAAAAATACCACATTATAAAAAATCATGATGTTTATCCACATAATTCATGGACATTAGAGAGGAGGAGAGTCTCGTTCTTCATTGGTAGATTTGGATTGGAGAACAATCGAGATTAGATCAAGTTGTATTGAGAGGTAGGAAACAAAAACAACAAATCTTCTTGATCGATGGTGAACACATTTTTCACCAATAATCAATTCATAATCGGGGTATTGTCATTAATTATTCTTTCCACCCAGTTTGATTTTATAATAATGGGTTTTTTATCTTGATTTTATATTATCTATTGATCGCATGAGACAAAGAAAAATTGAATTTATTAAAACTGGTTATATTTATTCTAACATAATATCATGCTTTCTCATGCACCTTGTGTCCATTAAATAGGATAACATGGGACAAAAATTATCATCAGCTTCTTCATTGTTATTTCCCCCGATTATTCATTATATTTTTCACTACAGGCATGTAATTTCTTGGTTCAACATTCACAGGTTGAATTCGAGAATGATAAAATACTTATGTAAGTAATAGTGATGATAATGATAAAATGATTGATTATTTTCTGGTGAATAAAGATGGCTTTTATCATGTGGGTGATGTATACATGATTTTGGGGCCTGAATGATAATGGAAAGATGAATTTTCCCAGGTGGGAAATTATAAATTCCATCATTCGGCCATCAGTGGAAAGGAATTTATTGCTAGTGATTATTCCTTATAATTTGGTAGATTTTGAGTAGTCAAATGATGGCATATGTTTCGAAGATGAGAGATATGATATCCCACATGAAGGACATTATTTGTTTTGTGAAAACATTGATCATAAACTATATAGACTATAAGAACAGAAGTTTTGTATTCCCATAATTATGGAGGTTAGCGAATTGTGTGAGTTAGATATCAAATTTCATGTGTGACTACAACACATGGTTTGACTCGGTGTTGGAATATTACAATATGCTCTGGGATTAAATGGGCATGGGAATGGATACGAATATGGGAATGTATAGAAGTGTAAGGGCACATCTCGGTACTCGTATATGGACACTGAATAAGGGAAAAATCCCAATTGCATGGTCCTGACTATATGTACAAGGAAATATTATAAGTATAATAGGTAGGCACTTATGGCCAAGACATTCCATGTACAACCTATAGATTCCATGTAGTGCAACTTGGAAAACCAAACTATGTGTTGGAAATTACAATACTAGGTTTTTATGTGAGTTTACACACTATGTGACTCTAGGTATACACTTTGAACATCTATTAGACTCTTCTTGACTCCATGTCTCCTCCTATGGTACTCAAATATTGGATCACGAGTCGACTTTAATAAGTGTTTTTCTACATAAAACATCTTGGTAACCTCTATAATGGCTTTTGAGATACGATGATTGGTGTTGCAAGGGTGGATCGACATTTGGCGATGATTTTCCACCATCCTTTATTAGGGAATATCCCTACATATATGATTTAGTTTGAACCCCCCCCCAACCTACCAAGGCACGATTCCCCCATACTCTTTACATGGGATCAGTGATACCCCATAATACCCTATAGAACCATTCTTCTATACATTGATTGACACCCCCTATTGCCCGAGGGTGACGGTCCTCTATCTACTAAGTTCCACCCCCTTATCACACTAAGGTGTGGGTCCTCCATCCAATTAATGTAACCCCTATCATATTAGGTAATGAGTTTTCTATCCATTGAGTATACCCCCTATCTCAATAGGGAGTAGTTTATATATCTATTGAGTGTATATACACCCCCTCCCATGGAACAAGGGCCTCATTCCTCTATATATTTACTGGAACCCCCTATCATTGTAGGTTGAAAGTCTTATATACATTGGGTGACACCCCCAATGGATCTAGGTGTATGAAATCTTTTTGAGATAGCACCCCTTGGATGCAGAGAATAGTGGGGAGGTTCGGGTCCTCCACACCAATTATTTTGAGGTCACGTGCAATGAATGGCTGGATATTGTGCCCCCTGAGATGTGGAGCACACGGGTAAGGTCTAGGTCCTCCAGTCTGATTATAGAAATGATATGAGTAATTCTAGGTAAGAAAATAGTGAACCCTTCACTGTGTAGCACAATGGTGACATGAAGGTCCTCTACATAGTTTTTTGTATGAATACATGAGATTGTGGGAATCAAATATGTGTCTTTAGATTATAATTCAAACACATCATTCAAAGCTGGTATGTGGATATTGAGATACCCCTTATCACTTGTTTGGATTTTTATGAGCTTGTGTTGGGTTTCATTTCCCTCTTTGTATTATCTGAGCTTACATTTTTTATCATCATATTTATCAATTTAGGCTTTTTAGGGTGTCCTACTGGATATGTATATACACAACCATTCATGGGATTTTTCTATACATTTCATGTCTTATGAAGATGAAACATGGATCAATAGTGACATCGATGAAGCATAGGAGTCCATGGTTTCATTGACTATGTTCATTGGTCAGTCTTTGAGATCATGAGTGAGGATATCTTCCATTTATCCTATATTCAGGGTTTTTTCAGGTTGGGACTTCATTTATTATTGGGTTTTTATTTTTCACTTTACACATCGGTTCATTCTATCATACACTGATGTATTACTTTAAGGTTATTTCTTGTGTGGTTATACTATTGATGTAATAATCATTCATTATTTCTCCATACTTTTTCAAGGAGAAATTTATGTGAGCTAATATAGGTACTATAATATAAGGACTCCCATAATATTTTATTCCTCTTTGGTGCTTATCAAAAACCTCAAGCCTGTTGTCGACAGGTTTTGGGTGTCACACTCTGCTTTCTACCATCTTTTAAGGCTATGGTGGTTTGGTTCATGATACATTATCACTAGATGATGTTGGTTCTTAAAGTTTCATCATAGGAATGAAGGTATTTAAAAAAAACTCATAAAATTTCCTAATCTACCCTTTTAAGAATACATTTTTAATATAAATGAAGAATGGAAATTTACATTCCAGGAAAACAATAAGATCCATCATTAACTTTTGATAAATTATTCTTGATGTTGATTACTGGGGATGTAGAATAACCCTACTTCCTCATAGGGGATTACATTAAGAAAAAGATCCCATAATATTTCACGAGGATCCTTAAATGGAAAAAGAGTGTTGGTGCCTTAACCATATGATAAACTCCATCTCGGAAGAAAGAGAGTATGAGAAGGCTTATATATAATCTACCACATCCGGATGAAATGATCGAATCACTTTATATATTTATATATAGAAATATATCCTCAATTGTTTTTATTTATAAAAAATATTATCCAAATTAAACATATTGGTATATTTATCATATCGATAATAATTTATTCTAATTAGGCTTACTCATTGAATTACATCAATAAATTCAAACAATTCAATCCATTAATAAAGATGTAATTTAATCCATTCATAATGGAATATATTTAATGAATATATCTAGGAAAATTGATGAAACTAAATGCATTCTAATGTTTTAGTGAAAATCCAAAAAATATCCAAATTGAATTAAAATCCATGAAAAATACTATATAATACTTTAAAAATCCTTGTAAATTCTCAATAAACTCCTTTTCCAATATGGTTTTATTAGAATCTCTTTATTTTATAAAAAAAATTTCCTCATAAAAATAATTCATATCCACATTCCAATATGTGTGACACTATGGGCCTTATTAACATTAATAACATATGAGAAATCCATATTAAGTATATGTAATCAAATAGTGTTCTCTAGTAAAGATTCTATGCTTCTCAAGCTACTAAGGTTATGATGTAATCTGCATGAACCATAATCATATCTATATAAATCCTTTTCCAGACTAATAATTATCATATACATTTTATGATGAACTTTATAATCTATTTTTCAAGGCATAAACTGACTAATAGATGTGTAACATGTCAATTTACCATAATCTAACTCATTATATTATTATCATTTGAGATGGACCGACGAGGTCGATTAATAAATTCAATATCAACAATAGAAGAGATGATCAAATAAAATTTCCACCATAAATTTTTCTAAGAACATCATATATGAAAAAACTATGAAAGGAAACTCATCTACTAAAACTAATTCAATCAATAGATAGATGTCTTTATCCATTATGCATGTAAAAAATCTGATCATAGTTTCACTCAAACTGATTACATGATCATCATAATACCAAATCTACCCCTTTATAGCTATGTAGCTTTTGACTTTAGTATGTAATGTATCAATATATGGAAGTTATTATTATGAGCATATATCTCTCCTTAGTCTGTGATGATTTCTCATAAATATAGACCCCTATGTATATAAATAATTTATGACATTTCATGAAAAATAATCTTGAAGACCATCCCAATTAATAAACCTCTACTTATTTTCATATGAATCTACTCTCAATATTTCATATAAAATCATTTATAATTATTGAAATATTATATCCCTGATAACCTTTAAATTCCATCACATACAAAAAAAATCTGAGATGATCATCGATTAAGGATAAATAAAAATTGTATTTTGAGGGTATTTTATCATTTGATCGTTCATGTAAATAAAATCTCATCACACAATAATGAATGATAAATGAATATTTAATTTTTTATAAAATATTGATACCTTTTACGACCATTACTTCAATATCTTAGATATTTTATATCTAGATACCTTAAATGAAACTCAAGATGTTGCTGCAGTAATGGATTTGTAAATGGATCTTCTACAATGTCAACTACAACAACACAGTTTCTCTTTACATCACAAATATTAATAATATACCTCATCAAATGACATTTTAAAATAATTATTTTTGACCATTTTTGAGACCAGGGTTACATAGATTAAGAAATGGAACCATTTTTCTAATAGTATAATTAAATCTCTCTCTCAATGTTGGGATCCACTCTAAGTTCATAGATAAAATTATTGATCCAAACTACTTCCTTTTTAGAATATGATGCAATGTTTCACTCTAAAAACTTTTATGAGTCCTCTATAGTGTCATTATTGGAATTATTCTTAGTGATAGATCCACTATTAATGCAAAGAAAATAACTATATTAAGACATTATATAATCTATTATGGATTTGAAATTCACATCTATATAACATTTTACATAGATCATATCTTATCCTCCAAGAGTAGGAAAATATATTTAATCCTTCTCAAGTACTTAATAATCATCTTCACAGTAATTTGGTGACTCTAATTGGAATGTGATTGATATATAATTGGTATTATAGTAGAATACCTGACATTGGTTATAGAGAACAATATTGTATGCATGATAGATCTTATAAAGGAATAATAATGAAATTTATGGACCCTTTTTTACTATTTAGATGGATTATTGAATCCTTTTAAGAATCATTCTCTGTAACAACACTAAATAATACTTATTGTATTTCCCTATGAAAAAACACTATAAGATTTTACCATTATATATTTCTTGATTATGTCCTATAACCGTGTAAGATGTGTCTCTACACACTGATAGAAAATGAATCTATAGACATGGTTTATAAGCATGGATATAGGTAAGGTCCATGAGTTAACTAGTTATATCTCTTATTGGCATGGAAATATGGATGAGGTTTTCTCCACAGTTTTAAATCTTCACTATCGAACTATAAACATTGTTAAAACTGTGGAAATAGAGTAATATCCACAGTTTCCAATATGAAAATCATCATATATCCATGATTTGAAACATTTCCTATTACAAATCCTATGTAGGTATACTTCCATGATTTATAACCATGTAAATAGAAAAATAAACATACTTTCCATGATGACAATACACCTATAGACATGGTTATAAACTATGGTTATTAATTCTACATGAAAGCCTATTTCCAAGCTCTAAAACCATGTAAATAGATCAATAGACTTCGTTTCCACTATATTAATACACATATATCCACAATTACAGACCACAACTATTTCTTCTTGATAGAAACTATTTTTAACTATGGATACATGGTATTTCTATTATGGAAACCACGGATAGTTATTTGTTTCTAGGGTTTCAAACCAGGGATAGAGTTTTTTGAACCAATAATTATAAAATTCAACTCCACTTATACTCCTACAAAAACAAAATAGTCACCACACTCTATAAAATAGTTCAAAAGTTAAAAAATATATAACAATATCACCATAATAAATAAACCATACAATAAAGTTCAACCTATAAATAAAAAATAAAGAAAATTATATTAGTAACGATCCTTAATATTTGTAACATATGAACCATCATAGACCTCATCCAAAAATTATATATTAACATCATCACTACATTCTCTCACACCAACTATGTCATCATCATTCATGGCATCGATAGAGGTAGTGACAATGAAACTAGAATCTATAGGTTTAGAGGAATATTCAGAAATGGAACACATCATCATTAAACAAGCATAAACATGTTCAATACCTTCTAGAGGGTGTTATAGAGAAATAAAAGATATAACTTTAATTATATAATAATTCTTCACCTTTTGACATTGAAACTATTATTTTGATTTTTTTGGCTTTAATTTAATTGAATAATTTATTTTTTCCTCTATGACCATACCAGAATCCATACATGAATAAACATTGTTGAGAGTCTAGTATCTAGATGGTACAATCATCGTCCCTGGTCAAAAATGCACCCTTCCGTTATGTTCATCTCCTGATACCTGATGCACACAATCATTCTGCCCCAAAGAAATATATTGACCGATATAAAAAATAATTTACTATGAGAAAATAATATATTTAATTAAATTCATTAAAAATATAATAAATTTAAATATTCATCCAATAGTCTCCTAGGTGTCTTTATTTTCAAAATTAAATCTATGCATTTCCTTTTTATACAATGAATGGTAGAGCTACAAACCTAACCCAAAATATCCAATTTATTTCATGGAATAAATAAATAAATATTATATGTGAATTAAATAACACTAAATAAAGATAAACTAAATCATATTAATATTAATATAAAATATTTGAATATAAAACCGAAAATAAATCTAAAAATGATACTTTAATTATTACATGAAATTTTTTTAAAAGAAAAGAAAAAAACAAACTGAATTGATGAGAACTTATTTAATCTTTAAAAAATTCTATCGAAAATAAATAAAACTAATAAAATAAATATGAGAAAAATTATATGATATAAAACCAACATGAAATAGACCAATTTTACCTATATTTTCCCAAAATAAATTTTTATGAAATAGATAACATTGATTTCAGAAATTTTAAAATGACTTCTCTCAAACAAAACCATAAAAAATTTCCCCAAACTAACCAAAATCAATTCAAACATGTTTATATAATTTAATTCCAGTATAATAAAAATATATGCTATAGAACTGAAATAATATAATTTAATTCCAATAAAAATGATATAAAATAGAGCAAATATAACATGAACTAAATAAAAATTCCCTAATTAAATAAAAAAGAATAAACTAAACGGAATTGAAACAAAAAAATAAAATTGTACTGAATTTAATATCTCTTAAATGATTAAAAAATAATGAAAGTACGATCAACCCGTTTGTTTTAATATAGTAAAATGATATTTCTAACATTGAGTAATATAATTATGATAAAATAATAGGGATAAGGCATACTCTATACCTTTATAGTTTAAGAACATTTTTACATTAAGATAAGGTATCATATCCCACCATCCAAGATATTGGAACTGATGATGTTATGATATACTAGGCACACATATACATACTTTAAAAGGAGTCTTATCTTCAATCTCAACTCAGGTTTTTTTCATTTAGATACTAACATCACACCCATTTAATTATATGAATTATATTTTAAAAAATAATTCCTTATGGGTAATTCCTTAACAATGTTTCAATATGATTTGTTTTATTTTTTTTGAATATCTATTTATTAATTATGATCCCCATACCTAGGCACATACTTTTCATTATTAACTATTAATATATTTACATAGTATTTTAATTTTTATTGAAATTTTGTATAAATCATTTTAGGGGAATATGGAGCGCTAGTATATTTCAACTCTTTATAGTGAAGAGGTTGTTTCCAAAGATAAATATTCAATCACCTCTAATCGAGTAATGATTTCTTGAGTTGACGATTGATTCTTTGTGAATGATTATTTGGTTGGGAAATGGTTTAAGACACATTTATGTAACCTTTTTATAATGGATGGGAAATCTGGAGTGGAAGAAAAATTTACATCAATCCATTAAAATAATTAAGTAGAAATGAATAAAAAATTAACTTTAAATTATTAAACATTTACATCAATCCTTTGTACTAAAATATGAAGTATATTACTTACCTCATTTAATAATCATGATTTTATCCAAACACTTGTATGAAACTCATAATCATATTTTCTCTTGTTAAGAATCCAACTACTTTTCTAATTCAAGAATTCAAAAATATTCAAATTGGTAATTCTGGATTTGATGTTTGGATTCCATCTCTCTAAAATTCCCTTCATGAATTTTATATATCTTATCCAAATCCCCAATCATTATATTATTCCTAATAATTTTATAAATTCATTATTTAAATGTGAGGAAATGATATTATTTATTTTATAATAGTGAATCTTAGATATTTTCATATCAAATAGAATCAACACTATATCGTCAGCATTAGAAGTAAACAAGTTATCTATTACATTTACCGCGTCCATAGTAAATTAAAACAAGTATTAGAAAATTATATCCTTCTAAGTATTTTAATTATTTTCACAAAATGTATGAACACTTGTTATTTACTAAATTCATATGATTCATTATTAAAGAAAAAATAAGAACTTCAAGTGGACGTCAATCTCAGTCAATAGACCACAATATTAGAAACACCACTTAAAATGATACTTGGAGTGATCTAAAACCAATTTAGGAGGATCAAATTAAAGAAATAAATCAAGAATATTTGATAGTGGGGTAGATCAGTGAATTATTTTAACCATTTCGTATTTTAAAAACTACTATTAAATCATTATTAATAAAAATGGAAACAATACCACCCTTGATATCCTATTTAATTAATAATGGAAAAAATCAATATATCGTACTTTACCATTTAAATGGTTTACCATTCAAATATGAATAACTAAACCTGTGGAATGACCTATAAATGACTATTTTTCTAATATTCACAAAGAAATAATATTGAATAAAAACAAATAAACTATGATCTTTAAATTATTATTGTTAATTCATTAGATACCTTGAATATCTCCATCAATTTAGTGAAATTTACATAAATCAAGTAATCATAGATGATCTTCCTTGATCAATTATTCTTAATGAAACAGATAACATTCAATGACTCTCTACATTTACAATATTTATCTCTAAATATAATTTTTTGGATTAAAAATCAATTATTTTTAAAAAAATCTATGATATAAGAACATGGCTCATTTATTCAATGAATAACCATATACATCAAACTATTTTTGTTGTCATTCATAGGATTATAAAATGATATTTATTGTTTATGAATGTTCTTCTATCTTCCAACTACCCTTTTTGGTTTTTTATTGTTATGTTGAAAATCAATAAAACTATGTGATAAATCATTAATAAGTATTTACATGGATTTTTATGGATTTTGAAATATATATAGACATTTCCAAATCATGAAAATATTCCTTTAATTAGGGTGTAATATTTTCGTATAAATAAATAAATAAAATCATTTTCTATAAAAAATAATTTTATTTCAAATATATTCTATCATTATAATTTTCATTAAGTGGTAAGGTTTATCCTCTTATGTTGTTCCTTGTCGGTCATGACCAAATCATCTCCCCGTGTTGAATAACTAAATACCACTAATCATTATGCATAATGAATTTTTTTCTTATCTATTTAGCTGATCAATATTTTTAGAGTCATTAAATAAAAAATTTGGTTTATTATATATCATTTTGGAGGGATTTCATATAAAAAATTATTCTAGAACCATCAACATTACTAACATATTTTTTTCATCCTTTATTATTTTTATATAATATTTTTTCCATAATATAAATATAGGAATGAACCACATAGATTCTAAAATTGGATATATGATAGCCATTACTGAAAAATAATCAATATACTTTCTAACAACATAAATCAATTTTGTGTTCTACATTGTTTGAGGTTATCTTGTATATTTATATTTAGATTGACAGAGGATTTTTTATATAATAGTGTTAACAAAAATCTATGAAATGTACCATAAACACTATCATATTTATCTCCCATTTTAACTTATAAATTTTTCAATTGATGTTATTGTTCATGTAAATTATTTTTGGAAATAAATTATACTATTATATCATCACTAAATGATTAATAATATTTAAAATTATTTGTAAATGGTTTAGTTATTTCAATAAAGAACCATAATAACATAATTAATATGATGAATTATTCTTTTTCTACGTAATTATATAATATATTGACTCCGGGTTTAGGTTCTTAGATATCTATTCATAGTCTATGGTTGTAGAATGAATATGGTTAGGTTTAGAAAATTCAATAAAGAATATTTAACTAATTAATATTATTGGGGGAGTATTGATGATATAGAAATTTGAGTAAAATATTTATTAATTTAGGTATGTATAAGCCAATAAAATCATGGATTTAATAGAAAAAAATTCATAAATATTTTACCCCCATATTCCAATAAGGAATGAATTCAAAAAACAATAAAAAAGTATTTATAGAATACTTAGATTCTTTCTTGACGACTAATGGGGTTTCTATATTCCTATAAAATATGTATATTATAAATTAGGAAAATATTTCTTATATCATGATGTTATTGTCAAAATCATTTCATACATAGCATTTAAAATCATGTTTCTGAAAGATATGAAACTAACAAATTTTTCTCCTTAGATATAATGTACAATGGTGATATTTAAAATGGATTTTATTAATGTGATTTTCTCTAGAGTGAATAAGTTTAATTAACTAATGTATTTTTTTATTCTTAAGATGACTGAAGATAGAAAAACCCTTATACCTATGTTGAATTTTTTTTAAATGGTATAGTCCTTCATTGATGCAAAAAAATTGGTGATTTATCATGAAATGTTGGTGGTTAATAAATTAAATTAATTATTTATCAAAGAATGAGGAATACGAATGATGTTAAAAAAATTTCATTGATGATAGTAATATAAAAATAAATGTTATTATTTCTAAATAGTATATCAAATAGGACCAATAAGTGCTATTATATTACTATTTTTCAAATTATTTTTCAATAGTAATTAAAACCTTATATATATTACCAATGGAAGTAGAAAATGTACTAACTCACCTAAATTTTATTATCACCTTATTCAAGTTTTTGTTTTCTAAAAATATGTACATACATAAAACTATAAATAATAAACCAATTTGACAATCCAATAAAACTGAAATTATGATAAATATGTATTTCAAGAAAATGAGGTTGAATAATTTAAAGGTTAAAATACGTTCTCTTAATCATAATATAAGGGAGACATTTTTCAAAGAATGTGAATTTATTTCATTGAACTCTTATTTATTTTGTTTTTGTCATATTTCTCTTATAAATAAAAATTTATTTAATTACTTTATAATTATTAAATATAACTAAATTATAATTTTAAAATAATTTTCAAAAAAAAATGATAATATATATATATACTGAACTACTACCTTAAAATAAATAATATTATAATACCCGACCATCTCAGTATGTTATGATATTGGAATACAAAGACTGGTGGTTATTTTTTTAATCCATGTATAAAGTATCTCTTTCCAACCAGCATGCAATTCATACTTGTATTCCCACCATGATTGTAACAGCCCGAGATTTTATGAAAAATATTTTTTTTTATTTCACTAATGTCTTGTGTTGTACGCTACACCAAAAGGAGCTTGCACAACACGCATCCTTGACTTGCCTTGCATTACACGCAATCACAACCTTCCTCGATAGCGTGTGTGGTACGTAATACTGAGTTTCACGAAACAATGATATGCTATTAAAATATTATTAAAACTAGCCGTTATGAATAGTAATAACCACTTTTTAAATTTTAGAAAATTTAGCTCTCAAAATGGATTTTATTTTTGGATTCGGAGTATCGAATTTAGCCTAAGGTGAAATTTTGGTACATTTCGGATAACTTTCATATTCTGATGAATAGTGAAAATTACTAAAAAACAACTTTTTTAATCGAAATAATTAATAGTGATAAATTATTAATTGGAGTAGTTTTAAAGTATATTTAGAATATATTTTTACAATTTAATACAATGTTGGTCATTGGATGTAATTTCACATTTAAACTAGACATAAACAAGCGTCAATCTTTTGATAGATATTGTTTGTTAAAAACACGCTATTTGTTTTAACAGCGGGATTTAATTATAAAATTAATTAATGCAACTTTTATGTAATGAATTTGGTAAAATAAACTTCATTTTTGAATTCGGAATATGAAATATAGCTTGGGATGAAATTTTGGCACTGTTCTGAAAAACATCAATTTTTGATGAATAGTGAAACTACTAAGTGGTAGTTAAAAAACTGAATTTTTCATAAAACTTAATTTTACCGCATCTGTTAATGGAATTTCAAAAATCCGAGAGACACGGTTGATGTCAGTAAGTAAAATGTGGTTCAATGAGATGAAAATAATTTTTGGTGAATAGTAACTTTTTACCTTTTTTACCGCGGTTAATAGTAAATAGGGTAACTAAGGGTAAATATGATATTACTATTACCCTAACACATGTCCTAATTCTATTGGACAAGTGTAATTCGACCAAAAACAAACTTAGGAATAATCTATGACCATTTATGCCCACTTGGATTAGATTAGGACATTTATTATTAATTTATTTAAAGAAAGGTTAAAATAGTTAAAATCAAAGTTTAATAAGTAAATCATTTTTAATATGGGGTTATACATAAGATAAATTCGATTGTAAATATTCATTAGAAATCTAAAAAGATTTCCTACATGATGGTATTTTATTTGTAATTTTTAGACATAAAATAATTTATTTTATTTATGACACAATGATGATGCAGTAATTATCTTATTAATGAAATATTGACATAATTGATGTTATAAACACCAAAATAAATGTAATTTGAGATTTTTTATGAATTACACTAATTTTCTAGGTTACTATGATATATTAATGTTTATTTAATCAACTTGGTTCGAACATTTAATTCTGTTATGACTTTCACAAAAATCATATATCAAATAGTGTCAAAATTGACACAAAATAGTTTTTAAATCAAATATTATATTATTAATTGTTATTGTATTCCTAAAAATCTAAGGTTCGGCCAAATGACTTAGATAAGGATATATATATTAATAATAAACATTTTGGGGTTCTTTTGGCATGTTATAGTATGTTTATTAACCATATAGTGAAAGAAAACAAAAAGACATGGTAAAAGTTAAATTATTTAACTTAGAGTTAAATTTAATTGATAAGGTTAAAATAATATCATAAACTTGTCTAAATTCTATTGGTTGATAGGATTTCGACCCCTCCCCACCTTATCTTCAAAATAAGACCCTTTGGAACCATTATAAACCGATTTTGACTTTAATATAAAATAATATTTTGAGATATTTCTAAGGTGCCCCTCTCCTCCCTTATAAAAGGACACCTCCCCCCCCTCCTCCTCACACCAATTTGAGCACTCAAGCTCGGACAACCCCTGCCAAAATCTCTTCTCCACTTCCCTAGAAACATCCTAGAGGTTCTGGTCTTCCTCAAAGACCAATTTTAGTGCCCTAAGAGGAGGTCTCAAAGAGGCGCTTCAAAGAAGAGGTAATTACCGTTACCAATTCTTTCATCTTTATTTCTTCTTCCACTTCTTCTTCTTAGGTTGTTTCATTATGAAGTAATAACATCAGTATCACTAATATACTGATATGTTATTATATGTATGAAACAACCCTATTTAATCATCTATCCATCCTACGGAAAAAGAAATCACTGCGTGTGCGTACGTACGGAATACCGTCTCCACGCCGTGGTGTAATCTATTTTCCACCACCACCTTACATGGATGGGTATAATGGTGTAAAGAATAACTATACATAGTTATTACAACATCATATTGATTCTGATATATTGTATAATCCACTCCGATTCAATTCAATATTTATGAAAATGATATCATCGCTCGTGCGTACGTACGGACTACCGTCTCCACGACGCGATGAGATTCATTCTCCATGTTAACCATTTAAGAATGATTATAATGTATATATAAGAAATAATAATGAAATATATGACATTATAAATCTACTGGATTTATGTATATATATACATATGTATGTCATCTACTTACTTCCATTTCATGACAATAAGGAAAGAAAAACAGCATGCATGCGTACGTACGGACTACCGTCTCCATGAACGGTGTTTTTCATTTTATTTATCTATCTATTATATATATATATATACTGAATATATATGATATATAAATCATATTTTATATTCTGGAAGTAAGTAAATCATGATATAAGTAATAATGATGTCAAGAACAACAAGTCAAAACACCTACGATAAATGAAACGATTTTACCCAAAACGCTTCTTTAACATGGAATTTACAAAAGAACGGGTAATATAATGTCATAAGTGAACCATATATGATATCATAACAATGAATATGATTCTGTAATAAGTCAATGACATTATTTAAATCATTATACAGGAGTTTCGGACACATACGAAGCAAATTGGACCTAAGGTAAGGGAAATATCACAATCTCATTTTTATCCGAGATTGTTTATTCGTAAGTATTTACTGGGGTGTATTTTATCATCCACATCCATGTTCCCTCAATATGTAATATTGTTTCCATCCACTTGAAATAGTTTAAATCCAATTTTACCCTTAGGTGAGTTTTTAGTAAAGAATAAGAAAGGAATCTTTTGTCGTTTTTCCGTACGAGGTACTTTTTGACTTTTCCGACAAAAGTACGAAGAATGTTTTTTTTAACTTATACGGCATGAATGGATTTTTAAAACATTACTTCAAAGAAGCTTCCTTTACAAGTTTTCAAGTTTATTTTTTAATCAACTTCTTTTATTTTAAAGTTGTATGACATGTTATGAAAGGAAAAATGTTTTTGAAGAAGAAAGGATATTTTCCTCAAGAATTCAATTCAAGTGTTTTATCAAAATTATTTTCCATCTAAGATAATAAAGGGTTCTGTTTCTATCCATATTTTTACATTGGTTTGACTATGTTGTGATGGAATTATGTTTATGAATTCCTTTATCATATATGAATTGATTTATGATGTCATGATGTTTCAAGAATCCCATTTTTGTTACATGTGTTATGCGATGATGCATGTTTTATGATTATGTGGCACACATAAGAAAGGATTCATTATAAGATGGGTGGGACCTATATCTCCCTCCAATGCATTGGGTAATGATTTTATATCTCATGAGATAGACATGGCTGAAATGGTAGGTTATACCGGTTCAGTGAAACAGGACTGAAACGAGGGTTACTCAATTCAGAAAGGGACTTTGTCCACTAAGATAGTATTGGCATTGAGTCTTGACTAACAAGAAATGATTCTCTATGATTATGTGTGTATGCCACAAAGTTTCATGTTTTAAGTTATGATTATTGGGATTACATTTCACTTCTATGATTTATCCCATGTTATGATATTATGAGTTTTTTTTGCAGGTTAAGATTTCCAAAAGCTATGTTCTTATATATATGATGTGATTGATATTTCTTTTGTTTACCCTTACTGAGCATTTGAGCTCACCCTTTTATGTTTTCTTTTCCCCATGATATAAAGAAAGGTTTTAGGTAAAAAAAAGGGATGACCTTTATGGGAGATATTGAAGAACTTTCACCGCGATTAGAAGATTACGTTCCGAGTTTCCAAAGACACTAAACTATTACGATCCTTTAGTGTGTGTTTTTGTTATGTACTAAGTATTACGCAAATGTAATGTAATGTCCATGTACGTCAGGATACAGGTCTCTACAGTTGGTATCAGAGGAAAGGTTTAGTCAACCTTTGGAAACTAGGATGCGAAAACGTTAGTGAGATCCCTAGAGATATTTCTAAGGTATGTCTAGGGATGTCCCTAGGGATAAGTATACGTATAGGTTATAGTAATAGAATTACGCTAACGATCATAGAATTAAACCTAAGATGTTGGATATTGAAGGTAATCCCCCTTTATTATGTTGTTTTCCCTAGCATGATTTTTGCCTCTCACACTATTCTTTTTGGGTTTTAGACGATGGCTGGAACCCGAAGGAACCGTGTTGATCAATGCAATGGACAATGCAATGATTGCCCTCATGAACAAACAAATGTTATGGGAGATGGAGTGCAAAATCTTATTTCTATACTTACACAAGCTATGAATCATTCTGGACTTCCAAATGAGCAGAGAAGGGAACAATATTCTATTGAGTCCTTCATGAGGCAACGTCCACCTTCTTTCAGTGGGACTTCCGATCCACTTGTTGCTGAACAATGGATCAGTACCACTGAAAAGATATTTTCAGTTCTTCAATGTTCTGAACATGATAAAGTCATCTTAGCAGTATATCGTTTGGAAGGTGAAGCTGATCAATGGTGGAATCTTATCAAGAATACGAGGCCAAGGGATGAAATTGAGTCCATGGAATGGGACGAGTTCAAGAACTTGTTTTTCAGTAAGTACTTCCCTCGTATTCTTCGAACAAAGATGGAAAAGGAGTTTATTGAGCTGAAGCAGAAGGATGATGAATCTGTTGGTATATACGAAGCGAATTTTACAAGACTTGCAAGGTATGCATCTGGCATTATCATCCAACCTGAAAGTAAAGTTGATCGATTTTTCAGTGGCTTAAAACCAAGTCTTCGAAGGGCATTAGCTATAAGAGACTTCAGTAGCTATGAAGAAATTGTGCGTTGTGCTATCAAGGTAGAAATGGAAGTTGGTGTTACATATCCATGGTTTTGACAAGAAACGAAAGATGGAGTTCCAGGAGAAATCTCATAATAATGGTGAAAAGAAGATGAATGTTTCCTTATGCACAAAGTGTGGAAAGAATCATGGTGGAGATTTTCTTAAAGGAACTAGAAAATGTTTTAAGTGTGGAAAAGAAGGTCATCGAGCAGCTGAGTGTCGAAGTAATGGAAAAAGGGTTTCTAATGATGTGAATAAAGCAAACACTGCAGAGAACGCACCACCAACACTTCAATGCTTCAAGTGCAAGGAAATGGGGCATTATGCTAATAATTACCCTAATCCAAGGGTTAGTGATGATCAACATGAGCAACCACTGAAGTCAAAGGACAAAGGAAAGTCACATGCGATCACTATTGGCGATGTTGAATATGATAACGATGTGGTGGAATGATTAAGCGTTTATGTAATGGGATTCCAAAATAATGTTGTATCATTGAGTATTGCAATATTTATTGATGTGGTATTCAAAGTGATTGAGATATTTTTTTGGAAATAAGATGATATGCGCATAATGAAGACGAGAAAATGAAATGTTTAATAGTATTCATGAGCTCATGATTGATATAAGGACTAAGTGATATCATGGATTGAGTATATAGAATTTTGAGGATTTTGGTATGTGGAAAGTGTTAACTTTTAACTGCATTCATGTTTTCACTAAGGTATTCAAGAGAATACATGATTAAGGACTTTGAATGTTTAGAATGTGACCAACAAAACATATCTTATGATATATGGGGATCAACGATAGTATTAAATCTCTGGTAATCGTTTTCACTATGTTATGAGAGTGGACTGTAGTATTATGGATAAGCCTAAAGATTGAAATGGATTATGTTGGACATAAGTGATTATTGTTTAAGGATAGAAGTTTTTTTTCGATATTATTGATGGGATGTTATAGTAATGTAGTTTTAGAAAAAAGGACAACCTGCAGGACGGGCGACAGCCCATCGCTTCGGACAAGGCTGTAGGAATCGAACCCACAACCGAAGTGCGACTGGCCTTTATCGCCTACCACTGACCTACAGGAAGTCCCTGTTTAGTAGAAACTAGTTTTATTATATTAAGCAGTATGATTTATG
Organism: Viscum album; assembly: GCA_963277665.1. NCBI lineage: Eukaryota > Viridiplantae > Streptophyta > Magnoliopsida > Santalales > Viscaceae > Viscum > Viscum album. Next base: position 45,458,496 of record OY728162.1, read on the forward strand.
AAGTATAAGTTCATTTTAGGAACCATATGTGATTAATCTCACTATAGATCGACTTATGTATATAATTTTTGCTAACCTTTTATTTGAGACAGATGGAATGACCCGTCATTCTATCACATGATCTACTAACACTTCACGAATAACAAATTCAACTTCATTTATTTAAGAGATGAAGTGGAAATTGTTCAAGGCATGAACAACAGTGAGATTGTACCAAAATAAAGAAAGTATTTATTCTAATTCAAATTTTCAACTTTAGGGAAATGATCTTGAAAACCAAAAATGTTGTCCTAGTGATCTTATACCTGATGAATCGGATGGTACCTTAGATCGTCACAAATTTATGGATTTGTGATTGTTGGCTTTTCCATAGCCATGTTCTCTACCACTCTTCATCAGAACATGATGGTTAGATTTTTCTTCCATATCCATATTTTCACCTATGTGGAAACCCAATGATTAGTTTATTTGGGTAACCGTTACGTTTCATACTTTTGTTTTTAAAGATTGGTTTTGATATTCCTTTTTACGATGTGGGTTTCTATTAAAGAAACTTTCGAATAGTAAACCATTTATAACCCCGACGAATTTCGAGGGCGAAATTCATTTTAAGGGGGGTAGAATGTAACAGCCCGAGATTTTATGAAAAATATTCTTTTTTATTTCACTAATGTCTTGTGTTGTACGCTACACCAAAAGGAGCTTGCACAACACGCATCCTTGACTTGCCTTGCATTACACGCAATCAAAACCTTCCTCGATAGCGTGTGTGGTACGTAATACTGAGTTTCACGAAACAATGATATGCTATTAAAATATTATTAAAACTAGCCGTTATGAATATTAATAACCACTTTTTAAATTTTAGAAAATTTAGCTCTCAAAATGGATTTTATTTTTGGATTCGGAGTATCGAATTTAGCCTAAGGTGAAATTTTGGTACATTTCGGATAACTTTCATATTCTGATGAATAGTGAAAATTACTAAAAAACAACTTTTTTAATCGAAATAATTAATAGTGATAAATTATTATTTGGAGTAGTTTTAATGTATATTTAGAATATATTTTTACAATTTAATACAATGTTGGCCATTGGATGTAATTTCACATTTAAACTAGACATAAACAAGCGTCAATCTTTTGATAGATATTGTTTCTTAAAAACACGCTATTTGTTTTAACAGCGGGATTTAATTATAAAATTAATTAATGCAACTTTTATGTAATTAATTTGGTAAAATAGACTTCATTTTTGAATTCGGAATATGAAATATAGCTTGGGATGAAATTTTGGCACTGTTCTGAAAAACATCAATTTTTGATGAATAGTGAAACTACTAAGTGGTAGTTAAAAAACTGAATTTTTCATAAATCTTAATTTTACCGCTTCTGTTAATGGAATTTCAAAAATCCGAGAGACACGGTTGATGTCAGTAAGTAAAATGTGGTTCAATGAGATGAAAATAATTTTTGGTGAATAGTAACTTTTTACCTTTTTTACCGCGGTTAATAGTAAATAGGGTAACTAAGGGTAAATATGATATTACTATTACCCTAACACATGTCCTAATTCTATTGGACAAGTGTAATTCGACCAAAAACAAACTTAGGAATAAACTATGACCATTTAGGCCCACTTGGATTAGATTAGGACATTTATTATTAATTTATTTAAAGAAAGGTTAAAATAGTTAAAATCAAAGTTTAATAAGTAAATCATTTTTAATATGGGGTTATACATAAGATAAATTCGATTGTAAATATTCATTAGAAAGCTAAAAAGATTTCCTACATGATGGTATTTTATTTGTAATTTTTAGACATAAAATAATTTATTTTATTTATGACACAACGATGATGCAGTAATTATCTTATTAATGAAATATTGACATAATTGATATTATAAACACCAAAATAAATGTAATTTGAGTTTTTTATGAATTCCACTAATTTTCTAGGTTACTATGATATATTAATGTTTATTTAATCAACTTGGTTCGAACATTTAATTCTGTTATGACTTTCACAAAAATCATATATCAAATAGTGTCAAAATTGACACAAAATAGTTTTTAAATCAGATATTATATTATTAATTGTTATTGTATTCCTAAAAATCTAAGGTTCTGCCAAATGACTTAGATAAGGATATATATATTAATAATAAACAATTTGGGGTTCTTTTGGCATTTTATAGTAAGTTTATTAACCATATAGTGAAAGAAAACAAAAAGACATTGTAAAAGTTAAATTATTTAACTTAGAGTTAAATTTAATTGATAAGGTTAAAATAATATCCTAAACTTGTCTAAATTCTATTGGTTGATAGGATTTCGACCCCTCCCCACCTTATCTTCGAAATAAGACCCTTTGGAACCATTATAAACCGATTTTGACTTTAATATAAAATAATATTTTGAGATATTCCTAAGGTGCCCCTCTCCTCCCTTATAAAAGGACACCTTCTCCCCCTCCTCCTCACACCAATTTGAGCACTCAAGCTCGGCCAACCCCTGCCAAAATCTCTTCTCCACTTCCCTAGAAACATCCTAGAGGTTCTGGTCTTCCTCAAAGACCAATTTTAGTGCCCTAAGAGGAGGTCTCAAAGAGGCGCTTCAAAGAAGAGGTAATTACCGTTACCAATTCTTTCATCTTTATTTCTTCTTCCACTTCTTCTTCTTAGGTTGTTTCATTATGAAGTAATAACATCAGTATCAATCATATACTGATATGTTATTATAAGTATGAAACAACCCTATTTCATCATCTATCCATCCTACGGAAAAAGAAATCACTGCGCGTGCGTACGTACGGAATACCGTCTCCACGCCGTGGTGTAATCTATTTTCCACCACCACCTTACATGGATGGGTATAATGGTGTAAAGAATAACTATACATAGTTATTACAACATCATATTGATTCTGATATATTGTATAATCCACTCCGATTCAATTCAATATTTATGAAAATGATATCATCGCTCGTGCGTACGTACGGACTACCGTCTCCACGACGCGATGAGATTCATTCTCCATGTTAACCATTTAAGAATGATTATAATGTATATATAAGAAATAATAATGAAATATATGACATTATAAATCTACTGGATTTATGTATATATATACATATGTATGTCATCTACTTACTTCCATTTCAAGACAATAAGGAAAGAAAAACAGCGTTCATGCGTACGTACGGACTACTGTCTCCATGAACGGTGTTTTTCATTTTATTTATCTATCTATTATATATATATATACTGAATATATATGATATATAAATCATATTTTATATTCTGGAAGTAAGTAAATCATGATATAAGTAATAATGATGTCAAGAACAACAAGTCAAAACACCTACGATAAATGAAACGATTTTACCCAAAACGCTTCTTTAACATGAAATTTACAAAAGAACGGGTAATATAATGTCATAAGTGAACCATATATGATATCATAACAATGAATATGATTCTTTAATAAGTCAATGACATTATTTAAATCATTATACAGGAGGTTCGGACACATACGAAGAAAATTGGACCTAAGGTAAGCGAAATATCACAATCTCATTTTTATCCGAGATTGTTTATTCGTAAGTACTTACTGGGGTGTATTTTATCATCCACATCCATGTTCCCTCAATATGTAATATTGTTTCCATCCACTTGAAATAGTTTAAATCCAATTTTACCCTTAGGTGAGTTTTTAGTAAAGAATATGAAAGGAATCTTTTGTCGTTTTTCCGTACGAGGTACTTTTTGACTTTTCCGACAAAAGTACGAAGAATGTTTTTTTTAACTTATACGGCATGAATGGATTTTTAAAACATTACTTCAAAGAAGCTTCCTTTACAAGTTTTCAAGTTTATTTTTTAATCAACTTCTTTTATTTTAAAGTTGTATGACATGTTATGAAAGGAAAAATGTTTTTGAAGAAGAAAGGATATTTTCCTCAAGAATTCAATTCAAGTGTTTTATCAAAATTATTTTCCATCTAAGATAATAAAGGGTTCTGTTTCTATCCATATTTTTACATTGGTTTGACTATGTTGTGATGGATTTATGTTTATGAATTCCTTTATCATATATGAATTGATTTATGATGTCATGATGTTTCAAGAATCCCATTTTTGTTACATGTGTTATGCGATGATGCATGTTTTATGATTATGTGGCACACATAAGAAAGGATTCATTATAAGATGGGTGGGACCTATATCTCCCTCCAATGCATTGGGTAATGATTTTATATCTCATGAGATAGACATGGCTGAAATGGTAGGTTATACCGGTTCAGTGAAACAGGACTGAAACGAGGGTTACTCAATTCAGAAAGGGACTTTGTCCACTAAGATAGTATTGGCATTGAGTCTTGACTAACAAGAAATGATTCTCTATGATTATGTGTGTATGCCACAAAGTTTCATGTTTTAAGTTATGATTATTGGGATTACATTTCACTTCTATGATTTATCCCATGTTATGATATTATGAGTTTTTTTTGCAGGTTAAGATTTCCAAAAGCTATGTTCTTATATATATGATGTGATTGATATTTCTTTTGTTTACCCTTACTGAGCATTTGAGCTCACCCTTTTATGTTTTCTTTTCCCCATGATATAAAGAAAGGTTTTAGGTAAAAAAAAGGGATGACCTTTATGGGAGATATTGAAGAACTTTCACCACGATTAGAAGATTACGTTCCGAGTTTCCAAAGACACTAAACTATTACGATCCTTTAGTGTGTGTTTTTGTTATGTACTAAGTATTACGCAAATGTAATGTAATGTCCATGTACGTCAGGATACAGGTCTCTACAATGATTCACCGAACAACATTAATCATGAATTCCTTACATTATTTCCATCATGAAAATTATATTCAAGTTGAAATGTAAAAAATATCTATTAGAAATAAAATATAAATTTATATATATATATATAATTGTTTATTAACATTACTAAACAATTATCTATAAAATAATTTTATTATATTTGGTCTCCAAATTCCCTCCAACTTATTAGTTAAACCAAAAAGATATTATTATGTTTAGGAAGTGTACCGATGTTAATTTTTTATTCCTTAACATTTTTTCTTATGATAATATCATATTAATTGTATTTAACCATGATCTGCATGTGTCAATTTCAGAACTCTCTTATTTTCATGTGACCCCTTCATCTGGTAGAGGACGTATCTAGTCATGAAAAAATATTTAGTAAAGGAAAATAATATATATAAATTTATCATTAATCGGTATCAGTAATGTTTAAATACATAACAGTGGAGGAGAAATCTACTGACCCTTGCAGTATTATGAGTGTTGGAGTAGGGGGAGTATCCTATGTGGGGGATGCATATTTATAGTAGGATTACATTTTATATTCAATGAATATAAGTGTACTAATATAGGGGAAAACATGATGGAATGTCCTGTATAGATAAAGGTGGATATGGATATAGATATTGTAGTTGGAAATATGGAGGAGAATATCCCTATAAAATGGATGGTGGGAAGGGGTAATTATTATGGATATGATCATGAGAACTACTATCATATATTGGATCAGGTGCAAAGTGTGTAATGTCTTATCCTAACTAATCACTAATCTTATAGCTGGACAGGTTTTCATATGGACTCAATCACGCCTCAAAATATGATAGAGTCTACTAACTAGTTGTGAGGGTCTATTTATTTTATGGTGGGGAGACTATCCCTCCATATCATAGTCTCAAAATGGTATAATAATATTAAAACAAAAAAATAGATGTAGTGGATGTAATAATATAGAAATGTCAAAATAGTGGAAGAGAAACATAATAAATTAATATCAAAGTGGCCAATGAAAAATTGCATCAATGCATGTATGAAAGAAAATGTTATGAGTATAGACCTAAAAATTACAATTAGAAATACAATGAAATAAAAGAATAAATACGTATCAACTAATTCCATGAGCATCTCGAGCATCATCTCAGTCCTTTTCCCCTACTCCATCATATTAATGTAAAAACCCATTGGATGTTGGATGCTTCTCTTAATCAATACCTACAGACATAAAGTCTTCTTGAGTGTGAAATTATGTCTTATAAGGGTGTGAGATAAAATCTCAATTTCTTGACAGCCACAATTTCTATCCCAATCCATTTTATTGAAAATAATTTTAGACGTTTTCTATAGTAATAATATTCATAATAGAAATTAATAATTTAAGCATTGGACTAGGTTCCATTTGGACACCCTTCTAAGTACCTGATTCAACCTAATCTAGTGTGTCTAAACAGAGAGATCATGAAATGGTAAAGTGATTATATTAAGATTATATATCATGGATAATCCCTAATATTGTTATTGTACTTTGATGAAATGTATCTATGTTTTCAAAACCAACGGACCAATCCTCATTTGAAGACATTTATATAACAATGAAAAATATTAATAATTTCTTTATTAAACATGTCGATAGGCATGAAGCCCATACATGGAAATCTTGAGAGAGATTCCAAGTACCGCTCGAAGGTTCAATAAAATACTAATTCCATAGAGTCCGTCCAAGGTGACCCAAGTATGAAGTCCCAATTATAACTCTATCTTTGTTGGAAAACAGCACAAAATTACCCCAGAGGCCCAATCTTGTGTCACACATAAGGGATCCAGTATCTCTCATGGAATTATATAACTAATCATACCATTGAGACCATCCAAGTCGACTCTCTTAGGGAATAGGTAACACTCATTTATAGGTAAATAGAGAATTCATAGTGATCCCATGTCAAGAAAAACTAATATCACCCCTGACACATTTAATGGAAATTTATAATTTAAGAAGAACAATTGAGATTAGGTCAATGGGATCCCTAAATCAGAATACAATGATTCTCCCTAAACTCCAAGATAAAATAATTTAAAAAAATTATCATTTATAACAAGAAAAAAATTAAATTCACTAAACATCACATGAAATTTTTATAAAAACGCACCTCATATAACATGTTTTATTATAAAATGTAACATTGTTCTACAAAAATCCATCTCGTTCAATTTTATGAGTTTAATTTAATAACAAGGTTTTAAGTGCATTGCATACAACACATAATCAGTGTTCCTGGAAAGATATAAGACTAATGTGTTATAATATTTAAAATTTCACAACTCACAAAAGATAGATGGCACACAATATAAGAAAATTCAAAATGGATGTTATAAAAAGGTTATAAGGAGGGAATCCAACCTCCAGAATAATAATAAAAAACCTAAATACTTCATCACATAATGTTTTAATTAGTGACCTCATGAAGATACTCCTTATCACCTTCGAGAATATGGACCTTCGCATAAAAATGAGGATGTATACTCCTTGTGTATATATTTTTAGGGATAAAATATGTATATGGGGATCTTTACACATATTTTTATATAAGAAAATACCCATTTACACATACACATATATGCATTATATATAAATAAGAAGACATATCCCTATATGTATAAATTCACTCCCATGGGTGAATATACATATAACGAGGGAAATATCATATAAATATATCTATATATATTTTCTAACCAATGAATACAAATGAACATTGCCTTAGACTCTAAGGACTGGTAATCAAAGCATCTAGGTCCAACTTGCTTAAATAAAAAAATACCAGAACTCAAAAAAATGAAATCTCAAAATAGAAATTGAGAAATAAAGTATAAAAAAGGAAAAACTACAATAAAATGATTAAGGGAATCCCAAAATGATCTGAACCACTTTTCCTTCGGTAAATGATGATGAAACATGCAATAAGGTGTCTCAAGAGACACACATCACTCCCTAACAGTGGTTGAAAATGAATAATTGTGTCAACCCTATCATTATGGTTTAAATGAAAGGTACATGGTGACGATAGAGAGGAAAAATCACAAAAAAAAATGGAAGAAGAGGGATCTAATGACTTTTCCTTGATGGGTCGTGTGATAAATATGAAGGAAAACTGCGTGGAATGATGTGTATAGAGGAGATATATAGATGGGATCACACAGACCATGGGAGAATGCAAGGGTTCTCGTGCGACACTGATCAGGAGATGATAATCCCCCATGATATTTTTGAAACATAAACCAAATAATATTATTATTTTTATTTTTATTTTTATTTTTAATAAAATTATATCTCTTTATTTTCCATGTTATTGTTTAATTTATGTTTAAATTCATTAAAATTTAATAAATTAATTTGTATAAAAAATAATGTTGCATAGTGTGGGTCATATGGTTAGCCAAAATATGCACAAACTATGTGACACCCTCTTCTTAGGAATCCACCACACACAATTGTTCCCACATGGTTAACCTAAAAGTTCACAAACCATTAAGTGAGTAGTGATTGTGTACTACCTAATTGTCCTTAATCGTACAGGATGGGAACACGGTCTGGTATACCCATGCATAGCTCATTCGGGGAATGTCTACAACTCTGGTTAAGACCAGACGGTTTTCTACAGGGGATGCATGTTTTCACAAAATCCAGGTGCCCAATGAAGACCGTCAAAACATGTGGTTTTGGGGCCTCTGTGATTGTAAAACATGATGGAACACTCGAGGAATCCCAGGTCTTTGAACGGAATCCAATAAACAACACATTAATGTTTAAAAAACTCTCAGAATTACATTTTGAAACTTGGTTTGTAAAACCACTCATCCAGTAAACATCGAAATTCAAATTATTTTAGATTTTTGTCTCGTTCAAAACATGAGTCGATACAACCTATCAACCATAGAATTTATCATCCTAGAGAGGCCTTTAGGAAAACATGAAACATCTCCAAACCTATGCGGTCTGGGTAGTCTCATTCAAGTGGTCACTATTCATTTCAAAATGCTCAATTCACCTTTAAGCATTACCTAACACATGAAACATAATCCATAGAACCTCAAACCAATACCCAAACTCCAAACAAAGCATTGAGAAAGAGGATACCTAATCCCATAAAACTAGAGGCATTATATCCACATTAAATATTTATCCAACCAACCAATGGTAATTCCACCATATATTTAGTTATTTAAGGCCCATCTTTGAAACATTGTATCTCTACCATCAGAATAATTTTCCAAAATCTTTTTGTAGCAGTTCAACAATTCTCATGACTTGAGAAACAATTTTATAAAAGGGTTGATTCAAAACTAAACTCATTTAAAATTTATATGAACAACGGTAAAACCACTTCTAGCTGATCATTCTCTAAAAACTCTTCCTAGACAGCCGATTTATTTCAAAATATAAACCCTAAACATTTAAAACAAAGGTAGCTCGAGAGTTTCTCTAAGAACATTCATCGAAGTCTATAAATAAAATATTTTGGTTACTCTATATAAAATACCAATTAAGATGTCATGATTTTTCCCAAACATTGAAATATTTCTCAGGTTGACACATTTTTTCACAATAGTAAAAACACACCCTCAGAGCCTGACTGGAAACCGGGGTAACCTCATAGTAATCAATTGGAATCCATATATATTATAGAACACAAACCACATTTATCACTTATTAGAAATACATTGGTACAAGATAAACGTCTTATCTTAAGATAATTTGATAAACCCTGAATGGGATTCGTCAGGTGTTCAAGCCAATGCTACCAATAAAATTAATGGATTGTCGAACCATTACATGTTGACTCCCATAAATGGTCTTGGATAAACCCTTTGATGGATCAAAAAACATTCACGAGACCTTACCTCACAAAGCATTCTCACCTACTAAATCATAACCAATGAAGTCCATTCCTGACAAATGATGTTTACAAGGGTGTCAACCATAGCCAACCACTCAATTTTGTGATGCATCCAAATCCCTAACATGACCCCACCTTATTGGCATCAAGGGAGACCATTAGATGCACTGACCATTCAAGAAGGTCATTCTTGGTTATGTTTCACATACTTAGTGGACACATTTAACTACAAATATATTATTCCCCCATATTAGGAGTTCCCTTAGTTTTTGGGACCACTGAAAGAAGACTCAATCAACAAAACATCTTCCATTGACTGAAAACTATGTGTCCTAGATGTGGCTAACATGATTTCATCATGCATTAACCTAATAAGACAAAGATAACCATATGAAAAAGATTAAAAAATTAGATTCATAGAAATGCATACATGTGATGCTAGTCTGAGTCATGTTCCTACACATCAAGGAATTAGGCACAATAGAACAAAAAACTAACTATCTGTTCAAACACTTGATTCTGCATAAAACATCAGGCTGAAAAATGAGATTATCCAAGACCTTTATCAACACCCAGGTTACTCAACTTCATATCTGATCGACATTAAAATAATAACATATCATATATTGAATGAGTACCACTTAACATAAATGGTTCACTACATGATTATCAAGTTTATGGGTATTGTGCCTATTGACGCACACTACCCTATGATTAAACGATAGAAATTCACATAAATTAATCCATCCATAATCTTAACATCCACATTTATTCAATTATTTGATTGCGTAAAGGAATATTCAAATCTGATTCTCATTACTCAACACGACTGGAGAAAAAACTGACAACCTCCCATGGCATCCAATATTGAAAATTAAGAAGAATAAGGGGCACATGACTTACTAAGTAGATGAACGTGCCCTTGGCTTGTCTAGACCACTTGAAAAGATCATTTCATAATGAAATCACTCGGTTAAAAGGTTAAAAACACATTATAACTCACCAAAAAATGTATCATTTTAGAAACTAAGAGTCATACATAGGACTATGTCACCTGAACATTACCACATAAGATAAACATCTCAAAAGAAACAAACAAGGGATCTAAAAATCTGAGGTTGTTACCTACATTGGAAAACCCCATTAAGAAGGAATGAGAAATGGGACACTTTAAATTACGCACCTTTACATTGAGAAACATACCAACATGGGGATTGTAATTACAAATTTAAATGAAAACGAATCCTTTTGGGCTCCCATTAGCCATTTTTTGTTTCAACCCAAAGAAATCTAAAATTTTTAAACATTTATATTTTGATAACACCATTAATAGTTTCATTTTAATTAAATAAATCCCCAACTGAACAACTTGGGTTGAGTTGTAATTATATTAAATTAACCACATTGGTAATTAAGAATAAAAAATTGAGGTATGATCATCAATTAGGCAATTAAAACATTAATGACCAAAATCTTTTGAAGTCCTCATTAGTCTCTAAAATGAAATTTCATAAATGATGTCAAGTTCTTTGGGTTTCCAATATTAACTATATAATGTACCCATACACCTTACGGGTTGTAGGTGACTCTAATCTAAAAAAACAATTTTTTTAATATACAAGATAAATTAAAAAACATTAAACAAATTCAATAACCTTGGAATATATAAGGTAAAATTATCATTTCTTGATGTTTGGGTCATAATTTTTTAGTTCATAAGGAACACCCATAGACCGTAAAAGTTATAAATGACTCACTTTTTTAATCAAAACCAGAATATTCATCCCATTCTAAGTAATAAATAAGAATTGAAATTTAAAACAAACACACTAATAAGTTACATAAACATGTAATGTGATAACAAAAATATAAAAAATCACCTAAGAACATAAAATCTAATCATATCACTAAAATCACCTAGCATGGAATATAAAAGAGGGAAACACGGATAATTTTTTTTCAAAACAACATAACAATGAAAACTACATGGAATAGAATATGCATTACATGAGAATAGATATGTGTCAATAATGATGAATGTACCGCTTCCTCCTTATCATATCAGGCCATGGGAAAATTGATAAATATCATAAATCAGTATATTGTGGAAAATAATCCAATCACTAAAGGTGAAATTAAAAAAGTATATGAGAAACAACATGAAAAAAAATACCTTCCATGTCCTATAGGAATTTTCCCCATTTGTTTTATGAATAGTCCTAGAAACAACTATTTACCATGAAATAGTACATTTCTAGTCTCTTGTCTACTAGACAAAAAATATGAAAAAGGAAAAGGATGTCTCGGATACCACTATTTATTGTCCCATCCTGACTAAACACTAAACTCATAGCCAAACTGATAACAACATGGACTCCAGCACACCTCCCCATATGCCAAAGGCTGTTGACTAGTAGCAAGGTTCTATTAATGTTATGATGGAGAGACTATACCCTCTAGATTAGATTCGTTAAATAGTGTAATAATATTAAAAAATAAAATAAAATAGAATAAGTAGTAATAAATAAATTAAAAGGAATCTTAAGAAAAATATAATAACATAATATAATAGTGGCCAATGCCAAATTAAAAAATGCATTAATGAAAGATTATGACATAAGTATATAAAGAAACAATTACAAAATTCAATAGAATGAAATAAAATAATAACTACCAATCAACTAGATCCAAAAGAATCTCAAGAACCAGCTCAGTTATTTTCCCAAACTCCATCCTAGATTAATAAAACAGACAATGGAATTTGGATACTTCACTCAACCAATTCCTATAAACATAAATACTATTCTGGTTCCAATGTTGCCCGATTAGGGTGTGAGAAAAAATCATTGTAGGTTGGCACCCATTGTGACTATCCCAATCCATTTCAAACCAAATGATTTATGAAGTGTTCCATATTAAATTGATGTATGATAAAAATAAATAATTAAATAATTTTCTTGGGTTATATTTGGACACTTATATAACTAACTTCTCAGGGCTAAGCCGGTGTGTTTAACTGAGAGATCCTAAAATGGAAAAGTGAGTATAGTAAATATCATCAGGATAGACTGTCTCCAAGACTATGATTGGTCTTGGAGGACAAGTCCCAAGTTCTTATAAACCAACTGACCAGTCCACATTTTAAAGAATTTATTTATAATTTAAATCATTTTAATTATTTTTTTATAAAAAAAGTCAAGATACCTAGATACCATCCTTGAAAATCTAGAGAGACATTCCAGTTATTGCTCAAAGTAATAGAAAAATTCCAATGCCACAAATTCTATCCAATGATACCCATGTAATAAGTCCAAAGTATCACTCTATAATGGTGTTAAAACAACATAAACTAACCTCTAAGTCTGAAACAAGTATTGCAAGTGGGGAGTTGAGTCTCTCTCGTGGCATTTTAAATCCAATCATACCATTAAGACCATCAAAGGGGTATCCCCTAGGGAATTCTTAACACACATTTTGAGGTAAATAGTCAATTTATGGGGATACCATCTCAGACAGAGCTGATATTTCCCCCAGTGCATTTTCATGACATTTATAATTTAACATGGCATGAGGTTCCATCCAAGAAATCCCTATGTCAGAACCCCTTTTTTCTCCCTTGGATCTAATATAAAATCATTAAAAAATAAGTTCATTCATAAACTACCAAGTAATATGAAATTCGATAAAAATAAATTGAAAATTAGGTATCACACCTCCAACAAGGGGTTTTATTAGAAAGTAATGCATTGTTCTACAACAATTCGGAACATTCAATTTTGATATTTTGATTTAACACCAATGTGAAATGTTCATAGAATAGAGTAAAAAATAATAGTGTAATAAAGTAGATAATATAAATGTAGATAGAGATATAAAATTTAAAAACATTCAAAAGATAGAAGGAACACGACATAAGGAATTTTAATAATATTTTTTTAAAGAGATAAGAAAATAATCCTACCTCAAGAATAAGAACACCAAGAAAAAACACTCTGGTACTTGATGTTTCCATTGGAGACCACATGAAGCTTCTCTTTCATGCATCTAAAAATATGCACCTTCACATATACATAATGACAACTAACAACTATGTACATATTAGCATGGTCAGAATATGTACAAGGGTATCCTTGTACATATTCTTATATATTCATATACCATAATAAAATTACACCCATATAAATCTTTATATATATATATGTCAGAAAACCTATCCCCCTATATATATTCACAGATAGGGGTGAGTATACATATAAATTGGGAACTGACATATATATATATATATATATATTCTTACTTATGTATATAATAGTAATTTTCCTTTCACTCTGGTGACTCGAACACAACATGGAAAGGTCCCACACACTTAAATAAAAGAAAATATCTGAACAAAAAATCTAGGAATGAACCACATATAAATTGATATATAATGAAGAACCAAAGAAAAACTATATAAAATTAATGAGAAGCAGACAAAAATTATCTGAAATGATTCACCTTCGGTAGTGTATTTCGAAACAAGCCTAATCATGTCCTAAGAGACGCACTGCATGACCTAACAATGGAAGAAGAAAAATTCAGGTCAACCCAAACCATAGGGTTCGGTCAAATGATACAGGTTGATGGGAGATAGAAAAAGTCACCAAGGAAGGGAAGAGGATAGATCCATATACATTACCTTGAATGATCGATCAAGAAATTCAAATAAAAACAATATAAAATCAAGTGAAGAGAGGAGTCGAATGAGAGGGGGGTCGCATGCACCATGGGAGAAAAGAGGTGGGTCCCATGAGACACTAGTATGGAAAAGGGAAATCAATTTGGGGTTTTTAAAACCTGAACAAAATAATAATAATAATAATAATAATAATATAATTAAAATTATTTAAAAAAAATATTTTAATTTTCCATTTTACGATTATATTTATTTTTATATTTATTTCAATTTAATAAATTAATTTCTTTTATAAAAATATACTAAAAGTTTTGCGTCCCATGGGTGTCGAAACTAGATGCCAACTATGTGACAACATCTTTTTAGGAATCCACCACGCATGGTTTATCCCTCTTGGTTAACCTATTTCTACACAAACCCCGTGGTGAATAGTTCTTAGGCACTACCTAATTGGGACTAACCATGTGGTGGAGGAACACAGATTGGACAAACCTTGAAAATCCCATTTGAGGAACTTCTATAGATATGATCAAGCCTGTATGGTTTTCCACTACAATCGCACAGTTTCAGACATACCATATTCCATATGCAGACCCTCCAAACATAAGGTTTTCAGGCCTCGATTATTATGAAACATGACGGCTCACTCGTGCCACCCCCGGGCCTTGATCTATATCCAAAAAATACACTAAAGTACTAAAACAAATTTAATTCCATTATGATGATTGGTTTTTGAAATAACCCATACAGTAAACCAAAAAACTAAAATTCGTTTAGATTTTCATCCGGATAAAAAATGGGTTATTATAAAGGGATATATAAAAGGTGGTTATATATAATAATTATAATTTATAATCAGAGTAAGGACTCTAAGTGAAATTAGGGGCATGAAGGGAGGGTTAACTAGATAAAATCTTAGTGGATGAAGCTATATAGTGGTAGGATGAACCATAACATCAGTCATACAAATACCCCACACCACATTGTCATCCTGTAGATTATAATCCAATAATATCCTAAATGTTATAGCCTAAAATTAAATGGATGATAAAATAAAAATAATGACAAAAGAATGAATAATATTAATAAATATAACATCCAAACCAAAAATTTACTTACAATGGTGAACATATGAGACATTCCTAAATATATAAAATGTTGTTCATTTATCTAGATTGTTTTCCTTATAACAAATTTATAGTCAAAAAAATTGATCGTAGTATTTAAAATAAGATTATAAGATATATTCAAATAATAAAAATGTTAAATAATATAACTGAAAAAATGAAAAGATATAAAATGATATTTAATTCAATGATTCATCAGACAAAAAATAATAATTACATTTAATTTTTCTATTTAGTTACCATAGTGAAAACGCATTCGAAATTTTTTTTTTGTAAATAAAAAAATTAATTTGATATAATTTATGATAGTTTTAAAAAACACATACAATAATGAAATAACATTAGTTAAATATATTTATATCCATCAATGTTATGTGTGCTATGTTATAATTTATGGTTCACAATCTATTCTAGCAACTGAATCACCTATGTCATAAAATTTGACATTCAAATAAATACTGATATTTTCATTCAAAAATAATTTTGATCGATGCCTTCATAAGAATATTACATAGAATGACATAATAAGAAACACCAATATTTTATTTTTAAAGATTAGTTACATGAAACACTTGTCTAGTCTATGATGAAGGAATTAATGTTTCATCAGTATAAAGATGATGGTTTATATCAATCACTCTAAATAAAAAGTTTTCTATATGCATGAATTATTGTTTCATTAAATCAATCCACTTTCATTTCTTCATTGAAACCGAACTATTTCCATAGTATTGTAATAAAATGATTCTTTCAAAAAAACCCATGATATGATATATTTTCTAATCAAGGATTATTTTTCTATTCATTCCCTTAACAATCTATTCTAGAAAATATCATGACACGATCTTACTAAATTTCAATTTGTATTGAATATATATTTATAAATAATTTAAATTTATTGACAACTATTTCCTTACTATCAAATACCTCATAGGTTATAGAAAAGGAGAACAATATTATTTCATCAGATACACCATTCGTTGGTATAATTTGAACCTAAAATTTTACAACATCGAATATTAAAAAATTATATGTTATTAAGTTATGAAACAAAATAATTATATTACCTTTCACAATAAACAATCAATAAATAATTTTCTATGAAAATTTTCCTTCCTCTTAATAGATAGATATTTTATTTTAATTTTTAAAATTTATAAACATTATATATAAATATTAAATCTTGAAAATTTTAGAAGCTATGAAAATTTTTTTGAAAAAAATGAATATTTTTTAGTCTACTTACTTGATCTCATAATCAATCACACTACAATTGAGAAATACTATACAATTATTAATTTCCCACTCATTTAGTCTAAAATTGCACCATTATTGTGACCATATATCATACTATTTTTTGTCAATTAAAAGAAATG
The DNA here is from genome assembly GCA_963277665.1 of Viscum album. Lineage (NCBI taxonomy): Eukaryota > Viridiplantae > Streptophyta > Magnoliopsida > Santalales > Viscaceae > Viscum > Viscum album. The sequence continues at coordinate 45,475,409 of OY728162.1, forward strand.
CAGGCTCTATGGGATCATAGTACTCTTCTTCAACTCACATTAGTGTATTATACCTAGTAGTGATTTTAGAAAATGAAAATGAATAAAAATACATTAATTCCTATAATAAATACTCTTTTAAAATTGTTAATTTAGGATAATATAAATTTCTCACATAAGATTTACATTTGGAAATCATTCTTTCTGTTAGATAAACCTAGGAACATTAAATAATTCCATAAAAAATAAAATATATGGGATGATACACTGTCATAAGTAACATATAGGTGAAAAATGATAGTGGGAAATTATTTATTAACTCAAAAAACAATATTTTTTATATATAACATAAATTTCTTAATAACACATCTTATAATACTTTTGGAACAATGGTCTTGATAAAAAAACTTAATCACATAAACAATATTAATATGTGGAAGGAAATATCAAATTGAAATGGGAATAAACACATGTAACAAGACATGGTAATCCTGGGTTTTAAGATATTTTAGTTTCACAACTTTTTTATTTATCATTTTTAAAACACTACATGAAAAACCCAAATAAAAGGAAAAAAATCCTAGACCATATGAAATTGTTTCATCAAAAAATTATCATGAAGAAATAGGACAAAGTGTTTTTCAACTTATTCTGGACAATTAACATAGTATAAAATCCTGATCATATACTATAATTCATCAAATCCTGATCAGCGCAAATATCATATTTATTTTTTCAAATGATGTTTAAAATAGTATTAGGTAACATTTCCCAAATTATTTATCAATATGAATTACATCCAAGAAATGATGCAATAGATTTTATGTCAAATAGGAAAACATAAATAATAAACTTTTATTTCTCCAATTTCTATTAGAATTTTAATTAACCTTATTTTTCTTTCTCAAGTTTTATTGACATTATCTTGGCACATAATTCATACCATCATGGTCTCTAACAATATCATTCTATAAAATTCATTGAGGTTGTTCGTCTATATTTTGGATATTACCCAACTATGTTTGGTTATTCTAATATGGGCGATCCATTGTAATAAATCATTGATTCCATATGAACATGAAAGTTCCCTAAAACATAATTCTTTGGGATCCTTCATTTTCTATAAAAATAGGATAGGGTAATTTATATTTTTTACTCCAACAATACTCCATTCCACAAGATGGTAATTCATTTACTATTCATAATGAATATACAATGAACATAAATTTATCCTTATTAAATGCATCATACAACTGCACAATAACAATCCAAATCTCCTTTAACTCATCTATTAATGTTTTACAGTACATTTCAATATCATTTCATGGATAACATGGTCCATATATTCAGTAATGATAGTAAATTGATTTTTTTCATAAACATAAATGATGAAAACATATAAATTTGAATTAAAATAAGAAAATTATTATTCTTAGTATAAATTTGAAAAAACTATTTGAAACCATCACATGATAGTCCTATTCTAAAATTTTGTGTTTTTACAAACTTTATTATAGCCTATAAAATTTATTCTGGTCTAACATGCCTGTAGTAGTAAGTATTTCATCATTGTCTTTATTTCGTTCTTCTTCATGACATATTAGTATTAGACCTTTATATACCAAATTATTTGTATTTAATCAACTCCATATTTTCTTTCTAGAATAGGTACTAATATTTTGGGAAATAATGGTTATTAGTGGATGAAAATCAAAACTTGATAATAAAAAATTAATTCCACATAATATTTTTTTTAAATAAATGCATCGCCAATTAGTAAATACTTAGTAAATATAAGAATATATTGAACCATAATATTAATAAAATTAAAAATGTATTTCCCATGATATAATAGCATTATAAAACTAATTTTTTCAGTTTTTTACACTCTTTATAATCTAAGGTATTTTCATCTTCCACCAGCATTCTAACACTCTCATCATAATCATTCTGATTATAAGTGGAAATGGTTTCTTATAATCAATATCCTATATCACTAGTCTATGTGAGTATCTATCTTGAGAAAGAAATATAAAGTGATCGGAAATCAAATTTTCCATAAAAATTCTTTTAAATTAATTTATTTCATTATACACTTGATATTTATCTCCATTTTCAACTAAAGATTATATTTTTTGGGGATCTATGTTCATTTATGTGCTTACTCACATTCTCTTGAGTTAACCATGGACTTCCATCACAATAAAAACATTTTCATCAAATCAATCTCACATTTAAATCATTATTTACTATAAATTAAAAAAATATATCATAACCTCTTCTAAATGTCATCAATGCTCATATCAATGATTTAAATCCATGGTTTATCAATTTTGAGGAAAATAAACATACATTAAGTAAATAATCTAAAAAATTACTTAACATGATTTCTATTATTCCATGAGATAAAATATAATCATCAATAACATGTTTATAAAAAATAATAAGAAATATATTAAATGGAAAGTAAATAGAATATTATATATTATTATATTATAATTTTTATTCAATATTCTATTAATATTATCCGTTATTTATTTATTCATCATTTATAAATATCTTATATTATATACTCATCGACAAATTTTTTTTAAACTATTTTACAAATATATATTGGTATGTTATTATATTCACTATCAGTACATGTTGTTGGAATATCATACTAGGTTATTATAGTCAACCCTATATGTAATAACTCATAGAAGATATCATATGTTATTGCATTCAATATATTTTTCATATGGATTACATAATTTATGTGTATGCCAAATGAAATAGTTATGGTTTTTGAATTATGGGATCTTTATTATAAATATTTTATTTTTCAATATAATATTTTAATTATTATTCTGTGAAAATATAATTTAGAAAAAATTTATGTTGGTCTTGATTATCATGGTAATTTGTATATTTGTAGAATAATACTCTCAAAAATTGTTTGCAAACCCCTAGATTTAGTCACTAGTCATTGACATTCCAGGGAACATTCTTGAGGTCATTGGTAGTTAGGTATGAGGATTGGTCATTATATTTTATAGTTCATTAAATCATAATTATAATAATTTAATGATTTGTTAATTAAATACATTAATCCCACAACAGTGATAGTTTATTTACTCAACCAATCAATTAAATACTTCATTAGTTTGTTAGTGTTTGATTAGTATGAATTAGTAAAGTCATAGTTCTAAATGATTTTATTATCAATAATTTCAAAGGTTATAAAAATATTCTAATAATATTTTCATGTCAAATCCAAGACCCATCATATGTGATTATCGTAGTTTATTTAACATTGGATTATTTCATGTTTGAGATTTATTATGGAAAATATTAATATTTTAGGTAAATAAATATACTTATTTGAATGTTTATTATTTAAATTGGAATTTACATTATGAATTCAATGTTTCTTCAAATGTTTCAACTTAAAATTGTATGGTTTCACATTTATTATTCCAAAATTAATCCCAAAATATAGGAAATGATTTGAAATGCTTGTGAAGATATATTACAAATCATATTATAAAGTGAATGATTTAAATCTAAATCATAAATCATCACCATGAATGAAATTTTTTTATGAAAATTATTTAGAATAAATTTATGTAAAGGTGTGAGAGAAGAAAATTATATTGTAGGTGGGAGAAAAAAAAATATTTATAGAAATAGTTGATCCAATACTATGAGTTTACCTTTGGATTCATGGAATAAATAATAAAATGTGATATGTTGTGTTATTCATACTTCAGAATACTATACATATAAATTAATCAGCCAACATATAGAAAATAAATATAGAGACATGAAAAATTTACAATGTTTTCTAAAAATGGACACATCGTATGAGAATACACATAGGGATATGCTAGTGTTCCAAAAATCACTTCTCATTGTGTACAAGGAAAATATTTCTGAAATGATCTCTCTCAAACCAAGGTCCATAACTTCAATCTACTTATCCACACACTACATAAAATAATAGATTAATGAATTTGTGATTATCATTTAATAAAAAAATAATATCAAATTAATTAATGTACTATCCAAATTTTTATGATTTTTTTTATCTACATCCTTTTTGGTTAATTTTGGATATTTATTTGTGAATAAAATATCTTTACATAATCAATAAATTTACACTATAATTAAACACTAGTCCCTAATATTACATAACATATTGTATGTAATTTTAATAAATATTAATTTTTTTTAAATATTCAATTTAATATTACAAAAAATACCCTATTCGGATAAAACATACCATGTGTTAAATCAAACAGAAATCCATCCATTAGAATCAAATTAGTCCCAAAAATGAAGCTGATAAATCCAAATTATAAATGTATCCAAACATTTGAAAACAATTTTTAATTCATAAAATTTTAATGTGACCCAAATCTGGTGTAATATACTTCATTCACATAGTTATGAATAATTAATATCCTTATCTGGATATGAGATCCTTGATATAATGGGGATGATAATTATTGATAAATAAATTATGGTGAAACATGTAATTTACTAGAATATCATGTCTTAATACCATTTTTTAGGATTAGATCCAATTGATACATCCTAAAACATATATTTTTAGCCACCAATTATGGATTGATTATTATGGAATTTTGTTAAAATGAACAAAATACTAAATAAAAATATGAATTAAATATGAATAGATCATACAAAATACTTGTCATGATTAACCAATGGATCCTTCATAAAAACATTCACCGCTATAACACAAGCACATGGATGAGGGGTGGATATTTACTATGAGGATACAGTGTAGTATGCTTTGTATAAAGGGTCAGGGTTTTCCCACATAGTTCTCGCTCATGGAATGTGTTGGTTTTATCATTCATAAGTTGTCTTCTCAAAGAAGGGAAAGGGATCGGTCGGTGCACTGAATGGAGGAGGACTCAGATTTAGCACTCATGTGAGGTCCACTTTTAGAAGTGAATGGCTTTATGAAATGAACCGAATGGAGTACAAACCCATGATGAAGGGGATAAGGAGGGGAGGAACTCATGGTGAAGGGGATAGGAGGAATAACATGATGTTTGGAGGAACCAAATTGATAACTCATCAAGTATCAGGTGAAGGAGATGGGATTGGTCAATTATGGACATCCAGTGAGAAGGGACTAAGGATAAGGTATAGGGTAGGCAGTTTGGTATGATTGACATCATGGGAGCTTAACAATTTGAATAACCCTATGGCCACATTATTATTTTCCCGTGGCTTTGAAAAACATAGATCAATATTTTTTAAATAACTATTTATGTATCTCAAGATATATCTATAAACCTGTTTAATCATGGATATAGGACTTCGGATATATTTTATTTTTATAGTATTTATTTATATTTATACCATATACAAAGTAATCTCCACCCATGTCTATCATCGATAAAAATTTTCATATCCACAACTTCATATAATTAAGATTTGGGATATATTTCTGATAAGGAGTATTTCATCCACTTATAAAATCAAAAAAAAAGTATGAGAAAACTAAACTATAAGAACCCTAATATTTTTTTTAGATATGAATCTTGATTTAGGGTATTTTTGAGAAAAATAGGAGGATTTAGAAATTTTATAATCACAATCCATGTACATATGAGTACGTGTCGTCTACCATGTTTCCACAGGTGGTCATGTACCGGCTGTGTAACGACTGAGTACATGACCATGTGAGGTTACCTGGAAACTGCCTAAATAATAGTTTGGTGAAGGTATATACAAAACATGTACATTAAATGAACACACCATGTAATTTTCATTTTATTTGACAAAATGGACAGGGGTCATGTCCAGTTTCCATAAATGACTTCTTCTAGCCTTTGATGGTCTAGGGGAATCTGAGAATGATGATCCTTCTCCAGGACCATTTCTTCTTCCATGGTCTGATTTGATCTACGGTGGGTATGTTGGAATCCTACTAGTGACTCCATTTTTCTTCTTGATTCTCTCATCTTAACTTCTCCTCTATCTCGAGTTATTCAATGATTATTTTTTTGATGTTTTTGTACTTCTAAGTCATTATATGCCGATTCAAGGGCTAAAGTTCAAGAGTGATCATTGTACAATTTCTAATTAGGTGTTTTGTGCCATACCATTGTTTTTCTTTGAGTTATATATGCTTATGTTATGAATACCCATGTTTATGGTATTGCGTGTTTTGGAATTTAACCATGTTTAATGACTGATATGTTTTATTTTGATTAAGAAAGAGTTGCTGATTATAAATAAGGTTTATTAACATGATTATGGAGGTGTTACCCAGGTTTGATTTGGTTATGGTCTTTGGGTCTAGAAATAATGATAGGATACTTTGTTACTATGCATAGAATTGATAGGATGGGGTTGCTATTTATATCAGATGCATACGTTTCGAATTATGAAATTATGACCAGGGGGAATTTATTGTGAGAGCTTCCCAAATTAGGGTCCATTAATTATGAATTATTATTATAATTGACCATAGGTATTGACTGTGAGAGCTACAATGGGTCATTGACCAGAGGGGTTATACAGTGAGTGCTACCCAGAGGGTAATTATTAAATAAGTGTTAGACCATAGGAAATTGAGTGTGATAGATTCCAAAGGGTCATTATACATTATTATTGATATGAATACAAAGGGGTATTGACTATGAGAGCTACCGAGGTGGTTGTCTGTATTTTATTAGTGCTATGTTAAAACTAGGGAGGTTAGACTATGTGATCTTCAAATAGGGTTAATATAAATATTTAAGGTTGTTACGTGTCTACTAAGACAACGCACAATCTTGGATTCAGTCATGTTAAGTATTCTTCTGATATATATGTCTGGTATACTTACTTGATTGAATGATGAACATTAAATTATAATGAATTTAAATGGAAACTGTAGGATTGGTTACTTTTCTGTACGCCTAGTTTCTTTGCTAGCCTTACATTATTACCTTCTATATATATACTCACTCACAGTTAAGCACATATAATTTGGTGTTTGCCTACATGGATTCATCTCACACCATTTTTGGGTCATGTTTTTGGACTCAAACATATTGTATGGTTGCATGTATAGAAAAGGGCAATTTCCCTTCGTCATCAAGTACTTGATTTCTATGGAGTTGGAGAGAATGGGACCAAGATGAGTCTATTCAGGCTGTGGTAGTTTATTTCTAAATATTTTTTACATTGTGTTACTATTATACATCCAGCATTGTGAATTTTTTGGATACATTTCTAGACATATGTGACTTGTGTCATTTATTTATGTGCTCTAGTTTTTTATTTACATTCAGTCTTCCACTGTTTACATGTTGTATGATGTTATTGAATTCTCTACTGGTTATTATTTTTTGTTATGTGGTGAACACTCTACCAATGAGGGGATATTTTTCCCACTATCACACCCAAGTCCCTCACTGCAAGTCGATATCCTCTAGCATTTGGGGAAATGTGCTAGATTTAATGTGACAAACCATGTACGGGGCACCTTTAGTGGCACCCAGAACCGGGATGTTACAGAGTGGTATCAGAGGAGTTTCTTTTACATTTTCCTACTCTTATGAGCCTACATATAGTGATAGGAAAGAATTGTTAGTTGTTAATAATTTGTTCTTGGAAGTAGCTAACCCATTTATAGTGAAAATCCAATAAACCTCCAATATTGCAATTTTTCTAGTGTTACAATTATTATAGTTGAATGGATTTCACCATTTGAGGGGACACATGTTTTGTTATCTTATCATTGATATTATATAGGATCTATTTCTGTTTCAACCTAATGAGATTAGGGTAGTACATCTCATGTATCCTTTATACACTTGATAGGGATCACATGTCATGCATTCTTGTCATTCCATTTAGGATGCATTACTGACTGCATGCTATTGTGATAGATATTTTGATACATATTCATGTTTTTGTTATAGATGTTGTGTTATAATACCTTCTATTTTTATAGGGTACTGAAATATGTATAGTTTAATTTTTATGGATGACAAACGTTGGTTCTTGAGGTGTTATGGGCCATCTTGGAATAGAATTTGGTGGATCATATTGAACTTGGACTGAATTTTGTTGTGTTATGACATGAATATGATGCCAATAAACAATTAGTTAGGTGTATAAGCCCCATGGATCTAAATCATGAACTTAAATGATTATTATAGTGATTTATGGGGTTTTGGAGTAGTTCTTGAGGTTTAATGTTCTGAAACCCCCAGAATACATGGCGTGTGATGATGAATGCATGCCCTATATCCTTCTATTTGGGAAGAAAATGTTTTTATTAAGTACATGTCATGTGATGTTTATAGAAGACATGTCGTCCTTAACCATGTGGCTGACTGTGTGAGCAAGGACATGAGGTGTGGAAAATTTGGAAGAACACACTATGTACCGGTTGTACACGTTGTGTTTTAAAAAACATGTCTCTAGCTGTGTGACCAATGAAACAGATGGATGAATTTGAGGTTGAAAACGTAGTTTCCCATTATTTACACACTCTTTAGAGTCGACTCTTTCTCCGACTGTGTGACTAACGACATGGGTGGTTAGAACATATGTGGTATAATTCATGTGTGGGTTGAACACGTTGTGTGGTTTCACCCATGATAGAACTATGTGGTTTAGCTTTGTAATAGAACTTTGGCAGGAGGTAAATGAAATAAGTACTTGTCGTGTCTCAATGAGAACATATAGTGTGAATGGGTGTTATATGACCAGGTCTGGTAGATGAAAATTCCATGTTAAAAGCCTAATGTGACACGCTGTTTAGGGGTTATACATTCTGTATACCCCTGTTTTGTAAAACATTATTGTTTTCCCTATATTGTTACATTATTAAACTTTTATGTTTCCATCCCTGTAATTATTGAACTGAGGTGTGCACTTGAACTTGAAGAGTCATTCCTCTAAGATGTCCTTTGATTGAATACTAGATATAGGTAAATGATCATACACTGGAAATGGGAGATTAGGTACTACCAGCACCTCCTATCATTCATGTCTTGTCACCAACTGTTATACCAGACACATGTGCTAATGCACAGTTCCGATAAGGCTTCATGAAGATGATGTAGACCTTACAGGGAGCACTATATCATACCTCGTCTATGACAGAGATGACAAAGGTGTTCTAATAGTAGAAACCTCCCACTTTTTTGGGGAAGGAGGATCACATGTTGTGGAATCATGGATGGAGTCCATACTATCTACCATTGAGAATCTAGAAACTTCTCCAAAGAGGAGGGTAAAGCTCATGACATACACGTCACATGATTCCTCCAAGAGATGGTTGGATGTTATCTCACAGGTGAGACATCATCGAGATATGAATTGGGAAGAGTTATAGAGTACCTTATATGAATACTTATATCCTGATACATTGAGGGCCGATCGATCCCAAGAGTTCATGCATTTTGGTGAAGTGTTCTCTTTCAGTGAAGGAGTGATCTTCCCATTTTACATATCTCTAGCGCTTCACACCTGTTCTGGGAGGTGACGAGTTATATTTGGCTAGGTGAATTGAGGGTGTTCTGATGTATCACATATGATCACAGGTGAATGTCTTCAGGAAGACCTCAGTGATGACTATAGTGAATCATACGTTGATTACCGATCATAATCTGAGGGATTTGGGTGCTTTCATCCATGGAGGTTCAGAATCCAGGGATAGTACTCCTTCAACAGATAGCAGAAATTTCCACAGGGGGATTCCATGCGATATTTCTTCAACTATCAAAATGGTATGATACCCGTGTGTGATAATCAAGCATAATAGACAGCATTTCCAAAGATACCCAGTTTAGTGCTGATCTTATAGCAACATTGTCCAACATCAGCATTTTTTTCAGGTACTCTCACCAGCAACGAGTGATAAGGGTTCTTCTATTACTCCACATTCAGGACAAGGGTCAAACATTTATCATCATGAATGGAACTAGAGTTATTCTAGAAGATCAGGTTGAGGAGTTTTTCATGGCCATGGTAGTCAGGCTTCAAGATTTTAGCAACAATAGGGTGGATCAACTCAGGGTAATAAGGTAGGATCATAGGACCACAGTTCTGGTCAGAATTTTTTAGTGGAGTAGACCTAGCTTGAGCAGGATCCCGGACCCTCTACGGTTTGAGGTAAGATTCTAGTTTCTTTGGTTTTAGCTTCTACTATTTTTGATAAATGGGCCTACCATAGTTTTATATCTTTTTTACGTTGTAGAGATTCTTAGGATCTATATCTTTACTTCGGTGGATGTTATGATGCTAGACACACTGTTGGGGATTAGGACGTCAAGTGTAATTCAGTGTAAGGAGTTCCCTCTTGAGGATGGAGGGTGTCACTTCTAATGGGAACATTATTTCTTAGAGATGATAGGATATGAAATCGTTCATGTCACGGATTGTTTATTTCCCTTCTAAGCAGTTTTCTATTGCTATCATCGTTGGGTCAATTTCACATCACCAGCGGGTGGATTATTTCAACATAAGGGTGAATGGGATGTCTAGGAAGGTAGAGATGGACCCTAAAATCATGGGAGAAGAGGTGTTACCACCTATATTTCTATTTTACATCTGGATGACTAGGGGAATTGTCAAATGGACATTCATCCATTAGTGGATCATTTCAAGGATTTCTTTCTAGATAAATGTTCAGGTTTTCCTCCGTAGTGAGAGGTATATTTTTCTATTAAGCTTGTCCCAGCAATAGCACCGCTGTCAATTCCTCCTTATAGGAGGGCTACACCAGAAATATAGAAGCTCAAGAAACAGTTGTAAGAGTTAGAGGCAATGGGTTTCCTACGACCCAATACTTCTTCTTGGGGTTCTCCTATCCATTTCATGAAGAAGTCAGATGGTACCCTGAGGCTTTGCATGGATTATCAGATGCTAAAACTATTGACAGTCAAGAACCAATATCCCTTACTGAGTATTGATGATCTCTATGATCAGCTTCTAGGAGCTCGGGTGTTGTCGAAGATTGACTTGAGATCCAGTTATGATCAATTGCATTTAATACCATGAGATATATAGATTACAGCCTTTAAGATTAGGTATGATATATATAATTATTTGGTTATGATATTCGGTCTCACAAAATGTGCATGTTGTTTTAGTGGAACTGATGAACCGGGTGTTCTATCCATACATGAATTCTATTATGGTAGTATTCGTAGAATGTATCTTGGTGTACTCTCACAATTGACATGACCATGCCACACATATTGAGATCATTTTGGGTACAATGAGAGAGCATTATTTATATGCTAAGATCTAAAAATTCCACTTTTGTATAGATCAGATTCACATCATGGGTCATGTTATCTCGGTGACAGGAGTTTCAATAGATCTAGATAATGTGAGATCAGTGGTTTCCTGGGAGAAACCAAAGAATTTCTTTGAGGCAAACAATTTTCTAGGGTTGGATGGTTATTAAAGGCATTTTATATAAGACTTTTCACTCTTATCAGTTCCATTAAAAGGCCTGACTAAGAAGGGTGCAATGTACCTGTGGATAGATTCCTGTGATTCAGCCTTTCAGGAGACAAAAGGGAGGCTGACTTCAAAATTGATACTAATTTATACAGGGTTAGGAAAGGGTTATACTATTTACTATGATGCATCAAGAATCATGATGGGATTAATGTTTTTGTTAGGGGGAAGGAGTCGTTGCATATGGGTCTCGGAATTTGAGTCCACATGAGAGGAATTACCTGACACACAATCTCGAGCTGTTTGTAGTTTTACATTCCTTATGTTGTTGGAGACATTATCCTTTTGGAGATCATTCCATGGTATTCACATACCAAAAAAGTCTCATGTATATATTTACTCATCATGATCTGAATTTGAGATAGAAAAGGTGGGATGAGTACCTTATTTCCTTTACATTTAGATGGCCTACATACATGGGAAGGGTAATGCAGTGGATAATGTGTTGATTAGGAGTACTCATATACAAACAGTTCATGAGGCTAGCAGTGAGTGTAAGCTTAGGGATTTTTTATCGGAGATGCATTTGGTGGTGCACGACAAACAAGGGAAGACTTTTCTTTCTTTTGTAGTTGCTAACCCTACTCTTTTGGATCGAGTTAAAATGAATTAGCTATAAGACCTTGAAGGAATAGTCCTGTGAGAGAGAGTGTTAGGAGAGGACCCCACTTCTACATGGACCATAGGCAGTGATTAGATCTTCTGATTTCATAGATGTGTATGGGTGTTAGAAGATATATATGAGGAGATGATTAGATATTTACATTCATAAGCATGGACATTTCATCATGGTGTCACCAAGATGTATCATGATATACACAGCCAGTATTGGTGGCCAGGTTTGAAAATAGATGTTTCTCATTTTTATCATGGCATTTTCCACATGTCAGCAGGTGAAGGTGGAGAATCAATAGTATGTGGGGATTCTACAGCAGTTACCCATTCAAGAGTGGAAGTGTAATGATGTCATTATGGATTTTGTGATGGGTTTACCGAGGACTCCATGAGGTAATGATTCAGTTTGGGTTGTTATTGACACACTCACGTAGGATGCACACTTATTAGCGATTAAAGACAAATTGATTGGTGATGATCTTGTATTGTTGTACATCATCGATATTGTACATTTTCATAGGGTTCCATGCTCTATCGTTTTAGATAGGGATTCTCATTTTACTTATCTTGTATGGTAGGGACTACATAGGGATTTGGGTACATAGGTACTTTTGTGTACACCTCACCATCCTCAGAATGATGGCCAGTCTGAGTGTACAATTCAGGTGTTGGAGGACATGCTTCGAGCTTGTGTCCTAGATTTTGGAGGTTTTTTGGGAGAAGCACATACCTTTAGAAGATTTTACCTACAATAACAGTTTTTAAGAGAATATTTAGACGGAACCTTATGAGGATTTGTACGGTAGCCCATGCCGATCACCCCTATGTTGGTTTGAGGTAGTAGAGGTAGCTATGTTGGGACCTCTTCTTGTCTAGGAATCCAATGATCATGTGGATTTTATTCAGAAGAGTATGTATACTACAAATTCTTGGTAGAAGACTCGTGTTGATCAATGAAGACAACCTCTAGAGTTTGAGTTCTGAGATCAGGTTTTCTTACATGTCGCACCGAGGTTGGGAAACAGAAGTATTATGATATAGGGAAAGTTTCACTGAGATACGTCATGCAGTTTGAGGTTTGGAACAGAGTTCGGCTGGTTGCCTATCAATTGTGGTTACCTTAGAGGTATCAGGATATGCACGACATATTCCATGTATCTCAACTCTGACTTTACTTCTCAGACCCATATCATAATTTTTAACCAATGAAGGTTGACTTGGAGGAGGAAACCTTATTTGAGGAGAATAATATCTAGATTTTTTATCAAATCATGATGGTTCTCCAGGGATGGTGTGTTCCCCTAGTATGGGTTATATGGCAGAACAAGGGAGTACAGGACGATACATGGGAGAGGGAGACTGATGTATGATCGCAGTGGCCAGATCTGTTTGAGTATTATTCTTCGCTACCTTCTTAGATATATTTGGTGATGAATTTCATTGAGGGGGATGTTTTTAAGAACCCATATCTTCTTTTCAGGAATGGATCTTTATTTTTGGTTTTTTTGAGAAAAATGTGAGGTTTTTGGAAATTTTAGAAGTACACGTCGTGTACTTAGGACTACACGCTATGTACAATGTTGCCACATGCGGTTGTGTACTGGTCATGTGATGGCCGAGTACACGACCATGTGAGTTGACCTGGATATAGACTAATTTGGGGGCCGTTGGAGGCATATACATGGCGTGTACATTAAATGAACACACCATGTACTTTTTATTTACTTTGACTAAACTGACCGGGGTCATGTCTGATCACCATAAATGTATTGATCAAGCCTTGGTTCATCCAAGAGAATTGAAGAGAATTGATCCTTCTCCGAGCCACCGTTTCTCTATCCAAGGTCTTATATGATCTCCCACATGTTTGTTGGAATCCCACCTGTGAGTCCCTCCTTCTTCATGAATCTATCCTCCTAATTTATCATCTCTCTTGAGTTATTCATGGTTGAGATAATATTTATGTTTTTGGAGATCAATGTCATTATAGTCTGATTCAAGGGCGAAAGTTCAATAGTGGTCATCGTACAATGATGAGGTAGGTGGTTTGTGCCTTACCATAATTTTTTATTGAGTTATATAAGCTTAAGTGACAAATACCCATATTTAGGGTATTGTGTGTTTTGGAATTTAACCATGTTTAATGCCTGATATGGTTTGTTTTTATAAGAAAGGGATACTTATTATGAATAATGTTTATTAAAATGATTTTGGAGGTATTAACCTTGTTTTATTTGGTTATGGACGATGGGTCTAAAAGGCATTTTAGGCTACTTTGTTTCTATGCCTATTATTGTTAGGATGTGGTTGTTGTTTATATGAGATGCATGTGTTTCACATTAGGAAACTATGACCAAGGTGAATTGACTGTGAGATGATCCTAAATTAGGGTCTTTTAATTTAGAATTTTTTTTATAATTTACCAGAGGAATTGACTGTGAGAGTTTTCATGGGTCATTGACCAGAAGGGATAGACAGTGAGAGATACCTAAAGGGTTGTTATTAAATAAATTTTAGACCATAAGAATTGACTACCAGAGCTTCTAGAGGGTCATTATACTTTATTTTTGATATTCATACCAAGGTGTATTGACCATTAGAGGTACCTAGGTGGTCTTGTTTGTTTGATTGGTGCTATGTTAAAACAAGGGGTTAGACTGTGTGAGATTCATAGATGTTTAATGTATATATTGAATGTTGTGATGAATCTACCAAGACAATGCACAAGATTTGACTCAGTCCTATTAGGTAGTCTTTTGAGATACCTTTTTGTTATACTTAATTGATTGAATGATGAACATTAAATTCTAATGAATGTAAACAGAAACTGCATGATTGGTTACTTTTGTGTACTCCTAGTTTATTTTCTACTCTTCCATTTTTACCCGTTATATATATAATCACTGAGACATAGGCACAGATATTTTGGGGGTTGAATGCTGGGATTCATCTCACGCCCTATTTGGTTCATGATTTTGGACCCAAAGAGATTATATGGTTGTAGGTATAGATAATGGAAAACACCCTTTGTCATCAGGTACTTTATTGTTGTGGTTCTAGAGAGTATGGGGCCAAGCTAATGCTTGCGATGTTGTAGGAGTTTAATTTTTTTTACATTGGTTTAGTACTGTATTTCTAGCATTGTGACTTTTTTTGGATTCTTTCCTAGAAATATGTGACATGAATAATTTATCTATGTTCCCTAGTTGTTTAATTACTTTCATTATTACATTATTTACTTGTTGTATGATATAATTTCTTTAGATACTATTTATTATTTGTTATTCTATTGTGCACACTCTACCAATGAGGGCATATTTTTTCCCCTATCACACACAAGGCCCTCACAGCTAGTCAACATCCTCTGGCATTCAGGGAAATGTTCTTGAGGCAATGTGACAAACCAGGTACATGGAACCATTGGGTTTCACCTAGAATCAAGATATTACATAAATGAATTTTATATACATTAAATATCAATGTTCTTGATGAAAACATACTCCATAATAAATCCATCAACATATATATTGATACTATGAAAATATTGCTTCATCCCCTAAATGAACTTTAGAATCTCTCACAACCATATCATACTCATTTGAAAATTCAAAAACATTAATCTATATTGTATAAAAATACATGACTAAATTACCATTAATGAAATTTTTTTTGATATCTATTTGATATGTTACATAATTATATTATACCATTATGACTAAGAACACTTTATTGGACTTAATCACCACAAGTGGGGAAACAATTTATTGATAGTTACTTACATTAATGTTTCCAAACTTTTTTGCGCTACTAATGATTTATTGGTAGATGCTAATTCATCCACGTATGTTTTCATTTATAAAACCCACATTCAATCTATGGACTAGGCCACTTACTGTGTATCTACCAAGTTCTAATCATGGTTAGTGTACATTGATTCGATCTCAGAATCAATTTATTTTATCCATTTATGAGAACATAAACTTCCAATTATCTCCTGTTAGGAATTAGGTGCATCTCCTATGAATATTAATTCATGAACATTTTCTATGATAAATATTTCTATTTTGGGTCCCTGATAAATTTTGACATATCATTTAAATTACTGTTTTACTTGACTCAATTATTCTTCCATAACACATTGGAGAAATGATTCATCCTCTTTCTCAAAAACACTTCATGTTTTTTGTCTTAAACAAATATATGTTTAACTTTCCTCCCACTAAAACATCATCATATTTTTTGCTTATCCAGAAAAAAATCATGTTGAGCCAAAAACACTTTGTGTTAATAAATATGGTATAAATATTATACCCTTGTTTCCTTAGGGTAACTAATATATAATCACTTTTCAGATTTTGGTTCAAGTTAGTATAAATTAAATAATTTTATGACTTATTCAGACCCCAAATATTCAATAAATAAAAATAGGAAATTTCAAATTCTGTATCTCATATTTTGTCTTTGTGACAAATTTATGGAATAAAATTAATTAGAATATAGAAATCACAAAATAATATCCCCATAATGAAATAGAATGATCACATAGATTCATAACCAATCAAACCATGTCCAATAGGGTATGATTAATCTGTTTAAACATGTTATTCCATTTTGGCCTTCTTAGTAGAGTGATTATGAATATAATTTCACAATATATTGGATGATCTATAAATTATTAACTAATGTATTAACTCTCATTGATCTAATTACAGAATATTAATACATTTTTATAGTTGATTCTACATTAACTATTCAAAAATGTTGAAATTTTCAAAAACATCATACTTTTGTTTCATTAGAAACAAATAACCATACCAACTAATGTCATCTGTAAAGGTAATGAATAACCTAAAACAATCCCTTTATTTTGTACTAATTTTTTCACACACATCACTATGTATGAGATCCAATATACCACTATCCCTTTTTATAATTTCTGTTAAAATGTTCCTAAGTCATTTTTCATAAAAATAAATTCTTTCATGTATTTAAATTTCATAATTGAATGATTCAAACAATAAAAATCTATGGATGTTTTGAAAAAGTTTCTAATTTATATGTTCAAGGTGGAAATATAAAATTTACATTGGATTGGAATCAATCTTGATCAACTTATTCTGAATTTTTTAAACATGAGTATCCAGAACCAAAAATATATAAGACATTAATTTAATTCCCAATTCCATATAATATTCCATTATTATATATAAAACTAATCATTTTATTTATAGTGAATGAAAATCCCTTCTTGTCCAATAAATATATAGTTTTTTTTTGTCGAGATCATATTAAAATTTCTTTAACTATAAAGTTAATCCACAAGGTATGATAAGATCAATAGTGTATAATTATAATATAGAAAATATAGATCCAATACTGACACTGATATTTACCAAATCAATCAAAAGTTCCATCATATTTTTGGGTTTCTGTTTGTCAGCATAGATATGAGATATAAACCTAATATCTTATATCCATTATTCAGAGTTAGTATAATTAATCTCTATGACAATCACATTTATGTTCTTAATATTCTTCTATTTTAGAACACCTCTCAACCTTATATATATACCACAAGTAGTATTTTAATACATACCTATATGGGATCTCAATATTATTATCATGAATTAAGACATAATATTAATCAAATACAAATCATTTGGTAAGTATCTTGTTTTATACATTTTCATCAAAGAAAATTAATGGATGTGCACACACTAAAATCGATTAATGAATGCATCATATACATTAGTGATCCAAAATCTATATTTCATAATGAAATTATTATAATAGGAAATTCATCTCACCACTTAGTTATTTTGGTATATAATACCCCCAATCATCAAAGTTATGATTCATGTATAGCAGTGTAGATAAATTGTTATCCAAATACAATATATTGATATAAAAAAAATATTTTCATTTATTATTCTAATAATAATGGTTTTATAGTTAATTTGACCCAAATCAGGTTCTAAAAATAGTATAACACAAGACAATCTAGGTGTGCCTGTTTATAGCAAGAAATATCCCTTTTTCATAATCGATCATCCCCATTACTTGATTTCCACAAATAGGAGAATCCATGACCATTCATCTATGGAAAGAAACTATTAATATTTGGATATTACGGTCTCAAAAAGTTTCCATTTGGAATGAATCTTGCACTATGTATTTGAGGGGTTTTCATTTAAAAAGTATAACCTATTTAATATAGAAAATATTATTATAAAATTAATAACTACTAAAAAAATTAAATATTAATCTTATCATGTTTTATTTAACTATGTGTTCATGATTCTGAGGATTTAGTTTTGGAATCCATTTTTCAACCAAAAAATTCGTGTGTTCACACCATATTAATGTATAACTTTTTACACAATCCATAGTTTGCGTTACTCACCCAAAAATAAAATCCCAGTATATTCATGCATATCTGAGTGAATAATATTAATATGGTACATGAATTTTTCATGATAAAGGATACAGTTATATGTAATTGATAATTTATTAACAATTAAGCCAAAATTGATAGATATCAATCCCCTTACCTTTATAAAAAAAAGGAATAATATTTTAAACTAAAGGGTAGTTATACCCAAATCCCTTCCCCTTAGAGGCACCTTACTTATGAAATAATTCAATTCATGATATATATAACACCTTATATGAAAAAATATATTCATCATATATTCATTATCTCATAACACTAGTTAAAAAATGAGTTCAATATAGATTAATACTAAATATTATATAATTGTATCTATAATTTAATACCAGGATCTACCTCTTAGATGTTATTTATCTCATAATTTTTTTAAAAAATTATTAACATTTAAAAAAATATTTACATTACATGAATATTAAAGGAATAAATATATAAATAAACATTTTATTCATTTTATAAAACAGGATATATCCATTCATGAAAAGTTCATAAATAAATGCTAACAATATACATTTTATAAATTAGTTGGTATCTTAAGGGCACTCCATTAATCATGAATTGAAGAACTTTTATACTCAATCATAATATTATGTTTCCATATTATACATTATATGACATATCTAATTCAATATATGATATTTTATGAATTCCAATCATCTTAATTGTTTTTCCTTTATAAAAAAAATCATATAATCAATATATTATACAATTGGAACTATTTAATACTTTGGTCATCATTCTATATTTCATGTTGTATAAAAAATATTAAAAAAGGATCCTAATTTTATCACTTCAATAAAATTAAAATAGGGTGTGGTTTAATCCCTCTATATTTTAAAAAATACTAGAAATCCCCTTTTAATCATGGAAAATAGTGAACCCATAATATGACCTGAACGGCTAGAGGAACAATGTCCAATTAAAATATAGCCCAATGAACAAAAACATGGCCCAATGGATCAATTGACATGAAGTTATAAATAATTTATTATTCATGAAGAACACCAATAAAATTTCTCATCGCCTCCTTCTAGAGTAACTTCACAAGTGAGTTGAGTCAACGATGATGTGTCACCCACTATCTAGAGATGTGCCTGGTTTCCTAACATCGCATGGAAGAGACTACCTCCACCCTACATTGATAAATGGGGGGAAACCAGTTGATAGGTTCCATAATAAAAATATTTGTGTCTGGAAAACCACCTAATATTTCTTACCACCCACCCACTTCACCAGCAACCTCATTCATCACTTCATCTGAATGAAACAATGAGAAAAATAAACAATAATAGAAAATCATCCATCCTACATTGGAATGAATAATATGATTTATTGATGGGTGTCAACACACCCATAAATTTTTCAAGGTATCCCACTCAGTGACACTATCACGGGATATTTTATCACATTCCAAAAGTGATCATATATAAAATGGGCATAACATCTCACCTACAACCCTAAATGATTTTCTAGAGGACTAATGGACCAATGGAAAAAATGAAATATCCCAAAGCACAAAGTGTAAAGAGAAATAAAATCAAAAAAAACTTTTGTGCTACTGTCATCCCCTCCACTTCCAGATCCACACAAGCTGTTGACACCCTACAAGATAATATTCATTCAATAGAAGATTTGTATCAACCATCTATATCCACCCCTAATTCTTTTCAATCAAAATATGTTGCTTCACACCATGATGAAATTTGGTTATGATTCTACTACCATCACATTATGAGAACACATATTCCACATACATTGTCTTCATCCTTCAGGATTCCCACCTACACTGAACCCAAAAACTAAAATCACCTAAACACAACATTAATACTTCCAGAATATTAAGATTCCACCACCTTCATAAATCAAAAGGTCACACTTTTGTTACCTTAATAATCAAAGAACGTTGTTTCCTCCTCCTATTTCATATCCATGATGAATAATCCTTCAACATAAGACATGGAAAAAATATAAACATAGTATAGTAAAATCTAGCGAGGTAAAGTGAGACGCAATCAGTTTTGGTGTGAGAGACAATCCAAATTGAGAAGGTTGAGGTGACAAAAACACCACAAGGAGTGATCGTGGAAACCAACACATCCACCATATTAATTGTTGTTAATCGACACCAAAACAAACCAGTATAATCCAAAAATCCCAAAAAGAATGAGATCATCCAAAAAACCTAGCTTCACTACCACATAATATAGTATCCTAGACAGCCGAATCACCCTATTCCACTAGAAACTGCTTCTAGAAACCAATACTACTACTAGATCACAAATTGGGAAAATATTTATATTTCATAAATTGATTTCTTCATATAACTATTATAAGAATAATTATTCATTTAGGAACCATACTTTGATACCACTAATGGGATTTATCGGTTCATAAAATAAACAAGTAATGCTAAAGAAATACCATAAATGGGCATGTTCTATCCTTGACAGAATCAATATGTAATATTAATGATGAACATAAAGGTTCAATGCTAGACAAAAATAAGCCCCCTCTTCAATATTTTATGGATTGTGATTGATATAAATCACTAGATTCACTGATAAAATTCCCCTACCTCAGATTGGATCAAACTATGAAAAGTATCCTAGAACATTTCTACTGAATTCCTAAATGTATAAGCAATGCTAGATCCATTACCTAGTGATAAACTACATATCTAGAAAAATAGAACACTATAAGTCCAATGTGAAATCATTAATATCCAAAAGGAGGTATCTCATCTCCTTATATAGTCATATTTACCATGTTTTATTTAATTAAACGCATCTCCCATACTCAATGTATATATAAATTTTTATTCTTATTTGAATTATTCATTGAATTCCACCAACAAATGCAGTACATTTAATTCTTCCATAAAAGATACCTCCACATATAGTGAATTATGATCAATTAAATTACATAGAAAGACACATCCACTTAAATATTTGCATAAGTTTTAGTTCACATCATGCATTTTTTTACATTGATATGTGGGTATAGACTCCTCATGAAAGCATCTTATACCCTAAATTCTAGTTTGTGGCCTCTAGCATATGGGGAGGCGCATTGAGTTCTCATATATCTCCCATATCATGAGAATTATTATCTTTTTTTACATGGTATTGAGAATACATGGAGAAAAAAATGATATATTTCCTAAACACTTAACAATTTTTGGCTTCTCAAATTAGAGGTGTATTCCTATTATAAAAGGTTATATCCATATTTTGTTCCCCTATAAAAAATATAAGCATCAAAAATGGTGGAATGGTACAATTTGACATAAGATAAGAACTCTATTAATCCACGATTGGAATTTTCATTTTGATTAATTGAACATTAGGTATACTCAATGAAAAAAAAATATTCGAATTATTTTCTTCAATAAGATTTTATTGCATCCAGTAATTTTATTTTAAGTTTCCTCTATTATCAATATTCATATTAAAATTTATTAATCAACAAAAGATGCTCAGTTAGGATATTTATCTTGTATTATCAAAGAGTTTGATTTAATTTCTAAACTATTTGATGATGTGGTTTTATCAGCCACTAAAAATTATGTTTATCTCTTAATTAAGTATGATAAAATCCATTTTTTACTTTCAATTGGCTAGACACACTCTAGATAATTCTTATCGGAATTATGTTTTCCTTCTTAAAGGGGAATGAGTATAGTATTGGTCGGAAAGAGGAAAGGATTAGGATTTCTAATCAATTTAGTTTTGTCCTATTACAAATAATCATCATGAAGATGAAAGTTTAGTAAATGAGGAATGCTATAATAATTAGGGGAGGTAAATTTACAATTATTATAAAGGTGATTTTCACTAAGAACATTATGAAGGAGTTTTTAATGGTTCTAATAAGGAATTTTATATATTTAATCATTCGTATAAAGTGTATGTTGTGGATTTTTAGGGACATCAATATCATGTAATGATGTCTATGGGTTAGTGTGTTAAGGATCCAGGATGAGAGAAATCTGGAGTATCTAACCATTCATCTAGTATGAATCACCTAAGAAATTATCTGATCATTAACATTCATGATATGATAAAGGAAGAACCTTTTGGTCTGTAATTGAATGATCGTAGGATCATAATGTATATAATAGCTACACTTCTCATACTACAATTAATTTTTGGATTTCTCTTATCAATGGTATTGGGGTTTAAAAATGTGATGTTGATACTAATTATAATAAATATTTGTTAAATGTAACGGAAAATTATGAAAATTAATTATGAAATGAATACAAGATTAATTCCTATAAAGTATGGAAAGAAAAAATGAAGATGAATACGGCATAAAATTATAATTCCAAACCTGTGAAGGGTCTATCTCCTAGTGGGAAAAATTAGATGATTTTGAGAACTTCTATGTTAAAGTCATATGAAGAGGAATTGTAGAGGGACACCCCCATATATTTAGAAGGTTATAGAGAAATAAGATTCTTAGATGAATATTATTAGGCCAGACGACTATCAATATCTTAATGTTGTAGGGTTGGGTTCTTCATACTTTTAACCTTAGGGAATTATTGGATTATCTAATGGTATGGATGATACATCTGATTTTTCCTAAACATGGATGATCCAAAAGAAAAACCACCCCTATATTTCCACAAATACTAACATGTATGTCTTAATTGTTAGACCATTTATTGAACGTAATCCTATTAATGCTCAGCATATTGGTGACTTGTTTATAAATAATTCTAGTAAATCATAAAAATTTGTATCTAAATACTCTAGGGTATTAGTCTAGGTAACTTAAAAATATATTATTTCACTATATGTAATTGAAGGATTTAGATAATATGGCTATTTCAAAATGATTATGTCCAATTTGGGAGACTCATAATGTTAGGTGCACACTTACAATTTCTTTAACATGATGGATTTGGAGAGATTGACATTTTCTCCATTACCCACATGAAATTTGGAATAATTTGGAGTCTTAGATGGTGACACATGGAAATGAACCACGTGGTGGAATTTCATATAATCTTGCTTTCTTTTTCTTTTAAATGATAATAAATTTAATTTCTATAATATCCCACACTCAAGACTCCTACCCTAACAAAAAATTATTCTTATTTTATATCCATTAAATTTTGGATCACTAGAAATCTTTGATCTAATATATTCTTTTCTAATTGTATCATATTTTCAATTCATCTCCACCACCACAATCGTTTCTTCTATGAAATTAAAGACAGACCCATACATGATACATGTTATTGAATTTTTTTTTTTATATAATCATATGGATTTTTAGTGTAAATTTACAATATATTCCCCCAGAACACATAATAATTACTTTTTCTGAACTATGTACATTTTAAAAAGTGATAAAGTTGATTTCTTAGAAAATTAATGAGTATCCATATGTGTGTGTGTGTGTATTTATTCAAGTATATACATACATAGATATATATATATATTATAATTATAGACATACATATTACTATAATTATTTACCAAAATACATATTCATCCATACATGAACCTATATGTATGTACATGTATGCAACATGAAAATATAAAATTATTTACAAATATAATTATTTTAATGTATATATAAATAGAAATATATACACACGTGTATACATATATCATATAATCATACATATATATATATAAACATATCTAAAATTTTATATAAAACATAAATATTATTGTATAACAGTTATAATTAATTTATTTATACACTTTGTGTCTTAATTATCTTTTTTATTGCAATATTTAAATAACTATATCTTAAAATTAGTGATTACTTACACAAATATATATATATAAATCAATGAATATATATATATATATAACTTATTATTTTAGAATCACATAGACAAAATTTAAATATATAAAAATAAATATATATACAAATTATGTGCTATGTGTACTGTATACAATAAATACACATTAAAATACACTTATAAGAATTGTATATACAAATATTGATGTATAATTATATATAATTAAAAAAAAAATTTATATGTATGCATGTTTTTATCTATCTATATGTATGTACATGGAATAATATTTATATTCATGTATATATGTATGTATTAAAATATCCTTATAATTTAACATATTTTTATATACCAATAATAATAAATGATCAAACACATATATAAAAAATAATTAATATATATCACTATTGTAAACAATATCTATACGAACAATGATATACCAAAAGTTTTCCAAAACCGTCGGTATAGGCTATAGGAATGATCTTATACCATAGCTTTTATAAATCCTATTGATATATTTTGCTTATATAGAATCTATACCAATGGTTTTGAATATCCCATGGTATAAAAACTTGTAAAAAAAATTTTTTAAACTGTTTCACAGTAACAATTTGTCTATGTAAACTATATGACAATGGTTTTTTGAAATCATTGGTAAAGGATAAATTTTTTTGCGAAAATACCTACAGTTCCACAACACTAATGGTATAGATATATCAATATTTCTATTCCAAAATTTTAAAAAAAATTATATAATTTCCAATATATTGTAGCCACGACCTACACTTTCTCAGATCCGATTCTTGCCAATAGTGATCCCTACGAGCACCTTCCTCTTCGTTCCCAACCGTGACCACCCATACTAATTATTACTTTTCATATATTTTTTATTCAACAAAAAATTCAGTTGGTCTAGATCAATCATCTAGTATTCCTATCTTGTAATTTCAATTGATTTTATTTTTTAGTTTTTTAAAATAAAGAGCTCTCTATGGGTAGACTGTTGATGACATAACATTTTTCCAAGATTACTTTTGAAATGTATTTAGTCTTACTTCCACACTGAGGGTTTATGTTAGTAGAGTATAATATATATTGTGTTAGTTAGATTATATGAGTATATTTTGGGAACATGTGTTTGAGTAATAAGTTATAGACATTTTTTTAATGTTGGGCCTTCGTTGACTTCCCATTTTCTAATTTTATTTATGAATTTCATTTTTTTCATTATTATATTTTTTTCCTTCTTCAATAGATAATTCCATTGATTGTTATAGTGAAGTTTATATTTTTATTCTTTAACCCACCCTAAAGACCCATTTTGATATTCTTGTTATGACAGTGATTTCCCATAATATATTTAGATTTATTTTTTATGAGTATTGAGATAATATATGTGATATATTACATTCTTTTGATTTTTAAGATAATTTATTTTTTCAAAAATGAGGTAATTTCATCGGTTACTTTTTAATTATATAAAATTATAATCTATATATAGGGGAGGAATTTTTTAATTGTGAGATGAGATCGCATATTAATTTGAAAAAATGTATTACTTGATTTAGATGATGTATATATTAATTACACTATGTGATTTAAAATACATTCTTTTTTAGGTACAAAACATACCATTTCATGCTATGTTGTAATGTTTCATGGGATCTTGAGTAAAATTATTTCTATGAATCATTAATTTAAGCATCAGTTGTGATAGGAATAGGTTAATGTAATCACATTTTGAATTAAATAATGGTGACATGATATGAGATTTAAATTTAAATAAATTAAACATGTTATTAAATGACTTTATTTTACCAGCATTATGAATGTGATTGTAGTTAATTGAATGAAACATTTAGATTATTGTAAGTCTTAAATCAAGAACACAATCCCATGGTAGATAAGATATATTTTAATAACATAATATCATAGGTTCTCTTCTCTAAAAATTAATGAATCTATTATAGTAAGTACTAGTGATACTTCAACCCTTAAGAATACTTATAGTATAAATATCTACCACATTTTTACTAATTTTTTATTCTAATTGTACTAAATATGTACTCATAACTCCATAAGAATTCAATCCTCTATTTATGAATATTATTACAAAACAAACCATAAAAGGATTCAACAATTTATTTATATATCTAACACATATAATATTACTTAAATTATTCAAGATAAAGATGATGATCCATAATATAATCCATCTCTTATCCAGATTCAATTTTTATAATTGTTAAAAAATGATATATTACATTCCCCGCTAAACAGAAACATTAATATATAAGTAAAATAAAAATCCTAATCTAACATAACCATTTATATTACTCTATACTACCACATCACCATATTGTAAATAAATACTCATTATATATCCTATCACATAAATTGTAACATAAAACCATAGTTTCAAATCCTAAATAAACTATATTGAACTAAACAAAACTAAATAAAAGATAATGAAACCAACTTTAATGGATTCCATAAGGGCAACCCAATAAAAAATAAAATGAGTTGAAATTACCCAAATCAATGTATCTAGAATGGTCCAAAATGTATAAAAATGAACTCTTAACCAAACAGAACTCAATTTACATGAAATGGACTAACATAAAGAAAAAACAGAAATGAATCAAAATAAAAAAAAGTAAAATTCACAATGAACAACAAATTTAAAACTAAATAAAAAAGTTGAAATGAATTTATAAGACCCTTATGGTGTTAGATGTTATACTTATTACTTTTCTTTTAATTTACATATGGGAATCACAAAAAAAATTTAGAACATATTTTCTAACATTTTATGTCTGAAGTGTTTTAGAATTTTTTTTCTATAAATTTTTGTATTCTACCATACATATAATAAGATTAAATTTAATTTAAATATAAAAAATACATTATTCATTTAAATTATAATAATGACTATTTTTTCAATTAATCGGAATCACCTAAATCAGTTTCAGAAGTTAGACTTCTTATCATGACTATTGTAACAAAAAAATACTAAAAATAAGTCTAATAATGGTATTAATAAAATCAGACTAATACTCATAAAGGTTATCTTATTGAAATTTTTATCGATGTCCATTAGACTAACATAAGTATATATATCTTATAATGAAGACTAATTTATAATTTAATTAAAATGTATTAAAATATAATATAGTAAACCAATCTGATGCTAGATAATTAGTTACACAAGATCATTAGGAGTTGTCAAGTCCCAGGTGTCCATGTTGTTCAAAAAAAACTGATTCAATTAATTAGTTATGTTCTGGGTCATTAAAAATGTTTGAAGGGGATTAATGTGGATTGATTCAATTTTATTTTAACATTTTATGAGAGATTTGGATATTTAATATAGTGAACAAATTGTTCTCACTATTTTTAATTGTTTAGAGTTTTTTATTTCTAAGGAAACTGTAATGACCCAAAGTTTTTCAATGAAAATTCCCTTCTTAAAATAATGTCATAAAATCAGATGAAATCACAAAAAAATAAACTACTAATTTCTAAATTACCTTTAAACATACTTTTTTCACTTCTGTATTGGGAATTTTGAAAATCTGACATACACAGTTGTGTTCAAGATGATTTTTGGAGACTAATGAAACCAAATTAATTTTTGGTGAATAGTAACATACCCTTGTCAATAGTAACCTACCCTTATGAATAGTAATATAACCCTTATTAATAGTAAATCATCCTACATAAGAGTAAACTTACCCATGAATGATTAAGTAAAATTTAGACATCTTTAAAAAGTGACAATTTGACCTTCGTAATCATTTTCGTATTTTGTAAGTCATAAATAATTAATTATAATTAATTAATAAATTTAAAATAAAAATTAATTCATTAAAATGTGTTCATTAATTCTAAAATCCTTGTATTATTGTTTTTAGATAATTCTATAAGACCCTGCGTAATTTTTTAAAGCACTATAAAATCAGTTTTAATATTAAAAAATGTTTTTTAAGTAAATTATGATTTTAATTAAATATTAAATTAATCATATTTAGAATATTATTTTTAAAAAATTTACTTTATTTTTGAATTTTACACTTCAAAAAATGGTTGGGGTAAATTTTTGGGATTTTTCTAAAATACTTGAATTTTTAGTGAATAGTAAAATACATTAATTTACCGTATAAATACATTATATTTAAATCCCACTATTCCTGAATTCACAAGTGATGTAAGAACCAAAATACCGAAATCACATGACTTTTTTACAATTCTTGTTCATGGATGACTCACTGTTCCTTGTCTTAGGGGAAACTAATAAACTAATGAATTTTATATTAAGGAAACCCATCTCCCCTACACTAAAAAAACCACCTTTCACGCCCGCATTTCCTCACACCTCTCAAGCTCCAAGCCTTCTCTAAACTCTTCCCAAACATCCTCACTAGACCCTATCCCACGTTCAAGAGCTTATGGTCTTATAAAAATACAATGCCTATCTTTTTTAAGGAGGATCTCAAGAGCAGGATTTAAGAGGTAATATCTCTCCCTCTTCTCCTTTAATTTCCTTTCAAGTTCAAGTACATTTCTTGAACTCTCATCACCTATCTTCATCCAAATGGTATTTTAACTCCAGTATTATACATTTATTGGAATTTTATGATTATAA
The DNA here is from genome assembly GCA_963277665.1 of Viscum album. Taxonomy (NCBI): domain Eukaryota; kingdom Viridiplantae; phylum Streptophyta; class Magnoliopsida; order Santalales; family Viscaceae; genus Viscum; species Viscum album. The sequence goes on from OY728162.1 coordinate 45,504,347, forward strand.
TGGTATATTCTATCATCCAACCCCCTTTCCCTCTTCCTTTTATTTTATAAAAGAGAACGTTGTTCGTGAGGTGTTAATTTATCACCTTCAAGAACGACAACTTTTCATCTTACATTTCTACCTTCAGATCTGGTCATGAAACCATTTGTATGGTTGAAACGGAATATTTTATATTTATTATCTCCTATTTAATGTTCTGGAACTAACTTATGACCATATTTCAAGTTATAAAATAAAACAAGGTCATTATAATCGAAAAAATCTCTCAAATTAACCCAAACAATAATCATGTAATTCTTATGTAATGATTCATACACATGGATCTAATATAATTCATTATAAGATCATTGAAACTCCTATAATATCATTAATAACATGTAATATTAGTTTCGTATGTTTACCCATGTTCTGCCCGAACATCAATTTAGGAATACAAGTGAACCACTCAAGAAAACCATAAAAAAACATTCCCAAACAATGTTTTCAAACTCTATAAATCATCCAAAGGAAAATAAAATCACTTAATGAAACAATAATTAACCATTTTAATGTACACAATGTCCTGGATTTCTAATTAAATAATATAATGTCATTATACAAGACATTAAAGAGAAGAAACTATTCAGATACAAGGTAATGGGAAAATCTCAAACCCAATTTTCTTTCCTCAGGTTCTCCATCTTTCACTCTAATTTGGTATGGTCACTTCTTAAAAATAATTTTTTCATCATTTTATTTCCTTTTCTAGAATATAATTTTTCACCACTATTGTTTATGTCAAAAAAATGTTTTCCAAAGGAACACTTCTTCCAAGAACTCTCCTTTTACTTATTATTCAAGGTTGATGGTTCTTGTATCAAGTATGTTATTCCCTATTTGTTTTGGGAACCCAAAGTTTATGAATGTTTTCATATGAGATAACACCCTTTCCTTAACATTGGTTAGTTATGTGCATCATTGATTTATATTCTATGTTCCATTCATGATAATGATAATATTATGATGTGAGGGTGCTCCCGGAATTATATAGCACAATATGAATGTTTGAATGTGAAGGGTGCACCTGGAATTCTGCAAGACTCCAATGCATTGGGTAAAGTGGTGAATATCATTGAGTAAATTTGAAATGATGTGTGAAAAATATTCTATCTTGGTTCACAAGTATATGTATTAGTTAACCACTATGACATGATGTTTCATTTTTATACATTGCCACATTTCAAGTCTTATATTTATGCTTCCTCTCATGTTCATGATCTTTTTCCCATGTTATGATTATGCTCACCCCATGATATATTGTTCTTATATATCCTCTTACCAGGCTTCTCGCTCAACCCTTTTGGTGTATATTTTCATGTGGCAACATGTACTAAGGAGATGACAAGTGCCATTAAGAAGCTAGAGAAGAAGAAATTAAATAAATGTTTATTCTTGATGTTGTAATTATTATGTATGGTCCTAGTTTTCCCAAGACACTAAAACTTTTTATCCTCTATGTGTAATACTATTGTGTTGTTTATCATTAAAATGATGTGATAGTAATGTATAAAAAGTCAGGGTCTCTATAGTTGGTATCAGAGGAAAGGTTCAGTTAATTCGGGAATTAGGATTAGTGAACCCTATAGAAAACATCTAGCATGAGTCTAAGTAAAAATATTCCCACAATAATATTTAAATAGGGATCCCATTTGTTATGCTTTTAGTATAAATTTTGAAAATGAATAAGTTATTTATTCATGACTTGTTTACTTATGTTTTGTTCTAACCTTATCTATTTTTGAAAATGGTGGAAACTAGGAGAAATCTAGCCAACAACTCATGTGATGGCCAATGCAATGATGGCCCAAACGACATCCCCAATGATTTGGGAGGTGGAGTTCAAAACATCATGCAGATGCTTACCCAATTATCTCAGGTTATGAACAATAACCATAATAAGGGGGAACATCCTCCTTCACTAAAGAGGGAAAAACTGGTTATTGAATGTTTTATGCGGCAATGACCCCCGACGTTTAATAGATATTCTGATCCACTAGTGACAGAATAGTGGTTCAACTCCATAGAGAAGATATTTTCTGTTCGACATTGTTATATGATGGATAAGTTTACACTTTCCATTTATCTTCTAGATGGAGAAGTTTCTCAATGGTGGGCTTTGATTAAGAACACCAAGCCAAGGGAGGAAATTAAAGAGATGGAATGGGAAGACATTAAGATAATGTTTCTTACCAAATATTTCCCAAGAACTCTTTTAATGAAGATGGAGAGAGAATTCATAGAGCTCAATAAAAAACATAATGAGAATCTATCACAACCAATGAAGTGAATTTCAAAAGGATTGTAAGGTATTCTTTGGGTTTTGTTATCAATAATGATAAAATAATTGATTGATTCTTTTGTGGATTAAAACCAAACCATCGAAAGGATCATGCAATTAGAAACATTGGGAGTTGTGGAGAAGTTGTTCGATGTGCTCTCAATGTGGATATGGAGTGTGGAGAATGGTCCCATGGATATGGTGATAAGATTCAAAAGATGGAGTTTCAAGCTCGAGGATCTAATGATAAATGTGGGAAGAAAACTCAATGACCCACATGCCAAAAATGTGGAAACTTACACCATGGGAAGTGCCTCAATTGGACGGGGAAATGATTCATGTGTGGGAATGAAGGACACCATGCACAAGAATCTCAAAAAAAATCAAAAAGGAAGGATAATGTAGCTGATGAAAAGAGAGAACCACTCATGGTTCAATGCTATAAGTGTAGGGAGCTAGGGCACGATGAAAACTAGTGCACTAAACCTCGAGTTCTCGAGGGTAATTAGTGTCAAAAGACACCAAATCCAAGGGAACAAGTGAAGGCTTATTCCATCAATGCTACAGAGGTTGAGCATGATAATGAAGTCATACAAGGTACAATTCCTATTCACTCAAGAATTGAAAGTGTCTTATTTGATTCTAGTTATACGCATTCTTTTATATCTTGCAAGTTTGATAGGACTATAGAATAGAAGCCCCGAATCCTTGATGTATATATATCTGTAAAAACACCAATTGGTGCAATCATTGAAACCCAAGTGTTTGACTCTTCTCCTGTTGGCATATGTGGGAAGATTCTGCCAGTGATTCTTGTAATACTTCTTTTTGTGGAATTAGATTCTATAATGGGAACGGATTGGCTCTCGTTATATAGATCACATATCAACTATCAAAAAAAGGAAATAGCTTTTCATATTCTGGACCATCCCATGGTCCTCTAAAAATGAAAGGAAGATCATTAATATTCATCGAAAAATCCTTCAATGGTTTGGGTTTTGATTCCCTATGAAGAATCATATCTCACTCAAATGGTTGAGTCGATGGAAAGTGTCAACCTTGAGGAAATTCCCATCGTGAGGGAATACGGTGATGTATTTCCCAAAGAGTTACTTGTAATTTCCCCGGATTGTGAGGTAGAGTTCTCAATTGAACTCATACCCATAGCTACTCCTATCTAAAATTGTCCCTATAGGATGGCCCCTATCGAGCTGGAGGAGTTAAAGAAGCAGCAGAAAGATCATCTAAATAAAGTTTTATATGCCCTAGTGCATCACCATGGGGTGCTCTAGTACTCATTGTGAAGATGAAGGATAGAACGATGCGGTTGAGTATCGATTATTGGGAACTCAACAAGATCACCATAAAGAACAAGTATCCTCTCCCAAGGATTGATGACTTGTTCGATCAGTTAAGAGGTTCTCAATACTTCCAAATGTGGATTTTCTTTCTGGAAATCATCAGGTAAAGTTGAAGAAGGAAGATATTCAGGAGACTGCCTTCCGAACAAGGTATGGACACTATGAGTTTTTTGTGATTCCCTTTGGACTTAATAATGACCTTGCAATCTTCATGGACGTTATTAATAGAGTCATTAGACATTACCTTAAAAAAAATTGGTGGTGTTTATTGATGATATTCTCATCTACTCCAAGAGAAAGAAGGAATATGAAGAACATATAAGACTTGTGTTGGGGTCATTGAGAAAGGATAAGTTGTACGCTATGTTTAGAAAGTGTCACTTTTGGATAAACAAGTCAAGTTCTTGGGACATGTGATCACAAATGAGGGAATTTTTGTAGATCCTTCTAAAACAAAGGCGGTTGAGGAATGGCCTAGACCCTCTAGTGTCAAAGAAATCCGTAGTTTTCTTGGATTAGCTGGGTACTATCGTTGTTTTGTGAGAAACATATCATGATTGTCAAGCTCTATAACTAAGCTAACAAAGAAAGGGGTAATGTATGTCTGGAAGGTAGAGTGTGAGGGAAGCATTAAGGAGCTAAAGAGAAGTTTGATCACTGCACCTGTACTCACACTACTGAAAAGTGGAGAAAATTTTGTGATATATAGTGATGCTTCAAAGAAAGGCTTTGGTAGCGTACTAATTCAAAATGATAATGTGATAGCCTACGCCTCACAATGGTTTAAGATTCATGAGCAGAACTACACGATGCATGATCTTGAGCTGGAAGCCATGATTGTTTCCTTGAAAATCTGGCGGCGCTACCTTTATGGAGAGAAGTGTGACATATACACTGACCAGAAGATCCTAAAGTATATATTCACACAAAAGGAGCTCAACATGTGTCAATGTAGATAGTTAGATCTAATCATGGATTACGATTTCTCTATAAACTATCATCCTGGAAAGGCGAACAAGGTAGTTGATGCTCTAAGTAGAAAAGAACATGCTACTCTATCCATGTTGTGGATTGAGAAAGACCCAATATTCTAGGATATGAAAATAATGGATTTGGATTTCATAAGGTCAGGGGATACATACTAACTTTCCAAAATGATTTTAAAACCATCCATCCAAAAGATGATTAAGGAAGCACAAATAGATGATGTGTAGATACAAAAGAGGATGAATGCAATAAAGGAAGGGAAGCTACAGGAGTTCCATATCAATGATGATGGTGTGATTTTATTTCGAACGCGGCTTTGTGTTCCTTAATCACCAGGGATAAAGAAGGATCTATTGGACAATGCTCATAGCTCAACATTCGTTGTCCATCTTGGGAGTACCAAGATGTACCGTGATCTCCAAGAACACTTCTGGTGGGATAACATGAAGAAGGAGATTGCGGAATATATATCAAGGTGCATGCTATGTCAGTAAGATAAATCTGAGTGACAAAATTCCAAAGGTATTATGCAGCCATTACATATACCCATGTGGAAATGGGAAAATGTTATTATGGACTTTGTCACGGGTCTCCTGAAGACCTCAAAGGGAAATAATGTGATATGGGTTGTGTTTGATCGACTCACCAAGACTGCCCATTTTATCGCTATTTGGGAAGATCTCTTTCTTGAACAACATGAAATGATATATGTGAATGAAGTGGTGAGACTACATGGTGTTCCACTCTTAATTGTCTCTAGCCGTGATCCATGGTTCACATCTAAATTTTGGAGGATCCTTCAATATGCTTTGAGTACTGAATTAAATTTCATCACAGCCTATCACCCCCAAACTGATGGCCAGTCTGAAAGGACTATTCAGACGCTTGAATATATGCTAATATCCTGGTCTCTAGAATTCAAAGGTGTATGGGATCAACATCTCCCATTGGTTGAGTTCTCATACAATAATAGCTTCCACTTGAGTATTCATATGGATCCATATGAAGCACTGTACGGAAAGGGATGTAGAAATCCCACCTGTTGGGATGAAGTTGGAGAAAGAAATATACTTGGACCTAATCTTGTGTAAGAGATGACAGAGAAGGTTCAAATCATCCAGAAACACATCAAAGCTTCTCAGAGTCGGCAAAAGAGCTATGATGAAAACTGTCGAAGGGACCTCGAGTTCGACATTAGAGATAAATTCTTCCTACCAATATCTCTATGGAAGAGAGCCATGCTATTTGGGAAGAAAGGGAAGCTAATCTCAATATACATTGGCCCCTTTGAGATCCTTGACCGCATAGGAGTTGTGGCATATCGACTTTCACTTCCACCGAATATAGCCCAAGTTCATCATGTGTTTCACATATCACTCCTGAGGAAGTATATACTCAACCCCTCACATGTACAAAACTCAGAGGTGGTACAGCTAGAAGATGATCTCTCTTATGAGGATCACCGAGTAGAGATTCTAGATCTGAGAGATATGGTTCTATGAAACAGGACAACTAATCTTGTTAAAGTGTTGTGGAGGAACTATATGTTTGAGGAAGCAACTTGGGAACTGGAAGAGGCAGTCAAGTAAATTTACCCTCACCTTTTTGTGTAAAGTAAAATTTCGGGGGTGAAATTTATTAAGGGGGGAAGAATGTAACGACCCAATGATTTTCAATGAAAATTACCTTCTTAAAATTATGTCATAAAATCACATGAAATCACATCATAATTAACCACTATGTGCTAAGTGACCTTTCAAAATAATTTTTTCACTTCTGTATTGGGAATTTTGAAAATCTGACTTACGCAATGTTGTGTTCAGGATGTTTTTTGGGGTCTAATGAAACAAAAATAATTTTCAGTGAATAGTAGTGTACCCTTGTGAATAGTAACCAACCCTTATGAATAGTAATATGACACTTATGAATAGTAAATCATCCAACATAAGAGTAACCTTACCCATGAATAATTAAATAAAATTTAGACACCTTAAAAAGTGAAAATTTGACCTTAGAGAACATTTTGGTATTTTGTAAGTCATAAATAATTAATTATAATTTATTAATTAATTTTAAAAAAATTATTTTCATAAAATGTGTTTATTAATTATAAAATAAATTTCTTATCATTTTCAAATAATTTTATAAGACCCTACATAATTTTTTAAGGCACTATAAAATCAGTTTTAATTTTAAAAAGTAATTTTTTAAGTAAATAATGATTTTAATTAAATATTAAATTAATAATACTTAGAAAATTATTTTTGAAAAATGGAATTCATTTTTGAAATCTACATGTAAAAAAATGTTTGGGGTAAATTTTTGGGATTTTTCAAAATACTTGAATGTTTGGTGAATAGTAAAACACATTAATTTACAGTACAAATAAATTATAATTAAAACCCACTATTCCTCACATCAAAAGTGATGGAGGCACCCAAATACCAAACGCAAATGACTTATTTACTATTCTTCGTCGTGGATGACTCACTATTCCTTGTCTTAGGGAAAATTAATAAACTAATGAATTTTATATTAAGGAAACCCATCTCTCCTCCTCTATGAAAACCACCCTTCACACCCGCATTTACTCATACCTCTAAAAATCCAATACTTCTATAAACTCTGACCAAAAATACTCCCTAGCCCCTCTAAAACGTTCAATAGCTTCTGGTCTCATCAAAAGACCAAGCCTATATTTTTTAAGGAAAGATCTCAAGAGGAGGATTTAAGAGGTAATATCTCTCCCTCTTCTCCTTTAATTTCCTTTCAAGTTCAAGTTCATTTCATGATCTCTCAACAGCTATGTTCATACAATTGGTATTTTAACTCTAGAATTATACATTTATTGGAATTTTATGATTCTAATGGGATATTATATCATCCAAACCCCTTTCCCTCTTCATTTTATTTTATTAAAGAGAACGTTGTTCGTGAGGTGTTAATTTATCACCTTCAAGAATGACAAGTTTTCTTCATCCATTTCTACCTTAATATCTTGTCATAAAACCATTTTTAAGGTTGAAATGGAATATTTTATATGTATTATCTCCTCTTTAATGTTCTGGAACTAACTTATGACCATATTTCTAGTGATAAAATAAAACATGTTCATTATAATCGAAAAAATCGCTCAAATTAACCCAAACAATCATCACTTAATTCTTATCTAATGATTCATACACATGGATCTAATATAATTCATTATACGATCATTAAGACTCATGTAATATCATTAATAACATGTAATATCTATTCTGGATGTTTACCCATGTTATACCTGAACTTCAATTTAATAATACAAGTGAACCACTCAAGAAAACCATAAAAACAAACATTCCCAAACAATGTTTTCAAACTCTATAACTCATCAAAAGGCACATAAAATCACTTAATGAAACCATAATTAACCATTTCAATTTAAACAAGGTTCTATATTTATAATTAAATAATATAATGTCATTATACAAGACATTAAAGGGAAGAAATCTTTTAGATACAAGGTAAGGGGAAAATCTCAAACCCAATTTTCTTTCCTCAGGTTCTCCCTCTTTCACTCCAATTTGGTATGTTCACTTCTTAAAAATTATTTATTTTATCATTATCTTTCCTTTTCAAGGACATACATGTTCACCAATATTGTTTATGTCAAACAAAATGTTTTCCAAAAGAACGCTTCTCCAAAGAACTCACCTTTTACTTCTAATTCAAGGGTGATTGTTCTTGTATCAAGTATGTTATTCCCTCTTTGTTTTGAGAACCCAACGTTTATAAATTTTTTCTTATGAGATTAAACCCATTACTTTACATGGGTTAGTTATTTTTATCATTGATTTATGTTCTATGTGGCATGCATGATAATGATAATATTATGATCTGATGGGTGCACCTGGAATTATATAGCATAATATGAATGTAAGATTGTGACGGGTGCACCCAGAATTATACAAGAATCTAATGCATTGGGTAATGTGATTAATCTCATGACTAAATTTCAAATGATGTGTGAAAAATATTCTATCTTGGTTCACAAGTATGTGTAGTAGTTAACCATTAAGACATGATGTATCATTTTTATACATTTCCACATTTCAAGTCTTATATTTATGATTCCTCTCATGTTCATGATCTTTTTCCCATGTTATGATTATGATTAGCCTATGATATATTGTTCTTATCTATACTATTACTGGGATTCTAGCTCACCCCTTTTGGTGTATATTTTCACTTGGCTACATGTACTAAGGAGAGTACAAGTGCCAATAAGAATCTAGAGAAGAAGAAATTAATTAAATGTTTATGCTTAATGTTGTAATTATTATATATGGTCCTAGTTTTCACAAGACACAAAACCTTTATATCATCTATGTGTAATAATATTTTGTTTTTTATCTTTAAAATGATCTAATAGTAATATATGAAAATACGGGGTCTCTATAGTTGGTATCAGAGGAAAGGTTTAGTTAATTCCAGAATTTGGATTAGTGAACCCTATAGAAAACATCTAGCATGAATCTAAGTACAAATATACACAAAATAATATTTACATAGGGATCCCATATGTTTTTTTAGTATAAATTTTGAAAATGTATAAGTTATTTATTCATTAATTGTTTACTTTTGTTATGTTCTAACCTTATCTATTTTTGAAAATGGTGGGAACTAGGAGAATTTAGGCCAACAACTCGTGTGATGACCAATTCAATGATTTCCCAGATGACATCCCAAATGATTTGGGAGGTGGAGTTATAAACATCATGGAGTGGATTACCCAATTATCTCTGGTTATGAACAATAACCATAATAATGGAGAACTTCCTCCTTTACTAAAGAGGGATAAATTGGCTATCGAATGTTTTATGCGGCAATGACCACTGACGTTTAATAGATATTCTGATCCACTAGTTGTGGAACAATGGTTCAACTCCATGGAGAAGATATTTGTTATTTATTGTTCTAAGATGGAGAAGGTGACCCTAGACATTTATCTTCTAGATGGAGAATCCGATCAATGGTGGGATTAGATTAAGAAAACCAAGACAAGGGAGAAAATTGAAGAGATAAAATGGGAAGACTTTAAGATAATGTTTCTTAACATATATTTCCCAAGAACTATTCGCATGAAGATGGAGAGAGAATTCATAGAGCTCAAGAAAAAATAATGAGAATCTATCACAACCATTGAAGCAAATTTCAAAAGGCTTTCAAGGTACACTTCAGGTTTTTTTATAAACAATGATAGAATAATTGATAGATTCATTAGTGGATTAAAACCACACCTTGGAAAGGATCATGAAATTAGAAACATTAAGAGTTTTGAAGAAGTTTTTCGATGTTCTCTCAAAGTGGATATGGAGTGTAGAGAATGTTCTTATGGCTATGGTTATAAGATACAAAAGATGGAGTTTCCAGCTGGAGGATCTAATGGTAAAGGTGGGAAGAAAACTCAATGACCCGCATGCCAAAAATGTGGAAAGTTTCACCATGGGAACTACCTCAATGGGATGGGGAAACGATTCATGTGTGGGAATGAAGGACACCATGAACAATAATGTTGAAAAGACACAAAAAGGAAGGATAATGTAGCCGATGAGAAGAGAGACCCACTCATGGTTGAATGCTACAACTGTAGGGAGCTTGGGCACTATGAAAACCAATGCACTAAACCACAAGTTATCGAGGGTAATCAGCGTCAGCAGCCACCAAAGCCAAAGGAACAAGGGAAGGCTTATTCCATCACTACTACATAGGTGGATCATGATAATGAAGTCATACAAGGTACACTTCCTATTCACTCAATAATGGAAAAATTATTATTTGATTCTAGTTCTACGCATTCCTTTATATCTTGAAAGATTTATAAGACTATAGAATCGAAGCCCCAAAACCTTGAAGTAGAGATATCTGTAAAAACACCATGTGATGAAATCATTGCAACCCAAGTGTTTGACTCTTCTACTATTGGCGTGTGTGGGAAGATTATTCTTGTGAATCTTGTAATACTACCTTTTGTCGTATTCGATGCTATAATGGGAATGTATTGTCTCTCATTATATAGATCACATGTCAACTTTTGGGAAAAGGAAATATATTTTCATATTCTGAACCATCCCATGCTCCTCTAAAAATGAAAGGAAGATCTTGAATCTTCTTCAAAAAATCCTTCAATGGTTTGGGTGTTGATTCCCTATGAAGAAGCATATCTCACTCAAATGGTTGAGTCGAAGGAAAGTGTCAACCTTGAGGAAATTCCCATCGTGATGGAATACAGTGATGTATTTCCCGAAGAGTTACCTGGAATTCCCACGGATTGTGAGGTAGGCTTCTCAATTGAACTCATACCCAGAGATACTTCTATCTCAAAGTGTCCCTATAGGATGGCCCCTATCGAGAAGGAGGAGTTAATGAATCAGCCGCAAGATCATATAGACAAAGAGTTTATACGCCCTAGTGCATCACCATTGGGTGCGCCACTACTCTTTGTGAAGAAGAAGGATATAATGATTTGGTTTAGTATCGATTATTGGGAACTCAAAAAGATCACCATAAAGAACAAGTATCATCTCCAAATGATTTATGACTTGTTCGATTAGTTAAGAGGTTTTCAATACTTCTCAAAGGTGGATCTTTATTCTAGATATCATTAGGTAAAGTTGAAGACAAAAGATATTCAGAAAACTACCTTCCGAAAAAGGTGTGGGCACTATGAGTTTTTTGTGATGCCCTTTGGACTTACTAATTATCCTATAATTATCAACGATTTTATTAATAGAGTCATTAGACAATACCTTGACAAATTTGAGGTGGTATTTATCGATGATATTATCATTTACACCAAGAGCAAGGAGGAATATGAAGATCATCTAAGACTTGTGTTGGGGATATTGAGAAAGGATAAGTTGTATGCCTAATTTAGAAAGTGTGACTTTTGGATAAACAAGTCACATTTTTGGGACATGTGATCACAAGTGAGGGAATTTATGTGGATCCATCAAAAACAAAGGCGATTGAGGAATTTTCCAAGCCCTCTAGTGTCACAGAATTCCATTGTTTTCTTGGATTTGCTGGGCAGTATCGATATTTTGTGAGAAAATTCTCATGATTGTAAAGACCTCTAACTAATCTAACAAGGAAAGGGGTAAAGTATGTATGGAAGGTAGAATGTGAGGGAAGCTTCAAGGAGATAAAGAGAAGGCTTATCACTGCACATGTACTCACACTACAGAAAAGTGGAGAAAATTTTGTTATATATAGTGACGCTTCAAAGAAAGGGTTTGGTATCATACTCATGAAAAATGATAATGTGATAGCCTACGCCTCACGACAGTTGAAGATCCATGGGCAGAACTACCCGACGCAGGATCTTGAGCTGGTAGAAGTGATTTTTTCGTTGAAAATCCAGGCGGCACTACCTTTATGGCGAGAAGTTTGACATATACACCGACCAAAAGAGCCTAAAGTATATATTCACACAAAAGGAGCTCAACATGTGTCAAATGAGATAGTTAGAGCTAATCAAGGATTAAGATTTCTCTATACACTATCATCCTGGAAAGGCGAACAAGGTAAATGATGCTCTAAGTAGAAAAGAACCTACTACTCTATCCATGTTGTGGATTGAGAAAGACCCAATATTTTTGGATATGCAAAGAATTGATTTGGAAATAATAAGGGTAGAGGATACATCCTACCTTTCCCAAATGATTTCACAACCATCCATCCAAAATAAGATTAAGTAAGCACAAAGGGATGATGTAGAGATACAAAAGATGGTGAATGCAGTAAAGGAAGGGAAGCTGTAGGAGTTCCATATCGATGATGATGGTGTAATTTGGTTTGGAATACGGATTTGTGTGCCTTAATAACTGAGGATAAAGATGGATCTATTGGAAAATGCACATATCCCAACATTCGTTGTCCATCCTGGGAGTTCCAAGATGTATCGTGATCTCCAAGAACACTTTTGGTGGGATAACATGAAGAAGGATATTGCAGAATATATATCAAGGTGCTTGGTATGTCAGTAAAGTTAATGCTGAGTGAAAAAATTCCAAAGGTATGATGCAAACATTGCCTATACCCATGTGGAAATGGGAAAATGTTATTATAGACTTTATCACGGGTCCCCCAAAGACTTCAAAGTGAAATAATGTGATATGGGTTGTGGTTGATCGACTCACCAAGACTTCCCATTTTATCACTATTTGGGAAGATCTCTTGCTTGAACAACTTGAAAAGATATATGTGAAGGAAGTGGTGATACTGCATGGTGTTCCACTCTCAATTGTCTCTGACCATGATCTAAGGTTCACATCTAAATTTTGGAGGAGCCCTTAACATGCTTTGAGTACTGAATTAAATTTCAGCACAGCCTATCATCCCCAAACTGATGGCCAGTCTGAATGGACTATTCAGATGCTTGAAGATTTTATAAGATCCTGGTCTCTAGAATTAAAAGGTGTATGGGATCAGCATCTTCCATTGGTTGATTTCTAATACAATAATAGCTTCCACTCGAGTATTCAGATGGCTCCATATGAAGCTCTGTATGGAAACGGATGTATAACTCCACCCTTTTGGGATGAAGTTGGAGAAAGAAATATACTTGGACATGATCTTGTGCAAGAGATGACAGAGAAGGTTCAATTCATCCAGAAACACATCAAAGCTTCTCAAAGTCGGCAAAAGATCTATGCTGACAACCATCAAAGGGACCTGGAGTTCAACATTGGAGATAAAGTCTTCTTACTAATATCTCCATGGAAGAGAGTCATGTGATTTGGGAAGAAAGGGAAGCTAAGCCCAAGGTATATTGGCCCCTTTGATATCCTTGACCGCATAGGATTCGTGGCCTATCGACTTGACCTTCCACCGAATATAGACCAAGTTCATGATGTCTTTCACATATCACTCCTGAGGAAGTACATACCGAACCCCTCACATCTACTAAACTCAGATGTGGTACAGCTGGAAGATGATCTCTCTTATGAGGAGCATCCAGTAGAGATTATGGATCAGAGAGATATAGTTCTATGCAACAAGACAACTCAACTTGTTAAATTGTTGTGGAGGAACCATAAGTTTGAGGAAGCATCTTGGGAACTGAAAGAGGCAATGAAGTAAATTTACCCTCACCTTTTTGTGTAAAGTGAAATTTCGGGGGTGAAATTTCTTAAGGTGGGAAGAATGTAATGACCCAATGTTTTTCAGTGAAAATTCCCTTCTTAAAATTATGTCATAAAATTACATGAAAGCACAACATAATGAACTACTAAGTGCTAAGTGACCTTTCAAAATAATTTTTTCACTTCTGTGTTGGGAATTTCTAAAATCGAACATACACGGTTGTGTTCAAGATGGTTTTTTGAGTCTAATGAAACAAAAATAATTTTCAGGGAATAGTAGATTGCCCTTGTGAATAGTAAACTACCCTTATGAATAGTAACTCATCTAACATAAGAGTAACCTTACCCATGAATAATTAAATAAAATTTAGACATCTTTGAAAGTGACAATTTGACCTCAGTAAACATTTTGGTATTTTATAAGTCATAAATAATTAATTATAATTAATTAATTAGTTTAAAAGAAAATGTATTTCCTTAAAATGTGTTCATTAATTATCAAATAAATGTCTTATAGTTTTTAAATAATTTTATAAGACCCTACATAATTTTTGAACGCACTAAAAAATCAGTTTTTAATTTTAAAAATTGTTTTTTAAGTAAATAATGATTTTGATTAAATATTAAATTAATAATATTTAGAAAATTATTTTTGAAAAATTGACTTCATTTTTGAATTCTACAAGTCAAAAAAATTATGGGGAAAATTTTTGGGATTTTTCTAAAATACATGTATTTTTTTTGAATAATAAAATACATTAATTTACCTTATAAATATATTATAATTAAAACCCACTATTCCTGACATCACAAGTTATGGAAGCACCCAAATCCCGAAATCACATGCCATATTTACTATTCTTGGTCATGGATGACTCACTATTCCTTTTCTTAGGGAAAAATAATAATGAAACGAATTTTATATTAAGAGAACCCCTCTCCCCTCCACTATAAAAACCACCCTTCACACCCTCATTTCCTTACACCTCTCAAGCTCCAATCCTTCTCTAAACTCTGCCCAAAAATCTTCCCTATCCCCTCTCCCACGTTCAAGAGCTATTGGTCTCATCAAAATACCAAGCCTAGCTTCCTTAAGGAGGATCTTAAGATGAGGATTTAAGAGGTAATTTATCTCCCTCTTCTCCTTTAATTTCGTTTCAAGTTCAAGTTCATTTCATGATCTCTCAACACCTATGTTCATACAAATGGTATTTTAACTCCAGTATTATAAATTTAATGTAATTTTATTATGCTAATTGGATATTATATCATCCAACCCCCTTTCCCTCTTCCTTTTATTTTGTTAAAGAGAACGTTGTTCGTGAGGTGTTAATTTATCACCTTCAAAAATGACAAGTTTTCTTCTTCCATTTATCACTTCATATCTGGTCATGAAACCATTTTTATGTTTGAACTTGAATATTTTATATGTATTATATACTATTTAAAGTTTTGTAAGAAACTTATGTCCATATTTCTAGTGAAAAAATAATACAAGTTCATTATGATCGAAAAATCACTCAAATTAACACAAAAAATCATCATTTAATTGTTATCTAATAATTCATCTACATAGATATAATATAATTCATTATAAGATAATTAAAACTCATTTAATATCATTAATAACATGTAATATTAGTTCTATATGTTTACCCATGTTCCACCAGAACATAAATTTAAGAATACAAGTGAACCACTCAAGAAAACCATAAAAACAAACATTCCCGAAAAATGTTTTTAAACTCTATAACTCATCCAAAGGAACATAAAATCACTTAATGAAACCATAATGAAAAATATTAATGTACAAATAGTTATGGAATTATATTTAATGAATATAATTTCATTATACAGGACATTAAAGGGAAGGAAGCATTCGGATACAAGGTAGGGGGAAAATCTCGAACCCAATTTTCTTTCCTCATGTTCTCCCTCTTTCACTCAAATTTGCTTTGGTCACTTCATAAAAATCATTTTTTCATAATTTTATTTCCTTTTATAGGATATAAATGTTCACCACTACTGTTTGTGTCCAACAAAAGTTTTTCAAAAGAACTCTTCTTCTAAGAACTCACATTTTACTTCTCATTCAAGGTTGATGGTTCTTGTATCAAGTATGTTATTCCCTCTTTGATTTGGGAAAACAATGTTTATGAATGTGTTATGATGAGATGAAACCCTTTCCTTTAAATTGTTTAGTTATGTCAATCATTTATTTATGTTCTATGTGGCATGCATTATAATGATAATATTGTGATGTGACGGGTGTGCCTGGAATTATATAATGCAATATGAATGTTTGAATATGACGGGTGCGCCTGGAATTATACAGCACTCCAATGCATTTGGTAAAGTGATGAATCTCATGAGTAAATGTTAGATGTTGTGTGAACAAGATTCGAGCTTGGTTCACATGTATGTGTGGTAGTTAACCACTAAGACATGATGTTTAATTTTTATACACTGCCACATTTCAAGAAAACATTTTATACTTACTATCATGTTCATGATCTTGTTCCCATGTTATGATTACGCTCACCCCATGCTATATTATTCTTATCTATCCTCTTACTGGGATTCTAGATCACCTCTTTTTGTGTATATCTTCATGTGGCTACATGTACTAAGGAGATGGTAAGTGCCAATAAGATGATAGATAAGAAGAAATTCAATAAATGTTTATTCTTGATGTTGTAATCTTTATGTATGGTCCTAGTCTTACAAAGACACTAAACCTTTGGATCCTCTATGTGCAATACTATTATGTTTTTTATCTTAAAAAATATTTAATAGTAATGTATGAAAAGACAGGGTCACTATAAATTTTTATGCTTGATGTTGTAATTGTTATGTATGGTCCAAGTTTTCCAAAGACACTAAACCTTTGGATCCTCTATGTCTAATACCATTATGTTGTTTATCTTTAAAATGATGTAATAGTAATGTATGAAAAGGCAGGGTCCCTATAAAAACCCTATCAGGTTGTGTCCTTATGATGTTTTTTATTGTACACTGTATCCAATCATCACAACAATCGAGGGATTTCTGGGATAGGAAGATAGAAAATATGATACATCAGATCAGGGGATACCAGGGATATTTAAATATAGTAAATCTAATCTTCATATTGAGGTCTTCCAGGGATTGGAAGATAGAGACATTCTGATCATTGTATCAAGAGATTTCCTTGGTAAGGAAATATATAATTTACTATAAGTATAAAATAGAGGATAACTATTGTATGGGTTATAGACTACCAAACCCTTATCTATAAAATTGTATTTCCTTTTAATAGAATGAAATTCATTCATTCAATTTTATTCTATTATATTACCATTTTCATTAACGTTTTTTATTTTTAGATTCACATGTCGAAAGATAATGAAATTCCATATTCATCCTTATATTCTACTCTTTGTATCACATTAAATATGATTATGATACATAATCTCATAATAGGATTTATATTGATACCAATATTTACTCTTATTGAGTCGTATTATTTGTGATTATGATTTTATTAATAAGACCGAGATCCAAGTCCAATATTACTACATAAAGAGGCTTTGGGTTTTTTCTTTAATTCCATTAAACTATATTATTAAAACTATAAGTCACCCCCTCAAGTAATTATAGTCATTTGAAAATATCATATGATCATAAAATTGGTATTTGAGTAGGATTCCACTACTCAAATACTTGTCGTGTTTTTACTATCATTTCTATTTCATTTTTTTTAATGTTTTTTTATAAAATTTTTGTTTATAAACATTATTATCAATAATGTGTTTGTGGAAAATAATATTATTTTTTTTTAAATATGTTATGAATAAATTTTTTTTAACAACAATATTAATCCACAAAGACCAACTATATTTGATGGTGCTGACTTTGAGTAATAGATATATAAGATGAAGAATTTTTTATCAACACAAGAGCTGATAATTCAGTCATGTTTACTAGAAATTATAAGATTGATAATTAAGATGTAAATAACTTTAAAATTCAATGAAAAAAATATTATTAGTTAAAATATATATTCAGCAATACTTTATAATGTTTTATGAAAATAATAATATATTTTCAAATATAATTTTTTGAAGCTGATAACAGTGTATAGCAGGAGAATTAGGTTTCACATTTTGGAATCCCAAAGGATGTTTATTATAAGAGATTTGTGTTATGATCATATATTCTGGATTTTTATTTCCAAATGAGAGAAGATACTTCCATGATGAAACAGTGGTTCATGACTACTATAAACTATTTACAAGATATTGGTGAAACACTTCCTATCTGAGCCCACCTGTCTATCTGCCTAGACCATAGAGTCCCACCAATGCTTTTCGGAACCCTCGTATCTGAACGTTGTGCACCTCACCCTATTATATTTAGGTGTTTCTAAGATATACAATATTTCATTGATCATATCTGTTCAATCATATGTTTCTTTAGTTTTAGATGTCCCTTTAATGGATGGTGGCCTCTCATGCAAGAACTATCAGGATCGGTCTCTTTTTCCTCCAACTCTTGGCTGTAATTCAAACATAATGTTCTGAACTCACAAAACATCCCAATCGATAGTACATACTTCTCGTGTGATATTCTCAATTTTATTATGATCCATAGGTGGACTTCCTTGAGTTGAATCAGCTGCACCCTCCAGAAGAACCCATGGAAGACGTCTTGGAGGCATACTATTGCACACCAAAACATAAGAATGATCATACCCATAAAAAATCGCATTTAGAACTACAAAACACATAATATTTAACTGATATTGTTAAGATAAAAAACCTAAACTAGAGATATATATCACAAGATCCCACGGTAACTTAAGTTTCATTACGAAATGAGATAGCCAGACATGGATCGTAACATACCTCTCAGGACATGGAAATCCAATCTCATTTATAACCGACATCCCATGAAAATATTCTTGTGGATAGACATCCTATAATAATAAACAATAATAAACCGACCTGTGTTTCCGTCAAACCTAGAACCCAAACCAATCTATCACATACATGAAGGGTGTTCCCGAACCCCATGGACTGGGGTTATGCACCTAGGCATCGAAGAGTAAAATTTAGGTACTGATTTCTCCCAACCATTATAACCAAATCGCATACAATAATAGATATAGAAGAAATAGTGGAATACTGACAAATATATATACCATAACTGTAAGTAAAATAGAGGAAACAGAATAATGGAAATTGTAGCTAGAAACTCTAAAAGACAAGTCTGACTGCAAGGGACTCAAAACCAAATATCTACTCCAATGATGGCATGGACGAACTCCATCTATCTCACCACTAGCTACCCTTACCAGATGACATTATCCTCACCTCCTCTATATGGAACCATGCATTTCAAAACACTGGAAGATAAACAAATGTCTATTCACCACTGCAGTAGTGCGTAGTGTGTGAGATAACATTCTTAGTAGGATCCCACCCAGGTGTTCCATTACAAATATCTGTCTAAAAAATCTTGTATGCTCATTTTTAAAATAAAACATTAAATGATAATCATTAAATAATTTATATAGAAAACATGATAAACATTTCTTTTTTCCAAAGTTCTAAACAAAGACAAGTATAATAGTTTTTCAATAAAATTTTTCCCTAACATTTTCAACAAGTAAAAACATGGATATCAAGGCTAACTCATAAATCTATGCAATACAAAACAGAATCATAGGTATCACCACACCAAGGAATACTATAGGTCTGTGAAGCACACTACTCATACCGTAAGAATAAAGTTCAAAAATATGATCCTAGAATAATTGGACTAGGATGTAGAAGAATACCACATTAGTAAACCACCCAAAATGTCACTATTAGTCCCCTATAATTTTTCTCTATGGAAATAGAGGAAATCCCCAATACCAAACTACATAATAATCAAAAAATATTGGATTCTGTCCTCAATATAAACCTTCAACCTATGTATCCATGGTTACCCATGTTCTCAATTTCACAAACCAATTTCAATGATTTCAAAACCCATTCAAAACCATTTCACAAATACATTTATCAAAATCTAGGGAAACCCCATTTTTATTTCAAAACCCTTTTTCAAAACACACAACAATCATGCCAATTTCATAAATAAATTTATAAAAAAACATGAATATAAAAAAAGTAGGTTCCTTATCTTAGGCTAGAGACAAAACCACCTACCTCAATTTTGGGGTTGTAAACGCCAACGACAAAATACAAAAATCAACAAAACCCAACATTTACATCAATGAAGGCCCAAGAATCAAACACAATCCTCAAAGTATTGAATAAAAATATAAGAAAATTTATTGGAGGATAGATGAAATACCATGTACTTCAAGAACGAACTTCCGCTTCACCACAACTAGAAAAGGAAACAGGAATCTATAATGAGATATCACAATAGATCTAGAAGAAGATGGTATGGATCCACAAACATAGATTAGCTGATCTGATAACATAAGGCTAGGGCGCTATCATGACCAAAGAAAACAAGACCTAAATTCAAAATGTACCTATTGAGATGCACTGCCAATACAATGAAGTACAATGCCGATCAGATCGATCCAGAAGGTGTTGAGTCTCTCAAAAACACACCATAACTGCCATAGGTTGAGAGAAACATTGTTTAGAGAGAAAACACCAGAGAATAAATCATGAATGTGTGACATTAACCCAATGGTGGGCCGTGACACGACATATACCCCTTGGTCATGATGTGTCGGCCATTCTTGATAAGTACACAGAAAAAACCATCGCCTCGGGTAAAAAGTCCTCTATTTAACCACTACACAACATTTACCTCAATTACATGACGTGTACTGGATCACAAAAGTTTCTCACCATTCACAACATGATCTCCAAATCCAATACATGCAACCAGCACCAGGTACACGATGTGTACTTTTGGTACACGGGTTCTACCTGTTCTGTAGTCTATAGTAAAGCATGAAAAATAACAGAAAAAGAATTTTTAAAATAGGAAGGGAATATAGAAAAATTGGAAACACACCTGATAAAGGTAACCAAATATCACATTATTACTAATTTATTATTAGTTAAGTAGTAGATATTATTAATTTATTATAACTTAATCAGTAATTAAAATTATATAACTACTAGTTGGATAGTAATTATAATTAATTAATTACTAATTATAATTAATTAATAATTACATAGTAATTATAATTCATTAGTTTTTTATCAATTATAAATTATATAAAATTATTAACTATAAAAAATTAAACAATAGTATTATATAAATAGTTAAAAATGAAAATTATTATTACAAAAAAACTAGCTACTAAAAAATTAAATAAATTAAATAAAATATTTAAAAACCCAAATATAAATTGAAATACCTTAAAATTTAAAATGCTACATAACATCAAGAAAATGTTGAAGAAGGATCGTTGAAGAAACTGGATAATGAGAGTGGGGGGTTTGAGAGTGGATGGTGTGGGAGTGGATAAATTACACTTTTATAGGGAACCCAAGGTAGAGCTCCACTTGAATTAGTTCCCTAATCATATTTTGTAAGGGAAGAGCGCCAGATGAAGCGAAACAATATTCCCTCAAAATTCATTCTGAGAATAAACTTCATGTAGTTTTCTTGAATTTTTAGAAAATTTCTACTTCATGTGGTCTTTTTAGCTTCCATTCATCCAGTTCCACATCATTTGATGATGGACCCTCCTATTTCCCTAAATAGTAAGAAATTAATCTCATATAAAAACCCGAAGATCAAATTTTTCTACCGTGATGGTGTGTTAGGATTTAATGTTAACCAACATCATTGTAGGTATTATCTTAATTAAAAGATACTGAGATTAACTTCACACCATTAATGAGGATTCCTTATACCATATCCACAAATTGTTACCACCACTACAAAGCTAGGACCCCACCCCAGCTGTGATCAATGGCCTAAAAGTTGCAAACTATGAAACTTGGTTTTCATGGAGAATCCTTTAATTGAAGACACAATATGAGTGATTAGGTTTTCACCCTACACGAACCAAACTATTAAAATTCATGTAAGTAGACAAAAAAACTAAATTAGATTTCCATCTCAAATTACACACTATTGATTTGATGATCTTAATTTGTATTTGTGTTTTATTTCTTGTTAATGAGTATGAAAATATGTATTGAATAATATATTCTTATAATGTAATCAGTGTCCCCAATAATTTTTGATGAAGATTAAATATCTTTCCAATGGATGTTCAAAGTTCACATATATTATATCATCGATGAAGTAGTGATGTTTGGATAATTGTTATGGATTCAATTAAATTAATTGAATTTTATGCTTGAATAATTGTTCATTCAACTATAAAAATGTTTGAACATTTAACAATGTTACAAATTTATATAATTCGTGGTTATAGAATTCATGTTTTTACTAAATATATTGATGTGAGGAATTTTAATGAATTTTCCTCTTGTTTATAAACATATAAAAATGAATGGTTTTTTACATGACACTCGTGTGAAGGATAATAATTTTGATACTCTGTTGATTTCATGAAGGATGATCCATGTACCAACTATTGTGTACATGAAGAGGAAGAAGTTTTAAACGCCTAATTTTCATGAAGAAGAGAGCGATTTGTGTAATTATGAAAAGAATAGTGAGACATTGTGTGATCCAACCATGTGATATATATTATGTGAATGTTGTTATAATACACTAATGTGAGGAGGAGACGATATGAGATATCATGTTTTAATTTCAAAGTCATAATTTATCATTATGAAATAATTTTTATAACATGCATGTAATATATTTTATATTACATGAATGTTAAATATGTATCATGCATGGAATATTAAATCCTTTCTTTCAAATTGGTCAAATAAAAAAATTCATGAATGTTCAGTGTCTTATATGGAGGTGTGAAATGTTATGAATTTATTCAGAAATGTTTAATACATTAATCGATTTACTCGACTTTATTACATTCACATAAATTATATTATGTATATGAAAAAATTCATGTTATATTCTCCCCAAAATATTTTATCTCCACTACCTTCATATACTATCCTTCACATGGAAGGATCACACAATCTCACACTCTTCTTCATATATGTACATGAATCACTATCTATATCATGGAAACTAGGTGAGTAAATCTTATTCAACTTCAAGTACCAATAGTAGGTATGTGGTTATTCCATTATGATATTGACATAGTATCATGGTTCTTCTTCTTTGTGAATGTGTTATGCACAGATCTTTACCTTCATATAATATCATAAATGAGTGGGTATTTCCATGAAATATTTCCCTTAAATTTTTATTTTAACAAATGAAATCTTCAAAAAGCTCTTTCGTATGTTTATAATATTATAAATAGTTTAAAAATTATCAAACATAAATGTATAATTATTAAATATAGAAATTTAAACCCATTAAATTAAATCATAAAAATTATAAAAGCACAACCACTTCTTCCACGATATACTATATGTGACCTTTGAACTTCCCATGGATTGATCATAAATATTCAACAACAATTCTTGGAAACACCCATGAGATTCCAAGAATTATTTCATTAAGATATATTTACATACACATTAAAAAACACAAAAAAAATTTAGTATCTTCAATATCCCCCTTTTTATTTTTTTCAATACCAGAAGAAAATATTAGGTTGATAGATTCATCCTTTGATATACAATTTTCACAAATGATCTTTTTATCTCATCATTTCACCTTAACATTTTTATTTTATTATATCTCCCTTATTTATAAAAAAATTAAAATTTATTAATAAAGGATTGTATCATTTCCATCTTATGAAATATTCCATTAATTATTTCATACAATATCTCTATGTGATAACCTGATGTATAAAACAAGATGTCCTGACATAATCATAAAATATTTTCATTCTCATTTCAGAATATAATACCAAATTCGATACGAAAACTTGTATCCATTTAGCAGGACTATTAATATATTTCATGTTTGATAGTAATTTTTTGGTAAAAATTGAGACAATATAGGTGGGACTTTTTAATACCACTTATTGTTAGGAAGATTACCAAAAAACATTTAACCTAAAATTATTACACTCAATACATCACACGTATAAAAAAGATTCCAGTATAAAAGGAATGGAATGTTCTTGAATTCAGTCTTGGAACTTATACAAAAATCTTTTGTTCTTTTTTTGATTCATTTATGTTATCCCCCTTAAGACCAAGCATAATTTCATTATTTTGTATAGGTATAGTAAAGTGTGCCAAAAAAATTATAAATGAGTTATTGGACGTGTACAATTTATATAAATTTAATTTAGATGAAATATAAATCTCTAGAAACATCATTAGAGTCTCCCCCTCAATGGATGATCTCTATATTCTCTTATTAGAGAGAGATCTTCTGACCATTTGTTATAACAAATGAAAAGTTATGGGAATAAAAATGGTTGTGATCTCATCCCTGATGTTTAATTACTATTTTATGATCATCTATGATAGATTGATTGTCTTCATCTAGTTTGATCTGTGATATTTTTCAATAATTAATCTACAACATATAAATAGGTAGATCAATCCAACATGGTTCCTTCAAAATTCATATAATGAATATTCTATCTTATAAATATAAATATATAAACTTTTTCTACTCAGTTTTTCCCCTAAGTATTTGAATATAATTCAATTCCCTTGAAATAAAAAATGTACACAAATTAGATGGGAATAAGGTGGATATTATATATATTTTTTATTAGAGAAACATGTTTGAGAATTGATTCTCCACCATAAAACACCCTTCATTCCTCCACTCTATTAGGGTGACCACTTCATGTGGAGTTTTCTAGATTTAATGAATGCTTTAGCCAGCATCGAATCTTTACATTCCATTGAGAAAAGTTTGTGTGGAATCTTCATTTTCACACTATCCATCAAGTCACATTCACCACAAGGTGATCTCTGATTCTTCCTTAGAAATTATTCTTGAGATGATACTATAAAAAAACACTCATTATAGATATTTTCATTCCTTTTCACCTTCAACATAGTACATATAAGATTATTTAGTTATAATTTGTTGAAAACCTATCATGAAATTGGATTTTATCATGTGGAATCTTATTCATAACTTCATCATCAGCATTCACCTAGTATTTTCCAAATTTTATTTCTCTTTATGAATCATATTAGTGAATTTCCATCATTTGTGTTTGAATATATAATTGATTATAGTTATACCCACATGGAATCATATGTCTGTTTTATAATACTTTAGTCCAATTCTTTTATTTATGGAACGACCTTCCATTTTCATTCATACAAATGACTCCATTCATTGTGATATCAATGTCTGGTATATACTAATCCATGTTGTGGAATCTTATCACTCAAAAGAAAAACATATTCTCTTTGGTGTATCACACTTCTTGATCTTCTTGGGAATTTTTTTAGTCGTATTCTTGTATTTAACCAATTTTTTATTTATTTTATAAATTTTAGAATTCATGGGAATGTAATTTGTAAAAAATTTATCATTATTCTTTCCCAAGGCATACTTCAACTTCTATGGTATTATCTTCTAATTTTTTCTAGTGTAATTCTTGAATGATTTAATCTTGAATGAATATTCACTAGGGCCAATACCATTGAAAATACCACACTTGTTCTTCAAATTTTCAAATATATTTGTAATAGGAATACTCTTACCTTTCTATGGTGGTTTTTCTTTCATAACTGATTTTCTCCCCCTAAATGCAGAAATCTATTTATTTTTCGATATTGAAAAATTAAACCAAAAATTAGATTTCACATTCTAGAATCATTTTTAGTACTAAAAATAGTAAAAAATCATGATATGTACTTTTAAACAACAGAATATCTTGTTTTTCATGATTGATTATTTTTTTTTGTTGAATTTTTCATATAAGAGTTTTCAGATGAATAGTTCCTTCTGTACTTATCTTTCTTCACTACCGATGTAGTGGTGGTCACTTAATCTCCTTTCATCACCCAATTTTGTAGATATTCTGATTTTTAACCTATACTAAACATAGATATAGAAATTTCACAATCTTTACTATCAAATATGGATGTTTTAGTCTTCATAGGTACTACTTGAGATTGAACACTAGATGATTTTAATCTATTTCCCCATCATATGGGGTCGTTTTAGGAAAATAATCTTCCCCAGATGTTTGTGTGGTGATAGAAATTTAATTGACATCTCTTATGTTATCTTATTATGAAGACT
The DNA here is from genome assembly GCA_963277665.1 of Viscum album. Lineage (NCBI taxonomy): Eukaryota > Viridiplantae > Streptophyta > Magnoliopsida > Santalales > Viscaceae > Viscum > Viscum album. The sequence goes on from OY728162.1 coordinate 45,530,392, forward strand.
CAAGTTAAATTTTTTAAAAATTCAAAGATTGAGTCTTTGAAAAATAACATTCATATCTAGGAGGAATTTCTCAATCTAAAGTGACCATAATTTTTTGTCACATTCATTCATGATCATTAAAACTTCTTCATCATGAATTATTATCAACTCCTATATAAAAGAGACAATCTTATTTATCTTTTTGGCGATGATAATAGGTTTATAATTCTTGACATCAGTGATGCACTTATAGTTTTGTTATAATTAATAATTTATTTTATAAAATTACTTATTACCATAATCATTCTCGTGATTTTTTAGATACTGGTATTCAAAATAATAGAACCATTCTTTATGTTAATCAATATGTACTTGTTTGTATAAAATTTTTTGGAGAGATTATTCTTCGTTTGAATTAATTCTTTAAATTTTTTCTCCATGTTATATTAATATTAATCAAGATTAGGCATATATTTTTTACATTCTTTTTAATGATCCATATATAAAATAGAAAATATATTTGGGACTGTTAACTATAAAATATTTTTAAATATAGAGAATGATTTATCGTTAAAAAACTTATATATATGGTCACTGCCAATAATTATTTTATCTTCATAATTTCATTTCCCAGTATGAGATTATTCATCTTCCTGAATGTTCTTATAGAAAAATTCCATTGTATTTAGTTGTTTTTACATGTCCTTCGAGATCCATCCATGGAAATAAATAATTTCATTTCCATAAAAGTCCTTCATGAAAATTAATATTTTATGATCATCATAAAACTATTCATTCTTTGTAAAACATGTAGGTGTATACATTATATAAAATTGTCCTAAGGTTTTTACAAAACTATAATATGTTTCATAACTCTTAAGGTCCTTCACATAGTAGGGTTTGTATGCAAGACATTAGATTCATCATAATACCCTTCAGATTGAAGTTCACAAGTCAATAGGTTATAGTAACTATCCTTCTTCACATAAGAAAGATGATTTAAATATAATCCAACTTTCAATGAATATAAGTTCAAGTAATGACTCAATTTCATGATCCCTCACAAATGAAAAATGGTAGAAACTCCTACGGGCATTAGTGCTTCAATATTTGTAGGTAGAGTATCAGTACCTTACACCACCTCATCGATATCAATTTTATGATATGTCAATAACAAAAAATGATATGAAATTCCTCTATATGAAAACACTTTAATCTTTTGGTAATAATAAAATAACTTATGATAGATTTTATAGGGGTCTTCTCTTATAATAGTTCATGCTAACTCCCAATATTCTTGAAATATTGATCACGTCCTTATACTAATGTATATTAATGAACTCATCCATGTATGGTGGATGCACAAACAGCTAACTGCAACTTCACTTGCATTTGAAATCTTCATAATTCTCAATATCTTGATTGCATGAAAAGTGTAGCATGCATGAAAGATGATTATTATTCTAATATTATTATCTTATGATTGAATGTGAAAGCCTCTGATTTTATCATCAATCCCAACATCGAAAAATTTAAAAAAATATAACTTCATGGGCATCTTGAGGTATAAGAAAACCTTATATTGATCAGATATATAGGATGAAAAAAATCAATAAATCAGGGTTCATTCTATATGATTTAATATAGAGGAATAGTGAGAATGCATCCCCATCCCATATTTCTTCAATGTATGGTTGATATTATTCCTTTTATTAAAACATGATCCAATTTTCGATAGTACTATAGTAGTAGGGGATCGGTACCCACATGAACCTCTTCAAACATGGTCAGTGAATTGTCTGGCCTTTCTAGCCCATCCACATGTGGGATCGAAAATTCTCTCATGAGGGCCTTTATACATCCCATCCTCATATCTATCATCGTGGATTCCCAATTGAGGGTTTTCTCCCACGTTATTGAGCCTAAAACCCATAAGTTGTTAAGATTCCCAACTTGAGTTACTATGGGATACCCCGATTATTGTTATAATGGCTTAGTTAAAATACTTATATTATTTTTTAAGTATAAAATATATTTTATATCTATTATAAAATAGTCTTATCAAAATTACCTCATACAAAATATTCCATATTTTACAATGAATTTTAATTCTCATGCAACAATAGAACTATTTCATTGACTTTGTTTCAATATTCATGTAATTAATTTTATTTTACATTAAAACCTTTATTGAAACATTGTCAAATAATTGCAACATGTTGTTGATATTGAAGAAAAGATCATTCAATAATCACATTTATAAATAGTATTTTTCAATCATGAAATCCAATGTCATTTATTGAGTCCATAACAATTATAAAAGAAACACCATTTCTCTCCAAACACATATTGAAACATCATTGACAAAAAAAGGTAAAAATGAGACCAAAAATATCCCCACCCATTTATTTTTATCAGCATCAATTAACTTATATAAAAGTAAATATTTTTTATCAAAGGATAGCCTGAATATAATATTTTACACATATATAGAAGTAATTGAAATTTTTGTTTGTTTCAAGTTTAACTAAGATTATATAAGGGATTGAATATTCCATGAAAGATACACAATTAACATGAATGAGATATTTAATAGATTAAATGAATTGTATGGACATAATTTCATGATGATATATTGAGACATTGACATTAATACATTAAAAATTTTAATTTATGTAAAATTAGAAAAGATGAAGATGGAGTAACTGGCCAATCTTCATTCACATTATTTTAATTTTGGTCATATAAACTTTGATATTTGTAGTCCATTTCACATAAGACATTATTCTATCTAGTGAATAAGAAGAGTAAACCTTCTTGTTTTTAACATAATTGAGACATCACATTAATTTTTTTATATTGTGGTGACTATTTGATTGAATAATTAATGAAAATTTTGATTAGATTAATTGGATTCTATAGAATAATTCATTTGACACACTAGTAATCACATCATAAGGGACATGTCAACATCCTACACCATGTGATCTAAAATAAAAGCTTAAATTTAACATTGTTGGTTCCAAAAAATGAGTTCAAGGTCCTTTAATTGCTCATAGAATTTTTAATACTAAAATTAATTTATCCTGTGTTGGATAATAACCACACTAAACTAAGGATGTATTCATCCCTAGGTATTAGAACCTCATTAACAAAACCTAGTGTCCATTGTTATTTACTATTATTTGTGAATTCGTGTTTATTACATGTGATGACAAAAGATAATAATTCACTGAATAAGTGGAATAGGTAACTAAAAGGGATAAAATCTTGAAAGTGATAAAAATTTATCCCTCACCAATTCACCCTCTCTCAGTGTGGTAATCTCTAATGTGATCCAAACTTGAATTCAAATTAAACCTCAAAAGGATTGAAATCTATTGGGAATGTAGTAACATTATGTGGTAGTGGTTGATCTAGAGTGGTGATGCAATAGTGTGAACATATTATAGTGGTAGAAGGGGATCATGGGGGATTCTTTGAATCACATGGGGTTGGAATCCAAAAGTGGGAACCTGGTTGTCGAGTACCGACCAATTCATAGCATTAGCATAAATTGGAGGATTCATTAAACTTACTCTTAGAAGATACTCCAACGTGGTGGGATGGGGATTAGGTGAGGAGAAAGATAGGCCAAAAAATAAATTTGAATGTTATGTCATATCATGATTTTATTTTGGTGTCATCTCATTTGGGGTATGGGTGTTAATAAGATAATTAATTGGCTATAATCCAACATCACACTTATAAAAAGTTATTCCATTTCTTTATCTTTAAGGTACAAATATATTCATTACATTCATGACCTAATATTAGATGTTGTTTCAAACTTATTATGAATTTTATGTTTTGGTATGCTTATTTGTTTATGGGCATGATCTGTAATCAAGGCCTCACAAATGATAAAAGGTGATGTAATAATATATTATCAATTCATTTTGAATTTAGTTTTTTAAAATTTCATACTATATTTTTTTATCCACATAAAATTTGGTGATTTATTTTTTTACATTAAAATGTGTTTGGGAAAACAATAATTCAAATGGTTTTAGGTTAAGAGACTTTTCAAAAATCCGGCAAATGCCTTATAACCAAACCAAAGTAAATATGAATTTTAATGCCTTTTCTCAAATACATGAATAGTAGGAGTTAAAATCTCCAATTCCTTATGTCATAAAAATATTTTTTTTATATGTTAATATAAAAATTGATATGATTTATTTTTTTATTTATTATTTTTTTAATAATATAAATGTAAATTTAGAGTATTATTTCAAATATGCTATTAGTGAGTTATTAAATACTAATGTTTAAATATTAATATATATTAATAGTAATAAATTTTATTAAATTGTAATTTTAAATTCTAAAATTAATTGTTAAATAAAAAATTAAATTAATTAATTTTAGATATATTAGTTATTAATTAGTAATAATTTTCAATTTCATATTTATTAGTTACTTATATTAAGTAATAATCAGTACTGATTTATAATAATTAGTAATAATTAAAAGTAATTAGTAATATATAAAAATAATAAATAACAAATTAGTGAAGTTGTGAAGGATATTTCATCAACCAAGAGGCTGATACTATGAGTGTGATCACATTAATTGTGGGGTTTTTATAATAAGGACTGTGATGCTCAAGCCGATATTATCAAAAATAATAGTATGTGAGTGATCTATTTGTGATGAGTGAATTTTAGTTTTTCATGACCCAGTCCTCCTTTATTCTGTTTTCATTTAATAAAATGGCATCAGCCATGACTTATTCAAAAAATAATAATAATACTAGTTCCTTAACACCAATGAAGTATAATTTACAACATAAACTTATATCAAATTAATTCCATAATTATGTAAAAATTATAATACAAAAAACATATAAAAATGTAAATATAATATTATTCAATATATTTACTATATAAATATAATGCTAAATTAAATAAATATAACATAATTATAAAATATATATATACTTTTTTAATATTTTTTTCCTAATGGATTTTAAAATAATACCCATATGAGATTATTTTTTAAATATTTTCACTTATTAGATGCATTATGGGTGTCAACACATTTATTCATGATGAAATTCTACATGTATTAAAGCATCTACCACTTTTCAAAAAAACAGAAAATGGTTACAATAATTAAAAAAATTATTTACATATATTTGAAGTGTACTTTTTAAAAGAAAAATTAAAGAAATTAAATGTTTAAATTGATAAAAAACAAATACAAATTACAAATATTATAATATATGGAAGTGATTTTTCATAAAATATTATTATTTTCATTTAATAATATGATTGATGTTTCAAATTTTTTTTTATAATTAAAATTAATATAGAAAAATTATATAAATATTTAAAAAATTATGTCAAGGAGAATATATAAAATTATTTTTTATAATTAATTTTATTTTTTGTCTCAAATGGGGGTTCGTCCCAATTTTTATTGTGTGAATTTGATGCCCATATATAAATCATCATCCTCTAAAATTTAGTGGAGTCTGATTACCTGGAGGTGGATCTTTCTCTTGTACATAAACCATGATTGTATGGTATATTGTTTTATATTCATTGGGAGGAGGTTCATCTGTTACCTATGGGTGTTTGAGATGTGATGATGGCCAACTTGATCTTTCACTCTCTAAAAAAGTAAAAGGACCTTCAATAACTTAAGAATTCCCCAAGATATGTGAGTGTTCAGTCATAAATTGTAATTTAAATTACATCTAATATGAGTTACATTGTGTTACACCAAGAAAATATTGTAGATATCCTAATAGAAGTTGTGGATCCCATATTTGTTAGTACACATCAACAACTGGTTGTGGTAGGAATGATTGATGTTATTCTAGTTTCAGTGGAACATTTGAGGCCTCATGTGTAAATCGATGTAGTATATGTTATATTCATCATAGAACATCATCATCTGGACTACGTTTATTAGTAGGAACATATTTTCTCTATGGTGGATGATTGAATTTACTATCATGTATAATACCATTTGAAGGTAACACATCATGCATTTTAGTATTGTAGTATTGTATTCTTCTTTACTAAATATATTTCCATCCTTAGGTTTAGATATCCATAAAATGTGATATAGTTTAGTATGTTATAAAAAAATTCAATCTGAACTAACAATAAGTATACAATAAAAAAATTAATTTAATGTTTTTCACTAACCGGATCTTAGATCTCTCTACTGTATCACATAATATACTATATATATTTATTTTCTTACCATGGTGAATTATAAATATGATATCAAATATAGAGCCACATTATAAACATATTTTTAAAAATAAATGTCATATTTTTATCCCATATGTAGATATATTATCCATGATTCCATCATCAGTTGAAATCTTTTTTCCTTATTAGCTTTGAGGAATAATGAGATTTTAGCTATCATGATGCTTCTAAAAATTATTGAATGAAACAAAACTGACATATAACTCTATTGAACAGGTGCGACACTATAATATAAAAGTGTATTATAGGCACTAGAACCTTGTAATGACCCATATCAAAAGTGTATTATGCATAAAAAGGGTCGAAGAGACCCCAATACAACAACCATGATATATAAAAAGATATATGAGAGTTGTTAAAATATTTTGTTAATAATTTTAGAAAACTATAATATTATTAAATGTATTAATCAATATATTAGAGTATATACCAACATTATTTGGTATAAGAAAATCCAACATGAGATGATATACTGAAAAATTATATTGTGGTACCCTAACATGTTGTGTCTAACTCCAATTATGACATACAATATGTCAAAAATAATATCTACTTACATATAATATAATTCAAATTTGGGTAAAAATAGTAAAGATGAGTGATCATACCATCGTGCATGTACTGCATCATGGAGAACATCTATGGAATCCTATAGGTCATCCATAAAAGAGATAAGAGGAGGGATAAACTATAATTCCCACATCTAATTTATGATGACACATATCCCAATATCATAGTAATCTAACCGGCATACAATGCCTAATTATATATATTTGTATTCTAAACACACACACTCCTAGATATATCTTCTATCCCAGTAAAAGACTTCATAAATCCCCTAATACATTATCTAGACATGAAAGATCAGGTCATTAGTGCACAATATACCTATAACGAGTCGTGTGATATATACACTCATGTGATTCATGGAAATATTCTCATCAACAACATTGGGTAAATTTGTGAAGTGCATGTCAAGCCATATCATATATAGATTATCGTCATCAGTAGCTTTGTTATCCTCAACAATTTGTACTCAAATAAATCAATGTAAAATCCCATGATATAATCTATTAGTGGGTCCAACAACCATAGAACACTAAAATGGTATACCATGTATAAATGCAACATCCTCTAAGTTGATGACAATCTCACTCTATCTCAGAAATGTGGAATGTGTGGGTCTTAGTTCTCCATCTCATAGTGAGAAAAAAAAGATGATGATCAACAAATGTATAATCACATACAACAATCCCATAAAAACCAACATATAATCGATATGAGATAATAGAAGGTAGTGTTGTAATGATAGTAGTGCACTATATACACCCAGACCCATTGGACCTCATGAACTACTAGAACATCATATTAAACATATCTATATTACTCAATGATCATATTAGAATTCATGATATTAGTGAAAAAATTTGAAATAACTATTATGTAAAATAAAAGAAAATTACAGAAAAAAAATGATGAATATATTTTTTAATAGGTATTATATATTTAAATGTTTTTATGTAAATATGTTTAAATATTCATTTATACAATAGATTTATTTATGTAAATATATGAAAATGTGTATACATGTAATTATAAATAACACTATAATATGAAAAAGGTTAAATATAACTACAATAATATCCCATATGACTATGATAACATAAAGTAAATATAGTCTCCACTGAAAGAAGATAAGAAGATCCCCTCAAATGAGGGTAAAATTCAATAAATTGTTCAATAATAAAAGAACCTTAAAAAAAATACATTTTTGTAGACCTTACCAGACTTTTACACCTATAAAGATGCTTAAATAGGTCCAATAAGCCCCCTTATTATAGATCTATTTTAAATATTTGATCTGATATATGGTAGATATGAAATGTACATGTTGATCAAAAGTTATGTTTATTAGAAATTCAAGTCATGTTTTGAACTTATCTTACATTTTTCATTAATTCATTAAATTTATATATTATCCAATTGTTATTAAATGACGGTTAATATATAATAATTATAATATTATTAATGAATATTTATTCTTAATTATTTTATATACCATTGTTTCACTAAATATGATATATATTTAGCATAAATGAATATATAGTCTTATATAAATCATATTTAATTAAAAACTATTATATATATATATATTAATATATCTGTTTTAATGATATGATTTTTTTAGGGAATATATCTCTTATCAACATTAAAATAGTGCTATTAAAGGTCGCAAATGATTCAAAATAAGAAATAATTGAAAAATGTGACCTTTATCACAGATTTTATCTATAATTGATAAAGTATCCCCCTTTATCAGTTCTTTTTATAGTGCTGATAAATTTTAGAACTTGATATAATATAATCTAGTATAGTTTATAAATAATATTTTACAATATATAAATATGTGTATATAATATATTTTGTATATAGAAGCCTTTATCAGCGCTTACATGAGGTTTATAAAGGGAAAACATTCCTATCGGAAACAAAAGAACTAATAATTACATCCCTTTATTAGTTCTAAAAAAAGTACTCATGACTAGATCATTTCTATTAGATAATCTTTTATCATTGATAAAGTACTTCAATTATTAGTGGTTTTTTTAGAACTCGAAAAATTTCCTCATATATCAACAATTTTTTTAGTGCTGATAATGGGTATTGTGGAATATGGAGGAATCTATAGTATTGTATGGTCTGTTATGTTGACAAAATGAATTACGGTCTATCCGATTAATTATTTCTAAGAAGTAAACCACCATTGTATTAAATATATTTCTATGATGGAGAAAATTATAGTAGGTTTTTAATGGTAGAACACATAAGAAATAATATGTTCCTTACACTCGATAGACGAGGGAAATAATTCCTGTATGCCCCCATGCAGATTTCAGGCATTCCATTATTGATTTTTATTTTTCATTTTTTTACAACAGATGATGATAAAAAAAAATTATATTAATTTTTATATTGTTTAAAATTTTGGAATTAATTATGTTAAAATTTCTAGAAAAATTATTATAGAATAGTTTTATATCTTTACATTGTAATAGAATTATATAAACTCTATTCGTCATAAACCCTTTATATATTGTTTATTTTTTCTATTATTTAATCATTTTTTCCATCATATTCCATTTTTCTTCATAATTATGAAATCACTTTCAAATATGATAGTGTTAAACCTTCATTTTATATACAAATAAAATAGTTTAGAAAATTTATATATGATTTAAATTATTTTTTTGATGTCATGGATTCGTGATATTTTCTTGAAAACATAATGCAATTTAAATTCATATATTAAATATATTACCATGAATTTGGAAAATAAGGTTACAATTATTTAAAAAAAATTAATTTATTTATTATAAGGGTTAATGGAATTGATTTTATTATAATAATTAATTTTTTAAATTATTCATTTTTTATTATGTTACTATGGTCATAGTTGACTGGTACTAAACAGCCACCATGTCATGAACTATGCAACCTGGAAATTCTTACTATTGTTAATTTGCACCACTATATGAGGGATCATGTTTTGGCCCATCATGGATCAAAGCTATTAGAACAGAGAGTAAATGATCAATGAATTTTAGAGTGAGATATATTAAAGTACACATGGTCACATCACTCATGATACAACACATGTTATTCTAAAAACCTAAATGATGGGATTCTTTGAACCAAATAATATCATGATGTTGGGGTGGTAGATCTTGGGTGGTGGTGCATCAGCATGAACAACACACAGTTGGAGAAGGTTAGTAGGGGTATTAGGGGAGATTCTTTGAAATGGTGTAAGTTGAAATCCAATAATAGAAACATGGTTATCGAGTACCTATTTGTAGGTATCCATAATTTTAAATGTGGGATTCATTCAAATTTCTCCATGAATACATTCTAATGTGTCTGGTTGTTTTGGTAGAATTCATTATTTTGTATGTCCATTGTTCCCCAATTTGTTAAGGGAAAAGCTGTGGTTAGAATAATTGGTGGCCAAACCACACAAAACCACCAGTACAGGAGGCTCAAATGGAAATGGATCTTTTACATAAAAAGAAATTACATCTACTAGGATGTTCATCACCATTATAATTTACTTTAGATAATCTCCTCCCATAGCATTTATTTGTGGTATTTTGTGAGGAATTTCCCCCACATATTTAATATAGAGTATTATTAGGGTTTTATTCAAGTATTATTAAGGGAGTGTGTACCCTCTTTTTCCCATAGTAATATTTCTATTTTACAGTGGGTTTTTACCACTTTTATTTTGGGGGGTTTTCTATGTTACATACAGTGTCCATTTATTTCCACATTTCTAAACATTATTTAATCTCATAATTATCCTTTCACCAACATAAAACTAAATTACTATCAAAAAAGTGGTTTTAGAGTGACGTTCTTCCCTATTGATTTTCATTTTTTAGGTGTTAATAACTCTCATAAATTTGAGTATTCTATGTGATTAAAACAATGGTTTATTATCCACATCAAATTGTTTCAGATTATTATATACACCATTGTGAAAGTGTGTAATTTCTAGATAGAATTAATTTCTAGAGGTTGTAGAAATATAAATTTTGCAATTCGTTGGTATTAATTTACCTTTTTTGAAAAATGAATATGCATGTAGTTTTTTAGGATGATAATTGCCTACTAGAAATTGGAGAAATACCATCTATTGTGATGACAGATAATGTTCCTAGTGGGAGCCCAAACAATTAATGGATAGAATGGTGGTTAGTGCTTCTAGACTTGTATACATTGACGTTATTGAAGAGACGATGACTGATGGATGCAGAAAACATCTCAAGGACATGTGGATAATTAACTCCGGGGAAACATGGAACTTGATGTAATAATAGGAATTGTATAATCAGTGTGAAATTATCCTCGAAAGACTTGTGTACATGGGGAATGATCACACCATAGAGATCATCGGAGTCCGAACCATCAAATAGAGGATGTATGATTATATTTTTTGAACAATCCAAGGAGTACACCTTGTTAAGGGCTTCAAGAAGAACATATTGTCTTTTGTAAGATTTGATGATATTGGATGGAAGACTCGCATCGATAATATAGTGATGATAATTATGAAGGGATTTATTGTGGTGATAAATATAGTGAATACCATGAAGGAATTATAGGATATTATATGTTAAATGTACTAGAAGGGATAGATACTTGTCTTATTAACTATAATGATGGAATCATTGAAGATATTATGGCATAGGAATCTTAGAAATAAGTTTGAATGGGGCATGAAGATTCCTACTGATCATAAGTTGTTTACCAGTCTTGAAAAGGTATCCTTAACACTTTGTGAGGATTGTGGTTTGATCAGGAAACATAGGTTAAAGTTGGGTATGTCAACTGAATGACGAAAATAGGTCACAGAGTTCATCCATTTTGTTGTTTTACAAGCATGAGTTATATTTCTGGGAGGATCAAGGTACATTTCATCATTCATTAATGATTATTCTCTAAGATGTTGGGTTCACCCAGTCAAAAAAATAAATCATATGGTGTTTTAATATTTATAACATTCAAATCATGCAATTATATTTAATATGAAAGGAATATTAAGTGTTTGGGGACATAAAATAGTGGATAATATACAAGTTATGAGTTTGATACTTTTTCAATGATAATGAATTTATTTTTAGTCCATGGTTTCGTACACTCCGTAGTGGGATAGAGTAGTATAATGGATGAATAAAACCTAATGAGATAGAATAAGGGTGATTTTGATCCCTGTAGGAGTTAATAAAACATTTTTTGGAAAAATTCGTGAATACAACCTATTAAGTGATCACCTTGTCTCCTTAAATTGTGATTAATCTAAAGACATTGATATAAATGTGGACTTTTAAACCTACTAACTATTCTCAGTTACATACTTTGGGAAGTCTTGTACATGAATTTTTTAATTACCAGTAATGAACGATGTTAGATTCAATATCCAAGAAATGTAACTTCAGGGGATATGCCAATGGTTTGAATAAATGTTGATTGTGGGTCCCTATTTCCCACAAACATATCGTTAGTAGAGATGTCAAATATATAAAAGAAAATTTGAAAAATTAAATTGATGAATACAAAAAAAGAATATATAAACTATAATAGTCATGGTGGAGTAAAAATTTAAATCACTAAGATTGATGTACATGGAAATTGAACTTATTTTGTGGAAAACATAACACATTACAAAAACACATGCCCAATGACACTGTTATTTTAGTACCTTTGGAAACTGGGAACACATTCTTCTAATTTTGTAAGAGATCTCCAATATCTCCCATAATGATCTTCCCTTTTAGTACCCCTAACTAAAACTATTCATTATAACATTGGGAAAGAAAACACAAGAAAAAGTGTGGACTGAGAAGCTCAATATGGGTAAAAAATGGAGATATGAAAACATAATAATGAGTATAATGTTCTGAGAACATGATCATGAATACACAAGATCATACCCTACATACCAAAGTGCATAAACGTGAATCATTTAATAAATATTGAAAGTTCATAAAACATGAATCCTGAAGAAATAGAGAACATGATCTATATAATCATAATATAGGAATAAAAAATGGAGTTGTGGTAGACACATAAGAATATAATAATTATTTCCATAGTATTGAAGGAATTGCTTCCAAGGCCATCTTGGTAGTATGGGTTCACTTCCGATACCATGTGTGTAGTCATAGTTCACACCCATAACCATCTTGGTAGTCATGGTTGAATCCCATAACCATCTTTGTAGTCATGGATCACTCCCATAACCATATTGACCGGAAAGGTCCTTCATGTCTATCTCTTGAGATATAAATCCTTACCCAATGTATGAGAGGGAAAAATAAGTCTCACCCTTCTCATAATGAAATCATGAATACACGTATGAAAATATCATAAAAAATAATATCATAAAAATGTAAGGTAAATGGTTTCATTAACATGTAATCATAAAATAACCTGTGGAAATTATATAGTTTTAATAATAATTTCACTAAAAGCACAACCCGAGAAAAAAGTGGGTCTCTTAAACATAATTTCATAAAAACATAAACCATTCAGGGACAAAATATGAATGGTATTCTTAAACTATATAAAATTATATTATTGTAGTTGGGCATGGATTTTGGAATATCACATTGAACATGAAAATCAATTTCTAAAACATAAAACATTTTCAAAACCCTTTTTAGAAAAACATTGAAAAAATATAATTGAATAATTAATATCATTTAAATCAATTATTATGGAAAAATATAATTTATTCCTTGAAATAGTTTTATTTTATTAAGATGCTACACAATTTTTTAAGAAAAACTTTTATTTGAAAATAACCGTGTAATCTTGTATGGGAAACATTAGGGAAATAATGAATCAGGAAAGTGTAAAAATCCATTCATTCCATATAATTTTAAAAAATTATTCTCGTGCTTTGTATAATAAAGTCAAAAAGTACCTCGTATAAAAAACTAAAAAAACATTACTTTCTTACAGTTTAGTAAAAATACACCAATGTGTGAAATTGACATTAAAATATTTTGAAATAATAGAAATAATATTTTTTAAATTCATATTTAGGAATCATATAAGTGTAGTTTAAATATAACCTAGTAAATACTTATGTATAAACAATATCAGATTATAATGAAACTGCAAAATTATCCCTTATCATTGGTTTGATTTGTTCCACACGTGTATGAAACTCCTATATTGTGGTTTTAAATATATTATTAACTTATAAGAGGATAATACTAATATTTTTTATATCATATATGATTTATTTATGACTTTATATTACCAGTTCATTTAATAATTCCATGTTAAAGTAATGCCTCGGGTAATAATAGTTTTGTTTATCATACATGTTTTGACTTTCAATTCAGGATAATATTACAAAAATCACGATTTACATAATTAAATAATTTAAAATATGATTTATATAACATATATATTCTTTATATAAATATATATAATTGATATATAAAGGAAATTCAATACACTGTTCTTGGAGATGATAGGTCATACATAGTCATGAATGATGATTCCATTTTCTTATTTTATTGAATGGAAGAAAGTAAATGTCTCATATATATATCCAATAGAATTATTATTTCATATATTTCATTATTATTTCTTATATATACTTTATAATCATTCATGAAGAGTAAATGTGGATAATTAATCTCATTGCGTCGTGGAGATGGTAAGTTATACGTATACATGAGGGATGATATCATTCCATTAATGGTTACATGGTATTAAATTGGATGGTATAATAATAATAAAAAATATTTATCATGTAATATTAATTAAATAAATCATTTATATTCATCTTTATACACATTAAAATAGTGCCTTGATGAAAAATAGTTTACACCACGACATGGAGATGGTAAGTCGTACGTACGCACGCGTGGTGATATTGTTTTTCATAGGATAAGTTAAAAAAGATATATTTTTGTCCCACAATAATAAAAAAAATCATCATATACTATATTATAGAGTTATTACTTTATAATGGAAACAACTTAGGAAAAGAAATAAGAATTAGAAAAAAAAACATTGAAAGAGTTTGTAAAATAATTACCTTGTCATCGAGTGTCTCTTTTTGATTTTCAAAAAAGGACTCCATATGTTAGACTTCTTCCAAAAGTATTTCCTCTTAGGTGAATTGAGGAATGTATGGATGATAAATGGTAAGGGTCTTTTTGATCCAAAATTCTTTACATGTGTGAATAAAATAGAAGGAGTGGTACCCTCTTATATGAGGGGGAGATGCACCTTAGGAAACTCAAAAACTATTAATTTTATATAAATATATTTTGGATTCTAAATATCTCAAAAGTTATTTATTTAGAGTATAAAATTATTATGGGTCTGAAAAATCCCAAAAAATAAATTTTAGACTTTTTTAGGTCACAAAAATTAACTTTATCTTTTTTCAATAACCCTTAATTATATAATATAATTCTAACCATTGGAACATGTATTTTTACACTATAGGGTTAATATAGTTGCAATAAAATTCCAGAAGAAAACCAATTGGATCATTTATGAAATATTTAACATTATCCTTGTTCTTTAGTTAAAATATATTTTTTTTAAAAAATTATCATTTAATAATGTATTATTTATTTTAAAATTTCATTTATATAATTTTGGACACTATTTATTAACTAATTTTTATAAAATCATAATAACTTAATTCCTTGAAAATACTACATTTACTCTTCCCTAAAATGTAATAACCATAAAAAACTCACGGATATCATAAAATATCTCATATGATAGTTATTTTAATATTATTAATATAATTTATTTGACTCTTTATTTAATAAATATATTACTACATCATCATTGTGTCACAATTAAATTTAATTATTAAAGGTAGAAAATATATAAATAAATTATCATGATGTAGATAAATATCTTATATTTATAATAAATATTAATAGTATAATTTATCTTATGTATAACCCCATAGTTAAAATGATTTATTTATTAATAATTTTAGTATAAAATTTTTAACTAATCATTAAATGAAATATAATAAATGTATTATTCTTACCAAAGTAGCATAAAAAGATCATAATGTATATATAACGTTTAGGATTTCCAAAACCCACTTACTGAATGAATTCAGGTCATGTGTTAGGGTAATTCTATATTATAATAATAAAATTTTTACATTTAATTACCATATTTTCTATTAACCATGGTAAATAAAATTCAAAAGTTTCTATACACCAAAAAAATTATCCTATTAGACCACATTTTTTTACTTGTTAAAACCATGTATGTCCCTTTTTCAAATTTAATTCCAAGAAGTGGTAAAATTACGTTCATTTCTAACCCCACTAATCTAGTTAAACGTGGTTAAAATAGACTTTCAAAATATCCTTAAATTTTTTAATCCAATTTCAATAAAAAAAAATATCCCAATGACCTTAATTGTATTAATACATGTATTATTAATCTATTGTGACTTTAAAATCAATTTAAAAAATGATAATTGGTTAAATTAATATTTAAATTTTTTACTATGATGCATTATTTTTCACTATTCGTCAAAAAATGAATATTTATAGAAAAATACTAAAAATTCACCCTAGGTTAATTTTTTCATTGTAAATTCAAAAATATTTTTTTATTTTAACACAATAAATTTCTGTGAGTGTCTAAAATTAATTTTTTTATTTTTAAAAGAAGGACATGAAAAGAAATTCATTTGAGAAAATAATAGTTTTAAACATATAAAGACATTACCAAAAATTATATTTTTCATTATCAAAACAATTATAAAGAAATATAAAAAGTAATTATAAATATTAATATTAAATTTTTAACTTCTAGGTTATAACCGTCTTATTTAAATAAATATAAAAGTAAAGTGTTTTATTAAAGAAACATAGTGTTACATGTAACACAAGCCAATTCAGTGTTGCATGTACTGAAATCTTCCCTTGTTGTTGAATATAACATAAACCAAACATAGTGATTTTATATAATAAAATATTATATATTCACTGTTTCTAAAACTGAAAATATCCAAATGTTAAATTAATTCAAAAAACATAAATTCCCAAAATCTTGTGGTGTTACATTCTATCCCCCATAAAATTAATTTCTCCCTCAAAATTCATCTAGGTTATCAATGATTTAATACTTGAATTTTACTTTCATGGACACCCACATCATAAAAATAAATTCTAAAACATCATTTTAAAAGGAATTGTAGGAAAATAACAATTGCACAATGTAAATCATAACTATGGTTCCACATAGTAGAACATTGGTAATTAGTTAAGGGTGGAGTAAAAGTGTAAATAATGATTGATATTGATAAATATCACTAATCACAAGAAATTGGGTGATCCAGAGGAAGATAGAAATCAAAAAAACCATTATATAAAGAAGCATGATATATGACATTGATATCATCGAAAATGAAAATAATAGTCCACCCTTTTACATCATGGTTATTTTCTTAATGTGGGATAATTTTCAAGAGAAGATATACTTACTTGATTTCAGCATAAATCTCCCCTTTTGTATTCTAAGATAATTTTCCACTTCATCTAATATTATAAGAAATGAATTTTAAATAGACATTCCAAAAGTGTTAGTAGATCCTGATATCAACAAATAAAATAATGGGTCATTCCATTTCTCCTTTTCATAAAAAAGGTTAAAAAAAATTATCAAGTATGAATAAATAAACCTACTGTGAGATAATACTTTATTTTAACAAACTTCGTCTGATGTTTAACTTAGACATTCAATAAATTGATAACTATATAATCCTTACAAAAACAAAAAATCCAAAACATTAGAATGAGGTTAACTAAATTTACAATACATTTATCCCTCATATATCATAAGTTATCTCTTATTGGTCACAATACAATCATTTTAATTCATTCATCATGTATTCTATTTACTATACATCCATTTTGAAAAGATGCATGTTTCCTTATTATTAAGTACAAAAATATGTAAACTTCATCCATGATTACTTAAACAACATTTCAAAATTCCTTAATCATCTATAAGGAAATCAGTACCATCCAATTTACTTATTCATAGACAAAATATATTTATCCAAATATCATTATCACATCACCATTCTCATATCAAGGGTTATCCTTCCATTAATCATGTCTTTTCCAAAAATATCAACTTATTACCTTAATCATTGTTCATGTTTACTAGTATCATTAAGAATATTCTCCTAAATCATTATGGAAAAACTAAAGTTGACCAATACATAGATATTTCATTAATCCATAATACCATAAAATTACTTCTACAACATTATTCTTGAATTCCAATACCAAAACACTCAATCCTTCCACAACATTGTTATTGTACTCTAGATCACAATTATTGATTGCATGAAATTTTCCATTTCAATTAACCGTAATAGGTTGTTTAAATTTATTATCATTGATAACCTATGTATTAGGTAACTGGTTATAATAATTACTATTTTCCTTACACTTTTACCACTGTATTGGGGGAGGTTTGTTTTGTGTGGCTTTCTATCTATTCGCATTTCTGGCTAACTTCTTCCCATTACTTCGGCACTCAAATTTCTGATGAAATTCGTTTACGCACATAAAAAATTTATAATATCGCATAACAAAATTTAATCTTTTATTTTTCCCAAATTTATATCATAGAGGATGGATCCTCTCTTTCTCTTCATGGTTTTCAAATTTCCCTTCAAACTTCATCTTCTTCTTTTTGTCCAAACCATGTGATTGGTATATGACTCCAACCTCCATTACAACCTTGATTGGACAACAAAAAATATCTTTATATATACTAATGTATATTATGGATAAATTCTATATGAGACTATACATTAATCCATTGAAGATCCTATTAACATTACTTTTAGGCTGGATGATAATTTAATAAGTACACCTCAGAATTATTGTGAAATTAGCTTTATAGGCACCAAAAGATTCATCATCCAATTTCATTAACTCTTGAAACTCCTTCTCTATTTTCTTATATAGAATATAAGGAAAATACATGTTAAATAATAATTTCTTATACTCATTCCAATCCATGGATTACATTTAATATTTCTTCCTCATATTCTTGATTAGAGTCCACCATAAGTCTGCTTCGCATTCTTACCAATAAACATCCAGAATGACATTCTCATGTTTTGGACACTCGAGAATAAAGAATATATTTTCAGTGGTACTGATCCATTGTTCATCAAGAAGTGTATTATAAGACCCACTAAAATATGGTGGATATTTTCTCATTATGGACTTAATAGAATGTCATTATCTTTGTTTCTCATTTGGAATTCCTGTATTATTCGTAGCGTGAGAAAGCTGGGTATGAATAACAATGGTATTTTCCATTCCAACTCCCATATTATTTGGTTTCTCAAAAGAATATTTATTTTATTGTTCATCACAATTACCATTACAATGGTCCCTTTGGGTTCCATCCATTTAATAAAACCAAAATCATAGAAAATAAATAGTTATTATAATGAGGAACAACATAAGTATGAAAATTCACTTATTCGATGTCTATATTATGACACTTTCTTTAATCTATGACACCTTAAGTTCATTGTAGCTCTTTCGTGGATAATTTAAATCATTCATAATCATTCATGAAGAGTTTTTGAATTTCTAAAGCATGTACCCTGGGAGTATCAAACGATGTGTTCAGTTAGGCTGGTTATCGTGTACTAAGTTATGATTAAGTCATGCCTGATGCACCTTGTCAGTGTTGTTACTCCATGGTACATATGTTCCATATCCACATCCACATGTAGTGTATGAAAAGGTATTTAATGATAGGAAACTACTTACTCTATCATTTAACAAATATCTAGTACATTTTCATAAACATTAAGTCAACCTTACACATATCCCCAGGGACATCCCAAGAAATATCCTTATAAATATCTCTAGGGATCTCACTAATGTTTTCACATATAATTTCAAAATTTTGACTAAATATTAACTCTGATAAAAACCTTAAATCCTGAAACATGAATTACATATAAATTAAATTTTTTGTGGAATAATTAATAAATTACCAAAACACACACCAAAAGACCGTGTTAGTTATGTTCCTTTGGAAACCTGGAACACTGTCTTTTAATTTGATGAAATATATTCAACATCTCCCATATTGATCTTCCCTATTATTACCCCTAACAAAAACCACTCTTTGTAACATTGGGAAAGGAAAACATATGAAAAAGGGAGAGATTATATGCTTTGTAAAGGTAAACAATAGAGACATGTAAACATAATCATGATCATAAGGGTATGATAACATGATCATGAAAATAGAAGATCATACGATGCATATCAAATATCATAAACATGAATCCTTTTATATATATTGGAAGGTCATAAAATAAGAATAATGAAGAAATAAAGAAATGAGAAATTGAATAATAACATATGAATAAAACATGGAATTGTGGAAGAAAAATAAGAATATAATAATTATTTCCATAGTATTCAAGGAATTTCTTCCAAGGACATCTTGGTAGTGTGGGTTCACTTACCCTTTCATCTTGGGAGTCATTTTTCATTACCATAACCATATTCATAGTCATGGATCACTCCCATAACCATCTTGGTATTCATGGTTCACTCCCATAACCATATTAGAGTATAAGGTCTGTCATGTCTTTCTAATGAGATATAAATCATTACCCAATGCTTTATAGGGAGATATATGTCCCAGACATTGTATAATGAAATCATGAAATCATGCTCTAAGATTCTAAAACATCATATCATGAACAATGTAATGGAAATGGTTTTATAAACATGTAATCATATTATAACCCCTAGAAGAGATATAGGTTCCATAATAATTTCATAAAAATCAAAACCCATGAAAAGAAGAGACTTTCTTAAATATAATGACATAAAAACCCACTTATATAAAGAACATGAGTGGTTTGATTAAACAATAACAATGTATATTATCATAGATGGTGAATGATTTTGAAATATCACTTCAAATAAGAAAATAAATTTGTAAAACATACAAAAAAATTAGAACCACTTTATTTGAAACCTCATTAAAAACATATTAAGGAATCATTAAAATCATTTATAAAATTTCTTGAAGAAAATATCCATTATCCATTGAAATTGTTTTATATTCTTCAAAATCCACAAAATTTTAAATGAAAACATTTTATTTGAAAATGACCTTCTAATATTGTAGGAAAAAAATCAAGATAACACAGTTTGACGAATGTGTTAAAATCCATTCATTCTGTATAAGTTAAAATGACATTCTTGTTGTAATTTCAAAGAAAAAGTAAAAAAGTACCTCATATCAAAAATGAAAAAGATTCTTTTCATACAGTTTAATAAAAATCCATAAATGTGTAAAGTTTAAAATAAAATATTTTGAAGGAATATAAATAATATTTTAGAATACAAATTTATGATACTTGGGCATGAATGATACTCATATCCGATTAAATACTTATATATAAACTATTTTAGATAATAATGTGATTGAAAAATTTTCCCTTAAATTATGTCTGATTTCTTTAGTACATGTCTGAAACTAATGTATAGTTGTGTTAAACATATTATTAACTTATAAATAATCACAATAATATTTTTGATATCATATATGATTCATTTTTGTATTAATATTACCCATTAATTTAAAAATTCCATGATAATGCAACATTTTATGTAACAATTGATTTATTTATCATGTGTGTTTTTATTTGTAATTGTTTATATTATTACTTAGATCATTATTTACGTACATATATAATGTAAAACCTGATTTATATATTATATATTTTTATTACCTAAATATATATAGTAGATAGAAAAATTAAATGAAATACATTGTTCATGGAGATGATAGCCCGTATATATGCATAAACGTTGTTTCCATTTTCATATTATTTTGAATATAAAAAAGTAAATGAAATATATTTATAATTCCAAAAGAATTAATATTTCAAATATTTCAGGATTATTTATTATATAAATTATAATCATTCTTGAATGGTAATGTGGATAATGAATCTCATTGCGTCTTAGAGATGATAAGCCTTACATACACACGAGAAACAATATCATTCAATTAATGGTTAAATGGTTTGGATTTGGATGATATATTAATTAGAAAGAATCATTATATGGTCATATTAATTATTTAAATCCTTTATATTCATCATTATTCCCACTAAAATAATGTATTTATGAAAACAATATACACCACGGTGTGTAGAAGGTAAGTCGTACAAACACATGCATGGTGATATTGTTTTACATAGGATGGGTAAAAAGAGTAATATGGTTATACCATGATAATAAACACATATAAGAATAAATTATATTTTGTATTTATTACTTCATTATGAAAACATCTTAGTAAAAGGATGTAGAAGAAGAAAAAAACATGGAAAGGGTTGGTAAACAAATTACTTCATCTTTGAGTGTCTCCTTTTCATTTTCACAAAATGAATCCTTAGGTTGGAATTCTACCCAATGTATGGGATCTAGGATTAATTGATAGGATGTGTGATTATAAATTGGCAGGTTTTGTCTAATCCAAAAGGATTTATAACTCTGAAGAAATATAAAAAGAGGTTACATTTTATAAGAGGGGGAGGGGCATTTTAGGAAACTCCAAAACTAATAATTTAATGTCATTTTATTTTTTATTCAAAATAGATCCAATGTGAGTTATTTATAATATATGATGATTAGGGTTCTAAATCCCCTCAACCAATGAATTTTAGACATGTTCAGGTCACAAAAGCAACCTTATCTTTTAGCTTTAACCCTTAATTAATCAATTTAGCTCTCATCATGACAACTTGTCTTTTACACTATAGGGTTAATATAGTTACTATAAAATGAAAAAATAACACCAATTGGGTCATTTAAAAAATATTTAAAATTATATAAGTTATTTTTCTTGAAATATTCATTTTTATGGGTTTTTAATCATTTAACATTATTTTATTTTTTTAAAAATCTCATATATGTCAATTTTGATACTATTTAATATTTGAGACTTTATAATATAATAAAAACATGTTTCCTTCATAAAATATTCATTAAATCATCCATAAATTGACATATTCATCCAAAAAATTCGTGGATGGCATCAAATAGCTCAAATGATATTTATTTTAATATTATTAACATTATTTATTTCACTCTTCCTTTAATAAATCTATTATTTCATCATCATTGTGTCATAATTAAATTTAATTATATAATGACTAAAATTTATAAATAAACTATAATGATAAAAATAAATTTCATATATTTATAATGAATTATAATAGTCAAATTTATCTTCTGTATAACCCTATATTAAATGTGATTTAGTTATTAAAAGTTTTTTTATGACATTTATAACTAATCTTTAAATAAAATATAATAATTGTCTTTTTCTTACCCAAGTGGCACAAAAAAGATCATTATTTTGAACTAAGGTTTAATTTGGTCAAAAAACCCTATACAATGAAATTAGGACAACTGTAAGGGTAGTTTTATATGATTATAATATTATGTTTACCATTAATTACCATATTTACCATTAACCATGGTAAATAAAATTAAAAATTTACTACTCACCAAAAATTATTATGATCTTATTAGACAAAATTTTTAATATGTTTTACACCCATGTATGTAATTTTTAAAAAATTAGTTCACAGAAGGAGTATAATTACGTTTAATTTTAATCCCATTGATGTAGACTAGAAGGCGGTTAAATGAGACATTCAAAAGATCAGTATATTTTTTAATCTACTTTCAATATAAAAATTATCCAAATTAACTAGATTGTGTTAATAAATTTATTATTAATCTATTTGGGTACTTAAATAAATTGTAAAATATAATAATTATTTAGACAAAAAATGAAGTTTTTAACTACGATGTAGTATTTTATTACTATTCATCATAAAATGAAAATTTGCAGCAATATACTAAAAATTAAACCAAAGATAATTTGGTCAATCAAAAATCAAAAATAATGTTTATGTTATCAAATTAAAATTATTTGAGTGTCTAAAATAAATTTCATTATTCTTCATAGAAGGACGTGAAAATTTGTTCATTTGTGAAAATATTAGTTTTAAATATATAACGAAATTACAATGAATTTTATTTCCATTATAAAAACCACTATAACAAATATTTAACAAGTATTTATTACTAATAATATTAAAATTTTCACAACTAGTTTATAACAATATTATTTAAATATTTATAAAATTAATGTGTTGTTTCACAGAAACTCGGTGTTGTGTGTGACAAAAGCCAAGTCGGTGTTGCGTGCAGTGGAAGCTTCCGTTGGTGTTACGTATAAAATAATCCAAATATAGTTACATTATAAAATAAAAAATATATATATTCAGATTTTTATGAAGTTAAAATATCAAAATATTAAATTAATTAAAAAATCACAAAATCACGGGGTGTTAAAAGAAATACAACGAAGAACCAGTTTCCTCTGAGGCAATACCAGAGAAAGATGATCATGTAGCAGTTAAATATGGAACATGATGGTAAAATATCAAGAAAATAACACCTATATGTAAGTAATATTATTTTAAAAAGGTATATATTTTATACTATATATTTATGAATGATAGAAATCTATCTTCTTTTGTAGAGGCGACCAAGAGATGAGATGTATCCTCATTTCTGGTGGCGATTTAGGAGGATCTTGAAGTCGTGGACTAGAATATGAATTGGGGCCTTATTCAATTACCTCATGGAATTAAGGATATTGATAAAAAAAGAGGTCTTTAAAATCAAGAGGGATATAATGGAACATGTGGAAAGATACCATGCGAGAATGGTGGACCTAAGATATGCTCAAAAGGGAGGAATTTATTTCAATGTAATATTTTATCATATTTTTATACTAATGGTTGTTCGGGTAGTTATGGTGATAAATCCAAAATAACATTTTCACCTAGAGAAGCTAGATGTGTAGAATTCATTTATCCATGGTGAGCATGATGATTAGATCTATATGTTTCAACAAGTAGGCTTCACAGAAGAAGATAATCAGAACATGATTTTCTTGTCTATGAATTATATATGTGGTCTGAAGCAGGTTCAAATGTGTTTGTAGAAGAGAATTGATTCATATATTTCGATTCTTAGATATATCATACATCATTAAGATCCTTATGCATATTTTAGGGGTTTTATGGTACATATTTCATCAATATTCTATTGTATATCGGTGAAATAGTAGTTGTAGTCCCCAATAATTACTAGATCCAAGAGATGAAGGCATAGTTGGGTAGTGAGTTTTATATAAATAACATTATTATAAAAAAAATGGCTATTGGGATGAATATTTTCCATGATGTAAATAAAGGCAACATTATCCTACTATAAAATAATATCTTAAAAAATTCCATAAATAAATCAAACTCAGTATCGTAAGACAATCTCTACCCCTCTTCCTTTTAATTTGATATTATCCACAATGATCAGTCTTAACTGTGTTGTAGAGAGGATAGATATCTCTCAATTACCATATGAATCGGTAGTGGGGAGTTTAATATTTTTTTATACTAGACTAGTATTTTCACAAGTAGTGGGAGATGTTAGTCGCATCATATAGAATCATGGATGATAAAATTAGTACACAATGTAGAGGATCCTGATCTAATTCAAGGAGACCTCACATGTCAAATTATCTTACATAGGATCATATTTCACTATTAGAGGATATGATAATTAATATTTTATAGGTGATTCTTACAGAATTAAATCCACCATTTTTTACATTTTTTCTATTGTAGGAGGATTTGTTAGATGTATTTCAATGTTGAATTTATTTGTTGGTTTAACCTTGATGGAGTTGGAGTGCATGGAATCTATATAGGCATGGAAAGAAGTGATGTGAATGAGAAGATTATTATAGAGCTCAAGAATAAATAGGGTAGTATTTACTTGTTTTTTGATAGTTAAAAGACTATAATCACTACAATGAATACATATTTTCATTTTAGGATGAATAATATTAGAGTCAAATATCACATTTTTAAGATGTGGTGGTGGAAGGAAGTGTGGCTAGGAAAAAAAATCACACAAAAGAAAATATAAAATATTTCCAGATAAAGGTGATTTAATCTGATAAATTTATATGGTGCAAATCCTCATGTGACCTTATAGATACAATAGAATCCTGGTTTGGAATATATAAAGGATTTGTATAGATGTTATTGGTTCACAATCAAATATTCAAATATGAGAATTTTTAGCAACATTATTTATTATTGGAATCCATTATCACATAAATTCTCAAGGGGGTTGGGGGTGGTAGGAATGATTATTGTACAAACCACACAAAACCTCCAATAGAGGAGGAACCAGTATATAAGGATCCTCCATATAAATTGAAATTCTATATGATTGATTTTTCATTACCCCCAACTGTTAGTTTCAGCACATCTCCCCCAGTCATATTTATCTGGGGTATCTTTTGATGTCATTTCCCCAAAAATTCAATAGTGAGTATTATGATGGTTTTCTCCGTGTAATAGTGAGGGATATTGTACCCACTTTTACCCCTAGTGATCATTTTACTTGCTTGAGGTTTTCTACCCCTTTGATATTGGGTGTTTTTTATGTTACATCTATTTTTCATTTAGTTCCTCATTTTTTACACATTATTTTATCTCTATATTATCATTGAACCGGTGGTACAATAATTTACTATCGTAATAGGGTGAGGAATGGGGGTAGAAATGAGAAGCTAAATTTTTTGTTGTATGTCATGTCATGTTGTGATTATATATAATTTCATCTCATTTTATATGTAGGTATTAATAGATTAATTAGAAGGCTATAATCAATAATTTGGATTGCTTATGGTTCCCATATCTCTATTTTTAAGGTCATAGTATCTTTATTCTACCTATATTAAAATCTTCAATGTTGTTTCAAAGTTATTATGAATTTTATGTTTTTGTAATCATATTTATTTATGGGATTTTTTTATTTTCAAGGTCTCATAAATTAAAATATTTGATGTAATAATCTAATGTTTATTCAATTTGAATTTAATTATTTCTAAATTTCATACTATATTTTTTTATTGGCATAAAATTTGAGGATGAGTTTTATTGTTCTATAATACTCTCTAGAAAAAATTAATTGAAATGAATTTTGGTTAAAAACATTCACAGAAGGCGTTGAAGGCTCCAATGCCTTATATATAATTTTTTTAGTATGTAATATATAAGTTTATGTATTTAGTTTTCATTTAATGTTGTTAACACAAATAATAATTTATTATAATATTTCAAATAAACCAATAATGTGTAATAAATAATAAATAATAATTTATATTCATAATAATAAATATTAATTGTAAATATATTTAATTAAATAGTAATTTTAAATAGTAATAATTTTACATATGTGAAAAACATTAATATATTAATTTTAGATATATTATGTATTAAATAGTAAAAAAATTTATAACTATTATTTTAAGTTTTTATTAGTCTCTAATATTATGTAATAATTGGTAATAATTAATAATAATTAGAAATAATTAACAATAATTAGAATATACAAATAATAATAAATAATAAATTAAAAATTATAAAATATAATTCATATGAATTAATATTAATTTATAAATATATAAAGAAATTTAATAGATAATCAATTCTAATTAATTATTATATACTAAAAGTTTTTAAAAATAAATATTAATTGTTTTCAAATTTAAATTTATATATAAAATGAAATATAATATGTTATAAAAATTTAATAATAATAATTAAAAGTATGTAATGATGAATAATATATTTTTAATTTTAATTTTTCATTACATCGTATTAACAACAATTAATAAAAAATGAAATTAATAATAATAGTTACACAACTACAATCAAGAATAGTTGATAGTACATTAAAATTTCTCATTAATGTTATAATCATGTTAAATATATAATTAAAATAACACATATAAATTTTAATATAAAATTTATTAATTTATATAACATTATTATAATAATATATTAGACATGGATAACATAAATATAATTCATATATAAATTTATTAAGATCTTTTTCAAATGTATTAAATTGACACAAATGTGTTTAGGGTTAAAATATTCAGTTATCAGATGTGTTGACCGCTTTAATAAATTTATTAATTAGGAAATTCTACAGGTGTTGAAGAATCTATAAGTTTAAAAAAAGTAACAAAAAGATAACTATAGTAATTTTTAAAAAATATATTTTTTTCAAATATTTGAATTATTATTTATCAATAAATAATTTTTTAGAAGAATTATAAGTTTATATTGATTAAAAATTAAAAAAAATTATAATAATTATATTCTATGGAAGTTGATTTTCTTAAAATATATTTATGGTATATAATTTTTTAGTTAATTTTTATTATATTGTTTGATCATTAACATTAATGTAGAACAGTCACTTAAATCTAAAATAATTTAAGTCATATAGAACATTTAATATTTATTAGTATAATTAATTTTAATTTGTGTCCAAAATGGGGTTCATCCCATAGTTCAGAGTGTGAGTGAGACAAAAATATAAAACTCGTCATCCTTTATAATGTGGTGGAGTCGGATGACCTAGAGGGGTCCTTCATCATGTACAGGAAACTCAACTATCAGTTATATTATATGAGACTCATTGGTATGAGGTCCATCTGCTACCTTTGGGATATCAAAATTTCATAATGTCTAACAATATCTGTATTTCAATATATATGTGGAAAGACCTACTCTCCCATAATAAATCACCCAGATCCATAAATGGTTTGTTTTTAAAAGATGATTGAAAGTACATTTGATTGTTGCTCAGATCCACTACACAAAGAGAATATCATGAAATTACTAATAGAAGGTGTGTATCTCATGACTTCTAGTTCTCATAAACAATCAGATAATGCATGTTTTCTAGATGTGACTTGTGTTTCAGTGAACAAGTGAGGCCACACATGTAACTCTACGTAGTCTACATTATCATCATCACGGTTCCTCAACGTTGGCATCTACTGGAGGAGACTTTTGAGTAGGAATGCCTTCTATCTCTGCTGTATGATTTAATATATTATCATGTAAAAATATATAAAATTTTAACATGTTAAAAATTAAATCATGGTATGATACTTGATTTAATATCATTTCCTCCTCAGGTTTATATATTCAGATTATATTACATAGTAATGTATGTTAAAAAGAGATTCTAACTAAACAAGAAAATATTATACAAAAAAATAACTTAACGTTATTATCTTAAAAAATATTGGATCCATCTAGAATTTCTAATAAGTTATATTATCTATTTTATTTTTTATCATGGTAGATGATCCATCTAATGTGACAGATAGAGTCGCATTATATGCATGCCCTTAAAATGAAACATTACATGTCTATCACATATGATGATGTACTATACATTATACCTTTTTTAGTTGATACCCTCCCCCTTGTTATAATTAGGTAATGATGATTTGGTAGTTTTATTTATATTCTTTAAGATATTGAATGATTCCAAATGGATGCATAACATTATTAGAATGTTTTCCCTCAATAATAAGAAAGGATATGAGAGGAACTCCAACCCTATTATTGGTTATCCAACTAGTTTCGTGTGTAATAAGCTGGTAAAATATATCCTAATACAACTTACATTATATCTAAAATGAGGTATCAAAGTTGTTAAATGATTTTTTAATTAATTTTATAAAACTATATCATTATGAAATTGATTATAGAACATAATAATATATATTCTTACATTAGTAGGTAGAAGACAATCCAACATGAGATGATATGATTCTGAGTTATGTCTTAGTTCCCTGACATGTTAGTGTGTATGAATCTACTTAGATAATATAATATGGAATGTCATAAATAATACTTAATTAAGTAAAATATAATTCAAATTTTCATTAGAAATATTACATCCTTTTTCCCTTGTAAAATATTGGGATATTTTAAGGAGTATTTCCAGATCTAGATGCTGAGATGACATTGTATTCCGAGCCCTAATGATCCTTGATATGGAAAAAATAAAAAATATTAAATATATTATATCACACACATAATGTTTACAAAAAATAATGGAAAACTCACAAAAGTATTATCTGATGGGAAATTTAAGACCTTCAATCCGGGATATGGGTTTTACCCTTGGTGAAATGTAATCATTTTCGGTATGGGGTGGGTGGTATTAATTCGGTTTGGTGTATAATATTAAATGATAAATTTTTTAATTTTTTGTCATTTGTTTATCATTTGTTTATTTTCTATGACCTATCTCCCTCTATATAATCTATTTTATATCCATATCATAGGGTTATCTATAAACTTTTATGATTTATAGGAGTTTCTAGATGAGTGTTGGTGGATGTGACAAACCCAACATGGATACCCTCTCAAACTAGTACCAAACATGATTCATCAAAGACCCAAAGAGAATTCTTTATTGAAAAAGGCTAGTAAATAGTACTCATGAATCAACAAAAACTAGAAGGAATAATTTCACCCATCCCAAAGAAGAAAACATGATATATATATATACATATATACAACGGGAAGAAACAATAGATGGGGAAACAATAAATATATTACATATCGAAAGGGAAAATACATAAGTGATACAACTCAAAAGTATTTAAACAAAATAGAATATATAAGTCAAAAAATAGAGTAAAAATTAACCAAAAATAGATAAATTATGTAATATCATAGGTAAGATCCCACTATCTCACCATTATCTATGCAGAAAAGTTTTCACAAACCTCACTACCTCACTATGATGCCTTGCATTTCCCGGTATCAAACAATAAAAAAGGTCTATAAACTACTGAAGGGGTTCATTCGGTTTCAGCTAAAAAATCCTAGTAGGATCGCATCCATTTCATCCATATCATTTCTCTATACAAAAATATTAACATGATCAACTTTAAGGAAAATAAGGACTGAATTAAAGATAAATATTTTTTATATCAAAATCATTGTAAAACATTTCCCCTTATCCATAGTTCTAAACAAATCAAGTAAAAAAGATTCGATGAATTTCATTCAAAGAATTAATATGAAATCATGTATCATATATCATATCAAATACATGGAAGTACAATATAGATAGATACATGAAAATTTATAGGTAACACCAAACTATGTATCACAACAGGACAAGGTAGCTAAGAAACTCATACATAGACATATACAATAGTGTATATTTATCCTCTAAAAATATTCATCGAATCTAGAGAGCATAAGAACAACCTAGAAAATAAATCTCTTAAAAAATATTTCAATTCCTAGAATAATTGGCAAAGGGAGCATAAGAACAACCCATGAGTGAACCCCCTACAATATTAATAGATGAGGAATATTACTACAGTTTCCACATAAGTACAAAAGGATTTTATATGCTATTTTTTCAATCCATTTAATCCAAACTATGATATAAAAATCATTAATAAATCCACTTAAAAATTATTTAAAAAATACATTTTTCTTCTGAAAAAATAAGAGAAAACCATGTTTTATCAAAACACAGTTTCCAAAAAAATAAAATCAAACATTCTAATTAAATTATGAACCAATTTATAAAACTAGAGTAATATTTTTCATCCAAAATAATTTATAGATGGAACCACGTACCTCAAAATATGGTTGCACAAACCTACAATAATATCCACCAACACTGAAGAATAATAAGATGAAAATGGAGGCTCTAAAATAAATTCTCGCATCTCAGAAGCAATTCTGTGAGAAAAATAGTTTGCAGATAGGACATATCACAACATACATAAAATAAAATCACAATCCACAACACAACCAACTTGAAGGCCATCATATGGATAAAGATCAATAAATGGAAATAGAAAGTACCATAATGATTATCATCACAGATAAATTGATCCATAAACATTGTACAATAGTGCTACTGTGATTAATGAAAATGAAGAAGTAGAATGATTGAATACATAGAGAGATACACTGAAACTGTAATGAATAATAATCACTGAATGAAATGATCAGTAAGGAGCATAGATCCCTAAAATTTGTTTGGAGACCTCCTAGTTTGATAAAAAGTTTTTGTGGCTGAATAAATTTTCAATCACCAGTGTAGTACCCTAAAAATCACAAACCTATAATCATTAAAAATTTGAAGTCATTTCCAGAAATGAATTTCTAGATTTAGAAAAGATGCCAAAAACCACATTCCCTCAAATTAGAAATCCTGATATTAACATTCCACAAAATGAACCATATTCATGTCATGTAAATATTTCATGCACTATACTTATTCATGAAGTATTCTATAAAATGTTTTCAGGTCTTATAGGCCTTTCGGGTTGATAAAAAATACTACATTCAACAAACATGTCTACACAAAAAACTAAAGAAGATCATTATTTTATGAAATTGTGGAAACCCCTAAAATCCTTTGAAAATTTTACATCTAAAATTAATTATTTCATTGAATAATACATCCTGGAACATTAGTTAATTTTAGATAGAAAATAATTTTCATCCCCAAGGGTTCCAAATCACAGACAAACAAAGATGGAAACAAAAAGAGAGATGAAAAATTGCTGAAAAGATGAAATATGATGTCACAGACTACCCACTATATGAATTTTCCTCCCCCAAATGTCATGGGGATGAAGGATTTGTAGAAATATATGATGCCACTATTCCCTCATCAATTACTAATGCTCCAAATAATCATAGGAATATGATCTTTTTACCCATAAAAATCTGACCAAAAAAATTGTCTTCCCATGAAAGACATTCACCATGGAGTCAATGATCTCCACTGGTTTCTCTATAATATAAGTATCCATATCCAACTCAATATATTCCTAATTTAAAATGCGAGAGGGATTAGGATGGTATTTCACAATATAAAATATGTTGAAAACATCAGGAATACCCATCAACTAAAATAGCAATGCCAATCGATAAGAAACATCCCCAAGACACATAGTGACCTCAAACTATCAATAATATCTTGGATCCATATATCCCTATTTTCCATGCTGATGGTGATCCACCCAAGCATAAACTTTGAATAAAATTTTCTCCCTAATGGAATTATTCGATGGTCGATGCCAATGATGTGCATACAATTTCTGCCGACTATGGGCTATTACCAGAAACTAATTTATATCCTAAATCATCCCTCATGACTACATAATGAGACTTGTTCCAACCAAATATACCTCAATTGCCTCTTCTAAAAAATAGGTTAGTAGCATGGATGAACATACATGAACTCGAAGGGGTCCATTCTGATAGATGAATGATATCTATTGTTAGAATAAAACTCAACTAGTCCTAAATGGATATCCCAATATGCATCAAAATCCAAGACAAAATCATAGAGTATATCCTCCAAGATCTATATATAATTATTTGTATAACTGTATTTCTATGGATGGTATGTTTTACTCAAACTGACCTGAGTCCCCATTTCCCCTAGACACTCTTTTAGAAATTTGAGATAAACCTATTATCCCTATATGAAACAATGGAAGAGGGAACTCTATGTAACCGCATAATCTATTGAACATAAAACATACACTGGTCTTCAACTTTAGTGGTGTTCAAGGTCAGAATAAAGTGATCCGAATTTGTGAACTAATTAATAAACACTTAAATATAAATCATGTCTTGGGGATTCCAAGGTAATATAAAATCAATTTCCATGAACACCTCTCCCAATTTCCAAACCAAAACCATAAGAGGTTAGAGAAAATATAATTTTTCATATGCACTACCTTTATCTGCTAGTAGATGTAATAGTGGGATACATAGTCTTCAATTTCATGCTTCATAACCAACCACCTTAATCATTGTATCATGTCATAATAAATATCCATAGTGCCAAGAAGAATGGTCCATCAAAAACTATGATGGCCAAAAAAATACATTCTCATAGATGATGGGATTTCTAAAAGATTTGAAAAACAATGAATACCATCTAAAGAGTGATATCGACAAGAAATAGTCTCCCCATCATGTAGGGTCTCTTAAATTTCCCTAAACTAGTCATCCTACTACTGACCCATCATAATGGACTCATGGAGAAATAATGTTAATAAAACCCTAGTTAGAACCATACCTAAAACATCATCCTAAGAATCCAAGTGCCACTAAGAGAAGAGGCCCATAAGGTTCCACTCTTCAATTATTGAATATCTTGTGATGGTATATTCTTGCTGAGAGTGTTTTCAATGACATTTCCCTTCATGGTGTGCAAGAGACATCAACATAAAAATTTTGTACGTATTACAACAACAAAATCTATATCATATTCAAGTATTTATAAGATATTATATAGCTCAGATTATTATTGTCAAAACATATAGTGAACATCTCCCAAATATTATTGTACTACCATCACTTAAGTGCATCCAAAACCGCAATGACCTCAAAATATTTATTTGGTTAATTCTTATCATGAGTTCAAATATTTTAAGATTCTTAACCCCACCAAATGATCACCATGTATAATAATGAAACCAAAACTAGAACCAAATGTATTCCAAGAAACAACATACCCCTAACCAGGATCCTGTAAGATCAGAATTGGTGTCGATGTCAGATGTCATTTCAGATCATCAAAAGAAAAATGTAACTGTTCATGTCATGTGAATATCAACCCTTCCTAGTATGAGTAATAAATGGTGATGAAAAATTTATTAAATCTTTGATGAAATGATTATAGTGTCGAAGAAGACCATGGAATCACAATATCTCAGTTATATTATTTGGCTCATTATGTGACCAAAAACCATTCTCCCTCCCAGGATCAACTAAAACTTTTTTCCTATAAATCATGTGTCCCCATAACAACACTTATTTGATACAAAAATTTCATTTTAAAATATTTCCATATAAATTATGACTCCTATTCTTTTACACAAACATACTCAAATTATTATCCTTCTTGTGCTCAAAATTTGAATAAACCAAAAAATCATCAATGTAAAGTACCAAAAAAGTTTCAAGAAACTCATGGAATATCTAATTCATCAAATTCATAAAAAATTCAGGATAATTAGTCATAAAAAATATCATTAAAATATATTTGTAATGGCTATATATTCTATTTAAATATATCCTTGGTATATCAGTCTCTGGAACTCAAAGATAATGGTACCCAAACTAAAGATCAATATTTGAAAACCACTTTTCCCCCTTTAATTGTTTCTAAAAAATAATCCACACTAGAAATATGATACTTATTCATAATTTTTACTTGGTTCGACATATGATAGTACACACACAATTGATGTGAACCATGTTACTTTATGGAAAATAGCACAAGGTTACCTAAGGAAATAACTAGTGAGAAAAACCCAATCTTCATCATATCATCCAACTGAATCATGAGCTATTTCATCTCAACTAGTTCCATATGATAAGAAGGTATAAAAATTAGATATATTCCTAGAACCAGATCAATCATAAACTCTACCTCCATATATATAGGATTCCTAGAAAAATAGTGTAGAAAAACATAATGAATGTTTTGAACAATAGTGGGAATATAAACAACCAAATAAACATCATCAGGTTCAACTGATTCATAAAACAAAAAACTCATGAGCTCTGGTCAAGACGGTATTTCATGATCATACCCTATATACTAATCTCCCTGAAACATCCAAGAGCTCCCATATGCTTCAAGGAAGTAGAAAAACTGATAATAACAATCAATCTCATCATGATGAGTTACAATACAATACATCTTAATGAAAATGTCAAACAAATATATATTAGAAATGAGGAAATCCATGACTGACTCCACATTTACTTTCAATAAAGAGCAAAAATTAACTTGAAACACATGATCTTTTCTCTTTACAATATGGTTCACTAACTCCATAACAAATGAAATGAGTTTTTTTAAGTTTAAGAATATAAAAATTTCCATAAACAAATGATAATTAATAACTAGTATCAAATAATGAAATAAATTGTAAAAATTAAATAAATATGGTGCCTCTAACTATCTATGAACATAAATATTCCTTTGAAAAAAATCATTCATTAGATGATAGTTATTCACACCAAAGTCCTATAGCTAGATACCTATAGACATTGAAGTATTTGATTGTCTCATAGTATCCTTTAGAGATGACGATCCATGAAAAAAATGAAGCCTAGACATAGCCTTCCTGAAATTTAAAGTATGACCATAATGTCCACAACTATTTCATATATTCAACGAAACAAAATAAGAATGGAAGGTGTGCATGAAATTACCACACTAATAGTAAGTCATGGATTTAATAATAGCATTAATTTGTTGTGTAGAGGATGCCTACTATGGGGAACCATTACCACCAATCCTGTGATAATGATTCCAATTCATATTACCAATAAATTTTCAAATAAGTCTTCCACTTGGTGGAAGATAAGGGTAATAAAAACCAAACATTACAACCCTATTCATCTCTTCCATCATCACCCTTTCTACATTTTTGTAGATGAATATATTCAACATAAATAACCACAATTTGATATCTAGTAGTAAATAATAAAAGAACATCTTAGCCTTTATCTAGTCTTTCTTTACCACTTTTGTTGAAAAATGAACCAGATCCACGAACCGATTGGCGTATTCTAAAACCAATCATACTCTCTAATATAAAGAGAGGAACACTATATACTTTCTCTTCATCATAACTCCAGAAAAAATCATCTAGAATAATATATCCTTGAAAACCTTCTAGTGTAGGACAACATATTTATCTCCCTCTACCATGGAATCCCAGTATTGATTGTTGGGACCCTCAATTCTAAATTTCAAATACTTCATCTTGATATTCTAAGGTTTATCTTGGATGTAAAATATATGATTGATCTTTCCTAGCTTGTCATGTACCTCTTTAGGTTCATTCATTCCCTTAATGGATGGTGGATTCTCATGTAGGAACTATTGTGATTTATCCCTTTCCCCTAGAAAAATTCTTATTACTTGATAACTACATCTCAGACATGTGGTAAATTTTGGTCAAAATCATGAACATCCTATAGGATATCCTCATTAAGATTCTGATCTAGAGTCTAATTCCCTTGAGGAGTGTCTGGTGAACCCTCTTGAGGAACCCGTGCATGATGTCTCAGAGGCACACCATTGCAGACTAAAATAGAATAAATGATTTAACAATATGAAAATCCCAATTCAAATAAAGGAAAAAAATAATGAAACTGATATTAATATCATGAAATCAAAAATGGATACACACATCCAATCATCCAATGGTAACTTGGGTCTCATAATGATAAGAGCTGGTTGGTATCTCACGATAACCTACATCTCATGTTTTGACAATCCTCTTTACAGTCTATTAACTTCCTAAAAGTAATAAAAACCTATTCAATGGTCAACCTCTAAATGAAGATCACACAATGAATCTTTAGAGGATCATGATTGTTATCATCACTAATTAATGGATCTGTAATCATGGAACAATGGTGCTAATACAATCAACGGAAAAAATAAGAAAAAAAATTCACATACCTAGAGAGACACAGTGAAGACACAAAAAATAATTATCTTGTAAGGAAATGAACTGGACTAGGAGGAGATCCCAAAAATCTATTGGGATAGCTCCTTGTTTTGATAGAGAATTTTTATGGTCGAATGAAAGGTAAATAACACAAGAGGTTCACGAAAAATAAAAATCCCAAAAACATTCATGACATTAATTTTTTAATTTGGAAACTACACAAAAAAATTCAGCACCATAGATTAAAAATAAAAAATTTACCACTTCACAACTTGAAACATATTCCATAACAATAAAAAAAAATTCACCTTTAAACAATTCGTGATATCTTCTCTATAAATTTTTAACACCATGAAAACCTTTCACAACATTAAAATTATGTTCATGTAGCAAATAGACCAATTTGTACACAAAAACCCAAACCATATCCAGTGTTCTCCAAAATCCTGTAGAACTAATAAAATTATTTAACACATTAATACCCATAATCCATTAATTCAAACATATATAAATTCCTAAAATTTAAGTCATTTCCCCCATAAAATTATCTTTATCATCAGGGGTCTCAAAATACACCAAAATGAAGTGGGAAATGAAAATAGATATGAGAAACACATAAAAGAATGTAATAGGATGTTACAGTGCATATTATAATTATATATTAAGGATTGTGGTACTAAAATAATCTCCAATAATAGTGGAGTTTGTGGATATCACCAAAAAATAATGTAGAACCTTTCTTAATTATTGGGTGATCCAAATTCAATATAGAATGTTGTTTTATGTGGACTTACCCCTATTTTTACCAAAAAAATAAATAGAATCAATTCATATGATAGTTTTATTCAAATTTAAATTATTATATGTATGTATGGTATTATATTTCTATAAATCAGAATTTGATAATGCATTGATCATTTCCTCCTTTATCATCACCACACTTCAAAAAATTGAGGTCAAACCAAACAACGGATGACATTTATTTCCCACGTTTATTTATTTTAGTTTTCTCTCCCCTTTATAAATGTGATCATCATTAGTGTTTTACATGGATAAAGGATTGAAAAATACCTATTCAGTGATCATTTAAGAATAATTATTCATAGAAAAGGGTCATCACTGTGGGTTAGAGATGGATATCAATTGTATAATTATGGTGTATATAAATAAGAGATAATTTAGGTTCATATTTATATATCTACATTTTTTATTTAGCATCCAACAATAGAATGTTGCAATGTGAATTATTTTATGGTAAGAGGATGTAGTTGTAAACCAGTAACCAACAAAAATAAGCTCGGCCAACTGGAAATCTGCTTTTTTCTTGTCTGATTGGTGGATAAACCAAAGTGGAAGGCATTGGTGGAATTGGATGAGTGTTCTTGGGATTATAGAAGAAATAAGACTACATGGTGTGTAGTTTGAAGAACACAAATTTTGTAGCCTCCACTACGGTGCAGGATTTTATACAATGAGATAGGTGTTAAACTCCATGAGAAACGTGTCACATTCCTTGTATCCCAATGCTGGTCAATCTATGTGTATCTTATATGGTACATGGGATCAAACATCACTAGGCACACTATCAGGACTAGTGTGCATGGTCATGATGTTGTACTTGAACAAATCCATGAACATGGGAATAACTCGAGTACATAGGCATGAATCGATACTCAGACATATCTAGGATCATGGACATTACCACTTTACATGGGAATAACCCAAAGTATATGTCATGACCAAATATAAATAGGAATCACCCAACAAAATTTCAACTACTAACCCATCCTCTTCATGCCATATATTATAAAGGGAAAAGTTTTTTATAAGGAATAATACATGATGTGTGAGATGGTGAGACATGGGTAGACCCGAGGCTGACCAGACACACCATGTACACCATGTACATGAAATATACATTATCCTAGGTAATGTGAGGCCATTTGTGTCTATTGAGTAGACAATAATCATTTGAGAATGTTCTCTTGGTCCATCCCAAAAAGGGTATAGTGTGGAATTATGTCTTGATTATAGTATTTTGATCCTCTCTATGGGTTCTGCATAGATTGATTTTTCATGAATCCATTTATGATTCATGGGGTTTAATCATATGTCATAGCATTTTACCTTGGTGGGGTCTTTCAAATGTTCCTTTCCATCTTATGTGAGCATACAACCCCATACATAGTGGGTTATTATAGATTTGGTTTTTGGTTTCCCCCCTGAGCTCTATTAGTGATCCTCTATTTTTATATATATCTATTCTGAGTTCCAGTGAGTACTTATAATTTGGAAAGTCCTGCTGTGCATGAACTCTCAGAATAAATCATTACTGGAAGCATGGATAGTGTAGTGGATTCTCATGGATCAGTGTTACCTTGAATACTTGAGTAAAATCATCTGAATTTATGTATAGTTTAGACCTCTTGGGATTGGGATTTTGTTATGAGAATATCTAGGCTGTTGTTCTTATTGTTTTATTTCATATTCTAATTAACATAACATTGTGATTATGAGTTGAATACTCATTACGAATTATATTTTGTGATTTCATAGGGTATTATTTGGTATTGTTAAAATCACCCATTATTTGGATGTTCCCACACATTCCATGTCTCATGGAGATGATGGACCATTTTATGGAGTACTATGAGGACAAGGAGCTTGCTGAGCACATTTGGTCAAGACAAACCATGGTTCTACCCAGTGATTCAAGTGAGTGGTTTCCCATCCTTCATTATAGGATGGAATCTTTTCAGAATTTGGTGAGATTAAATTTCGACCATTTATCTTTTGAGTACTTATTTCATGCCCATAATTTGGGATAGATGTAATGAATTCATTATGTAATTAGTTGTACATTACCATTAAAAATTTTATATGTATATCGAGATGTGTGTGATAGTGTGTGAATGTACATAATCTAGGTTCTACATTGTGTGGTTTATGTCTACTTGGTGTTAGTTACCATCCCATATACTATTTGTGGTATGATTGGGGTGTCAGACTTTGTATACCACAATATATGAGGTACTCAATGGGTGAAGTCATGAAATATTGGTATTATATAGGTTGTTCATCCTAGGAATAAAGTTTGTGTGTTTTTTGTAGCTTTAATTTATGGTCTGGGGACAATGGAAATAATGTTAATAAAATTTGAGTATGGGTGTCAGGTTATGGACTCCATTGTTGGTTCAACAACCAATATATATCTATTCACCGAGACTCTGAAAACCTTCTTGTTGACATGGTACATGTATTCTCTATTTGCAGTGGAACGCATTTTTACATGAATCATATATGATGGAGTTGTATTTTCCATGCCCTTATTGAGACATATCTCTAGATATAGTCATTCATTTTGGTACCCCTTGTTTCTATGTTGGATTCTTCCATGATTAAAACTACTGAAATTTCTATAGCAGAGTTGAGAATATAATCTGATGAGTGATAAAACCTTCTTGAAGGCTCCTTTTCATAAGGTGTTTTCCTTATGAATGGATAAAATGTGGTACATAAACCCATGTATCTCTATATTGACGCACCTCCAATTGTTCGGGTAGATGAATCAAGTCATATTGAGCCATGTATGGATCTTTTGGTGATGGATGATGTTATACAAGTGTTGAGTACTTATTTAAGTATTTTGTTTTAGTAATAACTTGGGATCTTGGGTCTACATTACCTAATGATAGCAATAATGAGATATAAGTATTTGAAAAGGTGGTTTAATCATTCACAAGTACCTCAAGGAAAAATCTTCCATCCGAGGTAAATGTGCTTTTATTCTCATGGGGATGAAGAAATCTCAGATGGTATTTTCCTAACCATCATGCTCTAAAAAGAGATATGGTCAATGGAACACCAAGGTAGAGAAAATTATTGGATCATGGAGGTTTATATGGTGGTACAAATGATAGACAAGCTAGGATAAAAACTTGAGGTGGAAGGTGTTATAATATGTTTCCACCATCACCAGCCCCTAGTGGTCTGTGCCAGGATTAGGCAACTGGTGGACATGGATGTATACATCTAAAAGTGCTAGATATTTTTGACCCAGAGGAACCAAGCATGATTCTTGGAATGACCTATATCATTTATACTTTTTGTAGTATGCATATAAATGGTTGTGATAAACTCTTTCCTTGGTAAAACTCTTTTTCAAAACCTAGAGATCTTAGGTGGTTCAATTTACTCAATCATTATAGTTGAAGACTCATACTAGAGGATATTCAACAATGACACATGTTTTTTTACAATGTGACATGACATTTAGAGTAGATAAATTCTTGTGGTACATTTTGGTAACCAAAATAATACCTTATGGTGTAATATATTTTATGTGAGAGTAATGAATAGTTCATGATTAGATTTAGTATCACAGGTAGGGGATACAATGTGTCCATTGTTTTTGGAAAAAAACATTCCTTCATTATAGAGAAGGAGGTCTTGGTTGGTCAAGATGTGCTTGTGTGTTAGGGTATATCTTTTTTGAGAAAAATGAGATCAAAGGATCTTGAATTAAAGAAAAGAAAATAAATAAGAGTCAAAATGAATGTATTTTACATTTATCACAAATGAAGAAGGGGATAAATGAATCATATCACCCTTGTATCAATGGATGTTGTGGGATTTTAGTTTCCTATAGCGGTGGAAGAGTATGGGAAAGTCTGTCCTGAGGAAATTCCAAGATTAACTCCCTAATGAGAGTTATTATTATGTATTGAAATAGACCCATATCTAGCCTTGATATCTTCACAACATATTATATGGGTCTCAAAGGGATTTGAGAGATGAAGGTGTGGTTGTAGGACTTATATAGGAATGGATTTTTTAGTCTTAGTGGATCACCGTAGGCATCCTGCAATTTTGTTACCCATGAAGGAAGTTGAGAACATGATGTTGAGTGTGAATTTCTACTAGCCAAATAAGGTGACAATAATGAAAAATTTGTCAGCACCAATGATCCACACCATATTCGACTAGTTTATAGAGTAATTATGGTTCATAAATATTGAACTCAGACTAGTTTATCAATATCCAAATGATTGGAATGATGATATACTTAAGACAGAATTTCATGTCACTATGGTCTTTCTATGTACCGAGTTATTCTTTTTGGTATAGAAAAATCCCTAGAACAGTTCATGTGACTCATGAATTGAATCTCTCTTCATTTTTTTCTTAATTTGTTGTAGTCTTATTATATAAAATTCGTGTGTACACGTTATCTAAGGATGAGTATGTGAGACACTTGATGATGGTCCTAGAAATACATTAAGACCACCTGAATCATTGGAATATCATAAAGTGTCAGTTCTAGATTTGAGAGGTCTAATTCAAATGACATGTCATCATAGTAGAGGGAGTATTTGTGGGCCCTATAAAGGTTTAGGAAGTGTTCTATTGGATTCCACCCAAGAGATTGATGAATTTGTGGGATTCCTTGGGTTCTTCAGATACCATATAATATGTTTTCCCCATTTATCCATGATATCAACACCTTTGACTACTTTGAACTAGAAGGAGAAACCCATTCATTTTAAAGGAACAGGTTATATTATTCTTTTTAGGAGTTGTGAATGTTGTTTGAAAGAACCCCCATCATCCGACTACCAGAGGAGGTTCTTCAGTACATATTTTTTTTGTGATGCCTTAAGGATAAAACTTTCATGTTTACTGATGAGGATGTGGGTAGTTATTTTCATATTGGTCCTTATAATTGAGATTTAATTTGAATAACTACCCAACCGATGATGTAGATATGGATTCAGGGGTATTATCCCAAAAGAAGTAGTGATACTAACTTATGTGGGATAAGTTTACCATCTATTTTAAACACATGAGTCTCAAATATATCTTCATGCATAATAATTATAGCTTAATACAAATGCGTTTTCTAGAGTTCCTCTAGGATTATGACTTTTAGATTTTGCCACCTTGAACTTATCTCATCCCTCGGTTGCTAGGATCTGCACTGAGATTGATATATCCCAAGCATTACCTTCCAGATTTTGGCTCCAGAATGGTGATAAAGGTTATCCTCAAGATGTGGTATTTGAAAATTTTCCACCTTATTGTAATTGCTGCTACAAAGTGGGTCATACTATGGAGGATTGTGAGTCAAAAAAATTTGAACCACCTCAACCTCGAAGCAAAGCAGTTTGGGTAGAAAAAGCTAATTCTAAAATTAACTTGGATCCTCCTAAACCAATCCCTATTGATGATATTGTGACTCTTATTACCAAGGATGTCCCCAGGACTTCTAATGTAAACTCTTCTCTAAATAAGGGCGAGAAGGAGATTTCACCCACTGTGGTGAATGCAAATGTCTATCATAGTCCCTCACCCTTACATGAAGATAGGTCGATAGCGAAAACAAAAGAAGGCACTCATGAAGATGAGGAAAAGGAGAGGTGTGATGCATCTGAAGATAGTCTCTCACAAAGTGATGAGGAAGATAAATCTACAAATATTGAGTAAAAATACCTAAGGAACATGGCCAGGAAAGGTAAGAAACCAATAGTGGATGCAGATGGGTTTATTACACCCAATCCTAAAAAAACTAGAAAACGCAGGGATTTTTCACATGTGGAGAGGACTATTGTCACAACTTTGTTGGACATTGCTAGAAATAATGTATCTACCCCTATTGAAAATCAACATGTACAGAAGGAGCAA
This sequence comes from Viscum album, assembly GCA_963277665.1. Classification (NCBI taxonomy): domain Eukaryota; kingdom Viridiplantae; phylum Streptophyta; class Magnoliopsida; order Santalales; family Viscaceae; genus Viscum; species Viscum album. The sequence continues at coordinate 45,574,407 of OY728162.1, forward strand.
CAAGCTGAAAGGGTTGATAAACATAATATGCCAGCTTGTGAAGCTCCGGATTCTTCGGCAGGACTCCATGATGAAACCCTCAACAATTCTTTTAGGAGGGGAGAGATCACTAAGAGAGACTATTTGGCTACAAAGAATGAAATATTCAATGAAAGAATCAGGAATGATTTTTTAAACTGATCATGTTTTGGATGTATAACTTCCAGCTTTGATCCACCGTTGTTCTTGCTTTTCTACTGGATGATATTTTTCTCTATGAAGACTGTATTTGAAATTTCCTACTGTCTTGATGGATCTTTTTTAGAGATTTCTCTGATGCATTCTCATTTATTTCTTCAATCCTTTGATGTCATGCTGCCTAATGTGAATCTGGATTTTCTGATATGGAATGCAACAGGGATGCACTGTTTGTTGTTTTTTATTCTTTGATTGATGTCTGAGATTCTCTTTGGAACAAAAGAGAGCCTGTTTCCATCCTGATACAATGTTTTTTGAGGATTTTGCCACCCATTTTTTTAAGTCTATTCCACTGCTCCTGAAAGCTATGCAATGGAGATGCTGTTTGGAAGGACATGGAACCGAGTTTCCCTCTTCCAAAATTGAACAACACATGTGCTTATGGATTACATATAGTGAGTATATTTGGATTCTAATCGGTTTTCTGGTTATGATTCATCTTTCTAGCCTGCATCTTTTCAACTTATAGTGGTTCTATAGATGATGCTTGGTCTGCATTCTCTTGATCTTCTACAGCATGAAATTTTGGATGCTTATGGTTACTTTTAAGTGTTTCTATGTGGTATACTTGTTAAGGAGCAGCTATGGAAAGGAAGATATGGGAAAAATGGCGTATTGCTTGCTCTTTTTTTTGAAGTCTTTGATCTGGCCTTGATTGCTTACTGGAGGATCCTGAATTATGTTTACTCTCTTTGTTGGATTTGCTACGTTATTTTCTGTTTATGTTGCCTACAGGGGAAGAGGGATCAGACTGTTCCTTTTTTCCAATAGGAAAACTCTGAATTTTGGATGAACTGTATATTGCAAGATCCATCTTTGGAGATACATTGGACTGTTTTAACACAAATATAGATGCACGGGCTGCTGGAAATATGCGAACAGAAAGCTATGAAAGTGGAGCAGCATTGGGGAGAGCCTCAAAATCATTGAAGTTGATGTCGGATGTGCTTCTGCTGATGTTGCTTGGCAAGGACAAAGTCATGTGGACATTAACTCCTGATGATTCTTCTTAAGAACTGGGGGCTTTCACAGGTTTTCTCTCTGTTTGCATGAGGTGAATTATTTTCCTTGATATATCTCATGTTCCTCTCTTAATTTTTTGGTTGGTGTGAACTCTTTGCACCTCGAGCTTGTATTGTAACCCTTTTGATTTAATAAATTTCTTCGTGGCATTAATTGGGTGACCAATTCATGACTCAGTTTTTTTTAAAAAAATGTAGTGGAAGAGTCTCACAGTATGAGATCTTTTTCGCAGTTATTGATCAAGGTGTTAGATCATTTATCGTCATTGATATTGTCTTTAGCATAGGGGTGATACCATTGTTTATCTATAGTCTATGGTTCTTACCCATCCACATCTACAGAGTGTTAGAGAGACTCATCTTTGAGATATTGATTGTGAGATCCAGCATGACCAAATTTATATTGGACATGTTCCTAATAGGTTTTTTTGAGGTAGGTACCATGTAATCCTTTTTCGGGGACGAAATATTACACTAGACTTTTTGATAGAGGATATGTTGAGTAGGTTTCATGATTTCCCTTAGCAGTACATATTAGAGAGATGAGGACATACCGATATCCCTTAGCATCTTTTGGGGAGCCAAAGAAGTTGTATCATATTTTAGAGTCACACTATTTAAGTATCGTATATTAGTAGGTGAATACTAGAAGATCATATTGGACATTTTGGATCTTATAGTGTTTGAGTGTGGTGTTTTTACACTAGATAGATGGATTGGTACATCCAAACTTTTAGGTTTTGGATATCATGTTTTGAGTTAGCATGTTAATTTTCAGCCATAACTGAGAGAAGCATCAAAAATTGGTGGGATTATCCATATCAAAATAGTTACCACTCCACCATCAGTGTATAACCTTTTTAGATCATGTATGGGAGACCCTACAAGTCACTACTGTACTAGTCTGATCCACTAGTAGATAATTCTTGTAGGCCCAACATTGGTTCTAGCGATGGTATTGAGGGTGCGGTTTATCTAGGGGTGGGTGAGGAATTCCAAAAGTATTCATGTTCCTGTATATACCATTAGAGCAGGCCTTTCAGGCATGATAGGGGAGACCACATGTTTCCATGAGTTTACTATTTTTTGCCTTACAAAGATTTTCCTAGGGTGGTAATATATCTTTGGGATTCATATTTGTTTTTTCAGATAATTATTTTAGTTAATGAGTTGGTGTATTAAATGATTCAAAGAATATAGTTTGACTGGATTTAGTATGTACCCCACATTTCATAGATAAGGATATATGTTCATAACTTATTACGTGATGTCAACCCAAATGAGCATGACATTGAGGATGAAGTTATGTTTTAGAAGTGTCTAGTGGAATTGTGATTTAGTGAGAGATGACCCTTTATGAGAATGTGTTTCCTTGGGTTCATTTATAATGAGATTAAGAGAACCACCTAAAATCCCAACACCATAATCTTTTTATTATAATTTTTTTCTTTTCGTATTGAAAATACGTAAGGGAGAGTGAAACGTCTCTTTTTTCCCTTGTAATTCATTCAAATATTGTAATAAATATTATTAGACCATGGTGTTGATACGAAATAAGGTTATGAAGCTCAGTTGTCCTCGATGTTGAAATAATTAAATATTAAAAATATTATATCATTCACCCTATGATTTTATAAAACAATGGAAGAAATCCCAAAAAGAGTCTTCGATGGGAGATCTAAGACTGTTGTTAAATATGGTTTTTTACCCTTGAAATGACAGAATATTTTTCAATGTTGTGTGGTTCATATTACTGTGATCATGGGAGAAATATAAAATAATAAATTTATTTATTTATTTATTATTATTTTTGTTTCCCGTGACCTAGATCCAGTTATATTATCCAAGTTACAACCAAATCATAGGGTTAGTTTCATAACCCTGAGAATTGAGAGGAGAGCATAGAGGATCCAAGGAAGATGTTTGGATCATCGATCAATGATTGTGGTTACACAATAATCTCTAATGAAAGTAGAGCTTTTTTATATAACTATCCTTGACAATATAGAACTATTTTTCATAAGAAAAGGATCAAAATTAGAGGTAGAACATTGTTTTATGTGGATGTACCACCATGTGTTTATCCTATAAATAACTTAAATAAATTTTTTTAACAATTTTATTATCTAGTTGGCTATGTTTTCTGGTTATGTTTTTATCTTTATGGAAATAGGATATTGATATTTCATGGATTATTTTCTCTTTTTTTCCTTAGGAAAATTGATTAAATCCAACCAGAAAAATGGTTTTGGGTCATTTCTACCAATGGTGTCTTGTAGTTTTATCTCCTTATTCTACAAATGATCATTTTTTTGTTCTATTTACACTACAGCTCAAAAAATACCCATTGAAAAATAATTTTACAATTTATATTTTGATCAAAAAATCATCACCGTGGGTTTTTTATGGTTATCAATGGTATAGTTGTGATGCATAACGATAAGGGATTGATGGGGTTTGTATTTATAGATCCCCATATATGGATTGTCATGGGTAATGGCATGATTTGATGTGGATGGATTTGTAATAATAGAGTATACCTATAAATAGGTCATCAATGTTGAAAATCATTCTCAATCCTAGATCCACCATTTCAAGGAATGGCTGGAAGTTGATCAAAGGAGGAAGGTATAGGAAAAAATGTGTGAGACTTCCTAGGATTCTGAAAAAATCATGAATGCACCGTGTGTACTCAATAGAACACACACCATATAAACTCACACCCATATATTCTAGTGTTTATACATCGATATAAGTTATCACATGTTGTGTGACTTGTGTTGCATGTCATGTGACCTAGTGCTGACATTTCTGCATGTATCTTGGAGGGTACATGGGAATGAATATGGATAGGGACTTAGAAAAAAATAGAGCTCAAGAGCATGGACTGATACTCAGACATGGACAGAAACATGTGGACAACCATATAACATGGTTATGGACCGAAACATGGACACACCCTGGTGCACTGACACCACCATTGTACAGAGGTACCATCTAAAGTACACAAGAATACACAAATGTATTTTGGTATATGATGGTGACCAGTCGGGTTCCTTCCCAACATCTACTTGTCATATATCCTAAAAGTAAATGTTTTTTATATTTAAAAATACATGTCATGTGAGACAATATGAATGGGGAAGTCATGGGGCATACCGTACATTTCATGTACATCATGTACACATTGTTTACATTCTATAGGTTAGTGTGGGGTACCCTCTCACTTTAGTTGTCACGACCCGTCCTCGGGGCCCGTACTGTGACTACCCCAAGCCCCCACCTTCCATAGGCCAGGGGCTGGTGACTAGCACCAAGGAGTAAATCCCGGTAAAAAGGGGAAGGCATTGCCTTTGTAAAGTAAACAACCACCACAGCGTAAGAAAGCGGAAAAGTAAACACTAAGTAAAAACAGAGTACAACTGAAGTGCGGAAAAGTAAAAGGGCCAGTATACAAACCCAAACTGAATGTAAAGTACAACTCGAAAGGTAAAATAGAAACTGTAAAGTAAAGCCTCTACACCGAGCTGTCCACTGGAAATCCCACCTGAAGGGTGGGTACAGATAGCTCCACTGCTCCTCGGGTCCCGCCGTCTGCTCCGAGCATGTCCTGCCCAGTGGTCCACCTCCAGGTACCGTCCTGCTCTGCAAGCCTCAACCACGATCAACGCTGTCTGTCGTCTGCAACCAACACAACGTAGTTCGGGCATAGCCCGTGTAGGGGTGAGAATAACGATACTCAGTAGGGACCCCGAGACCCTCAAGGTCTCACTAAAACCAACAATGATAACCACAAGAAGATCTCAACAGATAACCTCTACATAGATATATGCCCATACATATACCTAAGTTATCAAGTAACCCATCTCAATCATGAGGCAAACACAAGGTCAAAAGTCTCAGCTCAAACTAGGATTTTCATCATCGAAACTGTAACTGCTGAAGAGCTCCATCTCTGGAGTGTACAGTGGTCCTATCACGACTCCGAGGTACTTCTCACTAACCTAAGACTGCTGTAGTACTCCACCTATCGAGTATTGCGGGCCAGCTGCTACAACCAAGTGCTCCCATGTGCCGCTACAACCAAGCGCACCACTGTCGTTGATCCGCCGCTACAACCAAGCGCTCCCATGTGCCGCTACAACCAAGCGCACCTCTGTCGTGGGTCTGCCGCAACAACCAGGCGCTCCCATGTGCCGCTACAACCAATTGCACCTCTGTTGTGGGTCTGCTGCTACAACCATGCGCTCCCATGTGCCGCTACAACCAAGCGCAACACTGTCGTGGGTCTGTCGCTACAACCAAGCGCTCCCCTGTGCCGCTACAACCAAACGCACCTATGTCGTGGGTCTGCCGCTACAACCAAGCGCTCCCCTATGCCGCTACAACCAAGCGCACCTCTATAACACACCGGGTCGTCCGATCAGTAGTCGTCGGGTCGCAGTCAGCTACACGGTCTCCGTACTCCGCACGCTCGTCTCCGGGAGGGTTTGCTCCAAGAGATTCTGGTTGATACTCCAAGTATCACAAATTCCCGCAAGGAAGTATCTCAAAGGACCACCTCATCGTAGGGGTCTCAACGCAACAGACAACGCGTCAATCGGACGCCCGGTCTGTGAGTTACTAGCCTTTTCGTCCCAGGGGCCCGGTTGGTTTCGTGCGCGAACCAATCCGGCCATAACTCAACTATACCCCTAACACTCATAGGGTATACTCATAGGGACCGTTTCTCAACGAGATCACCAACGCCGCTGACGGTACGTCAAACGGACGTTCTGTCATAAAGGTATCAGCTTTTCCGTTCTAAGGGCCCGGTTGGATTTCGGGTACAACCCAACCCGGATACTATCCATCTGCATCCAAAACTCAGGCGGAGGATGCCAAAAGTTCCGTCTCATCAAGAGGAAAGCAACGAGACAGACGGCGCGTCAATCGGACGCCCGGTCTGTGAGTTATTGGCTTTTTCATTCTAGGGGCCAGGTTGGTTTCGTGAGTGAACCAACCCGACCGCACTCCGACGGCATCCAAACCTCGAGCGGAGTAAGCCAAAAGTTCCGTCTCACTTAGAGGAATTCAACAAAGCTGACGGCACGTCAATTGGACGTCCGTAGCTCAAGATATGAGTGTTTCCGCTCCGAGGGCCCGGTTGGGTTCGTGTACGAACCAACCTGGACGAACCCAAAGTAATCTGAAACCTTGTGTGCGATATACCGAAACGACCGTATCGATCCAAGGATCGTGTTTCCACTGACAGCACGTCGTTCGGAGGTCTTTAGCTCAAGTTACATCCATTTGAAAGAAAACTGTCCGAAGACGGGGGTTCCGGGCCCGGGCCGACCCGGCCCGACCCCCCCTGGGTTTGCCGAACCTGGTCCGACCCGGTCCGACCCGGTCCGACCCGGTCGGACCCGTCTGGCTCGGCCAGCCCGGCCCGGCTCGGCCGAGCGGCCGTGCGGCCGACGTGGGGGGAGCCACCGCCCGGCGTGACACCCCCGCGGCACCCGCGGGGAGTCGGCCAGACAGCCGGATACGGCTGAAGCCGCGTCCCGAGTGACGCGGGGGGGAGCCGCCGCCCCCTCGTGACACCACCGCGACACCCGCGGGGTGTCTCCTTGGCGACCAGACCCAGCTTCTGCCGCGTCCCACGCGCACCGGACCCGCGCGGCTGCAGGTCCATGAGCGCAGCCGCCGCGGCGGTCTCGTCCGGCGGCGCGCCGGGCACCACCGCCGGCTTCCGCGGGCCGCCGGAGTCACTCTGGTGGCCCGATTTTCTTTCCGTTTGCGCCGCTGCTCCTCCCGGGACTCGCTCTTTACTGCGGAACCATCAAACTTCCATTGCGGCATGTTCCGTCGTCGCCCGTCAAATCCGCACAAAAACGAAGAGTGGCGGAGAGTCGTCGGGCCGTGTTCGTTTGGCCCGCACCCTCCGCGTTAGAGATAAACAACGTGAGGAATAAAGTTCAACACATGAACGCATATCTGAAAACAATTTTTAATGAAATAAAATTGTTTTATAAATCGGGTTTCTCATTTGAACGGAAACAACATGGGAAATAAGAGGCATTTCCAAAAATAAAATCCCTACCTCGTAGTCGTCGCACTTGAGCGTTCTTCACGGAATTGTTCATCACAAAAGAAGGGGATCATCGCGTCGTCACGGAAGGGTGTTGCGTCGTCGCGGAAACCGGCGTTGAGTCGGCGAACTCAACAGACCATGAAACAGCAGATTTAATTAAATTAATTAAATCCGTGTTTTGGTAAAAACCACAAAGGAGATTAAAAAGAAAATCAGAGACTCTTACCTCAAGCAGTTGATCGAAGATCCGTTGCGGAGGAAGAGACGTCGTAGAAGAACGTTGTAGGAATGGAACGTCGGCGTCGCGGAACACGGCGTCGCGTAGTCGATTTCCGGGTTCGGCGTTCTTTGTCGGAGGCCGGCGTTCTTCGCGTTCTTCATGTTCTTTGCGTTCTTCGCGAAGAAGGATAAAGGCACGAGGACTCTGTCAAACCTCTCAACCAGTAATCCTCCAAAAAGACTGGTTGGTCCTATTTTATTATTTTGCCAACCAACGAAAAGGGGTTAAGTAACGACCCATCAATTCGTTGAATTAATTCAACGAAAGAAACAGCTCATTTAATTTAGGAAATAAACAGCCCAATTAAATGGTCTGTTAAGAATTTAAGAAAATGCGTCAGTTGACTTTCATAATGACGGGTTTTCGTGGATGTGTTACTTAGCGGAAAGAAACGGCGGGGATCGTGTGGGCCCCACCTAACAAATATTCTACCGAGAGGGTAGGATATTTCTGGATAGTCCTCTATCCATTCCAACTCAGTTTAAGTGGCTTCCAAGTGGCTTCAGGTGACTTAAGTGAAATAAAATAATGTTGTCGTAAAATTATTTTATTTCTTAACTTTAAGCCCGAAAATTAAAAACCACACCCGACCAAACGCAACTCCGGAAGAGGCATTTCTAAGAAAATACCGGCACTGTGATTTCATCGGTGCCCTCAGAATTTGATTCCGGGCACCTGTTCAAAAGTTAGAAAAACTCACTCGTCTGTTCACTGAATGTACCTGAGCCAAACTTTGGAAAATGATTCCGGGCACACCGGGCCTCGGAATCAGGTGCCGTCAGAAACTACGCTCTTGTAAAATTCCAAAGAAAATTAAGAAAAAAATTTACTTCAAATTTACGGGTCTTTACATTACTCCCACCACATGGCTTTACGTCCCCGTAAAGCTTCACTACAAACTTAGGGATACAAAGGCAGTACTGAGCACGCATCTGAGCCTCCCGCTCCCAAGTGCTCTCCTGGAGGCTCCCGTGCTATCATCTGAAGCGCACTAGAGGAATCGATCGTCCATGTAGGACCCGCTCCTATCGATCCACGATCTCTACCGGGGCCTCTGCAAAAGTCACCCCATTATCAAAGACCAGCTCCCCATGGTCAAAGATGTGCGTCGGGTCGTGCACGTATCTCCTCAGCTGAGATACGTGGAAGACGTCGTGCACCCTGTGCAACTGGGGTGGTAGAGCCAGGCGATAAGCCACCTCTCCAATCCTGCTGAGGACCTGGAAAGGCCTGATGAAGCGTGGAGACAACTTGCCGCCTCGGCCAAATATCCGCAAACCACGTCGTTGTGAGACCCGCAAGAAGACATGGTCACCATCCTCGAACTCTAATGGCCTCCGCCTCCTGTTAGCATAAGAATTCTGTCAGCTCTGAGCTGTCTTCATCCGCTCCTGGATGACCTGGACCTTCTCTATCGTGGCCTAGACCACCTCTCGTCCCACAAGAGCTGCAATGATTTCTTCCTTTCCGATAAGAGAAATCTGGTCTCATCCCCTGGATGAACCACGTTCTTTTCCTAATACTGTCAATCCCGACATGGATGACACTAACCCATACCAAGGGTGACGTCGTTAGGCCTCAACGCTACTACAAAGAGATCCAACCGTTACTCTCGCCTCCAAGGGTTGATTCACACTGTCGGCATTAGTGTGTGGTAACTGGGTCTCCTCCAGTAGGTACCTCTCAAGTGTGGGTGAAGTCAAAGGTCTAAACCAGAACCTCTTAGCAACAACACAAGAGAGGACAGGGAAGTAAATGCCAAAAGAAAAGGTGTCTTTTATTACTGCAGCTCAAGTACAAAGACACAAGGCATCTACAAACATACATCAACAAAACTAGAAGCAACATGAACAAAAGTCTCCAGGTCTGGAGCTAGTCCCACTCCTGTCCATCTGCTCCCGGAGCCCCATGATCGTAGGCCTCAGCTTCCTGAAGCTGAGCCCTCCCATTTCCTCCTGTCCCCTGCGGTCGGGGTGGACCTCCTGGTGGTGGTGGTGGCAACACCCCGAAGCGTCGTCCACCTCCAGCTGCACGGCCAGCTCCCCTACCATGGCCACCTGCTCCTTGTGGCCCGCCCTGATCGAACCTCTGCCTCTGCCTGGGGGGCCTTTCGTTCGTCTGCTGGTCATCCGTATGGCAGGTCGGACAGTCACGAGCCATGTGACCAACCCCGCCGCAGGAGTAACACTACCCTCTCATGGCAAGTCGTTGCCCACCCTGAGTGCCTCGCGCAAACGATCCAGAGTCATGCTTTCGACCACTTGTAGGTCCAGTCCTCTTGGACCCCTGCGTCATCCGTCTACTGCCCACTGCAGAAGACTCTGCCGCATGCCGGTAAATGGTGGGTCCTGCTACTAGAGACTGCTCAGCAAGGAAACTCTCCACTAAGAGGGCTCGCTCCAACACCCCTTCCTGATTCAGAATGTTGAGGGAGATCATCAAAGCCCTGATCTCATGCCTCAATCCCTGCTCGAAGGTCCGGGCCCGGAAGAACGAGTCATGTACCATATCTGTGGAGTAGCGCGAGAGATCAGTAAATATCGCCGAGTACTGGGCCACTTACATGCTGCCCTGCCGCAGCTGTAGTAGCTCCTGGATGCGCACCGCTCGGAGGGTGTCTGGGACGAACTCGGAGCGGAAGATGCTATCAAAGTCCGTCCAGAGGAGTGACGCCTCATCATGCACCTGAAGCATCATGCTCCACCATCTGCCTGCTGCCGCTTGTAGGAGGCTCGCTGCGAGGATCACCATGAGGTCTGCTGGTGTCCTCACTAGTCTGAAAACTCGTACAACTGCCTCCAGCCAGTCCTCGGCGGCCTGAGGGTCTGTCTCCCTGCGGAACCTGGGCGGTCGCTGGCGCTGGAACTCATGCAGTTCACTAAGGCGACGTGCATCGTCAGCGGTTGGGGCTGGTAGCATCTGTGCCTCGGCTGGTATAGGTACCGCCGGTGCCTCAGCTGTCAAAGGTCCCTGTACCGAGTCCTCGACGCATGGTGGACTCTCGCCACACACAATGCTCGGAACCCTAGCTGGCTGTCGTCGTGGGGCCATCCTGAAAAGGAAACAAGCGTGCCACGGTCAGGACAGTATACCTGGTGAGCTGACACAAGTAATCACAAAGAAAACTTGAAACACAAATGCAATCAATGTTTTCGTGCATTAAGTCGGAAATCAGAAGTCAGGGTCCTGGTGTACGGATACGTCGGCCGCCGCACCAACACTGGACTCACTGGACTGATAACCACACCCAATACGTTAAACACTATTGCTTCACATAGAAGAAAGATCAGAGTCTGCGGTAGAACCGACCCCATTTGATACCAATTTGTCACGACCCATCCTCAGGGCCCGTGTCGTGACTACCCCAAGCCCACCTTCCATAGGGCAAGGGCTGGCAACTAGAACCAAGGCGTAAATCCCAGTAAAAAGGGGAAGGCATTTCCTTTGTAAAGTAAACAAGCACTACAGCGTAAGCAAGCGGAAAAGTAAACACTATGTAAAAACAGAGTACAACTGAAGTGCGGAAAATTAAAAGGGCCAGTATACAAACCCAAACTGAAAATAAGTACAACTCGAAAGGGAAAAAAGAAAATGTAAAGTAAAGCCGCTACACCGAGCTATCCACTGGAAATCCCACCTGAAGGGTGGGTACAGATAGCTCCACTGCTCCTCGGGTCCCGCCATCCGCTCCGAGCATGTCCCAACCAGTGCTCCACCTCCAGGTACCGTCCTGCTCTGAAAGCCTCAACCACGATCAATGATGTCCGTCGTCTGCAACCAACACAACGTTGTGCGGGCATAGACCGTGCATGGGTGAGTATAACGATACTCAGTAGGGACCCCGAGACCCTCAAGGTCTCACTAAAACCAACAAGGATAACCATAAGAAGGTCTCAACAGATAAACTCTACTTAGATATATGCCCATAAATATACCTAAGTTATCAAGTAACCCATCTCAACCATGAGGAAAACACAAGGTCAAAAGTCTCAGCTCAAACCAGGATTTTCATCATCGAAACCGTAACTGCTGAAGAGCTCCGTCTCTGGAGTGTATAGTGGGCCTGTCATGACTCCGAGGTACTGCTCACTAACCTAAGACTGCTTTAGTACTATACCTATCGAGTATTGCGGGTCAGCTGCTACAACAAAGCACTCCCATGTGCCGCTACAACCAAGCGCACCTCTGTCGTGGGTCTACCGCTACAACCAAGCGCTCCCATGTGCCGCTACAACCAAGCGCACCTCTGTCGTGGGTCTTCCGCTACAACCAAGCGCTCCCATGTGCCGCTACAACCAAGCGCACCTCTGTCGTGGGTCTGCTGCTAAAACCAAGCGCTCCCATGTGCCGTTACAACCAAGCGCACCTCTTCCGTGGGTCTGTCGCTACAACCAAGGGCTCTCATGTGCCGCTACAACCAAGCGCACCTCTGTCGTGGGTCTACCGCTACAAACAAGCCCTCCCCTGTGCCGCTACAACCAAGCGCACCTCTGTAACACACCGGGTCGTCCGATCAGCAGTCGTCGGGTCTCAGTCAGCTACACGGTCTCCGTACTCCGCACGCTCGTCTTCGGGAGGGTCCGCTCCATGAGCTACTGGTTGATACTCCAAGTATCACAAAGTCCCGCAAGGAAGTATCTCAAAGGACCACCTCGTCGTAGGGGTCTCAACGGAACAGACGACGTGTCAATCGGGCGCCCGGTCTGCGAGTTACTAGCGTTTTCGTCCTAGGGGTCTAGTTGGTTTCGTGCGCGAACCAATCCGGTCCTAACTCAACTATACCCCGAACACTCATAGGGTATACTCATAGGGACCGTTTCTCAACGAGATCACCAACGCCGCTGACGGTTCGTCAAACAGACGTTATGTCAGAAAGGTGTCAGCTTTTCTGTTCCAGGGGCTCGATTGGATTTCGGGTACAACCCAACCCGGCTACTATCCATCTACATCCAAAACTCGGGCGGAGGATGCCATAAGTTCTGTCTCATCAAGAGGAAAGCAACGAGACAGACGGCGCGTCAATCGGACGCTCGGTCTGTGACTTATTGGCTTTTTCGTTCCAGGGGCCCGGTTGGTTTCATGAGCGAACCAACCCGACCACACTCCGACGGCATCCAAACCTCGAGCGGAGTAAGCCAAAAGATCCGTCTCACTTATTGGAATTCAAAAAAGCTGACGGCATGTCAATCGGACGTCCGTAGCTCAAGATATGAGCGTTTCCGATCCGAGGGCTCGGTTGGTTTCATGTACGAACCAACCCGGCCGAACCCAAAGTAATCTAAAACCTTGAGTGTGATGTAACGAAACGACCGTCTCGATCCAAGGATTGTGTTTCCACTAACGGCGTGTCGTTCGGAGGCCCGTAGCTCATGTTATGGCCATTTGAATGAAAACCGTCCGAAGATGGGGGGTCCAGCCCCGGGCCGACCCGGCCCGACCCCCCTGGGTGGCCGAACCTGGTCCGACCCGATCCGACCCGTTCAGACCCGGTCGGACCGGTCTGGCTCGGCCCGCCCGGCCCAGCTCGACCGAGCGGCCGAGCGGCCGACGCGGGGGGAGCCACCGCCCCGCGTGACACCCCCGCGGCACCCGCGGGGAGTCGGCCAGACAGCCGGATGCGGCTGAAGCCGCGTCCCGAGTGACGCGGGGGGGAGCCGCCGCCCCCGCGTGACACCCCCGCAACTCCCACGGGGTGTCTCCCTGGCGACCAGATGTGGCTTCATCCGCGTCCCGCACGCGCAGGACCCGCGCGGCCGCGGGTCCGCGAACGCAGCCGCCGCGGCCGGTGCCGTGGCGGTCTCGTCCGGCGGCGCGTCGGGCGCTGCCGCTGGCTTCCGCGGGCCACCGGAGTCGCTCCGGTGGCCCGATTTTCTTCACGTCTGTGCCGCTGCTCCTCCCGGGACTCTCTCTTCACTGAGGAACCATCAAACATCCGTTGTGGCACGTTCCGTCATCGCCCATCATATCCGCACAAAAACGAAGAGTGGCGGAGGGTCGTCGGGCCGTGTTCGTTTGGCCCGTACCCTCCGCGTTAGAGATAAACAATGGGAGGAATAAAGTTCAACACATGAACGCATATCCGAAAACAATTTTTAATGAAATAAAATTGTTTTATAAATCGGGTTTCTCATTTGAACGGAAACAACATGGGAAATAAGAGGTATTTTCAAAAATAAAATCTCTACCTCGTAGTCGTCACGCGTGAGCGTTCTTCACGGAATTGTTCGTCGCAGAATAAGGGGATCGTCGCGTCGTCGCGAAAGGGCGTCGTGTAGTCACGGAAACCGGCGTTGAGTCGGTGAACTCAACGGACATTGAAACAGCAGATTTAATTAAATTAATTAAATCCGTGATTTGGTAAAAACCACAAAGGAGATTAAAAAGAAAATCTGAGACTCTTACCTCAAGCAGCTGATTGATGATCCGTTGCGGAGGAAGAGACGTCGCAGAAGAACATTGCAGGAAGGGAACATCGGCGTCGCGGAACACGACGTCGCGTCGTCAATTTCTGGGTTCGGCGTTCTTCGTCGGAGGCCGGCGTTCATCGTGTTCTTCGCATTCTTCGCATTCTTCACGAAGAAGGACAAAGGCACGAGGACTCTGTCAAACCTCTCAACCAGTAATCCTTCAAAAAGACTGGTTGGTCTTATTTTATTATTATGCCAACCAACGAAAAAGGGGTAAGTAACGACCCATCAATTCGTTGAATTAATTCAACGAAAGAAACAGCTCATTTAATTTATGAAATAAACCGCCTAATTAAATGGTCTGTTAAGAATTTAAGAAAACGCGTCAGTTGACATTCATGATGATGGGTTTTCGCGGGTGTGTTACTTAGCGGAAAGAAACGGCGGGGCTAGTGCGGGCCCCACCTCACAAATATCCTACCGAGAGGGTAGGATATTTCTGGATAGTCCCCTATCCGCTACAACTCAGTTTATGTGGCTTCCAAGTGGCTTTAGGTGACTTATGTGAAATAAAATAAAGTTGTCGTAAAATTATTTTATTTCGTAACTTTAAGCCCGAAAATTAAAAACCATACCCGAGCAAACGCAACTCCGGAAAAGGCGTTTCTAAGAAAATACCGGCGCTGCGATTTCATCGGTTCCCTCAGAATTTGATTCCGGGCACCGGTTCAAAAGTTAGAAAAACTCGCTCATCCGTTCACTGAACGTACCCGAGCCAAACTTCAGAAAATGATTCCGGGCACACCGGGCCTCTGAATCAGGTGCCGTTAGAAACTGCGCTCTTGTAAAATTCCAAAGAAAATTAAGAAAAAAAATTCCTTGAAATTTACGGGTCTTTACATTAGTGTAGAATAATATTCGTCTTGTGTGTTCCTTTTTTATCCCTATAAGGGTATTGTGTGGAATTATTCCCTCAATAATGGATTGTTATTCTCTCTCCAAATTAGTATTGTATAGACATGAATCCATCAAAGATTCATGGGGTGGAGTCTTCTATCATATTTTTACCCTATGTAGGGTTATTGGAATAGTAAAGACCTAATTTCTTGGGCATAAAATCAACTACATAGTTGGAGATTCCATATAGTGTTTTCTGTGTTCCCCACGACCACCAGGATTGATCACCAATATATGTATCAATATTTATAGATTTCCAATGATCCCTTAATATTTGGTGGGTCCTTGTGAGAATTACCTCTTATATGAGCATCATCAATGGAAGCATGGATCATGCAGTGAATTATCCCAAATGAGCATTATGCCAAAGCCCCAAGTAGTATCCTATGGATAGAAGTATGATTAATACCTCTTGAGACTGGGAGAATATGTGGGTTGTTTCTCTTATAATTATGTCTCATATTTTGATTTAAATTCCCTTGTGATGATGATCTTACTACTCAAAATTATTTATGTTTGGTGATTTTGGGGTGTCCTACTATATATGGCTATACTCACTGTTGCATAAGCTCTTCACGCATAAGACAATTAATATGAAGAAAATGACACTTATTTTGAATCCCTTTGAGGACCACGAGAAGGCATATCATAGTATTCTCTATAAATATTATAGTTTTACAAGGAGTTTAATTTTAAAATAGTATCCTCCTTCTAATAATTTTGGAATCCATTCTAATTTATGTTTGTATTTATTTGAAATATTCTTCCTTACAACATTTTTGTTGTAGTTTGATTATGGGATAGATATTATTCATACAATATGGAATCATCTATACTATACCATTCCATATTATATAGTAATTTTAAGATGTGATTGTGTGTACAAGTACAACGGCTAAGGTCTCCCATGTGTGAGATATTCTTACTCAGTAATGGTATCCATCCCTTCTCCAATTGGAGGTAGTATTGGGCTGGAACACTCAACCTACCACAAACTAGGATGGCCTTGGTGGGTAAGGTCATAATAATAAAACATTAAAGACAAGTGATGATAAAAAATCCATTTAGAGAAACATAGAGCACATATATGGGATCATTTGGGCCAATAATAATATAGGTTTGGTGAGGGATGTTCTCAAATTCCCACATCTAATGTAGGATGGAACATATATAAATATATCTATAATGTTATTATCGTATAAGGAATAATGATCATTATTTGAAGTCCAAGAAAAAAATTCTAATTTGTATATCTATTACTAATTGATGTCTTAAAATATCCCCAAATATATCATGTAGACAAGAAATCTTGAGTGATCAGTGCACAATATCCCTCCAATGAGACACATGATATATTCACACATGTGATTCATGAATGTTTTGTCATTTTCATCATAGATTAAATTTGTGAAGTTCATGTCAAGTCATTAGATAAATAGATTACTATAATTTCTAGATATGTCATCATACTGAATGTCTATAAATTTTAATCTATGTAATACCTCATTCTATTCTCTATGGTTAGGTCCTATAACTACATCAACCTAAAAAGGTACACAAAGAATAAATTAAACATCCACTATAGTGATGTTCACCTTTCTCTCTCTCTCTCAAGAAAGTGTAATGTTTCAGTCTCAGTTCTCTATCTCTCAACAAGTGAAATAATGATATGATGATTAAGAAATGTATATTCATATACGAAGATCCTATAAAATCCAGAACATCTTAGGTATGATATAATAAAAGGTGGAGGTGTAATGTGATGATATTGGTGCACTCCACACACCCATACACATTGGACCTCATGACCATATATCACCATACATGAAACATATAAATATTAATCAATGAAAAGTGTTTCATCCACTATCACAATGCATAAAATTAAACATCTATTTAGTAAAATGAAATAAATATTAATTAAAATTAATAGATAATATTTTTTCCTTATGGTTTGTATATTTAAAAATACATTTTTTAAAATATTTTTAGATATTTGTACGTACAATTGACTTATTATATGAAAAAATATGAAATTATATATTTATATTTAATTTTAAATTATACTAAAATGTTAAAAAAATGTAAGCTTTAAACATAATAAAATCCACATGACATTAATACCTATGAATAAATGTTGTTCCCACTGAAAAAATAAACGAAGACGCATAAAATGAGGTTGAAATTCCATCAAATGTTGAAAAATTAAAGTACCCAGACAACAAACTTAGTTTTGGGGACTTTCCATATATTTTATAACCTCTAATTAATGTTAGAGTAGCACTCCATAAGGCCCCAAAACCAAGGTAATTTCAAAAAAAATTGTTTTTATATATGATAGATCCCCAAAAATTGTGATCTTAAGTTATGTTTGATTGAAATTTAAGTCATTTTTTCAACTTATCTTCTATCATTCTTTAATTTATTAAATCATTATGCCATTAAAATTTTACTAAATGGCCTTTAATAAATATTAATTAGAAAATAATTAATAATTTTTTTTATTATATAATACATTTTTGACTAAATATCATATATGTTAATTGAAAATGCCTATATAGTCGTAAATAAATCATACATAATAAAATAAATTATATTTATATGAATATAAAAATATGTAAATATATTAATATATTATTTGTAATGATAAATTTTATTCTATGAAGTATTCATTTTATCAGTGCTAAAATATAACTAATAAAGTTCATCCTTTTGCAGTTTGAAAAATCACAGATAAAAGAGACCTTAATGAGGGATTTTAGTTAGTGTTGATAATGGGTCCCAGTTTACCATTTATTTTTTTCAATAATAAAGGTTAGTTCTTGGTATCCCATGTTTGTTTTACCTTCAAATCATATTTAACAATATATAAAAATTTGTATATGAAATATTTTATATGTTGTATCCTTTATCTATTTTTATACGATGTTGATATAGGGAAACCGTTATTATTACAAAAAAATAATTAAAAATATATCCCATTATTAATGATAAAATAAAGAACTCATTAAGGGAACCATTTCATTAGTTCTTTTTTAGCATTCATAAGATTAAGGTGGGTTCTTGATAGAATAAACTATGGTCTATGAAATTAATTTTTTTTTGGAAATTAATCATCGCAATATTAACACTATTTTTTCGATAGAGAACGTTGAGGTGGGTTCTTGACAGTACAACCCACAATAAATTATGTGTCCCCTAAACTCGATATACATGGGAAATACATCATCTAATCCATCGTTTTATTATAGGTAATCATTTATTGATTCTACAATTGTCATTTTTTTAAATATTTTCTAGAGATAATTGAAAATTTCTTTAATATTAATAGATTAAAAATAATATTGAATAATTTTATTCAAATTTTAAAAAAATGTTTTCAGAGAAAGGTTATATAGCTCTACTTTATAATAAATTACATACAATCTGTTTTTCATAAAAACTTGTCATATTTCCTAGTTTTGAGATGATTCAATCATTGTTCTTTCATGATTTAATTGTCACCATCATCAGAAATTCATTTCTTAATAAGATAGATTTCAATATAAATTTTCTACTTGAATTGAATTATTTAGAAATATAATATATGATTTTTATAATTTTATCGATTCCAAGGCTTCATGATATTTTCATAAAAAACTAAAAAATATTAAATTCATGTGTTAAATATAAAACTAAGTTTTTATATATTTTGGATTCATTATTTTTTAAAAAAAATAAAAAAATTATTCGTTTTTTATATTGGGAAATGGAATTGATTTCAAAATACTACTTAATGTTATCAATTATTCAGTTTTGATTGTATGAATTCATTTTGAACATTTAATTATTATGGTATACAATCGAATGGATTTGTGAAAAAACATTATAACAGTTTAATGGATTTTATTTCTAATTCTTTTTACTGTACTGCACATCGAGGTCATGATTTTTTTTTCCTCCACTACATTTTACCTTTCATAAGGTGGGTGGTCTCCACCACCATGGTTTCTGATGTTGAATCCATTATTGAACTGATTCTATTGGAATTAGGTTCCTCATTACTTGGATTACTCCTTGGAACTCTTATCCTAGTATAATTCTCCCCCAGAGTTTTGAGTTGTGTTCATGAAACTCATTCCTATAGCCATCTGGATGCAGACACTAGTTAGTTTTTATTCTTCTGACTCAATAGGGTAGAATCCTATAGTCATATTTCATGGTAATTTTGGGAATCATTGAGCATAAATAGACATTGTAAATATTGGGAACCTATAAATTCTTACCATTTTCGAGTTGGGGAATCTCATATGAGAGTAATTTTAGGTGCGTAACCTAAGGTGTCCCATGTCGGCCATTTTTTTAAGGGAGTAAGTCATTCGAGTTTCATTTCCACATGAAAATCATGTTTATTATATGAGGTAAATGTTATTATATGTATTTTGGGGTCCTATATTTAAGGTCATGTTGTGACATGTTGGTCCATAATTTAAAGACTTATGGAGACATTTCACATATACACTTGTTATGTACTAGGTCATTGGGTGGCATCATATAGAGACACTGAGATCCAATGGGAAGATTGTGATTGTATGATAAGCGATTAAGTGAGTCCCCAATGGGGAATGTGATCATACATTATGGTTTTTGTGAGGATAAGTGTGTCCACATGAGGGAAGATTACCACAATTTAGTGTTTTTAAGAGATAAGTGTGTTCCCAATGGGGAAAATATTCACACAAAATGATTGGAAGTGTCTCCCCATGGGAGGAGATGACCACAATTTATGGTTGTATGTGTGTCCCCATGGGGGAATATGATTGAACAATGGGTTAACCACTTTCCCAGAAGAACACATGAAGATTTAATGGTGATGATGTGGGATTAGGATTAATCCTTAGGACAGTATCCCAAATAGAAGGGTTTTCATGAATGAACCGAGGGTGGAATCCAACATAAAAGTTAATGAGACATGGATCGAAACACATGTAGTTTGATAGCATAGTTTTAGGAATTGTGATAGTGACAGTCCATGAGGTATAATATCTTAGGGTAAGGACACTCATGAAATGGAAGGAGTGTCACCGAGAGATGGTGTGGGGATTATGAAAATGGGATTCCCAATAGGTGTGGTATCATCCCTTTAAATCCATTCTTGTGGAATATTTTATTCATTACATATGGTGAGCCTATAATTTAACACCATGTACTGAGGAAGTGTTCATGAATATTAATGTCGTACGACTAGGATGTGGTGTTATGTTGTTTAACATCATGCCGCACAGATGTGGTGGGGACCTATTCCCAATGAGTAAATATCCATGTAGTGTAGTAGGATACGAAATTAACCATCATTATAGGGATTGTGAATTAGTTTCCATTGATGATTTAACCTAAAGGAATTATATTCCTAGTGTGCAGGCAACTCTGGATGACATAAGGTTGTAACACTACCATGGTGAAGTGGTGAATATGGGTCTCAACATTAGGGTTCCCATGAATATTATAATGACCCATTGGGGTAAAAATACATAGAAACAAATTCAATAAAACCATCTAGGTTGTTCTATGATCAAAGGTGTCAGACCCTAGGGTCGAAGATATCAGTTACACAGAAGGACGTGTTATTAAGGAATCATGTTTGGATTGGTATTAGAAACCCGAGCACTCAAAATTCATGAATCTATTTCTCAGGAAATGATGAAAAATAGAGAGGCCTAATAGATGGGTTTCATGAAGCTTAGGGTTTTGTAAATGTTGAGGCTCTCACAAAATGAAGGGGTCTCACGAAGGAAAATCTTTTGCAAAATATGGTAGACTTTCCTTGGATTATTTTCTTGGTCCCTATGGGGAATATTTCACATGGGATAACTATCTCCTAAATCCCAAAGAGTCGCAAAGGGAATCTTTCTAATATAATGGTAATGTAAATTAACAAACGTAATATATACCATGGGTCATAGCTCTCAATAAATCATTAGATACTAGATCACGAAAAATGACTACCATTATGAATCAATCCACTCTTCTTATCATCAAGTATATTGTTTTATGAATTCAGAGTCTTTTGGAAGTCCAATGTTCATGGACATTTAGAATTTGTATAAAGTGACATATTAATATATTTTATAGATGATTAGGGATGATTTTGAGGAAAAATCACCTCATAAATATGATTCATGAATGCTTTGTGATGAGGGGTCATCATGACCATAATTACATTTTTTGAACGTTAACTGCTCAAATATTCATGGAGGATGGAGGAATTTTATGAGTCTATTTTAATTTTTTGAGGTCATGAACTTGATCAATCTAGGGCCTTTGGTATATTTTTTCTTTGGTTGGATCTGGATTCTCCTCGAATTGTTCACTATTCCTTGATTTCTACCATTTTGAAGGGTTTTTTTCAATGCCAAAAATGTCTCCCGGAAAATGGGACCTGATGCGGTTGAGGTGGATTAAATTATGAGGTCAAACTACCAAAAATGGAAATCTATGATCCCTATTCATGAAATAGAATGGTACCTATGAATATAAATTAGGGTGGGGTCCTAGGGTGGCCTTGATCTTTTCTTGTATGATATGACCTTTCTCTCTTTTTGGGAAACTCTAGATCTTCCTAAGCATTCAGTGATGTCTATCCTTGCCACCCAAAAAACATTCCACTTCCACTACTTGTTCTTCTGAAAAAATATTAATTTTGTAGATAGTGAACTTTATTGAATGCGACCTTAATGAGAAAGACCTCAATGAACCAAAATCTAAAAATTATCATTGTCCCGAAGATGGTTGCTGGAAGCGTTACGGATTTGGAAAAAGGAGGGTGAGTGATGGAAACATAATTATTAGTGAAATATTAACTATGGAGTAAAATTGTGATACTCTTACTAAATTACTAAAAAAATAAAAATATGAATATTTTATTAGAAAAAGGTTTAAATTTTATGGATTGTGGTCTAGGGATGATGTGTTCAACCCCAGTGCCAATCGATATGAGCTTGTTTACAAGTTCAAAAACTCACTCAGGTTTTACCAGTGGAATAGGTCTATCATGGGTCATTATTATATAACCATAAATTCATAGTAATTATATGTTGTGGGAAGACCGTATCTTTTGACTAAAAATTAATCTTTTCATAAAAATATCAAAATTCATAACACGTCATTTTTTATATATATATGATTGAAAACTGAATTCAATTTTATTAATTTCAAATTCCAAATTTTATAGATTCAATTTTTTGATTAAAAACATAAATTATAATGATTTCTCTATTATAACATGATGTTTTAAAATATTATGTATTATTATTATTATTTTATATTATTTAATAACTAAATTTGTGTGAACTAATTATTAATATCAAATATAATTTATCAATACCAAGATTTTGTTTCTTGAAATATAAATTCATATCATGTAAAAAAAAATTAGAAAACTTCTATTTTAAACAATAAATGATTTTATTAGTCATTTTAGGTAAACTAATTGAATTTAATTCATATTAAAGTTATAATTTATTTTCTATATACATATAATTCATAAATTAATTACTTACACTACAAGAATAACAGCCTTTTGCGATGGGCTATTTGCGGCGGGATTAAGTCTCGTCGCAAATAGTCTTTCCCAGAGGTTATTTGCGACGAGATTTTGGGGTCCCGTCACAAATAGTGATGTGCAGTTTGGCGCGGGTTGCAACCTAAATTGTGGGATGGTTATTTGCGACGGGGGGATCCCCCCATCGCAAATACTATGCCCATCGGAGGATATTTGCTACGGGGCCCATCGCAAATACCAGCAGCGGTAAATGGGTTTTTGTGACGGGTTGTTGTCCCGTCGCAAAAGGTGTCAGCAATTCATTTTTTGTGACAGGTTTACCATCACAAATAGGCCAATCGCAACTAATCTAACCTATATATATACCCCCTCCCTCCGTTTTTCTTTCTCTTCCCTTCATTTCTCACTTCCTCTCTCTCTCTCTCTAAACTCTATTTTCAGAGTTAAAATTTCTCTGAGTTTGTTTTTTTTATGGAGAATCTGTGAAGTTGCTTACATCAATTGGAGATCATGTTTAAGGTATTTATATTTTATTTAATTTAGTATTTATTTCATTTTTTATTTTAATTTAATTTATTTTTGATTAGTTAAATTAGATTAAAATTGTTTTTTTATCTGTATTTTTTTGTAATACTAAATTGAAATTATTATTAATACTAATTCTTGATAATTAGTAAAAAATATCAATTATTAACGAAAATTAGTCTTTTTTATAAATAATTATTTGCAATTAGAAATTAATAGTTGTAAATTGTAGTTAGTAGTAATAATTAGTAATAATTAGTAATAATTAGTAATAATTAGTAATAATTCGTAATAATTAGTAGTAATTAGTAATAAATTGTAATAAATAGTAATAAATGGTAATAAATAGTAATAAATAGTAATATTTAGTAATATTTAGTAATAATTAGTAATAATTAGTAATAAATAGTAATAAATAGTAATAATATAGTTATAATTAGTAATAATTAGTTATAATTAGTAATAATTAGTAATAATTTGTAATAATTAGTTATAATTAGTAAAAATTAGTAATAATTAGTAATAATTAGTATTAATTAGTAATAATTAGTAGTAAATAGTAATAAATAGTAATAATTAGTAATCATTAGTAATAATTAGGAATAATTAGTAATAATTAGTAATAAATAGTTATAATTAGTAATAATTGGTAATAAATAGTAATAATTAGTAACAAATAGTAACAATAAGTCATAATCAGAAATAAATAGTAATAAATAATAATAAATAGTAATAAATAGTAATACATATTAGTAATTAGTAATAAATAGTAATAATTAGTAATAATTAGTAATAATTAGTAATAATTAGTAATAAATAGTAATAAATAGTACTAAATAGTAGTAAATTGTACTAAATAGTAATAAATAGTAACAAATAGTAACAAATAGTAATAATTAGTAATACATAATAATAATTAGTAATAACTAGTAATAATTAGTTATTATTAGTAATAATTAGTAATAATTAGTAATAATTAGTAATAATTGGTAATAATTAGAAATAATTTGTTATAATTATTAATAATTAGTAAAAAATAGTAGAAAATAGTAATATGTAGTAGTATGTAGTAATAAATAGTAATAATTAGTAATAATTAGTAATAATTAGTAATAATTAGTAATAATTAGTAATAATTAGTAGAAATTAGTAATAATTAGTAATAATTATTAATAAATAGTAATAGATAGTAATAAATAATAATAAATTCTAATAATTAGAAATATATAGTAATAAATTGTAATAAATAGTAACAAATAGTAATAATTTGTAATAATTAGTAATAATTAGTAATAATTAGTAATAATTAGTAATAATTATTAATAATCAGTAATAATTAGTAATAATTAGTAATAATTCATAATACTTATTAATAATCAGTAATAAATAGTAATAATCAGTAATAATTAGTAATAAATACTAATAAGTAGTAATAAATAGTAATAATTATTAATAATAAGTTATAATCAGTAATAATGAGTAATAATTAGTAATAAGTAGTAATAATTAGTAATAATAGGTAATAATTAGTAATAATTGGTAATAATTAGTAATAATTGGTAATAATTAGTAATAATTAGTAATAATTAGTAATAATTAATAATAATTAGTAATAATTAGTAATAATTAGTAATAATTAGTAATAATTAGTAATTATTAGTAATAATTAGTATTAATTAGTATTAATTAGGAATAATTAGATGCGGTTGCAAAATTTATGGCTATTAAATCAAATAATGCAATGTCAAATACAATTTTGACCAGATTTTTTCTTTGGTTAAACCACTATTACTTGAAGGAAATGTTTTTCATGAAAATTACTATGAGAGAAAGAGGTGGGTTCGTAATCTAGGCCTTAGTTATCGGAATATTCATGCATGTCCATATGATTGCATCTTATATTCTGGTGAAAATGATTCATTGGATAGTTGTCCCATATGTGGACAATCGATGTATAAAGAAGCTCAACCAGCGAAATCTAGACGGATTCCAGTAAAAAAAGTTGAGATATTTCCACCTTACACCCAGGTTGCATCATTTATTTATGTCTTAGAACACATAGTCAATGATTTCAAGGCATAAAACCAAAATTTCAACTGATAAAAGTTTTAATCATCCATCTGATGGTGATTCATGAGAACATTTTGATCGTCTGCATCTGTTTTTTTCTTTAGAAGCTTGAAAAGTGATATTGGGTCTTTCTACTAATGGTTTCGGTCTATTTGGTTCTTATGGTAGTCAGTATTCATGTTGGCCTTTCTTTATAACTCCGTACAATTTACCTCCATGGATGTTGATAAAGGAGCCCTATATCTTTTTGACTTTATTAATCCTAGTACATCCGAAAAAGAATATTGATGTTTATTTGAAACCATTGATTAATGAGTTAAATGTCTTGTGGGGTGATGGTGTTAGTATATATGATGTTGTAGTGAAACAAAGTTTCATATTAAAAGGTGCATTGATGTGGATGATTAGTGAATTTCATTCATATGGCATGTTATCTGGCTGTAGTACACATTATTCGAAATCATGTCCTTATTGTATGAAACACAAAAAAGACTTTATTCTCATCACTAGAATAAAACTTTCTGATTTTGACTATCATCGCTGATTTCTTCCAACCGATCATCCTTCTCGGAGGAAAAAATATCATTTCAGAAAAGGAATAATTGTAAGGGATGAAACTCCAAAAATGATCTCAGGTACATAGTTTAAATCAGTTGTATTTTCATTACCTCCCATCACATTTGGGCCAACAGTAAACCAACAGAAAATTCATGGCTTTGGAAAAAACATAATTGGATAAAATAAAACAAAAATTGGATCTTCCATATTGGTCTCATTTGTTAGTCCGCACATGTTGGATGTCATGCATATTGAGAAGAACTATTTTGATAATTTATTTCATAATGTTTTGGATACACTGGGTAAGACCAAAGATACTATAATGCACAATTAGATCGTGCCCAAATTTATAGGTGACTAGAACATGAACTATTTGAAAATGTCAGATCACAGAGGTTAATGAAGCCAAAAGTAGCTTATACATTGTCCATAGAGAGTCGATTATTATTTTGTTAGTGGATTTCAGATTTGAGACTTCTAGATGGTTGTGCTTCTAATTTGGGCAGATGTGTTAAGAAATGTTATATTACTGGATTAAAAAGTCATGATTGTCATGTTATAATGTATAGACTTATGCTTATTGGATTTAGAGGTTTGTTGAATTGTATGATTTGGGATTCGATAACAGAAATATCATATATATTTTTCGAGACATTTGTGTAGTGAAAACAGACTATGATGCCCTATGAAAACTGGAAGAAGATGTTGTTCTAATTATATATAAACTGTAAAAAAGCTTTCCACATGCTTTCATTGACTCAAGGGAACATATGATAGTACATTTTCCACATGAAGTTAAATATGTAGTTCCAGTACAGTTTCGATGGATGTACCTATTCGAGAGATGTGTAAAGAAATTGAAGAAAAATGTACGTAACAAAGAATTAGTTGAAGGCTCAATTGCTGAAACTTATTTGCAAGAGTAAATTTCTCTTTATCTCTCATTATTTAGAATCTCAATATACCTCAACACACAATATCATGGGACAAAACAAGGGGAATGTTACTGATGAAATGTAAAATAAGTTATTAGTTTTTAATCAGCCAAATCTTGATTTCGGTGGAGTTCATGAATGGTGGATTTCATATGATGAATATCACAGAGCTCATACATATGTTTTGCTCAACTATGAAGAAATAACATCATTTGTACTGCGAGGGCTTCTATCAATTATTTGATGATTTATGTTTCATTATGTGAGCATATTTTATTTGCAGGTTAAATATATAAGTCTTCTTGCAGTAAATGAACTATTTTTACTGGCTCAACAGGCGCATCAGATTTATTACACAAAATAATGTGCTACTTTAAGAGACTTGAGTGATTTTTGGATCATAATAAAAATTAAATCTCAGGAAAGTCAATTTACTGAAACGGAATGTGGTTCCGCTGAAGTGGAAGGAATTGAAATTTTTCAAAAGGCTTCTCAAAATCCATCTTTTTTCACAAAGAGACGTGAATATCGATGATGACACACCACAATTAAGGATCGATGGTGAAGAAGATGTTAATGATATTACAAATAAATTTAAAATTACAAGAGTTGATGAAACTAAAACTCATATGGATATTGATGATACTTAGGAGGAAGATGAAGACATTGACATGGAAAAATATGAAGATGAGGATAATGGTGGACATTGAAATATTTAAATGCTAGATATAATCATAACTAATATATATCTATATAAAATAGTTATTTTCAACTATTTTATAACAATAATCATTTTCTGTTTCAGATGGATCCTGATATATTTCACGAGTTGTAGGAGGATGATCTACTTATGAATGAGGGGGATTTTGAATCATCTGACCCTCAGCCTATTGGCAGTTTAGGGGGTACACAGAGGGGGCGCAGTCTTGCACGACTGATGATTCCTAACCCTATCCCCGAGTGACATCCACGCCTTGGCTTCGATCCACACACATACGGAGGTATATTAACATGTATATTTTAGTTAGATTTCATTAATTTATTTACATATATACTAATTGTTTGATAATCTTTCCTTTTTCACAGTTTGTCACATATAGGTATTGGACAGGGGAGTGCTATCTTACGCAGTTATTTTTATCAACCATGGATTACATGGGAACAGATTCCCATTGATGTGTGGCAGGACATGCTCGATCAATGTCTGTTACGTAAATAAAAATATTTATTTTGAAATTTATATTCTAATAACATGATATTATAAATTATTTTTAAGGTTTAGGGTATCCCATCAATGATATCATGTGTGAAGCTATCCACACAGTATGGAAGGTTTCTATGCATGAGCGGTTCCGTTAGTTTTTGCACAATTTGAGAAGAACAACCATTAAGAAAGCAGGAGTGAGATAATTTGATGAGTCATGTAGAGCCCACCGACCATAGTACATTTTATATCACGTTTGGGATGGATAATGTTTACACTAGTTGGGTGGTGGATTTCAAAGGAGATCTTCAGTGGGACCGCAGAACTGGGGGAGACAGGAGGTGACGCATCGAGCTGATAGTCATATATTCAGTATGTATAGAGAGCATCTGGTAAGTATTTTTTTAATATTTTATATAACTTTCAATAAAAATAGTTCTTTTTATATTTCTCTTGGCATTTGAGCATCCCGATATTATAGAGTTTGACGTTTATCGTAGGATGTACAGTGATCCAGCCACTAGAGAGATTAGAGGTGATCACCAGCGTCGGATTGTAAGTCAGAACGAGGTGACTAAGTAGATGAGTGCTCGCCATTTCGACGAGTAGGAATTGATACAGGTGACTCTGTATGGCTTTGAGAAGGGCCGAGTAATTCCTATCAGCTCTAATTTGACTCCTAGTACTTCTTATGGAATTTCTGCAATGTTGGTATCTAGCTTGAGAGGAACTCGTGGAGAGGCATCATCCTCTGCCTCATAGTATCAGGAGCAGTTACAAACTCAGGATGAGCTTATAGAGAGTTTGCAGAAGCAGCATGAAGAGATGATTCGATGATAGTAGCAGCAGAAATAGAAGCACAAGGAGGATATGCGTCTATTGGAGCAGCAACAGTAGCAGCATCATGAGCAGATAGAGTACATGCGTCGTCTGACTCATATTTTAGGGATGGAGTTTCCTCCACCATCTCCTAAAACTCCTCCACCTCCTCTAGAAGATGACCCCCCAGTGATTGTTTTTTATGTTAAAAACAATTGAACTCAAGATTTTTTGTAATATGAATTATTTACAATTTCTGTCCTCTATATTTGTGAAAATATTATATTTAATTGTTTTTTAATATTTTATTATATATTATTAGTATTATATTGTTTAATATTTGTTTATTTTAATAATATTATTATTATTTTAAGATTTTTTTGAAAATATTGAGAATTTTAATAATATTTTATTTTTTTAATTTTTTTAATAATATTAAAATTAATTTTTTTATTAATCATATTTTTATTAAATATAAATTTTTAGTATTATATTTTTTTAATGTTTGTTTATTTTACTAATAATAATATTTTTTTATTTTTTTTATTATTTTAATAAAAATAATATAATTTTTTCATTAATCCTAATATTATTAAATATTTTTTTATTATGTTTAGTATTTGTGATTGGACCTTTTACAATGGGCTCCCGTCGTAAATAATGTAAATACAATTTTTATTATTAGTATTTTCCACGGGAATAAAATCTCATCGCAAAATGATTTTATATATATAATGTATATAATCGGAGGCTTATTTGCGATGGGACTGTCACAAAAGGTTTATATATTTATAATGCATATAATCAGATGTTTTGTTGCGACGGGGATAATTCCCATGGAAAATAATTTTTTTTGCGATGGGCCCATCGCAAAAATAATGTGTTTACGACGCTGTTTTCTACAATGGGATATTTACGACGGGACCCCGTCACTAAAGGCTATTTGTGATGGGATCCCATCGCAAATAGCCTGTTTCAAATAACTCTAATTCCAACAGTGTTATAGTTATTCTCAAAAAATCAATATCTAGGTTTTAAGGGTCATACTAAAATATTTATATTTTTAACTAAATATGTTGTAGTTTCATTTTTGTTTGGTTTTTTATATAGAGAAAGCTATCGACCACATTGAAATATTTAAGGGTATTAATTTATTATAATTTTGGAATGTTACACCATATGCAAGTTGTGACCCTTATGTTAATGGTGTGAACAACCATAATGAGTGACAATTAAATTAAGGGTGAAACCGCACTTAAGTAAGTGGTGTCCCATATATTAATGGTGTAGTATCCCTTTTGTAAGGTGTGACCATTACATTAAGGGTGAAACCATCCAATTGTAAGGAATGAAATTTTCATAAGGACAATAAGTGAAAAAATAAAAAAAATTAATTAATAGTTAAATTTTCTTTTTTAAATATTTTAAAAGGGGGATATGGGCGTTTTATTGTCTTTATGTGGTAAATCATGAGGATAAATTATCTCATTCAGGGGGATATGTACCTGTTCTTTTCAGAATCAAAATTTATATAATTATAATGAAATCTTAAATTGAATCTAATACTTAGAGATGATATTTCCTTGTTCTCTTTCCCTATTCCTTATTGTCAATTATTGTTGAACTAAGATTGGTCTTTGGTTTTGATTCAACTAAATCATAGTCCAGCCATCTCAATATCAAAGGGTTTTTTTCAGCAGGAATAAAAGAGATCACAAGAGGAATATTTTTCAATGTTTTGTGAGGATTTAAAATGGTGTATCGGTTTGACAGTATTATATTGGTTTTTAGTAATATATGTTAGTTAATATCTTAAATTAAAAGTTATGTTATGTATTTTTGGTGATAATGTTATGAATATATTTTGGGGGTGGTGCACACCCATTTTTTCAATGATTATACAGATAATGTGATGATTGGTTGATCATGGGCGGTGGTGTCCATGATTCATTAAAGGAAGGAAAATATGTATGAGGTAGTTTTTAATGAAATAAAGAAGCATATGGGAACTTTGTATAAGGTTACATTACCTCCCCTTATGGGGGAGATGTAATGGACTAGGCATGAATAACCCCAAGTGCCACCTTAAAATGTAGGGGTGGGTCATAATGGATTTGAGATTCCTTGTATCCTTGGGATTGTTAATTCAGGATTAATGAAATGGTTCCTTCCCATTAGTATTTTATTACCTGGGTGAGTTTACATTAGGTATATATTTTGTATGTTGGGTGAGAGGACTGACCTAGGATGACCTTGGGAAATGAGATAGGCTTAATGTCATATCATATAAGTAATTCTAGTGGGGATAATTCTATTATAATAGTGAGGTGATAATGTGATTATAATAACAATTATGGATGTTATTTCCTCTAAGTGATGGTATTTTTCCCTGTTATAATCCTAAAATCAAGGAACCCATATAGGTTTTTAGTTCCATGGTGGGAACTATGGTTACTTAGTGGGTTCCAGGGTGATATGTTGACCCTAATAAGGGATAGGGTAGGAATGTGTGTGGTTTTAACTTCGGTTTTCACCTTATAATCCGATGGTTGATGATGTTATCTTGATGTGGTTATAGAGATTATTATTTGAGATAATATGGGAGGGATTCACTACCATATAGAATTCATGAATGAATTAACAAGATGATTAGGATTCAGCATTATGCTAGATAATTGGAATTTCTTTAGAACTTACCTATGATTCAGTTTTATTCTTGGTACAAGGAATTACAATGATGTGTGGGATTCATCTCTATATTCCTGATATAATAGAATTATAATAATATTACTTATGATTTAGCTATATAAATAATACATGGAATTCCCATGATTTCTAGGATTTATCTCTTTGTGTTAGATACTATGGAATGTTTCCGGAGCGAGGCATACCCCCCTAAACTGTGTTCCCAATGATTCTTATGGCTTGGCCCAATGGGAATTATCAATCCCAGTGGGTTAAAAAATCATACTAATTGAAAAATGAACACTATAGGAATGTTTTTAAGGAAAAATAATTTAATATGAAATATAACTCTTCTAGGAATTATGGAATGACATGTCCATACATGATATGTCATATCCATAGAAAATAAATTGTTTCAAAATCTAAATAAGAAAAATAGAACACAAAAAATATAAAAATGAAACTTGAAATAATTAAAATAAGTATAATAATAATGTCAAATGAAGCCAAATAGAAGACTAATATGGTTGAAATATCAGAAACACTATAATAAAATACGAAAATAACTAAAAAATCTTCATGTGTCCTTGTGGTCACCAACAATCCTCAACACCATCATAACTCAACAATGATCAAGGATAAACTATAAATTAAACCTGAAATATAAAATGAATGAGAATGAAGTCCTATAATAATTATTTATAAATCACACCCCATTTACAACCTTTATATAAACTATCAATTTCAATATATTTTGAATAATATTTAGAAAGTAGGCTTCCAATCATATTCCAAATGAAATCATAATAGATTTAGAATTTAGATAACATTCTTTTAAAGTAAATAATTTATTCTTTCCAAGAAACCCATTATTTTAAGACCTCTAATAAAAAAGAATCATTATCCAAATAGTGAAATTCCATTTTAATGAGATAAACTATTTTTTCCTAAAAAGGTTTATTATAAAATTACCATAGAAAAAAATAAAGATGATATAAGAAAAATTTATCCAAGAATAAGTGATCAGAGGAACACCATAGAGATAAGTTGGTATTTATAAAAATACTAAAACATTATCCATAATACCAGTCCACCTCGTGTAATACAAAATCCATAATGCTTAGTTGTACCATACCTAACCCAAACAGAAGGAAAATCCCAAAGTAGGGAAGGATCCAAACTAAGGGACACTATCCATATAATGATCATATGATACTTACCCAATGGAATATGGATGACCTAATAGCAATTCTAGTTTTCCCATTACATGTGAAAGGGAGGTGTTAAAACCAATAGTAACAAGTAGTGACATGAAAAGAATACATACATATTCATAGGTGTATATATTTATAAACATAAAATAAGTAGGAACCATGATCATTATAAACCTCTAAAAACAATTTTATTCTAAGGAACCCATAAATTTCAATATAAACATAATTTTCCCTAAAAAGTAATCAATAACGTCATCCATAAGGGGTATGGATCAAACATTTAATATTTATATGAAACCAATATTAAAAGTGATAACCATTACTCAAACTCATTTATTTTAAAATCATTATCTATGAAATTATATATCAAACAACTCAAAAAATAATATAGAATATCCAAAACATTTTAATTGTTTTATGTGACCATTTTTTAAGAAATAAGCACAACATTAAAATACAAGTAACCCCTTTCAAGTTAGTTTAAGGATGAAAACACTATTTAATAATTCAAAATCACTATGTAATGGATATTTTGGAAATTTTTCAAACAATACATATTGAAAATTGAAAAAAAAACTAGATTTAATTATATTCATAAATAGAGTAACAATTCACATTAAAGAAAACCAAGTGGTTACCTATTTTACTTATTAAAAATTTAATAAAAAAATGATATTCTATCAAAATATATAAAACATGAAGAAAAAAAATTAATCAATGCTTCTAGAATCATAGATTATAATATAGGGAAAATTTAAATTAAATATTTTCTTTCATGAAGATATGTATTATAATATCCTTACATGGAAAAAATGATCCTTAGGGAACCATTGTGAATCATAACTTCAGAAACTCCCCCTCCCCCATAAAAATCAAGGAAATTGTGACCATGGTCTTTGAGGCCTGATTAAAGAATGAAATACGAGGTATAATTATGAACAATAGGATATGATATGATTCAAAGGTATGTACCTTAAATAACCACCCTTCTGTATTGAGGAAACCCAATTAAAATCACTCTATAAGAGAGAATAATTAATAGGAAGTAAAATGGGGTTGAGACATCAAATGAGGGGTGAAAGAGACCCCAAAAAAACTAAAATAGAATAGTTGAAATAATAGAATCATTATTAAAACAATTCAAACACCAACAATGCCGCAACCCTATTTTCTAATGTGTGGTTCCCCTTTCCCAATAACCCCTTTGATGTATCCCTCCTTCAATCATATTGAGGTTCCATGAATTGTTGGGATACTACTCCAAAGGGACCCATAGATCCATGTTAAATCTAGAAGGACACCGCATAGTACTTCCCCAAGAGAGAGGGATATACCCTTGTATCCCTTGGCCATAAATTGGCCTACAACACCAGTGTAAGGGTAAAATTAGTTACCTTAATACACCATAGGTTAACCATGGGATAAACCTTATGTCCACTCTATGAAATAGTATAGTCTATAGCCTGGATCCATTTCTCTCCCATAGAACTCTAAAAAAATTCGAAACCCAAGAAATAAGAGAAAATAAGTTACAAATTAATAATAAATTAAAATATATGGTAAAGTGAGGTTGAGGTGCGACAATTATCTCCAACTTAAAACTTTCTACCCCCAAAAATCTCCATTATATTTAGTTGATCAATAGAAAGTAAAATATTTAACTTCTTTTGACATGAATCACTGCTCAAAACTAGGGAACACCACATAACAAACACCACAATAAATTTTATAACACTAAATCGTATAATAAGTACACAAAAAAAAGCCATACCCCCAATGAACCTTTAAAAACACAATTAATGACTAGATGAGTCATGGTTAGCAAAACTACCATATCCACCCATCAATATTATAATTATACTAAAAAATCAGTGATCCTATGAATTAAATAGTCAGTAGATGGGTAATGAAAATGAGGGATTCAACTCAAGTACCACAATTGAGAGAACATTCACAACTATAAAAGGAAAATTTTAGATACCACAAATAAAATTTAGAGTTCCCATTATATTTAATGTTCTACAATAAAGGATAAAACATCACATTAATTAATGTTAAATGGGGTAAAACGTGTAAATTAATGAAATAAGGAATAAATATTACCTCAAAACCCAAATTAATTGATATAAAATTTATCAGGATAATCCCAAACCCATAATTCTACTCCCTCCATGAGAGACTGCTTTGAAAAATATTTTTAGATTACTCAAACTAGAAAACCCATAATTTTTCATCAAATCATTCTAACATAAAGGATTTTTAAAACCTAATTTTTTGCACTAATGGAACACTATGATACCACCATGGGAAGATTCCTATGAGATTCCAAAGGAAATCATAATACCACAACCTATCTTCTTAAACATGGTATACTATTGATTTTTATTACTAGATCTCCTTTCACTTCCCTTGAGAATAGAGGAAGTCATATTCACTTCATAAAATCATATAAAGACATCCCTATCCTAAACCACCTACCTTAACATTTCTATATATGATGTCAAACCTAACTCTAATAACCTCAGTTGAATATAGATATGAAGAGCACATTTAAAATACCAACCATTCAAAGAAACAATAAATTCAATCATTTGATTATAAGGACATATATCACTGATATGGAAGACATAATCCAACACTGATCGATCACCATGATGAATGTAGTATAACTATATAAACTTTTCCAATATCATGAATTCATAGAAATATCACTAGATGGACAAGGACTTAAAACTCTCCTATGAATGTTCAGCTCAGGGATCATCCTAAATAATGGATTTTCACCACTTTCAACTCATACCTTCAAGCATAAATGTCGTGAATTTGATCTTTAGAGAATAAATATAATACAAGAAACAAAAATAACCTTTCAAAACTTTTCATCCAATCTTTTCATTCAAATGTATCTAGATAACCCTAAAATTGGGGTGACTCAACTTCTATAAATCTGAAAGGAAATATTTAGTTTGACCAATTGATGGTTATGCAATGTAAAACCACCCATAATGTTTCCTTAGGAATACATCAAGACATGGTGTGGGTGTACTAAAAAAAATAATAAAATCAAAAAAACATAATTTAATCAAATCTCAATATCAAAATCTCATGGATACAAACCCTATGGTATTAAAATAATATCAATAAATAAATTCTCAAAACATAGTTATAAATCTACCCACCCAAATAAAAAAGAACATTTAATAAAACACAAAAATTATTCATTCCTCCATGAAAAAAACTATATCATTTTGATTATAATAGGTCATGAATTCCTTTTTTGAAACCATTTTTTCTTTTTAAAATTTTATACTAACCCACTTTATAATTGAAATTCATTGAGTACTTAGGCTCCACATGGCATGGAAAACCATGAAAGGTCAATGTGTACTATCAATTAAACTCCTATTGTTATTTTTAAAAACAAAAAAATATATCCAAACAACTCATACTATATAATAAAATCCTAAATAACTTGAACTAAATTCAAAATATATTAGAAATAAATTAAAACAACCAAAAAAACACGTCTCAAAACCGAAATTCCCTTCACAACTTGAGGTTCAATAATAAATATTATGCTTCAAAACTTATTCATAAATATACACAATGTTTCTATAGTCTTAAATATAATCTAGGTTCACTGATAAAATAAAAAACCATATATAATAACATTTTATCATGAACTAAAACCATCAACCACAAAATCAGTCACTCAAACATTCATGTAGAAAGTCTCAAAAGATATTCTTGATCCCCATGGTCAAGAAATAAGAACCAAGGAATAAAAATTAATAGGATGGGATTAATTTAACATAATTAAAATATTTTAACATTCAGTGGAACTCATCAAGAAAGTATGTCATAACCCATCCATACATTTGATGTCAAATCCAAACAAAATTAATGGTTTCAAATTATAAATGAGGGAAACAAATCATAAGAAAGATAGATATCTAACTCATCATAATCAAAATATTGTAAGGAATAATCTTAGATATAGAAAATAATAATGTTGATATAGTCGACACATTAGTAGTAATACAATAAAATACAAAAATACACGATATAGTCTCCATGTGACTGAATGGTCCCAAATAATCCTTAACACTGTTATCACTCCAAGAAAAATAAATTTTTAACCTAAACCAAAACATTAAATTTAAAATGTGTGAAGAAAAATACCATTAGTAATTAAATTTAAACCACACCTAATGCATAACCTTTACATAAAAAATATATTTCATGATATTTTTAAATACATTTTTAATGTAGGTTTATTTTCTTATTAAAAACCCAATCATGGGACACTAGTGATTTTGAAACATTTCATTTAAAATTTGGAAGTTATAAATTTTAATTAAAATGATCCTTTTAATATTTTAAATACATATGGAGCATTTTACTTAAAGAGACATTTCATTTTAAAAAGTTAATCCATTTTTATTAAAAAAATAGAAATTAAACACAAATAACTACAAACAATAATCATAATAATATTAGAAATAGTTATAAAAGATAAGTGAACACGGGAACAAATCATTACTAAGGGGAAACACAAAAAGAATCATGATCTATTGTAGTGGCTTACCAGATGAAATATAATCACCCTAACACTCATCTATGCCCAACCAACCTGACCGAGAAAAAATATACCATTGTAGGGTATTATTCATGCTAAGGTCCATTGTATAGGGAATGATCCTAATATAGTACATCATTTGTATCCTGACATCCCATGAGATTCTCTAGGATTCCAATGACATGTGGAATGGAGGTGAGAAAATCAATGATAAAAATTAGTGACATGAGAAGAAAACATATATATTTATTGATATATATAAATATATGTTAGGATATATAAGAAATATAAACTGTAATCATTCCATGAATTCGAGAACTCAATTACCCTAAGACACCCAAAATTTCAAATATAATCATAATATACCTTAATAATGACTCAATACCATCAACCACATGGAGAACACTTCAATTATATGGACTTTTTAGAAAATTAACATTGAAGGTTGAAATCATACCACACAATTATTTATTTTGGAAATATTTTTCAACTAAATTAAATTTCAAACAACTGAAAAAACAATATAATATATCTAATTAAATTTAATAGGTTTAGTGAACACTTTTTAAGAACAAACCATTCAATTAAAATACAATTAATCCCTTGGAAATTGGTGAAGTACACAAAAACACTAAAATAAATAAACATTCCTTTGTAAAATACATTTAGAAATTATTTAAAATAATTTATGTGCATGGTAGTTGAGGGAAAATATATTTATAATCTGTAATTAAATATAAATATCCATCTCAATCAATGGAAACCAAGTGATATCATTGTTTACATAATTAAAATTGTA
This sequence comes from Viscum album, assembly GCA_963277665.1. Classification (NCBI taxonomy): domain Eukaryota; kingdom Viridiplantae; phylum Streptophyta; class Magnoliopsida; order Santalales; family Viscaceae; genus Viscum; species Viscum album. The sequence goes on from OY728162.1 coordinate 45,612,314, forward strand.
ACTCCCCATGATTTCATAGTACGTTATTTTTTCAAAATAATTCAATAACTTACACTACATGCAACACCAAGTTCAAGCACACCGCGTCTAACCAAACTAGTCATTCAAAAGAGGTTTCGAATAGTATTAACTTAATTTTGAACTTTATATAATCCTTATCATTTTAGAATCAATATTATGAGTTTCTTATACATAATTTAAGAACAATTTCTTTTTTTCAGATAAAAGAAGTATTTTCCAAAAAATACAATTTTACCGCCTTTTAATGACGAACCATTTTTTAAATCCAATATTTGAAACTTTTATTTATTCAATTTGAAAAAATAAACTTCTTTTTTAGAATAGTGACATAAGAATTTAGTATCAATATTTTTTGTTGTTTTCCTGATAACTTTCATATTTGGGTGAATAGTGAAAAATACTATATTTTAACTAAAAAAAACTTTTTTAATCCAAATAATTTATAGTGTTAAATTATACATTTTAATTTCGTAGAAGTATAATTATATTATATTTTTACCTTATAATCCAATTCTGGTCATTCGAAATCATTTCACTTTGAGATTGGATATAAACAAGTGTCAATCTTTTGATAGTTATTATTTCGTAAAAATACGCTTTTTAGTTTTAACAAAGGGAATTAATTTTAAATTAATTAATGCAACTTCTTTGTTTAGAAATTTGTAAAATACAATTCATTTTTTAATTTTAAATATCAATATTATCTTAGGATAAATTTTTGGTATTTTTCTAAAAACTTTCAATTTTTGAAGAATAGTGAAAAACACTCAGTTATTGTTTAAAAACGACTTTTTATTTAAATAATTATTTATTTTATTTAAATAATTATTTATTTTAATTAAATTTATTTTAGGTAAAAATATATACATAATATATATATATGTTCAATTTAATTCATTGGATTCATTTTATAAAAAGTTTAGATATATAAAAAATTTATTGAACTTTTTACCGTTTTTTACCCACCTCCTAGGAGCATTTCCAAATTTGTATGAAACTTAATTTTACCGCTTCTGTGAGATGAATGTCAGAAATCCCAGAAACATGGTTCATATCAGGAAGTAAAAAAAATTTCAATTAGATGAAAATATTTTTTGGTGAATAGTAACTTTTGACTTTTATTTACCACGGTTAAAAGTAAATAAGGTAATTAAGGGTAAAAATGATATCATAATTACCCAAACACAAGTCCTAATTCTACTAGATAAGTGTAATTCGACCAAAAACAACCTTAGGAATAAAATATGCACCTTTAGGTCCACTTGTATTATATTAATACATTTATTATTATTTTATTTAAAGAAGAGTTAAAAGAGTTAAAATCAAAGATTAATAACTAAACCATTTTTAATATAGAGTTATACATAAGATAAATTAGACTATTAATATTCATTGGAAATATAAAATTATTTCCTTCATAATGGTATTTTATTTATAATTTTTAGATATTAATTAATTAAATTTATTAATGACACAATGATGATGTAGTAATTACCTTATTAATGAATGAATCAAATAAATTGTATTATAAATATTAAAATAAATATAATTTCAAAGTTTTTATGACATCCACGAATTTTCTAAGTCAATATGACATTTTAGGATCTATCCAATGTATTTTTTCGAAGTAATCATGCTGTGATTATTTTAACAAAAAACAAATACCAAAGAGTGTCAAAATTGACATAAAATAGTTTTTAAAACAAAAACTATATTATTGGTTGATATAATATTCCTAAAAATATAAGGATCATACAAAGGGATTAATTAATTTTATAAATGTAATTAATTAACAACTTTATGTTCTCTTATAAATTTTATAGTAATTTTATTAACCATATAGTGTAAGAATACAAGAAGACGTGATAAAGTTTAAACTATTTAACTAATAGTTAAATCTAAAAGGTAAGGTTAAAATGGCAACCTAAACATTTATAAATCATATTAGATGAGATTATTTCGACCCACAACCACATTAGTCTCTAAATAAATTAATTCAGATCCATTATAAACCGAATATGATTTTATAATAAATTAATATGTTAATCTTTTCCTAAAGTGACCCTCACCCCTCTTATAAAAGGGCACATCACCTTCTCTCAGATTTATACCTCCAAATCCATTTGGCTCGGCCAAACCCTACCCAAATATTCTCTCAATTGTCCTACCTTCATCCTATAGGCCTTAATTTAGTCATAAATCCATCCTAAGGAGCCCTTTTGATCAAATCAAATGGAATAACCCGAAGAAGAGGTAAATATTTCATCACCTCTTTCAAGTTCTTTTCTTCATCCACTTATTCTTTCTTTGTTGATTACATTATAAAATAATTAATCCAGTATCTTATATATATTATGATTTTATTATAATTATGTTAAAACCATATTCATTATTTTATCCATCCTATTAATGACATGTCCCCATACGTGCGTACGTACGACTTACCGTCTGCACGTCATGGTGTAGTTGTTATTCAAAACATTATTATTTGTATGGGTATAATAATGAGTATGAATGATGTAAATAATAAATATAACATGATGAGTATTCTGTATATATGATATATGATCCAATTATATTCGATTTCAATATCAAAAGAATAATATTGTCGCTCGTGCGTATGTATGGATTACCGTCTCCACGAACGCGATGAGATTCATTTCCACGTTCACTATTCAACGATGATTATAAAAATATATATAATTAATAAGTATGCAATATATGACATAATAATTTGACTATAAATTTATATATATATATATATATATACTCACATATATCATATTCATTTTGTTCTGTTCAATACTATTTGAAAACGGAAACAGCATTTATGCGTACGTACAACCAACTGTCTCCATAAATGGTGTTTTCCATTTCATATATCTATCTATTATAGATATTTATATTATAAATATATATGATATATAAATCATGTGTTATATTCTGGATGTATGTAAATCATTATCTAAATGATACGATCAACAATAACAAGATAAAACACCTACGATAAAGAAAGCGATTATTACCCGAAATGTTAATTTAACATGGAAATCACTATAAAATGGGTAGTATAAAGTCATAAATGAATAATTTATGATATAATAAATATTAGTATGTTTTTGGAATAATTTAATAACATACTATGGTCATTATACAAGAGGTTAAATGTCCCCTCGACCAAAGGAAACTACAATGTAAGCGTTAATTTAAAATCTCTTTATTATCTGAGGTGGTTTTTACGTAAGTATATACAGGGATATAATTATTACCCATATCCATGTTTCACAAAATATTTTTCAAAGGGATTATTTTTAAATTACTTTTTTTACTAAAACATCATTTTAAATTTTTTAGATATTTATTCTTCTAAATCATTCTCATTAATGTCCATGTTTTCAAATTGGTTTTTAAGGATTTATTTATATGGAAATGAGTTTCTTTAAAATGTTAATTCCTTTCAAAAGTTTCAAAGTGGTATAGGAAACATTGATTCAAAAATGTCTTTAAATGTCTTCCTTCCTAAATTTTGTGACTTTTAAATGTTTTCATGAAAAATTGATATTTCTCTCAAAGAGTTTTACAAATAATTTTCATCTATGTCAATATCCTTTGATGGATTTTAAAATTGTTTGATGTTGATTTATTATTATAAAAATCATCTATATTGTATTGAAGGTTTTGTGATATGTTTGATTGTGGATGTGTTCTTTTTATACCATTTATGGATTATGGATAAAGTATTGACATTTCGTATACCAGTTTTAATATAAATGTTTATGTAATGTTTCAACCTTTTCATATGAGGAACGTATATGAAATAGTAAGTGATGGGTAGAGCCCACTATACCTCCCCGATGCATCAGTAGGTCTCATGAGACAACTAGACATGGAATTGACTGATCCCTTTACCAATTTGATATATCGTTTTGGCTGAGGTCTTAATCATTTTTAGACTTCTGGGATGAGGCCTTTGACAAAATGTCTCAGAATGTCTGGCATCACACATTCTCTCATTATGAAAATACTATTGACGGTTCATGTGGTTATTAGAATATTATAATACCAATGACTATGTTTTATTGTGTAATTATTTACTCATCTCATATTCCTTACATAAAAGTGTCCATGTTTATTATTTTTTAAAGGCATGTGTTTTCAATTATTCATCATGCCTAATATTTATGTCATCTTCCGCTATAGTTCTTACCCTAACTATGTGTTTGATCTCACCCCTTTTTATGTTTTAATTTTACTAGTATTCCAATATGTGTTTTATGATTGATGAGCGGGTTTATGACAGATGATTAATTGCAGTCTCAAAAGATAATTTATGTTGTGTTTTATTTTCTAATGTATAATGTAGTGTTCATGTATGTATATATTTTCCAAGACTGCTAAACTGATCGGTCTTTTGGGACATGATTCCATGAAATCATACAAATGTATTAAAATAATTCACCAACTCTGGGTAACTGGGGTTGGGACATTACAAAAATTCAATAAACACATGTAATTCCATAATTAAATTTCTCAAACATGGCTATAAATAGAAATAAATAAATGGATATAGTATTAACAATTATAAAATTAGTGAAACATTCCCCAAATCATCCATTTAATTAATCAAGGTTTTATTCCAACTTTATAAGGAAGGCATGTCCAATAGTGAACCAAGAAAAACAAAAAAATCACAAAAACTGAAAATATAAATGATCCAATAGATCCCTAGGTTTTTCTGACAATATTTTGGGAACGAAACAAGATACATAATGTTGAAATATATGATAAAAGATTATTTTTATGATCATACACTGAATAATAAAACATAATCCATGAGGAAACCCACATTTAGTCACCATGGATAATAAGAAAATGAATGGAAATGTGAGATATGGTCAAGGCATCAAATCCTATGAGGAGGAGACCCAAAAATATGCGTTAATAATAAGACTGGTATAAAGGTAATATTTCAATTAAAAAAATATTGGACACTGACCAAACCACATCCCTACATGATATATAATGGTTCACCCTTCCCAATAAACCCCATAGTGAATCTATACAACTATGATATAGAAGTTCCCTAAATGAAAGGGTCATTTCCCTTAAGTTCATTTACCACCATAGTGCAGTCTGAAGGTTGTGGCCTAGTCTACATGCTAGAGAAAGAGATATTCCATGGAATCCCTAGGATATTCCACAACTATCCATACTAGAATAAGGGTAACATCATCCCAAAGTTTTATCAATTAATGTTAATTCGAATCTATGTGAGTTTTTGTACTAAATTTCATTTGATGTAGCTTGTTTTTCATATTTACTATATATACTATGTGTTCTATTTTTTTTTCTTATTGTTAATATTGTTTGGTTAATTTGAGTTATTTTATAATGGGTCTTAAAGTTTTATCAAATGAGTAAAATGAATCAAATAACAACATAAATATTCCTGATCTATCCTTGTAGGAATCAAGGAGTAAAATAAATGAAGAATATAAATACTTCTACTAGGAAAACCATAAGTTCTATCTTAAAATTTTTACAGATTATGCTTCATGATGATAACTAGGAATGTTTCCAAACTCCTCCTTCTTTAGAGGGGATTACACCAACCAAAGGATCCCAAAATACTTCTTAAGTATCCTTAAATGTCAAAGGAATGATAACTACATCACCTAATGAAAAACAACATATTCAGAGGAAGAGAGTATTATAAGTTTTGTATATAATCTGTCATATCCAAGATAATTTATCCCATCCATTTATATATCAATCCTAAATATATTTCATTTAATTAAATAGATCATCCATATTCAACATATTGGTATATCTAATGTATCAACATATTTTTATTTTTATTTGACTTATTAATTAAATTATTTCAACAAATCAAATCTATTTAATTTATTAATAAATATTCCAATTAATCCATTCATAATGGAATATAAGTAATGGTAATGTGTATATGATTTTTGCACCTAAATTCATTCATATGTCTTAGTAGAAGTCCAACAATATCCAACATGAACTAAAGTACATTATGTACTTTATGTATAACATTAAAATATTTGTAAATCCATCCAAAACACCTTTGGGATATGGTTTTCCCAAACAATCATCCTTTTATGAAAAAAACATTTTCTAAATATTAATAATTATCAAAATTCATACATGTGTAACCCTTTGAGACATAATTACATTGACAAAAAATATAAATTCATTATTTTATAGATAAAAGAAAAGGGTTCCATAAAGAAAATCATTAGATCAACTCAAGATATTAAGGGGTATGGTGTACTCTTCATCAAACATACTCATATCTATATAAAACCATGTACACGACATGGTCTATCATATAAATCATATTTATCCTTATATAATCCATTTTATATGACATAAAGTGACTAATATACATGTAACATGTCAAATTATCATAGACCAACTCGCCTATTATTGATCAACTGCGATATACTAACTATGTCCATGAATACATAATTTTTCAACCATATAAGAGAAGATAAAATAAAATTCTTCAAAATGATTATCTAAAATATCATATGTGTCATAAATATGATATTAAAATATTTTACTTATTCAAATTAACTCAAATTTCAGATTTATTTAATCATCATGTTTGTGGAAAAATCGTGTATTTGTTTCACTCTAATGGATGACATGATAAACATTCTACCAAATTAAACACTTTTTAGATAAGTCTCTTTTGACTTGATTATGTATGGTGTCAAATAATAAAGGTTATTATTCTATGTATCTATCTAAAATCATGTAATCGGTATTTATAATAAATATACACACCTTAGTATATTTAAGGTTATATGGTATTCCATGAGTAATAATCTTGTAGATCAAACAATGTAATCAGTCCTTAATTATTACCTTATATGTTTACTCTTCATATCCCATATACAATCATTTATAATGAGTGAAATATCCCCTTCATGATAACAGTTACATTTTATCACATCCCAAAATACTCTATAAGGAACATTGATTAAGGATACATCAAAAAAATTATTCTTATTTATCATTCGACTATTCTTGTAATGAAAATTTCAACACACATGAATGAATGATAAATAGGTATTTATTTTATTAAAAATCATGATAAATTATATATAAATTATATAAATCTCTTAGGTATTGGATACCTAGGGTCCTGACATGACACTCAAGTTGTGGTTGTAGTAATGTATTTTTTAATGGGTCTGATAGAGTGTACTATGTATCCACCCCATTGATCGTTACATACCCACTCTTAATGATATACCTTATGATATGGTATTTGAAAATAATTTGTTTGGAACTTGGGTAAGACCAAGGTTCTATATCTTAATAAATTGTTTATTTTTTGTCATATATGAACTCAATTTATCCCCCGATGCTATGAACCACTCTATGTTCAGATATAAACTTCTTGATCCACACTACTTTCTTCGTAGTATCTGATGAAATGATTTACTTTGTCACTATTATTGAGTCCACTATGGTGAATTTTTGGTAACTATTTTAAGTTATTGATCTATTATTTAGTAAAAACACAAATCTAGATTTATACTTCATACCATTTATTTCAGATTATAAATTAAAATCTATTTTACATTTTTCAAAGAGGTCATCTTCTCATATTAATACCAAGAAAATTTCTCTAGTCCTTCTCAAGTACATAATAATGGTATTTATGGTAATACATTGACTCTAACCATTATTATATTTTCATGTATAAGTTATTATATGATAATAGGTGACATCAGGTCTAGTACACAATATGGTATATATGATAGTACATATAGAGTATGAATAAGAAAAATTATCCATCCTTTTTAACTCTTTAGATGGATCTTAAATCCTCATATTAATCATTCCATGTAACACCACTAAATACCCCTTCTGGTAGTTATCCATGATTAAACACATTAGAAATTTACTAGTAAACGTATCTTGGATGATTTATATAATTGTCTTAGATATATCTCTATAGATCTCCATAACTAGTATGTAGGTATCTCCACCCACATATTTCATTGATAAACATTTACCTAGCCACAACATCACAAAATGAATACTCATGGTATTATTTATGATAAGGAGTATGTCATCGAAATAAAATGTCAAAAACACTACCATGAATCTAGTAACCCAATTGTATACACATTTACCATCCTTTTTCTTAATGAAACCAAACTCTTGTATTACATCATCAAAACATATATTCTTATTGAAAGAAATATTCTTTAGCCCATAACTGGGCAGTTTCGACTTTTATACCTTAAAGAAATCATTTGGAACATCTAAACATTTATGTTATATCATAAGAACTTGTTCAACAAAATTCCCATTAAGGAAAACATTTTTTACCTATATATCATATGCCTCATAATTATATTGATCCATTATAGAATGAAAACTATGAATACACATAATCATCACAACTATTGAATTTTTTTCTTATAATCAATACCACCAATGTATATGTATCCTTTTTCCACTAGAAATTATTTATATGTTGACACTCTACAATCCATGTCAATTTTCATTCCTAAAACCATATATAACCATATGGATTTCAACCCTTCAGGTGCATCTACAATGTTCTAAACTCAATTTGTGTAAATGGAGTCTATCTCATATTACATGGATTTTAACCATTTAATAGAATTATTAATCTCAATAATGTCTTGGTATATAGTAGGTGAAGCTCGTATGAATGTTACTTAATCATAATTTTCCATGAGAAATAAATATTCTGCGGTTCATGATGAATTTTAACAGACCCTTTCAATTCTTTTGTAACATGAGTCAGTTCTTTATCCGTAAGTCTTTGCAAAACTGACTCAACCTCCATATCTAGAACAGTTCATGTTTTTTGGTCTTAAATGTTTTCTTTAGGATAACTATAAAATAATCACTTGTCAAATTATGGGTTATGTTTTTCTAAATAAAAACTTTTTATGATTTCATCTAAACCAAAAATCATCATGTTATAAAAAAAATTATTAAATTTCCCATACCATATATCATATGGTGTCTTTATGACTAATTTGGTGGGAATTAAATTACAATTGAATATAGTAATCACCAAATCATAATCCCATAATGAAATATGAATATCACATAGACTCATATTAAACCAAACCATGTCTAGTATGGTATTATTCCTCATTTTAAATACAAAAGTCCATTTTGGTGTTCCGGGAGGAGTGATTTTTGAAATAATTCCACAGCCTACCATATAATAAATAGAATCATGTCTCAAGTATTGTCCCCCCATTGATTTGATAAGGTAATATTAATACTTTTTTCCAGTTCAATCAACACATATCTATTAAAATCTTTGATCTTTTAAAATGTTTGATACCCGTTTTTCACTAGATACACATAAATATACTAATAAAAATCATATGTAAAGGTAAAAAATCACCTAAAACCATCACATTATTATATACTCCTTGATCCACAGTCATAACTATATATAAGATACAATAGTACACTAACCCTTTCACCATTTATATTAAAAGGAAACTCAATAATTTTTTCTAATGAGAAATAATCTCATGTATCAAAAAATTAATAATTGAATGAGTCCATAAATACATCTCTATAGAGTCTTTGTACACATTTCATGTTTATATGTCAAAGGTGAAAATGTCAATGTAATATTGGATTATGATAAATCTTGATCATCTTATTCTACTTTTTTTAATAGGATTATCCATATATATAATATATAAATCAATCATTGTATTCCCAATTTCATAAATTAATCTTTATATATATATATAACTACACATGTTCTTAATAATGAATGAAAATCCTTTCTTATACCAACCAAATATAGAAATAAAATTTAATTTTATAGTGAGAACATAATAAAAATAATATAATTCTAATAGTAATAAATAGGTAAGAAAACACCATATGTTTTGACTTCTAATGAATTATCATTTTATACATTACTGACATAATGATATAATTTAACCATTAACAATTCCATCCTATATCTAGGTTTTTTATCAACACAAATATGTGATGGACAACTAGTATATGATACCCATGATTCAGTGTTAATGGAATTAATCTCTATGAAATTCACATTGTAGTGCGTAAAATTCATCTCTTTTAGAACACTTCTCTACCCTATATTCCAATAACAATTTTTATTATTGTGTATTAATACATAATTTACTAAAAATACAAATCAGTGGGTGAGTTTATTATTTCATACCTTTGCATGAAGGAAATTTAAAGAAATTTCTTCCATTAAAATCAATGACCCTATCATTCATATCCATTTATTTATCCAATATCCATATGTCACTAATAAATGAGTCTAATAGGACATTCATCACACAACTTAGTTTTATAGGTAGGGAATTATCTCAATAAAAATATATTTGATTCATGGATAGTATTATAGAAACATCTTTATCCAAAACCATTATATGGATATACTCAACCATATTCCTTTAGAATCATAACCATTAGGGTTTCCTATCTAGTGTGACCTAAATCATGTACCAAAAAGAGGTTAACATAAGGAAATATATGGGAACTGTAACACCCCAAGCTTCCACTATACGTTTCCCTTCGAATAATGCAATAGCATGTGTTGTACGCAACCTCGAGCTCTAACACACACCACAACTAACTAAACTAGCTGTTGTGAATAGTAATACCTACTTTTTGAAATTTTATAAATTTTATTTATCAAAATGGACTTCATTTTTGGATTCGGAATATTGAAATTAGCCTATGTTGAATTTTTGGTATTTTTCTGAGAACTTCTAAATTTTTATGAATAGTGAAAAATACTTAAAAACAACTTTTTTAATCAAAATAATTTATAGAGATAAATTATAATATTTAGTGGGTTTAAAGTATAATTATAATATATTTTTACCATTTTATCCAATGGTGGTCATTAGAATTAATTTAACATTGAAATTGGACATAAACAATTGCCAATCTTTTGATATAAATTGTTTCTTAAAAACACGCTATTTGTTGTAACAGCGGGAAATAATTTTAAAATTAATTAATACAACTTATATGTTTGGAATTTTGTAAAATAGACATCATTTTCGAATTCAGAATATCAATTATATCTTAGGGTGAAATTTTGGCCTTATTCTGAAAAACTTCAATTTTTGATGAATAGTGAAACCACTAAGTGGTTGTTAAAAACTGATTTTTCGTTAAAATGAAATATTACCACTTCTGTGATTTGATTTTCAAAAATCCGACATACATGGTTATCATTAAGAAGTAAAATGTGGTTCAATGAGATTAAAATAATTTTTTGGTGAATAGTAACTTTTAAGTTCTTAATCGCGATTAGAGGTGATTAGTGTAGTTTAAGGTAAAAATAATGTTTTAATAATATGAGATGAGCTTGACACTTGTCATACTACTATTTGATGAGTCATGGACGACCAAGACAACCCATGGGTCAACTTGGGGACCCCATGGAGCCACTTTAGTTGGAAATGACATTAATATATATTTATTTAATGTTAAAATTAAATTGACACAAACATGAGTTGTTTTACTAAAACAGTTTTTAAGTGGGGTTACACACATCCAAATATTGACTATAAATATTCATTAGAAATCTAAAAAGATTTCATACATCATAGTATTTTTTTTATAATTTTTAGACATTAAATAAATTAAATTATTTATGACGTCATTATGATGCAGCGATGGCCTCATTATTTAACGATTTAAATAAAATGAGAATATAATGAAAAATCCAAGGCTTACTCTTGTCCAAAGCCTATTGGATGAGGAGATTTCGAACCATTATCACCTTAGCCACGAATTATATAAGTGTGGGACCTTTAGAATCCGAAAATCATTGTATAATAATGTAACATTTCAATCTTTCCAAAAGAGCCCCTCCTCTCCTCTTATAAAAGGCCCCCACCTCTACCACCTTATTCACACTTCCAAGCCTTTTGGTTCGGCCAACCTCTGCCCAAATACTCTCCCAACTTCTCTCCCTTCATCCTAGAAGCTTTAATTTAGTCAGAAATCCATCCTAAGGAGTCCTTTTGATCAAATCAAAAGGAAGAACCCGAAGAAGAGGTAACATTTTCATCACCCTCTTTCAAGTTTCTTTCTTCTTCCACTCCCTCTTTGTTTATTATTTCAATTATAAAATTATAACTCCAGTATCTTCTATATACTGTGACGTTATTATAAATATGGAACAACAATATTCAGTATTCTACCCATCATTTGAATGACATGTCACCATACGTGCGTACGTACGACTTACCGTCTCCACGTCGTGGTGTAATTGTTATTCAATATATTATTATTTAGATGGGTATAATAATGATATTTAATTCATGTAAATAATAAATATAACATGATAATGATTCTGTATATATGATATACTATCCAATTATATATTATTTTAATATCAAAATAATGATATTGTTGCTCGTGCGTACGTACGGACTACCGTCTCCACGAACGCGATGAGATTCATTCTCTATCGTATCCATTCAAGTATAATTATCATTTGATGATTTAAAAATAAGGTTTAAGTACATGATATCATTATAGATATGAATAAGATACAACCTATCCATGAAAAACACAACTTACGTAACAAAACATATAAAAGAAAACGAGTAAGTTAACACCCGAAACAACGATAAATCTAAGATATTTTTAACAAAGCAATGTTAAAAGATCATATATGATATCATATGAATATATATGATTAGTTTATAATTTAATAACAATTATTTCACCATTATACAGGAGGTTAACCTACCCCAACCAAGGAAAAGTACAAGGTAAGGGTTTACTTCACAACCTCTTCATTATCCAAGGTTGTTTATACATAATTATCTACTGGGACCTCGTTATCATCCACATCCATGTTTCTTAAAAATGTCTTTCAAAACATTTTTACTATTAAATGGAAAATGGGTTAAAGTCATTTATACCCTTATACGTTTTTGAAAGGAATCTTACCGTCGTTTTCCAAACAATGTACTTTTTGGCCTTTTTACAAATTTAAGGTAAGAATGTTTTTCTACATATACGGCGGGTGCGTCTATTTTCCGCCATTATAACTTCGTCAAAGCTTCCCTAACAAGCTTATAAGAATATTTTCAAAGTAAATGTATTATTTTATAATTATGGGACTTTTAAATGATTTAAAAAAGGAGAGATATTTCTCTCAAATAGCTTTGATTTCATCCATGTCAACATCCTTTGATGGGTTTTAAGTTTAATTGAAATTGATTTATGATACAAAACTTCCATTGAACTTTTTGTGAAATATTTGACTATGGATGTGTTATTTTATACCATCCATAGTTTATGGAGAAATTTTTGGCATTTCGTATGCTAGTTTTAATACGAATATTTATGTTACGTTTAAACCTATTCATATTAGGAATGTATTGGACTTAATATGTGACGAGTGGAGCCCGCTATAGCTCCTCGGTGCATCGGTAGGTCTCATGAGACAACTAGACGTGGAATTGGCCGAGGCCCTTTCCCAATTTGATTTATGGTTTTGGCCGAGGCCTTAATCATTTTATACATCTTGGCCGAGGCCTTGACAAAGTGTTTCAGAATGTCTGGCATTATACATTCCCTCATTATGAAAGTGGTTATTGATATTTCATGTGATTATTCGTCTAGTAGAATATCCATGAGAGTAAGTAATGGCATTATTTTATTTTACTTTTGCCATGTTATGTTGAAGTTCAAGTTCAATAAGGCTTCTGTTTTAGTTATACATTGCCTTAAATGCTTATGTTTTCTTATAAAAGCTTCCGCAATATTGTTATCCTTACTGAGCATCTGAGTTCACCCCTTTCAATGTTTTAATATTTTCTAGGATGTGAAGAAGTGTATTATGACTGACTTTCAAGAATAGTCAGTGAGGATATGAGTGTGGACTATGAAGACCATGTTATTGTAGTTTGTTTACTTTTTGATGTAATGAAAGAATTATGAATGTATCTAGTGTTTCCAAGGCTACTAAACTAATCGGTCTTTCGAGACTTGATCTTTTGTGATCATGCCAATGTTACGAAGTAATGCACCGACTCTGGGAAGCTGGGGTCGGGGCGTTACAGTTGGTATCAGAGGCAGTTTAGTACTAACCTTGGAAGCTAGATTTAGATAAACTCTGATTAGAGCACATATCCCGAAGATAGACTTTGAGGATTCGTATAGAATAACTTCCTAGAATTTTGGTATTGTAGAGATGTTGTGAGTTTTCCAAGCAATACATCCCTGTCTGGATACGAGCAGGTAGAGGCGGATCTAGCACAGATGTACCTAGGGGTAAAACCCAAAAACACCGCTTTGAGCTAGACTCGAATGGGAACCGGTGCACGACAACGGGCCTTGCTGCACTCTTGGTTATGACACTCCCGGGGGATATGCTTTGGATAATTCTCATTTTCTTTACAAACCACTATGAAGGGTTACGAGTATATACTTCCTCAAAGAAAACATTTTTATAATTATGGATTATATCCATAATTAGTTCAATTTATGTTAAGTGTTTTACAAGTATGGAATTATGTATTTTGATTCATGAACTAATCTAGTTTATGCCATTATTTAGAAATGGCGCCTAGTGGAAGGAATGGAAACCGTATCAATGCACACACTCCATGTAGGGATTGCCCTCCTGCTCAGGATAATTATGGTGGAGCTAGTGATAGAACTGGGGCCGATCAGCTTCTCACCGTACTGGGACAACTCACGCAGGTTATGAATAACAACCTTACTCATACGGAGCACCCTGATCCGCAACGCGGAGGATCAATGCTAGACTGTTTCATGAGGCAACAACCGCCAACCTTCAATGGGAGTACAAATCCTATAGTAGCTGAGCAATGGATAAATTCCTTAGAGAAAATATTCCATGCCTTGGGGAGTAGTGAAAGGGAGAATGTTGTCATGGCAGTTTACCGCCTCACTGGAGATGTTGATCAATGGTGGTCACTAATTCAAAACACAAAGGAAGATGATGAATTAACAAACATGGAATGGCAGGAGTTCAAAGAGTTGTTCTTAGAAAAATACTTTCCTCGAGACCATCGAGCGGATATGGAAAGGAAATTTCTGAGTCTGAGGCAGAAGGAGGATGAGAATGTTGCAAAGTATGAGGCTAACTTTACAAGGTTAGCAAGGTATGCTGCAGATTACATACGTAACCCAAGAAGTAAGACTGATCGTTTCTTTGATGGGTTGAAACCATTTCTCCGTCGAGCATTAGTATCACCAACCTTCTCTTCATACGAAGGTATTGTCTCGTGCGCTATCAAGACGGAAAAGGAATTCTCTAAGTCTTATGACTTTAAATCAAAGCAAGATAAGAAGAGATCCGCTGAAAACTCTGGGAAAGGAAATAAGGAAACAGGGAAGAAGGGTAGAAATGAATTTCCACCCTGTGATAATTGCGGTAGGAAGCACTCTGGTGCCTGTCTAAAAGGAAAAGGAGTATGTTACAAGTGTGGTGAAAAAGGCCACCAAGCTCATGAATGCAAGGGAAAGAAAGCGGCTGTCAACGTGGAATGCTATAATTGTAGAGAGAAGGGACATTATGCAAATGAATTTCCTAAGCGTCAGGGGAACTTACCTCAGAAGAGGCCAAGGGATCAGGTCCAGGCTTATGCTATCACTACTGCTGAGGTGGAAGCTCCGAAAGACGTGGTGGCAGGTAATTTAATGGTTTCCTCAAGTTTAGAAAATGCATTATTTGATTCTGGATCATCGCATTGTTTCATATCTTCCCAGTTTGCTAAGAAAATTAGATATTTCCAATTTGATTTAACAAGGGAGTTGTCGGTCAAAACCCCTAAGGGAAGTATTGTTGCAACAAAGTTTTGTCGATTATTTCCCATTAGAGCACCTAAATGTTCTTTACCTGCTGATCCCATCGTCATACACATGATTGAAATTGATATAATCCTCGGTATGGATTGGCTCTCGGACCATGATGCCAAAATTTATTGTAAGAAGAAAGAGGTTACGATTCTTGATGATGATGATAAGGAACACCTTATCTTTAGAGCCGAATCGTCACCACATAATTCTTATCTAGATCCACCCCCAGTAGCTCAACTGAATTCAATTATTGGGGAGGAAGAGAAGGAAATTACTGAGGGTGAGGAAAGGAATATTCAAATAGAGGATGTACCTATTGTGAGAGAATATGTTGATGTGTTTCTGGAAGATTTACCTGGACATCCTCCAGAACGAGAAGTTGAGTTTTCCATTGATTTAATTCCTGAATCAAGGCCCATATCGAAGACCCCTTATAGAATGGCCACTGTGGAATTATTTGAACTAAAGAAACAACTAGAGTAATTGAGTAATAAGGGATTTATTCGCCCTAGTGTTTCTCCTTGGGGATCCCCTATTCTTTTTGTTAAGAATAAAGATGGATCTATGAGGTTGTGCATTGACTATAGGGAGATCAATGCTATAACAATAAAGAACAAGTATCCCCTACCTCGCATTGATGATTTGTTTGACCAACTGCATGGAGCTCAATACTTTTCAAAGATTGACCTTCGGTCTGGATACCATCAGTTGTGTGTGAAGAAGGAAGACGTTCCAAAGACAGCATTTCGAACAAGGTACGAGAATTATGAGTTTACAGTAATGCCTTTTGGATTGACTAATGCACCCTCTGTTTTCATGGATCTAATGAATAGAGTTTTCAAGGAATATCTTGATGACTTTGTAGTGGTATTTATTGATGATATCTTGGTATACTCCAAAATCCACGAAGATCATGAAAATCACTTACGCATTATCCTGAAGACTCTTAGAAGACATGAATTATATGGGAAATTTAGCAAGTGTGAATTCTGGCTTCATGAGATTTCTTTTCTTGGCCATATTGTCTCTAAGGATGGAATTTTCAATGATCCTTCTAAAACCAAGGCAATCCAAGAATGGCCAGCACCGACAAGTATAACTGAGGTACGCAATTTTATTGGTTTAGCAGGTTATTATCGACGTTTCGTCCAGAATTTTGCCAGATTGGCTAACCCATTGACAAAGCTCACACGTAAAGGGATTAAATTTGTCTGGACAAAAGAGTGTGAAGAATGATTTGAAGAACTAAAGAGAAGATCAGTCAATGCCCCTATATTGACTCTACCATCGAGGAATGATGGGTTTGTTATTTATAGTGATGCATCGAAGAAAGGACTTGGTTGTGTCCTTATGCAGAATGATAAGGTCATTGCCTATGCATCACGACAGCTAAAAATTCATGAGAAAAACTATCCTACTCATGATCTTGAGTTAGCAGATGTGATCTTTGCTTTAAAGATATGGAGACATTACCTCTATGGTGAAAAATGTGAGATTTATACTGATCACAAGAGTTTGAAGTATATTTTCACACAAAAAGAACTCAACATGAGGCAAAGGAGATGGCTTGAACTACTCAAGGATTATGATTGCACGATACATTACAACCCGGGGAAGGCAAACAAGGTGGCAGATGCTTTGTGTAGAAAAGACCATGGAGTTTTGAATGTGATGAGAATTGAAAGGGATCCAATTTTCTTGGATCTAGTGAAGATGGACATGGGAATAACTAGGGAAGGTGAAACATCAATGCTTTTTCAAATGGTTGCCAAACCATCATTACTAGAAAGGATTAAGAGTTCTCAGACCAATGATGCAGAATTTCAGAAGAAGATTAAAGGTGTGAATGATGGAAGATTGAGGGACTTTGTGTATAAGGATAAAATTTTGAAATTCGGGAAGAGACTTTGTGTTCCCGATATACCTGATCTAAAAAGGGAATTACTGGATGATGATCATAGTTCCAACTTCTCTATACACCCTGGGAGCACCAAAATGTATAGAGATTTGAAGGAAAATTTTTGGTGGGACAATATGAAGAGGGAGATTGCTGATTTTGTGTCGAGGTGTATGGTTTGTCAACAAGTGAAAGCTGGAAGGCAACATCCTGGTGGAGTATTGCAACCTCTTCCCATACCTGAGTGGAAATGGGATAATATTACGATGGACTTTGTCATGGGACTACCAAAGACTCATAGAAGGAATGATGCAATATGGGTCATTATTGATCGACTTACTAATTCATCACATTTTCTGGCTATACGGGAGGATCTACCACTTGAACGTCTAGCAAGACTATATATTAATGAAGTTGTAAGACTTCATGGAGTACCCCTATCGATTGTTTCTGATCGTGATCATCGTTTTACTCCAAGATTCTGGAAAAGTCTTCAAAAGGCCTTGGATACTGAACTTCGTTTGAGCACTGCCTATCACCCTCAAACAGATGGACAATCAGAACGGACTATTCAAACCTTAGAAGACATGTTGAGATCATGCTCTCTTGACTTTCAGGGTATGTGGGATCAATACTTACCACTGGTAGAATTTTCCTATAACAATAGCTTCCACTCGAGTATTCAGATGGCACCATATGAAGCGTTATACGGAAATAGATGTCGTACACCAACCGGTTGGGATGACGTTGGTGAAAGAAAACTTGTAGGCCCAGAACTGGTGGAGGAAACGGTGGAAAAGGTGAAAGTAATCCAAAATCACATCAAAGCAGCTCAAAGTAGGCAGAAGAGCTATGCCGATAATCGAAGGAAGGATTTGGAATTTCAAGTCGGTGATCATTTTTTCCTGAAGGTATCTCCTTGGAAGGGAGTCATACGTTTTGGTAAGAAAGGTAAATTGAGTCCTAGGTACATCGGACCTTTCGAAATTCTAGAACGAATTGGGGCTGTAGCTTACCGATTGGCAATGCCGCCAAGTCTCTCCAAAGTTCACGATGTGTTCCACATATCTCTATTGAGGAAATACATGCCTGACCCAACGCATGTACTCACCTATGAGGAATTATAACTGGAACCCGATCTTTCCTATTGTGAAGAGCCCGTCAGGATTCTTGATGTGAGGGAGCAGGTGCTGAGAAACCGGACGACTTGTCTGGTGAAGGTTTTGTGGAGAAATCATAAAATGGAAGAGGCAACGTGGGAACCTGAGGAATTTATGATGAAAAACCACCCGGGTCTTTTTATGCAGTAATACCCTAGAAATTGCGAGGACGCAATTATTTGAAGTAGGGGAGAATGTAACACCCCAAGCTTCCACTGTATGTTTCCCTTCGAATAATGCAATAGCGTGTGTTGTACGCAACCTCGAGCTCTAACACACACCACAACTATCTAAAATAGCTGTTGTGAATAGTAATACATACTTTTTGAAATTTTATAAATTTTATTTATCAAAATGGACTTCATTTTTGGATTCGGAATATTGAAATTAGCCTATGTTGAATTTTTGGTATTTTTCTGAGAACTTCTAAATTTTTATGAATAGTGAAAAATACTTAAAAACAACTTTTTTAATCAAAATAATTTATAGAGATAAATTATAATATTTAGTGGTTTTAAAGTATAATTATAATATATTTTTACCATTTTATCCAATGGTGGTCATTAGAATTAATTTAACATTGAAATTGGACATAAACAATTGCCAATCTTTTGATATAAATTGTTTCTTAAAAACATGCTATTTGTTGTAACAACGGGAATTAAATATAAAATTAATTAATACAACTTATATGTTTGAAGTTTTTTAAAATAGACATCATTTTTGAATTCGGAATATCAATTATAGCTTAGGGTGAAATTTTGGCCTTATTCTGAAAAACTTCAATTTTTGATGAATAGTGAAACCACTAAGTGGTTGTTAAAAACTGATTTTTCGTTAAAATGAAATATTACCACTTCTGTGATTTGATTTTCAAAAATCCGACATACATTGTTGTCATTAAGAAGTAAAATGTGGTTCAATGAGATTAAAATAATTTATTGGTGAATAGTAACTTTTAAGTTCTTAATCGCGATTAGAGGTGATTAGTGTAGTTTAAGGTAAAAATAATGTTTTAATAATATGAGATGAGCTTGAAACTTGTCCTACTCCTATTGGATGAGTCATGGCCGACCAATAAAACCCATGGGTCAACTTGGGGACCCCATGGAGCCACTTTAGTTGGAAATGAAATTAATATATATTTATTTAATGTTAAAATTAAATTGACACAAACATGAGTTGTTTTACTAAAACAATTTTTAAGTGGGGTTACACAGATCCAAATATTGACTATAAATATTCATTAGAAATCTAAAAATATTTCCTACATCATAGTATTTTTTTATAATTTTTAGACATTAAATAAATTAAATTATTTATGACATCATTATGATGCAGCGATGGCCTCATTATTTAACGATTTAAATAAAATGAGAAGATAATGCAAAATCCAAGGCTTACTCTTGTCCAAAGCCTATTGTATGAGGAGATTTCGAACCCTTATCACCTTATCCCCGAATTATATAAGTTTGGGACCTTTAGAATCCGAAAATCATTGTATAATAATGTAACATTTCAATCTTTGCAAAAGAGCCCCTCCTCTCCTCTTATAAAAGGCCCCCACCTCTACCACCTTATTCACACTTCCAAGCCTTTTGGTTCGACCAACCTCTGCCCAAATACTCTCCCAACTTCTCTCCCTTCATCCTAGAAGCTTTACTGTAGTCATAAAGCCATCCTAATGAGTCCTTTTGATCAAATCAAAAGGAAGAACCCGAAGAAGAGGTAACATTTTCATCACCCTCTTTCAAGTTTCTTTCTTCTTCCACTCCCTCTTTGTTTATTATTTCAATTATAAAATTATAACTCCAGTATATTCTATATACTGTGATGTTATTATAAATATGGAACAACCATATTCAGTATTCTACCCATCATTTGAATGACATGTCACCATACGTGCGTACGTACGGCTTACCGTCTCCCCGTCGTGGTGTAATTGTTATTCAATATATTATTATTTAGATGGGTATAATAATGATATGTAATTCAGGTAAATAATAAATATAACATGTTAATTATTCTGTATATATGATATACTATCCAATTATATATTATTTTAATATCAAAATAATGATATTGTCGCTCGTGCGTACGTACGGACTACCGTCTCCACGAACGCGATGAGATTCATTCTCTGTCGTATCCATTCAAGTATAATTAACATTTGATGATTTAAAAATAATGTTTAAGGACATGATATCATTCTGGATATGAATAAGATACAACCTAACCATGAAAAACACGACTTACGTAACAAAACATATAAAAGAAAACGAGTAAGTTAACACCCGAAACAACGATAAATCTAAGATATTGTTAACAAAGCAATGTTAAAAGATCATATATGATATCATATTAATATATATATTTCTTGTATAATTTAATAACAATTATTTCACCATTATACAGGACATTAACCTACCCCAACCAAGGAAAAGTACAAGGTAAGGGTTTACTTCACAACCTCTTTATTATCCAAGGTTGTTTATACATAATTATCTACTGGGACCTCGTTATCATCCACATCCATGTTTCTTAAAAATGTCTTTCAAAATATTTTTACTATTAAATGGAAAATGGTTTAAAGTCATTTATACCCTTATACGTTTTTGAAAGGAATATTATCGTCGTTTTCCAATCAATGTACTTTTTGACCTTTTGACAAATTTAAGGTAAGAATGTTTTTTTACTTATACGGCGGGTGCGGCTATTTTCCGCCATTATAACTTCGTCGAAGCTTCCCTAACAAGATTATAAGAATATTTTCAACGTAAATGTATTATTTTATAATTATGGGACTTTTAAATGATTTAAAAAAGGAGAGATATTTCTCTCAAATAGCTTTGATTTCATCCATGTCAACATCCTTTGATAGGTTTTAAGTTTAATTGAAATTGATTTATGATACAAAACTTCCATTGAACATTTTGTGAAATATTTGACTGTGGATGTGTTATTTTATACCATCCATAGTTTATGGAGAAATTGTTGACATTTCGTATGCTAGTTTTAATACGAATATTTATGTTACGTTTAAACCTATTCATATGAGGAATGTATTGGACTTAATATGTGACGGGTGGAGCCCGCTATAGCTCCTCGATGCATCGGTAGGTCTCATGAGACAACTAGACGTGGAATTGGCCGAGGCCCTTTCCCAATTTGATTTATGGTTTTGGCCGAGGCCTTAATCATTTTAGACGTCTTGGCCGAGGCCTTGAAAAAGTGTTTCAAAATGTCTGGCATTATACATTCCCTCATTATGAAAGTGGTTATTGATATTTCATGTGATTATTCGTCTAGTAGAATATCCATGAGAGTAAGTAATGGCATTGTTTTATTTTACTTTTTCCATATTATGCTGAAGTTCAAGTTCAATAAGGCTTTTTTTTAGTTATACATTGCCTTAAATGCTTATGTTTTCTTATAAAAGCTTCCGCAATATTGTTATCCTTACTGAGCATCTGAGCTCACCCCTTTAAATGTTTTAATATTTTCCAGGATGTGAAGAAGTGTATTATGACTGACTTGCAAGAATAGTCAGTGAGGATATGAGTGTGGACTATGAAGACCATGTTATTGTAGTTTGTTTAATTTTTGATGTAATTAATGAATTATGAATGTATCTAGTGTTTCCAAGGCTACTAAACTAATCGGTCTTTCGAGACTTGATCTTTTGTGATCATGCCAATGTTACGAAGTAATGCACCGACTCTGGGTAGCTGGGGTCGGGGCGTTACAGGAACTAGGATCTAGAATGTAACATTCGAGTTGTATAATATATCATAACCCCTTACATTCTTTACTTACACAAGAAAATAAAAGGTCATCCAGTTATGGAATGAAACTACCCCTTTTGATGATGAAGATCTTAACAAGTACCACTTTGGAATGAATCTTACAGGAAATATTTGAGGGGTTTTATTTTGAAAAGTGACACCTATTTTATATACATCCTATACATATTATCTTCATAACTACTAGCATATGTGAAATTTTTAGTTATTATGTTTTATTCATTTGTTTATTTATGATTCTCAGAACATAGTTTTCAAATACATGTTCAATCCAATAAATTAATGTGTTCTGACCATATTAATGTGTAATTTTTTACATAACTGATAGTTTTGTTACACACCCAAAAAAATACAAGTACATACATACATATATGAATTCAACATATACATAAGGTACATTGATATCTTATAAAAATTATAGTTTTATATATGATTTATAATCTTTATATAAGTGATCCTTGAATGGTAGATATCTAAACTCGTTCCTTTCTTGAAAAAGGGATAAGCCTCTAGGTCAATGGGTAGTCTGACCCCAATTCCCTCTCCCTTGAGAGACTTGACTTAAGAGTGATTTCAATTCATGAAATCCCTAACACCTAAGAGAAAAAAACTACATTAAAAATCTATTCTCAATCTCATTTCTCTAATTAAAAATGGTGGTCATGGTATATGAAAACTAAATCTTATGGAATCATACCTATCATGTAATGTAGCGATTTAACTCCTAGATTCAAATTATCACAAAATTAATTCATATAAAATATTAAAATTTTGTATTAAATTTAATAAACTAGATATTAAATGAATAAATACATAATTAAACATTTTATTCATTTTTGAAAACACGATATATCAATTCATGATTTACTGAAAAATAAATTCTAACTATATTAATTTTATAAATTAGATTCTATATTTTGGAAACTCCACAATATTGGATATAAGTAATTTTATAATCATTCATAATATGAACATTTAAAATGATACATTATATGACATATCTATTTAAATATATAAAATTTAATGAATTATATTCATCTTAATTAAGTTTCTATAATGTAAACATTTCACATAATCAATATGTTATATACTAAGAATTATTCAAAACATTTATCAAAAAACCATTTTTGTTGTGGTATAAATAATATTAAAAGTGTTTTTTAATTTTAATATTAATGAAATAGATTCATTGTCAATACCTCTATTATTTAATCAAGAAAGGAAATCCCCTTTTAAACTTGGTAAAAAGGAAACCCAAAACATAACCCAGAAGCTTAGTGGAATGATGGCCTTAGAAAACATTTCCCAAAGACCTGAAACATGTTTTAAAGGAAGCAGTGACCTCAATTTATAATGGAATCACGCTTCATGCCCAATATAAGTAAAATGCATCACCACAATATTCCAGAGAAATTGCATAAGTGGTTCCTGTCAATGTTTTTGTGTCACAACCCCGGTAAAGAGTTGTGTTGTGGTGGTATAAAAAATATAGATGGGAACCCCTTCATCCTACATTTTTATATGGAGGAGGACCAGATGATATATTTCAATTCACCTATATCTCTATCGAGTCACCTACCTGTCAGTGCTTACATGGAACCCACTAAACTATCACCCTGATGCTCCATATGATATGATAAGAACACTGAATATAAATCTACAAGGATGGGACCCCATACACCCTACATTAGAATGATGAATATGGAAGAATGATAAGTTTCAATGAACCTATCCCTATTTTTAGATCTCCCACCTATCCTCACTGACATGAGATGTTATATCACCTTCCAAATACTCTGAGACAAAAAAAAATTGGATCAACATGTCACATGTTACCATAAAATATGTAATAGAAGCCCATTGGCCCAAATTTCCAAGGAATAGGGTTTAAAGGGGTAAAGGTAACGAAAAATCATATAAAAATAACTCATGATTAATTATCATCATTGTTTAGACATAATCCTCACAAGTTGTCAATTTACTCCCATAAAAACATAGCGATGAGGTAGTTCATCCCTGCCATCTGATGTGACTACCAATGATACTCATTCAATAAAAGTAACTTCCCTCCCATATTCATTCCAATGTCGAGAACACTATTATCAATCTTTAAGATGATTAATTCCACTAACACCAATTTAGTTCATCGAGATGACCACATGTACCAAAACCACACTATAAACATTGCCTAAAAATGCCATCAATGTTTCATGATGCTGAAGTCACAAGCACTGTAGCATCCCACCTTTATATCACATAAACATTCATTACATTATTCAAAACTGAGTATCTTTAAGGTTTAGGGTCTTGGAAACCAGGAATATAATACATGACAACATAAAAAAAAATTCTTCTTAAAAACTTGAAAGGCTTCTTCATTTGTTCATCCTAATTTAATTATTATATCTCATACCCTAGGAACATACATCAATGAAAAGGGTGAGCATAAGGCCCAGTAAGGGAAACAAGGGAAACATTTTACATGTGAACTTGAGATACATCAATAAAGTCATGATAAATTACTTTAAGGCTTGATAAAGAGATCACAAGGCATAACAAATTGAAAAAAAAACATGATTCATAACCTGATGATGTGGTTAAAACATTTAACTTAGACAATCATTAACATATCACCATGGTCTATCCCCAAGGTATCATTTAAAAAAAATTACCAAGGTTATTCACCAAGGTATTATTAAAATTGTAATCCCTAAAGATTACATCATTACCCAATGCATTAAAGTGCTATCAGGGAGATCCCTTAAATTTTTATTTACTTACATGTGAGATACATATATCATCATCAAAAATTTCATAAATAATCTATATATCATAAAATAAATGTGTTTCATTTCATAATCATATTGTTTTAAAAATTGTTTTTAAGGCATGATCTTTATTTCATTTTAAACACACAGAAAAGGAATGCGGGTTTCATGTATGTAAATATCAGAATTAAAATATAAAATTTTGATATATATGTGAATACCCCTTTTGAATAAAGATATTTGAGTATTCACTTAATAAAATAAAAGAATTTGAGAAAAATAGAGACATTTTGAGACTAAAATTCTGCAGCATAACGGCTATGTTACAGGGTTTTAGAAAGCATTGAAAAGATAGGGGACATGGGTTAACCACTCATGAATGATACACAAAACAGTAGAGTACATAATATAAAGGATATAAGAACACGGTAATGAAATCGTAAAGGCATACCATGTAAAATTAAAAACATGAAAGAAGACAAAAATAAGATTTCTCTTATAAAAATTTGGCAGCCTAACGGCATCACTTTAAACATCTAAAAATGAATTGATGATATCAAATAGAGTCTCTAATAATATGAAAATAAAAGTACTGAATTATGGATATAGATATAATACCCCAACATAAGAAAAATTAACTTGAAAGAGTTGACATGAAAATAGAACTTTGAAAATGAGAAGGGTGAAAGAATCCCTTACAAAAATTCGGCAGCCTAACGACGCCACATTAAAATTCTTAAAATGAATTGATGAGAGTAATAAGGGGAATCTCATCATATGAAAACAAAAATTAAATTATGTTGAATATAAAAGAACATCCTCCAACATAAAAACATGGAGCATAAAGGAAATGACAAAAAAGAATACTTGAAAAGAAAGAGAGAGGTAGGATCTCTTACCTTGAAGAGTAACTTCGAAAGCTTGAAGGTTGGGACCTTGGGATGCTTGAGGGAACCTTGGGAGGACTCCATGGGATGTAAAACGACCAGAAATTCGTTGGGGAGGATTTTTAAATGAAATGAATGAGGGAAAGGCTCGGTATTTATAAGAGATGTGAGGGGACAAAGCATTAATGGTCATGGGACACCTCATCGGTGGTATTGGAAAACAAATGGAATTTCCCATGGTATTGGCCCATGGTATTGGCCACTTGGGAAACCACATACCTTATCTTACTATTCATTGGTCGACTAGAATTATTGCATAATTATTACATCCTTAATGGTCTCATTAAACACCCGAAACTCAAAAACTGTATTTTCACTATTCACCAAAAATTCAACTTTCTCAGAAAAATCCCAAAAATTCACCTTAACAAAATATTGATGCTCTGATTTTAAAAATGAACTCCATTTTATTAAAATAATTTTCAAAATATTTTTAATTTAATTTTTAAATAAAAACACTATTCATTGAAAATTTAACTTTCTCAGAAAAATCCCAAAAATTTACCTTAACCAAATATCGAAGCTCAGATTTCAAAAATGAACTCCATTTTATGAAAAATATTTTCCAAATATTTTTAATTTAATTTTTAAATAAAACCACTATTCACCTGAAAAAAACTAATACTTAACCAATAATTTCTGTAACAGTTATTTATCTATTTTCTTTAATCACATTACTTAATCGAGGTGCCTAAATTATATTAATACTTTCTTTAGGGAAGTCACATAATCTATTTGGTCACATTAAAAATCATAAGGATAAAATCACTATTCATAATTTACTATTAACCAAAAATTATGTTAATCATATTATACTCAAAATTTCATACTGAACACAGCTGTAGAAGACAATTTTTTAAAAATCATTACACATTATTAATTATTTAATGTTTACATAAATATTTTTAAAAAATAACTTTTTTCTAGAATTAATAAATAATATGCATACTATAATTATTCATACATTTGAAAATTCACAAACCTCACCATAAGAAGACATCACAATTTTTATTCAAATCAAAGGATTACCCAAGGCAGTTATGGTCTTATTACATAACCCCTTATAACACCAGCATAGGACCTAAGAGTAAGGTATGCTATGGTGATAGAATATTGGGGAGGCTAGGCCAACATTGCTCAAGTAGTGATTTCTATCAGCTTGAACTTCTCACAAACGCGATTTTGTTCCAGCTTCACATGATGAAGTGCGGCTTGGGTTTGGTCTAGAGAAAAGCCCAAAGGTGCTACCTCCTTCCTGAGTTCCTTCAGATGGGATTCGATCAGCCCGAGACTACTAGATGGGGCCATCAAATCTTCTTTCTATGTTAATTAATCAAGATCACTTGTATTTATAGACAATAATCGTAACATTTAGCTTCCCATGGTCTTATTGACCAACGATCATATATCAGTCGAAACCCAACTGTATTATTTTTATTATACTATTTTTTATTAAATGCAATAGATTTCTTGAGTATAAAATAAAATAACATGAAAAGTTAGGAAACAAAATTTATTCAAAATTTCAAGTCGTTACAATCTTCCCCTCTTAAGAAATTGTGTCCTCGCAATTTTAAAAATATTGGGCATGGAAATTTCGTTGAAAGTCCCACATCGGAAAAGAGTCATTAAAACTATTACTTTAAAAGAAAGAAAGGGAAGTACAAAGGTCACCCGAGTTACCCCATACTAGGATTCCAAGTAGGAAAACATGGATATGGAAGGGAAAACAAAGGGTATAGTTCTGATAGAGAGTGATCAAAAATATGATTAGGAGAAAATTAACCCCAAGAAGATCACAAACTTAAGATGTGTTAAATTGTATTTGATTACCCAGTAGAAAACGTAAACCAACAACATTTTTTTACGTTCCTTTTCATAATTTTGAGGAATTCATTTACTACATAGAATAAAAACATAATGAAATATATTCACCTTCAAGTAGAGTTTCATCCCTTAATAAGTTTCCACCAAGACTAATATTTTTTCCAAACAATGAGCATTCAAAAAGACTTCGTCTCATCAAAAGCACAAGAATCATCTTCTAGAGAATCACTTAATCCAAAAAATATTTACTATCTATTTCTTATATATTTAAAAATTATCCAAAAAATATAAAGGGTAAGATAAAACAACTCTTCAAAAAGAAAGAACCCTATAGGAATGGAAACTACTACTAATCTTCAAAATTCCACGGTACTACCCAAAGTTCATCATAGACCATTCTATAAATAACTGTCCTTAAAATTCCTCAAAATAAACCAAACTAAGATTGAAACACAAATATAAGAAGTATTTGATAACAAATTCTTCCAATATAAACTTTATCATTCATCTCCAAACAACAACAACCACTCTTAACATCTAATAAAAAAAGTAACTAACCTAATCACATTTTCCCCAAGATAGGTTAGTCATTTCCATAAGTAACCTAAATTACCATAAGTTCACCTTAAAATCATTGATTCTTCAAAATATAAGTCATACTTTACTTATTAAAGAAAATATCATAGTAATATATTTACCTTGATCATATAAGGTTCCCAAATTAGTGAATGGCTTCCAAAATAATATTCATCTTTTAATCGCCTAATCATTTTTTTCAAGAATAACAACTTCACAACATCAACATTTGATACATAACAATAGATTTTTTCCTTAATGATATAAAACCATCTTAGGTAGTGACTCGATGTTCATAGAAAACATTAAAGATATACTCATAGAGAATGAACCAAAATACAAAATGACATAGTTAATTATTGGGAAGAAGTTACATGTACTTCAGTCATCATGATCCATCTCAGCATAGGACTTGAATTGTTCCCTTGTCCCTAAAGATTATTGATGACCATCATACTTCTCATACCATCCAAGAGAGAATTTCCTTGGATAATTTCCAACTTCTCTACACTTATGACATTGAATAGTATAACGTACATTAGATTGAACCTTATCTACATTAATGACATTATCCATTTTTTTAAAGAAATTGGCTACTTTATTCCCTATCATCCCACACATAAAACATCTTCGAGTTACTTTGTGAAATTTTCCTTGGTGCCTCTTTCTACACTTTTTTTAAAAAGGAAATTGGTCCTTCTTTCCCTTATCACCTTTATCAGATGAACATCCTTGAGACTTCATCTTCCCCTTCCTGGATGAATTTGGGCATCCAACTAGGTACCAATTATTAATTGTGATTTTTGATAGCTAGTTTGGCATATTCACAATATGTTCAACTTCATCTTTCGGCGTCTATGTCATATTAATAGGGAAATCGTCACATTTCCTATCACATTGGTTGTTGGGACATGTTCTTCTAGTTCCGCCATTAACTAAGAAAACAACGTATAATTAGGGGGGCTTAAATACTTATCCAATAATCATGAAAAGGAAACTTTAATCATAGAAGGATAAACTTGTAGAAAAAAAGTATATCCTAAACAGTGATCCCCTAGGTTCCAATATTGGTTATCCATGATCATATATTCTTATGTGAATCTTTATTTTATTTTTTCTTTGTTCCTTAAATAATGGTTCATAATAAGCTTATGAATTTACCAAACCATATCCCCCTGGAGTTTCAAACCAAGAGTGTAGCAACGATAATTTTCCTGCACCAGGTTACCCCAGGTCAAGACCGAAACACCTTGTCATAGTTTTCACTCCTAGGTACATTTGTGCTTGAGCCACCTCTACTTGTTCGTATCAAGACAGGGATTTTTTTTTTAAACCACTAACTCAATACTTCACCAAAATACTAGGATGTTTTAAAATATTTAATATTTTCAATAAGAAACCTTGTAATGTTTTCAAATCCTAATTTACACAAATAAATAAACCATACTTTGATACCAAATGAATAATCCCGCCTTTTATCACATAAATGTTCATTATATTATTCAAAACTGGGGATCTTTAATGTTTAGTGTCTTGGAAACGAGGAACATAATACATGACAACATTAAAAAAATTCTTCTTAAACACTTGAAAGGATTCCTCATTTGTTCATCCTAAATTCATTACTGCAACTCATACCCTAGGAACATACATTAAAGGAAAGGGTGAGCAGAAGGCCCCATAAGGGAAACAAGGGAAACATTTTACATATGAACTTGAGATACATCAATAAAGTCATGATAAATAACTTTAAGGCCTGAGAAAGAGATCATGAGGCATATCATAATGAAAAGAACATGACTCATAACTTGAAGATTTGGTGACAACATTTAACTTAGACAACAATGAACATATCACCAAGGTCTATCCCCAAGGTATCAATTAAAAAAATTACCAAGGTTATTCACCAAGGTATCGTTAAAATTTTAATCACTAGAGATTACATCATTACCCAATTCATTGGAGCGCTATTAGGGTGAACCCTTAAATTTGTCTTTAATTACATATGAACTACATATATCATCATAAAACATTTCATAAATAACACATATAGCATAAAATAAATGGGTTTCATTTCATAATCATGTCATTTTAAAAACTGCTTTTAAGACATGATCTTTAAGTCATTTTAAACCCACGGAAAAGGAAAGTGGGTTTCATGTATGTAAATCCAAGAATCAAAATATAACATTTTGATATATATGTGAATACCTTTTTTAGAGAAAAATATTTTAGAATTCACTTAATAAAATAAAATAATTTTATAAAAAGAGAGAGACATTTTGAGATGAAAATTCGGCAGCAGAACAGGTATGTTATAGGGTTTTAGAAAACATTGAATAGAGAGGGGACATGGGTTACCCACTCCTAAATAATACAAAAAAAGTATATGGATATAATATAAAGGATATAACAACATGGTAATGAAAATTTAAAGACATACCATGTGAAATAAAAAACTTGAAAGGAAGACAAAAATAAGATTTCTCTTATAAAAATTCGGCAGCCTAACGACATCACTTAAAACTTTTAAAAATGAATTGATGAGATCAAATAGGGTCTCTAATAATATGAACATAAAAATACAGTATGATGTATATATATATCATACCCCAACATAATAAAAAGTAAATTGAAATATTTGGCAAGAAAAAAGAACTTTGAAAATGAGAATGGGGAAAGAATCCCTTACAAATATTCGGCAGCCTAACAGCACCACTTAAAAATTCATAAAATGAATTGATGAGAGTAAGAGGGGGTCTCACATAATATGAAAATAAAAATTACATTAAGGTGAATATAAAAGAACATCCTCCAACATAAGAACATGGAGCATAAAATAAATGACATAAAATAGAGTACTTGAAAAGAAAGAGAGAGGTAGGATCCCTTACGTTGAAGAGTATCTTCAAAATCATGAAGGTTTGAACCTTGAGAGGATTGGGGGAACCTTGGGAGGACTCCTTGGGAGGTAAAGAGACCATAACATCGTTTGGAAGGATTTGGAAATGAAATTAATGAGGGAAAGGCATGGTATTTATAGGAGAAGTGAGGGGACAAAGCATTAATGGCCAAGTGACACCTCATCAGTGGTATTGGCAAAACCATGGGATTGACCATGGTATTTGACCATGGTATTGGCCACTTGGGACACCTCATACATTATCTTACTATACATAAGTAGACTAGAATTATTTTATAATTATTACATCCTTAAGGATGTCATTAAACACCAAAAACTCAAAAACTGTATTTTCACTATTCACTGAAAATTCAACTTTCTCAGAAAAATACCAAAAAATCACCTTAACCAAATATCAATTCTCTTATTTCAAAAAAAAACTCCATTTTATTTAAATATTTTTGTAAATATTTTTAATTTAATTTTTAAATAAAAACATTATTCACTGAAAATTCAACTTTCTCAGAAAAAAGCCCAAATATTCACCTTAACCAAATATCGATGCTCTGATTTCAAAAATGAACTCCATTTTATGAAAATAATTTTCTAAATATTTTCAATTTAATTTTTAAATAAAAAAAACTATTCACCTAAAAAACTAATACTTAACCAATAATTTCTGAAACAGTTATTTACCTATTTTATTGAATCAAATTACTTAATCAAGGTGCCTAAATTATATTAATACTATCTTAAGTAAAGTTACTTAATACATTGGGTCTCATTACTAATCATAAGCATAAAATCACTATTCATAATTTATTAATCACCAAAAATTAAGTTGATCTTATTATACTCAAAATTTTATACCGAACACAGCTTTAGAAGACCATTTTTTGAAAATCATTACACATAATTAATTATTTATGCTTTACATAAATATTTAAAATAATATCCTTTTTTATAGAATTAATCAATAATATGCACACTATAATTATCTGTACATTTTAAAATTCACAAACCTCACCATAAGAAGACATCAAAATTTTTATTTAAGTCAAAGGATTACCCAAGGCAGTTATGGTCTTGTTACATAACCCCTTATAACACTAGCACAGGACCTAAGAGTATGGTGTGTTAGGGTGGTAGAATCTTGGGGCGGCTCAGCCAACATTGCTTGAGTAGTGATTTCTATCAACTTGAACCTCTCACGAAGGCGATTCTGTTCCAGGTTCACGTGATGAATTTCGGCTTGGTTTTGCTCCAGATCAAAGCCCAAAGGTGCTACCTACATCCCGAGTTTCGTCAAATGGGCTTCGATCGGCCCAAGACTACTGGATGGGGCCATCAAATCTTCTTTCAATATTAATTAATCAAGTTCACTTGTATTTATATATGATAATCATAACATTTAGTTTCACATGGTCTTATTGACCAACAGTCATATAACAGTCGAAACCCAATGGTCATATTTTAATTATACTCATTTTATTAAATGAAATAGTTTTGTTGAATATAAAATAAAATAACACAAAACATTGGGAAACAAGATTTATTCAAAATTCCAGGTCGTTACAACCACTATCCTCAATCATAGAGGCCACACTATCATTTCTATAATAAAAAACAAACACCACCTCCCCCTATTGCATAAATTGAATGACAATGATTTCACAAACAAAAATATAGGATAGATCATAATGTGAAACACCAAAATCCAGGGAGGTAATAGGAGAGAAAATCAAATCATGAATTATTTATAAAAATTTCAGTAGGGGTGAGGGGAAGAAAAAATATCAATGATTGATCGGGGAAAACAATGCAACCTCTATCCATGTCACTAATCTATGACAAATCAAGACACTCTCAACTAACAATCCCTAGAAAATTTTGATCCTCCTACAAACATAGTGGCATGACCAAAGATGAATGAAAATTGGGTTACCAATTCATTTACCACCACTCAATGCCTCTATAATATCACACCATGGGGACGTAGTTAACATTCCACAAAATGAGTTTTCATAGAATTGTTAAAAACATATTAATTCTATGAGAAAACCAAATGTGATACCACTAATGGGTTTTATAGAATCATCATACGAACAAAGTAAGATACATAAAAACCATAAATGTTCTTATTTTATCCTTAATAGAATCAACATTTAATATGAATTAAGAATTTAAATGTTGATACTTAGACAAAAAATAGATTCATATTTAATATTTTATATAGTGGAATTGATATTAATTAGTATATTCATAGAAAAAATCCTCTTTCATTTGATAGGAATAAAACATCCAACCGATACGAGAACATTTATTGAGGATCCCTAAATGTAGAATCAATGTTGACACCTTTTACAAAGATAAACAACATCTCATAAGAAATAGAATATCAAAAGTCTTGCATACAATCATTCATGTCCAATAGGATGGATTTATACCTTTATATATCAACCTTTAACATGTTTCATTAAATTCAACACATCATCCATATTCAATGTATCAACATATGTCTATTCCTATTTTGATTATTAATTGAATTAATGTAACGAGTGAAATCGATTTAATCTATTAATAATTGATACAATTTAATCCATTTATAATGAATTATAATTGATTAAACTGCAAGGGAAGATGAATTCACCTGATGTTGTGAATATTATTTAGTTCCCATCCAATAGATAATTACATTTATATAAGACTATAGCTTTTCCGTGATTACACATTATATCCTTACTACTAATTGGTAGCCTGTGGTGTATGAGGAGTTTTGTTGATGTATCATAGATCTCTTCTTGATTGGGTATTTTTAGGTAGTTTTTCTTTTTGGTTAGAATTCATGGAGTGAAAAATGATCTATTTCACAACCTGCAAGCTGTATGGGGCTTCTGGGATTTGAGGATTATTATAATTGGAATAAGTTATTTCCATATTTTGTTTCACTATAAGGAATTTATGAATCAATTGAGGGGAATGGTAAAATTTATCTTAACCTGGGTATGCAATTAATTAGGGATTTAGATTTTCATTTTTATCTATTTTACCATAAGAATACTAAATTACTTATTTGGATTAGAATTATTTACATTAATTAGATTTTATGTAATTCTTTATTTCTATTTTATATTTTCTCTATGATCATTATTCTAATTAACATGTATAAATCAACAATGGTAGCTCATTTATGATACTTAGACAAGATTTTCATAGTCTTATTTAATATAAACACTGATCGATATGTTTTTTTGCCAACTTTTTAAAATTATATTGTTCTTCAGAAAAAGTATGAGAAACAACCATTTTTATGTTTCTTTAAATTTATTTTATATAGTCATGATAATTGCTATTAGAATTAATTTGGTTCCATCTACTCTTAAATGGGGAATGATAAGAGGTTTTGGGGAATAACTGAAGGATTAATAGATATAATCGATTGTGTTTGTTCTTATTCTTTAGAATTATCAAATAGATATAATATTAGTAAATTTTTATGGTTATATTAATTAAGGGAGGAAGTTGTCCACTAATTATAAATAGGATTTTCATTCACAACACGATGAAGATGCATATAATGATGAAAATAAGGAATAAGAGTTGTTGGATCATTCCTAGAAAGTAAACAATAAATATTTTGGGGGACCTTCATAGTATGTAAATTAGGTGATTGATCAGTTTTTTGTGCCTCTATGTGGGGTGAAATTTGTAAAATCAAGCCATTATTAATGTATGAATAACCCTAGAAATATTCCTATCATCAGTCGACATGATCTAATGAAAGAAGGTTTCTCTGTGTGTATAGTTGAATGATCATGATCTCATATTGATGATAATGTTCATAATTCTCATGTTGTAATTAGTTTTATGGATTCCCTTATCAATGGTTTTGGGGTTGGAGAATGTTTGTAAATAATAATTCGAAATATGACTTAATAGTAAAGGAAAATGTTGACCATTAATTATGAAAGTAACAAAAGATCAATTATGATAATGTTTGAAATGGAAATTAATTATGTTGGATGATGCCTAAATGTTGATTTCCAAACCTATGAGGGGGCTCTCTTAAATGAACTATTCTGATGATTATGATGTCTCCTACATTATACCATAATGAATAGGGGCTGTAGAGGAACACCCATTCTACATAGAAGTATTTGGAGAAAAATTGTACTTATTAGGCTAGTGTTAGAGATTATGAGTATCAAAATGTTAAATATGTTGTGTTGGGGGCATCATATATTTAACCTTACAGAATTATTAGATTATCTAGTAGTAGGGATGATGCATCTGATTATTTCTGACCTAGGAGGATCCAAAATAGAAACCAACCCTATATTTCCAAAGTAGATAGTAGGGAGGGATTTATTATTAAACCAACCCTTGAGAATTCTATTTTTTGGAAGTACTCTTTCCCTTAAATTCATGCAGTCAAGTAGGAAAACAAAGTATAAATAGACACACACAAATTTAACATGGTTTTTCAGGTTGACCTACATCCATAAGAAGGAAACATATATTTTCTTATTCGAACATTAATAACATAGATTAAAAATCACCAATTATTTTTCTCATATAGAGTCACCCATATATATAGCAATGATAGAGAAGAAGACTTCTAATTAGCCACAAAAAGTCTTTTTAGGTGGCACCCATCCCCTTACAATGATTATTAGATAGAACCACACACTAATATGGGTCTTCTATAGAATCCACCTACCATGATGAATTGATTCATTTCATCAACATTCAATAATCTCCACCTTGAAAAAAATATCACCAAGTTACAACTCAAAAAAAATCGTATTATTACTACATTCTAGATGCTTGTACGAATCTCATGTATGAGATATGTTTATAATGTCAAAAAAATGTTTAAACATGATTCAAGTAGCTTCCTTCCTATCATTAAAAAGAGTAATAAGACCCCATGTCTAATTTTAATGTAGTTAACTCGTTTCTTATTATATAACAGGCTACCACTAGTTCATTTATTTTCTATGAAAAACATCTTAATAGATATCTGGAACATCATATTCAATAACTAAAACTTCATAGATAATCATGTAATAATATATGGAAGGTCTCTATATGTTCTATCTTGTTCAACCTGTGGTGACAATCTCTTCTTATATTGCTTCTCTACATGTAATACTCTCATTATTCAAATAATATAAAATAGCTTTTAAAATGCATTTCATCATAAGGAATGAACCATAGATAGCATTCATGACTCCAATTCAGTGTTTATCCAATAAATAATATTATCTAATAATACAAGAAATATTGGGTTCTATTCAACTTATGTTACATATCTTACATCTGTAAGAAGTTGAGTTATACCATCATGCATTTTTTATTGTATTATTCCAATACATATCATTTGTAAAGGGATGTAATTGCCTATAATCAGGATAACTTTATCAGAATCATTTATGTTTGAAAAACAATATTGAGTAATTGACATATTAAATTAATAACATGAATAAATAATTCATCCTAATTAATGGTTGACTATCAAGGAATCTAATAAACAATTATCATCAACATCCATTGTTTGATGTACATCATTCACCATTAGTTTTCCAATTATGGTGAAATCCTTCTTATGGTGGACCTTTTGATGACATTAGGCACCCTGATCTATTATTGGTCTGTGATATCTAGACTCACCTCTTGAATTTGATCATGATTTACTTCTTCAAAATACTTCATTCATCCGTCTATATGATCTTTCTCTAGTGGTCCTTGATTCCTCGGATATAGAATCTCTAAGGTCATGCATGTCCTTCCACCTATACTAATGGTTACTTAATTCATTTGATACATAAATTTTTTATGTCATACTTACAATACAATAATATTGTAGTAAGGTGATCATAACATCAATGGTAGAGTGTGTAAAAACATAAATTCTATATCTTCAGCAACAATCATTACTTTCAATCATTTCAAATCTACTAGTATTTTCTTAAAACAATTTAACATATCAATCGTGGAAATAAATTTCTTGTACTAAATTCTGAATAATTTATTTTTTATATTTTTTCATTTTATTATTATTTTTCCCATGTACTTGTTATCAAAAATCTTCCACAAACATTTCACAGAAGTTTCTTTCACCACACAATATTTCTGATCTCTATACAAACAAACACAGATTGTACATTAGGATTGACGGTTGAGTCTCCTCCAATCACCATCATAGATGTAGATAGAATTTTTTTTATAAAGTGCTATCTAACTCATGTTGAGTTAGAGAATCCAAATCATCACATTTCCTTATGTTGAATTTATTTTTTCCAACGAATTTCACCACCTCATATTTTCTATTTGAAAAAACATTTCTATGTCTAGAAGTAATTTTTGTCCTTGACATTGTATTTCGAATAGACTCCTCATGTGGTACCATAATAGTTTCATATTTATAATTCTACATAATGAAGTAATATTATAATTTCCAAAAACTAACTTCACCAGTAAATCTAGAATTGCCAAAAATTATAAAATCATCATCAATTTTATTAATCCGACCGCAAATAAAAACCATGAATTTGTTCACAACTATTAAAAAAATACAAAAAAAGGAACAACAATTTTATCTATCCCACCAAATTCTAAGAAAATAAACTATATATTTTTTAGGTTAAATAAATGGAATGATAATTTCTGCTCTTTTAAATTAAACATTCACAACATGAGAAAAGAGACTTCTCTTATTTTCATACCCATAACATTAATCTTAACCTTTCTATTTTTTTCATAATTCTCACCAAATACACAAACTATATAATAACATAGAATATAAATCAAACCTTAGGTTGGGTTATAGATAAAATAGTTGAGTGGTTGGGATATAACCACAAGATTCACTAGGGATGAATAGATATAAGAGGGTAAAATATATTACAATGGGTGTAGATCAGAGGTAGTATCCTCAAGAGGAAAGCATCATCGACATTGGGTTTTATATGTGTAAAGAACAGAAGGTTTTAGGGGATTCATTAGTGGAAATAAGATTCACAGAGGGAGAATTTGGTTCTTTCCAAGGTAATTAAACTAACATCTCGGATACCAGTTTGTTGTGGAGAAGTGATCTTTAACAAAAAAAAATTGCAAAGAAATATGGAAGAATAGAAATATACACACACAAAATTAAAATGGATTTATTAGGGTGACATACCTCCATGGGGAAGGCATCATATATATTCTTATTCAAATGTGAAGAACTAGGATTATTAATTTACCTTGATTTTTGTTATATAAGGGAGCCCATGTAATTTGTAGTGATATGGGAGAAGACTTAAAATTATCCATAAACATTCTTCTATAGGAGGAACTAAACCCCATAAAATTATTCTTATATGAATCCATACACTATTGTGAGACTCCTATGGCATCCACTTACCATGACGTAGTGATTATTTTTGTCCACATTCAACAGTTTCTCATGTTAATGCTCTTGATATCAGTGAATCTTCGAAATTGGATCCTGGTAAATTGAATCATTTTTTTATATGTCCTATAACCTAGTAGTCCATAGTCATGAAATATATCTTCTCTCACCATCTCTCAGTGATAGAGATATATAAGCTTGCTATTTAAAGATGGTTATGTATAATTTCAGTGACTTTTCTAGGGCAAGAAGTTAGATTTTTAAGTCCAATTTTATTAACATGGTGGATTTAGAGGTAGTGGAGACAAATTATTCTAGTATTTTAGATTCAACGAAAAGTACATATGTTATACTATTTTATAGAGGATTAATTTTTATACAAGTGGTCTATATTCACGAGGTGGGATTTCTCCTCAAATTATTTTTATGATATTTAGATCTATTTGAAGTCTATAATTTTTGTGTTTCTATTCTGTGTATATTCAAAAAAAATATAGTTTTCTTTGAGATTTAAAAATATACCTTATGATTTTAATTTGGGTTTATCCTATATTATATATTTATATAATTTCTCTTTTAAATTGGTTTTGTTTATTTGTTGTATGTTTTCAACTTAGTTTTATCTTGTTGGTACTATACTCTACTACAGAGATTTATAATTTTTATTACTTGATGCTCTACATGATCATGGGATTTCATAATTGTTTCAAGTTATGTATTGTATGGATGAATGAGACATGGTAATGAATTTATGGTTTCAAGTTTCATTATGTATGTGTTGGATCTATTCTTATATGATAAATTGTGGTAATAAATTTATTTTTTAAGACATACATTGAATGTAGATAAAATGGTATGGTTTAATGGAGGAATAAAAGACATTATTGAGGTTATATACCATCATGATTTACATTTTTTATTATTATCAAGTTTTATAGATTTGGTCGCGGTTTTGAAGTGGGAATGATCTTATTTCATTCGTATATTATGTTGTTTCTTTCTCACTAGTTTTTTTGTCCTGATAACGATATTTTAATTACACCCCATTTAATCCTTTACATTTTTTAATAAAGGGACCATGGATTTCCA
The DNA here is from genome assembly GCA_963277665.1 of Viscum album. Classification (NCBI taxonomy): domain Eukaryota; kingdom Viridiplantae; phylum Streptophyta; class Magnoliopsida; order Santalales; family Viscaceae; genus Viscum; species Viscum album. The sequence goes on from OY728162.1 coordinate 45,652,591, forward strand.
ACCTATGGTTAAACATGTTTCCATAGTAAATATAAATTATATTTTTTATATTTCTTATAATATGTATATATAAATAAAAAATAATGAATGGTTTAAAAACAATATTTGGTCATAAGGGGTTATAAATCAACGAAACACCCCATTAATTTTGTGATAACATCTATCACCCCCCACCCAAGGATCGGACCAAAAGAAAGATAACCCATAATATTTGACGGCCTAAAGGCTCAATGGTTTAAAATCCGTTTTTCATGGTGCATATTCCCCTTATATAAATATTAATTCTATTATATAAATCACTGAGATAGTTTAATTGCTACTATAGTACATCATTTAATAATTCTAGAGTACCTATGAACCCACCACCATATGGGGGGTGATCTTCTGACCTCATACAGCCCAATTCAGACCCCTAACCCCTCATCCATGAACTCAAATGAAATTGATATAAATTTTAATATTAAATTTAAGTATTTAAATATATATAATGAATCTTTTATTTGAATATGATACACATAATATATATAAATAAATCTATACATTTTTATTTAGTCTAAAATATTTATTCATTTAAATAATCAATAATATTTTTAAAAATATAACTGTTATTATATAAAAATAATTAATACTTATTAATATTTTATATATGATATTGTTAATATTATATAAATTTATTGGATTATTAATATTATATATATTATTATTTTTCATTTATCTCTTTATGTATAGGTATAATTATTTGTGAATAAGGGGGAATGGTGGTTGTTCAATAGATGTTGTTTCATAGTCTTTATTGATATCATAGATTTTGATCAATGGAATTAGATATCAACTATTATTTATATCCTTTTGATGTTTTTGTTTATACAAAAAAAATATTGGATGTTTCATATGCTTTTATTAATGTTAAGGTGGCTCCAAATGGTGTGAAGAATTTTATTTATGTTCCATCCAAAAACTTTTGTTTTATCTCTGAATTAAGGAGTTGATTTATTATTTCAAATAAACTAGTTACTAGAAATTTTTCATTTCACCTTATGGAGAAAGATCATGGTTTTCTTTCAAAGAGGATATTTGAGTGAAATAAATCAATTATTATTTACCAAATGCTTTAGATGGAGGGTTAATCTTGAAACATTGAGTTATTGAAAAAATGATTTATATAGATTTTGGGATTCGAAGCATCACATATTACTATGATTATAATGGTATTATTTCAGGTTTTATTCCATAAATAATATGAAACATTACGTCTTTGCATTTTATTTTGTCTAGATTAATCTTAGATTCATACAAATCCAGGATTAGAATCCCTTCACTAATCCATATAAGGTTAAAAATTAATGACTCATGTATGGATGTGCATTCATAGGCTTGGATGGAAATTTTGGAATCCAAAAATCCATTTTGATATCAACTCAAGGGTTGGGGTTACCATTAAAATATAAAATATTATTTATCAAGCTAAGGTATGTAAATTTTTCAAGAATATTGGTTTAAATTGATCTTTTTTATACTCTAATAAATATTGTTCTTCTAGTTCATTTTTACCATCGATTATAGTTAATTATAGATTATTGGATGCGGTCAATTTTATATAGTAACAATAATGAGTTGATAATTATATAGAGGGATGTTCTGGTAATTTAAAATGCATGTATTGTAGGAAATGTGGTCATTTTATTCTCGAGTATAAATTTAAATTTCCTAAAAATTGATGTTATTCTATGAATGTCTTGGAATCTATAAAGAAAGTGTCTACATCGGATCTGATTCCTAATTTAAGGAATTAAGAGAATTCTGTGGTTAATAAGGATGTAATTGTTTCTAGGGAATATCCCATTGATGTTTTGGGTATTATAGATTATAATCATTGGGTGGAAACTCAATAAAGTTCCCATGGTGCATCACCTCATGTTCTGGTTATGTAGGAACCACCTAATTGAATTTCATAAGATGAAATAATAAATCAAGGCATTACACCACATGATGAAGTGAACACTATGGGTGATTCTGATAATCTCATTAATGATGGAAATCATGATCATTATTATATGAATAACTCATCATATTGGGAATTATATGTGCAAATGGTAGATGATTTTCATTTATGGTGAGACCACTAACTGGTGTTATTTATGGGAAAAAAAGATATTTATATAAAGTTGTCTCACTTTTAATTCCTCAACATAAAAATGATTTATATGGCCCTTCTATGAATCATTTGGATAGGGATCAAGTTGTAGAGAATTACCTTGATTCAACTCCATCGATTAGCTTCCATGTTACAGCCATTACCTCTGAAGGGTTTGTCCTTATTAAAGGGGATTATTTTACTTATAGGTTTGAAAAGGGAGTTTTTTTTTGGAAGTATACCCTCTTCAAGTATTAAAATTATGGTCACCTGACTAATTGGTATTTTAAGAGAACATGCGTCTTTAAATAATGTATTATATTGTCTGGGATGATTTAGTGAAGTCTAATGGGGATCTTATAGGAGCATATTGTGTGTTTGTAAGTACTGATCCTAAATAGGTGATGTTGAGAAGGATAGTGTGTCTAATATGATGGGGTGAATCTAAAAATTATTCCTATTCATCAAGACATGAAAGATAAAGAATGGTATTGAACTTTATATTTTTACATAAAACTAATTTATGTTTCTTACTGATCAAATTTAGGTTGACTAACCCCTGATGGAAAATATAGGTGTGGATTTCATGGTTCATGCAGCAGACTCGAGGAGTTGTATCCCAGAGACACTAAGAGGGAACATGAAAATAAGTTTGATGGGTTGGAGGTATTCCAACTTATCATTAGGTATACTAATATTGAAATGGCCTTATGTGAAAATAAATAATAATAAAATATCCTCATGGTTGGGGTTCTCTAGTGTATGAACATAATATGAGCCTTAACCCAAAGGATAAGGATCTGGAGAAACATGGCACTGTTAAAAATCCCAAATGGTTCATTTTTTATCATCATCTTGACTACGGTTATATTTTTCTTATCTATCGCCTTTCCCTTATCCATTGTGGTTTTATTTTTTAACAATAAATTACAATGATCCCAACCTATTTTGATAATAAATTAGGAATATAATTATACATTAAAATTGTTAATAATAAATTTTTGAAAAATATTAATTTATTTAAATAAACAATTATATCATTACATTTATAAATTCTAATTTTATCACTAATATAATACTAGTACATAATGGTAGGCATTCATATTTCATTATGTTACCCTTACATATCATGATTTTATTTGTGCTAACTGTAACACATATAAAGGTACTTTTATCTGTGCTAAATTTAGCACCGCTCCCTAACCTGAATACATTTGAATTTATTATTTATTATAGAATATCATATTTAACTAGGTTGAGTGGTAAACATTAAATTCGTATAGGGTCATAGGAAACACAGCCATACATTTTTAGATGAAACAATGTACTAGAGGAATAAGGCTTGTATTTTCGAAAAGTTTTCATGTCACCCCTTCATGTGTTTGTGATTATTATTGGAGTTTTTTCCCTAGAACAAACCAATTTTGTAAATGAATATTTATTATTAATTATTAATTAAGTTTCCTTTTCACATTTTTATTTTTTATCTACATTATATATGTATTTGACAATGTCCCAATAATATATGTCACCCTGAAAGGTCATAGAAGTTACCCTCTATAATGAGATCCTAGAGATGTCATGACATTATTCCTAAATCTTGTTCTATGGATGGATGACATTGTCTAATGGGACACATAAATTACAGGATACTTTGGGTTTGAAAGTATCATATTAAACAATATATAAATCCATGCGCATATATTTATATGGGAGAGTTAAATTCCATAAATTCAAATAATGATACATCAAGCATATTGATTCATGTAAATGGTATTTAACCTTCCTGAATTGAGATATCACAATAACACTAATGAGCTTTTATGTTTTTGATATGGGAAATTGGCGATGGATTCTGATTTCTATAGAACCTTGGCGGTGAGAGATCGTTGCTAATAGACTATCATAGAAAAATGAATAATAATTATGTATTTTTGTGATGGTCCATCAAAAATAAATATTTTTTTTTCAAATGTGTCTTCAATCTTTTAAAATAGCATTAATTTTTTTAAAATAAAAAAAAACTTGATGACCCATCCAAAATAAAAATTATTTGTGACAAGAAATGGGCCCATCACAAATAATTCCAATAATTTTTTATTAAAACCACGGTTGATAAATTTATATATCCATTAGAAATTATTATTTATTATAAAAAATTAAAAATAATAAATAAATAAATAAAATAGAAACTTTTAAAAAAATAATAAAAAAATAAAAAAGATAACATTGTCACATAATTTCCACATATTAATTTTTTTGCATAATATACAAAAATATCATAACAAATACTGAGCATAGATAAGTAATAAGTTGATGAGGATCACTCGAAAGATCGGGAGGATAAAACTCAATTTCAAAACCATGTGCATGTCATCACTTATACTTTAACATCTTTTCATCTCTCTAATTATTCTTCTCACACTTCTTATCCATCTATCTCTATTCATTCACTATATTATATCACCATGATCTCTCAACCTATTCTCATATTGTTCCACATATGATAATGAAAACTCTCCATGATCTCCCTTCGAATAGACTGATTAAATTGCATAAGTTTAATAAAAACACATAGGTGTTAGTCATGAACCAATACCGATCACCCCACCTTTCTCAACACCATGAAAAGTAACCCTTATCCAAGTTCACACCTCAAAAGATGACTCTCAATTGGATTTAGTTTTCTTCTTGGCTTGAATCTATCATGAATGAGAAGTTGTATCCTCATACATTTTATTCAAATATAATTATAAAATTTAATATAAATAAAATTAATATCTATAAAAAAATTAAAAATTATTAACCATAATATAGTGTTTCGTGTCTCCGACAAGCTATCCTATACGGAGATCAATTTACATCTTCTTGTAAACATCAAACTCCATAATAGATTGTTCTATAGAATATTTTAAAATATAAAAAAAATAAAATTTAAATTATATATATATTTATAAATAATAATAATTATAATATTTTGTTGATGTATAACAAATTTATGATACTATACCCAATGTGTTACCACCTTCTTCCCCTGGTTCTAACATCCTGATGATGAACTCCTTCTATAAGTCTTTTCTAAACAGTTGGAGAAAAATCTATCTCATACCTTAGCTATGATATAGTAAGGTCAATGGGATTCACAAGACTGGTAGAAAATAGTACCAAAATCTCTATCCATAACTTGATTTCTGAGGTTGTATAATAATTGAAAAAATTGTTCACATATAAAAATCTCACATGCCTCCAAAATAGGATCTCTCAAGAAATATTCAATCAGAAACCATAAATTTTTGAAATATAATTAAAAACAACATGTTAGAAATTAAATAAATTTAAAATAAAATATATTTTTAAAAAATTTATAATCCATTGTTGAACATCTACTAATGAATTATAATGAAACCCTGATCCCATGACACCCATGCCTCCAAAAAATAATTTCATAAAATCACACTAGCCTATCCAATAGCTAAATTTTTAAAATTCCTAAATTAAAAAAAACCAAATATTATTAAAAAAAATTATAACAAAAAACTAAATAAAAAAGATATACCTTAAAAAATTAAAAATTACTATGTAAAAAATGATCAAAATCATAAGATGGGTTTCTCTCTAGAACACAGTATAGAATCATCAATTGAGTAAGTTTGTACCACATCAAAATAGGTGTTACATCTTACATATCACATGAATTAGACTCATCTTCGGGAAATATGATGTCAGTGAGAGAAATAAATAGATCATTCAGAGCATCTCTATACATCTAAAATAAATTATCTTTCCTATAATAAATTTTTAATATATATATATATATATATACTTTAAAAAACTAGTAAAAAACATAATACAATAATTTTACCAATATATAATTAATAATAAATATATCAGATATATGAAAAAATAATTGAATATAATAATTTCCTATAAATAAATAAAATAATAAAATAATATTACTGGTAAATATTTTTTAATATAGCCATAAAATAGAAAATACTAAAAAATTCACTCGAAAATATAATTTGATTACCTGTCAATAATTTTTAATATAAATATCAAATATAACAAAATTACTTGAATCAGTTAAGAAACATAATAGATCATCAGGTCCATACATCTAAAATAAAAAATATTACATGTAAATAATAGATAATAAAAATTTCAAATAAGAAAATCTAATACATAACTAAATATAATACATCATTCTGCATCTTCTTCCTCATCTTTATCAAGGAAAATGTATTAATCTTCCCCTTCAACATCATAAAAATCTATTTGAATTTAAATTTAAGTATACCTTATTACTTCATCAATAATGTCAATATAAATGGCCCATAACTAGGTGGTTTCATTATCGATATTTATATCTCATCAGGTAAGAGATATGTTTGGGGATGTTTCATCGAAAACTTTAATATTCTTCACTTCAACAAAACAATTATCATTTTTAAGAAGCTTATTTTTTCGAGAATTAATTTTTATTACACTCTACCAGTCATTTAAATATCTCAAAACATAACAATAATTTAAAAAATAAAAGTGATGTCATTGATGTGCAAGCAAAAATGGTTCATTTTATACACGAATACTATTATATTTAAATTCAATTACTTCATGTCATGGATAAACTAGTAACCCTTGATCAGTATCAAAACAATGATATTTAAATATTGTTGAATAATCTGGTCGTAGATAACATGAATCAATTATTTTATCCATTATACAATAAAATTTATCTTCACTTTCTTTATGATGAGATCATATTTATAAACACTATTATTCACTGAATTTTTTTATTCGCCGTATATGAATGTATGAAATCAAAATTCCTTACCCACACAGCCATTATAATATTTTACAGATTTTGATGGATTTTATTAATATATATAACTGGATTTAAATTTTACTGTCCAGTTTTGTTTCTTTAAAATAATAGAAATTATTAATAATAAATACCTTTAAAAATTTATTTAATGTTCCATTGAGAACAACATAGCTTACCAGCGTTTGAAAGAAAATGAAATTTTTTTATGGAATTATTAAATGTAAAAAAGGTAAATTTGTATAATTTGTTTCTTCTATGGTCATCATTTAGTCTATGAAAAAAATTGAATAAATATATCAATTATTAAAATTTAAAAAAAATACAAATTAGTAATTACTATATAAATCATGTCATTTATTTGTAATTATTAAGAGAATATGTATGAGCTCTATGAATTTCATCATCTTATAGCCATCATTCATGATATACACCAACACAAAGATCAGGTAGGTCAAAAAATGAAAATTGAAGGTCTGTGAAATCATCGATAGTTCCCTCATTTCTAACCATGTGATTATATTTTGAAGGATATTCCTATTGAACGTAATAAGAGAAAAAATTTCAAATTTCTTCTTATAAGTACCCTTTTGTAATTGACCCTTCAACGAATACTTTATTATATAATTTCTTCTTTAATTTTTACACATATCTCTTAAATTATTAAATCCATCATAATTATACAAACTCTACACATTTATCTTCATATGAAAAATTTAATATTGAATATTTTATTGATTCAAATAAGACCTATGAGATTATTTTCTCCAATTTACATAAAAGTAAAACTAAATATTTTTTCTTCACGCTCAATGCATCATAATCATATGTTTCCATGCTAATATCTTGGAATAAATAATATATTTTGATAAAAAATTCTCATATTCAAGAATTCGACATACCTGTAAGATTAAAATGAAATAATATTTCCATTACGACTTGGAATATATGAATATTTACCCATTAAATTGTCCATTTCAAACTCAAAGGGATATATTAGAACCATAAATATTTGGTAACCTCAAATCTCTAATTCATTAACATAATAATAAATGAATACCTTTCTACTAATTCTAAATATATATTGGCTCCATTAAATTGTATTATCTTTAATCTTTAAATAATTCAAGTTTCAGATATCTTAAAATTTGGAGAAGATATAAAAATTTATTCAAATTTTCTTTTTTCTTACTTGGTGTGTCCAACATGGTATAAAATAAGTTTAAATTTAAGTTATTCTAAATATTAATTATATCTAACTTGTGAAAAATTAAAAAATTATACCAATATGATAGGTTCTAATAAATACATTTTTTTATGGTGGTGGCTTCTGAGCTGGTCCCTCCTCCCCCACCGGGGGAGGGACTTCCAACATCCTTCGTGGGAGTGCCTTCATCTTTTTCACCATTCTCGAACCCTAACCTTCTTCCCCCTTGTTCCCATGTTTCTCTTTGCCCTAAATTACCGGATTTGCTGAATAGATTTCCAAACCTTTCACTCTCGACCTCTGAGTTCACCGAGCCTTCAGGCATTCTGAATCTTTCCCTAGTTGTGAGTTTCAAGAAGAGGCGCCCTTTAGTGGATTCATTCGACAGATGCATATTTGGGTCCTGGGGTTTACAGGATAGAGCTACGGTGGGATTGCTTGACTCCAGACACATTCTGATTCGATTTGCATCGGAGGAGGATCTGGTGAAGGCTTGGTCCAGTGCTCCACGCAGCTGCAATGGCTTTCGGTTCTACCTCTTCCGATGGTCATACGATTTCCACATGAAGTGTGACTCCTCTCTAGCAGCGATTTGGGTTAGTTTCCCAGAAATTCCATTACCGTATCAAAATCCCGCGAGTTTGATAATGTTTGGAAACCATTTCAGTAGATTTCTATTTGCTGATTCTAAAACCAAAGCTCTCTATCATCCGGTTTATCCCCGTATATGTGTGAAAATAGATGTCTCAAAATTTCCTCCCAAGTTCGTGTGGATTATAGTGGAGGAAGAGTTTTTTCACAAGAAATCGGCGGTCTATGATTCATGGTTCAACTTCTGCTCCTTCTGTAAAAAACTGGGGCACCCTGTGGAAGTCTGCAGACGGGGGAAGAAGGATTTCCATCCTTAAAAGGATGCATGTTCAGGTGACCACAACAAGGGGTCAGGATGTGGTGAGGGTGTGTCTGGACAGAATCACTTAGCGGCCCCAATAGGTATTAAGGAGGTGAAAAGTGGGTTTCAGGGGGCAACCCATTGGTGGCCAAGGTAATCCAACGCTTGCACAAGGACCTGAAGGTTTCTGAGCATGATTCTTCAAAGCAGGAGGGCTCCGATGAGATGCTGACAGGGAGTGTAGGAGGGTTTGTGCTATGTGATAGTGGCATTTTCTGGATGTTGAGATAATTATTGAAATGGATGTAGGTTCAAGGACTCCCTTGATTTCTTTTTATGCAGAGGCACTACATGTCGAAAGTGGTTAAAGTGAAAGAGGTAGATCTCAGATGATTGGAATAGAGGGAGAGTTATTATGTGGCAAGGGACAGGAGCAGGACACAGGGGGTGGTCTACCGATTCACTCTAGACCAAGGAGGGAGGTTCCAGCTATTAAACTGGGCAATCGCTTTGAAGGGCTGGTGACTGAAGATCCGGTTCAGGACTTAGATGCAGCTCAGACTGATGAGGAGGGGGCGTCCAACGATGAGTCTGCTGAGTTCTCTCCAGGTGATTCTGCTGATGACCTTCATGAAGGGGGCCTCCCAACCCAAGGAGGAGAAAATTCATGAAGGGAAAAGGGAGAAAGGACTATTCATACTTACCTCTCCCAGTGGAAACAAGGTCCGCCAAAAAGTCGAAGGACATGATGATTACAGGTGACTCTAAAACCTCTGGTGGCAATGTTGCGCCTGTGGATAATGGTGATGCAGCCCTTCAGCTACGGAAATTATGTGAGTCACATGAGAAATACTTTGAGATTCTTTTATATTTGGATGAAGAGATAGTGGAATGTTTTTTGGTGATTAATGCCTCTGATGAAGAAGCTAACAAGATGATGGGAAGGTTGCTTAAATTAGAAACCACTGAAGAGCAGAGTGCATGGATTGACAAGCAAGACCTTATATTGATAAAGGGGATACAATGAAGGGAATATTAGTCCAGAGTAGTACATGAAAGCTTGGTACAAGATGGCATCTCACTCTGAAGACTTATTAGAGGGTGTTCCAGACACACGAGTATCCTCTATCACTTGGAAACAACTTAGGGATAATGCGTCTAGCAGGCTCAAATTTCTTTTCAATGGTTCTGAAACTTCTCTTTATGCTTGAACAAGGTGGTTTCTCACTTTTACCTTAAAAGTGTTTTTGAAAATAGAAAAGATACTTTAGAGACTACTAGAGATTCATCTCTTCCAATTATACATTTTTTATGTTTATTTATATTCATTCAAAACCGAAGATCCGTTGGAGTAAATATTTAATGATATTCAAAATAAGTATTTTCCTCAAATTCCAATAACAAACACTTTTTTCACATCCATGATCTATGAAAATTATTTTATACAATTTGTAATCCATCCAAATGACATACCATATTGTAGAAATTAATTAATAATTCACATTAATGCATCCCTTGGTATAAATTATAATCTATAGATATATCAAAAGATATCACACCATTGTTCCAAAATTAAATTATCTCATCAATTAGTGGATTCCAATAAATTTTAAAACTCTTCTTTGGATTCTATAGAATTAATAGCTCCAAATATATTTATGGTTCTTTCATCATCATACAAGGAGGTATGTAGTACGATGTAATGAAAACTAGAAAACTTGAATATTGAATGTAAAAAGAAAAAAATGACAAAATCCATTTGTCGAAAGATTAAAATATATGATACAATGTTCTAAAGAAAATGTCGAATGTATATGATCTAAGTGCTTCTATAAATCGCTATCACATGGATGATTTATTCTTTTATTGAATAAATATATTATTTATGGAATTTCCCTAATGCTATTTATTTACGAGACATAAATAATTCTATAAATAGAGTGTAATTTGAAAATAAGTCAATTTTTTCATATGAAATATGGAATTTTATTATTTTGAAACATTTTACCGTGATTCTCTACATGTTGGAAAATTAACTATGCATTCATACTCAACATAATATAATATGAAGATATTTGAACATACATAGATGTTATAATAACTAAGACCCATATTATGGACCAACCTCTTCCTCTAATATAAACATACAAGTAATGTATTTCCATTATGAAAAAATAATTTAACCAAATAAAATATTTGATTGAAACAACTATTTTACCTTCTAAAATCTAAACTATTATTCTTAAATCTTTTAACAGTATGATGTTTACTTATCTGACAACCTAAAAATGTGGAGCCATTTGTAGATTTCAATAAATTGTAAAAGAGATATGGTTTTGATTCATGAATTTGATTATTATTTTTTGTTTTTGTTTTTTAAATAGATATTTAGACATACTCATGTACAAAATTCTAAAATAATGGATCAAGAACCAAAAAAATTATATTCGCTATTGAATTTTGTTTATAATGTTAATACAAAAAAAATATTTCTAAAATCGAAAATACAATATATGTAGTCCAACATTGTAAAAAGTTTCAAATTGAATATGTTCACATTTCTTACATGTTCATTTAATTTTTCCATCAGAAAAAATTCATAATTTGATGATGAAAATGATGTAAACTCTTAGAACACTCAATATATATAAGATTTATATCATATTTGTTGACATTTTTCTAATAATTTATCCAATCATGATCACATAATAGAAATTGGTGTCTACTTTCCAATTCAATAGTTATCTAAAATACAATGTAAATAATAATTATTATTAATCATTTTGAATAATTACAAATTATTATTTTTTAAATCTAGATAATAATTACTCCATACCACAATTTATTAATTATTTTTACTAATTATTGAAACTATTTTTATATTTTGACTAATTAATACAATTATATAACAATAAATACTAATTATTTATTAATTGTAAAATAGTTTTTAATAAATATAACAAAAATTTTATCATTATTTGTATTTCATATATTTTCTATCATAATTTATTAAAAATTATTATAATTTCCTCATATTGTTGAATTTTTAACGATTAATACTAATTATTTAAAATATTATTGATTATTTTTATGATTATTGTGAATACTTAATAATTGTCTGTATTTTTATTTTGTTACATTGAATTACAGATTTTTTACTAATTATAAATAACTATTTTTTATAAATATTTCATATTTTTAATAATAATATTTTCATTAAAACGTTTTTATATCATTTTTTTATAAAAAAAATGTTTTTCCTATAAAAAAGATGTTATTAAAATATTTTCCTCAGAATGGTTTTCACACCATTTTTATAAAATTATAATTTCTTATTTATTTGATATTATTTATATATATATATATTACATGTTTCTAAATCAAATATATAAATTCATCAAATATGTTTTCAAATAATTTTTTAATGAAATATAAATATCAAATCTACACACACACACATATAAAAAACATTAATCCGTTTTTTTGAAATGTATACATATGTATATTAAAATGATAATTTATATATATATATATCCAAAATTCCAAAAAACTATATTCACATATTTTAAATAAATTAAAACCAATCATAATATAGTAATCAAACTTGGTTAAACATCACATTAGCAATCCAATAATTATAATAATTCATCAAAAATTATATCACCATAATAATGCTTTCAAAATAATCATAATAAGGCACACCATTCACAAAAATATTTAAAACAAATCAACAATGTTCTCATTGAGAACGATTATATCTATACACACACACATATGTTACACATAATTATATTTAACTATATATAAGTCTAAAAAATTTCAATGTTTATAAATAAATATATATATATTTATATACATTTATATATGTTTAAAAGGATGCCTTGATTATATATATACATATATAACTTGAAATATTTTTCAATCATATATATATATATAACATATATATATAACATATATATATATATATTGTGAGATTTTAGAAATAATATACATGAACATGCACTCATTCACATCAGAAGTTAGCAGGGTCACTTGATATATCAAAATAAACAAAGATAAAAAAATTTAATGTAAACAGGTCTTAAATACAAAGGATAAATATTGGGAAAATAACTCAAATCAATTTGAATAAAAAAATTTGGATTCTAATGTCATTGTATTCAGTTGTGGACACCCAAATAGAGAATACTAAACTTGTAGTAGCTTTAAGTACAAAGTAAATCATAAATATGGGTAATTTTATTGACCTCGTGTTTGATAAAACTAATTTATACAATATTTAATCGTAAATCCCACAAATAATGAAGGAGGATATAATATTTCATAACTTGGATATGTAAACCAAAATTTTCAAGAAATTAGCTATGTTTTGAAAATTTGGGACCAAGTTTTCAATGGGTTTTGTGACCAGATGATGTGTGTGATGGAGAAAAGATTTAGGGGAGAGGATAATAAAGAATCATGTTAATTTGATAATATATTTTTTTGCGACTTGTTAATAGATACATAATTTTATATGTTTCAATGAAAATAATTTTTCCAAAACCATTTATGACGAATAAAGAAATCATTCACTAGTAATATTTTTTGATGACTAATAACGATGGGTAAAATATAATGCCACTATTTTTCATCTCTAATAATGTTCGAATAGAAAGTAATTCATGCATAATAAATGTATTTTTGAAGGAAAATTTTTTGTGTTAAAAATAATGATATAATCACTTTTTTGTGGTGTAATGTTCTTTGGGTCACAAATAATTGTTTCTATGATACAATTTTCAATGGAACTCTTCCTTATTGCAGTAAACCAATTTCCTAATATTATAAAGGGGTTATATTACATTTTATGCTTTCATAGGATATTGGTTGTTATTATTATATTAACATATTTTCCCTATGGGATCCCTAACATGTTTCAAGATGTTAACCACAGATATTTGATGAATATGCATAATACCATAGAAAAAGAGGCCAAGAGGGTCAAATGGTATGTTTATATACAAAAACTATTAAGATAATTTAATGAATTTAACATTTTATAGTAAATAAGGTTTATTAAGTTTTGTAGAATCATAATAATTTAGTCACAGTTCATTCAGATTAATAAGAGAGTTAAATAATTATAAAATGTATTAGTCTTCATGTTTGGAAAAAATAATATTTATTATATTTATCATAGAATAATGCAGTCACATCTATTTAGTTAAATAATCATTTTTCTTGGATTGATAAATGTCGATGAAGGGAAGGGGACCGATCAAAATGGTCCAATTAAAATGGTATAAGTGATATTTATTTATATTCTTAAATAATTGAACATGTCAAGAGTTTAATAATAATAACATTATTTGTAATGGAAATGATGTCAAATAAAATCAATAATATTGGTAAGGATTTAGTGCGGACTTTTCCAACCATAAACCTCTGTAATTGATATCTAATTATAGCAATTTTTGAAATATGATTTTGGTTTTAAAACCAAATAGATAGATACTTGATCAATACATAATGTTAATTCTAACCTCCTCTCTCAAACATTTGACAGAACACCAAGCTCTCTTCTTCATTGATAAGAATCATATGTTTTCAACCATAAACAACCCAAGTGATTAGGATGGACCATGATAGAACTTAATGATTCCATGACATCATTCATATGTTTTTGTATATGGGTGGATGACTTCTAGATGGATTTTCACTTTAATCGTACAATGAAATGATAGTATAATTGGATCTTTTCCATAGATTTGTTAATGAAATAGAAATTAAATGAAAACATGATTCTAAATATTCTCATAAAATAATTATAAAATAAATGTGAAAAATCATTCTCTTCTGATTTGGGTGTATTAATATAATCTATTAATATACTTTTTTAATTGGACATGGTGTTTTAGTCATGTAAATAAATGATACTATGTAACTTAATATGAAAATATAAGTTTTTTATATCTTAAAAGTATGTTTCCATTGAACCTAAACCCTATAAGTGGATTCATAGGGATCACATGTTTAATTTATAATTATATAATATTCATTTATATTTTGAGTGTGTTTTAATTTTATTTTAAATAAAATGATTTGTTATAATATATAGGCATCATCTTATATTCATTTATTCATTATTGATAAAACAAAAACTAATTAGATAATTATTAAAAATTAAAAAACATTCAATTAAAATTATCTGGAGGTAGAAAAGGCTCTGCCTGGGGAAAAATATAGCACAGACCATGTAATTCCAAAATACATATCATGTATTTTTGCTTCCACATTTGTATTTTTTTTCTATCCTGAAATATATGAAATAATTAGTTCTAATATCTAAATGGTTTACATTAGTTTATATATCCTGACATACTGTCACACAACATGAAAAAATACTCAACATGTAACCACTATACACGATGTGTGGCCCTTATTATCTTAAAGTCGATAAGATGGTGTTTCCCAAGAATTATTTGTATCAGATACATGACATAGGGTATCAAATTCCATGAATTCCAAGGTTACATGTTTTTTATTACTATTAATCATCGTATACCAATAAAACATCTGAATTAGGTAAAATTCCAATATCCAAGGCATGTGTTGTAGACACGGGAAGAAGATAAGTACATATCATGTGAAATACTAAACACTATGTAGTTTTCATCTAGTAGTGTTATTCAATTTTCACAAAAACAATAATTAAATTAATAATTGAACATATTTATTATGTTTTCTTTAATTATTTCATTAAAATGTACATGCCATGTCATTGGATTTACAATTATATATTAAATTTAATTTTCATGTTCAAATTTTGATGAGCACCTAAAGGTTCCTCTAATTAAACTTGTGTACTTAATTAATTTTAAATGAAATTATTTTTTTTATAAAATTAGAGATGATGGTGGGTTAAATATTCTTCGATGGAATTATGATCAATAGAATTAATTGGATTAATTAGGGTTTTATTATCTTAATTAAAGAAACAATCAATGTAATTGATAACAATATTGAAAATTTATGCTCCTTCATTGTTGTTTGGATTATCATGATATTTGATCATACCTTTTTATGTGATTAGTTTATTTTAATTTATTTGACTAAATTAAAAAGATGGATTTTTTCTTATCATAGTCCCTTTATTATACAATATCATGTGTACCCATGCTTTATCTTATGTAATCACCCTTTATCCAGTCTTTGCATCCCTTTGTCTGCATGTGAGTAAAAGTTTATATAATGAGGTAACTTCTAGGTGATAGTAGATGGTGTGAGTCTATGATTCAAGGAACAAATAATCAAGGTGATACATTGGAGAAAATGTTGAATGCTACAACAAAAATTAAGTTATGTTTTAGGGTTTTTTTTTGAACTATGTTCGATTGTTAGTTTAACACCAATAAGATAAACTAACCATTAGAAAATCGCATGATCATGAAACTTATATTCTATTTCTATAAGATTCATTGTTAATTATTTATATATTTTTATGATATGTGATCACCTAAAAAATTAATTAACAAGCATGGAATATGGAATAAAATATAATCAAGTTATGCATAAATGTTATATTATACATGTTTAATCACCTAAGTAAAATTGACCTAATATTAATAGGTTTTATAAAATGATAAAATGGAAATTAAGAATAAAAGTAAAAAATAAATCAAAATTAAATTTTAATTCATAATATCCTTTCACTATTTAACGTAGAAATAACCTCATAGTCCAGAGTGATTTTCCAACCCATGTTAGGGTTCTTTAAATTATCGGGGAACTTTTAACTTGATTTTTTTGGGTTGAAATTAATTATTTTACATCATTGATTGACTTCCCAAGAAGGTATTGATGTACGTAATATTAAAAGGTTTAGGAAATATTTAAAAATGATTTCATGAGAGGGGTTTACACTCAACAGATCAAGAATCTATGTTTTAATGTATTTGGAACGTTATTCCTATGTGAAACCCTTCAAAATAGATTTTCAACCTCAAGTCTGGGTTATGAGATGGGGAATATAGATCCTTTCTACAAGAATATCAATGATACATTATATTTTGACAGTAATGGGGATGGATAATATGCTTATATAAATAGTGAGAGATCAATGGAATTTTTTTAAAATTTAAATTCAATAATATGCTTTTGTAAAAAAATACTAATTATTCGATATTATTTTTTGGAAATGGAAAATAAAACGGCATAGAAAATATAACTATGATTCATACTTTATAAGGATAACCTTCTCTCTTGAATAAATTTCTTGTAATAGTATATTTTTTTCATGTTATACTATGACAACAATGGAAATTTTGTGTTCTAAAAACCCCACTTCTTGAGTTCATTTCCAAATAAGATAATTATTAAGAGGTGTCTCTCTATTTGAATCATGAGGATGATGCTTTGGAATACCATGGTTTCACAATATCCTCCATATCCAATGAGCTTCTAATGTGATATGAGGATATGGTGTGTATAGAATATTTTCTCACCTAAAGGATCTAAATTAAGAGAAAGTAATATCATATATATATATTATCTCTATTTCACTACTCACATGAAATATATTAGAGTTGGTGATAACTATGAAACATCTTGTCAAGTGATTGGCTATATTTAGTGCTTAGACTTCTTATATTTTAATATCCCTGATGAGCTACAAATAGATACCATTTTTTCCACACTTCTTAAGAACATCTCCATTTTTATTGTGAATTATTATATGAAAAATAGTGATAATATATTCTCATAATTTCATATTTTTATTCGCCATGTTGATAAATACATGGGGTATGAAAAACACATTTCGATATGATAACTACATAGAGGAAGAAAAAATAAAAGGAACTGCATAATTCTTCCAAGTGTAAGGATCTCATGAACTATCCTTCTGAGAAAAAGAATATCCATAGGTATGGAAAGAAACATGATGTTTTATGTTTTTCATGTTTCAAGAAGGGATACTGGAAGAGGAGGTTCATCGAGCCGATGAAATAATGGGTTGCTTTAAATGATTTTGTAATTGATTGTATTATTTTTATATCTTCAAGTTGTGTATTGGATACTACCTATACTTCTAAAATTTTGTCAAAATATAAGAAATAAGTAAATTTCTAATGATTACTATAGATTAGGTGGATCTACGATCTACTAATAGAGAATGTTTTTCTACTCTTTCTATTTTAGACAACCACCTCACATTTTTAGTAGGATTTATTTTTTGTTTTGAATAAGTGTTATTATTTTCCTAGTGTTACTAATAACATTATTTATATTTTTTGTTTATATATGGATGGATTTATATATATTTTTTGAAATAAATGTTCCCAATTTTATAAAGAGAAAATATATTATGGTATGTAATAATTAAGTAAAAGACTTTATATAATAAATTATAGAAAAAGATTATTGGAAATATATAATGAAATAAATATGCATGAATCATATAACAGTATGTAATGGAATCTTGAACTTGGATATGTAAATGGGAATCAGTTGAAAAATATCTATCATGATTGTTACATAGACTATTTTTATATTAATACACTTAAATATTTTCATTCCTTCTAAAAATGTAAGATGAAAAAATCATCACTTGGTGGCCAAAGTGAAAGGGATATTGTACTTCTAGATTTGTAACACAATGGCATGTGTAAATATTTTCAAGTATAGGATAGAGTTGGGTTCTCATAATTTTATAATTTTATTGATTACATGAGCAGGTATAGTTTTCCCTACCTAAAAATATATAATTTTTAATTCTTTTAGAATTTTACATAGTTATAGACTTATTTTTATAATAATCTTGGAAATATGATAAAGAACCTTCTATAAGATCAAGGTGGTGAATATATTAACTAAGACTTTATCAATAACCTATGGGTGTTCCAAAAATAATCTCCACACACCCTACCATTACACCATAGTGGAATGGTTTCAGTAAAAGGAAGAAACAAGCCTAGTTGGATATGGTAAGGTAAAGATGAGTCACACCATCCTTTCAATATCCTTTTTAGATATTAATTACAAGTACAATCATACTTACTAAAATAAGTACCAACTAAAGAGTAAAATGATATTCCCATTGAGTTATGGAGTGAAATGAAACCTATTTTGGGAACATGTTACTGCATGGGGCTGTGGATAATTTTTTAATTATAGCTCAAGAAAAAAACTACCACCAGAGGCACAGTGTATGTATTTATAGGAAGTCCTAAGGAAGCAGGTTTATCCTATCTATAAAAACCTTTAGACAAGAATCTAATGTTACAAGGAATGATTATTTTTTAGAGAGGGAGAACAACCTCAGTGATAATTATGGGACCATGATTGACTTTAATTAAGTTGATTATCAAGATTCACAATAGTTGGTATAGGAACTAATTCTAGAGGACCCCATCGAAAAATCTGTTCATGAAACACAAGTGCTACATAAGACTATTTGATATGTAAGAGAACCTTAGCAATATGGTTTTCTAGAAATAGATGGTGGTGACTCATTCTTGGTTGTAAATGATGATGATATCTCTTATAAAAAGGTTGTATACATCTAACAATTGGAAAGGTAGAAAGAATCCATGAATTATAAGATGGGTTCCATATATCAAAACCATTTTTAGTTTCTAACTGTTCATCTAGTAGCTATAAAACATGTTGGGTGTTAAAGTGTATTCAAGAGAAAACTAGACATGTAAGGTGAAGTAAATACCTATAAAGAATGTCCAGTGGTTAAGGATTTAGATTATTTAATGGCACTGTATATGAATAAACATATTCTCTAGTTTCCATGATTAAATTTTTTGGAATCCTTTTTCCCATAGTATCTTAGCCTGAATTTTATAATTGGAAGATGGATATTAAAATGACATTACATACCAAAAACCATTAATATTATGTGTATATGACACTACCATAATTTTTTTGAATCCATGAATTACAAAAAAGTTAAAAAATTTGAATATATCCATTTTTGGACTAAATAAATAATCCATGTCATCAAAAAATCTATTTGATAATGCTATAGAAGAATTTGGTTTCGTTAAGAATAAATTTGATGCATGTGTTTACAAGGGGTTTAGTAGGAGTATGGTTTTCTTCAAATTATTATATATTAATAATATATTACTAATATGAAATGATATACCAACCTTACAAAATGTTAAGTAATGGTTGGGAATGTGATTCTCCATGAAATACATAGGTGAAGCATCATGTATTTTATGGATCTAGATCACATGTGATATGACCAATAGGTTTCTCATTCTAACTCAAAGTACAAACATTGACCAGATACTGAAGTGATTTAGTATGGAAAAATCCAAGAGGATATTGGTTTTAGTGAAACATGATATATATATTTCCATGAAAATGGGTCTATAGAAAAGTGATTTAGTTACCATACTCTTTAGAGGTAGGAGCTATCAAGTATTCAATTTTAAGTATGAGGATTAACATTTCAAATTCATTGAGAATGGTAGGAAAATATCATGACGATCTAGGTGAAAAAAAATGGAGTACTATTATGAATATTCTTACGTATCAAATGAGAACTAAGGAAATTTTCCTAGTGTATGGAGGAGATCAATAGGTTGTCATCATTGGCTATGTAGATTATAGTTTTCATATAGATCAAGATGACCAAATGTGTCATTCTAGATATATATATTTTATCTCAACGGAGGAGCTTTTAGCTGGAGAATCTATAAGGATACGGTTGTCACTGATTCTGTAGTAGAGTCCTCATATATTTCTTCATCTAATATATCTAAGGATGAATTTTGGATTTCAAAATATTCCAATATCTTGAAGTGGTACCTAGAAGTAAATAACAAATTATATTTTACAGTGATAACACTATAGCAGTGGCTCTATCCTTGAATCCAATTTCATACTAAATGAAAAAATAGCATACATAGAAATTTTCATCTATTAATGAATTTTTCTCAACTATGTGAGGTTGCGGTTACTAGAATATCTGTATCAGAAAACATTTAGGGCCCCTCGGTTGGGTATTTATCTCATATGGGGCCAGATCATAACGTGTTAGCTAGTAGATTAAAATGTTTTTTAGTTGGATCTAGTGAAATTGGGAATCTATTGGAGTTGGTTCCCTAGAATAAACATGTTTAGTACGTGATTATGTATTATTCATTATTAATTAATTTTTTATAACATTATTAATTTTTTATTAATATAATTTTTTGATATGATAATTTTCTTATAATATGCATTGCATTGAATGTTCATAGCAGTTCCCATCTATGATGAGAACCTAGGGGAGCCACGACATTATTATTGAATCATACTATATAAAGGGATGATATTTTATAAAGGGAAATATACAATATAAGATATTAGGGTTATACAGCACAAATGATATTGAGACACCATATAATTGTATTCTCCCTTTCTAATCTCCAGGATATGAGGTTATGAGAACATACCCATCAAATAGTAAATCCATATTTCACATTTCATTGGATGTTCTAATATGTGGGTTTGTGTATTGATTTTTGTAATTTAAGATTATCATTAATAGATATCATGACTTGCGTAATTAGATATATTTATAGAAACTGTGATGACATGTTTTCATTTCCATGTAGGATACATTGGGTACATAACACATGATATTTCATTCTATTATACTATGAGAAAGTATGTGTCCCTTATATCTCCTTATGAATGATGATATATCAAGACCGTGTATGGAATAAAACTTCCTATATAAGTCCATGAGAACTATTTTCAGTGTTATAATCCAATATTGGAAAGTCTAATAAAGAGACCTCAAGAATATAAGTTGATAGAACAGGAAATAATCTTACTTGATTTGAGATATAGTGATAAAAAAAATTATATTACATACTAAGAATTTATTGGATGTTGGATGTCATTGTGACATTGAATTGTTTTCTCTGTAGGATTATTGACATCATTTTAGATGGTAACTTTAGAATTCAAGTGGATATGCCTAATTCCATGGATAAATATACCTAGAAGTTCACACACTAGCAATATCTAAAATCTCAATTAAATTCACGTGATGTATTTAAGAGGTTACAATAAATAATATTTATTCAGTTTTGGTTGATCACCCTAATTTAATCATAGGTTATTCAGAAGAATAGGTTTTTTAAATAATAATAAAAAATATTAATATTTATTTTTATTAAATATAATTATTATTATATATATCATATAATAATTAAATAACATTTATTTAATTAAATATTAATTATTTTGGATTGATAATTTTTATTGAGGGAAAGAAGACCGAGTTTAATGGTCTAATTAAATTGGTATAAATGATATTTATTTATATTCTTAAAGTGTATCACATTCGAATTAATTTATAATAATATTATTATTATTCATGGACACGGGTTCAAATAATAATATTAAATCCAAAAATGATTTATTGTGCAATTTTACAACCCTAAACATACCATAATAAATATCTCATTGTATCCCTTTTATAATTAGACTTTTTTTGTCCATAATGAATAGAGTGATAGAGAGAGATTTGATCAATCCCTAGAGTAAAATATATAATCCTCTCTAATGTATTTAAAATAAAAAAAATCTCTTCCTTCATCAAGAATAATATATTGCGGTTAACCACAAACAATGAAAGCAATCCAGATTGTTCATGTAGAACTCTATGATTCTACAATGTTGTTAAGAGAGTTTGGTACAGATGTGGATCATCTCTTGACTAAATTTTCACTTGATTTGTATAGTGTAATAATGGTGTGATGACATAAATTCTTTCATATCTTAAATTAAATAATAATATCAAGTTAATGATAATTCCAAATATTCTCATAAATTAATTCAAAATTTCCTATGAATATCCTTCTTTTCTGGTTTCGACATTTTAATATAGTCTATTAATCTAGTTTTTTCACTGAAAATGACTTTTTTGTCATGCAAATAAATGATTAAATATTATTTATGACTAAAATTTGAGTTGGTCATACCTTTAATGAATGCTTTTACTTTTCCAAAAACCTACACTTATCCAATTCTGATTTCACAACCTGGACTGGTCACGCCCCATGGAGGGATGTGCATTACCTATTTCCAGTGATTTTACTTCCTTGTCCATCCCAATCTACTATAGTTTGTTTCACTTGTTACTAATACTAATACTACTTGATGGTTACACAAACTTAAGGTTTCTTTAATCCATACATCATTTCCTGCATGATGACCTAGAGGTATAGTTGCACATAGGCCCATGTTTACTTATAGAATATAGATATCCATAAATCATTCTGGACCAATGTCCCAAAAAAAATTCCTAAAATCCCAAATTAGGTGAATAATATTATTGTTATAGTACATTATATAAACCAACATTTCTTTAGTACTACTATAAATCCATGTAAATTTATCCTCGCCTAGATTTAAACTCGATCTCTATGTAGGATTATAAGGATTATTTATCACTCTGGCAACCCACCCCACCACATCACGAAATTGAGAACCACTAAATGATTTTTGTATCATTAAAAATTATTTTTGAGATGATTAATTTTTTATAATATTTGTTGTCTTATTAATGATAAATTTATTTCCCTTTTTTTAAATATCCCTAATTTTCACACCAATCCTCTTTGTTGTTCAGGATTTCATGAAACCCGAAGTTTGTTACCAATTTTTTGGAATATTTTGGGATTCAATATCCCTCAAAAATGAATTTATGATATTTATAACTTTATTAAAAATATATTAACTGATCTTGCATGATTTTTCCCAACTTTTTTGTTTATTTTCCCCATAATCTATCGTAAATCTAATCCCCAGTTCTCGATATATATATATATATATATATTTATATTTATATATGTGTGTATTTATAAATTTATATATTGACCAAAGGATTAATTATATCTCTAATTATATTTTTGGTTTTCAAATTTATTGATTTTATATTTTTTTCCATATATACATCCAAATATTTATACAGATATATAAATTTTTGTGTGTGTGCCACCGGGTAATGGGTTAGTGGTTCATAACTAGTTTCCCCGAAATAATGTATGGGGGGTGTGGGTTATGTGACTACCCAAAAGATCCAACGGAATAATAGTTTACAGATATAGGGGGACACAAATCTTTAGGGTGCTCAATAATTAGGTTTATAGAATTCAAAATCAGTTTGTGTGAGAACTCAAAGTTGAGAACTGTAAAATTAGAGATCTTCAACAAGCTTCATACCTTTATAATATTTTCTACCAATTCTTCTATTCTAGATGTAAAACCTCTATCATGGGTATTGATCTTAATAACTAGAGGATGGTATACATGTAGTGGTCATATTTATTTTAAAAATAATAATGTTTGTGTGTGTGTTTCATTATATATATATATATATATATGTTTTTTGTATTTATAATACTTATGTGTGTAGAAATATATATATTTATATATAAATGGAATTACATATATATAATAATAATTTTGTTAATTACATTTATTTTTATTTTTTATATACTTCATTTATGAATGTGTAATTATTTTCAAGCATATTTTTTAAACATATTCATTATATTGGTAGTTTATAGTTTGAATTTTATTTATCTATCTATCGACATATAAACGCTTATAATTGTAAATTTATATGCTTACACACACACAAATAGTTATATATTCAAATAACGATTATACATTTTTTGAAATATCCTTGTGTATATATATATTATATGAATTATATTTATATATACAAATTTTATTATATGTAAATATTTTAAAATGTGTTATAAAAATTAAGTTACATATATATTATTTTATATAATTTATAATTTCATTTATTTATTTATTAAAAAATATCATTTTTGTCAAACCAAATATGAATAATATTAATGAAAAATGGATGGATATTTGTTTTATGATAAATGAGTATGAGTATGGGGTTAAAGAGTTCATAATTTTTTCAACAGTGTGAAAATAACCCATCTACAATCATTTTACCAGTTTATGTTATTCCTATTAAAGATGAATTTTTTAATTGTAGTTGGAAGAACACATGATCTATCATATAATATAAAAAAGTAATAAATGTTACACTAAAAATGAGGAAAAACTAACTATAACTAATTATTGGGATAACACTACACTTTATGGGTTGTCTTATACAAGTACAACTATAAAAAATAATATGTACTGCATTGAGGAAATTACAATGGAAATTGAATATTACCTTCATGATTGTACAACATTGTTTTTGAAGTTAAATAGTTGTGCAAATATACCATTATATAATGGTTGTATTAAATATCCTACATCATATATTGTATTGAAGATATATAATTTAAAAGATGACAATGGAATGAGAAACACTGATATTACATAACTAATTAATCTCATGAATGATATGTTAACAGAAGATAATAATATTCCTTGTTGAATATAAAATAAAAAATGAATATTATGTTAAATGGGTATGATATTTTAAATATTAAATATCTATAAAAATGATATTATTCATAAGGGAAAACATGGAGCCTAGTCAACCTCCTCAAAGGATAATCTTACAAGGGGTAATAAAAAAATTCTCAGTTTTTTTTCTAAATGTGAATAAAAAAACTTCAGATATTGTTCTTGTTATAAAATTATATTGCTTGAAATTTATTATGATTTATATATGTCATAACCCAGTCATTTAGTTTTTATTACACTTAGATTGTACAATATCCAAGGTGATATTATATATGATAGGAAACATAAAAAAGATCACATGAGAGTAGGTATTTATGTAGATCATGAGTAAATTATTGAGTTACCTATTCCCTTGGATGTTTTTTATTTTTTCATAGTCAAACTTATTTTTGTAACTTCCATATTATAGTTGTTTATTTTCCTAATGATATACTATGATAATGATTAACTCTCCTTACTGTTTATTTTAGATAAAAAATATTTTAAATGTAATTAAAAAATGTTTTCACTAAGGTATGTTATTATACTATGTGCATTTAAGGGTAAAATAGAGGGTCGAGTAAAAAATAATAAGGATTAAATAATTGATAAAAAAGGACTTCTATGAGTACCCCTACCCCACGAATTTCACTATCAGGTTTATTAATATTTCAATTTTATATAAAAAAAATTCCCTAATATATAATTATGTTATCTATTGAATATACAGAAAAAATATATGGAGAAATTGTTATATGGATGATTGGTTTTGAAACGTAAATTAAATTATCATGAATTCATTGTTGGGAGATTAGTTTTTTAATGTATACATGAGGTAAATTTATGAAATAACTGAGAAAATAAATTATTTTATAATTTCTTCCAGCATCATGGAGATGTGGTTTCATATCATGTTTTTAATTTTTAAATTTAGTATATATCATGAACATGTTGTTTATCTACTACTAATTTAGTTAATTTTATTTTTATTTTAAGTTATATTTTTATATAGACATTATAATTAATATGTTTCCAACTTATTAATAATAAGAGAATATATGAATATATTTTTATCAATGTATTGTATATTAATATTAAGGATGTTAGATAAGGGCCCATTTTATTTAGAAAATCAATTTATAGTATTTTCAATCATTTATATAATGTGATTGCGATATTACGTAATATTTCTCTAAAAGGATTCAATATGGGTGGATAAAATTAACAAATGCTTATATGGAGAATTTGACTATAAAATTCCATTGAAATTAAAGGGTATATTTTATAAAACTATTTTTAGACGGCATATCATTTATAGTAATGATTATTTTCTATTGGAATGACTCCTTGAAAAAATAATAAGGGTATCAAGATTAAAAATGTTAACATGTTCTTGTGATCATTCAAAAAGATAATATTATAAGTGAATGTGTTCATGAAAATTGGAGTGACTATAATTGATGAGAATATAAATATGGTGAAATTGGAATGGTTGGTACATGATAGAATAAAATATTTATGGATTTAATGATTCACCACATCAATGAAAATAATCATTATAACATGTAGGAACACTAATATGAATAATTAATTAGTGATGTTTAATAATTAAAAACACATAAATCTAAGAAACAGCATCTTTGGCATGGATAAAAGTGCTTATTTTCATCGAAAAGTTACATTTATGTTCAAAAAATGCATTACATACTCAAAACTAATGAATAACACATTGGTATTATTAAAACATTAATAAAAACGTTAATATTTTTTTTGAAATTTAGGAATTATTCTCACTTCAATATGACACATGATATGGATGGTATGACTAAATGTGCATCTTTTTAGAATAAATGTGAAAATTTAGTTCAAAATACATTTCATATCATTATAACCAACAAAACACACTCATAGTGTCATGATAAATAAAGAAAAATACTGATAACTCATTTTTTATATTTTTTAATTAACCATAATTTAATCAAACACATCATGTGGTCATTATGATTATAAGTGAATGTTTTCCTTTTAATGTGACAATTTAGTTAAAAACATGTTTCACATGCTCAAAATAAATAAAATATTTTCATATTTAATGATACATTAGTATTATGATTAATAGTTCATTTTTAACATTTATTAATTAACCACATGTAAATCTAACATAGGTTTTGTTCAATATGACTGAAAGTTCATATTTTTAATAAAAAATTACATATTACTTCAAAATGAACACTATGTAATATTATACCCCATCAATTGAGGTGTTTCCTATTAAAATTTTGGTTAAAACCATTTTTATTTTTCAATGAAATGTATCTTAATTCTATGATAGGTCTTGGGGGTGGCATGGATTTTCCAAACATGAAAAAGGGGGAAAGTGTCCATCCAATGTAGGTTGCAGGGTATGAATATGGTTAGCACTAACCATGATCCATAATCATGAAACATAAAATAGGGTTTTTAATTGTGTTCCATGTCCCAAAAATTGTATGAACATGCCTCCCCTAGTAAAAATGATGGAATAATTCCACCACACATATTTTCAAACCCAGCGGGTGGCCTAGTCGAATCGTGCGGCCTAGCCCCTTTTGGAATGAGGGTTCCACATTGTTGGAATAAATTTTTTCCAAAAAATAATCCAAACCATGAACCTATTAAAACATGGGGAAATTCACATATATCATTGGGAATTAAGGTTTATCACCTATTTTTTCCCATTTCCCCCTGCAGTAGTAGGGTTCATGAACATAGAGGTCTCCCCTATTCATAGAATCATTGTGCTTTCATCTTGTGTTGTTTAATGTACCTTTAGTTAAAAATAAAATATTATGGTGATTCTACCACTACACTTTATTCTATTTTTTGTATTACCATGGTGGGATGTTTTCTCTCCTAATGAATCCTATAAACCATTATATTTTTGAGTTGTTTTTTGTTTAGGTGTTTCTTATTGTTTTAGTTAGAATTGAGGATTACAGTTAGAAAATTTAAAATGTATGAGATTTAGGTAGGTGATTTAAAAGTTACATCCCATGTTCTTGATATCTATTCATGTGTATGTGTTTGGGATTTTGTTTCATTGTCTTGTGCATTTGACTCCTTGGTAATAAATGATAAATTTGGTGTTTAAATGATGTGTTGGAATCCTCAAAATCCACATTGGGTCCTTGGGGATGATTATACATATAATATGGTAATCAATTGGGTGGTAAAGTCCCTAAAACATGTTTTTTTGATAAATATTTTTTTAATGATTTTGTGGGATAAAACCATTATAACTTGTGTCAAAAGGTTAGTAAAAAATAAATGGGTGATTGACATAACATGAATGAGTTAAATAATTTATAGATTGTAAATAGGTAAAATCGATAAATTGATAGACGCATGTCCATGTGGTAAATGTCTTGGATGTAGTGATAACTGGATGTAATTACTCTTAAATGGTAAAGGTTTAACTTTTGGAATTGAGAACATATTAAACATAATGAACCATTGAAATGTGATAAATGAAAAGGCGCACCCATGATATTTTTTTGATATAAGTTTCACTAATGTTGACCTTTATAAAGGTGACTAATGGATGGTTGGTCTGTTGGAATGTGAACCTCTCTTTTGGGAAGGCCACACTGATGCACTAGGTGCTTTGATGCATCATTGTTTCGGAGTATGGACTGGTTCTCTTCCCCCAAAGAGTTTGGAAATGTAATTCCATATCATTGTTGGGATGGTTGAACAAATAATTTTGAATCCCAATAGGATAAATTGATTAATAATCCATGTATGTCAACTAATTACACCTATGAAATATGGTTTATATGAATGACATGGGATGAAGTAGGTCTGATGGATATGGGTACCACATTAAATTGGGAAAAAAGGCATTTAATTTATATATTGATAAATAGTGAATAATATTTTCTATATTTTTTTTAATATTTAATTTAACACCACATACACTATATTAAACTTGATATTTTTGTATTCATCATTGGTTATGGGATTGAGTGTTTTTTTCACACCATTATTAGGTTTTCATTGGGTATAGGAGCATATTTCATGGTCTTGTGTTAGGATAAGGGAACATGATCAATTTTAGAGGGATGATTTGAGGGTTATTGAAATACAATTGATGGGGGAACTAGACTGAGGTGAGGACTCATTATTTAATATTTCTATGCATCATTATTTTTTGATTATTTTGAAACTTGACATAATTATGGAACTAAATTTTGATTGTAATATTGTTGTAATGTACCTGGTTTTGGGTAATTTAATCTATTATTCATGGTTGTTGGTTTTAATAATTTATTTTTTGTAATATTAATTTTTTAAATTATTTTACATAGTTAAAGAGGGTATAGTCTCCACACATACATTATTATAAACACACTATTAGTCAAAAAACCCTGGTGTACAGGGAGGTGTGCCCGAGACCTCATATTGAACCTGCATGGGGCACCTATTTATGGGAACATGGGCTAGGGAATTTAAAAACAGAATCAGTGAATTTTAACTTCTATTTATTTACTCATTTGGAATGTTATAGTGGATTCTATGGTGTGTTTGTACTTGGAAATCAACTTATGCATGATATTATATTACATATGTGGGGGGGGGGGGACCCTAGTACCCTTGGTGGGATTTTTGTTCTTGATGTTTTCCTATTATTATTGGATGTTATTTCATATTGGGTTACACAATTTTTTTGTGATGATGATTTTTTATAAGAATTTATTTGTGGGATATAATTCCATGAGATTTTAGAGTGCATAAATAATTTTTTATATGATAGGGATATATGTGACATGTATCATGTTAGACAAACACGAGAAATATGGTTATGTTTGGGTTACGGGATTTGAAAATTCATTTTGGATTTTAATGTTTTTTTAAAGATTTGATTCTTAATAAAGATTTTATAGTTGTTTCAATTTCAATGATGATAAAATAAAATGGATAAAATGGTTCATAAAAAAACATTATGAGTTTCATAATATGAATGTTGAAAAGTAAAGAAGGTTAAATTGGTGTGTAATGAAAATCTAGAAATTATGTAAAAAAAATTACCCTATATTATCCATGGACTAGGATACAGATGGGTGAGTTTAGTGATAGTGTTTTGGTTTTATCCATTGGTATATTGTGTGCGGGGTGACTTGGTTGTGGTTAGTGATGAAAACCACCCTTCTTATAGCAATTTGTGAAATTGTTATATTATGAGTTCTGAGGTGTGTTTTTGGAATTGTAGATGGATTACATCAAAACAACACTTACTGGTTGTTAGATATGAGGAAATCGTTGAGAATGTGCCTATAGTTGTGGGACAGAGACCAAATTTGGTTCTAGATAATAGGGGGAAGAGAAGTTACATAATAATTTTTCTCATTTTATGCATTTATTGGAGATAGTCCTAGGGAAGGTTGTGTAAAGAATGATTGATCAGACTATCGAGTTAAACCACATCACCCTCATATGTTTTGCAGATAGGGTGGACTCGAGGTAGTAGAATTCTAGATTGAGTCTCTCAAGAAGATGCTGGATAACATAGAGACTCCTCTTGAGAAGAGAGTTAATCTAGAAATCTATATTTTATGAGGACCATCAAAGTACTTGTATGATATTTAGGGTTGGGATGACCATCCAAATGGAATTACATGGAAGGAATCCCATAATATGTCCCTAGAGAACCTTTACAATTAAATATTAAGAAAAATGAATGATGAATAGTTCATGTGTATTACTTAGTGTAGTATGTCTATCAAGAGTTATGGTGGCATCTTGACATACTTGAATCCTTTTCTTACAATGTTGATAGAAGATGAGGCATTTATGTTTATATATATATGATGGGAATTGATTTGGGATCAACTCCCAGATAAATATATATCAGTTTAATTGGTTTGTTGTGGAAGTGGATTAGGATCTAATTTCAAATGTGATCCTAATGGAGGCTTCTATTGGTGGGATGTAATTTTCAATTTGGTGATATGGTGGTGCATTATTTAATAGTGGGATGATTTGTTATCAGAAATTCAACCAGAATGGTGGTGGATTGAGTTTATATTGGAAATTACCTCTCTCATAGGTCATTGATTGATTATTATTCTATTAGATTCTCATACCGGGACAAATGTGTGGTCAGGGTATGTGAGAAAAGGTGTAATTTTGATCTGACGGGGTGATGGATCACCCGATGAGGTTCTATAGGAACCTACAATATGGGTAAATAATGAGGGACCAAGGAAGATGCAGACAATCTGTAGGGAGTCAGCTACCCTATATTAGTCGTGTAGTCGGAGTTCCACTAAAAATACCAATAGGGGTGGGTGATATGGTACATCAATGAAAGAGAATATATATAATTATAGAATCACAACACATGGGACTCAAATATGAGCTGAGGGAAGGGTTCATGGAATCTACATGAAATTTTTCATAATCAAGATTATTGTGAGGCTGGGCCATTGAATGTATGAGCTATGATTCTTGTAGTTTCTGCATAAGATAGTTCCATATTTGATATAGGGTATTCATATTATTTTATATATATGGGGTTTCTGATTCTTTTGGACCATAGGCGGAATATATTAGTGGGTTTATATCAATTGATTAATCGTTAGGAGTATGAGAGGAGGTTATATGACAATGTAAGGAATGTTCCCATGAGATTGGTGGGTACCATTTTCTTTGGGACTTTTTTATTCGTGGGATGATTGGTCTTGACATGATACTAGGAATGGATTAGTTGATTACATATCAATCACACATTTATTTTTACCGCTGAATGGTAACATACATGTCTCTAAAGGGTAAAATCTATGTTCACTATGGGAAATGAGATATAATTGTACGCCATGTTGGTCAAATTCATCAGCAAATGGGTGAGCGCATAACCTAGGTTGTGAGTGTTTTTCTCGATGATGAAGGAGTGGAGTGTCATTGTTTCCATCCAATGGTGGTTCTATTCAAGGATGTGTTCCTTTAGGACTTCATAGGGATGTCTTCTTAGATAGAGGATGAGTTCATGATTAAGTTCATGTCTGATGTTGAGATAGTGTTATTTCATACTTATAGAATAACTCTATATTATCTTTAAGAACCTATTATGTGGTTGGTGGAATTAGAGGATAATGGATTTATCTATCTATGTAGCAATAATTTGTTTCTCAATTATTTTTCTAAGAATGCTGATGGAATTCTATAGTTTTGTAATGATTACTAGAATTAAAATCATATTATGTTTAAAAAACAGTATCCTCTTCTATGTATTGATAATATTTTTTGATCAACTAATTGGTTTCAATGTGTTATCAAATAGTGATTTGAGGTCTGGGAATCATTAATTGAATGTGAAAATATCAGATATACCATGAACTACTTTTAAAAGGATGTATGGTCTTTATGAGTTCATCTTGGTGTTGTTCAATTAGGATAACACTTCATCCATGTTTATGGATTTGATGAAATGAATCTCCCACTCATACCTAGAGAATTTTGTGGTTTATTTCGTGTATGGAATCTTGGTGTTCTACCAGACTCATGACAATCATAGACAACATCATGAAAGCATAAAAATTACTTGTAGAGAGAATCATCTATACACAAATCTATTTAAATTTAATTTTTTTACTGATGTGGTAAATTTAATAGGTCACATATTCTAAGAGGAAGGTGTGTTAGTAGTCCTAGAGAATGTTCAGGTAGTGGTTTCTTGGGATAATCCCACGAATTTGTTTTATATCTTAAAATTTTTAAGTTTGGTGGGCTATTATTGATGTTTCATAAATATATTTTTTTTCAGGGACATTCAACTATTAGGCTTGACCAATAAGGGTATATGTTTTGAGTGGTTTGAGGCATGTGAGAATGATTTTTTGGAGATGAATAAGCATTTAACCACAACACCAATTATAATCTTACCCAACCCACGTACAGAGTATACCTTGTTTTGTGATTCATTTAGGATCAGACTTAGGGTATTGTTGATATAGGACGATAAAGTCATGGTGTATGGATCAAAATAGTTGAGTTCATTTTAATGAAACATTCCTACACCAGATCTTGATATGGCCATAGTGTTTTATGACTTGAAATGATGGTGGAATTATCTTTTGGGGGATATGATTGTGTTTTATAATGACCATAAGATCCTTAAATACATCTTTCCCTAGTGTTATTTGAACCTACTGAAATATAGATGGGTTGAGTACATGAAATATTTTAACATTGAGAAATTTTATGAACTAGGTGAGGGAAATAGTTTTGTCAATGTGTTAAGTTTAATGACACATACTCAATCGGTTCATGAGTCTAGTTCATAGTGGATGTTAATGGATTTTTTTCTGAGATGTATATATGTATTTAAGAGTAGTATATGTTAATTTAAATTATTTCATTTTCATTCGATCTCATTATTCTAAACAACATAGATATGATACATTAAGAGGATTCATAATTTATGGATTTGAGGGATAGTTTGGAATGTTGGGTGCTTCCTTATTATTAGACTATTGAAGATTATGAGATTATTCATGATCATGGACACACAATTGTGCCTATTTTTATGTGGTAAGAGAAGATTCAAAATTTACATGCTTTAAACTGGATAGTGCACCCTAGTTTGATGAATATGTGCTATGATAATTCAAGATAGAATGGTTGCTTGGGGATAAAAAAGGATATCATATGTTTTTTAAAGAGATTTTGTATATTTTGACATGTTAAGGATGAGAATCAGTAGCCAACATGTATTTTAATTCTTCTTCCCATTCTAGATTGGAAGTGGGATGATGTTACTAGGGATTTTTTGGTGGGTCTTCCGAGGATTCCTTTGAAGAATGATGTGATTTTGGTGATTGTGAACTGGTTATCTAAGGAAAAACATTTATTTTCAATTTTGGACACTTTTATCATGAGTCAGTTGAGTGATTGGTCTATATAAGAGATATTAATTCTACAAAGGGTTCCAAAAACAATAGTTTTGGATTGTGACCCACATTTTTCTTCTTGATTCTATACAGGGTTGTAGTATGTGCTTGGAACTCAGGGGATTTTTCATATGTATTTCACCCAAAAAAGGATAGAAAATCATAGTGTAAAATCTATGCACTAGACGACATGTTGACAGCATGGAATGTCAATTTTGGGGAGACATGTTTGAAATAATTAGTGCTCATTGATTTCACCAATAACAACAATTACAATGTGACAATTCATATGTAATCATACATGTTTCTATATGGCACACCATGATTATCTTAATTATATTGGAGGAAAGAAGAAGAATCCTAGTTAGTGGGATCCAGTCTTGTACATGAGACATTTGGGTATGTTCAGTTGATCCAAAATCGTATGAATATAACACAGATTAGTCATAAGTCATATTCCATTCATCTTTTTATACCCCTTGAGATTAAAATTAGAGACAATGTATTCTTTCTAGTATAATTTTGGATGGGTCACCATCAAATTTGGATGTAGAGGAAGTTGGTGTCCATGTATGTTGGGGCGTTTGAGATCATAGAGGGTAATTGTCTAATGGTGTACCGATTGTCTCTACCATATTAGTATGGTGGTATTTACATTGTTTTTTTATGTTATAGCTTTGGCAATATCACCCCATACCCTCTCATGTGATTTATTTTGATAATGTTGTCCTTGAGGTTGATATATCCTCTGAGGAACATCTTATTTATATTGTGGACCATAGTAAGAAAACATGTTCGGGTAGGACCATAAAATTGGTATAAATAATTTTTCATAATGTTTTTTTAAGAGGAAACATGGGAGAGGGAGGATGAGATATAGTCCTTGTGTCTTTATCTTTTTTCCTTGTAGATTTACTGTTTCTTAGGAGTGTATATATAGGACAAGATGTTATAATGTGGGGAGGTTGTATGATTATAACCCTTCAATTGAGGTATTCACTTTTACAATTTCAGTTAAACTCCTTTTTTTTTTGGTTAATGAATTATATCTCATTTCTATGAGAGGTATTAGAGGTTTTCTATGGGTTTTCAACACACAAAAAAAAGGGGAAATGTTTCCATCTCATATAGGATGCATGGATAGCACAAGTTTGTTACTAACCATGTTCCATAAATGTGGGGCTTTATAAAGGGTGGTGCAAGGTTACAAAATTATGAACCATGGTCTTAGAAATCATGTGGCCTAGGCTACCCTTGGTCAAAGGAGGGAACACGACCACCACACAATTTTTCAGACCATGTAGTTAGATCATCCATACCATGCATCATGGCCCCCTTTTTGATAGTGGGTGCTTCACGGTTGGAGCATTCCTTCACAAACCATGCATCCAAACCATGGGCCAATTAAAACATAGATAAATTAAAATTTATCCGTTAGGATTTAGGTTTTAACACCCAATCCCCCCCATTTACTCCTCTAGTATCTAGGATCAAAAACCAGAAGATCTCCCCTATTACAAGTATCATTATCCTTCAATCATGGGCTATTTAAAGCACCATTGATTAAAAATTAAAGCTCAAGGTGAGTATAAAACCCTTAATTTTTATATATTCTATAATAAAAATGGTGGTATGTTTTATATAATTTCAAAGCCAATAAACCCTTTTTTATAGGGTGTTTCTCATTTAGGTGTTTGGGGTCATTTTAGTTTGAATCAAGGGTTACGGTTGGATAGTTGAACATATATGACCATGAGGTAGTTGGTTTAAAAGTTACATCCCATTATATGGATATTTATTCATGTGTATGTGGTTATTATTTTGTGAATTTGGGGTAAAAAATTTATTACATGGTAGGAAAGGATAATTCAGATGTCAAAATTTTCAGTTTTACTCCTCATAATTCATATTGTATCTATAAGGATAATTAGAACATGTCGATAGTCACCCATGGGGTGATCCTATCACTTAAACATGAGATTTGAGTTGTTAAATGGTGTTTTAAAGTATTTTTTGGTTGAAAATTTTAGAACTTATGTTAAATGGTAAGTATAGAATAATTTAGTGACTAGTTTAACTTGATTGGTTTAAATGTGTTATGGATTGTAAATTAGTAAATGTGAGAAATTGTTAAAGAGGATTTCTGATGTGGTTAAATGAATTTGAATGGTTGGAAAATGGTTGTGATAATTCTTGAATGGTGAAATAAAATAACTATAATAATTCATAATATATTAAATGTAATTAACCATTAAAATGGGATAAATTAAATGGTACACCTATGATATCTTTGTTTGATAAAATGTTCATATATTTTGACCCTTATAAATGTGAGTACTGATTGGATGGGATGTTGGAATGATGCTCATATCCATTGGGCATGATATTATGATTCTCCAGGTGGAATAATTACTTTTAGTTTCATAGGATGGAATTATTCTCCAAATTCCAAGGGTATGGACATGGCACTCCATATCATTGTTGGGATGGTGGGACTTGGGGTTTTGAATCCTAGTTAGAAACTTGTATTGATGATACTTTTATGTTTACCAATGATCCCTATAATATTTGATCCATATGGAAAGAATGGTCCAAATAAGGTTTGATGGATATGGGTACCACTTGGGATTGAGAACAATAGTGGTTACTTTAAATATAGTTAAATAATGTATCCTAGTTTATGAATTATTGTTTATTGATTATTATACCTATGCATACAATATATTAGAATGGATATTATATCATATATTTATGTTGGTATACTAATGATTTGTACTCACACCCTTCTTTTTTCACCGTCGGTTACCCGAGCAGGATTCATTGTTTCAATCCATGATAAGAGAAAAGGCCCTATGTGAGATGACTGGTTTGGGGTTTGGGGATGGAGCATGGATGGGGGAACCAAACTGAGGTCTGGAACCATTTTGGGGTTCATCATTGGGTATTTTTTTGGTTTTATTTTTAAACATGACACTATTATGGAATAACATGGTTATTATATGGTTGTAGTCATGTATCCTATTTTGGGGAATTGATTATATGATATATGGTTGGTGATTTTTATAATTTAGTTATTTTTATATAGATTTAAACTATTGCCTTACTCTGGTAAAGAGGGTATAGTATCCCCATTTACATTAATATACCCTATAATTTAGTCAAAAACCAATTGAATATATTGTGTCATGCTTAAGGTAATGTACTGAAGGAGCTCGACGAACTAGTTTAGTGTCACTTGGGACAGTGCATTACACATCACATGATCAAAATAGAGAAAATGTTCTCATATTATCACAATACATTAGGATACAGATAGATAAATCATTTATGATGTTTATGAAATAAATTAAATTTAATCTGAAACATGGTGTAGCTATTATGAATGATTGTGAAGGTTTTAATTTTAAAGAAACATTTTATTTCAAAGAAAATGCCACATTATCAAGTCGATAAAAAATGATTGGGTTGTATTGATTGTACTGATTGTCACATCCATGGTTTAAGGTATGTGTTATTATGATCCTAGATATGGTTTTATTTAATTTTTGATTTTTCATATGGTTCTCGAATGCATTAAAAAAAGGGTTTTAGGAATTTTATGGTGAATCATTAGATGAACCACACTATAGTCCATGAAATGTTTCTCCTTGAGATATCCTATGTAATATTTAAATATCAACACACCATGGTTGGTAATTATTATGGGTGGGGAGTGGTGGATGTCTCCATATTGACCTTGACAATGATGACCTCACAATGCCATGGGGTACTGTGTGGTGGGTTTAAAATGGACATGTTTTTTTCCAACATTGTGATTTTTTTACATGATTACTCTAGTAGGAATTGTGTGATTAAATACACCATGGTTGTGGGGGACACCTCCACATCGGGGGGTTGATAGTTTTTTATTTTTTAACTGGATGAACCGGCCTCTCGAGAGTATAGGTATTTTATGCTTGTTTATTATTATGGTGTGTGGAATTTATGAGATGTTTTTAAGGAATCTTTGACTCATCTTCTTCTCCAAAACCCCTTTTTCCTCCATTGTGATATGTTATGGGCCCATATTATTTTAGGGTGAGATATTTAAGACCTGTATTTGTTCAAAATAATTCAATATATGATCTCTCTTATACATATTTTTAATGGTCATGTTTTTTATAAGATTTCATACTTGAGGATACCTCTTTAACTTCAACATGAAGATCCAATTTTGTTTTTGGACACACCCAGTGTTTTAGGTACATGTTCATGGGATATCCCTTAAAACCTTGTATTTTTTAACCTGTATATGTCATGTACATCCTACTGAAAAAATGTGTTCTTAGTCATTTAAATTTTTTAAATGAATTTTTTCCTTAAATTAATTGTGTTAGACCTTCCCGAAGACCCAAATATATATATTGATGTGTAAAAACTGGGAATTAGGACATGGATCATGGTGATCTATCCATTGAAAATTAATCTGTAATTAATGTTGTGACTCTAAGAGCTCCTTGGACAACTCAATGGCTAGTGGGACATTCCATGATTCATAGAAAGTACAATCAATTCGAGAAGTTATTTGGAAGTAACTATTTTTAACACTTAATAGATTGTTAATTTTTGAATTCGTGTCCATGGAATTGAGGGAAATGATTTGGGTAATGAAATGATGACCTTTGGTGAATTTTAATAAATGATATCATTCATTATTATTGTAACAGAACCTTGATGTTTTTTCCTAGAACTATTATACCCTTTATGTGATTATTTTTTGTTTACCTTTATATGATTCTATGTATTTGGTATTTCCATATTTTTTTTATTATTATTGGGGAACCTTGATGTGGTTATAAGTATTTTATATTCCCATATTGTGATTATTATTTTTGGGGGACATTGACATGATTCCAGGGAATAGGTATGCTTCTTATATGATTATTATTGTTGGGTAATAATAATGGGATTACAAGGATATGGTGTGCCTATATAATTTTAAAACAGACTATGGTATTGTGGATAGAGACATCTGGAAATAGTTGAAGTATTTATGGTTGACCTTGGGTGCCACCCTAAACCTAAAGGTCGATGATATTTTTGTTTGTAATTTTTATATCACACATTATTTCATTACATTAACATTGGTATAAACGTAACTCAGGTTAGATATGCTTTAGAACCCATTTTTGATGTTCTAATGAGTTTTACTCACACCCTTCTTGGGTGGCCTTTGGTGCCCAAGAAGATTTCATGGTTGTAGGTCATGGTAGGGGAAAGACCCATGTGTTTGCTGGCTGAGCAGGTGAGTAGAGATAAGATCATGGAAAGTGGGACCATGCATTGAATCTAAACTAGTTAGATTTAACTTTCTGTTCATTTTATTCTATGATTTTTATATATTTTTAGTTGAAATTATTTTTTCAACATGGTTATACATTTCAGATTATTTTTCACATTCCATACTATTTATGTTTGATTGAATGTGATTGGTTTTATTGGATTAATTTTTATTTTTATTATTACATTAGACAAAGGGAATATCCTCTCCAAGATAACTTGATAGGACATTGATTTTTAGCAGCATACTCTGGCATACTGGAGAGACATAATGGATTCCATATAGAAACTTTTTTAGTTGCATTTTAATGAACCGAGTTGGGGATATTATAAAATTCTATTAGAGGACCTCTTCCTTTGAATTACTATTTAGACATGGTTTATATAGAATATGATACTATTAGCATTTTTTATAAAAATAAATCTTGGTAGAAGATAACTCATGTTCATGGAAATTCCTTGTTACTAATGATGGTATTTCTGTTTTGGTTTTCATTAATACCATTGACTGATTTCACCATGAGTTATGTACTTTATTTTCGAGACATATTATTATTTATAATATTCTACTAATGAGTTGATATGGAACAAGGGTTAGTATGAATACATCTGGATAGGCACAAAGATTTTTCACGTTATTGTGTGATTATATATGATAAGAGGCTAAATAAATGTGATTCCCTAGTAACATGTAAAATGTGAAATATAAGTATCATACTTTTATTCTTATTTTCAGTTCCATTATATGTAATGTTCTAATTTTCTTATAATTTGGTGCAAGGATTTTTTTATCAAGGTTAAGTGGGGACTCCAAGAATACATCTATTAGTTTAATGAGAGGGTGTAAATGAGCATTATCCTTTATATATTAGACTAAATCCTCTAGTAACTCTATAAAATATAAAGTATGACCAACTCCATGCCAGGTTATTAAAAGTTATAAAGTAGGGAGAGAGTAACTCCTTGGGATGATCCATTATTTCAAACCATACCAAAGAGTTTCAACTACAACACCCACTAACCTATATAAGGGAAAGGTTTTTCCACGGGCTATGGAGTTTTTTTGGGATTATAGCCCTTGTGGCCACATCATATTATATTATAGAATAACATAGTATGATGTAAACCCTCTAATTTTCAACTATTTTTGAGATTTTTTTCCTAATGGATTCATAGGATTATAGGAGTTCACCATAGTGATCATGTTGGGAGTGTATCCAATTATTATTCATCATTATGTAATATAACCCATAGAACATTGTGAATTGATGGTTTATTTAGAATACTAAGAGGGAAAATGTGTTATCTGGGGGATTACATCACTATTGGGATCTCCAGTTTTGTTGACCAGAAATACCAACATTTCCTTGAGATAGTGAATTTATTGAAAGAGGTTTAAGCCTATTATTTTCAAATATTGTTACCCAATTCCATGTATAAATGATTTATTTGATCAAAACATGTGAGTGAATGTGTTTTCAAAGACTGAATTGAGATAGGGTTATCAATAGTTGAAGGTATATCATTAAAATATACCATATATGTACTTTAGGAGTAGGAATTGATTGTATGAGTA
The DNA here is from genome assembly GCA_963277665.1 of Viscum album. Lineage (NCBI taxonomy): Eukaryota > Viridiplantae > Streptophyta > Magnoliopsida > Santalales > Viscaceae > Viscum > Viscum album. The sequence continues at coordinate 45,693,890 of OY728162.1, forward strand.
TTTTCTCATGTTTTTTCTTAAATAATGAACCTGTAGTGTTCATGTCCTTGATGAACATACTTTTTCACCTTTTCGTAGATAATTTTTTATTAGTTTTTATCAATGAAATCCATATATAATCTATTTTGATGTAGTAGAATTTAGTTCATCTATAAGTCATTTTGGGAACCTCAAGAGAGAACAAGTAATGTTTCATGTTGTTGATGTGTCACTTCTAGAAAAATTATATTCAATTATTGGGTAATGTGATTTCAAACTACGAAGTGTTATTGGACCCCAAGAAGTAGAGAGTAATAGTTTATTTAGAGTATCCCATGAATATTTTTTAGATTCATATTTTTTTGGATTTGGATAGACATCATATGATTATATTGAAGACATATCATACATGGATGTATCGATAAAAAATCTAAATGAGAAATTAGTGACTTTTATGTAGACTGATTATTGTGATAAATCCATTTAAGAGTTGATGAAATGGTTGATTATAGTAACAATTATAATCTTGGATAATACATGTAAGGAACATACCACGTTTTTTTTGACATGTTAGGAGTTAGTAAAGGAGTATTATTGATTTCAAAAGGTCTCTTTGTTTCTAATGGATTAGGTGACTTGAGGTAATATGATAGAAACTACCTAGCACATAATTTTGAATTAGAAGTTGTGGTTTATGTTATGAAATTTCATTATCTATTGGGTAAGATGTTATTTGAATATATAGACAATATAATTTGAAATAAATTTTATTATAGAAACATTTAAATATTTGTTATTGAATATGGGTAGAGCACCCATAGTCATTCAATTTTGAGTAAGCATATTACCATTAGAAAAGAAATTTCATTTCTAATTCATTGAGTAGGAAAACATTGACTCAAGTTGTTCAAGTGTCCAACCATGAGTGCCATATGATGGATATTTTTTGGAGATGAATATATATTTATTTGATTTTTAGTGTGAAATAACTCTTATATTTTTATTCTTTACGTTTTTTCTTCTCAATAGGATAAAATAAAGAAAACATTTGTACAGAGATTGCTTAGCCCTGAGACATAGTGTATAAAGTAGGATGTTTCCAGCATACTGGACCATAAATGAAGATTATATTCTCCATGTCCATAGTTTTTCATCAGTTACCACTAGTATGTATTTTAAATTTATGAGGTAATTTGATTCTTGTAAGTGGATAGTATGCCTATGTTTCACCAGGATGTATCATAAATTCAAAAGAATTACTAGAATCCATGGATAATAATGGTGATTTCAGGATCTGTGATGGGAGGATCCACCTAAATGAAAGTGGAGGTTGATCACTACTGGACCACTAGTCCTTTATAATATTTTTTCATACCTTAGTGGAAATATGAGGATATCAGAGTGAAATTCATAACTATTATTCCAAGACACCCTAAAGGAATAACATTTTGTGGGTTGTCATTGATTGATTGACTAAGGTATCTAATTACATACCATTATAGGAAACATACACTATGGATGAGATGGGAAGGAATTTCATTTGGAATATATTTAGTCTTCATGGGTATCATAGAGTATAGTTTTAGATATGTATTCTCAATTTATCTCACTCTTCTAGTGGGAATTGCAGAAAGTTCATGTGGTAAAAATACACTTGAGTACTGCTTATCATTCAAGTGCTGATGGAAAATCTAATCATACCATTAGATTCTAGAGGACATGCGGAGAGAATTTATCATAGATTTTGGGGATTCCGAGGAGGCCCACTTTGTTTTACCTTACTTGTCCTATAACAATAGCATATATGATTCAATTTAGATGTCTATTTTTTGAGGCTTTGTTTGGTAGGTCTTTTCATTCACTATTTAAGAGAACCACTTCAAGATATACTCAACATTAAGAGGGGGAGTGAATCAGTGTTGGAAAAAAATTTACAATTAATATATTTATCCCTTTTACGTCCTAAACATGTTATGATATTGATTCTCCTATTATATTTTCCTTATCAAATGAAATCATATGAATGTAGGAAAAATATGGCACATGATATTTTTAGAAGGTTAGCTGCTCAATAAGAGTAGTTAGTCCATGTTGTATATATTGATGATCAGTACAATAATTCTCCACAATAAACAGATACAAAATAGAGTATTTCATAAGGAAAACATACATTAGGTAAGTTTGAGTCCCTATACTTTAAGAGGGGGTATGGAAACAGTCCTATTTCCTAGATTGTTGAAAACCTCATCCAACTTGTATCTCTTACCTGGTTCTTATACTACCTCTAAATATAGTGTTCATCTTATTTGTATAGTACTTTCTTGCATCACAATTATTCCCATAGATAAGAATTTTATTATATGTTGCATTGTTTCATTGTTCTTAACTTCCTTCAACTATTACTTTCACAATACCATATAAGTAAATCATTTTATTCATAACAACAAAACACTAAAAGATTAACTTTATATTTCATGTGGAGATTTTTTTCCCAATTATTTATTCTTATTCTCCATATTCATCTAATACCAAATGATAATAAAACAATATATTGTATCTCTTTGAACCATTATTTACTATTTTTCCTTGAATAATAATCAATTAAATTCTGAACAAGCTATTTATATTCTTAAATCTCAATGATATGGATATTACTGTAGATGGAAATATCATACTTCCTAAATTCACAATATCAAAAATTGATATTGACCTGGTTCTTCCATATTATTCATGGTTTGATAGAAGTTTTTTAAATGAATCACACTACACATTCAATGTTATTTTATGAAAAATTTACCTTGCACAATAATAAATTTATCATTTCATAAATAAAATACTAATCTTATTATTTATATTATATTTCAATTGTTTCTAAATTTATTCTTCACTACCTAAGTTTCATTCCTCATTTATGGTTGTATATGCATGTATAATGTGCTCTTAATTATGTTAAACATGGTTACTTTTTCATGGGATCATTCATGTAATTTCCTTCATGTTCTTTTTTCTATGTGCAGCACTTATTAACGTCTCTTTCATTATGCACATGTGTGTATGAAGAACTTATCCCTTATTAAATGACTAATATTTTCAATAAGCTTATTATTTATAGAAGTAGAGATATTATGTTCATTATCTATTCTTTTATAGATATGGTTTTCTTCATTGAATAATTCATCACACAAATGCAAGTTTGTGGTATCTCAATTAAGAATTCTTCATGAAACGAAGTGTATATAATGAAGAAGTGGTTATAATGTTTTCATTATCCAAGGAGTATCACACAACCTAGAATGAGCCACTCATAACTGTATACATCTAAGATTAATCCAAAAAATTCATCACAACCTAAGAGGACAATCTTTCTTCTTTAGAAAAGAGTGCACAATTCTTCTACTTCACAAAAATCAGTCCACAAATTTCTCCTCTTTGTGATAATGAGTGGATCAATGTACCTTTATCTTCTTTGTGTAAAAGGAATCTAAAAGAAACATTGTTTTCTAAAACTCAATACTACTCAAATAAAAACATGTGTGGTAGAATCCAATCTTACCCATGTATGATACCCTTTTATAGGATTTTTTCACCCTTTCATTTTCATTCCATCACTTCATTTGAATCCGTGAAAATATTTCAAGTTAATAAATAATTTTTTATGCCTGATATTCTTGAAATTTTATTTATTTAAACATCGGTTACATGTCCCTAAGAATAATGGAATTATTACATAGGAATCTAGTTCTTATTTTTAATGTTTGGACTTCTGTCCATACAATAGAAATCACATGTTTCATATAGAATTCCATAATTCTTCTAAAAACATATATATTACACTGTAATATCGTAATTCATCTCATTCAAATATCCATTATTCAAACAGTCTATTTCATGCAGGATTTATCACTTTTTCATCCCAATAATTCATCAATTCATGATCAGATTGTTAGTCACCTGATTCTCAGATATGGATTAATTTTTAGCCTAGAAATACCTCACATAGTCAAGGTAGTGTTTCCTCAAAGTTGAAGATGATCTAGGGATTTGATCATAAAGCTGAGAACATTTGATCAGGTGGCTAACATTATTTTCCTATATTTTAGGGTGTTTGAATAGTTTAGTTCACTTCAACCAACCCACATCATACATTAGATCAATCTAGTTCTTAATGATAAAATATTATGTTCCTATAACATTCTCAATATAACATTGTAGTTCGGAACACATAAAACCTTACACACATGCCCTCACAATGTCATGACACACATGCGCAGCCCACCTAAGCACCTCTATGCATGAACCATGCACACCCACATGTGTGCTCCCTATGGTCACTATTATCTCCCTCACTACTTATATTGGGGGCCTATTAAATCAACCTACATCACATGTGGTCTTCCTTATTCCCATATTTATTTTATGTGGGTCCTTTATGGGATTATTTTTTTCCATATTTCTTTAATACACATAAAAAAAAGAGTTATCCAATGTTCATTGAATTATCAATCCAGAAAATATTCTTCTTCGCATATCCATCATAAATAAAATATAATATATTTTTCTTTTTTCATAAACTTCATGAATCTTCAAAAAATAATGTCTTAGTCATTATTTAAAAAAATTGTTTTCATCTCTTACATAAAAACTCCTCATGATATAAATAAATTTTTATTGATATTCATCTACATACATTTTTCAAAAAATATGTCACAAATTGAATAAGTCTTTGATATGAATAAACATTGAAAATTATTCATAACAAAACTAAGATAATTTAAAATAACCTCATTCAAATAATAAGACACGAGAACCTTCTTTCTTTTTCATCCATTCATCCTAGACGTTCAATTGATTATTAAGTTTGGATATCTTGGATACTTCAACAAAAATTTAAGAAGATACATTCTTTATAACTTATTAAAAATATTAAAATAAAAAAAATATATTTATAGATCCTTAAACTCTATTTAAATTCAATAAAAACAATTTAAAAAATTAAACTCATTCACAAATTAGACCCTTCAATCTCCCTCTTTTTTTGTTGAAAGTACATTCAATGTTCTTTCCAAATAAATATTTCAATATGTGAATATATCCCATTTATATTTCCAATCCTTCATTTCAATTTATCTTCCCCACATTTAAAATAATTACAATTATCATGTGAAAAGGGTATTATTTTACTCTTGAGGAATGTGGAATCCATCATTTCACAGTATATCTATGTGATTCATGCTCGATGTATAAAAAAAAGAGGATTTGATTTATAAAAAAACTACCTTACCAAATGATCATGAAAAATCATGGAATGAGAGATATAAAATTTTATTCAAGGTTTTTTCACTTTTATTCTAGTATAAAGACAATAAATGTGGTATTAGTTGTAACAATTAACCCAAAACTTCTAAACTCGCATTAACAAATAGATTTAAAACACTCATGTGTAACAAGAAGAATATGAAACCGTAGAGAACTTCCACACTTCAAATTTTCTTATGTACTTGATGGATTTGATTAATCTCCATTATGTTAAATTTGTTATTTTTTTTAATGGATAATAATATAATAATAAGAAACACTCCTTTACTAATAAAATTATTTCCAAGAAATTTCCAAAATAATTTCATTTTTATGAAACAATAATTTATAGAATCTTTTTCATATTGATTTATTTTTATAACTTCAAGGGAAACAATCCACAACATTATAATAAGGTTGAATATCTTCATGAATGGTTTTTAAAAAGTTCCAATATGTATAATACACTAAAATGGGTCTTCATTTTATGAAAGACTGTATTTGAAACTTCCCACCACTTCACTGTGGATTTTATTCTACAATAAAATTTTTATAGGTTAACAAATATAATATCCAACCAAGATGAAATATCTTTATCATTATTGTCTAGGATATGAACACACACTCATATACATAATCATATGTGATTTTCTATCATAATTATATTTTGAATAAAAATTGAGAAATCATTCATGGGTGATAACTTATATAGATATGCTATAAAAAATTCACCAAACTCGCTACTTCTCTGGTTCTCCCCTTAAGAAAATTTATTACCTTCAATTTAATTAATTATAAGAACAAATAAAACACTAAAATATTTAGGGAATGAGGTAGATATTACTTACTTCTTAATGCAAATAGAAAGGTTTTGATAGTTTTCTTAACAAAGTTACCCCATTTCCCCCATTCTGCATGCTTTTATATATAAACAACAATATTTATTATGGATGCATGGATCTTATCTCTTAGTTAATTTTTTTGGGTGTGAACCTTTACTCTTCAAGATATTTTAAATATCTTATATAGTGTATCTTTAATCATATTAATTAATTATTATTATGCTAAAAATTTTACTCAAGAATCATTAAGAGTGTGTCTAATCATATTTCACCTCAAAATTATAACTCCACCTTCATATGGAATCTTTTATTTTTCCTTTTTCACTATATGTTTCTTGTTTTTATCCCATTATCATAATTAATTACAAATTTTTTGACCAGATAAATAACATAACATTAGGATATTTAGCTATAATTTTTAATTTTACACATGTTTTATTATGTGTGGCATCCTTTTTATTAGTTTTTTTGGACAATGTACTTTTCTTCACCATTTTGGATTTAGAATACATGTTATTTGAACCTTTCCTTATTGAAATATTCTTGAGATAATTTTTTTTACAACATTATATTTCTTACATTCCAAGAATTATTCTTCATTTTATTCAACTTTTTTTTAAAAGTTAAAGCCTTGGTCAAAGGGCAAGACCAAATTTATTAAAGATAAAAGAAGATACAAAAGTCTGAAGGAGGGAATATTATTACAATATTTTTAATCAATGTAAAGGATATCATTTTGGAAACTCATCTCGCAAAGTAATGCTTTGGTTGATCCCTTTGTTTTGAATACCATCAGCAACCATTTTTTCTTCACTATAGGCATAAGTGGCGATGTAATTGATGTCCAAGGGCGAAGATAGAAAATTAATCCATCAGGTAGTGAGAGACCAGGAAAGGTGAACCACACCACTCCATATAGCATGGACATTGGTGGTCAAATCACTCTCAATCCAGATTTTGTTCTAGATCTTTTGTTTAGAAAAATAGATAGCATGAATCATAGCCTCTATATCAGCTTCCAGAGAAGAGGCAATCCCGCAACCGCCATAGAAGCATCCATGAAAATTTCTAAGACAGTCTCTGAAAATGGAACCACATCCAGCAAGTCCTAGATCCCTTTAAAGGATCCATCAACATTGATTGTGATCCATCCAGGTAGTGGGGCTTTCTAGAGCACCTCTAAAGTGTGTCTCAGTTGTCTGAAGAGACCCTTAATCCATAGCCGATGAAGAATCACAAAGTCTCCAACCATGTTGTCACAATAAGCTTTCTGCCGTGAGGCGGCATCTTTAATGGCAAAGAGAATTCTCATCTAACCTGCATTAAACATGAATGAGGATTTATTGTGAATAATGGAGTTTAGATCATTCCAGATTACATGGAGGAGCTCATCTATAGCAGCCAATAAAAGGTTCTTGATTTTCTACGAACTGGTAAGAGCAAAATAATATTTTAGCTGCGCATAAACAGAGTCAGATAAAAATAATCTACAATCAAAAATGTCAATTATAAAAATCTATAGGGTGGATGTTGTGGTAAAAGACAAAAATAAATGATTCATGTCTTCTCTGTGTTGATGAAAAAAATGAAATTTGGAGCAGAGATCGATACCAAAGATCTGGAGACAAACCTCAGTAGGGAGACGGTTGTGCACAATGCGCTAAACAAGTTTGAGCCTAGAGGGATTAATCTAGGGATTATCAAAATTCTTTAACCAATGAAAACAAGGATCCTACGTTGTGAAGTTGTGATATTAAAAGCACTTAGAGTCAAAGACACCGTTGTGGGAAGGATCCCATACTAGAAAGTAAACAGCGATAGAGAAAGTGTAATTACCGATCACATTCATGATGTTTTCCAGAATATTATGATGGCGGGAATAGAGAACCTCCTTTATATTGTCGTTGGGATTCTCAGGAGGTTAATTGGTTGGTATCATGGAAATAATGGGGGTTCTAGTCTAATTATCAATCCAAAATCACATGGAAGAATCCATGCGAACCATCGATCGAGCATTGTTCATAATATTGGAAAAAAGAGATTTGGATGGAAGGCCAGATCGAAGAGTTAAAATGGTATAGATTACATTTTTTCAAACTCATGGGGAAATTTTTTTATGAAACACTTTATATTTTGAGGATTTGTTGATCAGATTCCAGGTGAGCCTAGCTTGAGGAGCCTCATTAAAGAGTTTGAAATTTTTAATTCCATGACCACCCTGCTCAAGGGGTTTACAACATGTGGACCAGAGGATGGTAACAAGTTTCTTCTCTATAATGATACTAGTACAGAAAAATTTTATTATGTAAACATTATTCTTTTTAATAATATCGATAGTCCATTTATAAACCATCATCGAATAAACCATTTGGGAGACAATGGTGGACTTCATGAGGAAAATATTGTCTGCCATAGAGAGGGGTTTACCTTTTCAGGAGGATAGTTGTTTGACAACTTGATCGACAACATCATTGAAGAACATGGATTTAGGACTTCCCCATAATATGGGAACTCCCATATAAATAAAGGGGAAGAAACCCTCGTTAATACCTAAACTTTTTATTATGGAACTTTTATGCGTGAGAGAGAAATTATTACAAAAGAAAACATGAGATTTATTCCAGCCGATATCTTGACAAGAAAACTCTTCATAATGAGCTAAAGAATTTTCTATGTTTAGAATATTCCTTTTTCCTCCATTAAGGACAATAATGACTTTATCAGCATATAAAAGGTGAGTCAGGAAATTTAGGTTTTTGGCCGCCTTAATGGGTTTATGATTTTTTTTCTTCAACCAGGAAAGTGAAGAATATGCTAAGGTAGTCCTCAGCAATAGAAAAAAGAATGAGGAATAAGGGATCACCTAGCCTAAAACCTTTGGTGCATGTAAAATAACCATTAGGGTATCCATTAACAAGGATGGAGATAGAGTCTGAGTTAAAACGAGTGTGGATCCTACTTATAAAGATGTCATTGAAAACAAATCCCTAGAGAATGTTAAAAATAAAGTTCCAATCTATGGTATCGAATGATTTCCTAATGTCATTTTTGATAGCCATACATCCTCATCTAGAAATATTATTAAGATATTTAGTGCATTCTGAGGCCAGGCAAATGCAATCTTGGATGGATCTTCCCTTAATAAACCCAAATTGAATCCAAGAAATAATTTTATTGTATAGGGTTGAAAGCCTATTTTTAGAATATTAGTGATGATTTATAAAGATAATTGATAAGATAAACAAGATGAAAGAGATGGACTTTAGAAGTATTAACCACTTTGGGAATTAAGGTAAGAAATTGGACATTAAGACCATGAGTGAGGAATCCATTTGTGAAGAATCATTTGACAAGTTTACAAACATCAAGGTGAATGAAATCCCAAAAATGTTGATAAAAATCATTGTTGAACCCATTGGGTCCCGGGGCACTATCAAGATTTTGGATAAAAACAGTGTCCCTAATTTCATTATCAAGGGGAATACCTAAAAGAAAATGACTGCCTTTTTCATTAAACATGATCAGGATAACCCCGAGAATGGGGTCCTTGTTGTGCAAGCCCCATTGAAAATATTATCGAAGTAAGAGACCACATGGTCAACTATATCCACTTTAGAGTCGATGATAGTATCATTAATCCTAGGTAAGTATAAGGGTCTACGAACATTCCTAATTCATTGAAGGGCATCGTAGAACATAGTGTTTTGGTCACCATCCGTGAACCATTTAGTTTTGAAAACTTGCTTGCACATATTTTCTTTAAGCACCAAAAGAGCATTAAGTTTCAAAGAGATTTTCAATTCATTTTGGGGGTCAAAAGAAAAATCATAGTTGGGGTTCATGTTTTGAATTTGATTGAGGCCATCCTCATGGTTGGTTATGTCCTGGTCAACTTGTTTTGATTTAGCTTGGTACCAACCCTTGAGACATTTCTTGAGGTGTTTGAGCATCATAACATAGGAAAAATCATTAGGGTTACGATTAATGGACTCCCAAATTTTCTTGATGAAGTGAGAACAGTCCTGGTCACCAGACTAGCCATTATTAAATCTGAAGGGAATATTAGTCTTGGATTTTTTAGGGAACATACTGACTAGGATATGATGATGATCGGACTTTAACCTTGGAAAAGTAATGCGGGATATGGTATCCCATTTATCCAGAGATGGATTCTTTGTAAAGTCCATATCATGTTTGATAGCAACAAATTTATTAAGGCACCTTCTATACAAAGTATACTTGGTACCCATAAGAGTGATTTTAATAAGGCCATAATCTTCTATGTCAACCTTACACTCTCTAAAGGAAGTGTTAGAGTGGGTAGGACCAATTGTTTCACAACGGGAAAGAATGGAATTAAAGTCACCCAACACAATATAGGGGTCATTAATGTTATTAGCTAACATAGAAAGTTCATGCCGAAGAGGTATCATATCTTGATTTCTTTTCTAGGAACAAAATGAAGTGCAGAAAATATGTGTGATGTCAAGAATAAAGTCGCAAGTGAACTGTCGTCCCAAGTAATTATAAATATTAACCTTTTGTAAAGAGGAATGATAAAAACAATCCATAGTGACTCAATAGTAGAACCAAATTTACAAGCATCGATAAAAATATAACCATCAGCAGAGAGATGCATAAAATTTGTGCTCTTCATGGGGAAATAACTTCTACACACTTTTTCTAATCCTCCATAGTCATGTCTATGGGGTTTTCATTTTCTTTTATCATCCATACTTGAACAGATTTTATTTTACAACATCCAAAATTCATGATGATAGATTTAGAATTATTATTTCAAGATGTTATGGATAGCACCTTATTGTTTAGAGCATCTTGATAAAAATCATTGAATGAAGCCATGATATTTATATCACATGTTGGAATTTTTTTATCATTTTAATCCTCTAATGATTATTGAGTAATAGTAAAGACATTATATTTATTTTGTTAAGATTCAATGTTTCTTCTCGATATTGGATAACATAACATGGAATTATAGACATCTGATATCTGGGATTTTTTTTCTTGATATTCAATCATAATGGTCTCCTCTTAAAGATACTTTTAATTATTTCAACATCCAATGCATGTAGCTGAAAAAAAATTGTAACAAAGAGTCAATTTCCTTGATCTATTTGAATTTTACCTAAAATTGATGCTCTTCGACATCAATAATATTTTTCAACTTTTCTTTAAGTACATGGATATTTAATTCTAGTTCCATAATGAATCATTCTTCGATATCAACATCATTGTGCCTCATGTATTCAAATTGAGAGTAAATTATTTCTAACTAAACTCTTTCTTCTCTAAGGGAACTATCCTATTTGAATATATTTATTCATTCAAGAAATTTTTCATATAAATCCTTATCCATTACTTATAAATTATCCCCAAGCTAAGTGAACTCTTCCTAGATTCTTTTATATATGCCATAGATCATATAGACTATTTATTTGTGAAAACAATGCATCATATCTATTAATGAACCAATTGAACATTAAACTAACATGGTATCACTCCCACTAGTTCTTGGATCATCCTTAAAGAATTTTTTGATAACAATTAACATATACCCTTTTATCACTTGAATATATTCATAAAATTGAAGTAGATAGACTATTTTTCTTATCTATAGTGGAAATATGAGTCACTCGGTCTTCTATTTCCAATTGTAATATATATTTTTTGATAACATGGCATAGAGAATCCAATACTTCCACTTCTTTAGATTATAGGGATCAATTATTTGACTTTATTTTCTCTCTCTTTATCGTGATCATCATGGTCTTGGTAGAAATATAATTAGTCTTATTAATAAATTAATCTTTACCAAAACTACACTTAATTGTTAATATAGGAATGAAACTCAAATATTTAGAATAGAATATCTAAAAAAATTAAAATCAATTAGATTTGACATTATCTGTAATTAAAATTGATAGGACCACTTCAAGATATAGTAAATACTACATGGGGTCAATCAATGTTGGGAACATTTTGTTCATTTATATCTTTTATACATTTTATCTCTTATAAATTTTTTGATCTTGATTCTACTATTCAATTTTCCATATCGTATGTAAGTATATAAATGTTGGTAAAAGATATCACATGATATTTTTACATTGTTACCTACTCAATAAGGGTATCTAGTACTTTCCAACTATAGTGATGAATAGTGCATAGATTATCCAAAATAATAAAATATCAAATAAAGTGGTGTAGAAAGAAAATTAAACATATCCATACGTGAAGTCTATATACTATATATTAGGAGATAGAAATAATATTATTCTCTAGACTGGTGAAAACCTCATCAATCTTGAAACTCCTCACTTGTTCATTATAATGAATCTATAGATAGTCTTCACCTTCTTTGTAATGTACGTGTAACACCAAAAGTATTACACATGATGAGACTTTTCTTAAGTGTCACAGTGCTACTATTTTCCTCACTTCCCTATATTCTTACTTGCAAAAAACATATATGAAACTCTTCTTCATCTTTATAATATAAAACTGAAAGTTTCACTTCATATTTCATCTATATATTTTTTGTTCCGATTCTTTATTCTTCTTCAAATTTTTCATCCAATACCAAATGATAATAAAAACTCTTTTCGGTATTGGAACAAACCATTATTCACTATTATTTCCTAAATAATAATATATTTATTGGTGTGAAAACTCTTTCTCTTATTCACTCTCAATTAAATAAATATTACCGAGTGCTAAAATTTCATACTTCATCAATACATAATATCAACAATTGTTATTGTATCAGTATTCCTCTAATATTATTATTGAAGAATGTGTTTATTTAACTAAATAAAACAAAAACATCAATATTATTTTATGAAAGATTGACCTTGAACAATATCAAATTTTTCTTAGTTGAAATAAAATATTACATTTTTTATTTTATTTGTTATTTCAATTTTTTCTAAATTAATTATTCAATACCTCACATTTATTACACGTCTGTATTTGTATATACACATGTTTTGTGATCTTCAACATATTACACATGTTTACTTATTCATTGGATCATATATTTAATTGTATTCACATTATTTTGTTTATTGATATCACTTACTACGTTATATTCCTCTTCGCACAAGCATGTCTTCATAACATCTCTTCATACAATAAATAACTGTTGTGAAAAATTGTTCTTGACACAAGTAAGGATCTTCAGTGAATGTGTTATTCTTCATGAATGAAATATTTCTTCATAGAATAGTTCATCATGAAAAATCATGTTCATATTATCTCAGTTATGAGTGCTTTTCCATACCTAGTGTATATAATGAATAAGTTATTCTCGTCTTTTTGTTGTACAAGTATTTTTATACAACCCAAGATGCACCTCACATAATAGTAAACATTAAAGATGTATCCTTAAACTCTTCATAACCATAGAGGCTCGCAATTCTTATTCATAAAAGAGGGCATAGTTCTGGTTCATTGTTAAAATCAGTGTGCTGAACTCTCCACTTCATGATGTTGAGTGGATCATGGTGCCTCTTAATTAATTATGTAAAATTAATCTCATAGATACACTTTTTTCTAAAAAATTATTATTTTATGCTAAAATTTTGAGAGAGAACATCATCTATTTTTCTTCTAAGTTCTCCATTTATAGGTGAGTTCTACTACCTTAGCCTTATTCTTACACTTCTTTAGAATCTTATAAAATGTTCTATGTTAGTCAATATTTTTTAATGATAGAAAATTTTGACATTTTATTACTATGAATTAGGTTTACGTAATGATTAAAATCAAGGCATATTTGTGTAGGAAGTTTCCTATACCTTCATGAGTTTGGGATCATGTGCATGTAACATAAATCACATGTCACATATCAAACTCCCTTGTGCCTTAAAAAATGAATATTAAAATATAACATATTCTTTAATCTTGGTCGAAGCTCCATTTTAAAAAAATTATATTTCATGAAAAAACTAGATTCCATAAATGAGTTATCATAATTTTCTTCCTATGAATTCATCAATTTTATATTAGGTTGATAGTCACATGATCAATAGATATGGAATACATTGAGTCCAATAAATACCTCACACATATGCGGTAGGGTTTTCACAAGGTTTAAGATAATCAAAGGCCTCAATCATAATTTTGAGTATATTTGATCAAGCTTACACCATTATATAACTATATTTTAAGACCTAAGAAATATTTTTCATTATTCATCCACCCACGTCAGAAATTTAATTTGTCAAGAATTTCATTATATATGAATCTATTCTCACTTCTTGATCAAGTTATCACTAGTGTTTGTGTCCCATAACACTTTTCAAAATCACAATCAATGGGTTATTCCAGACCACCATGGTCTACTAAAGAACTTCCATGCACACTATTCATGATTCATACACTCCAACATATTCACTCATTGTGGATGATATGTTCTCCCTCACTCCTGCCATCATGGTACTTCTCAGTCGATCTACCTCAAACGTGGTTGATCCTTAGTACCACGTGTTTTTGGGGTGGGTCCTTTGTGGGTTTATTATTGGAAATATTTTTTGGAAAATTTCAATAAAAAAGTGATATCCAATATGCTTATAATTATCAGACTGTTATAAATTTTTATTCACACATCCTTCATGAAACATTTATAATATATTTTATTTTTTTCATGTCCTTCAAGAATCATATAAATATAATGTCTTAATATTCATTAAATTAAATATTTTAATGTATTCAATCAAAAATACTCTTGTAATAATGGAAATTTCATTGTATTTTTCTACTTCTTTATTACAAAAAATGTGTCACCATTGAGATAATTATTTAACATAAAGAAAAGTTCAAAAATCGTCACAATTAAAATCAAAGTTATCAACATATTTACATCAATAAATAATATTTATATTTCATCAAACACCATTGGAAATCAATAAAAACCATTGAAAAAATAAAATTCACAAATAATGTGATATCTTCACCATTTTGATGGTTGGAAAATGGAGAACCAATTCACGTTGAGTAAAGTATCATGAAGGAAAAACTAGAACATGTTTATTTGATTAAGAAGAGGTCATATAACTCCCAATGTGATAAAAATTTATAAAATGATCATTGATAATTATATCTAGTGTTTGAGGTTTGAAATTACGTATTTATATAGGTATCTCCAAGGATGGTACATCAATGTATTCAGAAGCATGGAATGTTGGCACCCTTGTACATTGGGTTAATTGAGATTCCATAGAGGATCATTATGGTGAATTAAGATCAGCCCTTCCACACTATTTTAATATCATACATGAAATTTTTCATGCATCGTAGCATTAATAGAATCAACCTAACCCATAAAATTTCTTTCAAATTGATTACATTGATATTGATAGTAAATAATTATTTAATAAGAATATGGTTTATATAGTGGATCAGAGAAAAATTTCACTGCGTGGAAAGAATATTCCATGAGTAATAGTGTTATAGTATCATATACATATTAGGGAGGAGACATGTGAGTCAGAGACAGATGTATGGGCTCCGTGGCGTGATTTTTTCACTAGTGATTCTTAGTAATCCTCATAATGACTTCATAGGGAAAATGTGTTATGTGGTGAGGAGATAGTCAAATCCTTAGCTTAATGTAAGTCTTTTTTTTGAGCCTTTTGATTGTTTTATTCGGTTCATAATGACTTAGATTATTCCAGATGAAATTAAATGGGGGATGGGAATTTTATGTTGTAACCTTGGTGGGGCCCTAGTATTTTTATATTCGTGTTTCACCAAGAGATTGTATGTGTAAGATAAGAAGATTAACAAGCCCATTTTGGGCGTGGTCATTAATGTGGATTATGGGAATTCTCTTTGTGGATAATAACCAAGATGACCTCACCATGATGTTCTACAGGGTGTGATATGTCTATAGTAGTCATGGTTTTCACCAACATAATTTTCCATAACTATTTTCATTCTCCTAGTCATGGTGTGAGCAAATATCCCACCATTGTTGGTGGACACCACCACATTGTGGTGTTGGTAGTGTTAGTTTTTTAAGATAGTTTAATTGATCGGCTGGTCTTTTAGGGAGTTTTTGTTTGTTGAATAGTCTGGTGTGTACTATTTATGTAAGTATTTTATTTAATCATGGATTTTTTTCTTCTAAAAAACCCATTTTTTTCCTTCCTTTATGAGAGTTTACAAACTCAAAGGATTCTGGGTGAGATTTGGATGACATGTCTCTATTTGAATGACAACATTAGATGATATCTCTCTACCATATCTATTTTTGTCATTTTTAATGTAAAATTATACAAGAGGATCCACATTTATCTTTATATTTTGGATCTCATTATTATATTTAAAAAAGCAAATGCTTTAGGTAGGTTTTTCAGGATATCCCTTGATGTTTTTATGTTTTTCTCTTTTGAATATGATGTGTGACTGACTAAAATAATGTGTGATTTTACTTACCTATTTGATAATTAAATTTCAAGACTAAATTAAATATTGTATACCTTCCCATAGAACCTATTAGTCCCATTGGAACATAAATACTTGGACTTAGGTCACTGAGTAAGGTGAACCAACCATTTAAAATTAAAACCAATTATTGTAGATACTCTAGGAGAACCATGGACTACCCAGTTGGCCGTGTACCTTTACAAAATTATATGAAAATAAATTAATTTAAGGATTTTTATTTTAATCAATACATTTTAACCCTTAGTGGATTATAAATGTTAAATTCAGGGACATATAATTTAGGTAAATGATACGGTTAATAAAATGATGGCATGTGGAAAATTTTGTTAATAATTATTATTCATTATTATTTTAGGGGGAAAATAAAATTATTCCAAGGATCTTTTATTTACATTATTTGATTATTTTTGGTAACCATGATTTTATTTCAAGTATCTAGTATTATTTTTTTGTGATTAACATTTTTAGGGGACCTTAATAGAATTTTATGCATCTTGTAGGCCTCCGTTTTGATTACTATTGTTGGTGGACCATGATATGATTCCAATGATAATGAATTTTTGTGTTTTAATTATTATTATTAGGTAAACTTGATGTGATTACAATGATTTTGTGTTCTCATATAATTTTAAACCAGAATATCATGTTTTGGAAAGCGACATACTCCATTTGTCTATGTATGTATAGTTGACCCCAAGTACCACATATGACCCAATGTTCGAAAATTTATTTTCTAGCATTATTATATCACACTTTAATCCCTTGATTTCACAGATATATATATATATATATATCAAATTGGTTATTATTTTTACACCATTAGTTGTTATCTAATGTTTTTTTTTGAAAACATTTTTCATATGCCTTCGGTACATAAGTATATTTTATATTTATAGTTAAGGTTGAGGATAAGGCCTTTATTTATAATGGTTGACCGGGTATTTTAGGATTAGATCATGGAAAATGGAACTGGGTTGGGCCTTGAAAAAGTTGGTTTTATTTTTTTTGTATTTTTCTAATTTCCTATATAACATTATTTATTTTAGAATGGTTATACATTATGGATTATTTATAACTTTTTATGGTATATACATTTGATGGTATGTTATGGATTTTGTTCGTCTGATTTTAATTTGTATAGCTACACTGACTAGAGCATATAATCTTCCCAATTAATCCTCCTAGAATTTCACCACTAATCTACAACCACTATCATACAGGGAGGCGTTCTTGAGTCCATGTAGTGACTCAATTTGGTTACATATAAGTGAAATGTTTTAGGTAACATACCTTGATACATTATCAAAAAAATATTAATAATTAAATTGTGATGTGGAGGTGTTAATATCTTTTCATTATGACACACTGTGTGTCTGTTATGTCTGAATGAAAATTCTTTCACTTTAAAATTTGTATTTTATTTCCAAACATGCATCATAATCTCAAAACTAAGGACAAAAACATGGCTTCTCATGATAATTTTGGAAAAATAGTAAATAACTCATTTTTTATGTATAAGAAATATCCTCACATCAGTCAAATATATAGTTCCTCTTGTTTGAATGGAAGTGGATGTTTCCATTTAAAAGTAAAATTTATGTTCAAAACATGCATCATATACTCAAAACAACAAATAAATTCTCAAATTTATTAATAATTTAACAAAAAGATCTATAATTTATTTTTTTTGTGAAAAAATTAATCTTTTGTCCATCATCACATGGTATGGATAGTTTGTCTGAAAGTGCATTTTTTTCATTTTAAAAGTGAAATTTTAGTTCAAAACATGAATCACAAAATCAAAATCAGGAAAATGAAATTTGATTGTATTAAAGCATTAAAAATATCAATAATTCATTCGTGACATGAAGAAATTAACATAATTACAATTAAACCCATGGTGTTTCCAATAAGACTAAAAGATTTTTTTATTATTTAAAAGTGAGATATTAGTTCAAAATGCATTTCGCAAAATCAAAACTGAGTAAACATGCTTAGATTGTATTAATAATTTAGGATAAATATTTATAATTCATTTATGATGTGTTGTAATTAACTTAATGTCAATATAATGCATGGTGTGACTGGTATGACTGAAATTATATCACATAATAAAAATAAATTAGAAACACTATGAGTGTCATATTAACTTATTAGATGTTTTATTGAAATATAATGTTACACTTTTTATTTACGTATTATGTTTTATATTTCATGTTATAGTTTAGATTTTTTTTTATTATTTCATTATTATAATATATAGGAAGTATTTCATCAGAAAATAGTGAGAATGAACTTACTAATCTTTCAAAGGTAATGAATAAGATAGTTAGAAAAAATTATTTCCACTACAAATACAAGAAAACATCTAAAGTAAAAAATGAGAAGAAATATTATTTTGAAGTGGTTTTATATGAAGGCAGGAATCATGGTTATATTAGGACTTATTGTCCTAAGTTGAAAATAAAGGATAAGAAAGGCATAAATTCTATTAAGTTGTATATTTATAATGGTATGAATATCATGGAACCATATGAAATAGGGATTTCTAGTGGTGTAGATACTTCATAAAAAATTTCTTCAGATGAAAGTGATCACCCGAAGGTCATGGGATATTATTATGTTATTTCAAAGATAAATGAATTCTACATGGTTAAGGAATCTATTGAATACATTAAAAATTAAAATTAAAATTAAAATTTTCCTTATTATGATGATAAATGTAATTCTAATTCTTATAAATAATAAATATAGAATTCATCCCATGATAAATATACTTTACCAAGATTTAAAGAAGCTTTAATATTTTCTAATTTCTTGGAAAAACAAAATTATAAATATTTTAAAAATTATATTGATGCAAGAAATAAATTTCCAAATAAAATTCCATAATTTCTATACATACCTCAGAGATTTAAAATTCAACATTATAATTAAAACATAAATCAAATTATAATACATCTAATAAGGATAAGTATTTAGTTACAAAACTAAATTCTGATATATTTATTCTCAAGAGACATTTTATCAAATTTTACATCTTAGATATAAACTTTTGAGAAACATTATAGGAAAATAAATCCTTTTTTAAATACCACTATGACAGGTTTTTCTCAAGAAAATCCCAATTTTAAAACAAATTTATTTGTTCCTAAAAGCATACCTTTTTGTACTAAATTTAAAAGGGGTGGAAATTGTAAAAATAGATGTTCTGTAAAAAACATAAATCTTATATTTTTCATAAGTATTATATTAATATAGAGTTTGTATCTATACAACACAAAAGAGTTATAAATACGTGGATTCCAAAAAAAATATTTTGCCTAATAATATTTTACCTATGATATTTTGGGTTCCAAAAAACTAATTTATTAATTTAATGAAAATAATATATGTACCAAAGACATCAACATTTGGTACATTGATAGTGGATATTCCAAGCACAAGCCTAAAAATAATAAATTCTTTTAGAATATTATCAAGATGAAAGGTGTAAGAAATACTTTTGGTTATAATGATCAAGTAGAAATTTATGTCATAGTTAATATTATATTTCCTTGTAAAGCATTAATTTCTAAAAATGTATATTTCATTTTACATAATAACAACTTTATTAACATAATTCAATTATGTTATTTGTGATACCTTGTTAAATTTAGAAATGAAAAATGTATTATTTGAAGATCAAAACCTAAATTTATTCTTTATACTAATAGGAATGAGAATTTTTACACACTTCACTTAATAATACTTAGGATCCAAGTTATACTATGTATTTGAGTAATTGAGGATCAGTCTTGGTTATTGAATTGATGGTTTGGACACTATAATGTTATATATTTATCCATACATTCTAATAAAAGACAATATTGAGATATACTGTGTCTTAAGATTAAATATTCTAAGGCTTTTATTATTTTTCAATTTCTAAGGAAGCATAAGTTATGTATTAAATGTTTTAGTGAAGTTTCAACTTATGATTCATTATATCTAGTGTGCATGGATTTATAGGTCCCTAAAGACTGAATGTATTTGTGGAAAATACTATGTGCATGTTTAAATTTATGACAACTCTAGGTAAACATGGTTCTATTTTTTTTTTGAAAAAAATTTAAGAATCATTTATTTGTTTTAAAAACTATGTATTCCATGTTAAAATGAGAAAAATCTAACTTTGTAATCTATTCACAGTTATCATGGTTCCGAATTTGAAAAGTCATGTTTTGAAATGGATTTTAGAAAACAGAGTATTTTACATAACATATTATCAAATAGATATCCTTAATAAAATGGTGTAGTTGAAAATATAAATGGATTTCCTTATTAGATTACCGTAACCTTGTTCAGTGAATACTCAATTTCTAAGCATTTTTGGGCTGATGTAGTTATTACTATTTTTTAAACTATAAATCGAGTTTTTCTTAGAATTTTTATTAATAAATATTCATATGTTTTTTGGATAAATAAAAAATTTTATTAATTAGACTTCTTGGATGATAACTAAACATTTTGAATACTCATGTTAATTTTCATAAATTTTCTCCCAAATATGATGAAGGGAGTTTTCTTATTTATTCTATAACTCATAGTCCTTATAGAGTTTTAAATAAAATTAAAAGTAATTTAGAGGAAAAAGTTAATGTTAAATTCTATTAAACTAACCCTTTTTGTTTTATAATGACCTAAAATGAAATCTTTATATGTTTTAAAAAACTGATTTTCAAAACCTGTTGGAAAATTGCTCTCATGAGATAACAAAAAGGTTATATTTAATGTTTTACCACAAGAATAAATTAAAATTATTATTGATGAAAACCCATTTACATACCCAATGAATCAAAAAAAATCCAAGTAATAATCCCATTGATAATATCATTGGTAATGTAGGTCAACCAATTAAAACAAGATGTTACTTAAGAAACAAATGTGAACACTGTGAATTTTTATCAAAAATAGAACATAGTACTACTTATGAGGCTTTAGGTGATAAAGATTCGGTAAAATAAATATAGGATAAACTCATTGAGTTTTAAAGGAATCATGTTTATAATTTTGATAAATGTCCAAATTAATTTTATATAATTGTTTTAAAATTGTGTTTTCGAAATAAATGTGATAAAAATAGTGTTATTGTTAGAAATAAATATAGACTATTTTCAAAGGGTTATACTAACATGAGGACATAGATTATGAAGAAACATAAACTCTAATATATATTCTATAATCTGTTCATATTCTTCTATCCGATATAGAATATTTTTATTTTACACCTCATTATATGGATATAAAGTTTACTTTTCAAAATAGATATGTATTGGAGGAAAGTTATGTAGAACAACCCCTTGGTTTTGAGATAAAAATCTATCAATCATGTTTTTAGACATAATTAAGCCCATTATTGACATAAAAAGGCCCGTAGATCCATGTATAATAATTTAACAATTTTTTTTATTAAATAATTTTGTTAATGAAGTTTTGGATACAATTTTTTTTATAAAATATGTTTTTAAGGAAAGCATCACTGTTCAAATATATATCAAGGGAATTATAATTTCTTCATCACAAAAATCACTAATAGATTCCATTTCAAATCATATAAAATATATTATTTAAATGAGAACAGAGGTTGAATTTTCACTCCTTATTGGTTTCAAAATTTCTCAAAAAACATAAGTAACTTTTATATCACTAAAAAGTATTTTTATGATTTACATAAAAATTTTGGATGAAAAAATACTAAATGTATATATACTCCTATCAAAACATAAAAAAAATTATATCTTGATGAATCTGGGAAACTAGTTTATAAAAATAATTTTTGATGAAAGATTGTTAGATTACTATATCATATATATAGTCAGCCAGATTTATTGTTTTTACATGCTTATGTGTGATATTTTAAGAAAATATAAATGATTATTATTTTAATGCTGAAAATGAATATTTATTTACCTTAAGAGATCTATGGATGTTAGACTATTTTTTTCTTCTCGATAGTATTTTTAATTAAAAAAATTATTATTTAGATTTTTGTGGATGTGAAATGGATTGAAATATTACATCATTAACTTTTCATCTCTCTATATAAGATTATGTTTCATGGGATTTTAATAAATAACACTTTGTAGATCTTTCTATTTCTAATGCTAAATAAATAGAATTTGGATGTTGTTAGGCTCAATTGTTCTAGATACAATATAGAATCAATAATTTTGGAATTTTTTTAGTAAAATACCTATTTTTTGAGATAACACAGTTTCCATGGATCTTAATAAAAACCAAAAACATCACTCATAATAAAAGTACATAGATATAAAACACCATTTACTTTAGTGTCACACACAAAATGAGATATCATTTTACAATTCTTTAAAATAAAAGAATAACATACTTCAAGTTTCACAAAACCACTAAATTATAATAGAATTTAGTATATTAAATATACAATTTTAATTTTCAATATAAATTTATCATTCATATCTAGTTCTTGTTTAAACCATTTCCTTATAGTAAAAAATCATTAAAAGGGGAGTTGATTTTTTAACTTTGTTTCTAAAATTATATTTTTTTTCTTATAACTTTCCAATGTTTTTTGTAAAATTTTTTCATAGGATGATTTTTGGAAAAATAATACATTAAAATTTTACAAACAAACATTTCATAAAATTATTACCAAAAAGAATTTCTAAAAACATATGTAAAAAATTTTTTAAATTATTGCCTTTTGGATATACTTTTTTGAGAAAATATATCAAACAATGTTTTCATAAAACATCCAGACAAAATTGTATTTTCAAAAACTAAGAAATTAAAAATATGTGGACAATATTTCATAAAAAAAGTAAAAGTTTTTTTGAGAGGTAAATTTCAGCTTTTTCTACAATTAATTTTAATAATCTATTTTATCATTTTTATAAATTCACATAATTTAATAATTTTGAAAAAAAATTATATGTTTATGTTTATTTGGAAAAATATTTTTCTAATAAAATTCATTTAAATAGTTTATAGGAACATCAATAGATCAAATATATTCTCAAATTTTATATAAACCTATCAGTCGTGGACCTATATAAGTGTTTTAACCTCAGGCGATGGATAGAGAGAATTTGAACCATCTCCTTTCAAGATTTCATAAAATGGTGTGGGTCACAAATCATTACTTCAATAATTTCCTCTGACAAAAAATAACACCAGAAAAATCTTCCTCAATCCATTTTTTTCAATTTGTTCATTAATATAAATTCATTTTATCAATAATAATTAACTCCTCCAGTGAAATATCATGCAGAATTTTTGTGAAGAAAATTCTTAAGGAAATATCCTATTATAATATGAATTATTATCTGCTAAATTTTTTTATTATTTTCCATGGTTGGATTGAATTATATAATGAAAAATCATTATTTTGGTATTTATTTTTTGGAGATTGTAAGAGTTTTTATTCATATTCTTATTTCATTTTTGAAAAAAAAATCTACAAGTTATAACTTCTACTCCTTTCGGAATGTTGTATATGTTGAACATCTGACAAGATGGTAAGTTTTTTGGATTTCCTTCGATGGAGAAGAGAACATGGAGACACAAAATCATCAAAACAACATAATGACTTTTTTTAACTCTAAATAAACAACAAATTTGTTTTCCACTACGTAAAAGTTACAAAAAATCAACATCCTTCCAATGATGGTAGAATAGAGGCTGTTTAGAAAAAAAAATTATCTCATTCAGAGGAAATAATATAGTGATACCTTAAATGTGAAATATATATATATATATATTCCTTATTTATTATTTAATATGATGATATTTAATATTGTGATGTTTTTGTTCCTTTTCATAGAGGTTTTCAAGGTAGAGATTATAAAGATAAATATTCTCTTATATGTGAGCTTTATTAACCTATTTTTGGTTAACTTAATGGATTTTTAAAGAATTTAAAATAATGAAAATCTAATAAGGGAAAATGAATATTTTTTTAGTGAAGAGACAGTTAGAAATATAATAAATTTTTAATTATTTAAAGAAGGCTTTTAATAATTCATACAATGATGTGATCGAAATAGAAACATGAAATTTGAAACTAATAGTTTTATATAAAATGAAATAAGGTAAATTTTATCCTCCATTAATAAATAATAAATAAAAGATTATGTATTACCGATTTTTTTTTGTTTTTATTAAAATGAAATAAGGAAATAAAGTAGATGATCATAGTTTTGGGTTAGAAATAGTTGAATAATTCGACATGAAATAGAAAACATAGAAAAATGTTAGATAATTTGAAAAGATAAGGATATAGAGAAAAATATTCAAAATCTAGGGTAGATAAAAAATTTATAAATAGAGTTCAAAATATAAATTCTAGTGTTGATTTTGAAATTTAAGTATAACATCCTCTCGTATTTTTTCATCATTTTTTCAACAAAACAATCTTCAATATATTAAAATGAAATGAAAAAAGACTCAACCTTTAGTTCTATATTTTCTCATTTATAATAATAAAGTATAATCTGTAGCTATTGAAAAAAATTAAATAATAAGGGGTTTAAGAAAAATTTTAAACTTTTGATAAATAAAGATAATATTATGAAACCGATATATTGTTAAAAAAGAACCTAGAATTTGATGAAATTGAATAAGGGTATTATATTTCATTATTAGTAAAATATTAGGAAGATTATAATCTAATGGAATCTTAAAAATTATAATCAACAAAATAATAAGATCAATAATATTAAAAAAAGGCTTTATACAACCTTCAATACAATGAAAAACATGCAGTGTTAGATTTTTTTGAAGGCTAATTGATAATTAAAAACGAGAATATTTAACTTCAAGACCTATAGCTCTGTCCATTCTAGACATTTCATCTAATTAAACTAATTATTCCCCTAATACAGGTTATCAAATAATAGAAATCACAATTTCTTATTTCAATCATGGTTTAATGAATCTCGAATTTCCTTTCATTACATTCCTATTATTCAAGTAATATGTAATTATATTCATGGTAATATTGATTTATTAGAAAATTCAAACTTGTTGAAAAAAATATGAGATACTGGTTCTAATTTAGTTGAGTTTAAATATTTCAATTTGAAATAAAAATCTGACTCAAAGAAGTTGAAACATGTTTTTTGATGGATTAATAATGTATAGGGAGTTATAAATTTTTATGATGATTATATCAATGAAATAAAAAAATCAAAAACTTGTTTCTAAGATTGTATAGGAAATCAGTTTAGAAGATAATGAATGTTCAAGAAATATTTACAATATTAAGTCTCTCTCAATGACTCATGATGGTGAAATTATAGAACATATGAAGAGGATTCAATCATTAGAAGAAGAAATTTCAAATTTGAAGAATGATAATATAAAGATAAATTTTTTGTAAGAAGAATTGAGAAATCTAAAATATTTTGTTACTAAATTCAAGAATTATTTAGAGTACATAAAGAAACTAAAATATATTTTGAAGTAACTTAATAATAATGAAAGATTTATTTTTTTATGAAATCTATAATTTTTTTAATAAATAAAAATTACCTTCTTGAATATATGTTTCGAATCAATTTTATTCTACATGTATTTTGGATGGGTTTTTTTAAATTTCATTGGATGAATGCATTTTCATATACTATTTTGATGAATATTTGTTCATATATTTATATATATTTATATATATTTTTTTCAATAAAATTTCATGTAAACATTCTACCACTTATAAAACCTTTTAAAAATAAAAATTGTGGGGAATACTGAGTAAACCTCCCTTTTAAAAAAACATTGGGGAAGTTTTTTTTATGTTGAAAAATAGATTCAAGGGGAGAAATAATGAAAGGAGTAGAAATTTATTAATAATTTAAAAAGTTTAAAATACATATTTTTATATGTTAGGATGATATGTATTTTCCAGGTAATTTAATCTTTAGTTTTTCTCTTTGGAAATTGTGTTTTTTGCTTTCTAAAAGGAGAGATTATTGAGTCAAAATTTTTATTTTCATCACTTTTTTACATTAGTTTTGAAAATCATAAGACACTCCATTAAATTAATTATTTTACTAAATTTATACTTACCAAGTGTTTATAATGTTGTTTTAGAAAAGCTATATTATATCGTATGTATAATTGTTTTTATATAATTTATAATTTTTCAAATGTTTTCCAAACAAATAAAATTATATAGAATCTCATAAATTGGATCTAATTGTTCATTATATAAAAGACATATGATTTCAAGGTTAATAAAATGATGTTCTATAATTTCTTGAAGAAAAATTATCATAAAGTCCCACCATAATATTTTATACAAAGTCTATTGGATGAACCAAATCATATGAAGGAATACATGCTCTTCAG
Source organism: Viscum album (assembly GCA_963277665.1). Taxonomy (NCBI): domain Eukaryota; kingdom Viridiplantae; phylum Streptophyta; class Magnoliopsida; order Santalales; family Viscaceae; genus Viscum; species Viscum album. Next base: position 45,720,844 of record OY728162.1, read on the forward strand.
AAAATATATTATAAATTTATACTAGATAAACCATATACATTCTACCAAATGAAGAAAAATTATTCTACCAAAATATTAAGTGTTATAATGGTCCATGATAAAAATCAACCATTGGATGAAGAAGTGATACTAATCCATTTCAAGTGAATATGAGTTTTTCCGAATTCATTGCAACCAAATTCGAAGAATGTAGAATATTACCATTAAAGAAATTTATATGAATAGGGAAAACAATCAAGTAGGAGTAAGATATTTAATTAATAAAAATTTAGAGTGGTGAGGATTTTGTAACATCTTATTATGAGAAAATGGTTCATTTTAGCTTTAATGAGTTATTACATAAGGAATCTATTTTTCAGAAAACTTTTAAATGACTTAATTTTTCATGTTTTTGATTGTTTGTCTGGTATAATGTTTGTTGATGGATTAAAAGTATAATAATATAGATATTTTTTATTCTATGTGATTGAGGGTTCCTGATGGTAGGAAAATAGAAGATTATCTAATCTATGTATCAAGGACTTACATTCTCGAGGAAGACAAGCATTTATGGTTTGGAAAAAACAAAGGATCCCTAAATTTAGGTTCTTTTAATTACCTAACATTGAAGTTAAAAGTTTGGATATATTTTTATAACGTTTATTAATGAATCATTATAAACATTAGAATGTTTTTATTAAATTTATTTTACAATTTTCTATTTACAATATTAATACATTAAGTAATTTTTATGTTTTTTATAAACCTTCTTAACTATGATAATATAAAGTATGAGTAGATAACTTTTCCAATTACTTTCTGATGAATAATACATTGTATTTGTATGAAATAACTTCATAACGTGGTCATGTAAATTGTAATTTTTTATTTTATAAAATAAAATCCCCCATCTTTTAGGAAAATATCTACTCTTACGATTCTACAAAAAAATCCTATGATGGTGTAGTTTTATTCATAGACCTGCAATAAATTTTATTGAATTACAATTAAATATGATTTCAATTTCCCAATTACAACATTGATTTTAGTGTTAGGATAAGGGAACTTATTATTCTAATAATTATAAAACAATTATTTAACTAATAATTTTTTTTTGAATTATTTTCTATGACAATAAATAATCATTTTAAACATTTTATGTCTATATAATTCATGGTCTTAAATGATATAATTCTAAAATATTCTTATTTTTGGGATTTTTATTCATTTAGTTTTATTTTTCATTAATGTAGAATAAGATTAATCTGATATTTTCATCCTAAAATTTTAATCTAAATAGTAATATATGGATAACCTATTTCACTTATGGGTTTGACATAACACTAAAAACTATACTTTTCTTGGGATTTTTATAAAATAAGAATTTTTATTATAAATTTTTAAAATAACACATAATTATTAATTATAAACACATGTGACAATGTCAAAAATCTTGTTCCTAAATAATTTATTTATCTTATATAAATAATTCCACAAATAGGAATTTACTCCCCAAGGCAATGAATTGTTTTTAATCCCCCTCAGGTAATTTATTAACCAGTGGGCATTAGCATTTGAGGGGTCTCTAGTTCAAATTTCAATAGTCGTTGAAAATTTTAGGTTATTATAGCAATATTATAATATCCACATTAAAATTCTGTATAGTTCAGATTATGTTAAAAATTATAGTGGTTATTATATAAATTGACCTCAATTTATGATATTATATATGTTCCTTAGGGAAATATTTGAGTTGTCCAACAGATACCCCCACACCATGTGTATTCATGGGGAACCTCAAGTGAGTATTTAAGCCATAAAAGTGACTCTAAGGTATCCTTAAATTAGACTATGTCATGATCCAACCGCAATGGTACCCCACCTTGTTAGGAAGTGAGTATAGGTATGACCACTGAATCCCAACTCAAATTGTCCATGGGTTGGTGTATAACACTGTAAGAATAATGAAAAATCATATCGGAGGTATTATACTCATTATTTTGAAGATAATAATACTATTAAAATCACCAATAAACTATATTATATTAAATAAATAAAAAATCCAAAAACATGATATTACATACACTTTAAAGGCCAAAAATAAAATAAACATCATAGTAAGTCCTATGATAGAAACCATGATCTCCCACTCTTCAAAAATAGTGTCTATAAGCTATTAACATCTAATTCAATCATCAACTCCCTCCTATGTAATTGAAATGTATATATACATATGTACATGTATGCATATATATATATATATATATATATATATGAGAATACAAGTATAATTGATAGGATCCTCCTTTAAACCTCTCATGAAAATGTTAAAGAAGCATACTAAATCTATATTAAAAAAAATTAAGAAATTAAAAAATCACCTAAATTGGGTCATTTTTTCAGCCACACAAAGTATCACTATCCAAATAACACATAGACATAACTATCATAATTAAAAATAATATATAAAATATGGGTACCCTAAAATACATCCCCATAGAACCAGTCACCCAAAACCCTAATTTCTTACATTTTATCTCTCCAATCCCCTGAATGTAATACGACTCATCCAAGAAAACACATCATCGAAACATACGCAAATCATTTTCATATCTCATCACATGAACTAGTAGATCTCAATCCATCACACCATTTTATAAATAAATATTATTCCTCAAATGATTTTAGATCATGTATTAGTACACGTATAATAAAAGTATATGTTATAAACCAAATAATCTAGAACCCACATATACCATTATGTCACAACCATAAGCCATTACATCTTGTACGATCATACATCATATATATTAAACCAGAATATCTTATATATGCCTACATACATCTACATCTAAAATATTGAGCGGGTTAGGGTAGCTTACAACCATATGTAACCTCTATAACTTGGAAATTTGTAATACACCTTGAACCCAAGGTGAAATATAAGCATCAATTGACCATATCAACTAGGATGGTAATTTTTAATAAATCATATAACATGATGACATATAAATAGAACACATCAATCTGAGGTGAAACTAACTAATCCCTAGAATCATTCTTTAACTAACATCCCACTTGACAACCTAAATAAATCTCTACGGTATAGGAATTGACTCTTATTAATTAACTCATCAATGTTATATAATCATTTATCGATAAATAATATGTTGTTATTTTATATTAATCCTTGATAAATTTCTAAATTAAATAATAAATCATCTTAATATAGATATAACTAATTCATTATACATGTCTAAACTCTTTCAATCATTTACTAATCTGTAACTTCTTTTTAAATATCATAATCATAATTATATCTTGAGAACTATATATATTAAATCAAATCATCAATTTAATAACCATTCCATAATTCAAAGAAAAAAGACTCCCCTCCTAAAAAAAATGATAAGTCCCAAAGGGTATGAATACTATATACAAAATTTTATAAGGAGTAAGAATCGAGAAAATTCATAAACAAGAATGGCACATCATCTGAGCTTCTCATCATCGATACAATTCCACATTATCCCCCCTTATCCATCATCAACTGAAACATACCATCCACATGAAATAATATGTATTTAAATTATCATAATTTTATTTATATTCTTGATTATTTAAATTAATTTATAAAAAAATTAAATAATTCCAAATAATATTAATAGTATTGTTAAGAAGTGTTATACATTCCAATAAATATGTTCAAGTGAGTTCTTACCATATAAATAAAATTATAAAAAATTATAATCTCTTTTTCCACACTATATTATTTATATTTCTATATTAATATGCTTAATACTTTCTATTCATATTATATATGAGTGAATACATAAGAAATTAATAAAAATATAAAAAACACATACACTATAAAGTCGCATAATTCCAACATATAATTATATCACTCACATGAGATACACAATTCCAATTTAGAGATATTGTTTTCAATGACTATCCTTTTTTTTGTTCATCTCGTTTTACATTCTTAAATTATTAAACCAATTTAGACACAATATAGAAAATATAGAGACATTTATGCAACAAACATGTGAGTAATAAAAAAATATTCAAAAATATATACATTTTTAAAATCATATATTAAATAACATTTCCTTTCTACTTATTTGTTTAATTTATAGATTATTATACTTTTTAGGTTTATTTACTCTATTTATTTAATTGTAAAATCTGCATTATAGTTCCAACATTTAATGTAAAATAATTAGGATATGTTTTTGGATCCCCTAATGAGTTTGTGAAACTATATGGTTTGTCGTAATACGTCTTCTATGATATACATAATGTGTTATACTACATATGTTCATGGAGAGGGGGAATAGTTCCCAATGTCAAGGAACTATTATGGAAAAACCTTAAAATCTTTTATCATATAAAATTATATTTAAAACATGAATCAAAGAAACTAAATGTTTTATTAACTACTACAATGAATTTAGTATGGAAATATATTTTTATAATTAAAAATATAACTATATTTAGAATATATCTCCATTTATGATATAAATTATCAAAACAATCCTGTGTCAAAATCAATTTTTTAAAAAAGGACTAGAGGAAGATGGTTTTATACTATAAAAACTCCCACTAATTCAGATTATAATAAAACTAAATTCAATAATCATAATGGCCCATGAGAATATGAACTAAATATATTTCACTGAAATGCATCATGAACAATCTCATTACAAGATTTAATGTTCTAATTCCTCCAAAAACTAAACCTAAGAATGAAGACTCATATTGTAATTACTCCCTAAAAAATGAGTATGACATCCTCATCTATAGGTTTTTACCTTTTCCATTAGGTTAAATTAACTAATTTTGTACACCACATGAACTTCAAAATAATTTCGTGAAATTTGTATTGAGAATAATTTAGTAGATTATAGACCCTTATGGATTTATTCAATGCCCTTCAGTTATATCTTATCCACTTAAGTAATATGGTTGTCTAAAAAATATATACCATATCCTATGATATATATATTAATAAAATGATACTATGTACTATAAATTATCTTGGGCCCCAGCCTGTTTTGAGGGTGGATACTTCACCATATCCACATTATTGGAAAATTATGTCTCAATAATAGTAGACACCATAGAAAGTTACCATGTAGAATAAAATTTCATGGTGATAGTTTCACACCCCATCCATATAAAAAAAATTCCTAGTATCCCTAATTTTAGATCGTATAACAAAAATATCATCTCCCTATTATTCATATCCAATAATAAATCCTAAAATAATTGAGGTTCCTTAGGATGTGCAATTGTAGACTATTCATCAACTCTAAGCTACTCAAATCTAAGATTTACTTTGAATAGATTACAAGGCTTACCTATACAGTTTTGGATCCTTTCATTCTTCAACTCTAAAGGAGAATTCATCTCTGATACTTTGTTTTAACCCTATTGTCACTAGATCTCATTAAATTTTCCACATATAGGTCAACTAAATCAATCTCTCATTCATTTTCAAAGTAAGAAAAATATTTATAGTTAGAGAATTTATTTTCCAAATCACTGTTAAAAAGAAAAATTGATTAGTGTAATTATTTAATATCAACTGAGAGTAAGTGTGAAAAGGACATAAACATTCATGAAATATTGGATTTTGAGTATATTTTATATCATCTCCTCTTATCATGTGTTCTTTTAGTTCCTTGACCTCTAGTTTATTAAGATTCATGTCTTCCATGAAAGGATGTATAGTTCTGTTAGATCAACACCCGACCCTCTATTAGTATATTTACTCAAATAACCTAGGTACATAAATCTGATTCATCATTTTGAAAAATTAACATATCAGAGGTTTCCTTCTATGCTTGATCCTCTTTAGTAGAGGTATCCATAGCCATAGATTTCTTGAATTTCTCAACTATGTGACCCTTCACACCATAAGATATACAAAAAAATATTCTATGTAAATTTTCATAAATATGTACAATATTAATGTTTCTATTCCAAAATTCATTAATTTTTTCATAATAAATAATCAAATAGAAATGATATCCATCAATACTTAGCATAAGTTTTTTGATCAAGGGATAGGTGAGATAAATATACACTAATAGTCTAGAGAAATAGACATAAATATATTTTTACATTTCATTATACATATTTACATGGAATTAATAATGTTAATATTTCCATTATTATTAATATGTTTTTAAATTATTTAATCCCTCCCAGTTATTCAATTTGACTATATTTGTATCATTTAAGTGATTTTGGTGTATTTTGGATTTAAATGTGAAAATGGGGTAATTCTGTAAAATTGACAGTTTTATATAGCTTCTGTTTTTTTGAGAATAACTTTTATAATATTTGTCAAATTTAATTGAATTGATTTTTTTAGGCATAATATGCTTGAGAGATTCAATTTTTTATTATGTACCAAGACTCAATTAGAAACCCAATGGTACAAAAAATATCAATCAATTGGAAAAATCAGTCTGGATGGAAGAATGGACCCCACTACATTAAATATGAAATATCTAATTCAACTGCCCTTAAAATTATCTGATTCAAGATGTTTTTTGATATATATCATTCAAGGGATGGTTCACATTAAATTTCATAAAATAATATGCTCATCAAGGAATGTTTTGGGTTCGTACAAGTGGAGTGGGTGAAACAGTGTTTGGCGGTCAGATGATGTTAATCTCAATAATCAAGCAATAACATCCTTTCTACTACACCAAAGGATTTGATATTTTGGGGATCGATAAAAAACTCAATTTACGACATATCATAAGTATAGATATTGTCTTTGTTTGGTGGTCTGGTGGGTATAACATAGGCAATCATCTGGAGGACAGATTCTGGAGGTTCAAAATTTATGTTCGTGATTTTATTTATTTTTTTCTTCATAGCTTTGTAATGACTTCTTCTCCACCCATCAACTCAGTTACAATTACCAAGGTGGGTTAGATTTTATGAGTTATTGGGGAGGGGTAGGTTTACCCTTTTTTAATTCTTGAGTTCTTTCTCTTAATCTTTTAACATCATCTTTTTTCTTTTGAGAATCAGTTTCAATTTCTTGTAACAGTTCTTATTATCATGTACGATTTTATCAGATTTTAGATTCTGTTGTTTATTTTTACTTGGTCAATGATCAATATCTCTCTCCACTAGGTACTAGTTTATATATGATGGAATAGGCTAGGACTTAGTGGTGAAGTACTCAGTTATCACCGGTACATGTGTGAGAAGTAGTGAATGTTCTTTATTACTTGGGATAAACAAGACCCGATTGGGAATTTCCTATGATAATCGGGAGTATTCACTACAACTCAATTACACATTGGAAGAAGGGTAGACCAATATGAGGTTGTAGTAAGGTTTATTCTCATATTTGACCAAGTTAGTGAAATGAAACGATTTTGGATTATCACTCTTAGCGACTTAGCGAAAGATAATTGGGTAAGTTGAACTATGATAGAATTAAAATTGAAAAACTGACCCTAACATGATATCAATTTCATATCACTAATTTAAATCAAATCATTTGTAAATTATTTTTAAAAATTTTAATTAATTCCATTACTTAATTTAGTTTCTTTCTCTTATTTTTAAAATCAAATAATTTCAAAAACAACATCACTTATTCATTTAATTTTAAGTAACAAAAACTATTGTTGAGCACTACTCTCTGGAGACAACCAAGGTAACCCACTATAATACATTTTTACTTATGTTATATTTGTTTTTTACAAACCCCAATATAGGAACATGTCAAAACATTGCGTTGTTTCTGGGGAGGTAGTGCCAATGTTTCTTTTCTTTTCTTTTCTTTTCTTTTCTTTTCTTTTCTTTTCTTTTATTTTCTTTATCTTTCCATATTTTCCCTTCATAATTTCATGACTGGAACCTCAAAAACTAAACCTTTACATATAGATCCAAAAATTGAAAGAACCTTATTGAATATAATTAGAAAAATTAATTTGGAATATGAATTTGAAGAAGTTCCCCTTGAAAACTCAAGTGAAACATCTAGTGTTCACTCTGAGCCTATCATTATGGCTGAAAATAAAAACCCAACTCTTAAGGACCTCTGTGAAACACAATTCCTTAATCAAAACAACTAACTTACCATGACAGTGTTACAAAATGATTTTGAAATGAAACCTAACATGATTTCTTGGCTACCAAATTTCCATGATTTCATAGGTGAAGATCCAAACAAACACATTAAAGAGTTTACACATGTTTTCTCAAATTTTAGACCCCGTGGAGTTTCTGAGGAGCAGGTAAAGTGAAAGGAATTTCCATTTTCATTGGATAGACTTAAAAATAATGGTTGTACGGCCTACAACTAAGAGACTTTCATGACTATAATGACCTGTTAAGATGTTTTACGCAATGTTTCTTCGCCACCTCTAGAAGCACAACCATTTGGAAGGAAATCTATGTCATATGAAAATCATCAAAAGAAACCCTTTATGAGTACTTGGAGAGATTTAAGAAGCTATGTGCCAGCTTCCCACATCAATACATTTAGTAAAATCACCTTCTTGTATTCTTTTATAAAGGACTATTGGACAATGAATGAAACCTTCTTGATGCATCAACTAGAGGTGCATTGATTGTAAAGTCACCAGATGAAGCCAAGGGCATGATTGAGAAGATTTCCCAGAACTCACAATAGTTTGGAACAAGAGGTATTGGGAAAAGTGGTATACATGAGGTACACACTTATCATACATCAACCTTACTAGAAACTAGAATTGAAGAGATAAATGGTATGGTGAGGCACATGGCCTTGAAGGAAGTTAGTGAGAAACAAGCCCCATATATGGTATGTGTTTTATGCTCATCACCTGATCATTTTACTGGCCAATGTTCTGAAATATATAGAATGGTAACATTTGCAAAAACATTTCATCTAAGGCAGTTCCAACAAAATAAATTATGTAGAGATCCTAACCAAGTTGAATATGGGTTTGGAAATCAGTAGAATCTAGGTAGACCCCTGAACCAAAACCATTTTCAAAACCAACCACTATTCCAGAATCAATTCCAAAACCCACCACCATTTCAACAAAAGAAGTCTTATAACCAGCCTTCTTACATAAATCCAACCACATTCATAATACCCTATAAGCATCCATCAACCAGTGCACAACCTCTAATTCCAATCCAGTAGCAAAAATATGATTTTGAGGGGATGAAGTACATTATTAAATATTTTTCGAACATGTTTGAAAGTCTCAGACCAAAAATACAGGTAAACTCCCTTCAAAAACAATCCCAAACCCAAAAAATAATGTCAGTATTATAAAAAAATAAGTGAAAAATAACCCCCACCACTATCCACCATTGAACCTGAAACAAGAATACCTGATCTAGGAGAAAATGAAGTTAGAAATGATGAAAATTATATGAAAATGAATCGAGAAAAAAGATAAGAAAGAGGAGGAGGTTAAGGATAGTCCACAAAAGAAGAAAAAAACACCAATTAAAAGGAAACAAAGGAATAATAAAGAAATAACCCCACCATTTCCATCAAATATGATTGAATCAAATAGGTTGCAAGAAGAAGCACTACAAAAAATATTCTAGACACCTTCCAAAAAGTGGAAATCAACACACCTCTGCTTAAAGAACTCAATAAAATTCCAAAGTATGAAAAAAAATTTAAGGATATTTTCTCCAAGTAGAGGAGACTTCATGGGAATGAGTGGATAAATTTGGGAAGAAGTGTCTCAGCCCTTGTCACTCCACAATTGCCAACGAAATGTTAAGAACCAAGGAAGTTTTCTATTCTATTCACCATTGGTTCAATAAATTAATATAATGATTTGCATGATTTAAGTGTATCAATTAATTTATTTCCTCACTTTGTATATACTTCCTTGTATATGGAATACTTCAAACCCACAATAGTGGTGTTCGAGTTTGCAAATAGATCCACAATTTTCCCAGTAGGAGTTCTGGAGGATATCCTCATAAAATTCAATGTTATTTTTTCCCTAATGACTTTTGTGTGTTGAATATAGATGATTATAAGATCCCATCACACTCACCCATAATTTGGGGAGACCTTTCTTGAAGATGGACAAAACCATCATCAATGTCCATGAAGGGACACTTACCATGGAGTTTGAAGACAGCATTGTCCACTTTAATATTTTTTAATCTATGAGGCACCCATTAGATGATCATTCTCTCTTCGCACACTCACATGAAGATGGTATAGAACCAATTTAAGAATCATGTATGCTTCATGAATTCTTATCATTAGGAGATAATTTTTCAAGTAAAAATATCACTGAACATATGGATCCCCAAGGCATTGTAGATTCTGATTTCCTATGGGAAGAAAAGGTAAAATCTGATTTATTTGATAATTTGTTAAATGATTATGAAAATGATATAATTTCTTATGTGAAGGATGTAAAAACATTGGAAGTGGGGGACCTTAATTTAGTTTCATCCCTTGAGCATCCCTCTAATCTGGAATTAGAACCACTCCTATATAAATTAAAATATTTTTACCTTATTGAGGGAGAGAAATTACAAGTAATTATTGTTAATAATCTATCTGAAACTCAAGAAAAATAATAAATTGATAATTTGAGAGAGAATTTCCATGAAAATAGGTGGAGTTTAGGTGATATCCCTGTAATAAACCCAAATATTTTCCCACATAGAATTTTTCTTGAGGGAGATTCCAAACCTGTCAGACAACCCCAAAGGAGGTTGAACCCCACCCTAATAGAGGTCGTGAAAAAAGATATTGAGAAGCTATTAGAAGATAGGATCATCTATCCCATATCAAATTCCCAATGGGTTAGCCCCATCAATGTATACCCAAAGAATACTAGCCTAACCATTGTGACGAATAAAAATAATGAATTAATCCCTGTAAGAATTTAGAATAACTAGAGAGTGTGCATAGATTTTAGTAAGTTGAATCAGGTTACTCAAAAAGATCATTACCCTATCCCATTCATTGACCAGATGTAATAGAGAATGGCAGGGTGAACTCATTACTGCTTTTTGGATGGATTTTCATGTTATTTTCAGGTGCCCATTGCTCCCGAGGATCAAGAGAAGACTACCTTTACTTGTACTTTTAATAATTTTCCATAAAAAAGGATTCCATTTGGATTGTGTAATGCTCCAGGAACATTTAAGAGGTTTATGGTAAGTATATCTTTTGATCACATTGAAGATTGATTAGAGGTTTTCATGGTTGATTTCATAGTTTTTTGAAATTCTTTTGACCATTGTTCAAAAAATCTAGAATTTTTTTTGAAAACGTGCATTAAAAAAACCTTGTTTTGAATTTTAAAAAGTTTCATTTTATGGTTGAGAGAGGAATTGTCCTTGGGAATTTCATTTCACATAAAGGCATTGATATTGATAAATCAAAAATTGAAGTGATAAATTCTTTTCCTTACCCAACTTGTGGAAACATGTTAGATCATTTTTAGTACAAGCAAGATTCTACAGGAGGTTTATCAAATATTCAAGTAAGATTTATCTCCCTCTCTGTAGATTACTTTTGAAAGATTATGATTTCAATTTCAATTGTTCATATAGGGAATCATTTGATGAGTTGGAATGGAAATTGATTACACCTCCATTAATGCAGCCACCCAATTGGTAAGAACCATTCGAGCTACTTTATGATTCTTCAAACCAAGCAGTTGGAGTAGTCATTTCTCAGATAATTGAGGGCAGGCCACAAGTCATTCCATATGCCTAAAAACCTTAGATGTTTCCCAATTCAACTGCACAAAAATAAAAAAATAGTTATTAGCAGTTTTTTTTTCTTTATAAATATTTAGATCATATCTTCTTGGAACTAAAGTCATTTGGTTTTTGGATCATGAAGCTCTTAGGTACTTTATAAAGAAGGATGAAACAAAACCAAGGCTTGTGAGATGGATGTTATAACTATAGGAGTTAAAAATATAAATCAAATACAATAAGGGATCTGAGAACCAAGCTTTTGATCTCTTAAGTGGACTACAAAACACTACTGAAGTTTAAATTACAGAAACTAAACCACTGAATGATCGCCTTCCATTTTAGAAATTATACATTATTAAAGGAGAAATACCTTGGTATGCTAACATGGTTAATTATTGGGTAACATCTCAAGTCCCTTATCATTTAAATTCTCACCAAATTCAAAAATTGAAATATGAATCTAGATATTACATCTAGGATAATCCATTTCTTTGGAATATTTGCAATGAACAAATGATAATAATATGTTTTCTTAAAAATTAAATTGAATCTGTATTTCAGTTCTTTCATATATTAGCTTGTTGAGGATAATTTGGACCTCAAAGGAGATTAAAAAAGGTTTTAGAATCTGGACATTATTGGCCAACACTTTTCAAAGATTCTCATGAATTTTTCAAATGGTGTGAAAAATATTAGTTTACAAAAAATATTTAAAAGGGACAATAAATGTCCCAAAAGCCTCTTAATTTTTTTGAATTTTTTTTGTTTTTGGGATATATTTTATGGGACCTTTCCCAATTTCATTTTTAAATTCTTATATTCTACTTTTTGTTCATTATGTTTCCAAATGGGTGGAAGCAAAAGCCGACAAGACTGACAATGCTAATGTTGTTTCTGATTTTGTCAGGGCTAACATATTTTGTTGGTTTGGAGTTCCCAGGTCTATCATTAATGATCAAGGGAATCACTTTTTCAATAGGATAATAGAGTATTTGTTGAAAAATTATGGGGTGCATCATAAAACATCAACTCCCTATCATTCATAGACTAATGGGAAAGCTGAATAGACCAATAGGGAAATCAAAGGAATTTTTGAAAATAATTTTAATAAAAATAGGAAGGGTTGGATCCAAAGGTTAGATGACACACTAAGGGCCTATAGGATAGCCTAAAAAACCCTAATTGTAATGAGTCCATATTAGCTAATTTATTGGAAAAGTTGTCACTTACCTGTGGAATTGGAACACAAGGCATACTGGGATGTGAGGAATATGAGTATAGATCATGAAAGTGATGGGAAAGAGAGGAGATTGAAGTTATAGGAGATAGAAGAAATTATAAGGGAAGAATTTGAAAATTCCAGGATTTACAAAGATAGAAAAAGAGTGTCTCATTAGGAAATGATCCAACCAAAAGACGTCCATACTGGTGACAAAGTGTTGTTATTCAATTCAAGACTCAAGTTGATGCCAGTTAAACATTTTCCATGATGGGAATGTCCATTTATAGTTACTCATGTATATCTTTTTGGTGCTATGTGGATTGTGACAAATGGAGAGAAGGATACATTCACTGTCAATGGGCACTGGCTGAGGAAATTCCTTGGGACCATGCCATTAGTGCCAATGGAGAAGATCACACTCCTCCAACCAGTTTATCAATAAACTCCATCAGGTCACACCTCCTAATTTAATTTTCTTGATTTTTGTGATTAAATTTCAAATAGTCTTACATGTTAAATCTATTTGAATTCATAGCAGACACTACATCATTTAGGTGTGGGGGCGGGAACCTTTTTAGTTTATGATTTTTATTTGTTAAGTTCTCCATGTTTATAATTTTGTGTTTTTATTTTTAAATTTTTGTGCGTTTTTGAAACTTTTGAGACTTTTGAGATGAAATTATTATCTTTGACAATTTTGAAACCCATGTCCATGTGAAAAATAGTAAATTGCATGAAACTGAGATTAAATTAATGCTGAAAATGACTTTGCTTCAAGTTTAATTTGTTGGTAAATTCATGAAAAGTACTCTAATTTTTTAATACCATGTTACATATCACTATATTTATATTTGAAATAACATTCTTGTGAGGCTTATAAAACTATTGTATTCATATTCATTACATTCACATCACTTATTTAGAGAACCAATCAAGCTTGATTTAACCAGAATTTGATTTATTCCTGTCAAAACCTAAGGGTTTGAGGTACATGTGTTTTAAATGATTGAGAGATGTATTTTGTTTTAAAGACCCCTTTTCAATAAATTTTTTTTATATTTTCCTACCATGATAATTTAATCCTTTTAGTCATTACAATACATGAAAATCATATTAGGATAGCCACATTACTAGCCAATTTTCCCTATCCAACCTACTCTTAAGTAAAATTTAATGATCTAGTTGAACTTAAGTGTGGGGGAAGATGTATTTTATTATTCGACCTTATTTGGGGATGCTTTGGGTGAAAATAAAATGTTGAAGAGATGTTACTTCTATTGGAAAAAAAATAATTCTACTGAAATTTGTGCCTTTTCTGGAGCTTTCATGATGAAATAAAATGTGTCTTTCTAGAGCTTCTAATGGAGAAAGAAAGTTGTGCCTTTTCTCAAGCTTTCAATAAATATTATATTTGAGAATATTGAAATGTTTTCTATGGAAATGATAAATTTTATGAACATTCCTTGATATTTCATGATTATGGAGATGATTTTCTACTTAGGGGAGTGAATAGGATACCATACTTGTGTAAAAATTAGAGTAATGCAATTTTTCATCAAATAGAGTCAAGCCCTCTTCATTCTGCCTCAGAATTTTCACATCAAAATCCTACCAAAATAAATCCACAGAACAACCTTGACAAGTCATCAGGATAAACATATGTATTTTACTCACATCTAGTGGAGATATAAGAATTTATCAAGCCTATGATGACCCTTGTATGAGTTTGGATGAGAAACACATTGCTAAAAAATTTAAATTTGTGTGATGAGAGATAATGAAAGATAGGTAAGTGTTTTTTGTGCATGGGAGGAGAAATTAAGATTAAATATATTGAATAATATGAAATTATGAACTTAAAATACTAGTTTTTTATGAGGAATGATATATTTTGATTCTTGTAGTCAAATTTGTGGATCTCATGGATATGTATTTTGAATTTGCATTGATTTTATTTTGATTTAAAATTTTCAAGGAGTTCAAGTGATAAGTGTGGGGGAATTGATAAAGGTAATATTTTAATTATTATTCATATGTTTTTCAATTATTTAATACCTCTAAATTATTCTATTTTAGTATATTTTTATCATTTAAGTATTTTTGGTGTATTTTGGGCTTAAATGTGAAAATAGGGTAATTCTATAAAATTGACAGTTTTATATAGTTTCTGTTTTGTGGGAATAACTATTATAATATTGGTATAATTTAAGTGAATCCTTTTTTTTCGGCTTCATATGATCTAGGGATTGAAGTTTTTCTTCAGGACTAAGACTTAATTTGAAACCCAATGGTACAGAAAGATCAATCAAATGGAGAAATCAGTCTAGCTGGAAAATGGACCCCACTACATTAAATATGAAATATCTCATTCATATGAACATTAAATGAGATGATTCTAGATTTTTTCTAAAGATAAAATTCTTGGGAAAGTTAAAATTAAATTTCATAAAATAATATGCTCATCAAGGAATTGTTTGGGTGAATCCAAGTAGAGTGGGTGAAAAAGTGTTTGGCATCCAGAAGAAGTTAAACTTGCTAATCAATAAATATATTCCATTACAACTATCCAAAGGCTTTGATATTTTGAGGATCGAAAGAAAACTAAAATTCATACATCTTATAAGAATGGATTCTAGCTTCGTTCAGAGGTATGGTGGTAATAACATAGGAGGCCTTCTGGAGGACAGATTCTGGAGGATCAAAATTTCTGTTCTTACTTTTCATACTTTTGTTCTTCCTAGCTTTGTAATAACTTAATATTCCCCATTAAACTCAGTTACCCTTACCATGGTGGGGTAGATATTATAAGTTATTTCAATGGGTTAGGTCCTATTCCTTTTTAATTATTTATTTCTTTCACTTAATGTTTTAATATTCTCTTTTCTCTTCTGTGAATCGGTTTCAATTTCTTCTAACTGTTTTTATTATCTTGTACGATTCTATTTGATTTTAGATTCTGTGGTTTATTTTTATTTGTTCAATGATCAATATCTCCCTCCAATAGGTACGGGTTTATATACGATGGAATATATTTGAAATTAGTGGTGAGCTACTTGGTGATCATTGATACATGTGTGAGAAGTAGTGAATGTTCTTGATTTCTTGGGATAAACAAGACCCGATTAGGAATTGCCTAAGATAATTGGGAGTATTAACTAAAAATATATTACACATTGGAAGGATATTATACCAATATGAGGTTTTAAAAATTTTATTCTCACAATATTATTTGACCAAGGGAGTGAGAAGAAACGATTGTGGATTCTCATACTTAACGACCTAGCAGAAGAGAATTCGGTTTGTTGAACTATGATAGAATTAAAATTGAAAAAATGACCCTAGCCTAATCACAATTTCATATCACTGATTTAAATTAAATCATGTGTCAATTAGTTTAAAAACATTCACATAATTTATTACCATTATTTAGTTTCTTTCTTGTATTCTCAAAATCAAACAATTTCAAAAACAACATCACTTATTCCTTTAATTTTAAGTGACAAACATTATTGTTGAGAAATCCTCTCTAGAGACAACCTAGGTAACCCACTATAATACATTTTAATATAAGTTACATTTTTTTCCACACCCCATGGTAGGTATGTGTCAGAACTCTAATGGATGAGGAAACCTCCCACAAGATTTGTGGGTTCCAAAAAACAATATCATACCCCAAATTCATACCCAAATCTGGGTAATTTAATTTTTCAAATTCATTATGTTAAAATAAAGAACATGTTATGATATAATATGAAATATAGGATTTAAATTAACAAGTAAAACCCAAATTATTTAGATTTAATAGTTGTAGTTGGGAAGAAAATATGGAAAAAACCACTACCTAAGGATGTAATTTTTCTACTGCCAAATATCAAGACATCGAGAAGATGTTTTTAAACTCAAAACAACTCCATATATTATCCTTCAATTATAAATATATAAATGAGTAATTATAGATTTCTTAATTTCATTAATCTTGTCTTTAATAAGGTTATGGATTTATTCACAAAGGTTGTGTCCCCTTTCTTAATAATTTTATAATTATCCAAATTAAATTCATTCAAGAACCCAAAAAAATATATTTGGTTCACTGTATGTACCCCATAATGTAGTTTTCCTAGGAATATCATAGGTTCCACCTCATGTGAATCCTCATTTATCATCTTATCTTTATAGGTCTATGGTACCAAGGAACCATAAGTACATATGATATCTTGATCATAGGATGTTTTAATTACAAAATTGACATCATGTGGTTTCCAAGAGTTCTTGGTATCCACCATATTCAATAGAACTTTACATTTTTAAAGCCCCATAAACCAAATCATTAGGGATAAAAGAATCACTAGAATCCCCTTTCACCAAGCAATTGAATAAATTATTTTCAACACCAGAAAATATTGTAAGATATGATGATAATATATTACTCAAGATACATTTCTCTTTTGAGACCATAGAAACTCGGTTCAAAGGTGTGCCATCTTTTATCATGGGATATAATGAATTTGTGTTCACAACATCATAATAAACTTGATGATATTTAAAATCCAAATTCTTAAAAGGAATTATCCCTCTAAAACTAGAGTAACATGGATCAATTAGGTAGAATCAACCACTTCAACCACCTTTGAATCAAAAAGTTTGAGAGCCCATGAATCAATATAACCCTAAATCACCTCACAATCTCCTTGGAATTTCTATATTATTTATTTAATTATCAAAATTAAATTTATATTTATAATAAATGTATTTTGTATGATACATTTTTTATAAATATAATAAATATACTTATAATGTAAATGTTTTCAAAATAATAAATATATAATTTATAACTATATTTATAATATAATATATTTAGAATAAATATATTTAGGGAAACTAAAATATAAAAAATATTTATAACTGAATCATCCAGAACATTGTAATGATCTATAGTGAGATGCCTTTGTTGGGGTACTATTTATCATAGCTGGGATTTAGGGCCATGTATTTGTTATTTTAGGTCATATAGCATCCAAGACACCATTTTAGGGTTCATTATCAGGCAATAGAATACCACCATGGTGTGGCATCTCATGCGTGAATGGATAGGTCCCACTTGATGGTACGAATCAGTGGACATCATGGTGTACCTGATAATGGTTTAATTTTTTTTTTGGTTGGGATCAAAAATCATGAGTGATATCATGTGATAGTCTTAGGTAACAATACATATATCACCAAGGGATTGTAATAATAGCTATGTCATGGTACCCTTATGTAGTCGACACAGGTGCTTGGAGGCACAACACGATAACATAACGTTGATTTTGGTCTCTATTTTAATAATGTTGGGAAGCTAAAGCAGATGCAATGGGTAGTTGATACTAAAAATGATTGAGGATGATGATCATGTGTATAGACAAGGAAAAATGTGTAGTTCTTGTTGGGTGTGTTGTAGAATGGTGTCTGCAGTGCAATTCAAAAGGGACATTGGGCTAGAAAAAGGTCCTTCATTGTCACAATCAGGGGTCTTTGTTGTCATCATTAACTATGTATTTCAAGATATAATTATGTAATTAAATAATTCTATAATGTGACTTCAATACATGAATTGTGGTATGAGGCTTACTCCTTTGGGGTTTCTTGATGTCTGTGTTTCATATTGTTTTTATCTCCCCAACCAAATCAACATATTTATAAAAGTTGTATCATATATAATATTATTTTTATTATAAAATATTTATTAATATATTTCATTTCACTAAATATATTTAATATAAATGATATTATATATGATATATTTTTTATAAATATAATAAATATTTTTGTGCGATTTTGGGTTCTTGAAGGAGTGGAAAAGTCACCCTATAATCATGTATCAAACCAGGGATCAAATCCTAGTAGCCTCAAATTTAGAGAGATTCTCCAAAGGTTGCTATATCAATATTGTAGCATGTACTATAGTATTCTAGTATAAGATTTATATTGAAAATGGTGTACTTTAGTAGTTATTATTATTCATCAAAATGGAATTTTGGTCCACATTTCAAGGGACTTCCTGGCCACAGAAGGCTCCTGGATCATTGCAGATAAAGGGCCTTTTGTCCAATCACTCACAAAGGAGCCTACAACCCATTATATGTAATAAAATAGTTATAGTGGGTGATTATAAATCCTTTTATGGAGGAATGAGGCTTCACCAACTAGGGTGTATAGGTGTGTCGGTGATTGTAGTTTGTAATCCCCTAAACCAAATAAATATTTATAACAACTATACTTATAAAAATAATTTTATTTATAATTACAATTATATATATACTTATTTATCATCATTATAAATATATTTATTTTTATAAATGTATTTATTTTAATTCTAAAAAAATTATGAAATATTATTGAATTTACATTATAAATATTTTTATTAATATGGGGAGAGGATGTAAATCATGTCTCATGCTTTAATTATTTAATTTCATTCTGTATGATGATCTTTGATGACTTACTCAATCAATTTTTTTTGATCTAGTGGGTCTTTTCATTCCTCCTTGAAGGTATGATGGAGCTTTGACATCTAAAGTTTTGTATTTGGTACCTAATTTGTAGATTATTATGTATCTTAATGATTTTACATTTGACACTATATAGTTTTATAATTTTAGGAATAGGGAATCTTCGTCGACTCATTATATCACCAAGAATGGATCTATATCCACTTTTGAAGAAAATGAAAGATTAAAGGGGGATTTTATTAAGGAATGTAATTTTCTGAGGATCTCCTAGTTTATATACTCAGACAATGAGATATAGAGATTATTTGTTCTGATTAATAAAATAAAATATTTTTCAGGCTCCTCTGATTGGCGCATGACATTCATCGAAAATAGTGTTTTCTATTTAGTCTTTTCTTCATGAGACCTCAAGAGTTTACCTTGGGGATCCATAATTTCTTATATTAAATAAGGTGTCTAGATGTTACATAGAAGTTATCCATTATTTAATAAATAGGAATGTATTAATCACATGACTCATTTATGGGATAATAAATTTGGTTTGAATTAGTTCTTTTTGAATTCTTGACGTTTATGGGGTTTTGATTCTTCCATTGCTGCTCTGATGAATTTTAATTTTGAAACTAAAAATGCATGAGAACATTATTGATGTTGATGTTTGATCTAATGTAATAGAGATAATTATTAAGGTTGAACATGATAATATTTTTGATCTTATCATTGAATTTAATAAATTTCCTTCATTTTTATGGTTCTTAAAAATTCATTTTTCATGGATATGAAAGAAAACATATGGGGTTTTTTGTGTTCTTTATGATAAAAGGAATATATATCACCATAAGAAATATAGTTGTAGATCTACCAAGTGGTCACATGATGATGATAATAAAAAATACAATGTAAAATATTTAGTGCCCATATTTATGAAAATGTATCAGATGGTGTCTGAAATCCTGATTAGGATTATTCCTCATCTCAATTTGATAAAGTCTAGGCCCTTCTTTGAGCACTTGTATATTATTATCATGATTATAAGATTACTAATAAGAAATTTTAGCGGGGTGATGATGAGAACATAGTGGATTATTTCTTGTAAAGTATCATGGAAATCGATCTTTTTGACCATATGTAAGATGGATTCATGTGGACTTGTATTAGCAAAGGAAAAACCACAATTTATTTCTCACCTCAAAATACTAAGGGTTGGATTGTAGTATCTATACAGCCTTTTAATGTGAATTCTAGGAAATAATATGTATGAATTTTAATTTAATCACAAGGGAGTTGAATGGAAATTTTTTGTCTATAACCTCATGTTCCACTTGAAAAGTAGGTAGGAGAATTGTTTTAAGAATACTAGATGAATCTATAGATAATGAGGACTCGCATATAGAAAATGATACTAACCTAGATGATGTTATTAGGGTGGTCCATTATTTAAATACAATCCTTATTGGATCTCTCAAAATATTAATCATATTCCTTATCTAGAAAAAAGGAATCTTTCCTAGGGCAGTCACATGTTTAGCCTGTGGATGCCACAACTATGGGTGAATAGGGTTAAATGTCTATTTTAGTTATAAAAATGAATTTTTCAGAACCTAATTATAATTAAAATAGTATTTAAAGTTAATTAACAAGAATTAAATGGATTAGACTTTTCAAAATGTGGATATCATTGTGATTACTAAAACATCGAATCAAAAGCTATGTGAAAATAGGGAGTTTCATGCTTCTAAATCGACATTTTCTGACTATAACGAAATGGATGGTGTTCATAATGAAACAATTTCTAATGAAGGTAGGGTGGAATTTTAGGATTATTTATTTAATTATTTTAATGTTCTTGTCTCATTGGATGCTTGGATATTTGATTCAGACAATGGTTTTAAGGATGTTTTAATTAATGAGGATTAACTTCCTTTCATTAATGTTTTTCAAAGGGACTCTATGGATTAAGTAAACACTTGTTAGAGGGTGAAAACATGTAGATAAGTAAATCACCACCATGGATGATGTTTTTAGGTGTTTAAACATAATATGAGTCTTCATTATTAGGTTGAGATCATGAAGAAGATTGGACTTGGATGTTTGAAATGAGCTTGTTTTTACTACATGATCATGTATTTCCTTTTGTTCATGTTTTCATTTTTCATTGTCATTATTTTCATGGGTTTTTATGGGTGTTTTTTCTTTTTCTAACATCAACCTCTTCTTTCCTTTATTTTCATTTATTAATAAATTATCTATCGCCCCCAAATTGTTTTTGATATTTTTTACTAATTTATTAAATTTCTCTAAATATATTTATTATCAATGAAATTATATATGAAAATTTTATATAGATATAATAAATATATTTATAATAAAATTAATTATAATTGTGTAAATTTATTTATATTTGTTAAAATTATAAATAAATTCATTTTTGGAAATATATTCTTTATATTTTATAAAGAAACTATATCATATCTAATTGAATTTATTTTATAATTATTGTTTTCATTAATATAATTTCATTTAAATTAATATATTTATAATTAATATATTTATATTATATTTATATTTATGAACATTTAGTCTGACATAGTGGTAATCACCTCATAATCTTACATGAAAAAACTCGGGTTCAAATCTAGTAGAGGGAATAATTTTTACAATAAATGTTGTGGGTACAATATAATTGATAATATTCAACCATGTTTGTATGTAAGGCAATGAATCTCGGAATTTGAGCCAATTGAGCCTTCAAATTATAAATTTTAAGCACTTGGTTGATACAATGTTAATCAAATGGATGGAATAACATGATTAGGCGGGAAACATGACATGACTACGCGTAAGCATTGTCGGGTGGGATTCTCAAAAGAGTGATGACTGAATTCACACTTATCATATTGAACTCATCCCACTCAGATATATAATAATGGAATTGATGGGTTCTCTTCCACAATCCAAAGGTGGGAATTACAGTGCAAGGGTTATGGGAAAAAGGATGACATGGCATGTTGACCAGTGATAGTACTACTCTTATGACATAGAAAATGATATAGTGCAACTACTAGGTGACACAATGTGACGTCATGCAGGGGTATATAGGTGGAATTCTCAAAAGAAAAATGGGTTCACTGTTACCCATCAAATGAACCTATTCCCGCATGTCTTTCTATTATTGGACAAAAGGGTGATGATCATGGCATAATGATTGATATTAAGAGTAATTAGATTGAATGAAATGTGAAGGAAAATAGTAAAGAATGAATGAATTTAAGGAGTTTTGGAATGTGACCACAAATATATGGAAATCCATTATAATAGTTTCCTAAGTCTCAATGGTTGATGATTATTTGAGATTCCAATGTTGAGACAATGGATAAAGGAAATCTTTGGGAGGGGTTCATGAATCTTTGATGGTGATGAGCTAAGACGTCAGAGTTGATGTTATTTGTTTGTGAGTCTCAATGTTTTTCATTTTATAATGGTTATAGATGATTTAATGTGATATATGATGAATTGAGAGAAAATGGGGATTATTTTTTCAGAGTAAATGGAGTGGAATGGAGAATTTGGGGAGAATATGATCTGTTTGTGGGGGAAAGAGGGTGTGGATAAATGGATTTAGAGGGTATTAAGAGGGGAGATCATAGATCAGGGAGAGGGGATGAATGATTTTGAGATAATAATATGTCTTTATGGAAATTAATAGGGGATTAAGGGAGCATCCTGTATAAGGGAGGGAGAATTGGTATGGGGAGAATATCATCGTGGGATATTGTAGTGTAGGAAATATTTGGAGGAAAAATGTGATATGAGGTATTTCCACATGTAATGGAGGGATGATACTTTTAATATAACTAGTATTCACTCGCCAATAATTCTCATGGGATGCATTCACTATTAAAATAATTTCATTAAAAAAATATTTTGAAAAGAATCATGAAATGAATTTTTTAGGGAAGAAATGCATGAGGGAAGAAAGTAATGAATGAAATATCAATGGTGATACATGAAATATATATGATATCTTACATTCAAAAATAATTCAGTTTGGATATATAGAATAAAAAATGGAGTATATATGTTACTTTTGATAAAAATTTTGAAATCAATGATATTAAAAAACATATAGTAACCCAAAATATTACATATAAATGTATAATCAATGATAACTACCAATGATAATGGTAGAGAAGGTGCGCATTTCACTTAATTATATAATAGTGAATTATACATGTAAATAATTTATACTAGGATCGTAATAAAAGATAAATAACCATCAAATATAAATAATACATGTAATTTCAATATAAGAGGTCAGAAAGAATAATTAGTTAATTTCATATCAACAAACCAAAATCCAGAAATAGTAAACAAATGGAAAGAAAAAAACCATATGATTTTTAAAAAATAAAACATATCAAGTAGAGAGATTTCAATTAATATTAATTTACCAAATATAATTTCAAGAAAAAAACATATATAAAATAATTATAATAGTTGATATTTCTTCTTGAATCTTGCATGTATTTAAATAAAAACATTGAACTATATTTAGAATCTTGTATCAAGAGTAGACTTATTATCCGACCTTTTTCATCATTAATGAGATCTCTCTTCAATGGATGTAGCATAGGAATTTGAATCCATTTGTTTAATATATTTAATGCTTTGAAAAGTACTAAAATAATATTTTGATATTAAAAAAATGTGAAAATAAAACATGTTATGAAATAAAAATTGAAAAATATTTACAATGAAGTATGTGACCACTAAAGTAAACATCCCAAGTATTTATGATTGTTTCAAAAAACTAAACATGGAGAAAGACCATCCTAATATGACTATTCTATTAACTAAAATATAACATTTGTATAGAATATATAACCAATATAAAAATAATATTAGAAAACATTTAATATAAAAATATAGTATGATATAACATAATATATATTGTACATATATAGAAAAGTTAGTATCCTTAATAGTGGATATATAATATGAACATATAATATATTCATATATAATATACACATGGTGAATTTAATAAAATATACGAATACTAATAGGCACATTGTATGAAATTTTCATAACATAATGAAAAAAACCAACATTCTTACATAATTACTCATAATAAAAACTAAATAGCATGGGTATCCCATTGATCATGCTTATCAAATAAATATAGAAAGACCTTTTAGGATATATGGAAAGTGATATTTTTTTGCCTAATTCATAAATATATTTTCTTGTAAAAAAATAAAAACAACCCTCAAAGTGTGAATAATAAAAAAACATAAACTTTTACCTAAAAACATACCTCTTTATCAATAACTTGAAACCCACGTGAAGAATGAATTCTAAATATATATATTTATAATTATTTATCCTATAAATAGATTCAGAAATTCATATTAATAACCTACCAACCCCACAACCAATAAGATTCTATCTCTCAATAGCTTGGGCCGGTCAAAAATAACTCTTTCTTAACATTTGATCTTATTATAACTATTACAATTGTTTTCAAGAGGAGATAAAACATGGGTTGGGATATGATTGTATGATCTGCTTCGTGTTCAACATTTGAAAAAAAAGAAAAGGGAAAAACACTTCTGTCATTGGGAGAAGTTTGATGTTTTGTAAATATTTAATCTTCTCATCCCCTTCAAATTTCCTTCCTATATTGTATTCTGATTCACACAATCATGACCATGTAAGTATGTGTTTTCAATCTCTTTCCATGTTTTATTTCAGAAAACAATGTGCATTGTTTTATACATGTTGATGTTATACACCTCTTATCCTCTCTCTTAGACATTATATTCATACCATCACATAGCCACAGAAAACCCCCTTAAAAAGACCTCTTGATTATTATTCACCTTAGTATAGGGAATAGAATATGAGAGATATTAAAAACTCAATGATTTTCACATTTGGTTGGTGAATGAGTTAACCTCTAGAAATATAATTTTATCATCATGAGAGGAGTATGTTTTGAGTGTCTACATTTTCTATTTCAAAATTTGAGCATGAAAATTAATTGTTATAGAAACTTTTTTTGTACCAATTTTTTGGTGAAATTCATTATGAATGAGTGAAATTATCAAAACCTCCCCTGATTGGAGAAAATTAAATTTTAATATTTTTTGGCGAGTGAGAATGATTTTGATATGTTTTTATATTTATTGTACATGCAAACATACACAATACTATGTGTGGGGTATTTTATGTTATTAATATTTTCATAACCATTTATATACTACCTTTACTGATTTTACATGAAATGAGCATAATTTGTGTGAAATATTAAGGTTTAAATATTAAATTTAATTTTTGTGCACTATTTTAATTCATCCATATTCAAGTCAGTTTAATGTTTTAAAGATAAATTTCACCCTACTAATCAAAATTGCAGGGTTATTGTTTTATAGGATTTTGTATTCAATCTAAAAAATATAATTAGTTGGAATAGTTTTCTAATTTGGCCATTTGAAGGGTCATATGGACCACACAAGAAGGCATAAAGAATCTGTGAAGAAACTGGACTATCCATGATGATTGAATTACTGGGCTCAATCCTGAAGACCAAATTTTATGAAAGTCCATTATAAGATCTTGATTATCAAAAGGAATCCTGTATAAAAATTATAAGGTCCAACAATAAGAAAAAGGAGCCGAACTGATGATTTGAAGTCCAACCCACTATTCTAGATGGGAATTAACATCAGCACACCAAATATGACTTTTCTCCAAATATAGAAATCAATTGAAGCTGTTATTTTGAAGTGTGTAATTAAATATATGGGAGACCACATTTTTTGAATAATGTTTTCATATTTTAGGGAATAATTCTATTCATAAACCCATTCACATTTCATAATTCTAAAAAGTCTACATTGAGATGGATAGATTTCAATTGTTTAATCAAACCGAAATTAATTTTGCAAAATAAATCCAAATACCTCAAAATTTTGAGAGTATATGACCAAAATTATTATCTATATCTTTAAAGATGAAGATATCTCTAGATTCAGATATCTGAATGTCTAGAATGGAAATCCAATTGGAGGGACAGAGTTAGAATGCAAATAGTCCAAATATCTTGGGCTATAAATACACCCCCCTCCTCTCCTTGAATGGGGATGGAATTTCAGAAGATAGGAGAATAAATTTTAATGACTAATGCTTTTCCAAATTCATGGGAGAACATCACATACTCAGGTTTTCACTTTAGAGACCCTTCCACCTATCTGTTCTTTTATTTTCTTTTATTTTCTTTTCATTTGTAATCATATAAGTTGTTTTCAATTTCGTTTCAATTTTTATGACAGTTTCTTCTTTGAATTTTCTTTTAATCATAAAATCTCTGTTATTAAATATTAATGGTATTAAAATAGTTTAAATCAAGTTTAAACATCTCCCCTCCTTCCCATTCTCATTCAATATAAATTCCATATTTAACATTAAATTCACTACTTTTGTGTGTGTTCAGCACACTACTCTTATCTTGTACATTTATTTTTCTTCTTGTTATATATTTTTATTATACACATTACGACTAGACTATTAAAAAATAATGGTTGAGTAAATCTACCTTTGGTGTGAGTTATAATTTCAGGATGTTAAGTGATTAGAACTTTTGCTCGATGTATTTTCTATAAATAAAAATTGTGCATGTTAAATTTAGAATGTTGTGGATTAATGACATGATTTTTTATGTAAGTAGTTTAAATTGATTATTGGAACAAAAACACACTACAATAAAAAATATATTATTAATATTAAAACCCTATGTTAATTTATGGCTTGGATTGAAGCCTAAACACTTAGGAATTCCAATAAAAATTATCTTGTGAAATGGATATTAATTTAACGCAATATAAAGAAATGTTTTGGATATCACAAGATTAAATACCTAATAATTAAATCACCCCAATATTAATTACGTTGTTAAAATCAATCAATCATTTGAATTATTCTCTGAAAACAAACCCCTCAATAAAAATAAATTCAACTAAAAACAATCTACTATTAAAAATTATCATCGTCGGGGATTCGACCTCAGTATGGATATACACAATAGAAAATCATTAGAACCTTGATCGTTTGATAGGTGACAATAATATACACTTTAGATGCCTCACCCAAGTCTGTTATACAGAAGAATTTATTGAACCACACCTTTACATACTGTAAGATTGGTATTTCATTTCCAATGAGTAATATGTCATCAACATATCAATTAAAAAAATGATTGCACTCCCAATAAACCATTTATAGAAATATGGATTGAATTCATTCTTTAAGAAACCAAATTCCCTTATGGACTCAACAAAATGAATTATCCCTAACCTGGATTCTTGAATTAATCCATAAATAGATCTTTCCAACTTGCATACCTTGTTGGAATTTTTTGGAGTCACAAACCCTTAAAGTTGTGTCATATAGACTTCTTATTTAAGATTCCCATTAAGGAAGGTTGTTTTGAAATTAATTTTCCAAATCGTATTTAACATTGAATTCCACAATGTAAATTAGAATTATGATGGATTTCAGCATTAAATCTGGTGAAAAGGATTCATCGTATTCAATACCTTGACACTTTTTTATCCACTTTCAACTAGTCACACCTTATAGGTACTGACTTTTCCTTACATATCTAGGTTATTCTTGAATACCCATTTTCAACCAGTGGGATTTACAACTACTGGAGGTTATACCAAAATCCATACATGGTTACGGTACAAAGAATCCATTTTAGAATTGATGGCTTCTTTCCACAAGGAAATATCTATTCCACTTACTGATTCCTTATAGGTTATAGAATCGTTATTATAAACTAATAATGAGTCACCATCTACGGTGACTATAAAACCACCTTGTTATGGTAATATAACATTTCTCATACTCTTCTGTAGAAATTATGTCTTTGGACGAATTTATTTTTCTATAGAACTTTGTGGATGTTCTTCCTATTCCAAATCTTGTGTATCAGGAGCCTAGACATCATCAAAGTCTATATCGATCCAACTATCTCTTTTAGATATAATTTCATCCTCATTAAATGTTGGAATATATCAACCAAAACCTTTTTTCTATAAAGGATTGTATAGGTAGTATCCCATAGTCTCATTGGAATAACCTATAAAGATACACTTTAGGCCTCAGGGTGCAATCTAGTTTCCTAAAGTTACCTTAACAAATTTTTCATAACCCCAAAAATGAAAATAAGAAAACACGGGTTTCATTCCATTCCATAATTAGTATGGTATGACTTCTTTTTATTTAGTTAGAACTCATTTTAGTATGTATGTTACTATTTTTAATGTGTGTCCCCAAAAGTATAATGGAAGACTTTCATGACTCATCATTTATCTCACCATGTCCAACAAGTTGTGGTTCCTCCTTTCACATACACCATTCCACTGAGAGGTATAAGTTGGTGTGATTTGAGATAAAATATCAAACACCTATACATATTCAATTAAGTATTCATTAAGATATTACTCACAATAGTCTGATAAATGTTTTGTAATCATCTTACCAAAATTGTTCTAAACTTCATTCTTGTATTCCATGAATTTATTAAAATAAAATAGCTTATAAATAATTATTTATACATATCCATGTCTACTAAAATCATTAGTAAAGGGTATTATGTATGATTACCCTCAACTTGATTCAATATGAAATGATCCACACATCTATATGAACTAATTCATGAAGCTATTCATCCCTTTCACCTATCCCACTAAATCAATTTTTATTCGTTTTTTCTTGTAAACAATAATGACATAAACCAAGTGATTTTAGTTTAAAAGAATATAAATATCCATATTGATGTACTTTAGTCAAGCACTTTTCATTTACATGACCTAGCTAGTGATACCAATCTTGGGTGTGTTATGATTCATGTGAAGTTTCATCGTTATTGATTACCATCATTTACTTATTGTAATCCAACACATAAAGACCATTATTTAAATATTCCTTAACATAACAAAAATAATCTTTACTAAAGAAGAAAATTTTATTCTCGAATTTTAAAATAAATCCCTTGAAGGACCCTGAAACACCCTAAGAGGAGAGGGGTGAATCCGAGTGTGATATTTTTATTTTAATGTGATGGAACTTATATCCATGTTGGTAGGAACTTGTTAAATCTATAAATTGAAAATGTGTATTAATTTAAGCATTCATATGAAAACTTTTCACAAAACATTTTTACTTAGTTCACCATTAAGAGCTAGTCCAAGGATCATATGAAGAAAGTTTTTCGATCATACTACATTCCACTAATCATCCCTATTTTTTTATTAAAAAAAATTTCATAGACACTATATACCAGGTGAACTTTCTTTTCAAGATATTAGGGATAGCACACTGTATCCCTTAGATCACATTCATTGACTCCCCCTAGCACACTATGTTGGGAACAATCTGAGCTCACATTATTGACTTGAAGGTCACTCAAATGGGATGTCATCAAATCATGCATCATCAACATTTGATAGTTTCTCTGTTAAAGTCTTATTTTTACCAGTATATGTAATTATCTTTTTTTACACTGATAGTTTGCGAACTATTCCTCCTTGAAGTGGCCTTCTTCTTCTGTGAACTACACTACTCTATATACAACCTCCTCGTATTGCCTCCCCAAACCGCCTCCACATACCGATTTTGTGTTCATCTTCTTCTCCATGGACCAAATACTCTTTCACTAAATTTCTACCATGATCCTTATTCCTTTTCAGGCTTCTGTGCCCCACAAAAACCCTTCTACGGACTATCTCTGTAAACCACTGCTCTTTTTGTCGAATCCCCCTTACGAACCTCTTCTCCTTCACGAGGTTGACTTCCTGTGAACATCTTCTGGAATTCAATGAACTCCTCCCATATTTATGATCAAAAATAAACTTCTTAATTAAGGTATTTGTGATCCTTATATAGGCAAATAGATAACCAAAATATATTAATCTATGGTTTACTTAATCTTTAATACGACACCTTCGTTACCATGTACCATGAATCTCCAGCAAACAATTTTCCTAATGTGGTCCTTGTATAACCAATCATCCTTCACAGAGGTCAAAATCTTCCTAGAACTAAAATATACCTTGTTTTCTCCTATGAAAATCCATCCCACATACCTCCATCCATCTTTGAACCATTTTCTTCCCGCAAACCACAAGCCTCCCCACGAACAATTTTTCATTCCATGAACCATTTTCTATACGCTTCCCATGTACTCTGCTTCGTGGTCTGTGTACCATCCATCTTAATCCACAAACAATTCTTCATGGTCTGTGTATTGTTCAATCATATGTATAAATTCATCCCTTCCCAAAAACAAAATCCCAATTTTGAGTCCCAAAAATTTGGAAAAAATTGGGTACACCATATTAAACCCTGGCTTTGACATGTACTATAAGATCACTTGACTTGAAAACCCCTTGATAAACCCAATGTGGATTGAAAACAAACAAAAATAATCCTCCATTTCTATAAAATAACATCCATTGTTCCACCATCCATTTGTGTCAAGTGTGGAAACATATATAATGTTTTTGGTAACTGATGTCATATAATAAAATCCATTTAAAAGAAAGATAATTCCAGTCGGCAATGTGAGGTGGTAGTCCTTAATAGCTACAACATCATTTTTAGCTCTATTGTCTACATAAAGATCTACCTCTCCTTGGTCAATCATTCTAAATATACATTGTTCGTGTATTTTAATATATATGTGAGAACCACAATATGTATCTAATACCCAATTTCAAGAAATAGTTAAATTTTACTCGATAACAAAGTCACTTGAAGCTTCCCCTTGCTTCTTTGGTTGGGTGAATTTTTTCTTCCAGTGGCCCATATTTCCACATGAGTAACAAACAACATCATGTTCCCTTTCATTCCCCTTGATCTTCCTCTTCTTGGAAGGGCATGAAGATTCATTGGGATTAAATCTCTTTTCATTCACATTTTTTTTGTTACCCATATTTATGGAAAGTTTTTCATGATTTAGGTCTTCATCTACTTGGAAAATAAGTGTAAGTAGATATGGTAGAGACATCTCAATGTTGTATATATTAAAATTCTAAAAAAAATGGAGAAGTTATGAGGGAGTGATTCCAGAAAGAGCATAGTTCCAAGTTCATCAGGGAGTTTAAAACCTAGATCCTCTAATCCAATAATGTATCCAATTATCTTGAATACATGAGGCTTATCTGGGGAACCACCTCCATGATTTCTTGAAATAGCACCTTGGAAATCTCAAATTGTTCCTATCTAGATCTCTCTTGGTAAAGACCATAGACGTGCTCAAGCATGCTCTATGAATCCATGTTTTCATGAGACTTTATTAGTTCACTAGTCATCTATGAAATACTCAAATATTGAATGTTGACCACATCACTAAAATGGTTTTCATAGACAATGAACTATTCATCACTTTCTTTTTAGAAAGTGGATCAGTGATTAAGTGTTCTTGCATGTAATATTTCCATTCATGTAATAGCACAACCTGAAGGTATCTAAACCACTAAAGTAAGTTACTATAAGTTAAGAGGTTATATTTCTCCAATATTGATTTTAGGGATAGTGTGGATAATGAAATTTTTCCTTTTATTCTACTATTAAAAATATCATATTATTTTTACATTTAATGATGATTAAATAACTGAGATATAATAAATTAAATGGGTTTATTTATTTAGATATTAAGTTTCCCACTATTTTATCAAATCACAATAGCCCTCATCATTGAACTTTTAATTTCTATTTTCTATATCATTATAGTGGAAAGGATCCCCATTAATTTTATTAATGATCAAAATATTGGCCATGAAAACCATAATAATGTAATTAGGTAACCGGTCTCTCCAACTGCAGACATGCAGCTCCTTGATCCATTTAGTGGATTCCCCTATCCTAAAATCCTAACTTGGATTTATTCAACACCTTACTCAAAATTTATATGGAATATACTTTGGTAGTCAAATTAAGTACAATTTAGATTAAGTCAACCCCAAAATCTGATTATAAATCCCCAAAAAAAGTAAGTGTCTAGAATTTGTCCATGTACTACATATAGTTCTATGGTTTCATTCCCAATAATGTAATAGAAGGATTAGTCTGACATAATATTTAATTGAGGGATTATAATTTATTATGCATAAATTTTATCTTGTTTAATCCTTTACATGGATTTTCAATAATAAGTGGTTGTTACTTAATTAATTAACTATGATTCGATAACACATTTACGTATAATTCATTTATTTAATTTCTATCATTTCACATTAATTCATTTATTTATGTGACTGCAACCTTAAATCCATAAAATAAGTAATTTCATATAAATAAATAATTATTTGATTAAATGACCCATTCGTGAGCTTTATCTAACAGTTTATTTAGTAAGCGTACATTAAGTGAATGTTTGACTAAGGGGAAATAACACATATTTCCAGTACTAGCATGAGTTAAAAAATTCCACATGTCCACATGTGTATCACTTGGGTTGGCATCACTATGGTTCCATCTTGAACTACTTCCACTCACCTTGGGATACTCCATTAATTACAAAAAATTTATTACTCACAAGCAGGTGAGGGGAACGAAAGCATTGATTAAAGGGGTTACATAAATATCCATTGACATGTAGGTCCTATATAGTAATTGATGGAGGGATAACACTCATGGAATCATTTAATGTAATATTAAATGATCTAAAACACATGAAATAAATTAAATAAAATATCAAACACATACATAGGTATGGATCATGCTCATGAATGGTAATACATGCAATGAATATGAAAAAGTAAACAGCTAGAATTCATTTCCTTATTTGTTATTTTATTATTTAAGATAAAATTTCCTGCATTAATTAACTAATTAATTAATTAATTCCATTTAATCTTAATGTTCATACAATCTTATTTAGAGCTACCCATCATTAATGGAATTCATGGAAAATAAATAGAAGAACCAATAATGGCATATTAATTAAAATAAATTAATTGAGTATTTAAAATTCTTTAAAACCATTATTAAATTTTCAAACACACAATGGTGATCCAATCAATAAAATAAGTTTTAATGATTCAATTTTAAAATTTAATTTAGTTTTATTCTTTTTCATTAATGGGAGATTACACGGTGTGTACATACAGCTACATGTTGTGTGCCTCAGTTGTCATATATCCAAGTCACATGCCAAGGGCTTCAGCATATTAACTCTGACAGACTACATGGTGTGTACATACCAACTACACACCCTTTATCCACTTTCTATATTCGAGGTTGGCCTGTTCAACATGTGTTATGAAATAAAATCACTATGTGTCACTAATTTCTTGGTTCATCTAGATACAGTACACATGTTTATACGATGTGTGCTCTAGCTGGTCACCTTGTAACCTAGTTTTAATAGCAAATGATTTGACACTTCCTGCTGAAATCTTCATCTATTCTTCATTTTTTATTCAACTTTTAATAAAATACAACACTAAACAAACATTATTAATATGTCTATAACATGTTAATTAAAATCATATTGAATAATGAATAAAATGAAATGAAAATATAAGTACAATTTCACACAGATCAATGATCAAAAAAATAATTATAAATTTAAAGGTGACTGCTCTGATACCGATCGATGGTTCTAGATGCAGTGGAATCATGCGAATGTGGGTGATATAATAAAATTTATTTTAGTAATTTTTTCACAAAACTAAGAGTGAGGATCTCGCATGTAAAATTTATAATCAATTTATTTAATATATTAATAAATAAATTCACGGGCATCGGGAATTTATTCATGAGTGAATTTTGAACTTCATAAAATATCCTTTTGGATTAACATTGTTGTGTTGTGGGTATCCAAGGCTAGATTCCCTGAAGAGTTAATCCAGACATTCTTTTATGATCTCCGAAAAAACACCACTCAATCTTTGGGTGCTAGCGTGGTGAGTCAAATTTCTTGCATTGTTTGTTCATGATCACTAATTTTTGGCGTTGATGAAATCTATCTTGAACATCTTGTTCAAGAGAGGGAGAGATAATGAGGAGTTGAGATATAATTTGTTGTGCGCAACAATTCTCTGTTCTCCATTTTTGGATACTCTACACAACAGACATAGTATCCTATTTATAGTGTTGGTATTTGAGTTAAAATATTATTTAATTTCATACCATCCATTAAATAATAGTTATTACATTTAAAAATTCCCATGGAACATAATAATAATAATAATATAATTATTATTTTGTGGTGCATGCCAACTTGAACAATAAAAAAATATTATGTAACAGTCATGTTAATCAATATTTATCACTAGAATCTATCTTGGTCTGTTTAAAGTTAACTAGAATTTGTTCAATAATCAAATAAATGTTTTATTCCTAAATTAATATTTTATTCAAAGTCATGCGAATAAATATTTATTAAAATATTCAATAAATAATATAAATATTTTATTCAAAATCCTGTGAATAAATATTTATTTAAATTGTATGGTCAACATATCTTGAATACAATTATTCCTCAAACTTGAGTATAATATTTATTCCATTAATTAAACTCAAATAGAATTTAGTCAAGATCAACAGAAATACCTAGTGTGTGACCCTCTAGGAATCATTTTCTTTGGCATTAGGTGGGCTTGACTAAAGTAAAATATTACTTTCTAGCAATGGGTCAAGGCACCCAAGTGGAACAACATAATGTCTCAAGGTTCACCACCACATATGAATTCTCACTGCGTAATATAATCCCTTTTTTATAATATTGTTTCAAGCAGGTTGGACATCTGTGTCACCCACCTATATACTCGATATGTCTCTTTTTCACTATCTTAAATAAACATGTCATTACTCCATATACATGGAATTTAATATAACGGTTCTATTATAAAAAATGGGTCAAGATATCAACTTCTATAAATATTTAAGGTACAAATCCTTACTTTAATAATTCATTAATGATAGGTCACTTGTGATGCACCCAACGTATCAAAATTTTCCTTGAATTATTTTCATCATGATTTAGGAAATACATCTATGTACACAATTTGTAACAATAATTAATAATAATTTTATAGTCTAAGGACCATCACAAACACTCATAAATAGGAATATTTGGTAACATTAAAGCATACAAAATTCTTATTGGAAGGTCTATTCTCATAATATCTCATCTTGGATATTACTATGTCGGAACTTCAGGAGAAGAGGCCCCATCAAATTACAAGTAATCGACCTGACCATCCATGTACTATGTGTCCCATCATATAATGTTATCCAACCGTAGAACATTATTTGAGAATACAGTCACAGCACATCAAGGTTCTTATCATAGCGGGAAACTGCTATGACATTATAAATATAGCGTATACTCTAGGAAATTATTGCATGAATAACAACAAAAAATATATATTAATCCGTTTTATTAATATTAAATACATCTAATATTCTTGTAATCATATTACAAATAGTTATTCTGAGGACACCAACTCCAACAAAGACAGATATTCTTCATACTAACCTATCTGAGGAGATTTATATGAAGCAACATGAAGGTTTTCAAGATTTTGGACAAGATAACCTAATCTTCAAATTAAATAAGTTCTTGTACGGACTAAAACAAGCTCTAAAGTATTGGTACAAGATGTTTGACTCATTCATGGTGAGTCATGGCTATAAGCGGACACAAGAAGACTAGTGTGTTTACATCCAGAGATTTTAGGATGGTAAATTTTTTTCTCTTCTACTTTGTGTTGATGACGTGTTGATCAGTGGGAAGGATAAAGCTAATGATATCCTATTGAATAAGTATTTTTCTATGTATTTTTATATGAAGGACTCGGGGGAAGGTCAATAGATTTTGGGGATGAAAAATATTTCATAATAGAAAGATGAAGTTGTTATGGATATCTCATGAGAGGTATGTTGAATGTATTCTAACATTTTTGAACATGGAAAAATCCAAACCATTGAAAATTTATCTTCCCAACCATTTTAATATGATAAATATTTCACTTCTATAATCCAATGAATAAATCGAGGTGATGGAGATGACATCTGACTCTTCATCAGTTGGAAGCTTGATGTAGCCTATGGTGAGTACGTGACAAAAATTTCCCATCCCGTGGAGATCATGAGTTAGTTCCCCTCCAATCTTGGGAAGCATCACTAGAATTCAATAAAGCGTATTATGATGTATCATAATGGTACATAAAATCTATGTTTGTTCTATGGAGTAGATAAACATATCTTGGATGGATATACAGATACAAATATGTTGGGAGATCTTAATAGCAGGAGGTCTACATCACGATACATCTACACTTTTACAGTAGGAATTGTATCATCACAATCTAGGTTCCATAAGTTATTTTCTTCATCAATAATATAAGTGGAGTACATTTCTTCATATAAAGGTGGAGAGAAAATTTTGTGGCTAAACAATTTTCTATAGTATCTAGTTCGTGAAGAAGGATTAAAGAGTTTAGTGTGATAGTCAATGTTCTTTGGACTTGAGAAAAAACTCCATGTACCATTCTTGAATGAATCACATTGAAATTTTCTATCATTAAATATGTGAAGTGATGGATAAATATATTATGAAACTTGTAAAGATCCACAAAAGGATAAATTGTTATATATTTTGACAAATTTAAATGCTAGGGAAAATATAGACATTTATAGATTCTCCTGTTCATTACATCTAGAGGGGGAGAACCGATGGTGTTTTCCATATTCCCACCACCATTTCAAATGTGGTGCACCAACTCCACCCCCAAGGTAGGTGGTTTCAATGGGAGAAGTCCATGGTAGGTGGGTATTGGTAGGGGTTGTGTAAAACTTGACTCCCCCTAATATGGAAACAAAGGTAGGTCCATGGCACTTTAAAAAATTAGATCGGTTCTAATCCAGGAGAGATCATTGTATCTAATAGAGAGCCTTGAGAGCTCCATGTTAGAAGAAGAAATATAGGCATGGAAGTGGTACATTGTAACCATTTTTCTGGGTGAAAATAATCCTTTTTTCATCCCACTATTCATCCATTATTTTCTCTTTATGATCATCGAATCAAAAAATATACAAAGAAACTATTGGGGAATGATATAGATGAATCTGATGAGCCACCATAATTGAAGAGACTTTCATAGTTGATGAAGAAACTTCATGATTTCATATAGAATGTGATGATGGATATGGGTATTTTCATCATAAATTTTATATAAGTAAATCAAATATTGATTGGATGATGTTATGTTTGAGATGAATTTTGTATTAAAACTCTAGTTTATAAATGGAAATGTTCATCCATCCAACATAAGATGAAGAAAACTCATTAAGATACTAGCGGAATATGATGATGGATGAGTAGATTTCAAATGATGAAGAAGATAACTTGTCAATTTCAAGATTAAAAACTAGACGAGCATAGGTATGATTCATTCCAAAAAAGAAGAATTTTTATTTTTTGATTTAGAGGCATTTCAATGTGATTTGATCTAAATATTTCAATGCATCATGTTTTGAACTTTTATGTTTTAATTGTTGTAAAAGATCATAGTCCAACTCCATCAAGTTTTTATTGGAAAACAGAGTTTAATTGATCAAATCACTGAATTATTATTGTGTGTAGAGTAAATTATGGATTTACCGGAGCCATGGAACCTAGGTTTGAGGAATTTTTAATGACTTCCAATTCAGTGTTTTTTTCCTAGTTGTTATTTTTTTCATTTTCAGGATCTCGACTAGAATCAATAATGAGGATTTTCATCTCTTCAATGTAATGATTTCATGAACAGACTGGAGTGTGAATAAGTTTTTCAACTTTTTCAAAAATGAATTTTTAGTTTTCTAATGAATCAGAACTAAGTAGTGTTGTTATGGATATTATAATCCATGTTTTTTGGGATAGTTAGAAACTGGATGATTCTTATGGATGAGATTAAAAAACTAGAACATGATTCAGGTAAAGATATAATAGTTTTGGATGTACATTTGGGCATGTACAAGAATTTGGAGCGGTTCCCAATTGAATCTGATTGGTTTGGATAATTAATATTAGAAGACACATGGGTTCTTAGAATAAAATGAATTTAAATTTTTTTTTTTAGAAAATGAATTTCACTTGATTGATGGTTTAAATTAATGACATACAAGAAGCTAAAAAATTAGTTAGTGAATTTTATTAAAGTTACTTGAGCAGTGAAAGAAGTCATGGAAGGAATTATTTATTTAGATGATGGCCAATTAAGTGGTAGTTTTTTCAGCGA
Source organism: Viscum album (assembly GCA_963277665.1). Lineage (NCBI taxonomy): Eukaryota > Viridiplantae > Streptophyta > Magnoliopsida > Santalales > Viscaceae > Viscum > Viscum album. The sequence goes on from OY728162.1 coordinate 45,759,564, forward strand.
TGTTTGGGGAGAATAAAAAGAAGACAAAAACCTTTTTTGATATTATTATGGGGTGGATTATATAACTGCAGTAGTACATTTTCATATGTCGAGAGTGGCGCTTTATAAAAAAACATTTTTAATTTTCGAGAGTGTACAATCAATATCATTTTCAGTTGAATTTCTAAAAGCTCAATGAGGACCTACTACAGATCATGTCAATGAATAAAGAGATCATAGTTATATCCCAAACTTCAATAATGTTCGGATAAAATTATAGTGTCTGAAGAAGTATTTTTAGAATAGTGATATCATTCTGAGTTTTCATTTATTTTAATTTTAACAATTGAAATTATCTCTATGTATTTTCACTTTAGTAATTTCACCTTTATTTCATGTTTAAATATTATACCATTTCGTTATTTTAGTTTCTTCCATTCTGAGATTGAATTTTTTTTACTAGACTGTGATGTTATTTGAATGAGTCATGTTAGTTCAATCCTAATAGGAGTTTAAAGAATTTTATTTTTATTTCAATATCTTAGTCCTCGATCGAGTACTATGAGTACAAATAGATTTGGCTGAGTTATTTTTATTAGAGACCATTGAGAGCATTGATCAACTCTTATAGAAAGGATATCTTCTACCTAGATATTTTCTTCTAAAATTAATCTAATTTACTAAATGAGGTTCATGATTATATATTTTAATCTATGCTTTGAGAGATTTATTGTTTCGAAAATATTTCTAAACGATCAATAAATAATTAACTTGAAGAATCACTAGGACAGGTCACTACTACCACCTTTTGTTGAAATATGAAAACTATTTACTAATTTATCTATCATAGTTATTTAAGAAAATTTATTGTAACATTTAATATCATGGAAATTATCTTGAATTAAATAAAACCATTAAAATAATAATAATAAAATACATTAAAAAGGAACTTAAAAAATGTAGTTTCATTTGGAGACAACCCTGAGTATTGATTGATTTCATTATTTAGTGGATTTAAATTTTGAAATATGAGGAAAAAATTATACCAAAAACATTACTCTTTAATTGGAACTGTTATTGAGGAGGCTTCTAAGGAATTTTAAAGAAACTATAAAACTAGAAATTTAAAAAAATAATTAATAAACTAAATAATAATAAGTATGCATAGGATTTTTCGTACCCCTAGAAAATATTGTGAGAAATTTTTCATAGAATAATAGGAATATATTACATACCTTAAATGAAAATGAATTCAAAAAAATGATGCACGAACATAAATAAGATTTAAATCCACATGTTTTGGAATCTATAATTTGAGGATTGAAAATATTTCACACTTTTTCCCTGAGTTCCATGTATAAAAGATTATCTTCCTAGATTTTAAAGGTGAGAATGAGGCTGAACTTAATGAACATTCACATACCAAAATTATTGGGGTTTCCAAGTAAATAGAAGAAGATAATGGACTATTAATTTATACACTTCAGGGATATTTCAATATTTTTTACCATTCATGTTTTTGAAATTTCTAAAACTAATATTTTTATTCAGTCCCCTTGTTTTAACATTGATGAAATAAAATCCTATTCAAAATCTTAGGAATCATCAGAAGTCTTTTTGAAAAATATTTTAATTATGTAGATAATAATGTGTTGATGGTTCTGGAACTAGAGACAACCTATTTAGAAGAGAGTTTGGAGGTTGAAATAAAAGATGAAGCTATGCATATTTTAGCTAAAGAAATTTTCATTTATCTGTTGACGTTATCCCTAGAAGAAGTGGAGGTATTTGGGGATACCTCTACTCTTATTGAATAAGAACCTGGGGACCTTATATTATTTTTTCAACCCTGACCACAATGTTTTACCACAACAAAATAAGGATGGGTGCACTATATTTTTCAAAGGGGACCCCAACATAAGAGTAAAGTTAAACAACTATGAAAAATCTTTGATGTGGTGGTTTATTTGACATAAGACTCATCCACTGATAGATTGGGGATGAATAACAAGTTCTTTATCTTTTAATAGTATTAAATTCCATACCAATTGGGGAGTTTAACTCGATATTTTTCATATTTTTCTTCATTTCCATTTACTTTCAATTTTATGTTTTCAAATTTCAATAAACCTCTTGAATATTATTTAGTTTTATTGTAAGAAATAAATTCGACAACAAGAGATTCCCCAGTATTCCAAATTCATTATTCTCCATGAGTAATATACTTGGGACCACTCTCCATCATTTGATGTAGATTCATTAAAATTTCCATGATTAAAAAACCTACAATATGAAGAATATTGGATCAACACCCAAAAATATTAAACTCTTGTTTTATATAATTTTTTCTCAATTTTTATGGAATTTTATGTCAATCTTATGTAATTTTTTGGAGCTTTAATGTTCAATATTGGAAATTTTATAGTGATAAAAAGGGGGAATTTTAGTGGAGTTATGTAAAATAGCGCTCCTAATTCAAGGAGGTTTCTCATCAAAATTATACTCATTGTTAGACAATTAAAATCATTATTCTACTACCACATAGAACATAATTGGTTAAATGAATAATTGATTTTTTTATATTATTTTAATGTTGAAAATTGGTGAAAAAATCATGTTGGTTATTTCTATTAGATTGGATGTTTTTTTTTCTATTACTACAGAAAATTTAATTCTTTGATAGAAATTTTTCAAACAATTTCTTGAACATAAACTTATATACATATTTAATTTTTAAGCTATATGATTGAATTAGTAACTAGTGTAAAACATTTTTTCATGTTGTGAGCTATTACTTATTTGTTTTGTATTGCAAAACTAAATTGAAAATTCTTTTTACCCTTATTATATTATTATTTTATATTGAATAGAGAAATATATCTTGAACATTAACATTGAATATACAAGATTCTAAACCATGGATTCAACAATGAGAACAATGTTGAGTTTTAGTGTGGGGTAAAGTTTCTTTCAATGTGATAAATTTTACCAGAATATTATCCAATAAAAAACCAGTAAATATTTTTAATTTTAATTATTTTTCATGTCTCAATTATTTATTTTTTATTTTTTAAAACATTTATGAAGGTTGAATGTTGTGTAGAAAGTTTTAGGATGTTAATTATATAATTCCCATTGGATTTACTTGAGTAAAACATTTTTCATAATCCTATTGAAAAGTTTTATATTTTTTCAAAAAAAAAATATTGAATCTTATAAAATTATCATTTCTCTTTATTATTGAATTTGGATTCAAACTCATAAAATATGAATTCAAATAAATTAATAAACAAAAATCTTAATCCAGGTAGAATATATTTTTCTATTCTTTATTCCAATGGATGAGTCATTTATAATACCTTTTATATTATTATGTTTCCACATCCAAAGATAGTGACTACTTTATTTGGTTGCATATTATTTGAGTTTATTCTCCAAGATTTGAAAAGATGTATGAAATTTCATTTGAATGAAAATTGAAGTGGATTTAATATGTTTTCTAATTTTTAAGGTCATTCATCATTATAAAATTGGAATATGTTTTTCACTAAAAAATATCTAACATATTGAGGGTAATTATATTCATTTCATGATAAAAAAACAATAGAGAAAATCATTTTGAAAACTAATTTTTAGTGGCATACCCTATTTCAAACTTAATATTCTTTTTATTCCATCGATTTTGACTCATTGTTTGTTTGAGGATAAGAAAAAAACGTAGTGGGGGGAATTGGATGTTTCTTTATTTGGATATTAATTTTCCATGTGATTTATTTATTTAAATTATTTTTTAATTTTTAAAATAATTTTTAATTTACTAATTTACTTTTGAATATGTTTTATGTTAAATTAGTAATATGCTTAATTATATCTTAAATATTTTTAATAGTTAATTTTAGTTTTCTAGTTAATTTTTTGTAGATTGAGTAATTGTTAGTTAATTTGTGCTGGGTAATATTAACTAAATTGTTAAATTAATGATTTTATGATTAACTATTGACTTTTATTTACTGATTATAATTTTTTTCAAACATTGAGTGTATCATTTAATTATAAATATTCTTCTAAAATATTAGTTTTAGGGAATTTGTTTAATTTTATATTATTATTAATTGAATTTATATTTTCTATGTTTTTTACATTTAATTAACAAATTGACGTTTGATATGACTCCATGTAATTAAACATCCACTGATGAATTGGATAATAAGACTCTCGTTGAACATGCTAAAGACTGTCGGTATGTATTTTCCATGGATAGCACCCCCCTTGATTTTTCAAAGGGGGTTGGTAGTGGTGGGTGGTCGGTGGAAAAACCCCCACCAAACCCATTAGTAAGAGAGGCATAAATAGAGTCTACATGTATCCTATAAAAGGAACAAGAATCGTCTTCTTTCAGTATCTCATCACCTTCGCATATGATCCCATTCATAAGTTCCTCATTTATGTGGGGTATATGTGAGGCGGTTTCCCCATCATATTCAAGAGAGATTTTATGAGTTTTTTCTCCTTTTAATAAATGAGGGAGTGTGGGTACTTTACATATAGTGATCCTTTTATTTTCCTATGGTTTTTACCCCTTCCATTTGGGGGTTTTCCACATTACATCTAGTGTCATTCATTTTTTTCATTTTGAATACTATTTTTATCTCATAATTGTCACTCCATCGATGGTCCAATAATTTTATAGTCCCAAAAATGACAAACATGGAGACAATACCCTTTCTATGATAGCGTTATTATTGAATGATGATGATGAATCTAATGAGCCACCTCCATTGAGGCCGCAAACATCATTGATGAAGCACTTGCTCAATTTTATGAAGAATGTGATGTCGGTGATAGGTGTTTTTACATGGTTGCTTCCTAAGGAAATTGAAACTATATCTGATGAAGTTTCCATCATGATGATGTTTCTGTAATTCAAACCATGGTTCATAAATGGAATTATTGATCCATCCAAATAATTATGAAAATGACTCATTAAGATGTCGATAGAATCTAATGAAGGTCGAGTAGATTTATGATGCCCAAGAAGATCCCATGTTGATTTTGAGCTTATGTACCTGGTGATCCCAGGTATAAATATTGTTGAAGAAGATGAACTTCTATTTTCAGATATAGAACTATTCGATATGGGTTCGAACTGATGATTTTTATGCCACCACTTGTGATATGTTTTTGGTAATTATTTTTCATGATGAAGGCAGAGATCCATTATGTTTGTGAAGGAAAAAGGAGTTTGGATGATCTGATTACAGGAATTTTTATGAAGTTTCAAAATGACGATGGATCAACCAAAGGCATTGAACATGATTCTGAGGAGCTCTGGTTGATTCCCAATCAAGATATTTTTTCTTTCTGGTTTTTATTGTTTTCATTTGTAGGTTCCCAATTGGCTTTGACAATAGGGACCTCTATCTCTTCAATGTTATGGTATCATGAATGGATTGGAGTGTGCATCATTTTATCAACTTTTTTCTCAATGAAATTGTAGTATTCTAAAGAATTGAAAATGAGTGGTGTTGTTGTGTCCATAGGATGCATAGGTGTATGGTAATAGTTTGAAAATGGATTATCTATATGGATGAGCTAGATGAACCGAAAAATTATTTAAGTAATGATGAAATAGATTAGGATGCAATTTTGGGATTTTCATGAATATAGAGAGGTGATGAATTGAATATTATTAGATATTATATTTGAGATAAGTGAAGGCATGGGTTATTAGAAAAAATTTTTTTTTTAAAAAAGACAAAAAAATGAAGTTGAGTTGACTGATGGTGGAAAGTAATGACATACAGCCTACTCAAATAAATGGTGAGTTTTGTTAAAGTCGCATGAGTAGTGATACAATACTTGAAATTAATTATTTCTTTAAATGATCACCTTTTTATGAAGTCAATTTTTTGGTGATTTTTGGGAGGAATAAAAAAGAATACAATAACAATTTTTTAGATTCATTATAGTGAAGAAACAAGTAGTGGCATCCGTACATTTCTGAACGTCAAGATTAGAGATTCACCAAAAAAGAAATTTTATGATTTGGGAGTGGAGAATAAGGAGTAGATCATGGAGATATTATAGAATCTTGAAGAGGATCCATTACTGATCATGACGATGAAGAAGGGGATCAAAGTTTAGTCTAGCACCACGATCATGTTCAGCTAAAATTCTAGTTGTGAAGTTAATGAATTTTAACAGTGCTTTATTTCAGGGTTTTAAAATTTTCTATTTTCCAAAATTTAAATTCTCTCCAGATATTTAAAAATTGATATTACCATCATTAATTAATTTATAAATATTATGTCAATTTTTTATATATTTTTATTCCATTTTGAGAATGGCGCATTTCTGAATGGAGTGTGATAACCATTGACTGTGGTATTTTGAATTTTATTTCCCTATAAAAAATTTCCCTTTTATTATTCAATTTGTATTTCATATTTCTTATTTAATTACTATTACATTATAATCTGTTTTTTTCTCTTGTTTTCCTTCATCCACGTGTTTGGTGGCTATCTCTAATTCTGTTCGGTCGCACCTTTTTTCATTCTTGTTAGGGTTATTTTATCAAACAAACCCTTTACTCATTAGGGGTTATGGTATTATTTTAGTGTGATCTTCCTTGGTTATTTAGAACAACATCACTCCTGGATCTAATTTCTGGTGGAGTTCATAGGGTTCCAGGATCAACATCCATATAAGACGGTTTCCTATGTAAGAGTTTTTTTTACATGAACTACAGATCCATGAGGGTGGTCATGTATGTTTTCCAGATCCGGAGTACATGGTTTTCATGTGCACCCTTAAAAGATCTGAGAGTTTCCCAGTGTGTGATTTTTGGAGTCTGACCTCAACATCCATATCAGTGCCCAAGGTTTGCAGTGTTGTATTTTTCCCATGCGTTTTTTCACTTAAATTTCTTTAATATTTTTTTATATATGATTTGATCATATTGGTTTAAGAGTTTTTATTTTTCATGGGATTATATGTTCATGGGACTATTCATGTGTTTTTTCCATCCAACAATAAAGGCCCATCTGACAGCCCCAATTTATTCATGTTGTGATTCTTTTCCTTGGATTTTATCTATAGTGACACTATCATGACTATCCTATGGAGACACTTTTCCCGTTCCATGTCCCACCTTTATTAATGAGAATCATAGGCCTGGTTTGGTCCATCAACATGGATGAGATCCGGTGAATATTCCTGATCTCTTGATGACCCATGGTAGGCCATCATTGCTCAAACTAAAAATTGATTTGGGGATTCTCTCTCTCAGTTTTGTGTGTCTCTCTTCTGGTTCATCGAGTGCTCTATCTATGTGAGGCTCTCCAGAAACTTTGGAATCTACTTGGAGAAGAATATTGGGGACTAAGTGGTTATTGACATCTATGACCCCCTCTGGCGATGTCATGCTGCCTCCTACAACCAGAGTACCTATCCGGTAGAGATTCAGGGGAGATAGACTCAATCATGGGATTCAGAGGAATCTTTATCAAGGATGTTTCATATCTTGACCTATAATTGACCATAATCAAGTTTATGTGTTGTTTCTTGGCTCTATAGAAATATATTATTTTCATTCATTTATACATCTATATCATTTTTGGGTGTGTCTGTGAGTTCATACCGGAGTGGACATCATTAAATCTATATGAAAGGCATCACTGATTCCACCCAGTTCAACAAGGTTAGCCTCCTCAGATAGTTTTTGTGGTTCTTCTTTTATTTTATTCATATCCCCATTTTCTTTTCTTTCTATATTACATCATAATTAAATTCTTACCCAGGTGGTGTTCTCACCGTGAACATATGATCACACTGATCTGAAAAAAGTTATATCTATTTTCATTTACTTTTCCACACTAGCTACATTGATTTTCCAGTGGCTAGATATTAGAATAAATATACTATGTTTATTTGTCTCCAATTGAATAATTGAACATATCAAATAATAAACCCGAAAATTCATGATAGTGGATCCTAGGTGAATTAGGGATTCAAACTTTTATCCCCAACAAGTGGTATCAGAGCCTACTATAATGTTAATTAAGGGTTCCACTAAACTTAATATTGATAAATTTGATGGTGAAAATGATTTCAATATGTGGGGAATTAAAATGATTTATTTAATGGACCATAATAGTTTAATTGATGCCCTTTGTGGTTCATAAAAGAAAATTTCCACCCCTACACCGAATAGGAAGACTGCAACCACTTACATTGAGTTTTGAAAATTTGAGATAATAAGATTTACCAGAATGATTTGGAAACTCCAAAGAAAAGTGAGTTAGCAGAAAGGATGAATATGACTCTTCTTGAGGATGTTAGGTGAATGTTGTCCCACTCAAAACTCTCTAGGCCCTTCTAGGATGAGGCTACCTCAATAGTATTATATCTTATCAACCGTTGACCATCTTTTTCTATTTATCTTAAAATAGTTTAATAACTCTAGAAACGTTCATGATGGAGCCTTTCACACCATATGACTTTTGGATTCATAGCTTATGCTCATACAGACAATAATAAGAAAACTCCTAGGGGTATTAAGTGTATATTCTTGGGATACTGAGATGGTTTTAAGGGGTATCATCTATGGGTATAAAAGATAGGTTATCTGAAATGTATAATTTCATGACCTGCCCTACATGATCTAGACGTGACTAACCCAATCCCACCTTACATAGGCTAGGGGTTAGTAACTAGCACCTAGAGGCTTTTCCTGAATAGGAAAGGCATTTCCTTAGAGATATGTACACACTTAAAAAGGGAAACTAAATTAAACAACCAACAAAAATAATGTATAACCACAAGAGTAAAGTATAACCACAAGTAAAACTATAAACTGAAAACAGTGTGAAAGAATACAAGCACTAGAAACTTAAAAGAAAGTAAACATCTATAGTATCTGCCCTGGAGCTCTACCTAGAGGGTATTAGTTGTATGTCTGAAGTTGAAGAAGTGGATCTCTACTGCTCCCATTGCACCAAGATCCACCAATTCCCTAACCTCCAAAGTCTACCTCGGAGTGTCAGTAGTGTTCACTAGACACACACGTGCAGGTGGAGACCATGTAGGGGTGAGTATAAAAACTCATTAGGGGACCCTAGGACCCTTAATGGTCTCTCAGTAATCCACAAAAGTAAACAGAACAAGAAATACCACAAAGGTAATATCACAAGCATGATCAAAATCATGAAGCACAAAAAAGAAGACACCTTGCTCTAATGGTGTAACTTAAAGGTTACAGGGATAGGGATGACTAGTCATAAATCCATGTCATCTTATCCTTAGTAACTCTACTGCTGACAATAATAGGTCACTGTATGTTGATCCGCATTGGTTGCTAGATGTTGACCGTATTGGTCGCTAGATGCTGACTTGTATTGGTTGCTGGTGTTGACCCGTATTGGTCGCTGGTGCGGACCCGTATTGGTCGTTGGTGCTCATCCGTATTAGTCGCTAGTAGAGAGGTAGGGATGATTATTCGTACAGCTAGATCATTCCACTCTGGAGTTTCTGATGCTGACCCATATTGGTCTCTCTTCTTCTTCATGTCGCAACTAGCCCCTGGATTTCCGCACAAAGCACGCCTGATCTCCAGGAGAATCCTCTCATCATGCCATTCATTATTTTTCAACTAGTATGAATACCCTCAAAATTCATACCCAAGTCACTGCCCTACCATAAGGGTCCCAACATGAAAGATGGCACATCGATCAAACGCCCGGTCTGTGAGATATAGGCACTTTTGTAAAAATGGACTGGTTGGATTCAAGTCTGATCCAACCCAGGGCATATTTCAAACACCATCAAAACTCACTTAGAGTATATAAAAAGGACCAAATTCTCACAATGTTCTTTATTCCATAGATGATGCATCGATCGGATGCCCGATCTATTAGTTATTAGCATTTTATTGTTGAGGGCCTGGTTGGATTCAGAGTCGATCAAACCCAACTGCACTCCAATATTCTCCAAAACTCTCATGGAGTTTCGCAAAAGGATCGTCTTGCTCTATTGATGTTGGTGCCACATATGGTTCATAAAACGGACGTCTAGTTCACATGTTATAACCCTTTAAGTGTTATTGGGCCTAAGAGGGGTTTGGGTCGGGTCCGACACGGTTTGGTCGACCCGACCTGGACCGAACTGGCCTAGGTCGGCCCGGTTGGGTTGCTCCGTGGCGGGCCTGGTCTGAGGATCGGCTCGGCCTGCTGGTTGGGTGCGGCCCGCCGGCTAGGTGTAGCCCATCGGGAGACACGGCCAAGCCTTTTGGTATACCATACGCGGGGTGCGCGGTCTGCCTCCTGAATGTCTCATAGAGCCTTTCTATTTCACATAAGGGAGGTGCAAGGTGGTGAAGCCTTGTCACCCACAGGACCTGTAGGAGGAAGGTCCCTTTACAGCACGCCATGAGTCCCCTTCAACGCATCATGCAATGGCTCACCTCCTCCACCTATGTGGTTGGACCGCTACCAGCCACCTATCTGGCCACTGAGGCCCTGAGTGGCGTCGCGCTCTTCCGTGGCCAGCGAGCGCCGGTTGTCATCTCCTCCGCCGGTGATGGACACTAGTGAATTGCTGACGAAGCTCCCACGGGTCTCTGACAATTTTCCTGGGCTTTTTTTCTATTCTTTTTTGAGCCTACGGGCCTCATGAACTGCCACTGTCACATTGTGACCCTCTGTGTCATGTTGCCTTCAAATTGTGAAAACCGTAACCGATGAACGCAATGATAAATGTAAAGATGGAGGGTTCATGCCTCATTCATTTCACCCACGCCATCCATGTTAGCATTATAATAAGTAGGAATAATTATTCATCACATTTCAATAATATTAAACCACATCCAAATTTAAACCCCATACCTTGAGATCCATTGGAGGTTTCGCAGTTGCGGTGGGTGGAGTGTCCAAGATGGATGGAGTCATCAGCGTTATTCGATTCTGAATCCTTGCTGCCTAAGCATTCGTCCTCTATCATTGGATATTGCTGCAGAACTCCGCTAGAGTTTCCTCACTTGAATAATTCATTCCAAAACCCCTCACCGAGCTCCATTTAAATAGGAGGGGGTGGTGAGTAAGGCATTGATGAATTAATTAGATTCATTAAATGAATTAATGTACCTCTATTAATTCACAATGGTGTAGTTACACAGTTCTTGTTTCAAGCCATTAAATGTCTTGACAAGTCACTGGTCCTTCCATCGCCGCTCATCTATTGGAGAAATAGAAAATAAAATAACAACTACAAGTTATTTTATTATTCTTTAAAAATTCCAAAAACTATCCTTTTCTCCCGACCAACTATGGTAAAATTGATGCTTCCCTTAAGAGAATCGCGGCACTACGTATTCAATGGAGCTCTCGAATTTCAATTCATAGCACCTGTTCAAAAGATAGAAAACACCACCCATTCATTTACTGAACTTACCTAAAAAATGTTCAGAAATTTATTCCGGGAACACTAGGACTCAGAATCATGCTCCGTCAATTTTTGCAGACTTGTAATAATCCCATATAATTAAAAATATTAGATGTAATTTTTTGGGTCTTTAAATTCTCCCCACCTTGGGGATTTACTTCTCTAAAATCCAAATAATGATACACAAACAAAGTGGGGTAATGGGAATGCATATGAGCCTCTCGCTCCCATGTGGTATCCTAGAGATTCTTGTTCTTTCATATAACGTGCACTAGAGGTATTGACCGCCCACGAAGGATCTGATCCTATCAATCCTCTATCTCACCTGGGTACATTGAAAAAGTCACTCTCTCGTCAATCTCCAACTCACCATGGTCAATGACATGAGATAGGCCATGCACGTATCTCCTCAGCTGGGATACATGGAAGACATCATGCACCCTCTCCAATTGCGGTGGAAGTGCCAAGCATTGCACCACCTTTCCAATCCTCTGAAGAATCAGGAATGGTTTGATAAACCTTAGTGAGTGTATCTGCCGCCTCATCCAAATCACTATAGTCCCATTGAGGGGAGACTCGTAAGAATACATAGTCCCCCTCTTATAACTCTAGTGGTCTCCATCACCTATCAGCATAGGACATCTGTCAGCTCTGTGAAGTCTCCATCTGCTCTCGGATGACCTGTTCCTTCTTAGTGTTAGCTTGTACCATCTCGGGGCCCACGAGTTTTGGATCTCCTGGAACCATTTAGTACAAGGGTGATCTGAACGGTCATCCGTACAATGCCTAAAAAGGGTCCATATTAATGGGAGATTTATAGATGATGTTTTATGTGAACTCCACCAAGTGAAGGTGGTCCTCCCAACTGCGACAATAATCTAGGACAAATGCACGAAGCATGTCCTCCATGGTCTGGATGGTATGCTCAGTCTAACCATTTGTCTACGGGTGAGAATCGTGCTCAAGAGAAGCTGAGTTCCGAAATCCTCCTTCAATATTTTCCATAACCGAGATGTGAAGTGTGTGTCATAGTCTGAGAAAATCTTTGATGGAACCCCGTGAAGTCGCATGATCTCCTGAATGTAGAGACATCCCAAGCTCTCTACCGAACCCTTCTCATGAATAGCAAGTAAGTGGTCTGAAATGGTGAATTGTTCAACGATAACCCAGGTGGTATCGTTCCCTATGGATGTACGTGGTAACCCCGTCATGAATTCCATCAATATCCCTTTCCACTTCCACTATGTTATCTCGAGGGGTTGGGTCAAGCCTACTGGTACCTGGTGCTCCACCTTCACTTACTGAAAAGTGAAGCATCTAGAAACAAACTATGCCACAACATTCTTCATCCCTGGCCACCAGTACTGATGTTGTAGGTCTTGATATATCTTCATCACACATAGATGTACTTCCAATGAGGATTTATGGAACTCTATCAACACCTCCTATCATAGCACCACTTGTACAATTGTACATCCTTTCAAAAGGATAGTGTGCTCCCCACCTTCATAATATCTGTCAGGTGCATGTCCTGAGGATATCTTGGCACGTGTAGTCTCATAGTTGCTATCACCGAGTTGTGCCTCCCTGACTCGCTGAAGGAGTGGAGAGTCAACTACCATTAATTGGAGGTAGACTATCTCATCCCTATCAACGTAGTATATCTGAAGTGAGGATAATTGCTCTGAATCCTTGTTTAGTAGTTACGAACTCGATGTCTAGCTAAGTGAATCTTCCACTACATTCCCCTACCCAGAAGTATAGACTATCTCAAAGTCATAGTCATGGAGGGACTCTATCCAACATCATTATATTAGGTTCAGTTCCTTCTGTGTGATGATATATTTGAGACTCTTGTGGTATGAGTAAACAATAAAATTCCTTCCCATCAAGTATTATCACAACATCATCAGTGCGAAGACTACTACTGCCAACTCCAAGTCATGAGTCACAGAATTCGTCTCATGAGGCCTTAACTATCATGATCCATAAGCAATCACTACATCATCTTGCATCAAGAATCAACTGTGTCTGGTCCCTGATGCTTCATAATAAACAACATAGTTAGTTCCCTCCTCTTGAAACCTCAGGATGGGAGCGCTGGTCAAGCTCTGCCTTAGCTGTTGAAAGCTCTACTATAATGTCTCTGACCATAGGAAGAGTTTCCCCTTCTTCTTCAAGGCATTAATAGGTTCTACTACTCTTTAGAAATCAGGTATGATCCTCCGATATTAGCCTTCTAATGAAAGGAAGATCCATACCTCAGTAACACTCATGGTGGATCCCAAGAAATAACTAACTCGATCTTCGCTGGATACACTACAACTCCATCCTCTAAGATGATGTGTCCCATGAAGTGGACCTTGCATATCCATAACTCACACCTTGAGAGCTTCTAATATAATTGGTTCTCTTGGAGTGTGTCCAGAACTATCCTCAAGTGTATATCGTGCTCTTCCTCAGACGCTGAGTACACCAAGTTGTCATCGATGAAGACAACCACAATGTAATCGAGTTATGGCTAAAAGATCTTGTTCATGACCCTCAAGAACTCTATTGGAGCATTGTTCATGCCTAAAGGAATCACCATGAACTCGTAATGGCCATAATGACATCTGAAGGCTATCTTCAATACGCCCTCATCTAGTACCCTGAGATAATGATATCTTGATATGAGGTCTATCTTCGAGAACCACTTCTCTCCATTAAACTGATCAAATAGACCATAAATTCTCAGTGGAGGATACTTGTTCTTCACGGTCGCATATTTTTGGTGCCGGAATTCCACACATAGCCTCAAATTTTCATCTACCGTATTGGAAAACAACACCGGGGATACCCTTGGAGAATCCCTAGGCCTTACAAATCCCTTCCTCGGTAAGTCCTCCAACTGTACCCTAAGCTCCTGGAGCTCCACATGGGACATTCAATATGCTGGTGTAGATATCGTTGTTGTCCTGGGGTACAAGACAATGCAGAAGTCTACCTCTCTACGAGGAGGTAGTCATGGGACATCTTCTAGAAAGACGTCCTCATACCCATCCACCACCACTAGGAAATTTGGACTCATCTCATCCACTGTGTCAAAGGTCATATAAGCCAGCTGATATGTAATCGGCTGCACCCTCCTGAGCGCATGTCCATCTCATGCTGATTTGTTTTCCTTCCCACCAACAAAGGAAAATTTTCCTCCATCTCTGCGCGTACATCGCACTGTATTTCCCAAGAATTCAATCTATGCGTGAACTACTGATATCCAGTCTATTCCTAGAATGAAGTCGTAGGGATTCAACACTTCCACTATAAGATCCCATCTAAATCAATCTACTCTGATAGTAAGATCACACTTTTGGCACTAGTGTGTGACCACTGAATCTCCTCCTGTAGGAGTATCCAAATATAAAGGTCAAGTTAAAATATAATTCAGAATCTAAGAGTCCCGAACTAAGTCCATTGTAAGGAATGAATGGATATCACATGTGTCGATAAGCATTACTAATAAAGTAGAGAAGATACAGATGGTACCTCCAATCATCTTAGGGACATCAGGATCATGAGACTATACTACTAGTAGTTGGGAATGTCCCCATCCAAACGCTCCCTGAGCTCGTGGTGAACTGCTTGGGGGTGGTGGAGGTGGTTCCTAGTGACCACCATCTCCTTCTTCACATCTTGCTCCCTTGACTTGTCTTTCATCTGGATGACGCTCATGCTCCTGCAGCATCCGCTGCCTTGATGGCCCCTCCACCGTCTTCTGATCATCTACATAGGGAGTTGGATAGTCATGAGCTATGTGACCCTGTCCCCCTCAGGGAAAATAGATCATACCTCACTAGTGGCTCCCTCGGCCTCTCGAGCCTCGCACCTCTGACCCTGCATCTTAGGGTCGCCCTCTAGATGGTCTAGCCTTCTTGGGATTCTACTTCATCTATCTACTGTTAGTTGTAGATGACTCTGCTACCTATCGTCTGGTATGAGATCTTAGTGTGAGTGCCTACTCGACATGGAAGCTCTCCATCAGCAAATCTCGCTCTAGCACCATAATCTGTGTTGGGATGCTAAGAGAAACTGTCACAGCTCTAATATCTCGTTGGATCCCCTTCTCAAAGGTTCAAGCCCTGAAATAAGGGTATCATACCATGTCAGTGGAGTGTCGTGAGAGGTTAGTATATCTTGCTGAGTACTGAGCCACGGTATGGCTACCCTGTTGTAGATGCAGAATCTCTTGAATACACACATAGCATAGTGTCTTTGGCATAAACTCTACCTTGAAAAGCCTCTCATGCTCCATCTAGGTGAGGGCGGTCTACCATACACATAGAGCATCGTGATCCACCATCGTCCTACCGATCCCTAAATAAGGCTAGCGTCCAAGTTCTCTATATGCTCTGTGGGTGTCTCTACTAAGCGAATGTCTCGTGAAACTGCTTCAAGCCAGTCTTCTACTGCTTGGGGGTCTGTATCGCCTCGAAATCTTAAAGGTCTCTATCTATGGAACTCATGAAATGTTATCAAATGGTGTGCATGATCCACTGGTAGAATATGATGCAGAATGGGTGGTGTTGATGCTGGTACACCACCTTAATGTGCCATCATAGTGAGTGGTCATTATACCGATGCCTCGTCACTCGGTGGTCCACTGTCATAATCTCTAATCTGAATCTTGTATGGTTGTCTTCGTGGAGACATCCCAAATGAAACAGATGTGCCATAGTTAATATGTTACACCTGGTGAGATGACTCAAGAAATAACAAGAAAACTTTCCAAAACATGAGATATTGTTGTTTTCATATACTGAGTAGGAAAACAAAATTCAGGGTCCTTGTTAATGGACACATTGTCCGCCACAAACACTAGACTCCCTATATTGAAAACAAAACTCAAGACACTTTACATCAATGCCTCATTAAAAGTAGACTCTTATTTCTTCTAGTATAACTGATCATCCTCTGATACAACTTTGTCACGACCTGTCTTACGGGGCCCATATGTGACTACCCCAAGACCACCTTCCATAGGCTAGACGTTAGTGACTAGCACCTGAAGTCTTTTCCAAAATAGATAATGCAATGACTTAGAGATATGTACACACTCAAAAAGGTAAACTTAAGTAAACAACAAACAAAAGTAATGTATAACCACAAGAGTAAAGTACAACCACAAGTACAAATGTAAACTGAAAAAAGTGGGCTGGAATACAAGCCCTAGAAACTGAAAATAAAGTAAATAGTTGTCGCATCTTCCCTAGAGCTCCACCTAGAGGGTAGTAGCTGTAAGTCTAAAGTCGAAGAAGAGGATCTTGACTGCTCTCTTCACACCAAGCTCCACCATGTCCCAAACCTCCAAAGTCTTCCTTGGAGCGTCAGTATTCTACACCGGACACACACGTGCGAGTGGATCCCTTATAGGGGTGAGTGTAACAACTTAGTAGGGTACTCTGAGACCCCCAATGGTATCTTATTAATCCAAAATGGAAAAAATCACATGAAATACCACAAAGTTAATATCACAAGCATGATTAAAATCATGAATCACAAAGAAAAAGAGACAGCTCACTCTAATGATATAACTTCAAGGTTAATGGGATAGGGATGACTATTCATAAAGCCATATCATCATATCTGTAGTAACTCTTCTATTGACCTGAATAGGTCACTGTATGTTGACCCATATTGGTCTCTAGATGCTGACCTATTTCGGTCGCTTGATGTTGACCCGTATTGGTCACTAGTGCTGACCCGTATTGGTCATTGGTGCTCACTCGTATTGGTCATTGGTGATAACTCATATTGGTCGCTAGTATAGAGGTAAGGATGATTACTTGTACAATTATATCATCCCACTCTGGATTTTCTTATGCTGACCTGTATAGGTTTCTCTTCTTCTTTATGTCACAGCCAGCCCCTAGATTTCCACAAGAAGCATGCCTGAACTCCAAAAGAATTTGTTCCTCAATCCATCGATCATATTTCAACTGGTACTAAGTCCTTCAAAAAACATACCAAAGGGACTTCCCTACCATAAGGGTCCCAACGTGAAAGACATCGCATTGATCGGACGCCCCGTCTATGAGATATGGGAACTTTTGTAAAAAGGGAACAGTTGGATTCAAGTCTAATCCAACCCAAGTCACATGTCAAACTCCATAAAAACTCACTTAGAGTATCTCCAATGTACAACCTTATCATAAGGGTCCTTATACCACAGATGGTGCGTTGATCGGACGCCCGGTCTGTTAGTTATTGGCATTTTATTGCCGAGGGCCCGGTTGGATTCAGAATAAATAAAACTCGGCCATACTTCAACTTTCTCCAAAACTCTCATGGATTATCCTAAAAGGACCTCCTCTATCCAAGGATTTCAGCACTATAGACGGTTCACCAAACAGATTTCTGGTTCGCAAGTTATGTCCCTTTAAGCGTTTCTGATTCTAAGAGGGGTCTAGGTCTGGTACGACCTGGTGGGACCAACCCGGATAGAACCGACCCTACCCGGTCCAGGTCCGAACCAACCCAACCTAACCAGCCTGGGCCGGGCTGACCAGTCTGGCGATGCGACCCGGCCTGCTGGCGCTTCCCACGCAGGGCGTGCGGTCTCCCTCGCAAATGGCTCAAAGAGCAGTTTTGTTTTACATAAGGATGGCACCAGGTGGTGCCAGCTTATCACCCGCCTATCCCGCAAAAAGGCAGGTCCCTTGCTAGAACGTCGTGGCTCCTCATCAACACAATGCGTGAAGGTGTGCTGCTTCCACCTCTGCTGCCATCCCACTTTTGGCCGCCTTTCCGGCCACTACGGCATCATGCCGCATCGCGCTCTTCCGCGGTCGGGGAACATTGACCTCCGTCTCCACGGCCAGTGCAAGATGTCAATGTCTCCATGCCGGTGTCGCACTAGTGGAGCACCCGCGGGGCTCCGGCGATGCTCTGGAGCTCCGTTTCCATTCTTGTATGTGCCTATAGGCCTCCTGGACTACCACCGTCAGAACGTGACCCTCTATCTCGCATTTCCGTCATATTGGGAAAACCGTCCCTGAAGAATGCAACGATAAACGAAGCGGGAGAGTGTCCAAAACTTTTTTGTTTGGATTTTTCCCTCATCGTTAGCATTGTAACAAGCATGAATAATTATTGATCACATTTCAATAACTTTAAACCACATCCAAACATAAACCCCCTACCTCGAGATCTATTGGAGGTGTCGCAGTTGCGATGGGAGCCACGTTGGATGGTGTTTTCGGCGTTCGTCTATCCCGGATCGTTGCCACTTGAGCATTCATCCTCTATCGGTGGATATTTACACATAACTCTTCCAATGTTTCCTTTCTTGAAGAAGTTGTTCCAAAACCCCACCCCGAGCACCGATTAAATAGGAGCGGGAAAGGTGAGTAACACGTTGAAGAATTAATGAGGTTCATTAAATTAATTAATGAACCTTTTTCATTCACAATGGTGGAGTTATGCATTTGGTGAGTCAAGACATTAAATGTATTAGAAATTAACTATTCCTGCCACCTCCTCTTATCCTTTGGAGAAAAAGAAAAGAAAATAACAATTAAATTATTTTTTATTATTGCTTAAAAAGTCCAAAAAATATTCATTTCTCCTGACCAACTGCGGTTGAAGTGAAGCTTCCCTTAAGAAAATCTTGGTGCTACGGATTCAACAGTGCTCTCACATTTCAATTCTGATCATGAGTTCAAAAGATAGAAAATTCCACCCGTGCGTTTACTGAATGTACCTAAAAAGGGTTCACAAATTCATTCCAGGAACACCGGGCCTCGGAATCACCCGCTGTCAATTTTCAAAGACTCGTAATTATCCCAAATAATTAAAAAAATTACGTGGAATTTTTTGAGTCTTTACATATAATAATATGATATTTCTTGTTTCATGAGTCTGGTCTCTCCAATAACAAGACAGTGGAACCTATAGAGTCCTCTGATGAATCTAAAAAACCTATGGAGTCCCAAAACCCCTAGGTTTTGATGTCAATTTTAAATCCAGTGACCACTCCTAGTCTGGGACTGGTCCTTCTGCCCCCATTTTCAAGACCCAAGTTGAATCCAATTCTAATTCGGATCCTGAATCAGAAATAGATGTACCATATGATCTGAGAAATTATAATCTTACTTGTGATAGAGAGAGATGTGTTATTAGGCATCCACCCCATTTCAATCAGTCATACATTACTTCATTTTCATATAATTTAGCACCTCATTTATTTAATTATGATCCAAAAAAATTATAATAAATCTATTAAGTCCAAATATGCCACTATTTGGTTGAGTTATATGAAAGAATTGATGAATTCACTTCTTAAAAACAACACTTGGGTTGTTGTTTCCATTCCTAGTAACCAAAAGTACATAGGTCCTAAATTGAATTATAAGAATAATGTAAACAATATTGGAGAAAATAAATCAAATTAAAGGCCTAAATGGATGTTAAAGGATTTCTTCAACATGAATGGATTTATTGTAATGAAATTTTCACTCCATTTGTTAAACATTAATCTATTATAATTCTTCATTATTTTGTTTCCATGTATGATTTTCATGTTGAAAAATTTGATGTAAAAAACTGATTTTTTTTCATGGTACCCTTAATGAAACAATTTTATGACTCCTTTAGAAGTATTTTAATAAACTGTTCCAACATAATAAACTTTTTCTTATTAATAATACTTTGATGGGATTAAACGATCTTTAAGACAGTGGTATAAAAGTGTTAAACATGAATTTTTTTCCTGTTATTATATGTTGATTACATGCTTCTAGTATGTAAAAACAATAGGATTATAAATTCTTTTAAGAATAAACTGAAAAGTGTCTTTAAAACGAAATACTTAGGACATTCTTATCAAATCGTATGTATGGACATAATACGAGATATGAAGGCTAGAAACTTGTACTTATCCAAATATTTTTATGTTAAGAAGGAATCGAGAAGACATATGTTTGAGCATATTAAACCTATAAGTGTTCCTATAAGAAAACATTTTAAATTTTCTTTGGATTAATCTGGTAGAAATAATGACAAGGCTTCCTTCATGAGTAAGATTCCATATACTAATGTAGTTTAAAATCTTATGTATGCTATGGTATGTTATAGGACAGACATTGCATTTAATGTTTGTACATTTAGTAGGATTATAGGGAAACTTGGTAAGCCTCATTAGCATGAATTGAAGTGGATACTTTTATATGTATCCATATCTAAGAAATTTTTCATTCAATATGGATTAAATAGTAGTTTGATGATGATATAGTTGGATTTGTTGACTCTAATTATGCTGAAAATGTTGACGCATGAAATTATATCATTGGTTTTTTTCATGCATATAGAGGACCGGTCTCCTAGAAGTGAAATATGAAGTCATTGGTTGTACTCTTCACAATGGAGTCAGAGTATATTGCCTTGAAAAATTCATAAATTAGGCTATATGTTTCAAAGGATTCATTTATGGGTTTTCTTTTATTGTTGATAGAATAGTTGTCCAATGTGATATTCAATCTGTATTTGATTAAACTAAATACAATCTATACCATGGTAGATTGGAGCACATTGACATTAGACTTCATTTTTTTAGCGGAATTATAGAATCTGGGATATTGAGTGTCACTAAGATTCCCACTGGGGATAATATAGATGATATTTTGACTAAGGTAGTTTCATTGTCATAATTCATGCATTTCTTTAAATTAATGAATTTAGTCCCAATTATAAAACTTAGGTTGTGAGAAAATATTCCTTAAATTCCATTTAATTTAAAGGTGGATATTTTTTATTTTTTCCCCTTCATTGTTTCACATAAATTCCTTTAATATTGTTTTGTATATGATTTACTCATATTGTTTTAAGGGTTTTTATTTTTCATGGGATTATATGTTCATGGAATTGTTCACATGGGTTTTTCCATATTTTTTTCGGTTATTCTTTTATACTAGAATTGAATTTTTTTTCTCTCATGTCTAACTAAATATACCTGGACCATCGATCATGTCCCATATGATAGATTTTGAAGATTATTATTCTTTTTATTTTCCTCAAGTTAAATTTATAGTTCCACCATCATGAATTTCTTATACCTCCACTTGTCCTTTGTGTTTTCCCATCTTCAATTATGTGAACCATCAACCTGGTCCAAGTTATCCCTACGGATGAGATCCAGTGACTCCACTTAAATTCCAAACACTTCTCTAGCGTGCCATAATTTCTCGGAATACACATTGATTCTGGGATTCTCTCTCTTAGTTATGCATGTCTCATTTGGTGCATCGAAATATCCCTCTAAGTGATGATCTATTTTGACTTTTTTGGCTTCTCTGAAAGAAGGAGTACTAAGGGGTTATGGACATCTGTTCTCCCATATTATGTGCTCGTTCCACCTCCTGAAACTAGAGTACCCATATAGTGGAGATTCAGTGGAGATCAACTTGTTCATGGGTTCAAGAAGACTGCACATAAAGGTTGTTTTAGATCTTGAACCATCTTTTATTTTAACCGGGTTTTTGTTTTGATTCTGGGATATATAGTGATCTATTTGTTTATATAATGTGTAGATCTATATTCTTTTTTGGTGTGTATGTGATTCCATCCTGGATTGGATGTTATTGAATCTACTTGACAGCCATCAACACTAAAGCCTTGTTTAACATGGAAAGACTCCTTGGATAGTTTCACTAGTTTTTCTCTTTCTTTTCCTTGAGTCTGTATTTGATTTTCTTGCTTTTATAATTCATAATAAAATTCTTACCCAGGTGGTGTTTTCACTATGCAAGTAGGATCACATTGATCTAAATAAAATTATATCTATTATCATTTACTTTTCTGAACTCTCTAAATTGTTTCCCTAGTTGCTCGATTGGATAAGAAATCTGTTCTTTTTCATTGCATACAATTGATTAATTGAATATATCAAATAAATAACCTGATAATAATAAACAATGGCCCTTGGGTGAATTAGGATTTAAATGTTTTACCCCATCATGCAGTCCATTTTAATCAAGGATGAAAGATGCATATGGATCCCCATTCAGGTATGTATGTTCAGTGCTGCTGCATTTCTACTGTTCTTGGTGGGTTTTTGAGGTTCTGTACATCATGTCTGATCCTGAGCAAGATCTCTAGTAGAGATCCATCCCACACGATCATTTTTCATGATTCCAGATATAGATGTGAAGAACGTGTTCATCCTTTTGGGTCGGTGGGATGCTCTTATTGCACGATTGTCAGTGTCAGTTCACGTGTGAGCTTGTTGTTTGAGGCTACTAGAAAGATCCAAATAGAGTATTATTTGCACGCTTTTCTAAATTACAATCTAGTCCAAGTTTATTGTTTGTACATGATTCTTAATCTTGATCTATCCCTATTCGTGTGTGTTTCCAGATCCATAAGAATCATGGAAAGAGACCGAAGGGATTTCTAGGGAATCCCTATGCATATAAGAGTTTCTAAACCAGTGCATTGATAGGACTTTCAGAAAGTGGTAGTCTGACCTGACTTGTAAGTTTTATTTTTCATCTTAAATTATAATTTATTTTAAAAATGGGTCATGTTGTCCTATTTTTGATCTTCCATCAATGGATTATCTCCTTTAATTGTTTTATTTTGAGCATAAAAAAATGTGGAGTTGTGTGGTTTTCGTTCCATGCACATAGGACTAAAATCAGTCCAAAGAACATTAAATTTCTATTCCTTTTACTAATTTATTTCTACTTTTTTATTTTTATGGGTAAATATATGAACATCACTTCTTCTTGTTTTAATTCAAATATTCCATCCTTTATTATATTTCACTTTGAATTTAATGTTTTGATTGTAGAATATGTTTGATCCCTGTTTTAGCTCATTTTTTCATTGATGCTGCTGTATTGTAAATTTGGGATTTAATTATCATCATTTATGGTTATTTTTATTGAATCAGTGTTTACAAATTTTATGTTCTCTTGTAATGAGAAATTTTTCCAGATCGAATGTTATAATTACCACTACATGTGAGTTTTTCTAGTGCATGTGTTTTTTTCCTTACTTCCATATATTTATTTTATATATTACTTATTATGGAATTGAAACTCCAACATTGTTATTTTTATTTTTAATTTTAATATACCAAAACATCCAATAGTTCCTGGTCTATTTCATGGGGAATCCTCTCTTGTAGCATTGCTTCCCCTTAATAAAGTTCTATCAAAGCCTAATGGGGATTAATTTAAAATTTGAAAAAAAAAATATTCACTGTTTTAAAATGTTTTTCTAGTGTATTTTTCTTATTTCATGATGATTTTATTGTTTTTTCAACTAGGTAATTTTCTCTATTGGACTCTAATTTCATTTTTCCGATGGTAGTTTGTTTCCTTATTGTTTCCTTTTTTCTTTTTCTTGTTTGAGCCTCACATATGAATCTTTGTTGTTTCTACCTATGTGTGTCTATAGTTTCATGGTAGGATTAGGTTCTGCTTGAGGTTGACCTATGTTATAGTGATGGTTATTGGTATTTTCTTGGATGGATTGTGTGTCTCTTATTTTTGACTTTTTCTTAGAATATGAGATTATGTTAGCTATTTTGTGATCATCAGTGTCCTTTAGGGTTTTTTACTCCATGAATGAACATGTAGTGAGTCCAGTGGTTAGGTATGGGTAGTTTGTGGGCTCATTATCGCTTGGCTGATAACAAGCTTATTTGTTTTCTATTTTACCCTTATAGCAGCCTTTTCTTTTTTTGGTTTCATAGGTACTATGTTCCATTAGTATGTCTATACTTGGACATGTGTCCCATATGTGGCTTGTTTCCCCCTAGTTTCTAGAAGGATCATTGCCTTTTTTTTAGTATATACGAGCTATTCAAGGATGTTGGGACTACGTGCATGTGTTCTAGAATATTCCATTTGGTTTGATAATATCTCTTTTTGGTTTTTTAGGCGGTCATATCCTTGGGTGGAGATTCTGAATCCATATTTTATGTTTTTTCTAGTGCCTTTTGTCGAGATTCTTCCAGTTAGAGTTTTTAGGAAGCATGTCTCAAATTAAACAAGATGGTTCACGGGGTTTTGATCGTCCTTTTTTATGAGTTTTAGGTGGAGATTATTCTATTATGATTACCCTCTCTGTGTTTCCCCTTTTTATGCTTATTTTCTATGACCTATTTTATTTCCGATTTTAATTTTTTGTGAATTCCTTAAATGTTTTTTTTTCTTTCAATTTTTGTTTGAGGATAGATACTACTCTATTTATTTGTGTTCTACAGGCACAAATGATCTATTTCAGGTACCTCTAATAGCATGTGATTTTATTTTCCAAATTACTCCATGGAATCATCTCAGAGGGAGACTCACATAAGTATAGGTATGTGCTCTATTTCTGTGTGTATGAGTTTATTCTGAGCATGTTTAGTAGTTGTTAAGATATCATTCAATTTGGGTGCCATGTGTCATTATGATACTTGTTGGGATATAGTTTTATGGTGTTCCCTAGAGTGGTTTCTTTTTTAGTATGTGATTACTAGATTGATGGTATTATGATAAATAATATCACCAATTTTATTTTAAATGGATGAGATTGTTGAATTTTATTTCAATATAATATTTTTTTTCTTTTATTCTTCCATTTTATTTAATCTCACTTGTTTTATAATCCATTTTGTTCACTTTTCTCCACTTTACATGTTTTATGTGGCTATCTATCATGTTGTTTGACCACACCATTGTTTTTCTTCCTGTTAGGGTTATTTTCTCAGAAAACTCCTTTATTCAGTGGGGGATGGGGGCCCATTATAGTGTAATATTCCATGGTTCTTCATCACATCCTCGTTCCTAGATCTGATTTCTTATGGAGTTATTAGGGTTCTATGATCTATGCCCATCTAAGAAGGTTACTTGTGCGGGAGTTTTTTTTTCTTGTGCGATCTCTAGATTCCGGAGGTTGGTCACATAGTTTTTTCAAATCTGTAGTACACAGTTTTTTTTATTCACTTACAAGATCTAAGAGTTTCCTTGTGTACAATTTTTGAAGTTCGATTTCAACATCCCTATCACTTCCTGAGGCTTGAATTCCCTTTTTAATACATACTGACAGATCCTGATCGATCCCCATACAGTTTTGGTCGTTCAGCGTTGTTACATGTCTACCGTTCTTGGTGGATTTTTGAGTTTCTGGATGGCATGGATGATCCTGAGCAAGAGCTTTGGAAAATAACAATCCTACACATTCCTTAATTGTGTGATTCTTCATATAGATGTGAGAAACATGTTCATCTAGACAAGGTATATGGGATTCTATTCTAGTGTGATTGGTGGCATCAGTACACCCATGGGAAAGCAGTTTGAGGCCGATATCAAGATCCAAAAGGAGAATTGTTCGCATGCTTTTATAGGTCACAATCCAGGACATGCACATTTTTTTTCATGATTTATAATCTAGATACATACCCATGTGTACGTGTTTCAAGATCTAGATGAATTAAGTCTATATATCTGGGGGATTTCTTGGGCAGTCATGTGGTTATGCGAGTTTCTGAACCAGTGCACCGAGGACCAACGGAAGATGGTAGTTTATCCTTATAGGTGTTCTTCCAACTCCTACTTATCAATTAATTTTAAAAGGGGTGATTTGGTCCTATTGTTTATATATCTTCATTAGATTATCTCCTATAATTGTTTTTTATTGAGAATAATAAAACATGTGAGTCAGGTGGTGTTCTTTCCATGCACATAGGATCAAATGTAGTCCGAAGCATGTTAAAAATAGTTTCTTTTACTACATTCTTTATAATTTTTATTTTGACCTATAATTCTTTGAAATTCACTACATATTGTTTTATTTAAAATATGTATTCTTATTACATCCTGTTATTTTAATTTAATGTGTTGATTATAGAAGTTATTTGAGCATTGTTTTAGCTCAGTTTTTCATTACTGATGCTTCCTTGTAAATATAGTATTTAATTCTCATTCATTTTGGTTATTTTTTATTTAATAAATGTTTATAAATTTTGTGTTCTATTGTACAGATAAATATTTCAATCCTAAATGTTTTAATTGTCATTGTATGTTAGTTTTTCCAATGCATGTGTTTTGTTCACTACTGCAATATATTTAATTGAATTATTCTTTATTATGGAATTTTATCTCAAACATTATTTTTTGTATTTCATATTTGAGAATACCAAAACACCCTATAGATCTTAGTCTATATCAGGGGGACTCCTGTCACATAGATCCCCCCTTACAACAGGTATGTTAGTTCAATATGATTAGGATTTTGATTCTTATTCCCTCTATTTAAATTTTTAGACCTCGATTTAGTACTATGAGTATAGAGGGAGTTACTCATGTGATTTTTATCAATGGTTGTTGAGAGTATTGATCGACTCCTATGAAAAGTAGATATTCTGTCAAGATCTTGTATTTGACCTCAATTTAATAAACTAAATAAGGTGAATTAAAAGTGATTTCATTCTAATAATTGAGAGAGTTATGGTTGTGAAAAACTTTCCCAATGATGAAGAAAAACTGAACATGAAGAATCACAGGTATATGTTATTATGTCCACCATTTCCTGAAATATGATATCTATTTACCATTGTCTCTATCATTTTTTATTATGAAAATAGAATAATTACATTTCCTATCTTATAAATCCCATTTAAAACAATAAAAAATTAAAACATAATAATAAAATAAATGACATAAGAAATCCTTAAAAGCAATATCATTGGGAGACAACCATGGGTGATGCTTTACTATAATATTTAAGAGAATTAAATTTTGAAGTATGAGGTGTAAACCACACCAAAAAACCTCACTCTCCAATTTTTAACCTCATCTTCTTTGAAATCTAAAATAAATCATATTAGATCATGTTTTAATTTCAAGATCATTCCATTGAAGTATTGATCTAGGATAATCCTTAACGATTTCATAGAAGATCTAGAATGAATAAAAATGAAGGTCAAATGATCACATACCTTGAAACCCATATGACTGATGTCTCTAGATAAAATAGAATTTATTTCTAGAGGGATGTAATTTTCTATTAAACAGCACTAGAATTCCTATGATTAACAGACCTAGGACCAAGAGGAAGAAAAAAAATTGGGGATATTTTAGGTTAGAATATATATTTTTGGATTAATTAGTTTTCTATGCATGGTTTAGTGGCATGGTATACCAAACTGTGCAAGCCTCACTACCTCTTAAGGGTACCTGTATGATTTGTCCCCACTATTTTGTAAACTATGTGAAAATAATGATTTTGATTATATTCTGAGTTACATAATTACATGGAGAATATCGCACGGTTATCTCTAACTAAATACCAAATCTGTTCCACCCTCTACTTCCCTCCAATAGACCACACAATTACATTAGAAAAAACTCATGGTTTCCCTTAACCATGTTCAAATTTTTCAACCCCTTAAAGGATTATAAAACCCTTCAAAACCACCCAGAAGATACCTAAGACATCACCCAAAAAATCATAACCCAAAAAACATAAATAATTGGTAAAACAATTCATAATACACATAGAAAATCTAATTCCCTTACAACCCCCCTCAATGAACATTCCATACTCAAAAGGTCTCTCTATAGGCCTTGTTGAAATAAATCAATACATTGTTCCTAAATATTTAATTATTATTAAAAATATATTCTTAAATATGTATGTACGACCATGAAACTCAAACAAGAGGCATAATATTCCCTCACAATATCTAATTACTCTAATCAAAAATATGCTCTAGACATTCCAGGAATAAGGTATCTACCTCAAAATCAACATCTTCACTATCGATCACATGTGAAGGATCCATGGTGAACATAATAAACTCATACATGTGTAGTAAATAATACATACATCAATTTCATGGAGGAAGATATAGTCAGTAAGACACTATCCTATTCAATTCCATTATCTTAAACGGTCCCATGATCCTTGGTTCCAATTTCCCCTACCATTCAAATCATTGGTTTCCCATCGAGGTTATTCCAACAAGAAAACTCGGTGACAAACTATGAACTATAAAGGTAATAATATTTCATTTTCATAAGAAAACTACCATATCATCATGGTAATCAACCAATTCATGATTAATTTCACCCACATAATGCTTTACAACACTAAACTTGACCATATTACCATTTTCTTGATGGATTCTTTCCAATATAATAGAAATTAGGATGTTCAACCATAAAGAACCTAAAAAGGATCCATCTTAATTGAATAATAAATAATTTTATTATATGTAAACTATATCAAATATAGATTGTCATCACATTCTACACCAAGATCTAGCACACATTCCCTGATCATATCTCCAAAAATTTTGATCATCCTCTCAAACTTTCCATCTATCTAAGGGTGATATTCAGTACTCAAATTCATATATGACCCCACTTCTAATTGAACCCCTTTTTAGAACCATAACCTAAATTGGGTATTTAGATCTAACATGATTCTCATAGGAACTCTATAAAACCACACTATCTACATAATATACATCATACCATACTCATCTATGAATTTTGATTTTTGAATGGGTAAGAAATGTGAAGCCATTATAATTCAGTCAATGAAAATACACACTACAACCCGAACTCTATATGTATTGGGAATCCACATAAAAAATTTCATCTCCACCACATCCCATATATATATAGTTATTAGAAGAGACAAATGTAAACATTAAGTTCATTGCAATTCTAATTTTATTCTATGGAAAGTGAATCGATGAGAGAAAATCCTAGATATGTCTTTTTTATTTTATGGACATCAGAAAAGAAGTTACTTATTGTGATACATATAAGTTTATCATGGATTTACCACCCATATAAAGGTATGTGAGTACCTTATAAATTACTCTCTCATCTAAGTAGGAACTACCACCCTACCATGGACATAATGCACATGATTATCATTAAGGAACCATCTTGGAATAATGTTATTTCATGTCAAAATCTCTTATATCACTAGAAAATATGGATTAGTCACTTCACTGGACATGTCCTAATTCACCAAATGGGATTTGATGACTAAGGTTGGATAATATATCACCTACACCTCCTTAGATACATCTTCCTACCAATTTGTGAGAAGACTCGTCAACATCCACTCTTCTTTAGATGTGTGAGATAAAAATTCACGTGTCTTTTAACTAAGAGGATATATAATAACATTACCTTTTCTAGGTATATACTCCATCTCAAAATAAAATATTTGTAGATACTCAACCCAATGTTTCTTCTTAAGATTCAGGTATCACTAGTAGAAAATATATTGTAACCTCTTTTCGTTCATATACATCAAATTTTCCATCAAAGAGATAATGACTCCAAAATATCAATGAAAACCCCAAAAAAGATAAATATTGTTCATGTGTGGGGTAGTTTAATTCAAGGGTCTATACCTTTGCAGAACCTATACTCAACTACCTTTTCATTCTTCATTAAGATAGTAAATTGCATAACCAAACCACGGTTCTAGTATATTCATAATCATAGGAGATTTGAACTTTCTCTTCAACTCTCTAATGGAATCCTTTCATAGTTTGGTGCACTAAAACTATACCCTATTCTTACTAAGTTCAGTCATAGGTGTTTTCAAACAAGAGAAGACATGGATTAACCACATGTAGTACCTAGAAAATCCATGGAAACTCCAAATATCAAACACATTATTAGTTTTTGTACATGATTTATCTACCTACACCTTATTTGGATATAAAAAATACATGGCTCAAAAATAACATGCATGAGAATTCATACCTCTTTGATCCAAAAAAAAATAAAACTCATAGAATAAAGGTAATTCTATACAAGTGTACTCAACATGATATCCAAATTTCTAACATGAAATTTTATGTTCTGTGAATATACCAAGATTTTTTCAATAGATACCATGATAATAGAATCCAAGTATGGGTGAAAAAATCTATTCTGGATTTCCATGAAAACATTTGGAGTATTAATCAACCCAAATGGAATCACAAGGTAATCATATAGACTATATATTATTTTTAACATCATCTTTATTATATCATCATCTTTGACTCAAATTTTTTGAAATCCCAATTGTAGATCATTTTTTTGGAATCATCAGGATCCCTAAACTGATCAAAAAAATCACCAAACCCTGACATTAGATACTGGTTCTTCAGTGTGGCCTAATTCAATTTTTGAAAATCCATGACTAGTTCTGGGCTAACGTCCTTCTTATTAGAAAACAAAACAGGTTCACCCTATGGGGAAGTTCTTAGATGAATAAACCCCATCAACTCAAGATGTTGAAGTTCCACTTTAAATTCCATCATCTCGGTCGGTGCCATCCAATATGGAGAGATTGATAAAGGATTCACACCAAGAATGAGTAAAATATCAAACTTGATTCTTATATGGGGAGGGATACCCGAGAAATATTATAAAAAGAAATATTGGTAAAGGTCCATCATAGGAGGAAAAGTGGTTGGATTCATTACATAATCTATTGTAGGAACATTACCTTGAACCTAACGCATAATGGTTGGGATCTAAATGAGACCTAGTCCCACCCTACGTAATTCTAGATCCCATTATTCAATTAGTATATGCTTCAATCATTTCAAGGGGGTAAAGGTCACCTATCTCTAATAATAATCGATATAAATTTTTTAACAAGTCAACCAATCCATACCAAAGATCACAGTGAAACTAGTTATCTCCAAAACCAGAAAATACCACATATTTCCACAGTCTACAAACACTACAAGGAATTAGAGATATATACAAGTATACTCAATCCTCTTTTCAAGAGTATTATCAAGAGAAAAAATATCAAGTAATTGCTTCACAGAAAAACCTAACACAAAAACTAATTTCAAATATATAAAATAATAATAATATATTGTATCAAATAAGGTAGTAGATCGTGTAGATGTAAAAAAACATTCCTTGAACTATCAAAGCCCATTATCGACCATTAACTGAAATTTGATCCATTGTTCAAACACTAACAACATCATATTGTAGAACGTGTCTCTGTAATCCCTAGTTCACCTAATTCACCAAACCATATGGTGTTCGTAACTACTTTTGAGACCCCCTCCCTAGTCCATGACCCAAACCTCACACAGTTTCATGATTACCTGGATGAGCTTCTCCCAGACATTCCCTTAGAGCCTATGCCTTCTCAACATTCCTATATGAACCTGATCATGGCACTCTTGAACAAAAACACAAGAGTTGTCATATTTTACCACACAGATGACACATCCACTGTGTACTTGGGGATAATTTTTGGTAGTGTCCAAACTATCCATAGTTAAAGTACCAACAAACACCTCTAACCACAGATGGAACTGAATAAACCTTACTCTACATAAGTTGGCTATCCCCACCGTATCATATCATGTCAACCATTTCCTTTTTTATTTCTAGATGAGGTTCCCAAAGCTTTGGGCGAGAACCCACCTGCTACTCCACTAAATACAAGAAGGACACTTTATAGTTTATCCTCCTATAAACCCTTATCATTTTTGAGGTCCTTGGTGGGAACTTATGATTATGTGGATAAGAGAAAGTTGCTCACATGGCACCTCAAATATAGTCATAATACAATCATGAACTTCTGGTATTTCTATCCTGATTTGTAGCTAAAAGAGGACCAAAATTCATTAACTCTATTAAATGAGATGAATACCATGTCATTATCATTATTTCATATTGGAGTTTTATAAAATCCTTGACTTTATCTAAATTAAATATATTTTGGAAGAACTCCCAAAAATATATATCCTTGAAGGACACCATATTCAGATGATTATTTTCAATACCCCACCCTTCAATGGTGAATCTCCTAGGTGGACAATAAAGTAAGAGATATAATGACCCTAGGATCCCACATTCATTAGTCCTTTTATTGCTAACTAGCCCCAAGATTAAAAAAAATATCACATATGAAAGGAATAACTGTAACATCCCAAGTAATTAATGAATAATAGATATTTTTATCTATGTCTATTAATGATTAAGATAGTGTTTTAGAGGCTTAAAATGTAAATAAATCCAATCTTAAGCATGGAATACACTAATATTCTTAAAAGATTGTTTTACTGCCTTATGATGGAAAACCCTTTTTAAATCTATCTTTTGAAAATTTTATAAACTATGTTTGTCAAAATAAACTTATTCTTTATGATTGGGACATCAAAATTTACTTTGTGTGAATTTTTGATATTTTTCTGACAATGTTCATTTTTTAATGAATAGTGAAAAATACTGCATTTTACATAAAAACTGCTTTTTAATCTAATTTATTTATATGATTAGATTATCTTTTGAATTGATATTAATGTTTAATATGAATATATTTTTACCATTTAATCCAATGGTGGTCATTGGAATCAATTTCACTTTGAAATTGGACTCAAACTAGTGTCAATCTTTTGATACTTATTATTTCATAAAAACACGCTATTTGCTCTGACAGCGGGAATTAATTATTAAATTAATTAATGTGACTAATATGTTTTGAATTTTGTAAAATAGACTTCATTTTTGAATTCAGAATATCAAATATATATTAGGGTGAATTTTTGGTAAGTTTCTGAAAAACTTCAATTTTTGATGAATAGTGAAACCACTAAGTGGTACTTATAAAAACTGATTTTCCAATTAAATGAAATTTTCCCATCATTGTGTTTTGAATTTCAAAAATCCGACATACATGGTTGTCATTAAGAAGTAAAATGTAGTTCAATGAGATTAAAATAATTTTTTGGTGAATAGTAACTTATTAAGTTCTTAATCGCGATTAGTGGTAATTAGGGTAGTTTAAGGTATAAATAATGCTTTAATAATATGAAACGGACTTGACACATGTCCTAAACTCATTGGACATGTAAGGGCCGACCAATAAAATCCATGGGTCAACTTGGGGACCCCATGGAGACACTTTGGTTGGGAAATGACATAAATAACTTTTTATTAAATGTTAAAGTAAAAATGACACAAACATAATATGTCTTACAAAACGAATTTTTACATGGGGTTATAAAGATCAGATTTTTGATTATAAATAGTCATTGGAAATATAAAAAGATTTCCTACATCATAGTATTTTGTTTATAATTTTTATACATTAAATAAATTAAATTATTTATGACAACATGATGATGCATCGATAACCTCATTATTTAACGATTTAAATAAAATGGAATGATAATGTGAAATATATGAACTAAACATGTCCACAACCAATTGGATGAGTGGATTTCGAACCCTTATCACCTTATCCACGACTTATATCAATGTGGGACCTTTTAAAACCGAAACACATTTTCAAATAAAGTAATATTTCTTTACTTTCCAAAAGTGCCCCTCCTCTCCTCTTATAAAAGGCCCCCACCTCTACCTCATTTCACACACTCCTCAAGCCTTTGGCTCGGCCAACCCCTGCCAATTTACTCTCTCCACATCCCTCTACTCATCCTAGAGGATTCCCTTTGGGCAGAATCCTTTCAAAGGAATCCTTTAGGCTCAAATCAAAAGGAGTTACACTTTTAAAGGTAATTCATTCTCTCATGTTCATTTGTTTTAATTTGTTTCTCCAACCCCCTAAACTCTTTTTATTTACTTCTTTTGTAACAACACCAGTATATTCAATATACTAGGATGTTGTTATAAGATTTATTTGAGCTACACTCTCACACAACTACATCAAATGGTTAAAGAACATACGGTTTCCGTGGATGGCGAAATTCTGCTTCCCGAAACGATGATTGTTCAATACTCATTTAACACCTTCAAAGGTGGCCATTATGATGTCACTATTTTTATATATGATATATAATATGTTTATGTTTTCCTTAAGCTTCTGTTTTTTTTTCATTTTGGGAATACCTTTATGGTTTCCATTATGGGTAAACACGATATCTTCATTTTAGGAAGTGCGGACTACCGCCCCCTGAAAGTGATTTGATTCGTTAATACCATATGTGGGATGTGTAAAGATAAAGTTAATGATATTATATATGTTATTATACTGGAATTATAATATATTTATATATCATTATGATTCCATTCCAGAAAATACGAAATAGAAATGGAAGTAGCGTTCATGCGTACGTACGGCTTACCGTCTCCATGAACGGTGCATTTTATTTCTTACCTCTAAATGTGATGTAATATTATAAATACATGTATATTATGAATATATATGATATATATGTTATCCAAATCATTAATATCATTCTGGATATAATAAACCTTTGACCAAATTAACAACATGTAAGTGTAAGAAGTCTATTTTTGACTTAAGGACCAAATACCGACAAAATGAACATTACTAACTTAAATGATTACATGATGTTCATAACATGGTATAAAAGGAATAATGAACTTGAAAAAGATTAATAAGCAAGTAGAGATTAACTCAAGTTTATTATTCAGGATATTAAAGAACGGTCGGGTCAAGTCGGATACGAGGTATGGGACTTCGTCTCAATCTCCTTTCGTTGAGGCATATTTTATTTTATACACAACTTTCCTTTATACGGTGTATAAACCCCTTTGACCTTTATGTTTATTCAAAAGGAATCTTTTTTATATGAATCATTTACTAAACGACAAAAGGGAATGTTTTTGTCGTACATATGTGGTGACAACGACTTCTCCGCCGTCGTGACCGTTATTTGAGTTTCGGCTTCCTCTACAAGCCATACCTTCTTTTTAAAAGAAAAATAAATACCATGTTTTACTTTTATTTTATTTTGGTATTGAAAATGGTTTTCATAATATTTTTATATCAATGTGTTGTATTGATATCTCGTGATTGAAATGTGGAAATTTTATGTTTCCTTTATGCATGTTTTATGTGATATGATTATGTTATGGTTCTTGGGAATTATTATGAAGACGAGTGGTTCCGTGATAAACTAAGGGCAGGTGAGCCCGTTATAGCTCTCCAATGCATTGGGTAACACGAAGGAGTGAAACGTTAAGGTTTCTCCGAAGAGATTTAGGGAATATACTGTGATGGGTATTCCAAACGTAACAAAGAGGGTTACTCCCTACGTAAGAATGTTATGGATGCCTCAAGTTACCTTTATGTCTTATGATTTCTATGATTTATTCATGATTTTATGAGGTATGTTAAAGTGCCTATGTTTTATGGGTAAAGTATGATTTCATTCTTATGTATATATGAACTCATGTTTCCTTTCCATGTTTTTTATAACCCATACTGAGCTTTTTATGTTCATCCCGTGTTTTTTTGAAATGTTTTTCACAGGTCAAGGGAAAGGTACATGATATGATGATAGTGTCAAGGAAGTGTCAAGAAATAATCCATGTTTTATTTCAAATGTGTTTTCCATTGATGGGAATGAAGAATACTATCTTCATGTAACCACATTGTTTATATGTGGAATATAATGCAAGTTTTATGATCTAATTATCTAAAACTCTAAACCTGAAAAGATCCTCAATGTGTAATCTTGTAATAACTCAAGATTAAGTAAGGTTTAAGGCTGGGGCCTTATAGTTGGTATCAAAGGTCTGTTTAGATAACTTTAGGAGTTATAATTCTATTAAATGATTATTCAATTTTTTTTTTGGAAATTATATAGCATTTGAAGATTACCATGTTGCTTCATCTAAGACATGTTTGTTCAGAATGGGTTTTCGAAGAGGAAACAAAGAAGCTTTTTTGGGAAGGAATGCTGAGGGAAATGACCTTCCAAATCAGAATACTGAGATGGTCAGAATCAGAATTAAGCAGTTTACTTCAGTGATGGCTCAGTTGAATCAGGTGATAAGTTTGTGGTTGTTTTCATCGATGATATTTTGGTGTTTTCTAAAAGTAAAGAGGAGCATGAATGTCATTTAAGGGTTGTTTTGAAAACCTTAAAAGAAACGAAATTGTATGGGAAATTCAGGAAGTGTGAGTTTTGGTTGCAACAAATTTCTTTCCTTGGTCACATTGTTTCTAAAGATGGGATAACTGTTGATCCTACAAAAACAAAAGTTGTTGAAGACTGGCCAAGACCCACAAATGTAACTGAGATTCATAGTTTCCTTGGTTTGGCAGGCTATTACCGAAGGTTTGTTAGAAATTTTTCATGGTTATCTATTCCAATGACTAAGCTAACTCGGATGGGTGTTAAGTTTATCTGGACAAAAGAATGTGATGATTGTTTTCAAGAATTGAAATGAAGATTGGTGAATGCTCCAGTTTCGGCACTACCTTCCAGGAATGGTGAGTTTGTTATATACAGTGATGCTTCATTGAAAGGACTTGGTTGCGTCCTAATGCAGAATGATCAGGTAATTGCTTATGCTTCACGACAGTTGAAAACTCATGAGGTAAATTACCTTACACATGATTTGGAATTAGCTGCTGTTGTTTTTGCTTTTAAAATTTGGAGGCATCATTTGTATGGAGTAAAGTGTGAAATATATACCGATCACAAAAGTTTAATGTATATATTCACTCAGAAAAGATTGAACATGAGACAAAAGGAGATGGCTATAATTAATCAAGGATTATGATTGCACAATTCATTACCATCTGGGAAAAGCAAATAAAGTGGCTGATGCTTCGAGTCGAAAAAGTAATGCTTCATTAACAATGCTGTGTTTGGAACGTGATCCATTGGTTAAGGATTTGATGAAATTTGGAATAGAATTTTTTGGTGCAGGAATTCCTTCTGTTTTGTTTCAGGTATCAGTGAGATCATCTCTATCAGATAGAATCAAGCAAGCACAGAAGCAAGACAGTGAGTTGCAGAAAAGGGTAGAGCTGGTTCAGAAAGGTATGTTGCCTAAATTCAACATTGATAATGATTGTGTTTTGAGATCTGGGAAGAGATTGTGTGTGCCTTGTGATTCACAGTTGAAGAGAGAGTTGTTACTTGAAGCTCATACTTCTCCGTTTTCAGTTCATCCGGGCAGTACTAAGATGTATAGAGATCTGCAGGAGTATTACTGGTGGGATGGAATGAAAAGAGACATTGTTGATTATACTATGAAGTGTTTGACTTGTCAACAGGTTAAAGCAGAGCGGTAGTTACCGAAAGGGATGCTTCAGCCTTTACCAGTTCCAGAGTGGAAATGGGAGAATATATCCATGGACTTTGTTGTGGGATTACCGAAGACATCTCAAGGTAATAATGCAATCAAGGTTATTATTGATCACTTGACCAAATCTTCTAATTTCCTTGCTATACGAGATACTTTCTCTCTTGATCAACTTTCCTATTTGTATCTTAAAGAGATAGTCAGGTTACATGGATTTACTCTCTCCATTGTATCGAATCGTGATCCCAGGTTTACTTCTAACTTTTGGAAAGGCCTTCAGAAGTCGTTGGGTACTGAATTAAATTTTAGTACAGCTTTTCATCCTCAATCAGATGGGAAGTCAGAACGAACAATCTAGACATTGGAGGATATGCTATGAGCTTGTTCTATGGATTATCAGGGAAGTTGGGACCAACATCTTTCTTTGGTTGAATTTTCATATAATAACAGTTTTCATTCCAGTATACAGATGGCTCCATTTGAGGCATTATATGGAAAACGGTGTCGAAGTCCAACTTTCTGGGATGAAGTGGGTGAAAGGAAGTTGATGGGACCAGAATTGGTAGAAGAGATGGCAGAAAAAGTTCAGCTAATTCAGAAACACATGAGAACAGCTCAAAGCAGGCAGAAGAGTTATGCGGATAACCGGAGGAAGGATCTATCTTTCGAGGTAGGTGATCATGTTTTTTTCAAGGTTTCTCCTTGGAAAAGTGTGATGAGATTTGGTAAGAAAGGAAAGTTGAGTCCAAGGTTCATTGGACCATACGAAATTCTGGAGAAAGTTGGATTAGTTTCATACCGAGTGGCTTTACCTCCGAGTTTATCTCAGGTACACAATGTTTTTCACGTTTCGATGTTGAGAAAGTATATGCCAGATCCATCTCATGTTTTGAGTCCAGAGGTAGTTCAGCTGGAAGAGAACCTATATTATGAGGAACAACCGGTCCAGATTCTTGACCATAGGGAGCAAGTGTTATGGAATAAGGTGATTCACCAGGTAAAGGTTTTGTGGAAAAGCCACATGATTGAAGAGGCAACATGGGAATCTGAAAATGCAATGAGGGATAAGTACCCCCATTTATTTGATAAGTAAATAAATTGCGAGGACGCAATTTTCTAAAGGGGGGAAGGATGTAACATCCCAAGTAAGTAATGAATAATAGATATTTTTATCTATGTCTATTAATGATTAAGATAGTGTTTTAAAGGCTTAAAATGAAAATAAATCCAATCTTAAGCATGGAATACACTAATATTCTTAAAAGATTGTTTTACTGCCTTATGATGGAAAACCCTTTTTAAATCTATGTTTTGACAATTTTATAAACTATGTTTGTCAAAATAAACTTATTCTTTATGATTGGGACATCAAAATTTACTTTGTGTAAATTTTTGATATTTTTCTGACAATGTTCATTTTTTTAATGAATAGTGAAAAATACTGCATTTTACATCAAAACTACTTTTTAATCTAATTTATTTATATGATTAGATTATCTTTTGAATTTGTCTTAATGTGTAATATGAATATATTTTTACCATTTAATCCAATGGTGGTCATTGGAATCAATTTCACTTTGAAATTGGACTCAAACTAGTGTCAATCTTTTGATACTTATTGTTTCATAAAAACACGCTATTTGCTCTGACAGTAGGAATTAATTATTAAATTAATTAATGTGACTTATATGTTTTTAATTTTTTAAAATAGACTTCATTTTTGAATTCGGAATATCAAATATAGCTTAGGGTGAATTTTTGGTAAGTTTCTGAAAAACTTCAATTTTTGATGAATAGTGAAACCACTAAGTGGTACTTATAAAAACTGATTTTCCGTTTAAATGAAATTTTGCCATCATTGTGTTTTGAATTTCAAAAATCCGACATACAAGGTTGTCATTAATAAGTAAAATGTGGTTCAATGAGATTAAAATAATTTTTTGGTGAATAGTAACTTATTAAGTTCTTAATCGCGATTAGTGGTAATTAGGGTAGTTTAAGGTATAAATAATGCTTTAATAATATGAAACGAACTTGACACATGTCCTAACATCATTGGATGTGTAATGGCCGACCAAGAAAAGCCATGGGTCAACTTGGGGACCCCATGGAGACACTTTGGTTGGGAAATGACATAAATAATTTTTTATTAAATGTTAAAGTAAAAATGACACAAACATAATATGTCTTACGAAACGAATTTTTACATGGGGTTATAAAGATCAGATTTTTGATTATAAATAGTCATTGGAAATATAAAAATATTTCCTACATGATATTATTTTTTTATAATTTTTAGACATTAAATAAATTAAATTATTTATGACATCATGATGATGCAGCGATGACCTCATTATTTAACGATTTAAATAAAATGGAAAGATAATGTGAAATCTATGAACTACACATGTCCAAAACCAATTGGATGAGTGGATTTATAACCCTTATCACATTATCCACTACTTATATTAATGTGGGGCCTTTTAAAACCGAAACACATTTTCAAATAAAGTAATATTTCTTTACTTTCCAAATGTTCCCCTCCTCTCCTCTTATAAAAGGCCCCCACCTCTACCTCATTTCACACACTCCTCAAGCCTTTGGCTCGGCCAACCCCTGCCCATTTACTCTCTCCACATACCTCTCCTCATCCTAGAGGATTCCCTTTGGGCATAATCCTTTCAAAGGAATCCTTTAGGCTCAAATCAAAAGGAGTTTCAGTTTTAAAGATAATTCATTCTCTCATATTCATTTGTTTTACTTTGTTTCTCCAACCCCCTAAACTCTTTTTATTTACTTCTTTTGTAACAACACCAGTATCTTCAATATACTAGGATGTTGTTATAAGATTTATTTGAGCTACACTCTCACACAACTACATCAAATGGTTAAAGAACATACGGTTTCCGTGGATGGAGAAATTTTGCCTCCCGAAAAGATGATTGTTCAATACTCATTTAACAACTTCAAAGGTGGCCATTATGATGTCACTATTTTTATATATGATATATAATATGTTTATGTTTTCCTTAAGCTTCTGTTTTTTTTTTTCATTTTGGGCATACCTTTATGGTTTCCATTATGGGTAAACATGATATCTTCATTTTAGGAAGTGCGGACTACCGCCCCCTGAAAGTGATTTGATTCGTTAATACCATATGTGGGATGTGAAAAGGATAAAGTTAATGATATTATATATGTTATTATACTAGAATTATAATATAGTTATATATCATTATGATTCCATTCCAGAAAATACGAAATAGAAATGGAAGTAGCGTTCATGCGTACGTACGGCTTACCGTCTCAATGAACGGTGCATTTCATTTCTTACCTCTAAATGTGATGTAATATTATAAATACATGTATATGATGAATATATATGATATATATTTTATCCAAATAATTAATATCATTCTGGATATAATGAACCTTTGACCAAATTAACAACATGTAAGTGTAAGAAGTCTATTTTTGACTTAAGAACCAAATACCGACAAAATGAACATTACTAACTTAAATGATTACATGATGTTCATAACATGGTATAAAAGGAATAATGAACTCGAAAAAGATTCATAAGCAAGTAGAGATTAACTCAAGTTTATTATTCAGGAGATTAAAGAATGGTCGGGTCAAGTCAGATACGAGGTATGGGACTTCATCTCAATCTCCTTTCGTTGAGGCATATTTTATTTTATACACAACTTTCCTTTATACGGTGTATAAACCCCTTTGACTTTTACGTTTATTCAAAAGGAAACTTTTTTATACAAAGCGTTTACTAAACGACAAAAGGGAATGTTTTTGTCGTACGTATGCGGCGACAACGACTTCTCCGCCGTCGTGACCGTTATTTGAGTTTTGGCTTCCTCTACAAGCCATACATTCTATTTAAAAGAAAAATAAATACCATGTTTTACTTTTCTTTTATTTTGGTATTGAAAATGTTTTTCATAATGTTTTTATATCAATGTATTGTATTGATATCTCGTGATTGAAATGTGGAAATTTTATGTTTCCTTTATGCATGTTTTATGTGATATGATTATGTTATCGTTCTTGGGAATTATTATGAAGACGGGTGGTTCCGTGATAAACTAAGGGCGGGTGAGCCCGTTATAGCTCTCCAATGCATTGGGTAATGCAAAGGAGTGAAACGTTACGGTTTCTCTGAAGAGATTTATGGAATATACTATGATGGGTATTCCAAACGTAACCAAGAGGGTTACTCCCTACGTAAGAATGTTATGGCTGCCTCAAGTTACCTTTATGTCTTATGATTTCTATGATTTATTCATGATTTTATGAGGTATGTTAAAGTGCCTATGTTTTATGGGTAAAGTATGATTTCATTCTTATGTATATATGAACTCATTTTTCCTTTCCATGTTTTTTATAACCCATACTGAGCTTTTTATGCTCATCCCATGTTTTTTTGAAATGTTTTTTCATAGGTCAAGGGAAAGGTACATGATATGATGATAGTGTCAAGGAAGTGTCAAGAAATAATCCATGTTTTAATTCAAATGTGTTTTCCATTGATGGGAATGAAGAATACTATCTTTATGTAACCACTTTGTTTTATATGTGGAATGTAATGCAAGTTTTATGATCTAATTCTCTAAAACTCTAAACCTGAAAAGATCCTCAATGTGTAATATTGTAATAACTCAAGATTAAGTAAGTTTTAAGGCTGGGGACTTATAATAACCCTATATAAAAAATAAGGATCATGATATTGGATAAATCAACCAAAAATCAACTCCATTACAATATATAAAAGTAAAACAAAACCATAACAAAATGCATGAACAATGTCAACACCTACAAATAAATTTCCACAAAATAAAACCAATAGGAAAATTGTATGATAGCGACTCAACAATAGTTCCAAAGCACAAGATATTAATTTCTATCTTGGTCCCCAATATTCTTTAGGAAACCTACAAAAATTTGTATCTATGTAGGGTGATAATAACAAGTATACTATGTAGGATCATACCCAAGGTCTCTCATGAATATGTTAAAAGAGAATACTAATGCACCAGTGGATAAATAGTAGAATCAATATTAACCTATTAATGTTAAATAAAAAATATTTTCCTCAAAATGTAATTATAAACAAATAACACATCCAATATAATAACATTGTAATAATAGAATATTAACAAAGGAGACCCACAAATACTTCACCACTAGATTTCTACTCTCACATCCCAATGTAAAACATCCTGTTATCTCATCCCTTCCATGAATATTTCATTAAATATACATACATAATTCATGTGGTTTAAGACACATCCATACCTATCTCAACCTCTCATAGGGTCTAGCATCTAATTATAACATCATCCATGTCACACATCATGGTCTCAACATGGTACCCATGTATCATAATCAGGATAGTGGGGTGTCATGAACATGAAAGACATCGACCTAATTACCTAATAATATCATCCATGACCCCCACCACATATCACATCCTCATCACCACTAGGTAATCTCCAACACTGAGCTGTATCACTAAATGGTAATCTACAACACTAACCCATCATCACTACTAGTTGTGGAAGAGTGGAGAAGAGGGGGTACTCATCCATATAATTCACCACTAACCTAGATATGGGGGAAAACACTCAGCACAAAAAACATTTGGGAATTAGTAGGGTTTTCCAACTCAGCTGGGTGTTTAAATAAGTAATATATTATATATGGTAGAATAATGGTGCATAATACCCAACCTATAGGATGACATCAACTGTGCTATAATTCTCCACATCACTACAATAGCACCACATGATATGTATGAAATTAAATTATGCCTATATATGCATCACACCATACATCCACCACACATAGAAAAAATATTAACTTTCACTTTCAAGTTCCACCATTTTATAGAATTAATGAGTTATCTACAACATCTGTTTACTGTGTCATTTCATTTCACGTTAACATAACCCATACACTTATCATATAATTCATTTAATCCAAAAACCACATTTTCCTTCGAGTCTATTATTATTTATTATATTTATCCCTTTATTATTCTCTTACCAACCAATAACTTTAAAGTTTTACCAAATTTAATTTCATTCTATGGATAATTGATAAAATATCACATTCACACCACTCAACAGCTCATCACCCCACATCAACCATCAACACAACACATCCCAAGCCAACTAATCATCCCTTTATTACCCAATATATTCCATGACCAATACAATCACCACCATCACCACACAACACCCATCAGGGTTTAGAGAACCATAATAGTAAATACACAC
Source organism: Viscum album (assembly GCA_963277665.1). NCBI lineage: Eukaryota > Viridiplantae > Streptophyta > Magnoliopsida > Santalales > Viscaceae > Viscum > Viscum album. Next base: position 45,803,320 of record OY728162.1, read on the forward strand.
CAACACTATATATTTTCCACAACACTTTATTATAGATTAAATATAAGGTATTTCATTACTTTACTTCTTTACACAAAATGGGTATTGTGAAAAAATGCATCTTAACTTAGTAATTAAATTCTATAACCATATATAAGTGTTATCAATTTTATTTAGGTTTAGTTCTAACAACCAAAAGGAAAAGGATAAATTCAAACAAGAAAACACAAGAAAGGCTCCCCAAAGGAATGATTTTCACTAATGTAAACAATTATGCATTATAATAAAGAAAATTTCATAAAATTAGTAAAAAAATGAAACTTATCCTCATTTTGATCACATTAAAAACTTGAAAATTTTTTATCCTCATTAATCCATACAATACAATCCAATAAAAGTAATTCAATAGCATAAAATTCATACATATACACAGATTTAAGGAGAGAACGAGGATCCACTGCCAAAAAGAATGTTTACAAACATGCTACATCGAAAATGAATGGGGAAAATAAGATGCTTCATAACGTTGATATCCTGAAGGTAATGTATTAATCATTCATTAAAATTTTATATAAAAGGGGAAACAAATTATAAACAACTTACTACCTTAAACACCACTCACAGTTATAGAAAATAGATTATATACCAAGTTGTTAACACACCCATAAAAATGAATAATGAGATTCCTATGGATACAGAGGGATTTTCAGGGATCACTAACATTATGCTAGTTTTTTTAGAGTTGAAAAAATAAGGAATAATCTAAGGGGAAAGGTAAATACCATTATGATATAGGACATGGTCTTATAAAAATTAACATGGTTTATATTCTATTTAATTTTCAGTTGAAATGAACCTAAAATGCATTAAAATATTAAGAAATCAATTATATGAATATCAAATCTAAAAAGGCCATTAATTTCCTATAATTAAGGAATTAAACCCATTTTAACATTAAAAAGGTGTATTCTTGACATATGTGGAAGAATAAGAAATTATGAAGAAGAAAAAAAATTTCCTTTTGTTACTGTTAAACCCAGAAAAACATGCTATCACCAAACTGAATTTCAACTACCAAAATAACTTTTTATTTCCAGAACAACTTCCTACCACCAAAAAACTTGTTTCCACTAGACCAACATTTTACCTCCAAAAAAACATGCTTCTGTAAGAACAACCTTCCACACTAAGACTAAGAAAAAACATGAGAATTTCAGGAAAAAGAAGACCCCAAACACCACCATTTCACCTAATAGTTTTGGGAAATCATAAAATAATGTTTTTTCATAAATAAGAAATTATAATAGATATCGATCAAACAATTATCATCATTAATAATTAATGGAAAACCCAAAATGAAAGGCAGGGGTCTAAAAAATCATCTCGTGTGTGACACTCATGATCTTATTACACCAAAAAAACTACCACTGACCAAACACAATGAAATAATAAAAAAATATACAAAAAATCCCAATGAACCACATCACTGCACCCCCAGGAAAAACACTACACCATCTCACACTAGCCACTGTCAACTTCCCCTCCATGAAACCATCTACACTATCATTTAAACCTCTTTATAGAACAATCCAAAATCAACAACGACTACAACATAACACTTCCCTAGGAACAAAAATTAGGTAATCCCACCATCTTTATCAAGATATTGTCTGATTTGGGAGGTACTGAATCACATTTATTGTTTTAAGATGTTTCATAAACATAAATCATCTAAATTGGGAATGGATTTTCCCTTCTTTGTATTTTTGAATCTATAATGCATATCAACAATATGAGATGAGAGAATGATTCATAAATTACTAACATCCAAACATCACATAATCAAATAAAAATTGATCAAGGAAAAATATATTCGGGTACTCAAATTGCATCTACATCTCACTCTCCAATGTACTCTCCTCCAAGCCACCATGCCTATATAATAAAAGAACTAAGGGGTTTTACACGCAACACATTCATTGGATGATACTAGATCTCTATTGGACACTCCACACACATCAAATCACCCTCAATATCCATATATTCCCATTTATTAATGTTAGATTAATCATGAAGATACTGATGAATTTTGGACAAGTTGAAGACATTTTGGATCCTATCCAACCACGGTGGAAGCTCCTACTGATATTCCACCTCACAAATACTACCAAACACCTCAAAATTCCTGATGAACAGGGGAGATAGATTAATACCTATTCCAAACAAGAACTTACCCCATTTTAGGGGAGAGGCTGAAGAATACATGGTCAACGAATTCAAACTCCATAGGTCTATACCTGTGATAACCATAGGGTACATTATGATCATTCTCCACCCTTATCCACTCTTAGACCATCTGGATCTTCCAAGCCATGCACTTCACTACACCTAGTCCATGAACTATTGAATCCCAAACCTATGCCCATAATAATGTGTAATGAAACAGATGCCCAAAAAACACCTCAAATAGGGCCATGTAATTGGATGAATGATAACTAATGTTGTAGGAAAACTCATCCAAGGGTTAGTGATTTACCCATTATCCACAAAAATTCAAAATACAGGCTCGCAACATATCCTACAGTATTTTTATGGTCCACTATGTCATCCAATATTTCTAAGGGTGAAAAGAAGTGAAAAGGCACAACTACGAGAAAGAGTCATGTTGTAATAACCTCTAGAATCACAATGTAAAATGAAGATCCCAGCTAGATATGATGTACCTTGTTACCCCATGAATCCAAAACACATAAAAAATATACCACCCTTTAAAAAATTTATCACACTAAATTCATGAATTTCCAAAAATCTATCTAACTTCGTCTGTCGATCCATAGCCACCCAAACTCAACCACATCCTCCCGAAGCCCCTGGCAACCTAGTGGAAAAATTCATCAAAATGTCATATTAATTATATAGGAGAACATCCAAGTGTTATAATATCCATATATGATTTCAATGTTCAACCTTCACCAAATAACAGACAAAACATTATTCCAAAAACTCTACCACTTTCCACTTCAAACCTATCCACCAATGCTACCACCTCAAGCCATGATACATATTATACACATAAGGATGTATCTATATGTATGATCAATTAAACTCATGTAGAACTCCATCACGAATCGCCATTGGAACAAAAAATATTCCATGAACAAACTTATGATTTTATCTATCTTCTAACCATCCCTCTAGAGAATTTCCATGACCAACACAGTGTCACATCACCTCTACCTCAATGTTTCCCCACTAAGACTCATCCACCAACTACATAAAAGATGATTCTGATATAATTTAATAAAGGAAGCCTCATTCACTACATTCCCCCAATTTAAAATTCATCCTGATGATATCTTTCATTCATTTCCAAATATCGGTGGACTACGGATCCACATCTCCTTGGGACATTAGACTCCACACATCAGCAACTAAAATTCCCTTTCCTTGGGTATGGGAGATCTCAAAATAGTAATCTTGGAGAAAATCCAACCACAATCAAAGGTATATATTCAATCCCCACAGTGATAAGTTATATTTTAGGCGCTTGTGTTTCTTGAAAATCACAAATCATGCATCGATTAGGTAAAGCTACAATGACGTCAATTAAAAAATACTGCTTCCAAAGCTAGATTTTATGTTATAAATTTATAATTATGGGGACATAAATACCTAGACCCATTGGATATCACTTCTCTATATTGAATCATGATCACACCATCATCTAAAAATAACTGACATTTAGAACCACAAACATCACACCCTCATGAAACTAATTCCTTGCACCACTAATAAAACATATCCTTTTAGTAACCAAATTCAAACAAACACTAATCTTTACAAAAATTATTATAGTCCTTCCTGTTAAAAAATGTTAGTGGGGTAGTAATACAAGATAAATCAAATTAAATACTTTGATAGTAGTCTGTAAGACCAAGGAAACTATAAAACACTAACACATGCTTGATTTATTCTTAAGAAACAAATGTCTCGATCATTGAAGGGTCCACAACAACACCCTGCTCATACACCTCATGCCCAATGAAATACAACTCTTACATCCGGAACTTACTCTTTGATACTTTTCCATGGAGAAGGTAGTGTTAAAGGACCATCAATATAGATATGAGATGATCAAAATGGTCCTCCTATGATATCGCATGGATCAATATGTCATTGATGAACACAACTTTGAACTGGTCTAGAAATTCACAAGACATGGATTTCATGATCCCCATAAACACAAATGGTTCATTCATGACATCGAATAGAATGATGAAGAAATCAAATTTCCCAAACCTACAACTATAAAAATTCCTTCGGATATCTTTATATTTCACCCACACCTAAGGAAATTCAGATCGTAACTCAATCATTAAAACCCAACTGGCTCCCTTCAGCTAGTCGAACATATCATCAATCCTTAGGAGGGGTAAAAATTCTTGATTATCACTTAGTTTATCCTCTGATAGTCTATAAAAAACCTTATAATTTCATCCACATTCTTGGAGTACAACATTGGTGAACTCCAGATATATGTACTATGATTGATGAATCCCCTCTACATCAGATCATCAATATACATTCTCTACTAACATTGCTCTGCATGAACCATTTGATAAGGAACCATAAAAATCCAAGATACGACTGTATTAAACTCTATATCTTTTTTAGGGGGTAATGTTAGAACATTAATTAGAAAAACATAGTGGAACTCCTCCACAAACCCAGAAAAACCCTCAGAATGAGATTCTGCAGACAGCTTTACCAACTAGGATACATGTGGCTCAATCTTCTCTCCATCCATCTAATAACTCTTCTCACTAAAAATTCCACTCATTTTCTCTATACATTATAAAATGAAAATATCCACCAAAATCACTCTATGAAAAACTACATGGATTTCATCCAATATATGCCAAAGATAACATTGTATGGTTGTATCTATTACAAAATAAAATCTTACACTGACCGAGGTTACCCCATCACCAGTCTATATCACAGAAACACATCAAACAAATAATTCTGATCTACAACTAGTGTGTGTATAACAATAGGGGAATTGGATGACTCTCCACATTTATTCCCCAATTAATAACCCAAATAAAGAGAAAAAATTATTGTGAGGCTACTAAATCAAACAAGGAAAAAACAAGGGTGGATGATATACTGATCTTACCTTATAAAACCATTATCCACACTAAAATTTCTTCCTCAATTACATGAATATTCCATGTTCCATATCCATTTAAACTATTCATGCATCCTCCATAACCACACTTAGTCTTATATCCATGAGGAAGGGGATTATCACAAGGCTTACCTCTACCAACTCCACCTACCCTAGGCTAATAAAAAAATTCAGTGGTCCCAAAGGCTAGTTATGAATCAAAGGAAAATATTGTTACAACTATAGGAAACGGAAATGAGTGCCCATGTAGTATTTTTATTCTTAATATGTTGGTCACTAATCCTGACTATGAACATGAGCTCTATAGATGCAATAATAAAATGGGAAGCTACCGGTAGATTATCAAAAGGAACCATCCCCATTATGGCATGAAAAAATATTTTGATGTCTATTTCCTGCCATTAGGATCCCCAACCATCAATACATACATAATCCACAATCTGAGGTTCTTCTCATAAATATTCCCCACTAGCCAATACCTTGAGGCTCACCTCCCATGGAAATCATTCTCTCAATAACATCCTCCTTTATCTTCACATAAAGATATGTAGTAATCATAAAATCAATGACTAAATACCTGAAAAATGGGTGTAACAATTCATCCAAACACAATTAACAAGGCTCCTCATCTGGAATGACATTAGGTAAATAATTTAAGAGATCCATGAACTTGATCCCAAGTTCTCACACACTTAGATTTCCATGCTGGAGATAAAGACGATCATGCCTCTTTTTCACATTCATTGTTTCTGACAACATCTCTAGATGAAACTATTACTATATTCCATCCAATGAAACATTTTCCTATTTCTATGCACCAAGATACAACACCCATCACTTACATGTGGCTTCCTCATTTTACCAACTTCCAAAAAAACAAATCTTGGGTTGAGCTCAAATTAGAATGAAATTGATGTCAAAATCCTCTAAATAACATTATAAATCATTATCATACCCCCCATACCTCCCCAATATCAACCATTGAAAGGATCAAAAGGCCCATTTCCATTTCTCAAACTTATCTATTGGGTCAATCCCCTCGATATTTGACCATATTATAATACTAGACCACTACTGCATGTGCTACTTATAGATGATGACTAGGATTAATTCCTATGAAAAAATGAGAATCCCAAAAACTACTATCTTTGAATGTTATAAAATTTTATTTAATTAATTACATTTTAAGTTCGCAAATTCACCCCAATTTTATCAAAAAAACATGCATGATTCATGTACCTCTCTCGGGTCTCTACCCTTCATACAGAACCACCTCACATTGTCATTTTGTAAGCTCAGAGTCCTTAGATAAGATCATGGAGGACCCAAAAATTTCTTGTACTAGTTGGTATTTGTGAACTATGTCACACACATCGATCAACTAGAACTGCCTCCATACCAACCCATGCAATCCTCATAGTGAAAATATTTGAAATCCATCTTATCCTTCAATGAAAAAATTGGATACCACTATGTCATGACCCCCACTTTCTATAGTTACACCTACTATATCAGTAATGAAATAAGATACATAATGAACCTAAAATCCTACCATCATTAGGTTGGAGGTTAGCAACTAAAACCAAGGGTATAAAAAATTCTCACATATAGATGGAATTACCCTCTAAAAAATAAGCATAAATAGAAAGGATAAATAAAAAAATTAAACTCCATTTAATAATATAAATTTAAACCAAAATCATCCCAAATTTATGAAAAAATTTGACAGATACAAATATGAGTCTCAAAAATAAAACTAAAAGTTAGATTATACGAGAATAACTTAACAAAATTTCAAAAACCCAAGCTAGTAATGATGAAATCGGTTCTCAAAGTCCAATTGGAAATGTAAAAAATATTTTTAATATAATGAGTGTGAGTATAACATGTATACTCAGTAGGATCATATATGATGTCTCTTATACACCTATAAAAAGATCATATTAATTCACTTGTGGATGAAAATAAGAACCAAATTGCACCAAACCATGTCAACTAACCAAACCCATATTCATCATAAAAAAACTCACCAAATAATATATCCAATATAATAGTTATAATGGACAAGAATTTTATAAATTATATTCCATTTTTAATGAATAAATATATTATTAAAATTGTAGTTATAGAAAAAACATGCAATATTTGGTTAATTTGGATTATTATAAAATATAGCATGTCATATTTAAAAGACTAGTATTCATCTTAACGTTATACATCTTGGGTTGATCCTACCCTCACAACCATAAATCCAATGTTGGTTTGAGGGGAGTTTCCAAATTTATATGCATATAAATATAAGAATATCACTTTAAAAACCCAATCTTGTTTTTCTCCTGTGACACAGCCGATGGTTTAGGTTATGGCTGAACCCTTCCCCCTTTCTCCCCAATCTCAGTTTTCACAAAAATTATTGTCCTATGAGAATGATGTTATTTTGGTTTGAATTTATTCCCTAGAGTTCAGTCAAGGTTCTAGGATGATGGATATCTCCTTGGTTTCTCATTTCGGGAAGCGCCTCCCCTCAATGAATGTCTTTGATAGATTCATTTCCACTACATAAAAGTTACATGAAAAGGAAATTATCTGGATTCTTGATTCGAGTCACATATTAATCCAGTTCGAAAATGAAGAAGTCATCATCCACACTTTGTCCAATGATCCGAGAGTTTATTTAGTTTTTTCATTTTCCCTAGTTAGACTATCTCCAACCCGCACTATTTTAGCAAGAAAACGCTAAAATAACGCAGTGAATCTGCTCCACCCATGTGAAATTTTCAGGACTATTTTGAATTAAAACTATAGTAACACACTATATTTGAGTCACCACTATTCATGCACTATCTTCTTTTCAAGATTTAGCACAAAATATGGCACTGGATGGAGATCCTTCCACTATTTATATGCTATTTTAGAGTAATGGGTACTGAATTTTAATGATTCACATTGGAGATGATATTAGATGGTCATTTGATTTTCACATATAACGCAATTCTCTTGTGATAGTGATCTGGATATCTCTTCCTAGCCTTCCCCTAAATTATCAAAATCCAGAGGTCATTCGCTTGATTAGAAATATTGTGGTACATTTTCTCTGCTTAGACACCCTTACCTACACATCTTTTCATGTGGTCTGTCTGAGGATTTGTATTGAATTCAACGTCTCTAATACCCCACTGGATTAAATCTTCATTAATGTTAAGGGAAAACTAAAGTGGTGTCAAAATTTATTCTATGAATCATGGGTTTCTATTTATTCAGTTTCTTGGCATCTTGGTTATGATGTTAGTAGATGTCGGTGTGGAGTGGTTTTCAATTCTCGTGAGGTCTCTCCTTCTGTGGTAGAAGATGTAGAAAAGACTAGACTCTCTAATTCTAGTGTAGTGTGAAAATTGGATGAGGTGGACCTTCTCTAATCTATCAAGATAGGAATTCCTTCAATCACCGAGAAGGAATCGTTACAGAGTATTTCTAAACCATGAATAGAGGAGGTGGGCTGGGAGGCAGCCTGGCAGGCTGGTTCGGTGCGGCTCGGGCCGGCGCGGGCTAGTGGTGTTTCACTGGGGCACACGGGAGGCCGGCAGAGGTCCGGCCAGGCATGCGGGTGGCCAATGGTGGTTCGGCACGCAGATCCAGCTCGATCGGGGTACCAAAATGCCGCGGGGGCGGCGTGGTTCGCGGAATCGTGGGAAGCACGGCCTTTGCCTGTGCCTTCATCGTCTTCAACACTACTTCATCGACATGCTGAGAAACAGCACAATCAAGAGCATCTGAGGGGTCAGGCCATGTTGGTTGGGCCCGCACCCTCCGCATTTAGGTTGGTAACACTTGGCTCCTCAAAGGGTAAGAATGATGTACAAATATTGATTTACAACCACACAATGATTCCTTTCCAATCTGAATAAGAGGTAAAGAAAAAAAGGAAAGTTACACAAAATAAATGCCCTACATTTGATCGTCGTTCGTTGATGGAGTCGCAGAAAGTAGATGAGAAGATCTTCATTCGTCGTGTCCGCCATGCACTTCCAAACCTGAGCTGGGTCAGCTCATTGATGATGATGTGGAAGTTGTTCGTTGAAAACATCTCATGACAGTTGAAGCTTCGAGGAAGAAGTTGAAGAAGGTCGGCGTTTTTCGTCCTTCATCCTTAATTGGGATATGGGGTTCTTTGTTGGGAGATTTCTCCCAATAATCCTCCTCTCAATGCTGCCACCAAAATGAATATGCCAAAAAAATATTAGATTGAAATATCAAATTAATGTTTGTCACAATATTTAAATTGGACTAATAAATTAGGTAGGCTTCCCTTAATTAATTCAATGGGTTGGCACAACGAATTAATTATTGGAGGTGAAGAGGCTCTCCCTCATTAATGAGTGAGAGTTGAGAGGTTTTACACTCCTCCATCAATAGGGGTTAAGCCCCATGTGGTCCCCACATCGTAACCTCTCGTGGGAGGTTATGCTTTGGTGGGCCCCACCACCATCGCCTCTCAAGGGAGGTTATGGTGTGGTGGTCCCACCTCCAACTTCCATGAGGAGGTTTTAACCACCAAAAACCCACATGTTGGCTGAAATAAAATAAAGTGAAGCTCACTTTATTTTATTATTTTTTCAAGAAAACCCAAAAGCTATCTTTTAAACTCGACCCACTGCTGTTGAAGTGAATGAATTCTTAAGAGAATATCGACACTGTAAGTTCAACGGTGCCCTTGGATTTCAATTTCGAGAACTGGTTCAAAATTTATAAAAACCCACTCGTACGTTTATTGAACGTATCCAAACAAAACATCAGAAATTGATTCCAGGCACACCGGGCCTTGGAATCATGCATTGTCAACTTTTGTGGACTCGTATAAAATCCATGAATTTATGAAAAAAAATCCATGGAATTTATGGGTCTTTACATTCTCATTACCTCAGGGATTTACGTCCCTGTAAGATACAACTCGAACTAAGGGAACAAATGGGGGTACTGAGCATGCATCTGAGCCTCCCGCTCCCATGTTATCTCCAAGAGGTTCTTGTGCTACCAGCGAAAGCGCACCATAGGTATCGACTGTCCACATAGGACCCGATCCTATCGATCCGCAATCTCCCCTGAAACCTCTGTAAAAGTCACCCCATCATCGACGTCCAAATCTCCACGGTGGATGATGTGAGAAGGGTCATGCACGTATCTCCTCAGTTGTGATACGTAGAAGACGTCATGCACCCAGTGAAACTGAGGTAAAAGAGATAAGAGTTATGCCACCTATCCAATCCTACTGAGGACCTGTAATGGTCCGATGAATCACAAAGATAACTTACCACCTCGACCAAATCTCTGTAGACCTCGCCGAGGTGAGACCCGTAGAAAGACATGCTCTCCATCCTCGAACTCCAGAGGTCTTCGTATCCTGTCAGCATAAGACTTCTACTAGCTCTGTGCAGTTTTCATCCTCTCCTGGATGATCCACACCTTCTCTTTGGTAGCATGTACCATCTCTGGTCTCACTAGTGCTGACTCTATAGGGTCTGTCCAGCACAAGGGTGATCTGCAAGGTCGCTCGTATAACGCCCCAAAAGGTGTCATCCCTATGGTGGAGTGATAGCTATTATTGTATGAAAACTCCACAAAAGGTAACTGATCCTCCCAAATGCGACCAAAGTCGAGGACATAAGCACAGAGCATATCCTCAAGGTTCTGAATGGTCCGCTCAGTCTGACCATCCATCTGAGGATGGAAGGTAGTGCTCAAACGAAGCTACATTTAGAAACCCTCCTACAACCCCTTCCATAACCGAGAAGTAAAGGGTGCATCACGATCAGAGATAATAGTAGAAGGTACTCCATGTAGCCGCACAATCTTCTGCACATATAGGCATCCCAATATCTCTATTGAACCCTGCTCTTTGATCGATAAGAAGTGGGACGACTTGGTGAGTCGGTCAACGATCACCCAAACCGAGTCGTGACCCATGGATGTACGTGGAAGTCCTATCATGAGGTCCATAGATATACCATCCTACTTCCACTCTAGGACCTCTAAAGGCTGAACCATGCCTGCTGGTACTTAATGCTCCACCTTCAATTGCTGACAAGTGAGGCATTGAGAGACAAACTACACTACTGCCTTCTTCATACCTGATCACCCATACTATTGTCGGAGGTCCTGATACAATTTCGCCACTCCTGGATGTATCGCTATAGGTGAAATGTGGAACTCCATCAACACTTCTTCCTGAAGTGACACTGGTACCATGGTAAGTCCTCTAAAGAGGATGACATGCTCCCCGCCTTCTGAAAATCATCAGGTACTTGCCCTGTGGATATCTGAGCACGTCATGTCTCGTAGTTAGTGTCCCCATGTTGTGCTTCCCTGACATGCTGAAGGAGTGGAGGAGTGACTGTAAGAGACTGAAGGAAGACTACTCCATCTCTATCCACAAAGGATATTTGTAAAGTAGCCAGCTGCTCTGTCGCCTTGCCTAGAAGTTTATACCAGACCTCCTGCTGTGTGCATCTGCAAAAATGTTCCCCTTTCCAAGAGTGTATACTATCTCGAATTCATAGTCCTATAGGAACTCAAGACAACATCATTGTCTCAGGATCAGGTCCTTCTGAGAGAAGAGATACCTGAGACTCTTGTGATCAGTGTAAATGGTAAAACGTTCGCCCATCAGATAGTGTCGCCACATATTCATGGAAAAGATCACTGCTGCTAACTCCAAGTCATGGGTAGCACAGTTCTACTTGTGATATCTCAGCTACCGAGAACCATATGCGATCACTACTCGCTCCTACATCAGGACACACCTGGTTCTGGTCCCTGATGCATCATAGTAGAATATGTACCCTATGCCTTCCTCTGGAAGCCTCAAGATGGGGGGTACTAGTCAGCCTCTGCCTCTACTCCTGAAAGCTCTGTCGGAATCTCTCCAACCATACGAAGGGTTGTCCCTTATTCGTCAAGGCTCATAGTGGTGATGCAACTCTAGAAATTTCTAGCATGAACCTCCAGTAGTAACCAACCAACCTAGGAAACTTCGTACCTCTATCACACTCCTGGGTGGATCCCAAGAACCTACTTCCTCAATCTTTTCTAGATCCACTGCAACTCCAGCCTCTGAGATGACATTTCCCAAAAAGTGAACCTCTGTGATCCAATACTGGCAATTTGAGATCTTAGCATAAAGTTAGTGCTCTCGAAGTGTGTCCAGTACTAGCTGCAAATGGTAGGCCTGCTCCTCCTCAGTAGTCGAGTAGATCAGTATGTCGTCGATGAAGACTACGGCGAAGCGATCGAGGTATGGCTGTAAAATTATGTTCATGAGTCCCATGAACACTATTGGAGAATTGGTTACACTAAAAGGCATAACCAAGAACTCATAGTAGTCATACCGACATCTAATGGTTGTCTTCTGCACATCCGCATCTCGAACTCTGAACCGGTGATAGCCTGATCTGAGGTCCATCTTCGAGAACTACTGTGCTCCCTTCAGCTGATCAAAGAGGTCATCAATCCTTGGGAGTGGGTACTTGTTCTTCACATTCACCTGGTGTAGGTGACGGTAGTCGACACAAAGCCTCAAGCTCCCATCCACCTTCTTGGTGAACAGAATTGGGGCTGCCAAGGGAGAAACACTGGGCTAGATGAATCCCTTCCCCTGTAAGCCCTCTAGCTATACCTGCAGCTCGCGAAGCTTCACGGGAGCCATCCGATACACTGGGGTAGATATTAGTGATGTCCTGGGGTACATGTCAATGTAGAAGTCCGCCACTCTATGAGGATTTAGACCTGTGACATCATCAGGGAAAACATCCGTGTACCTGTCTACCACTACAGGATAAGTCGGACTCTCCACTTCAACTGCTCTGAGTGTAAGGCAAGCCAACTGATGAGTGATCCATTTCACCCTCCTCTAAGTAATTCTGTCATGTGCTACAAAGGCTCCCTTCTCACTGGTGAAGGTGAACTTGGTCCCATCCGTGTGGACACACCGCACTTTTCACCTAATACAGTTGATCTGAGCATGGATTGTAGATAACCAGTCCATACCCAAGATGACGTTGTAAGGCCTCAACGTTGCTACTAAGAGATCCTAGCTAAAGCTCTTGCCTCTTAGAGTAATCTCACACTACCGGCACCAGTGTATAATCATCGATTCTGCTCCTGTAAGAGTCTCTAGCCATAAGGATTGAGCCAATGGCTCCGTCAGAATCTCCGAGCTTCGAATGAGGGCAGTGGAAATGAAAGAGTGACCGGTACCTGTGTCTATAAGAACTACATCTAAGGTGGAGTAGACATAGATCTTACCTCAAATCATCTCTAGAGCTCCATGATCGTAAGCCTCAGGTACCTGAAGCTGAGCTCCAGCCTTTCCACCTCCTCCCATTCAGTCAGGGTGGACCTCTTGGTGGTGGTGGCGGTAACACCTCGAAACGTAACCCACTGCTAGTTGCTCGACTAGATCCTCTACCATGTCTGCCTACATCTTGTAGACTGCCTTGATCGAATCTCTATGCTTTCCTGGGCGGTCCTTCGACCGTCTGCTGATCATTCGAACGACGGGTTGGACAGTCACGAGCCATGTGACCATGCCTGCCACATGAGTAACAATGCCCGCTCCTGGCATGTGTGTCTATGCCCCGGGTGCCCCATACAACTGATCCTGAGTCATGCCGTCATCCACCCATGGGTCTGGTCCTCTTGGACCTCTACGACATCTGCCTACTTCCAGCTACAGAAGACTCCACTGCATGTCGACTAGTGGTGGGTCTTGCTACTAGAGACCTCTCAGCAAAGAAACTCTCCACTAAGAGAGCTCTCTCCAACACCTCTTCCTACGTCGAGATGCTGAGGGAGATCATCGAAGCCCTAATCTCTCACCTCAACCCCTACTCGAAGGTATGGGCCTTGAAGAATGGGTCTTATACCATATCTGTGGAGTAGCATGAGAGGTCAGTGAACCTCGCTGAGTATTGTTCCATGGTCATGCTACCCTGCAGCAGGTGAGGTGGCTCCTATATGTGCACCGCATGAAGAGTCACTGGGAAAAACTCTGCTCGGAACAGGCTCTTGGAGTCTACCCAGAGAAGTGTCATCTTGTTATGAACCTGGAGCATCAAGCTCCACCATCTGCCTGATGCTGCCTATAGAAGGCTACGAGCAAGAAACACCATGAAGTATGCTGGTGTCCCTACCAGTCTGAAGACTCTCACTACAACCTCCAGCCAATCCTCTACTGCCTGAAAGTCCATCTCTCCCCTAAACCTAGGTGGCCTTTGGTGCTGGAACTCATGCAACGTGCTCAAGCGGTGTGCATCGTCTGCTTCTGGGGTTAGTGGCATCAGTGGCCCAATGGGGTGTGGTACCGCTGGTGGCTCCACTGGAAAAGGGCCCTGCACCGTGGCATTGTCGCTCAGTGGGCTGTCAGTGTATAAAACTCTTAAAACAGTCATTGGTCATCTGCGGGGAGGCATTCTGAAAGAAACATATGCGACACAGTCAAAAGATTATACATGGTGAGCTGACCCGGTTGAGCGGACTTAAAGAAAACCTTTGAAAACACGCACGCAATCAGTGTTTTCATGCACTGAGTCAGAAATCATTAATCAGGGTCCTTCTGTATGGATATGTTGGCCGCCACACCAATACTGGACTCCATGAAATGAGAACCACACTCAGTACCCTTAAAAGTATTTCTTCATAGAAAATAAAGATCATAGTCCTAAGTTCTGCGATAGAACCTACTCCATTGATACCAATTTTTCACGACCCGTCCCTCAGGGCCCATGTTGTTACTACCCCAAGCCTACATTTCATAGGCCAGGGGTTTGCGACCAGCACCAAAGGAATAAATCCCTAAACTGGGAAGGCATTGCCTTTATAACTTGAAAACGCACACAACAGAGTAAGAGCTAGAAGCAAATCACTAAGTAAAACTGTATACAAAAGAGTGATGATAAGTAAAGGGTCCAGAATACAAGCCCAATAGGATAGCACAAGTACAACTAAAAAAGATGTACAACTAAATAAAAGTAAAACAACTGCTAAATCGTCCTCTGGGAAATCCTACCTGAAGGGTAGGTATAGATATCATCCACAATGCTCCACATCCATCTGTATCCTCTGTGTACCATCACAGCATGTGGTCCACCTCTGGGTACTGTCCAGTCCTGCTACTCTCGGCCTCAGTTAGCGATGTCCATCATCTACAACCAACACAATGAGGTGCGGGCATAGCCCATGCAGGGGTGAGTATAACAATACTTAGTAGGGACCCCGAGACCCTCAAGGTCTCAAAAACTATTACAAGGATAAATCACAAAGTATGAAATCAATTGATAATCCCACTTAGGTATATGCCCATACATATACCTAAGTAATCAAGTAATCCATCTCAGTCATCTGGTAAACACAAAAGTTACTGACTCAGCTCAACCATGATTTTATTCTAGGGGTAGTATCAATCTGAACCATAGGCTGCTGGAGAAATTCTCCTCTATCGAGTATAGTGGGTCTACCGCATCACAGAGAGGCGCTTCCCACTAACCTTGGACTGCTGAGGTACTCCTCATGTCGAGTACCATGGGTCTTCCATGTCACACAGAGGAGCTCCCCACCGTGGGTCTACTGTGCCACACAGAGGTGCTCCCCCTCATAGCCTACTGAGGTACTCCTCCTATTGAGTACCGTGGGTCTGCTGCGCCACCAAGGCGCTCCCCACTGTGGGTCTACCGCGACACCAAGGCACTCCCCACTATTCCAGTAGAGTCAGTTCGAGTCAAACGGTTAGCAGTTGTCAGGTCTTAGCCAACTACAAGGTTCCCACAAAAATGCTCACTCGTCCCTGGTAGATCCGCTCCACAAGATACTGGTCAATGCTCCAACTACCATGAAGTACCACGAAAAAGTATCTCAATAGTCAGCTACATCATATAGGTCTCAATGCAATAGACTGCACGTCAATCGGACACCCTGTCTGTGAATTATTAACCATTTAGTCCCGCGGGCCCGGTTGGATTCATGCATGATCCAACCTAACCGTATATCAACTAAACCCTGAACTCCAATGGGGTATACTCAAAGTGACCGTCATGCTCCAAGAATACCATCACCACTGACGGTTCATCAAACGATCGTCTGGTGCCAAAGATATGGCCAAGAGAAAGTAAAGGCTGGTAGTGGGACTGAGTCCGGTCTGACCTGATCAGACCGACTCGGCCCATCTTAGTCTGGGCTGACCCGGTCTGGGTCGATCTAGTCAGACCTGTTGGGTCTTTTCTGACCCATTGTGTAGGCCAGCCTATTAGGTTTGGCCAGGCCCACTGGGCCCAGCCCAGCAGGTCGCATGGGCAGTTTGGCCTAGGCTCGGGGCCGGTTTAACCTGGAGCGTCGCGAGGGCACAGCCCGGCGTGGCGAGGCCAGTTCTTCCAGGGCGCCGCGAGGGGGGTCGTGACACCGGCTCGGCTGGGTGGCCACGAGGAGTCTGGGACGCCAGCTTGGCCAAGAGGCCGCAAGGGGGCTAGGACATCAGCTCGGATGGGTGGCCGTAAGGGGGCCGGTTCAAGGAGGTGCGGGGGGCGCATGCGGAGGCCGGAAGGCGGGCCAGTTCAAGGAGGCGTGTGGTAAGGTGGCCAGGCGGGCGGCTAAGCAGAGCACGACCAGGTGGGTCGGCGGGCGGCCACACAGGGCATGGCCTGGCGGGCACGCAGCTCAGGCAGGTAGGTCGGCAGGCGGCTGGGAGGTGGTCGGGCAAGCCAGTTCAGCGTGGCTCGAGCCATCGTGGGCCGGCGGTGTTCTGCCTGGGCACACGGGAGGCCGGCAGCGGTGCGGCCGGGCACGCAGGAGGCCGGCGAAGGTTCGGCCCGCGAAGCCGGATCGGTCAGGGCACAAGAACACCACGAGAGCGGCGCGGTTAATGGAGGCCATGGGAAGCACGGACTTTGCCCATTCCTTCATCAACAGCAACGCGGATTTGTCTACATGCTGATAAAAAACACAAACAAGATCAGCAGAGGGGTAAGTCGTTGTTGTTTTTGCCCGTACCCTCCGCGTTTAGGGTGGTAACACTTGGCTCATCAATGGGTAAGAAATATGAACAACTATTGTTTTACAACTATGAAATGATTCATTTCTAATCCAAAGAAGAAAAAGAAAAACGGAAAGTTACACAAAATAAACCCCCTACCTTTGATCGTCATTCTTCGTTCGTTGACAGAGTCGCGGAAAGTATATGAAGAAGTTCATCATTTTTCGTGTCCACCACACACTTCCATACACAAGTTTCATCGGCTCATTGACGACGATGTGGAATTCGGTCGTCGAAGACATCTCACGACGGTTGAATCTTCGAGGAAGAAGTCGAAGAAGGTTGGCGTTCTTCATTCTTAGTCCTTTGTTGGGAGACAGGGTTCTTTGTTGGGAGCTTTCTCCCAATAATCCTCCTCTCAATTCTGCCCCCAAAATGAATATGCCAATGAAATAATAAATTGAAATATCCTATTAATTTTTTGGCACAATATTCAAATTGGACTAATTAATTAGGTAGGCTCCCCTTAATTAATTCAAGGAGTTGGAACAAGGAATTAATAAAGGGAGGTGAAGATGCTATCCATCATTAATGAGGGAGAGTGGAGAAGTTTTACTCTCCTCCATCAATAGGGGGTTAAGCCTCATGTGGTCCCCACATCATAACCTCTCATGGGAGGTTATGTTCGGGTGGGCCCTACCACCATAACCTCTCATGGGAGGTTAAGGTGTGGTGGTCTCACCACCAACTTCCATGAGGAGGTTTTAACCACCAAACACCCACATGGAGGCTCAAATAAAATAATGTAAAGCTCACTTTACTTTATTATTTTTTTCATGAAAATCCAAAAGCTATCTTTTAAACTCGACCCACTATCGTTGAAGTAAAAGTCTTCATAAGAGAATACTGGCGTTGCGAGTTCAACGGTGCCCTCGGATTTCAATTCTGAGCATCGGTTCAAAAGTTATAAAAACCCGCTCATATGTTTACTGAACGTACCCAAAAAAACTTTAGAAATTGAGTCCAAGCACATCGGACCTCGAAATGATGTGCCGTCAATTTTCACAGACTCATAAAAAATTCTTGTATTTAAGAAAAAAATCCACAGAATTTCCGGGTATTTACAAATAAACCAATGCATTATGGGTTTAATGGTATGATAATGATTAATGTGTTAGTTGAAACATGATAAGGAATTAAAAAAATTATGATAATGATTGGTAGTTCAGACCCAAATAATAAATTATTATTGTGGTAATGAAATTTTTATTTAATGTGGCATGTGATTATTTTTTATGTACTCATGTTCATGGTTACTATGAAATTACTTTATATGGGTATTAGTCTTAGTTATACTAAAATTATTATATATAGGTCTTGATCATAGTTGTACTGAGATTCTTATATATAGGGCTTGGTCCAAATTTTGTAGAAATTATTATATATAAGACCTATGCTCGGTTGTGGTAAAATTATTATATATAGGTATTGATCTAAGAAATTTGTAATATATAGAGGGATATTCCCAGTTCACCAGTCTTTATTTTTGGGCTATACCCTGGGAGGGTTATAATAATGTTTATCATGGTTCTGTGACATACTTAGATATATCTAGTACTACACCAAAAAAGTTTTCATTAGCCCTAGGTGTTATCATATATCTTGAGGTTTGACAAGTTTATTTCATGATAAGTATTAATTTATTAAATTAGTAACCATGTTAATTATTTTCTTCATACACTATATACCCAGACTAGACTTTTTTAGATGGTGTTGGTGGCGGCCTACAGAGTTTTACTCAAACCCTATTCGAGATTCCATTTGGTACGTAGATAGATTTCACAGATATAGTTTTGGATAAGATAATGGGGCATTACATTTTTTCCGTGTTGTGGGATGGGTTAGATCATGGAGATGGGATAGACATGGGGCTCGATATTGGGGTCATTGGTGTCAATTGTACAGTCTACTAGCCTTTTCTTGTATGAAAAACAACATCTCCTTTGTATACTTTCATCCTATCATTACAAGATTCTATTTTTATTTGGATTGTTCGGTTTGTTTTTTATTCAGATTTAGTTTCCTATTTGATAATTTATATTGTTTTCCTTTACTCTTATATTGTTTTTCCACTATTATTACAACTCTATACTAATGGGTATTGTCTCCCCACTATATTTTTTACACCCTCGCAACTAGTCGGAAGCCTCCAGAATATCAGGAAGTGCACCTGAGGTCACATAAGAAATAGGCACGATCTCAGGAGAGTGTAATGCAATAGGGATTTTTT
Source organism: Viscum album (assembly GCA_963277665.1). Classification (NCBI taxonomy): domain Eukaryota; kingdom Viridiplantae; phylum Streptophyta; class Magnoliopsida; order Santalales; family Viscaceae; genus Viscum; species Viscum album. The sequence goes on from OY728162.1 coordinate 45,822,796, forward strand.
ATATATAATTTTATATTCATGTTACAGTCACATTATATTTTGGATAATTTTTCATTATATAACACTTTATATACATTATATTTTTGTTATAAGACATTATATAATGTTATATTTACATTTTATAACATAATAATAATTTTATATTTACATTTTATTTGTGTTATATAACATTATAATCAAGGTGTGACAAGTCTAATTTGAATTTCACACTTCAAAACCATTCATTTTCACCTTATTTATATTTATTTTACTGTGTTCTCATCATTTTAGTAAAATGTAAATATATTTTCATCATTTTATATTTTTTCAAAATTGTGTTATATGTTTTTAATTATGTAATTAGTAGTTAATTATATTATTAATTATTAATTATATTACATGTTATTTATAGAATTAATAACTAAAAATATAATTAATGTAATTAATAATTAACAATAAAGCCCCAGTGGGGGTGGCCCCGTGGTTAGAGTTAGTTATTAGTTTCAACAAAGGCCAAAGTTTGATTTCTAGAGGTTGTGTTTCACCATCATAATTACATGCCTTTTAATTTAATACCCTTGACAATGTAGCTTAGCATGGGGAGGGGAGGTTTTACCCAGTCAACTCCATGGGGTGAATTCGAGACCCGGTACCTTGTACAATAATAGGGGAATGGTTCATGCTGAGATGACCATGAAATCTACATGGGGTGGGTGCATTTCCTTTAAGAAATAAAAAATTAAAAATATAATAATAACATGTAATATATTTAATAACTAAAAATATTATTAATGAATCTAATAATTATTAATGGTTAAAGGCCATAATATTGAGTTTTGGAGTCTAATTAATAATTAAATACACTTTTAACATATTACTAATAATTAATCAAATAACTAACAAAAAAATTAATTAGCATAATTAATAACTAAAAACATTATTAATATCCAATAATATAATTAATAATTAACAAAATAGATAATAAATAATAATATATTTAATAAGTAATAATATAATTAATAAATAATAACATGATTATTTTAATTAATAGTTAATAATACAGCCCTCGTGGGAGTGGCCCAGTGGTTATGGTTGTTCACTGGTTTCGACTGTGATGGGAATTCAATTCCAAATGGTTGTGATTTAGCATAATAATTACATACATTTTGATTGAATGCCCTCAATATTGTAGGACAACATAGAGATGTGAGGTTTTAACCAGTTGACTCCATAAGGTAAATTCAGGACCTAGGGTCCAGTACACCCACAAGGGAATGGTATATACTGGGAAAAGCATGAACTATAAATGGGTTTGATTGTGTTTCCTTTCAAAAAAATAAAATTATTAATTATTAATATAATTAATGACATGTAATTAATTTCATAAAAAAATATAATTAATATTATTAATCATTAATATTCATAAAAGTCTAGAGTCATGAGTTTGGAGACAAATTAATAATTAATAATATTATTACGGTAATTAGTATTGAATAGTCAAATTTTTAATATTAAAAAATTAAATACCATAATTAGTTACTAATAATATATATTATATTTAATAATATAATTAATAATTTATAACATTAATATATTAATATATTAAGGTGTGTTTGGCATGGTTTGGGTTTAGCACACACCACTTTAAATTTTTTTTATCCAACCCTACCATCAAAGGTGTATATTGAGAAATAAAATTTACCCCAAAACTATTAATTAAATATTTTAAGGAAAAATGAAAATAAATCATTAATCTTATCTATGTTTGAGAAAACCCCTATATAGACACATTTGGGAACGCATTTTAACTTCTACGTTGCCTTGAAGTGTTGGATCATCATGTAATAAGGAAGGATGAAAACACATATATTTTAGTACATGTGTCATGATGGGGGAAGGGGATAGTGGAAAGGGTACATTTGTCTTATTGAAATTATTTACACTATCTAAAAAAACCCATGCATACTATTAGTTTTTATGATTAAAACTACTAATATATTATATATTAAATAAATAAGAAAAATGTGAATATATTATAATATTTATTTTATTTTTAAATTAAATTATATTTGTCTTATATAAAAAATATTTATTACGCATTACTAAAAAATAACCTAACAATATGTGCTTTAATTTTTTTTAATTATTTGAATAAAATGAACCAATTTTCGTAAATATTTATTATTGCATACATTTTTTTCTAAAATAAATTACATATTAATTTGTTTAGTATATTTTAAACCCAATTATATTTATAAATTAAGGAATTCTTATTTTGTTTAAAAAAATTGATTTATGTGTTTTAAAATAATTAAAAATAATTTTGGGAAAAAATAACTTTTTAAATCATCAATCAGTAAATTAATATCTTTTTATTGATATCTTTAAATTCATAGAGTTTTTTCAATTATATAAATCAATATCAAATAAAATTAACAAATTTTTTTACAAATTGTAATTAAACTCAATATTTTTAAATATATAAGAAATATTTATTTTCAAGATATATTAAAGTATTATTATTTAATTATTAATATTAATTTTATATTATTTGTACATAAGTATAAAAATATTATTACATGAAAGGGTATAAAATATTTTTCTGTAAACATAAAACATTATTATTTCTGTAAATATCATTATTATTTTTATATTTGTAGCAATTTTATTATTAATCTTAATAAATTATGTTTATACAAATTTGTTTGAAAAATTTGTTTCTATGAAAGGATAAAAAATGTTTTTTTTTGTAAAAAAATACAAATAAAATGTTAACTAAAAATGTTTAGGACCAAATTTTAGAGTGTTATTTCTAAAAAAACTTTTATAGAAATTTTCAATGAATATCTTAAATTAAAATTATTGTAAATATTTAAAAATATAAATTTTATTATTATATTTAACTAGAATGTTTCTAGTATAATCATTAAAAGTTTCTCTAAAAACTTTATTTTGACTATTCTATTTTATTTTTTAGAAAAAAAAATCAATGAAGATTACTGTAAGTTTTTATTTTACATTGTAATGTTATTGATGATGTTATACAAGAATTTCCAATAGAAGATTCATATGAATTTCTAGTGAAAATTTCAACTAAAATGTTCATGTGGAAGTTGAAAGTACCAATCAAATATTATAGGAGATGTTTCCATTGGAATGGTCCAATTGAAGTTTCACTGGAATTTCCGTTGGATGTTTCAATATAATTTTCAGTATAAGTTTACACTGTAAAGTTCAATAAGAATCTTCAATATATTTTCAGGTATAACATTCATTGGAATTTCCAATGGATGATTCACTGGAATTTCCATTATAAGATTCACTAGAATTTATAGTGAACTTTTCAACTAAAATTTTAAAGTGGTAGTTGTTGTTACTACATGAATATTTAGGTGGAAGTCCCTAATGGAATTTTTCATTGGAATTTTCACTATAATTTTATTGTGGTATATGAATATTCCATTGATTTTTTCTATTAGTAGTTTCCAATGGATTGTTACAATGGAAGATTCACTCGAATTTTCCATGGAAGTTTCATTCGAATTTTCATTGATTGTCTGCAGAAAGATTCAACTAATTCTAAAGTGTAAGTTGAATTTAGAACTTTAATTCTCATGTGGAAGTTTCCACTGGAATGTTTCAAAGGTTGTTTCACTGGTATTTCCTAATGGGGGAATCACTGGAATTTCTAGTGGTAGTTTTATTGGAATTTTTAGAGGATGTTTCACAGGAATTTCTAGTGGTAGTTTCATTATTATTTCTAGTGGAAATTTCAATGGATTTTTAAGTTACCGTTTTAATTTTTCAATGAATTATTACAATGTAATTTACTAAAGAATTTCATTAGAATTTCTAATAAATGTTTCAAATAAAATTTTTTAAGTGAAATTTAATTTTCTTATGGAAGTTTCCACCTTAATTTTTTACTGTGAGTTTCTACTAGAATTTCCAAATGGATTATATTGTAATTTTTTACTGTAAAACTCCCCTTAATTTTTTCATTAGATGTTTATATTTCATTTTTCCATTTCATGTTTCCACCTAATGTTTGTATTAAAAAATGATGATAAATTTTTTATCAAAACTTTCAGTAAAATATTCCACTAACATTTTTAAATATATATTTCCATAAAATATTTTAATGAAAGTGTCATTATTAATCATCATAGTTTATATTAATTTTTTTATGTTAAATATTTTTTGAAAATTTTCATTAAAAATATCCTTTGAATGTTCTAGTGAAGTTTTCTTTGAAAGGTCCACTAGAAAGTACACTAATAGTTCAAATGAAAATGTATCCTTCCTTAACTTTATTTTATCCTTTGTTTTCCCTTACCTAATATTTTTTTACACTTACATAAATTTATTTTTACCCCAAAATAACTTTTTTTTACCCTTACATATCGTTATTTTACCATTACCTAACAATGTTTTACCCATACATAATATTTTTTTACCCCTACTTAACATTATTTTTACCCTTACCTAACTTTTATTACCCTTATATTTCTTTAGTATATCATTATTTAGGTTTTTTACCCTTATCCTTAGTTTTCTATTACGTAACTTTAGTTTACCATTACATAAATTTTTTTCCCTTACATAACATTAGTTTACCATTACTTAAATTTGTTTTACTCATACTTAACATTAGTTCTACACTTCCATGGGTGTAAATGCCAATGGTGAGAAAACATTAATGGACGATGAAGGTTTTCATTTGGTTATCCCCCGGAAGAACAAGGATGTTCCCCCACAGTCGTGTTGGTGCACTCATCTCCTGGTTAGTATCCCCACTACATGTGGAGTATCCGGATAGCAGAGACGTTGAAGATATGGAATTGAGTTTTCCTTCAAACATTTATTATCTTATTAAAAACACATATGACTATTTTGGAAAGTCCTCAAATGTAGAACGTGTCATTGCAAGGGATAAAAACTCTTGTATCATTCCTCCAGAGGATCAGAAATGTGAAAGGCTTGTAAAATGGTTCTTCTCACAACTTGAGGCCTTCTATTTTATGATGGAGCGAGAGGTATTTGTCTTCAATGATTATATATCTCTCCAATAGTTGTTGGCCAGTAACATTGAAGATGGTTTCAGATCCAATCCAAAGATGGATTTTTAGGATCTATCTTGGAAATTTAGGATTTTCTCCATAGAGGATGAATTAACTAAATCATCATCTGAGGAGGAACATGTGCCCCCACAACACAAGATGTGGCAGAGAGGTTGCCACCCCAAGGGTAGGGGAAGATTTCATAAAAACATGGGAAATAGAGGGAATTCCAAGATTTAGCTACTTGTTTGGTGTGGACAGTTTGTACTCTCATTAGCCCTTCGGTTTTGTATGATTCTTTTTTATGAATAAATTTGGGTTCATGGATTTGGTTTACAAATCCATCATCATCATCATGTGAATTTTTTATTAAAGAAAAAGGCAAAAACACACAAAACAACACAAAGCATACCCCTGACCTCCTACCCGGAAGCCGGGAGCTAAGGAGGTCTGAAATAGTGAAGACCTAGGGCATCCCCTTTAATTAAGTTGACCCCCTCATGTTTCAAACTAGAAAAATTGTGAAAATGTACATCCTCTGGGCCTGAAATGACCTAAGATGCCAAGTGGTCAGCAACCTTGTTGCCCTCCCGCCAAGTGTGACCCACTCAGATGATGTTGTCGAGTAAAGGCTGACTGTTCCTGATGACATAGGTGAGCGACTAGGGGGAGACACAATGATCAATGAGGGACTTGTGCAACAGTGACGAGTCAGTTTCCGCTTCTGTGGTGATCATATTTCTCAGGCAACATAAGAAGAACCCGTAAAAAAGTGTGGGGCCTCAGCCTGTAAGGATGAGCTGTGACCCAGATTAATCGTAAAGGCCAGGTACACCGACCAACCGTTATCGTGCACAACCCTGCCTCCTCGCATAATACCCTGAACACGCGAGTCATCGGTGTTCAATTTTAACCCTCTAGTTGGAGGGTTCCAACGATCCCAGTTACCCATGTTCCTGCGGATCGTGGACGCCTCTAATGCCCCATACACATGTATACATGTTAAATATAAATATATATATATATATATATATATATATATATCTGTATGTATGTGTATGTATGTGTGTATGTATATCGCACGTACATGTGTATATATATGTACACATACATACATGTATACAAGTACAATATCTACATATACAAATACACAAAACACAGAGACACAACATAATGCCTGCACATATGTGCACATATACATTGATATAAATATATAAGTTGAAATATGACATATTAACAATATATAATTTATATTTATATAATTGATTGAATTATTAAAAAAATATTAATATATCATATTAATATTAATTATATAAGTGAATTTTTGAATTATTTTATATAAATAAACATTGATTTTTTAAAATGAAGATGATAATTTTATATACTAGTATATATTTTAAAATTTTATCAGTGCTAAGAATAGTGATGATAATGATCCATCTTTATCAGTACTAACAAAAACACTGATAAAGTGTACACATTAGCGCTGATAAAAGTTAGCCTTATCGACACTTTTAGTTGGCGTTGATAATGGTTAACCGTTTATCACCTATTTATGCTTAGCAGTGATAAAATCTTAGGTAATGCTTGGTAGTAAATCATTTAAATAATTTTTTTACTATTTGTTTAGATTTAATACACCTGTAATGGTATAACCCAGTTATGGAAAAAATATGTTAGAATCCAATTTTTCCAACTCATTTTAATCGAACGGCCTTTTTTATTTTAATTTTTTTTGATAAACGTGTTCGCATCCGGTCGATATATTATGTTAAATTGGTTAATTGGAGAGAGCGGAAGCAGCGGGTTAACTGGTCCCGTAAATCATGGTTTTTAATTTAATCAGCGGCCCGTTTAAATGCAGTAAATTTACTTTAATTTTGAGTTTTACATGCGTCGTGATTGCAGCAATTATATGGTGGCGTTCACTATAAATTCAGGCATCCAGCTTCTCCAAACAAGCGCGACCTTCTTCTCCACCAGCGTGAACGGCAGAAGTAACCTCCCCTCGCTCCTCTCCTCCTTCACCCGACTCCTCTCCACTCTCATGAGGATCTACCCCACTTTCACCTTTTCTATGTCCGCTGCGACCAATTTGAATGAATCTTAGATTGCATCCCGGCGTTGCACACCGTGGCCACCGGTCCCGTTACTCCAGAGGGGCGTGTTGATGCTGCCGCAGTGGCTGCACGGCGGCCGTGGCCGACCTGCCACCGAATCCTATAAGTACTCGGTCCTCTGATTCCTAACCTTCCCGGGAGGACCTTTGGGCAGTCCGCAGTTGACGTGCAGTCACTACCACAAATCGCGGTAAAGCCAACACCATACATTATTAGCATTATGAAAAAGTGCTAACTAAAAATGTATTATTAGCACCCATAAAGTTTCTAATATTTTTTTTAATCTATAGAAAATTATTATATTTATATTAAAAATTAATTTTTATTTATACACATTAAATAAAAAACTCATGATTATAATTAATATATATATATATATATATATATTAAAAAAGCATCTATAAAATTATAAGTATACATTTATGTAAGAATAAGATTATAATAAATTTTATTATATAATGAATATATTTATTATATTTATATTTATTATATTTATAATTATATATTTATAAATATATATAAATAATTTTAAAATAATTACAATTACAATTATAATTATAATTATATTTAAATAAATATATATTTTTGATGAATTTGTTCCAAAAATATATTGATGCGTGAGTATAATTGATATGAATACATTATGTATTCATCATGAATTAATGTTCATTTTTACATTACACCATTGTTATTATTTATTCATGTAGTCCATATGTAGTGACTCATTTTTTATTGTCTATATAATCTTCTAGGTATATGATTCATTCATGTTATATACAGTTATAATTATAATTATAAATAAATATATTTAAAAAGTGTTTATATATAAAAGTGTGTGTGTGTGTGTCTGTATTAAAAAATTGACGAATATTCATGTACATATTTTAATACATGTATATAAATATTAACAAATAATATATATAAATAAATATAATATTAATATTGATATTTATGTTTATAGTTATATATAGACACAAACATATTTTATAACTGCATCTAAAAATAATTATACAAATATGTATAATTACATATGTGTGAGTCTATATATGTTAGGGACCCTAAAGCATATATATAATTACATACATAGGGGTCGTAATGTATTTATGCCCTAATTTTAAAAAATGTATTAACTTAAAACTGTTTCGATATTTTATTTTATTTTTCCCAAAACTCATTAAAAAACTAATTCATGACTTTAATGACACCGTAATACTGCAAGAAATTCAAAAATAATTATATTCATAAGGAATCAATATTAAATATGATTTAAAACACTTGTAATTCATAAAAAATTAACGATCATGTAATGATTGATGATAAAGATTGAGAGAGATGGGAACTTTATAAGTAAATCAAATGATGGTTTTCCTCCTAGGCTCCATCCCCGCCTCGATGCTCCCTCAATTGATGTATATTCTTGGTGGAATTTGAATGGATTTGGGGGTTGAATGTGGGGCTACCCTCCAGTTGGTACACGACAATCACGGATCCCTTATTTGACTGCTAGCCACATGCATTGCAAAGAGTCTCCCCCAGCTCGCCCCTCCTCCACTACGGGGTGTTAACGCTGCAGTAGTGGTTGTACCTCCACCCCCATTACCCACGACCATATCTTGAGGGTAATTGATCTTTTGAGCTGGAAAGATCTAGGTAAACTAGGTTCTTCTCCTACCATGCATTATAATTGTTTTGAGGTATAAACTCATCCCTTATTGCAGCGCCATTGCTTAACGGTTCCCAATACACCATTGTTGCATGGTTCATGTCCTATGCGCCATTGATCATGGCTAGGGTTGACACCTGGCTCGCCAAGGGCGACAAAGTAGGGTGCAAACTGTATAACACATCACCCTCATTCCTTTCCGTAGTGCTGTTGCTTAACATTGGCTCTAAGGATCAATGACTCCTGGGAGCCAATGCTAAGCAACAACGCAGCGAAAAGGAGGGTGATGCGTTATACAGTTTACACCCTTTGTTGCCTTTCTTGACAAGTCAGGATCCCACCCTAGCCATGATCAAAGGCCAACAGGTTGTGAACCATTCAACATGGTGTGCTGGGAACCGTTAAGTAACTACACTACTGTAGGGGAGGGGTTTATGCCTCAATACAATTATAACGCATGGTAGGCGGCGAACATAATTTATCTGAATCTTGCCAACTCGAAGGGTCAATTACTCTCAATAAGCGGTCCTAGGTGATGGGGGCGGAGGTGCAACCACTGTTATAATGTTTACACCCCACATTGGAGGAGGGGTGAGGTGGGGGAGACACTATGCAATGCATGTGGCTTGCAATAAAATATGGGATCCCATCTTGTTGAGTACTGACTGGATAGTAGCCCGACTTTCAACCCCCAAATCCATTCAAATTGCTCTAAGAATATACATCAATTAAGGGAGAGTCGAGGCAGGGATGCAGCCTAGGGGAAGAACCACCATTTGACATACTTATAATGTTCCTGTCTCCCTCTATCTTTATTATCAATCTACCCATGACCGTTTAATTTTTTATGAATTACAAGTGTTTTTAATCATATTTAGTATTTATTACTTTTGAATTTAATTATTTTTAAATTTCATTCAGTATTGTGGTGTTATTAATTTCATGGATGAATTTTTTATTTCATTTTTTTAAAAATAAAATAAAAAATCGAAACGATTTTAAGATAACCCTTTTTTTAAAATTGGGGCATAAATTCATTAGGCCCCCCTATGGTATGTAATTATATATATTCATTAGGGCCCCTAAAATATATTGACACACACATATGTAATTATACATATTCGTATAATTATTTTTATATACAATTATAAAATACGTTTTTTACCCCTGTGTGTGTTTATATATATGTGTGTGTGTGTGTGTGTGTGTTTATATAAAACTATAAACATAAATATCAATATCAATATAAATATCATTTTTTATATATATAATATTTGTTAATATTTATTTACATGTATTAGAATGTGTGCATGAATATACATCTATTTTTTAATACAGACACACACACACACATTTATATTTAACATTGCATATACCTTTGTATAGGTATATGTATACCCATACATTCTTATAAAATAAATAAAATCTATATTTTCTTATTTTAAATAAATTGAATAATTTTTTTATTGGCATATGTTTTATATATTTATGAACATAAATATATTTGAATATTTAATTTCACAATTAATAGAGGAAAATCTTATATCGAGAGATTTTATCCCTAGATATCCATGGTTATTACGGCTTAGATCTTATGCCCCCCTCATCTATTTCATATCTACCTAAAAATTTCCTTTCCCATCTATATTTCGATAGTCATAGGTTCCCTTCTACTAAAAAGGAGGTTAAAAACTTCATCCATGGTGGGATTGTCGCAGATGATTCGATCCTTGAGATTGGGACCACCCACTATTTCTCTCTCTTCAAGGGTTCTATCTCTAGAGGTCTCCGGGGAAAGGGAATTCTTGCTCATGTGAAGGTAGATACAAAAGTTATATTGGAACGATTGGAGATGGGTAAATATATTTACTATAATAATTATATTTATTAATTATAAATAAAATATTTACAAATATTTATATATAATTTTAAATAAATATATTTAAAAAGTATTTATAAAACTACATGACAAAATTTAATAAAATAATTAGAAAAGAAAATATCCCAACTAAAAATTTAAATGAAATAAAACATTTCAATTGATGATTTGTTTTGTGTTAGGGAAACTCTATGATGTACGACACGATACAAAGGTGAAATCTTGGACCGCAACCAACTCTCGCTTCATTGGTGCTACAAAAATAGATCTAGAACTCCACCTATCATGCATCCCCGAATTCCCAAATAAAGGCGGATGACCGGACCCAATGGAAGCACTACCCATAGCACTATTATAGGTCACCCAAAAAAATCCATGCATCATCTCTCCATAACTAGATTTTAAACTCTGACTTTTTTGTTGTATCCTCGTTCGCCCGATCAATGGATTTTCTAGGGAGAACTAAGAAAATGTTATTCTTTTATAGGTAATTGGTCATGGAGGTGGTGGGGTGCTAGCTCACCATGGGAGGCAATGAAAGTCCCGTATTTTCCAATGCATCCCTGATGGCCTTTCATGGAGTTCACCCTAGAAATACCGTTTCTTAATGGTGGCTCCCGACAAACCACCACTACATTGTTGGATACTTGTGTGTGGTTGATTATGGCAGTGGTGGTCAAATCATCCTAGGAGTGTTTGGGTTTCTGAAATGACTCAGTGTTGGAGCCATATTTCAATGTTTATGGTTGCTTGTTTTCCATTTTATGGACTATATTTTAATACAAATTTTAACAAATCCCAAGGTTGAAATGGGGCTACCTACTAGTGGTAACTTGGTAATTATGATTCCTTTATTAGAATGATACCCATATGCATTTCAAAAAATATCCCCCAACTGACCCTCCCCCCACTACTATAGTGGCTTCACCTCTAACCTCAATCACCCACGACAACAACTTGTATGTAATTTTTCCTCATCTTTCAATCCTTTAGTCAAACTATTAGCTATATCTAATTTTTCATTTTTTATCTTATTGACACACATGATTCATGATTCTATAATATCTCTAATAAAATTTAGTCTAATATCCATGTTAATTGAGTTACCTTCATAGTCTGCATCTACATATCCAACCATAATTTAAGAAGTATCAACATTTTTACTATAACACAAAGACAATTCTGATATACATGAGATATAAAACAATCCACTTTAGGCCATTCTAGTGTGGCTTCCCTAGTGCAGCCATAAATCTTCTTAAAGTGAAGATTCAGTAGACAATATCAGGTCTAGTTTCAATAATATAGTACATAATTCTACCGACAATATTACCATAATAGATTTTAGAAATAAATTGAATATCATCATCAGTAGTGGGTGCTTTTGTCAAAGATGGTTTAAAGTGTCATACATGATGTACATTCACTGGTTTAAGAGATTCAAACATGTATCTATTTACAATATTTAAAATTTAAGAATGATGGGGTAAGTAAAGCAATTTATTTGGTCTATCTCTAATTATTTCTACACCAAATATTTTCTAAGCTTCACCTAGGCCTTTTATTTCAAACTTTCCTTTTAATAGAGATTTTAGAACAATGGCTAAACTCATATTTTTTAAAATGAAAAGCATGTCATGAACATAAAGAAGAAAGGAAAGCATACATTTTTGAGTTGATTTAAAATTAACACATGCATCATATTAGAGTAACAATCAAGAGGTTTCTTATAGAGTTCCTCGTTTAAATCTCCAGGCAAGAAGACAGTTTTAACATCCAATTGTTCAATCTGAAGATCACTATAGGAAACTAAGGAAAATAAAATCCTAATGGAATAATTCTTATGAATAAGGTATTTTTTTTTAGAATAATCTATAACTTCTCTTTGAAAGAAACCCTTAGAAAATAACCTTGCTTTGTACTTAATTTTATTTCCCCATGTTTTGTCTTCTTTTATTTGAAAAATCCACTTGGAATCAATTATCTTATCATTAGGTGGTTTGTTGGAAATGGTCCATATGAGGTTTTTTTCTTAAAGATTTCAATTCTCCATTCATACAAAATACCCACTTCTTTGATTCTTTTTCATTTAAGGCTTCCCTATAGATTTGACAATAGTCATATATAAGATCATGTTCCCCATGAATGGAATATGAATCCATATGATACTAGCTGAACCGATAAAGTGGTCCAGAGACTCTCATTTCTCTGTCTCTAGTGAATTAGTAATCCATATTAGTGGAAGAAGGTTCAGATTCAGAATATGAACTCAAAATAGACATAGAGGCAGCAATAAAATTGGGCTGAGAAGAAGGTGGAGTGGGTTGGATAACAACTTCAAAGTGAGCCAAGGGTTCATCTTCATCATCCTTTTCAAGGTCTAGATCACTAAACCATATGTGGAAGCCTTGTTTTTGGGAGAATATGACTTATGGAAGACTACATAAATACTTATAATGAATTTATGGTAACCCATCTTGTCAACATAGAGTATAAACCCCTTAACACCCTAGGTATCCCTAAAAAATAACCACATAAGAGCTCTTGGTTCTAGTTTATCAGTTTTATCATGAGCATAAGCTATAAAACCAAATAATATCAAGTAGGTATAGAAATTAGTCTTACCATTACACAATTATTTAGGTGTTTTTAATTGATTTTAAGAATATGGACACCTATTAATAAGGTTAAAAACAGTTCTAATTTCGCCTACCCAAAAATATTTAGTGAGACCCAAGCATGAAAGTATGCTTCAGACAATCTCTAAGACAATCTTATTCATTCTCTCTGCAAGGAAATTCAGTTGGGGTTCTTCCCTAATAGAACTATTCATTTTAATACTATCATATTTAGAAAACTAAATGAACTCAGTGGACAGGTATCCCATCCCATTATCAGTTCTCAAGTTTTTGATTTTCTTCTCAATTTGGTTTCCAATTAATGTTATGCACGTTTTAAAGGTTTGGTGGTCCTTGTTAGCCCCCATATATTTGGATGGATGTATTTAATGGGGATGATAGCTTTATATGAGGACCTATTGAAGGTGAACATGTTAGCTTTACCCATCATAAAATCTTCAAAAAATGAAAGTCTAGTAGGTGTGATGTCACTCAACATACCTTTCTTGTTAAGTTCCTCTAGTCCCTTTGAGATAACATGCCCTAATTTCATAGGAAAAAGAATAGTATTATTAGTGTTATTGATGTAGACACTACACAATTTATTTAATGGGTCTTTCCATTTAAGACATCCAACCCATTGATAAGATACCCCTTAATGATGGTTCAAGACCCCTTATAGATTTTAAGAAAACCTATTTCAGATCTAAAGATAACTCCCTTTTGATCTAGGACCCCCAATGAAATTATGTTTCTATGAAGGATGGAAACCCACCTTACATTAAGTAAAGTTATGATGGAATGATCATATAGTTCTAACAAAACAAATCCTCTTCCCTCAACCTTGATCATATTATTATTTCTCAAAAGGACATCACCTTCTACCCTTTCAACCAAATCTATAAATGACCCTTTGAAGGGAAACATACGAAATGAATAGCCTAATTCAAGGAACCACTCATGATTGAGTGTATGTATGGATACATTTAAAACATCTGCATCATCATAACATGAGTCAAATAGAAGGGAATGGTTAGTGGTATTTTTGGATTCTAACTAATGTTTGAGTTTATTACACTTGGGATTAGTTTACCCTAGTTTTCTACAAGGAAATCAAGTGATTTTTCTTTCCATAGAGCCAGATCTAGGTTTAGGGTGCTGACTGTTATTGCATTTTTCATAGGATTTTTTTTTCTTTTTTACCTTTTGTTTTAGTTATACCCTAGGTGAATAAGATCTCTTCCTCACCTTTGATTCTACGTTTAGAGTGTAGTTCTATAGAAATAAGGGCTGACATGACCTCTTTAAGGGTTAGTGAGTCTCATCCTAACATCATGTTTTTGAATAAAGTGCTATAATTATTATCAAGAGAAATTAAAGGGACCATTGCTTGATCCTTATCAATGATATATACATTAAAATTTAAAATATCTAACATTACCTTATTAAATTCATCATTATGGAATTTAATAGAACTATTGGATTTAAATTTAAATATGAATGTGTGATTTTTTTATAAATCATACCAAATAATGAAGTTTTCATGTATAATTTCTCTAGAGTAGGACAAATACAAGCAAAAATAGACTCATAAGAAACTACTCCTATAACTTTGTCTCCTAAAGATAGTTGTAAAGATCTATGATCTTTATCTAAAAAATTGAGGGGTATATCTATCTATTTAGTAGTGGTTTGTTCGGTCTCATTTATTATAATAATAGGTTTCTTAGGCCCATAGAGGGATTCAATTAGGTCCAGTCGTACAAGAATGTGTCTCATCGTAATTCCCTAAAAGTTAAAGTCATTATGACCAACAAAATTTTCAATTTAATATCTCACTGTTGACATGTTTACCCATAGATTAGATGTTGAGTTCTAGAGGAAAATGTTTTGCGTATTCCCCTAACTACCAACCAATCTCTTGGGTAAACAATGATTATAAAAATAGATACAAAATAAAAAGAAATGTATAAGATATTATGGATTTAAATAATTTTAATAAATAAGTAAAATGGAGATTTAATAGTGAGATCTCAGTGCAGAAATGAATCTATAAATCAAAACTGCAAAATAGAAACAAGAGTTTTAAATTGACAGCAAAAGAAAACCAATATGGACATGAAACCACTTGTAAAGGGGTGGGGTGAGACGTAGATAAGAAAAAAACCAAACCAAAAATGACCTAAATAATTTAATTCTTATATATTATACTGATTATAGAACCACAGTAATCAAGATGCAAGAAAAAAAATGAAAGAGAAAGGAACACATGTAGTATCATGCTTCAGTCCCGTGGGAACCTACATTCATGATAAGAACACCACCCAACACACACATTTTAATAATTATTGAAATGAAATATAACAAGGCTTAAAAGACATAGAAATAATTGACATAATAGACCAAAAAAATCTTTAATAATTGAAATCTAACATTATCAAAAACATGATGAAAATTAAACTTATAGAACCAAACATGGAGGTATGGCCATATTGATATCTTGGTGATCTTATAGAGGTTATGTTGTTGATCTATTTGAGATAAACAAGGGAAAATCTCACTTTGTCCAGGGTATTTGTCTTCGAATCTAAATATTGACCAAAAAATTCATGTGGAAGGATTTTGATGAGGACTCCACCATAAGTTGCACTCCAGTGATATGCATGGAGGTCGGCAATCCAACATATCTGATCTTCTAAATAAAAAAAATCCACCAACAGTAGTATAACTGATATAGATGAGTTGATAACTTGTGGTTAGGGAGATAAATTTCTTTTGAATCTATCCAGTAAATTAATTCATCCACATGTGTTGTTCAAATCCCCCTAACAAAACCATGAGCACCGTAACTGCTCAACCAAGCGAAGAGCACCATGAGTCCATCCTGAACGGACTATCCATCAGAAAATAAAACCTCTAGAAAAAATGGGAGGTGGGGATTGTGTGGGAGGAAATATTAATTAATGGAAATAAACAAGGAAAACAAAATTCATAGATTACTAGGGTAGAAAAAACCAAAAAGGCAGGCCAAACGTGAGCAGTCTGAGTACACACCACAAAAAATAGGCCCTGATATGAATAAATTTACCCATTACATGAATAATAAGATTGTTGGTTCTGGGTGCATCAGAATCACGGTTGGGATGCACCCCAATTTTAATTTTTACCATAATAAATAATTATTCTGGGATCAATCTAACGATGAACGCCAGTCTCCATAGAATAGAATCAAAGATTTAGATAAAGAAAGAAGAGGCCCGAAACCTTCAGAGAGGATCTTTCACATCATGTTTATAATTAATTTAATTAATTTTATAAAGAAAATAATACCTGGATCTTCGGTATTTTCTTCATTGATTATGTTGATCGTCCGGAATGACACTTACGTATTGTCTCGTTGTGCTTGAAAGGATCAAAACTAAAATTCCTCTAGTGGTGATCCACATGTACTCTGATGGCCTTCTATTAACACCAGTCATTCTCCAGGTGCTAGCACAGTGAAGCGAGTGTCTTTTGTCGGTCGTTCGTGATCACTAGTTATTTGGTCTTGAAGAACATCTCTTGTTCTTGAGAGGGGTAAGAAGAGTATTCGAGAGAGAAATCATTTAGCTCAACAATTATCAATTCACCAGGCATGCAGTTAGGTACATGGAACAATAAACGTACATGTTTATTTATCAACATGGGGATTCTGTTACAATATTTAATTGTTTAACAGAAATTAAATATATTTATAACCTTATAGAAAACCCATGATTTTAATAATAATACTATATCATTATTTATGGTGCACCAACTTGTGCAAAGAAGAATTATAAATAAAATTCTACATCACAAAATAAGAGAAGTGTTATTATTATTTTAACCTCTTACATCTAGATAAATAATTATTTACCATCTTGCAAATAATTATTTTGCTACCAAACCTGCCTTAGTCCGCTCAAACTCCACTTCAATGTATTGAAAACCCGAATAAATAAATAAATATTTTATTCACTTAAATAAATATTTTATTTAAAAAATAGTAAATAAATATTTATTAAATGTTCAATAAAATAAATAAATATATTTTACCCACAATCCTGTGAATAAATATTTATTTAATTTATGTAATCATTTTAACTTGAATAAAATTATTACACTTTCTTGAGAATAATATTTCTTAATTAAATCAAAACAGATTTTAACTAAGACCACTAGAAACACTTAGTGTGTGAACCTTTAGGATTCTTTCTTGTCGGCATTAGGCAATATTGCCTATAGTTCAATAGTACTATCTAGCAATGGTTCAAGGCACCCAATAGAAATAACTTATAGTCGCAACAACGACATCCACATAAAAATGCTCACTATGTAATATAATACCTTTTTCTAAAAATCTCATCATGTTGGTTTCATGATAGTGTCATTAATTTTTATGCTTGATACATCGTTCTCTGACTACCTGAAATAAACTCGTCATTACAGCATGGCCATGAAATTTCTTGGGAAGGTTCTATTTTAATCAAAGGGCCGAGATATCAACTTCAATAAATGGAAGGGAAAATAATTCCTTGACTTATACATTAATAACATGACATTCGTGATGCATCCAATGTACAGTAATTCCCACTAACTATCTGTGTGATGGTTTTCATTAGTAAATCAAAGTGCACAAGTCATGACACATATTAATGATAATCTTAAAGTCTAAGGATCATTACACATGCTTGTAGATAGGAATATTCAATGACATGAAAACATGAGGAATTCTTAATGGTGGGTTTGTTCTCATAGTCTCTTGTATTAGTGATTACGAAGTGAAAACATCATGAGAGAAGTCTCATCTGCTTACGAGTACTCACACATGATGGTCTGTATGTTCTGTGTATCATCATATTATGTCATACAAATGAAGAACTATATTTATGAATATTGTTACAACATTTCAAGGTTCTCATCATAGCAGGGAACATCCAATACCTTATCAATACAACAAATACTCTAGGAAATTATTACATCATAGTCATGAAGAAAAATGAACAATATGTAATAATATGTTTAATATTTAAATACATTAAATATCCATGTAATCAAAGTAGAAATAGTTGGTTCTAGGAAACCAACTATAACAAACTCCCACTTGGACTGGAGCCTTTCCAACAACATTCAGTCCACTAGACCTCAGATGATGATCATGTGTTTGCTGAGACAAAGATTTAGTCAAGAGGTCTGCCACATTGTATTCTGTGGAAATACATCGCACTGCAACTTCACCTCCCTGAGAAAAATCCCTCAAGTGATGATACTTCTGAAGTATGTGATTTGTCTGCTGATTTGACCTTTTATCTTTTGAGAGAGCCATTACTATAGTATTATCATAGTATAATGTGATGGGATCTTTACTACTAGGTATCACATCCAGCTCATGGATAAAGCTTCACATCTAATAAGCTTCTTTAGCAACCTCATAAGCTGCAATATACTCATACTCTGCTATAGAATCTGTGAACACACAATGCTTTGAGCTCATCCAAATCATTGCACCTACATTAAAAGTGATGATGAATCCCATTTGTGACTTCATGTCATCTTTATCATTATGGAATTGGCATCCTCTTATCCTATGATGACTAGTTCCTCATCTCTGATATAAACAACGAATATATCCTTAGTACACCTCATTTACTTTAGGATAGTCTTAACTGCCATCCAATGGCGGTCATGTCACATACATGACTTATTTTAAAGTTAAATTTAATTTAATTTTCATTCATGCTTTGTTTTAAGGGTTTCCCATGCTTTTATGGAGGAATGGGTGAGTTTTCATGAATTGGGCCAAACCATGAGCCCAATTCCAGATTTAAAATTAAATTTTTATTCCTTTATAAATCCTTAATTTTTCAACATTTTTCATCCATTCCAATTCCTAATTGTCATCCCTTGACCTATTAACACCACCATATTAATTTCGACCATTAAGTAATCCATAATAATGGTGTATATGGGTTTTTATTTAAGGGATTGGGCCTGCCTGAAAGACTATTTCCTCCATTAAAAATAAATTTTAATTCTTTAATATATCCTTTAATATTTTCATTTTTATGTGATTCCAACTCTCACCCAATACCACTTACCTAAGGAGCTCCCCCATTCCCTACTCCCATAATTTGGAGCACAATAGAGTCGCGAAAGTGGTCGAAACTTCTCTGGATTTCAGAAATTGCCCAGATTTGGAGAGGTAAATTAATCCTTTCAAAACTCCTTCTATTTTTACTCTTTTTTTCCCAATACAGTTCCTACATGATCTATTAATCCTTTTTGAGAACCTCCCATGAATGGTTGGATGATTTCAAATTCAGATATTGGTGGATTTTGGGTCGTTTTCTTCACGATTATTTTAGGTAAGTGTTTCTCTCTTCAATTACTCCCTTCACCTTAGGGTTTCCTCCCTATTTCATGAATTTATAGAATTTTCAGAAGTTAGTGTTCGATGTTAGGGTTTTATTTTATTTATTTTTGGTCAAATATTGCGTTCTAGGGCTGGATTTATCTTCCTTGTGGTGAGGCGGTGGTGCGGTTGATGTTTCACACCAAGTTTTCAGGGATTCGACACTTTCGGTAGTTGGTTCCATGTGTAAACAATTATTGATGAGTTGGATTTTTTTATTTATTCATTTTTCATATTCCTAATATGTTAGGTGTGGTGTGAAAACTGTTTATGATTAATTTTGATAAGTGTTTAATTTTATAGTTGAATTTTAACTTGAAATTGGGTGTTTTCGTGTGTAGCTCATGGGGTATTATTTGAGTGTATTTTATAACATATGGAATTGGGTTAATATATATTTTTTGGACTTAAAATTATGGTTTGGTAATGTATTAGTGTAATTTGGGCCAAAAAATAGGGTTTTTGAATAGGTTTTATGTGTAAAGAATTGTTATACTTCTTGAGAGTATTTTATGAAAATGCGTGTTTTCATTTGGATCATTTGTTGTATTATTCAAGGTGATTTTATAAAACTTTAAAGTGGTTTTATAAATGTATCTAGGGTTTCCAATTCTCTTTTATATAGTAATTGGTATAGTTTATGGTCTTAAATTTGGGTTTTGAAATGAGTTTTGTGTGAAAGACATATTTACAACACTTAGGTTCTTTTTATGAAAATTGTAAATGTTTTAGTTGGTTAAACAAAGTGGGAAAAGGGTGAATATGTACTATTTGGTATGTGTGTTCACCTATTATGGGTTTTTGAAAGGTGAAGTTATGTTTTAATATGTCAAACATTTTTAGAATGTTTTTTAAATTTCTGAAATGTTTTATTAAATTGTGATGTTGGAGGGAAACTTGTTTGTGGGCTGTTTCATGTAAGTTTGATGATAAAATGATTTTGAAGGTAAAAAGGGTATTATGTAACAAGTTATTGGGCTATTATGAGAGTTATAATATATTTCAATGGTTTTATAAAATTGTTTTATGGATTTGTGGAAGTGTTAAAGACATGTGAAAAGTGTTGTGGGCTATTTTGGTGTGAGTCGGATTTCAAAATCAATTTGAATGAAAAGTGGAATTTTGTGACTTGTGTTGTATACATGTGGGAAGTTTGGTGAATTTATGATATGGAAATGATATTTTCATGTGGAAATTATATTAATTGACTTGTTGAACTTGTTTACGCACAAAGGTAAAACCTGTCTATCTAGGTGGGTGGATGTGTACTAGTATGCTAGTGAATCCGTGGGGTTTGGCCTCAGTTTCACTTAGAAAGATTGACGCTTAAAACTATAATTAAACTATGATGATGATGATTATTGGGGACCAATAGGTTATGGTTATGTTACCTACTAGTGGCTCATTCACTAGAACATATATTTGTGATGGTTACTCTCACCAAGATACGAGGTACCTGGGACCCACAACTAGCTAGTGCCTAAGGGTTATTTCCAATTGATTGTGCTCACTAGATATTTTGTGATTATCATCGGAATACGGTAGAGTGGCTATAAAATTCAGTATATTTGGTATTTACTTTAAAAAAATTTATTCTTTAAATTATCCCACATGAAAACTATTTTTATTTAATGTTGTATCTTTTAGAAATTGTAACTAGCATTTAATATTTTTGAAAACATGCATGATTTTCGTATTTAAATGTTTATCACATGGAATATCATCGTGGTGGTGTCCTACTAGGCATTGGATCACACCCTACTTAAACCCTTGGGTGTAAGTAGACTTGGTTATTTTTGTTGTCGTAGGTTGGGTACAGTTTTTAGTGCCAATCGTTCGGGTTTCTAGCAGGTCCTTGGTGGTGAAGTCTTGTGGGGATGGCTTAAGGGAGGTGAATCTTGCCATGTGGAGGTTCTTGGGCTGTCTTTATTTGGTATTGTAACTTTTTAATGGTATTTAAACATAGTTTTAACTTATGTAATTCAGTTCTGAAATTTTGTAAAAGATGGTTTTAGTTGAAAAATCCAGATTTGTTTTATTGAGTTTGTTTGTTGTTTAATGTTTATAAAATCAGGTAAATTGTTCCCAATTATCATTATATGATACCCAGGAACTTGTGCCAACCCTTGGGGACCGGGAACGCCCTTCGGACCATGTCACAAGCCAGGTTTGGTGTAGGTTTTGGCGACGACCAGATTCGGTTCGTGACAAAATGGTATCAAAGGGAGGTTCATGTTAACTCTTTGGGTCATGTTATTTGGGGAAGATTCAAGATAGTATGGAGTTAGGATTGTAGGGACATGGTATTATAGTTATGGGTAGTGTGCTTTATCACAACACCTCATGACAGGATTCAAGTTTCTAGGGGAAGTTAGGATTTATCTAAGTCCTCTGGTTTTCTTGGTTTGATGATGGTTAAGGGAAATGAAAAGAGAGTTGGGTTAATGGTCTCAGTGAATTTTTAGAATTTTTTTTTAAATGGAAAATGGTGTGCTTACACCTCTTTTGAAAGAAGGAACTATATTGATGTTGGTTTTGGAAAGTGTTTCCAATAAAGTTTTCTAAACAATCAAAGGGTGTTTTAACGGGATGAGATGTTTTGAAATTGATGAAAATATCTTGAAAGTGAGTTCTTTTCAAAATGTTTTTGTCTTTTTGAAATGTTTTTTTATTATGCGAGTTGGTATTTTGATCTCGTGGTTAGCGGTTTTGAGAAAAATGATGCATTGGTTTACCATTTTGGTTTTGAAAAGTGGAAAGATTTTTTTAAACCATTGGTATTTCCATGAGAAACCACATGCATGGGGTTATATGGGATGATGGATGGTTGATGGCATGAATGGATGAGTGTTGGGATGGATATTAGGAGGGTGCCCGCTGTGGCACAGAAACAAGCATGTGTAAGGCCCATGGGGTACCATTGGTGGATACGCTAACCGCTGAACCATTTGATTTAAAGAAATGAATTTAAATAAAAAAATGATGTCTTGATGAATTATTTGGGCTGGCTTATATTATGTGTTTTTGGAAAATGTTGATGTTGTGGGATGTTTTGAGTCCAAGAACCCCACCTATTTGAACTGTGTTTTGGGTTTATGTTTGGTCGGTAAGCTGGGTAGAAAGAACGGTTAGTAGTCTCTTCTGAGATATGTTTCGGGACACCTTTATGGTGGTTCCCTTCATGTGTTTGGATATGGTTTATGGATTGTTTGACCAATGGACCAGCTTGGTTGGGTCCTTGGGTTCTCTCGTTAGATAAGGTATTCCCCCATTAAGGGTTAATGCATAACTGAAGTGCAACCCAGATTGTTTCTCCATTGGAAAATCCTCCAGTTGATCAATAAAAAGAATATTTTATCAATCTTCGTTGATTGAGTCTACACCCATTTCTGTCTTTGATTTTTATATCCTCTTGTAGCGGTATAGTTCTCATGGAAGGTTGAAAGAGACCTTAGTTTCATTAGTTTCCTAATTCGTCAAAGCTGGAAGTGGTCTAGGGTTGTTAGTGGGGATGAGTGTCTCAATGGTGTCTAAGAGGGCCTCTGGTTTCTTCACAGTTTCTTTGAACCATGAGTTCATGTTAAACCACAAGTGTGGGAAATATGGTCAAGATAGGATATTTTGGCCACTTTCTAGAATTGTGTGTTGTTTGGGGATGTTTTATAAGGTCCCTCTCCATGCATTGTTTATATCAGTCGCAATGGTCATGTTCAGTGATGCCTTATGATGTCCTATGCTCGATTGACCATAATGATGAAAGTTGGGAAATCATCTGAGAGTCTCTATTATGTTGGGAGAATGTCTCCCTTAAAAAAATAGAAAAATATTCCATTTTAGAGGAAGTTGAGTATAGGTTTTTGTTAATTCTATTGTTTCTCACCCGAACAAACAAGGTGTGATGTGTGTGAATCTTCTAAGCCCTTGTTTCAGTGAAATATCGAGTTAGGGTAAAGTGAGTTTGGAATGTGTTATGTCTTGGAAAACTTATCGGGGATTGCATTGTAGTTTTTGGTTGCACCAAAAGTATAATTCTCGTTCAAGTGGTTTCTAAAGCCTAACTGCGAGGCCGAAGATGCTTCAATCATTTGACCTCCAGCCATAGGTCTCAGAGAGAAGATGGCTCATAGTCAGGGGAAATCACAGGGTCGTTTAAACCCTTGTACAAAGTCATATCCTCTATATAAAATTTAGGAAGATTTTAAACCTATGGTGTCATCATATATCTTCTGTTGTTCATGTTCGGTGGAAATCGGTAGAGGGCCATGTACCCATGTCATCGCCCAATGTTATTCCCTCCCCCTTTGGTTTCCACTGAGTCTTTGGAGAAAGGTTTGAAGTTTTGCTAAACTGGTTGAAAACATGGTTCTCAGTTGGTTAATAGTGACCATGCCCCAGAAAAACATGTGGATAAAAGGATCCACATTGTTAGCGCACGGTTTCCCAAATCGTGCAGACTAACCATGTGACCTTCCCAAGTCTTCAAATTTTGGGGTCTTTCTGTATTGGCCCATGTTGGTCGGTTAAGATAGTTGGTTCTTATGGAGGGGAGACCCACTATGAGTCTTATATAAGTAATTTTGTAAAGGTCCGATGGAAGTATACCCATTTTACTGGGGAGTCCGTTCAGGCCTCCCCTATTAGTGTCCTGATTCTGTCTCGGGAAAAATATAGGTTGTTTGTTATGGTGGGGAGCCTATTTTTGTTCCCCCATACTAGTAACTCAAATTTATCCATGATCATCGCTTGGAGGTAGGTAGTCTCATTTGGAGCAATCAAGATACCTATATCTTCCTTGGGTAAACGTTGAGATTGGATAGTGCCCAATGGTTTAGTTATAGAAAGGTAAGTGTAACCTTGTTCGATGTTATTGTTCGTTTGGGTGAATTTCTTAAGTCTTGTTCGGATAGTGTTTTAGGAGTTTTATTTTGGGATAAAGGTTGAATGTGATTGATCATTTCAGAAATATAGTGTAAGTTTTGGTTGTGAGAGTAATCCTTCATTAATTGATCATTGGAGGTGTTTTGGCCTTTGGGGGTGAAACCTGACAAGGGAGTATCTCTTGGTTTCTTAGTTGGGTTTGGTTGTTACTTTGGCCTTGATGTGACTTTTCAGGGCGGAAAGTTTTTATAGTGGGGAGAATTTTTACATAAATGAATTATTTTAAAGTTAAATTGCATTTAATTTCCATTCATGCTTTGTTTTGAGAGTTTCCCAAGCTTTTATGGAGGACTGGGTGAGTTTTCATGAATTGGGCCAAACCGAGAGCCCAATTCCAGATTTAAAATTAAATTTTTATTCCATTATAACTGATTCATTTTTCAACATTTTTTATCCATTAAAATTCCTAATTGTCATCCGATGACCTATTAACACCACCATATTAATTTGGACCATTTAGGAATCTATAATCATGGTGGATATGAGTTTTTATTTAAGGGATTGGGCCTGCCCGAAAGCCTATTTCCTGAATTAAAAAGAAATTTTAATTCTTTAACATATCCTTCAATATTTGCATTTTTTCAGTGATTCCAACTCTCAACCTAGCCCACTAACCTAAGGCGCTCCCCAATTCCCTCCTACAACAATTTGGAGTTCAATAGAGTTGCGAAAGTGGTCGGAACTTCTCTGGATTTCAGAAATTGCCCAGATTTGGAGAGGTAAATTAATCCTTTCATAAATCCTTCTATTTTTACCCTTTCCCTCCATTCCAGTTCCTACATGATCTCTTAATTCGTTTTAGAACCTCCCATGAATGGTTGGATGATTTCAAATTCAGATACTGGTGGATTTTGGGTCTTTTTCTTCAAGATTATTTTAGGTAAGTGTTTCTCTCTTCAATTCCTCCCTTCTCCTTCGGGTTTCCTCCTTATTTCATGAATTTATAGAATGTACAGAAGTTAGTGTTCGAATCGAGGGTTTTATTTGGTGCATTTATTGTCAAATATTGTGTTCTAGGTCTGGATTTATCTTCCTTGTGGTGCGGAGGTGGTGTGATTGATGTTTCACACCAAGTTTTCTGGGATTCGACACTTTCGGTAGGTGGTTCCTTGTGTAAACAATTATTGACTCGTTGGCTTGCTGTATTTATTCATTTTCATATTCCTCATATGTTAGGTGTGGTGAGAAAACTATTTATGATTATTTTGGATTAGTGTTTAATTTTATTGTTGCATTTTACCTTGAAATTGGGTGTTTTCGTGTGTAACTCATGGGGTATTATTTGCGTGTATTTTATAACATATGGAATTGGTTTAATAAATACTGTTTGGCCTTCCAATTCTGGTTTTTTTATTGTATTAGTGTCATGTGGGCCAAAAAATAGGGGTTTTGAATAGGTTTTATAAGTAAAACATTGTTATACCTCTTGAGATTATTTTATGAAAATGTGTGTTTTCATTTGGATCATTTGTAGTATTATTCAAGGTGATTTTATAAAACTTGAAAGTGGTTTTATAAATGTCTCTATGGTTTCCAATTCTGTTTTGGATAGGAATTGGTATAGTTTTAGGTCTTAAATTGGGGTTTTGAAATGAGTTTTGTGTGAAAGACATATTTACAACACTTGGGTTCTTTTTATGAAAATTGTAAATGTTTTAGTTGGTTAAAAAAAGTGGGAAAACGGTGCATATGTACTGTTTGGTATGTGTGTTCTCCTATTATGGGGTTTTGAAAGGTGATGTGATGTTTTAAGATGTCAAAAAATTTTAGAATATTTTGTAAATTTTTGAAATGTTTTATTAAATTGTGATGTTGGAGCGAAACTTGTTTGTGGGTTGTTTCGTGTAAGTTTGATGATAAAATGATTTTAAAGGTAAAAAGGGTTTTATGTAACAAGTGAGTGGGATTTTATGAGAGTTCTAATATATTTTAATGTTTTTATAAAATTGTTTTATGGATTTGTGGAAGTGTTAAAGAAATGTGAAAAGTGTTGTGATCTATTTTGGTGTGAGTCAGATTTCAAAATCAATTTGAATGAAAAGTGGACTTTTGTGACTTGTATTGTATACATGTGGTATTTTTGGTGAATTTATGATATGGAAATGATATTTTTATGTGGAAAGTATATTCATTGACTTTTTGAACTTGTTTGAGCACAAAGGGAAACCCTGGGTATCTAGGTGGGTGGACGTGTACTAGTATGCTAGTGAATCTGTGGGGTTTGGCCTCAGTTTCACTTAGCAAGATTGATGCATACAACTCTAACTAAATGATGATGATGGTGATGATTGGGGAACACTAGGTTATGGTTATGTTCCCTACAAGTGTCTTTTGGACAAGAACATATATTTTTGATGGTTACTCTCATCGAGATACAAGGTACTTGGGACCCACAACTAGCTAGTGCCTAGGGGTTATTTCCCATTGATTGTTCTCACAAGATATTTTGTGCTTTCCGTCGGCATACGGTATGAGTGACTGGAAAATTAATTAGCTTTGGTATTTATTTTAAAAGTGTTTATTCTTTAAATTATCGCACATGAAAACTGTTTTTATTTAATGTTGCATCTTTTATAAATTGTAACTAGCATTTCATGTTTTTGGAAACATGCATGCTTTTCATCTTTAAATGTTTATCACATGGAATCTCTTAGTGGTGGTTTCCTATTGGGTATTTTCTCGCACCCTACTTACACCCTTGGGTGTAGGTAAACTTGGTTATTTTTCTTGTCACAGGTTGGGTACAGTTTTTAGTGCCAGTGGTTCGGGTTTCTAGCAGGTCCTTGGTGGTGAAGTCTTGTGGGAATGGCTTGAGGGAGGTGCCTCTTGCCATGTGGAGGTTCTTGGAATGTCTTTATTTGGTTTTTTAACTTTTTAATGGTCTTTAAACAGAGTTTTAACTTATGTAATTCAGTTCTGAAATTTTGTAAAAGATGGTTTTAGTTGAAAAATCCAGATTTGTTTTATTGTATTTTTTTGTTGTTTAATGTTTATAAAATCAGGTAAATCGTTCCCAATTCTAATTATATGCTACCTAGGAACTTGTGCCATCCCGTGGGGATCGGGAACGCCCTTTGGGCCATGTCGCGGGCTGGGTTTGGTCAAGGTTTTGGCGGAAACTAGATTCAGATCGTGACAGGTCACCAGGGTTAGCTTTATATCTTCCTACCACACTCAATGCGTAGTCAACATTCATATTTGTATATAGCATGGAATACAAGACTTTCCCAATAGCTTATGCTTATGGAGTCCTTAGCATTATCTTTCTTTCCTCATGTGCTTGAGGAAATATTTTCTTCGAAATATGAATGCCATGTGACACTGGAAACAATCCCTTCTTGGATTGTTCCATATTGAATCTCATTAGTATCATATCAATGTATGTACATTGAATTAGTCCTAGAAATATCTTCAATCTATCATGATGGATCTTGATCCCAAGAATAGATGTTGCCTTGCCCAATTCCTTCATAGAGAAGCATTGATTCAACCATTCCTTAACAGACTGTAAAACTGATATCTATTTTCTAATAGGTAATATGTCACCTACATATACTATCAGGAAAATGACTACACTCCCACTGAATCTTTTGTAGACACAAGGTTCACATTCATTCTTGAAAAAACCAAATTTCTTTATAGATTCATTAAAATGAATGTTCGATGACCTGGACACTTTCTTTAATCCATAAATGGATTTCTGCAACTTTCATAACATATTGGTATCCTTTCGAGTTATAAACCCTTCCGGTTGTCTCATGTAGACATCTTCCAGAAGGTTCCCATTAAGGAACGATGTTTTGAAATCCATTTTCCAAATCTCATATTCATGGTAAGCAGAAATGGCCAATAGAATTATGATGTATTTCAGCATTGAAACTGGTGAAAAGGTTTCATCATAGTTAATTAATTGACGCTGCTTGAGACCTTTTGCAACCAGTCGTACCTTATAGGTACTGATTTGTCCCTCCATGTCCTGTTTCTTCTTAAATAACCATTTTCAACCAACAGGATTTACATCAACTGAAGGATCTACCAAAATCAAGATTTGGTTTTGGTACATGGAATCCATTTCAGAATTCATAGCTTCTTGCCACTTGGAAACATTTATGCCACTTACTTCTTCCTTGTAGGTTAGAGGATTATTATTATAAACTAATAATGAGTCACCATCCTCAGTAACTAGAAAACCATACCATTTCGGTTATCTAACCTATATTGTACTCCTATGTAGTTCTTATGTCTCTGGAATAGTTCTTTCTTCTATGGGGATTTGAGGAATCTGTTCATGTACCAACTCTTGTGTACCTTGGTCCTCAACTTTATCGAAGTCTATCTCTCCACCACTATCTCTTTGGAGATGTTCTCCCTCTAAGGAATATAGAATGTCTTGATAATCTAACATTTTATATGAGGGGTTGTATAGGTAATATCCCCTCATTTCCTTGGGTATCCTATAAAGGTACACTTTGTTCCTCGGGGTGAAAGTTTGTTACCTAAAGAGGCATTAACAAAAACATATCTTCCCCACAAATGTAAATTAGATAACATGGCTTTCTTCCCACTCCATAACTGGTATGGAATACCATTTATTGATTTAGTTGGTACTTGGTTTAGTATGTGGGCTTGTTTTTGTAACACATATCCCCAAAAGGATATTGGATGACTCACATGACTCATCATTGATCTCAAAATGTCCAACAAGGTGCGATTCCTCCATTCACTCACACTATTCCACTGGGGCATGTAAGGATGTGTGAGTTGGGAGAGGATACCAAAGTATTGTAATTAATCAATGAAGTCTTGATTAAGATATTCTCCACCATGGTCTGATCCGAGTTTCTTAATCTTCTTACCAGGGTGGTTCTCAACTTCATTCATTTATTCTTTGAACTTATCAAAAGAATCCTACTTATACCTCATTAAGTATATATATCCATATCCACTAAAATCATCAGTAAAATTTTGAAGTATGAGTACCCTCTCCTTGCTTCAACTGGAAATGGGCCACACACATAAGTATGAACTAATTCAAGAATATATTTTCCCTTTTACCTTTCCCACTAAATGGGGCTTTGGTCATTTTCCCTTGTAAACATGCATGACATATGCCAAGTGGTTTTAGATTGAAAGAATATAAATATCCATCTTGATGTAACTTTGTCAAGTATTTCTCATTTACATGACCTAGCTAGTGATACCAAATTTGGATGTGGTATGAGTCATGTGAAGTATCTTTATTATCAATTTCCCTTACTAGGTTTGCATAATCCAACAAGAAAAGACCGTTCTATAAATGTTCCCTACCAAAACAAATGATATCTTTGAAAAAGAAGCAACATTCATTTACAAGATTGAAAAAAATCCATCTATATCTAATCTAGATACAGAAATGTTTTTCTAGTAATAGACGACACATAATAACAACCCTTTAACAACCTGATCATCCCGGTTGGAAATGTGAGGTGGTGGTCCCTGACAGCTACAACAGCAAGTCCGACTCCGTTGGTTGCTCGTAGATCTACCTCCCTCGGTAAATCTTCCTGAATCTACTTGGTTCTCATATTTTTATACATATGTGTGCACCACAATCTATATCTAATAGAAAAGTTTTAGAAATAGATAGATTTCATTTGATAAAAAATGCACCTGAAGGATCCCCTTGCTTCTTAGGATGGGTGCAGTTTTTCTTACAATGGACCTTGACAAATGAGAAACAAACAACCTCTTGTTCTATTTCCTCCCCTTTGATCATATTTTTCTTGGAAGTTCATGAAGCATTGGTATTAAATCTCATTGCCTTTCGTTTCCTCTTATTCACCATAATTATAGAAGGATTTTCATGCTTCCTATATTTGTGCACATGGAGAATGAGGGTAAGACAATCAGATAGAGACTTCTCAATGTTGTTCATATTAAAATTAACAACAAAGATAGAGAAGCTCTAAGGGAGTGATGAGAGAATGAGATCAGTACCTAGTTCTTGAGGGAGTTTAAACCCTAGAACCTCCATGCACTCAATATAGCCAATGAGCTTGACTAAATGAGGCCCAGTTGGGGAAACCTCTCTAATTTTACTCTGAAGGAGTTCCATGGATATCTCAAACTATTCTTGTCTTTCTCTCTCATGTTAAATACCACATAGGTGCTCGAGCATGCTATATGAATCCATGTTTTCATGAGACTTCATGAGATCACTAGACATTGATGATAACATCCAACATTGAATGTCGACCACGTCATTAATATGTTTCTCACAGACCAAGAACTCTTCGTCACTTACCTCTTGGGTAGGTGGATTAGGCAATGATGACTCTAGCATGTCAGACATCTGTTCATGGCGTAGAATAACCCAAAGATGTCTAAACCATTCCTAGAAGTTACTGATAGTGAGGATTTTGTCTTTATCCAGAATTGATCACATGTATAGTGTTGTTGAAGTGTTTTTAATTTTATTCTACAATTTAAAGTGAATATCATTAGTAATTTCTTGATTAAATTTAATGATAAATAATAAATTAATATTATTAAGTCTCCCACTATTTTATCAAGTCCCAATGGACCTCACCATTGAACTCAGAATGTCCAGTTTCCATGAAATTATATTTCCAAGGATCCATATTCCCCTTCACATAACCAAAAAAATGGTTGGTAAAGATATTTAAAGGTATTTAGGTAGGCAGGTCTTTGTCAACTACGAGTATGAAGCTCCTTGATATGTTGAGTGGACTCCCCAATCCTGAAATCCTAACTTTGGATTTCTTCAACTCTTGCCTCCAATATTACACCAATTCTCGAAAGGGATACTCCTCTTGATGTAATATGGTTAAGTAAACCCAATAACTTTCATAAAGGATTCATTTATAAAAGTAAGTGTCCCAAAAAGGGTTGGTCACACAAATAGTTTTATAATGTTTTTCCCTTAATCAAGTAACAAAAGGCTTGGTTAGACATAATATTTTATTTTCGGGATTTTTATCTCTTTTGTGTGAATTGATTATTATCATTATCACATGCTTGTTAATATTAAGTGGAAGTTACTTCAGTGATTAACCATGTCTTGATAATATTTACAGATAAGCCTGGTTTATTTATGTTATTTCTTGCATTCTTGTTAAATTCATTAATTATGTGATCGTGAAAACACATCTATAATGATAAACCATGAAACTGAACGAAATAAAATAAAGCAAAGGGTATGATCATGAGATTTTCTAATGGTTAGTTTATTTGGTAGTTGATAAAATATCCCTGAACTTCGGGTGAAACAACTTCAAACTTTTGGGTTTGTGATTATAGTTTTCGACCTATCCACCTCTGTATCTCCTAATATTGGTTTCATCTCGGATCTAGATTGAACAATGTCCACTAGATTTAATGTTCCATCCATTACATAGGCTTTTAAACTCAAATGCAGTTTAGGGGTAAAAGGGGGGTTTACATTAAAGAAACCATGAGTGCACAAACCCTATATATTAATGAGTAGAGATGGCTTGAAAGACAACAAATAATTCAATAAATAAATTAAAAGGAATCCAATCACATAAAAAAGGTCTCGGTCTAGCTCATGATCACCCACATACATGCAACAAGTTAATTATTTAATAGAACCAGTATTCAATTCATTAATCCTTATTATTAAGATAAATTGTGCTTGAATCGATTATTTATTATCTTTAATTAATAAATCCTTGTATCTTAGTCCTTCTCTAAATTTACTTGAGATTCTCATCATTGTACATAAATGTACCTTGAATGTAAGCTGCTGAATAACTGTTCAAATCTACCCAACATGTATTATATTTTTATACAGTTTTACTCTTCTGACGTATGACATAAATGATGATTCAATGCATATAGTGACAACCTGTAGTACGATTTATACATGATAATTAGTTCTAAACATTATACAAACATTAAAATTTTATCTTTTTATAATTTGGTAAAGTACAAAGCGTGTAGTTATGACTACATGGTGTGTACTACCTTCATTGTCTTTCCTGAAGTACATGCCTAGGGACTCGGTGTGTGAGGCGTAATTAAAAATTTTTAGAGTACACAACATGTATAGTGGGTTACACGCCATGTTATCTTTGTATTACACAGTTACCAGTCAGCTTAACCGTGTATGGAATACGCGGTTTGGCCCCTGAATCGAAGAGACTACACACTGTGTCCAGTGGGCCACACAGTGTGTAATTCAGTAAGTGTGTGCCTATCTATCCTGGTCAACATGCGGTGTATAATTAACAACACCAAATGTAATAAATGCACTCAACTTTAGTAATTTATGAATTACTCCTGATGCACTGAACATGACTACATGGCGTGTAGTTCAGATTACACAGTGTGTATGGTAGATAACATAATGTGTAAGTTCGAACACACGGTGTGTAATTTTGTGTAACATGGGAAGAATCATCAGCGCCTCCTAATGAGTTCTCCCTTTTAATTTTGATTAAAAAATAATTTGTTTTTATGAAATCTATGAGAAATTAAAACAGGTAGAAAAAATATCGAAATTCAAATTACAAGAATGATAAACATTTAATTGAAAAACTCAATTAGTAAAACATAAATCATAAAAAAATTATTTAAATAATTATAAAGTATGATGTAACTTCTCTAATACCACTTTTCGGTTACGGCCGCATCAGAAGCATGATTGGGATGAATACCAACTTTAATTTTTACCATGATCAATGATTATTCTGGGATCAATACGATGATGTAATCCAGTCTCCACAGCATAGAATCCAAGATTTAAATAAAGAAGAAAGAGGCCTGAAACTTTTACAAAGGATCTTGAACATCATGTTTATAATTAATTTAATTAATTTCATTAAAAATAGAATACTTGGATCTTTGGTATTTTTTTGATGATTGCTGATCATCCAGAATGAGCCTTCCGAATTGTCTTGTTGCACTTGTGAGGATATAAAAAAGAATCCATCTAGAGGTGATCCACACGTGCTCCGATGGCCTCCAATCGACACCACTCATTCTCCGGGTGCTAGAACGGTGAAGCGAGTGTCATGTGTTTGTCATTCATGATCACTTTTCTTCAGTCCTGAAGAACATCTCTCTTTATTGAGAGTGTAAGGAAGATGATTTGAGAGAGAAAAAATTTAGCTGAAAAATTCTCAATTAACTGGATGTGAAGTTCGGTACATGGTATAATATACATACATGTATATTTATTAACAAGGGGATTCCATTACAATATTTAATTGCGTAATAGAAATTAAATACATTCATAACCTTAGAGAAAACTCATGCTTTTAATAATAATATCGTGTCATTATTTATGGTGCTCCAACTTGCGTAAACTTGAATTATAAATAAAATTCCGCAACACAAAATAATATCATCATTATTATTGTTTTAACTTGTGACAACTAGTTAAATAATTATTTACTATCATACATAAAATTATTTTACTATCGGACCAGCCTTGGTCCACTCAAACTCCACTTCCATTTATTGAACACCCTAATAAATAAATAAATAATTCATTATCTTAAACATATATTTTATTTACAAACTAATAAATAAATATTTATTAAATATTCAATAAAATAAATATATATATTTTACCCACAATCCGGTGAGTAAATATTTATTTAATTTATGAATTCATTTTAGCTTGATTAAAATTATTCCATAGTCTTGAAAATAAAATTTATTAATTAAATTCAAATATAATATAACTGAGACCACTAGAAACACTTATTATGTGACCCTCTAGGATTATTTCTTGTTGGAATTAGGTGGAATTGCCTAAAGTCTAAGAGTATTATCTATAAATTCATCAAGGCACCCAAGAGAAAGAGCATAATGGTACAACAATAACATCCAAATATAAATTCTCACTGTGTAATACAATCCCTTTGACTTAATATATCATCAAGATGGTTTTATGATTGTGTCATCATTCTTTATGCTTGATACATCATTCTATGACTACTTGAAATAAACTCATCATTACACCATGTCCATGGAATTTCATGTGACATTTGTATTTCAATTAAATGGTTGAGATATCCTCCTTCATAAATGGAAGCGACAAATCCTTTCTCGACTTATCCATTAATAACATGCCACTCGTGATGCACCCAATGTACCATACTTCCCTCCAACTGTATGCGTGACAATTTTTTTAGTAAATAAAATTGTACGATTCATGACACATATTAATGATAATATAAAAGTCTAAGGATCATTACACATGATTGGATATAGGAATATATTATGACACCAAAAAATGAGGCATTCTTACTTGAGGGTTTTTTCTCATAATCTCTTATCTTGGGGATTACCATGTGAGAACTTTATAAGAGGAAGTATCATCTGTTTACGAGTACTTGCACCTGATGGTCTATATTCTATGTGTCCCATAATATTATGTCATCTAACGACATAACTATATTTAAGAATATTGTTATAGAATTTCATGGTTCTCATCATAACGAGGAACTTCCATGACCTTACCAATGAAAAAATAATCTAGTACATTATTAAATAATAGTAATTCAGAAAAATGAACAATATTTAATAAGATGTTTAATATTTAAATATATTAAATATCCATGTAATCAAAGTAAAAACAGTTGGTTCTAAGAAACTAACTCTATCAAAGATGATTAAATAAAAATAATAAAATAATAATGTATGCAAAAAAAAATAGTACAATCTAAAATGGAAGAATAATAACTTGTATAATTTCAATAGGAAAAGATAAATTGAAAGCAATAATTCACATTTACTTATGGGTCTTTGTGTAGGTTCTGGGCGCAGCAGAAGCACATTGGTGGGTTTTCCCAACTTTAATTTTAACGTTAAACAACATTCAATCCAAGATCCATCATGATATAAAACGCCGAATCTTCAGAATAGAACAAAGAAAGAAAAGAAAAGAAGAGTCTTGAAACCCTTTAAGAGGATCATCATATGTTGATTATAATTAATTTAATTAATGCATAAGAATTACCTCATTGGAATTCTTTCTTCGATGATGTGTTCGGTCACGATTCGGTGATCCATCGTTGCATCGTAGAATCCAAGTGTAGGATTCCTCTAGCGGTGATCCACACGTGTGTTACGTATCTCCAGACGTCGCCGAAGGGATCTTCGGGTGCTAGCGTGGAAGAACCTTCGCTTGCGAAGTCCGCCTTCGACCGCCTTGATCCGGTGGAGGATCTTGCTCTCGTAACATGAGGGCGTTCTTGGTGGAAAGGTAATTATCTCTTTGGCTTGAGAGTATTTTCAAATCCGTTGTGCACAACAATGGCTCTAATTCTATGAGAATAATGTAATTGGGATTATAATACTTAGAATAATAAAATGAATTAAATGCCCGAAATCATTTAATCATTTCATTTAATTCTTAGTAACATCACATGTCTTAATAATGACAGTTGACCATCATTATTACTTGAAATGCGCCCAACGTATTACATTTAATATCATTTAATTAAATAAACAATATTTTCTCACAAATCCTGAAAAACAAACTACATGGTGTGTATATAAATATACATGGCGTGTACTTTTATTTTTGCATTTTATTTATTTCCTCCACCATATTTATTAGACCTTGAGTAATGACTATTTATTTCTCAAATAAATGTAACTGTATTACTCGCTAATAAATATATATTATTTCACCCACACTATATTCTCTCGAATAACTAGTGTCGAAACAAATGCGATCAGGCATCCTTAAATAATTATTAAACCATAGTCAAGAATAATATTTATTTAACTTGTTAAATTAATATTTAACTGAGATACATGGACACACTTAGTGTGTGACCCTCTTGGCCTCTTTCTCAGTGGCATTAGGCTGAGTCTGCCTAAAGTCTAAGGTTAGTGTCTAGCAACACGCCAAGGCACCCATAGAATGAAAGTGATGTCAAAAATCCTCTAAATAACATTATAAATCATTATCATACCCCACATACCTCCCCAATCTCAACCATTAAAAGGATCAAAATGCCCATTTCCATTTCTCAAACTTATCTATTGGGTCAATCCCCTCGACATTTGACCATATTATAATACTAGACCACTACTGCCTGTGCTACTTATAGATGATGACTAGGATTCATTCCTATTAAAAAATGAGAATCCCAAAAACTACCATCTTGTAATGTTATAAAATTTTATTTAATTAATTACATTTTAAGTTCCCAAATTCACCCCAATTTTATCAAAAAAAACATGCATGATTCATGTACCTCTCTCGGGTCTCTACCCTTCATACAGAACCACCTCACATTGTCATTTTGTAAGCTCAGAGTCCTTGGATAAGATCATGGATGACCCAAAAATTGCTTGTACTAGTTGGTATTTGTGAACTATGTCACACACATCGATCAACTAGAAATTCCTCCATACCAACCCATGCAATCCTCATAGTGAAAATATTTGAAATCCATCTAATCCTTCAATGAAAAACTTGGATACCACTATGTCATGACCCCCTCCTTCTATAGTTACACCTACTATGTCAGTAATGAAATAAGATCCATAATGAACCTAAAATCCTACCATCATTAGGTTGGAGGTTAGAAACTAAAACCAAGGGTATAAAAAATTCTCACATATAGATGGAATTACCCTCTAAAAAATAAGCATAAATAGATAATATAAATAAAAAAATTAAAATCCATTGAATAATATAAATTTTAAAAAAAATCATCCCAAATTTATGAAAAATTTTGACAGATACAAATACGAGTCTCAAAAAGAAAACTAAAAGTTAGATTATATGAGAATAACTTAACAAAAACTCAAAAACCCAAGCTAGTAATGATGAAATCGGTTCTCAAAGTCCAGTTGGAAATGTAAAAAAAAAATTCATATAAAGAGTGTGAGTATAACATGTATACTCAGTAGGATCATATCTGATGTCTATCATACACCTGTGAAAAGAGCATATTAAATCACTAGTGGATGAAAATAAGAACCAAATTGCACCAAACCATGTCAACTAACCAAACCCATTTTCATCATAAAAAACTCACCAAATAATATATCCAATATAATAGATATAATGGAAAAGAATTTTATAAATTATATTCCATTTTTAATGAATAAATATATTATTAAAATTGTAGTTATAGAAAAAACATGCAATATTTGGTTAATTTGGATTGTTATGAAATATAGCACATCATATTTAAAAGACTAGTATGCATCTTAATGTTATACATCTTGGGTTGATCCTACCCTCACACTATAAATCCAATGTTGTTTTGAGGGGAGTTTCCAAATTTATATGCATATAAATATAAGAATATCACTTTAAAAACCCAATCTTGTTTTTCTCCTGTGACACAGCCGATGGTTTAGGTTATGGTTGAACCCTTCCCCCTTTCTCCCCAATCTCAATTTTCACAAAAATTATTGTCCTATGAGAATGATGTTATTTTGGTTCGACTTTCTTCCCTAGAGTTCATTCAAGGTTCTAGGATGATGGATCTCTCCTTGGTTTCTCATTTCGGGAAGCGCCTCCCCTCAATGAATGTATTTGATAGATTCATTTCCACTACATGGAAGTTACATGAGAAGTAAATTATCGGGCTTCTTGATTCGAGTCACATATTAATCCAGTTTGAAAATGAAGAAGTCATCATCCACACTTTTTCCAATGACCCGAGAGTTTATTTAGTTTTTCCATTTTCCCTAGTTAGACTATCTCCAACCCGCACTATTTTAGCATGAAAATGCTAAAATAACGCAGTGAATCTGCTCCACCCAAGTGAAATTTTCAGGACTATTTTGAAGTAAAACTAGAGTAACACACTATATTTGAGTCACCACTATTCATGAACTATCTTCTATTCAAGATTTAGCACAAAATATGGCGCTGGATGGAGATCTTTCCACTATTTATATGCTATTTTAGAGTAATGGGTACTGCATTTTAATGATTCTCATTGGAGATGATATTAGATGGTCATTTGATTTTCACCTATAACGCAATTATCCTGTGATAGTGATCTGGATATCTCTTCCTAGACTTCCCCTAAATTTTCAAAATCTAGAGATCATTCGCTTGATTAGAAATATTGTGGTACATTTTCTCTGCTCAGACACCCTTACCTACACAACTTTTCATGTGTTCTGTCTGAGGATTTGTATTGAAGTCGATGTCTCTAATACCCCACTGGATTAAATCTTCATTAATGTTAAGGGAAAACTAAAGTGGTATCAAAATTTATTCTATGAATCATGGGTTTTTATTTATTCAATTTTTTTGGCATCTTGGTTATGATGTTAGTAGATGTCGGTGTGGAGTGGTTTTCAATTCTCACGAGGTATCTCCTTCTGTGGTAGAAGATGTAGGAAATACTAGACTCTCTAATTCTAGTATAGTGTGAAAATTGGATGAGGTGGACCCTCTCTGATTTATCAAGATAGGAATTACTTCAATCACCCAGAAGGAATTGATACAGAGGATTTCTAAACCATGAATAGAGGAGGTGGGTTGGGAGGCGGCCCAGCAGGCTGGTTCGGTGTGGCTCGGGCCGGCGCGGGCCAACGGTGTTTGGACGGGGCACACGGGAGGCCGGCGGAGGTGCATCCAGGCACGCAGGTGGCCAATGGTGGTTCGGCCCGCAGAGCCGGCTCGATCGGGGCACCAAAATGCCGTGGGGGTGGCGTGGTTCGCGGAGCCGTGGGAAGCACGACCTTTGCCTGTGCCTTCATCGCCTTCAACACCGCTTCATCGCCATGCCGAGAAACAGTAAAATCAAGAGCATCTGAGGGTTCAGTCCATGTTGGTTGGGCCCGCACCCTCCACGTTTAGGGTGGTGACACTTGGCTCATCAAAGGGTAATAATGATGAACAACCATTGTTTTACAACCACACAACGATTCCTTTCCAATCCGAAGAAGAGGGAAAGAAAAAAAAATGAAAGTTACACAAAATAAACGCCCTACCTTTGATCTTCAATCGTCGTTCGTTGATGGAGTCGCAGAAAGTAGACGAAGAAGATCTTCATTCGTCGTGTCCGCCATACACTTCCAAACCTGAGCTGGGTCAGCTCATTGACAACGATGTGGAATTTGGTCGTTGAAGACATCTCATGACAGTTGAAGCTTCGAGGAAGAAGTTGAAGAAGGTCGGCATTTTTCATCCTTCATCCTTCATTGGGATATGGGGTTCTTCGTTGGGAGATTTCTCCCAATAATCCTCCTCTCAATGCTGCCACCAAAATGAATATGCCAAAAAAATAATAGATTGAAA
The DNA here is from genome assembly GCA_963277665.1 of Viscum album. NCBI lineage: Eukaryota > Viridiplantae > Streptophyta > Magnoliopsida > Santalales > Viscaceae > Viscum > Viscum album. Next base: position 45,862,739 of record OY728162.1, read on the forward strand.
TACCCTATTAATTTCTGTCACAATATTTAAATTGGACTAATTAATTAGGTAGACTACCCTTAATTAATTCAAGGGGTTGGAACAAGGAATTAATTATTGGAGGTGAAGAGGCTCTCCCTCATTAATGAGTGAGAGTTGAGAGGTTTTACACTCCTCCATCAATAGGGGTAAGCCCCATGTGGTCCCCACGTCGTAACCTCTCGTGGGAGGTTATGTTTAAGTGGGCCCCACCACCATCACCTCTCAAGGGAGGTTAAGGTGTGGTGGTCCCACATCCAACTTCCATGAGGAGGTTTTAACCACCAAACGCCCACATAGTGGCTCAAATAAAATAAAGTGAAGCTCACTTTATTTTATTATTTTTTCATGAAAACCCAAAAGATATCTTTTAAACTCTACCGACTGTCGTTGAAGTGAAAGTATTCTTAAGAGAATACCGACACTTCAAGTTCAACGATTCCCTTGGATTTAAATTTCGAGAACTGGTTCCAAATTTATAAAAACTCACTCATACGTTTACTGAACGTACCCAAACAAAACTTCAGAAATTGATTCCGGGCACACCGGGCCTTGGAATCATGCACTGTCAATTTTTATGGACTCGTAAAAAATCCATGCATTTAAGAAAAAAATCCACAGAATTTCTGGGTCTTTACATTCTCCTTACCTCAGGGATTTACATCCCTGTAAGTTACAACTCGAACTAAGGGAACAAATGGGGTTACTAAGCATGCATCTGATCCTCCCGCTCCCATGTTCTCTCCAAGAGGTTCTTGTGCTACCAGCGAATGCGCACCAGAGGTATCAACTGTCCACATAGGACCCGCTCCTATCGATCCTCAATCTCCCCTGAAAGCTCTGTAAAATTCACCCCATCATCGACGTCCAACTCTCCATGGTGGATGATGTGAGAAGGGTCATGCACGTATCTCCTCAGTTGGGATACGTAGAAGACGTCATGTACCCGGTGCAACTGGGGTGAAAGAGATAAGAGTTATGCCACCTCTCCAATCCTACTGGGGACCTATAATGGTCCGATGAATCTCAAAGATAACATACCACCTCAGCTAAATCTTTGTAGACCTCGTCGAGGTGAGACCCGTAGAAAGACATGCTCGCCATCCTCGAACTCCAGAGGTCTCTGTCTCCTGTCATCATAAGACTTCTACTAGCTCTGTGCACTCGTAATCCTCTCCTAGATGATCCGCACCTTCTCTTTGGTATCATGTACCATCTCTGGTCTCACTAGTGCTGACTCTATAGGGTCTGTCCAGCACAAGGGTGATCTGCAAAGTCGCCCGTATAATGACTCAAAAGGTGTCATCCCTATGGTGGAGTGATAGCTATTATTGTATGAATACTCTACAAAAGGTAAGTGATCCTCCCAAATGCGACCAAAGTCGAGGAAGCAAGCACAGAGCATGTCCTCGAGGTTCTGAATGGTCTGCTCAGTCTGACCATCTATCTAAGGATGGAAGGCAGTGCTCAAAAGAAGCTACATATAGAAATCCTCCTACAACCCCTTCCATAGTCGAGAAGTAAAGGGTGCATCATGATCGGAGATAATAGTATAAGGTACTCCATGTAGCCACACAATCTTCTGCACATATATGCATCCCAATATCTCTATTGAACCCTTCTCTCTGATCGATAAGAAGTGGGCCGACTTGGTGAGTCGGTCAACGATCACCCAAACCGAGTCGTGACCCATGGATGTACGTGGAAGTCCTATCATGAAGTCCATAGATATCCCATCCTACTTCCACTCTGGGACCTCTAAAGGATGAACCATTCCTGCTGGTACCTAATGCTTCACCTTCAATTGCTGACAAGTGAGACATTGAGAGACAAAATACACTACTGCCTTCTTCATACCTAGTCACCCATGCTATCGTCGGAGGTCCTGATACATTTTCGACACTCCTGGATGTATCGCTATAGGGGAAATGTGGAAATCCCTCAATACTTCCTCCTGAAGTGACACTGGTACCATGGTACGTCCTCTGAAGAGGATGACATGCTCCCTGCCTTCTGAAAATCATCAGGTACCTGCCCTGTGGATATCTGAGCACGTCGTGTCTCGCAGTCAGTGTCCCCATGTAGTGCTTCCCTAACTTGCTGAAGGAGTGGAGGAGTGACTGTAAGAGACTGAAGGAAGACTACTCCATCTCTATCCACAAAGGATATCTGTAAAGTAGCCAGCTTCTCTGTCGCCTCGCCTAGAAGCTGTATACCAGACCTCCTGTTGTGTGAATCTGCAACAATGTTCCCATTTCCAAGAGTGTATACTATCTCGAATTCATAGTCCTAGAGGAAATCAAGATAACTTCATTGTCTCAGGTTCAGGTCCTTTTGAGAGAAGATATACCTGAGACTCTTTTGATCAATGTAAATGGAAAAATGTTCGCCCATCAGATAGTGTCGCCACATATTCATGGAAAAGATCACTACTTCTAACTCCATGTCATGGATAGAACAGTTCTACTCGTGATGTCTCAGCTACTGAGAAACATATGCGATCACTACTCGCTCCTGCATCAGGACACACCTTGGTCTGGTCCCTGATGCGTCGTAGTAGAATATGTACCCTATGCCTTCCTCTGGAAGCCTCAAGATGGGGGGTACTAGTCAGCCTCTACCTCTACTCCTGAAAGATCTGTCGGAATCTCTCCAACCATATGAAGGGTTGTCCGTTATTCTTCAAGGATGATAGTGGTGCTGCAACTCTAGAAAAGTATGGCATGAACCTCCAGTAGTAACCAACCAACCTAGGAAACTTTGTACCTCTATCACACTCCTGGGTGGATCCCAAGAATGTACCTCCTCAATCATTGCTAGATCCACTACAACTCTAGCCTCTAAGATGACATGTCCCAAAAAGTGAACCTCTCGGATCCAAAACTAGCACTTCGAGAGCTTAGCATAAAGCTGGTACTCTCGGAGTGTGCCCAGTACTAGCCGCAAATGGTAGGCCTACTCCTCCTCAGTAGTCGAGTAGATCAGTATGTCGTTGATGAAGACTATGGAAAATAGATCGAGGTATGGCTGTAAAATTCTGTTCATGAGTCCCATGAACACTGCTGGAGTGTTGGTTACACTGAAAGGAATAACCAAGAACTCATAGTGGTCATACCAACATCTAAAGGTTGTCTTCCGCACATCCGCATCTCAAACTCTGAGCCGATGATAGCCTGATCTGAGGCCCATCTTTGAGAACTACTGTGCTCCCTTCAGCTGATCAAAGAGGAAATCAATCCTTGGGAGTGGGTACTTGTTCTTCACATTCACTTGGTTTAGGTGACGGTTGTCGACACAAACCCTCAAGCTCTCATCCGCCTTCTTGGTGAACAGAATCGAGGCTTCCAAGGGAGAAACACTGGTCCAGATGAATCCCTTCCTCTGCAAGACCTTTAGCTATACCTGCAGCTCGCGAAGCTTCACGGGAGCCATCTGATACACTGGGGTAGATATTAGTGATGTACCGGGGTACATGTCAATGTAGAAGTCCACCTCTCTACGAGGATGTTGACCTGTGACATCATCAGGGAAAACATCCGCGTACTTGTCTACCACTACAGGATAAGTCGGACTCTCCACTTCAACTGCTCTGAGTGTAAGGCAAGCCAACTGATGAGTGATCCGTTTCACCCTCCTCCGAGTAAGTCATTCATGTGCTACAATGGATCCCTTCTCACATGTGAAGGTGAACTTGATCCCATCTGTGTGGACACACCGCACTTTGCACCTAATACAGTTGATCTGAGCATGGAATGTAGATAACCAGTCCATACCCAAGATGATGTTGTAAGGACTCAACGCTACTACTAGAAGATCCTAGCCGATGGTCTTGCCTCCTAGAGTAAGCTCACACTACCGGAACCAGTGTATAATCATCGATTCTGCTCTTGTAAGAGTCTCCAGCCATAAGAATTGAGCCAATTGCTCCGTCGGAATCTCTGAGCTTCGAACGAGGGTAGTGGAAATGAAAGAGTGACTGGTACCTGTGTCTATAAGAACTAGAGCTAAGGTTTAGTAGACATATATCGTACCTCAAATCATATCTAGAGCGCCATGATCGTAAGCCTCTAGTGTCTGAAGCTGAGCTCTAGCCTTTCCACCTGCTCCCATGCAGTCAGGGTGGACCTCTTGGTGGTGGTGGCGGTAACACCTCGAAACGTCACCCACCGCTAGCTTCTCGACTAGATCTTCTACCACGTCTGCCTGCGTCCTGTAGACTGCCTTGATCGAATCTCTATGCTTTCCTGGGCGGTCCTTCAACCGTCTGCTGATCATTCAAACGACGGGTTGGACAGTCACGAGCCATGTGACCATGCCCGCCGCATGAGTAACAATGCTCGCTCCTGGCATGTGTGTCTATGCCCCGGGTGCCCCATACAACCGATCATGAGTCATGCAGTCATCCACCTGTGGGTCTGGTCCTCTTGGACCTCTACGAAATCTGTCTACTTCCATCTATAGAAGACTCCACTACATGTCGACTAGTGGTGGGTCTCACTGCTGGAGACCGCTCAGCAAAGAAACTCTCCACTAAGAGAGCTTTCTCCAACACCTCTACCTGCGTCGAGATGCTGAGGGAGATCATCGAAGCCCTGATCTCTCGCCTTATCCCCTACTCGAAGGTTTGGGCCATGAAGAATGGGTCTCATACCATATCTGTGGAGTATCATGAGAGGTCGATGAACCTCGCTGAGTATTGTTCCATGGTCATGCTACCCTGTAGCAGGTGAGGTAGCTCCTGTATGTGAACCTCATGAAGAGTCGCTGGGATAAGTTCTGCCCGGAACAGGCTCTCGGAGTCTGCCCAGAGAAGCGTCATCTCGTCATGAACTTAAAGCATCAAGCTCCACCATCTGCCCGCTGCTGCCTATAGAAGACTAGCAGCAAGAATCACCATGAAGTATGCTGGTGTCCCTACTAGTATAAAGACTCTCACCACAACCTCCATCCAATCCTCTACTGCCTTCAAGTCCATCTCTCCCCTAAAACTGGGTGGCCTCTGGTGCTGGAACTCTTTCAATGTGCTCAAGTGGTGTGCATCGTCTGCTGTTGGGGTTGGTGCCATCAGTGGCCCAATGGGGTGTGGTACCGCTGGTGGCTCCACTGGAAAAGGGCCATGCACCGGGGCATTTTCGCTCGGTGGGCTGTCAGTGCGTACAACTCTTAGAACACTCACTGGTCATCTGCAGGGAGGCATTATGAAAGAAAAAGATGTGACACGGTCAAAAGATTATACCTGGTGAGCTGACCCGGTTGAGAGGACTTAAAGAAAACCTTTGAAAACACGCACGCAATCAGTGTTTTCGTGCACTGAGTCAGAAATCATTAGTCAGGGTCCTGATGTATGGATTCGTTGGCCTCCGCACTAATACTGGACTCTATGAACTGAGAACCACAATCAGTACCCTTAAAACTATTTCTTCATAGAAAATAAAGATCATAGTCCTAAGTTCTGTGGTAGAACCTACTCCATTGATACCAATTTTTTACGACCCGTCCCTTGAGGACCATGCTGTCACTACCCCAAGCCTGCATTCCATAGGCCAGGGGCTCGCGACCAGCACCAATGGAATAAATCCCTAAACTGGGAAGGCATTGCCTTTATAACTTGAAAACGCACACAATAGAGTAAGAGCTAGAAGCAAATCACTAAGTAAAACTGTATACAAAAGAGTGATGGAAAGTAAAGGGTCCAGAATACAAGCCCAATAGGATAGTACAAGTACAACTAAAAAAGAAGTACAACTGAATAAAAGTAAAACAGCTGCTAAATCGTCCTCTGGGAAATCCTAACTGAAGTGTAGGTATAGATAGCATCCACAAAGCTCCACATCCATATGTATCCTCTGTGTATCATCACACCGTGTGGTCCACCTCTGGGTACTGTCCAGTCCTGCTACTCTCGGCCTTAGTCAGCGATGTCCATCATCTGCAACCAACACAATGAGGTGCGGGCATAGCCCATGCAGGGGTGAGTATAACAATACTTAATAGGACCCCGAGACCCTCAAGGTCTCACAAAATATTACAAGGATAAATCACAAATTATGAAATCAATTGATAACCCCACTTAGGTATATGACCATACATATACCTAAGTAATCAAGTAATCCATCTCAGTCATGTGGTAAACACAAAAGTTACAGACTCGGCTCAACCATGTTTTTATTCTAGGGGTAGTATCAATATGAACCATCGGCTGCTGGAGAAATTCTCCTCTATCGAGTACAGTGGGCCTGCCGCATCACACAGAGGCGCTTCCCACTAACCTTGGACTACTGAGGTACTTTTCATGTCGAGTACCATGGGTCTTCCATGTCACACAGAGGCGCTCCCCACCGTGGGTCTACTGTGCCACACAGAGGTGCTCCCCCTCATAGCCTACTGAGGTACTCCTCCTATCGAGTACCGTGGGTCTGCTGTGTCACCAAGGCGCTCCCCACTGTGGGTCTACCGCGACACCATGGCACTCCCCACTGGGCCAGTAGAGTCAGTCCGAGTCAAATGGTTAGCAGTCGTTAGGTCTCATCCAACTCCAAGGTTCCCACAAAAATGATCACTCGTCCCTGGTAGATCCACTCCACAAGCTACTGGTCAATGCTCCAACTACCATGAAGTACCACAAAGAAGTATCTCAATAGTCTCCCACATCATATAGGTCTCAACGCAATAGAATGTGCGTCAATCGGACACCCTGTATGTGAATTATTAGCCTTTTAGTCCCGGGGGCCCGGTTGGATTCGTGCACGATCCAACCTGAACGTATCTCAACTAAACCCTGAACTCCAATGGGGTATACTCAAAGTTACCATCGTGCTCCAAGAATACCATCACCGCTGATGGTTCGTCAAACGATCGTCTGGTGCCAATGATATGGCCAAGAGAACGTAAAGGACGATAGTGGGCCTGAGTCTGGTCTGACCTGATGAGACCGACTCGGCCCATCTTAGTCTGGGCTGACCCGCTTTGGGTCGATCTGGTCAGACCTGTTGGGACTTTTCTAACCCATTGTGTAGGCCAACCTATTAGGTTTGGCTAGGCCCGTTGGTCCCAGCCCAACAGGTTGTGTGGGCAGTTCGGACCAGGCTTGGGGCCGGTTCGACTTGGAGCGTCGCGAGGGTGCAGCCCGGTGTGGCTCGACCCGGAGGGCGTGACGGGGCCAGTTCTTCCAGGGCGCCGCGAGGGGGGGTGGGACACCGGCTCAGCTGGGTGGACACAAGGTTTCTGGGACACCGGCTCGGTCGGGAGGCCACAAGGGGGCTAGGATCGGCTCGACTGGGTGGCCGCAAGGGGGCCGGTTCAAGGAGGTGCGCAGGGGGCGCGCGGAGGCCGGTAGGCGGGCCAGTTCGAGGAGGCGTGCGGTCAGGCAGGCGGCTAGGCAGAGCACGACCAGGTGGGTCGGTGGGCGGCCATGCAGGGCGCATCCTATCGGGCACGCAGCTCGGGCAGGTAGGTTGGCGGGTGGCTGGGAGGTGGTTGGGCATGCCAGTTCGGCGCGGCTCGAGCTGTCGTGGGCCGGCGGTGTTCGGCCTGGGCACACGGGAGGCCGGCAGCGGTGCGGCCGGGCATGCAGGAGGCCGGCGGGGGTTCGGCCCATGAAGCCAGCTCGGTTGGGGCACAAGATCGCCACGAGAGCGGCACGGTTCATGGAGGCCATGGGAAGCGCGACCTTTGCCCGTTCCTTCATCAACATCAATGCTTCTTTCTCTCCATGCTGATAAAAAACACAAACAAGATCAGTGGAGGGGTAAGTCCTTGTTGTTTTTGCCCGTACCCTCCGCGTTTAGGGTGGTAACACTTGGCTCATCAATGGGTAAGAAATATGAACAACTATTGTTTTACAACCATGCAACGATTCATTTCCAATCCAAAGAAGAAAAAGAGAAACGGAAAGTTACACAAAATAAACCCCCTACGTTTGATCGTCATTCTTCATTCGTTGACGGAGTCGCGGAAAGTATACGAAGAAGATCATCATTTGTCGTGTCCGCCACACACTTCCATATCGGCTCATTGATGACGATGTGGAATTCGGTCATCGAAGACATCTCTCGAAGGTTGAATCTTCGAGGAAGAAGTCGAAGAAGGTTGACGTTCTTCATTCTTCATCCTTTGTTGGGAGACGGGGTTCCTTGTTGGGAGCTTTCTCCCAACAATCCTCCTCTCAATTCTGCCCCCAAAATTAATATTCCAATTAAATAATAGATTGAAATATCCTATTAATTTTTTGTCACAATATTCAAATTGGACTCATTAATTGGGTATGCTCCCCTTAATTAATTCAAGGAGTTGGAACAAGGAATTAATAAAGGGAGGTGAAGATGATCTCCATCATTAATGAGGGAGAGTGGAGAATTTTTACTCTCCTCCATCAATAGGGGTTAATCCTCGTGTGGTCCCCACATCGTAACCTCTCTGGGGAGGTTATGTTCGGGTGGGCCCTACCACCATAACCTCTCATGGGAGGTTAAGGTGTGGTGGTCTCACCTCCAACTTCCATGAGGATGTTTTAACCACCAAACACCCACATGGAGGCTCAAATAAAATAATGTAAAGCTCACTTTATTTTATTATTTTTTTCACGAAAATCCAAAAGCTATATTTTAAACTCGACCCACTACCGTCGATGTAAAAGTATTCTTAACAGAATACTGGCGCTACGAGTTCAACGGTGCCCTCGGATTTCAATTCTCAGAATCGGTTCAAAAGTTATAAAAACTCACTCGTACGTTTACTGAACGTACCCAAACAAAACATTAGAAATTGATTCCAGGCACAGCGGACCACGGAATCATGCGCCGTCAATTTTCACAGACTCGTAAAAAATTCTTGTATTTAAGAAAAAAATCCACAGAATTTCTGGGTATTTACAAATAAACCAATGCATTATGGGTTTAATGGTATGATAATGATTAACGTGTTAGTTGAAAATTGATAAGGAATTAAAAAAATTATGATGATGATTGGTAGTTCAGACCTAAGTAATAAATGATTGTTGTGGTAAAGAAATTTTTATTTAATGTGGCATGTGATTAATTTTTATGTACTCATGTTCATGGTTACTATGAAATTACTTTATATGGGTATTAGTCTTAGTTATACTAAAATTCTTATATATAGGTCTTGATCATAGTTGTACTGAGACTCTTATATATAGGGCTTGGTCCAAATTCTGTAGAAATTATTATATATAAGACTTCTGCTCAGTTGTGGTAAAATTATTATATATAGGTATTGAGCCAAGAAATTTTGTAATATATATAGGGATATTACTAGTTCACTAGTTTTTATTTTTGGGGTATACCCTTGGAGGGTAATAATAATGTTTATCATGGTTCTGTGACATACTTAGATATATCTAGTAATACACCAAAAAAGTTTTCATTGGCCCTAGGTGTTACCATATATCTTGAGGTTTGACAAGTTTATTTCATGATAAGTATTAATTTATTAAATTAGTAACCATGTTAATTATTTTCTTCATACACTATATACCCAGACTAGACTTTTTTAGATGGTGTTGGTGGCGGCGTACAGAGTTTTACTCAAACCCTATTTGAGATGCCATTTGTTACATAGATAGATTTCATAGATATAGTTTTGGATAAGATAATGGGGAATTACATTTTTTCCGTGTTGTGGGATGGGTTAGATCTTGGAGATTGGATAGACATGGGACTCGGGACTGGGGTCATTGGTGTCATTCGTACAGTCTACTAGCATTTTCTTGTATGAAAAACAACATGTCCTTTGTATACTTTCATCCTATCATTACAAGATTCTATTTTTATTTGGATTGTTCGGTTTGTTTTTTATTCAGATTTAGTTTCCTATTTGATAATTTATATTGTTTTCCTTTACTCTGATATTGTTTTTCCATTATTATTGCAACTCTATACTAATGGGTATAGTCTCCCCACTATATTTTTTACACCCTTGCTACTAGTCGGAAGCCTCTAGAATATCGGGAAGTGCACCTAAGGTCACATAAGAAATAGGCACGGTCTCATGAGAGTGTAATGCAATAGGGATTTTTTATATATAATTTTATATTCATGTTACAGTCACATTATATTTAGGATGATTTTTCATTATATAACACTTTATATACATTATATTTTTGTTATAAGACATTATATAATGTTATATTTACATTGTATAACATAATAATAATTTTATATTTACATTTATTTTGTGTTATATAACATTATAATCAATGTGTGACAAGTCTAATTTGAATTTTACACTTCAAAACCATTCATTTTCACCTTATTTATTTTTATTGTACTGTGTTCGCATCATTTTAGTAAAATGTAAATATAATTTCTTCATTATATATTTTTTCAAAGTTGTGTTATATGTTTTTAATTATGTAATTAGTAGCTAATTATATAATTAATTATTAATTATATTACATGTTATTTATAGAATTAATAACAAAAAATATAATTAATGTAATTAATAATTAACAATAAAGCCCCAGTGGGGGTGGCCTCGTGGTTAGAGTTATTCATTAGTTTCAACAAAGGCCAAAGATTGATTTATAGAGGTTGTGTTTCACCATCATAATTACATGCCTTTTAATTTAATACCCTTGACAATGCAGGTTAGCATGGGGAGGGGAGGTTTTACCCAATCAACTCCATAGGGTGAATTCGAGACCTGGTACCTTGTACAATAATAGGGGAATGGGTCATGCTGAGATGACCATGAACTCTATATGGGGTGGGTGCATTTCCTTTAAGAAAAAAATTAAAAATATAATATTAACATGTAATATATTTAATAAATAAAAATATTATTAATGAATCTAATAATTATTAATGGTTAAAGGCCATAATATTGAGTTTTGGAGTCTAATTAATAATTAAATACACTTTTAACATATTACTAATAATTAATCAAATAACTAACAAAAAAATTAATTAGCATAATTAATAACTAAAAACATTATTAATATCCAATAATATAATTAATAACTAACAAAATAGATAATAAATAATAATATATTTAATAAGTAATAATATAATTAATAAATAATAACATGATTATTTTAATTAATAGTTAATAATACAGCCCTCGTGGGAGTGGCCCAGTGGTTATGGTTGTTCACTGGTTTTGACTGAGATGGGAATTCAATTCCAAATGGTTGTGATTTAGCATAATAATTACATACATTTTGATTGAATACCCTCAATATTGTAGGACAACTTAGAGATGTGAGGTTTTAACCAGTTGACTCTATAAGGTACATTCAGGACCTAGGGTCTAGTACACCCACAAGGGAATGGTATATACTGGGAAAAGCATGAACTATAAATGGGTTTGATTGGGTTTCCTTTCAAAAAAATAAAATTAATAATTAGTAATGTAATTAATAACATGTAATTAATTTCATAAAAAAATATAATTAATATTATTAATCATTAATATTCATAAAAGTCTAGAGTCATGAGTTTGGAGACAAATTAATAATTAATAATATTATTACCGTAATTAGTAATGAATAGTCAATTTTTAATAGTAAAAAATTAAATACCATAATTAGTTACTAATAATATATATTATATTTAATAATATAATTAATAATTTATAACATTAATATATTAATATATTAAAGTGCGTTTGGCATGGTTTGGGTTTAGCACACCCCAATTTAAATTTTTTATATCCAACCCTACCATCAAAGGTGTATATTGAGAAATAAAATTTACCCCAAAACTATTAATTAAATATTTTAAGGAAAAATGAAAATAAATCATTAATCTTATCTATGTTTGAGAAAACCCCTATATGGACACATTTGGGAACACATTTTAACTTCTACGGGGCCTTGAAGTGTTGGATCATGAAGTAATAAGGAAGGATGATGACACATATATTTTAGTACATGTGTCATGATGGGGGAAGGGGATAGTGGAAAGGGTACATTTGTCTTATTGAAAAGATTTACACAATCTAAAAAAACCATGCATACTATTAGTTTTTATGATTAAAACTACTAATATATTATATATTAAATAAATAAGAAAAATGGGAATATATTATAATATTTATTTTATTTTTAAATTAAATTATATTTGTCTTATATAAAAAATATTTTTTACGCATTACTAAAAAATAACCTAATAATATGTGCTTTAATTTTTTTAATTATTTGAATAAAATGAACCAATTTTCGTTAATAATTATTATTGCATGCATTTTTTGGTAAAATAAATTGCATATTAATTTGTTAGTATATTTTAAACCCAATTATATTTATAAATTAAGGAATTCTTATTTTGTTTAAAAAATTGATTTATGTGTCTTAAAATAATTAAAAATAATTTTGGGGAAAAAATAACTTTTTTAATAATGAATCAGAAAATTAATATCTTTTTATTGATATCTTTAAATTCATAGAGTTTTTTCAATTATATAAATCAATATCAAATAAAATTAACATATTTTTTTTCAAATTTTAATTAAACTCAATATTTTTAAATATATAAGAAATATTTATTTTCAAGATAAATTAAAGTATTATTATTTAATTATTAATATTAATTTGATATTATTTGTACATAAGTATAAAAATATTATTACATGAAAGGGTATAAAATATTTTTCTGTAAACATAAAACATTATTATTTCTGTAAATATCATTATTATTTTTATATTGGTAGCAATTTTATTATTAATCTTAATAAATTATGTTTATAAAAATTTGTTTGAAAAATGTGTTTCTATGAAAGGATAAAAATGTTTTTTATGTAAAAAAAATACAAAGAAAATATTAACTAAAAATGTTTAGGACCAAATTTTAGAGTGTTATTTCTACAAAAACTTTTATAGAAATTTTCAATGAATATCTTCGATTAATATTATTGTAAATATTTAAAAATATAAATTTTATTATTATATTTAACTAGAATGTTTCTAGTATAATCATTAAAAGTTTCTCTAAATACTTTATTTTGACTATTCTATTTTATTTTTTAGAAAAAAAATTCATTGAAGATTACTGTAAGTTTTTATTTTACATTGTAATGTTACTGATGATGTTATACAAGAATTTCCAATAGAAGATTCATATGAATTTCTAGTGAAAATTTCAACTAAAATTTTCATGTGGAAGTTGAATGTACCAATCAAATATTATAGGAGATATTTCCATTGGAATGGTCCAGTTGAAGATTCACTAGAATTTCTGTTGGAAGTTTCAATATAATTTTTAGTATAAGTTTACACTGTAAAGTTCAATAATATTCTTCACTAGAATTTCAGGTATACATTTCATTGGAATTTCCAATGGATGATTCACTGGAATTTTTATTATAATATTCACTGAAATTTATAGTGAACTTTTCAACTAAAATTTTAAAGTGGTAGTTGTTGTTACTACATGAATATTTAGGTGGAAGTCACTAATGAAATTTTTCATTGGAATTTTCACTATAATTTTATTGTGGTATATGAATATTCCATTGATTTTTTCTATTATTAATTTCCAAAGGATTGTTACAATGGAAGATTCACTCGAATTTTCCATGGAAGTTTCATTCGAATTTTCATGGATTGTCTACAGAAAGATTCAACTAATTCTAAAGTGTAAGTTGAAGTTAGAACTTTAATTCTCGTGTGGAAGTTTCCACTGGAATGTTTCAATGGTTGTTTCACTGGTATTTCCTAAGGGGGGAATCACTAGAATTTCTAGTGGTAGTTTTATTGGAATTTTTAGAGGATGTTTCACTGTAATTTCTAGTGGTAGTTTCATTATTATTTCTAGTGAAAGTTTCAATGGATTTTAAGTTACCGTTTTAATTTTTCAATGAATTATTACAATGTAATTTACTATAGAATTTCATTAGAATTTCTAATAAATGTTTCAAATAAAAAATTTGAAGTGAAATTTAATTTTCTTATGGAATTTTCTACCTTAATTTTTTACTGTGAGTTTCTACTAGAATTTTCAAATGGATTATATTGTAATTTTTTACTGGAAAACTCCCCTTAATTTTTCCATTGGATGTTTATATTTCATTTTTCCATTTCATGTTTCCACCTAATGTTTGTATTAAAAACTGATAATAAATTTTTTATCAAAACTTTTAGTAAAATATTCCACTAACATTTTTAAATATATATTTCCATAAAATATTTTAATGAAAGTGTCATTATTAATCATCATAGTTTATACTAATTTTTTTTATGTTAAATATTTTTTGAAAATTTTCATTAAAAATATCCTTTGAATGTTCTAGTGAAGTTTTCTTTAAAAGTTCCACTAGAAATTACACTAATAGTTCAAATGAAAATTTATCCTTACTTAAATTTATTTTATCCTTTGTTTTCCCTTACCTAATATTTTTTTACACTTACATAAATTTATTTTTACCCCAAAAAAACATTTTTTACCCTTACATATCGTTATTTTACCCTTACCTAACAATGTTTTACCCATACATAAGATTGTTTTACCCATACTTAACATTATTTGTACCCTTACCTAACTTTTTTTACCCTTATATTTCTTTAGTATATCATTATTTATGTTTTTTAACCTTATCCTTAGTTTTCTATTACGTAACTTTAGTTTACCATTACATAAAATTTTCTCCCTTACATAACATTAGTTTACCATTACTTAAATTTGTTTTACTCTTACTTAACATTAGTTCTACACTTCCATGGGAGTAAATTCCAACGGTGAGAAAACTTTAATGGACGATGAAGGTTTTCATTTGGTTATCCACCAGAAGAACAAGGATGTTCCCCCACAGTCGTGTTGGTGCACTCATCTCCTGGTTAGTATCCCCACTACATGTGGATTATCCAGATAGCAGAGACATTGAAGATATGGAATTGAGTTTTCCTTCAAACATTTATGATCTTATAAAAAAACACATATGACTATTTTGGAAAGTCCTCAAATGAAGAACGTGTCATTGCAAGGGATAAAAACTCTTGTATCATTCCTCCAGAGGATCATAAATGTGACAGGCTTGTAAAATGGTTCTTCTCACAACTTGAGGCCTTTTATTTTATGATGGAGCCATAGTTATTTGTCTTCAATGATTATATATCTCTCCAATAGTTGTTGGTCAGTAACATTGAAGATGGTTTTAGATCCAATACAAAGATGGATTTTTAGGATCTATCTTGGAAATTTAGGATTTTCTCCACAGAGGATGAATCAACAAAATCATCATCTGAGGAGGAACATGTACCCCCACAACACAAGATGTGGAAGAGAGGTTGTCACCCCAAGGGTAGGAGAAGATTTCATAAAAACATGGGAAATATAGGGAATTCCAAGATTTAGCTACTTGTTTGGTGTGGACAGTTTGTACTCTCATTAGCCCTTCGGTTTTGTATGATAATATTTTATAAATAAATTTGGGGTCATGTATTTGGTTTACAAATCCATCATCATCATCATGTGAATTTTTTATAAAAGAAAAAGGTAAAAACACACAAAACAACATAAAACATACCCCTGACCTCCTACCCTGGAAGTCGGGAGCTAAGGAAGTCTGAAATAGTGAAGACCTAGGGCATACCCTATAATTAAGTTGACCCCCTCAGGTTTCAAACTAGAAAAAGTGTGAAAAAGTACATCCTCTGGGCTTGAAATGACCTAAGATGCCAAGTGGTCAGCAACCTTGTTGCCCTCCCGCCAAGTGTGACTCACTTTGATGATGTTGTCGAGTAAAGGTTTACTATTCCTGATGACATAGGTGATCGACTAGGGGGAGACCCAATGATTAATGAGGGACTTGTGCAATAGTGACGAGTCCGTTTCCACTTCTGTGGTGATCAGATTTCTCAGGAAACATAAGAAGAACCCGTAAAAAAGTGTGAGGGCCTCAGCCTATAAGGATGAGCTATGACCCAAATTAACGGTAAAGGCCAGGTACACCGACCAACCATTGTCGTGCACAACCCCGCCTCCTCACATAATACCCTGAACACGCGAGTCATCGGTGTTCAATTTTAACCCTCGGTTGGAGGGTTCCAATGAACCCAGTTACCCCTGTTCCAGCGGATCGTGGACGCCTCTAATGCCCCATACACATGTATACATGTTAAATATAAATATAAATATATATATATATATATATATGTGTATGTATGTATGTATGTATGTATGTATGTATATCTCACATACATGTGTATATATACGTACACATACATACATCTATACAAGTACAATATCTACATATACAAATACACAAAACAAAGAGACACAACATAATGCCTGCCATCGAATCCTGTAAGTACTTGGTCCTCTGATTCCTAACCTTCCAGGGAGGACCTTTGGGCAGTCCGGGATGCATGGGACTATGTAGCTCTTTGTTGCCTCTCCTAGGGAGGCAGCACCCAGTTGACGTGCAGTCACTACCACAAATCGCGGTAAAGCCAACACCATACATTATTATCATTATGAAAAAGTTCTAACTAAAAATGTATTATTAGCACCCATAAAGTTTCTAATATTTTTTTAATCTATAGAAAATTATTATATTTATATTAAAAAATAATTTTTATTTATACACATTAAATAAAAAACACATGATTATAAATACTATATATATATATATATTAAAAAAGCATCTATAAAATTATAAGTATACATTTATATAAGAATAAGATTATAATAAATTTTATTATATAATAAATAAATTTTTATATTTATATTTATTATATTTATAATTATATATTTATAAATATATATAAATAATTTTAAAATAATTACAATTACAATTACAATTATAATTATATTTAAATAAATATATATTTTTGATGAATTTGTTCCAAAAATATATTGATGCATGAGTATAATTGATGTGAATACATTATGTATTCATCAATAATTAATGTTCATTTTTACATTACACCATTGTTATTATTTATTCATGTTTTCCATATGTAGTGACTCATTATTTATTGTCTATATACTCTACTAGGTATACAATTCATTCATGTTATATACAGTTATAATTATAATTATAAATAAATATATTTAAAAAGTATTTATATATAAATGTGTGTGTGTGTGTCTGTATTAAAAAATTGATGTATATTCATATACATATACTAATACATGTATATAAATATTAAAAAATAATATATATAAATAAATATAATATTGATATTGATATTTATGTTTATAGTTATATATAGACACACACATATATGTACATGTAAATATAAACACACACACGCGCCCAAACATATTTTATAACTGCATCTAAAAATAATTATACAAATATGTATAATTACATATGTGTGAGTATATATATGTTAGGGACCCTAATTCATATATATAATTACATACTTAGGGGTCGTAATGTATTTATGCCCTAATTTTAAAAAATGTATTAACTTAAAACTGTTTCGATATTTTATTTTATTTTTCCAAAAATTCATTAAAAAACTAATTCATGAATTTAATGACACCGCAATACTGCAAGAAATTCAAAAATAATTATATTCATAAGGAATCAATATTAAATATGATTTAAAACACTTGTAATTCATAAACATTTAATGGTCATGTAATGATTGATGATAAAGATAGAGAGAGATGGGAACTTTATAAGTAAATAAAATGATGGTTTTCCACCTAGGCTTCATCCCCACCTCAATGATCCCTCAATTGATGTATATTCCAAGTGGAATTTGAATGGATTTGGGGGTTGAATGTGGGGCTTCCCTCCAGTTCGTACACGAAAATCAGGGGTCCCTTATTTGACTGCAATCCATATGCATTGCAAAGCATCTCCCCCAGCTCGCCCCTCCTCCACTACAAGGTGTTAACGCTGCAGCAGTGGTTGTACCTCCACCCCCGTTACCCACGACCATATCTTGAGGGTAATTTATCTTTTGATCTAGAAAGATCTAGGTAAACTAGGTTCTTCTCCTACCATGTGTTATAATTATTTTGAGGTATAAACTCATCCCCTACTACAGCTCCATTGCTTAACAGTTCCCAGCACACCATTGTTGCATGGTTCACGTCCTATGGGCCATTGATCATGGATAGGGTTGAATCCTTGCTCGCCAAGGGAGACAAAGAAGGGTGCAAACTGTATAACTCATCACCCTCGTTCCATTCCACAGTGTCATTGCTTAACATTGGCTCTAAGGATCAATGAAAACTGACAAGAAATGCTAAGAAACAATGCAGCGAAAAGGAGGGTGATGCGTTATACATTTTACACCATTTTTTGCCTTTATTGACAAGTCAGGATCCCACCCTAGCCATGATAAAAGGAAAATAGGTTACGAACCATTCAACATGGTGTGCTGGGAACCGTTAAGTAACTACACTACTGTAGGGGAGGGGTTTATGCCTCAATACAATTATAACGCATGGTAGGAGGCGAACATAATTTATTTGAATCTTGCCAGCTCGAAGGATCAATTACCCTCAATATGCGGTCCTAGGTGATGGGGGCAGAGGTGCAACCACTGGTATAATGTTTACACCCCACATTGGAGGAGGGGTGAGGTGGGGGAGACACTATGCAATGCATGTGGCTTGCAATAAAATATGGGATCCCATCTTGTTGAGTATTGACTGGACAGTAGCCCGACTTTCAACCCCCAAATCCATTCAAATTGCTCTAAGAATATAAATCAATTAAGGGAGAGTCGAGGCAGAGATGGAGCCTAGGGGAAGAACCACCATTTGACTTACTTATAATGTACATGTCTCTCTCTATCTTTATTATCAATCTACCCATGACTGTTTAATTGTTTTTGAATTACAAGTGTTTTTAATCATATTTAGTATTGATTCCTTTTGAATTTAATTATTTTTATATTTCATTCAGTATTGTGGTGTTATTAATTTCATGGATGAATTTTTTATTTCATTTTTTTAAAAATAAAATAAAAAATCGAAACGATTTTAAGATAACCCTTTTTTTAAAATTGGGGCATAAATTCATTAGGCCCCCCTAGGGTATGTAATTATATATATGCATTAGGGCCCCTAAAATATATTGACACACACATATGTAATTATACATATTCGTATAATTATTTTTATATACAATTATAAAATACATTTTTAACCTGTGTGTGTGTTTATATATGTGTGTGTGTGTGTGTTAATATATAACTATAAACATAAATATCAATATCAATATAAATATTATTTTATATATATATAATATTTGTTAATATTTATTTACATGTATTAAAATGTGTACATGAATATACATCTATTTTTCAATACAGACACACACACACAAATTTATATTTAACATTGCATATACATTTGTATAGGTATATGTATACCCATACATTCTTATAAAATAAATAAAATCGATATTTTCTTATTTTAAAAAAATTGAATAATTTTTTTATTGGGGTATGTTTTATATATTTATGAACATAAATATATTTGAATATTTAATTTCATAATTAATAGAGGAAAATCTTATATCGAGAGATTTTATCCCTAGATATCCATGGTTATTACGGCTTAGATCTTATGCCCCCCTCATCTATTTCATATCTACCTAAAACTTTCCTTTCCCATCTATATTTCGATAGACATAGGTTCCCTTCTACTAAAAAGGAGGTTAAAAAGTTCATCCATGGTGGGATTGTCGCAGATGATTCGATCCTTGAGATTGGGTCCACACACTATTTCTCTCTCTTCAAGGTTTCTATCTCTAGAGGTCTCTGGGGAAAGGGAATTCTTGCTCATGTGAAGGTAGATCCAAAAGTTATATTGGAAATATTGGAGATGGGAAAATATATTTATTATAATAATTATATTTATTAATTATAAATAAAATATTTACAAATATTTCTATATAATTTTAAATAAATATATTTAAAAAGTATATATAAAACTACATGACAAAATTTAATAAAATAATTATAAAAGAAAATATCCCAAATAAAAATTTAAATGAAATAAAACATTTCAATTGATGATGTGATTTGTGTTAGGGAAACTCTATGATGTACGACACGATGCAAAGGTGAAATCTTGGACTGCAACCAACTCTCGCTTCATTGGTGCTACAAAAATAGATCTAGAACTCCACCTATCATGCATCCCTGAATTCCCAAATAAAGGCGGATGGCCAGACCCAATGGAAGCACTACCCAGAGCACTATTATAGGTCACCCAAAAAAACCCATGCATCATCGATCCATAACTAGATTTTAAACTTTGACTTTTTTGTTGTATCCTCATTCGCCCGATCAATGGCTTTTCTAGGGAGAACTAAGAAAATGTTATTCTTTTATAGGTAATTGGTCATGGAGGTGGTGGGGTGATAGCTCACCATGGGAGACAATGAAAGTCCCGTATTTTCCAATGCATCCCTGATGGCCTTTCATGGAGTTCACCCTAGAAATACCGTTTCTTAATGGTGGCTCCCGACAAACCACCACTACATTGTTGGATACTTGTGTGTGGTTGATTATGGTAGTGGTGGTCAAATCATCCTAGGAGTGTTTGGGTTTCTGAATTGACTCGGTGTTGGAGCCATATTTCAATGTTTGTGGTTGCTTGTTTTCCATTTTATGGACTATATTTTAATACAAATTTGAACAAATCCCAAGGTTGAAATGGGGCTACCTACTAGTGGTAACTTGGTAATTATGATTCCCTTATTATATTGAAACCCATAGGCATTTCAAAAAATATCCCCCAACTGACCCTCCCCCCACTACTATAGTGGCTTCACCTCTAACATCAATCACCCACGACAACAACTTGTATGTACTTTTTCCTCATCTTTCAATCCTTTGGTCGGTAAGCTGGGTAGAAGGACCGGTTAGTAGTCTCTTTTGAGATATGTTTCAGGACACCTTTATGGTGGTTCCCTTCATGTGTTTGGATATGGTTTATGGATTTTTTGACCAATGGACCAGCTTGGTTGGGTCCTTGGGTTCTCTAATTGGATAAGGTATTCCCCCATTAAGGGTTAATGCATAACTGAAGTGCAACCCAGATTGTTTCTCCATTGGAAAATCCTCAAGTTGATCAATAAAAAGAATATTTTATCAATCTTTGTTGATTGAGTCTACACCCATTTCTGTCTTTAATTTTTATATCCTCTTGTAGCGGTATAGTTCTCATGGAAGGTTGAAAGAGACCTTAGTTTCATAAGTTTCCTAATTCGTCAAAGCTGGAAGTGGTCTAGGGTTGTTAGTGGGGATGAGTGTCTCAATGGTGTCTAAGAGGGCCTCTGGTTTCTTCAAAGTTTCTTTGAACCATGAGTTCATGTTAAACCACAAGTGTGGTAAATATGGTCCTGATAGGATATTTTGGCCACTTTCTAGAATTTTGTGTTGTTTGGGGATGTTTTATAAGGTCCCTCTCCATGCATTGTTTATATCAGTCACAATGGTCATGTTCAGTGATGCCTTAGGATGTCCTATGCTCAATTGACCGTAATGGTGAAAGTTGGGAAATCATCTGAGAGTCTCTATTATGTTGGGAGAATGTATCCCTTTGAAAAACTTAAAAATATTTCATTTTAGAGGAAGTTGAGTATAGGTTTTCGTTAATTCTATTGTTTCTCACCCGAACAAACAAGGTGTGATGTGTGTGCATCTTCTAAGCCCTTGTTTCAGTGAAATATCGAGTTAGGGTAAAGTGAGTTTGGAATGTGTTATGTCTTGGAAAACTTATTGGGGATTTCATTGTAGTTGTTGGTTGCATCAAAAGTATAATTCTCATTCAAGTGGTTTCTAAAGCCTAACTGCGAGGCCGAAGATGCTTCAATCATTTGAGCTCCAGCCATAGGTCACGGAGAGAAGCTGGCTCATAGTCAGGGGAAATCACAGGGTCATTTAAACCCTTGTACAAAGTCATATCCTCTATATAAAATTTAGGAAGAGTTTAAACCTATGGTGTCATCATATATCTTCTGTTGTTCATGTTCGGTGGAAATCGGTAGAGGGCCGTGTACCCATGTCATCGCCCAATGTTATTCCCTCCCCCTTTGGTTTCCACTGAGTCTTTGGAGAAAGGTTTGATGTTTGGCTAGACTGGTTGAAAACATGGTTCTCACTTGCTTAATAGTGACCATGCCCCAGAAAACCATGTGGATAGAAGGATCGACAGTGTTAGCGCACAGTTTCCCAAATCGTGCAGACTAACCATGTGACCTTCCCAACTCTTCAAATTTTGGGGTCTTTCTATACTGGTCCATGTTGGTCGGTTAAGATAGTTGGTTATTATGGTGGGGAGACCCACTATGAGTCTTATATAAGTAATTTTGTAAAGGTCCGATGGAAGTATACCCATTTTACTAGGGAGTCCGTTCAGGCCTCCCCTATTAGTGTCCTGATTCTGTCTCGGGAAAAATATAGGCTGTTTGTTATGGTGGGGAGCCTATTTTTGTTCCCCCGTACTAGTAACTCAGATTTATCCATGATCATGGCTTGGAGGTAGGTAGTCTCATTTGGAGCAATCAAGATACCTATATCTTCCTTGGGTAAACGTTGAGATTGGATAGTGCCCAATGGTTTAGTTATAGCAAGGTAAGTGTAACCTTGTTCGATGTTATTGTTCGTTTGGGTGAATTTCATGAGTCTTGTTCGGATAGTGTTTAAGGAGTTTTATTTTGGGATAAAGGTTGAATGTGATTGATCATTTCAGAAATCTGGTGTAAGTTTTGGTTGTGAGAGTAATCCTTCATTAATTGATCATTGGGGGTGTTTTGGCCTTTGGGGGTGAAACCTGACAAGGGAGTACCTCTTGGTTTCTTAGTTGGGCTTGGTTGTTACTTTGGCCTTGATGTGACTTTTTGGGGAGAAAAGTTTTCATAGTGGGGAGAATTTTTACATAAATGACTTATTTTAATGTTAAATTGCATTTAATTTCCATTCATGCTTTGTTTTGAGATTTTCCCAAGCTTTTATGGAGGAATGGGTGAGTTTTCATGAATTGGGCAAAACCGTGAGCCCAATTCCAGATTTAAAATTAAATTTTTATTCCTTTATAACTCATTCATTTTTCAACATTTTATATCCATTAAAATTCCTAATTGTCATACCATGAACTATTAACACCACCATATTAATTTGGACCATTTAGGAATCTATAATCATGGTGGATATGAGTTTTTATTTAAGGGATTGGGCCTGCCCGAAAGCCTATTTCCTGAATTAAAAATAAATTTTAATTCTTTAACATATCCTTCAATATTTGAATTTTTTCAGTGATTCCAACTCTCAACCGAGCCCACTTACCTAAGGCGCCCCCCCATTCCCTCCTACAACAATTTGGAGCTCAATAGAGTTGAGAAATTGGTCAGAACTTCTCTGGATTTTAGAAATTTCCCAGATTTGGAGAGGTAAATTAATCCTTTCATAAATCCTTCTATTTTTACTCTTTTTCCTCCATTCCAGTTCCTACATGATCTATTAATTCGTTTTAGAACCTCCCATGAATGGTTGGATGATTTCAAATTCAGATACTGGTGGATTTTTGGTCGTTTTCTTCAAGATTATTTTAGGTAAGTGTTTCTCTCTTCACTTCCTCCCTTCTCCTTAGGGTTTCCTCCCTATTTCATGAATTTATAGAATGTCCAGAAGTTAGTGTTCGAACCTAGGGTTTTATTTGGTGCATTTATTGTCAAATATTGTGTTCTAGGTCTGGATTTATCTTCCTTGTGGTGCGGAGGTGGTGCGATTGATGTTTCACACCAAGTTTTCAGGGATTCGATACTTTCGGTAGGTGGTTCCTTGTGTAAACAATTATTGATGAGTTGTCTTGCTATATTTATTCATTTTTTATATTACTCATATGTTAGGTGTGGTGCGAAAACTGTTTATGATTAATTTGGATAAGTGTTTAATTTTATTGTTGCATTTTAACTTGAAATTGGGTGTTTTCGTGTGTAACTCATGGGGTATTATTTGGGTGTATTTTATAACATATGGAATTGGTTTAATAAATACTGTTTGGCCTTCCAATTCTGGTTTGGTAATGTATTAGTGTCATGTGGGCCAAAAAATAGGGGTTTTGAATAGGTTTTATGTGTAAAACATTGTTATACTTCTTGAGAGTATTTTATGAAAATGTGTGTTTTCATTTGGATAATTTGTAGTATTATTCAAGGTGATTTTATAAAACTTGAAAGTCGTTTCATAAATGTCTCTAGGGTTTCCAATTCTATTTTGGGTAGGAATTGGTATATTTTTTGGTCTTAAATTGGGGTTTTGAAATGAGTTTTGTGTGAAAGACATATTTACAACACTTGGGTTCTTTTTATGAAAATTATAAATGTTTTAGTTAGTTAAACAAAGTGGGAAAACGGTGCATATGTACTGTTTGGTATGTGTGTTCACCTATTATAGGGTTTTGAAAGGTGAAGTGATGTTGTAAGATGTCAGAAAAATTTAGATTATTTTGTAAATTTTTGAAATGTTTTATTAAATTGTGATGTTGGAGCGAAACTTGTTTGTGGGTTGTTTCGTGTAAGTTTGATGATAAAATGATTTTAAAGGTAAAAAGGGTATTATGTAACAAGTGAGTGGGATTTTATGAGAGTTTTAATATATTTTAATGGTTTTATAAAATTGTTTTATGGATTTGTGGAAGTGTTAAAGAAATGTGAAAAGTGTTGTGATCTATTTTGGTGTGAGTCAGATTTCAAAATCAATTTGAATGAAAAGTGGACTTCTGTGACTTGTATTGTATACATGTGGTCTTTTTGGTGAATTTATGATATAGAAATGATATTTTCATGTGGAAAGTATATTCATTAACTTGTTGAACTTGTTTGAGCACAAAGGGAAACCCTGGGTATCTTGGTGGGTGGACGTGTACTAGTTTGCTAGTGAATCTGTGGGGTTTGGCCTCAGTTTCACTTAGCAAGATTGATGCGTACAACTCTAACTAAACTATGATGATGATGATGATTGGGGAAAACTAGGTTATGGTTATGTTCCCTACTAGTGTCTTGTGGACAAGAACATATATTTGTGATGGTTACTCTTAGAGATACAAGGTACCTGGGACCCACAACTAGCTAGTTCCTAGGGGTTATTTCCCATTGATTGTGCTCACTAGATATTTTGTGCTTTCCATCGGCATAAGGTATGAGTGACTGGAAAATTCATTATCTTTGGTATTTATTTTAAAAGTGTTTATTCTTTAAATTATCCCACATGAAAACTGTTTTTATTTAATGTTGCATCTTTTAGAAATTGTTACTAGCATTTCATGTTTTTGAAAACTTGCATGATTTTCATCTTTAAATGTTTATCACATGGAATATCTTAGTGGTGGTATCTTATTGGGTAGTGTCTCGCACCCTACATATACCCTTGGGTGTAGGTACACTTGGTTATTTTTGTTGTCACAGGTTGGGTACAGTTTTTAGTGCCAGTGGTTCAGGTTTCTAGCAGGTCCTTGGTGGTGAAGTCTTGTGGTAATGGCTTGAGGGAGGTGCCTCTTGCCATGTGGAGGTTCTTGGAATGTCTTTATTTGGTTTTTTAACTTTTTAATGGTCTTTAAACATAGTTTTAACTTATGTAATTCAGTACTGAAATTTTGTAAAAGATGGTTTTAGTTGAAAAATCCAGATGTGTTTTATTGTGTTTTTTTGTTGTTTAATGTTTATAAAATCAGGTAAATCGTTCCCAATTCTCATTATATGCTACCCAGGAACTTGTGCCAGCCCGTGGGGATCGGGAATGCCCTTCGGGCCATGTCGCGGGCTGGGTTTGGTCACGGTTTTGGGGGAAACCAGATTCGGATCGTGACAGGTCACCTGGGTTAGCTTTATATCTTCTTACCACACTCAATGCGTAGTCAACATTCATATTAGTACATAGCATGGAATACAAGACTTTCCCAAATAGCTTATGCTTATGGATTCCTTAGCATTATCTTTATTTTCTCATGTTCTTGAGGAAATATTTTCTTCGAAATATGAATGCCATGTGACACTGGAAACAACCCCTTCTTGGATTGTTCCATATTGAATATCATTAGTATCTTATCAGTGTATGTACATTGAATTAGGCCTAGAAATATCTTCGATCTATCATGATGAATCTTGATCCCAAGAATAGATGTTGCCTTTCCCAAGTCCTTCATAGGGAAGTATTGATTCAACCATTCCTTAACAGACTGTAAAACTGATATCTATTTTCTAATAGGTAATATGTTATCTACATATACTATCTGGAAAACGACTACACTCCCACTGAATCTTTTGTAGACACAAGGTTCACATTCATTCTTGATAAAACCAAATTTCTTTATAGATTCATTAAAATGAATGTTCGATTACCTAGATACTTTCTCTAATCCATAAATGGATTTCTGCGACTTTCATAACTTATTGGTATCCTTTGGAGTCATAAACCCTTCACGTTTTCTCATGTAGACATCTTCCAGAAGGTTCCCATTAAGGAAGGATGTTTTGAAATCCATTTTTCAAATCTCATATTCATGGTAAGAAGCAATGGTCAATATAATTATGATGTATTTCAGCATTGATACTGGTGAAAAGGTTTCATCATAGTCAATGAATTGATGCTGCTTGAGACCTTTTGCAACCAGTCGTACCTTATAGGTACTGATTTGTCCCTCCATGTCCTGTTTCTTCTTAAATAACCATTTTCAACCAACAGGATTTACATCAACTGAAGGATCTACTAAAATCAAGATTTGGTTTTGGTACATGGAATCCATTTCAGAATTCATAGCTTCTTGCCACTTGGAAACATCTATGCCACTTACTTCTTCCTTGTAGGTTAGAGGATTATTATTATCAACTAATAATGAGTCACCATCCTCAGTAACTAGAAAACCATACCATTTCGGTTATCTAACCTATATTGTACTCCTATGTAGTTCTTATGTCTCTAGAATAGTTCTTTCTTCCATGGGGATTTGAGGAATCTGTTCATGTACCAACTGCTGTGTACCTTGGTCCTCAACTTTATCAAAGTCTATCTCTCCACCACTATCTCTTTTGGAGATGTTATCCCTATAAAGGAATATATAATGTCTTGATAATATAACGTTTTTTATGAGGGGTTGTATAGGTAATATCCCCTCATTTCCTTGGGGTATCCTATAAAGGTACACTTTGTTCCTCGAGGTGAAAGTTTGTTACAAAAAGAGGCATTAAAAAAACATATCTTCCCCACAAATGTAAATTAGATAGCATGGCTTTCTTCCCACTCCAGAACTTGTATGGAATACTATTTATTGATTTATTTGGTACTTGGTTTAGTATGTGGTCTTGTTTTTGTAACAGATATCCCCAAAAGGATATTGGAAGACTCACATGACTCATCATTGATCTCAAAATGTCCATCAAGGTACGATTCCTCCATTCACTCACACTATTCCACTGGGGCATGTAAGGATGTGTGAGTTGGGAGAGGATCCCAAAGTATTGTAATTAATCAATGAAGTCTTGATTAAGATATTATCCACCATGGTCTGATTCGAGTTTCTTAATCTTCTTACCAGGGTGGTTCTCAACTTCATTCATTTATTCTTTGATCTTATCAAAAGAATCCTACTTATACCTCATTAAGTATATATATCCATATCAACTAAAATCATCAGTAAAATTTTGAAGTATGAGTACCCTCCCCTTGCTTCAACTGGAAATGGGCCACACACATAAGTATGAACTAATTCAAGAAGATATTTTCCCTTTTACCTTTCCCACTAAATGGGGCTTTGGTCATTTTCCCTTGTAAACCTGCATGACATATGCCAAGTGGTTTTATATTGAAAGAATATAAATATCCATCTTGATGTAACTTTGTCAAGTATTTCTCATTTACATGACCTAGCTAGTGATACCAAAGTTGGATGTGGTATGAGTCATGTGAAGTATCTTTATTATCAATTTCCCTTACTAGGTTTGCATAATCCAACAAGAAAATACCGTTCTATAAATGTTCCCTACCAAAACAAATGATATCTTTGTAAAAGAAGCAACATTCATTTACAAGATTGAAAAAAATCCATCTATATCTAATCTGGATACAGAAATGTTTTTCTAGTAATAGATGACACATAATAACAACCCTTTAACACCCTGATCATCCCGGTTGGAAATGTAAGGTGGTAGTCCCTGACAGCTACAACAGCAAGTCCGGCTCCGTTGGC
Source organism: Viscum album (assembly GCA_963277665.1). Classification (NCBI taxonomy): domain Eukaryota; kingdom Viridiplantae; phylum Streptophyta; class Magnoliopsida; order Santalales; family Viscaceae; genus Viscum; species Viscum album. The sequence goes on from OY728162.1 coordinate 45,890,872, forward strand.
TGCTCGTAGATCTACCTCCCTCGGTAAATCTTCCTGAATCTACTTGGTTCTTATATTTGTATACATATGTGTACACCACAAGCTATATCTAATAGAAAATTTTTAGAAATAGATAGATTTCATTTGATAAAAAATGCACCTGAAGAATCCCCTTGCTTCTTAGGATGGGTGCAGTTTTTCTTCCAATGGCCCTTCTTGACAAATGAGAAACAAACAACCTCTTGTTCCCTTGCCTCCCCTTTGATCATATTTTTCTTGGAAGGTCATGAAGAATTGGTATTAAATCTCATTGCCTTCCGTTTCCTCTTATTCACTATAATTATAGAAGGATTTTCGTGCTTCCTATATTTGTGCACATGTAGAATGAGGGTAAGACAATCAGATAGAGACTTCTCAATGTTGTTCATATTAAAATTAACAACAAAGATAGAGAAGATCTGAGAGAGTGATGAGAGAATGAGATCAGTACCCAGTTATTGAGGGAGTTTAAACCCTAGAACCTCCATGCACTCAATATAGCCAATGAGCTTGACTAAATGAGGCCCAGTTGGGGAATCCTCTCCAATCTTACTCTGAAGGAGTTCCATGGATATCTCAAACTATTCTTGTCTTTCTCTATCATGTTAAAGACCACATAGGTGCTCAATCATGCTATATGAATCCATGTTTTCATGAGACTTCATGATATCACTAGATATTGATGATAACATCCAACATTGAATGTCGACCACATCATTAATATTTTTCTCACAGACCAAGAACTCTTCGTCACATACCTCTTGGGTAGGTGGATTAGGTAATGATGACTCTAGCATGTCAGACTTCTGTTCATGGTGTAGAATAACCCAAAGATTTCTAAACCATTCCTAGAAGTTACTGATAGTGAGGATTTTGTCTTTATCCATAATTGATCACATGTATAGTGTTGTTGAAGTGTTTTTCATTTTATTCTACAATTTAAAGAGAAGATCATTAGTAATTTCTTGATCAAATTTAAGGAGAAATAATAAATTAATATTATTAAGTCTCCCACTATTTTATCAAGTCCCAATGGCCCTCACCATTGAACTCAGAATTTCCAGTTTCCATGAAATTATATTTCCAAGGATCCATATTCCCCTTCACATAACCAAAAAAATGGTTGGTAAAAATATTTAAAGGTATTTAGGTAGGCAGGTCTTTGTCAACTACGAGTATGAAGCTCCTTGATATGTTGAGTGGACTCCCCAATCCTAAAATCCTAACTTTGGATTTCTTCAACTCTTGCCTCCAGTATTACACCAAGTCTCGAAAGGGATACTCCTCTTGATGTAATATGGTTAATTAAACCCAAAACCTTTCATAAAGGATTCATTTATAAAAGTAAGTGTCCCAAAAAGGGTTGGTCACACAAATAGTTTTACCAAGTTTTTCCCTTAATCAAGTAACAAAAGGCTTAGTTAGACATAATATTTTATTTTCGGGACTTTTATCTCTTTTGTGTGAATTTATTATTATCACTATCACATGCTTGTTAATATTAAGTGGATGTTACTTCAGTGATTAACCATGTCTTGATAATATTTACACATAATCCTGGTTTATTTATGTTATTTCTTGCATTCTTGTTTAATTCATTAATTATGTGATCGCGAAAACACATCTATAATGATAAACCATGAAACTGAACGAAATAAAATAAAGCAAAGGGTATGATCATGAGATTTTCTAATGGTTAGTTTATTTGGCAGTTGATAAAATATCCCTGAACTTCGGGTGAAACAACTTTAAACTTTTGGGTTTGTGATTATAGTTTTCCACTTATCCACCTCTGTATCTCCAAATATTGGTTTCATCTCAGATCTAGATTGAAAATGTCCACTATATTTAATGTTCCATCCATTACATAGGCTTTTAAACTCGAATTCATTTGAGGGGTAAAAGGGGGGGTTTACATTAAAGAAACCATGAGTGCACAAACCCTATATATTAATGAGTAGAGATGGCTTGCAGGGCAACAAATAATTCAATAAATAAATTAAAAGGAATCCAATCACATAAAAAAGGTCTCGGTCTAGCTCATGATCACCCACATACATGCAACAAGTTAATTATTTAATAAAACTAGTATTAAATTTATTAATCCTTATTATTAAGATAAAGTGTGCTTGAATAGATTATTTATTATCTTTAATTAATAAATCCTTGTATCTTAGTCCTTTTCTAAATTTACTTGAGATTCTCATCATTGTACATAAATGTACCTTGGATGTAAGCTACTGAATAACTGTTCAAATCTACCCAACATGTATTATATTTTTATACTGTTTTACTCTTCTGACGTATGACATAAATGATGCTTCAATGCATATAGTGACAACCTGTAGTACGATTTATACATGATAAGTAGTTCTAAACATTACACAAACATTAAAATTTTATATTATTATAATTTGGTAAAGTACAAAGCGTGTAGTTCTGACTACATGGTGTGTACTACCTTCTCTGTATTTCCTGAAGTACATGCCTAGGGACTCGGGGTGTGAGGTGTACTTCAAAAATTTTATAGTACACGACATGTATAGTGGGTTACACGCCAGGTTATCTTTGTATTACACAGTTACCAGTCAGCTTAACCGTGTATGGAATACGTGGTTTGGCCCCTGAATCGAAGAGACTACACACTGTGTCCAGTGGGCCACACAGTGTGTAATTCAATAAGTGTGTGCCTATCTATTCTGGTCAACACGCGGTGTATAATTAACAACACCACATGTAATAAATGCACACAACATTAGAAATTTATGAATTACTCCTGATGCGCTGAACATGACTACATGGCGTGTAGTCCAGATTACACAGTGTGTATGGTAGATAACACAATGTGTAAGTTCGAACACACGGTGTGTACTTTTGTGTAACATGGGAAGAATCATCAGCGCCTCTTAATGAGATATTCATTTTAATTTTGATTAAAAAATAATTTCTTTTTATGAAATCTATGAGAAATTAAAACAGGTAGAACAAATCTCGAAATTCAAATTACAAGAATGATAAACATTTAATTGAAAATATAAATTAGTAAAACATAAATCATCAAAAAATTATTTAAATAATTATAAAGTATGTTGTAACTTCTCTAATACCACTTGTAGGTTATGGCCGCATCATAAGCATGATTGGGATGAATACCAACTTTAATTTTTTCCATGATTAAGGATTATTCTGGGATCAATACGATGATGAAATCCAGTCTCCACAGTATAGAATCCAAGATTTAGATAAAGAAGAAAGAGGCCTGAAACTTTTACAAAGGATCTTGAACATCATGTTTATAATTAATTTAATTAATTTCATTAAAAATAGAATACCTGGATCTTTGGTATTTTTTTGATGATTGCTGATCATCCAGAATGAGCCTTCCGAATTTTCTCGTTGCACTTGTGAGGATCTAAAAAATAATCCATCTAGAGGTGATCCACACGTGCTCCGATGGCCTCCAATCGACACCACTCATTCTTCGGGTGCAAGAACGGTGAAGCGAGTGTCATGTGTTTGTCATTCATGATCACTTTTCTTCAGTCCTGATGAACATCTCTATTTATTGAGAGGGTAAGGAAGATGATTTGAGAGAGAAAAAATTTAGCTGAAAAATTCTCAATTAACTGGATGTGAAGTTCGGTACATGGTATAATATACATACATGTATATTTATTAACATGGGGATTCCATTACAATATTTAATTGCATAACAGAAATTAAATACATTCATAACCTTAGAGAAAACTCATTCTTTTAATAATAATATCGTGTCATTATTTATGGTGCTCCAACTTGTGTAAACTTGAATTATAAATAAAATTCCGCATCACAAAATAATATCATCATTATTATTGTTTTAACTTGTGACAACTAGTTAAATAATTATTTACTATCATACATAAAATTATTTTCCTATCGGACCAGCCTTGGTCCACTCAAACTCCACGTCCATTTATTGAACACCCTAATAAATAAATAAATAATTCATTATCTTAAATATATATTTTATTTACAAACTAATAAATAAATATTTATTAAATATTCAATAAAATAAATAAATATATTTTACCCACAATCCGGTGAGTAAATATTTATTTAATTTATGAAATCATTTTAGCTTGATTAAAATTATTCCATAGTCTTGAAAATAAAATTTATTAATTAAATTAAAATATAATATAACTGAGACCACTGGAAACACTTATTGTGTGACCCTATAGGATTATTTCTTGTTGGCATTAGGTGGGATTACCTAAAGTCTAAGAGTACTATTTATAAATTCATCAAGTCACCCAAGAGAAAGAACTTAATGGCACAACAATAACATCCACATATGAATTCTCCCTGTGTAATACAATCCCTTTGTCTTAATATATCATCAAGATGGTTTTATGATTGTTTCATCATTCTTTATGCTTGATACATCGTTCTATGACTACTTGAAATAAACTCATCGTTACACCATGTCCATGGAATTTCATGTGACATTTGTATTTCAATTAAATGGTTGATATATCCTCTTTCATAAATGGAAGGGACAAATCCTTTCTCGACTTATCCATTAATAACATGCCACTCGTGATGCACCCAATGTACCATACTTCCCTCCAACTATATGCGTGACAATTTTTTTAGTAAATAAAATTGTACGAGTCATGACACATATTAATGATAATATTAAAGTCTAAGGATCATTACACATGCTCGGATATAGGAATATATGATGACACCAAAACATGAGGCATTCTTACTTGAGGGTTTTTTCTCATAATCTCTTATCTTGGGGATTACCATGTGAGAACTTTATAAGAGGAAGTATCATATGCTTACGAGTACTTTCACCTGATGGTCTATATTCTATGTGTCCCATAATATTATGTCATCTAATGACATAACTATATTTAAGAATATTGTTATAGAATTTCAAGGTTCTCATCATAGCGAGGAACATCCATGACCTTACCAATGAAAAAATACTCTAGTACATTAATAAATAATAGTAATTCAAAAAAATGAACAATATTTAATAAGGTGTTTAATATTTAAATATATTAAATATCCATGTAATCAAAGTAAAAACAGTTGGTTCTAAGACACCAACTCTATCAAAGATGATTAAATAAAAATAATAAAATAATAATGTATGCATAAAAAAATAGTACAATCTAAAATGGAAGAATAATAACTTGTATAATTTCAATAGGAAAATATAAATTGAAAGCAATAATTCACATTTACTTATGGGTCTTTGTGTAGGTTCCAGGCGCAGCGGAAGCGCGTTGGTGGGTTTTCCAAACTTTAATTTTAACGTTAAACAACGTTCAATCCAAGATCCTTCACGATATAAAACGCCGAATCTTCGGAATAGAATGAAGAACGAAAAGAAAAAAAGAGTCATGAAACCCTTGAGGAGGATCATCATATGTTTATTATAATTAATTTAATTAATGCATAAGAATTATCTCGTTGGAATTCTTTCTTCGTTGATGTGTTCGGTCACGATTCGGTGATCCGTTGTTGCGTCGTAGAATCCATGTGTAGGATTCCTCTAGCGGTGATCCACACGTGTGTTACGTATCTCCGGACGTCGCCGAAGGGATCATCGGGTGCTAGCGCGGAAGAACCGTCACTTGCGAAGTACGCCTTCGACCGCCTTGATCCGGTGGAGGATCTTGCTCTCTTAACTTGATGGCGTTCTTGGTGGAAAGGTAATTCTCTCTTTTGCTTGAGAGTATTTCCAAATCCATTGTGCACAACAATGGCTCTAATTCTATGAGAATAATGTAATTGGGATTATAATACTTAGAATAATAAAATGAATTAATTGCCCGAAAGAATTTAATCATTTCATTTAATTCTTAGTAATATCACATGTATTAATAATGACAGTTGACCATCATTATTACTTGACATGTGCCCAACGTATTACATTTAATATCATTTAATTAAATAAACAATATTTTCTCAGGAATCCTGAAAAACAAACTACACGACGTGTATATAAATATACATGGCGTGTACTTTTATTTTTTCATTTTATTTATTTCCTCCACCATATTTATTAGAACTTGAGTAATGACTATTTATTTCTCAAATAAATGTAACTGTATTACTCGCTAATAAATATATATTATTTCACCCACACTATATTCTCTCGAATAACTAGTGTCGAAACAAATGCGATCAGGCATCCTTAAATAATTATTAAACCACAGTCGAGAATAATAATTATTTAACTTGTTAAATTAATATTTAACTGAGATACATGGACACACTTAGTGTGTGACCCTCTTGGCCTCTTTCTCAGTGGAATTAGGCTAAGCCTGCCTAAAGTCCAAGGTTAGCGTCTAGAAACATGCCAAGGCACCCATAGAGAAAGAAGTTAACGCCGCAATGACATGTCACCTCCTACGAACGCTTACCGTGTAATATAAACCCTTTGTCTTGATATCTCCAATCAACCGGGTTGCATGCTAGTGCCATCAACCCATGTGCTTGATTATTCTTTCTTTGACTTCCCAGAATTGAACTTTCCCATACCTTACCAAGGCCATGGATTTATTTAGGCTATATCAATTCCATCAAAGGGCCTGAGATATCTACTTCTGTTATGGAACGAAAGGGACAAATCCTTTATCGCATTATCTATTAATGCGGTATTATCCATGACGCACCCAACGTATCCTACCTCACTACGAACAGTGTGTCGTCACAGTTTTCATCAATACATCTAAGTGCGTGAGTTGTAATACCCATTAATAATAATCTTAAAGTCTAAGGACCAATACACATGTCCGCAGATAGGAACATCCAATGACACTATGAAATGTGGATTTCCTACTGGCGGGTCTCATTCTCATAATATCCTCCTAGATATTACCAAGGGCGCACACCATGAGAAGGTGCCTCAAAGTTTTATGAGTCCTCACCCCTAATGACCTATATTATTTGTGTCCCTCAAATAATATCATCCGGCCATAGAACATACATTCAAGAACAATGTTATGGAACTTCTGGGTTCTCATCATAGCATGGATCTGCTACGACCCTTTAATGAAACAGTTGTCCTTAGGACATTATCACATGACATGTCATGCAGAAGAACAATCAAGATGTGATAAGGTTTTTATTTAATTAATAAAGTAAAAAGTAGTTGGTTCTAGACCACCAACTCCAACAGACTCCAACTTGGACTAGAGCTAACTGCTAACAACCTTTAACCTGCTATCTCTCACATGATATTCATGCTTCTGCTGAGATATGACTTTAGTCATGGGGTCTTCCACGTTCTCTTCCGTGGACACTCTTCTCAATGCAACTTCACCCCTTTGATAGAAATCCCTCAAGAGGTGATACTTCCGGAGTATGTGCTTTGTCCGTTGATGTGAAATTGGTTCTTTTTCAAGAGCCACCACTGCAGTATTATCAAAATACAATGTAATGGGATCTTTACTGCTAGGCACCACATCAAGCTCCTGGAAAAAGTTCTGAATCTAGATGGCTTCTTTGGCTGCATCAGAAGCCGCTATATACTCGGACTCCACTGTAGAATCGGCGACAACTGGCTACTTTGAACTCTTCCAGCTCACAGCTCCTCCATTGAGACAGAAAGCATATCCAAATTGTGACTTCAGATCATTCTGATCTGTTTGAAAACCAGAATCAGCATACCCTTTGATGACAAGATCCTCATCTCCTCCATACACCAGGAACATATCCTTAGTTCTTCTCAGATACTTAAGGATAGTCTTAATATTAGTGCAATGCTGTTCTCCTGGATCTGCTTGATATCTTCCTACCATGTTCAGTGCATAGGAAACATCAAGCCTGGTACATAACATGGCATACATGATGGATCCTATAGCCGAAGCGTATGGGATCTTACTCATCCTATCTTTCTCTTGTTGTGTCTAGGGACACATTTTCTTAGAAAGATGTAAGCCATGTGACACTGGAACCAATCCCTTCTTGGATTTTTCCATACTAAATCTCTTTAGTATCTGGTCAATGTATGCACCCTGACTTAGTCCATGCAGCCTCTTGGATCTGTCATGAATGATCTTGATCCCTAGAATGTAGGCTGCTTCTCCTAAGTCCTTCATGGAGAAACACTTGTTCAACCAGTCCTTAACTGACTGTAAGGCTGGTACGTCGTTTCCAATAAGCAATATGTCATCAACATATACCACTAGGATGATGACCACATTCCCATTAAACCTCTTATAAACACATGGATCACATTTTTTCTTAATGAAACAAAATTATTTTATGGCTTCATCAAATTGAATGTTCCATAACCTGGATGGTTTCTTCAATCCATAAATGGATTTTTGCAACTTTCAAACCCGTTTGGCTTCACCTGGTGTCACAAACCCTTCTGGTTGTGTCATATAGACATCTTCCTGAAGGTTCCTATTAAGGAATGCTGTTTTGACATCCATCTGCCAAATCTCGTATTCATGGTAAGCTGCTATGGAAAGTATGATTCTTATGGATTTAAACATGGAAACTGGAGAGAAGTTTTCATCATAGTCAATTCCTTGACGCTATCTGAATCATTTATCCACTAGCCTTGCTTTATAGGTGCTAACTTGACCTTCCATGTCCAGCTTTCTTTTGAATACCCATTTGCATCCAACAGGCTTTACATCAACTGGCTCATCGACCATAATCCAAACTTGGTTTTGATACATGGAATCCATCTCAGAATTCATAGCTTCTAGCCATATTGTATCTTCTGAGATTTCTACTACTTTCTTGTAGGAGAGAGGTTCATCATTGTTAACCAATAATGATTCACCATCCTCGGTGACTAGGAAACCAAATCTCTCTGGTTCCCTTACCTCTCTTGAGCTCCTACATAGTACTTGTGTTTCTGGAAACTCTTCCATGGGGACCTATGGAACTTGTTCCTATACCAACTCCTGTGTATCTTGAGCATCAACTTCGTTGAAGTCAATATTTCTCCCACTATCCTTCTTGAGGATGTGCTCCCTCTCAAGAAAGACGGCTTTTCTGGCGACAATCACTTTCTTTTCTTGAGGGTTATATAGGTAATATCCTTTTGTTTCCTTGGGATATCCTATAAAGATACACTTCGTTCCCCAGGGTGCTAGTTTGTTGCCTGATAAGGCCTTAACAAATGCCTCACATCCCTATACACGTGTGTGCGACAAAGTGGGTTTTCTTCCATTCCATAACTCGGATGGAATTACATTTGCCGCCTTAGTTGGTACTGGGTTTAATGTGTATGCTGCAGTTTGTAATTCATATCCCCAAAAGGATAATGGAAGATCCACATGACTCATCATCGACCTCACCATGTCCAACAAGGTGCGGCTCCTCCTTTCACTAACACCATTCCACTATGGTGTATAAGGAGGAGTGAGCTGAGATAGAATCCCAGACTCGCGTAGAAGATTGATGAACCCTTGGTTCAGATATTCTCCACCTCGATCCGATCGAAGCTTCTTTATCTTATTACCAAGTTAATTCTCTACTTTATTCTTGAATTCCTTAAATTTCTCTAAGGACTCTGACTTATACCTCATTAAGTAGACAAATCCATATCTACTCAAATCATCAGTAAAAGTAATGAAGTAAGAATATCCACCTCTAGCTTCTACTGGAAATGATCCACACACATCTGTGTGTACCAATCCTAGAAGCTCTGTGGCCCTTTCACCTTGTCCACCAAAAGGCGTCTTGTTAATTTTTCCTTATAAACAAGTGTGACATATATCAAGTGGTTTTAGCTTAGTAGAGTCTAAATAGCCATCTTGGTAGAGCATTGTCAAGCGCTTCTCATTCACATGACCAAGGCGGTGATTCCATAACTGGGTGATGTATGAGTCATGTGAGTTTGTTTCATTATCGATTTCCAACACTTGGTTTTCATAATTCAATACATAAAAACCATTATTTAAATGTTCCATACCATAACATATGTTGTTATTATAAAAGAGATAACCCTTATTTCCAAATTTGAAAACAAATCCATCAATATCCAAACAAGATACAAAAATTATGTTCTTGGTAAAACTAGGCACATAATAAAAGTTATGTAAAACCAAAATCATCCCAGTCGGCAATGAGAGGTGGTAGTCACCAAGAGCCAACGCAGCCAGCCTTGCGCCATTGGTAGCTCGAAGATCCACCTCTCCTCTGGCGATCTTTCTAAATCTACTTGGTTCCTGCATTTGAATACAGATGTGATCCCCACAAGCTGTATCTAATACCCAATGTATAGAAATAGAAAGATTGCACTCGATAACAAATGAACCTTTAGCATCCCCACGCTTCTGGGTCTAGTTCCTCTTCCAGTGGACCTGGTTGCCACATGAAAAACACACTGCTTCCCTTTCCTTGCCCTGCCTCTGGATCTTCCCCTTCTTGGAGGGACGGTGCTCTGGGGCTTCAGACCGTTTATAAGTCTTTGGCCCCTTTTCCTTGTCCTTCCTTTTCTTGTTCACCATAAGGACCGTGGGTTTTTCACGCCCCATGTATTTATCTACCTGGCGAATCAAGGTCAGAAGCTCCGACAGACTCTTCTCATTGCCGCTCATGTTATAGTTGACAATAAAGCTAGAGAAGGTCTTGGGAAATGATGATAGGATGAGATCTGTACGCAACTCATCCAGGAATTTAATCCCTAAGATTTCCAAGCGTTCAATGTAGCCATTAAGCTTGACTATATGAGGCATAGCTGGTGCAGACTCTCCAAGCTTCGTGGTAAACAAAGCATTAGAGATATCATACCTCTCTTGTCTCGCCTTCTCTTGGTAGAGATCTTTAAGGTGAGACATAATTCTATACACGTCCATGTTTTCATGTTGCTTCAAGAGCTCATTAGAAATGGATGATAGCATGAAACACTGGACATCTATGGCATCATCCATGTGTTTCATGTAGAGAGATAATTCCTCATCACTAGCCTCTTTCCCAGGAATAACTGGAATAGGATCTTCCAGCACATATAATTTCCTTTTGTGGCGAAGGACGACGCGTAAACACCTCTTCCACTCTTGGAAATTGGTGCCGGTGAGAAGGTTTTCTTTTTCGAGTATGGTGCGCAATGATATATTTGAAGTCATTTTCTTGACGTTTCTACAAATTAAGATGAGCAAAGGTTTAGTACTTTATTACAAAAATTGAGACAAATAAATAAATTAATACTTATTAGTCTCCCACTATTTTATCGAAATCCAATAGCCCTCACCTTTGACTTCGGAATATTTTGTTGCGTGGATATTCTAGTGGCAAGGATCCATATTTCCCTTCGCATTACCCCAACTAGGGTTGGTCAAGCAACTTGAAGGGTTTTAGGTAGGCATTCCAAATTCCAACTGCATTAACTCGCAGCTCCTCGATCCGCTGAGTGGACTCCCCAATCCTGAAATCCTTTTTGGATTTCCTCAACCTTTGCCTCTTGGTCACACCAAGTCCTGCTGTGGCAGTCAACCCTTGATGGGAACAAAGTCAAGTCAACCCAAAACCTAGAATTATAATTCCCCGATAATTGAAAGCACCCCAACTAGGGTTGGTCAAACACTTTGAACTATGGTTCGATTCTAACCAAGATTATGGAAGGCTATTCCGACTTAATATTTATTTTGAGGGATTTTATCCTTATACATAAATTTCCATTTTATTATCTTTGATTACATGATTGTTAATATTAAGTGGGATATACTTAAGTGATTAACCATGTCTAAGATAATATTTACGTATAAGCCGGATTTATTTTAGTTCCATCTTGCATGCTCATTTAATTCATTAATTGTGTGATGGTGATAACACACCACAATAAATAAACCATGAAACTGAAATAAATAAAATAAATGGTATGGTCATGAGTTTTCTATTGGTTAGTTTATCTAGAAGTTGATAAACTAACCCAAGACCTAGGGGAGAAACACCTTGAACCTTTCGGGTTCGTGTTTACAGCTTTCCACCTATCCACCTTTGTATCTCCTTGGATTGGTTTCACCTTGGCTCCTGACTTGAGCAGCCTCCACTATCTTGGGAGCTCCATCCATTACATATGCATTTATATCACACGCATGTGAGGGGTAAAAGGGGTTTTTACATAAAAGAATCCTTGGGCGTGCAGGCCCTACAGTTTAATGAGGAGATGGCTCGTAGGCCAACAAATTTAATTTAAATAAATAAATTAAAAGAAACCATTCACATACAAAGGTCTCGGTCTAACTCATGATCATCCATACATGCAACGATATTTACGCATAAATAAAACTAGCATTCAATTCATTAATCGTTATTGTTTAAGATAAATCATGCTCGATTCAATTAATTTTCTTTAATTAATCAATCCTTTTATCTTAAATCCATTTTCTGAATTTCCTTGAGATTCTCATCCATCATAATTTTAAACAAATAAATTCATTTAAAATTATCCTTGTACGTAACTTATACCTTGGAGGCAACCTGGTGAATTCCCATTTATTATGCAGATGTTAAATTAAACACACATATATAAAACACCTATCACGTGTTGTGCCTCAGCTCTACGCCTGCACCATGGTACACATCTGAAGGGTTTGTATAATATAATAATAAATTTTAATAAATCAGCGTAATTTGGGTGAGTACATGGCATGTAGTTCCGACTACACGGCGTGTACTTTTCCTAGCCGTCCAACCGAAGTACACGCCCGGGGATAGGGCGTGTTAATGTACTTCGGAAATTTTCGGAGTACACGGCGTGTATAGTGGGACACACGCCATGTAGTTTCCGCGTTACACGGTTTCCAGCCGGGCAGGCCGTGTACAGAGTACATGACCCAACACTGAACCGAAGGGACTACACACCATGTTCATTGGACCACACGGCGTGTATTCCGGAAACCGTGTGCCACCTATTTCTGGTCAACACACGGTGTCTTAAATTCTTTGAAAGAATCCAATACACGGCCTGATATGGAGGATCAGTCAATGCATTGAACCTAGACTACAGGGCGTGTACTTCTGAATACACGCCGTGTATTCTGGTGTTATACGGCCAGAAACGTTTGGCTCCTTTGGATGAGTTCCTCTATTTTATTTTAATCAAAATTAAAAGAAAAAATCTTTTCTGTGAGGTGAACGAGAAACGAGGGAGGAGGAATAGATCTTCATATTCAGATTTCCAGAATGATTAAACTTGAATTGAAATAACTAAATTATTAAATGCGTAAATTACCAACTAAAAACTAAATAATTATAATCAACGATATGACCCCACTGATACCACTTGTAGGTTCCGGGCACAGCGGAAGCGCGTTGGTGGATTTGCCCAACTTTAATTTTAACGTTAAACAACGTTCAATCCGAGATCTGTCACGATATAAAATGCCAAATCATCGGAATATAACGAAGAACGAAAAGAAAAGAAGAGTCCCAGAACCCTTGAGGAGGATCATCATATGTTGATTATAATTAATTTAATTAATGTATAAGAATTACCTCATTGGAATTCTTTCTTCATTGATGTGTCCGGTCACGATTCAGTGATCCTTCGATGCGTCGTAGAATCCAAGTGTTGGATTCCTCTAGCGGTGATCCACACGTTTGTCACGTATCTCCGGACGTCGCCGAAGGGATCTTCGGGTGCTAGCGTGGAAGAACCTTCGCTTGCGATGTACACCTTCGACCACCTTGATCCAGTGGAGGATCTTGCTTTCGTAACTTGAGGGCGTTCTTGGTGGAAAGGGAATTCTCTCTTTGGCTTGAGAGTATTTCCAAATCCGTTGTGCACAACAATGGCTCTAATTCTATGAGAATAATGTAATTGGGACTATAATACTTAGAATAATAAAATGAATTAATTGCCCGAAAGCATTTAATAATTTCATTTAATTCTTATTAATACCACATGTCTTAATAATAACAGTTGACCATCATTATTACTTGACATGCGCCCAACGTATTACATTTAATAACATTTAATTAAATAAACAATATTTTTTCTCACGAATCCTGAAAAACAAACTACACGGCGTGTATATAAATATACACAGCGTGTACTTTTATTTTTCATTTTATTTATTTCCTCCACCATATTTATTAGACCTTGAGTAATGACTATTTATTTCTCAAATAAATGTAACTGCATTTCTCGCTAATAAATATATATTATTTCACCCACACTATATTCTCTCGAATAACTAGTGTCGAAACAAATGCGATCAGGCATCCTTAAATAATTATTAAATCACAGTCGAGAATAATATTTATTTAACTTGTTAAATTAATATTTAGCTGAGATACATGGACACACTTAGTGTGTGACCCTCTAGGCCTCTTTCTTAGTGGCATTAGGCTAAGCCTGCCTAAATTCCAAGGTTAGCATCTAGCAACATGCCAAGGCACCCATATAATGAAAGTGATGTCAAAAATCCTCTAAATAACATTATAAATCATTATCATACCCCCCATACCTCCCCAATCTCAACCATTGAAAGGATCAAAACGACCATTTCCATTTCTCAAACTTATCTATTGGGTCAATCCCCTCGACATTTGACCATATTATAATACTAGACCACTACTGCCTGTGCTACTTATAGATGATGACTAGGATTCATTCCTATTAAAAAATGTGAATCCCAAAAACTACCATCTTGGAATGTTATAAAATTTTATTTAATTAATTACATTTTAAGTTCCCAAATTCACCCCAATTTTATAAAAAAAAACATGCATGATTCATGTACCTCTCTCGGGTCTCTACCCTTCATACAGAACCACCTCACATTGTCATTTTGTAAGCTCATAGTCCTTGGATAAGATCATGGAGGACCCAAAAATTGCTTGTACTAGTTGGTATTTGTGAACTATGTCACACACATCGATCAACTAGAACTGCCTCCATACCAAACCATGCAATCCTCATAGTAAAAATATTTGAAATCCATCTAATCCTTCAAGGAAAAACTTGGATACCACTATGTCATGACCCCCTCCTTCTATAGTTACACCTACTATGTCAGTAATGAAATAAGATCCATAATGAACCTAAAATCATACCATCATTAGGTTGGAGGTTAGCAACTAAAACCAAGGGTATAAAAAATTCTCACATATAGATGGAATTACCCTCTAAAAAATAAGCATAAATAGATAGGATAAATAAAAAAATTAAACTCCATTGAATAATATAAATTTAAACCAAAATCATACCAAATTTATGAAAATTTTTGACAGATACAAATACGAGTCTGAAAAAGAAAACTAAAAGTTAGATTATATGAGAATAACTTAACAAAAACTCAAAACCCAAGCTAGTAATGATGAAATCGGTTCTCAAAGTCCAATTGGAAATGTAAAAAATATTTTTCATATAAAGAGTGTGAGTATAACATGTATACTCAGTAGGATCATATCTGATGTCTCTCATACACCTGTGAAAAGAGCATATTAATTCACTAGTGGATGAAAATAAGAACCAAATTGCACCAAACCATGTCAACTAACCAAACCCATATTCATCATAAAAAAACTCATCAAATAATATATCCAATATAATAGTTATAATGGCCAAGAATTTTATAAATTATATTCCATTTTTAATGAATAAATATATTATTAAAATTGTAGTTATAGAAAACACATGCAATATTTGGTTAATTTGGATTGTTATGAAATATAGCACGTTATATTTAAAAGACTAGTATGCATCTTAATGTTATAAATCTTGGGTTGATCCTACCCTCACACCATAAATCCAATGTTGGTTTGAGGGGAGTTTCCAAATTTATATGCATATAAATATAAGAATATCACTTTAAAAACCCAATCTTGTTTTTCTCCTGTGACACAGCCGATGGTTTAGGTTATGGCTGAACCCTTCCCCCTTTCTCCCCAATCACAATTTTCACAAAAATTATTTTCCTATGAGAATGATGTTATTTTGGTTCGACTTTCTTCCCTAGAGTTCATTCACGGTTCTAAGATGATGGATCTCTCCTTGGTTTCTCATTTCGGGAAGTGCCTCCCCTCAATGAATGTCTTTGATAGATTCATTTCCACTACATGGAAGTTACATGAAAAGGAAATTAGCGGGCTTCTTGATTCGAGTCACATATTAATCCAATTCGAAAATGAAGAAGTCATCATCCACACTTTGTCCAATGATTCGAGAGTTTATTTAGTTTTTCCATTTACCCTACTTAGACTATCTCCAACCCACACTATTTTAGCCTGAAAACGTTAAAATAACGCAGGGAATCTGCTCCACCCAAGTGAAATTTTTAGGACTATTTTGAAGTAAAACTATAGTAACACACTATATTTGAGTCACCATTATTCATGCACTATCTTCTTTTCAAGATTTAGCACAAAATATGGCACTGGATGGAGATCCTTCCACTATTTATATGCTATTTTAGAGTAATGGGTATTGCATTTCAATGATTCACATTGGAGATGATATTAGATGGTAATTTGATTTTCACATATAATGCAATTCTCCTGTGATAGTGATCTGGATATCTCTTCCTAGCCTTCCCCTAAATTTTCAAAATCCAGAGATCATTCGCTTGATTAGAAATATTGTGGTACATTTTCTCTACTCAGACACCCTTACCTACACAGCTTTTCATGTGGTCTGTCTGAGGATTTGTATTGAAGTCGATGTCTCTAATACCCCACTGGATTAAATCTTAATTAATGTTAATGGAAAACTAAAGTGGTATCAAAATTTATTCTATGAATCATGGGTTTTTAATTATTCAGTTTTTTGGCATCTTGGTTATGATGTTAGTAGTTGTCGGTGTGGAGTGGTTTTCAATTCTCGTGAGATCTCTCCTTCTGTGGTAGAAGATGTAGGAAATACTAGACTCTCTAATTCTAGTATAGTGTGAAAATTGGATGAGGTGGACCCTCTCTGATTTATCAAGATAGGAATTCCTTCAATCACCCAAAAGGAATCGTTACAGAGGATTTCTAAACAATGAATAGAGGAGGTGGGTTGGGAGGCGGCCCGACAGGCTGGTTCGGTGTGGCTCGGGCCGGCACGGGCCAGCGGTGTTTGGCTGGGGCACACAGGGGGCCGGCGGAGGTGCGGCCAGGCACGGAGGTGTCCAATGGTGGTTCGGCCCGCAGAACCGGCTCGATCGGGGCACCAAAATTCCGCGAGGGCGGCGTGGTTCATGGAGCCACGGTAAGCACGACCTTTGCATGTGCCTTCATCGCCTTCAACACCGCTTCATCGCCATGCCGAGAAACAGCACAATCAAGAGCATCTGATGGTTCAGGCCATGTTGGTTGGGCCCGCACCCTCCACGTTTAGGGTGGTAACACTTGGCTCATCAAAGGGTAATAATGATGAACAACTGTTGTTTTACAACCACACAACGATTCCTTTCCAATCCAAATAAGAGGGAAAGAAAAAAAGGAATGTTACACAAAATAAATGCCCTACCTTTGATCGTCGTTCGCCGTTTGTTGATGGAGTCACAGAAAGTAGACGAAGAAGATCTTCATTCATCGTGTCCACCATGCACTTCCAAACCTGAGCTGGGTCAGCTCATTGACGACAATGTGGAAGTCGGTCGTTGAAGACATCTCATGATAGTTGAAGCTTCGAGGAAGAAGTTGAAGAAGGTCGGCGTTTTTTGTCCTTCATCATTCATTGGGATATGGGGTTCTTCATTGGGAGATTTCTCCCAATAATCCTCCTCTCAATGCTGTCACCAATATGAATATGCCAAAAAATAATAGATTGAAATATCCTATTAATTTTTGTCACAATATTTAAATTGGACTAATTAATTAGGTAGGCTTCCCTTAATTAATTCAAGGGGTTGGCACAAGGAATTAATTATTGGAGGTGAAGAGGCTCTCCCTCTTTAATGAGTGAGAGTTGAGAGGTTTTACACTCCTCCATCAATAGGGGTAAGCCCCATGTGGTCCCCACGTCGTAACCTCTCGTGGGAGGTTATGTTAAAGTGGGCCACACCACCATCACCTCTCAAGGGAGGTTAAGGTGTGGTAGTCCCACCTCCAACTTCCATGAGGATTTTTAACCACCAAACACCCACATAGTGTCTCAAATAAAATAAAGTGAAGCTCACTTTATTTTATTATTTTTTCAAGAAAACCCAAAAGCTATCTTTTAAACTCTACCGACTGTCGTTGAAGTGATAGTATTCTTAAGAGAATACCGAAACTGCAAGTTCAACGGTGCCCTTGGATTTCAATTTTGAGAACTGGTTCCAAATTTATAAAAACTCACTCGTACGTTTACTGAACGTACCCAAAAAAAACTTCAGAAATTGATTCCGGGCACACCAGGCCTTGGAATAATGCATTGTCAATTTTTGCGGAATCGTAAAAAATACATGCATTTAAGAAAAAAAATCCACGGAATTTCTGGGTCTTTACATTCTCCTTACCTCAGGGATTTACGTCCCTATAAGTTACAACTCGAACTAAGGGAACAAATGGGGCTACTAAGCATGCATCTGAGCCTCCCGCTCCCATGTTCTCTCCAAGAGGTTCTTGTGCTACCAGCGAATGCGCACCAGAGGTATCGACTGTCCACATAGGACCCGCTCCTATCGATCCTCAATCTCCCCTGAAACCTTTGTAAAATTAACCCCATCATCGACTTCCAACTCTCCATGGTGGATGATGTGAGAAGGGTCATGCACGTATCTCCTCAGTTGGGATACGTAGAAGACGTCATGTACCCGGTGCAACTGAGGTGAAAGAGATAAGAGTTATGCCACCTCTCAAATCCTACGGAGGACCTATAATGGTCTGATGAATCTCAAAGATAACTTACCACCTCGGACAAATCATTGTAGACCTCGTCGAGGTGAGACCCGTAGAAAGACATGCTCACCATCCTCGAACTCCAGAGGTCTCCGTCTCCTGTCAGCATAAGACTTATACTATATCTGTGCAGTCTTCATCCTCTCCTAGATGATCCGCACCTTCTCTTTGGTAGCATGTACCATCTCTGTTCTCACTAGTGCTGACTCCATAGGGTCTGTCCAGCACAAGGGTGATCTGCAAGGTCACCCGTATAACGACTCAAAAGGTGTCATACCTATGGTGGAGTGATAGATATTATTGTATGAAAACTCCACAAAAAGGTAAGTGATCCTCCCAAATGTGACCAAAGTCGAGGAAACAATCACAGAGTATGTCCTCAAGGTTCTGAATGGTCTGCTCAGTCTAACCATCTATCTAAGGATGGAAGGCAGTGCTCAAACGAAGCTACATCTAGAAATCCTCCTACAAACCCTTCCATAGTCGAGAAGTAAAGGGTGCATCATGATCGGAGATAATAGTAGAAGGTACTCCATGTAGCCACACAATCTTCTGCACATATATGAATCCCAATATCTCTATTGAACCCTTCTCTCTGATTGATAAGAAGTGGGCCGACTTGGTGAGTCGGTCAGCGATCACCCAAACCGAGTCGTGACCCATGGATGTACGTGGAAGTTCTATCATGAAGTACATAGATATCCCATCCTACTTCCACTCTGGGACCTCTAAAGGATGAACCATTCCTGCTGGTACTTAATGCTTCACCTTCAATTGCTGACAAGTGAGGCATTGAGACATAAGCTACACTACTGCCTTCTTCATACCTGGTCACCCATGCTGTCATCGGAGGTCCTGATACATTTTTTCCACTCCTAGATGTATCACTATAGGGGAAATGTGGAACTCCCTCAACACTTCCTCCTGAAGTGACACTGGTACCATGGTACGTCCTCTGAAGAGGATGACATGCTCCCCACCTTCTGAAAATCATCAGGTACCTGCCCTGTGGATATCTGAGCACGTCGTGTCTCGCAGTCAGTGTCCCCATGTTGTGCTTCCCTCACTTGCTGAAGGAGTGGAGGAGTGACTGTAAGAGATTGAAGGAAGACTACTCCATCTCTATCCATAAAGGATATCTGTAAAGTAGCCAGCTACTCCGTCGCCTCGCCTAGCAGCTGTATACCAGACCTCCTGCTGTGTGCATCTGCAACAATGTTCCCCTTTCCAAGAGTGTATACTATATGGAATTCATAGTCCTAGAGGAAATCAAGACAACATCATTGTCTCAGGTTCAGGTCCTTTTGAGAGAAGATATACCTGAGACTCTTGTGATCAGTGTAAATGGAAAAACGTTCTCCCATCAGATAGTGTCGCCACATATTCATGGCAAAGATCAATGCTGATAACTCCAAGTCATGGGTAGAACAGTTCTACTCGTGATGTCTCAGCTACCGAGAACCATAGGCGATCACTACTCGCTCCTGCATCAGGACACACCCGGGTCTGGTCCCTGATGCGTCGTAGTAGAATATGTACCCTATGCCTTCCTCTAGAAGCCTCAAGATGGGGGGTACTAGTCAGCCTCTACCTCTACTCCTGAAATATCTGTCGGAATCTCTCTAACCATGCGAAGGGTTGTCCCTTATTCGTCAAGGATGATAGTGGTGCTACAACTCTAGAAAAGTATGGCATGAACCTCCAGTAGTAACCAACCAACCTAGGAAACTTCGTACCTCTATCACACTCCTGGGTGGATCCCAAGAATGTACCTCCTCAAACTTTGCTAGATCCACTGCAACTCTAGCCTCTGAGATGACATGTCCCAAAAAGTGTACCTCTCAGATCCAAAACTGGAACTTCGAGAGCTTAGCATAAAGCTGGTTCTCTCGGAGTGTGCCCAGTACTAGCCGCAAATGGTAGGCCTGCTCCTCCTCAGTAGTCGAGTAGATCAGTATGTCGTCGATGAAGACTATGGAAAATTAATCGAGGTATGGCTGTAAAATTCTGTTCATGAGTCCCATGAACACTTCTGGAGCATTGGTTACACTAAAAGGCATAACCAAGAACTCGTAGTGGTCATACCGACATCTAAAGGTTGTCTTCCGCACATCCTCATCTCGAACTCTGAGTTGGTGATAGCCTGATCTGAGGTCCATCTTTGAGAACTACTTTGCTCCCTTCAGCTGATCAAAGAGGTCATCAATCCTTGGGAGTGGGTACTTGTTATTCACATTCACCTGGTTTAGGTGACGGTAGTCGACACAAATCCTCAAGCTCTCATCCGCCTTCTTGGTGAACAGAATCGGGGCTGCCAAGGGAGAAACACTGGTCCAGGTGAATCCCTTCCCCTGCAAGCCATCTAGCTATACCTGCAGCTCGCGAAGCTTCACGGGAGCCATTCGATACACTGGGGTAGATATTAGTGATGTCCCGGGGTACATGTCAATGTAGAAGTCCACATCTCTACGAGGATGTAGACCTGTGACATCATCAGGGAAAACATCCGCGTACTTGTCTACCACTACAGGATAAGTCGGACTCTCCACTTCAACTACTCTGAGTGTAAGGAAAGCCAACTAATGAGTGATTAGTTTCACCCTCCTCCGAGTAAGTTTTTCATGTGCTACAAAGGCTCCCTTCTCACTGGTGAAGGTGAACTTGATCCCATCCGTGTGGACACACCGCACTTTGCACCTAATACAGTTGATCTGAGAATGGACTATAGATAACCAGTCCATACCCAAGATGACATTGTAAGGCCTCAACGTTGCTACTAGAAGATCCTAGCCGATGATCTTGCCTCCTAGAGTAAGCTCACACTACCGGAACCAGTGTATAATCATCGATTCTGCTCCTGTAAGAGTCTCTAGACGTAAGGATTAAGCCAATGGCTCCGTCGGAATCTCCGAAATTCGAACGAGGGCAGTGGCAGTGAAAGAGTGACCGGTACCTGTGTCTATAAGATCTACAGCTAAGGTGTAGTAGACATAGATCATACCTCAAATCATATCTAGAGCACCATGATTGTAAGCCTCAGCTGCCTGAAGCTGAGCTCTAGCCCTTCCACCCGCTCCCATGCAGTCAGGGTGGACCTCTTGGTGGTGGTGGCGGTAACACCTCGAAACGTCACCCACTGCTAGCTGCTTGACTAGATCCTCCACCACGTCTGCATGCGTCTTGTAGACCTCCTTGATCGAATCTCTATGCTTTCTTGGGCGATCCTTCGACCGTCTGCTGATCATTCGAACAGTGGGTTGGACAGTCACGATCCATGTGACCATGCCCGCCGCATGAGTAACAATGCCCGCTCCTGGCATGTGTTTCTATGCCCCAGGTGCCCCATACAACCGATCTTGAGTCTTGCAGTCATCCACCCAAGGGTCTGGTCCTCTTGGACCTCTACAACATTTGACTACTTCCATCTACAGAAGACTCCACTGCATGTCGACTAGTGGTGGGTCTCACTACCGGAGACCGCTTAGAAAAGAAACTCTCCACTAAGAGAGCTCGCTCCAACACCTCTGCCTACGTCGAGATGCTGAGGGAGATCATCGAAGCCCTGATCTCTCACCTCATCCCCTACTCAAAGGTATGGGCCTTGATGAATGGGTCTCATACCATATCTTTGGAGTATCATGAGAGGTAGATGAACCTCGCTGAGTATTGTTCCATGGTCATGCTACCCTGTAGTAGGTGAGGTGGCTCCTTTATGCACACCTCATGAAGAGTTTCTAGGACAAACATTGCCTGGAACAGGCTCTCGGAGTCTGCCCAGAGAAGCGTCATATCGTCATGAACCTAAAGCATCAAGCTCCCCCATCTGCCCGCTGCTGCCTATAGAAGACTAGCAGCAAGAATCACCATGAAGTATGCTGGTGTCCCTACCAGTCTAAAGACTCTCACCACAACCTCCAGCCAATCCTCTGCTGCCTGCAAGTCCATCTCTCCCCTAAAATTTGGTGGCCTTTGGTGCTGGAACTCATGCAATGTGATCAAGTGGTGTGCATCGTCTGCTGTTGGGGTTGGTGCCATCAGTGGCCCAATGGGGTGTGGTACCACTGGTGGCTCCACTGGAAAAGGGCCCTACACCGAGGCATTGTCGCTTGGTGGGTTGTCAGTGCGTAAAACTCTCAGAACACTCACTGGTCATCTGCGGAGAGGCATTCTAAAAGAAACAGATGCGACACGGTCAAAAGATTATACCTGGTGAGCTGACCCGGTTGAGCGGACTTAAAGAAAACCTTTGAAAACACGCACACAATCAGTGTTTTCGTGCACTGAGTCAGAAATCATTAGACAGGGTCCTGATGTATGGATTCGTTGGCCTCCGCACTAATACTGGACTCCATGAACTGAGAACCGAACTCAGTACCCTTAAAACCATTTCTTCATAGAAAATAAAGATCATAGTCCTAAGTTCTGTGGTAGAACCTACTCCATTGATACAAATTTTTCACGACCCGTCCCTCGGGGCCCATGCTGTGACTACCCCAAACCTGCATTCCATAGGCTAGTGGCTTGCGACCAGAACCAAAGGAATAAATCCGTAAACTGGGAAGGCATTGCCTTTATAACTTGAAAACGCACACAATAGAGTAAGATCTAGAAGCAAATCACTAAGTAAAACTGTATACAAAAGAGTGCTGAAAAGTAAAGGGTCCAGAATACAAGCCCAACAGGATAGTACAAGTACAACTAAAAAAGAAGTACAACTGAATAAAAGTAAAATAGCTGCTAAATCGTCCTCTGGGAAATCCTAACTGAAGGGTAGGTATAGATAGCATCCAAAAAGCTCCACATCCATATGTATCCTCTGTGTACCATCACACAGTGTGGTCCACCTCTGGGTACTGTCCAGTCCTACTACTCTCGGCCTCAGTCAGCGATGTCCATCGTCTGCAACCAACACAATGAGGTGCGGGCATAGCCCATGCAGGGGTGAGTATAACAATACTTAGTAGGGACCCCGAGACCCTCAAGGTCTCACAAAATATTACAAGGATAAATCACAAATTATGAAATCAATTGATAATCCCACTTAGGTATATGCCCATACATATACCTAAGTAATCAATTAATCCATCTCAGTCATGTGGTAAACACAAAAGTTACTGACTCGGCTCAACCATGATTTTATTCTAGGGGTAGTATCAATCTGAACCATCGGCTGTTGGAGAAATTCTCCTCTATCGAGTACAGTGGGCCTGCCGCATCACACAGAGGCGCTTCCCACTAAACTTGGACTGCTGCGGTACTTTTCATGTCGAGTACCATGGGTCTTCCATGTCACACAGAGGCGCTCCCCACCGTGGGTCTACTGCGCCACACAGAGGTGCTCCCCCTCATAGCCTACTGAGGTACTCCTCCTGTCGAGTACCGTGGGTCTGCTGCGTCACCAAGGCGCTCCCCAATGTGGGTCTACCGCGACACCAAGGCACTCCCACTGGGCCAGTAGAGTCAGTCTGAGCCAAATGGTTAGCAGTCGTCAGGTCTCAGCCAACTCCAAGGTTCCCACACAAATGCTCACTCGTCCCTGGTAGATCCGCTCCAGAAGCTACTAGTCAATGCTCCAACTACCATGAAGTACCACGAAGAAGTATCTCAATAGTCTGCCACATCATATAGGTCTCAACGCAATAGACTGCACGTCAATCGGACACCCTGTCTGTGAATTATTAGCCTTTTAGTCCCGGGGGCCCGGTTGGATTCGTGCACTATCAAACCTGACCGTATCACAACTAAACCCTGAAATCCAATGGGGTATACTCAAAGTGACCGTCGTGCTCTATGAATACCATCACTGCTGATGGTTTGTCAAACGATCGTCTGGTGCCAAAGATATGGCCAAGAGAAAGTAAAGGCCGGTAGTGGTCCTGAGTCCGGTCTGACTTGATCAGACCGACTCGGCTCATCTTAGTCTGGGCTGACCCGGTCTTGGTCGATCTGGTCAGACCTGTTGGGTCTTTTCTAACCCATTGTGTAGGCCAGCCTATTAGGTTTGGCCCGGCCCGCTGGGCCCAGCCCCGAAGGTCGCGTGGGCAGTTCGGACCAGGCTCGGGGTCGGTTCAACCTGGAGCGTCGTGAGGTCGCAGCCCGGTGTGGCTCCACCCGGAGGGCGCGGCGGGGCCAGTTCTTCCAGGGCGCCGCGAGGGGGGCCGGGACACCGGCTCGGCTGGGTGGCCACGAGGAGTCTGGGACGCCGGCTCGGTCGGGAGGCCGCAAGGGGACTAGGAGATCTGCTCGACTGGGTGGCCTCAAGGGGGCCAGTTCAAGGAGGTGCGTGGGGCGCGCGCGGAGGCCGGCAGGCAGGCCAGTTCGAGGAGGCATGCGATCTGGCGGTCAGGCGGGCGGCTAGGAAGAGCATGACTAGGTGGGTCGGCGGGTGGCCACGCAGGGAGCAACCTATCGGGCACGCAGCTCAGGAAGGTAGGTCGGCGGGCAGCTGGGAGGTGGTCGGGCATGCCAGTTCGGCGCGGCCCGAGCCGTCGTGGGCCGGCGGTGTTCGGCCTGGGCACACGGGAGGCCGGCAGCGGTGCGGCCGGGCACGCATGAGGCCAGCGGGGGTTCGGCACGCGATGCCATCTCAGTTGGGGCACAAGAACGCCACGAGAGCGGCACGGTTCATGGAGGCCATGGGAAGCGCGGACTTTGCCCGTTCCTTCATCGACATCAACGCTGCTTTGTCTCCATGCTGATAAAAAACACTAACAAGATCAACGGAGGGGTAGGTCCTTGTTGTTTTTGCCCGTACCCTCCGCGTTTGGGGTGGTAAAACTTGGCTCATCAATGGGTAAGAAATATGAACAACTATTGTTTTACAACCACGCAACGATTCATTTCCAATCCAAATAAGAAAAACAGAAATGGAAAGTTAAACAAAATAAACCCCCAACCTTTGATCGTCATTCTTCGTTCGTTGACGGAGTCACAGAAAGTATACGAAGAAGATCAAAATTTTTCATGTCAGCCACACACTTCCATATCGGCTCATTGACGACGATGTGGAATTCGGTCGTTGAAGACATCTCACGATGGTTGAATCTTTGAGGAAGAAGTCGAAGAAGGTTGGCGTTCTTCATTCTTCGTCCTTTGTTGGGAGACATGGTTCCTTGTTGGGAGCTTTCTCCCAATAATCCTCCTCTCAATTCTTCCCCCAAAATGAATATTCCAACGAAATAATAGATTGAAATATCCTATTAATTTTTTGGCACAATATTCAAATTGGACTAATTAATTGGGTAGGATCCCCTTAATTAATTCAAGGAGTTGGAACAAGGAATTAATAAAGGGAGGTGAAGATGCTCTCCATCATTAATGAGGGAGAGTGGAGAAGTTTTACTCTCCTCCATCAATAGGGGTTAAGCCTCGTGTGGTCCCCACATCGTAACCTCTCTGGGGAGGTTATTTTCGGGTGGGCCCTACCACCATAACCTCTCATGGGAGGTTAAGGTGTGGTGGTCTCACCTCCAACTTCCATGAGGATGTTTTAACCACCAAACACCCACATGGAGGCTCAAATAAAATAATGTAAAGCTCACTTTATTTTATTATTTTTTTAATGAAAATCCAAAAGCTATATTTTAAACTCGACCGACTACCGTCGAAGTAAAATTATTCTTAAGAGAATAGTGGCGCTGCGAGTTCAACGATGCCCTCTAATTTCAATTCTGAGCATCGGTTCAAAAGTTATAAAAACTCGCTCATACGTTTACTGAACGCACCCAAACAGAACTTTAGAAATTGATTCCAAGCACATCGGACCTCGGAATCATGCGCCGTCAATTTTCACAGACTCGTAAAAAATTCTTGTATTTAAGAAAAAAAATCCACAGAATTTCCGGGTATTTACAAATAAACCAATTCATTATGGGTTTAATGGTATGATAATGATTAATGTGTTAGTTGAAACTTGATAAGGAATTAAAAAAATTATGATGACGATTGGTAGTTCAGACCCAAATAATAAATGATTGTTGTGGTAATGAAATTTTAATTTAATGTGTCATGTGATTAATTTTTATGTACTCATGTTCGTGGTTACTATGAAATTACATTATATGGGTATTAGTCTTAGTTATACTAAAATTCTTATATATAGGTCTTGATCATAGTTGTACTGAGACTCTTATATATAGGGCTTGGTCCAAATTCTATAGAAATTATTATATATAAGACTTGTGCTCGGTTGTGGTAAAATTATTATATATAGGTATTGAGCCAAGAAATTTTGTAATATTTATAGGGATATTACTAGTTCACTAGTTTTTATTTTTGGTCTATACCCTGGGAGGGTTATAATAATGTTTATCATGGTTCTGTGACATACTTAGATATATCTGGTACTACACCAAAAAAGTTTTCGTTGGCCCTAGGTGTTATTATATATCTTGAGGTTTGCCAAGTTTATTTCATGATAAGTATTAATTTATTAAATTAGTAACCATGTTAATTATATTCTTCATACACTATATACCCAGACTAGACCTTTTTAGATGGTGTTGGTGGTGGCCTACAGAGTTTTACTCAAACCCTATTCGAGATGCCATTTGGTACATTGATAGATTTCACAGATATAATTTTGGATAAGATAATGGGGCATTACATTTTTTCCGTGTTGTGGGATGGGTTAGATTTTGGAGATGGGATAGACATGGGGCTCGGGACTGGGGTCATTGGTGTCATTTGTACAGTCTACTAGCCTTTTCTTGTATGAAAAACAACATGTCCTTTGTATACTTTCATCCTATCATTACAAGATTCTATTTTTATTTGGATTGTTCGGTTTGTTTTTTATTCAGATTTAGTTTCCTATTTGATAATTTATATTGTTTTCCTTTACTCTAATATTGTTTTTCCACTATTATTGCAACTCTATACTAATGGGTATAGTCTCCCCACTATATTTTTTACACCATCGCTACTAGTCGGAAGCCTCCAGAAAATCGGGAAGTGCACCTGAGGTCACATAAGAAATAGGCACGATCTCATGAGAGTGTAATGCAATAGGGATTTTTTATATATAATTTTATATTCATGTTACAGTCACATTATTTTTAGGATAATTTTTCATTATATAACACATTATATACATTATATTTTTGTTATAAGACATTATACAATGTTATATTTACATTGTATAACATAATAATAATTTTATATTTACATTTTATTTGTGTTATATAACATTATAATCAAGGTGTGACAAGTTTAATTTGAATTTCACACTTCAAAACCATTCATTTTCACCTTATTTATGTTTATTGTACCGTGTTCGCATCATTTAAGTAAAATGTAAATATATTTTCTTCATTTTATATTTTTTCAAAATTGTGTTATATGTTTTTAATTATGTAATTAGTAGCTAATTATATTATTAATTATTAATTATATTACATGTTATTTATAGAATTAATAACTAAAAATATAATTAATGTAATTAATAATTAACAATAAAGCCCCAGTGGGGGTGGCCCTGTGGTTACAGTTATTCATTAGTTTCAACAAAGGCCAAAGTTTGATTTCTAGAGGTTGTGTTTCACCAACATAATTACATGCCTTTTAATTTAATACCCTTGACAATGCAGGTTAGCATGGGGAGGGGAGGTTTTACCTAGTCAACTCCATAGGGTGAATTCGAGACCCGGTACCTTGTACAATAATAGGGGAATGGGACATGTTGAGATGACCATGAACTCTATATGGGGTGTGTGCATTTCCTTTAAGAAAAAAAATTAAAAATATAATAATAGCATGTAATATATTTAATAACTAAAAATATTATTAATGAATCTAATAATTATTAATGGTTAAAGGTCATAATATTGAGTTTTGGAGTCTAATTAATAATTAAATACACTTTTAACATATTACTAATAATTAATCAAATAACTAACAAAAAAATTAATTAGCATAATTAATAACTAAAAACATTATTGATATCCAATAATATAATTAATAACTAACAAAAAAGATAATAAATAATAATATATTTAATAAGTAATAATATAATTAATAAATAATAACATGATTATTTTAATTAATAGTTTATAATACAGCCCTCGTTGGAGTGGCCCAGTGGTTATGGTTATTCACTGGTTTTGAATGAGATGGGAATTCAATTCCAAATGGTTGTGATTTAGCATCATAATTACATACATTTTGATTGAATACCCTCAATATTGTAGGACAACATAGAGATGTGAGGTTTTAACCAGTTGACTCTATACGGTACATTCAGGACCTAGGGTCTAGTACACCCACAAGGGAATGTTATATACTGGGAAAAGCATGAACTATAAATGGGTTTGATTGGGTTTCCTTTCAAAAAAATTAAATTAATAATTAGTAATGTAATTAATAACATGTAATTAATTTCATAAAATAATATAATTAATATTATTAATCATTAATATTCATAAAAGTCTAGAGTCATGAGTTTGGAGACAAATTAATAATTAATAATATTATTACCGTAATTAGAAATGAATAATCAAATTTTTAATAGTAAAAAATTAAATAACATAATTAGTTACTAATAATATATATTATATTTAATAATATAATTAATAATTTATAACATTAATATATTAATATATTAAAGTGCGTTTGGCATGGTTTGGGTTTATCACACCCCAATTTATTTTTTTTATCCAACCCTACCATCAAAGGTGTATATTGAGAAATAAAATTTACCCCAAAACTATTAATTAAATATTTTAAGGAAAAATGAAAATAAATCATTAATCTTATCTATGTTTGAGAAAACCCCAATATGGACACATTTGGGAACACATTTTAACTTCTACAGGGCCTTGAAGTGTTGGATCATCAAGTAATAAGGAAGGATGAAGACACATATTTTAGTACATGCGTCATGATGGGGAAGGGGATAGTGGAAAGGCTACATTTTTCTTATTGAAAAGATTTACACAATCTAAAAAGACCTTGCATACTATTAGTTTTTATGATTAAAACTACTAATATATTATATATTAAATAAATAAGAAAAATGGGAATATATTATAATATTTATTTTATTTTTAAATTAAATTATATTCGTCTTATATTAAAAATATTTTTTACGCATTACTAAAAAATAACCTAATAATATGTGCTTTAATTTTTTTAATTATTTGAATAAAATGAACCAATTTTCGTTAATATTAATTATTGCATGCATTTTTTTGTAAAATAAATTACATATTAATTTTTTTAGTATATTTTAAACCCAATTATATTTATAAATTAAGGAATTCTTATTTTGTTTAAAAAATTGATTTTTTTTGTTTTAAAATAATTAAAAATAATTTTGGGAAAAAAATAACTTTTTTAATCATCAATCAGAAAATAAATATCTTTTTATTGATATCGTTAAATTCATAGAGTTTTTTCAATTATATAAATCAATATCAAATAAAATTAACATATTTTTTTACAAATTTTAATTAAACTCAATATTTTTAAATATATAAGAAATATTTATTTTCAAGATAAATTAAATTATTATTATTTAGTTATTAATATTAATTTTATATTATTTGTACATAAGTATAAAAATATTATTACATTAAAGGGTATAAAATATTTTTCTGTAAACATAAAACATTATTATTTTTATAAATATCATTATTATTTTTATATTTGTAGCAATTTTATTATTAATCTTAATAAATTATGTTTATAAAAATTTGTTTGAAAAATGTGTTTCTATGGCAGGATAAAAAATGTTTTTTATGTAAAAAAAATACAAAGAAAATATTAACTAAAAATGTTTAGGACCAAATTTTAGAGTGTTATTTCTACAAAAACTTTTATAGAAATTTTCAATGAATATCTTCAATTAAAATTTTGTAAATATTTAAAAATATAAATTTTATTATTATATTTAACTAGAATGTTTCTAGTGTAATCATTAAAAGTTTCTCTAAATACTTTATTTTGACTATTCTATTTTATTTTTTAGAAAAAAAATCATTGAATATTACTGTAAGTTTTTATTTTACATTGTAATGTTACTGATGATGTTATACAAGAATTTCCAATAGATGATTCATATGAATTTCTAGTGAAAATTTCAAATAAATTTTTCATGTGGAAGTTGAAAGTACCAATCAAATATTATAGGAGATGTTTCCATTGGAATGGTCCAATTGAAGTTTCACTGGAATTTCTGTTGGAAGTTTCAATATAATTTTCAGTATAAGTTTACACTGTAAAGTTCAATAAGAATCTTCACTAGAATTTCAGGTATACATTTCATTGTAATTTCCAATGGATGATTCACTGGAATTTTTATTATAAGATTCACTGAAATTTATAGTGAACTTTTCAACTAAAATTTTAAAGTGGTAGTTGTTGTTACTACATGAATATTTAGGTGGAAGTCCCTAATGGAATTTTTCATTGGAATTTTCACTATAATTTTATTGTGGTATATGAATATTCCATTGATTTTTTCTATTATTAATTTCCAATGGATTGTTACAACGGAAGATTCACTCGAATTTTCCATGGAAGTTTCATTCAAATTTTCATGGATTGTCTGCAGAAATATTCAACTAATTCTAAAGTGTAAGTTGAAGTTAGAACTTTAATTCTCGTGTGGAAGTTTCCACTGGAATGTTTCAATGGTTGTTTCACTGGTATTTCCTAAGGGGGGAATCACTGGAATTTCTAGTGGTAGTTTTATTGGAATTTTTAGAGGATGTTTCCCTGGAATTTCTAGTGGTAGTTTCATTATAATTTCTAGTGGAAGTTTCAATGGATTTTTAAGTTACCGTTTTAATTTTTCAATGAATTATTACAATGTAATTTACTATATAATTTCATTAGAATTTCTAATAAATGTATCAAATTAAAAATTTTAAGTGAAATTTAATTTTCTTATAGAAGTTTACACCTTAATTTTTTACTGTGAGTTTCTACTAGAATTTTCAAATGGATTATATTGTAATTTTTTACTGGAAAACTCCCCTTAATTTTTCCGTTGGATGTTTATATTTCATTTTTCCATTTCATGTTTCCACCTAATGTTTGTATTAAAAACTGATGATAAATTTTTTATCAAAACTTTTAGTAAAATATTCCAATAACATTTTTAAATATATATTTCCATAAAATATTTTAATGAAAGTGTCATTATTAATCATCATAGTTTATACTAATTTATTTTATGTTAAATATTTTTTGAAAATTTTCATTAAAAATATCCTTTGAATGTTCTAGTGATGTTTTCTTTAAAAGGTCCGCTAGAAAGTACACTAATAGTTCAAATGAAAATGTATCATTCCTTAACTTTATTTTATCCTTTGTTTTCCCTTACCTAATATTTTTTTACACTTACATAAATTTATTTTTACCCAAAAAAAACATTTTTTACCCTTACATATCGTTATTTTACCCTTACCTAACAATGTTTTACCCATACATAAGATTTTTTTACCCCTAATTAACATTATTTGTACCCTTACCTAACTTTTTTTACCCTTATATTTCTTTAGTATATAATTATTTAGGTTTTTTAACCTTATCCTTAGTTTTCTATTACGTAACATTAGTTTACCATTATATAAATTTTTCTCCCTTACATAACATTAGTTTACCATTACTTAAATTTGTTTTACTCTTACTTAACATTAGTTCTACACTTCCATGGGAGTAAATTCCAATGGTGAGAAAACTTTAATGGAAAATGAAGGTTTTCATTTGGTTATCCACCGGAAGAACAAGGATGTTCCCCAACAGTCGTATTGGTGCACTCATCTCCTGGTTAGTATCCCCACTACATGTGGAGTATCCGGATAGCAGAGACATTGAAGATATGGAATTGAGTTTTCCTTCAAACATTTATGATCTTATGAAAAAACACATATGACTATTTTGGAAAGTCCTCAAATGAAGAACGTGTCATTGCAAGGGATAAAAACTCTTGTATCATTCCTCCAGAGGATCAGAAATGTGAAAGGCTTGTAAAATGGTTCTTCTCACAACTTGAGGCCTTTTATTTTATGATGGAGCCAGAGGTATTTGTCTTTAATTATTATATATCTCTCCAATAGTTGTTGGCCAGTAACATTGAAGATGGTTTTAGATCCAATCCAAAGATGGATTTTTAGGATCTATATTAGAAATTTAGGATTTTCTTCATAGAGGATGAATCAACTAAATCATCATCTGAGGAGGAACATGTACCCCCACAACACAAGATGTGGCAGAGAGGTTTCCACCCCAAGGGTAGGGGAAGATTTCATAAAAACATGGGAAATTGAGGGAATTCCAAGATTTAGCTACTTGTTTGGTGTGGACAGTTTGTACTCTCATTAGCCCTTCGGTTTTGTATGATTATTTTTTATGAATAAATTTGGGGTTATGGATTTGGTTTACAAATCCATCATCATCATCATGTGATTTTTTTATTAAATAAAAAGGCAAAAACACACAAAACAACACAAAGCATACCCCTGACCTCCTACCCCGGAATTCGGGAGCTAAGGAGGTCTGAAATAGTGAAGACCAAGGGCATCCCCTTTAATTAAGTTGACCCCCTCAGGTTTCAAGCTAGAAAAAGTGTGAAAAAGTACATCCTCTGGGCTTGAAATGACCTAAGATGCCAAGTGGTCAGCAACCTTGTTGCCCTCCCGCCAAGTGTGACTCACTTTGATGTTTTTGTCGAGTAAAGGCCGACTGTTCCTGATGACATAGGTGATCGACTAGGGGGAGACACAATGATAAA
The DNA here is from genome assembly GCA_963277665.1 of Viscum album. Lineage (NCBI taxonomy): Eukaryota > Viridiplantae > Streptophyta > Magnoliopsida > Santalales > Viscaceae > Viscum > Viscum album. The sequence continues at coordinate 45,924,404 of OY728162.1, forward strand.
TGAGGGACTTGTGAAACAGTGACGAGACATTTTCCGCTTCTGTGGTGATCATATTTCTCAGGCAACATAAGAAGAACCCGTAAAAAAGTGTGAGGGCCTCAGCCTGTGAGGATGAGCTGTGACCCAGATTAATCGTGAAGGCCAGGTACACCGACCAACTGTTGTCGTGCACAACCCCGCCTCCTCGCATATTACCCTGAACACGCGAGTCATCGGTGTTCAATTTTAACCCTCTAGTTGGAGGGTTCCAACGAACCCAGTTACCCCTGTTCCTGCAGATCGTGGACGCCTCTAATGCCCCATACACATGTATACATGTTAAATATAAATATAAATATAAATATATATATATATATGTGTGTGTATGTATGTATGTATGTCTGTATATCTCACATACATGTGTATATATACGTACACAGACATACATCTATACAAGTACAATATCTACATATACAAATACACAAAACACAGAGACACAACATAATGCCTGCCATCGAATCCTGTAAGTACTTGGTCCTCTAATTCCTAACCTTCTCGGGAGGACCTTTGGGCAGTCCAGGATGCATGGGACTATGTATCTCTTCGTTGCCTCTACTAGGGAGGCAGCACCCAGTTGACGTGCAGTCACTACCACAAATCGCGGTAAAGCCAACACCATACATTATTAGTATTATGAAAAAGTGCTAACTAAAAATGTATTATTAGAACCCATAAAGTTTCTAATATTTTTTTTAATCTATAGAAAATTATTATATTTATATTAAAAAATAATTTTTATTTATACACATTAAATAAAAAACACATGATTATAAATAATATATATATATATATATATATTAAAAAAGAATCTATAAAATTATAAGTATACATTTATATAAGAATAAGATTATAATAAATTTTATTATATAATAAATAAATTTATTATATTTATATTTATTATATTTATAATTATATATTTATAAATATATATAAATAATTTTAAAATAATTACAATTACAATTATAATTATAATTATAATTAAATAAATATATATTTTTGATGAATTTGTTCCAAAAATATATTGATGCGTGAGTATAATTGATGTGAATACATTATGTATTCATCATGAATTAATGTTCATTTTTACATTAAACCATTGTTATTATTTATTCATGTTTTCCATATGTAGTGACTCATTTTTTATTGTCTATATACTCTACTAGGTATATGATTCATTCATGTTATATACAGTTATAATTATAATTATAAATAAATATATTTAAAAAGTATTTATATATAAATGTGTGTGTGTGTGTCTGTATTAAAAAATTGATGTATATTCATATACATATACTAATACATGTATATAAATATTAACAAATAATATATATAAATAAATATAATATTGATATTAATATTTATGTTTATAGTTATATATAGACACACACATATATGTACATGTAAATATAAACACACACACGCGCACAAACATATTTTATAACTGCATCTAAAAAAATTTATACAAATATGTATAATTACATATGTGTGAGTCTATATATGTTAGGGACCCTAATGCATATATATAATTACATACTTAGGGGTCGTAATGTTTTTATGCCCTAATTTTAAAAAATGTATTAACTTAAAACTGTTTCGATATTTTATTTTATTTTTCCAAAAACTCATTAAAAAACTAATTCATGACTTTAATGACACCGCAATACTGCAAGAAATTCAAAAATAATTATATTCATAAGGAATCAATATTAAATATGATTTAAAACACTTGTAATTCATAAAAATTTAACGGACATGTAATGATTGATGATAAAGATAGAGAGAGATGGGAACTTTATAAGTAAATAACATGATGGTTTTCCACCTAGGATTCATCCTTGCCTCAATGCTCCCTCAATTGATGTATATTCCTAGTGGAATTTGAATGGATTTGGGGGTTGAATGTGGGGCTGCCCTCCAGTTGGTACACGACAATTAGGGGTCCCTTATTTGACTGCAATCCATATACATTGCAAAGCGTCTCCCCGAGCTCACCCCTCCTCCACTACAAGGTGTTAACGCTGCAGCAGTGGTTGTACCTACACCCCCATTACCCACGACCATATCTTGAGGGTAATTTATCTTTTGAGCTGGAAAGTTCTAGGTAAACTAGGTTCTTCTCCTACCATGCGTTATAATTATTTTGAGGTATAAACTCATCCGCTACTACAACTCCATTGCTTAACGGTTCCGAGGACAACATTGTTGCATGGTTCACGTCCTATGGGCCATTGATCATGGATAGGGTTGAATCCTGGCTTTCCAAGGGAGACAAAGAAGGGTTCAAACTGTATAACTCATCACCCTCGTTCCATTCCACAGTGTCATTGCTGAACATTGGCTCTAAGGATCAATGACAACTGACAAGCAATGCTAAGCAACAACGCAGCGAAAAGGAGGGTGATGCGTTATACAGTTTACACCCTTTGTTGCCTTTCTTGACAAGTCGGGATCCCACCCTATCCATGATAAAAGGCCAATAGGTTACGAACCATTCAACATGGTGTTCTGTGAACTGTTAAGTAACTACACTACTGTAGGGGAGGGGTTTATGCCTCAATACAATTATAACGCATAGTAGGAGGCGAACATAATTTATCTGAATCTTGCCAGCTCGAAGGATCAATTACCATCAATATGCGGTCCTAGGTGATGGGGGCAGAGGTGCAACCACTGGTATAATGTTTACAACCCACATTGGAGGAGGGGTGAGGTGGGGGAGACACTATGCAATGCATGTGGCTTGCAATAAAATATGGGATCCCATCTTGTTGAGTACTGACTGGACAGTAGCCCGACTTTCAACCCCCAAATCCATTCAAATTGCTCTAAGAATATATATCAATTAAGGGAGAGTCGAGGCAGGGATGGAGCCTAGGGGAAGAACCACCATTTGACTTACTTATAATGTTCTTGTCTCTCTCTATCTTTATTATCAATCTACCCATGACCGTTTAATTTTTTATGAATTACAAGTGTTTTTAATCATATTTATTATTGATTCCTTTTGAATTTAATTATTTTTAAATTTCATTCAGTATTGTGGTGTTATTAATTTCATGGATGAATTTTTTATTTCATTTTTTTAAAAAATAAAATAAAAAATCGAAATGATTTTAAGATAACCCTTTTTTTAAAATTGGGGCATAAATTCATTAGGCCCCCCTATGGTATGTAATTATATATATGCATTAGGGCCCCTAAAATATATTGACACACACATATGTAATTATACATATTCATATAATTATTTTTATATACAATTATAAAATATGTTTTTTTACCTGTGTGTGTGTTTATATATGTGTGTGTGTGTGTGTTTATATATAACTATAAACACAAATATCAATATCAATATAAATATTATTTTTTATATATATAAAATTTGTTAATATTTATTTACATGTATTATAATGTGTACATGAATATACATCTATTTTTTAATACAGACACACACACACAAATTTATATTTAACATTGCATATACCTTTGTATAGGTATATGTATACCCATACATTCTTATAAAATAAATAAAATCGATATTTTCTTATTTTAAAAAAATTGAATAGTTTTTTTATTGGCGTATGTTTTATATATTTATGAACATAAATATATTTGAATATTTAATTTCACAATTAATAGAGGAAAAGCTTATATCGAGAGATTTTATCCCTAGATATCCATGGTTATTACAGCTTAGATCTTATGCCCCCATCATCTATTTCATATCTACCTAAAACTTTCCTTTCCCATCTATATTTTGATAGTCATAGGTTCCCTTCTACTAAAAAGGAGGTTAAAAAGTTCATCCATGATGGGATTGTCGCAGATGATTCGATCCTTGAGATTGGGTCCACACACTATTTCTCTCTCTTCAAGGGTTCTATCTCTAGAGGTCTCCGGGGAAAGGGAATTCTTGCTCATGTGATGGTAGATCCAAAAGTTATATTGGAATGATTGGAGATGGGTAAATATATTTATTATAATAATTATACTTATTAATTATAAATAAAATATTTACAAATATTTCTATATAGTTTTAAATAAATATATTTAAAAAGTATTTATAAAACTACATGAAAAAATTTAATAAAATAATTATAAAATAAAATATCCCAACTAAAAATTTAAATGAAATAAAACATTTCAATTGGTGATGTGTTTTGTGTTAGGGAAACTCTATGATGTACGACACAACACAAAGGTGAAATCTTGGACCGCAACCAACTCTCGCTTCATTGGTGCGACAAAAATAGATATAGATCTCCACCTATCATGCATCCCCGAATTCCCAAATAAAGGCGGATGGCCGGACCCAATGGAAGCACTACCCAGAGCACTATTATAGGTCACCCAAAAAAACCCATGCATCATCGCTCCATAACTAGATTTTAAACTCTGACTTTTTTGTTTTATCCTTGTTCTCCCGATCAATGGCTTTTCTAGGGAGAACTAAGAAAATGTTATTCTTTTATAGGTAATTGGTCGTGGAGGTGGTGGGGTGCTAGCTCACCATGGGAGGCAATGAAAGTACCGTATTTTCCAATGCATCCCTGATGGCCTTTCATGGAGTTCACCCTAGAAATACCGTTTCTTAATGGTGGCTCCCGACAAACCACCACTACATTGTTGGATAATTGTGTGTGGTTGATTATGGTAGTGGTGGTCAAATCATCCTAGGAGTGTTTGGGTTTCGGAATTGACTCGGTGTTGGAGCCATATTTCAATGTTTGTGGTTTCTTGTTTTCCATTTTATGGACTATATTTTAATACAAATTTGAAAAAATCCCAAGGTTGAAATGGGGCTACCTACTAGTGGTAACTTGGTAATTATGATTCCCTTATTAGATTGAAACCCATAGGCATTTCAAAAAATATCCCCCAACTGACCCTCCCCCACTACTATAGTGGCTTCACCTCTAACCTCAATCACCCACGACAACAACTTGTATGTACTTTTTCCTCATCTTTCAATCCTTTAGTCAAACTATTAGCTATATCTCATTATTAATTTTTTATCTTATTGACACACATGATTATTGATTCTATAATATCTCTAATAAAATTTAGTCTAATATCCATGTTAATTGATTTACCATGAAATACTAAATTTATGGACAAATGAAGTGCTAATTGACTATCAGAATATACATTTATAACAGAATTGAAAAGTTTATGTTTAGAAGACATGCATTTAATCCATAAGGCTTATTTTACTGCCTCGGTAAGGGTAATGTACTCAGATTCCATGGTTGAAAGGGGAACCATAGCTCGGATGTTTCATTTCCAAGAAATAGGTCCACCATAGTTAGTGAACACATATTGATTCAAGGATTTTTTTCTTTCAATGTTACCCTCATAGTCTGCATCTACATATCCAACCATAATTTCAGAAGTATCAACATTTTTACTATAACACAAAGACAATTTTGAGATACATGAGATATAAAACAATCCAATTTAGGGCATTCTAGTGTGGCTTCCCTAGTGCATCCATAAATCATCTTAAAGTGAAGATTCTGTTGACAATATCATGTCTAGTTTCAAAAATATAGTACATAATTCTACCGACAATATTACCATAATAGATTTTAGAAATAAATTGAATATCATCATCAGTAGTGGGTGATTTTGTCAAATATGGTTTAAAGTGTCATACATGATGTACATTCACTGGTTTAAGAGATTCAAGCATGTATCTATTTACAATATTTAAAATTTAAGAATGATGGGGTAAGTAAAGCAATTTATTTGGTCTATCTCTAATTATTTCAACACCAAATATTTTCTAAGCTTCACCTAGGCCTTTTATTTCAAACTTTCCTTTTAATAGAGATTTTAGAACAATGGCTAAACTCATATTTTTTAAAATGAAAAGCATGTCATGAACATAAAGAAGAATGTAAAGCATACATTTTTGAGTTGATTTAAAATTAACACATGCATCATATTAGAGTAACAATCAAGAGGTTTCTTATAGAGTTCCTCATTTAAATATCCATTCAAGAAGATAGTTTTAACATCCAATTGTTCAATCTGAAGATCACTATAGGAAACTAAGGAAAATAAAATCCTAATGGAATAATTCTTAAGAATAGGGGAAATTTTTTTAGAATAATCTATAACTTCTCTTTGAAAGAAACCCTTAGAAAATAACCTTGCTTTGCACTTAATTTTATTTCCCCAATTTTTGTCTTCTTTTATTTGAAAAATCCACTTGGAATCAATTATCTTATCATTAGGTGGTTTGTTGGAAATGGTCCATATGTGGTTTTTTTCTTAAAGATTTCAATTCCCCATTCATACAAAATACCCACTACTTTGATTCTTTTTCATTTAATGCTTCCCTATAGATTTTACAATAGTCATATATAAGATCATGTTCCCCATGAATGGAATATGAAGCCATATCATACTAGCTGAACCGATAAAGTGGTCAAGAGACTCTCATTTCTCTGTCTCTGGTGAATTGGTAATCCATATTAGTGGAAGAAGGTTCAGATTCAGAATATGAACCCAAAATAGACATAGAGGCAGCAATAAAAGTGGGCTGAGAAGAAGGTGGAGTGGGTTGGATAACAACTTCAAAGTGAGCCAAGGGTTCATCTTCATCATCCTTTTCAAGGTCTAGATCACTAAACCATATGTGGAAGCCTTGTTTTTGGGAGAATATGACTTATGGAAGACTACATCAATACTTATAATGAATTTATGGTAACCCATATTGTCAACATAGAGTATAAACCCCTTAACACCCTAGGTATCCCTAAAAGATAACCACATAAGAGCTCTTGGTTCTAGTTTATCAGTTTTATCATGAGCATAAGATATAAAACGAAATAATATCAAGTAGGTATAGAAATTAGTCTTACCATTACACAATTATTTAGGTGTTTTTAATTGATTTTAAGAATATGGACACCTATTAATAAGGTTAACAATAGTTCTAATTTCCCCTACCCAAAAATATTTAGTGAGACCCAAACATGAAAGTATGCTTCATACAATCTCTAAGACAATATTATTCATTCTATCTACAAGGAAATTCAGTTGGGGTTCTTCCCTAATAGAACTATTCCTTTTAATACTATCATATTCAGAAAACTAAATGAACTCAGTGGACAGGTATCCCATCCCATTATCAGTTCTCATGTTTTTGATTTTCTTCTCAATTTTGTTTCCAATTAATTTTATGCACGTTTTAAAGGTTTGGTGGTCCTTGTTAGCCCCCATATATTTGGATGGATGTATTCAATGGGGATGATAGCTTTATATGAGGACCTATTGAAGGTGAACATGTTAGATTTACCCATCATACAATCTTCAAAAAATGAAAGTCTAGTAGGTGTGATGTCACTCAATATACCTTTCTTGTTAAGTTCCTCTAGTCCCTTGGAGATAACATGTCCTAATTTCATAGGAAAAAGAATAGTATTATTAGTGTTGTTGATGTAGACACTACACAATTTATTTAATGGGTCTTCCCATTTAAGACAAGCAACCCATTGATAAGATACCCCTTAATGATGGTTCAAGACCCCTTATAGATTTTATGAAAACCTATTTCAGATCTAATGATAATTCCCTTTTGATCTAGGACCCCTAATGAAATTATGTTTCTATGAAGGTTGGAAACCCACCTTACATTAAGTAAAGTTATGATGGAATGATCGTATAGTTCTAACAAAAAAATCCTCTTTCCTCAACCTTGATCATATAATTATTTCTAAAGAGGACATCACCTTCTACCCTTTCAACCAAATCTATAAATGACCCTTTGAAGGAAAACATGCGAAATGAATAGCCTAAGTCAAGGAACCACTCTTGATTGTGTGTATGTATGGATACATTTAAAACATCTAAATCATCATAACATGAGTCAACTAGAAGGGACTGGTTAGTGGTATTTTTGGATTCTAACTAATGTTTGAGTTTATTACACTTGGGATTAGTTTACCCTAGTTTTCCACAAGGAAATCAAGTGATTTTTCTTTCCCTAGAGCCAGATCTAGGTTTAGGGTGCTGACTGTTATTGCCTTTTTCATAGGATTTTTTTTCTTTTTTACCTTTTTTTAGTTATACCCCAGGTGAATAAGATCTCTTACTCACCTTTGATTCTACGTTTAGAGTGTAGTTTTATAGAAATAAGGGCTGACATGACCTCTTTAAGGGTTAGTGAGTCTCATCCATACATCATGTTTTCAAATAAAGTGGTATAATTATTATCAAGAGAAATTAAAGGGACCATTGCTTGATCCTTATCATTGATATATAGATTAAAATTTAAAATATCTAACATTACCTTATTAAATTCATCATTATGGAATTTAATAGAACTGTTGGATTTAATTTTAAATATGAATGTGTGATTTTTTTATAAAACATACCAAATAATGAAGTAGTCAAGTATAATTTCTCTAGAGTAGGACAAATACTAGCAAAAATAGACTCATAAGAAACTAATTTTATAACTTTGTCTCCTAAAGATAGTTGTAAAGAGCTACGATCTTTATCTAAAAAATCGAGGGTTATATCTATCTATTTAGTAGTGGTATGTCCGGTCTCATTTATTATAATAATAGGTTTCTTAGGCCCGTAGAGGGATTCAATTAGGTCCAGTTGTACAAGAATGTGTCTCATCGTAATTCCCTAAAAGTTAAAGTCATTATGACCAACAAAATTTTCAATTTCATATCTCATTGTTGACATGTTTACCCATAGATTATATGTTGAGTTCTAGAGGAAAACGTTTTGTGTATTCCCCTAACTACCAGCCAATCTCTTGGGTAAACAACGATTATAAAAATATATACAAAATAAAAAGAAATGGATAAGATATAATTGATTTAAATAATTTTAATAAATAAGTAAAATGGAGATTTAACAGTGAGATCTCAGTACAGAAATGAATCTATAAATTAGAACTGAAAAATAGAAACAAGAGTTTTAAATTGACATCAAAAGAAAACCAATATAGATCTGACACCACTTGTAAAGGGGTGGGGTGAGACGTAGATAAGAAAAAAACCAAACCAAAAATGACCTAAATAATTCAATTCTTATATATTATACTGATTATAGAACCATAGGAATCAAGATGAAAGAAACAAAATGAAAGATAAAGGAACACATGTAGTATCATGATTCAGTCCCGTGGGAACCTACGTTCATGATAAGAACACCACCCAACACACACATTTTATTAATTATTGAAATGAAATATAACAAGGCTTAAAAGATATAGAAATAATTGACATAATAGACCAAAAAAATCTTTAATAATTGAAATCTAACATTATCAAAAACATGATGAAAATTAAACTTATAGAACCAAACATGGAGGTATGGCCATATTGATATCTTGGTGATCCTAGAGAGGTTATGTTGTTGATCTATTTGAGATAAACAAGGGAAAATCTCACTTTGTCCAGGGTATTTGTCTTCGAATCTAAATATTGACCAAAAAATTCATGTGGAAGGATTTTGATGAGGACTCCACCATAAGTTTCACTCCATCGATATGCATGGAGGTCGGCAAGCCAATATATCTGATCTTCTAAATAAAAAAAATCCACCAACAGTAGTATAACTGAGATAGATGAGTTGATACCTTGTGGTTATGGAGATAAATTTCTTTTGAATCTATCCAGTAAATTAATTCATCCACAGGTGGTGTTCAAATCCCCCTAACAAAACCATGAGCACCGTAACTGCTCAACCAAGTGGAGAGCACCATGAGTCCATCCTGAACGAACTATCCATCAGAACATAAAACCTCTAGAAAAAATGGGAGGTGGGGATTGTGTGGGAGAAAATATTAATTAATGTAAATAAACAAGGAAAACAAAATTCATAGATTACTAGGGTAGAAAAAACCAAAAAGGCAGGCCAAACGTGAGTAGTCTGAGTACACACCACAAAAAATAGGCCCTGATATGAATGAATTTACCTAGTAGATGAATAATAAGATTGTTGGTTCTGGGTGCATCAGAATCACGGTTGGGATGCACCCCAATTTTAATTTTTACCATAATAAATAATTATTATGGGATCAATCTGACGATGAACGCCAGTCTCCACATAATAGAATCAAAGATTTAGATAAAGAAAGAAGAGGCCCGAAACCTTCAGAGAGGATTTTGCACATCATGTTTATAATTAATTCAATTAATTTTATAAAGAAAATAATACCTGGATCTTCGGTTTTTTATTCATTGATGACGTTGATCATCCGGAATGACACTTCTGTATTGTCTCGTTGTGCTTGAAAGGATCGAAACTAGAATTCCTCTATTGGTGATCCACTTGTACTCTGATGGCCTTCTATTAACACCAGTCATTCTCCAGGTGCTAGCACAGTGAAGCGAGTGTATTGTGTCGGTCGTTCGTGATCACTAGTTCTTTGGTCTTGAAGAACATCTCTTGTTCTTGAGAGGGGTAGGAAGAGTATTCGAGAGAGAAATCATTTAGATCAACAATTATCAATTCACTCGGCATGCAGTTAGGTACATGGAACAACAGACGTACATGGTTATTTATCAACATGGGGATTCTGTTACAATATTTAATTGTTTAACAGAAATTAAATATATTTATAACCTTATAGAAAACCCATGATTTTAATAATAATATTATATCATTATTTATGGTGCACCAACTTGTGCAAAGAAGTATTATAAATAAAATTCTACATCACAAAATAAGAGAAGTGTTATTATTATTTTAACCTCTTACATCTAGATAAATAATTATTTACTATCTTGCAAATAATTATTTTGCTACCGAACCAACCTTAGTCCGCTCAAACACCACTTCAATGTATTGAAAACCCGAATAAATAAATAAATATTTTATTCACTTAAATAAATATTTTATTTAAAAAATAGTAAATAAATATTTATTAATTGTTCAATAAAATAAATAAATATATTTTACCCACATTCCAATGAATAAATATTTATTTAATTTATGTAATCATTTTAACTTGAATAAAATTATTACACTTTCTTGAGAATAATATTTCTTAATTAAATTAAAACAGAATTTAACTAAGACCACTAGAAACACTTAGTGTGTGAACCTCTAGGATTCTTTCTTGTCGGCATTAGGCAATCTTGCCTAAAGTTCAGTAGTACTATCTAGCAATGGTTCAAGGCACCCAATAGAAATAACTTATAGTCGCAACAACGACATCCACATAAAAATGCTCACTATATAATATAATACCTTTTTCTCAAAATCTCATCATGTTGGTTTCATGATAGTGTCATTAATTTTTATGCTTGATACATTGTTCTCTGACTACCTGAAATAAACTCGTCATTACAGCATGGCCATGGAATTTCTTGGGAAGGTTCTATTTTAATCAAAGGGATGAGATATCAACTTCGATAAATGGAAGGGAAAATAATTCCTTGACTTATACATTAATAACATGACATTCGTGATGCATCCAATGTACAATAATTCCCACTAACTATCTGTGTGATGGTTTTCATCAGTAAATCAAAGTGCACAAGTCATGACACATATTAATGATAATCTTAAAGTCTAAGGATCATTACACATGCTTGTAGATAGGAATATTCAATGAAACGGAAACATGGGGAATTCTTAATGGTGGGTTTGTTTTCATAGTCTCTTGTATTAGTGATTACGAAGTGAAAACTTCACGAGAGAAGTCTCATCTGCTTACAAGTACTCACACATGATGGTCTGTATGTTATGTGTATCATCATATTATGTCATAAAAATGAAGAAATATATTTATGAATATTGTTATAACATTTCAAGGTTCTCATCATAGCAGGTCACATCCAAGACCTTATCAATACAACAAATACTCTAGGAAATTATAACATCATAGTCATGAAGAAAAATGAACAATATGTAATAAGATGTTTAATATTTTAATACATTAAATATCCATGTAATCAATGTACATATAGTTGGTTCTAGGAAACCAACTCTAACAAACTCCCACTTGGACTAGAGGCTTGCCTACAACATTCAGTCCACTAGACCTCAGATGATGATCATGTGTATCCTGAGACAAAGATTTAGTCAAGAGGTCTGCCACATTGTATTCTGTGGAAATACATCGCACTGCAACTTTATCTCCCTGAGAAAAATCCCTCAAGTGATGATACTTCTAAAGTATGAGATTTGTCTGCTGATTTGACCTTTTCTCTTTTGCGAGATCCATTACTATAGTATTATCATAGTAAAATATGATGGGATATTTACGACTAGGTATCACATCCAGCTCTTGGATAAAGCTTCGCATCTAAACAGCTTCTTTAGCAACCTCATAAGCTGCAATATACTCATACTCTGCTATAGAATCTATGACCACACTATGCTTTGAGCTCATCCAACTCATTGAACCTACATTAAAAGTGATGATGAATCCCATTTGTGACTTCATGTCATCTTGATCAGTCTGGAACTAGCATCCTCATATCCTATGATGACTAGTTCCTCATCTCTTATATAAACCAGGAACATATCCTTAGTACACCTCATTTAATTTAGGATAGTCTTAACTGCCATCCAATGGCAGTCATGTCACATACATGAATTATTTTAAAGTTAAATTTCATTTAATTTCCATTCCTTCTTTGTTTTAAGGGTTTCCCAAGCTTTTATGGAGGAATGGGTGAGTTTTCATGAATTGGGCAAAACCATGAGCCCAATTCCAGATTTAAAATTAAATTTTTATTCCTTTATAAATCCTTAATTTTTCAACATTTTTCATCCATTCCAATTCCTAATTGTCATCCCCTGACCTATTAACACCACCATATTAATTTGTACCATTAAGGAATCCATAATAATGGTGTATATGGGTTTTTATTTAAGGGATTGGGCCTGCCTGAAAGTCTATTTCCTGCATTAAAAATAAATTTTAATTCTTTAATATATCCTTTAATATTTGTATTTTTTGGTGATTCCAACTCTCACCCGATCCCACTTACCTAAGGAGCTCCCACATTCCCTACGCCCATAATTTGGAGCACAATAGAGTCGCAAAAGTGGTCGAAACTTCTCTGGATTTCAGAAATTGCCCAGATTTGGAGAGGTAAATTAATCCTTTCAAAACTCCTTCTATTTTTAATTTTTTCTCCCGATACAGTTCCTACATGATCTATTAATCCTTTTTGAGAACCTCCCATGAATGTTTGGATGATTTCCAATTCAGATATTGGTGGATTTTGGGTCGTTTTCTTCAAGATTATATTAGGTAAGTGTTTCTCTCTTCAATTACTCCCTTCACCTTAGGGTTTCCTCCCTATTTCATGAATTTATAGAATTTTCAGAAGTTAGTGTTCGAACTTAGGGTTTTATTTGGTTTATTTTTGGTCAAATATTGTGTTCTAGGGCTGGATTTATCTTCCTTGTGGTGAGGCGGTGGTGTGGTTGATGTTTCACACCAAGTTTTCAGGGATTCGACACTTTCGGTAGTTGGTTCCATGTGTAAACAATTATTGATGAGTGGGATTATTGTATTTATTAATTTTTCATATTCCTAATATGTTAGGTGTGGTGCTAAAACTGTTTATGATTAATTTAGATAAGTGTTTAATTTTATAGTTGCATTTTAACTTGAAATTGGGTGTTTTCGTGTGTAACTCATGGGGTATTATTTGGGTGTATTTTATAACATATGTAATTGGGTTAATATATATTGTTTGGACATAAAATTCTGGTTTGGTAATGTATTTGTGTAATGTGGGCCAAAAAATATGGTTTTTGAATAGGTTTTATGTGTAAAGCATTGTTATACTTCTTGAGAGTATTTTATGAAAATGCTTGTTTTCATTTGGATCATTTGTCGTATTATTCAAGGTGATTTTATAAAACTTTAAAGTGGTTTTGTAAATGTCTCTAGGGTTTCCAATTATGTTTTCGATAGGAATTGGTATAGTTTATGGTCTTAAATTTGGTTTTTGAAATGAGTTTTGTGTGAAAGACATATTTACAACACTTAGGTTCTTTTTATGAAAATTTTAAATGTTTTATTTGGTTAAACAAAGTGGGAAAAGGGTGAATATGTACTATTTGGTATGTGTGTTCACCTATTATGGGATTTTGAAAGGTGAAGTTATGTTTTAATATGTCAAACATTTTTAGAATGTTTTGTAAATTTCTGAAATGTTTTATTAAATTGGGATGTTGGAGTGAAACTTGTTTGTGGGCTGTTTCATGTAAGTTTGATGAAAAAATGATTTTGAAGGTAAAAAGGGTATTATGTAACAAGTGAGTGGGCTGTTATGAGAGTTATAATATATTTTAATGGTTTTATAAAATTGTTTAATGGATTTGTGGAAGTGTTAAAGAAATGTGAAAAGTGTTGTGGGCTATTTTGGTGTGAGTCGGATTTCAAAATCAATTTGAATGAAAAGTGGAATTTTGTGACTTGTGTTGCATACATGTGGGAAGTTTGGTCAATTTATGATATGGAAATGATATTTTCATGTGTAAAGTATATTAATTTACTTATTGAACTTGTTTGAGCACAAAGGGAAAACCTGTCTATCTAGGTGGGTGGACGTGTACTGGTATGCTAGTGAATCTGTGGGGTTTGGCTTCAGTTTCACTTAGAAAGATTGACGCTTAAAACTATAACTAAACTATGATGATGATGATTATTGGGGACCACTAGGTTATGGGTATGTTCCCTAATAATGGCTCGTTCATGAAAACATATATTTGTGATGGTTACTCTCACCGAGATACGAGGTACCTGGGACCCACAACTAGCTAGTGCCTAAGGGTTATTTCCCGTTGATTGTGATCACTAGATATTTTGTGCTTATCATCGGCATACGGTAGAGTGGATGTAAAATTCAGTATATTTGATATTTATTTTAAAAAAATTTATTCTTTAAATTATCCCACATGAAAACTATTTTTATTTAATGTTGCATCTTTTAGAAATTGTAACTAGCATTTAATGTTTTTGAAAACTTCCATGATTTTCGTATTTAAATGTTTATCACATGGAATCTTATAGTGGTGGTATCCTACTGGGCATTGTATCACACCCTACTTACACCCTTGGGTGTAAGTAGACTTGGTTATTTTTGTTGTCGTAGGTTGGGTACAGTTTTTAGTGCCAATGGTTCGGGTTTCTAGCAGGTCCTTGGTGGTGAAGTCTTGTGGGGATGGCTTAAGGGAGGCGACTCTTGCCATGTGGAGGTTCTTGGGCTGTCTTTATTTGGTTTTTTAACTTTGTAATGGTATTTAAACATAGTTTTAACTTATGTAATTAAGTTCTGAAATTTTGTAAAAGATGGTTTTAGTTGAAAAATCCAGATTTGTTTTATTGAGTTTGTTTGTTATTTAATGTTTATAAAATCAGGTAAATCGTTCCCAATTCTCATTATATGATACCCAGGAACTTGTCCCAACCCTTGGGGACCGGGAACACCCTTCGGACCATGTCATGGGCCGGGTTTGGTGTAGGTTTTGGCGGCGACCAGATTTGGTTCGTGACAAAATGGTATCAAAGGGAGGTTCATGTTAACTCTTTGGGTCATTTTATTTGGGGAAGAGTCAAGATAGTATGATGTTAGGATTGTAGGGACATGGTATTATAGTTATGGGTAGTGTTCTTTATCACCACACCTCATGATAGGATTCAAGTTTCTAGGGGAAGTCAGGATTTATCTAAGTCCTCTGGTTTTCTTGGTTTGATGATGGTTAGGGGAAATGAAAAGAGAGTTGGGTTAATGGTATCAGTGAGCTCGCAGTTTCTGGCAAGCCATGTGGTGCCAGGGATCTTCCCTAGAACACTCTCTGTGATAGTGAAGTGATTGTAATATGGTCTCTAACCATATGTCCAATTCACCCACTGAAACTAGTTTCCTCTCGCATTGTCTTGTGTTCTTTAGTTTTGAAATCTTGGAACTTGGATTTTAAAGTGACTTGGTTTTAAGAAGCATAAAGTTTTTTTTTGAAATTATTTTCAAATAATTAAGGAATGGTTTGTTTAATGAAATGGTGGAACTGAATTTTTAGAATTTTTTTTTTGAAATGGAAAATGGTGTGCTTACACCTCTTTTGAAAGCATGAACTATATTGATGTTGGTTTTGGAAAGTGTTTCCAATAAAGTTTTCTAAACAATCAAAGGGTGTTTTAACGGGATGAGATGTTTTGAAATTGATACAAATATCTTGAAAGTGAGTTCTTTTCAAAATGTTTGTGTCTTTTTGAAATGTTTTTTTAATATGTGAGTTGGTATTTTGATCTCATGGTTAGCGGTTTTGAGAAAAATGATGCGTTGGTTTACCATTTTTGTTTTGAAAAGTGGAAAGATTTTTTTTAAACCATTGGTATTTCCATGAGAAACCACATTCATGGGGTTATATGGGATTATGTATGGTTGATGGAATGAATGGATGAGTGTTGGGATGGATATGAGGAGGGTGCCCGCTGTGTCACAGAAACAAGCATGTGTAAGGCCCATGGGGTACCATTGGTGGATACGCTAACCGCTGAAGCATTTGATTTCAAGAAATGTTTTTAAATAAAAACATGATGTCTTGATGAATTATTTGGGCTGGATTATATTATGTGTTTTTGGAAAATGTTGATGTTGTGGAATGTTTTAAGTCCAAGAACCCCACCTATTTGAATTGTGTTTTGGGTTTATGTTTGGTCGGTAAGCTGGGTAGAAGGACCGGTTAGTAGTCTCTTCTGAGATATGTTTCAGGACACCTTTATGGTGGTTCCCTTCATGTGTTTAGATATGGTTTATGGATTTTTTGACCAATGGACCAGCTTGGTTGGGTCCTTGGGTTCTCTCATTGGATAAGGTATTCCCCCATTAAGGGTTAATGCATAACTAAAGTGCAACCCAGATTGTTTCTCCATTGGAATATCCTCCAGTTGATCAATAAAAAGAATATTTTATCAATCTTTGTTGATTGAGTCTACACCCATTTCTGTCTTTGATTTTTATATCCTCTTGTATCGGTATAGTTCTCACGGAAGGTTGAAAGAGACCTTAGTATCATAAGTTTCCTAATTCGTCAAAGCTGGAAGTGGTCTAGGGTTGTTAGTGGGGATGAGTGTCTCAATGGTGTCTAAGAGAGCCTCTGGTTTCTTCACAGTTTCTTTGAACCATGAGTTCATGTTAAACCACAAGTGTGGGAAATATGGTCACGATAGGATATTTTGGCCACTTTCTAGAATTGTGTGTTGTTTGGGGATGTTTTATAAGGTCCCTCTCCATGAATTGTTTATATCAGTCGCAATGGTCATGTTCAGTGATGCCTTATGATGTCCTATGCTCGATTGACCATAATGGTGAATGTTGGGAAATCATCTAAGAGTCTCTATTATGTTGGGAGAATGTCTTCCTTAGAAAAACATAAAAATATTCCATTTTAGAGGAATTTGAGTATAGGTTTTCGTTAATTCTATTGTTTCTCACCCGAACAAACAGGGTGTGATGTGTGTGAATCTTCTAAGCCCTTGTTTCAGTGAAATATCGAGTTAGGCTAAAGTGAGTTTGGAATGTTTTATGTCTTGGAAAAATTATCAGGGATTGAATTGTAGTTTTTGGTTGCACCAAAAGTATAATTCTCGTTCAAGTGGTTTCTAAATCCTAACTGCGAGGCCGAAGATGCTTCAGTCATTTGAGCTCCAGCCATAGGTCTCGGAGGGAAGCTGGCTCATAGTCAAGGGAAATCACAGGGTCGTTTAAACCCTTGTACAAAGTCATATCCTCTATATAAAATTTAGGAAGAGTTTAAACCTATGGTGTCATCATATATCTTCTGTTGTTCATGTTCGGTGGAAATCGGTAGAGGGCCGTGTACCCATGTCATCGCCCAATGTTATTCCCTTCCCCTTTGGTTTCCACTGAGTCTTTGGAGAAAGGTTTGAAGTTTGGATAGACTGGTTGAAAACAAGGTTCTCACTTGGTTAATAGTGACCATGCCCCAGAAAACCATGTGGATAAAAGGATCCACAGTGTTAGTGCACGGTTTCCCAAATCGTGCAGACTAACCATTTGACCTTCCCAACTCTTCAAATTTTGGGGTCTTTCTGTACTGGCCCATGTTGGTAGGTTAAGATAGTTGGTTCTTATGGTGGGGAGACCCACTATGAGTCTTATATAAGTAATTTTGTAAAGGTCCGATGGAAGTATACCCATTTTACTGGGGAGTCCGTTCAGGCCTCCCCTATTAGTGTCCTGATTCTGTCTCGGAAAAAATACAGGTTGTTTGTTATGGTGGGGAGCCTATTTTTGTTCCCCCGTACTAGTAACTAAGATTTATCCATGATCATGGCTTGGAGGTAGGTAGTATCATTTAGAGAAATCAAGATACCTATATCTTCCTTGGGTAAACGTTGAGATTGGATAGTGCCCAATGGTTTAGTTATAGCAAGGTAAGTGTAACCTTGTTCGATGTTATTGTTCGTTTGGGTGAATTTCTTGAGTCTTGTTTGGATAGTGTTTAAGGAGTTTTATTTTGGGATAAAGGTTGAATGTGATTCATCATTTCAGAAATCTGTTGTAAGTTTTGGTTGTGAGAGTAATCCTTCATTAATTGATCATTGGAGGCATTTTGGCCTTTGGGGATGAAACCTGACAAGGGAGTACCTCTTGGTTTCTTAGTTGGGTTTGGTTGTTACTTTGGCCTTGATGCGACTTTTTGGGGCAGAAATTTTTCATAGTGGGGAGAATTTTTACATAAATGACTTATTTTAAAGTTAAATTGCATTTAATTTCCATTCATGCTTTGTTTTGAGAGTTTCCCAAGCTTTTATGGAGGAATGGGTGAGTTTTCATGAATTGGGCCAAACCGTGAGCCCAATTCCAGATTTAAAATTAAATTTTTATTCCTTTATAACTCATTCATTTTTCAACATTTTTTATCCATTAAATTCCTAATTGTCATCCCATGACCTATTAACACCACCATATTAATTTGGACCATTTAGGAATCTATAATCATGGTGGATATGAGTTTTTATTTAAGGGATTGGGCCTGCCCGAAAGCCTATTTCCTGAATTAAAAATTAATTTTAATTATTTAACATATCCTTCAATATTTGCATTTTTTTCAGTGATTCCAACTCTCAACCGAGCCCACTTACATAAGGCGCTCCCCCATTCCCTCCTACAACAATTTGGAGCTCAATAGAGTTGCGAAAGTGGTCGGAACTTCTCTGGATTTCAGAAATTACCCAGATTTGGAGAGGTAAATTAATCCTTTCATAAATCCATCTAGTTTTACTCTTTTTCCTCAATTCCAGTTCCTACATGATCTCTTAATTCGTTTTAGAACCTTCCATGAATGGTTGGATGATTTCAAATTCAGATACTGGTGGATTTTGGGTCATTTTCTGCAAGATTATTTTAGGTAAGTGTTTCTCTCTTCAATTCCTCCCTTCTCCTTAGGGTTTCCACCCTATTTCATGAATTTATAGAATGTCCAAAAGTGAGTGTTCGAACCTAGGGTTTTATTTGGTGCATGTATTGTCAAATATTGTGTTCTAGGTCTGGATTTATCTTCCTTGTGGTGCGGAGGTGGTTCGATTGATGTTTCACACCAAGTTTTCAGGTATTCAACACTTTCGGTAGGTGGTTCCTTGTGTAAACAATTATTGATGAGTCGGATTGCTGTATTTATTCATTTTTCATATTCCTCATATGTTAGGTGTGGTGCGAAAACTGTTTATGATTAATTTGGATAAGTGTTTAATTTTATTGTTTCATTTTAACCTGAAATTGGGTGTTTTCGTGTGTAACTCATGGGGTATTATTTGGGTTTATTTTATAACATATGGAATTGGTTTACTAAATACTGTTTGGCCTTCCAATTCTGGTTTGGTAATGTATTAGGGTCATGTGGGACAAAAAATAGGGGTTTTGAGTAGGTTTTATGTGTAAAACATTGTTATACTTCTTGAGAGTATTTTATGAAAATATGTGTTTTCATTTGGATCATTTGTAGTATTATTCAAGGTGATTTTACAAAACTTGAAAGTGGTTTTATAAATGTCTCTAGGGTTTCCAATTCTGTTTTGGATAGGAATTGGTATAGTTTTTGGTCTTAAATTGGGGGTTTGAAATGAGTTTTGTGTGATAGACATATTTACAACACTTGGGTTCTTTTTATGAAAATTGTAAATGTTTTAGTTGGTTAAACAAAGTGGGAAAACGGTGCATATGTACTGTTTGGTATGTGTGTTCACCTATTATGGGGTTTTTAAAGGTGAAGTGATGTTTTTAGATGTCAAAATTTTTTAGAATATTTTGTAAATTTTTGAAATGTTTTATTAAATTGTGATGTTGGAGCGAAACTTGTTTGTGGGTTGTTTCGTGTAAGTTTGATGATAAAATGATTTTAAAGGTAAAAAGGGTATTATGTAACAAGTGAGTGGGATTTTATGAGAGTTTTAATATATTTTAATGGTTTTATAAAATTGTTTTATGGATTTTTGTAAGTGTTAAATAAATATGAAAAGTGTTGTGATCTATTTTGGTGTGAGTCAGATTTCAAAATCAATTTGAATGAAAAGTGGACTTTTGTGACTTGTATTGTATACATGTGGTATGTTTGGTTAATTTATGATATGGAAATGATATTTTCATGTGGGAAGTATATTCATTGACTTGTTGAACTTGTTTGATCACAAAGGGAAACCCTGAGTATCTAGGTGGGTGGACGTGTACTAGTATGCTAGTGAATCTGTGGGGTTTGGCCTCAGTTTCACTTAGAAAGATTGATGCGTACAACTCTAACTAAACTATGATGATGATGATGATTGGGGAACACTAGGTTATGGTTATGTTCCCTACTAGTGGCTTGTGGACAAGAACATATATTTGTGATGGTTACTCTCATCGAGATACAAGGTACCTGGGACCCAGAACTAGCTATTGCCTTGGGGTTATTTCCCATTGATTGTGCTCATTAGATATTTTGTGCTTTCCGTCGGCATACGGTATGAGTGACTGGATAATTCATTCTCTTTGGTATTTATTTTAAAAGTGTTTATTCTTTAAATTATCCCACATGAAAACTGTTTTTATTTAATGTTGCATCTTTTAGAAATTGTAACTAGCATTTCATGTTTTTTAAAACTTGCATGCTTTTCATCTTTAAATGTTTATCACATGGAATCTCTTAGTGGTGGTATCCTATTGGGTATTGTCTCGCACCCTACTTACACCCTTGGGTGTAGGTACACTTGGTTATTTTTGTTGTCACAGGTTGGGTACAGTTTTTAGTGCCAGTGGTTCGGGTTTCTAGCAGGTCCTTGGTGGTGAAGTCTTGTGGGAATGGCTTGAGGGAGGTGACTCTTGCCATGTGTAGGTTCTTAGAATGTCTTTATTTGGTTTTTTAACTTTGTAATGGTCTTTATACATAGTTTTGACTTATGTAATTCAGTTCTGAAATTTTGTAAAAGATGGTTTTGGTTGAAAAATCCAGATTTGTTTCATTGTGTTTTTTTGTTGTTTAATGTTTATAAAATCAGGTAAATCGTTCCCAATTCTCATTATATGCTACCCAGGAACTTGTGCAAGACCGTGGGGATTGGAAACGCCCTTCGGGCCATTTCACGGGCTGGATTTGGTCAAGGTTTTGGCGGCAACTAGATTCGGATCGTGACAGGTCACCTGGGTTAGCTTTATATCATCCTACCACACTCAATGTGTAGTCAACATTCATATTAGTACATAGCATGGAATACAAGACTTTCCCAATAGCTTATTCTTATGGAGTCCTTAGCATTATCTTTCTTTCCTCATGTGCTTGAGGAAATATTTTCTTCGAAATAAGAATGTCACGTGACACTAGAAACAATCCCTTCTTGGATTATTCCATATTGAATCTCATTATTATCTTATCAATGTATGTACATTGAATTAGGCCTAGAAATATCTTCGATCTATCATGATGGATCTTGATCCCAAGAATAGATGTTGCCTTGCCCAAGTCCTTCATAGAGAAGCATTGATTTAACCATTCCTTAACAAACTGTAAAACTGATATCTATTTTCTAATAGCTAATTTGTCATCTACATATACTATCAGGAAAATGACTACACTCCCACTGAATCTTTTGTAGACACAAGGTTCACATTCATTCTTGATATAACCAAATTTATTTATAGATTCATTAAAATGAATGTTCGATGACCTGAATACTTTATTTAATCCATAAATGGATTTCTGCAACTTTCATAACTTATTAGTATCCTTTGGAGTCATAAACCCTTCAGGTTGTCTCATCTAGACATCTTCCAGAAGGTTCCCATTATGGAAGGATGTTTTGAAATCCATTTTCCAAATCACATATTCTTGGTAAGAAGTAATGGCCAATAGAATTATGATGTATTTCAGCATTGAAACTGGTGAAACGGTTTCATCATAGTCAATGAATTGACGCTGCTTGAGACCTTTTGCAACCAGTCGTACCTAATAGGTACTGATTTGTCCCTCCATGTCCTGTTTCTTCTTAAATAACCATTTTCAACCAACAGGATTTACTTTAACTGAAGGATCTACCAAAATCAAGATTTGGTTTTGGTACATGGAATCCATTTCAGAATTCATAGCTTCTTGCCACCTGGAAACATCTATGCCACTTACTTCTTCCTTATAGGTTATAGGATTATTATTATCAACTAATAATGAGTTACCATCCTCAGTAACTAGAAAACCATACCATTTCAGTTATCTAACCTATATTTTACTCCTATGTAGTTCTTATGTCTCTGGAATAGTTCTTTCTTCCATGGGGATTTGAGGAATCTGTTCATGTACCAACTCTTGTGTACCTTGGTCCTCAACTTTATCGAAGTCTATCTCTCCACCACTATCTCTTTTGGAGATGTTCTCCCTTTAAAGGAATATAGAATGTCTTGATAATATAACATTTTTTACGAGGGGTTGTATAGGTAATATCCCCTCATTTCCTTAGGGTATCCTATAAAGGTACACTTTGTTCCTCAGGGTGAAATTTTGTTACCTAAAGAGGCATTAACAAAAACATATCTTCCCCAAAAATGTAAATTAGATAACATGGCTTTCTTCCCACTCCAGAACTTGTATAGAATACCATTTATTGATTTAGTTGGTACTTGGTTTAGTATGTGGGCTTGTTTTTGTATCACATATCCCCAAAAGGATATTGGAAGACTCACATGACTCATCATTGATCTCAAAATGTCCAACAAGGTGTGATTCTTCCATTCACTCACACTATTCCACTGGGGCATGTAAGGAGGTGTGAGTTGGGAGAGGATCCCAAAGTATTGTAATTAATCAATGAAGTCTTGATTAAGATATTCTCCACCATGGTCTGATCTGAGTTTCTTAATCTTCTTACCAGGGTGGTTCTCAAATTCATTCATTTATTCTTTGAACTTATCAAAATAATCCTACCTATACCTCATTAAGTATATATATCCATATCCATTAAAATCATCAGTGAAATTTTGAAGTATGAGTACCCTCCCTTTCTTCAAATGGAAATGGGCCACACACATATGTATGAACTATTTCAAGAAGATATTTTCCCTTTTACCTTTCCCACTAAATGGGGCTTTGGTCATTTTCCCTTGTAAACATGCATGACATATGCCAAGTGGTTTTAGATTGAAAGAATATAAATATCCATCTTGATGTAACTTTGTCAAGTATTTATCATTTACATGACCTATATAGTGATACCAAAGTTGTATGTGGTATGAGTCATGTGAAGTATCTTTATTATCAATTTCCCTTACTAGGTTTGCATAATCCAACATGAAAAGACCGTTCTATAAATGTTCCCTACCAAAACAAATGATATCTTTGTAAAAGAATCAACATTCATTTACAAGAATGAAAAAAATCCATCTATATCTAATCTGGATACAGAAATGTTTTTCTAGTAATAGACGACACATAATAACAACCCTTTAACACCCTGATCATCCCAGTTGGAAATGTGAGGTGGTAGTCCCTGACAGCTACAACAGCAAGTACGGCTCCGTTGGCTGCTCGTAGATCTACCTCCCTCGGTAAATCTTCCTGAATCTACTTGGTTCTTATATTTGTATACATATGTGTGCACCAAAAGCTATATCTAATAGAAAATTTTTAGAAATAGATAGATTTAATTTGATAAAAAATGCACCTGAAGAATCCCCTTGCTTCTTAGGATGGGTGCAGTTTTTCTTCCAACGGTTCTTCTTGACAAATGAGAAACAAACAACCTCTTGTTCCCTTGCCTTCCCTTTTATTATATTTTTCTTGGAAGGTCATGAAGCATTGGTATTAAATCTCATTGCCTTCCGTTTCCTCTTATTCACCATAATTATAGAAGGATTTTCGTGCTTCGTATATTTGTGCACATGG
This sequence comes from Viscum album, assembly GCA_963277665.1. Classification (NCBI taxonomy): domain Eukaryota; kingdom Viridiplantae; phylum Streptophyta; class Magnoliopsida; order Santalales; family Viscaceae; genus Viscum; species Viscum album. Next base: position 45,948,812 of record OY728162.1, read on the forward strand.
AGAATGAGGGTAAGACAATCAGATAGAGACTTCTCAATGTTGTTCATATTAAAATTAACAACAAAGATAGAGAATCTCTGAGGGAGTGATGAGACAATGAGATCAGTACCCAGTTCTTGAGGGAGTTTAAACCCTAGAACCTCCATGCACTCAATATAGCCAATGAGTTTGACTAAATGAGGCCCAGTTGGGGAAACCACTCCAATCTTACTCTGAAGGAGTTCCATGGATATCTCAAACTATTCTTGTCTTTCTCTCTCATGTTAAAGACCACATAGGTGCTCGAGCATACTATATGAATCCATGTTTTCATGAGACTTCATGAGATCACTAGACATTGATGATAACATCCAACATTGAATGTCGACCACGTCATTAATATGTTTCTCACAGACCAAGAACTCTTCGTCACTTACCTCTTGGGTAGGTGGATTAGGTAATGATGACTCTAGCATATCAGACTTCTGTTCATGGCGTAGAATAACCCAAATATTTCTAAACCATTCCTAAAAGTTACTGATAGTGAGGATTTTGTCTTTATCCAGAATTGATCACATGTATAGTGTTGTTGAAGTGTTTTTCATTTTATTCTACAATTTAAAGAGAATATCATTAGTAATTTCTTGATTAAATTTAATGAGAAATAATAAATTAATATTATTAAGTCTCCCACTATTTTATCAAGTCCCAATGGCCCTCACCATTGAACTCAGAATGTCCAATTTCCATGAAATTATATTTCCAAGGATCCATATTCCCCTTCACATAACCAAAAAAATGGTTGGTAAAGATATTTAAAGGTATTTAGGTAGGAAGGTCTTTGTCAACTATGAGTATGAAGCTCCGTGATATGTTGAGTGGACTCCCCAATCCTGAAATCCTAACATTGGATTTCTTCAACTCTTGCCTCCAATATTACACCATGTCTCGAAAGGGATACTCCTCTTGATGTATTATGGTTAAGTAAACCTAAAACCATTCATAAAGGATTCGTTTATAAAAGTAAGTTTCCCAAAAAGGGTTGGTCACACAAATAGTTTTATCAAGTTTTCCCTTAATCAAGTAACAAAAGGCTTGGTTAGACATAATATTTTATTTTAGGGATTTTTATCTCTTTTTTGTGAATTGATTATTATCATTATCACATGCTTGTTAATATTAAGTGGAAGTTACTTCAGTGATTAACCATGTCCTGATAATATTTACACATAATCCTGGTTTATTTATGTTATTTATTGCATTCTAGTTTAATTCATTAATTATGTGATCGTGAAAACACATCTATAATGATAAACCATGAAACTGAACGAAATAAAATAAAGCAAAGGGTATGATCATGAGATTTTCTAATGGTTAGTTTATTTGGCAGTTGATAAAATATCCCTGAACTTCGGGTGAAACAACTTTAAACTTTTGGGTTTGTGATTATAGTTTTCCACCTATCCACCTCTGTATCTCCTAATATTGGTTTCATCTTGGATCTAGCTTGAACAATGTCCACTGGATTTAATGTTCCATCCATTACATAGGCTTTTAAACTCGAATGCAGTTGAGGGGTAAAAGGGGGGGTTTACATTAAAGAAACCATGAGTGCACAAACCCTGTATATTAATGATTAGAGATGGCTTGCAGGACAACAAATAATTCAATAAATAAATTAAAAGGAATCCAATCACATAAAAAAGGTCTCGGTCTAGCTCATGATCACCCACATACATGCAACAAGTTAATTATTTAATAAAACTAGTATTCAATTTATTAATCCTTGTTATTAAGATAAATTATGCTTGAATATATTATTTATTATCTTTAATTAATAAATCCTTGTCTCTTAGTCCTTTTCTAAATTTACTTGAGATTCTCATCATTGTACATAAATGTACCTTGGATGTAAGCTGCTGAATAACTGTTCAAATCTACCCAACATGTATTATATTTTTATACAGTTTTACTCTTCTGACGTATGACATAAATGATGATTCAATGCATATAGTGACAACCTGTAGTATGATTTATACATGATAAGTAGTTCTAAACATTATACAAACATTAAAATTTTATCTTATTATAATTTGGTAAAGTACAAAGCGTGTAGTTATGACTACATGGTGTGTACTACCTTCATTGTCTTTCCTGAAGTACATGCCTAGGGACTCGGTGTGTGAGGCGTACTTCAAAAATTTTAGAGTACACAACATGTATAGTGGGTTACACGCCATGTTATCTTTGTATTACACAGTTACCAGTTGGCTTAACCGTGTATGGAATACGCGGTTTGGCCCCTGAATCGAAGAGACTACACACTGTGTCCAGTGGGCCACACAGTGTGTAATTCAGTAAGTGTGTGCCTATCTATCCTGGTCAACATGCGGTGTATAATTAACAACACCACATGTAAAAAATGCACACAACTTTAGTAATTTATGAATTACTCCTGATGCGTTGAACATGACTACATGGCGTGTAGTCCAGATTACACAGTGTGTATGGTAGATAACACAATGTGTAAGTTCGAACACACGGTGTGTACTTTTGTGTAACATGGGAAGAATCATCAGCGCCTCCTAATGAGTTCTCCCTTTTAAATTTGATTAAAAAATAATTTGTTTTTATGAAATCTATGAGAAATTAAAACAGGTAGAAAAAATATCGAAATTCAAATTACAAGAATGATAAACATTTAATTGAAAAACTAAATTAGTAAAACATAAATCATCAAAAAATTATTTAAATAATTATAAAGTATGATGTAACTTCTCTAATACCACTTGTAGGTTACGGCCGCATCAGAAGCATGATTGGGATGAATACCAACATTAATTTTTACCATGATCAATGATTATTCTGGGATCAATACGATGATGAAATCCAGTCTCCACAGCATAGAATCCAAGATTTAGATAAAGAAGAAAGAGGCCTGAAACTTTTACAAAGGATCTTGAACATCATGTTTATAATTAATTTCATTAATTTCATTAAAAATAGAATACTTGGATCTTTGGTATTTTTTTGATGATTGCTGATCATCCAGAATGAGCCTTCCGAATTGTCTCGTTGCACTTGTGAGGATATAAAGAAGAATCCATCTAGAGGTGATCCACACGTGCTCCGATGGCCTCCAATCGACACCACTCATTCTCCGGGTGCTAGAACGGTGAAGTGAGTGTCATGTGTTTGTCATTCATGATCACTTTTCTTCAGTCCTGAAGAACATCTCTCTTTATTGAGAGGGTAAGGAAGATGATTTGAGAGAGAAAAAATATAGCTGAAAAATTCTCAATTAACTGGATGTGAAGTTCGGTACATGGTATAATATATATACATGTATATTTATTAACATGGGGATTCCATTAAAATATTTAATTGCGTAACAGAAATTAAATACATTCATAACCTTAGAGAAAACTCATGCTTTTAATAATAATATCGTGTCATTATTTATGGTGATCCAACTTGCGTAAACTTGAATTATAAATAAAATTACGCATCAAAAAATAATATCATCATTATTATTGTTTTAACTTGTGACAACTAGTTAAATAATTATTTACTATCATACATAAAATTATTTTACTATCAGACCAGCCTTGGTCCACTCAATCTCCACTTCCATTTATTGAACACCCTAATAAATAAATAAATAATTCATTATCTTAAAAATTTATTTTATTTACAAAATAATAAATAAATATTTATTAAATATTCAATAAAATAAATTAATATATTTTAACCACAATCCGGTGAGTAAATATTTATTTAATTTTAGAAATCATTTTAGCTTGATTAAAATTATTCCATAGTCTTGAAAATAAAATTTATTAATTAAATTCAAATATAATATAACTGAGACCACTAGAAACACTTATTGTGTGACCCTCTAGGATTATTTCTTGTTGGAATTTGGTGGAATTTCCTAAAGTCTAAGATTATTATCTATAAATTCATCAAGGTACCCAAGAGAAAGAACTTAAAGGCACAACAATAACATCCACATATGAATTCTCACTGTGTAATACAATCCCTTTGTCTTAATATATCATCAAGCTGGTTTTATGATTGTGTCATCATTCTTTATGCTTGATACATCATTCTATGACTACTTTAAATAAACTCATCATTACACCATGTCCATGGAATTTCATGTGACATTTGTATTTCAATTAAATGGTTGAGATATCCTCATTCATAAATGGAAGGGACAAATCCTTTCTCGACTTATCCATTAATAACATGCCACTCGTGATGCACCCAATGTACCATACTTCCCTCCAACTGTATGCATGACAATTTTTTTAGAAAATAAAATTGTACGAGTCATGACACATATTAATGATAATATTAAAGTCTAAGGATCATTACATATTCTCGGATATAGGAATATATTATGACACCAAAACATGAGGCATTCTTACTTGAGGGTTTTTTCTCATAATCTCTTATCTTGGGGATTACCATGTGAGAACTTTATAAGAGGAAGTATCATCTGCTTACGAGTACTTGCACCTGATGGTCTATATTATATGTGTCCCATAATATTATGTCATCTAACGACATAACTATATTTAAGAATATTGTTATAGAATTTCATGGTTCTCATCATAACAAGGAACTTCCATGACCTTACCAATGAAAAAAATACTCTAGTACATTATTAAATAATAGTAATTCAGAAAAATGAACAATATTTAATAAGATGTTTAATATTTAAATATATTAAATATCCATGTAATCAAAGTAAAAACAGTTGGTTCTAAGAAACCAACTCTATCAAAGATGATTAAATAAAAATAATAAAATAATAATTTATGCATAAAAAAATAGTACAATCTAAAATGGAAGAATAATAACTTGTATAATTTCAATAGGAAAAGATAAATTGAAAGCAATAATTCACATTTACTTATGGGTCTTTATGTAGGTTCGGGGCGCAGCGGAAGCGCGTTGGTGGGTTTTCCCAACTTTAATTTTAACGTTAAACAACATTCAATCCAAGATCCATCATGATATAAAACGCTGAATATTCAGAATAGAACAAAGAACGAAAAGAAAAGAAGAGTCTTGAAACCCTTTAGGAGGATCATCATATGTTGATTATAATTAATTTAATTAATGAATGAGAATTACCTCGTTGGAATTCTTTCTTCGTTGATGTGTTCGGTCACGATTCGGTGATCCGTCGTTGCATCGTAGAATCCAAGTGTAGGATTCCTCTAGTGGTGATCCACACGTGTGTTACGTATCTCCAGACGTCTCCGAAGGGATCTTCGGGTGCTAGCGTGGAAGAACCTTCGCTTGCGAAGTCCGCCTTCGACCGCCTTGATCCGGTGGAGGATCTTGCTCTCGTAACTTGAGTGCGTTCTTGGTGGAAAGGTAATTCTCTCTTTGGCTGGAGAGTATTTCCAAATCCGTTGTGCACAACAATGGCTCCAATTATATGAGAATAATGTAATTGGGATTATAATACTTAGAATAATAAAATGAATTAATTGCCCGAAAGCATTTAATCATTTCATTTAATTCTTAGTAATATCACATGTCTTAATAATGACAGTTGACCATCATTATTACTTGAAATGCACCCAACGTATTAAATTTAATATCATTTAATTAAATAAACAATATTTTCTCACAAATCCTGAAAAAAAAACTACACGGTGTGTATATAAATATACATGGCGTGTACTTTTATTTTTGAATTTTATTTATTTCCTCCACCATATTTATTAGACCTTGAGTAATGACTATTTATTTCTAAAATAAATGTAACTGGATTACTCGCTAATAAATATATATTATTTCACCCACACTATATTCTCTCGAATAACTAGTGTCGAAACAAATGCGATCAGGCATACTTAAATAATTATTAAACCAGAGTCAGGAATAATATTTATTTAACTTGTTAAATTAATATTTAACTGAGATTCATGGACACACTTAGTGTGTGACCCTCTTGGCCTCTTTCTCAGTGGTATTAGGCTGAGTCTGCCTAAAGTCTAAGGTTAGTGTCTAGAAACACGCCAAGGCACCCATAGAATGAAAGTGATGTCAAAAATCCTCTAAATAACATTATAAATCATTATCATACCCCCATACCTCCCCAATCTCAACCATTGAAAGGATCAAAAGGCCCATTTCCATTTCTCAAACTTATCTATTGGGTCAATCCCCTTGACATTTGACCATATTATAATACTAGACCACTACTGCCTGTGCTACTTATAGATGATGAATAGGATTCATTCCTATTAAAAAATGAGAATCCCAAAAACTACCATCTTGTAATGTTATAAAATATTATTTAATTAATTACATTTTAAGTTCCCAAATTCACCCCAATTTTCTCAAAAAAAGCATGCATGATTCATGTACCTCTATCAGGTCTCTAGCCTTCATACAGAACCACCTCACGTTGTTATTTTGTAAGCTCAGAGTCCTTGGATAAGATCACGGAGGACCCAAAAATTTCTTGTACTAGTTGGTATTTGTGAACTATGTCACACACATCGATCAACTAGAACTTCCTCCATACCAACCCATGCAATCCTCATAGTGAAAATATTTGAAATCCATCTAATCCTTCAATGAAAAACTTGGATACCACTATGTCATGACCCCCTCCTTCTATAGTTACACCTACTATGTCAGTAATGAAATAAGATCCATAATGAACCTAAAATCCTACCATCATTAGGTTGGTGGTTAGCAACTAAAACCAAGGGTATAAAAAATTATCACATATAGATGGAATTACCCTCTAAAAAATAAGCATAAATAGATAAGATAAATAAAAAAATTAAACTCCATTGAATAATATAAATTAAAAAAAAATCATCCCAAATTTTTGAAAAATTTTGACAGATACAAATACGAGTCTCAAAAAGAAAACTAAAAGTTAGATTATATGAGAATAACTTAACAAAAACTCAAAAACCCAAGCTAGTAATGATGAAATCGGTTCTCAAAGTCCAATTGGAAATGTAAAAAATATTCATATAAATAGTGTGAGTATAACATGTATACTCAGTAGGATCATATCTGATGTCTCTCATACACCTGTGAAAAGAGCATATTAATTCACTAGTGGATGAAAATTAGAACCAAATTGCACCAAACCATGTCAACTAACCAAACCCATTTTCATCATAAAAAATCACCAAATAATATATCCAATATAATAGTTATAATGGCCAAGAATTTTATAAATTATATTCCATTTTTAATGAATAAATATATTATTAAAATTGTAGTTATAGAAAAAACATGCAATATTTGGTTAATTTGGATTGTTATGAAATATAGAACATCATATTTAAAAGACTAGTATGCATCTTAATGTTATACATCTTGGGTTGATTCTACCCTCACACCATAAATCCAATGTTGGTTTGAGGGGAGTTTCCAAATTTATATGCATATAAATATAAGAATATCAATTTAAAAACCCAATCTTGTTTTTCTCCTGTGACACAGCCGATGGTTTAGGTTATGGTTGAACCCTTCCCCCTTTCTCCCCAATCTCAATTTTCACAAAAAATATTTTCCTATGAGAATGATGTTATTTTGGTTCTACTTTCTTCCCTAGAGTTCATTCAAGGTTCTAGGATGATGGATCTCTCCTTGGTTTCTCATTTCGGGAAGCACCTCCCCTCAATGAATGTCTTTGATAGATTCATTTCCACTACATGGAAGTTACATGAAAAGTAAATTATCAGGATCCTTGATTCGAGTCACATATTAATCCAGTTCGAAAATGAAGAAGTCATCATCCACACTTTTTCCAATGATCCGAGAGTTTATTTAGTTTTTCTATTTTCCCTAGTTAGACTACCTCCAACTTGCACTATTTTAGCATGAAAACGCTAAAATAACGCAGTGAATCTGCTCCACCCAAGTGAAATTTTCAGGAAAATTTTGAAGTAAAAATACAGTAACACACTATATTTGAGTCACCACTATTCATGCACTATCTTATTTTCAAGATTTAGCACAAAATATGGCGCTGGATGGAGATCCTTCCACTATTTATATGCTATTTTAGAGTAATGGGTACTTCATTTTAATGATTCACATTGGAGATGATATTAGATGGTCATTTGATTTTCACCTATAACACAATTCTCCTGTGATAGTGATATGGACATCTCTTCCTAGCCTTCCCCTAAATTTTCAAAATCCAGAGATCATTCGCTTGATTAGAAATATTGTGGTATGTTTTCTCTGCTCAGACACCCTTACCTACACAACTTTTCATGTGGTCTGTCTGAGGATTTGTATTGAAGTCGATGTCTCTAATACCCCACTGGATTAAATCTTCATTAATGTTAAGGGAAAACTAAAGTGGTATCAAAATTTATTCTATGAATCATGGGTTTATATTTATTCAATTTTTTGGCATCTTGGTTATGATGTTAGTAGATGTCGGTGTGGAGTGGTTTTCAATTCTCATGAGGTCTATCCTTCTGTGGTAGAAGATGTAAGAAATACTAGACTCTCTAATTCTATTATAGTGTAAAAATTGGATGAGGTGGACCCTCTATGATTTATCAAGATAGGAATTCCTTCAATCACCCAGAAGGAATTGTTACAGAGGATTTCTAAACCATTAATAGAGGAGGTTGGTTGGGAGGCGGCCCAGCAGGCTGGTTCAGTGTGGCTCGGGCCGGCATGGGCCAACGGTGTTTGGTTAGGGCACATGGGAGGCCGGCGGAGGTGCGTCGAGGCACGCAGGTGGCCAATGGTGGTTCGGCCCGCAGAGCCGACTCGATCAGGGCACCAAAATGCCGTGGGGGCGGCGTGGTTCGCGGAGCTGTGGGATGCACGGCCTTTGCCTATGCCTTCATTGCCTTCAACACCGCTTCATCACCATGCCGAGAAACAGCACAATCAAGAGCATCTGAGGGTTCAGGCCATGTTGGTTGGGCCTGCACCCTCCACGTTTATGGTGGTAACACTTGGCTCATCAAAGGGTAATAATGATGAACAACTATTGTTTTACAACCACACAACGATTCCTTTCCAATCCGAAGAAGAGGGAAAGAAAAAAAATGAAAGTTACACAAAATAAACGCCCTACCTTTGATCTTCATTCGTCGTTCGTTGATGGAGTCGCAGAATGTAGACGAAGAAGATCTTCATTCGTCGTGTCCGCCATACACTTCCAAACCTGAGCTGGGTCAGCTCATTGACAACGATGTGGAAGTTGGTCGTTGAAGACATCTCATGACAGTTGAAGCTTCGAGGAAGAAGTTGAAGAAGGTTGGAATTTTTCATCCTTCATCCTTCATTGGGATATGGGGTTCTTCGTTGGGATATTTCTCCCAATAATCCTCCTCTCAATGCTGCCACCAAAATGAATATTCCAAAAAAATAATAGATTGAAATACCCTATTAATTTTTGTCACAATATTTAAATTGGACTAATTAATTAGGTAGACTTACCTTAATTAATTCAAGGGGTTGGAACAAGGAATTAATTATTGGAGGTGAAGAGGCTCTCCCTCATTAATGAGTGAGAGTTGAGAGGTTTTACACTCCTCCATCAATAGGGGTAAGCCCCATGTGGTCCCCACGTCGTAACCTCTCGTGGGAGGTTATGTTTAAGTGGGCCCCACCACCATCACCTCTCAAGGGAGGTTAAGGTGTGGTGGTCCCACATCCAACTTCCATGAGGAGGTTTTAACCACCAAACACCCACATAGTGGCTCAAATAAAATAAAGTGAAGCTCACTTTATTTTATTATTTTTTCATGAAAACCCAAAAGCTATCTTTTAAACTCTACCGACTGTCGTTGAAGTGAAAGTATTCTTAAGAGAATACTGACACTGCAAGTTCAACGGTGCCCTTGGATTTCAATTTCGAGAACTGGTTCCAAATTTATAAAAACTCACTCATACTTTTACTGAACGTACCCAAACAAAACTTCAGAAATTGATTCCGAGCACACCGGGCCTTGGAATCATGCATTGTCAATTTTTATGGACTCGTAAAAAATCCATGCATTTATGAAAAAAAATCCACGGAATTTATAGGTCTTTACATTCTCCTTACCTCAGGGATTTACGTCCCTATAAGTTACAACTCGAACTAAGGGAACAAATGGGGCTACTAAGCATGCATCTGAGCCTCCCGCTCCCATGTTTTCTCCAAGAGGTTCTTGTGCTACCAGCGAATGCGCACCAGAGGTATCGACTATCCACATAGGACCCGCTCCTATCGATCCTCAATCTCCCCTGAAACCTCTGTAAAATTCACCCCATCATCGACGTCCAACTCTCCATGGTGGATGATGTGAGAAGGGTATGCATGTATCTCCTCAGTTGGGATACGTAGAAGACGTCATGTACCCGATGCAACTGAGGTGAAAGAGATAAGAGTTATGCCACCTCTCCAATCCTACTGTGGACCTATAATGGTCTGATGAATCTCAAAGATAACATACCACCTCAGCTAAATCTTTGTAGACCTCGTCGAGGTGAGACCCGTAGAAAGACATGCTCGCCATCCTCAAACTCCAGAGGTCTCCGTCTCCTGTCAGCATAAGACTTCTACTAGCTCTGTGCAGTCGTCATCCTCTCCTAGATGATCCTCACCTTCTCTTTGGTAGCATGTACCATCTCTGGTCTCACTAGTGCTGACTCTATAGGGTCTGTTCAGCAAAAGGGTGATCTGCAAGGTCGCCCGTATAACGACTCAAAAGGTGTCATCCCTATGGTGGAGTGATAGCTATTATTGTATGAAAACTCCACAAAAGGTAAGTGATCCTCCCAAATGCGACCAAAGACGAGGACACAAGCACAAAGCATGTCCTTGAGGTTCTGAATGGTCTGCTCAGTCTGACCATCTATCTAAGGATGGAAGGCAGCGCTCAAACGAAGCTACATCTAGAAATCCTCCTACAACCCCTTCCATAGTCGAGAAGTAAAGGGTGAATCACGATCAGAGATAATAGTAGAAGGTACTCCATGTAGCCACACAATCTTCTGCACATATATGCATCTCAATATCTCTATTGAACCCTTCTCTCTGATCGATAAGAAGTGGGCCGACTTGGTCAGTCGGTCAACGATCACCCAAACCGAGTCGTGACCCATGGATGTACGTGGAAGTCCTATCATGAAGTCCATAGATATCTCATCCTACTTCCACTCTGGGACCTCTAAAGGATGAACCATGCCTGCTAGTACCTAATGCTTCACCTTCAATTGCTGACAAGTGAGGCATTGAGAGACAAACTACACTACTGCCTTCTTCATACCTAGTCACCCATGCTCTCGTCGGAGGTCCTGATACATTTTCGCCACTCCTGGATGTATCGCTATAGGGGAAATGTGGAAATCCCTAAATACTTCCTCCTGAAGTGACACTGGTACCATGGTACGCCCTCTGAAGAGGATGACATGCTCCCTGCCTTCTAAAAATCATCAGGTACCTGCCCTGTGGATATCTGAGCACGTCGTGTCACACAGTCAGTGTCCCCATGTTGTGCTTCCCTAACTTGCTGAAGGAGTGGAGGAGTGACTGTAAGAGACTTAAGGGAGACTACTCTATCTCTATCCACAAAGGATATCTGTAAAGTAGCCAGATGCTCTGTCGCCTCGCCTAGCAGCTGTATACCAGACCTCCTGTTGTGTGCATCTGCAACAATGTTCCCCTTTCCAAGAGTGTATACTATCTCGAATTCATAGTCCTAGAGGAAATCAAGATAACTTCATTGTCTCAGGTTCAGGTCCTTTTGAGAGAAGATATACCTGAGACTCTTGTGATCAATGTAAATTGTAAAACGTTCGCCCATCAGATAGTGTCGCCACATATTCATGGCAAAGATCACTACTGCTAACTCCAAGTCATGGGTAGAACAGTTCTACTCGTGATGTCTCAGCTACTGAGAACCATATGCGATCACTACTCGCTCCTGCATCAGGACACACCCGGTTCTGGTCCCTGATGCGTCGTAGTAGAATATGTAACCTATGCCTTCCTCTGGAAGCCTCAAGATGGGGGGTACTAGTCAGCCTCTACCTCTAATCCTGAAAGATATTTCGGAATATCTCCAACCATATGAAGGGTTGTCCCTTATTCTTCAAGGCTGATAGTGGTGCTACAACTCTAGAAAAGTATGGCATGAACCTCCAGTAGTAACCAACCAACCTAGGAAACTTCGTACCTCTATCACACTCCTGGGTGGATCCCAAGAATGTACCTCCTCAATCTTTGCTAGATCCACTACAACTCTAGCCTCTGAGATGACATGTCCCAAAAAGTGAACCTCTCGGATCCAAAACTAGCACTTCGAGAGCTTAGCATAAAGCTGGTGCTCTCGGAGTGTGCCCAGTACTAGCCGCAAATGGTAGGCCTACTCCTCCTCAGTAGTCGAGTAGATCAGTATGTCGTCGATGAAGAATATGGAAAATCGATCGAGGTATGGCTGTAAAATTCTGTTCATGAGTCCCATGAACACTGCTGGAGCGTTGGTTACACTGAAAGGCATAACCAAGAACTCATAGTGGTCATACCGACATCTAAATGTTGTCTTCCGCATATCTGAATCTAAAACTCTGAGCCGGTGATAGCCTGATCTGAGGCCCATCTTTGAGAACTACTGTTCTCCCTTCAGCTGATCAAAGAGGACATCAATCCTTGGGAGTGGGTACTTGTTCTTCACATTCACTTGGTTTAGGTGACGGTTGTCGACACAAATCCTCAAGCTCTCATCCGCCTTCTTGGTGAACAGAATCGAGGCTGCCAAGGGAGAAACACTGGTCCAGATGAATCCCTTCCTCTGCAAGCCCTTTAGCTATACCTGCAGCTCGCGAAGCTTCACCGGAGCCATCCGATACACTGGGGTAGATATTAGTGATGTCCCGGGGTACATGTCAATGTAGAAGTCCACCTCCCTACGAGGATGTAGACCTGTGACATCATCAGGGAAAATATCCGCGTACTTGTCTACCACTACAGGATAAGTCGGACTCTCCACTTCAACTACTCTGAGTGTAAGGCAAGCCAACTGATGAGTGATCCGTTTCACCCACCTCCATGTAAGTCTTTCATGTGCTACAATGGCTCCCTTCTCACATGTGAAGGTGAAATTGATCCCATCTGTGTGGACACACCGCACTTTTCACCTAATACAGTTGATCTGAGCATGGACTGTAGATAACCAGTCCATACCCAAGATGATGTTGTAAGGCCTCAACGCTACTACTAGAAGATCCTAGACGATGGTCTTTCCTCCTAGAGTAAGCTCACGCTACCAGAACCAGTGTATAATCATCGATTCTGCTCCTGTAAGAGTCTCTAGCTATAAGGATTGAGCCAATGGCTCCGTCGGAATCTCCGAGATTCGAACGAGGGAAGTGGCAATGAAAGAGTGACTGGTATCTGTGTCTATAAGAACTACAGCTGAGGTTTAGTAGACATATATCGTACCTCAAATCATATCTAGAGCGCCATGATCGTAAGCCTCTACTGCCTGAAGCTGAGCTCTAGCCTTTCCACCTGCTCCCATGCAGTCAGGGTGGACCTCTTGGTGGTGGTGGCGGTAACACCTTGAAACGTCACCCACCGCTAGCTTCTCGACTAGATCCTCTACCATGTCTGCCTGCGTCCTGTAGACTGCCTTGATCGAATCTCTATGCTTTCCCGGGTGGTCCTTCAACCATCTGCTGATCATTCGAACGACGGGTTGGACAGTCACGAGCCACGTGACCATGCCCGCCACATGAGTAACAATGCTCGCTCCTGGCATGTGTGTCTATGCCCCGGGTGCCCCATACAACCGATCCTGAGTCATGCAGTCATCCACCTGTGGGTCTGGTCCTCTTGGACTTCTATGACATCTGTCTACTTCCATCTACAGAAGACTCCACTGCATGTCGACTAGTGGTGGGTCTCACTGCTGGAGACCGCTCAGCAAAGAAACTCTCCACTAAGAGATCTTTCTCCAACACCTCTGCCTGCGTCAAGATGCTGAGGGAGATCATCGAAGCCCTTATCTCTCGCCTCATCCCCTACTCGAAGGTATGGGCCTTGAAGAATGGGTCTCATACCATATCTGTGGAGTATCATGAGAGGTTGATGAACCTCGCTGAGTATTGTTCCATGGTCATGCTACCCTGTAGCAGGTGAGGTAGCTTCTGTATGTGAACCTCATGAAGAGACGCTGGGACAAACTCTGCCCGGAACAGGCTCTCAAAGTCTGCCCAGAGAAGCGTCATCTCGTCATGAACTTGAAGCATCAAGCTCCACCATCTTCCTGCTGCTGCTTGTAGAAGACTAGCAGCAAGAATCACCATGAAGTATGCTGGTGTCCCTACTAGTAAAAAGACTCTCACCACAACCTCCAGCCAATCCTCTACTGCCTTCAAGTCCATCTCTCCCCTAAAACTGGGTGGCCTATGGTGCTGGAAATCATGCAATGTGCTCAAGTGGTGTGCATCGTCTGCTGTTGGGGTTGGTGCCATCAGTGGCCCAATGGGGTGTGGTACCGTTGGTGGCTCCACTGGAAAAGGGCCCTGCACCAAGGCACTGTCGCTCGGTGGTCTGTCAGTGCGTACAACTCTTAGAACACTCACTGGTCATCTGCGGGGAGGCATTCTGAAAGAAACAGATGCGACACGGTCAAAAGATTATACCTGGTGAGCTGACCCGGTTGAGCGGACTTAAAGAAAACCTTTGAAAACATGCACGCAATCATTGTTTTTGTGCACTAAGTCAGAAATCATTAGTCAGGGTCCAGATGTATGGATTCTTTGGCCTCCGCACTAATAATGGACTCCATGAACTGAGAACCACACTCAGTACCCATAAAACTATTTCTTCATAGAAAATAAAGATCATAGTCCTAAGTTCTGCGGTAGAACCTACTCCATTGATACCAATTTTTCACGACCCGTCCCTTGGGGCCCATGCTGTCACTACCCCAAGCCTGCATTCCATAGGCCAGGGGCTCGCGACCAGCACCAAAGGAATAAATCCCTAAACTGGGAAGGCATTGCCTTTATAACTTGAAAACGCACACAATGGAGTAAGAGCTAGAAGCAAATCACTAAGTAAAACTGTATACAAAAGAGTCCTGAAAAGTAAAGGGTCCAGAATACAAGCCCAATAGGATAGTACAAGTACAACTAAAAAAGAAGTACAACTGAATAAAAGTAAAAAAGCTGCTAAATCCTCCTCTGGGAAATCCTAACTAAAGGGTAGGTATAGATAGCATCCACAAAGCTCCACATCCATATGTATCCTCTTTGTACCATCACACCATGTGGTCCACCTCTGGGTACTGTCCAGTCCTTCTACTCTCGGCCTCAGTCAGCGATGTCCATCATCTGCAACCAACACACTGAGGTGCGGGCATAGCCCATGCAGGGGTGAGTATAACAATACTTAGTAGGGACCCCGAGACCCTCAAGGTCTCACAAAATATTACAAGGATAAATCATAAATTATGAAATCAATTGATAACCCCACTTAGGTATATGCCCATACATATACCTAAGTAATCATGTAATCCATCTCAGTCATGTGGTAAACACAAAATTTACTGACTCGGCTCAACCATGATTTTATTCTAGGGGTAGTATCAATATGAACCATCGGCTGCTAGAGAAATTCTCCTCTATCGAGTACAGTGGGCCTGCCGCATCACAAAGAGGCGCTTCCCACTAACCTTGGACTGCTGAGGTACTTTTCATGTCGAGTACCATGGGTCTTCCATGTCACACAGAGGCGCTCCCCACCGTGGGTCTACTACGCCACACAGAGGTGCTCCCCCTCATAGCCTACTGAGGTACTCCTCCTGTCGAGTACCGTGGGTCTGCTGCGTCACCAAGGCGCTCCCCACTGTGGGTCTACTGCGACACCAATGCACTCCCCACTGGGCCAGTAGAGTCAGTCTGAGTCAAATGGTTAGCATTCGTTAGGTCTCATCCAACTCCAAGGTTCCCACAAAAATGATCACTCGTCCCTGGTAGATCCGCTCCACAAGCTACTGGTCAATGCTCCAACTACCATGAAGTACCACAAAGAAGTATCTCAATAGTCTGCCACATCATATAGGTCTCAACGTAATAGAATGCACGTCAATCGGACACCCTATATGTGAATTATTAGCCTTTTAGTCCCGGGGGCCTGGTTGGATTCGTGCACGATCCAACCTGACCGTATCTCAACTAAACCCTGAACTCCAATGGGGTATACTCAAAGTTACCATTGTGCTCCAAGAATACCATCACCGCTGATGGTTCGTCAAACGATCGTATGGTGCCAATGATATGGCCAAGAGAAAGTAAAGGTCGGTAGTGGGCCTGAGTCCGGTCTGACCTGACCAGACTGACTCGGCCCATCTTAGTCTGGGCTGACCCGGTCTGGGTCAATCTGGTCAGACCTGTTGGGTCTTTTCTAACCCATTGTGTAGGCCAACCTATTAGGTTTGGCTAGGCCCGTTGGTCCCAGCCCTACAGGTCGCGTGGGCAGTTCGGCCCAGGCTCGGGGCCGGTTCGACCTGGAGCGTCGCGAGGGTGCAGCCCGGTGTGGCTCGACCCGGAGGGCGCGACGGGGCCAGTTTTTCCAGGGCGCCGCGAGGGGGGGCGGGACACCTGCTCGGCTGGGTGGCCACAAGGAGTCTGGGACACCGTCTCGGTCGGGAGGCCGCAAGGGGGATAGGATCGGCTCGACTGGGTGGTCGCAAGGGGGCCGGTTCAAGGAGGTGCGCAGGGGGCGCGCGGAGGCCGGTAGGCGGGCCAATTCGAGGAGGCGTGCGGTCAGGTGGGCGGCTAGGCAGAGCACGACCAGGTGGGTCGGCGGGCGGCCACGCAGGGCGCATCCTATCGGGCACGCAACTCGGGCAGGTAGGTTGGCGGGCAGCTGGGAGGTGGTTGGGCATGCCAGTTCGGCGCGGCTCGAGCCGTCGTGGGCCGGCGGTGTTCGGCCTGGGCACACGGGAGGCCGACAGCGGTGCGGCCGGGCACGCAGGAGGCCGGCGGGGGTTCGGCCCGCGAAGCCAGCTCGGTTGGGGTACAAGATCACCACGAGAGCGGCACGGTTCATGGAGGCCATGGGAAGCGTGGACTTTTCCCGTTCCTTCATCAACATCAATGCTGCTTTGTCTCCATGCTGATAAAAAACACAAACAAGATCAGCGGAGGGGTAAGTCCTTGTTGTTTTTGCCCGTACCCTCCGCGTTTAGGGTGGTAACACTTTTCTCATCAATGGGTAAGAAATATGAACAACTATTTTTTTACAACCATGCAACGATTCATTTCCAATCCAAAGAAGAAAAAGAGAAACGGAAAGTTACACAAAATAAACCCCCTACCTTTGATCGTCATTCTTCGTTCGTTGAAGGAGTCGTGGAAAGTATACGAAGAAGATCATCGTTTGCCGTGTCCGCCACACACTTCCATATCGGCTCATTGACGACAATGTGGAATTCGGTCGTCGAAGACATCTCTCGAAGGTTGTATCTTTGAGGAAGAAGTCGAAGAAGGTTGACGTTCTTCATTCTTCATCCTTTGTTGGGAGACGAGGTTCCTTGTTGGGAGCTTTCTCCCAACAATCCTCCTCTCAATTCTACCCCCAAAATAAATATTCCAACTAAATAATAGATTGAAATATCCTATTATTTTTTTGGCACAATATTCAAATTGGACTAATTAATTGGGTAGGCTCCCCTTAATTAATTCAAGGATTTGGAACAAGGAATTAATAAAGGGAGGTGAAGATGCTCTCTATCATTAATGAGGGAGAGTGGAGAAGTTTTACTCTCCTCCATCAATAGGGGTTAAGCCTCGTGTGGTCCCCACATCGTAACCTCTCTGGGGAGGTTATGTTCGGGTGGGCCCTACCACCATAACCTCTCATGGGAGGTTAAGGTGTGGTGGTATCACCTCCAACTTCCATGAGGATGTTTTAACCACCCAACACCCACATGGAGGCTCAAATAAAATAATGTAAAGCTCACATTATTTTATTATTTTTTTCACGAAAATCCAAAAGCTATATTTTAAACTCGACCCACTACCGTCGAAGTAAAAGTATTCTTAAGAGAATACTGGCGCTGCGAGTTCAACGGTGCCCTCAGATTTCAATTCTAAGCATCAGTTCAAAAGTTATAAAAACTCGCTCGTACGTTTACTGAACGTACCCAAACAAAACATTAGAAATTGATTCCAGGCACATCGGACCTCGGAATCATGCGCCGTCAATGTTCACAGACTCGTAAAAAATTCTTGTATTTAAGAAAAAAAATCCACAGAATTTCCGGGTATTTACAAATAAACCAATGCATTATGGGTTTAATGGTATGATAATGATTAATGTGTTAGTTGAAAATTGATAAGGAATTAAAAAAATTATGATGATGATTGGTAGTTCAGACCCAAGTAATAAATGATTTTTGTGGTAATGAAATTTTTATTTAATGTGGCATGTGATTAATTTTTATGTACTCATGTTCATGGGTACTATGAAATTACTTTATATGGGTATTAGTCTTAGTTATACTAAAATTCTTATATATAGGTCTTGATCATAGTTGTACTAAGACTCTTATATATAGGGCTTGGTCCAAATTCTATAGAAATTATTATATATAAGACTTGTGCTCAGTTGTGGTAAAATTATTATATATAGGTATTGAGCCAAGAAATTTTGTAATATATATAGGGATATTACCAGTTCACTAGTTTTTATTTTTGGACTATACCCTTGGAGGGTTATAATAATGTTTATCATGGTTCTGTGATATACTTATATTTATCTAGTACTACACCAAAAAAGTTTTCATTGGCCCTAGGTGTTACCATATATCTTGAGGTTTGACAAGTTTATTTCATGATAAGTATTAATTTATTAAATTAGTAACCATGTTAATTATTTTCTTCATACACTATATACCCAGACTAGACTTTTTAGATGGTGTTGGTGGCGGCGTACAGAGTTTTACTCAAACCCTATTCGAGATGCCATTTGTTACATAGATAGATTTCATAGATATAGTTTTGGATAAGATAATGGGGAATTACATTTTTTCCGTGTTGTGGGATGGGTTAGATCTTGGAGATGGGATAGACATGGGGCTCGGGACTGGGGTCATTGGTGTCATTTGTATAGTCTACTAGCCTTTTCTTGTATGAAAAACAACATGTCCTTTGTATACTTTCATCCTATCATTACAAGATTCTATTTTTATTTGGATTGTTCAGTTTGTTTTTTATTCAGATTTAGTTTCCTATTTGATAATTTATATTGTTTTCCATTACTCTAATATTGTTTTTCCACTATTATTGCAACTCTATACTAATGTATATAGTCTCCCCACTATATTTTTTACACCCTTGCTACTAGTCGGAAGCCTCTAGAATATCAGGAAGTGCACCTAAGGTCACATAAGAAATAGGCACGGTCTCATGAGAGTGTAATGCAATAGGGATTTTATATATATAATTTTATATTCATGTTATAGTCACATTATATTTAGGATAATTTTTCATTATATAACACATTATATACATTATATTTTTGTTATAAGACATTATATAATGTTATATTTACATTGTATAACATAATAGTAATTTTATATTTACATTTTATTTGTGTTATATAACATTATAATCAATGTGTGACAAGTCTAATTTGAATTTCACACTTCAAAACCATTCATTTTCACCTTATTTATGTTTATTGTACTGTGTTCGCATCATTTTAGTAAAATGTAAATATAATTTCTTCATTTTATATTTTTTCAAAATTGTGTTATATGTTTTTAATTATGTAATTAGTAGCTAATTATATTATTAATTATTAATTATATTACATGTTATTTATAGAATTAATAACAAAAAATATAATTAATGTAATTAATAATTAACAATAAAGCCCCAGTGGGGATGGCCTCGTGGTTAGAGTTATTCATTAGTTTCAACAAAGGCCAAAGTTGATTTATAGAGGTTGTGTTTCACCATCAAAATTACATGCCTTTTAATTTAATACCCTTGACAATGCAGGTTAGCATGGGGAGGGGAGGTTTTACCCAATCAACTCCATAGGGTGATTTCGAGACCCGGTACCTTGTACAATAATAGGGGAATGGGTCATGCTGAGATGACCATGAACTCTATATGGGGTGGGTTCATTTCCTTTAAGAAAAAAAATTAAAAATATAATAATAACATGTAATATATTTAATAACTAAAAATATTATTAATGAATCTAATAATTATTAATGGTTAAAGGCCATAATATTGAGTTTTGGAGTCTAATTAATAATTAAATACACTTTTAACATATTACTAATAATTAATCAAATAACTAACAAAAAAATTAATTAGCATAATTAATAACTAAAAACATTATTAATATCCAATAATATAATTAATAACTAACAAAATAGATAATAAATAATAATATATTTAATAAGTAATAATATAATTAATAAATAATAACATGATTATTTTAATTAATAGTTAATAATACAGCCCTCGTGGGAGTGGCCCAGTGGTTATGGTTGTTCACTGGTTTTGACTGAGATGGGAATTCAATTCCAAATGGTTGTGATTTAGCATCATAATTACATACATTTTGATTGAATACCCTCAATATTGTAGGACAACATAGAGATGTGAGGTTTTAACCAGTTGACTCTATAAGGTACATTCAGGACCTAGGGTCTAGTACACCCACAAGGGAATGGTATATACTGGGAAAATCATGAACTATAAATGGGTTTGATTGGGTTTCCTTTCAAAAAAATAAAATTAATAATTAGTAATGTAATTAATAACAAGTAATTAATTTCATAAAAAAATATAATTAATATAATTAATCATTAATATTCATAAAAGTCTAGAGTCATGAGTTTGGAGAAAAATTAATAATTAATAATATTATTACCGTAATTAGTAATGAATAATCAAATTTTTA
This sequence comes from Viscum album, assembly GCA_963277665.1. NCBI lineage: Eukaryota > Viridiplantae > Streptophyta > Magnoliopsida > Santalales > Viscaceae > Viscum > Viscum album. The sequence goes on from OY728162.1 coordinate 45,969,735, forward strand.
ATAGTAAAAAATTAAACACCATAATTAGTTACTAATAATATATATTATATTTAATAATATAATTAATAATTTATAACATTAATATATTAATATATTAAAGTGCGTTTGGCATGGTTTGGGTTTAGCACACCCCAATTTAATTTTTTTTATCTAACCCTACCATCAAAGGTGTATATTGAGAAATAAAATTTACCCCAAAACTATTAATTATATATTTTAAGGAAAAATGAAAATAAATCATTAATCTTATCTATGTTTGAGAAAACCCCTATATGGACACATTTGGGAACACATTTTAACTTCTACGGGGCCTTGAAGTGTTGGATCATCAAGTAATAAGGAAGGATGATGACACATATATTTTAGTACATGTGTCATGATGGGGGGAGGGGATAGTGGAAAGGGTACATTTGTCTTATTGAGAAGATTTACACAATCTAAAAAAACCATGCATACTATTAGTTTTTATGATTAAAACTACTAATATATTATATATTAAATAAATAAGAAAAATGGGAATATATTATAATATTTATTTTATTTTTAAATTAAATTATATTTGTCTTATATAAAAAATATTTTTTACGCATTACTAAAAAATAACCTAATAATATGTGCTTTAATTTTTTTAATTATTTGAATAAAATGAACCAATTTTTGTTAATATTTATTATTACATGCATTTTTTTGTAAAATAAATTGCATATTAATTTTTTAGTATATTTTAAACCCAATTATATTTATAAATTAAGGAATTCTTATTTTGTTTAAAAAATTGATTTATGTGTTTTAAAATAATTAAAAAAAATTTTGGGGAAAAAATAACTTTTTTAATCATGAATCAGAAAATTAATATCTTTTTATTGATATCTTTAAATTCATAGAGTTTTTTCAATTATATAAATCAATATCAAATAAAATTAACATATTTTTTTACAAATTTTAATTAAACTCAATATTTTTACATATATAATAAATATTTATTTTCAAGATAAATTAAAGTATTATTATTTAGTTATTAATATTAATTTTATATTATTTGTACATAACTATAAAAATATTATTACATTAAAGGGTATAAAATATTTTTCTGTAAACATAAAACATTATTATTTCTGTAAATATCATTATTATTTTTATATTTGTAGCAACTTTATTATTAATCTTAATAAATTATGTTTATAAATTTTTTTTTGAAAAATGTGTTTCTATGAAAGGATAAAAAACGTTTTTTATGTAAAAAAATACAAAGAAAATATTAACTAAAAATGTTTAGGACCAAATTTTAGAGTGTTATTTCTACAAAAACTTTTATAGAAATTTTCAATGAATATCTTCGATTAAAATTATTGTAAATATTTAAAAATATAAATTTTATTATTATATTTAACTAGAATGTTTCTAGTGTAATCATTAAAAGTTTCTCTAAATACTTTATTTTGACTATTCTATTTTATTTTTTAGAAAAACAATTCATTGAAGATTACTATAAGTTTTTATTTTACATTGTAATGTTACTGATGATGTTATACAAGAATTTCCAATAGAAGATTCATATGAATTTCTAGTGAAAATTTCAACTAAAATTTTCATGTGGAAGTTGAAAGTACAAATCAAATATTATAGGAGATGTTTCCATTGGAATGGTCCAGTTGAAGTTTCACTGGAATTTCTGTTGGATGTTTCAATATAATTTTCAGTATAAGTTTACACTGTAAAGTTCAATAAAATTCTTCACTAGAATTTCAGGTATACATTTCATTGGAATTTCCAATGGATGATTCCCTGGAATTTTTATTATAATATTCACTGAAATTTATAGTGAACTTTTCAACTAAAATTTTAAAGTGGTAGTTGTTGTTACTACATGAATATTTAGGTGGAAGTCCCTAATGGAATTTTTCATTGGAATTTTCACTATAATTTTATTGTGGTATATGAATATTCCATTTATTTTTTCTATTATTAATTTCCAATGGATTGTTACAATGGAAGATTCACTCGAATTTTCCATGGAAGTTTCATTCGAATTTTCATGGATTGTCTGCAGAAAGATTCAACTAATTCTAAAGTGTAAGTTGAAGTTAGAACTTTAATTCTCACATGGAAGTTTCCACTAGAATGTTTCAATGGTTGTTTCACTGGTATTTCCTAAGGGGGGAATCACTGGAATTTCTAGTGGTAGTTTTATTGGAATTTTTAGAGGATGTTTCACTGGAATTTCTAGTGGTAGTTTCATTATTATTTCTAGTGAAAGTTTCAATGGATTTTAAGTTACCGTTTTAATTTTTCAATGAATTATTACAATGTAATTTACTATAGAATTTCATTAGAATTTCTAATAAATGTTTAAAAAAAAAAATTTTAAGTGAAATTTAATTTTCTTATGGAAGTTTCCACCTTAATTTTTTACTGTGAGTTTCTACTAGAATTTTCAAATGGATTATATTGTAATTTTTTACTGGAAAACTCCCCTTAATTTTTCCATTGGATGTTTATATTTCATTTTTCCATTTCATGTTTCCACCTAATGTTTGTATTAAAAACTGATAATAAATTTTTTATCAAAACTTTTAGTAAAATATTCCACTAACATTTTTAAATATATACTTCCATAAAATATTTTAATGAAAGTGTCATTATTAATCATCATAGTTTATACTAATTTTTTTTATGTTAAATATTTTTTGAAAATTTTCATTAAAAATATCCTTTGAATGTTCTAGTGAAGTTTTCTTTAAAAGGTCCACTAGAAAGTACACTAATAGTTCAAATGAAAATTTATCCTTCCTTAACTTTATTTTATCCTTTGTTTTCCCTTACCTAATATTTTTTTACACTTACATAAATTTATTTTTACCCCAAAAAAACATTTTTTACCCTTACATATCGTTATTTTACCCTTACCTAACAATGTTTTACCCATACATAAGATTGTTTTACCCATACTTAACATTATTTGTACCCTTACCTAACTTTTTTTACCCTTATATTTCATTAGTATATCATTATTTAAGTTTTTTAACCTTATCCTTAGTTTTCTATCACGTAACTTTAGTTTACCATTACATAAATTTTTCTCCCTTACATAACATTAGTTTACCATTACTTAAATTTGTTTTAATCTTACTTAACATTAGTTCTACACTTCCATGGGAGTAAATTCCAACGGTGAGAAAACTTTAATGGATGATGAAGGTTTTCATTTGGTTATCCACCGGAAGAACAAGGATGTTCCCCCACAGTCGTGTTGGTGCACTCATCTCCTGGTTAGTATCCCCACTACATGTGGAGTATCCGGATAGCAGAGACATTGAAGATATGGAATTGATTTTTCCTTCAAACATTTATGATCTTATGAAAAAACACATATGACTATTTTGGAAAGTCCTCAAATGAAGAACTTGTCATTGCAAGGGATAAAAACTGTTGTATCATTCCTCCAGAGGATCATAAATGTGAAAGGCTTGTAAAATGGTTCTTCTCACAACTTGAGGCCTTTTATTTTATGATGGAGCCAGAGTTATTTGTCTTCAATGATTATATATCTCTCCAATAGTTGTTGGTCAGTAACATTGAAGATGGTTTTAGATCCAATACAAAGATGGATTTTTAGGATCTATCTTGGAAATTTAGGATTTTCTCCATAGAGGATGAATCAACAAAATCATCATCTGAGGAGGAACATGTGCCCCCACAACACAAGATGTGGAAGAGAGGTTGTCACCCCAAGGGTAGGGGAGATTTCATAAAAACATGGGAAATAGAGGGAATTCCAAGATTTAGCTACTTGTTTGGCGTGGATAGTTTGTAATCTCATTAGCCCTTCGGTTTTGTATGATTCTTTTTTATGAATAAATTTGGGGTCATGGATTTGGTTTACAACTCCATCATCATCATCATGTGATTTTTTTATAAAAGAAAAAGGCAAAAACACACAAAACAACATAAAGCATACACCTGACCTCATACCCAGGAAGTCGGGAGCTAAGGAGGTCTGAAATAGTGAAGACCTAGGGCATCCCCTTTAATTAAGTTGACCCCCTCAGGTTTCAAACTAGAAAAAGTGTGAAAAAGTACATCCTCTGGGCCTGAAATGACCTAATATTCCAAGTGGTCAGCAACCTTGTTGCCCTCCCTCCAAGTGTGACTCACTTTGATGCTGTTATCGAGTAAAGGCCGACTATTCCTGATGACATAGGTGATCGACTGGGGGGAGACCCAATGATCAATGAGGGACTTGTACAACAGTGACGAGTCAGTTTCCACTTCTGTGGTGATCAGATTTCTCAGGCAACATAAGAAGAACCCGTAAAAAAGTGTGAGGGCCTCAGCCTGCAAGGATGAGCTGTGACCCAAATTAACTGTAAAGGCCAGGTACACCGACCAACCATTGTCGTGCACAACCCCGCCTCCTCACATAATACCCTGAACACGCGAGTCATCAGTGTTCAATTTTAACCCTCTAGTTGGTGGGTTCCAATGAACCCAGTTACCCCTGTTCCTGCGGATCGTGGACGCCTCTAATGCCCCATACACATGTATACATGTTAAATATAAATATAAATATATATATATATATATATGTGTGTGTGTGTGTATGTATGTATGTATATCTCACATACATGTGTATATATACGTACACATACATACATCTATACAAGTACAATATCTACATATTCAAATACACAAAACACAGAGACACAACATAATGCATGCCATCGAATCCTGTAAGTACTTGGTCCTCTGATTCCTAACCTTCCCGGGAGGACCTTTGGGCAGTCCGGGGTGCATGGGACTATGTAGCTCTCTGTTGCCTCTCCTAGGGAGGCAGCACCCAGTTGACGTGCAGTCACTACCACAAATCGCGGTAAATCCAACACCATACATTATTAGCATTATGAAAAATTGCTAACTAAAAATGTATTATTAACACCCATAAAGTTTCTAATATTTTTTTAATCTATAGAAAATTATTATATTTATATTAAAAAATAATTTTTATTTATACACATTAAATAAAAAACACATGATGATAAATAATATATATATATATATATTAAAAAAGCATCTATAAAATTATAAGTATACATTTATATAAGAATAAGATTATAATAAATTTTATTATATAATAAATAAATTTTTATATTTATATTTATTATATTTATAATTATATATTTATAAATATATATAAATAATTTTAAAATAATTACAATTACAATTACAATTATAATTATATTTAAATAAATATATATTTTTGATGAATTTGTTCCAAAAATATATTGATGCATGAGTATAATTGATGTGAATACATTATGTATTCATCATGAATTAATGTTCATTTTTACATTACACCATTGTTATTATTTATTCATGTTTTCCATATGTAGTGACTCGTTATTTATTGTCTATATACTCTACTAGGTATACGATTCATTCATGTTATATACAGTTATAATTATAATTATAAATAAATATATTTAAAAAGTATTTATATATAAATGTGTGCGTGTGTGTCTGTATTAAAAAATTGATGTATATTCATATACATATACTAATACATGTATATAAATATTAACAAATAATATATATAAATAAATATAATATTGATATTGATATTTATGTTTATAGTTATATATAGACACACACATATATGTACATGTAAATATAAACACACACACGCGCACAAACATATTTTATAATTGCATCTAAAAATAATTATACAAATATGTATAATTACATATGTGTGAGTATATATATGTTAGGGACCCTAATTCATATATATAATTACATACTTAGGGTTAGTAATGCATTTATGCCCTAATTTTGAAAAATGTATTAACTTAAAATAGTTTCGATATTTTATTTTATTTTTCCAAAAACTCATTAAAAACTAATTCATGAATTTAATGACACCGCAATACTGCAAGAAATTCAAAAATAATTATATTCATAAGGAATCAATATTAAATATGATTTAAAACACTTGTAATTTATAAAAATTTAATGGTCATGTAATGATTGATGATAAAGATAGAGAGAGATGGGAACTTTATAAGTAAATAAAATGATGGTTTTCCACCTAGGCTTCATCCCCACCTCAATGCTCCATCAATTGATGTATATTCCTAGTGGAATTTGAATGGATTTGGGGGTTGAATGTGGGGCTTCCCTCTAGTTGGTACACGAAAATCAGGGGTCCCTTATTTCACTGCAATCCATATGCATTGCAAAGAGTCTCCCCCAGCTCACCCCTCCTCCACTACGAGGTGTTAATGCTGCAGCAGTGGTTGTACCTCCACCCCCGTTACCCACGACCATATCTTGAGGGTAACTTATCTTTTGAGCTAGAATGATCTAGGTAAACTAGGTTCTTCTCCTACCATGTGTTATAATTATTTTGAGGTATAAACTCATCCCCTACTACAGCTCCATTGCTTAACGGTTCCCAGCACACCATTGTTGCATGGTTCACGTCCTATGGGCCATTGATCATGGATAGGGTTGAATCCTGGCTCTCCAAGGGAGACAAAGAAGGGTGCAAACTGTATAACTCATCACCCTCATTCCATTCCACAGTGTCGTTGCTTAACATTGGCTCTAAGGATCAATGAAAACTGACAAGCAATGCTAAGAAACAACACAGTGAAAAGGAGGGTGATACATTATACATTTTACACCCTTTGTTGCCTTTCTTGACAAGTCAGGATCCCACCCTAGCCATGATAAAAGGACAATAGGTTACGAACCATTCAACATGGTGTGCTGGGAACCGTTAAGTAACTACACTACTGTAGGGGAGGGGTTTATGCCTCAATACAATTATAACGCATGGTAGGAGGCGAACATAATTTATCTGAATCTTGCCATCTCGAAGGATCAATTACCCTCAATATGCGGTCCTAGGTGATGGGGGTAGAGGTGAAACCACTGGTATAATGTTTACACCCCACATTGGAGTAGGGGTGAGGTGGGGGAGACACTATGCAATGCATGTGGCTTGCAATAAAATATGGGATCCCATCTTGTTGAGTACTGACTAGACAGTAGCCCGACTTTCAACCCCCAAATCCATTCAAATTGCTCTAAGAATATACATCAATTAAGGGAGAGTCGAGGCAGGGATGGAGCCTAGGGGAAGAACCACCATTTGACTTACTTATAATGTTCTTGTCTCTCTCTATTTTTATTATCAATCTACCCATGACCATTTAATTTTTTTTGAATTACAAGTGTTTTTAATCATATTTAGTATTGATTCCTTTTGAATTTAATTATTTTTAAATTTCATTCAGTATTTTTGTGTTATTAATTTCATGGATGAATTTTTTATTTCATTTTTTTAAAAATAAAATAAAAAATTGAAACGATTTGAAGATAACACTTTTTTTAAAATTGGGGCATAAATTCATTAGGCCCCCCTATGGTATGTAATTATATATATGCTTTAGGGCCCCTAAAATATATTGACACACACATATGTAATTATACATATTCGTATAATTATTTTTATATACAATTATAAAATAGGTTTTTTACCTGTGTGTGTGTTTATATATATGTGTGTGTGTTAATATATAACTATAAACATAAATATCAATATCAATATAAATATTATTTTTTATATATATAATATTTGTTAATATTTATTTACATGTATTAGAATGTGTACATGAATATACATCTATTTTTCAATATAGAGACACACACACAAATTTATATTTAACATTGCATATACCTTTGTATAGGTATATGTATACCCATACATTCTTATAAAATAAATAAAATCGATATTTTCTTATTTTAAAAAAATTGAATAATTTTTTTTGGCGTATGTTTTATATATTTATGAACATAAATATATTTGAATATTTAATTTCACAATTAATAGAGGAAAATCTTATATCGAGAGATTTTATCCCTAGATATCCATGGTTATTACGTATTAGATCTTATGCCCCCATCATCTATTTCATATCTACCTAAAACATTCCTTTCCCATCTATATTTCGATAGTCATAGGTTCCCTTCTACTAAAAAGGAGGTTAAAAAGTTCATCCATGGTGGGATTGTCGCAGATGATTTGATCCATGAGATTGGGTCCACACACCATTTTTCTCTCTTCAAGGGTTCTATCTCTAGAGGTCTTTGGGGAAAGGGAATTCTTGCTCATGTGAAGGTAGATCCAAAAGTTATATTAGAACGATTGTAGATGGGTAAATATATTTATTATAATAAGTATATTTATTAATTATAAATAAAATATTTACAAATATTTCTATATAATTTTAAATAAATATATTTAAAAAGTATATATAAAACTACATGACAAAATTTAATAAAATAATTATAAAAGAAAATATCCCAACTAAAAATTTAAATGAAATAAAAATTTCAATTGATGATGTGATTTGTGTTAGGGAAACTCTATGATGTACGACACGATACAAAGGTGAAATCTTGGACCGCAACCAACTCTCGCTTCATTGGTGCTACAAAAATAGATCTAGAACTCCACCAATCATGCATCCCTGAATTCCAAAATAAAGGTGGATGGACGGACCCATTGGAAGCACTACCCAGAGCACTATTATAGGTCACCCAAAAAAACCCATGCATCATCGCTCCATAACTAGATTTTAAACTTTGACTTTTTTGTTGTATCCTCGTTCGCCCGATCAATGGATTTTCTAGGGAGAACTAAGAAAATGTTATTCTTTTATAGGTAATTGGTCATGGAGGTGGTGGGGTGCTAGCTCACCATGGGAGGCAATGAAAGTCCCATATTTTCCAATGCATCCCTGATGGCCTTTCATGGAGTTCACCCTAGAAATACCGTTTCTTAATGGTGGCTCCCGACAAACCACCACTACATTGTTGGATACTTGTGTGTGGTTGATTATGGTAGTGGTGGTCAAATCATCCTAGGAGTGTTTGGGTTTCTGAATTGACTCGGTGTTGGAGCCATATATCAATGTTTGTTGTTGCTTGTTTTCCATTTTATGGACTATATTTTAATACAAATTTGATCAAATCCCAAGGTTAAAATGGGGCTACCTACTAGTGGTAACTTGGTAATTATGATTCCCTTATTAGATTGAAACCCATAGGAATTTAAAAAAATATCCCCCAATTGACCCTCCCCCCACTACTATAGTGGCTTCACCTCTAACCTCAATAACCCAAGACAACAACTTGTATGTACTTTTTCCTCATCTTTCAATCCTTTGGTCGGTAAGCTAGGTAGAAGGACCGGTTAGTAGTCTCTTTTGAGATACGTTTCGGGACACCTTTATGGTGGTTCCCTTCATGTGTTTGGATATGGTTTATGGATTTTTTGTCCAATGGACCAGCTTGGTTGGGTCCTTGGGTTATCTCATTGAATAAGGTATTCCCCCATTAAGCGTTAATGCATAACTGAAGTGCAACCAAGATTGTTTCTCCATTGGAAAATCCTCCAGTTGATCAATAAAAAGAATATTTTATCAATCTTTGTTGATTGAGTCTACACCCATTTCTGTCTTTGATTTTTATATCCTCTTGCAGCGGTATAGTTCTCATGGAAGGTTGAAAGAGACCTTAGTTTCTTAAGTTTCTTAATTCGTCAAAGCTGGAAGTGGTCTAGGGTTGTTAGTGGGGATGAGTATCTCAATGGTGTCGAAGAGGGCCTCTGGTTTCTTCACAGTTTCTTTGAACCATGAGTTCATGTTAAACCAAAAGTGTGGGAAATATGGTGATGATAGGATATTTTGGCCACTTTATAGAATTGTGTGTTGTTTGGGGATGTTTTATAAGGTCCCTCTCCATTCATTGTTTATATCAGTCACAATGGTCATGTTCAGTGATGCCTTATGATGTCCTATGCTCAATTGACCGTAATGGTGAAAGTTGGGAAATCATCTGAGAGTCTCTATTATGTTGGGAGAATTTCTCCCTTAGAAAAACTTAAAAATATTTCATTTTAGAGGAAGTTGAGTACAGGTTTTCGTTAATTCTATTGTTTCTCACCCGAACAAACAAGGTGTGATGTGTGTGCATCTTCTAAGCCCTTGTTTCAGTGAAATATCGAGTTAGGGTAAAGTGAGTTTGGAATGTGTTATGTCTTGGAAAACTTATCGGGGATTGCATTGTAGTTGTTGGTTGCATCAAAAGTATAATTCTTGTTCAAGTGGTTTCTAAAGCCTAACTACGAGGCCGAAGATGCTTCAATCATTTGAGCTCCAGCCATAGGTCTCGGAGAGAAGCTGGCTCATAGTCAGGGGAAATCACAGGGTCATTTAAACCCTTTTACAAAGTCATATCCTCTATATAAAATTTAGGAAGAGTTTAAACCTATAGTGTCATCATATATCTTCTGTTGTTCATGTTCGGTGGAAATCGGTAGAGGGCCGTGTATCCATGTCATTGCCCAATGTTATTCCCCCCCTTTGGTTTCCACTGAGTCTTTGGAGAAAGGTTTGATGTTTGGCTAGACTGGTTGAAAACATGGTTCTCACTTGGTTAATAGTGACCATGCCCCAGAAAACCATGTGGATAGAAGGATCCACAGTGTTAGCGCACGGTTTCCCAAATCGCGCAGACTAACCATGTGACCTTCCCAACTATTCAAATTTTGGGGTCTTTCTGTACTGGTACATGTTGGTCAGTTAAGATAGTTGGTTATTATGGTGGGGAGACCCACTATGAGTCTTATATAAGTAATTTTGTAAAGGTCCGATGGAAGTATACCCATTTTACTAGGGAGTCCGTTCAGGCCTCCCCTATTAGTGTCCTGATTCTGTCTCGGGAAAAATATAGGTTGTTTGTTATGGTGTGGAGCCTATTTTTGTTCCCCCGTACTAGTAACTCAGATTTATCGATGATCATGGCTTGGAGGTAGGTAGTCGCATTTGGAGAAATCAAGATAACAATATCTTCCTTGGGTAAACGTTGAGATTGGATAGTGCCAAATGGTTTAGTTATAGCAAGGTAAGTGTAACCTTGTTCAATGTTATTGTTCATTTGGGTGAATTTCTTGAGTCTTGTTCGGATAGTGTTTAAAGAGTTTTATTTTGGGATAAAGGTTGAATGTGATTGATAATTTCAGAAATCTGGTGTATGTTTTGGTTGTGAGAGTAATCTTTCATTAATTGATCATTGGGGGTGTTTTGGCCTTTGGGGGTGAAAACTGACAAGGGAGTACCTCTTGGTTTCTTAGTTGGGTTTGGTTGTTACTTTGGCCTTGATGTGACTTTTCGGGGAGAAAAGTTTTCATAGTGGGGAGAATTTTTACATAAATGACTTATTTTAAAGGTAAATTGCATTTAATTTCCATTCATGCTTTTTTTGAGAGTTTCCCAAGCTTTTATGGAGGAATGGGTGAGTTTTCATGAATTGGGCAAAACCGTGAGCCCAATTCCAGATTTAAAATTAAATTTTTATTCCTTTATAACTCATTCATTTTTCAACATTTTATATCCATTAAAATTCCTAATTGTCATACCATGACCTATTAACACCACCATATTAATTTGGACCATTTAGGAATCTATAATCATGGTGGATATGAGTTTTTATTTAAGGGATTGGGCCTGCCTGAAAGCCTATTTCCTGAATTAAAAATAAATTTTAATTATTTAACATATCCTTCAATATTTGAATTTTTTCAGTGATTACAACTCTCAACCGAGCCCACTTACCTAAGGCGCTCCCCCATTCCCTCCTACAACAATTTGGATCTCAATAGAGTTGAGAAATTGGTCGGAACGTCTCTGGATTTCAGAAATTTCCTAGATTTGGAGAGGTAAATTAATCCTTTCATAAATCCTTCTATTTTTACTCTTTTTCCTCCATTCCAGTTCCTACATGATCTATTAATTCGTTTTAGAACCTACCATGAATGGTTGGATTATTTCAAATTCAGATACTGGTGGATTTTTGGTCGTTTTCTTCAAGATTATTTTAGGTAAGTGTTTCTCTCATCAATTCCTCCCTTCTCCTTAGGGTTTCCTCCCTATTTCATGAATTTATAGAATGTCCAGAAGTTAGTGTTCGAACCTAGGCTTTTATTTGGTGCACTTATTGTCAAATATTGTGTTCTAGGTCGGGATTTATCTTCCTTGTGGTGCGGAGGTGGTGTGATTGATGTTTCACACCAAGTTTTCAGGGATTCGATACTTTGGGTAGGTGGTTCCTTGTGTAAACAATTATTGATGAGTTGGCTTGCTGTATTTATTCATTTTTTATATTCCTCATATGTTAGGTGTGGTGCGAAAACTGTCTATGATTAATTTGGATAAGTGTTTAATTTTATTGTTGCATTTTAACTTGAAATTGGGTGTTTTCGTGTGTAACTCATGGGGTATTATTTGGGTGTATTTTATAACATATGGAATTGGTTTAATAAATACTGTTTGGCCTTCCAATTATGGTTTGGTAATGTATTAGTGTCATGTGGGCCAAAAAATAGGGGTTTTGAATAGGTTTTATGTGTAAAACATTGTTATACTTCTTGAGAGTATTTTATGAAAATGTGTGTTTTCATTTGGATCATTTGTAGTATTATTCAAGGTGATTTTATAAAACTTGAAAGTGGTTTTATAAATGTCTCTAGGGTTTCCAATTCTATTTTGGATAAAAATTGGTATAGTTTTTGGTCTTAAATTGGGGTTTTGAAATGAGTTTTGTGTGAAAGACATATTTACAACACTTGGGTTCTTTTTATGAAAATGGTAAATGTTTTAGTTAGTTAAACAAAGTGGGAAAATGGTGCATATATACTGTTTGGTATGTGTGTTCACCTATTATAGGGTTTTGAAAGGTGAAGTGATGTTGTAAGATGTCAAAAAAAAATTAGAATATTTTGTAAATTTTTGAAATGTTTTATTAAATTATGATGTTGGAGCGAAACTTTTTTGTGGGTTGTTTCGTGTAAGTTTGATGATAAAATGATTTTAAAGGTAAAAAGGGTATTATGTAACAAGTGAGTGGGATTTTATGAGAGTTTTAATATATTTTAATGGTTTTATGAAATTGTTTTATGGATTTGTGGAAGTGTTAAAGAAATTTGAAAAGTGTTGTGATCTATTTTGGTGTGAGTCAGATTTCAAAATCAATTTGAATGAAAAGTAGACTTTTGTGACTTGTATTGTATACATGTGGTCTTTTTGGTGAATTTATTATATGGAAATGATATTTTCATGTGGAAAGTATATTCATTGACTTGTTGAACTTTTTTGAGCACAAAGGGAAACCCTGGGTATCATGGTGGGTGGACGTGTACTAGTATGCTAGTGAATCTGTGGGGTTTGTCCTCAGTTTCACTTAGCAAGATTGATGCGTACAACTCTAACTAAACTATTATGATGATGATGATTGGGGAAAACTAGGTTATGGTTATGTTCCCTACTAGTGGCTTGTAGACAAGAACATATATTTGTGATGGTTACTCTCATCGAGATACAAGGTACCTGGGACCCACAACTAGCTAGTGCCTAGGGGTTATTTCCCATTGATTGTGCTCACTAGATATTTTGTGCTTTCCGTCGGCATAAGGTATGAGTGACTGGAAAATTCATTAGCTTTGGTATTTATTTTAAAAGTGTTTATTCTTTAAATTATCCCACATGAAAACTGTTTTTATTTAATGTTGCATCTTTTAGAAATTGTAACTAGCATTTCATGTTTTTGAAAACTTTCATGATTTTCATCTTTAAATGTTTATCACATGGAATCTCTTAGTGATGGTATCCTATTGGGTAGTGTCTCGCACCCTACTTATACCCTTGGGTGTAGGTACACTTGGTTATTTTTGTTGTCACAGGTTGGGTACAGTTTTTAGTGCCAGTGGTTCAGGTTTCTAGCAGGTCCTTGGTGGTGAAGTCTTGTGGGAATGGCTTGAGGGAGGAGCCTCTTGCAATGTGGAGGTTCTTGGAATGTCTTTATTTGGTTTTTTAACTTTTTAATGGTCTTTAAACATAGTTTTAACTTATGTAATTCAGTTCTGAAATTTTGTAAAAGATGGTTTTAGTTGAAAAATCCAGATTTGTTTTATTGTATTTTTTTGTTGTTTAATGTTTATAAAACCAGGTAAATCATTCCCAATTCTCATTATATGCTACCCAGGAACTTGTGCCAGCCCGTGGGGATCGGGAACACCCTTCGGGCCATGTCGCGGGCTGGGTTTGGTCAAGGTTTTGGGGGCAACTAGATTCGGATCGTGACAGGTCACCTGGGTTAGCATTATATCTTCTTACCACACTCAATGCATAGTCAACATTCATATTAGTACATAGCATGGAATACAAGACTTTCCCAAATTTATTATGCTTATCGATTCCTTATCATTATCTTTCTTTCCTCATGTGCTTGAGGAAATATTTTCTTCGAAATATGAATGCCATGTGACACTGGAAACAATTCCTTCTTGGATTGTTCCATATTGAATCTCATTAGTATCTTATCAATGTATGTACATTGAATTAGGCCTAGAAATATCTTCGATCTATCATGATGGATCTTGATCCCAAGAATAGATGTTGCCTTTCCCAAGTCCTTCATAGAGAAGCATTGATTCAACCATTCCTTAATAGACTGTAAAACTGATATCTATTTTCTAATAGGTAATATGTCATCTACATATACTATCAGGAAAATGACTACACTCCCACTGAATCTTTTGTAGACACAAGGTTCACGTTCATTATTGATAAAACCAAATTTTTTTATAGATTCATTAAAATGAATGTTCGATTACCTAGATACTTTCTTTAATCTATAAATGGATTTCTGCAACTTTCATAACTTATTGGTATCCTTTGGAGTTATAAACCCTTCACGTTTTCTCATGTAGACATCTTCCAGAAGGTTCCCATTAAGGAAGGATGTTTTGAAATCCATTTTTCAAATCTCATATTCATGGTAAGCAGCAATGACCAATATAATTATGATGTATTTCAGCATTGAAACTTTTGAAAAGGATTCATCATAGTCAATGAATTGATGCTGCTTGAGACCTTTTGCAACCAGTCGTACCTTATAGGTACTGATTTGTCCCTCCATGTCCTGTTTCTTCTTAAATAACCATTTTCAACCAACATGATTTACATCAACTGAAGGATCTACTAAAATCAAGATTTGGTTTTGGTACATGGAATCCATTTCAGAATTCATAGATTCTTTCCACTTGGAAACATCTATGCCACTTACTTCTTCCTTGTAGGTTAGAGGATTATTATTATCAACTAATAATGAGTCACCATCCTTAGTAACTAGAAAACCATACCATTTCTGTTATCTAACCTATATTGTACTCCTATGTAGTTCTTATGTCTCTAGAATAGTTCTTTCTTCCATGGGGATTTGAGGAATCTGTTCATGTACCAACTCTTGTGTACCTTGGTCGTCAACTTTATTGAAGTCTATCTCTCCACCACTATCTCTTTTGGAGATGTTATCCCTATAAAGAAATATAGAATGTCTTGATAATATAACATTTTTTTACGAGGGGTTGTATAGGTAATATCCCCTCATTTCGTTGGGGTATCCTATAAAGGTACACTTTGTTCCTCGAGGTGAAAGTTTGTTACCTAAAGAGGCATTAAAAAAAACATATCTTCCCCACAAATGTAAATTAGATAGCATGGATTTCTTCCCACTCCAGAACTTGTATGGAATACTATTTATTGATTTATTTGGAACTTGGTTTAGTATGTGGGCTTGTTTTTGTAACAGATATCCCCAAAAGGATATTGGAAGACTCACATGACTCATCATTAATCTCAAAATGCCCAACAAGGTGCGATTCCTCCATTCACTCACACTATTCCACTGGGGCATGTAAGGATGTGTGAGTTGGGAGAGGATCCCAAAGTATTGTAATTAATCAATGAAGTCTTGATTAAGATATTCTCCACCATGGTCTGATCCGAGTTTCTTAATCTTCTTACCAGGGTGGTTCTCAACTTCATTCATTTATTCTTTGAACTTATCAAAAGAATCCTACTTATACCTCATTAAGTGTATATATCCATATCCACTAAAATCATCTGTAAAATTTTGAAGTATGAGTACCCTCCCCTTGCTTCAACTGGAAATGGGCCACACACATATGTATGAACTAATTCAAGAAGATATTTTCCCTTTTACCTTTCCCACTAAATGGGGTTTTGGTCATTTTCCCTTGTAAACATGCATGACATATGCCAAGTGGTTTTATATTGAAAGAATATAAATATCCATCTTGATGTAACTTTGTCAAGTATTTCTCATTTACATGACCTAGCTAGTGATACCAAAGTTTGATGTGGTATGAGTCATGTGAAGTATCTTTATTATCAATTTCCCTTACTAGGTTTGCATAATCCAACAAGAAAATACCGTTCTATAAATGTTCCCTACCAAAACAAATGATATCTTTGTAAAAGAAGCATCATTCATTTACAAGATTGAAAAAAATCCATCTATATCTAATCTGGATACAGAAATGTTTTTCTAGTAATAGACGACACATAATAACAACCCTTTAACACCCTGATCATCCCAGTTTGAAATGTGAGGTGCTAGTCCCTGACAGCTACAACAGCAAGTCCGGCTCCGTTGGCTGCTCGTAGATCTAACTCCCTCGGTAAATCTTCCTGAATCTATTTAGTTCTTATATTTGTATCCATATGTGTACACCACAAGCTATATCTAATAGAAAATTTTTAGAAGTAGATAGATTTCATTTGATAAAAAATGCACCTAAAGAATCCCCTTGTTTCTTAGGATGGGTGCAGTTTTTATTCCAATGGACCTTCTTGACAAATCAGAAACAAACAACCTCTTGTTCCCTTGCCTCCCCTTTGATCATATTTTTCGTGGAAGGTCATGAAGAATTGGTATTAAATCTCATTGCCTTCCGTTTCCTCTTATTCACCATAATTATAGAAGGATTTTCGTTCTTCCTATATTTGTGAACATGTAGAATGAGGGTAAGACAATCAGATAGATACTTCTCAATGTTGTTCATATTAAAATTAACAACAAAGATAGAGAAGCTCTGAGAGAGTGATGAGAGAATGAGATCAGTACCCAGTTCTTGAGGGAGTTTAAACCCTAGAACCTCCATGCACTCAATATAGCCAATGAGCTTGACTAAATGAGGCCAAGTTGGGGAAACCACTCCAATCTTACTCTAAAGGAGTTCCATGGATCTCTCAAACTATTCTTGTCTTTCTCTATCATGTTAAAGACCACATAGGTGCTCGATCATGCTATATGAATCCATGTTTTCATGAGACTTCATGAGATCACTAGATATTGATGATAACATCCAACATTGAATGTCGACCACGTCATTGATATGTTTCTCACAGACCAAGAACTCTTCGTCACTTACCTCTTGGGTAGGTGGATTAGGTAATGATGACTCTAGCATGTCAGACTTCTGTTCATGGCGTAGAATAACCCAAAGATGTCTAAACCATTCCTAGAAGTTACTGATAGTGAGGATTTTGTCTTTATCCAGAATTGATCACATGTATAGTGTTATTGAAGTATTTTTCATTTTATTCTACAATTTAAAGAGAAGATCATTAGTAATTTCTTGATCAAATTTAAGGAGAAATAATAAATTAATATTATTAAGTCTCCCACTATTTTATCAATTCCCAATGGCCCTCACCATTGAACTCAGATGTCCAGTTTCCATGAAATTATATTTCCAAGGATCCATATTCCCCTTCACATAACCAAAAAAATGGTTGGTAAAAATATTTAAAGGTATTTAGGTAGGCAGGTCTTTGTCAACTACGAGTATGAAGCTCCTTGATATGTTGAGTGGACTCCCCAATCCTGAAATCCTAACTTTGGATTTCTTCAACTCTTGCC
Organism: Viscum album; assembly: GCA_963277665.1. Taxonomy (NCBI): domain Eukaryota; kingdom Viridiplantae; phylum Streptophyta; class Magnoliopsida; order Santalales; family Viscaceae; genus Viscum; species Viscum album. The sequence continues at coordinate 45,987,582 of OY728162.1, forward strand.
TCCAATATTAAACCAAGTCTTGAAAGGGATACTCCTCTTGATGTAATATGGTTAAGTAAACCCAAAACCTTTCATAAAAAATTCGTTTATAAAAGTAAGTGTCCCAAAAAGGGTTGGTCACACAAATAGTTTTATCAAGTTTTTCCCTTAATCAAGTAACAAAAGGCTTGGTTAGACATAATATTTTATTTTCGGGACTTTTATCTCTTTTGTGTGAATTTATTATTATCATTATCACATGCTTGTTAATATTAAGTGGAAGTTACTTCAGTGATTAACCATGTCTTGATAATATTTACACATAAACCTGGTTTATTTATGTTATTTCTTGCATTATTTTTTAATTCATTAATTATGTGATCGCGAAAACACATCAATAATGATAAACCATGAAACTGAACGAAATAAAATAAAGCAAAGGGTATGATCATGAGATTTTCTAATGGTTATTTTATTTGACAGTTGATAAAATATCCCTAAACTTCGGGTGAAACAACTTTAAACTTTTGGGTTTGTGATTATAGTTTTCCACCTATCCACCTCTGTATCTCCTAATATTGGTTTCATCTCGGATCTAGCTTGAAAATGTCCACTAGATTTAATGTTCCATCCATTACATAGGCTTTTAAACTCGAATTCATTTGAGGGGTAAAAGGGGGGGTTTACATTAAAGAAACCATGAGTGCACAAACCCTATATATTAATGAGTAGAGATGGCTTGCAGGACAACAAATAATTCAATAAATAAATTAAAAGGAATCCAATCACATAAAAAAGGTCTCGGTCTAGCTCATGATCACCCACATACATGCAACAAGTTAATTATTTAATAAAACTAGTATTCAATTTATTAATCCTTATTATTAAGATAAATTGTTCTTGAATAGATTATTTAATATCTTTAATTAATAAATCCTTGTATCTTAGTCCTTTTCTAAATTTACTTGAGATTCTCATCATTGTACATAAATGTACCTTGGATGTAAGCTGCTGAATAACTGTTCAAATCTACCCAACATGTATTAAATTTTTATACTATTTTACTCTTCTGACGTATGACATAAATGATGCTTCAATTCATATAGTGACAACCTATAGTACGATTTATACATGATAAGTAGTTCTAAACATTACACAAACATTAAAATTTTATCTTTTTATAATTTGGTAAAGTACAAAGCATGTAGTTCTGACTACATGGTGTGTACTACCTTCTCTGTCTTTCCTAAAGTAAATTCCTAGAGACTCGGGGTGTGAGGCGTACTTCAAAAATTTTAGAGTACACGACATGTATAGTGGGTTACACGCCATGTTATCTTTGTATTACACAGTTACCAATCGGCTTAACCGTGTATGGAATACGCGGTTTGGCCCCTGAATCGAAGAGACTACACACTGTGTCTAGTGGGCCACACAGTGTGTAATTCAGTAAGTGTGTGCCTATCTATCCTGGTCAACACGCGGTGTATAATTAACAACACCACATGTAATAAATGCACACAACATTAGTAATTTATGAATTACTCCTGATGCGCTGAACATGACTACATGGCGTGTAGACCAGATTACACAGTGTGTATGGTAGATAACACAATGTGTAAGTTCGAACACATGGTGTGTACTTTTTTGTAACATTGGAAGAATCATCAGCGCCTCCTAATGAGATCTTCATTTTAATTTTGATTAAAAAATAATTTGTTTTTATGAAATCTATGAGAAATTAAAACAGGTAGAACAAATCTCGAAATTCAAATTACAAGAATGATAAACATTTAATTGAAAAGCTAAATTAGTAAAACATAAATCATCAAAAAATTATTTAAATAATTATAAAGTATGATGTAACTTCTCTAATACCACTTGTAGGTTATGGCCGCATCATAAGCACGATTGGGATGAATACCAACTTTAATTTTTTCCATGATCAATGATTATTCTGGGATCAATACGATGATGAAATCCAGTCTCCACAGCATAGAATCCAAGATTTGGATAAAGAAGAAAGAGGCCTGAAACTTTTACAAAGGATCTTGAACATCATGTTTATAATTAATTTAATTAATTTCATTAAAAATAGAATACCTGGATTATTGGTATTTTTTTGATGATTGCTGATCATCCAGAATGAGCCTTCTGAATTGTCTCGTTGCACTTGTGAGGATCTAAAAAATAATCCATCTAGAGGTGATCCACACGTGCTCCGATGGCCTCCAATCGACACCACTCATTCTTCGGGTGCTAGAACGGTGAAGCGAGTGTCATGTGTTTGTCATTCATGATCACTTTTCTTCAGTCCTGAAGAACATCTCTATTTATTGAGAGGGTAAGGAAGATGATTTGAGAGAGAAAAAATTTAGCTGAAAAATTCTCAATTAACTGGATGTGAAGTTCGGTACATGGTATAATATACATACATGTATATTTATTAACATGGGGATTCCATTAAAATATTTAATTGCGTAACAGAAATTAAATACATTCATAACCTTAGAGAAAACTCATGCTTTTAATAATAATATCGTGTCATTATTTATGGTGCTCCAACTTGCGTAAACTTGAATTATAAATAAAATTCCGCATCACAAAATAATATCATCATTATTATTGTTTTATCTTGTGACAACTAGTTAAATAATTATTTACTATCATACATAAAATTATTTTACTATCGGACCAGCCTTGGTTCACTCAAACTCCACTTCCATTTATTTAACACCCTAATAAATAAATAAATAATTCATTATCTTAAAAATATATTTTATTTACAAACTAATAAATAAATATTTATTAAATATTCAATAAAATAAATAAATATATTTTACCCACAATCTGGTGAGTAAATATTTATTTAATTTATGAAATCATTTTAGCTTGATTAAAATTATTCCATAGTCTTGAAAATAAAATTTATTAATTAAATTAAAATATAATATAACTGAGACCACTAGAAACACTTATTGTGTGACCCTCTAGGAATATTTCTTGTTGGCATTAGGTGGGATTACCTAAAGTCTAAGATTACTATTTATAAATTCATCAAGGAACCCAAGAGAAAGAACTTAAAGGCACAACAATAACATCCACATATGAATTCTCCCTATGTAATACAATCCCGTTGTCTTAATATATCATCAAGCTGGTTTTATGATTGTTTCATCATTCTTTATGCTTGATACATCGTTCTATAACTACTTGAAATAAACTCATCGTTACACCATGTCCATGGAATTTCATGTGACATTTGTATTTCAATTAAATAGTTGATTTATCCTCTTTCATAAATGGAAGGGACAAATCCTTTCTCGACTTATCCATTAATAACATGCCACTCGTGATGCACCCAATGTACCATACTTCCCTCCAACTGTATGCGTGAAATTTTTTTTAGTAAATAACATTGTACGAGTCATGACACATATTAATGATAATATTAAAGTCTAAGGATCATTACACATGCTCGGATATAGGAATATATGATGACCCCAAAACATGAGGCATTCTTACTTGAGGGTTTTTTATCATAATCTCTTATCTTGGGGATTACCATATGAGAACTTTATAAGAGGAAGTATCATCTGCTTACGAGTACTTTCACCTGATGGTCTATATTCTATGTGTCCCATAATATTATGTCATCTAATGACATAACTATATTTAAGAATATTGTTATAGAATTTCAAGGTTCTCATCATAGAGAGGAACTTCCATGACCTTACCAATGAAAAAAATACTCTAGTACATTATTAAATAATAGTAATTCAGAAAAATGAACAATATTTAATAAGATGTTTAATATTTAAATATATTAAATATCCATGTAATCAAAGTAAAAACAGTTGGTTCTAAGACACCAACTCTATCAAAGATGATTAAATAAAAATAATAAAATAATAATGTATGCATAAAAAAATAGTACAATCTAAAATGGAAGAATAATAACTTGTATAATTTTAATAGGAAAAGATAAATTGAAAGCAATAATTCACATTTACTTATGGGTCTTTGTGTAGGTTCCGGGCGCAGCGGAAGCGCGTTGGTGGGTTTTCCCAACATTAATTTTAATGTTAAACAACGTTCAATCCAAGATCTATCACGATATAAAACGCCAAATCTTCGGAATAGAACGAAGAACGAAAAGAAAAGAAGAGTCCCGAAACCCTTTAGGAGGATCATCATATGTTGATTATAATTAATTTAATTAATGCATAAGAATTACCTCGTTGGAATTCTTTCTTCGTTGATGTGTTCAGTCACGATTCGGTGATCCGTTGTTGCGTCGTAGAATCCAAGGGTAGGATTCCTCTAGCGGTGATCCACACGTGTGTTACGTATCTCCGGACGTCGCCGAAGGGATCTTCGGGTGCTAGCGCGGAAGAACCTTCTCTTGCGAAGTCCGCCTTCGACCGCCTTGATCCGGTGGAGGATCTTGCTCTCGTAACTTGAGGGCGTTCTTGGTGGAAAGGTAATTCTCTCTTTGGCTTGAGAGTATTTCCAAATCCATTGTGCACAACAATGGCTCTAATTCTATGAGAATAATGTAATTGGGATTATAATACTTAGAATAATAAAATGAATTAATTGCCCGAAAGCATTTAATCATTTCATTTAATTCTTAGTAATATCACATGTCTTAATAATGACAGTTGACTATCATTATTACTTGACATGTGCCCAACGTATTACATTTAATATCATTTAATTAAATAAACAATATTTTCTCACGAATCCTGAAAAACAAACTACACGGCGTGTATATAAATATACATGGCGTGTACTTTTATTTTTTCATTTTATTTATTTCCTCCACAATATTTATTAGACCTTGAGTAATGACTATTTATTTCTCAAATAAATGTAACTGTATTACTCGCTAATAAATATATATTATTTCACCCACACTATATTCTCTCGAATAACTAGTGTCGAAAAAAATGCGATCAGGAATCCTTAAATAATTATTAAACCACAGTCTAGAATAATAATTATTTAACTTGTTAAATTAATATTTAACTGAGATACATGGACACACTTAGTGTGTGACCCTCTTGGCCTCTTTCTCAGTGGAATTAGGCTAAGCCTGCCTAAAGTCCAAGGTTAGCGTCTAGCAACATGCCAAGGCACCCATAGAGAAAGAAGTTAACGCCGCAATGACATGTCACCTCCTATGAACGCTTACCGTGTAATATAAACCGTTTGTATCGATATCTCCAATCAAGCGTGTTGCATGCTAGTGCCATCAACCCATGTGCTTGATTATTCTTTCTTTGACTTCCCAGAATTGAACTTGCCCATACCTTACCAAGGCCATGGATTTATTTAGGCTATATCAATTCCATCAAAGGGCCTGAGATATCTACTTCTGTTATGGAACGAAAGAGACAAATCCTTTCTCGCATTATCTATTAATGCGGTATTATCCATGACGCAGCCAACGTATCCTACCTCACTGCGAACAGTGTTTCGTCACAGTTTTCATCAATACATCTAAGTGCGTGAGTTGTAATACCCATTAAAAATAATCTTAAAGTATAAGGACCAATACACATGTCCGCAGATAGGAACATCCAATGCCACTATGAAATGTGGATTTCCTACTGGCGGGTCTCATTCTCATAATATCCTCCTGGATATTACCAAGGGCGCACACCATGAGAAGGTGCCTCAAAGTTTTATGAGTCCTCACCCCTAATGACCTATATTATTTGTGTCCCTCAAATAATATCATCCGGCCATAGAACATACATTCAAGAACAGTGTTATGGCACTTCTGGGTTCTCATCAAAGCATGGATCTGCTACGACCCTTTAATGAAACAGATGTCCTTAGGACATTATCACATGACATGTCGTGCAGAAGAAAAATCAAGATGTGATAAGGTTTTTATTTAATTAATAAAGTAAAAAGTAGTTGGTTCTAGACCACCAACTCCAACAGACTCCCACTTGGACTAGAGCTAACTGCTAACAACCTTTAACCCGCTATCTCTCACATGATATTCATGCTTCTGCTGAGATATGACTTTAGTCATGGGGTCTGCCATGTTCTCTTCCGTGGACACTCTGCTCAATGCAACTTCACCCCTTTGATAGAAATCCCTCAAGAGGTGATACTTCCGGAGTATGTGCTTTGTCCGTTGATGTGAACTTGGTTCTTTTGCAAGAGCCACCGCTGTAGTATTATCAAAATACAATGTAATGGGATCTTTACTGCTAGGCACCACATCAAGCTCCTGGAAAAAGTTCCGAATCCAGACAGCTTCTTTGGCTGCATCAGAAGCCGCTATATACTCAGACTACACTGTAGAATCGGCGACAACTGGCTGCTTTGAACTCTTCCAGCTCACAGCTCCTCCATTGAGACAGAAAACATATCCACATTGTGACTTCAGATCATTCTGATCTCTTTGAAAACCAGCATCAGCATACCCTTTGATGACAAGATCCTCATCTCCTCCATACACCAGGAACATGTCCTTAGTTCTTCTCAGATACTTAAGGATAGTCTAAATAGTAGTCCAATGCTGTTCTCCTAGATCTGCTTGATATCTTCCTACCATGTTCAGTGCATAGGCAACATCAAGCCTAGTACATAACATGGAATACATGATGGATCCTATAGCCGAAGCGTATGGGATCTTACTCATCCTATCTGTCTCTTATTGTGGCTGGGGACACATTTTCTTAGAAAGATGTAAGCCATGTGACACTGGAACCAATCCCTTCTTGGATTTTTCCATACTAAATCTCTTTAGTATCTGGTCAATGTATGCACCCTGACTTAGTCCAAGCAGCCTCTTGGATCTGTCATGAATGATCTTGATCCCTAGAATGTAGGCTGCTTCTCCTACGTCCTTCATGGAGAAACACTTGTTCAACCCGTCCTTAACTGACTGTAAGTCTGGTACGTCGTTTGCAATAAGAAATATGTCGTCAACATATACCACTAGGATGATGACCGCATTCCCATTAAACTGCTTATAAACACATGGATCACATTCGTTCTTAATGAAACAAAATTATTTTATGGCTTCATCAAATTGAATGTTCCATAACCTGGATGGTTGCTTCAATCCATAAATGGATTTCTGCAACTTGCAAACCCGTTTGGCTTCACCTGGTGTCACAAACCCTTCTGGTTGTGTCATATAGACATCTTCCTGAAGGTTCCTGTTAAGGAATGTTGTTTTGACATCCATCTCCCAAATCTCGTATTCATGGTAAGCTGTTATAGCAAGTATGATTCTTATAGATTTAAACATGGAAACTGGCGATAAGGTTTCATCATAGTCAATTCCTTGATGTTGTCTGAATCCTTTATCCACTAGCCTTGCTTTATAGGTGCTAACTTGACCTTCCATGTCCAGCTTTCTTTTGAATACCCATTTACATCCAACAGGCTTTACATCAACTGGCTCATCGACCATAATCCAAACTTGGTTTTGATCCATGGAATCCATATCAGAATTCATAGCTTCTAGCCATATTGTATCTTCTGAGATTTCTACTGCTTCCTTGTAGGAGAGAGGTTCATCATTGTTCAACAATAATGATTCACCATCTTCGGTGACTAGGAAACCAAATCTCTCTGGTTCCCTTACCTCTCTTGAGCTCCTACATAGTACTTGTGTTTCTGGAACCTCTTCCACGGGGACCTATGGAACTTGTTCCTATACCAACTCCTGTGTATCTTGAGAATCAACTTTGTTGAAGTCAATATTTCTCCCACTATCCTTCTTGAGGATGTGCTCCCTCTCAAGAAAGACGGCTTGTTTGGCGACAATCACTTTCTTTTCTTGAGGGTTATATAGGTAATATCCTTTTTTTTCTTTGGGATATACTATAAAGATACACTTCGTGCCCCAGGGTGCTAGTTTGTTGCCTGATAAGGCCTTAACAAATGCCTCGCATCCCCATACACGTGTGTGTGACAAAGTGGGTTTGCTTCCATTCCATAACTCGGATGGAATTCCATTTTCCGCCTTAGTTGGTACTTGGTTTAATGTGTATGCTGCAGTTTGTAATTCATATCCCCAAAAGGATAATGGAAGATCCGCATGACTCATCATCGACCTCACCATGTCCAACAAGGTGCGGCTCCTCCTTTCACTAACACCATTCCACTGTGGTGTATAAGGAGGAGTGAGCTGAGATAGAATCCCAGACTCCCGTAGAAGATTGATTAACCCTTGGTTCAGATATTCTCCACCTCGATCCGATCGAAGCTTCTTTATCTTCTTACCAAGATAATTCTCTACTTCATTCTTGAATTCCTTAAATTTCTCTAAGGACTCTGATTTATACCTCATTAAGTAGACAAAGCCATATCTACTCAAATCATCAGTAAAAGTAATGAAGTAAGAATATCCACCTCTAGCTTCTACTGGAAATGGTCCACACACATCCGTGTGTACCAATCCTAGAAGCTCTGTGGCCCTTTCACCTTGTCCACCAAAAGGCGACTTGTTCATTTTTCCTTATAAACAAGTGTGACATCTATCAAGTGGTTTTAGCTCAGTAGAGTCTAAATAGCCATATTGGAAGAGCATTTTCAAATGCTTCTCGTTCACATGACCAAGGCGGTGATGCCATAACTGGGTGATGTATGAGTCATGTGAGTTTGTTTCGTTATCGATTGCCAACACTTGGTTTTCATAATTCAATACATACAAACCATTATTTGAATGTTCCATACCATAACATACATTGTTCTTATAAAAGAGAGAACCCTTATTTCCAAATTTGAAAACAAATCCATCAATATCCAAACAAGATACAAAAATTATGTTCTTGGTAACACTAGGCACATAAAAACAGTTATGTAAAACCAAAATCATCCCAGTCGGCAATGAGAGGTGGTAGTCACCAAGAGCCAATGCAGCCAGCCTTGCGCCATTGGTAGCTCAAAGATCCACCTCTCCTCTGGCAATCTTTCTAAATCTACTTGGTTCCTTCATTTGAATACAGATGTGATCCCCACAAGATGTATCTAATACCGAATGTATATAAATATAAAGATTGCACTCGATAACTAATGCACCTTTAGCATCCCCACGCTTCTGGGTCGAGTTCCTCTTCCAGTGGACCTGGTTGCCACATGCAAAACACACTGCTTCCCGTTCCTTGCCTTGCCTCTGGATCTTCCCCTTCTTGGAGGGACGGTTCTCTGGGGCTTCAGACCATTTATAAGTCTTTGGCCCCTTTTCCTTGTCCTTCCTTTTCTTGTTCACCATAAGGACCGTGGTTTTTTCACGCCCCATGTCTTTATCTACCTGGCGAATCAAGGTCAGAAGCTCCGACAGACTCTTCTCATTGCCGCTCATGTTATAGTTGACAATAAAGCTAGAGAAGGTCTTGGGAAATGATGATAGGATGAGATCTGTACGCAACTCATCCAGGAATTTAATCCCTAAGATGTCCAAGTGTTCAATGTAGCCAATAAGCTTGACTACATGAGGCCTAGCTGGTGAAGACTCTCCAATCTTCGTGGTAAACAAAGCATTAGAGATATCATACCTCTCTTGTCTCGCCTTCTCTTGGTAGAGATCTTTAAGGTGAGACATAATTATATACGCGTCCATGTTTTCATGTTGCTTCAAGAGCTCATTAGAAATGGACGATAGCATGAAACACTGGACATCTATGGAATCATCCATGTGTTTCATGTAGAGAGATAATTCCTCATCACTAGCCTCTTTCCCAGGCACAACTGGAATAGGATCTTCCAACACATATAATTTCCTTTCGTGGCGAAGGACGACGCGTAAATGCCTCTGCCACTCTTGGAAATTGGTGCCGGTGAGAATGTTTTCTTTTTCGAGTATGGTGTGTAATGATATATTTGAAGTCATTTTCTTGACGTTTCTACAAATTAAGATGAGCAAAGGTTTAGTACTTTATTACAAAAATTGAGACAAATAAATAAATTAATACTTATTAGTCTCCCACTATTTTATCTAAATTCAATAGCCCTCACCATTGACTTCAGAATATTCTGTTGTGTGAATATTCTAGTGGCAAGGATCCATATTTCCCTTCGCATTACCCCAACTAGGGTTGGTCAAGCAACTTGAAGGGTTTTAGGTAGGCATTCCAAATTCCAACTGCATTAACTCGCAGCTCTTTGATCCACTGAGTGGACTCCCCAATCCTGAAATCCTTTTGGGATTTCCTCAACCTTTGCCTCTTGGTCACACCAAGTCCTGCTGTGGCAGTCAACCCTTGATGGGAACCAAGTCAAGTCAACCCAAAACCTAGAATTAGAATTCCCCGATAATTGAAAGCACCCCAACCAGGGTTGTTCAAACACTTTGAACTATGGTTCGATTCTAACCAAGATTATGGAAGGCTATGCCGACTTAATATTTATTTTGAGGGATTTAATCCTTATACGTAAATTTCAATTTTATTATCTTTGATTACATGCTTGTTAATATTAAGTGGGATATACTTAAGTGATTAACCATGTCTAAGATAATATTTACGTATAAGCCGGTTTTATTTTAGTTCCATCTTGCATGCTCATCTAATTCATTAATAGTGTGATCGTGATAACACACCACAATAAATAAACCATGCAACTGACAGAAATAAAATAAATGGTACGATCATGAGTTTTCTATTGGTTAGTTTATCTAGCAGTTGATAAACTAACCCAAGACCTAGGGAAGAAACACCTTGACCCTTTTGGGTTCATGTTTACAGCTTTCCACCTATCCACCTTTGTATCTCCTTGGATTGGTTTCACCTTGGCTCCTGACTTGAGCCGCCTCCACTAGCTTGGGAGCTCCATCCATTACATATGCATTTATCTCACACGCAGGTGAGGGGTAAAAAGGGTTTTTACATAAAAGAATCCTTGGGCGCGCAGGCCCTACATATTAATGAGGAGATGGCTCACAGTCCAACAAATTTAATTTAAATAAATAAATTAAAAGAAACCATTCACATACAAAGGTATCGGTCTAGCTCATGATCATCCATATATGCAATGATATTTACGCATAAATAAAACTAGCATTCAATTCATTAATCGTTATTGTTAAAGATAAATCATGCTCGAATCAATTAATTTTCTTTAATTAATCAATACTTTTATCTTAAATCCATTTTCTGAATTTCCTTGAGATTCTCATCCATCATAATTTTAAACAAATGAATTCATTTAAAATTATCCTTGTACGTAACTTATACCTTGGAGGCAACCTGGTGAATTCCCATTTATTACGCAGATGTTAAATTAAACACATATATATAAAACACCTATCACGTGTTGTGCCTCAACTTTACGCTTGCACCATGGTACACATTTGAAGGGTTTGTATAATATAATAATAAATTTTAATAAATCAGCGTAATTTGGGTGAGTACATGGCATGTAGTTCCGACTACACGGCGTGTACTTTTCCTAACCGTCCATCCGAAGTACACGCCCGGGGATAGGGTGTGTTAATGTACTTCGGAAATTTTCGGAGTACACGGTGTGTATAGTGGGACACACGCCCTGTAGTTTCCGCGTTATACAGTTTCCAGCCAGACAGGCCGTGTCTAGAGTACCCGACCCAACACTGACCCGAAGGGACTACACACTGTGTTCATTGGACCACACAGCATGTATTCCGGAAACCGTGTGCCACCTATTTCTGGTCAACATACGGTGTCTTAAATTCTTTGAAAGAATCCAATACACGGCCTGATATGGAGGATCAGTCAATGCATTGAACCTAGACTACACGGCGTGTACTTCTGAATACACGTCGTGTATTCTGGTGTTATACGTCCAGAAACGTTTGGCTCCTCTGGATGAGTTCCTCTATTTTATTTTAATCAAAATTAAAAGAAAAAATCTTTTATCTGAGGTGAACAAGAAAAGAGGGAGGAAGAATGGATCTTGATATTCAGATTTCTAGAATGATTAAACTTGAATTGAAATAACTAAATTATTAAATGCGTAAATTACCAACTAAAAACTAAATAATTATAATCAACGATATGACCCCTCTGATACCACTTGTAGGTTCCGGGCGCAGCAGAAGCACGTTGGTGGATTTTCCCAACTTTAATTTTAACGTTAAACAACGTTCAATCCGAGATCTGTTACGATATATAATGCCGAATCATCGGAATATAACGAAGAACGAAAAGAAAAGAAGAGTCCCAGAACCCTTGAGTAGGATCATCATATGTTGATTATAATTAATTTAATTAATGCATAAGAATTACCTCATTGGAATTCTTTCTTCATTGATGTGTCCGGTCATGATTCAGTGATCCTTCGTTGCGTCGTATAATCCAAGTGTAGGATTCCTCTAGCGGTGATCCACACGTGTGTCACGTATCTCCGGACGTCGCCGAAGGGATCTTCGGGTGCTAGCGCGGAAGAACCTTCGCTTGCGATGTCCGCCTTCGACCACCTTGATCCGGTGGAGGATCTTGCTCTCATAACTTGAGGGCGTTCTTGGTGGAAAGAGAATTCTCTCTTTGGCTTGAGAGTATTTCCAAATCCGTTGTGCACAACAATGGCTCAAATTCTATGAGAATAATGTAATTGGGATTATAATACTTAGAATAATAAAATTAATTAATTGCCTGAAAGCATTTAATCATTTCATTTAATTCTTCGTAATACCACATGTCTTAATAATAACAGTTGACCATCATTATTACTTGACATGCGCCCAACGTATTACTTTTGATAACATTTAATTAAATAAACAATATTTTCTCACGAATCCTGAAAAACAAACTACACGGCATGTACTTTTATTTTTCATTTTATTTATTTCCTCCACCATATTTATTAGACCTTGAGTAATGACTATTTATTTCACAAATAAATGTAACTGCATTTCTCGCTAATAAATATATATTATTTCACCCACACTATATTCTCTCGAATAACTAGTTTCGAAAAAAATGCGATCAGGCATCCTTAAATAATTATTAAACCACAGTCGAGAATAATATTTATTTAACTTGTTAAATTAATATTTAACTGAGATACATGGACACACATAGTGTGTGACCCTCTAGGCCTCTTTCTTAGTGGCATTAGGCTAAGCCTGTCTAAATTCCAAGGATAGCATCTAACAACATGACAAGGCACCCATAGAATGAAAGTGATGTCCAAAATCCTCTAAATAACATTATAAATCATTATCATACCCCCCATACCTCCCGAATCTCAACCATTGAAAGGACCAAAAGGCCCATTTCCATTTCTCAAACTTATCTATTGGGTCAATCCCCTCGACATTTGACCATATTATAATACTAGACCACTACTGCCTGTGCTACTTATAGATGATGACTAGGATTCATTCCTATTAAAAAATGAGAATCCCAAAAACTACCATCTTGGAATGTTATAAAATTTTATTTAATTAATTACATTTTAAGTTCCCAAATTCACCCCAATTTTATCAAAAAAACATGCATGATTCTTGTACCTCTCTCGGGTCTCTACCCTTCATACAGAACCACCTCACATTGTCATTTTGTAAGCTCATAGTCCTTGGATAAGATCATGGAGGACTCAAAAATTGCTTGTACTAGTTGGTATTTGTGAACTATGTCACACACATCGATCAACTAGAACTGCCTCCATACCAACCCATGCAATCCTCATAGTGAAAATATTTGAAATCCATCTAATCCTTCAATGAAAAACTTGGATACCACTATGTCATGACCCCCTCCTTCTATAGTTACACCTACTATGTCAGTAATGAAATAAGATCCATAATGAACCTAAAATCCTACCATCATTAGGTTGGAGTTTAGCAACTAAAACCAAGGGTATAAAAAATTCTCACATATAGATGGAATTACCCTCTAAAAAATAAGAATAAATAGATAGGATAAATTAAAAAAGTAAACTCCATTGAATAATATATATTTAAACCAAAATCAAACCAAATTTATTGAAAATTTTGACAGATACAAATACGAGTCTCAAAAAGAAAACTGAAAGTTAGATTATATGAGAATAACTTAACAAAAACTCAAAACCCAAGCTAGTAATGATGAAATCGGTTCTCAAAGTCCAATTGGAAATGTAAAAAATATTTTTCATATAAAGAGTGTGAGTATAACATGTATACTCAGTAGGATCATATCTGATGTTTCTCATACACCTGTGAAAAGAGCATATTAATTCACTAGTGGATGAAAATAAGAACCAAATTGCACCAAACCATGTCAACTAACCAAACCCATATTCATCATAAAAAACCACACCAAATAATATATCCAATATAATAGTTATAATGGCCAAGAATTCTATAAATTATATTCCATTTTTAATGAATAAATATATTATTAAAATTGTAGTTATAGAAAAAACTTGCAATATTTGGTTAATTTGGATGGTTATGAAATATAGCACGTTATATTTAAAAGACTAGTATGCATCTTAATGTTATAAATCTTGGGTTGATCCTACCCTCACACCATAAATCCAATGTTGGTTTGAGGGGAGTTTCCAAATTTATATGCATATAAATATAAGAATATCACTTTAAAAACCCAATCTTTTTTTTCTCCTGTGACACAGCCGATGGTTTAGGTTATGGCTGAACCCTTCCCCCTTTCTCCCCAATCTCAATTTTCACAAAAATTCTTGTCCTGTGAGAATGATGTTATTTTGGTTCGGCTTTCTTCCCTAGAGTTCATTCAAGGTTATAGGATGATGGATCTCTCCTTGGTTTCTCATTTCGGGAAGCGCCTCCCCTCAATGAATGTCTTTGATAGATTCATTTCCACTACATGGAAGTTACATGAAAAGGAAATTATCGGGCTTCTTGATTCGAGTCACATATTAATCCAATTTGAAAATGAAGAAGTCATAATCCACACTTTGTCCAATGATCCGAGAGTTTATTTAGTTTTTCCATTTTCCCTAGTTAGACTATCTCCAACCCACACTATTTTAGCCTGAAAACGCTAAAATAATGCAGTGAATCTGCTCTACCCAAGTGAAATTTTCAGGACTATTTTGAAGTAAAACTACAGTAACACACTATATTTGAGTCACCATTATTCATGCACTATCTTCTTTTCAAGATTTAGCACAAAATATGGCACTGGATGGAGATCCTTCCACTATTTATATGCTATTTTAGAGTAATGGGTACTGCATTTTAATGATTCACATTGGAGATGATATTAGATGGTCATTTGATTTTCACATATAATACAATTATCCTGTGATAGTGATATGGATATCTCTTCCTAGCCTTCCCCTAAATTTTCAAAATCCAGAGATCATTCGCTTGATTAGAAATATTGTGGTACATTTTCTCTACTCAGACACCCTTACCTACACAGCTTTTCATGTGGTCTGTCTGATGATTTGTATTGAAGTCGATGTCTCTAATACCCCACTGGATTAAATCTTCATTAATGTTAAGGGAAAACTAAAGTGGTATCAAAATTTATTCTATGAATCATGGGTTTTTATTTATTCAGTTTTTTGGCATCTTGGTTATGATGTTAGTAGATGTCGGTGTGGAGTGGGTTTCAATTCTCGTGAGGTCTCTCCTTCTGTGGTAGAAGATTTAGGAAATACTAGACTCTCTAATTCTAGTATAGTGTGAAAATTGGATGAGGTGGACCCTCTCTGATTTATCAAGATAGGAATTCCTTCAATCACCCAGAATGAATCGTTACAGAGGATTTCTAAACCATGAATAGAGGAGGTGGGTTGGGAGGTGGCCCGACAGGCTGGTTCGGTGTGGCTCGGGCCGGCGCGGGCCAGCGGTGTTTGGCTGGGGCACACGGGAGGCCGGCGGAGGTGCGGCCAGGCACGCAGTTGGCCAATAATGGTTCAGCCCACAGAGCCGGCTCGATCGGGGCACCAAAATGCCGCGGGGGTGGCGTGGTTCGCGGAGCCACAGGAAGCACGACCGTTTCCTGTGCCTTCATCGCCTTCAACACCGCTTCATCGCCATGATGAGAAACAACACAATCAAGAGCATCTGAGGGTTCAGGCCATGTTGGTTGGGCCCGCACCCTCCACATTTAGGGTGGTAACAATTGGCTCATCAAAGGGTAATAATGATGAACAACTATTGTTTTACAACCACACAACGATTCCTTTCCAATCCAAATAAGAGGGAAAGAAAAAAAGGAAATTTACACAAAATAAACGCCCTACCTTTGATCATCGTTCATCGTTCGTTTATGGAGTCGCATAAAGTAGACGAAGAAGATCTTCATTCGTCGTGTCCGCCATGCACTTCCAAACCAGAGCTGGGTCAGCTCATTGACGACGATGTGGAAGTTGGTCGTTGAAGACATCTCGTGACAGTTGAAGCTTCGAGGAAGAAGTTGAAGAAGGTCGGTGTTTTTCGTTGTTCATCCTTCATTGGGATATGGGGTTCTTCATTGGGAGATTTCTCCCAATAATCCTCCTCTCAATGCTGCCACCAATATGAATATGCCAAAAAAATAATAGATTGTAATATCCTATTAATTTTTGTCACAATATTTAAATTGGACTAATTAATTAGGTAGGCTTCCCTTAATTAATTCAAGGGGTTGGCACAAGGAATTAATTATTGGAGGTGAAGAGGCTCTCCCTCATTAATGAGTGAGAGTTGAGAGGTTTTACAATACTCCATCAATAGGGGTAAGCCCCATGTGGTCCCCACGTCGTAACCTCTAGTGGGAGGTTATGTTTAAGTGGGCCCCACCACCATCACCTCTCAAGGGAGGTTAAGGTGTGGTGGTCCCACCTCCAACTTCCATGAGGAGGTTTTAACCACCAAACACCCACATAGTGTCTCAAATAAAATAAAGTGAAGCTCACTTTATTTTATTATTTTTTCAAGAAAACCCAAAAGCTATCTTTTAAACTCTACCGACTGTCATTGAAGTGAAAGTATTCTTAAGAGAATACCGAAACTGCAAGTTCAACGGTGCCCTTCGATTTCAATTTTTAGAACTGGTTCCAAATTTATAAAAACTCACTCATACGTTTACTGAACGTACCCAAACAAAACTTCAGAAATTGATTCCGGGCACACCAGGCCTTGGAATCATGCATTGTCAATTTTTGCGGACTCGTAAAAAATCCATGCATTTAGGAAAAAAAATCCATGTAATTTCTGGGTCTTTAAATTCTCCTTACCTCAGGGAATTACGTCCCTGTAAGTTACAACTCGAACTAAGGGAACAAATGGGGGTATTAAGCATGCATCTGAGCATCCCGCTCCCATGTTCTCTCCAAGAGGTTCTTGTGCTACCAGCGAATGCGCACCAGAGGTATCGACTGTCCACATAGGACCCGCTCCTATCGATCCTCAATCTCCCCTGAAACGTCTATAAAATTCACCCCATCATCGACGTCCAACTCTCTATGGTGGATGATGTGAGAAGGGTCATGCACGTATCTCCTTAGTTGGGATACGTAGAAGACATCATGCACCCGGTGCAACTGAGATAAATAAGATAAGAGTTATGACACCTCTCCAATCCTACTGAGGACCTATAATGGTCGGATGAATCTTAAAGATAACTTACCACCTCGGCCAAATCTTTGTAGACCTCGTCGAGGTGAGACCCGAAGAAAGACATGCTCGCCATCCTCGAACTCTAGAGGTCTCCGTCTCCTGTCAGCATAAGACTTCTACTAGATCTATGCAGTCTTCATCCTCTCCTAGATGATCTGAACCTTCTCTTTGGTAGCATGTACCATCTCTGATCTCACTAGTGCTGACTCCATAGGGTCTGTCCAGCACAAGGGTGATCTGCAAGGTCGCCCGTATAACGACTCAAAAGGTGTCATCCCTATGGTGGAGTGATAGCTATTATTGTATGAAAACTCCACAAAATGGTAATTGATCCTCCCAAATGCGACCAAAGTTGAGGAAAAAAGCACAGAGCATGCCCTCGAGGTTCTGAATGGTCTGCTCAGTCTGACCATCTATCTAAGGATGGAAGGCAGTGCTCAAACGAAGCTACATCTAGAAATCCTCCTACAACCCCTTCCATAGTCGAGAAGTAAAGGGTGCATCATGATCAGAGATAATAGTATAAGGTACTCCATGTATCCACACAATCTTCTGCACATATATGAATCCCAATATCTCTATTGAACCCTTCTCTCTGATTGGACAGAAGTGGGCCGACTTGGTGAGTCGGTCAACGATCACCCAAACCGAGTCGTGACCCATGGATGTGCGTGGAAGTCCCATCATGAAGTCCATATATATCCCATCCTAAAGGATGAACCATTTCTACTGGTACCTAATGCTTCACCTTCAATTGCTTACAAGTGAGGCATTGAGACATAAACTACACTACTGCCTTCTTCATAACTGGTCACCCATGCTGTCGTCGGAGGTCCTGATACATTTTTTCCACTCCTGGATGTATTGCTATAGGGGAAATGTGGAACTCCCTCAACACTTCCTCCTGAAGTGACACTGGTACCATGGTACGTCCTCTGAAGAGGATGACATGCTCCCCGCCTTCTGAAAATCATCAGGTACCTGCCCTGTGGATATCTGAGCACGTCGTGTCTCGCAGTCAGTGTCCCCATGTTGTGCTTCCCTGACTTGCTGAAGGAGTGGAGGAGTGACTGTAAGAGACTGAAGGAAGACTACTCCATCTCTATCCATAAAGGATATCTGTAAAGTAGCCAGCTACTCTGTCGCCTCGCCTAGAAGCTGTATACCAGACCTCCTGTTGTGTGCATCTGCAAAAATGTTCTCCTTTCCAAGAGTGTATACTATCTTGAATTCATAGTCCTAGCGGAAATCAAGAAAACGTCATTGTCTCAGGTTCAGGTCCTTTTGAGAGAAGATATACCTGAGACTCTTGTGATCAGTGTAAATGGTAAAACGTTCGCCCATCAGATAGTGTCGCCACATATTCATGGAAAAGATCACTGCTGCTAACTCCAAGTCATGGGTAGAACAGTTCTACTCATGATGTCTCAGCTACCGAGAACCATAGGCGATCACTACTCGCTCCTGCATCAGGACACACCCGGGTCTGTTCCCTGATGCGTCATAGTAGAATATGTACCCTATGCCTTCCTCTAGAAGCCTCGAGATGGGGGGTACTAGTCAGCCTCTACCTCTACTCCTGAAAGATCTCTCGGAATCTCTCCAATCATACGAAGGGTTGTCCCTTATTCGTCAAGGCTAATAGTGGTTCTAAAACTCTAGAAAAGTATGGCATGAACCTCCAGTAGTAACCAACCAACCTAGGAAACTTCGTACCTCTATCACACTCCTGGGTGGATCCCAAGAATGTACCTCCTCAAACTTTGCTAGATCCACTGCAACTCCAGCCTCTGAGATGACATGTCCCAAAAAGTGAACCTCTTAGATCCAAAACTGGCACTTCAAGAGCTTAGCATAAAGCTGGTGCTCTCGGAGTGTGCCCAGTACTATCCGCAAATGGTAGGCCTGCTCCTCCTCAGTAGTCGAGTAGATCAGTTTGACGTCGATGAAGACTATGGAAAATCGATCGAGGTATGGCTGTAAAATTCTGTTCATGTGTCCCATGAACACTTCTGGAGCGTTGGTTACACTAAAAGGCATAACCAAGAACTCGTAGTGGTCATACCGACATCTAAAGGTTGTCTTCCGCACATCCTCATCTCGAACTCTGAGCCGGTGATAGCCTGATCTCAGGTCCATCTTTGAGAACTACTGTGCTCCCTTCAGCTGATCAAAGAGGTCATCAATCCTTGGGAGTGGGTACTTGTTCTTCACATTCACCTGGTTTAGGTGACGGTATTCGACACAAATCCTCAAGCTCTCATCCGCCTTCTTGGTGAACAGAATCGGGGCTGCGAAGGGAGAAACACTGGTCCAGGTGAATCCCTTCCCCTGCAAGCCCTCTAGCTATACCTACAGCTCACGAAGCTTCACGAGAGCCATTCGATACACTGGGGTAGATATTAGTGATGTCCTGGGGTACATGTCAATGTAGAAGTCCACCTCTCTACAAGGATGTAGACATGTGACATCATCAGGGAAAACATCCGCGTACTTGTCTACCACTACAGGATAAGTCGGACTCTCCACTTCAACTAATCTGAGTGTAAGGCAAGCCAACTAATGAGTGATTAGTTTCACCCTCCTCTGAGTAAGTTTTTCATGTGCTACAAAGGCTCCCTTCACACTGGTGAAGGTGAACTTGATCCCATCCGTGTGGACACACCGCACTTTGCACCTAATACAGTTGATCTGAGCATGGACTGTAGATAACCAGTCCATACCCAAGATGACATTGTAAGGATTCAACGTTGCTACTAGAAGATCCTAGACGATGCTCTTGCCTCCTAGAGTAAGCTCACACTACCGGAACTAGTGTATAATCATCGATTCTGCTCCTGTAAGAGTCTCTAGCCGTAAGGATTGAGCCAATGGCTCCGTCGGAATCTCCGAGCTTCGAACGAGGGCAGTGGCAATGAGAGAGTGACCGGTACCTGTGTCTATAAGAACTACAGCTAAGGTGTAGTAGACATAGATCGTACCTGAAATCATATCTAGAGCGCTATGATTGTAAGCCTCAGCTGCCTGAAGCTGAGCTCTAGCCCTTCCACCCGCTCCCATGCAGTCAGGGTGGACCTCTTGGTGGTGGTGGCGGTAACACCTCGAAACGTCACCCACCGCTAGCTGCTCGACTAGATCCTCTACCACGTCTGCCTGCGTCTTGTAGACCGCCTTGATCGAATCTCTATGCTTGCCTGGGCGATCCTTCGACCGTCTGCTGATCATTCGAACAGTGGGTTGGACAGTCACAAGCCATGTGACTATGCCCGCCGCATGAGTAACAATGCCCGCTCCTGGCATGTGTGTCTATGCCCCAGGTGCCCCATACAACCGATCTTGAGTCATGCAGTCATCCACCTACGGGTCTGGTCCTCTTGGACCTCTACGGCATCTGTCTACTTCCATCTACAGAAGACTCCACCGCATGTCGACTAGTGGTGGGTCTCACTGCCGGAGACCGCTCAGCAAAGAAACTCTCCACTAAGATAGCTCGCTCCAACACCTCTACATGTGTCGAGATGCTGAGGGAGATCATCAAAGCCCTGATCTCTTGCCTCATCCCCTACTCAAAGGTATGGGCCTTGAATAATGGGTCTCATACCATATCTTTGGAGTATCATGTGAGGTCGATAAACCTCGCTGAGTATTGTTCCATGGTCATGCTACCCTGTAGTAGGTGAGGTAGCTCCTGTATGCGCACCTCATGAAGAGTCGCTGGGACAAACTCTGCCTGGAATAGGCTCTCGGAGTCTGCCCAGAGAAGCGTCATCTTGTCATGAACCTAAAGCATCAAGCTCCACCATCTGCCTGCTGCTGCCTGTAGAAGACTAGCAGCAAGAATCACCATGAAGTATGCTGGTGTCCCTACCAGTCTAAAGACTCTCACCAAAACCTCCAGCCAATCCTCTGCTGCCAGCAAGTCCATCTCTCCCCTAAAATTGGGTGGCCTTTGGTGCTGGAACTCATGCAATGTGATCAAGTGGTGTGCATCGTCTGCTGTTGGGGTTGGTGCCATCAGTGGCCCAATGGGGTGTGGTACCGCTGGTGGCTCCACTGGAAAAGGGCCCTACACTGAGGCATTGTCACTTGGTGGGTTGTCAGTGCGTACAAATCTCAGAACACTCACTGGTCGTCTGCGGGGAGGCATTCTAAAAGAAACAGATGCGACATGGTCAAAAGATTATACCTGGTGAGCTGACCCGGTTGAGCGGACTTAAAGAAAACCTTTGAAAACACGCACGCAATCAGTGTTTTCGTGCACTGAGTCATAAATCATTAGACATGGTCCTGATGTATGGATTTGTTGGCCTCCGCACTAATATTGGACTCCATGAACCGAGAACCACACTCTGTACCCTTAAAACTATTTCTTCATAGAAAATAAAGATCATAGTCCTAAGTTCTGTGTTAGAACCTACTCCATTGATACCAATTTTTCACGACCCGTCCCTCGGGGCCCATGCTGTGACTACCCCAAACCTACATTCCATAGGCCAGGGGCTTGCGACCAGAACCAAAGGAATAAATCCCTAAACTGGGAAGGCATTGCCTTTATAACTTGAAAACGCACACAATAGAGTAAGAGATAGAAGCAAATCACTAAGTAAAACTGTATACAAAAGAGTGCTGAAAAGTAAAGGGTCTAGAATACAAGCCCAACAGGATAGTACAAGTACAACTAAAAAAGAAGTACAACTAAATAAAAGTAAAACAGCTGCTAAATCGTCCTCTGGGAAATCCTAACTGAAGGGTAGGTATAGATAGCATCCACAAAGCTCCACATCCATATGTATCCTCTGTGTACCATCACACCGTGTGGTCCACCTCTGGGTACTGTCTAATCCTACTACTCTCGGCCTCAGTCAGCGATGTCCATCGTCTGCAACCAACACAATGAGGTGTGGGCATAGCCCATGCAAGGGTGAGTATTACAACACTTAGTAGGGACCCCGAGACCCTCAAGGTCTCACAAAATATTACAAGGATAAATCACAAATTATGAAATCAATTGATAACCCCACTTAGGTATATGCCCATACATATACCTAAGTAATCAATTAATCCATATCAGTCATGTGGTAAACACAAAAGTTACTGACTCGGCTCAACCATGATTTTATTCTAGGGGTAGTATCAATCTGAACCATCGGCTGCTGGAGAAATTCACCTCTATCGAGTACAGTGGGCCTGCCGCATCACACAGAGGCGCTTCCCACTAACCTTGGACTGCTGCGGTACTTTTCATGTCGAGTACCATGGGTCTTCCATGTCACACAGAGGCGCTCCCCACTGTGGGTCTACTGCGCCACACATAGGTGCTCCCCCTCATAGCCTACTGAGGTACTCCTCCTGTCGAGTACCATGGGTCTGCTGCGTCACCAAGGCGCTCCCCAATGTGGGTCTACCACGACACCAAGGCACTCCCCACTGGGCCAGTAGAGTCAGTCCGAGTCAAATGGTTAGCAGTCGTCAGGTCTCATCCAACTCCAAGGTTCCCACACAAATTCTCACTCGTCCCTGGTAGATCCGCTCCACAAGCTACTAGTCAATGCTCCAACTACCATGAAGTACCATGAAGAAGTATCTCAATAGTCTGCCACATCATATAGGTCTCAACGCAATAGATTGTGCGTCAATCGGACACCCTGTCTGTGAATTATTAGCCTTTTAGTCCTGGGGGCCCGGTTGGATTCGTGCACTATCCAACCTGACCGTATCTCAACTAAACCCTGAACTCCAATGGGGTATACTCAAAGTGACCGTCGTGCTCCAAGAATACCATCACTGCTGATGGTTCGTCCAACGATCGTCTGGTGCCAAAGATATGGCCAAGAGAAAGTAAAGGCCGGTAGTGGTCCTGAGTCCAGTCTGACATGATCAGACCGACTCATCTCATCTTAGTCTGGGCTGACCCGGCCTTGGTCGATCTGGTCAGACCTGTTGGGTCTTTTCTAACCCATTGTGTAGGCCAGCCTATTAGGTTTGGCCAGGCCCGCTAGGCCCAGCCCAGCAGGTCGCGTGGGCAGTTCGGACCAGGCTCGGGGCCGGTTCAACCTGGAGCGTCGCGAGGGCGCAGCCCGGTGTGGCTCCACCCGGAGGGCGCGGCGGGGCCAGTTCTTCCAGGGCGCCGTGAGGGGGGCCGGGACATCGGCTCGGCTGGGTGTCCACGAGGAGTCTAGGACACCGGCTCGGTCGGAAGGCCGCAAGGGGGCTAGGACATCTGGTCGACTGAGTGGCCGCAAGGGGGCCGGTTCATGGAGGTGCGTGGGGCACGCACGGAGGCCGGCAGGCAGGCCAGTTTGAGGAGGCGTGTGATCAGGCGGTCAGGCGGGCGACTAGGCAGAGAATGACTAGGTGGGTCGGCGGGCGGCCACGCCGGGCGCAACCTGTCGGGCACGCAGCTCGGGCAGGTAGGTCGGCGGGCAGCTGGGAGGTGGTCGGGCATGCCAGTTCGGCGCGGCCCGAGCCGTCGTGGGCCGGCAGTGTTCGGCCCGGGCACACGGGAGGCCGGCAGCGGTGCGGCCGGGCACGCAGGATTCCAGCGGGGGTTTGGCCCATGAATCCATCTCGGTTGGGGCACAAGAACGCCACAAGAGCGGCACAGTTCATGGAGGCCATGGGAAGTGCGGCCTTTGCCCGTTCCTTCATCGACATCAACGATGCTTTGTCTCCATGCTGATAAAAAACACAAACAAGATCAATGGAGGGGTATGTACTTGTTTTTTTTGCCCGTACCCTCCGCGTTTAGGGTGGTAAAACTTGGCTCATCAATGGGTAAGAAATATGAACAACTATTGTTTTACAACCATGCAACGATTCATTTCCAATCCAAATAAGAAAAAGAGAAATGGAAAGTTACACAAAATAAACCCCCAACCTTTGATCGTCATTCTTCGTTTGTTGACGGAGTCACGGAAATTATACGAAGAAGATCATAATTTTTCATGTCGGCCACACACTTCCATATCGGCTCATTGACGACGATGTGGAATTCGGTCGTTGAAGACATCTCACGACGGTTGAATCTTTGAGGAAGAAGTCAAAGAAGGTTGGCGTTCTTCATTCTTCTTCCTTTGTTGGGAGACAGGGTTCCTTGTTGGGAGCTTTCTCCCAATAATCCTCCTCTAAATTCTTCCCCCAAAATGAATATTCCAACGAAATAATATATTGAAATATCCTATTAATTTTTTGGCAAAATATTCAAATTGGACTAATTAATTGGGTAGGCTCCCCTTAATTAATTCAAGGAGTTAGAACAAGGAATTAATAAAGGGAGGTGAAGATGCTCTCCATCATTAATGAGGGAGAGTGGAGAAGTTTTACTCTCCTCCATCAATAGGGGTTAAGCCTCGTGTGGTCCCCACATCGTAACCTCTCTGGGGAGGTTATGTTCTGGTGGGCCCTACCACCATAACCTCTCATGGGAGGTTAAGGTGTGGTGATCTCACCTCCAACTTCCATGAGGATGTTTTAACCACCAAACACCCACATGGAGGCTCAAATAAAATAATGTAAAGCTCACTTTATTTTATTTTTTTTAATGAAAATCCAAAAGCTATATTTTAAACTCGACCCACTACCGTCGAAGTAAAATTATTCTTAAGAGAATATTGGCGCTGCGAGTTCAACGGTTCCCTCGAATTTCAATTCTGAGAATCGGTTCAAAAGTTATAAAAACTCGCTCGTACGTTTACTGAACGTACCCAAACAAAACATTAGAAATTGATTCCAAGCACATCGGACCTCGGAATCATGCGCCGTCAATTTTCACAGACTCGTAAAAAATTCTTGTATTTAAGAAAAAAAATCCACAGAATTTCCGGGTATTTACAAATAAACCAATGCATTATGGGTTTAATGGTATGATAATGATTAATTTGTTAGTTGAAACTTGAAAAGGAATTAAAAAAATTATGATGACGATTGGTAGTTCAGACCCAAATAATAAATGATTGTTGTGGTAATGAAATTTTTATTTAATGTGTCATGTGATTAATTTTTATGTACTCATGTTCATGGTTACTATGAAATTACTTTATATGGGTATTAGTCTTAGTTATACTAAAATTCTTATATATAGGTCTTGATCATAGTTGTACTGAGACTCTTATATATAGGGCTTGGTACAAATTCTATAGAAATTATAGTATATAAGACTTGTGCTCGGTTGTGGTAAAATTATTATATATAGGTATTGAGCCAAGAAATTTTGTAATATATATAGGGATATTCCCAGTTCACTAGTTTTTATTTTTGGTCTATACCCTGGGAGGGTTATAATAATGTTTATCATGGTTCTGTGACATACTTAGATATATCTAGTACTACGTCAAAAAAGTTTTCGTTGGCCCTAGGTGTTATTATATATCTTGAGGTTTGCCAAGTTTATTTCAGGATAAGTATTAATTTATTAAATTAGTAACCATGTTAATTATTTTCTTCATACACTATATACCCAGACTAGACCTTTTTAGATGGTGTTGGTGGTGGCCTACAGAGTTTTACTCAAACCCTATTCGAGATGCCATTTGGTACATAGATAGATTTCACAGATATAGTTTTGGATAAGATAATGGGGCATTACATTTTTTCCGTGTTGTGGGATGGGTTAGATCTTGGAGATGGGATAGACATGGGGCTCGGGACTGGGGTCATTGGTGTCATTTGTACAGTCTACTAGCCTTTTCTTGTATGAAAAACAATATGTCCTTTGTATACTTTCTTCCTATCATTACAAGATTCTATTTTTATTTGGATTGTTCGGTTTTTTTAATTCAGATTTAGTTTCCTATTTGATAATTTATATTGTTTTCCTTTACTCTGATATTTTTTTTCCACTATTATTGCAACTGTATGCTAATGGGTATAGTCTCCCCACTATATTTTTTACACCATCTCTACTAGTCGGAAGCCTCCAGAATATCGGGAAGTGCACCTGAGGTTACATAAGAAATAGGCACAGTCTCATGAGAGTGTAATGCAATAGGGATTTTTTATATATAATTTTATATTCATGTTACATTCACATTATTTTTAGGATAATTTTTCATTATATAACACTTTATATACATTATATTTTTGTTATAAGACATTATATAATGTTATATTTACATTGTATAACATAATAATAATTTTATATTTACATTTTATTTGTGTTATATAACATTATAATCAAGGAGTGACAAGTCTAATTTGAATTTCACACTTCAAAACCATTCATTTTCACCTTATTTATTTTTATTGTACTGTGTTCGCATCATTTTAGTAAAATGTAAATATATTTTCTTCATTTTATATTTTTTCAAAATTGTGTTATATGTTTTTAATTATGTAATTAGTAGCTAATTATATTATTAATTATTAATTATATTACATGTTATTTATAGAATTAATAACTAAAAATATAATTAATGTAATTAATAATTAACAATAAAGCCCCAGTGGGGGTGGCCCTGTGGTTAGAGTTATTCATTAGTTTCAACAAAGGCCAAAGTTTGATTTCTAGAGGTTGTGTTTCACCATCATAATTACATGCCTTTTAATTTAATACCATTGACAATGCAGGTTAGCATGGGGAGGGGAGGTTTTACCTAGTCAACTCCATAGGGTGAATTCGAGACCCGGTACCTTGTACAATAATGGGGGAATGGGTCATGCTGAGATGACCATGAACTCTATATGGGGTGGGTGCATTTCCTTTAAGAAAAAAATTAAAAATATAATAATAGCATGTAATATATTTACTAACTAAAAATATTATTAATGAATCTAATAATTATTAATGGTAAAAGGTCATAATATTGAGTTTTGGACTCTAATTAATAATTAAATACACTTTTAACATATTACTAATAATTAATCAAATAACTAACAAAAAAATTAATTAGCATAATTAATAACTAAAAACATTATTAATATCCAATAATATAATTAATAAGTAACAAAATAGATAATAAATAATAATATATTTAATAAGTAATAATATAATTAATAAATAATAACATGATTATTTTAATTAATAGTTAATAATACAGCCCTTGTGGGAGTGGCCCAGTGGTTATGGTTGTTCACTGGTTTTGACTGAGATGGGAATTCAATTACAAATGGTTGTGATTTAGCATCATAATTACATACATTTTGATTGAATACCCTCAATATTGTAGGACAACATAGAGATGTGAGGTTTTAACCAGTTGACTCTATAAGGTACATTCAGGACCTATGGTCTAGTACACCCACAAGGGAATGGTATATACTGGGAAAAGCATGAACTATAAATGGGTTTGATTGGGTTTCCTTTCAAAAAAATAAAATTAATAATTAGTAATGTAATTAATAACATGTAATTAATTTCATAAAATAATATAATTAATATTATTAATCATTAATATTCATAAAAGTCTATAGTCATGAGTTTGGAGACAAATTAATAATTAATAATATTATTACCGTAATTAGTAATGAATAATCAAATTTTTAATAGTAAAAAATTAAATACCATAATTAGTTACTAATAATATATATTATATTTAATAATATAATTAATAATTTATAACATTAATATATTAATATATTAAAGTGTGTTAGGCATGGTTTGGGTTTAGCACACCCCAATTTAAATTTTTTTATCCAACCCTACCATCAAAGGTGTATATTGAGAAATAAAATTTACCCCAAAACTATTAATTAAATATTTTAAGGAAAAATGAAAATAAATCATTAATCTTATCTATGTTTTAGAAAACCCCTATATGGACACATTTGGGAACACATTTTAACTTCTACGGGGCCTTGAAGTGTTGGATCATCAAGTAATAAGGAAGGATGATGACACATATATTTTAGTACATGCGTCATGATGGGGGAAGGGGATAGTGGAAAGGGTACATTTGTCTTATTGAAAAGATTTACACAATCTAAAAAAACCATGCATACTATTAGTTTTTATGATTAAAACTACTAATATATTATATATTAAATAAATAAGAAAAATGGGAATATATTATAATATTTATATTATTTTTAAATTAAATTATATTCGTCTTATATAAAAAATATTTTTTACGCATTACTAAAAATAACCTAATAATATGTGCTTTAATTTTTTTAATTATTTGAATAAAATGAACCAATTTTCGTTAATATTTATTATTGCATGCATTTTTTTGTAAAATAAATTACATATTAATTTGTTTAGTATATTTTAAACCCAATTATATTTATCAATTAAGGAATTCTTATTTTGTTTAAAAAATTGATTTATTTGTTTTAAAATAATTAAAAATAATTTTGGGAAAAAAATAACTTTTTTAATCATCAATCAGAAAATAAATATCTTTTTATTGATATCTTTAAATTCATAGAGTTTTTTCAATTATATAAATCAATATCAAATAAAATTAACATATTTTTTTACAAATTTTAATTAAACTCAATATTTTTAAATATATAAGAAATATTTATTTTCAAGATAAATTAAATTATTATTATTTAGTTATTAATATTAATTTTATATTATTTGTACATAAGTATAAAAATATTATTACATGAAAGGGTATAAAATATTTTTCTGTAAACATAAAACATTATTATTTCTGTAAATATCATTATTATTTTTATATTTGTAGTAATTTTATTATTAATCTTAATAAATTATGTTTATAAAAATTTGTTTGAAAAATGTTTTTCTATGAAAGGATAAAAAATGTTTTTTATGTAAAAAAATACAAAGAAAATATTAACTAAAAATGTTTAGGACCAAATTTTAGAGTGTTATTTCTACAAAAACTTTTATAGAAATTTTCAATAAATATCTTCAATTAAAATTATTGTAAATATTTAAAAATATAAATTTTATTATTATATTTAACTAGAATGTTTCTAGTATAATCCTTAAAAGTTTCTCTAAATACATTATTTTTACTATTCTATTTTATTTTTTAGGAAAAAAAATCATTGAAGATTACTGTAAGTTTTTATTTTACATTGTAATGCTACTGATGATGTTATACAAGAATTTCCAATAGATGATTCATATGAATTTCTAGTGAAAATTTCAACTAAAATTTTCATGTGGAAGTTGAATGTACCAATCAAATATTATAGGAGATGTTTCCATTGGAATGGTCCAATTGAAGTTTCACTGGAATTTCTGTTGGAAGTTTCAATATAATTTTCAGTATAAGTTTACACTGTAATGTTCAATAAGAATCTTCACTAGAATTTCAGGTATACATTTCATTGGAATTTCCAATGGATGATTCACTGGAATTTTTATTATAAGATTCACTGAAATTTATAGTGAACTTTTCAACTAAAATTTTAAAGTGGTAGTTGTTGTTACTACATGAATATTTAGGTGGAAGTCCCTAATGGAATTTTTCATTGGAATTTTCACTATAATTTTATTGTGGTATATGAATATTCCATTGATTTTTTATATTATTAATTTCCAATGGATTGTAACAATGGAAGATTCACTCGAATTTTCCATGGAAGTTTCATTCGAATTTTCATGGATTGTCTACAGAAATAGTCAACTAATTCTAAAGTGTAAGTTGATGTTAGAACTTTAATTCTCATGTGGAAGTTTCCACTGGAATGTTTCAATGGTTGTTTCACTAGTATTTCCTAAGGGGGGAATCACTGGAATTTCTAGTGGCAGTTTTATTGGAATTTTTAGAGGATGTTTCCCTGGAATTTCTAGTGGTAGTTTCATTATTATTTCTAGTGGAAGTTTCAATGGATTTTTAAGTTACCGTTTTAATTTTTCAATGAATTATTACAATGTAATTTACTATAGAATTCATTAGAATTTCTAATAAATGTTTCAAATTGAAAATTTTAAGTGAAATTTAATTTTCTTATGGAAGTTTCCACATTAATTTTTTACTGTGAGTTTCTACTAGAATTTTCAAATGGATTATATTGTAATTTTTTACTGGAAAACTCCCCTTAATTTTTCCGTTGGATGTTTATATTTCATTTTTCCATTTCATGTTTCCACCTAATGTTTGTATTAAAAACTGATGATAAATTTTTTATCAAAACTTTTAGTAAAATATTCCAATAACATTTTTAAATATATATTTCCATAAAATGTTTTACTGAATGTTTCATTATTAATCATCATAGTTTATACTAATTTATTTTATGTTAAATATTTTTTGAAAATTTTCATTAAAAATATCCTTTGAATGTTCTATTGAAGTTTTATTTAAAAGGTCCGCTAGAAAGTACACTAATAGTTAAAATGAAAATGTATCCTTCCTTAACATTATTTTATCCTTTGTTTTCCCTTACCAAATATTTTTTTACACTTACATAAATTTATTTTTACCCCAAAAAAACTTTTTTTACCCTTACATATCGTTATTTTACCCTTACCTAACAATGTTTTACCCATACATAAGATTTTTTTACCCCTACTTAACATTATTTGTACCCTTACCTAACTTTTTTTACCCTTATATTTCTTTAGTATATCATTATTTAGGTTTTTTAACCTTATCCTTAGTTTTCTATTACGTAACTTTAGTTTACCATTATATAAATTTTTCTCCCTTACATAACATTAGTTTACCATTACTTAAATTTTTTTTACTCTTACTTAACATTAGTTCTACACTTCCATGGGAGTAAATTCCAACGGTGAGAAAACTTTAATAGACGATGAAGGTTTTCATTTGGTTATCCACCGGAAGAACAAGGATGTTCCCCCATAGTCGTGTTGGTGCACTCATCTCCTGGTTAGTATCCCCCCTACATGTGGAGTATCCGGATAGCAGAGACATTGAAGATATGGAATTGAGTTTTCCTTCAAACATTTATGATCTTATGAAAAAACACATATGACTATTTTGGAAAGTTCTCAAATGAAGAACGTGTCATTGCAAGGGATAAAAACTCTTGTATCATTCCTCCAGAGGATCAGAAATGTGAATGGCTTGTAAAATGGTTCTTCTCACAACTTGAAGCCTTTTATTTTATGATGGAGCCAGAGGTATTTGTCTTCAATGATTATATATCTCTCCAATAGTTGTTGGCCAGTAACATTGAAGATGGTTTTAGATCCAATCCAAAGATGGATTTTTAGGATCTATCTTAGAAATTTAGGATTTTCTCCATAGAGGATGAATCAACTAAATCATCATCTGAGGAGGAACATGTGCCCCCACAACACAAGATGTGGCATAGAGGTTTCCACCCCAAGGGTAGGGGAAGATTTCATAAAAACATGGGAAATAGAGGGAATTCCAAGATTTAGCTACTTGTTTGGTGTGGACAGTTTGTACTCTCATTAGCCCTTCGGTTTTGTATGATTCTTTTTTATGAATAAATTTGGGGTTATGGATTTGGTTTACAAATCCATCATCATCATCATGTGAATTTTTTATTAAATAAAAAGGCAAAAACACACAAAACAACACAAAGCATACCCTTGACCTCCTACCCCGGAAGCCGGGAGCTAAGGAGGTCTGAAATAGTGAAGACCTAGGGCATCCCCTTAAATTAAGTTGACCCCCTCAAGTTTCAAACTAGAAAAAGTGTGAAAAAGTACATCCTATGGGCTTGAAATGACCTAAGATGCCAAGTGGTCAGCAACCTTGTTGCCCTCCCGCCAAGTGTGACTCACTTTGATGTTGTTGTCGAGTAAAGGCCGACTGTTCCTGATGACATAGGTGATCGACGAGGGGGAGACCCAATGATAAATGAGGGACTTGTGAAACAGTGAAGAGTCGGTTTCCGCTTCTGTGGTGATCATATTTCTCAGGCAACATAAGAAGAACCCGTAAAAAAGTGTGAGGGCCTCAGCCTGTGAGGATGAGCTGTGACCTAGATTAATCGTAAAGGCCAGGTACACCGACCAACCGTTGTCGTGCACAACCCCGCCTCCTCGCATAATACCCTGAACACGCAAGTCATCGGTGTTCAATTTTAACCCTCTAGTTGGAGGGTTCCAACGAACCCAGTTACCCCTGTTCCTGCGGATCGTGGACGCCTCTAATTCCCCATACACATGTATACATGTTAAATATAAATATAAATATAAATATATATATATGTGTGTATGTATGTATGTATGTATGTATATCTCACATACATGTGTATATATACGTACACAAACATACATCTATACAAGTACAATATCTACATATACAAATACACAAAACACAGAGACACAACATAATGTCTGCCATCAAATCCTGTAAGTACTTGGTCCTCTGATTCCTAACCTTCCCGGGAGGACCTTTGGGCAGTCCGGGATGCATGGGACTATGTAGCTCTTCGTTGCCTCTACTAGGGAGGCAACACCCAGTTGACGTGCAGTCACTACCACAAATCGCGGTAAAGCCAACACCATACATTATTAGCATTATGAAAAAGTGCTAACTAAAAATGTATTATTAGCACCCATAAAGTTTCTAATATTTTTTTTAATCTATAGAAAATTATTATATTTAAATTAAAAAATAATTTTTATTTATACACATTAAATAAAAAACACATGATTATAAATAATATATATATATATATATATTAAAAAAGCATCTATAAAATTATAAGTATACATTTATATAAGAGTAAGATTATAATAAATTTTATTATATAATAAATAAATTTATTATATTTATATTTATTATATTTATAATTATATATTTATAAATATATATAAATAATTTTAAAATAATTACAATTAAAATTATAATTATAATTATAATTAAATAAATATATATTTTTGATGAATTTGTTCCAAAAATATATTGATGCGTGAGTATAATTGATGTGAATACATTATGTATTCATCATGAATTAATGTTCATTTTTACATTAAACCATTGTTATTATTTATTCATGTTTTCCATATGTAGTGACTCGTTTTTTATTGTCTATATACTCTACTAGGTATATGATTCATTCATGTTATATATAGTTATAATTATAATTATAAATAAATATATTTAAAAAGTATTTATATATAAATGTGTGTGTGTGTGTCTGTATTAAAAAATTGATGTATATTCATATACATATAATAATACATGTATATATATATTAACAAATAATATATATAAATAAATATAATATTGATATTAATATTTATGTTTATAGTTATATATAGACACACACATATATGTACATGTAAATATAAACACACACACGCGCACAAACATATTTTATAACTGCATCTAAAAAAAATATACAAATATGTATAATTACATATGTGTGAGTCTATATATGTTAGGGTCCCTAATGCATATATATAATTACATACTTAGGGGTCGTAATGTTTTTATGCCCTAATTTTAAAAAATTTATTAACTTAAAACTGTTTCGATATTTTATTTTATTTTTTCGAAAACTCATTAAAAAACTAATTCATGACTTTAATGACACCATAATACTGCATGAAATTCAAAAATAATTATATTCATAAGGAATCAATATTAAATATGATTTAAAACACTTGTAATTCATAAAAATTTAACGGACATGTAATGATTGATGATAAAGATAGAGAGAGATGGGAACTTTATAAGTAAATAAAATGATGGTTTTCCACCTAGGCTTCATCCTCGCCTCAATTCTCCCCCAATTGATGTATATTCCTAGTGGAATTTGAATGGATTTGGGGGTTGAATGTGGGGCTGCCCTCCAGTTGGTACACGACAATTAGGGGTCCGTTATTTGACTGCAATCCATATGCATTGCAAAGCGTCTCCCCCAGCTCACCCCTCCTCCACTACGAGGTGTTAACGCTGCAGCAGTGGTTGTACCTACACCCCCATTACACACAACCATATCTTGAGGGTAATTTATCTTTTGAGCTGGAAAGATCTAGGTAAACTAGGTTCTTCTCCTACCATGTGTTATAATTATTTTGAGGTATAAACTCGTCCACTACTACAGCTCCATTGCTTAACGGTTCCCAGCACACCATTGTTGCAAGGTTCACGTCCTATGGGCCATTGATCATGGATAGGGTTGAATCCTGGCTCTCCAAGGGAGACAAAGAAGGGTGCAAACAGTATAACTCATCACCCTCGTTCCATTCCACAGTGTCGTTGCTTAACATTGGCTCTAAGGATCAATGACAACTGACAAGCAATGCTACGCAACAACGCAGCGAAAAGGAGGGTGATGAGTTATACAGTTTACACCCTTTGTTGCCTTTCTTGACAAGTCGGGATCCCACCCTAGCCCTGATCAAAGGCCAATAGGTTACGAACCATTCAACATGGTGTTCTGGGAACCGTTAAGTAACTACACTACTGTAGGGGAGGGGTTTATGCCTCAATACAATTATAACGCATGGTAGGAGGCGAACATAATTTATCTGAATCTTGCCTGCTCGAAGGATCAATTACCCTTATTATGCGGTCCTAGGTGATGGGGGAAGAGGTGCAACCACTGGTATAATGTTTACACCCCACATTGGAGGAGGGGTGAGGTGGGGGAGACACTATGCAATGCATGTGGCTTGCAATAAAATATGGGATCCCATCTTGTTGAGTACTGACTGGACAGTAGCCCGACTTTCAACCCCCTAATCCATTCAAATTGCTCTAAGAATATACATCAATTAAGGGAGAGTCGAGGCAGGGATGGAGCCTAGGGGAAGAACCACCATTTGACTTACTTATAATGTTCCTGTCTCCCTCTATCTTTATTATCAATCTACCCATGACCTTTTAATTTTTTATGAATTACAAGTGTTTTTAATCATATTTATTATTTATTCCTTTTGAATTTAATTATTTTTAAATTTAATTCAGTATTGTGTTGTTATTAATTTCATGGATGAATTTTTTATTTCATTTTTTTAAAAATAAAATAAAAAATCGAAACAATTTTAAGATAACCCTTTTTTTAAAATTGGGGCATAAATTCATTAGGCCCCCCTATGTTATGTAATTATATATATTCATTAGGGCCCCTAAAATATATTGACACACACATATGTAATTATACATATTCGTATAATTATTTTTATACACAATTATAAAATACGTTTTTTACCCCTGTGTGTGTGTGTGTGTGTTTATATATAACTATAAAAATAAATATCAATATCAATATAAATATCATTTTTTATATATATAATATTTGTTAATATTTATTTACATGTATTAGAATGTGTGCATGAATATACATCTATTTTTTAATACAGACACACACACACAAATTTATATTTAACATTGCATATACCTTTGTATAGGTATATGTATACCCATACATTCTTATAAAATAAATAAAATCGATATTTTCTTATTTTAAATAAATTGAATAATTTTTTTATTGGCGTATTTTTTATATATTTATGAACATAAATATATTTGAATATTTAATTTCACAATTAATAGGGGAAAATATTATATCGAGAGATTTTATCCCTAGATATCCATGGTTATTACGGCTTAGATCTTATGCCCCCCTCATCTATTTCATATCTACCTAAAAATTTCCTTTCCCATCTATATTTCGATAGTCATAGGTTCCCTTCTACTAAAAAGGAGGTTAAAAAGTTCATCCATGATGGGATTGTCGCAGATGATTCGATCCTTGAGATTGGGTCCACACACTATTTCTCTCTCTTCAAGGGTTCTATCTCTACTGGTCTTCGGGGAAAGGGAATTCTTGCTCATGTGAAGGTAGATCAAAAAGTTATATTGGAACGATTGGAGATGGGTAAATATTTATTATAATAATTATATTTATTAATTATAAATAAAATATTTACAAATATTTATATATAATTTTAAATAAATATATTTAAAAAGTATTTATAAAACTACATGACAAAATTTAATAAAATAATTATAAAAGAAAATATCCCAACTAAAAATTTAAATGAAATAAAACATTTCAATTGATGATGTGTTTTGTGTTAGGGAAACTCTATGATGTATGACACGATACAAAGGTGAAACCTTGGACCGCAACCAACTCTCGCTTCATTGGTGCTACAAAAATAGATCTAGAACTCCACCTATCATGCATCCCCGAATTCCCAAATAATGGCGGATGGCCAGACCCAATGGAAGCACTACCCAGAGCACTATTATAGGTCACCCAAAAAAACCCATGCATCATCGCTCCATAACTAGATTTTAAACTCTGACTTTTTTGTTGTATCCTCGTTCGCCCGATCAATGGCTTTTCTAGGGAGAACTAAGAAAATGTTATTCTTTTATAGGTAATTGGTCATGGAGGTGGTGGTGTGCTAGCTCACCATGGGAGGCAATGAAAGTCCCGTATTTTCCAATGCATCCCTGATGGCATTTCATGGAGTTCACCCAAGAAATACCGTTTCTTAATGGTGGCACCCGACAAACCACCACTACATTGTTGGATACTTGTGTGTGGTTGATTATGGCAGTGGTGGTCAAATCATCCTAGGAGTGTTTGGGTTTCTGAATTGACTCGGTGTTGGAGCCATATTTCAATGTTTCTGGTTGCTTGTTTTCCATTTTATGGACTATATTTTAATACAAATTTTAACAAATCCCAAGGCTGAAATGGGGCTACCTACTAGTGGTAACTTGGTAATTATGATTCCCTTATTAGATTGAAACCCATAGGCATTTCAAAAAATATCCCCCAACTGACCCTCCCCCCACTACTATAGTGGCTTCACCTCTAACCACAATCACCCACGACAACAACTTGTATGTACTTTTTCCTCATCTTTCAATCCTTTAGTCAAACTATTAGCTATATCTCATTTTTCATTTTTTATCTTATTGACACACATGATTATTGATTCTATAATATCTCTAATAAAATTTAGTCTAATATCCATGTTAATTGATTTACCATGAAATACTAAATTTATGGACAAATGAAGTGCTAATTGACTATCAGAATATACATTTATAACAGAAATGAAAAGTTTATGTTTAGAAGACATGCATTTAATCGATAAGGCTTCTTTTACTGCCTCGGTAAGGGTAATGTACTCAGATCCCATGTTTGAAAGGGAAACCATAGCTCAGATGTTTCATTTCCAAGAAATTGGTCCACCATAGTTAGTGAACACATATTGATTCAAGGATTTTTTTTCTTTCAATGTTACCTTCATAGTCTGCATCTACATATCCAACCATAATTTCAGAAGTATCAACATTTTTACTATAACACAAAGACAATTTTGAGATACATGAGATATAAAACAATCCAATTTAGGGCATTCTAGTGTGGCTTCCCTAGTTCAGCCATAAATCTTCTTAAAGTGAATATTCTGTAGACAATATCAGGTCTAGTTTAAATAATATAGTACATAATTATACCGACAATATTACCATAATAGATTTTAGAAATAAATTGAATATCATCATCAGTAGTGGGTGCTTTTGTCAAAGATGGTTTAAAGTGTCATACATGATGTACATTCACTGGTTTAAGAGATTCAAACATGTATCTATTTACAATATTTAAAATTTAAGAATGATGGGGTAAGTAAAGAAATTTATTTGGTCTATATCTAATTATTTCAACACCAAATATTTTCTAAGATTCACCTAGGCCTTTTATTTCAAACATTCCTTTTAATAGAGATTTTAGAACAATGGCTAAACTCATATTTTTTAAAATGACAAGCATGTCATGAACATAAAGAAGAAAGTAAAGCATACATTTTTGAGTTGATTTAAAATTAACACATGCATCATATTAGAGTAACAATCAAGAGGTTTCTTATAGAGTTCCTCGTTTAAATCTCCATTCAAGAAGACAGTTTTAACATCCAATTGTTCAATATGAAGATCACTATAGGAAACTAAGGAAAATAAAATCCTAATGGAATAATTCTTAAGAATAGGGGAATTTTTTTTTAGAATAATCTATAACTTCTCTTTGAAATAAACCCTTAGAAAATAACCTTGCTTTGTACTTAATTTTATTTCCCCAAGTTTTGTCTTCTTTTATTTGAATAATCCACTTGGAATCAATTATCTTATCATTAGGTGGTTTGTTGGAAATGGTCCATATGTGGTTTTTTTCTTAAAGATTTCAATTATCCATTCATACAAAATACCAACTTCTTTGATTCTTTTTCATTTAAGGCTTCCCTATAGATTTGACAATAGTCATATATAAGATCATGTTCCCCATGAATGGAATATGAAGCCATATCATACTAGCTGAACCGATAAAGTGGTCCATAGACTCTCATTTCTCTGTCTCTGGTGAATTGGTAATCCATATTAGTGGAAGAAGGTTCAGATTCAGAATATGAACCCAAACTAGACATAGAGGCAGCAATAACAGTGTGTTGAGAAGAAGGTGGAGTGGGTTGGATAACGACTTCAAAGTGAGCCAAGGGTTCATCTTAATCATCCTTTTCAAGGTCTAGATCACTAAACCATATGTGGAATCCTTGTTTTTGGGAGAATATGACTTATGGAATACTACATAAATACTTATAATGAATTTATGGTAACCCATCTTGTCAACATAGAGTATAAACCCCTTAACACCCTAGGTATCCCTAAAAGATAACCACATAAGAGCTCTTGGTTCTAGTTTATCAGTTTTATCATGAGCATAAGCTATAAAACCAAATAATATCAAGTAGTTTTAGAAATTAGTCTTACCATTACACAATTATTTAGGTGTTTTTAATTGATTTTAAGAATATGGACACCTATTAATAAGGTTAACAATAGTTCTAATTTCCCCTACCCAAAAATATTTAGTGAGACCCAAACATGAAAGTATGCTTCAGACAATCTCTAAGACAATCTTATTCATTCTCTCTGCAAGGAAATTCAGTTGGGGTTCTTCCCTAATAGAACTATTCCTTTTAATACTATCATATTCAGAAAACTAAATGAACTCAGTGGACAGGTATCCCATCCCATTATCAGTTCTCAAGTTTTTTATTTTCTTCTCAATTTGGTTTCCAATAAATTTTATGCACGTTTTAAAGGTTTGGTGGTCCTTGTTAGCCCCCATATATTTGGATGGATGTATTCAATAGGGATGATAGCTTTATATGAGGTCCTATTGAAGGTGAACATGTTAGCTTTACCCATCATACAATCTTCAAAAAATGAAAGTCTAGTAGGTGTGATGTCACTCAATATACCTTTCTTGTTAAGTTCCTCTAGTCCCTTGACGATAACATGTCCTAATTTCATAGGAAAAATAATAGTATTATTAGTGTTGTTGATGTAGACACTACACAATTTATTTAATGGGTCTTTCCATTTAAGACATCCAACCCATTGATAATATACCCCTTAATGATGGTTCAAGACCCCTTATAGATTTTATGAAAACCTATTTCAGATCTAAAGATAATTCCCTTTTGATCTAGGACCCCTAATGAAATTATGTTTCTATGAAGGTTGGAAACCCACCTTACATTAAGTAAAGTTATGATGGAATGATCGTATAGTTCTAACAAAACAAATCCTCTTTCCTCAAACTTGATCATATTATTATTTCTAAAGAGGACATCACCTTCTACCCTTTCAACCAAATCTATAAATGACCCTTTGAAGGAAAACATGCGAAATGAATAGCCTAAGTCAAGGAACCACTCTTGATTGCGTGTATGTATGGATACATTTAAAACATCTGAATCATCATATCATGAGTCCACTAGAAGGGACTGGTTAGTGGTATTTTTGGATTATAACTAATGTTTGAGTTTATTACACTTGGGATTAGTTTACCCTAGTTTTCCACAAGGAAATCAAGTGATTTTTCTTTCCCTAGAGCCAGATCTAGGTTTAGGGTGCTGTCTGTTATTGCCTTTTTCATAGGATTTTTTTTCTTTTTTACCTTTTTTTTAGTTATACCCCAGGTGAATAAGATCTCTTCCTCACCTTTGATTCTACATTTAGAGTGTAGTTCTATATAAATAAGGGCTGACATGACCTCTTTAAGGGTTAGTGAGTCTCATCCATACATCATGTTTTTGAATAAAGTGTTATAATTATTATCAAGAGAAATTAAAGGGACCATTACTTGATCCTTATCATTGATATATAGATTAAAATTTAAAATATCTAACAATACCTTATTAAATTCATCATTATGGAATTTAATAGAACTATTGGATTTAATTTTAAATATGAATGTGTGATTTTTTTATAAATCATACCAAATAATGAAGTAGTCATGTATAATTTCTCTAGAGTAGGACAAATACCAGCAAAAATAGATTCATAAGAAACTAATTTTATAACATTGTCTCCTAAAGATAGTTGTAAAGAGCTATGATCTTTATCTAAAAAATCGAGGGTTATATCTATCTATTTAGTAGTGGTATGTCCGGTCTCATTTATTATAATAATAGGTTTCTTAGGCCTGTAGAGGGATTCAATTAGGTCCAGTCGTACAAGAATGTGTCTCATCGTAATTCCCTAAAAGTTAAAGTCATTATGACCAACAAAATTTTCAAT
Organism: Viscum album; assembly: GCA_963277665.1. Lineage (NCBI taxonomy): Eukaryota > Viridiplantae > Streptophyta > Magnoliopsida > Santalales > Viscaceae > Viscum > Viscum album. The sequence continues at coordinate 46,028,505 of OY728162.1, forward strand.
TTCATATCTCATTGTTGACATGTTTACCCATAGATTAGATGTTGAGTTCTAGAGGAAAACGTTTTGTGTATTCCCCTAACTACCACCCAATCTCTTGGGTAAACAATGATTATAAAAATATATACAAAATAAAAAGAAATGTATAAGATATAATGGATTTAAATAATTTTAATAAATAAGTAAAATGGAGATTTAACAGTGAGATCTCAGTACAGAAATGAATCTATAAATCAGAACTGCAAAATAGAAACAAGAGTTTTAAATTGACATCAAAAGAAAACCAATATAGATCTGACACCACTTGTAAAGGGGTGGGGTGAGACGTAGATAAGAAAAAAACCAAACAAAAAATGACCTAAATAATTCAATTCTTATATATTATACTGATTATAGAACCATATGAATCAAGATGAAAGAAACAAAATGAAAGAGAAAGGAACACATGTAGTATCATGCTTCAGTCCCGTGGGAACCTACATTCATGATAAGAACACCACCCAACACACACATTTTATTAATTATTGAAATGAAATATAACAAGGCTTAAAAGATATATAAATAATTGACATAATAGACCAAAAAAATCTTTAATAATTGAAATCTAACATTATCAAAAACATGATGAAAATTAAACTTATAGAACCAAACATGGAGGTATGGCCATATTGATATCTTGGTGATCTTAGAGAGGTTATGTTGTTGATCTATTTGAGATAAACAAGGGAAAATCTCACTTTGTCTAGGGTATTTGTCTTCGAATCTAATATTTACCAAAAAATTCATGTGGAAGGATTTTGATGAGGACTCCACCATAAGTTGCACTCCAGTGATATGCATGGAGGTCGGCAAGCCAACATATCTGATCTTCTAAATAAAAAAATCCACCAACAGTAGTATAACTGAGATAGATGAGTTGAAACTTGTGGTTAGGGAGATAAATTTCTTTTGAATCTATCCAGTAAATTAATTCATCCACAGGTGGTGTTCAAATCCCCCTAACAAAACCATGAGCACCGTAACTGCTAAACCAAGCGAAGAGCACCATGAGTCCATCCTGAACGGACTATCCATCAGAAAATAAAACCTCTATAAAAAATGGGAGGTGGGGATTGTGTGGGAGGAAATATTAATTAATGTAAATAAATAAGGAGAACAAAATTCATAGATTACTAGGGTAGAAAAAACCAAATAGGCAGGCCAAACGTGAGCAGTCTGAGTACACACCACAAAAAACAGGACCTGATATGAATAAATTTACCCAGTACATGAATAATAAGATTGTTGGTTCTGGGTGCATCAGAATCACGGTTGGGATGCACCCCAATTTTAATTTTTACCATAATAAATAATTATTCTGGGATCAATCTAGTGATGAATTCCAGTCTCCATAGAATAGAATCAAAGATTTAGATAAAGAAAGAAGAGGCCCGAAACCTTCAGAGAGGATCTTGCACATCATGTTTATAATTAATTTAATTAATTTTATAAAGAAAATAATACCTGGATCTTCAGTATTTTCTTCATTGATTATGTTGATCGTCCGAAATGACACTTACGTATTGTCTCGTTGTGCTTGAAAGGATCAAAACTAAAATTCCTCTAGGGGTGATCCACATGTACTCTGATGGCCTTCTATTAACACCAGTCATTCTCCAGGTTCTAGCACAGTGAAGCGAGTGTCTTGTGTCGGTCGTTCGTGATCACTAGTTCTTTGGTCTTGAAGAACATCTCTTGTTCTTGAGAGGGGTAAGAAGAGTATTCGAGAGAGAAATCATTTAGCTCAACAATTATCAATTCACCAGGCATGCAGTTAGGTACATGGAACAATATACGTACATGGTTATTTATCAACATGGGGATTCTGTTACAATAGTTAATTGTTTAACAGAAATTAAATATATTTATAACCTTATAGAAAACCCATGATTTTAATAATAATACTATATCATTATTTATGGTGCACCAACTTGTGCAAAGAAGAATTATAAATAAAATTCTATATCACAAAATAAGAGAAGTGTTATTATTATTTAAACCTCTTACATCTAGATAAATAATTATTTACCATCTTGCAAATAATTATTTTGCTACCGAACCAGCCTTAGTCCGCTCAAACTCCACTTCAATGTATTGAAAACCCGAATAAATAAATAAATATTTTATTCACTTAAATAAATATTTTATTTAAAAAATAGTAAATAAATATTTATTATATGTTCAATAAAATAAATAAATATATTTTACCCACAATCCAGTGAATAAATATTTATTTAATTTATGTAATCATTTTAACTTGAATAAAATTATTACACTTTCTTGAGAATAATATTTCTTAATTAAATTAAAACAGATTTTAACTAAGACCACTAGAAACACTTAGTGTGTGAACCTTTAGGATTCTTTCTTGTCGGCATTAGGCAATATTGCCTAAAGTTCAGTAGTACTATCTAGCAATGGTTCAAGGCACCCAATAGAAATAACTTATAGTCGCAACAACGACATCCACATAAAAATGCTCACTATGTAATATAATACATTTTTCTCAAAATCTCATCATGTTGGTTTCATGATAGTGTCATTAATTTTTATGCTTGATACATCATTCTCTGACTACCTGAAATAAACTCGTCATTACAGCATGGCCATGAAATTTCTTGGGAAGGTTCTATTTTAATCAAAGGGCCGAGATATCAACTTCAATAAATGGAAGGGAAAATAATTCCTTGACTAATACATTAATAACATGAAATTCGTGATGCATCCAATGTACAATAATTCCCACTAACAATATGTGTGATGGTTTTCATCAGTAAATCAAAGTGCACAAGTCATGACACATATTAATGATAATCTTAAAGTCTAAGGATCATTACACATGCTTGTAGATAGTAATATTCAATGACATGAAAACATGATGAATTCTTAATGGTGGGTTTGTTCTCATAGTCTCTTGTATTAGTGATTACGAAGTGAAAACATCACGAGAGAAGTCTCATATGCTTACGAGTACTCACACATGATGGTCTGTATGTTATGTGTATCATCATATTATGTCATACAAATGAAGAACTATGTTTATGAATATTGTTATAACATTTCAAGATTCTCATCATAGTAGGGAACATCCAAGACCTTATCAATACAACAAATACTCTAGGAAATTATTACATCATAGTCATGAAGAAAAATGAACAATATGTAATAAGATGTTTAATATTTAAATACATGAAATATCCATGTAATCAAAGTACAAATAGTTGGTTCTAGGAAACCAACTCTAACAAACTCCCACTTGGACTGGAGCCTTTCCAACAACATTCAGTCCACCAGACCTCAGATGATGATCAGGTGTTTGCTGAGACAAAGATTTAGTCAAGAGGTCTGCCACATTGTATTCTGTGGAAATACATCACACTGCAACTTCACCTCCCTGAGAAAAATCCCTCAAGTGATGATACTTCTGAAGTATGTGATTTGTCTTTTGATTTGACCTTTTCTCTTTTGCGAGAGCCACTACTATAGTATTATCATAGTAAAATGTGATGGGATCTTTACTACTAGGTATCACATCCATCTCTTGGATAAAGCTTCACATCTAAACAACTTCTTTAGCAACCTCATAAGCTGCAATATACTCATACTCTGCTATAGAATCTGTGAACACACTATGTTTTGAGCTCTTCCAACTCATTGCACATACATTAAAAGTGATGATGAATCCCATTTGTGACTTCATGTCATCTTGATCATTCTGGAACTAGCATCCTCATATCCTATGATGACTAGTTCCTCATCTCTTATATAAACCAGGAACATATCCTTAGTACACCTCATTTACTTTAGGATAGTCTTAACTACCATCCAATGGCGGTCATGTCACATACATGACTTATTTTAAAGTTAAATTTAATTTAATTTCCATTCATGCTTTGTTTTAAGGGTTTCCCATGCTTTTATGGAGGAATGAGTGAGTTTTCATGAATTGGGCCAAACCATGAGCCCAATTCCAGATTTAAAATTAAATTTTTATTCCTTTATAAATCCTTAATTTTTCAACATTTTTCATCCATTCCAATTCCTAATTGTCATCCCCTGGCCTATTAACACCACCATATTAATTTGGACCATTAAGGAATCCATAATAATGGTGTATATGGGTTTTTATTTAAGGGATTGGGCCTTCCTGAAAGACTATTTCCTGCATTAAAAATAAATTTTAATTCTTTAATATATCCTTTAATATTTTCATTTTTATGTGATTCCAAATCTCACCCGATCCCACTTACCTAAGGAGATCCCACATTCCCTACGCCCATAATTTGGAGCACAATAGAGTCGCGAAAGTGGTCGAAACTTCTCTGGATTTCAGAAATTGCCCAGATTTGGAGAGGTAAATTAATCCTTTCAAAACTCCTTCTATTTTTACTCTTTTTCCCCCAATACAGTTCCTACATGATCTATTAATCCTTTTTGAGAACCTCCCATGAATGGTTGGATGATTTCCAATTCAGATATTGGTGGATTTTGGGTCGTTTTCTTCATGATTATTTTAGGTAAGTGTTTCTCTCTTCAATTACTCCCTTCACCTTAGGGTTTCCTCCATATTTCATGAATTTATAGAATTTTCAGAAGTTATTGTACGAACTTAGGGTTTTATTTGGTTTATTTTTGGTCAAATATTGTGTTCTAGGGATTGATTTATCTTCCTTGTGGTGAGGTGGTGGTGTGGTTGATGTTTCACACCAAGTTTTTAGGGATTCGACACTTTCGGTAGTTGGTTCCATGTGTAAACAATTATTGATGAGTGTGATTTTTGTATTTATTCATTTTTCATATTCCTAATATGTTAGGTGTGGTGCGAAAACTGTTTATGATTAATTTAGATAAGTGTTTAATTTTATAATTGCATTTTAACTTGAAATTTGGTGTTTTCGTGTGTAACTCATGGGGTATTATTTGGGTGTATTTTATAACATATGGAATTGGGTTAATATATATTGTTTTGACTTAAAATTCTGTTTTGGTAATGTATTAGTGTAATGTGGGCCAAGAAATAGGGTTTTTGAATAGGTTTTATGTGTAAAGCATTGTTATACTTCTTGAGAGTATTTTATGAAAATGCGTGTTTTCATTTGGATCATTTGTCGTATTATTCAAGGTGATTTTATAAAACTTTAAAGTGGTTTTGTAAATGTCTCTAGGGTTTCCAATTCTATTTTCGATAGTAATTGGTATAGTTTATGGTCTTAAATTGGGGTTTTGAAATGAGTTTTGTGTGAAAGACATATTTACAACACTTAGGTTCTTTTTATGAAAATTGTAAATGTTTTAGTTGGTTAAACAAAGTGGGAAAAGGGTGAATATGTACTATTTGGTATGTGTGTTCACCTATTATGGGGTTTTGAAAGGTGAAGTTATGTTTTAATATGTCAAACATTTTTAGAATGTTTTGTAAATTTCTGAAATGTTTTATTAAATTGTGATGTTGGAGTGAAACTTGTTTGTGGGCTGTTTCATGTAAGTTTGATGATAAAATGATTTTGAAGGTAAAAAGGGTATTATGTAACAAGTGAGTGGGCTTTTATGAGAGTTATAATATATTTTAATGGTTTTATAAAATTGTTTTATGGATTTGTGGAAGTGTTAAAGAAATGTGAAAAGTGTTGTGGGCTATTTTGGTGTGAGTCGGATTTCAAAATCAATTTGAATGAAAAGTGGAATTTTGTGAATTGTGTTGTATACATGTGGGAAGTTTGGTGAATTTATGATATGGAAATGATATTTTCATGTGTAAAGTATATTAATTTACTTGTTGAACTTGTTTGATCACAAAGGGAAAACCTGTCTATCTAGGTGGGTGGACGTGTACTAGTATGCTAGTGAATCCGTGGGGTTTGGCCTCAGTTTCACTTAGAAAGATCGACGCTTAAAACTATAAGTAAACTATGATGATGATGATTATTGGGGTCCTCTAGTTTATGGTTATGTTCCCTAATAATGGCTCGTTCATGAGAACATATATTTGTGATGGTTACTCTCACCGAGATACGAGGTACCTGGGACCCACAACTAGCTAGTGCCTAAGGGTTATTTCCCGTTGATTGTGCTCACTAGATATTTTGTGCTTATCATCGGCATATGGTAGAGTGGATGTAAAATTCAGTATATTTTCTATTTATTTTAAAAAAAATTATTCTTTAAATTATCCCACATGAAAACTATTTTTATTTAATGTTGCATCTTTTAGAAATTGTAACTAGCATTTAATGTTTTTGAAAACTTCCATGATTTTCGTATTTAAATGTTTATCACATGGAATCTCATAGTGGTGGTATCCTACTGGGAATTGTCTACCACCCTAATTACACCCTTGGGTGTAAGTATACTTGGTTATTTTTGTTGTCGTAGGTTGGGTACAGTTTTTAGTGCCAATGGTTCGGGTTTCTAGCAGGTCCTTGGTGGTGAAGTCTTGTGGGGATGGCTTAAGGGAGGTGACTCTTGCCATGTGGAGGTTCTTGGGCTGTCTTTATTTGGTTTTTTAACTTTGTAATGGTATTTAAACATAGTTTTAACTTATGTAATTCAGTTCTGAAATTTTGTAAATGATGGTTTTAGTTGAAAAATCCAGATTTGTTTTATTGAGTTTGTTTGTTATTTAATGTTTATAAAATCAGGTAAATCGTTCCCAATTCTCATTATATGATACCCAGGAACTTGTTCCAATCCTTGGGGACCGGGAACGCCCTTCGGACCATGTCATGGGCCGGGTTTGGTGTAGGTTTTGGCAGCGACCAGATTCGGTTCGTGACAAAATGGTATCAAAGGGAGGTTCATGTTAACACTTTGGGTCATGTTATTTGGGGAAGAGTCAAGATTGTATGGAGTTAGGATTGTAGGGACATGGTATTATAGTTATGGGTAGTGTTATTTATCACCACACCTCATGACAGGATTCAAGTTTCTAGGGGAAGTCAGGATTTATCTAAGTCCTCTGGTTTTCTTGGTTTGATGATGGTTAGGGGAAATGAAAATAGAGTTGGGTTAATGGTATCAGTGAGCTCGTAGTGCCTGGAAAGCCATGTGGATCCAGGGATCTTCCCTAGAACACTCTCTGTGATAGTTAAGTGGTTGTAATATGGTCTCTAACCATATTTCCAATTCACCCACTGAAACTAGTTTCCTCTCGCATTGTCTTGTGTTCTTTAGTTTTGAAATCTTGGAACTTTGGTTTTAAAGTGACTTGATTTTAAGAAGCATAAAGTTTTTTTTGAAATTATTTTCAAATAATTAAGGAATGGTTTGTTTAATGAAATGGTGGAACTGAATTTTTAGATTTTTTTTTGAAATGGAAAATGGTGTGCTTACACCTCTTTTGAAAGCATGAACTATATTGATGTTGGTTTTGGAAAGTGTTTCCAATAAAGTTTTCTAAAAAATCAAAGGGTGTTTTAACGGGATGAGATTTTTTGAAATTGATACAAATATCTTGAAAGTGAGTTCTTTTCAAAATGTTTGTGTCTTTTTGAATTTTTTTTAATATGTGAGTTGGTATTTTGATCTCTTGGTTAGCGGTTTTGAGAAAAATGATGCGTTGGTTTACCATTTTTGTTTTGAAAAGTGGAAAGAATTTTTTTAAACCATTGGTATTTCCATGAGAAACCACATGCATGGGGTTATATGGGATGATGGGTGGTTGATGGCATGAATGGATGGGTGTTGGGATGTATATGAGGAGGGTGCCCGTTGTGGCACAGAAACAAGCATGTGTAAGGCCCATGGGGTACCATTGGTGGATACGCTAACCGCTGAACCATTTGATTTCAAGAAATGTTTTTAAATAAAAACATGATGTCTTGTTGAATTATTTGGGCTGGCTTATATTATGTGTTTTTGGAAAATGTTGATGTTGTGGGATGTTTTGAGTCCAAGAACCCCACCTATTTTAATTTTGTTTTGGGTTTATGTTTGGTCGGTAAGCTGGGTAGAAGGACCTGTTAGTAGTCTCTTCTGAGATATGTTTCAGGACACCTTTATGGTGGTTCCCTTCATGTGTTTGGATATGGTTGGATTGTTTGACCAATGGACCAGCTTGGTTGGGTCCTTGGGTTCTCTCATTGGATAAGGTATTCCCCCATTAAGGGTTAATGCATAACTGAAGTGCAACCCAGATTGTTTCTCCATTGGAAAATCCTCCAGTTGATCAATAAAAAGAATATTTTATCAATCTTTGTTGATTGAGTCTACACCCATTTCTGTCTTTGATTTTTATATCCTCTTGTAGCGGTATAGTTCTCATGGAAGGTTGAAATAGACCTTAGTTTCATAAGTTTCCTAATTCTTCAAAGCTGGAAGTGGTCTAGGGTTGTTAGTGGGGATGAGTGTCTCAATGGTGTCTAAGAGAGCCTCTAGTTTCTTCACAGTTTCTTTGAACCATGAGTTCATGTTAAACCACAAGTGTGGGAAATATGGTCAAGATTGGATATTTTGGCCAATTTCTAGAATTGTGTGTTGTTTGGGGATGTTTTATAAGGTCCCTCTCCATGCATTGTTTATATCAGTCGCAATGGTCATGTTCAGTGATGCCTTATGATGTCCTATGCTCGATTGACCATAATGGTGAAAGTTGGGAAATCATCTGAGAGTCTCAATTATGTTGGGAGAATGTCTCCCTTAGAAAAACATAAAAATATTCCATTTTAGAGGAAGTTGAGTATAGGTTTTTGTTAATTCTATTGTTTCTCACCCGAACAAACAAGGTGTGATGTGTGTGCATCTTCTAAGCCCTTGATTCAGTGAAATATCGAGTTAGGGTAAAGTGAGTTTGGAATGTGTTATGTCTTGGAAAACTTATCGGGGATTGCATTGTAGTTTTTGGTTACACCAAAAGTATAATTCTCGTTCAAGTGGTTTCTAAAGCCTAACTGCGAGGTCGAAGATGCTTCCATCATTTGAGCTCCAGCCAAAGGTCTCGGAGAGAAGATGGCTCATAGTCCGGGGAAATCACAGGGTCTTTTAAACCCTTGTACAAAGTCATATCCTCTATATAAAATTTAGGAAGAGTTTAAACCTATGGTGTCATCATATATCTTCTTTTGTTCATGTTCAGTGGAAATTGGTAGAGGGCCATGTACCCATGTCATCGCCCAATGTTATTCCCTCCCCCTTTGGTTTCCACTGAGTCTTTGGAGAAAGGTTTGAAGTTTGGCTAGACTGGTTGAAAACATGGTTCTCACTTGTTTAATAGTGACCATGCCTTAGAAAACCATGTGGATAAAAGGATCCACATTGTTAGCGCACGGTTTCCCAAATCGTGCAGACTAACCATGTGACCTTCCCAAGTCTTCAAATTTTGGGGTCTTTCTGTACTGGCCCATGTTGGTCGGTTAAGATAGTTGGTTCTTATGGTGGGGAGACCCACTATGAGTCTTATATAAGTAATTTTTTAAAGGTCTGATGGAAGTATACCCATTTTACTGGGGAGTCCGTTCAGGCCTCCCCTATTAGTGTCCTGATTCTGTCTCGAGAAAAATATAGGTTGTTTGTTATGGTGGGGAGCCTATTTTTGTTCCCCCGTACTAGTAACTCAGATTTATCCATGATCATCGCTTGGAAGTAGGTAGTCTCATTTGGAGCAATCAAGATACCGATATCTTCCTTGGGTAAACATTGAGATTGGATAGTGCCCAATGGTTTAGTTATAGAAAGGTAAGTGTAACCTTGTTCGATGTTATTGTTCGTTTGGGTGAATTTCTTGAGTCTTGTTCGGATAGTGTTTAAGGAGTTTTATTTTGGGATAAAGGTTGAATGTGATTGATCATTTCAGAAATCTAGTGTATGTTTTTGTTGTGAGATTAATCCTTCATTAATTGATCATTGGAGGTGTTTTGGCCTTTGGGGGTGAAACCTGACAAGGGAGTACCTCTTGGTTTCTTAGTTGGGTTTGGTTGTTACTTTGGCCTTGATGTGACTTTTCGGGGCGGAAAGTTTTCATAGTGGGGAGAATTTTTACATAAATGACTTATTTTAAAGTTAAATTGCATTTAATTTCCATTCATTCTTTGTTTTGAGAGTTTCCCAAGCTTTTATGGAGGACTGGGTGAGTTTTCATGAATTGGGCCAAACCGTGAGCCCAATTCCAGATTTAAAATTAAATTTTTATTCTTTATAACTCATTCATTTTTCAAAATTTTTTATCCATTAAAATTCCTAATTGTCATTCGATGACCTATTAACACCACCATATTAATTTGGACCATTTAGGAATCTATAATCATGGTGGATATGAGTTTTTATTTAAGGGATTGGGCCTGCCCGAAAGCCTATTTCCTAAATTAAAAATAAATTTTAATTCTTTAACATATCCTTCAATATTTTCATTTTTTCAGTGATTCCAACTTTCATCCTAGACCACTTACCTAAGGCGCTCCCCCATTCCCTCCTACAACAATTTGGAGTTCAATAGAGTTGCGAAAGTGGTCAGAACTTCTCTGGATTTCAGAAATTACCCAGATTTGGAGAGGTAAATTAATCCTTTCATAAATCCTTCTATTTTTACCATTTTTCCTCCATTCCAGTTCCTACATGATCTCTTAATTCGTTTTAGAACCTCCCATGAATGGTTGGATGATTTCAAATTCAGATACTGGTGGATTTTGGGTCGTTTTCTTCAAGATTATTTTAGGTAAGTGTTTGTCTCTTCAATTCCTCTCTTCTCCTTAGGGTTTCCTCCTTATTTCATGAATTTATAGAATGTCCAGAAGTTAGTGTTTGAAACTAGGGTTTTATTTGGTGCATTTATTGTCAAATATTGTGTTCTAGGTCTGGATTTATCTTCCTTGTGGTGCGGAGGTGGTGCGATTGATGTTTCACACCAAGTTTTCAGGGATTCGACACTTTCGGTAGGTGGTTCCTTGTGTAAACAATTATTGACTAGTTGGCTTGCTGTATTTATTCATTTTCATATTACTCATATGTTAGGTGTGGTGTGAAAACTATTTATGATTATTTTGGATTAGTGTTTAATTTTATTGTTGCATTTTACCTTGAAATTGGGTGTTTTCGTGTGTAACTCATGGGGTATTATTTGCGTGTATTTTATAACATATGGAATTGGTTTACTAAATACTGTTTGGCCTTCCGATTCTGGTTTGTTATTGTATTAGTGTCATGTGGGCCAAAAAATAGGGGTTTTGAATAGGTTTTATGTGTAAAACATTGTTATACCTCTTGAGATTATTTTATGAAAATGTGTGTTTTCATTTGGATCATTTGTAGTATTATTCAAGGTGATTTTATAAAACTTGAAAGTGGTTTTATAAATGTCTCTAGGGTTTCCAATTCTGTTTTGGATAGGAATTGGTATAGTTTTTGGTCTTAAATTGGGGTTTTGAAATGAGTTTTGTGTGAAAGACATATTTACAACACTTGGGTTCTTTTTATGAAAATTTTAAATGTTTTAGTTGGTTAAACAAAGTGGGAAAACGGTGCATATGTACTGTTTTGTATGGGTGTTCACCTATTATGGGATTTTGAAAGGTGAAGTGATGTTTTAAGATGTCAAATAATTTTAGAATATTTTGTAAATTTTTGAAATGTTTTATTAAATTGTGGTGTTGGAGAGAAACTTGTTTGTGGGTTGTTTCGTGTAAGTTTGATGATAAAATGATTTTAAAGGTAAAAAGGGTTTTATGTAACAAGTGAGTGGGATTTTATGAGAGTTCTAATATATTTTAATGGTTTTATAAAATTGTTTTATGGATTTGTGGAAGTGTTAAATAAATGTGAAAAGTGTTGTGATCTATTTTGGTGTGAGTCAGATTTCAAAATCAATTTGAATGAAAAGTGGACTTTTGTGACTTGTATTGTATACATGTGGTCTTTTTGGTGAATTTATGATATGGAAATGATATTTTTATGTGGAAAGTATATTCATTGACTTGTTGAACTTGTTTGAGCACAAAGGGAAACCCTGGGTATCTAGGTGGGTGGACGTGTACTAGTATGCTAGTGAATCTGTGTGGTTTGGCCTCAGTTTCACTTAGCAAGATTGTTGCATACAACTCTAACTAAATGATTATGATGATGATTATTGGGGAACACTAGGTTATGGATATGTTCCCTACTAGTGGCTTGTGAACAACAACATATATTTGTGATGGTTACTCTCATCGAGATACAAGGTACCTAGGACCCACAACTAGCTAGTGCCTAGGGGTTATTTCCCATTGATTGTGCTCACTAGATATTTTGTGCTTTCCGTCAGCATACGGTATGAGTGACTAGATAATTCATTCGCTTTGGTATTTATTTTAAAAGTGTTTATTCTTTAAATTATCCCACATGAAAACTGTTTTTATTTAATGTTGCATCTTTTAGAAATTGTAACTAGCATTTCATGTTTTTTAAAACTTGCATGCTTTTCATATTTAAATGTTTATCACATGGAATCTCTTAGTGGTGGTATCCTATTGGGTATTGTCTCACACCCTACTTACACCCTTGGGTGTAGGTACACTTGGTTATTTTTGTTGTCACAGGTTGGGTACAGTTTTTAGTGCCAGTGGTTCGGGTTTCTAGCAGGTCCTTGGTGGTGAAGTCTTGTGGGAATGGCTTGAGGGAGGTGCCTCTTGCCATGTGGAGGTTCTTGGAATGTCTTTATTTGGTTTTTTAACTTTGTAATGGTCTTTAAACATAGTTTTAACTTATGTAATTCAGTTATGAAATTTTGTAAAAGATGGTTTTAGTTGAAAAATCCAGATTTGTTTTATTGTGTTTTTTTGTTGTTTAATGTTTATAAAATCAGGTAAATCGTTCCCAATTCTCATTATATGCTACCCAGAGAACTTGTGCCAGACCGTGGGGATCGGGAACGCCCTTCGGGCCATGTCGCGGGCTGGGTTTGGTCAAGGTTTTGGCGGCAACTAGATTCGGATCGTGACAGGTCACCTGGGTTAGCTTTATATCATCCTACCACACTCAATGTGTAGTCAACATTCATATTAGTATATAGCATGCAATACAAGACTTTCACAATAGCTTATTCTTATGGAGTCCTTAGCATTATCTTTATTTCCTCACGTGCTTGAGGAAATATTTTCTTCGAAATAAGAATGCCATGTGACACTCGAAACAATCCCTTCTTGGATTATTCCATATTGAATCTCATTAGTATCTTATCAATGTATGTACATTGAATTAGTCCTAGAAATATCTCTGATCTATCATGATGGATCTTGATCCCAAGAATAGATGTTGCCTTGCCCAAGTCCTTCATAGAGAAGCATTGATTTAACCAATCCTTAACAAACTATAAAACTGATATCTATTTTCTAATAGGTAATTTGTCATCTACATATACTATCAGGAAAATGACTACACTTTCACTGAATCTTTTGTAGAAACAATGTTCACATTCATTCTTGATAAAACCAAATTTCTTTATAGATTCGTTAAAATGAATGTTCGATGACCTGGATACTTTCTTTAATCCATAAATGGATTTCTGCAACATTCATAACTTATTAGTATCCTTTGGAGTCATAAAACCTTCAGGTTGTCTCATCTAGACATCTTCCAGAAGGTTCCCATTAAGGAAGGATGTTTTGAAATCCGTTTTCCAAATCTCATATTCTTGGTAAGCAGCAATGGCCAATAGAATTATGATGTATTTCAGCATTGAAATCGGTGAAACGGTTTCATCATAGTCAATGAATTGACGATGCTTGAGACCTTTTGCAACCAGTCGTACCTAATAGGTGCTGATTTGTCCCTCCATGTCCTGTTTATTCTTAAATAAACATTTTCAACCAAGAGGATTTACATCAACTGAAGGATCTACCAAAATCAAGATTTGGTTTTGGTACATGGAATCCATTTCAGAATTCAAAGCTTCTTGCCACTTGGAAACATCTATGCCACTTACTTCTTCCTTATAGGTTAGAGGATTATTATTATCAACTAATAATGAGTCACCATCCTCAGTAACTATAAAACCATACCATTTCAGTTATCTAACATATATTTTACTCCTATGTAGTTCTTATGTCTCTGGAATAGTTCTTTCTTCCATGGGGATTTGAGGAATCTGTTCATGTACCAACTCTTGTGTTCCTTGGTCCTCAACTTTATCGAAGTCTATCTCTCCACCACTATCTCTTTTGGAGATGTTCTCCCTCTAAAGGAATATAGAATGTCTTGATAATATAACATTTTTTACGAGGGGTTGTATAGGTAATATCCCCTCATTTCCTTAGGGTATCCTATAAAGGTACACTTTGTTCCTCGGGGGGAAAGTTTGTTACCTAAAGAGGCATTAACAAAAACATATCTTCCCCAAAAATGTAAATTAGATAACATGGCTTTCTTCCCACTCCAGAACGTGTATAGAATACCATTTATTGATTTAGTTGGTACTTGGTTTAGTATGTGGGCTTGTTTTTGTAACACATATCCCCAAAAGGATATTGGAAGACTCACATGACTCATCATTGATCTCAAAATGTCCAACAAGGTGAGATTCCTCCATTCACTCACACTATTCCACTGGGGCATGTAAGGAGGTGTGAGTTGGGAGAGGATCCCAAAGTATTGTAATTAATCAATGAAGTCTTGATTAAGATATTCTACACCATGGTCTGATCTGAGTTTCTTAATCTTCTTACCAGGGTGGTTCTCAACTTCATTCATTTATTCTTTGAACTTATCAAAATAATCCTACTTATACCTCATTAAGTATATATATCCATATCCACTAAAATCATCAGTAAAATTTTGAAGTATGAGTACCCTCCCCTTGCATCAACTGGAAATGGGCCACACACATAAGTATGAACTATTTCAAGAAGATCTTTTCCCTTTTACCTTTCCCACTAAATGGGGCTTTGGTCATTTTCCCTTGTAAACATGCATGACATATGCCAAGTGGTTTTAGATTGAAAGAATATAAATATCCATCTTGATGTAACTTTGTGAAGTATTTCTCATTTACATGACCTAGATAGTGATACCAAAAGTTGTATGTGGTATGAGTCATGTGAAGTATCTTTATTATCAATTTCCCTTGCTAGGTTTGCATAATCCAACAAGAAAAGACCGTTCTATAAATGTTCCCTACCAAAACAAATGATATCTTTGTAAAAGAAGCAACATTCATATACAAGATTGAAAAAAATCCATCTATATCTAATCTGGATACAGAAATGTTTTTCTAGTAATAGACGACACATAATAACAACCCTTTAACACCCTGATCATCCCAATTGGAAATGTGAGGTGGTAGTCCCTGACAGCTACAACAGCAAGTCCGGCTCCGTTGGCTGCTCGTAGATCTACCTCCCTCGGTAAATCTTCCTGAATCTACTTGGTTCTTATATTTGTATAAATATGTGTGCACCAAAAGCTATATCTAATAGAAATTTTTTAGAAATAGATAGATTTCATTTGATAAAAAATGCAACTAAATAATCCCCTTGCTTCTTAGGATGGGTGCAGTTTTTCTTCCAATGGCCCTTCTTGACAAATGAGAAACAAACAACCTCTTGTTCCCTTGCCTCCCCTTTGATTATATTTTTCTTGGAAGGTCATGAAGCATTGGTATTAAATCTCATTGCCTTCCATTTCCTCTTATTCACCATAATTATAGAAGGATTTTCATGCTTCCTATATTTGTGCACATGGAGAATGAGGGTAAGACAATCAGATAGAGACTTCACAATGTTGTTCATATTAAAATTAACAACAAAGATAGAGAATCTCTGAGGGAGTTATGAGAGAATGAGATCAGTACCCAGTTCTTGTGGGAGTTTAAACCCTAGAACCTCCATGCAATCAATATAGCCAATGAGCTTGACTAAATGAGGCCCAGTTGGGGAAACCTCTCCAATCTTACCCTGAAGGAGTTCCATGGATATCTAAAACTATTCTTGTCTTTCTCTCTCATGTTAAAGACCACATAGGTGCTCGAGCATACTATATGAATCCATGTTTTCATGAGACTTCATGAGATCACTAGAAATTGATGATAACATCGAACATTGAATGTTGACCACATCATTAATATGTTTCTCACAGACCAAGAACTCTTCGTCACTTACCTCTTGGGTAGGTGGATTAGGTAATGATGACTCTAGCATGTCAGACTTCTGTTCATGGCATAGAATAACCCAAAGATTTACAAACCATTCCTAAAAGTTACTGATAGTGAGGATTTTGTCTTTATCCAGAATTGATCACATGTATAGTGTTGTTGAAGTGTTTTTCATTTTATTCTACAATTTAAAGAGAAGATCATTAGTAATTTCTTGATCAAATTTAAGGAGAAATAATAAATTAATATTATTAAGTCTCCCACTATTTTATCAAGTCCCAATGGCCCTCACCATTGAACTCAGAATGTCCAATTTCCATGAAATTATATTTCCAAGGATCCATATTCCCCTTCACATAACCAAAAAAATGGTTGGTAAAGATATTTAAAGGTATTTAGGTAGGCAGGTCTTTGTCAACTATGAGTATGAAGCTCCGTGATATGTTGAGTGGACTCCCCAATCCTGAAATCCTAACTTTGTATTTCTTCAACTCTTGCCTCCAATATTACACCAAGTCTCGAAAGGGATACTCCTCTTGATGTATTATGGTTATGTAAACCCAAAACCTTTCATAAATGATTCGTTTATAAAAGTAAGTGTCCCAAAAAGGGTTGGTCACACAAATAGTTTTATCAAGTTTTTCCCTTAATCAAGTAACAAAAGGCATGGTTAGACATAATATTTTATTTTCAGGATTTTTATCTCTTTTTTGTGAATTGATTATTATCATTATCACATGCTTGTTAATATTAAGTGGAAGTTACTTCAGTAATTAACCATGTCTTGATAACATTTACACATAAGCCTGGTTTATTTATGTTATTTCTTGCATTCTTGTTTAATTCATTAATTATGTGATCATGAAAACACATCTATAATGATAAACCATGAAACTGAACGAAATAAAATAAAGCAAAGGGTATGATCATGAGATTTTCTAATGGTTAGTTTATTTGGCAGTTGATAAAATATCCCTGAACTTCGGGTGAAACAACTTTATACTTTTGGGTTTGTGATTATAGTTTTCCACTTATCCACCTCTGTATCTCTTAATATTGGTTTCATCTTGGATCTATCTTGAACAATGTCCACTAGATTTAATGTTCCATCCATTACATAGGCTTTTAAACTCGAATGCAGTTGGGGGGTAAAAGGGGGGGTTTACATTAAAGAAACCATGAGTGCACAAACCCTATATATTAATGAGTAGAGATGGCTTGCAGGACAACAAATAATTCAATAAATAAATTAAAAGGAATCCAATCACATAAAAAAGGTCTCGGTCTAGCTCATGATCACCCACATACATGCAACAAGTTAATTATTTAATAAAACTAGTATTCAATTTATTAATCCTTGTTATTAAGATAAATTATGCTTGAATATATTATTTATTATCTTTAATTAATAAATCCTTGTCTCTTAGTCCTTTTCTAAATTTACTTGAGATTCTCATAATTGTACATAAATGTACCTTGGATGTAAGCTGCTGAATAACTGTTCAAATCTACCCAACATGTATTATATTTTTATACTGTTTTACTCTTCTGACGTATGACATAAATGATGCTTCAATGCATATAGTGACAACCTGTAGTACGATTTATACATGATAAGTAGTTCTAAACATTACACAAACATTAAAATTTTATCTTTTTATAATTTGGTAAAGTACAAAGCGTTTAGTTCTGACTACATGGTGTGTACTACCTTCATTGTCTTTCCTGAAGTACATGCCTAGGGACTCAGGGTGTGAGGCGTACTTCAAAAATTTTAGAGTAAATGACATGTATAGTGGGTTATACGCCATGTTATCTTTGTATTACACAGTTACCAGTCGGCTTAACCATGTATGGAATACGCGGTTTGGCCCCTGAATCGAAGAGACTACACACTGTGTCCAGTGGGCCACACAGTGTGTAATTCAGTAAGTGTGTGCCTATCTATCCTGGTCAACACGCGGTGTATAATTAACAACACCACATGTAATAAATGCATACAACTTTAGTAATTTATGAATTACTCCTGATGCGCTGAACATGACTACATGGCGTGTAGTCCAGATTACATAGTGTGTATGGTAGATAACACAATGTGTAAGTTCGAACACACGGTGTGTACTTTTGTGTAACATGGGAAGAATCATCAGCGCCTCCTAATGAGTTCTCCATTTTAATTTTGATTAAAAAATAATTTTTTTTATGAAATCTATGAGAAATTAAAACAGGTAGAACAAATCTTGAAATTCAAATTACAAGAATGATAAAATTTTAATTGAAAAACTAAATTAGTAAAAAATAAATCATCAAAAAATTATTAAAATAATTATAAAGTATGATGTAACTTCTCTAATACCACTTGTAGGTTACGGCCGCATCAGAAGCACGATTGGGATGAATACCAACTTTAATTTTTACCATGATCAATGATTATTCTGGGATCAATATGATGATGAAATCCAGTCTCCATAGCATAGAATCCAAGATTTAGATAAAGAAGAAAGAGTCCTGAAATTTTTACAAAGGATCTTGAACATCATGTTTATAATTAATTTAATTAATTTCATTAAAAATAGAATACTTGGATCTTTGGTATTTTTTTGATGATTGCTGATCATCCAGAATGAGCCTTCCGAATTGTCTCGTTGCACTTGTGAGGATCTAAAAAAGAATCCATCTAGAGGTGATCCACATGTGCTCCGATGGCCTCCAATCGACACCACTCATTCTCTGGGTGCTAGAACGGTGAAGTGAGTGTCATGTGTTTGTCATTCATGATCACTTTTCTTCAGTCCTGAAGAACATCTCTCTTTATTGAGAGGGTAAGGAAGATGATTTGAGAGAGAAAAAATTTAGCTGAAAAATTCTCAATTAACTGGATGTGAAGTTCGGTACATGGTATAATATACATACATGTATATTTATTAACATTGGGATTCCATTACAATATTTAATTGCGTAACAGAAATTAAATACATTCATAACCTTAGAGAAAACTCATGCTTTTAATAATAATATCGTGTCATTATTTATGGTGCTCCAACTTGCGTAAACTTGAATTATAAATAGAATTCCGCATCACAAAATAATATCATCATTATTATTGTTTTAACTTGTGACAACTAGTTAAATAATTATTTACTATCATACATAAAATTATTTTACTATCAGACCAGCCTTGGTCCACTCAAACTCCACTCCATTTATTGAACACCCGAATAAATAAATAAATAATTCATTATCTTAAAAATATATTTTATTTACAAACTAATAAATAAATATTTATTAAATATTCATTAAAATAAATAAATATATTTTACCCACAATCCGGTGAGTAAATATTTATTTAATTTATGAAATCATTTTAGCTTGATTAAAATTATTCCATAGTCTTGAAAATAAAATTTATTAATTAAATTAAAATATAATATAACTGAGACCACTAGAAACACTTATTGTGTGACCCTCTAGGATTATTTCTTGTTGGAATTAGGTGGAATTGCCTAAAGTCTAAGAGTATTATCTATAAATTCATCAAGGCACCCAAGAGAAAGAACTTAATGGTACAACAATAACATCCAAATATGAATTCTCACTGTGTAATACAATCCCTTTGTCTTAATATATCATCAAGATGGTTTTATGATTGTGTCATCATTCTTTATGCTTGATACATCATTCTATGACTACTTGAAATAAACTCATCATTACACCATGTCCATTGAATTTCATGTGACATTTGTATTTCAATTAAATGGTTGAGATATCCTCTTTCATAAATGGAAGGGACAAATCCTTGCTCGACTTATCCATTAATAACATGCCACTCATGATGCACCCAATGTACCATACTTCCCTCCAACTGTATGCGTGACAATTTTTTTAGTAAATAAAATTGTACGATTCATGACACATATTAATGATAATATTAAAGTCTAAGGATCATTACACAAGCTCGGATATAGGAATATATTATGACACCAAAACATGAGGCATTCTTACTTGAGGGTTTTTTCTCATAATATCTTATCTTGGGGATTACCATGTGAGAACTTTATAATAGGAAGTATCATCTGCTTACGAGTACTTGCACCTGATGGTCTATATTCTATGTGTCCCATAATATTATGTCATCTAACGACATAAATATATTTAAGAAAATTGTTATAGAATTTCATGGTTCTCATCATAGCGAGGAACTTCCATGACCTTACCAATGAAAAAATACTCTAGTACATTATTAAATAATAGTAATTCAGAAAAATGAACAATATTTAATAAGATGTTTAATATTTAAATATATTAAATATCCATGTAATAAAAGTAAAAATAGTTGGTTCTAAGAAACCAACTCTATCAAAGATGATTAAATAAAAATAATAAAATAATAATGTATGCATAAAAAAACAGTACAATCTAAAATAGAAGAATAATAACTTGTATAATTTCAATAGGAAAAGATAAATTGAAATCAATAATTCACATTTACTTATGGGTCTTTGTGTAGGTTCCGGGCGCAGCGGAAGCACGTTGGTGGGTTTTCCCAACTTTAATTTTAACGTTAAATAACATTCTATCCAAGATCCATCATGATATAAAACGCCGAATCTTCAGAATAGAACAAAGAACGAAAAGAAAAGAAGAATCTTGAAACCCTTGAGGAGGATCATCATATGTTGATTATAATTAATTTAATTAATGCATAAGAATTACCTCGTTGGAATTCTTTCTTCGTTGATGTGTTCGGTCACGATTCATTGATCCGTCATTGCATCGTAGAATCCAAGTGTAGGATTCCTCTAGCGGTGATCCACACGTGTGTTACGTATCTCCAGACGTCGCCGAAGGGATCTTCGGGTGCTAGCATGGAAGAACCTTCGCTTGCGAAGTCCGCCTTCGACCGCCTTGATCCGGTGGAGGATCTTGCTCTCGTAACTTGAGGGCGTTCTGGGTGGAAAGGTAATTCTCTCTTTGGCTTGAGAGTATTTCCAAATCCGTTGTGCACAACAATGGCTCTAATTCTATGAGAATAATGTAATTGGGATTATAATACTTAGAATAATAAAATGAATTAATTGCCCGAAAGCATTTATTCATTTCATTTAATTCTTATTAATATCACATGTCTTAATAATGACAGTTGACCATCATTATTACTTGAAATGCGCCCAACGTACTACATTTAATATCATTTAATTAAATATACAATATTTTCTCACAAATCCTGAAAAACAAACTACATGGTGTGTATATAAATATACAGGGCGTGTACTTTTATTTTTGCATTTTATTTATTTCCTCCACCATATTTATTAGACCTTGAGTAATGACTATTTATTTCTCAAATAAATGTAACTGGATTACTCGCTAATAAATATATATTATTTCACCCACAATATATTCTCTCGAATAACTAGTGTCGAAACAAATGCGATCAGGCATCCTTAAATAATTATTAAACCACAGTCGGGAATAATATTTATTTAACTTGTTAAATTAATATTTAACTGAGATACATGGACACACTTACTGTGTGACCCTCTTGGCCTCTTTCTCATTGGCATTAGGCTGAGTCTGCCAAAAGTCTAAGGTTAGTTTCTAGCAACACGCCAAGGCACCCATAGAATGAAAGTGATGTAAAAAATCCTCTAAATAACATTATAAATCATTATCATACCCCCCATACATCCCCAATCTCAACCATTAAAAGGATCAAAAGGCCCATTTCCATTTCTCAAACTTATCTATTGGGTCAATCCCCTCGACATTTGACCATATTATAATACTAGACCACTACTGCCTGTGCTACTTATAGATGATGACTAGGATTCATTCCTATTAAAAAATGAGAATCCCAAAAACTACCATCTTGTAATGTTATAAAATTTTATTTAATTAATTACATTTTAAGTTCCCAAATTCACACCAATTTTATCAAAAAAAACATGCATGATTCATGTACCTCTCTCGGGTCTCTACCCTTCATACAGAACCACCTCACATTGTCATTTTGTAAGCTCAGAGTCCTTGGATAAGATCATGGAGGACCCAAAAATTGCTTGTACTAGTTGGTATTTGTGAACTATGTCACACAAATCGATCAACTAGAAATTCCTCCATACCAACCCATGCAATCCTCATAGTGAAAATATTTGAAATCCATCTAGTCCTTCAATGAAAAACTTGGATACCACTATGTCATGACCCCCTCCTTCTATAGTTACACCTACTATGTCAGTAATGAAATAAGATCCATAATGAACCTAAAATCCTACCATCATTAGGTTGGAGGTTAGCAACTAAAACCAAGGGTATAAAAAATTCTCACATATAGATGGAATTACCCTCTAAAAAATAAGCATAAATAGATAAGATAAATAAAAAAATTAAACTCCATTGAATAATATAAATTAAAAAAAAATCATCCCAAATTTATGAAAAATTTTGACAGATAGAAATACGAGTCTCAAAAAGAAAACTAAAAGTTAGATTATATGAGAATAACTTAACAAAAACTCAAAAACCCAAGCTAGTAATGATGAAATCGGTTCTCAAAGTCCAATTGGAAATGTAAAAAAAATTCATATAAAGAGTGTGAGTATAACATGTATACTCAGTAGGATCATATCTGATGTCTCTCATACACCTGTGGAAAGAGCATATTAATTCACTAGTGGATGAAAATAAGAACCAAATTGCACCAAACCATGTCAACTAACCAAACCCATTTTCATCATAAAAAACTCACCAAATAATATATCCAATATAATAGTTATAATGGACAATAATTTTATAAATTATATTCCATTTTTAATGAATAAATATATTATTAAAATTGTAGTTATAGAAAAAACATGCAATATTTGGTTAATTTGGATTGTTATGAAATATAGCACATCATATTTAAAAGACTAGTATGCATGTTAATGTTATACATCTTGGGTTGATCCTACCCTCACACCATAAATCCAATGTTGGTTTGAGGGGAGTTTCCAAATTTATATGCATATAAATATAAGAACATCACTTTAAAAACCCAATCTTGTTTTTCTCCTGTGACACAGCCGATGGTTTAGGTTATGGTTGAACCCTTCCCCCTTTCTCCCCAATCTCAATTTTCACAAAAATTATTGTCCTATGAGAATGATGTTATTTTGGTTCGACTTTCTTCCCTAGAGTTCATTCAAGGTTCTCGGATGATGGATCTCTCCTTGGTTTCTCATTTCAGGAAGCGCCTCCCCTCAATGAATGTCTTTGATAGATTCATTTCCACTACATGGAAGTTACATGAGAAGTAAATTATCGGGCTTCTTGATTCGAGTCACATATTAATCCAGTTCAAAAATGAAGAAGTCTTCATCCAAACTTTTTCCAATGATCCGAGAGTTTATTTAGTTTTTCCATTTTCCCTAGTTAGACTATCTCCAACCCGCACTATTTTAGAATGAAAACGCTAAAATAACGCAGTGAATCTGCTCCACCCAAGTGAAATTTTCAGGACTATTTTGAAGTAAAACTAGAGTAACACACTATATTTGAGTCACCACTATTCATGCACTATCTTCTTTTCAAGATTTAGCACAAAATATGGCGCTGGATGGAGATCCTTCCACTATTTATATGCTATTTTAGAGTAATGGGTACTGCATTTTAATGATTCACATTAGAGATGATATTAGATGGTCATTTGATTTTCACCTATAACGCAATTCTCCTGTGATAGTGATCTGGATATCTCTTCCTAGACTTCCCCTAAATTTTCAAAATCCGAAGATCATTCGCTTGATTAGAAATATTGTGGTACATTTTCTCTGCTCAGACACCCTTACCTACACAACTTTTCATGTAGAATGTATGAGGATTTGTATTGAAGTCGATGCCTCTAATACCCCACTGGATTAAATCTTCATTAATGTTAAGGGAAAACTAAAGTGGTATCAAAATTTATTCTATGAATCATGGGTTTTTATTTATTCAATTTTTTGGCATCTTGGTTATGATGTTAGTAGATGTCGGTGTGGAGTGGTTTTCAATTCTCATGAGGTATCTCCTTCTGTGGTAGAAGATGTAGGAAATTCTAGACTCTCTAATTCTAGTATAGTGTGAAAATTGGATGAGGTGGACCCTCTCTGATTTATTAAGATAGGAATTCCTTCAATCACCCAGAAGGAATTGTTACAGATGATTTCTAAACCATGAATAGAGGAGGTGGGTTGGGAGGCGACCCAACAGGCTGGTTCGGTGTGGCTCGGGCCGGCGCGGGCCAACGGTGTTTGGATGGGGCACACGGGAGGCCGGCGGAGGTGCATCCAGGCACGCAGGTGGCCAATGGTGGTTCGGCCCGCAGAGCCGGCTCGATCGGGGCACCAAAATGCCGTGGGGCGGCATGGTTCGCGGAGCCGTGGGATGCACGGCCTTTGCTTGTGCCTTAATCACCTTCAACACCGCTTCATCGCCATGCCGAGAAACAACACAATCAAGAGCATCTGAGGGTTCAGGCCATGTTGGTTGGGCCCGCACCCTCCACGTTTAGGGTGGTGACACTTGGCTCATCAAAGGGTAATAATGATGAACAACCATTGTTTTACAACCACACAACGATTCCTTTCGAATCCTAAGAAGAGGGAAAGAAAAAAAATGAAAGTTACACAAAATAAACGCCCTAACTTTGATCTTCAATCGTCGTTCGTTGATGGAGTCGCAGAAAGTAGATGAAGAAGATCTTCATTCGTCGTGTCCGCCATACACTTCCAAACCTGAGCTGGGTCAGCTCATTGACAACGATGTGGAATTTGGTCGTTGAAGACATCTCATGACAGTTGAAGCTTCGAGGAAGAAGTTGAAGAAGGTCGGCATTTTTCATCCTTCATCCTTCATTGGGATATGGGGTTCTTCGTTGGGAGATTTCTCCCAATAATCCTCCTCTCAATGCTGCCACCAAAATGAATATGCCAAAAAAATAATAGATTGAAATACCCTATTAATTTTTGTCACAATATTTAAATTGGACTAATTAATTAGGTAGACTTCCCTTAATTAATTCAAGGGGTTGGAACAAGGAATTAATTATTGGAGGTGAAGAGGCTCTCCCTCATTAATGAGTGAGAGTTGATAGGTTTTACACTCCTCCATCAATAGGGGTAAGCCCCATGTGGTCCCCACGTTGTAACCTCTCGTGGGAGCTTATGTTTAAGTGGGCCCCACCACCATCACCTCTCAAGGGAGGTTAAGGTGTGGTGGTCCCACATCCAACTTCCATGAGGAGGTTTTAACCACCAAACGCCCACATAGTGGCTCAAATAAAATAAAGTGAAGCTCAATTTATTTTATTATTTTTTCATGAAAACCCAAAAGTTATCTTTTAAAATCTACCGACTGTCGTTGAAGTGAAAGTATTATTAAGAGAATACCGACACTGCAAGTTCAATGGTGCCCTTGGATTTCAATTTCAAGAACTGGTTCCAAATTTATAAAAACTCACTCATACGTTTACTGAACGTACCCAAACAAAACTTCAGAAATTGATTCCGGGCACACCGGGCCTTGGAATCATGCATTGTCAATTTTTACGGACTCGTAAAAAATCCATGCATTTAAGAAAAAAATCCACGGAATTTCTGGGTCTTTACATTCTCCTTACCTCAGGGATTTACGTCCCTGTAAGTTACAACTCGAACTAAGGGAACAAATGGGGCTACTAAGCATGCATCTGAGCCTCCCGCTCCCATGTTCTCTCCAAGAGGTTCTTGTGCTACCAGCGAATGCGCACCAGAGGTATCGACTGTCCACATAGGACCCGCTCCTATCGATCCTCAATCTCCCCTGAAACCTTTGTAAAATTAACCCCATCATCGACTTCCAACTCTCCATGGTGGATGATGTGAGAAGGGTCATGCACGTATCTCCTCATTTGGGATACGTAGAAGACGTCATGTACCCGGTGCAACTGAGGTGAAAGAGATAAGAGTTATGCCACCTCTCAAATCCTACTGGGGACCTATAATGGTCCGATGAATCTCAAAGATAACATACCACCTCAGCTAAATCTTTGTAGACCTCGTTGAGGTGAGACCCGTAAAAAGACATGCTTGCCATCCTCGAACTCCAGAGGTCTCTATCTCCTGTCAGCATAAGACTTCTACTAGCTCTGTGCAGTAGTCATCCTCTCCTAGATGATCCGCACCTTCTCTTTGGTAGCATGTACCATCTCTGGTCTCACTAGTGCTGACTCTATAGGGTCTGTCCAGCACAAGGGTGATCTGTAAGGTCGCCCGTATAACGACTCAAAAGGTGTCATCCCTATGGTGGAGTGATAGCTATTATTGTATGAAAACTCCACAAAAGGTAAGTGATCCTCTCAAATGCGACCAAAGTCGAGGACACAAGCAAAGAGAATGTCCTCGAGGTTCTGAATGGTCTTCTCAGTCTGACCATCTATCTAAGGATGGAAGGCAGTTCTCAAACGAAGCTACATCTAGAAATACTCCTACAAACCCTTCCATAGTCGAGAAGTAAATGGTGAATCACGATCGGAGATAATAGTAGAAGGTACTCCATGTAGCCACACAATCTTCTGCACATATATGCATCACAATATCTCTATTGAACCCTTCTCTCTGATCGATAAGAAGTGGGCCGACTTGGTGAGTTGGTCAACGATCACCCAAACCGAGTCGTGACCCATGGATGTACGTGGAAGTCCTATCATTAAGTCCATAGATATCCCATCCTACTTCCACTCTGGGACCTCTAAAGGATAAACCATGTCTGCTGGTACCTAATGCTTCACCTTCAATTGCTGACAAGTGAGACATTGAGAGACAAACTACACTACTGCCTTCTTCATACCTAGTCACCCATGCTATCGTCGGAGGTCCTGATACATTTTCGCCACACCTGGATGTATCGATATAGGGGAAATGTGGAAATCCCTCAATACTTCCTCCTGAAGTGACACTGGTACCATGGTACGTCCTCTAAAGAGGATGACATGATCCCCGCCTTCTAAAAATCATCAGGTACCTGCCCTGTGGATATCTGAGCACGTCGTGTCTCGCAGTCAGTGTCCCCATGTTGTGCTTCCCTAACTTGCTGAAGGAGTGGAGGAGTGACTGTAAGAGACTGAAGGAAGACTACTCCATCTCTATCCACAAAGGATATCTGTAAAGTAGCCAGCTGCTCTGTCGCCTCGCCTAGAAGCTGTATACCAGACCTCCTGTTGTGTGCATCTGCAACAATGTTCCCCTTTCCAAGAGTGTATACTATCTCGAATTCATAGTCCTAGAGGAAATAAAGATAACTTCATTGTCTCAGGTTCAGGTCCTTTTGAGAGAAGATATACCTGAGGCTCTTTTGATCAATGTAAATGGTAAAACGTTCGCCCATCAGATAGTGTCACCACATATTCATGGCAAAGATCACTACTGCTAACTCCAAGTCATGGATAGAACAGTTCTACTCGTGATGTCTCAGCTACTGAGAACCATATGCGATCACTACTCGCTCCTGCATCAGGACACACCCGGGTCTAGTCCCTGATGCATCGTAGTAGAATATGTACCCTATGCCTTCCTCTGGAAGCCTCAAGAAGGGGGGTACTAGTCAGCCTCTACCTCTACTCTTGAATGATCTGTCGGAATCTCTCCAACCATATGAAGGGTTGTCCCTTATTCTTCAAGGATGATAGTGGTGCTGCAACTCTTGAAAAGTATGTCATGAACCTCCAGTAGTAACCAACCAACCTAGGAAACTTCGTACCTCTATCACACTCCTGGGTGGATCCCAAGAATGTACCTCCTCAATCTTTGCTAGATCCACTGCAACTCTAGCCTCTGAGATGACATGTCCCAAAAAGTGAACCTCTCGGATCCAAAACTAGCACTTCGAGAGCTTAACATAAAGCTGGTACTCTCGGAGTGTGCCCAGTACTAGCCGCAAATGGTAGGCCTACTCCTCCTCAGTAGTCTAGTAGATCAGTATGTCGTCGATGAAGACTATGGAAAATCGATCGAGGTATGGATGTAAAATTCTGTTCATGAGTCCCATGAACACTGCTGGAGCGTTGGTTACACTGAAAGGCATAACCAAGAACTCGTAGTGGTCATACCGACATCTAATGGTTGTCTTCCGCACATCCGCATCTCAAACTCTGAGCCGGTGATAGCCTGATTCGAGGCCCATCTTTGAGAACTATTTTGCTCCCTTCAGCTGATCAAAGAGGACATCAATCCTTGGGAGTGGGTACTTGTTCTTCACATTCACTTGGTTTAGGTGACGGTTGTCGACACAAATCCTCAAGCTCTCATCCGCCTTCTTGGTGAACAGAATCGAGGCTTCCAAGGGAGAAACACTGGTCCAGATGAATCCATTCCTCTGCAAGACCTTTAGCTAAACCTGCAGCTCGCGAAGCTTCACGGGAGCCATCCGATACACTGGGGTAGATATTAGTGATGTCCCGGGGTACATGTCAATGTAGAAGTCCACCTCTCTATGAGGATGTAGACCTGTGACATCATCAGGGAAAACATCCGTGTACTTGTCTACCACTACAGGATAAGTCGGACTCTCCACTTCAACTGCTCTGAGTGTAAGGCAAGCCAACTGATGAGTGATCTGTTTCACCCTCCTCCGAGTAAGTCTTTCATGTGCTACAATGGCTCCCTTCTCACATGTGAAGGTGAACTTGATCCCATCTGTGTGGAAACACCGCACTTTGAACCTAATACAGTTGATCTGAGCATGGAATGTAGATAACCAGTCCATACCCAAGATGATGTTGTAAGGCCTCAACGCTACTACTAGAAGATCCTAGCCGATGGTCTTGCCTCCTAGAGTAAGCTCACACTACCGGAACCAGTGTATAATCATCGATTCTGCTCCTGTAAGAGTCTCTAGCCGTAAGGATTGAGCCAATGGCTCCGTCGGAATCTCCAAGCTTCGAACGAGGGTAGTGGCAATGAAAGAGTGACTGGTACCTGTGTCTATAAGAACTACAACTAAGGTTTAGTAGACATAGATCGTACCTCAAATCATATCTAGATCGCCATGATCATAAGCCTCTACTGCCTGAAGCTGAGCTCTAGCCTTTCCACCTGCTCCCATGCAGTCAGGGTGGACCTCTTGGTGGTGGTGGCGGTAACACCTCGAAACGTCACCCACCGCTAGCTTCTCGACTAGATCTTCTACCACGTCTGCCTGCGTCCTGTAGACTGCCTTGATCGAATCTCTATGCTTGCCTGGGCAGTCCTTTGACCGTCTGCTGATCATTCGAACGACTGGTTGGACAGTCACGAGCCATGTGACCATGCCCGCCGCATGAGTAACAATGCTCGCTCCTGGAATGTGTGTCTATGCCCCGGGTGCCCCATACAACCGATCCTGAGTCATGCAGTCATCCACCCGTGGGTCTGGTCCTCTTGGACCTCTACGACATCTGTCTACTTCCATCTACAGAAGACTCCACTGCATGTCGACTAGTGGTGGGTCTCACTGCTGGAGACCGCTCAGTAAAGAAACTCTCCACTAAGAGAGATTTCTCCAACAACTCTACCTACGTCGAGATGCTGAGGGAGATCATCGAAGCCCTGATCTCTCACCTCATCCCCTACTCGAAGGTATGGGCCTTGAAGAATGGGTCTCATACCATATCTGTGGAGTATCATGAGAGGTCGATGAACCTCGCTGAGTATTGTTCCATGGTCATGCTACCCTGTAGCAGGTGAGGTAGCTCCTGTATGTGAACCTCGTGAAGAGTCGCTGGGACAAGCTCTGCCCGGAACAGGCTCTCGGAGTCTGCCCAGAGAAGCATCATCTCGTCATGAACTTGAAGCATCAAGCTCCACCATCAGCCCGCTGCTTCCTGTAGAAGACTAGAAGCAAGAATCACCATGAAGTATGCTGGTGTCCCTACTAGTATAAAGACTCTCACCACAACCTCCATCCAATCCTCTACTGCCTGCAAGTCCATCTCTCCCCTAAAACTGGGTGGCCTCTGGTGCTGGAACTCATGCAATGTTCTCAAGTGGTGTGCATCGTCTGCTGTTGGGGTTGGTGCCATCAGTGGCCCAATGGGGTGTGGTACCGCTGGTGGCTCCACTGGAAAAGGGCCCTACACCGAGGCATTGTCGCTCGGTGGGCTGTCAGTGCGTACAACTCTTAGAACACTCACTGGTCATCTGCGGGGAGGCATTATGAAAGAAACAGATGCGACACGGTCAAAAGATTATACCTGGTGAGCTGACCCGGTTGAGAGGAATTAAAGAAAACCTTTGAAAACACCCACCCAATCAGTGTTTTCGTGCACTGAGTCAGAAATCATTAGTCAGGGTCCTGATGTATAGATTTGATGGCCTCCGCACTAATACTGGACTCCATGAACTGAGAACCACAATCAGTACCCTTAAAACTATTTCTTCATAGAAAATAATGATCATAGTCCTAAGTTCTGCGGTAGAACTTACTCCATTGATACCAATTTTTTACGACCCGTCCTTTGGGGCCCATGCTGTCACTACCCCAAGCCTACATTCCATAGGCCAGGGGCTCGCGACCAGCACCAAAGGAATAAATCCCTAAACTGGGAAGCCATTGCCTTTATAACTTGAAAACGCACACAATAGAGTAAGAGCTAGAAGCAAATCACTAAGTAAAACTGTATACAAAAGAGTGCTGAAAAGTAAAGGGTCCAGAATACAAGCCCAATAGGATAGTACAAGTACAACTAAAAAAGAAGTACAACTGAATAAAAGTAAAACAGCTGCTAAATCTTCCTCTGGGAAATCCTAACTGAAGGGTAGGTATAGATAGCATCCACAAAGCTCCACATCCATATGTATCCTCTGTGTACCATCACACCATGTGGTCCACCTCTGGGTACTGTCCAGTCCTGCTACTCTCGGCCTCAGTCAGCGATGTCCATCATCTGCAACCAACACAATGAGGTGCGGGCATAGCCCATGCAGGGGTGAGTATAACAATACTTAGTAGGGACCCCGAGACCCTCAAGGTCTCACAAAATATTACAAGGATAAATCACAAATTATGAAATCAATTGATAACCCCACTTAGGTATATGCCCATACATATACCTAAGTAATCAAATAATTCATCTCAGTCATGTGGTAAACACAAAAGTTACTGACTCGGCTCAACCATGATTTTATTCTAGGGGTAGTATCAATATGAACCATCGGCTGCTGGAGAAATTCTCCTCTATCGAGTACAGTGGGCCTGCCGCATCACACAGAGGCGCTTCCCACTAACCTTGGACTGCTGAGGTACTTTTCATGTCGAGTACCATGGGTCTTCCATGTCACACAGAGGCGCTCCCCACCGTGGGTCTACTGCGCCACACAGAGGTGCTCCCCCTCATATCCTACTGAGGTACTCCTCCTGTCGAGTACCGTGGGTCTGCTGTGTCACCAAGGCGCTCCCCACTATGGGTCTACCACGACACCAAGGCACTCCCCACTGGGCCAGTAGAGTCAGTCTGAGTCAAATGGTTAGCAGTCGTTAGGTCTCATCCAACTCCAAGGTTCCCACAAAAATGATCACTCATCCCTGGTAGATCCGCTCCACAAGCTACTGGTCAATGCTCCAACTACCATGAAGTACCACAAAGAAGTATCTCAATAGTCTCCCACATCATATAGGTCTCAACGCAATAGAATGCGCGTCAATCGGACACCCTGTATGTGAATTATTAGCCTTTTAGTCCCAGGGGCCCGGTTGGATTCATGCACGATCCAACCTGACCGTATCTCAACTAAACCCTGAACTCCAATGGGGTATACTCAAAGTTACCATCGTGCTCCAGGAATACCATCACTGCTGATGGTTCGTCAAATGATCGTCTGGTGCCAATGATATGGCCATGATAAAGTAAAGGCCGGTAGTGGGCCTGAGTCCGGTCTGACCTGATTAGACCGACTCAGCCCATCTTAGTCTGGGCTGACCCTGTTTGGGTCGATCTGGTAAGACCTGTTGGGTCTTTTCTAACCCATTGTGTAGGCCAACCTATTAGGTTTGGCTAAGCCCGTTGGTCCTAGCCCAACTGGTCGCATAGGCAGTTCGGCCTAGGCTCGGGGCCGGTTCGACCTGGAGCGTCGCGAGGGTGCAGCCCGGTGTGGCTCGACCCGGAGGGCGTGACGGGGCCAGTTCTTCCAGGGCGCCGCGAGGGGGGGCGGGACACCGGCTCAGCTGGGTGGCCACAAGTTTTCTGGGACACCGGATCGGTCGGGAGGCCGCAAGGAGGCTAGGATCGGCTCGACTGGGTGGCCGCAAGGGGCCGGTTCAAGGAGGTGCGCAGGGGGCGCGCGGAGGCCGGTAGGCGGGCCAGTTTGAGGAGGCGTGCGGTCAGGCGGGCGGCTAGGCAGAGCACGACCAGGTGGGTCGGCGGGCGGCCATGCAGGGCGCATCCTATCGGGCACGCAGCTCGGGCAGGTAGGTTGGCGGGCGGCTGGGAGGTGGTTGGGCATGCCAGTTCGGCGCGGCTCGAGCCGTCGTGGGCCGGCGGTGTTCGGCCTGGGCACACGGGAGGCCGGCAGCGGTGCGTCCAGGAACGCAGGAGGCCGGCGGGGGTTCGGCCCATGAAGCCAGCTCGGTTGGGGAACAAGATCGCCACGAGAGCGGCACGGTTCATGGAGGCCATGGGAAGCGCTACCTTTGCCCGTTCCTTCATCAACATCAATGCTGCTTTGTATCCATGCTGATAAAATACACAAACAAGATCAGCGGAGGGGTAAGTCCTTGTTGGTTTTTCCCGTACCCTCCGCGTTTAGGGTGGTAACACTTGGCTCATCAATGGGTAAGAAATATGAACAATTATTGTTTTACAAACATGCAACGATTCATTTCCAATCCAAAGAAGAAAAAGAGAAACGGAAAGTTACACAAAATAAACCCCCTACCTTTGATCGTCATTCTTCGTTCGTTGACGGAGTCGTGGAAAGTATACGAAGAAGATCATCGTTTGTCACGTCTGCCACACACTTCCATATCGGCTCATTGACGACGATGTGGAATTCGGTCGTCGAAGACATCTCTCGAAGGTTGAATCTTCGAGGAAGAAGTCGAAGAAGGTTGACGTTCTTCATTCTTCATCCTTTGTTGGGAGACGGGGTTCCTTGTTGGGGGATTTCTCCCAACAATCCTCCTCTCAATTCTACCCCCAAAATTAATATTCCAACTAAATAATAGATTGAAATATCCTATTAATTTTTTGGCACAATATTCAAATTGGACTAATTAATTGGGTATGATCCCCTTAATTAATTCAAGGAGTTGGAACAAGGAATTAATAAAGGGAGGTGAAGATGCTCTCCATCATTAATGAGGGAGAGTGGAGAATTTTTACTCTCCTCCATCAATAGGGGTTAAGCCTCGTGTGGTCCCCACATCGTAACCTCTCTGGGGAGGTTATGTTCGGGTGGGCCCTACCACCATAACCTCTCATGGGAGGTTGAGGTGTGGTGGTCTCACCTCCAACTTCCATGAAGATGTTTTAACCACCAAACACCCACATGGAGGCTCAAATAAAATAATTTAAATCTCACTTTATTTTATTATTTTTTTCACGAAAATCTCAAATCTATATTTTTAACTCGACCCACTACCGTCGAAGTAAAAGTATTCTTAAGAGAATACTGGCGCTGCGAGTTCAACGGTGCCCTCGGATTTCAATTCTGAGCATCAGTTCAAAAGTTATAAAAACTCGCTCGTACGTTTACTGAACGTACCCAAACAAAACATTAGAAATTGATTCCAGGCACATCGGACCTCGGAATCATGCGCCTTCAATTTTCACAGACTCGTAAAAAATTCTTGTATTTAAGAAAAAAATCCACAGAATTTCTGGGTATTTACAAATAAACCAATGCATTATGGGTTTAATGGTATGATAATGATTAATGTGTTAGTTGAAAATTGATAAGGAATTAAAAAAATTATGATGATGATTGGTAGTTCAGACCTAAGTAATAAATGATTATTGTGGTAATGAAATTTTTATTTAATGTGGAATGTGATTAATTTTTATGTACTCATGTTCATGGTTACTGTGAAATTACTTTATATGGGTATTAGTCTTAGTTATAATAAAATTCTTATATATAGGTCTTGATCATAGTTGTAATAAGACTCTTATATATAGGGCTTGGTCCAAATTCTGTAGAAATTATTATATATAAGACTTGTGCTCAGTTGTGGTAAAATTATTATATATAGGTATTGATCCAAGAAATTTTTGTAATATATATAGGGATATTACCAGTTCACTAGTTTTTATTTTTGGGCTATACCCTTGGAGGTTTATAATAATGTTTATCATGGTTCTGTGACATACTTAGATATATCTAGTAATACACCAAAAAAGTTTTCATTGGCCCTAGGTGTTACCATATATCTTGAGGTTTGACAAGTTTATTTCATGATAAGTATTAATTTATTAAATTAGTAACCATGTTAATTATTTTCTTCATACACTATATACCCAGACTAGACTTTTTTAGATGGTGTTGGTGGCTGCGTACAGATTTTTACTCAAACCCTATTTGAGATGCCATTTGTTACATAGATAGATTTCATAGATATAGTTTTGGATAAGATAATGGGGAATTACATTTTTTCCGTGTTGTGGGATGGGTTAGATCTTGGAGATTGGATAGACATGGGGCTCGGGACTCGGGTCATTGGTGTCATTTGTACAGTCTACTAGCCTTTTCTTGTATGAAAAACAACATGTCCTTTGTATACTTTCATCCTATCATTACAAGATTCTATTTTTATTTGGATTGTTCGGTTTGTTTTTTATTCAAATTTAGTTTCCTATTTGATAATTTATATTGTTTTCCTTTACTCTGATATTGTTTTTCCACTATTATTGCAACTCTATACTAATGGGTATAGTCTCCCCACTATATTTTTTACACCCTTGCTACTAGTCGGAAGCCTCTAGAATATCGGGAAGTGCACCTAAGGTCACATAAGAAATAGGCACGGTCTCATGAGAGT
This sequence comes from Viscum album, assembly GCA_963277665.1. NCBI lineage: Eukaryota > Viridiplantae > Streptophyta > Magnoliopsida > Santalales > Viscaceae > Viscum > Viscum album. The sequence continues at coordinate 46,063,597 of OY728162.1, forward strand.
GTAATGCAATAGGGATTTTTTATATATAATTTTATATTCATGTTACACTCACATTATATTTAGGATAATTTTTCATTATATAACACTTTATATACATTATATTTTTGTTATAAGACATTATATAATGTTATATTTACATTGTATAACATAATAATAATTTTATATTTACATTTTATTTGTGTTATATAACATTATAATCAATGTGTGACAAGTATAATTTGAATTTTACACTTCAAAACTACTCATTTTCACCTTATTTATGTTTATTGTACTGTGTTCGCATCATTTTAGTAAAATGTAAATATAATTTCTTCATTTTATATTTTTTCAAAGTTGTGTTATATGTTTTTAATTATGTAATTAGTAGCTAATTTTATAATTAATTATTAATTATATTACATGTTATTTATAGAATTAATAACAAAAAATATAATTAATGTAATTAATAATTAACAATAAAGCCCCAGTGGGGGTGGCCTCATGGTTAGAGTTATTCATTAGTTTCAACAAAGGCCAAAGTTTGATTTATAGAGGTTGTGTTTCACTATCATAATTACATGCCTTTTAATTTAATACCCTTGACAATGCAGGTTAGCATGGGGAGGGGAGGATTTACCCAATCAACTCCATAGGGTGAAGTCGAGACCTGGTACCTTGTACAATAATAGGGGAATGGGTCATGCTGAGATGACCATGAACTCTATATGGGGTGGGTGCATTTCCTTTAAGAAAAAAATTAAAAATATAATAATAACATGTAATATATTTAATAAATAAAAATATTATTAATGAATCTAATAATTATTAATGGTTAAAGGCCATAATATTGAGTTTTGGAGTCTAATTAATAATTAAATACACTTTTAACATATTACTAATAATTAATCAAATAACTAACAAAAAAATTAATTAGCATAATTAATAACTAAAAACATTATTAATATCCAATAATATAATTAATAACTAACAAAATAGATAATAAATAATAATATATTTAATAAGTAATAATATAATTAATAAATAATAACATGATTATTTTAATTAATAGTTAATAATACAGCCCTCATGGGAGTGGCCCAGTGGTTATGGTTGTTCACTGGTTTTGACTGAGATGGGAATTCAATTCCAAATGGTTGTGATTTAGAATCATAATTACATACATTTTGATTGAATACCCTCAATATTGTAGGACAACGTAGAGATGTGAGGTTTTAACCAGTTGACTCTATAAGGTACATTCAGGACCTAGGGTCTAGTACACCCACAAGGGAATGGTATATACTGGGAAAAGCATGAACTATAAATGGGTTTGATTGGGTTTCCTTTCAAAAAAATAAAATTAATAATTAGTAATGTAATTAATAACATGTAATTAATTTCATAAAAAAATATAATTAATATTATTAATCATTAATATTCATAAAAGTCTAGAGTCATGAGTTTGGAGACAAATTAATAATTAATAATATTATTACCGTAATTAGTAATGAATAATCAAATTTTTAATAGTAAAAAATTAAATACCATAATTAGTTACTAATAATATATATTATATTTAATAATATAATTAATAATTTATAACATTAATATATTAATATATTAAAGTGTGTTTGGCATGGTTTGGGTTTAGCACACCCCAATTTAATTTTTTTTTATCCAACCCTACCATCAAAGGTGTATATTGAGAAATAAAATTTACCCCAAAACTATTAATTAAATATTTTAAGGAAAAATGAAAATAAATCATTAATCTTATCTATGTTTGAGAAAACCCCTATATGGACACATTTGGGAACACATTTTAACTTCTACGGGGCCTTGAAGTGTTGGATCATCAAGTAATAAGGAAGGATGATGACACATATATTTTAGTACATGTGTCATGATGGGGGAAGGGGATAGTGGAAAGGGTACATTTTTCTTATTGAAAAGATTTACACAATCTAAAAAACCATGCATACTATTAGTTTTTATGATTAAAACTACTAATATATTATATATTAAATAAATAAGAAAAATTTGAATATATTATAATATTTATTTTATTTTTACATTAAATTATATTTGTCTTATATAAAAAATATTTTTTACGCATTACTAAAAAATAACCTAATAATATGTGCTTTAATTTTTTTAATTATTTGAATAAAATGAACCAATTTTCGTTAATAATTATTATTGCATGCATTTTTTTGTAAAATAAATTTCATATTAATTTGTTAGTATATTTTAAACTCAATTATATTTATAAATTAAGGAATTCTTATTTTGTTTAAAAAATTGATTTATGTGTCTTAAAATAATTAAAAATAATTTTGGGGAAAAATAACTTTTTTAATCATGAATCAGAAAATTAATATCTTTTTATTGATATCTTTAAATTCATAGAGTTTTTTCAATTATATAAATCAATATCAAATAAAATTAACATATTTTTTTGCAAATTTTAATTAAACTCAATATTTTTAAATATATAAGAAATATTTATTTTCAAGATAAATTAAAGTATTATTATTTAGTTATTAATATTAATTTTATATTATTTGTACATAAGTATAAAAATATTATTACATGAAAGGGTATAAAATATTTTTCTGTAAACATAAAACATTATTATTTCTGTAAATATCATTATTTTTTTAATATTTGTAGCAATTTAATTATTAATCCTAATAAATTATGTTTATAAAAATTTGTTTGAAAAATGTGTTTCTATGAAAGTATAAAAATGTTTTTTATGTAAAAAAAATACAAAGAAAATATTAACTAAAAATGTTTAGGACCAAATTTAAGAGTGTTATTTCTACAAAAACTTTTATAGAAATTTTCAATGAATATCTTCGATTAAAATTATTGTAAATATTTAAAAATATAAATTTTATTATTATATTTAACTAGAATGTTTCTAGTATAATCATTAAAAGTTTCTCTAAATACTTAATTTGGACTATTCTATTTTATTTTTTAGAAAAAAATTCATTTAAAATTGTCCTTGTACGTAACTTATACCTTGGAGGCAACCTGGTGAATTCCCATTTATTATGCAGATGTTAAATTAAACACATATATATAAAACACCTATCACGTGTTGTGGCTCAGCTTTACGCCTGCACCATGGTACACATCTGAAGGGTTTGTATAATATAATAATAAATTTTAATAAATCAGCATAATTTGGGTGAGTACATGGCATGTAGTTCCGACTACATGGCGTGTACTTTTCCTAACCGTCCATCCGAAGTACACGCCCGGGGATAGGGCGTGTTAATGTACTTCGGAAATTTTCGGAGTACACGGCGTGTCTAGTGGGACACACGCCATGTAGTTTCCGCATTACACGGTTTCCAGCCAGGCAGGCCGTGTACAGAGTACATGACCCAACACTGACCCGAAGGGACTACACACCTTGTTCATTGGACCACACGGCGTGTATTCCGGAAACCGTGTGCCACCTATTTCTGGTCAACATACGGTGTCTTAAATTCTTTGAAATAATCCAATAAATTTTCTGTGAGGTGAATGAGAAACGAGGGAGGAGGAATAGATCTTGATATTCAGATTTCCAGAATGATTATACTTGAATTGAAATAACTAAATTATTAAATGCGTAAATTACCAACTAAAAACTAAATAATTATAATCAACGATATGACCCCTCTGATACCACTTGTAGGTTCTGGGTGCAGCGGAAGCGCGTTGGTGGATTTTCCCAACTTTAATTTTAACGTTAAACAACGTTCAATCCGAGATCTATCACGATATAAAATGCCGAATCATCGGAATATAACGAAGAACGAAAAGAAAAGAAGAGTCCCAGAACCCTTGAGGAGGATCATCATATGTTGATTATAATTAATTTAATTAATTCATAAGAATTACCTCATTGGAATTCTTTCTTCATTGATGTGTCCGGTCACGATTCAGTGATCCTTCGTTGCGTCGTAGAATCCAAGTGTAGGATTCCTCTAGCGGTGATCCACACGTGTGTCACGTATCTCCGGACGTCGCCGAAGGGATCTTCGGGTGCTAGCGCGGAAGAACCTTCGCTTGCGATGTCCACCTTCGACCACCTTGATCCAGTGGAGGATCTTGCTCTCGTAAATTGAGGGCGTTCTTGGTGGAAAGGGAATTCTCTCTTTGGCTTGAGAGTATTTCCAAATCCATTGTGCACAACAATGGCTCTAATTCTATGAGAATAATGTAATTGGGATTATAATACTTAGAATAGTAAAATGAATTAATTGCCCGAAAGCATTTAATCATTTCATTTAATTCTTAGTAATACCACATGTCTTAATAATAACAGTTTACCATCATTATTACTTGACATGCGCCCAACGTATTACATTTAATAACATTTAATTAAATAAACAATATTTTCTCACGAATCCTGAAAAACAAACTACAAGGCGTGTATATAAATATACACAGCGTGTACTTTTATTTTTCATTTTATTTATTTCCTCCACCATATTTATTAGACCTTGAGTAATGACTATTTATTTCTCAAATAAATGTAACTGCATTTCTCGCTAATAAATATATATTATTTCACCCACACTATATTCTCTCAAATAACTAGTGTCGAAACAAATGCGATCAGGCATCCTTAAATAATTATTAAACCACAGTCGAGAATAATATTTATTTAACTTGTTAAATTAATATTTAACTGAGATACATGGACACACTTAGTGTGTGACCCTCTAGGCCTCTTTCTTAGTGGCATTAGGCTAAGCCTGCCTAAATTCCAAGGTTAGCATCTAGCAACATGCCAAGGCACCCATAGAATGAAAGTGATGTCAAAAATCCTCTAAATAACATTATAAATCATTATCATACCCCCCATACCTCCCCAATCTCAACCATTGAAAGGATCAAAAGGACCATTTCCATTTCTTAAACTTATCTATTGGGTCAATCCCCTCGACATTTGACCATATTATAATACTAGACCACTACTGCCTGTGCTACTTATAGATGATGACTAGGATTCATTCCTATTAAAAAATGAGAATCCCAAAAACTACCATCTTGGAATGTTATAAAATTTTATTTAATTAACTACATTTTAAGTTCCCAAATTCACCCCAATTTTATCAAAAAAAACATGCATGATTCATGTACCTCTCTCGGGTCTCTACCCTTCATATAGAACCACCTCACATTGTCATTTTGTACGCTCATAATCCTTAGATAAGATCATGGAGGACCCAAAAATTGCTTGTACTAGTTGGTATTTGTGAACTATGTCACACACATCGATCAACTAGAACTGCCTCCATACCAACCCATGCAATCCTCATAGTGAAAATATTTGAAATCCATCTAATCCTTCAATGAAAAACTTGGATACCACTATGTCATGACCCCCTCCTTCTATAGTTACACCTACTATGTCAGTAATTAAATAAGATCCATAATGAACCTAAAATCATACCATCATTAGGTTGGAGGTTAGCAACTAAAACAAAGGGTATAAAAAATTCTCACATATAGATGGAATTACCCTCTAAAAAATAAGCATAAATAGATAGGATAAATAAAAAAATTAAACTCCATTGAATAATATAAATTCAAACCAAAATCATACCAAATTTATGAAAAATTTTGACAGATACAAATACGAGTCTGAAAAAGAAAACTAAAAGTTAGATTATATGAGAATAACTTAACAAAACTCAAAACCCAAGCTAGTAATGATGAAATCGGTTCTCAAAGTCCAATTGGAAATGTAAAAAATATTTTTCATATAAAGAGTGTGAGTATAACATGTATACTCAGTAGGATCATATCTGATGTCTCTCATACACCTGTGAAAAGTGCATATTAATTCACAAGTGGATGAAAATAAGAACCAAATTGCACCAAACCATGTCAAATAACCAAACCCATATTCATCATAAAAAAACTCACCAAATAATATATCCAATATAATAGTTATAATGGCCAAGAATTTTATAAATTATATTCCATTTTTAATGAATAAATATATTATTAAAATTGTAGTTATAGAAAACACATGCAATATTTGGTTAATTTGGATTGTTATGAAATATAGCACGTTATATTTAAAAGACTAGTATGCATCTTAATGTTATAAATCTTGGGTTGATCCTACCCTCACACCATAAATCCAATGTTGGTTTGAGGGGAGTTTCCAAATTTATATGCATATAAATATAAGAATATCACTTTAAAAACCCAATCTTGTTTTTCTCCAGTGACACAGCCGATGGTTTAGGTTATGGCTGAACCCTTCCCCCTTTCTCCCCAATCTCAATTTTCACAAAAAATATTGTCCTATGAGAATGATGTTATTTTGGTTCGACATTATTCCCTAGAGTTCATTCAAGGTTCTAGGATGATGGATCTCTCCTTGGTTTCTCATTTCGGGAAGCGCCTCCCCTCAATAAATGTCTTTGATAGATTCATTTCCACTATATGGAAGTTACATGAAAAGGAAATTATCAGGCTTCTTGATTCGAGTCACATATTAATCCAATTCAAAAATTAAGAAGTCATCATCCACACTTTGTCCAATGATCTGAGAGTTTATTTAGTTTTTCCATTTTCCCTAGTTAGAATATCTCCAACCCACACTATTTTAGCCTGAAAACGCTAAAATAACGCAGTGAATCTACTCCACCCATGTGAAATTTTTAGGACTATTTTGAAGTAAAACTATAGTAACACACTATATTTGAGTCACCATTATTCATGCACTATCTTCTTTTCAAGATTTAGCACAAAATATGGCACTGGATGGAGATCCTTCCACTATTTATATGCTATTTTAGAGTAATGGCTACTGCATTTCAATGATTCACATTGGAGATGATATTAGATGGTCATTTGATTTTCACATATAATGCAAATCTCCTGTGATAGTGATCTGGATATCTCTTCCTAGCCTTCCCCTAAATTTTCAAAATCCAGAGATCATTCGCTTGATTAGAAATATTGTGGTACATTTTCTCTACTCAGACACCCTTACCTACACAGCTTTTCATGTGGTCTGTCTGAGGATTTGTATTGAAGTCGATGTCTCTAATACCCCACTGGATTAAATCTTCATTAATGTTAAGGGAAAACTAAAGTGGTATCAAAATTTTTTCTATGAATCATGGGTTTTTATTTATTCAGTTTTTTGGCATCTTGGTTATGATGTTAGTAGATGTCGGTGTGGAGTGGTTTTCAATTCTCGTGAGGTCTCTCCTTCTGTGGTAGAAGATATAGGAAATACTAGACTCTCTAATTCTAGTATAATGTGAAAATTGGATGAGGTGGACCCTCTCTGATTTATCAAGATAGGAATTCCTTCAATCACCCAGAAGGAATCGTTATAGAGGATTTCGAAACCATGAATAGAGGAGGTGGGTTGGGAGGCGGCCCGACAGGCTGGTTCGGTGTGGCTCGGGCCGGCGCGGGCCATCGGTGTTTGGCTGGGGCACACGGGAGGCCGGCGGAGGTGCGGCCAGGCACGCAGGTGTCCAATGGCGGTTCGGCCCGCATAGCCGGCTCGATCGGGGCACCAAAATGCCGCGGGGGTGGCGTGGTTCACGGAGCCACGGTAAGCACGACCTTTGCCTGTGCCTCCATCGCCTTCAACACCGCTTCATCGCCATGCCGAGAAACAGCACAATCAAGAGCATCTGAGGGTTCATGCCATGTTGGTTGGGCCCGCACCCTCCACGTTTAGGGTGGTAACACTTGGCTCATCAAAGGGTAATAATGATGAAAAACTATTGTTTTACAACCACACAACGATTCCTTTCCAATCCAAAGAAGAGGGAAAGAAAAAAAGGAAAGTTACACAAAATAAACGCCCTACCTTTGATCATCGTTCGCCATTCATTGATGGAGTCGCAGAAAGTAGACGAAGAAGATCTTCATTCGTTGTGTCCGCCATGCACTTCGAAACCTGAGCTGGGTCAGCTCATTGACGACGATGTGGAAGTCGGTCATTGAAGACATCTCATGACAATTGAAGCTTCGAGGAAGAAGTTGAAGAAGGTCGGCGTTTTCATCCTTCATCCTTCATTGGGATATGGGGTTCTTCATTGGGAGATTTCTCCCAATAATCCTCCTCTCAATGCTGTCACCAATATGAATATGCCAAAAAAATAATAGATTGAAATATCCTATTAATTTTTGTCACAATATTTAAATTGGACTAATTAATTAGGTAGGCTTCCCTTAATTAATTCAAGGGGTTGGCACAAGGAATTAATTATTGGAGGTGAAGAGGCTCTCCCTCATTAATGAGTGAGAGTTGAGAGGTTTTACACACCTCCATCAATAGGGGTAAGCCCCATGTGGTCCCCATGTCGTAACCTCTCGTGGGAGGTTATGTTTAAGTGGGCCCCACCACCATCACCTCTCAAGGGAGGTTAAGGTGTGGTGGTCCCACCTCCAACTTCCATGAGGAGGTTTTAACCACCAAACACCCACATAGTGTCTCAAATAAAATAAAGTGAAGCTCACTTTATTTTATTATTTTTTCAAGAAAACCCAAAAGCTATCTTTTAAACTCTACCGACTGTCGTTGAAGTGAAAGTATTCTTAAGAGAATACCAAAACTGCAAGTTCAACGGTGCCCTTGGATTTCAATTTTGAGAACTGGTTCCAAATTTATAAAAACTCACTCGTACGTTTACTGAACGTACCCAAACAAAACTTCAGAAATTGATTCCGGGAACACCAGGCCTTGGAATCATGCATTGTCAATTTTTGCGGACTCGTAAAAAATCCATGCATATAAGAAAAAAAATCCACGGAATTTCTGGGTCTTTACATTCTCCTTACCTCAGGGATTTACATCCCTGTAAGTTACAACTCGAACTAAGGGAACAAATGGGTGTACTAAGCATGCATCTGAACATCCCGCTCCCATGTTCTCTCCAAGAGGTTCTTGTGCTACCAGCGAATGCGCACCAGAGGTATCGACTGTCCACATAGGACCCGCTCCTATCGATCCTCAATCTCCCCTGAAACCTCTGTAAAATTCACCCCATCATCGACGTCCAACTCTCCATGTTGGATGATGTGAGAAGGGTCATGCACGTATCTCCTTAGTTGGGATACGTAGAAGACGTCATGCACCCGGTGAAACTGAGATAAAAGAGATAAGAGTTATGCCACCTCTCAAATCCTACCGAGGACCTATAATGGTCCGATGAATCTCAAAGATAACTTACCACCTCGGCCAAATCTTTGTAGACCTCGTCGAGGTGAGACCCGTAGAAAGACATGCTCGCCATCCTCGAACTCCAGAGGTCTCCGTCTCCTGTCAGCATAAGACTTCTACTAGCTCTGTGCAGTCTTCATCCTCTCCTAGATGATCCGCACCTTCTCTTTGGTAGCATGTACCATCTCTGGTCTCACTAGTGCTGACTCCATAGGGTCTGTCCAGCACAAGGGTGATCTGCAAGGTCGCTCGTATAACGACTCAAAAGGTGTCATCCCTATGGTGGAGTGATAGATATTATTGTATGAAAACTCAAAAAAAGGTAAGTGATCCTCCCAAATGCGACCAAAGTCGAGGAAACAAGCACAGAGCATGTCCTCGAGGTTCTGAATGGTCTGCTCAGTCTGACCATCTATCTAAGGATGGAAGGCATTGCTCAAACGAAGCTAAATCTAGAAATCCTCCTACAACCCCTTCCATAGTCGAGAAGTAAAGGGTGCATCATGATCGGAGATAATAGTAGAAGGTACTCCATGTAGCCACACAATCTTCTGCACATATATGAATCTCAATATCTCTATTGAACCCTTCTCTCTGATTGATAAGAAGTGGGCCGACTTGGTGAGTCGGTCAACGATCACCCAAACTGAGTCGTGACCCATGGATTTACGTGGAAGTCCTATCATGAAGTCCATAGATATCCCATCCTACTTCCACTCTGGGACCTCTAAAGGATGAACCATGCCTGCTGGTACCTAATGCTTCACCTTCAATTGCTGACAAGTGAGGCATTGAGACACAAACTACACTACTGCCTTCTTCATACCTGGTCACCCATGCTGTCATCGGAGGTCCTGATACATTTTTTCCACTCCTGGATGTATCGCTATAGGGGAAATGTGGAACTCCCTCAACACTTCCTCCTGAAGTGACACTGGTACCATGGTACGTCCTCTGAAGAGGATGACATGCTCCTCGCCTTCTGAAAATCATCAGGTACCTGCCCTGTGGATATCTGAGCACGTCGTGTCTCGCAGTCAGTGTCCCCATGTTGTGCTTCCCTGACTTGCAGAAGGAGTGGAGGAGTGACTGTAAGAGATTAAAGGAAGACTACTCCGTCTTTATCCATAAAGGATATCTGTAAAGTAGCCAGCTACTCTGTCGCCTCGCCTAGCAGCTGTATACCAGACCTCCGGCTGTGTGCATCTGCAACAATGTTCCCCTTTCCAAGAGTGTATACTATCTTGAATTCATAGTCCTAGAGGAAATCAAGACAACATCATTGTCTCAGGTTCAGGACCTTTTGAGAGAAGATATACCTGAGACTCTTGTGATCAGTGTAAATGGTAAAACGTTCGCCCATCAGATAGCGTCGCCACATATTCATGGCAAAGATCGCTGCTGCTAACTCCAAGTCATGGGTAGAACAGTTCTACTCGTGATGTCTCAACTACCGAGAACCATAGGCGATCACTACTCCCTCCTGCATCAGGACACACCCGGGTCTGGTCCCTGATGCGTCGTAGTAGAATATGTACCCTATGCCTTCCTCTAGAAGCCTCAAGATGGGGGGTACTAGTCAGCCTCTACCTCTACTCCTGAAATATCTGTCGGAATCTCTCTAACCATACGAAGGGTTGTCCCTTATTCGTCAAGGCTGATAGTGGTGCTCTAACTCTAGAAAAGTATGGCATGAACCTCCAGTAGTAACCAACCAAGCTAGGAAACTTCGTACCTCTATCACACTCTTAGGTGGATCCCAAGAATGTACCTCCTCAAACTTTGCTAGATCCACTGCAACTCTAGCCTCTGAGATGACATGTCCCAAAAAGTGAACCTCTCGGATCCAAAACTGGCACTTCGAGAGCTTAGCATAAAGCTGGTGCTCTCGGAGTGTGCCCAGTACTAGCCGCAAATGGTAGGCATGCTCCTCCTCAGTAGTCGAGTAGATCAGTATGTCATCGATGAAGACTATGGAAAATTGATCGAGGTATGGCTGTAAAATTCTGTTCATGAGCCCCATGAACACTTCTGGAGCGTTGGTTACACTAAAAGGCATAACCAAGAACTCGTAGTGGTCATACCGACATCTAAAGGTTGTCTTCCTCACATCCTCATCTCGAACTCTGAGCTGGTGATAGCCTGATCTGAGCTCCATCTTTGAGAACTACTGTGCTCCCTTCAGCTGATCAAAGAGGTCATCAATCCTTGGGAGTGGGTACTTGTTCTTCACATTCACCTGGTTTAGGTGACGGTAGTCGACACAAATCCTCAAGCTCTCATCCGCCTTCTTGGTGAACAGAATCGGGGCTGCCAAGGGAGAAACACTGGTCCAGGTGAATCCCTTCCCCTACAAGCCCTCTAGCTATACCTGCAGCTCGCGAAGCTTCACGGGAGCCATTCGATACACTGGGGTAGATATTAGTGATGTCCCGGGGTACATGTCAATGTGGAAGTCCACATCTCTACGAGGATGTAGACCTGTGACATCATCAGGGAAAACATCCGCGTACTTGTCTACCACTACAGGATAAGTCGGACTCTCCACTTCAACTACTCTGAGTGTAAGGCAAGCCAACTAATGAGTGATTAGTTTCACCCTCCTCCGAGTAAGTTTTTCATGTGCTACAAAGGCTCCCTTCTCACTGGTGAAGGTGAACTTGATCCCATCCGTGTGGACACACCGCACTTTGCACCTAATACAGTTGATCTGAGCATGGACTGTAGATAACCAGTCCATACCCAAGATGACATTGTAAGGCCTCAACGTTTCTACTAGAAGATCCTAGCCGATGCTCTTGCCTCCTATAGTAAGCTCACACTACCGGAACCAGTGTATAATCATCGATTCTACTCCTGTAAGAGCCTCTAGCTGTAAGGATTGAGCCAATGGCTCCGTCGGAATCTCCGAGATTCGAACGAGGGAAGTGGAAATGAAAGAGTGACTGGTACCTGTGTCTATAAGAACTACAACTAAGGTGTAGTAGACATAGATCGTACCTCAAATCATATCTAGAGCGCCATGATTGTAAGCTTCAGCTGCCTGAAGCTGAGCTCTAGCCCTTCCACCCGCTCCCATGCAGTCAGGGTGGACCTCTTGGTGGTGGTGGCGGTAACACCTCGAAACGTCACCCACCGCTAGCTGCTCTACTAGATCCTCTACCACGTCTGCCTCCGTCCTGTAGACCTCCTTGATCGAATCTCTATGCTTTCTTGGGCGATCCTTCGACCGTCTGCTGATCATTCGAACAGTGGGTTGGACAGTCACGAGCCATGTGACCATGCCCGCCGCATGAGTAACAATGCCCGCTCCTGGCATGTGTGTCTATGCCCCAGGTGCCCCATACAACCGATATTGAGTCATGCAGTCATCCACCCAAGGGTCTGGTCCTCTTGGACCTCTACGACATTTGTCTACTTCCATCTACAGAAGACTCCAATGCATGTCGACTAGTGGTGGGTCTCACTGCCGGAGACCGCTCAGCAAAGAAACTCTCCACTAAGAGAGCTCGCTCCAACACCTCTGCCTACGTCGAGATGCTGAGGGAGATCATCGAAGCCCTGATCTCTCACCTCATCCCCTACTCAAAGGTATGGACCTTGAAGAATGGGTCTCATACCATATATTTGGGGTATCATGAGAGGTCGATGAACCTCGCTGAGTATTGTTCCATGGTCATGCTACCCTGTAGTAGGTGAGGTAGCTCCAGTATGCACACCTCATGAAGAGTCACTAGGACAAACTCTGCCTGGAACAGGCTCTCAGAGTCTGCCCAGAGAAGCGTCATCTCGTCATGAACCTAAAGCATCAAGCTCCACCATCTGCCCGCTGCTGCCTGTAGAAGACTAGCAGCAAGAATCACCATGAAGTATGCTGGTGTCCCTACTAGTCTAAAGACTCTCACCACAACCTCCAGTCAATCCTCTGCTGCCTGTAAGTCCATCTCTCCCCTAAAATTGGGTGGCCTTTGGTGATGGAAGTCATGCAATGTGATCAAGTGGTGTGCATCGTCTGCTGTTGGGGTTGGTGCCATCAGTGGCCCAATGGGGTGTGGTACCGCTGGTGGCTCCACTGGAAAAGGGCCCTGCACCGAGGCATTGTCGCTTGGTGGGTTTTCAGTGCATACAACTCTCAGAACACTCACTGGTCTTCTGCGGGGAGGCATTCTAAAAGAAACAGATGCGACACGGTCAAAAGATTATACCTAGTGAGCTGACCCGGTTGAGAGGACTTAAAGAAAACCTTTGAAAACATGGACACAATCAATGTTTTCGTGCACTGAGTCAGAAATCATTAGACAGGGTCCTGATGTATGGATTCGTTGTCCTCTTCACTAATACTGGACTCCATGAACTGAGAACCACACTCAGTACCCTTAAAACTATTTCTTCATAGAAAATAAAGATCATAGTCCTAAGTTCTGTGGTAGAACCTACTCCATTGATACCAATTTTTCACGACCCGTCCCTCGGGGCCCATGCTGTGACTACCCCAAACCTGCATTCCATAGGCTAGGGGCTTGCGACCAGCACCAAAGGAATAAATCCCTAAACTGGGAAGGCATTGCCTTTATAACTTGAAAACGCACACAATAGAGTAAGATCAAGAAGCAAATCACTAAGTAAAACTGTATACAAAAGAGTGCTGAAAAGTAAAGGGTCCAGAATACAAGCCCAACAGGATAGTACAAGTACAACTAAAAAACAAGTACAACTGAATAAAAGTAAAACAGCTGCTAAATCGTCCTCTGGGAAATCCTAACTGAAGGGTAGGTATAGATAGCATCCACAAATCTCCACATCCATATGTATCCTCTGTGTACCATCACACCGTGTGGTCCACCTCTGGGTACTGTCCAGTCCTACTACTCTCGGCCTCAGTCAGCGATGTCCATCGTCTGCAACCAACACAATGAGGTGCGGGCATAGCCCATGCAGGGGTGAGTATAACAATACTTAGTAGGGACCCCGAGACCCTCAAGGTCTCACAAAATATTACAAGGATAAATCACAAATTATGAAATCAATTGACAACCCCACTTAGGTATATGCCCATACATATACCTAAGTAATCAATTAATCCATCTCAGTCATGTGGTAATCAAAAAAGTTACTGACTCGGATCAACCATGATTTTATTCTAGGGGTAGTATCAATCTGAACCATCGGCTGCTGGAGAAATTCTCCTCTATCGAGTACAGTGGGCCTGCCGCATCACACAGAGGCGCTTCCCACTAACCTTGGACTGCTGCGGTACTTTTCATGTTGAGTACCATGGGTCTTCCATTTCACACAGAGACGCTCCCCATCGTGGGTCTACTACGCCACACAGAGGTGCTCCCCCTCATAGCCTACTGAGGTACTCCTCCTGTCGAGTATCGTGGGTCTGCTGCGTCACCAAGGCGCTTCCCAATATGGGTCTATCGTGACACCAAGGCACTCCCCACTAGGCCATTAGAGTCAGTCCGAGTCAAATGGTTAGCAGTCGTCAGGTCTCAGCCAACTCCAAGGTTCGCACACAAATGCTCACTCGTCCCTGGTAGATCCGCTCCACAAGCTACTAGTCAATGCTCCAACTACCATGAAGTACCACGAAGAAGTATCTCAATAGTCTTCCACATCATATAGGTCTCAACGCAATAGACTGCGCGTCAATCGGACACCCTGTCTGTGAATTATTAGCCTTTTAGTCCCGGGGGCCCGGTTGGATTCGTGCACTATCCAACCTGACTGTATCTCAACTAAACCCTGAAATCTAATGGGGTAAACTCAAAGTGACCGTCGTGCTCCAAGAATACAATCACTACTGATGGTTCGTCAAACGATCGTCTGGTGCCAAAGATATGGCCAAGAGAAAGTAAAGGCCGGTAGTGGTCCTGAGTCCGGTCTGACTTGATCAGACCGACTCGGCTCATCTTAGTCTGGGCTGACCCGGTCTTGGTCGATCTGGTCAGACCTGTTGGGTCTTTTCTAACCCATTGTGTAGGACAACCTATTAGGTTTGGCCAGGCCCGCTGGGCCCAGCCCAGCAGGTCGCGTGGGCAGTTCGGACCAGGCTCGGGGTCGGTTCAACCTGGAGCGTCGCGAGGTCGCAGCCCGGTGTGGCTCCACCCGGAGGGCGCGACAAGGCCAGTTCTTCCAGGGCGCCGCGAGGGGGTCCGGGACACCGGCTCGGCTGGGTGGCCACGAGGAGTCTGGGACGCCGGCTCGGTCGGGAGGCCGCAAGGGTGCTAGGACATCTACTCGACTAGGTGGCCGCAAGGGGGCCGGTTCAATGAGGTGTGTGGGGCGCGCGCGGAGGCCGGCAGACAGGCCAGTTCGAGGAGGCGTGCAATCAGGCGGTCAGGCGGGCAGCTAGGCAGAGCACGACTAGGTGGGTCGGCAGGTGGCCACGCAGGGCGCAACCTATCGGGCACGCAGCTCAGGCAGGTAGGTCGGCGGGCGGCTGGGAGGTGGTCGGGCATGCCAGTTCGGCGCGGCCCGAGCCGTCGTGGGCCGGCGGTGTTCGGCCTGGGCACACGGGAGGCCGGCAGCGGTGCGACCGGGCACGCAGGAGGCCAGCGGGGGTTCGGCCCGTGAAGCCATCTCAGTTGGGGCACAAGAACGCCACGAGAGCGGCACGGTTCATGGAGGCCATGGGAAGCGCGGCCTTTGCCCGTTCCTTCATCGAAATCAATGCTGCTTTGTCTCCATGCTGATAAAAAACACAAACAAGATCAACGGAGGGGTAGGTCCTTGTTGTTTTTGCCCGTACCCTCCGCGTTTGGGGTGGTAAAACTTGGCTCGTCAATGGGTAAGAAATATGAACAACTATTGTTTTACAACCATGCAACGATTCATTTCCAATCCAAATAAGAAAAAGAGAAATGGAAAGTTACACAAAATAAACCCCCAACCATTGATCGTCATTCTTCGTTCGTTGACGGAGTCACGGAAAGTATACGAAGAAGATCATAATTTTTCATGTCGGCCACACACTTCCATATCGGCTCATTGACGACGATGTGGAATTCGGTCGTTGAAGACATATCACGATGGTTGAATCTTTGAGGAAGAAGTCGAAGAAGGTTGGCGTTCTTCATTCTTCGTCCTTTGTTGGGAGACAGGGTTCCTTGTTGGGAGCTTTCTCCCAATAATCCTCCTCTCAATTCGTCCCCAAAAATGAATATTCGAACGAAATAATAGATTGAAATATCCTATTAATTTTTTGGCACAATATTCAAATTGGACTAATTAATTGGGTAGGATCCCCTTAATTAATTCAAGGAGTTGGAACAAGGAATTAATAAAGGGAGGTGAAGATTCTCTCCATCATTAATGAGGGAGAGTGGAGAAGTTTTACTCTCCTCCATCAATAGGGGTAAAGCCTCGTGTGGTCCCCACATCTTAACCTCTCTGGGGAGGTTATGTTCGGGTGGGCCCTACCACCATAACCTCTCATGGGAGGTTAAGGTGTGGTGGTCTCATCTCCATCTTCCATGAGGATGTTTTAACCACCAAACACCCACATGGAGGCTCAAATAAAATAATGTAAAGCTCACTTTATTTTATTATTATTTTTAATGAAAATCCAAAAGCTATATTTTAAACTCGACCCACTACCGTCGAAGTAAAATTATTCTTAAGAGAATATTGGTGTTGCGAGTTCAACGGTGCCCTCGAATTTCAATTCTGAGCATCGGTTCAAAAGTTATAAAAACTCGCTCGTACGTTTACTGAACGTACCCAAACAAAACTTTAGAAATTGATTCCAAACACATCGGACCTCAGAATCATGCGCCGTCAATTTTCACATACTCGTAAAAAATTCTTGTATTTAAGAAAAACAATCCACAGAATTTCAGGGTATTTACAAATAAACGAATGCATTATGGGTTTAATGGTATGATAATGATTAATGTGTTAGTTGAAACTTGATAAGGAATTAAAAAAACTATGATGACGATTGGTAGTTCAGACCCAAATAATAAATGATTGTTGTGGTAATGATATTTTTATTTAATGTGTCATGTGATTAATTTTTATGTACTCATGTTCGTGGTTACTATGAAATTACTTTATATGGGTATTAGTCTTAGTTATACTAAAATTATTATATATAGGTCTTGATCATAGTTGTACTGAGACTCTTATATATAGGGCTTGGTCCAAATTCTATAGAAATTATTATATATAAGACTTGTGCTCGGTTGTGGAAAAATTATTATATATAGGTATTGAGCCAAGAAATTTTGTAATATATATAGGGATATTCCCAGTTCACTAGTTTTTATTTTTGGTCTATACCCTGGGAGGGTTATAATAATGTTTATCATGGTTCTGTGACATACTTAGATATATCTAGTACTACACCAAAAAAGTTTTCGTTGGCCCTAGGTGTTATTATATATCTTGAGGTTTGCCAAGTTTATTTCATGATAAGTATTAATTTATTAAATTAGTAACCATGTTAATTATTTTCTTCATACACTATATACCCAGACTAGACCTTTTTAGATGGTGTTGGTGGTGGCCTACAGAGTTTTACTCAAACCCTATTCGAGATGCCATTTGGTACATATATAGATTTCACAGATATAGTTTTGGATAAGATAATGGGGCATTACATTTTTTCCGTGTTGTGGGATGGGTTAGATTTTGGAGATGGGATAGACATGGGGCTCGGGACTGGGGTCATTGGTGTCATTTGTACAGTCTACTAGCCTTTTCTTGTATGAAAAACAACATGTCCTTCGTATACTTTCATCCTATCATTACAAGATTCTATTTTTATTTGGATTGTTCGGTTTGTTTTTTATTCAGATTTAGTTTCCTATTTGATAATTTATATTGTTTTCCTTTACTCTGATATTGTTTTTCCACTATTATTGCAACTCTATACTAATGGGTATAGTCTCCCCATTATATTTTTTACCCCATCGCTACTAGTCGGAAGCCTCCAGAATATCGGGAAGTGCACCTGAGGTCACATAAGAAATAGGCACGGTCTCATGAGCGTGTAATGCAATAGGGATTTTTTATATATAATTTTATATTCATCTTACAGTCACATTATTTTTAGGATAATTTTTCATTATATAACACTTTATATACATTATATTTTTGTTATAAGACATTATATAATGTTATATTTACATTGTATAACATAATAATAATTTTATATTTACATTTTATTTGTGTTATATAACATTATAATCAAGGTGTGACAAGTCTAATTTGAATTTCACACTTCAAAACCATTCATTTTCACCTTATTTATGTTTATTTTACCGTGTTCGCATCATTTTAGTAAAATGTAAATATATTTTCTTCATTTTATATTTTTTCAAAATTGTGTTATATGTTTTTAATTATGTAATTAGTAGCTAATTATATTATTAATTATTAATTATATTACATGTTATTTATAGAATTAATAACTAAAAATATAATTAATGTAATTAATAATTAACAATAAAGCCCAAGTGGGGGTGGCCCTGTGGTTAGAGTTATTCATTAGTTTCAACAAAGGCCAAAGTTTGATTTTTAGAGGTTGTGTTTCACCAACATAATTACATGCCTTTTAATTTAATACCCTTGACAATGCAGGTTAGCATGGGGAGTGGAGGTTTTACCTAGTCAACTCCATAGGGTGAATTTGAGACCCGGTACCTTGTACAATAATAGGGGAATGGGTCATGTTGAGATGACCATGAACTCTATATGGGGTGGGTGCATTTCCTTTAAGAAAAAAAATTAAAAATATAATAATAGCATGTAATATATTTAATAACTAAAAATATTATTAATGAATCTAATAATTATTAATGGTTAATGGTCATAATATTGAGTTTTGGAGTCTAATTAATAATTAAATACACTTTTAACATATTACTAATAATTAATCAAATAACTAACAAAAAAATTAATTAGCATAATTAAAAACTAAAAACATTATTAATATCCAATAATATAATTAATAACTAACAAAATAGATAATAAATAATAATATATTTAATAAGTAATAATATAATTAATAAATAATAACATGATTATTTTAATTAATAGTTTATAATACTGCCCTTGTCGGAGTGGCCCAGTGGTTATGGTTGTTCACTAGTTTTGACTGAGATGGGAATTCAATTCCAAATGGCTGTGATTTAGCATCATAATTACATACATTTTGATTGAATACCCTCAATATTGTAGGACAACATATAAATGTGAGGTTTTAACCAGTTGACTCTATAAGGTACATTCAGGACCTAGGGTCTAGTACACCTACAAGGGAATGGTATATACTGGGAAAAGCATGAAATATAAATGGATTTGATTGGGTTTCCTTTCAAAAAAATAAAATTAATAATTAGTAATGTAATTAATAACATGTAATTAATTTCATAAAATAATATAATTAATATTATTAATCATTAATATTCATAAAAGTCTAGAGTCATGAGTTTGGAGACAAATTAATAATTAATAATATTATTACCGTAATTAGTAATGAATATTCAAATTTTTAATAGTAAAAATTTAAATACCATAATTAGTTACTAATAATATATATTATATTTAATAATATAATTAATAATTTATAACATTAATATATTAATATATTAAAGTGCGTTTGGCATGGTTTGGGTTTATCACACCCCAATTTAATTTTTTTTATCCAACCCTACCATCAAAGGTGTATATTGAGAAATAAAATTTACCCCAAAACTATTAATTAAATATTTTAAGGAAAAATGAAAATAAATCATTAATCTTATCTATGTTTGAGAAAACCCCTATATGGACACATTTGGGAACACATTTTAACTTCTACGGGGCCTTGAAGTGTTGGATCATCAAGTAATAAGGAAGGATGATGACACATATATTTTAGTACATGCGTCATGATTGGGGAAGGGGATACTGGAAAGGGTACATTTGTCTTATTGAAAAGATTTACACAATCTAAAAAAACCATGCTTACTATTAGTTTTTATGATTAAAACTACTAATATATTATATATTAAATAAATAAGAAAAATGGGAATATATTATAATATTTATTTTATTTTTAAATTAAATTATATTCGTCTTATATAAAAAATATTTTTTACGCATTACTAAAAAATAACCTAATAATATGTGCTTTAATTTTTTTAATTATTTGAATAAAATGAACCAATTTTCGTTAATATTAATTATTGCATGCATTTTTTGTAAAATAAATTACATATTAATTTGTTTAGTATATTTTAAATCCAATTATATTTATAAATTAAGGAATTCTTATTTTGTTTAAAAAATTGATTTATTTGCTTTAAAATAATTAAAAATAATTTTGGGAAAAAAATAACTTTTTTAATCATCAATCAGAAAATAAATATCTTTTTATTGATATCTGGAAATTCATAGATTTTTTTCAATTATATAAATCAATATCAAATAAAATTAACATATTTTTTTACAAATTTTAATTAAACTCAATATTTTTAAATATATAAGAAATATTTATTTTCAAGATAAATTAAATTATTATTATTTAGTTATTAATATTAATTTTATATTATTTGTACATAAGTATAAAAATATTATTACATGAAAGGGTATAAAATATTTTTCTATAAACATAAAACATTATTATTTCTATAAATATCATTATTATTTTTATATTTGTAGCAATTTTATTATTAATCTTAATAAATTATGTTTATAAAAATTTGTTTGAAAAATGTGTTTCTATGACAGGATAAAAAAAATTTTATGTAAAAAAAATACAAAGAAAATATTAACTAAAAATGTTTAGGAACAAATTTTAGAGTGTTATTTCTACAAAAACTTTTATAGAAATTTTCAATGAATATCTTCAATTAAAATTATTGTAAATATTTAAAAATATAAATTTTATTATTATATTTAACTAGAATGTTTCTAGTATAATCATTAAAAGTTTCTCTAAATACTTTATTTTGTCTATTCTATTTTATTTTTTAGAAAAAAAATCATTGAAGATTACTGTATGTTTTTATTTTACATTGTAATGTTACTGATGATGTTATACAAGAATTTCCAATAGATGATTCATATGAATTTCTAGTGAAAATTTCAACTAAAATTTTCATGTGGAAGTTGAAAGTACCAATCAAATATTATAGGAGATGTTTCCATTGGAATGGTCCAATTGAAGTTTCACTGGAATTTCTGTTGGAAGTTTCAATATAATTTTCAGTATAAGTTTACACTGTAAAGTTCAATAAGAATCTTCACTAGAATTTCAGGTATACATTTCATTGTAATTTCCAATGGATGATTCACTGGAATTTTTATTATAAGATTCACTGAAATTTATAGTGAACTTTTCAACTAAAATTTTAAAGTGGTAGTTGTTGTTACTACATGAATATTTAGGCGGAAGTCCCTAATGAAATTTTTCATTGGAATTTTCACTATAATTTTATTGTGGTATATGAATATTCCATTGATTTTTTCTATTATTAATTTCCAATGGATTGTTACAACGGAAGATTCACTCGAATTTTCCATGGAAGTTTCATTCGAATTTTCATGGATTGTGTGCAGAAATATTCAACTAATTCTAAAGTGTATGTTGAAGTTAGAACTTTAATTCTCGTGTGGAAGTTTCCACTGGAATGTTTCAATGGTTGTTTCACTGGTATTTCCTAAGGGGGGAATCACTGGAATTTCTAGTGGTAGTTTTATTGTAATTTTTAGAGGATGTTTCCCTGGAATTTCTAGTGGTAGTTTCATTATTATTTCTAGTGGAAGTTTCAATGGATTTTTAAGTTACCGTTTTAATTTTTCAATGAATTATTACAATGTAATTTACTATAGAATTTCATTAGAATTTCTAATAAATGTTTCAAATTAAAAATTTTAAGTGAAATTTAATTTTCTTATGGAAGTTTCCACCTTAATTTTTTACTGTGAGTTTCTACTAGAATTTCATTAGAATTTCTAATAAATGTTTCAAATTAAAAATTTTAAGTGAAATTTAATTTTCTTATGGAAGTTTCCACCTTAATTTTTTACTGTGAGTTTCTACTAGAATTTTCAAATGGATTATATTGTAATTTTTTACTGGAAAACTCCCATTAATTTTTCCGTTGGATGTTTATATTTCATTTTTCCATTTCATGTTTCCACCTAATGTTTGTATTAAAAACTGATGATAAATTTTTTATCAAAACTTTTAGTAAAATATTCCAATTACATTTTTAAATATATATTTCCATAAAATATTTTAATGAAAGTGTCATTATTAATCATCATAGTTTATACTAATTTATTTTATGTTAAATATTTTTTGAAAATTTTCATTAAAAATATCCTTTGAATGTTCTAGTGAAGTTTTCTTTAAAAGGTCCGCTAGAAAGTACACTAAAAGTTCAAATGAAAATGTATCATTCCTTAACTTTATTTTATCCTTTGTTTTCCCTTACCAAATATTTTTTTACACTTACATAAATTTATTTTTACCCCAAAAAAACATTTTTTACCCTTACATGTCGTTATTTTACCCTTACCTAATAATGTTTTACCCATACATAAGATTGTTTTACCCCTAATTAACATTATTTGTACCCTTACCTAACTTTTTTTACCCTTATATTTCTTTAGTATATCATTATTTAAGTTTTTTAACCTTATCCTTAGTTTTCTATTACGTAACTTTAGTTTACCATTATATAAATTTTTCTCCCTTACATAACATTAGTTTACCATTACTTAAATTTGTTTTACTCTTACTTAACATTAGTTCTACACTTCCATGGGAGTAAATTCCAACGGTGAGAAAACTTTAATGGACGATGAATGTTTTCATTTGGTTATCCACCGGAAGAACAAGGATGTTCCCCCACAGTCGTGTTGGTGCACTCATCTCCTGGTTAGTATCCCCACTACATGTGGAGTAACCGGATAGCAGAGACATTGAAGATATGGAATTGAGTTTTCCTTCAAACATTTATGATCTTATGAAAAAACACATATGACTATTTTGGAAAGTCCTCAAATGAAGAACGTGTCATTGCAAGGGATAAAAACTCTTGTATAATTCCTCCAGAGGATTAGAAATGTGAAAGGCTTATAAAATGGTTCTTCTCACAACTTGAGGCCTTTTATTTTATGATGGAGCCAGAGGTATTTGTCTTTAATGATTATATATCTCTCCAATAGTTGTTGGCCAGTAACATTGAAGATGGTTTTAGATCCAATCCAAAGATGGATTTTTAGGATCTATCTTGGAAATTTAGGATTTTCTCCATAGAGGATGAATCAACTAAATCATCATCTGAGGAGGAACATGTGCCCCCACAACACAAGATGTGGCAGAGAGGTTTCCACCCCAAGGGTAGGGGAAGATTTCATAAAAGCATGGGAAATAGAGGGAATTCCAAGATTTAGCTACTTGTTTGGTGTGGAAAGTTTGTACTCTCATTAGCCCTTTGGTTTTGTATGATTCTTTTTTATGAATAAATATGGGGTTATGGATTTGGTTTACAAATCCATCATCATCATCATGTGAATTTTTTATTAAAGAAAAAGGCAAAAACACACAAAACAACACAAAGCATACCCCTGACCTCCTACCCCGGAAGCCGGGAGCTAAGGAGGTCAGAAATAACAAAGACCTAGGGCATCCCCTTTAATTAAGTTGACCCCCTTAGGTTTCAAACTAGAAAAAGTGTGAAAAAGTACATCCTCTGGGCTTGAAATGACCTAAGATGCCAAGTGGTTAGCAACCTTGTTGCCCTCCCGCCAAGTGTGACTCACTTTGATGTTGTTGTCGAGTAAAGGCCGACTGTTCCTGATGACATAGGTGATCGACTAGGGGGAGACGCAATGATAAATGAGGGACTTGTGAAACAGTGACGAGTCAGTTTCCGCTTCTGTGGTGATCATATTTCTCAGGCAACATAAGAAGAACCCGTAAAAAAGTGTGAGGGCCTTAGGCTGTGAGGATGAGCTGTGACCCTGATTAATCGTAAAGGCCAGGTACACCGACCAACCGTTGTCATGCACAACCCCGCCTCCTCGCATAATACCCTGAACACGTGAGTCATCAGTGTTCAATTTTAACCCTCTAGTTGGAGGGTTCCTACGAACCCAGTTACCCCTGTTCCTGCGGATCGTGGACGCCTCTAATGCCCCATACACATGTATACATGTTAAATATAAATATAAATATAAATATATGTATATGTATGTATGTATGTATGTATGTATGTATATCTCACATACATGTGTATATATACGTACACATACATACATCTATACAAGTACAATATCTACATATACAAATACACAAAACACAGAGACACAACATAATGCCTGCCATCGAATCCTGTAAGTACTTGGTCCTCTGATTCCTAACCTTCCTGGGAGGACCTTTGGGTAGTCCAGGATGCATGGGACTATGTAGCTCTTCGTTGCCTCTACTAGGGAGGCAGCACCCAGTTGACGTGCAGTCACTACCACAAATCGCGGTAAAGCCAACACCATACATTATTAGCATTATGAAAAAGTGCTAACTAAAAATGTATTATTAGCACCCATAAAGTTTCTAATATTTTTTTTAATCTATAGAAAATTATTATATTTATATTAAAAAATAATTTTTATTTATACACATTAAATAAAAAACACATGATTATAAATAATATATATATATATATATTAAAAAAGCATCTATAAAATTATAAGTATACATTTATATAAGAATAATATTATAATAAATTTTATTATATAATAAATAAATTTATTATATTTATATTTATTAAATTTATAATTATATATTTATAAATATATATAAATAATTTTAAAATAATTACAATTACAATTATAATTATAATTATAATTAAATAAATATATATTTTTGATGAATTTGTTCCAAAAATATATTGATGCGTGTGTATAATTGATGTGAATACATTATGTATTCATCATGAATTAATGTTCATTTTTACATTAAACCATTGTTATTATTTATTCATGTTTTCCATATGTAGTGACTCGTTTATTATTGTCTATATACTCTACTAGGTATATGATTCATTCATGTTATATATAGTTATAATTATAATTATAAATAAATATATTTAAAAAGTATTTATATATAAATGTGTGTGTGTGTGTCTGTATTAAAAAATTGATGTATATTCATATAAATATACTAATACATGCATATAAATATTAACAAATAATATATATAAATAAATATAATATTGATATTAATATTTATGTTTATAGTTATATATAGACACACACATATATGTACATGTAAATATAAACACACACACGCGCACAAACATATTTTATAACTGCATCTAAAAAATTTTATACAAATATGTATAATTACATATGTGTGAGTCTATATATGTTAGGGACCCTAATGCATATAAATAATTACATACTTAGGGGTCGTAATGTTTTTATGCCCTAATTTTAAAAAATGTATTAACTTAAAACTGTTTCAATATTTTATTTTATTTTTCCAAAAACTCATTAAAAAACTAATTCATGACTTTAATGACACCACAATACTGGAAGAAATTCAAAAATAATTATATTCATAAGGAATCAATATTAAATATGATTTAAAACACTTTTAATTCATTAAAATTTAACGGACATGTAATGATTGATGATAAAGATAGAGAGAGATGGGAACTTTATAAGTAAATAAAATGATGGTTTTCCACCTAGGATTCATCCTCGCATCAATGCTCCCTCAATTGATGTATATTCCTAGTGGAATTTGAATGGATTTGGGTGTTGAATGTGGGGCTGCCCTCCAGTTGGTACACGACAATTAGGGGTCCCTTATTTGACTGCAATCCATATGCATTGCAAAGCGTCTCCCCCAGCTCACCCCTCCTCCACTACGAGGTGTTAACGCTGCAGCAGTGGTTGTACCTACACCCCCATTACCCACGACCATATCTTGAGGGTAATTTATCTTTTGAGCTGGAAAGATCTAGGTAAACTAGGTTCTTCTCCTACCATGCGTTATAATTATTTTGAGGTATAAACTCGTCCGCTACTACAGCTCCATTGCTTAACGGTTCCGAGCACACCATTGTTGCATGGTTCATGTCCTATGGGCCATTGATCATGGATAGGGTTGAATCCTGGCTTGCCAAGGGAGACAATGAAGGGTTCAAACTGTATAACTCATCACCCCCGTTCCATTCCACAGTGTCATTGCTTAACATTGGCTCTAAGGATCAATGACAACTGACAAGAAATGCTAAGCAACAACGCAGCGAAAAGGAGGGTGATGCGTTATACAGTTTACACCCTTTGTTGCCTTTCTTGACAAGTCGGGATCCCACCCTATCCATGATCAAAGGCCAATAGGTTACGAACCATTCAACATGGTGTTCTGGGAACCGTTAAGTAACTACACTACTGTAGGGGAGGGGTTTATGCCTCAATACAATTATAACGCATGGTAGGAGGCGAACATAATTTATCTGAATCTTGCCAGCTCGAAGGATCAATTACCCTCAATATGTGGTCCTAGGTGATGGGGGCAGAGGTGCAACCACTGGTATAATGTTTACACCCCACATTGGAGGAGGGGTGAGGTGGGGGAGACACTATGCAATGCATGTGGCTTTCAATAAAATATGGGATCCCATATTGTTGAGTACTGATTGGACAGTAGCCCGACTTTCAACCCCCAAATCCATTCAAATTTCTCTAAGAATATACATCAATTAAGGGAGAGTCGAGGCAGGGATGGAGCCTAGGGGAAGAACCACCATTTGACTTACTTATAATGTTCATGTCTCTCTCTATCTTTATTATCAATCTACCCATGACCGTTTAATTTTTTATAAATTACAAGTGTTTTTAATCATATTTATTATTGATTCCTTTTGAATTTAATTATTTTTAAATTTCATTCAGTATTGTGGTGTTATTAATTTCATGGATGAATTTTTTATTTCATTTTTTTAAAAATAAAATAAAAAATCGAAACGATTTTAAGATAACCCTTTTTTTAAAATTGGGGCATAAATTCATTAGGCCCCCCTATGGTATGTAATTATATATATGCATTAGGGCCCCTAAAATATATTGACACACACATATGTAATTATACATATTCGTATAATTATTTTTATATACAATTATAAAATATGTTTTTTACCTGTGTGTGTGTTTATATATGTGTGTGTGTGTGTTTATATATAACTATAAACAAAAATATCAATATCAATATAAATATTATTTTTTATATATATAAAATTTGTTAATATTTATTTACATGTATTATAATGTGTACATGAATATACATCTACTTTTTAATACAGACACACACACACAAATTTATATTTAACATTGCATATACCTTTGTATAGGTATATGTATACCCATACATTCTTATAAAATAAATAAAATCGATATTTTCTTATTTTAAAAAAATTGAATAATTTTTTTATTGGCGTATGTTTTATATATTTATGAACATAAATATATTTGAATATTTAATTTCACAATTAATAGAGGAAAAGCTTATATCGAGATATTTTATCACTAGATATCCATGGTTATTACAGCTTAGATCTTATGCCCCCCTAATCTATTTCATATCTACCTAAAACTTTCCTTTCCCATCTATATTTTGATAGTCATAGGTTCCCTTCTACTAAAAAGGAGGTTAAAAAGTTCATCCATGATGGGATTGTCGCAGATGATTTGATCCTTGAGATTGGGTCCACACACTATTTCTCTCTCTTCAAGGGTTCTATCTTTAGAGGTCTCCGGGGAAAGGGAATTCTTGCCCATGTGAAGGTAGATCCAAAAGTTATATTGGAATGATTGGAGATGGGTAAATATATTTATTATAATAATTATACTTATTAATTATAAATAAAATATTTACAAATATTTCTATATAATTGTAAATAAATATATTTAAAAAGTATTTATAAAACTACATGACAAAATTTAATAAAATAATTATAAAAGAAAATATCCCAACTAAAAATTTAAATGAAATAAAACATTTCAATTGATGATGTGTTTTGTGTTAGGGAAACTCTATGATGTACGACACGATACAAAGGTGAAATCTTGGACCGCAACCAACTCTCGCTTCATTGGTGCTACAAAAATAGATCTAGATCTCCACCTATCATGCATCCCCGAATTCCCAAATAAAGGCGGATGGCCGGACCCAATGGAAGCACTACCCAGAGCACTATTATAGGTCACCCAAAAAAACCCATGCATCATCGCTCCATAACTAGATTTTAAACTCTGACTTTTTTGTTTTATCCTTGTTCTCCCGATCAATCGCTTTTCTAGGGATAACTAAGAAAATGTTATTCTTTTATAGGTAATTGATCATGGAGGTGGTGGGGTGCTAGCTCACCGTGGGAGGCAATGAAAGTCCCGTATTTTCCAATGCATCCCTGATGGCCTTTCATGGAGTTCACCCTAGAAATATCGTTTCTTAATGGTGGCTCCTGACAAACCACCACTACATTGTTGGATACTTGTGTGTGGTTGATTATGGTAGTGGTGGTCAAATCATCCTAGGAGTGTTTGGGTTTCTGAATTGACTCGGTGTTGGAGCCATATTTCAATGTTTGTGGTTTCTTGTTTTCCATTTTATGGACTATATTTTAATACAAATTTGAACAAATCCCAAGGTTGAAATGGGGCTACCTACTAGTGGTAACTTGGTAATTATGATTCCCTTATTAGATTGAAACCCATAGGCATTTCAAAAAATATCCCCCAACTGACCCTCCCCCCACTACTATAGTGGCTTCACCTCTAACCTCAATCACCCACGACAACAACTTGTATGTACTTTTTCCTCATCTTGCAATCCTTTTGTCAAACTATTAGCTATATCTCATTATTCATTTTTTATCTTATTGACACACATGATTATTGATTCTATAATATCTCTAATAAAATTTAGTCTAATATCCATGTTAATTGATTTACCATGAAATACTAAATTTATGGACAAATGAAGTGCTAATTGACAATCAGAATATACATTTATAACAGAATTGAAAAGTTTATGTTTAGAAGACATGCATTTAATCCATAAGGCTTCTTTTACTGCCTCGGTAAGGGTAATGTACTCAGATTCCATGGTTGAAAGGGGAACCATAGCTCGGATGTTTCATTTCCAAGAAATAGGTCCACCATAGTTAGTGAACACATATTGATTCAAGGATTTTTTTCTTTCAATGTTACCCTCATAGTCTGCATCTACATATCCAACCATAATTTCAGAAGTATCAACATTTTTACTATAACACAAAGACAATTTTGAGATACATGAGATATAAAACAATCCAATTTATGGCATTCTAGTGTGGCTTCCCTAGTGCATCCAATAATCTTCTTAAAGTGAAGATTTTGTAGACAATATCAGGTCTAGTTTCAAAAATATAGTACATAATTCTACTGACAATATTACCATAATAGATTTTAGAAATAAATTGAATATCATCATCAGTAGTGGGTGCTTTTGTCAAATATGGTTTAAAGTGTCATACATGATGTACATTCACTGGTTTAAGAGATTCAAACATGTATCTATTTACAATATTTAAAATTTAAGAATGATGGGGTAAGTAAAGCAATTTATTTGGTCTATCTCTAATTATTTCAACACCAAATATTTTCTAAGCTTCACCTAGGCCTTTTATTTCAAACTTTCCTTTAAATAGAGATTTTAGAACAATGGATAAACTCATATTTTTTAAAATGAAAAGCATGTCATGAACATAAAGAAGAATGTAAAGCATACATTTTTGAGTTGATTTGAAATTAACACATGCATCATATTAGAGTAACAATCAAGAGGTTTCTTATAGAGTTCCTCATTTAAATCTCCATGCAAGAAGATAGTTTTAACATCCAATTGTTCAATCTGAAGATCACTATAGGAAACTAAGGAAAATAAAATCCTAATGGAATAATTCTTAAGAATAGGGGAAATTTTTTTAGAATAATCTATAACTTCTCTTTGAAAGAAACCCTTAGAAAATAACCTTGCTTTGCACTTAATTTTATTTCCCCAATTTTTGTCTTCTTTTATATGAAAAATCCACTTGGAATCAATTATCTTATCATTAGGTGGTTTGTTGGAAATGGTCCATATGTGGTTTTTTTCTTAAATATTTCAATTCTCCATTCATACAAATACCCACTACTTTGATTCTTTTTCATTTAAGGCTTCCCTATAGATTTGACAATAGTCATATATAAGATCATGTTCCCCATGAATGGAATATGAAGCCATATCAGACTAGCTGAACCGATAAAGTGGTCAAGAGACTCTCATTTCTCTGTCTCTGGTGAATTGGTAATCCATATTAGTGGAAGAAGGTTCAGATTCAGAATATGAACCCAAAATAGACATAGAGGCAGCAATAAAAGTGGGCTGAGAAGAAGGTGGAGTGGGTTGGATAACAACTTCAAAGTGAGCCAAGGGTTCATCTTCATCATCCTTTTCAAGGTCTAGATCACGAAACCATATGTGGAAGCCTTGTTTTTGGGAGAATATGACTTATGGAAGACTACATCATTACTTATAATGAATTTTTGGTAACCCATATTGTCAACATAGAGTATAAACCCCTTAACAACCTAGGTATCCCTAAAATATAACCACATAAGAGCTCTTGGTTCCAGTTTATCAGTTTTATCATGAGCATAAGCTATAAAACCAAATAATATCAAGTAGGTATAGAAATTAGTCTTACCATTACACAATTATTTATGTGTTTTTAATTGATTTTAGAAATATGGACACCTATTAATAAGGTTAACAATAGTTCTAATTTCCCCTACCCAAAAATATTTAGTGAGACCCAAACATGAAAGTATGCTTCAGACAATCTCTAAGAAAATATTATTCATTCTCTCTACAAGGAAATTCAGTTGGGGTTCTTCCCTAATAGAACTATTCCTTTTAATACTATCATATTCAGAAAACTAAATGAACTCAGTGGACAGGTATCCCATCCCATTATCAGTTCTCTAGTTTTTGATTTTCTTCTCAATTTGGTTTCCAATAAATTTTATGCACGTTTTAAAGGTTTGGTGGTCCTTGTTAGCCCCCATATATTTGGATGGATGTATTCAATGGGGATGAAAGATTTATATGAGGACCTATTGAAGGTGAACATGTTAGATTTACCCATCATACAATCTTCAAAAAATGAAAGTCTAGTAGGTGTGATGTCACTCAATATACCTTTCTTGCTAAGTTCCTCTAGTCCCTTGTAGATAACATGTCCTAATTTCATAGGAAAAAGAATAGTATTATTAGTGTTGTTGATGTAGACACTACACAATTTATTTAATGGGTCTTTCCATTTAAGACAAGCAACCCATTGATAAGATACCCCTTAATGATGGTTCAAGACCCCTTATAGATTTTATGAAAACCTATTTTAGATCTAATGATAATTCCCTTTTGATCTAGGACCCCTAATGAAATTATGTTTCTATGAAGGTTGGAAACCCACCTTACATTAAGTAAAGTTATGATGGAATGATCGTATAGTTCTAACAAAAAAATCCTCTTTCCTCAACCTTGATCATATTATTATTTATAAAGAGGACATCACCTTCTACTCTTTCAACCAAATCTATAAATGACCCTTTGAAGGCAAACATGCGAAATGAATAGCCTAAGTCAAGGAACCACTCTTGATTGCGTGTATGTATGGATACATTTAAAACATTCGAATCATCATAACATGAGTCAACTAGAAGGGACTGGTTAGTGGTATTTTTGGATTCTAACTAATGTTTGAGTTTATTACACTTGGGATTAGTTTACCCTAGTTTTCCACAAGGAAATCAAGTGATTTTTCTTTCCCTAGAGCCAGATCTAGGTTTAGGGTGCTGACTATTATTGCCTTTTTCATAGGATTTTTTTTTCTTTTTTACCTTTTTTTAGTTATACCCCAGGTGAATAAGATCTCTTCCTCACCTTTGATTCTACGTTTAGAGTGTAGTTCTATAGAAATAAGGGCTGACATGACCTCTTTAAGGGTTAGTGAGTCTCATCCATACATCATGTTTTCGAATAAAGTGGTATAATTATTATCAAGAGAAATTAAAGGGACCATTGCTTGATCCTTATCATTGATATATAGATTAAAATTTAAAATATCTCACATTACCTTATTAAATTCATCATTATGGAATTTAATTGAACTATTGGATTTAATTTTAAATATGAATGTGTGATTTTTTTATAAATCATACCAAATAATGAAGTAGTCATGTATAATTTCTCTAGAGTAGGACAAATACCAGAAAAAATAGACTCATAAGAAACTAATTTTATAACTTTGTCTCCTAAAGATAGTTGTAAAGAGCTATGATCTTTATCTAAAAAATCGAGGGTTATATCTATCTATTTAGTAGTGGTATGTCCGGTCTCATTTATTATAATAATAGGTTTCTTAGGCCCGTAGAGGGATTCAATTAGGTCCAGTTGTACAAGAATGTGTCTCATCGTAATTCCCTAAAAGTTAAAGTCATTATGACCAACAAAATTTTCAATTTCATATCTCATTGTTGACATGTTTACCCATAGATTATATGTTGAGTTCATGAGGAAAACGTTTTGTGTATTCCCCTAACTACCAGCCAATCTCTTGGGTAAACAATGATTATAAAAATATATACAAAATAAAAAGAAATGTATAAGATATAATGGATTTAAATAATTTTAATAAATAAGTAAAATAGAGATTTAACAGTGAGATCTCAGTACAGAAATGAATCTATAAATTAGAACTGAAAAATAGAAACAAGTGTTTTAAATTGACATCAAAATAAAACCAATATGGATCTGACACCACTTGTAAAGGGGTGGGGTGAGACGTAGTTAAGAAAAAAACCAAACCAAAAATGACCTAAATAATTCAATTCTTATATATTATACTGATTATAGAACCATAGGAATCAATATGAAAGAAACAAAATGAAAGAGAAAGGAACACATGTAGTATCATGCTTCAGTCCTGTGGGAACCTACGTTCATGATAAGAACACCACCCAACACACACATTTTATTAATTATTGAAATGAAATATAACAAGGCTTAAAATATATAGAAATAATTGACATAATAGACCAAAAAAATCTTTAATAATTGAAATCTAACATTATCAAAAACATGATGAAAATTAAACTTATAGAACCAAACATGGAGGTATGTCCATATTGATATCTTGGTGATCCTAGAGAGGTTATGTTGTTGATCTATTTAAGATAAACAAGGGAAAATCTCACTTTGTCCAGGGTATTTGTCTTCGAATCTAAATATTGACCAAAAAATTCATGTGGAAGGATTTTGATGAGGACTCCACCATAAGTTTCACTCCAATGATATGCATGGAGGTCGGCAAGCCAACATATCTGATCTTCTAAATAAAAAAAATCCACCGACAGTAGTATAACTGAGATAGATGAGTTGATACCTTGTGGTTATGGAGATAAATTTCTTTTGAATCTATCCAGTAAATTAATTCATCCACAGGTGGTGTTCAAATACCCTTAACAAAACCATGAGCACCGTAACTACTCAACCAAGTGGAGAGCACCATGAGTCCATCCTGAACGAACTATCCATCAGAACATAAAACCTCTAGAAAAAATGGGAGGTGGGGATTGTGTGGGAGAAAATATTAATTAATGGAAATAAACAAGGAAAACAAAATTCATAGATTACTAGGGTAGAAAAAACCAAAAAGGCAGGCCAAACGTGAGCAGTCTGAGTACACACCACAAAAAATAGGCCCTGATATGAATGAATTTACCCAGTAGATGAATAATAAGATTGTTGGTTCTGGGTGCATCAGAATCACGGTTGGGATGCACCCCAATTTTAATTTTTACCATAATAAATAATTATTATGGGATCAATATGACGATGAACGCCAGTCTCCACAGAATAGAATCAAAGATTTATATAAAGAAAGAAGAGGCCCGAAACCTTCAGAGAGGATCTTGCACATCATGTTTATAATTAATTAAATTAATTTTATAATGAAAATAATACTTGGATCTTCGGTTTTTTCTTCATTGATGACGTTGATCATCCGGAATGACACTTCCGTATTGTCTCGTTGTGCTTGAAAGGATCGAGACTAGAATTCCTCTAGTGGTGATCCACATGTACTCTGATGGCCTTCTATTAACACCAGTCATTCTCCAGGTGCTAGCACAGTGAAGCGAGTGTATTGTGTCGGTCGTTCGTGATCACTAGTTCTTTGGTCTTGAAGAACATCTCTTGTTCTTGAGAGGGGTAGGAAGAGTATTCGAGAGAGAAATCATTTAGCTCAACAATTATCAATTCACTAGGCATGCAGTTAGGTACATGGAACAATAGACGTACATGGTTATTTATCAACATGGGGATTCTGTTACAATATTTAATTGTTTAACAGAAATTAAATATATTTATAACCTTATAGAAAACCCATGATTTTAATAATAATATTATATCATTATTTATGGTGCACCAACTTGTGCAAAGAAGAATTATAAATAAAATTCTACATCACAAAATAAGAGAAGTGTTATTATTATTTTAACCTCTTACATCTAGATAAATAATTATTTACCATCTTGCAAATAATTATTTTGCTACCAAACCAGCCTTAGTCCGCTCAAACTCCACTTCAATGTATTGAAAACCCAAATAAATAAATAAATATTTTATTCACTTAAATAAATATTTTATTTAAAAAATAGTAAATAAATATTTATAAATGTTCAATAAAATAAATAAATATATTTTACCCACATTCCAGTGAATAAATATTTATTTAATTTATGTAATCATTTTAACTTGAATAAAATTATTACACTTTCTTGATAATAATATTTCTTAATTAAATTAAAACAGAATTTTACTAAGACCACTAGAAACACTTAGTGTGTGAACCTCTAGGATTCTTTCTTGTCGGCATTAGGCAATCTTGCCTAAAGTTCAATAGTACTATCTAGCAATGGTTCAAGGCACCCAATAGAAATAACTTATAGTCGCAACAACGACATCCACATAAAAATGCTCACTATATAATATAATACCTTTTTCTCAAAATCTCATCATGTTGGTTTCATGATAGTGCCATTAATTTTTATGCTTGATACATCGTTCTCTGACTACCTGAAATAAACTCGTCATTACAGCATGGCCATGGAATTTCTTGGGAAGGTTATATTTTAATCAAAGGGACGAGATATCAACTTCGATAAATGGAAGGGAAAATAATTCCTTGACTTATACATTAATAACATGACATTCGTGATGCATCCAATGTACAATAATTCCCACTAACTATCTGTGTGATGGTTTTCATCAGTAAATCAAAGTGCACAAGTCATGACACATATTAATGATAATATTAAAGTCTAAGGATCATTACACATGCTTGTAGATAGGAATATTCAATGACACGGAAACATGAGGAATTCTTAATGGTGGGTTTGTTTTCATAGTCTCTTGTATTAGTGATTACGAAGTGAAAACTTCACGAGAGAAGTCTCATCTGCTTACAAGTACTCACACATGATGGTCTATATGTTATGTGTATCATCATATTATGTCATACAAATGAAGAAATATATTTATGAATATTGTTATAACATTTCAAGGTTCTCATCATAGCAGGTAACATCCAAGACCTTATCAATACAACAAATACTCTAGGAAATTATTACATCATAGTCATGAATAAAAATGAACAATATGTAATAAGATGTTTAATATTTTAATACATTAAATATCCATGTAATCAAAGTACAAATAGTTGGTTCTAGGAAACCAACTCTAACAAACTCCCACTTGGAATAGAGCCTTGCCTACAACATTCAGTCCACTAGACCTCAGATGATGATCATGTGTATCCTGAGACAATGATTTAGTCAAGAGGTCTGCCACATTGTATTCTGTGGAAATACATCGCACTGCAACTTTACCTCCCTGAGAAAAATCCCTCAAGTGATGATACTTCTGAAGTATGTGATTTGTCTGCTGATTTGACCTTTTCTCTTTTGCGAGAGCCATTACTATAGTATTATCATAGTAAAATATGATGGGATATTTACTACTAGGTATCACATCCAGCTCTTGGATAAAGCTTCGCATCTAAACAGCTTCTTTAGCAACCACATAAGCTGCAATATACTCATACTCTGCTATAGAATCTGTGACCACACTATGCTTTGAGCTCATCCAACTCATTGCACCTACATTAAAAGTGATGATGAATCCCATTTGTGACTTCATGTCATCTTGATCAGTCTGGAACTAGCATCCTCATATCCTATGATGACTAGTTCCTCATCTCTTATATAAACCAGGAACATATCCTTAGTACACCTCATTTAATTTAGGATAGACTTAACTACCATCCAATGGCAGTCATGTCACATACATGACTTATTTTAAAGTTAAATTTCATTTAATTTCCCTTCATTCTTTGTTTTAAGGGTTTCCCAAGCTTTTATGGAGGAATGGGTGAGTTTTCATGAAATGGGCAAAACCATGAGCCCAATTGCAGATTTAAAATTAAATTTTTATTCCTTTATAAATCCTTAATTTTTCAACATTTTTCATCCATTCCAATTCGTAATTGTCATCCCCTGGCCTATTAACACCACCATATTAATTTGGACCATTAAGGAATCCATAATAATGGTGTATATGGGTTTTTATATAAGGGATTGGGCCTGCCTGAAAGTCTATTTCCTGCATTAAAAATAAATTTTAATTCTTTAATATATCCTTTAATATTTGTATTTTTTGGTGATTCCAACTCTCACCCGATCCCACTTACCTAAGGAGCTCCCACATTCCCTACGCCAATAATTTGGAGCACAATAGAGTCGCGAAAGTGGTCGAAACTTCTCTGGATTTCAGAAATTGCCCAGATTTGGAGAGGTAAATTAATCCTTTCAAAACTCCTTCTATTTTTACTTTTTTCCCCCAATACAGTTCCTACATGATCTATTAATCCTTTTGAGAACCTCCCATGAATGGTTGAATGATTTCCAATTCAGATATTGGTGTATTTTGGGTCGTTTTCGTCAAGATTATTTTAGGTAAGTGTTTCTCTCTTCAATTACTCCCTTCACCTTAGGGTTTCCTCCCTATTTCCTGAATTTATAGAATTTTCAGAAGTTAGTGTTCGAACTTAGGGTTTTATTTGGTTTATTTTTGGTCAAATATTGTGTTCTAGGGCTGGATTTATCTTCCTTGTGGTGAGGCGGTGGTGTGGTTGATGTTTCACACCAAGTTTTCAGGGATTCGACACTTTCGGTAGTTGGTTCCATGTGTAAACAATTATTGATGAGTGGGATTTTTGTATTTATTCATTTTTCATATTCCTAATATGTTAGGTGTGGTGCGAAAACTGTTTATGATTAATTTAGATAAGTGTTTAATTTTATAGTTGCATTTTAACTTGAAATTGGGTGTTTTCGTGTGTAACTCATGGGGTATTATTTGGGTGTATTTTATAACATATGGAATTGGGTTAATATATATTGTTTGGACTTAAAATTATGGTTTGGTAATGTATTAGTGTAATGTGGGCCAAAAAATAGGGTTTTTGAATAGGTTTTATGTGTAAAGCATTGTTATACTTCTTGAGAGTATTTTATGAAAATGCGTGTTTTCATTTGGATCATTTGTCGTATTATTCAAGGTGATTTTATAAAACTTTAAAGTGGTTTTGTAAATGTCTCTAGGGTTTCCAATTCTGTTTTCGATAGGAATTGGTATAGTTTATGGTCTTAAATTGGGGTTTTTAAATGAGTTTTGTGTGAAAGACATATTTACAACACTTATGTTCTTTTTATGAAAATTGTAAATGTTTTAGTTGGTTAAACAAAGTTGGAAAAGGGTGAATATGTACTATTTGGTATGTGTGTTAACCTATTATGGGGTTTTGAAAGGTGAAGTTATGTTTTAATATGTCAAAAAATTTTAGAATGTTTTGTAAATTTCTGAAATGTTTTATTAAATTGTGATGTTGGAGTGAAACTTGTTTGTGGGCTGTTTCATGTAAGTTTGATGATAAAATTATTTTGAAGGTAAAAAGGGTATTATGTAACAAGTGAGTGGGCTGTTATGAGAGTTATAATATATTTTAATGGTTTTATAAAATTGTTTTATGGATTTGTGGAAGTGTTAAAGAAATGTGAAAAGTGTTGTGGGCTATTTTGGTGTGAGTCAGATTTCAAAATCAATTTGAATGAAAAGTGGAATTTTGTGACTTTTGTTGCATACATGTGGTAATTTTGGTCAATTTATGATATTGAAATGATATTTTCATGTGTAAAGTATATTAATTAACTTGTTGAACTTGTTTGAGCACAAAGGGAAAACCTTTCTATCTAGGTGGGTGGACGTGTACTAGTATGCTAGTGAATCCGTGGGGTTTGGCCTCAGTTTCACTTAGAAAGATTGACGCTTAAAACTATAACTAAACTATGATTATGATGATTATTTGGGACCACTAGGTTATGGGTATGTTCCCTAATAATGGCTCGTTCATGAAAACATATATTTGTGATGGTTACTCTCACCGAGATACGAGGTACCTGGGACCCACAACTAGCTAGTGCCTAAGGGTTATTTCCCTTTGATTGTGCTCACTAGATATTTTGTGCTTATCATCGGCATATGGTAGAGTGGATGTAAAATTCAGTATATTTGCTATTTATTTTAAAAAAAATTATTCTTTAAATTATCCCACATGAAAACTATTTTTATTTAATGTTGCATCTTTTAGAAATTGTAACTAGCATTTAATGTTTTTGAAAACTTCCATGATTTTCGTATTTAAATGTTTATCACATGGAATCTCATAGTCGTGGTATCCTACTGGGCATTGTCTCACACCCTACTTACACCCTTGGGTGTAAGTAGACTTGGTTATTTTTGTTGTCGTAGGTTGGGTACAGTTTTTAGTGCCAATGGTTCAGGTTTCTAGCAGGTCCTTGGTGGTGAAGTCTTGTGGGGATGGCTTAAGGGAGGTGACTCTTGCCATGTGGAGGTTCTTGGGCTGTCTTTATTTGGTTTTTTAACTTTGTAATGGTATTTAAACATAGTTTTAACTTATGTAATTCTGTTCTGAAATTTTGTAAAAGATGGTTTTAGTTGAAAAATCCAGATTTGTTTTATTGAGTTTGTTTGTTATTTAATGTTTATAAAAACATGTAAATCGTTCCCAATTATCATTATATGATACCCAGGAACATGTCCCAACCCTTGGGGACCGGGAACGCCCTTCGGACCATGTCATGGGCCGGGTTTGGTGTAGGTTTTGGCGGCGACCAGATTTGGTTTGTGACAAAATGGTATCAAAGGGAGGTTCATGTTAACTCTTTGGGTCATGTTATTTGGGGAAGAGTCAAGATAGTATGAAGTTTGGATTGTAGGGACATGGTATTATAGTTATGGGTAGTGTTCTTTATCACCACACCTCATGACAGGATTCAAGTTTCTAGGGGAAGTCAGGATTTATCTAAGTCCTCTGGTTTTCTTGGTTTGATGATGGTTAGGGGAAATGAAAAGAGAGTTGGGTTAATGGTATCAGTGAGCTCGCAGTGCCTGGCAAGCCATGTGTAGCCATGGATCTTCCCTAGAACACTCTCTATGATAGTGAAGTGATTGTAATATGGTCTCTAACCATATGTCCACTTCACCCACTGAAACTAGTTTCCTCTCGCATTGTCTTGTGTTCTTTAGTTTTGAAATCTTGGAACTTTGGTTTTAAAGTGACTTGGTTTTAAGAAGCATAAAGTTTTTTTAGAAATTATTTTCAAATAATTAAGGAATGGTTTGTTTAATGAAATGGTGGAACTGAATTTTTAGAATTTTATTTTTGAAATGGAAAATGGTGTGCTTACACCTCTTTTTAAAGCATGAACTATATTGATGTTGGTTTTGGAAAGTGTTTCCAATAAAGTTTTCTAAACAATCAATGGATGTTTTAACGGGATGAGATGTTTTGAAATTGATACAAATATCTTGAAAGTGAGTTCTTTTCAAAATGTTTGTGTCTTTTTGAAATGTTTTTTAATATGTGAGTTGGTATTTTGATCTCGTGGTTAGCGGTTTTGAGAAAAATGATGCTTTGGTTTACCATTTTTGTTTTGAAAAGTGGACAGATTTTTTTTAAACCATTGGTATTTCCATGAGAAACCACATGCATGGGGTTATATGGGATGATGGATGGTTGATGGCATGAATGGATGAGTGTTGGGATGGATATGAGGAGGGTGCCCGCTGTGGCACAAAAACAAGCATGTGTAAGGCCCATGGGGTACCATTGGTTGATACGCTAACCGCTGAACCATTTGATTTCAAGAAATGTTTTTAAATAAAAACATGATGTCTTGATGAATTATTTGGGCTGGATTATATTATGTGTTTTTGGAAAATTTTGATGTTGTGGGATGTTTTGAGTCCAAGAACCCCACCTATTTGAATTGTGTTTTAGGTTTATGTTTGGTCGGTAAGCTGGGTAGAAGGACCAGTTAGTAGTCTCTTCTGAGATATGTTTTGGGACACCTTTATGGTGGTTCCCTTCATGTGTTTGGATATGGTTTATGGATTTTTTGACCAATGGACCAGCTCGGTTGGATCCTTGGGTTCTCTCATTGGATAAGGTATTCCCCCATTAAGGGGTATTCCCCCATT
Source organism: Viscum album (assembly GCA_963277665.1). NCBI lineage: Eukaryota > Viridiplantae > Streptophyta > Magnoliopsida > Santalales > Viscaceae > Viscum > Viscum album. Next base: position 46,104,501 of record OY728162.1, read on the forward strand.
AAGGGTTAATGCATAACTGAAGTGCAACCCAGATTGTTTCTCCATTGGAAAATCCTCCAGTTGATCAATAAAAAGAATATTTTATCAATCTTTGTTGATTGAGTCTACACCCATTTCTGTCTTTGATTTTTATATCCTCTTGTAGCGGTATAGTTCTCATGGAAGGTTGAAAGAGACCTTAGTTTCATAAGTTTCCTAATTCGTCAAAGCTGGAAGTGGTCTAGGGTTGTTAGTGGGGATGAGTGTCTCAATGGTGTCTAAGAGAGCCTCTGGTTTCTTCACAGTTTCTTTGAACCATGAGTTCATGTTAAACCACAAGTGTGGGAAATATGGTCACGATAGGATATTTTGGCCACTTTCTAGAATTGTGTGTTGTTTGGGGATGTTTTATAAGCTCCCTCTCCATGAATTGTTTATATCAGTCGCAATGGTCATGTTCAGTGATGCCTTATGAAGTCCTATGCTCGATTGACCGTAATGGTGAATGTTGGGAAATCATCTGAGAGTCTCTATTATGTTGGGAGAATGTATCCCTTAGAAAAACATAAAAATATTCCATTTTAGAGGAATTTGAGTATAGATTTTCGTTAATTCTATTGTTTCTCACCCGAACAAACAAGGTGTGATGTGTGTGAATCTTCTAAGCCCTTGTTTCAGTGAAATATCGAGTTTGGGTAAAGAGAGTTTGGAATGTTTTATGTCTTGGAAAAATTATCAGGGATTGAATTATAGTTGTTGGTTGCACCAAAAGTATAATTCTCATTCAAGTGGTTTCTAAAGCCTAACTGTGAGGCCGAAGATGCTTCAATCATTTAAGCTCCAGCCATAGGTCTCGGAGGGAAGCTGGCTCATAGTCAGGGGAAATCACAGGGTCGTTTAAACCCTTGTACAAAGTCATATCCTCTATATAAAATTTAGGAAGAGTTTAAACCTATGGTGTTATCATATATCTTCTGTTGTTCATGTTCGGTGGAAATCGGTAGAGGGTCGTGTACCCATGTCATCGCCCAATGTTATTCCCTTCCCCATTGGTTTCCACTGAGTCTTTGGAGAAAGGTTTGAAGTTTGGATAGACTGGTTGAAAACAAGGTTCTCACTTGGTTAATAGTGACCATGCCCCAGAAAACCATGTGGATAGAAGGATCCACAGTGTTAGTGCACGGTTTCCCAAATCATGCAGACTAACCATTTGACCTTCCCAACTCTTCAAATTTTGGGGTCTTTCTATACTGGCCCATGTTGGTAGGTTAAGATAGTTGGTTCTTATGGTGGGGAGACCCACTATGAGTCTTATATAAGTAATTTTGTAAAGGTCCGATGGAAGTATACCCATTTTACTGGGGAGTCCGTTCAGGCCTCCCCTATTAGTGTCCTGATTCGGTATCGGAAAAAATATAGGTTGTTTGTTATGGTGGGGAGCCTATTTTTGTTCCCTCGTACTAGTAACTAAGATTTATCCATGATCATGGCTTGGAGGTAGGTATTCTCATTTAGAGAAATCAAGATACCTATATCTTCCTTGGGTAAACATTGAGATTGGATAGTGCCCAATGGTTTAGTTATAGCAAGGTAAGTGTAACCTTGTTCGATGTTATTGTTCGTTTGGGTGAATTTCTTGAGTCTTGTTTGGATAGTGTTTAAGGAATTTTATTTTGGGATAAAGGTTGAATGTGATTCATCATTTCAGAAATCTGGTGTAAGTTTTGGTTGTGAGAGTAATCCTTCATTAATTGATCATTGGAGGTGTTTTGGCCTTTGGGGGTGAAACCTGACAAGGGAGTACCTCTTGGTTTCTTAGTTGGGTTTGGTTGTTACTTTGGCCTTGATGTGACTTTTTGGGGTGGAAAGTTTTCATAGTGGGGAGAATTTTTACATAAATGACTTATTTTAAATTTAAATTGCATTTAATTTCCATTCATGCTTTGTTTTGAGAGTTTCCCAAGCTTTTATGGAGGAATGGGTGAGTTTTCATGAATTGGACCAAACCGTGAGCCCAATTCCAGATTTAAAATTAAATTTTGATTCCTTTATAACTCATTCATTTTTCAACATTTTTTATCCATTAAAATTCCTAATTGTCATCCCATGACCTATTAACACCACCATATTAATTTGGACCATTTAGGAATCTATAATCATGGTGGATATGAGTTTTTATTTAAGGGATTGGGCCTGCCCGAAAGCCTATTTCCTGAATTAAAAATTAATTTTAATTATTTAACATGTCCTTCAATATTTACATTTTTTTCAGTGATTCCAACTCTCAACCGAGCCCACTTACATAAGGCGCTCCCCCATTCCCTCCTACAACAATTTGGAGCTCAATAGAGTTGCGAAAGTTGTCGGAACTTCTCTGGATTTCAGAAATTACCCAGATTTGGAGAAGTAAATTAATCCTTTCATAAATCCTTCTATTTTTACTCTTTTTCCTCAATTCCAGTTCCTACATGATCTCTTAATTCGTTTTAGAACCTCCCATGAATGGTTGGATGATTTCAAATTCAGATACTGGTGGATTTTCGGTCGTTTTCTTCAAGATTATTTTAGGTAAGTGTTTCTCCCTTCAATTCCTCCCTTCTCCTTAGGGTTTCCTCCCTATTTCATGAATTTATAGAATGTCCAAAAGTTAGTGTTCGAACCTAGGGTTTTATTTGGTGCATGTATTGTCAAATATTGTGTTCTAGGTCTGGATTTATCTTCCTTGTGGTGCGGAGGTGGTTCGATTGATGTTTCACACCAAGTTTTCAGGGATTCAACACTTTTGGTAGGTGGTTCCTTGTGTAAACAATTATTGATGAGTTGGATTTCTGTATTTATTCATTTTTCATATTCCTCATATGTTAGGTGTGGTGCGGAAACTATTTATGATTAATTTGGATAAGTGTTTAATTTTATTGTTGCATTTTAACCTGAAATTGGGTGTTTTCGTGTGTAACTCATGGGGTATTATTTGGGTTTATTTTATAACATATGGAATTGGTTTAATAAATACTGTTTGGCCTTCCAATTCTGGTTTGGTAATGTATTAGTGTCATGTGGGACAAAAAATAGGGGTTTTGAGTAGGTTTTATGTGTAAAACATTGTTATACTTCTTGAGAGTATTTTATGAAAATGTGTGTTTTCATTTGGATCATTTGTAGTATTATTCAAGGTGATTTTATAAAACTTGAAAGTGGTTTTATAAATGTCTCTAGGGTTTCCAATTATGTTTTGGATAGGAATTGGTATAGTTTTTGGTCTTAAATTGGGGGTTTGAAATGAGTTTTGTGTGAAAGACATATTTACAACACTTGGGTTTTTTTTATGAAAATTGTAAATGTTTTAGTTGGTTAAGAAAAGTGGGAAAACGGTGCATATGTACTGTTTGGTATGTGTGTTCACCTGTTATGGGGTTTTGAAAGGTGAAGTGATGTTTTAAGATGTCAAAATGTTTTAGAATATTTTGTAAATTTTTGAAATGTTTTATTAAGTTGTGATGTTGGAGCGAAACTTGTTTGTGGGTTGTTTTGTGTAAGTTTGATGATAAAATGATTTTAAAGGTAAAAAGGGTATTATGTAACAAGTGAGTGTGATTTTATGAGAGTTTTAATATATTTTAATGGTTTTATAAAATTGTTTTATAGATTTGTGGAAGTGTTAATGAAATATGAAAAGTGTTGTGATCTATTTTGGTGTGAGTCAGATTTCAAAATCAATTTGAATGAAAAGTGGACTTTTGTGACTTGTATTGTATACATGTGGTATGTTTGGTTAATTTATGATATGGAAATGATATTTTCATGTGTAAAGTATATTCATTGACTTTTTGAACTTGTTTGAGCACAAAGGGAAACCCTGAGTATCTAGGTGGGTGGACGTGTACTAGTATGCTAGTGAATCTTTGGGGTTTGGCCTCAGTTTCACTTAGAAAGATTGATGCGTACAACTCTAACTAAACTATGATGATGATGTTGATTGGGGAACAATAGGTTATGGTTATGTTCCCTACTAGTGGCTTGTGGAAAAGAACATATATTTGTGATGGTTACTCTCATCGAGATACAAGGTACCTGGGACCCACAACTAGCTATTGCCTTGGGGTTATTTCCCATTGATTGTGCTCACTAGATATTTTGTGCTTTCCGTCAGCATACGGTATGAGTGACTGGATAATTAATTCGCTTTGGTTTTTATTTTAAAAGTGTTTATTCTTTAAATTATCCCACATGAAAACTATTTTTATTTAATGTTGCATCTTTTAGAAATTGTAACTAGCATTTCATGTTTTTTAAAACTTGCATGCTTTTCATCTTTAAATGTTTATCACATGGAATCTCTTAGTGGTGGTATCCTATTGGGTATTGTCTCGCACCCTACTTACACCCTTGGGTGTAGGTACACTTGGTTATTTTTGTTGTCACAGGTTGGGTACAGTTTTTAGTGCCAGTGGTTCGGGTTTCTAGCAAGTCCTTGGTGGTGAAGTCTTGTGGGAATGGCTTGAGGGAGGTGCCTCTTGCCATGTGGAGGTTCTTGGAATGTCTTTATTTGGTTTTTTAAATTTTTAATGGTCTTTAAACATAGTTTTATCTTATGTAATTCAGTTCTGAAATTTTGTAAAAGATGGTTTTAGTTGAAAAATCCAGATTTGTTTTATTGTGTTTTTTTGTTGTTTAATGTTTATAAAATCAGGTAAATTGTTCCCAATTCTCATTATATGCTACCCAGGAACTTCTGCAAGACCGTGGGGATCAGGAACGCCCTTCGGGCCATTTCACGGGCTGGGTTTGGTCAAGGTTTTGGCAGCAACTAGATTCGTATCGTGACAGGTCACCTGGGTGAGCTTTATATCATCCTACCACACTCAATGTGTAGTAAACATTCATATTAGTACATAGCATGGAATACAAGACTTTCCCAATAGCTTATTCTTATGTAGTCCTTAGCATTATCTTTCTTTCCTCATGTGCTTGAGGAAATATTTTCTTCGAAATAAGAATGTCATGTGACACTAGAAACAATCCCTTCTTGGATTATTCCATATTGAATCTCATTAGTATCTTATCAATGAATGTACATTGAATTAGGCCTAGAAATATCTTCGATCTATCATGATGGATCTTGATCCCAAGAATAGATGTTTCCTTGCCCATGTCCTTCATAGAGAAGCCTAGATTTAACCATTCCTTAACAAACTGTAAAACTGATATCTATTTTCTAATAGCTAATTTGTCATCTACATATACTATCAGGAAAATGACTACACTCCCACTGAATATTTTGTAGACACAAGGTTCACATTCATTCTTGATATAAACAAATTTCTTTATAGATTCATTAAAATGAATGTTCGATGACCTGGATACTTTCTTTAATCCATAAATGGATTTCTGCAACTTTAATAACTTATTAGTATCCTTTGGAGTCATAAACCCTTCAGGTTGTCTCATCTAGACATCTTCCAGAAGGTTCCCATTAAGGAAGGATGTTTTGAAATCCATTTTCCAAATCTCATATTCTTGGTAAGCAGCAATGGCCAATAGAATTATGATGTATTTCAGCATTGAAACTGGTGAAACGGTTTCATCATAGTCAATGAATTGACGATGCTTGAGACCTTTTGCAACCAGTCGTACCTAATAGGTACTGATTTTTCCCTCCATGCCCTATTTCTTCTTAAATAACCATTTTCAACCAACAGGATTTACATCAACTGAAGGATCTACCAAAATCAAGATTTGGTTTTGGTACATGGAATCCATTTCAGAATTCATAGCTTCTTGCCACTTGGAAACATCTATGCCACTTACTTCTTCCTTATAGGTTATAAGATTATTATTATCAACTAATAATGAGTCACCATCCTCAGTAACTAGAAAACCATACCATTTCGGTTATCTAACCTATATTTTACTCCTATGTAGTTCTTATGTCTCTGGAATAGTTCTTTCTTCCATGGGGATTTGAGGAATCTGTTCATGTACCAACTCTTGTGTACCTTGGTCCTCAACTTTATCGAAGTCTATCTCTCCACCACTATCTCTTTTGGAGATGTTCTCCCTCTAAAGGAATATATAATGTCTTGATAATATAACATTTTTTACGAGGAGTTGTATAGGTAATATCCCCTCATTTCCTTGGGGTATCCTATAAAGGTACACTTTGTTCCTCGGGGTGAAAGTTTGTTACCTAAAGAGGCATTAACAAAAACATATCTTCCCCAAAAATGTAAATTAGATAACATGGCTTTCTTCCCACTCCAGAACTTGTATAGAATACCATTTATTGATTTAGTTGGTACTTGGTTTAGTATGTGGGCTTGTTTTTGTAACACATATCCCCAAAAGGATATTGGAAGACTCACATGACTCATCATTGATCTCAAAATGTCCAACAAGGTGTGATTCCTCCATTCACTCACACTATTCCACTGGGGCATGTAAGGAGGTGTGAGTTGGGAGAGGATCCCAAAGTATTGTAATTAATCAATGAATTCTTGATTAAGATATTATCCACCATGGTCTGATCTGAGTTTCTTAATATTCTTACCAGGGTGGTTCTCAACTTCATTCATTTATTCTTTGAACTTATCAAAATAATCCTACTTATACCTCATTAAGTATATATATCCATATCCATTAAAATCATCAGTAAAATTTTGAATTATGAGTACCCTCCCCTTGCTTCAAATGGAAATGGGCCACACACATAAGTATGAACTATTTCAAGAAGATCTTTTCCCTTTTACCTTTCCCACTAAATGGGGCTTTGGTCATTTTCCCTTGTAAACATGCATGACATATGCCAAGTGGTTTTAGATTGAAAGAATATAAATATCCATCTTGATGTAACTTTGTCAAGTATTTCTCATTTACATGACCTAGATAGTGATACCAAAGTTGTATGTGGTATGAGTCATGTGAAGTATATTTATTATCAATTTCCCTTACTAGGTTTGCATAATCCAACATGAAAAGACCGTTCTATAAATGTTCCCTACCAAAACAAATGATATCTTTGTAAAAGAAGCAACATTCATTTACAAGATTGAAAAAAATCCATCTATATCTAATCTGGACACAGAAATGTTTTTCTAGTAATAGACGACACATAATAACAACCCTTTAACACCCTGATCATCCCAGTTGGAAATGTGAGGTGGTAGTCCCTGACAGCTACAACAGCAAGTCCGGCTCCGTTGGATGCTCGTAGATCTACCTCCCTCGGTAAATCTTCCTGAATCTACTTGGTTCTTATATTTGTATACATATGTGTGCACCAAAAGCTATATCTAATAGAAATTTTTTATAAATAGATAGATTTAATTTTATAAAAAATTCACCTGAAGAATCCCCTTTCTTCTTAGGATGGGTGCAGTTTTTCTTCCAATGGCCCTTCTTGACAAATGAGAAACAAACTACCTCTTGTTCCCTTGCCTTCCCTTTGATTATATTTTTCTTGGAAGGTCATGAAGCATTGGTATTAAATCTCATTGACTTCCGTTTCCTCTTATTCACCATAATTATAGAAGGATTTTCGTGCTTCCTATATTTGTGCACATGGAGAATGAGGGTAAGACAATCAGATAGAGACTTCTCAATGTTGTTCATATTAAAATTAACAACAAAGATAGAGAATCTCTAAGGGAGTGATGAGACAATGAGATCAGTACCCAGTTCTTGAGGGAGTTTAAACCCTAGAACCTCCATGCACTCAATATAGCCAATGAGTTTGACTAAATGAGGCCCAGTTGGGGAAACCACTCCAATCTTACTCTGAAGGAGTTCCATGGATATCTCAAACTATTCTTGTCTTTATCTCTCATGTTAAAGACCACATAGGTGCTCGAGCATACTATATGAATCCATGTTTTCTTGAGACTTCATGATATCACTAGACATTGATGATAACATCCAACATTTAATGTCGACCACGTCATTAATATGTTTCTCATAGACCAAGAACTCTTTGTCACTTACCTCTTGGGTAGGTGGATTAGGTAATGATGACTCTAGCATATCAGACTTCTGTTCATGGCGTAGAATAACCCAAATATTTCTAAACCATTCCTAAAAGTTACTGATAGTGAGGATTTTGTCTTTATCCAGAATTGATCACATGTATAGTGTTGTTGAAGTGTTTTTCATTTTATTCTACAATTTAAAGAGAAGATCATTAGTAATTTCTTGATTAAAATTAATGAGAAATAATAAATTAATATTATTAAGTCTCCCACTATTTTATCAAGTCCCAATGGCCCTCACCATTGAACTCAAGAATGTCCAATTTCCATGAAATTATATTTCCAAGGATCCATATTCCCCTTCACATAACCAAATAAATGGTTGGTAAAGATATTTAAAGGTATTTAGGTAGGCAGGTCTTTGTCAACTATGAGTATGAAGCTCCGTGATATGTTGAGTGGACTCCCCAATCCTGAAATCCTAACTTTGGATTTCTTCAACTCTTGCCTCCAATATTACACTATGTCTTGAAAGGGATACACCTCTTGATGTATTATGGTTAAGTAAACCCAAAACCTTTCATAAAGGATTCGTTTATAAAAGTAAGTGTCCCAAAAAGGGTTGGTCACACAAATAGTTTTATCAAGTTTTTCCCTTAATCAAGTAACAAAAGGCTTGGTTAGACATAATATTTTATTTTCGGGATTTTTATCTCTTTTGTGTGAATTGATTATTAATATTATCACATGCTTTTTAATATTAAGTGGAAGTTACTTCAGTGATTAACCATGTCTTGATAATATTTACACATAATCCTGGTTTATTTATGTTATTTCTTGCATTCTTGTTTAATTCATTAATTATGTGATCGCGAAAACACATCTATAATGATAAACCATGAAACTGAACGAAATAAAATAAAGCAAAGGGTATGATCATGAGATTTTCTAATGGTTAGTTTATTTGGAAGTTGATAAAATATCCCTGAACTTTGGGTGAAACAACTTTATACTTTTGGGTTTGTGATTATAGTTTTCCACCTATCCACCTCTGTATCTCCTAATATTGGTTTCATCTTGGATCTAGCTTGAACAATGTCCACTAGATTTAATGTTCCATCCATTACATAGGCTTTTAAACTCGAATGCAGTTGAGGGGTAAAAGGGGGGGTTTACATTAAAGAAACCATGAGTGAACAAACCCTATATATTAATGAGTAGAGATGGCTTGCAGGACAACAAATAATTCAATAAATAAATTAAAAGGAATCCAATAACATAAAAAAGGTCTCGGTCTAGCTCATGATCACCCACATACATGCAAAAAGTTAATTATTTAATAAAACTAGTATTCAATTTATTAATCCTTGTTATTAAGATAAATTATGATTGAACCTATTATTTATTATATTTAATTAATAAATCCTTGTCTCTTAGTCCTTTTCTAAATTTACTTGAGATTCTCATCATTGTACATAAATGTACCTTGGATGTAAGCTGCTGAATAACTGTTCAAATCTACCCAACATGTATTATATTTTTATACAGTTTTACTCTTCTGACGTATGACATAAATGATGATTCAATGCATATAGTGACAACCTGTAGTAAAATTTATACATGATAAGTAGTTCTAAACATTATACAAACATTAAAATTTTATCTTTTTATAATTTTGTAAAGTACAAAGCGTGTAGTTATGACTACATGGTGTGTACTACCTTCATTGTCTTTCCTGAAGTACATGCCTAGGGACTCGGTGTGTGAGGTGTACTTCAAAAATTTTAGAGTACACAACATGTATAGTGGGTTACACGCCATGTTATCTTTGTATTACACAGTTACCAGTTGGCTTAACCGTGTATGGAATACGCGGTTTGGCCCCTGAATCGAAGAGACTACACACTGTGTCCAGTGGGCCACACAGTGTGTAATTCAGTAAGTGTGTGCCTATCTATCCTGGTCAACAGGCGGTGTATAATTAACAACACCACATGTAATAAATGCACACAACTTTAGTAATTTATGAATTACTCCTGATGCGCTGAACATGACTACATGGCGTGTAGTCCAGATTACACAGTGTGTATGGTAGATAACACAATATGTAAGTTCGAACACACGGTGTGTACTTTTGTGTAACATGGGAAGAATCATCAGCGCCTCCTAATGAGTTCTCCCTTTTAATTTTGATTAAAAAATAATTTGTTTTTATGAAATCTATGAGAAATTAAAACAGGTAGAAAAAATATCGAAATTCAAATTACAAGAATGATAAACATTTAATTGAAAAACTAAATTAGTAAAACAGAAATCATCAAAAAATTATTTAAATAATTATATAGTATGATGTAACTTCTCTAATACCACTTGTAGGTTATGGTCACATCAGAAGCATGATTGGGATGAAAACCAACTTTAATTTTTACCATGATCAATGATTATTCTGGGATCAATATGATGATGAAATCCAGTCTCCACAGCAATGAATCCAAGATTTAGATAAAGAAGAAAGAGGCCTGAAACTTTTACAAAGGATCTTCAACATCATGTTTATAATTAATTTAATTAATTTCATTAAAAATAGAATACTTGGATCTTTGGTATTTTTTTGATGATTGTTGATCATCTAGAATGAGCCTTCCGAATTGTCTCGTTGCACTTGTGAGGATAAAAAAAAGAATCCATCTAGAGGTGATCCACACGTACTCCGATGGCCTCCAATCGACACCACTCATTCTCCGGGTGCTAGAACGGTGAAGCGAGTGTAATGTGTTTGTCATTCATGATCACTTTTCTTCAGTCCTGAAGAACATCTCTCTTTATTGAGAGGATAAGGAAGATGATTTGAGAGAGAAAAAATTTAGCTGAAAAATTCTCAATTAACTGGATGTGAAGTTCGGCACATGGTATAATATATATACATGTATATTTATTAACATGGGGATTCCATTACAATATTTAATTGCGTAACAGAAATTAAATACATTCATAACCTTAGAGAAAACTCATGCTTTTAATAATAATATCGTGTCATTATTTATGGTGATCTAACTTGCGTAAACATGAATTATAAATAAAATTCCACATCACAAAATAATATCATCATTATTATTGTTTTAACTTGTGACAACTAGTTATATAATTATTTACTATCATACATAAATTTATTTTACTATCGGACCAGCCTTGGTCCACTCAAACTCCACTTCCATTTATTGAACACCCTAATAAATAAATAAATAATTCATTATCTTAAAAATATATTTTATTTACAAACTAATAAATAAATATTTATTAAATATTCAATAAAATAAATAAATATATTTTACCCACAATCCGGTGAGTAAATATTTATTTAATTTTTGAAATCATTTTAGCTTGATTAAAATTATTCCATAGTCTTGAAAATAAAATTTATTAATTAAATTCAAATATAATATAACTGAGACCACTAGAAACACTTATTGTGTGACTCTCTAGGATTATTTCTTGTTGGAATTAGGTGGAATTGCCTAAAGTCTAAGAGTATTATCTGTAAATTCATCAAGGTACCCAAGAGAAAGAACTTAAAGGCACAACAATAACATCCACATATGAATTATCACTGTGTAATACAATCCCTTTGTCTTAATATATCATCAAGATGGTTTTATGATTGTGTCATCATTCATTATGCTTGATACATCATTCTATGACTACTTTAAATAAACTCATCATTACACCATGTCCATGGAATTTCATGTGACATTTGTATTTCAATTAAATGGTTGAGATATCCCCTTTCATAAATAGAGGGGACAAATCCTTTCTCGACTTATCCATTAATAACATGCCACTCGTGATGCACCCAATGTACCATACTTCCCTCCAACTGTATGCGTGACATTTTTTTTAGTAAATAAAATTGTACGAGTCATGACACATATTAATGATAATATTAAATTCTAAGGATCATTACACATGCTCGGATATAGGAATATATTATGACACCAAAACATGAGGCATTCTTACTTGAGGGTTTTTTCTCATAATCTCTTATCTTGGGGATTACCATGTGAGAACTTTATAAGAGGAAGTATCATCTGCTTACGAGTACTTGCACCTGATGGTCTATATTCTATGTGTCCCATAATATTATGTCATCTAACGACATAACTATATTTAAGAATATTGTTATATAATTTCATGGTTCTCATCATATCAAGGAACTTCCATGACCTTACCAATGAAAAAATACTCTAGTACATTATTAAATAATAGTAATTCAGAAAAATGAACAATATTTAATAAGATGTTTAATATTTAAATATATTAAATATCCATGTAATCAAAGTAAAAAAAGTTGGTTCTAAGAAACCAACTCTATCAAAGATGATTAAATAAAAATAATAAAATAATAATGTATGCATAAAAAAATAGTACAATCTAAAATGGAAGAATAATAACTTGTATAATTTCAATAGGAAAAGATAAATTGAAAGCAATAATTCACATTTACTTATGGGTCTTTATGTAGGTTCCGGGTGCAGCGGAAGCACGTTGGTGGGTTTTCCCAACTTTAATTTTAACGTTAAACAACATTCAATCCATGATCCATCATTATATAAAACGCCGAATCTTCAGAATAGAACAAAGAACGAAAAGAAAAGAAGATTCTTGAAACCCTTTAGGAGGATCATCATATGTTGATTATAATTAATTTAATTAATGCATAAGAATTACCTCGTTGGAATTCTTTCTTCGTTGATGTGTTCGGTCACAACTCGGTGATCCGTCGTTGCATCGTAGAATCCAAGTGTAGGATTCCTCTAGTGGTGATCCACACGTGTGTTACGTATCTCCAGACGTCGTCGAAGGGATCTTCGGGTGCTAGCGTGGAAGAACCTTCGCTTGCGAAGTCCGCCTTTGACCACTTTGATCCGGTGGAGGATCTTGCTCTCGTAACTTGAGGGCATTCTTGGTGGAAAGGTAATTCTCTCTTTGGCTTGAGAGCATTTCCAAATCCGTTGTGCACAACAATGGCTCTAATTATATGAGAATAATGTAATTGGGATTATAATACTTAGAATAATAAAATGAATTAATTGCCCGAAAGCATTTAATCATTTCATTTAATTCTTAGTAATATCACATGTCTTAATAATGACAGTTGACCATCATTATTACTTGAAATGCGCCCAACGTATTACATTTAATATCATTTAATTAAATAAACAAAATTATCTCACAAATCCTGAAAAACAAACTACACGGTGTGTATATAAATATACATGGCGTGTACTTTTATTTTTGCATTTTATTTATTTCCTCCACCATATTTATTAGACCTTGAGTAATGACTATTTATTTCTCAAATAAATGTAACTGGATTACTCACTAATAAATATATATTATTTCACCCACATTATATTCTCTTGAATAAATAGTGTCGAAACAAATGCGATCAGGCATCCTTAAATAATTATTAAACCATAGTCGGGAATAATATTTATTTAACTTGTTAAATTAATATTTAACTGAGATACATGGACACACTTAGTGTGTGACCCTCTTGGCCTCTTTCTCAGTGGCATTAGGCTGAGTCTGCCTAAAGTGTAAGGTTAGTGTCTAGCAACACGCCAAGGCACCCATAGAATTAATGTGATGTCAAAAATCCTCTAAATAACATTATAAATCATTATCATACCCCCCATACCTCCCCAATCTCAACCATTGAAAGGATTAAAAGGCCCATTTCCATTTCTCAAACTTATCTATTGGGTCAATTCCCTCGACATTTGACAATATTATAATACTAGACCACTACTGCCTGTGCTACTTATAGATGATGACTAGGATTCATTCCTATTAAAAAATGAGAATCCCAAAAACTACCATCTTGTAATGTTATAAAATATTATTTAATTAATTACATTTTAAGTTCCCAAATTCACCCCAATTTTATCAAAAAAAGCATGCATGATTCATGTACCTCTCTCGAGTCTCTACCCTTCATATAGAACCACCTCACATTGTCATTTTGTAATCTCAGAGTCCTTGGATAAGATCATGGAGGACCCAAAAATTTCTTGTACTAGTTGGTATTTGTGAACTATGTCACACACATCGATCAACTAGAACTTCCTCCATACCAACCCATGTAATCCTCATAGTGAAAATATTTGAAATCCATATAATCCTTCAATGAAAAACTTGGATACCACTATGTCATGACCCCCTCCTTCTATAGTTACACATACTATGTCAGTAATGAAATAAGATCCATAATGAACCTAAAATCCTACCATCATTAGGTTGGAGGTTAGCAACTAAAACCAAGGGTATAAAAAATTATCACATATAGATGGAATTACCCTCTAAAAAATAAGCATAAATAGATAAGATAAATAAAAAAATTAAACTCCATTGAATAATATAAATTAAAAAAAAATCATCCCAAATTTATGAAAAATGTTGACAGATACAAATACGAGTCTCAAAAAGAAAACTAAAAGTTAGATTATATGAGAATAACTTAACAAAAACTCAAAAACCCAAGCTAGTAATGATGAAATCGGTTCTGAAAGTCCAATTGGAAATGTAAAAAAAATTCATATAAATAGTGTTAGTATAACATGTATACTCAGTAGGATCATATCTGATGTCTCTCATACACCTGTGAAAAGAGCATATTAATTCACTAGTGGATGAAAATAAGAACCAAATTGCACCAAACCATGTCAACTAACCAAACCCATTTTCATCATAAAAAACTCACCAAATAATATATCCAATATAATAGTTATAATGGCCAAGAATTTTATAAATTATATTCCATTTTTAATGAATAAATATATTATTAAAATTGTAGTTATAGAAAAAACATGCAATATTTGGTTAATTTGGATTGTTATGAAATATAGCACATCATATTTAAACGACTAGTATGCATCTTAATGTTATACATCTTGGGTTGATCCTACCCTCACACCATAAATCCAATGTTGGTTTGAGGGGAGTTTCCAAATTTATATGCATATAAATATAAGAATATCACTTTAAAAACCCAATATTGTTTTTCTCCTATGACACAGCCGATGGTTTAGGTTATGGTTGAACCCTTCCCCCTTTCTCCCCAATCTCAATTTTCACAAAAATTATTGTCCTATGAGAATGATGTTATTTTGGTTCTACTTTCTTCCCTAGAGTTCATTCAAGGTTCTAGGATGATGGATCTCTCCTTGGTTTCTCATTTCTGGAAGCGCCTCCCCTCAATGAATGTCTTTGATAGATTCATTTCCACTACATAGAAGTTACATGAAAAGTAAATTATCAGGCTTCTTGATTCGAGTCACATATTAATCCAGTTCGAAAATGAAGAAGTCATCCTCCACACTTTTTCCAATGATCCTAGAGTTTATTTAGTTTTTCCATTTTCCCTAGTTAGACGATCTCCAACCCGCAGTATTTTAGCATGAAAACGCTAAAATAACGCAGTGAATCTTCTCCACCCAAGTGAAATTTTCAGGACTATTTTGAAGTAATACTATAGTAACACACTATATTTGAGTCACCACTATTCATGCACTATCTTCTTTTCAAGATTTAGCACAAAATATGGCGCTGGATGGAGATCCTTCCACTATTTATATGCTATTTTAGAGTAATGGGTACTGCATTTTAATGATTCACATTGGAGATGATATTAGATGGTCATTTGATTTTCACCTATAACGCAATTCTCCTGTGATAGTGATCTGGATATCTCTTCCTAGCCTTCCCCTAAATTTTCAAAATCCAGAGATCATTCGCTTGATTAGAAATATTGTGGTACATTTTCTCTGCTCAGACACCCTTACCTACACAGCTTTTCATGTGGTCTGTCTGAGGATTTGTATTGAAGTCGATGTCTCTAATACCCCACTGGATTAAATCTTCATTAATGTTAAGGGAAAACTAATGTGGTATCAAAATTTATTCTATGAATCATGGGTTTTTATTTATTCAATTTTTTGGCATCTTGGTTATGATGTTAGTAGATGTTGGTGTGGAGTGGTTTTCAATTCTCATGAGGTCTCTCCTTCTGTGGTAGAAGATGTAAGAAATACTAGACTCTCTAATTCTATTATAGTGTGAAAATTGGATGAGGTGGACCCTCTCTGATTTATCAAGATAGGAATTCCTTCAATCACCCAGAAGGAATTGTTACAGAGGATTTCTAAACCATGAATAGAGGAGGTGGGTTGGGAGGCGGCCCAGCAGGCTGGTTCAGTGTGGCTCGAGCCGGCGCGGGCCAACGGTGTTTGGCTGGGGCACACGGGAGGCCGGCGGAGGTGCGTCCAGGCACGCAGGTGGCCAATGGTGGTTCGGCCCGCAGAGCCGACTCGATCGGGGCACCAAAATGCCGTGGGGGCAGCGTGGTTCGTGGAGCTGTGGGAAGCACGGCCTTTGCCTGTCCCTTCATTGCCTTCAACACCGCTTCATCGCCATGTCGCGAAACAGCACAATCAAGAGCATCTGAGGGTTCATGCCATGTTGGTTGGGCCTTCACCCTCCACGTTTAGGGTGGTAACACTTGGCTCATCAAAGGGTAATAATGATGAACAACTATTGTTTTACAACCACACAATGATTCCTTTCCAATCCGAAGAAGAGGGAAAGAAAAAAAATTGAAAGTTACACAAAATAAACGCCCTACCTTTGATCTTCATTCGTCGTTCATTGATGGAGTCGCAGAAAGTAGACGAAGAAGATCTTCATTCGTCGTGTCCACCATACACTTCTAAACCCGAGCTGGGTCAGCTCATTGACAACGATGTGGAAGTTGGTCGTTGAAGACATCTCATGACAGTTGAAGCTTCGAGGAAGAAGTTGAAGAAGGTCAGTATTTTTCATCATTCATCCTTCATTGGGATATGGGGTTCTTCGTTGGGAGATTTCTCCCAATAATCCTCCTCTCAATGCTGCCACCAAAATGAATATTCCAAAAAAATAATAGATTGAAATACCCTATTAATTTTTGTCACAATATTTAAATTGGACTAATTAATTAGGTAGACTTCCCTTAATTAATTCAAGGGGTTGGAACAAGGAATTAATTATTGGAGGTGAAGAGGCTCTCCCTCATTAATGAGTGAGAGTTGAGAGGTTTTACACTCCTCCATCAATAGGGGTAAGCCCCATGTGGTCCCCACGTCGTAACCTCTCGTGGGAGGTTATGTTTAAGTGGGCCCCACCACCATCACCTCTCAAGGGAGGTTAAGGTGTGGTGGTCCCACATCCAACTTCCATGAGGAGGTTTTAACCACCAAACACCCACATAGTGGCTCAAATAAAATAAAGTGAAGCTCACTTAATTTTATTATTTTTTCATGAAAACCCAAAAGCTATCTTTTAAACTCTACCGACTGTCATTGAAGTGAAAGTATTCTTAAGAGAATACCGACACTACAAGTTCAACAGGGCCCTTGGATTTCAATTTCGAGAACTGGTTCCAAATTTATAAAAACTCAATCATACGTTTACTGAACGTACCCAAACAAAACTTCAGAAATTGATTCCGGGCACACCGGGCCTTGGAATCAGGCATTGTCAATTTTTACGGACTCGTAAAAATCCATGCATTTTAGAAAAAAAATCTACGGAATTTATAGGTATTTACATTCTCCTAACCTCATGGATTTACGTCCCTGTAAGTTACAACTCGAACTAAGGGAACAAATGGGGCTACTAAGCATGCATCTGAGCCTCCCACTCCCATGTTCTCTCTAAGAGGTTCTTGTGCTACCAGTGAATGCGCACTAGAGGTATCGACTGTCCACATAGGACCCACTCCTATCGATCCTCAATCTCCCCTGAAACCTCTATAAAATTCACCCCATCATCGACGTCCAACTCTCCATGGTGGATGATGTGAGAAGGGTCATGCACGTATCTCCTCAGTTGGGATACGTAGAAGACGTCATGTACCCGGTGCAACTAAGGTGAAAGAGATAAGAGTTATGCCACCTATCCAATCCTACTGTGGACCTATAATGGTCTGATGAATCTCAAAGATAACATACCACCTCAGCTAAATCTTTTTAGACCTCGTCGAGGTGAGACCCGTAGAAAGACATGCTCGCCATCCTCGAACTCCAGAGGTCTCTGTCTCCTGTCAGGATAAGACTTCTACTAGCTCTGTGCAGTCGTCATCCTCTCCTAGATGATCTGCACCTTCTCTTTGGTAGCATGTACCCTCTCTGGTCTCACTAGTGCTGACTCTATAGGGTCTGTCCAGCACATGGGTGATCTGCAAGGTCGCTCGTATAACGACTCAAAAGGTGTCATCCCTATGGTGGAGTGATAGCTATTATTGTATGAAAACTCCACAAAAGGTAAGTGATCCTCCAAAATGCGACCAAAGTCGAGGACACAAGCACAGAACATGTCCTCGAGGTTCTGAATGGTCTGCTCAGTCTGACCATCTATCTAAGGATGGAAGGCAGCGCTCAAACGAAGCTACATCTAGAAATCCTCCTACAACCCCTTCCATAGTCGAGAAGTAATGGGTGCATCACGATCGGAGATAATAGTAGAAGGTACTCTATGTAGACACACAATCTTCTGCACATTTATTCATCCCAATATCTCTATTGAACCCTTCTCTCTAATCGATAAGAAGTGGGCCGACTTGGTCAGTCGGTCAACGATCACCCAAACCGAGTCGTGACCCATGGATGTACGTGGAAGTCCTATCATGAAGTCCATAGATATCCCATCCTACTTCCACTCTGGGACCTCTAAAGGATGAACCATGCCTGTTGGTACCTAATTCTTCACCTTCAATTGCTGACAAGTGAGGCATTGATAGAAAAACTACACTACTGCCTTCTTCATACCTAGTCACCCATGCTCTCGTCGGAGGTCCTGATACATTTTCGCCACTCCTGGATGTATCGCTATAGGGGAAATGTGGAAATCCCTCAATAATTCCTCCTGAAGTGACACTGGTACCATGGTACGTCCTCTGAAGAGGATGACATGCTCCCTGCCTTCTGAAAATCATCAGGTACCTGCCCTGTGGATATCTGAGCACGTCGTGTCTCGCAGTCAGTGTCCCCATGTTGTGCTTCCCTAACTTGCTGAAGGAGTGGAGGAGTGACTGTAAGAGACTGAAGGAAGACTACTCCATCTCTATCCACAAAGGATATCTATAAAGTAGCCAGCTGCTCTGTCGCCTCGCCTAGCAGCTGTATACCAGACCTCCTGTTGTGTGCATCTGCAACAATGTTCCCCTTTCCAATAGTGTATACTATCTCGAATTCATAGTCCTAGAGGAAATCAAGATAACTTCATTGTCTCAGGTTCAGGTCCTTCTGAGAGAAGATATACCTGAGACTCTTGTGATCAATGTAAATGGTAAAACGTTCGCCCATCAGATAGTGTCGCCACATATTCATGGAAAAGATCACTACTGCTAACTCCAAGTCATGGGTAGAACAGTTCTACTCGTGATGTCTCAGCTACTGAGAACCATATGCGATCACTACTCACTCCTGCATCAGGACACACCTGGGTCTGGTCCCTGATGCGTCGTAGTAGAATATGTACCCTATGCCTTCCTCTGGAAGCCTCAAGATGGGGGGTACTAGTCAGCCTCTACCTCTACTCCTAAAAGATATTTCGGAATCTCTCCAACCATATGAAGGGTTGTCCCTTATTCTTAAAGGCTGATAGTGGTGCTACAACTCTAGAAAAGTATGGCATGAACCTCCAGTAGTAACCAACCAACCTAGGAAACTTCGTACCTCTATCACACTCCTGGGTGGATCCCAAGAATGTACCTCCTCAATCATTGCTAGATCCACTGCAACTCTAGCCTCTGAGATGACATGTCCCAAAATGTGAACCTCTCGGATCCAAAACTAGCACTTCGAGAGCTTAGCATAAAGCTGGTGCTCTCGGAGTGTGCCCAGTACTAGCCGCAAATGGTAGGCCTACTCCTCCTCAGTAGTCGAGTAGATCAGTATGTCGTCGATGAAGACTATGGAAAATCGATCGAGGTATGGCTGTAAAATTCTGTTCATGAGTCCCATGAACACTGCTGGAGTGTTGGTTACACTGAAAGGCATAACCAAGAACTCGTAGTGGTCATACCGACATCTAAAGGTTGTCTTCCGCACATCCGCATCTCAAACTCTGAGCCGGTGATAGCCTGATCTGAGGCCCATCTTTGAGAACTAATGTGCTCCCTTCAGCTGATCAAAGAGGACATCAATCCTTGGGAGTGGGTACTTGTTCTTCACATTCACTTGGTTTAGGTGACGGTTGTCGACACAAATCCTCAAGCTCTCATCCACCTTCTTGGTGAACAGAATCGAGGCTGCCAAGGGAGAAACACTGGTCCAGATGAATCCCTTCCTCTACAAGCCCTTTAGTTATACCTGCAGCTCGCAAAGCTTCACGGGAGCCATCCGATACACTGGGGTAGATATTAGTGATGTCCCGGGGTACATGTCAATGTAGAAGTCCACCTCTCTACGAGGATGTAGACCTGTGACATCATCACGGAAAACATCCGCGTACTTTTCTACCACTACAGGATAAGTCGGACTCTCCACTTCAACTGCTCTGAGTGTAAGGCAAGCCAACTGATTAGTGATCCGTTTCACCCTCCTCCGAGTAAGTATTTCATGTTCTACAATGGCTCCCTTGTCACATGTGAAGGTGAACTTGATCCCATCTGTGTGGACACACCGCACTTTGCACCAAATACAGTTGATCTGAGCATGGACTGTAGATAACCAGTCCATACCCAAGATGATGTTGTAAGGCCTCAACGCTACTACTAGAAGATCCTAGCTGATGATCTTGCCTCCTAGAGTAAGCTCACACTACCGGAACCAGTGTATAATCATCGATTCTGCTCCTGTAAGAGTGTCTAGCCGTAAGGATTGAGCCAATGGCTCCGTCGGAATCTCTGAGCTTCGAACGAGGGCAGTGGCAATGAAAGAGTGACTGGTACCTGTTTCTATAAGAACTACAGCTGAGGTTTAGTAGACATAGATCGTACCTCAAATCATATCTAGAGCACCATGATCGTAAGCCTCTACTGCCTGAAGCTGAGCTCTAGCCTTTCCACCTGCTCCCATGCAGTCAGGGTGGACCTCTTGGTGGTGGTGGCGGTAACACCTTGAAACGTCACCCACCGCTAGCTTCTCGACTAGATCCTCTACCACGTCTGCCTGCGTCCTGTAGACTGCCTTGATCGAATCTCTATGCTTGCCTGGGCGGTCCTTCGACCGTCTGCTGATCATTCGAACGAAGGGTTGGACAGTCATGATCCATTTGACCATGCCCGCCGCATGAGTAACAATGCTCGCTCCTGGCATGTGTATCTATGCCCCGGGTGCCCCATACAACCGATCCTGAGTCATGAAGTCATCCACCTGTGGGTCTGGTCCTCTTGGACCTCTAAGACATCTGTCTACTTCCATCTATAGAAGACTCCACTGCATGTCGACTAGTGGTGGGTCTCACTGCTAGAGACCGCTCAGCAAAGAAACTCTCCACTAAGAGAGCTTTCTCCAACACCTATGCCTACGTCGAGATGCTTAGGGAGATCATCGAAGCCCTGATCTCTCGCCTCATCCCCTACTCGAAGGTATGGTCCTTGAAGAATGGGTCTCATACCATATCTGTGGAGTATCATAAGAGGTCGATGAACCTCGCTGAGTATTGTTCCATGGTCATGCTACCCTGTAGCAGGTGAGGTAGCTCCTGTATGTGAACCTCATGAAGACTCGTTGGGACAAACTCTGCCTGGAACAGGCACTCGGAGTCTGCCCAGAGAAGCGTCATCTCGTCATGAACTTGAAGCATCAAGCTCCACCATCTGCCCGCTGCTGCCTGTAGAAGACTAGCAGAAAGAATCACCATGAAGTATGCTGGTGTCCCTACGAGTATAAAGACTCTCACCACAACCTCCAGCCAATCCTCTACTGCCTGCAAGTCCATCTCTCCCCTAAAACTGGGTGGCCTCTGGTGCTGGAACTCATCCAATGTGCTCAAGTGGTGTGCATCGTCTGCTGTTGGGGTTGGTGCCATCAGTGGCCCAATGGGGTGTGGTACCGCTGGTGGCTCCACTGGAAAAGGGCCCTGCACCGAGGCATTCTCGCTCGGTGGGCTGTCAGTGCGTACAACTCTTAGAACACTCACTGGTCATCTGCGGGGAGGCATTCTGAAAGAAACAGATGCGACACGATCAAAAGATTATACCTGGTGAGCTGACCCGGTTGAGCGGAGTTAAAGAAAACCTTTGAAAACATGCACGCAATCATTGTTTTCATGCACTGAGTCAGAAATCATTAGTCAGGGTCCTGATGTATGGATTCTTTGGCCTCCGCACTAATAATGGACTCCATGAACTGAGAACCACACTCAGTACCCTTAAAACTATTTCTTCATAGAAAATAAAGATCATAGTCCTAAGTTCTGCGGTAGAACCTACTCCATTGATACCAATTTTTCACGACCCATCCCTTGGGGCCCATGCTGTCACTACCCCAAGCCTGCATTCCATAGGCCAGGGGCTCGCGACCAGCACCAAAGGAATAAATCCCTAAACTGGGAAGGCATTGCCTTTATAACTTGAAAACGCACACAATAGAGTAAGAGCTAGAAGCAAATCACTAAGTAAAACTGTATACAAAAGAGTGCCGAAAAGTAAAGGGTCCAGAATACAAGCCCAATATGATAGTACAAGTACAACTAAAAAAGAATTACAACTGAATAAAAGTAAAACAGCTGCTAAATCATCCTCTGGGAAATCCTAACTGAAGGGTAGGTATAGATAGCATCCAAAAATCTACACATCCATATGTATCCTCTGTGTACCATCACACCGTGTGGTCCACCTCTGGGTACTGTCCAGTCCTGCTACTCTCGGCCTCAATCAGCAATGTCCATCATCTGCAACCAACACAATGAGGTGCGGGCATGGCCCATGCAGGGGTGAGTATAACAATACTTAGTAGGGACCCCGAGACCCTCAAGGTCTCACAAAATATAACAAGGATAAATCACAAGTTATGAAATCAATTGATAACCCCACTTAGGTATATGCCCATACATATACCTAAGTAATCAAGCAATCCATCTCAGTCATGTGGTAAACACAAAAGTTACTGACTCGGCTCAACCATGATTTTATTCTAGGGTTAGTATCAATATGAACCATCGGCTGCTGTAGAAAGTCTCCTCTATCGAGTACAGTGGGCCTGCCGCATCACACAGAGGCGCTTCCCACTAACCTTGGACTGCTGAGGTACTTTTCATGTCGAGTACCATGGGTCTTCCATGTCACACAGAGGCGCTCCCCACTGTGGGTCTACTGCGCCACACAGAGGTGCTCCCCCTCATAGCCTACTGAGGTACTCCTCCTGTCGAGTACCATGGGTCTGCTGCGTCACCAAGGCGCTCCCCACTATGGGTCTACCGCGACTCCAATGCACTCCCCACTGGGACAGTAGAGTCAGTCCGAGTCAAATGGTTAGCAATCGTTAGGTCTCATCCAACTCCAAGGTTCCCACAAAAATGATCACTCATCCCTGGTAGATCTGCTCCACAAGATACTGGTCAATGCTAAAACTACCATGAAGTACCACAAAGAAGTATCTCAATAGTCTGCCACATCATATAGGTCTCAACGCAAT
The DNA here is from genome assembly GCA_963277665.1 of Viscum album. Lineage (NCBI taxonomy): Eukaryota > Viridiplantae > Streptophyta > Magnoliopsida > Santalales > Viscaceae > Viscum > Viscum album. Next base: position 46,128,118 of record OY728162.1, read on the forward strand.
AGAATGCACGTCAATCGGACACCCTGTATGTGAATTATTAGCCTTTTAGTCCCGGGGGCCCGGTTGGATTCGTGCACGATCCAACCTGACCGTATCTCAACTAAACCCTGAACTCCAATGGGGTATACTCAAAGTTACCATCGTGCTCCAAGAATACCATCACCACTGATGGTTCGTCAAATGATCGTCTGGTGCCAATGATATGGCCAAGAGAAAGTAAAGGTCGGTAGTGGGCCTGAGTCCGGTCTGACCTGACCAGACCGACTCGACCCATCTTAGTCTGGGCTAACCCGGTCTGGGTTGATCTGGTCAGACCTGTTGGGTCTTTTCTAACCCATTGTGTAGGCCAACCTATTAGGTTTGGCTAGGCCCGTTGGTCCCATCCCAACAGGTCGCGTGGGCAGTTCGGCCCAGGCTCGGGGCCAGTTCGACCTGGAGCGTCGCGAGGGTGCAGCCCGGTGTGGCTCGACCCGGAGGGCGCGACGGGGCCAGTTCTTCCAGGGCGCCGCGAGGGGGGGTGGGACACCGGCTCGGCTGGGTAGCCACAAGGAGTCTGGGACACCGGCTCGGTCGGGAGGCCGCAAGGGGGCTAGGATCGGCTCGACTGGGAGGCCGCAAGGGGGCCGGTTCAAGGAGGTGCGCAGGGGGCGCGCAGAGACTGATAGGCAGGCCAGTTCGAGGAGGCGTGCGGTCAGGCGGTCAGGCAGGCGGCTAGGCAGAGCACGACCAGGTGGGTCGGCGGGCGGCCACGCAGGGCGCATCCTATCGGGCACGCAACTCGGGCAGGTAGGTTGACGGGCGGCTGGGAGGTGGTTGGGCATGCCAGTTCGGCGCGTCTCGAGCCGTCGTGGGCCGGCGGTGTTCGGCCTGGGCACACGGGAGGCCGACAGCGGTGCGGCCGGGCACGCAGGAGGCCGGCAGGGGTTCGGCCCGCAAAGCCAGCTCGGTTGGGGCACAAGATCTCCACGAGAGCGGCACGGTTCATGGAGGCCATGGGAAGCGTGGACTTTTCCCGTTCCTTCATCAACATCAATGCTGTTTTGTCTACATGCAGATAAAAACACAAACAAGATCAGTGGAGGGGTAAGTCCTTGTTGTTTTTTCCCGTACCCTCCACGTTTAGGGTGGTAACACTTGGCTCATCAATGGGTAAGAAATATGAACAACTATTGTTTTACAACCATGCAACGATTCATTTCCAATCCAAAGAAGAAAAAGAGAAATGAAAAGTTACACAAAATAAACCCCCTACCTTTGATCGTCATTCTTCGTTCGTTGACGGAGTCGCAGAAAGTATACGAAGAAGATCATCATTTGTTGTGTCCGCCACACACTTCCATATCGGCTCATTGACGACGATGTGGAATTCGGTCGTCGAAGACATCTCTTGAAGGTTGAATCTTCGAGGAAGAAGTCGAAGAAGGTTGACGTTCTTCATTCTTAATCCTTTGTTGGGAGAAGGGTTTCCTTGTTGGGAGCTTTCTCCCAACAATCCTCCTCTCAATTCTGCCCCCAAAATTAATATTCCAACTAAATAATAGATTGAAATATCCTATTAATTTTTTGGCACAATATTCAAATTGGACTAATTAATTGGGTAGGCTCCCCTTAATTAATTCAAGGAGTTGGAACAAGGAATTAATAAAGGGAGGTGAAGATGCTCTCCATCATTAATGAGGGAGAGTGGAGAAGTTTTAATCTCCTCCATCAATAGGGGTTAAGCCTCGTGTTGTCCCCACATCGTAACCTCTCTGGGGAGGTTATGTTCGGGTGGGCCCTACCACCATAACCTCTCATGGGAGGTTAAGGTGTGGTAGTATCACCTCCAACTTCCATGAGGATGTTTTAACCACCAAACACCCACATGGAGGCTCAAATAAAATAATGTAAAGCTCACTTTATTTTTTTTTCACAAAAATCCAAAAGCTATATTTTAAACTTGACCCACTACCATCGAAGTAAAAGTATTCTTAAGAGAATACTGGCGCTGTGAGTTCAACGGTGCCCTCAGATTTCAATTCTGAGCATCAGTTCAAAAGTTATAAAAACTCGCTCGTACGTTTACTGAACGTACCCAAACAAAACATTAGAAATTGATTCCAGGCACATCGGACCTCGGAATCATGCGCCGTCAATTTTCACAGACTCGTAAAAAATTCTTGTATTTAAGAAAAAAAATCCACAGAATTTCCGGGTATTTACAAATAAACCAATGCATTATGGGTTTAATGGTATGATAATGATTAATGTGTTAGTTGAAAATTGATAAGGAATTAAAAAAATTATGATGATGATTGGTAGTTCAGACCCAAGTAATAAATGATTGTTGTGGTAATGAAATTTTTATTTAATGTGGCATGTGATTAATTTTTATGTACTCATGTTCATGGTTACTATGAAATTACTTTATATGGGTATTAGTCTTAGTTATACTAAAATTCTTATATATAGGTCTTGATCATAGTTGTACTGAGAGTCTTATATATAGGGCTTGGTCCAAATTCTATAGAAATTATTATATATAAGACTTGTGCTCAGTTGTGGTAAAATTATTATATATAGGTATTGAGCCAAGAAATTTTGTAATATATATAGGGATATTACCAGTTCACTAGTTTTTATTTTTGGGCTATACCCTTGAAGGGTTATAATAATGTTTATCATGGTTCTGTGACATACTTAGATATATCTAGTACTACACCAAAAAAGTTTTCATTGGCCCTAGGTGTTACCATATATCTTGAGGTTTGACAAGTTTATTTCATGATAAGTATTATTTTATTAAATTAGTAACCATGTTAATTATTTTCTTCATACACTATATACCCAGACTAGACTTTTTTAGATGGTGTTGGTGGCGGCGTACAGAGTTTTACTCAAACCCTATTCGAGATGCCATTTGTTACATAGATAGATTTCATAGATATAGTTTTGGATAAGATAATGGGGAATTACATTTTTTCCGTGTTGTGGGATGGGTTAGATCTTGGAGATGGGATAGACATGGGGATCGGGACTGGGGTCATTGGTGTCATTTGTACAGTCAACTAGCCTTTTCTTGTATGAAAAACAACATGTCCTTTGTATACTTTCATCCTATCATTACAAGATTCTATTTTTATTTGGATTGTTCGGTTTGTTTTTTATTCAGATTTAGTTTCCTATTTGATAATTTATATTGTTTTCCTTTACTCTAATATTGTTTTTCCACTATTATTGCAACTCTATACTAATGGATATAGTCTCCCCACTATATTTTTTACACCATTTCTACTAGTCGAAAGCCTCTAGAATATCGGTAAGTGCACCTAAGGTCACATAAGAAATAGTCACGGTCTCATGAGAGTGTAATGCAATAGGGATTTTATATATATAATTTTATATTCATGTTACAGTCACATTATATTTAGGATAATTTTTCATTATATAACACTTTATATACATTATATTTTTGTTATAAGACATTATATAATGTTATATTTACATTGTATAAAATAATAATAATTTTATATTTACATTTTATTTGTGTTATATAACATTATAATCAATGTGTGACAAGTCTAATTTGAATTTTACACTTCAAAACCATTCATTTTCACCTTATTTATGTTTATTATACTGTGTTCGCGTCATTTTAGTAAAATGTAAATATAATTTCTTCATTTTATATTTTTTCAAAATTGTGTTATATGTTATTAATTATGTAATTAGTAGCTAATTATATTATTAATTATTCATTATATTACATGTTATTTATAGAATTAATAACAAAAAATATAATTAATGTAATTAATAATTAACAATAAAGCCCTAGTGGGGGTGGCCTCGTGGTTAGAGTTATTCATTAGTTTCAACAAAGGCCAAAGTTTGATTTATAGAGGTTGTGTTTCACCATCATAATTACATGCCTTTTAATTTAATACCCTTGAAAATGTAGGTTAGCATGGGGAGGGGAGGTTTTACCCAATCAACTCCATAGGGTGAATTCGAGACCCGGTACCCTGTACAATAATAGGGGAATGGGTCATGCTGAGATGACCATGAACTCTATTTGGGGTGGGTTCATTTCCTTTAAGAAAAAAAATTAAAAATATAATAATAACATGTAATATATTTAATAACTAAAAATATTATTAATGAATCTAATAATTATTAATAGTTAAAGGCCATAATATTGAGTTTTGGAGTCTAATTAATAATTAAATACACTTTTAACATATTACTAATAATTAATCAAATAACTAACAAAAAAATTAATTAGCATAATTAATAACTAAAAACATTATTAATATCCAATAATATAATTAATAACTAACAAAATAGATAATAAATAATAATATATTTAATAAGTAATAATATAATTAATAAATAATAACATGATTATTTTAATTAATAGTTTATAATACAGCCCTCGTGGGAGTGGCCCAGTGGTTATGGTTGTTCACTGGTTTTGACTGAGATGGGAATTCAATTCCAAATGGTTGTGATTTAGCATCATAATTACATACATTTTGATTGAATAACCTCAATATTGTAGGACAACATAAAGATGTGAGGTTTTAACCAGTTGACTCTATAAGGTACATTCAGGACCTAGGGTCTAGTACACCCACAAGGGAATGGTATATACTGGGAAAAGCATGAACTATAAATGGGTTTGATTGGGTTTCCTTTCAAAAAAATAAAAAAAATAATTAGTAATGTAATTAATAACATGTAATTAATTTCATAAAAAATATTATTAATATTATTAATCATTAATATTCATAAAAGTCTAGAGTCATGAGTTTGGAGACAAATTAATAATTAATAATATTATTACCGTAATGAGTAATGAATAATCAAATTTTTAATAGTAAAAAATTAAATACCATAATTAGTTACTAATAATGTATATTATATTTAATAATATAATTAATAATTTATAACATTAATATATTAATATATTAAAGTGCGTTTGGCATGGTTTGGGTTTAGCACACCCCAATTTAAATTTTTTTTATCCAACCCTACCATCAAAGGTGTATATTGAGAAATAAAATTTACCCCAAAACAATTAATTAAATATTTTAAGGAAAAATGAAAATAAATCATTAATCTTATCTATGTTTGAGAAAACCCCTATATGGACACATTTGGGAACACATTTTAACTTCTACGGGGCCTTGAAGTGTTGGATCATCAAGTAATAAGGAAGGATGATGACACATATATTTTAGTACATGTGTCATGATGGGGGGAGGGGATAGTGGAAAGGGTACATTTGTCTTATTGAAAAGATTTACACAATCTAAAAAAACCATGCATACTATTAGTTTTTATGATTAAAACTACTAATATATTATATATTAAATAAATAAGAAAAATGGGAATATATTATAATATTTATTTTATTTTTAAATTAAATTATATTTGTCTTATATAAAAAATATTTTTTACGCATTACTAAAAAATAACCTAATAATATGTGCTTTAATTTTTTTAATTATTTGAATAAAATGAACCAATTTTCGTTAATATTTATTATTGCATGCATTTTTTTGTAAAATAAATTGCATATTAATTTGTTAGTATATTTTAAACCCAATTATATTTATAAATTAAAGAATTCTTATTTTGTTTAAAAAATTGATTTATGTGTTTTAAAATAAGTAAAAATAATTTTGGGGAAAAATAACTTTTTTAATCAAGAATCAGAAAATTAATATCTTTTTATTGATATCTTTAAATTCATAGAGTTTTTTCAATTATATAAATCAATATCAAATAAAATTAACATATTTTTTTACAAAATTTAATTAAACTCAATATTTTTAAATATATAAGAAATATGTATTTTCAAGATAAATTAAAGTATTATTATTTAGTTATTAATATTAATTTTATATTATTTGTACATAAGTATAATAATATTATTACATTAAAGGGTATAAAATATTTTTCTGTAAACATAAAAATTTATTATTTCTGTAAATATCATTATTATTTTTATATTTGTAGTAATTTTATTATTAATCTTAATAAATTATGTTTATAATTTTTTTTTTGAAAAATGTGTTTCTATGAAAGGATAAAAAATGTTTTTTATGTAAAAAAAATACAAAAAAAATATTAACTAAAAATGTTTAGGACCAAATTTTAGAGTGTTATTTCTACAAAAACTTTTATAGAAAATTTCAATGAATATCTTCGATTAAAATTATTGTAAATATTTAAAAATATAAATTTTATTATTATATTTAACTAGAATGTTTCTAGTGTAATCATTAAAAGTTTCTCTAAATACTTTATTTTGACTATTCTATTTTATTTTTTAGAAAAAAAATTCATTGAAGATTACTATAAGTTTTTATTTTACATTGTAATGTTACTGATGATGTTATACAAGAATTTCCAATAGAAGATTCATATGAATTTCTAGTGAAAATTTAAACTAAAATTTTCATGTGGAAGTTGAAAGTACCAATAAAATATTATAGGAGATGTTTCCATTGGAATGTTCCAGTTGAAGTTTCACTGGAATTTCTATTGGAAGTTTCAATATAATTTTCAGTATAAGTTTACACTGTAAAGTTCAATAAGATTCTTCACTAGAATTTCAGGTATACATTTCATTGGAATTTCCAATGGATGATTCACTGGAATTTTTATTATAATATTCACTGAAATTTATAGTGAACTTTTCAACTAAAATTTTAAAGTGGTAGTTGTTGTTACTACATGAATATTTAGGTGGAAGTCCCTAATGGAATTTTTCATTGGAATTTTCACTATAATTTTATTGTGGTATATGAATATTCCATTGATTTTTTCTATTATTAATTTCCAATGGATTGTTACAATGGAAGATTCACTCGAATTTTCCATGGAAGTTTCATTTGAATTTTCATGGATTGTCTGTAGAAAGATTCAACTAATTCTAAAGTGTAAGTTGAAGTTAGAACTTTAATTCTCATGTGGAAGTTTCCACTGGAATGTTTCAATGGTTGTTTCACTGGTATTTACTAAGGGGGGAATCACTAGAATTTCTAGTGGTAGTTTTATTGGAAATTTTAGAGGATGTTTCACTGGAATTTCTAGTGGTAGTTTCATTATTATTTCTAGTGAAAGTTTCAATGGATTTTAAGTTACCGTTTTAATTTTTCAATGAATTATTACAATGTAATTTACTATAGAATTTCATTAGAATTTCTAATAAATGTTTCAAATAAAAAAATTTAAGTGAAATTTAATTTTCTTATGGAAGTTTCCACCTTAATTTTTTACTGTGAGTTTCTACTAGAATTTTCAAATGGATTATATTGTAATTTTTTACTGGAAAACTCCCCTTAATTTTTCCATTGGATGTTTATATTTCATTTTTCCATTTCATGTTTCCACCTAATGTTTGTATTAAAAACTGATAATAAATTTTTTATCAAAACTTTTAGTAAAATATTCCACTAACATTTTTAAATATATATTTCTATAAAATATTTTAATGAAAGTGTCATTATTAATCATCATAGTTTATACTAATTTTTTTTATGTTAAATATTTTTTGAAAATTTTCATTAAAAATATCCTTTGAATGTTCTAGTGAAGTTTTCTTTAAAAGGCCCACTAGAAAGTACACTAATAGTTCAAATGAAAATTTATCCTTCCTTAACTTTATTTTATCCTTTGTTTTCCCTTACCTAATATTTTTTTACACTTACATAAATTTATTTTTACCCCAAAAAAACATTTTTTAACCATACATATCATTATTTTACCCTTACCTAACAATGTTTTACCCATACATAAGATTGTTTTACCCATACTTAACATTATTTGTACCCTTACCTAACTTTTTGTACCCTTATATTTCTTTAGTATATCATTATTTATGTTTTTTAACCTTATCCTTAGTTTTCTATTACGTAACTTTAGTTTACCATTACATAAATTTTTCTCCCTTACATAACATTAGTTTACCATTACTTAAATTTGTTTTAATCTTACTTAACATTAGTTCTACACTTCCATGGGAGTAAATTCCAACGGTGAGAAAACTTTAATGGACGATGAAGGTTTTCATTTGGTTATCCACCGGAAGAACAAGGATGTTCCCCCACAGTCGTGTTGGTGCACTCATCTCCTGGTTAGTATCCCCACTACATGTGGAGTATCCGGATAACAGAGACATTGAAGATATGGAATTGAGTTTTCCTTCAAACATTTATGATCTTATGAAAAAACACATATGACTATTTTGGAAGGTCCTCAAATGAAGAACGTGTCATTGCAAGGGATAAAAACTCTTGTATAATTCCTCCAGAGGATCATAAATGTGAAAGTCTTGTAAAATGGTTCTTCTCACAACTTGAGGCCTTTTATTTTATGATGGAGCCAGAGTTATTTTCCTTCAATGATTATATATCTCTCCAATAGTTGTTGGTCAGTAACATTGAAGATGGTTTTAGATCCAATACAAAGATGAATTTTTAGGATCTATCTTGGAAATTTAGGATTTTCTCCATAGAGGATGAATCAACAAAATCATCATCTGAGGAGGAACATGTGCCCCCACAACACAAGATGTGGAAGAGAGGTTGTCACCCCAAGGGTAGGGGGAGATTTCATAAAAACATGGGAAATAGAGGGAATTCCAAGATTTAGCTACTTGTTTGGTGTGGACAGTTTGTACTCTCATTAGCCCTTCGGTTTTGTATGATTCTTTTTTATGAATAAATTTGGGGTCATGGATTTGGTTTACAAATCCATCATCATCATCATGTGTTTTTTTATAAAAGAAAAAGGCAAAAACACACAAAACAACATAAAGCATACCCCTGACCTCCTACCCTGGAATTCGGGAGCTAAGGAGGTCTGAAATAGTGAAGACCTCGGGCATCCCCTTTAATTAAGTTGACCCCCTCAGGTTTCAAACAAGAAAAAGTGTGAAAACGTACATCCTCTGGGTTTGAAATGACCTAATATGCCAAGTGGCCAGCAACCTTGTTGCCCTCCCGCCAAGTGTGACTCACTTTGATGTTGTTGTCGAGTAAAGGCTGACTATTCCTGATGACATAGGTGATCGACTAGGGGGAGACCCAATGATCAATGAGGGAATTGTGAAACAGTGACGAGTTAGTTTCCACTTCTGTGGTGATCAAATTTCTCAGGCAACATAAGAAGAACCCGTAAAAAAGTGTGAGGGCCTCAGCCTGTAAGGATGAGCTGTGACCCAAATTAACCGTAAAGGCCAGGTACACCGACCAACCGTTGTCGTGCACAACCCCGCCTCCTCACATAATTCCCTGAACACGCGAGTCATCGGTGTTCAATTTTAACCCTCTAGTTGGAGGGTTCCAATGAACCCAGTTACCCCTGTTCCTGCGGATCGTGGACGCCTCTAATGCCCCATACACATGTATACATGTTAAATATAAATATAAATATATATATATATATATATGTGTGTGTGTGTGTATGTATGTATGTATGTATATCTCACATACATGTGTATATATACGTACACATACATACATCTATACAAGTACAATATCTACATATTCAAATACACAAAACACAGAGACACAACATAATGCATGCCATCGAATCCTGTAAGTACTTGGTCCTCTGATTCCTAACCTTCCCGGGAGGACCTTTGGGCAGTCCGGGGTGCATGGGACTATGTAGCTCTTTGTTGCCTCTCCTAGGGAGGCAGCACCCAGTTGACGTGCAGTCACTACCACAAATCGCGGTAAAGCCAACACCATACATTATTAGCATTATGAAAAAGTGCTAACTAAAAATGTATTATTAACACCCATAAAGTTTCTAATATTTTTTTAATCTATAGAAAATTATTATATTTATATTAAAAAATAATTTTTATTTATACACATTAAATAAAAAACACAAGATTATAAATAATATATATATATATATATATTAAAAAAGCATCTATAAAATTATAAGTATACATTTATATAAGAATAAGATTATAATAAATTTTATTATATAATAAATAAATTTTTATATTTATATTTATTATATTTATAATTATATATTTATTAATATATATAAATAATTTTAAAATAATTACAATTACAATTACAATTATAATTATATTTAAATAAATATATATTTTTGATGAATTTGTTCCAAAAATATATTGATGCATGAGTATAATTGATGTGAATACATTATGTATTCATCATGAATTAATGTTCATTTTTACATTACACCATTTTTATTATTTATTCATGTTTTCCATATGTAGTGACTCGTTATTTATTGTCTATATACTCTACAAGGTATATGATTCATTCATGTTATATACAGTTATAATTATAATTATAAATAAATATATTTAAAAAGTATTTATATATAAATGTGTGCGTGTGTGTCTGTATTAAAAAATTGATGTATATTCATATACATATACTAATACATGTATATAAATATTAACAAATAATATATATAAATAAATATAATATTGATATTGATATTTATGTTTATAGTTATATATAGACACACACATATATGTACATGTAAATATAAACACACACACGCGCACAAACATATTTTATAACTGCATCTAAAAATAATTATACAAATATGTATATTTACATAAGTGTGAGTCTATATATGTTAGGGACCCTAATTCATATATATAATTACATACTTAGGGGTCGTAATGCATTTATGTCCTAATTTTAAAAAATGTATTAACTTAAAACAGTTTCGATATTTTATTTTATTTTTCCAAAAACTCATTAAAAAACTAATTCATGATTTTAATGACACCGCAATACTGCAAGAAATTCAAAAATAATTATATTCATAAGGAATAAATATTAAATATGATTTAAAACACTTGTAATTCATAAAAATTTAATGGTCATGAAATGATTGATGATAAAGATAGAGAGATATGGGAACTTTATAAGTAAATAAAATGATGGTTTTCAACCTAGGCTTCATCCCCACCTCAATGCTCCCTCAATTGATGTATATTCCTAGTGGAATTTGAATGGATTTGGGGGTTGAATGTGGGGCTTCCCTCTAGTTGGTACACAAAAATCAGGGGTCCTTTATTTCACTGCAATCCATATGCATTGAAAAGCGTCTCCCCCAGCTCGCCCCTCCTCCACTTCGAGGTGTTAACGCTGCAGCAGGGGTTGTACCTCCACCCCCGTTACCCACGACCATATCTTGAGGGTAATTTATCTTTTGAGCTAGAAAGATCTAGGTAAACTAGGTTCTTCTCCTACCATGTGTTATAATTATTTTGAGGTATAAACTCATCCCCTACTATAGCTCCATTGCTTAACGGTTCCCAGCACACCATTGTTGCATGGTTCACGTCCTATGGGCCATTGATCATGGATAGGGTTGAATCCTGGCTCGCCAAGGGAGACAAAGAAGGGTGAAAACTGTATAACTCATCACCCTCATTCCATTCCACAGTGTCGTTGCTTAACATTGGCTCTAAGGATCAATGAAAACTGACAAACAATGCTAAGAAACAACGCAGTGAAAAGGAGGGTGATGCGTTATACAGTTTACACCCTTTGTTGCCTTTCTTGACAAGTCAGGATCCCACCCTAGCCATGATAAAAGGACAATAGGTTACGAACCATTCAACATGGTGTGCTGGGAACCGTTAAGTAACTACACTACTGTAGGGGAGGGGTTTATGCCTCAATACAATTATAACTCATGGTAGGAGGCGAACATAATTTATCTGAATCCTTCCAGCTCGAAGGATCAATTACCCTCAATATGCGGTCCTAGGTGATGGGGGCAGAGGTGAATCCACTGGTATAATGTTTACACCCCACATTGGAGGAGGGGTGAGGTGGGGGAGACACTATGCAATGCATGTGGCTTGCAATAAAATATGGGATCCCATCTTGTTGAGTACTGACTGGACAGTATCCCGACTTTCAACCCCCAAATCCATTCAAATTACTCTAAGAATATAAATCAATTAAGGGAGAGTCGAGGCAGGGATGGAGCCTAGGGGAAGAACCACCATTTGACTTACTTATAATGTTCTTGTCTCTCTCTATCTTTATTATCAATCTACCCATGACCGTTTAATTTTTTTGAATTACAAGTGTTTTTAATCATATTTAGTATTGATTCCATTTGAATTTAATTATTTTTAAATTTCATTCAGTATTGCGGTGTTATTAATTTCATGGATGAATTTTTTATTTCATTTTTTTTAAAATAAAATAAAAAATCGAAACGATTTTAAGATACCCTTTTTTTAAAATTGGGGCATAAATTCATTAGGCCCCCCAATGGTATGTAATTATATATATGCTTTAGGGCCCCTAAAATATATTGACACACACATATGTAATTATACATATTCGTATAATTATTTTTATATACAATTATAAAATACGTTTTTTACCTGTGTGTGTGTTTATATATATGTGTGTGTGTGTTAATATATAACTATAAACATAAATATCAATATCAATATAAATATTATTTTTTATATATATAATATTGGTTAATATTTATTTACATGTATTAGAATGTGTACATGAATATACATCTATTTTTCAATACAGACACACACACACAAATTTATATTTAACATTGCATATACCTTTGTATAGGTATATGTATACCCATACATTCTTATAAAATAAATAAAATCGATATTTTATTATTTTAAAAAAATTGAAATTTTTTTTTGGCGTATGTTTTATATATTTATGAACATAAATATATTTGAATATTTAATTTCACAATTAATAGAGGAAAATCTAATATCGAGAGATTTTATCCCTAGATATCCATGGTTATTACGGCTTAGATCTTATGCCCCCATCATCTATTTCATATCTACCTAAAACATTCCTTTCCCATCTATATTTCGATAGTCATAGGTTCCCTTCTACTAAAAAGGAGGTTAAAAAGTTCATCCATGGTGGGATTGTCGCAGATGATTCGATCCTTGAGATTGGGTCCACACACTATTTCTCTCTCTTCAAGGGTTCTATCTCTAGAGGTCTCTGGGGAAAGGGAATTCTTGCTCATGTGAAGGTAGATCCAAAAGTTATATTAGAACGATTGGAGATGGGTAAATATATTTATTATAATAAGTATATTTATTAATTATAAATAAAATATTTACAAATACTTCTATATAATTTTAAATAAATATATTTAAAAAGTATATATAAAACTACATGACAAAATTTAATAAAATAATTATAAAAGAAAATATCCCAACTAAAAATTTAAATGAAATAAAACATTTCAATTGATGATGTGATTTGTGTTAGGGAAACTCTATGATGTACGACACGATACAAAGGTGAAATCTTGGACCGCAACCAACTCTCACTTCATTGGTGCTACAAAAATAGATCTAGAACTCCACCTATCATGCATCCCTGAATTCCCAAATAAAGGTGGATGGCCGGACCCATTGGAAGCACTACCCAGAGCACTATTATAGGTCACCCAAAAAACCCATGCATCATCGCTCCATAACTAGATTTTAAACTTTGACTTTTTTGTTGTATCCTCGTTCGCCCGATCAATGGATTTTCTAGGGAGAACTAAGAAAATGTTATTCTTTTATAGGTAATTGGTCATGGAGGTGGTGGGGTGCTAGCTCACCATGGGAGGCAATGAAAGTCCCGTATTTTCCAATGCATCCCTGATGGCCTTTCATGGAGTTCACCCTAGAAATACCGTTTCTTAATGGTGGCTCCCGAAAAACCACCACTACATTGTTGGATACTTGTGTGTGGTTGATTATGGTAGTGGTGGTCAAATCATCCTAGGAGTGTTTGGGTTTATGAATTGACTCGGTGTTGGAGCCATATTTCAATGTTTGTGGTTGCTTGTTTTCCATTTTATGGACTATATTTTAATACAAATTTGATCAAATCCCAAGGTTGAAATGGGGCTACCTACTAGTGGTAACTTGGTAATTATGATTCCCTTATTAGATTGAAACCCATACGAATTTCAAAAAATATCCCCCAACTGACCCTCCCCCCACTACTATAGTGGCTTCACCTCTAACCACAATAACCCAAGACAACAACTTGTATGTACTTTTTCCTCATCTTTCAATCCTTTGGTCGGTAAGCTGGGTAGAAGGACCGGTTAGTAGTCTCTTTTGAGATATGTTTCAGGACACCTTTATGGTGGTTCCCTTCATGTGTTTGGATATGATTTATGGATTTTTTGACCAATGGACCAGCTTGGTTGGGTCCTTGGGTTCTCTCATTGGATAAGGTATTCCCCCATTAAGGGTTAATGCATAACTGAAGTGCAACCCAGATTGTTTCTCCATTGGAAAATCCTCCAGTTGATCAATAAAAATAATATTTTATCAATATTTGTTGATTGAGTCTACACCCATTTCTATCTTTGATTTTTATATCCTCTTGTAGCGGTATAGTTCTCATGGAAGGTTGAAAGAGACCTTAGTTTCATAAGTTTTTTAATTCGTCAAAGCTGGAAGTGGACTAGGGTTGTTAGTGGGGATGAGTGTCTCAATGGTGTCGAAGAGGGCCTCTGGTTTCTTCACAGTTTCTTTGAACGATGAGTTCATGTTAAACCACAAGTGTGGGAAATATGGTCATGATAGGATATTTTGGCCACTTTCTAGAATTGTGTGTTGTTTGGGGATGTTTTATAAGGTCCCTCTCCATGCATTGTTTATATCAGTCACAATGGTCATGTTCAGTGATGCCTTATGATGTCCTATGCTCAATTGACCATAATGGTGAAAGTTGGGAAATCATCTGAGAGTCTATATTATGTTGGGAGAATTTCTCCCACAGAAAAACTTAAAAATATTTCATTTTAGAGGAAGTTGAGTATAGGTTTTCATTAATTCTATTGTTTCTCACCCGAACAAACAAGGTGTGATGTGTGTGCATCTTCTAAGCCCTTGTTTCAGTGAAATATCGAGTTAGGGTAAAGTGAGTTTGGAATGTGTTATGTCTTGGAAAACTTATCGGGGATTGAATTGTAGTTGTTGGTTGAATCAAAAGTATAATTCTCTTTCAAGTGGTTTCTAAAGCCTAACTACGAGGCCGAAGATGCTTCAATCATATGAGCTCCAGCCATAGGTCTCGGAGAGAAGATGGCTCATAGTCAGGGGAAATCACAGGGTCATTTAAACCCTTGTACAAAGTCATATCCTTTATATAAAATTTAGGAAGAGTTTAAACCTATGGTGTCATCATATATCTTCTGTTGTTCATGTTCGGTGGAAATCGGTAGAGGGCCGTGTACCCATGTCATCGCCCAATGTTATTCCCTCCCCCTTTGGTTTCCACTGAGTCTTTGGAGAAAGGTTTGATGTTTGGCTAGACTGGTTGAAAACATGGTTCTCACTTGGTTAATAGTGACCATGCCCCAGAAAACCATGTGGATAGAAGGATCCACAGTGTTAGCGCACGGTTTCCCAAATCGTGCAGACTAACCATGTGACCTTCCCAACTCTTCAAATTTTGGGGTCTTTCTGTACTGGTCCATGTTGGTTGGTTAAGATAGTTGGTTCTTATGGTGGGGAGACCCACTAAGAGTCTTATATAAGTAATTTTGTAAAGGTCCGATGGAAGTATACCCATTTTACTAGGGAGTCCGTTCAGGCCTCCCCTATTAGTGTCCTGATTCTGTCTCGAGAAAAATATAGGTTGTTTGTTATGGTGGGGAGCCTATTTTTGTTCCCCCGTACTAGTAACTCAGATTTATCCATGATCATGGCTTGGAGGTAGGTAGTCTCATTTGGAGCAATAAAGATACCTATATCTTCCTTGGGTAAACGTTGAGATTGGATAGTGCCCAATGGTTTAGTTATACCAAGGTAAGTGTAACCTTGTTCGATGTTATTGTTCGTTTGGGTGAATTTCTTGAGTCTTGTTAGGATAGTGTTTAAGGAGTTTTATTTTGGGATAAAGGTTGAATGTGATTGATAATTTCAGAATTCTGGTGTAAGTTTTGGTTGTGAGAGTAATCTTTCATTAATTGATCATTGGGGGTGTTTTGGCCTTTGGGGGTGAAACCTGACAAGGGAGTACCTCTTGGTTTCTTAGTTGGGTTTGGTTGTTACTTTGGCCTTTATGTGACTTTTCAGGGAGAAAATATTTCATAGTGGGGAGAATTTTTACATAAATGACTTATTTTAAAGTTAAATTGCATTTAATTTCCATTCATGCTTTTTTTTTGAGAGTTTCCCAAGCTTTTATGGAGGAATGGGTGAGTTTTCATGAATTGGGCAAAACCGTGAGCCCAATTCCAGATTTAAAATTAAATTTTTATTCCTTTATAACTCATTAATTTTTCAACATTTTATATCCATTAAAATTCCTAATTGTCATACCATGACCTATTAACACCACCATATTAATTTGGACCATTTAGGAATCTATAATCATGGTGGATATGAGTTTTTATTTAAGGGATTGGGCCTGCCCGAAAGCCTATTTCCTGAATTAAAAATAAATTTTAATTATTTAACATATCCTTCAATATTTGAATTTTTTCAGTGATTCCAACTCTCAACCGAGCCCACTTACCTAAGGCGCTCCCCCATTCCCTCCTACAACAATTTGGAGCTCAATAGAGTTGAGAAATTGGTCGGAACGTCTCTGGATTTCAGAAATTTCCCACATTTGGAGAGGTAAATTAATCCATTCATAAATCCTTCTATTTTTACTCTTTTACCTCCATTCCAGTTCCTACATGATCTATTAATTCGTTTTAGAACCTCCCATGAATGGTTGGATGATTTCAAATTCAGATACTGGTGGATTTTTGGTCGTTTTATTCAAGATTATTTTAGGTAAGTGTTTCTCTCTTCAATTCCTCACTTCTCCTTAGGGTTTCCTCCCTATTTCATGAATTTATAGAATGTACAGAAGTTAGTGTTCTAACCTAGGGTTTTATTTGGTAAATTTATTGTCAAATATTGTGTTCTAGGTCTAGATTTATCTTCCTTGTGGTGCGGAGGTGGTGCGATTGATGTTTCACACCAAGTTTTCAGGGATTCGATACTTTTGGTAGGTGGTTCCTTGTGTAAACAATTATTGATGAGTTGGCTTGCTGTATTTATTCATTTTTTATATTCCTCATATGTTAGGTGTGGTGCGAAAACTGTTTATGATTAATTTGGATAAGTGTTTAATTTTATTGTTTCATTTTAACTTGAAATTGGGTGTTTTCGTGTGTAACTCATGGGGTATTATTTGGGTGTATTTTATAACATATGGAATTGGTTTAATAAATACCGTTTGGCCTTCCAATTCTGGTTTGGTAATGTATTAGTGTCATGTGGGCCAAAAAATAGGGGTTTTGAATAGGTTTTATGTGTAAAACATTGTTATACTTCTTGAGAGTATTTTATGAAAATGTGCGTTTTCATTTGGATCATTTGTAGTATTATTCAAGGTGATTTTATAAAACTTGAAAGTGGTTTTATAAATGTCTATAGGGTTTCTAATTCTGTTTTGGATAGGAATTGGTATAGTTTTTGGTCTTAAATTGGGGTTTTGAAATGAGTTTTGTGTGAAAGACATATTTACAACACTTGGGTTCTTTTTATGAAAATGGTAAATGTTTTAGTTAGTTAAAAAAAGTGGGAAAATGGTGCATATGTACTGTTTGGTATGTGTGTTAACCTATTATAGGGTTTTTAAAGGTGAAGTGATGTTGTAATATGTCAAAAAAATTTAGAATATTTTGTAAATTTTTGAAATGTTTTATTAAATTATGATGTTGGAGCGAAACTTTTTTGTGGGTTGTTTCGTGTAAGGTTGATGATAAAATGATTTTAAAGGTAAAAAGGGTATTATGTAACAAGTGAGTGGGATTTTATGATAGTTTTAATATATTTTAATGGTTTTATAAAATTGTTTTATGGATTTGTGGAAGTGTTAAAGAAATGTGAAAATTGTTGTGATCTATTTTGGTGTGAGTCAGATTTCAAAATCAATTTGAATGAAAAGTGGACTTTTGTGACTTGTATTGTATACATGTGGTCTTTTTGGTGAATTTATTATATGGAAATGATATTTTCATGTGGAAAGTATATTCATTGACTTGTTGAACTTGTTTGAGCACAAAGGGAAACCCTGGGTATCTTGGTGGGTGGACGTGTACTAGTATGCTAGTGAATCTGTGGGGTTTGGCCTCAGTTTCACTTAGCAAGATTGATGCATACAACTCTAACTAAACTATGATGATGATGATGATTGGGGAAAACTAGGTTATGGTTATGTTCCCTACTAGTGGCTTGTGGACAAGAACATATATTTTTGATGGTTACTCTCATCGAGATACAAGGTACCTAGGACCCACAACTAGCTAGTGCCTAGGGGTTATTTCCCATTGATTGTGCTCACTAGATATTTTGTGATTTCCGTCGGCATAAGGTATTAGTGACTGGAAAATTCATTAGCTTTGGTATTTATTTTAAAAGTGTTTATTCTTTAAATTATCCCACATGAAAACTATTTTTATTTAATGTTGCATCTTTTAGAAATTGTAACTAGCATTTCATGTTTTTGAAAACTTGCATGATTTTCATCTTTAAATGTTTATCACATTGAATCTCTTAGTGGTGGTATCCTATTGGGTAGTGTCTCGCACCCTACTTATACCCTTGGGTGTAGGTACACTTGGTTATTTTTGTTGTCACAGGTTGGGTACAGTTTTTAGTGCCAGTGGTTCAGGTTTCTAGCAGGTCCTTGGTGGTGAAGTCTTGTGGGAATGGCTTGAGGGAGGTGCCTCTTGCCATGTGGAGGTTCTTGGAATGTCTTTAGTTGGTTTTTTAACTTTTTAATGGTCTTTAAACATAGTTTTAACTTATGTAATTCAGTTCTGAAATTTTGGAAAAGATGGTTTTAGTTGAAAAATCCAGATTTGTTTTATTGTGTTTTTTTGTTGTTTAATGTTTATAAAATCAGGTAAATCGTTCCCAATTCTCATTATATGCTACCCAGGAACTTGTGCCAGCCTGTGGGGATCGGGAACGCCCTTCGGGCCATGTCGCGGGCTGGGTTTAGTCAAGGTTTTGGGGGCAACTAGATTCGGATCGTGACAGGTCACCTAGGTTAGCTTTATATCTTCTTACCACACTCAATGTGTAGTCAACATTCATATTAGTACATAGCATGGAATACAAGACTTTCCCAAATTGCTTATGCTTATAAATTCCTTATCACTATCTTTCTTTCCTCATGTGCTTGAGGAAATATTTTCTTCGAAATATGAATGCCATGTGACACTGGAAACAATCCCTTCTTGGATTGTTCCATATTGAATCTCATTAGTATCTTATCAATGTATGTACATTGAATTAGGCCTAGAAATATCTTCGATCTATCATGATGGATCATGATCCCAAGAATAGATGTTTCCTTGCCCAAGTCCTTCATAGAGAAGCATTGATTCAACCATTCCTTAACAGACTGTAAAACTGATATCTATTTTCTAATAGGTAATATGTCATCTACATATACTATCAGGAAAATGACTACACTCCCACTGAATCTTTTGTAGACACAAGGTTCACATTCATTCTTGATAAAACCAAATTTCTTTATAGATTCATTAAAATGAATGTTGGATTACCTAGATACTTTCTTTAATCCATAAATGGATTTCTGCAACTTTCATAACTTATTGGTATCCTTTGGAGTCATAAACCCTTCAGGTTTTCTCATGTAGACATCTTCCAGAAGGTTCCCATTAAGGAAGGATGTTTTGAAATCCATTTTTCAAATCTCATATTCATGGTAAGAAGCAATGGCCAATATAATTATGATGTATTTCAGCATTGAAACTGGTGAAAAGGTTTCATCATAGTCAATGAATTGATGCTGCTTGAGACCTTTTGCAACCAGTCGTACCTTATAGGTACTGATTTGTCCCTCCATTTCCTGTTTCTTCTTAAATAACCATTTTCAACCAACAATATTTACATCAACTGGAGGATCTACTAAAATCAAGATTTGGTTTTGGTACATGGAATCCATTTCCGAATTCATAGCTTCTTGCCACTTGGAAACATCTATGCCACTTACTTCTTCCTTGTAGGTTAGAGGATTATTATTATCAACTAATTATGAGTCACCATCCTTAGTAACTAGAAAACCATACCATTTCGGTTATCTAACCTATATTGTACTCCTATGTAGTTCTTATGTCTCTAGAATAGTTCTTTCTTCCATGGGGATTTGAGGAATCTGTTCATGTACCAACTCTTGTGTACCTTGGTCGTCAACTTTATCGAAGTCTATCTCTCCACCACTATCTCTTTTGGATATGTTATCCCTATAAAGAAATATAGAATGTCTTGATAATATAACGTTTTTTACGAGGGGTTGTATAGGTAATATCCCCTCATTTCGTTGGGGTATCCTATAAAGGTACACTTTGTTCCTCGAGGTGAAAGTTTGTTACCTAAAGATGCATTAAAAAAACATATCTTCCCCACAAATGTAAATTAGATAGCATGGATTTCTTCCCACTCCAGAACTTGTATGGAATACTATTTATTGATTTATTTGGTACTTGGTTTAGTATGTGGGCTTGTTTTTGTAATAGATATCCCCAAAAGGATATTGGAAGACTCACATGACTCATCATTGATCTCAAAATGTCCAAAAAGGTGCGATTCCTCCATTCACTCACACTATTCCACTGGGGCATGTAAGGATGTGTGAGTTGGGAGAGGATCCCAAAGTATTGTAATTAATCAATGAAGTCTTGATTAAGATATTGTCCACCATGGTCTGATCGGAGTTTCTTAATCTTCTTACCAGGGTGGTTATCAAATTCATTCATTTATTCTTTGAACTTATCAAAATAATCCTACTTATACCTCATTAAGTGTATATATCCATATCCACTAAAATCATCAGAAAAATTTTGAAGTATGAGTACCCTCCCCTTGCTTCAACTGGAAATGGGCCACACACATAAGTATGAACTAATTCAAGAAGATATTTTCCCTTTTACCTTTCCCACTAAATGGGGCTTTGGTCATTTTCCCTTGTAAACATGCATGACATATGCCAAGTGGTTTTATATTGAAAGAATATAAATATCCATCTTGATGTAACTTTGTCAAGTATTTCTCATTTACATGACCTAGCTAGTGATACCAAAGTTGGATGTGGTATGAGTCATGTGAAGTATCTTTATTATCAATTTCCCTTACTAGGTTTGCATAATCCAACAAGAAAATACCGTTCTATAAATGTTCCCTACCAAAACAAATGATATCTTTGTAAAAGAAGGAACATTCATTTAAAATATTGAAAAAAATCCATCTATATCTAATCTGGATACAGAAATGTTTTTCTAGTAATAGACGACACATAATAACAACCCTTTAACACCCTGATCATCCTGGTTGGAAATGTGATGTAGTAGTCCCTGACAGCTACAACAGCAAGTCCGTCTCCGTTGGATGCTCGTAGATCTACCTCCCTCGGTAAATCATCCTGAATCTACATGGTTCTTATATTTGTATACATATGTGTACACCACAAGCTATATCTAATAGATAATTTTTAGAAATAGATAGATTTCATTTGATAAAAAATGCACCTGAAGAATCCCCTTGTTTCTTAGGATGGGTGCAGTTTTTCTTCCAATGGACCTTCTTGACAAATGAGAAACAAACAACCTCTTGTTCCCTTGCCTCCCCTTTGATCATATTTTTCTTGGATGGTCATGAAGAATTGGTATTAAATCTCATTGCCTTCCGTTTCCTCTTATTCACCATAATTATAGAAGGATTTTCGTGCTTCCTATATTTGTGCACATGTAGAATGAGGGTAAGACAATCAGATAGATAATTCTCAATGTTGTTCATATTAAAATTAACAACAAAGATAGAGAAGCTCTGAGAGAGTGATGAGGGAATGAGATCAGTACCCAGTTCTTGAGGGAGTTTAAACCCTAGAACCTCCATGCACTCAATATAGCCAATGAGCTTGACTAAATGAGGCCAAGTTGGGGAAACCACTCCAATCTTACTCTGAAGGAGTTCCATGGATATCTCAAACTATTCATTTCTTTCTCTATCATGTTAAAGACCACATAGGTGCTCGATCATGCTATATGAATCCATGTTTTCATGAGACTTCATGAGATCACTAGATATTGATGATAACATCCAACATTGAATGTCGACCACATCATTAATTTGTTTCTCACAGACCAAGAACTCTTCGTCACTTACCTCTTGGGTAGGTGGATTAGGTAATGATGACTCTAGCATGTCAGACTTCTATTCATGGCGTAGAATAACCCAAAGATGTCTAAACCATTCCTAGAAGTTACTGATTGTGAGGATTTTGTCTTTATCCAGAATTGATCACATGTATAGTGTTGTTGAAGTGTTTTTCATTTTATTCTACAATTTAAAGAGAAGATCATTAGTAATTTCTTGATCAAATTTAAGGAGAAATAATAAATTAATATTATTAAGTCTCCCACTATTTTATCAAGTCCCAATGGCCCTCACCATTGAACTCAGAATGTCCGGTTTCCATGAAATTATATTTCCAAGGATCCATATTCCCCTTCACATAACCAAAAAAATGGTTGGTAAAAATATTTAAAGGTATTTAGGTAGGCAGGTCTTTGTCAACTATGAGTATGAAGCTCCTTGATATGTTGAGTGGACTCCCCAATCCTAAAACCCTAACTTTGGATTTCTTCAACTATTGCCTCCAATATTAAACCAAGTCTCGAAAGGGATACTCCTCTTGATGTAATATGGTTATGTAAACCTAAAACCTTTCATAAAGGATTCGTTTATAAAAGTAAGTGTCCCAAAAAGGGTTGGTCACACAAATAGTTTTATCAAATTTTTCCCTTAATCAAGTAACAAAAGGCTTGGTTAGACATAATATTTTATTTTCGGGACTTTTATCTCTTTTGTGTGAATTTATTATTGTCATTATCACATGCTTGTTAATATTAAGTGGAAGTTACTTCTGTGATTAACCATGTCTTGATAATATTTACACATAATCCTGGTTTATTTATGTTATTTCTTGCATTCTTGTTTAATTCATTAATTATGTGATCGCGAAAACACATCTATAATGATAAACCATGAAACTGAACGAAATAAAATAAAGCAAAGGGTATGATCATGAGATTTTCTAATGGTTAGTTTATTTGGCAGTTGATAAAATATCCCTGAACTTCGGGTGAAACAACTTTAAACTTTTGGGTTTGTGATTATAGTTTTCCACCTATCCACCTCTGTATCTCCTAATATTGGTTTCATCTCGGATCTAGCTTTAAAATGTCCACTAGATTTAATGTTCCATCCATTACATAGGCTTTTAAACTCGAATTCATTTGAGGGGTAAAAGGGGGGTTTACATTAAAGAAACCATGAGTGCACAAACCCTATATATTAATGAGTAGAGATGGCTTGCAGGACAACAAATAATTCAATAAATAAATTAAAAGGAATCCAATCACATAAAAAAGGTCTCGGTCTAGCTCATGATCACCCACATACATGCAACAAGTTAATTATTTTATAAAAATAGTATTCAATTTATTTATCCTTATTATTAAGATAAATTGTGCTTGAATAGATTATTTATTATCTTTAATTAATAAATCCTTGTATATTAGTCCTTTTCTAAATTTACTTGAGATTATCATCATTGTACATAAATGTACCTTGGATGTAAGCTGTTGAATTACTGTTCAAATCTACCCAACATGTGTTAAATTTTTATATTGTTTTACTCTTCTGACGTATGACATAAATGATGCTTCAATGCATATAGTGACAACCTGTAGTACGATTTATACATGATAAGTAGTTCTAAACATTACACAAACATTAAAATTTTATCTTTTTATAATTTGGTAAAGTACAAAGCATGTAGTTCTGACTACATGGTGTGTACTACCTTCTCTGTCTTTCCTGAAGTACATGCCTAGGGACTCGGGGTGTGAGGCGTACTTCAAAAATTTTAGAGTACACGACATGTATAGTGGGTTACACGCCATGTTATCTTTGTATTACACAGTTACCAGTCAGCTTAACCGTGTATGGAATACGCGGTTTGGCCCCTGAATCGAAGAGACTACACACTGTGTCCAGTGGGCCACACAGTGTGTAATTCAGTAAGTGTGTGCCTATCTATCCTGGTCAACATGCGGTGTATAATTAACAACACCACATGTAATAAATGAACACAACATTAGTAATTTATGAATTACTCCTGATGCGCTGAACATGACTACATGGCGTGTAGTCCAGATTACACAGTGTGTATGGTAGATAACACAATGTGTAAGTTCGAACACACGGTGTGTACTTTTTTGTAACATGGGAAGAATCATCAGCGCCTCCTAATGAGATCTTCATTTTAATTTTGATTAAAAAACAATTTGTTTTTATGAAATCTATGAGAAATTAAAACAGGTAGAACAAATCTTGAAATTCAAATTACAAGAATGATAAACATTTAATTGAAAAGCTAAATTAGTAAAACATAAATCATCAAAAAATTATTTAAATAATTATAAAGTATGATGTAACTTCTCTAATACCACTTGTAGGTTATGGCCGCATCATAAGCACGATTGGGATGAATACCAACTTTAATTTTTTCCATGATCAATGATTATTCTGGGATCAATACGATGATGAAATCCAGTCTCCACATCATAGAATCCAAGATTTAGATAAAGAAGAAAGAGGCCTGAAACTTTTACAAAGGATCTTGAACATCATGTTTATAATTAATTTAATTAATTTCATTAAAAATAGAATACCTGGATCATTGGTATTTTTTTGATGATTGCTGATCATCCAGAATGAGCCTTCCGAATTGTCTCGTTGCACTTGTGAGGATCTAAAAAATAATCCATCTAGAGGTGATCCACACATGCTCCGATGGCCTCCAATCGACACCACTCATTCTTCGGGTGCTAGAATGGTGAAGCGAGTGTCATGTGTTTGTCATTCATGATCACTTTTATTCAGTCCTGAAGAACATCTCTATTTATTGAGAGGGTAAGGAAGATGATTTGAGAGAGAGAAAATTTAGCTGAAAAATTTTCAATTAACTGGATGTGAAGTTCGGTACATGGTATAATATACATATATGTATATTTATTAACATGGGGATTCCATTACAATATTTAATTGCATAACAGAAATTAAATACATTCATAACCTTAGAGAAAACTCATGCTTTTAATAATAATATCGTGTCATTATTTATGGTGCTCCAACTTGCGTAAAATTGAATTATAAATAAAATTCCGCATCACAAAATAATATCATCATTATTATTGTTTTAACTTGTGACAACTAGTTAAATAATTATTTACTATCATACATAAAATTATTTTACTATCGGACCAGCCTTGGTCCACTCAAACTCCACTTCCATTTATTGAACACCCTAATAAATAAATAAATAATTCTTTATCTTAAAAATATATTTTATTTACAAACTAATAAATAAATATTTATTAAATATTCAATAAAATAAATAAATATATTTTACCCACGGTGAGTAAATATTTATTTAATTTATGAAATCATTTTAGCTTGATTAAAATTATTCCATAGTCTTGAAAACAAAATTTATTAATTAAATTAAAATATAATATAACTGAGACCACTAGAAACTCTTATTGTGTGACCCTCTAGGATTATTTCTTGTTGGCATAGTTGGGATTACCTAAAGTCTAAGAGTACTATTTATAAATTCATCAAGGCACCCAAGAGAAAGAACTTAAAGGCACAACAATAACATCCACATATGAATTCTCCCTGTGTAATACAATCCCTTTGTCTTAATATATCATCAAGCTGGTTTTATGATTGTTTCATCATTCTTTATGCTTGATACATCATTCTATGACTACTTGAAATAAACTCATCGTTACACCATGTCCATGGAATTTCATGTGACATTTGTATTTCAATTAAATGGTTGATATATCCTCTTTCATAAATGGAAGGGACAAATCCTTTCTCGACATATCCATTAATAACATGCCACTCGTGATGCACCCAATGTACCATACTTCCCTCCAACTGTATGCGTGAATTTTTTTTAGTAAATAAAATTGTATGAGTCATGACACATATTAATGATAATATTAAAGTCTAAGGATCATTACACATGCTCGGATATAGGAATATATGATGACACCAAAACATGAGGCATTCATACTTGAGGGTTTTTTCTCATAATCTCTTATCTTGGGGATTACCATGTGAGAACTTTATAAGAGGAAGTATCATCTGCTTACGAGTACTTTCACCTGATGGTCTATATTCTATGTGTCCCATAATATTATGTCATCTAATGACATAACTATATTTAAGAATATTGTTATAGAATTTCAAGGTTCTCATCATAGTGAGGAACTTCCCTGACCTTACCAATGAAAAAAATACTCTAGTACATTATT
This sequence comes from Viscum album, assembly GCA_963277665.1. Taxonomy (NCBI): domain Eukaryota; kingdom Viridiplantae; phylum Streptophyta; class Magnoliopsida; order Santalales; family Viscaceae; genus Viscum; species Viscum album. Next base: position 46,154,563 of record OY728162.1, read on the forward strand.
AAATAATAGTAATTCAGAAAAATGAACAATATTTAATAAGATGTTTAATATTTAAATATATTAAATATCCATGTAATCAAAGTAAAAACAGTTGGTTCTAAGACACCAACTCTATCAAAGATGATTAAATAAAAATAATAAAATAATAATGTATGCATAAAAAAATAGTACAATCTAAAATGGAAGAATACTAACTTGTATAATTTCAATAGGAAAAGATAAATTGAAAGCAATATTTCACATTTACTTATGGTTCATTGTGTAGGTTCCGGGCGCATCGGAAGCGCGTTGGTGGGTTTTCCCAACTTTAATTTTAATGTTAAACAACGTTCAATCCAAGATCCGTCACGATATAAAACGCCGAATCTTCGGAATAGAACGATGAACGAAAAGAAAAGAAGAGTCCCGAAACCCTTGAGGAGGATCATCATATGTTGATTATAATTAATTTAATTAATGCATAAGAATTACCTCGTTGGAATTCTTTCTTCATTGATGTGTTCGGTCACGATTCGGTGATCCGTTGTTGCGTCGTAGAATCCAAGTGTAGGATTCATCTAGCGGTGATCCACACGTGTGTTACGTATCTCTGGACGTCGCCGAAGGGATCTTCGGGTGCTAGCACGGAAGAAACTTCACTTGCGAAGTCCGCCTTCGACCGCCTTGATCCGGTGGAGGATCTTTCTCTCGTAACTTGAGGGAGTTCTTGGTGGAAAGGTAATTCTCTCTTTGGTGTGAGAGTATTTCCAAATCCATTGTGCACAACAATGGCTCTAATTCTATAAGAATAATGTAATTGGGATTATAATACTTAGAATAATAAAATGAATTAATTGCCCGAAAGCATTTAATCATTTCATTTAATTCTTAGTAATATCACATGTCTTAATAATGACAGTTTACTATCATTATTACTTGACATGTTCCCAACGTATTACATTTAATATCATTTAATTAAATAAACAATATATTCTCACGAATCCTGAAAAACAAACTACACGACGTGTATATAAATATACATGGCGTGTACTTTTATTTTTTCATTTTATTTATTTCCTCCACCATATTTATTAGACCTTGAGTAATGACTATTTATTTCTCAAATAAATGTAACTGTATTACTCACTAATAAATATATATTATTTCACCCACACTATATTCTCTCGAATAACTAGTGTCGAAACAAATGCGATCAGGCATCCTTAAATAATTATTAAACCACAGTCGAGAATAATAATTATTTAACTTGTTAAATTAATATTTAACTGAGATACATGGACACACTTAGTGTGTGACCCTCTTGGCCTCTTTCTCAGTGGAATTAGGCTAAGCCTGCCTAAAGTCCAAGGTTAGCGTCTAGAAACATGCCAAGGCACCCATAGAGAAAGAAGTTAACGCCGCAATGACATGTCACCTCCTACGAATGCTTAACGTGTAATATATACCGTTTGTCTCGATATCTCCAATCAAGCGGGTTGCATGCTAGTGCCATCAACCCATGTGCTTGATTATTCTTTCTTTGACTTCCCAGAATTGAACTTGCCCATACCTTACCAAGGCCAGGGATTTATTTAGGCTATATCAATTCCATCAAAGGGCCTGAGATATCTACTTCTGTTATGGAACGAAAGGGACAAATCCTTTCTCGCATTATCTATTAATGCGGTATTATCCATGACGCACCCAACGTATCCTACCTCACTGCGAACAGTGTGTCGTCACAATTTTCATCAATACATCTAAGTGCGTGAGTTGTAATACCCATTAATAATAATCTTAAAGTCTAAGGACCAATACACATGTCCGCAGATAGGAACATCCAATGACACTATGAAATGTGGATTTCCTACTGGCGGGTCTCATTCTCATAATATCCTCCTAGATATTACCAAGGGCGCACACCATGAGAAGGTGCCTCAAAGTTTTATGAGTCCTCACCCCTAATGACCTATATTATTTGTGTCCCTCAAATAATATCATCCGGCCATAGAACATACATTCAAGAACAGTGTTATGGCACTTCTGGGTTCTCATCATAGCATGGATCTGCTACGACCCTTTAATGAAACAGTTGTCCTTAGGACATTATCACATGACATGTCGTGCAGAAGAACAATCAAGATGTGATAAGGTTTTTATTTAATTAATAAAGTAAAAAGTAGTTGGTTCTAGACCACCAACTCCAACAGACTCCCACTTGGACTAGAGCTAACTGCTAACAACCTTTAACCCACTATCTCTCACATGATATTCATGCTTCTGCTAAGATATGACTTTAGTCATGGGGTCTGCCACGTTCTCTTCCGTGGACACTCTTCTCAATGCAACTTCACCCCTTTGATAGAAATCCCTCAAGAGGTGATACTTCCGGAGTATGTGCTTTGTCCGTTGATGTGAACTTGGTTCTTTTGCAAGAGCCACCGCTGCAGTATTATCAAAATACAATGTAATGGGATCTTTACTGCTAGGCACAACATCACGCTCTTGGAAAAAGTTCCGAATCCAAACGGCTTCTTTGGCTGCATCAGAAGCCGCTATATACTCGGACTCCACTGTAGAATCGGCGACAACTGGCTGCTTTGAACTCTTCCAGCTCACAGCTCCTCCATTGAGACAGAAAACATATCCAAATTGTGACTTCAGATCATTATGATATGTTTGAAAACCAGCATCAGCATACCCTTTGATGACAAGATCCTCATCTCCTCCATACACCAGGAACATATCCTTAGTTCTTCTCAGATACTTAAGGATGGTCTTAATAGTAGTCCAATGCTGTTCTCCTAGATCTGCTTGATATCTTCCTACCATGTTCAGTGCATAGGCAACATCAAGCCTGGTACATAACATGGCATACATGATGGATCCTATAGCCGAAGCGTATGGGATCTTACTCATCCTATCTTTCTCTTATTGTGTCTGGGGACACATTTTCTTAGAAAGATGTAAGCCACGTGACACTGGAACCAATCCCTTCTTGGATTTTTCCATACTAAATCTCTTTAGTATCTGGTCAATGTATGCACCCTGACTTAGTCCAAGCAGCCTCTTGGATCTGTCATGAATGATCTTGATCCCTAGAATGTAGGCTGCTTCTCCTAAGTCCTTCATGGAGAAACACTTGTTCAACCAGTCCTTAACTGAATGTAAGGCTGGTACGTCGTTTCCAATAAGAAATATGTCATCAACATATACCACTAGGATGATGACCGCATTCCCATTAAACCGCTTATAAACACATGGATCACATTCGTTCTTAATGAAACAAAATTATTTTATGGCTTCATCAATTTGAATGTTCCATAACCTGGATGGTTGCTTCAATCCATAAATGGATTTCTGCAACTTGCAAACCCGTTTGGCTTCACCTGGTGTCACAAACCCTTCTGGTTGTGTCATATAGACATCTTCCTGAAGGTTCCTGTTAAGGAATTCTGTTTTGACATCGATCTGCCAAATCTCGTATTCATGGTAAGCTGCTATGGCAAGTATGATTCTTATGGATTTAAACATGGAAACTGGCGAGAAGGTTTCATCATAGTCAATTCCTTGATGATGTCTGAATCCTTTATCCACTATCCTTGCTTTATAGGTGCCAACTTGACCTTCCATGTCCAGCTTTCATTTGAATACCCATTTGCATCCAACATGCTTTACATCAACTGGCTCATCGACCATAATCCAAAATTGGTTTTGATACATGGAATCCATCTCAGAATTCATATCTTATAGCCATATTGTATCTTCTGAGATTTCTACTGCTTCCTTGTAGGAGAGAGGTTCATAATTGTTCAACAATAATGATTCTCCATCCTCGGTGACTAGGAAACCAAATCTCTCTGGTTCCCTTACCTCTCTTGAGCTCATACATAGTACTTGTGTTTCTGGAACCTCTTCCACGGGGACCTATGGAACTTGTTCCTATACCAACTCCTGTGTATCTTGAGAATCAACTTTGTTGAAGTCAATATTTCTCCCACTATCCTTCTTGTTGATGTGCTCCCTCTCAAGAAAGACGGCTTGTCTAGCGACAATCACTTTCTTTTATTGAGGGTTATATAGGTAATATCCTTTCGTTTCCTTGGGATATCCTATAAAGATACACTTTGTGCCCTAGGGTGCTAGTTTGTTGCCTGATAAGGCCTTAACATATGCCTCGCATCCCCATACACGTGTGTGTGACAAAGTGGGTTTGCTTCCATTCCATAACTCGGATGGAATTCCATTTTCCACCTTAGTTGGTACTTGGTTTAATGTGTATGCTACAGTTTGTAATTCATATCCCCAAAAGGATAATGGAAGATCTGCATGACTCATCATCGACCTCACCATGCCCAACAAGGTGCGGCTCCTCCTTTCACTAACACCAATCCACTTTGGTGTATAAGGAGGAGTGAGCTGAGATAGAATCCCAGACTCCCGTAGAAGATTGATGAACCCTTGGTTCAGATATTCTCCACCTCAATCCGATTGAAGCTTCTTTATCTTCTTACCAAGTTAATTCTCTACTTCATTCTTGAATTCCTTAAATTTCTCTAAGGACTCTGACTTATACCTCATTAAGTAGACAAAGCCATATCTACTCAAATCATCAGTAAAAGTAATGAAGTAATAATATCCACCTCTAGCTTCTATTGGAAATGGTCCACACACATCCGTGTGTACCAATCCTAGAAGCTTTGTGGCCCTTTCACCTTGTCCACCAAAAGGCGCCTTGTTCATTTTTCCTTATAAATAAGTGTGACATCTATCAAGTGGTTTTAGCTCAGTAGAGTCTAAATAGCCATCTTGGAAGAGCATTGTCAAACTCTTATCGTTCACATGACCAAGGCGGTGATGCCATAACTGGGTGATGTATGAGTCATGTGAGTTTGTTTCGTTATCGATTTCCAACACTTGGTTTTCATAATTAAATACATACAAACCATTATTTAAATGTTCCATACCATAACATACGTTGTTCTTATAAAAGATAGAACCCTTATTTCCAAATTTGAAAACAAATCCATCAATATCCAAACAAGATACAGAAATTATGTTCTTGGTAACACTAGGAACATAATAACAGTTATGTAAAACCAAAATCATCCCAGTCGGCAATGAGACGTGGTAGTCACCAAGAGCCAACGCAGCCAGCCTTGCGCCATTGGTAGCTCGAAGATCCACCTCTCATCTGGCGATCTTTCTAAATCTACTTGGTTCCTGCATTTTAATACAGATGTGATCCCCACAAGCTGTATCTAATACCCAATGTATAGAAATAGAAAGATTGCACTCGATAACAAATGCACCTTTAGCATCCCCACACTTCTGGGTCTAGTTCCTCTTCCAGTGGACCTGGTTGCCACATAGAAAACACACTGCTTCCCGTTCCTTGCCCTGCCTCTGGATCTTCCCCTTCTTGGAGGGACGGTGCTCTGGGGCTTCAGACCGTTTATAAGTCTTTGGCCCCTTTTCCTTGTCCTTCCTTTTCTTGTTCACCATAAGGAATGTGGGTTTTTCACGCCCCATGTCTTTATCTACCTGGAGAATCAAGGTCAGATGCTCCGACATACTCTTCTCATTGCCGCTCATGTTATAGTTGACAATAAAGCTAGAGAAGGTCTTGGGAAATGATGATAGGATGAGATCTGTACGCAACTCATCCAGGAATTTAATCCCTAAGATGTCCAAGCGTTCAATGTAGCCAATAAGCTTGACTACATGAGGCCTAGCTGGTGCAGACTCTCCAATATTCGTGGTAAACAAAGCATTAGAGATATCATACCTCTCTTGTCTCGCCTTCTCTTGGTAGAGATCTTTAAGGTGAGACATAATTCTATACGCGTCCATGTTTTCATGTTGCTTCAAGAGCTCATTAGAAATGGACGATAGCATGAAACACTGGACATCTATGGCATCATCCATGCGTTTCATGTAGAGAGATAATTCCTCATCACTAGCCTCTTTCCCAGGCACAACTGGAATAGGATCTTCCAGCACATACAATTTCCTTTTGTGGTGAAGGACGACGCGTAAATGCCTCTGTCACTCTTGGAAATTGGTGCCGGTGAGAAGGTTTTCTTTTTCAAGTATGGTGTGTAATGATATATTTGAAGTCATTTTCTTGACGTTTCTACAAATTAAGATGAGAAAAGGTTTAGTACTTTATTACAAAAATTGAGACAAATAAATTAATTAATACTTATTAGTCTCCCACTATTTTATCGAAATTCAATATCCCTCACCATTGACTTCAGAATATTCTGTTGTGTGAATATTCTAGTGGCAAGGATCCATATTTCCCTTCGCATTACCCCAACTAGGGTTGGTCAAGCAACTTGAAGGGTTTTAGGTAGGCATTCCAAATTCCAACTGCTTTAACTCGCAGCTCCTTGATCTGCTGAGTAGACTCCCCAATCCTGAAATCCTTTTTGGATTTCCTCAACCTTTGCCTCTTGGTCACACCAAGTCCTGCTGTGGCAGTCAACCCTTGATGGGAACCAAGTCAAGTCAACCCAAAACCTAGAATTAGAATTCCTCGATAATTGAAAGCACCCCAACCGGGGTTGGTCAAACACTTTGAACTATGGTTCGATTCTAACCAAGATTATGGAAGGCTATGCTGACTTAATATTTATTTTGAGGGATTTTATCCTTATATGTAAATTTCAATTTTATTATCTATGATTACATGCATGTTAATATTAAGTGGGATATACTTAAGTGATTAACCATGTCTAAGATAATATTTACGTATAAGCCGGTTTTATTTTAGTTCCATCTTGCATGCTCATTTAATTCATTAATTGTGTGATCGTGATAACACACCACAATAAATAAACCATGAAACTGACAGAAATAAAATAAATGGTATGATCATGAGTTTTCTATTGGTTAGTTTATCTAGCAGTTGATAAACTACCCCAAGACCTAGGGGAGAAACACCTTGAACCTTTCGAGTTCATGTTTACAGCTTTCCACCTATCCACCTTTTTATCTCCTTGGATTGGTTTCACCTTGGCTCCTGACTAGAGCCGCCTCCACTAGCTTGGGAGCTCCATCCATTACATATGCATTTATCTCACACGTAGGTGAGGGGTAAAAGGGGTTTTTACATAAAAGAATCCTTGGGCGCGCAGGCCCTACATATTAATGAGGAGATGGCTCGCAGACCAACAAATTTAATTTAAATAAATAAATTAAAAGAAACCATTCACATACAAAGGTCTCGGTCTAGCTCATGATCATCCATATATGCAATGATATTTACGCATAAATAAAACTAGCATTCAATTCATTAATCGTTATTGTTTAAGATAAATCATGCTTGAATCAATTAATTTTCTTTAATTAATCAATCCTTTTATCTTAAATCCATTTTCTGAATTTCCTTGAGATTCTCATCCATCATAATTTTAAACAAATAAATTCATTTAAAATTATCCTTGTACGTAACTTATACCTTGGAGGAAACCTGGTGAATTCCCATTTATTACGCAGATGTTAAATTAAACACATATATATAAAACACCTATCACGTTTTGTGCCTCAGATTTATGCCTTCACCATGGTACACATATGAAGGGTTTGTATAATATAATAATAAATTTTAATAAATCAGCGTAATTTGGGTGAGTACATGGCATGTAGTTCCGACTACACGGCGTGTACTTTTCCTAACCGTCCATCTGAAGTACACGCCCGGGGATAGGGCGTGTTAATGTACTTCGGAAATTTTTGGAGTACACGGCGTGTATAGTGGGACACACTCCATGTAGTTTCCGCGTTACACGGTTTCCAGCCAAGCAGGCCGTGTACAGAGTACACGACCCAACACTGACCCGAAGGGACTACACACCATGTTCATTGGACCACACGGCGTGTATTCCGGAAACCGTGTGCCACCTATTTCTGGTCAACATACGGTGACTTAAATTCTTTGAAAGAATCCAATACACGGCCTGATATGGAGGATCAGTCAATGCATTGAACCTAGACTACACGGCGTGTACTTCTGAATACACGTCGTGTATTCTGGTGTTATACGGCCAGAAACGTTTGGCTCCTCTGGATGAGTTCCTCTATTTTATTTTAATCAAAATTAAAAGAAAAAATCTTTTCTGTGAGGTGAACGAGAAATGAGGGAGGTGGAATAGATCTTGATATTCAGATTTCCAGAATGATTAAACTTGAATTGAAATAACTAAATTATTAAATGCGTAAATTACCTACTAAAAACTAAATAATTATAATCAACGATATGACCCCTCTGATACCACTTGTAGGTTCCGGGCGCAGCAGAAGCGCGTTGGTGGATTTGCCCAACTTTAATTTTAACGTTAAACAACGTTCAATCCGAGATCTTTCACGATATAAAATGCTGAATCATCGGAATATAACGAAGAACGAAAAGAAAAGAAGAGTCCCAGAACCCTTGAGGAGGATCATCATATGTTGATTATAATTAATTTAATTAATGCATAAGAATTACCTCATTGGAATTCTTTCTTCATTGATGTGTCCGGTCACGATTCAGTGATCCTTCGTTGCGTCGTAGAATCCAAGTGTAGGATTCCTCTAGCGGTGATCCACACGTGTGTCATGTATCTCCGGACGTCGCCGAAGGGATCTTCGGGTGCTAGCGCGGAAGAACCTTCGCTTGCGATGTCCGCCTTTGACCACCTTGATCCGGTGGAGGATCTTGCTCTCATAACTTGAGGGCGTTCTTGGTGGAAAGGGAATTCTCTCTTTGGATTGAGAGTATTTCCAAATCCGTTGTGCACAAAAATGGCTCTAATTCTATGAGAATAATGTAATTGGGGTTATAATACTTAGAATAATAAAATGAATTAATTGCCCGAAAGCATTTAATCATTTCATTTAATTCTTAGTAATACCACATGTCTTAATAATAACAGTTGACCATCATTATTACTTGACATGCACCCAACGTATTACATTTAATAACATTTAATTAAATAAACAATATTTTCTCACGAATCCTGAAAAACAAACTACACGGCGTGTATATAAATATACGTAGCGTGTACTTTATTTTTCATTTTATTTATTTCCTCCACCATATTTATTAGACCTTGAGTAATGACTATTTATTTCTCAAATAAATGTAACTGCATTTCTCGCTAAAAAATATATATTATTTCACCCACACTATATTCTCTCGAATAACTAGTGTCGAAACAAATGCGATCAGGCATCCTTAAATAATTATTAAACCACAGTCGAGAATAATATTTATTTAACTTGTTAAATTAATATTTAACTGAGATACATGGACACACATAGTGTGTGACCCTCTAGGCCTCTTTCTTAGTGGTATTAGGCTAAGCTTGCCTAAATTCCAAGGTTAGAATCTAACAACATGACAAGGCACCCATAGAATGAAAGTGATGTCCAAAATCCTCTAAATAGCATTATAAATCATTATCATACCCCCCATACCTCCCGAATATCAACCATTGAAAGGACCAAAAGGCCCATTTCCATTTCTCAAAATTATCTATTGGGTCAATCCCCTCGACATTTGACCATATTATAATACTAGACCACTACTGCCTGTGCTACTTATAGATGATGACTAGGATTCATTCCTATTAAAAAATGATAATCCCAAAAACTACCATCTTGGAATGTTATAAAATTTTATTTTATTAATTACATTTTAAGATCCCAAATTCACCCCAATTTTATCAAAAAAACATGCATGATTCATGTACCTCTCTCGGGTCTCTACCCTTCATACAGAAACACCTCACATTGTCATTTTGTAAGCTCATAGTCCTTGGATAAGATCATGGAGGACCCAAAAATTGCTTGTACTAGTTGGTATTTGTGAACTATGTCACACACATTGATCAACTATAACTGCCTCCATACCAACCCATGCAATCCTCATAGTGAAAATATTTGAAATCCATCTAATCCTTCAATTAAAAACTTGGATACCACTATGTCATGACCCCCTCCTTCTATAGTTACACCTACTATGTCAGTAATGAAATAAGATCCATAATGAACCTAAAATCCTACCATCATTAGGTTGGAGTTTAGCAACTAAAACCAAGGGTATAAAAAATTCTCACATATAGATGGAATTACCCTCTAAAAAATAAGCATAAATAGATAGGATAAATAAAAAAATTAAACTCCATTGAATAATATATATTTAAACCAAAATCATACCAAATTTATGAAAAATTTTGACAGATACAAATACGAGTCTCAAAAAGAAAACTGAAAGTTAGATTATATGAGAATAACTTAACAAAAACTCAAAACCCAAGCTAGTAATGATGAAATCGGTTCTCAAAGTCCAATTAGAAATGTAAAAAATATTTTTCATATAAAGAGTGTGAGTATAACATGTATACTCAGTAGGATCATATCTGATGTCTCTCATACACCTGTGAAAAGAGCATATTAATTCACTAGTGAATGAAAATAAGAACCAAATTGCACCAAACCATGTCAACTAACCAAACCCATATTCATCATAAAAAAACTCACCAAATAATATATCCAATATAATAGTTATAATGGCCAAGAATTTTATAAATTATATTCCATTTTTAATGAATAAATATATTATTAAAATTGTAGTTATAGAAAAAACATGCAATATTTGGTTAATTTGGATTGTTATGAAATATAGCACGTTATATTTAAAAGACTAGTATGCATCTTAATGTTATAAATCTTGGGTTGATCCTACCCTCACACCATAAATCCAATGTTGGTTTGAGGGGAGTTTCCAAATTTATATGCATATAAATATAAGAATATCACTTTAAAAACCCAATCTTTTTTTTCTCCTGTGACACAGCCGATGGTTTAGGTTATGGCTGAACCCTTCCCCCTTTCTCCCCAATCTCAATTTTCACAAAAATTCTTGTCCTATGAGAATGATGTTATTTTGGTTCGTCTTTCTTCCCTAGAGTTCATTCAAGGTTCTAGGATGATGGATCTCTCCTTGGTTTCTTATTTCGGGAACCGCCTCCCCTCAATGAATGTCTTTGATAGATTCATTTCCACTACATGGAAGTTACATGAAAAGGAAATTATCGGGATTCTTGATTCGAGTCACATATTAATCCAATTCGAAAATGAAGAAGTCATCATCCACACTTTGTCCAATGATCCGAGAGTTTATTTAGTTTTTCCATTTTCCCTAGTTAGACTATCTCCAACCCACACTATTTTAGCCTAAAAATGCTAAAATAATGCAGTGAATCTGCTCCACCCAAGTGAAATTTTCAGGACTATTTTGAAGTAAAACTACAGTAACACACTATATTTGAGTCACCATTATTCATGCACTATCTTCTTTTCAAGATTTAGCACAAAATATGGCACTGGATGGAGATCCTTCCACTATTTATATGCTATTTTAGAGTAATGGGTACTGCATTTCAATGATTCACATTGGAGATGATATTAGATGGTCATTTGATTTTCACATATAATGCAATTCTCCTGTGATAGTGATCTGGATATCTCTTCCTAGCCTTCCCCTAAATTTTTAAAATCCAGAGATCATTCGCTTGATTAGAAATATTGTGGTACATTTTCTCTACTCAGACACCCTTACCTACACAGCTTTTCATGTGGTCTGTCTGAGGATTTGTATTGAAGTCGATGTCTCTAATACCCCACTGGATTAAATCTTCATTAATGTTAAGGGAAAACTAAAGTGGTATCAAAATTTATTCTATGAATCATGGGTTTTTATTTATTCAGTTTTTTGGAATCTTGGTTATGATGTTAGTAGATGTCGGTGTGGAGTGGTTTTCAATTCTCGTGAGGTCTCTCCTTCTGTGGTAGAAGATGTAGGAAATACTAGACTCTCTAATTCTAGTATAGTGTGAAAATTGGATGAGGTGGACCCTCTCTGATTTATCAAGATAGGAATTCCTTCAATCACCCAGAAGGAATCGTTACAGAGGATTTCTAAACCATGAATAGAGGAGGTGGGTTGGGAGGCGGCCCGACAGGCTGGTTCGGTGTGGCTCGGGCCGGCGCGGGCCAGCGGTGTTTGGCTGGGGCACACGGGAGGCCGGTGGAGGTGCGGCCAGGCACGCAGGTGGCCAATGGTGTTTCGGCCCGCAGAGCCGGCTCGATCGGGGCACCAAAATGCCGCGGGGGAGGCGTGGTTCGTGGATCCATGGGAAGCACAACCTTTGCCTGTGCCTTCATCACCTTCAACACCGCTTCATCGCCATGCCGAGAAACAGCACAATCAAGAGAATACGAGGGTTCAGGCCATGTTGGTTGGGCCTGCACCCTCCACGTTTAGGGTGGTAACAATTGGCTCATCAAAGGGTAATAATGATGAACAACTATTGTTTTACAACCACACAACGATTCCTTTCCAATCCAAAGAAGAGGGAAAGAAAAAAAGGAAATTTACACAAAATAAACACCCTACCTTTGATCATCGTTCGTCGTTCATTTATGGAGTCGCAGAAAGTAGACGAAGAAGATCTTCATTCGTCGTGTCCGCCATGCACTTCCAATCCTGAGCTGGGTCAGCTCATTGATGACGATGTGGAAGTTGGTCGTTGAAGACATCTCATGACAGTTGAAGCTTCGAGGAAGAAGTTGAAGAAGGTCGGCGTTTTTCATCCTTCATCCTTCATTGGGATATGGGGTTCTTCATTGGGAGATTTCTCCCAATAATCCTCCTCTCAATGCTGCCACCAATATAAATATGCCAAAATTATAATAGATTGAAATATCCTATTAATTTTTGTCACAATATTTAAATTGGACTAATTAATTAGGTAGGATTCCCTTAATTAATTCAAGGGGTTGGAACAAGGAATTAATTATTGGAGGTGAAGAGGCTCTCCCTCATTAATGAGTGAGAGTTGAGAGGTTTTACACTCCTCCATCAATAGGGGTAAGCCCCGTGTGGTCCCCACGTCGTAACCTCTCGTGGGAGGTTATGTTTAAGTGGGCCCCACCACCATCACCTCTCAAGGGAGGTTAAGGTGTGGTGGTCCCACCTCCAACTTCCATGAGGAGGTTTTAACCACCAAACACCCACATAGTGTCTCAAATAAAATAAAGTGAAGCTAACTTTATTTTATTATTTTTTCAAGAAAACCCAAAAGCTATCTTATAAACTCTACTGACTGTCATTGAAGTGAAAGTATTCTTAAGAGAATACCGAAACTGCAAGTTCAACGGTGCCCTTGGATTTCAATTTTTTGAACTGGTTCCAAATTTATAAAAACTCACTCGTACGTTTACTGAACGTACCCAAACAAAACTTCAGAAATTGATTCCGGGCACACCAGGCCTTGGAATCATGCATTGTCAATTTTTGCGGACTCGTAAAAAATCCCTGCATTTAAGAAAAAAAATCCACAGAATTTCTGGGTCTTTAAATTCTCCTTACCTCAGGGATTTACGTCCCTGTAAGTTACAACTCGAACTAAGGGAACAAAAGGGGGTATTAAGCATGCATCTGAGCATCCCACTCACATGTTCTCTCCAAGAGGTTCTTGTGCTACCAGCGAATGCGCACCAGAGGTATCGACTGTCCACATAGGACCCGCTCCTATCGATCCTCAATCTCCCCTGAAACCTCTGTAAAATTCACCCCATCATCGAAGTCCAACTCCCCATGGTGGATGATGTGAGAAGGGTCATGCACGTATCTCCTTAGTTGGGATACGTAGAAGACGTCATGCACCCGGTGCAACTGAGATAAAATAGATAAGAGTTATGACACCTATCCAATCCTACTGAGGACCTATAATGGTCCGATGAATCTCAAAGATAACTTACCACCTCGGCCAAATCTTTGTAGACCTCGTCGAGGTGAGACCCGTAGAAAGACATGCTTGCCATCCTCGAACTCCAGAGGTCTCCGTCTCCTGTCAGCATAAGACTTCTACTAGCTCTGTGCAGTCTTCATCCTCTCCTAGATGATCCACACCTTCTCTTTGGTAGCATGTACCATCTCTGGTCTCACTAGTGCTGACTCCATAGGGTCTGTCCAGCACAAGGGTGATCTGCAAGGTCGCCCGTATAACGACTCAAAAGGTGTCATCCCAATGGTGGAGTGATAGCTATTATTGTATGAAAACTCCACAAAAAGGTAAGTGATCCTCCAAAATGCGACCAAAGTCGAGGAAAAAATCCCAGAGCATGCCCTCGAGGTTCTGAATGGTCTGCTCAGTCTGACCATCTATCTAAGGATGGAAGGCAGTGCTCAAACGAAGCTACATCTAGAAATACTCCTACAACCCCTTCCATAGTCGAGAAGTAAAGGGTGCATCATGATCAGAGATAATAGTAGAAGGTACTCCATGTAGCCACACAATCTTCTGCACATATATGAATCCCAATATCTCTATTGAACCCTTCTCTCTGATTGGACAGAAGTGGGCCGACTTGGTGAGTCGGTCAACGATCACCCAAACTGAGTCGTGACCCATGGATGTACGTGGAATTCCTATCATGAAGTCCAAGATATCCCATCCTACTTCCACTCTGGGACCTCTAAAGGATGAACCATGCCTGCTGGTACCTAATTCTTCACCTTCAATTTCTGACAAGTGAGGCATTGAGACATAAACTACACTACTGCTTTCTTCATACCTGGTCACCCATGCTGTCGTCGGAGGTCCTGATACATTTTTTCCACTCTTGGATGTATCGCTATAGGGGAAATGTGGAACTCCCTCAACACTTCCTCCTGAAGTGACACTGGTACCATGGTACGTCCTCTGAAGAGGATGAAATGCTCCCCGCCTTCTGAAAATCATCAGGTACCTGCCCTGTGGATATCTGAGCACGTCGTGTGTCGCAGTCAGTGTCCCCATGTTGTGCTTCCCTGACTTGCTGAAGGAGTGGAGGAGTGACTGTAAGATATTGAAGGAAGACTACTCCATCTCTATCCATAAAGGATATCTGTAAAGTAGCCAGCTACTCTGTCGCCTCGCCTAGAAGCTGTATACCAGACCCCCTGCTGTGTGCATCAGCAAAAATGTTCCCCTTTCCAAGAGTGTATACTATCTTGAATTTATAGTCCAAGAGGAAATAAAGACAACGTCATTGTTTCAGGTTCAGGTCCTTTTGAGAGAAGATATACCTGAGACTCTTGTGATCAGTGTAAATGGTAAAACGTTCGCCCATCAGATAGTGTCGCCACATATTCATGGAAACGATCACTGCTGCTAACTCCAAGTCATGGGTAGAACAGTTCTACTCATGATGTCTCAGCTACCGAGAACCATAGGCGATCACTACTCGCTCCTGCATCAGGACACACCCGGGTCTGTTCCCTGATGCGTCGTAGTAGAATATGTACCCTATGCCTTCCTCTAGAAGCCTCAAGATGGGGGGTACTAGTCAGCCTCTACCTCTACTCCTGAAAGATCTGTCGGAATCTCTCCAACCATACGAAGGATTGTCCCTTATTCGTCAAGGCTGATAGTGGTGCTACAACTCTAGAAAAGTATGGCATGAACCTCCAGTAGTAACCAACCAACCTAGGAAACTTCGTACCTCTATCACACTCCTGGGTGGATCCCAAGAATGTACCTCCTCAAACTTCGCTAGATCCACTGCAACTCCAGCCTCTGAGATGACATGTCCCAAAAAGTGAACCTCTTAGATCCAAAACTGGCACTTTGAGAGCTTAGCATAAAGCTGGTGCTCTCGGAGTGTGCCCAGTACTATCCGCAAATGGTAGGCCTGCTCCTCCTCAGTAGTCGAGTAGATCAGTATGTCGTCGATGCAGACTATGGAAAATCGATCGAGGTATGGCTGTAAAATTCTGTTCATGAGTCCCATGAACACTTCTGGAGTGTTGGTTACACTAAAAGTCATAACCAAGAACTCGTAGTGGTCATACCGACATCTAATGGTTATCTTCTGCACATCCTCATCTCAAACTCTGAGCCGGTGATGGCCTGATCTGAGGTCCATCTTTGAGAACTACTGTGCTCCCTTCAGCTGATCAAAGAGGTCATCAATCCTTGGGAGTGGGTACTTGTTCTTCACATTCACCTGGTTTAGGTGACGGTAGTCGACACAAAACCTCAAGCTCTCATCCACCTTCTTGGTGAACAGAATTGGGGCTACCGAGGGAGAAACACTGGTCCAAGTGAATCCCTTCCCCTGCAAGCCCTCTAGCTATACCTGCAGCTCGCGAAGCTTCACGGGAGCCATTTGATACACTGGGGTAGATATTAGTGATGTCCCGGGGTACATGTGAATGTAGAAGTCCACCTCTCTACAAGGATGTAGACCTGTGACATCATCAGGGAAAACATCCGCGTACTTGTCTACCACTACAGGATAAGTCGGACTCTCCACTTCAACTACTCTGAGTGTAAGGCAAGCCAACTAATGAGTGATTAGTTTCACCCTCCTCCGAGTAAGTTTTTCATGTGCTACAAAGGCTACCTTCTCACTGGTGAAGGTGAACTTGATCCCATCCGTGTGGACACACCGCACTTTGCACCTAATACAGTTGATCTGAGCATGGACTGTAGATAACAAGTCCATACCCAAGATGACATTGTAAGGCCTCAACGTTGCTAATAGAAGATCCTAGCCGATGCTCTTGCCTCCTAGAGTCAGATCACACTACCAGAACCATTGTATAATCATCGATTCTGCTCCTGTAAGAGTCTCTAGCCGTAAGGATTGAGCCAATGGCTCCATCGGAATCTCTGAGCTTCGAACGAGGGCAGTGGCAATGAAAGAGTGACCGGTACCTGTGTCTATAAGAACTACAGCTAAGGTGTAGTAGACATAGATCGTACCTCAAATCATATCTAGAGCACCATGATTGTAAGACTCAGCTGCCTGAAGCTGAGCTCTAGCCCTTCCACCCGCTCCCATGCAGTCAGGGTGGACCTCTTGGTGGTGGTGGCGGTAACACCTCGAAACGTCACCCACCGCTAGCTGCTCGACTAGATCCTCTACCACGTCTGCCTGCGTCTTGTAGACCGCCTTGATCGAATCTCTATGCTAGCCTGGGCGATCCTTCGACCGTCTGCTGATCATTCGAACAGTGGGTTGGATAGTCACGAGCCATGTGACCATGCCCGCCGCATGAGTAACAATGCCCGCTCCCGGCATGTGTGTCTATGCCCCAGGTGCCCCATACAACCGATCTTGAGTCATGCAGTCATCCACCCAAGGGTCTGGTCCTCTTGGACCTCTACGACATCTATCTACTTCCATCTACAGAAGACTCCACTGCATGTCGACTAGTGGTGGGTCTCACTGCCGGAGACCGCTCAGCAAAGAAACTCTCCACTAAGAGAGCTAGCTCCAACACCTCTACCTTCGTCGAGATGCTGAGGGAGATCATCGAAGCCCTGATCTATGGCCTCATCCCCTACTCAAAGGTATGGTCCTTGAAGAATGGGTCTCATACCATATCTTTGGAGTATCATGAGAGGTCGATGAACCTCGCTGAGTATTGTTCCATGGTCATGCTACCCTGTAGTAGGTGAGGTAGCTCCTGTATGCGCACCTCATGAAGAGTCGCTGGGACAAACTCTGCCCGGAACAGGCTCTCGGAGTCTGCCCAGAGAAGCGTCATCTCGTCCTGAACCTAAAGCATCAAGCTCCACCATCTGCCCGCTGCTGCCTGTAGAAGACTAGCAACAAGAATCACCATGAAGTATACTGGTGTCCCTACCAGTCTAAAGACTCTCACCACAACCTCCAGCCAATCCTCTGCTGCCTGCAAGTCCATCTCTCCCCTAAAATTGGGTGGCCTTTGGTGCTGGAACTCATGCAATGTGATCAATTGGTGTGCATCGTCTGATGTTGGGGTTTGTGCCATCAGTGGCCCAATGGGGTGTGGTACCGCTGGTGGCTCCACTGGAAAAGGGCCCTGCACTGAGGCATTGTCGCTTGGTGGGTTGTCAGTGCATACAACTCTCAGAACACTCACTGGTCGTCTGCGGGGGGGCATTATAAAAGAAACAGATGCGACAGGGTCAAAAGATTATACCTGGTGAGCTGACCCGGTTGAGCGGACATAAAGAAAACCTTTGAAAACATGCACGCAATCAGTGTTTTCGTGCACTGAGTCAGAAATCATTAGACAGGGTCCTGATGTATGGATTTGTTGGCCTCTGCACTAATACTGGACTCCATGAACTGAGAACCACACTCAGTACCCTTAAAACTATTTCTTCATAGAAAATAAAGATCATAGTCCTAAGTTCTGTGGTAGAACCTACTCCATTGATACCAATTTTTCATGACCCGTCCCTCGGGGCCCATGCTGTGACTACCCCAAACATGCATTCCATAGGCCAGGGGCTTGCGACCAGAACCAAAGGAATAAATCCCTAAACTGGGAAGGCATTGCCTTTATAACTTGAAAACGCACACAATAGAGTAAGAGCTAGAAGCAAATCACTAAGTAAAACTGTATACAAAAGAGTGCTGAAAAGTAAAGGGTCTAGAATACAAGCCCAACAGGATAGTACATGTAAAACTAAAAAAGAAGTACAACTGAATAAAAGTAAAACAGCTTCTAAATCGTCCTCTGGGAAATCCTAACTGAAGGGTATGTATAGATAGCATCCACAAAGCTCCACATCCATATGTATCCTCTGTGTACCATCACACCATGTGGTCCACCGTTGGGTACTGTCCAGTCCTACTACTCTCGGCCTCAGTCAGCGATGTCCATCGTCTGCAACCATCACAATGAGGTGCGGGCATAGCCCCTGCAGGGGTGAGTATAATAACACTTAGTAGGGACCCCGAGACCCTCAAGGTCTCACAAAATATTACAAGGATAAATCACAAATTATGAAATCAATTGATAAACCCACTTAGGTATATGCCCATACATATACCTAAGTAATCAATTAATCCATCTCAGTCATGTGGTAAACACAAAAGTTACTGACTCGGCTCAACCATGATTTTATTCTAGGGGTAGTATCAATCTGAACCATCGGCTGCTGGAGAAATTCTCCTCTATCGAGTACAGTGGGCCTGCCGCATCACACAGAGGCGCTTCCCACTAACCTTGGTCTACTGCGGTAATTTTCATGTCGAGTACCATGGGTCTTCCATGTCACACAGAGGCGCTCCCCACCGTGGGTCTACTGCACCACATAGAGGTGCTCCCCCTCATAGCCTACTGAGGTACTCCTCCTGTCGAGTACCATGGGTCTGCTGCGTCGCCAAGGCACTCCCCAATGTGGGTCTACCACGACACCAAGGCACTCCCCACTGGGCCAGTAGAGTCAGTCCGATTCAAATGGTTAGCAGTCGTCAGGTCTCATCCAACTCCAAGGTTCCCACACAAATGCTCACTCGTCCCTGGTAGATCCGCTCCACAAGCTACTAGTCAATGCTCCAACTACCATGAAGTACCACGAAGAAGTATCTCAATAGTCTGCCACATCATATAGGTCTCAACGCAATAGAGTGCGCGTCAATCGGACACCCTGTCTGTGAATTATTAGCCTTTTAGTCCCGGGGGCCCGGTTGGATTCGTGCACTATCCAACCTGACTGTATCTCAACTAAACCCTGAACTCCAATGGGGTATACTCAAAGTGACCATCGTGCTCCAAGAATACCATCACTGCTGATGGTTCGTCAAACAATCGTCTGGTGCCAAAGATATGGCCAAGAGAAAGTAAAGGCCGGTAGTGGTCCTGAGTCCGGTCTGACTTGATTAGACCGACTCGGCTCATCTTAGTCTGGGCTGACCCGGTCTTGGTCGATCTGGTCAGACCTGTTGGGTCTTTTCTAACCCATTGTGTAGGCCAGCCTATTAGGTTTGGCCAGGCCCGCTGGACCCAGCCCAGCAGGTCGCGTGGGCAGTTCGGCCCAGGCTCGGGGTCGGTTCAACCTGGAGCGTCGCGAGGGCGCAGCCCGGTGTGGCTCCACCCGGAGGGCGCAGCGGGGCCAGTTCTTCCAGGGTGCCGCGAGGGGGGCCGGGACACCGGCTCGGCTGGGTGGCCATGAGGAGTCTGGGACACCGGCTCGGTCGGGAGTCCACAAGGGGGCTAGGACATCTGCTCGACTGGGTGTCCGCAAGGGGGCCGGTTCAAGGAGGTGTGTGGGGCGCGCGCGGAGGCCGGCAGGCAGGCCAGTTCGAGGAGGCGTGCGATCAGGCGGTCAGGTGGGCGGCTAGGTAGAGCACGACTAGGTGGGTCGGCGGGCGGCCACGCAGGGCGCAACCTGTCGGGCACGAAGCTCGGGCAGGTAGGTCGGCGGGCGGCTGGGAGGTGGTCGGGCATGCCAGTTCGGCGCGGCCCGAGCCGTCGTGGGCCGGCGGTGTTCGGCCCGGGCACACGGGAGGCCGGCAGCGGTGCGGCCGGGCACGCAGGAGGCCAGCGGGGGTTCGGCCCGCGAAGGCAGCTCGGTTGGGGCACAAGAACACCACGAGAGCGGCATGGTTCATGGAGGCCATGGGAAGCGCGGCCTTTGCCCGTTCCTTCATCGACATCAACGCTGCTTTGTCTCCATGCTGATAAAAAACACAAACAAGATCAATGGAGGGGTAGGTCCTTGTTGTTTTTGCTCGTACCCTCCGCATTTAGCGTGGTAAAACTTGGCTCATCAATGGGTAAGAAATATGAACAACTATTGTTTTACAACCATGCAACGATTCATTTCCAATCCAAATAAGAAAAAGAGAAATGGAAAGTTACACAAAATAAACCCCCAACCTTTGATCGTCATTCTTCGTTCGTTGACGGAGTCACGGAAAGTATACGAAGAAGATCATAATTTTTCGTGTCGGCCACACACTTCCATATCGGCTCATTGACGACGATGTGGAATTCGTTCGTTGAAGACATCTCACGACGGTTGAATCTTTGAGGAAGAAGTCGAAGAAGGTTGGCGTTCTTCATTCTTCATCCTTTGTTGGGAGACAGGGATCCTTGTTGGGAGCTTTCTCCCAATAATCCTCCTCTAAATTCTTCCCCCAAAATGAATATTCCAATGAAATAATATATTTAAATATCCTATTAATTTTTTGGCACAATATTCAAATTGGACTAATTAATTTGGTAGGCTCCCCTTAATTAATTCAAGAAGTTGGAACAAGGAATTAATAAAGGGAGGTGAAGACGCTCTCCATCATTAATGAGGGAGAGTGGAGAAGTTTTACTCTCCTCCGTCAATAGGGGATAAGCCTCGTGTGGTCCCCACATCGTAACCTCTCTGGGGAGGTTATGTTCGGGTGGGCCCTACCACCATAACCTCTCATGGGAGGTTAAGGTGTGGTGATCTCACCTCCAACTTCCATGAGGATGTTTTAACCACCAAACACCCACATGGAGGCTCAAATAAAATAATTTAAAGCTCACTTTATTTTATTTTTTTTAATGAAAATCCAAAAGATATATTTTAAACTCGACCCACTACCGTCGAAGTAAAATTATTCTTAAGAGAATATTGGCGCTGTGAGTTCAACGGTGCCCTCGAATTTCAATTATGAGCATCGGTTAGAAAGTTATAAAAACTCGCTCGTACGTTTACTGAATGTACCCAAACAAAACATTAGAAATTGATTCCAAGCACATCGGACCTCGGAATCATGCGCCGTCAATTTTCACAGACTCGTAAAAAATTCTTGTATTTAAGAAAAAAAATCCACAAAATTTCCGGGTATTTTCAAATAAACCAATGCATTATGGGTTTAATAGTATGATAATGATTAATGTGTTAGTTGAAACATGATAAGGAATTAAAAAAATTATGATGACGATTGGTAGTTCAGACCCAAATAATAAATGATTGTTGTGGTAATGAAAATTTTATTTAATGTGTCATGTGATTAATTTTTATGTACTCATGTTCATGGTTACTATGAAATTACTTTATATGGGTATTAGTCTTAGTTATACTAAAATTCTTATATATAGGTCTTGATCATTGTTGTACTGAGACTCTTATATATAGGGCTTGGTCCAAATTCTATAGAAATTATTATATATAAGACTTGTGCTCGATTGTGGTAAAATTATTATATATAGGTATTGAGCCAAGAAATTTTGTAATAGATATAGGGATATTCCCAGTTCACTAGTTTTTATTTTTGGTCTATACCCTGGGAGGGTTATAATAATGTTTATCATGGTTCTGTGACATACTTAGATATATCTAGTACTACACCAAAAACGTTTTCGTTGGCCCTAGGTGTTATTATATATCTTGAGGTTTGCCAAGTTTATTTCATGATAAGTATTAATTTATTAAATTAGTATCCATGTTAATTATTTTCTTCATACACTATATACCCAGACTAGACCTTTTTAGATGGTGTTGGTTGTAACGCCCCGACCCTAATTACCTAGAGTCGGTGCATTATTACATAACATTGGCATGATCATGAGAAAGATCAAGTCTCGAAAGACCGATTAGTTTAGTAGCCTTGGAATAACTAGATACATCCATAAATTTTTACATTACATCATAAAAAAAACATCTTGTCTTCATATCCCCTCATACTATCCCTGCAGGTCATTCATAAATTACTTCTTCATAATCCTGGGAAAAATAAAACATTGAAAGGGGTGAGCTCGGATGCTCAGTAAGGATAACATTATAGCAGAAGCTTTCATAAATAAACATAAACACTTAAGGCAATTTATAACTAAAACAAAAGCCTTTTAAATTTAAACTTCAGCATAAAATGGCGAAGGTAAAATGAAATAATTCCATTTACTTACTCACATGGATATTCTACTAGTCGAATGATCACATGCAATATCAATAACCACTTTCATAATGATGGAATGCATAATGCCATACTATCATAACCACATAGCCAAGGCCTCGTTCCAAGACTACAAATAAGATTTTGCCAAGGCCTTGTGCCAAGACACTAGTTTGTCTCATGAGACCTACCGATGCATCAAGGAGCTATAGCGGGCTCCACCCGTCACTTATTAAGTCCAATGCATTCCTCATATGAACATGTTTAAACATAACATAAACATTCGTATTAAAACTAGCATACGAAATGTCAATACTTTTACCACAAACCATGAATGGTATAAAAACAGCACATCCACAGTCAAACATAACTCATTCGATACAATATGGAAGATTGTATTGTATCACATTAACCTCAATCAAGAATAATGAAGGATTTTGACATAGATAATCATCAAAACTATTTGAGAGAAATATCCCCCTTTTCTTGAAAACATTTAAAAGTCACACTATTTGTCAAGAAGCCATTTAAAAGTAGATTTTTGAATCAAAGTGTCCCATACCACTTTGAAACTTTTTAAAAGGATTTTTGATTTCTAAACTTTAATTTCCATATAAATAAATCCTTAAAACCATTTTTAAAACATGGACATTAATGAGAAAGGTTTAGCTGAATAAGTCTTTAAAACATTTAAAAATGGTATTTTAGTTAGAGATTCTAACCAAAAGAGACACTTGAATACAAATAATTGAGGTAATCAAAACTTTGTAATATCATGAGAATAACGGGAATCATGATATACTATGTCAAAGTACATTATATATACACCACATAAAAGTGATTTGGTGTATATCATCAATGAAGTCTCAATGGAATGTAAATTGAGATGAAATCTCTCATAAAGGCCATATCCTTAGGTTAAGGATAAATCAACAACATAATTATGTGTGAAAAATATAAATACACTAAATATGATTGGATATTCAGTGTAAAACAATCAAAGTATATTCACACATATTCCTGTAAAAACAACACCAACGAATTGGATGTTTAACTCAACAAATGGTGAAAGAGTTAAAATTACTCTTATCAAATTCATATCAATGACTTGAGAATTTTCAATGGAGTGATTATGTGTATCAAAAGTATATCCACAGGAAGGGGAGTGGAAATTATGACATAATCAAATGAATAGTGATTCCACACATAATCTTGGGGTAATATAATCAATGAAATATGCATAAAGCCAAATGAGTGGAAATTGAAATCTCAAATTCCTTTATCGATTAGGTAACTTTCGAAACATACACCCATGAAAGAAGTATCATACCATGATGATGTAAATACCCATAAATTAAAGTATATTACACAATTAATACAATCATGGGCAGTACACATACACCACATGCAATAATTAAGTGGTGAACAATAGAATTCTCACGAAATTAAAAGTGAGATTAGAAAATCCCTTACCACATTAATCAACTGAGTCGTATGGCCAAAAGTTAATAACCACCAAATTATTTACAGAATAACATGAATATAAAGAGAATCATGATAATATATATCAAATGGCCGTACACAATACACCACTTTCAACAATTTAGTGGCGAACAATGGAAATCTCACGGAATTGAAAGTGAGATAAGAGAATCCCTTACTTTGTACTTTTTCCTTGGTCGATGGTAGGTTTACCTCCTGTATAATGGTGAAATAATTGTTATTGAATAATACAAGAATCATTTACTTTAATATGATATCATATATGATCTTTTAACATTGATTTGTTAATAATATCTTAGTATTAATGCTGTTTCGGGTGTTAACTTACTCATTTTCTTTTATATGTTTTGTTACATAAGTCATTTTTGTTGTATCTTATTCATATCCAGAATGATATCAAGTCCTTAAACATCATTTTTAAATCATTAAATGATAATTATACTTGAATGGATACGATGGAGAATGAATCTCATCACGTTCGTGGAGACGGTAGTCCGTACGTACGCACGAATGCTACTTCCATTTAATTTTTTATTTTAAAAGAATCGAATCCAAATGATACATAGGTATATTACTATTCCAGTATAATATAATATTTTATATATGTTACTTAAGTTCATTAACACCATCCTTTATACGTTCCATGTGTGGTATGAACGAGTCATATCATTTTAAGGGGGCGGTAGTCCGCACTCCCTCAAATGAAATTATCGTATGTATATACGACATGAAACGAATAATGGTATGAAATAAAATGGAATTACAGAATCTTATATATAAAATATATATCATTAATATCATATTTAATTATAGTGCCATCATAATGGCCACCATGAGAGGCGGTAAGATGTTTTTGAACAATCATCGTTTCGTGAGGCGTTAGTTTTCCATCCACAGAAACATTATGTTCATCATCCATTAGATGAAGTTGTGTGTATGTGTAGTTTGAATACTTCTTATAACAACATCCTAGTATATTGAGGATACTGGTGTTGTTACAAAAGAAGGGAAATAAAAAGAGTTTGGGGGTTGAAGAAGCAAAATAAATGAAAATAATTTAAGAGAAATCGTTACCTTTAATTTAGGTAACTCACTTTGGTTGGAACCAAAGGACTTGTTGAAATGCTTTCTGCCTAAGGGGAAGCTTCAAGGAGGAGGAGAGGGATGTGGGGAGCTTAGTTGGGCAGAGTTTGGACGAGCCAAGTGGCTTGAGAGGTGTGAGGAAATGAGAAGGAGGAGTGCCCTTTTATAAGAGGGGTGAGGGGCACCTTTGGAAAAGCTAGAAATATTAATTTATAATAAATTCATATTCGGTTTCCAATGGCTCCAAAGTTGAATATTCAAAGGCTAAGGTGGGGATAGGTCGAAAACCACTCAACCAATAGAATTTAGACAGGTTTGGGTACTTATATTAACCTTATCTTTAAGTATTAACTCTAAGTTAATTAGTTTCACTTTTACAATGTCTCATTGTATTTTTATATAATATGGTTAATAAACTTACTATATACATCCAAGCGACCCCCAAGTGGTCCATTAATGATGAACCTATCAGGATATAAGTCTCTTGGCCGAGCCTTAGATTTTTAGGAATTTAATATCAATTAATAATATAATATTTGTTTTAAGAACTCTTTTATGTCAATTTTGACACTATTCAATAGTTGATATTTTTGAAACTCATAACAGATTGATTACTTATAACAAAGTAAATTAAATCAATCCTAATATATCATATTATCCTAGAAAATTAGTTTAATTCATTAAAAGTTTCATATTATATTTTTTTGGGTATTTATAATATCAATTAGTTTAATTTTTCACTATTATAGTAATTACTGCATCATCATTGTGTCATAAATAAAATATCATTATGTAGGAAATCATTTTAGCTTTCTAATGAATATTTATAATCTAAAATCCAACTTATATAACCCTATGTAACAATTGTTTTTCTAAAAGATATATGCTTGTGTCATTTTTGTATTCATTTTAACTTAATTAAAATAAAGTGTCATTATCACTTACAAGTGGATCCATGGGGTCCCAAAATTGAGACAAAGATTCCCATGGTCGACCATGTATCAACCAATAGGGTTAAGACACG
Source organism: Viscum album (assembly GCA_963277665.1). Taxonomy (NCBI): domain Eukaryota; kingdom Viridiplantae; phylum Streptophyta; class Magnoliopsida; order Santalales; family Viscaceae; genus Viscum; species Viscum album. The sequence continues at coordinate 46,180,850 of OY728162.1, forward strand.
TTTTAGGGTAATTTAGTATTATTATAATATTATTTTTTTTAACCCTTATTTACCGGATTTACCCTTAACCATGGTAAATAAAATATTTACCGCAGTAATTATTCAAAATGTCTAAAAATAAAAGTTACCTATTTACACAATTTGGACATCCTGATTCCAAATATGGAATCAATTTTTCTAAATTCAAAACACAGATGTGGCAGAAATTAATTTAAAATTAATTCCCGCTGTCAAAACAAAAAGCGTGTTTTTAAGAGATAATAACCATCAAAAGATTGACATTTGTTTATGTTCGGTTTAATTTTAAAATTATGTCCAATGACCAACATTATATTAAATGGTAAAAATATATTCTAAATATACTTTAAAACCACTCAAATTCACAATTTATCACTATTAATTATTTTGATTAAAAAAGTTGTTTTTAATTAAAATTTAGTAATTTTCACTATTCATCAAAATATGAAAGTTATCCGAAAAGTACCAAAATTTCACCTTAGGCTAAATTCGATATTCCAACTCCAAAAATGAAGTCCATTTTGAAATATAAAATATATATAATTTCAAAAAGTAGGTATTACTATTCATAACGGCTAGTTTGATTGGTTGTGGTGTGTTAAAATTTCGAAGTTGCGTACAATGCACGTCATTGAATTATTCGAAAGGAAACATACCGAGGAAGCTTGGGGTGTTACATTCTCCCCTCCTTCAATAAATTGCGTCCTCGCAATTTTTAAAATTTTGCTTGGGAATATAATGGAAATTCCCACATCGGAAAAAGAGTCACTAAAACTATCACTTTAAAAGAAAGAAAGAGAGGTATAAGGGTCATCCAAGATAACCCATACTAGGATTCCATGTAAGAAAACATGGATATGGATGATAAAATAAGTGTCAAGTTCTGATGGAGAGGGATAGAAATCATGATCAGGAGAAAGTTAACAATGAGAAAACCACAAACTTGTGTTGGGACAGACGACCATTAGTCTCCTAGTAGGAAAGTAAACGGACAACATTTTTTTTAAAGTTACATTACATAAGGAAGAGGAATTCATTTATGATATTGACTAAGAACATTATGAGATATACTTACATTTTAAGTAGATTTTCATTCTTTAATAAATTTCCACCACTAACTCATTTTTTTTAAACGATGAGTATTCAAGAAGACTTGGTCACACTGGAAGAGATAGAATAAACTTCTATAGAATCACATGATCCATGAAGGATAAACCATATATTTACATTGTCTTTGAAGATTAATCAAAACCAAAATGGTCAGTGAATGATCTAATGATCCCCCAAAAGGATATTCATTGAGATAAATATGCACTAATCTTAATTTCTAAAATTAAACCAACAATACCCCAAAGTTAAATAGATACCATTCAATAACCAATTGTCCTTAAAATCCTTTAATATAATCCAAACTAATATTGAAACCCAAAACATAGAAGAATTTGATTATGTAGTCTCCCATGTTAAATTGTATCTCCAAATGACATCAGATACTCTTAAAGTCACATACTCAAAAGTAATTAACCTAATCACATATTCTCTATTATAGGTTAATCATTTCCATAAATAACCCCAATCACTATAAATCCACAATAAAAACGTAGATAAAAATCCATCATTACTCCACAAATGAAACCCCATAGTATTCTATTTTCCTTGGGCATATAGTGTTCCCAACAAAGCGAACATCTTCCAAAATAACATTTATCACTTAATCACCAAATCATTTTCCTATACCAAGGGTATTCTTTTGATATGAAATAAGAACCCAAATCAATTTATTATTGATCAATAAAATCATTTAACTAAAAAAAAAGTCACACTAACCAGGGACTTCACGTAGTCCAGTGGTAGGCGATAAATCCCAATCGCACTTTGGTTGTGGGTTCGATTCCCATAGCTTTGTCCGACGCGACGGGTTGTCACACGGTCTACGTGTTGTCCTTTTTCAAAAACTATATTTTATAATATTGCCAAAATGAGATAAATTCCTCAAAATACTATATCATAAATTTAACCACAAATGTTATATCATACCTTGAATCTTCATCCCAAATTAGAATAACTTATAATTCTCTCAAACCCCAATGATCATATAAATCCAAATGGTTATTTATACCCATATCCACAAGAGAAGAGACAATTCTTCCTCAAATATCATTCTCACATGGCAAACTGCGGGGTTACAAATACAAGAGAAAATTATTCCATAGTACCCATCAACAAGGAGTGCTAATACTTTTTAAACATTTCTCCAACCATTTATTCTTACATAGCTTCTTCTTTGACCAAAAAAATATCCTATAGAATAGGACATTCACTCGGGTAATGGCCAGGTCCCCTACATTTACGGAAAATGACTGTAAATGGACTCTTGGGACCATTTTTATCTTCTTCCATAGTACTCTTCATTTTCTTCGGCAATTCTTTACTTTATGTCCTTCCTTCCCGCACGTAAAACATTTCGTTGTCCCATTGAGACACTTTCCTGGGTGTCTCTTTCCACATTTCCTGCATGATGAAAATTGAGGGTTCTTTTCTCCATGGTCTCCATTGCTGGAGCTCTTATCATTTATCACCTTTCTCTTCCTTGTTGAGTCTGGGAGTTGGTTAATATATATGTTGTTGATCATATTTTTGGAAAACTGATTTGGCATAAAGACGATATCTTTTACGCCTATCAACATTCCATTTTGTTGCTCATTGCCACCACCGTTCCCATCTTGTACATCATTCTCAAAGTCACTATGACTTCCTTGGAATCCAGCCATTGACTAAAACCATAAAGCATTGTGTGAGTAATAGTAGTCGTAAAATCATTTAGAGATTAAAATGTCACCATATTCTCAATTTGAAACATATTAGGATTAACCAAGGTCATTTACTCTCATCTTATATACATATTACTTAAATTGGTTTGTAAAGAAAATGTAAATTATCCTAAGCATATCCCCCGGGAGTGTCGTAACCAAGAGTGCAGCAAGGCCCGTTGTCGTGCACCAGTTCCCGTTCGAGTCTAGCTCAAAGCGGTGTTTTCGGGTTTTACCCCTAGGTACATCTGTGCCAGAGCCGCCTCTACCTGCTCGTATCCAGACAGGGATGTATTGCTCGGAAAACTCACAAAATCTCTACAATACCAAAATTCTAGGAAGTTCTTTTATACTAATCCTCAAAGTTCATCTTAGGTCTACGTGCTCTAATCAGAGTTTATCTAAATCTAGCTACCAAGGTTTGTACTAAACTTCCTCTGATACCAACTGTAACGCCCCGACCCTAATTACCTAGAGTCGGTGCATTATTACATAACATTGGCATGATCATGAGAAAGATCAAGTCTCGAAAGACCGATTAGTTTAGTAGCCTTGGAATAACTAGATACATCCATAAATTTTTACATTACATCATAAAAAAAACATCTTGTCTTCATATCCCCTCATACTATCCCTGCAGGTCATTCATAAATTACTTCTTCATAATCCTGGGAAAAATAAAACATTGAAAGGGGTGAGCTCGGATGCTCAGTAAGGATAACATTATAGCAGAAGCTTTCATAAATAAACATAAACACTTAAGGCAATTTATAACTAAAACAAAAGCCTTTTAAATTTAAACTTCAGCATAAAATGGCGAAGGTAAAATGAAATAATTCCATTTACTTACTCACATGGATATTCTACTAGTCGAATGATCACATGCAATATCAATAACCACTTTCATAATGATGGAATGCATAATGCCAGACTATCATAACCACATAGCCAAGGCCTCGTGCCAAGACTACAAATAAGATTTTGCCAAGGCCTTGTGCCAAGACACTAGTTTGTCTCATGAGACCTACCGATGCATCGAGGAGCTATAGCGGGCTCCACCCGTCACTTATTAAGTCCAATGCATTCCTTATATGAACATGTTTAAACATAACATAAACATTCGTATTAAAACTAGCATACGAAATGTCAATACTTTTACCACAAACCATGAATGGTATAAAAACAGCACATCCACAGTCAAACATAACTCATTCGATACAATATGGAAGATTGTATTGTATCACATTAACCTCAATAAAGAATAATGAAGGATGTTGACATAGATAATCATCAAAACTATTTGAGAGAAATATCCCCCTTTTCTTGAAAACATTTAAAAGTCACACTATTTGTCAAGAAGCCATTTAAAAGTAAATTTTTGAATCAAAGTGTCCCATACCACTTTGAAACTTTTTAAAAGGATTTTTGATTTCTAAACTTTAATTTCCATATAAATAAATCCTTAAAACCATTTTTAAAACATGGACATTAATGAGAAAGGTTTAGCTGAATAAGTCTTCAAAACATTTAAAAATGGCATTTTAGTTAGAGATTCTAACCAAAAGAGACACTTGAATACAAATAATTGAGGTAATCAAAACTTTGTAATATCATGAGAATAAAGGGAATCATGATATACTATGTCAAAGTACATTATATATACACCACATAAAAGTGATTTGGTGTATATCATCAAAGAAGTCTCAATGGAATGTAAATTGAGATGAAATCTCTCATAAAGGCCATATCCTTAGGTTAAGGATAAATCAACAACATAATTATGTGTGAAAAATATAAATACACTAAATATGATTGGATATTCAGTGTAAAACAATCAAAGTATATTCACACATATTCCTGTAAAAACAACACCAACGAATTGGATGTTTAACTCAACAAATGGTGAAAGAGTTAAAATTACTCTTATCAAATTCATATCAATGACTTGAGAATTTTCAATAGAGTGATTATGTTTATCAAAAGTATATCCACAGGAAGGGGAGTGGAAATTATGACATAATCAAATGAATAGTGATTCCACACATAATCTTGGGGTAATATAATCAATGAAATATGCGTAAAGCCAAATGAGTGGAAATTGAAATCTCAAATTCCTTTATCGATTAGGTAACTTTCGAAACATACACCCATGAAAGAAGTATCATACCATGATGATGTAAATACCCATAAATTAAAGTATATTACACAATTAATACAATCATGGGCAGTACACATACACCACATGCAATAATTAAGTGGTGAACAGTAGAATTCTCACGAAATTAAAAGTGAGATTAGAAAATCCCTTACCACATTAATCAACTGAGTCGTATGGCCAAAAGTTAATAACCACCAAATTATTTACAGAATAACATGAATATAAAGAGAATCATGATAATATATATCAAATGGCCGTACACAATACACCACTTTCAACAATTTAGTGGCGAACAATGGAAATCTCACGGAATTGAAAGTGAGATAAGAGAATCCCTTACTTTGTACTTTTTCCTTGGTCGATGGTAGGTTTACCTCCTATATAATGGTGAAATAATTGTTATTGAATAATACAAGAATCATTTACTTTAATATGATATCATATATGATCTTTTAACATTGATTTGTTAATAATATCTTAGTATTAACGCTGTTTCGGGTGTTAACTTACTCATTTTCTTTTATATGTTTTGTTACATAAGTCATTTTTGTTGTATCTTATTCATATACAGAATGATATCAAGTCCTTAAACATCATTTTTAAATCATTAAATGATAATTATACTTGAATGGATACGATGGAGAATGAATCTCATCACGTTCGTGGAGACGGTAGTCCGTACGTACGCACGAATGCTACTTCCATTTAATTTTTTATTTTAAAAGAATCGAATCCAAATGATACATAGGTATATTACTATTCTAGTATAATATAATATTTTATATATGTTACTTAAGTTCATTAACACCATCCTTTATACGTTCCATGTGTGGTATGAACGAGTCATATCATTTTAAGGGGGCGGTAGTCCGCACTTCCTCAAATGAAATTATCGTATGTATATACGACATGAAACGAATAATGGTATGAAATAAAATGGAATTACAGAAGCTTATATATAAAATATATATCATTAATATCATATTTAATTACAGTGCCATCATAATGGCCACCATGAGAGGCGGTAAGATGTTTTTGAACAATCATCGTTTCGTGAGGCGTTAGTTTTCCATCCACAGAAACATTATGTTCACCATCCATTAGATGAAGTTGTGTGTATGTGTAGTTTGAATACTTCTTATAACAACATCCTAGTATATTGAGGATACTGGTGTTGTTACAAAATAAGGGAAATAAAAAGAGTTTGGGGGTTGAAGAAGCAAAATAAATGAAAATAATTTAAGAGAAATCGTTACCTTTAATTTAGGTAACTCACTTTGGTTGGAACCAAAGGACTTGTTGAAATGCTTTCTGCCTAAGGGGAAGCTTCAAGGAGGAGGAGATGGATGTGGGGAGCTTAGTTGGGCAGAGTTTGGACGAGCCAAGTGGCTTGAGAGGTGTGAGGAAATGAGAAGGAGGAGTGCCCTTTTATAAGAGGGGTGAGGGGCACCTTTGGAAAAGCTAGAAATATTAATTTATAATAAATTCATATTCGGTTTACAATGGCTCCAAAGTTGACTATTCAAAGGATAAGGTGGGGATAGGTCGAAAACCACTCAACCAATAGAATTTAGACAGGTTTGGGTACTTATATTAACCTTATCTTTAAGTATTAACTCTAAGTTAATTAGTTTCACTTTTACAATGTCTCATTGTATTTTTATATAATATGGTCAATAAACTTACTATATACATCCAAGCGACCCCCAAGTGGTCCATTAATGATGAACCTATCATGATATAAGTCTCTTGGCCGAGCCTTAGATTTTTAGGAATTTAATATCAATTAATAATATAATATTTGTTTTAAGAACTCTTTTATGTCAATTTTGACACTATTCAATAGTTGATTTTTTTGTAACTCATAACAGATTGATTACTTCTAACAAAGTAAATTAAATCAATCCTAATATATCATATTATCCTAGAAAATTAGTTTAATTAATTAAAAGTTTCATATTATATTTTTTTGGGTATTTATAATATCAATTATTTTAATTGTTCACTATTATAGTAATTACTGCATCATCATTGTGTCATAAATAAAATAAATTATTTAATGTCTAAAAATTATATATAAAATATCATTATGTAGGAAATCTTTTTAGCTTTCTAATGAATATTTATAATCTAAAATCCAACTTATATAACCCTATGTAACAATTGTTTTTCTAAAAGATATATGCTTGTGTCATTTTTGTATTCATTTTAACTTAATTAAAATAAAGTGTCATTATCACTTACAAGTGGATCCATGGGGTCCCAAAATTGACACAAAGATGCCCATGGTCGACCATGTATCAACCAATAGGGTTAAGACACGTTTTAGGGTAATTTAATATTATTATAATATTATTTGTTTTAACCCTTATTTACCGGATTTACCCTTAACCATGGTAAATAAAATATTTACCGCAGTAATTATTCAAAATGTGTAAAAATAAAAGTTACCTATTTACACAATTTGGACATCCTGATTCCAAATATGGAATCAATTTTTATAAATTAAAAACACAGATGTGGCAGAAATTAATTTAAAATTAATTCCCGCTGTCAAAACAAAAAGCGTGTTTTTAAGAGATAATAACCATCAAAAGATTGACATTTGTTTATGTTCGGTTTAATTTTAAAATTATGTCCAATGACCAACATTATATTAAATGGTAAAAATATATTCTAAATATACATTAAAACCACTCAAATTCACAATTTATCACTATTAATTATTTTGATTAAAAAAGTTGTTTTTAATTAAAATTTAGTAATTTTCACTATTCATCAAAATATGAAAGTTATCCGAAAAGTACCAAAATTTCACCTTAGGCTAAATTCGATATTCCGAATCCAAAAATGAAGTCCATTTTGAAATATAAAATATATATAATTTCAAAAAGTAGGTATTACTATTCATAACGGCTAGTTTGATTGGTTGTGGTGTGTTAAAATCTCGAAGTTACGTACAATGCACGTCATTGAATTATTCGAAAGGAAACATACCGAGGAAGCTTGAGGTGTTACATTCTCCCCTCCTTCAATAAATTGCGTCCTCGCAATTTTTAAAATTTTGCTTGGGAATATAATGGAAATTCCCACATCGGAAAAAGAGTCAATAAAACTATCACTTTAAAAGAAAGAAAGAGAGGTATAAGGGTCATCCAAGATAACCCATACTTGGATTCCATGTAAGAAAACATGGATATGGATGATAAAATAAGTGTCAAGTTCTGATGGAGAGGGATAGAAATCATGATCAGGAGAAAGTTAACAATGAGAAAACCACAAACTTGTGTTGGGACAGACGACCATTAGTCTTCTAGTAGGAAATTAAACGGACAACATTTTTTTTTAAAGTTACATTACATAAGGAAGAGGAATTCATTTATGATATTGACTAAGAACATTATGAGATATACTTACATTTTAAGTAGATTTTCATTCTTTAATAAATTTCCACCACTAACTCATTTTTTTTAAACGATGAGTATTCAAGAAGACTTGGTCACACTGGAAGAGATAGAATAAACTTCTATAGAATCACATGATCCATGAAGGATAAACCATATATTTACATTGTCTTTGAAGATTAATCAAAACCAAAATGGTCAGTGAATGATCTAATGATCCCCCAAAAGGATATTCATTGAGATAAATATGCACTAATCTTAATTTCTAAAATTAAACCAACAATACCCCAAAGTTAAATAGATACAATTCAATAACCAATTGTCCTTAAAATCCTTTAATATAATCCAAACTAATATTGAAACCCAAAACATAGAAGAATTTGATTATGTAGTCTCCCATGTTAAATTGTATCTCCAAATGACATCAGATACTCTTAAAGTCACATACTCAAAAGTAATTAACCTAATCACATATTCTCTATTATAGGTTAATCATTTCCATAAATAACCCAAATCACTATAAATCCACAATAAAAACATAGATAAAAATCCATCATTACTCCACAAATGAAACCCCATAGTATTCTATTTTCCTTGGGCATATAGTGTTCCCAACAAAGCGAACATCTTCCAAAATAACATTTATCACTTAATCACCAAATCATTTTCTTATACCAAGGGTATTATTTTGATATGAAATAAGAACCCAAATCAATTTATTATTTATCAATAAAATCATTTAACTAAAAAAAAGTCACACTAACCAGGGACTTCACGTAGTCCAGTGGTAGGCGATAAATCCCAATCGCACTTTGGTTGTGGGTTCGATTCCCATAGCTTTGTCCGACGCGACGGGTTGTCACACGGTCTACGTGTTGTCCTTTTTCAAAAACTATATTTTATAATATTGCCAAAATGAGATAAATTCCTCAAAATACTATATCATAAATTTAACCACAAATGTTATATCATACCTTGAATCTTCATCCCAAATTAGAATAACTTATAATTCTCTCAAACCCCAATGATCATATAAATCCAAATGGTTATTTATACCCATATCCACAAGAGAAGAGACAATTCTTCCTCAAATATCATTCTCACATGGCAAACTGCGGGGTTACAAATACAAGAGAAAATTATTCCATAGTACCCATCAACAAGGAGTGCTAATACTTTTTAAACATTTCTCCAACCATTTATTCTTACATAGCTTCTTCTTTGACCAAAAAAATATCCTATAGAATAGGACATTCACTCGGGTAATGGCCAGGTCCCCTACATTTACGGCAAATGACTGTAAATGGACTCTTGGGACCATTTTTATCTTCTTCCATAGTACTCTTCATTTTTCTTCGGCAATTCTTTACTTTATGTCCTTCCTTCCCGCACGTAAAACATTTCATTGTCCCATTGAGACACTTTCCTGGGTGTCTCTTTCCACATTTCCTGCATGATGAAAATTGAGGGTTCTTTTCTCCATGGTCTCCATTGCTGGAGCTCTTATCATTTATCACCTTTCTCTTCCTTGTTGAGTCTGGGAGTTGGTTAATATATATGTTGTTGATCATATTTTTGGAAAACTAATTTGGCATAAAGACGATATCTTTTACGCCTATCAACATTCCATTTTGTTGCTCATTGCCACCACCGTTCCCATCTTGTACATCATTCTCAAAGTCACTATGACTTCCTTGGAATCCAGCCATTGACTAAAACCATAAAGCATTGTGTGAGTAATAGTAGTCGTAAAATCATTTAGAGATTAAAATGTCACCATATTCTCAATTTGAAACATATTAGGATTAACCAAGGTCATTTACTCTCATCTTATATATATATTACTTAAATTGGTTTGTAAAGAAAATGTAAATTATCCTAAGCATATCCCCCGGGAGTGTCGTAACCAAGAGTGCAGCAAGGCCCGTTGTCGTGCACCAGTTCCCGTTCGAGTCTAGCTCAAAGCGGTGTTTTCGGGTTTTACCCCTAGGTACATCTGTGCCAGAGCCGCCTCTACCTGCTCGTATCCAGACAGGGATGTATTGCTCGGAAAACTCACAAAATCTCTACAATACCAAAATTCTAGGAAGTTCTTTTATACTAATCCTCAAAGTTCATCTTAGGTCTACGTGCTCTAATCAGAGTTTATCTAAATCTAGCTACCAAGGTTTGTACTAAACTTCCTCTGATACCAACTGTAACGCCCCGACCCTAATTACCTAGAGTCGGTGCATTATTACATAACATTGGCATGATCATGAGAAAGATCAAGTCTCGAAAGACCGATTAGTTTAGTAGCCTTGGAATAACTAGATACATCCATAAATATTTACATTACATCATAAAAAAAACACCTTGTCTTCATATCCCCTCATACTATCCCTGCAGGTCATTCATAAATTACTTCTTCATAATCCTGGGAAAAATAAAACATTGAAAGGGGTGAGCTCGGATGCTCAGTAAGGATAACATTATAGCAGAAGCTTTCATAAATAAACATAAACACTTAAGGCAATTTATAACTAAAACAAAAGCCTTTTAAATTTAAACTTCAGCATAAAATGGCGAAGGTAAAATGAAATAATTCCATTTACTTACTCACATGGATATTCTACTAGTCGAATGATCACATGCAATATCAATAACCACTTTCATAATGATGGAATGCATAATGCCAGACTATCATAACCACATAGCCAAGGCCTCGTGCCAAGACTACAAATAAGATTTTGCCAAGGCCTTATGCCAAGACACTAGTTTGTCTCATGAGACCTACCGATGCATCGAGGAGCTATAGCGGGCTCCACCCGTCACTTATTAAGTCCAATGCATTCCTCATATGAACATGTTTAAACATAACATAAACATTCGTATTAAAACTAGCATACGAAATGTCAATACTTTTACCACAAACAATGAATGGTATAAAAACAGCACATCCACAGTCAAACATAACTCATTCGATACAATATGGAAGATTGTATTGTATCACATTAACCTCAATCAAGAATAATGAAGGATGTTGACATAGATAATCATCAAAACTATTTGAGAGAAATATCCCCCTTTTCTTGAAAACATTTAAAAGTCACACTATTTGTCAAGAAGCCATTTAAAAGTAGATTTTTGAATCAAAGTGTCCCATACCACTTTGAAACTTTTTAAAAGTATTTTTGATTTCTAAACTTTAATTTCCATATAAATAAATCCTTAAAACCATTTTTAAAACATGGACATTAATGAGAAAGGTTTAGCTGAATAAGTCTTTAAAACATTTAAAAATGGTATTTTAGTTAGAGATTCTAACCAAAAGAGACACTTGATACAAATAATTGAGGTAATCAAAACTTTGTAATATCATGAGAATAAAGGGAATCATGATATACTATGTCAAAGTACATTATATATACACCACATAAAAGTGATTTGGTGTATATCATCAAAGAAGTCTCAATGGAATGTAAATTGAGATGAAATCTCTCATAAAGGCCATATCCTTAGGTTAAGGATAAATCAACAACATAATTATGTGTGAAAAATATAAATACACTAAATATGATTGGATATTCAGTGTAAAACAATCAAAGTATATTCACACATATTCCTGTAAAAACAACACCAACGAATTGGATGTTTAACTCAACAAATGGTGAAAGAGTTAAAATTACTCTTATGAAATTCATATCAATGACTTGAGAATTTTCAATGGAGTTATTATGTGTATCAAAAGTATATCCACAGGAAGGGGAGTGGAAATTATGACATAATCAAATGAATAGTGATTCCACACATAATCTTGGGGTAATATAATCAATGAAATATGCGTAAATCCAAATGAGTGGAAATTGAAATCTCAAATTCCTTTATCGATTAGGTAACTTTCGAAACATACACCCATGAAAGAAGTATCATACCATGATGATGTAAATACCCATAAATTAAAGTATATTACACAATTAATACAATCATGGGCAGTACACATACACCACATGCAATAATTAAGTGGTGAACAATAGAATTCTCACGAAATTAAAAGTGAGATTAGAAAATCCCTTACCACATTAATCAACTGAGTCGTATGGCCAAAAGTTAATAACCACCAAATTATTTACAGAATAACATGAATATAAAGATAATCATGATAATATATATCAAATGGCCATACACAATACACCACTTTCAACAATTTAGTGGCGAACAATGGAAATCTCACGGAATTGAAAGTGAGATAAGAGAATCCCTTACTTTGTACTTTTTCCTTGGTCGATGGTAGGTTTACCTCCTGTATAATGGTGAAATAATTGTTATTGAATAATACAAGAATCATTTACTTTAATATGATATCATATATGATCATTTAACATTGATTTGTTAATAATATCTTAGTATTAACGCTGTTTCGAGTGTTAACTTACTCATTTTCTTTTATATGTTTTGTTACATAAGTCATTTTTGTTGTATCTTATTCATATACAGAATGATATCAAGTCCTTAAACATCATTTTTAAATCATTAAATGATAATTATACTTGAATGGATACGATGGAGAATGAATCTCATCACGTTCGTGGAGACGGTAGTCCGTACGTACGCACGAATGCTACTTCCATTTAATTTTTTATTTTAAAAGAATAGAATCCAAATGATACATAGGTATATTACTATTCCAGTATAATATAATATTTTATATATGTTACTTAAGTTCATTAACACCATCCTTTATACGTTCCATGTGTGGTATGAACGAGTCATATCATTTTAAGGGGGCGGTAGTCCGCACTTCCTCAAATGAAATTATCGTATGTATATACGACATGAAACGAATAATGGTATGAAATAAAATGGAATTACAGAAGCTTATATATAAAATATATATCATTAATATCATATTTAATTACAGTGCCATCATAATGGCCACCATGAGAGGCGGTAAGATGTTTTTGAACAATCATCGTTTCGTGAGGCGTTAGTTTTCCATCCACAGAAACATTATGTTCATCATCCATTAGATGAAGTTGTGTGTATGTGTAGTTTGAATACTTCTTATAACAACATCCTAGTATATTGAGGATACTGGTGTTGTTACAAAAGAAGGGAAATAAAAAGAGTTTGGGGGTTGAAGAAGCAAAATAAATGAAAATAATTTAAGAGAAATCGTTACCTTTAATTTAGGTAACTCACTTTGGTTGGAACCAAAGGACTTGTTGAAATGCTTTCTGCCTAAGGGGAAGCTTCAAGGAGGAGGAGAGGGATGTGGGGAGCTTAGTTGGGCAGAGTTTGGACGAGCCAAGTGTCTTGAGAGGTGTGAGGAAATGAGAAGGAGGAGTGCCCTTTTATAAGAGGGGTGAGGGGCACCTTTGGAAAAGCTAGAAATATTAATTTATAATAAATTCATATTCGGTTTCCAATGGATCCAAAGTTGACTATTCAAAGGCTAAGGTGGGGATAGGTCGAAAACCACTCAAACAATAGAATTTAGACAGGTTTGGGTACTTATATTAACCTTATCTTTAAGTATTAACTCTAAGTTAATTAGTTTCACTTTTACAATGTCTCATTGTATTTTTATATAATATGGTTAATAAACTTACTATATACATCCAAGCGACCCCCAAGTGGTCCATTAATGATTAACCTATCATGATATAAGTCTCTTGGCCGAGCCTTAGATTTTTAGGAATTTAATATCAATTAATAATATAATATTTGTTTTAAGAACTCTTTTATGTCAATTTTGACACTATTCAATAGTTGATTTTTTTGAAACTCATAACAGATTGATTACTTCTAACAAAGTAAATTAAATCAATCCTAATATATCATATTATCCTAGAAAATTAGTTTAATTCATTAAAAGTTTCATATTATATTTTTTTGGGTATTTATAATATCAATTATTTTAATTTTTCACTATTATAGTAATTACTGCATCATCATTGTGTCATAAATAAAATAACTTATTTAATGTCTAAAAATTATAAATAAAATATCATTATGTAGGAAATCTTTTTAGCTTTCTAATGAATATTTATAATCTAAAATCCAACTTATATAACCCTATGTAACAATTGTTTTTCTAAAAGATATATGCTTGTGTCATTTTTGTATTCATTTTAACTTAATTAAAATAAAGTGTCATTATCACTTACAAGTGGATCCATGGGGTCCCAAAATTGACAAAAAGATGCCCATGGTCGACCATGTATCAACCAATAGGGTTAAGACACGTTTTAGGGTAATTTAGTATTATTATAATATTATTTTTTTTAACCCTTATTTACCGGATTTACCCTTAACCATGGTAAATAAAATATTTACCGCAGTAATTATTCAAAATGTCTAAAAATAAAAGTTACCTATTTACACAATTTGGACATCCTGATTCCAAATATGGAATCAATTTTTCTAAATTCAAAACACAGATGTGGCAGAAATTAATTTAAAATTAATTCCCGCTGTCAAAACAAAAAGCGTGTTTTTAAGAGATAATAACCATCAAAAGATTGACATTTGTTTATGTTCGGTTTAATTTTAAAATTATGTCCAATGACCAACATTATATTAAATGGTAAAAATTTATTCTAAATATACTTTAAAACCACTCAAATTCACAATTTATCACTATTAATTATTTTGATTAAAAAAGTTGTTTTTAATTAAAATTTAGTAATTTTCACTATTCATCAAAATATGAAAGTTATCCGAAAAGTACCAAAATTTCACCTTAGGCTAAATTCGATATTCCGAATCCAAAAATGAAGTCTATTTTGAAATATAAAATATATATAATTTCAAAAAGTAGGTATTACTATTCATAACGGCTAGTTTGATTGGTTGTGGTGTGTTAAAATCTCGAAGTTGCGTACAATGCACGTCATTGAATTATTCGAAAGGAAACATACCGAGGAAGCTTGGGGTGTTACATTGGTGGTGGCCTACAGAGTTTTACTCAAACCCTATTCGAGATTCCATTTGGTACATAGATAGATTTCACAGATATAGTTTTGGATAAGATAATGGGGCATTACATTTTTTCCGTGTTGTGGGATGGGTTAGATCTTGGAGATGGGATAGACATGGGGCTCGGGACTGGGGTCATTGGTGTCATTTGTACAGTCTACTAGCCTTTTCTTGTATGAAAAACAACATGTCCTTTGTATACTTTCATCCTATCATTACAAGGTTCTATTTTTATTTGGATTGTTCGTTTTTTTTATTCAGATTCAGTTTCCTATTTGATAATTTATATTGTTTTCCTTTACTTTGATATTTTTTCCACTATTATTGCAACTCTATACTAATGGGTATAGTCTCCCCACTATATTTTTTACACCATCGCTACTAGTCGGAAGCCTCCAGAATATCGGGAAGTGCACCTGAGGTCACATAAGAAATAGGCACAGTCTCATGAGAGTGTAATGCAATAGGGATTTTATATATATAATTTTATATTCATGTCACAGTCACATTATTTTTAGGATAATTTTTCATTATATAACACTTTATATACATTATATTTTTGTTATAAGACATTATATAATGTTATATTTACATTTTATAACATAATAATAATTTTATATTTACATTTTATTTGTGTTATATAACATTATAATCAAGGAGTGACAAGTCTAATTTGAATTTCACACTTCAAAACCATTCATTTTCACCTTATTTATGTTTATTGTACTGTGTTCGCATCATTTTAGTAAAATGTAAATATATTTTCTTCATTTTATATTTTTTTCAAAATTGTGTTATATGTTTTTAATTATGTAATTAGTAGCTAATTATATTATTAATTATTAATTATATTAAATGTTATTTATAGAATTAATAACTAAAAATATAATTAATGTAATTAATAATTAACAATAAAGCCCCAGTGGGGGTGGCCCTGTGGTTAGAGTTATTCATTAGTTTCAACAAAGGCCAAAGTTTGATTTCTAGAGGTTGTCTTTCACCATCATAATTACATGCCTTTTAATTTAATACCCTTGACAATGCAGGTTAGCATGGGGAGGGGAGGTTTTACCTAGTCAACTCCATAGGGTGAATTCGAGACCCGGTACCTTGTACAATAATAGGGGAATGGGTCATGCTGAGATGACCATGAACTCTATATGGGGTGGGTGCATTTCCTTTAAGAAAAAAATTAAAAATATAATAATAGCATGTAATATATTTACTAACTAAAAATATTATTAATGAATCTAATAATTATTAATGGTAAAAGGTCATAATATTGAGTTTTGGAGTCTAATTAATAATTAAATACACTTTTAACATATTACTAATAATTAATCAAATAGCTAACAAAAAAATTAATTAGCATAATTAATAACTAAAAACATTATTAATATCCAATAATATAATTAATAAGTAACAAAATAGATAATAAATAATAATATATTTAATAAGTAATAATATAATTAATAAATAATAACATGATTATTTTAATTAATAGTTAATAATACAGCCCTCGTGGGAGTGGCCCAGTGGTTATGGTTGTTCACTGGTTTTGACTGAGATGGGAATTCAATTCCAAATGGTTGTGATTTAGCATCATAATTACATACATTTTGATTGAATACCCTCAATATTGTAGGACAACATAGAGAGGTGAGGTTTTAACCAGTTGACTCTATAAGGTACATTCAGGACCTAGGGTCTAGTACACCCACAAGGGAATGGTATATACTGGGAAAAACATGAACTATAAATGGGTTTGATTGGGTTTCCTTTCAAAAAAATAAAATTACTAATTAGTAATGTAATTAATAACATGTAATTAATTTCATAAAATAATATAATTAATATTATTAATCATTAATATTCATAAAAGTCTAGAGTCATGAGTTTGGAGACAAATTAATAATTAATAATATTATTACCGTAATTAGTAATGAATAATCAAATTTTTAATAGTAAAAAATTAAATACCATAATTAGTTACTAATAATATATACTATATTTAATAATATAATTAATAATTTATAATATTAATATATTAATATATTAAAGTGCGTTTGGCATGGTTTGGGTTTAGCACACCCCAATTTAAATTTTTTTATCCAACCCTACCATCAAAGGTGTATATTGAGAAATAAAATTTACCCCAAAACTATTAATTAAATATTTTAAGGAAAAATGAAAATAAATCATTAATCTTATATATGTTTTAGAAAACCCCTATATGGACACATTTGGGAACACATTTTAACTTCTGCGGGGCCTTGAAGTGTTGGATCATCAAGTAATAAGGAAGGATGATGACACATATATTTTAGTACATGCGTCATGATGGGGGAAGGGGATAGTGGAAAGGGTACATTTGTCTTATTGAAAAGGTTTACACAATCTAAAAAAACCATGCATACTATTAGTTTTTATGATTAAAACTACTAATATATTATATATTAAATAAATAAGAAAAATGGGAATATATTATAATATTTATTTTATTTGTAAATTAAATTATATTCGTCTTATATAAAAAATATTTTTTACGCATTACTAAAAATAACCTAATAATATGTGCTTTAATTTTTTTAATTATATGAATAAAATGACCCAATTTTCGTAAATATTTATTATTGCATGCATTTTTTTGTAAAATAAATTACATATTAATTTGTTTAGTATATTTGAAACCCAATTATATTTATCAATTAAGGAATTATTATTTTGTTTAAAAAATTGATTTATTTGTTTTAAAATAATTAAAAATAATTTTGGGAAAAAATAACTTTTTTAATCATCAATCAGAAAATAAATATCTTTTTATTGATATCTTTAAATTCATAGAGTTTTTTCAATTATATAAATCAATATCAAATAAATTTAACATATTTTTTTACAAATTTTAATTAAACTCAATATTTTTAAATATATAAGAAATATTTATTTTCAAGATAAATTAAATTATTATTATTTAGTTATTAATATTAATTTTATATTATTTGTACATAAGTATAAAAATATTATTACATGAAAGGGTATAAAATATTTTTCTGTAAACATAAAACATTATTATTTCTGTAAATATCATTATTATTTTTATATTTGTAGTAATTTTATTATTAATCTTAATAAATTATGTTTATAAAAATTTGTTTGAAAAATGTGTTTCTATGACAGGATAAAAAATGTTTTTTATGTAAAAAAAATACAAAGAAAATATTAACTAAAAATGTTTAGGACTAAATTTTAGAGTGTTATTTCTACAAAAACTTTTATAGAAATTTTCAATGAATATCTTCAATTAAAATTATTGTAAATATTTAAAAATATAAATTTTATTATTATATTTAACTCGAATGTTTCTAGTATAATCAATAAAAGTTTCTCTAAATACTTTATTTTGACTATTCTATTTTATTTTTTAGGAAAAAAAATCATTGAAGATTACTGTAAGTTTTTATTTTACATTGTAATGTTACTGATGATGTTATACAAGAATTTCCAATAGATGATTCATATGAATTTCTAGTGAAAATTTGAACTAAAATTTTCATGTGGAAGTTGAAAGTACCAATCAAATATTATAGGAGATGTTTCCATTGGAATGGTCCAATTGAAGTTTCACTGGAATTTCTGTTGGAAGTTTCAATATAATTTTCAGTATAAGTTTACACTGTAAAGTTCAATAAGAATCTTCACTAGAATTTCAGGTATACATTTCATTGGAATTTCCAATGGATGATTCACTGGAATTTTTATTATAAGATTCACTGAAATTTATAGTGAACTTTTCAACTAAAATTTTAAAGTGGTAGTTGTTGTTACTACATGAATATTTAGGTGGAAGTCCCTAATGGAATTTTTCATTAGAATTTTCACTATAATTTTATTGTGGTATATGAATATTCCATTGATTTTTTATAATATTAATTTCCAATGGATTGTTACAATGGAAGATTCACTCGAATTTTCCATGGAAGTTTCATTCGAATTTTCATGGATTGTCTGCAGAAATATTCAACTAATTCTAAAGTGTAAGTTGATGTTAGAACTTTAATTCTCATGTGGAAGTTTCCACTGGAATGTTTCAATGGTTATTTCACTGGTATTTCCTAATGGGGGAATCACTGGAATTTCTAGTGGTAGTTTTATTGGAATTTTTAGAGGATGTTTCCCTGGAATTTCTAGTGGTAGTTTCATTATTATTTCTAGTGAAAGTTTAAATGGATTTTTAAGTTACCGTTTTAATTTTTCAATGAATTATTACAATTTAATTTACAATAGAATTTCATTAGAATTTCTAATAAATGTTTCAAATTAAAAAATTTAAGTGAAATTTAATTTTGTTATGGAAGTTTCCACCTTAATTTTTTATTGTGAGTTTCTACTAGAATTTTCAAATGGATTATATTGTAATTTTTTACGGGAAAACTCCCGTTAATTTTTCCGTTGGATGTTTATATTTAATTTTTCCATTTCATGTTTCCACCTAATGTTTTTATTAAAAAGTGATGATAAATTTTTTATCCAAACTTTTAGTAAAATATTCCAATAACATTTTTAAATATATATTTTCATAAAATGTTTTAATGAAAGTTTCATTATTAATCATCATAGTTTATACTAATTTATTTTATGTTAAATATTTTTTGAAAATTTTCATTAAAAATATCCTTTGAATTTTCTAGTGAAGTTTTCTTTAAAAGGTCCGCTAGAAAGTACACTAATAGTTAAAATGAAAATGTATCCTTCCTTAACTATATTTTATCCTTTGTTTTCCCTTACCTAATATTTTTTTACACTTACATAAATTTATTTTTACCCCAAAAAAACCTTTTTTACCCTTACATATCGTTATTTTACCCTTACCTAACAATGTTTTACCCATACATAAGATTTTTTACCCCTACTTAACATTATTTGTACCCTTACCTAACTCTTTTGACCCTTATATTTCTTTAGTATATCATTATTTAGGTTTTTTAACCTTATCCTTAGTTTTCTATTACGTAACTTTAGTTTACCATTATATAAATTTTTCTCCCTTACATAACATTAGTTTACCATTACTTAAATTTGTTTTACTCTTACTTAACATTATTTCTACACTTCCATGGGAGTAAATTCCAACGGTGAGAAAACATTAATGGATGATGAAGTTTTTCATTTGGTTATCCACCGGAAGAACAAGGATGTTCCCCCATAGTCGTGTTGGTGCACTCACCTCCTGGTTAGTATCCCCACTACATGTGGAGTATCCAGATAGCAGAGACATTGAAGATATGGAATTGAGTTTTCCTTCAAACATTTATGATCTTATGAAAAAACACATATGACTATTTTGGAAAGTCCTCAAATGAAGAACGTGTCATTGCAAGGGATAAAAACTCTTGTATCATTCCTCCAGAGGATCAGAAATGTGAATGGCTTGTAAAATGGTTCTTCTCACAACTTGAGGCCTTTTATTTTATGATGGAGCCAGAGGTATTTGTCTTCAATGATTATATATCTCTCCAATAGTTGTTGTCCAGTAACATTGAAGATGGTTTTAGATCCAATCCAAATATGGATTTTTAGGATCTATCTTGGAAATTTAGGATTTTCTTCATAGAGGATGAATCAACTAAATCATCATCTGAGGAGGAACATGTGCCCCCACAACACAAGATGTGGCAGAGAGGTTTCCACCCCAAGGGTAGGGGAAGATTTCATAAAAACATGGGAAATAGAGGGAATTCCAAGATTTAGCTACTTGTTTGGTGTGTACAGTTTGTACTCTCATTAGCCCTTCGGTTTTGTATGATTCTTTTTTATGAATAAATTTGGGGTTATGTATTTGGTTTAAAAATCCATCATCATCATCATGTGAATTTTTTATTAAAGAAAAAGGCAAAAACACACAAAACAACACAAAGAATACCCCTGACCTCCTACCCCGGAAGCCGGGAGCTAAAGAGGTCTGAAATAGTGAAGACCTAGGGCATCCCCTTAAATTAAGTTGACCCCCTCAGGTTTCAAACTAGAAAAAGTGTGAAAAAGTACATCCTCTGGGCTTGAAATGACTTAAGATGCCAAGTGGTCAGCAACCTTTTTGCCCTCCCGCCAAGTGTGACTCACTTTGATGTTGTTGTCGAGTAAAGGCCGACTGTTCCTGATGACATAGGTGATCGACTAGGGGGAGACACAATGATAAATGAGGGACTTTTGAAACAGTGACGAGTCGGTTTCCGCTTCTGTGGTGATCATATTTCTCAGGCAACATAAGAAGAACCCATAAAAAAGTGTGCGGGCCTCAGCCTGTGAGGATGAGCTGTGACCCAAATTAATCGTAAAGGCCAGGTACACCGACCAACCGTTGTCGTGCACAACCCCGCCTCCTCGCATAATACCCTGAACACGCGAGTCATCGGTGGTCAATTTTAACCCTCTAGTTGGAGGGTTCCAACGAACCCAGTTACCCCTGTTCCTGCGGATCGTGGACGCCTCTGATGCCCCATACACATGTATACATGTTAAATATAAATATAAATATAAATATAAATATATATGTGTGTGTATGTATGTATGTATGTATGTATATCTCACATACATGTGTATATATACGTACACATACATACATCTATACAAGTACAATATCTACATATACAAATACAAAAAACACAGAGACACAACATAATGCCTGCCATCAAATCCTGTAAGTACTTGGTCCTCTGATTCCTAACCTTCCCGGGAGGACCTTTGGGCAGTCCGGGATGCATGGGACTATGTAGCTCTTCGTTGCCTCTACTAGGGAGGCAGCACCCAGTTGATGTGCAGTCACTACCACAAATCGTGGTAAAGCCAACACCATACATTATTAGCATTATGAAAAAGTGCTAACTAAAAATGTATTATTAGCACCCATAAAGTTTCTAATATTTTTTTAATCTATAGAAAATTATTATATTTATATTAAAAAATAATTTTTATTTATACACATTAAATAAAAAACACATGATTATAAATAATATATATATATATATATATTAAAAAAGCATCTATAAAATTATAAGTATACATTTATATAAGAGTAAGTTTATAATAAATTTTATTATATAATAAATAAATTTATTATATTTATATTTATTATATTTATAATTATATATTTATAATTATATATAAATAATTTTAAAATAATTACAATTATAATTATAATTATAATTATAATTAAATAAATATATATTTTTGATGAATTTGTTCCAAAAATATATTGATGCGTGAGTATAATTGATGTGAATACATTATGTATTCATCATGAATTAATGTTCATTTTTACATTAAACCATTGTTATTATTTATTCATGTTTTCCATATGTAGTGACTCGTTTTTTATTGTCTATATACTCTACTAGGTATATGATTCATTCATGTTATATATAGTTATAATTATAATTATAAATAAATATATTTAAAAAGTATTTATATATAAATGTGTGTGTGTGTGTCTATATTAAAAAATTGATGTATATTCATATAAATATAATAATACATGTATATATATATTAACAAATAATATATATATATAAATATAATATTGATATTAATATTTATGTTTATAGTTATATATAGACACACACATATATGTACATGTAAATATAAACACACACACACACACGCACAAACATATTTTATAACTGCATCTAAAACAAATTATACAAATATGTATAATTACATATGTGTGAGTCTATATATGTTAGGGACCCTAATTCATATATATAATTACATACTTAGGGGTCGTAATGTTTTTATGCCCTAATTTTAAAAAATGTATTAACTTAAAACTGTTTCGATATTTTATTTTATTTTTTCAAAAACTCATTAAAAAACTAATTCATGACTTTAATGACACCATAATACTGCAAGAAATTCAAAAATAATTATATTCATAAGGAATCAATATTAAATATGATTTAAAACACTTGTAATTCATAAAAATTTAACGGACATGTAATGATTGATGACAAAGATAGAGAGAGATGGGAACTTTATAAGTAAATAAAATGATGGTTTTCCACCTAGGCTTCATCCTCGCCTCAATTCTCCCCCAATTGATGTATATTCCTGGTGGAATTTGAATGGATTTGGGGGTTGAATGTGGGGCTGCCCTCCAGTTGGTACACGACAATTAGGGGTCCCTTATTTGACTGCAATCCATATGCATTGCAAAGCGTCTCCCCCAGCTCACCCCTCCTCCACTACGAGGTGTTAACGCTGCAGCAGTGGTTGTACCTACACCCCCATTACACACGACCATATCTTGAGGGTAATTTATCTTTTGAGCTGGAAAGATCTAGGTAAACTAGGTTCTTCTCCTACCATGCGTTATAATTATTTTGAGGTATAAACTCGTCCGCTACTACAGCTCCATTTCTTAACGGTTCCCAACACACCATTGTTGCATGGTTCACGTCCTATGGGCCATTGATCATGGATAGGGTTGAATCCTGTCTCTCCAAGGGAGACAATGATGGGTGCAAACTGTATAACTCATCACCCTCGTTCCATTCCACAGTGTCGTTGCTTAACATTGGCTCTAAGGATCAATGACAACTGACAAGCAATGCTAAGCAACAACGCAGCAAAAAGGAGGGTGATGAGTTATACAGTTTACACCCTTTTTTGCCTTTCTTGACAAGTCGGGATCCCACCCTAGCCATGATCAAAGGCCAATAGGTTAAGAACCATTCAACATGGTGTTCTGGGAATCGTTAAGTAACTGCACTACTGTAGGGGAGGGGTTTATGCCTCAATACAATTATAACGCATGGTAGGAGGCGAACATAATTTATCTGAATCCTTCCAGCTCGAAGGATCAATTACCCTCAATATGTGGTCCTAGGTGATGGGGGCAGAGGTGCAACCACTGGTATAATGTTTACACCCCACATTGGAGGAGGGGTGAGGTGGGGGAGACACTATGCAATGCATGTGGCTTGCAATAAAATATGGGATCCCATCTTGTTGAGTACTGACTGGACAGTAGCCCGACTTTCAACCCCCTAATCCATTAAAATTGCTCTAAGAATATACATCAATTAAGGGAGAGTCGAGGCAGGGATGGAGCCTAGGGGAAGAACCACCATTTGACTTACTTATAATGTTCCTGTCTCTGTCTATCTTTATTATCAATCTACCCATGACCGTTTAATTTTTTATGAATTACAAGTGTTTTTAATCAAATTTATTATTGATTCCTTTTGAATTTAATTATTTTTAAATTTCATTCAGTATTGTGGTGTTATTAATTTCATGGATGAATTTTTTATTTCATTTTTTTAAAAATAAAATAAAAAATCGAAACGATTTTAAGATAACCCTTTTTTTAAAATTGGGGCATAAATTCATTAGGCCCCCCTATGGTATGTAATTATATATATGCATTAGGGCCCCTAAAATATATTGACACACACATATGTAATTATACATATTCGTATAATTATTTTTATATACAATTATAAAATATGTTTTTTTACCTATGTGTGTGTTTATATATGTGTGTGTGTGTGTGTTTATATATAACTATAAACACAAATATCAATATCAATATAAATATTATTTTTTTTATATATAAAATTTGTTAATATTTATTTACATGTATTAGAATGTGTACATGAATATACATCTATTTTTTAATACAGACACACACACACAAATTTATATTTAACATTGCATATACCTTTGTATAGGTATATGTATACCCATACATTCTTATAAAATAAATAAAATCGATATTTTCTTATTTTAAAAAAATTGAATAATTTTTTTATTGGCGTATGTTTTATATATTTATGAACATAAATATATTTGAATATTTAATTTCACAATTAATAGAGGAAAAGCTTATATCGAGAGATTTTATCCCTAGATATCCATGGTTATTATGGCTTAGATCTTATGCCCCCCTCATCTATTTCATATCTACCTAAAACTTTTCTTTTCCCATCTATATTTCGATAGTCATAGGTTCCCTTCTACTAAAAAGGAGGTTAAAAAGTTCATCCATGATGGGATTGTCGCAGATGATTCGATCCTTGAGATTGGTTCCACACAATATTTCTCTCTCTTCAAGGGTTCTATCTCTAGAGGTCTCCGGGGAAAGGGAATTCTTGCTCATGTGAAGGTAGATCCAAAAGTTATATTGGAATGATTGGATATGGGTAAATATATTTATTATAATAATTATACCTGTTAATTATTAATAAAATATTTACAAATATTTCTATATAATTTTAAATAAATATATTTTAAAAGTATTTATAAAACTACATGACAAAATTTAATAAAATAATTATAAAAGAAAATATCCCAACTAAAAATTTAAATGAAATAAAACATTTCAATTGATGATGTGTTTTATGTTAGGGAAACTCTATGATGTACAACACGATACAAAGGTGAAATCTTGGACCGCAACCAACTCTCGCTTCATTGGTGCTACAAAAATAGATCTAGATCTCCACCTATCATGCATCCCTGAATTCCCAAATAAAGGCGGATGGCCAGACCCAATGGAAGCACTACCCATAGCACTATTATAGGTCACCCAAAAAAACCCATGCATCATCGCTCCATAACTAGATTTTAAACGTTGACTTTTTTTTATCCTCGTTCTCCCGATCAATGGATTTTGTAGGGAGAACTAAGAAAATGTTATTCTTTTATCGGTAATTGGTCGTGGAGGTGGTGGGGTGCTAGCTCACCATGGGAGGCAATGAAAGTCCCATATTTTCCAATGCATCCCTGATGGCCTTTCATGGAGTTCACCCTAGAAATACCGTTTCTTAATGGTGGCTCCCGACAAACCACCACTACATTGTTGGATACTTGTGTGTGGTTGATTATGGTAGTGGTGGTCAAATCATCCTAGGAGTGTTTGGGTTTCTGAATTGACTCAGTGTTGGAGCCATATTTCAATGTTTGTGGTTTCTTGTTTTCCATTTTATGGACTATATTTTAATACAAATTTGAACAAATCCCAAGGTTGAAATGGGGCTACCTACTAGTGGTAACTTGGTAATTATGATTCCCTTATTAGATTTAAACCCATAGGCATTTCAAAAAATATCCCCCAACTGACCCTCCCCCCACTACTATAGTGGCTTCACCTCTAACCTCAATCACACACGACAACAACATGTATGTAATTTTTCCTCATCTTTCAATCCTTTAGTCAAACCATTAGCTATATCTCATTATTCATTTTTTATCTTATTGACACACATGATTATTGATTCTATAATATCTCTAATAAAATTTAGTTTAATATCCATGTTAATTGATTTACCATGAAATACTAAATTTATGGACAAATGAAGTGCTAATTGACTATCAGAATATACATTTATAACAGAATTAAAAAGTTTATGTTTAGAAGACATGCATTTAATCCATAAGGCTTCTTTTACTGCCTCGGTAAGGGTAATGTACTCAGATTCCTTGGTTGAAAGGGGAACCATAGCTCAGATGTTTCATTTCCAAGAAATAGGTCCACCATAGTTAGTGAACACATATTGATTCAAGGATTTTTTTCTTTCAATGTTACCCTCATAGTCTGCATCTACATATCCAACCATAATTTCAGAAGTATCAACATTTTTACTATAACACAAAGACAATTTTGAGATACATGAGATATAAAAAAATCCAATTTAGGGCATTCTAGTGTGGCTTCCCTAGTGCAGCCATATATCTTCTTAAAGTGAATATTTTGTAGAAAATATCAGGTCTAGTTTCAAAAATATAGTACATAATTCTACAGACAATATTACCATAATAGATTTTAGAAATAAATTGAATATCATCATCAGTAGTGGGTGGTTTTGTCAAATATGGTTTAAAGTGTCATACATGATGTACATTCACTGGTTTAAGAGATTCAAACATGTATCTATTTACAATATTTAAAATTTAAGAATTATGGGGTAAGTAAAGCAATTTATTTGGTCTATCTCTATTTATTTCAACACCAAATATTTTCTAAGCTTCGCCTAGGCCTTTTATTTCAAACTTTCCTTTTAATAGAGATTTTAGAACAATGGCTAAACTCATATTTTTTAAAATGAAAAGCATGTCATGAACATAAAGAAGAATGTAAAGCATACATTTTTGAGTTGATTTAAAATTAACACATGCATCATATTAGAGTAACAATCAAGGGGTTTCTTATAGAGTTCCTCGTTTAAATCTCCATGCAAGAAGACAGTTTTAACATCCAATTGTTCAATCTGAAGATCACTATAGGAAACTAAGGAAAATAAAATCCTAATGGAATAATTCTTAAGAATAGGGGAAATTTTTTTAGAATAATCTATAACTTCTCTTTGAAAGAAACCCTTAGAAAATAACCTTGCTTTGCACTTAATTTTATTTCCCCAAGTTTTGTCTTCTTTTATTTGAAAAATCCACTTGGAATCAATTATCTTATCATTAGGTGGTTTGTTGGAAATGGTCCATATGTGGTTTTTTTCTTAAAGATTTCAATTCTCCATTCATACAAAATACCCACTACTTTGATTCTTTTTCATTTAAGGCTTCCCTATAGATTTGACAATAGTCATATATAAGATCAGGTTCCCCATGAATGGAATATGAAGCCATATCATACTAGCTGAACCGATAAAGTGGTCCAGAGACTCTCATTTCTCTGTCTCTGGTGAATTGGTAATCCATATTAGTGGAAGAAGGTTCAGATTCAGAATATGAACCCAAAATAGACATAGAGGCAGCAATAAAAGTGGGCTGAGAAGAAGGTGGAGTGGGTTGGATAACAACTTCAAGTGAGCCAAGGGTTCATCTTAATCATCCTTTTCAAGGT
Organism: Viscum album; assembly: GCA_963277665.1. Taxonomy (NCBI): domain Eukaryota; kingdom Viridiplantae; phylum Streptophyta; class Magnoliopsida; order Santalales; family Viscaceae; genus Viscum; species Viscum album. The sequence goes on from OY728162.1 coordinate 46,209,053, forward strand.
CTAGATCACTAAACCCTATGTGGAAGCCTTGTTTTTGGAGAATATGACTTATGGAAGACTACATCAATACTTATAATGAATTTATGGTAACCCATCTTGTCAACATAGAGTATAAACCCCTTAACACCCTAGGTATCCCTAAAAGATAACCACATAAGAGCTCTTGGTTCTAGTTTATCAGTTTTATCATGAGCATAAGCTATAAAACCAAATAATATCAAGTAGGTTTAGAAATTAGTCTTACCATTACACAATTATTTAGGTGTTTTTAATTGATTTTAAGAATATGGACACCTATTAATAAGGTTAACAATAGTTCTAATTTCCCCTACCCAAAAATATTTAGTGAGACCCAAACATGAAAGTATGCTTCAGACAATCTCTAAGACAATCTTATTCATTCTCTCTACAAGGAAATTCAGTTGGGGTTCTTCCCTAATAGAACAATTCCTTTTAATACTATCATATTCAGAAAACTAAATGAACTCAGTGGACAGGTATCCCATCCCATTATCAGTTCTCAAGTATTTTATTTTCTTCTCAATTTGGTTTCCAATTAATTTTATGCACGTTTTAAAGGTTTGGTGGTCCTTGTTAGCCCCTATATATTTGGATGGATGTATTCAATAGGGATGATAGCTTTATATGAGGACCTATAGAAGGTGAACATGTTAGCTTTACCCATCATACAATCTTCAAAAAATGAAAGTCTAGTAGGTGTGATGTCACTCAATATACCTTTCTTGTTAAGTTCCTCTAGTCCCTTGGAGATAACATGTCCTAATTTCATAGGAAAAAGAATAGTATTATTAGTGTTGTTGATGTAGACACTACACAATTTATTTAATGGGTCTTTCCATTTAAGACATCTAACCCATTGATAAGATACCCCTTAATGATGGTTCAAGACCCCTTATAGATTTTATGAAAACCAATTTCAGATCTAAAGATAATTCCCTTTTGATCTAGGACCCCTAATGAAATTATGTTTCTATGAAGGTTGGAAACCCACCTTACATTAAGTAAAGTTATGATGGAATGATCGTATAGTTCTAACAAAACAAATCCTCTTTCCTCAACCTTGATCATATTATTATTTCTAAAGAGGACATCACCTTATACCCTTTCAACCAAATCTATAAATGACCCTTTGAAGGCAAACATGCGAAATGAATAGCCTAAGTCAAGGGACCACTCTTGATTGCGTGTATGTATGGATACATTTAAAACATCTGAATCATCATAACATGAGTCAACTAGAAGGTACTGGTTAGTGGTATTTTTGGATTCTAACTAATGTTTGAGTTTATTACACTTGGGATTAGTTTACCCTAGTTTTCCACAAGGAAATCAAGTGATTTTTCTTTCCCTAGAGCCAGATCTAGGTTTAGGGTGCTGACTGTTATTTCCTTTTTCATAGGATTTTTTTTTCTTTTTTACCTTTTTTTTAGTTATACCCCAGGTGAATAAGATCTCTTCCTCACCTTTGATTCTACGTTTAGAGTGTAGTTCTATATAAATAAGGGCTGACATGACCTCTTTAAGGGTTAGTGAGTCTCATCCATACATCATGTTTTCGAATAAAGTGTTATAATTATTATCAAGAGAAATTAAAGGGACCATTACTTGATCCTTATCATTGATATATAGATTAAAATTTAAAATATCTAACATTACCTTATTAAATTCATCATTATGGAATTTAATAGAACTATTGGATTTAATTTTAAATATGAATGTGTGATTTTTTTATAAATCATACCAAATAATGAAGTAGTCATGTATAATTTCTCTAGAGTAGGACAAATACCAGCAAAAATAGACTCATAAGAAACTAATTTTATAACAATGTCTCCTAAAGATAGTTGTAAAGAGCTATGATCTTTATCTAAAAAATCGAGGGTTATATCTATCTATTTAGTAGTGGTATGTCCGGTCTCATTTATTATAATAATAGGTTTCTTAGGCCCGTAGAGGGATTCAATTAGGTCCAGTTGTACGAGAATGTGTCTCATCGTAATTCCCTAAAAGTTAAAGTCATTATGACCAAAAAAATTTTCAATTTCATATCTCATTGTTGACATGTTTACCCATAGATTAGATGTTGAGTTCTAGAGGAAAACGTTTTGTGTATTCCCATAACTACCACCCAATCTCTTGGGTAAACAATGATTATAAAAATATATACAAAATAAAAAGAAATGTATAAGATATAATGTATTTAAATAATTTTAATAAATAAGTAAAATGGATATTTTACAGTGATATCTAAGTACAGAAATGAATCTATAAATTAGAACTGAAAAATAGAAACAAGAGTTTTAAATTGACATCAAAAGAAAACCAATATGGATCTGACACCACTTGTAAAGGGGTGGGGTGAGACGTAGATAAGAAAAAAACCAAACCAAAAATGACCTAAATAATTCAATTCTTATATATTATACTGATTATAGAACCATAGGAATCAAGATGAAAGAAACAAAATGAAAGAGAAAGGAACACATGTAGTATCATGCTTCAGTCCCGTGGGAACCTACGTTCATGATAAGAACACCACCCAACACACACATTTTATTAATTATTGAAATGAAATATAACAAGGCTTAAAACATATAGAAATAATTGACATAATAGACCAAAAAAATCTTTAATAATTGAAATCTAACATTATCAAAAACATGATGAAAATTAAACTTATAGAACCAAACATGGAGGTATGGCCATATTGATATCTTGGTGATCCTAGAGAGGTTATGTTGTTGATCTATTTGAGATAAACAAGGGAAAATCTCACTTTGTCCAGGGTATTTGTCTTCGAATCTAAATATTGACCAAAAAATTCATGTGGAAGGATTTTGATGAGGACTCCACCATAAGTTTCACTCCAACGATATGCATGGAGGTCGGCAAGCCAACATATCTGATCTTCTAAATAAAAAAAATCCACCAACAGTAGTATAACTGAGATAGATGAGTTGATACCTTGTGCTTAGGGAGATAAATTTCTTTTGAATCTATCCAGTAAATTAATTCATCCACAGGTGGTGTTCAAATCCCCCTAACAAAACCATGAGCACCATAACTGCTAAACCAAGTGGAGAGCACCATGAGTCCATCCTGAACGGACTATCCATCAGAACATAAAACCTCTAGAAAAAATGAGAGGTGGGGATTGTGTGGGAGAAAATATTAATTAATGGAAATAAACAAGGAAAACAAAATTCATAGATTACTAGGGTAGAAAAAACCAAAAAGGCAGGCCAAACGTGAGCAGTCTGAGTACACACCACAAAAAATAGGCCCTGATATGAATGAATTTACCTAGTAGATTAATAATAAGAGTGTTGGTTCTGGGTGCATCATAATCACGGTTGGGATGCACCCCAATATTAATTTTTACCATAATAAATAATTATTATGGGATCAATCTGACGATGAACGCCAATCTCCACAGAATAGAATCAACGATTTAGATAAAGAAAGAAGAGGCCCGAAACCTTCAGAGAGGATCTTGCACATCATGTTTATAATTAATTCAATTAATTTTATAAAGAAAATAATACCTGGATCTTTTGTTTTTTCTTCATTAATGACGTTGATCGTCCGGAATGAAACTTCCGTATTGTCTTATTGTGCTTGAAAGGATCGAAACTAGAATTCCTCTAGTGGTGATCCACATGTACTCTGATGGCCTTCTATTAACACCAGTCATTCTCCAGGTGGTAGCACAGTGAAGCGATTGTATTGTGTCGGTCGTTCGTGATCACTAGTTCTTTGGTCTTGAAGAACATATCTTGTTCTTGAGAGGGGTAAGAAGAGTATTCGAGAGAGAAATCATTTATCTCAACAATTATCAATTCACTAGGCATGAAGTTAGGTACATGGAACAATAGACGTACATGGTTATTTATCAACATGGGGATTCTGTTACAATATTTAATTGTTTAACGGAAATTAAATATATTTATAACCTTATAGAAAACCCATGATTTTAATAATAATATTATATCATAATTTATGGTGCACCAACTTTTGAAAAGAAGAATTATAAATAAAATTCTACATCACAAAATAAGAGAAGTGTTATTATTATTTTAACCTCTTACATCTATATAAATAATTATTTACCATCTTGCAAATAATTATTTTGCTACCGAACCAGCCTTAGTCCGGTCAAACTCCACTTCAATGTATTGAAAAACCGAATAAATAAATAAATATTTTATTCACTTAAATAAATATTTTATTTAAAAAATAGTAAATAAATATTTATTAAATGTTCAATAAAATAAATAAATATATTTTACCCACATTCCAGTGAATAAATATTTATTTAATTTATGTAATCATTTTAACTTGAATAAAATTATAATATTTTCTTGAGAATAATATTTCTTAATTAAATTAAAACAGATTTTAACTAAGACCACTAGAAACACTTAGTGTGTGAACCTCTAGGATTCTTTCTTGTCGGTATTAGGCAATCTTGCCTAATGTTCAATAGTACTATCTAACAATGGTTCAAGGAACCCAATAGAAATAACTTATAGTCGCAACAACGACATCCACATAAAAATGCTCACTATGTAATATAATACCTTTTTCTCAAAATCTCATCATGTTGGTTTCATGATAGTGTCATTAATTTTTATGCTTGATACATCGTTCTCTGACTACCTGAAATAAACTCGTCATTACAGCATGGCCATGGAATTTCTTGGGAAGGTTCTATTTTAATCAAAGGGTCGAGATATCAACTTCGATAAATGGAAGGGTAAATAATTCCTTGACTTATACATTAATAACATGACATTCGTGATGCATCCAATGTACAATAATTCACACTATCTATCTGTGTGATGGTTTTCATCAGTAAATCAAAGTGCACAAGTCATGACACATATTAATGATAATCTTAAAGTCTAAGGATCATTACACATGCTTGTAGATAGGAATATTCAATGACACGGAAACATGAGGAATTCTTAATGGTGGGTTTGTTTTCATAGTTTCTTGTATTAGTGGTTACGAAGTGAAAACTTCACGAGAGAAGTCTCATCTGCTTACAAGTACTCACACATGATGGTCTGTATGTTATGTGTATCATCATATTATGTCATACAAATGAAGAAATATATTTATGAATATTGTTATAACATTTCAAGGTTCTCATCACAGCAGGTAACATCCAAGACCTTATCAATACAACAAATACTCTAGGAAATTATTACATCATAGTAATGAAGAAAAATGAACAATATGTAATAAGATGTTTAATATTTTAATACATTAAATATCCATGTAATCAAAGTACAAATAGTTGGTTCTAGGAAACCAACTCTAACAAACTCCCACTTGGACTAGAGCCTTGCCTACAACATTCAGTCCACTAGACCTCAGATGATGATCATGTGTATCCTGAGACAAAGATTTAGTCAAGAGGTCTGCCACATTGTATTCTGTGGAAATACATCACACTGCAACTTCACCTCCCTGAGAAAAATCCCTCAAGTAATGATACTTCTGAAGTATGTGATTTGTCTTCTGATTTGACCTTTTCTCTTTTGCGAGAGCCATTACTATAGTATTATCATAGTAAAATGTGATGGGATATTTACTACTAGGTATCACATCCAGCTCTTGGATAAATCTTCGCATCTAAACAGCTTCTTTAGCAACCTCATAAGCTGCAATATACTCATACTCTGCTATAGAATCTGTGACCACACTATGCTTTGAGCTCATCCAACTCATTGCACCTACATTAAAAGTGATGATGAATCCCATTTGTGACTTCATGTCATCTTGATCAGTCTGGAACTAGCATCCTCATATCCTATGATGACTAGTTCCTCATCTCTTATATAAACCAGGAACATATCCTTAGTACACCTCATTTAATTTAGGATAGTCTTAACTGCCATCCAATGGCAGTCATGTCACATACATGACTTATTTTAAAGTTAAATTTCATTTAATTTTCATTCATGCTTTGTTTTAAGGGTTTCCCAAGTTTTTTTGGAGGAGTGGGTGAGTTTTCATGAATTGGGCCAAACCATGAGCCCAATTCCAGATTTAAAATTAAATTTTTATTCCTTTATAAATCCTTAATTTTTCAACATTTTTCATCCATTACAATTCTTAATTGTCATCCCCTGACCTATTAACACCACCATATTAATTTGGACCATTAAGGAATCCATAATAATGGTGTATATGGGTTTTTATTTAAGGGATTGGGCCTGCCTGAAAGTCTATTTCCTGCATTAAAAACAAATTTTAATTCTTTAATATATCATTTAATATTTTTATTTTTTGGTGATTCCAACTCTCACCCGATCCCACATACCTAAGGAGCTCCCACATTCCCTACGCCCATAATTTGGAGCACAATAGAGTCACGAAAGTGGTTGAAACTTCTCTGGATTTCAGAAATTGCCCAGATTTGGAGAGGTAAATTAATCCTTTCAAAACTCCTTCTATTTTTACTCTTTTTTCCCCAATACAGTTCCTACATGATCTATTAATCCTTTTTGAGAACCTCCCATGAATGGTTGGATGATTTCCATTCAGATATTGGTGGATTTTGGGTCGTTTTCTTCAAGATTATTTTAGGTAAGTGTTTCTCTCTTCAATTACTCCCTTCACCTTAGGGTTTCCTCCCTATTTCATGAATTTATAGAATTTTCAGAAGTTAGTGTTCGAACTTAGGGTTTTATTTGGTTTATTTTTGGTCAAATATTGTGTTCTAGGGCTGGATTTATCTTCCTTGTGGTGAGGCGGTGGTGTGGTTGATGTTTAACACCAAGTTTTCATGGATTCGACACTTTCAGTAGTTGGTTCCATGTGTAAACAATTATTGATGAGGGGTATTTTTTGTATTTATTCATTTTTCATATTCCTAATATGTTAGGTGTGGTGCGAAAACTGTTTATGATTAATTTAGATAAGTGTTTAATTTTATAGTTGCATTTTAACTTGAAATTGGGTGTTTTAGTGTGTAACTCATGGGGTATTATTTGGGTGTATTTTATAACATATGGAATTGGGTTAATATATATTGTTTGGACTTAAAATTCTGGTTTGGTAATGTATTAGTGTAATGTGGGCCAGAAAATAGGGTTTTTGAATAGGTTTTATGTGTAAAGCATTGTTATACTTCTTGAGAGTATTTTACGAAAATGTGTGTTTTCATTTGGATCATTTGTCGTATTATTCAAGGTGATTTTATAAAACTTTAAAGTGGTTTTGTAAATGTCTCTAGGGTTTCCAATTCTGTTTTCGATAGGAATTGGTATAGTTTATGGTCTTAAATTGGGGTTTTGAAATGAGTTTTGTGTGAAAGACATATTTACAACACTTAGGTTCTTTTTATGAAAATTGTAAATGTTTTAGTTGGTTAAACAAAGTGGGAAAAGGGTGAATATGTACTATTTGGTATGTGTGTTCACCTATTATGGGGTTTTTAAAGGTTAAGTTATGTTTTAATATGTCAAACATTTTTAGAATGTTTTGTAAATTTCTGAAATGTTTTATTAAATTGTGATGTTGGAGTGAAACTTGTTTGTGGGCTGTTTCATGCAAGTTTGATGATAAAATGATTTTGAAGGTAAAAAGGGTATTATGTAACAAGTGAGTGGGCTGTTATGAGAGTTATAATATATTTTAATGGTTTTATAAAATTGTTTTATGGATTTGTGGAAGTGTTAAAGAAATGTGAAAAGTGTTGTGGGCTATTTTGGTGTGAGTCGGATTTCAAAATCAATTTGAATGAAAAGAGGAATTTTGTGACTTGTGTTGTATACATGTGGGAATTTTCGTGAATTTATGATATGGAAATGATATTTTCATGTGTAAAGTATACTAATTTACTTGTTGAACTTGTTTGATCACAAAGGGAAAACCTGTCTATCTAGGTGGGTGGACGTGTACTAGTATGCTAGTGAATCCGTGGGGTTTGGCCTCAGTTTCACTTAGAAAGATTGATGCTTAAAACTATAACTAAACTATGATGATGATTATTATTGGGGACCACTAGGTTATGGGTATTTTCCCTAATAATGGCTCATTCATGAGAACATATATTTGTGATGGTTACTCTCACCGAGATACGAGGTACCTGGGACCCACAACTAGCTAGTGCCTAAGGGTTATTTCCCGTTGATTGTGCTCACTAGATATTTTGTGCATATCATCGGCATACGGTAGAGTGGATGTAAAATTCAGTATATTTTCTATTTATTTTAAAAAAAATTATTCCTTAAATTATCCCACATGAAAACTATTTTTATTTAATGTTGCATCTTTTAGAAATTGTAACTAGCATTTAATGTTTTTGAAAACTTCCATGATTTTCGTATTTAAATGTTTATCACATGGAATCTCATAGTGGTGGTATCCTACGGGGAATTGTCTCCCACCCTACTTACACCCTTGGGTGTAAGTATACTTGGTTATTTTAGTTGTCTTAGTTTTGGTACAGTTTTTAGTGCCAATGGTTCGGGTTTCTAGCAGGTCCTTGGTGGTGAAGTCTTGTGGGGATGGCTTAAGGGAGGTGACTCTTGCCATGTGGAGGTTCTTGGGCTGTCTTTATTTGGTTCTTTAACTTTGTAATGGTATTTAAACATAGTTTTAACTTATGTAATTCAGTTCTGAAATTTTGTAAAAGATGGTTTTAGTTGAAAAATCCAGATTTGTTTTATTGAGTTTGTTTGTTATTTAATGTTTATAAAATCAGGTAAATCGTTCCCAATTCTCATTATATGATACCCAGGAACTTGTTCCAATCCTTGGGGACCGGGAACGCCCTTCGGACCATGTCATGGGCCGGGTTTGGTGTAGGTTTTGGCGGCGACCAGATTCGGTTCGTGACAAAATGGTATCAAAGGGAGGTTCATGTTAACTCTTTGGGTCATGTTATTTGGGGAAGAGTCAAGATTGTATGGAGTTAGGATTATAGGGACATGGTATTATAGTTATGGGTAGTGTTCTTTATCACCACACCTCATGATAGGATTCAAGTTTCTAGGGGAAGTCAGGATTTATCTATGTCCTCTGGTTTTCTTGGTTTGATGATGGTTAGGGGAAATGAAAAGAGAGTTGGGTTAATGGTATCAGTGAGCTCGCAGTGCCTGGCAAGCCATGTGGATCCAGGGATCTTCCCTAGAACACTCTCTGTGATAGTGAAGTGATTGTAATATGGTCTCTAACCATATGTCCAATTCACCCACTGAAACTAGTTTCCTCTCGCATTGTCTTGTGTTCTTTAGTTTTGAAATCTTGGAACTTTGGTTTTAAAGTGACTTGGTTTTAAGAAGCATAAAGTTTTTTTTGAAATTATTTTCAAATAATTAAGGAATGGTTTGTTTAATGAAATGGTGGAACTGAATTTTTAGATTTTTTTTTGAAATGGAAAATGGTGTGCTTACACCTCTTTTGAAAGCATGAACTATATTGATGTTGGTTTTGGAAAGTGTTTCCAATAATGTTTTCTAAACAATCAAAGGGTGTTTTAACGGGATGAGATGTTTTGAAATTGATACAAATATCTTGAAAGTGAGTTCTTTTCAAAATGTTTGTGTCTTTTTGAAATGTTTTTTTAATATGTGAGTTGGTATTTTGATCTCTTGGTTAGCGGTTTTGAGAAAAATGATGCGTTGGTTTACCATTTTTGTTTTGAAAAGTGGAAAGATTTTTTTTAAACCATTGGTATTTCCATGAGAAACCACATGCATGGGGTTATATGGGATGATGGATGGTTTATGGCATGAATGGATGAGTTTTGGGATGTATATGAGGAGGGTGCCCGCTGTGGCACAGAAACAAGCATGTGTAAGGACCATGGGGTACCATTGGTGGATACGCTAACCGCTGAACCAATTGATTTCAAGAAATGTTTTTAAATAAAAACATTATGTCTTGATGAATTATTTGGTCTGGCTTATATTATGTGTTTTTGGAAAATGTTGATGTTGTTGGATGTTTTGAGTCCAAGAACCCCACCTATTTGAATTGTGTTTTGGGTTTATGTTTGGTCAGTAAGCTGGGTAGAAGGACCGGTTAGTAGTCTCTTCTGAGATATGTTTCAGGACACCTTTATGGTGGTTCCCTTCATGTGTTTGGATATGGTTTATGGATTGTTTGACCAATGGACCAGCTTGGTTGGGTCCTTGGGTTCTCTCATTGGATAAGGTATTCCCCCATTAAGGGTTAATGCATAACTGAAGTGCAACCCAGATTGTTTCTCCATTGGAAAATCCTCCAGTTGATCAATAAAAAGAATATTTTATCAATCTTTGTTGATTGAGTCTACACCCATTTCTGTCTTTGATTTTTATATCCTCTTGTAGCGGTATAGTTCTCATGGAAGGTTGAAATAGACCTTAGTTTCATAAGTTTCCTAATTCGTCAATGCTGGAAGTGGTCTAGGGTTGTTAGTGGGGATGAGTGTCTCAATGGTGTCTAAGAGAGCCTCTGGTTTCTTCACAGTTTCTTTGAACCATGAGTTCATGTTAAACCACAAGTGTGGGAAATATGGTCACGATAGGATATTTTTGGCAACTTTCTAGAATTGTGTGTTGTTTGGGGATGTTTTATAAGGTCCCTCTCCATGAATTGTTTATATCAGTCACAATGGTCATGTTCAGTGATGCCTTATGATGTAATATGCTCGATTGACCGTAATGGTGAATGTTGGGAAACAATATGAGAGTCTCTATTATCTTGGGAGAATGTCTCCCTTAGAAAAAAATAAAAATATTCCATTTTAGAGGAATTTGAGTATAGGTTTTCGTTAATTCTATTGTTTCTCACCCGAACAAACAAGGTGTGATGTGTGTGAATCTTCTAAGCCCTTGTTTCAGTGAAATATCGAGTTAGGGTAAAGTGAGTTTGGAATGTTTTATGTCTTGGAAAAATTATCGGGGATTGAATTGTAGTTGTTGGTTGCACCAAAAGTATAATTCTCGTTCAAGTGGTTTCTAAAGCCTAACTGCGAGGCCGAAGATGCTTCAATCATTTGAGCTCCAGCCATAGGTCTCGGAGGGAAGCTGGCTCATATTCAGGGGAAATTACAGGGTCGTTTAAACACTTGTACAAAGTCATATTCTCTATATAAAATTTAGGAAGAGTTTAAACCTATGGTGTCATCATATATCTTCTGTTGTTCATGTTCGGTGGAAATCGGTAGAGGGTCGTGTACCCATGTCATCGCCCAATGTTATTCCCTCCCCCTTTGGTTTCCACTGAGTCTTTGGAGAAAGGTTTGAAGTTTGGATAGACTGGTTGAAAACATGGTTCTCACTTGGTTAATAGTGACCATGCCCCAGAAAACCATGTGGATAGAAGGATCCACAGTGTTAGTGCACGGTTTCCCAAATCGTGCAGACTAACCATGTGACCTTCCCAACTCTTTAAATTTTGGGGTCTTTCTGTACTGGACCATGTTGGTCGGTTAAGATAGTTGGTTCTTATGGTGGGGAGACCCACTATGAGTCTTATATAAGTAATTTTGTAAAGGTCCGATGGAAGTATACCCATTTTACTGGGGAGTCCGTTCAGGCCTCCCCTATTAGTGTCCTGATTCTGTCTCGGGAAAAATATAGGTTGTTTGTTATGGTGGGGAGCATATTTTTGTTCCCCCGTACTAGTAACTAAGATTTATCTATGATCATGGATTGGAGGTAGGTAGTCTCATTTAGAGAAATAAAGATACCTATATCTTCCTTGGGTAAACGTTGAGATTGGATAGTGCCCAATGGTTTAGTTATAGCAAGGTAAGTGTAACCTTGTTCGATGTTATTGTTCGTTTGGGTGAATTTCTTGAGTCTTGTTCTGATAGTGTTTAAGGATTTTTATTTTGGGATAATGGTTGAATGTGATTCATCATTTCTGAAATCTGGTGTAAGTTTTGGTTGTGAGAGTAATCCTTCATTAATTGATCATTGGAGGTGTTTTGGCCTTTGGGGGTGAAACCTGACAAGGGAGTACCTCTTGGTTTCTTAGTTGGGTTTGGTTGTTACTTTGGCCTTGATGTGACTTTTCGGGGTGGAAAGTTATCATAGTGGGGATAATTTTTACATAAATGACTTATTTTAAAGTTAAATTGCATTTAATTTCCATTCATGCTTTGTTTTGAGAGTTTCCCAAGCTTTTATGGAGGAATGGGTGAGTTTTCATGAATTGGGCCAAACCGTGAGCCCAATTCCAGATTTAAAATTAAATTTTTATTCCTTTATAACTCATTCATTTTTTAACATTTTTTATCCATTAAAATTCCTAATTGTCATCCCATGACCTATTAACACCACCATATTAATTAGGACCATTTAGGAATCTATAATCATGGTGGATATGAGTTTTTATTTAAGGGTTTGGGCCTGCCCGAAAGCCTATTTCCTGAATTAAAAATTAATTTTAATTATTTAACATATCCTTCAATATTTGCATTTTTTTTCAGTGATTCCAACTCTCAACCGAGCCCACTTACCTAAGGCGCTCCCCCATTCCCTCCTACAACAATTTGGAGCTCAATAGAGTTGCGAAAGTGGTCGGAACTTCTCTGGATTTCAGAAATTACCCAGATTTGGAGAGGTAAATTAATCCTTTCATAAATCCTTCTATTTTTACTCTTTTTCCTCAAATCCAGTTCCTACATGATCTATTAATTCTTTTTAGAACCTCCCATGAATGGTTGGATGATTTCAAATTCAGATACTGGTGGATTTTGGGTCGTTTTCTTCAAGATTATTTTAGGTAAGTGTTTCTCTCTTTAATTCCTCCCTTCTCCTTAGGGTTTCCTCCCTATTTCATGAATTTATAGAATGTCCAAAAGTTATTGTTCGAACCTAGGGTTTTATTTGGTTCATGTATTTTCAAATATTGTGTTCTAGGTCTGGATTTATCTTCCTTGTGGTGCGGAGGTGGTGCGATTGATGTTTCACACCAAGTTTTCAGGGATTCGACACTTTTGGTAGGTGGTTCCTTGTGTAAACAATTATTGATGAGTTGGATTTCTGTATTTATTCATTTTTCATATTTCTCATATGTTAGGTGTGGTGCGAAAACTGTTTATGATTAATTTGGATAAGTTTTAATTTTATTGTTGCATTTTAACCTGAAATTGGGTGTTTTCGTGTGTAACTCATGGGGTATTATTTGGGTTTATTTTATAACATATGGAATTGGTTTACTAAATACTGTTTGGCCTTCCAATTCTGGTTTGGTAATGTATTAGTGTCATGTGGGCCAAAAAATAGGGGTTTTGAGTAGGTTTTATGTGTAAAACAATGTTATACTTCTTGAGAGTATTTTATGAAAATGTGTGTTTTCATTTGGATCATTTATAGTATTATTCAAGGTGATTTTATAAAACTTGAAAGTGGTTTTATAAATGTCTCTACGGTTTCCAATTATGTTTTGGATAGGAATTGGTATAGTTTTTGGTCTTAAATTGGGGGTTTGAAATGAGTTTTGTGTGAAAGACATATTTACAACACTTGGGTTCTTTTTATGAAAATTGAAAATGTTTTAGTTGGTTAAACAAAGTGGGAAAACGGTGCATATGTACTGTTTGGTATGTGTGTTCACCTATTATGGGGTTTTGAAAGGTGAAGTGATTTTTTAAGATGTCAAAAAAATTTAGAATATTTTGTAAATTTTTGAAATGTTTTATGAAATTGTGATGTTGGAGCGAAACTTGTTTGTGGGTTGTTTCGTGTATGTTTGATGATAAAATGATTTTAAAGGTAAAAAGGGTATTATGTAACAAGTGAGTGGGATTTTATGAGTGTTTTAATATATTTTAATGGTTTTATAATTTTTTTTTATGGATTTGTGGAAGTGTTAAAGAAATATGAAAAGTGTTGTGATCTATTTTGGTGTGAGTCAGATTTCAAAATCAATTTGAATGAAAAGTGGACTTTTGTGACTTGTATTGTATACATGTGGTCTTTTTGGTGAATTTATGATATGGAAATTATATTTTCATGTGGAAAGTATATTCATTTACTTGTCGAACTTGTTTGAGCACAAAGGGAAACCCTGAGTATCTAGGTGGGTGGACGTGTACTAGTATGCTAGTGAATCTGTGGGGTTTGGCCTCAGTTTCACTTAGCAAGATTGATGCGTACAACTCTAACTAAACTATGATGATGATGATGATTGGGGAACACTAGGTTATGGTTATGTTCCCTACTAGTGGCTTGTGGAGAAGAACATATATTTGTGATGGTTACTCTCATCGAGATACAAGGTACCTGGGACCCACAACTAGCTAGTGCCTAGGGGTTATTTCCCATTGATTGTGCTCACTAGATATTTTGTGCTTTCCGTCAGCATACGGTATGAGTGACTGGATAATTAATTCGCTTTGGTATTTATTTTAAAAGTGTTTATTCTTTAAATTATCCCACATGAAAACTGTTTTTATTTAATGTTGCATCTTTTAGAAATTATAACTAGCATTTCATGTTTTTTAAAACTTGCATGCTTTTCATCTTTAAATGTTTATCACATGGAATCTCTTAGTGGTGGTATCCTATTGGGTATTGCCTCACACCCTACTTACACCCTTGGGTGTAGGTACACTTGGTTATTTTTGTTGTCACAGGTTGGGTACAGTTTTTAGTGCCAGTGGTTCGGGTTTCTAGCAGGTCCTTGGTGGTGAAGTCTTGTGGGAATGGCTTGAGGGAGGTGCCTCTTGCCATGTGGAGGTTCTTGGAATGTATTTATTTGGTTTTTTAACTTTGTAATGGTCTTTAAACATAGTTTTAACTTATGTAATTCAGTTCTGAAATTTTGTAAAAGATGGTTTTAGTTGAAAAATTCAGATTTGTTTTATTGTGTTTTTTTTGTTGTTTAATGTTTATAAAATCAGGTAAATCATTCCCAATTCTCATTATATGCTACCCAGGAACTTGTGCCAGACCGTGGGGATCGAGAACGCCCTTCGGGCCATGTCGCGGGCTGGGTTTGGTCATGGTTTTGGCGGAAACTAGATTCGGATCGTGATAGGTCACCTGGGTTAGCTTTATATCATCCTACCACACTCAATGTGTAGTCAACATTCATATTAGTACATAGCATGAAATACAAGACTTTCCCAATATCTTATTCTTATGGAGTCCTTAGCATTATCTTTCTTTCCTCATGTGCTTGAAGAAATATTTTCTTCGAAATAAGAATGCCATGTGACACTCGAAACAATCCCTTCTTGGATTATTCCATATTGAATCTCATTAGTATCTTATCAATGTATGTACATTGAAATAGGCCTAGAAATATCTTCGATCTATCATGATGGATATTGATCCCAAGAATAGATGTTGCCTTGCCCAAGTCCTTCATAGAGAAGCATTGATTTAACCATTCCTTAACAAACTGTAAAACCGATATCTATTTTCTAATAGGTAATTTTTCATCTACATATACTATCAGGAAAATGACTACACTTTCACTGAATCTTTTGTAGACACAATGTTCACATTCATTCTTGATAAAACCAAATTTCTTTATAGATTCGTTAAAATGAATGTTCGATGACCTGGATACTTTCTTTAATCCATAAATGGATTTATGCAACTTTCATAACTTATTAGTATCCTTTGGAGTCATAAAACCTTCAGGTTGTCTCATCTAGACATCTTCCAGAAGATTCCCATTAAGGAAGGATGTTTTGAAATCCATTTTCCAAATCTCATATTCTTGGTAAGCAGCAATGGCCAATATAATTATGATGTATTTCAGCATTGAAACCGGTGAAACGGTTTCATCATAGTCAATGAATTGACGCTGCTTGAGACCTTTTGCAACCAGTCGTACCTAATAGGTGCTGATTTGTCCCTCCATGTCCTGTTTATTCTTAAATAACCATTTTCAGCCAACAGGATTTACATCAACTGAAGGATCTACCAAAATCAAGATTTGGTTTTGGTACATGGAATCCATTTCAGAATTCATAGCTTCTTGCCACTTGGAAACATATATGCCACTTACTTCTTCCTTATAGGTTAGAGGATTATTATTATCAACTAATAATGAGTCACCATCCTTAGTAACTAGAAAACCATACCATTTCAGTTATCTAACCTATATTTTACTCCTATGTAGTTCTTATGTCTCTGGAATAGTTCTTTCTTCCATGGGGATTTGAGGAATCTGTTCATGTACCAACTCTTGTATACCTTGGTCCTCAACTTTATCGAAGTCTATCTCTCCACCACTATCTATTTTGGAGATGTTCTCCCTCTAAAGGATTATAGAATGTCTTGATAATATAACATATTTTACGAGGGGTTGTATAGGTAATATCCCCTCATTTCCTTGGGGTATCCTATAAAGGTACACTTTGTTCCTCGGGGGGGAAGTTTGTTACCTAAAGAGGCATTAACAAAAACATATCTTCCCCAAAAATGTAAATTAGATTACATGGCTTTCTTCCCACTCCAGAACTTGTATAAAATACCATTTATTGATTTAGTTGGTACTTGGTTTAGTATGTGGGTTTGTTTTTGTAACACATCTCCCCAAAAGGATATTGGAAGACTCACATGACCCATCATTGATCTCAAAATGTCCAACAAGGTGCGATTCATCCATTCACTCACACTATTCCACTGGGGCATGTAAGGAGGTGTGAGTTGGGAGAGGATCCGAAAGTATTGTAATTAATCAATGAAGTCTTGATTAAGATATTCTCCACCATGGTCTGATCCGAGTTTCTTAATCTTCTTACCATGGTGGTTCTCAAATTAATTCATTTATTCTTTGAACTTATCAAAATAATCCTACTTATACCTCATTAAGTATATATATCCATATCCACTAAAATCATCAGTAAAATTTTGAAGTATGAGTACCCTCCCCTTGCTTCAACTGGAAATGGGCCACACATATAAGTATGAACTATTTCAAGAAGATCTTTTCCCTTTTACCTTTCCCACTAAATGGGGCTTTTGTCATTTTCCCTTGTAAACATGCATGACATATGCCAAGTGGTTTTAGATTGAAAGAATATAAATATCCATCTTGATGTAACTTTGTGAAGTATATCGCATTTACATGACCTAGATAGTGATACCAAAGTTTTATGTGGTATGAGTCATGTGAAGTATCTTTATTATCAATTTCCCTTGCTAGGTTTGCATAATCCAACAAGAAAAGACCTTTCTATAAATGTTCCCTACCAAAACAAATGATATCTTTGTAAAAGAAGCAACATTCATTTACAAGATTGAAAAAAATACATCTATAACTAATCTGGATACAGAAATGTTTTTCTAGTAATAGACGACACATAATAACAACCCGTTAACACCCTGATCATCCCAATTGGAAATGTGAGGTGGTAGTCCCTGACAGCTACAACAGCAAGTCCGGCTCCGTTGGCTGCTCATAGATCTACCTCCCTCGGTAAATCTTCCTGAATCTACTTGGTTCTTATATTTGTATACATATGTGTGCACCAAAATCTATATCTAATAGAAATTTTTTAGAAATAGATAGATTTCATTTGATAAAAAATGTACCTGAAGAATCCCCTTGCTTCTTAGGATGGGTGCAGTTTTTCTTCCAATGGCCCTTCTTGACAAATGAGAAACAGACAACCTCTTGTTCCCTTGCCTCCCCTTTGATTATATTTTTCTTGGAAGGTCATGAAGCATTGGTATTAAATCTCATTGCCTTCCGTTTCCTCTTTTTCACCATAATTATAGAAGGATTTTCATGCTTCCTATATTTGTGCACATGGAGAATGAGGGTAAGACAATCAGATAGAGACTTCTCAATGTTGTTCATATTAAAATTAACAACAAAGATAGAGAATCTCTGAGTGAGTGATGAGAGAATGAGATCAGTACCCAGTTCTTGAGGGAGTTTAAACCCTAGAACCTCCATGCACTCAATATAGCCAATGAGCTTGACTAAATGAGGCCCAGTTGGGGAAACCTCTCCAATCTTACTCTGAAGGAGTTCCATGGATATCTCAAACTATTCTTGTCTTTCTCTCTCATGTTAAAGACCACATAGGTGCTCGAGCATACTATATGAATCCATGTTTTCATGAGACTTCATGAGATCACTAGACATTGATGATAACATCCAACATTGAATGTTGACCACATCATTAATATGTTTCTCACAGACCAAGAACTCTTCGTCACTTACCTCTTGGGTAGGTGGATTAGGTAATGATGACTCTAGCATGTCAGACTTCTGTTCATGGCATAGAATAACCCAAAGATTTATTAACCATTCCTAAAAGTTACTGATAGTGAGTATTTTGTCTTTATCCAGAATTGATCACATGTATAGTGTTGTTGAAGTGTTTTTCATTTTATTCTACAATTTAAAGAGAAGATCATTAGTAATTTCTTGATTAAATTTAATGAGAAATAATAAATTAATATTATTAAGTCTCCCACTATTTTATCAAGTCCCAATGGCCCTCACCATTGAACTCAGAATGTCCAATTTCCATGAAATTATATTTCCAAGGATCCATATTCCCCTTCACATAACCAAAAAAATGGTTGGTAAAGATATTTAAAGGTATTTAGGTAGGCAGGTCTTTGTCAACTATGAGTATGAAGCTCCGTGATATGTTGAGTGGACTCCCCAATCCTGAAATCCTAAATTTGGATTTCGTCAACTCTTTCCTCCAATATTACACCATGTCTTGAAAGGGATACTCCTCTTGATGTATTATGGTTAAGTAAACCCAAAACCTTTCATAAAGGATTCGTTTATAAAAGTAAGTGTCCCAAAAAGGTTTGGTCAGACAAATAGTTTTATCATGTTTTTCCCTTAATCAAGTAACAAAAGGCATGGTTAGACATAATATTTTATTTTCGGAATTTTTATCTCTTTTGTGTGAATTTATTATTATCATTATCACATGCTTGTTAATATTAAGTGGAAGTTACTTCAGTGATTAACCATGTCTTGATAATATTTACACATAAGCCTGGTTTATTTATGTTATTTCTTGCATTCTTGTTTAATTCATTAATTATGTGATCGTGAAAACACATCTATAATGATAAACCATGAAACTGAACGAAATAAAATAAATCAAAGGGTATGATCATGAGATTTTCTAATGGTTAGTTTATTTGGCAGTTGATAAAATATCCCTGAACTTCGGGTGAAACAACTTTAAACTTTTGGGTTTGTGATTATAGTTTTCCACTTATCCACCTCTGTATGTCCTAATATTGGTTTCATCTTGGATCTAGCTTGAACAATGTCCACTAGATTTAATGTTCCATCCATTACATAGGCTTTTAAACTCGAATGCAGTTGAGGGGTAAAAGGGGGGGTTTACATTAATGAAACCATGAGTGCACAAACCCTATATATTAATGAGTAGAGATGGCTTGCAGGACAACAAATAATTCAATAAATAAATTAAAATGAATCCAATCACATAAAAAAGGTCTCGGTCTAGCTCATGATCACCCACATACAAGCAACAAGTTAATTATTTAATAAAACTAGTATTCAATTTATTAATCCTTGTTATTAAGATAAATTATGCTTGAATCTATTATTTATTATCTTTAATTAATAAATCCTTGTCTCTTAGTCCTTTTCTAAATTTACTTGAGATTCTCATAATTGTACATAAATGTACCATGGATGTAAGCTGCTGAATAACTGTTCAAATCTACCATACATGTATTATATTTTTATACTGTTTTACTCTTCTGACGTATGACATAAATGATGCTTCAATACATATAGTGACAACCTGTAGTACGATTTATACATGATAAGTATTTCTAAACATTACACAAACATTAAAATTTTATCTTTTTATAATTTGGTAAAGTACAAAGCGTGTAGTTCTGACTACATGGTGTGTACTACCTTCATTGTCTTTCCTGAAGTACATGCCTAGGGACTCAGGGTGTGAGGTGTACTTCAAAAATTTTAGAGTACACGACATGTATAGTTGGTTACATGCCATGTTATCTTTGTATTACACAGTTACCAGTCGGCTTAACCGTGTATGGAATACGCGGTTTGGCCCCTGAATCGAAGAGACTACACACTGTGTCCAGTGGGCCACACAGTGTGTAATTCAGTAAGTGTGTGCCTATCTATCCTGGTCAACACGTGGTGTATAATTAACAACACCACATGTAATAAATGCATACAACTTTAGTAATTTATGAATTACTCCTGATGCGCTGAACATGACTACATGGCGTGTAGTCCAGATTACACAGTGTGTATGGTAGATAACACAATGTGTAAGTTCGAACACATGGTGTGTACTTTTGTGTAACATGGGAAGAATCATCAGCGCCTCCTAATGAGTTCTCCACTTTAATTTTGATTAAAAAATAATTTGTTTTTATGAAATCTATGAGAAATTAGAATAGGTAGAACAAATCTTGAAATTCAAATTACAAGAATGATAAAATTTTAATTCAAAAACTAAATTAGTAAAACATAAATCATCAAAAAATTATTAAAATAATTATAAAGTATGATGTAACTTCTCTAATACCACTTGTAGGTTACGGCCACATCAGAAGCACAATTGGGATGAATACCAACTTTAATTTTTACCATGATCAATGATTATTCTGGGATCAATACGATGATGAAATCCAGTCTCCACAGCATAGAATCCAAGATTTAGATAAAGAAGAAAGAGGCCTGAAACTTTTACAAAGGATCTTGAACATCATGTTTATAATTAATTTAATTAATTTCATTAAAAATAGAATACCTGGATCTTTGGTATTTTTTTGATGATTGCTGATCATCCAGAATGAGCCTTCCGAATTGTCTCGTTGCACTTGTGAGGATCTAAAAAAGAATCCATCTAGAGGTGATCCACACATGCTCTGATGGCCTCCAATCGACACCCCTCATTCTCCGGGTGCTAGAACGGTGAAGCGAGTGTCATGTGTTTGTCATTCATGATCACTTTTCTTCAGTCCTGATGAACACCTCTCTTTATTGAGAGGGTAAGGAAGATGATTTTAGAGAGAAAACATTTAGCTGAAAAATTCTCAATTAACTAGATGTGAAGTTCGGTACATAGTATAATATACATACATGTATATTTATTAACATTGGGATTCCATTACAATATTTAATTGCGTAACAGAAATTAAATACATTCATAACCTTAGAGAAAACTCATGCTTTTAATAATAATATCTTGTCATTATTTATGGTTCTCCAACTTGCGTAAACTTGAATTATAAATAAAATTCCGCATCACAAAATAATATAATCATTATTATTGTTTTAACTTGTGAAAACTAGTTAAATAATTATTTACTATCATACATAAAATTATTTTACTATCGGACCAGCCTTGGTCCACTCAAACTCCACTTCCATTTATTGAACACCCGAATAAATAAATAAATAATTCATTATCTTAAAAATATATTTTATTTACAAACTAATAAATAAATATTTATTAAATATTCAATAAAATAAATAAATATATTTTACCCACAATCTGGTGAGTAAATATTTATTTAATTTATGAAATCATTTTAGCTTGATTAAAATTATTCCATAGTTTTGAAAATAAAATTTATTAATTAAATTCAAATATAATATAACTGAGACCACTTGAAACACTTATTTTGTGACCCACTAGGATTATTTATTGTTGTCATTAGGTGGGATTGCCTAAAGTCTAAGAATACTATCTATAAATTCATCAAGGAATCCAAGAGAAATAACTTAAAGGCACAACAATAACATCCACATATGAATTCTCACTATGTAATACAATCCCTTTGTCTTAATATATCATCAATCTGGTTTTATGATTGTGTCATCATTCTTTATGCTTGATACATCGTTCTATGACTACTTGAAATAAACTCATCGTTACACCATGTCCATGGAATTTCATGTGACATTTGTATTTCAATTAAATGGTTGAGATATCCTCTTTAATAAATGTAAGGGACAAATCCTTTCTCGACTTATCCATTAATAACATGCCACTCGTGATGCACCCAATGTACCATACTTCCCTCCAACTGTATGCGTGAAATTTTTTTAGTAAATAAAATTGTACGAGTCATGACACATATTAATGATAATATTAAAGTCTAAGGATCATTACACATGCTCGGATATAGGAATATATTATGACACCAAAACATGAGGCATTCTTACATGAGGGTTTTTTATCATAATATCTTATCTTGGGGATTACCATGTGAGAACTTTATAAGAGGAAGTATCATCTGCTTACGAGTACTTGCACCTGATGGTCTATATTCTATGTGTCCCATAATATTATGTCATCTAACGACATAACTATATTTAAAAATATTGTTATAGAATTTCAAGGTTCTCATCATAGTGAGGAACTTCCATGACCTTACCAATGAAAAAAAACTCTAGTACATTATTAAATAATAGTAATTCAGAAAAATGAACAATATTTAATAAGATGTTTAATATTTAAATATATTAAATATCCATGTAATCAAAGTAAAAATAGTTGGTTCTAAGACACCAACTCTATCAAAGATGATTAAATAAAAATAATATAATAATAATGTATGCATAAAAAAATAGTACAATCTAAAATTGAATAATAATAACTTGTATAATTTCAATAGGAAAAGATAAATTGAAAGAAATAATTCACATTTACTTATGGGTATTTGTGTAGGTTCCGGGCGCAGCGGAAGCGTGTTGGTGGGTTTTCCCAACTTTAATTTTAACGTTAAACAACGTTCAATCCAAGATCCGTCATGATATAAAATGCCGAATCTTCGGAATTGAACGAAGAATGAAAAGAAAAGAAGAGTCCCGGAACCCTTGAGGAGGATCATCATATGTTGATTATAATTAATTTAATTAATGCATAAGAATTACCTCGTTGGAATTATTTCTTCGTTGATGTGTTCGGTCATGATTCGGTGATCCGTCGTTGTGTCGTAGAATCCAAGTGTAGGATTCCTCTAGCGGTGATCCACACGTGTGTTACGTATCTCCGGACGTCGCCGAAGGGATCTTCGGGTGCTAGCGTGGAAGAACCTTCGCTTGTGAAGTCCACCTTCGACTGCCTTGATCCGATGGAGGATCTTTCTATCGTAACTTGAGTGCGTTCTTGGTGGAAAGGTAATTCTCTCTTTGGCTTGAGAGTATTTCCAAATCCGTTGTGCACAACAATGGATCTAATTCTATGAGAATAATGTAATTGGGATTATAATACATAGAATAATAAAATAAAGTAATTGCCCGAAAGCATTTAATCATTTCATTTAATTCTTAGTAATATCACATGTCTTAATAATGACAGTTGACCATCATTATTACTTGACATGCACCCAATGTATTACATTTAATATCATTTAATTAAATAAACAATATTTTCTCACGAATCCTGAAAAACAAACTACAGGGCGTGTATATAAATATACATGGCGTGTACTTTTATTTTTTCATTTTATTTATTTCCTCCACCATATTTATTATACCTTGAGTAATGACTATTTATTTCTCAAATAAATGTAACTTTATTACTCGCTAATAAATATATATTATTTCACCCACACTATATTCTCTCGAATAACTAGTGTCGAAACAAATGCGATCAGGCATCCTTAAATAATTATTAAACCACAGTCGGGAATAATATTTATTTAACTTGTTAAATTAATATTTAACTGAGATACATGGACACACTTACTGTGTGACCCTCTTGGCCTCTTTCTCATTGGCATTAGGCTGAGCCTGCCTAAAGTCCAAGGTTAGTGTCTAGTAACACGCCAAGGGAACCATAGAGAAAGAAGATAACGCCGCAATGACATGTCACCTCCTACGAACGCTTACCATGTAATATAAACCCTTTGTCTCGATATGTCCAATCAAGCGGGTTGCATGCTAGTGCCATCAACCCATTGCTTGATTATTCTTTCTTTGACTTCCCGAAATTGAACTTGCCCATACCTTACCAAGGCCATGGATTTATTTAGGCTATATCAATTCCATCAAAGGTCCTGAGATATCTACTTCTGTTATGGAACGAAAGGGACAAATCCTTTCTCGCATTATCTATTAATGCGGTATTATTCATGACGCACCCATCGTATCCTACCTCACTGCAAACAGTGTGTCGTCACAGTTTTTGTCAATACATCTAAGTGCGTGAGTTGTAATACCCATTAATAATAATCTTAAAGTCTAAGGACCAATACACACGTCCGTAGATAGGAACATCCAATGACACTATGAAATGTGGATTTCCTTCTGGCGGGTCTCGTTCTCATAATATCCTCCTGGATATTACCAAGGGCGCACACCATGAGAAGGTGCCTCAAAGTATTATGAGTCCTCACCCCTAATGACTTATATTATTTGTGTCCCTCAAATAATATCACGCAGCCATAGAACATACATTCAAGAACAGTGTTATGGCACTTCCGGGTTCTCATCATAGCATGGATCCACTACGACCCTTTAATGAAACAGCTGTCCTTAGGACATTATCACATGACATGTCATGCAGAAGAACAATCAATATGTGATAAGGGTTTTATTTAATGAATAAAGTAAAAAGTAGTTGGTTCTAGACCATCAACTCCAACATACTCCCACTTGGACTAGAGCCAACTGCTAACAACCTTTAACCTGGTAGCTCTCACATGATATTCATGCTTCTGCTGAGATATGCCTTTAGTCATAGGGTCCGCCACATTCTCTTCCGTGGACACTCTGCTCAATGAAACTTCACCCCTTTGATAGAAATCCCTCAAGAGGTGATACTTCCGGAGTATTTTCTTTGTCCGTTGATGTGAACTTAGTTCTTTTTCAAGATCCAACGCTGCAGTATTATCACAATAGAATGTAATGGGATCTTTACTGCTAGGCACCACATCAAGCTCCTGGACAAAGTTCTGAATCCAAACAGCTTCTTTGGATGCATCAGAAGCCGCTATATACTTGGACTCCGCTGTAGAATCGGCGACAACTGGCTGATTTGAACTCCTCCAGCTCACATCTCCTCCATTGAGACAGAAAACATATCCAAATTGCGACTTCAGATCTTTCTGATCTGTTTGAAAACCAGCATCAGCATACCCTCTGATGAAAAGATCCCCATCTCCTCCATACACCAGGAACATATCCTTAGTTCTTCTCAAATACTTAAGGATAGTCTTAACTGTAGTCCAATGTTGTTCTCTTAGATCTGCTTGATATCTTCCTACCATGCTCAGTGCATAGGCAACATCAAGCCTGGTACATAACATGGAATACATGATGGATCCTATAGCCAAAGCGTATGGGATCTTACTCATCCTATCTTTCTCTTGTTGTGTCTGGGGACACATTTTCTTAGAAAGATGTAATCCATGTGACACAGGAACCAATCCCTTCTTGGATTTTTCCATACTAAATCTCATTAGTATCTGGTCAATGAATGCACTCTGACTTAGTCCAAGAATCCTCTTGGATCTGTCATGAATGATCTTGATCCCTAGAATGTAGGATGCTTCTCCTAAGTCCTTCATGAAGAAACACTTGTTCAACCAGTCCTTAACTGACTGTAAGGCTGGTACGTCATTTCCAATAAGCAATATGTCATCAACATATACCACTAGGATGACGACCTCATTCCCATTAAACCACTTATAAACACATGGATCACATTCGTTCTTAATGAAACAAAATTCTTTTATGGATTCATCAAATCGAATGTTCTATAACCCGGATTCTTGCTTCAATCCATAAATGGATTTTTGCAACTTGAAAACCCGTTTGGCTTCACCTGGTGTCACAAACCCTTCTGGTTGTGTTATATAGACATCTTCCTGAAGGTTCCTGTTAAGGAATGCTATTTTGACATCCATCTTCCAAATCTCGTATTCATGGTAAGCTGTTATGGCAAGTATGATTCTTATGGATTTAAACATGGAAACTGGTGAGAAGGTTTCATCATAGTCAATTCCTTGACGCTGTCTGAATCCTTTATCCACTAGCCTTGCTTTGTAGGTGCTAACTTGACCTTCCATTTACAGCTTTCTTTTGAATACCCATTTGCATCCAACATGCTTTACATCAACTGGCTCATCGACCATAACCCAAACTTGGTTTTGATACATGGAATCCATCTCAGAATTCATAGCTTCTAGCCATCTTGCAGCTTCTGATCTTTCTACGGATTCCTTGTAGGAGAGAGGTTCATCATTGTCCAACAATAATGATTCACCATCCTCGGTGACTAGGAATCCAAATCTCTCTGGTTCCCTTACGTCTCTTGAGCTCCTACGTAGTATTTGTGTTTCTGGAACCTCTTCCACGGGGACCTGTGGAACTTGTTCCTATACCAACTCCTGTGTATCTTGATCATCAACTTCATTGAAGTCAATATTTCTCCCACTATCCTTCTTGAGGATGTGCTCCCTCTCAAGAAAGATGGTTTGTCTAGCGACAATCACTTTCTTTTCTTGAGGGTTATATAGGTAATATCCTTTCGTTTCCTTGGGATATCCTATAACGATACACTTTGTGCCCCAGGGTGCTAGTTTGTTGCCCGATAAGGCCTTAACAAACGCCTCGCATCCCCATACACATGTGTGCGACAATGTGGGTTTCCTTCTATTCCATAACTCGGATGGAATTCCATTTTCTGCCGTAGTTGGTACTCGGTTTAATTTGTATGCTGTAGTTTGTAATTCATATCCCCAAAAGGATAATGGAATATCTGCAGGACTCATCATCGACCTCACCATGTCCAACAAGGTGCGGCTCCTCCTTTCACTAACACCATTCCACTGTGGTGTATAAGGATGAGTGAGCTGAGATAGAATCCCAGACTCCCGTAGAAGATTGATGAACCCTTGGTTCAGATATTCTCCACCTCGATCCGATCAAAGCTTCTTTATCTTCTTACCAAGCTAATTCTATACTTCATTTTTTAATTCCTTAAATTTCTCTAAGGACTCTGACTTATACCTCATTAAGTAGACAAAGCCATATCTACTCAAATCATCAGTAAAAGTAATGAAGTAAGAATATCCACCTCTAACTTCTGCTGGAAATGGTCCACACACATTCGTGTGTACCAATCCTAGAAGCTCTGTGGCCCTTTCACCTTGTCCACCAAAAGGAGGCTTGGTCATTTTTCCTTGTAAACAAGCGTGACATCTATCATGTGGTTTTAGCTCAGTAGAGTCTAAATATCCATCTTGGAAGAGCTTTGTCAAACTCTTCTCGTTCACATGACCAAGGCGGTGATGCCATAACTGGGTGATGTATGAGTCATATGAGTTTGTTTCGTTATCGATTTCCAACACTTGGTTTTCGTAATTCAATACATACAAACCATTATTTAAATGTTACATACCATAACATACGTTGTTCTTATAAAAGAGACAACCCTTATTTCCAAATTTGAAAACAAATCCATCCATATCCAAACAAGATACAGAAATTATGTTCTTTGTAACACTAGGCACATAATAACAGTTGTGTAAAACCAAAATCTTTCCAGTCGGCAATGAGAGGTGGTAGTCACCAAGATCCAACGTAGCCAGCCTTGCGCCATTGGTAGCTCGAAGATCCACCTCTCCTCTGGTGATCTTTCTAAATCTACTTGGTTCCTGCATTTGAATATAGATGTGAGCCCCACAAGCTGTATCTAATACCCAATGTATAGAAATAGAAAGATTGCACTCGATAACAAATGCACCTTTAGTGTCCCCACACTTCTGGGTCGAGTTCCTCTTCCAGGGGACCTGGTTGCCACATGCAAAACACACTTCTTCCCGTTTCTTGCCCTGCCTCTGGATCTTCCCCTTCTTGGAGGGACGGTGCTCTGGGGCTTCAGACCGTTTATAAGTCATTGGATCCTTTTCCTTTTCCTTCCTTTTCTTGTTCACCATAAGGACTGTAGGTTTTTAACGCCCCATGTCTTTATCTACCTGGCGAATCAAGGTCAGAAGCTCCGACAGACTCTTCTCATTGCCGCTCATGTTATAGTTGACAATAAAGCTAGAGAAGTTCTTGGGAAATGATGATAGGATGAGATCTGTACGCAACTCATCCATGAATTTAATCCCTAAGATGTCCAAGTGTTCAATGTAGCCAATAAGCTTGACTACATGAGGCCTAGCTGGCGCAAACTCTCCAAGATTCATGGTAAACAAATCATTGGAGATATCATACCTCTCTTGTCTCGCCTTCTCTTGGTAGAGATCTTTAAGGTGAAACATCATTCTATACGCGTCCATGTTTTCATGTTTCTTCAATAGCTCATTAGAAATGGCTGATAGCATGAAACACTGGACATCTGTGGCATCATCCATGTGTTTCATGTAGAGAGATAATTCCTCATCACTAGCCTCTTTCCCAGGCGCAAATGGAATAGGCTCTTCCAGCACATATAATTTCCTTTCGTGGTGAAGGACGACGCGTAAACGCCTCTGCCACTCTTGGAAATTGGTGCCGGTGAGAAGGTTTTCTTTTTCGAGTATGGTGCGCAATGATATATTTGAAGTCATTTTCTTACCGTTTCTACAAATTAAGATGAGAAAAGGTTTAGTACTTTATTACAAAAATTGAGACAAATAATTAAATTAATACTTATTAGTCTCCCACTATTTTATCGAAATCCAATAGCCCTCACCATTGACTTCAGAATATTCTGTTGCATGAATATTCTAGTGGCAAGGATCCATATTTCCCTTCGCATTACCCCAACTAGGGTTGGTCAAGAAACTTGAAGGGTTTTAGGTAGGCATTCCAAATGCCAACTGCATTAACTCGCAGCTCCTTGATCCGTTGAGTGGACTCCCCAATCCTGAAATCCTTTTTGGATTTCCTCAACCTTTGCCTCTTGGTCACACCAAGTCCTGCTGTGGCAGTCAACCCTTGATGCGAACCAAGTCATGTCAACCCAAAAACTTGAATTATAATTCCCTGATAATTGAAAGCACCCCAACCAGGGTTGGTCAAACACTTTGAACTATCGTTCGATTCTAACCAAGATTATGGAAGGCTATGCCGACTTAATATTTATTTTGAGGGATGTTATCCTTATACGTAAATTTCCATTTTATTATCTTTGATTACATGCTTTTTAATATTAAGTGGGATATAATTAAGTGATTAACCATGTCTAAGATAATATTTACGTATAAGCCGGTTTTATTTTAGTTCCATCTTGCATGCTCGTTTAATTCATTAATTGTGTGATGGTGACAACACACCACAATAAATAAACTATGCAACTGAAAGAAATAAAATTAATGGTATGATCAGGAGTTTTCTATTGGTTAGTTTATCTATCAGTTGATAAACTAACCCAAGACCTAAGGGAGAAACACCTTGAACCTTTCGGGTTCGTGTTTATAGCTTTCCACCTATCCACCTTTGTATCTCCTTGGATTGGTTTCACCTTGTCTCCTGACTTGAGCCGCCTCCACTAGCTTGGGATCTCCATCCATTACATATGCATTTATCTCACATGCATGTGAGGGGTAAAATGGGTTTTTACATAAAATAATCCTTGGGCGCGCAGGCCCTACATATTAATGAGGAGATGGCTCGCAGGCCAACAAATTTTATTTAAATAAATAAATTAAAAGAAACCATTCACATACAAAGGTCTCGGTCTAGCTCATGATCATAGATACATGCAACGATATTTACGCATAAATAAAACTAGCATTCAATTATTTAATCGTTCTTGTTTAAGATAAATCACGCTCGAATCAATTAATTTTCTTTAATTAATCAATCCTTTTATCTTAAATCCAATTTCTAAATTTCCTTGAGATTCTCATCCATCATAATTTTAAACAAATAAATTCATTTAAAATTATCCTTGTACGTAACTTGTACCTTGGAGGCAACCTAGTGAATTCCCATTTATTACGAAGATGTTAAATTAAACACATATATATAAAACACCTATCACGTGTTGTGCCTCAGCTTTACGCCTGCACCATGGTTCACGTCTGAAGGGTTTGTATAATATAATAATAAATTTTAATAAATCTACGTAATTTGGGTGAGTACATGGCGTGTAGTTCCGACTACATGGCGTGTACTTTTCCTCACCGTCCATCCGAAGTACACGCCCGTGGATAGGGCATGTTAATGTACTTCGGAAATTTTCGGAGTACACGACGTGTATAGTGGGACACACGTCGTGTAGTTTCCGCGTTACACGGTTTCTAGCCGGGCAGGCCGTGTACAGAGTACACGACCCAACCCTGACCCGAAGGGACTACACACCGTGTTCATTGGACCACACGGCGTGTATTCCGGAAACCGTGTGCCACCTATTTCTGGTCAACATACGGTGTCTTAAATTCTTTGAAAGAATCCAATACACGGCCTAATATGGCAGATCAGTCAATACATTGAACCTAGACTACACGGCGTGTACTTCTGAATACACGCCGTGTATTCTGGTGTTATACAGACAGAAACGTTTGGCTCCTCTGGATGAGTTCCTCTATTTTATTTTAATCAAAATTAAAAGAAAAAATCATTTCTGTGAGGTGAACGAGAAATGAGGGAGGAGGAATAGATCTCGATATTCAGATTTCCAGAATGATTAAACTTGAATTGAAATAACTAAATTATTAAATACATAAATTACCAACGAAAAACTAAATAATTATAATCAATGATATGACACCTCTGATACCACTTGTAGGTTCCGGGCGCAACGGAAGCGCATTGGTGGATTTTCCCAACTTTAATTTTAACGTTAAAAAACGTTCAATCCGAGATTCGTCACGATATAAAACGCCGAATCATCGGAATATAATGAAGAACGAAAAGAAAAGAAGAGTTCCAGAACCCTTGAGTAGGATCCTCATATGTTGATTATAATTAATTTAATTAATACATAATAATTACCTCGTTGTAATTCTTTCTTCGTTGATGTGTCCGGTCACGATTCAGTGATCCTTCGTTGCATCGTAGAATCCAAGTGTAGGATTCCTCTAACGGTGATCCACATGTGTGTCACGTATCTCCGGACGTCGCTGAAGGTATCTCCGGGTGCTAGCGCGGAAGAACCTTCGCTTTTGATGTCCACCTTCTACCGCCTTGATCTGGTGGAGGATCTTGCTCTCATAACTTGAGGGCATTCTTGGTGGAAAGGGAATTCTCTCTTTGGCTTGAGAGTATTTCCAAATCTGTTGTGCACAACAATGGCTCTAATTCTATGAGAATAATGTAATTGGGATTATAATAATTAGAATAATAAAATGAATTAATTGCCCAAAAGCATTTAATCATTTCATTTAATTCTTAGTAATACCACATGTCTTAATAATAACAGTTCACCATAATTATTACCTGACATGCGCCCAACGTATTACATTTAATACCAATTAATTAAATAAACAATATTTTCTCACGAATCCTAAAAAACAAACTACACGGCGTGTATATAAATATACACAGCGTGTACTTTTATTTTTCATTTTATTTATTTCATCCACCATATTTATTAGACCTTGAGTAATGACTATTTATTTCTCAAATAAATGTAACTGCATTACTCGCTAATAAATATATATTATTTCGCCCACACTATATTCTATCGAATAACTAGTGTCGAAACAAATGCGATCAGGCATCCTTAAATAATTATTAAACCACAGTCGGGAATAATATTTATTTAACTTGTTAAATTAATATTTAACTGAGATACATGGACACACTTAGTGTGTGGCCGTCTAGGCCTCTTTCTCAGTGGCATTAGGCTAAGCCTGCCTAATGTCCAAGGTTAGCATCTAGCAACATGCCAAGGCACCCATAGAATGAAAGTGATGTCAAAAATCCTCTAAATAATATTATAAATCATTATCATACCCCCCATACCTCCCCAATCTCAACCATTGAAAGGATCAAAAGGCCCATTTCCATTTCTCAAACTTATCTATTGGGTCAATCCCCTTGACATTTGACCATATTATAATACTAGACCACTACTGCCTGTGCTACTTATAGATGATGACTAGGATTCATTCCTATTAAAAAATGAGAATCCCAAAAACTACCATCTTGGAATGATTTAAATTTTTATTTAATTAATTACATTTTAAGTTCCCAAATTCACCCCAATTTTATCAAAAAAAAACATGCATGATTCATGTACCTCTCTCGGGTCTCTACCCTTCATACAGAACCACCTCACATTGTCATTTTGTAAGCTCAGATTCCTTGGATAAGATCATGGAGGACCCAAAAATTTCTTGTACTAGTTGGTATTTGTGAACTATGTCACACACATCGATAAACTAGAACTGCCTCCATACCAACCCATGCAATCCTCATAGTGAAAATATTTGAAATCCATCTAATCCTTCAATGAAAAACTTGGATACCACTATGTCATGACCCCCTCCTTCTATAGTTACACCTACTATGTCAGTAATGAAATAAGATCCATAATGAACCTAAAATCCTACCATCATTAGGTTGGAGGTTAGCAACTAAAACCAAGGGTATAAAAAATTCTCACATATAGATGGAATTACCCTCTAAAAAATAAGCATAAATAGATAGGATAAATAAAAAAATTAAACTCCATTGAATAATATAAATTTAAACCAAAATCATCCCAAATTTATGAAAAAGATTGACAGATACAAATACGAGTCTCAAAAAGAAAACTAAAAGTTAGATTATATGAGAATAACATAACAAAAACTCAAAAACCCAAGCTAGTAATGATGAAATCGGTTCTCAAAGTCCAATTGGAAATGTAAAAAATATTTTTCATATAAAGAGTTTGAGTATAACATGTATACTCAATAGGATCATATCTGATGTCTCTCATACACCTGTGAAAAGAGCATATTAATTCACTAGTGGATGAAAATAAGAACCAAATTGCACCAAACCATGTCAACTAACCAAACCCATATTCATCATAAAAAACTCACCAAATAATATATCCAATATAATAGTTATAATGGCCAAGAATTTTATAAATTATTTTCCATTTTTACTTAATAAATATATTATTAAAATTGTAGTTATAGAAAAAACATGAAATATTTGGTTAATTTGGATTGTTATGAAATATAGCACGTCATATTTAAAAGACTAGTATGCATCGTAATGTTATACATCTTGGGTTGATCCTACCCTCACACCATAAATCCAATGTTGGTTTGAGGGGAGTTTCCAAATTTATATGCATATAAATATAAGAATATCACTTTAAAAACCCAATCTTGTTTTTCTCCTGTGACACAGCCGATGGTTTAGGTTATGGCTGAACCCTTCCCTCTTTCTCCCCAATCTCAATTTTCACAAAAATTATTGTCCTATGAGAATGATGTTATTTTGGTTCAACTTTCTTCCCTAGAGTTCATTCAAGGTTCTAGGATGATGGATATCTCCTTGGTTTCTCATTTCAGGAAGCGCCTCCCCTCAATGAATGTCTTTGATAGATTCATTTCCATTACATGGAAGTTACATGAAAAAGAAATTATCAGGGTTCTTGATTCGAGTCACATATTAATCCAGTTTGAAAATGAAGAAGTCATCATCCACACTTTGTCCAATGATCTGAGAGTTTATTTAGTTTTTCCATTTTCCCTAGTTAGACTATCTCCAACCCGCACTATTTTAGCATGAAAACGCTAAAATAACACAGTGAATCTGGTCCACCCAAGTGAAATTTTCAAGACAATTTTGAAGTAAAACTACAGTAACACACTATATTTGAGTCACCATTATTCATGCACTATCTTTTTTTCAATATTTAGCACAAAATATGGCGCTGGATGGAGATCCTTCCACTATTTATATGTTATTTTAGAGTAATGGGTACTGCATTTTAATGATTCGCATTGGAGATGATATTAGATGGTCATTTGATTTTCACATATAACACAATTCTCCTGTGATAGTGATCTGGATATCTCTTCCTAGCCTTCCCCTAAATTTTCAAAATCCAGAGATCATTCGCTTGATTAGAAATATTGTGGTACATTTTCTCTGCTCAGACACCCTTACCTACACAGCTTTTCATGTGGTCTGTCTGAGGATTTGTATTGAAGTTGATGTCTCTAATACCCCACTGGATTAAATCTTCATTAATGTTAGGGGAAAACTAAAGTGGTATCAAAATTTATTCTATGAATCATGGGTTTTTATTTATTCAGTTTTTTGGCATCTTGGTTATGATGTTAGTAGATGTCGGTGTGGAGTAGTTTTCAATTCTCGTGAGGTCTCTCCTTCTATGGTAGAAGATGTAGGAAATACTAGACTCTCTAATTCTAGTATAGTGTGAAAATTGGATGAGGTGGACCCTCTATGATTTATCACGATAGGAATTCCTTCAATCACCCCGAAGGAATCGTTACAGAGAATTTCTAAACCATGAATAGAGGAGGTGGGTTGGGAGGTGGCCCACCAGGCTGGTTCGGTGTGGCTCGGGCTGGCGCGGGCCAGCGGTGTTTGGCTGGGGCACACGGGAGGCCGGTGGAGGTGCGGCCAGGCACGCAGGTGGCCATTGGTGGTTCGCCCCGCAGAGCCGGCTCGATCGAGGCACCAAAATGCTGCGGGGGCGGCATGGTTCGCGGAGCCGCGGGAAGCACGGACTTTGCCTGTGCCTTCATCGCCTTCAACACCGCTTCATTACCATGCCGAGAAACAGCACAATCAAGAGCATCTAAGGGTTCAGGCCATGTTGGTTGGGCCCGCACCCTCCACGTTTAGGGTGGTAACACTTGGCTCATCAAAGGGTAATAATGAAGAACAACTATTGTTTTACAACCACACAAAGATTCATTTCCAATCAGAAGAAGAGGGAAAGAAAAAAAGGAAAGTTACACAAAATAAACGCCCAACCATTGATTGTCGTTCGTCGTTCGTTGATGGAGTCGTAGAAAGTAGACTAAGAAGATCTTCATTCGTCGTGTCCTCCATGCACTCCCAAACCTGAGCTGGGTCAGCTCATTGACAACGATGTGGAAGTTGGTCGTTGAAGACATCTCATGACAGTTGAAGCTTCGAGGAAGAAGTTGAAGAAGGTCGGCGTTTTTCATCCTTCATCCTTCATTGGGATATGGGGCTCTTCGTTGGGAGATTTCTCCCAATAATCCTCCTCTCAATGATGCCACCAAAATGAATATGCCAAAAAAAATAATAGATTGAAATATCCTATTAATTTTTGTCACAATATTTAAATTGGACTAATTAATTAGGTAGGCTTCCCTTAATTAATTCAAGGGGTTGGCACAAGGAATTTATTATTGGAGGTGAAGAGGCTCTCCCTCATTAATGAGTGAGAGTTGAGAGGTTTTACACTCCTCTATCAATAGGGGTAGCCCCATGTGGTCCCTACGTCGTAACCTCTCGTGGGAGGTTATGTTTAAGTGGGCCCCACCACCATCACCTCTCAAGGGAGGTTAAGGTGTGGTGGTCCCACCTCCAACTTCCATGAGGAGGTTTTAACGACCAAACACCCACATAGTGGCTCAAATAAAATAAAGTAAAGCTCATTTTATTTTATTATTTTTTCAAGAAAACCCAAAAGCTATCTTTTAAACTCTACCGACTGTCGTCGATGTGAAAGTATTCTTAAGAGAATACTAACACTGCAAGTTCAACGGTGCCCTTGGATTTCAATTTCGAGAACTGGTTCCAAATTTATAAAAACTCAATCGTACGTTTACTGAACGTACCCAAACAAAACTTCAGAAATTGATTCCGGGCACATCGGGCCTTGGAATCATGCATTGTCAATTTTTGCAGACCCGTAAAAAATCCATGCATTTAAGAAAAAAAATTCCACGGAATTTATGGGTCTTTACATTCTCCTTACCTCAGGGATTTACATCCCTGTAAGTTACAACTCGAACTAAGGGAACAAATGGGGGTACTAAGCATGCATCTGAGCCTCCCGCTCCCATGTTCTCTCCAAGAGGTTCTTGTGCTACCAGCGAATGCGCACCAGAGGTATCGACTGTCCACATAGGACCCGCTCCTATCAATACCCAATCTTCCCTGAAACCTCTGTAAAAGTCCCCCCATCATCGACATCCAACTCTCCATGGTGGATGATGTGAGAAGGGTCATGCACGTATCTTCTCAATTGGGATACGTAGAAGACGTCATGCACCCGGTGCAACCGAGGTGAAAGAGATAATAGTTATGCCACCTATACAATCCTACTGAGGACCTATAATGGTCCGATGAATCTCAAAGATAACTTACCACCTCGACCAAATCTTTGTAGACCTCGTCGAGGTGAGACCCGTAGAAAGACATGCTCGCCATCCTCGAACTCCATAGGTCTCTGTCTCCTGTCAGCATAAGACTTCTACTAGCTCTGTGCAGTCGTCATCCTATTCTAGATGATCCGCACCTTCTCTTTGGTAGCATGTACCATCTCTGGTCTCACTAGTGCTGACTCCAAAGGGTCTATCCAGCACAAGGGTGATCTGCAAGGTCGCCCGTATAACGACTCAAAAGGTGTCATCCCTATGGTGGAGTGATAGATATTATTGTATGCAAACCCCACAAAAGGTAAGTGATCCTCCCAAATGTGACCAAAGTCGAGGAAACAAGCACAGAGCATGTCCTCGAGGTTCTGAATGGTCTGCTCAGTCTGACCATCTATCTAAGGATGGAAGGCAGTGCTCAAACGAAGCTACATCTAGAAATCCTCCTACAACCCCTTCCATAGTCAAGATGTAAAGGGTGAATCACGATCAGAGATAATAGTAGAAGGTAATCCATGTAGCCACACAATCTTCTGCACATATATGCATCCCAATATATCTATTTAACCCTTCTCTCTAATCGATAAGAAGTGGGTCGACTTGGTGAGTCGGTCAACGATCACCCAAACCGAGTCGTGACCCATGGATGTACGTGGAAGTCCTATCATGAAGTCCATAGATATCCCATCCTACTTCCACTATGGGACCTCTAAAGGATGAACCATGCCTGTTGGTACCTAATAATTCACCTTCAATTGCTAACAACTGAGGCATTGAGAGACAAACTACACTACTGCCTTTTTCATACCTGGTTACCCATGCTGTCGTCAGAGGTCCTGATACATTTTCGCCACTCCTGGATGTATCGCTATAGGGGAAATGTGGAACTCCCTCAACACTTCCTCCTGAAGTGACACTGGTACCATGGTACGTCCTCTGAAGAGGATGACATGCTCACCGCCTTCTGAAAATCATCAGGTACCTGCCCTGTGGATATCTGAGCACGTCATTTCTCACAGTCAGTGTCCCCATGTTGTGCTTCCCTGACTTGCTAAAGGAGTGGAGGAGTGACTGTAAGAGACTGAAGGAAGACTACTCCATCTCTATCCACAAAGGATATCTGTAAAGTAGCCAGCTGCTCGGTCGCCTCACCTAGCAGTTGTATATCAGACCCCCTGCTGTGTGCATCTGCAAAAATGTTCCCCTTTCCAAGAGTGTATACTATCTTGAATTCATAGTCCTAGAGGAAATCAAGACAACGTCATTGTCTCGGGTTCAGGTCCTTTTGAGAGAAGATATACTTGAGACTCTTGTGATCAGTGTAAATGGTAAAACGTTCGCCCATCAGATAGTGTCGCCACATATTCATGGAAAAGATCACTGCTTCTAACTCCAAGTAATGGGTAGAACAGTTCTACTCGTGATGTCTCAGCTACCGAGAACCATATGCGATCACTACTCGCTCCTGTATCAGTACACACCCGGGTCTGGTCCCTGATGCGTTGTAGTAGAATATGTACCCTATGCCTTCCTCTCGAAGCCTCAAGATGGGGGGTACTAGTCAGCCTCTACCTCTACTCCTGAAAGATCTGTCGGAATCTCTCCAACCATACGAAGGGTTGTCCCTTATTCGTCAAGGCTGATAGTGGTGCTGCAACTCTAGAAAAGTATGGCATGAACCTCAAGTAGTAACCAACCATCCTAGGAAACTTCGTACCTCTATCACACTCCTGGGTGGATCCCAAGAATGTACCTCCTCAATCTTTGCTAGATCCACTGCAACTCCAGCCTCTGAGATGACATGTCCCAAAAAGTGAACCTCTCGGATCCAAAACTGGCACTTCGAGAGCTTAGCATAAAGATGGTGCTCTCGGAGTGTGCCCAGTACTAGCCGCAAATGGTAGGCCTGCTCCTCCTCAGTAGTCGGGTAGATCAGTATGTCCTCGATGAAGACTATGGAAAATCGATCGAGGTATGGCTGTAAAATTCTGTTCATGAGTCCCATGAACACTGATGGAGCATTGGTTACACTGAAAGGCATAACCAAGAACTCGTAGTGGTCATACCGACATCTAAAGGTTGTCTACCACACATCCTCATCTTGAACTCTGAGCTGGTGATAGCATGATCCGAGGTCCATCTTTGAGAACTACTTTTCTCCCTTCAGCTGATCAAAGAGGTCATCAATCCTTGGGAGTGGGTACTTGTTCTTCACATTCACCTGGTTTAGGTGACGGTAGTCGACACAAATCCTCAAGCTCTCATCCGCCTTCTTAGTGAACAGAATTGGGGCTGCCAAGGGAGAAACACTGGTCCAGATGAATCCCTTCCCCTACAAGCCCTCTAGCTATACCTGTAGCTCGCAAAGCTTCACGGGAGCCATCCGATACACTGGGGTAGATATTAGTGATTTCCCGGGGTACATGTCAATGTAGAAGTCCACCTCTCTACGAGGATGTAGACCTGTGACATCATTAGGGAAAACATCCGCGTACTTGTCTACCACTACAGGATAAGTCGGACTCTCCACTTCAACTGCTCTGAGTGTAAGGCAAGCCAACTGATTAGTGATCCGTTTCACCCTCCTCCGAGTAAGTCTGTCATGTGCTACAAAGGCTCCCTTCTCACTGGTGAAGGTGAACCTGATCCCATCCATGTGGACACACCGCATATTGCACCTAATACAGTTGATCTGAGCATCAACTATATATAACCAGTCCATACCCAAGATGATATTGTAAGGCCTCAACGCTGCTACTAGAAGATCCTAGCCAATTCTCTTTCCTCCTAGAGTAAGCTCACACTACCGGAAGCAGTTTATAATCATCGATTCTGCTCCTGTAAGAGTCTCTAGCCGTAAGGATTGAGCCAATGGCTCCGTCGGAATCTCCGAGCTTCGAACGAGGGCAGTGGAAATGAAAGAGTGACTGGTACCTGTGTCTATAAGAACTATAGCTAAGGTGTAGTAGACATAGATCGTACCTCAAATCATATCTAGAGTGCCATGATCGTAAGCCTCAGCTGCCTGAAGCTGAGCTCTAGCCTTTCCACCTGCTCACATGCAGTCAGGTTGGACCTCTTAGGGTTGGTGGTGGTAACACCTCGAAACTTCACCCACCACTAACTGCTCGACTAGATCCTCTACCACGTCTGAATGCGTCCTGTAGACCGCCTTGATCGAATCTCTATGCTTTCCTGGGCGGTCCTTCGACCGTCTGCTGATCATTCGAACGTCGGGTTGGACAGTCACAAGCCATGTGACCATGCCCGCCGCATGAGTAACAATGCCCGCTCCTGGCATGTGTGTCTATGCCCCGGGTGCCCCATACAACTGATCCTGAGTCATGCAGTCATCCACCCGTGGGTCTGTTCCTCTTGGACCTCTAATACATCTGTCTACTTCCATCTACAGAAGAATCCACTGCATGTCGACTAGTGGTGGGTCTCACTGCTGGAGACCGCTCAGCAAAGGAACTCTCCACTAAGAGAGCTCGCTCCAACACCTCTGTCTACGTCGAGATGCTGAGGGAGATCATCGAAGCCCTGATCTCTCGCCACATCCCCTACTCAAATGTATGGGCCTTGAAGAATGGGTCTCATACTATATCTGTGGAGTATCATGAGAGGTCGATGAACCTCGCTGAGTATTGTTCCATGGTCATGATACCCTGTAGCAGGTGAGGTAGCTCCTTAATGCGCACCTCATGAAGAGTCGCTGGGAAAAACTCTACCCGGAACTGGCTCTCGGAGTCTGCCCAGATAAGCGTCATCTCGTCATGAACCTGAAGCATCAAGCTCCACCATCTGCCCGCTGATGCCTGTAGAAGACTAGCAGCAAGAATCACTATGAAGTATGTTGGTGTCCCTACCAGTCTAAAGACTCTCACCACAACCTCCATCCAATCCTCTACTGCCTGGAAGTCTATCTCTCCCCTAAAACTGGGTGGCCTCTGGTGCTGGAACTCGTGAAATGTGCTCAAGTGGTGTGCATCGTCTGCTGTTCGGGTTGGTGCCATCAGTGGCCCAATGGGGTGTGGTACCGCTGGTGGATCCACTGGAAAAGGGCCCTACACCGAGGCATTGTCGCTCGGTGGGCTGTCAGTGCGTACAACTCTCAGAACACTCACTGGTCATCGGAGGGGAGGCATTATGAAAGAAACAGATGCGACACGGTCAAAAGATTATACCTGGTGAGGTAACCCGGTTGAGAGGACTTAAATAAAACCTTTGAAAACACGCATGAAATCAGTGTTTTCATGCACTGAGTCAGAAATCATTAGTCAGGGTCCTGATGTATGGATTCGTTGGCCTCCGCACTAATACTGGACTCTATGAACTATGAACCACACTCAGTACCCTTAAAACTATTTCTTCATAGAAAATAAAGATCATAGTCTTAAGTTCTGCGGTATAAACTACTCCATTGATACCAATTTTTCACGACCCGTCCCTCGGGGCCCAAGCTGTGACTTCCCCAAGCCTGCATTCCATTGGCCAGGGGCTCGCGACCAGCACCAAAGGAATAAATCCCTAAACTGGGAAGGCATTGCCTTTATAACTTGAAAACGCACACAATAGAGTAAGAGCTAGAAGCAAATCACTAAGTAAAACTGTATACAAAAGAGTGCTGAAAAATAAAGGGTCTAGAATACAAGCCCAATAGGATAGTACAAGTACAACTAAAAAAGAAGTACAACTGAATAAAAGTAAAATAGCTGCTAAATCGTCCTCTGGGAAATCCTAACTGAAGGGTAGGTATAGATAGAATCCACAAAGCTCCACATCCATATGTATCCTCTGTGTAACATCACACCGTGTGGTCCACCTCTAGGTACTGTCCAGTCCTGCTACTCTCAGCCTCAGTCAGCGATGTCCATCGTCTGCAACCACCACAATGAGGTGCGGGCATAGCCCATGCAGGGGTGAGTATAACAATACTTAGTAGGGACCCTGAGACCCTCAAGGTCTCACAAAATATTACAAGGATAAATCACAAATTATGAAATCAATTGATAACCCCACTTAGGTATATGCCCATACATATACCTAAGTAATCAAGTAATCCATCTCAGTCATGTGGCAAACACAAAAGTTACTGACTCGACTCAACCATGATTTTATTCTAGGGGTAGTATCAATCTGAACCACCGGCTGCTGGAGAAATTCTCCTCTATCGAGTACAGTGGGCCTGCCGCATCACACAGAGGCGCTTCCCACTAACCTTGGACTGCTGAGGTACTTTTCATGTCGAGTACCATGGATCTTCCATGTCACACAGAGGCGCTCCCCACCGTGGGTCTACTACGCCACACAGAGGTGCTCCCCCTCATAGCCTACTGAGGTACTCCTCCTGTCGAGTACCGTGGGTCTGCTGCGTCACCAAGGCGCTCCCCATTGTGGGTCTACCATGACACCAAGGCACTCCCCACTGGGCCAGTAGAGTCAGTCTGAGTCAAATGGTTAGCAGTCGTCAGGTCTCATCCAACTCCAAGGTTCCCACACAAATGCACACTCGTCCCTGGTAGATCTGATCCACAAGCTACTGGTCAATGCTCCAACTACCATGAAGTACCACGAAGAAGTATCTCAATAGTCTGCCACATCATATAGGTCTCAACGCAATAGACTGCGCGTCAATCGGACACCCTGTCTGTGAATTATTAGTCTTTTAGTCCCGGGGGCCTGGTTGGATTCCTGCACGATCCAACCTGACCGTATCTCAACTAAACCCTTAACTCCAATGGGGTATACTCAAAGTGACCGTCGTGCTCCAAGAATACTATCACCGCTGATGGTTCATCAAACGATCGTCTGGTGCCAAAGATATGGCCAAGAGAAAGTAAAGGCCGGTAGTGGGCCTGAGTCCGGTCTGACCTGATCAGACCGACTCGGCCCATCTTAGTCTGGGCTGACCCGGTCTGGGTTGATCTGGTCAGACCTGTTGGGTCTTTTCTAACCCATTGTGTAGGCCAACCTATTAGGTTTGGCCAGGCCCGCTGGGCCCAGCCCAGTAGGTCGCGTGGGCAGTTCGGCCCAGGCTCGGGGCCGGTTTGACCTGGAGTGTTGCGAGGGCGCAGCCCGGTGTGGCTCGACCCGGAGGGCGCGGCGGAGCCAGTTCTTCCAGGGCGCCGCGGGGGGGGGGGGGGGGGGGACACCGGCTCGGCTGGGTGGCCATGAGGAGTCTGGGACGCCGGCTCGGTTTTGAGGCCGCAAGGGGGCTAGGACATCGGCTCGACTGGGTGGCCGCAAGGGGGCCGGTTCAAGGAGGTGTGTGGGGTGTGCGCAGAGGCCGGCAGGCGGGCCAGTTCGAGGAGGCGTGCGGTCAGGCAATCAGGCGAGCGGCTAGGTAGAGCACGACCAGGTGGGTCGGCGGGCGGCCACGCAGGGCGCAGCCTGTCGGGCACGCAGCTCGGGCAGGTAGGTCGGCGGGCGGCTCAGAGGTGGTCGGGCATGCCAGTTCGGCGCAGCTCGAGCCGTCGTGGGCCGGCGGTTTTCGGCCTGGGCACACGGGAGGCCGGCAGCGGTGCGGCCGGGAACGCAGAAGGCCGGCGGGGGTTCGGCCCATGAAGCTAGCTCGGTTGGGGCACAAGAACGCCACGAGAGTGGCACGGTTCATGGAGGCCATGGGAAGCGCGGCCTTTGCCTGTTCCTTCATCAACATCAACGCGGCTTTGTCTCCATGATGATAAAAAACACAAACAAGATCAGCCGAGGGGTAAGTCCTTGTTGTTTTTGCACGTACCCTCCACGTTTAGGGTGGTAACACTTGGCTCATCAATGGGTAAGAAATATGAACAACTACTGTTTTACAACCATGCAACGATTCATTTCCAATCCAAAGAAGAAAAAGAGAAACGGAAAGTTACACAAAATAAACCCCCTACCTTTGATCGTCATTCTTCGTTCGTTGACGGAGTCGCGGAAAGTATACGAAGAAGATAATCGTTTTTCATGTCCGCCACACACTTCCATATCGGCTCATTGATGACGATGTGGAATTCGTTCGTCGAAGACATCTCACGATGGTTGAATCTTCGAGGAATAAGTCGAAGAAGGTTGGCGTTCTTCATTCTTCGTCCTTTGTTGGGAGACGGGGTTCCTTGTTGGGAGCTTTCTCCCAATAATCCTCCTCTCAATTCTGCCCCCAAAATGAATATTCCAATGAAATAATAGATTGAAATATCCTATTAATTTTTTGGCACAATATTCAAATTGGACTAATTAATTGGGTAGGCTCCCCTTAATTAATTCAAGGAGTTGGAACAAGGAATTAATAAAGGGAGGTGAATATGCTCTCCATCATTAATGAGGGAGAGTGGAGAATTTTTACTCTCCTCCATCAATAGGGGTTAAGCCTCATGTGTTCCCCACATCGTAACCTCTCTGGGGAGGTTATGTTCGGGTGGTCCCTACCACCATAACCTCTCATTGGAGGTTATGGTGTGGTGGTCTCACCTCCAACTTCCATGAGGATGTTTTAACCACCCAACACCCACATGGAGGCTCAAATAAAATAATGTAAAGCTCACTTTATTTTATTATTTTTTTTCACAAAAATCCAAAAGCTATATTTTAAACTCGACCCACTACCGTCAAAGTAAAAGTATTCTTAAGAGAATACTGGCGCTGCGAGTTCAACGGTGCCCTCAGATTTCAATTCTGAGCATCGGTTCAAAAGTTATAAAAACTCGCTCGTACGTTTACTGAACGTACCCAAACAAAACTTTAGAAATTGATTCCAAGCACATCGGACCTCAGAATCATGCGCCGTCAATTTTCACAGACTCGTAAAAAATTATTTTATTTAAGAAAAAAAATCCACAGAATTTCCGAGTATTTACAAATAAACCAATGCATTATGGGTTTAATGGTATGATAATGATTAATGTGTTAGTTGAAACTTGATAAGCAATTAAAAAAATTATGATGATGATTGGTAGTTCAGACCCAAATAATAAATGATTGTTGTGGTAATAAAATTTTTATTTAATGTGGCATGTGATTAATTTTTATGTACTCATGTTCATGGTTACTATGAAATTACTTTATATGGGTATTAGTCTTAGTTATACTAAAATTCTTATATATAGGTCTTGATCATAGTTGTACTGAGACTCTTATATATAGGGCTTGGTCCAAATTCTGTAGAAATTATTATATATAACACTTGTGCTCGGTTGTGGTAAAATTATTATATATAGGTATTGAGCCAAGAAATTTTGTAATATATATAGGGATATTCCCAGTTCACTAGTATTTATTTTTGGGCTATACCCTGGGAGGGTTATAATAATGTTTATCATGGTTCTGTGACATACTTAGATATATCTAGTACTACAACAAAAAAGTTTTCATTGGCCCTAGGTGTTATGATATATCTTGAGGTTTGACAAGTTTATTTCATGATAAGTATTAATTTATTAAATTAGTAACCATGTTAATTATTTTCTTCATACACTATATACCAAGAC
The DNA here is from genome assembly GCA_963277665.1 of Viscum album. NCBI lineage: Eukaryota > Viridiplantae > Streptophyta > Magnoliopsida > Santalales > Viscaceae > Viscum > Viscum album. The sequence goes on from OY728162.1 coordinate 46,253,730, forward strand.
TAGACTTTTTTAGATAGTGTTGGTGGCGGCCTACAGAGTTTTACTCAAACCCTATTCGAGATGCCATTTGGTACATAGATAGATTTCACAGATATAGTTTTGGAAAAGATAATGGGGCATTACATTTTTTCTATGTTGTGGGATGGGTTAGATCTTGGAGATGGGATAGACATGGGGCTTGGGACTGGGGTCATTGGTGTCATTTGTATAGTCTACTAGCCTTTTCATGTATGAAAAACAACATGTCCTTTGTATACTTTCATCCTATCATTACAAGATTCTATTTTTATTTGGATTGTTCGGTTTGTTTTTTATTCAGATTTAGTTTCCTATTTGATAATTTATATTGTTTTCCTTTACTCTGATATTGTTTTTCCACTATTATTGCAACTCTATACTAATGGGTATAGTCTCCCCACTATATTTTTTACACCCTCGCTACTAGTCGGAAGCCTCCAGAATATCGGGAAGTGCACCTGAGGTCACATAAGAAATAGGCACGGTCTCATGAGAGTGTAATGCAATAGGGATTTTTATATATAATTTTATATTCATGTTACAGTCACATTATATTTAGGATAATTTTTCATTATATAACACTTTATATACATTATATTTTTGTTATAAGACATTATATAATGTTATATTTACATTGTATAACATAATAATAATTTTATATTTACATTTTATTTGTGTTATATAACATTATAATCAAGGTTTGACAAGTCTAATTTGAATTTCACACTTCAAAACCATTTATTTTCACCTTATTTATGTTTATTGTACTGTGTTCGCATCATTTTAGTAAAATGTAAATATATTTTCATCATTTTATATTTTTTCAAAATTGTGTTATATGTTTTTAATTATGTAATTAGTAGTTAATTATATTATTAATTATTAATTATATTAGATGTTATTTATATAATTAATAACTAAAAATAAAATTAATGTAATTAATAATTAACAATAAAGCCCTAGTGGGGGTGGCCCCGTGGTTAGAGTTATTCATTAGTTTCAACAAAGGCCAAAGTTTGATTTCTAGAGGTTGTGTTTCACCATCATAATTACATGCCTTTTAATTTAATACCCTTGACAATGCAGGTTAGCATGGGGAGGGGAGGTTTTACCCAGTCAACTCCATAGGGTAAATTCGAGACCCGGTACCTTGTACAATAATAGGGGAATGGGTCATGCTGAGATGACCATGAACTCTACATGGGGTGGGTGCATTTCCTTTAGGAAATAAAAAATTAAAAATATAATAATAACATGTAATATATTTAGTAACTAAAAATATTATTAATGCATCTAATAATTATTAATGGTTAAAGGCCATAATATTGAGTTTTGGAGTCTAATTAATAATTAAATACACTTTTAACATATTACTAATAATTAATCAAATAACAAACAAAAAAATTAATTAGCATAATTAATAACTAAAAAAATTATTAATATCCAATAATATAATTAATAACTAACAAAATAGATAATAAATAATAATATACTTAATAATTAATAATATAATTAATAAATAATTACATGATTATTTTAATTAATAGTTAACAATACAGCCCTCGTGGGAGTGGCCCAATGGTTATGGTTGTTCACTGGTTTCGACTGAGATGGGAATTCAATTCCAAATGGTTGTGATTTAGCATCATAATTACATACATTTTGATTGAATACCCTCAATATTGTAGGATAACATAGAGATGTGAGGTTTTAACTAGTTGACTCCATAAGGTACATTCAGGACCTAGGTTCCAGTACACCCACAAGGGAATAGTATATACTGGGAAAAGCATGAACTATAAATGGGTTTGATTGGGTATCCTTTCAAAAAAATAAAATTAATAATTAGTAATGTAATTAATAACATGTAATTAATTTCATAAAAAAATATAATTAATATTATTAATCATTAATATTCATAAAAGTCTAGAGTCATGAGTTTGGAGACAAATTAATAATTAATAATATTATTACTGTAATTATTAATGAATAATCAAATTTTTAATAGTAAAAAATTAAATACGATAATTAGTTACTAATAATATATATTATATTTAATAATATAATTAATAATTTATAACATTAATATATTAATATATTAAGGTGCGTTTGGCATGGTTTGGGTTTAGCACACCCCAATTTAAATTTTTTTTATCCAACCCTACCATCAAAGGTGTATATTGAGAAATAAAATTTACCCCAAAACTATTAATTAAATATTTTAAGGAAAAATAAAAATAAATCATTAATCTTATCTATGTTTGAGAAAACCCCTATATGGACACATTTGGGAACACATTTTAACTTCTACGGGGCCTTGAAGTGTTGGATCATCAAGTAATAAGGAAGGATGATGACACATATATTCTAGTACATGCGTCATGATGGGGGAAGGGGATAGTGGAAAGGGTACATTTGTCTTATTGAAAAGATTTACACTATCTCAAAAAAACCATGCATACTATTAGTTTTTATGATTAAAACTACTAATATATTATATATTAAATAAATAAGAAAAATGGGAATATATTATAATATTTATTTTATTTTTAAATTAAATTATATTTGTCTTATATAAAAAATATTTATTACGCATTACTGAAAAATAACCTAATAATATGTGCTTTAATTTTTTTAATTATTTGAATAAAATGAACCAATTTTCGTTAATATTTATTATTGCATGCATTTTTTTGTAAAATAAATTACATATTAATTTGTTTAGTATATTTTAAACCCAATTATATTTATAAATTAAGGAATTATTATTTTGTTTAAAAAAATTGATTTATGTGTTTTAAAAAAATTAAAAATAATTTTGGGAAAAAAATAACTTTTTTAATCATCAATCAGAAAATTAATATCTTTTTATTGATATCTTAAAATTCATAGAGTTTTTTCAATTATATAAATCAATATCAAATAAAATTAACATATTTTTTTACAAATTTTAATTAAACTCAATATTTTTAAATATATAAGAAATATTTATTTTCAAGATAAATTAAAGTATTATTATTTAGTTATTAATATTAATTTTATATTATTTGTACATAAGTATAAAAATATTATTACATGAAAGGGTATAAAATATTTTTCTGTAAACATAAAACATTATTATTTCTGTAAATATCATTATTATTTTTATATTTGTAGCAATTTTATTATTAATCTTAATAAATTATGTTTATACAAATTTGTTTGAAAAATGTGTTTCTAAGAAAGGATAAAAAATGTTTTTTATGTAAAAAAAATACAAAAAAAATATTAACTAAAAATGTTTAGGACCAAATTTTAGAGTGTTATTTCTAAAAAAAACTTTTATAGAAATTTTCAATGAATATCTTCAATTAAAATTATTGTAAATATTTAAAAATATAAATTTTATTATTATATTTAACTAGAATGTTTCTAGTATAATCATTAAAAGATTCTCTAAATACTTTATTTTGACTATTCTATTTTATTTTTTAGAAAAAAAAATTCATTGAAGATTACTGTAAGTTTTTATTTTACATTGTAATGTTACTGATGATGTTATACAAGAATTTACAATAGAAGATTCATATGAATTTCTAGTGAAAATTTCATCTAAAATGTTCATGTGGAAGTTGAAAGTACCAATCAAATATTATAGGAGATGTTTCCATTGGAATGGTCCAATTGAAGTATCACTGGAATTTTTGTTGGAAGTTTCAATATAATTTTCAGTATAAGTTTACACTGTAAAGTTCAATAAGAATCTTCACTAGAATTTCAGGTATACATTTCATTGTAATTTCCAATGGATGATTCACTGGAATTTTTATTATAAGATTCACTGAAATTTATAGTGAACTTTTCAACTAAAATTTTAGAGTGTTAGTTGTTGTTACTACATGAATATTTAGGTGGAAGTCCCTAGTGGAATTTTTCATTGGAATTTTCACTATAATTTTTTTGTGGTATATGAATATTCCATTGATTTTTTCTATTATTAATTTCCAATGGATTGTTACAATGGAAGATTCACTCGAATTTTCCATGGAAGTTTCATTCGAATTTTCATGGATTGTCTGCAGAAAGATTCAACTAATTCTAAAGTGTAAGTTGAAGTTAGAACTTTAATTCTCGTGTGGAAGTTTCCACTGGAATGTTTCAATGGTTGTTTCACTGGTACTTCCTAAGGGGGGAATCACTGGAATTTCTAGTGGTAGTTTTATTGGAATTTTTAGAGGATGTTTCACTGGAATTTCTAGTGGTAGTTTCATTATTATTTCTAGTGGAAGTTTCAATGGATTTTTAAGTTACCGTTTTAATTTTTCAATGAATTATTACAATGTAATTTACTAAATAATTTCATTAGAATTTCTAATAAATGTTACGAATAAAAATTTTTAAGTGAAATTTAATTTTCTTATGGAAGTTTCCACCTTAATTTTTTACTGTGAGTTTCTACTAGAATTTTCAAATGGATTATATTGTAATTTTTTACTGGAAAACCCCCCTTAATTTTTCTGTTGGATGTTTATATTTCATTTTTCCATTTCATGTTTCCACCTAATGTTTGTATTAAAAACTGATGATAAATTTTTTATCAAAACTTTTCGTAAAATATTCCACTAACATTTTTAAATATATATTTCCATAAAATATTTTAATGAAAGTGTCATTATTAATCATCATAGTTTATATTAATTTTTTTTATGTTAAATATTTTTTGAAAATTTTCATTAAAAATATCCTTTGAATGTTCTAGTGAAGTTTTCTTTGAAAGATCCACTAGAAAGTACACTAATAGTTCAAATGAAAATGAATCCTTCCTTAACTTTATTTTATCCTTTGTTTTCCCTTACCTAATATTTTTTTACACTTACATAAATTTATTTTTACCCCAAAATAACTTTTTTTACCCTTACATATCGTTATTTTACCCTTACCTAACAATGTTTTACCCATACATAAGATTGTTTTACCCCTACTTAACATTATTTTTACCCTTACCTAACTTTTTTTACACTTATATTTCTTTAGTATATCATTATTTAGGTTTTTTAACCTTATCCTTAGTTTTCTATTACGTAACTTTAGTTTACCATTACATAAATTTTTTTCCCTTACATAACATTAGTATACCATTACTTAAATTTGTTTTACTCTTACTCAACATTAGTTCTACACTTCCATGGGAGTAAATGCCAACGGTGAGAAAACTTTTATGGACGATGAAGGTTTTCATTTGGTTATCCACCGGAAGAATAAGGATGTTCCCCCACAGTCGTGTTGGTGCACTCATCCCCTGGTTAGTATCCCCACTACATGTGGAGTATCCGGATAGCAGAGACATTGAAGATATGGAATTGAGTTTTCCTTCAAACATTTATGATCTTATTAAAAAACACATATGACTATTTTGGAAAGTCCTCAAATGAAGAATGTGTCATTGAAAGGGATAAAAACTCTTGTATCATTCCTCCAGAGGATCGGAAATGTGAAAGGCTTGTAAAATGGTTCTTCTCACAACTTGAGGCCTTCTATTTTATGATGGAGTGAGAGGTATTTGTCTTGAATGATTATATATCTCTCCAATAGTTGTTGGCCAGTAACATTGAAGATGGTTTCAGATCCAATCCAAAGATGAATTTTTAGGATCTGTCTTGGAAATTTAGGATTTTCTCCATAGAGGATGAATCAACTAAATCTTCATCTGAGGAGGAACAAGTTCCCCCACAACACAAGATGTGGCGTTCACTATAAATTCAGGCATCCGACTTCTCCAAACAAGCGCGGCCTTCTTCTCCACCACCGTGAACGGCAGAAGTAACCTCCCCTCGCTCCTCTCCTCCTTCACCCGACTCTTCCCGACCAGCGTGAACGGCAGAAGTAACCTCTCCGTTGCGACCAATTTGAATGAATCTTAGATTGCATCCCAGCGTTGCACACCGTGGCCACCGGTCCCGTTACTCCAGAGGGGCGGGTTGACGCTGCCGCAGTGGCTGCACGGCGGCCGTGGCCGACCTGCCACCGAATCCTGTAAGTACTTGGTCCTCTGATTCCTAACCTTCCCGGGAGGACCTTTGGGCAGTCCGGGATGCATGGGACTATGTAGCTCTTCGTTGCCTCTCCTAGGGAGGCAGCACCCAGTTGACTCCTGGCTCGCTAAGGGCGAAAAAGTAGGGTGCAAACTGTATAACACATCACCCTCGTTCCTTTCGGTAGTGCTGTTGCTTAACATTGGCTCTTCGTAATGTATTTATGCCCTAATTTTAAAAAATGTATTAACTTAAAACTGTTTCGATATTTTATTTTATTTTTCCAAAAACTCATTAAAAAACTAATTCATGACTTTAATGACACCGCAATACTGCAAGAAATTCAATAATAATTATATTCATAAGGAATCAATATTAAATATGATTTAAAACACTTGTAATTCATAAAAATTTAACGATCATGTAATGATTGATGATAAAGATAGAGAGAGATGGGAACTTTATAGGTAAATCAAATGATGGTTTTCCTCCTAGGCTCCATCCCCGCCTCGATGCTCCCTCAATTGATGTATATTCTTTGTGGAATTTGAATGGATTTGGGGGTTGAATGTGGGGCTACCCTCCAGTTGGTACACGACAATCACGGATCCCTTATTTGACTGCTAGCCACATGCATTGCAAAGAGTCTCCCCCAGCTCGCCCCTCCTCCACTACGGGGTGTTAACGCTGCAGCAGTGGTTGTACCTCCACCCCCATTACCCATGACCATATCTTGAGGGTAATTGATCTTTTGAGCTGGAAAGATCTAGGTAAACTAGGTTCTTCTCCTACCATGCATTATAATTGTTTTGAGGTATAAACTCATCCCTTATTGCAGCGCCATTGCTTAACGGTTCCCAATACACCATTGTTGCATGGTTCACGTCCTATGCGCCATTGATCATGGCTAGGGTTGACTCCTGGCTCGCCAAGGGCGACAAAGTAGGGTGCAAACTGTATAACACATCACCCTCGTTCCTTTCCGTAGTGCTGTTGCTTAACATTGGCTCTAAGGATCAATGACTCCTGGGAGCCAATGCTAAGCAACAATGCAGCGAAAAGGAGGGTGATGTGTTATACAGTTTACACCCTTTTTTGCCTTTCTTGACAAGTCAGTATCCCACCCTAGCCATGATCAAAGGCCAACAGGTTACGAACCATTCAACATGGTGTGCTGGGAATCGTTAAGTAACTACACTACTGTAGGGGAGGGGTTTATGCCTCAATACAATTATAACGCCTGGTAGGAGGTGAACATAATTTATCTGAATCTTGCCAACTCGAAGGGTCAATTACCCTCAATATGCGGTCCTAGGTGATGGGGGCGGAGGTGCAACCACTGCTATAATGTTTACACCCCACATTGGAGGAGGGGTGAGGTGGGGGAGACACTATGCAATGCATGTGGCTTGCAATAAAATATGGGATCCCATCTTGTTGAGTACTGACTGGACAGTAGCCCGACTTTCAACCCCCAAATCCATTCAAATTTCTCTAAGAATATACATCAATTAAGGGAGAGTCGAGGCAGGGATGGAGGCTAGGGGAAGAACCACCATTTGACTTACTTATAATGTTCCTGTCTCCCTCTATCTTTATTATCAATCTACCCATGACCGTTTAATTTTTTATGAAATACAAGTGTTTTTAATCATATTTAGTATTGATTCCTTTTGAATTTAATTATTTTTAAATTTCATTAGGCCCCCCTATGGTATGTAATTATATATATTCATTAGGGCCCCTAAAATATATTGACACAAACATATGTAATTATACATATTCGTATAATTATTTTTATACACAGTTATAAAATACGTTTTTACCCCTGTGTGTGTTTATATATGTGTGTGTGTGTGTGTGTTTATATATAACTATAAAAATAAATATCAATATCAATATAAATATCATTTTTTATATATATAATATTTGTTAATAGTTATTTACATGTATTAGAATGTGTGCATGAATATACATCTATTTTTTAATACAGACACACACACACAAATTTATATTTAACATTGCATATACCTTTGTATAGGTATATGTATACCCATACATTCTTATAAAATAAATAAAATCGATATTTTCTTATTTTAAATAAATTGAATAATTTTTTTATTGGCGTATGTTTTATATATTTATGAACATAAATATATTTGAATATTTAATTTCACAATTAATAGAGGAAAAGCTTATATCGAGAGATTTTATCCCTAGATATCCATGGTTATTACGGCTTAGATCTTATGCCCCCCTCATCTATTTCATATCTACCTAAAAATTTCCTTTCCCATCTATATTTCGATAGTCATAGGTTCCCTTTTACTAAAAAAGAGGTTAAAAAGTTCATTCATGGTGGGATTGTCGCAGATGATTCGATCCTTGAGATTGGGTCCACACACTATTTCTCTCTCTTCAAGGGTTCTATCTCTAGAGGTCTCCGGGGAAAGGGAATTCTTGGTCATGTGAAGGTAGATCCAAAAGTTATATTGGAACGATTGGAGATGGGTAAATATATTTATTATAATAATTATATTTATTAATTATAAATAAAATATTTACAAATATTTATATATAATTTTAAATAAATATATTTAAAAAGTATTTATAAAACTACATGACAAAATTTAATAAAATAATTAGAAAAGAAAATATCCCAACTAAAAATTTAAATGAAATAAAACATTTCAATTGATGATGTGTTTTGTGTTAGGGAAACTCTATGATGTACGACACGATACAAAGGTGAAATCTTGGACCGCAACCAACTCTCGCTTCATTGGTGCTACAAAAATAGATCTAGAACTCCACCTATCATGCATCCCCGAATTCCCAAATAAAGGCGGATGGCCGGACCCAATGGAAGCACTACCCAGAGCACTATTATAGGTCACCCAAAAAAACACATGCATCATCGCTCCATAACTAGATTTTAAACTCTGACTTTTTTGTTGTATCCTCGTTCGCCCGATCAATGGATTTTCTAGGGAGAACTAAGAAAATGTTATTCTTTTATAGGTAATTGGTCATGGAGGTGGTGGGGTGCTAGATCACCATGGGAGGCAATGAAAGTCCCGTATTTTCCAATGCATCCCTGATGGCCTTTCATGGAGTTCACCCAAGAAATACCGTTTCTTAATGGTGGCACCCGACAAACCACCACTATATTGTTGGATACTTGTGTGTGGTTGATTATGGCAGTGGTGGTCAAATCATCCTAGGAGTGTTTGGGTTTCTGAATTGACTCGGTGTTGGAGCCATATTTCAATGTTTGTGGTTGCTTATTTTCCATTTTATGGACTATATTTTAATACAAATTTGAACAAATCCCAAGGATGAAATGGGGCTACCTACTAGTGGTAACTTGGTAATTATGATTCCCTTATTAGATTGAAACCCATAGGCATTTCAAAAAATATCCCCCAACTGACCCTCCCCCCACTACTATAGTGGCTTCACCTCTAACCTCAATCACCCACGACAACAACTTGTATGTACTTTTTCCTCATCTTTCAATCCTTTAGTCAAACTATTAGCTATATCTCATTTTTCATTTTTTATCTTATTGACACACATGATTCTTGATTCTATAATATCTCTAATACAATTTAGTCTAATATCCATGTTAATTGATTTACCATGAAATACTAAATTTATGGACAAATGAAGTGCTAATTGACTATCCGAATATACATTTATAACAGAATTGAAAAGTTTATGTTTAGAAGACATGAATTTAATCCATAAGGCTTCTTTTACTGCCTCGGTAAGGGTAATGTACTCAGATTACATGGTTGAAAGGGAAACCATAGCTCGGATGTTTCATTTCCAAGAAATTGGTCCACCATAGTTAGTGAACACATATTGATTCAAGGATTTTTTTTTCTTTCAATGTTACCATCATAGTCTGCATCTACATATCCAACCATAATTTCTGAAGTATCAACATTTTTACTATAACACAAAGACAATTTTGAGATACATGGGATATAAAACAATCCACTTTAGGGCATTCTAGTGTGGCTTCCCTAGTGCAGCCATAAATCTTCTTAAAGTGAAGATTCAGTAGACAATATCAGGTCTAGTTTCAATAATATAGTACATAATTCTACCGACAATATTACCATAATAGATTTTAGAAATAAATTGAATATCATCATCAGTAGTGGGTGCTTTTGTCAAAGATGGTTTAAAGTGTCATACATGATGTACATTCACTGGTTTAAGAGATTCAAACATGTATCTATTTACAATATTTAAAATTTAAGAATGATGGGGTAAGTAAAGCAATTTATTTGGTCTATCTCTAATTATTTCAACACCAAATATTTTCTAAGCTTCACCTAGGCCTTTTATTTCAAACTTTCTTTTTAATAGAGATTTTAGAACAATGGCTAAACTCATATTTTTTAAAATGACAAGCATGTCATGAACATAAAGAAGAAAGTAAAGCATACATTTTTGAGTTGATTTAAAATTAACACATGCATCATATTAGAGTAACAATCAAGAGGTTTCTTATAGAGTTCCTCGTTTAAATCTCCATGCAAGAAGACAGTTTTAACATCCAATTGTTCAATCTGAAGATCACTATAGCAAACTAAGGAAAATAAAATCCTAATGGAATAATTCTTAAGAATTGGGGAATTTTTTTTAGAATAATCTATAACTTCTCTTTGAAAGAAACCCTTAGAAAATAACCTTGCTTTGTACTTAATTTTATTTCCCCAAGTTTTGTCTTCTTTTATTTTAAAAATCCACTTGGAATCAATTATCTTATCACTAGGTGGTTTGTTGGAAATGGTCCATATGTGGTTTTTTTCTTAAAGATTTCAATTCTCCATTCATACAAAATACCAACTTCTTTGATTCTTTTTCATTTAAGGCTTCCCTATAGATTTGACAATAGTCATATATAAGATCATGTTCCCCATGAATGGAATATGAATCCATATCATACTAGTTGAACCGATAAAGTGGTCCAGAGACTCTCATTTCTCTGTCTCTGGTGAATTGGTAATCCATATTTGTGGAAGAAGGTTCAGATTCAGAATATGAACCCAAACTAGACATAGAGGCAGCAATAAAAGTGGGCTGAGAAGAAGGTGGAGTGGGTTGGATAACAACTTCAAAGTGAGCCAAGGGTTCATCTTCATCATCCTTTTCAAGGTCTAGATCACTAAACCATATGTGGAAGCCTTTTTTTTTGGAGAATATGACTTATGGAAGACTACATCAATACTTATAATGAATTTATGGTAACCCATCTTGTCAACATAGAGTATAAACCCCTTAACACCCTAGGTATCCCTAAAAGATAACCACATAAGAGCTCTTGGTTCTAGATTATCAGTTTTATCATGAACATAAGCTATAAAACCAAATAATATCAAGTAGGTATATAAATTAGTCTTACCATTACACAATTATTTAGGTTAACAACAGTTCTAATTTCCCCTACCCAAAAATATTTAGTGATACCCAAGCATGAAAGTATGCTTCAGACAATCTCTAAGACAATCTTATTCATTCTCTCTGCAAGTAAATTCAGTTGGGGTTCTTCCCTAATAGAACTATTCATTTTAATACTATCATATTTAGAAAACTAAATGAACTCAGTGGATAGGTATACCATCCCATTATCAGTTCTCAAGTTTTTGATTTTCTTCTCAATTTGGTTTCCAATTAATGTTATGCACGTTTTAAAGGTTTGGTGGTCCTTGTTAGCCACCATATATTTGGATGGATGTATTCAATGGGGATGATAGCTTTATATGAGGACCTATTGAAGGTGAACATGTTATCTTTACCCATCATAAAATCTTCAAAAAATGAAAGTCTAGTAGGTGTGATGTCACTCAACATACCTTTCTTGTTAAGTTTCTTTAGTCCCTTGGAGATAACATGCCCTAATTTCATAGGAAAAAGAATAGTATTATTAGTGTTGTTGATGTAGACACTACACAATTTATTTAATGGGTCTTTCCATTTAAGACATCCAACCCATTGATAAGATACCCCTTAATGATGGTTCAAGACCCCTTATAGATTTTAAGAAAACCTATTTCAGATCTAAAGATAACTCCCTTTTGATCTAGGACCCCCAATGAAATTATGTTTCTATGAAGGTTGGAAACCCACCTTACATTAAGTAAAGTTATGATGGAATGATAATATAGTTCTAACAAAACAAATCCTCTTCCCTCAACCTTGATCATATTATTATTTCTAAAGAGGACATCACCTTCTACCCTTTCAACCAAATCTATAAATGACCCTTTGAAGGGAATCATGCGAAATGAATAGCCTAAGTCAAGGAACCACTCTTGATTGAGTGTATGCATGGATACATTTAAAACATCTGCATCATCATAACATGAGTCAAATAGAAGGGAATGGTTAGTGGTATTTTTGGATTCTAACTAATGTTTGAGTTTATTACACTTGGGATTAGTTTACCCTAGTTTTCTACAAGGAAATCAAGTGATTTTTCTTTCCCTAGAGCCAGATCTAGGTTTAGGGTGCTGACTGTTATTGCCTTTTTCATAGGAATTTTTTTTTCTTTTTTACCTTTTGTTTTAGTTATACCCCAGGTGAATAAGATCTCTTCCTCACCTTTGATTCTACGTTTAGAGTGTAGTTCTATAGAAATAAGGGCTGACATGACCTCTTTAAGGGTTAGTGAGTATCATCCATACATCATGTTTTCGAATAAAGTGTTATAATTATTATCAAGAGAAATTAAAGGGACCATTGCTTGATCCTTATCAATGATATATACATTAAAATTTAAAATATCTAACATTACCTTATTAAATTCATCATTATGGAATTTAATAGAACTATTGGATTTAATTTTAAATATGAATGTGTGATTTTTTTATAAATCATACCAAATAATGAAGTAGTCATGTATAATTTCTCTAGAGTAGGACAAATACCAGCAAAAATAGACTCATAAGAAAGTACTCCTATAACTTTGTCTCCTAAACATAGTTGTAAAGATCTATGATCTTTATCTAAAGAATTGAGGGGTATATCTATCTATTTAATAGTGGTATGTTCGGTCTCATTTATTATAATAATAGGTTTCTTAGGCCCATAGAGGGATTCAATTAGGTCCAGTCGTACAAGAATGTGTCTCATCGTAATTCCCTAAAAGTTAAAGTCATTATGACAAAAAAAATTCAATTTAATATCTCATTGTTGACATGTTTACCCATAGATTAGATGTTGAGTTCTAGAGGAAAATGTTTTGCGTATTCCCCTAACTACCAACCAATCTCTTGGGTAAACAATGATTATAAAAATAGATACAAAATAAAAAGAAATGTATAAGATATAATGGATTTAAATAATTTTAATAAATAAGTAAAATGGAGATTTAATAGTGAGATCTCAGTGCAGAAATGAATCTATAAATCAGAACTGAAAAATAGAAACAAGAGTTTTAAATTGACAGCAAAAGAAAACCAATATGGACATGAAACCACTTGTAAAGGGGTGGGGTGAGACGTAGATAAGAAAAAAACCAAACCAAAAATGACCTAAATAATTTAATTCTTATATATTATACTGATTATAGAACCATAGTAATCAAGATGCAAGAAACAAAATGAAAGATATAGGAACACATGTAGTATCATGCTTCAGTCCCGTGGGAACCTACGTTCATGATAAGAACACCACCCAACACACACATTTTATTAATTATTGAAATGAAATATAACAAGGCTTAAAAGATATAGAAATAATTGACATAATAGACCAAAAAAATCTTTAATAATTGAAATCTAACATTATCAAAAACATGATGAAAATTAAACTTATAGAACCAAACATGGAGGTATGGCCATATTGATATCTTGGTGAACTTAGAGAGGTTATGTTGTTGATCTATTTGAGATAAACAAGGGAAAATCCCACTTTGTCCAGGGTATTTGTCTTCGAATCTAAATATTGACCAAAAAATTCATGTGGAAGGATTTTGATGAGGACTCCACCATAAGTTGCACTCCAGTGATATGCATGGAGGTCGTCAAGCCAACATATATGATCTTCTAAATAAAAAAATCCACCAACAGTAGTATAACTGAGATAGATGAGTTGATACCTTGTGGTTAGGGAGATAAATTTCTTTTGAATCTATCCAGTAAATTAATTCATCCACAGGTGGTGTTCAAATCCCCCTAACAAAACCATGAGCACCGTAACTGCTCAACCAAGCGAAGAGCACCATGAGTCCATCCTGAACGGACTATCCATCAGAACATAAAACCTCTAGAAAAAATGGGAGGTGGGGATTGTGTGGGAGGAAATATTAATTAATGGAAATAAACAAGGAAAAAAAATTCATAGATTACTAGGGTAGAAAAAACCAAAAAGGCAGGCCAAACGTGAGCAGTCTGAGTACACACCACAAAACACAGGCCCTGATATGAATGAATTTACCCAGTAGATGAATAATAAGATTGTTGGTTCTGGGTGCATCAGAATCACGGTTGGGATGCAACCCAATTTTAATTTTTACCAAAATAAATAATTATTCTGGGATCAATATAACGATGAACGCCAGTCTCCACAGAATAGAATCAAAGATTTAGATAAATAAAGAAGAGGCCTGAAACCATCAGAGAGGATCTTGCACATCATGTTTATAATTAATTTAATTAATTTTATAAAGAAAATAATATGTGGATCTTTGGTATTTTCTTCATTAATGATGTTGATCGTCCGGAATGACACTTCCGTATTGTCTCGTTGTGCTTGAAAGGATCAAAACTAGAATTACTCTAGTGGTGATCCACATGTACTCTGATGGCCTTCTATTAACACCAGTCATTCTCCAGGTGCTAGCACAGTGAAGCGAGTGTCTTGTGTCGGTCGTTCGTGATCACTAGTTCTTTGGTCTTGAAGAACATCTCTTGTTCTTGAGAGGGGTAAGAAGAGTATTCGAGAGAGAAATCATTTAGCTCAACAATTATCAATTCACCAGGCATGCAGTTAGGTACATGGAACAATAGACGTACATGGTTATTTATCAACATGGGGATTCTGTTACAATATTTAATTGTTTAACAGAAATTAAATATATTTATAACCTTATAGAAAACCCATGATTTTAATAATAATACTATATCATTATTTATGGTGCACCAATTTGTGCAAAGAAGAATTATAAATAAAATTCTACATCACAAAATAAGAGAAGTGTTATTATTATTTTAACCTCTTACATCTAGATAAATAATTATTTACCATCTTGCAAATAATTATTTTGCTACCGAACCAGCCTTAGTCCGCTCAAACTCCACTTCAATGTATTGAAAACCCGAATAAATAAATAAATATTTTATTCACTTAAATAAATATTTTATTTAAAAAATAGTAAATAAATATTTATTAAATGTTAAATAAAATAAATAAGTATATTTTACCCACATTCCAGTGAATAAATATTTATTTAATTTATGTAATCATTTAAACTTGAATAAAATTATTACACTTTCTTGAGAATAATATTTCTTAATTAAATTAAAACAGATTTTAACTAAGACCACTAGAAACACTTAGTGTGTGAACCTCTAGGATTCTTTCTTGTCGGAATTAGGAAATCTTGCCTAAAGTTCAATAGTACTATCTAGCAATGGTTCAAGGCACCCAATTGAAATAACTTATAGTCGCAACAACGACATCCACATAAAAATTCTCACTATGTAATATAATACCTTTTTTTTTCAAAATCTCATCATGTTGGTTTCATGATAGTGTCATTAATTTTTATGCTTGATACATCATTCTCTGACTACCTGAAATAAACTCGTCATTACAGCATGGCCATGAAATTTATTGGGAAGGTTCTATTTTAATCAAAGGGACGAGATATCAACTTCAATAAATGGAAGGGAAAATAATTCCTTGACTTATACATTAATAAAATGACATTCGTGATGCATACAATGTACAATAATTCCCACTAACTATCTGTGTGATGGTTTTCATCAGTAAATCAAAGTGCACAAGTCATGAAACATATTAATGATAATCTTAAAGTCTAAGGATCATTACACATGCTTGTAGATAGTAATATTCAATGACATGAAAACATGAGGAATTTTTAATGGTGGTTTTGTTCTCATAGTCTCTTGTATTAGTGATTACGAAGTGAAAACTTCATGAGAGAAGTCTCATCTGCTTATGAGTACTCACACATGATGGTCTGTATGTTATGTGTATCATCATATTATGTCATACAAATGAAGAACTATATGTATGAATATTGTTATAACATTTCAAGGTTCTCATCATAGTAGGGAACATCTAAGACCTTATCAATACAAAAAATACTCTAGGACATTATTACATCATAGTCATGAAGAAAAATGAAAAATATGTAATAAGATGTTTAATATTTAAATACATTAAATATCTATGCAATCAAAGTACAAATAGTTGGTTCTAGGAAACCAACGCTAACAAACTCCCACTTGGACTGGAGCCTTGCCTACAACATTCAGTCCACTAGACCTCAGATGATGATCATGTGTTTGCTGAGACAAAGATTTAGTCAAGAGGTCTGCCACATTGTATTATGTGGAAGTACATCGCACTACAACTTTACCTCCCTGATAAAAATCCCTCAAGTGACGATACTTCTGAAGTATGTGATTTTTTCTGCTAATTTGACCTTTCCTCTTTTGCGAGAGCCATTACTATAGTATTATCATAGTAAAATGTGATGGGATCTTTACTACTAGGTATCACATCCATCTCTTGGATAAAGCTTCACATCTAAACTGCTTCTTTAGCAACCTCATAAGCTACAATATACTCATACTCTGCTATATAATCTATGACCACACTATGATTTGAGCTCGTCCAACTCATTGCACCTACATTAAAAGTGATGATGAATCCCATTTGTGACTTCATGTCATCTTGATCAGTCTGGAAATAGCATCCTCATATCCTATGATGACTAGTTCCTCATCTCTTATATAAACCAGGAACATATCCTTAATACACCTCATTTACTTTAGGATAGTCTTAACTGAAATCCAATGGCGGTCATGTCACATAAATGACTTATTTTAAAGTTAAATTTCATTTAATTTCCATTCATTCTTTGTTTTGAGGGTTTCCCAAGCTTTTATGGAGGAATGGGTGAGTTTTCATGAATTGGGCCAAACCATGAGCCCAATTCTAGATTTAAAATTAAATTTTTATTCCTTTATAAATCCTTAATTTTCAACATTTTTTATCCATTCCAATTCCTAATTGGCATCCCCTGACCTATTAACACCACCATATTAATTTGGACCATTAAAGAATCCATAATAATGGTGTAAATGGGTTTTTATTTAAGGGATTGGGCCTTCCTGAAAGACTATTTCCTGCATTAAAAATAAATTTTAATTCTTTAATATATCCTTTAATATTTTCGTTTTTTGGTGATTCCAACTCTCACCCAACCCCACTTACCTAAGGAGCTCCCCCATTCCCTACTCCCATAATTTGGAGCTCAATAGAGTCGCGAAAGTGGTCAAAACTTCTCTGGATTTCAGAAATTGCCCAGATTTGGAGAGGTAAAATAATCCTTTCAAAACTCCTTCTATTTTTACTCTTTTTCCCCCAATCCAGTTCCTACATTATATATTAATCCTTTTTGAGAACCTCCCATGAATTGTTGGATGATTTCAAATTCAGATATTGGTGGATTTTGGGTCGTTTTCTTCAAGATTATTTTAGGTAAGTGTTTCTCTCTTCAATTACTCCCTTCACCTTAGGGTTTCCTCCCTATTTCATGAATTTATAGAATTTTCAGAAGTTAGTGTTCGAACTTAGGGTTTTATTTGGTTTATTTTTGGTCAAATATTTTGTTCTTGGGCTGGATTTATCTTCCTTGTGGTGAGGCAGTGGTGCGGTTGATGTTTTACACCAAGTTTTCAGGGATTCGACACTTTCAATAGGTGGTTCCATGTGTAAACAATTATTGATGAGTGGGATTTTTGTATTTATTCATTTTTCATATTTTTAATATGTTAGGTGTGGTGCAAAAACTGTTTATGATTAATTTGGATAAGTGTTTAATTTTATAGTTGCATTTTAACTTGAAATTGGGTGTTTTCGTGTGTAACTCATGGGGTATTATTTGGGTGTATTTTATAACATATGGAATTGGGTTAATATTTATTGTTTGGATTTTCAATTCTGGGTTGATAATGTATTAGTGTAATGTGGGCCAAAAAAATAGGGGTTTTGAATAGGTTTTATGTGTAAAGCATTGTTATACTTCTTGAGAGTATTTTATGAAAATGCGTGTTTTCATTTGGATCATTTGTAGTATTATTCAAGGTGATTTTATAAAACTTTAAAGTGGTTTTATAAATGTCTCTAGGGTTTCCAATTCTGTTTTAGAAAGGAATTGGTATAGTTTATGGTCTTACATTAGGGTTTTGAAATGAGTTTTGTGTGAAAGACATATTTACAACACTTATGTTCTTTTTATGGAAATTGTAAATGTTTTAGTTGGTTAAACAAAGTGGGAAAAGGGTGAATATATACTATTTGGTATGTGTGTTCACCTATTATGGGGTTTTGAAAGTTGAAGTTATGTTTTAAGATGTCAAACATTTTTAGAATGTTTTGTAAATTTCTTAAATGTTTTATTAAATTGTGATGTTGGAGTGAAACTTGTTTGTGGGCTGTTTCATGTAAGTTTGATGATAAAATGATTTTAAAGGTAAAAAGGGTATTATGTAACAAGTGATTGGTATGTTATGAGAGTTCTAATATATTTTAATGGTTTTATAAATTTTTTTTTATGGATTTGTGGAAGTGTTAAAGAAATGTGAAAAGTGTTGTGGGCTATTTTGGTGTGAGTCGGATTTCAAAATCAATTTGAATGAAAAGTGGAATTTTGTGACTTGTGTTGTATACATGTGCGATTTTTGGTAAATTTATGATATGTAAATGATATTTTCATGTGTAAAGTATATTCATTGACTTGTTGAACTTGTTTGAGCACAAAGGGAAAACCTGTCTATCTAGGTGGGTGGACGTGTACTAGTATGCTAGTGAATCCATGGGGTTTGGCCTCAGTTTCACTTAGAAAGATTGAAGCTTAAAACTATAACTAAACTATGATGATGATGATTATTGGGGACCACTAGGTTATGGGTATGTTCCCTACTAGTGGCTCGTTCATGAGAACATATATTTGTGATGGTTACTCTCACCAAGATACGAGGTACCTGGGACCCACAACTAGCTAGTGCCTAAGGGTTATTTCCCATTGATTGTGCTCACTAGATATTTTGTGCTTATCATCGGAATACGGTAGAGTGGCTGCAAAATTTAGTATATTTTGTATTTATTTTAAAAAAATTTATTCTTTAAATTATCCAACATGAAAACTATTTTTATTTAATGTTGCATCTTTTAGAAATTGTAACTAGCATTTAATGTTTTTGAAAACTTGCATGATTTTCATATTTAAATGTTTATCACATGGAATATCATAGTGGTGGTATCCTATTGGTAATTGGATCACACCCTACTTACACCCTTAGGTGTAAGTAGAATTGGTTATTTTTGTTGTCGTAGGTTGGGTACAGTTTTTAGTGCCAATGGTTCGGGTTTCTAGCAGGTCCTTGGTGGTGAAGTCTTGTGGGGATGGCTTAAGGGAGGTGACTCTTGCCATGTGGAGCTTATTGGGCTGTCTTTATTTGGTTTTGTAACTTTTTAATGGTATTTAAACATAGTTTTAACTTATGTAATTCAGTTCTGAAATTTTGTAAAAGACGGTTTTAGTTGAAAAATCCAGATTTGTTTTATTGAGTTTGTTTGTTGTTTAATGTTTATAAAATCAAGTAAATCGTTCCCAATTATCATTATATGATGCCTAGGAACTTGTGACAACCATTGGGGACCGGGAATTCCCTTCGGACCATGTCACGGGCCGGGTTTGGTGTAGGTTTTGGTGGCGACCAGATTCGGTTCGTGACAAAATGGTATCAAAGGGAGGTTCATGTTAACTCTTTGGGTCATGTTATTTGGGGAAGAGTCAGGATAGTATAGAGATAGAATTGTAGGGACATGGTATTATAGTTATGGGTAGTGTGCTTTATCACCACACCTCATGACAAGATTCAAGTTTCTAGGGGAAGTCAGGATTTATCTAAGTCCTCTGATTTTCTTGGTTTGATGATGGTTAGGGGAAATGAAAAGAGAGTTGGGTTAATGGTCAAAGTGAGCTCGCAGTGCCTGGAAAGCCATGTGGAGTCGGGGATCTTCCCTAGAACACTCTCTATGATAGTTAAGTGATTGTAATATGGTATCCAACCATATGTCCAAGTCACCCACTGAAACTAGTTTCCTCTCGCATTCTCTTGTGTTCTTTAGTTTTGAAATATTGGAACTTTGGTTTTAAAGTGACTTGGTTTTAAGAAGCATAAAGTTTTTTTTGAAATTATTATCCAATAATTAAGGAATGGTTTGTTTAATGAAATGGTGGAACTGAATTTTTAGAATTTTTTTTTGAAATGGAAAATGGTGTGATTACACCTCTTTTGAAAGCAGGAACTATATTGATGTTGGTTTTGGAAAGTGTTTCCAATAAATATTTCTAAACAATCAAAGGGTGTTTTAACAGGATGAGATGTTTTGAAATTGATGCAAATATCTTGAAAGTGAGTTCATTTCAAAATTTTTGTGTCTTTTTGAAATGTTTTTTTAATATGTGAGTTGGTATTTTGATCTCGTGGTTAGCGGTTTTGAGAAAAATGATATGTTGGTTTACCATTTTGGTTTTGAAAAGTGGAAAGATTTTTTTAAACCATTGGTATTTCTATGAGAAACCACATGCATGGGGTTATATGGGATGATGGATGGTTGATGGCATGAATGGATGAGTGTTGGGATGGATATAAGGAGGGTGCCCGCTGTGGCACAGAAACAAGCATGTGTAAGGCCCATGGGGTACCATTGGTGGATACGCTAACCGCTGAAGAATTTGATTTAAAGAAATGTTTGTAAATAAAAAAATGATGTCTTGATGAATTATTTGGGCTGGATTATATTATGTGTTTTTGGAAAATGTTGATGTTGTGGGATGTTTTGAGTCCAATAACCCCACCTATTTGAACTGTGTTTTGGGTTTATGTTTGGTCGGTAAGCTGGGTAGAAGGACCAGTTAATAGTCTCTTCTGAGATATGTTTCGGGACACCTTTATGGTGGTTCCCTTCATGTGTTTGGATATGGTTTATGGATTTTTTGACCAATGGACCATCTTGGTTGGGTCCTTGGGTTCTCTCATTGGATAAGGTATTCCCCCATTAAGGGTTAATGCATAACTGAAGTGCAACCCGAATTGTTTCTCCATTGGAAAACACTCCAGTTGATCAATAAAAAGAATATTATATCAATCTTTGTTGATTGAGTCTACACCCATTTCTGTCTTTGATTTTTATATCCTCTTGTAGCGGTAGAGTTCTCATGGAAGGTTGAAAGAGACCTTAGTTTCATAATTTTCCTAATTCTTCAAAGCTGGAAGTGGTCTAGGGTTGTTAGTGGGGATGAGTGTCTCAATGGTGTATAAGAGGGCCTCTGGTTTCTTCACAGTTTCTTTGAAGCATGAGTTCATGTTAAACCACAAGTGTGGGAAATATGGTCACGATAGGATATTTTGGCCACTTTCTAGAATTGTGTGTTGTTTGGGGATGTTGTATAAGGTCCCTCTCCATGTATTGTTTATATCAGTCATAATGGTCATGTTCAGTGATGCCTTATGATGTCCTATGCTCGATTGACCGTAATGGTGAAAGTTGGGAAATCATATGAGAGTCTCCATTATGTTGGGAGAATTTATTCCTTAGAAAAACATAAAAATATTCCATTTTAGAGGAAGTTGAGTATAGGTTTTCGTTAATTATATTGTTTCTCACCCGAACAAACAAGGTCTGATGTGTGCACATCTTCTAATCCCTTGTTTCAGTGAAATATCGAGTTAGGGTAAAGTGAGTTTGGAATGTGTTATGTCTTGGAAAACTTATCAGGGATTGAATTGTAGTTGTTGGTTGCACCAAAAGTATAATTCTCGTTCAAGTGGTTTCTAAAGCCTAACTGCGAGGCCGAAGATGCTTCAATCAGTTGAGCTCCAGCCATAGGTCTCGGAGAGAAGCTGGCTCATAGTCAGGGGAAATCACAGGGTCGTTTAAAACCTTGTACAAAGTCATATCCTTTGTATAAAATTTAGGAAGAGTTTAAACCTATGGTGTCATCATATATATTCTATTGTTCATGTTCGGTGGAAATCGGTAGAGGGTCGTGTACTCATGTCATCGCCCAATGTTATTCCCTCCCCCTTTGGTTTCCACTGAGTCTTTGGAGAAAGGTTTGAAGTTTAGCTAGACTGGTTGAAAACATGGTTCTCACTTGGTTAATAGTGACCATTCCCCTTAAAACCATGTGGATAGAAGGATCCACAATGTTAGCGCACAGTTTCCCAAATCGTGCAGACTAACCATGTGACCTTCCCAACTCTTCAAATTTTGGGGGCTTTCTGTACTGGCCCATGTTGGTCGGTTATGATAGTTGGTTCTTATGGTGGGGATACCCACTATGAGTCTTATATAAGTAATTTTGTAAAGGTTCGATGGAAGTATACCCATTTTACTAGGGAGTCCATTCAGGCCTCCCCTATTAGTGTCCTTATTCTGTCTCGGGAAGAATATAGGTTGTTTGTTATGGTGGGGAGCCTATTTTTGTTCCCCCATACTAGTAAATCAGATTTATCCATGATCATGGCTTGGAGGTAGGTAGTCTCATTTGGAGCAATCAAGATACCTATATCTTCCTTGGGTAAACGTTGAGATTGGAGAGTGCCCAATGGTTTAGTTATAGCAAGGTAAGTGTAACCTTGTTCGATGTTATTATTCGTTTGGGTGAATTTCATGAGTCTTGTTCGGATAGTGTTTAAGGAGTTTTATTTTTGGATAAAGGTTGAATGTGATTGATCATTTCAGAAATATGGTGTAAGTTTTGGTTGTGGGAGTAATCCTTCATTAATTGATCATTGGAGGTGTTTTGGCCTTGGGGGGTGAAACCTGACAAGGGAGTACCTCTTGGTTTCTTAGTTGGGTTTGGTTGTTACTTTGGCCTTGATGTGACTTTTCGGGGCGGAAAGTTTTCATAGTGGGGAGAATTTTTACATAAATGACTTATTTTAAAGTTAAATTGCATTTAATTTCCATTCATGCTTTTTTTGATAGTTTCCCAAGCTTTTATGGAGGAATGAGTGAGTTTTCATGAATTGGGCCAAACCGTGAGCCTAATTCCAGATTTAAAATTAACTTTTTATTCCTTTATAACTCATTCATTTTTCAACATTTTTTATCCATTAAAATTCCTAATTGTCATCCCATGATGTATTAACACCACCATATTAATTTGGACCATTTAAGAATATATAATCATGGTGGATATGAGTTTTTATTTAAGGGATTGGGCCTGCCCGAAAGCTTATTTCCTGAATTAAAAATAAATTTTAATTCTTTAACATATCCTTCAATATTTGCGTTTTTTCAGTGATTCCAACTCTCAACCGAGCCCACTTACCTAAGGCGCTCCCCCATTCCCTCCTACAACAATTTAGAGCTCAATAGAGTTGCAAAAGTGGTCCGAACTTCTCTGGATTTCAGAAATTACCCAGATTTGGAGAGGTAAATTAATCCATTCATAAATTCTTCTATTTTTACTCTTTTTCCTCCATTCCAGTTCCTACATGATCTCTTAATTAGTTTTAGAACCTCCCATGAATGGTTGGATGATTTCAAATTCAGATACTTGTGGATATTGGGTCGTTTTCTTCAATATTATTTTAGGTAAGTGTTTCTCTCTTCAATTCCACACTTCTCCTTAGGGTTTCCTCCCTATTTAATGAATTTATAGAATGTCCAGAAGTTAGTGTTTGAACCTAGGGTTTTATTTGGTGTATTTATTGTCAAATATTGTGTTCTAGGTCTGGATTTATCTTCCTTGTGGTGCGGAGGTGGTGCGATTGATGTTTCACACCAAGTTTTCAGGGATTCGACACTTTCGGTAGGTGGTTCCTTGTGTAAACAATTATTGATGAGTTGGATTTCTGTATTTATTCATTTTTTATATTCCTCATATGTTAGGTGTGGTGTGAAAACTGTTTATGATTAATTTTGATAAGTGTTTAATTTTATTGTTGAATTTTAACTTGAAATAGGGTGTTTTTGTGTGTAACTCATGGGGTATTATTTGGGTGTTTTTTATAACATATGGAATTGGTTTACTAAATATTTTTTGGCCTTACAATTCTGGTTTGGTAATGTATTAGTGTCATGTGGGCTAAAAAATAGGGGTTTTTAATATGTTTTATGTGTAAAACATTGTTATACTTCTTGAGAGTATTTTATGAAAATGTGTGTTTTCATTTAGATCATTTGTAGTATTATTCAAGGTGATTTTATAAAACTTGAAAGTGGTTTTATAAATGTCTCTAGGGTTTACAATTCTGTTTTGGATAGGAATTGGTATAGTTTTTGGTCTTAAATTGGGGTTTTGAAATGAGTTTTGTGTGAAAGACATATTTACAACACTTGGGTTCTTTTTATGAAAATTGTAAATGTTTTAGTTGGTTAAACAAAGTGGGAAAAGGGTGCATATGTACTTTTTGGTATGTGTGTTATCCTATTATGGGGTTTTGAAAGGTGAAGTGATGTTTTAAGATGTAAAACATTTTTAGAATATTTTGTAAATTTTTGAAATGTTTTATTAAATTGTGATGTTGGAGCGAAACTTGTTTGTGGGTTGTTTCGTGTAAGTTTGATGATAAAATGATTTTAAAGGTAAAAATGGTATTATGTAACAAGTGAGTGTGATTTTATGAGAGTTTTAATATATTTTAATGGTTTTGTAATATTGTTTTATGGATTTGTGGAAGTGTTAAAGAAATGTGAAAAGTGTTGTGATCTATTTTGGTGTGAGTCAGATTTCAAAATCAATTTGAATGAAAAGTGGACTTTTGTGACTTGTATTGCATACATGAGGTCTTTTTGGTGAATTTATGATATGGAAATGATATTTTCATGTGGAAAGTATATTCATTGACTTGTTGAACTTGTTTGAGCACAAAGGGAAACCCTGAGTATCTAGGTGGGTGGACGTGTACTAGTATGCTAGTGAATCTGTGGGGTTTGGCCTCAGTTTCACTTAGCAAGATTGATGCTTACAACTCTAACTAAACTATGATGATGATGATGATTGGGGACCACTAGGTTATGGGTATGTTCCATACTAGTGGCTTGTGGACAAGAACATATATTTGTGATGGTTACTCTCATCGAGATACAAGGTACCTGGGACCCACAACTAGCTAGTGCCTAGGGGTTATTTCCCATTGATTGTGCTCACTAGATATTTTGTTCTTACCGTCGGCATATGGTATGGGTGGCTGGAAAATTCATTAGCTTTGGTATTTATTTTAAAAGTGTTTATTCTTTAAATTATCCCACATGAAAACTTATTTTATTTAATGTTGCGTCTTTTAGAAATTGTAACTAGCATTTCATGTTTTTGAAAACATGCATGCTTTTCATCTTTAAATGTTTATCACATGGAATCTCTTAGTGGTGCTATCCTATTGGGTATTTTCTCGCACCCTACTTACACCCTTGGGTGTAGGTACACTTGGTTATTTTTGTTGTCACTGGTTGGGTACAGTTTTTAGTGCCAGTGGTTCAGGTTTCTAGCAGGGCCTTGGTGGTGAAGTCTTGTGCGAATGGCTTGAGGGAGGTGCCTCTTTCCATGTGGAGGTTCTTGGAATGTCTTTATTTGGTTTTTTAACTTTGTAATGGTCTTTAAACATAGTTTTAACTTATGTAATTCAGTTCTGAAATTTTGTAAAAGGTGGTTTTAGTTGAAAAATACAGATTTGTTTTATTGTGTTTTTTGTTGTTTAATGTTTATAAAATCAGGTAAATCGTTCCCAATTCTCATTATATCTTACCCAGGAACTTGTGCCAGCCCGTGGGGATCGGGAACGCCCTTCAGGACATGTCTCAGGCCAGGTTTGGTCAAGATTTTGGCGGTGACTAGATTCGGATTGTGACAGGTCACCTGGGTTAGCTTTATATCTTCCTACCACACTCAATACGTAGTCAACATTCATCTTAGTACATAGAATGGTATACAAGACTTTCCCAATAGCTTATTCTTATGGAGTCCTTAGAATTATCTTTCCTTCCTCATGTGCTTGAGAAAATATTTTCTTCAAAATATGAATGCCATGTGACACTGGAAACAATACCTTCTTGGATTATTCCATATTGAATCTCTTTAGTATCTTATCAATGTATGTACATTGAATTAGGCCTAGAAATATCTTCGATCTATCGTGATGGATCTTGATCCCAAGAATAGATGTTGCCTCGCCCAAGTCTTTCATAGAGAAGCATTGATTCAACCATTCCTTAACAGACTGTAAAACTGATATCTATTTTCTAATAGGTAATATTTCATCTACATATACTATCAGGAAAATGACTACACTCCCACTGAATCGTTTGTAGACACAAGGTTCACATTCATTCTTGATAAAACCAAATTTCTTTATAGATTCATTAAAATTAATGTTCGATGACCTGGATACTTTCTTTAATCCATAAATGTATTTCTGCAACTTTCATAACATATTGATATCCTTTGGAGTCATAAACCCTTCAGGTTGTCTCATGTAGACATCTTACAGAAGGTTCCCATTAAGGAAGGATGTTTTGAAATCCTTTTTCCAAATCTCATATTCATGGTAAGCAGCAATGGCCAATAGAATTATGATGTATTTTAGCATTGCAACTGGTGAAAAGGTTTCATCATAGTCAATGAATTGACGCTGCTTGAGACCTTTTGCAGCCAGTTGTACCTTATAGGTACTGATTTGTCCCTCCATGTCCTGTTTCTTCTTAAATAACCATTTTCAACCAACATGATTTACATCAACTGATGGAGCTACCAAAATCAAGAATTGGTTTTGGTATATGGAATCCATTTCAGAATTCATAGTTTCTTGCCACTTGGAAACATCTATGCCACTTACTTCTTCCTTGTAGGTTGGAAGATTATTATTATCAACTAATAATGAGTCACCATCCTCAATAACTAGAAAACCATACCATTTCGGTTATCTAACCTATATTTTACTCCTATGTAGTTCTTATGTCTCTGGAATAGTTCTTTCTTCCATGGGGATTTGAGGAATCTGTTCATGTACCAAATATTGTGTACCTTGGTCCTCAACATTATTGAAGTCTATCTCGCCACCACTATCTCTTTTGGAGATGTTCTCCCTCTAATGTAATATGGAATGTCTTGATAATATAACATTTTTTACGACGGGTTGTATAGATAATATCCCCTCATTTCCTTGGGGTATCCTATAAAGGTACACTTTGTTCCTCGGGGTGAAAGTTTGTTACCTAAAGAGCCATTAACAAACACATATCTTCCCCACAAATGTAAATTATATAACATGGATTTCTTACCACTCCAGAACTTGTATGGAATACCATTTATTGATTTAGTTGGTACTTGTTTTAGTATGTGGGCTTGTTTTTGTAACACATATCCCCAAAAGGATATTGGAAGACTCACATGACTCATCATTGATCTCAAAATGTCCAACAAGGTGTGATTCCTCCATTCACTCACACTATTCCACTGGGGCATGTAAGGAGGTGTGAGTTGGGAGAGGATCCCAAAGTATTGTAATTAATCAATGAAGTCTTGATTAAGATATTCTCCACCATGGTCTAATTTGAGTTTCTTAATCTTCTTACCAGGGTGGTTCTCAACTTCATTCATTTATTCTTTGAACTTATCAAAAGAATCCAACTTATACCTCATTAAGTATATATATCCATATCCACTAAAATCATCAGTAAAATTTTGAAGTATGAGTACCCTCCCCTTGCCTTAACTAGAAATGGTCCACACACATAAGTATGAACTAATTCAAGAAGATCTTTTCCCTTTTACCTTGCCCACTAAATGGGGCTTTGGTCATTTTTCCTTGTAAACATGCATGACATATTCCAAGTGGTTTTAGATTGAAAGAATATAAATATCCATCATGATGTAACTTTGTCAAGTATTTCTCATTTACATGACCTAACTAGTGATACCAAAGTTGGATCTGGTATGAGTCATGTGAAGTGTCTTTATTATCAATTTCCCTTACTAGGTTTGCATAATCCAACAAGAAAATACCGTTCTATAAATGTTCCCTACCAAAACAAATGATATCTTTGTAAAAGAAGCAACATTCATTTACAAGATTGAAAAAAAATCCATCTATATCTAATCTGGACACAGAAATGTTTTTATATTAATAGACGACACATAATAACAACCCTTTAACACCCTGATCATCCCGGTTGGAAATGTGAGGTGGTAGTCCCTGACAGTTACAACAGCAATTCCGGCTCTGTTGGCTGCTCGTAGATCTGTCTCCCTCGGTAAATCTTCCTGAATATACTGGGTTCTTATATTTGTATACATATGTGTGCACCACAATCTATATCTAATAGAAAATTTATAGAAATAGATAGATTTTATTTGATAAAAAATGCACCTGAAGAATCCCCTTGCTTCTTAGGATGGGTGCAGTTTTTCTTCCAATGGCCCTTCTTGACAAATGAGAAACAAACAACCTCTTGTTCCCTTGCCTCCCCTTTGATCATATTTTTCTTGGAAGGTCATGAAGCATTGGTATTAAATCTCATTACCTTCCGTTTCCTCTTATTCACCATAATTATAGAAGGATTTTCATGCTTTCTATATTTGTGCACATGGAGAATGAGGGTAAGACAATCAGATAGAGACTTCTCAATGTTGTTCATATTAAAATTAACAACAAAGATAGAGAAGCTTTGAGAGAGTGATGAGAGAATGAGATCAGTGCCCAGTTCTTGAGGGAGTTTAAACCCTAGAACCTCCATGCATTCAATATAGCCAATGAGCTTGACTAAATGAGGCCCAGTTGGGGAAACCTCTCCAATCTTACTCTGAAGGAGTTCCATGGATATCTCAAACTATTCTTGTCTTTCTCTCTCATGTTAAAGACCACAGAGGTGCTCGAGTATACTATATGAATCCATTTTTTCATGAGACTTCATGAGATCACTAGAAATTGATGATAACATCCAACATTGAATGTCGACCACATCATTAATATGTTTCTCACAGACCAAGAACTCTTCGTCACTTGCCTCTTGGGTAGGTGGATTAGGTAATGACGACTCTAGCATGTCAGACTTCTGTTCATGGCGTAGAATAACCCAAAGATGTCTAAACCATTCATAGAAGTTACTGATAGTGAGGATTTTGTCTTTATCCAGAATTTATCACATGTATAGTGTTGTTGATGTTTTTTTCATTTTATTCTACAATTTAAAGAGAAGATCATTAGTAATTTCTTGATTATATTTAATGAGAAATAATAAATTAATATTATTAAGTCTCCCACTATTTTATCAAGTCCCAATGGCCCTCACCATTGAACTCAGAATGTCCAGTTTCCATGAAATTATATTTCCAAGGATCCATGGTAAAGATATTTAAAGGTATTTATGTAGGCAGTTCTTTGTCAACTATGGGTATGAAGCTCCTTGATATGTTGAGTGGACTCCCCAATCCTGAAATCCTAACTATGGATTTCTTCAACTCTTGCCTCCAATATTACACCAAGTCTCGAAAGGGATACTCCTATTGATGTAATATGGTTAAGTAAACCCAAAACCTTTCATAAAGGCTTTGTTTATAAAAGTAAGTGTCCCAAAAAGGGTTGGTCACACAAATAGTTTTATCAAGTTTTTCCCTTAATCAAGTAACAAAAGGCCTAGTTAGAAATAATATTTTATTTTCTGTATTTTTATCTCTTTTGTGTGAATTGATTATTATCATTATCATATGATTGTTAATATTAAGTGGAAGTTACTTAAGTGATTAACCATGTATTGATAATATTTACACATAAGCCTGGTTTATTTATGTTATTTCTTGCATTCTTGTTTAAATCATTAATTATGTGATCGCGACAACACATCTATAATGATAAACCATGAAATTCAACGAAATAAAATAAAGAAAAGGGTATGATCATGAGATTTTTTAATGGTTAGTTTATTTGGCAGTTGATAAAATATCCCTGACCTTCGGGTGAAACAACTTTAAACTTTTGGGTTTGTGATTATAGTTTTCCACATATCCACCTCTGTATCTCCTAATATTGGTTTCATCTCGGATCCAGCTTGAACAATGTCCACTATATTTAATGTTCCATCCATTACATAGGCTTTTAAACTCGAATGCAGTTGAGGGGTAAAAGGGGGGGTTTACATTAAACAAACCATGAGTGCACAAACTTTAAATATTAATGAGGAGAGATGGCTTGCAGGACAACAATTAATTCAATAAATAAATTAAAAGGAATCCAATCACATAAAAAAGGTCTCGGTCTAGCTCATGATCACCCACATACATGCAACAAGTTAATTATTTAATAAAACTAGTATTCAATTTATTAATCCTTATTATTAAGATAAATTGTGCTTGAATCAATTATTTATTATCTTTAATTAGTAAATCATTGTATCTTAGTCCTTTTCTAAATTTACTTGATATTCTCATCACTGTACATAAATGTACCTTGGATGTAAGCTGCTGAATAACCGTTCAAATCTACCCAACATGTATTATATTTTTATACTGTTTTACTCTTCTGATGTATGACATATATGATGCTTCAATGCATATAGTGACAACCTGTAGTACGATTTATACATGATAAGTAGTTCTAAACATTACACAAACATTAAAATTTTATCTTTTTATAATTTGGTAAAGTACAAAGCATGTAGTTATGACTACATGGTGTGTACTACCTTCATTGTATTTCTTGAAATACATGCATAGGGACTCGGGGTGTGAGGCGTATTTAAAAAATTTTAGAGTACACGACATGTATAGTGGGTTACATGCCATGTTATCTTTGTATTACACAGTTACCAGTCAGCTTAACCATGTATGGAATACAAGGTTTGGCCCCTTAATCAAAGAGACTACACACTGTGTCTAGTGGGCCACACAGTGTGTAATTCAGTAAGTGTGTGCCTATCTATCCTGGTCAACACGCGGTGTATAATTAACAACACCACATGTAATAAATGCACACAACTTTAGTAATTTATGAATTACTCCTGATGCGCTGAACATTACTACATGGCGTGTATTCCAGATTACATAGTGCGTACGGTAGATAACACAATGTGTAAGTTCGAACACATGGTGTGTACTTTTGTGTCACATGGGTAGAATCATCAGCGCCTCCTAATGAGTTCTCCATTTTAATTTTGATTAAGAAATAATGTGTTTTTATGAAATCTATGCGAAATTAAAACTAGTAGAACAGATATCAAAATTCAAATTACAAGAATGATAAACATTTAATTGAAAAACTAAATTAGTAAAACATAAATCATCAACAAATTATTTAAATAATTATAAAGTATGATGTAACTTCTCTAATACCACTTGTAGGTTACGGCTGCATCAGAAGCATGATTGGGATGAATACCAACTTTAATTTTTACCATGATCAATGATTATTCTGGGATCAGTACAATGATGAAATCCAGTCTCCACAACATAGAATCAAAGATTTAGATAAAGAATAAAGAGGCCTGAAACTTTTACAAAGGATCTTGAACATCATGTTTATAATTAATTTAATTAATTTAATTAAAAATAGAATACCTAGATCTTTGGTATTTTTTTGATGATTGCTGATCATCCAGAATGAGCCTTCCGAATTGTCTCGTTGCACTCGTGAGGATCTAAAAAAGAATCCATCTAGAGGTGATCCACACGTGCTCCGATGGCCTCCAATCGACACCACTCATTCTCCGGGTGCTAGAATGGTGAAGCGAGTGTCATGTGTTGGTCATTCATGATCACTTTTATTCAGTCCTGAAGAGCATCTATATTTATTGAGAGGGTAAGGAAGATGATTCGAGAGAGAAAAAATTTAGCTGAAAAATTCTCAATTAACTAGATGTGAAGTTCGGTACGTGGTATAATAGACATACATGTATATTTATTAACATGGGGATTCCATTACAATATTTAATTGCGTAACAGAAATTAAATACATTCATAACCTTAGAGAAAACTCATGCTTTTAATAATAATATCATGTCATTATTTATGGTGCTCCAACTTGCGCAAACTTGAATTATAAATAAAATTCTGCATCACAAAATAATATCATCGTTATTATTGTTTTAACTTGTGACAACTAGTTAAATAATTATTTACTATCATGCATAAAATTATTTTACTATCGGACCAGCCTTGGTCCACTCAAAATCAACTTCCATTTATTGAACACCCTAATAAATAAATAAATAATTCATTATCTTAAAAATATATTTTATTTACAAACTAATAAATAAATATTTATTAAATATTCAATAAAATAAATAAATATATTTTACCCACATTCCGGTGAGTAAATATTTATTTAATTTATAAAATCATTTTATCTTGATTAAAATTATTCCATAGTCTTGAAAATAAAATTTATTAATTAAATTCAAATATAATATAACTGAGACCACTAGAAACACTTATTGTGTGACCCTCTAGGATTATTTCTTGTTGTCATTAGGTGGGATTGCCTAAAGTCTAAGAGTACCATCTATAAATTTATCATGGCACCCAAGAGAAAGAAATTAAAGGCACAAAAATAACATCCACATATGAATTCTCACTGTGTAATATAATCCCTTTGTCTTAATATATCATCAAGCTGGTTTTATGATTTTTTCATCATTCTTTATGCTTGATACATCATTCTATGACTACATGAAATAAACTCATCATTACACCATGTCCATGGAATTTCATGTGACATTTGTATTTGAATTTAATGGTTGAGATATCCTCTTTCATAAATGGAAGGTACAAATCCTTTCTCGACTTATCCATTAATAACATGCCACTCGTGATGCACCCAATGTACCATACTTCCCTCCAACTGTATGGGTGAAAAAAAATTTTAGTAAATAAAATTGTACGAGTCATGACAAATATTAATGATAATATTAAAGTCTAAGGATCATTACACATGCTTGAATATAGGAATATATGATGACACCAAAACATGAGGCATTCTTACTTGAGGGTTTTTTCTCATAATCTCTTATCTTGGGGATTACCATGTGAGAACTTTATAAGAGGAAGTATCATCTGCTTATGAGTACTTTCACCTGATGGTATATATTCTATGTGTCCCATAATATCATGTCATCTAACGACATAACTATATTTAAGAATATTGTTATATAATTTCAAGGTTCTCATCATAGTGAGGAACTTCCATGACCTTACCAATGAAAAAAATACTCTAGTACATTATTAAATAATAGTAATTCAGAAAAATGAACAATATTTAATAAGATGTTTAATATTTAAATATATTAAATATCCATGTAATCAAAGTAAAAACAGTTGGTTCTAAGACACCAACTCTATCAAAGATGATTAAATGAAAATAATAAAATAATAATGTATGCATAAAAAAATAGTACAATCTAAAATGGAAGAATAATAACTTGTATAATTTCAATAGGAAAAGATAAATTGAAAGCAATAATTCACATTTACTTATGGGTCTTTGTGTAGGTTCCGGGCGCAGCGGAAGCGCGTTGGTGGGTTTTCCCAACTTTAATTTTAATGTTAAACAACATTCAATCCGAGATCCGTCATGATATAAAACGCCGAATCTTGGGAATAGAACGAAGAATGAAAAGAAAAGAAGAGTCCCGGAACCCTTGAGGAGGATCATCATAAGTTGATTATAATTAATTTAATTAATGCATAAGAATTACCTCATTGGAATTATTTCTTCGTTGATGTGTCTGGTCACGATTCGGTGATCCGTCGTTGCGTCGAAGAATCCAAGTGTAGGATTCCTCTAGCGGTGATCCACACGTGTGTTACGTATATCCGGACGTCAACGAAGGGATCTTCGGGTGCTAGCGCGGAAGAACCTTCGCTTGTGAAGTCCGCCTTCGACCACCTTGATCCGATGGAGGATCTTGCTCTCGTAACTTGAGGGAATTATTGGTGGAAACGTAATTATCTCTTTGGCTTTAGAGTATTTCCAATTCCGTTGTGCACAACAATGTCTCTAATTCTATGAGAATAATGTAATTGGGATTATAATACTTATAATAATAAAATGAATTAATTGCCTAAAAGCATTTAATCATTTCATTTAATTCTTAGTAATATCACATGTCTTAATAATGACAGTTGACCATCATTATTACTTGACATGCGCCCAACGTATTACATTTAATATCATTTAATTTAATAAACAATATTTTCTCACGAATCCTGAAAAACAAACTACACGACGTGTATATAAATATACATGGCGTGTACTTTTATTTTTTCATTTTATTTATTTTCTCCACCAGATTTATTAGACCTTGAGTAATGACTATTTATTTCTCAAATAAATGTAACTGCATTACTCGCTAGAAAATATATATTATTTCGACCACACTATATTCTCTCGAATAACTAGTGTCGAAAAAAATGCGATCAGACATACTTAAATAATTATTAAACCACAGTCGGGAATACTATTTATTTATCTTCTTAAATTAATATTTAACTGAGATAAATGGACACACTTAGTGTGTGACCCTCTAGTCCTCTTTCTCAGTGGCATTAGGCTGAGCCTGCCTAAAGTCCAAGGTTAGCATCTAGCAACATGACAAGGCACCCATAAAGAAAGAAGTTAACGCCGCAATGACATGTCACCTCCTACGAACGCTTACTGTGTAATATAATCACTTTGTCTCGATATCTCCAATCAAGCGGGTTGCATGCTTGTGCCATCAACCCATGTTCTTGATTATTCATTCTTTGACTTCCCAGAATTGAACTTGCCCATACCATACCATGGCCATGGATTTATTTAGGCTATATCAATTCCATCAAAGGGCCTGAGATATCTACTTCCATTATGGAACGAAAGGGACAAATCCTTTCTCGCACTATCTATTAATGCAGTATTATTCATGACGCACTCGACGTATCCTACCTCGATGAGAACAGTGTGTCGTCACAGTTTTTGTCAATACATCTAAGTGCGTCAGTTGTAATACTCATTAATAATAATCTTAAAGTCTAAGGACCAATACACACGTCCGCAGATAGGAACATCCAACGACACTCTGAATTGTGGATTTCATACTGGCGGGTCTCATTCTCATAATATCCTCTTGGATATTACCAAGGGCGCACACCATGAGAAGGTGCCTCAACATTTTATGAGTCCTCAACCCTAATGACCTATATTATTTGTGTCCCTCAAATAATATCATCCGGCCGTAGAACATACATTCAAGAACAGTGTTATGTTACTTTCGGGTTCTCATCAAAGCAGGGATCTGCTATGACCCTTTAATGCAACAGCTGTCCTTAGGACATTATCACATGACATGTCTTGCAGAAGAACAATCAAGATGTGATAAGGTTTTTATTTAATGAATAAAGTAAAAAGTATTTGGTTCTAGACCACCAACTCCAACAGACTCCCACTTGGACTAGAGCCAATTGCTAACAACCTTTAACCCTCTAGCTCTCACATGATATTCATGCTTCTGCTGAGATAGGCCTTTAGTCATGGGGTCCGCCACGTTCTCTTCCGTGGACACTCTGCTCACTGCAACATCACCCCTTTGACAGAAATACCTCAAGAGGTGATACTTCCAGATTATGTGCTTTGTCCGTTGATGTGAACTTGGTTCTTTTGCAAGAGCCACCACTACATTATTATCACAATACAATGTAATGGGATATTTACTGCTATGCACCACATCAAGCTCCTGGACAAAGTTCCGAATCCAGACGACTTCTTTGGCTGCATCAGAAGCCGCTATATAATCAGACTCCACTATAGAATCGGCGAAAACTGGCTGCTTTGAACTCTTCCAGCTCATAGCTCCTCCATTGAGACAGAAAACATATCCAGATTGCGACTTTAGATCATTCTGATCTGTTTGAAAACCAGCATCAGCATACCCTCTGATGACAAGATCCTCATCTCCTCCATACACCAGGAACATATCCTTAGTTCTTCTCAGATACTTAAGGATAGTCTTAACAGCAGTCCAATGTTGTTCTCCTGGATCTGCTTGATATCTGCCTACCATGATCAGTGCATAGGAAACATCAAGCCTGGTACATAACATGGCATACATGATGCATCCTATAGCCGAAGCGTATGGGATTTTACTCATCCTATCTTTCTCCTGTTGTGTCTGGGGACACATTTTATTAGAAAGATGTAAGCCATGTGACACTGGAACCAATCCCTTCTTTTATTTTTCCATACTAAATCTCTTTAGTATCTGGTCAATGTATATACCCTGACTTAGTCCAAGCAGCTTCTTGGATCTGTCACAAATGATCTTGATCCCTAGAATGTAGGCTGCTTCTCCTAAGTCCTTCATGGAGAAACACTTGTTCAACCAGTCCTTAACTAACTGTAAGGCTGGTATGTCGTTTCCAATAAGCAATATGTCATCAACATATACCACTAGGATGAAGACCACATTCCCATTAAACCACATATAAACACATGGATCACATTCGTTCTTAATGAAACAAAATTCTTTTATGGCTTCATCGAATCGAATGTTCAATAACCTGGATGCTTGCTTCAATCCATAAATGGATTTCTGCAACTTGCAAACCCGTTTGGCTTCACATGGTGTCCCAAACCCTTCTGGTTGTGTCATATAGACATCTTCCTGAAGGTTCCCGTTAAGGAATGATGTTTTGACATCCATCTTCCAAATATCTTAGTCATGGTAAGATGCTATGGAAAGTATGATTCTTATGGATTTAAACATGGAAACTGGCGAGAAGGTTTCATCGTAGTCAATTCCATGACGCTGTCTGAATCCTTTATCCACTAGCCTTGCTTTATAGGTGCTAACTTGACCTTCCATGTCTATCTTTCTTTTGAATACCCATTTGCATCCAACAAGCTTTACATCAACTGGCTCATCGACCAGAACCCAAACTTGGTTTTGATACATGGAATCCATCTCAGAATTCACAGCTTCTAGCCATCTTGTATCTTCTGAGCTTTCTACTGCTTCCTTGTAGGATAGAGGTTCATCATTTTCCAACAATAATGATTCACCATCCTCGATGACTAGAAAACCAAATCTCTTTGGTTCCCTTACCTCTCTTGAGCTCCTACGTAGTACTTTTGTTTCTGGAACCTCTTCCACGGGGACCTGTGGAACTTTTTCCTATACCAACTCCTGTGTATCTTGAGCATCAACTTCGTTGAAGTCAATCTTTCTCCCACTATCCTTCTTGAGGATTTGCTCCCTCTTAAGAAAGACGGCTTGTCTGGCGACAATCACTTTCTTGTCTTGAGGGTTATATAGGTAATATCCTATCGTTTCCTTAAAATATCCTATAAAGATACACTTAGTGCCCCAGGGTGCTAGTTTATTGCCTGAGAAGGCCTTAACAAACGCCTCGCATCCCCATACACGTGTGTGCGACAAAGTGGGTTTCCTTCCATTCCATAACTCGGATGGAATTCCATTTGCCTCCTTAGTTGGTACACGGTTTAATGTGTATGCTGCAGTTTGTAATTCATATCCCGAAAAGGATAATGGAAGATCCGCATGACTCATCATCGACCTCACCATGTCCAACAAGGTGCGACTCCTCCTTTCACTAACACCATTCCACCGTGGTGTATAAGGAGGAGTGAGCTGAGATAGAATCCCAGACTCCCATAGAAGATCGATGAACTCTTGGTTCAGATATTCTCCACCACGATCCGATCGAAGCTTCTTTATCTTCGTACCAAGCTGATTCTCTACTTCATTCTTGAATTCCTTAAATTTCTCTAAGGACTCTGACTTATACCTCATTAATAGACGAAGCCATATCTACTCAAATCATCAGTAAAAGTAATGAAGTAAGAATATCCACCTCTAGCTTCTACTGGAAATGGTCCACACACATCCGTGTGTACCAATCCTAGAAGCTCTGTGGCCCTTTCACCTTGTCCACCAAAAGGCGTCCTGGTCATTTTTCATTGTAAACAAGCGTGACATCTATCAAGTGGTTTTAGCTCTGTAGAGTCTAAATATCCATCTTGGCAGAGCTTTGTCAAACGATTCTCGTTCACATGACCAAGGTGGTGATGCCATAACTGGGTGATGTATGAGTCATGTGAGTTTGTTTCGTTATCGATTGCCAACACTTGGTTTTCATAATTCAATACATAAAAACCATTATTTAAATCTTCCATACCATAACATACGTTGTTCTTATAAAAGAGACAACCCTTATTTCCAAATTTGAAAACAAATCCATCCATATCCAAACAAGATACAGAAATTATGTTCTTGGTAACACTAGGAACATAATAACAGTTATGTAAAACCAAAATCATCCCAGTCGGCAATGAGAGGTGGTAGTCACCAATAGCCAACACAGCCAGCCTTTCGCCATTGGTAGCTCGAAGATCCACCACTCCTCTGGCGATCTTTCTAAATCTACTTGGTTCTTACATTTGAATACATATGTGATCCCCACAAGCTATATCTAATACCCAATGTATAGAAATAGAAAGATTGAACTCGATAAAAAATGCACCTTTAGCATCCCCATGCTTCTTGGTCTAGTTCCTCTTCCAGGGGCCCTGGTTGACACATGCAAAACACACTGCTTCCCGTTCCTTGCCCTGCCTCTAGATCTTCCCCTTCTTGGAGGAACGATGCTCTGGGGCTTCAGACCATTTATAAGTATTTGGCCCCTTTTCCTTGTCCTTCCTTTTCTTGTTCACTATAAGGACCACAGATTTTTCATGCCCCATGTCTTTATCTACCTGGAGAATCAAGGTCAGAAGCTCCGACAGACTCTTCTCATTTCTGCTCATGTTATAGTTGACAATAAAGCTAGAGAAGGTCTTGGGAAATGATGATAGGATGAGATCTGTATGCAACTCATCCGGGAATTTAATCCCTAAGATGTCCAAGCATTCAATGTAGCCAATAATCTTGACTACATGAGGCCCAACTGGCACAGACTCTCCAAGAATTGTGGTAAACAAAGAATTGGAGATCTCATACCTCTCTTGTCTCACCTTCTCTTGGTAGAGATCTTTAAGGTGAGTCATCATTCTATACGCGTCCATGTTTTCATGTTGCTTCAAGATCTCATTAGAAATGGACGATAGCATGAAACACTGGACATATGTGGCATCATCCATGTGTTTCATGTAGAGAGATAATTCCTCATCACTAGCCTCTTTCCCAGGTGCAACTAGAATAGGCTCTTCCAGCACATATAATTTCCTTTCGTGGCGAAGGATGACGCGTAAATGCCTCTGCCACTCATGGAAATTGGTGCCAGTGAGAAGGTTTTATTTTTTGAGTATGGTGCGCAATGATATGTTTGAAGTCATTTTCTTGCCGTTTCTACAAATTAATATGAGCAAAGGTTTAGTAATTTATTACAAAAATTGAGACAAATAAATAAATTAATACTTATTAGTCTCCCACTATTTTATCGAAATCCAATATCCATCACCATTGACTTTGGAATATTCTGTTGCGTTAATATTCTAGTGGCAAGGATCCATATTTCCCTTCGCATTACCCCAACTAGGGTTGGTCAAGAAACTTGAAGGGTTTTAGGTAGGCATTACACATGCCAACTGCATTAACTCACAGCCCCTTGATCCGCTGAGTGGACTCCCCAATCCTGAAATCCTGTTTGGATTTCCTCAACCTTTGCCTCTTGGTCACACCAAGTCCTGCTGTGGCTATCAACCCTTGATGCGAACCAAGTCAAGTCAACCCAAAACCTTGAATTATAATTCCCCGATAATTGAAAGCACCCCAACTAGGGTTGGTCAAGCACTTTGAACTATGGTTCGATTCTAATAAAGATTATGGAAGGCTATGTCGACTTAATATTTATTTTGAGGGATTTTATCCTTATACATAAATTTCCATTTTATTATCTTTGATTACATGCTTTTTAATGTTAAGTGGGATATACTTAAGTGATTAACCATGTCTAAAATAATATTTACGTATAAGCCGGTTTTATTTTAGTTCCATCTTGCATGCTCGTTTAATTCATTAATTGTGTGATCGTGACAACACACCACAATAAATAAACCATGCAACTGACAGAAATAAAATAAATGGTATGATCATGAGCTTTTCTATTGGTTAGTTAATCTAGCGGTTGACAAACTAACCCAAGACCTAGGGGAGAAACACCTTGAACCTTTCGGGTTCGTTTTTACATCTTTCCACCTATCCACCTTTGTATCTCCTTGGATTGGTTTCACCTTGGCTCCTGACTTGAGCCGCCTCCACTAGCATGGGAGCTCCATACATTATATATGCATTTATCTCACACGCAGGTGAGGGGTAAAACGGGTTTTTACATAAAAGAATCCTTGGGCACGCAGGCCCTACATATTAATGAGGATATGGATCGCAGGCCAACAAATTTAATTTAAATAAATAAATTAAAATAAACCATTCACATACAAAGGTCTCGGTCTAGCTCATGATCATCCGTACATGCAACGATATTTACGCACAAATAAAACTAGCATTCAATTCTTTAATCGTTCTTGTTTAAGATAAATCACGCTCGAATCAATTAATTTTCTTTAATTAATCAATCCTTTTATCTTAAATACATTTTCTGAACTTCCTTGACATTCTCATCCATCATAATTTTAAACAAATAAATTCATTTAAAATTATCCTTGTACGTAACTTGTACCTTGGAGGAAACCCGGTGAATTCCCATTTATTACGCAGATGTTAAATTAAACACATATATATAAAACACCTATCACGTGTTGTGCCTCAGCTTTACGCCTGCACCATGGTACACGTCTCAAGGGTTTGTATAATATAATAATAAATTTTAATAAATCTGCATAATTTGGGTGAGTACACGGCTTGTAGTTCCGACTACACGGCGTGTACTTTTCCTCACCGTCCATTTGAAGTACACGCCCGGGGATAGGGCATGTTAATGTACTTCAGAAATTTTCGGAGTACACGGCGTGTATAGTGGGACACACGCCGTGTAGTTTCTGTATTACACGGTTTCCAGCCGGGCAGGCCGTGTACAGAGTACACGACCCAACCCTGACCCAAAGGGACTACACGCCGTGTTCATTAGACCACACATCGTGTATTCTGGAAACCGTGTGCCACCTGTTTCTGGTCAACATACGGTGTCTTAAATTCTTTTAAAGAATCCAATACATGGAATGATATGGCGGATCAGTCAATGCATTGAACCTAGACTACACGGCGTGTACTTCCGAATACACGCCGTGTATTCTGGTGTTATACGGCCAGAAACGTTTGGCTCCAATGGATGAGTTCCTCTATTTTATTTTAATCAAAATTAAAAGAAAAAATCATTTCTGTGAGGTGAATGAGAAACGAGGGAGGAGGAATAGATCTCGATATTCAGATTTCCAGAACGATTAAACTTGAATTGAAATAACTAAATTATTAAATGTGTAAATTACCAACGAAAAACTAAATAATTATAATCAACAATATGACCCCTCTGATACAACTTTTAGGTTCCGGGCGCAGTGGAAGCGCATTGGTGGATTTGCCCAACTTTAATTTTAACATTAAACAACGTTCAATCCGAGATCCGTCACGATATAAAACACCGAATCTTCAGAATAGAATGAAGAACGAAAAGAAAAGAAGAGTCCCGAAACCCTTGAGGAGGATCATCATATGTTGATTATAATTAATTTAATTAATACATAAGATTTACCTCGTTGGAATTCTTTCTTAGTTGATTTGTCCGGTCACGATTCAGTGATCCGTCGTTGCGTCATAGAATCCAAGTGTAGGATTCCTCTAGCGGTGATCCACACGTGTGTCACGTATCTCCGGACTTCGCCGAAGGGATCTCCGGGTGCTAGTGCGGAAGAACCTTCGCTTGCAATGTCCGCCTTCGACCGCCTTCATCCGGTGGAGGATCTTGCTCTCGTAACTTGAGGGCGTTCTTGGTGGAAAGGTAATTCTCTCTTTGGCTTGAGAGTATTTCCAAATCCTTTATGCACAAAAATAGCTCTAATTCTATGAGAATAATGTAATTGGGATTATAATACTTAGAATAATAAAATGAATTAATTTACCGAAAGAATTTAATCATTTCATTTAATTCTTAGTAATACTACATGTCTTAATAATGACAGTTGACCATCATTATTACTTGACATGCACCCAACATATTACATTTAATATCATTTAATTCAATAAACAATATTTTCTCACGAATCCGAAAAAACAAACTACACGGCTTGTATATAAATATACACAGCATGTACTTTTATTTTTTCATTTTATTTAT
Source organism: Viscum album (assembly GCA_963277665.1). Classification (NCBI taxonomy): domain Eukaryota; kingdom Viridiplantae; phylum Streptophyta; class Magnoliopsida; order Santalales; family Viscaceae; genus Viscum; species Viscum album. The sequence continues at coordinate 46,296,318 of OY728162.1, forward strand.
TTCCTCCACCATATTTATTAGACCTTGAGTAATGACTATTTATTTCTCAAATAAATGTAACTGTATTACTCGCTAATAAATATATATTATTTTGCCCACACTATATTCTCTCGAAAAACTAGTGTCGAAACAAATTCGATTAGGCATCCTTAAATAATTATTAAACCATAGTCGGGAATAATATTTATTTAACTTGTTAAATTAATATTTAACTGAGATACATGGACACTCTTAGTGTGTGACCCTCTAGGCCTCTTTCTCAGTGGCATTAGGCTAATCCTACCTAATGTCCAATGCTAGCGTCTAGCAACACGCCAAGGCACCCATAGAGAAAGAAGTTAACACCGCAACGACGTGTCACCTCCTACAAACGCTTACCGTGTAATATAATCCCTTTGTCTCGATATCTCTAATCAAGTGGGTTGCATGCTAGTGCCATCAACCCATGTGCTTGATTATTCTTTCTTTGACTTCCCGGAATTGAACATGCCCATACCTTACCATGGCCATGGATTTATTTAGACTATATCAATTCCATCAAAGGGCTTGAGATATCTACTTCTTTTATGGAACGAAAGGGACAAATCCTTTCTCGCATTATCTATTAATGCAGTATTATTCGTGACACACCCAACGTATCCTACCTCGCTGCGAATAGTGTGTCATCACAGTTTTCATCAATACATCTAAGTACGCGAGTTGTAATACCCATTAATAATAATCTTAAAGTCTAAGGACCAATACACACGTTCGCAGATAGGAACATCCAATGACACTATGAAATGTGGATTTCCTACTGGCGGGTCTCATTCTCATAATATCCTCCTGGATATTACCAAGGGCGCACACCATGAGAAGGTGCCTCAAAGTTTTATGAGTCCTCACCCCTAATGACCTGTATTATTTGTGTTCCTCAAATAATATCATCCTACCATAGAACATACATTCAAGAACAGTGTTATGGAACTTCCGGGTTCTCATCATAGCAGGGATCCGCTACGACCCTTTAATGCAACAGCTGTCCTTAGGAAATTATCACATGACATTTCATGCAGAAGAATAATCAAGATGTGATAAGGTTTTTATTTAATGAATAAAGTACAAAGTAGTTGGTTCTAGACCACCAACTCCAACACTTTGATCATGGATGGGTGGAGTACTGGCTCTCTAGAGTGGAAACGAAGGACGTATATCATCCCATGCATCCCCAACTATATTAATATTATCACAATAACATTTAAAGGTAGATGAATAAGTACTTAAAATATACAGTGGTTGGTGAGACACAGTTGCAGTGCAGTCACTATGGTAGAGTGAACACACCCAAGTGGAGGAATGAGGACCACGAGACTTGGTGTGAAACACCTAAATGCTGTCCAAGATTCATTCTAATTAGTCCAATAATAGAACACTATGGAACTATAAGAGGTAAAAGTGGGGCGGATCCATCGAGGTGAGAAGATCTAGGAGGAGGAGGAGCAGAGCGTGGGGAGGTTGCTTATTCCACTCACAATAGTGAAGAAGGGGAAGATAGTGATAGAGTGGGAAATCCGAATGCATTACTATGTAGTGAATGACCGCATATAAATGATGCTAGAATTGGTTCCATAGAACCAACTTATGTTTGAATTATGATAATATTTATATATTGTTTTGAATATTCATAAATTATTTTTCACATCACTATTGTCCCTCTTCATGATATACAATGTGATGAAGTCCTAAGAGTATCTGTTAGACTAAAAGTTCCTTGATGTTTTCTTCTATGATGAGGACCATAAGGGCCATAATAGTGTTCTTAAACATATGTTGTTTATATGGATGAAATAATTTTGGGGAAAAAATGATAAAGTCTAATAGTGGTGGACACTTATAGGACATCGATGTGCCTTTTCATGGTGTATTCCATTTGAAATTTCCAGAGTATAAAATTCTGAGGAGGATACCTACTAGTAGAAAATACTGATTTATATGTGTCCTTAGATGTTCCAATATAAATATGTTTGTATTAATACTTATAATTTTGTATTATCATTAATGGATTTTATGATTCAAATTCTCTTTTGTATTGAAGAAAACCATAATTTCATATATTCATTATGAAGTAAGTTATGTTGGGTGCATCATGAGTAATATTTCATTAACTAATAATGTGAGAATGGATTTTCTGTTCTTCTCATTAATAGATTTTGATATATTAAGCCCATTGATTTAAATGATATATCCAAAATAAATCCATTTCCATTGTGTTATATATGAAAGTTCAATTTCTATAAAGTCAATGAAAGATACATCGACCATATAAGTTTATGGAACCACCATGTAACCTAGTTGAATAAGGATAACACTCTAAAGGGATTATATTACTCAGTAAGTGTCTACATGAGGTGTTATGATGTTGTGATATTAAATTATTTCACTATGGGTTCCTTGGAAGGTTTCTAGATATTAACCATGGACTTTAGGATACTTTTATGAATTCCACTAAGAAAGAGGGCTATAGGGACACAAACTTGGTGTATCCAGAATCTCAGTTATATAAAAATATTATTTATTATTTAAAAATTTAAATTAATGTTATTCCCACACAAGGTTTAATAATTTTTCCTTTTTTATTCATCACATATATTCTATCACTAGCTATTTGTGACAATATTTTGTTAGTAGAATATTTATAAGTATTTATTTTATATTTAGTAAATATAATATATATTTATTTATTAGAAATTAATGAAGTTATATTTATTTTAAAATAAGTAATTATAATTAATAGAATGGTAAATATTGTGGAGGAATGTTGAATTCAGTTTAAGGGTCTATCAATAAATAATATATATTGAATTTTATTTGAATAAAAAATATTTAATTTAATTTATGATTTTACCACATGTTAAGAAATAATAATAATAAAATTATTATTATAAACATGGGTTTACATAGGGGTTTCCTAAATAATAAGAGTTTATGAAAAATTATTATTTTCTAACAATAGTGGTATATAAAACAAATTAAATTATTTTCTTGGTAGCCAATTAATTTGTTTTGCACAATGAAATCCAAAGAGAATCCTCCCATATTCCTAGAGAGATCTCTCTTTCTAAAAACACTCTCATGAATGGAGGGAGATTCTCCACCACTACCACATTCAAGTCTAAATAGATTGAAGAGAATCCTTCTTGAAGAAATTATTGGGGTGATCATAGGAGAACGACAGAAGCATTACGATATTCCATACTAGTACCCAGAGATTCCTACGACAATGTTCAGAGATAAGTAGAGCACACATATATCACCACTAGAAAGAATCTATACTTGTTTCTTGAAATGTAACAATGGTTAGATGTAGAGAGGTTGTGAGATCCATCAATGAAGAAAGAATTATTCACGCCGTTATTATTAATTTTTTAAATTAGTTATAAATGATATATGATGATCCTGTTTCTTTGTTCTAACATTCAATCATATTTTGATCATTGATTGAATTCCATTGATCACAGTGTTTATAGTTAGGTAAATATTTAATTAATCATCAATTATAAAAAAAATATGAGTTTGGAGTGCCCCATCTGGCATATCCACTACACCCAAAAAATTAAATTTGTATCTGAGTGGTCGCATAATTATTTATAATTATTTAAATATCATTGATTATTTTACACATTTTCCATTATTTTTCAATTCTCATTTAATTGTTATTTAATATGAAGTGGGAGATCTACTCTCCTTCCTCATTATTCTCAAAAATATATTCAATTTAAGTAATTTTATGAATGAAATATATTTTAATAAATTATCCAGAGTTTCTATGGATTCTGGTGGGATAACATAAGAGTATACACCATGTAGCATATTGGTATATTCTGTGAACACATGTTAAATGAATAAATAATTAATTAAAAATTAATTCATTGTATATTAATTTATTACACACATTGTATCTAAATACACACCACGTGTTGATCGATCCCAGATGGTGTATGGAAAACTATGTTGGGAAATAAGGTAAGAAAAGAATAAAAAAAACAACCAAGAGAATGTGTAGCAGAAATAAATTTTTTCCCTCCAAATAGGCCTAGAAAAATTAAATTGGATATGTAACAACCAAATATATATGAATATAAAATAAATGTTGACAATGAAAATTTTTTACTTTGAAAAACCAAAAAGAAAAACTACAGGACACAATATAGAAAGTATAATACACTAATAATCATGATTGAAAAGAATATATACCCAAATATGAGTTGGATCTCAAAACTATTACACATAAAATAATCGATCTACTGAAGAAAGGAGATACAGTCTAATAGAAGATTGAAATGAATAACACAACCTAATAAAGAAACCCTAATAGATATGACAAAGTATTGAAGATGATCCCTATCAAAATAAAATTTGTGTATAGAAACACCGGGATCAGATCAATGAGAAAATAAAATGAATTCCAATTAGATCTAGATAATTTATCCAATTTCATACCTGAAAACTGCTTCCTGGACCCTAACTACACCATATTGATGAAAAGTAGCTACACCATGTCTGGGATGAAAAAGAAAGTGCTTCCCCAAAAAACCCAATCATCCTACAAGAGTCCATAACCCTCCTAAAAATAACATATATATTTTCAAGTGTAATGTGGGAATGTGCTAGTTGATGAGGCACCCTAAAAATATCCCCCTCCGACTAAAATGGCGATCACCACCATCCCTACAATTAGTCGGAAAGACTCAATTTTAACTATGGGTAAAATCATGGTAATCATTTATGAACCATTTTCATTAGTGTGGCTCTTCTCAAGCTCTAACAATCTTGAATCAAAAAATTACATATCCAATGATACCAAACATCAATATGTTTCGACCTTCCATTAAAATATGAATTAGTTCCCAAAAAAATAGCACATTGATTGTCACAAAAAAAACATACTTGTACTGATTAAAACAAATATCTCGAATATAAGTTTCCATCCACAACAATTCATTGAACTCCTCTATAGCTGTAATAAACATAGACTCTATGGTAGATAAGGAAACCGATCTCTACAATATTGAATATCAAGATACATCTCTCCCTATAAAATAGATTTAATATCCTATAGTATAATTCCTTGAATCCATATATCTTCCATATCTGAATATGTAAAGTCACTAATCATAGGTTCCCCATTTCCAAAATATAATCTTAGATCATAAGTACCATGAAGGGATTGAAATATATACTTCACTTCTCTCTAATTCTATATACATGGTTTATATTGAAAAAAATGACCATGCCAACTTCATGAGATATATCAAGTCTAGTATATACCATCCCATACATCAAATGACCATTGAAAGATGAATAAAGTATGTGATTCATCTACTCTCTTTCTTCATTAGTAGAAAGTGACTGACTAATACTAAGGTTTAAATTTAAATCAAGATGAGTATTATCCACTTTATCTTTATGCATAGATTATCCATGAATAACCTTACCAATATCTATCTTTTGATATTACCATAATTTCATAGCCATTATTTCACTAAAAATCACCATTCCTAGAATGTATCATGTTAGTCCCAAGTCATTCATTACAAAATTTTAGAAAAGATACTTTATTAATATGTAAATTATATATTCATCATGGACAATAAATATCATATCATCAACATAAAGCATAAGTATAATAAAATAACCATCATTAAATATCTGAATAAAAAATGCAATGATTAGAAGACGTAATCCTAAAACCTGGATGAAAAATTCCAGATTCAATATTCTTATACAACTGCCTAATAAATTGCTTCAATCCATACAAAATCTTCTCTAACCTTCATAAATGATTATATTTACATATTTCAACAAAACACTATATCTTATCTATATAAATCATCTATTCTAAATCTCCATGAAGGAATGCTTTCTTTACACCCATTTACTAAATATATAGACCCAAACTAGTAGCGAAACCAAGAACAACCTGAATGGAAGACATTTTAAAAAACAGTGATAAAATATCATCAAAATCGATATATTATTTCTGATGAAATCCTTTAACAACTAACCTTTCCTTGTATTATGGAAGAAAATAGATTGTTTATTTTTAATATAATAAATCCACCAATGTCGCAAAGTTCTCTTCACTGTGGTTTATTTCACTAGATCAAAAAATATGGTTATCATGTAATGATTTCACCTCTTCATCCATTTCCATGACCCATATGTAATTATGTTCACTTTAAATTTGCTCATAAAATTATTCTATTTCTCCCCCTTCAGTGAGAAGAACATACTCATCAAATGAATACTGAGTCAAATTAATATAAAGATGATATGATCACTAGAGTAGAATTGCGGGTTCTTTAATAACCACTAGAACAGAATCATTAGAAATAAAAGGTGCACCAGAAACATAAAATCCAACCCATTCACCTTTAAAATTATTCTTTGTATCAACATAAACACCAAAATCAATAATATGAGGTAAATGTGAATCAAAAACTGGATCAAGATTGAAAAATCCAATAGATATTGTGGAAGTAAATTTTTCCCCCTTATCAATAACTACAATATTCTGGTCCTTCTTAAAAACCGTAACATGAATCCTAAAAATTTTCCTTAAATTAGGATCATAATACATCTACCCCAACTCATCGTGGCCATAGCCAATAAAAATGCACTATCATGACTTACCATTCATCTTGGATATCTCATATCTAGAAACATGATAAAAATACATAAAACCAAAAACACATAAATGATCATACCTCATCACTTTTCCATAAAAAAAACATACTAGGAGTGTATTTCATGAAATAAACTGATGGTGGTAAATTGATAATATATGTAGAAGTAAATAAATTCTCACCCCAAAAATTTCCACGCAACATTTCTTATGAATGAAAACAACGAACTCTTTCCAAAAAATTTATGTTCATCCACTCAACTACACAATATAGATGAGGTGTCTTAGGAGGCATATTCTGATTTCGAATACATTCTGACATACAATAATGATCAAACAGACCACAATAATCACCCACTTCATCAATGGTAATATATTTCAACTTCTTACTAGATTCCTTATCAGTTAAAACATTAAATTTATTAAAAAAACTAAGCACCTATATTTTGGAATTCAAAACACAAACCTAAATCATATATTATTATTCATTAATAAATTTCACAAAATAAAGATTGCCAACAAAGGTATTATACTTAAAAGGAAAAAAATGATAGAATGTAATAATTCAAGCACCAGTAACTTTGTGTGCAAATGATGACTGTTGAAACTCACTCTTCTCTATTTTCCATCCATATAGTGATCACAAATTTCCAAATTGAAACTCTTAAAATATTGAAGTATATTTGTTTTATACACACAACCAATTCATTTTTCACTAATTTGGCTAATCCACTTATTCCGTAACATGGAATACAAACTATATTAAACAATACTAGCTGTATCACATGAAATAAAATATCTAGTCTATCAAAATCTTCATTAATTATTCCCTCGATCAAAAATAAATGAACCCTTGAAGAGATCAAATTTTTATATACAAAATTACTAAAAAAATTCATCATCTAGAACTCTAGTAGAAATAATATTCAGATAAACCTCAGGTGCATGTCAAACATTCTTCAAAATCAGCTTACTTCATGTGCTTGTGTGTAAGAAAATTTTCATGATACCTACAACATCAGAATGAACTTAATTACCCATATTAAAAATCCAAAAATTACCTAGGATGTAATATGTAAAGAACTCCTTAGATTTAACATGAAAATAGGAACCACTATCAGCAACCCAACAATAATCACTGAAATCAATATTAATGGAGTAATAAAAAATAAAATAAAAATAATACCCTATAGTAGAAGCAACATGATCATATTTATAGGCATTTTTTGGCTGCTTATTTTTACTAATTTTGTTTTCTAATTTCATATGATATAAATACTTATTAACATGTCCTTTATTACCAAAATTTTGAAATTCAAACTCCAACTACTTTGACATGGATTTTCTTCAACCTTTTCTCTTACATTGTATGCTTTGTTCAAGATTCATTTCATGAATTCTCCCCTTATTCGCTATGGCTAAAATATCTAAAGAACATTTTTCCTATGTAAATATCAGTAAATCATAATTAAAATAGTATACTAAACAAAACTGAGTGTCACAGTACCATTATGTGAAGAACTAGCTAGTGTAATATTAAAACTCTTCTAAGAATAGGGTAAAGTACTAAGAGAAAAAATCTATAAAATCTAATCTTTCAAATAAATACCCATACCATAAAATTTATCAATAGAACCATGATATTCACTAAAATAGACAAAAATATATATACCTTCATTGTACCTTAAATTCACTATTTTTGAGGAGAAGCAATGTATATTTTTCTCTTCTAAAAACATAAGTGGGATCAATATTCTCCCACAAAGTTATGGTGTGAGAGATGTTTAAAATATGGTTCATCACATTTTATTTTACTCACCGATGAATGAGATCAAAAACAGTCTCATGCTCAAAATTCTATTATTCATCATAAGTTCTTTATAAATTTTTATTTCTAAACACCCAAATATGAATTCTATTGAAAAATAAGATTCTTCATTTTTAATTGACACATATAGTAGTTGGTAACATTCAAAAAAATCATATGAAAATAATTTTCTTCCATAATTTATCTAAAAAAACCAAACACTTTGATACTATATGTTGGGAAAGACGACATGTGATGAAAACACAAATGAAAAAATGATAGAAAACACAGCGGAAATAAAATTATTTCCATCCAAACAATATTTAAAAATTAAAAATGACATGGAGTCAAAAAATATATATGAGTAGAAAATAAATGTTGAGATTGTAAAATTTTAATGTGGAAAACCAAAAAGGAAAAAACCACAGGACCTAGTCCAAAAAAGTAGAATCCACTAATAATAAAGAGTAAAAATCAACGACTCCCAAAGATGAGGGGTATATAAAAAATAACACTCAGATAAAATATAGGATCAATGGAAGAATGTAGATTTAGTTTGAAGGAATCCAGAAATAAAGAACATAGACTGAAAAAGAAACCCAAATAGATCTGAAATTATAGAGTAGATGATCACTATTTAAATAACAAGTGAATTTACAAACTCTATGATCAGAACAAAGAGGAATACATATGAAAATCAATCAGATCAGGATAATTTATCTAGTTATAGATCTGAAAGCTTTTTTCTGAAACCCATACTATACCATGATGAATATAATGAGCCACACCATGAAAGGGATAAAAACATGAGTTCTTCCCTTAAATAAAATTTTCTACCTATAAGAGTCTGTAAACCTCCTCAAAATCACATATCTTTTTTTTTATGTGGTATGTGGGAACATGCTAGTTGAGGAGGAACCCCATCAAGTTGGACTACATGGTGTGTAACCATTACACATAACCTATAATCCATTAGTTATAGATGGGCCATGTATTATCACACATGATGCATATAAATGGTGATTGAGTAACTTAGAGATAAAACTCAGTGTATCCTATATTCACTCTCTGTACTCCAATATTTCCCATGGAACAATTACATGCTAAGTCCCTATGTGTGTTTTGTGGATAGATGTCATTAAAAATTACACTCTATGTAGTTGAATTTTACGTGTCGTGTATTTTACCAAATTATAAAGAATTAAAAAATAATTTATTATAATTCATAATCCTTTTCAACAAGTGTTCCCTATGGTCATTATGTTTAGTGTGTTCATTTAGTTGATAGTAAACTCCATTGAATTACATTATAAGTCATGTATACCACATGTTTCATGTGTAAACATATACAAAAATAGTACATCTTTGATAGTTTAGATTAGTTACTCACCATGTCTCCTCCAAGGTACATTTTTTAAATATTTGATATTAAATAAATTACTTTAATTTGTTTGAAATTATAAAGGATGATAATCTCAAGAAAAATGTGAATGATAATTAATATAAAATACTTGATTTGTTAAAAAATATAATTAATTTATTTGAGAAAAATTTATCTGAAATAAGAATAATTATAATGGAATATTTTTTATTAAATGCATCAATTGTTGCATGTATGTGGATGATCATGAGAATATACCAGACCATGAATGTGATTTGTTTACTTAAATTTATTAATAAATTAAATTAATAGTGTACATTTCATCCCTCCTCTCAATATGTTGTGGTATGTGTTCCCATGGTTTCTTTTATATAAACCCCTTAACTAATCCTTTGGTTCCCTCACCAAAAAGTGATTAAAATCATATGTAATGGATGGACCACCAAAGCTAGTAGAGTTAGTTAATGTTTGGAGACAAGGTGAAACTAATCAAGGAAAGATACATAGCTGGGATGGTGGAAATATTCCACATGAACCATAAATAGTTCAAGTTGTTCTCCCCTTATATGGATGATTAGTTTATCATCCGCTAGATAAACTAACCATTAGTAAAATCTCATGAGTGTACCAAATTATTATTTTATTTCTATAAATTTTAATGGTTTTTTATTTTTGAATGTTTTGTCACAATCACATGAATTAATTAATTAACTATCATGCAATATTTAACTAAAATAAAATGGATTATACCTAAATTTTATGTAAGAAATGGTTAAACACTTATTTAAATCCACTTAATATCAACAAGAATTTAATATAGATAATAATTGAAAATTTATGGATAAAGATAAAATACATTAATTATATATATTATGTCAGTATAGTCTTCCACTACATAAGTTAAAATCAAACCATATTTTTATGTTCTTGACTGACCAAAGTTAGGGTGCTTTCATTTATTGGGAAATTCTAACTTGATGTTTTTAGTTAAATTAATTTAGTTCGTTTAGAGGACTGAATAACAAAGTAGGACATGGCGTAACTAAGAGTGAAATGATGATGAAATCCAATATAAGGGTTTTATGATTGGTGACTCTACTAAATAAAATCAAGGAACTATGAGTTTGTGCGGTTTCTATTTGGAATGGCTTCCTAAAACCCTTTAAATTGTTTTCCGAAAACATTATGGGTGATGAGAAATAGAATATGGATCCTTTCCACTAGAATGTCTAATGAAGGAGATATTTTGAAACTAATGGTTAAGGATATTGGGTTTCAAAAAAATATTGGGAGATTAATGAATATAAATTTTATCAATTTATCTATCTATATCAGATAAAGTTATATTTTTTCATATTTGTATAAACTTTAATAAATATGGATTAAAAAATTTAATTATGATCCATACATGAGAAGGATAATATTTTTAAATGAAATAATTTCTAATAATGGAAAGGGAACTTACTAGTTATATTATTCTAGGAAAGAAAATTATATGTGATAGAAAACCTTATTCTTGAATAAGATATCCAAGAGGCTAGTGAGAAAGAGTTTTAGATCTTTGAGAAACATTATAATGATTCCATATATACTCAATGTGTCATGCTATCATCCATTTTGAGTGAGATTATGAGGAAATAAGAGTACATGGATGTGTATAGCATGATGAATCAACTTCAAGATCTCTATTAAGAGAAGGAAAGACAACAAAGATATGAGATCTCTAATGCTCTATTTACAAATAATCTTAGAGATTTAGCATAAATTAGACCTCATGTAGTCAATATTATTGGATATTCCAAACTCTTATACATTATAGGAATTAAATTCACATATTAGATTCACAAAAATATCATATTATCCTCACTAAACAAGTACTTATATAGTTTTATTGTTAATTATAACAAGATAAATAATGATAAGTGTATTTCAGAACCTCTTACACTGATTCTCCAAGTGAAAAAGGACACAAGGAATGAAGAACCTGCAGCACTTATGAGGATTACAAAAAGTAAGAACAAATAAATGGGGCCTAAGACTGATAACAAGTGAAAATATCTTGAGCACCACCCCTCCAAGATGAGGATGATCTTGGGGAAGGTAAAATAAAAAAGCAGTCATTATGTTTTTCATGAGGCAGGGAAGTCCACTGGAAGAGGAACAACACCTTTAAGTAAGTGTAATTTAAAGGATATCTTTTTATCTAGTGTAATCTTTCACTATAAACACATTGGGTATTAGATAAATCTTATGATTATCTAGTATATATCCAAATATAAGAACCAAGTAGATTATAAAATTGTTCTAGAGGATAGGTAGATTTTAAAGATACCAACAGTGTTAGGCTAGCTTATCTTTCCATTGGATCCTACCACCATTAATTTACAACAAGAATTATATTTGTCTTAAGGTATTTTTATTATGAACCAACTGGTAACAAGAGAATTATTTTTGTGTCCTTACTAGATACAAATTGTTTTATTTTCAAACTAGGAAATATTTTTTTTCTTTTTTAAAGGAAACATTTGTTATAATATGGAAAATTTAAATAGTGGTATTTATATATTAAATTATGAAAACCAAATATTGGAAATTGATGTCGAATCATGTTCACAATACCCATATAACATCCAGATATGGCATCACTATCATGGTAATGTAAATGAGAAGTGTTTTTCCTAGCATTATCAATTTGATTATTTATACTCTTTTGAGCTAAAACCACTTGAAATATGGGATTATTGTTTACAATGGAAAATGACCATTCCATAGTTAGTTGGATAGGGAGAAAGGGCCACTGGGATTCTATGATTGATATACACCGATGCATGTCGACCATTTCTAGTATATCTTAGATGTGGGTATTCTATAATGAACTGACCCTAGTGAGCCCAGATTTAGTATCTACTACCATTAAACTAGAATGATTATACAGAATATAATCTCATAGGAACAATATATTTATTAGTCTTGGTAAACCAGATATATACATGAATCTTAAAATAAAATTTAATAAACTAATTAAAATATAATATTTTTCTTTTGAGGATAACATCATTTCATCTAGTATATCCTTTCATATCTTTCATATTAAACATCATAGAACCCCAAGAAATGTAAATAAAATAATAATTATCTCAAATACTTAGTGAGGGTCAATTATAATGGAAAAAATAATGAATCAATCCGAATAATCTATATATAAAGGTAAATAATTCAACACATATGCCATGTAATAAATAAATTGATAGGGAGTGCATAAAAATACTAAAAGGTTAATAAATGAACACACATTCCATTTAAATAATTAGATCAGGCATAATCAGAGCAGAATGGTAAACTACTAAACACACATTCCATGTAATCAATAAAGTGAGAATAAAATGTATCCATATATTTTCTCATAGTGATAATCCCATGGATTATAATAACTAAATCTGAATGAAATAGATTCTTAATTATTGGACACCATGTTCTTTAGTTACATGATACCTTTACTATCAAGACCTTTCAAAAGATAGTTTAAAACATAATGGGTGAAAAACCAACTAAGGATAGCCAACGATATCATCCCATGATGCTACTAGTGCATCGAGGGGATATCTATAACTAGGCCCCACCCATGTCATTCTTGTCCAAAGCATTCCTCATATATAAAATAATCAATTTAACTCATAAATAATGTTCCATATAAAATATCCATGAGTAAAAGATAATGATTTATCAATATTTTCCAAATTAATCAAACAACCATTAATGTAAAAAGAGTATGTAAAAATGGTATATGTTTTTGGAAATAATCATATCCATGATAATGTATATGTATATTTAATGTTCAATGCTCACCAAAAAGTTAATAACTCAATGGGTAGTTAATGACTTCAAAAATGATTCAAGGAAGTGAATGTTAATACTATCCATGGCCATATAAATCATAAACCATCCATAGAAAGAATAAAAAAGTTTTCAATACAAAATATACCATTTGGATTAAAAATAACAAGTTTTTTCATTAATTAATTAAATAAAATATCTTTAAAAACATTCTTTAGGAAAATATACTTAAACATTAAAAGTGTGTCATACCACTTTGAAACATTTGAATGATAATCCCCGTGAAGGAATAACATTAAATGAAATATATAATTTCATGAGAATACGTTGATTCTTAATATATCATTTCAATGGATTAGTATATACACTTAATAAAATAATTTTTCCGTATTACATAACAAATGTCTCAAAGAAGGAAAATTATAAAAAAAAATCCATTACCTCTTTAAAAAAGTTGAAAATGTAACCCTGTGAGTAAAATTTATTATATGAAAAATTAAAATAAATTTAATATAAAATAACTCAGGATATAATATATAAAAATGGGAAGTAGACACGCCCCATAAAATAAGTAACTGGTGAATATGTCATCTATATCATAGATGTAAAATGTGAGACAAAAATCCCTTATATCACAACTATTTTGGGTGAAGATCATTTAACTTCATGTATAATGGTTATACACATTTTAATTACTTATTATAGAACCATATTGATTTTTATTATATCATATATGATCTTTTAATAATATTTTAATACCTAGGTTTTGATAATCATTCATTATTTTCACTATTTCGGGTGTTAATTGCTTTGTTTTTCGAGTATATTGGAACTTGTTATTTTTTTTCCTATTACTTAGATCATGATTTTATCATTTCCAAAGTTAAAAAATAATCAAAATATCATATATATTAATTATATATTTATTTATATTAATCTATAAAATTTGGAGATAGTAAATGAAAAACACTTGTCATGGAGATGGTAGATTGTACGTATGTATGAATGAAGTTTCCATTTTCATGTCGTATGAATGAAATGTAAGTGATATATATGTATAAAATTATTCTATTATAATATTTATTTCTTATATATCATTTATTTTTATTTAATACATCCGTAATAAATTTCATTCCATGTGTGAATGAATCTCAGTGCTTTGAGTAGGTAGTAGTCCACATATCCACAAATGATGCTATCGTCTTCCCAAAAAATGGAAAGAATAATGGTATGTGTAATATAAAAATTAAATAACAATAAATAAATTATAAATATTATATATATATATATATATAATAGAAAAAATATAAATCCATCTTTATTTCCAACCTTTATAGGTGGTAATGGAAGAACGAATGACATCAGTTCGCAAAGCGACAGTCTGCCACATACACAAACGATGACTGTGTATCCCAATTAATGGTTGTGTGTAAAAGTATTGGTAAAAATATTATAATAATATAATCTAAGTATATTTAATATACTTAGGTTAATATATAACCATGATATTAAAATAATTTATTGGTTGTATATGTAAATGGAACAAAAGTGATCGATGAAGAATATTACTTCTTATTCAGTAACTCATTTTGGTTTGTAGAAAAATAATTGTTTAATTTACTTTATTCCAAAATTGAGGCTTATATGATTATGGGAGGTTTTCTGGGTTCTTATTAAGGTGTTTTATTGATATGAAAAATTGATTTATAGGTGTGAAGAATTGGTAGGGTTGAGTGCCTTTTTATAGTGGAGGAGGAGTGACATTCATGTAAATATAAAAAGGTAAACACTATTGAGAGGTATCCCTTATATCATGTAACTATAATAATGAAATAAATTATATAAAAGGAATTATATGGTTGAAACTTGTCTATAAAATTTATTTTGGATATTGTTTAGGTCATTTTGTCTATTAAGTTCATGGTTTAGTCCCTTGGTAAACTTGTTTTTATCTTAATCATAGAAATTAATTTTAATTTGTTTCACTTGGTAAAAAGACAAGTTAACATTATTTTACATTATAAATTATTATTATTCAAAATATGGAATATATTTTTTCAAATTACAATCACATTAGTCGAAAAAGTTAATTTAAAATTAATCTCACAAATGAGATGATACCGAGGTGTTTTAAAGTACAAGTATTCAAAAGCTTGAAATGTTTTTATAACCAATTTCAATGTGGAATTGGTTAAAATTACCTAAATTGGATTAATTTATTTATATTTTACTAACTATAATTTAAAAATGAATTAAAATATAATTTTATATATAAATAAATTTGACGAAAATGAACGTTTCAATAAAAATTCAGTATTTTTAACTATTCATCAAAAAATAAAATTTTTCATAAAATACCAAAAATTCACCATATGGTAATTATTATGTTATAATTTGAAAAATTAATTATATTTTCTAATATAAACTTTATTAATGTTTCAAAATTTAGTTTGAAAATAGTTGCACCATTAAAATGTGGAAAAAATTACCTTATCAGAAAAATACATTTTTACGTGTAAAACTATATTTATTTTTAACTTATGAATATAAAATATATTGGATGAGTGTAAAAAATATTTTATACAATATATATTTCAATAATATAATTCAATAATATTAATTTATTTAATTTATTATGATAAAACACCTTTAGCATATAATAACAATTCATATAAAAACACCCCTTTATATTTAACTATCTCCTTTATTTATTTCTATTTATTTTTAACCAATTAATTTAATCATATATATTCATATGTTAGTTAACAATATTCCTAAATTACAATTTAATTGTTAATTTAAATCTTATTATATTAAATAATATTATTTTTATAATATATTGTTGTTCAATATTACTCAATCATCCATGTAACACGAGCTATCGAATAAAGTCATTGCTTCATGTAACACATGATGTGGCCATGGAAGGGTTATCAGCTTAGAATGAGAGCTATATGGATCCCCTAGGGTTTTAGAGGCCCTGTGGCTTTAGCAACCTCAGTGCATTTTAGTGGCTCTAGTGGACATCGGAGGCACGGGTCGAGCGGAGGGGGAGATGTTGGTTGGAGATTTGATGGGAGCATCATTATCACACTGGAATTCATGAGATGTTTATCTGTGATGTTGATCTTTTTTCAAGGATCGTGGTATCGATATTGGATGCGTTGTTTCAGGTTCATGTGTCTGTTTCAATTGGGTTCCAAACAGGTGACGTTGATTTGGATTCCATAGCCCTTGGGATTCTCTACGACTATGAGGGTTTCATTTCTTCAATGGACGTGTTGTTTCTTCAAGAAGATAATTCCCACCTTTTGTGTAGTGTCTCCAGCTTCGGTGATACTGTAGAGGGAGTCTTCTATTTCTTTCTTCTTCAAATGTTCAACCTACAACGATATGGTAGGAATTTAGTGTGATTTTGGTTACTACAGTACTTCGCTGAAGATGGTTTTGGTTTGGTAAGATGGATTTTGAAAGTTGATTTCCAGTTCATTGGTCCATTTTTGGGTTGCTCAAGGTAGGCATGGACCTGTGTAGAGCTTTCATCTGCTCAAGTCTGCTCTGACATCATGGTACACTACTCCCTTCCCATCTGGTCTGATGTGGTGTTCTCTAAGGAGGTTTTGTGATTGTGTGTTTGAGTGGACCAAGGTTTCTAAGAGAAGTTTTTCCCCAATGAGAGTTTTTCCCTCTTTTTGTTTTATAGAGTAATTTGCTTTGTCTAGTACTAGTTTGTTCGGGGGGGGATGTGGAGATGAGCTATATTGATGGATTTGGCTACACACTCCTCTACTCTTTATGATTCCTTCACTCTCTCTAAGGAGAATCCGAGTGGTGGTCTTCATGGTACATTGGGATGTGAGGTCAAGCGACCATAGACTTCTTCTGGTGGATATATATCAGCTGGATCCCAGTTCTATTCTTGACGACTTCAAAGGATTCCGATGGGCCTGCACATGCACGACTCTTCATGGTTTGTGACATCATGTTGGTCTTTGGTGTTTTTTTATTCTGGTATATGAAAGCATCTTAACAGTCTATAAGGAACAACTGCAAATGAGGATTCAGAGCATGAAGCATTCACCAATGCATAAACATCAGGATTTGGATGTTTGAGAGGGTATGGATTTTTCCATCAGTTCCAAAACTGTGAAACCCTATATGGGATAGCTATCTGAGTGGTCATGTGATTATGGAGTCTTGTCATAATGATGTAGTCACTGGGGAGGCGTGTTTCTTGAAGTCTCCATTTGGGATGACTTTACTTTTAATGGTTTTTAATTGCTGAAGTTGTTTGGGTTCACACTTAGCCTATAAATGTGTCATTTGAAAATAAAAAAAGGATTCTAGTCTATTTAATTTAACACAAGCTAACCTCCATGTTACATGTAGAGAAATCTAAAATTTATGTTGTGTTTAATTCAATATTATCTTTGTATTACATATAATATATTCTATTGGAATGTTTGAATTAATCTAAATATAAATATATCATAATGTATATGGTTGTTATATTATTTTCTATCTTTGGTGTTTCATGTCTTACAAGACATCAAATACAATATCCTTATTTCATAATTTTGGGTCATTACATTCTCCCCACCTTAATTAAATTGCATCCTTATAATTTAAACTTGATATTTTTAATCTAGCGATAGATATTTGAAAATTCCTTTATTGAAATACCACATCATGAGAGGAGTTAATAAAATATCCTAATAATAAGAGAGAATGAGAAGTAAAAAGGACACATAGAATAACATATAACTAGGTAATTATGTAATAAAACATCATTGTAAAGTGCAGATATGTACGTAGAGGAAAAGAATAAATATTTATAGGGGTGATTGAGGTCATTGATCACAAAAAATTGAATGATCAATGAAAAGTTTAGGTCCATGAAGGAATACTATATGATAATTTAAAAGACCATTGTTTCAAACAAAATGAAGTTATTAGGATAAAATATTTGTTTCATGATCCTTTTACTAATGTCGAAGAATTACTTTAATGACCAAGAATATAAGGAAATTTACTTACTTGATACATTTTAATTTCATTAGAATAATGTTATATTTTGGTTTTTCTTCAATCAAAGTCAAGTTCATCCCTTACTCCATGAACCATATATCGTAAAATGTACTTTTTTACTCATAAAGCACTAAAATTTTCATTTTACAGATCGTAAGATCCATAAAAAATTATTTACATATTTATTTAGCTATTTTCCAAAAACTAATATGGTTAATTCCTTAATCTATAAACCAAAAAAATTAATACTACTGGTTTATTATTAATATTTATTCGTAATATTATTTAACTAAAAACAATGACACATTTGTGAGGAAATTTCACAAGATAATGGTTGGTGTTAAACACTTATTGTCCTTCGGTTGTGGGTTCAACCCCTATAGCCTTGCCGAGAACAATGGGTTATAACCTAGTATACAAGTTGTACATTTTATAAACTATATTAATATAATATCAAAATTAACTATTATGGAAATTCTTGAAATTTACTCATTAAATAACCCTTTCTCTATGGTTTTCAATGCAATATTTTTTTTCAAATCCTAATAATCTTATTTGAATATTTAATACAATGAAATTAATTATAATAATAACACTAAAGTTAATCAATACATTTAAACTCATGACTCTAAAATGTTAGGGAATTATTCCTCAACAAAATTTTCCAAGAAAACAAATACTAAACTAATCAGTTGTATTTCCATCAATTTCTCCCAAAATATCCTTAATCATGGTAGAATCCCATCACATAAAACCAAGAAAGATGTGTTTAATAATTAAAACTTAATATCAACCTTAATATCATAATCCAATGATGGTAGCCATAACTATTAGGTTAATTAATACATATGGGCTTCTATGATAATCCTCAAACTGTATCAAAGAGTCATGTTCTCTAATATGTTAATTCCTACATCTAGTTCCAAATGTTACTACTAAACATCCCTTGATACCAACTATAGCAATGTGACCTGAGTAAGCCCAGAGCCAGTGTCTAAGACCATTACATTGAAATTATTACAAGGAGTCAAATTCCAAAGGGCCAATCAGATTATTAGTATTAGTAAACTAGATATATATATATGATTCTTACATTTATACTAAATACACTAATTAAAACATAATTTAGATATTTTAAGTAGAAATTTATCTTAACTAGCATATACTTACATATATTTATTAGTAAAATTCATGTAGTATTGGGGATGGAAAATAAAATAAGGGTGAGATCAAATTCTTGGTAAAGGTTATGTACTATGGAAAAAGTAATGAATAAATGTCACTAATCAATATGGAAAGGTAAAAAACTGAAAAAAAATTCCATGTCATCAATAAATTTATAAATGTGTGTACAAAATATAGAAAGGTAAATAACTAAACACACATTCCGTTTAAATAACTAGATAAGGAATAATCAATATGGAAAGGTAAATAACTAAAAATACATGTCATGTAATCAATAAACTAAGAATAAAATAAATCCATAGTTTTTAATTGTAAAAATATCATGGAAAATAATAACTAATTCTGAATGAAGGTATTTCTTAATTATTGGATTCCATGATTCCTAGGTACATTATACCATTACTGTCAAGGCATTTCACAAGATAGTATAAAACATACTATGTGAAAACCCCAATAAGGATATCCAACTGAATCGTCTCATGGAACTACCAATGAATCGAGGGTCTATCTATATATGGAACCCACTTATGTTGTACTTGTCCAATTAATTCCTTATATATCAAATATTTTATTTAACACATAAATAATGTTCCTGATCAAATATCCATTTGAGTAAAAGATAACGATTTATCAATATTTCCCCATTTAATAAAATAACTATCAAAGTAAAAATCATATGAAAAAATAGTATACAGTTTATCCAATAATAATATCCATGATAATTGATATGGATATTTAATGTTCAATGTTCATTGGAAAGTGAATAACTCAAGGGGAAGTTAATGACTACAAAAATGGTTCAAGAAATTGAATGTCAATACTATAATTGGAAAAATAAATCATAAAACACCCATAAGAAGAATATGGGTGGTAAAAATATAACATATCCCAATTAGTGTTAAAACAAAGGGTGGTTTTTATTTATAAAGTAAATTAAATATATTTAAAAACAATCTTGAGGAAAATATCATTAAACATTCAAAGTATTCCAAACCACTTTGAAACGTTTGAATCATAATACCCCTGAAGGAATTACATTAAATTAAAAGTATAATATCATGAGAATAATTATATTCATTATATATCTTATAAAATTATTAATATAAACACCTCATAAAATAGGATAGGTGTATAACATAACAAACTTATCAAAGATGGAAAATTATGGAAAAAAATCCATTATCATTTGGTAAAATTGAAACCGTATCTACATGAGTAATATTAATTAAATGAAACATTTAAATTACAAGAATAAAAAATAATTTATAATATAATATATCATAAGAGTTATTATATACACCAAACAAAATAAGTAAGTGGTGAATATGACATTTATCTCACAGATTTAAAAAGTGAGATGAAAGTCCATTAACTTGTGTTTCATTTTGGGAGAACATCATTTAACATCTTGTATAATAATTATAAACATGTTAATAACTTATTACAGAACCATATTAATATTTATGATATCATATATGATCTTCTTATAATATCTTATTACCTATCTTTTGATAATCTTTCATTATTTTAACTACTTAGGCTGTTAATCGCCTAGTTTTTCGTGTATGTTTTGACTTGTTATTTTTGTTACTATTACTTGAATAATAATTTAATAATATTATGAATGTAAAAAATTATTTAGATATCATAAATATTTATTATATATGTATTTATTGTAATCTATAAAATTTGGTGATAGGAAACGGGATACACAGTTCATGGAGATGATAGGTCTTATGTACGCACAAATATTGTTTCCATTTTATTATCATATTAAAGAAAATTAAGAAATATAAACATATAATATTATTAATATAAAATATTTATTCCATTTATATAACATAATGTCATTTAATACATCCTTAATAAATTCCATGTAATGTGTGAATGAATTACAATACTTTGAGGAGACAGTAGTCCACACATCAACATACAATGTTATCATGTCCCCTTAAAATGGAAATCATGAAGGTATGTGTTATATAAAAATTAAATAATCATAAATATATTATAAAAATTATATATTTAATATTTAAAATTTAAATAAATCATTATATAAAACCCTAAAATGTGGTAATGGAAGAATGAACGACATCAGTTCATGAGGTGGTAGTAAACCATACACAAGAATGATGATTGCGAATGCCATTTGATGGATTTGAGAGAAAGTGTAGGTAGAAATATCAATATAAAAAATATTAGTATATTTAATATAATTATGTTATTATATAATCATGATAAAAAAATAATTTAATGGGTTGAGAAGTAAATGGAATAAAAGTGGCCGTTGAAGTGCATTACCTCTTATTCGGGTAACTCATTTTGGTTTATACCAAAATACATACATGATTAGATTACATCATAATTTGAGGATTATTATTTTAGAGGATTCATTTTTAGAGGTTATTTTTGAAGGTTTTGGATGATAAAATGTCTTTATATGTTTTAAGAAGTGGGAGGGATGAGTTCCTTTTTATAGTGGAGGAGGAGTGACATTCTAGTAAATATAAAATGGTAAAAACTGTTGAGAGATATATATTACATCATGTTCCTAAAATAGTTAATTTTTTTTATAATAGGGATGATTTAGTCAAAATATTTCCATAAAATGGCTTTTTACAAGTTTCTAGGGCATTTTGTTCCTTAAGGTTAAGGTTTAGTCACTTGTTAAGTTAGTTTTTTTCTTAATCATTGCAAATAATTTTAATTTCATTCACTAATATTGTTGGTACAAATATAATTTGAACTTATTAGACAACATGAATTATATTGATTCAAAATATAGAATCGATTTTTCCAAATTAAAATCACTGTAGTGGCATAAATTAATTTTAATGTAATCCCACAGAAGGGATGAAAAAGTGGGGTATTAAAGTAAAATTGTTCAAAAGATTGAATTGTTTTTCTATAAAATTTTAAAGTGATATATATTGAAATTACCTAAATTGGATTAATTTATTTATAATTAAACTAAATATAAATTATAACTAAATTATAATATAATTTTACTATATCAATAAATTACACGAAAAAACATTTGTGAATTAAAATTTAGTATTTTCACTATTCACCATAAAATGAAACTTCTTAGAAAAAAAAAATTTAATCCTAAGCTAATTTTGAAATTATTATTTAAAAACTTAATTTTATTTTATCAAATAATAATTATAAAATTTTCAAAATTTATTTTTAAAATAGGTGCGCCATTAAAAGGTTGTAAAATTTCCTTTAAAAAAAATAAAATTTTAAGCGTGAAAATTGATTTATTCTTATCTTATGACTATCAAATATATTGGATAATTATCAAACATTTTTTATATTTTATATTTATTTCATTAATATCATTCAATTTTAATTTAATTTATTATGATAAAACACCTTTGGCGCATAATAATAATTTTTATAAAGACATCCCATTTATATTAAATTAGTTTCTATATTCATTTATAATTAGTTGGTAACCAATGAATGAAATAATATATATTAATATGTTAGTTAATTATAGTCATAATGTCTAATTTATAATCTAAATTATATCTTATTATATTAAATTATAATATTTTATAAGATATTATTGTTTGGTAAAACATGGTCTTGCGTGTAACGCAAGTTATCAAATAAAGTCTTTGTTCCATATAATGCAAGCTAACCTCTATGTTCCGTATAGAGAAATCTAAAATTTATGTTTCATGAAACCCAAGATAGGATCAGTGCTGTGTGTAATATATTTTATAAGAAATATTGAATTTATCTAAATATAAATATATCCTAATGTATCCGTATGTTATATTCATTTCTATACTTGGTGTTGTGTGTCATACAGATCATCAAATACAATATCCTTATTCTAGAATTTTGGGGAGTTATATATTATTACTTCATAACTTTTACTAATGACTTGAGTAAATATGGTTTTTTACTTGATGAGAAATATGTCTGGGCCCTTTAATAAATTCAAAGAATTCAAGAATGAAGTTGAGAATTAATATGGAATGAAGATAAATATGATTCAATCGGATCAAGTTGGTGAATATCTTAACCAATAGTTTACCAAAATTATATGAGTTTTTGGGATTATTTATCTACTCAATCCACCTTAAACACCATAATGTAAGGATTTTAGTGAAAGGAGAAACTATACCTTGTTATACATGGTATGTTAAATGATGAGTCATACATATATTCTATTATACATTTTGTGATATTAAATAAAAACTATGGAATATAAATTAAATAAAGTACCAAAGAAAGTTTAAAATTTAATTTCTTACAAGTTATGGAATGGAAAGAAATCTATTTTTCACATGCATATGTATGAGGTTGCGAGTAATTTGTTATGTCTTTATTAGGGAACAAACTAGAACCCTAGAGAATAATGTGTATCTTTATAGGAAATCCAAATGAAAGAAATAGATACTACAAATACACCACCTTAGATATGAAATTCAATATCTCCATGTATGCCATGTTTATTAAGAGGGAGAAGATCCTCAAGAATGATAGTAGGAATAATATTGACATTGATGAATTTGATTCTTAGGACACAAGAGTTGGTACATGAACAAATTCCACAGGTCCCCACAGAATAAGTAATTCTTAAAACACAAGTACTATGTAAGAGAACCAAAGAGGTAATAAAACTAGAGAGATGATTTTCTAGTCACTAAAGATGGTAACTCACTATTGGTTGACAATAATGAAACTATCTCCTATAATAAGGTAGTAGAGACCTCAAAAGCTGCAATATAGAATGAATCCATAAATTCTGGAATAGAATCCATATACCTGAACAATGATTAGGCTAAGGTTGATATTCCAGTTGATTTAAAGTATAATACATGTAAATGGGTATTATAGAGAAAAATGGACATTGAAGGTAAAGTAAATAACTATTAAACGAGGCTACATGATAAAGTTTTTAAATTATGTTAATGAATTTAATATGACAAAACCTTTTCTCCAATTTATATGTTCAAACCCATCATAATTATTCTTCATATAGTATCTTAATATGACTATGAAATTTGGAAGATGGATGACAAAAAAAAATTCCCTAATGGGAACCTTCAGGAAGATATCTACCTGATAATACTGAAAGGGTTTATGACTCCTAGTTATGACAAAAGGATTTGAAAATTTTAGAGATCTATTTATGTATGAAAATAAGAATTGAGAAAATTCTATTTGATGAAGCTATAAAATAATTTTTCTAATTAAGATCAAATGTGAGAAATGTGTATACAGATCGATTTTTGGGAATTCATTCGTTATCCTAGTAGTAAATTATTATAACAAATTAATTATTGGAAATGACATAACAATCTTATATTCTATTAATGACTAGTTAAACAAGTGTTTCTCCATGAAGATCATTGGTGAAAGAGACTATATTATATGGATAACTATCATTTGGAAAAAATACAAGAGGCTACTTGGATTAAGTCATAGTACATACACTCACCATATATTAATGTGATTTAGTATAGACCAATATAATAGGGAATTGGTTCTAGTTACCCATTGTATATATCATTCCAAAAAAAATGTATCCTCAGACACAATAGGAGAAATATATAATGGGTAAGACCTTATCAACTTTAGTGATAGGATCAATCATATATTCCATGATATGTACTAGACTTGAAATTATATATTCATTGAGAATGGTTGGATGATATCAAGCCAATCCAGGTGATCAACATTGGTATGTTGTTAATGTTATCCTTATGTGTCTAAAAAGGACCAAGGAAATGTTCCTGGTGTATTGAGGAGATACAGATCTAGTCATCAGGGGTTATACTAATGATATTTTTCAAATAGTTTAAAATTATATGAAGTCACATTTATGATATGTTTTTAGTCTCAATTAAGGAAATATCTGTTGGAAGTGTTCAAATCTTCTAGTTTTCATCGATTCTACAACGGAGTATGAGTATGTAGCAGCTTGAGATGCATCCAAATAATCTGTTTGGTTATGAAATTTTTTCCAAAAGCATGATGTGGTACCTATAAGTAAATAACATATCATGTTGTATTGTGATAAAACTGCATTCACTATAAAAAATAGATTTTACCAACAAAAATTTATTTGTAGATAATATATCTATTTGTAGAAATAAGCAATTCCAACATATATTATGTTTTATGGGTATTAATTTTTACTACCAACACTTATTTTTACCAATAGATATATCTATTGATATTGACCATTCAATACCAACATATAATTTACCAATAGTTGAATCTATTGATTTATCTTACAAATACTAACATTTTTTGATTAACACTTGAATCTGTTATTAATAACACTCTTACAAAAAATCTTTTTTCATCAATAATAAATGTTAAAATAAACCATTTAATATTTTTTTTCAATAACCAATTAAGAGAAACATAGTTTATATATAATTATATATATATATATTATCTTTATGACCAAATTAAATTTTTATTTCCCAACTTTTTATTAAAAACAACTCATAATTGATTTTAAATTTCAATTTTCTCAAAATATTAAAGGTTTTTATATTTTTCAATATTGTTTATACATTTTTCACAAAATATTAACTATTTAAATATTTTTCAATATAATTTATTTAATAAATATTTTAATAATGTTTATAAAACATTACACCACTGAAACATAAGATGTCCACCTTTTCATGTTCGGTCGCGCCTCTCGCCTCCCCGTAACTCATCGTACCGCCTCGCCTCACATCTCCCCATGCCCTGATCCAACCTCAACTCCCATCACCCCACCACACATCTCATTTCCTCTATCTCACCTTTCACCACATTACCTCATCAATTATCTTTTCGCTTGCATTCTGTGGCACATTATTCTTCTTGTGGTGTAGGGTGGGGCCCGTATAGGGATTTTGGTGATGTTTAAGTTTCTCTTGGCATTTATCCATTAGGGTTTATTCCCAATAATTTATGATTGACCCTAAACCGGATTTTATTTTCCATTTCTATTTTTTTATTTAGGGTATTTCAATTTATTTTTCAACCAGTTTTGATTTCCATGTTTTGTATCCTGTTTTGGCGGTAAGATCTCAAAGATGGTGGTCATTAAGGGTGGATTCAATTATCATCTATGGTGGCTCTAATTGGACATGAACGTGATTATCCTTACACAAAGAAAAATTATTCTATCTATATTGATCTTATAGTTACAAGATATTTCATCATTCTCATGCTCCTTGGAAGCGAAGGGTAATCAGGTCATTTCCCTCTTTTGGGTTTCAATTCTTCTATTTTGGGAGATATATTTTGTGGGTGGTTGTGTTCGAGCCATTGTTTGTTTGTGGTTCTGTTTTTTTGTCTCAAATGAATATTGAGGGATCTAATTAGGATATACTGTATTATGGTGTAATGGTTCATGCTTTTCCAAGTTTGTTCTGATCTATATTGAATTTCAATGTGTTTAGATGTTCTTTTTGTTGGAATACTTGATGTTGTATGGTCAGTATTCGCTGTTATTTTATTTACAATCTTGTGAATCAAAGAATATAATGGAAAATGAAGATGGAAGTGATTATCGACTTGATTTTTCTTCCTTGTTGGTAGCAGTTGATATCAGCACTAACTAAGGGAGTGTTCTTCTGAGTCAATTTGTAGTACTGATCTGGTATGTAATCAGTTGGAGTTTTTTTATTGTTTATTAAAATTCTGTTCTTCATGAAAAACATGGTTTCTTAGGATGCTTACATTGAGAATAACTATTAAATAAAATTAAATGTTGTATTTTCTTTATTCAATGTATAAAAAAATAGGTTTATAAAGGGTATTCAAGTTATTGTTTTTTTTGTATATAGAGTGTACTAGAAATATGGTGTCTTTTAATGTTTAATTTTTAGTAAAAGAATTGATTTTTAAAGGACATGAATGTTATTCACAGTAAAGGATTTTTTTCAAAAGGAGATGATGGGAATAGATTTGGAACTGGTTCGATGATGGAACCTACAGGATATTGGACATTAGGACTGCTCAACTACTTCAAGAATATTATCAGCAATACAGAGGAACTGAGTTCCCCAATAACACCACCATTTCATTCTCAATATGTGGTAGGATTATGTTTATGTTATATTAGAATGGTGAATGTTATGTGAGGGTTTTTTACTCGCAAATATGGTTTTGAACTTGGGATCTACCTATGACTCACACCATAACCACAAAAGTTATTTAGGGTTTTCTATGATGGGAATTACTTATATACATGAATCTGGAACACAAATTAAAATGTGTGGGAATGTGGAGGGAACAGGAGTGAATCTAATCCTTGAATAAAAATGGAACATTTCTTTTTTACTTTTTTCTCAAGTCATTCTTATGATGTACATGGCATACTACTACCTTCCTTGCATGGGTATCCTATCTGCCTGCTTTATGATCGTTGTAGATGAAAAAAAGATACAGATAATTTTAAATGGATGGATCCCTTGAAGATGAAATTTTCCAGTTCTTCATCGCAAATTCTTTCTACCTGGTCCATTTCGAAACCCCACTAGTTCAGTGATTTTGATGTTTTTGGTAGTGCCATATTTTTTGTTACATTGATTGTGTTATTCTTGGAATTTTTTGTTTTGGGTTGGTCTCTTCTCAATAATTTAAATTGAAATATATGTGGATTAATGGGGGTTATCTCTATCATCTGTTGTATTCAATTGCTAATACTTCTCTAATATTCATTATATATCATGAGTATTGAGGAATTTCTTAACATCCAATTATTTATATTCATATCTCGATATTATCCTTATACTAAAACAACTATTCTTTACAATATTCACAATATAAAATTATATATTTATTGCATATAAATTTCATATGAGTCTTCAATGAAACCTTTCAAGAAAATTATACTATTGTAATAGATCTCACATCTAGAACCCTAATATGAAAAAGAAATCTAAATCAACTTGGTATATATTTCAACATGACTAAAATAAAGACTGAAAAGTCTGACCAAATTTATTTCAAAATTACATTCTCTTTACCATATTATGTATAAAATAGCTTTTAAAAATAGTTAAAATTCTGTAACTAAAGACATCCTATAATGTTTTTATGGTTATTATATTATTATCTTTCACTTATGTTTTTTACATTTTCATTCATTTCTATGTTGGTTTCTCATGGGTACTAGAGGTAACTTGATTTGTTGAGATGTCAACATAAATGAAAAATTATCATTCTATGTAGATCAATTTTTTATATTTTCATTTATTTCTATTTTGATTTCAATTCATGTAGGTATTTTGACATGATTTTGGTTATTATCTTTGGTTGTTTGTGGTTTAGGTCTTGAAGATGAATTGTGTGATAGATAATCAACTTGAGGTTCCTCATTGGTACTAAAGGTGACTTGATTAGATGAGATGTCAACAGGGATGATGACTGAAAAATGGTAATTCTATATAGATTTTTTCTTAATTTTTTTATCCATGCAGTTATTTTTCACGGATTTGTGGGTATGTTCTATGGTTGTGTGTGGTGTAGATCTTGGAGCTCAAGTGTGTGGCATAACAACGACTTGTAGTTCTTCATTGAGTTCACTTGTTTTTTTTCATCTAATGGCCTGTTTGGGGGGTGATGGAAGATCTTTGGTAAAATAGCTATTCTTATACCATGATTGGTGCTGGAGGATTGCAGTCAAAAGACGACATGCCATTTTTTCAATTTGGGGGGGGGGTGGTGCATCATAGGCAACCACATATATGGATCCCAAGATTTTGTTTTTATGGTCCTTTTAAGTACCAATCAACATAAACTATGTATTCAACTATGCATTGATTCATTTGGTATCAAATTTCATTATTTATATAATTAATATTTTTTAAGTATGAACATGTTTGAAAATTGACTTCATTTTGATAATTAAAATAGGTATACTATAAATAATAAATTAATAAATATAATATGAAATTTTAATATTAATAAAAATTAATAATTTTTATTTAAATTTAATTTATAAACATATATTATGTGTTGGAAATATTATTACCAACAGATAAATTTTTCATATGAATATATTTCCACAATATTTGACCAACATATATATTATCTGTTAGTATTATAGTAACTTCAACAGAACTATTTTATCTATCACAATAACATTTAGCGATAGAGTTTTTACTAACAATTTAGTGATAGGACAATTTTTGTTGGTAAAAATTTTTACCAACAAAAAATTAACTTTTACAAATAGATATACCCATGTTGAAAAAACCTAATTTTTTTAGTGATTGATGGCTCTCGCAAAAGAACCAAGGTTAGTCCAACGAAAAAAAACACAAACATAAGACGTATCTCCACTTGAGTTAATTTTCTCAAAGGGGTTAAGTTTCTATAAGAATATTTAGAATAGAAGAAAATGTAGTAGACCCCTTGAAAAAATGTCTATCTCAAATGACTGGAACCTTTAAATGCTACTATTAGTATACATGTAAAACTGAAAATTAAATGAAATTTAATTCCCGTAAACGAGAAAAATGAATCATTTCCAAACCATGATTTTTTTTATTTTAAATGTTCACACATGAAATAAATAAAAGATAACTTGGTCAGTCAACCTGCTACCTCCCAAATGGATCATTATCAACTCTAGTTAAACTAATTAAATGGAAAATACATCATACCATGGATGTTTCCACATCTATAAAAAATAATTTGTCCATTTGATTAAAATGAGTAGGAAAATGGGGTTATATGTTATTTTTCAAGAATGGTGTTATTCTCTTAGCGACATAATATTATGTTAAACCTAAAAAATATAAATTATTAATTTAAATGTTTTTATTAAATTGAAAATTTTGAAATAAATAATAATGAATTGATTACCCATGTAATAATTTTTTTATTGATTTATAGTTAATTATTAATTTTTGGAAACAGTGAACATTAAATCACTTATAATTAACCTTTTAAAAATAATATTTTATAACTAAATTTAAAAAAATGGGAAAATTATAATTAAAAAATTAAAAAATTAATAATTTTTTTTATTATAGAAAAACAAATTTTTCTCTCTATAATTACATTTTAATTTTTTAAATCCATATAGAAAAGTATTTTTTATTTTTATGTTGAAAATAATAATAATAAATTCAATTCAAAAAAAATTATTTTTAAAAAACAATTTAGATATTTTTATAAAAAATAAAAAAATAAAGAATTATCCAATTAAAATATTTTGTTTGATATTTACAAATAATTATTAATTTCTTACACCTGTTAAAGAAGATCCTATATATATATATATACTTTAGAAGTAAAATTCATTTCATAAAAATACATTAATATAGAAACATCATGATCATAAAAAATTATTAAAAATTTATAAGGAAAAACTTCAATTAAATTTTATACTAGAACATTACATTCAAAATGTGTACATAAATTTTTTGATAAAGAAATTTAAAAAATTATATGATAAATAATCACTATAAATTTATAGTATAAATAGCCACTAGAAAAACAACTAAATAATTACCCTATAAAATTTCATTAAAAAATTATATGTGGAAAATTCACTTGAAGTAGTAGTAAATAATTCTACAATTTTTTATAATTAAAAATTCCATTGAAAAATTATACCGAAAAAGACACTACATCAGAGATTGTTTAATAAAATTATATTGAAAAGTATAATATTTCCAATATAAAATTTCCATGGAAAGTTTAACTTCATTTAGAAAATTAATATAAAATCATCCATTATAAAATTCTGATTGAAACCATCACCAGAAAAGTTTAGTATCACCATTGAAGGTAAACTTCCACTAGAAACTTCCCATCAAATATTAGAGTGGAAATATCCTCTAGAAAATGAATTTATGTTATTGGAATTCAATATAAACTTTTATTAGAAATTTTTTGTTAAACTTTCACAAGGAAATTTCAGTGGAAACTTCTAATAGAAAATTATAGTGGAAAATTTCTACAGAACTTCAACACAAATATTCATGTGGAAACATTAACTAGAAAATTATAATTGATACATTTTGTGGAAAATTCTATTAGAAATAAATTTGTGTGTCTGATTCTGCTAAAAAATATTGTTAAAATGTACACTCTGAAATTTTAATTTAAGTTTTTAATAAAAAATTGGTGTTTAATCTTCGTTTATAAAATCAAATGAAACTTATAAGGGATTTTATTCACATAACAATCACTTAAAAATTACACTTCCAATTTTAGTGGGATAATTCTAGTGAAACATTCATTATAAAGTACCAATGAAACTTCTATAGAAAAATTATTGTGAAAATTTCCACTATATTTTTTAGTGAAATATTCAATTAAAAGTTCCCATGAAAATATTCATATAATTTTTCTAAAATTATACTATAAATATTAATTGAAAAAAGTTTGTGTAAACTTTGATTGGAAGTTTTTATAGATGGTGCATTGAAAGTTCAATTGTAACATTTACTATTAGTTCTTGTGGAACATTCTCTAGAAGTTATAATGGGGATTTCATTGAAAATTTTAATTGAACATTTCCATAAAGTTTCATTGTTATATTTTACAGTGGATTTTTTATTAATGGTTTAATAATGTAACATATTGGTCAAAAAGGTTTTATTATGGAAAAAAATGTTAAGTAGGGGAAAAATGTAAGGTAATGGTAAAAATAATGTTATGTGAGGGTAAAACAAAGTTTAGTAATGATAAAATATGATAATTAAGGGAAAAAGTTATATAAGTGTAAAATAAACTTAAGAAAGGGTAGAAAAAAGTCTAGTAAGGGTAATATAAAGTTAAAAAAGGGTAAACTGAATTCATGTAAGGGTAAAAAAAAGTTATGTAATGTGAAACTAATTTTTTGAAAGGGTAAAAAAATTAAATAAGGATAAAAATAAAGTTATGTAATGTTAAAATAAAGTTATGTAAGGGTAAAATAAATGAAAATATATGTAAAAAAACTTAATAAGTGTAAAACTAAATTCATATAATGGTAAAACAAATTTATGTAAGAGTAACCTAGATTTATGTAATGGTAAACCACTATTATGTAATGGTTAACTAAATTCATGTAAGGGTAAAACAAAATTAAGAAAGAGTAAAACTCTTTAAGGGTAAACTAAGTTAAATTAATGGGAAATACAATGTCATGTAAGGGTAAACTTAATATATGTTAGGGTAAAAAAAGTTAAGTAAAGGTAAAAATAAATTTAAGTAAGAGTAATAAAAACTTAATTAAGGGTAAAATAAAGTTAAGTAATGGTTAAACGATGAGAATTAACATTAAACAAATGTTATGTAATAATATAAAAGAGTTAAGGGTATAAAAAGTTAATTATGGATAAACTAAAGTCATTAAAGGGTAAAATAAAGTTTAGGTTAAAACTATAGTTAAGTATAGGTAAAAAATGTTATTTAAGTGTTAAAAAAGGTTAAGTAAGGGTAAAGTAAAGTGACGTAAGGAAAAAATAGTTAATTAATGGTAAAACTAATTTTAAGTGAGGTTAAAACAATTTAAGGAAAGGTTAAACTAATGTTATGTTATGTTAAACATTCATTAGGAATTTTATAGGATGTTCTGTGGAAATTTCACTAGAAGTTTTAGTGGAACATTCAATGAATGTTCTAGTGGAACTTACACTGGAATTTCCAGTGAAATTTCAAATGAATTTTCCATTTTAATTTTCACTTGAATTTAAAATATAAATTTAATTTTAAAATTTCAATGAAAATTTTCAAAATAATGTTTCCTTTATTTTTTTCGTGGAAATGTTACCGATTAAGCATAAAATGTTCGTTAAAAAAATGTAATGTAAATATCCATTAATTTTTTCTGAAATATTTTACTGGAAGGTTAAAATATAATATTATCATCAATTATCACTGTAAACATAATATTTAAAATACTAATTGGAAAATCTAATGGAATCATCCAATGGAAAAATCTAGAGAAAAACTCCATAAGAAAATTTTAGAATTCTCCATAGAAAATTCTAGTGGACACCCCCACTGGAAAATTATAATAGAAAAAAAACACTAGAAAATTCAACTTACCCATAAAAATTTATGTTTAATTTTTTTTTAAATTATAGTGAATCGTCCATAAGACATTCTAGTGGAAATCTTCATCGAAATTTTCCAATGGTAACTTTAAATTCTACTGAAACTTACATTGAAACTTCCACTAGAAATTCTAGTGAAACTCCCCTTGGAAATTCTAGTGAAACTTCCAATGTAAATTCTTATGAAACCTCTAATAGAAATTATAGTGAAATACCTATAATAAATTCTAGTGAAACTACTATTGTAAAATTCAATAATATACATCCACTATAAAATTCAAGTTCTAACTTCAACTTCCACTTGAAAATTAGTTAAACATTTCACTAGAAATTTAATATAAATTTCCATTAGAAATCACAATAAAACATCCATGAAACTACCATGGATATTTCCACTAAAAAATTCTAGTTAAGACTTATAATTGAAAAATTCAATGGAACCATAAAATAAAACATAATAATTCTAGTGAAACTTCTAATAGAAATTCTGATGAATCTTCCAGTGAAATATTATATTAGAGACTTCCACTAAAATACTGCAGATGTAACATCAACTTCTACTTGAAAATTTCAATTGATACATTCACTAGAAATTATAGTGAAATATCTACAAGAAATTCTAGTGAATCATCCACTATAAATCTAGTGAAACTTATACTAAAAATTCAAGTGAAACTTGTTATTGAACATTCCTTTGTAAACTTCCATTGAAAATATACTATATCTTCCTTTGTAAATTCCACTGGAATTTACAGTGAAAAATCCACTAGAAAATTCTAGTAAACAATTTCCTTGTAAAATTCCATCGGTACATTCAAATTACACACAAAAAGTTTAGTTGAAAATTTCACAAGAAATTCTAGTAAAAATTCCTCTCAAATAGTAAAGTATAAAATAGAAGTATACACTGATCTTAAATGAAAAATTTCACTAAAAAAATCTAGTAGAAAACCCAAATTACATGTTTTCATAGAAAATAATATTTATTCAACAAGAAAATTTATAGTGATATTTTTCAATATAATTTATCATTGTAATTTTTAGTGGAGGTTTCATTAATATTATTGATCGCCTTGTCGAGCACGTCAAATTAGTTGATTAATTTTGTCTAGAATTTCGGTAATATAGTAGCAATCCTAGGTCATCGCTTGACAGAGCCTTAGATCATTAACTTAAAAAGAGGGTTTTGATTGTGAAATTATAAAGGTAAATGGGGTTTTATAATACTTGGGTTTGATGATAAAAGTTGACAATAGAAATTGAAAGTGATAAAACAAATTATAAGTAAACAAGATTGATTAAACGTGATCAACCCGGGGTACTCTCATGATGTTCATCCTTCATCGCTTTATGATATAGGGTTATGATATTTTAATACATGGTTTGTAACACCTAGAAAAATAATATTAATGAGTTTATACTAGGATACCTCCTAGTGTTTAGTCAAAAACACACAATGATTCACTGGACACCACCGATGATTGAGTGATTTGTGTTCGACATCATAACCCAAACTGACCAAGGAAACACACGAAGAACTCGATGTGATGTCCAGGTTTGTATGTTATTTCGTTGTGATACCATGAAATAAATGTACATGACCTTTACAATGATTATGTGAGTTCAATTGACCAATATAAACCACACAAACACCGCAATTGAATGGGGGGAAAGGAAGTGGTGAACGGTGTGTGAAACATAACATGAATTGGTACCACCAAACATGATCATATGAGTTGAGAATGGAATAGCAATACATAAATCAATAAAATAAGAATAGAGGATGATGAAAAACAACATAAAAAAAGGAATTGAAAATATCATTGAAATATTACAAACATGAAGCTTGGGATTTACATCACGTTCCTCCCCAGGTGATCACAAGGGGTTTAGAAATCCATGGGAGGGGAGGAAGAAGAATATGTTGAAGTAGAACTTCACATAGCCTCAATAACTTCTAGTGATGATGAAAATACCTATTTGGGACTCCAAAATGGAAGAACATTTCCTATAGTTCTAACTACTATATGGGGTTCCCAAGGATACAATTTATAGGCAAAGTGGGAAGGTGGTTTTAGGCACACAGATTTCTTCAACCCACTTGTACCACGAGTTTAGGACTCCATAAATAATTATATCACTTTATAGAAAATAAAAAATTTGTATACCCATCTCTTGAATATCTCCACCGATTTTTTGGAACTCTTTAGAGATATACATCTCGAGATATTGATAAAATACAGAATACTGCATCTGACATTGTGTAGATTTTATTTCTTGGATAGATCAGTTCGGATGGGCATCGTAGAGGCCGAATGAGGCTTTTTTTTAATTAAATGTAGAACATTATATTTTGGACCAGACCAAAAACTATTAGCCCATTTAGATGCACGGAATTTTCTAAAAAAGAACAACAGTGGACAAGTCTTCATGGATCCATGCAATTTTGGCCCATTTTTCTTCCACTTCATCAAGGGCTCTCCAAATAATCTCCTCCTACATTGAAATAATAAAAACAAGTAACATTTCATATTTTAATAGTGACTACATTAATTAATTTATTAAAAAATAAAGTTCAATTTATTTTTATATTTATAATATTCATTACAAAACATGTTTGAAACAACAGTGTAAGGGTGAATTTGAATAGTGAATCGCTATGTGATCACACCCCCACACCTAAAAATTTTCACTCCTGGGAAATGACACATATAAAAAAAATTATGCTTGTATAAATTAAAGTAATGTAATAAATGCACAAACCAGACCAATGAGTTCTTCTAAGTGAAAATGAAAAAGATGTCTCATAAATAATATCACAATGAAATACAAAAAGTTTCATGATACCAAATTGAGAAAGGAATTCAAAAGTAAACCATGCCAATAACTCTACATGTGTGTGCATGAAAACCATTCCATGCTATTCTTTCTACTTTATATCCAATAAATATAGGTCATTTTAACATTATTCAGCTTAAAATATTTTGTCCACCAAACCTTCCCTACATCCTTTGCAATCATATTCCAAGACCCACTCACTTAAGCAGCCCCAAAAGTCAAACCATAAGCACCCAACCTAGATATCCCCATATGTTTCACATTTCATCACTCCCCTCATTTATTATTTTTTTTACAAGTTTAATTTTGAGCAAATCTCACACTCATCTCTCAACCCTTGTTTGATCTCCTCCCAACACTAATTGTAATAGTTATAATAGGATAAATGGTTGAGGAGGTGTGGTTTTTGAACTACTCAAGACACAAACCCAATTTTTATTGAGTGCATGAAACAGTCGTATATCAATTCCACACGCATAGGTCAATCCGGTATAGTAATGAAACAGATCAAATATGGAACGAGCATATGTAAATATCATTTTAAGATGAAAAATATTAACCTAAATTATATTTACCTTCTGGTAAGTAAGAAATATTCACACTTTGTGGTTTGGTAAAAAATGTGTAGAAATATTAGTGACACAGTTTTTACAAACACTACTCACAAAAGGGGCATAAATCATCTTAATGGTTTCACATAGATACATCCATTTATATCATTGAAAGAAAAAAAATTCACTAAAAATAAATCCCTGATGTTAAATTCATACAAAAAATCTTTTTCTTCTTCCTTATAGTATTTTACATACCCCCCTTATGGTCACCAAATCATGGAACTTTGAAATTGTTTATGTAGAAAATTAAAATAGAATAAATAAGAAAAGAAAGAGAAGAAATAAAGAAGACAATGAAAATCCTAATGAACCCAGGAATGTATCCACCCCCCACACATAGAATGTGTAGTGTCCTCACTAAAATAATTGAGAATGTGATAAGGAAGGATAAAACCTGGTTTGTTTTTCTAGTATGATGTGTCTAGAAGGTAAATTTTCTCCAACATATTCATTCGAAAAATACTCATAGAATAGTTTATGTCACTTCCCATTGATGGTAATACTTGTTCCACTCTACTCATGAAAATTTTGTATTGACCAAAAGGGTAAACATTAGTAACATTATAAGGACTAATCCATCAGGAACGAAGCTTACCTAGTTAGAGATTTATCCTAGAATTGTACATGAGGACCTTTTCACCAATATGTACCTTCCTACGATGAATTATGCTATAATGGAGAGCCTTTTTATTCTCTTTATAGATCCAGGAGTTATCATATGCATCATGTCTAATTTCATCCAACTCTCCTGTAGCTTCCTATGCTCACCTGCATATGAAAGGTTCATATTACATTGTTTAATAGCCCAATATGCATGGTGTTCTACTCCACTGGGAGGTGAAAAGCCTTTCCAAACACAATTCTGTATGGTGAAATTCCAATTGGGGTTTTAAAAGCTACATGGTATGCTCAAAGTGCATCATCCAAGCGAAAACACTAATCATTTCTATTGTTTTGTACCGTTATTCCAAGATTCTATTGACTTCATGATTTGATATTTCTTCTTGTCCGTTAGTTTGGGGGTGATATGCAGTGGAGAATTTATGATCAACCCCATACTTATGAATCAAATTTTTCATGTTGCGATTGCAAAAATGGGAACCCTGATCACTAATGAGGAATCTCGGAAAACCAAACCGGCTAAAAATCTGTGACCTCATAAAATCAATAACTCAGGAGTCATAGTTCAAGTAGCCTTTTCTTCCACCCATTTCGACATGTAGTATATAGATAAAAAGATGTAAATGAAGACAAATGAATTTGGAAAAAGGCCCATGAAGTCAATTCCCCATGCATCAAAGATTTCACAGAATCACGTGGGAGGTTGGGGCATTTTATTCTTCTTGGAGATATTCCCTGTGAATTGACAATGACTACATGACTTGAAAAATCGATAGGTATCCCTATACATTGTTGGCCAATAAAGTCCTAACTCAAAGACCTTTTGAGCTATTCGTTGAGATCCTAAGTTTCCCCCAGAATCCAATGTGTGACAGATGGTCAAAACAGAGGTGAACTCATGGTCAGGGATACACCAATGAACTACTTGGTCACCACAAATTCTCCAAAAATATGGGTCATCCCAAATGTACCACCGATAATCATGTTTAAGTATCTAGGATTGGGATGTGCTGAAATTAGTGGGGACCCTAGATGTTGCTAGAAAGTTCACGATGTCCGCATACCAGGGGGTACGGTCCAAAACATCACAAATGTTCTCATGAGGAAATAATTCTCCAATGGGGAGGGATGAGTCAACATGGTGGTCCAGTGGTGGATAAATCCAACTAATGTGGTTAGATACAACATTTTCTACTCCCCTATTATCACTAATATCAAGGTCAAACTATTTTAGGAGGAGCATCCACCATATGAGGCGGATCATAGCTTCAGGTTTCTTTAAGTGGAATTGAAAGGTAGCATGGTCAGAAAACACAATCATTTTTTACCCAAGAAGATATGAACAAAAATTTTCCAAGGAAAACACAATAGAAAAAAGTAATTTTTTAGTGGTTGTGTAGTTTAGCTGGGCAGGTGACGCACGCCTATCGTAGGGCGTGTTAAAAAAATTATTTCCTAAGTTAAAATGTAGTAATGTGGTTGACCTAGGATGTCTCCCTAAGAGGAGTGCACACAAAACAGGTTGTCACTTTAAAACAGGGGTAAAAATGTTGTGCTTTTGAAAAGAAATTTGAAATTCAAATGATTTAAAAACTATGATATTAAAAAGGTGATTAGGTCAGGGTCGGTTTACTAATTATAATTCTATCCTTGTTTAATTTAATTCAAACCTCTTCTTCTTATTTGATTAGAGTGAGTTTCCACAATTGTTTCCTCTCACTTCCTTGGTGAAATTATGATGGTGAGATAAAACCTTACCAAATATCAGTTTGGTCAACTCTCCTTCCATGTGTAAAAGAGTTTTATTGAATATCATTAATTGAAATGAGAAATACCCAATCAGGTTTTGTTTATCCCAAACAATCAATAACATTCACTACACCTTTTACACATACTGACGATCGTCGAGTACTTCACCACTAATCCCTGGTCTATTCCATCTTATATAAACCAGAAATCAGTGGAGGGAGATTATTATTATTTTACCAAGGTAAAAATCAATAACGGAATTAATATTCAAGAAAAATCACACTTTATAATAAAATCCAATATAATAAATTGAAAAAAACTTTTAATAAGAAATAAATTTATTCAATTGCATCTAAGAACTCAAGCATTACAATGTATAAAACCAACCCTTCCCCAATCAATCCAAATGTTTACCCCACCATGGTAAGGGTAATCAAGATGAATGCGGAAGAATAAGGAATTATAAAAATATGAAAATGAAAATAAATAAAAGAGAAAGCCAAAAATTTATCTTTCTTAGTGTCCCAGAAGGAATGAGGTGGAGAATGAGATGATTTGAGAGGGTGGAGCTCTCCTCCTTCTATATCCAGAATTTTTCCCCAGGATTTTGAAGCGTTTTAGACCCATTAAATGACATCTTAACGCGTTGATGCCTTATTTAATGTTGTTCATAATTACCTTGGTCGTGTCCCCTCAAAATATTAGGGGATTTGGACATGTATTCCGAGTGTTATGGTCGTTTGACTCTAAGCATTTATTCTGTCCAGTCAGACTCGCCAAATCAAAAACCTCTGGATTAGGGTGATTTAATTACACCTTAAACATCCAATTCATGTGGCCCTTCCTTCATTAAAGATTCTCAAAAACTCTTTTCACGTCCACCCACTGAATATCACAACATTTTGGCAACCCATGAATGAGTTATGAAGCCAACACCAAAACTAAGAAGAACTGCAAACAATTTTCTTTCTCCCATTTGTGAGCTTCTTTTGAGATTCCATATGGCCGATTCTGCTTTTAGTCAAAAAATAGTAAAAGAAGCACTCGATATTTAGAATCTGGAAAAGAAATAATTTTTTAATTGGAATCATTGTAGATAATGTTATGGCCAAACTATAGAAATAATTTAAAACTGTTAAAAATCCAAATGGCCAATTTTTATTATTCAGCTCAAAATCACACCAATATCATAAAAATGAAACAATTAATCTTAGAGGAACACTTTTGTGGGCTTAAAACAATGATATTAAATATAAA
This sequence comes from Viscum album, assembly GCA_963277665.1. Classification (NCBI taxonomy): domain Eukaryota; kingdom Viridiplantae; phylum Streptophyta; class Magnoliopsida; order Santalales; family Viscaceae; genus Viscum; species Viscum album. The sequence continues at coordinate 46,337,329 of OY728162.1, forward strand.
TTAATTAAAAATATTTGCTCTATAAATTCCCCCACACTTAGAACGTGGACTCTTAGACAAGTAAAAATCAAATCAAATCAAATCCAAAACACATATCAATGAGATCTACCAAATCAATTCCATGAAACAAAAAGATATCATGCCTCATCAAAAACAATGATTTCAAGTTCTAAATTTTAGATTTTAATATATTTCCACTTCATTTATTAACTCATGCACACAAAACACCAACCTCACATGAATTTTCTCTCATCTCACATATGTAAATGCTGAAAAAGGATTTTCTCATCCAAACTCACACAAGAGTCACCATAGGCTTGATAAATTCCTACTTCTCCACTCGATGTGAGTCAAGGACATGTGTTTCTCATGAGGACTTTTCAGGGTTTTTCTGTGGCTTCCAGTTGGAAAGATTTAGATGTTAAAAATTCTGAGGCCGAAAAAGGATGGCTTGGCTCTTTTTGAAGAAAAATTGGAAGATTCTAATTTTCACTCAAGTATGGTCTCCTTATCTTCCCCTTTGTAGAATCTCATCTCCATCATCATTCAATCTGCTCAGGATTTCAGGAGAAAAAATTTCAATCTTTTCAAACATGATTTTTCTTGAAAGCTCCAGATAGGCACAAATTTCTTTTTTTTACATCGAAAGCTCTAGAAAGCCACAACTTCTCTTATCATGAAAGATCTAGAAAGGATCATTTTTTAAAAAAATGAAATATTAAGTAGGAACATCAGATCTTCAACATTTTATATTCCTCCAAAAGTATCACCAAATGAGGTAGTACTCCACAATACATCTTCCCCCACACTTAAGTTCAACTAGATCATGCAATTTCACTTCAAGAGCAGGTAGGATAGGCAAAATTGGCTTGTAATGTGGCTAACCTAATAGGCAATTCATGGATACTAGGGGCTAAAATGAAGGATAAATGTAAAGGTGGGCCATAATGAAAAGGATTATTTTGAAAAGGGGGCTTCAAAACAAATAAATTCCTCAATCATTTAAAACACACGTACCCTAAACCCTAAAGTTTTGAAAGAAATGAATCAAATTCTGGTTTGAGCAAGCATGGTCTAGTTCTCTCAAGAAATGAGGAAAATGAAACGAATATGAAAAAAATGGTTTAGAAGCCTCATAGGAAAGTGATTTCAATGATATAGATAGTGAAATATGGCATGAGATTCAAAAATCAGTTTACTTTTCATGAAATTCCAAAAGATTTGAACTCGAAACAAAGTAATTTCAGTATTCATTTATGCTTAGTTTCATGAAATAGTTTGGTTCATTCATTGAAATGGGTTTCAAATTGGTATTGATAATCATTTTAGCTCAAAAGTTTCAGAAACACACCAAAAATTAAAAAAATAAACACACAAAAATTTGAAAACACACATTTTTTTTTGAAAAACAAACACAAAATGAAAATCCTAAACTAAAAAGGTTCCCTCCCCCAAAATTAAATGATGCAGTGTCCTCAATGCATTCAAGTAGATTTAACATGTATACTAATTTTAAAATGAATCACAACAGCAAGAAATTATAAAGGAGAGGCACGACCCGACTTATTGGCAATTCAACGTTGAGTTAAGCTCCTAAGTGTTTCTCTTTGAGAACCTAAAAAAGTAAAAAAAGTTTAAATAATAAATTTATTAAAATAAATTAAAATGAAAATTGAATAAGAAAAAAAGGATAAATCTTGGTTTAATCCCCCAACTGGGCCTTGGGTTTTGACTGCCTTCAGAGGGGTAGTTCTAATCGTTTATCCCCAATCTGGTGGTGGCTGATGTTTCTTGCTCATGAACCAACAAAAATTCTTCTTTCTAGGATGAACTTATTCCTTTTTCTTGAGGACTCCATCGATAAAATGAACCATGTCCACCCTCTTTGTAATGAGATACAACATGCATGGTGGGGTTAGGAAAATGAACGAGTCCTCCTCTTTCTTGGGTTCCGCATGAACAACATCTTCTTTATTCTCTAGTGGTTGCTGAAGGTATGATACATATGGGGAAAAATCAAAGGGAATGTCAAAGTTTAATTCTATTTTAAAAAAATTAAAGCATGAAGAATCAATATCAAATTCTTCCCTTTCAAAGTAAGTATCCTGTGTTTCATTTTCCTCCAAAAAAATCACTATGATCTTCTCATGTAATCCCTCTATTAAATGTTCAACAGGTTTGGGGAGCTCTATATGTTCTTCCATGGATGAATCTTCTTTTTCATCAACTTCCTCCAAGGAAATACCTGTGTTGGCTAAATATGAAAAATTAAAAGAAGGGGAGGAAATACTTAATTTAGTTTCAACAAAATTAGAAGATAATGAGTTTATGAAAATATTAACTCCCTGATCTTGTTTGGAATAAATTTATTCTTTAACGGGAGGTGCCTTTTGGAGTTAAATTTCCCTAGATAGAGGTAGGCTCCCAGAATCCTCCATCTTCTCTTCATATTCCACTTCTTGGTTGGTTTCTTCTGTTAATGTTGCTGAAACTTCTACATTACAAGGAACAATTGGATCAAGAAGTTCCTCACACTCATTCTAGAAGTTATCCAGATCTTTTTGATCTCCCATATGTATTTAAATAGCTAAATTTTCTTCATCAATATCCTCAAAAATTGATTGAGATGGGCTCAATGGATCTTCTTTTAAATTTCTTCAAGGCCTCCATGGGTTCTTCAACTTGAAGGATGTTTGGGGATACATCTTCCATCAATTTTTCTGGTTATGGTTCTTTTTTAGGTTCCATTTGTTGATCATGGGATGCATGTACTTGTTCCACAATCCACTTTATTGACGTCTCCAGGTTTTGAACCATTTGAATAATTATTTCAAATCGGGCTTCAAGATTCTTGTGAACTTCTTATTCTTCGTGTTTCAATTTGATCATTTATTGATAAAATTCTAAAAAATAATTCTAAAGTTCAATTAATTCTATGGACAATCCCTCCAACACTGGTTATTTGAGGTTCTCTTTAAGGTTTTCAATGAGATCCTTGAATTCATCCTCTGTGATGATTTGGATTCGAGCTCCCCAAATTTGTTTAGCCAAGAAAGAAACTTTATACTCTATAGACCAAGTTGATTCAATAATTGGTTCCCGCACTGGTGGGTAAATTTTCCATGAATTAAAGAAATAATCATTCGAAAACAACATGGCTAAATAATTTTTTTAAAATTGAAAACGTCAAATATTTACAATTAGTTTGTGGCACTACCTCCCCAGCAACAGTGCCATGTTTGACGCATACCTATCATAGGGCGTGAAAAAAAATCATTTCTTAAGTTAAAATATAGTAATTTGGTTGACCTAGGATGTCTCCCGAAGAGGAGTGCACAAAAAGTAGGTTGTCACTTTAAAACAGGGGTAAAAATGGTGTGCTTTTGAAAAGAAATTTGAAATTCAAATGATTGAAAAACTATGATATTAAAAAGGTGATTAGGTTGGGGTCTATTTCCTAATTGTAATTCTATCCTTGTTCAATTTAATTCAAATCTCTTCTTCTATGTTGGTTAAAGTGAGTTTCCACAATCATTTCCTTTCATTTCCTTGGTGAAATTATGATGGTGAGAGAAAACCTTACCAAAATCTCGGTTTGGTCAACTCTCCTTCCAGGTGTAAAAGAGTTGTATTGAATATCCTTAATTGAAATGGGCAATGCCCAATCGGGGTTTGTTTATCCAAAACAATCAAGAACATTCACTACACCTTTTACACATACTGACGATCGTCGATTACTTCACCACTAATCCCTGGTCTATTCCATCGTATATAAACCAGAAATCAGTGGAGGGAGATTATTATTATTTCACCAAGGCAAAAATAAATAACGGAATTAATATTCAAGAAAAATCGCACTTGATAATAAAATACGCTATAAGAAATTGAAAACAACTTTGAATAAGAAATAAATTTATTCAATTGCGTCCAATAACTCAAGCATTACAATATAGAAAACCAACCCTTCCCCAATCAGTCCAAATGTTTACCCCACCATGGTAAGGGTAATCGAGATGAATGCGAAAGAATAAGGGACCCCTTAAACGGACAATTCACATGGCCCTTACTTCATTAAAGATGCTAAAAAACTCATTGCGCGTTTACCCACCGAATATCACAAAATTTGGGCCCACCATGAATGAGTTATGAAGCCCACACCAAAAATAGGCAGAACTACAAACAGTTTTCTTTCTCCCAATTGTGAGATTCTTTTGAGATTCTATATGTCCGAATCATCTTTTAGTCCAAAAATAGTAAATGAAGCCCTAAATGTTTATAATCTATAAAATAGTGAATTTTTCAATTTGGATAAGTGTAGATAATGGTATGGCCAAACTACAGAAATAATTTAAAATGCTTAGAAATCCAAAATGGCCAATTTTTACCATTCAGGTCAAAATAACACCAATATCATAAAAATGAAACAATTCATATTATACGAACACTTTTTTGGGCTTAAAAATTGATATTAAATATAAATTAATTGAAAATATTTGATATATCAGTAGGTTCAAGGGTACGTGAGGCATACACAATGACATGATGAGCCTTCTCAACCCTTTGTGATAAAACTGCCCCAACTGCAAAGTTAGAGGCATCACACATAAGTTATAATGGGATATCCCACCTTGGTGGTTGGATGATGGGAGGTGATGTGAGACTCCTTTTTATTTAATTTAATGCATCCTCACAATTTTTATCAAACAAAAAATCAGAATATTTTTGTAATAACCGAGACAATGGAAGTGAGATCTTACTAAAGTCTTTAATGAATCATCAGTAAAAACCAACATGACACAAGAAATATCATACTTTAAGAACAAATTTTGGATTTTTAAGGGTTTAAATTAATTAAATTTTATATTTATGAACTTTAATTCCTTTATTTGAAATGAAATTCCCAAGAACTATCCCCCGCTCAACCATGAAATGACATTTCTCATAATTTAAAACAAGATCTTTTTCAATTCATCAGAAGAGGACAGAACCTAGGTGTTCCAACCAATAATCAAAAGAAGAAACATATACCGTGAAATCATCCATAAATAATTTCATACAACTCTCAAGGAACTAAGAAAAAATACTCAACATACATCGCTGAAAAGTACTAAGAGCATTACATAGACCAAATGGATTCCTTCTATATGAAAATGTAACAAATGGACAAGTAAATGTTGTCTTTTCTTGATCCTTGGGGGCTATATGGATTTGTAATTAACCTAAATAGACATAAAGGAAAAAATAATGGGACTTACCAGCTAATCGTTCTAACATTTGGTCAATGAAAGGTAAAGGAAATTGGTCATTCTGTGTGGCTTGATTTAGTTGACGGTAGTCAACACAGACTTGCAAACTGTTCTGCACACGTGTTCGAACCAATTAATTCCTTTCATTTGACACAACTATTATTCCTATTTTATTAGGACAAATTTTCACTGGGATAACCTATTTACTATCAAATATAGGATAAATGATCCCCACAACAAGTAATTTACTGACTTCCAATTTTACAACTTCAAGGAGAGTGGGATTCAACCAGTGTTGAGATTGTCTTAAGGCCTTATCCTCATCATAAAAAAGTATATGGTGTATACAAATAGATGAGATAATCCTGGTAATATCTACCAATGTCCATCCTATTGTCTTTTTACACCCTCTCAAAAGGTTGAGCAGTTTTGATTCCTTTTGTGGAGAGAGGTTATTGGTAATAATGACAGGCAATTGGTCAATACTCTCAAGATATGCATATTTTAAATTATAAGGATGTTATTTAAGTCCCAACTCTAGTGGTTTCTGGATTCAGGGAGGGGATTTAGGGGGAGTGAGGTCTATTAAACTGTCTATCTTCTCATGTTTATTCTCTAAAGATAGATAATCTATTGAAATGTGATTTGAAGAATCATTGACGGTCATGGGTACCTAAAAATGAACACTCTCATCAATTAAAGAAAGAAATTTACACTTTTCAGAACCCACACAACAGTCAAAATATGAATCATTACTCAAATCATCCATGGGTAAATAAAAGGAAAAGGAATCAGAGTTTGGGTTGAGGAGAGAATTGTGTGTGTGCATCATTTGAGAGCACTTCTATCGAATAGACATGAAGAGTGAAGTGCTCTTCAACAGGGTGTTTCATAGACTCAAGGATGTTAAAACTTACCTTTTATCCTCTAAAAACCATGAACAATGTACCATTGTGAATCTAGATGATTGTCTCTGTTGTTTTGAGGAATGTCCTCCCAAGTATGAGAGGATAATGTCCTTGGGTTCGGTTATATTCCATCTCAAGAATGTATAAATCAGCAGGGAAGATGAGATTCTTCACTCTTACAAGGACATCCTCAATCACTCTAGTTGGATTCATATTAATTCAATATGAAATTTGTACAAAAATTCCCGTTGGTTGAAGCTCTCCAACCTGCAGAGAAGTGTACATGGAGTGAGGAATTATATTAATGGAAGCACATAAATCTAGCATAGCATCAGAAAATAAAGTCTCCCCTATGGACACAGTATTGTGAATGTTCCCAGATCTGTGCATTTGGTTGGAATTGCTGGTTGAATCAAGGCCAAGACATTCCTCCACAAGTTGACTCTCTCATTCCCCTTCAGCCTTCCTCTATGGGTGCAATGTTCTTTAAGAAATTTGGCATAATGTGGAATTTTCTAGACTGCATCCAACAATGGAATATTAACTTGAATTTTTTTAAATATATCCATTATTTCATCTTCAATCTCATTATCAACGTTTTTCTTAGATTTAGAGAGTCGTTGAGGGAAAGGAATAATAATGGATTGTTCATGGTAATCCTTAATGATAATTTGATTTCCCTTTTTATTTTGTTTTTCTTCATTGGAATCTTTTATGGGTGGAGACAGATTGTTTTTAATAGGGGGACATACCTATTGCATAGAATTAGAAGAAGGATAAACTTTTTTACCACTATGATGTGTAACTACACATACATTACCTTTATCCATTGGATTGGAAATGGGTTGGGATGGTAGTTTTCCAGAACCTTGCATCTTAAGATCACCGATGGTGTTTTCCAATTTCCCCACTTGAGTTCATATGTCTTGAATAACTGATTGTGTGGTCTGTTGGAATTGGAGGTTCTAGTTTGCCATTTTTTTTCACCATATCCTCGAGGCATGGTTCAGATTTTGGAGGAGGAGGATTATTTTTTTGAGAAGTTTAGGGATAAGAAGGTTGTATACCTTGGCCTTGTTGATACCAATTCTGTTTGGGGTAGCTTGAGTTTCCTCCTTGTCGGTACTAAGGTTGTGCTTGCCACACTATATTTGGATATGGTCTGAATTGTTCTTACTTGAAGGTAGGTGCTTATTGGAACGGACGCCCTGGGAACACAGCTGTACAAGACATAGGTGAATCTTGAAGTTGTGCGCACTGGTTAGAAAAATGAGTATTTTCAGAATAAATACCACAATATAAAGGAACTGGAGGATATTGTGAGTTACCTTGTGCTTTAGCTAACTACATTAGAAGGTTATTCATCTCATCATGTTTAGTATCTAACTTTTTTTCTAGGGCTGAATGACTTTCCTCATGAACTCCTTGGGTTGGTACAATTGCTCATATACCAAATTGTTGTGCATTTTGAGCCATGTTGGCTATTAATTCATGAGAGGAAGGATGCGTTTTATCAAACAGGGCACCACCAGATACAACATATATCATTCCACGGTCCATGGGGACAAGTCCCCCATAGAAGTATCGAATTATAAATTGTTCAATAATTTGGTGGTGGGGGAAACTTGAGCAAAGTCTTTTGAATCTCTCCCAATATTCATGAAGGGTCTCACCCTGTGATTCCCTAATGCCACAAATTTATTTCCTAATAGATGAAATTCAGGAGGTAGGGAAGAAATTCTCTATAAAGAGTCTTTTTAGTTCATTCCAGCCCCTAATTGTGGTAGGAAAATAGTATATCCAATCTTTGGATACACCATCAAGGGAGAAAGGGAAGGCCCCAAACATAATTAGGTCCTTAGAGACATTTTGGGGTTTCATGGTTGAGCACACTATGTGAAACTCCTTAAGTTTTTTATGAGGGTTATCACCAAGAATAAAATGGAATTTAGGAAGAAGGTGGATGAGGCCTGATCTCAGCTCAAAGTTGGCTACTTCCTCGGGATATTGGATGTACGTAGGTTGGTACTCCACTTCCCGGGTGGTCAGTTCTTTTAAGGTTCTATTATTTGCATCCATGTTTTCTTGGATAATATTGGTTTTAATTATTTATTGGTTTATAAACACATGAGGTTCCACAAGGGGTTCCTTATTGTTACTTTATTGACCTTCTCTATATTCATTGATTTGTGTGTGAAGTGTCTTTTCAATTTCTGAGTCAAATTCAAGCAGTTTTTATTTTTCTAATCGGGTCATGAAAATAAGTTGTGAAGTTTGTTTTTTTTGTTATTGAATATGGATAAAATAAAATAATAAGGGTGAAAATAGAATAGAATGTTATAATACTGAATTTTAGAGAGGGATATGGAGGAGAAGAATAGAGAGAGAGAGAGATAGAGAGAGAGAGAGAGGAAGAACACACAAAAACAACAAAAAATAAAGATAGAAATCCAAAACAAAAAACTATCAAATGGGAGTGGGTTATTGAAATAAGAACTAATTAATAAGTAAAATAAATAAATAAAAAAATAAATAAAAGGGAAAAATGATCTTGGATCCCTGGAAACGGTGCCAAAATTTGATCGCCTTATCAAGCACGTCAAATTAGTTGTTTAATTTTGACTAGAATTTCTGCAGTATAGTAGTATCCTAAGGTCGTCTCTCGATGGAGCCTTAGATCATTAATTTAAATAGAGGGTTTTGATTATGAAAGTATAAAGGTAAATGGGGTTTTATAATACTTGGGTTTTATGATAAAATATGACACTATAAAATAAAAACGATAAAACAAAGATGAAGTAAACAAGATTGATTAAACGTGATCATCCCGGGGTACTCTCATGATGTTCATCCTTCATCGTTTCATGATATAGGGTTATGATATTTTAATTCATGGTTTGTAACAGATTGAACCAGAATGTTATTGAGTTTATACTAGGATACCTCCTAGGGTTCATTCTAAAACACACAATGATTCATCAGACACCACCGATGATTGGGTGATTTGTGTTCGACATCATAACCGAAACTCACCAAGGCAACACACGAATAACTCGATGTGAAATCCAGGTTTGTATGCTATTTCATTGTGATACCATGAAATAAATGTAAATTAACTTGATAGTGCTTATTTGAGTTTAATTGACCAATATGAACCACATAAACACTGCAATTAAAAGGGGGGCAAATGAACTGCTGAATGGTGTGTGAAACATCACATGAATGGGTACCCCCAAACTTGATCATATGAGTTGACCATGACATAATAGTACATAACTCAATAAAATAATAATATAGGATGATTAAAAACAATATAACAACCTGTAATTAAAAATATCATTCAAATATTACAAACATGAAGCTTGGTATTTACATCACGTTCCTCCCATGGTGATCATAAGGGGTTTAGACATCCATGGGAGGGGAGGAAGAAGAAGATGTTGATGTAGAGCTTACCATAGCCTCCATAACTTCTAGTGATAATGAAAAGACCAATTTGGGACTCCAAAATGGCAGTACCTTGCCTCTGGTTCTAACTACCAAATGGGGTGCCCAAGGTGCCAATTTATAGGCAAAGTGGGAAGGTGGTTTTAGGCACACAGATTTCTTCAACTCACTTGTACCACACGTTTCGGCCTCCAGATAACATAATCTTGCTTTTTAGAAAATAAAAAAGTTGTATCACCACATATTTACTATCTCCAACGAATGTTTGGAACCTTATTGACACATACATCTCGAGATATTGATAAAATAAAGAACACCACATTTGACTTTGTGCAGATTTGATTCCTTGGACAGATCAGTTCGGATGGGCATTATAGAGGCCGAATGGGGATTCAGTTACTTAATATGAAATGTAGCCCATTATATGTTGGACCAGCCCAAAATATTTGAGCCCATTTGGATGCATGTAATTTTATAAACAGAAACAACAGTGGACAAGTCTTCATAGATCCATGCAATTTTGGCCCATTTTTTTTCAACTTCATCAAGGGACCTCCAAATCATCTCCTCCTACATTGAAATAATAAAAACAAGTAACATTTACCAGTTTAATAGTTATTAACATTAGTTAATTGATTAAAAAATAAAGTGAAATTTATTATTATATTTGGAATACTCATTACAAAACTAGTTTAAAATAGTAGTGTAAGGGTGGATTGGAATAGTGAATCGCTGTGTGATCAATTATTCCCTAAATCTTTCTACATAAATTTTTTAGAAACATCCAATTAAAATTTTCCCAAAATATTTTTAGCTAAATTTTTTTATGGATTTTATTACTTAATAAATAGTATTTTACCCTTTCATAGAAAAGCATATGTTTTACTAAAGTTTTAAAAATAAAAATTATTTTGATTCATAATAAAAAAAATTTAAATTAGAAAAGATAATTTATCGAATTTTATAGAAATAATAATGAAGTATTTTTATAAAAAATATCCTTTATATCCTTTTATATAAACCGTTTTTATACTTATGTACAAATAATTTTTTTAATATGATCAATAAAATTATAATAATTTAGTTTTTCTCCAAAAAATATGTATTATACATTTAAAAATACAGTATTCCATTAAAAATACTATATAAAATTTACTAAATTTATTATATATTGGTTTATGAAATTAATTTTTTTGACTTTAAATATAAGGAAATCAGTTAATTTTTCCATAGTTGATTAAAAAAAGTTATTTTTATCACATAATTATTTTGAAAATACGTAATAAAATTTTTTTAAACAAAATTAAAATTTATTTTTTAATATAATAGGTTTTATAATATAATAAAATCATTAATAAATAATTTATTTGAATTTTTTTAGTTAATTAAAAATATCAACTAATACTTGTTGATTTTATTAAATAATTAGTTTTTTAAAAACACATATTAATTGGTCATTTTTTTGGAAGGCCCAATATTAATTTTTATATAATATAAATATAATCTAATTTAAAAATAAAATCAAATTTAAAATATATTAATCTTTTTATAATTTATTTAATATATAATATAATATTGGTGTTAATCATAAAAAAAGTGACAATTCTCGTGTTTTTTTGACGTTGTAAATTTTTTGTGTAAGATGAACATTCTATTTCTTCTATCCCCTTCCCCCATCACAACACATGTATAAAAATATATATTTAATCACCCTTCCTTATCACTAAATGATCCTATATTTTTGGGCATGCGAGATGATAAAAAGTGTTCCCAGATGTGTCAAGACAAGGTTTTTTATGAACACAGAGAGGATTAAAGATTGATTTGGATTTTTTTTGTAGAAACTTTACAGAATATGGTCGGGGTTAATTTTATTTCTCAATATGGACCATTGATGGCATGGTTGTATTGAAATAATGTTAATTGGGGTGTTCTACACCCACAAAACACCTTATTAAATACAATACATTTAAACAATAATAGTTATTAATTAAATTATTAAATATTAATTAAATTATTAGTAACAAAATATAGTAATTAATTTTTCATATTTAGTAATTCGATTATTTATCAATAATTTTGTTAATCTTATTATGAATTATTAATTAGTCCCTAGATTCATGATTATAGGATTTTATGATTATTAATTATATACTACATTATTTTTATAATTAGTTATTAAATATGTTAAAAGTTAATAATTATATTAATAATTATTTTTTATTGTTTTTTGAAAGGAAACCCAACCCAACCCATTTACAATTCACGATCTTCCGAGCATAGACTATTCTCTTATGGTGCAACAGACTCCAGGTCTTGAATACACCACATGGAGTCGATTGGGTAAAATCTCACTTCTCAATGTGTCCATGCACTATCAAGAGTATTAAATCAATAGGCATCTAATTTTGATGTTGAAGCACATCAAGATTGAATTGAATTATCATCTCCATGGAAACAAGAAGAAGAGGAGGTTTCCACCTCATGTCTTCTCTACGTTGGCCGTTGTTCCAAGCATTAATGCCATCTACTGTTGTTTCGTTGTCTTCAACCCTACCCAATAGGAGAGGTTGTCGCTACCTCGAGTCCTCCCTATGTAAGACACTTTTACATCCCCTCTTCCATGGAAATCCATCAGCAACCATCACTTCTGCCTCCCATAAAACATTATTTATACCTAAAAGGCCCATACATATAATCCCTAAGTCCAAGACCATCATGGAAAAAATGTCCTAACCTCAATGTGTACCCGAATAGCATACATCCTCTGACAACAATGTCACCAAGAAGCCATAGGCATGGTCACCGTTGATTAGGCCTCTCCTATATATCGACGATGAACATGCTCTTCCAAGTCATGCGTTTCGAAGATTCCAACCCATATTGTTCATCGCCTCTCTATACTATGATGGTTATGCCATATAAGAATACCATACCAAAACCCCTGTAGCGGAGAAGGGGTTCGCCAATCTTAAACAATGATCAACATTCCAACCTGACCTTCCACTACACTTGAGAATCACCACAGTAAAATTGCTACCCCACCAGTGTTCCCAGCATTGGTTCTATCCACCACCATATGATACATCACATCCTGTCACTGACATGGCTCATGATCAAACCCTTCCTCACTTTCCTTCATCTTTCGCTCCACCAAATGACACTACCATATCCAACCATCACTGCCATCTCTAACCATTATCGTCATCGATGCGCCTGCCTATCATTTCTAATGTTGATTCCATCCACTGTCGACCCTAACTTTGCTTCATCATCACCTATCGCACTACTAACCAAGATATGAGGTTTTCACCTCAAGTCCACACTACACCGACCACTGTTCCTACCATTAGGGTCATCTTCCATCATTTCTTTTTTCTTCACCCGTATTGACCAAAAGAGGAGGTCCCTAAGTAGATAATTTGATTATTTATTTCTAATTATGTTAATAGTATTATTAATAGTTAATTTTCTCCAATCTCAAGATTCTATCCTTTTATAATTATTAATTAATACTCACATTAATTATATAATTATTTAATAAATATATTACAATTTATTAATTATATTATTAATTATATTTTGTTTTTTTGAAAGGAATTCTAACATGACCCATGTGCGGTTCATGGTATTCTCACTTTGGACCATTCCCCTATGTGTACTAGACCTCATGTATCAAATGAAACCTACATAGTAGAATGCGTAAAACCTTCCCTCAATATTCATCCCTGCACCATTGAGGGTAATAAATTAAAAGGAATTTAATTATTATGCTAACGAAAAAATCGTGGGAATCAAATTTCTGTCTCCATGGAATCTAGTGAATAAAACTAACCATGGGGCCACCCCCATAAGGGTATATTGTTAATTATTAATTACAATAATTATTTAATTAGTTATTAATTATATAAATAACTTATATTATAATTACTAAATAATAATATAATTAATAAATAATTACAAAATCAATAACTTATAACATAATTGAGCATATTTTTAAATCAATGAAAATATATTTACATTTTTCTGAAATGATGTGAATGTTGTACAATCTACAAAAAAGGTGAAATGGTTCCATTTGAAATGTTTCATTTTATACTAATATTCTTGTTCCTTGAGCCTAAATTTTTATAAAATAAACATAATGTAAATAAAACATTATTATAAAAGTATACAACATAAATATAACATTACGTAATTTATTATAACATAAAACTAAAATGTATATAAAATATTATATAATGTAAATATATCATAAATATAATGTGAATGTAACATAAATATTACATTATATATGTAATATCCATGACTTAATACTTTATCACATGATCTTGCTAGTTAACTACCAGAACTCAGACGTGCCTCCCTATATGCTGAAGGCTACTAACTAGCAGTGGGGGTGTTAGGAATATAGTGGAGAAACTATACCCTTCGGTATAAGGTTGGGATAACAACCAAAAACAATATATGAGTAGCGGAAAACATAATAAATAATCAAACATGAATCTCAAGATAAAAACAGTACAAGACAAACAATACAAATAAAAATCAAATCATGTAATGACAAGATGAAAGTATCTAAAGGATGTGTTGTATGTCATACAATACACTAGTAGAAAATTGAGTATTCATGGGTTGGCTTCAAGAAACAACTATTTGGAGATCGCTATTGGTATCATTAGTGACCACACAATGGAAATCAGTGTATTTTCTGAATCTCCAAACCAAAATCCACTTCCCTACCTTTCACCCCCATGACCACATACCCCCACGACCCCTCTCATATGATCCCACTCCTCCCAACCCCGCCTTGCACCTCCCCATCCTCCATCCCATCACTGTCGAGCCTCTTTAGCCCTGTCCTCCCCCGCACAACCCCATCCTTCTCCAACCCCAATCCCTTTCACACTCCCATGACCCCACGACCTCGTGACCCCATGACCCCATAACTTCTCCCCACCTCCTCACCTCCACACCACCTTCGCGCCGCCCCGTTCTCTGACCCGCCTCCATCGAACCACTCCGGTACCGTCCTCCCTCACACATCTCTGTCCTCCCCTAACCTCACTCTCATCCTCCCCTACACAGCCCCATCATCCCCTTACCCTGCTCCCATCCTCCCCTACATCTATTGAGCTTCACCCTTCCATCGAGCTGCCCCGCCTCCAACCAGCTGATCCACCTCCATCTAGCTTCCCCGCCTCCATCACACTTCCCCACCTCTGTCCAGCTGCCCCGCCTCTATAGATACCTCAAGTTGGTATTTATTAACCATAATAGTCATTATCTAATTTATACATCCATGAATGTTTTCTTTGAGTTGGGATCCCTAATATCTACATCTGAATTATGTTTGTGATGGTATCATTTATTGATTTATTATTTGGGTACTTTTTATTTTGATTTCTCATCTAATTTTCATGTTTTTTTATTGTTTCATTTTTATAATTTTTCCGAAATCTCCTACAACATTCCTCTTTTATCCTAAATCAATTGTAGATTTATCCATATCACTAGAATCATTCTCTAAATTTCCCTCAATTTAATAACTTTTCCACTACTAAAATTTTTTATACTATGCTTCTATTTATATTATTCCAAATTCTAGCATAAGTTATCTGTTATCTATTTCTAACATAATTGACATTTTTTACAGTTTTAGTCACTAGAAAATAATGGTTCCATTTCACTTTCATTTGAAATGGATTTGATATATCTGCCCAGTGTTTCTCTGTAATATGACATACATTATTCATTTATTGAATTATTTTTAGTTAATTCTTCAATATACACTGTATAATATTTTTGGTATATTTTCACTTTATCCTTCATCATTCAACACAAAATGTCATGCATATGTTCCAATTACAAAAATCTTTCAAAGGAAGCGAGATTACAACTGAAAATAACAATGTCTCAAAAAACTCATGGCACATTTACTGGTTTGTGAATATTTTTTTACTAAAATTATTAGCATACATGTCAAATTATATTTCTCATGTTGTTTTAAAATATATATAAATTAGTTTTTACAATTATTATTAGGTACACATAGTTATTTAACTATAAAAAACATGGTTCTGCAAATTGCTTAAATTGATACAATGGCATATACAAATATGTTCTTGGAGACTAAAATTCAATTTTCATTGTCAAATTTACCTATGTAATATTTGTTTAGTCCTTTTTCTTTTTTGTACAATTATTTATTTTATATTATCTCAGTTTTACCAAAAAATTAAATTCTTTCTAATCTTTTCATGGTTTCAGAAAACTCTGAAATTTCAAATTACCAAACATGGAGATATAACACGGGCCCCTCTACTATAATAGAATGAAAGTAAGGGGGTAAATATTTCCCTAAAATTTAAATATGTCACCATTTAATATAGAAATTTTTTATGTACAATATTTTTATTTGTAAATAAATCTATCATTTTTTCATTTTCATTTGTATATCTACTGACAATATCACTACATCCACTAATTCATTAACAACTATGAGAGATGCTACCTCCATATCCAATTTAACTATTTAAAAATAAACTATCACTTTCACACACTGTCAGGTTAAATATATACAAAATTCATGAATTATTCTTAATTAATTAGTTATCATTAGCAAGAATCATTGAATTCAATACTCTCTTGGCAGAGATGAAAGGATACATTGTTTGATAAATATATTATTCAATTCACCATGCACCTCCCGCCTCTATAAAGCTCATGCGTCAAGCTATACCAACTCCATCGAGCCCTCCCCCTGTTAAGATCCGCCATCGATACCTCTCACCCATGTTGTAGAGACCTAGTGTTATTGCCTCCCACCCCGTCAATCCCCTATAAAGGATCCTCAAACTTGTCACCCCCTTTACTTGTGATGAGTTTGGAAACATTTATAATTTATTAATTAATTATTTTTAGTATATTATATGCTCTTATTTAATAATTAATATTTTTTAAATCATAAATCAGATCTAATATGATGATTTTTTGTTGATTTTTGGGATTGGGATGTTGGAGTTTCTATCAGGTGTCGTAGTTTCTTTTTTTACTTGATTTTTGTTTGGTAGGTATGTCTGTTCTATTTGTTGCTCGCTATCATTGACCTATTTTGACTCATCTATGATATTCTTATCCAATTAACCATATTACACCACATTTTGGTCTACTATGATGACCCTCATGTAGGGATTGGGTCCTGTTCAATTCGTGTTTCTCAGTCCTTACAATATATATGTTCACTATCTCTTTGTTCTCCCTAGTGGAAAAGGGTTTTTATAATTGTTCACAGCCAGAGGACCTAAGAGAATTGTCTTCCATACCCTATTGATTATTCCCAATAATTTATCACTTCTTAACATTAGTAATTGAGGGTGTTCTGATGAATTTTTGGAAAGTGATTGTCTAAATTTCCATTTACTCAGTAATTCTCAATGACAAGTAAATGAAAATTTATGTTGGAAAGAATGTTAGTAATATTTTTTCTTATTGGTTTGCATTCCCTATTTCATTATGTAGTACATATTTTTCATACCTATACCATTTTACAAGATAGTGTATCATTTTATATTTAAATAGAAATAATTTATGAAAAATAAATAAATATGGAATTGATTAATTAAAGTAAATAAGGGGAGCAATAATTAATGATTCCATTTTAATAAACACTCCCAAATTAGTAATTTAACTGGATGATGAAATTAAAATTTAAAAAATCATACTCCATTATTGGGATATATATTTACTATGGAATCACATATATATCCACCCACTCCCCTCATAGATGACCAAGACCATTCATCCCCACCATCACCCTCATCCCATCCCTCCAACTCTGCAGTCTCCTTCTCCGAGATATCTCTCCCCATGCCCCACCGAGGATTATGGGTTATCCGAACTTTTAGGTTTACCATTTTTACACTTCCCGACATCCATGGATATACTCCCCATCATCCAACCAATCCTCTCATTCTAACTCCACACCTCATTATCATACACCACTTCTATGTGTGATTTGATCTACCCCTTTCGCACATTTCCTGACCTATAATTCTTGTTTGAATGATTTTTTTATAGAATATATATATTTGTAGGTGCATTCACATGTATACACAATTAATTCTTGTAATATATATCATTATATAAATATTAATAACTTTTTATTGGAATATTATTGGATTTTATGGGCACATTTTTCCTTGTAGGTTCTAGAATTTTAGTGAGGTTCTAGGCTAGTTTGGGATTAATGGATTATCCCATGAACTCTATTCTTATAGGTCTATTAGGGTTGGTCATAATATGAAATTATTTTTGTGAGTGATTCTTCTAGTCTAATTGTTACCAATACAAGAGTCTCTAAATTCTTATTGAATTTCATCTTGAAACTTTGGTTGAAAAGTGAAGATCTATAAGACCTTTAGGAATAGTGGGTCAGTGATTCTTTCTAGGAATGTGTTGTTATTTTAAGATGTTAGGTAAGCTATTATTCACTTTTTAGGTGGGTGAGATACCAGTTTAGTAGGAGGATGAGTTGGGGTTTTCTAAGTAATTATTTTGGTAAGTCATAATTGTGTGATCTATTGTTATGAGGGAGTAGGTGTTGGAATGGGATCATTAAGGGTATGGATTATAAATGAATACTTTGAAATATTATTTTGGGAAGTTTTTCAGCTTCAGGTTTATTTTCAAGAGTGAGTTGGTTAGTTGGGGGTATATTTCATAGTTCTTAGAATAAGGTTTGATGCCTAAATTAATTTAATAATTGGGATAAATGTATTTTTATAACTTAGTATAAATAAATTAATTAGTACACAAAATATAGTTTGGAATAACGATAGATTTTTAGGTTGGGTTATGTGAACATGGTAAAATGGTTAAATTTAATCCTTAAATTGTTTGGAAAGTTAGACTAATAAAATGGCATTGATAAGTATGGTTGAATCTTATATAAATTATGTAATTGAGATGAGATTGTTGGCTGGAAATTAAATTAATGCTAATTAGGCAATAAATGATAAGTTTGATGAATGATGAATTGATGGTGATGAGAGTAAATGAAGTAAGAAATGGAATATTCCCGATTGGTAATGGTATTTCCTTACTATAATGATTATTAACATCACTATGTTTCTATTTTCTTTTCCAAAAGGCTTCTTAGATATGGAATATTTCATATCCATGTTTATAATGATTTTATTGAATGATATTTATAAGATTTTATTCTAGGATCATGTGACTTGGTGCTACTAGTAAAGGGATGTGATGTGATAGAGGTCACTTCTGCATGGGCATAGGATGTAGTGATGGTGGTGGGGTAATTTGGTGGATATATGTGGTGTAGGATATGATGTTGAGCTGATGTAAAGTTGGATTATATATGTGTTTGATATTCCTTACATCATGAAAATTTATGGTTTTTTTCTCACTGCTGGTTTGAGATGGAAGGATATTAAGTTGATAGGTAAGAGAAATTGAATTATATTCTTGGGGGAAAGATTTCTTAATATACATTATGATGTTTTTTCACTTGATTTTTGATTGTTTTTTTATGATGGAAACAGGATGGTTGCATGGAAGGTAGAATACATTCTGGTAATTCAAGATGTTAAAGGTGGGTTTCAAGGGTTTTCCACTAGAAATGAAATCTATGACCCCATTGGCATGATTTTGGTTGGTAACTTACTTGGAATAGTATGTAATTTTCATCATTAGTTACAATATATTATATATTCCAACTTAAAATGTTTTGGATTTCATTAATTATAGTTCCTATTTTATAGTTGAGTAACATGTGACATTCTTGTCTGATGTATAATCTGTCCTAAATATTTAGTCTTGTTTCATACAAGTTTGATTTCTTTGAACGATTCTAAACCCTTTTCAAGTAATTTTTTGAACATGAAGATTACAATATTTATTTGATATTATAATTCAGGTGGCTATATTACTCATCCAAAGGAATCTACATGCCCTTATTGATAGAGAAATTGATGATCATGATATGGATAAGGTTATTCAATTATTGAAAACTGACCTGGTATAATTTGTAGTTACTATATTTTACTTCTGTTTACTTCAAGTATGCATTGAATTTTCTGTTTGAAAGGTCTTTCATTTTTTTCACAGGTTGTAGATTATGTATATGATTTCAAGAGTGAAGTTATTGGATTTGTTTTTTTTTCGGATTTAAACCAGAAATTTTTATGGTGTGATAATATCATTTTTTATTCACTATTTTTCTCGATTATTTGTTCCCAAGATTCATAATAGATTATAATAGTCATCTTAGATAAATGAATCCATCACACATAGAAACTCATATTTAACTCCCATTCATTTATATACCTAGACACACTATAAACTATCAAGTCAAGTATTTCTGATGTCGGTTCTTGCCTATATCATTTTTTATATACCAACCTATACATTGGAGTCTAAGAACCCTCTACTCAGACCACACTAACCTGAAAATTTCTATTCCTATTCTTATAATTCTCTTTTCATTTAGGCACCTCACACTATGGCCAAAGCCAGAATTAGTCTATAATTTTTAAAGAAAACCCTTTTTATAAAAACATAGGCAAATGGTATCTCTCTCTATCAGATTAAATACCATTTGTACCATATGGAGTTGTATTTATCAATTTGGTTAGATATATTTTTATAAGAATTACCTTGGTCCCCACTAGTTATACATGTCCTCCATGTGTATCCATCATCAGTCATAAACTCTCAATCCTCAATTTCCTTTCATTCCATTCATGTTAATCATTAATGTTGAACTTTCATGTTTTGGAGCCATATAGACACCTCAAAAATACTTTTAATATCAAACTAGTTGAATTGAAAAAAAAAATTAAAAATAGGAACCTAAGCATCTATTATAGACAATGGATCCTACATTAACAAATAATATGGTTGTGAATCAGAAAAATAATCTCAATTTGATTCCCATTGATTATATTGGATTGAAAACAAATCTTGCATTACTTCCTAATGTTATGTTGTTTTGTGGATTTCCCTTATTGTGTGACTATTTAATGACCTTTAAAAACAATGGGGTTTAAAAACAAACTGAACGACCTCTAAATGCGGTAAAATTAGTCTAAAACAACTGTATAGTGAATTGTAAGATGGTCGAGTAGACAGAACATCAATCAGAGGTTCCATTTTCCCGGGATGATTGATTAGGGTCACAAAACACCAAAATTATGGTTTAACAGTCATATCCAAAGATAACAACTTTAAAATGATATTAAATAATAGGGAAATTATCATTTTATTTATCATGATGTGTAATAGGTGAAGACACATCAATCAGAAATGTAGTTTCTGCAGACGATTGAATATGCAGTTTTTTAGATTTGACACCCATTAAAAAGATGCGTCCTAGGGTAAAAAAACCGAACGATATCTAAATTCTTTGAAATCATAGGACAGAAATCATAGAGTTAATTTTAAATGGTTGAGTATAAGGAATTTCAATTAGACATACTATTTGACTGGGTTGACCAAAAACACACTTTTAGTGTCATAAAACTCCAAAATGTGCTTTTAACGGTCAATTAAAAATAAAAAAAAACTCAAAATAATCTGAAAGAATAGTAATAAAATCTTATTATTATTCATGTTGTTTACGGGCTGAAGAAACATCAATCAGATGTGCGGTCTACCCAAAAAAACCAAATAGGCGGTTTTAAAGGTTGGACACCCTTTTAAAGCACACGGGGGGTAAAAACCATCTAAATGATCACAAAATGAAGTGATATCATAAAATGAAAACCATAAAGTGAATTGTGAAATGGTCAAGTAGACGATACGTCAATTGGATTTGTTGTTTGTTTGGAACAACAGAAAACACACTTTTAGTGTCCTAAAACTCCAAAACATGCATTTAATGGTTAGATATATAGAAAACAAACTAATAATGTATTAAAATTATAATAAAAAATATTACTATTATTATTGATGAGTCCCAGAAGAGGAGATGTCAATCGTACATGTGGTCTACCTGAAACTACCGAATATGCTATTTTTAAAGGTTTGATGCTATTTAAAAAGGTGTGTACATGGGTCAAAACAAACCAAATTAGCTTCAAATGCAGTGAAATGAATCTAAAAAAACCATAGAGTGAATTTGGAAATGGTCGAGTAGATAGAACGTCAATTGGAGATACCATTTTCCAAGGATGACATAAAACACACTTTTTGTGTCATAAAACATCGAAACATGAATTCAACAGTCAATTCATTATTAAACAACCTCAAAATGACCTGAAAAATTGTAATAACATCTTATTATTATTCATGTTGTGTATGGGAATATAGAAAGTCAATCAGATGTGTGGTTTTCCTTGAATGACCAAATATGCGATTTTTAAAGGTTTGACGCCTTTTAAAAAGGCGCGTCTGAGGGTTGAAACCAAACAAATGACCTTGTAATGTACTGAAATTAGAAGACAACAACCTTAGAGTGAATTGTGAAATGGTTGAGTAGATGGAATATCAATCAGAGATGTTTTTTTCCTGAATGACTGAAAATGAACTTTTAGTGTCATAAGACACCAAAACATGCGTCTAATGGTCAAATCCATAGAAAACAACCTTATAATGATATGAAATCAAATGAAAAGTGTCTTATTATTATTATTATTTATGTGTATGAGTAGAATAAATGTCAATCAGATGTGCAGTATTCCCTAAACAACCGAATATGTTGTTTTGAAAGTTTTAAAGCCCTTTTGAAGCACGTGGGGGGTTAAAACAAACCAAAAGAGCTCTAAATTTGGGGAAATCCGGTGATAATAACTATAGAGTGAATTGTAAAATGTTTGAGTAGACGACATGTCAATCGGAGATGCCATTTTTTTGATATGACTGAAAATGAACTTTTAGTATCAGAAAACACCAAAACCTTCATTTAATGGTAAATTCAATATCAAATGACCTCAGAATGAATTGAGAAAAATATAAATATTATATTATTATTAATGATGTTGTGATAGAGTAGTCGGAACATCAAACATATGTGTGGTCTGTCGAGAATGACGGAATATGTAGTTTTTAAAGGTTTGACTCCTATTAAAAAGGTGCGATCGGGGGGTCAAAATTATACAGACAACCGCCAAATGTTGTTAAATTAGACGAAAAAAACCATAGAGTTAACTGTAAAATTTTTGAGTAGACAGAATTCCAGTTGGATAATATGTTTTCTCAGGATGATAAAAAATGAACTTTTAGTGTCAGAAGACACCAAAACAAGCATTTAATAGTCAAATCCATAGCAAAAAAACTCAGAATAACCTGAAATCATAGGAAAAATATCTTATTATTATTATTATTCATGATGTGTATGAGTAGACAAAAAATTAATAGGATCAATGGTCTACCCATTACAAAAAAATATGAGGTTTTTAAAGGTTTCAAGCCCATTCAAAGCACACAAGGGGGGGGGGAGAAACAACTAAAAGACCACAAAATATTGATAAATTAGATGACAAAAACTATAGAGTGAATTGTAAAATATCTGAGTAGAAAGTGCATCAATCATAGCTGAGGTTTTTTTAGGATGATGGAAGATGAACTTTTAGTGTCACAGAACACCAAAACATGCATTTAATAGCTAGATATATAGAAAACAACCACATAATGATTTGAAATCATATGAAAACTATCTTATTTTTATTCTTGATGTTTATGAGCTGACAAGACATCAATGGAATGTGAGGTATGACAAGAACTACCGAATATGCGGTTTTGAAGTGTTTGGAACACCTCAAAAAATGCGGTTGGGGGTCAAAAACAACCAAACGACCTCTAAATGTAGTGAAATGAGAAAACAAAAACTGTAGAGTGAATTGTGAAATAGTTGAGTAGACAGACATCAATAAGATATTTCATTTTCCTGGGGTGACTAAAATGATTTTTAGTGCCGTAAAACACCAAAACATGCGTTTAATGGTCAATTTAATATTAAAAACCTCATAATGACCCGAAAAAATAGGAAGACCATATTATTATTGTTAATTTTGTGTACGAGGAGACATAATGTCAATTAGATGCACAGTCTACCCAAAAGGATAGAATATGTGGTTTTTAAAGGTTTAAAACCCTTTAAAAGTACATGGGAGGTTAAAACCAACAGAATGATCACTCAATGTGGTGAAATAAGAAGAAAAGAACCTTAATGTGAATTGTGAAATGGTTAAGTAGATGGTACTTCATTCGGAGTTTTTGTTTCTTCAATATGACTGAAAACACAATTTTAGTGTTATGAAACACCAAAACACGCATTTAACAATCATAAATATTGAAAAAAACCTCATAATGACTTAAAATCATAGGAAAACTATCTTATTATTATTCTTGTTGTTTCCAAGTAGAGGGCACTTCAATTGGATGTGAGTTATATTTGGAAATACTGAATATGCATTTTTAAAGGTTTGATGCCCTTTGAAAAGGTGCGTCCAGGGGTTGAAACCAACCAAACAACCTCTAAATGTGGTGAAATGAGACTAAAACAACCATAGAGTTAATTTTGAAATAGTTGAATAAACAGAACATCAATCAAAGATTACGTTTTCTCGAGATGACCGAAAACACACTTTTAGTGTCATAAAACACCAAAATGTGCATTTAATGGTAAATTCAATATCAAACAACCTCTAAATGACATGAAAAAGATGGATACAATCTTATTATTATTCATGTCATGTATGAGAATAATAAAAATTAATCAAATCTGTAGTCTACTAGAATGACTGAATATGTGGTTTTTAAAGGCTTGGATCCCTTTAAAAGCACATGGGGGTTCAAAACCAACTGAAGGACCATCAAATGCGGTGAAATAAGAATAAAACAACCATATAATTAATTTTGAAATATATGAGTAGATGGTACATCAATCAGAGATATCGTTTATCCGAGATGATGAAAAATGAACTATTAGTGTCATAAAACACCAAAACATGCATTTAACGGTCAGATATATAGTAAATAGACACCAAATGACTCGAAATCACAGAAAAACCATATTATTATTATTATTAATGTTTATGAGTATATGTGATGTCAATCGAATGTGCTGTCTTCAGAGAACTACTGAATATTCATTTTTTAAAGGTTTGACACCCTTTAAAAAAGTGCGTGTAGGGGTCAAAACCAACCAAATGACCTCTGAATGTGGCGAAATGAGACTACAAAAACCTTATAAAGAATTGTGAAATTATCAATTTTAAATAACATCAATAATATATTACATTTTCTTTAATTGAAATATTTTATTTCATTTGAATTATTAATTTATATATTCGTTTCTGTAATAATTATTTTATTAATTTTTTTTTCAGGCAGTTTTATTCGATGACGAGTGTGGTGCCTAGATGGTGATAAGGAAAAGAGATTTATGTGCTCATGGTTTTAGGTATTTTAATTTTTTTTGAAATATAGTAGTTTTTTTGATGTTTCTGTGATTTTTTTTAAATAAAAAAAATATAGAGTCTTCCATTTAGCAGTCGCTATAGGTCTTCCCTGGCTAGTCAAGAGCAATTTCCATATGGTGATTGTTGTGGGAAAAATCAGTATAGTATTTAGAGACCTCCATTTAGTGGTCTCTATAGGTAATATCTATCTTATATATAGTGTCCATGAAATGGAGGAATCTATAGACAACAACGACAGGCCTAAAGTGCCCACCGTCTGGTGGATGCCCAAAAACATCTATAAGCCTTTTGGGATGACTTTTGGTAGTCTCTAAAGGAATTTTTTATACTAGTGATAAAATGATAAAAGAAATTATAAAAGACACCAAATACCCCGGTGTAGATCTCAATATTGGCCCCATCTCCATGCCCCAACCCATAGAGGAACAATCAATCAAAGTAGGGCCCCTTGCCCTTATCCAAACCGACATCCCTAAAATCTTTTCGGGTACCTAATAACAGTCCGAGTAGGGTGTGAGTATAACTCAGTAGGCCGCCACCAATGGTGTCTAAGAAACTCTTGTTTGAGTATATAATTTATATAATAAAGTGTTAATAGGGGGTTTTCGGATCAGTCTGGGTGAAGCTAAAAAAACAACAATATTTTTTTTTTAAATTATTAGCTTATATATTATAATAAAATTCTAAATTAAAAAAAATGACGTATTTTTGAAACCTCAGTCAAAATTATAAATTTAGAAAAAATAGAAATTTCAAAAAATAAATTAACAATTTATTATAAATGTTGGTAAATTAAAATATACTTATCAAAGATTCAATAAAACCTCAATAAATGAGGTGTCTCTAAATAGTGATGATCATAAACATTGCTAATTTAGTGACATTTGCATACCAATATTTCTAAAAAACATCATTAAATGCGGTGTCTCTAAATAAGGATGTTTATAAGAATCACTAATTTAACAATTTTTATAAAAATCACTAATTGGTGATGATTATCAAAGTCATTATATTCACACTAGTTATAAACATCATAAAATTAGAGACACTTCATTTAGTGTTGTTTTTATTAAATGTTGGTAAATGAATTATTGATGTTTCAAAACATTGATAATGAAATAAAAAAATTTCTAATTAGAATTTTTTTAGTGTACTAGTTTAATAAAATAATAATGATCATAAAAGAAACTGACCAACCCTCAAAATTTAGGATGACACCTAGGGATAACCAAACTCACTTTAGCACAATGCCGAATAACTCTAGGCATGTCATGGAACAAAGCTAACTGATTGCAAAACCCTACCAGTGTATAGACCCAAATTTAACACTAGAGAACCATAAAAATACCCTTTAAGAATTATATTATATCTGGACGGAATCCCTATATATAAACATTTCAACATAATCAAGTGAAATATCTACATATAAGAAGGTCAAAATAACCTAGAATAATGCATATATATAAGCATTTCAGAATAAATGAGACCAAAAACTATACATATTCGTTTTAACATAACGTATAGAAACCCTTTTATATAATAATTTCATAATAACTAGGAATAATACCTATATAGAATCATTTCATCATTTCTAAGCACAATCTTGCATAACATTTCATCACATGCACTTTAAATAAACATTTCATTACCACAACACTTGTTCATTCTCTTAGAAAACAACTACTAATCATCAATATAATTGTTCCAATTCATTTTCAAGTGTCAACTAACCAATTTATCATTCTATTTCTATTATACCCATAATGCACTAGTTTACTATTCCATTTAATCCTTTCAATTCATGAGATTTCTATTCAATACAATTACCCATTTATCATGACATACCAAAATCATAATAACTTTTCTATGAAATTTACATTGTTAACACATAATCCAATTTATCAAAACTACCAAAACATAATGATTACAAGGTAGGGTTCACCTCTAGGGTTCCCAAAAATCTGGTCTCATAGCTAATGAACCCAACAGGATACATAAGAGGTATATGCATATAAATTCTCAATAAGTAGTGGTTTCTTTTTATGAAGGTCGTGAACATGGCATGATGGCTTGACACAATCAATTCATATACTAGGAGAATTAAAAAAATTACAGATTTTTTCAACCACCTACCTCAAAAGAATAGCTGACATAGACTAAAACTCAATGCAATAGTTTAGAATGGGTTCCTCTTTTCTTCCATTCAATGGGGACATGGAAATTTTTTTACCACAAAATTGATCTAGTTAGATTGCCCTTATCTCGAGTTCTATGTTTGGTAAAAATCCAAGAAGATGATAAGGAAGAGTAATGAAGGCTTACCTACAATATTATGATATGAAGCACCACGATCCAAGGAGGATGACCTTTAGAATGAAAGAGTATCCTTAGGCATCTTTTGCAGAAGGGCTTCAGTCAAAGGAAAGAGATACATATTATTAGAATACATGGCACCAGAGCTTAAACATTAGACACTGATAATGTACAATGTGAATATGAGATATAAATTTTGAATCCCATGATTTCTATATTAATTGAAATACCCATAACTAGGAATTAAAACAATAATAAAATCCAATTTTACATTATAAATGCATTTTACTTCATAAATCACAACCTCATAGATTTCCTTGAAAAAATTTACATATTAAATGGGTTTTATGCGGACAGATCACTAGAAAGTCACACTATAAATGTACATTTTATGTTGTGAATTTTATATGTAGGCTTCACCTTCTTCAGTTATATAGTACTTACCTAGAACCATCCCAACAAATTTCAAACTCTCCATCCAAGGCATAATAAAAGGCAACCAACTATAATTTGTTTGGAAAAATATAAAGAGAGACATACAAAGAAATAATTGGATTATACAACCTCCCCACCATATAATATATCATACCCAATTTGTGCTCCAAATTATCTCAGTGGGTTTCAATGAATAATTTTGGCCACTATTTCCCCATATTTGATTCTTATCCTAGGTATATTCTTGCACACACCCATGATTCCACTACACACAAACTAAAGGTACAATCTTCCCCTAGTGATTCTTCTCACTATGATTCACATCATATATTAGATGATACTCAATGTAAACATCAAAATCAATGTTGACACCATCAATGGATATCATGTGAGAGGGGTCATGGTGATATCTCTGAAGTTATAACATGTAAAAAACATAGTTTATAGCATTGTAACACTTTAGAATGGATCAATTTCACAATTCTGCGCTAATCCTTACCATAATATCAGACAACACAAGAGTCCTTGGTTCTAGATTCCTTTTTTAGATATGGAATTACCCCTACCTAGGAAACAACCAAAAGAAAACATGACGAACATACTTAATATCCACAGGTCATATTGGATGGCTAGTTCATGATTTATTCTATATCTATGAGATTAAAATCACTCAATAATAAACTAAACCTTCATAGGATTATCCTAAAAAAGACTAGATCTAATGAGAATTAACTCACTTACCTCTAATTAGAAAAGATGCAAATGGAATGCCCTTACAAAAAAGACCTTAAAATGATCCATTTAGAATGATGCCCAGAAGATATTATTATATGTGAACTCCATGAGTTCTATTGTTTCTCCAAAGAACCATTATATTATATAAAATTGACTAATAACATATCACCTTGAATTTGAATCAACTTTTTGGATTGTCTGTTAGTATGAGGATGATAGGATGTACATAGAAGAACCTACAATCTTAAGTCCTTTTGAAGACCATGATAGAATCGAGATATTAAACAAGGATACCAATAAAAAATGCTACACTTTAGAGAAATGTGAAATCAAAATACATCCCAAATTTAGATACTACCAAGATCAATAATGGTGAAAGTCTACTTGAATGAAAAAAAGTAGGTTACCTTCGTTAGAAAATCTATGATCACCCATGCTATGTCATTCTGGTGGGGTGTATTGGGTAATATTATCATGGAATACATATTGAAATAATCCCAATTACACTATGGAATGGTTAGAGGTATCAGTAACTATATAAGGATCTAGTTTCAGTCTTTACATATTGCACAGTTAGTAATATCACTATGAATCCCAATATCTCTTTTTTCATACCTTCCCAACAATATTGTTTTCAAAGATTACAATACAAGTTTTTCATACATGGATGTTCCACCCATATAGATATATGAAACTGTCTCATTTTATCATTATGAAAGCATGTATAAGCCCATACACAACCACATAAAAGGTGAACGTCACCACTACTGAGATACTATCCAGATGGTGTCTCCCCGTTTCTAAGCCCCCAATATCAAACAACTGCTCAGACTTGATCTCATCCAGAAGCATGGGTAAAAAATATGTTGAAGTCAGAGTTAATAATCCCTAGTACTCTTGAAAAAAACGATGAATATCTAAAAAGAGTTCTATTAGATTCCACTCATCCCAAGACTCTCACACTGCCTCTATTTGCATATTTTAGTTGAAGGAGTTAGCAAACATGTTTTCTTTTTTATGGTGTGTAAGCCAAACTAAAAGTTGAAGGACAATACACACTCAACCCACCTACTCTACCTATGGTTTATGTTTTTTCTGAGATAATATGTACTTAAGGCTATTGTGTTCAATGTACACCACAAACCTATCTCTTAACAGATAGTACCTTTATCCTATCAGGGAATGTATCACCGCAACAGACTCCTAATCATGATTATTTTAATGACATGACCATTTATGAATAAAATTACCTATATTTTATTTTATTATATGTATTATGGATATAGAAAACACAAGAACTTTTTTTATTTTATTTAATTGGGTTTAATTGACCGTTAAGAATCATTATCGTTGATAATATAGGTGTTGAACAGTGATCTCATGATTGATATAAATTTAAGGTTTCTAAAAATAATCCTTTCAATATAGACAAAGGAGAGGATGGCCTCATCTAGTAGACTTGGGCCGTATGAAGATCATTTTTAGAGCTTGGGAAGGAGGTATTGTCTCTATGATTCTCTCTTGACCAAGCCCAAGATGATATTCAACATGTTAAGCTTGAATGGAATCACCTAAAAGAGAAGTTCATGTCAATAGAGATTACCACCAGAGCGATGTTATCCGAGTCACCCCAAGAGTCTATCACTATCGCACACCTTAACCTTAGGTCTTATGTAGGTTTTATAAGGGGTTATATAATAATCAATTATTTACTTATTGTGTAATTCCTTTTTATAAATAAAATTTTTATTCCATAAATTCCTTTATCAGAATATTTTTTCTTGAAAATATAATGAATCAGATAAATTGAATTTTCAGGTAATATGGTACTTTTCAGAAATATATAAATTATTATATATGAAAAATGTTTTATTAATATTGTTATTATAATAGTGTTATAAGAACACTCCTTTTAATTATAAGTGATTTTTATATTTATTCCTTATTGTTTTTACTCTATTAATGATTATGCATTCAGTTTGATAAGAATTATATTTTCATATGATAAAAATGAAATTTTATTTTTAATTAAAGAATTTTTTTGAGGAATTAAGGATTTTTTGGAATAAATAATTTTATAACAAAATATTATTATTATATATTTGTTTATTAAATATAAATTTTCATATAATTTTTATGAAATCAAAATTAACTTTTATTAAGGTTTGGAAACTATTTTTCACAAACCCATCAATTTTCAATAAATGACGGTTTTTATTTTTAAAGTGAAAATTCACATATTTACAAAATTATTTAGATAAAATTAATATTATTTCTGTATTTATAATGTAAAAATTATCTAACAGTTAATTTTTCATAATTTTATGGGAGAGTTAAATTTTTGGCTAAAGATTAAATACCATTTAAATATATAATGTGTTTTATGACATAGTAATGACCCAATAGTGATGTAATAAAATACTATAAAATGGGTATTCTGCAAATATATGATTTAAATTTAAAATAATGTGATTTTTGATTTGTTTTATTAATTATATAATTCTTTAGTGGACCCTCCATGAATTATAAAATAATTTAACATTTTAAAAATGATTTCCTTGAGAGTGTGACTCACCTCCACATAAGAAAGCCTAATATTTTAATATATTCGTCCCTTGGAAGTATAAAATATTGTATACCACTCCCCTTTGGCAGAAACCGTGGAAAAAATACATGGGATAGTTTTTGGTTTTGATTAATTTAATGTGTAGTGTCTAAAACCTAAATAATAATGAATTCCCTCTCATTTACTATATAAACCCACCCAATCTCCCACTTCTATTTACTAAAATTCCTTGTAACACGTCCATAATCTTTTATAATCTGTCTAAAATCCTCTCAAGTCACCCCAATATATCATGAAGACCCACTTCAAGCTCTTGAAGTCACACACTCAAATAAGGGGTTTCTTCCTTTCTCATTTTGTCCAAGTTTCCTTATGTTGATATACCATTTAATTTTCAATTAAAAATGTTGGTTTCTGATTTCAATCATCCCTCATACTGGCCTCCTTTTGTTTTATTGATGATATTCCTCTTTCCATCTCATTAATCCCTCTCATATACACACATTACCATGCTGAAATTTCGTAAGAGTTATTCAATTTCTCTTCTTTCTTCAAGTTTATTTATTTTGTTATGCCTTCTACTTCAAAATTCCATGTGTTTGGACATGTATCTATATGAAACCATACATTAAATTACATGTACATATTATGAGAGACCAATTTATCTCTCATAAACCATTTTTATGAATTTTTATGTCACACCTTTAGGCTGCTAAAATTGTACAACTATTTTCCATGCCAAAATCATCATGTAGTGAATACCAAGACCATTTATCTATCATGGGTATTCAAAAATTTTCACATATACTTATTTATTATTGAATATAATGTATGTATTACACATTAGTTTATGATGTAATAAATTATTATGTTGAATGATTCAATGTTATATGATCCATGTGGCACACTTATGCGTGAAATGAAATGTTTATAAAGGGTGAGACCTGATAGCGCTCTAATGAACTGGGTAATGTTTAGTACTATGTTAAGTCATGTAAAATGAGGTTTAGTCATGATAATATATGTTCAATGTGGGATTAATCATTCTAATTCATGTGTAATGAGGGTTTACTCATGGCAATACATGTGTAATGAGACTTGGCTCATGCTAATATCATATGGTATGTCGTTGTCACATTTCCATGTTATGATAATAATGCCATATCATGCCTTTATGTTCATTTTTCTCTTATGATACATAGATATGAATATTTCATTACATGTACTTTATTATTCATGTTATGGATTATTAAATCCCTTAAAAGGATTTATAGATCACCCCTTTCTTATGTATGTCCTTAGGTTATCCTAGGCAGTGTTATGTATGAAGGAATGAGTTGGTCAGGTAAAGAATGTTTTTAATAAATATTTTATATTTTATGTTTTAAGTTGTTATGTAATGTTCCTAATTTCCCATGACACTAGACCTCTCTATCCTTAGAGTTGTGTTAAGTACGATTTTATGTAATAAATAATGTTTATTTTTGTAATAAAGACCATGGTTTTTTAGTAGGTATCAAAGGATAAGTTTAGAAATTTTTCGAATTAGGATTAGAAAACCATAGTGAAATCATTAGGGATAATACTAATTTTAATAAAAATATCACTAAATTTTGGTGAGTATATGGTAAGTACTTTATCAAGAAAATACATCCTTGTCTGGATACAAATAAGTAGAGGTGGATTTGGCATAGATGTATCTAAGGGTAAAACCCAAGACATTTCTTTGATCTAAACTCGATCATAAACTAGTTCATGAAAAATAGCCTTATTACACTCTTGGTTCTACACTCGTAGGGGATATTCTTTGGTAAATTCATAAGCTTAGTATGAACCATTATTGAGGGAAAAAATGCCCCTAAGAATATATTTTGGGAAGTAGATCATGGATAAAATATATTAAAGCCTATAAATTCAAAAGTTAAGGAAATAAATGTAATTTAAATACTCTCCCTTTTTCTCAGTAGATTCACCTTTATGTGTTACCCCTAACTCTCCTTTTATTCTAGTCAACGACTGGTAATAGGAGGACATAGGATAACAACTGATGTGAAGATCAATTTGATGACTGTTCTAATGAGATGCCCAATCCTATAGGAGGGGGAATTTAAAAAATTATCATGATACTCTCTTAGTTAACTCAAGTTTTGAATAAAAAATGGGTTAAGAGGAATATACAATCCCCTTAAGAAATAACAAGACCCAATAAAGAGCTTCATGTGACAAATACCTCCAAATTGTAATTGATAATTTGATCTCTCAATTGACAAACAATATATCAATTCCATTGGTATAATATTATCCATCCTTTAATGTTCCAAACAAGAGAATTTTATTTTTGGATGCTTATCTTATGGAGGTTGAAGCTGATCAATGGTGGACATTGATAAAAAATACGAATCTTGAAGAATTGAATAAGGTGTTGGTATGGAAGTATTTCTAAATTTTTTTTTCTATAAATATTTTCTTTACACCTCCAACTTAAGATGGAAATGGAATTACTATCCCTCAATAAAAAAGATGACAAATCTATCAGATCATACAAGGAAAACATCAAAAGGATTTCATGATACACCTACATAATTGTCGTTACCCCTAAATGAAAGGTTGACAACTTCTTCAGTGGGCTAAAACATAGACGAAGGAAAGACCTAGAGATCCGTGACTTCAATATCTTTGAGAAAATTGTCTAATGTGCCCTAAAAGTTGAAATGGAGATCAGTGAATCTTATAGGTACCATGGGGATAAGAAGTGTAAAGTGGACTTTAATTTTGATAGTATGATGAATTAATCCAACGGTGCTAGGAAATTCGATCAACCCACTTTCCATTATGTGGAAAGAAACACCCTGGAAATTGCCTGAAGGGGACAAGTAAATGTTTTAGATGTAGAAGAGAAGGGAACATGGAAATTAATTTCTGAAAAGAATAACCTTATACTAAAACATAGGATAAGAACACTCTGTTCGACTCTCAATGAATTGTTCAATGCTAAAAATTCAAAGAACCAGGGCACTTTACAAGCTAGTGTCCTAAGACAAGGGTTTTCAGAGGCAACCAATAACCTCCAAGGCAGTAAGGGTGAGATTTTTCCATCACTATCGCTGAAGAAAATCTCGAAAATGAAGTGGTGGTAGATATTTTAGTTATTCATTCAAGAATAGAAAACATACTTTTTGATTCTGGTTCTACACATTCTTTTATATCCCAAACTTTTTTTAGAACAATACCAACACCATCACCAATCATGGAAATAGAGATGTCAGTGGGAATGGAAAATGGAGAAATTATTACATCCTATGATTATTACTCCTCCCCTGTCACAAATTGTGGATTTAACTTCTTGACTAACCTCATCATACTACCATTGGTGGAATTTGATGAAATTATTAGCATGGATTAAATTTTACTATATAGAGCCAACATAAATTGTTGTGATAGGGAAATCACTCTCTATATGAATAATTGACCCCCAATTCTATACATGTGAAAGGAAGAGGATGAATCTTCTGTAGCACCATTATCTCAAGTGTGGGTATTACTACCCTATGAGAATTTGTATCTTTCTCAGATGAATGATTCCAAGGAAGAAACTATCCTTTAAGACATGCCAATTTTGAGGGAATTTATTTAAGTGTTTCTTGTGGAGTTGTTCGGTCTTCCTCCTAGAAGAGATATTGAATTCTTGATTGATATTATACCTATGGCACAACCAATATTAAATAATCCATATAGAATGGATGTTTTAGAGCTTTAGAAGATAAAGAGGAAACTATAGGAGAATCTGGATAAATGGTTTATACACCCAAGAGCTTCACCATGGGGTGTAATAGTCCTATTTGTCAAGAAGATGGATAGGTCAATAAGCATTTTCATTGATTATCGTGAGCTCAACAAAATCACGATAAAAAAAAGTATCCTATACCACGAATTGAATACTTGTTTGATCAGCTACATGAAGCACAATACTTCTCCAAGGTGGATCTGCAGTCGGGATATTACCAAGTAAGGGTGAAGAAGGAGGATATCTCCAAGACTTCTTTTCATACACGACACATGCCCTATGGATTAATAGTACTTCCTTTAGAACCCTCTAATTTTCTTGAAATATTCTTTGAATTTATGAATATATTTTTTAGATAATACCTCCAAAAATTGTGGTAGTCTTTATAGATGATATTATAATATACTTAAAAACAACGGATGAGCATGAGGAGTATCTAAACACTGTACTAGAGACCTTGCGAAAGGAGAACCTCGATGAAAAGTAAAAAAATAGTGAGTTCTAATTAAAGGAAGTATTATTATTGGGTCATATCATAACAATCAGTGGGATATCTATTGATCCCTCCAAGAAAAATGCAATTGAGGGATGGATGAGGCCAAAATCTGTGACGGATATCTATAGCTTCCTTGGGATAGCGGGATATTATCACCAATTTTTGAGAAATTTATCACGATCATAAAACCCTCTTTCCTAGCTAACTCGTAAGGGAGTAAAGTTTTCATGGAATGATGAATGTGAAGATATCTCAAGGAGTTGAAAAGGAGGCTTATCACTGATCCTGTGATCACAATACCCAAAAGTGGATAACCTTTTGTGGTATTTAGTGAATCTTGGAAGTAGGTCCCGGGTTGTGTGTTGATGAAAAATAAAAAATTCATTGCTTATGATTCAAGGAAATTTAAATTTCATGAGAAATATTATCCAACACATGATCTAGAGTTGGTTGCAGTAATCATATATTTAAAATTTTGGTGATTTTCCCTATTTGGGGAGAAGTGTGAAATATATACAGATCACAAAAACCTCAAGTATATATTCACATAGAAACAGTTGAACATGCACCAATGAAGATGGTTAGAGCTGATCAAAGACTATGACTTCTCAATCCACTACTATTTATGGAAAGAGAATAAAGTGGCAGATGCTCTAAGTAGAAAGGACCCAATGATTCTATAATTGATAAAAATTGAAAAGGATCCAATCTTCATAGATTTGATAAAGATGGACATGGGTATCATTAATAAAGAATCATTATTAACCCTTTCACAAATTATTTCTCAACCGTCTCTTTTGGAATGGTTATAGGATGATGAAAAGGATGATGTAGGAATTTATAAGAAAGTGGAAACTATCAAAAAATGGAAATCCTCGAATTTCATTGTTAATGTAAAAGGAATTATTATATTTGGGTCAATAATATATGTTTCATCTATTCCAGAGTTAAATAATGAACTTTTGGATGATGCACATATTTAAAAATTGTCCATTCACCCAAAAAACACAAAGATGTATTGAGATCTCCAAGAGAATTATTAGTTTGATAACACGAATAAGGAGATCACTAAGTATACATGAAAGTGTCTGGTATGATAGAAAGTGAAGGATGAGAGGTAGAAGTATAAGGGTTTGATACAACCATTACCCATACCAACATAGAAATTAGAGAACACCACCCTTGATTTTTTCAATGGATTTCTGAAGACACCCAAGGGAAACAATGCTATCTAGGTTTTTGTGGATCACCTTACAAAGACTAAAAACTTCATTGAAATTTGGGAGGATTTATCATTAGAACAACTGGAATGGATATACATAAGAGAAGTGGCAATGATGCATGGAGTACCACTATCTACTGTATCTGATTGAGATCCATGATTCACCTCTATGTTCTGGAAGAGTCTCCAACATCCTATGAATACAAAGATGAACATTAGTACAACTTATCAACCTCAAAGTAATGGCTAATCTGAGTGGACTATACAAAAACTTTATGAAATGTTGAGAGCATGCTCAATGGACTTAAAAGGAGGATGTGATCAACATATTCCTCTGGTTGAGTTCTCTTACAATAATAATTTCAACTCAAGTATCCAAATGGATCCTTATGAATCCCTTTATAAGGAGAGGTGCAGAACACCAGCATGTTGGGATGAAGTTGGGGAACGAATAATCCTAGGTCCAAAAATGGTTGAAGAAATGGTGGAGAAGGTTAAGACCATCCCACAACACATTAAGGATGCTCAGAGTCAACAATAGAGCTATGATTATAATCATCAACGATACCTAGAGTTTGATGTTGGAGACATGGTACTCCTCCACATATAACTGTGGAATAGTGTTATGAGATTTTAGAAGAAGGGGAAGCTATGTCAAAGGTATATTGGCCCTTTTGAGATCCTTGATGGCATTGGAGCTGTGGCCTATCAACTAGCACTCCCACCGAACCTGTCTCAAGTACATGAAATATTCCATTTATCACTGTTGTGGAAGTACATACCTGACCCATCACATGTACTCAATACAGAGGTGGTACCATTAGATACTGACCTATTTTATGATGAGAAGCTAGTGAAGATCATAGATCGTGGGAAAAAAGCTCTATGAAATTAGAAAATTCGCCTCGTCAATGTGATGTGGAGAAACCAAAAGTTTGAAGAAGCAACATGGGAACTAGAGGAAGTGATGAGGTAGAGTTAACCACATCATTTTTAGTGCGCAAAAAGGAAATTATGAGGGAAAAATTTCTAAAGGGGGGAATGTTGTAACGACTTGAACATTCATGAATAAAATTTCCATTCATTTATTTAATTAAATGCCTTATGGATATAAAAAACACATGCAATTATTTTATTTTACCTAATTGGGTTTAAATGATCGTTAATCATCATTAAAATTGATTATATAGTCGTTTAATAGTGATGACATGATTTAAATAAATTTAATGTTTTTAAAAACAATCCTTTTGACACAGACAAAGGAGAGGATGACCTCATCCAGTAGACATCAGCTGCACGAAACTCATTTGTTGGAGATCAAAAAGGAGGTAAAGTCACTAGGATTCACTCTTTAACAAGCCCACTCCAAGATTCAACATGTTAATCCTGGACAAAATAGCCTATGAGAAAAGTTCAAGTTAATAGAGATTACCACCCGAGCAATGTTATTTGAGCCACCCATGTGTCCTTCAACATCGTACATCTTACCCTTAGGTATTGTGTGGGTGTTACAAGGAGTTATGTAATTAGGAATTAGTTACATATTGTTTAATTATTTTTTATAAATAAAATTATTATTCCATTAATTCTTTTATGAGAATAGGTTTTCTCAAAAATATAATGAATTAGATAAATTGAATTTTTGTGTAATATGATACTTTTCATAAATATATAAATTATTATACTAAACTAAGGTTTTTTTAATATTATTATTATAATAGTTTTATAACAAAACTCCTTTTAATTATAAGTGATGATTATATTTATTCCTTTTTTACTCTATAAATGATTAAGCATTCAGTTTTATAAGAATTATATTTTCATACAAAAAAAATGAAATTGTATTTTCAATTAAAGAATTTATTTTGATGACTTAATGAATTCATGGAATAAATAATATTTCAATATAACATTATTATTATAAAATTTTTATAAAATATAAATGATCATATAATTTTTATGAAATCAAATGTAACTTCTATAAAGGGTTGGAAAATCTTTTTGTCAAACCCCTCTATTTTTAATAAATGACATTTTTTATTTTAAAAGATAAAATTCAAATATTTAAAAAATTATTTAGATAAAATGAATATTATTTTTGGATTTAGGATGACAAAATTATCAAATGATGATGTTTTCATAATTTTATGAGACAATCGAATTTTTGGGTAAAAATTAAATATTGTTTAAATATATAATGAGTTTTATGATATCATAATGACCCAATAGTGATTTAATAAAATAATATAAATGTTTTATAAGTCCAATATATTTTCTACCATTAAAATAGTTTGATTTATTATTTTTTTATTAATTCTATGATGCCTTAGTGGACCCTCCAAGACTTATAATATATTTTAACATTTTAAAATGATTTCCTCGAGAGTGTGACTCACCTCTACATAAACAAGCCTAATATTTTAATATGTTCTGAAATTGGAATTATAAAATATTGTATACCACTCCCATTTGAAAAAAATCATGTGTCAAAACCATGATATGGTTTGTGGTTTCGATTAGTTTAATGTGTAGTGTTCACAACCAAAATAGTAAAGAATTCCCAATCATTACCTATATAAACCCACCCAAGATCACACTTATTTTCACAAAAAATCCTTGGATCATGTCCATACTATTCCCTAATCTCTCTATAATCCTCCCAAGTCACCCAATATCCCAATAATCCCCTCTTCAAGCTCTTGAAGTCACACACTCATGTAAGGAATTTACTCCTTTTTAATTTTTTCCCAAGTTTCTTTATGTTGATGGACCATTTTATTTTCAATTGAAAATTTTGTGGTGTGATTTTTCCTCTCCCCCATACTTCCCTCATTATCATTGAATTATTAGAGAACTCTTTACATTTCATGAATCCCTCCCATGTACACCCATTAGCATAGAGAAATTTAGTAAGAGTTATTCCATTTATCCTCTTTCTTCAAGTTTATTTATTAGACTACACATTCTATTTAAAAATTCCTTGTGTTGGGACACACACACAGATATATATATATATATATATGACCCCCTTACTGTCAATTTCATGCACATATGATTATATAACCCTTTATCTCTCATTAGTCATTTTTATGAATTTTTATGTCACACCGTTAGGGAGCTGAAATTGCACCACAATTATCCATGCCAAAATCATCGTATAGTGAATACCATGCCCATTTCTCTGTCATGGTTATTCACCATTATGAACATATAATTATTGATTATATAATCTCATGTATGTATTCCATATTCCTTTTTCATGGAATACATGATTATTTTGAATCATTCTATGTTATGTGATCCATGTGGCACACTTATGCATGAAATTAAATGTTTATAAAGGGTGATCCCTAATAGAGCTCCAATTCATTGGGTAATGTTTAGTATCATGATACTCCATGTGAAATGAGGGTTTAATGATGCTAATCCATGTGAAATTAGTATTTACTCATGATAATTCATGTTCAATAAGGGTTTACTCATGCTAATCCATGTACAATGACCATTGGCGCATGTTAATATCATGTTGTATTTCTTTGCCACATTTCCATGTTATGATAATCATGCTATATCATGACACCATGTTAATGTTTCTCTTATGATACCTTGATATACCTATTTCCTAACATGTATTGTATTCTTCATGTAATGAATTTTTTACTCCCTTATTGGGATTTATATCTCACTGCTTTATTATGTATGTCCTCAGGTTATCCAATGCAGCGTTATGTACGAATGAATGAGTTGGTCATGTAAATGAAGTTTTCAATTAATTTTTTTATATTTTTTATATTATTATGTAATTTTCCCAATTTACCAGGATACTAGACCTATCAATCATTATATTTGTATTAAGTGCATGTTTATGTAACAAATCATGTTCAAGTGTGTTATAAAGACCATGGTTATTATAAGTATGGTAATTCCTCTCATTTGATCTCATATTCCTAGAACCATAAGAAACAACTAAATCCTCTTTCATTAGAAAAAATCTGAGTCCCACACTAGATGCATCATAGTACATGGTATAATTGTTTCCCAGAATAAGAAATGTGAGGATCAATATTGAGGTAATCATTCTCTTCAACTTATGCAAATCATTATCATAAGAATCTAACAAAAAAAATACCCCGTTATTGGTTAGAACAGGCTTCAAGGCTACTGAACATGAATAGTCCTGAATGAAATTTCATTAATATATTTCTAGGATATGAAAATTCTAAATCTTGAACTATTTTTTACATCACTCCCATGATACTATTGATGAAAACTTCTCAGGTTCTACTTCCACTCCATCCTCTGAGATAAAATGGCCTTAGAAGTGTGCTCTATCAATCCAAAAACTACATATATATAAATCAGGTAAAATATGATGCTATATAAATATATGTATGATGATGTCAAGATATTGGGAATGATTTTTTATTGAATGGGAGAATAGTATGATATCATTGAAAAAAACTGCCCCAAATTGATATAGGAGACGCTGAAAGATCTAATTCATTAAGGAAATCCTTACCGCTAGTTAGTTATTCAGACTGAATGACATCAATACTAAATCATAGAATTCATGACTGTACTTAAAATAAATATGATGTATATATGATAGTCTCACCCTTAGCTGATGGTACACTGAACTCAAGGATATCTTATAGAAGATACTAGAACCTATAATCTAATTTAATAGATCACTGATACATGAAAGGTGATACAAGTTCATGAATGTCAATTGGTTCAATCTTTGATAGTACCCACATAAGATTAAGGTATTATCTTACTTTATTGTGAAATGAAGGGGAGAACCCGAAATAGAATTACTAGGAAGTATGTAAATTTTTTCTTCTAGATATTTGAACTGAACCTTCTACTAATGAAGATATTTTAGTCCCATTCTATAAGTTATGATAGAAACTGGTTCATATCTCGATAGAAACTCAATATT
This sequence comes from Viscum album, assembly GCA_963277665.1. Classification (NCBI taxonomy): domain Eukaryota; kingdom Viridiplantae; phylum Streptophyta; class Magnoliopsida; order Santalales; family Viscaceae; genus Viscum; species Viscum album. Next base: position 46,378,866 of record OY728162.1, read on the forward strand.
GAACTCGATATCTCTCTCTCGCAGGTGGTAATATTGATAACTCTTTAGGAAATACATCCTAAAAATGGGTCAAAACTGGAAAAAAAATCAATATACTGCATTCCACCATCATTTATATCAATACATTCTATCTACACTATGACACGATCCAATATACAATGAATTGGTCCTGCATGATTATCTATAAAATCTCACTGAATATGATAAGAATAAAAATCCCATTCTTTTTATAGAAAGTTACATCTCCTCCAGTAACCATCAATATGATCATTGTAATGAACTATCTACCCCATACCAAGAATCATGTTGAAGCCTTTAATTTCCATCACAAAAAACTCCCAAAGAAAATAGTGGCCACTGATTTCTTGATAATATTGCTTGAATAATTTGATATCCTTTTACCACACTCCAAAAAATGTACCAATTTTCATAAGGATATCCATTATTTTCACAGCCAATATAAAATAGTTTTCAAATTGAGAAAATAAAAAGAAATGTGATGTTCATGTATAAAAAAAACACAAGTGAGGGTATATAATACAAGAATCATACATCCAATGGTATATAATCATGAATCCAGACTAGATCAAGTATACTATAGTGAACACAACATATAAATGCTGCATTAAGAATGCCTATAAAATTTACAATTAAATTAAATTGACTTTAATTAAATGGGGCTTGTGAACAAATTCAAAACCATGATTTTTTGATTTTAAATGTTCACACTGAAATAAATGGATGATGAATCTTCTATTAAACCTACTAATTCCAAAAAAGATTTCAATGAATATTTTTCTCAAATGAAGATAAGAATAATGATTAATTTAGATTTTTTTCTTAGATAGTTTTCTTAATAGGGATGTGAAAATTTATATTTCTCAATATAGACCTTTAACAATTGGGTTGTATTGAAAAATAAGGCAAAATTATGGTGTGCTCCACCCACATCACACCCTACCCACATTAAAATATTTACATTTTAATAGTGTATACAACTAATTATATTATGAAAAATTAATTATACTATTAGAAACTAATTATGGTAATTGATTTTTTATTACTAATAATTTTTTTTATTGATTAAAAATTATGGAAATAATATTTTTAATTATTAATTAGTCACCAAACTCATGATTATATCCTTTTATGATTATTAATTATCTTATTATATATAACATATATTACAAGATATTAATTTTTTTTTATTGTTTTTTTGAAAGGAAACCAAACCCACCCCTTGTATAGTTCATGATCTTCCCAACATAGCCTATTCCCTTCCTGGTGTACTAGACCTCAGGTCTCGAATGCACCCTATAGAGTTAACTAGGTAAAACCACCCCTCTTCATGTAATCTTGAACTATCGATAAAATTAAATCAATAGATATGTAATTACGACGTTGAAGCATAAATAGTTGGAACTGAATTCACTTATCCATGGAAACCTGTGAATGAAAATAACCACAAGGGAACCCCCATAGAGGCTATATTATTAATTATTAATCATAATAATTATTCTATTAATTATTAATAATATTATTAGTTACTAATTATGATAATTATTATTTCTTTCATTATGAATAATTTTATTGTTTATTAATAATTATATTAATAGTATAATTACTTTTCAATTAGACTTGAAACTCTTGATTCCAACCTTTTATGATTATTAATTAATAATAAAATTAATTATATTGTTAGTTATTAAATATATTACAAGTTATTAATTATATTGTTAAGGTAAATGAAACCCAACACATGTACAATTCATATTCTTCCCAGTATAGCTCATTCCCTTGTAGGGGAATTATACTCCGAGTCTCGAATGCACCCTACATAATCAACTGGGTAAAACCTTCCCTCACCATTCTTCTTTGAACTGTCAATTATAGTAAATTAAAAGGAGTGTAATTACAATCCTAAAGAACAACCAGTGGGAATAAAATTCATATCTCCATGGAAACCAACAATCGAACCTAACCACTTGACCACATCAGAAAAGGCAATATTGTTAATTATTAATTGAAATATTTATGTTTTTAGTTATTAATTATATAAATAACTTGGAATATAATTAATAACTATTAATATAATTAATTATCAATTACATAATAAATAACCAAAAAATGGATAAATTTATTAAAATAATGATAATATATTTATGTTTTACGGAAATGATTTAAATTCTAGACAATCTATGAAATAATGTTCAAATCCACAATTTGAAACACTGCATTTTAAATTAATGTTGTCACACCAAGAATATAATGTTATATAACAAAAACATAATGTAAATAATTAATTTTTAAAACATTATACTATATACATATAACAATATATAATGTCTTATAACAGAAATATAATGTATATAAAATGTTATGTAATGTAAAAATACAATAAATATAATGTGAAAGTAACATGAATACAATATTATATATATATCATCCCCATCCCTATACTATCTCACATGACCACACTAGTTGGATACATGACCCCTGATGTGCCACCTCGTATGCCTGAGGACGCTAACTATTAGTGAGGGTGTAAGGAATATAGTTGGAAGACTATACCTTCTGGTATAGAGTTGCAATATGGGTGAAAAAACAATATCAGAGTAACATAAAAAAAATATAATTAACAAAACAGGAAACTAAATCTAAATAAGGAAAATTCTAAACAATCCAAATAAAAATAGAATCATGTAATGGAAGGATTAAATTATATAAATGTTGTGTTGTATGTCATATAATAAAAGTATATAAGTCTCTATAAAAGACACCGTAGACCACAATCCAAAACCCCATGGTAGTCAAATATCTAAGCCCCAAACCTTCCAGTAGCAATCAATCAATGTACGACCCCTAACCCTTATCCAAATATACATCCATGAAATCTTTTTAGTTACTAAATTGTTACCAAAATAGAGTTTGATTAAAACTCAGTAGGACACCACCAGTGGATTATAAACAATTCTATTATATGTATGTAGTGTATGAAGAACATGAGCCTTAGCCAGGTTGGTGAGGACTCCGTAAGTGAATCCAAAATACCTGGGATAAAATCTAGGTGGAGGCCTATTTCCGGGGTACTATAGTAGTACTGCAGTGGGAACTGCACAGAACTGTAGCAGATACTGTAGCATGCACTAATTAGCAATATAGAAGCCGATACTATTCCTCTGTTTGGGCCTTCGGGCCACCGACTTGGTCCTCGAGTCCTTTAAGGCCTTCGGGCCACCCAGTCCTTCCAATCAGTAAGGACTTTGGGCCACCTCAAGGCCTTTGGGCCACCTTAAGTGAAGATGCAAAGCAGACAACCTACAAGGAATAAGCTCAAAAAGGAGGATGAAAAAATAGAATTCACTATAACATAAGCTAAATAGATTGCAAGAATGAGAGGATATGAACCCTGCCATCGGGACAAGACTGTGCATGCATTGGTAAGCCTAGCCGAACAGCCATGAGAAGGTGGAGAGATGATTTCACGATGAAGATGATGGGGGAGGTGTTGTTCCAAGTAGTTATTCTGGGTTGTATATAATGTTTGAAACCTATGGGAAATGAATTATTCTAAGTACTACGGGACATGTGATACTTACGACAATGGTCCTTGTAAGGGTTCCATCTCACCCATTGAAAAGTGGATTATCAAAAAATCAATAAAAAATGAAGGCCTTCGGGCCATTAGAGTATAGTGTATGAAATAATGTAACAAAAAGGTTATTAATTTAATAAATTAATAGTACTCATAAAATAAACTATCTTACCCTCAAGATACTTGATAACTTTTAGGTCTTACCAAACCTGATTTGACACAATGTTAGATATCTCTGAGCATGTCATAGAACCATTCCAGCCTACTTTATAACCCTCCTGGTTTATATCCCACAAATTAATACTAGATAATTAGGAAGATCACTATATATATTATTATATGTGTAAGTGAAAGCCCTATATATAAGCATTTTAGAACAACCAAGAGAAATCCTTATTTTTATATATCAATTTCAACATAATCGGGACCAATACAAATATATAATAATTTAATAACAACTAGGAAAAATTCATATATATATAATTATTTCAGAATAACTAGGTCCAAAAACTAAATATAATCATTTCATCAAAACTAGGACCAAACCCTGTGTATAATAATTATATCATAACCGGAATAAGAAAACATAACATTAATTCACATGACATATTATGTAAACATTTTATTACCAAAATGTTCATTTATCATGTTGGGCCAAACTACCAATCGTCCTCATAATTTTTCCAATTCCTTTTCAAGGGTCAACAAACCCATTAATAATTCTCATTCCATTATACCCATAATGAATTTTTTTATTATTCTATTTCAACTCTTCAACTCACAAGATTTAAATTCAATCTAATTACCAATTTACCGAGACATGAAAAAAATCACAATCTCATTTACATGTAATTCAAATCATTCTATTAGAATCCACATTATCAAAACTTCCAAAACATAATGAATATATATATGAAGGCTCGCCTTTGGGTTGTCCATAAGTATAGTTATGAAGCCAATGAACTCAATGGGATCCATGGAGTTTTTAGAATATAAATTCCTAAAAATAAGTGGTTACTCATTAGGTTGGCCACACAAAAAACATTCTCGCATGATCACACGTAATAAATATACTAGAATAATTAAAACAAACATGAGGTAATTCGTTTAGACCACCCAACTCAAAGGAAGAGTTGACACATACTAAAATTCAACATTTGATAAAAGGAAAATTTCCTCCTTTATAACCTTGATTGAAGAAAGGGAAACACTATTTTCATAGACTTGATCTAGTTAGGTCACCCCAATATAGGGTTCTCTACATAAGAAAAACCCAATGACCCGAGATGAAAGCGAAGGAGTAATGGCCTACCTTAAATCTCATGATCAGAAGCACCATGATCTATGGAGGACAAGATTTTGGATCAAATAGGATCATCAGACATCATCCAAAGAAGATATATAGTCAAAAGAAAGTGACAAATGTCATCAAATTGAATGATGATAGAGTTTAAATAAGGGTTGTGACTAATTTATAGCTTTAATATGGGATTTACATATTAAATTCCATGATTTCTATATCCATTGAAATACCAACCCCTAGAATTATAAACTTAATAAAAAATAAATTTTCATCATAAATCCATTTTACATCATAAATATAAGACTCATATATTTTACTAATGAATTTTTGATTTAAAATGGTTTTTTGGTTTATCTTGCTCATGAAATTAACACTATAAATATACACCTGGCATCATAAATGCTCCCTACAAGATGTGTTTCCATTACCTGTTCATTTCATATCAATGACTAGCCAACATGTTTTAGACTCTCAAAGAAATCCTCAATGAAAGGAAACCAACTCAAAAATAGGATATATAGAACATAAATAGAGACATGTCTGAAAAATACAAGATCTTACTAACTCCTCACCATAGAACATATCATCACTAATATACTCTCAAAAGTATCTTTGTGGGTATTAGTGTATAATTATGGGAACTATATAAGAATATCAAGTTACATATCCCAAGTCACACAATCCACACACACCCATCATTCCACTTCACTTTCACTAAAGGTATTGTTTTCCCATATATATTCATCTCACTATTGTCCACAATACAGATCAGAAGTTTCTTAAAATATTCAAAAACACCCATCTCATTATTATCAATGTTTGTCATGTGAGACGATTTTGGGTGATATATTCAAATCAGGGAAATGTAAAATACATCATGCATGGTGTTGCAACACTATGAAAGGGAGAAATAATACAAAACTGTAAATACCCTTCCCACTATCTCAAATGGTTAGAATAACATGGGTACTAACTTCCCTTATTTTTGGATACAACATTTACCCGTCCTAGGTGACACACGAAGGAAAAAATGATGACTATGATAAAAATCTAGATGTAATATTTGATGATAAAAATATGATTTGTTTTAGATCGTCTTGATTAACAACCACTCCCTGATCAACTAAGCCTACTCAGATGCCTCCTACATAAGATTTAGTCCAATATGTACTGAATCACGTACCTCTAATGAGAAAAGAGGAAAATAAAATTACCATTCATAGAATTAATCAAAATGATACATTTGGAATGATTAATGGGATATGTTATAATAAGATAAATCCATAAGTTCTATGTGATAATCCCAAAAACCACTGAAATCTAGAACATGGTCTTATAACATATTTTTCAGAAACAAAATTTCATGCTAATATGGATCGTCAGTATGAGGATAATAGAACATACTCAGAAGAACCTATGATTCTAAATCCTTATAAATACCCTTCCTAAACTAGTACATGAAACAATGATCTTGATCTATAATGGTACTCCTCCAAAAACTATGCAATATAATTACATTCTGCATTTAGAGACCACCAATATCATCCATGGTGAAGGTCACCCTAAGAGAAAAAAGTGAGATACCTTTTTAATCCAATCTATTGTCACCAAGACTGCATTATTCATGTGGAGGTGTCTTATGTAATCCTATTATGAAATAAATAGTGACATCAACCCACATCCACTCCATAATAGTTAGAGGCTACAAAAACCCTATAGGATTTTGGTGATCAAACTTCACTTATTGGAAAGTGAGACATTTTAATGACCCGAACTTCTATAAATAAAATTCCAATTGTGATTTAACGAAATGTAGTATTATGTAATATGTTTATAGAAAACACAAGAAATTATTTTGTTTTATTATATCCTATTATATTTAAATGGATATTATGAATATTTAGTATTGATAATATAACCATTGAATAATGATCACCTGATTAGTATAAATATAGGATTTTAACAAATCCAATTGATAAAGCTAGAGGAATTGATGACCTTATCTACTAGGATCATAACCTATGAAGATTATCAAAGATTATAAAGGAGATAACATCACTGGGATTTTACCTTCACCAATCCCAAGTTGACATCCAATAAGTTATGCATGAGGAAAACCCTTTATTGGATATGTTAAATATCATCGAGATCATGACGAAAACCATGTACGACGAAACACCCCATGATAGTCTCATCATTGTACAACTTACTCTTAGATAGTTTTATGGTGTATTTAATGGATATGTATAAAGACTATATCAAAATAAGTATTTACATTATTTTTTATAGAATAATGAATATATTTTAATCCATGTATTATTACATTATTAATGATTTTTATTTTGATACAATAAAACAAATATTATATTTTTGAATAATATTACAATGAAATTAGGGAATTTTTTTTAATTAATTAATATATTTTTAATATATAATATTTTAATATATTTTATTATTTAAAAATGTGTATTAAATATTTATAATCATATAATTTTTCATTAGTCAAATGTAATTTTTAAAAGGGTTCAAAAATTGTTATTGAAAAAAACATCATTTCTTAGTCAATGACGACTATTATTTTAAATGTGTTAAAGAAAATATTTAGAATATTATTTTAGTAAAATGAATATAATATTTGGAATTAGTTCATCATAGTTATCTAGATGATAATTTTTCATAATTTTATGATATAATAGTTTTTTTGGTAAAAATTAAATACCATATAAATACTCAGTGTGTATTATGACATCACGATGTCCCAAAAGTGATATAAAAAATACTATAAAGGGTATAGACAACAAAATATCTATTTTACCTTAAAAATAATGGGGTTTTAACTTTATTTGGTTTATTTTATGAAGCCATTATTAATCATCCAAAGCTTATACTATATTTTATGGATTTAAAATAATTTCTTTAAGAGTATGAATCAATTACACATATGAAAGGTTATTATTTAGTTAAGGTTGGACCTTGGCCTTATAAAATAATTAAAACCAATATATTTGGTATAAACCATGGTCAACAACCATGTTATGGTTTGTGTTTTTGGGTATTTTAATATACAGAGTCCAAGACCTTTGTTTGAGAAATGATAAAGAACCCCCCACTAATTTCTTATATAAACCCTCCCAAAATCCCATTTATCTTTAATAAAAATGCATTCCTAATTTAATTTATATTCCATAACCTTTTTATATTTCTCCCAATGTTCCCCAAATCTCTTAAGAAGATCCTCCCAATCATTTAGAGTCAAACACTCAAGCAAGGGATCCCTACCTTCTCTTCTTAATTAAAATTTATTTACTATATTACACCTTCTATTTCCAATTCATAATGTTCAAAAATTCCTTTACATTTCCCTATTATGGATCATTATATTTTCAAATTAGGAGAGACCCCTTTCACTACCATCAACCCATTTTATGAATTTTTATGTGATGCCGTTATGCAGTTGAAATTGCACTGCAATTTCAATGCCAAAACAATTGTGTATTGAATACCGTGCTCCATTTATATCAACGGTGTTAAAATTTATATAATTATAGGTATTATAATTGGGTGTTAAATGTATTTATTCCAAACTCCATGATCATGGAAGAAAATATAAAGAGGAATTAATTCTTGTTTTATGATCTATGTGGAACAACTAAGCCTGAGAAGGAAATGGATGTGATGGGTGTCTCCAGAATTATATAGAACTCCAATGTATTAGGTAATAATTAGTATTATGGGACATAATTCTAGGATAGGTAGTTAACCAGATTCATTTATGGTAATTTTTTCATCATGAATTATTTGAAGTTATCCTTGACCCATGTTTACGATGCAATGTTTAAAGTTGTTTCCATATTTATCATGCTTCCTTTAGGATTATCCTACTATATCATGTCTCATTGTTCAATTTTATGATTATTAATCATTTTTTATATAACTATTGTCCAAAATGTATTATTATCTTCATGTTATTCCATATTTATTCCCTTACCATTCTTTATATCTCACCCCTTTATCATGTATGTTCCCTGGTTATCCCATGTAGTTTTATGTTAGATGGAATATTATGGACTTGAAAAGAAATTTTTCAATAAAGATGATGTATTCCAAATTTTAAGTTGTCATGTATTATACCTAATCCCTAAAGAAAATATAATTATTTATCTTAAGGATTTTATTAATTTTATAATTATGTTATAATTCATGTATTGAAGTGTAATGAAGGGAATGGTTTGCATAGTTCGCATCGAAGGAAAAGTTTAATTATTTTTGGGATTATTATTAAAAAAATCTAGTGAATGATCTATGGATAATACTAAGGGTAATAAAATTTACCTAAATTTTTATAAGTATATATTAAGTGGTTTATTAAGAAAATACATCAGTTTCTAGATACTAGATGTGGATGTGGCTTTGACACAAATGCACATAGGGGTAAAACCTAAAAACACTGCATTGAGCTAGACTTGACTAAGTACTGGTGCACATAAATGGGACTCTCTACACACATAGTTTGACACTCCTTGGAGATATTATTTTCTAAATTCATAATCTCACTATGAACCATTATTAACGGAATAAAAAAAATCCCATCAGAGTTTATGTTAGGAAATAGAACATGAATAACACAGGTTAAAGCCTATAAATTCATATGTTAAGGAAAAAATTAAATTAATAAGTAATATATTTAATGATATTGTATTACCTCTTATGTTTTTAATAGTGTAAAAATACTCATCCTTATTTCCACCTTTAATCTAGATGATTTATGAAAATAGGGGAATCTGGTAAAAAATCAATGTGATGGGAAGTGTGATAACTTCTCCAATGAGATGCATAACCTGATGGAGTGGGAATCACAAAAATTTTGAAGATATTATCTCAACTTACTTAGGTTATGAAAATAATCGTGGATTATGAGGAGAACCCAAACCCCCTAAGAAATAACAAGTTGTAATTGAGTCTAATATATGAAAACTACCTCCATCTTTCAATGGATCATCTGATCCCTTAATCACGAAACAGTGAATCAAATCCATTTATATGATCTTATCCATCATTTAATGTTCATAAAATTATATGTTTACACTATATTTTTATAATATGGAAGAATAAGTTGATTAATGGTGTACATTAATTAAGAATATGAATCATGAGGAAGAGATCAAAGTTTTGGGGTGGCTGGAATTCCAGATTTTTTTTGATAAATATTTTTTTAGAATTCTTAGACTAAAAATTGAAAGGTACTTATTTGAACTCAAGATAAAATACATTGAATATATCAAGGAATAAAAAGAAAATCTCAAAATACCTGCATGATATTCCTCAAGAATTTTCATTACCCTTGAATTCTTTATTGACTAATTCTTTGGTGGGCTAAAACCTAGTCTATGAAATGCCTTGGAGATACATAACATTGATAGATATATGGAAATTGTATGATGTTACCTTAAATTAAAAATAGAGTTCAGATATTCCCAATATTATAATGATGAAAAGAAGAGGAAAGTGGAATTTAATTGTCACATTACGATGGGGAAATAATATAGTTCCAAGAAATATTAACATCCCACTCGTCAAAGGTGAGAAAAAGAACCCCTAAAATTTTATAAGGGGGATAAGGAAATGATTCAGGTGTGGGAAAGAAGGAGACCTAGAATATTACTGTAAATAGGATAAACCAACTAATGTGATGGAGTAAAGGAATTCCCTATTCAACCCTCAATGAATTCTTCATTACTTCAACTATAAGTAACCAATTCACTTTGCAAACGAATGCACTAAGATAATGATTTTCAAAGACAACCAAAAACCATCAAGGTAGAAAGGGATAGATTTTTTCATCACAAACACTAAGGTTGATCCCAACAATGAATTGGTGATAGGTACAGTAGTTATTAATTCAATAATTGGGAAAGTACTTTTTTGATTCTAGTTCAACACATTTTTTCATATCAAGAAAGTTTAGTACACTACAAAAAATCAGGGAAGTGGATATTTTGGTGAAAATATTAAAAGATGAAATTATTTCATCCTACACATATGAATCCCCCCCTATCAAATTTTGCGGATAAAAATTCCTAGACAACCTTGTAATACTCATTTTGGTGGAATTTTATACAATTCAAAGAAGATATTAGATTTACCAATACAGGGCCAACATAAATTTCTATGATATGGAAATAACGATCCATATTTAGAATCAAATCCCGATTCTATAAAAGTGAATGGAAGAGTATGAATCTTCTTTAGAAAAAACATCTAAAGAATGGATATTAGTTCCCTATAAGAAAGTGTATCTAGTGAAAATGATTGAGTATAAGGAAAGAATCATACTTGAATAAATTTCCATTGCAATTGAACATGATGAAGCATTTTCTGAGGAATTTTCGAGTCTTCCTTCTAGATGATAGATTGAATTTTAAATAGATATTATATCTAGGTCGTTACCATTATCCAAGACTCCATATAGAATAGCTATTATATAACTTAAGTAGATGAAGAAACATCTATTGGAGAATCTGGATAAAGGTTTCATAATACCAAGTACTTCACTATAGGGTGCACCAGTACTCATCGTCACGAAGAAGGATATCTCAATTCATCTTTGCATTGAATATCATGAGGTCAATAAATCCTGATAAAAAAAAGTATCATCTACCAAAAATTGATGACTTGGTCGATCAGCTACATGGATCACAATACTTATCTAATGAGGATATGCGGTCAAGATATTATAAAGTAAGGTTAAAGATGTAAGATATCCCCAAGACTTATTTTTGAACAAGGTATGGGTGCTATGAGTTCATGGTAATTACACTAGGATTCCCTAGTTCTCCAAAAATTTTATTGGACTTAATGAATAGAGTCTTTAGAGATTACCTCATAAAATTTGTGGTTTTATTTTTAAATTATATTCTAATATTCTAAAAAAAATGAGGATCATGAGGAACATATGAGCACTATGATAGAGACCTTTCTAAATGATAAGCTTTATTCCTTGTATAGTAAATGTGATTTCTGGTGGATGGAAGTCTCATTATTAGGGTATATCATCACAAGAAATGGGAAATCTATATACCCTTAAAAAATAGAATCAATTGAAAGATGGCCATGGACAACATATGTGATAAATATATATAGTTTCCTTGGATTAGCTAGTTTTATTTTTTTATTTTTAATAAATTTATCATGATTTTCAAAACGTCTAACTAAGATAACTCACAAAGGAGTGAAGTATTCATGAAATGATGAATTTGAAAAGAGCTTCAAGGATCTAAAAAGGAGTCTAATCACTGAACCTATTATCACACTACCAATAAGTGGAGAAATTTTTGTTGAATTTAGAGATGAATCAAAGTAGGAATTTGGATGTGTGTTATTGCAGAATGATAAATCCAAAGCCTATTCTTCAAGGCAGTAGAAATATCATGAACAAAAATACCTAAATCAAGATCTAGAGTTGGTTGTAGTGAAATTAAAATTGAAAATATGTTTTAATTATCTATTTTTGGATAGTTGTGAAATATTTATGGATAAAAAAAATCATAAATTATATATTCCCACCAAAGGAGATGAATATTCACCGACAAAGATAGTTAGAGATGATCATAAAATATAACTTCTAAATTGACTACCATAACGGGAATGAGAATAAGGCAGCTGACACTCTATGTAGAATGGATACAACAATTATATCATTGATGATAATTTAGAGGGACCCAATCTTATTAGATTTTAAAAGTATGAACATGGAAATCATATTGTAAGGAATATCATAAATCCTTTCACAAATTATTTTTAACTATCTCTTCGGGGGAGGTTAAAGTATGCTAAAAGATACAACGTGGGAATTCTGAAGAAAGTGGAAACTATGATAAATGTTAAATAATTGGAATTTAATATTAATAAAGAAGGTGTTTTGATATTTTTGTCAAGATTTTGTGTATATTGAACTCATGAGTTAAAGGAGTTGTTGGATGATACACATAGTTCAAATTTATATATCCATCCTAGAAGCACAAAGATGTATTTAGATCATTGAGTGAATTATTGGTGGGATAATATGAAGAATGATATATCATAATATAAATAAATATGTCTTGTATCTCATCATGTGAAATCAGAAAGGAAAAAATTCATGGGTATGATGCAATTACTACCCACACCTGCATGGAAATGGGAAAACATCACCATGGACTTTGTCACTAGATTTCTGATGACATCAAGAAGAAATAATTCTATCATAGTTATGGTGGATCTTCTTACAAATAATGAAAAATTAATTATGAATTGAGAAGAATTATCACCCAATAAACATGTAAGGATATACATTAGAGAAGTGGAGAGTCTGTATGGAACAACACTATCAATTATATCAGATTGAGACCCAATATTTACCTCTAAGTTCTGGAAGATTCTGTAATACTATATAAATATTTTGTTGAACTTTATAAAAACTTATCACCCTCATGATGATGGCCAATTTTTGTGGGAAATCTAGAAACTCAATGAAATTTTGGGTTCATTTTTAATTGACATCAATAGAGGATGAGACCAATATATTAGTCTAGTTTAGTTCTCATATGATAATAGTTTCCACTAAAGAATCCATATGGACCATTATGGGAAGAGGTGTAGAAAGATTGAATTCTGAGATGAAGTTGGGGAACACAATCTTTTAGGGGTTGGAATGGAAAAGGAAATGGTGAGAAAGGTGAATACCATTCAGTAACACATCAGGTAAACTCATATTTGACAAAAAAACTATAAATACAATAGTCAATGAGACCTAGAGTTTTATTTTATAGACATGGTATTCCTAAAAATATATTTATGGAATAATTTAATGAGGTTTGGGTAGAAGGGAAGCTTATTCCAATATACGTCAACCCCTTTGAGTTCCTTGATCGCATCAGAGCGGTGGCCTATTGACTATGTCTCCAAACTAACCTATCTCAAGTACATGATTTATTCCATGATTACCTCTTGATAAAGTACATACCATACCCCTTACATGTACTCAATATTGGGGTAGTAGAATTAGATAATTCTATCTCATTTGAGGAGAATCCAGTGAAGATCTTAGAATGTACAGACAATGTTCTACGATATAAGATAATGCACCAGGTCAAAGTACATTGGAGAAACTGGATATTAGAAGAAGAAAAATGGGAATAAGTGGAAGTAATGAAACAAAGTTACCATCATCTATTTTAGTATTGGAAACGAAAATTCTTGGGGAAACTTTTTGACATGGGAAGATTGTAACAACCCGAATTATTATATGTATAAAATTCCCCTTTTGATTAAATTAATATATTATTATGTAAAATGTTTATAGAAAATACATTCAATTATTTGGTTTTAATATATTTTATAATATTTGAATAATTATCATGAATCTTAACCATATATAATATAGTCACTGAACATTGATCGCATTGTTAGTGAAAATATAGGGTTTTAACAAATCCAATTTACACAGACAAAGTGATGAACTCAACAAGTAGGATCATACCCTATGAAACCCATTTATTAGAGCTTATATGGGAGATAAAAACATTGGGAATTACCATTGACCAATCCCAAGTTGATATCCAATAGATTAAGTAGGAGTGAAACTTTTTATGGGATACATATAAGCTCATCCAGATTATGGCCCAAACCATGTACACCGAACCAGCCGATGAAAATCTCACCATCACACACTTGACACTTCTGGTGTTTGTTGGTGTATTAAAATGATTTGTATCAAGACCCTAGAAATATGATTATTTATATTATTTTTAATAGAATAATGAATATTTTTTAATCATATTATTTTTAGTTTACACATGATTTATATTCCGCTATAACAAAATGGAAATTTTATTTTTAGGTAATATTCATATACAATTAAGGAATTTATTTTTATGAATTATTATTTTCTTGTAATAAATAAAATTTTAATGAAATATTTTAATTAATTCATGTGTATTAAATATAAATTATCATATAATTTTTATGAAGTAAAATGTAATTTTTTCAGAGCTTAAAAACTGTTATTATCAAAAAAGGCATTTCTCAATAAATAAATAATATTATTTTAAAAGAGAAAATAAAAATATTTAGAAAAATATTTGGATAAAATTAATATTATTTTTGTAATTAAATAATCAAAATTATCTAGTGGTGAATTTTTTATAATTTTCCGAGAGATTCAAATTTTTGAATAAAAATTAAACAAAATATAATTATTCTATGAGTATTATGACATCATTATGATGCAAAAGTGATGTAATAAATACAATAAATTGTATCCAAGAATAAATATATATCTTTGTTTAATATAATATGTGTTTTAGCTTAATTTTTTATTTTATAAATCTATTTTGAATCCTCAACAACTTATAATATATTTTAAGGAGTTAAAATCATTTCATTAAGAGTATGACTCACTTCCACAGGAACGAGAGAATTATTTTTTTAATATCATAATTTGTCCTATATAAAATAATAGAAACTATTCCCATTTGGAATAAAACATGGTAAATACCATTGGAATGTTTATGGTTTTGGTTATTTTTTCACATTGATTCCAAAAACTAAGTTTGAGAAATGATATAGAGTCCCCCACTCATTTCCAATATAATCCAACCCAATGTACCATTATTATTCACTAAAAAATAATTTTAGAACTTCCATAATATTCCCTAAACTCTATATAGTCCTCCCAAGGTTCCCAAAAGGACTTAATAAGCTTCTCCCAAGCATTTGGAGTCACACACCCAAGTAATGAATCCTCACCTTCTCTTCTTTATTCAAATTTATTTATTATCATATGCCTTATATTTTCAATTACTAATGTTTGGACATGAATTTACATTTACCTATAACTTCCAATTTTATGTTAAAGTTTTGATATATCCCTTTCACCCTCATCAATCCATTTTATTAATTTATAATAGACATAGTTATGCTGCTGAAATATCACCTTGATTTTCCATGCCAAAACAATAGTGTTGTGAATACCATGCCTAATTACTATCAAGGTTGTTCAACTTTATACACATTTTATTTATTTACATGGGATATACATGTATTTATTTAAAACTCCTTAATTTTGGATTAAAATTTTATGATGAATGAGTTCATTTTGTATGATCTATATGGCACACTTAAGCATGAGAATGAAATAAAAGTGACGGGTGTGGCCGAATTTGTATAGCGCTCCAATGAATTGGGTGATGTTTAGTCTCATGAGATGTAATTTTGGGATATGGAGTGAACTATATTTCTCTATTAGACTTTTTCTATCATTATTTATTATCATTTATCCTTGACATATGTTTATGATGCAATGTTTTAAGTTGTTTCCATATTACCCTTGTTTCCTTTATGATTGTCATGCTATATCATGTCACATTATTCATGTTTATGATTCCTAATCCCTTTTTAAATTGATATCATATAATATTTATTATTATAATCATGTTATTAAATATTTATTTTCTTACTAGGCTTGATAGATCACCTCTTTTTTATGTATGTCCCTAGGTTATCCCTTGTAGTTTTATGTTCGATGGAATATTATGGTCATGTTAAGGAAGTTTTCAACAAAGATGATGTATTCCCCATTTTATATTTTCATGTAATGTACTTAATTCCAAAAGACACTATAATTCTTGTTCATGTAGTTTGTATTAAGTGGAATATTATGTAATAAATCATGTATTAAAGTTTATTAATGAGCTGAGTTGTTATAGACATATCTCCATGAAGCTTGTTGTATCCTTTTTAATCCCTGGCCATCAGTATTATATACAATGATCATGATTCATCTATGTCTAATTTGGATGTACAAACCATTTAGAAGTATGAAAATATCTCATCAGCTCCTAATTCAATCCCATTATAACCCATAAACAATACAAAAAGAACTTCACCAGTACCGAGATTCCATCCTGATAGTTTCTTCCCAATATATAATTTTTACCTCAAAAATAATAAATCTAGATCATATAACTACTCAATATTTATATGATATATATTCACATCTAAAATAGATATGGAGTCAGAGATACTCTTCCCTTGGACTCCTTAACATCGAGATTCCTATCCATAAAAGTATTATTAGCCAACACTCACCGCAGGAGTACTTCATTTCCTCTGTTTGTGTCTTCTGGCACATGGAGTCAGTTTTTTTTTTCATTTTCCCAATTTATAATACAAATAGATTTTGAATGACTACAAATACTCAACCCACCACCTCTATTAAATGTTCACCTTACAGTGAGAAAATATTGATATGAGGCTCTTGTGGTCCATATACACCACAATCCTCACACCCAATAGATAGTGCTTCTAAAATCTCATATAGTGTATCAAGGTAGATGACTCCAGATCATGAGTAGGGTAATTACTCTCATGTGGTCTCAACTATCTTAAGACAATAACAACCAATCGACCCTCTTACCTTAGAACTACTTTGAGTGAAAGTCTGGATGTGTCATAATATATAATAGAAATTTTCTCAGAATAGGAAATGTGAGGATCTGTATGGAGGTCAGCTTGGTCTTTAGATTTTATAAATCATTCTCATAGGGATTAAAAAAAATAATGTTCCTTTTTTATTGTTCCATTAGATGTTTATACATGATTTTTCCACTGGAAGATTCCACTAATATTTCGATTAATGTTTTATGCTGTAATTATAGCCGATGCATTCAGTAAAAGTTTTCACTAATTGTTTTTGATATAGACTCACATTATATTTCTTAATGAATGTTTTTAGATTAATCAATAATGTTTCCACTAAAATATTGTAGTGAAACATTATTTTTAAAATGTTTATTAAAATTTTCCAATGAAATTTCTGGAGACTGTTCCATCAAAACTTCCAATGATCATTACATTGACACTTCCAATAAATTTTTTTCAAAATTTCAACCATAAATAACCTTAATTTACCGTTAGTTGACTCTTACATAACATTTATTCTTATATATGAAATTATTTTTACAGCTATATAACTTTTTTTTACCCTTTTTTAACTTTAGTTTACTCTTACTTAACTTTGTTTTACCCTGATTTTACATTTTATTACCATTAATTATCTTTTTTTACCCCTAAATAACACTGTTTTACCCTTACATAACTTTATTTTAGTCATACTTAACTCTTTTTACCCTTAACATTAGTTTCATATTACTTAACTTTAGTTTACTATTACATAACCTTGTTTTAACCTTGCATAAATATTGTTTACTGTTACTTATATTTTCTTTACAATTACACAACATTAGTTTTACCTTTAAATAACATTGATTTACACTTAATTTAATTTAGTTTAACCTTACATAAGCTTACATTACCCTTACATAACTTTATTTTACCCTTACATAGTTCTAATCTTGCTTAATATTTTTACTCTAACCTAACATTATTTTACTCTTACTTACATTTCTTTTACACATAATTAACTTTATTTTCATCTTACAGAACTTTTTCTTCACCTTACATAACTTTTATTTGACATTTAATTAAATTTATTTTACCATTACATTACATTAGTTTACACTTATTTAACATTTTTTACCCTTACTTAACTTCTGTTTTACCATTAATTATTTTTTTTCTACCCTTACTTAAATTTATTTTACCATTACTTAATTTATTTACCTTTATATGAATTTAGATTACAATTTAATAACATTATTTTACGATCACATAAATTTTTTATCCTTTATTAGGTTTATTATACACTTACATAACTTATATTCACCCTCAATTTACATTAGTGTTCCCTTAATTAACTTTAGTTTACCCGTAATTATCGGTATATCTACCCTTAACATAGTTTTACCATTAATTAATATTATTTTACCATTAAATAACTTTAATTTAACCTACCATAACATTATTTTACTTTAATTTTTTCCAATGAAACATTATTTTGGAATTTTTCATTGAATACATTCAACAAAAGTTCTATCAAAACTACCGGTTTATGTTCAACCAGAACTTATAGTGAAAGTTACATTGGATATTATAATCAAACCTCTATTGAATCATCAAGTGAATGTTTACCTGGAATTTTTTCAATGAATATTTCATGTATCAGTTTATTCATTTTTAATAAATATTTCAATTGAATCTTTCAATAGAATATTTCACTAAAATATTGAGTGAGGCTTATAACTGTAATTTTCTAGTAGATGTTTTGCAGGAAATTTTTAGTGAATGTTTCACAGTAATTTTATAGAAAAAATTGATAATGGAATTTTCCAATGTAATTTTCTTCTAAAACAGTCCACCGTAAGTTTAAAGTGATTTTTAACAGAATAACTAACTCTAATGTTTTAGTAAAAGTTTAAACAAAAAGTTTGGATTGTATGTTTTAATAATAATTATCTGTGGAAGGTGACACTTGAATTTAATTCTAATAAAATTTTCAATTAAAATTTTCAATTGGAATTTTCATGTTGAATTTGTCAATTTAATTTTCTAGTGGAGACGTCAAGGAATATTTCCATAATAATTTTCCCTAGGAATTTTCCAATGGAATTATCTAGTGAACATCTCAAATGAAATTTTCTAGTAAAAGTTACAAATTTATTCAAATATAAATTTTTTAATTTTCCTAAGGATTTTTCCACTTTATTTTTTTTCATAGGAAGTTTCCAATGGGACATTACCATCAATGTTGATATTTAATTTTTTGGGTGATAGTTTAAATCAGAATTCTCTAATATAAAATTCAATATTATTATTCTAGAGGAAGTTGAACTTTCCCCTAAAATTATTTTCTAGATATATCATGATTTTAACTATAATATTTCTTTTAAAATTTACATATGTAGTGATTTTTACAGTTTAATTTTGAATTTAATTTTTAGTTAAAATGTTTTGTATAATTATTTACTAAAAATTCCAATTGAATTTTACAAATAGAATTTTGAAATGAAATTATTTGATTATTTTTTCCTAGTGGAATGTTTTATTATTAAATTACATTGAAATTATATAATATTATATTTTTAATTCATTTATTGTAATTTTTATGTACACCTTTGAATGTATTTTCTAGAATAATTTTTTGATGATTTTTTTTATAAAATTATAATAAATTTTTTGATGTTGATATTTTTATTAAAAATTATTTTTATGAATTTTATTTGGTTTTTAAAATGTACCAATAAGATTTTATTAATAGGCATAGAAAATTATTAATTATTTTAAAATATTTAAAAATATATTTTAAAAGGATAATATTATTTTTAAAATATTATAACAATTTAAAAATTATTATTTTTAAAAATTATTTTTCACTTCATTTTGAATTGTATTTTACATTATTATTTCCAACATAAAAATAAAAATTATTGTTTTTTTAAGGTTTTGAAAAATTACTATGCAATTCTAGTTTGAAAAATTCTTTTTTTACATTAATAAAAAAATAATTATTTTTTAAAAACTATTGATAATCCTTTTTAGGGTTTTGAATATTATTTTTCCAATTTTAATTAATTCAATTATGAAATATTTTTTTAGAGTATAATTACAAGATATTTATTTTTTGTAAAAAATACATAACTATAAATCTATAAAATATTTATTATATGAATAAACAATTTATTACTTTCATGTTTTTCAATTTTCTAAAGTCTTATAATTTATTTTTTACTTCAATTTTATGTTTATCATAGCTATACACTACTAATGGTATAACCAAGTTATGAAAAATTATCTTACAATCTTATTTTTCTTACTTATTTTAATCAAATACATGATAGCATTCCCAATATACGTGATGTTATAGTTAAATAGGTTAACGAGTAGTGATAACTATTAGTTTGGTAAACAAGGGTTTGAATGGATTTTTTATCTTCTGTTTATTTCAGGAATGAACATTTAAAATCCCTAAATCAAGGTTTTTCATTTATTCATGACCCCATTTAAAGGTGATCAATTTCATTTAATTATCAGTTTTAAATACAGAATTATTGAATCATTTATATGTCAGAGTTCACCATAAAGTCATGCATCAATATTCTCCACCATATCACCAACATCCCCTTCTCCACCAATGTGAACAGAAGAAGAAACCAGCCCATTCTCTAGTCCTCCTTCTCCCAGATCATCTCCCCTCTCTTGATCAAGCCTATTTTTTCCTCTTCTAGGTCCAAGGCATTCCCTTCTTGGACGAATTTGAATAAATAATATACTTAATCTAGGTATTATAAAAAATATGTAAATGTGGATTTTATAAAAAAATGGATACACACAACAATAATAAAAATAAGTATGCACACTAAATAGAGTGATTGTAGAAAAAAAAATAGGATGCATCCATATTTTATTTCTTCAATTCATATGATCATACAACATATACCACAAACCCTATATTTGGGGATAAAAACACACAGAAAATGGTAGAAATATAGATGTAAGTAAAATTCCACCACTTGGTGTAGTAGATTCCTTACAAATAACATAAGAAAAAACATCAAGCATCACTTTTCTGAAGAGAACAAGCCTTATCTTGACTGTGGATAGTTGGGGCCATCCAAATTAAAATAGGTTTATCTTTCCAACTCCCCTCCATAATAATATTTTTCTTATGACCCAGATATTTGGATCATCTTTCTTCACATATCTGAATGAATGATCAATGGAAGAAATTAATTCACCATAGTCAATGCTTTTATACTTATGGTAGCTTTTGGTGGTGTAACATAAAATATATTTACTCATCAATCACATTACAATACATTTAATTATATTTAGATTCCTTGAAGATAACTGAATCACAAGTCTCTAGGAGATAATAAATGTTTACATATTCCTATATTGGGTCCATTATCTCTTATAAATATGAATGGGTTCAAATTTTTTTGGGAAATATATGAAATGGTTCTTGTTTTATGTCTTCATATGTTGGGGTAAGTGAAGAATATTCTATTGATTCTTCAACTCTTTATTCCTCTTTTTATTCTTCTTCACTGGCTTCTTTATCTTATAGAGTGTGTCATACCACTCTTAAATCGTCATATTTAATCCATTTCTATGTCTCTTTTTCATCTAAGATTACATCTCTACTGAATAAAATCTTATTGGTGATGGGATTATTTAAATGATATACAATTTTCAGTCTCCATATCCCATAATGGGATAATTCACTCATTTATCCTCAATATTTCATTATTTTTTATCTAGGATCCTAACATAGGAAATGGAACAAAAAACTACAATATGTATTACAATTTTATTGTTATTACATAAAAATTAATGTGGGTTGTTGGCTTTAGGATTTTTTAGGAATCTATTGAGTAGTTACACTTCACACAAATTTTCTTCATCCTAGAAAGTCATAATAAATCCTTTGTCTTTCATCAAGATTATTTATATTTTGAGAACTATCCAATTTTTTTGACTACTCCATTGAGTTGAGGTGTGTAATTTTGTTTTTATTGGTGTTGAATTCCATGTTTCATTAGGTACCCTTGATAAACATCAGAGGTGTACTCCCAAACATGACCATATCACAATGTGTGTATGTGATGGTTGCATTGATTTATCATTATCACCTTGATTTTTTTGAAGACAACAAACACAAAAAAATTAATTTTGAGAAAATATATCAATGTTTTCATATTCTAATTTTTAATTATTGTCATAAAGTACCTCCCATGTCTTTTTATTTTGGATTCAATGGAACATACACATCAGTTTGGAATAACTTTAGTGAATTAGAATAATTCCAGTTGACCTTCATTATAAAGTTATATATATTTTATTTATTAGAACACATATTTCAACTATTTTATTTGGATATATAATTCTTGGATGTCTAATCACCATATTTTTTATTTCTAATAATCTAAATTTGTTTAAAGATTAAATTCCAAAACATGAGGTTCCATATCCAGTATTTATCATAACATACTATCATCAAATATTGTGGTACACTGGGTTGGATCATTAGTGGAAACATGTGGTTATTCATGATCAATCCATATCTGAATGGCCTAAATTTTACATCAATAATAACCATTTGTTTATTTTTTAGGGTTATGTGAATTTTTTTTCCAATAATTTTTGTAGACACAATGTGTTATTCTTAATTCTAGATACATATTAGACTTCTGAGATGAAATCATGATGTCCATATGTTTTCATGATTAAAATATGTCAACTTCCTTAGAGAAATATTATTTAGAGATCACCAAATTAAATATTTCCTATAACCCTATCATCTATCTTTGTAAATAAGGTCTTGTGACCTGTCATGTGTTTGATAGCTCTAGAGTCAAGAAACCAAATACCATGATTTTGAGTTAATGTTTCTGCCATCAATATATGAGAATCTCCAAATATATCACCTGATTTAGATACATGTTCCTCCATTTTTTATTCTCCATGGGTTGTTTTTTCCAACATTCATTATTATAATGTCTGTATAATTAAAAATTATATTATTGACCACTTCACATTTCAATCAAATATTGACTGTTGAATCAATTCATTCTTCCTTATCCTCATTCTAATGGAGTATAAATTTGATATCCATGACCTCCTCAATTTATGATTCCTCCACCACATCTTCCTCTTCATGGATTAGATTCTTATCCATTGAATAATTTTCCTTTACATCTTCAAAACTTCCACCCTTTCTCCTTTTCGTATTTCATATGAATCCTTGATTATAGGGATTTATCCACTCCATTGGTATCTCATCAATTATTAGCCTTTAGTTTGTGGGATTTGAGATATCCCATGCGTTATTTGATAGAAATAATATATAGTTTTTTTCTATTCTAGGGGACTACTATCTAATAAAATTTTTGATATACGTATCGAAAATTTTTCACACATACCTGCATGTTGGAAATATATTCTCCATTTATTCACATTTTGTTCAACACAATCATTACATATGCATGATACTCAGAAATGGTTTAATAATAATTCCTAAAATGGACGCAAACTCAACATGTATAGATTAATGTGTATGCACTTTACTCTATCATCTCCTTGGAATGGTTTGAATTTTTTTTCTAATATATCCTTTTATTATTTTTATGAAGAAATTATATTTAATGTGGATTTATCAAGCTATTAATAGAAAATGGTTTTGTACTTACAGTAACAATTTCATTCCACATGAATATATTCCCTTTGAATATTTAGAAGAATAACATCTTTCATATAAGATTATATCATATTGTAACCATCCTCCACAATGAACATGAAATATTGGGTCCCAAGGAGCACTCAAATTTGGACTCACCACTTATCATATTTTTCATTCATTAACTTTAGGATCAATTCTTGTGAAATACCATTTTCCATAAAGATTCAAAATTATTTTCATGTTAAAATGGCATATTTAGACTTCTATTTTCTTAGGTAGTTCGCAAACTGCTATTTTTTTAGCAGTGATTTGTGCAAATTTTTTCCCTCAATATAAAAATTAATATAGTAGATAATAATTATTTTTTGTAGTAGGATGGAAGAGGAGGAATGAAAGGATTTTTGGAAGAAAATTATTTTTTTATGATAGGTGTAGGCAAAGTGGGTGAGGAATGGTGATGGGAGTAAGAAATAATAATGAGAATTAAATTTTTTTTTCAAAAATTTGAGAGAGGCATGGTGGAAAAAGGAATATATATATATATATATATATTAAAATAGGTAATAGATAAAAAAGAAGCATACAATGTGGAAAATGGTAAAATAAAATCAATTTTTTTTTTGAAAATTTCGGATTCCAAACACATGTTGGGAAAAAAATAAATTAACCAAGATCATTATAGTTAATATTCCTCTCTCCACTACTAAAATAGATCGGTAACAGACATGACAAGCCCTTCTCTCGATATATCTCACTGTCAAATGATTTTATACCACTGATGGTAGATTTTATAGTACAATGGAGGCACACAATTGTAGTTAATATAAAGATACAAATCACTATATGTGATTGAAGATAAAAATATAAATAGAAAGAAACCACATTTTTTTATTCCATTCAGAGATTTTAAAATGCATACAACATACCCTATTTATTATGATAAAAACACAAAAGAATGATATAAAAATAGATTGAAATGAAAGTCTACATTTTTGTGTAGTAAGATCCTCCAATGTATATGAATCAAAAAACATCGATAATCAAATTTGTGAAGTTTCCCAGACACCATCACAATAGTAGATAGTTGGTTCCATCCAAAGAAAAATACTTTAATCATTCCAACAATGTCCACTTGTCCCCATTCCTCAAGTTGGGTGTGTTCATAGTACCACAGTGGATACACTTCCATTGCGGATCATCGACCATAGCCCCACCCCCTCCATGATTACCAACCCTATGCAATTATGGTTTTATATGGGCTAATGTTAACGAAAATCATTATGGGAAGGGACCAGAAGGACCTTTGTGATGTTAAAGAGGATGTGTTATACAATATACACACTTCTTTTCTACCTATAGAGAGCCAATAACCCACTCCTATGTTTGTGTAGTGTAAGTCTATAGTAAAAATATAAATTTAAATAGAAGAAGAAAATGGAAGCACATATGGATTTACAAAGTTTAACAATGTGCCTATGTCCACAAATTAAAGAGGGGCAGTTTTATTTCATTTATATAGTTAATATTTCATTGTCTCATAGGTCACATAGTTTATAATTAATGGGATTTAATACTATTATATAGATAAAATAAAATATCTTTGTCAACGATTATTGGGTAGAACATAAACCCTTGAAAAAATTCATCCACACCGCTAGCTACTGTCCATCACGTCAGCTTTACACCAAGGATAAAAACTTATTTCTAATAGAATACTCTTACACTAAAAATTTATACTTTTATTGGGAGTTTCCCCCAAAAATCTCCCCCAAAGGACCAATTTTTTGTAGAATCAACATCATCTTCTCCTTGTAGGAATCCATATTCTCTTTCAGTAGAACCATCATTATCATGTCTTCCTTATAATCACTGGTTTGGATTTTCTCAACTTTTAAAAATCTTTCTTCCAACACATTTTATATCCAATGATATCAAACATAAATGTGTTTGGAAGTGGAAGGAAATTACTGGTTCATTCTTATATGAATACCACTATGACTATCACAATAGAGAATACAATTTTCCTAACTCTGTCCTAGCTCCTATAGTAACTTATTCATCGACAACATATCCTTATATCCTAAATTGACCTTGACATACTCTAATTATGTGGTAGAAAAGGAAAATGAGTTTTTAATTCATTATTTCCATGAGAATTCTCCACCATTAAATGATATATGGTACCCAGATATGGATTTCCTAGTATCTACATCTCTAACCATATCTGCATCCGTTTATCATTTTAATTTTTTTATCACCACCAAAACATAAACTATGACTAGATGTACATTATAGATACCTAAATATCCATTTAACTACTATTAAATGTTCCTTTATTGTATGTTATAATAACATAGTCAAAACGCCAAGAACATGATCAAAATCTATTCCTGTACACAATATTTCATATATTATACTTCCAACTACTTACTGATAAGGATATTTTTTCCATCATTGAATTCCCGTTCACTGTTTATGGAATTTAACTTTTTGTAAGCCTAAAATTACTCACAAGTGGAGTGATAAATTTTTTCTCCTTGATCATATAGAATCCTTCTAGAACCATCTCAGTGTACTACTACTGTCATATCCAAATATTGTGATTCCTCCAGTCATAAGTAATCATCATACAAAGAATCTGAGTAGTTTATCCTAAGTCATTAATTTTGAAAGGCTTGATCAGATTCTTCTTCAACCTTCAAATATTGGTGATATCTCTACCAGTAATCAATATATCATCACCATAAAGCAATAAGATAATGAAATCCTCATTAGAAGTCATCCTCCTATACTGATTTTTCTCCATGAATGAGTTAAATTTCTGGTACCATTTCCTCAGTGCGAATTTTAAACCATATAACCCTTTTTATATTTTTATACCATATTTCCATAAACATTAACCATAAATCTCTCTACTTCTCCATCTATATCTCCTAATCATTATTAACACGTAAGAAAACTATATTTATATCTAGTAGAATGTAGAAGCTCACACTAGCCACCAATCAAGGAAAAATTCTGAGAGGAGACATTTTAACTATAGGAGAAAATATTTCATCAAATTCAATACCATTCTACTCACTGAATCCTATTATAAACACTCTAGATCTATAGAGTGGCTGTGATATTCCAGCTTCTACATTTATTTTTTATACCCAATGGTTCTTAAGTTTCAATTTTCATGCGTAAAATCTACCAAATCAAATGTACGGTTCTTGTGAAAGTATCACATATATTCTAGAAAGGCCTTATTCCATTCCATCTTATACAAACTCTTAATTTAATAATTATAACTATTTGTATCTCTAAACTTGTTGATAATCACACACTCATGTGTTTAGAATCTATAAGTTGGTTATATTTATAGGGTGGATGTCCTCAACTATTATTTGAGGGGAATCTATTATGGAATATAATATGATGAAGATATTTCAGCCTATGGAGACATATTACCTATTGGTAATGTATCATCAGTGTTACATATCTATATCACACTATCAAGTAATGATGGTGATGAGACTAGTTTTAGATTGTGTGGTGTTTCCTTAGACTCCAAATTCAATGCATTTTATAGCTTCTCAAGATCATCAATTGTCTGATCCTCAAGAAACACTATATATATACTACCGACAATCCTTCTACTAATAGTATGCCAGATTAAATATCCATACTCCTCATGAGAATATCCTAAATAGGTATGATACTTTACATTTCTATCTAGATTTCCTGCTCATATTTTAGGATGTGAATAAATTCCATGCATCCTAATACTCTCAAATGTTTCTATGAAACATATTTACCTTTCCAAACCATTTATCGAATATCATAGTTCAATAGAACTGATGGAGAGAGGTTGATTGGATCAATTGTGGCCCCCCATTTCCTTCCCCCAAACGGTTTTTGGAAACATCACGTATGAATCTCCCACAAATTGTACTTTTCATCCACTCGAGAACATCATTATTCGGAGGTTTATTTAGTACTGATTTTTGTAGCATGATGCTGAAACTACTGTAGTAATCCTCAAATAAACCATAGTACTCTCGTCCATTTTCTTCCTGCATTAAATTTAACCATCCTACATTTTTTCTTTCCACATTCAATTTAAATTGATTGAAAACATAACACACTTGATCTTTAGTTTTCAATGAAAAAGTCCACACTTTTATAGAATGATCATATATCATGGTAACAAAATAAATAGGACCTCTCATTTACTTAGTTCTTGTCATCTAGACATCAGTGTGAATCAAATCTAAAATATTTTCTTTTCTTGATGGAAAATAACCACGAAATGATACTCAATGTTTTTTCCATGATGCAATCAATAGATGTATCCAAATGTGTAAATTGTATTCCTAGAAATATATCCTTTATGGAGATCATTCTAACTCACCTCTCACCCATATGACCAATCTAAACTTTCCAAAATTCAATATGAACAACCTTTATAGATGCATAGACTTATCATCTAAATGTTCTGGTATCTATATGATAAAGAGAAGTATCATTATTTCCTTTATCAATTATTAATTTACCTTTGGTAATCTTACATTTCCCATCAACAAAGGATATGAAATATCCATAATCTTATAAAATTTTAGTTTCTATCATATTGAAGAGAATATCATGAACATGTCTTGCATCCTTCAATAGTAACTTGCATCCAATATTAGTCTTTAAAAAAATATTACCAAAACTAGTGATTTTAGATGTGCCATCATTTCACATATTCACATGTCTAAAACTCCCCAAAGTGTGAGATGAGAAGAAATATCTACTAGTGGTGACATGGTAAGAGGGAACCAAATCAATCACCCATATTGAGTCTTGGATTACAAGATTGAGCTAATTATTTTCCTTAGCAATAACGATATCTTCTTTGGAAATTAAAACATCATTACATTGGGTCTTACCTTCCTCATTCATCAACTATTCCTTTATCCTTCTATAATCCAAGATGAACTGTTTGGGACTTCCACAGTGGTGTAACTTCATGTTATATCTCAATAGGGATTTTGATCACTTACTTCTTTGTATACATGGGTCATAGGGTACTCTTCCTCTCATTCATCCATTCTATTTCTTCTTTTTCTATCTTTTAGTTACAATAGCCTCAGATTCAGGTGTATATACCTTGTATTTACTTATAGAGTCTTCAGTAAATATTCTATATTTCACTATATTGATGGTGAGAGTTCCTAGAGTTTAATTGCTAACTGAAAAAATTAGTGTGTCCCACATATTTGGAAAATAACTCAACATAAAAAGTGCCTAGAAATCATCATCAATCATATTTTTCATGGAATTAAACCGATCAATGGTACCTTGGAGCTTACTCATGTACTCTGATAAATTGTTCTGGTGTTTTTACATCAAGTTTACAAGTCATCATATCAAGTTATAATTGTTCTTCTTGGTTTTTTGCATATATATTTTTCAATTTTCTCCATAGAATGGAAGCATTGTGTTCATCTGAAAGTTTTTGGAAGATAATTCTGTCGATCCAATATTTGATTTGGGTAGTGAATTTTTTATTTACCATTATCCACTCCGCCTTGACTAGTTGGGTACTGGTTGATGTCTTCTCACCTTATTTTGTGCTTGTTGAGGATTCCTCTATTTTCACTACAGTGGGATTAATGGTCTCCACTACTACTTTCTAAAGATCATTATAATTAAAAAGGTTCTCCATTTTGGGATTTCATATGTCATAACTAAAAGTGGAAAGATTAAAAATATTATCAGTATATTTTTCTATTAGTATGTTGAGAATCATAAAAGTACAACTGCATGGATGTGTTCAAAATGATCGAAAAATCTGGAAATGTCTCATGGATTTCTCAAAAAGGACTCTGATTGGACAAGATATTTCCAAAATATTCCTGACGGTCTAGATCAACTGATGTTATGGTGATAACATGGCTCACCAGAACAATCACCAAAACCCATCAGAAAGAAACCACCGACATGAAAATTACGTTCTTCTCCAACAAGGGGGTATTGTAGAACTTAGGGTTTGACCAAAACTTTGAATGCCTATACCAGCTTCATTTCATATCCATTTTTCATGGTTTTCATTATTGTAATCATCTCACTTAGCTCCTAAAATAAATATACTTGAATATTTTTTTTGACCACCTTCAATTTTTTAGTCACTAGAAAACGGTTCAATAGCCTCATAGTTAAATCCCATATGCCATTGATGAAAATTTTTATGGGTAGGATAAGTATTTGGTGATGAAATAAACCTAAAAAGATGAATAAAATAGAAGGAAACGCGCATTTACATGGTTCAATAGTGTTCCTTCATCTAGGGGAAAAATAAGGATCCATTCTATTTCTTCTCTCAAGATATTATGTTGTAGGATCACAAGTTACATAGTTTAAAATTCATGGAATTGAATCATATTTTTAAAGGGAATAAAATAGGGTTGTCAATGGTTGTTGGGTAGATCATAAAACCTGGAAAACATTCATCCATACCACCGGCTACTATCATTCACATCTATTTCCCACCAAGGACGAAAATTCTATGTTGAAAAAAGACCATTCCTCCATATATTTCTCCCTTAACATGGAGTTCCCACCGCACCCTTACATGATCAATGTCCTGCAAGCCATGAACAATGAAATAATAGTGTGATGGGATCCACCATTTAACAATGATTCCATTGAAGTGTATAGTTTTATGACCTTTGTGGATAAAAGATATTATAACTCATGGTAGGATAAAAATATAGTTTAACGTGAGCTTCTAAATTAGATTATGGGACAAATATCCCCACTAGATCTAACACCTTGCATAAAAAACACCTGATATAATGCTGAGTTCCATGTACCTACAGGATATCGTTGTGGGTGATCAAGGGAGGAGGTGATACCACTACTATAGTGGATGGGGGTGGGGAGTTGGGGGAGACACATTGTAATGACAGAAGGATACAATATATGAAATGAAACCTAGTTATTGAGTATCCATAAGAGGGTAACCCCAGTTTCAACCCCAAGATGTATTCAAATAATTCCAATAAGATACTCCAACTATAAGTCTCCGACCAAGTAGTGAAGGTGTGCTGGAAGCTTCTATTAAGAAACACTGCTTCTAAAGAGAACACCATTAAAGGCATTCATGAATTTATTTTGAAAACATTCCCTTCATTGCCTCCATGGAAAGCTAGAACCCCACCACCTCCATGATCAACTATATGTATGTTGATAATTACCCAACAATAGTGGGTAGGGTGGAAATGTTAATCAAAAGATCTGCAGGAAGGAACTTCATGGAAGGCCACTAGAGGGACCTTTACACCTTTAATGGGGTTGCATTATACTATTTCTATTGGGCTTGATTGACAAAATTGATTCCCAGGACATAATTGATTTGGAAGCAACCCATTTATTATATAAAGAAAATTGTTAATGTATAAATTTATCTCAACACTAATGGATGAGTTTTCCCAATATTAATGGAGAGTTATTTCACAATATTAATGAATGGTAAAATTATTGTTAGCTACATTAATTATATATATGGAATTAGAGTCTATATAAATGGATGCAAGAAAATTTGTTTAGTGTGACTGAAGAGTGGAATACATGACACAATAAAGAAGGAGGTATATCACCTTCTGGGGAAGCCAACACTGGCACACACAAATCCCAACATGTGGTATCAAAGAAAAAGGAAAAGGTCAAGACTTTCTAGGATGAATACCAGGAAGAGGGATCCCAAAGATTTGATGATCAAACAATGTTGGTAGAACATATTCCAATGATCTAGGTAGAGTTATGGAAGATGGAAATTCTTGTAACATAGATAATGAAGCTCATTGAATGAAAGTGATGCTGCTACTCTCCTGTGGATGTAGTATGAAATTAGAAACCACATATTTCTATTGTGCATTGTTTTTTCCTCTATTCATGCATGCATTTTTTGTTTCCATGTTTTTATTTTCTGTTGTGAATGATAACATTGGGAGGATTGAAAACAGATGCATGGACAACTCGATGTTGTTGTAGGGGTGCATGTACTTCCCATTTCTAGATATCAAAGTAGTGGTAGATCCTCTGATGAAAGTTACAAACTTTTGGGTTTAGGATTCAATCTCCAACACATGATATCAAAGGAATATTGAAGTTTTCGGTTGTAGAACATGATATAAGGAATACAGTTTAGTAGTTTATCAGGGACTTGAATTCAATTACTGGAAGATGACGGGGGTACCAGAGTTTTATATAGGATATTGAGATTCCAATTGACCTTCATGAGTCATTAGGAATGTTCCATTGTTAGTGATAGTCAAAGCTAGGTATAATACTGCTATATTTCCTTAGGTTAGGTGGTTTAGTAGGCATCTGGAAGAATGACACTAGAATATGGTGATGGTATCATTGGTGTTTCTAGAATATCAAAAGTCTCATTGGGTTGAGGTGTCATGTAACATGTTTCATTCATTAGGAGACATTTTGATCGTGGTGGAAGGATACTAAAATTATAGAAAGAAATAGAAATATAAGACCATGATAGAAAGAAACCAAGTATTATTTTGGAAGTTTAATTTAGGTGAAATTTGACTCAAGTTCTCAGAAGTATATGTCAGATAAAACTGTCATTTTCAATGCAATTATCTGATTGTGGTTCTAGAAGACTTAGGAAGAACTATTTCAATGTAATCCTGGACGATTGAAGTAGAAGGTAGTGGATAACCATGTATGCACTTCTGAATAATGTTGAATATAAGTTTTACCTATTTCAATATTGGTGAGAGCATGAGAATAGTCAGCAAATGGGAGATTATTGGACTAAAAAAACGATTCTTAGGAAATTATTGATTTGTGTCCATGAAATTTATTGG
The DNA here is from genome assembly GCA_963277665.1 of Viscum album. Classification (NCBI taxonomy): domain Eukaryota; kingdom Viridiplantae; phylum Streptophyta; class Magnoliopsida; order Santalales; family Viscaceae; genus Viscum; species Viscum album. The sequence continues at coordinate 46,411,736 of OY728162.1, forward strand.
AGAAATAAAATTAATAATGGAGAGATTTATGTCAACTTTAATAGTGGAGTTTCACACAAAATTATTGAATAGTTAATTCTCAATATTAATGGATGAAAACATTAATGTTAGCTACATTAATTTAATATATAGGCTTAATGTATATATAAATGGTTACAATGTCATTTTTTGAGTATGAATAATGAATATAAGACAAGTCTTGACAAAGGAGAAGGTGGATCACATTAAAAAGAATCCAAACTGGGAACACCCAAATCCCAAAATGTGGTGTCAGAGCCAAAGATGGAGGGAAAGACCAGAAAGGGAGGAAACTAGAAGGAGGGATCCATAAGATGTGATGAATGAATGATGTTGGTGGAACATCTTCCAGTGATATCGGTATAGTTAAAAAAGATGGAAATTATTATTACCTAGATGTTTCACCTATTTGAATCAATGTTATGATTGTCTTCTCCCATGGATGTATGATGAAAGTATGAACCCCATAATCCTATTATGCATTTTTTTACTTTTTCCTATCATGATTATTTCTTATTGTGTAATTATTCATTGCTAAGAATAAAGACCTTGGGAGGATTAGAACCAAATGCAAGGAAGACTTAATGTAGTCGATGCCATGCCTGGACTTCCAGGATCCAAAAACCAAAGTCACAAGGGATGTTCCAAGGAATGTTCTCTTCTTATTTTCTGGGCTACAATCCCCAACAGTATTCACCCATCTTGCAACCACCCCTGGTGAGACATGACACCCAACTGTGATCAAAAGACCTCAAGTAAAAAACTATGCTATGCGGGTGTTCATGGAGATATCATTAGTCAATGACATTATAGGAGGGAACATATTTGGACCCAATATAGATTAAAACTATTATAACACATATGAGGAGATGAATTGAGTATACAATTTTATTTCCATATAAAAGTACACACCGACACATCCTGCTTGATCCAACACATCTCATCCCAAACCCCCAAAGGAATGGAATCAGTGGTCAAAGTAACAACATGATATGGTGGTAATTAATCGTGAGAGGCTGTGAAAAAACATGAAAACCCCATAATGGTAGAAGGGGGAGTAGGGGGGATTCTTTGAAACACGCGCATTTTGAAATCCAAGAATGGAAACTTGTTTATTGAGAACTGACGGATGGGTACCCAGAGCATAAATTGGGCAACTCATTCAAACTGCTCTATGAGGATACTAAAATGAGGTAGTATGGGGCATTGGGGTAGAATGAGAAGCAACAAAATATTGTCAGATGTCATATTATTCCGTAATTGTAGTTTGGTGTCATCTCATTTTGGGTATGTGTTTTAATAGAATTATTAATCATATATAATCTATCATTTTATTTTCATAATGTTCCCATGGTAAGAATGAGAAACTAAATAATAATTTTTAAATAGTAATTTATACTAATAGTAACAAATAGTAATTTGAAATATATGTTATTAAATTTTAATTTTATATAGTATACCTATTTATAACTAAAAAAATTAAATTTATTAAATTTTAGATATATTTGATATTAAATATTTAAAAATATTATCATTAATAATATTATTTTTTATTACATACTAATATTAATTAACAATAATTAATAATTAATAAAAATTTGTAATAATTAACAATATTTAGTAATAATTAAAAATTAAACTAAAAAAATAATAAGTTATAAGATATTATTTTTAATATTTAATATTAATTTATAAATAAGTATTGAAAATTATTAAATTATTAATTTTAATTATTTATTAGTTAGAAATAGCTTGTAAAAATATATAATTATTATTTTTAAATTTATTTATAGATATATATATAATGATTAATAATAAGTTTTAAAAAACTAATAGTAATAATTACTAATAGGTAATGATGATTAATATATTATTAATGTTTATTTTTCATTACATAGTATTCAGAAAAATTAATTACATAATAATAATAATAATAATGGTTACATAAAAATAATAAAAAATAATTGATAGTAAATAATAATATCAAATTAATGTAATATTTATGATAAAATTATAATGAAAATAACACATATAAATATAAGTATAATATTAATTAATTTAGATAAAATAGAAATATAATTTTATATTAGAGGAATATGACATAAATATTATATATATATATATATATATATATATATTAAGTGATATTTTCAAATGGATTTAAGAAACACAGAAATGATTTTAGGATTTTAAAATTTTCAGTTATCGGATGCGTTGAGGGATTCAACACATTTCTTCACAAAGTAATGAAACATGTTTTGAAGCATCTACAACATTTCAAAAAAAAACATAACTTAAATTTTCTACCATAATTTTAAAAAATAATCAATTTTATTTAAATTTTTTTAACTATTATTTATAAATATATTATTTTTTTAAAAAAATTATATTTTTATATAGAAACAAATTAATAAAAATTATAATTATTATATTCTATAGAAATGAATTTTCTTAAAATATATTTATGAAATTTAATTAGTTTAAAAATGTTTCTAAAATTATTTGATAATTATAATAAATGTAGAAAAATGATTGAAATATCAAATAGTTTAAGTCAAAGATAACATATAAATTTAATATGTATTATTAATTTTTATCTTTTTCTCAAATGGGTGTCATCCCATAGTCCAGGGTATGAATTGGATGCCCATATCAAACTCATCAACCTCCACAATGTTGTGGATTCTAAAGACCTAGAGGGGATCTTCATCATATAGAATAATCTTGATTGTCTTCTACTTTTTTTTGAGATTGATTGGGAGAAGGTGAATTTGTTACCTCTAGGATGTTAAGATGTGATAATGGATAACTTGATCTTTCTATCATTGTATATGTGGAAGGAACTATCCTATCATAATAAATACCCAAGATCTATTAAATTTCAGTCATAAAAGGTGATGAGAATGACATCTGGTATGAACTAGGATATTTAACACCATGTGAATGTAGTGGATATCCTGATAGAAGATTTGGATCTCATGCCTACTGTACACATGAAAAACCATTTGAGGCATGTCTGCTAGTTGGGATTCATGTTTTGGTGAAATAGGTGAGGTCACATGTGTAGCTCGATGTGTTCTAAGTTATCTTCATTGTGGATCATCAACATCAAAATATGTATAAGGATGTTTTTGAGTAGGAATATATTCTCTCTCTGGTGGATGATTGAATATAATATCATATACAAGACCAAGTGAAGGTAACATGTCATTAATTACATCATGGTACACTTATTGAAAGAATATCGTTCCCTCCTCAGGATTATATATCAGTATGATATGATTTAGTTGAGTATGTTATAAAAATATCAAGCTAAAGTAACAGAAAATATAAAAAATAAATTAATATAAATTTGTTGACTTTTGAGATCCTTGATCCCTCTATCATTTCAAATAAGTTACAACATAGATTTCACTCTATACCATTGTGATTTCTAGAATTTCTATGAAATATTGAGTCACATTTTAGGTGTTTCCATAATGCTAAACATCACATTTTTGTCCCATATGTCAATATAATATTCATGCTCCCCCCTTCACTTAACATCCATTCTCCTTGTTAGATTCAAGGAATGATGCATTGGAAGCTATCTCGATGCATGTGGAAAATGTTGAACACATCCCAAGTAACAATTTACTCTATCTGGTTGGTGCCACTCAATATAATTAAATTGTGTGAGAGGCATTGTAGCACTGTCAACATCAGTCCCAGTAGTGTAGTATGCATGAATCATTTCAAAGAGACCTTAATACAACTTACATGATATCTAAAATGATATATGAGGTTCGTTAAAATATTTTTTTATTATTTGTTTAAAATAATTAGATTATGAAATTGATTAATCAATAAAATAATATATATACTTAAATTAGTAGGTGGAAGAATATCCGACATGAGACTATATGATTCAAAAAATTTCCTTAGTGCCCTGAATTATCGAGGTTTTTTATTCCACTTATAACATAAAATATGGAATGTGATTTAAAAAATAAGAAATTTAGTAAAATATAACATATATTTTCACCATAAAACTGTAAATATGAGTGATATTTATAGCATCCATGTGAAGTATCATAGATCCCATATATGGGACCCTCGAGGTCAGTAATAATAGGGTCCCAAGGAGGGATGTGATCCCATGCCTACATCTAATGAAGGATGAAAGATCTCCAGATACCACTATTATATGTTCATTATACAGTTTTTTATGATTTATATTTTTATTCCAAGAATGAAGATTCCGAGTTTTATCCACTAGCCTGATTGATATCTTCAAGTAGAAAAAAATACATTATTTAAACATGAAATATCGAGTGATCAACACACACTATACCTCTAATGGAATGAAAGATATATGCGCAGATTTAACTCCTGATAGTCTACACATCACCATCATTGGGTAAATGTGTTATGTGAATGTCATGTCTCCTCATATTTAGATTACTGTAATCTATATCTATATCATCCATTATAATGTATAGGTTTAGCGATCGATGTACAAGCACAGTTCCACCTCTATGAGTGGTTTCTATAGCTATAACACCATGAATAAGTAGAGAAAGCATAAGTGCAGCATCCTCAAGGGTGACAGTCATCTCTATCTTGGGAATGTGTAATGTGTGAGTCTCATTTATCCATCTATCAGTGAGTGAAACAAGTATATGATGATCAATAAATGTAGATATAATGATCCCATTCAAACCATCACATCATAGGTATGGGATAATAGCAAGTGGTGGGGGAATGTGAGGATAGGGTTCCACCATATACATACAGAATCATCGAACCCCATAACCTATTGGCACCTCACATTAAGCATATAAATACACCTTAATGAGTAGAGTTTCATCCAATATCTAAATGAAAAAAATGAAAAACTATTAAGTGAAATAGATAAAAAATATTAAGTAAAATAGATAAAAATTATTTTTTCTATATGGTTTGTAAATTTAAAAATACAGTTTTAATTAAATACATAGAAATATTTATTTATAGAATTGATTTATTATATCAAAATATAAAATATATGTATATATTTAATAATACATAACTCTATAATATGAAAAATGTAAAATTTAAACACCATAATATCCATATAAATGTAATACCTGACAATAAATTTAGTCTCTATAAACAAAATATATGATGATCTCCTTAAATTTGGTTGAAATTCCATCAAATGTTCAAAAATTAATGTACCCCAACAAAAAACATGATTTTAATGACCTTCCAAACCTTTTTCGACCTCTAAAGAATGCTGAACTAGGCCCCCGAATTCCTTAAATCATACATCCTTTCAAATCATTTATTTGATATATGGTAGATCTCAAATATACACCCTAATCAAAAGCTAAGTTCATTTGAAATTCATGTATTGTTTCCAAATTATCATTGAACGTTCATTAATTTATAAAATTGTTATGCCATCCAATTATTATTAAACCACTGTTTGTAAATAATAATTAGGAAATTATTAATTAATATGAATTTTTAATATTTTTGTAATCTATTTCTCACTAAATATCATATATATTAATTTTAAATGCATATATAATCTAATAGAAATTATATTTAATAATATATATATATATATATATATCTATAAGGATAAATTTTTTTATTTATTAATATAATATTTTTAATGATACATATTATTATAAAATATACCATTTTGTTAGTGAAAAAATAGTGGTGATAGAGAAAATCCTTTATCTATGCTAAAAAAGTGTCAATAAAAGTGATATTTATTAGCGCTTTTAGCTAGCATTGAAAAGAAACCCCCTTTAACAACATTTTCTTAGCACTGATAATGGATAGTGCTTGATATTGTGTGATCTATAGTAGTTTTAAATCATATTCAATTGTATATAAATATGTGTATATAAAATAATATATATATACAAGCCCTTTTTAATGAATACATGACACTAATAAAGGGAAACCATTATTATCACTAAAAAATTAAATATAAAGGTATCCCTTTATTAATGTAATTTAATTCCCTCATTAAGGGAGTATTTTTATTAGCAAATTTTTTAAACATGAAAAATTGTTTTCATTACTAGAACTTCTGTTTATTAGCAATTAAATCTCTACAATTATGAACATTTTTTATCACTGATAAAGGGTGGTGTTGAATAAAGAGGAATCTATAGTATTATATGGTCCACTATGTTATAGCAATCAATTATGGCCTTTGAAATTAATTATTTATGGGCCATTAATCATCATTTTAGTAGATTAATTTTATTGATAGAGAATGTTGGGGTGGGTTATTGTTGAAAAAACCCACAATAAAAACTAAGTCCCCTATACTTGATAGGAAATGAAAACACATCATATAATCCCCCATGTAGATTTATAGAATTTAGATATTGATTCTACATTTTTCATTGTCTTTTTTACAATGGGTGGAGATAAGTGTCAATTTTTTTTAACTATAAACATTTTCAAATATTATGGAAATAATTTTCTTAAAATTTATAAATTATGGTATCAGAGTAAGATTTTATAGCTTTACATTGCAACAAAACGAAATACACCCTCTCTTGTAAAAAAATTCCTTTTTTCGTTTTTATATGATTAAATAATTGTTTTCCACAATATTACTCACTTATTCATCATCATATTTTTTGAATATGATATTATTCAGCCTTGATTTTTCTACTGAAATTGAAAAGTTTAGAATTCTAGTATACGATTTTGATTATTTTATTGATTTCAAATCTTCATGAATTTTTTTTAAAAAACACTACATGTTAAATTCATATTTTAAATTGAAAACTATTATTCTAGAAAATAAAATTTCATTTGTTTAATAATATAAATAATTATTCACTTATTATATAAAATTAATGTAATTTAATTTATTATAATAATTAATGATTTTAATTATTTATCATTTATTGAATCTATTCATTTTCAACATTTACTTATTATAGTATACACTTGAATATATTTGTGCGATAAAGAAATATAATAATTTGAGGGCTACACTAGTTGGGATCTATATCTTCAATTTTACAGTTAAATAATTATTTAATTCTGATTTTTTTTTTAAATTTACATATTTATAATCATATTAAATAATATTTGTAAAAAGGATACATAATATGTGAAAACTAGTACCCACCTGTATAATTTCACAGGACATGATATCATGTAAATTAATGAAAACATACATTTATCTAATTAGACCAATAAAGACATGTATTATAGGAAGAGAACGAAATAGAAAATTAACTAATATTTAATACATAAAAATATAATTAGATATCTTAATCAGATATTTGAATAGTGATCAATAACATTTCATGGAAACAGAATAACATATTTTAATAGTGAAAGTAGTTTTATCTATTCAATATTTATGTTGAACTATTTTCTTAGATCCCCTGAAGTTAAAATATATTTGGAAAAATTAGTGTTGACTTTATCCATGGAATCAAATCATTCAACATCAAAAGCATGTAATTAAATTCTCTAAAAATAATATATTAAGTAACATGTCAAAATACATCCATATTATAATTGGAATAGAATATATAAATAAAATATAAATAATATAAATGGTGATATATAAACTTATAAAATATCATGTATAATTATAAATTTCTTTTAAATATAATCACCATGAAATAAAAATAATAATTATAAATATAATATCAAGCCAATGATAATTATATGAAGTTACTTTTTGTTTTCACATCCAATTTTCTTATTTTTTAGATAGAATGTAATGTGTTCATTGATTGTTTTAATCAACTTATGGAAACATTGACACAATAAAATTATAAAAAACTATTTCATTAAAAAATACCTACATTATCATGAATGTTATGTATTTCTTGAGGGGGTACAAGCAAAAAAACATTGTTTTTAGAATTCAATAACTGTATTGATTCTGAAACTACCAAATTATAAAAATCAAATAGTAACTAAAAACACAATTATATAGAGAGTAATTGAATAAAAGTCACAAACCATGACATATTAACCATAAAAATTATTATAGAAAGGTATTCCTAAGGCCTTTTAGTGTATTTTATCTAATTTTATTCACTATGTTATCCTGGATGATGTTCCATAGATACTAAATGGTGAGATTTTAGATTTTATCCACCATTATGTTATTGCACAATGATACTATGGTTTTGAAAACATAATAAATTCTATATTCTATTAATTTATATTTATTTTATTGTGAAAATAAATCTATGGACATCATGTGATGAGACCTGGGAGGTCCGTTCTAGGAAATCATTTTGTTTGGATGTCATCATTCCATGGGGAAATTGTCATAGTATAGTTCACCTATGGTTTTATAATATTATTTTCACTATGAAAAGAATAAATAATATAATCAAAAAGTTTTTATTTAATATGGTGTTGTGTAATTGTTGTACTTTTTAGTATGTTTTTCAAGTTATGAGAGTGTATTATCCCATCCATGTTATAAAATTGACCCTCATATAAACTCTATCATATTTCCTTAATAACTTCAATTTTTGGGGGACTCCATAAAATTTTGGTATATTATATTATTCCTAGATTGAATATTTGATCAATGGTTTATAGTACTCAACTATATGTGATCCATTTTGAGACTATCCCATCCTCCTTGGTTTTATTATATGTTTCATATCCAAGGATGTTTTTCGTAGTAGTCCGGATTCAAATTTACTACCCCTATTTTTTTGGGGTGATTAGTTTTTTTATATTCAAGTTTTATTAGGTATTTCATTACAAGGGTTAGTTTTATGGTCATATTATTATACATAATCTAGAACAATGATCATTAAATCCCTTATTTCAAACTAGGATATAATAGCAATACATTCATTTTTTATTTATTGTACTAATTTTTTTACCTACAATTTCATTTTAAAAATGTTGAGGGTCAAAATTTTATGAACTTTTTTATTTTTTATCATCATGTTGTTTTAATTAATATAGAAATATTGTTTATAAATATTGATTAGACAATTTTTTCTAACTAATATAACTATAATGCAATTAATTTATTTGTAAAAATATTAATTTCTTAAGGGAGTCCATGTGAATTAATTTTTAATATTGATGTTAATAATATAAAAAATAAATTATTATACACCGTTGGGTATGAAAATGTAATTATTGTATAAATTCATACAATTTACCGATATGTTGCATTAAAAGGTATACTCCATAAGTAAATTGATTGTAAATAAGTCATATTGATAAATAAATATATTTGTTATGAAAAATAGGTATCAATAACATAATTTTATTTCAATGTAAGGGTTCTTGAAATCTATGATTTGTTATCCATTATATTTTATTTTGAAAAAAATGAAAGAATTATGTTTTAAGGGTTGGTGTCTATTTATTATAATGAAATATAGATATCATCATTAGAAATGATTCTATTAAATTTGAATACATGTATGTTTTTATAAAATCAAAACCCATCATTCTACCACATATTTATATTATTTCTTTTATTTCAGTTTTTACACAAAAATAAAAAATAAATAAAAATATTTCTCAATCTATTGTATTAGTAGATCTCACACCTCGAAATTCATTTTGATATAAATTGCGTAACCTATTTTTCTGATAGGAAAATTGAGATTGATCCATCATTATCATTTATTAGTATTTTCACTTGGTATCTTGGAAAATATATATTGATGTTAGAAAAAATTAAAATTTCTATTAAAGACTCTATAAATTTAAGAGGATTCTAAAATCTATCAATACGTATTATAATAAATAAGAATAATTATCAATTTTGGAATCAAATTTTAATTGTTTCCAACCTAAAAAATAAAAAATTATTTGTAATGAAATAGAAATTAAACTCATTTACACAAATAATGATCTAAAAAATATTTTGTTTTGATCAAGGTGGTTTTATAATATTATATTTATATATAGAATTGAATAAAATGGGAATCGATATAAATAAAATGATTAAAATGAAAAAATTTAATAAATTAACATCACAATATTTTAGTTATTCCAGAATTATAAAAATTTCTTGAAAATTGAAAATAATTATTGGATGAATGATATAATAAATAATTCATAATTTATTAAAATAGGATATAAATATAAAAAATAATAATAATGAATAATTAATTTCCATGAATTCTTACAATAAAGGATTATAAATGAGAAAACTAATTTTAAAAAGTATGACTGTAGGATACTGATTCCTTGATGTAGTGAATAAGAATATATAGGGGGTGTAGTGTAGATATATAATTCTATAAAAGTATTTAATCATAGAACATAGAGGTATAGATTTACTCCTCTTGATGTATTTACTAAAATCATTTTTATTATAATAGAACATAGTTAATTCCTTTAAAAATAAGAAATGTATTAACCCATAATTGATATAAAAATAAATTTTATATTTCAAAAATTGATACCCACAAATATATGTATATTTAAAAATAAGTATATTTGAATCATAAAATGATGTAAATTTTGATAGGATAAGGTTTCTTGAAAAATATATTTTTATTAAGTAAATTTTTTTAACATAAAACATTTTTTTATGAATAAAATATATGTTGGAAATTTATATGTACAATGATTAATTACATAAAGAATATATATCATGTCAAGTTTAATAAACATAAATAATTATATTTTTTGACTAAAATATTGTAAAAGAAAAAATCACATAGAGTGTTGCGTGAATCATGTTTATAAAATAATTTTCATTATCTATTTTAAATTGTTTTTTTGGACTCAATCCCCAACCAATTGATATGATGATTATTTAGAAGAGATTAAGATAGTTTGACCTTGTAGTATTTTAGTGAATTTTCTTCCCTGAAGTTTACATCTATTACTCTTATTGGAACTAAAAACATTTCAACTCATAAATCATTTAAAAATTTCATAGAAAAATATTATTTTATTATAAAAATAATTGAATAGAATATGTCAACAGCCCAATATAAAAAATAAATATAGAATTTCATATGATTAGATTTTATTTTTTCATTATTATAAATATTGTTATTATATGTGTAATTACTATAAAACATAGAGTTCAAGAATGTACTAAAATAAAAAATCATTTTTTAATATGTTATAGAAGAAAAAATATAGTAAAAATGAAATTTAAAATATCAAATTCAATTTCAAAAAGATTTTTTCAATGAATAATTTACACATGTGGTGGAAAAAAATTCAACATCACTTATTTTTCCTATTGCAATAACCTTCAGTAACTTAAATGATAAATTGGATTACATAATATATCTCATTATATATTGCTCAATGTTCAATATCATTCGATGTTTAAATATAATTATCTTATATTATGTTTTAAGTAATAGAACCTTCAAAAAATCAGGAAGTAATTCATGAATATTATGAATGGAAATAATAATGAAATACTATTACATGTAAATTCTATATGAGGATCTAATATGGCTGGCTCTATCACATGAAATTTAAAATCTAAAATTAGGACCCTCTAGTAAAAAATGGATAACAAAAATCTGGTGTGTATCTAAAGAGGCAAAAAATTTACACATTCCATAGGCTTCCATATTTATAAACTATGAAGGATGATGACACACCTTTAAAAGAAATAAATCAGTGGTACATTAAACATAAACACAACCCAAAAAAAAATATAGGGTGACTTTATTTTTTTTAAAAATGTTGAATTTTTTAAACATTTGGATTTAATTATTAAAAAATTTATAAAAATAAAAATAAGTAAGTTCTAAAATAGATTTTAAATGAAACTAACATTTTTTTGAAAATTTTGGTTTGAAATTTAAATATTTTTACTAGAATATATAAATACAATACTTGAATAAATTCAAAGTAACTAAGTTAAATTACATACCTTATGAGAAAAAACAATTTTGTATTTCCCCTCCCATTAATTTTATAATCATAATCAAATAACAATTATTCATAGATCATAATCTTCATATTATCAGGCCTTCTTGTTATGTGAATATATTTAAACATATCAGAATGGGGGCTTCATGATTATGGATATAGATGATTCATTTTTCTTCACTTACACCATAATCACAATAATATTAAGGAAATAAATATAAAATTATAAATAGGCCACTCCTTATATTTTTTTTCTACATTAGACCTATAAATGTGTAAAATATTTTCCTGTGAAATCCACTGCAACTCATGTCAATTATTGGCGAGAACTACAATAAAATAAATCACGAAAATTCATAAGTCAATTATATTATAATAAAATTTAATATTTAAAAAAAATTATTCTTAATTAAATTAATAAGATGACAAAAATGGATAATTTCAAATAATTAGTGAATTTTAAAATAGTAGTTCCAAGAAGGAATGAATGTTCATTCATTCACTGATGAATACCAAAGAACTTTAAGGATTGGGACTTACAAAAGTAATTGGTTGAAGTGATGGCTTTCAAAAGAATATAATTGATACAAACTAGAATTTTAGTAACCAAATAATTTTGAAATTGTGGTTTATATTTTCATTTTCTTTGAGAAAAGAAAAATGAAAGATATACCAACTAGTATGACGAAACAAGTGACTAAAGTCAACATCAACAGACACTGGAAGGACGTTTAGTGTGTAACATCACTCAAAATATAGAATATACAAGATAATTAAAACAATGTAAAATATATATGTATAGAAAAAGTATTTAAGTTATTAAATGATTGACACATTAGAAAATAGGATCATGATTTAATCTAAGAGTGTTAAATCGTGATGACTATAAGACTTTGTTTTTACAAAGTGACGAGACTATAAGATATTGTATTATAAGTAAATTATATAGTTCAGGTTTAAAAAGGATATAATTCAATAGTATGAATATTATTTTCTATGAGAAACACAATTTAAAAATTGCAACCCAAGGTAAGAATTAATTTGGAATGGTGAATTCAATGATCTATAAAAGTAATCAATTTCACTTATGAGGTTTCCAATACTAACTAATCCCCTATATAATATAAAAAAATTTATTACTCATAATCAATCCCTGTTAATAGAACTAAAATTAATAATTTAAGGATAAAATTAAATGTCAAAACTTATTACTGAACATCAGTTTTCAACAATTGAGACCTTTTAGGATAAGATTGAAGTACACCCTTTAATAACTGAAAATCTAAAAGGAGTAGTGGATGGATATTAAAAATGAAAATAAATAAAATATAATGGATTTACAAAATAAATCTTTTAATAATGTAGATAAATTGAAAGGTGTATAATATTTCAGATCATAATAGAAGAAAATGCATTCAATTGCATTGTTGTGATGAACTGAGAAAGATTACGCACAAAATCACATATCTTCATAGAAGAAAAAAATATTAGGAATTTAAATTTATTAATTTAATATTTAATATTAATAATTATAAAAAATTACAAATTAAAAATAATGGAAAAGGTACCTAAATTCAGAGGTCCATAGATTAAATTACCCCACTTTAAACAACTTGATTCCTTTATAGTCAAAATCAGGTTCAAAAAGACATAATGTGACTATATGTAATGAAATGAAAAATGGTGAAAATTATGTATCAAATCCTAAAATGTGTTGAAGAGGGAAGTTTCAAGAAATTTTTTCATAGAAGGGAATAATAAAATTTCCAGGTCTGTGTTCCGTGATTATAACCATGGATTTTCTAGCCTCTTAATGGTGGTGAATCATTACAAGTTTAGATCTGTAATTTTATTGAAACCATATAAATAATGAATTTTGACCCATATTTAGATTATCATGGTATTAAATATACATGATTGGATAGATACATACGGTTTGAAAACATTAATTAACAAGAATTTATGGAAGAAAATGGTGAATTATGAAAAAATGGGGTGGGTATATGGAATAATGAAGAGTAAGGTAGGTGAACTCAGAGGTGGGGAGGTGGGGATATAGGTATATGGGTATTTAAGGATATTGTATGTATGGAGTGTAGGTATTTTTAGGTAGTAGTCCTATATGGAGAGATAGGGGGTTAGGGAGAGATATAGAAATTTGGGGAGGGTGGGGGGGGTGCGTACGGATCGATATCATCTATAGTAACATGTTTAAGAAGATATTATATTACATACATAGGATGTTTAAAAATGTTCTATTTTATTTTCATCCATTTTATTGAATGTGTATGGAATTTTGAATATTTATATATGGAGACTTTTTTTCCCATTTCTGGGGAAAATACCTGAGATTGCACGACTCTTTAGTGTGGTGACTCTAGAAACATTAGTGAATTCCTCTACTTCCCAAAATGATTGAATTATTTATCTTGGTGGAAATTGAATCAAAATGGTACTATGTAGTTAAAATAATTTTATGATTCCATCAAGACTCCTACAATTCAAATATTGAATTCATCTTCTCTAAGAAGTGAGGTGACGCTAGTGGTTCTTAGTCTCATTCCACAACACTGTTTTATTATATAAAAAGGTACCAATGGTAGAACACGGTAACAAAAATTATCTATTTCATGTGAAATATTTTACTATTATTATCTCTAAAATATATAATATACTTATAATTAAAAAAATATATTTTCTATTTAAAAAATATATACGTTCACTTATAACAATTCCCTTTTTAATACAAGTTTTTTATATGAAATTTTCTTTCAATGTTGTGTGTCTATATTTTTTTTACAATTATAAAATCAGATATTATTTTTCTTGAATCTATTTCATCCTAAGGGGAAAAAGAAAAAAAATAAATTTTTTATATTTTTATATTTTTTTGATGAATGTTCCATTCAATGTTCTATTGGAAATTCCAGTAAAAAGTCTAGTAGAAATATTACCAGATCTTATACTAAAATTCCACTTCAAGTTCCATAAGAAGTTCATTTGTACATGTATTTACATGGAATTCAAATTGAAACTTACTATTCACATCTCATTATAAATTCTAGTAGATATTCCATTAGAACATCCATTTAAACATTTAGTTCTATTCTAGGAATATTACCATAAGTTTTGAATAAAACTTGTATTATAAGTTATGGAATCTTCAAATAGACTTGTTTTCAATTACATTGCAATATATTAGAATTGAGAAGGGGGGTATTAATATTTAGTTTACCCATTAGAGCATTAAACTAAGATTCTATTGGAATTTCCAGTGGAGAATCTGATAGAACATCTAGTGGAGAATCCACTGGTACTTACATTGGAACATCCCCTAGAACATCGAGTGAAATTCAAGGAAATTGGAGTAAAAACATAACTTATGTTTTGATTTAAACCAATACTTTGATAAATGAAATGACTAAGTAAGGCCCTATATTATAGTATAAATTCGAGTTGTGGAAATAAAATACCCACGTCTAATATTCTAGGGGATAGAAAAAGTTTTGAGAGTGTATAAACATAAATTGGAGGCCTAAGCATAACGTACCAATACAACAAACACACAATATTCTTTGAGAAAAATTAAAGATGAATAATAATAAACTATATCATATATAGTATAAACATCCATAAAATATCCTCTAGAGAACACATTAGAGTATGGAAGTGTAAAACCAAAGTGATAAGGGAAAAAATACATTCCAAAAAATAAATGAAGTCCCAAACTGACCTCATATTTAATAAAGAAAACTGAATAGATCATAGCTCTTAATCCCATTGTTTGACAACCAAATATAGTCTGAGAACTTATGTATCTCTATGATCCTATAATTATACCACTGAACCTCATGTTTTCTATATAAGGCAAGACACATGCAGGAATAGCCCATACAGGGGTGAGAATATAAATACCCAATAAAACACCATGAAAACCACAATGGGTGAAATATAAAGAAACTAAAATATTTATCTCGACCCATAGTAAGAGGGAAACAAAATCCAACACATATATATATAATCTGAAAGAAACCCAAGAGAGAGAGAGAGAAATGGGATCTCAATATCCACAACCCAGAAAAGGATGATGAGTTTTGCCACAACTCCAAAGGTCCATCTCTGATGCTCTATACGTCATGTATCCATATGATAAAATAATGACGAGGAATATAAGGCCCCAGACTTAAACATTACTTAATCTTGAGTTACATCAAGAATACACGTTGAGGATCTTTTCAGGTTTAGAGTTTTAGAGAATTAGATCATAAAACATGTATTACATTCCACATTTAAACAAAGTGGTTACATAAAAGATAATAATCATTTTTCCCATCAACAGAAACATATTTAAAATAAAACATGGATTCTTTCTTGACACTTGCTTGACACTATCATCATAGCATGTACCCTTCCCTTGACCTGTGAAAAACATTTCAAAAAATTGGGATGAGCATAAAAATATCAGTAAGAGATATAAAAGTACGAAATGAAAACATTAGTCCATGTATGAATTCATACATCACACATAAAACGTAATAATTTTAACATACCTCATAAAATCAAGAATAAATCATAGAAATTATAAGACATAAAGGTAACATGAGGCATTCATAACATTCTTACATAGGGAGTAACCCTCTTGGTTACGTTTGGAATACTCATCACAGTATATTCCCTAAATCTCTTCGGAGAAACCTTAACGTTTAACTCCTTCGCGTTACCCAATGCATTGGAGAGCTATATCGGGATCACCCGCTCTTAGTTTATCACAGAACCACCCGTCTTCATAACAATGTCCATGAACCGTAACATAATTGTATCACATAAAACATGCATAAAGGAAACATAACATTTCCAATTTTCAATAATAAGATATCAATACATCACATTGATATAAAAACATTATGAAAACCATTTTAAATACCAAAATAAAAGAAAAGTAAAACATGGTATTTATTTTTCATTCAAAAAAAGTTATGGCTTGTAGAGGAAGCCGAAACTCAAATAATGGCCGCGGTGGTAGAGAAGTCGTTGTCGCCGCATATGTACGAAAAAAAACATTCCCTTTTGTCATTTAGTAAAATCATAGTATAAAAATATTCCTTTGGAATAATCTTAAAAGTCAAAGGGGTTTATACATCGTATAAAATAAAGTTGTATATAAAACAAAATATGCCTCAATGAAAGGAGATTGAGAAAGATTCCCTTACCTCGGGTCCGACATGACTCGATCGTTCATTAATCTCCCGAATAATAAACTTGAGTTAATTTCTACTTGCATAAGAACCTTTTTCATGTTAATTATTCCTTTTATATGACTTATTACCACGTCATGATCACTATGTAATTATTTAAGTTAATAACGGTCATTTTAACGATCATTGGTACTTGAGTCAAAAATGAACTTCTTATATTTACAAGTTGTTCACGTAGTCAAATATACAATATCTCAAGAATGATATTCATGATGTATATTCCATATATATCATATATATCCAGTACATACATGAATTTATAATATTACATAATCATTTAGAGGTAAGAAATGAAATGCACCGTTCATGGAGACGGTAAGACGTACGTAAGAATGAACGCTACTTCCATTTCTTTGTCATATTTAATGGAATTTAAACATAATAATACATAATAGTATTATAATTACAATATGGTATCATAAAGAATGTCATTAAATCTATCCTTTATAAGTACCACATATAGTATTAACGAATCAAATCACTTTGAGGGGGCGGTAGTCCGCACTTCCTAAAATGAAGATATCGCGTTTACCCATAATGGAAACCATAAAGGTATGGTATAAATGAAAAATAAAGAAGCTTAAGGAAGACATAAACATATTATATATCATATATAAATATAGTGACATCTTAATGGTCACCTTTGAAGGTGTTATATGAGTGCTGAACAATCATCGTTTCATGAGGCAGAAGTTCTCCATCCACAGAAACAGTATGTTCTTTAACCATTAGACGTAGGTGTGTATAAGTGTAGCTCGAATACATCTTATAACAACATCCTAGTATATTTAAGATACAGTAGTTGTTACAAAATAAATTAATAAAAAGAGTATAGGGTGTTGGAGAAGCAAAATAAAACAAAAGAACACAAGTGAAGACATTACCTTAAAATTGGGTAACTCTTTTTGAATTGAGATCAAAGGCTTCCTTGGGAATACTTATACCCAAAGTGAGGCTTCTAGGAGTAAGAGAGGGATGTGGAGAGACAAAACGGGCAGGGTTTGGCCGAGCCAAAGGCTTGAGAGGTTTGGGTAAGGAGGTAGAGGTGGAGGACCTTTATAAGAGGAGGGGAGGGGCACTCTTGGAAAGTTATAAAAGGTTACTTTATTTTCAAATGATTTTCGGATTTTAAAGGTCCCAAATTGATTTATTTATAGGATAATGTGATAAGGGTTCGATATATACTCATACAATAGGGTTTTTACATGTGTAGGTCTTATATTTTACATTATCTTTTCATTTTATTTAAATCGCTAAATAATGAGGTAATCGCTGCATCATCATGATGTCATAAATAATTTAATTTATTTAATGTCTAAAAATTACAAAAAAACTACTATGATGTAGGAAATAGTTTTAGATTTCCAATTAATATCAATAGTCCAATATATCATTTAGTTAGACAAAATTAAAAAAGTTTTACTCAGGTGATACATTCTTTGTTATATTTAACTTTCTTTAAAAATAAAAATATAAAAAGTCACTTTCACATAAAAGTGATTCCATGGGGTCCCCAAGTTTTGCACAAGGCATACCATGGTCGGACATGAGGCAACTAGTAGCATTAGGACACATGTTGGGGTGATTTATTATTATTATTATATTATTTTATTATCCTTAATTACCCGATTACTCATTAATCAAGATAATTAAAGATAATTACCGTCGTTACTATTCATAATGTCAAAAAACAAAAGAGTCTTGATTAAATAATTTGGACCTTCTGATTCAAAATATGTAATCCATTTCACCAAATTATAAACACAGAAATAGAAATAATTAATTTAAAAATAATTCCCGTTTCCTAAACAAATAGCGGGTTTTTTTGAAACAATATCTATGAGAAGTTTGGCATTAGTTTATGCCCAATTCCCAAGTGAAATTAATCATAATTAACACCATTGGATTAAATGGTAAACATATATTCAAATTAAAATTTAAGACCAATTAAAAAGATAATATAACCATATAATTAAATTAGATGAAAAAGTAGTTTTGATGTAAAATGCAGTATTTTTCACTATTCATTTAAAAAAATGAGCATTGTTAGAAAAATACCAAAAAATTATCCAATGTAAATTTCAATGTACCAATCATAAATAATAAGTTTATTTTGACAAATAGAGCTTATAAAATTGTCAAAATTTTAATTTAAAAATGATTTTCCATCAAAAGGCAGTAAAACAATCTTTTAAAAATATTAGTGTATTCCATGTTTAAGATTGGATTTATTCTCATTTTAAGCCTCTAAAACAATATCTAATTAATAAATAGACATATATAAGAATATATATTATTCATTACTTACTTGGGATGTTACATCCTTCCCCCCTTTAGAAAATTGCGTCCTCACAATTTATTTACTTTTTGAATAAGTTGGGGTATTTAGCCCTCATTGCATTTTCAGATTCCCATGTTGCCTCTTCAATCGTGTGGTTTTTCCACAAAACCTTTACCTGATGAATCACATTATTCCACAACACTTTCTCCATGTGGTTAAGAATCTGGACTGGTTGTTCTTCATAAGAGATATTCTCTTCCAATTGAACTAACTCTGGGCTCAAAACATGAGATGGATCTGGCATATACTTTCTCAACATCGAAACATGAAAAACATTGTGTACCTGAGATAAACTCAGAGTTAAAGCCACTCGATAAGAAACCGGTCCAACTCTCTCCATAATTTAATATGGTCCAATAAACCTTGGACTCATCTTTCCTTTCTTACCAAATCTCATCACACTTTTCCATGGTGAGACTTTGAGAAAAACATGATCACCTACCTCAAAAGAGAGATCCTTCCTCCTGTTGTCCGCATAACTCTTCTGCCTCCTCTGAGCCGTTCTCATGTGTCTCTGTATCATCTGAACTTTTTCTGCCAACTCTTCTACCAATTTTTGTATCATCAACTTCCTTTCACCCACTTCATCCCAGAAAGCTGGAGTTCGACACCGCTTCCCATATAATGCCTCAAATGGTGCCATCTGTATACTAGAATAAAAACTGTTATTATAAGAAAACTCAACCAATGAAAGATGTTGGTCTCAACATCCCTGATAATCCATCGAACAAGCACGTAGAATATCCTCCAATGTATGGTTTTTTTGTTCTGACATCCCATCTGATTAAGGATGAAAAGCTTTACTAAAATTTAATTCAGTACCCAATGACTTCTGAAGGCCTTTCCAAAAGTTAGAAGTAAAACTGGGATCACGATCAGATACAATGGATAGGGTAACTCCATGTAACCTGACTATATATTTAAGATACAAATGAGAAAGTTGATCTAGGTAAAAAGTGTCTCGAATAGGAAGGAAATGGGCAGATTTAGTCAAGCGATCAACAATAACCCAGATTGCATTATTAGCTCGAGGTGTCCTCGGAAATCCCACAATTAAGTCCATGGATATATTTTCCAATTTCCACTCTGGCACTGGTAAAGGCTGAAGCATCCCTTTCGGTAACTGCCTCTCTACTTAACCTGCTGACAAGTTAAACACTTCAAAGTAAAATCAGCAATATCCCTTTTCATTCCGTCCCACCAGTAATACTCCCGAAGATCTCTATACATCTTAGTACTGACAGGATGAACTGAAAACGGAGAACTATGAGATTCACATAACAAATATCTCTTCAAATGTGAATCACACGGCACACACAATCTCCTTCCAAATCTCAAAACACAATCATTATCAATATTGAATTCAGGAAACTTACCCTTCTGAACTAGCTCTACCTTTTTCTGTAACTCACTGTCTTGCTTCTGTGCTTGCTTGATTTTGTCTGATAGAGAAGATTTCACTGATACCTGAAACAAAATAGAAGGAAATCCTGTACTAACAACTTTTATGCCAAAGATCATCAAATCCTTAACCAAAGGATCACGTTCCAAACACAACATTGTTAATGAAGCGTTACTTTTTCGACTCAAAGCATCAACCACTTTATTTGACTTTCCCGGATGGTAATAAATTGTACAATCATAATCCTTGATTAATTCTATCCATATCCACTGTCTCAAGTTCAATTATTTCTAAGTGAATATATACTTTAAACTTTTGTTATCGGTATATATTTAACTCTTTACTCCTACAAATGATGCCTTCAAATTTTTAAAGCGAAAACAACAGTAGCTAATTCCAAATCATGTGTAGGGTAATTTACCTCATGAATTTTCAACTGTCGTGAAGCATAAGCAATTACCTGATCATTTTACATTAGGATGGAACCAAGTCCTTTCAATGAATCATAACTTGTGATAACAAACTCACCATTCCTAGAAGGTAGTGCCAAAACTGGAGCATTCACCAATCTTTATTTCAATTCCTGAAAACAATCATCACATTCTTTTGTCCATATAAACTTAACACCCTTCCGTGTTAGCTTAGTCATTGGACTAGATAACCGTGAAAAATTTCTAACAAACCTTCGGTAATAGCCTGCAAAACCAAGGAATCTACGAATCTCAGTTACATTTTTGGGTCTTGGCCATTCTTCAACAACCTTTGTTTTTGCAGGATCAACATTTATCCTATATTTAGAAACAATGTGACCAAGGAAAGAAATTTGTTGTAACCAAAAATCACACTTGTTGAATTTCCCATACAATTTCTTTTCTTTCAAGGTTTTCAAAATAACCCTTAAATGTCTTTCATGCTCCTCTTTACTTTTAGAAAACACCAAAATATCATCAATGAAAACCACCACAAACTTATCCAAGAACACATGGAAAATTCTATTCATTATGTCCATTGGTTGCGCCAAAATTTACCCTACAGGTATGCGGTTGTGGTAGTACAGTTAGGGGTCGAATCCACAGGTACCGAAGAAGAAACCTTGAGACACTTTGATTAGATGCGGGATTGGCTATGAAGTAGCCAACTATGGTGTTGATTGATTTGAAGAAATAGTTATTTAAATTAAAGTAAAAAACTGATAAAATTACTTGAATTAAAACAACTAATTAATGTGAGTTGATCCTAGGTTGTCTCTTGGGCTTGATTGGATATATTTGTTTTTCATTTGATTTTCTCTTCATCGGTTCAAGAGGTATCCATTAAATGAAATAATTCCTCAATATCATTCTCCGATTTAATCCATTCACAATTTCAAGTCTAATCACCAATTCACTTAGAGGATCAATTAAATGAGCACTCCAAGGAATTGGATCATACTAGCACTTAAAATGTGTCGTCTTTAATGTTGGTGAAGACAAAAAAGAAGATAAATCAAAGAAAGGAACTCTTAAAATAAAGAACAAGTTTAAGAATTTAAGATCATAAAATAAAATTCAATCCATCCCATGAACTTCCCTAGGATCAACCCATAAATGTTTATACCTCTATTGATTCTATTCTATCAATGGAAGCGGGTAGTTGACTTAAAGAAGCGAGATTGAAGAAGAAAAACATTAATCAAAATGAACAATCCACCGTTGTGTGATGAATTCACAAGTGCGGGTGTTAATAAATTCACACTTCGATTCAACGGTATCAATGTGTAAAAAAAAGGAAAATTAAAAGTGAAGAAGAAGAAATTTTATTAAAATACTAAACTTGAATGAAAACTTACATTAGAGAAACTGACGATGCCATTACAAAATGAAAGCGGGAAATTACAATTGAAAGAAAAACATGGATTCAAAGAAAAATGTTAGATGATTGTTCCCTTCACCACCAGCTCCTTATATAGAAATATTAGGATCCTTATGTCCACCCCCAATAATAAATTCACCCCCAACAATTAAGAGAGTCAAAAGGAAATTAACGTTACAAAGTTGACCACAAAACCAGCCAGATTCATCCTCCATTTTGACGTGTGAGTTTGACACCTCATACGGCCTAATACAAAGGTGTCATAAAGAGAACAAATATTTTTCCATGTGTCTTATAGAAGCTCTAAAAATTTCAGGATATTTGTCTCAGCCGTTTGGATGTTATAGTCTAAATGGTGGAACAGATTTCTGTGCATTAATGTCGGGTCCACCATTTAAATCTCAACTTTAGATCCCTTTATCATCATGAAAACATCAGAATTAGCTCCGGAAACTATTGAATAAAATGATCCTCATATTTTTATATTTCTATTTTATAAATTTGAGCTTCATTGGGATTGTGTTGGGAGCTCCAAATCTGTTTGATGGGTCTTATGCCCATTATGCTTTCTCCAGCAAATTTCTGCATTCGGGCGCAAAATTCTCCATCTTCCCTTGGGATTCATCCATCGGACCTAAAAGATAAAATCTTCCAAACAAAGTGATAAATCATCTCCCAAAATTTAAAATTCAAAAAATAAACATAATGTTGTACACAATGAAATGAATTATTGGGCTCAAATTTTCATTTTAAACAAGAATTGCATTTTAGATGAGAAATGAAGTTCTATTTGTGTAATTCACTAAAAACAATGTTTATGGACTTGGAAAAATTAATTTAAAGATATTAACATTGAATATTATCCAATTTCAGTGACTAATCACATCCCCCAACTAGAGTTTTTCTAGTCCCGAGCAAAATAAATTACAAATATGAAATTCAAATCCCTTTTCCAAAAACATTTTAATACACATTGCTCACCCAAATATCTAATACAAAAAAATATGAAAATCCATAAAAATCATTTAAAACAAGCTAGTTACATAAGAATATACCAAGTCCAAGCCCATTCCTTTGTTCAAATACATCGCTACATTTCATCCAATTCCAATTAAGCATGATAATGTGTTGTGCATCATAAAAGATATGAGGCCCATTTTATTGTTCAAGGGGAAAAAATGGAAGTGCTAGGTGGGAATCACATTAAACCTTAAGATGAGTATCCATTTTTTTGATTTTTTTTGATTTTATCTTTTTAACCACAATATATATGAAAAGACTAACTCTGGGCAAGACAACTATGGAGTCACGATCCCCAATTGCCAGACGCCACACATATTTTCAATTTCATGCTCTAAAATAGAGATATAAAGCCTAAATCTGGGGAAGACAACTATGGAGTCACGATCCCCAAGTGCCGGATTCCACGCATTTGGAAAAAACATTGCTCTATGTGGTCATTTTTTTTGTTTTTTTTTTGTTTTTTTTGTTTTTTTGGAAACTCAAATTAAACTAAAAGTGACCCTGGAACCCTATGCTATAATGAAAGGGACCCAAGAACTCAAATTTACACCCACTATCTAGTAGACGTGCATTATGGAATTTTTATTAAGAGGATGAAAATGTAAACTTTGAAAAATCACATTAGACAACCGCACTTTCCAAAATCTATGCTCATGAACTTAAACTTGCATTAAAATCAAAATCAAAGCATCCAAATTTTTCGATATCTAATTTCAGAGTTTGAAATGTGTGTTATCATGTTCAAGGTTAATGGAATTTTTTTCTTTCCATGCATGTTCTTATTGAAAAAAATCATTTTTTATCCCCCCCCCCAACTTAGAATAACACTGTCCCCAGTGTTTAAAGAAAAGAAAAGCTAGAAGGGGGTAGGAGAGGAGTTCAAAGAATAAATTTAAAATGAAAATCATGGAATGAAGTCACCTGGTGGTTGATGATGATAGTGCATGCCATAGTCTCCCTTAAATCCTGGATTTGAGTCTCAGTGGCTTGGATGGTGGTGAATGGATTTTCATTATGGCTTACGACATGTCCTTTTATTTTTTTTAAACCTATAAAAACATAAAAATAAAACAAAACAAAATAAACAGATGATACATTATATTCTTTATATTTTCTGGGTAAGGTATTACTCAGAGATCACACCATGTGACACAGATGAATATGGCGCTCCCCTTTCATACCCATCCTTACTCATAAAAGAAGAACATGTCAACAGTTTATGGTAATTTATTATATGAAAAAAAATGATTCAAAATTATTTGAAACATGAAAACCATGGGTTGCCTCCCATGCAACGCTTTTGTTTAACGTCGTTAGCTCGACTTGAACCCCCCCAAGTTATCCAATTCCAACATTAAAAATTTTAATTAACCCATCTTTCTCCACTTCAACAAGATTGAGATTGATTATTTGTTTGAAATATGTTTCATGTGAAATCATTTGTTCTATAATGAGTAGTAAAATCCATGTAATATTAGAAATGGTTGATTGAATTGAATATCTAGTATTGCCTAATACATCAATAAACATTCCCAATTTTTTAGTTTCAAGAGGATAATAAATTGAAATTTCATGGTATTGGTTATCCATATTTAAGAGTGGGGAAGAAGAGAGAAAAATTTTGAGTTCAGGTTGATTAAAATTTACAAAAGAAGAATGGAAATTTGAATAAAAAACAGTTTCTTCTCCATGAAATTTAGAAATAATTGGTTCCTTTTGAAATTTTTCTTCCTCCCAAAAATTTTCCTTTTGAATATCAGGTGTGGGTATAGACTCAATATTTGTTAACTCTCACAATGGTTCAATGGTTGGTGATTCTAAAAAATCATTTTTGGTGCAATATTCTGGACATTCAATCCTTGAAGAATAATTTACCTCTTGTGAATTTATGAAATCAATTCCATCCTGATTTAAATACTCATTAACAATTCCTTCATGTTCATTATCTTGAATTTAAACATTACCTAACCAAATATCTTCATTATCCAACTCTTTATTCCAAGATTTTAAAGTGGGTTCTTTACTAAATTCACATGAGTTATGTGGGAAACAAGATTATTCTATAAGTGATGTGGAAAGGACATCCTGAGTGGGAATGGGTTCTTCATAAGTCTCAATGTTTTGTATTTCTAATCTTAGTGATGAAACTTCTGAATTCATTTTAACCATTTTTTCACACAAATTTTCAAGAATTTTTTTAGAATTAGGATTGATTATTGTTTGTACATCATCAACATCATTAAGTTTGATCTCTTCAATCATCCTTGAGAGGTATGGAAATTGGTCCGTTAAAAAATCAGCATCACATTGATCGTTCATGTTATCGGGTGTGGGGTATTCATTTAAAGGTTGATCAAAGTAATTTCCTATGTGAGGGGATTCCCAATGTTGATTTTCTATTCGATTCTAGCCCAATTTTATGAAAGGAAATTGTTGATGGTACTCCATTGGAGTTCAATGAAATTTGGATTTGGATTTGTTTTTTTGGAAAAACAGAAAGGGGAAAAGAAAAGAGAAATAGAGGTGAGAAAAGAGAAGTTAGGTGAGAATAGAAGGTGGGTGTCTAAAAAAACTTACTAGGGACCCCGGAAACGGCACCAAAATTTGGTTGCGCCCAAATTTACCCTATAGGTATGCATTTGTGGTAGTACAGGTAGGGGTCGAATCCACAGGGACCGAAGAAGAAACCTTGAGACACTTTGATTATATGAGGGATTGGCTATGAAGTGGCCAACTACGGTGTTGATTGATTTGAAGAAATAATTATTTAAATTAAAGAAAAAAACCGATAAAATTACTTGAATTAAAACAACTAATTAATGTGAGTTGATCCTAGGTTGTCTCTTGGGCTTGATTGGATGTATTTGTTTTTCATTTGATTTTCTGTTCATCGGTTCAAGTGGTATCCATTAAATGAAATAATTCCTCAATATCATTCTACGATTTAATCCATAAATAATTTCAAGGATAATCACAAATTAACTTAGAGGATCAATTAAATGGGCACTCCAAGGAATTGGATCGTACTAGCACATAAAATGTGTCGTCGTTAAAGTCGTTGAAGACAAAGAAGAAGATAAATCAAAGAAAGGAACTCTTAAAATAAAGAACAAGTTTAAGAATTTAAGAACATAAAATAACATTCAATCCAGCCCATGAAACTCCGTAGGATCAACCCATAAAATTTTAGCCCTCCATTTATTCTATTCTATCAATGGAAGCAGGTAGTTGACTTAAATAAGCGAGATTGAAGAAGAAAAACATTAATCAAAATGAACACTCCACCGTTGTGTGATGAATTCAAAAGTGCGGGTGTGAATAAATTCACACTTCGATTCAATGGTTTAAACGTGTAAAAAAAGGAAAATTAAAATTGAAGTAGAATAAATTTTATTAAAATAATAAACTTGAATGAAAAACTTACATTAGAGAAATTGACGATGCCATTACAAAACGAAAGCGGGAAATTACAATTGAAAGAAAAACTTGGATTCAATGAAAAATGTTAGATGATTATTCCCTTCACCACAAACTGCTAATATAGACATATTAGGAGCCTTATGTCCACCCCCAACAATAAATTCACCCCCCCAACAATTAAAAGAGTCAAAAGGAGGGTGAAGAATCAAAAGGAAATTAACGTTACAAAGTTGACCACAAAACCAGCCAGATTCATCCTCCATTTTGACGTGTGTGTTTGACACTTCATAAATCCTAATAAGAAGGTTTCCTAAATAGAACATATCTTCTTCCATGTGTCTTATAGAAGCTCTCAAAATTTCAGGAGATTTGGATCAGCCGTTTGGAAGTTATGGTCGAAATGGTGGAACGGATTTCTGTGCATCAATGTCGGGTCCACCATTTAAATCTCAACTTCAGATCCCTTTATCATCATGAAAACATCAGAATTAGGTCTTTCCACAGTTTAATAAAATGATCCTCATATTTTTATCTTTTTAATGTATAAATGTGAGCTTCATTGGGCATGTTTTGGGAGCTCCACATTTGTTTGATGGGTCTTAGGCCCATTATGCTTTCTCCAGAAAATTTCTGCATTCTGGCTCAAAATTCTCCATCTTCCCTTGGGATTCATCCATCGGACCTAAAAGATAAAATGTTCCAAAAAAAGTGATCAATAATATACCAAAATTGAAAATTCATAAAATGAATATAATGTTGTACACAAATAAATGAATGATTGGGCCCAAATTTTCATTTTAAACAAGAATTGCATTTTAGATGAGAAATGAAGTTCTATTTATGTTATGCACTAAAAACAATGTTTATGGACTTTGGAACAATTAATTTAAATATATTAACATTGAATATTATCCAATTTCAGTGACTAATCATCCATGAATACAGCAGGTGCATTGGTTATCCCAAAAGGCATTACTACAAACTCATAATTGCCATATCTTGTACGAAATGCGGTATTCAGAACATCTACTTCCTTTACCTTCAACTGATGGTACCCCGATCTCAGGTCAATCTTTGAAAAATACTGAGCTCCCTGGAGCTGATCAAACAAATCATCATATGAGGCAAAGGATATTTTTTCTTAACAGTGATGTTATGCAAGGCACTATAATCAATGAAAAGTCTCATAGAACCATTTTTCTTTTTAAATAATAAAATAGGAGCACCCCATGGTGATGTGATAGGTCGAATGAAACCTTTCTCTAATAAATCGTTCAATTCATCCTTCAACTCTAAATGTTCAGGTTGAGCCATTCGATAAGGGGGTTTTGAAATTGGCTTAGCATCAGGAACTAAGTCAATAGTAAATTCAACTTCTCGATATAGTATTATTCCAGGAAACTCATCAGGAAAAACATCAGAATACTCATTTACCACTGGCACATCATTAATCTTAACAATTCCCTTGTTTTCAATGATATGTGAAATGTAAAATTCATTTCCATCTTTTACAAGTTTCTCGGCTTCTTGATATGTTATCAACAGTAAGGGTTCACTCTTGTACACAAACTGAAAGTCTTTCTGAAAAGAAACTTCTTTAGCTCTACAGTCAATCTTAGCATGGTAAATAGAGATCCAATCCATACCCAAGATAACATCAAACTCTACTAGAGGTAGAACAATTATGATTTCAAGAAGGTTCTTTCCACAGATAAGGAAATGAAGATTCTTATAAATTCTTTTTGCCTCAACATTTCTGCCAGGTGTTTTTACCACAAGTTCAGGAGTCATTTCTTGAGATGGTATTCCCATTTTACTAGAAAATTTTTCAGAGATGAAATAATGTGTAGACCCTGAATCAAACAACACACTGGAATAATCTGAAAATACAGAAAAAGTACCTGATACAACTTCATTTGATGCCCCCACATCTACTGATGTAGTTTCACAGGATTTCACCACCCCTTTCTGCTTGTAGTCTAACTGCTTCCCATCACTCGAGCTCTTTGTCGGAAACTCATTTGCATAGTGACCCATCTCATTGCACTTAAAACATTTCACTAACTGTAAATCAAATTTGTTCTTACCATCACCCTTATCTTTTTCAGTTCAATCAAAAGCCTTATGCCCCATCTTACCACATCGATAGCACTTTACAGAATTCAGAAGACATTCCCCAACATGCCTTTTACCACATTTATCACAAAATGGAAACTCAGTTTTCTTACCTTCAGACCTTTTTGAAGAATTCTTCCCTTTCTCCTGCCACCTCAGTCTCTTTTTCTGTTGGTTTTTATAGAACACTTGATCATCAGAAAACTCCATTTACACCTTCTCAGCACATCAAGCGGGCTTTTCATAACTTTTTAACTCACGAGAAGCTAATTACCTTCGATATTTTGGCTTTAATCCTGTGTAAAAATGATTGATTTTACTATCAAGGTCTCGGATAAAATTTGGAGCATACCTTTCCAATCGAGTGAACCTTTCTTCATAGGCAGCCACTGAGTCATCCTCTTGCTTCAATTCTAGGAATTGTTTTTCCATCCTAAGTCGAACAACCTTAGGAAAATACTTCTCAAGAAACATACCTTTGAATTCATCCCAGTCGAGGGCATCAATCTCATCAGCATCCCTGATAATTTTAACCATCGACCACCACTGATCTGCTTCACCCTACAAATGGTAAATAGAAAGACTAACCTTTTGATTGTCTGAACACCCCATGACATTGAAAATATTCTCCAGTGCTTTACTCCACCCTTCAGATAGCACCTGGTCAGATGATCCTCTGAATGATGGGGGATGTTGCCTCATGAAATGTTCCAACACTAAAATGTTCTATTGTGGTTGATCTGGCTGATCTCGTGCATGGATACCAACAACATTTATAGCTTGAGTCAACTGCACCATTACTGCAACAAACTATTCAGTTCCAATTCTGACCATCTCAGGATGCTGATTCGGAAGGTTATTTCCTTCTGTATGCCTTCCTAACACTGCTTCCCTCTTTCCTCTATGGAAAACCATTCTAAAAAAACATGTCTTAGATAAAGCAACATGGTAATCTTCAAATGCTATATAATTTCAATTTGACCATAAAAAATATTTTTGGATAATCATTTAATATAATTCTAACTCCTAAAGTTATCTAAACCAACCTCTAATAACAACTATAAGGCCCCAGCCTTAAAAATTACTTAATCTTGAGTTACTTCAAGAATACACGTTGAGGATCTTTTCAGGTTTAGAGTTTTAGAGAATTAGATCATAAAACAAGCATTACATTCCACATATAAACAAAGTGGTTACATAAAATATAGTATTCATTATTCCCATCAACAGAAACATATTTAAAATAAAACATGGATTCTTTCTTGACACTTCCTTGACACTGTCATCATATCATATACCCTTCCCTTGACCTATTAAAAACATTTCAAAAACATGGGATGAGTATAAAAAGCTCATTAACAGATATAAAAGTACGAAATGAGAACATTAGTCCATGTATGAAATCATACTTCACTCATAAAACATAAGAATTTTAACATACCTCATCAAATCATGAATAAATCATAGAAATCATAAGACATAAAGGTAACTTGAGGCATTCATAACATTCTTACATAGGGAGTAACCCTCTTGGTTACGTTTGGAATACCCATCATAATATATTCCCTAAATCTCTTCGGAGAAACCTTAAAGTTTAACTCCTTTGTGTTACCAAATGCATTGGAGAGCTATATCGGGCTCACCCACCCTTATTTTATCATAGAACCACCCATCTTCATAATAATGCCCAAGAACCATAACATAATCGTATCACATAAAACATGCATAAAGGAAACATAAAATTACCACTTTTCAATCACAAGATATCAATACAACACATTGATATAAAAACATTATGAAATCCATTTTCAATACCAAAATAAAAGAAAATTAAAACATGGTATTTATTTTTCATTCAAAAAAAGTTATGGCTTGTAGAGGAAGCCGAAACTCAAATAATGGCCACGGCGGCGGAGAATCCGTTGTCGCCGCATACGTACGACAAAAAAAACATTCCCTTTTGTCATTTATTAAACGCTTCATATAAAAATATTCCTTTTGAATAATCATAAAAGTCAAAGGGGTTTATACACCGTATAAAATAAAGTTGTATATAAAACAAAATATGCCTCAATGAAAGGAGATTGAGAAAGATTCCCTTACCTTGGGTCCGACTTGACTCGATCGTTCTTTAATCTCATGAATAATAAACTTGAGTTAATTTATAATTGCTTAAGAACCTTTTTCAAGTTCATTATTCCTTTTATATCACTTATTACCATGTCATGAACACTATGTAATTATTTAATTTAATAACAGTCGTTTTAACGATCATTGGTACTTGAGTCCAAAATGAACTTATTATATTTACATGTTATTCACGTAGTCAAATATCCATTATCTAAAGAATGATATTCATGATGTAGATTCCATATATATCATATATATCCAGTACATACATGCATTTATAATATTACATAATCATTTAGAGGTAAGAAATGAAATGCACTGTTCATGGAGACGGTAAACCGTACGTACGCATGAATGCTACTTCCATTTCTATTTCATATTTAATGGAATTAAAACATAATGATACATAATAGTATTATACTTAAAATATGGTATCATATATAATATCATTAAATCTATCCTTTATACGTACCACATATGGTATTAACGAATCAAATCACTTTGAGGGGGCGGTAGTCCGCACTTCCTAAAATGTAGATATCGCGTTTACCCATAATGGAAACCATAAAGGTATGACATAAATGAAAAATACAGAAGATTAAGGAAGAAATAAACATATTATATATCATATATAAATATAGTGACATCTTAATGGCCACTTTTGAAGGTGTTATATGAGTGTTGAACAATCATCGTTTCATGAGGCAGAAATTCACGTTCCACAGAAACAGTATGTTCTTTAACCATTAGATGTAGGTGTGTGTAAGTGTAGCTCGAATAATTATTATAACAACATCCTAGTATATTTATGATAATGTGTTTTTTAAAAAATAAATGAATAAAAAGAGTTTATGGGGTTCGAGAAGCAAAATAAAACAAAAGAACACAAGTGAAGACATTACCTTAAAATCGGGTAACTCTTTTTTATTTGAGCTCAAAGGCTTCCTTGGGAAGACTTATGCCCAAAGTGAGGCTTCTAGGAGTAATATATGGATGTGGAGAGACCAAATGGGCAGGGTTTGGCCGAGGAAAAGGCTTGAGAGGTGTGGGTAAGGAGGTAGAGGTGGGGGCCTTTTATAAGAGGAGAAGAGGGGCACTCTTGGAAAGTTATAAAAGGTTACATTATTTTCAAATTATTTTCGGATTTTAAAGGTCCCAAATTGATTTATTTCTAGGATAAGGTGATAAGGGTTGGAGATATACTCATACAATAGGTTTTTGACATGTGTAGGTCTTAGATTTTACATTATATTTTCATTTTCATTAAATCGTTAAATAATGAGATAATCGCTGCATCATCATGATGTCAAAAATAATTTAATTTATTAAATGTCTAAATATTAAAAAAATACTATTATTTAGTAAATATTTTTATATTTCCAATGAATATTTATAGTTTAATATATCATTTATGTAGACAAAATTAAAAATGTTTTACTCAGGTGATACATTCTTTGTTATATTTAAGTTTCTTTAAAAATAAAAAGATAAAAAGTCACTTTCACACAAAAGTGATTCCATGGGTTCCCCAAGTTTTGTACAAGGTATCCCATGGTAGGACATGAGAAAACCAGTAGCATTAGGATATATTTTGGGGTCATTTTTTATTATTATGATATTATTTTATTATCCTTAACTACCTGATTACTCATTAATCAAGATAATTAAAGATAATTACCGTCGTTACTATTCATAATGTCCAAAAACAAAAGATTCTTGATTAAATAATTTGGACCTTTTTATTCCAAATACATAATACATTTCACCAAATTCTAAACACAGAAATTGAAATAATTAATTTAAAAATAATTCCATTTCCCAAAACAAATAGCGGGTTTTTTTGAAACAATATCTATGAGAAGTTTGGCATTAGTTTATGCCCAATTTCAATGTGAAATTAATCATAATGAACACCATTGGATTAAATGGTAAACATATATTCAAATTACACTTTAAAACCAATTAAAAATATAATCTAACCAAATAATTAAATTAGATGAAAAAACAGTATTTTCACTATTCATTAAAAAAAGAACAATGTCAGAAAAATACCAAAAAATTATACAATGTAAATTTCAATGTACCAATCATAAATAATAAGCTTATTTTGAAAAATATATCTTATAAAATTGTCAAAATTATTATTTAAAAATGATTTTCCATCAAAAGGCAGTAAACCAATCTTTTAAAAATATTAGTGTATTCCATGCTTAAGATTGGATTTATTCTCATTTTAAGACTCTAAAACACTATCTAATTCATAAATAGACATATATAAGAATATATATTATTCATTACTTACTTGGGATGTTACAAGGAACCTCTCCTCAAAAATTTTATGGACACTAAAAGGAGTAACTATTTCCATGTAGAGGACCTCTCCCCTTATGATCTAGGTGGTTCCACTCTGTGTAGAGAGGACTCGTGCCCTAGTGCGTAAAGGGGGTTCCATTCAATGGTATGATAGAAGACCTATGAAATAGTAAATTGGGGGGATCCAATTAGTAGATAGTTAGATGAACCAATCCCTAATGTATTAGGGGGTTCCACTTAGTAGGTATATGGATGAACCACACATTAGTTCATCAAAAGGTTCTACATAGTATGTAAATGAAAGACCAATTACCTAGTGTGTTGGGTGGGTAAAACTTGACCTGTGTAAAGAGTATGAGGTACCTATGTCATGGTGTGATAGGGGTTTACCAAGCTCATCTTCACTCTGATGATCCATCTGTGTCACTATTGTGGGTATATAATCTTCTAAATAAGCATCACACTTCAAAAACCTCACATCATATATCATAAAAGAATACAAATTCCACCATCTTGTTATATAAAGAAAAAATACATAGGGTAGGCCAATAATGGAAAAAATAGGGTCTAGAATAAGGAGATACATAATGTGTAAATCCTTGATAAAAGTACATGGGGTGCACATGGTGTCACATGACATATATCATTGCCCCATTTCATGGTCGTGTTCTCCCCTAGAAATGGTTTGGGAATTAATGTCTCAATACAAGGTGTATACAGGTGGTATACAACTTTCCTTATCCACCTGAGGTATTCCAGTTTTCTCCATCCCATTATAGTGTACCACTGGTTTTTCCTATATGCAACTAGTTATTACCATTTACCATGGTCATTCTTATGGGAATAGTTGTTCCCATGACTGGGTACTCCCAAAGCACATGCCAAGTTTCCATCACCGGGTCACACAATGTGTATGGGCTTACATGACGTTTGATCATTATCTTCCCCCAAACCCTAGACTCCATAGCTAGGGGACTAAAAAACATGTTCTCTCAGACTATACACAATATAGTTTTTTTCAGAATCCATGGGACTCTTCCCGCGTATTGTCATAGTTTTCACCACTACTTACTCTGTGATTCACGATTGGGGTGTTAGATTGAAGAAAGCCCATGAAAGATCCATCATTAGTGGACAAAATCTGGCCCCCAATCCCTGCACTACTCCACTCATCACAACATGAAACTATTATCACTACTATAGAATCACAAATTCTAGGAATTAGCACCCGCATTTGGAAAACCAACCTAGTCTATCCGTAAATCACTATCCATATTATCATTCGCAAAACCACAAAAAATTCAAGGGTTCAATCACCCTCAAAATCACCCCAAAAATGTCAATCCATGACCTTGTGGGACAATTATGAAGAATACAAATAACAGTGGTGATAAATTCACCTAAACAATAGTGCATGCATTGTTTTACAAGAGACCTTTTCCAACGATCATAAATTTGGGGTATGTAGGGGTGATAAAATGTGAAATAAAATAATTATTAAATCAAAAAAAAATTAAATGAACAAAAGGGCTCATGTGAAGGTCAAAGAATCATAGATAAAATAAGAATGAAATTATAATTCCATGATTATGAAATTTGAGAGGGTGGAAGTCCAAAAATAACAACCCCTACCTCATTATAGATCAATTTTTGGTGAATAACTCTTTTTAAATTGACAAAGAAGACATGCTATATTCACTGCCTCTCGATCTACCACAATCCAATCGTTTTTTCATTATTAGATTATCATCTGAAAATGATGAATACAACTTTTCTCCTCTATAATTCTCCAAATGTTACGAGTCTAACCCTGTGGTTATTCTATAATAGGGAATTTAAATAGGGATTTTTTAGGTCATGTATTAAAAATAAATGATTTATTTTATTATGTTATTAAATGATCTCTCTAATGGTTACCTCCCATGTAATGTATGATGTCGACCAACCTTATGTCCTACCAAGGGTAAACCCAACATTCCAGAATCAAATATGGTCTCAAATATTTCATCTGAGGTTCAAATTAATGAGAAAACCTTTAAACTAAAATGGTTCATAAATATGTATTAAAATATATTAATATTTTTATATATTAATTTTATGGTCTTGAGACACCTAAACATCACACTTACTCAAGTTTAAATTCCGATATATTCATAGTAATATTGAGAGGAATAATATAAAAACCTCAGAGACATTAAATTCTCTCATCTTTCATGTTTTTTAAACTTAAAAAACTCATTCAACATAAAATGTTTGGGTTAAATCACACATATAGTTCTTACACACCTATGATTTCTCTTACATGATCCTATGAATTCAAAGAAAATATACCAAATGGATGATCCTTCCATGAAGCATCTACTCTTGGTGATACTAGATCACCACTGGGTACTCCAAGAAATTAGCAACATCATCGATTTATATCTCTCCTTAATCAATGACATCTATATAGTCATGCATGTGTATCCTCAGCTACAACACATGGTTGATTTCATGCACCTGGTTCAACTGAGGGGAAAAGTTAAATGTTAACCATCCTCACAAACCCTCCATAGGAGCTCGAATGTTCGAATGAACCTTCGGGGTAGATTGATTCCCCAAAAAATTATATAAAATCCTCACCGTGGGGAGACTATCTAGATAACATGGTCTCCCTTATCAAACTACAAAGGCTTATGACATCAAAATGCGTAATAGGTTTGTCTACAATGGTATTTTATCATTCTTTTGTTGACTACCTGTATCTTTCCCTTCATCGCTTGCACCATCTCTAGCCCAATGAGAGATGTCTTTCTAATCTTAGTCTAGTATAGGGTGAACTGTAGGGTATCCCATAAAGGGACTAAAAAGAATCTATGATGATAACTGAGTGATATATGTTCATATAATCAAACTTTACCAACGGAATGTCATTATGATTGCTTCATCTGAAATCCAACATGAAGTATCTTACCATATCCTCTAGAACCTATATAGTCCACTTAGTCTACCCCGCAATTTGGGGGTGAAACATCATTCTAATCTAAAAGTGGGTCCCAAAAGCCTCTTTCAATCCCATCCACAACATGGATACAAAGAGATAATTATATTAGTAGATAATTATTATGGTAATCCCATGAATCCAGATGATCTCCCACTTGTAAAACTACCCAAAAAATTCAACAGAACTTTGATACCTGATGGTAATGAAGTGTGACAACATGATAACTCCGTAAAATATCAACCTAATTGTATCATTAAATATTTTTTATGTTGAATTCCAATCACAATCTCCATAAATATGTCATTCTATTCCCACTATGGGATCACAAGAGGTTCTGTCATACCTATCGAGACTTGGTGTTCAAAATTATCCTGGTAAAATGACATACACTGAGAGAATAATTTATAAATGTTCTACCTTATTCTAGCCCACAAATTATTTTTTTGAAGTTCCTTATACTTCTTTACCAAACTGGGAAGTATAACCAAGGGGATGTGTGAAACTCCCTCATCACGTCCTCATAAAATGTGATTGGAACAATCATCCAAGTTTGTAAAAAAATGAAACTCTACCCTCATCATAAAAATTCATTTGGCGCATCTCTTAAGGATATTTGGTCAAGTATAACCTCATAGTCGGTGTCTCCCAACCGAACCTCTCTTACATGATGAATATTAGAGGACAAACCACCATTGACTGAGGAAAAAATGCACCTCTATCCCCGACCTGGGTCAGCTACAATAAAGTTAACTAGTAAGATTCCACATCCACTAGGTGAGAATGGGACTTACTACTAAGGGAATATGTTACCATATTTACCTTCACAGGAGGATAGAATATCTCGAAGTCATAGTATTTATGGAAATCCATCCAATGCCTTTATCTTAGGTTAAGATATCTTTTTGTGAAGATGTACCTAAGACACTAATGGTCTATGTAAGCAAGATATTATATCCCAACAGACAGTGCCTCTACATCTTTAGAGAGAATAATACCACTAATTACTCTAGGTAAAGAGACACATAATCTTATCATGGGATCTCAACAACCTTTACCAATATTTTATCACCTCATTTATCTGTATCAATATGCTTCCAAGCCTAGCACCAGAGGCATTATAAATCACAATGTTCTCAATTCCCTCATTCGGTAATCTCAACATAAGAGAAAAGTTAAGCCTCATCATTTACATATTCAAGTCATATTGATACTTATATGTCCATATAAATGGTTTCCCTTTCCACATAAAGGTAGTAAAATGGGATACTAATATTGATAAGTCTACTAAAAAACCTCATGTAGTACCCTGCCAAGCCAAGGAAGATCTGTGAGTCCATCACACTCTTGGGTGGATCCCAAGAAGGAACCAAATCGATATTAAATGGGTCCAAAACTAAACCATGATCATATATTACATTCCATCAAGAGTGAACCCTGTGGATCCCAAACTAGTGCACTGAGAGCTTACCATAAAATAAGTTCTCTTGGAGTATGTCTAAGACCATTATCAAGTTCTCTTCATGCACTTCCTCTAATGTAGTGTATATAATTATGTCATAAATGAGGAAAAACCCAGACCAATTCATGTATAGTTTAAATATATAGTTCATTAAATACATAAAAATTAGGGGAATTCATCACAAAAGAAATCATAACTGGGAACTCATAATGTCTGTAGTGAAATCAAAATTCCATCTTTAGAATATGACCCCATCCTCTAAACTAGTGGTATCCAAACCTGATATTGATATAGAGAACAAAATCATGCCTTTAAACTTCCCAAAGAGGTCAAAAAACCTTTTCAAGGGGTAAATGTTATTTATCATCACTAGATCTAGGTGATGATAATATATGAAAAATTTTAGACTATTGTTCTCAATTTTCATGAACATAACTAGAGCATCCCGTAGGGAAACACCGGGTCTGGTAAAACCCTTCTCTCAAAGGTCATACAACTTCACCATCAACGCCCACAACTCAGTATGGTCCATCTGATATGATGTAAAATACATAAGTGTAGTCACAAAGATAAATTCAATGCAAAATTGTATCTCACACCTCTGAGGTAGTCCCAAAACATCCTCAGGGATGAAAACCATATAAAATTACACTAAAGATGGAATCCATAATCATGACGAGACCACTAAATCAAGGGCTAAACTAACCAAATGATGGGTAATTCGATAAAAAATCCTACCCACATGTCCCACTCACTCATACATGAGAACTCTTTCAACTGAAATGGATAATCCTATCCCATCTGTCTAAAGTCATAGAACTCATCTATGATGATAGAAAATATGAGCTCGATCCATGGAAATATAGTCCATACCCAAGATAAATTCAATATGATTCATCATGTAAACATATATGTCCCATGAGAAACTCTCTCAATTGAGAACTAACTCACACTATTAAAAATATGTGATATTAATGAATCTCACCCATTATAAACCTCTAGCCACAACTACTAGGATCGGGTCTCAACAAGGAGTTATATATATCGTATGAGGGATATACAGATTAAGGAATGAATCAAAACTATATATACCAATACTAGAGTAAGAGTGGAAGGAAATAGACTATACCCAGTATCATCATATGAGTAGCCTTTTCACATCCCTCTATAGTCTGTAGCAACATGTGGCCTCGACCAACAACTCCCTAATCCTTGTGTGGGACATTTGGAAGTAGTGGTGTATGTTTCTCGTTGCATCTGCATGCATCACTATCTCCCCCTACAAATATTCAAATGCACATTTACCAAAACCACCTCCCTGGGGTCCATCCTGGCCATGCATAGGAGATCCCTAATCACAGTGCTGCATATGTCATAGTTGTCCATCTAATTCCTATCTATCCTCCTTGGTACATTTTTACATTCTATCACATTCCATGTAAACTCATCCATCAAAAGTATAGGATCTCCCCTATTCGGGCTGATCATGTTCTCTATGACAACCTTTCCATGTTGATCCACATATCTGAGTCTAGCCTTGGAAAATCATCCTATGTTGAGAACTAGACGACTGACATCTTCTAGCTTATGGAGGTGACACAACTCTATGGTTCCAAATGACGATCATAAAATTTTTAAATCACCCTTCTAAGATGATCTCTATAACCATATCCATCTCTATTACTCGAGTATATATATATATATATATATTCATAAGAAGACTACACCAACTTGTATGACTCTATAGAGACCCTATTAAAACTTCCATGCCCAAAAAAAACTATCCAACACCATGCCGAGGGAGTACCTTGTAAGGTCCATAAAACTCATGGAATAATCCTTAGCTATCATATGACCCTTCTACAGTTGAATTAGATTTTTGATTTCAACTATACACAGTCACATGGCGTAATACTAATCATGAAAAAAACTGTAGGATGTTTATCAAAGGGAGTGCATAATCATCTTATTTCATCGTCATTAGACTCTTCTAGTGACTTTATATTCAATGGTAAAGAAAAGATTTAAGAACAACCATTTGAAGTGTCATGGTCTGAACATTCTTAATGGCTCAGATGACTAACTCAAGAAAATAATCCACTATCTAAAGATCTCTATCACCGTGGAACCTTATATATCTTAGAAACTAAAACCCACATAACATGATAATACAACACACATAATATATCTATCATTTTTGTATGATCTTCTAACAATATGTGGTGGTAATTCTCCCTAACTTACTAGAGGAAACACCATTTTACATGTTCCCTAAAGTGAGGCTTCATTAGTTAGTGGATCATTTCCATGATCCTATATCACTATCCTAGATGGATGTATTCACAGATAAATTATTAAATTAATAAAGTTATACCACATTTATGTGAGAATATATATTGGGTCACTACTCAAGAATAAATATTAAAGAAATAAATACAATATGATTCATTTACTATTTATTAACAACAACTGATATCTCAATATTCCAAGTTAGCAAGCCATTAGTTAGAGTTTGTGTGTATTGACGAATTGGCCACCACACCATCATTGGGTTCCCTAGACTAAAATACACAATCTATAAACTTTGACATTGTTTCACGAAGTTCCCAACCAATATTTCCATGGGACCATCTCTACACCAACCAAAGGAAGAACCACCTTTGACACCACTCTATAATGACCTGACCTAGTAGGGGACACTTGTCCATTGTTGAGTCAATTCATGGCAACCTAAATACCACATCCAATAGATTATTGGCTAGTGAAAAGAACCATGGAGGATTAAAATAAAATGGGAGGCATTATCCTAATATACCTGTATACACACAAACAACCATCTCCATGAAAAGGTATAGAGGAAAAATTATATACTGTAATATCTCGAGTATTACAATGCATGTAATAAATTATAGGGAATACATCAGAGTAAAAATGTATATAACCAAATTGAAATGAAAAAATACACACTAAAAAATAAATGATGTCCCAAACTAAAAACAAGTATAAAAATAAAAATAGAAGAGAACTAAGGTTCTCATCTCCTTGTACGACCACTGAATGTGATCTATGGACCCAAGTATCTCTATGCTCCTCTGAGATCATTTTCATTCTACCTAATGTCATCACATGGAATGAAATGTGCTGGAACAACACATATAGAGGTGAGTATACACATACCTAGTAGGATTCTGTGAAAAACATAATGGGAGAAAAAAACTATACTAAAATAGTTATATGAACCCATAAAAAGATTGAAATGAAACCCAGCTTGTATATATACTCATAATGAAACTGAATTGAGAGAGAAAGAGGATATCCATATCCACATCCCATCCAAGGATGATGACTCTACCTCATACTCTAAAGTTATATCTTTGATGCCTGTCATTTCATGTATCCTTACAAGGAAATCATATGAAGGACCCACTCTTCACTAATGTCCTGCACAACCCAAGGAGGAATTATATCAATATATAATACTCATGCCTTAGTGATTGAGGGGTGGGGTTATCACATGGTTTGTAGATAACCACCCAATGGTTCTTCAATGGGGGGGGGGGTGGTACCTCTCCGTTTTGGGATAGATTTCCCTTTACCTAGTGTATTAGGGGGTTCCACTCAATATATAGATATAGGATTCATTACCTTGTGCATGAGGAGGTTCCAATACACCAATCCACCAGTAGATATTGGAACAAAAAACTA
Organism: Viscum album; assembly: GCA_963277665.1. Lineage (NCBI taxonomy): Eukaryota > Viridiplantae > Streptophyta > Magnoliopsida > Santalales > Viscaceae > Viscum > Viscum album. The sequence goes on from OY728162.1 coordinate 46,453,610, forward strand.
GCGAGTCAGGGGATTACAATCAGTAAGTAGATGGAGGACCTATACCATAGTTCATAAGGGGGTGTCACTCAACATAGGTAAAAGGTATGGTAGACCTACACCCTAGTGAAATAGGTGAGTTTCCAATGCCAAACTCTCTTTGATGATCATTCCCAATCACTACTATTAGTTTTACACAACCTAAATAATAATCAAGATTGAAAAACCAAAAATCATATATCAAAATAAACATCAAATGAAACCACATGTTCTATATAGAAAACTACATTGGATAGTCTAATCAAAAGAATAAACCAATGTCCATAAAAAAGAGATCTACAAGGTGGAAATCCCTGAGAAAAGTACACGACATGAACCTGGTGTCATTGGGTTTGTGATATCACCTCATTTACAAGATTTTATCTCTCTTGGAGATGTCTTTTGAATCCATGTATCATTACAGAACATGCACATTTGGTATATGGAATGTCTAATCCTCCCTGGCCCTAAAAGCATTCTGCAACACTTTCCTGTGTATGGTTGGTCATTCCCACATTCAACTGGTCATTCCCATGTACCATGGTTGTGCCCATGGGTTTGGTTAGCCCATTCCTATGTACTATAGGAGTACATGAAAATCCATCAATAGCGAGTCACAAAAAATTTAAGGGACATATATGTTGTGTGATTATTCAGCAAGAACACACAGTGTCTTGTTTCCATTCCTGCTACCAGATCCAAAATCCAAAGAAGCATCACCCACAACCCTCAAACCATCCTGATTAGTCCCCAAATAACTATCTCGACCATCATTCTCACAATGAAAAGGAAGCCATGGGTCCGATCACACTTGAACCCACCCCAATAATGTTGAACTGTGACCCCATGGGACAACAAAAACGAATGAAAAGAATAGTGCTACAAAATGCATTTGAGAAAAGGTGAATACAAATTTAGATAAGTGTTCTTGGACTATGATCATAAAATCAGGGTACCCAAGGGTGATATAAATTGAAAAAATGGAATTATCGGATCAAATAACACAAAAAAAATGGCGGCCTCATGCGAAGGAAAAATAATCACATATAAAATTATAATATAATTATAAATACATGATTATGAAATTGTAGAGTATGGAAATAACAAATTAATAGTTCTATGATTCCTTAAAATTTTAATAAATATTTATCTTTAAATAAATCTTCAATATCATGAAATGCATGAAATAATGAGTTTAAATGAACCATGTGACAATAAAAAATGACCATTAGAACATTTCTATTAAATTAGAAAGAATAAATGTAACTAATTTATGGAGTTATATGGTGAATTCAAGACCAATGGACGCAATCTCTCTCTATGCCATTGCAGCGATGCCCAAGATCCATACCGCAAGGACCTGCTCCCCCCTTTTGATTAGAGGGGGGATTCTCATGTTCATCATCGTCTAGGAAGGATGACCTGTCTTCATTCCATGATCATTCTCTGCCCTTTCCTAGGTTTTCTATTTCCCCGAAGGTTCTAGATCACTTTCAGGAGGCTCCATAGTTATCTCTCCTCCCGGTGGAGCATAATAGTGCTGCATATCTATGCAAGTATACCTTGGTGGCTCGATTTTGTCCTCATTGAACCTCAGTAGAAGTATTTACCTAGTTTTTCTCTGAATCTTGGACGCTTCATGAGCGTGAGATCGTCGGGTTGCTTGACTGAAGACACATGATGGTTCGTTTTGGCTCGGAGGAAGATATGATTTCCCCTAGGTCTAGGGATCCTTAGATGTTTGGTGGATATTCATTTTATTTATTCCGCTGGAGCTTTGAATTCCATATGCTGTGTGATCCTTCGTTGATTGAAACATGGGTATGTCTTCCAGGTCTTCCACTTTCATTTCAAAATCCTTCTATTCTCTGCGCCATTGGTTATATGATAGGGTGATATTTATGCTAAAATCAACGAACTCAGTCTATGTCACACCTGATTTTCATGTGTTTCTATGTCAAGGTCGACGTTGCAAATACACCAGTTTGTTGAGTCCGGATTAATGATGGGAAGGAGTTCCGCTGAATGTAAGAGGTAGTCTTCGGATCATGGATGCAGTTCTGTGTGGGGTGTAGATGGTTTGGGCATCTAGAGGCCATCTTCCATTGTTGAAGGGAGGGTGTTACCTCGTGGGTGGTGGAATGATATGGTAGTGGTGGCTGTGATGTTTCTGATGCTGGGAGACCGGTGCAGGCGGTGGTTATGGATGACCTTGGGGACGCTCTGTTAGAATCTGGAAAATTGAATGGGGGATTGAGTTCTCCTATGGAATCTACAGTGTGTACCAATGCTGGTGATTCTTCTGGGCAGGTAGCCCATTTGGATTCTTCATGCACCACTGTTGCATTATTTGAAGAGAAATGTGATGGGAATGTGGAGAGGGAGATGAGCCAGGGTCTTCTTGCTACTAGGATGAGTCTTTCTTGTAGTATGAAGATAGTTCAGGTTTCTATGAACCCAATAGTGCAGTAGGTTTTTGATAGGCTAAAAGGTGAACATGGAGTTGAGTCCCGGTCTACGGTAGAGGGGGCATGCCATCTGTAGTTGGTTCCTCTCTTTGAGTAGCCATTGGATAACACGGATGGGGTATTTGAGGCTATGAATATGGGTACTCATGGTTCCAGTGGAGTTTTTACTAGCAAACAATTTGAGAGTCTTAAGCATGAGAAGCTACCACTACTGATGGAAGATCCCCAGGTGATTGAAGGTGTCACCTTGCAGGATTTAGTCACTAAAAAAGGAGAATCTATAGAGGAGGCAATGGATATGGAGTTTTCTATTGGTCCTAATAACCCTCAATGTGGGGAACACACAAAGTGTTTAGCAGTGATTGATACTAATAGTTACTTTGATCATGAACGAGGAGTGAATGATGGTTAACAGAAAGATCATATCATTAGAAAATGGTGGGACCTCTCCGATAGTGAAAAAGATAATGCTAGTGTCAGGATCTGAATATCTTATAGTGATATTGTTCAGAGTGGAAAGAAGAATGTGTCAGGGAATGAGAAAGTTGTGACTCCTTCCCCAAGAAGAAGGTAGAGGAAAGACTACTCTTCTATTTCTAAGCTGATGACTACAAGGTCCTCTTTCAGCAAGGGAAAAGGCATGCAGTCTTCTGAGGAGTTCATATATTTTGAAAAGTTAAATCTCAAAAATAATTATGTCAAGACTCTGACGCAATATGAAATCTCGGAGTGGGAGTCGGCTACTGCGGATGAATCAATGGATCATGGTCATGGGGACGAGTATGATTTCAATGATATATAGCTGATTTTCCGTCTTGTGATGCTTTCTTTCTGTGCTTTTCCTTTATTTTAATAAATGGTCCAAGACGTTGTCTCTAGCTAAGATTTCCTGGTATATGGTGAATTCAATGACTACCAATTATTTATGAAAAATATAAACCACTGAAATATAAGTGAAATATTAGTATTTTTGTATTAATAGATTAAGTTAATTATAATTATCAATTGAAATTAATGAAATACATAAGTTATATATTTAATAAAATATTTTTTATATTAATCCAAGATATTTTTTTACATAATATATGAATATAACCTATTTAATGTATAAAAAATTATATTTTTCAAATGGGTAATTTTACCAATATTATATAGAGAACTGATTTGAAATTAAAATTATGACACATTAATAATTTTTATATGAAAACATATACAACTTTTTTGGAATTAGAATATAAAAATTTACTTTGGAATAATCTTGCATAATTTTATCATAAGTTTCAAGTCTTGATAAATAGTACAAATATAATAAATTTTAATTGAAGACAACTCTTTTCATCAAAATAATGTATATGTTTAAATTATATTATTGAATGGGTTTAATGTATAAATAGATTATATTTTTTTAGTTAATATAATTTAGGTAGTTGACATTAATTTTACATTGAATGTAGACATAAAAACATTTCAATCCTTTTCATATTTTAACGTTTTAAAACCAATTTTCTCATTATGAAAATGGGAGTAATTTTAAATTAATTACTTCAACTTCTATGTTTTTAATTTTAAAAAAGGGATGTCATATTTGGAATCAATGATTCCAAATTCGGTAAATATGTTTATTTTTTTGGTCATTATGAATTGTAACTTTAGTAAATTTTTTAATACAGTAAAAGGTAAATTGGGTAATTAAGGGTAAAAATAGTATTATAAAATTACCATAACACTTGTACTAATATCATTGGATTAGTGTGTTTTGACCTAAATCATAATTGTGTCTAAATGTTATCCTTTTTAATCCTTTTTTATGAGATTATGAAATTTAATATATTTTCTTTATTGATTATTTAAATATGTCTTACTCAAATTATAATAACTATATTATTTTTAATATAAGGTTATACAGAAAATTAAACTATAAAAACTAATTTTAAATAGATTTTTTTCTTTATCATTATAACATATTTATTATTTTAAGGAAATAAATAATTACCTTAACATCTTATACAGTTATAATGTAGAAATTTTTTAATATAAGAAAAAAATAATTTTTTTAATTAAAATTAGAATGAGCATTAAAAGAGAAAAACACTTGAGAAATTATTATTTTTTGAGTATATATCGACCATAATCTTCATATGGTTGAATTTTTTATAATTTAGAGCCACATGGAAAAGATTATACCACTAATTTTATTTTATCTAAATCAATGTTAAAGTTTTCACATTCATGTTTTAATAATTATAAAATTTTTAATGTAGGATTTTAAAGAAGATATATTCTACTATAAGTATTATTATGATCTCTATAGGATTTATATTCTTAATATTATTTTATTTTTAATTTTTAATCTACCAAAACATATATTAAATAATTAGTCAAAACTGATGTAGTAATTATTTGAGTAATGTAAATATCAAATAAATGTTATTAAAAATATTAAAATAAATATAATTTGGAATAATTAATATATGAAATTAATTTTTTAGATTACCTTGAACTCTTAAGAATATAATTAAATATTTATTTGTAAGTTAAATTTTTATCTATATATTCTTAAAAATCAATGATTTGAATAGTATCAAAATTGATACTATTGATTGTTTATCAAAATAATGTTTTAATAAATTATTTAAAAATCGCAATACCTATTTAGAAATATAAAATAAATATTATATGTTCCAGAAGGTTATAAATTATTCATTTATGGTTTAATCCACACCCAATAAGTAAATATTACACCCTTTTAATATTGAAATATTTCTTACTTTATTTAAAATTAAAATATAATAACTAAGGGTTAATTAAATTAATTAGGTTTTAATTCATACAAAAACATCTATAATATTTTTTGGTTGAGGATATTTCAACCTTATCTTATATAGTATTCGAAATTATGAATAAATGGGCGTTTTTTGGATGGGGTATGATTTTATTATAAATTAATCTTTATAGTGGTTCCAAAAGTCCCCTCACCTCAACTATGAATGGGAACCTTCTACCACACTTCTTCATATAATATTGAGCCATCAATATCAGTCATACCCAAACCATTTCCATTCTATACTTCTCTAGTCACATTATAGTGGTCCAGTTCCTCTCAAAATATGTACTCTAGTTCCTTTAATATGGGATCTGGAGGGAGCTTGTCAAATAATAGGTAATCTCCTCTACTGATTCTTTCAAAATTATTTCTTATTATACATTCTATTCCTGAGTTTATTCCATTATAAAGTAAGAAACATAGTATAAATTATATTATTATATGTTATTATTATTATGTAAGAACCAAATTCCACCTTCTATAAATCTTAGGAAAAATAAAATCACCATGCGTGAGTATGTAGGACTTACCGTCTCCATGTCATTGTGTAATATATTTTTCATCACCACTTTAATTAGATTGGTGTAATGATAAAAATAATAACTATATATTATTATTATAACATGATATTGACTCGATAATATTATATATATCGTCAACTTCAATACCATTTCACAGCTAAGGGAATGATATCAATCGTTTGTGTGTACGTACGACCTAAATCTCCACGATATGATGTGATTTATTATCCATGATCACCACTAAAGAATGATTATATAAGTGTATAGAATGAATAATGTGATATATATTACCTTAATATCATCTTGAAAATTACATAACTACATTATATGTGGAATAATAAGAACTTATATGACAAAACATGCATAATAAAATGAAGCAATTAACACCCAAAAAAGAGTAATAATGAAATATTATTAAATAGGTGATAATATGATCATTGATGATATCTTAAATATAAATCGTGTTCTAGAATAATGTAATAAAACTATTTAATCCCTTATATAAGACTTTCTGATACATACTATGGAACAAAAACCTAAGGTAATGGATAATTTTTCAAATCTCATCTTTATCTGAGGTTGTTTATTTGAAAGTATTCATTAGGGTATATTTATTATCAATATCCGTGTTTCATAATTATGTATTATAAAATATCATTTCTATTTTCCTAATATTTTTTAAATTTATATTTACTCATTTGTGAATATTTACTAAATTGTATGAAAGGAACCATTTCTTGTTTTCTATACGATTTACTTTTTGACTTATCCAGAAAAAGTATGAGAAGAGGGTATTATTTTAACTTATACGACATAGATATATTTCTTTAATCTTTCATAAAACCTTATTTCCATGAATATTCCCTTACAATATTTCATGTTTATTTTCAAGGAAATTATTTTCTTTTAAAATTTCAGGATGTTTTAAGAAAATAAAATATTTTCAAAGAAAAAATGATATTTCCTTAAGAATTAATTTCAAGTATTCTATAAAAATTATTTTCCATCTAAGTTTAGTTTTTTTAATAGGGATATGTTTCAAGTATACTATCTCTATTATTTCTATGGTTTTATTATGTTCATTATGGAATGATATTTATAGAATCAATTTTTATTACATGGACTATGTTATAATGGAATGATGTTTAAGAAACCCATTTTATTCCATGGGTTATGCTATAATGACTAATTTATGTTCTTATGGAACATATATGTTTGGTTTTCAATATTTGATAGGTGGAACCTATATCTCCAGCAAATTAATTGGTTTACGATTTATATCTCATGTTATAGATAGGTTTGTAATGATAATTGATCTTGGTTCAACAATACAGGGATGGAATGGGAAGTAATCTTAGTTCAGTAATACACGACAAGAACAAGGAGTGAAATCAATTCAGTAATGGAATTTTTCTGCTTTCATGGTTTTAGTGATGGGCCTTAAAAAATATGATTAACTTTCTATTATTATGTGTATGCCAAAAATTCCTTGTATAATGCTATAACCTTTGAGAATATGTTCATTGATTTTTTATAAACATTAATGACTTATCCCATGACATGATTTCACGATCTTTAATATACAGGATAATATTTTAAAATGTTATGTTCTAATTTATTTTGATTATTATATGATGGTTATCTCCCATTTTTAACCCTATTTAAAATATCAGATCACCCTTTTTCTTTTATTTTCCTCAGGTTATGAAGAATTTTGTTATGTAAGATATGTCAAAAAGGGGTTTTGGTATGAAGGAAAAAGAAAGATAAAATGTAGATGTTTTATGAAACCACTATTTATGTTTCATAGTTCAAAATAAAATAAACCTATACTTTCATTTTGTGGTTTTGTAATGTTGTGTAGTGAATATTCAACAACTTTGAAGTAATATTTATATATTCAAAGTATGGTCTGTTATAGTTGGTATCAGAGAAAAGGCTTAGTCAACATTTGGAAACTAGGATGCAAAAAATATTAGTGAGATCCCTAGAGATATTTTTAAGGTTATTTCTAGGTATGTACCTATGTATAATTCTATATATAAGTTACAATCCCCTAATTTTAGTAATAATAATGAATAACCTTGAATAAAACCTAAGGTATCTTGAATTGAAATTTTATAAGTAACTTCCGTTCATTATGTCATTTTTCTATTATGATGATTATTAATCACACAATGACTCTTGGTTTTAGTCAATTTATATAACCCAAAAAAACCATGTTAATGATGAATGTGATGGGTAATGTGATGATTTTCCTCTTAGGTAATCAAATGTTATGTCAGATGGAATAAAAAATTACGTTTCTATACTCACAAAACTTTCTCATGATATAAATTATTCTAGGATTCCAAACGATCATAGGATGGAACAACATTATATTAATTCCCCTATGAGACAATGTCTAACATTTTTCATTGGTTCCTCTGATCCAATAGTGGATTAATAATGTATTATTACAACAGGAAAGATATTTTTAGTTCTATAATGTTCATAACATGGTAATGTCATCTTGCTAGTCTATCGTTTGGAAGTTGAAGAAGATCAATGGTGGATTCTCATAATGAATATGAGGAAACATGTTGAAATTGACTCTATGGAACTGAAAATGTTCAAGAACATATTTTTCAATAAGTATTATCCTTGTATTCTTCAAACGAAGAATGATAAGGAGTTCCTTGAGCTGAAGCAAAAGGATGATGAATCCATTGGTACCTATGAAGGATATTTCACAAGACATTCAATGTATGCTTCGAGAATTATTATCCATCCTAAGATAAATATTGAAAGACTCTTTAGTATCTTAAAACCATTTATTTTAAGGGAATTATCCATAATGGACTTCAATATCTATGAATAAATAATATGATGGGGTCTCAAGGTAGAAATAGATATTGGAATTACCCATAAGTCATATGGGTTTGATAAGAAGAGAAAAATAGAATTCCAGGGAAAATATAAATACCGCAATGAAAGGAATATGACCTTTACCTTATTTCTCAATGTGTGGAAAGAAACATGGAGGAAATTGTCTTAAATGGATTAGAAATTTTTTTAGTGTAGTAGAGAAGGTCATTGGGATGTTGAATGCTGAAGTGACGGGAAAATGATGTATAATGATGTGAATTGAGAAAATTATAAAAAGGATGAACCTCCCACACTTAAATGTTACAATTGATATGAAGATGGTCATTATTATATCCAGTAACCTAATCCATAAATAATTTTTGATTACCAATATCAACAACCTCTTAAGGAAAAAAACAAAGGCAAATCTCATGAAACCACTATTGGAGATGTGGAGTATGAAAATTAAGTGGTGGAATGATCGAGTGTTTAGGTAATGGAATTCATGAATATTGTTTCGTAAGTACTTTTATAATGGACTAATGAAACTTCTAAATATTGTTCCACTATAGTTTTTCCTTAAGTATTTTAAAGTATTTATTGAATGGTACTTGTTCCATGAATGGTGATAGATTACATAAGGTAATATTTTTGGAGAACACATGATTTAGGGAATGATAACCCTTAATGTGTGCATAATGTAGGATAATAAGATAAAGGAATGTTTGATATTATTAATGACATTGGGATGGATGTAATTACAAAGTGGTTTAAGTTATCATGGATTGAGTTTATAGAAAATTTTCGAATTTGTGGAATAAGAGAAGAGTTAATTTTTAAAGGCATACATGCTTTTAAAAAGGTTTTATGGTAATTTAGGTTATTAACAAGATTCAATAGAATAAATGATGAAGGAACTCACATGTTTTTAATGAGAAAAAAATACACTTTATGATATATAGGGGTAAATTATAAGATAATTTAGTGAACCTATCTATAATGTTTTGGATTTTCAACTTTTCAAAGGATTGTAAGGTTATCCATTTATGGAATATTTTAGTTAAACATTGGATGAGGATTGTGAGAGTAAAGTGTTATCTCACTATAGGTGGAATTATGTATATTTAAAAAATTATACTATCCTTTTATTATGATAAATATAGATGGAAGGAACTATAATTCTATTTATGGATATCATGATATACTGACAATTCTGGAATGAAAAATTCACCTTCATTTCATTGAATAAAGGATGATGTGTAAATTTTTCAAGGCACGAACAATGGTGAGATTGCACTAAAATCAAGTATATATTTTATATCATAAATAATTCTTCAATTCTAGGTAAATGATATTGAAACCAAAAATGTTGTCCCAAAACCCTCTTTTATGATAAATAAAATGATCCTTAAGATCATAATATATTTATGGCTTTGTGATTGTTAACATTATCTTGACCATGTTATCTATCACCCTCCATTCGAACATGATAGTTATATTTCTCTTCCATTTCCATGTTTTCACTTTCCACCTATGTTATCCTATGTGGAAACCCAATGTTGAATTAATTTGGGAAGTAGTTTTGTTTGTAACATGACTTTTTAAAAGGTAGTTTTATTATTCAATTTTAAGATGTGAGTTTCTATGAATGGAACTTTCTTATATTAAACCTTTGACTGTCCAGATTAATTTATAGGGTGAAATTAATTTTAAGGGGGTTGAATGTGACACCCCAATATTTCAATAAATATTTATCTTTAAATAATTCTTCAATATCTTTCATTGAAAATAACCATGAGTTTAAAATATCCCTGAGACATTATAAAATGACCACTATAAGATATCCGTTATGTTATACGAAAAAATATAACTAAAATTTTAAAGTATATGGTGAATTCAACGGCTATCGATTATTTATGAAAAATATAAACCAATTAAATGTAAATAAACATATTTGTTTTTTTATTAATAGATTAAGTTAATTACAGTTAGTTAATTAAAGTAATGAAATTAATGAAATTTATAAAATATATATGTTATATATTTAATAAAATATCTTTGATATTCATACAATAGTTTTTCAGACATAGGATATGAATAATACCAATTTTATTTATAAAAACCTATATTTTTCAAAAGGGTAATTTCAACACCTTTTAATAGAGAACCCATTTTAAATGAAAATATTTACACATGAATAATTTTTATATGACAACATAAACTTATTCTTCAGAATAGAGATATTAAAATTTAGTTTCTGGGAATTTTTTATATTTTTCCGATAAGTTTAAAGTCTTGATGAATAGTAAAAATATACTAAATTATAATTTAAAAATATTTATTTCATCGAAATAGTTTATATGGTTAAATATATTTTTTAATGGTTTAAAAGTAAAAATAGATTTCATTTTTTCAAGTTAATATATTCTAGGTTATTGACATTAATTTTACAATGAATTTAGACATAAAAACATTTCATTCATTTGCTTATTTTAACTTTTAAAACCTATTTTCTCATTATGAAAATGAGATTAATTTTATTTTTATAAATGAAACTCCATTATTTTGAATTTTTTAAAATATATTTCATATTTGGAATCATTGTGCCCAAATTATGTAAATAGGTTAATTTAATTTGTGGGCCTTATGAATAGTAACATCAGAATTTTTTTTAATATGGTAAAAGGTAAATCAATTGATTTTGGGTAAAAATAATATTATAAAATTACCTAAACACTTTTCATAATATCATTGGATGATGGTGTTTTAAACGAAATAATCCTTTTGTAGAAATGATTTCCATTGGAAGCCACTTGGATAAGATTAGAACATTTAATATATTTTATTTAAAGAGAAGTTAAAGATGTCTTACACAAATTTTTATTAACATATTATTTTTAATATTATATTATACATAAAATTCAACTATAAATAATAATTTTAAAAAGGAATTTTTTTTCATTAACATTGTAATTTTTTTTAATTTTTAGTAAATAATCATGTACATTAAATGCTTATACAATGACGATGCAGAAATTATTTAATTGGAGAAAAATCACTGAAATAATTTTATTTAAAATGATTATAATCATTAAAAGACAAAAAACCTTGAAAAAAATCCTATTATTAGAGTATATATCTACCATAATCATCCAAGGGTCTAATTATCTACTGTTTGGAGCAACATAGAAATGATCACGAAACTTATAATATTTTATCTAAAGAGATGTTGAAGTTCTCACATTCATGATTTAATAAATTCAATATTATTAATGTAGTATTTTATAGAAGATATATTCTACTATAATTATTCTTATGAACACTATATCATTTATCTTCATCATTTAATTTTATTTTTTATTTTTATTCAACAAATATGTATATTATGTAATTACAAAAAACTTAAGTAATAATTATTTTATTACTTGAAATATCAAATAAAGGTTATTAAAAATATTAAAATAAATATAATTTTGGATAATTAATATATACAATTATTTTTTATATGACCTTAACCTCTTATAAATATATGAAAATAGTTTTATCTAAGTTAACTTATTGTCTACTTATTTTTAAAAATTAATGATTTTAGTAGAGTCAAAATTGACTATATTGATTGTTTATCAGAACAATATCTTATTAAATTATTTAAAAATAATAATAAATTTTTATAAATATAAAATAATTATTATATTCTCTAAAAGGTTCTAAATTATTTAATTATGGAATAATTAACATCAAACAAGTAAATATTTTACCCTTTTAATATTGAAATATTTGTTACCATAACTAAAATTAAAATAGAATAACGAAGGGTTAATTAAAACGATAAGGTTTAGATTTGTGTGAAAATTTTATAATTTGTTTTATTATATGACAACCATATATCATCTAAAACTTGAAAATATTAAATTTTGAATGTTTTTTATGTGATCTGATTTTATTATAAATTAATATTTTTGGAGATTCCAAAAGTGCTCCCCACCCCGACTATAAAAGGAAACCTCCTCCCTCACGTATTAACATTACTATGAGCCTTAAATATCAACAATACCATTCCAATTTCCCTTATAAACATACTTAGTAACATTATAGTGGTTCTTATATTCTCAAAATGCATACTTTATTACTTTTAATTGGAGATATATAGGGAGCTCGTCAAAGAAGAGGTAATCTCCTCTACTAATTTTTTCAAAATTATTTCTTCTTATACTTCCTATTCATGAGTTGTTTCCATTAAAAGATAATAAATATATTATCAATTATATTACTTTATGTTATATTATTATAGAACAACTATATTTTACCTTCTATCTGTCCTAGAAAAAATGAAATCATTATGTGTGCTTACGTACAACTTACTATCTCCACACCGTGGTGTAATCTGTTCTTCATCACCACTTTACATGGGTTGGTTAAATTACGGGAATAATAATTATATGTGATGATTAGAAAATTATATTGATTCTAGAATAGTATATACACCATCCAATTCAATACCATTTAACAATTAAGGGAATGATATTGTTTCTCATGCATACGTATGGAATACCGTCTCTATGATGTGATGTGATTATTTCTCCATTATCACCCTTAATTAATGATTATATAAATTTATAAAATGAATAATATGATATATATTTCCTTAAAATCATCCTGTAAATGAAATAACTATATTATATGAGAAATAACTATAGCCTTTATGAAAAACATGTATAATAAAATGAGACTGTTAACACCCAAAATAAGAGTAATAATGAAATATTACTAAACAAATGATAATATGATCAGATATGATATAATAAATATAAATATAGTTATGTAATATGTTTATAAAACTCTTTAATCCATTATAAATGTTTTTTGATACATAAAATGGAACCCATACCTAAATTAAGGGATAATTTCATAATCTTGTTTTTATCCAAGATTGTTTATATGTAAGTATTTATTGGTGTATATTTATCAACCATCTCCATGTTTCATAAAATATTTATTATAAAATAAAATATTTATTCTTATACTATGTTTTAAGTTTAGTTTTACCCATTTAATAATCTTTAATAAATGGTATGAAAGGAATATTTTTTCATTTTTGATATAATGTACGTTTTGACTTATCTTAAAAAATGATGAGAAGAATGTTTTCTTTTAACTTAAAAGACATGAATGAATTTTTTATTCTTTATTAACACATTATTTAAATTAATATTACCTTACAATATTTCAGGGTTATTTTCAAGAAAATTATTTTATATTAATTTTTTTAGGAATTTTAATAAAATAAAATGTGTTTGAAGAAGAAGGGATATTTTCATCAAGAATTAATTTCAAGTGTTCTATAAATATAATCTTGCATCTGAGATGGAATTATTTAATAGGTATATGTTTCAAGTATACTATACCTATTATTCTTATTGTTTTATTATGTTTATGAATGTATTCTATTTATGAAATCCATTTGACTTACATGGTTTATGTTATGATGTAATGATGTTTATGAAACCCATTTAATTCCTAGGGTTATTCTCTAATGAATGATTTATGTTCTTATGGAATACATATGTATGGTTCCAATTATGTGATGGTTGGGACCTATACCTCCATAAGATTCATTGGGTAATGATTTATATCTCATGAGATAGACAGAGCTAGAATATGAAATGATATTGTTTTAGTAATACAGGACTGGAATGGGAAATAATCTTGGATTAGTAATATAAAGTTGGAATGAAGAATGAACTAGGTTTATTAATGGAAATTGTCCACTATGATGGTTTTGGAGATGATCCTTGAATAATATAAATGATTTATTTTCTTATGTGTGTACCACAAATTTAATTTATTATGTTAAACCCATTGGGAGTATGTTCATTGACCATTTATGAACATTAATGATTTATCCCATGACATGATATCACGATCCTTCATATGTAGGATATGATTTTCAAATGTTATGTTCTTATTTATTATGATTATGATATGATTGATATCTCCATTTTTTACCCTATCTAAGCATACTTTCTCACCCTTTCTTATGTTTACTTTCCCTGGGTTATGAAGAAGTACATTAAGTAAGATATGGAACAAACAGTTTTATATATGAAATAATAAGTGGGAGAAAATATTTATTTTTAATGAACCAGTTATTTATTATTCCATGTTTATCATGACACTAAACATTAATTACTGAAAAAAATTAATTTTTTTATTTCAAAATATTATCTTTAAGGATAAGAGGTAACTAATGTTATAGTTCTTAAAGATACCACATAACTAGGTAGGAATCCAAAGATTCAAAATACATAACATAACCAATTTACTAATTTGAAATTAAAAAACAACACAGAACCCAATGTTTTCCTTGATTTTGGAGTCACCCGTGTCAGTCGAATTACCTTCATCTTCTCTTATCCGTCATCAACAATCCTAATACACCATATTCTTTACCACACATCACCAATAACCAGTGAGGTAGCTGATGGTATCCATCATCCTCGATTATAGGAAACAATATCATTGTAAAGAACTCATAGATTGCAGCATCACTCTTGTGAAAAAATGAACCACTATCAAAGCATAAACTGTCTTCTAGGGCGCACCTCCTGAGACTCGAACCACACCTCAAACCACATCATCCTAAAAACTAACCAGGATCCAACACACTAGATCGACCTCTCTTGGAGAGAAGGAGTTAGAAGAAAGAGAATACTTTTAAGAGGGAAGGACTAACCAGGGAGGAGCGATCTTTAACTGGACCACAAACCACATAGATAAAAACCACCTTATTCATCATACCAATCATTTATATCTATGTAGAAAATCCTAAACATGATATGAAAGTGTCAAAGAAAAACATTGGGATATCATAGCCAGGATGAACAGAACTAGTATGAACAAAAAACCATTGAGAATGTGAAAAATAGGATAAATACACTAGCAAAAGAGGGTAAGAGACAATGATGTCAACATAAAGGAATGAAAATAGAATAAAACCAGGAAAAACATCAAACAATCAGAAGTGGGGAAGAGTGAAGAAAGACCTCAATAGTGAATCTTGACCACAAACCCCATCCCATCCCAAACCACAGTGAAGAATACCGAACATGACCAGAAATGGAGTAAATCAGGATAGATCTAGTTGGCAGAGTAGATGAGAGTCATGGTCAAAGGTCTAAAAACCTGAGACACAAACCCAATAAAGTCACTAAACCTATAAATACATGGTGTAGTTTTTTTATACTGTGTAATGAATATTAAACAATTTTAAAGTAATATTTATGTATGTAAAGTATGGTATACTATATGGACCTACCTCAATATTGATCAATCATTGGGGAAGAACACATTCATCAATGTAGAATAATTCATGCTACATTTTTAGCCTCTTGACCCACCTCCATATGATCTTGCATTACTCTCTCATCCTGATCCACCAATGAAGAACTACCTTTTTCCTCCCCTCAAATCCCCCCATAGTTATATAGAAAACCCTAAAATATTTCTATAATTGGGAAATTAAAAGGTTAATAATACTTAGTCCATTTAATAAAAATACTAAAAATATTATTTATTTTATCAAATGAAGCATCCAATAGTCCCCTCCCATGGAACATCTAATACTGACTATCCTTTGGTTTCACATAGGGTAATCCTCAAGTTCCAAAATATAAAGTTGTCTCATATAATCTATCCGAGGTGCCCAAAAAATTGGAAAAAATTAATATAAAATGATCAAAATGAGTAAATTAAAATATATTAATATTTTTAATATAAATTTTTAGGAATCAAGACACCCAAACACCATGCTAACTCTATTGATAAATATAAATATTTTAATAGTAATATTCGAAAGACTAATCCAACAAAAAGTGTCATTAATGTAGAATCCCTAAACAAAATTGTTTTTTATATTACAGTAAAAATTTTATATGATTCAAGAATGAATTATTCTATTATTCCACCACTGGAACTTTTAGTTGATATTCCAATGGAGAATCCAACATGACATACAATTGGATTTCCACTAGAACTTCATGTGAAACTTCTCGTCATACTATAAGAAATTATTTTCCAAGGATACGTTTTGTTATGACTTAAATATGTAATATCATTTTTTGATTCCTCAAAAAAACATGTTTTCCATAGTTCACTTAAAATTTTAGAAGGATTTAAGAAGAATGTTTTATGTTCTTTCCCCACTGGAACTTCTAGTTGTGATTCCAATGGATAATCATGTAGAGAATCCACTGAGACATCCACTAGAACATACAAATTGAATTCTATTCCAATTCTATGAAATTACAGTCCATATATACTTTATATTCTTTTTGATAACTGTATATAAATTTTTGGAATTCAAGAAAAACATGTTTTTTATATTTCAGTAAAGTTTTTATATGATTATGGAGGGAATTGTTCTGTTTTTTCCCCATTGGAAAGTTCAGTTTAGATTCTAATGGAGGATACAACGGGACATCGACTTGTAATTCTATTGGAATATCCACCAGAACCTCTAGTGGAACTTCCTATCCTATTTTAAGAAATTATAGTCCGAATATAAATTATGTTTTTTATATTTCAATTATTGTTTAGAGCATTGATAATGGAATTTATCTACCATTTCACTATAGAAACATTCAGAGGGGAAAATACAGGAACATCTAGTAATATTCTACATTTTATGATTCCCACTAATATTTTTTGATTTCTATTTCAAGGTGTTGATATTAGTTCAAATATGAAATCTTTATAATGGGTTTTACATGAAATCAAAAATAAAAATAAAAATATGGTCATACAATTTCAATGTAGGACAGTCAGTTTTGGAATTTGTTTCTGGGTTTTCTATCCAAAAATATATCAACATCTAATTATATGAAATTAGATAAATATATTTTATATGTGCTTGATATATATGATTACTCAAAAAATAGATTCTAATTTGGTGGTGTGGAATGAATTTTTTTTGAAGGTGATGGGAAAAGAATATTTAGGATAAGTATAGGTAAAATTGAAATAAAAGAATTTTATTCTTTCAACAAAACCAAGGAACCCTTATATATATGGAGATTTGTAAAATAGTTATGATTATTCACACATTAGGAAATAAAAAAAAACTTTTGGAAGTTGTTTTTGGGAATGAAGTAGAGGACCTTGTTGACTCAACAACACTCCTTTGTTTTTACACATGTGATACTTTTCTTTTCTCTATTTCAGGTTCTTAAATTAGTTGTGTATTCATCCTATATCTGGATAATATGATAGATTTGAGAACACTAACTTGGTATCATAAAATTCACAAAGAGTTCATGAATTATATTAAAATATTTCATAAGAACCGGTGAAAGATTATAGGTTCTATTATGTCATTACTAGAATGGATTGAAATTTATGTTCACTTTCATATACGAATTAGCCTTAATACCATTTTCATTGTTGTAGTATTGGTATTGTAAAGTAAGAGGACTACTATAAATAAATTTAAAAGGTTTAAATACTCATTTTACAAAATGTATCTTGTCATATTGTGATGAAACTATCCAGAAATAAATAAATATTCAATAATTTTTCAACTAGTGGGGAAGTCTTGCGATTACAATATTATTTTAATGAATCCAAAAATGAACATGGTTATATAAATTGAAATAATTTAAACTAGGAAATAGGAAAAAAAATTCGGACCACAAAACATCCAATCTAGAATTGGGGGATTCATAGAAATAGAATGTCGATGACATAGAGAAAATACATGCACTTGATAAAGAAAATGGAACAATGAAAATAAAAATAGATACTATGGAATCAAAAATTATAAAATGATGTGATAAATTTTAAAAATTAAATCTATTGATAAGTGAAAAAAATTAAAGAGAAATAAATAATATAAAATACCATTAGTTGATAGGAAGTGATCCTGGCTATGATGGACAAAAATAAAACAACATCTCTTAAAGAAATTGGGATTACGCCTGAGGTAGACCTCATGAAGAAACTATTAAAAAAAGAACTATTATCCCATATACCAGGGTAGCTGAACATCTAAAAGAACATACCCACTAAAACCAATCATTTTTTATAAATATAAAATCAATAAATACAGAATTGAAAAATTTGGAATTTGTATATATTTATGAAATATGAAAAAAGGATGAAAAATATAAACAACACACACTAAAAATGAATAGAAGATCCAATGAGTTATAAAAAACTATCAACCTCACCATAATTTCTTGGAAACTTGAATATATAAGAGATATTATAGGGATTTATTTAATACCCAAATGTGTGTTGAAAAGTTAATAAATCCAAAATTCAGACTATGTGTTCCTTGAGAATATTCTAGAGGTGGGTCCCACCTGATATGTTGTTAGGATTAAAGGGAATGACTACCCTTGATTTAAATTTTTATATTCATATCTCATTAAAAAATATGATTTATTATAAATAATAATAACATTTTGTATTGAAAACATCTCAAAATATAAGAAATGTTCTATTCAGTTGTAATGGATACTATTATATATCTTTTCTATGAAGAAATGATGAGTATCAGCGTGAGTATTTTTGATAACCATGATTATTGAAAAATAATATTCAATTAGTGTCACATACCACACTCATTTTCAATGATATAAGGTAATATATGAATATGGTGAAATAATAAAATACATATTTTTAATGGGTAGGACTGATGTAAATTTACCATATAGATTGATTTTCTTTATAGTGATGTAATAGAGAGTATCTTGTGGTCTGCATTTTTAAGTTACAAATGAAATGTTTCATAGTTGGTCAATCATTATTAATGTTTAAAGGGAATAATTTGAATGAAAATAACAATTTTATAGAGATATTGAATGATATACTAGTTAAAGATACAATCTAGTTGAATGGAATACTTATTTTCACCAAAAAAACCAAAAATGTACATGGGACATTTCTCATTTTTTATGTGGAGAGAAAATATTGCAGCCACTAAATCTCGATGCATCCTCAGTTGGGAAGTGGAGACATGATATTTATCATAAGGATTCATTATTAAGGAAAAATTTGATTGTATTAAACCTAAAATTTGTTTTAATGTTAACCAACTGTGCTAATTAATGGTTTAAATATATCCACACTTTCAGAAAGGATTTATCAATGAAATAATCAACAAATAGATATTTGATTAATTTAATAGTACTTATCTCGCATTTATTGTAGAAGATAAACCTTTATAAGGTTACACAAACATGTAATCAATAATAATAGTTTCCTATTTTATATGGATGGTGAAAAATCATCAATCAAATAAGTATAATATTTCCTAAGAAGAAGTAGTATTTATATGGGAGATTTCATCCTTGATGACCACACAAATAGCTAGTCATAAAATCATTTTATGAGATGGAGTTTTCTTTTGGATTCAATGACACCAACATCATAATTAAAAATTAAAAAAACCTATTTTATGGGTGTGACATGAATGTTGAGTCGAAAGTGTTTTCTAGTTATTCGAATTGTTCAATTTTATTTCATTGTAGTTGTAGTTCAATTTGATAAAATGGAATGAATTAATGTTGTCAAAATAACAAGGCTCACATACTAATATGGTATCATTACCATTCAAAAGTGAATATATTTTTTGAAATATTTCAGCAATGTTCAAACAAAATTGGAACATTAATCTAGTACAAATGGCATCAAATACCAATCAAGGTTCATAAAAAATAAAAATTGTATGTGCATGTATATAAATTATGACATAGAACTCATGCATACAAACTGAAGTTTCATAAAGTTGTATAGTAGTTCATTAAAATTCAAAACCCCATATAAATTATTTAATTTATTCCATAATAATTAATAAAAATCCTTCAAAACAACATCTACATGGTTTATAAGAATCAAAATACATCCCAAAAAAACAAATTTCATAAAGTATTTACACTCCTTTACCTATATTATAATTATATGGTATTTTATCTCCAAATTTTAAGTTCCAAATTAGATGAAAGGTCTACCTGAAATAGAGAAATATCTTTAGAACTTATATACAAGGATGATGTTTCTTATAAAATTATATTTTATTATTTTTGTAGATGAAATGGAATAAAATAATCATGTTCGATATTCAATTCCCTACATGTGATGAAAAATGATATCAGATACAAAATTACCATTAGAATACTATAATTATAAATTATATCTTTAATAAAATGAATTCAATGCATCATAATAGAATGGGACTTTTTCTTATTTATATTCAATTGTGATAACTTTTAGCCTCTAGTTTCTAAAAATATTTTTATTCAATCACCACTTTCCGGTTTTGTGTCCTATTAAAAGAAGAATTTCATAAAATAATTTCAAAACTATCATAATTAATATCTTTATCTATTGATGTATTTATAGTTTTCAAATATTTTAAAAATTACTAAAATTAGAGAAGGTAATTCCATAGCCTACATCTCTCCAAGATGAAATGGTTTTCAACTTCATTCCTATTCATTTTAATTATATGTAATTTTTTTTTCTATAAGTAAATTTATATTAGAATTTACATCAACTAAATCTCATTCAAACATTTGAATATTTATATTTGAGTGGGTCTACGTATATATAAATATATATTAATTTATTAATCTCACATCAATCCGATCAAATTTTTTGAAACATGAAAACAAATTTACCCAAATGACTCAAATTTTCAATAATAAGATTGATCAATTTTATTTTAAGCTTTATATGACAAATAAAAATGATCTTCAAAACTAACCATTCAAATAAAATGACAAAATCTAAATCCATTTTAATTACATTATATCAAAAATCAAGAACCAATCATTTGATATTCATTTTCAAATTAATAAGAAGACTTATGTGTATATCTAGTAATAACGTGGCACATCAATTCAGGGTAGTGGTATAGATTAGAAGAAAAATTATCCCACACCTCAAATTTGGCCTTTGTTTCATGATATAGATTTTTTGAAACAATTGATCAATTTACTTAAAAAAACTAGAAAGCATAAATTATGATGATTTTAATCATTAATAAGTCTACTAGAACACTAAATTAAATTATTTCTATGATTAACAAGGGTTAAAGGACATTTAAAAATGAAATGCCACCACAAATCATCCAACATGAATAAATCATCTTAAAATTATGATTTATCATCCCCATATTCTTCTCTAAGGGAATTCCACTCCTAAAATAATTAATGTTGATAATGTTATCAGAACATAAACATCTTAATTATAGTTAAAAAACTGTATTGATCATTAATTCAACACCATAGATGTTTAATTATATTTTGAATAAAATTCCACATACCAAGTTTTTGTCGAGTTCCCACTAAAACCTAAAAAATGGTGCTTCCCATAGATGCATAATTACCAGTAAATATAATCAGAAGTAACTTCATGTGATGCATCTATAAATATTTGTTAAATAACCAAGTGAAGGAACTTGATTTTTCATCATATAATAAAGGTTTTCCAAAAATAAAAATCACCCAATGGTTATTAAATCCCACTAATACATACAATGGAATGTACCCTTTATTAGTGCAGAAAGTGGTGTCAAAAACAATAAAATGTATAAATTAATTACAATATTTTTTCATTTTTGGATTATCTAAGAAAATATTTCTAATTTTATGAGTCAAGTCAAACTATACAGTAATGAAAAATTATGGATGTCATAACATTATTTTTTTATGTAGTCTTACATGCAACATGAATCACTATGAACCAATTCCCATTCTAATTTAGACCTTAAAAAATTTGACTAATCTATACATGTGTAGCCGATAATATCTTGACCTCCTAAATTAGATATCACTTAGGTGAAGGAATAAATTGGTTCAATACATACAAGAGAATTCATATCTAACTCAACTGCTTAGGATTATATTTATTTTCCTTATGACCCCATCAAATTAATTTATTTAGGATTCTGTAAGGAATTATTATTCCCCTCAATGAATACATTACATGAATATTCACTACAATATAAAAAAATATCATCCATTTGATAAAGTAAGTGCATACATCTATCAACTCGAGAAAAATTCACCATAATATCATAATTTTCAGCATTACTACAACCTTCATTGCTACATGAATACATGCATTATATAATGAATTATTTATGGATAATAAATTTATTTGAGTATTTTTAGCATATACTAAACATATTTATTCCTCCATATGTAACATTGAAAAAATGTACATCCTCAAGTGATTTAAACTTAATCCCTACAATGATTTTAGTTTACAGTGATGCAACATCAACATCACCATCATTGGAACAACCTAAAACATAGAAAATTCAGTTCATGTAAAATAGATAAATGCACAAATAAAAATTATTTAACATATTTTTAAAACACTTTGTAAATATAAATTATATAAGGAAATATTAGAGGAATCCACATTGTATCTTCTAGTCAACATTTTTTCAAAACTCTTGTCAAAGTTCCACTCACATATTTTGAGGATCATGAGAAGTTTCAGAGGATGTTCCACTAGAAGTTCTAGTTGAAGTTACATAATAATAGGAAATTATATATGTATAAAACTAAATAATATATTAATAAAATTAAATTTTAATAAATATATTTAAAATAAATTGAAAAGTATAAAATATGTATTATACTTTTACATAATTTTTATAAATATAATATAATTACCATTTAAATATTTATATACTATATGGATAAAAATCAAAATAAATTTATGTATTTAGAAAAATAAATATATAAATAAATATAAAATATAAATATATTTATAAAATAGTAAATAAAACTAAATTTATGATAAATTCACCTATAAGATCTATTTAATAAGTTTTTTATCAATATTAATAAATAAAAAATATAATTCTAGTGGAAGTTATAGAGGATTTCTAGAAGATGTTCTAGTTGAAATTATAGTGGAATTTATAATGAATGTTCTAGTGGATGTTCTTGTTAAAGTTTTAGTTGAAGTTCCAATCCAATTTTAACTCCATGGATAATCCACCAGATCTTTAATTGGAACATCCTCTAATTTATTTAAAATATATAAAAAAATGTATAAGTATAAATCTAATTATTTTTAACAAACTATTATTTAAGTATATATTTATATTATATTATATTATATAAAAATTAATTTATAATAAATTCACTTATAAAATTTATTTAATATATTTTTAATTTTTTTTATAAATATAATTACATTTCTGTTAAATGTTTCAAGTAAATTTCATTGAAACTTTTATTGACTGTTTTATTTTTAGTTAATTATTCAATGTATGATTCCCTAAATTTTTAGAGTAATCTTTAACATCAGTTTTATTTTTTTATAGTTCAAGGTTTAGTGAAATATTCATCATTAATTTCATTTCTTTATTTCCAAAAAAATCATATAAAATACATATCTTTAGTAAAATCCATAATACAATATTGGGAAGAATAGATTTTAGTTTAATCATCAATGGTACATGAGTTGACTTCAAATAATAATCTATAATACCGCCAATCATGTCCATAATAAGAAGATGAAAAAAATGCCAAAACATAGATGACTATAGGCTAATCCCACACAATGGAGATAGGTTGGTAAAATGACCTACATAATAAAAAATGGGCTCTGAAAAAACCGGAATAAAATGAACAATATAATCATGGTGAAAATTCCCTACAAATTATTTTTGGCAAAATTACAGAGAGCTTGATGATTCATACACTGGACATTCCAGTGAAAAATATTGTCTTTTGTGGATCCCCCAACATCCCATCACAATGACCATATTACATTTGGTGGTGATCTCCAAAATTAATCCATTTCATTTGTTGTGTTTCATTTCTATCGAGATGAAAATCCATTCAGGAAACCCCAACATTTAGATCCCATATGTATAAAAGCATTGATGTGTCAACCTACCACCGCATCACTAGAATATCCTATATAACAGGAAATAGGAGATAATGAAAAGTTTTTATTTACTGATGATTGATAATTTAGGAATGAGGAAGAAATATGCGAGGGTGACATGTGAACATGGGGGAAGGATAAAATGATAGTTGTATCTGGAGGAACACTATTTAGTTTAGATAATGAATATAATATATTTTATCAGTAAGATTGTTTATTATATTTCAACCAAAATATCATGTAGTATGGAGGGATGAATACATCATCAATGATAGATTTTGGACATAGAGGATGAAAATTAATCACCCTTTGGATTATACCCTACTTCAGATATTGATTATCCATCCAAATAGATCCTCGATTACAAGAAAGGGAATCTAGACATGACCCACCCTAAGTAGATAATTAGTTGTGCCCGAAGGATAAAGAATGGGTTCCCACATGGGTTCAAAACATTTGATCTAAATGTCTATAAGTTCAAGAAATATTGGAATTTGAGGACCCAATATTTTTAGGATGTGGTGGTTGATCAGAAATGGTGGTGGTGTATCCACTACGATAGTGTGAATATATAACATTGGAGGAAGTGGGAGGATGGGGGTACTCGACAACATGAACACTCCTGAAATGATTTTCCTCCCAAGGTGCCTCTATTAGGAATATTCAAACAATTAAGGACTAATTTTATTTCATATTCCATTCATTTACAACCCTAGTGAGCTGGGACCCCACTTCAATCATAACCAGCCACCTGTAAGTCTCTAACTAATTAGTGGAAGTGTGAAGCTAGACACCATTAAGGAAAAGTGGTGTTGTAGGGAACTAACTGAAAGGGAATTAGGAGAGGAACATTACATAGTAAAGGATTCATGAGATGATATTAATCTTTAGTTTCATCCTTTGGAGATCCCAAACCACATCCCTCCATGATCAATGTATCATATGCAATGGCGGTGTGCTTGGATAAAATTTTAATAAATGGTGTTGAAGGAAAGAACCTAGAGGAACATTATGACATTAATAGGGATGACTGATACAATATCAACCCTAATTTTCCACCTATGGAAAGCCATGAATACATTGTATCCATGATCAATGGTCTACAAGTCACTATCAAATCTCCTATGGTGTGCATGGATCCACTATTAAGAAACAAAATTTTAAAAGGGAACCTATTTATTTCCATAGTGTATAAAAGATATTATAACACAAAGATGGTGATGAATGAAATTTAAAATGATCTATACATCTTAGAGAACATGTCATATCTCTCAACTATATCCACTAAATCTTATAAAAAACCACTATAGGATGGAATTCAAAGGAATAAGTTATAATAATATTTCATGGTTTGTGATCAAGGGTGGAGGTACAACAAAAATAGCGGTGGAGGGAGGGGGAGCTAGTTTAGACACATTGAAATTACTACAGGTTGTAGTAAAGGAAGGGAAACCTATTTTTTGGCTACCCAATAATGGTTTGGACCCATTTTAACCCTATGATCCATTAAAATTGGTCTAATAATATACTCTAGTTTATGGATAACAACAATCCATAAATATTGTCATTTGGTGCCAACATTAGGGAGAATGGGCAAAGAAAACACTCATGGGATGATTTTCCCCTGATAGTGCCCGTATAGAGGGCCTTTACCGCATCAGGGATGAATACACTATCCAATAATTTCCACCACTTATGAGATAGGTCCAACCACATCCATAATCAATGACCTATATGTCTCTAATAAAGTAGTGGTAGTATGCCATGAGCCACTATTAAGAAACAGTTCTGCTGGAGGGAACTCCACGAAATTATATAAGGGATGCATCAAATAGTACAAGTAAATTATTTCTAAACCAAGAAATCAGACACCCACACCATTAATGACTAATGAACCATAATTCAAGAACCATTCAAAGATGGTTTGATGCTATCCAATGTTTACCAATGGTTCTGTTGGAAGGAACTTCATGAAAGAAAATTGGGTGGACCATTACACCTTTAATAGAGATGATTTATGCCACTCACATATATTATTTCCACCGTTGATGAGATAGGACACCACCCAATCCATTATCAAGGACCCTTATATTATTAAATATGTAATGAGGGGGTTATTAGATACACCATTAATCAATAACATTGTAGGAGGGAAACAGTTTTGAACCTATATAGATTAAAACTATTAAAACAAATGGAAGGAGATGAAAAGAGTATACAATGGTATTTATAACTCAAATTATAGGAAACCCCTATTAAATTTTCATATCTCATCCCAAATTCCATAGTTTTGGAATATGAGGATTAGAGGTGGATTTTGTTAAAATAAATAAAATGTGGAAGTAGGTATGTTTGTCATTGGAGGTGATTTGAGGAATAAAAAATAATAGGAGTAGGAAAGAAATTTATTTAATAAACTTAGAATGATCTTATAACACACACAAAACACTTTATATATAGGGATACATACACTTATAAAATAAATCATGGAAAAATAAAAGGAAAATAAAAGTCTATAGATTTGTTACAGTAGGTGGATCCTTAACCCTCCCATTCCAAAAACATTAATCACCTCAAATTTTAAGTATTTATCCCTCCATCATAACATTATATGGTTGGTTTCATTCAGAAAACAATTTTATTTTTATTATATCCCCCTTAAACTTGTTTTCTTTATGAAACATGCATTAAAAAAATATTTCTCCGTATATTCATGAAGATGGTAAATGGGTTAGAAGACTTTACCATAACTCATATCTTTCTTTTTATTATATCCTTGGTGACATTGATGTAATGACTCTCCTCGTATATAACTTTCCTCCATATTTTATCTGATTTTGCTTCCTATATGAAATCTAGGACAGATATCACCAATAGATAATACAAATTTACATACTAATCAATTGTGTCAATTCTCTCATATATACATGTAATTATTCAATAAAAATTGGGACATATATGATAGATTTTTCATTTAATGTCTTATAATGTATGATCATGTGGTCAAAAAATCATTGGTTCTTCAGTTCATCATTCCTCCAATGGAACTTCTTCATTGTTTTCTTCATTTTCTAGAGTGATTTGTACCTCTCTTGAATCACCATTTTGATTACACTTCCAATAAATATTTTCATCAAAGAAAAAATATATAATAAAATTAATCTTCATAGTGATGGGATTATATAAAGGATATCTCATTTCTGAATATTTTTTCCCATAAGGATACACATTACTCATTTTTCGTCAAGATTTTTTCATTTTCCCTCAAAGATCCTAACATAGAAAATTGAACCAAAATATAAAAGATGCATTACAAATGAATTATGAGTATAAAATAATTCATGTGGTTTCTTTTATATAATATTTTATGTTTTGAATATATTGAGTAGATACACCTCACACAAATCATCTTCATCCTAGAAAGTCATGGGCACTCCTTTGTCATTCAACTTGCTTCCAGCTATATTGAAAATTGTTATATTTTTTTCCTCTAATCTAATTTATTGAGTGCGGTTTGTAATATGAATATAGTTAATGGTTACTACCATTTTACTGAAGGTATTTTTGAAAACAATTATAGGGTTAGTCCCCATCTTAGTTAGATCTCAATGTTTGCATGTGATGGTTATTTTGATTTTCAACATAAACCATTAATTGTTCTAAGACATAAATAACTTCCAAATTCATGTATAGAAAGTATATCCATATTTTCCTGTTATAATTAAAAATAAATTTTAAAATTTTACACCTTTTTAAATTTTATTTTTGATTAAATGGACCACGCATGTCGGTCTGGACAAACTCTAGTGGCACAACCACTTTCCAGTTGGACTTCGTTGTAAAATTGTTTTTATGTTGTTTTCTAAGAAAACATCATAAAAAATTTTATTTGGGTTTATTATAATGGGAATCCCACCCACCATATTAAATATTCATAATAATATTAAACTTTTAAAGTTTTAATTTTTGATCCTAATATTCCACAGTCCGTATTTATAATCAACTACAGTCATCAAACATTGTGGTATGTCATGTGGGATAATAAGATGAAACACGTGGTTCTTCTCCCTCTATAATTTTGTGTCCATACTTAATTTTTAATTTTATGTCTTATATGAAATTCTTTTTCCACCAATTTTTTGATACTCAAGATGTTGTTCTTCATATCGGGTACATAGTAAACATCAGAGATGAAAGCCTGTTCTCTATATTTTTTCCTGATGAAAATATCTCCAATTCCTAGGAAATATAGTATTGAGATATCACCACATGAAATATGCCCTCAAACTCTATCATATGTGTTTATAAACAAGTTTATGTGACTTTTCATGCTATTTCTAGTTCCAGAGTTAATATACCACATAACATTATTTTGTGTTATTGTGTGCACCATTAACATAAGGTAATCTCCAAAAATATATATTCTTACCGATGATATTTTAATCCTTGGTGTAATTATCCACATGTATCCTACTCCAACATTCATTTCTATAATGTACCTATTTTTGAAAATTATTCCATTTAACCATTATTTAGTTTTTTGGTAATCGATTGTTGAATACTCTCCATCTACCTTGTACTCATTATCATAGAGTGTAATTTTGATATCCTTGAAATCCTTATTTTGGGATACCTCCACCATTTCCTCCTATTCTTGGATAAAATTATTTTCTTTGGAATCCTATGCCTTGGAATCTTATAAATATATCTCATTTATCCTTTTAAAATGAATTGAGATACAAATTTGATTTCAAGGTATGATCCACTCCATTGGACTTTCTACAGAAATTAACCTTTGATTTGTTGGATTGTAGATATCCCATGACTTCTTTGATAGAAATAAAATCTAAGTCTTTAGTTTCTTTAAAGGAAACTGTAACGCCCTGACCCCAGATACCCAGAGTTGGTGCCTTACTTTGTAACATTGGAATGATCACAAAAGATCAAGTATCGAAAGACCGATTAGTTTAATAGCCTTGGAAACACTAGATATATTCATAAATGTTATAATACATCATAAAGTGAAAAATCACAATAACATAGTCTCCATATTCCACACTTCTATCCCCTTCAGACTATCCCTGTAGGTTATTCAAAAAATATTTCTTCACATCTTGGGAAAAATAAAACATTGAAAGGGGTGAGTTCAGATGCTCAGTAAGGATAAAAATATAGGAGAAGCTTTCATAAATAATCATAAACATTTAAGGCAATGTATAACTAAAACAAAAGCCTTTTAAACTTGAACTTTAGCATAATATGGCATAAGTAAAATGAAATAATGCCATTTACTTATTCACATGGATATTCTATTGGTCGAATAATCACATGAAATATCAATAACCCCTTTCATAATGATGGAATATATAATGACAGACTATCATAACCACGTAGCCAAGGCCTCGTTCCAAGACTACAAATAAGATTTTGTCAAGGTCTCATGCCAAGACACTAGTTTGTCTCATGAGACCTGCCAATGCAATTTTTTTAGAATACAATTACATTTAAAATTGCTCAAATATAATCTAGTGTTTTTCTGAAAACATTATGCAAGATTCTGAAAACAAAATCACTAATTCTGAGACTGCTCGACTAATTACAGTCCATGATGGGTCCAGGCCCAATCCCTTCACGTCTACCACACTCAAGAGTTGGGTTTTCTGAACACATTTTTAAGCTTGCGTTAAATACGTATACATTTTCACTGGATTTTCATACATTTGAGAGAAATATCTCTCTCTTTTTTTAAAATCATTTGAAAAAAGTTATGGCTTGTAGAGGAAGATGAAACTCAAATAATGGTCATGGCGGCAAATAATTCATTGTCGCCGCATACGTACGAAAAAAAAACATTCCTTTTTTTTCGTTTAGTAAAATGATTCGTATAAAAAGATTCATTTTTAATAAATGTAAAAGTCAAAGGGGTTTATACATCATATAATGGAATGTTGTGTATAAAAAAAATATGACTCAATGAAAGGAGATTGAGACGAAGTCCCATACAGAGATTGTTTTTTAAATAAAATAGATCTATTATTTGTATTCACTATAAGTACACATAATGAAATTAAAAATACAAGATAGTACATAATAATATCGTGACATAATTTGAAAGTAGGAGATTAACCCAAAGAATGGAAATTGGGTTAAAAAGTTCCCTTACAAAGATCATTTTTTTAAATAAAATAGATCTATTATGTGTATTTATGATAATTACTCATAAATAATGTACAAATACAAGATATGACATAATAATATCATGACATAATTTGAAAGTATGAGATTAACCCAAAGAACAGAAATTGGGTTAAGAAGTTCCCTTACAAAGATCATTTTTTAAATAAAATAGATCTATTATGTGTATTTACTATAATTATACATAAATAAAGTACAAATAAAAGATATGACATAATAATATCATGACATAATTTGAAAGTATGAGATTAACCCAAAGAACTGAAATTGGTTTAAGAAGTTCCCTAACCTCATGTCCGACTTGACTCGATCATTCTTTAATATCCTAAATAATAAACTAGAGTTTATTTATATTTTCTTAAGAAACTTTTTCATGTTAATTATTACTTTTATATTACTTATTACCATGTTATGAACATTATGTAATTATTTAAGTTAATAACAGTCATTTTGTCGATCTTTGGTACTTGAGTCAAAAATAAACTTCTTATAATTACAAGTTGTTCATGTGGTGAAATATCCATTATATCCAAGATTATATTCATGATGTAGATATAATATATATCATATATATCCATTATATACATTCATTCATAATATTACGTAACATTTAGAGGTTAGAAATGAAATGCACCGTTCATAGAGACGGTAAGCCGTACGTACGCATGAACGCTACTTTCATTTATATTTCGTATTTAATGGAATTACATTATAATTATATATAGGTATACTATAATTCCAGTATAATATAATTTATGATACCATTTACTCCATCCTTTACACATCCCACATATGGCATTAATGATTCAAATCACTTTGAGGGGGCGGTAGTCCGCACTTCCTAAAATGAAATTATCACGTTTACCCATAATGGAAATCATAAACGTATTGCATAAATGAAAAATACATAAGTATAAAGAAAACATAAACATAATATATAGCATATATAGAAATAGTGTTATTCTAATGGCCACCATGAGAGGTGTTAAAATAATTTTGAACAATCATCGTTTCGTGAGGCAGTAATTCTCCACCCACAGAAACAGTATGTTCTTTAACCATTAGAAGAAGGTGTGTGTAAGTGTAAATAAAATAATTCTCATAAAAAATCCTATTATATTGAAGATACTGGTGTTTTTAGAAAATAAAGTAATAAAAATAGTTTAGGGGGTTGGAGAAGCAAAATAAAACAAAACAACATAAGAGAAGACATTACCTTAAAATTGGGTAACTCTTTTTGATTTGAGCCAAAAGCTTCCTTGGGATGCTTTTGCCAAAATTGAGGCTTCTAGGAGTAAGATAGGGATGTTGGGAGAGTATTTGGACAGATTTGGGCGATCCAAATGGCTTTGATGGTGTGAATAAGGTGGTAGAGGTGGGGGCCTTTTATAAGAGGAGAGGAGGGGCACTCTTGGAATGTCATGAAATGTTACATTATTATGAAGTGATTTTCGGATTTCAAAGGTCCCAAAATTATATATTTCCAGGATAAGGTGATAAGGGTTATACATATACCCATAAAATAGGTTTTTGAAAAGTTTAGGTTTTATATTTTACCTTATCATTTCATTTTATTTAAATCATTAATTAATGATGTAATCGCTGCATCATCATGGTGTCATTAAAAATTTAATTTATTTAATGTCTAAAAATTATAAAAAAATTACCATGATGTAGGAAATCTATTTATCTTTCCAATAAATATTTATAGTCTAAAAGTTAACTTATATAACCCCATGTAATACTTGTTTTAGTAAAACAACACATGTTTGTGACAATTTTATTTTTACTTTAAATAAAACGTTATTAATGACATTTTCTTACCCATGTGGCTCCATCGGGTCCCCAAGTTGGCCCATGTATTTTCTTGGTCTTCCATGACTCATTCAATAAGTGTAGGACAAGTGTAAAAATAATTTCATATTTTTATTATGTCATTTTTACCTTAAATTTCACTAATTACCTTTAATCGCGATTAATTAAACTTAAAAGGTACTATTCACCAAAAAATTATTTTAATCACATTGAACCAAATATTACTTCCTAATGAAAGCCATGTATGTAAGATTTTTTAATATAAAATCACATAAGTGGTAATGTTTCATTTAAACGAACAATTAGTTTTTTAACTACCACTTAGTGGTTTCACTATTCATCAAAAATTGAGGTTTTTCAGAACAATGCCAAAATTTCACCCTAAGATATAATTGATATTCCGAATTCAAAAATGATGTCTATTTTACAAAATTAAAAACATATAAGTTTCATTAATTAATTTTATAATTAATTCCCGTTGTAAAAACAAATAGCGTGTTTTTAAGAAATAATATTAATCAAAAGATTGACAATTGTTTATGTCAAATTTCAAAGTGAAATTAATTATAA
The DNA here is from genome assembly GCA_963277665.1 of Viscum album. Taxonomy (NCBI): domain Eukaryota; kingdom Viridiplantae; phylum Streptophyta; class Magnoliopsida; order Santalales; family Viscaceae; genus Viscum; species Viscum album. Next base: position 46,486,780 of record OY728162.1, read on the forward strand.
TGAACACCATTGGATAAAATGGTAAAAATATATTCTAATTATACTTCAAAACAACTAACTATTATAATTTATCACTATAAATTATTTTTATTAAAAAAGTTGTTTTAAGTATTTGTCAGTATTCATAAAAAATTGGAAGTTCTCAGAAAATTACCAAAAATTCAACATAGGCTAATTTCGAATTTCTGAATCCAAAAATTAAGTCCATTTTGAAATATAAAATATATATAATTTCAAAAAGTGGGTATTACTATTCATAATGACTATTTTAATTAGTAACGGTGTGTTAGAATCTCGAACTTGCGTACAATGCAAGCTATTTCATTATTGAAAGAGAAGCGTATCGTGAAATATTGGGGTGTTACATTCTCCCCTCCTTCAATAAATTTCGTCCTCGCAATTTGAAAATGTTCTTCGAAAATAAATGGTTGAAAATTGAAAATACCTTTGTGGAAAACCCACATCGGAAATAGGGTTAATAAAAATATAACATTAAAAAAATGAAAGAGAAGTACAAAGGTCACCCGAGATAGCCCATAATAGGATTCTATGAAAATATGGATATGGAGGAAAAACAAACCATCAAGGTCTGATGAAGAGTTGTAGAAAATAGGATTAGGAGAAAGTTAACCACAAGAAAATCACAGACTTGTGATTGGTTAAACGGTCATTGAATCCCCAGTTGGAAAAGTTAACCGACATCGTTTTTGTTTTAAGTTACCTTTCATAAAGTTGAGGAATTTATTTATGAGATTTACTAAGAACGTAAGGAAATATACTTACTTGTCATGTAGACTTTCATTCTTTAATAAATTTTTACCACAAACCCATCTTTCACTCCAAATGGTAATAGAATTCAAAAATATTCTATTTATCCTAATTGTATAAGGTTCCAAATATTACCACATACCATTTAGATTACAAAAACTATTTTGTAATAACCAGGGACTTTCTGTAGTCTAGTGGTAGGTAATAAAGGCATGTCGCACTATGGTTGTGGGTTCAATTCCTACAGCTTTGTCCGACGCGACGGGTTATCCCCCAACCTACAGGTTGTCCTTTTCCTAAAACTATAGTATTATAATATTCCAAAAATTCTCTTCATAAATGTTTTAAACTTAAACAATACTATCCAAAGTGCAACTTAATCCATTCCAAACTTTATAGTTATCCAAAATGCCTCTGTCTAGACTTTCTCTAAAAGGTCTCCAAATCCCAAAATCAATTGTAACATCAGATTCCCCAAACAAAGTAACGTTTTTCTTATTGTCACATACTAAAAATATGATTACCTTCATCATATAAAATACTTAATGAAAACAACAAGTACTTCAGTACAATACTAATATATATCACATCATTCTTATAACCAGAATATAATCCTGGAGTCCAAAAGCATTAATTATTCCTCTTTAACTGTAGTAACAACATAAGATTGGCCTTGATCACTTGGCCTTTTATGAGGTAAGTTTCCCTGACGCTTAGGACATTTATTTGCATAATGCCCCATTTCCCTACAATTGTATCATTCAACATTGACAACCTCTTTCATTCCCTTGCAATCACGAGCCTGGTGAACTTTTTCTCCATATTTATAACAAACTCCCATTCCTTTAAGGCAAGTACCAGGGTGATTCTTTCCACAATTATCGCATAATGGAAAATCCTTCTTTCCCTTTTTCCCTTTATCTGTCTCTTGTTCCACCGTTCTCTTCTTCTCTTTCTTTACATTATTATCATAAGATTTAGGGAATTCCTTTTCTGTCTTGATAGAACATGAGAATATATCTTCGTAGGTTGAGAAAGATTGTGATACTAATTTTCAACGGAGAAACGGTTTTAACCCATCAAAGAAACGATCGATCTTACTTCTTGGATTACGTATATAATCTGGAGAATGCCTCGCTAACCATGTAAAGATAGTCTCATACTTTGTGACATTATCATCCTCCTTCTACCTCAGACTCAGAAATTGCCTTTCCATATCTATTCTATGGTCACGAGGGAAGTATTTTTCTATGAAAATATCTTTGAACTCCCTCCATTCCATATTAGATACTTCTTCATCTTCTTTCGTATTTTGAATCAGCGACCACCATTGATCGGCATCTCCAGTGAGATGGTAAACTCCCATGAAAACCTTCTCCCTTTTTCTACTCCCCAAGGTGTGGAATATTTTCTTTAAGGATTTTATCCATTGCTCAGATACTAATGGATTTTCCCCCCGAATAAATGTGGGAAGTTGTTTCCTTATGAAGCAGTCTAACATTGATCCTCCACATTGCGGATCAGGGTACTCTATACGAGTAAGGTTATTATTCATAACCTGAGTGAGTTGTCCCAGTATGGTGATAAGTTGATCATCACCAGTTGTATCTCTATCTCCACAATAATTATCTTGAGCAGGAGGGCAATCCCTACATGGATTGCGTGCATTTATACGGGTTCCATTCCTCCCACTAGGAACCATTTCTAAACATTGGCATAAACTAGATTAGTTTATGAATCATAATAAATAATTCCATACTTGTAAAATACTTAACATAAATTGAACTATTTATGGATATAATCCATAATCATAAAAAGTAATGTTTTCTTTGAGGAAGTATATACAGATAAACCCTTCATAATGGTTTGTAATGAAAATGATAATTATCTTAAGCATATCCCCCTGGAGTGTCATAACCAAGAGTGCAGCAAGACCCGTTGTCATGCCCCAGTTCCCGTTCAAGTCTAGCTCAAAGCAGTGTTTTCAGGTTTTAACCCTAGGTACATCTGTTCCAGAGCTGCCTCTACCTGCTCATATCCATACATGGATGTATTGCTCAGAAAACTTAGAAAATCTCTATAATAAAAAAATTCTAGGAAGTTATTCTATACTAATCCTCAAAGTCTATCTTAGGGATATGTTCTCTAATCAAATTTTATCTAAATCTAGCTTCCATGTTTAGTAATAAACTGCCTCTAATACCAACTGTAACGCCCCAAACCCAGCTACACAGAGTCGGTGCGTTACTTCATAACATTGGCATGTTCACAAAACATCAAGTCTCCAAAGACCGATTAGTTTAGTAGACTTGGAAACACTAGATATATTCATAAATGTTACATTACATCATAAAGTGAAAAGTCACAATAACATAGTCTCCATAGTCCACACTTCTATCCCCTTCAGACTATCCTTGTAGGTCAGTCATAAAATATTTCTTCACATCCTCGGAAAAATAAAACCTTGAAAGGGGTGAGCTCAGATGCTCAGTAAGGATAAAAATATAGCGGAAGCTTCCATAAATAAACATAAACATTTAAGGCAATGTATAACTAAAACAGAAGCCTTTTAAACTTGATCTTTAGCATAATATGGAAAGACTAAAATGAAATAATTCCATTTACTTATTCACATGGATATTCTACAGGTCGAATAATCACATGCAATATCAATAACCCCTTTCATAATGATGGAATGCATAATCCCAGACTATCATAACCACGTAGCCAAGGCCTCGTGCCAAGACTACAAATAAGATTTTGTCAAGGCCGCGTGCCAAGACTACAAATAAAATTTTGTCAAGGCCGCGTGCCAAGACACTAGTTTGTCTCATGAGACCTGCCGATGCAATTTTTTTTAGAATATAATTACGTTTAAAATTGCTCAAATATACTCCAGTGTTTTTCTGAAAACATTATGCAATATTCTGAAGACAAAATCACTAATTCTGAGACTGCTTGACTAATTAAAGGCCAATATGGGTCCATGCCCAATCCCTTCCTGTCTACCACACTCGAGAGTCGGGCTTTCTGAAAACATTTTTAAGATGGCGTTAAATACGTATACATTTTCACTGAATTTTCATACATTTTAGAGAAATATCTCTCTTTTTTTAAATCATTTGAAAAAGGTTATGGCTTGCAAAGGAAGCCAAAACTCAAATAATGGTCATGGCAGCGAAGAATTCATTGTCGCCACATACGTATGACAAAAAAACATTCCTTTTTTTCATTTAATAAAGTGCTTCGTATAAAAATATTCCTTTTGAATAAAATTAATAGTCAAAAGGGTTTATACATCGTATAATGGAAAGTTGTGTATAAAACAAAATATACCTTAATGAAAGGAGATTGAGACGAAGTCCCTTACAAAGATCATTTTTTAAATAAAATAGATCTATTATGTGTATTCACTATAAGTACACATAATGAAATTAAAAATACAAGATAGTACATAATAATATCATGACATAATTTGAAAGTAGGAGATTAACCCAGAGAATGGAAATTGGGTTAAGAAGATCCCTTAAAAAGATCATTTTTTAAATAAAATATATCTATTATGTGTATTTACTAGAAGTACACATAAATAAAGTACTAATACAATATATGACATAATAATATCATGATATAATTTGAATGTATGAGATTAACCCAAAGAACGAAAATTGGGTTAAGAAGTTCCCTTACAAAGATCATTTTTTAAATAAAATAGATCTATTATGTGTATTTACTATAATTACACATAAATAAATTACAAATACAAGATATGACATAATAATATCATGACATAATTTGAAAGTATGAGATTAACCCAAAGAACGGAAATTGGGTTAAGAAGTTCCCTTACCTTGTGTTCGACTTGACTCGATCGTTCTTTAATCTCCTGAATAATAAAATAGAGTTAATTTATATTTTCTTAAGAACCTTTTTCATGTTAATTATTACTTTTATATCACTTATTACCATGTTATGATTTTTTTAATTATTTATGTTAATAACGGTCATTTTGTCGATCTTTGGTACTTGAGTCAAAAATAAACTTCTTATAATTACAATTTGTTCATGTGGTGAAATATCCATAATATCCAGAATTATATTCATTATGTATATATTATATATATCATATATATCCATTATATACATTCATTCATAATATTATGTAACATTTAGAGGTAAGAAATGAAATGCACCGTTCATGGAGACGGTAAGCCGTACGTACGCATGAACGCTACTTTCATTTCTATTTCATATTTAATGGAATGAAATTATAATTTTATAAAGGTATAATATAATTCCAGTATAATATAACGTATGATACCATTTACTCCATCCTTTATACATCCCACATATGGCATTAATGATTCAAATCACTTTGAGGGGGCGGTAGTCCGCACGTCCTAAAATGAAATTATCGCATTTACCTATAATGGAAATCATAAAGGTATTGCATAAATGAAAAATACATAAGTATAAGGAAAACATAAACATAATATATATCATATATATAAATATTTTCATCATAATGGCGACCATGAGAGGTGTTAAAAGAATATTGAACAATCATCGTTTCGTGAGGCAGTAATTTGCCACCCATATAAACAGTATGTTCTTTATCCATTAGAAGAAGGTGTGTGTAAGTGTAAATAAGATACTTCTCATAACAACATAATAGTATATTTAAGATACTAGTTTTTTTACAAAATAAAGGAATAAAAAGAGTTTAGGGGGTTGGAGAAGCAAAATAAAACAAAACAATATAAGAGAAGACATTACCTTAAAATTGGGTAACTCTTTTTGATTTGAGCCAAAGGCTTCCTTGTAAAGACTTATGCCCAAAGTGAGGCTTCTATGAGTAAGAGAGGAAAGTTGGGAGAGTATTTGGGCAGATTTTGGCCGATCCAAATGGCTTTGATGGTGTGAATAAGGTGGTAGAGCTGGGGGCCTTTTATAAGAGGAGAGGAGGGGAACTCTTGGAATGTCATGAAATGTTACATTATTATGAAGTGATTTTTGGATTTCAAAGGTCCAAAAATTATATATTTCGTGGATAAGGTGATAAGGGTTTGAAAATCTACCCATACAATAGGTTTTTGACAAGTTTAAGTCTTAGATTTTACATTATCTTTTCATTTTATTTAAATTGTTAATTAATGAGGTAATCAGTGCATCATCATGGTGTCATTAAAAATTCAATTTATTTAATGTCTAAAAATTTAAAAAAATTACCATGATGTATTAAATAGTTTTATATTTCCAATTAATATTTATAGTCGAAATGGTAACTTATATAACACCATTTAATAATTGTTTTAGTAAAACAACACATGTTTGTGACAATTTTATTTTTACTTTAAATAAAAAGTAATTAATGTCATTTTCTTACCCATGTGGCTCCATGGGGTCCCCAAGTTGACCCATGGATTTTCTTGGTCGACCATGACTCATCCAATAAGTTTAGGACAATTGTAAAAGTAATTTCTTAATTTTATAATGTCATTTTTACCTTAAATTTCACTAATTACCTTTAATCGCGATTAATTAAACTTAAAAGTTACTATTCACCAAAAAATTATTTTAATCACATTGAAACACATTTTACTTAATAATGAAAACCATGTATGTCGGATTTTTGAAAATCAAATCAGAGAAGTGGTAATGTTTCATTTAAACGAAAAATCAGTTTTTTAACTACCACTTAGTGGTTTCACTATTCATCAAAAATGGAAGTTTTTCAGAACAATGCCAAAATTTCACCCTAAGATATAATTGATATTCTGAATTCAAAAATGATGTCTATTTTACAAAATTAAAAAAATATAATTTTCATTAATTAATTTTATAATTAATTCCCGCTGTCAAAACAAATAGCGTGTTTTTAAGAAACAATATCAATCAAAAGACTGACAATTGTTTATGTCAAATTTCAAAGTGAAATTAAATCTAATGAACACCATTGGATAAAATGGTAGAAATATATTCTAATTATACTTTAAAACCAATAAATATTATAATTTATCACTATAAATTATTTTTATTAAAAACTTGTTTTTAAGTATTTTTCACTATTTATAAAAAATTATAAGTTCTCAGAAAATTTCCAAAAATTAAACATAGGCTAATTTCGATATTCAGAATCCAAAAATGAAGTCAATTTTGAAATAAAAAATATATATAATTTCAAAAAGTGGGTATTAATATTCACAATGGATATTTTGATTATTCGCGGTGTGTTAGAATCTCGAACTTGCGTACAATGCAAGCTATTGCATTATTGAAAAAGAAGCGTATCGTGAAAGCTTGGGGTGTTACATAAAAAACTATTTAATCTAATTTTCATTCTATGGATCAATTTTTTTTTATCAATTTTCCACATATTGGAAATATTTTCTCCATTTATACATACTTGGTTCACCACAACCATTACATGAGTATGATACTCTGAAATGGTTTGATATGATTTCACAAATTGAGATTTGAAATAACTGACTGGGGATAGAAGTCATATCCGATTCACTTAGTTGGAACCATTGAATGCTTTGTGAATATTTCTTGATATGTCCTTTGATGATTTTGATGAAGTGGTTATCTTGTATGTGGATTTATTAAGGCATTGATATATGATGGATTTGGACTTGAAATTTTGCTCCCATTCTACCTAAAGAGTTTACATTTAAATATATAGAAGATAAATCTATACTGATTTGGATTATGTATTGGTGTATCCATCCTCCATAATGTCCATAAAATCATGGGTTCCAAGGAGTTCTAAAATTTTGATTGACCAGTTTTCAAAATTTACATTCATCAAATTCAATATCAGATCATCTGTAATCCAATATTTCGTATAGATTCAAAATTATTTTTATTAGAAAATGGGATTTGATGATATCATAAATTTAATACTATTTTTTTAGAATTAAAGACTCTTTTAAAAAAAAGTTTTACTTCTATTTTTTTTCATAAATGCAGTCTTATGTTGTTGACAATACAAATGAATGGAAGAAATATTAATTTTTTGTAGCATCGTTCATGAGGGGTTGTAGAAGTCAATATAGGTGTGATGAGGATGGAGAGAGGAAGAGAAAGGGATGTGAAAGGAAAAGTAAAAGGTGGTGGAAAATTCTTTTTAAATGGAGGGAAGAAGGCATGATGGTGGGAGGAGAGGGGGAGAAAATGTAACACCCCAAGATTTCATGGTGTGTTATTTCTTCAAAACAATTCAATAACTTGCACTACATGCAACACCGAGTTCAAGCACACCATGAAATACCAAACAAGCCGTTAAGAAGAGGTTATCAATAGTATTAACTAAATTTTAAACTTTATATAATCCTTATAATTTTAGAATCCATATTATGAGTTTCTTAGACATAATGTAAGAACAAATTCATTTTCAGTATTGCACTTTTACCAACTTTTAATAGTTAAACCTTTTTAAATACAATATTTTAAACTTTTATATATTCAATTTGACTAAATGGGGACATCAAAAATTTACAATGAAACATACCAAGCTTCCACAATACGCTTTCCTTTGAATAATACAATAGCGTGTGTTGTACGCAACTTCGAGTTCTAACACACACCACAACCATTCAAACTAGCCGTTATGAATAGTAATACCTACTTTTTGAAATTTTATAAATTTTATCTCTCAAAATGGACTTCATTTTTGGATTCTGAATATCGAATTTAGCCTAGGGTAAAATCTTTGGTACTTTTCAGATAACTTTTATATTTCGATGAATAGTGAAAATTACTAAATTTTAATTAAAAAAAACTTTTTTAATCAAAATAATTAGTAGTGATAAATTATAATTTTGAGTGGTTTTAAAGAATATTTAGAATTAATTTTTACCATTTAATACAATGTTGTTCATTGGACAAAACTTCATAATTAAACCGGATATAAACAGGTGTCAATCTTTTGATAGTTATTATCTCTTAAAAACACACTTTTTGATTTACCAATGTGAATTAATTTCAAATTAATTTCTGAAACTTCTGTATTTTGAATTTGGAAAAATGGATTCCATATTTGGAATCAGGATGTTCAAATTGTTTAAATAGGTAACTTTTATTTTTAGACATTTTGAATAATTACTTCGGTAAATATTTTATTTACCATGGTTAAAGGGTAAATCCGGTAAATAAGGGTTAAAAATAATATTATAATAATAAACAATTACCCTAAAACGTGTACTAACCTTATTGGTTGATACATGTCCGACCATGGGAATCTTTGGGTCTCTTTTGGGACACCATGGAGCCACATGTAAGTGATAGGGACACTTTATTTTAAATAAGTTAAAATGAATACAAAAATGACACGAGCATATATCTTTTAGAAAACAAATTTTTACATAGGGTTATATATGTTGGATTTTAGACTATAAATATTCATTATAAATAAAACAAGATTTACTACATAATTATATTTTATTTATAATTTTTAGACATTAAATAATTTAATTTATTTATGACACAATGATGATGTAGTAATTACCATAAAAGTGAAAAATTAAAATAATTGATATTATAAATAACCAAATAAATATAATTTGAGACTTTTTATGAATTACGATAATTTTATAGGATAATATGACATTTTAGGATTTATTTAATTAACTTTTTTAGAAGTAATAATTCTGTTATGATTTTTATAAAAATCAATTCTTGAATAGTTTCAAAATTGACATAAAAGAGTTTTTAAAACAAATATTATATTATTAATTGATATTAAATTTCTAAAAAACTAAGGTTCGGCCAAGATGCATATTTCACGATAGGTGTATCATTAATGGACCAATTGGGTGTCACTTGAATGTATATAGTATGTTTATTAACTATATAATATAAAAATACAAAGTGACATGGTAAGTGTCAAACTAATTAACTAAGAGTTAATACTTAATGATAAGGTTAATATAGTAACACAAACCTGTCTAAATCCTATTGGTTGAGTGGTTTTAGACCTATCCCCACCTTAAATTCTAAATAATCCACTTTTGAACCATTATAAACCGAATATTAATTTATTATAAAATAATATTTCTATCTTTTCTAAAGGTGCCCCTAACCCCTCTTATAAAAGGGAACTCCCCCTTCTCACTAATTAAAAAATTCGAAGCCTTTTGGTTCGAACAAACTCTGCCCAAATACTCTATCAACATCCCTCAATACGACCTAGAGGCCTTAGTTTGATCATAAAGACAACCTAAGGATCCCTTTTGATCTAATCAAAAGGAAGAACCCGAAGAAGAGGTAATGTTTTCACCACCCTATTTCAAATTCGTTTCTTCTTCAACTTCTGGTTTCTTTGTTATTCTCATTCTAAAATAATTAATACAGTATATCATATATACTGCGATATTATTATAAATATGGTACAACCATATTCATTATTCTATCTATCCTTTGAATGACATGTCACCATACATGCGTACGTACGGCTTACCATCTCCTCATCGTGGTGTAATTTTTATTCAATATACTATTATTTGGATGGGTATAATAATGGTTTATAATTCACGTAAATAATAAATATAACATGATAATTATTCTGTATATATGATATACCATCCAATTATATATTATTTTAATATCAAAAGAATGATATTGTCGCTCGTGCGTATGTACGGACTACCGTCTCCACGAACGCGATGAGATTCATTCTCTATCGTATCCATTCAAGTATAATTATCATTTTATGATTTAAAAATAATGCTTAAGGACTTGATATAATTCTGGATATGAATAATATACAACCTATCCATGAAAACCATGGCTTATGTAACAAAACATATAAAAGAAAACGAGAAAGTTAACACCCGAAACGACGATAATACTAAGACATTATTAACAAAGAAATGTTAAAAGATCATATATGATATCATATTAATGTATATGATTCATGTATAATTTAATAAAAATTATTTCACCATTATACATGAGGTTAACCTACCCCCATCCAAGGAAAAGTACAAGGTAAGAGTTTATTTCACAATCTCTTCATTATCCGAGGTTGTTTATACGTAATTATCTACTGGGATCTCTTTATCATCCACATCCAAGTTCCTTAAAAATGTATTTAAAAACATTTTTACTATTTACTAGAAAATGGGTTAATGTCATTTGTACCCTTATGTGTTTTGAAAGGAATCTTTCCGTCTTTTTCCAAACAAGGCACTTTTAACCTTTTCGACAAATTTAAGGTAAGAATGTTTTTTTAACTTATACAGTGGGTGCGACTATTTACCGCCATTATAAAATCGTCAAAGCTTCCCTTACAATATTATAAGAATATCTTCAAAGTAAATGTTTTATTTTATAATTATGTGACTTTTAAATGATTTCAAAATGAATATTTTAAGAATTTATGAAAGGTACTCTTTATCAAGATCATAATTTTAAATGTTTTAAAGATATATCTTTATAAATATTTTTAATTAATGTCCATGTTTTCAAATTGATTTTAAGGATTTATTTATATGGACATGAAGGTTTTGAAATGATATTTCTTTTCAAAAGTTTAAAAGTGGTATGGGACACTTTGATTCAAAAATCTCTTTTAAATTACTTCCTTTATAAATGTGTGACTTTTCAATGATTTCGAGAAAAGTGAAATTTCTCTCAAATACATTTGATTTCATCTATGTCAACATCCTTTGATGGATTTTAAGATTATTTGAAGTTGATTTATTATGATACAAAACTTTTGTATTGTATTGAAGCTTTTGTGATATGTTTTACTATGGATGTTTTATTTTTATACCATTCATGGTTTAGGGAGAAAGTATTGACATTTCGTATTCTAGTATTAATACGAATGTTTATGTTATGTTTAAACCTTTTCATATGGGAATTAATTGGACTTAGTAAGTGACGGGTGGAGCCCGCTATAGCTCCTCGATGCATCGGTAGGTCTCATGAGACAAACTAGTGTCTTGGTATAAGGCTTTGACAAAATCTTATTTGTAGACTTGGCACGAGGCCTTGGCTATGTGGTTATGATAGTCTGGAATTATGCATTCCATCATTATGAAAGTGGTTATTGATGTTGATTGTGATTATTCTATTAGTATAATATCCATGTGAATAATTAAATGGTATTATTTCATTTTATATTTTCCATACTATGTTGAAGTTCAAGTTTAAAAGGCTTTTGGTTTAGATTTACATTGCCTTAAATGTTTATTCTTATTTATGAATGTTTCCGGTATATTGTTATCCTTACTGGGCATTTGAGCTCACCCCTTTCAATGTTTTATTTTTTCTAGGATGTGAAGGAGTAATTTATGAATGACCTGCAGGGATAGTATGTGGGGATAAGAGTGTGGAATATGAAGACAATATATTGTTGTACCTTTTCACTTATTGATGTAATGTAATCTTTATGAATATATATAGTGTTTATAAGGATACTAAACTAATTGGTCTTTCGAGACTTGATCTTTCTTGTGATCATTCCAATGTTATGTAATAATGCACCGAATCTAGGTAACTGGGGTTGGGGCGTTACATATGGTATCAGAGGAAGTTTAGTACAAACTTTGGAAGCTAGATTTAGATAAACTCTGATTAGAGCACATATATTTAAGATGGAATTTGAGGATTAGTATAGAAGAACTTCCTAGAATTTTGGTATTGTAGATATTTTGTGAGTTTTCCGAGCAATACATCCCTGTCTAGATACGAGCAGGTAGAGGCGGCTCTGACACAGATGTACCTAGGGGTAAAACCTGAAAACACTGCTTTGAGCTGGACTCGAACGGGAACTGGTGCACGACAATGGGCCTTGTTGCACTCTTGGTTACGACACTCCTGGGGGATATGCTTAGGATAATTCTCATTTTCTTTACAAACCATTATAAAGGGTTTATTAGTATATAATTCCTCAAAGGAGTCATTTTTATGATTATGGATTATATCCATAAACTATTTAGTTTATGTTATGTGTGTTAAAAGTTTGGGATTAGGTATTGTTATTCATAAACTAATCTAGTGTATTCCATTGTTTAGAAATGGTTCCCGATAGAAGGAATGAGAACTCCAACAATGCACATGATCCAAAGAGAAAGAAGGATCATATCTTTCGTGGTCTTAAGCCAGAATTTATAAGAGAAATAGTCTCCCTTATATTATCATCATTTGAAGAAATAATATCATGTGTTGATAAGATAATTAAAGAGTTTAATGAGTCCTATGGCTTTGAAGGGAAGCAAGAGAAGAAAAGGATGGAAGAGAGAAACATAGATAAATGGAAGAGGGAAAAGAATAATTTTCCCATATGTGATAACTGTGGGAAGAAACAACCTAGAACTTTCCTAAATGGAATGAGAGTTTGTTATAAGTGTGGAGGAAAAGGGCACAAAGTACGTGACTGCAAGGGTAAGAAAATAGTTTCAAATGTACAATGCTTCATTTGCAAGGAGTTTGGACACTACGCGAACCTATGTCCCAGTCGTCAGACTATGTCGCTAATGATTCTATTGGATAATAATCAAGTTATGATACTACCACAGATGAAGAGGAATGATTAGAGTTCTTATGTTGATTATGTCATTTGAGTGTTGTATCAACAATGTACTTATTATAATAATTATGCTGTATATAGGGATTTTACTGCAATACTATTTCATTAAGGACTTGAGATTGTGTGGAACAAAGAAAAATGACTCAATATCAGGTTAAATTTTTGGAAAATATATGGTTGAGAGAAAGATAAACCATAATATGGTTCTGATACCGAGGTAGTGACTTTAGAATAATACATGATTGATTTGGATAAATTATATTGGATATTCTTGACTACCTTGAAACTGATTAATGATTTTTATATTCCATCATTGTTGGGGTTTAAAACATTTTTGGATTGAAGAAGTATATCTATTATTCTTTAAGGAATAAGGGATCATGAATGTAATCAATAAGGTTTTATGGTAATTCAGGATGTTGTAGTGTTTTAAAAGAATACATGATGAAGGTGTTCAGATGTTATTACGTAGAAAACAGGATTTTCATTGTGTTTACCTTCCTTATAAATTTTGGACTGAAGTATTTTGGATAGTTCTAGTTTGGATTATTTTGGATTGCCATAAAAGGACAACCCGGAGGTCGGGCGGCAACCCGTCGCGTCCGGCAAGGCCGCGAGACTTGAACCCACAACCGAAGGGCGATAAGGGTGTATCACCTACCACTGACCCACATTATGTCCTAGATTGAATGATGTCATTTTTTAATGGTTATGCTAGATGAATTATAAATTCATTTTTAACCCTATACGAATAGGATAAATAGAATATTATTTTTAAGTTCTATTATCTTTTAGAGTGAAAGATGAGTTTGTGGTAGAACTAAGTTAAAGGATGAGACTCTACTTTTCAAGTATATATTTTTCTTCTTCTCATATTCAATGAAGAAATTAATTCTTATACTTTACTGAAGGGATCTTAAAACAAAATAATGTGTTATCATAATACCATATGTTTTGCTGAACCGATGGTATTTTAAATCATCATAGATTGATGAATTTAAGGCCCTCAATTTTACACTTGTTTGTGATTGATGACCTCAATCACTACCTATAAATATTTACATTTTTCCTCCAATTATATGTCTCTAATTTTCACCAATGTTCTCTGAATAGAGATCATAATTTGGTGGTGACCCTTTAATTTCTTTTTTACTTTTATTAAGACTAAATTTTATTAACTTAATTTACGATGTGGATTTTCCCACAAAGATATTTTCAATATTCAAACTTTTATTTTTGAAGAACAATTTCAAATTGCGAGGACCCAATTTATTGAAGGAGGGGAGAATGTAACACCCCAAGATTTCATGGTGTGTTATTTCTTCAAAATAATTCAATGACTTGCACTACATGCAACAACAAGTTCAAGGACACCATGACTTACCATACAAGACATTAAAAAGAGGTTATGAATAGTATTAACTAAATTTTAAACATTATATAATCATTATAATTTTATAATCCATATTATGAGTTTCTTAGACATAACGTAAGAACAAATTTATTTTCAGTATTGCACTTTTACCAACTTTTAATAGTGAACCCTTTTTAAATCCAATATTTTAAACTTTTATATATTCAATTTGACTAAATGGGGACATGAAAAATTTAAAATGAAACATCCCATGCTTCCACGGTATGCTTTCCTTTGAATAATACAGTAGCGTGTGTTGTACGCAACTTCGAGTTCTAACACACCCCACACCCAATCAAACTAGCCGTTATGAATAGTAATACCTACTTTTTGAAATTTTATAAATTTTATCTCTCAAAATGGACTTCATTTTAGGATTCGGAATATCAAATTTATCCTAGGGTAAAGTTTTGGTACTTTTCAGATAACTTTTATATTTTGATGAATAGTGAAAATTACTAAATTTTAATTAAAAACAAATTTTTTAATAAAAATAATTTGTAGTTATAAATTATGAATTTGAGTGGGTTTAAAGTATATTTAAAATATATTTTTACCATTTAATGCAATTTTTTTCATTGGAAAAAACTTTACAATTAAACCGGATATAAACAGGTGTCAATCTTTTGATAGTTATTATCTCTTAAAAACATGCTTTTTGTTTTAACAACGGGAATTAATTTTAAATTAATTTCTGAAAATTCTGTGTTTTTAATTTGAAAAAATGGATTCCATATTTGGAATCAGGATGTTCAAATTTTGTAAATAAGTAACTTTTATTTTTAGACATTTTGAATAATTATTTCGGTAAATATTTTATTTACCATGGTTAAAGGGTAAATCCGGTAAATAAGGGTTAAAAATAATATTATAATAATAAAAAATTACCCTAAAACGTGTCCTAACCTTATTTTCTGACACATGTCCGACCATGGGCATCTTTTTGTCGATTTTTGGACCCCATGGAGCCACTTGTAAGTGATAGGGACACTTTATTTTAATTAAGTTAAAATGAATACAAAAATGACACAAGCATATATCTTCTAGAAAAACAATTTTTTACATAGGGTTATATATGTTGGATTTTAGACTATAAATATTCATTAGAAATCCAAAAATATTTCCTACATAATTATACTTCATTTATAATTTTTAGACATTAAATAATTTAATTTATTTATGACACAATGATGATGTAGTAATTACCATAATAGTGAAAAATTAAAATAATTAATATTATAAATACCAAAATAAATATAATTTTAGACTTTTTATGAATTAAAATAATTTTATAGAATAATATCACATTTTAGTATTTATTTAATTAACTTTTTTAGAAGTAATAATTCTTTTATGATTTATATAAAAATCAATTCTTGAATAGTTTCAAAATTGACATAAAAGTGTTTTTAAAACAAATAGTATATTATTAATTGATATTAAATTTCTAAAAACATATGGTTCGGCCAAGAGACTTATTTAATGATATTTGTATCATTAATGGACCAATTGGGTGTCGCTTGGATGTATATAGTAAGTTTATTAACTATATAATATAAAAATACAAAGTGACATGGTAAGTGTCAAACTAATTAACTAAGAGTTAATACTTAAAGATAAGGTTAATATAGTAACCCAAACCAGTATAAATCCTATTAGTTGAGTGGGTTTAGACCTATCCCCACCTTAAACTTTAAATAATCCACTTTGGAGCCATTATAAACCGAATATTAATTTATTATAAAATAATATTTTTCAAGCTTTTCCAAAGGTGCCCGTCACCCCTCTTATAAAAGGGCACTCCCCCTTCTCACTAATTCACATATTAAAAGCCTTTTCGTTAGGCCAACCTCTGCCTAAATACTCTCTAAACTTTCCTCAATACAACCTAGAGGCCTTAGTTTGATCATAAATCCAACCTAAGGATCCCTTTTGATTAAATCAAAAGGAAGAACCCGAAGAAGAGGTAATGTTTTCACCAACCTTTTTCAAATTTTTTTCTTCTTCAACATCTTCTTTATTTGTTATTACCATTATAAAATAATGAATCTAGTATCTCCTATATAATTTAATATTATTATAAATATGGTACAACCATATTCAGTATTCTATCCATCCTTTGAATGACACGTCACCATATGTGCGTACGTATGGCTTACCGTCTCCACGTTATGGTGTAATTGTTATTCAATATATTATTATTTGGATGGGTATATTAATGGATTATAATTCATGTAAATATTAAATATAACATGATAATTATTCTGTATATATTATATACCATCCAATTATATATTTATTTTAATATCAAAATAATGATATTGTCGCTCGTGCGTACGTACGGACTACCGTCTCCACGAACGCGATGATATTCATTCTCTATCGTATCCATTCAAGTATAATTATCATTTGATTATTTAAAAATAATGTTTAAGGACTTGATATAATTCTGGATATGAATAATATACAACCTATCCATGACAACCACGACTTACGTAACAAAACATATAAAAGAAAACAAGAAAGTTAACACCTGAAACGACGATAATACTAAGATATTATTAACAAATAAATGTTAAAATATAATATATGATATCATATTAATGTATATGATTATTGTATAATTTAATAAAAATTATTTCACCACTATACAGGAGGTTAAACTACCCCCATCCAAGGAAAAGTACAAAGTAAGGGTTTATTTCACAATATCTTCATTATCCAAGGTTGTTTACACGTAATTATCTACTGGGATATCTTTATCATCCACATCCATGTTCCTTAAAAATGTATTTAAAAACATTTTTACTATATACTAGACAATGGGTTAAAGTCATTTATACCCTTATGTGTTTTGAAAGGAATCTTTTCGTCATTTTCCAAACAAGGCACTTTTAACCTTTTCGACAAATTTAAGGTAAGAATTTTTTTTAACTTATACGGCGGGTGCAGCTACTTACCACCATTATAAAATCGTCAAAGCTTACCTTACAATATTATAAGAATATTTTCAAAGTAAATGTTTTATTTTATAATTATGTGACTTTTAAATGATTTTAAAATGAATATTTTAAGAATTTGTGAAAGGTACTCTTTATCAAGATCATAATTTTAAATGTTTTAAATATTTATCTTTATAAATATTTTTAATTAATGTCCATGTTTTCAAAATGATTTTAAGGATTTATTTAAATAGACATGAAGGTTTTGAAATGATATTTCTTTTCAAAAGTTTTAAAGTGGTATGGGACACTATGATTCAAAAATCTCTTTTAAATTACTTCCTTTATAAATGTGTGACTTTTCAATGATTTAGAGAAAAGAGATATTTCTCTCAAATAGTTTTGATTTCATCTATTTCAATATACTTTGATAGATTTTAAGCTTATTTGAAGTTGATTTATTATGATACAAAACTTTTGTATTGTATTGAAGGTTTTGTGATATGTTTTACTGTGGATGTGTTATTTTTATACCATTCATGGTTTATGGAGAAAGTATTGACATTTCATATGATAGTTTTAATAAGAATGTTTATGTTATGTTTAAACCTTTTCATATGGGAATGAATTGGACTTAGTAAGTGACGGGTGGAGCCTGCTATAGCTCCTCGATGCATCGGTAGGTCTCATGAGACAAACTAGTGTCTTGGCACAAGGCCTTGACAAAATCTTATTTGTAGACTTGGCACGAGGCCCTGGCTAGGTGGTTATGATAGTTTGGAATTATGGATTCCATCATTATGAAAGTGGTTATTGATATTGCATGTGATTATTCGATTGGTTGAATATCCATGTGAATAAGTAAATGACATTATTTCATTTTATTTTTTCCATACTATGTTGAAGTTCAAGTTTAAAAGGATTTTGTTTTAGATTTACATTGCATTAAATGTTTATTCTTATTTATGAATGTTTTCTCTATATTGTTATTCTAACTGGGAATTTGAGCTCACCCCTTTCAATGTTTTATTTTTCCCAGGATGTGAAGTAGTAATTTATGAATGACCTGCAGGGATAGTATGTGGGGACAAGAGTTTGGAATATGAAGACAATATATTGTTGTAGCTTTTCACTTATTGATGTAATGTAAACTTTATGAATATATCTAGTGTTTGCAAGGCTACTAAACTAATCAGTCTTTCGAGACTTGATATTTCTTGTGATCATACCAATTTTATGTAATAATGCACCTACTCTGGGTAACTGGGGTTGGGGCGTTACAGAAAACCCCCTTAAAAATTGGGAGACATGTGGGAGTAAAAAAAAATGGTTCCAATCAAAATTTTGAACCATAAAAAATTATTGGGATGAAAATTGAAATCACATGACAAATTATAATAGTATTTAGTATTCATATTCTTCCTCCCTTTCTTCTAAAGTGGATTAGAAATATTTTTTACAGAAACCTCCCTACATAAGAAGAATCACCTTGAAACCACTAGAATCATTGAATGTGGATTTTATTGCAATAAAATCAAACATGGAAATAGATATATTGATATCTTCAGGTGATTACATGAAAAAAATGAAATAGTAATCAAATTTATTTCCCCTATATGGAATCATAGTATAATGAAAAAAACACACCCTATTAATTGGTATACAAACACACTACAAAATAAATGATAGAAAGTAGAAAGAAATAAAAGTCCATAGATTAATTATAGTAGGTTCCAGATGAACCCACTAATGAAAAAAACATCAGGCACCCTGAATTTGAAGTTGTTAAGACTCCATCATAGAAGTAGATAGTTTTTTTGTGCAGAAAAAAGTTTATTTTTCCAATAAGGACCTCGAGCCAACATGATGTTGTTATGGTTGATCTATGGGTGTGGTGAATTATTGTTAAGAACCAGTAATGGGATAAAGTGGATTAGGGGGAGATGCATTGTAATGTATAAGTATTGAAATCCTTGAATGTAAAATTGCCATTCGATTACCAAAAACCGAGTATCCAGAGTTTAAATTGGGAGATTCATTCAAATTTCTCAACAAAAAAACATTGACGTGTATGGATGGTGCATGGGGGGAGAATGAGAAGCTTCAAAATATTGTTACATGTTATATCATTTGTTAATTAAAATTTTGTGTCATCTCATTTTGAGTATGGGCTTTAATAGACTAATTATTTAGCTATATTCCAGCATTTTATTTTCTTAGAGTTCTTATATATCTCTATCCTTATGGTCCAAATATCTTCATTCTACCCATGATCAAACATTCTATGTTTTTTCAAACTTATTATAAATTCTATATTTTTGTAATCATATTTGTGTATGGGTGTTATTTATTATCAAGGCCTCACAAAATAAAGAAGGCGATATAATAATTTAATGTTTATTCGTTTTGAATTTAATAATTTTTAAATTTCTTATTTTATATTTCTAGACTCATAGGAGTTGAAGATGAGTTTTTTTATTTTAAAATATTTATTGGGAAAAAAATAATTGAAAAGAGTTTAGGTTAATTAATTAGTTTTAAAAAATTTAGACACACGCCTTTCAACCAATCCATAGGAATTAGGTCAATTAAGGCATATACCAAAATAATTAAAAAAAAGGAATTAATGGCTCAAACACCTTATGTCCAAAAAATTGTTTTTTCATTTTAAATATATATGTTTATATGTTTAATTTTGTTATTTATTTTTATTAATTTTTTCTTAACATAAATAGAAATTTATTAAAATATTTGAAATACTCTAATAAAGTGTAACTAAAAAAAATTTAATATTAATTTATATTAATAGTAATAAGTTTTAATTGTAAATATTTTTTATTAAATAGTAATTTTAAATAGTAATAATTATTCATAACAAAAAAAATTAAACATTTTTTTAATTTTAGATATATTATTTATTAAACAGAAATAATTATTATAATTATTACATTTATTTCTTATTTGTTTCGAATATTTTATAAATATTAGTAAACATTAATAATAATTAGTAATAAATAACAATAAAAAATAATAAGTTATAAAATATTAATAATAATAAATGATATTAATTTATAAAAAAGTAATGAAAATTAATAAATTATTAATTTAATAAACTATTAATTTTTAATAGTTAGTAATAATATATAATAATTAGTTTTTAATTTAATTGTATCTATATTTAATGACTACACCCTCAGTTTGAGGCTTAATGGTAGTTGTCTTTAGGGGTATTGGAGAGTACTTCCCAACATTTATGTAGACATATAATTATTAATAAAAATTAAAAAAATTAATAATCACTACTATATAATGATTATTAATGTGTTATTAATTTTAATATTCCATTACGTAGCATTAACAACACTTTATATCAATTCATTCGAATAATAATGGTTAGTTAACAACAATGAAAAATAACTTATAGAAAATAATAATATCAACTTAAAGTAATAAATGTGTTAAAATTATAACGCAAATAACACATATAAATGTAAATTTAATATTTATATATATATATGTATGTATCATAATATAATAATATATTAGATATATATAACATAATATATGTTATATATAAAGATATTAGGTGTTCTAATTGAATGTATTTTTAAAAAAATCACAATTGAGTTTAGGTTTTGAATAATTTCACTTATTTTATGTGTTTAGGGATTTAACAAATTTATTCATAAAGCAATGCTATATGCATTGAAGCATCTATCTCCTTTAAAAATAAAACCTAACATAAAATTAACTACAATAATTTTTTTAAAACCAATTTTACAGATATATATTTGAAATGTTCTTAAATCATAAATGATTTTTTTTATAAAAGTAGAGGCATATATAGATAAACAGTAAAAAAATTATAAAAATTATATTTTATGGAAGTGAATTTTCTTAAAGTATTTTTATGGAATTCAATTAGTTGAATAATGTTTCTAAAATTATTTTATCATTAAATTAATATAGAAACATCATTTAAATCTCAAATAATCTATTTCATGGAGAATATATAATTATATTTAGTATAATTAATTTTCATCTCTATCTCAAATGGGGTTCAACCCATAGTTTAACATTTGGATGTGATTATGAAGAAAATTTGTGTTGTTTAGTTTAAACTATGTTTTACATTTGTTTTCATCAATCCTTTTTGTAAGATTAATTTTTCTCTATAGGATTAGACTCATTCCACCGAAATGAGGTTTTGGAAGAAATATAAATGTTTCTGAATGTATGAATCCAAAAAAAATGGCGAGAATAGTTTTTTTTCATTGAGAACGTTTTTTCGAATTTTTTTTTCCAGACATAGGTTTTTTGAGTGATCTGAAATAGATGAAAAATATTTAAATATTATGGAAGCTTGAAATTTTGTAAAGTTTTTGATTGAGCGCACGATTAGGCTCAAATCCATTAGTATGAAGGTCAAGATTCATCATAATCGACATTGGCTATAATGTCATAAGTTTCCTAGTGAGAAAGTCATATGAAGATTTTCTTGTTTTTAATTATCATATATCATAATTGTACTATAACACTTGTGATGCATGAATTGTAGAGAATATGGGTAGAATAGGTGAAACCAATCATATTGAGTTTTGGCTGGAAAGAAAGAAGGTGTTAAAAGTACAGGAAGTAATAATAATTTCATTTGTTAATCAGACATTTCTTTTATGGTCATGATTTTCTCATAAATCATGAAAACTATCATAATAAAATATTTTTATGAAATGGAAGAATCTTAAAGATTGTATCAACTCTATGAGTCAATATGAAGTTTAGATCATATCTATAAGTACTAGAAAAAAAGGTTTTTAGAAGACTAAAAGGGTTATAGATGATGAGGCTTGAAGAATTTAAATGTTGCTGAGTGGAGTTTCCATCCTAATGAGAGTTACATCTAATTGATAATTCCATCATTATATGGATTCCATCAAACTGAATCTGAGAAAGAAAGAAAACCAGACTGACATTGAGAAGAAAATTCAGTCAAACTGACTCTAAGGAGGAAATTCGAATCAAACACAGTTTTTATAATAAATCATTATTGTAATGAGTAGAGTAATAGATTCAAATTTTAATAAGGAGAGGAATAAAGATTGATTGTTGTAAGATGAGGCAGAACATCAGATCATAATAAGTAGATAATGAAATTCATATTATAATTAGCAGAGGAATAAATTCAGATCGTAATGAGTAGAATAAGAAAGTAATATTGTAATGAGAAGAGGAAGAAAGTCAGATCACAATGATCATAGGAATAATGACAGATCATAAGGATCAGAAGGAGAAAGTAAGGTCATAATGAGTAGAGGAGGATCATCAGATTGTAATTAGTAGAGGAATAATTTTAGACAGTAATGATCAGAAGAAAAAATTAAAAAATTAATAATACTAGGAAGTTCCATCATACATAATAAAATTTACTATGTTTGATATAGATTATTTACACAAAGAATGAAGACGATTCAAGTCTTGACATGGTTTGAAGCAGTCAGAGTTGAAGTTTAAATGTGGGTGTTTTTCAAAGATTTGAGATTTGTGTAAGCAGATATTGTTTTTTAGTTTCAATACTTCACTATTATAATATTAATATAAATTGAGGAAAATTACATTCATAATTTTATACTTTTACACTAGAATTTAAATGACAGAGTGTTGTATAATTTAGGTCAATGTTATCTTTTTATGAAGAGATCTCATTATAAGATCCGAAAAATGAACATTTACTTACCAGTCTGAGGAAGATCAGACTGAGGATGATCAGATTGAGAAGTTTAATAGATTTTTAGAATCATATTTTGATAAAAGGGTTCATCAATGTGAGACAATGTGATAGATGAAATTAGAATTAGGGTCATCAGACTAATGTTATGGATAGCGTTTTGTAGAGAAAAAGTTTTTGTGATCTTTTCTATTATGGGTAAAATTGACTGAAAGAAAAAATTTAAACTAAATTGATTTATTATAATCAATATTATTGAGATATAGATGGTGTATGACATGATTTGGAACAATTTTTATTAACATATTCATAATAGTGAATTTCCATAGACCTGTTGTGGTGGTTATGCAATGGATTAAGATTCTCACAATGAGGATAGACCCTATAAATATTTTGTGATTTACATACTTTTTTTACTTCTTAATAAATGAGAATTTACTAAAATATGATAAAGATATAAACGTTAACATTTCATAGGGATTAATTTTTAAAATCATTGAAACTTAAAATAGAGGAAAACTGATTCAAACCCCCACTTAATTGTTACTCGATCCTTTGGAACATTAGATAATCATATCAAACTCGCAATCCTCCACAGTGTGGTGTAGTCTGATTACCTAGAGGGGGATTTTTATTATGTATAGGAACCTCAAATATTTTCTACATTTTTTGAGATTCATTGAGGGTAGGTTCATCCACTACCTTTAGGGTGTTAAGATGTTATAATAACCAACTTGATCTTGCTATCACTACATAAGTCGAAGTATTTTCTTCCCATAATTAATCCCCTTGATATATGAAGGTTCAGTCATAAAAGTTGTTGTAAATGACATATGATATATTCTTAGATCCACTACACTAATAAAATATCATTCATCTCCTAATTAAAGTTGTGGGTATCATGTTATCTTATACACATTAACAACCAGATGAGGCATGTATGCTAGATTTTTTTTTCTTTTGGTGGAACAAGGGAAGCCACATATGTAAACTAATGTGGAATATGTTATCATCATCACATATAAAAAAATCAGTATATTCTAAATCAAATTCCAAATAAACAAATATTCTCCCAATGGGGGATGATTGATTATACTATCATTTACAACACCAACTGAAGGTAACATTCCATGCATTATAGCGTGGTACACTACATGGATGAATATTTTTCCATTATTAGGATTACAAATATGGATAATATATTGTTTTAAGGTATGTTATAAAAAAATTAAAGATGAAAAATTAAAAATTATAACTCAAAAAATGTAAATTCATTGAAATACCAGTTCTAGGATCCCTCTACCATGTCACATAAGTTATAATATTGATTTCAGTATATATGATAGTGAATAATTTCCATTTTTTACATAGAGAGTATCATTATAGGAATTCCATTAAGACGAATCATCAGATGTATGTACCATATGTTGATATACTATGCCTCATTCCACCTTCAGTTGATGTCATGTTCTCATCTTTTTGGAATATGTTGTGGCCCTCTAAACTGACTCATGACTCTATCGGTCTGGTGCCACAAAATAATTAGA
The DNA here is from genome assembly GCA_963277665.1 of Viscum album. Lineage (NCBI taxonomy): Eukaryota > Viridiplantae > Streptophyta > Magnoliopsida > Santalales > Viscaceae > Viscum > Viscum album. Next base: position 46,511,714 of record OY728162.1, read on the forward strand.
AAGTGTCAGAGAGGAACTACAAACTAGGAATCACCTATCCAAGAAGTGTAATATGTAATAATATGTTTAAAGAGATCCCCATACATCTTCCATGATACCTTAAATTATTGATGAGAATTTTCGAAATATGTTTTTTTTTATTAATTTTAGAAAATGATAATATTATGAAACTGATTAATCTATATAGGAATGTATATACATACATTAGTAGATATAAGACTATCAAACATGAGACAATATACTAAAAATTTATTTCTTAGTTCCCTAACATGTTGGTGTGTCTGACTCAACATGTAATGTACCACATTGAATGTTATAAATAATAATTAATTTACTACAATAAAATTCATATTTTCATTAGAAAATTTTAATAATGAGTTTTCATACTAGATATTATATAGATATGTGTAGATCACGTCTATGGGATTCTATGGACTCACAGAAATAGGGTCCTGGTGAGAGATACATCCCTATGCCCACATCTAAAGATTGATGACACATCTCTTAATATCACTATCATGTAATCAACATACAGTTCATAATGATATATATTTGTATGACAGGAACACAGATTTCTAGCCATATATCCTAGCTTGATCAATGTCTTCACACAAACCCAAATATATTATGTATAATTGCATGATCAAGTGATCCACTCACATCATAACTCAAATGGACTATAAGATATATGCAAGTGTTTGATACATGATAGTATAGTCATCAAATTCATTGGGTAGGTGTTTGAAGTGCATCTCAATTAATATATTAGGAAGATACTATAATTTTTATCTATGTCATACTCATTAATGTCTATTTTGGAAATTGATGTGCAAGTTCATGCTAGTTTTTAAAGGAAAGAGTTATAAATATTTCACCATTTATAGGTAGACCAAGCATAAATTCAACATCCTCTAGGGTGATGGTGATATCTCTACTAAGAAAAAGGAATGTGTGAGTCTTTGGTATCGATATATCGGTGAGAAAAATAATGAGTTGATGATTAAAAAATATATAATTTGATACAACGAACCAATAAAAACCACCATGTATTAGGTATGGGATAATAGGAGGTATTTGTGGAATGTGATGATAGTGGTGAACCAAAAACATCCATACCCATCGAACATCTTGACCTGTTAGCACCACATATGAAACAGATCTATATAAAAAATGGGAATAGTTCCATCCACCATATCAACACACAAAAATGACAAAAATACTATATTGAATGATAAAACTATTATGTAAAATGAATAATTAATAATTTTCCATATTGTTTATATAATTTAAAATAAATTTTTACGTAAATATGTTTAAATATTTATTTATATGAAAATTTATAAAAATATGTATATATCTATTAATAAATAACAATACAATATTAATAAAAGGAAAAATTTAAACACACTAACATCTATATAACTTTAAGACGTGAGAATAAATTTACTCCCCACCTAAAAAATAAAATTAGTCCCCATAAAACAAGAATTAAATTCCATCAAATGTTAAAAAAGCAACGTTCCGTAAAAATAATTTTTTTGGATACCTTGTAGAACTTTTGTGTGCTAAAAAAAATCATAAACTATATCCCCTTAAGTCCTCACATCATATAACCTTTTTCATTTTTTTTATTTAATATATGTTAGATCCAAAATGGACATCCTAATAAAAATATATACTCATTTCAAATTCATGTCATTATTTCAAATTATCTTAGATCATTGATTAATTTATTAATTTTTTATGTCATATAATTATTATGAAATGAAAATTACTCAACAGTAATTAGTAAATTATTAATTAATATGATTTTTGAATATTTTATGTTCTATTTTTCAATCAATGTCATATATATTAAATGTAAATGAATATATAGTCTCATGAAAATAATATTTTAACAAATATATTATATTTATATCAATATAAATATATTTATATATTAATACATGACTTTTAATGAGATAAAATTATATATATAAAATATAACTTTTATCAGATCTAAAAGTGATCTATTAAAGACCACCCTTTATCTAAGTTAAAAAGTGCTAATAAACATAACCTTTATCAAGGATTTTACTATCATTGATAAATGTACCCTAATATAATTGCTTTTTTGTCAATGATAAATGGTGGAACATGATATCATGTAATCTTTAGTAGTTTCTATATTATATTTAACAACATATAAATATTCATATATAAAATATTATATATATATATATGCCTTTATCTTCACTAACATGATGTAAATAAAAGAGATCCTTTATTACTGCCAAAAAAGAAACAACAATGGAATCCATATTTTAAATCTAAAAAATCATTCATGAATGGAATCTTTTTTATCACAATTTGTAGCATTGATAACATGTTTCCATTATCAATATTTTATTCTAGCATTGATAAAAGTTTCCCACTTATCAACATTTTTTTAGTGTTGATAAATGGTAGCATTGAGTATATTAGAATTTTTAGTTATGTATAGTCCATAAAAGAAATGAAATAAATTATGTTTTATGAAAATAATTATTTTTGGGAATTTAATCACCCCTATATTACCTCTCAACTCTTGATAGATAATTTCGGGGCAGAATACTAATGGTGGAAACCACAAATAAATTCTAGGTCCCTTACACTAATTAGATAAGGGAAAGACATTATCCTATCCCTCATGTAGATTATAGGAATTTATATCTTGAATCAAATTATTTTATTCATTTTTTACAATGTATGTATATAAAAACTATTTAATTTACATTAAATAATTTCAAATATTATATAAAATTTTTTTTTTAAATTTTATATAATTAAGTATTTTAGCATGGTTATATATCACTACATTATAATAAAATTACATAAACTCTATTTTCATAAAATCTTATATTATTTATTGGTTTTTAGATGATTTAATCATTTTTCCATCATATTTCAATTTTCATTATGTTCATAAATTCATTTTTGAATAAGGTTGTATTCAACCTTTATTATCTACTTAAATAGACTTGTTTGGAAATATAGTATATTATTTTGATTGTTTTATCAAATTCAAGGATTCAAGAAATTTCCTTAAAAAAAATAATACATGTTAAATTCATTTATTAAATAGAAAATAGTGATTTTAGAAATTTTATATTCAATTCATTAAAAAAATTAAAAATTAATCATTTTTTTGTGGTTTAATGGATTTTTTAATATATCATCTAATTTTTTTAATAATTATTTTTTTTTAGAACCATTCATTTTAAACATTTATTTATTACATTATTAATTTCAATGGTTTTTTTAAAATAAAATTATAACAATTGCAGGAATACATATGTAGAAATATTCACTCATTAAATATATTTTTTACATATCTTTAATTTATTAGTTCAATATTATATAATTATGAATTTTTAAAATTAAATATTAACTAAATCATATTAAATAATATATGACCAAAGTTTAAATTATATGTAGAAAAAATAGATATATAATTTTCATGTTGTTTTATTATATTTGAATCCAAATATTAGGCAGTATGGTGAGATGATGATAAAATTATAGCCTGATTTTGGAAATGGGGGAAGATAATTAGTATACCATGGTAGTGGATTCCAATACATAAATTAATTATTTTTATGAAAAGATCCAAAATTACATGGGAGGGGACATTGGGTGTGATACATTCAGAGAAAATACGTGACCATTCTAGAAGTATAGGGAATGGTTTCTCGGCTGGTTTCAAAATATCTAATAAAAAATCATGAAGAACAAAATGGATAGGAAGCCACAAACCAAATATCTCCAGCACATATTAGAGTCTAACATCCCCACCCACCTAGGCCTACATGGTTGGGGAAAGGATGAGCCTCCATAACCTGAATCCCTCCTTCAATAGTCCATGGTCTGGTGAAAGGTTACAAAAGTAATACTATAAAATGGGAGGCATTTTCCTAGTTTTACTATATTAACACACAAAACCATATCCATAAAAATGTGTAGAGTAAACAATAAATCATAAAACATCTATAGATTAATTATTGGTGGTAAGGGTGCACTAACCACATGGAAGAACACAAAAAACCTAATGAATTAACTAGGACATCACAAATAGAAGTTGAATAAAACAGAAAATAAATATTCAAGATGAAAGAATTAAATAATGATTGTTTAAAACAAGGTTTTACATGATTTGGTCCCTTTTTAACCTATATTCATGGAAATAACACTACCAACATGAAAATTTTATTCATTCTAAAAATTGAAATCAATTTATAGTATAAAATGATGTATAAATGTCAAAAAAGAATAAATTTGTAGTTTTTGAAAATGAGAATCAAGGAAAAAAATGTAGTGAATTTATAGTGTCAGATGATAGGGTGTCTAACTATCTTAATATATTTGAGTATTCACCAAATATCTATGAAATTAATCATACTCATTGAGGATCCATTATACAACAATTTTACTTCCCACTAATGGATCATCTTCACATGGGTACACAGACTCACGCCCTCTATGTTGAAGGAAATACTCACTGATGCTCTACTAGAAGTAGTAAACCAAGATTGTTTCATAGAAATAATCTGGTACAAATACCCATCTCTTAGAATTGTAAATCACATGATTATGGTTTGATATCCAAAAAGGGAACTTGAGAAAAACACCACGATGATATGGATGAAAAAACATAATGAAGAAGCAATGAAGAAGAAATGATGAAGCAAGGGGTCATCCATTCCCCCTGAAAAACATTGTAGTTAAAAGAATCACATTCAATCATAGTGTTCCAAGACACCATGTTGAATAGAAAACCACACAATGAACTCTGATAGCTAGGATAATTGGATTGTTTATATCAAGAAGGTGGTATGAGGGGTGGACGAGCAAGAAATGATCCCATATGGATCAGTGAGTCAGCATAGGTGTGGGAAAAAGTATTAATGAAGGGAAAGGCCTAAAGTAGAATCCTGAAGAGCATGCAAGAGGAAAATTTTGAAATTGTGCATCTTAAATAAATTTAATACAAAATTTTCAAGAATTCATGATGTTAATATCATATAAAAAATGGAAGAATAAAATTAAACCTAGAATATTCAATATTAAAAAATAAATGAATACCTTAATTCCAAAATATAAACTATTTTCAATTGAACTTAGTGATGTTATTTCACCTTTTGTTATAGAATCGGACCAAATTTTATCCTATATAGAAACATTCAATTTTAGAAAGTATAATGTCTTTAGTTATAATATCATATAGTTTATTATCGATGTGTATCTTGATGGAACACATGGTTCCAAATTCTAAAACATCTATAATAACATGTAGCCTAATGTCTATGTCTTCTGGTTTCCCATGGAATAATAAATTTTTGGATTAATGTAGAGAATAATGAATATCATAATATACATTGATAGCCCCAATCAATGAAATATACAATAATTTTTTGGTTGAAAGGGAATCCACAGACTGCGTGTGTCACTTCTAGGAAATGGGGTGTCCAAAATTAGTTAAAACATAACTAGTCAAGGATTTTCCCATATAAATAGTTCTTAAATTTTAAGTATATAAATATCTAAAAATAAATTTATTTTTATCCATATTTTTACAATAAAATAATGATATATTAATAACACAAATCAATATCCAAGAATCCATTTCAGGGCATCTAAATATGACTACCCAAGTGTGGTTATAAACCTAATAGTGGTGCATACGGAAAAGGAAAGGTCATAAATAGTGAAAATCATTCTATAAATGATTCTTCCAATAATATTAACATAGGGTATTTTAGATATAAACTGAATATCATACTCAACAATGGGTTCTTGTGCCAATGGAAAATTTTATGTATGGTCCAAGAATTTCATTAACATGTTTGCGATATTTGAACATGTATCCCTTAAGAATAATTAAAATAGAAGAATGATGAGACATATAAAGTAGTTTATTAGGTCTATCCAAAACTATGTCAACACCTATAATTTTTTTATCAGCACCTAAGTATTTTTTTTTCAAACTTAACTTTTAATTGAGTTATTATCTAAATAATGAGACCCATGCTTTTTTGAAAATAATAAGAATAACATAAACATACAACAACAAATAAATCATGCAATTTTTGTTTGATTTGAAATAGAAACAAAAATCATATAGAATCCTTATAAATTGGTTACAAAGTATAAATGAATCAATTTTTTACCATTTCATTCAGTATTTTTTAAACCTTATAAATATTTATTCAAAATTAATGCTTGGTTTAATTTTAATTTTTTAGAGTCACCATCAAGATACTTCCTGAAAATTTTCTCTATTAAATAACCTTGATGAAAGGTAGTTTTAGCATCTAGGTTTTCAATGTAAATTTCACTAAATGCAGAAAAAGTTAGCAACAATCTAATACAAGTCTTCTTTACACAAAAGGAATTTATTTATAATAGTTAATGACTTCCCTTTGATAGAATACCTCAGCAACTAACCTTGAATTATACTTAATTTTACTTCCCTCAGTGTTATATTCTTTCCTTTTTTAAATCAACTTACAACCAATTATTTTATAATTGGATGGTTTATTAATATATACCCTTGATTTGTTTTCTTAATGAATGAAATTCATCAATAATGGAAATAACCCACAACATGGAGTCTTTGTCATATTGGGATTTCCTATAGTTTTTAGGATCATCATCAGTTGGATATTGTGTATTATGAAATGAAAAAAAATCCATATGAAATTGACTATATGATGTAGGAGGTATAAGAACATTCTTAACTCTATCTCGGGCCAATTGGTAGTCTCTATTATTGGAAAAAAGATTTTATTCACAATCTGAGCTAGAACTAGAGGTGGAATTAGCCAATATAATAGGATTTTGATCTAGTGGAGTGGTATAGATCGGAGACTCAAAATGATCTAGTGGTTATTTATCATCATCCTATTCTATGTTTGGACCATTTCTTTTTAATGTAAAACCCTTTGGTATATTATAAGAAGACACACGGATCATTACATCCTTAAATATGATGCATTTTTTGGTAATCGGTTTTATCAACCAAAAGTATTTAACCCTTAATACTCTCAAGATACACTAAAAAATGTATTTAAGGGAACTAGGTTCTATATTATTTGTTTTAATGTGGTTATAATAAGTACAAATAGATACCCTTAGTTAGATGTAAGATGGATTATTACCATTCCACAATTATTCTGGGGATTTAAACGGATAAGTATAAGAAGCACATCTATTAATGAGACACACTACCATGCCATAATCATCTGTCCAAAAATATTTAGAGATACCCAATAATACAAGTATACATTAAAAAACATTCTAAAATAGTTTTATTAATTCTCTTTGTAATACCATTTTAGGGGAGTTTCCCTAATAGTTTATTTTCTTTTAATACCCTCATATTCATAAAATGTAACAAAATTAGTGGATAGGAAATCTAAGCCATTATTTATTTTCATGGTTATAATTTTTCTCCCAAAATAATTTTCTACTAATATTTCCAATTATTTAAATGTTTTATGAAAATATTTTTTATTTTTAGGAATATATATATATATACAATTTTCTTGGGAATTAATATATAAAGGTGAAAAAATTGGAACCCCCACCATGAGAGGTAGTCCTAGTTAGTCCATATAGGTTAGACTGGATGTATTCTAAGGGGTTGATATATTTAAATTAGGACCTATTAAAGGTGACTCGCATAGCCTTTCCCATCATAGAATCTTCACAAAAGGTAAGGTTAGATGTACCGATGTAAATCGATATCCATTTCATTTTTATTTCTCATAATCCCTGGGAGCATAGAAGCCCCAATAATTTATTCCATGGAATGATATTATCATAATTAAGGGTATATACACTACACTATTATCATGAATGAGAAATTCCATTCAAAACATATAAATCATTAATTAAAGAACCTTTATTGATTGTTATAGAGCCTTTGATGTTTTTTAGACAACCTGTTTTAGACCTTAAAGTAAACCCCATTTGGTCTTGAACACCCAATGAAATCATGTCTATATGAAGGTTGGAAACCCACCCATAATTAAGAAAAGTGATGATAGAATTAGTCATCTAGTTCTATTAAAAAAATATTATTCGCTCTACATTACTTATCTTATTATTCCGTATGAGGAAATCTCCTTCTACACTTTTATCTAATTCATTGAATGAATCTATAAAAGGAAAAATTTTAAAGGAGAAAACTCAAGTGAAGGACCCAATATTGATTAAGATAATGTTTGGACCCATTTAACACATTAGTTGTGTCATTTATAGAATACACTAAAAGGGACTGGTCAGTGGGATGTTTAAATTCATGTTCTTGTTTAACATTCCAACATCTGGGCTTAGTGGACCATGGTTGACCATAATATTTTTTTTTATTTTCCAATAATTTGACCAATTTTTTAGGTTCTTACTCTTAATTCTTTTATATTTATTAAACTATTTCATTTTACCTCTAGACTTTGGTCTACCCATATTAAATAGGCTCTCATCCTCACCTTTAATTCAAGGTTTAAAATGTAATTGTTTGGATAGAAGGGTAAACATACCCTCTTCATGGGTTAATGTGTCACAAACACACATCATGGTCTCTACTAAGGTCTTGTATGAATTATCTAAAGAAATTACAAGGTTGATTTCTCAATCTTCATCATAAATTATTACATTTATATTGGATAAATCTATCATATTTTTCTAAAATTCATCTTAATGGGCTATTATTAAACTACTAGGGTTCATCATAAAAGCGAAAATTAAATGTTTTTTATAAATATTTCCAACTAAAGAAGATTTTATGTATAATATATATAATTTATTTTAAATAACAGTAGCGTAGTGTCATATGAAAAATCGTTAATAACATTGTCTTTTAAAGAAAGAAATATATAATTATGTTTTTTAACTATAACATCAGGGGGAATCGTCTTGATATTCATAAAAAATTAATCTAGTTTCAATTACAACTAAAATAGGGATCTTATGCCCTTATAGGGCATTAATTAAGCCTTTTGGAACCAGAATGGCTCTCATCTAAATTCAAAAAAAAATCTTAATTACCGTCAAATTTTTCTATTTCGAACCTATTTGATGATTTTTTTCCCAATGAGTAGATATTGAGTTCTTGAAGAAAACAGTAGGTTTACCTCCCCCCCCCCCCCCAAAACATGGAATCCTAAGGGAAAAATGCTTATCAAAATTGATTATAAATACATATGAATTATTTACGGGAAATTGAATATAATTAGGTGCTGTAGACAAAATAGGTTATTTAATAGGAGATTAAAATGTGGAAATTGAAATATAAAACAGGATTGAACATAAGGAGAGAAATTTGACAACAAATGAGAACATGTATGGATATGATACCACTTATTTATGGGTATGAGTGAACCAACCGAAATACAAAATACACAAACCTTAAGGTACAAAATTGGGTTTTGAAAATAAGATCCTAATAGAACATAATCTTAACATTCAAGATGTAAGAATGAAGGAGAGAATGTATAACATAAGTTTTTATGTTCTTTAGTCTCCTTGGGATAGATGTTCATGGAAAAAACACCACCAACACAAACATTTAATTCACTCTCAAAATAAAAAAAGTTATATAGTATACATGTAAAAATATGCATCAACAAAAAAACAAATATGAAGCTACTATAAATGAGAATCAGGAAAAAGTAAATAAATTGACTTATAGCATCGGATGATAGGAGGTCCGACTATCAAAATCTCATTGATTCTTCACAAGACAGCTATATTGATTCCTCATACTCATAAGGTATTCTCGTTTAGGAAATGAATCTTCTTAGTTTTGGATCATCATTACCTAGGTAATAATCCTGGTGTCTTTTAGGTCAAGGGACAATATCATTGATGCTCCACCATGAGCGGTACACCAGCATGGTACTGTAGAGATTGAAATACATGGATACTTACCCCTGAGGAATTGAAATCACCCAATTAGGGTTCAAGATCTAGAAAAAGAACTAAATGTCACCAAAAGACTGAGAGAGATGAAAAAAACTGAATGAATAGTCAATAAAGTGGTAGGGGTCATCAATTCCCCCTAACACGCACTGCACTTGTAGTTGCATATCGAATCAGAGCATACTATGTTACCATGTCTTACTCAATTACACATACTGAACTCAAGAACCTGTGACAATTTGTAAGTAGAGATCTGGATAGGGTTGTGATGGACCAAAATCTAGGAAAAGTTCCCACACAGATCAGTGAATCAGTAGAGGTGCGGGAAATATTTATCTGAATGCCAAGGCCCAAAATAGAATCCCATAGAGCATTCAACAGTCCCAATAAGAACAATTTAAATTTAACATCTTAAATAAATTTAATATAATAATTTCATAGATGATTTGAGTTAATATAAAACAAAAATGGAAGAATAAAATTAAACATGGTACTTTCAATTTTAAAATAATAAATGAATACTATAATTTAAAATAACCATAAAAGGAATAAACTATAGGGAATATAAAAAAGCATGAAAATATATAAAATAATTAAATTGGTAAAAATAAATCCCCAAATAGAATGATTTTCCCAACATGAAAACATCTGAAATAAAATAAGACCTAGAGATATCGACTTCTAATATCCAAGTCTCGACCACCGTATGTAGTAAATGCACCCAAGTGTCTTTATGATCCTCCAAAATCACCAGATATGTTTCTATCATCCTCATAAGATAAAACACATGTTTGAAAGGACCATGTAGGGGTGAGTATATAAATACCCAGTAGTATGACCCAAAAACCAAAAAGAGAGAAGTATAATTATATAATAATTGATATATCAACCCAAAAAAGGGATGTACACGAGAATATAAGACAATAACTATAACAATAAACCTGATTATAATCAATAAGAAGTTCAAAAAAGGGATAAAGGGGATCTCTATCTCTAGAACACAAGTTAGAACAATGAATCTACCTGTTTCTCCAAAGGCCCATATTTAATTCCCAACATCAAGTACAACTATAAAAGAATATATGTAGAGGGGATCACACCTCACTATAATGTTCTACATCTAAGGGTACCACAAATCATGCCTTGAATCCCATTTAATCTCATAAAAACATGTGTGCATGGCTCAATTCTCACTATATCACTCCATAGTTGAAGGATCCACATAAACTTTTGAGAAAATACTCACCACCAGAGCTTAAAGATGGGGAATTACAACTCCATAGTTAAATGATTCATTCTTAACATATTAGAGTACAATATTCTTCAGTATAAAGAGTATGGGGAACTAGTACCATGGTGCAATGTGGGAGTACCATCCCTAGAAACACAATGATGATCCTACGCAAATCACTACAATTATCAAGAATCATCTAAAGAAGGATAATTCTAAGAACACATAACATCATATCTATAATGTCAGAATGATGTAAATCATCTCATTCCATATAAAAAAACACTTAGGATAGAATACTCATGGGTGAAAATTTGTATCTAGATGAAGAAGATATGAGAGGAATATGTATGGGGTTGAATTCACGATGTGTATGGGGGTCTACATGACATGTGACCCATATGTTTTTCCTAAACATGTTGTTCTATCGACATATCTTATATTATATGTCATCATACATAGAATTTACTCTGGTGGTACATTCCATGTACCACTACTAGAGGTCATGGGCAGGCATCTCACCCCGTGCTTGTGTAAACCTAGAAGAGCCTGTGTAAATCATCAATGTGACCATTTAAACTAACCATGTTCTAGAAAACACTATGTCTCATGATACACATAGTTTATAGGGACTAGGCCAACACTCAGTATGTTTCTTATACACAAGCCTGTGTACTCTGCAAAGTACATGGGGTATGCCCCACCATACACAGTGTGTGGAACCACTTTGGATCTTGGGTGTGTACCCCCTATACATGCTAAGCTGGTCGACTATGTTCCAAAAAGAATGTGGCCCCTCCACACATCGTGTGCTATTTAACTCAAAATTAAACACTATACTTCACAATGAAATAGACTATATGGGGTGTGTTTATCATAATACACAACGTGTATATTAGGATTTAATAGAAACTAAAAAAGGATCCACGGATCATCCAAATCTTACCTTTCCACTATGGATCTCATAGTTTGACATCAAAAAGTTCAAGTGGAATAGATCGTTTAATCTTTCTCAGACATCCTGTGGTCAAAAATGGAAAATGGCTATTCTCAGTTTGTACTACCAGGAATCCCATGTGCCTCACATCACTCGACGCCACACCAGATCCCAGATCCTCGATCCATCACCTAGTAACCATCCTAATCTATCTTCTAAACACTATTACATTTTTAATTCATACATCCACTATGAATCCATGTGTTCAAACACATTTGATGGTGTCCAACAATTTCAAATCATGGCCCCATGGACCATTAATGAAGAACATGAATAACAGTTGGGAGAAAAGAACCAGAACAAAGGGGTAACCATCATTAGCCAGGTGTTCTCATCCCATATTTATAAATCAATGATTTCTAGGGTGAGTTCCTTTCATAACAATGATAGATTTAAATAAAAAAAATTAATTATCTAATGCACACTTAATAAGGGAATAAATTCCCTAAAAAGAACAAATTGGATCAAATCCATGCTTTAACAATTTAATCAAGTGGCAGGAAACAAAAATTTATGAGTCCTACCTATGTAAGGATCAATTATAGGTGTGGAATGAATTTTCTAGTGAAGGATAAGTAACCATGTGTTCGCTGCCTATCGGTATACCTCAATCCAACCAACCATCATCCTCTAATGTGATCTTCCAATGAAGAACCCTCAGATCTCCTCTCAATTATTCTAGAGTTTATGTGGCTAACCCTGGAAAATGTTTCATTACCATCATCATATATTCATTTATATCAATGGAAAAGGATAAAATCTCTAAAAAAATTGAAATAGAAACAATGGTGGTCCCAAATAATGTATATTATGAATAACCTCTCCAACTAAGCCAACACCCTTACAAGGAAAAGATCATAAACTACAAAAACATGTAACAATTACACCTTTAGAGGCCCTAAATTCTTTGAAATCCATGACTTTGTTCCCCTTGAGAAAAGTGTGAATGATTTCAATGCGGTTATTGATGAGTCTCCTACACTTGTGAATATAGTAGATGACAATCCATGGGATGCCAGAACACCAAAAAAGGATTTATGAATGGTTTTGGAGTCCATTTCCACCAAATCAATGTCAATGTTATTTTGATTACAAATCATAAGAACTATAAACTTCTCTCTGGCATGATCCTAGAAAAAAATTAAATTCCAAAAAGAAATTAGTTAGTTAAAGGATAATATAACACATTTTATTGTGAACAAAACCTCCATCCAACATTGTACCCATGGTGTATGAACTGTCTGTATAAAGTTTTTATCTAGGCCAATGAGGGTACCAGTTAATCCAACAGCCCTGGAGGATATTAGGGGATGAAGAGTGGGTTGTTATGGTATGGATGATGGGACTAGATGAAAGGGAATAAAACATGTTGTTTATAATACTAGAATGATCAATAATTACTCAATTGGTTCTCAAAACAAGGGCCAACATTCATAAAGAGACACCCTTATACTAAACTTTTTCTTGGACTACCATATAGACCAACATTATGTTTCAAGAATTAACACTCTCACCTTATTTTTGATGATTCTTTCTCAAATCATTGAGATGAAATTTCAATAAAGGATCTTACCAAAGACACATGGGTGGATAAATTAGTATTCAATTCGATTGTAGAAAACAATTCACACACCCAATCACCTTCAAAGAACAAGTGGTTAGTGATTTATTTATGGGGTTCGTCACAAAAAATATACCTAAATGAATGGTTTATGCCTATACGCGTGAATTTATCATTAGTGTATTATGCATTATTATGGATACACAAAACAATTAAGTTCAATTTAGTGGAAATATCTTTTCACTTAAGTATGTCTCCCAAACAATACCACTTGGTAGGAGGAGAGTATAGACTGTGATAATCCTTACCAGAAATAGCTATATATGTCATCCTAGTAAAACATATATGACAAGATCAGAGGTCAGGTCAATGAGATCAAATAAAGTACACTGATACTCATATAGAATAATTATAAATAATCCCAAATACCTTATAACATTCATAAAAATCATATTTGGTACTGGGAACTCTAGAAAACCAAACCATACTTTTGCACAGTTTTGGTGCTATAAGTTAATTTCACCCCTTACGATGATCTAGTGAGAGTAGTGATGTAGAAGTAGGATATGGGGGTGAATTGAGTGCCATAGGGGAGAAGCGTTCCTCCAATGGTGATCTTTATTGTTCCCATATTTGTTCACCATATGTTTACCCTATAGTATTTTCCCCTAAATCACTTCCCATTCAATGTTTCCATGAAACCCATGCATCTTTCCAAAACACTCCTAACATTAATTCCTTTATCATACGCCATTCTTTAAATACTTATCCATGACACCCATTGTTGTTTTCCATCTAAGTGGGCATTCTATATGAAGTAATCGGAAATCATTTCGAAACTTGTGATCACAACATTTTGTACCTTAACTAGATAATATTTATAAGTAGGTACTTGTAGAATTTTCTATAGGTTATGTCATTTAAATAAAATAAATAAATTTATTTATTTATTTTAGTTAAACATAACTTCAATGATTGACTCAACCAAAAATTCGATATTGATAAACATTCACTAGAACAAAACACACATTTAACAGTGCCAAAATTGGCCTTTATCAGCACTAGAAAAGTGCTAATAACTATAGTGCAGTTAAAATTCAATTGCTTTTTAGAGTGCTAAAAAATTGCTGATAAAGGTTTTATTTATTAGTGTAGAAAAGAAATGATAAATCATAATTTTATCATTAAATTTACTTAGCACTCATAAACAATACGTTTATCAGCACTTTTAAAAGCACCGATAAATTGAATATTTTGTCATCTCTTTTATTTATATTGATTAAAGTATGATTTAACATCTTTTTTGCATATATAAAAGTATGAATTCAAGTGGTTTTTTAATGTGATAATATAGATATACTTTATCAATGCCTATATAAGCACAAAAAAATGATTCCTTTATAAGTGAATATAAAAGAACTGATAAAGAAAATATTTATCAGCACATTTAGTAGCATTGATAAAGGTGAAAACTACAATGTGATGCTGCAACATACTACATCACTAGAAATAGGTGTAGTGTACTGCAAAAACTCACTGCATCAACATATTTTTTTTTACCAAAATAAGATTCAAAAACATAATTTAATTGAAATAGAATTTCTATCACAAATACAAGAAGAAGAAAACTCCATTATAGAGTATTTCAATTGTTTTTTGAATAAAATTAATGTTAGTTTTGAATAAAAAAAGGCACACTTAGAGTTATACTGGTCACACCATGCATTGTATTGAGGTGTGACTGAATGATAAAAATCCCAAATGATTAATGGGTCATTTTCCTAATGTATCAAACAATTAGAAATCATTTTATCGATTTTGAGTATGTCAATTGTTGTTTTTGGTTTAAATTAAGTTCAGTTTTGATTAAAAAGATCCACTTGGATATATACTGGTCAGACCATGTATCATATTAAGGTATGTCTGATCCCTACGCATAAAAGATGATATATGAATCATTTTACTAAACTAACAAAACACCCAGAATGTGTTTTCTCAGTTTTGAGTATGTCAATGGTTTTTTTACTAAAATTAATGTTAATTTTGATTAAAAAAGATGCATCTAGATTCATACATGTCACACCATGAATCTAATTGAGGTACGACTGAATGATATACATCCCATATGACTCATGGATCATTTTTAAAATGTATCAAAACAATCAGAATGTTTTTTCTCAGTCTTGAGTATGTCATTTGTTTTTTATTAACATTAATATCACTTTTGAATAAAAAAGACACAATTGGAGTTATATTGGTCCCACAATGTGTCATATTGAGGTTTTAAAGATTCTTATAACTCTTAAATGACATATGGATCTTTTTTCAAATGTACTAAAACAATCAAAATGAATTTTATAAAATTTTAGCATTTCAGTTGTTTTTTCACTAGAATTAATGACACTTTAAAAAAAGGATGCACTTGGAGTCATATCGATCACATTGTGCATCAAATTGAGGTGTGGATACTCCCTACATGTTAAAAATGACATATGGATGATTGTACTAATGTACCAAAATGATCAGAATGTATATTAATGGTTTTTAGTATGTCAGTTGGGTTATTACTAAAATTAATGTCAATTTTGAATAAAAGAGATGCACTTGGAGTCATACCAGTCACACCCTACATTAGACTAAGTCATGGATGAATGCTACACGTCCTAAATGACTCATGGATCATTATCCTAAATTATGAAAAAAAGTCCGAATGTGTTTTCCCAATTTTGAGTATGTCAGTTATTTATTGATTAATATTAATGTAACTTTTGAATAAAAAAGACGTAGTTGGAGTCATACCGATCACACCGTGTGTTCGATAGAGGTGAGTTTGACCCCTACACATGAAAAATTATGTATAAATCATTTTAATAATGTACCAAAACAATATGAATGTGTTTTTTTTGTTTTTATTATTTTATTTATTTTTTAATAAAATTAATGTCCATTTTGAATAAAAAAGACACACCTAGAGTCATACTGGTCACACTGTGTGTCATATTGAGGTGAGTCTGCCCCTACATGTAAAAAATGACATGTATATCATTTTAAAAATGTACCAATACAAAAAAATCATTTCCTCAGTTTTGAGTAATTCAGTTGTTTTTTATAAAAAAATTAATGACAAATTTGAATAAAAAAGATGCACTTGGAGTCATACCAGTCACCATGTGCATCATATTTAGGCGCGCATAAATGCAACATGTCCTAAATAACTAATCAATAGTTTCTTAAAGTATCAAAATAATTGGATTTTTTTGTCATTTTTGTGTATGTGATTTATTTTTCTGATTAACATTAATGTCAATTTTGAATCAAAAAGGGGGAGTTAGGGTCGTATCGGTCACAGCATGCATCTGATAGAGGTGAGGCTGATCCCTTCATGTTAAAAATAATTTATGGATAGTTTTATTAAATTAACAAAACAATACTAATGTTGTTATGTGTTTTGAGTATATCAGTTTTTTTAATTAAATTAATGTCAATTATGAATAAAAAATACGCACATGGAGTCATACCGGTCACACTGTGCAACATATTGAGGTGCGGCTAATTATTGAATGTCAAAATGACATATCGATCGTTTTACTAAAGTACCAAAACAATTGGAATATTTCTTCTTAGTTCTGATCATGACAGTTGTTTTTTACTTAAATTAATGTAATTTTTTAATAAAAAAGATGCACTTGGAGTCATAACGGTCACAATGTGCATCAGATTAAGGTGTGGATGAATTCTAAAAATTCTATATCACTCATTTATCATTTTAATTATGTTTAAAAACATTTTTAATTTTTTTTCTCAATTTTGAGTATTTCATTTGTTTTTTTGATTAACATTAATGTAATTTTTGAGTAAAAAGATGATGTTAGAGTCATACTGGTCACACCGGGCATCATATAGATGTGAGGATAATCCCTACATATCAAAAATGACATATGGATGATTTTACTAATGTATAAAAACAATATGAATTCATTTGATCAGTTTTGGGTATGAAAATAGTTATTTTTACTAAAATTAATGTCAATTTACAATAAAAAAGACACACTTAGAGGAATACCAATCACACCGTGCATCAGATTGACATGTGGCTAATCCCTATATGTCACAAATGACATATGGATTTCTTTAATAAATTATGAAAATATTTGGAACTAATTTTATCATATTTAAGTATGTCAATTGGTTTTAACTAAAATTAATGTCAATTTTGAATAAAAAAGACGCACTTGGAGTCATACCGGTCAGATCATGCGTCAGATTGAAGTGAAAATTTATTTTACACTTCCCAAATGTCCCATGGATTTATTTACTAATGTATGAAAACAATAATAATGTGTTTTCATAGTATTGAGTATGTTAGTTGTTTTTTTGAATAACATTAATGTCACATTTGAATAAAAAGATGCAATTAGAGTCATACTAGTCACAATGTGCATCAGATAGAGGTTTAGTTGATCCTTACATATAAAAAATGATGTATGGATCATTTTCATAATGTACCAAAATATTATGAATTAATTTGTTTAGTTTTGATTATGTTAGTAGTTTTGTTTATAAAATTAATGTCAATTTTTAATAAAAACGACGCACTAGGTTTCATAACAATCACACCATGCATTGGATTGAGGTCAGAATGATCTATACACATCAGAAAATATGTATGGATCATTTTCCTAATGTACCAAAACAATACTAATGTGTTTTATCTATTTTTACTATTCCATATGTGTTTTTTTACTAAAATTTCATTTTAAACTTCCAAGACACAAAAGGGATCTTATCTTAAGTGAAAAGTGTTGTTTGAACTTTTTATCAATGTTTTTAAATCACAATAATGGTATGATAATTATTCTACTTCATTTACAAAGAATTTTTTTTTATTAGAAGTCAGTGATTCTTATCCACCTTTTCGTCTGTCTCCACATCTGTCTTCACCCTTGTCTCCTCCATGCCAGTCTCTGACTCTGAATCTACCTCCGCATTCACCTCCCTCTCCACCTATGCCTTAACCTATGCCTCTATTTTTCACCACAATTTAATTTTTTATAGGTCATCATTTCTAACAAATTGATTTCATAAATTAATATTCTCGTAGAGAAATATATCAAAAATAATATATAAGCTTTCTAAAATAAATTATTCACACCCCAAATATCTTTCAAAGTTAATAACTCATACTTGATCAAAAAAATAGAATATAATCACCCAAATTTGTTGTTGAAAAACATTCAGATAAAAAGTACACTACCCACTCTTCTCTAAACAAATTGATTTATTCTTTTGAGTAACACTTTTGAAGGAAATAATGATAGAACTGAGAAATTATAAAAAAAATGATATTGAAATATATTTAATGAAATTGTAATTAACATTAGAAATTATCTGTTTGGGGATGTTGTTCCTTTCATGTAGTAATATTTATATCATAAATTTGAGAACATAATATCCACAGTGAATTACATTATATTGTTTTATACACTATAAATACATTGGCCAAAATAAATAAATTGTCTTGAAATGTTTCAATAGTAAAATATTTCTATATATACCTTAATTTGATTCTATTTTTAGTAATCCCTAGGCTTTATATTGTTATACACTGACCTCATTCCATGATTTATCCTATATTTAGCGACATCCCTATCATAACAAAATTCACATTAAAAGATAGGCTGAACATACAATTCAAAGCATATATATAAAATGATGATTGTAGTGTATTATATATTCACAATACAAATCATGTGTGGTCAGTTGGTTGAGAATCCATACATTGAATACGAAAAATAAATATTTTAGGAGTCTAAGTTGACGTCTATCAGCATCAAGTTCTACCTAAAAAACAAAAATAATTAAGTAATGACAAAATTAAAAATATATTTTATTTGATTAGATTGTAGAGTTTTACCCTTGAATTATTAAAATAAACAAGAATCTATCATTGGATGTTTTTTATTAAATGATTAATGTAACTCATCTCTTTCTTATTTATTTCTTTCTTTTTCAAATTAATTTCTATCATATAAATGATTTTGGGATTAATGAAACCAAATTTTTCTTCGCACGATATTCCTTTTATAT
Organism: Viscum album; assembly: GCA_963277665.1. Classification (NCBI taxonomy): domain Eukaryota; kingdom Viridiplantae; phylum Streptophyta; class Magnoliopsida; order Santalales; family Viscaceae; genus Viscum; species Viscum album. Next base: position 46,531,529 of record OY728162.1, read on the forward strand.
AGTTTTAATATAAACATCTATACAAGATATGAATAGTTATTAACATTAATAAACATATTTATCTAACTACTTATACAGATATATTATGAATATTTACCTTACGTATGTATTCACAATTGAGACATCAAACCAATCATTATTTAGAATCTCATTTAGTGACTCGAGACCAATTATGTCTATAATGGAAGCTCCAAATATTTCTTCTTCATAGTGAATATAAGATATAGATTTATAATTAAATGTGGTCTCTTCATGAAGTTTTAATGTTAATAAATGTTTCTCTTGAACTGGAGGAGATAAGGTACTCTCAGAAGTTTATTTTTTTCTTGGCCGGTTCACTAGATTTTTGTCATTCAACATTTTTTATCCACCAGTTTATCTATATGTAATATCATACCTCAATTCAGACCTTTTATCATAAACTGTTACATGTTTTTAATATTAAATAATTTGTTAAAGATGTACCTCAAGTACCTTAATAAGATTATACATCCATTCTATGAAAGATTAAATAGATTCATTGACCATTGTAATATCTGGATCATCAAGTGGAACTAGAAACTCAGCAGCCATCTCGTAGGGTACCACAATCCCCACTCTCATGTGATCTTTTGGGAGGGGTTGATTCTTGTAGCTGGTCCCCCAGGATATTATATGTAACAACCCAAACTATTATCAATGAAAACTTCTCTTCAACTAATTAAATGTCTTATTATGTAAAATGGTCATATAAAACATATTCACATCCTTCGTTTTTTGTTTTTGAATTTTAAAATACTATTATGTATTGTTACCATTGATAATATAGCCACGGAATAGTGACCACATGATTAGTATAAATACCGGGATTTAAAAAATACAATTTACTCAAACAAAGGAAGCGATGAACTCATTTAGTATAATTTCTCCATATGAAGCACATTTATCAAAGATAGTAAAGGAGGTTGCCTCATTGGGATTAACTTTTGACCAATCCTGAGATGAGCTTCAAAACATTATGCTTGAATGGAATCGCCTATGAGATAAGTGGAAGTTATTGTGATTACCACTCGAGTAATGTTATCCGAGCCACCCCAAGACTCTGTCACCATCACACACCTTACCTGTAGGTCTTATACAAGAGTTTTAATGGGTTTTGTAACAAGACCCTAGCACTCTTATTATGTGGATTAATTTTTTATAAAATGATTTATATACATTCATTTTATTATTGTTACTTTGTAGATATGTTTTAAAGTACAAATAGTATTTTTAGTTAATATTAAATTAAGAAATATATTTTGATGAATTAATGTATTTTAAAATTAAATAATATTTTAAAAAAATATCACTAAATTACTTTTTATTAAATATAAATAATCATATAATTTCTTATGAATACAACTGTAATTTTTATTATGGTTTTAAAGATGTTTTTGTCAAAACCGATAAATTTTCAATAAATGTCAGTTTTTATTTTAAAAGTAAAAAATTTACATATTTAGAAAATTATTTTGGTAAAATGAATATTATTTTTGTATTTAGGATGTCCAATTTATCTGATGGTGAATTTATCATAATTTTCAAACACTCAAATTATTGGTTAAAAATTAAATAACATTTTAATATATAATGTGTTTTATGACATCATAATGACCCAATAGTTATGTAACAAAATAATATAAAAGTAATTTTATACCAATATTTGTTTTAAATTTATAATAATGTGATTTTGGATTTTTTTTAATAATTCTATGTCTCCATAGTGGATCATCCAAGACTTATAAAATATTTAACTTTTTAAAATGATTTCAATGATAATGTGACTCACCTCTAAATAAGCATGCCCAATATATTAATAAGTTAGGCCATTTTATATATAATATAATTTTTTCCCTCAACATTTAAAAAAACTATGGGCATAAACCATGGGATGGTTTGTGGTTTTGATTAGTTTAATGTGTAGTGTCCAAAACCTAAATAATAAAGAATTACCTTTCTTTTCCTATATAAACCCACTCAATATCCCATTACTCTTCTCTCAAACCATTTGGACCTCAACCAAACTATACCCTCCTATCTATATAATCCTCCTAAGTTTCCCCAAGCTCCTAATAATCCTCTCTCAATCCTCTCCCAATCCATTGAGATCACACTTCCAAGTAAGGGTTCCTCACTTTCCTTCCATCATTGTTTATGTCCAAGTCCCCTTATATTGTTTTTCACTTTTATTTTCAATTAAATATGTTGGGGTATTTCAAACCTCCCCTATACTTACCTACTTATTTTTGAATTATGAGATACCCCTTTATCTCTAATTTAATTCCTCCTATGTACACCCATTACCATTCCAAAATTCCATAAGGGATTTCTCTCTCCTCATTTATATTCATGCAATTATTTTATATTATGAATATAAGCTCAATTAATTATGTTGGTAAATGTATCTATATAACCCCATTTCTTTCCATTTCATGTACATATTATGAGATTCCCATTTCCCTCTCATCAACCAATTTTATGAATTATTATGTCACAATGTTATGCTGCTAAAATTTCACCAAAATTTTCTTAGGCAAAGTTGTTGTGTAGTGAATACCATGCCCATTTCTCTATAAATGGTTTTCAACTTTATGAAAATATACTAATTGATTATAGAGTTTCAGTTATTTATTCCAAGTTCTTTTATCTTGGAATAAATGATGATGTTGAATGATTCCTTTTTGTATGATCCATGTGGCACACTTATGCATGAAATAAAATGTTTAAGAAGGGTGCTCCCTAATAGCGCTCCAATACATTGGGTAAAGTATTGTATCATGATATGTCATATGCATTGAGTGTTGAATCATTATAATTCAAGTGAAATGAGGGTTTTATCATTCTAATTCAAGTTCAATTAGGGTTTACTCATGGTCCAGGTGCAATGAGCATTGGCTCATGCTAATATCATGTTAAATATTGTAGCCACATCTCCATGTTATGTTAATCATGTTATATCATACAATTTATGTTCATTTTTCACTTATAACAATTATGTAATTAGAAATATATTTATACTTATATAAACACAAGTATTTATTGAAAAATATATATTATGATTATATAAATATAAAGATATTTAGTATATATAAATATTTATAAAAATAAATATTTATTTTTAAATATATATTGATAATTAATCACAAATAATACTAATAAAAAATTTTACTTAACAACAATGAAGAATAGTTGACCGAAAATAATAATATTAAATTTATGTAAAATTTTAAAATTATATTGAAATTAACACATACAAATATAAATAATATATATATATATGTGTGATAAATATAATTTCAAATTAGATAAATATTACATAAATATAATCTATTTATAAATTTGTTGAGTGTTTATTCAAATGGAATTAAAAAATACATATGAGTTTATGTTTTAATTATTTTTATTTATCAAATAAATCGATAACTTCAATGCAATTTATCATGAAGAAATGGTACATGTGATGAAGAACTACCACATTTAAAAAAACATTACATAAAAACAATACCATTAATTTAAAAAAGGAATTTCATTTAAATATATTTGAATTGTTATTCATAAATAAATGATTTTAGAAAAATAAAGGTTTATATAGATAAAAATTAATAAAAATTTTAAATTGATTTTCTATGTAAGTGAATTTTCTTAAACTATATTTATTACATTTAATTAGTAGAATAATATTTATAAAATTATTTGATCATTATCTTTAATATAGTAAAATCATTGAAATATCAAATAATTTATCTCATAGAGGACATATAATGTAAAGACCCGGAAATTCCATGGAATATTTTTTCTTAAATACACGGGAATTTTTCGAGTCCGCAGTTTCTAACGGTGCATGATTTTGAGGCCCGGTGTGACTGGAATCAATTTTTGAAATTTTTGTTAATCTTAAGTTAACGCGTGTAAGAAGTTTTCCTTTAAAAGTGGAAAAAATATTAAACGGTAACTCAAATCAGAAATCTAAGGGAACCATTGTTCTCAGAATGGTGAGTTTACCCTAAGTGTGACTTAAGTTTAGTCAGCGTGGGCCTCCTGTGTGAAATCCCAAAAAATGCATAACCGTAAATAAAATAATTAAATAAATTATTTTATTTTTCAAATGCTTATAACTCACAAACGGTAGCTGAGATTAAAAATCCGAGACCACCGCTGAACATGTGAGGAAATTATTTATTTAAGGAGATACTAACTTTGGTTGGCACAGTCCACCAAAAAACTTTAGTTTTTGACCGCAAAGAAAATAATTAAGTGAAAATTATTTTATTGTAAAATTCATAACTTATAAATGGTAAATTGGATTAAAAATCCAAGAGTACTGTTCTGTTTGTTGGGGCGTGTTTCACCTAGGAAGAGCCTATCCTTGATCAGCGCGAGTCGATGGTGACTGATAATAATTTTCTGAACTTTTTTTCGGGTACGTTCAGTAAACGCATGAGCGACATTTTGTAACTTTTGAACCATTGCTTGGAATTGAAATCTGAGGGCATCATTTAACTCATAAAGCCAATATTCACTTAACGAGTCTTTTATTTCGACGACAGTGAGTCGAGAATGAATGTTAGTTTTTGTATTTTTATAAAAAAAATAATACAATAAAGTGTATTCACACTTTATTTTATTTCAGCCGCCATGTGTGTGCGGTTAGTTCGAACCACTTCTTGGGAGTCGGGAGTGGGACCGCCACACCCTAACATCCCATGAGGGGTTATGGTGGTGGGGTACACCCAAGCATAACCTCCCATGGGAGGATAATTGTGGTGGGCACCCCCCGACCCCTATTGATGGTGGAGGATGAAACCTCTCCACTCCATCCCATTAATGAGGGAGGAAATCTTGACCTCCTTTGTGCAATTAATTGTGAGAAAGCATGTGCCAATTAATTGATCCAATGTGCATGTCAATTAATTTCTCCAATGCACGTAAATGAATTATAGGAAGCCTTTTGACATCCTCCAAATTATGTGTGACACATCTCATGCAATTAATTTGATGGAGCCAATTATTTTATCCTTATTTTTTTTAAATTTAGTAACCAAATCATTGGAAATTATGATGGTTCCTAATAAATTAACCGTCATAAATTCCATTATGGTTGCATACCTATCCTTCTCTCCTATATATAGAGAGTTTGGGGGGAGGATTTGGGATGGCTTCACCAAGTGACAAAGAACTGGTAAAGTGATGTGATGCCCAACACTTTGAGGATTACGCTTTCTCCCAATGAAGAACGTGAAGAACGCCGACGGCGCTCTTCTTCTTCGACCTTCTTCCTCGGACCCCTTTGACATGGGATGTGATCGCCTACCATGGTTTGGAAGTCATCCTTCTGAAACTTCAACAAATGACTACCGGCGAATCAAAGGTAGGTGTTTGATTTTATTTAAAGTATGAACATGTCCCCATGTTCTCCCTTTCTCTCAAAATGAAGAATGGTGGTATTTGAGCTTCATACTAGCGAGTCGTTGGTTATCACCTTAAACACTGAGGATTCGGGCCGACCTAACATGGACCAACATCCTCCATCGATTCTTCTCTCATGTAGTATTCTACGACAAGGCAACGAAGGAGGGAATAATGAGGTTGTGCTACCAGTGGCCTCCGTGAACCGCGCCGCCACTACGGCGCACCGGTACTTCCGGCCAAACATTGCAGGCCAAGCGGCGCCTGACCCACCTATCCATGGTGCCCCCGCAGCCTGCCTGGCCCTGCCGGCATGCTGCCCATGCCCCTAGCGCGCTACCTGGAACCCCAACGCCTATGCGGCGCCCCCTGTGCCCCTGCCGGCGCCCTGCCCAGACCCTACCGGCGGCCTACCCGGCGCCCCCGCGCCCTGCCTGGTGACTAGCCGGCCTGCACCTGCCCCACGCAGCCTGCCGCTGGTCTCCTGGCCACCAGGCTCCCATGCTGACCCGCGACACCCCCTGCGGTATCACTGGATGAACTGACCCGGTCTCTCGGGCCGAGTCACAGAGCCCCCTACGTGGCGACTACCGGGCCGATCCTTCCTCGTGGTCCGCTGAGCCGGGCACAACGGATCGTGTCAAAACATAGCGGGCTGACCCGCCCAAGTGGTCGGTTCAGACCCATTGAGTCTGACCAGGTCGACCTAGACCAGGTCGGCCTAGAACAGGTTGGTCCGAGTCGGTCTGACCGGGTCAGACCGGTCCCATGCCCATTACTGACCCTTTACCTTCTTGGGCCATATCTTTGGCACCAGAGGTCCGATTGACGAACCGTCAGAGGAGCCAGTATTCTTAGAGGATAGTCATCCCTTTGAGTATTCCCCATTGGAATTCATGGTATAGTTGAGTCCCGGTCTGGTTGGTTTGTACACGAATATAACTGGGCCCCCGAGACTAAAATGCTAATAACTCACAGACCGGGCATCCGATTGACGCATCATCTATCGCATTGGAACCCTTATATAGACATGGAGTTACATTGGGGTACTCCTTTGTGGAGTTTAGTGGCGGTCTAGGTACGACTGATATCTCGAGGGTAGTTTCTACGGAACTCGAGCGCACTGGGTGTGAGGAAATCCAGTGGCTGATAGTGAGGCGGAGGTTGGAGATAGATCTTACGGAGGTCAGCACTCAGAAATCCTATATGGGTTAGTGCATACTGATTCTATGTGGTCCAGATATTGTGTGGTTCAGTGCTCAGCGATCCTTTGTGGGTCAACGCATACCGATCCTGTGTGGGTCAGATCCTGTGTGGGTCATTGCAAGGGGTTAGTACCTTTCGATCCTCTTTGGGTCAGTATCTGTATGGTCAGAAGCAGTGCCTCTTGAAAGAATAATATGATCTAGCTTCGTGAATAATCATTTATACTTCTATACTACCCCTATAATAAAATCCAGGTTGAGCTCAGTCAATGAATTTCATTTTTTTCCTCATGATTGAGATGGGTTACTAAATAACTTAGGTATATGTATGGGTATAAACCTAAGTAAGGTTTATCTGTTGACTTTGTACTTTGTGGTCATCCTTTTTGGATTTTGTTAGACCTTGAGGGTCTTGGGGTACCTACTGAGTATCGTTATACTCACCCCTACATGAGATATGCCAGCACCTCATTGTGTTGGTTGCAGATGACATAGAGTGCTGATTGGGGAAGAGAGTAACAGAACTGGATGGTACCTAGAGGTGGACCACTCGACGATACATACACGGGGCATACAAATGGACTTGGGGTGCTGAGGAGGCCATTTGTAACCACCCTTCAGGTGGGAATTCCGGAGGACAATCCAGTAGATGCTTTACTTTTTTTCTTCAATTTTACTAGCTTTTCAGTTTTTTTTACTTTACTGTTGGGCTTGTATTTCCGTCCGCCTTTACTTTTAGCACACTCTTTTGTATTCTGTTTTACATATTGTTTTACTTTCAGTTGTGTACTCTGTTGTGTTTGTTTACTGTTGTAAAGGAAATTCCTTCCATGTTTAGGGTTTTACGCCTTTGGTGCTATTCGCCATCCCCTGGCCTATGGAAGGTGGGTTTGGGGTAGTCCCGATACGGGCCCCGTGGGACGGGTCGTGACAAATTGGTATCAGAGGAGTCTATTCTACCGCAGAACTCAGAATTCTGATCTTTCTTTTCTGTGAAGTAATAGTGCTAAGGGTACCGAGTGTGGTTTTCAGTTCAGGGGGTCTAGTGTTGGTGTGGCGAACGACGTATCCGTAGACCTGGTCCCTGACTTCTGATTTCTGACTTTGTAGACGAAAACCCTGATTGCGTGTGTGTTTCAAAAGTTTTTCTTATGTCAGCTCAACCATGTCAGCTCCCCAAGTTTAGTCTTTTGACTGTGTCACATCTTTTTATTTCAGGATGCCTCCCCGTGGAAGATGAGTTAGATCCCCAAGAGTCATATTCTCTAACAGCACACTGAGCAACGAGGCCTCGGAACAAGGCCCCTTACCAGCGGAGGCACCAACGGTACCACAATCTATTGAGCCACCGATGCCACCAGCCCCAGCAGCAGATGATGCACGCCGCTTGAGCGCATTTCATGAGTTCCAACGCCAGAGGCCACACAGGTTTTGGGGAGAGATGGACACACAGGTGGATCAGGATTGGATGGAGGCTGTTGTGAGAGTCTTCAGGCATTTAGGGACTCCAACAGACCTCATGGTGATCCTTTCTGCCAGTCTCCTTCAGGCAGAAATAGGTTGATAGTGGATCCTCATGCTTCAGGTCCACAATGAGGCGACATTACTCTGGACAGACTTCGAGAGACTGTTCCAGGCGGAGTTTGTTCTAGCCACACTTCGAGCGGAGCAGATACATGAGCTACATCATCTGCAACAGGGCATCATGATTGTAGCAAAATACTCAGTGAGGTTCACCAACCTCTCACGCTACTCCACAGATATCGTGCGGGACCGATTCTTCAGGACCCGGACATTCGATAAGGGGCTCAGGCGAGTGATCAAAGCCTCTATGATCACCATCAATATCCCAACGCAGGCGGGGGTGTTAGAGAGAGCCCACCTAGTTGAGATTTTACTTTCCGAGTAGTTGACAGTAGTGAGGCCCTCTACTAGTCGACATGAAATGGAGTCTTTTGCAGCTGGCAGTAGACATATGACGTAGGGGTCCAAGAGAACCAGACCAATAGGCGTTCGACTTCATGACTCAGGATCGGTTGTGCGGGGTACACAGAGAATAGACACATATTACAAGAGTAGATAGTGCTACTCATGCAGCGGGCAGGGTCACATGGCACGTGACTGTCCGACCCGCCATGAAGATGATCAACCATCAGTTGAGGGACCTCCCAAGAAGAGGTTGAGGTTTGACCATGGTGGTCCATTGGGAGCAGGCAAATGTGGAAGAGGAGAAGGCTGAGCAGTAGGTGGTGGATGACGTTTCAAGGTCCTACCACCACCACCACCACCATACAGTTCACCCTGAGCTTCGGGAGTAGGTGGAAAAGAGCAAGAATAGAACCATGCATAGAGGCCTTTTTTCATGATGCTTCCATCTTCGTTGATGTCATTGTTTTTGGTTGCTTTATGTCATTGTACTTTGAGTTTTAGTAATAAAAGACACATTTCCTTATGAAGTTTGCTTTCCTGCCTTTTTGTGTGGTTGTTGCTAAGAGGTTCAAGTTAAAACTGTTAACATGACCCTCACTTACAAGATTCCTACTAGAGGGGACCTAGTGACCACACACTGATGCTGACAGTGTGACTCAACCCTTGGAGGTGAGAGTAAGGGTTGGATCTCTTTGTAGTAGTGTCAAGGACTTACAACGTCATCTATGGAATGAATTAGTACCATTCATGTCAGGATTGACTGTATTAGGCAAAGGACGTGGTTTATTTAGAGGATGAGACTAGATTTATCTTTTTGGAAAAGGAGAAATCTTAGCAGCTCTTGTAGGATGTAGGCAAAGAAAGGTGTAGTCGAGTTATTTACAATTGGACAGTCTCACCCATAGTTCACTAAGTGAATAGTTTACGGTTTCCTCTAATATCAATAGTCTCAGGTGTGTCTTCTCGTAGAATGACCTGAACTTGAGACAGCGGCGATGGCTTGAGTTCCTCCAGGACTATGACTTCGAGATAGTCCATACTCCTAGGAAAGGGAAAGTTGTAGCATATGCTATCAGTAGGAGATCAAACATTTAGCTACTAGGAGAGGTGATAGAGCAGCTGGATGCCTTACAGATATCCTTTATGGATAGGGATGGAGAAGCCTTTCTACAGTCTCTTACAGTCACTCATCTCCTTTTTCAGCGAGTCAGGGAGCCACAGTGTGGAGACGCTGACTGTGAGATGCGACATCCTCATATATCCACAGGGCAGGCACTTGATGGATTTTCTGAAGGTGGGGAGCATGGCATCCATTTTAGAAGACATACCATTGTACCAGTTTCACTTCAGGAGAAAGTCCTGAGGTAGTTCCACACTTCCCCTCTAGCTGTACATCCACAAGTGGCAAAGTTGTACCAGGATATTCGACGACATCACTGGTGTCCAGGTATGAAGAAGGCAGTAGTAGACTTTGTCTCTCGACGCCTCACTTGTCAAAATGTAAAGGCAGAGTACCAGGTACCAGTAGGCTTCGTTCATCCTTTAGAAGTCCAATAGTGGAAGTGGGATGGAATATCCTTGGACTTTATGATGGGCCTTCCATGTATATCCAGGAGTAACGATTTGATTTGGGTGATCATCGACCGACTCACCAAGTTGGTCCACTCCCTTCTAACTAGAGATGGTACCATCTACCATGGGGAATGTGCAGGACATCCAGGAGCGGATGAAGACTGTACAGAGTAGACATAAATCATATGTTGACCGGAGACAGAGACCTATGGAGTTCGAGGATGGCGACCATGTCTTTCTACAGGTATCACCTTGATGAGGTCTACGATGATTTGGCCAAGGAGGCAAGTTATATCTAAGATTATTTGGACTTTCCATGTCCTCAACAGAGTATATGAGGTGGCATACTGCTTAGCACTTCCACCTCATTTGCACCAGGTGCACGACATCTTCCACATATCTCAGCTGAGGAGATACGTGCAAGACCCTTCCCACATCATCGACTAGGGGAGCTGGACATCGATGACGAGACGACTTTCATAGAGGTTCAAATGGAGATTGAGGATCGCCAGGAGCGGGTCCTGTATGGATGGTTGATACCTATGGTGCACATTTGTTGGCAGAATGAGAACCTCCAGGAGAGAAAATGGGAGCGTGAGACTCATATGCGTGCTCAGTACCCCCAAATTTTCCCTTACTTCAAGTTGTAGCTTACAGATACGTAAATACCTGACGTGAGGACAATGTAATGACCTAGAAATTCTGTGGAAAATGTTATCTTAAATACAATGGAATTTTACGAGTCCCCAGTTTCTTACGACGCATGATTCTGAGGCCTGGTGTGCTCGATATCAGTTTTTGAAGTTTTTTTTAAGCTTAAGATAACACGCATAAGCAGTTTTCATGAAAAAGTGGAATAAATCTTAAAAGGTAACTCGTATTTGAAATATGAGGGCACCTTTATGCTCAGGATTGCGAGTCTACCCTAGGTGCGACTTAATTTTAGTCGGTGCGGGCCTCCTGTGTGAAATTCCAAAAATGGCATAACCTAAATAAAATAATGAAATAAATTATTTTATTTTTCAACTGCATATAACTCACAAATGGTAGCTCGAATTAAAAATCCAATACCACCACTGAACTTGTGAGTGAATGCTTTATTTATGAAGATAGTAACTTTGGCTGGTGCGAGCCACCAAAAAAAGTTAGGTTTTGGCCGTAAATAAAATAATTATGTGACAATTATTTTATTGTAAAATTCGTAACTTATAAACGGTAACTCGGATTTAAAATACGAGAGTACCGTTGTGTTCGTTCGGGCGTGTTTCACTTAGGTAGAGCCTAACCTTAACCAGCACGAGTCGAGGGTGACTGATAATAATTTTCCAAACTTTTTTTCGGGAACATTCAGAAAACGCGCGAGCGACATTTTGTAACTTTTGAACCGGTGCTTGGAATTAAAATCCGAGGGCACCGTTGAACTCGCAGTGCCAGTATTCTCTTAAGGATACTTTCACTTCAACGATAGTGATTCGAGAACAAAATTTAGTTTTTGGAATTTTATAAAATAAATAATAAAATAAATTGTAGCCAAACATTATTTTATTTCAGCCGCCATGTGTGTGCGGTTAGATGGAACCTCCCCTTGGAAGTTGGGAGTGGGGCCACCACACCCTAACCTCCCATGAGAGGTTATGGTGGTGGGGTCCACCCAAGCATAACCTCCCATGGGAGGATAATTGTGGTGGGGACCACCCGACCCCTATTGATGGTGGATGATGAAACCTCTCAACTCCCTCTCCTTAATGAGAGAGGACCTCTTGACCTCTTATGTGCAATTAATTGTGCCAACGCACATGCCAATTAATTGAGCCAATGCGCATGCTGATTAATTTTGCCAACGCGTGTAAATTAATTATAGGAAGGCTCTTGACATCCTCCAAATTAAGTGTGACACCTCTTGTTAAAATAATTTGATGGAGCCAATTATTTTATCCTCTCTTTTTTTTTAAATTAAGTAACCGCATCATTGGAAATTAAGAAGGTTCTTAATAAATGAACCGTCATAAATTCCATGATGGTTACATATCTCTACCCCTCTCATATATATAGGGAGCTTGGGGGGAGGATTTGGGATGGCTTCACCAAGCGACGAAGCGCTGGTAATGTGACGCGACACCCAACACTTGGAGGATTAGGCTTTCTCTCAACGAATAATGCGAAGAACGCAAAGAACGCCACAAACATTCTTCTTCTCCGAATTTCTACTTCGGACCCCTTCGATGTGGGAGGTGATCGTCTACCACGGTTTGGCGGCCAACCTTCTGCGATGTCAACGAACGATTACCGGTGAATCAAAGGTAGGGGTTTGATTTTATTTAAAATGTGAACTTTTCCCTATGTTCTCCCTTTATCTCAAAATGAAGAATGGTGGTAGTTGTGCTTCATACAAGTGAGATATTTGTTATCGCCTTAAATGCGGAGTATTTGGGATGACCTAACATGTCCGGACATCCTCTGTCAGTTCTTCTCTCATGTAGAGTTCTACGACATGGCGACGAAGGCAGAAACGACAAGGTCGCGCTACCAGCGGCCTCCGCGAACCGTGTTGCCCCTACAGCGCACCGGTGCTCCCAGCCAAACATCTCCGGCCAAGCAGTGCCCAACCTGCCTACCAGCGGCACCCTCGCAACCTGCCCAGCCCCACCGGCATGCTGACCACACCCCCATCACGCTGATCAACTCCGCCAGCGCGCCGCCCGGCCCCGACGGCACGCAGCCCGCGCCCCCAGCACGCTACCCGGCACACCGTTGCCCCGCACGCCTCTGCCGATGGCCTGCCCGGCCCCTGTCGATGGCCTTCCTGGCCCCTGCCGGTAGCCTACCCGGTGCCCCCGCGCCCTACCGGTGGCCTACCCGGTGCCCTGGTGCCCTTCCACGGCCTGCCCGACATCCCCACGCCCTATGGTGGCCTACCCGGGGCCCCCACGGGCGGCCCCACAGCCTCCCGTGCCCTACCCGGTGGCCAGCCGGCCTGCCCGAACCTCGCGCTGCCTACCGCTGGCCTCCCGGCCACCAGCCTCTCGAGCCAACCCATGAGGTCCCCTGTGGTGTCACTGGCCGAACTGGCCCAGTTTCTCGGGTCGAGTCAGCGAGTCGCCTACGTGGCGACTACTGTGCCGAACCGCCCTCGCGGTCCGCTGGACCGGGCCCAGTGGACCAGGTCAAAACATAGCAGGCTAACCCGCTCAATGGGTAGGGTCAGACCAGCGAGTCTAACCGGATCGACCCAGACTGGGTCGGCCCAGACTAGGTAGGACTGAGTCAGTCCGACCGGGTCAGACCAGACCCGGGCCCATTACCGACCCTTTAACTTCTTAGGCCATATCTTTGGCACCAGACGTCCGTTTGACGAACTATCAGTGGCACTGATTTTATTTGGAGCATAGCCATCTCTTTGAGTATACCCCACTGGAGTTCAGGGTATAGTTGAGTTATAGTTAGGTTAGTTCATACACGAATCTAACCGGGACCTCGAGACTAAAATACTAATAACTCATAGACCAGACATCTGATTGACGCACCGTCTGTCACATTGGAACCCTTATGACATCACGGTCCTTTGGGTTACTCCTTTGTGGAGTTTAGTGGTGGTCAAGGTATGACTGATATCTCGCGTTCAGTTTCTATGGAACTCGAGTGCACTGGGTGCGAGGAAATCCAGTGGCTGATAGTGAGGCGGAGGTTGGAGACAAATCATACAGAGGTCAGCACTCAGCGATCCTATGTGGGTTAGTCCATACCGATCCTGTGTGGGTCAGATCATGTGTGGGTCAGTGCTCAGCGATCCTATGTGGGTTAGCGCATACCGATCTTGTGTGGGTCAGATCCTGTGTGGGTCGTTGCGGGGGGTTAGTACCCATCGATCTTGTATGGGTCAGACTCCGTATGGTCAGAAGCAGTGCCTCTTGAAATAATAAGATGATCTAGCTTCGGGACTAATAATCTATACTTCTATACTACCGCTTGAATAAAATCCTGGTTGATCTGAGTCAATGAATTTCGTGGTTTTCCTCAAGATTAAGATGGGTTACTAAAAAACATAGGTATATGTATGGGCATATATCTAAGTAAGGGTTATCTGTTGACTCCGTACTTTTTTGTTAACCTTATTGGATTTTGTGAGACCTTGAGGGTCTCGGGGTCCCTACTAAGTATCTTTATACTCACCCATGCACAGGCTATGCCCACACCTCATTGTGTTGGTTGCAGATGACAGACAATGCTGATCGGGGAAATGAGTAGCAGAACTGGACGGTACCTGAAGGTGGACCACTCGTCAAGACATACACGGGGCAGACAGACGGACTTGTGTTGCTGAGGAGGCCATATATACCCACTCTTAAGGTCGTAATTATGGAGGATGATCTAGTAGCTAATTTACTTCTTTTCTTCAGTTGTACTAGCTTTTCATTTTTTTGTTCTTTAATATTGTGTTTGTATTTCTGGACCCCTTTACATTCAGCACACTATTTTGTATTCTGTTTTACTCAGTGTTTTACTTCCAGTTTCTTACTCTGTTGTGTTTGTGTTCTATTGTAAAGGCAATGCCTTCCTAGTTTAGGGTTTTACACCTTTGGTTCTAGTCTCCATCCCCTGGCCTATGGAAGGCAGGCTTGGGGTAGTCACGATACGTGCCCCGGGGGACAGGTCGTGACATATAAGATTACTTAGTGTAATTAATTTTCGTCTATATCTCAAATGGGGATTGTCTCATAGTTTAAAGTGTTAGTGGGATTGTAATATTGATCTTTTCAACCTACTCATTGTGGTGTATTCTGATGACCTAGAGTGGGATCTCCCTCATGTATAGTTACCTCAAATCTATGATAATTGTTTTCATGATTTATCAGGAGGTGGTTCATCTGCTACCCTTGAAATGTTGAGGTCTGATAATGGAGAAATTGATATATCTTTCACAACATAATTGGAAAGACCCGCCATACTATAATAAATTCCCAATAATTGTGATGGGTCAATCATAAAAGTTTATGGAAATGAAATCTAGTAGGAGCTCAGATCTGCTACACCAAGAGAACATCACTGATTTATTGACATAATATGTTGATCTCATGCCTTCTGGTACATATCAACCACCAGATGAGGCACATAATATTGATTTGATTCATATTATGGTGGAAAGGGTGAGGTCAAACATGTAACTCAACGTGGTATATGTTATCATCATCATGGTTCATTAATATTTTCATCTACTGGAGGAGGTTCCTGATTAGGAACATCATCTATCTGGTGGGTGATTGAATATACTTTCATGTACAACACCAAGTGAAGGAGAGATGGCATGTGATGCAGTGTGGTATGCTTTTTCAATTAATATTTTTTCCTCCTCATGTTTTTATAACTATATCATATGATATAGTCATGTATGTTATAAAGAAATTAAAGACCCTATAATGAAAATCATACAAAATACACAAAAAGTAATGTTGTTGTCTTGTGCAAACATGGATCCCCATACTACGTCACTAAAGTTATCATAAAGAATTTATCCTATACTATGGTGAATACTTGAGCAGTTGTGTCAGACAGAGTCACATTGTAGGTGCACCCTTAATATGAACCATCATATTTTAGTCCTCTATATCAATAAACTATGCATCAAATCACCTTCCGTTGACATCATTACCCTATTTCAACTTTAGAGAATGATTCATCAGTAATAGTCTTGATGCTATTTGAATAAATTAAACACATACAAATCAATGCATAACTATATTGGGAGAGTTCCAATCAATAACATGGAAGTGTTTAAGATGAATTTAAACCCTAACATTGTCTATCCGAGTAGTATAGTATGCATGAAGATAGTCAAAGAGACCCCAATAAAGCCAACATGATATCTAAAGCGATATATGAGAGTTTTTAGAATATTTTTTAATTAATATTATAAAACTATAATATTTGGAAATCTATTACTCCACATAATTATGTGTATGCTTACATTAGTAGGTATAATACAATCCAAAATGAAATGATATGAAAAAAATGTCTAAGTGCCAATACATGTTGGTGTATCTGACTCCACTTGTGACATAAAATATAGAATGACATTAATTATAAGTAATTAATAATAATATAACTCACGTTTTCATCAAAAATGTAACATATATGTTATTTACTTATAATAATATATATTTCTTTATGAAATATTTTTTCATCCAAGAGCTGACATGACATGAGATTTCAAGGCTTGATGTGCCTTAGTGTTGATATAATAAAAATACCAAATATATTATATCATATGCACATAGTTTTCCTAAAATAATCGAATAACTACCAAAAAATGTATTGAATGAGAAATCTAATACCATCGTAGAATCTAAAATATAATTTTTACCCTAGCCACAATATAATATATATCGACATTGGGTGTTTGATTTTAGTGTTGTCATGAAAAAAATATTAAATGATGAATTTATTTTTCATTTAATTAATTATTTGTTTAATTATAATAACCCAGAACCCTCTATATAATCCTAATTATATTAAAATCAAAGGGATAACTAGATAACATAGAGGATTTGTTGGTGAGTGTGAGGGAGAATTAACAGATTTCACGATCATGGATCAATTATCCTGGTACTACAACAATAGCCAACGATAGTGGAGTTTGTGGATATAGAAAATGATGGAAAAATATAACCATTCTTCATCAGAGAGGGATCCAAAATAGAGGTAGATTATTTTTTATGTGGATTTATCCTTGTTTTTTGATCCTATGATGAACATGAATTAATTATTCTAATAGTATCATTCATAGTGTGATAATGTTGTTCGGTAATATATTTATCTTCCTAGAAATAATAATTTAATATTACATTGATTATTTACCCATTATTCTTCAATGCATGACAAAAAATCAAGGACAACCTAAACAATGGATGAATTGTTTTCCTAGATTTATGTATTTTTTTCACTCCCCACGATACATGTGTTAATATTTGATGTTTTGTTTTGGTTTTTAGTTCAAAAAATATTAGGTGAGAAATAATTATGAATCATTTATTGGTTCAATGAATTTTCATCAAGAAGTTTGATATGGGGATGAAAAGTATTGTTGTAGTGCTTGAAAACAATGGGATCTATCCAGTTTTGATTTATAGATCCTTATTTTTGGTTTGGAATGTTTAAAAGGCATAATGTGATGGGGATTGTTTCCCGAGTGAAGGATGTGGTCAAAAATAGGTCACCAACAACGATTACATCGATAAAACCTAGATCCATATTTTGTGTGTGTGATTGGTAGCTGATCGAAGGAGGAAGTAAAGGGTATAAATTCATGACTCTTCGTGGGATTCTGGAAATATATTAAATATATGATGTGTCATCTAAAAAACACATGTCCTATATCCCCATATGATTCTTGAATTTACATGAATATATAAGTATCATACATCATGTGACACAAGTAAGACATCATGTGATGTAGTGATGGAGGCTCAGTGTGTATCCCGTAGGATACTTGGGTACAGACATGTCCATGCACAACTGAATGACCAGAGTAATAAATAAAGACCTGGTACTTTGAAATAGAGAGGAACACAATCATATCGAGGGTACATGAGAAAAACTTGGTACCTTGATATGGCCAGATTTATAGGCATGATCACAGTATACAAGTATATACTAATGTACAAAAGAATTACCATATATAAATGTGAAAAGATGGAGACAATCCAAATGATGACTAAAAATATACACACCATACATTATAGTAGGAAAATCCTTGTATATGGATGAATACATATCGTGTGAATTAGTGAGAAATGAGAGGACTTGGGGAAGATAAGACACAATATGTACACCCAATACACACAATGTACTTTCTACAGTGTAGTGTGAGGCCTACTTCTTCTTCAATTGGATTAGTATCATCTACTATGTTCCCTTGGTTCATCCCGATTAGGGTATGTTGTGGAATTACATATTTAGCATAGGGTCATGATTGTCACAAACCATGTGGGGTCGTCATCCGACCCGGTGCCCGACCTGGTCTGCGACAAGACCCAAGGGGCGTTTCCGATCCCTACGGGCGGGCATAACTTCCCGAGTATCAAAAAAGGAACTTGGGAACGATTTACCCGAACAAATAAATATCAAACAAACAACATGATAAATAAATTGAAACTAAAAACAGACAACCAAACAAGACCATATACCATGTTCATATTTAAAGTTAACAACTTGAAATAAAAACCCAAAAGCGACTACACCAAGGGGAAAAAAATAAAAACAAAACTCTGACACAAACCTCTGTGCGACATGAAGAGTCACACCCCCAAGCCTCCTCTTTCATCATGAGGGTTTTCCGAGTGGTCTGGCCGAGTGGGAGGTGGGGCAAGAGAGGCTGTGCACGTGAGAGGAGGCCAGCAGGGCTGGTCCAGCGAGAACGGTGAAGTAGGACAAGGTTCACCAGGAGGTAGAGCGAGAGGGCGGTCTGTGCCGGAGGGGGAGGAGGAAGGAAAGAGTAGGGGCTGTATTCAACTCAGGTAGGGTTAGGAAAGGGAGTGGGGAGGTGTCTGCGTGGGTAAGGGTGGAGTGCAAGAGAGGGAGAAAAAATGGAAAAGAAAAGAGGGAGAAAAAAAGAAATGAGGGAGAGAGAAAAGGAGAAAAAATAGCAATAATAATAATAAGAGAAAAAAATAAAATAAAATAAAATAAAATACCAATAAAATAATACAACAAAATTATAGTTAATAAAAGAACAAATTTTTATGATAAATTAAAACTAAAAATAATAAAACCAAAATCATAATAAAAAATGACCAAATTAAAGTATCAACTAAAAGAATAATAATATTAATAATAAACTAATTGAAGAACTAACTAAAATAATCATAATATTAATCATAAAACTGAAATAATATAAACGGTCACAAAATAATTGCGTTAATTGTTGAGTCCGGACACTATGCACAGATGCATGAACGGTCACGCGTATAGTTGCACACACATATAAGATCCCAATTCGTTAAAAAAAAACCGGTTCAAACCGCATATCAAAAGTGAGACCCTAAAATAATTAAAATAAAATAAAGAATGGTCAGGGAACATATCACTTTAGAAAAGCGATGCGGCTTTGACCGAGCCATGACCATGTGTCGACCACTACTAAGCCAAATGTTCAATTATCAAAAAAATGTAAAAACATTCGTCATGCTCGACCTGCACCTCGACAAAACAATTAAATCAAATAAAATTATCAGATAAATGTAAAAATTAAAATAATAACGATGTATGAAGTTGGGGTGTGACAATTCTCCACACCATGACACATTCTACCCCTAGAAAGTCTCAAAATACTAGGTCAACCAAGGGTTCTAGGTGAGACAACTAAGACCCCTAAAACAATACCTTAATCGCCCAAATACCCAATATTCAAAATATCCATGACCTGAAACACCAAATATCTCAAAACCAGAATCACCCAGAAAAACCACCAACAACAATGAATTCAACTCCAAACACAACTACAACATGGAACACCCCGACCCCTATCTTATGGATCCCGAGGGTTGCTCGAGATCTCCAAGAACCCTCATCAAACGACCCATTACCCGAGCTACCCAATTACCATGGTCGAGGCCAAGCGGAGAAAAAGTAAGGGGTTTCCCCGCGAAGCGCACATTAATGACACAGTTGTTTCCACACGTTCTTCCTATGGTGGTCTCCCCTCCATATTAGGATTCTTGTCAGACATTGGTTCTTCAATCAAAGACAAGTCACCAACCCAGACAGACATCTAACACTAGCTTGACCGTCAAAGCTCCCTATGTTTTACCAAAACAAGTGGAGGCATCGGTGAGACCCGCACTGGGTCTCCCCACTATTTTAGAATTTCTTAACACCACAGAACCCATGCAGGATTCTTAGTTTACTTTAAGAGATACAGACTGGACTCTTCATCTCAAACCCACCAAGATAGTTTGACTTGCATAGAAAATTCCCATAGTGGACCACAATCAACCACTTCTGATGGTGTTGATAGAAAAAACCCCTAAAATTAGCGGTAAACTAGACAGGTGAGTTTTAATTCCACAATATGAGAGCATCCAAAAAATGAGTACAATTTTGACTCTTAAGTGACCCATAAGAAGTTTTATAGAGCCCGCCTGCTGGATATACAGGAATATGGATTCTCTGAATCTCTTTAAGGCCTATGATGAACTCCCATAAACTAAGACTACAACAAGGATACATGACCTTCATAACCATCACAAAAAAATGAATAATTTAGAGGTGATACCACAATAATGAAATTTATGTTACCCCCATTCGTCATTGTGGACTTAAGTCGGACCAAACTCATACCAGCTCCGACGAGTTTTGACTGCGTGCAAGCTTTACCCTGAGACCTATGGCTGGGGCCCGGATCTCCGAAGCATCTACCACCTCACAATCATAAGATGACCACATATGACTGGAACTTCCTCCATTGGAAAAGAAACCTACATACTACTCCTCGTCCCCCAAGCTGACACTCTATCAACATACCAACAAATAATTGCAGCGAATGACTTAGGTTGTCTGATTGACCACACTAGAGGTAGGAGATTGAGAGGTCTGTCAAACGCGCGACACAAAATTATTAGAGGGGCACTCGAAGAAAAATTCCTTTTAGATCACACTCTTCATCCGATAAGGAACCTGCACTTACCACAATATGGATGAGACCATCAATTATTATGAGCTTTAATCTGATTGTTTCGCAAAACTTCTGGAGAACATGAAACCAACTCGTCCGAAAGGTCAATGCACCCTATCACCACCTGTTGACTGGTCGAGCACCTACAATATCAACCAAATTCCCTAATATTTGCTTCCTTAGGTGTAGCCTCAAGATGAATTAGTCTTAAGGATTTCTCAAGAAATCTTCATTCATAGCAAAACGAGACGATCTTCATTTACTGATCTAGTCCCGCTCCTCCAAACACACTAGAGATGACTTAAAACCACACATCATTCAGAATATTTTAAAAAATGAAGACACTCCCAACATAGCAAAGAATTCAACAGTACTCATTCAATCTCCACATCTACAAAAAGCGGTCCCAACCAAGAAGAATCCAACCCTTCCACTCCACTGGGAGTTTGGGATGAACCAAGAACTGAGAGACTTACTGGAAACCCATGGGAAATTTCTAGAGGGCATATCCCAAAAAACAACACAAAATATCCTTCCACAAATCCAAACACATCACAAAACAAAAATCCACACATCGGAGACAAATACAATAATTTCAATTTAAAACATCAATTCATTCTTAAATAAAAAAAACCCACTTGAAAAACCATGCATAGTACAATAAATCCCAACAACTCTTTTGAACCCATCACTTTCACTGTGGACTCCAAACCGTTTTTCCAATTCCAAAACCATTTAATAACAAAAACCCATATTAGAGAAAACCCCAATTTTTAGGAAACAATGAAAAAATTTTAAAAAAAATTCAATCACTCACCACTGATATTCCTAGATGCCTCGCAGATATGCATTTTTTTGTGCCACTCACACACACATCCACATTATCCACCAACTATCCATTAATCACTTCCAAATGCACATGAAAACACCCATAGAAATACAACTGGACGAAATATGGAACTTCTTCTTTCAAAACAAAACATTCCCAATATTTTTAACATACATTTTTTCACAAAACTATTTCAAAAACTCATTAAAAATTTCCAAGATGCTTTGCATTTATTGAAAAACCAACTTCAATTTCAAATAACCAAAGACATACTTTTAGAAATTCAACTTTGACAAATCAATGAAAAATTCAAAAAACAAGTTCCAAGAGAAACAAAACCCACAAATCATGCCAACCACACACCAAAATACAAAAATAGCAACGCCAAAGTACGCTTCCCTTTTTAAAGGAAAACAATTTCACGCCAATCCGAAAACTGAAGCAAGACATCGCAAACATTAAAGCACCTAGACAAGGGAATTGTTTTCGCAGCTAACCTAGCTACATGGTTTAGTAGACCATGCCCTAGGAATGCACCGACCACCAGGAGTTTCAAACCATACTCTCAAGCATCACATGGGTCGCTACTCCATGTGACACTATGCGCAGTACGGGTTTACTCCTATTGTCATCCACCATCCACATAGAGTAGATCCAAAAACATAAATCTCAAACTACCCCTGGTTACTCAATATACGAACCCAGTTTTTTCTATAAGATACTTTAGAATATTCATGAATTTATTCCAGAGAAGCGCCTTTAGACGGCGTGCGATTCCGAGCCCCGATGTGGCCAAAATTAAATTTTTCAGTGAGTTCACACTGGGCACACCAAATAAACAAAATAAATCCTTAACGGTGTTTTAGATCAGAAATATGAGGGTATTAATAGGTTTTAAATGGTGTATTTACCATAGGAACGACATAAAACATGTCGGTGCGGGAGGTTGGGACCCCCTCTCATTGACGGAACATTAAACAAATAAAAAATAATAATTAATTTATTCATATAATGGTTAAACTCATAGTATCTCTTAAACAGTTGCTCGGATTAGAAAATAGATGACACTCTTGATTCCGGAGCATTCCTTTTACCCTATGAGGGGTTAAATTTTCGCGGGCGCGGGCCTTCTGTGAAAAATGTCACCTAGGGGAAAAGTGGTCATTTTGAAATTTCCACTTAGTGATTTTTTATCACTGGCATTATTTTTGAATAACATTTGAACGAAATCTCGGGATTGAAATATGAGACCTTCTTTGAGTTCTAAATGGGGTGTTTTTCCTATGTGTGAGGTAAAATAGGCGGGCACAGAGGTTTTGAAATCCACGCCCGTTGGGAGATTTTTAGTGAATTTCTATAAATCCAATAAGTGTTGGAAGGGAGAACCCATTTTCTCTCTCTCTCTCTCTCTCTATCTCTCTCTCCCTGTTCTTCAGCATTCTTCTCTGTTCTTCGACGGATCGAGGAGCGATCTCCATCGGAGCCTTGGAGGATTGGAGCGGGAGCATCGTGGACGTGTCGCCAACGATGAACGAGCGATCTAAGTTAGGATTTCTAATTAAATTCCACACCTTCATGAATTCTTGTGTAATTAGTTCGCATGAGCGGAGCCTCTTATGTAATTGTATTAAATGTGGAAGCATGAAAGGTGCTCCAGTGGTGATTCTTCCTATGGTGTTTTTAGGGAACCATTGGCGTGTAATCGTGTTCACTCCCATGTGAGTTTTAGAGAGATGTGGTTGTCCATGCTAGGGCTGTGGAGGAAGCAAGTTGGTGAAACTGTATTTTTGCTCTTCACGTTGACATTGGGTGCCATGTGCACGATATCCTTTTGGTTGGAAATGTGGTATACTCTGGGAGAATACGAGAATGCTTGGAGGTACATGTTGTGGTCTGTACCAAAGGATGTTTGTGCACTTGGTTCAGAGATGACCTAGGGCCACACATCGTGTGGGACCCCTGTACGTGCTGTGTTCTGCTTTACATACCTCTGACCCCACGTTACGCAGATGGTCCTTCTGGTAATGATGGTTTAGACCAGCAGGGTTATTGTGGATCCTGGTGTGGCCAATACATTATGTGTGCACCGATCCTCTACTCAGGAGGTTGTTTCCAGTAGGGATGGCCAGAGAAGTTCCGAGTTTACCCTCCAGTAGAGACTGGGCAGTGGTTTTCTTGTTGACTTTTTCGGGTTTACCCTCCAGTAGTGACTAGGCAGTGGGTCGCCTGTCGCTTTCTTCCAGGTCTACTCTCTAGAAGAGACTGGGCAGTGGGTCACCTGTCGGCTTCTTCTAGGACTACCCTCTAGCAGAGACTCAGCATTGGGTCGCTTGTCGGCTTCTTCCAGGTCTACCCTCTAGTAGAGACTGGACAGTGGGCCTCCTGTCGACCTCTTAGGGTCTACCCTCCAGCAGAGACTGGGCAATGGGTCACCCGACGACTTATTTCAGACTCAGTCCTTTCTTCTAGGCCAGTCTGTGTCTTTTCTCCATGAATACCAGAGTAGGATCCTTATATTGTACGATTCAGTGATGTGAAAACTTTGACTTTGAGATTACCTCTCAGCTGGGTGACAGTGACGAGGTGTTGTTTGAATTTACCCAAAACTCTCAAGTACAAGGGGTACTTTCCCCACCGAGACGTTTCCCTGTGACATGAGCTAAAACCGTGGAGGTGAGTCAGTACTGCCCAAAGCGGATAGTGTCACGGTGATTTGAGCCCCTTGACTTGCAGTTCAAGGCAAACACATGAGATATTGGGCATCAATGATTTTTACCTCTGGGACTATTGGATACTCACTTTCTTGGGATGAAATACGGTATGGAGATCCCCTTACGATGTTGTTTGGTTTTCTTGATAGAGCATATATATATGTATACCTTGTTCTAGTACCCACTTCTTGGGTTTTAGTTACTCTCCTTGCAGGAGAGGCGAAGATGCGCAGGGTATTCCATGTGCTTATTGTGTCTAGATTCTCGTGGTTGGATGAGTCTACTGTCCTGTTATAGGTAGTGAAGACTCTATGAGATGTTTATCATCTCGCCGTTTCTATATCCTTTCTTTTAGATGAGTCTACTTACTTCCTCTTGTTGGGTTGATCTGTACTCTTTACTGCACCTTCGGTTGTACTCCTTTACTTTTCCCTATTTGATCTACTGCTCACCTCTTCAGTACCTCATTTGTTGCTCCCTCAAGCCTTCGGGGAATCCTACAGAGTATTTTTATACTCAACCCTGCTTGGGCTTTTCCCGCACTTGGTGTGACCTTGCAGAAGACAGAAAAGTTCGTCGTGACTTTAGTGGAGCTTAGGAGTTCGAGATCTTGGACTACGTGTGGTGGTCGTAGTTCGGTTCAAGGTGTTGGACTCTCCTAGTTGTTTAATTTTTTTACTTGTTTCTTGGTTGTGTCACTTTTCTGGTTGGGCCCGTGTTTTTACCTTTTTCTTTTCAGTTTACCTTCAGATTATACTTTTCACTATTTAGAGGTTAATGCACTTTTTTGTGGTTGTTTATAGCATTTGGTACTTTACTTTATGTTACATTACTTTTTTTACTTTGAACTTCTGCATTGAGTGGGTTGCGTGTGTGTGTATAGGTACTTAGGCAAAGGCCTCCCCGAGTTGTTTAGCATTTGGTGCTGGTCGCCAGCCCCTGGCCTATGGAGGCAGGCATGGGGTAGTTGCTTCTCGAGCCCAGGTAGGGTTTGGTCATGACACTCGAGGATTGGAAGGAGAAAGAGTTCGTGATGCTCTTCCCGCACCTACCACTCGAGTACTGATAATCCTATCTCTGATCTACCTGACATCCCAAATAACAAGAACAAAAACCTACATCTGATACCATTTTTTCATGAACCAGGATGGGTCGTCATCCGACTCAGTGCCCGAACTAGTCCACGGAAAGACCCGAGGGTTGTTCTCGATCCCCACGGGCTGGCACAAGTGCCTGGGTATCAAAAATAAAACTTGGGAATGATTTACCCAAACAAATACATATAAAACAAACAACAAACCAAATAAATTGAAACTAAAAACAGACAAGCAATCAATCCCTTATACCAAGTTCATATTTATAGTTAACAACCTGAAAAAAAAAACCAAAAGAGACTGCATCAAGGGAAAAAAACTCTAACACAAACCTTCGTGCGACATGTGGAGTCACATCCCCAAGCCGCCGCCACCAACCTGCATGGGGAAACCAATACAACTCAAACCATCACCACTATGCCTGATGCCTCAACCTGTAATACAAAATAAATAGTCTACATACACCCAAAGGTGTTTATAGGGTGTGAGCTAAAATCCCTGTAGAATGCCACCAAGAAAAGGATCCCCACATAATTATTAAATAACAAAAACATTTTCAATATTTACTAAGGAAAAGAAATTAATGCTTTAACAGTTTAAAAGAAAACAGAATTAAAGGAAACAATTTCAAATGGAACAATTTAAATTAATGTTCACACACTCACTTTTTAAAATAACCAATGTGTCACATTGATGAGCATAAATTAAAAAATGAGCACTAATATGGGAGAGGCCGCATGGGAGTTAGATAAATTGGGCCCCTAGATCCTCGTGTCTCAGGGAAACATGGCATAGAAGGCCACGACCCTAAGAAAAAATGGCATAGAAGACCAGGACCCTCAGATAATGTGGCTTAGAAGGACTTGACCCTCAGAAAATGTATATATTTATTTAGTGTTGCAGTCGTCAGTCCTGTCAGTGAAACTAGGGCGAGTCACCTCCAGAACTCAAGCTCACTAGTCTAGTCCACCCTCCTAACTAATCGGACCTCCCGGTTTGTGCTCAAACAAGTTTCAAGTTAATGTCACATGTTACACTAATGCATAAAATCTAAACAGGGTATTTACGTACTAAAAATAACAATTTGCATGCCCAAACCCACTTTTAAAACCACACACACACCAAAATATTTTCAAAACATAATATTCATAGATTACATACTCAACTAAACCATCCAAAAAATTTAATAGACACTCACCACTAAATGAACCACCACTACACATGTAAACACCATTTTAAAATAAGACTGACACTAAAAATATCTCAAAACAAAATCCGCATTACCTACACAACCAATTTAAAAAAAATTTCATCCTTAATAACTATTTAATAAAACATTTAAGATTTTTAATAAACAAATTTTGAAGATAAGAGCATGAATTTACACACAAAACCAACCCAACCCTCTTTCGAAACCAAACACACACAACGCCACATCTAGAGTTTAATATAAACCACTTAAACCAATTAAATAAATTGTTTGAGTAGTTTAAAACACGTGTTATCAAATGACACAATAATGTTTTCACTAAATATACATTTGGTTTTATTTAAACTGACACTTTAGAACCAAACACACAATGTAATATTATCAAAACATGATTTTCACCACAAATATCATTTTATTAATAAAATTTAGAATTAAAAAAAACAAACCAGTAAATAACCACATGGAATTATGTAAAAACACACCAAAACCCACTGTTTAGTATCAAATGCACACTAACGTCATAAAAAAATATAATCTAAATCCATTGGATGATCTAATACACCAGGTGCAAAATTTATAAAACACTAATAACCTGCTAGAAATGAGTTTCTACAGAAAGTCACACTAAGATCACATAAACACATTACTAATAAATTAGTGGATATTGGATATAGAAAAAAAATTCGCAACTTGAAAACTAATTACATAGTATGCCAAATTAATTAAACATGCAAATGAATTCATCAAACAATAATTATAAGTGGAACCACCTACCTCGGTGTAGACCAACATCACAAAATTGACGCAAAACTCCCCCCCGCACAACAATCACACCACCAATGACCCAAATTGACCCTAAAAACACAATATTAAACCCTTTTCCTAAAAATAAAAACAATTGAAACCAGAAATCTTACCCTAAAAAAACCTCAAATTGAGTAAAAAACCAAAGAGGAAAAACACACCCACAAGAGAGGGTGTGGAAGGCCAATAGGGAAAGGAAAAGGCTACCAGAGGTGCGGCGTACTGGAAAATCTAGTCGGAAGGGAGGGGCAGCACGAGTATAGGTTGTGTGAGGTAGCGGGCGGTGCTGTATGGCTCACTGGGACTGGAGTAGGAGGGTGGCGGCACAGCGGGAGGTGAGCTAGAGGGCGAAGGTGGTGTAGCTGTCTGGAGATGGAAGAGGAGGGCGGTTCATCGTGAGGGTTTTCCGAGTGGTCTGGTCAAGAGGGTGGCGGGGCATGGGAGGCTGCGCGCACGAGAGGAGGCCAGCGGGACTGGTCCGGTGAGAGCAGTGAAAGAGTACGGGGGTCGCAGGGAGGTAGAGTGGGAGGGAGGTCCATGCCGGAGGAGGAGGAGGAAGGCAAGGGGAGGGGGCACATGCGGCTTGGGTTGGGTTAGGAAGGGGAGGGGGGGTCCGCGCGGGTAAGTTTGGAGCACAAGAGTGGGAGAAAAAAAATAGAAAATAATAGAGGGAGAAAAAAAGAAAGGAGGTAGAGAGAAAAGAATTAAAAAATACTAATAATAATAAGAGAAGAAAAGAAAAAGAAAATAAAATAAAGTACCAATAAAATAATACAACAAAATTATAATTAATAAAAAAAATTTAATGCAAAATTAAAACTAAAAATAATAAAATCAAAATAATAATAAAAAATGACAAAATTAAAGTATCTAATAAAAGAATAATAATAATAATAATAACCTAATTGAAACACTAACTAAAATAATCATAATATTAATCACAAGACTAAAATAATAGAACCAGTCACAAAATAATTGCGTTAATTGTTGAGTTTGAACACTGTTAACAGATGCATGAACGGTCGCGCGTAGAGTCGCACACACATATAAGATCCCAATTCCTTAAAAAAAACCGGTTCAAACTGCATCTCAAAAGTGAGACCCCAAAATAATTAAAATAAAATAAATCATGGTCGGGGTGCATATCTCTTTAGCAAAGCGATGCAACTTCGACCAAGCCATTCCTTTGTGTCAACCACTTCTAATCCAAACATTCATTTATCAGAAAAACGAAAAAACTCTTATATTACCCGACATGCACCTCGACAAAACAATTAAATCAAATTAAATTATCAGATAAATGTAAAAATTAAAATCATTACCGAAGTGATAAGTCGGGGTGTGACAATGATCCTCTCTATGGGCTGGTCATGGATATAGTTTACATGAATATCTTTGGGAGAACTGGGGTTAAATATTCTATCATATCATTTCCCTAGGTTGGTTTTGAGAAAACATCAGGACCATCATATGAAATCATTCAATCTCCAACATAGCCGATTATTCAAAATTGGGGTTTTTGTATCCCCCATAAGCCCTAGGAGGGATCCACTATTTGTGTATGGATATCTTATAATTTATAGTGAGTAGTCTTTTTGGGGGAGGCCATATGAGAATGACCTCTTGGATAAACATTATCTGTGGAACACAGATCGTGGAGTGGATTCTCTCAAACAAGCATTACCTTGAAGCCTCCAGAATAATCTTGTGACTGGAAGAGTCCCTAATGGAAGATGAACCTATCCTATTGAATCTATACCCACAGTTTAGAAGAAACGGTGGTATAGAGGTCCCTGACGAGGCCTATACCAATGGTTTTTAACAAACTGTTGGTATAGTTTGGTCTATACAAAGGATTTTTTTTGAAACCGTTGGAAGAGGTTTCAAATTTTTTCTAGCACGCTTGGGCTCCTACTCCTTTCCTCCGCAGTCGATCCCAATATATCCCATGCATCCATGTGTCCCCCTCCCCTCAAGGGACCTCATCCGTTTCCTCCCCCTCTAGTGGTTTTGGTTGCCTTCCATCCTCAAACGACTTCAACTACCCCTACTATCCTATGATTTCATCTTCCCCACTTCACTTTTCACGTGATTCCAGCCACCCCAATACTTCTCTATCAATTTATTGTTTTAATTTTTGAGATGTATAATTTTATTCTCTAATATTATTCATTCTCTATAGTTTTTAAATATTTTTAAAGGGGTTTATTGAAGTCGACATGGTTTGGAATTTTGATGTCGATAAAGTTTCTATTTTATTCATTTATATTTATTTTTTCTCATGTGAAAAAAGGGTGGAATTTCCTGATTTAAATGTTATCTTGAAAGGAAATAGTTTTCTGTAAACTCACAATGTTAGATAAAATTATATGTGGTTTTTTCATATTAAAACACACATGTTTTTGGTATTATAAGAAAAATACAGCTTCCCAAGTGGTTTATTTTTTGTTTGTTAAAAGATGGATTTCATGTTTTTGTGGTATTTTTGTATTCAAAATATGATCATTGGAATCCCATGAATTATGTTTTCATAATTGTTGATGAATATATTTCATTTTTTAATTGTGTTTCCATGGAAGGTTTCATTTTGAATAGAGGTATCCCATGAATTGGGTGACCATTAGGAATAATAAGACAATTGGCCATTGGTCTTATATTACAACTGGCCATTGGGCCTATAGGCCAGTCATCCATTGGGCCTAATAGGCCAATTGACCATTCAGACTATAGGCCAATTTTCCATTATGTATAATAGGAGAATTGGACATTATGCTATTAGTCCTAATGCCCAACTGTCCTATTGTACTAATGTCCAATTATCCTATAGACATAATGGCCTATAGTCCTAATGGAAAATTGGCCTATCTAACTAATGAAATAATATTCAATGGGAATATAGGACATATGGGAAATTAAACTATAGGATGAATGGCCAATTGGCATATAGGCCTAATGGCCAATTGGACTATTAGGTCTATAAACCAATTGGTGATGATTCCTAATAGGCCCATTCTCTAGTAATCCTATAGGCCAATTTTCCATTTGGGCTATAGGATAATTTTTCATTAGGACTATAGGATAATTTTACACTTGGAAAATATAACATTGGGATTATTATAACTATATGAAAATTTCTATTAGGCCTATAGGACAATTGGCCACTAGGCCAATAGGCTAATTGGACATTATTCTATTAGGCCTAACAACAAATTTGCATATAGGCCTAATATTAAAATTAAAATATAGGCCTATAAAATAATTAGACATTATACTATTAGTCCTATAGGCCAATATCCCATTAGAACTGTTTCCCAATTGGCTATTAGGCCTATAGTCCAAATGAAAAAAAATGTCAAATTGGCTTATAGCCCTAATGGCCAATTGGCATATAAGGCTAATAAAAAATTGGCCTATTAGGCATAATAGACAATTTTTAATTAGGTATATAATATAATATTTTTATTTATGTTATACATAATTCATTTATACATTTTCTATTAGGAGTAGTAGGAAAATGTTCCATGTTTTAACATATATTTGATGTGTCTTCATTTCATTTCACAAAACATTATGAAAAATGATTATTTTTTCGTTTAAATCCTATTTTTTAACCAATTGATCTTTCTAGTGAGATGTTTTGATAGATACAATGAAAGTGAATTCTTAAATTTTAGGGATACCCACCTTGTTTCATTATTTGTAGCCATTTCTTATAACATATATTATTTATCTTATTTATTGTTTTTTAGATAATAGTACATTCTTAGGATGTACTATTATAAATGGTTTTAATTATTGTTTTAATTATGTTTTATATTGTTTATTATAAGATAATTTTTTTCCTTTTAATATAATGGATATAAGCTAGTTGTATCATACCGATCGAATTTCAACCGAGTATCAAAAGATTATAGATTTTTATAGATTTTTCATTTCATAACAATTTATATGGAGGTTGTGTACATTTTAAATGCTATAATTATGTTATAATACCATGGTTAATCCATTAAAAACTTATATACTATATAATTAAGTCTATATTTCAAAAAAACTATTCTATTTTGTATCACCATTTAGAGACATGAAAATATTCTACAATTCATGAATGAAAAAAAGAACTGGTATTAGGAATTTGATATTTGATCTATTTCCATTTGTGAAACATTATGAGAGAGATAGTATTCTAGTGAAATAATACAATTATTTCAATAAACATGAGGAAAAACTAAATATGATAATGTTGAATGAGTGAACTTTTTAAGGGATGACACCCGAACTCCTGTATATTTGGAATGTATTAAAATGAAAAAGTAGGAATTTTTAATGTGGTTATATCATGGAAAAACCATATATGGAATTTATAATACATTCCTTGATTATATCCTTATATTTTTGAAGGACTTTCTCCAAAATGGTGCCAATATTCCATCAATTCATTACAAGGAATAGAGGCTAATTAAGCATCATGGATTTACTACTAATATTGCCCATGCTTGTCTGAAAGGCTATAATTTATTTTTTGAGAAAATAGAAAATCATAATCACTATAATGAATATGTTACATCTCAATGGAAGGAAAATATGGATGGAACACCATATCGTGTGCCCTAGAAATTTACATGGATCATTCCATTGATTCCCAGACATGAAAATCTATTCATATATATAGAAATATCATCTAATCTATGATGAAATGATGCTAAGATAATCTAAGGTAATTATTATATAGTTAATACTATATATGGATTAGAATGGTTGAAATTTTATATAGAATATCCTAATTTTGTAGCTGAGGTGCATAATTTTAAGTTGGGTCTATATTGTGATGGGTTTAATTTGTTTAGTTAGATGCTTACTTATCACAATATGTAGGTAGTTGTTTTCTTGTTTAGAATCTTCCGTCATAGATGTGTATGAAAAAACCTATTACTCTCTTGATTATACTGATATTTGAAAGTTCTTATCCCATTAATGATATATAAATATACTTAAATCCTTTAGTAAGAGAGTTTATGAATCTTTGGGTTATGGGTGTGTGAACATTTGATGATTCTTTAAAAAATATATTTCTGATCCGTTCTAACCGTCTATATAATTTAAATGATTTTCCTTCTTATGCAATGATGTCTGATGGGAGAAAAAATCGATAACTATCTTGTCATGTATCTATAAAGAATACTCGACCGAGAAATCTTTAATATCATTGAATTTTTTGTTTCATGGGTCATCAGTGATTCTTGCCAATGGATCATCAATAAAGGAAGAATAGTAAATGTTTTGATAATGCTTTTAAAACTGGACAACCACCTCAACATTTTTCAAGTAGTGTTGTCCTTATTGAACTATACGATTTCGATTTTTCATTAGTGAATTTTAATAAGAAATCTAAAAAGTTGAAGAATGTTAACATTGAGTCCACTTATAATTGAAAAAAGATAAGTACCATTTTTGAGTTTCCATATTGGTCTACAAATATGTTATGTCATTTTATAGATGTAATATATATTGAGAAAAATTTATCTGAAATTTTGATTTAAATTATTCTAAATATCAAGGTTAAGAATGAAGATGACTTTCAATCTCATCAGGACTTTCTGTATTGGGGTACTCAACTAGAATTCCATCCTTTGTATATCGGTTAATATAAATGGAATGTTCCTTGTGGTTCTTATGTGATGAAACCATAAAAGAAATATCAATTCCTGGAATTATTGGAGAATATCACGATTCCTGATGGATATTCTAGAAATATATCTAAACGAGTCACCAATGTGGATTTGAAACTAAATCTATAAAACTCACGATTATCACATCCTTCTTCATGAATTGATTCCAATAGAAATACAACATATTCTATTTATTAATTTAAGGGTGATAGTGATTTTTTGTTCCATTTTTAGAGACCTTTGTGTTCAAAGGTTAATCATGGAATTTTTTTTTAAAAATATAGTAGGAGGCTCCATTAATATTGTGTGAGACGGGAAAACAATTTCTTCCTTCCATTTTCAACTTCATGATGCATTTAACAGTCCATATTAAAACTAAAACACTTCCTTGGGGACTAGTTTCTTTTCGGTTGATGTATCATGTTGAAATAAATACACGCACAATCAAATCATATATATGAAATAAGAATTATCCAAAATGTTTTATTGTGAGAGGTTATCTGGATCAAGAATGTATGGATTTTTGTTTGATTTATTTTTCTAATGTGAGAACTAAACATAACTATCCAATGAGAAATTAAGATAACTAGTATGGATAAATTGTACTTTCATTTCCATATCCTAGCCAAATAAGATGAATTTTTGGGTCTTATACATTGGCTACATTTAGCCTTGAATAGCCCACTATGACACATCACACAGTCTTGTTTAACATTGGTTTGTTGGATGACCATATCAGGTATGTAATTTTTATATTTATATGTTTTCCCATATTATGACATTTCACATATAACTTAGACTATTATTATCATTTTATGTAGGGAACATAATAAAATTATAAGTAGAGTTTATCAATTTTTTCCTTTGATAA
Source organism: Viscum album (assembly GCA_963277665.1). Lineage (NCBI taxonomy): Eukaryota > Viridiplantae > Streptophyta > Magnoliopsida > Santalales > Viscaceae > Viscum > Viscum album. The sequence continues at coordinate 46,565,513 of OY728162.1, forward strand.
AGAGAGTAGATTTTCATAGCCTTGAGTTTTATTCTTGGTTGAAATCCATGGTATAAAAATTAAGTTAATTATCTTAAAATATAGATATCCATTTAATTATATTATTCATAAATATTTTAGATCTTGAGTTTACCTGTTGACACCATTTCACCAGAATTAAGAACATTGGATTTTGTTACCAATTCATTGGTTTGTGAATCAAAATATTTAATAATCAATTGTTATAAATTTTTTACAGCTGATCGGGTGAAGAAAACAAGAACAAAACAAGATGGAGTGATGTTAAATTCTACAATAAATTGTTATTCTAGTGAATTTGATAGTCAGACTTGATATGATGATTTGTATTATTATGAAATTGATGAGAAAATATTGTTATTGTATTACTACTCTTAGGGTATAGTTCCCATGATGAAATGTAAGTGTTTTAATTTGATGCTGCAGTAGGGTAAATGAATTGAAGACTATGGATTTAGAGTTATTAACTTGAGTTGATTCCTTCATACCAATGAACTATTGATTTTGGAATCAATAAAAAATGTGTTTTATATGAAAGATCATCTGAGACTTGATTATGGTGGCACAAAGTATGTAATAAAAATACATATTTCTTATGTTTATGGTGATGAAGATTCCACTATTGCTTCCCCCATTGGTTTTGGCTAAAATATTTCATTTGATGATTCAATTTTCCCATTGTGAGAGTTGATGTTAAACATGAAGTAATGATGGGTAAAATATAGAAGAAACCATTTATTTTAATTTTTTAATCATTTTACATTGACATGAGTTACTCAGGTTAGCATTAATGTAATTAATTTATTTTATTTTCAATTAGGAATTATATGTATGTTTTAGTAATTTCTAATGTCATTTCTCATTTGAATTTTTTAAAATGGGTTTAAAATGAGTTGTTAAAAATGTATGACTTGGTTTTAAATTATTTTTACTAAAAGATTTTATGAAATTGATTATGGATTCTTTGAATTATATTTTTTATGCATGATTTATAAAAATTTTCTAAAAAATATACTCTTCATTCTTTTTTAGATTATTCCAAATACTTCAGAACATCAAAGGAAGCGACTATTTGATCCCAATCGATAGGTGTAAAAGCATGTGTTTCCTTCTTAACATCCCTTAGTGAGTATAATAATTGTAATTAATTTATTATGCAATACATATAATTTCATGTTAATAGTATTTATGAAAATATTTAGGGACATTTAGTTCTACAAGAGTTTACTCCCCATTTTTCTAGCATGCATCGGAGTGGGGATGCTCCTATACCTAAATAGAGCACCCCTCATACCCATTACCACACCTACCCAACTACAAACACCCCATCAACCACAACTTTTCATCCTGTATTTGATTCTCTAGGGGTGTTCTTATCCATGCCTTCATCTTCATATCAAATACCTTCTTATTTTCATACCATTTTTAGGTGACATCCATGGATGATCCCAAGGATGAGTCCATCATGTCATTTAGGCTCTTATTCTCATACCATGTCAACACCACCTCCATAGATGTTTCCACCTTTACTATATTGAAATCTGATGATGTATCCCCCAGCAAACTACCCATTTTTCCAATTCTACGACACCTCCAGTTCCTACCATCCAACCAACATATTATGCGTCTGTTCATTCATATTACACTCCAATGCTTGAAGACCACGCCGAGAATGCATTAAAACTGACACTTCATTCAGAGGCTGCTAATCTAGGACAACCCATAGATCCATTAATGTATATTGAGCATCATGAAACAGGTTGTTTTTATTATAAATTTTTTCACATTATATCACTTTTTTCATGTTTTAATGTGAATAAATTCTCATTCTTCCCCATTTTCATTATTTAGTGGGATGTTATACTAGGTAACGTGGGTGCACTCGTATGCAGAAATCATGGAATCACCAGAAATAGATAATGGTTGAATATAATGTCGAAAATCTGTTGGTAGATGAGAATTAAAGGTAGTGTAGAAGTTATATGGATACTTTATCCAAAATCATGATATCATTCTCATGGATCCAATATCATGGAGACAACTTAGTAAAGTCATCAAAGACAAAGCATGTGATCAGATATGGGTAATTTTTTTTATAAAATTATATCTATTTTATTTCTATATTTCTGTGAAATAACATGTTCATTTGAGAGTCATTTTGACTTTAATGATGGAGAATATTCTAATACTTCAGGTTTTATGGATGTAAGAGAGTTATGGTGATCATAAAATAATGACTTGTATATTGGTCAAAGGAGGAGAGTGGGTTCAAATTTATATGGGGTACCCACAATCCTTGACTATCCAAAAACTCAATATCAAAAAATGATTTCTCAATGGAATGATAATGATTTTAAGGTATTCTCAATATTTAATGGTTTTGATAAAAAATTTCATTCTTATTAGTTGTATTTGAATTTTTTTAGGAAGCATCGGGGAAAAAACGAATAATGATTCATTGACATATGTACACACATTGGGGCACCCAACAATTCCTGATAATGATAACCACAATGTAATTTAATCTTAATTAAAATAATGTATTTATTTATATAGTTACTTATTTATCTTTTCATGATGAAATTTATGTTTTAAAATCATCAATACCATTTATAAAAGATTAAAAATACCCCTTTAAAATGGCCATTATGCCAATAGTCCAATTGAACATTATGCCATTAGGTCTAAGGGGCAATTGGCCTATATGCCTAATAGGACAATTTCCCAATAGTATAATGGGCCAATTGGACATTATGCCTAATATTCTAATTGGCGTATAGTCCTAACAACCAATTTTCCAATTTTCCAAACCATCAAACGGACTATTAGGCATAATATCCAATTTTCCTATAGGCCTAACAACCAATTGGACTACAGGAAAAATATCCAAATAGACTATATGAATAAGTCCAATTGGCCTTTATTCCTAATAAAAACATAGTACCTTATGCATAATATGCATGTTGATTCTTAGGCCTATAGGCCAAATGTCCAAATGTCCAAATAATCCCATTTTCTATAAGGCATATTGTCCAATTGGCCCTTAGGCCTATAGGCCAATTGGATATTAGGACTATAGGCTAATTGGACAATATTACCTTAGGCCTTTTAGGCCTATAGGCCAAATGGAAATTAGGGCTATTGGAGTAATGTCCAATTGGCCTATTGTCCTAAAAATCATTTGGACTATTGGAATAATGACCAATTAGCCTATAGTCCAAATGACCAATTGGCATATTAGGCATAAAAACTAATTATCCTTTAGGACTATAGTAAAATTGTAAATTATTCCCTTAGGAATAATGGAAAATTTTCCTGTATGCCTAATGGAAAAATTGTAATATTTGTTCAATAAGACCATTAGATATTAGGCATAATTGGTCAATTGAACTTTAGGCCTATATGACAATTAGCGATTAGGCATAATGGAATAATGTAAAATTAGCCTATAAGAATAATGGTTAAGTTGCCTATTAGTTATAATGGCCAATTGGACTATTATACCTAACATCCAATTGGAATGTAGACATAATAGGGAAATTGTGCTTTAGGACTAGAGGAATATTGGATGTTAGGCTTAATAGGTCATTATGCCTATAGGCCAATTGTACATTACGCCACATGGTCTATTGACCAATTACCCTTTAATCCTAATAAAAAATTTTCCTATTAGGACTAATTTATAATTTGCATATAAGCATAATAGGTTAGTTGGACAATATTTCTAAGGTTCAATTATCTTATAGGCCTAATAGGACATTAAGCATAATGGAATAATGTAAAATTTTCATTTAGGCCTAAAGGTCAACTATCCATTTGTACTAATGTAAAATTTTCCTATGGGACTAATGACCTATTGAACTATACGCCCATGGGACAATTGGCCATTATCCCTAATGATGTAATGACCAATTGGCCTATAGCCAAATAGAAAAATGGCCTATAGGCCTAATTTCCAATCGGCTTACAGGCCTAACGTCAAATTGAAAATTATGCCATCAGGCCTATTATATGTAATGCCTAATTGGCCTATAAGACTAATGTCTAAATGAGTTATAAGACATAATTCCTAATTGAAAATTGTCCTCCATGCCTACTGTTGTATTGTCCCATTGGCCTATAGGTCTAATAGACATTGGCCTATAGGCGTAATGGCCAATTATCCTATTAGGCCTAATGGAATAATGTCTAATTGACATATATGACTAATTTACAGTTGGACTATAGGATAATGGCCAATTAGACTATAGGGATACCAGGTAATTGGACTATTAGGCTTATAGGACAATTGTACATTAGGTCTATAAGACAATTGACTATTAGGTCTATAGGAAAATTGGACAATATAAAATGAGTCATATAGGACAATTGGCAATGAGTCATAATAGGCCAATTTTCCATGATACATAATGGCCAATAGACCTATAGTAATAATGTACATTTAAAATTATGAGCCTATTGTCTAATTAGACTATAAGCCTAATAGAACACTTTTCCTATAGGAATAACCCCCTATTTTTATATTAGGAATAATGACATTGTGTTCAATTTTCTTAAAGTAATAATATCCAATTGTCCTATAGGTATAATGGAAAATTATCATGTAGGCCTAATGAGATATTGGGATATAGGCCATTTGACATAATGGATAATTTACCTACAGTCCTAATAGTATAATGTCTAATTTTCTTATAGACCTAATGGCCAATTATCCAATAGGCCAAATGGACAATTGAATACACAAACATAATAAAATATTATTTTTTATTTATATTTAAAATATTTATATGAAATCAATAATTTAATAACATGATTATAGTTTCAATATAGTAGATTCACTTGATGATAATGAAGATGACAACTTTGGGCCGAATGATCATTTGACTCAGGTTTTAGGGGATGAGCACCAGGGAAGAGCCCGATGTCGACCCATGAAAAACATTATCCCATTAAGGTACATTTTTTAATTTGACTCCTCTCAAGGCTCTTAGACCGCCATGCTCCAAATAACTCATACATAAGAAGGTAAAGAAACAAAATTATTTTAGAGGAGCATGAAAAAGTTAAGAAGAGAGTGAAAGAAGTATGATTATCACCAATAAATTCCAAAAATATATGTCAGTTATTAGTCAATAACTTTCATCAGAGTGTTATACTAATATTGATTAATATATGGAATCCATGCATTCTTTAAATTACTCCTCGAGGGATTTCATTGATGGAACTAGTGGCGATCGAGCTTAAGGTGGTGGTGATGATGTTGTTGATGATGTTTCTTCTCCAGAAGATGTTGTTGGTGAGGATGTTACTGATGATGATGATGTTGCTGCTAATGGTGAGGGTAAGGATGTTGGAAATGGGTAAGATATTGATTCCCTTTATTTTTTACTTATAGGGAAGGATACATGTGTAGGTTTGTAATAAATTAAATTTGATTTATTTTATGTTTTAATATGTATATTTTAGTATTTTATATTGTTTAAATGTTATTAGAATTTGTTTTTAGGAAGTTAAATATAGAAAATCTGTAATGGATGGAATGTATATTGTTTAGTTTATTTTATTTACAGGTTTAGTCGTTTGGAAAACAAGGTGGTGGGGATGATGGAAAATGTAGGAAGAAACCTATACCCATAGTTTATTGAAAATAGTCGTATAAGAAAATCCATAGCACCTATACCCATTTATTCTATAGATAATGTGGGTATATTTCTAAACTGATGCCTTAACGTTCCATGATTCTCAAAACCATGGATCTAGACTATAGCCCTAGTATTGGGGGCTATACCCATGGGTTAAAACAATGTAGATATGTGCCTTTTACAGTAGTGTATTGTTGAGAACTCTCAGAATTAAGAGTCTATTATTAATATATATGGGTTGTTTTTATTATTTTATGTCTCATATTATAACTAACATTAATATGTGATGATCAGTGACCACTCAAGATGTTTTATGTTTAATGATTTTGGGGTGTCATACTAAGCATTGTTATACTCAACCCTATATGGGTTCTTCCCACACAATTCATTTCTTATATAGATAAATCCTTTTTATGGAGTCCTAGTAGGACTAGGAGTATGCATAGAATAATTTTTTCTAGACAAATTGTTCTTGTGATATGTATTTCCTTCGATAGCAGTCCCCTCCTTCATAGCATGTTAGATTGTTTTCCAGTTTTGGTGTGATTTTGTTTTTTCATTTACGATTTCTTGTACTTTTTTAGTACTCTAATTGCGGTAAAGATGTTATGTATGCATCATGATATCTATTTTACATTACCTTTCATTATTTTATGGGTATTTATATAAGTGTGTGTGTACATTTACTTTTAATAAGGAATATGATGAGTTAGATGTTCTACTTTTCACTGGTCTCATGCCCCTATCCTATTGAAGTATAGCATGGGCTGTCACACTCAGGTTACCATCAGCTAGGTGGGCCTTGATGGGTTGAGTTTTGAAAGAGTGGTATCAGATGGTTTGTTTATCATAAGATCATAGTTTGGGGTTTAAATCATGTTTTTGTGTTTGGTTTGAGAACTAGGGAAACATTGGTAATTTTTATTGAGTTAAGATATTAGTCTAGGGACTCTATTTTTTTGTGGTGACATACATATCTATTAAAAATTATTTTCACAACCTATATGTTTATGTAGTTATTTTAAGAACTGGTTACAATATAAAACATTATTACATTCATCACATATGAATGTGTCTCGGTTTTTATGTCCTTCAGTTATATATCTCTATATATACTCATTTGATATTGTACATATTGTTTCCTTGTAGGATATTTCCATTACTATATCCATAGTGGTTTACACAAAAGATTCATGAGAACTAAAGAAGAGTGATGAGTCCTTCATAAATAGACCTTCATGAATATATGTTTCTATTTCCACTCATTGATCATTATATAAATTCACCTCCTTTGGTTCAAGTTGATGAACCAAGTCTCACAAATCCAGTGTTGGATTTGTTGGTGATAAATGATGATACAAAGGGGTCATGTGCATACTGTAAGCTTTTGTGTTAGTAATCTATTGAGATCTAGGGTCTTCATGATGCACCAATATTAGGGGTGTAATATAATTCATAGATTAGGTGGATTATTTATTAACAAGGACCATAGAAACAAATCATTTCATTGAGTATGAAAATTTTTTATTCTTGATATGGATGAGGAAATCATGCATGCTATTGTCCTACCCATCATGCTTTAAGAAGATAGACTATCAATAGACCACCCATGTAGATGCATCAGTTAGATCCTGGAGTTCTTCATGGCTGTAGATGTGATGGAGGAGCTGTGAGGGAAATAGGCGGTGGCTATCACTATGATATGTTTCCCCCACCACTACCTAAGGTGGTATTTTCCATGCTTAGGGAGTTAGTTGACCAAGATAAAGATAGTTTAGGGTACTGGTGGTTTATGACCCACATGCTTCAGGATAGATTCATGGTATGATATGTGTCTTTTCTACTTTTTATACATTATTGATAGATGTGGGTGTGAGACACTAATTCCATGATACATCTATTATTCCGAACCTGGAACTCTTAGGTGGAGCTGTAGAATAATCCTTTACTATTGAAGACTCCTACTAGAGGAGATTCAACAGTCACACACATTTTTAAACTCTATGATAGGACTCTTAAAGAAAAGAGACTCTCACGAGACCTTTTGGAAACCATGATGATACCTAATGATATATTCATAGGTATGGACTGTCTATCCATGGTTTAGGCCCATAATGTCTATTTTAGGTAGGATATGCATTACCATTATGATGATAGGACAAGAAATTCATTCATTATAGAGAAGGAGGTGTTTTAAGATCATGATGCAATCATGTGTAGGGGGATAAAACTAATTAATCATCACATGTATAGTGTCACCCTTGGAGAATTTGTTTCTGTCAGATTCTAGTTTCCTACAGTGGGGGAAGGGTATGAGGATGTTATTCTTGAATATTTTCTAGGATTAAATTTCCACTGAGAGTAATAATTCTACATGGAATTACACCTAGGGAGTGCCTTGATATATTTACCTACATATCAAACATCACCTACAGAGATTTTAAAGATGAAGGCGTATTGTGAAAAGTTTCATATAAATGGATTTCTCAAATACAATCTATCACCCAAGGAATCCCCAACATTGAGGTTGTGTTTTGATTACCATCCCCTGAACTAGGTGGCTGTAATGAATTAGTAACCACTACCAAGGATTATTTAAATCTTCTACCAATTGATAGGGATGAGGTCATTGTTAAATATTGACCTTATATTTGTTCATCACCTACCTCTAGTTTTGACCAAGGATATAACAAAGATGAAATTATTTTGTCACTATGGTCTTGATTAGTGATTTTTTATGATTTATGACATAGATAATTCCCCAGCAGTGTTCAAAAGACACATGAACAATATCATTTATCATTTCATAGGTAATTACATTGTAGTATTATTCAATGAAATCCTAGTGTACTCGACATATGAGGATGGATATGGGAGAAAGTTTAGGATGTTCTTTAACAAACTCTAAGAGCACCCACATTATGATAATGTATTGAAATGATAGTTCTTGATTCAAGAGGTCCATATCCTGGGACATGTCATCATAGCATAGGGAGTTGTAGCGATCTTGAAAAAGGAGGAGAAAGTGTTATCTAGTGATCTACCCAAGCACAAGATGGAGGTACGAGATTCCTTGAGTTGGTAGCATAGCACATGTGATTCATTCCCAATTTCTCTAGGATATCAGCACCATGATTTCTTTGACCCATACGAGAAAACCTTTAGTTTGTATGAAAAGGTTCTAGTATTATTTTCAGGAGTTTTTGTATAGGTTAGTTATTTTCATCATCTTAAGTCTTATTGATCAGGGGTTTGAGTACATTGTTTTCTATGATTCCTCAAGGATCAGACATGGATGTTTGCTAATGCATATCTAGGAAGTGATTTCCGATGGGTGTTGAAATTTGAGACCACATGAGAAGAATAATGAAAAACATGATCTAGAGGTAGCATAGGAGGTCTTAATCCATAAGATCTGGTGACACTACCTTAAAGGTGAGAGATTTATCATCTATTCTGACCACAACAGTCTTAGGTGTATATTCACACATGAGTATTCTAACATGATCTAGAAAAGATGGCTAAAGTTCCTATCAGATTATTACTTTGATATAGTATACACTCTTGAGAATGTAAATGTAGTGGTATATGATCTTTGTAAAAGATCTTATTCACTATTAATGAATGAAACATCAGTTATGTTAGACTCATTTTTGTTGTCCTCTACGTAAAAGGATAGTTTAGTTATCCTCATGTCGATGGTTGTTATCCCTCCACTTATATAACATGTTAGAGATAATAAACATGGAGATAATGACTATTAGATCAGGTGTGACTATATATCCACTTGAAATGTTTCAGATGGGTATTCAAAAGGGGGTGGGTACAACATCCCTTTTTAGGGATAGGTGATGACACCATTCTTATGGTGATGCAGAGGATGTTTTTTGATTTCCCTTAGTAGTACATATAAGAGAAATTAGGATGTAATATGATTCATTTTTATTGGAAAACAGTGTATGTTGAAGTGTGTTTTCAAGTTAATGACCTGATGTATCATCTATCAGTAGGTGAATACTGGAAGATCATAATACAGAGTGTTGGAATCATTTTGGTTGAGTGTATTTTTTTTTACACTAGGTAAATGGACAAGTTGATCAGTCCATTAATGTTATGAAGAACATGTTTCGATATAGCATGTTAGGTTTGGGACATTGTTTGTATGAACATATACCATTGGTGGATTTTTCCTATCACAAGAGTTACCACTCCACCATCAAAGAAGAACCTTTTGAGTCCATGTACGATTGAACCTATCGGTCATCATTGAAATAGTCATAGATAATGGGAGATAGTGGGTATATGCCAAGGGTTTGTGCTAGTGATGGTAGTGAAGGTGATGTTCATCTAGGTGTGTACGAGGACTTCCTAGAGACATCGGGGTCCTATGTGTACCATTAGTAGAGGCCTTTGACGCTTGATGAGCGAGATCATGTGTTTATATGAGTCTACCCTATCATGGATTATGATTATTTATGTATGAAAACAAGCTATTTTAAGGATTAATAGGCCCTATTTCTAGATAATATATTAATTTAATGGGGGGGTACCTCTTGAACTTACAACTGTATTTTGACGCTATGCAAGATGTACTCCACATGTCACAACTGAGGATATAATTGTGTGAATTTATGTATAACATCAACTATAGTGATTTGTACATTGTTGATGAAGTTTCATATTTTAGGTGGATGGTGGAGTTAAGAATTGATAAGACAATACCTTTTATAGAAATTGTTTTATTAGGTGTGTGTCCAGTGGTAGCATGAGAATCTTAAAGGGAGACCCTGGGAGTGGGAGAAACATATAGAAGCCCAACACCCTCATATTTTTAGTTGGATTTTTTATTTTTGGGATGTAAATATCTAAGGAGAGTATATTCGAACGTCCCTATTTTTATCCTATAAGTCTTTGGAATATTTTAGGAAATATTCTTGGAGCCAAGCACTAGGATGACATGAGGTTCTGAGGCCTAGTGAGCGTATGTGTTGACATAATAAAAATAATAAAAATATTATATCATGTGCATTCAATTTTCATGAAATAAAGGAATAAATCTCAAATGGAGTCTCATATGGGAAATATGAGATGTTTTTGAATCACAAATATGGGTTCTACCCTAGGACTGACATAATATTTGTCAATGTCTGGTGGTTAGTTTTAGAGTGGTCACGGGTTCAATATTAAATGATTAATTAATTAATTAATTTATTAATTTTTTATTTACCATCACCTTGCTCCATCTATATAATCCTAGTTATATCTAAATCATAGGGTTAGTGGAACAAACCTAAGGATTAAGAGGATATCATGGAGGAGCATTAGCAGACATTAAGATCGTGCTTGAACCATGTGGTACCACATGGATCGCCAAAGGAAACAATGTCTTTGGATCCTGCAAATGACAAAAACATTGAAACATTATTCATTGGTAAGATATGAAAAATTTAGGTAGAAAATTATTGTATTTGGACTTATCACTCTTTTTTCCCTATAATTAGTAAAAATTAATTATCCTAAAAGATTCATTCATATGTTGATCGTGTTATGAGAGTGTGATTTTATGTTATTAAAAATAGAAATTTTATATTAATCTGATTATTCCCTATTTTCTGATAACTATTTGAAAATGAATAGAGGCCAACACAAACAATGGACAAGGGTGTTTTTTCAAATTTATACCTTTGGGTTTCCCTCCCCATTTTATGTGCATTGATAATCAGTGTTTAATTTGGCCAGAAGTTTGACAAATACCCTATGAGTGATCATTTACAAATCATTCATTATTGTAACTGTAGAGACCCGAAGATTAACATACATGGACATTACATTACTTTTTCAGAATACTTAATACATAATAAAAACAAACACAAAAGGACCGTAATAGTTTAGTGTCTTTGGAAACTTGGAATACAATCTTCTAATCGTGGTGAAAGATCTTCAACATCTCCCATAAATATATTCTTCTTTTTTAAACCTAAATCCTTTCTTTATATCCTGGGGAAAAGAAAACATAAAAGGGTGAGCTCAAATGCCCAGTAAGGGTAATCAAAAGAAATATAAATCACATCATATTCATAAGAACATATCTGTTGGAAATCTTAACCTGCAAAAGAGATCATAATTTCATAACATGGGATAAATCATAGTAGTGAAATATAATCCCAATAATCATAACTTAAAACATGAAACTTTTTGGCATACACACATAATCATAGAGAATCATATCATAGTAGTCAAGACTCATTGCCAAGACTATCTTAGTGGACAAAGTCCATTTCTGAACCGAGTCACCCTCGTTTCAGTCTTGTTTCACTGAACCGGTATAACCTATCGTTCCAGCCATGTCTATCTCATTAGATATAAAATCTTTTCCCAATGCATTGGAGGGAGATATAGGTCCCACCCATCTCATAATGATACAATTATTATATGTTCCACAAAATCATAAATCATACATCATTGCATAACCCATGTAATAAAAATGGGAATCTTAAACATCGTGACGTCATAAAACAATTCATATAAGATAATGGAATTCATAAAAATAATACCATCACAACATAATCAAATCAGTGTAATAATAGGGATTGAAACAGAACCCTTTATTATCTTAGATGGAAAATAATTTTGATAAAACACTTGAACACCATTCTTGAGGAAAATATCCTTTCTACTTCAAAAACATTTTTCCTTTCTTAAAATGTCATACAATTTTAAACTAAAATAAGTTGATTAAAAATAAACATGAAAAATTTTAAAGGAATATTCTTGGAAATAATTTTTTTAAAAATCCATTCATGCCGTATAAGTTAAAAAAAACATTCTTCTCGTACTTTTTCTGAAAAGTCAAAAAAGTACCTCGTACGAAAAACGACAAAAATATTCATTTAATATCTTTTACTAAAAACTCACCAAAGGGTAAAATTGGATATAAACTATTTTAGAAGGATATAAGTATTACATATTGAGGAAACATGGATGTGGATGATAAAATACACCCCAGTAAATACCAAAGTATAAACAATCTCAGATAAAAATGAGATTGTGATATTTCCCTTACCTTAGGTACGATTTGCTTCATAAGTGTCCGAACCTCCTGTATAATGATTTAAATAATGCCATTGACTTATTCCAGTATCATAATCATTGTTATGATATCATATATGGTTCACTTATGACTTTATATTACCCGTTCTTTTGTAAATTCCATGTTAAAGAGCGTTTTGGGTAAAATCATTTCATTTATCGTAGGTGTTTGGACTTGTTGTTCTTGACATTATTATTACTTATATCATGATTTAATTACTTCCAGAATATAAAACATGATTTATATATCATATATATTCAGTATATATATATATATATATAATAGATAGATAAATGAAATGAAGCACACCGTTCATGGAGACGGTAGTCCGTACGTAGGCGTGAACACTGTTTTCCTTTCCTTATTGTCTTGAATGGAAGTAAGTAGACGACATAAATATATATACATAAATCCATTAGATTTAACATGTCATATATTTCATTATTATTCATTATATATAATTTATAATCATTCATGAATGGTTAATGTGGAGAATGAATCTCATCGCGTCGTGGAGACGGTAGTCCGTACGTACGCACGAGCGATGATATCATTCTCATGATCGTGAACTTGTGGTGAAGTGTATGTATACTATTTCAATATCAATATCACTTTATAATAATCATATATAGTTACTCATTACACCATTATACTCATCCAATTAAGGTGGTGGCGGAAAATAGATTACACCACGTCGTGGAGACGGTATTCCGTACGTACGCACGCGCGGTGATTTCCTTTTTCCGTAGGATGGATAGAAGGTTAATTAGAGTTGTTTCATATTTATAATTACATATCAGTATATAATAAATACTGATGTTATTACTTTATCATGAAACAACTAAATAATAAGAAGTTGAAGAAGAAAGAAATTGAAAAAGATCGGTAATGGATATTACCTCTTTTTGACGCGCCTTTTCATAACATCCACTTAAAGAACTAAGGATGGTCTTTGAAGATGACCAGGACCTCTAGGATGATACTAGGGAAGTGGAGAAGAGATTTTTTCAGGGTTTGGCCGAGCTTGAATGCTCAAATTGGTGTGAGGAGGAGAGGGAGGAGGTTCCCTTTTATAAGGGAGGAGAGGGGCACCTTAGGAAAATCAAAATATATTATTTTATATTAAGGTCAAATTCGGTTTATAATGGTTCCAAAGAGTCTTATTTCGAAGCTAAAGTGGGGATGGGTTGAAATCATCTCATCGAGTAGGATTTAGACAAGTTTAGGTTATTATTTTAACCATATCAATTAGATTTAACTCTAAGTTAAATAATTTAACTTTTACCGTGTCTTTTTGTTTTCTTACACTATATGGTTAATAAACATACTATATCAAGCAAAACGAACCCCAAGTTGTTTATTATTAATATATATAATCGTATCTAAGTCATTTGGCCGAACCTTAGATTTTTATGAATAAAATAACAATTAATAATATAATATTTGTTTTAAAAACTAATTTATGTCAATTTTGACACTATTTGGTACATGATTTTTATGAAATTCATAAGAGAATGATAAGTTCGAACCAAGTTACTTAAAGCAACAATAACATGTCATATTAACCTATTAAATTAGTTTAAGTCATAAAAAGTCTATAATTACATTTATTTGGGCATTTATAACATCAATTATGTCAATATTTCATTAATAAGACAATTACTCCATCATCTTTGTGTCATAATAAATAATAATTATTTAATCCCTAAAAATACTAAATAAATTTCTATGATGTAGATAATTTTATTAGATATCTGGATACTATTCATGTTTTAAGTTTCATAAAGTTTATCACTAAATTAAAATTATTATACTTCTAAGATTTAAGAAAGTGACATGTTGTCACATTCTTTGGTTTTAATAATAATTAAATTATTTTCATGGAAAAAAGTCTATAAAATGAATCTAATCCGACCCTTAGGTTATATGGGTCTACTTTTAGCCATCCAATAGGATTTTTCAAAGTGTTAGGGTAATTTTATAATCTTATATTTATCCTTAATTACCTGATTTACCTTTAACTATAGTAAATAAAATTTACCGTAGTTACTATTCACAATGCCCAAAAATAAAAAGTATCTTATTAACATAATTTGGACCCACTGATTCCAAATATGGAATCCATTTTTCCAAATTCAATACAAAAAAGATGCCTAAATTAAATTAAAATTAATCCCGTTGTCGAAAGAAAACAGGTTTTTCTTTAAAACATTGCAAAAGATTGAATTGATTTAACCTACGAATTCAAGGTAAAATCAATGCTAATGACATACATTATATTAAATGGTAAAAATATATTCTATTTATACTTTAAAACCATTCAATATTGTAATTTAACCACATAAGATATTACGATGAAAAAAAGTTGTTTTTAATTAAAATATAGTGTATTTTTACTATTCATTAAAATATGAAAGTTATCGGAAAAATATCAAAACTTTATCTAACGTAAATTTTTATATCCCGATTAAAAATAAGAATTTTATTTTCTCAAATTGAACTTATTAACATGTCAAAAACTAGATTTAAAGTGGTTGCTCCATCAAAAGGTGGCAAAACTGCATTTTTTGAAAAATACTTATTTTACCCGAAAAATTTATTTTGTACTTATACCATGTTTTAGAAAATGTGTAAGACGAATAATAATGATATAAGATTAAAAATTTAGTTAATACTATTCATAACGGCTAGTTCATAATAATATTATAATAATATATCGTTGTTTAGTAAAACTCAGTATTGCATACTACACACGCTATCGAGGAAGGTCGCGATTGCGTGTAACGCAAGTCAAGTCAAGGATGCATGTTGTGAAAGATCCTTTTGGTGTAGCGTATAACACAAGACATTAATGAAATTAAAAATAATATTTTTCATAAAATCTCGGGATGTTACATTCTACCCCTCTTAAAAGTAATTTCGCCCTCGAAATTCGTCGGGGTTATAAATGGTTTACTACTCGAAAGTTTCATTAATAGAAACCCACATCGTAAAAAGGAATACCAAAACTTGGCTTTAAAAACTATAGTATGAAACGTAACAGTTACCCAAATAAACTAATCACTAGGTTTCCACATAGGTGAAAATATGGATATGGAAGTAAAATCTGACCATCATGTTTTGATGGAGAGTTGTAGAGAACATGGCTATGGAAGATCCAGCAATCACAAGCCATAAATTTGTGATTATCTACGATGCCATTTGATTCATCGGATATAAGAGAACAAGGACAACAGTTTTGGTTTTCAATATCATTTCCCTAAAGTTTAAAATTTTGAATTAGAATAAATACTTGATTGATTTTGGTACAATCTCACTGTTGTTTGTGAATTGAACAATTTCCACTTCACCCCTTAAAGAAATGAAGTTGAATTTGTTATTCGTGATGTGTTAGCAGATCATGTGATAGAATGACAGGTCATTCAATCTCTGTCAAACAAAATGTTAGCAAAAGTTATAAGTCCATATTATGGTTAGATTAATCGTATATGGTTCCAAAAATGAACTTATACTTCATATATCATACCGCTTAATAAAATAAAACTAGTTTCTACTAAACAGGGACTTCCTGTAGGCCAGTGGTAGGCGATAAAGGCCA
This sequence comes from Viscum album, assembly GCA_963277665.1. Lineage (NCBI taxonomy): Eukaryota > Viridiplantae > Streptophyta > Magnoliopsida > Santalales > Viscaceae > Viscum > Viscum album. The sequence goes on from OY728162.1 coordinate 46,581,861, forward strand.
GCCGCACTTTGGTTGTGGGTTTGATTCCCACAGCCTTGTCTGACGCGATGGGCTGTCGCCCGTCCTGCAAGTTGTCCTTTTTCTAAACCAATAATACTATAACAACCCATCAATAATATCAATAAAACTTCTATCCTTAAACAATACTAACTTATGTCCAACATAATACATTCCAATCTTTAGGCTTATCAATAATACTGCAGTCCACTCTCATAATATAGTGAAAATGATTACCAGATATTTGATACCATCTTTGATCCCCATATATCATAAGATATGTCTTGTTGGTCACATTCCAAACATTCGAAGGCCTTAATCATGTATTCTCTTGAATACCCATTAAACCATAGTGAAAACATGAATGCAGTTAAAAGTTAACACTTTCCACATACCAAAATCCTCAAAATTATATATACTCAAACCATGATATCACTTAGTCCATATATCAATCATGAGCTCATGAATACTGTTAAACATTTCATTTTCTCATTTTCCCTTCATTATGCGCATATCATCTTATTTCCAAAAATATCTCAATCACTTTGAATACCACATTAGACCAATACATAAATATTCCAATACTCCATGATACAACATTATTTTGGAATCCCATTACATAAACACTTATTCATTCCACCACATCATTGTCATATTAATCATCGCCAATAGTGATTGCATGTAACTTCCCTTTGTCCTTTGCCTTAAGCAGTTTCTCATGTCGATCATCACTAAACCTTGGATTAGGGAATTTATTAGAATAATGCCCCATTTCCTTGCACTTGAATCATTTAAGTGTTGGTGGTGTGTTCTCTGCAGTGTTTGCTTTATTCACATCATTAGAAACCCTTTTTCCATTACTTCGACACTAAGATGCTCGATGACCTTATTTTCCACACTTAAAACATTTTCTAGTCCCTTTAAGAAAATCTCCACCATGCTTCTTTCCACACTTTGTGGATAAGGAAACATTCATCTTCTTTTCACCATTATTCTGAGATTTCTCCTTGAACTCCATCATTCGTTTCTAGTCAAAACCATGAGATGTATATGTAACACCAACTTCCATTTCTACCTTGATAGCACAACACACAATTTCTTCATATCTACTAAAGTCTCTTATAGCTAATGCCCTTCGAAGACTTGGTTTTAAGCCACTGAAAAATCGATCAACTTTACATTCAGGTTGGATGATAATGCCAGATGCATACCTTGCAAGTCTTATAAAATTCGTTTCGTATATACCAACAGATTCATCATCCTTCTACTTAAAATCAAGAAACTCCTTTTCCATATTTGATCGAAGAATACGAGGGAAGTACTTACTGAAAAACAAGTTCTTGAACTCATCCCATTCCATGGACTCAATTTCATCTCTTGGCCTCGTATTCCTGATAAGATTCCACCATTGATCAGCTTCAGCTTCCAAACGATATACTGCTAAGATGACTTTATCATGTTCAGAACATTGAAGAACTGAAAATATCTTTTCAGTGGTACTGATCCATTGCTCAGCAACAAGTGGATCAGAAGACCCACTGAAAGAAGGTGGATGTTGCCTCATAAAGGACTCAATAGAATATTGTTCCCTTATCTGCTCATTTGGAAGTCCAGAATGATTCATAGCTTGTGTAAGTATAGCAATAAGATTTTGCACTCCATCTCCCATAACACTTGATTGTTCAGGAGGACAATCATTGCATTTTCCATTACAGTGATCAACACGGTTCCTTCGGGTTCCAGCCATCGTCAAAAACCTAAAAAGAATAGTGTGAGAGGCAAAAAATAATTCTAGGGAAAACAACATAGTAAAGGGGGAGTACCCTTAATATCTAACATCTTAGGATAAATTCTAAGATCATTACTATAGTTCTAGGACTATATCCTATATGTATACTTATCCTTAGGGACATCCCTAGACATACGTTAGTAATATCTCTAGGGATCTCACTAACGTTTTCGCATCCTAGTTTCCAAAGGTTGACTAAACCTATCCTCTGATACCAACTGTAGAGACCTGAAGATTAACGTACATGGACATTACATTACTTTTGCGGAATACTTAATACATAAGAAAAACAAACACACAAGTACCGTAATAGTTTAGTGTCTTTGGAAACATAGAATACAATCTTCTAATCGTGGTGAAAGATCTTCAACATCTCCCATAAAGATCTTCTTATTTTTTAAACCTAAATCTTTTCTTTATATCCTGGGGAAAATAAAACATAAAAGGGTGAGATCAAATTCTCAGTAAGGGTAAACAAAAGAAATATCAATCACATCCTATTCATAAGAACATATCTGTTGGAAATCTTAACCTGAAAAAGAGATCATAATTTCATAACATGGGATAAATCATAGTAGTGAAATGTAATCCCAATAATCATAAATTAAAACTTGAAACTTTGTGGCATACACACATAATCATATAGAATCATATCTTATTAGTCAAGACTCATTGCCAAGACTATCTTAGTGGAAAAAGTCCATTTATGAACCGAGTCACCCTCGTTTCAGTCCTGTTTCACTGAATTGGTATAACCTACCGTTCCAGCCATGTCTATCTCATGAGATATAAAATATTTTCCCAATGAATTGGAGGGAGATATAGGTCCCACCCATCTCATAATGATACAATTCTTATGTGTGCCACAAAATCATAAATCATACATCATTGCATAACCCATGTAATAAAAATGGGAATCTTAAACATCGTGACATCATAAAACAATTCATATAAGATAAAGGAATTCATAAAAATAATTCCATCACAACATAATAAAATCAATGTAATAATAGGGATAGAAACAGAACCCTTTATTATCTTAGATGGAAAATAATTTTGATAAAACACTTGAACACCATTCTTGAGGAAAATATCATTTCTACTTCAATTTTTTTTCCTTTCTTAAAATGTTATACAATTTTAAACTAAAATAAGTTGATTAAAAATAAACATGAAAAATTGTAAAGGAATATTCTTGGAAATAATTTTTTTAAAAATCCATTCATGTCGTATAAGTTAAAAAAAACATTCTTCTCGTACTTTTTCGGAAAAGTCAAAAAAGTACCTCGTACGAAAAACGACAAAAGATTCATTTCATATCTTTTACTAAAAACTCACCGAAGGGTAAAATTGGATATAAACTATTTTAGAAGGATATAAGTATTACATATTGAGTAAACATGGATGTGGATGATAAAATACACACCAGTAAATACCAAAGTATAAACAATCTCGGATAAAAATGAGATTGTGATATTTCCCTTACCTTAGGTCCGATTTGGTTCGTAAGTGTCCGAACCTCCTGTATAATGATTTAAATAATGTCATTGAATTATTCCAGAATCATACTCATTGTTATGATATCATATATGGTTCACTTATGACTTTATATTACCCGTTCTTTTGTAAATTCCATGTTAAAGAGCGTTTTGGGTAAAATTATTTCATTTATCGTAGGTGTTTGGACTTGTTGTTCTTGACATTATTATTACTTATATCATGATTTAATTACTTACAGAATATAAAACATGATTTATATATCATATATATTCAGTATATATATATATTAGATAGATAAATGAAATGAAACACACCGTTCATGGAGACGGTAGTCCGTACGTACGCATGAACGCTGTTTTCCATTTCCTTATTGTCTTGAATGGAAGTAAGTAGATGACATATATATATACATAAATCCAGTAGATTTAACAAGTCATATATTTCATTATTATTCATTACATATACTTTATAATCATTCATGAATGGTTAATGTGGAGAATGAATCTCATCGCGTCGTGGAGACGGTAGTCCGTACGTACGCACGAGCGATGATATCGTTCTCATGATCGTGAACTTGTGTTGAAGTGTATGTATACTATTTCAGTATCAATATCAATTTATAATAATTATATATAGTTACTCATTACACCATTATACCCATCCAATTTAGGTGGTGGCGGAAAATAGATTACACCATGGCGTGGAGACGGTATTCCGTACGTACGCACGCGCGATGATTTCCTTTTTCTGTAGGATGGATAGAATGTTAATTAGAGTTGTTTAATATTTATAATAACATATCAGTATATAAGAAATACTTATGTTATTAATTTATCATGAAACAACTAAAGAAGAAGAAGTTGAAGAAGAAAGAAATTGAAAAAGATCGGTAATGGATATTACCTCTTTTTGACGTGCCTTTTCTTAACCTCCACTTAAAGAACTAAGGATGGTCTTTGAAGAAGACCAGGACCTCTAGGATGATACTAGGGAAGTGGAGAAGAGATTTTTTCATGGGTTGGCCGATCTTTAATGCTCAAATTGGTGTGAGGAGGAGAGGGAGGAGGTGCCCTTTTATAAGGGAGGAGAGGGGCACCTTAGGAAAATCTCAAAATATTATTTAATATTAATGTCAAATTCGGTTTATAATGGTTACAAAGGGTCTTATTTCGAAGCTAAAGTGGAGATGGGTCAAAATACTCTCATACAATAGGATTTAGAAAAGTTTAGGTTAATATTTTAACCTTATCAATTAGATTTAACTCTATGTTAAATAATTTAACTTTTACCGTGTCTTTTTGTTTTCTTACACTATATGGTTAATAAAATTACTATATCAATCCAAAAGAACCCCAAGTTGTTTATTATTAATATATTTAATCTTATATAAGTCATTTGGACGAACAGTAGATTTTTAGGAATAAAATAACAATTAATAATATAATATTTGTTTTAAAAACTAATTTATGTCAATTTTGACACTATTTGGTACATAATTTTTATGAAATTCATAAGAGAATGATAAGTTCGAACCAAGTTACTTAAATCAACAATAACATGTCATATTAACCTATAAAATTAGTATAAGTCATAAAAAGTCTCAAATTACATTTATTTGTGCATTTATAACATCAATTATGTCAATATTTTATTAATAAGACAATTACTGCATCATCTTTGTGTCATAATAAATGATAATTATTTAATCCCTAAAAATTATAAATAAATTCCTATGATGTATATAATTGTATTATATTTCTGGAGAATATTTACGTTCAAAGTTTCATGAAGTTTATCACTAAATTAAAATTATTATACTTATAAGATTTAAGAAAGTGACATGTTGTCACATTCTTTGGTTTTTAATAATAATTAAATTATTTTCATGGAAAAAAGTCTATAAAATGAATCTAATCCGACCCTTAGGTTATATGGGTCTACTTTTATCCATAAAATATGATTTTTCCAAGTGTTAGGGTAATTTTATAATCTTATATTTACCCTTAATTACCCGATTTACCTTTAACTATAGTAAATACAATTTACCGTAGTTACTATTCACAATGCCCAAAAATAAAAAGTAGCTTATTAACATAATTTGGACCCACTAATTCCAAATATTTAATCCATTTTTTCAAATTCAATACACAAAATATGCAGAAATTAAATTAAAATTAATCCCGTTGTCGAAAGAAAACGAGTTTTTCTTTAAAACATTGCAAAAGATTGAATTGATTTAACCTACGAATTGAAGGTAAAATCAATGCTAATAACATAAATTATATTAAATGGTAAAAATATATTCTATTTATAATTTAAAACCATTAAATATTATAATTTAACCACATAATATATTACGATGAAAAAAAGTTGTTTTTAATTAAAATATAGCGTGTTTTTACTATTCATTAAAATATGAAATTTATCGGAAAAATATCAAAACTTTATCTAACGTAAATTTTTATATCTTGAATCAAAAGAAGAATTTTATTTTTTCAAATTGAACTTATAAACATGTCAAAAACTATATTTAATGTGGGTGCGCCATCAAAAGGTGACAAAACTGTATTTTTTGAAAAATACTTATTTTACCCGAAAAATTTATTTTTTACTTATACCATGTTTTAGAAAATGTGTAAGATGAATAATAATGTTATAAGATTAAAAATTTAGTTAATACTATTCATAAAGGCTAGTTCATAATAAAATTATAATAATATATCGTTGTTTAGTAAAACTCGGTATTGCGTACTACACACGCTATCGAGGAAGGTCGTGATTGCGTGTAATGCAAGGCAAGTCAAGGATGCGTGTTGTGCAAGCTACTTTTGGTGTAGCGTATAACACAAGAAATTAATGAAATTAAAAAAATATTTTTCATAATATCTTGGGATGTTACAGTAACGAATCATCAATGTGGTTTTATTAGAGATATATATGTTATGGTGGTGCTGTATGATGATAGGGGATTTATTAGGATCAGATTTATTGATCCCCATTTTCAGTTTGGTATGTTTGGATGACATAGTGCAATGAGGACCGTATCCCAAGAAGAGGATGTGGCCGAAAACATGTCATCTGTGATTGAATAATATATTAACCCAAAATCCACCTTTTCTAGATGTTATTAGTGAATAATTGAATGATTAAGAAATAGGCAGAAACATATGATAGTTCATTGGAAAATGAAAAAATTCCAACTACATGACATGTAGTCCTAAGAAAAAACTCCATGTAGGCCACTTACAAAACCGGGGTTTACATGAATAGATAGGTATTATATGTCATGAAAAAAATTTCACACATCATGTGACCTAGTACTATCATATCTACAAGAATCCTAGATGGTAAAAATACACATACATGGCTACACACATGAGTACAATGAGAGTACATGGGAACAAACTTGTACACAAATACGACTACGTAGAGAGTCATGAAAAAAGTACCCGGGAATGACTCGGTACTCAGAAATGTATAGGTATATAAGCACAACCATAGTATATGGGAATATAACAAAGTACACAGGCATTCCAAAATGTATATGGGCATAGCCTGGTTGCACATAGATTATTTTCCTGACCTCTACATGTTGTATATACTAAAAGGACATGCCATGTATATGGGAGAATACATTCCATATGAGATGGTGAGACATGGGAAGACATGGTGAAAACCAGACATACCATGTTTACCCAGTCCACATCATGTAGTGAAATGAAATTCCCAACATTGGATGGTGATCCTATATATGGGTTAGTCTCATATACAGTTTTCATGAATCCCTCCATGACTCTCAGGTTGGAATCCTATATCATATTTTTTCCTGAGGGGGGATTTTTGTGAACTCCACGACCAACTTACATTGTAGTATAATCCCCAAATTAGAGATTTACTCTATATTGGGTTTGTGGTGTCACACATGAGACATGTTTGTGATACCCTATTTATGTATCGAACAAATTTGAGTTCTAGTGAGTAATTATTATTTGGATATTCCTAATGAGCATGAATTCATGGATGGGCATCTGTAGATGAATAGCTTGTGGAGTGGATTATCCATGATGAGAGTTACCTAAAAGCTTCAAGAAGTATCTTATTACCACCATTATGGTTGAGACCTCTTGAGAATGGGAGTATGTTATGAGTATATTTGGGATATATCCCTTAATTTTATGTCTCGTATTCTAATTCATATAGCCCTTGTGATGATGAAATAACTACTCATGGTGCTTCATTTTTGGGGATTTTGATTTTTCCTACTCTGTATTTCTAAACTAACCCCTACATGGGCTCTTCCCACACATTTAGTGTCTTATGAAAATTAAAACACTTTTTTTGGAGTCCTTGGAGGTACAAGAGAAGGAATAACATAGTTTGGGATAGAGAAACTGTATTTTTAAGAATGTTTAATTTGATTTAATTCCACTCATTCTCAGTAGGTAGGAATATTTTTTAGTTTTAGTTGGCCTTTTTTTTGGCTCGTTAACATTTCAAGTACAATTTTCATACTGTAATTAAAGGATGGATATTATCCATGCATGGTTTTATTAACTATACTTTACATTTTAGTAATATATGAGTATTTAGATATGAGTGCATGGGTACATATACTTAGTCTTAGGCCTCGAATGATTGAGATATGCCTACTAAGCATTGGTCTCCATCCCCTAGCCAAATATTGGTTGGCTTTGGGTGTCACACTCAGCTTAATACTAATCAATAGGGCCCTATGGGCCGGTTCATGATAAGAAAATATTAAAGATGAGTGATCATACTATCATTCACACAAATCATCATGGAACAAATCTATATGATCCTCTAGAACAATAATAATAGGGGCTAATGGATGGATACACTCACATTCTAAGATCTAAAGAAGGATGACACATCTTCCAATATCATTATAATATCATTAGAATATAGTAAAAAATGATATAGATCTGAATTAATGTTATATAGATTCCAATATTTATGTCGAAATCTCAATGAATTGTATTATCATCCACAAATACATCATGTATACATTCATACTAGAGTGATAAGCACACACTATCCCTCCAATGAGCCATAATAGACACACATGTGTGTGATTCATTATAGTATTATCATTAGAATCATAATGTAAATGTGGAAGTTCATGTAATGTCATCTCATAAATAGATTATTTTCACCTATATCTATTCCATTATCCTTAATGTCTAGGAGTAGTAATAGATGTACACAGTCTTGATAGTCTGTACTAATGGGTCCTATAACTTCATCCTCATGAATAAGAATACCACACATAAATGAAACATCAAATAAGGCGATGGTTATCTATCTATATATCTCTCTATCTTTGTAAAGTGGAATGTGTGAGTCTCAGATATCCATCTCTCAGTGAGGGAAACAATGGTATGATGGTTAATAAATATATAATAAGATACAATGAGCATATAAAAAACAACCCATCATATATAATAGATAATAATAGGTGGTGTTAGAATGTGATTATAGTTGTGCACCCTACACACATATACCCATCGAACCTCATGGCCAGCTAGAACCTCACATGAAACATTTATACACTGCTCGGTGATAAGAGTTTCATCCACCATATAAATTCATACGAATAAATAACTATTAATTAAACTATTAATAAATATTTTTTCCATACTGATTACATATTTAAAAATATTTTTTTTCTAAATATGTTTTCATATTTATTATTACATTTGATTTATTATAAGTAAATATAATAAAATATGTATATATTTAATTAAAAAAACACTAAAATAAAAAATAATTTAAATTTTAAACACTATAATATCCACATGACTGTAAAACCTATGAATAAATATCATCTCCAACGAAAAATAAAATAAAAGAAAACCTCCCTCAAATGAGGTTGAAATTCCATCAAATGTTCAAAAATTAGGGTACCCAAAAAAACAATTTTAGAGTCCTTCTGGAAATTTTCTAGCCTCTAAAAATGTTCTAATAAGATTCACCAATTCCCCACATTGTAGATATTTTTGAAAACAATGATTTCATATGTGGTAGATCCCAAATGAACAACCTAATCAAAATTTAGGTTTTTTTAAATTGAAGTCATGTTTTAAACTTATATTAGATCATTCAATAATACATGAAATTATTATACATCCAATTGTTATTAAATGAATATTAATCAATAATAATTAAAAATATTTATTTAACTATTATATTTAATTATTTTATATAATGTTTTCAAGAAATATGATCTATATTGACTGTAAATGGATTTATAGTATTATATATATCATTCTTCATAAGATATATTATATTTTTATTCTATTTAATTCTAAAATTATTTTGAGTTTAGATAAGTTACCTTGTAATCAACATTGATTTTTATGTATTTATTCAACATGGTTATCATTATAATTTTTCAGAACAATGGCCACTTCAACAAGTATTTTATTTAATCCTATCATTTTTTTGACATCAATATCCTATGCTTGGATCTGAATATATTAAGACTTATTTTATTATTTTTATTTCACATCCAATTATTTGTCATGTGGAGAACATCTGATTTTTTACATCCTGTAATTTATATATCATCCGTAGATACAACATCAATTGGCATGTCAGGTTCATCACTCATTTCTATGTCATTAATGAATGAGTAAATATTCTCACCATATGATTCATATAAAATAAATTAGATCATTTTTTATTACATTTAAATGAATCACACTCTTTCTATATACACTTCCATGCCAAGGGATTCAAATTTTCTTCTTCTACATATTTTATGTTAATCCGTTTTCCATGGTATATCGATTTAGAAGAAAATTTAATCATCAATTTAAACAATTGAGTAAAACTAGTTAGAGAAAACATATCAAATAAAATAAAGCAACCATATTATATTAATTGTTAGGACCAAATGGAGCTTATTTTCCCTGATAGGTGGGGGAGAAATAGGGTAGAGATATTATTTTCAATGTTTTCCCCCCACTATATCATGAACTCTTTATTATGAGGTTCACTTGTTATTCTCAATAGTTTTTATATTGATATTATCTTTACAAAATTTATATGATCATGATGTAAAAAAATAAAATCAAGAATAAAATAAGAAGAAAAATATATTTTTAATTGGTTCACCACTCTGTTCGAGTCGAATGAGCATGAATCCAATAGTTTGTTGGTGAAGAAAAATCTCTATGAACAATAATTTTTGGTTTAGGCTATGTCACTAATTCCTTGGTTCACTAACCTTACAGAATTTGAGGTAGATAAACTATATACCTAGGATAATTCTCTCACAATTACCTTAAATTATAATTACTTTTAATGGAACACAAAGTTTAAATAAGGACAATTAAAAATATCATATATTTTTTATAGTTTTAATTAATTTAATATAGTTTCATTTGAACTTTATATGATCCATCTCAGCTTTTTTATGAAAAACCCCTTGAGAATCACATTTCCATGAGATATCATGGAAAATCCTCATCACATTGGTAGTTTATTGAAGATATTTTAAGTCATATAATTTATAGAATGAGTCTATAAATACCTTCACTTTATGGAATGTTGTACTTACTACTTCCTTTAAATTTATCAGATATAGAAATGAATAAACTGGTTCTACAAAACATTTTAATGTGTTGAAGATACTTTTTCTTATTATTCTTCTAAATTTATATTTGACAATTATAATATTCACATGGTACCCTCAACATGTATCTCCTTGTATAAGACCCTAACATGTAACCTTTTCACAAGACCCCTTCATGTGACCCCACTGCAAGACTCCTTAGCAAGACCCCTCCATGAGACCTCTCAATTAGACTCTTCTGAAATAGTCATCATTGATAATTCTCCATGAGAATCCTCCATGGGACTCATCCATGAAACTCTTCTACTACACTCATCACTATGATTATTCTATGAGACTCCTATATTTGGCATATTTCTATTAACAGAAATCGTATGACTCTAAAACAAGACCTTGTTTAGGTTACAAGGATCATTTGTTACAAACATGTCATCTTATACACCCAGTGAAATCATCCATTCATAATATAACATCTCGAAACAAATTTATGAGATCTATATGAAAGACCATCTTCTAATTATTTAGATCTTTTGACTCGAGTGTAAGTTCTTGTTCTGGTCATGGGAAATAACTTTATTCCAATCAAACCAATTAAGAGAACTTCTATGACCACTTAAGGAAGTTTTATGGGTATTTAAAGGCATAAATCCGCCACATTAAATCCAAAAAATGTTTTTAGATGTATTTTCTACCACCTCATAAACCGACCATATATGAATCACATGACCCAATCATGATATCTATAGAAAATCTCATAGTAGTCAGCAACATTTCCTTCTTATGCTTCACACAATCCCATCACGAGATCCAAAGACATTCATACACTCTACGCATGATCCCATCATAATATCCAAAGATAATCATGCTACTAGAAACCTTGTAATACATCACATTTTGTGTAATAATCTTGATATCTAAAGACCATCATGAACACTTCATGTGATCGCATAAAAATATTCAAAAGACAATCAAGGATTCACATGATTTTTAGTAAAAACAAGATATTTATATCATGTATAACCTCTCTATCTTTTTATGCCTCATGTGATCTCATCTTGATATCCCTTAATAGTAATTTGATATATTCAAGTGAATTGTGTGATATCTTCATGTGATCCCCTAAAAATCATGTGGTGCCTTTAGGTGATTCACATGATTTGAACAAGAGATCCTATTATAATCACATGAATCACGTGTTGTGATTAAATGATATCCTTCAAATCGAGAAATATCAAGTTACAAATTTCCAATTTGTAAATAAAACACACAATGTGTTATCCCTTAGGTATTACATGATTTGGCATGCTCTATTTTCACAATTCATTCTCTCCCCACATGGATCTCAATATTTTATCACATGATATAGAGACCTAGCCTTTTCATACAATAATTTGACATAATTTTAATGATAAAGAACATAAAAATTTACACCAATAGGATCCAAAGGTTTACTATCTTGGAAAAACTAGGACCATTAATTCCTTTTATAACATAATACATAAACATTTATTCAATTCCATCTTCTCTAACTTCTTGTTGGATCTTGACTTATCCTCAGTACATGTAGTCACCTAAGGATATACATCAAAAAAGGGGTGAGCTAAAAGCCCAATAATAGGATAGATATGAACTATATAAAAATAGGTGATCATAATAATAACATAGGAAAATGATCATGAACATCAGAGGAATCATTAATCAAAGACATCAAATTTTATAATGCATAAAAAATGAAATGTCATATCTTAGTGGTTAACTACCACACATAGTTGTGAAAAATACTAGAATCATGTTCACACATAAATTCAAATTAATCCATGAGATTAATCACATTACCCAATTAATTGGAGTGATGTATAATTCTAGGTTCACCCGTCACATTAAAATATTCATATTGCACTATATAATTCTGGGCGCACCCGTCACATCATAACATTATCATTATTTTAGACGCCACAAAAAACATATATAAAAAATGAACATAACTAACCCATGGAAAGTAATGGTTTTCACATAATAAATCATACTTTAACAATCATATGGTCCCATAAATAGAGATGTAAAATCATTTTTGACACATAACCATTAACCCTGAATTAAGAGTGAAAAAATAATAAATAAGTAAGAAGGGTGTGTTTATTTAAAGGAAGTGTTATTTTGGAAAACATTTGGTTTTTCATAAAATAAATTAGATAACATGTATATAACATAAAAGGTAATATAATGATGAAAAAATGATTTTTATGGAGCAACCATACCAAAATGGAGTGAATGTGGGAGAACCTGAAGAAGGAATGTTGGGTTCTAGAATTTCCCCTTACCTTGTATCCGAACGCTTTTTTCACTTGAATGTCCCATATAATAACATTATATTAATTAATTAACAATTAAAAAACCTTTTTACATAAATATGGTTCATTATGGGTTCATTAAGTTATTTTATGGGCCTTTTTATGAGTTATAGGGTTTAAATCCATTGTCCGGGAATGTTCGTTTTTATGGTTTTCTTGAACGGTTCACTTGTATTCGTAAATAGAGGATCACGTAGAAAATGGGAAAAAATAGAAATGATACTACATATAATAAATGATATTTCAGGAATTTAAATTATCTTATAATTTATTATTATGTATACCAAGTAGAAGAATCATTAGTTAAAATTTAATGATGATTGTTTGGGTTAATTCAGGCGGGTTTTCATCCACAACAAACTTGTTTCTTTTAATCATTTAGTAATATTTATAGAAGTTAGTTCCAGAAAATTAAATAGGATATAATACATATAACATAATCTGGTTCAACAATAATTTTTTTTCATGACCCAATGTCAAGGTGGAAGATAAAATTGAAAACATGTCATTATTTAACGTGATAAATTAACCCCACACGAACAAATTTTCCTTTCAAAAATAAATAGAAGAGTAAAAGGGTGTTGGATGATATAATATACAATTAGTATCATAAAATTAAAGAATATGTATAATAATGGAGTTACCATACAACATGGAAAAATATATTCTGAGGGATAATAATAAAAGAACATGAAGCTGAAAGGAAATTAATGGAAAGAGAGAGAGAGGGAAATTACCTCTTGAATACTCCTCTTGAGATCCTCTTTCAGGCACATAGGATTAGTATTTTGATGAGACCAGAAGCTATTGGATGTGGGGGATGGTATAGAGAAGATGTTGGGTTAGAGTTGACACAAATCTAGATTCTTTAGAGGTGTGAGGAAATGAGGGTGTGAATGGTGGTATTTATAGCGAAGGGGAGAGGGGATTTCTCAATATTAAATTAATTAATTTATTATTTATCCACAAGACAAGTAATAATGAGTCTTGAATGAATAAATATAGTAATTTTATCATGTGAATCCTAACCAATTGGTACTACATCAGTAGAACATCACACATGACTCTATAATTAGTGTATTAGCTTATTTTGTAAATTATGGAATTTCACTATTCATAAAAATTCAAGTATTTCAGAAAAATCCAAAAAATTCACACTAATTTATTTTCAATTTTTAGAATAAAAAAATGAATTCCATTTTTTAAAAATAATTTTCAAAATATTATTAATTTAATTTTTAATTAAAATCAACATTTACTTTAAAAATACAGTATTTCCAATCTTAACTGTTTTTATAATGCTTTCATAAATTACATAAGGTCTTATAATGTTTTCTTAAATACATAAGACATAAAACTGTTAATGAAAATATTTTAGGAAAATAAATATATTTTTTAAATAAAATAATTAATTATATTAAATTATTTATGACTTATATAATAAAAATATTTTTACTCATATCAAATTGTCCCTTATAATATACCTAATGTTTATTTAATCTTTCAAGGGTAAGGTTAGTATTATTTTGGATGATTTACTGTTCATAATGGTCTTATTACTATTCATAAGGTAGGTTACTATTAATAAATATGGATTACTATTCAGAAAATGATATGTTTTCCTTATCGGACTCTAAATATCTTACTAATCGCAATTGTGTATGTCAGATTTTTAAAATTCCAACTATAGAAGTGGAAAAATTATGTTTAATGGCCACATAATATTTAGTATCATTATATTTCATTGTGTTTCTTAATGAAATTATACTATAAAGAATAGTTATATAAAGTAAATTCCATTGACAAAACTTAGGGTCATTACATTCTTCCCCCCTTATGAATTTTTTCCCTCAAAATTTCATTTTACATAAACAGGTGAGGGAACTTCCCCTTCATTGACTCGTCCAGTTTCGAAGTAGCTTATTAACACATATGGTTTCTCCAAAACACTTTGACATGGTGAGTTTTCTTATTGCGAGAACCTTATCTCTTTAGTCCATAATCTCTCTGGCTGCTCATCATAAGGTAGATCATCTTCCAACTGCACCACCTCTGAGTTCAATACATGTGAGGGATCATGTATACACTTCCTCAGGAGTGATACATGAAAAAAACATTAACATGAGCCATATTCAGTGGAAGTGATAGTCGATAGGACACAAATCCTATGTAGTCAACGATCTCAAAGGGGACAATGTACCATGGTCTTATCTTCCCTTTCTTTCCAAACCGCATGACTCTCTCCCATAGTTATATTCCAAGGAAGACTTTATCTCAAACGTTGACCTCCAAGTCCCTTTAACGGTTTTTAGTATATATCTTTTTCCAACTTTGAGCAGCTTTGATGGGTTTCTGGATTAATTGAACCTTCTCTATCATCTCTTGCACAAGATCAGGTCCATGTAGCTTTCTTTCTCCAACTTCATCCCAACAGGTTGGGTTTCTACATCGCTTTCTGTACAAAGCATCATATGGAGCCATATGAATAACCGAGTGGAAGCTATTGTTGTATGAGAACTCAACCAATGTGAGATGATGATGCCATCCACCTTTGAATTATAGAGATCAGTCACTTAGAATATCTTCAAGCTTCTAAATTGTCCTTTCAGATTGGCCATCTGTTTGGGGGTGATGGCTCATACTAAAATTTAATTCATTACTCAAAGCATATTGATGAATTCTGCAAAATTTTTATGTGAAACTTGGATCATAATCAGAGAATATCAAGAGTATACCATCTTATTGTCTCACCACTTCCATTACATATATATTTTCAAGTTTTCAAGAGATAGGTCTTATCGAATAGCGATAAAATGGGAAGTCCTGTTGAGTCGGTCAACCACAACCCATATTGTATTATTTCCCTTTGATGTCTTTGGGAGACTCGTGACAAAGTCCATAGTGACATTATCTAATTTCCACATGGGTAAAGGAAATGGATACATCATCCCTTTGGAATTGTTTCTCTACTTTAACATTATGACATACCATGCACCTTGAGATATATTCCGCAATCTTATTCTTAATGTTAACCTGCCAGAAGTGTTCTCAGAGATCACAATACAACTTTGTACTCCCAGGATGGATAGATAATGTTGAGATATGTGAATTGTATAATAGCTCCTTCTTTATCTCAGGTGATGAAGGCACAAAAAGCTACTTCCCAAATCGAATCACACCATCATCGACAATATGGGACTCATGTAGCTTCTATTCCATTACTGAATTCACCATCTTTTGTAACTCCAAAACACCCCTTTGTGCCTCCTTAATCATATCTCGGAAAGGTGGTTGCACAATCCTTTGGGAAAGGTTGTATGTATCCCCTAGCCTTATGATTTCCAAATCCATCCTTTTCATATCCAAGAAGATAGGGTCATTCTCAATCAACAACATGGATAGAGTGAAAAGTTCTTTTCTACTTAGAGCATTAACTACCTTGTTCACCTTTCTAGGATGATAATTAATAGATCTCTCATAGTCCTTGATTAGATCTAACCATCTCCTTTGATGCATGTTTAGATCCTTTTGTGTGAATATATACTTTAGGCTATTGTAGTCGGAGTATATGTCCCAATTCTCACCATAAAGGCAATTCCGCCATATTTTCATGGAAAAAATCATAGCTTCCAGATCTCTATCATGCGTTGGTAGTTCTAATCCTGGATCATCAACTTCCACGAGGCGTAGGCTATCATAGTGTCATTTTTCTTGAGCACACAACCCAATACATTCTTTGAAGGATCACTGTATATTACAAAAGATTTTCCTCTTTTAGGTAATGTGCATAAAAGTGAAATGATCATTATTCTCTTTAGAACCTTGATTCTTTCCACGCATTCTTCTGTCCATACATAATTTACCCCTTTTCTTGTTAACATAGTTAGCTGTCTTGTCAATTGTGAGAAATTTCTCACAAAATGTCGGTAGTACCCCGGTAATCCATGAAAACTACAAATTTCTGTGAAACTAGATGACCTAGTCCATTCCTCACTCGCCTTTGTTTTTGAAGGGTCCATAGAAATTCCCTCACTTGTGATCACATGTCCTAAAAAACAAGACTTGCTTCATCTAAATTTCACAATTTCTGAACTTGGAGAACAACATCTCCTTTCTCTATGTCACCAACACAAGTTATAGATGTTCTTCATGTTCCTAATTACTCTTGGAGTATATGAGAATATCATCGATAAACACTACCAAAAAATTGTTTATGTAATTTCTAAAGACACTATTCATCAAATCCATGAAGATTATAGTGAACTTTTTAAGTCTGATGGTCATCAACAAAAAATCATAGTGCCCACACCTTGTAAGAAAGGTAGTATTCTGAATATCTTTCTTCTTCACCTTTATCTAATGATATCCAAAATGAAGATCCACCTTTTATAAGTATTCATATCCTCTTAACTGATCAAACAAGTTTTCAATCCTTGGAATAAGATATTTTTTCCTTATGGCGATCTTGTTGAGTTCCTGATAATTGATATACAACTGCATTGTTCCATCCTTATACTTCACTAAGAGAACTGGTGAACCCAAGGTGATGCACAATGTCATATAAACCCTTTGTCCAAATTCTCTTTCATCTGCTTCTTTAACTCCTCCAGTTCGATAGGAGCCATCCTATATAGGCCAAATAGATCTTTCCCCATTTTCAAAAAGCTGCTTTAAGGGTAAGCGGGAAGCCTTACATATCAGCAGTGCCAGAATCCACAAAAGTCAAATTAGAAAAAAAAAATTCAAAAAGAATCATCACCAATTTCGGTTCCCATGAATCACAAGTCACACACCTGCCTTGAGTCACACTCCAAAAACATGGAAAATCCTATAGCTCCTCATCATCACCACAACAGAAGAGTCCCACCAGTGAATCAAACCATCAAAACACCATCCATCAGGCCAAACCACATCATGTCATCACCAAATCCAAAATTCCCAGGACATCAAAACAACCATCCAAAATAGAAAACAGTTGTAGAAATGAAGAACCGCATTACATGATCTCCTCCAAACAAGACGAACACCTATGCATAAAACATAAACAAACCTAATACTGGGAAATCAACCACTGAATAACACCTATTCATAAAACATAAACAAACATAACACTAGGAGTAGCTCTGGGTATGAGTTCTATTTAGAACTCTACCTCACAATATGGGGGAAGTATGAGTAACTCTTAGGTAAATTCATTACCGTATTCCCTCAAAATGAAAATTTCTGCATGGTTGGAAGTTTCCTTTGACTGAAACATTTGGGTGAGGTATGCTTATTCATAGGGAATCAACACCCACACAGTTGAAGGATTTTTCAATGGAGATTCATGATCTTTCTTTCATTTGTAGAGGAGCATGGGATGGTTCAGAATATGAAATGATATTTCCTTTTCAAGTAATTTGATACGTGCTCTATATAATGAGAGCCAATCCATTCTGATTATAGCATAGAATTCCACCAAGGAAAGTATTTAGAGATTTACTGGAGGAATCCTACAACATACACCAATAAGAGAAAATACAAACATGTGGGTTGCAATGATTTCACCGCTTTGTGTTTTTATAGATATCTCTACTTAAAGGTTACATGGATTCAATTCTATAGTTCTTGAAAACATTCAAGATACAAAGGAATGCATAGAACCAGAATCAAATAAGACTTTTTCCATTCATGAGTGAATAATAATTGTACCTTGTATGACTTCATTATCTTTCTCCACTTCCATGGTAGTGATGGCATAATACTTCTATTGTTCCTTTGGATTTGGTGGCTACTGACACTGATTACCCTCGAGGAATTGAGGTTCAGTGCACTGGTTTGCATAGTTTCCTTGCTCCCTATAGTTGTAGCATTGAACCACAGGCGGTTCTCTTCTTTCTTCCACCACATTCACCTTCTTTCTCATTACCTTCTGAAACTCTTGTGCATGGTGTCCTTCTTTCCCACACTTGAAGCATTTTCCCATCACTTTGAGGGAATTTAAATGATGAAACTTCTCACATTTTTGGCATGTGGGTCATTGAGTTTTCTTCCCACCATTATAATTGGATCCTCTAAATTGAAGCTCCATCTTTAGTTTCTTAACACCATATCCATGGGACCATTCTCCAAACTCCATATCAACTTTGAGAGCACACCGAAAAACTTCTTCATAACTCCCAAAGTATGAAATTACATGATCCATTCGAAACTGTTGTTTTAACCTACTAAATAATATATCAATTCTTCTATCATTGTTGATAACAAAAACCAAAGTATACCTTGTAAGCCTTGAAAAACTCGCTTCATAGTTTGTGAAACATACTCATTTTTTCTCTCGAGCTCAATGAATTCTCTCTCCATCTTCGTATGAAGATATCTTGGGAAATACTTATTAAAAAAATGGTCTTAATGTATTCCCATTAAATCTATTAAATTTCATCCCTTGGATTGTTGTTCTTAATCAAATACCACCATTTATCGTCCTATATATCTAGATAATAAACAACTAGTGTCACATTCTCCATATCAGAATAGTGAATCACATAAAATATTTTCTCCATGGAGTTGACCCACTGTTCCGAAACAAGTGGATCTGAAGATCCACTAAACATCAGTGGTCATTACAGCATAAAACACTCGAAAGTTAGTTGCTCCCTCTTGGTTAAAGGAGGAAATTCCCCATTATTATGTTTATTGTTCATAACCTGAGATATACGGGTAAGAATCACCATGATGTTTTAACTCCACCTCCCAAATCCCTGGGGATGTCATTCGGGAAATCATTTCATTGGCCCTCGCATTAGTTGTTGGACTAGTTTCTCATGGTTCCCACCATTATCTAAAATAAAAAAGTTTAGAATGAAACATAAGTCAACAAATCACGAATATCATATTAATTTGTATGATTTATAATAAATGTATAACTTATGGTATCACTATGTAAATATTATTTTGTGCACATTTGTACTTAGTCTCATAATAGAGGGTTAATCTTGGGTTCACTAATCCGAATTCATAAAATAACTAAACCTCCCTCCGATACCAACTATAGCGACACCACCTTTTCATACATTAAATTTAGATAATTTTAATGATAAAAACATAAAACATTTCACGAAGTGGATCCAAAGGTTTAGTTTATTGGTAAATCTAAGACAATTCATAACTTTTACAACAAAATACATAAAAACTTATTTAATTCTTCTTCTCTAGCTTCTTATTGGCTCTTGACTTATCTTTAGTACATGTAGTCACCTAAGGATATACATCACAAAAGGGGTGATATAAAAGCCCAGTAAGAGGATATATATGAACAATATAAAAATTGTTGAGCATAATAATAACATAGTAAAATTATCATGAATATTAGAGGAATCATTAATAAAAGACATTAAATGTGGCAATGCATAAAAAATGAAACATGATCTATTAATGGTTAACTAACACACATAGTTGTGAACAATGCTAGAATCATGATCACACATTATATATCCTTAAATAATGAGATTCATCACTTTATCCAATACATTGGAGTGCTGTATAATTCTGGGAACACCCATCACATTCAAACAATCATATTGCGCAATATAATTCTAGGCACACCCGTCACATCATATAATTATCATTATTTTGCATGTCACATAGAACATATATAAAAAATGAACATATAAAACCCATGTAAAGGAATAGATTTCAAATAATAAAGAAAACTTTCATAAACATTTGGTACCCAACGGAAATAGGGAATGACATTCTTGACATAGAACCCTTAACTAGGAGTGAAGAGTGAAACAATTATAATGAAGTAAAAAGGGTGTGTTTATTTTAAGGAATAGTTCTTTTGGGAAACATAGGTTTTTTCATAATATTAATAATATAGCATATATATCTCAAAAGGGTAAGATAATGATGTTTTTGTATGGAGAAAGTATACCCAAAATGTTGTGAAAGAGGGAGAACCCGAAGAAGGAAAGTTGGGTTCAAGAATTTTCCCTTACCCTGTATATGAACGCTTCCATCAGTTTAATGTCCTATATAGTCAAATTATATTAATTAATTAAAAATTATAGAACCTTGTGTATATAAATATGTTTATTTATGGTTTCATTAAGTTATTTTATGTTCCTTTTTATTAGTTATAGGGTTTAAATCCATTGTTCTGGAATGTTCATTTTTATGGTTTTCTTGAACGGTTCACTTGTATTCACAAATGAATGTTCATGTAGAACAAGGGTAAAAATAAAGAAATAATGTCAAATATTATTAATGATATTAAATTAATTTAAATTACCTTATCAGTAATTATGTTATATACCATGTAGATTAGTCATTAGTTATAATTTAATGACGATGGTTTGGGTTAATTCGTGCGGTTTTTCATCTACAATGAACTTGTTTCTTTGAATAATTTAGTAATATGTAAATAAGTTAGTTAAAGAAAATTAAATAGGATATCATACACAGAAAATAATCTGGTTCAACCATAAAATTAGTCTCATTACTAGATATGAATTTTTAAAAGAAAATTGAAAACATGTCATTCTTGAAGGTGATAAATTAACACCACATGAACAACATGTTACTTTCAAAAATAAAAAAAGATGATAAAGGGGTTGGATGATATAATATCCCATTATTATGTAAAATTAATGTATATTTATAATATTGGAGTTAAAATACCATGTGAATTAGGATAGGTGTGGAGATAATAATAAAAGAACATGAAGATGAAGGGAAATTAAAGGAAAAAGAGAGAGGGAAATTACCTCTTGAATCATCCTCCTGAGATCATGATTAAGACACCTAAGCTTGGAATTTTGATGAGACCAGAAGCTCTTGGAAATGGGGGAGGGGATAGGTAAGATATTTGGGCAGAGTTCTAGCAAGTCGTGAACCTGGAGAGGTTTGAGGAAAAGAGGGTGTGAAGGGTGGTATTTATAGTGGAGGGGAGATGAGATTTCACAATATTAAATTCATTTATTTGTTATTTCTCCAAAAGACAAGGAATAGTCAGTATTACATGACTAAATATAGTAATGTTATCATGTGAAGCTTTAAAAATTTCTCTTACATCATTATAACATCACAAATGACTCTATAATACTGTATTTAGCTTATTTTCTAAATTATGTTATTTCAGTATTCATAAAAAACTCAAGTATTTTAGAAAATCACAAAAATTCACACTAACCATTTTTTGACATGTAGAATAGAAAAATGAATTCCATTTTTCATAAATAATTTTCAAAATTTGAATAATTTAATTTTTAATTAAAATCATAATTTACTTGAGAAATACAGTTTTTAAAATTAAAACCGGTTTAATAATGCTTTCAAAAATTACATAAGGTCTTATAAAATTATATTAAAGTCATAAGTGATAATTTTTTTAATGAACATATTTTATGAGAATACAAACACATTTTTAAATTAATTACAAAATTATAATTAATTATTTAGGACTTACAAAATAAAAATATTTTTACTAAGGTCAAATTGTCACGTATAAGATGCCTAAAGTTTATTTAATCTTTCAAGGGAAAGTTTACTATTATTTTGGACGCTTTTCTATTCATAATGGTCTAATTACTATTCATAAGGGTATGTTACTATTCATAGTGATGGATTAATATTAACCAAAAGTTAGGTTTGTCTTATCGGACTCCAAACAGCTTACTGATCACAACTGTGTATGTCAGATTTTCAAAATTCCAACCATGGGAGAGGAAAAATAATGTTTAATGGTCACATAGTATTTAGTATCATTATATGTCATTGTGATTCTTAATTGAATTATATAATAAGGCATAATTATATGAAAGAAATTCCATTGATAAAACTTTGGGTTGTTACACATGATCCCCTTTATGAAAATACACACCAACTCTTCATACTGCCTTTGATAACTAGTATTTGAAAAAAATGTCAAACGATGCCAACAATCACAATCAACCCAAAATCACTATCAAGTGAGATGTTTTACAACACAAATGAAACTAAAGTATATTACATAAAAAACCCCCCAGATAAGAAGGTTGTTGCCCATATTTCATAATATGATGTATATATCTAAGAGTTACAGTAGGAGTGATTTAAACCTAGATGAAGTAGAGGATCAAGAAATATCAGAGTTATAAATAGAACATATTCTACATAGAACCATGAAAGAGAATGGTCAACAGACACAAGAACTATGTATGAGAAAAAATGATTTTATATAACTTAATGCATATGGTTTTCACTTCACCAAGGATGGTGAATAATTATTAGTTGATAATAATTATCCTATAATCTACAAGGAAAATGGAATAGAATCATCCATGTGGTGGTAAGCCTTGAATTATGAAATGGATTCCATGTACCAAAACCAAGTATGATTTATTACATCCTACAATGGATATGAACACTATTGGATGAAAATGGTTATTCAAAAAAAAACTATACATTTAAGGAAAATTAACTATTTATAAGTCAAAAAAAGTTTCAAAATAGTATAGAAAGAATCAAGTCATTGGATATGACTTTGGTTGTTATAAAATATCAGTTAGGATTATTATAGTAAGATGAGACTGACCAATGAGTAGAGAATTTCTATTTTTAGGCATTTGAACTTAGGTATGATGATGTGTGATAGATGGAATCTTGTGTGAGATTTCATAATTAGGGGGGGAGGGAGAATGCTTCAATTAACATTGGATGAGATTTTGGTACTATGAATGGGATATTCATGGAAAATTTGGAATGTGTATTAGTGAATATTCTTGTATAGTCTGAGGACATGTAATTTTTATGAGATACTTATGGGCATTGAGACCCATAGATGTGGATGAAAATATAAATGTCCCTCTATGGTGATGATTACATTATGGATGGATAGTTTCAGTTGCTAACATGACAGATGAGTATGGATCTCGAGGAGAGACATGTTTGTGATGGTTGAAACTGTTGAGTTTTTTCTTGAGAAGTATTATAAGAAAATATATATAGTAGGGAGTGAATCATTGAATTTTTAGGGTGTGACCCTTATTATGAATAGTATTTTGAAAGATATATGTGATGGTGTTCTTTTGAGATATGAAGATTTTGTTATCAGTGTTTTTCCTTAGTGAATGGTATGAGCATGAAAATGTATTTCATTAATTATATAGTTTAATGGATGGTTTGTGGGATGTAAGATCAGTTTTTTTATCAAACCCATTATAAAGACAATCCTATGGCTGGGAAAGTATTAATGGCCATAGGCAGATTACCATAATAATTTAAGGTAAATTAGTATGATGAGACTATTTGTTGGTTAATAGAGATTGAAATATATTTTACTGTGATGGTGAATTCTATTTCTCTTTAATTCTTAGTGAATTATCAATTTAAATGTTTTTATATGTTATCAGATAGAGTCTAATCATTAACATTAGGATCAGGATGGTTTTGATGTGATCTGAGTGTGAGTTGGATCAATGGTGCATCGATTCATGGGGTGAGGCCATGAAGAATGGTTTGGTTAATTTAATATTGAACCATTTAATACTTAAATTGTTAGTATTTAACATTTATTTAGGAGTTTATAAGGTTTTAGGATTCCTACGAGGGTGTACACATCATAATCAAGTGAAGTGACAATGTGTCAGTCGCCAGAGGAGGCTTGATTGATATTTTTTGATGAGATTGGTTGTGTCAGGATAGAAACTATATCAGGTGCATCATATTAAGTATAAATAATATTTTGTTTTAGGATTACATATTCATTTTGAGGAAATATAAAATATTTGGGATTTATTCATTGATTTTGGAAACTTATCTGATCCAGTTTATATTCAGAGATAAGTAGTGGTACCAAACATCGACCAGTGTTTTTACATGATATTGGGGGTGGTGATGACGAAAACAGACCAACAATTCACTGGATAGTTGTAATTTCATTTAGTGTGTGATTTCAATGGTAAGGAGCGCCATGGATTTAAATTATCATTTATTAGTGTAGAATTATAATGGGGAGCACTATAGGTCATGGGATGATAATGTTGAAAACAACATGGTCTCTTGGGAAATATGGGTGAGGTTAAGCATAATCTCAATATTCGGTGATAGAGAAAATATAGTGGTTCATATTTTATTTCTTAGTTTTCCATGAATTAATAGTTTCATAGTGGAATATTTTTCCACATTATAAGGAAGAACACAAAATGTTAATGATGAATTAATGACCTAGGTAGGTTAGGATTGATTATTAATGGAACAATAAGGATTCTTGGGGGTGATAAATTTTATCATGGGGGTGTTTTAATGTACTGTACCATTACATGTTAGTAAAATCAAGGGAAATTTGAAAATTTTAATTTTTGACTCTAAGGTAGTGTTTGTTTTGAGAATGGAGATTCAAATTGGAATTTTTAGGAGTTAGTTTATCTCTAGTTCGGGATTTGTATGATGGTGAAAAGAATGTGAGGTTTTTGAGGGTTCATTTGATCCAGGGTATAGAGATTACATGATTATTTTACAATTCTATATATTTAAATTTTTTTGAAATGTATGGGTCCTTTACATGAGGTCCTTTTGGAACCCTTATGTAAAAAGGTGTGGATACACCTACCTAAGGGGAATGACCATCCATATGTAATATGAAACCCTTAAATGAATAGAGAGGCCACTATTTATTAAGGGAAGACCCTTAAATTAATTTTGTTTCCACCCTTATGTAACCCCCTAGACTCACACTCCCAGAATAAATTATCATAAATTCATATTTAACATATTTCATCGATAAAAACTCAAAAATCCTAGATATAACCATCCATAATTAAAAGAGAAACAAAAAATATTGGGTCTCATACATATGAAAGATCATTTTATGTTTACATATTTAGATAATTAAGAAGAGTCATTAACTGATAAAACAAAAGTTTATTATGTCAAATGTAAATTTTTTCCATTATATATGAAATTATTTAATTCATGATTAGTATTAATCACGTCCAACAAATTATTTCACATATGGTATCATTCAATGCATTTCATGTGTACTATCATTATCCATGACACTGGGAAATGGAAACTTACGAAGGGGTGATCTCAAAAGCTGAGTAAGTAAAACAAATAACTGAATATATCTTGGAATAAATATTACCATAGAAATATTTAAAAAACATGAATCCATAATCAACTATAAACTTGGATCATGATATATCCAATAAAATAAATAAAAAATGTCTATCAATAGTTCTGATCTCATACTCATTGAATGAATACTGTTGGACATCAAAAACCTGATTTCAAGGCCTTAAACAAGACACTAATATGTCTTTAAAACTACAGTTGATATATATTACTGAATTTTGTTGGAATAAACCAAATAACTAAACCTATTTTGTATCGTAAAAGCACTTGATGCATTGAGGGCCTGTGAAGACCCAGACCCCCCTTGGTCCCTTCCTTTGCCAAAAATCCGGTTTCCTTGCGGGGTACCGATCGGTGAGACCGATCGGGGAGACCGATCGGTGAGACCGATCGGTGAGACCGATCGGTGAGACCGATCGGCGAGACCGACCGGTGAGACCGACCGGTGAGACCGATCGGTGAGACCGATCGGTGACACCGATCGGTGAGGCAGATCGGTGAGACCGATCGGTGAGACCGATCGGCGAGACCGATCGGCGAGACCGATCGGCGAGACCGATCGGCGACACCGATCGGTGGGACCGATCGGTGAGACCGATCGGTGACACCGATCGGTGAGACCGATCGGCAAGACCGATCGGTGAGACCGATCGGTGACACCGATCGGTGAGACCGATCGGCGAGACCGATCGGTGAGACCGATCGGTGACACCGATCAGTGAGACCGGCCCTGCCAAGTTGTTCCAGTAATGTTCCTTTTTCGCAAATAGGGTTTTAAACCCTATTCTCCCTTGCTAAAAAAATATCTTGGAAATCCGAAACGCGCGCAAAGGTCTTAATTAAATGCTTCATTAATTCATGGGTCAGTTAAAACCACCCAGCATCATTAATGATGAGTCAAGCCACGTGGTCAACCCACGACTCCCTCGTCTTCCGTGGTTTTGTGTTTTCATCTCAACCGTCCCCAGCCCTTATAATTAAGGGTTAGGCCGTGGTTTTCCCCCTTCTTCGATCGTGGCCCTTCTGGTGCATCGGGACCGCCGCGTCGTTATCCGTAAAGTTCCGCGCCCCCGGCCTAAACGTCGATCATCCATCAACAAGTAGGGAATTTCTCTCGTCTCTCACCTTTGTGTATCATGCGGGGTGGGCGTTACTTTTGTTCCTATGGAATTGGTTGAACCAAACCCTAATGAAGATACTAAACGAAGTTCTAAAGAAAGAAGGGGAAGGGGTTGTGATCGTTGTTTATGCTTTATCTTGTGATCATCCCTTTTGTTGTACTGGTCTATGTTTTCCTGAAAATTGAGGCCGTTGGTGGTCGTGTGTGTACACTTGAATCCCCTCGTGATGTTTTAAATGGGTTGCTGAAATTGTGAACTCCTGCTGTGAAATTGGTTAATCACGTATACCCAGCTGAATAATTGAAAGCACCAGGATCAACCCTTCTGTGATAACTAACGGATAGAACACATGGAATTGTGAAATCATGGAGTGTGTTAAGTCGTTTAAATCTGAAAATCCCTGACTTGTGTTGGTAGTGGTTGTTGGTTGTTTTCCCTTCGGGCCGTTTGCTGGAAATGTGGGAGGGGATGGGATTCCCCGTTCTTTTTATACTCGCGGTGACTGTGTGAATTTGGGGGATGGGATATCCTGTTGGCATGGTTTCAGTGGTTGTGAGTTTTTATCACAAATTGGGGAGAGATCCTCTGTTGGAAGAACCGGGTGTGAGTGTTTTGGTTGATCTATGCTTGACGTTTTCCTTGGTTATGCTTATGGTAGTTGCCCAGTAGTGCATAAAATTAATTGAACAATTGACCGAACGTGAAACAAGAATGGGACAGATGGTTTGTGGGCAAGGGTCGTGAATTTTGACTCGGACGTTGTGGTGTCGTGTCCTGTAGGTTGGCTAGAAAAACCTAAGTTTTGGGTGAGTGTTTGTTACCTATATCTATACTTGTAGCTTTGTGTTTCTTATTCGCGCCCCACCCAAGTTGAGCACTTAGTGCCGAACACCCCCATTTATGGGGGAAGGGTGTTTTTCCCAACACTATCCTTAGTGGCTGGTTATTAGCTCCTTTTCTGCTCCCTTTCCCGGATAGCCCAAGTACCTTCGGGCAGGCTGTGATGGCCTGAAGTCCATTATTAGCCCAAGAATCATCGGGCAGGGTGTTGTGGTGGTTGGCCAGGCGCGTGCGGCAGGTGGTTTCCCAAGTGTCTTCGGGATGAGGCCCAGGTGTTTTCGGGCGTGGCAGTGGATCCTTTAGCCCAGGTGTCTTCGGGCGTAGCGGTGGTTGTTCTGGCCTAGGTGTTTGCAGGCATGGTTACTTGTGACAGTTGAGGCCCAGGTGTGTGCGGGCGGGATTTGGCAGTGGGACTGCGTGTGGTTGTGGCCCAGGTGTGTGCGGGCGGGTTTTGGCAGTGGGACTGCGGTGAGAATGGCGGGATTGGTCCGATGCGTAGGATGTCTCAATAACCAGTGGGAAAGTGGCGCGGGGTACCCAAACATCGATGTGCTCTTATTATATATATTACTTGACTTGCGTTATTTGGGGAGTGAGCCTTGGTGAGGCCTGGGATGGATAGTTTGCCTTGTTAGCTGTTTGGTTCACTTTTTCCTCACGGGACTTTAGTATGTCTCCCCCACTTGTGCACGAGAGTCTTGGTTTTCCCTACTGAGTGTACTTGTATGCTCACCCTACGTTTACTTTCAGGTTTCCAGGAGGACTACCAGGGCTGCGCGGGACCCTATTAGTCGGACAGTTGGGGTTGTCGCTGTTGTCGTACCTCTGCTTTCTTTTGGTATTGTACTTGAGAGCTTCTTTTTCTTTTGTACTTGTACCTTGTTGTAAACTGTTTTAACATGCATGTGGGAATGGTTTACTTTTGGCTTTACTTTTCTTTCTATCTTGGTGTTGTTGGGTTTTCTCCTCCTTATCTTTCGATCCTATAAAATAAAAAGGGTAATGCCTTCCATTTGCGAGAACTTCCTATACCCTTGGTGCTAGTCGCCACTCCGGGACCTATTGAAGGCGGGTTTCGGGGGTCATTATCTCTCCTTCAACTCAAAGAAGGAAGGGCCTGGCAATCTGCTGACCCTTCCCTCTTTTTGGTGAAGGCGGGTCGTGACAGAATGGTATCAGAGGCGAGGTTGAGAGATAGGACGGAGTCTGGAGTTAGGCACAGTAAGGATTTCATGGGACGGTAAGGCAACAGCGTTGGGTGACCTTGGTGCGTGAAATAGGCCAGGGAGGACCGGCTAGGACACGGGATTTTAGGGCCCCCCGTGATCCGATGCAAGGACTCTGGACCTACCGAACGACCAAGTGAAGCCACACTGATTGCAGGGTAGAGACCCTAGGGAAGGTACATGCATCATAAATGACTTGTGTTCTTGTGTTTCTGGGATGTCTTGGGAAATTAAGAATAAATTAAATCTTAATAAGTTTTGATAACGGTTTTCTTTGCACTACTGGGCTTAGGCATTCCTTGTTTACCTTGCAGCTATGGCACCTGGAAGGCGACCACGTGTGGTACAGGCGATCGAGACTCCTGAGACTACCTTGGCCAATCAGCAGAGAGCTGATCGGGAGGAAGAGGACGACCGGTGGTAGAAGACTCTTCGAGCCTTTCAGCGACAGGCCCTCGAGAAATATGAGGGCAACACCTCCGACATGAAGACGGAAGGCTGGCTGGAGGAGCTAGTCATAGCCTTCGGCCTGATTCGGGCCCCGACTGAGTACTGGGTTCCTCTGGCTGTTAGCCAGATGCGAGGAGCGTCACGTCAGTGGTGGATGCTTCACCTGGGGAGTAGGAAAGAGTCTGAGGTTGCTTGGGCGGAATTCGAGAAGGAGTTCCGGGCGGAGTTTCTCTCCTCGACAATGAAGGCGGAAAAGAGGCAGGAGCTACTCTCCCTCCAGCAGGGGAGCATGTCCGTGAGGGAACTTGGAATCAAGTTCAAGGACCTCCTGCGTTTTGCTCCAGACCTCTTTCCCGATGAGGAGTCTCGGGAAAGACGTTTGGAGGAGGCGCTCCGACCCTCCCTCCAGTATGCTGTTACTCCCTTTACCCTTCCGACATACTTAGAGGTTCAGAAGAAGGCCGAAGTGGTGGAAAGGATGCACACTCTAGGCGGACTGTCACGAGAAGGGATCCAGCTGGGACCATCGAAGGGGAAGGCCGTCAGCACCAGGCCCCCAGCATCGGGACCCTCTAGGTTCCGACCCGCAGGGAGCAGGCCGCAGCAGTTTCAGTTTCGATCCCCTGGCCCACGTTCTTTTCCTCCAGGCTCGGGACCACTGTGCATCATCTGCGGGAGCCCTAGACATCTTCGGAGTCAGTGCCCCGATCGGGTGCAGTACAGCGGTGGCAGTCATCCCCAGCATCCACCACAGCAGCAGTTCCCAGCCAGACCCTTCCAGCAGCAGCAGGGACAGTGAGCTCCCGCTCCTCCGCAGACAGACATAGGAGGGGAAGGCCGACCTCAGGGCGCTCCCCAGGGACCTCGACCAGGGCGTGGTCGGGGAGGTGGCCGACAGCCGAGGGGTAGGGGAGCTGGGCGTGGACAGTTACACGCCGCAGAAGCAACAATTCCAGCAGGGCCAGAGGTTGTTCGAGGTACGATCAGTGTGTTTAGCACTCTTGCTTATGCTTTGTTCGATACCGGAGCTTCACACTCCTTTGTTGCACCCAGTCTAGCCCGCGCCTTGGGTCTAGATGCCGAGAGACTTCCAGTGCCCCTGGTGTTGAGCACACCAGTTGGAGGTCAGACCGACTTGCTGTTCGTTTGTCGGGGATGTAGACTGATGTTGGGGCCACATCAGTCGGTTAAGGATCTCCTTCTGCTACAGATTCGGCCGTACGATGTCATCCTAGGCATCGACTGGCTATTTTCTGTGTGCGCCGTCATCGACTGTTTCCAAAGGAGGGTGGTGTTCTCCGGTTTGGACGGCCAGTGTGTTACTTTCACCGGCGAGCGGAGCTGTCCGAAGGGAAACAGGAGGGAGGAACCTCTCCTCTCCTTGTTGACCGAACTGACGATAGAATCAACAGATGCGGAAATGGTGGAAGTGCCAGAGATCGTTCGTGAATTTATGGATGTCTTTCCTGAGGAGGTGACGACTCTACCCCCTCGACGTGATATCGAGTTCGGGATAGACCTGCAGCCCGGCTCTCGACCAATCTCGATGGCTCCTTACCTGATGGCACCTTCGGAGCTACGGGAGTTGCGGATACAGATTGACGATCTGATGAAGAGGGGTTATGTTCGTCCAAGTGCATCACCGTGGGGTGCCCCAGTCTTGTTTGCGAAGAAGGCAGATGGTGGCCTCAGGTTATGCATAGATTACAGGAGGGTGAATCAGGTAACAATCAAGAACCGCTACCCTCTTCCGAGGATAGATGATCTTTTCGACCAGCTGAAGGGGGCAGGATGGTTCTCGAAGATCGACCTGCGATCCGGGTACCACCAGCTGAGGGTGAAGGATAGTGACGTCCCGAAGACGGCGTTCAGGTGCAGGTATGGGCACTTCGAGTTCGTGGTCATGCCCTTTGGTGTTACGAACGCCCCGGCCGTGTTCATGGGGCTTATGAACTCCATCTTTCGGGAGTACCTGGATCGGTTTGTGGTGGTGTTCATCGACGATATCCTGATCTATTCAAAGTCAGAAGAGGACCATGCAGAGCACCTGAGGACAGTTTTGGAGGTCCTACGACAGCACCAGCTCTATGGGAAGTTGTCAAAGTGCAAGTTCTGGGCGCGAGAGGTGCACTTCCTTGGACATGTAGTGTCTGAGCAGGGAGTAGCAGTCGACCCATCAAAGGTTGAGGCAATTGTTTCTTGGGCAGCACCCAAGAATGTGGTGGAAGTTCGGAGTTTCCTTGGACTGGCAGGCTACTACCGGAGATTCGTGCCCAACTTCTCCCGGGTAGCAGCCCCTTTGACGGCTTTGACCAAGAAGGTCCAAGTTTTCATGTGGAGCGAGCAATGTGAGTCGTCCTTCAGCTACCTAAAAGAAAAACTGGTTAGTGCCCCAGTGTTGAGGTTGCCAGAAGAAGGGATGGCCTATGAGGTATTCTGTGATGCTTCAGGACAGGGCCTGGGGTGCGTATTGATGCAGCGACAAGGGGTGATCTCTTACGGGTCCAGGCAGTTACGCCCCCATGAGCGGAACTATGCCACCCATGACCTGGAGCTTGCAGCGGTGGTGTTCGCATT
This sequence comes from Viscum album, assembly GCA_963277665.1. NCBI lineage: Eukaryota > Viridiplantae > Streptophyta > Magnoliopsida > Santalales > Viscaceae > Viscum > Viscum album. The sequence continues at coordinate 46,614,404 of OY728162.1, forward strand.
AAAGCTGTGGCGACATTACCTCTTTGGGGAGCGCTTTGTGGTCTTCACCGACCACAAGAGCTTGCGCTATATCTTCTCCCAGCGTGACTTGAACTTGCGACAGCGGAGGTGGGTCGAGTTTCTCCAGGACTACGACTTTGAGATCTCATACACTGAAGGTAAGGGAAACGTTGTGGCTGATGCCCTGAGCAGGAAGCCACATCAGGAGGTGGTTCGGGAATCTGCTGATGCTTGGAAGGCAATGGGGGAGTTGGCTGCCTTGCACTTGGATGCAAGGGTGGAAGGTACTAGAGGTTGTTTGTTTCAGATGACGGTACAGTCCTCCTTGTTGCAGCAAGTGGAAGAGTCTCAGTGGGGAGATCCTGAGGTAGAAGTGTTGCGGGATCGTGTCGATCAGGGGAACGCCCCGGAAGGATGGTCGGAGGACAGCCGACATCGGATGCTCTTTCATCGGAGGTTGTTTGTTCCAGAGGTGATGCGTGATGAAGTCCTTCATGAGTTCCATAGCTCAGCCTTGGCGGTACATCCGGGTGTTTCGAAAATGTACCAAGGCCTGAGGGGACAGTTTTGGTGGCCCGGGGTGAAACGGGCAGTGGCAGAGTTCGTGGCTAAATGCCTGGTGTGTCAGCAGGTGAAGGCTGAACACCGTGTTCCTGGTGGTCTGTTGCATCCTCTAGATGTTCCCGAGTGGAAGTGGGACGGCGTCTCAATGGACTTCGTCACGGGACTACCCAGAGCTCAGGGCGGGCATGATGCTATCTGGGTAGTGGTGGATCGATTGACAAAATCTGCTCACTTCTTGGCTATCAAGGAGTCGGGACCCGTGAGTACCTTAGCACAGAGGTACGTGGATGAGGTGGTGCGTTTGCATGGAGTTCCGAAAACGATCGTCTCGGATCGGGACACTCGATTCACCTCACGAGTCTGGAAGGGGTTACAGCATGCTTTTGGCACCCAACTACGCCTTAGCACTGCTTTTCACCCTCAGACTGATGGGCAGACAGAGCGGACTATCCAGACTTTGGAAGACATGCTGCGAGCATGTGTTCTGGATTTCGGAGGATCATGGGTACGACACTTGCCTTTAATAGAGTTTGCCTACAACAACAGTTTTCACTCTACTATCGGCATGGCTCCTTTTGAGGCCTTGTATGGAAGACCATGTCGTTCACCCTTATGCTGGGCAGAGGTTGGTGAGACTGGTACTCTTGGACCAGAAGTAGTGCAGAGCACCACGGAGAAAGTCCAGCTAGTGCGGGAGAGGATGAAAGCAGCTCAGGATCGGCAGAAATCTTATGCTGATCGTCGGAGGAGGCCCCTGAGGTTCGAGGTGGGAGATCATGTGTTTTTGAAGGTTTCCCCTCGACGGGGGCAGCGGAGGTTCGGAAAGGGGAGTAAGCTCTCCCCTAGGTTCATCGGACCTTTCGAGGTGCTGAGGCGAGTTGGCGAGGTGGCATATCAGCTGGCCCTACCACCTCAGTTGGAGAGGGTCCATGACGTCTTCCATGTCTCCCAGCTTCGTCAGTACTTACATGATGACTCTCATGTCATCAACTGGGGAGAGCTAGACGTAGGAGGAGACGCGACCTTCGAGGAACGGCCAGTCAGAATCGAGGATCGCAAGGAGAAAGTGCTCCGTGGACGAACCGTCGGCCTGGTTCGTGTGTTGTGGAGACATGGCGGCCTCGAAGAGAGTACGTGGGAGAGGGAAGCACAGATACGTTCCCAATACCCCGAGTTGTCCTGAGCTTTAAACCTTTGGTGCCTGTTGTGACAGAACGTTTGACCTTTTTGGCTATGAAATGTGCTAGGTTCCTTTCCTCTGTTATGTGTGGGAAGCCCCGGCTGAAGGGAAGGGGGAACCCGACCCCTAATCAGGACGCATTAAGGTGGATGCGATTAAACTCGTGCGGGCGAGTCAGTGCCGCCCAAAGCGGATAATATCTTGACATGGGGGAGGGGGACTCCCCAAACCCACATGACCGGGCGGTTTGGCGTGATATGATGCTTGGTTCTTGACAGGGTGTATTTTCAATTAGCGGGGGTCCACTCCTAAGAGGTATCTTCGAAGATGGTTGTTCGGATCCTCTCTTTCCTTCTAGTTTGTTTTGATTCTCGGGGATGAGAATCGTTTAAGAGGTATCTGATGTGAAGACCCAGACCCCCCTTGGTCCCTTCCTTTGCCAAAAATCCGGTTTCCTTGCGGGGTACCGATCGGTGAGACCGATCGGCGAGACCGATCGGTGAGACCGATCGGTGAGACCGATCGGTGAGACCGATCGGTGAGACCGATCGGGGAGACCGATCGGGGACACCGATCGGTGAGACCGATCGGCGAGACCGATCGGTGAGACCGATCGGTGGGACCGATCGGTGAGACCGATCGGTGACACCGATCGGTGAGGCCGATCGGTGAGACCGATCGGTGAGACCGATCGGCGAGACCGATCGGTGGGACCGATCGGTGAGACCGATCGGTGACACCGATCGGTGAGACCGATCGGTGAGACCGATCGGTGAGACCGATCGGCGAGACCGATCGGTGAGACCGATCGGTGACACCGATCGGTGAGACCGGCCCTGCCAAGTTGTTCCAGTAATGTTCCTTTTTCGCAAATAGGGTTTTAAACCCTATTCTCCCTTGCTAAAAAAATATCTTGGAAATCCGAAACGCGCGCAAAGGTCTTAATTAAATGCTTCATTAATTCATGGGTCAGTTAAAACCACCCAGCATCATTAATGATGAGTCAAGCCACGTGGTCAACCCACGACTCCCTCGTCTTCCGTGGTTTTGTGTTTTCATCTCAACCGTCCCCAGCCCTTATAATTAAGGGTTAGGCCGTGGTTTTCCCCCTTCTTCGATCGTGGCCCTTCTGGTGCATCGGGACCGCCGCGTCGTTATCCGTAAAGTTCCGCGCCCCCGAGTTGTCCTGAGCTTTAAACCTTTGGTGCCTGTTGTGACAGAACGTTTGACCTTTTTGGCTATGAAATGTGCTAGGTTCCTTTCCTCTGTTATGTGTGGGAAGCCCCGGCTGAAGGGAAGGGGGAACCCGACCCCTAATCAGGACGCATTAAGGTGGATGCGATTAAACCCGTGCGGGCGAGTCAGTGCCGCCCAAAGCGGATAATATCTTGACATGGGGGAGGGGGACTCCCCAAACCCACATGACCGGGCGGTTTGGCGTGATATGATGCTTGGTTCTTGACAGGGTGTATTTTCAATTAGCGGGGGTCCACTCCTAAGAGGTATCTTCGAAGATGGTTGTTCGGATCCTCTCTTTCCTTCTAGTTTGTTTTGATTCTCGGGGACGAGAATCGTTTAAGAGGTATCTGATGTGAAGACCCAGACCCCCCTTGGTCCCTTCCTTTGCCAAAAATCCGGTTTCCTTGCGGGGGTACCGATCGGTGAGACCGATCGGCGAGACCGATCGGTGAGACCGATCGGTGAGACCGATCGGGGAGACCGATCGGGGAGACCGATCGGTGAGACCGATCGGTGAGACCGACCGGTGAGACCGATCGGTGACACCGATCGGTGAGACCGATCGCTGAGACCGATCGGTGAGACCGATCGGTGAGACCGATCGGTGAGACCGATCGGTGACACCGATCGGCGAGACCGATCGGCGAGACCGATCGGTGGGACCGATCGGTGGGACCGATCGGTGAGACCGATCGGTGGGACCGATCGGTGAGACCGATCGGTGACACCGATCGGTGAGGCCGATCGGTGAGACCGATCGGTGCGACCGATCGGCGAGACCGATCGGTGGGACCGATCGGTGAGACCGATCGGTGACAACGATCGGTGAGACCGATCGGTGAGACCGATCGGTGAGACCGATCGGCGAGACCGATCGGTGAGACCGATCGGTGACACCGATCGGTGAGACCGGCCCTGCCAAGTTGTTCCAGTAATGTTCCTTTTTCGCAAATAGGGTTTTAAACCCTATTCTCCCTTGCTAAAAAAATATCTTGGAAATCCGAAACGCGCGCAAAGGTCTTAATTAAATGCTTCATTAATTCATGGGTCAGTTAAAACCACCCAGCATCATTAATGATGAGTCAAGCCACGTGGTCAACCCACGACTCCCTCGTCTTCCGTGGTTTTGTGTTTTCATCTCAACCGTCCCCAGCCCTTATAATTAAGGGTTAGGCCGTGGTTTTCCCCCTTCTTCGATCGTGGCCCTTCTGGTGCATCGGGACCGCCGCGTCGTTATCCGTAAAGTTCCGCGCCCCCGGCCTAAACGTCGATCATCCATCAACAAGTAGGGAATTTCTCTCGTCTCTCACCTTTGTGTATCATGCGGGGTGGGCGTTACTTTTGTTCCTATGGAACTGGTTGAACCAAACCCTAATGAAGATACTAAACGAAGTTCTAAAGAAAGAAGGGGAAGGGGTTGTGATCGTTGTTTATGCTTTATCTTGTGATCATCCCTTTTGTTGTACTGGTCTATGTTTTCCTGAAAATTGAGGCCGTTGGTGGTCGTGTGTGTACACTTGAATCCCCTCGTGATGTTTTAAATGGGTTGCTGAAATTGTGAACTCCTGCTGTGAAATTGGTTAATCACGTATACCCAGCTGAATAATTGAAAGCACCAGGATCAACCCTTCTGTGATAACTAACGGATAGAACACATGGAATTTTGAAATCATGGAGTGTGTTAAGTCGTTTAAATCTGAAAATCCCTGACTTGTGTTGGTAGTGGTTGTTGGTTGCTTTCCCTTCGGGCCGTTTGCTGGAAATGTGGGAGGGGATGGGATTCCCCGTTCTTTTTATACTCGCGGTGACTGTGTGAATTTGGGGGATGGGATCTCCTGTTGGCATGGTTTCAGTGGTTGTGAGTTTTTATCACAAATTGGGGAGAGATCCTCTGTTGGCAGAACCGGGTGTGAGTGTTTTGGTTGATCTATGCTTGACGTTTTCCTTGGTTATGCTTATGGTAGTTGCCCAGTAGTGCATAAAATTAATTGAACAATTGACCGAACGTGAAACAAGAATGGGACAGATGGTTTGTGGGCAAGGGTCGTGAATTTTGACTCGGACGTTGTGGTGTCGTGTCCTGTAGGTTGGCTAGGAAAACCTAAGTTTTGGGTGAGTGTTTGTTACCTATATCTATACTTGTAGCTTTGTGTTTCTTATTCGCGCCCCACCCAAGTTGAGCACTTAGTGCCGAACACCCCCATTTATGGGGGAAGGGTGTTTTTCCCAACACTATCCTTAGTGGCTGGTTATTAGCTCCTTTTCTGCTCCCTTTCCCGGATAGCCCAAGTACCTTCGGGCAGGCTGTGATGGCCTGAAGTCCATTATTAGCCCAAGAATCATCGGGCAGGGTGTTGTGGTGGTTGGCCAGGCGCGTGCGGCAGGTGGTTTCCCAAGTGTCTTCGGGATGAGGCCCAGGTGTTTTCGGGCGTGGCAGTGGATCCTTTAGCCCAGGTGTCTTCGGGCGTAGCGGTGGTTGTTCTGGCCTAGGTGTTTGCAGGCATGGTTACTTGTGACAGTTGAGGCCCAGGTGTGTGCGGGCGGGATTTGGCAGTGGGACTGCGTGTGGTTGTGGCCCAGGTGTGTGCGGGCGGGTTTTGGCAGTGGGACTGCGGTGAGAATGGCGGGATTGGTCCGATGCGTAGGATGTCTCAATAACCAGTGGGAAAGTGGCGCGGGGTACCCAAACATCGATGTGCTCTTATTATATATATTACTTGACTTGCGTTATTTGGGGAGTGAGCCTTGGTGAGGCCTGGGATGGATAGTTTGCCTTGTTAGCTGTTTGGTTCACTTTTTCCTCACGGGACTTTAGTATGTCTCCCCCACTTGTGCACGAGAGTCTTGGTTTTCCCTACTGAGTGTACTTGTATGCTCACCCTACGTTTACTTTCAGGTTTCCAGGAGGACTACCAGGGCTGCGCGGGACCCTATTAGTCGGACAGTTGGGGTTGTCGCTGTTGTCGTACCTCTGCTTTCTTTTGGTATTGTACTTGAGAGCTTCTTTTTCTTTTGTACTTGTACCTTGTTGTAAACTGTTTTAACATGCATGTGGGAATGGTTTACTTTTGGCTTTACTTTTCTTTCTATCTTGGTGTTGTTGGGTTTTCTCCTCCTTATCTTTCGATCCTATAAAATAAAAAGGGTAATGCCTTCCATTTGCGAGAACTTCCTATACCCTTGGTGCTAGTCGCCACTCCGGGACCTATTGAAGGCGGGTTTCGGGGGTCATTATCTCTCCTTCAACTCAAAGAAGGAAGGGCCTGGCAATCTGCTGACCCTTCCCTCTTTTTGGTGAAGGCGGGTCGTGACAGGGCCATATAATGAAGAGACCTGCCCATCACCAATTTTACTACAATACATTCACCATAAGAGAAAATGAATAAAGGATACATAATCATCCTTAAAAATAATCATCATCATTGGAATAAAAACATATATAATTACAATACATTTCTTCTTGTCAATAATAAGGGTAAACCTGATCATAACCGATCTAGAGGAAGAATGTGGTTAATTAAACATTAAAAAGTCAACTAGATAATAATAATCCATATTTTAAAAACAACATATAGAATGGATATGAATTTCCCATTGTAAAAATAACATCTTACAATCTATGTGAACATTATATAATCTATGTTATGTAAAATTTTATGTTCACATTGTAAATTACATTGAGTTTAAAACTAATTAAACACTAGAATTATATTATTGTAATCCATCCGAAGAAATAAATTCAATGGTTTCCAAAGAAAATATCCCAAGAAGTAAGAAATATTTGTAACCGATTTTATGTGGTTTGAATTTTTATCCCTAGATAATAGTGATATCTTCCAAAAAATATTATCAAAGATATTAATTTATCCAAATAATATAAAATAATTTCGAAGAATGATCATAACTCAATGAATAAAAATTGTTATACCAAAAATCATCACTATCAAGGAAGCAAATGAACCACAAGAAAGATGAATTAGGGAACCTGAAATGGATATTAAATCCCATGAAATATAGGGATTATGATTAAAATATATCCATGGTAGCGAATAAACCATACAAAGTAAACATGGTTAACATAATGTAATATATATTAAATTTGGAAAATTGAGAAGATGAAAACCATTTTGGATTGAGTAATAGTTTTGGGTTAGAAACCCTTGTGAGTTAAAACTTGAAATTTACATTTCTATACCATGGAATTAATGGTTTAAATGATAAAATATCTCAAAGTGGCATTATACAAACCTCAACGTTGAAATAGGTATATAAATACAATACTTCCCATAAGAAATGAAAATTTAAACAGAAACACGTACCTATTAATTATGAATTCCATTAACATACATTAAACTCATTTATAATAAACATGTGTATCTGATTCACTTAATTAATAAAGTTTTTCATAGAAATTTTCATTCATGTTGTTCGTAAATAGTCTTTCTCATTAATAAACTTTCCAATTTTTCACATTGGATGTCTGTAGTTTTGATCGTTTGAACTAGTATCATAATATCAGTGCCTTTGTTAATTAATATTTACAAGATAATAATTACTATATCATTATAAATATTGTTATGGATTATTTATAATTATTTATTATGTTTTAAATTCCATTCTCAGGAGTTTTATTCCTTATCCTTAAATATGAAATCAATACAAGGCGCGTTTCATGGATTCTAGATGATCAAAGTGTGTACTCTAAAATAATGAATTACATATTGATACAAAATATAAAAAACAAAAAAAAATTGTTATTCACAATTTTCATCATATTATACAATTAATTATGATCACATAGTCATTTTTGATATGAATTCATTTTATTATTCAATTGGGTTGTTAAACCAACCCAAACTTTGACATAAATTGATTTAATGAATTCTTATGAGAAGATTTTGTTATAATATCATTATAGAAAATTCATAGTAATATTATTTAGTGTTAATTATTGTGATATATCATAATTTAATGTAAATTTTTGGATAAATTATTGATAAGGAAAAAAATAAATAATTTGAATAAAAGGTTATCCTCTTAAGGTGCTTATTTCAATCCATTAAATTAACAATGATCATATCATGATCATTCAATTTATATTCTATTAAAAATATTATTGCATAAAAATAAAAATATAATAAAAATTATTCTAAATATCTAATAACATCATTTTGTCAGCCTTGTATGACATTAATGGAAAACTAAACACATTATATAGTAGATGTAGTAGTCAGGAAAATGTACAAACAATAATTTTTATTTTTCATAACAGATGAGGTATATCAATGAATCATGATAATAACATTAATATATTAACATTATAGTATATAATTTATAATAGTATTGTTATATTAGTTTTTATATATTAAATTTGAAGGAATATTATTAGGAAGAAAACTGAGATCTTGTTAATGATCACATTCAGGACTTGAATTTTCCTTGAAAGTCTACTTAAATTTGAATAGATTAGGATAACTATGATTGAACACAAGATTATTTTAGTGTTTGATGGTTTTATGGAGATTAAAATGGATGATTTTAAAAGTGGAATTATAATTCACATTCTGTCATGAAGCGGTTACAATGTTACATTTTTATAAGTGAAGGGAAGGGTATTTTCAGGCATAACCCATAGACTTCCAATAAATCCACGACACTATTTTAGGTTCAATGGATCAATATTGATAACTATTCCCTCCTTGACCTAAATTTCATCAATTCACTTCTAGGATCATTTTAAAATGTATTAATACTTTTAAACAATGTTAAACTCAATTTCCTTCTTTTAATTTTACTTTGGTAATTAATTTGTAATCTTTTTTTTAATAATTTTAGTTGTAAATATTACCATCGAATTTTTTCCTAATTTGAAAATTACAGTTTAAAATTTAATTATATTTTTATCAAATAAAATTTATTACAGTGTTAAAATTTATTTTTAAAATAATTACACTTAATCTGGTAAAATTATTTTTATGAGAATTTTTTTTCTATAACTAAAATTTATATATAAGATGATTTTTTTGAATATAGATTTTATTGAATTAAATTGAATTATTATAAAATATATATTTTATATGAGGCTTCTATGGAAATCAAAAATTGAATCTCCCTTTAAAAATAATTTATTATATAAAAAGATGAGAAGTTGTTTTTATATTAAAGTAACATTTTAATTAGTTATGAAAATGGCTTCCATAGGTTTTCTAAGTTAAAAGAATATTATAAAATGAAATATTTCACCCCTAAAATTATTATATTACTAATTAATTTTTTTATAAATTTATAAGTCATTATTATACAATGGTAAAGTTATATAAATTAAATGTTTCGAGAAAAGCATGTTTTTTGACTAAAAAATGTTCATCTTAGAGAAAATAAAAAATTAATATGATACAAATTTTCACATGAGGAATTAAAAAATTAAATAATTTTTAGTAATTTAAAATTACCAAATTTATTAAATTAAAATTTTATTAAAATCATAAAATATAATGAAAAATTGTTTTTATCACAAAATGAAATTTTCAAATTTTAAATATGATTATTCTTATTTTATATTATTTAAATAATAATGTTGTGTTTAATAATTATATACATTAAAAAATCTATCATCAGTAATCACATTTTTTGTAAAAAGATATGTGTAACATATAAAAGGTAATTTTTAGAAAGATACATTTCAAAATAATTAATTATTTTATTAGTTATTTTGGTAATCCAATTGAATTTAATTAATATCAATGGTAGAATTTATTTTCTATATAAATTTAATTAATAAAGTTGTTAATACAATTTATTCTTCAAGATTCAACAACTAGGTTTTTAATTATCATACTTAAATATTTATATTTTTATCTATATGTATTTTTGTTTCATTTTGGTTCGATATTGCGTGTGGATGAAGATATCAAACACTTTGACTTTTTTATAGATATTAATTTATTATAATTTTAGTGTTTTATATTCTCCCCACTATAAATATATTTTTTAATACACAATTTGAATCATAGTATTTTCTATAGAGAGCTCATAATTAACTATACACCACTATATGGCCATGCTTTTATTTATATTGGGCAATTAAATTTACCCACATGAAAAATTATTATATTAAATTTAAAATGAAAACTAACCCAATACTCATTTCACATAAAATTATGTAAAATAATGTTGGTCTAGATCTACACAAACCATTTGAGTGATATATATGATAATCATACCACTATGGGGTTTTATTTACAAATCAATATCTATGTGTTTTTAAAAATTTACATGACATAGGAGACTAGAAAATCATGACTAAAAAATCACTACCTGATTAATTAGCAATTGTTTCATAGGATTTTCCTTGTTTTGATCATATTTGGTGACTACCTCCCTCATTGTCACGTGGATTTGTAAATTTAGTCTTATAATACCATACTCTCTTACAATTAAAGCAATTAATTTTTATATTTTATCTATTTTTCTTACACATGTGAGTTTTTTGACCTTAAAATCTACACTTATAGAATTTTCCAATTCCTTTAAAGAAACACCCCCATGTTTATTCCCACATTTTTGGCATATAAGAAACTGAATCATTTCTCTTTTTTTCTCATCACCAGTTTATCATTGATGAGACTCAATATTTATCTTCCCCTGTGTTTTTGGGAATTCGATTGTGTTCACATTGTTAATCATATTGTTTGATAGTTGGTTTAGGATAATCACATGGTTTCTTATTTCAAAAAACATTTTATTGGGTTTTTCATTGAGGTAATTATCAGATTGTTCCCCACACACATTCTTCCGTCTAGATCCATACATTAATTAATCTAAAATACTTAACATCAATGATTATAATTATAAGATAATTATCATAAATAACCATAAGAAAATTTAAACTCAACATGCCTCACTATATATCACTATCATGTTAGACTATTGTTCTTACAATTAATCTTGTATTGGATTTGTTTCAACTTATATCATTCTCAATTTAACATGTAGAATTATTGGTTCACAATATATTACATTGAATTGTTTTCTCTCATTATTTTTAAACTAATAATTAATAGATATAAAAAATTACCATGAAATTCATTAAAATATTATAACCCAATGATTCATGAAATTCATGCCCAATAAATAGTTCTTATCCTTCCATAAACAACATTAGTCATTAAAAAAATCATATAACTATGTAATTATGTGACATATTAATATAGTCTAAATAGCATAACATTCCCAAAACCTATTTGAATATAAAATACATTAAAATATAATTATATTATATATTAAAAAATATATATACTCTACCATGAAACCTAATATGTTATTAACCACTAGTTCATAAGGTCACACAATAGTCATTATATATCACAATCCAAAAGATGTGATGAACTTCCTCAAAAATATCATGAATCAATAATCAATATTATGGTTACCAATTGTTTTCTAAATCAGTTATCAAAAATCAGATCAAACATAATTATTTCATCATTATTTCTGTATCAAACATTAGAGTTATCCAAACCACAAACATGTGTTCTCCAATAACTATCCCTAAAAAATAGAACCTTATTTTAAAGTAAAATTTCAAGTATATTAATCCCATTTAATATATTTATTCAATACCATTAAAGTAAAAAAAATTAAGAATTAATCCTTAAAGGCTTCACATAATTATAATAAATTTTCAAATTTACTAGAATATTATTCATAAATACTCACTAATGAGAATAGATTAAAATTTCAAGATTATTAAATTGTCAATATCACTACCAAATAAGAAATTAGTAATGTCACATTCTCCGTCATATTAGGAAAATTATATTTATTATACAAATTTTATTATGTTCATTATTTAGTAATAAGTCATAGAGTTTTATGGATACATAACTTTATTAGCTTTATTTTTCATGTTTTTTTTTGACTAAATACTAAAACCAAACTGGCTGTGATAAGATCCAAAGTATTAATATGAAAACATCAATATAAATATATATTCCCCTATGACATGTTTTTGACATATGATAATTTTGGATCAACCTGTTTCTCTCTTTTGTTTAATCCTTGGTTATCCAAGGCCATTTATATAGTAAGTTCTATAGCATATTTATTTAAAATCACTCTGAAATACTTCATAATGGATTGAATAGAGACTTTTCTTAACCAAACCATATCACCCAGAACATTCTTTCCAGGTGTGTAGTCAAAGAATAATTGACCGTGCACCATAGTTTTGATCGTGTTAATGATCAATCATCCTTTTTTCATGGAGATTACCCCAAGATTTATTTATTCCACATTCTCAACAACTTTCTAGTATGTATATAGGGATTTATTTCAAGGGGAAATCACACAATATATACTTTATCAAAATATCAGAATGTTATCAAATACTTAGTCTTATTCCTGGTGTATTCCATAATGTTTTACTATCCTAATCCAAATTAAATTTGCATTATTTCAATGAAACTATATCACATACTTATCATTAAGGGTTATCTATACCTTTGAAATTGTTATGAAACATAAATTTTCATTACTAATTATCCTCAATAAATATCTTAATCTATAAAGTTATAAAATCATTTACATTGACACAAACTGTGATGCCCCGGACCCACAATCCTAGATCTGGTGCTCATAAAATCATACTTCACATATTTCCTCAGATATCAGCTAGAATGTCTAGGATATAACTATATGTAACTTCAAAATCAACAAATTTTTTTTTGAATCTATTACATTTGAAATATATTTTCATATATACAACATTTGAGAAATATAAAAAATTTAAACTGATAAAAACCATATCCTTGTATCGAATGGATAGTTTTAATATTATATAAAACACTATTTAATTAATGATAAGTCTTTAACATCTTTTGAAAATTACATCACACATTTTATCCTTCTCAAAAAGTAACATAGACAATTTTTCTCCATAAAATAGTGAAATATAAATATAATAAGTGGTGTACTCAAACAATCAGTATGTGAAACATATAAATAAATCATTATGGAATTAATATTATAGTATTAATAGCTAAACATTATGATGAAATATTCAACAATAAAATTGGATCATTCAATACCTATAAAAATAAATGAGGTCCTTGATATCAGTAATAATAATTTCGTACTAATGGAATTCATATTTCCATACATCAAAAACCTTCTATCAATTCCTTATTATAAGACATTTAATTTTCATCAAGATAAAAGTCCATAAATATTTTATAATTGGGAAGGTATAAACTTAATACCCAAAGACATTTTTTCCCATGAGACAAGTTAATTCATTATGGGGATATATAATATCATTCCCCAACTGTCACTTATTTATGTCCAATGCATTCACCATAAGAGAAATTGAATAAACCACACATAATAAACCATTCCAATAATAATCTGTATTAAAAATAATTCTAATAATTTCCCCATGCAAACAAAAGGGATAGACTAATCACAAACCATATGGAGGAATAAGGTGGATGGATAATAATTACATAGTCAACATGAAAATAATCATCTGTATGGGATTAATAATACATAAAATGAAAATCCCTTTCCCCATAATAATAGAATATCAAAATTTATATGTGAAAAATATACCCTATGAGTTTTTTAAAATGATATTATCCCACTATATAGAATAATGAGTATAATAATAAGTTATTATATTAATAACATGTTCAAAATCCATCAAGATAAAAAAATGTGGGCAATTTTAATAGAAAATATCCAAAAAAGTGAGAAGAGTTTTTCAAAAGGGTTTACATGGTGTGAATTATTATCCACAAAAATGTATAATATAATTCCATATAACATATTTAAAGGGTATAATGTACCCATATTATATGAACCAAGTTCAAAAAATGATCATAAGTTAGTGAATGAAAATTGAGTTACAAAAAATACTCACCACTAGGGAAATAGATAAATCACTAGCCATTTGAATAAGGGAACATGATTTTAATAGTAAATCCTATTAAATAAAATGGGTATAATATAAATAAATTCAAAAGTTCTGAATAAACTATATATAGGATACATGGTCTAAAAATTTATTATGTCTCAATGAATCAAAATTGATATCATGAAAACCCTCATGACTTGGGTAACACTTTTAGATCATAAGACCTTTAGGGTTAAAAATATAAATTTATATTTATATACAAATAAATTAAATTATTTATTGATATAATATCTCACATAGTAATTTTACAAACCTCAAAAATTATAATTTGCATATAAATATAGTTCTTATCTCAATAATGGTAAATTGAGATGGAAACCCTTACCTCTTGTTCTTAACTTCTAGGAACATAATATAACATCCTATATCTAAAAGAAATTAATTTCATAATTACATAATTTATAACCATTTTCAAATATGTTTTCAATCTTATTATTCATAAATATCCATTCTCTATAATATTTTTTCAATTTTTTAAATCGTGTGTTTATAGTTTTGATCATTTGTACTAGTTTCATAATAGTAGTGTATTTGGTCATTACACTTTTGAAGTTAATAATTACTATATAATTAAAATTATTTTTATGATGATTTATAATTGTAGGTATTGTTTCAAATTACAATATTGCATGATTTAATATATATCCCTGATGATGAAATCGATACAAGTAATATTTTTTATATTCTTGATGTTCAAATTGTTTTTTTAATTATTGAGTTTAATATTGATATAATATCTCCCAAAACTAAAAAATAATTATGTAAAAATTTATAATATATAATAACTATAATTATATTCTCATATTCATTCATAATATAAATTTATGGTATTGTTCAAATAAGGGGTTTAACCGACACAAACATGAACATATAATAACTAAATGAATGATTACGAGATGTGGTTTTTCAAAATAGAATTATAAAAAAAATCATGCCGATAATATTTAATAGTTATTAGTTATATATATAAAAAATTTAAAGAATTATAATAATAGATATTCAATATCAAAACATTACTTAATTTGAAAAAATATTATTTCTTAGTATGCATAATTTAAATGACTAAATTATCGACGATCATTAGTTGACCATTTAATTAATTTGTTATTAAAATTTTCACACTTGAACCTTAATGATATCATAAAAATAATTTTTTTCCTTTAGTACCATCCTTATTTCATAAATGTAAGGTGTTAATGGAAAACAAATCATGATATGTCGTGGAGAAGGTAGTCTTCACAACACACGTTTAATGTTTTTTATTTTCTGAAGGGATCAAGTAATGAATAAATAATTATAATAACCTTAATATAATAATTTTATAGAATATAAAATATAATATAATAAATTAATTAATTTGTATATAATAAATTTTAAACAATACATTAAGAGGAAAACTAAGTAGTTGATAATTCTCATGTCAGGGATTAAATTTTCCTTGAAAGTATCATTACAATTGATGGTCTTAGGGTAACTAGAACAGACCAGTGGATTAATTTCATTGAATTTAGTTCTAGTTATAGTAAAATATCTTATTTTAAGTATTAATTTTATGGTAACATGTACCTTGAAGTGGTAATGATGTTACTTTTTTAAAACCGATGAATAGGGTATTTTTTCGAGTAACCCTTAAATTTTAAATAATGGAACAACTATAATATAGGGTCAATGGATCAGAAATATAAAACAATTTAGGGAAAATTTTTCTTGGTAATAAAAAATATCAACCATTAATTTCTAGTTAAATTTGTTATATTTTTTAGGAGTTTTACAGTAGGTTAATGTCAATATATGCCTTTTAATTTTTTTCCTTTGTAATTAATTTCTAACCTTAGTAAATAATTTGAGTGAAAAAGATGAATACTGAACTTTTTATCTAATTTGATAAATGTGATCAAATTTAAAAATAATTTTATCATATAAAATCTTTAAAATTGTGAACATTTAAATTTAAAATAATTACACATAATCACATAAAAGATATTTTCTATCAAATAATTTTTTTATATGTTAAATTTATATATAAGATAAAAATATCTTCTATAAAAAAATTAATTTTTTTTTATAATTATAAAATAAATAATTTATAGAATTATTTAATGGAATTCAAAAAACAAATCTCCCTTCAAAAAATAGTTTATTCAAAGACAATATAAAAAGTTTGTTTTCTCTTAATGTAAAATTCAAATTTGTTCTAATTTTTTCCATAGGTTTTTTAATTCAACGTATATTCAAAAATGAATTATTTTATCCTTAAAATTCATATTTTAATAATAAATATTTATTAAATTTATAAATAAATCTCATATAATTTTAAATTCATAAAAACTATATTTTTTGTGAAGACCGTATTTTTTGAAAAAAAGCCAACGTTTTCTGAAAAAAATAATAAATTAATAATAAATAAATTTTCAAATCATGAATTTAAAAACTAAGTATATATTATTTTTAATATCAATTTCCAATGTTTCTAAAATAATTTTTTGTGTAAAATCAAAAAAATTAATGAAAATCCTATTTATTATAAAATTACATTTTAAAATATTATTTGTTATTATTATTATTTCATATTGGTTACAACTAAAGAGAAGTTAAAAAATTATTAATATCAATAATAATTTATCATATTTATCCACATTTTTCATGAAATATTAATTCCTATCATATAATGTTTTTTGAAATATACTATTCCAAACAATAAATTATCTCATTTGTAATTCTAGGTAAACTAGGTAAATTAAATTCACATTAATTGTAAAAATTATTTTCCATATGAATATAATTCATAATGTGGATACTTATATTTATTCCCACTAATTCTATTACTGTGTTTTTTATAGTTATACGAAAATATTTATATTTGATTCTAAATGCATTTTAGTTTAATTTTAGTTTGATGTTATTTGTATAGAAATATATTGAACACATTGACTTATTTAAGGGTAATAATTTATTATAATTCAAGGATGTTAGACCATATTTAATGGATGAACTATATGTTAAGGGAGTGTACACCCTTAAATACGAGATGTAAATTATGTTAAGGGTGAAACCACCCTCATGTTAAGGGGGGACCATACAATAAGGGTGTGACCTTCCTTATGTATGGGGTGACCCTTAAATAAAGGGTTAAGCTATCCCTTCATAAGAAATGGCCATTACATAAAGAAATTAATTCAAAAAAAGAAAAAAAAGAAAAAAAATAAATGTTAATTTTTTAGGTTTTAACTATTTTAAAATTGGAAATATTGGGTTTTTATGTCCCACTATGCAGTGACTCAGGGAAAAATAAATGCCTTCTTAGGGGGTATATCACTAGATTATTTTAGGAGGTGAACAAAATTTATTATATAATAATGATAAAAGTGAATCTATTATTATAAATGGATCATTAAATGGTCTCTTTCCCTCTTCCTCACTACCAATTTATGGAGACTAAAGGTAGTTCTTGCGTGATTAGTCTACCGAATCATTATTCAATCATCTTGGTATCAAGAGGATTTTGTTCGTCTTAGAAAAATGAAATCACAAGAGGTTGATCACACCAAATTTTGTTTTTTATTTAAAATGTTATTCCACTTACATGGTATTATTTAAGGGTTTTGGATTTTTTTAAATCAATTACATAATATTAAATGGAAATTGGGTATTTTTTGTGTTGATGTTTTGAATAGATGTTTGGGATATTGCACACCCCATTACTTTAAGATTCGACCTCAGAAAATGATATAGCGATATATTAGCTATTGTGCATATTTTATTTAAATTAAAAAATTACTTGTAAAATGTTTGTTGATAAAAGAATGGAATTTATTATAATTTCAATATAATATATTAGTTTCAATTATGGATTTATATAGGTTCTTGAGAGATAATTTGAGGCTTTGATGAACATGGACAGTGGTTGGAAAGCTGGTTTAAAAAATTGAAACTCTTTATGTAGTAGGTAGTCCACTAAGTACACGCCAAAGGTAAATAAATTTTATTAACATATATGTTATATTTGGTTTCAGTACCTATGTTTTACCTCTATTTTTTAGATAAATTATTTTAATAAAATAAATTCATAGGGATAATCACAATTTTAAAGGAGCACGGCTGACCCTTGAGTATATAATTGATTCATACACCTATAATGGATGATGTATTGATTATAAATATATGAATTTAGGTTTATAGACCCATATGGGTATGAATTAAATAAAATAAAGGAATATAGGATCCCTTTTCATATGGTTGCTTTAGGACCCCTGAGTACGAAGTAGTAATGGACTCGGTATGGATAAACACAAGTGTCACCTAAAAACATAGGGGTAGGTTATGATGGATTTGAGAAGTCTTAGAACCATAGGAATGAATATTAGTTATAATGATAAGGTTTTATTAACCATTACAATGTGAGTGCCCATGATGGTGTGCCTTGGGAAGATATGTAATAGTTTGGGTGATAAGAATGACCTAGGATGGCATTGGGAAACGAGATAGGCATAATGTCGTATCTCTATGTAATTTCAATGGGGATTATTCTATGACACCGGTGAGGCTGTATTGTGATTATAATGATATTGAGGGAACTTAAATATTCTATGTAATGGAATTTTTCTGATAAATGAGACTATGATCAAGGAACCCATGTATGGTGTCAGTGCTATGGTGTTACTTAGGGTACCTCAGTGGGTTCCCATGTGATATGTTGACCCTTGTAAGGGTTTTGGTATGAATGATTTTTGTGTAGAATTTTGTTTTCATCATATAATATGAATGTATATGATATGATATCAATTTATATTTAGGGTTGAATACATGAGATAACATGGGATAGATTCACTACCCTTAATTCTACATCAATTAATTTATAGGATAATTGGGATTCAACATTCTACTAGATAAAATGGAATTATTTTGAAGTTACACAGGATTTAGCTGTTATCCTAACCCATGGAATTCCCAATATGTGTGTGATTTACCTAATTATTCAATATAATATAGAATTATTAAGAGATTAATAAGGATTTTTATCTTTTCCAATTACATGGAATGCCTTAGATTCTTGAGATTTGGATCTTTAGGCTTAATATGATATGATGTTTCATGATCCAACCCAATCCACCAGTCAATTTGGTGATAACTCTCATGTGGTTAGGCACAAATAGCATTATTGATCTCCATAGGATAGTGACTAGAACAAAGGAATCAATAAGAATAATATAAGAATGATTTTTATCAGGGAACATAATTTAATAAAAAACAAAACTCTTCTAAAAATTATTTCATGACCCATCCATACATTAGATTTCAAATCCAAATAAAATAAACAGATTCAAATTATAAATGAGAAAAATGGATAATAACCAAGATAAACATACATTTTAATATAATCAAAATAAGATAGGGAAAATTCATAGAAAAAAATCAATGTCCAAGATGGTTGACACATCAAAATTAATGAAATAAAAAACCAAAATACCTAAGACAATCTACATGTGGACCCATGGTCACCAATGATCCTTAACACCATTATCACCCAATAGAGATCAGGATAAGCTAAAAAATGAACCTGAAATGTAAGAATCATGAGAATCAATCTGTATACTAATTCTCATCAAACGACAACCCATATAGAATGTTTACATTAAAGAAACATTTCATACTAGTTTAAAAAAAATTAAAAAAAATACAATTCTAAACATATTCAAAATAAAATAATTTATGATTAGAAGTTTGGAAACATTTATTTTAAAACATTGATGTTATGGAATTCAGGTAAATTTGTTTTACGACATTCAACAAGGGAGAATAATTTTACAAAAATAGAAATTCCATTTTATATAGGTAAACCATTTTTTCCTAAAAAACATAAAACACTATAGGAAATAACCAAAAACATAAATAATAATGAAATTATAAGTACTAATCAAAGTAGAAGTGATCATGTGAACAACAAAAAATAATGTTTTTGATTTAAAAACTATTAATAAATAATCCATCATACTAGAACACATGGTGCAATCCAAAATCCATAACGGTCTATCATAGACTACCTAAATTAACTAATGGGAGAAATTGAAAAGTAAGTAAAGATCCATATTAAGGGACACTAGCTAGAGCATGATCCTATTATAGTACACCATGGGTATCTAGATATTCATTTATCTATTCTAGGTTTCCCACCGCATGTGAAAGGAAGGTGGAAAATGAATAGTAACAAAAAGTGACATGAAAATCATACATACATATTGATAGGTATATATATTCCTACGTATTAGATATTCAACCCATAATTACACCACACCTCAAAAAAAATAGTTCCTCAATGAAACCCATCAATTAAATTATAAATATATCATTTCCTAAAAATGACTTAATGCCATCATCTAAAAGTGGTATGCTTCTGAGGTTTAATTTTTTTAGGAACCCATCTTTTTAGGTGATAACTAGGCCTAACATTTTTTCTTTTTAAAATAATTTTCTATGGAATTACCTTTCAAACAACTCACAAAACCATTGAAAACATCCAAAAAAATTTAATATTCTCAAAAACTATTTTATTTATAACCACAAATGCTAATAAAATAAAAGTAACACATTGGAAATTATTTTAAAGTCAAAAGAACTCTTGAATAATTAAAAATCCATTTTTAAAGACTATTCATGAAATTTTTCATAATATATATGTTCGAAACTAAAAAAAATATTTAACCTATACGATTAAATTGATTAACCATTTACATTCAATAGAAACCAACTATGAATAAAGTTTACTTCTAAAAAATTATAGAAAAACATGTAATACTATCATTAAACAATAAAACATGGATAAAAAGATAATGTATTAAATGTTTCAAGAATTAGTTACTAGATAATGGGGATAAACTACCTCAAATTATTTATCCCATGAAGAGAGGTATATTCCACCCTTTAAAGGATAGAAAAATCCTTACGGAACCAACTCAGAACATAAAATCACCAAACCCCTAAATAAAAATTGAGGAAAAAGAGACCTATGTCATTGATGCCAAATTAAGGTTAGAAACAAGAGGTTAAAGAATGGAATTGGGGATATGAGGTTATTATATGTGACTTAATATAATTAATAAACATTAAGTATTGAGGAAAACCACTTCAAATCACCCTAAAAAAGATGAAAATGAATGAGAATTAAATCTGGCGTTGATGAATCAAATGAGGAGAGGAGGAGACAAAAAATATTTAAAGAAGAAGAGGTATATTGGTAAAAATATTATTTTTAAAAAATTATTAAACATCGTCCACATCTTAATCATATTGTAAATGGAATTATTCCCCTTTAAAAGGATACCATATGATTTATCCATCCATATAGATCATGGAGGTTCTATGAATTGTTGGGATACTACTCCTGGTGCCCCAGGACACCACAACACAACCTCAAGGTTATTGTGTAGTCCTTCACCAATAGAGAGGGTTATACACTATCCTCCCTAATACATATCGTGTACTAAAAAACCTCTATAAGGGTAACATTGGTTTCTTTTATACACCATAAATTCCCTAAGGAATAACACTAGTTTCAACACTATGTCCTATTATAGTCTACAAAATGAAACTATATTTCTCATCTAGAAATCCCAAAATCGTTGGAAAAATCAACAAATTAGAAAAAATAAGTTAGAGATCAATAATTAAGTAAAATAATATGGAATGTGAGGTTGGGGTGTGATAATTATCACCACCATGAATCATTATCCCATAAGAATGATTCATTAGATTAATTTTGTTAATGTAAATGATAAAATTTAATTTATTTAACATGAATTGGTTTTAAAAAACATGGAATACCATAATCGAAACAATAATAAATTCTAAGATGAAAACTAGTACAAATAATCCACCAAAATAAAACCATATCACATGGATACTCTAATGACACAACTAGTAACCGAATGAGTCTAGGTCTCTAAAACTATAGTTTCTTCTATGCTATATTATATAGCCACTAAAACATCAATTATCATAATATTTTAATTATGAGCATAGTTAATGAAAACTGGGGATTAAACTCAAGTCCCACTATCCAGATAAAAATGAGAACCATAAAGAAAATCATTAGGTACCACCACTAAAATTTATAGTCTTCATAAGATAGAATCTTCTATAATAAAGGATAAAACATTCCTTCAATCACAATTCACTGAGGTAAACTCATGTAAAATAAAAAAGATAAGAACAAAAAAATTCCTCAAACAAAAACATTATCAATATTAGATTCTATAGGTTGAGCCAAAGAATCATTCGAGTAGCTTGATCTTATTTCAGTCCCTCTCTAATAGATTCCATTAAAAACCCATTTTATATGATTTAAATATCCACAACCATGATACGACTATGATTCATTTTAACAAAGAGTTTTTATGATATATATTGTTGTACTAATGGGTTTATAGGGTCCCACACTAGGAAGAAACCTATAAGATACCAAAGGTAAACTTAATACCATATCCTATCATGTTAGACTATGTCTAATTTCCCTTTTCATTAATAGATATCCCTTTTGTATTATTTCAGAAAGTGTTTGGTTCATTCCCATAAATATATCCTATAAATATGACCTTAACTTGAACCACCTACCTTACAACTCCTATATATTAGGGAAAACTAGATTCAATACTCTTTATTTTATATTTATGTGAGGACCTATTTAAAAATTCATAGTCTTGAAGGAATTAATGCATTATGACATTGTCATATAAGGGAATAGATCAATGAAATCAAAGATATACTCTAACACAAATAGATCACCATGTTGGAGGCAATATAACTATATAGAATATACTCCTTAACAACTTCTTAGAAATATTATTAGATGAACAAGTACTTAAAACTATCTAATGATTTATTCCCTCAAGAAATATCCCAAATAATGGACAATTACCAATTCTAATAAAGGAGATAAATTTTAATGGTCACAAATTTGAACTTTATAGATTCAAGAAACATAAGAAAACCATAGATCCCATCAATACAATGAATCATTTTTTTAATTGAGATGTATCTATATATCCGTAAAAGAGGGGGAATCAACTTTGAAAACACTAGAAGAAAATCATTAGGTTGATCAATTGAAGTGTTAACTAGAACAAAACAACCCATAACATCCCATTGGGAATCCATTAGGTCTTGGTGAAGGGATAAATTAAAAAATAATATAAACTGAAAACACATTATAATCAAATATAAATATCATAATATAATTGATCCAAACACCAAGGCATTATAACAATGTCAATAAATCAGTTATTTAACATTTAGAGAAATCTACTCACCCCAAAATAATTTTTTAAATAAATATATGTAATTAATAAATATTAAATTAAAAAAAACAATACAACATTACTCAATAAACCTTTGAAATCATTTTTCAAAACTCAGATTACCATTTTAAAATTGTAATCTAACCCAATTTCAACTTAAAACTATTTTTGTACATAGGTTATACATGGATTCCCAAACCATTGATGCTAACCGCACACCATTGAATTAAAGCATGTTGTTAGTACCAAAAAATAATACAAATAACTCACACTATTTAATAAAATCAAAAAAAAATCATCCACTAAGTTTGAAATAAATAATAAATAAATGAAAAAAATAGAAAACTCAAGTTTCAAAACAATAATTCCTATCACAAATAATGGTTTTGTTTTAATCTTTTTGGATAAATACTTATTCATAACTATACCCAATTTTCTAATATTTATATATTCAATTTAAATTTTTTGTCAGAAATAATAAACCACACTCTAATTTCTTTTTTCCTGAACCATCCTTATCCCCCTTAAATTGGGAACATCAACTGACCTATTGAATGGTTCAAATGGAGTTATTAAACCTCATAAGATAGCAATATGCATTAGGGTATTATAATGAATATTATGGAAACAACCTTTCCTAAAAAAATGATTTAATTTTTATTATAACACATATATGAAATATGGATTGACCCATCCATACATTTGATGTCCATGAAAAAGCAAATAAATTGTTTAAATTCTAAATGAGACAAACAAAAAAAATTTATGATAAATATAAAACTCAACATACTCAAAATATGATTAAGAAGAATCTTGGATATAAAAAATAGGAATGATTATATGGACATAAAATAAGTAGTACAAAAATAAAATACCAAAGAAAATAATATAATCTCTTTGTGAACATATGGTCACCTGCCATCCTTAAAACCATCATCACTCCATGGAAATCAATGATAAACCAAAACATTAACCATAAATGTATGAATAAAAATAACAATAGTAATGAAAATTAAAACAAACCCCAATGGAAAACCTTTACATAAAATATGAATTTCAGGATAGTTTGAAATACATTTAGAAACTAGGATTCCACTTTTATTAAAATTCAAATCACAATCCATTAGTAATTTGGAAACATTTATTTTAAAATTTTAAGTTATAATTTTCAATTAAAATTATCATTTTGTGATTTTAAATAATTAAAAAGTGTATTAATTTAAGATAAATTTCATTTTGAACATTTAAACCATTTGGTTTCATAAAAAAATGAAAAAAAGAAAAATAACCAAAAAAAGTTATTAGAATAATACTATAAATATATTGAAAAGTAGAATTGAATATGGAAAATCATTACAGAAAAGGGAAATCCTAGAAATATAATAAATAATGACCTATAATATTATAATAACTGATATAATCTTAACACACTAATACTCAACCGTAACCAAACAATCCTAAATGTGGGGGGAAATCCCAATGTATGTCTATATCCACACTATTTTATACAAGAAAGAGAATGATTCTAATATAATACATCATGTGAATCCTAAAATCCCTTTAGATACTCTATTTTTCCTGTGGCATGTGAAAGGGAGATGGAAAATCAATTATAAAATGTAGTGACTTGATAAGAATATATACATATTTTTTGGAATACATACATACATATATATATATATATATACATACATATTCAGGTATATAGGAAATTGGACCCATAATAATTCAATACATATGAAAAATCCATTCTAGTAAACAACCAATAAATTCTTATATAAACATAAAAGACCCCAATAAAAACTAAAAACCATCATCCATAAGGGCCATAATTTGAGGATATGTTCTTTTTAAAAAACTAACATTGAAGGATACAATCATGCCTCATAGTAATTCCTTTTAAAAACATTTTCAATAGAATCAATTTTCAAACCACTCACAAAACATCATAAACATTATGAAACATTTTAATACTTTTAATTACCCCTTTCGATGAACTAATCATGTAATTAAAATACAATTAACCAATTAAAAATTATTTTAAGGACCCACGAACTCTTGAATAATTCAAAATCACTTTATAAAGCTAATTATAATTTTTTTGAAATAATATCTCTTCATGATAGTTGTAAAAAATATAATTAAACTATATAACTAAATAGAATAACCCTTATAATTCAATGGAAACCAAGTGACAAACTAGTTTATTTCATAAAAAAATTAAACAAAGTTATATAATACTACCATTGGATATCTAAAAATATATATAAATATCATGGAATCAATGGTTATATAGTAAAAGATTACAACATGTGGAAATATTCCTCCAATCATGACATTCATTGATCAAGGTGTTATTCCACCCTTATATGGAAATAATGATTCTTAGGGAGCCATGTAGAACCATAATGTCACAAAAAGCCCAAATAATAATTTATCCAATAGAGACCATGGTTTTTGTGACCTGATTAGGGAATGAAAAAAGACACAGTGGGATGAAAATTATTATAGGATATGATTTTGTGGGATAAAAAATGATGAATAACACTTAAGTCTTGATGAAACCCAATTAGAATCACTTTGGAATACTAGAGAACGATGTTAATGGAGAGCTGTGGTTGAGGAATCAAATGAGGGGAGAAATAAACAGAATAAAATTTTAAAACATAAGAGGGGTATAAATGTAGGATTCCATGTTTAAAAAACTATACAGTCATAGACGACACCACATCCCTACTAGTTTTGAAATGAATCACCCTTCCTAGGAACCCCTATTGTGTAGTCCTCTGTTTATGATGTGGTGGTGACTTTGATGGTAGGGAAATTGATCCTAGGGTCCGAGGCCCCAACTATGTACCCAAAAGGTTGGGACATAGTCCACAAGAATGGGGATGGGTTATAAAATGGAATACATAGGATATTCCATGTATTATATCAATAGAATATGGGTAACATCATAAAAGTGGGTGATCAGTTGATGTTTACTTGCATGTGTATGAATTTATATTATATATTTCTATTGATATAACATGTTTTTTCTTATTTACTAATTTTACTCTTTTCTTGTTATTGTTGAAATTTTTTGGTTATTTTTCTAATGACTAAATTTTTACTTTGTAAGACTATGGAATATTTATGGTAATAATTTTGATTCTACGTGCTAATTTATTGAAAAATTATGTGACATAAAAGGAATTTGTACAATGATATTAAAATTATTGATATATTTTAGTTCTTGCATATTCATCATTTCAGTTTAATTTTTTTTCCTAACACTCGAGACCTTATATAGAAAATCTGAGACCATAGTTGATTAAAAAATGTACAATTTACCCTTGGAATGACATAAGGACAATTGAAATTGGGAAACCACAATATTTTCTTATATATATATATATATATATATTTAAAATATATTTAACTTGGTTGATAGCTTGTGTTACATGCAACTTCATGTTTAAACGAATGGTGATATACTTTTCAAAAAAATATTATTATTTAATTTTATCATCTATTTATTAAATAAGAATGTATAAATAGTATTATTATTTTTTAAATTATATTAAATGAACCTACTAAATTATTTGTGATGTATCATAAAAATTTGGGTAAAGCCATTTTATCCTTAAATAATACATTTTTTTAGAAATTGATTTTATTACTATTTTTTGAGAATATTACAATTTTTTAGACTGAAAAATTTTAAACAATATTTTGAAAAATTTATTTTAGATCATCATACAAAAATAAAATTAGTGTGCTATTTTTCTATTTTTTTAAAAAGGTTCATTTTTCAATGAATATTGAAAAATTATATTTTTAATGATAATTTTATTTTATATACAATTATTTAAAAAGAAAAATTATATTTTGGATTATTTTAATAATTTAATATGTTTTTTATTAGAAATTATACTATTATGGGTTTTAAATTTATTTTATAGTTCAATTTAGAATAAATATATTTTATTTTTAAAAATATAATTTTTATGAAAAATAGTTTTTTATTATGTTTTTTCATTTGATTTTAAATTAAATTCATAAAATTATATGTTTTGAATCGTGAAAAATAGATTCCATATTTGGAATAATATGACCCAATTTTTATATGTAGGTCCCTTTTATTGATTATAAAAAAATCAATAGAAACCGCAGTAAAATTTATCACCTCATGAAAGAGTAAATTAGGTTAATTTTGTGTAAAACTAAGTGATAAGGAAATAGTTTTTCACCATAATTATAATTGGATGAAATTAATACACATATTTTCACCTTATTATATTAATTTTTATCTTAATGTAACATGTTTCTTGAAAATTAATTATATATTATTTAAATAAAAATATGACAAACTTTCAGTCTCTTAGTTTTAAAAATAATTTATGATTTCACATACGGAAAAAATAAAAAATTAACGAATATAAATAATTATTCTGTTAATGGTAAAATTACATTCATGATTTAATTTATCTATAATTCTTAGGAACTATATTATAACCATAAATTCCTTCATAAAACAAAAACAATAATTATTCACTTAATTGAAAAATAAAATAAATGATATTAGAAATATTAAAAGTAATTTAATTTGAAATAATTAATATGATAAAATAACAATAAATATCAATACAAAATTATTTTTCTTTATTAATTAATTCTTTTCAATGTTCTTTTTTTGGGTATTATTCATGTCAATATAATGAATGATGTCAAAATAGAGAATAATGATATTTTTGGAAAATAATATTTTGTTAAATTATTTTACAGTACTCAAAATATTAAATAAGAACAAATGGGAAAATATATGGTCTAAATATTAATACAATATGGATTTATAGGCAATTTAGAACCATTTAACTAGATAATGAATTTATTAAATTTCAATCTTTTAAGAAATTTGTAGTTTGTCTTTCCGTTCCCTTATAAATGGAAACCCCTTCATTCACTTATTCACAACCCTTTGAGAATACTAGTTTAACCATATACTAAATAATCATCTTCTATTAAAAATTAGTAAATTTATAGGGGTTCCATAAATCTCAAAATAATTACTCTAGGATCTATATGAGGGAATCTAAAGGAGTTTCTTCAGAGAATAGCTAATTACAATAACTGATCACTTTCTTTTTTTTACATATTTTTTTATCACCTATAAATAAATGGTATTTATCATAATATAATTACTAAAATATCATAAATATAATTAAATGTTATTATTATTAAAACACCATTATCCAACCTCTTTCCATAAAATGGGAATTGAAGGTGTCGCTCGTGCATACGTATGACTTACCATCTCCACGTAGCGATATAATTCATTTATCATCACTATATTTTATAGATGGGTATTATTATAGGTTTAATATTTATAGATTATATTTGTGAAAAAAATTTAATTCATGAATTATAATATCATGTCTAACTTTTTTCCATTCAATGCTTTGGGAAACAACAACATCGATCATGTATATGTGTGGACTAACACATCCCTAAAGGGATGTGATTCATTTTCCATTTATATTTTACATGGATAATAAGCGGTATTAATTTTATGTATATATATTATATATATGATATAATAATTTTATTTTATTTGTTAATTAATGTTTACCTTTATTAAATTTTATCCATTGAAAAATGGAAACAACATTCTTGTGTACAATATGCTTGCCGTCTCAATGAACGGTAAAATTCACTTTTCTATATTTACATTTTACAAATGACTATAAAAATGTATATAATGGATATATATGATATTATATGTATGTAAATTATTCTAATATAGAAATAAAATTAGTTTAAATTTAATATATTGAAGGATTGAGTGTGTTTGAATCAAGTGGAACTCATGGTAAGGGTTTCTCATCTGACCCTTACTTCCAGGAGACATATGCCATATCCAACACATATATTTTTTATTTTTAATATATATTGTTACTTAGAAATTTTATATATAGCAATAAAATTATATTCATGATATTTTAAGTTTCATATGAAGTTATTCTTTCATGGGGCGTAGGATTTTAAAATTACCAAAATGTTAAGGGTTTTATTCTCAATCTCATCATTATTCGATATTGTTATATTTATGTATACACTAAGGAATATATGTCTTCTACATCCATATTCTCTAAAAATATATTCAAAAATATTTTTACTATACATGTATTATTTTTTAAACACATTCATTTTTATGTCTTACAATTTAATTTTTCTAAATGAATCTTACTTTCATTTTCTAAACGTGGTATTGTATGAATTTTCGTACTAAAGTGTGAAAGGATATATTTTTAAATTATATGGATTGAATGGAATTTATAACCTTCAAGAAGCCTTAATGGTTTGAATATTCCTTTAAAATTTTAAAAGTTATGTTTCAATGAAATCTTTTTCCTTCATATATGGGTAGTTTTCTTAATAAGTTAATTCAAAATTGAAATAATATTCCATAATAAATGTTCCATGTTACTTTTAAACACCATTTCTACATATAATATGAAATAATTTAATTTCACTTAAAAATTATTGAGGATATGATATGATGATACCACATTTATTATTTCTCTGGATGGTTTATTTTCATGATTACATGATGTTTATGTAACCTATTTCTTTTCCACGGGTTATGCTATATTTAAATGTTTATAAAACTCATATTATTTCATTGGTTTGAAAATGAAAATTTTTTAATGATGTTGTGTATATAAAATGTATTATTTTTATTATTTGGTGGGTGGTACCTATATTACCATACGATGCATTGGGTAATGTCTAATGTTTTATGACCACAAAGGGTATACGACATTTCATAACAAACCCAATAAAGTGTATACAAGAGTTTTTCCCAATCTTAAGGCATGTGGCCATATGGTTATCCCATACCTAAAAAGTTATGTATGTCTTGGCGAGTATCCTTGACATAATGATTTAGATGCTTATTTTTATTCTACCAATCCATGTATTATACCATTATTATTCTACTTTATTATCCATGTCATATGAACTTCCAAGATTTACTCCATTAATCATCATTATGGTCAATGATATTTGTGGTATGATTTTCAAAGGTTTTTCCCATGTTCTTGTACCTATATTTCCATGTAATTCTGACGTGATCATACAAAACTCCCTTGTTTACCCTCACTGATTATTTTAGATTACACATTCTTATGTTTATTTTCCAAGGTTATGAAGAGTGGTATTGTGCTTGATATTTCTAAGAAGGGTTATAATTATGAAAAACTAGGTGTGTGATAGTGTAATTCATTTATAAATTGGTTGATTATGTATACATGTTTCCAAAGGAACTATATCTATATGATTCTGGTGTGGATTATCATGTTATGTAATGAATATTTATATAATAATATTTATATTGATGAATGAAAACTAAAGGGGATTTATAGTACATATCAGAGAAAGTATTTGTCAACCTTGAGAAACTAGGTTGAAAAACATCAATAAGATCCTTAGGTATAATCCTAAGTATAGGTTAAAATCCAAATATGTTAGTAATGATAATGAGTGGCCTAGATTAGACCTATTATGTTATAGAAGAAGGTTCCCTAATTTAGGAATCATATACATTATATTTCATGATTATGTGGTTTACCAATAGGATTCTTGTTTCTTACACTATTATTTTCGATTGAGTAAATGGAAATATCCAAAAGGAATTATGGTAATGTTGAATATGAAAGAAAATTCAATTAATTTCTTCTTGTGAAACCAAATGGTATCGAAATTGGAGTGAACATTTTCATTTCTACACCGACTCAAAATTCTCAATCTATGAGTCACATTGATCTTACAAATGGGAAATGGAGGGAACAAATATTTTTTGGATCCTTCACAAGGAGACATTAACATTATTTTAATGGGTCTACTGAACAATTAGTTTCTATCCAATGGTTTAAAACAACAAAAAAGATAATATTTATTCTCTATGGTTTGGGTCATTGATATGTTTTTTTGTGATTTTTATTATTTATAAGGAGAATAAGTTTAGTGGTTTACTCTTATCAATAAAATGAGGTAAGATTATGAAATTAACTCTATAGAGGTAGTTGAATTTAAGAACTTATTTCTCAATAATTACATTTCTCAAATTCTTCTTATAAAAATGTAAAAGGAATTAATGGAGTTTAATAAAAATTATGACTACTTTTTTTCTTCATATGAGGAACATTTCACATAACCTATGAGGTATTTTATTATTATTATTATTAAACCTAAAAGTAAGATTGATAAATGGTTTTTATTCAGGGGGATTTCTGTGATGCCTTCTCCCACTTCGTGATGATGATAGAAACCATTCCATTCTCTCACCCAACATTGGGGGGAGGGACCTTTGTCATCTTTCAAGGGAAGGGAGCCTCTCTTTTTTCCTTTATCTAAACCCAAGAATATTCCATTGTTCCCCTAATTCTCCCTGTTCCCTATGGTTTATGAATTTTATGAAGGATAACCTAATGTTCTTTTATTGATTACGAAGTTTAATGACGCTTCAATCCTCTTCAATCAGACCCTAATTACTAGATTTTCACTATGAAGTCCTTCGGTGGACACCTTTTGTAGATTCATTTTCATTGATTGGGATTTACAAGATTGAGCTAATATCGGTTTTTTGGAAAAAATTACCATCATGATCCTTTATGAGTCAAAGGAATATCTAAGACAACCCTAGTCCCGTGCTCCTTGTAGCTACTTCGGGTCCCACTTCTACCTTCATCTTTACACTTATGACATTCATATGAAGTGGGACTCACCTTTGTTAAATATTTATGTGAGATTCCATAACCTACCCATTCTATTTCAAAATCCATCTATCATTAGGATGCTTGGGAACCTCTTAGGTTGGTTTTTGGTCTTTAATAGCTGAACCACTACTATGTTCTATCAAGTTAACCCATGGGTGTGTGTCCAAATAAATTTTTCTTGAAAGGTATGTTATTTTTTAAGATTATAAATAGAGAGAAATTTCATTGTTTGTAGGAGGTGGTGTATGAATCTTTGGTTGATTTTTGTTTTGTTTCAAGAAAGTGGAATAGAAATCAGAGACTTATAGACATCATTATATACAGTAGGGTATGACCAAGGGTGTGGGAACTAGTGGAATAACTAATCATGGTGAACCCTGGGATGGGATTAGTTCTTCCCAGAAGATGTGTGTCGATTTGGAAAATAGGGTTAATGGCCAAGACAATGGATAAATGCCTAGTCTAGATGCACACTTGAAGGAATCTATTCAAGGAAGTTTTATCCCCATGAAAGGTAGTCAAACATAGATCAAAATTTAGGATTCAAAGAAAAAATGGGTTTGTAAGGCTCAATATTTTCTACTAATACCACTTCTAGAATTCCATTCATGGATTTCCATTCAATTTTATAGACTCATTCAGTACCCCATAAACCGAAAATTGCTATCATTTTTCATAAATTCAAGTTTGATCTAAGAAGGAGTTGTGTTATTGAGTCCACAAGCATAAGGAGTTCAAATATAGAAGAACCTAATCATTTTTCAATGGAATTGAAAATTAAAGAAGAATATAATGGAACGAGTCAGGATTTTGGTGACAAAATTGAAAGGGAACCTACACATAGGGAAGATAGTGTGGGCTGGGTGAAGGCAATAGGTGGGGAGATAAGGAGAAGAACCAGTCCTAATGGTATAGTTTTCTTTTGTTTCAAGGGTATATAGGTTGATGACTCGTGATTGGAATCAGAGTAATGTATTCCTGATATTAGGGAGGTCCCTTCGACTGGTTTATCTTCACAAAATTTTTTTACTGACCACCTTTCTGGCCTCCAAGAAGATGAGGCAAATGAGGTTGATGTTGTACATGTTTAGGGTGAGACAAATCATATGGGGTAAGGGTTTCATTTGAGGGACTCTTCATAGGATTGTGGATCACCTCAAATGTTTATAATACTTACTAATATAAAGATATTTATGTTATAGTTCAGGATATTGAAGGAGACCAGGTGAGGGCTTCCATGGATGGAAAGAATGGAATCCATGAGAGGAATGATCAGTACTCATTTCCTCCTACAATGGAGACTCAGTTAGTGAATAAATTTATGTAGATGGAAAACCTATGTAAGTCAGGTGATGCACTTTAATAATCCTTATAATTTCTCATTAGCTTGAAAGAGGACGTGGCCAAATGGGGGTTGTCTCATAATTCTATAGAAGAATAATATTTTAAAATGATGTGGATATATTTAAGTATAACTATTAATAAGTAGAAATATAACTCGATAGACAAGAAGGACCTGATATTATTTGGGTGATTCAATAATGGTAAGATTAGCCTTGAGGATTACATCTAGTCTTAGGAAAATCTTCCCTTTTAGTTCGATGATCTTATAATGGATGAACCAGACACTCAGGTAAACAATATCTCTTTGAAATTATTTTGGCAGTTTAACTACAGTTTAATTAAATTGTACATTAATGAGTCTTTTATTTCCCTTTATGTTTGAACTCATGTTTCTAAATTTTTCTATAAAATAGTTTGATAAATAAAATTTTAATTTTCAGTCAAAAGTAAGATTTATTGATTCTTTAGTAGCTTAAAACTAAGTCTCCAAAGGGTATTATCCATATGGTACTTTTATAGCTACGATGAAATCGTTTCCTGTAATATGACGGTGAGAATGAATATTATTGTTACCCAAAAATACCATGGTTTTTATAAGAAAAGATTCATGTAATTAACATC
Organism: Viscum album; assembly: GCA_963277665.1. Taxonomy (NCBI): domain Eukaryota; kingdom Viridiplantae; phylum Streptophyta; class Magnoliopsida; order Santalales; family Viscaceae; genus Viscum; species Viscum album. The sequence goes on from OY728162.1 coordinate 46,648,373, forward strand.
AAATTATAAATACCATAGAGAGAAGAAGATGATCTTTCCCTTATACTCAATGTGTGGAAGGAAACATGGCATAATATTTCTTAAGGGTACTATTAAATGTTTTAAATGTATAAATTAAGGCCATAGAGTGAATATATTTCAATACTAATGGAATAAGTTCTATAATTATTTGAATGTAGAAAAAATATCCACCAAAGGAATCAATAAAAATCCGTTGTTTCAGAAGCCAAGAGTATATGAATTATACTAAATAGTTCCCAAATAAAAATGTTAATTACAATTATCATCATCACCAACCTCTTAATCCAAAAGAATAATGAATATCACATCTTATCATTATTTTTTATGAGGGGTATGATAATAATAAATCTTGTATAAATTATTAATAAATAATTAGAATGAACGATATATTTATGTATTAATTTATCAAAATGATGATGTAATGGTATTAGTTATATTACGATAAAATGGTATTTTACTAATATTATAAGTATTAGAAAACACATAAAGATTATTCTATAGTATTATTTCATCTTGGATTTCTATGAATATAATGAATTGTATATAAAAACTAGAAATGTGATTCAGTGATAAGGTGATATTTTATGGAAACACATGCTTGGGGGAAATATAACCATTAATATATGTTTGGGGTAGGGATAATAATTTTTAATTGGGGTAAAGATATATTTAATATTGATAATTTAAATTGAATAATATTAATGACTATATAAATTAGATAGTGATTTTATGACAATGTGGTTTAGGTCAAATTTGATGACATTTTTTACATTTTTATATTTATGGAATATGTTCAATAGCCTAAAAAATTGAGGAATAAGAATTTTTTTAATTTTAGTGTCATCATATATGTTTTAATGTGAAGATAAAATATTATTTACGGATAACATATTTGGTTTATAATATTTAGGTTGACCATGTGATCAATGTCTTAGACCCCATTATGTAGTTTTATGTAATGGAATTTTTAGGTGATTAATAATATTTTTGAAAAAAAATATTGGGTTGATAAATATATAAACATTAGATTTAATGTGAAGTATTATTTATAAAGAATATATTACACTTTTACGTTTGTAAGAATAAAGGTATTAGATAACCTTTGAGGTTAAAACTTTTAGTAATATTGAGGTAATTTTGGTGTTTTGGGATATAAGGATTATTATTTATGGAGCTGATAATTACATAATGAAAATTATATGATTATAGAATATACATTTTAGTATATGTCTTTACAATTATGTAATGACTATTGGAAATAAATAATTTATTAATATAGGAATAATATGTGATCAAATCATTATAATTTCAGGTTTCGAACTTGATCAGTTATATTTAAGGAATGTTTTTGATATTAATATATGGACTTATTTAATTTTAAAATTGAGTATTAATATTGAATATTTATTAATGAAGTATTTCTTCATATGATGGTTTATTAATATTAGGAATTATCTTACCTGTTCTAATAATTTTTGGGGTTTCACTTCTATAAAATGTATTTATCACGTTAGCTTTATAACACCAGTTTTCTATAGCTGATGTAGAAAAGCAATGTATAGTGTTTTATCATGTCGATAATATTATATTTGATGTTAGAAAACTTGTATCCCCATTTATCACACTTCTTATTGTGTAAACAATATTATAAATAGGTTTTTCACAGTGGCTATATTTCAAATGATGTGATAATGAAATCATCATTGGTTTATCATTTGAGTTATAAGATAACCAATGTTATAAAGGGGATTTTTTTATTTCGTTCATAGTATACTCATCATTATAAAATAATAAAATTTTAACTTTCACATCGGTTATAATATACTCATTGTAATATAAAATTTAAATTTTTATAGATTGTGGTTTTCTCTCATTTCAGGGATACCCGATATCGTGAAAACAAACTCGTTTCTCTTGTGCGGGAGACCTAAACTCATTTTTTTATCCATTGGCCTCAAATCTCTATCTTACATCTTTATAAAATGATAGGTTTCATATAGATAAATGTTTTTATTTGATCATCTAATCTCCCAACTCTAAAATAAGTCTCCCCTATCCATCCTCACTCACCGATGCCTAACTTTGGGTTTTCTCATTTTCATTTATTCAAATCTCTCGTTAAATTGTGATTGTTGGGAAATGAATATTAAATGATTTAAAAAGCTGTTTTTAAATACATTAGGGAATTTGAATCATGTATTACATATTCCTAGGTTCCCTAATTCTTGTTTTTTATTCTATTTCTTAAATGTCAAATTACCATTATTTTGATGTGATGTGATTATGCTATGATTAAAAAAGTTGTTTATAAATCTTATAATGGAATTGAAATCATTTTTAGGTATCTACCTAATATTTATTATGTTGTATTATTACTGGTATTAGATAAATACTTTATTGGGTTATCTTTTAACTAAATATTTTTATTATTTTAACGGGATCCATGATGATCAATTTGATTTTTAATGATATCCTATATTAATAGTAGGTGGTATGACCCTTATGATGATTTTCTGGGTCATTCCTATTACATGCTTACAACCACTTTTTTTAAAATAGAAATAAAGTTGAAAATAAATTTTGAAGGTAAAATTGGAGGGTATTTCATTACTGCTTTAATTTAATTCATCTGATAATGGAAAATTAGTTTTTTATTTAACTATGATATAGTATTAAATCATAATTATATATAAAAATACTTATTTTTTCTTTAGTTTAATGTAAATTATTTTCAATCCCTTAGTTAGTTATACTAATTTTCACCATGAATGAGTTTTGTTATGAATTATTACAAATCCCTTTTATTTGTTGCCTCATATAACTATACCTAACATGGTTACATATAAAACTCTTGGATTTATTTTCATTTATATGTTACATAGAGACTAAATTATATTCCTCAATATAGAGTCATATAAATTTAAGGTTTGATGATATATTATATAATGATTGATGTGTCTTATTAATTATCTTACTTGAGGACTAATAGACAACATAGAAGAACTTGGGATAAAATGTTAGTTATTATTCATACGTCATATATATATGGGATCATTAAGATTTCCATATTATATTTGAATAATTACAATTATATATTAATTCCCATGATTAATTAAATAACAACTAATAAAGTAATCATAATTGTTCTAAAAAATTTACTATATGTCATACAATTAGTTAGAGTCGCTCTGATATTTTTCTGTGTTATGATTTTTGGTTTACATGCTGTTTAGTATTGTATTATAGAATAATTTTATAGTTTAAATTATTTATCATGTTACCCATCTATCTATTTAGTTTCTTATTACATTGAATCCTACATGTTGTGTGTTCAGTATTGTATAATATATAAAATTATGTTTTCTTACGTTGAGAATTTTGCATATGTATTTTGAAATGAATTCATTATAATATGTAATCATAGTATTCTATCCATGATTATATGAAGTTTTTGTTGTTGAAAATGTTCCAAAAGGGGAACCAGTTTTTATTCAATTTAAATAAATAATTCATTAAACCTTATATTTATATATGTTTTTTATTTTATATATAATGGATATTTTTAAATATTTCAATTTTTATAAAGTAATCTATTGATTATTTTTTAATTAAATTATATTGTGAAATGATTTGATTTTTTAAAATATTTTTTTGAAAAAATGGTGTGATATATTATTTTAAAAGTAATTTGATGTTAATGATTTTTTTTAAATGAAAATATGATGCAGTGATATTTGGGAATAAAATTTAATGGTTTATGAATTATGATTTATCAATTATATTTAAACATATATTCAATTATTTTCAATAATTTATAATTATACATTTCAAATACAAACACATATATTTTTTAAATTTTAATGATTTATTACATTAAAATTATGAAATAATTGATATAAATTTAAACCTTGTTCGAATTGAATAATTTATTCTCACTTTTATCACCATAATATTCTATTTATAAGATATTTAATTTTTTATACTTGCAACATATAATAATGAGTTGAAGTGGGATTATGAAACTTCGAATAAGATATAAACGTGAGGAAGGTGTTGATGCTTTTTGGGATTTTCTAAACAATATGTTCTAAAAAATGACATTTGTTTTCAATTCCTAATATATTTAAATATTAAGTAGTAGAAAATAAGGGGGAAAAAAGATCATATAATTTTTCATAGTTTTTATCTGAGTTACAACCCCTGGATTTGGCTTGGTGAAATTGGGATAAATCTCAGATCTATTAATGATGATTCTTTTCAATATGATAAATCTGATTTAATTAAAGTAATGATTCATGATATTGAAGTAGAGTTAATTGAGAAATTACTGAAAATTGGGATTTTATATGGCTATTCTAAAAACACATTGTATTGTTATAAATAATCTAGAATTTTATCATCAGTGTTAATTTGATTAACATGAAGGAGAAACATGGTTAGAGTGACAAGAGTTTTACTAATTTTCTACAAATATTGAATGATATTCTTCCTTAAGACAATTATATTCCTAATTCACATTATAAATTGAAGACAATACAATGCAAAATGGGATTAGGGTACAAAAAATATTTTCTTTCCTGAATTACTATGTGCTATATAGGAAAGAATATAAATTTCTATCAAACTGTAATAAATATAGGACGTCATGTTATAAGTTAAATGAAAAATTACATCATGATTTAGCAGTTATAGAGACTCATGCTAAGGAATTTTGGTTCTTTCTATAATTCCTCATTTGAAACATTAATTTGAAAATTCATATGATTCAAATAGGTCAAGATGGAATGCAGATGAGAAGATATGTGTTGGAAAATTAAGGAATCCAGCTGATTATCCATAGTGGAAGAAAATTTATCATAAGTTTCTTACATTTGGAAATGAGGATATAAATCTCAAACATATAATATTCATGGATGGAAAAAATCCATACCAATGTCATTTTCATTCACATAGTTCATCAACTATTTTATTTAAAATTTATAACTCATCACTTGAAATATTTATGAAGTTAAAAATATGTCATGTTCATTTTAATGACCTCTAGACAAAAAATGTTCACAAAAGGTATTGATTTTTTTCTTTCCACCATTATATTTTTATTTGGAAATCTTATGTGATGATGGTATTAGGGTTTATATTCTTAAAAACTATAACATTTTCAATTTCATGCAATGATTATTTTCACTATAAATGAAATTCTTGGATATTGAAATTTGTCTTGATATAGTGTTATGGGGAATAATGACTATCTAATTTATGAACAATAATCTTCAAATTATCAACTAATTCATTAGATTAAAATAGTATACATGAGTCATAAAAAGTTTCTTTTCTATGGATCACACATATAGAAGATTAAAAAATAATGAAATGGATCACTATAATTTGATATTGATCTAAAAACATTATCCACTCTTTGGTATTTTGAGATGGTTGAAAACCTTGTTGTGACATTTATAAAGACTCTTAAATATTGGAATAAACAAAATATTTAGATGAAACGATCAATAGTTTTTTATCTAAAATATTGGAGATATCATGAGGTCAAACATGCCAATGATGTCATTCACGTGGAGAAGCATATATATGAAATATTAATAGGAAAAGTTTTAGATATTAATGGAATGAATAATAATGGATTGAATGAAAGATTGGTCTTACTCTAAATGGGAATATGTTTGGATATTTCTCCCACTCCTGATGGAAGGAAAACATTCCTGCTCCCATCTTTCCATACATTATCCAAGAGGGATAAAATTATATTTTGATAGTGTCTTCATGATATCAAAGTGCATGCGGGTTATTATTCAAGTTTAAAACGTTTTTCTATCCATAAAGGATTTTAGTTTGATATGTATGAAATATCATGATTATAACATCATGATAAAATAAATCCTACAGATTTCATTACGTGTAATACTTCCCATCAAACTTATAATGACTATCATGAAGGTGTGTTATTTTTCAATTTTATTTTTAATAATGTTATTAATCAAAATTCATAGTAAAATTTTCAAAATGTAGAAATTTATATAATTTTATATTGGAAATGTATTTTCTTCAATTATTTTTTGATATCATGGTGCATTTAATTGTTCATTTGGTGCAAGAAATAAGGCTTCTCATACATATGTATCTACACCAAATGTATCCATTGGAAATGTATGTGAAGATATAAAAGGGGTATGTTAACAATCTATATCGACCTGAAGCCTCCATTTTTGAGAAGTTTATTTCTATAGTGGTTTCAGAGTTCTGTAGAATCTACTTGTTTGTAGTGGAGTACATTGGTTCACCTATATATCACCTTGAATAGGGTAATTATTAGGAAAAATGGATATGTGGCTTGAAATTCAAATCACTGACAGGTGAACAAATAAAGATGAAATATTTATACATCATGAATAATATAATCAATTCTAAATTATATATAACATTACATATTGATGTGATGAAACAATGTTATCCTAAGAAGAAATATGTGTGGAATTTGAATCATAAAAATTTAATTTCTTTGGTTTAAAGAGACCATTATTGGTATATCAGATGGATAAGAAACATTGATATGTGTTGTGGGTGGTTCAAGATTTAATTTTATAAAATTTTATGGATTTGAACTTAATGGGTATACATTTCATAAAAATAGTTAGGGCAATAGAAGTGTTGTTCAGTATAATAGTGTATTGGTGTTTGCAGAAGCAATGCATTTTTTGAGTACTAAAGACAAAAATCCAATTTCCACATCAAGTTCATATTATGGAGTCAATGAATAAATTTAGGAGGATGATTAAATTAAATTTAACGATACGTTTTTTTAAATACAAATAGTTTATTGGTTACAAAATTGTCTGGCATAATGAATTTTAAATGACCCTTATTAATCTAAAAAGATTATAATACATAGCTGATCTTTTAAGAATAGAAAAACATTAAAAAAAGTTTTATTTATTCTTGATCAATCTTATATGTAGTGGTATATTGTTTTATATGGGAAAAAATAATATTTTGTTGATGATAAAATTGATTTGGATGCTAATTTATGTGAGATACCTACTTCCATGGAATTATTTTGAGATAATATTGATGAGCAGGTTGTATGCATGGTTTGTTCCATATAGAGTAATCACAGTGAAGGAATTTGGGGAAATAATCCTTTAGAATGTTACTAATATTATAGTTTGTAACATATTTTTATTTATCATTTACTATTTATAATTTTATAATTATTACATATTTAAATTTTATTGAATTTCATTTATTAAATAAAGTACATTGACTAATAACTTTATTTATTTCTTTATATTATTTTAGTTTTGTCTAGTTTACCCATACTTAACATATCTAATAATTGATTTTTTGAAATACCAATATTTTAATTAAAATATCATAAATTAAAAAAATATTTCTTCAGATTATATTGAAAAAATATTCCTTCATATGTAAAAAATGATTTATTATGTTAAGGAATTCATACAATTCACAGACCAATTTTGGATTTGTTTTTATTCGTTTACCTAAAATTTCACACCTCATTACTATTGTTATCATTTTAGTGAACTACAAAAAATATGTATAAAAATGTGTTAATTGTAATTTATTTTACTTTATTATTTGAATATATTACATTTTTTATTTACTTAATATTGTAATAAATGAATTTTTAAATTTGTGTACTACTTTTCAAGGGAATAGATTAGTAGGATAATGATAGATCAATAAAATAATCCGCCACACACTTCTGGAGATGATCATAGTTATACCACTGGGGGGGAAATGTGTATGATCCTCTCTATGAGCCCATACTTCTTTACAAAAGACATCCACGACCAAAGGGATAAAAAGAGTTTAACGGTTGGTAAACGTGGAAGTACATGTTTAACAAATTTATAATTTTCCTATCAACAGGACCAGAGAATACCAGTAGAATTTGATAATAATGACATTCTAAGACAGGTCCTAATTCCAAACCGTTCAAGAGTTTTATATCGGTTCATCCCAAAAAAAATCAGTATTTTTATTGAATGCTGGAGAAGTGTTGACAAATTGACATTATATCATTTGAGGGAGACTATTTTGGTAAGATTATTTGTTTTTATTTTACTTATCTTGAAATTTTTATTCTAATACATGTCTTCCTTCTTTATATCGAATGACATATGATATTTCTAACACCGATGAATCTAGAATGAAATTTTTATCATTGGCTATTATGTGATATAGGGATTTCAAATTAACCCTCACATCATATCTAATTTTTGGTCATAGGAAGCATTATTTCCCATGTTATATATATATATATATATCACATTATTTATGAAGATACATGTAATAAATTTATTGAATGTAGAAGAAAGAATTATTCTTTCTATGGGAAATGATACCATTTTGATGTTTTTTATATTAATGATATTATTAATGATTTAATAATTATTTGTTTATTTTTAATTTAAAAAATCAAGAATATATCATTAAGAGATCCAATCTAGAGTCATATACCATAATTCTTTAAATTAGTGGCATTATATGATATTGGAAGAAATGAAGATGGTCAGAAAATTTAAAAAATGTAGAGATGAGTCTTCAATATTTATAGGTGTTTCTCCTCAACCCCTCGACTAGGCATTAATAAATTAAAGATGGCTCAATTGAAAAAAACGAAAAAAATCTTATAGAAGAGTCAAGGGTTGTAGCTGAGAGGATTGTAAGATGATTATAGTATTTATTTATTTAATGAAATTTAATTATTTATATATTTTTATTCATTAAATTGTTTTTCACATAATTCATACATGATTATCCTGAGGAGCAGAGAACAATGGGGGAATATGTAGCTGGGTGTTGGTAGGATATTTTAGCAAGATAATTGGGAAATCATGAACACATGGGTCATGTATGAGGGTATCCTACATGTGTATTTGTGAAAAAAGTGTTTCCATGTTCTTTTTCTACAACAGCAACGAGTGCTTATAAAAATATAATAATATTTGGAGGCTCAATTTCAGGATATTCATGTCATGACGACAAATAGTATCAGAGCATCAATACATCCAATGTTTGTAGACAAGCTAAGATAGTTTGAGACTATTCCTCCACTTCCACCAACAAATCCCACTCCTATATCCCCACCTACAAACTCCATTCCTAGTTCTACTCTTATACCCCACTCCCACTTCTTCCCCATTATTGGGAGTTAAATGTTGATGTTCTGTGGTATCACATTGTAGCATATTGGAACGTATTTTATATTTTAGTTACCATTTATTTTAAAAATTTAGTTATAGAGCATCGTAGGGTCAACATACATGATATTATGGATATATCAGTAGGAGTAACATTAACTAAATATGAGGTGATTATAGTTTGAAAAAGTATCTCAAACTTTTTAGATTGTCAATCTAGACATCTTAATCATATTACCATAGTGGTATGTGTATATTTTTTATTTATTATAATTTTTGTATTATATTTTTCATAACATTTTAAATAATATATTTTTATCTATTTTTATAGTAATAATTTAAAGGTAACAAAATACTGTATAATTAAGAAAAAATATAATGATCTATGTCTTTAGAAACATGTTCTAGTAGGCTTGACAGATTTTAAAGATATACATATTTTTTGTGGGGTGTTAATGAGATTTGAATATAATTTAATATTTGTGGGAATTTAATGACTATGGATCATTAAAAAAGTGATATCATGGAGCTTTTAAGTGGATATTAGTTGGGAATCAACACAATGAAACCTTTTCCCTATAATTCTTAACATAAAAATTTACATGCTTTTAATTTATTGAAAATTTATACTTTTGTATATTTTGTATTAGATATATTTATAAAATTTGTAAGAAGACTGATAAGATAGATGTGTATCGATTTATGGATTTATAGTTCATTTCACTTGTACTGAGTAAAATAACTAATGGGGAAAAACAATTTATATTATTGAATGATTTCAAAAGGATGTAATTATTCAGTTCCATGTATTTTGGTATCTTTAACCAGTATGGAAAATTTAACTCAAAATGTTATTTAGATTGTTTAACATAATAACTGATAAAATTAAATTTTGTTTTATATTATTTGATATGGGATGTTAGGTATTTTATGCCCAAGTAAGAAGACACTTTACTGGTTATTCTCTATCCATAGAGAAGTGCGATAAAATTTTAAGGATGTATGGGAAATGTAATTTTTTATTTTATTAGACTTGTTTATTTTATAATGAATTTTAAATTTACTTAATTATTTATATTTTCTAACAGGGAATGGAATTTCATTCGAGAGACCATAAATAAAAAGGCAACTAGGAAAAAATATATAAAGGTAGTTGTGAATTTTCATTTATAGTTTTTAAATTTTGGATATATTACTTAAAATTGTTATTTGGAATTTAAAAACTCATTTAATCATAATTTTATTAAACACAAAGGAATAAAACAATGAAAATATTATGTTCTATGATTTATGTGTGAAATAATATAAATTTTTACAATTGCAAAGTTTGACTATGTTTGATTTATTTATAAAAAGATACTTAATATTTCATTTGTTTTAGTTATAATACATGTTAAATAGTTTTATTTTAATTGTTATTTAGGACCCTCGTTATTTAAGTAAAAAAGAGCTCAAACATATACAAGTGGAATGGGAAAATCATGTTTGAGGTTTGGTTGGTTTTTAATTTATCATTACTATATATTTTAATTATTAATATTGAAACTATAAATGTGTTGATAGTTGTTTTTCTTCTCATTTTACCTGTGTTCTAATTGTTTGTTTTTTTTGTTGTGGTTAAAAAGTTTAAAAATGAATAATTTAAAAAACAGTTTGTTTTTCACATTAGTTATTTTATAACTTATTTTTGAAGCCTATATTATTTTTTTTCACCTAAGTTATATAAAAAATTATGTTAAGAATCATATTTTACTTCAGTTATTCAATAAAAATTGTTTCAAACCCTATATCACTCCAGGTTTTCATGTCAGTTATTAAATAATTATCATTAAAATCCCTTATAATTGGTTTTTACATCTATTATTTTATAACCTTTGTAAATTTATTTTTGATGGTTCATTTAAAATATCAAAATTTTATGACACATTAAATATATATTTGCAATGTCTCCTTTAATAACGAAGCCTTATAGCCAATATGAAAAAAATTAAAAAATCACTGTGAAAATTCATTTATGAACTAGTGTTGGTTAATTTCTAGAGATTGGATTAATATCTTGTTATTATATTCTATAATTACATAATCCATATAAGTTTATTTTTGTTATTTTTGAATGAAAAATTCATCTTGAATACTAATCATTTTGAGAAAAAGAAGATATTGTGGGGGAATTTGATTAAAAGATGTAATTACACTTATTAAGTTAATATATTTTCTTATGTTTTTAGTATATAAGCTAGAATAATTATCAACTCATGGGAATAAACTTTCAAAAAATAATGATATCCTATAATAATAAATTTTGATGGATTGCCCAGCTCTTAAATCCCTATGAATTTATGGTTTTATGGTCCTTGACTTTCTCCTCACAACATTCTCTGTCACTCTATATCTTTCCATGGGACTTTTGATTTTCTTACATGTACATATTTTCACTTCCCACTAATTTTTTCCTATTATGAGACCTAGATATTGATTATTCATTAAGAAATTTAATTTCCAATCCTCACTTATAGTGGGGAGGTTTTATTAGCCATTTTTACAACGTGGGTTTCCACAATGGATTTTTAAAATGTGAAACACATGATTACTGAGAAAAAATTACAAGGGAAAAGTTTTTTAATGTGGTGGGGGGAGAATGTAATACCCTGATATTTTATGATATATATATATATATTAAAATATGTTTAACATCTTCAATGTCTTATGTTACATGCAACTGGGAGTTTAAACGAACTACAATATGTTTTACAAAACAATTATCATTTAATGAGGTCAATATGCTATTAAATGTGATGTTATTAATATGATTAATTTTTTTATGAATTATATACATAATAAGTACTCATTTATTTCTGATTAATACTTCATTTTTTGGTATATTCATTTTATTCTTGAAAAATTAATTTTCTTCAAAAATGATTTTATTTATCTTTTTTAGAAAATATTATAATTAATTTTTTTCACTATAAAACAATGAATTATATTATAAAATAAAGTTATTTTTTTAAATAATCATACAAAAATTATCCGAGGGTGAAATTTCGAAATTTTTCTGAAGAGGATTATTTTTCAATGAATAGTGACATATACATAATTTTAATGAAAATTGAATTTTATTTTCATGTATTTTAAAAGTAAAATTATGTTTTAGATTATTTATAAATATAATACTTCCCTTTTTATTTAAAATAATCCAAATAACTTTTTTGAAAATAATTTTGTAGTTTCATTTATCATAAAAAATTATATATTTTAAAATTTCATTTTTTCTAAAAAACCTTTTTTTTCACATTTTAGAAATTTAATTTTAAATTAATTGATTAAATTCCTTGGTTTGATTCATTAAAAATAGATTAAATATTTCTTATCAAATTTTCCAAATTTGGTAAATATTATCTACTTATTTGTGGTTAAAATAAAGTAACCATAGTAAAGTTGATCACCTCCATAAAGAGTAAATTGGCATAATTTAGGGTAAAAATAAGTGATAATGACATATGTTTTAATAATAATTCTTATTAGATGAAACCAAATAGTCACTTATCACATTAGACTCTAAATTTATTAGTTTATAGACAATTTATCATGAAACTTATTATATATTATTTAAATTAACGAAAGTTAAAAAAATCCAGTTTTTTAGTTTGAAAAAACATTTATTTGTTCGCATATGGAGTAAAATAAGTAATAAATTAAAAATAATAGTTAAATTTGTAATAATTAGATTATATTCATTACGGTAACTTATTTATATAGTTTTTTCAATTATACAATTCACTTTAATTTTTTTACAACACCAAAACAATAATTATTCAATTTTTGGAAAAATCAAATAAATGATATTAAAAATATTAAAAGTAATATAATTTGAAATTCATAAATGTATTCATGATTTTTAAATGAATTTTAAAGTTTTTAGGATATATTAATTTTTTTGGTTCTATTTTTTATTATTTTCGTGATGTTTTTAAAATCAAATTATTGAATAGTCTCAAATATAAAAATATTGATATTTTATGAATATATCGTAAAATTTGATTATTTAAAATCATAAAAAACAATTAATATAGATAAATTGGATTATATATGGTCTAAAGAATCATATATTTTGAATTTATATTCCATTTTAACCATTTTTCTTGGGAATGCATTTATTATATTTTAATATTTTAAGAAATTCCATGTGTGTCCTTCCCCTTTATAAAAGGAGAACCATTCAATCACTTATTCAAAACCATTTGGGACTACAATTTTAACCACCCCATGAAACATTATCTTCTCAAATTCATTACACAAATTATAGTGTATATATTCTTCTATAAATACTAGACCTAGAATCCTTATGAGGGAATCTAAAGGAGTTCTTTAAAAGAGGAGTTAATCATTTTAACCAATCATTTTCTTTTTTTACTACTTATTTTATATCCTCTAAATACATTTTATTTGTAATAAAATAATATATTCAGTTTTCTAAATTTGAAAAATCTTATTATTAATATTATAAAACCACCATTTTCATCCCACTTTCCATCAAATGGGATGTGCCGACATCTCTTGTGTATATATATGGCTTATCATCTCCACATAATGATACAATTCATTCCTCATCACTATATTTTTTGAATGGTAGTTATTATAAGTTTAATATTTTTAAATGGTATTTATGAAAAAATTATATATTTTATTGATAATATATTTTCTATCATTTTAATATACAATCCATTGGGAAATGATAATATCGTCCATCCGTAAGTGTGAAATACCACCTCCACGAATTGATGTGATTCATTTTTTGTTTATATCTTACTTGGAAATTAATGAGGATGAATTTAAAGAATATATGTTATATATGTGATATAATAAATATTTCATTAAGGGAAATTAGTATTTACCTTTCATACATTACATCCATTGAAAAATGAAAACATTGTTCATTAGTACACAAGAGCTACTATCTCTATGAAATGTGTAATTAATATTCCTCTCTCAACCATTTGTAACTGATTATAAATATTTATATAATGGATATATATGATATTATAATCAATTAAAATGTTCAGAAATATATACTTATATATATAAAATTTAAATTAATTATATGTAATGTTATACTTCCTTCGAAACATGTGGAACTTAGGGTATGTGTTTCTCATCTCACATTTCCTTCCCTGAGATATATTCCATATTCACCAATTATTTTATTTATGGAATATATAGTTCCTATATAACACGATATATCATTATTCCATTTATGTTCGTAATATTTGAAGTTTCATTTGATGTTATTCTTCTATGGGGGTTAATTTTGAAAACTTACTAAACTATTAAGAGTTTAATTAACGGTTCCATCATTATTTGGTATTTTTATGTTTATGTCTTCGATGGGGAATATTTATCTTTTAAATACATGTTATGGAAAAAATCAATGTTATTTGTATAATTGACCAATGATTTTATAAATAAAATCTTATCTCATTTTTTTTACCATTTAACAATGTTTTTTAATTTTATCCTTCTGTCATTTTCTAAAGAATGTACATTATGAAATTTTCTAAAAAAATGTGAATGTAATATTTTTTACCTTATAGAGAATGATTGGATTTTAATATTGAAATGAAACCTCAAGGATTTCAATATTCCTTTATAATTTTGCAAGTTTATTTTTAAATAAAATGTTTTCCTTCATATTTGGATAGTGTTTTTAACAATATATTATAAAATTGAAATGGTATTTTACATAAGAAATATAACAAGAGATCTTTCAAAATAATGTTTTCTTCTAAGATGTCATCCTTTGATGTCACTTAATATATACTAGGTATATGATCCAATTATTTTATGTTTATTCTTTTCCCGAATTGTTTAATTTTATGATTACTTGTAGTTTATAAAACCTATTTATTTTCAATTACTTATACTTTGATGAAATTTTTATGAAACCCATTCCATTTTATAGGTTCTGATATGATGACTATTTGAGGATGTTTTTTCACACATATGTATGATTTTAATTATGTGAGGGGTGGTGCCTATATCTCCCCCTAATTAATTTAGAAATATGTATAGTTTTATGAGATAAAATGGTATATGAGAAGTTTTCCCAAGCCCAAAAGAGGGTGTACAAGAGGTTATCCCAAGCCCGATGAATCTACATATATGGTTATCCCAAGAATAATATTTAATGGATATCATTTTGGGTAGAATTTATATAAGGTTCTCAATACTTATGGGTATTCCACAAATCAATTTCTTATACCATTTTTATTATCATTTATTATTCATATCTTATGAACTACTAGACATTATGAAATTACTTAAGATTATGATTTATAAATTTTATGGTATGGTTTTCAAATGTTATGATCATGTTATCATACCATTATTATAATGTAATTATTATTTGGTCATCAATAACTCCCTTCATTACACAAAATGATAATTATATCTCACCCATTTTTTTTCTATTTTTCCTAGTTTATAATGATTGGTATTGTGAATGATATGTATAAGAAGGATAGAAGTTATTAAAGAACTAAGTGGGAGTTAGTGTAAGTAATTTATGTGAAAATTGTGTATATAAAAATGTTTCCAATGAAATAATTCCTATATGATTATGGAAAAAATCAACAAGGTATTAACAAAATATTCATATAATAAGATTTATATTTATTTATGAACTTCATCGATCCTTATAGTTGGTATCATATCATGATTTAGTTAAAATTTTGAAACTAGGATTTGAAAACTATAGAAAGAACATTAGAAAAATGTGTACTTATAGGATAAAATAATTTTTTTTGGTAATGATCATTAATGAACAAATTTAAACAAAACCATTCATTGAAGATTGCATCATGATATATAAATCCTATAAACTATTTTTCATGATTTTGAGGTTTCCCATTGTGATTATTATTTAAAACACTATTATTTTGGTTTTAGTTAATGGTTGGATCCCAAAATAATCATGTTAAAAAAGAATTAGAATGAAAATGAAATGATTTTCCTCCACAGAAAAAAATTGTTACAGAAGATGGAGTGGAAAAGTTTATTGATATACTCAGACAATTTTCTCTAGAAATAAATCATGTTGAACGTAAAAATGAGTGAAGGAGGTAAAAGTTTTCTATTTATTCATTTATGAGGTAATTTCCACCTTCCATTAGTGGCTTAGCTATTCCAGCAGTCGCTGATCTAAGATTCAAAACCACTTAAAAGATATTTTTCATTCTCTATAGTTTGGATCATTATTTTTTTGTGTTTTTTTAGAAATATTAAGGAGAACCAGATCAATAGTGGAATCTTACCAAGAAATTTAGGGAAAATTATGAAATTAACTCCAAGTAATTGGATGATATTAGAATTTTATTTCTTAATAAATAACTTTATACTGTTCATCATAAAAAGTTGAAAAATAATTAATTGAGATTAAGAAAAAGAATATGGAATCTATTAGTACCTATGATTTTATTTCACAAGACTTATGCGGTATGATATTATAGTATTATTATCTAACCTGAATGTAAGATTTATTGATTTTTCAATGGATTAAAACCAAGTCATCAAATGGATTTCACCATAAGGGACATTTTTTTTCATGATGAAATTATTCAATGTGATATCAAGGTGGAAATGAATATTTGAGTTACCTATCAATATCGTGGATTTTAAAATAAATTATTTTTGAAATTAAAAGAAAATTCCAAAAAATATAGAGATAAGAAGATGTGCATTACTTTATACTCATAGTGTGGAAGAAAAAATAGATGAATTTTCCTTAATGGTATTAGTAAATGGTTTAAATGTGCAAAGGAATACCATTGAGTGACTGAATGTTGATGAGATAGGAATAAGTTATCTAATTAAGTGAATATAGATAAATCTATATATACGGAACCACCCACAATCCATAGTTTCAAATTCATGGAGTATGGAAATTATGATAACTACTTCAAAAATTCTCAGATAAATTTATATAATCATCAACAATAACCTGTTAATCATAGTGAAATAATTTAAATTTCATGGGATCAATATTAATGATGTGGAATAATATAATGATGATATATAGTTAAAATTGTAAGAATTAATTTGAATGAATGATGAGTTTAGGAATTGTGTTTTCAGAATGATGATGTAGTGGTATAAATAATATTTTTATATAGTGGTATTTTAACAATATTTTGTGAATTAGGAAACATATAATGATTAATCTAGAGTTTTTTAATTATTTATTTAAATGAATATATTTAATTGGAAAAAACCCCTAGAAAATATAATTAGTGATAAGGTGATATTTTATAGAAACACATGATTGAATGAAAGATAACCCTTAACATATGTATTATGTGGGGATAATAACGATTAATTGGAATAAAGTAATAATTGATATTGATTATTTAAATTGGATAATATTTATTAAAATGGAAATTGGTTATTGATTTTATGAAAAATGGATTCAGGACATCTTGGAAGATGTTTATTTCATTATTTTGGATTTATTTAATATACTTAATAGATTTAGGAAATAATTGATGAATATGGGTCATATTAATTTTTTTAATCATATATGATTTAATGTTGGGATAACATAAGAGCTATGGATACCATTATGGGTTTATAAGCTTGAGTGTAATCATTAGATAAATAAATTAGACTCCATTATAATGTTTTAAATAATTCAATTTTGATGTGATTAATTATATTTTTGAAAAAAATTTAATATTTTTTTGTATATATGACCCATAGGTTTAATGTGATGTATTATTATAGAGAAATTATAATAAACGTTTTGGGATGTAAGATGTAAGGTATAAGAAAAAATTCTAGGTAATAACTTTCAATAATATTGAGGTTATTGATTTCATTTTGGATACTGGGTTATTTATTTACATAAATGATTAATATATATTGTAAATTATATGATTTGAGCATATACATAGTAGTATATGAAATTATAAACAAGTTCCAATGATTGTAGATCAATGTTAAATCAATCATGGAAGAATATGTGATCAAATCCTTCTGATTTTGGGTTTCGAAAATGGTTGGGGTTATTTTAAAGAACTTTTATGACATTTATTTATGGAATTATTTAATTTTATCTTTTATTATTAATATTACATTTTTATTAATTAATTATTCATTTTTTATGAAGGTTTATTCATAGTATAAATTATCATTCATTGTTCTAATCAGTTTTTTTGTTAATATCTAGAGACACGATGAATAGTTTTTTATTATTCATCTGAGCCATTTAAGTTTATTTTAAATATATATGATTTAAATATTCATCTTTAATACTCATAATTTGTAAAAACAATATTTTATTGATGTGAAAGTTGATTAAATAATCAATTTCAATATATCAAGTAAGCATATTTCCTATTGTTCTTAGTATAGATGGTAGAGTAATTCCTAAAATCTAGGGTAAGGATTTAAAAAATAATATTTTCCTATAACCCATAATAGTGATTAATTGATGGTCATTTCACTCCTCATTGATTTATGGTTTTGTTGTCATTCAATTTCTAGTCATCAGTCTCTCTACCACTCTCTATCGATCATTGGGAGTTAGGGTTTTCTCAAATTTCCATAATTTCACTTCCCACTAATTTTCTCTTATCTACAAAGATAGATATGTATTATAAAAAATTAACTTCATATTTCTCATCCTAACTTATCTATAAGATGTTTTATTAAACAGTTTTATCAAGTGGGTTTCTAAAAAGGATTTATAAAACAAAAAACCCGTGGTTACTACACATAAATTTCAAGGAAGAAATTTATTATACTAGGTAGAATGGTACAATTTGATATTTTATGAAATATATATTTACACACACACACACACACACATATATATATATTTAAAATCATTGATCATTTTAATTACATGAAGTTGTGAGTTTAAATTACTATCGATATACATTAAAAAATATTATTATATAAGCTATCATATAGAAATTAAATTAGATGGTATTAATATTAATTAATACTTTACAAAATAAGTACTAAGGACTTACTCCATTCATGGTGATTAATCTTTCAATTTTTTGTAACTTCATTTTATTATTCAAAATTACCTTTTCTTCAAAAATTATATTTCTGTTTTTTAGCAAATATTATAGTCAATTTTATGGACATAAAAACATTATATGGTAAAATGAACTTCATTTTTTAAATCATCATATCAAAATTATCTTAGTGTGATATTTTGGTATTTTTCAAAAGTGGTTGATTTTTCAATGAATAGTGAAAAAATACAAATTTTCAATGAAAATTAAATTTTATTTTCACGTATTAGAAAAATAAAATCGTTGTTTGGACAAGTTTTTAATTTTAATTTGTTATTTCGGATTTCATATAATCTAATTATAGTTTTTTGACTTATTTTATAATTGAATTTTGCATAAAACAATTTTAAATTTAAAAATTTCATTTTTCAAAAAAAATATTTTTCATCATGTTTTCCCAATTTGATATAAAATTAAATTATTCCACTTATATGGTTTCAATCAAGAAAAATGAATTCCATATTTGCAATGAGAATCTAATAATTTGGTAAATATTATAATTTTATATTGGGTAAAACTAAGTTATAAGGACATAATATTTCTTAATATATCTTATTGGATTAAGGTAATTACTATGTTCTTCACCTTATGCTCAAAATTATTTAGTTTATGGGGCACCTATCCATGAAAATGAGTTATATATTAATTTAATCAAAAAAGGAAACAAAATGTCACTCTCTTAGTTTTAAATATCATTTATGTGTTTACATAGGTATACCAATTTTTTATGAATGAATATTCATTATTATTTTTTGAAAAGTAAAATTATATTAATTATGGTAATTTATTTATAATTTTTAGGAATTATATAATTACATTAAATTCTGTCACAAAACTAAAATAGTAATTATTCAATTAATAGAAAAATCAAATAAATATTGTTAAATTTATTTACATGTAATGTAATTTGAATTAATTAATGAGATACATGAATTTTATTATATTAATATAAAATTTTATGTTTGTATTAAACTATTTGGTTCAAATTTTTTTATTAGTTTTATTTTATTAAAATCTATGTAATGAATTGTGTCAAAAATGAAAAAAATGTTATTTTAATAAAATAATAGTTTTTTTAATTATTTAAAAATATTAAAAATACTATATAATGATAAATGGGATAATATATGGTCTAAATGTTATCATATAGTAATTTATTGTCTATTTGGAACCATTTTTATTCAGAATTGATTTATTATATTTTAATCTTTTATGAAATTCGAGGTGTGTACTTCCCCTCTCTTATAAAAGGAAACTACATCATTCACATCTTGACACCCCTTGGATACTACTAGCTCAACCATACCATTATAAATTCTATTCTACAGATCATTATATAAATTATAGAGGTTTTAGACTTCTAAAAAGACATTCCGTATGACCCTTAAGGGGAAATATAAATGAGTTCATTCATTGAAGAGGTAGTTGCTTTAACTAATCACTTTATTTTTTTACTTCTTCTATTATCTCCTCTAAATAATTAAATTTTATAATGTAATACAAAATTATGTGTTCGAAAAGGTTATTATTAATAATAAAACACTATTATCCACCCACTTTCTATCAAATGTGAGGTAAAGTTTTCAATCGTGCATACGCACGACTTACTTTCTATATATAGTGATACAATTAATATATCATAACTATATTTCATGGATATGTATTATGATGGGTTTAATATTTGTTCATTATATTTATAAAATGATTATAATTATATCATGATAATATATTTTTGGTATTTTCAAAATTCAATCCGTTGGTAAATGATGAAATTTCTAGTGTGTATGTGTGGACTACCACCTCCACGAAGCAATATTATTTGTTTTTCATTTATATTTTAATTAGATAGTAATGGGAATGAATTTGATTAATATATATAATATATATGATATAATTATTTTATTTTAAATTTGAATTAATATTTGGCCTTCTGACATCCCATCCGTCGAAAAATGAAAACAATGTTCATGTTTACATGGAGATTACAATATCCCGAAATGGTGTAATTCATTTTTGTATCTATACCTTTTATGAATGTCCATAAATATTTATATAATGGATATTTATATATATATATATGTGATATTATAATTATGTAGATTATTATTATACAAAAATATAAATTTTTTTAATTTATTATACATAAGGTTATAGAGCCATCGAATCATGTGTATCTTAGGGTAAGAGTTTCTCATGTCACTTTTACTTCCATGAGATATATACCATAGGTACTACTTATTTTTTAATGTTACAAAAATAATTACTATTCATTATTCCTTTTATTTTCATGATATTTCATGTTTCATTTGAACTTAATCTTTCATGGGGCTTAATATTCAAAATTTACCAAAGCGATAAGGGTTTAATTCAAAATCTCATCATTATTCCAAATTTTTATGTTTATTTTTTTATTGGGGAATATTTCTATTCCATATCCATTTTATCTAAAAAAATTAGAATTAATTTTTTAATTTTAACTTGTGATTGTTTAAATTAATTATCATCCACTTTTTACCTTTTTACAATTTTTCTAAATAGAATATTCTTATCATTTTCCAAATGAAGTAATTTTTTAATTTTCCAACTAAAGTGTAAAATTGATGTTTTTTTCAACTTATAGAAGAATAATAGAACTTCCTACCATAATTACACCATAATGATTTTAATCTTCCTCTATATTTTTACATTGTTATTTTCAATGGAAATTTTTTCCATCATATATGCATAGTTTTTTAACAATTCATTCAAAATGGAAGGCTTATTATATACAATAAATGTTTCAAGTGATCTTAAAAAGTTATTTTCCCCTATATGATAACATCCTTTGATTTAAATTAATATTTTTTTGGGGATATTACCCAATGATAAAATATTTATTATTTATCTGGATGATTGAAGTTTATAAAGATAAAATTTTTATAAAATCCATTTCTTTTCTATGGGTTAGGCTGTGAAGAAATGTTTTTGAAACCCATTTCAATTCCTTGTATTTGACATGATGACTATTTTATGAAATTTCTTCACACATATTTATGAGTTTCATTATGTTTAGTTTGGGACCTATATATCCCTCTTAGGAATTGGGTAACGAATAATGTTATATGATATCAAAGGGTACACCAGATGTCATCCTAATACCGAAAGTATGCACATGAGAGTTTATATCAAGCCTGATGCATGTACATGTGTGGTTTTACCAAGCCTATTGTTTTTTGATGTCTTAGTGGGTATCTTTAACATAATTATTTTTTATGGTTATGCATAATCAAAAAATCCATTTCTTATACTATTGTTATTGTCACTTATAATTCATGTCTTATAAACATCCCCAATATATGCCATTAACCAATATTATGATCTATGATATGTAGGTTATGGTTTTTAATTTTTTTCTCATATTATAATACCCTAATTATCAGGTTAAGATTATGTTATCCAATATATCTTTCTCGTATACAAATATTGAGAATTAGATGTAAAAATTTATTATGTTTCCTTTACCCATGTTTTGAAAAAGTTATTGTGAAAGATATGTCTAAGAAGGGTTCTAGTTATGATGAATAAGTGGGATATAGTGTAATTAATTTAATAATATCTACTATATATATCCATTTTCGAAAATAACTATACCTATACGATTATAGAATTTATGTCCACATTATATAATTAATATACGCCTAATAATATTTATATTTTTGTACAAAAACTATGGTTTGTTATAGTTATTATCTAAGAATGATTCAGTAAATATTTGGAAACTATGATGACAAAACAATTATAATAACCTGAGGCATAACTCTAGGTATAAGATAAAATCCTAAATATTTGTTCATGATAATCAATGAACTAAGTTAAACCTAATGTTTCATAGAAGAAGGGTTCATTATTTAGACCTCTTATAAATTATTTTCATGATTATGTGTTTTACCACTCTGATTATTATTTATACCACTATTATTTTATTTCTAATAAATGATTGGATCCTAAAGGAATCATGTTCATTCTAAATAAGATTGAAAATTCAATGATTTTCCTCCTGTGAAGCCAAATGTTATAATAGAAGGAATTAAAAATCCATATGATATACTCACACAACTTTCAAAACCTATGAATCATTTTGAGCATACAAATGGGAACAGAATGGAATAATTCCTTAATGAGGACTTCATGAATCTACATCCTCTTCCTTTTAGTGGTTCCACCAACCTAATAATCTCTAAAAAGATTATCAATACCACTAAAAATAAATTGTTTAATCTTTAATTTTCATATCATGAAAACTTTCTTTTTAGATTTATGTCATTATGAAGGAAGTGTTGATCAATGGATTACTCTTATCAATAACACAAGGGAACATGATAAAATTTATTCCATGTAATGATATGTCCTTAAGAGCTTATTTATCTATAGGGAATTTTCTAATATTTTTCATACAAAAATGGAAATGGAATTCGATGAGATTGAGAAAAATGATGATGAATCTCCTAGTACCTATTAGGACAATCTCACAATAATTATGAGGTATAATTATTTTATTGTAATTATATTGGAATATAATATTTATATATTATTTAGTGGACTAAAATCATGTCCCAAGGGTGATAACCATATGGTTCTTTTGTAGATATTAGGAAATAATTCAATGTATCATTATGGATGAAATGAAGATTGGAGTTACCCATTAATATCATAGATCTGATAATAAATTAAAGAAGAAATTAAAATGGATTTAAAAAACCCATAGACAGAAGAAGATGTGATTTCCCTTATTCTCAAAATGTAAAGACCTTAACCCCAATATCCTAGAGTCAGTGTTTACTATATTACAATGGAGTAATATATAAGTAATTACATCCTAAAATAAAAAATGGTTTAGTTGTCCCAGTAAACTAGATATATACTTGAAATTAAAATTAAATTATAAAACAGAAATTTCACAAATAATTTATTCGATAATTATATTATTACCCTTTGTGACTCCCTACATATCAATTGATATACACTCCATTGAAACCGAGGAACAAATTAATCATTCGAAAAGGGTGAGATCCAATTTTTAGCAAGGTTAACCATTAAATAAAAGGTATGAATGGATAATTCCTAACAAATATGGCACAATAAATAACTAAAACACATTCCATTTAATCAATAACTTGATGATAATATGGTAGGAATGAAATATGATCAATTATTTCCTTATAAATAATCACACAATAATGAAACTTACCCATATATATTCTACTAATAGAATAACCTCATGGAAAATCAATAACTAAATTCAGAATGATGGATTGCATAATGCAGGACATCATAAAAATACCATCAAGGATTTTACCAAGACACCATACATAAATGGGTAAGACATCAGCCAATACCCTAACCAGTTTTTCTCATGAGACCTATTAATGCATTCAGGGGCCATAACTGGCCCCTCCCATAGCATACTGAGTCCAATGAATTCCCCTTATAAAAGGGGTGAAGTATAATATTCATATTGAAAAACTAACATAGGAATTGTGAATTGTTTACCCAAATAATAACCATAAAAATTATAAAGTAATTTTGAAAATTCTATCGAAATAGAAGATCCACAGTCAAACTTATCATAAACCATTGAAATAAAAAAATAAATAGGATATATATACAAAAAATAATTTTTTGATTATAATATAAATTAAGGTTCTATTTAATCAATTAATTTAAATAATATGAAAACATCCTTAAAAACCTTTTGAGGGAAATATCTTTTTCTTTCAGAAAATCACATTTAAATCAGAATTTTCACAATTTTTTTTAAAATAATTTCCTTTGAAAATAACATCTAAATATATTTTAAAATACTTAGTGTAAAATACCATTTAATAATGAAACTTTAATAAGAAAATTTTGATTATATTTTTGGTAAAATCCAAATGGAAATTGTCTTGAAAAGGACATGAAGATATATTTCAAATAATTTTTTTGTAAAAGTAAAAATGTGTAAAATGTCTTTGAAAAATCATTTTGAAAATGATCATTTTTTTGAAAAACTTATTTTAGAAAACATGGGAATTGAATGAAATATACTTCTATATAAATATAAACTAAAAAATCTTGAATAATGATGAGATTGAGAAATAAACCCCTACCACTTCGTAAATAGTTGAATCATTTTTCTCATTAATGAATAAAATTTAATGAAACTTTATAAATCATTAATATAAATAAATTCATGATATATCAAGTCAATTATTGTGTTATATACACCTCAAAAAAAACATAGGCGCATAATATTAAGATATGTCTAAATGAAATAAAATTAAGAAAAAGTCCCTTACAGGGATCATTTAATTGATGTGAAAATTAATCAAATGTGTTTATTATATATATATTTTATAAATACACATAAAAAATTGTAAATAAAACATAATATAATATAAATTAATGTTTTACATATTATTAGCATGATATAATAAATGATGTACATGTTTAAAAAAATGAATAGAAAATGAGTTACGAAATACATTACCACAAACATAACTTTACTTGATTATTGTTTAACTTCATGTATATTGGTTTAAATTGTGTTACTAAAATATAACATAATCATAATCATTTTTATAATGTTATTTTTATATCATCTTATATCATCTTGTCTATCATTTTTTATAATATTTCGTTATTAGCCCTTTTTTGGGTGATAACTACATCATTTTTTTAATCATGTATTGTCATGTATGTCCCAATTAGTATTCATTGGAAATAGTTATATCATCTCTAGAATTTTTATAAGGTCATATTTCTCATATTTATTCATTATATATATATATTTATGACCAATACTAAATGTTAAACATGGAAGATTTTTCATATCATATCGTGGAGATGGTTGGTCATATGTGTGTATGAATGATGATAACATTTCATTAATTGATTAAATTTTAATGAAGTAGGTGGAAAATTAATTTTATGGAATTAATATAATTTTATAATTACCATATATATTAATTATTTTGATCATGTAGTGATGAAGAAAACATTACACTACTATGTTGAGATGACAATCCATATGTACACATGTTGGATGCTTTCATTTTTCATAGGATGGATAAAAGGTAGAATATAGTTGTCTCATAATAATAATAAAATCTCAGTATATGTATGATAAATGATTTTTTATTTTAGTATATATACAAGTGAAAAAGATGAATTATAAGAAGAAATAAATTTGAAAGCCTTGATAAAAATTACTACCTCTTATTCAGTGTAATTTCATTAGATGTATTATTAAAGGATTTGTATTATGATTAGAAAAGAACATATAAAACCAATCCATTATGTTTTATAAAAATAAATGGTAGTACTGGCCTGTGTTATATGGATCAATGTTTTTAAATAAGTGAAGGAAGGTTTACCCTTATATAATTGAGGGGATGGGTACTTTAGTAATTTCTTAAGATAGTTATATAATATAAATTAATTTTTAATTCCAAATGGATACAAAATTATTAATATCTAATATAATATGATTATCGGTTTAGAATAGCCTCATATGATAAAAGTTTAAAATATTTTGGAAAAAATTATCCCCTTATTGTTCTGTTTCAACCTTATTTATCCTCTCTAACTCTTACCAAAAAACCAGGATTTTTAATCTTTGTGGGTTAATATAGATACTATTCAATTAAAAAGGACCCATAAATAGATCATGGATGACATTTTCAACATTATCACAATTATTTTTTAAAATTTAAAATTTTTCATAATTTTATATCTATTAACAAAATATTATTTACTATAATATATTCATAATATTAATTCTAATTACTATTCATTATATTAAAAATAATAATATCCAGATAAAAATTATAATTTGATCCAAATTTTTTATTACTTACCTAATATTTAAAGGTAATATAAATAATCCTTTATCAATGTAATTATCTCAAATTATATTTATTTTAATATTTTTAATAACATTAATTTGATATTTCTATTAATAAAATAATTATTGCACAAACATTGTGTAAGTAATTAAAGTAATTATTTCTTCACTAATAATTAAAAAAATTTGTTTGATAAATATAAATATTTTATATTTAAAATGAATATTTATATTCAATGAAATATTCTAGATAACACATCATTATTAATGTTATAGCAATTAAAATCATGAATGTGACATCATTGACTTTTCCTTAAATAAAATATTATATGGGTCATAGTCAATTCATAATAGAAACAAGTAGCCGTATATTTGAAATATAAAAACTAATGGAAAAAAATTACTCACCCAACAAAATGGGTTCATGTTTTAGTGTTATTTTTATTCATTATTATTTTATTTTGAACATATTTTACCCAATATACCCTTTACCATTGTTAAAAATTTCCATTGTTACTATTTATAATGTCCAATAATAATAGGGGAATATTTCATAAATTTTTACCTTATGAATAGATATATGGAATTTATTTTTCTAAAGTCAAAACACAAAATTTATAGAATTGAATTTAAAATTAAACATGGAAATTGCAAAGGAAATTTGTTTTCTTGAAAAATGAATTTTCAAGGAAAAAGGTACATATACCAAAAAATTGTATAAGGATGAATAAAATGAAATGAAATTAATGATATATAACTAAATAGTAATTAATTTAATTGTTTATGAAAATAAAATTATAAATTATTTTTTTAATATAATGAATTTGAAAGTTTTATAAAAGTTAGTATTTTTCACTATTCATTGGAAAATCAATCTCTTTAAAAATTTCCAAAACAATTCACCATAAAAACATTTTAAAAATATAATGAAAAAAATTAATTTATTTTTATCAAATAAAACATATATAATCTTCATAAATTGATAATAATATTTACTAATAAAAATCAGGCAAACAATTTTTGAAGAAAACATATTTTTTGAAGAATAAAGTGATTTTACAAAAAATCAAGTGCTTATTTATAAAGAATTAATTAACATGGTGAAAAAGAATTGGAAAATTAAATATTTATTAATTTGGTTAATATAATAATTTCCATCTAATTTCATGGTTAGGTTATAATGATCAAAAAATAAAATTTCATTGACTATTTAAGTTAGGTGTTGTGTGCAACGTAAGCTATCAAAAATGTTAAATTTAAAAAGATACAAACTATAAAATAATTGGGTGTTACATTATCCCCATTAAAAAATTATAACAGTAAAAATTTGAAATTTAAATTCAGAAATCCAAATTTGATAGTTGAAAATTCCATTGTGGGACACCTTGATCATAAATAATGTTAAAAAATAATCCTCTTAATAAGAGGGAAAGTCAAATGTAATGGTCGCGAAGAAAAGAAGCTTTTGAATAGAATAAAATTAATGGGATCTATGAATATGGAAATGAAAGAGAATGCTAACTATCATGTTATGATGGACAGTAAGAAAGAACACAATCTTTAGAAAGTAAACTATTACAAAACCATATAATTTATGTTTTCTTAAAAGACCCTTTATTTAACAATATGAAATGTAAACAAATAATGTTTCTTTTCTGAATTACATTTCCTAGAATTGAGGTATTCTTCTTCTATCCAGAAAATAACTTGTTAAAATAAGCATTACATATTTTTTCCCATGTTATAAGAATAGTCTCATCCTTTTTTGTGCTTTGATATATTTTTACTTTCTCTCTTACACTGGGAAATAGATAATCAATATGATTATTTTGAACATGAATAACATTAATGAATCATAAGAACAAAAATTTATCCCTTCACACTTTAAATTAATAATAATTTGAAAATGGTTAACACATGTTATCAAAAAGTAATAATATACAATGTTCAATATAATCTATTCTATACGTAATTAATCATAAGACTCATCCAAAATATGTCTCTCCAAATTCAAAGACTAATTTTTTTTAAGAAAGGTAACTAAATTTAAAAATTCAACTTAACATCATATTCCACCCAAAATAACGTATCTATTATTATCACATAAAAATATATGAATACCTTGATCACTTTTAAATCTTAATTAAATGATGAATTCTTCAAAAAATAAAATCCTAGGTTTTCAAATATATTCCTTAAATCCAAAACATTTAATAATCTTAGAAAAGTTTAAATAAACCACCAAATCCTTAACTACCAACATAGTTACCAATAATATCCCACAAACATCTCTTTATCATTATTATCTCAACCTTAAGAACATATTAAGTTTATCTTCTCCAAATCAAATGTTTTGAAAATGATCAACTTACCAAGGAAATAACTTCTATTGGTTACCTATTCAATTCATCAGATACCTCCAAATATTTAAACAAGTAGTACTACAGTAAAATCCTTATACATTTTAGTATTATTATATGTAAAATTCCAAAAAATAGCATTAAAATATATTTATTAGATCCAAATACACAATAATTGTGATCATTCCACTTCATCTATATTTATAACATAAGATTGAACATGGCCCCTTGACTTCATCTAAGGTATATTTTTTGATTTGTGGGTAATTTATTAGTTTAGTTCACCATATACTTATAGATGAATAATTCCATATTGGAAAATTATTTCTTAAGATTTCAATCATGTGTATGATGTCTTATTTCCCAAAACTTATTAAAAACATGTTTTTTATTTTAAGCATGTACCAAGGTATATCCTTCCACAAGTATAACTTTTTTGAAAATAATTCTTCCCCTTCTTCCCTTTATATAATATTTTCTTTGTCATCCACTTCTTCTCTTAATTCCCTTTTAATTCATAATAATTAGTGAATTTATTTCTCTCTTGTTAGCACATTATATAATGTCATCATCTGAAGAGAATTTGTGGGCGACTAGTTCCTTTTGAAATATTTTCTTAAATATATCAATGAAATGTTCAATATTACTCTTTGGAGTATTAACATTGATACTGTTTTCGTTCCTTGCACGTGGAGGAATGTCTAGAAAAATGGAATACAGTAGATTACATCATAACATTATCAAACATAATTTATAATCTTAAAACTAGTGATACAAATAATGTAATTATAAAATATAGGTAAAAATAGTCTTTAAATAATAAGATTAGTTTATTTGGATATATTTGAAATTATATCAAAGGGGTTTTTTCTTTAATATATATTTTCCTAAATTTAGTTCTTATGTTTTCTTAATAATCGTGAAATCATACCAACTATAAATACCCTGACCCGAGTTACTATAAGTGGGTGGTTAATTTATTTCATTAGCATAAGATAAAAGCAATAGAATCCAAAAGGAATGAATAGGGTATTAGACTTGGTAAACTTGAAACATACTGGAAGGTCACAATACATTTTAAAACATAAAATATATAATGATTATTTTTTAGAATTCCATTATTCCACCTAGTGTATCCCTGCATATCAATTATAAAATAATTCCATGTATATTAGAGAAAAATTAAACTTATGAAATGGATGATATTAAATACATTTTAAGGGAAAGATTATAGTGAATGTTATTAGTAAATATGGCATAAAAAATATAAATAGGTAAATATCTGAAACATATTCCATTTAGTTAATAAATTGAAAATAATAAGGCAATAATACAAGATTATCAATCTTTTATTAAAAATATTTAAATGATAGTGAAACCTTACCATAGAAATTATACTAATCAAATAATCTCATGGAATATCAATAAATATATTCATATTTTTGGAATTCATAATGTAGGACATCATGAATACCTTCAATTATTTATCTATAAAACTGTACATAAATGGGCAAGACATCATCTAATACCAAAACTAGTTAGTCTAATGAGACCTACATATGCATTGATGGGATATATAAGGAACCATATATCACTTAATAAGTGAAATTCTTTCGTCTTATAAAAGGGGTAAAACGTAATATTTGTATTAAAAACTAGCTTCTAAAATGTGAAAACATTTCCCAATAAATTACCACAAACCAACTAGATAAATATGGAAAATGGAATCAAAATAGAATATCCAAAGTCAAACTAATTATAAAACATCCATATATATAATAATAATGTTATCAATACAAAATATACCTTTTTATTATAAGTAAAATTAAGGGTTTATGTTATTGATTAATATTAATATAATGAAAATTTCCTTAAAAACAATTTTATAAAAATATAATTTAAAAAGAAAATGTTCAATTTTTTTTATACAATTTCCTTTGAAAATAAAAATGAAATATATTTTAAAATATCAAATTGGAACTTCCATTCATGATATATTGTATTAAAAATGTTACCTTTCATATTTTTGTAAAATCCAAATGGATATTGTATTCAAAATTACATTAAGATTCCTTTCCAAACATATGGTAAAATGAAAATATGGGTAAACGAGAAATTGATAAATCATGTTGAAAATGAATAAATTTGGTTTAAAAAACATTTTTTTAAAAAAATTGGCCATGTTAATAAATTATTTCCCAATAGAAACATAATCTTAAACAATCCCAAATAAAAATAAGATTATGAAATAAAACATTGTTGCCTTGTAAGTAGTCAAATCATAAGCACCATGAAGGAATAAAATTTAATGAAAAAATAAATATCATGAGAATAAATAAATTAAGGAAATAAAATGTCAAAGGGGTGTTATATCCACTTACTAAAATAATATAGGTGCATGACAACAAGATATACCTAAACAAAAGAAAATTTATATAGAGACCCTTAAAAATATCATATAATTGAATTTAGAATTAATAAAATGAATCAATTTTGTGTATTTTTTGTAAATTCATATAACAAATTTGTAATAACACAAAATATAATCAAAATTTATTGTTCACATAATCTAAACAAGAAAAAATCAATGAAGTAGATGATTAACCCAATGAATTGAAATTTAGTTAAAAAATTATGTACATTATACTTTACTTTAATTAATATTTATTTATCCTCATATATAATAATTTAAATCATGTTGTTAATTTATGTTGGTACAATATTCATATTTATGATATCATATATGATCCCTTAAAATCATTTTATCACCTATTTGTTGATTCAATTTCATTATTATGACTTTTTTAGTTGTTATCTGCTTTAGTTTTCTATGCATGTTTTGTCATAGAGGTCAATATTATTGTTCATAAGATATAGTTCATTCATCACTAGAAATATATTATTGTAATATATATAATATTTACTCATTATATATATATATATAAAATCAGTCCTTAATGTTGAACATGGAAAATAAATTTCATCGCGTCGTGGAGATGGTGGGCTATACATAAGCACGAGCGATGATATCATTCCATTAATGGGAGAAAGGGAAAGTAAGTTGGTGACATATTAATGTTAAATAATAAATATCATGTCACATTTACCTTTTATATCCATTGTATCCATCATTATCACAATCCTTGTAATCTGGTGATGAAAATCTAATTACACGACTACGTGGAGACGATAATTTCTACCGATGCACGTTCAATGCATTCATTTTTCATAGGGTTGGTAAAAGCAAGAATATAGTTTTTTAATTATCATAAAAATATAAAAAAAATATTAATTATAATTTATTTATTATTTTAGTATAGAAACAGATCCTAAAGAGGAAGTAAAAGAGAAAATAAATTTGAATGTGTTGATAAAAATGATTTCCACTTATTCACTCCCTTTCATTTAGATATATTATTATGGGACATAGGTGTTGGTATTTTGAGGAGAATTTTTCCTCCATAAATTTTTTATGGACTTTAAAAAAATGAATTTGAATAAAATTTTCAAGATATATGTTTCAATGTTTTGAAATAAGTGAATTAAGGAGTTCCCATTTATAATCGAGGTGAGGGACTTTTAGGAATTTCATAAAAAGATTAATTTATAATAAATTAATTTTAAATTAAAAAGTATAAAAACTTATTAATTTAGAGGATAATTTTATTATGGGTCTATATCCATTCATACAATAAAATATAGAATTTTTTACTAATATTCTACTGTTATTATTTGGTTTAGACTTAAATTTAACTTCTTTAACTATTACTATGACAACATAAATTTTTACTCATTGAGGGTTAATATAGATACTATAAAATAAAAAGGGCCTATGAGTGGATCAAATATTAAATTTTAATCCTTATCCCAATCATATTTACTTATTTCAATTTCATATTAATTTTATATCATTTAATAAAATATTATTTACAATAAAATAATCATGATGTCAAATTTATGAACAATTCATTAATTTGACATTAATAATATCAATATAACACCTATAAATAGAATAATATATTTTAATGCATCCCTAAAATTTCATATTACTATAATTTTAATTCACATTAATTATATTAAATTATATTTTTTAACATTTTTCATTGCATTTATTTAAAATATATAATAATAAAACTAATACTTCATCAGTGTTGTTTAAGCATCTAAGGTGATTATTTTTTCACAAAAATTTTAAGATAAATTACCCTAATTAATAAAAATATTTTGTAATTAAAATTAATATTTATAGTCAAAGATAACATCTATATAAAACCATATTAAAAAATTTATATTTATTAAAATAATTAATGTGCCATCTTTTCATTTTCTTTAAATTATATATTATATTGGTTATAATAACTTATTAATGGATCCAAACGGTCATATATCTGAACCCTGAAAATTTAATGACGACATTTATTCATCCAATAAAATTGGGTCATAGAGTCATTTTATATTCCTTATCAAATTATTTTTAACCAATATTACCCAATTAACTTTTTACCATGGTAGAAATAATTAACTAGGTTACTATCCATATTGGAAAAATATAATAGGGAAATATGTAATAAATTTTGACCTTATGAATAAAAATAAATATATTTTTTTTAAATTCAAAACCTAGAATTTTCAAAACTCAATATCAAATTAATCACATAAAATGAAATGAAGATTAGCTTTCTTAAAAAATGCATTATTATGTCCCAAAATGTGATTAAACAAAAACATGGAAAATAAATAATTAAAATGAAATTAATTTTATTATGTATAGTTAAATAGTACATAATTTAATTTTTGATAAAAGTAAAATAATAAAAATATATTAAATATAATGAAATTTTCAGTTTTATATATATCAATATTCTTCATTATACTCCATAAAATAAATCTTTTTAGAAAATTCAAAACAAATTCAGCGTAATTTTATTTTTGTAATATTATTTGAAAAATTATACAAGTTCAAAAAAATAAAATATATTTAATTTTAATAAATTTATCAAAATAATTACTCAAAAAATTAAAGAAAACCATTTTTGAATAACAAATATTTTATATGAACAAAATTATTTTACTAAAAATAAGCACATATTCACAAATAATTAATTACTACACTAACAATGAGTTGGAAAAATTATATATTACATATTGTGGGTAATACTATTAATTATCAATAATTTAATGTCTAGGTTATGATAATCAAATAATAATATTTCATTGTTCATTTAAGTTATGTGTTGTATGTAATGTATGTTATTTAAGAGGTTAAAAATGGAAAGATACATACTGAAACATATTGGGGTGTTAGAAAACGTATCAAAGGAAACAATATAGAATATTTATTAAGGTTACTAGTAAATTTTTTATGTAGGAAAAGGAAAATTATTGTATAAATAATTTTCGATGTGATGGGAAGAAGTTATCTAATGATACAAATATTTATAAATATCCATAGAAGTCACCACCCAAAATATGGTGTTTCAAATTATAGGATTATGGAAATTATGAAAAAAGGTTACAAAATCTTAATGTTAATGGATATGATCCTCATCAAAAAATTATTTAGCCCATATAAAAAAATTGCCTGTGGTAAATATTTCTCATGAGGGTTATGATAATGATGAAACATGGATAATGGTTTTAGAAGGATGTTGAATGAATGATATGTTTATGTATCCAGTTTTCAAAATGATTATGTAGTTTTATTAGAGGTATTATAATATAATGTTATTTTACCAAATATTTTCACAACTAAGAAAATTTAAGGATTATTCTATAATAGTATATTATTAATGTTTTTCATGAATATGTTGAATGTTACAAACATCCTAGAAAAGTGATTCAGTGATAAGTTTATATTTTTATAAAACAAATGATTGAGGGAAATAACCCTTAATAGATTTGGGTATATTAATTTTTAATTTTGATAAAAAGATAATTTATGATGATAATGTGAATTGGATATTACTGATTACCTTGTAAATTGGTTACTATATGATGAAAATGTGATTTTGGTCATCTTTGATGATGTTTACTGATTTTTTTTTGGATTTTTGGAATTTGTTCAACAATAATTGAATATAATTGTAGAATATAGATGATATTAATTTTTTTTGAAGTATATATGTTTTAATTTGAGGATATATTATGATTTATGGATACCATAATGGGGTTATAAGTTTTATTTTGATCGTGAGATAAAATACTTAGACCCCATAATAATGTTTTATATAATTGATTTTTGAGGTGATTAACCATATTTTTGAAAAAACAATTATTGGGTTGAGTCATACATAATGAGTTGGTTTAATGTGAAGTGTTGTTTCATAATAATTCTATTACACTTTCGGGGATTTAAGATGAAAGGTATAAGATAACATAAAATGTTAAAACATTCAATAATATTGATGTTATTGGGGTCATTTGGGACAGTGGGTTTTTTTATTTATTGAAAGGATTATTATATATTGGATGATATATGATCAGATCAATTGTATTTTGGTTCATGACTTTATGAGTAAGTAATGATGATTTGTGTTAAAATTTATCTTATTCTCAGAATAATATGTTCTTATTTCCTTCTAATATTGGGGTTCAAACAAGGTTGGGAGTATTATAAATAATATTTTGGATATTTATTTTTGGAATGATTTAATTTGATCATTGAGTATTTCTATTGAATTTTGATTAATATAGTATTTCATTGTGTGATGTATTATTGTTTTTAGAAATTATCATAAATTGTACTAATAATTTTTTTGGTTATTTTCTAGAGTTATGTGGAATAACTTGTTTTCATTTTGTGGAATTATGGGATCGTTAGAAGATTCTTTTAGTTATCGAGGAATGAAAAAATTATCCAGAATAAACATCCTATTGAGTAAAATATGAGATTGTGGTGGAGGTTTATTAAGGTATTAAATTACACATATCATGTAATTATATTTCCTTATGTTATTGGTATATATGGTAACATAATCCTACAAATATTTTAAAAAGTTCTTCAATCAAAAAAATATTATCCTATAACCTACAATTCTAGTGAATTATTATTATTTTTACTCCACTTTTATTTATGGGTTTTTTATCAATGAATTTCCACTCACCATGTCCTCTATCACTCATTATCTATCCATGGGAGCTAGGTCATTCTTCTATGTCGTTATCTTATCTTGCCAATAATTCTCTCTTATCTAGAAACAAAAATTTGTATCATCCCATTTTACTTTTTTATTATACATTCTCACTTATGAAGAGGAATATTGGTTTAATCTTTTTACAATGTGGGTTCCATAAAGTAATTTTCAAATTTCAACCCTTTTTTTAGAGAGAAAAATGTGATGAAAAAAATTTATTTATGGGGGAGGGGGTAATGTAGCACCTTGACACTCTGAAATATATACATATACATATATATATATTAAAATTATTTAACTTCTTAGATATCTTAGGTTACATGAAACTATGAGTTTAAAAAATCATTGATTAAAGTTTAAAAATATTATTATTTAATAAATAGAATATACATCAAATGAGATGTTTTGAATAACATTTATTAATTTTGGAATTATATAACAAGTACTAACTCAATTATATGTAATTAATCATTAAATTTTTGGTAAACTCATTTTATTCTTCAAAAATAACTTTTCTTCTAGAAAATTATGATATATTTATTTGAGAAAATATTATAAATAATTTTCTAAACTAAAGAAAAACAATTTGAATAAATGAACAGAATTTATGAAATCATCAAATAAAATTATCTGATGGTGAAATTTTTGCATTTTTTTTTGAAAATGTTGAGTTTTCAATTAGTTGTGAAAAATACAAATATTTAATGAAAATTTTAATTTTCATTTCATGTATTTAAAATGAAAAAAAAATTTGGATTATTTTTTAAAATTTATTAGTTCATTTTTTTAAAATATTCCCAATAATGTTTTTGAAATGGATTTAATATATGAATTTAGCCTAAAAACATTTTGTATCTAAAAATTTCATTTTTATGAAACCCTATTTTTTATTAATTTTTTACTTTATTTAACATTAAATTAGTATAATTATGTGTTTTGAATCATGATAAATTAATTAAATATTTTTAACTAAATATTAAAATTTGATGAATATTTGTCTTTTATTTTTGGTAAAAATTTATAGTAACAACGATAACATTTATCATATCCATAGAGAGTAAACAAGGTTAAAATAGGGTAAAACAATGTGAGAATTACATATTTCTTCATAATAATAATTTTTGGATTAAATTTATTCATCCATTATTACTTTAGTCACGAAATTCATAAGTTTATTCGTCACTTTTTAGTGAAAATTGAGTTTATATTATTTAAATCAAATAAACAGAAAAAAGTCACTCTCTAAGTTTTAAATATTATACATGTGATCAAAGAGGGGAAACATTAGTTTAAAATTAATATTATCAATTATTTTGTGAATAATAAAATTATAATAATTATTGTAATTTATTTATAATTTTTATAAATTATATAATTTCTTTAAATTCTTTCACAACATAAAAACAATAATTATTCAATTAATAAAAAAATCATATAAATGATATTAAAAATCTTATGAGTAATGTAATTTTAAATAATTAACGTGATACACAATCTTATAAGATTAATATACCATTCATTGGAAGTATTAAAAGATTTATTTCTATTTTTTTTTATTTTCATGATGTTATTAAAGTCAAATTAACCAATATTTTTAAAATTGAAAATAATGATATCTTGTGAAAATAATATTTTATTAATTAATTAAAAAATCATTTAAATATTAACCAAGGATAAATAATAAAATATATGATATTTAAATTTATATTATTTGAATTTATATCCCATTTGGAACCATTTATTTTGAAAATGAATTTGTTATATTTTAATATTTTATGAAATTTCAAGTGCGTCCTTCACAACCCTTATAAGAGGAAACCACTTCATTCACTTCTTCATGCACATTTGGGCATTCTATCCTTACCGAACACTAAAAAATATCTTATATAAATAATCATTCAAATTATATAGGTTCTATTCCTCTAAAATGAATTACCCTAGGCTCCTTATGAGTAAATCTAGAAGAGTATATTCAAAGAAGACGTAATCGCATTAACCAATCAATTTATTTTTTTAATTATCCTTTTATCTCCCATAAGTCATTGTATTTACAAAAAATTAATACATTAAATATACTAAATATGATGAAATATTATTTTTTAAATAACTATTATCCACCCTCTTTCAATCCAACGACAAGTGAAGGAATCGTTCCTGTATACGTACGATTTGACATCTCCACAGAGCGAGACAATTCAATTTTCATCAGAATATTTTATAGATGGGTATTTAGATGGGGATAATATTTTTACATGATATTTGTGACCGAATTTTAATTCTTTAATGAAAATATAATATATACCTTTTTACCATTAAATATATTGGGAAATGATGTTGTTTCTCAATTATACGTGTGGTATACCACCTCTATAATGTGATGTGATAAATTTTTAATTAATATTTTATTGGGTAGAAATTGGGTAAATATAATGAATATATATGATATAATAATTCTATGTTAAATGTGAAATAATATTTTCCTTTTTTACATTTCATTAATAAAAAAGTGTTCATGCATCTGAATGACTTACCGTCTCCATGAATGATGTAATTCACTTTTTGATCTCTAAATTATAAAAATGACTATAAATAAATATATAAATATAGTGGATATATATGATATTATAAGTATTTACATGATTACGATATAGAAATATTATAAATTTTAGTTTATTATACATAGGTTTAGAGTTCCTTTGAATCAAGTGGATCGGGTTGTAAGTGTTTCTCGCCACACCTTAACTTCCTTGAGACATATTCCATATACACAGCTTATTTTTTTGTGGGGACTACATATTTCCTCTTTGAAATGTTATATCTTGATTCCATTTATTTTCATGATCCTTTAGGTTTCATTTGATGTCATTCTTTCAGGGGTATTATGATTCAAAAGATACCAAATTTGTAAGGGTTTAATTCACATACATGGGAGGTTATCCCAAGATCAATAGATGGTACACAAGGGGTTTTCCCAAGTCTGACATAGGTACATAGGTGGTTATCCGAAAACAACCATTTTATGAGTGTCTTCGTAGGTTTACTTGAAACAAGGTATTCAATTCTTATGTTTATTCCACAAAGACATGTCTTAGACCATTTTATCCACCTTTATTATTAATTTCTTATTAACTATCAAATTTTAGGTAATTAATAAAGATTACCATATATGATATACAGTCTATGGTTTTAAAATGTTATTCTCATGTTTTCAACCCCTTATTATCAAGTTAATATTATTTAATAATAGACAACTCCCTTGTTTAAACTTACTAACAATAATATATTACCCTTCCATGTGTTTATATTCACAAGGAAACGAAGAAATATGTTGTTTATAATATTTATAATAAGGGTGATAGTTATGAAGAACAATGTAAGAGAAAATGTAATTCATTTATGAAGAAGTTTTCTATATATCCAATTTTTAAAAGGCACTAAAACTATATTATTATGGAATAGATCATCCTATTATGTAATCAATAATCGTCAAATAAAATTTATATTTATGCATGAAAATCACGGGTCATTATAGGCACCAGACATTTTGAGGGAGGTGATTGTTAATGGAAAATTTAATTAAAATAAATAAATAATTCTAT
The DNA here is from genome assembly GCA_963277665.1 of Viscum album. Classification (NCBI taxonomy): domain Eukaryota; kingdom Viridiplantae; phylum Streptophyta; class Magnoliopsida; order Santalales; family Viscaceae; genus Viscum; species Viscum album. The sequence goes on from OY728162.1 coordinate 46,688,608, forward strand.
TTTTATTATTTTAAATGAACTAACCTAATTTAAACCCTAAAAATATACCATTATTAGAAATTTCTAGTGTAATATAGATTACCTATGACGATTATAGAGGAGGAATGAGTTGTTCTTTATTGGTGGAATGGGATAAGGGAATAACTCTGATCACATCATAGTGAATCTAGAGTTATATCATAAACATAGTGGATCATCATTGTCATTGGATAACATTTTCATCACCAATGAGAACTCCATAATTTAGTTAGGGGTCATTATTTGTCATTCCCTCCCAATTTTATATTATTATAATGGTTTTTTGTATTCATTATCTTGATCTATGATTATCTTTTCATCACATGTGTCGAATGAAAATTGATTTGATTACACTTGTTTATATTTCATAATCCATTATATCACCATTAACTAAAAAATTTATGGTTTTTGGATGGGATCACATCGACCAATGATTTTAATTAACCATTTTCATTTCTTTTCACTCATTATTCTTTGAATTCTTTATTATTTTCCAGATAGGTTTTCATTTGAAATTTCGTGGTTGTATTCGAGTGAAATCAAATCCTTAGGTAATGTAATGATGAAGAAATGATTAATTGATTAAGGATTTACGGTAAGATCTGTATGGATTCATGATTGTGGGTGATAACTATGGTATTAAGGTATTTGAAAGATAGTTTACATGTGACTGATTCCCATATGGGGAATCGAACATCAGATTTCTGTCCATTAGAGGTAAGGAATCGATGGATGACAATTTTTCCTTTTACATTGGTAGATTTCATGAGGCCAAATAGTGTTGTAAGTAGTGGGGATGGAAGACCATTTCTCTAAAGGTAAGGCCATTGGTTTATATAGAATACCCAACTACACACCATGTAGTCGGAGAATACATTTCATGTAGTCCCCTAGCTGTGATGGATAGGATATTCAGTGAGGTAAAAATAAAACACTATGTGGGACTACTATATATGATGTGAGTCTGCCATTCAATATGAGTATGTTCCTTAGGTGTCTGTGGACATGTTCATGATCCAGAGCACAGTCATGGATAAGAGTACACATTCACTACTTAGTAATCATACATAGCTTCAATATTCTTACACAACCCAAAGTACATGGGAAACACAAGATGTACATGGGAAAGATCTGAGGTGCACATGTATGCCCCAATGGGAAAGACATGTCGTGTACCACCTATACATGCCACGTAGTTCCACATGGATCACCAATTCATGTCAAGTAATGGAAATCTCCATGTTCCTAGGAGAGGCTACATAGTATGTTACCCTAAACATGTACCTTCCTTAGTCTCTTATAACTTCTATGTATCCTTATTTGATACATGGATATTGATACATGAATTATCCTATCATGAGTAGTTTTCCATGTAGAATATGATTTTATCCTCAATAATAGATTTTGATTCATGACATGATGTGTTGTGAGGGTGACCTTTGAGGAAATGTTTGACTGACAACTATTATTGGGAAGGATCATTAGAGAGATGTTGGGTTTGGAAACCCCCATATGACAGCAGTGTGAGTGTCCCCATACCGCTTACCCAGGATGATTGGTTCATATATCATAGTAGAATGTGGGTCTTCTATCCTTTGAGTCTCACCCCATATCACACATCGGAACATGTCCTCTAACTGTTTATTGGATCCTATTTTCCACTATGGTGTGGGTCCTATATCCATTGAGTGAAACCCCATATCACACTAGGGCGTGGATCCAATATCTATTAATTGGAACCCCTATAATACAAGGATATGGGTACTGTATCATTTTACTATCACCCATATCACATTAGAGTGTTGGTCCTCTTTCAACTGAGTGGTGCCCCCTAACACACCATGTTGCTGGTCCTCTTTCATATGTACCCCCCTAAGTTGTGAGTGTAGTGGTGAGGTGTAGGTCCTCTACAAGGATTATTTTGTGGTCACATGATATAAATTAATTCTAATTTTCCACACTAGGTTTTGGTGCACACAGGTGAGGTGTGGGATCTCAATTCATATTCTAGAAAGGTTATGTGTAATACATGGTTAATATATAGTGTCCCAATGACCGTGTAATGAAATGGTGAGGTGAGGTTCCTCCACCCAATTTTTTGTATATATACAAAATATATTGGGAATATAATATATAAATTTGGAGTTGTAGGATGAATCTTCATTCATATCTATCCTATGAAGATGATGATACCCTTTCTCTCTCATTAAGAATTATTATAAACATGTGTTGGTGTCTGTTTCCCTATTTTTATTAGATAAGATGGCTTGTTTTATATATTTACATTTGTGAAATTTTTTATAGCATCCTATAGGATATGTAAATACTCACACCTACACGGGATTTTCCCGCACATGCCATGTCTTATGCAGAAGACAGGAATATTACTGCTGGAATCAATGGGTTATAGGATTAGATGGGTGAATTGATTTAATTCAGTGGTAAAATTTTTTATTAGGAGCTAATACCTATTTTGTTTTTACTTTATAATTTTTTTCATGTTGGGAGTTCATTTTTTGAATGGTGGGAATTTATCCCCTTTTTGGTTTGGTTCATACTATCATACTCTAATGTATTCCATAGAGATTATTTTTTACATGGTTATAATATAAGTGTTTCAGTATTTATTTATTCTATAACAATTTTTCATGGAGATTGTTGTGTGAATACATACAATTATTATATTCTAAGGAATGTAATTATAACTTATTCCTTCCCAGTGAATTTCCCCAGCCCCTTTCCTATTAGAGGCAGGATTGTGGTGTCAAACTCAATTTACTTCTAGCTAGGTAGTCCCTGATGGTTCAGGTTGTGACAAAGTGGTATCCAAGGTGGTTCATAACTAGGTCAATGTAGATTTGAGTCCTTAATGTGTAATCATTGGGAACTTAGGGAAATGGTGATTGAGTTTATCAATTGTGTATTTCTGGATAGGGAACCGAGTGTGGGTGCAGTAGCTAAAATATCCATAAACAGGGACTCTGAATAACTTCTTTCCAACTTGAAATATAGAGATATCAGTTATAGTGAACCCATTGTACATGAATCATATATTATTGAGTCTGTTTAATATTCTTCTCGAGTTATATCACCATATATTATCTTTTATCGTGGAATGTCTTAATAACATTCATGATATATGTGTGATGAAAAACAACCTGGATTTTAAGATAGGTTCATGATTAAAAGTAGTTGATATATGAGGACTCAATTCAAAGGACCATTCATTAGGTGATTCCTCTAGATAGTCATAGTTTAGTGTCAGCGCCTATTGAGATGTTTACATATCATTCGATGGTTTAGGTGGGTAATCGATTCCATACTAGGTAGTCGACTCCTATAGTATGTTATGTCATCAATACATGTAATATTAAAACAATTAAAAAGTTCCAATGACATAGAAATATCATTTATTGTGTGGAGATAGACCTTCAGGCAGTGGAGGATCCGACGAAGGAGGTGTTCTGGGTCTGTTGACATGTAAAGACCCTAATAGATCTGATGGTTGTGTTTGTGACCATTATTCTTCATGGATTAGTAGTAAGATCTAGTGGTACTAGAGTAATGATCACCTATGATGAGTATCAATCATGAGTTGTAGAGATATAGATTTTATATATTTCATGGTGATCTAGAACCCCATATTAGATGGTGTCACAATGTTTAATGTTTGTGGTGTTGATTTTCCACTTGGATATATATTTTCATGATACTATACCAGGTTGTGAGGATTACCTAGGGTGATGCTGGGGATTGGTAGAGATCTATTTTTGTGATAGTAGATATATATTCTGGATCACATGAAAGTGGGATACATATTTCATAGAGATTAATTATTCTGATGTGATATAAAACTATATGGGAGAGCCATTTCCACCTAAGGAAGATAATTTCAATGTTTTTAAGATGAGTTCCTTTTAATTTTATGTTTGAGGTCATTTTGTCCTATTGAGGTATTAAAACCATCCCTGGTTAGAGAGAACATCAATATAGGGATAAGGATATATTTAGGATGTATTTTCTATTACTCAAAGTCTCTAGGTTTGTTGTAATGTATAAATTTCATATTCCCTGCCCCAGTTATAGACTTATTACAAAGACACATTCCTTTTCCCAAAATTCACCCCTTTTATAAGGCATAGGGTTTACAGTGGAGATATTGTTTTCTTGGTCATTTCTTAGGTGACACCTGCAAATAAGGACCAGTGATCAAACACATCCAATGTTCGGTTTACCTAACGTTGATAGGAGATATAGCATCACATTGAACTTTTTCATTGTACTAAGTGAGTCAATATGTTGTATATGATATCATGAGGTTTTGGAAGGTTTTATTTCACTAAAAAATGTATATATTTATGGGTGAGTATCCACCTCAATAATCGATGAATTTTTTGACCAGTGGATTAGGGTGAAGTGATTCTGTGATTTTTACCTTATTTCATATTTTTAACAGCTCTAAGTTCAAGAAGAATTGTTATGATTCTATGATTTATTTGAGTTCATGGTGATAAATATAGATGTGTTCAATGCTCCATAAGTGTTTGTGATATATATGAAAAAGATCCAAAACCATTATTGGAACAGTTCCTGGTAGTCCCATTTAGTTGAATCCTTATATACTCGATGTTAGAGGTGGAAGACATGATACACTTGAGGATGGTTTAAAAAATTATTCAAGAGTACCACTTATACATGGATATCTCATAGAGTTAGTTCTAAATTTGGGAAATCCACTTTTTGGGATATTTCTTATCATACATGGGAGAGACAATGTACTTGGTAGAGGTTGAGGTACTGCAAGATTGAGTTCCAACCAAAATTGTGGTCAAGTAATTATATTTTCAAAATGAAAATGATTATCCTCTTTTTATGAGAATGTTTATTGAGTAGTTATCCTCTTTGTTTTCTTCATTGAAGGTGAGAATGGTGTAGCGTATCTCTAGTCAATGGTTGTTACCCCTCAACATCCTCAATGAGCTAGGTTGGTAAATGTTGGCGATATAGATTTGGAAACCATTCATTAATAGATATCCACTTGACATGTTCTTGATGGATTTATTGATAATGGGGATTACATCATCCTTATTAATGTGTCAAAAATGACACTATTAATATTATTAGAGGAGGTAGTAAGGAGGTTTCTTTACCTTATCCATGCATCCAAGAGGGAAAAGGATGTATCAAGATACTTCAACAACAGTTTTTATATCCAAGGATGTAGTTGTTAATTTCTCAGTCAAAACACTTAATGTCTCAACTCTAATCAGGTAAATAAATGTTTGACATGGTGGAGAGTTTGTGATACATGTGAAAGCATGGTGTAGTATATCTTCATGGAATTCCATAGTGGATAATTATAGATCACGATGATCACATCCCATCACAAGGACGAAGAAGATGTTGGAGGAATTTTTGAATCTATTGTGTTTGATCACAATGTTTCTACCCCAGGTAAATAACAATGAAAACTGGGTTGTTTGGGTTCTTGTAAACATGCTTCATGTATTAATTTTTTTCTGGGGCCATAAATGGGAGGATAAACTTCCTCGGTGGAGTTTGAGTATCACAATAGTTACCACTACACCATCAATGTGACTCCTTTTTAGGCCATGAATGGGATACTATGAAGGTCATAGTTGTACTAGTAGAATCTCGTTTGAGATTGAACATATGAGACTAGAGTTGGTGATAGAAATTATTTTAGATGATGTAGTATATGTATGGGTGGATGAGAACTACCTAGATCTACTAGAAGTCGTTTTTATATTAAAAATGGAGGAATCAATGTTTGAAAAGTAGATCTTTTATTCCGAGAGATCTTCACTCAATGTGGGTTAAGAAGATTGGGAAGGAATGGTAGGATGTATATGAGGTTAGTAGGCAGTCTTCCATTTAATGGGATGGGTTATCAGGGTGGAATTCCACTAGAATCTATGACCACAGTTATAAAGGGTGCTTAGTGTTTTCCATGTGTCGCAACTAATGATATATGTTCATGGATAATAGCATGATTTTAACGAGTCTGAGATTCAAAATAATTGTAGAATTCTATTTTGTTAGATTTTTATGATTCCATTGGAATTTTAGAATTGACTAGAGAATACCATTAATGGGGAAATGGTTCCCCTGGGTGTGTGTTTTTTGACAACAAAGTAACTTAATGGAGAGATCACTAGATTATGTACTCAGTTGAGAGCTCAATATCATCCCTTTTGAGTGCATTTTCACATTTCAGGATGAAAAACATTGATATTGGGCAGAGTGTATCATTTTCATTTTTTTCTATTTATGAGTTTTCCATATTTATAGGAATGTTTCCAAATTTAGGTGATAAATTGATGCGGAATTTCGAGGCTGGTAGGGTCTTGGTGTAGTGAAATTAAAAATATTAATATATTTTTGTGCATATATTTTCATTGTATTTATTTTAAAAAATTACTATTATTTGGGACCAAATATGTTAAATATGATACCATATATTTTTCAAGAACATGGGGTTTACCCTAGGATGATATAATGTTGATTAGAATTGGACGTTCCAAGGGATGTGACTGTTGGAAGGTACATTTAAATAAAATAAATAAATAAATATATTTTATTTCTAATTTCCTAAAGTAATTTTCTATATATAAATACCACATTCTATAAAATCATTATGTCTATCCACATAATTATAGGACATTAGACATGAGGAGGGTGTTGTTCTTCAATGGTGTATTTGGATTGGAGAACAATGGTGATCAGATAAAGGTAAATTGAGAGGTAGGAAACAAACATAATGGATCTTCTTCATCACTGGAGAACTCAATTTTTTTACCAAAGATCGATCCATAATCTAGGTAAGGATAATTAATTTGTTTCCACACTATTTGATTTGATAATAATGTATTTCTTATTCTTTATCTGGATTTTAGATTATCTATTGATGTCATGAGACTTAATTAAACCTAATTATATTTATTATGACATAATATCTTGCTTAATCCTTCACCTTGTTGTCATTAGATATCATGACATGGGAAAACAATGCGCATAATCTTTCCATTGTTATTTCCCCCATTATTCTTTATATTATTCACTATTGGCCTATGGGGTTGTTGTTCGACATTCATAGGCTGGGTTCGATAATGATTGAATCATTAGGTAAGTAATAGTGATGATAATGATAAAAGTATTAATGAATTTATGATGGATAAAGATGTATTTTTCCTTGTGAGTGGTGGAGACATGATTCAGGGTCACGAATAACAGTGGAAAAATAAATATTCCCATGTGGGAAATTATAAATTTCATCTTTCAACCATTAGTGGAAAAGATTTTATGGCTGGAGATTCTTCCTTTCCCTTTGTTATATTTTGAGTTGTCAAATTATGGAATATGTTTCAGAGATGGGTGATATGATCTCCCACATGAAGGAAATGACTTTTTTTGTGAAATCCTTGATGACACACAATATAGTCTGAAATAACACACATTTTTTATTCCCCTAACTATGGTGGTTAGGGAATTGAATGGGTTAAATATCAAATTCTATGTGGGACTAAAACACAATGTTTCAATCAGTATTGGCATATTACAATTTTTTCTTGGAGTAAATGGGCATGGGAATGGCTAGGAAAATGGGAATGGATAGGAGTACAAGGTCAAATCTTAGTACTCAGACACAACCACTGAATATGGTTACAACCCCAATTACATGGACACAACTAGATTTACATGGGAATGTTATGAGGTGAATAGGTAGGCCCTGATAGCCATGAAATACCATGTAGAACCTATACATGACATGTAGTGCTAGTTGGAAAACAAAACTATGTGTTGTAAAGGTCAAGACTAGGTTTTTAGGTGAGGTTACATACTATGTGCCCCTAGGTACACACTATGTACCACCCTTAGAATCTCCTATCTTCCATTTATCCTCGTATGGTACTCAGATATTGGATCACGAGTAGGAAATTCTGAGTAATTTTCTATATAAAACATCTTGGTATCCTTCATAATGGATTTTGAGATGCGATGTTCAGTGTTATAAGGGTGGATCTTCTTTAAGAAATGATTGAATATTTTTTTTGTTGGAAAATATCCTTAACGAGATGATGTGATTTTAAACCAACATCGTACCATGGAACGAGTCCCCCATACTCCATCATTAGGATATGTGTTACCCCATAACTCACTGTGGAACAGTTCCTCTACACATTGAGAGCAACCCCCTACCACCCTAGGGTGAGGGTCCTCTATCCACTGAGTTCCACCCCCATATCCCACTAAGGTGTGGGTCTTCTATACATATAGTGGAACCCCTATCATATTATGGAATGAGTCCATTATCCATTATGTGGAACCCCATATCACATTAGGGAGTGGTTCCTCTATATATTGAGTGTCTCTCCACCCTCTCCCATGGAACAAGGGCATATGTCCTCTCTCTATTGAGGGGAACCCCCTATCTCAGTAGATTGAAGGTCATATATACAATGGGTGGAACCCCCTAACGAACTAGGGTGCATGAAATCTTTTTGAGGTAGTCCCCCTTGGTTTTGGAGAATAGTGGAGAGGTGTGGATCCTATTCATTAATTCTTGTGAGGTCACATGAGATTAAGGACTGTAGATTGTTCCCCATCATATGTGGAGTAGAAGGGTAAGGTGTAGGTCCTCCACTCAGGTTCTGGAAATGATATGTCGAATTCTAGGTTAGGATATAGTTAACATGCACTGTGTATCACAATGGTGAGATGTAGGTTCTTTACATGTTTTTTGTATGAATACATGAGATTATGGGAATCACAGATGGGTGTTTAGTCTAGGAGATGAACTCACCATTCATAGACAGTCTGTAGAGATAGAGACACATGTTATCACTCATTTATGTTTTTATGAGCAGCTGTTGGGTTTCATTTCTATCATTTTATGGGTTGAGATTTCATTTTTATATCATTCTATTTATAAATTTTTGGTTTAGGGGTTTCCTAATAGATATGTATATACACATCCATCCAGGGGATTTTTGTACACACGTATAGTCTTATAAAGGTGAAATAAAGATCAACGGTGACATCGATGAAGAATAGGAGTACATGGGTCCATTGACTATGTTCATTGGTCGGACTCTGAGATCATAACCCATGATCTCTTCAATTATTCCTATATTTATATTTTCTCAGTTTTGGAGTTCAATTCTAGTTTGGTGTGTATTTATAACTTTACACTTTGGTTTATACTATCATATATTGATGTTTTCCATTAAGGTTATTTCATGTGTGGCTATACTCTAGATGTTACAATCATTCATTATTTCTCTACACTTTTTCAAGGAGAAATTTGTGTGACTTCATATAGGTACTATAGGATAAGGACTCCGAAAATATTTTATTCCTCTTTGGTACTCATTGCCTACCCCTAAACTATTATTGACAGGATTTGGGAGTCACACTCCGCTTGCTGCCATCTAGTCGGGCTCTGGTGGTTTGGTTCATGATCAATTTTCACAAGATGATGTTGGGTCATAAAAGGAACATCATAAGAACAATGTCAGTGAAAAAATTATATAATTTCTAGATATATTCTTGTAAGAATCAATTTATAATATAAATGATGAATATAAAATTACATACCCGGACAACAACAATATCCATCATTAATTTTTCATGGAGTATTTGTGATGTTGATTACTAGGGAAGTAGACAAAAGCCTATTTCCATACATAGGGATTACATAAACAGAAGGATCCCATAATATTTAACTAGAATCCTTAAATGTAAAAGTGGTTTTGGTGCCTTAACCTTTTGATAAATTTCATCTCTGTAGGAAGAGATTATTAGAAGGCTTGTATATAATCTATCACATCTAGATGAAATTATACAATACATACATATATATATCCTAAACAAGTTTTATTTAGTAAAACACATTATCCACATTCAAAATATTATTATATTTAACATATCAACATACGTGTATCCTAATTATTCATAATCATTGAATTACTTTAATAAATGCAATCCATTTAAACCATTAATATAAATTTCATTTAATCCATTCATAATGGAATATATTTGATGAATCAATTTGGGACGATTCATGAAACTAAATTAATTCTTATGTTTTATTGAACATCCAACAATACCCAAATTGAACTAAAATCTGTGATGGACATTATGTAATACCTTAAATGTCTTTGTAAATTCATCAGAAACTCTTTTTTCAATATGGTTTTATTACACACTCATCATTTTGTAATAAAAAATTCCTAAAAAAATAATTCCTAAACAAATTCCAATATGTGTGACCATATGGGACTTATGAACATTGATAACATAAATGAAATCCAGATTCCATATATGTAATCCAAGTGTTCCCTATAGTAAGTAATTAGTGATACTCAAGATATTAAAGGTATGGTGTAATCTCTATGAAACATAATCATATATATATACAAGATTTTATAACCTAATATTTATCATATATATTTTATGTTGACCTTTATAATCCATTTTCTGTGACGTAAATTGACTAATTGACATGGAATGTGTCAATTTAGAATAATCTAACTCTTCATTAGTTCATCATCTGAAATTGACTGTCCTGGTCAATAAATACATCATATATCAATAATCTAAGAGATGATAAAATCACATGTCCCCCATAAAAGTATCTAAGAACATCATATATATAATAAATATTAAAGGAACCACATTTACTTAGTATAATTCAATCAACATATAGATGTCTTTACCCATCATATATGTGGAAAAATCTTATCCTCGTTTCACTCAAACCGATGACATGATCAGTATCATACCAAATCTATCCATTTGTAGCTTTGTTTATTTGGAGTTATATACCTAAGGTATCAATATATTTAGGATATTATAATGAGTATATATCCTACCTAAATAAATGAGGATTTATAATAAATATACACCCCTATGTATATCAATGAAAGTATGACATTCCATGAAAAATAATCTGGAAGATCAACATAATTAATAGGATTATACTTATTTCTCCATGAATCAACTCTTCAGATCTCATATAAAACCCTTCATAGTTAGTGAAATATTATATCAATGATAACCTTTACATTTCATCACATCTAAAAACAATCTATGATGGTCATCGATTAAGGATAAATAAAAATTGTAATTTGAGGTTATTTTACCATTCATGTACATAAACTTTTAGCACACCAGAATGAATGATAATTGAATATTTATTTTATTATAAAATATAGATACTTTAAACATCCATTAAATTAATATATTATGTATTTTATACCTAGATACCATACATGAAACTCTATTTGATGTTGTAGTAATTGATTTGTAAATGGACCTTTTACTATGTCCTCTATAGACATACAATTGATCTTTACATCACAAATCTTAATGATATAACTTATAATATGATAATTTAAAATATTTTTTTTGGAATGTTTTTAAGACTAGGGTTACATAGATTTAGAAATGGAAAAATTATTGTAATATTAAAATTAAATAGTTCCCTCAATGCTGGGAACCACACAAAGATCAGATATAAAATTATTGATCCAAACTGCTTCCTTTATAGAATTTGATGCAATGATGTACCCTGTAACCATTTTTGAGTCCTCTATAGTGTCTAGTTTGGAACATTTCTAAGTGATAGATCAAATTTTTATCCAAAACAAAAAACTATTTTTAGACTTTATGTCATCTCTCATGTTTTTGAAATTAACATAAATATAACCTTTTATACATATATCATTTTATCCTCCAAATGACTAGAAATTATATTTATTCCTTATTAAAAACTTATGAATTTTCTTCATTGTAATAATGAGACTCTCACTAGGATTGGATTGATATATAATATTTATTATAGGTTAATACATGAAATTAGTTCTAGAGAACAATATTGTATGCATGATAGAGCCTATAAAGGAAACATACTGAAATTTATGTACCCTTTTTAATTCATTAGAAGTATTTTTAATCCTCCAAAGATTAATTCTGTGAAACAACACAAAATAAAACTTCATGGAGTTCCCCATGAAATAAATATAGCATTTTACCAGTATATGTTTCCTGATTATGTCCTAGAACCATGTTATATATACCTATATACATTATTATAAAATCTATCTATAGACATGGTTTATAACCATGGCTGTAGAAACCTAAACTATGGATATATGTAAGAGCCATGATTTAGCTAGTTGTGGCTCTTATTATCATTGAAATATGGCTAGGGTTGTTTCAATAGTTTGAAAACATGGCTATAAAACTATGAAAAGGGTTTAAACTATTGAAATAGAGTAATAGACACATTTTCCAATATGAAAATACACCTATAGCCTTGACTTGAAATATCCCCTATTACTAATCCTATGTTTGTCTACTTCCATGATTTATGACCACGTAAATAGAGAAAAACACAATTTTCACCATGCAAATACCGTTATAGACATGGTTATAAACTATGGTTATTAATTCTTCCACTAAAAAATATTTCCATTGTTTGATACCATGTGAATAGGTAAAAATAGTCACTTTCCACTATATCAATACACATATAGAAACAATTATAGACCATGTATATTTATTCTTCCATAAATGTTTATAGAACCTATTTTTATGTATGGATACTAGGAACTTCAATTGTGAAATAAATGGCTATTTCTTTATTTATAGGGTATCAAACAATGGATAGAGTCTTCTGAACTAATCATAATAAAATTAGTCATCGCTTCTACTCCTAAAAAATCAAAACAAACACCACCCTCTAGAATACAGTTCAACAGTAAAAAAAACTCAATATCACCATAATTAGGAAACTATATAATAATGTTCAACCTACAAATAAAACAAGGATAAAATTTAAATTAGTAATTATCCTCAATAATATTATCCTCTAAACCATCATAGAACACATCAAAACCTTCTATAAAAACACCATCACCATTTCGTTCACACCACCTACATCATCATTATAATTTGCATCGATAGTGGTATCAATATATAAACCAGCATCAATATGAGTAGAGAAATACTCATAAATGGAAGACATCATCATCAAACAAGAATTGATAGGTTCAATACCTTTTGGTGGAAGTACAAGCGAAACAGAAGATATAACTTTTATCATCTATTAGTTTATAAACATTTGACATTGAGAATATTCCTCTGATTTTTTAGGTTTTTGTTTAATTGCATAAATTATTTTTTTCGTCTATAAAAATACCAGAATTGATACATGAATAAACACTCTCGAGTGTCCAGTATCTAAATGAACAATCATCTTCCCAGGTTTTAGATGAACCCCTCTATGATGTTAATCTCCTAATACTGAATTCATACGATCATTCGGGCCCAAAATGCCTTGTTATTATTATGAAAATTAATCTAAAAAAATAAATTGAATGATATAAATATTAAATTATAATGGGAAAATTAATATATTTAAATAAATTAAATTAAAACAAATATATTTAAAAATACTTCAAATAGTCTCCTAGGTTTCTATACTTTCCACATTAAATCTCTATTTGTCCTTCTTATACACAGAATGGTAGAGCTAAGATACTAACCCTCAATATCAAATGTATTTTATGGGAGATAATATATATTATAAGTGAATTAAATTATACTATATCAAGAAAACTAAATTATGTTGATCTTAATGTAATATATATGAATATAAAATCTAAATGTAATCTAAAAAATGAAACATGAATTATTAAATAAAATTTTTTAAAAAAAATAAAAAACCAAAATAAATGGATGAGAACTAATTAAAACTATATAAAATTTGTGGAATAGAACTAAAACTAATAAAATAAATATGAGAAAAACAATATGACATTAAAACAACATGACCTAGACCAATTTTAACTATCTGTTCACGAATTAAATTTTAATGAACTAGATAAAATTGATTTGTTAAAAACTTAAATGGACGCTCTAAAAAACCTGTAACAAATTTCACCAAACTAACCAACATCCTAAAAAAATAAATTCAAATTTTTTTAACTAACTTCAATAAAAAATAATCAAAATATACTCTATAGAACTGAAATAATATAAGTTAATTCAAATAAAACTGAAAAAATAGGTCGAATGGAAGATGAACTAACTAAATATGACCTAATTGTATCAAAAAAATAATACTAAATAGAATTTAAACAAATAAAAGAAAACTGTTCTAAATTTAACCCGAATTAAATTATTAAAAAACAATAGAGCATGGAATATCAAACACTTATTTATAATAGAGTGAAACGATATTGTAAACATCGAGTAATAAAATGATGATAAAGGCAGGGGATAACACCTACTCTATACCTTCGTAGTTCAGAGACCATTTGAAATTATGTTGAGGTATGATATCCCACCATCCCATATTAGGCATTGATGATGTTTTGATTTACTAGACACATATATACATACTTGATAAAGTAGCTTGTCTTCAATATCTACTCATGTTTTTTCATTTAGAAATTGAGATCACGCCCTTTTAATGATAGTAGTTTTATTTTAAAAAAGAGTACCTTATGGGTAATTCCTTAATAGAGTTCCAATATGATGTGTTTTCCTGGTAGTGAATCTCTATTTAATAAATATGATCCCCATCCCTATGCACATACATTTTATTTTTTATTGTTATGATGATTACATATTATTTTACTTTTGATTTCAATTTCTTAAACTTCATGTTAGGGGATTGTGGAGAACAATGATCTTTTAACTCTTCATAGTTAAGAGGTGGTGTCCTGAGATAAAGTGTCAATAACCTCTAATAGAGTCCTGATTTCTTCAAATGATGACTAATTCCTTGATAATTATTATTAGGTTGGGAAAAGGTATAAGACTCATTTAAGGACACTATTTATAATTACTGGTACATCAGAAGTGGATTAAAAAATTTCATCAATCCATGAAAATAATCAAGTAGAATTGAATAAAAATAATAAACATAAAGTTAAGAACCATTTGCATCCAAACATTCTACTCAAATATGAAGTATATCCATGACATCCATTTAATAATATATATTTTTTCCAAACACTTGTATGAAACTCATAATCATATTTTTCTCTAGATATTAATTAAACTCTTTTTCTTATTCCATAATAAAAATATCTTTAAATTGGGAAATTTTGATTTGATGTTTTGGTTCAATCTCACTAACATTACCTTCATGAATTTCCTATATCTTATCCAAATCCCCATTCATGATGTTACTGACAATAAATTTTATAAATTCATTATTTAAAAGTGAAGAAATGATAGGCTTTTTGTTTATAATAGTGAATCTCAATGTTTTTTATCAACAAGAATCGACACTATATCATCAATAGTATAAGTGAACCAATTCGGAATAATATTGAACACATCCATAGTCAATGAAAAAAAGTATTACAACATTATATCCATATATGTATTGTTATTATTTTTTAAAAAAAATGTAAGAACACTTGTTATTTACTAAATAGATATGCCTCATTATGAATGTAAAACACATAAATTCATGTAGTATTCAATCTCTTTCAATAGACCACAATATCAGAAAAACTACTTAAAAATTTTACCTACATTGATCTAAAACCAAGTTAAGCAGTTCCAACTGAATAAATCAGTCAAGATTATTTAGATAGTGGAGTATATTAGTGAAATATTTTTACAATTAATTATTTTAAAAACTACTAATAAACATTTGTTAATAAATATTTAAAAATTTCCACTCATGATAACCAATTTAATTAATGATGCAAACAAAATCAACATATGGGACATGACCATTTAAATTGTTAACCATTCAAATATGAATAACTAAACCCCTATAATAACCTATATGTGTCTTTTTATTTAATATTCACTAGGAAAATATATTGAATGAATAAAAAAATTACGATGTTTTAATTATTATAGTTAAGTCATTTGATACCCTTAATATCTCCATAAATTATGTGAAATCATCAAAAATCCAATCAACAAAGAGGGAATTCTTTGATCAATTATTCTTAATGGAACTTATATAACAAAATGAATCTCTACTTCTAAAATATTTATCTCTAAAATATAATGTTTTGTCATAAGAATATATATATATATATTTAATTTTTTTTTGTATGATAATGGAACAAAACTCATTTATTCAATGAATGACCACAAACATCAAAGTATTGTTATTATCCTTCATAAGATAATAAATTTATTTTCAATCTTTATGAATCTTCTTCTGTCTTCCATCTATCATATTTATTTTTATATAGTAATGTATCAAAATCATTAAAACCATGATATAATTCAATTATAATAATTTACATGATTTCCATTGAATTTTTAAATATATATAAACATTTCAAAATCTTGAAAATATTCATTTCATTACAGTGAAATATTATCTATAAAAAATTAAATAAAATCAATTTCTATAAAAAATAATTTCATTTCAATTATATTGTACCATAGTAATTTTAATTAAAGGGTAATGATTTCTTCTCTTCTATTGGGATTTTTCATTCATGAACAAATCATTTCCTGAAGTTGAAAAACGAAATCCAACTTTTCATTATGTGTAATGAATTATTTTGATGTTTTCTATATAACTAATAAATATTTTTTATAGTCATAATTTTTTTGTTTACTATATATATCATCTTGGTGGGATTTCATATACAACAACTATTCTGGACCCATTAAGTATAATAATTTTTTTATTCATCCTTTATAATTGTTAAATTTTATTTTTTCATAATATCAAAATAGGAATGAACCACATAGATTCTAAAATTGGATATATAATATCCACTACTAATAAATACTCAGTATATTTTTTAACAACATAATTAAATTTTGGGTTTAACATTATTTGAGGTTATCTTGCATATTTAGATTTTGAATCACATAGAATTTTGTGTATATAAGTGGTAAGACCGATCTATGATATGTATACTAGAATTTATTACATTTATCTTCCATTTTCACTGATAAATTTATCAATTGATGTTCTTTTTCATGAAATATATTTTTTGAAATATTTTATACCATTATATCCTCACTAAATGTACAATATTATTTAAAATTAGTTGAAAAAGGTTTAGTGATGTTAATGAAGGACCATAATATCATAATTACTATTATGAATAATTCATTTTTATAATTAATTAGATAATATATTCAATATAGATTAAGGTTCTTGCATCTCTATTCATAGACTATGACTTTATAATAAATGTGGTTATGTTTTGAGAATTATATAAGGAATATCTCACTAATTAATTTTATTGGGGTAAGATTGTGGATATAGAAATTTGAGTTAAAAATTTATTAATTTAGGTATGTATTGTAAGGACCAGTATCTGGAGCCCCTCCACTAGTGCCCCATACCCGGTTCACCACATGACCTCAAGCGCATTTCCTCGAATGCCAGAGGCTGCTGACTAGTAGCGAGGGCCTTGGTGAGTCGGTGGGAAAACTATGCTTTCATTCAGTAAGGTATATAGTAAAAAACAATAGTCAACATCGAAAGCAGTGACAATATGCATAACAACAGAAACCAAACAGCGAAAAAAATGAATATATATAGCAATGATGAAAATGATGCAGTAAGTACAAGTATCTATGGAAAGCAGCAAACACAACAACGTGCTGGAATACAATTGAAAACAAGTGAAAAAGAAAAAAAAATAAACTCCTCAGCATCGCGAGCCCCGGATCTGTCCCATGCTCTCCAGCTCTAGCACAATCAAGATCCTGAAGTAGAAGGGAACTTTCCCTTATCTATACCTGCAACAACATAGTTTTCTTGGGCCCAAAAGCATGGCCCAAACAGGGTGTGAGATACAATCCTAGTAGGCAATCACCCAAAGATGTGTGAATAATAGTCAATGAATACAAGGAAAGTAATAAAACAAGAAGCAGTAAACAGGAAGGCACAAGCATCTAAAATCCATAGTTCTAACAAATAAAGTACACAAGTAAACAACCATCAACAAGAAGAGAACAGGTAACCCTCTGGGTAGCTCTCACAGCCTAACCCCTATGGTTCAACCTATAAGTACCTGCAACCCTCTAGGAGGCACACGCAGTATCACCCATCTAGTTCAGCTCTGAAAATAATAGACTCTCTGGGGAAGCACTCACCATCAATTCCCCCTATAGTCTCGTATCATCCTAAAGGATCTCTGGGGAAGCACTCAACTTCTATTCCCCCTGTGGCCCACATCGAGGAACTACAGACTCTCTGAGAAAGCACTCAACATCAATTCCCCCTGTGGTCTCATATCGTAAGTTAAAGACACTCTAGAGAATCCCTTCCATCAATTCTCCATTTGGTCTACTAATCTAGGTTCTCACAGTCCTGATTGAAACTAAACATGCTCAGCATGCGTGTACATCATCCATGTAACCTCAAAAACTACTTGGCTATCAACTAAGGCTCAGCAGCAAAACAAGGCAGCCGTCCACAATCCAACAACTAGGCACGGTAACTGGAAAAACTCCAAACAGGAAGAACAAGTATAGAAAACATTCAAGCTACAATAAAGCTACCATATCCTTAGAAAACATACACTCTAGAAATCAAGTAAAGAAAGAAATACAAAAATCGAAAAACAGGAACACGCAATACCCCATTCAAGGGTATTGGTGGAATTTTCACAAAATATTCATCAAATTTCTACGGAAAGGCACAAACCACCTACCTCGATCCTAAGAGATCGATATATGTGAACCATGTCGACAGATTACCCTTAGAACGATGTATATATGAGAAAACGCACAAAACGATCCACCTACGATATCATGAAAACAAGGAGGAATCAAGAAACAAGGCTCAATAAGAAGGAAGAACTCACGACTACACTTCCAACGCAATTGACCATGATCGAATTGGAGAACGGACAGCAAGGCGGGAGCACTGGGAAGATTCGGTCATACGGGTCTCTTCGGATGGATGAAAACTAGAGAAGAAGATGATATCGGGGGTTAGGTGAAACCCTAGTCCGTTTAATGAACGAAATAAAGTACACAACGTGTACTTTTAGAGTACACGGCGTATACTGGGTTCTTTCCGTACTCCGCCAAAATCAACCACCACGTCACCCCTACACACTGTGTGTATGGCCCGGGCACGACCATCACACGGCTTCGAGCCGGATCAGTGTACATGGCGTGTACTCCTAAAGTACACAACGTGTAATTTGAATATTTCCAGATAATTCATTTTTCTTAAAAACTCCAGAAAAAAGGAAAAACATACCTGAATGAAGATCTGGGTTCTTACAAACTTCCCCCCTTAAAGAAATTCGTTCCTGAATTTCCCTAACGGGGCGTAGAAGAAGAATCCCCAAACAGTTCTGGCCACTGTGATCATACATTGGCCTCCCTCTCCTAGGTCTCATCCTGTACTCGCCCGTGCTTCCATAGCACTCATACCAGAGGAACAGACCGCCCATGGAGAACCTTCGTACTGCGATCGACAATTCGGATAGGATGCTCCTCGAACGACGCATCTGCTTCAAGTTCAACCTCCTCAGGATGAAATGTGTGAGACAGGTCTGAAAAGTAACTTCGGAGTTGAGTCACGTGGAAGACTTCATTCATGGCCCGATACCTCTGAGGTAGCTACAATCGATAGGCGACCGGGCCCACTCTCTCCAAGTCCTCAAACAGCCCGACGTACCACGGTGAAAGCATACCCTGTCTCTGAATCATCTTATGTCCCAAACTCGGTGCAACATGTAGGAAAACCTAATCTCCGACCTCAAACTCTAGAGGGAGTCTCCGCTGATCAGCATAAGACTTCCGTCGAGACTGTGCCATATCCATCTTCTTCTGAATCAACTCTATATGTTTTGAGGTCTCTTGAACGAGACGAGGTCCCAGAAAAGCTGCCTCTCCTGCCTCCAGCCAGCATAAGGGTGATCGGCATGTCCTACCTTACAAATCATCGTATGGTGCCATATGAATGGATTCCTAGAAACTTTTGTTGTAGGAGAACTCCACCAAAGAAATATGCTCCTCCCAAGAACTGCCAAAGTCTAGAATGCAATCTCGGAGTATATCATCAAGCACCTGGATCGTGCACTCGGGCTGGCCATCAGTCTGGGGATGGTATGCTGTACTCAAAAGTACCTGTATACCCAAGGCCTTCTGAAGTCCCTTCCAGAACCGAGAGGTGAAGCGCGTATCCCTGTCTGAAACAATGGAGTGTGGAACTCCATGCAGATGAACAATCTCCCGGATGTAAGGTCATCCCAGATCATCAACACTGAATGTCTCTTTAGTCGGCAAGAAGTGCGCAACCTTCGTAAGCCCGTCGATGACAACCCAAACAACATCATTCCCTCGAGGTGTCCTCAGGAACCCAGTCACGAAGTCCATCATGACATCGTTCCACTTCCACTCCGGAATGGATAGCTGCTGTAAAAGGCCTGCTGGTCGCTAGTGGTCTGCCATCACCTGCTGATAAGTAGAACATCTCATGACGAAACCAGAAACATCCTCCTTCATACGTCGCCACCAGTAATGGCGATGAAGATCCTGATACATCTTGGTGATGATAGGATGAACTGCCCAAACCGAGGAATGAAAATCCAGCATCATCTCTTCGCGTATGTCTGTTGGCACCCATACGTGTCCCTGGAACCACAAGATCTCATCCTCTCCCACCGCCCATCCGGGAAGAGGGTCCTCTCCTGGCACACTCTCCCACAGGACTAAGCCTTTAGTGTCTGATAGCTGCCTCATCCGTACCCGATCAAGAAGTGTACAGGTAATAACTATAGAAGATAGAAAGGTCTGTCCCTGTCTATCGTGCACCTCTAGATGCATCTCAGAGAACAGATCCATCAGCTGCCACTCACTACTGGCCTCCTAAACTGCCTGAATCTGAGTTCTCCTGCTCAACGCATCTGCCACTGCATTGTCTTTCCCTGGCTTATAGTCAAGATCGAAATCAAAGGACTGAAGGTACTCGACCCACCTGCACTATCTCATGTTCAGATCCCACTGAGTGAAAATATACTTGAGACTCTTGTGGTCAGTGAGGACTACAAAGTGCTCTCCCAGCAAATTGTGTCTCCAACAGCATAAGGCATGAACAATAGCTTCCAAATCCAGATCGTGCATCGGGTAGTTCCTCTCATGTGGCCTATACTGCCGACACCCGTACACAATGACTCCATCCCCTTGCAAAAGCAGAGCTCCTAGCCTGATACATGAAGCATCACAGTAAACAGTGTAGTTCGTGCCTGGCTCTAGAAAGACTAGTATCGGTGCTGATGTTAAACTCCCTTTTAGCTCCTGAAAGGTAGACTCACAATGATCTGAACATAAAAACTTTTCCCCCTTCTCGGTCAGACCTGTCAAAGGTGTTTCTAGACGAGAAAAGTCCTGAATGAGTCTTCTGTAGTATCCAACCAGCCCTAGTAAACTCTGTACCACAAAGACATTCTTCGGCTGCTCCCAGGAAACTACAGATCTCACATTCTCTGGGTCCACTGATACTCCTTCCTCTGAGATGACATAACCCAAGAAGTGAATCTGATCCATCCAGAGTGGAACTTAGAGAGTTTAGCATAATGTCTATGATCTCTCAGTGTACTCAGAACGATCTCAAGATGTGTGGCATGGTCATGTCGAGTGTGAGAGTACACCAAGATATCTTCCAAAAAGACCATGAAAAAAGAGTCCATGTAAGTATGGAACACTCGGTTCATCAGTTCCATAAAAACTACAGGCGCATTCGTGAGTCCTAATGGAATTATTGTATACTCGTATAGACCATACCTACTCTTTAATGCTGTTAGAGGTATTTCTGATGGTATAACGCACAACTGATGATAACTGGACCTCAAGTCGATCTTCAAGAGCACCCGAGCTCTTAAAAACTAAAATAAAAGTCATCAATTATCGAAAAAGGATATTGTTTCTTGACCATCAACTGTTTCATCTTCTGATAATCCACAAAAAGCCGAAGGGTACCGTCTTCCTTCTTTCCAAATAGGACATGTGAACCCCAAGGAGAAGTACTAGGTCGGATGAAACCCTTAGCCTGTAGCTCCCCCAACTACTTCTTGAGCTCCTAAAACTCAGGTGTGACCATCCAATAAAAAGGAATGGACACCAGTGCCTCTCCTGGCACGATCTCAATAGAGAAGTCTACCTCACGCCCCAGAGGGAAACCTGAAAAGACCTCTGGAAAGACATCCCTGAAATGATCCACCTCGAGAGGAAAGTCGAACTGTGGAGTCCCCTGATCATCCAGATATAGACTAGTGATCTGGGCTATCACCCCTCCTAGCCCAAGATGCTCGAGTCTTGCCCGACCCACCCGAACGTCCCACTCACCTTTATGAACAAAAGACTCACCCTTTGGTTAAATGAAACTCACTCTTCAGCGATAACAGTCGACGACTTCCTGAAAGGGAATCAACCAATCCATGCTGAGGATGAAATCATAGCCTGTCATATCTAGGACATAGAGATCTCATAATAAGTGATACCCTACGACCTAGAGAGGGCACTCTCTCCACTGGTGTACACTAGATGTCCTCGTCCCCAAAGGTGTGTCTAGTGTTAGAGAGTCAGCAGATGAAAAGAAGCAGAGTCAATGGTTCTCCACAACAGAAACAGAGATAAAGCTATGTGTAGCACCAGTATCAAAATGGGTTGAAGATAAAACTGAGGTTACTAAAATTGTACCTCGAGTAGTAGAAGGTCCGGGATTCTACTCCTGATAAGTCTGCTCCACGGAAAAAGACTGGCATGTACTGTGGCCCTGCGCCCATGACTGACCACCTTGGGATGAACCTCCTTGCTGGTGCTGAGGAAATAGTGGTTGAACGCCATGACCTCAACCTCCACCTAGGCTCGAACGGCCAGAAGAACTCCAGTTACCTAACTGGTGAAAAACTGGCGGTGCTACTCCTGAATGAGGAGTCATGGAAGAACCTCGGTCACCAGCTTCTTGTGAGAAAACCTGACAGAAATGCTGAAGGTGACCCATCTTACTGCAAGATCGGCACTCCATGGGGTCCCTCTAGCACTGCGGCCTCGTGTGCCCTAACCGGCCACACTGGTAGCATATTACCTTGCTGCCTGATGATGAATCTTGCTTCCTCGGATCACCGCGTGTAGGCTCTCTATGGAGCTTCTTGTGGTCATCTAGAGGCAAACTAGCTCTGGAAGTAGAGCCGCCTTGGCTCGCAGCTCTAGAGTCTTTCAGATTGCGCTCCGCAATCAGTGCCTTGTTGACGATGGAAGTAATGGAAGTCAGCTGGAAGATGTTCACCTGTGACCGGTTCTCCCACCTGAGAACATCCTCGAACTTCCTTTCTAAGAACACCCACTCCCATCCCAGAGGGGCGTGAAGTGCTACAGCTCGGTGAAATGAGCGGAATACTCCATGACAGAAAGAGTACCATGCTCTAAGCTCATGAACTATCAGGCTTGGTCGGCCCTCAGGGTATCCGGGTAGAAGTAGTCATATAACACATGCTGGAACTCCTCCCAAACCATAGCTTGCTGCTGAACTACTTGTGAGATCACATCCCACCACCTTTTGGAAGAGTCTCGGAGCATGTAGGTGGCGAGCTTGACTCGCCTCTCGGGAGGCGTCTCCAGATGCTCCAAGATTGTCAGCATGGCATCTATCCTTGACTCTATAGCCTAAGGTCCTCCTTCCCCCGAGAATGTGGGATGATGCTGCTGCTGAAAAACCTACGTAAAATCTTCCATAGATGTGGTAGGGAGGCGGATCTCCCTGGAAGGCCTGCATCATCCTCATGAAACCTTCCCTAAACTGTGCATCAGCACCTGCAACTAGTATAACAGCCGGTGCCAATGCTGGCCCGACTGGAGGATCAGCAGGAAGTCCCTGATTAGCCCTATCTCTCATTTGATCACTGCCCGATGACAGACGTACGACCGGAGGATGTCTCAGAGGCATAACTATTGAAAGATCAAAAGCACACCTTAGATCAGGAAAACAAGGACAGAGAACACAAGAGTACAAAACGGAAACAGCGGAAGAAAAACACACAAGTTTACAAAACTTGACTACACTGTTTGTATAATACTACACGTCGTGTCTTCTTAACCCACTGACATGGGCGTGTTCTCCTGCCCTAAAAGTTGTGTACACTTCAACCAACATGGCGTGTTACACCCACACACGGCGTGTACTTGAAAACTATTCCCCTGCCTGAGTCTCCTTACATGGTTAACCCACACGGTCCGACTTAACCTGAGACTACACGACATGTTCTTAACACAAACGGCGTTTACTAGACAAGACTTCGGCGGCCCGTGTTTGTGAAACACATGGCCATGTACATGGCTGAACCTTACATGGCGTGCTCTTAACAAAAACGGCGTGCATAGGCAAGGTGACCTCGTCCCGTGTTGTTCGTGACATGGCCAGGTACCTGGACAGGACTACACGACGTGTTCCAAACAAACACGACATGTGGAAAAGAAGGTAATGCCAGCCAGTGTTGTTCGTGACACAGCCGGGAACCTAGACAGGACTACATGACGTGTTCCCTAAGGACACGACATGTTCTACCCGAGCTTCCCCATCCCATGTTGTTAGTGACACGACCGGGTACATGGCTTCGAACTTACACTGTGTGTACCAATCGTACACGGCATGTTCCCGAAGATACTCCCACGACACCGTGTTCTGCTCACACATTCAGTGACATGACCTGAAAACTACACGGTGTGTATCCAAAAAGTACACGCTGTGTATTATGGGTTTTTCTGGGTAGTACCTCAGAAATTGCTAAGACTCCCAGAACCAGTAAAAACAAGGGAAAGATGTGCCAAATTTCGATTCGTGAGGGCCCATACTCCCCGCTAATCAAATCTCAACATCTCTTGTAGTCACATACAAGGGAAAACAAGAGATCTCTAACATAACATCAGGGATTCTATCAAGCATCTATCTCAAAAGCGTGCATAATCTACACAAATCCTATCACAATAGCATGCTATCGCTAATGCACCCTAGATGTCATGAAAAGAATGCATGGAATGGGATTTTTAAAAGTGTCTATATGATGCATGGGATGGCATACCCTCATCTCATCGGGTTGCGACAGAAATAGAACTGAAATATCAAAACAATAACCACACACGTCATGCAAATTACTATAGGTGAAAACATATCAACCACAAAAATGCAAAACTAGAATACTGCAATTAACGAGGTAGTATGGGCATTACTTGTACATGGGTTAGCTACTCCTGAACACAGCTTAATACGACATACTAAATCCATCATATCCCTGGCTAAATTATCCAAACAGTAAAGCAAGAGAAAATAACTTCTCTAATACCACTTTGTAACGACCCGAATCCGGAGCCCCTCAACTGGTGCCCCGTACCCGGTTCTCCACATGACCTCAAGCGCATTTCGCCGAACGCCAGGGGCTGGCGACTAGCAGCGAGGGCCTTGGTGAATCGGTGGGGAAACTATGCCCTCATTCGGTAAGGTATAAAGTGAAAAACAATAGTCAACAGCAGAAGCAGTAACAACATGCATAACAGCAGAAACAAAACAGCAGAAACAATGAATATATATAGCAATGATGACAATGATGCAGCAGGTACACGTATCTATAGAAATTAAAAAACACAACAATGTGCTAGAATACAACTGAAAACAAATGAAAAAGAAAAACAAAATAAACTCCTCAGAATCCCGAGCCCCGGATGGGTCCCATGCTCTCTAGATCTAGCACAATCAAGATCCTGAAGTAGAAGGGCGCTTGCCCTTACCTATACCTACAGAAACATAGTCTGCTTGGGCCCAAAAGCATGGACCAAACAGGGTGTGAGATACAATCCCAGTAGAAAATCACCCAAATATTTGTGCCTAACATCCAATGAATATAAGGAAAGTAATAAAACAAGAAGCAATAAATAGGAAGGCACAAGCACCTACAATCCATAGTTCTAAAAAATAAAGTACAAAAGTATATAGCCAGCAACAAGAAGAAAATAGGTAACCCTCTGGGTAGAACTCATAGCCTAACCCCTATGGTTCAACCTATATGTATCAACAACCCTCTATGAGGCACAAGCAATCTCACCCCTCGGGTTCAGCTATGAAAATAATAGAATCTATGGGGAATCACACACCATCAATTCCCCCTATAGTATTGTATCATGATAAAGGCTCTTTGGGGAAGCACTCAACGTATATTCTCCCTGTGGCCTACGTCAAGGAACTACAGACTCTCTGATGAAGCATTAAATGTCAATTCCCACTGTGGTCTCGTATCGTAAATTATAGACACTCTGGAGAAGCCCTTCGGCCAATTCTCTCTTTTTGGTCTACTACTCTAGGTTCTCACAGTCCAGAGTGAAACTAAACATGCTCAGCACGCGTGTAAATCATCTTAGTAACCTCAATAACTACATGGATATAAACTAAGTCTCAGCAGCAAAACAAGGCAGCAGTCCAAAATCCTACAACTATGCATGGAAACTGGAAAAATGCCAAACAGGCAGAAAAAGAATAGTAAACATTCAAGGTACATTAAAGCTACTATAATCACATGAAAAACATCCACTCTAGCAATCAAGAAAAGTAGGAAATACAACAAGGGAAAAACAGGAACACAGAATACCCCGTTCAAGGGTATTTGTGGAATTTGCACAAAATATTCATCAAATTTCTATGAAAAGACACAAACCACCTACCTCGATCCTAGGAGATCGATAAATGTGAACCATGACGACATATTCCCCTTATAATGGCGTAGATCTGAGAAAATTCACAAAACCATCAACCTAAGATATCATGAAAACAATGAGGAATAATGAAACAAGGCTCAAGAATAAGGAAGAACACACCACTACGCTTCCAACGCAATCGACTGTGCTCGAATCAGAGAACGGACGACAAGGCGGAAGCTTGGGGAAGATTCAGCCATACGGGTCGCTTCATACGGACTAAAACTAGAGAAGAATATGAAATCAGGGGTTAGGCGCGACCCTAGTCCATTTAATGAAAAAAAGAATGTACATGGTGTGTACTTTTAGATTACACGACGTGCATTGGGTCCTTTCCGTACTCCGCCAAAATTGGCCTCCACATCACCCCTACACACAGTGTGTGTGTCCCGGGCACGTCCATCACACGACTTCAAGCCGGATCAGTGTACACAACGTGTACTCATAAAGTACACGACGTGTACTTTGAAAATTTCCAGAAAATTCATTTTTCTTAAAAACTCCAGAAAAAAGGAAATACATACTTGAATGAAGATCCGGGTTCCTACATGTATACATCAATAAAATCATGGATTTAATAGAAAAAAATAATAAATATTTCATTTTCTAATATTACAACAAGGAATGAATTATAAAGACAATAAATGTGTATTTTAAAAAAACCTTATCTTCTTTCTCGAGCATTAATGGGGTTTTTATATTCCTAAAAAAATTATATATTATAAATTTGGAAAACATTTTTTATATCTTGTTGTGAGTGTGAACATCATGTGATACTTAGCATTTAAAATATGGGTTATGAAAGAGATA
Source organism: Viscum album (assembly GCA_963277665.1). Taxonomy (NCBI): domain Eukaryota; kingdom Viridiplantae; phylum Streptophyta; class Magnoliopsida; order Santalales; family Viscaceae; genus Viscum; species Viscum album. The sequence goes on from OY728162.1 coordinate 46,716,169, forward strand.
AAACTCACAAATTTTTCTTATCGGTTGGAAGGTACAATGCTGATATATACAAGATATTTGATTAATTTAATTTTTTCTAGAGTGGATAAGTTTAATTAACTAATTGATTTAATTACTCTTATGATGAATGAAGAGAAAAAACCCGTATTCCTAAGATGAAATTTTTATAAATGGTAAGGTCATTCATTGATGTAAATAATTGGTAATTTATGATGAAACATTGATATGAATAAATTAAATTCAATATTTATCATGAAATTTGGAATATGAATGATGTTAAAGAATATTTTAGTGATGATAGTAATCTATAAATTAATGTTGTTGTTTCTAAATAGAAGGTCAAATATCTACAATAAGATTAGTTAAATTATTAATTGACAAATAATTTTTTAAGAGTAATTAATTTTTTTATATATTCCCAATGGAAGTAGAGAATGTAATACCTCAAATGAATTTTATTGTCACCTGATTCAGTTTTAGTTTGTCTATGAAAATGTACTGACATAAAACTAAGAGTAAAAAACCAATTTTACACTCCAATAAAACTGTAATGGTGATAAATCTATATTTCAAGAAAATGAGGCCGAATAATTTAAATATTAAATTTCAAGTTATTTCTCGTAATCTATGGTAGAAGTGTGTCCAAGAGTGTGAATTTATTTCATTTAAATCGTATTTATTTAATTTCTATAATATTTTTCTTGAAAAATTATACAATTTCATAAATATTTAAAAAAAATTAAATTATAATTTTAAAATAATATTCACAAAAATAAATTATTTTATATATAAATTATACTACTATTTTAATATCTAGAATATTCCAATACCCAACCATCTCTCTATGATATGATATTGGAAAACTAGGAATGTTGATTATTTATTCAGTCATAATATGAACTATCTCTTTCCAACCAGTCTAAAAGTCATACTTTTATTCTCATTATGTTTCACCCAACATAACTAGTCATGAACCTCTGACATTTTTTCCATTAGAAAAATTATATTCAAGTTGAACTGGACAAAATATCTATTCGCAAAAAATTATTAATTAATATATATATATATATAATCAATGATCAACCTTACTAACCAAATATGTAAAAAAGTAATGTTCTTTTATTTGGTCTCCAACTTCCCTCTATCTTATTAGTTGATCCAAAAAGATATTGTTAAGTCTTAGAAGTGTACCCATATAACATTTACATTCCTCAAATTTTTCCAATGATAATGTCATACTCATATTATTTAACCATGTTCTGTATGTTTCAATTCTAGACCACTCTTATTTTCATGCGACCCTATCATCTGGTTGAGGATGTAGCTAATAATTATAAAATGTTTAGTAATGGAAATTAAATTATATATAATTATTATTAATTAGTATCTGTAATTTTTAAATACATACTAGTGGATGGTGAATCTACTGACCCATGTATTTTTATGTCTACATGAGTTGTGGGAGTATCCAATGTGGGGTGGAGGGATATCTATAGTAGGAGTACATTGTATAGTTGGTGAGGATAAGTGTATCGATAGAGGGAAAAACATGAAGGATAATTCTATATAGATAAATGTGGATATGGATATGGATATAGTGGTGGGATATATGGAATAGAAGATACATATAAAATGGATGGTGGGAAGGGGTAATAATGATGGATATGATATTGAGAAATACTATCCTGTGTTGGATCAGGTGGAAAGGGTGTAACATCCTAGCCTGACTAACCACTGATCCTATAGTGGTACTGGTGTCCACATAGAATCAAGTGCACATCCCATTATGTAAGAGGTTGTGGACTAGTTGTGAGGGTCTATTTATGGTACTGTGGGGACATTATCACCCAGAGATCATAATCACAAAATGGTATAACAAAATTAAAACAAAAAATAGTATTAGTGGAAGTAGTAATATATAAATATTAATGTAGTTGATAAAGAATATAATAACTAAATATAAAAGTTCCCAATGAAAAATTATAGAAATTATTTTATGAAATATGATGCTATGAGTTTATAAAATAAAAAAATTCAATAAGAAATACAATAAAATAAAATAATAACTACCCATCAACTATCTCCATGAGTATCTCGAGCATCACCTCAGTCCTTTTACCCAACTCCATTATAATGACCCATACTTTACATACAATGTTATTACTTCAGAATTGAATCAAACTTATTACAACATATAACAAAACCAAGAAAGGACCGTATAGGTATAGTGTCTTTAGAAAATGGAAATCCTAAACAACTGGTTCATAAAGCATCTACTTTTCCTTCCATTTAATTCATCATATCTAGAGTCCCTTTTTGCCATATTCTACATAATAACCTTCTTCCTGACCTGGGGAAATAAACCATACAAAAGGGTGAGCTCAAATTCTCAGTAAGGGTAAACAAAAGAAATATCCATCACATCATATACATAAGAACATAACTTTTGAAAATCTTAACCTTCAAAAGAGATCATAATCTCATAACATGGGATAAATCATAGTAGTAAAATGTAATCCCAATAATCATAACATAAAACATGAAACTTTGTGGCATACACACATAATCATAGATAATCATTTCTTATTAGTCAAGACTCATTTCCAAGACTATCTTAGTGGACAAAGTCCATTTCTGAACCGAGTTACCCTCATTTCAGTCCTGCTTCACTGAACCGGTATAACCTACCGTTCCAGCCATGTCTATCTGATGAGATATAAAATCTTTACCCAATGCATTTGAGGGAGATATAGGTCCCACCCATCTCATAATGATACCATTCTTATGTGTGCCACAAAATCATAAATCATACATCATTGCATAAACCATGTAATAAAAATGGGAATCTTAAACATCATGACATCATAAAACAATTCATATAAGATAAAGGAATTCATAAATTATTTCCATCACAACATAATCAAATCCATGTAATAATAGGGATAGAAACAGAACCCTATATTATCTTAGACGGAAAATAATTTTGATAAAACACTTGAACTCCATTCTTGAGGAAAATATCCTTTCTACTTCAAAATCATTTTTCCTTTCTTAACATGTCATACAATTTTAAACTAAAAGAATTTGATTAAAAATAAAAGTGAAAAATTGTAAAGGAATATTCTTGGAAATAATGTTTTAAAAATCCATTCAAGCCGTATAAGTAAAAAAAACATTCTTCTCGTACTTTTGTCGGAAAAGTCAAAAAGTACCTTGTATGAAAAACGACAAAAGATTACTTTCATATCTTTTAATAAAAACTCACCGAAGGGTAAAATAGGATTTAAAAAATTGTAGGTTAATGGAAATAATATTACATATTGAGGATAAATGGATGTGTATGATAAAATACACCTCATTAAATACTAAAGTATAAACAATCTCGGATAAAAATGAGATAGTGATATTTCCCTTACCATAGGTCCGATATGCTTTGTACGTGTCCGAACCTCCTGTATAATGATTTAAATAATGTTATTGACTTATTCAAGAATCATAATTTTTTTTATGATATCATATTTGGTAATATTCTTTGCTTTTTAGTAGTAATATTTCATTGCTACTTGTTATTCGGGTGTTTATAACTTCTTGTTCTTATGCGTGTTTTGTCGAATAAATTCTTATTCTTCTCTTTAGGTTATTGATAACTAATTTAAATAATTTTATTAGTGTAATATATATCATATTAATTCATTCAATTCATTTCATTTATATAATCATTATGAAATGAATATCATGTAGAACGAGTCGCATCACATCGTGTAGACGGTATTCCGTACGTACGCACGAGTGATGATATCATTCCTATGATCGTGGAATTGTATTGGAGTGTATGTATACTATTTCATAATCAGTATCACTTTATAATAGTCATATATAGTCATTATTTACACCATTATACCCATCCAAGTAAGGTGGTGGGGGAAAATAGATTACACCACGGCGTGGAGACGGTATTCCGTACGTACGCACGCGCGGTGATTTATTTTTCCGTAGGATGGATGGATGGTGAAATAAGGTTGTTTAATACTTATAATAACATATCAGTATATGAGTGACACTGATGTTATTACTTCATAATGAAACAACTAAAGAAGAAGAAGTGGAAGAAGAAATACAAATGAAAGAATCGGTAACAGACATTACCTCTTCTTTGAAGTGCTTCTTTGAGACCTCCTTTAAGGGCACTAAAATAGGTCTTTTAAGAATAACATAACCTATAGGATGTCTCTACGGAAGTGTAGGGGAGAATGTGGCAGGGGTTGGCCGAGCTTGAAGGCTCAAAGTGGTGTGAGGAAGAGAGGGAGGAGGTGCCCTTTTATAAGGGAGGAGAGGGGCACCTTTGGAATAACTAAAAATATTATTTTATTAAAAAGTCATGTTCGGTTTTAAATAGATACAAATTGATTTATTTCTAGGCTAAGGTGGGTATGGGTCGAAATAATCTCATCCAATTGAATTTAGACAAGTTTAGGTTCCTATTTTAACCTTATCATTTAGATTTAACATTAAGTTAAATAATTTTACTTTTACCGTGTCTTCTTGTGTTCTTATACTATAAGGTTAATAAACTTACTATAAGAAGCCAAAAGACCCCCAAGTTGTTTATTATTAATATATATAACCTTATCTAAGTCATTTGGACGAACCTTAGATTTTTATGAATAAAATAACAATTACTAATATAATATTTGTTTTAAAAACTATTTTATGTCAATTTCGACACTATTTAGTAATTAATTTTTGTGAAAATCATAACAAAATGATTAGTTCTAATAAAGTTACTTAAATAAATACTAACATGTCATATTAATCTATAAAATTAGTGTAATTCATAAAAAGTGTCAAATTAAATTTATTTTGGTATTTATAACATCAATTATGTCAATATTTCATTAATAAGTTAATTACTGCATCATCTTTGTGTCGTAAATAAATTAAATTATTTAATGTCTAAAAATTACAAATAAAATACCATTATGTAGGAAATATTTTTATCTTTCTGATGAATATTTATAGTCGAATTTCTCTTATGTATAACCCTATATTAAAATGATTTACTTATTAAATTTTGATTTTAACTATTTTAACACTTCTTTAAATAAATTAATAATAAATGTCCAAATCTAATCAAGTGGGCCTAACTGGTCATATTTTATTCCTAAGGTTGTTTTTGGTCGAATTACACTTATCCAATAGAATTATGACATGTGTTAGGGTAATAATAATATCTTTTTTACCCTTAATTACCCTATTTACTTTTAACCGTGGTAAAAAAAGTAAAAAGTTACTATTCACCAAAAAAATTATTTTCATCTCATTAAACCACATTTTACTTACTGACATCAACCGTGTCTCTCGGATTTTCGAAATTCCACTCACAGAAGCGGAAAATTATGTTTTATGAAAAATTCAGTTTTTTTTAACTACCACTTAGGGGTTACACTATTCATCAAAAATTGAAAGTTTTCAGAAAAATACCAAAATTTCACCCTAGGCCAATTTCGATATTTTGAATCCAAAAATGATGTCCATTTTGAAAAATAAAATTTATTAAATTTCAAAAAGTGGTTATTACTATTCATAACGGCTAGTTTTAATAATATTTTAATAGCATATCGTTGTTTAGTGAAACTCGGTATTGCGTACGATGCAAACTATCGAGGAAGGTCGCGATTTCGTGTAAAGAAAGCCAAGGAAGTGTTATTTAGAAAAATATTCCTTTGATGATTTATATAACATAAAAGTCTCGGGTGTTACATTATACCCCCCTTAAAATGAATTTCGCCCTCGAAATTCGTCACTTTGTACCAAACAGATGAGGATACCTCTCCCTCATCATATCCTCAATCTCCCATGTAGATTCTTCTAATTGGTGGTTCCTCCATAAAACGTTCAGCAATCGAGTGGTCTTATTTCGTAGGACTTTTTCGCTACGATCCAGAATCTCTATCGGCTGTTCTTCATAAGAAAGATCTTGCTCCAGCGGTACAACTTCTGAGCTAAGTACATGTGAAGGATCAGGTATGTACTTTCTCAGGAGAGATACATGGAACACATGGTGAACTTGAGAGAGATTCGGTGGAAGCGCCAATTGGTAAGCTACCTTCCCAACACGATCCAGTATTTCGAAAGGACCCATATATCTAGGTCTCAACTTCCCCTTCTTTCCAAATCTCATGACCCTCTTCCAGGGAGATATTCGTAAGAACACTTTATCACCCACTTCAAACTCTAGGTCTTTTTTCAGTTGTCGGCATAGCTTTTCTGACGACTCTGAGCTGCTCTTATGTGTTGTTGAATAGATCTGACCTTTTCTGCCATTTCATCAACGAGATCGGGTCCTAATAGCTTTCTATCCCCAACTTCATCCCAACAAGTTGGAGTCCTACATTTCTTTCCATAGAGAGCTTCATAAAGAGCCATCTGAATACTGGAGTGAATGCTATTATTATAAGAAAATTCCACCAATGGTAGGTGTTGATCCCAACCACCTTTGAAATCCATAGAGAAAGCTCTCAACATATCTTCTAGAGTTTGAATTGTTCTCTCAGACTGACCGTCTGTCTGAGGATGATAAGTAGTGCTAAAACTCAACTCTGTATCCAGATTATGCTGAAGACTTTTCCAGAACTTTGAGGTAAACCACGGATCTTGATCAGATATAATAGAAAGTGATACTCCATGCAGTCTTACCACTTCCTTTACATATATCCTGGCAAGATGATCTAGAGAGAAATCCTCTCTAATAGCAATGAAGTGTGCAGATTTTGTAAGATGATCAACTATGACCCAGATAGCATTATTGCCTTTGGATGTTTTAGGAAGTCCTGTGACAAAGTCCATAGTGATGTTTTCCCATTTCCATTTGTGTATGGGTAATGGTTGTAACATCCCCTTAGACTTCTGTCTCTTAGCATTAACTTGTTGACAAACCAAGCATCGAGAGACATATTCAACAACATCTCTTTTCATGCCATCCGACCAGATGTACTCCATCAGGTCCCTATACATCTTCATGCTTCCAGGATGAATAGAGAATGAAGAACTATGAGCCTCATCCAGCAGCTTCTTCTTTAATTCGGGGATGGAAGGAACACAAACCTGATTCCTGAACTTTATTATCCCATCACAATGAAGGTTGAATTCAGGAACATTTCTCACCTTCTTTTGTAACTCGACATCTTCTTTCTATGCCTCTTTAATCATCACATGTATAGATGGTTGAACATTCATTTGAGAAAGATAAGATTTTTCCCCTTCCATTATAATTCCACGATCCATCCTTTGTAAATCCATAAATATTGGATCTTTTATGATCCTCATCATGGATAATCTAGCATGGTCTTGTCGACTTAATGCATCTGCCACCTTGTTTGCTTTCCAAGGGTGGTAATGGATTGAGGAGTCATAATCCTTAATCAGCTCCAACCATCTTCATTGGCGCATATTCAGCTCCTTTTGTGTGAAAATATACTTTAAACTTTTATGATCAGTATAAATGTCACACCTTTCTCCATAAAGATAATGCCTCCAAATCTTTAATGCAAAGATTACCGCAGCTAACTCCAAATCATGTGTTGGGTAATTTTGCTCATGGATTTTCAACTGTCGTGAGGAATAAGCTATCACCATATCATTTTGCATAAGAACACACCCCAATACCTTCTTGGATGCATCACTATAGATCACAAACCTTTCTCCACTACAAGGCAGTGTGAGCATAGGTGCACTGGATAACATTCTTTTCAACTCCTTGAAATTTTCTTCACATTCCTCCGTCCAAACAAACATAACTCCTTTCCGAGTCAACTTGGTGAGTGGATTAGATAATCGTGAAAAATCTTTCACAAAACGTCGATAATATCCAGGAAAACCAAGAAAACTTCAGATCTCAGTTACTGTTGTTGGTCTCAACCATCTTTCGATAACCTCTATTTTTTCTGGATCCACAGATATCCCCTCTTTTGAGATTATGTGACCCAAAAATGAAACTTTTTGAAGCCAAAATTCACACATGGTAAATTTGGCATAATGCTTCTCCTTTCTCAGGGTCTTCAATATAATTCTCAAGTGATCTTCATGTTATTCCTTGCCCTTTGAATAGACAAGAATATTGTCTATAAAGACTACCACAAACTGATCAAGATAGTCTCTAAAGACTCTATTCATCAGATCCATGAATATGGAAGGGGCATTAGTAAGACCAAATGGCATCACTATAAGTTCATAGTGTCCATACCTTGTACGGAAATCCATCTTTGGTATATCCTCCCTTTTGACCCTTAATTGTTGATACCTTGAACGAAGATAAATCTTGGAAAATTATTGTGCTCCGCGTAGTTGGTAAAATAGGTCATCAATGCGCGGGAGAGGATATTTGTTCTTGATAGTGATCTTGTTAAGTTCTCGATAATCAATGCAGAGTCTCATTAATCCATCTTTCTTCTTAACAAACAGAACAGGTGCTCCCCAAGGTGACACACTAGGGTGTATGAACCCCTTATCAAAGTTCTCTTGGAGTTGCTTCTTCAGTTACTGCAACTCAATTGGGGTCATTCTATAAGGTTTCTTTGAAATAGGAAAAGCACCCGGTACGAGTTCTATTGAAAACTCAACTTCACAATTTGGTGGAAGACCCGGTAATTCATCCGGAAAGACATAATCAAACTCCCGTACAAGGGGAATATTCTTAATTGTGAGTTTCTCACCAACCAATTGAGATAAATAACCTTCATTTAGTGGAATCAAGACCCATAAGATGGAAGGAATTTCAACTGGAAGGTTATGTTCATCTTTGCATCGATAGACGATCATAGATTGATCTGGAATATGAAATGTGACTTCCCTTCTTTGGCAATTGATATGATCTCCATGTAGAGAAAGCCAATACATGCCAAGAATCACATCAAATTCCACTATAGAAAGGATCACAAGATTTGCAGGAAGCAATTTCCCACAAACATCAATCGGAGAAGAATTATAAATTTTTGATGCGACTGTTGTGCCATTAGGGGTTGTCACAGCTAACTGAATATCTAACTGTTGAGGTAATACGTTGATATCCTTAGAAAATTCTTCAGAAATAAAGGAGTGGGTGGATCCAGAATCAAATAAAACATTTTCTACTTTAGAGTGGATGGTAAGTGTACCTTTCACCACATCGTTATCGTACTCCACATCGCTGATAGAAATTGCATGTGACTTTCCTTTGTCTTTAGCCTTAAGAGTTTGTTGACGTCGACCATCATCATCAACACTTGGATTAGGGCATTTATTGGCATAATGACCCATCTCCTTGCACTTGAAACATTGAAGTGTAGTAGGGTCATTCTGTGTATCCCTTCCATTGTTTTCATCATTAGACATCTTCTTCCCATCATTGCGGCATTCAAATGCCCGATGACCTTCCTTTCCACATTTGAAACATTTAATTGTCCCTTTAAGACAACTCCCTCCATGTTTCTTTCCACACTTTGATCATAAGGGAAAGATCATCTTCTTTTTAGTGTGCTCTTTAGATTTTCCTTTGAATTCCATTTTCCTCTTCTTATCAAACCCATATGACTGATGGGTTACTCCAATCTCCATCTCAACTTTGAGAGCACATCGAATGATTTACTCGTAGATATTGAAGTCCCTTATGGCTAAGGCCCTTCGAAGACTTGGTTTTAATCCACTAAAGAATCGATCAATCTTACTCTCAGGTTGGATAATAATACCAGAATCATACCTTGAAAGTCTTGTAAAATTTTCTTCATAGGTACCAACAGATTCATCATCCTTTTGCATCAGTTCAAGAAACTCTTTCTCCATCTTTGTACGGAGAATACGAGGGAAGTACTTATTGAAAAATAAGTTTTTGAACTCATCCCATTCCATGGACTCAATTTCATCCCTTTTCCTCGTATTCTTAATAAGATTCCACCATTGATCAGCATCAACTTCCAAATGATACACTGCTAGGATGACTTTATCATGCTCAGAACATTAAAGAACTGAAAATATCCTTTCAGTAGTACTAATCCATTGTTCCACAACCAATGGATCAGTAGACCCGCTGAATGAAGGTGGACGCTGTCTCATGAAGGATTCAACAGAATGTTGCTCCTTCATTTGCTCGTTTGGAAGTCCTTCATGATTCATAGCTTGAGAAAGTTGTGTGATCATGGCTACAAGATTTTTCATTCCATATCCCATAACGTTTGGTTGCTCAGGGGGACAATCATTGCATTTCCCGTCGCATTCCGCATTAACACGATTCCTTCGGGTTCCAGCCATTGACTAAAACCAAGAAGAATAGTGTGAGCAACACTAATTATAATAGGAAAAACACATAATCAAGAATAATATTTCACACTTAAGGTCTTATCCTAGGTTATTCATGGTCATTTCTAAAAAACCAAGATTGTGTTCTATGCTTAGACTTATCCTTAGGGTTCTTACTAAGGCTTTCACATCCTAGTTTCCAAAGGTTGACTATACCTTTCCTCCGATACCAACTATAACGACCCATACTTTACATACATTGTTATTACATCAGAATTGAAGCACACTTATTAAAACATATAACAAAACCAAGAAAGGACCATATAGGTATAGTGTCTTTAGAAACTGGAAAGCATAAACAACTGGTTCCTAAAGCATCTACTTTGCCTCCCATTTATTTCACCAAATCTAGAGAACCTTTTTGGCATATTCTACTTAATAACCTTCTTCCTGACCCGGGGAAATAAAACATACAAAAGGGTGAGCTCAAATGCTCAGTAAGGGTAAACAAAAGAAATATCCATCACATCATATACATAAGCACATAACTTTTGAAAATCTTAACCTACAAAAGAGATCATAATCTCCTAACATGCGATAAATCATAGTAGTGAAATGTAATCCCAATAATCATAACTTAAAACATGAAACTTTGTGGCATATACACATAATCATAGAGAATCATTTCTTATTAGTCAAGACTCATTACCAAGACTATCTTAGTGGACAAAGTCCATTTCTGAACTGAGTAACCCTCGTTTCAGTCCTACTTCACTGAACTGGTATAACCTACCGTTCCAGCCATGTCTATCTCATGAGATATAAAATCTTTACCCAATGCATTGGAGGGAGATATAGGTCCCACCCATCTCATAATGATACCATTCTTATGTGTGCCACAAAATCGTAGATCATACATCATTGCATAACCCATGTAATAAAAATGGGAATCTTAAACATCATGACATCATAAAACAATTCATATAAGATAAAGGAATTCATAAAAATATTTCAATCACAACATAATAAAATCCATGTAATAATAGGGATAGAAACAGAACCCTATATTATCTTAGATGGAAAATAATTTTGATAAAACACTAGAACTCTATTCTTGAGGAAAATATCCTTTCTACTTCAAAAACATTTTTCCTTTCTTAGCATGTCATACAATTTTAAAATAAAAGAAGTAGATTAAAAATAAACGTGAAAAATTGTAAAGGAATCTTCTTGGAAATAATGTTTTAGAAATCCATTCATGCCGTATAAGTAAAAAAACATTCTTCTCGTACTTTTGTCGGAAAAGTCAAAAAGTACCTCGTATGAAAAACGACAAAAGATTCCTTTCATATATTTTACTAAAAACTAACCGAAGGGTAAAATAGGATTTAAAAAATTGTAGGTGAATGGAAATAATATTACACATTGAGGAAACATGGATGTGGATGATAAAATACACCCCAGTAAATACTAAAGTATAAACAATCTCGGATAAAAATGAGATTGTGATATTTCCCTTACCATAGGTCCGATATACTTTGTACGTGTCCGAACCTCCTGTATAATGATTTAAATAATGTTATTGACTTATTCCAGAATCATAATTATTTTTATGATATCATATTTGGTAATATTCTTATATTTTTAGTAGTAATATTTCATTTCTACTTGTTATTCGGGTGTTTATAACTTTTTGTTCTTATGCGTGTTTTGTCGAATAAATTCTTATTCTTCTCTTTAGGTTATAGATACCTCATTTCCATAATGGTATTAGTATAATATATATCATATTAATTCATTCAATTCATTTCATTTATATAATCATTATGAAATGAAGATCATGTAGTACGAGTCGCATCACATCGTGGAGACGATATTCCGTACGTACGCACGAGTGATGATATCATTCCTATGATCGTGGAATTGTATTGGAGTGTATGTATACTATTTCAGAATTAGTATCACTTTATGATAGTCATATATAGTCATTATTTACACCATTATACCCATCCAAGTAAGGTGGTGGTGGAAAATAGATTACACCACGGCGTGGAGACGGTATTCCGTACGTACGCACGCGCGGTGATTTCTTTTTCCGTAGGATGGATAGATGGAGAAATAGGGTTGTTTCATAGTTATAATAACAGATCAGTATATGAGTGATACTGATGTTATTAATTCATAATGAAACAACTAAATAAGAAGAAGTGTAAGAAGAAATAAAGATGAAAGAATCGGTAACGAACATTACCTCTTCTTTGAAGTGCTTCTTTAAGACCTCCTTTTAGGGCACTAAAATAGTTCTTTGAAGAAGACAAGAACCTCTAGGATGTCTCTAGGGAAGTGTAGAGGAGAAAGTTTCAGGGGTTGGATGAGCTTGAAGGCTAAAAGTGGTGTGAGGAAGAGAGGGAGGAGGTTCCCTTTTATAAGGGAGGAGAGGGGCACCTTTGGAATAACTAAAAATATTATTTTATTAAAAAGTCATGTTCAGTTTTAAAAAGATCCAAATTGATTTATTTCGAGGCTAAGGTGGGTATGGGTCGAAATCCTATCATCCAATATAATTTAGACAAGTTTAGGTTCCTATTTTAACCTTATCATTTAGATTTAACATTAAGTTAAATAATTTTACTTTTACCGTGTCTTCTTGTGTTCTTATACAATAATGTTAATATACTTACTATAAGCAGACAAATGAACCCCAAGTTGTTTATTATTAATATATATAACATTATCAAAGTCATTTGGCCTAACCTTATATTTTTAGGAATAAAATAACAATTAATAATGTAATATTTGTTTTTAAAACTATTTTATGTCAATTTTGACACTATTTAGTAATTATTTTTTGTGAAAATCATAACAAAATTATTAGTCCAAAAAAAGTTAATTAAATCAATACTAAAATGTCATATTATTCTATAAAATTAGTTTAATTCATAAAAAGTGTCAAATTAGATTTATTTTGGTGTTTATAACATCAATTATGTCAATATTTCATTAATAAGTTAATTACTGCATCATCTTTGTCTCCTAATTAAATTAATTTATTTAATGTCTAAAAATTACAAATAAAATACCATTTTGTAGGAAATCGTTTTATATTTCTAATGGATATTTATAGTTGAATTTATCTTATGTATAACCCCATATTAAAATGATTTACTTATTAAACTTTGATTTTAACTATTTTAACCCTTCTTTAAATAAATTAATAATAAATGTCCTAATCTAATCAAGTGGGCCTAAATGGTCATATTTTATTCGTAAGGTTGTTTTTTTTTTGAATTAAACTTGTCTAATAGAATTAGGACATGTGTTAGGGTAATAATAATATCATTTTTACCCTTAATTACCCTAGTTACTTTTAACCGTGGTAAAAAAAGTAAAAAGTTACTATTCACAAAAAAATTATTTTCATCTCATTGAACCACATTTTACTTATTGACATCAACCGTGTCTCTCGGATTTTCGAAATTCCACTCAAAAAAGCGGTAAAATTAAGTTTTATGAAAAATTCCGTTTTTTTAACTACCACTTAGTGGTTTCACTATTCATCAAAAATTGAAAGTTTTCAGAAAAATACCAAAATTTCACCCTAGGCTAATATTGATATTCCGAATCGAAAAATGAAGTCAATTTTGAAAAATAAAATTTATAAAATTTCAAAAAGTGGTTATTACTATTCATAACGGCTAGTTTTAATAATATTTTAATAGCATATCGTTGTTTAGTGAAACTCGGTATTGCGTACGACACAAGCTATCGAGGAAGGTCGCGATTTCGTGTAAAGCAAGCAAAGAAAGTGTTGTGTAGAAAAAGATTCCTTTGATGATTTATATAACATAAAAGTCTCGGGTGTTACATCCATCCTCTTAAAGTAAAAAAAACATTCAATTCCAGTTGCTTCCACCAATCAATACCTACAGACATAATGTATTCATGGGTTCCAATTATGCCTGAGTGGGGTGTGAGATAAAAATTCAATAGAATTAAACCCATGGTGTCTATCTCAGTCTATTTAATTGAAAATAATTTAATAATTTTTCTTTATTAATTAGATTCATAATAGAAATAAATAATTTATGCATTGGACTGGGTTCCATTTGGACAAATTTCCAACTTCCTAATTCAGCTTAATCCATTGTGTCTGAACCGTGAGATCCTGAAATGGTAAAGTGAGCATGTTAAGATTCCATAGTCTAGAATCTCTCAAATCTTGTGATTAGACATGGAGAAAATGGAACGATATTTTCCAAACTGACTGACCAATCCTCATTTGAAAACATTTATTTATCAGTGAAAACATATTAATCAGTTATTTATAAAATTGTTAGAGACACATGAAGCCCATAAATGGACATATCAAGAGAGTTTCCAAGTATCTCTAGAAAGATCAGTAAAATACTAATGCCATGGAGTCCGTCTAAGGTGACTGATGTATAAAGACCCAAATATTACTCTATCTTGGTGTGAAAACAACACAAAATGTACTCTGTGGCTGAAACTAGTATCACACATAGTGTCCAAAGTCTCTCCCATGTAATTATATAACCCATCGTACCATCGAGACCATCCAAGAGAACTCCCCTAGGGAACGGTTAACACTTATCTAGAGGTAAACATAGAATGTATGGAAATCCCATATCCAGAATAGCTGATATCACCCCCAGAACATTTACAGGGCATTTATAATTTTACAAGAAGGATGAAGAGTAGGAAAAATGTATACTTAAATAATAATCTCTTAATTCATGCTCAACTCCAAGACAAAATCATTAAAAAATATCATCATTCACAACAAGCGAAGAAATATGAAATTCACTAAACATCACCTAAAATTTTGAAGATAATGCACCTCATCCAAGGGGTTTTATTAGAAAACATGACATTGTTCTACAAAAATTAATCTAATTAAATTTTAAGAGTTTTATTTCATCATATGGTGTGAAGTACATAAAATATAACACAAAATCAGAGTGCCAAGAAAGAGGTAAGGTAATAGTAGAACAATATTGAAAATTTAAAAACTCACAAAATATAGATGGTACATGATATAATTGTTTTTAAAAATGTCCACAACAAGTGAATAAGGACGGAAGCATACATCCAAAATAACAAGAAAAATACAAAACACTTCAACACATAACGTTTTCATTAGTGACTATATGAAGATACTCTTTCTCTCCTATGAGAATATGAAACATTACATATAAATAAAGACACATAGCCCCTGTTTATATATTTTGATGGATAGAATATGTACACAGGAATCATTACACATATTTTTATATAATAATCTACCCATCTACACTTACACATGTATGCATTATATATATATATATATGTAATCATACATCTATTTATATATATCCACTCCCATGGGTGAATATACATATAATGGGGGAACACACACACACACACACATATTCCTACCTATGCATAGAAAGGAAATTATCCTTAGACTCTAGTGACTAGAAATCATCATGGCTATGTCCAACTCACTTAAAGAATGAAATAACAGAACTAAAAAACTATGAAATCACAAGTAGAAATTGAGAAATCAATTATAAATGATGAAAATAAACCCTAAATTGATGACGATCATCCCAAAAATGATCCCAACCACTTGGAATTCATCAACAGATTCCAAAAAATGAATGAAGTTGTCCTAAGAGACACACCACACTCTGTAATGATGGATGAAAATAAAAAATTAGGTCAACCCTAACATTAGGGTTTAGTTGAATGGAATAGGGTGACAAGAGAGAAGAAAAACAAACGAAAAATGGAATAGGAGGGATCCATAGAATTTTCCTTAAAGTATCATGTGAGAAATCGGAAGGAAAACTAGGTGAAATATTTTGCAGTGAAGAGATGAAGGAGATGTGGGTCCCACACACCATGGGAGAATAGAGGGGTTTTTATGCAACATTTGGTAAGAGAAGGGAATCCCCCATGGGTTTCCTAAAACATAAACCAAAAAATAATAATAACAATAACAACAATAACAACAATAATATTATTATTAAAACAACTATATATTTTTATTTTATATTTTCTCATTTAATGTATGTTTATTTTTATTTTTATTTACTAAATTAATTTCTATAAAATAATCATATCGCCCAGTTTTGGTCACATGGTTAGCCAAACTTTGCGCCAACTATGAAACTCCCTTTTCTTAGGAATCCACCTCACATGATTTTTCCCACAGGGTTAATCTAACCATTCATAAACCATGTAGTGAATAGTGATTATATACTACCTAATTGGCACTAACCATTCTGTCTATGAACATGAGTTGGTAAAACTATCCATATCCAATTTGGTTAATGTCTACAAATCTGATCAAGGACATAAGGTTTTTTATTCGGGACACACAGTTTTAGAAAAACCATGCGCCCAGTGTAAACACTCAAAACCATATGTTTTTGGGACTTGGTGCTCTCAAAATGATATGGAACACACAAGGAAACCCTTGGGATTTGAAGAACATCCAAAAAAACACATTGATATTCTGAAACACTCAGAATTACATTTATATTCTCAGTTTGTAAAACCACCCATCTAGTAAACACTGAAATTCAAATTTCTCCAAAATTTTACCCAATTAAAAACATGTGTTGTTAGATCCTATACACCTAATAATTTATCATCCCAAAGAATCATTTTGGAATAATAAATCATCACCTAACCTATGTGGTTTGTGAAGTCTCATTCAAATGGTCAGGTTTCATTTTCAAATGCTCAACGCACCTCTAAGAGTTTCGTAACACATGAAACATATGCCATATAAACTCAAAAAAACACCCGAGATCCAAGCAATGAATTGAGAGAGATCTTACGCGAGCAGGTAAAACTAGAGAAATTATATCCACATCATATATTTTTTCAACCGATAAGTGGTTCTTACACCATAGGTTTAGTTATATAAGGGACAACTTCAAAAAATTGTATCTTTACTGTCAGATTCATTTTCCAAAATTTTCCTATAGCATTTCAATATAACTCATGACATGAGAAACAATTTGATCAAAGGAAAACCACATTTTGTGCATACTATCAGTACATGGGTATAACAAACATCATATATTAAGAGAATTGGAATAACCAAAAGTGGAATCTTCCTACTTTTCAAGCGAACCCTACCAAAATAAAATGGATGTATTGTCAAACCATTATAGGTAGACTCACTTAGAAGAGCTTGGATACACCCATCAATGCATCAAAAACCTAATAACATGAACTTACTTCACAAGGCATTCCCACATGCTTAATCATGACCACTAAATTCCATTTTTGACCAATAAGGTTTATGAGTCTTTCATCCACAACCAACCACTCAATATTGTGATATCTCCAAAGCACTAACATGATACTATATTATTGGACTCAAGAAAAAAATGAGAATAAATATCCATTCAAGAAGGTAATTCATGGTTATGTGTCTTATATTTAGTGGACAAATTTAACTAGAAAAATGGTACACTCCCCAGCTTAGGAGTGTCCTTAGTAGTTAGACCCACTAAATAGGGGACTCACTCAAGGACACCTGATGTATTTAATAGAAACTACAAGTCCAAGATGTAGATAACAAGATTTTAGCAGGAGTTAAACTCAAGATGCAGAGATAACCATCCGCTCAAGAGTTCTATATTAGATTTATAGAATACATGTGATTCTTATCTGAGTCATGTTTCCACACATCAAGGAATTAGGCATAATAGACAAAACAACTAACCATCAGGTTAAACACTTGATTATCCTTAAAAAAGCATCCTGACAATTGGGAAGAGACCTAAATATTATTAACACCCATGTTTCTCTACTCTAGAGCTGACCGACATTCAAATAATAATATCTCAAATATTAGATGAGTACCACTGAATATAAATGGTTCACTTCACAATTATCAAGTTGATGGGTACTGTGTACATCGAAACACAATACCCTATGATTAAATGAACAAAACTTACATCATTGATACCATCCATAAGATTAAAATCCATGTTTATTAAGTTATTGGATGTCCTGAAGGAAGATACGACTCCAATTTTAATTACTCCGTACAAATTGAGAACAAACTGACATCCTCCCATATCATTGAATACTAAAAAGTAAAAACGGGAAGAATCACATAACCATCTATGTAGCAACCATGCTCTTAGCACGTATAGCCCTCTTGAACAGATCATTTCATAATGCTATCACTCAGAGAAAAGGTTAAACAACACATTTTCACCACTCAAAAAAATTTATCAATTTAAAAACTTAATGTACTCCATGGGACTATGGAACCAAAATGGTACCACTTAAGAGAATTTTCTCACAAAAAAACAAATAAGGGATGTAATAATATAAGGGTGTTACCAAATATGGGCCAACCCCTAATTGGCACAATTTGTTTTTTACCCAATGTGATATTATTACTACTAAAAGAAACTAGGCATAAAGTCCTATCATATTAATTCAGAACAAGGAAGAACAAACCCTAGGGAAATCCTCATGATCCATTTTATAGAAAAAGACATGGAATAAATCAACTATCATTATACAAGGGTTATGTCATAGAAAACCACTTAAGGATTCATTTGAAGGCATTTAAATCAAAACTCATTTACCCAATTAAACATTTCATTTTTAGTTTCAATGAGTAACCTACACTATCCATAAGGAAAACTAGGAAAGGCATTATAAACCACCTTTTCAAAGATTATTTTTCAGTCATATCCCATTGTAACAAAATCATTATTTACATAAACCACAATTTAAAAATCATTTATTTTCTAAAAAATACTCACACAAGAAAATATTGAGAATATTAGGAGGCCCTTCAATAATTAAGAGTTTTATTTCATAATATGAAGGGACTATAAAGGGAACACATTAAATTGTGAAACTTAACATAGCACAACATACCCCCATGGGGTATGCAACTATGAATTTTAAAGAAATGGAAAACTTCTTTTCTCCCATTAAACATATTGGGTTAAAAAAACATGAATATTTTAAACTTTTATATTTTGAAAACACATTTAGCGGTTTCATTTTATTAACAGAAGTCCCCAACTAACCTACTTGGGCCAATTTGTTATTTAATTAAATTACCCACATGGGTTATTAAGAACATGAAATTTTGGTACTAATCTCAATGAAGAAATTAAATCATTAATGACCATAATCATTTATACTACTCATCAGACTCTAAAAAGAAAGCTCATAAAGGATTTACAGTTCTATGGGTTACCACCTTTCACTATATAATGAACCCATACACCTTACGAGTTGTAGGTGACTCCCATTTAACCAAATCCATTTCTTCAGAACAAAATAGAAATCGAAAAACATTAAAAAAATTCAATATGCTTTGAATATATAAGGTAAAATTATTGTTTCTCAGTTTCTTGGGTCATAATTGTTTAATCCATAAGGTACCCATTCAACTTATAAATATGGAATTTACTTGTATTTAATTACAACCAAAACGTTTACCCATTCAAAAAAATAAATAAGCATATAAATTTAAAACATTCACTCTAATAAGTTACCTAAACAAGTAATATATGAAAAACCAGATAAGAAATTACATAAGAACTTAAAATCTAATCACGTCACTAAAATCACCTAGCATGGAATATAAATGAGGAAAGAGAACATAAAATGTTTTCAAAAAGTCATAACAATGCAAAGTACATGGAATGGAATAGGAATGAAATGAAAATATCTATATGCTGATACCGATGAATGTAATTCTTACTCACTATCATACCAGTCTCAGGGATGATTGATAATTCTCATGAATCCGAAAGTAGCAGAAAATACTGAAATCAGTCATGGTGAAATAAAATACTATAAGGGAAACAATATGTACCACAATAACTAAAACATCATACCAGTACCCCACGCCATATTTTCATCCCCAATATTATAATCCAATCATCTCCTAAATGATGTATCCTAAAATAAAACAGCTGATAAAATAAATAAAACATTAAAATAATGAATAATATTAATGAATATAACATCAAAACCAAAAATGTACTTATAGTGGTGAACATAGGATACATGCTTAAATGTACAATACATTGTTCATTTACCAAGATTATTTTCCCTCAAACATATTCATAATAAAAAAATTATGACATTGAAATTTAAAATAGGATTATTCGAAAAATAATAATAATAAAAATGTTAAATAATATGACTGAAAAATTTAAAATACATAAAATGATATTTAATTCAATGATTTATCAACCTAAAGATAATAAATTCATAACATTTTTCTATTTAGTTACAGTAGTGTAAACTTATTTGAAAACATTTCCAGTTTTATTAGAAAAGTTAATTTGATATCATGTATGATAATTTTAAAAATCACAAAAAATAATGAATTAATATTAGGTAAATACATATATACGCATCAAGTATATGTGTGCTATGTTATAATTTATGGTTCCTAATCTTTTCTACCAACTGAATCATCTATGACATCAAATGCAGCATGAAAATAAATTCTGATTTTTTCATTAAAAAATCATTCTTATCCTATAATTCATAAAACTATTACTTGGAATGACATAAATAATAACACTAATATTTTATTTTTATTTTCTAGTTACATAAAATAAATTTCTAGTTCATGATGAAGGAATTAAAGTTTCATCAATATGAAGATGATGGTTCATATAAATCACTCTAAATATAGTGTTTTCTCTATACATGAATTGTTGTGTCATTAAATAAAAAATCATTCATTTATTCATTGAAACCTAATTATTTCCATATTAATATAATAAAATAATTATTTTGACAAACCTATAATATGATATATTTTCTAATCATGGATTATTTTCTTATTCAGTCACATAAAAATCAATTATGGAACATATCATGACACGATCACGCTACATTTCCATTTTTATTGAATAACTATTTATAATGAATTTAAATTCATTGAAAAACAATTCTTTACAATAAAATACCACATTGTTTAGAATAAATGAAAGTTATATTATTTCATTTGATACACGATTCTTTTATACAATTAGAACCTAAAAGTTTCTAGCACCAAATTTTAATCAAACACATGATATAAAATTATAAAAAAAGAAATATATTAACTTTGAATTTAAATAATCAATAAATTTTTTACTATGAACATGTTTCTTTCTCTTAATAGATAGATAATTTTTTCTCCTTTTTTAAATTTATAAATGTTTTATATAAATACAAAATCTTTATAATTTCTGAAGCTATGAAAAAACAAAAAATGAAGAAAATAAAAATCTATTAGTTTACTTACTTGATGTGATTATCAAGAACACTACAATTGAGGAATACTATTAAATTATTAATTTCTCACTTATCCCTTAAAAAAGTACATAATGAGTGAGATCTATATATGCCCCCAATTTTTGGGAAATAAAGGATATTCAGGCTCAATTAGATCATATTACTCTTCTTCTGTTGTCATTAGTCTATTATTCCTCATAGCGATGATAGAAAATGAAAAATTAATAGAAATAAATTAATTATTATAATACATATCATTTTATAACATATAATTTAATATAATTTAATTTCTCACAAAATATTAAAATTTACACATCATTTCTTCTATTAGATACATCTATAGAGTTCAAATAAGAACATAAAAAATAAAATCTATGGGAAGATACATAGTGAGATATAACATATACGTGAAAAATAATAGTGGGAAATTTTTCTTTAACTCATAATAATTATTTGGTGCAAATCACATAAAGTTTTGAATAACACATCTTCTGAGTCTTTTCAAACACATGTATTTATAAAAATAAAAAAATACAAATCTCATAAACTATAAAATTTTGTAGAGGGAAATATAAAATTGAAATGGAAATAAACTCATTTAACAACACACAATAATCCAAGGTTTTATGATATTTTAGTTTCACATATTCTATATTAACCCTTTTTAAGACTCTACTTAAATAACCATATAATAGCATATAATTTTCCAAGACCATAATACATTGATTACTCTACACATATTCATAATGAAATTGGATAAATGGATTTTCCACTTATTTCAGAAAATTAACATAGTATGAAATCTAAATCATGTACCCTTATCCATCAAATCATGATGAGCACATAAATGATATTTAGTTTTTCGGTAACTATTTAAAAGAGTATTAGGTGAGATTTCACATTTTTTTTAAATATCAATTACATCCATGTAATGATGCAATACCTTTTATGAACAATATGAAAACTTAAAGAATACAATTTTATTTCTCCAATTTCTATTAGAATTTTAATCAAAATTTATTTCTTTCTAGAATATGATTGACTTTTTCTAGGAACATAAATCCTACCATCATGTTCTATAGTAATGTCATTCTCCAACATTCATTGAGGCGGTTCATCTGTATCTATGGTATTAATGAACTATTTTTGGTTCTTACTATATGGATGATCCATTTTAAGAAAACATTGATTCCTTATGAACATGAAATTTCCTTATTACATTAATCTCTGTGATCCTACATTTTCCAAAAAAATAGGATAGGATAATTTACATTTTGTACTCCAACAAGACATCATTCCAAAAGTATAGAAATCATTTATCATTTGTAAAAAATCTACAAGGAACCCAACATTCTTCTTATTGAATGCATCATACCCCTGCACAATAACAATACAAATATACTTAAACTAGTCTATTAATGCTCTCAATTATATGTCAATATTATTTCATGGATCACTAGGTCCAAATATTAATATAGAGATGAGAGTAAATGAATTTTTCATACACAACAATGATAGAATGTTATAAATTTTAAAAAAAATCGGAAAAGTACTATGCGTATTATGCATTTGATGGAGTGGTTTGAAACCATCACATGATAGTCCTAATATAATTTTTTTTTGTTTTTTCTATACTAAATATAACCGATAAAATTTATTCCAAGCTAATAGTTTTATATCCTTTTATATTACATCATTATCATTATTTCAATTATCTTCATGACATATCATATTTCATTACATTTTTTATGAAATAAAATGTTTTTGAAGCCATGGAATTAAAGGAGTGTTCAATATCACTTTTTATAGTACATGGGATTGAGTTTTTTCATTATTAGTATTACACATTGATATACTGCATTGTTTGTAATGAATCATCCATGTATTTTCTTTTCGAAAGAGAAAAAAATATTTTGGGAATGAATGGTTATTAGTGGATGAAAATCCATATTTGTTAACAAAATTAAATTCCATGTAAGATTTTTTTGAATAAATGCATCATCAGTTAGTATGTCCTTAATAAATATAAGGATATAGTGAACCATAATATTACTAAATTTTTAAAAAAATTTCCCCTGATATAATCACATTATAAAGCTAATATTTTTTCAGTTTTTACATTTTCTATAAACAACGATATTTTCATCTTCTAAAACAATTATTACACTCTCATAATAATAATTCCGATCAGGTTAGGAAATGGTGTCTTAGAATTAATTTCCTGTAGCACTAATATACATGAGGATCTAACTTGTAAGATAAATAGAAACATACCAGAATTAAAATTTTCCACACCAATCCTTTTAGATGAATCAATTCCATTTTTTATATTATATTTCACTCTATTTTTTTACTAAAGATGATATTTTTTCTGGAACTTAATTTACATAAATGGTAACTCACTTTCTCAAGAGTTGACCACCACCTTCCTTCCCAATCAAAACATGGTTATCAAATCAATCTACTATTTAAATCATTAATTACTACAATGTCCAAAAAATATCGTAACTCCTTTTAAAACTCTCTAATGATCTTATAAGTGATTTACATCCCTGTTTTATCCATTATGAGGAATATAAACATACATTAAATAAATAATATACAAAATTACTTGAATATATTTGTATTATTCAGTGAGATAAAATATAATCATCGATAACATGTTTATTAAAAAAAATAAGAAATATATTAAATGGAAAGTAAATAATATATTATATATTATTAAATTATAATTTCTATTAAATATTATATTAAGAATATCCATTATTTATATTCTCATTGTTTTTAAATATGTTATATTACAAATTCATTAACAAAATATTCTTGAATATATTTTACAAATATATATTGCTGTGTTATTTTATCCACCAATAGTAAATATTGTTGGAATATCCTACCAGGTTATTAAAATTAACACTATATGTAGTAACTCATAGGAGATATCAAATTTTGTTGTGTTTAATCTATTTTTCATATGCATTACATAATTTATGTGTCTCTTAAATGAAATAGTTGTGGTTCTTGAAAATATTGGATATCTATTATAGAGAGTTTTTTTCAATAGAATATTTTAGTGATTATTCTATCTATAGATGAATTAGATATTTTTTTATTTGGTTTTGATCATCTTGGTTTGTATGGTTGGAGAAAAATAATCTCCAAAATGGTTTGTAAACCCATGATTTTTGTGACTAGTAATTAACATTCCATGGAACATTCCCGAGTTCATTGGTAGTTAGGTATGAGGATTTATCATTATATTTTATAGTTCATTAAAACATAATAATCCAAATTTAATGATTTTTTATGAAACTCATTAATCCCACAATAATAATATTTTATTTACTCAACCAATCAATTACATAATTGAATAGAGTATTCATGTTTGATTGATATGAATTGGTAAACACATAATTCACAGTGATTTTATTAAACATAATTTAAATATTTATAAAAATATTCTAATAATATTTTCATTTGCTCTCAAAGACCCATCCTATGTCATTATTATAGTTTTTTATGGTGGGATTATTTCATTTCTAGGATATACTATAGAAAACATTAATGTTTTAGTTAAAGGAATGTACTTATTTGAATGTTTATTTTTTAAATTGGATGTTCCCTTTGGAATTAAATATTACTTCAAATTATTAGACTTATAATTTCATAGGTTGTCATTTTTTATTCCAACATTTATCACAAAATACAGGATAATATGTAAAATGGTTCTGAAGATATAGAACGAATCCAATTAAAAATTGAATGATTTAAATATCAATCAAAAATCATCAATATTAAAGTAATTTTTAATGAATATTATTTAGAATAAATATATGTAATGATGTATGGTAAAAAAATTATATAGTAGGTGGGAGATAAAAAAAGATTTAGAGAAATGGTTGATCCAATACTATGAGTTTTCCTTTGGATTCATGACATAAATAATATCATTTGATATGTTATCTTGTTCATACTTATGAATACTATATATAAAACTTAATCATCTAAAATATAGAAAATATATATGGTGAAATGAAAAATTTACAATGTAACTCCCCGACCCATGTTACCCAGAGTCGGTGCATTATTTTAATACATTGGCATGATTACAAGGAATCAAGTCCCGAAGGACCTATAAGTTTAGCAGTCTTTGAAAAATAGATCACATACATGAATAATACATTTTCACTTTAAGACGTACAAAACAACATAAATAATCTTTATGAACTCCATTATTCCCTTGGATTAACCATGTATATCAATCACATTACACTTTTTGGAATCCTGGGAAAAATAAAACATAGAAAGGGGTGAGATCAAATACTCAGTAAGGGTAAGCAATATAGCAGAAACTTTCAGAAATAAGCAAACAAATTTAAGGAAATGTATAAAAGTAAAACAAAAGCCTTTTAAACATTAACTTCAACATAATATGGCAGAAATAAAATGAAATAATTCCATTTACTTATTGACATGGATATTCTACTAATCGAATAATCACATGCTATATCACTAACCACTTTCATAATGATGGAATGCATAATTCCAGACTATCATAACCATATAGCCAAGGCCTTGTGCCAAGACTACAAATAAGATTTTCTCAAGGCCTTGTGCCAAGACACTAGTTTGTCTCGTGAGACCTACCGATGCATCGAGGAGCTATAACGGGCTCTACTCATCACATATTATGTCCAATGCATTCCCATATGAAAATGATTAAACATAACATAAAAATTCGTATTAAAACTAGCATACGAAATGTCAATACTTTCCCCATAAACCATGAATGGAATAAAAATAACACATCCACAGTCAAACATATCACAAAACCTTCAATAGAAGTTTTGTATAATAAATCAACTTTAAATGAGCTTAAAATCCATCAAATGATAAGTAAATATTTTTGAGGGAAATATCGTTTTTGTAAAATCATTTAAAAGTCACACATATATAAAAGAAGTAATTTTAAAAGAGATTTTTGAATCAAAGTTTCCCATGACACTTTGAAACTTTTGAAAAGAATTATCATTTCAAAACATTCTTGTCCATATAAATAAATCCTTAAAATCATTTTGAAAACATGGGCATTAACTGAAAAGATTTAGAAAGACAAATCGTTAAAACATTTGAAATTTGGATCTTGATAAAGAATACCTTTCAAAATCTTTAAAATCTTTATTTTGAAATAATTTTTATGAAAAATGGACATGGATGATAAAAATTTCCCAGTAAATACTTACACATAAACAATCTCGAATAATGATGAGATTGAGGAATTAACCCTTACCAATTTGGTAAATTACAAAACATACAACCCATGAAAGAGGTATCATAGAATGAATATGTAAATAAACATTAATTAAAGTGTATTACACAAATAATACAATATGGGCAGTACATACACCACACAAAAGGTAATAGTGGAAATATGGCATGAATCTCACGGGAATAAGGAGTGAGATGAAAACCCCTTACCTTGCACTTTCTTTTAGTAGAGGGTACGTTTAACCTCTTGTAAGAAGATCATAGTATGTTGTTAAATTATACCATAACCATATTAATATTTATGATATCATACATTATTCATTTATGACGTTATATTACCCATTTAATAATAATTTCCATGTAAAGTTAACATTTCGGGTAATAATCACTTTCTTTATCGTACGTGTTTTAACTTGTCACTCTTGGTTGTATCACTTAGATCATGATTTAAATACTTCCATAATATAAATAATGATAAATATATCATATATATATAGAATATAAATATGTATAATAGACATATTTATGAAATGGAAAACACCGTTTATGGAGACGGTAGTCCGTACGTACGTATAAACACTGTTTCTGTTTTCATATAGTATTGAACGGCAGTAAGTGAATAAGATATATGTAAGTACATAAATCCTTATATATATATATAGAGTAGCATTATTATTTCATATATTATATACTTATTAGTATTATATATTTTTATAATTGTCGATTAATGGTGAACATGGAAATGAATCTCATCGCGTCGTGGAGACGGTAATCCGTATGTACGCACGAGCGAAAATATCATTCTTTTGATATTAAAATAATATATAATTTGATTTTATATCATATATACAGAATAATTATCATGTTATATTTATTATTTACATGAATTACCAATCATTATTATACCCATCCAAATAATAATATATTGAATAACAATTACACCACGACGTAGAGACAGTAAGCCATACATACGCACGTATGGTGACATGTCATTCAAAGGATGGATAGAATACTGAATATGGTTGTACAATATTTATAATAGTATTATAGTATATAGTATATAATGGATTCATTATTTTATAATGGTAATAACAAATAATGAAGAAGTGGAAGAAAAAAGGAACTTGAAAAAGGGTGGTGAAGTCATTACCTCTTCTTCGGGTTCTTCCTTTTGATTTGATCAAAAGGGATCCTTAGGATGGCTTTATAACTAAAGGAAGGCCTCTAGGATTAAGTGAGGGAAGTTTAGAGAGTATTTGGTCAGGGTTTTTCCGAACCAAAAGGCTTTGAAGGTTTGAATTAATGAGAAGGGGGAGGGTCCTTTTATAAGAGGGGTGATGGGAACCTTTGAAAAAGCTAGAAATATTATTTTATAATAAATTCATATTCGGTTTCTAATGGCTCCAAATTGTATTATTTAATTTTTAAGGTGGGTATGGGTCTAAAACCACTCAACCAATATAATGTAGACAGTTTTGGGTCATTATATTAACCTTATCTTTTAGTTTTTACTCTTTGTTAATTAGTTTGACACTTACAATGTCACTTTGTATTTTTATATTATATAGTTAATAAACTTACTATATACATCCAAGGGACCACAAAGTGGTCCATTAATGATAAAAATATCATCATATAAGTCTCTTGGCCGAACCATAGATTTTTAGGAATTTAATATCAATTAATAATATAATATTGTTTTTAAAAACTCTTTTATGTCAATTTTGACACTATTCAATAATTGACTTTTTTAAAAATAATAACAGAATTATTAATTCGAAAAAAGTTAATTAAATCAATCCTAATATGTAATATAATCCTCGAAAAGTATTTTAATTCATTAAAAGTCTCAAATTATATTTATTTGTGTATTTATAATATCAATTATTTTAAATTTTCACTATTATGTTAATTACTACATCATCATTGTGTCATAAATAAATTAAATTATTTAATGTCTAAAAATTATAAATAAAATATAAATATGTAGGATATATTTTTATCTTTCTAATGAATATTTATAGTCGAAAATCCAACATAAATAACCCTATGTAAAATTTTTTTTTCTAAAAGATATATGCTTATGTCATTTTTGTATTTATTTTAACTTAATTAAAATAAAGTGTCCCTATAACCTACAAGTAGCTCAATGGGGTCCCAAAATCAACCAAAAGATGCCCATGGTCGGACATGTATCCACCAATAAGGTTAGGACACGTTTTAGGGTAATTTATTATTATTATAATATTATTTTTAACCTTTATTTACAAGATTTACCCTTTAACCATGGTAAATAAAATATTTACCGAAGTAATTATTCAAAATGTCTAAAAATAAAAGTTACCTATTTACAAAATTTGGACATCCTGATTCCAAATATAGAATCCATTTTTACAAATTCAAAATACAGAAGTGGTGGAAATTAATTTAAAATTAATTCCAGCTGTCAAAACAAAAAGCGTGTTTTTAAGATATAATAACTATCAAAAGTTTGATACTTGTTTTTATCCGGTTCAATTGTAAAATTATGTCCAATGACCAAAATTGTATTAAATGGTAAAAATATATTCTAAATATAAATTAAAACCACTCAAATTATTAATTTATCACTATTAATTATTTTGATTAAAAAAGTTGTTTTTAATTAAAATTTAGTAATTTTCACTATTCATTAAAATATTAAAGTTATCCGAAAAGTACCAAAATTTCACCTTAGGCTAAATTCGATACTCCGAATCCAAAAATGAAGTCCATTTTGATAGATAAAATTTCTAAAATTTTAAAAAGTAGACATTACTATTCATAACAGCTACTTTGATTGGTCGTGGTGTGTGTCAGAACTCGAAGTTGCGTACAACACACGCTACTGTATTATTCCAAGAGAAGCATACCGTGGAAGCTCGCGGTGTAACATTCTCCCCTCCTTCAATAAATTGCGTCCTCGCAATTTGTTATTTTTCTTTGAAAATAAAGGTTGAAAATAAAAAATATCTTTGTGGAAAAACCCACATCGGAAATTTGGTTAATAAAATTTAGTCTTAACAAGATGAAAAGAGAAATGAAAGGGTCACCACAAAATTATGATCTCGATCAGGAGGACATTAGTGGAAATTATAGACAAATAATTGGAGGAAAGATGTAAATATTTATAGGTAGTTATTGAGGTCATCAATCACAAAAAAGTTTAAAATTGAGGTCCTTCAATTCATCAATCTATTATGATTTAAAATACCATTGGTTCAACAAAACATAAGGTATTAGGATAACACATTTTTGACATTTCAAAATATCTTAGTTGAAATACCACATTGAAAAATGAATTAATGAGGCCTTTATTTAAAATAAAGAGTGGAATGTATGAAGATTACCGAAAATAACACATACTAGGGTTCAATGTAGGAAAATATGGATATGGAAGAGAAATATAACCATCAATTATCTGATAGAGAGTGGTAGAGAACATGGCTATGAAAAGGACAACAATCCCAAATCCATAAATTATTGATTATCTAAGGTACCATCTAGGACAAAAAAATTTGTTCTATGTTCCTTTTCATAATGTTGAGGAATTTATTTATGAGATTGGCTAAGATCATAAGGAGATATACTTACATTATAATTAAAGTTTTATCCATTAATAAATTTCTACAACAAACTCATCTTTCACCCCAAAACATAATACAACTCAAAAATACTCTATTTATCCTAATCGTATAGGGGTCCAAATATAATGAATTTATAATTCACATATCAGACCCTTTATGTAAAGAAACTACATCATACCATCCTGGAACTTCATGTAGCACAATGGTAGGCGATAAATACCAACTTCACTATGGTTGTGGGTTCGATTCCGGTAGCGTTGTCTGACATGACGGGTCGTTACACGGTCTGCGTGTTGTCCTTTTATAAAAATCCAAAAAAAAATAACCTTTCAAACATAATCCATTCCGACCATTAGACTTATCCAAAATACTATTATCCAAACTCAAGTCCAAAATTTACAAGGAAGTTAAACATAATGAGGATCCTTTTTTCCAGGTAATAACATGTGAACACCTTCCTCATATATTCTTTTACAACACCGCAACATCCTGAATTACCAAAATCAACCATCTCTTATTCCAAAATCACTACCTTAATATTAGGACCATATTATGGTTTATCTTTCCTTCAACCATGTAATTTCCAAAAAAAATTTAACTCATTGTAGAGTCACATTTCTTAGTACTACAAAATCTCAAATCCTTAATTAAATAGTACTTCAGTACAATCCTTATTTATTTCTAGAACATCATTGAAACAACACTTAAATGAAATAATTATAATGTAACAACATAAGAACACTAGTCATTCCTCTTCATCTGTGGTGGTATCATAACTTGATTATTATCCAATAGCATCATTTGCGACATAGTCTGATGACTAGGACATTGGTTCACATAGTGTCCAAACTCCTTGAAAATAAAGCATTATATATCTGAAACCATTTTCTTACCCTTGCAGTTACGTACTTTGTTCCCTTTTCCTTCAAACATATTACAAACTCCAATTCCTTTCAGGTAAGTTCTAGGGTCTTTCTTCCCACAGTTATCACATATGGGAAAATTCTTCTTTTCCCTCTTCCCTTTATCAATCTTTCTCTCTTCCATCCTTTTCTTCTCTGGCTTCCCTTCAAAGACATAGGAATCCGAGAATTTTTTACTCATCTTATCAACACATGATATTATTTCTTCATATGATGATAATATGTGGGAAAATATTTCCCTTCTAAATTCTGGATTAGGACCACGAAATATATGATCCTTCTTACTCTTTGGATTATATTCATTACAGGAGTTCACATTCCTTCTACTGGGAACCATTTCTATACAATAGAATAAACTGGTTTAGTTTATGAATTGCAATGAATAATTACCAAACTTGTAAAATACCTAACACAAATTGAAAAGTTTATGGATATAATCCATAATCATAAAAATGTTTTCTTTGAGTAAGTATATACTCATAAGCCCTTAATAATGGTTTGTAAAGAAAATGATAATTATCCTAAGCATATCCCCCAGGAGTGTCGTAACCAAGAGTGCAGCAAGGCCCGTTTTCGTGCACCAGTTCCCATTCGAGTCTAGCTCAAAGTGGTGTTTTTGTGTTTTACCCCTAGGTACATCTGTGCCAGAGCCGCCTCTACCTTCTCGTAACCAGAAATGGATATATTTCTCGTAAAACTCACAAAATCTATATAATACCAAAATTCTATGAAGTTCTTCTATACTAATACACAAAGTCTATCTTAGGGCTACCCGTTCTAATCAGAGTTTATCAAAATCTAGTTTCAAATGTTATTTTTAAACTTCCTCGAATACCAACTGTAAGGCCCCAAACCTAGTTACCCAGAGTCAGTGCATTATTTTAATACATTGGCCTGATTACAAGGAATCAAGTCCTGAAGGACCGATAAGTTTAGCAGTCTTGGAAAAATAGATCACATACATGAATGTTACATTTTCAATTTAAGACATACAAAAAAACATAAATAATCTTTATGAATTCCAGTATTCCCTTGGCTTAACCCTATATATCAATCACATTACACTTCTTGGAATCCTGGAAAAAATAAAACATAGAAAGGGGTGAGCTCAAATGCTCAGTAAGGGTAAGCAATACAGCGGAAACATTGAAAAATAAGAAAAAACTTTTAAGGAAATATATAAAATTAAAACAAAATCCTTTTAAACATGAACTTCAGCATAATATGGAATAAATAAAATGAAATAATTCCATTTACTCATTCACATAGATATTCTACTAATCGAATAATCACATGCAATATCACTAACCACTTTCATAATGATGGAATGTATAATGCCAGAATATCATAACCACATAGCCAAGGCCTCGTGCCAAGACTACAAATAATATTTTGTCAAGGCCTTGTCCCAAGACACTATTTTGTCTCATGAGACCTACCGATGCATCAAGAAGCTATAGCGGGTTCCACCCGTCACATATTAAGTCCAATGCATTCCCATATGAAAAGGTTTAAACATAACATAAATATTCGTATGAAAAATAGCATACGAAATGTCAATACTTTCTCCATAAACCATGAATGGTATAAAAATAACACATCCAAATTCAAGCATATCACAAAACCTTCAATAGAAGTTTTGTATAATAAATCAACTTCAAATGAGCTTAAAATCCATAAAATGATGAGTAATGATTTTTGAGAGAAATATCCTTTTTTAAAAATCATTTAAAAGTCACACATTTATAAAGGAAGTAATTTAAAAGAGATTTTTGAATCAAAGTGTCCCATGCCACTTTGAAACTTTTGAAATGAATTATCATTTCAAAACATTCATGTCCATATAAATAAATCCTTAAAATCAATTTGAAAACATGGACATTTATTGAAAAGATTTAGAAAGATAAATCTTTAAAACATTTGAAATTTTGATCTTGATAAAGAATACCTTTAAAAATCCTTAAAATATTTATTTTGAAAACATTTTTATGAAAAATGGACATGGATGATAAAAATGTCCCAGTAAATTCTTACACATAAAAAACTCGGATAATGATGAGATTGAGGAATTAACCCTTACCAATTTGGTAACTTACGAAACATACAACCCATGAAAGAGGTATCATAGAATGAATATGTAAATACACATAAATTAAAGTGTATTACACAATGAATACAATTATGGGCAGTACATACACCACACAAAAGGTAATAGTGGAAATATGGCATGAATCTCACGGGAATAAGGAGTGAGATGAAAACCCCTTACCTTGCACTTTCCTTTAGTCGAGGGTACATTTAACCTCCAGTACGAAGATCATAGTATGTTATTAAATTATACCAGAACCATATTAATATTTATGATATCATACATGATTCATTTATGACTTTATATTACCCCTTTAATAATAATTTCCATGTTAAGTTAACATTTCGAGTAATAATCACTTTCTTTATCGTACGTGTTTTAACTTGTCACTCTTGGTTGTATCATTTAGATCATGATTTAAATACTTAAAGAATATAAAACATGATAAATATATCATATATATTTATAATATAAATATGTATAATAGATATATATATGAAATGGAAAACACCGTTTATGGATACAGTAGTCCGTACGTACGCATAAACGATGTTTCTGTTTTCAAATAGTATTGAATGGAAGTAAGTGAATAAGATATATGTAAGTACATAAATACATTTATATATATCTATAGTAGAATTATTATGTCATATATTACTTACTTATGAGTAATATATATTTTTATAATTTTTGATGAATGGTGAACTTGGAAATAAATCTCATCTGGTCGTGGAGACGGTAATCTGTACGTACGCACGAGCGAAAATATCATTCTTTTGGTATTAAAATAATATATAATTGGATGGTATATCATATATAAACAATAATTATCATGT
This sequence comes from Viscum album, assembly GCA_963277665.1. Classification (NCBI taxonomy): domain Eukaryota; kingdom Viridiplantae; phylum Streptophyta; class Magnoliopsida; order Santalales; family Viscaceae; genus Viscum; species Viscum album. The sequence continues at coordinate 46,750,454 of OY728162.1, forward strand.
TATATTTATTATTTAAATGAATTACAAATCATTATTATACCCATCCAAATAATAATATATTGAATAACAATTACACCACGACGTGGAGACAGTAAGCCATACATACACACGTATGGTGACATGTCATTCAAAAGATGGATATAATATTGAATATGGTTGTACCATTTTTATAATAGTATTATATTATATAGTAGATATTGGATTCATTATTTTAGAATGGTAATAACAAATAAAGAAGAAGTGGAAGAAGAAAGGAACTTGAAAAAGGGTGGTGAAATCATTACCTCTTCTTCGGGTTCTTCCTTTTGATTTGATCAAAAGGTCTCCTTAGGATGGATATCGGACTAAAGGAAGGCCTCTAGGATTAAGTGAGGGAAGTTTAGAGAGTATTTGGGCAGGGTTTGTCCGAACCAAAAGGCTTTGAAGGTGTGAATTAATGAGAAGGGGGATGGTCCTTTTATAAGAGGGGTGAGGGGCACCTTTGGAAAAGCTAGAAATAATATTTTATAATAAATTCATATTCGGTTTATAATGGCTAAAAAGTGGATTATTTAACGTTTAAGGCGTGGATGGGTCTAAAACCACTCAACCAATATAATTTAGACAGGTTTGGGTCCTTATATTAAACTTATCTTTTAGTTTTAACTCTTAGTTAATTAGTTTCAAACATACCATGTCACTTTGTATTTTTATATTATATAGTTAATAAACATACTATATACATCCAAGAGACCCCTAAGTGGTCCATTAATGATATAAATATCATGATATAAGTCTCTTTTCCGAACATTATATTTTTAGGAATTTAATATCAATTAATAATATAATATTTTTTTAAAAACTCTTTTATGTCAATTTTGACAGTATTCAATAATTGACATTTTTAAAAATCATAACAGGATGATTACTTCAAAAAAAGTTAATTAAATCAATCCTAATATGTCGTATTATCCTTTAAAATTAGTTTAATTCATTAAAATTCTCAAATTATATTTATTTGGGTATTTATAATATCAATTATTTTAATTTTTCACTATTATGGTAATTACTGCATCATCATTGTGTCCTAAATAAATTAAATTATTTAATGTCTAAAAATTATAAATAAAATATAAATATGTCTGAAATCGTTTTATCTTTCTAATGAATATTTATAGTTGAAAATAAAACATATATAACCCTATGTAAATTTTTCTTTTCTAAAAGATATATGCTTATGTCATTTTTGTATTTATTTTAACTTAATTAAAATAAAGTGTCCCTATCACCTACATGTGGCTCCATGGGGCTCCCAAAATCTACCCAGATATGCCCATGGTCGGACGTGTATCCACAAATAAGGTTAGGACATGTTTTAGGGTAATTTAGTATTATTATAATATTATTGTTTAACCCTTATTTACCAGATTTACCCTTTAACCATAGTAAAAAAAATATTTACCGAAGTAATTATTCAAAATGTCTAAAAATAAAAGTTACCTATTTTCAAAATTTGGACATCCTGATTCCAAATATGGAATCCATTTTTCCAAATTCAAAAAACAGAAGTGGGAAAATTAATTTAAAATTAATTCCCGCTGTCAAAACAAAATGCGTGTTTTTATGATATAATAACTATCAAAAGATTGATACTTGTTTTTGTTCGGTTTAATTGTGAAATTATGTCCAATGACCAAAATTGTATTAAATGGTAAAAATATATTCTAAATATACTTTAAAAACACTCAAATTAATAATTTATCACTATTAATTATTTTGATTAAAAAGTTTTTTTAAATTAAAATTTAGTAATTTTCACTATTCATCAAAATATTAAAGTTATCTGAAAAGTACCAAAATTTCACCTTAGGATAAATTCAATACTCCAAATCAAAAAATGAAGTCCATTTTGATAGATAAAATTTCTAAAATTTTAAAAACTAGGTATTACTATACATAACGGCTACTTTGATTGGTCGTGGTGTGTGTTAGAACTCGAAGTTGCGTACAACACACGCTACTGTATTATTCAAAGAGAAGCATACTGTGGAAGCTCGGGGTGTTACATACAATGTTTAATAAAAATGGACACATCATATGAGAATAAATAGAGGGAGAAGTTAGGGTTCCACAAATCACTTCTCATCATGTACAATTAAATTATTTCTGAAATGACCACTATAAAACCAAGGACCATAACCTATATCGTTCAATCCACAATCTACAAAAAATAATTTATTAATGAATTTATGATGCTCATTACATGGAAAATTAATATAAAATTAATCAATGCACCATCCAATTTTATGTGATTTCTCTTTATGTACAACCTTTTTTTAACAATTTTGGATATTTAATAATTATTAAAACGTCTTTAGAGAATCAATAAAAGTACTCTAGATGTGAAACACTAGTCTCTAATATTCCATAACATAAATTATTTCTCTTTAGTGAATATTAATTTTTTTGACATCTTTAATTTATAATTCCAAAATTAGCCTATTCAGATAAAACATACCATGTGTTAATTGAAACTAAAATCCATCCATTATGTTCAAATTAATCCCAAAAAATGAATCTATTCATTCTAGATTATAAAATTATCCAAACATTCAAAATAATCTTTCAATTAATATAATTTTAATGTGACCTAGTTTTGGTGTAATATCCTTTACTCACATAGTGAAGAATAATTAATACCCTACTCTGAAAATGAGATCCTTGATATCATGGGGTAGATTACTATTGATACAAAGAACAAAAATAAATTATAGTGAAACATGTAATTTACTAGAATATCATGTCTTCAAACCTTTGTTTAATATCATAGAAAAAATATACATCCTGAAACACATATTTCTATCCTCTAATTAAGGAAAAATTATTAGTGAATAGTGTAGAGATAAACCAAATCCTAAACAAAAATATTAATGAAATATGTATAGATAAAAAAAATAGATTTTACGATTAATCAACGAATCATTCATCAAAAAATTTGTTGCTGCAACAATAGCTCATGGATTAAGGAAGGAAATTTACTATGGGGATTGAGAGGATATGGTGGGTTGAAAGGGTGGGTGTTTTCCTATACAGGGTATGCTCGTAGAATGTTTTGGTTTTAGAACTCATAAGAAAATTAAAAGGCTTCATGAGATATAATGAATGGAGGAGTAACACGCGATGAAAAAGATAGAGAGGAGAAGAACTCATGATAAAGGGGATATAAGGAATGACATGATGTGTGAAGGATCCAAAATAATAACTCCTCATGGATCGAGTGAATGATAATTGAATTTTCAAGAGATGGTCATCCAAGGGACAAGGGATTAAGTAGAAGGGATTCAGTATTAATTTTGGTAGGAGAGTGAGGTCAAGGGAGGTTAATTTAAGAACCCTATGGCCACATGATTCTTTTCCCATGAATTTCAAAAACATATAGCAATAGTTTTTAAATAAATTTGGGTATATCTCAAGTTTTATCCATAAACCTATTAAATTTGAATAAAGTTCTATGGATTTATTTTATTTTTATAGTAGTGATTGATATTTATACCTTGTACTTAGGAATCTACACCCATGTCTTTCGTTGATAATAATTTTTATATCCAAAACATCAAAGAATTAAGGGTCGGGATATCATTTTTGATAAGGAATATGTCATCCACATATAATATCAGAAACAACTTTGTGAACCAACTAAACAACTTTTATACACATTAATCGTCAATGTTATTAATGAAAATAAACTCTTTAATTGAACTATCAAACTAGATATTCCAACTATGAGAATCATGCTTCATCCCCAAAATAGACCGTTGAAACATTCATACCATATCAAAATCATTTGAAAATTCAAGAACATTAATCTATATCATATAAAAATACATGACTAAATTCCTATTAATGAAATCAGGTTTCATATATATTTGATATAACTCACAATTATATTGTACTATTATATCTAGGAAAATATGACTGTAATTAATCATCACAACTTTGGAAACAGTTTCTTGATAGTTAATTCCATGAGTTTTTATCACTTTTCTCCACCGTTCTTGCTTTTAGGTAGACACTAAATCGTCCACGTTGGGTTTCATTCAAAAAAATAACATTAACTCTATAGATCACACCCATTCAAGTATATCTACCATGTTCTAATCATGGTTATTATACATGGAGTTGATCTCATAATACATGGATTTTATCAATTTCTCACAACCCAAACATCCAACTATATCCCATAATGAAAATGTGCATCTCTTATGAATGTTAATTCATCATCATTTTCAATGGAAAATATTTAAATTTTTTATTGTTGATAAATGTTTACATACCTTTTCATTTATTGTGTAACTTGAGTTGGTTCTTCCTCTATAACACTTTGTAGAACTGACTCAACCACCATATCATTAAAACATCATGTGTTTTGGTATTAAAAATTTATATGTTTTACTTTACTACCACTTACACCTTAACATAGTAGTTTATTATCCTAAAAAGAGTCATTTTGATCCACAAACACTTTGTGTTCAAAAATATGGTATAAAGAGTATGCCCTTGTTTCCTTCGGAAAACTAATAGATAATCATTTTTTAGATTTTGGGTCATGTTAGTCTAAATAAAATACATTTATGAGTTCTTGAAACCCCAAATATTTTATAAATAAAAAATGAGAAATTTCACATTCCATATCTCATATGATTTCTTTAAGGCTGATTTAGATGGAATAAAATTAATTGGATTATAGAAATCCCCAAAGCATATACCCATAATGAAATAGGAATATCACATACATTCATAGTCAATAAATCCTTGTCTAATAGGGTATGATTAATCCATTTAAAAATGTTATTCCATTATTTACTTCCTAGAGCACTGATTTGAAAATAATTCCACAATCTATCGGAAGATCTAAAATTTATAACTGAAGTATTCACCCCCATTGATCTGATTAGAGAATCATAATACATTTTAGTATTTTATTCTACATTTAATTTTTAAACACTTTAAAAATTTCAATAGTTTCATACTTGAGTTTCATTAGATACAAATAACTATACTGACTAAAGTCGTCTATAATGTTAATGAAGCACCTAAAACCATAATTTTCTTATGTACTCTTTTTTTTACACACATCACTATGCATGAGATCCAGTAGTCCACTATCCACCTTTCCCATTTTAATTAAAATATTCCAATTAATTTTTTATAAAAATCAGGATTTTTATGTATTAAAAAAATACACAATCATATGATTCTAATAATAAATCTCTACGGTGTCTTTGAATATGTTTCTAATTTTTATGTCCATGCTGACAATGTAATATATAGGTTGGAATAGAATAAATCTAGATAATATTATTCTGAATTTTGTAGACATGATTATCCACATCATAAAATATATAGAACATTTATTGTATTAGAAATTCTATATAATATTCCATTATTATATATAAAACTATTCGTGTTCTTAATAGTGAACTAAATCCCTTCTTTTCCAAATAAGATATAAAAATTATTATTTTTTATGTCGAGCACGTATTAATAGTTCATTATCTCTAAAATTTATTCCCTATGTAGGCCTATATCATTAGTGTATAATTCTAATTTTGAAAATATAGATCCATCATCAACACTAATATTTACCTTAACATTAATTTTTTTTTCATACCTTCGGGGTTTGGTTTGTTAGCAAAGATATGAGATGAAAAACAAGTATCTAATTTTCATTTTCAATGTTAGTATAATTAATCTCTATGACAACCACATTTTTGGGCTTAATATTATTCTGTTTGTTAAAACCTCTCAAACTTATATAGCAAACAAAAATTTTTTTTATAAGACATACCTATAGGGGATATAAATATGATTTTCATGAATTATGTCATAATATAAATCAAATACATATATGTTAGTGAGTATCTTCTTTTATACCTTTTCATCAAGTAAAATTAATGAATGGGATCCCACTAAAATTTATTAAACTATGAATTATTTCTATTAGTGAGCCAAAAACCATATTTCACTATGAAATGATTCTATTGGGGAATTTATCTCACTACTTAGTTATTTTGGTAGGTAATCCTCCCAATCACAAAAGTTAAGATTCATGTATAGTAGTGTCGATAAAAACTTATTCAAATCCATTATATTTACATACTAAAATATATTCCTTTAGTATCTTAATCATAAGTGATTCCTAATTTGTGTGACCCACATCAGGTGCAAAAATTTGGATGACACTAGAGAGTATAGGGGTGCTTAGTTATAACAAGAAACATTCCATTTGGATAGTCAAGCTTCACCCATTACATGATTTCCATGCATACGAGAATACATGCACATCTTTCTATGGAAAGGAGATTTGAATTTTGATGATTATGTTCATGAACATTTCCCCTTTGTAATGAATCCTTTACTATATATTTGTGGGGTTTTATTTTTAATGTTTCACCTAGTTAATATAGAATATATTCTTACTAAATTCATGAATACTAAAAAAAGTGAAGCTTTTATCTTATCATGTTTTATTTAATTGTTTATGCATGATTACAATGATTTATTTTTGGAATCCATGTTTCATACAAAATATTAATGTGTTCAGACCATATTAATGTTTAATTTTTTACACAACCTAGAGTTTGTGTTACTCAATTTAAAATAAAATCCAAGTATATCCATATATATCAGAGTGAATAATATAAATAAGGAACATAGATTTTTCATAATAAAGAATAGAGTTATAAGTGATTGATAATTTCTATATATGTATTCATAGAGTGATAAATAGCCAAACCCTTTCCATTATAGAAAAAGGACCAATATTTCAAACTAGAGGGTAGTTTGACCCAAATTAACTCTCCCCGGAGATACCTTAAACAAAAAAAAATAATTAATTATATATATAACTTATTATATGAAAAGAAAATATATTCATCATCAATTCATATTTCACATTACTCCAATTAAAAAACTAGTTTAAGCTAGTTGAATACTAAATCTTATTGAGCTGTACCTATCATTTAATACTGAGATCTAAATCATAGATCCAATTTTCACATAATTTTTTCAATAAAAATATTAAAATTTCATGAAAGATCTACAAAACATTAATATTAAAGGAATAAATGTATAAATAAACATTTCATTAATTTTCTAAATTATGATATATCCATTCATGAACAATTTATAATGAAATGCTAACAATATACTTTTTATAAATTAGTTGGTATATTACGGACACTCCATTAATCATGAATGTAAACACTTTTATAACAAATCATAATATGATCTTTCCATATTACACAATATATGACATATCTACCTCAATATATGATATATTATGAATTACAAACATCTTTATCGTTTTTCAATTGTATAAACATTTCATATATTCAATAAATCATATAATAATAATTATTTATTCTTTTGATCATAAGACTATATTTCACGTGGTATAAATAATATTCCAAAAAGCCTCTTAATTTATGATTTCAATAAAATTTAAATAGGTGGAGGTTCAACCCCTCTATTATTTAAAAAAAATAAAGGAAGTCCCCTTTTGAACATGGAAAATAGGGAACCCATAATATGACCTGAAGGCTTAGAGGCATAACGTCCAAAACAAATATGGCACCACAAACCGAAACATGGACCAATGGATCAAGTGACATTAATGTGTAAAGGATGTATGATTCATGAAAATAAATAGTGAAATGTCTCATCGTACAACTACTAGAGAAACTGCACAAGTTCATTGAGTCAAATATTATTTGTCAACCACTACCGAGAGTTGTGCCTACTAGTCTAACATAGCATGTAAAAGAATTCATCCATCCCACATTGATATATGTGGGAAAACTAGATGATAGGTTATCGAATGTCAATATTTTTTTATCAAGCCACACACATTATAGTTCTTGCAACACACCCACTTTCCCATCAACCTCATTCATCACTTCATCTGAATGAAATAATGGAATGAAAGAAAAATGTATGGAAAATCATCTGTCCTAAAATGGAATGAATAATATCGTTGAATAATTGGATTCAACACACCCATAACTCTTTTGAGTTCTCCCACAATATGACACTAGAATGAGACTTTATATCACATTCCAAATGTGCTCAAATAAAAAACTGGCATAACATGTCACTTGCTACCCTAAATGATTTCTTTGAGGCCTTGTGGACCAATGGAAAAAGGAACATGGCCTGAAGGGCCAAAGGGTAAAGAAAACTATAATCAAACAACATTTTATACCATTGTCGTCAACTCAACTTCCTGATCCATAGAAGATGTCGACACCCTCCCAGACAATATTTATCACTGAGGAAGATTCAAATCTACCATATGGTGCCACCACTGATGTCGTTCGAATAAAAATGCTGATTCACACCATGATTAAATTTGGTGATGAGGCTACTACCATCAAAGAATGAGAACATGTATTCCAAAAAATCCCACTTCATCCTCTAGGATTCCCACCAACACTAAAACTAAAAAACGAAAATCACCTAAACAGATCATCGATGACACCAGATATTGAAGATTCCACCACGTTAATTGATCATCACGGTTACAATTATTTTAACCCAATAAACAAAGAAAGTTGGTTCCCCATCCTATTCTAACACCATGTGGATGAATCCTCCAACATAATACTTGGAAAATATATTAACATAGTATAGTAAAATGTAGTGAGGAAAAATTAGAGGCAATTGGATCTAGTGGTACATAAAACCAAATTGAGAAGGGGGAGGTGAAGAAAACACCATAAGTAGTGATCATATAAATGAACACCTCCACCATATTCATTTTCATTAATCTACACCAAATCCAACCAGCATATTCCATAAATCCATAAAATAATGAGATCATCCCAAAACCCTATAATCACTACCACTAATGAAAGTATCCTAGACAACTGAATCACCCTCATCCACTAAAGACTACTTCAAAAAACCAACAATAATGTTAGATCAATCAATGGGAAAATATTTTCTATATCATAAATTGATTTCTTTATTTTACTATTAAAATAAAATTTATTTGTTGGGAGAACCCATCATTGATACCACTAAGGGGTTTTATAGGTTAATAAAATAAACAAATTAAGCTAAATAAATACCTTAAAGGGTCATGTTATATCCTTGATAGAATCATTATGTAATATTAATAATGAACATATAAGTTCATGACTCTAAAAAAAATCCCGCTCTTCAATATTTGATGGAGTGTGATGGATATCAATCACTAGAGTCATTGATAAAATTACCCTACCTTTGAGGGGATTGAACTATGAAAAGATCCTATAACATTTCTATAGAATATCTAAATTTATTATATGTTCTGGAATCATTACCTAGCGATAAAAAATTTATCAATAAAAATATAATATTAAAATTATTGTATATAGTCATTCATATCCAACAAGAGGTTTCTCATATCCTCATATAGTCAAATTTAACGTGTTTTATTTAATTTAACACATCTTTCATAATCAATGTATCTGAAAATGTTTATTCCAGTTTGAATTATTCTTTGAATTCCACAAATAAATGCAATCCATTTAATTCATTCATAATGGATACCATAATTCAAAGTTAATTAAGATCAATGAAATTATATGGGAAGTCGGTTGGACCTAAATTTTTTAATATGTTTTAGTGAACATCCTGCAGTTGTTTACTATGATATGAGGGAATAGACTCCATATGATAACATATTATACCCTAAATTATAGTTTTCGGCCTCTATAATACAGGTAGGTGCATTAAGATCTCATAGATCTCCACTATATTGAGCATTGTCACCTATTTTTTCATGGTATTGAGATTAAATGATCACAAATGATATATTTCATAAACTCTAAACTATTTTTGGACTCTCAAATTGGAGGTGTATTTCTATTGGAAAATGTTATATACATAATTTTCCTCCATAAAGAATGTATGCTTCAGAAATGGGGGAATGGTTCAATTTAACAATATCTAGTCATGCTAATAATAAATGACTAGAATTTTCATTTTTATCTATTTAACATTAAGATTACTCAATGAAACATTTATATTTGAATTATTTTCTTGAATTAAATTATTTTTGATACTTCAATTTTATTTGATGTTGCATCTATGATAAATATTCATTTTAAATTGGTTGAAGCAAGAAAGGAAGATTAGGTAAGAAATTTTTTCTAGGATTATGAAATAGGTTGATTTAATTTCTACACAAAATGATAATCTGGTTTTATCAACTGCTAAAAATTATATTGATCTCCCAATTAAGTATGAAAATCTCCCTTTTTTATTTACTTCCAATTAGTTGGACATAGTCAAGATAATTTTTACATGAATTATATTATTATCTTTAAAGGGGAATGAGTAAATAATCAGTGGGATGAATGAATGTCTTAGGATTTATAATCAATTTTTCTTTGTCCGGTAATTAGTATTTCTCAAGTAGACGAAATTTTAGTAAATTAGAAATGTTATATTAGTTAGGTTACATATATTTACAATGATTCTAATGATAAATTTCACTTAGAACATTTTGAAGGAGTTACTAATGGTTCTAATAAGGAATGAGATATATTGAATCATTTAGAGAAAGTGTATGTTTTGGATGTTGAGGGACTGCAATAGTATATAAATAAAGTGATGTGTTAGTGTGTAATGGATCCATGTGTGGAACAATATGGGGTATCTAACCATTAATCTAGTATTAATCCACCTAGAAATAGTATTATCATTAACTAGCATGATTTGATTAAGGAAGGACACTTAGGGTGTATAATTGAAGGATCATGGGATCATATTGAATATAATGGCCATACTTCTCATTTTGCAATTAATTTTACAAATTATATTTTCAATGGTATTGGGGTGTAAAAATATTATGTTGATAATAATTATAATAAATATGTGTTAGATTTAATGGGAAATGTTGATAATTAATTATGCAAGGAACACAATATGAATTCCTCTAAAGGAAGAAATGAAAACATGAAGATGGATACAACATAATATTTTACTTCCAACCCTATGAATGGCCTCTCTCTTAGCATACCTAATTAGTTAATTATGGGGCCTCCTATGTTGGAGAAGAATAAACAGGAATTTTAGAGGGACACACACATCTATTTAGAAGTCTATAAAGATATAGGATTCCTAGATGGGTACTATAAGTCCAGTTGAATATCAATATGTTAATGTTGTTGGGTTGGGTTCTTCATCCTTTTCACCTTGAATAATTATTGGGATATCTAATGGTATGGATGATACATTTGAATTTTCATAACCTTAGATGATTCAAAATAAAAAATAACCCTCTATTGCTATATCCACTAACAAGGAGGTCCTGATTGTTGGACCATCTATTGAGAATACTCTTGTTAATGATCATCATGAAAGTGACTCTTTGATAAACGATCCTAGTAAATCAGATGATTTTGTTTCTAAAAACTCTATGGTAGTAGTCTAGGTGAATTAATAATATATGATTTTACTATATTTAAGTGATGGAGTTAGATAATAATCATATTAATGATCGGTATGTCGAATTTTGGAGATTCTTAAATTGTGAAAAGTTAGGTGCATTAATAAAATTTCTTTAACATGTTGGATTTAGATGGATTGACATTTTCTCTATTACCCACATGAAATTGTGTATTAATTTGGAACCTCAGATGGTGACACATGGACATGAACCCTATGGTGTAATTTCCTAAAATCTATTGTTCTATTTATCTTAAATGATAATAAATCTAATTACTATAATATCCCACAAACTACTCCTACCCTAATGGAAAATTAATCTTATTTCTCATCCATTTAATTTTCATTCACTATTAATCTTGTATCTAATATATTTTTCCAAATTGAATTATATTTTAAATCTATTTCAACCACCACAATAGTTTCATCTATTCAAGTAATTCTAGAACCATACATGATAAATAATTTGAAATTTTAATTTTTTTCATATAAATATATGTATTTTTAGTGTAAATTTAAAATATATTATTCCAAAACTCATACTAATTATTTTACTTAAAACAAACTACATTTTAAAAATTGATAAAGATAATTTCTCAGAAAATTAATGAGTATTCATTTATATATATATATATATATTTACATATATATGTATGTTATAATTACATATATACATATTACTATAATTATTTTAAAAAATAAATATCTATCTATAAATGAATCTATATTTATGTACATGCATGCACCATGAAAATATAAAATTATTTACAAATATAATTATTTTTAATTATATAAAAATAGAAATATATAAAAACTAGCATACAGATATCATATAAACATATGTATATATAAACAAAGATATATATAATTTTATATACAAAATTAATATTATTGTATAATAGTTAGAATGCATTTTTTATACACTTTGTGCAATAATAAATTTTATTATTCTAATATTTCAATAACTATATCTAAAAATTAGAAATCACTTATATATATATATATATCAATGAATATATATATATAAGTTATTCTTATGTAATTACATAGCCACAATTTAAATATATAAATATAAATATATATATAAAGTTTGTGTTATGTGTACTGTGTACAAAATATACACTTATAATAATTTTATATAAAAATAATTTTGTATTATTCTAAATAATTAAAAAATATATATTTATATGTATGCATGTTTGTAATGGCCCAGAACCTCATGAACCCTCCCTTTTCCAAATTCCGGCGTGACCGATCCGTGAGACTGATCGGTTGCACCAATCATTGGGACCGATCGGCGCGACCGATCAGCGGGACTGATCAGTGCGACCGATTGACAAGACCGATTGGCGCGAGGGCTCGACGAGGCCGATCGGTGGGACCGATCAGCATGACCGATCGGCGTGACCGATCGGCGCGACCGATCGTCTAGAATGATCGGCGAGACCGATGGGCATGACCGATCGGTGGGACCGATCGGCGCGACCGATCGGCACGACCGATCTGCGCGACCGATCGACTAGAATGATCAGCGAGACCGATGGGCATGACCGATCAGTGGGACCGATCGGTGTCATCCAACCTTGGTGGGATTTTCTTCTGCAGCCGCCCCCGTAACCCCACTTTTTGGCCTTTTTAACTTTTTGAAGCGTTTCAAGGCCAATTGGCGCGAGTGATCGACAAGACCGATCGGTAGGACCAATCGACATGACCGATCGGCGTGACCGATCGGTGTCATCCAGCCTTGGCGAGATTTTCTTCTGCAGCCACCCTTGTAACCCCACTATTTGGCCTTTTTAGCTTTTTGAAGCGTTTCAAGGATGATTTTAATCCCATAATTAATATATAAAAATCAAAGAAACCTCCTTACTAAATAACAATTAATCCAATCGTGTGTAACCACCCAACCGCGTGGAAGAACCACGATCCGACTTCCAAGGCGTTCAAATTTCTTATCCTGTAACAACAAGATTTTATCTATATATATCGTAGAAGAAGTTATTCTTCCCCCTTCTCCCTTTTGGACAACTTATCTCTTCTCCCTGGTGCCATTGATGTCCCTCCTTCCCGAGACTTGTGGTGCGCCTAGGCTGAAGTTGTCTGCTCGTCCTTGGAGTTCCCGACGTCCCTCCCCTGAAAATCGTCAATCCACTGTTCTTGGCGCGTGGAGAAAAATGTCGATCCTTGATCAGTCAAGTAGGGATTTTCTCCTTCGTCTATCCTTTCTATGTATCATGCGGGGTGGGCATGCTTTTGCCTCTGTTGAAATTGATGAAATCGAACTTAACGAAGATAATGAACGGACCTTAATGAATGATGGGGGGGAGATCGATGTTCTGTTGTACTCTTTATATTGTTATGTGTTGTGAGTTGTATGAGCCTATGCTCACAGAAAATCATGACTGTTGTTGGTCTTTCTCAGTGCACTAATGAACCTCGGTGCTCCTAGATGTTTAAATAACCACAAAAAGGAATTGGTTAATTACATATAATCGGTTAAATAAATTGAAAGCACCAGGATCAACCTATTTCTGTGATATCCCCAGTGAAAGCACAGTGGAATTGAAACCATGGAGTGCATTAAATCTTTTAAATATGAAAATACCTACATGGGCCTACCTTGTGTTGGTGGTAGTGGTTTGATTGTTTCTTTCACGGGCCAATTTCTGGGGTGATACGGGTGGGGATGAGATCCCCTATTGTTGTACTTTTTCTGGTTGTGAATTTGAGGATGTGTGATTACTCTGATTATATCACTAATTGGGGTGGAATCCTCTGTTTTTGAGAAACCGTTGGCTCCTGGATTTCGGGAACATGGGGCTGTATCTCGGGGTTTTCTTTGGTTCCAGTACTTCGAGGGATCTCACTTATCCCTTTGTTGTTGTGACTTTGCAAGAGAACTGGGTGTGAATGCTTAAATTGCAGTTGGCTGTAACTTTTTCCCTTGGTTTGTGCTTATGCTGTTAGTTGCCCATCAGTGAAGAACTTTATTTAAATGATATTACTTGAACATGGAAGCAAGAATCGCTTAAATTGGAATTGGTTCTGGGGATGAGATGTGACTCGGCTATGATCAGTGTGCTTCCTATTGATATGGAAGAGTGTTCATGTGATTTGATTGGACTTGGAAACCCTAGGTTGGGTTGAGTGTTTGTTACTTATACATATATTTTTAGTTCTTATGTTTCTTATTCGCACCCCACCGAAGTTGAGCACTTAGTTCCGAACACCCCCATTTTATGGGGGAGGGTGCTTTTCCAAACACTTCTATTAGTGGATGGTTATTAACTCATTTCTTCTCCTTTTCCTGAATTTCCCAAGTATCTTCGGGCAGGCTGTGATGGCCTGAGATCCATTAATAGCCCAAGAATCTTTGGGCGGGGTAGTTGTGGTGGTTGGCCCATATGTTTACAGGCAGGTTGTTTCACAAGTATCTTCGGGATGAGGCCTAGGTGTCTTCAGGCATGACGATAGCTTTCTGTACCAGGTGTCTTCGAGCATGGCAGTGGTTGTTGTGGCTTAGGTGTTTGCGGGAATGGTAACATGAGGTTGTTCGGGACCAGGTGTCTGTGGGTGTGAGAACAGTTTCACCCAGGTGTTTGTGAGTGGGATGTGTGGTTGTGGCCTGGGTTTGTGCGGGCGGGTGTGGCATTGGGACTGCGGTGAGAATGGAAGGATTGGTTCAGTGCGTAGGATGTCTTCAATAACCAATGGGAATGTGGCATGTGGTACCCACATATTGATGTGCTATTTCTATATGTTACGTGACTTGTGTTATTTGTGGAGTGTGCCTTGGTGAGGCTGGGTGGATATCTTTTCCTTGTTGGGTGTTTGGTTATTTCTTTTTCCACGGGGCATTAGAATGTATCCTCACTTGTGCATGAGAGTCTTTGGTTTTCCCTACTGAGTGTACTTCTATGCTCACCCTACGTATATAAAACTATTTTCAAGTTTCGAGAAGGACATCAGGGATCGTGCAGGACCATACTAGCTCGGACCTTGGGGCAGTTTCTATTGTCGTTTTCCTTTTCCTGGTACTTTACCTTGGATTTTCGTGGCTTGTATCCCTAACTTTTGAACATGCATATGGGAATGGTTTATTTTCCGTCGTATTCACACTTTCAGTTTTAGTATTTTGGGATTTAATATCTTATCTCCTGATCCTATTAAAAGAAAAGGGTAATGAATTCCATTTAGTGTGTGATTCCATACCCTTGGTTTTGTTCGCCACTTCGGGACCTATTGAAGGTGGGTTTCGAGGTTCATTATCTATCCTTCATCCTAAAGAAGGAAGGGCCTCACAATCTGCTGACCCTTCCCTCTTTTTGGTGAAGGAGGGTCATGAATGAATGGTATCAAAGGTGGAAGGTTGAGAGATAGGATTGTGTCTGGAGTTATGAATAGTGAGTATTGCATGGGATTGTAGGGAAATAGTGTTGGGTGACCTTGGTGTGTGAATTAGGCCCAGGAAGACCGGCTAGGACATTGGATTTTAGGCCCCCCTGTGATCCGATGCAAGTACTCTAGACCTACCGAATGACCAAGTGAGGCTAAACTGATTGTAGGGTAGAGACACTAGAAAAGGTACATGAATTATAATGACTTGTGTTCTCGTGTTTCTAGGTGTTTTGGGGATTCAAAAATAAATAAAGAAGTCAAATAAAATGTATGAACAATATTCTTCACTACTTGGGCTTAGGAATTCCTCGTTTACCTTACAGCTTTGGAACCCGTGAGATGACCACAAGTTGTATGGGCGATCGAGGCCCAGGAGGTTGACATGGATTTTCCACAGAGGGCTGATCGATAGGAGGAGTATGACATGTAGTAGAAGACGCTTCGAGCCTTCCAGTGATAGACCCTCGAGAAGTACGAGGGAAACACCTCTGACATGAAGACGGAGAACTGTCTAGAGGAGCTAGTGAGAGCCTTCAGCTTGATCTGGGCTCCAACAGAGTACTGGGTTCCTCTGGCTATCAGCCAGATGTGGGGTGTAGTGCATCAGTGGTGGACGCTCTACCTAGGGTAGAGGAGAGAGGCTGAGGTGGCATGGGCTGATTTCAAGAAGGAGTTCCGGGTGGAATTCCTCTCTTCTACGAAGAAAGTAGAGAATAGGTAGAAGCTACTCTACCTACAACAGGGGAGTATGTCGGTAAGGGAGCTGGGGGTCATGTTCAAGGACCTCCTCCGCTTTGCTCCGGACCTCTTTCCAGATTAAGAGTCTCGGGCGGGACGTTTAGAGGAGGTGCTCCGACCCTCCCGCCAGTACGCCGTAACCCCCGTCACCTTGCCGACATACATGGAGGTCCAAAAGAAGGAAGAGGTGGTGGAGAGGATGAAAACACGGTGTGGTGTGTCATGAGAGGAAATTCAGCTAGGACCGTCAAAGGGAAAGGCCTTCAACACCATACCTCCAACATCGGGACCCTCTAGGTTTCGACCAGTAGGGATCAGACCGCATCAGTTCCAGTTCCGGTGCCCCAGTCCTCGCCCTTTCCCTTCGGGCCCTGGACCGAGGTGATTCATCTGTGGGGGCCATGGAAATCTCCGGATTTAGTGCTCAGGCTGAGTTCCGTACGGCAGTGGCGGACAGGCGCAACACCCTCCCAAGCAGCAGCTTCCAGATAGGCCCTTCCAGCAGTAGTAACAGGGGCAGCGAGCTCCCGCTCCTCCCTGGGCAGGCTTTGCATGTGGAGGCTGACCTCAGGGTGATCCTCAGGTACCTTTACCATGGCGTGGTAGGGGAGATGGCCGATAGCTGAGGGGCAGAGGAGTTGGGCGTGGAAAGTTTCACATCGTAGAGGCATCAGTTCTAGTAGGACCAGAGGTTGTTTGAGGTATGATCAGTTTGTTCAGTACTGTTGCTTACGCCTTGTTCAATACCGGAGCTTTGCACTCCTTTGTTGCACCCGGGCTGGCACGTGATTTGGGTCTGGATTCCGAGAGATTGACAGTGCCCCTGGTGCTGAGCAGACTAGTCGAAGTTCAGACTGACTTGTTATATGATTGTAGAGGATGCAGACTGTTGGTAGGTCCAGATCAGTCGGTCTGATATTTACTACTACTACATATACTACCATATGATGTCATACTAGGCATCGACTGTCTATTCTCTATGTGTTCCATCATCTACTACTTCCGAGGAAGGTTTGTGTTCTCAGACTTGGGTGGCCAACGCATTACTTTCACTGGCGAGCGGAGTATCCAGAAGGGATGCAGGCGATAGGAACTCATCCTCTACTCGTTAGTCGAGTTGTCAGTAGAGTCAGTGCATTTTTAGATCATGGATGTACCAGGGATCATCACTAAGTTTATGGATGTCATTCCTGAGTAGGTGACGACTCAACTCCCTCGATGTGATATCAAGTTTGGGATAGGCTTTCAGCCTGGTGCTCGTCCGATTTCGATGGCTCCCTACAGGATGACGCATTCGGAGCTACGGAAGTTGCGGATTCATATCGACGATCTGATGAAGAAGGTTTTTGTTCGACCGAGTGTGTCACCGTGGGGTGCCCCAGTCTTCTTACCAAAGAAGGAAGATGTTGGTCTCAGGTTGTGCATAGACTATGGGAGGCTGAATCAGGTAATGATCAAGAATCACTACCCTCTTCCGAGGATAGAAAATCTCTTTGACCAGCTGAAAGGGGCCGGATGGTTCTAGAAGATTGACCTACGGTTTGGATATCACCAGTTGAGGATGAAGGAGGAAGAAATCTCGAAGACGGCCTTCAAGTACAGATATGAGCACTTTGAGTTTGTAGTCATGCCTTTCAGTGTTACGAACGCCCCAGTAGTGTTCATGGGGCTTATGAACTCTGTCTTCCGGGAGTACCTGGATCGGTTCATAGTTGTGTTCATCAAAGACATCCTGATCTATTCAAGATCAGAGGAGGACCAGACAGAGCATATAAGGAATGTTTTAGAGGTCCTCTGACAAGACCAGCTCTATGGGACGTTGTTGAAATGCAAGTTCTGGACGCGAGAAGTACACTTCCTTGGGCACATAGTGTCCGAACAGGGGGTAGCGGTGGACCCATCAAATATTGAGGCAGTTCGTTCTATGGAATCACCCAAGAACGTGGTAGAGGTCCATAGTTTCCTCGGTCTGGCAGGTTACTATCAGAGGATCATACCCATCTTCTCCCAAGTTGCAGAACCTTTGACAGCCCTAACCAAAAGGACAAGGTTTTTGTGTGGAGTGAGCAGTGCGAGGCAGCCTTCAGTTATCTGAAGGAGAAGTTGGTTAGTGACCCAGTGTTGAGGTTTCCAGAAGAAGGGACAACATATGAAGTATTCTGTGATTCTTTAGGGAAAGGCCTCGGGTGTGTGTTGATGCAGCGGCAAGGGGTGATATCCTATGGGTCTAGGCAGTTACGTCCCCATGAATGTAATTATGCCACCCATGATTTGGAGCTTGCAGTGGTCATTTTTTCACTAAAGCATTGGCAGCATTACCTCATCGGAGAGGACTTTGTAGTCTTCATGGACTACAAAAGTTTGAAGTATATCTTCTCCCAATGGGACCTGAACCTACGACAGTGAAGGTGGATGGAGTTAGTCCTGGATTACAATTTTGAGATTTCCTAAACCTGAAGGAAATGAAACGTGGTGGCTGATGCCTTGAACAAGAAGTCACAGAGGGATGTGGTCCGAGAGTCGGCAAACGCTTGGAGGGTGATGGAGGAGTTGGCTGCCCTACACCTGGATGCCAAGATGAATAGTGTAAGGGGTATCCTGTATCAGATGAAAGTATAGTCTTATCTGTTACGTTAGGTTGAGAAGTCTCAGGGACCCAGAGTAGGAAGTTCTGCATGATCGAGTTGACCGGGGCAATGATCGGGAAGGGTGGACGGAGGATGGTCAGAACCAGATTCTTTTCCAAGGAAAGTTGTTTGTTCCAGAGGCAATGCGTGGACAAGTTCTTAGTGAGTTCCACAACTCACCCCTAGTAGTTCACCCGATAGTTTCCAAGATGTACCAGGGTCTGAAGAGATAGTTTTGGTGGCCCGGAGTAAAGCGGGCAGTGGCTGAGTTTGTGGCCAAGTGCCCAGTGTGTCAGCAAGTGAAGGTTAAACACCATGTTCCAGGTGGTTTGTTGCAAAATTTAGATGTCCCCGAGTGGAAGTGGGATGACATCTCGATGGATTTTGTCACGGGGCTACCCAAGGTTAATGGAGGGTGTGACGCCATTTGGGTAGTAGTGGACCGGTTGACGAAATCGGCTCACTTTCTGGAAATCAAGGAGTCAAGTGCAGTAGATGCTTTAGCATGAAGGTACATGGATGAGGTGGTGTGGTTTCAGGGAGTTCCTAGGTCCATTGTCTCAGATAGGGATGCACCATTTACCTCACGAGTCTGGAGGGTTTTGTAGCATGCTTTTGGCTCCCAGCTGCGCCTTAGCACTGCCTTCAACCCCCAGACAGATGGGCAGACAGAGCGCACCATCCAGTCCTTGAATGATATGCTACAAGCATTCACCCTGGACTTCAGGGGATCATGGGTTCTACACTTTCCTCCGGTATAGTTTTCCTACAACAATAGCTACCAATCTATAATTGGAATGGCTCCGTTTGAAGTTTTTTACGGGAGGCCATGTCACTCACCTGTGTGCTGGATAGAAGTCAGGGAGGCAGGTGTTCTTGGCCCGGAGGTGGTGCAGAGCACGACAGAGAAGGTTTAAATTATACGAGAAAGGTTGAAGGTGGCACATGACCAGCAGAAGTCATATGTGGATGATAGGAGATTGCCCTTGGAGTTAGAGGTCGGGGACCACATGTTCTTGAAGGTCTTCCCTTGGCGTGGGATGTAGAGGTTTGGCAGGGGATGTAAGCTCTCTCCCAGGTTCGTTGGACCCTTCAAGGTGTTGCACTAGGTCGGCAAGGTGGCTTATCAGCTGGTATTTCCACCACACCTGCAAAGGGTGCACGATGTCTTCCATGTGTCCCATATTTTTCGATATCTACACGAAGACTCACACGTCATCGATTGGGGAGAGTTAGATATCGAAGACGATGCAACCTTCGTGGAACGACCAGTGATGATCGAGGGTCATGAGGAGAAGGTGCTTCATGGATGAACCATCCCATTGGTTCGTGTGTTATGGAGAAGCAGGGCGTCCGTGGATATGCAGGAGATAAGGTTTTCTTGTGTCAGAGAGGTTTACTCCTGAAAGGTATCTTCTGGGGTGATTGTTTGGACCCCCCTCTTTTCTTCGGGTCTAGTTCTGGATTCTCGAGGGTGAGAATAGTTTGATAGGTATCTGATGTCATGGCCCATACCCTCATGACCCCTCCCTTTTCCAAATTCAGGCATGACCGATCGGTTGGCCCAATCGGCGAGACCAATAGGCGAGACTGATCGACGTGATCCATCGGTGGGACCGATTGGTGTCATCCAGCCTTGGCGGGCTTTTCTTCTACAGTCGCCCCCATTACCCCACTTTTAGGCCTTTTTAACTTTTTGAAGCTTTTCAAGGCCATTTTTAATCGCATAATTACTACCTAAAAATCAAAGAAACCTCCCAACTAAATAATAATTAATCCAATCATGTGTAACCACCCAACCGTGTGGAAGAACCATGATCTGACTTCCAAGGCATTCAAATTTCTTATCCCATAACAACATGATTTTATCTATATATATCGCAGAAGAAGTTATTCTTCCCCCTTCTTCCTTTTTGGCCTACTTCTCTCTTCTCCCTGGTGTACTTGAAGTCCCTCCTTCCCGAGACATGTGGTGTTCCTAGGATGAAGTCGTCTACTCGTCCTTGGAGTTCCCAATGCCCATCCCCTTCAAATAGTGCATCCCCTGTTCTTGACGTGTGGAGAAAAACGTCGATCCTTGATCAATCAAGGAGGGATTTTCTCATTTGTCACTCCTTTCCATGTATCATGCGGGGTGGTCATGCTTTTTCCTTTGTGGAAATTGATGAAACCGAACATAACTAATATAATGAATGGAACTTAATGAATGAAGGGGGGGGGTGTGATCGATGATCTGTTGTACTCTTTATGTTGTTTTGTGTTGTGAGTTTTACAGGCCTATGCTCGCTGAAAATCATGACCGTTGGTGGACTTTTTTTTTGCAATAATGAACCTCGGTGCTTCTGGTTGTTTAAATAACCGCAGCATGGAATTGGTTAATTACATATACTCGGTTAAATAAATTGAAAGCCCCAGGATCAACCCTTTTCTATGATAACCTCGTTTAAGGCACATTGGAATTGAAACCATGGAGTGTGTTAAATCTTTTAACTATGAAAATACCCGCATGGGCCTTCCTTGTGTTGGTGGTAGTAGTTTGGTTGTTTCTTTAACAGGCCGATTACTAGGGTGATACGGGTGGGGATGTGATCCCCTGTTGTTTTACTTTTGCTGGTTGTGAATTTGATGATGTGTGATTACTCTGCTTGTATCATGAATTGGGGTGTAATCCTCTATTGTTGAGAAACCATTGGCTCCTAGACTTCGGAAACATGGGACTGTACCTCAGGGTTTTCTTTAGTTCCAGTACTTCGAGGGATCTCACTTATCCATTTGTTGTTGTGACAATACAAGAGAACCGGGTGTGAATGCTTAAATTGTTGTTGGATGTAACTTTTTCCTCTGGTTTGTGTTTATACTGTCAGTTTCCCAGTAGTGCAAAACATTATTTAAATGATATTACTTGAAAATGGAAGCAATAATAGCTTAAATGGGAATTGGTTCTGGGGATGAGTTGTGACTCGGCTATGAACAGTGTGCTTCTAATAAATAGGGACGAGTGTGCTTGTTCTTGGATTGGATTTGGAAACCCTAGGTTGTGTTGAGTGTTTGTTACTTATACATATATTTGTAGTTCATATATTTCTTATTCGCGCCCACCCAATTTTATCACTTAGTTCCGAACACCCCCATTTCATGGGGGAGGGTGTTTTTCCCAACACTTCTATTAGTGGATGGTTATTATCTCCTTTAGTCTCCCTTTCCCAGATAGCCCGAGTATCTTCGGGCATGTTGTGATGGCCTGAGGTCCATTATTAGCCAAAGAATCTTTGGGCGGGGTAGTTTTGGTGGTTATCCCAGGTGTTTACAGGCAGGTTGTTTCCCAAGTATCTTCGGGATGAGGCCCATGTGTCTTTGGGCATGATGATAGCTTTCTGGCCCAGGTGTCTTCGGGCATGGCAGTGGTTGTTCTGGCCTAGGTGTTTGCGGGCATGGTTATGTGAGGTTGTTGTGGACCAGGTGTCTTCGGGCAGGATAGTGGTTGTGGCCCAGGTGTTTGAGGGCGGGATGTGTGGTTGTGGCCCAGGTGTGTGTGGGCGGGTGTGGTAGTGGGACTGTGGTGAGAATGGCGGGATTTGTTCGATGCATAAGATGTCTTCAATAATTAGTGGGAAAGCGGTGTAGGGTACCCAAATATTGATTTACTATTACTATATGTTACTTGGCTTGTGTTATTTGGGGAGTGTTCCTTGATGAGGTTGGGTGGTAGATTTTCCTTGTTGGGTGTTTGGAAATATTTTTTTCACGGTGCATTAGAATGTCTCCTCACTTGTGCACGAGAGTATCTGGTTTTCCCAACCGAGTGTACTTGTATGCTCACCCAACATATATAAATTTTTTTTAGGTTTCCAGGAGGACATCATGGATCGTGCAGGACCATACATGCTCGGACCATGGGGCAGTTTCTGTTGTCATTTTCCTTTTCTTGGTACTTTACCTTGGAGTTCCATAGCTTGTATCCCTTACTTTTGAACATGCATATGGGAATGGTTTATTTTCACTCATATTCGCACTTTCAGTTTTGGTGTTGTTGGATTTAATATCTTATCTCCTGATCCTATTAAAAGAAATGGGTAATTCCTTCCATTTAGTGCGTCATTACAAACCCTTTCTGATGGTCGCCACTCCGGGAACCTATTGAGGGTAGGTTTCAGGGGTCATTATCTCTCCTTTTACTTAAAGATGGAAGGGCCTGGCAATCTGCTGACCCTTTTCTCCTTTTGGTGAAGGCGGGTCGTGACAATGTTTATATCTATGTGTATATATGTACATGGAATAATATTTAAATCCATATATTAATATGTATGAAAATATCTTCATAAATTCTAATATTTTTATATACAAATATAAATTATTGATTATACACATATATAAAAACTAATGAATATATATCACTACTGTAAACTATATCAATTCAAACTAGGATATACCCATGGTTTTAAAAAACCAGGGGTATAGGGTGTACAATTTATCTTATCTCAAAGATTTTATAAAACCTATTGGTGTAGGTTGTTTATACAGAAGCTATATTAATGGTTTTGGATATCCTTTGGTATAGAAACTTGTAAAATACAAATTTTCAACAGTTTCATAGTAATAATTGGCATGGGTGGACTAGTTGACAACGATTTTTTGAAATAATTGGTACAGGATAAAATTTTCAATAGAAATACTAAAACGTCTACTACACCAATGGAATAGATTTTTCAGTATTTCAATACAAATTGTTTTAAAAAACTGTTGGTATATAATTCCCTCTAAATTGTTGCTACGACCTACACCATCTCAGATCCAATTCTTGTTGATAGTGATCCCTACCACCACCTACCTCTTCTTCACCAGACGCATCCACACATCCTCAATTGAACTTTACATATGGTTTTTATTCAACATCAAATTTATAAATTATAGATCAATCATCTAGTATTTCTCTCTTGTAATTTCACCAGATTTGATTTTTAATTTTTTGAAATAATGTGCTCTATATGGGTAGAGTGGTGATGACACAACATTTGTCCAATATTATTTTTGAAATAGTTTTACTCCATCATCTATACTAAGGGATTATATTAGAAGAGTCTTATATATATTGTGTTAGTGAGATTATATGAGCAGACTTTGGGAACATGTGTATGAGGGATTAGTGATATACATTTTTTATTTGAATGTTGGGACTTATTTGACTACCCATTTTCCGATTTGATTAATGGATTTCACTTGTTTCATTATTTTCTTTTAATTAATTCTTTAATAGATAAATTTATTGATTATTACAGTGAAATTTATATTTTTATTCATTATCGCACCTTGAAGAACGATTTTGATATTCTTGTTGTGGTAGTGATTTTCAATAATATATTGAGATATGAATTTGGTGAAGAGCGAGATGTTATATTTGATCTATTACAATTTCATGATTTTTTAGATAGTTTATTTTTTTTTTGAAAAATGAGTTAATTTCTTTGGTTAATTTTAAATTCTATAAAATTATAATTTATACATAGGGGAGGAGTTTCATAACCCTGAGATGAGATCTCTTATTATTTTGAACTAATTTATTACTGGATTTAAATCATGTATATATTAATTAAACTATTTCATTTATGATACATTCTTTTATATTTATAGAACATACATTTTGATGCTTGGTTGTTCTGTTTTCATGTATAGTTGAGTAAAATTATTTTTAGGAATCATTAATAGGATCATCAGTTGTAATAAGAGATTAGATAATTAAATCACATTGTGAATTAGATAATAGTAACATGATATACGAATTAAATTTGAGATAAATTAAATATGGCATAACTGACTTTATTTAATCAACTTTAGGAATATCATTTTGGTTAATTGAATAGAAAATATATATTCTAGTGAGTCTTAAATGAAGAACATAAACACAGGGTAGATATGATATATATGAATCACTTATTATTATAGGTTCTCTTCCGTAAACATTCATGTATATATTACACTCAGTACATGTGAGACATCAACCCTCAAGAATACTTATAGTATAAATATCTACCACATTTTCATTAATATTTAATTATAATTGTTCTAAGTCATTACTCATATCTCTAGAAGAATTTCATCCTCCACAAAATGAATATTATTCCACAAAACACTTTAAAATGAATCCAAATTTTATTTATATGTCTAACACATAGTATATTACTTCAATTCTCCTACTTAAAGATGATGATCCCTAATAAAATAATCTATCCTCCATATTAACTTTTGAGAATTGTTAAAAATATCATTAATATATTATAATACTTTCTAAATCCAGACTTTAACATATAATTAAAATTGAACTAATAATATAAAAACTCCATTTATAGTAATCTATACTACCACCTCACCATACTATAAATAAATTCTCATTACATATCATATCACTCAAACTGTAAAATGAAACCACACTAACAAATACCACAAAAAACAACATCGAACAAGACCAAAATAAAATCTTGAAAGCAAACCTAATTTAATGAAAATTATTTAGGCTATCCCAATAATAAATAAATTGAGTTAACATTACCCAATCAATGTAACTCGAAGGGGACAAAATGGATAAAATTTAGCTCTTAACAAAACAGAACCAAATTTACTTTAAATGGACTAACATAAACCAAAAATAGAAATGAACCAAACTAAAAAAATAGAAATGTAACATGAACAAGAAATTGAAAACTAAATAAAACAATTTGAATGAATTGATAATACCCTTGTTGAGTCAAAATTTATACTTGTTACATTTCCATTACATTAGTTTTGGAAATCAAAAACATTTTATTAGAACTTATTTACAATATTTTTATATGAAAAGTGTTTTAGAATGTTTTTATAGAAAAGGTTTTATTCTACAATACTTAGAATAATTTGTAATTTATTATGAATATAAACAAGAAACTCTTAATTACAATTATCATAATGATCATGTGTCCAATTAATCAGAGTCACCGTTATTAGTTTCAGAAGTTAGACTTATATTAATTAGTGTTGTAATGAATAAAATCCTAACTATAACACTGATACTGGTATTACAAAATTCAGACTAATACTCATAAAGGTTATCATATTGACATGATTAATGATGTCCATTGGACTGACATAAGCATATAAACATATACCGAAGAGTTATTTAAAATTTAATAAAAATCTATTACACTATAACGGTGTAAACCAATACGACGTTAGATAATTATTTACACCAGATCATTATGAGCTTTCAAGTTCCTGTTGTCCATGTTGTTACAAAAAACATAGAAAAATAATACCTTTGGGATACCAATATTACCATTGGGAGGATGCCTATAAATTCTATGTCATTTGAAATATTTAAAGTGGATTGTTGTAGATTGATTCATATTTTATTTTCACATTTTGTGAGAGATCTGGATATTTCATTGAGTGAACATATTGTTCTCAGTCTTTGTAATTATTTAGAGTTTTTAGCTCTATGGAAACATTTTCTAGTTTTATCCTTATAAAAAATTTTATTTTACACTTCATCCGATCATCAAAACGATCAAGGGATTTCAAGGATAGTAAGATATAGAATATGATATATCGAATAAAGGACTACTATGGATATGTTGAAACAGTGAATCTAATCTTCATATCAAGGGATTCCAGGGATAGGATGACAGATTCATTCTGAACATCATATCAAGTGATTTAATTGGGAATTAAATATATAATTTATATTATATTTAAAATAAATTATAAATTATGTATGGGTTATAGACAACCTAACTCTTAAAGATAAAAGTAGTTTGTCTTTTAATAGCTTGAAATTCATTAATTTATTTTTATTATGTTATATGACCTATTTTCTAAACTTTTTTTATATTTATATTGACACGTAAAATGAAAGTGAAACAAAATATTCAACATTATATTCTAATTATTATATCACATTAATGTTGATTAAGATACATACTATCATAATTGGATTTATAGTGATATCAAAATTTACTCTTATTTAGTAATATTATTTCTGATTAAGATTTTGTTAATGAGACTGAGGGTCAAGTCCAATAATATTACACAAAAAGGATTTTAGTTTTTTAGTTTAATCATTTTAAACTACATTATTAAAACAACAATAAACCCCATATTTTAAGTATAGAAATTTAAACAGATCATATGAAAAAAAATTGTATCGGAGTTGGATTCCACTACTCAAATACTTTTCTCGTTTTTATTGTCTTTACTATTGCATGTTTTTTTTTAATTTTTTGGTATAAATTAATAATTTATAAACATTTTTAGTCACTAATGTGATTGTGCAAAATAATATTTATTTTTTAAAAGATTCCATGAATGAATTTTGGTTTTATCAAAAATCAAAATCTAGAAATACCACCTATATTTGATCATGATATATATGAGTACTAGATAGATAAGATGAATAATTTTTTTTCAACAAAATAGTTGATAATTGTTTCTTCTTTAATAGAAATCAAAACATTACTAATTATAATGTTACTGCAATTAAATGTCAATGAAGAAAAGAGTATTAGTTAAAATAAAGAGTGAGTAAAAAAATTTCATGTTATGTGAAAAGAATAATATATTGTGAAATATAATATTTTAAATATGTTAATAGTATATATTAGGATCTTTAGGATTCAAATTTTGGAACATCAAATGTTCTTGAATATAGGAGAGATATGTTGATAGATTATATTAAAATTTTTATTTCATAATGAGAGAATATATTTCAAAGATGCATCAAAGGTTCATGACTATTATAAACTATTTACAGGAAATTGGTTAAAAATGTTTAGATCCAGATATCCTTTTGGAGAAGATAATAGACATAATTAATTATGAGTGGAAATAAAATAGGTTTACTATATATTTGACAATGAAGTTGAATAATTTTATCATGAACTGTTTTATTTTAAATCTTATTCAATAATAGGGTAGAATCAAGAGAGATTATATGAATGAAAAATAGAAATGGCGGTGTTTTCTTTCCTACAACACTAAGCATACCTTATAATGTACAACCAACAGAGAAAGTTTTTAAATCTTCAAGAAGGAATAAAGTAGTTCTTCAATCCATTACAAGTACATATAAACATTTTCATAAGGAGCTGGATAACCTCACCATAAGTATAAATAATATATATGGAATGAAATATTTCCATTATAGATATATCAAATGTAATAAGGAAATATGTTATAATAAATATGAATTCACTTGTTCTGAATGTATGAAATATGAAAAAATCCACTCTAATAGTCCAAATATATAGAGGAATGATAAAAAGGATAATAATTCATAAAGTAACATGACGAAATGTTATAAATAAATTTTCAATAATGTCATAATGGTTTTTGAAACATGGAGTGATAGTGGAGGTAATTTTTATGATAATTATACTAATAAATAAAGATCTAGAAAAAGGAATTTTTTTTCTTTATGAAGTTGTACCTATTAAAAATAATGACTCAATAGAAAAGGTACAATATCCATAGAACCATTCAAATATTTCTTATGTTTATAATGATCATGATGAAAAAACTTCAACATATTTGGATGGAAAATCTTCCACATCTAGTAAAGATAATTCTTTACCTTAACATGATAAAGTTTCCCATTTTTCAAAATTGTTAGAAAATGAAAATTTTAAAATATGTAAAAAACTTGGTAATGCTAAATCAAAGATTCTATGGACGATATAGGGATATATTTTTTGAAAAATAAAATATCATAACTTTATATATATTTTTATGTGAATAGTATTTAAAAGGACTAATTTTTCAAAATATTTAGATAAAGTTGTTTCTGAAAATATAGTTTGAAAACTAGTTTTGGAAAACATAATTCCAAAAACAATTACTAAAGAGGATATAAGTTTAGTTTTATAAATAAATTATGAAATTTTTTATTTAATAAAACTTTTATAAAAAATTACTACTATTATGGAAAAATTTATAAAATTTATGGACAAATTTATTATCATGGGTGTAGTTCTAGAATAGGTTTTACATATAAGAAAACTATTTATAGTAAAAATTTATTTGTTTCAAAAAATATTTATTTTTGCATAATGTGTAATGCAGTGGACACTGGTAAATGTAATTTTTCTCTAAATTTTTTAATCCGTTGGTTCTTAGAAACCCTATTATTCTAAGAAATGTTGATTACTAATATTTTTTATTTTGAAATTTATGGACACTGGGATATTTGGGTGCAAAATATCAAATGTTTTTGTCATTGGGGAAACAAAGGTTGTATCAAAAAACCATACATGGTACATGGATAGGTGGTGTTCTAAGAATATGAATAATAAAAATGGTATTTTCAATAAAACTATCACTATAAAAGGTGGTAAAGTCACTTTTGGATAGAATTATCATGGAGAGATTATCAGAATTGTTAACATTGTTCTTTTTGGTATACCAATTTTTTCAAATGTTTTTTAAAAGGTATTATGCCAAAAAATTTAATTATATGTCAATTATGTGATGATGGTATCATTGAGAACTTTAGAAATGATAAATATTTAGTACATAGCTCCAAGGATGAATTTATTCATGATACCCATCAACATGATAATATTTATATACATAACATAGAAGCATTTAGGGACTAGGATTTACATTTCCAATGTGAAATGGAAGATCAGTATTTGTTATGGAATAGAAGGTTAGGACATTTTAACCATTGAAAATTATCTGAATTTACTATGAAAATACTTTTGGTGGATTTATGAGAAATTATGTTTGATACTTAAAAATTATGTGACTCTTGTAAATAAGGTAAAATAATAAGTTGAGTTTTAAATCTATAAGTGAAGTATCAACTTCAAATATATTATAGTTAATACACATGGACTTATTATGGCCTCAGTAAATTGGGTGTATTAGTGGAAAATAATAAATATATTCCCTAGTTGAGGATTACACTAGATACACATGGGTTTATTTTCTCACAAAAAATATTAATCCTTTAGTGATTTTAAAACAACTTCCTCTTGGGTCAAAAAAGAGAAAAAACAATCTTGGAAAACAATTCATAGTGATCGTGGTGGAGAATTTGAAAATTATGATTTTGAAACATTTTCTATTAAAAAGGTACAAAACATACATTTTCTACTCATAAAACACCAAAAAAATGGTGTAGTTGAAAGAAGAAATATAACAAAATAAAATATAACTAGAACCATTTTGAGTTATTACTCAATTGATAAACTTTTTGGGAAAAATAGCTTAGTAATGAATTTTATAGCATAAATCAAGTTTGAATTAATATATTTCATTATAAAACTCATTATGAGTTTTGGATTGGAAGAAAACTAAAAGTTTCTTACTTAATAGATTTTGGTTTCTATGAATTCATTCTGAATACAATATACAACATATACAAATTCTCACTTAAATCAAATAAAGTAATTTTTTTAGGTTATTCATCGAATTCTAACGATTATTGAATTTTTAACAAAAAAACATGCAATTTTGAGTAAATAGTACATGATATAATTGATGAAACCAATCTTTTTTTCCAAATAAATTCGACCTATATTTTCTTTGAATGTTAGTTTAGAATAGATTTTCAACCTTTGATAAAATAATTTTTTCATAATGATACACATCATGAAAAATTTTCTAATGGTATTCCCCATGAAGCTTTTTAAGCTTATGTTGATGAAAAAACTTTTTAAAACAAAAGAAGTTTGTTGTTTCTTAGGAATCATCCTAGTGAGGGTGTCACTGGGGATGTTGATCAACTGATTAGGACTATTATTTCATTCAAGAATGAAATTGATAATCTATATTTCTTATACCAATTTAAACAAAAAAATCATGATGAGACTTTCTGTAACGTGGATTAGATTATGCAATGTAAGATTAACTCAATGTTTTTTAGAGGAGAAAATTATGGAATTTAGTTTAATGGCCTAATGAAATTTCTATTGTTGGAGTTAAATGGGGTTTTCATAAAAAATTGGTTCAAAATGGATTAATTGACCGAAATATATCTAGACATGTCACAAAAGGATATAAAAAATAAAAAGGTATATATTATGAAGAAAATTATTATCTAATATATAGACATGATGAATTTTGTATATTATTATCTTTTGGAACATTCCGTAAATATAATCTTTCTCAAATTGATTTAAAGTGTGATTTCATTAACAAATATGATCAGGAAGAATTTTATGTTAGAAAAACAAATAGTTTTGAAATAAAAAACCACCTGAATACATTTATAAACATACTAATGATTTATATGGACATTAACAATCCCCTAGATCATGGTATGGTTGGACTACATGATTATTTTTCAATAATTGTTTAGGGAGATATGGATCCAAATTTTTTAATAAAATAAGTAAATAAAAATATTATTGTTGTAAAAATTTATTTTTACGACATTATATTGGGATCTACTCAAAAATCATCAACACATTCCTTTATAGATCTTTGTAAATTTGAGTTTGTAATGAGTATGATGTGAGAGTTAACATATTTTACTGGTTTCATAATGTCAAAAAACCAGAAAAAACATTTATTTCTCAATATAAATATAAAATAATATCTTTTAATAATTTTGGATATAACAATACAAAAAATATAATACTCTTTATAGAACCATAAATACCCTTGATATCAATGATGATGAGAAACCAATTGATCAAAATACATTTAGTGATATTATATGAATTTTACATTACTTAACATCTAGTCATGTAGATTTAATTTTTTCTACATGATTATATGAAAAATAATAAGAAAATAAAAAAGTTTTCCATTTAAAAGATGATTAATAAATTTTTCATTATCTAATTGAAACAATAGATTTTGGATTTTTTTTATTCTTCTATAAATATTTGTTAATTATTTTTTTTTCAAATGTTGAATTTGGTGGATTTAAAATGGATAAGAAATGCACATACGAAACTTTTCATTTATTAAGAGACTCATTATTTTCATGGTCTTGAAAGGAAAACAAAACTCAGTAGAAATTTCTTTATATGAAGCCTAATATATTTAATTTCCAATTTTTTTATACTCAATTATTGTGGATGCAACACACACTCACTGACTATGGCTTGGGTTTTAGAAAAAATCAAATACTATATTATAATAAAAGTTCCATTGATTTATGTAAATACCAAACAAACAACTCATGTTCTTAGAAAAAAATCTTTTTTACTCATATAGTAATGAAACATGTTTTGAAATTATCAAATATCTGATTTCTAATAGTTCAGCTATTGAAAAAAAACATTATTGTCATAAGAAAGAGTGAATTTTTTGTTATTACGTGTATTATTATTTCAGGACACATGTGTGTTTGCATGAACATAAACACAAAAATATTTATTATGAATTGTTTATTATAAACCATATTAATATTGATTTATTTTGAATGTGTTTTTCTTTACTACTTGTAGGAAAAATTTATGCTTAAGAAGAAGAAGAAATATGCATCCAATGTACTCTTAAGGCGCCCTTATCATCGAAAGTAAAATTGCAGCGTGTTCATTTATTTCTTATTTCCATACTAAAACTTTTATATTGAGAGGATTCTTATCTCATTATTCATTCCTGTGGTTTTTCATATTGAAATTCCTCATAAATATGTTCATGCCTTTATCTGGATTAAAAAGTATGATATAAGATATTTTATTCTTACTATTTGTTTGTGATTCACGATTAAGCATTTGATTCATTATGCTTATTTGGCGGTTAGTAGACTAATAATTCAAGTGTTTAACCTTTATTCTTTATGAACTCTTATAAAAATGACTCTTCTTCTATGTTATATGTTATTAAACAATTGGTTTCCAGTTTATTATTGTATAAGATCTGTCACTTAGGTATTCTGGTTGATGCTAAGGGGGTGAATTCTGGGAAGAGCTACTGAGAGGACTTGATGGACATCATATTGAAATCACTGAATTTGATGTTAAAAAGGAAATACAATCCATAATCAATAGAAACAAGTTGTGGTGGTTCCTACTAGAAGACCACACCTGCTAATGGACTGGGGTTGACTTGTTGGAACAGTCCAGAGGTTGACAGGTTAACAATATCACCTGCTCGGGGTTCAAAACCTAAAAATTTATTTCCCTTTCCCTTTTTATTATTTATATTAGTTATTATACTATTTAATAACTTTTTTCTTGTGTTTTATATGAATTAAAAAATTTGGACAGAACCTCATGCACCTATTGAAGATCGAATCATACTGTTGTTTGAAGCATAAAGAAATATCGAGGTTCGTGTTTTAACATTGTTTTAAAATTTTTTAATGTTTTCCGCCATCCATTTTAATGTGTATGCGAGACAATTCCCATTTAATGTGTAGGCACTAAGTCACTGTTATCTATGATGTGATTTAGTGCACTCATGGATGGGAATTTTTGAGACTATTCAGGTAAATATCTCACATAAAAGGTGTTGTTGCTGATGCTTCCATCGAAGGCATTAGGTAACCCTACCTCTATCAACACTACATGATACTCCAAGAGACCCTAAATTTATCCTCCAATTTTCAGATGATATGATCTATTTAATTCAATTTATTGTCTTCATTATTGTCATATCTCTTTTCTGATCTTCCTGCCTATTTATTGGTATTTTTAAATTGTTTCGAATGACGGTAACATTAAATTTTAAAATGGTGAATGCTAATCTGCAGGTTTCGGCGTCTACAGAGTATATGGAGAAGACCAAACAACATAAACATGAATTTATTGTTGAGACATCGAGGGCCATTTCTGATGGTGTTTATTGAACTATAACTTCTCCCCTTGATGTTATCAAGATAAGTTTATAGATCTGACTATAATTCCATGATTTTCATTTATTGTACAACTGCATTCTTAGCAAAATATTATACACTATGAAAACAATACTCGATTAAAAGGATACTGTCAGTGTATATGTATTATTTCATTTAGTTATTTTACTATTTTATAACATTTATTTGTGTGTTTTCTGGGTTGGAAAAAAGATGGACATCACCTGACACACCT
Source organism: Viscum album (assembly GCA_963277665.1). NCBI lineage: Eukaryota > Viridiplantae > Streptophyta > Magnoliopsida > Santalales > Viscaceae > Viscum > Viscum album. The sequence goes on from OY728162.1 coordinate 46,784,703, forward strand.
GTTGAAGATTGAATCATACTATTGGTAGAAGCATAAACAAACATTCAGGTTCATGTTTCTACTTTATTTTCAATTTTTTTGATGATTTCCACATTCCTCTTTAAACCGTATATGATACATTTCCCATTTATGTCCATGTTTATCTAAAATAAATTTTATGGGTAGGCTTTAAGCTTGAGAAGAAATACAAACATATATTGATATTATCATGTCTTATTGTTACTCATTTCCCTTTTCCTTAATCTTACCCCCTAGGAACCAGCAGAATATGTACAATCAGATATGGATCTTAACATCTTTTACTCTAGAAATATGAATTAATGTTCTTTTATTATATTAATCTCTTCGAGTTTCAACCATTATTCCTTTTAATTATTGGTGATTTACTTCACCTAATAATTGAATTATATGGTAATAAAAACTAAATAGATCCTGTGATTTTTTTGTATAATAGCCATAGAACATTTAATAAAACATCCTATATCATCTATGAAGAGAGTTCCAGGATAATATTAACAAGATTTTTTGATATTAGATCACAATTTTTTGTTTAATCATGGATTTATTGGAAGGATCATGTAGTAGTAGACAAGGCATCCCGTGCATGATATTTAAGGGTGGTAGAATAACCTTTGTTACATTCTTTGTCTAGGCATTCACATGTTGTTTTTTGGTGGTCAATTATCCTTTCTATAATTTTACAATTTACCTTCTTCTAAAAATATCCACAGCAGGTGCATTGTCTTCTCTTCTTCCCTTTTATCTTCATTTTATTATTCACTTTAAAAATCCATTATTGTATGGATATTCCTAATATATTGATTATATTTGGGTTTTTCCTGTTCTATATTCTATATATTTTGAAATTAATATTTCATATGCAGCACATAAATATTACCTATTCATCATTGAAAAGATATTATTTTGAATTTTTAACAACATCATAATTCAGAGTCAATGTTATCTCACATTTTCTCTATATAATATGTATTTTTGCTCTCTAAATCCTTCCACACACTGTTTTTATTGGTTCTACGCATCGATAATATTTTTCATTGTATTCCATTAGTTCTATTAAAATATGTCCATGATATATAGTATCTATGTGTGTTATGGTATCATGATTCCTTTAATACACCCTATACCCTATTTACATATTTGAAGGCATTGATCCACATACCTTTTTATGATATTTGGGACCTAAATAGATGGTTTTCAAACACGTGTTTTCATTACTATTCAACTTCAACCCTCATGAGCTGAAGGGTGTACCAGTGGTGCTGGTGTATTTTCTTCCATAACATGCAAAGAGTAAATGCGCAGTCTGGAGATATTTTTGTATTGTTTGGTCACTTATATTTTATCACACTCAACAATATGTAAATTCAATGAAATGATATAAATTTTAATTTAAACTACATTGAAAATTATTAATTAAATTTATTTTATAATATAGGTGTTTTATACCATTTCAAAATAATCTTCTATCCATGTATAACCAGAATTTTATACATTTTTCTCTAATATGAAATTTCAGAACAATATAAAACATATTTTTAACATTCTACTATATCATGAATATGGATGAAATTAATTAATTTGTACTGTAATCAATATTATGAAATTTAAAATCATTGCATATGCATTATATACATTTCTATGTGTAATATTTGGTAATAATGCATCTCAAATCTAAAATATATGTGTAAAAATTCACACAAATAGGCTCTGGTGAATTTTTTAAAAAATTTCTACCTCCATCATTTCATATTGTTCAATATAAATATGAATGGATTCACTCTATTTTATTTTTTCACAAACTACCCACTCATATAATTAATTTTCAATTCAATTATTTTCACGTCTCACTTTTATTGTTACAACTACCATCTAATCAACGATTTATCATTCATGTTTTATTTCAGTTCACACATTACTATTATTTTGAATGTTGAATTTGAAAATGTATTCAAATTTCCATTCTAAAAATTTAGAAATTCTTATACTTTTAATATATCATTTTTCTTTGTCAACAATTTAAATAGTGTCTCCATATTCTATTCACTCCTATTCCATTATTATACACCACTAATTTCTAATAAAATTTATTAAAAATAATTTTTACTTATCTACTTTTATAAATAATAATATCTACTTAAATTAAAAACCAATAATCAAATATTCCTTTCAATAGAACGTGCGAGAACTGGTTATTATTAAAGGGAGATTTTTTATACAAAAAGGGAGAATATTTGGTAAAGGGGTAATTTTTATTTAAGTGGGGGAAGATGATTCTTAGGTGGAGATAATATCCTAATGGGTTGTTCATCATATTCAACTTCATTATCCATATCATCTTAAAATGATTTATAAACATAGGGGGAGTAACAGTTTCATGATTGACATGTAATACAATGTACTTAAAATAAAAGTGATTTCATGTTTTTCAAAGATATTTTAATTATTGTTTGGGATTTGTGCCTTCCAAAAAGGGTGAGATTATTGATTAATATGTTATAAATATTACTTTTCCATTCCATTATTTTATTAAATCTTAAAAACCTTTTTAGAACTTATTTTTTTAAAATACTTCTAGAATATTTTATAGAAAACACTACATTCTACCATAGATAGAATATGTTTTAATGTATTATGAATATAAAAAATAAATTTTTTCATTAGGATTATCATAATTTTTATATGTGTGATTTATCAGAATCACCATTATGAGTAATTAAAGATATAATTTATGTCAATAATATTTTAATGAAAAAATCTTAACAATCAGACAATATATCGGTACTAATTAAATTTTATTGATACTCATAAATATTATCATATTGAAAATGATAAGGAATTACATCTTATTGAATTAATTTTTAATCATATTTTTAAGGATTATTTATAATCTAAAGAAAATATTTTACATTATAATGGTTTAAACAAATACGATGTATGACAATTAGTTACGCCAGGTCGTTATGAGATGCCAAGTGATTAGTTTCTATATTGTTATGACAAACTCACATAAATATGACCATTAGAAGGATTCTTATAAATACAAGGTCATTCAAAGATATTTATCTTTATTTCTTTCTGATTGATTCATTTTCATTTTCCCATTTTGTGAGAGCTCTGGAGATTTCATAGAAAGAACATCTTGTTATTAGTCTTTGTACTTATTTAGAGTTTTGTAATTTTATGAAAACACTATCAGGTTGTGTACTTATGAAATTTTTCATTATAATATGAATCCGATCATCTTAAAAATTGATAAATTATGAGGACATGAAGATAGATATTCCAATCCATCAGATTGATGGATATAAGTGATAGGTAGATAGAGTAAATCCATTCATCATATCGAGGGATTCTAGGGATAGGAAGAAAGAGATATTATGATCATCGTATCACGGGATTTCATTGGAAAATAAATACACCCTTTGATGTAATTATAAAATAGTTTATGCCTTTAGAATGGTGTATAGACCACCTTACACTTAATGATAAATGAGTTTTATCTTTTAATCACTTTAAATTCATTATTTTTATATGAATTTTTTTTATTATTACATGCATGATTATTATTTTATACTACAAATTTCAATAGACATTAAAACATAATATTCATAAATATATTCATTTTTTTCTCATATGATACATACTATGATAATCAGATCTATAGTGATTATGATATTTATACTTATTTAATCTTAATATTTATGAATACAATTCTCTTAATTGGACTAATGTTTGAGTCGTATACTATTACATAAAGAGGCATTAGTTTGGATTATTTTAATTAATTTAATGTATGATTTTAAAAATGTAATTCACCCCCCTCTTTTTAGTATAGTTATTTGAGTAGGTCATATGATCCAATAGCCCTATGAAAACTGAATTGTACCAAACCAACCTAACATGGATTGAAAATAAATAAACCACACCAATCAAAACTTAACACACTGTAACCTAACCTCACAACAATATCCTTTCTATATCATAATGGATCCAAACTCATCCAATCATATTTAATTGAATTGAAATGATAATAACTAACCTGAATAGAATTGATCATACCTAAACTACACTAAACAACATGAAACTAAACTAAAATAAAAAAACACTAAACAAAATTAAACCTAACTAAAATAAAATTCTACAATAATGATCAAAAATGAATTGACCTGAACAATATTAAATGAAACCCTAATATGCATGAACCAACCCAAACAAAAAAACCAAATCCAACCCAACTAAATCAACCATAACTAAACTATTTTAAAAAATAAAACTGAACAAAACTGATCGTAATCAAATACAAAATATAGAACCAAATTGGAAAAATGTTTTGAATTATCCAATCCCAAAAAACTCAAATGTATATAATTTATTTAAACCAAATTAAATATAACTGATTTTATCTAAAGAAAATAACATTGAATCAAAATATACCTCATTAAAACAAATAAAATTATAGAAAAACATATGAACTTTAACTAAAGATACAATGCCCTGACTGAATCAAAGTAGACCAGATCATTGAAAACTTACCTAACATAACCAAACTAAAACTGAATTTAAATAAACCCAATTAAATAAAAATAAAAAAACTAAACCAAATAAAATGATCCTGAATAGGGACAAATTGAATGGTAGAGTATGTACCCAATATGACGGTCCTTTATACCTCATAAATTTATTAACTCAATAAAATGTCATTTAAATAACACCCCTAGAAATATATATTCTATAAAAATTATTATCATAATTAAATCCTTGAAACATGATGGATTTGAAACATTTTTAATCATTTATATAATTGAAATCAATTCCATAATTTTATATGTGTAGTATTTTTTATAAATATAGTATTTATTTTTATTCTATATTATGATTCTTATGTAGAATAGTGTTTCATTTATGGTTTCATATAATGTGAACAATTAATATTTACATAAATATATTTTTAATTAAACATAAATAGTTTTTTATAACTTTTATGACATCAAATATAACATATTCTTACAGATTTTAATGAATTTGGATGTAGGAATATCATAGGATCTCAATCCATTTTTAAAACAAGTTAGAGATATTTTTATATTTTTTATTTAATAATGCTTCAGATAGTGGTCACATACACTTCCCATGTTATAATTATGTTGTAAGACATTGGTTATTTCATTAATAAATTTGATATCATACAACCAAATATGGTTTAAAAAACTATTATTTGTGTTATCATAATGGGGATAAAATTAAATCTCAAAATATTCATGATCAAAATGAGAGGACTATGTTGGTGAATTTAGTTGTTGAAATTTTTATATTTATCCATAATCATGAGTAGGAAAGGATTTTCACCCAAGAAGACTTAAAAATGAGAAAAAATTATTCATGTAATGAAAATTATGATGTTGAAAGAGTAATGAAATTGAATGATGTGACTGCGACTCCAGTATATCGATAATGTGGTAAAATGAAATAGTTAGAATTATTTATCCAACTATTACATGTGAAAAACATGTATGGGATTTCTAATACTTCCTCCAATTAAATTATTAAAATTTTGAATTAATTACTTGTATATTAGGTAAATATCCTCTCAAAACATTATATGTCATGGAAGTTATTTGAGAAAAATTTATATTTTTAAAATCATTCTTTCCCAAAAGATTGAAACATATATACTACTAAAAATGACTGTATAAACTGTGTCACATCATGATGGAACCCAAAATATGAAGGAACACCATATGGTGTTCTAAAAAATGTTATGTGGCACATTACATTGATTCCTAGAATCCATAATCCTTTCATCTATGAAACAAAAATCAATAAAAATGATATGGAATGAAATAGAGAGAAAGAAGGATAATGATGAGTGGGTTTATATTATAGAAGGATTTTCATAGAAGGAATTTGAAACTTGATTTCATAATTTCATGGTTGATGTGAATAATGTGAGGTTTTTTGTATCATGTGACCATTTCATTTTGTTTGGGAAGATGCATAGTTTTCACAAAACATGGATGATTTTCATACACATTTAAAACCTTAATTTGTAGGTTTGTATGAAAAAACCATTCAATTTAATAAGTATAATCATATGTAGACATTATAATCCTGAAAATGATATAGATTTATTCATACAACATTTAATAAAAGAGTTTAGACATCAATGGAATACAGTTGTGTGAACATACGATGCATGTTCAGATGATATATTTCAATGGTTCATTAACTTATGTTGGTGATTAATGATTCTACAACATGTGAAGTAATATATGGATGAATCATGATAGTAAAACTATCAAGTCCTAATTTTTTTAATAATTTATGATCCATAAGATTTAAATATAACCATAGTTTTAGTTTTATGGAGAATCAGTGATTCTTTCCAATGGATCATCTATATAGTAATAATAATTAATGATACCACAATAACATAGAGACCAAAAATAAACATCAGCATATGTCTGGAACTGATGTGCTTAATAAATTTCAATATATCGATTTTTCATTTGACAAGGGTCATAATAAATATGTAAATTGGAATAAAGTTTCCTTTGAAACAAGTAACAATTCGAATAAGAGAAGTATCATATTTGAGTTTCCTTTTTGGTACACCAATTTTTTATGTATTTTATTAAACATAATTAACATTGAAAAGAACATATGTGAAATGTTTCTTTAATTATTTTAAATTAAATGGGAAAGAAAAAATGTTTATTTACGATCTTAACGTGACATGGTGGATTGGGGAATCATAATATAATTTTTCATATATGTTAGAAAATTTCTATTTTTTCAGTAGGGAAGATAAAAATTGTAAAATAGAAATCCTTATTATTTTTCATTGATAATGAGTGACACTATGCATAAAAAACAGTTTTATGCTAGTTTGAAATTGAAGGTAGAAATAATAATGCAAACAAATAATAAAATAAATATTTAATTATGTTTATTATTCATTTATATTTCTAGTATTAAGTTTTCCTATTGACTTTATCTCTAAGGAAATAAGTGATTTTTTGTCCTAATTCTAGTTTTCATGATTGCAAATCAATTGTGATCAACGAGAATCACTGAATGAGCAATGAACATTAGAACACAACATGATTATATTATGGTAACTGCCACACTAGTATATTATTATAGAGAATTAGAAAGTAGAACTCAATTTGAAAATCCATCTTGTTCTCGAGTCATTGAGAAAATAAAAATATTTGATTATTTCTTCTTTATTCAATTATCTATGATTTTATGAAAGTGGTTTGATTTGAGTTGAAGGAATAAAACATTTATTGATGATTATGGATTTCAATTTATGGACATGACTCACACTCTTACTAAAGAGGAATTATATAGATATTGGCATTATTGGAGAAACAAAATTATATGAGATATAATCTTTAAAATAAATTTTTATTCATTATTGTTGTAGTCCAAATACATAATTTTTATTATGGAGATAATGGAATTGAAACTATCCCTTCTTTCATTTTCCTCAATCCATTTATTAATTATGATAACCCCAATAGTTCAATTTTCATTGATGATTGTGAAACTAATGTTGTGGTGGAAAATATATAGATTAATCCATATATGTTCTATATTCAGGAGGATTAGCTCAAATTAGGTTTTTATGGTTGGTATGATTCAAATTTATTTTTTATTGATTAAAATTATTTTGTATCCAACTTTACAATTCATGTGCACTTTCAATATTTTCTAGTTACGGTTTTTTTAGTTTCATTTTCTAGTATTTAATATAACTATATTCAAACTTTCTAAATAAAACAAAAATGAATCAATAATATTTGAATAAAAAATAAGATGAATTTAATTGGGAATATTAAATTAATTAATATAAAAATTGAAACTAATGAAAATAATGACCTATCAAAAAAATGGAAACATGAACTAACCCAAAATATTAACCAAAATAACTAATGAAAATAAATTTACCAATTACCTAATAAATTGAAAAAAATGAACCAAATGGACTAAGAAAAATAAATTTTTTAAAATGAACAAATCAATTAACGAAAATGAAAAAATTGCCTAACCAAAATTTAATGGGATCAAGTTAAATATAGAAGAAAACATTGACGTATCCATGATAAACATGCTAATTTGAATGTATTGACTTTTCTATGACATATCTTTTATTTTTTTATTTTTTTCCCACTAAATATGAATTTTTTTAATTTATTATTAAGTATTATTTATTGGGTTTTATAATTGGTGTTCCTTAATTAATTAATGTACGATATTGTTTATTTATTTTCGTACACATTATTTACGAATTTATGATTAATTAAATATTTGTTCCCAAATGATGGAAATGAAAAACATTAAGGAGATATGAAGAAAAAGGACAACAAACAATAATCCATGAATGAGAGAGATGGGTATCCCTCATTTAGTGCATGTTATGAGTATTGTTTGTCATATAAATATATATATATATAAACAAGATATAATTTTGTGTTATTGCATTTTTTTAACTTCTAATCAGGATCAACCATCTTGTCAATAGTTATTCTCTAACCAGCCTTGCGGTACCAGTGCATAGTTGGTGATATGAGGGGAGGTGGTACTAGAGCTATGCAATCCACTCAGTGTACCCAATTAGACCTCATCCATCCACATGACATACTATCTACCACAACTTATGATCCTGTAGTGTCATTAGAGATACACAAAATATTTACACAGCTTATTTTTTCACCACCATTCTCATTCGAAACTCCTTTATTATCATTCTATTATTTGATGATTGGTCCCACTCATCCATATTATGAATTTCCACAGACATCAATTTCATATTCTTTTCCTTCCACTTCCTTCTCCCATAGGTTCAACATTCATGGACCTTCTACTTCTACTCTATCATATTTCGAGCTTTTTGTGCATACATTAGGCCCCACCCGATCTATACAGGTTGATATTCCTTTAGATCATGGGGATCTAGTGAAAACCACTAATCACACTACCTAATATACATGTATATAACCAATGAAATGTTTTTAGCATATTTTTTTAATTATATGATTTATTGATATTGTTTTTTTCTTTAATAGTTTGATATTGTGATAGGCGGCATGGGTGTACACACATGCGTGCTGTGTGGGACAACCTCACATAACAGATGGTGGAGTATAATGAGGACAACAAAATTACTAAGAAAATTGGGTGAAAATGTAGATGTTTCATTGATATACAGTCCAAATACTCTAACATCATTACCATTAGAAAACTCCATGGGATTCACCTGAATAATGAAGTGAAGTATAATGCTTGGGAAAAAATATGGGTAAGAAAAATCATTGGATTTAATATTATATTAATACTATATTTCTATAAATTAATATTTTTTTTCTTAAAATATTTTAATCTTCAAGATGGTGAGGTTGTGAGGAAAGAACAACTCATGGAAATAGGTGAGTTATGGGGGAGAATATAAGAATGAGTTATATAGAAATAGGCATGAAAAAGATAATATTGATTTATAGGCCACCCCTATCATGAATTATTGTTAAGTAAAATGTTACTATGAAATTATTTCCCGTTGGATTATTATTGAGTTTAAAACATTAATAAAATTTGAGTTTTTTCAATTCATATGGCCATAATTTTCATAAATATTTTTTTTTGATGATTTAAATTTAATTTTTAGTAAGTGATAGGAATAAATAATAAAATAAGGATTCTATGAGATAACTCCAAACTTTTGTGTAGACTATGATTTCAACCCATGAGTGGAAGAAGCAATGTCACTCATTTTTTAGTTATAATTTCTTTTGTTTCCTAAAAATTTCATTTTGTTTCTAATTGGTCTATATAAATGATAATATATTAATTAGTTTATTGTTTAATTTATTTAGTGTGTACTATGGATTAGTATTGTTATGTCTGTGGGAATTTCATGTAACTATAAAACCACTGATCATTTTAATAAATTTCCATCCATTTAATTGGTAATATAACCATTGGGATAAACTGAATAATCATATGTCTTCTTTTAGATTATATTTATTTCTATAGAGGTCTTATACCCCTGGTATATATACTTGGACCTCATTGTTTTAGATTTCTGTATGTGTTTTTTTTCATATTTTCTCTTTACTTCTTTGTTTTGAGAGGATATATTCCACTTAAAAAATATTCTACAAAATCCACTAGTGTCATTAAATATTTTCAATTAAAATAATATATCCATTACACGTTCTAAAGGATTCCATTGTGCCAAAAGTATCAATAAAATTATCACTTTCCTTTTAATACAACATGTTGTCCTAATTTTATCGTATGATATTATAAAATAGAAAAACCATCAATTATTAATTCTTCTTGAAAACCCAAATTTCTAGAGCCTCATAACAAAATCCTATTAAAAAATTTTTACTATTTTTTATTTTAAAAATTATTTTTTATTATAATCAGTGATCCATGAATTTCAATATTCATGAAAAACATTTTTTCCCTTAATATATCCCCTCATTACTTATAAATTTGAATTAGATTTTTACCAACTATTAAAAAACAATTTATCTAGTGAATGTGATTTTTTTGACTAATTGAATTTCATCAGTCCATGAATCATAATATATTTCCTTAATATTATTATTTCATATTTATCCAACTTCTTAAACATAATATTTAATGTTGAAATTTTATTTCTTTAAATCATTTTCTTAATAAATCAATTTATTTTTTTTGACACACCTTTTAAAAGTACCATTATATAGTTTCTAAAATTATCTATTTAGAAGTATCCTCGTATTTTTTGAAATTATCGTCATAAAATTTAAAATTATCCAATTGCACTTTCATATATATTTTTACTTTTCTGAAGATCGTAACTAATAATTAGGATTCATAATTCCTATGACTATTCTAAAAGGGTAGAAGGTGGTTGAAAATATAATTTAAATTATATGATTTATATATTATTATGGGTTGTGTTAACTAATTTCTTGGATTTATATTAAAATTTCATTTCATACTGACATTACATACATTAAAAATTTCTATATGATGAAAAAATAGACAATGACATAGAATTTAGTGAGGGATAAAGAGTATAAATATCCAATGTAATCACTCCAAAGTGTCCCAATGTCCAATGTATGTGGAGTATTTTTTAGAAGAATGTTCCAATTATTTTAATAATTTAAAAAATGAGAACCTGTAATGGGAGATAAGTATTACCTAATTTTATTTGACCATTATAATTGTGGTAAAATATCCTCCACATAGGAAACAACTTATAGGATTGTAGGAAATTTTCATTCATAACATGACATATTTTTTGATATTTTTGGTTGGTTTATACATAAATGTTAAGTGGAATTCAAATTATACACTAAAAATGGTGTTCAAAGTTGAATTAAAAAAAATAATGTTCTAGAATTAATTATCAAGAGTTCTAATATATTCCACTCCTCAATTAAATGGTATTCATAGGTTGTTGATGGTCATGTAAATTTTCTACATGTTATGTTTGGGAAATGATACATATTAATATTTTCATAGTTTGAGAGTGATATATTATTGAGTTTCATAAGGGAAAAATAAGTTTTAAATTGTCACTATTATTCATCTACGATATGTTTTTATATTTTTCTTCATTTAGAATTAATATCCCTTTGATTTTAGTTATGAAATTCATTATTAATAACCTATTTTCAATTATGGTTTTCAACATTAATTTTCATTTTATAGTGATGTTTTGAATAATAAAGGACATGTTCCTTGATAATTTTTTTATGTAGAAATAAAAAAGATGGAAGCGAGATGAATGAACCGACACATCATCATATTGCATTTTCTACTTCATTGAAATAAATTAAAAGATATATATTTTTTAATATAATGTTCCATTAATATTGGTAATAGTTTGATTTTGAGTCCTTGATGGGAAGAAAACAAAAATACTTGGGCAAAAAATCACTTGGATATGGTTTTGGGGGAGGAGAACCATGATATAGTATACAATCCACCAAGGAAGTGTATTGTCCTAATTATGTATTGGCCCACATCAGCTTCCATGTCTGGTAGAACCATATTGGAAATGGATAATTCACAGGTATCACATGCTCATGTTGAGTTAGAAAACACCATAAAAAAATTTATACAATAGATTGAATCCAATAAAATGGAAAATGTTGAATTTATTAAATAAAGGTATTTCTTACACCCATCACATCAACCAGATACCACCCTATCTTGTGATGAATATATTTCTATGATGTTTATTTTATATAGTGCCTTAGGTATTATTATTAGTCATGGTTGAGATGATGACATTAATTGTAATGGATATGGTGTGGATGATATAAAGGATGATGCTGAGGATCATATTGAGGATGATGGTGAGGCTGACAATGAGAGTGAGGTAAGGATGGGGGGAAAGAAGATGGAGAGGATGACATGGATGATTGTGATGAATATGGGGGGAACATTTATCCATTAAATTTTTGACTGGTATTTATAACATTTTATGTTTGATGATTAGTTCTGAATTAATATATGTGATGTTTTGAATTTCTATTATCACTTGTTGATTTAATTATTTGTTATCGTGTCATCACTTTTTGTATATTGTTTTGTGTTTGTTTTCAGGTAATTGACCATTCCCATGTGATATAGTGTCCTATGGTTGCAATTTAAGTAGGTTACAGTGTATTATTTCTATTTGAGCATATTCTAGTCGCTATTGTAGGTTTTGTGGGTAGGTCGTGGGTGCTTTAGGTCTAGTTATTGGGAGAGGTGTATACTAAAGATTTTAAAATCATTGGTATAAACCTATTCCAATTGTTTACTTGGAACCATTGGGATATATCTATCCCAATAATTCCTATTAAACCATTGGTTAAACTAAATTTGAAAAATTCCTATACCAATTGTTCACTAAAATCTATTGGTATAGGCCTTTACCAAAAACCCTTTATCCAGTGGTTTGGAGAACCATTGGTATATTCTATACCTACAATTCTATATCATATACCAATAGTTTTGAATTGTTTCTCTATGGTAGAATTTCATTAGTGTGTATACACACACATGGACAAACACAAACATATATCCATGCATACAAACAAACATATTAACATATTAATATATAAACACATACATACATCAATACGTACAAATTAATGTACCCATATCACAACATAGTTCAATACATATCTATATATATAATTACATACATACATTCATATGAAAATATTATTAACATTAGTACAGAAATACAAATTATTTCATTTATAGGAAAATATAAATAATGTAATTAATTTAACATATACATACATTCAATCATAAGTACATACCTATATATACATGATTATACAACTATACATATTTGAATATATATTTTAATAAAAGTACATAGATACTTAAAAAAATTATTATATAAACATACATACTTATATATACAATAAAATTTAAATATAAATATATTTTTATACATACATGACTAAATTTATATATATCAATGTAATATGATAGATTTTTTTGAGAAAACCCCAACAGGAGATTTGTAGGACAAATTCTTGATTGGAGATCCACAGGGAAAATCCCTACTGGGAGCATTGTTGAAAAAATAAAAACCACTAGATTTTTCAAAGTAATATGCATTGTTCTCTCTCTATATATAAAATTTTATATATTTGTTCATAGAAATTATTATATTGTTATATTACGTTAATAAATATATTACAATAATATATATGCATGCATGCACATAAGTACTTATATTTATATGTATTTTTGTTTTTTGTATGTGTTTGTATGAAATTATATATATGTACACATGCATGTATATGAGATTATCATAGACTTATATATATATCTGTGTGTTTAAAAAATTACATCAATATATTTTCATTAATGTATGTATGTATATACTCATTTGTAATTATATGTGTGATTCTATGTATATGTTTTCATATTTTTATGATAATATTTAGATACATGTGTCTACATGCATTAAAATATACCAATAAATATTTTCAACTATATTACCTATATGTGTATGTGTGTCTACAGATGCATGATTTCACATATATTAGTATTTAATTAAATTTATTATATATATATATATTTAATAATATATATTTACGTAATTACTAATATATAAAATCAATATATATATATATAGTTTTATAAATATGGTCATTTAAATTATTATATTTCTAAATACTTATATACATGTGAATACATGCATGGACTCATCTATGTTCATACATTTAGTTGTATGTAATGTATGCATTCATATATTTGAAAATTATTTTAGTAAAATGTATTTATGTAATAGTATTAGTATATCTGTATTTTAGTATGCACTTTTATAAATTCTTACACACATATGGATGCATTCTAAATAATTTTTCATAAATATTATCCATTTATATTTATTTCATTAATTTTTTTTATTAAAAGGTACATATTAATATTTTTCAAAAAAATAAAATAATTCTATTTTCATTGTAACTGAATAGCTTTATACAAAAAATTAAAGTTCAAAATAATTCATCATATATGGGTCTAGAATTATTTGTATCAACATAAAAATAATAATAGTACTATTGGATTGAAATATTGATATCATTTGAATTTAATATTTTAGAACATTTTTTATAATTTTAAAAATAATTTTTCAAACGAATGAGTGATAATATCAACTGGGTTGTTCATGTAGTGTATGGGTTGTGAAGCAAATATTGGTATGATAAATTATTATTAATATCAATAAACCATTGTCAATCAATATGTACCTATCCACCTGTCCCTGATACACATGTTCTTAATCAAACCTATGAGTTAATCCTCCAATTTAGAAAGGAAACAAGGATGATAAATTCCGGATTTAGAGGCAGTGGAGACATCTCATCCCCGAGTCTAAAATCCAATGGACAAGAAATATATTTTAGGTAGTGTTGTTTAGAATGTGGCTATGTAAGCTTATACTAACTATAGTGCAACTACCCATCATATTCAGGTTGAGAATAAATATCCCATTGATTTAAATACCAAGGCACTCTTGGATAACGATAACACCAAAAAATATCATACTATAATCAAGAGGCATAGTTTTTATATGAGAGGTATATATCCAATTGGTCGTATTTATCCTCATATAATGTGTATGATATCTATATTAGGCTGATGTTTATAATTTTTTGATATTGATTTTCGTATATCCAGGGATTTTATGGATATCTTGAATATTTTCAAATTTACCATATACTTTTGCATTGGATTTCTCTTATCCACAACAATAGTATGATGCCTATTTTTAATTGGATTGATCATTTGGTGGTCAATTATCATCACAGTTTTCTCTTATTGGTAGTGTCTTCTCCTGATTAGGTTTTTAGTATTTGCTACTGGATGGTCTACCTTTTGAATGTTCTTTATTATATAGACGAATTGGGATTGGAAATTTCTGTATGGTATCATGTTATATGTTTTATATTTTTGGAAAATTCTTAAATTATAAATTTTGATGACAAATGTGTTTACTGAAAACTTACATTGAATATGGATAAATTTTTATAGTTTCACAGAGGATTAAAAACATTATTGAGGTTTTTATCTGCATGTTTTACATAATTTAGGATTATCATTATTTATATCTTTCATTATGGATCAAAATTGGGAATTTTATTTTTCTATGGGTATGTTTTGTTGGTTCATTCTAAATGGTTGTTTTTTCATGTAAAATATATTTTAAATTCACCCCATTATATATTTTCTATTGACTAATAGAGGTTCCATGGGTTTTCAAACTATTTTCTAATATGTTTCCATAATTAAAATCAAATATAAACATAAATATTAAAAATAAATATAATAATATAAGCAATAATGAGCAGTTTATAAATAAAATTATATTATGTATTAAGGGGTAATAAATCCAATAAATACACACACACACACACTTGTTGTGATAGCATGTCTTAAAAATCACCACCTCCATAAATTATCATAACCAATCTAAGCCATTATAATTTGACAGACCAATTCCCCCATGGCTCGAAATCTATTTTCTCTTGCACAAAGCCCCCTTAAATTAACAGTACTTCTATATTATATATTTCTTCTATAGTTTCATTAATACTATGGTACCTCTGAAAATAATTCTAGAGTGCCTATGAATCTACCCTCCCCCCAAATTGGGCTAGGAGGGAGGGTTAAACCTCTGAACTCATTTTGTGTGATGAGGTTAATTAACCACTAGGTTATGAACCCAACTACAATTGATTTATAATTTAATTTTTTTAATGAATTAGTAAAAAATGTTGTAATTATATTTTCATTCAATACAACCTAGATAGTATTTATAAATACAACAATACAATTGTATTTATTCTAAAATATTTGTTCCGTTAAATAATTAAATATTATTAAAAAAATATAACTAATTTTATATAAATATAATTAAAAATTGTTAATATTATATATATGATGTTATTAATTTTATATAAGTTTATATAATTATTAATATTATATAAAATTATATTTATTTATTAATTTTTTCATGTATACATATACTTATTTTGAATAACATGGAAATTGGTGGTTCGAGAGCTTCTGTCGCTTGGTCTGTATAGAGATCTAGGATTTTGATTGATGGATTTAAATCTTAGATATTATTCCAATCCTCATGATTTGTTTTCCCCCAATGAGTGTGGAAGTTTATTATGATTTTATAAAGGTTATGGCCACTCTAGATGGTGTGAGAATATTTTTTATGTTCCTTATATAATCCCTCATTTCTTCTCTGAATTCAAGTGTGTAAAAGTTGTATCAAATAAAAGCATTACTAGGAATGGATCATTTTGTCGTATTGATGATGATAATGGTATTATTTTAGAGAGGATAATGTATTGAAATCATTCAATAATTCCTAACCAAATGCCTTCAGTTGGATAGTTAATCATGAAATCTCATGGAATTACAGAAAATAACACCTCTGGAATTGGGGGTTTAAAGGATGGATGATTACATTAATTGGTATGCTCTTAGGTATGATATTTTTAAAGTAATGAAATAATAATTAATGGTTTTTTATTGGGTTATATTTCAATTAATACTAGATTTATACTAATCTATGGTTGAGATCTTTTATTTAATCCGGTATAGTATAAAAAATTTGTGACTCATGTACAGATGAAAATTTAGAGGATCAATTGGTTTTTATGGAATCCTAAAATCCTTTAAGAAATCATATTATTTATTGGGGTTAACATTAAAATATTAATTGAAGTTTTTGAATAATGGTATGTAAATTTATCAAGATTTATGGTTGTAATGTTTTGTGAAAATCTTATAAATATTGTGCTTTTAATTGATTTTGAGCATATGATAGTGTTAAATATAGAATATTATAAGAGGACCATTTTCTATAGTAATTTTAACTGCATTTCTCATTACAAAGAGGGATGTCATAAGAATTTACAATTCATTAATTATAGTAAATAATGGTATTCCATTGAGGAATGTAAATTTAAATTTCCAACAAATGATGGTGAGTCTAGGAATGTCTAGGCTTCTAAAATGAATTTGGCTCGACAAAAATGGATTCCTATTTTATAGTAGCATGAGTAGTATACTGTTGATAATTATGTAATTTTTATATGTAATAGACTATTGATTTTGTGGGGACTTTATCCTAGAATCATGTGGTGGAAGCTCAATCAAGTTCCCACGGTGCTTCACATCATGTTTTAGTTAGCGAAGAACTATTTGACGGACTCTTGTAGATTGGAATTATAGATCAAGGGATTACACCACATGATTGGGCGAACACTTGGGATGATTTTTTAATGTCATTGAGCTTGTTCCTTATGATAATTATTTTTTGAATTTATAGTCATATTTTGAAATTTATGTGCAATGGGTAGATTAATATCATTTATGAAAGGTGAACAAACTTTTGATTTCAATGGGCCATATAGTTAAAGAGAAATTTAATTCATCTTTAATACCTCAACATAAAAAATATTCTTTTGTTACATTCATGAATCAGCTAGAAAGGTCTCATGTTGTAGGGGTATCCCTTCATTTGTCTCATTTGGCCAGCTTCCATGTTGTATCTAGTACCTCCCAAGTGCCCATGGTATTTAAAGGGGTTGATTTCCATTCTCAGTTTGAAAAGGGATCTTTTTTTGGGAACTATAATCTCATAAAAAAGATAACGACTATCACCTAGAATAATGGGATTTTAAGAGAACATTTTAATTTATCAATGATAGTTATAATTTTGTGGATGTTTATGTGAACTATATTGTGGTGTCTATAGGAGATGATCCAGTTATTTTTACTACTACTCCTAAAGAGGGGATGTTTGAAAAGGGTAGTATGGCCAAGATGATGCAGTGAATCTAGAAAATATATATATTCTTCAATACATGTGAAATATAGAATGAAATTTAAATATCAAATTGTGACATCAAAATAATTTAGTAGGCTTACAGATCAACATGATAAAGGCCAAGTTGAAATGGATAATCTAGTTGTGGAGGTCTTGGTTAATGAAGTAGGATTTAAGGAGACAGGTCCTAGGGACACTGTTATGTAACCTGAAAAAAGGTTGATGGGGAGGTGGTATCCCACCCCAACATGAAGGCTACCTTCATTGAAAAGGCTATATGTATGAATGTATAAGAATAATACATCTTGATGGTTTCAGTTCCCTTGTGGCTGAAAATAGATTGAGCTTTATCTCAAAGGATGTGTATCTGGTTAAAAATATCATTGTGAAAAACCTCGTTGATACATTTTTTTCATTGTATAAACTTATAGTAGTTATACATTATTAATCTCCCTCCACTATACCTTCTATATTATTCTATTCAAAATTTTATCTTATCCAATCCTGTATATCTAATTATTTATAACTGTAATTATACATTTATATAATTATTAGTAAATTATAAATCAATATTTATTCATTAATATAGGAAATTAAATTTTAGCCATTATCAATTATAACATTACCATATATATATATATATAGAAATTAGTTATAATTTTAGAGATTTATATGTTTTAGGTAAACCATATATCTCATTATTTTATAAGGTCTAACCAATACACAAAATAGTCACTTTTATTAGTGAAAAATTTATCACTACTCCCTGCAAATAAGGAATTTGAAAAGTTTTTTTTATTGTATAATCAAATTTTTAACTTAGTTGATAGGGGAAAAATATATTCCTAAATGGTTATAAGGATTGATACCATGTATTTTCAAATGACCCAAACTATTATAGGTAGAGGATTCTACTATCACAACCTTTTCCTAGCTCTGAATCATGTTTTTTTGGTTATCCACCATTGATATCACAACTTGGAATGGTCATTCTCCATGTTGAGATGTGCATGAACTATATATAATAGTGTTGATTCCTTTTCCCTCCTTGTCTACTCTAGTTGGTTCCACCTATGCCTAATAATATATTTATTAGACGGTCCCACTAGTTTAATGTTTCTCTAATGCATATACTATTTAATTCATTATGACCCAGAGGTATATTGGCCCTTAGGACCGTGTGTATTTTAGGTATATAAATATCCTTAATGATCAGTGTCCTAACTCTACAGATAAATGGCTAGGATTCCCAAATTAGGTGAAAAATACCTTTTTTATGTAAATTATTTAAATCCGTCAACATTACAGTACTACTAAAAATTATTATAAATTAATCCCCATATGTATTTGAGCATGAGATTCATATAGTATTACATAGATTCTTTACCACTCAGGTTAAGTTCCCAACCTCACTAAATGTTTTACAGAAAAATGATTTATTTAGAAGTACTTATTATTTTAATGTATATAAAGGATAAATTTATTATCATTTTTTAATTTTTTCTCACCAAACTCTTTGTCTCTTTTTAAATCACCTATAGTAGTCACACGACTTCCCCTTGTGGTTCATGATTTCCCAAAAACTGAAATTTGTTACAACATGAAATGAATTTTGTTGAATAAACCCTCAAAATTAAAGCTATGATATTCATAACATGTTTTAAGGATTTATTAAAAGATCTAGAATGAGTTTTTACAAAAAAATATGTGTTTTCTTCCCCTAATTTTCTATGAATCTGATCCTAGATTCTCTATATATTTAAATCTATATGTGTTTGTATATATAAAAATATATATTGATAATAGTATTAATTAGATACCCAATTATTGGTGGTTTTCTTTTCTTTATCATTTGTATATATTTATTAATATTGATACAGCCATATATATACACATATATAAATGTATGTGTGTGAAAAAAGGTGTTGTGTTCATGGTTATTCACTGGTTTTCCCTAAAGGAATCTATGTGATATCTCGATTTTGAGCCTCCCTAGAATCTATAGTGTAATAATAGGAGAAAGAGGTTGGGGTAAACAAATATATATGGTGCTATGTTTTAAAGGGTATATAAGTTCATATCATTCCATGAGAGAACTTGCAGTTGAGTACTCTGAAATTCATGACCTTTGACAAACATCATACCTTCAAAATCATTTCCACCACAACATCCATGCTTGATGTATAACCTCTATCAAGGGTATTTATTTCAACAACCAGATGAGACTATGCCTTTAGTTGACATATTTATTTTTAAAAAATAATATATATACATATATGTGTGTGTATGTCTCTGTGTGTGGGTGTGTTAAACTATTTATATTTAAATATATACATCTATTTTTATTTTTTTGTGTGTATTTAGTATCATTGTCTGTAAAAATTTACATATTTATATATAAATAATCTCATATATACATAATAGTATTTATGTTCCTTAAATTTATATGTTTTTTATATAAATCAATTATGTATGTTTAATAATTTTCAAGAATATTATTTAAATTTGTAGTTTATACAAATAAAATGTTCTCCCTCTACATATAAAGTGTTATACGTGAATATTTATATGTTCACACACACACAAATAATTATATATTTACATGATTTTTTTTAATATTGGAACCTATGTATGTTTATATTAAATTAATAAAATTATCTTTCTATATACAAATTTTATTATATGTATATATTTTACAATTTATTATTAAAAAAATGTTTTATATTTATTCTTTTACATAATATATTATTATATTTAAATAATTATTTTTAAATATTAATATCATTTCACAAACTGGGTAGAATATGGATAAAAATTTTATAAATGTTTTTGTATGATATCACAGTATGGAGATGACGTTAAATAGTTCATCATGTTCGTAAAAGAGTGTGGAAATCACCAATCTAAACCCATTTGTCTCTGTTTATGTTATTGTTATTAAATATGAATTTATTCATATGATTTGGAAGAACACTTGATCTATCATGGAATTTACAAATGTTATAAACTTTGATATAAAAATAATGAGATAATGAATGTCACTGGTGACTAAGATAACACTATTTAATATGGATGTATGATATGTGTAAAACTATAAATGATAATGGATATCATTTTGAGGAAATTACAATTTTAATTGACGATGACATCCATGTTTTTCAAAAAAAAAATTCAAAGTTAAATATTTAAGAAACTATGTCGCTATATATTTTATGTATTAAATTTAAATATACATCTACTGTGTTTAATATATATAATTTTAAATATGTTATTGGATGGGGAGACAACATTATAATATTACTACTTACTCTATTTAACAATATGTCATAAAAAGATAATGAGATTCATGATGAACATATGATGATAAATTATTATTATATTCAATGGATATAATAACTAAAATAATAAATTCATATAAAAATTACTATATTAACAAGGAAAAAGTTGTAGTATATCCATCCCACTCAAAGGAATGTCATACCTGAGGTAAACAACTCTTTTCACAATTTTTTTCATAAATGTGAATCAAATAACTCACGAAACCATTCTTGAACAAACATTATATGGGGTGAAATTGATTATGAGTTTTATCTATCAAAATCAGTCATTTCATTATTGTTATAGTTAAAGTTCACACTCCCCAATATTATATTTTATAAAATATTAAATTTCAAAAATATCATTTGATTATAGGAATCCATATAGTTTGTAATCAAAGTGTTGAGAAATATATTCCCCTATATGATCTTCATTTTCAAATGGTCAAACATACTACTGAGGCATCCATAACATGGATTTTCAATATTAAAAAGACACATGAGGAAAATGAGGTATGTACTCTAAAGTTTATATTATATGAAGGATCTTTCAATATTAATTATAAATTGATTGAACTAAGGTATGTTATAACAAAAAGTGAATCTGGTGGTGAAACAAAAGGTCACATCATGAAAATATAAACTATTAATTAATAGATCGAAAGGGAATTCTATGATAAAATTTTCCCAAAAAAAATTAGTATAAAAATTATCAACATTATAAGTCCATAAAGATACAATGTTACAAGATAAAATTATGGTATGTACTTAATATGAATAAAAAATATATAGAGATACCATTATTGGAATGAATGGTTTTTAGAATGCAAATGAAATTATCAATAATGAATTATTGGGATCCTTGATTGTGAATGTATAAATGAGGTATAATTCTGAAATATGTAAATGAAATACCATTTTTTAGAATTTATATATATTTCATGGAGTGGTGGTTTCACACCACGTTTGTAATTTCTTATTTCATAGAGATCTAGAAGAGGCGGTTTATCTAAATCTTATTTAGTTAAATCTAATGAAATTTTATGTTTGATTTGTAGAGAGAAACATTATAATTGAAAGGTTATCACGAGATTATGAATTCAAAATAACATATGAAGTGTTATTTTAGAAATGTATTATATAGTAATATATTGAATGTGAGATTAGGCTCCCCTATTATTTCATATGTTTACAATTTAAAATATTCATGATCATTTCTATAATTTGATGGAGATATTAATGAATATTTATCTCATAGGATTACAACTGGATATATAAAATTAATAAATAATTATACAGTTGTTTTTAACATATATTTCCCTTTCTATTTAAATGGAAAATTTTATAACACCGTTATTATAATAGATATTGTATACAGTTCTTGGTATTGGCCTTTAGTGTGAAACTTTGATAAACAAATAATAGTATTAGGAATAAAAATGTTAAGATAGATTAGTGAGAATTCTAAAATAGATGAGATTGGAAATAATGTTTTTTGAGAGAAATTTGGTCTATTTCTAATTTATAAGAGTATTAAAAAGGAGAGATTAATATGGTTTGGAATTGTGAAATAAAATTGGAGTGCATTTAATTATTTACTAATTATATAATTTAAGTTATTACAAAATTTAGGTCACTAATATAGATATTTCATTTTTATGTGAGGTAATTAACAACAAATAAATATTATATATAATGTTTATTATGGATAACAGTGTGTATTTAATTTAAAAGTGAAATTTTAGTTCAAACCACGCATCATAAACTCAAATCAAAGAAATATTACTCTGGTTGTATTAATTCATTAATAAAAATAGTAATATTTTTATGGCATGTATAGATTAACCTCACTTCAATCTGAAAAATGATATGATCAGTATGACTAACAGTGAAAGTTTTATGTTTAAATGTGATATTTGTAGTTCCAGACACATATCACATGAATAATACCATGAAAACACACTAATAATATCTTGATACTTATGAAAAAATACTGATAATTCATTATTGATATATATGAATTTACCCTAATTCAACTGAACACATGATATTGTTGTTATGGTCAAAAGTGAGTTTTATTATATAAACGCTACATTTTAGCTAAAAAACATGTCACATAATCAAAACCACAAATATGTTCTCATATTTTATTGATACATTATGAAAATACATAATAATTCAATTTTAAAAATTTGTTTTTAACCTCATCTAAATATAACATAATTCATGGATTATACCATAGAAAGTTCATGTTTTAAATACTAAATTTACATTTTAGTTCAACACAATGTCACATGATCAAAGTTGAGAAAATTGTCTTAGATTATCTTTATACATTATGAGAAATATAGATAATAATTTGTGATATTTGTGAAATAACATTCTATAAATATGACACATGGTGTAGTTGTTATGACATAATGTTCATTTTTTAATTTAAAAGATAATTTTTAGTTCGAAACACATGTCACATTGTCAAGACAATGAAGAAATGTCCATATTTTCTTGATTTTAACATCCTTTATTTATGGTATATATATTTTAATCCATGTGATGGTTTTATTTGGTTTGGGATGTGTATGATGGTTCTCAGGGACATTAAAAGGGGGTTTTGGGAATTTGATGGTGCCACACATGATGAACCACACCATGGTCCAAGTTGAGTTTTTTATAGAGATGTAATTTGTAAAATATGATGATCAACATGTCTAGGCAGGTCATGGTCATGAGTGGGGAGCACAGGAAGTCTCCATGGTTCCATGACTTATATGTCATCACCATAATGTGGAGTTGGGCATGATGTTTCTATAATAGAATTTTTTTAACCAACATCATTTTATGCCTCCATAGTATGTCTCCTAGGCATGGTGTGATTAAATATAACATGGACTTGGTGGAAACATCCAAGTCATGGTGTCTGAATTTTTATATTTTTTAAATGGTTGAATCAACCTCTCGGCCTTTTAGAGATGTTACATTTGTTAATTATTTTGGTGTGTGGTCTTTATTAGAGGGGTTTAAGTATTCCTTAAATTTTCTTATTCTAATAAACCCCTTATAATGCATCCTTTGATGTATTTTATAGACCCATATAATTTCTTCAGAGATATCTATATAACCTATTATTTTTCAAATAGATTCTAAAGATGATCTCTCTCTTCCATATTTTTTCGAGTTTATTTTTTATTTTGTGTTTGAACTAGAGAACCCCTCTTATGTTTTAGATTTTGGATCCCATTTGGTAGTTAGAAACTCCTAGTATTTGAGGTAAGTGTTCATGGGTTATCTCTGGAAGCCCTTTTATTTTCCCTTGTATACGTGCATTGCATCTTACCTAGATAATATGTTCATACCCTTCCAATTTTTCAATAAAATTTGGACCCTAAATTAAATAAGTTATCCATTCCATTTACCTCCAATCAATCTGTTTTTTTTTGTAAAGAGCGATAAACATGCCAACGAGTATGGTGAAACAACATTTTAAAATTAAAAAAAATTATATGGGTGACTCTAGGGGTATCATAAACTTACCAATGGCTAGTGGACATTTCCAAGATGATTATAATGTAATATAAATTCAAGTGGTTTAATGAAATTGTTGAATCATAATGGATTCTAAATTTCAAATTCTGCTCAGTGGAGTTTATAGAAGATATTTGGGTAATAAAATGATGTCTAGTGGTGAACTTATTTAAATGGTGTTATTCATCATTATTTTTGGGGAACTTTGACATGATTTCAACGATCTGTTATACCTAGGATGTAAATATTTTTTGGGATCTTGGTATGATTCTGAGGATCTGTAATGAATTTCTTGTGATTATTATTTTTAAGGGACCTTGATGTGATTCCAGGGATTTGGTATTCTTATGTTTTTATTATTATTGTTAGAGGGACCTTGATGTGATTACCAAGATCTAGTATACCCATGTTGTAATGAATTTTAATGGGGGATATAGATGTTATTCCAAATATATGGAGAGGATATATAATTTTACAATGGGCTATTGTAGTTTTTAAAGGTAAAGTTTTTGTAGCTGAAGTAGGTATGGATAACCCCAAGTGCCATTCTGGATTCAAGGGTCAATGATATGTTAAATTATAACTCTTATATCACACATTATATCAGTTATTTTACATTTTTACAAAATTAAGTCAGACTAGATATGGTTTATACACAGTTGATGGAGACCTTCTGAGTTTTAGTCACACCCTTCTTTGGAAAACCTTAGTATAAGAGAAGATTTCATGTTTGAAGTTCATGCTAAAGGAACATGTCATGTGTTTGATGGTTGACTAGGTGTGTCAATATTGGTTCATTGAATGTCGGATCGGGAATGACCTCTCAACTAGTTGGGTTTATCTTTTTGTTGGGATTATTTTTTATTTATATGGTTTCATGTATAAATTTATTTATTTCATCATTTTTAAACATTTCTGATTATTTGTATCTTTCCGTAGTGTTAACTTTTTGTGAAATGTGATGGATGTTATTGAATTTTTTATCATCACTCTATCAATAGGGTATAACCACCACCAAATAACATTTAAAATTGATTTTAATTACCAATGAACTTGAGGAGGTGTGATAGACTACATGTAGAAAATTACTTATTTAATTATGAGTAAAATAGTTGAGGGATGTTAAAAAATAGTATTAGAGGACCTTTTTCTTTTTATTACTATTATTTTATTAGACAATAAATAGGATGTTGTCAAACATAGTATGAAGATCATGCCTAAGAGTACCTAACCCATGTATGAGGAAATCCTAACATACTAGTGGTGGTATTTTTTTTATTTCATTGTTACAATCGATTGATTTCTCATTAAGTGATGAAATTGATTTTGGAGATATTGTATTATTTCTATTATTTTAATAATGGGTTGGTACATCACGAGGGTGAGTATGCATGTATCATTGTAGGCGTAAAGGGATTTCATCTTTTTTTGTGATTATTAATGAAAATACTCTAAATAAATGTTATTCCCTAGTAACTTATAAACATTAGAATATATGTAGGTTAATGTTATTTTTTTACTGATTTTAAATTTGTCGTTCTAAATTTATTATAATTTGGTTCATCACATGGTTCATCAATATATAGTAATGTGTCCTAGAATAACTTTGGAAGTATGAAAAAAGGTGGAAATTAGAATGCCCATATAGCTATTAGAGCAAATCCTCTGGTAACTATTGGCAATACATTAGATGACCAAATCCACACATGATTATTATGAGTTTCACAGTGGATAGAGATATGACCTCAATGGGATGATCCAGCTATATCAGACCATAACAAAGGTTTTCCACTATAACATCCACTGACCTTCACAAGTGAAGGTGGGTTCCCTGAGCTGTGATGTTCTGGGTGGGACTACATATCATATATTTAGTCTCATCTTGGATGATGATATATCATAGGTGGATATGTACCCTCATGTTTTCAACTAGTTCTAAGATGTTTTCCCTGGGGACTTCCACGAACTGTCTCTTTAGAGGCAGGTAGGTTTTCCCTTGAATCTCATGTCAGGGTAATAAGTAATTTCTATTCCCCCTTATCGGATTGACCTCACAGAGCTTTTTTAATTGAATGTTCAGTCAAAAAACTTATAGGGAAATGGTTTTATCTACCTGAGTACCTCACCATGTGGTTCTATTGTTTTATTAAATATAAAGGCCAACAATTCCTTGATATTGGACATGTATTTTCAAACATTAAACCATGTCATGATTAAATATTGATACCCACTTCCATGTATTTATGACATATTTGATCAACTCAAGGGAGACCATGTTTTTTCCAAGATAAAATTGTGATAATTTTATCACCATTTGAGGGAATATAAATAATATATACCTCAAAATACATTTAAGAGCAGGTATTACCTATCTGAGTATTTGGCTATGCTGTTCAGATTTTCAATTTCACCTACCGTGTTCATGTCCTTGATGAACTAATTTTCCATCCCATGAATAGATAAAATTTTAGTTTCTTTCTTCATTGAAATACTCATATAATATATTTAAGTGGAATAGAATTTATGAAATCTATATAATTTTTTTAAACCATAAGATAGAACTAGTCATATGTAAATTTTTTAAATTATTCCTTCTAGAGAAATCAAGAACACTCATTGGGGCATGTGATATCTGAAGCAGGAATATTATTGGGCCCCAATAAAGTTTCATTCGTATTTTATTAGAAATTTCATATGAATTTTTTAATGAATATGAGTTTTTGGGTTTGTATAGATGCATCAAGGTGCTTATTTAGGACTTCTCAATCTTGGTAGCTCCAATGAAAAATATGAACAATAAATGTGTGATGTTCATGTAGGCTGGTGCTTTTGAGAATCACCTTAATGTGTTAAATAAATTTTTTACATCAATACAAATTTTTATATTAACTAATAAATGTATGGAATATACACTATTTTATAATGTGTCTGGATTCAGGATGGGAGAAGCATTGTTGTAAACCCATCACATGGTTTCTTATGTATCATTGAAGACGTGACCTCAAGGGAGAAACTATCCATCACATAATTCTGAATTGATACTTTTTCTTTGTGCTTATAAATTTAATTTTCTTTTTTTAAGAGATTCATGGTATATTTGGACCCTCAAATATTGTGATTATTTTATTTAAAAAAAATTTAAATCTTTGAAAATGAAGATGGGTTGAGTACTAGATTTATTCTAATTTTGAGTTATTATATAGCCATGGGAAAGGAAATTATCATTGATAATGTGGTGAGTAGGAAAACATAGAATTATTTCGTTCAATAGTCCACTAATGAGTGGAAAATTTTGGATCTTTTTGTGGAGATAAATATTTATTTATCAGAGTAACAGGGTTGATAAACTCTTACATTTTTTTCATTCATATCATTTCATATGAACAATATAACATGAAGGAAATCACCACGACTGGATTGCTTAGCCCTGAGGTACAATGTATATGGTAGGGTGTTTCTTTTAGAATGGATAATAGAATATGATGAGATTCTTAATGTACAGAGTCATATATTGGTATATAGAGGTTTGAATTTCGAATTTATGATGGAATTCCATTCCTCAAAGTAGATGGTACACCTAGGTTTTACCAATTGGTATCATTAAATGCAGAGGGATTACTATTGTCCATGGATAATGATAAGGATAAAATTATTTTTGATGTGATGCTGCACCAATCAGTAAGTAGGTTCTCAGGACCAACAACCCTATAGTCCTCCACACCCATTTCTAATAACTCAGTGGAAATGGAAATATGTCACACTAAACATCATTGTTAATGTAACAAGGAAACCATGGAGGAATAATTTTGGGTTGATTTTAATTGATCTATTAACTAAGTTTTCTCATTTCTAATCATTTTTAGATACCTTTACTATAGACTATATGGTGATGATTTATATTCATGAGAGATCATGTCTTCATGGAGTACTTTAGAGTGTAGTTTCATATTGGGATACTATATTTTCCAGAAACCTACAACTATAATTACATAATGTTTCCGGTATACAGATACACTTGAGTAATAATTTTCATGTACATACTAATGGATATCCGGAGTAGACCATTATATTTTGGAGGACATTTGGACACTATGGTTATTTGATTTTGGTAGATACTGGGAGGACTACTTTGAATTAGTAGAGTTCTCATACAATATTATAATCCAAGATTCAATTCAAATTTCTCTATTTGGGGATTTGTATGGTAGGTTATGTAATTCACTATTTGAGAGGACCACATAAAGATATAATCCACAATGAGAGGGGTGAATTAATGTTGGAGAATGTTTAAAATTTTATAAATGTTAACAGATTTATCTTTTAGACCAATTATGACATTGATTAACCTATTATATTTTCCATATCATAGGAAAGTATATGATGTAAGGTAAAATATGATACATGATGCTTTTATAAGGTTCACTACTAAATAAGAGTATCCAGTCCTTGAAACATATGTATATGAACAGTACATGGGTTCTCTATTATAATCAGACACAAAATATAGTGGGGTGGAAAGAAAAAAATCCATATATAATCATGAGTCCCTATACTATATGATGAGGGATGGATACAATCCTCTTCCCTATACTTTTGAAAACCTCCACTAACATGTAGCTATTCACTATTTCTTCAGACTGCCTTTAAATATAGTCTTTACATTCTTTGTAAGAAAAGTTGTAAAAACAATATTATTCCCTCATATGAGACTAATATTGGATGTCACGATGTTATTTTTTTCCTACCATTCCTCTATTCTTTCTTCCAAAACAACATAAAAGTTTCTCTTATTCTTCTTCACAATATCAAACTAAATTATTCCATTCTTGTTTCATTTGGAGATTGTGTTTCTGATTATTTTTTCATCATAAAAATGTTCTATTGAAATGAAATGATAATAAAGTCAGTATATGGTATATGGATGAACATTTACTCGGTAGTATTTCCTGAATAATAATCAAATTTTACCTTGCCAAACTTCATCTCTTCTTCAGTCTCAATGATATGAATATTAATGTAGACTAATATCTCAAACATCCCTGATAAAAAAGATCATTTTGTTATAGAATTTATTTGTTATTCTTCTTGTTATATTAGATATTAGTTTAAATGAATCAAAAACCACTTTTAATAATATTTTATGAAATAGTGACCTTAGACATTGTCAAATTCATCTTAGTAAGAAGAAAACATTACCCTTGTTATTTTATGTTCTATCTAAATTGTTTAAATATAGGATTCCTATTACTCTCATTTTATTAATCATTTATTATTTTATATGGTTGAGTTACTCTCTCTAAAATCTATTAAACACATATACATGTAAATGAGATAATAAATATTATCTTATCGATGTTCATGTGTTTTTGGACAACACTTACTTCCATCTCTCTATATTTACACACCATATTATGAAGAAGTTATTCTTCACACAAAAAATAAAACTTACATGAATCTTATTCTTCATGTTATTAATGATTTTAAGTGTATAATATCTTCTATGGAAAATAAGGTTTGGTTCACATAATATTTCATCATTTAAAATCATGTGTTTTGTATCTCAATTATTTGTTCCTCATGAAATCCAATGTATTAAATGAAGATGGTATTTGTCATATTTTCATTACCAAAGTAGTTTTGCATAATATAGGATGAGAGTAACGTAATAGTATACACCAAATATAGATCCTATATTTATTTATTACCTATGAGTCTTATGTTTATTCTTTATAGAAGAGTTCATAGTTATTATTATTCTTGAAAATCAATATGCGGAACTCTCCTCTTAACGATGCAGAGTGGATCACAGTACATCATTCATCTTTTCATAAAAGGAATCTCAAATTTAGTCAAATTTATAAAAGAAATACATCACAGATAATAATGTCAATGAAAGTAGAATCATTTTGTCATGGATACCCTCCATTTGTAGGAGAGTTACACCAGTTTGTCATTGTTCCTATAACACCTCATAATCCTAGAAAATATTTTATGGAAATCAATATTCATGAATAACAAAATATCACAACATTTAAATTCTCTATAAATGGGTTATGAGACTCAAAAAAATTGTGTCTTCTCTTAGAAGTTTGATTCTCCCATTGTGAGGTGAAAATCATGTGTCTGTAATAAAAATCCCATGGAACTTGTAAAAATCCCTCACGCTTATAAAAAACATATATTTCATTATAATATCTTGTTTCATCTCGACCACAGCTCTAGTTTTTGAACTGTATCATTTATAAAAAATGTATAATTCATAAAATAGTTCTTATGATTTTCATTACAATGATTTATCCATTTGAGCTGAAATTTTTAGTCACATGATCTTCAGAGAAGAAAGCAATTGCGGCATGGAATACCTCAAAAAGGTTAGGTAGGGTTTCTATAATATTAAATATGATCAAAGTCTTTGATCATAATGATATGAAAACTTTATCAGATGGAATTTTTTATATCAATATATTTTAAGTTGGTTAATAGTTTCATATCCTTCAAATATCCCATATCATACATTCGATTAGTCAATTTCTTATTAATAAATGATTTTGTACCAACTAATTTCTTGAGCCAACAATAGGGTTCAACACCCAGAATAACTTAAATGTACACCCCCATCATGCCATGACACACCAGTGTGACCCCCTGGTCACCTCTATTCACGCTCTATGTAAGCCATACACACCCATGGGTGTGATCAGTCTAGGTGATATGTCCTCCCTCGCACCTAGAATCATGATCTTTCTCAATAGACTAACCTACCATGTGATTAAACCTTGGTCCCTCATGTGGTTGATATGTCCCCTTTATGGGCTTATAGTTGGCCATATTTTTTAGTACATATCAGTAAAAATCGTATTCCAATATGCATATAATTCTCAACACACTCAAAATTATTCTTCACATCTCATTCAGAAAAAATATATAATTTATTTTTCCCTATTAATGGAATTCAATAATTGTCAAAAACTAATTTCTCAATTTTCATGGAAATAATATTTACATGGATTTCATCAAATATTATCAAGAAATAATTATATTTTTAATAGAAATTTTTTCTTTTTTCAAACAATGTTTCACCGTTGAAAAATGTATTTGACATGAGAAATCGTTCATGAGTATTCATAATTAAAAATAAATTCATTAAAATAACTTCCTTAAGATAATAATACTTGATTACATTATTTATTCTTCATACCATCATCCAAGATAAATTTACATGATTGTCAAGTCTCTATATCTTGGATACTTCAACATAACTTTGAAAGACTTGTTTTATTCTTACTTCTTAAATATAATGACATAAATGAAATATATTGGTAGTTAATTGGACACCATTGATAAAAAATAAAAATAATTATCAATAAGTAAAACTTATACACAGTGAGGTCCAATAAATATCCCCCTTTCTGTTTTTTGTCAACAAGTTCAATGTTTTTTCCAAAAAAAATTATCAAAATGTGAATATCTACCATTTAATTTTACAAAATATCATTTCAATTTCTCCCCAACATATTGAAAAAATCACATTGTAAAAGGTATCATGTCATTTTTGTGAAATACGTCATCCGTAATTTCACTGTTAGTCTATGTGAGCCATGATTGATATAGAAAACTAGAGGTTCTGATTTTGATAACAAAACTATCCCTTACCATGTAATCATGATAAATCATAATCATGTCTGTTATACACTTATATTAAATGTTGATGATTCTAAATGGGGTTTGAATATTTTCTAATAACAATAAACCGGAAACTAATGATCTCACTTCAACAAATTTATTAAAAACATTCAATTGTAACATGTGTGATAATTGGCCATGGATCACTTCTATACTTCCACATTTACAATGAAATTCATTTTTTCAATTACCCCCACCACATTTTTTTATTTTTTTGACCAAGGACAAGATATTAATAAAAACACATTTTCCAATGACATTATCTTATATAATTTTGAAGAATAATTATATTTGTATGAAATAATATTTTTTAGAAGCATATTCATATTTCATCATTTAAATATCCCTCATGTAAACACTCATTTACGTCATCAAAATTGATAATTTAATTAAAAATGGATTTAAAAATTTTATATTTTAGAGAATAAATCAAAATTTATCATAAAATTATGACTATCCAAATTTGACAATTTCCACAACATCACCAAGTATGATCTTTTTTAATATTTCATTTTTTAACACACAAAATATAAGATCATACCACAATGGTAACATATTTATCCGTGTTTTTCTAGGATATTAAAATAAACTCATTAACATTATCATATATGATCCTATATCATATTTTTATTTGAATACAAATTGATCAATCATTAAGATATAATGACTGATTTATCTTTGCGGTTAAGAATTGAAAACACTCACTGAGTTCCATGTTCTCCCCATAATAACAAGATTTATCTATAATTCCATTAAATATAATAAAAAATAAAATACACAATGATTAATTGAATAATTTGGATCTTCCCTTCATCTTAATGTGAACAAAAATGCTGATATATTTTTTTAATGTCATTTATCTATTTCATCCTTTCTTCAAAATGTCACAAATGATCTTCAATTATGACTTGGGAATCATGGATATTATCTCTTCTTAAATTTATATGTATCTGAAACCTCTTTTTTTAGGATATTTTAATGATATTTTACCACCTATTGCAACATTTATATTATTAACGAAATTTTATTGGGATTTAATTATAATAGAAAAATCTTTAGGAGTTTGTCTAGCCATGTTTCACCTCAAACAAAGAACATTACCTTCATATGGTATATTTTATATTACTTTTTCACTAGACTTTTCTTGTTCTTCTTCAATTTTAGGCATTCAATAGAAATGTTATTTCTAGATAACTAACATATCATTATAAAATTTGGAATCAAGTTTATATTTATCACATGAATTATTATGAGTATAATACATCTTTTTATTTATTTTGGATGATTCACTTTTGTTCCTTTTATTAGATTTATAATCCAAGTACATATCAACCTTCCAACTAGAAAAGTTCTTGAGATAATTTTTTAACTACATATTCTTCATTAAAACGAAGAATGATTCTACATTATTAGTCAAATTATGTGGGCTTATGTGATTATCCGTTTTAGATACAATGCTGATATGATCGTGTAAAAATATTATGACCACAATCCTTTTCTAGATCACATTTATTTTATTTATTTCCAAATATATTTGATGTATATATATATTTTTCTTAGCATGTACATATTAGTTATTCATATTAGACATATTCCCCTATAACATGGTCTTAATTTATGATTTTTCATTTTAAGAAATATACCATCAATATAATGAACTTTCAATGAATCATTTATAGTAGAAACATTTACCAAAAAATCAAGATACTCTTATTTCTTCTGTAAAATGGTTTTGGGTTTTCATCATAAATTGTTGAGATCTTTGTGGGGAACTATCTTCCATTCTCATTTTTCCTAACCACCTAGGTCATGGTGGTAGTATTATAATCATTGTATTTCATCCATAAAATTACATGTTTTGTTTTACAACCTCCACTATTCATGATAACAACATTATAAAAAATATTACATGATTGTATGGATGACACCTATTTCATTACAGCTTCTTGAGATAGATCATTGAATAAAGTTACTATATTGTTATTATATGTTGGGGGCATTTTAAAATTAGAATCCACCAATGTTCATTGAGTAGAATAAATAAATTTCTCTTCCTTTCATGATGTCATATTGATCCTTATCATGATTGGAAAACTAAACTTCTAATTCAAGAAATGTTATATTGAGGTTGTTTTTATGATATCTGATCATAATCATCTTTTCTTTAAAAGACTTATTAATTTTTTAAACAACCTCTTCATGAAACATATGTTTTTGTAACAAATATTCAAGTTCCATGATATTTTTAATTTCACCTCCAATTTCAACTCCTTTATGTTGATGATCTTTATTAACACTACATCAGGTGCATAGATCTTTTCATCTGGTGAATTATGGACCCATTAATTCTCATAAACTATATTGAGCCCCTAATATTCAAAAATTCATGATATTATTTCAAGATCCAGAATTTTTACTATAAGGGCTTTAAATTGTTCAAGGATATATATAGATTTTAGAAATTTTTCATGTAAAGGGTCTTCCATTAATTTTGTTTTATACTCATTTTTAATGAACTCTTCCAACATGGTTTCGAATATCCAATATCTTATAGAGGATAAAAATTCTAGAAAATAATGAATCATATTCTTTAATGAATTAAATTAATAATAAAATTACATTTTTTACATCCAACTACTGTTTATATCATCATTCAAATAGTTTTTATATGAACTAGAACACACCACTTAATCACTTGAGTGTATTGATCCAATTGATGTAGAGAGAATGTTTTTCTTCTCTTTGGTGGAAAGTGGATATACTTTCTCTTCACCTCAAATGTATGATCTGTATTATTTGTTAACATAGAATATATAATTTAACTCTCCTTTATATGTTGATAATAGGGATCTCTTATTCAGATTTTACCTTTATTTATCTTTTTCATCATAGTCTTGGTTGAAATAGAATTATTCTTAGAGATAAGTGAATCTTCACAAAAAATTGAACTTCATTGTTAGGACATGCAAGATACTAAAATTTATATAATATAAAAACTTCAACATTGATAATACATTATAATTTAACTTTGACATAATACTAATTTATTGGACCACATTGAGATATACTCTATAGTGAGAGGGGGTGAATTAGTGTTGGGTAAATTTTATCCTTTTATAATTCTTACCATTTTTACCTCTTATATATATTTAAAACATGATTCTCCTTTTTAAATTTACATATATTATTGTTGTATATGAAATCAAGGAAAATATGGGACATGGTATTTTTTAAATGTTGACTACTAAAAATAGTATCTATTCCTTTCCATATATAGTGATTACTATTACATAGATTCTCCACTATAATAAGATACTAGATGTAGTAGTGTTTTGAGAAAACAATACATATCCAAGAATGAATACCTAATATTTCTCAGTGGAATGGAAAAAATTATCTTCGCTAGACTGTAACACCCCAAGATTCCACAATACGTTTCCCTTTGAATAATGCAATGGCGTGCATTGTATGCAACTTCGATATTCTAACACACCACAACCAATCAAACTAGCCGTTTTCTATAGTAATACCTAATTTTTAAAATTTTATAAATTCTATATCTCAAAATGGAATTCATTTTTGGATTCGGAATATCGAAATTAGCCTAGGGTGAAATTTTGGTACTTTTCGGATAACTTTCATATTTTGATGAATAGTGAAAATTGCTAAATTTTAATTAAAAACAACTTTTTTAATCAAAATAATTAATATTGATAAATTATGAATTTGAGTGGTTTTAAAGTATATTTAGAATATATTTTTACCATTTAATTCAATGTTTGTCATTGGACATAATTTCACAATTAAACCAGACATAAACAAGTGCGAATCTTTTGATAGTTATTATCTCTTAAAAACACGCTTTTTGTTTTAACAACGGGATTTTATTTTAAATTAATTTCTGCCACTTCTGTGTTTGGAATTTAAAAAAATGGAAACCATATTTGGAATCAGGATGTTCAAATTGTGTAAATAGGTAACTTTAATTTTTAGACATTTTGAATATTTACTTCGGTAAATATTTTATTTACCATGGTTAAAGGGTAAATCTGGTAAATAAGGGTTAAAAAATAATATTATAATAATAAAACAATTACCCTAAAACGTGTCCTAACCTTATTGGCTGATACATGTCCGACCATGGGCATCTTTGGGTCGATTTTGGGTCCCCATGGAGCCACTTGTAATTGATAGGGACACTTTATTTTAATTAAGTTAAAATGAATACAAAAATGACACAAGCATATATCTTTTAGAATCACGGTTGTTATATAGGGTTATATATGTTGT
Source organism: Viscum album (assembly GCA_963277665.1). Lineage (NCBI taxonomy): Eukaryota > Viridiplantae > Streptophyta > Magnoliopsida > Santalales > Viscaceae > Viscum > Viscum album. The sequence goes on from OY728162.1 coordinate 46,821,906, forward strand.
ATTTTCAACTATAAATATTAATTATAAATATAAAAAGTTTTACTAAATATTTATATTTTATTTATAATTTTAGACATTAAATAATTTAACTTATTTATGACACAATGCTGACAGAGTAATTTCTAAATTAAAGAAAAATTAGAATAATTGATATTGTAGATACCCAAATAAATATAATTTGAGACTTTTTATGAATTAAAATAATCTTCTAGGCTATATGACATGTTAGGGTGGATTTAATTAACTATTTTTGAAGTAATCAATCTGTTATGATTTTTACAAAAATAAATTATTGAATAGTTTCAAAATTGACATAAAAGAGTTTTTAAAACAAATATTATATTATTAATTGATATTAAATTACTAAAAAACTAAGGTTCGGCCACGAGACTTATATAATGATAGGTGTATCATTAATGGACCACTTCGGGGTCTCTTGGATGTATATATTAAGTTTATTAACCATATAATATAAAAATACAAAGATACATTGTAAAAGAGAAACTAATTAACTAAGAGTTAATACTTAATGATAAGGTTAATATAGTAACCCAAACCTGTCTAAATTATATTGGTTGAGTGTTTTTCGCCCTATCCCTACATTAAAATTTAAATAATCCAATTTGGATCCATTATAAACAGAATATGAATTTATTATAAAATAATATTTCTAGCTTTTCCAAAGGTGCCCCTCTCCCCTCTTATAAATGTGAACTCTCCCTTATCATTAACTCACACCATCAAAGCCTTTTGGTTCGGAAAAACTCTGCCCAAATAATATCTCAACTTACCTCACTACAACCTATAGGCCTTAGTTTGGTTATAAATCCAACCTAAGATCCATTTTGATCGAATCAAAAGGAAGAACCCGAAGAAGAGGTAATGATTTCACCACCCTTTTTCATGTTCCTTTCTTCATCCACTTCTTCTTTCTTTGTTATTTACAACATAATATAATAACCCCAATATATTATATATACTGTGATGTTATTATAAATAGTGAATAACCATATTCAGTATTCTATCCATCCTTTGAATAACATGTCACCATACGTGTGTACGTACGACTTACTGTCTCCACGTCGTGGTGTAATTGTTATTCAATAAATTATTATTTTGATGGGTATAATAATGATGTGTAATTAATGTAAATAATAAATATAACATTATAATTATTCTTTCTATATGATATACCATCCAATTATATATTATTTTAACATCAAAAGAATGATATTGTCGCCCGTGCGTACGTACGGACTACCGTCTCCACGACCGCGATGAGATTCATTCTCCATCGTATCCATTCAAGTATAATTATCATTTGATTATTTAAAAATAAATTTTAAGGACTTGTTATCATTCTGGATAAGAATAAGATATAAACTATCAATGACAAACATGGCTTACATAACAAACATATAAAAGAAAACGAGTAAGTTAACACCCGAAACAATGATAATACTATGATATTATTAACAAATCAATGTTAAAAGATCATATATGATATCATATTAATGTAAATTATTCTTTTATAATTAATTAAAAAATATTTCACCATTATACAAGAGGTTAACCTACCATCGACCAAGGAAAAATTACAAAGTAAGGGGTTTCTTATCTCACTTTTAATTCTGTGAGAATTCCATTGTTCACCACTTATTTATTGCATGTGGTGTGTGTACTGCCCATGATTGTATTCATTGGGTAATATAATTTAATTTATGGGTATTTACATCATCATTTTATGATCCTTCTTTCATGGGTGCATGTTTCATAAGTTACCAAATGAATAAGGGAATATGAAATTTCATTTTCCAGTCATTCGGCTTTACGCATACTTCATTGATTATTTTACTCCAAGATTATGTGTGGAATCACTATTCATTTGATTATGTGATAATTTCCACTCCCCTTTCTATGGATATAATTTTGATACACATAATCACTCCATTGATAATTTCTCAAGTCATCGATATGAATTTGATAAGAGTAATTTTAACTCATTCTCCATTTGTTGAGATAAACATCCAATACATTGGTGTTGTTTTTACAAGATTATGTGTGAATGTCCTTTGATTGTTTTACACTGAATATCCAATCATATTTAGTGTATTTATAGTTGTCACACATAACTATGTCTTTGATTTATCTTTAACCTAAGGATACATCCTTTGTGATAGATTTCATCTCAATTTACATTCTATTGAGACTTCTTTGTTGTTATACACCAAATCACTTTTATGTGGTGTATATAATGTACTTTGACATAGTATATCATGAATCCCTTTATTCTCATGATATTAAAAAGTTTTGATTACCTCATTTATTTTTATTCAAGTGTCTCTTTTTTGGTTAGAAACTCTAACTAAAATATCATTTTTAAATGTTTTAACGACTTATTCTTCTAAATCTTGTTCATTAATGTCGATGTTTTAAAAATGGTTTTAAGAATTTATTTATATGGACATTAAAGTTTTAAAATTAAAACTCCTTTTAAAATTTTCAATGTGGTGTGGGTTCACTTTGATTCTAAAATCTATTTTAAATGGATTCTTGACAAATAGTGTGACTTTTAAATGATTTCAAGGAAAATGGGGATATTTCACTCTAATAGTTTTGATTATTATTTTAATCTATGTCAATATCCTTCATCATTCTCGATTGAGGTTAATATGATACAATACAATCTTCCATATTGTATCTAATGAGTTATGTTTGACTGTGGATGTGCTATTTTTATACCATTCATGGTTTGTGGATAAAGTATTGACATTTCGTATGCTAGTTTTAATACGAATGTTTATGTTATGTTTAAAACATTTCATATGAGGAATGCCTTGGACATAGTAAGTGATGGGTGGAGCCCGCTATAGATCCTCGATGCATCGGTAGGACTCATGAGATAAAATAATGTCTTGGCACAAGGCCTTGACAAAATCTTATTTGTAGTCTTGGCATGAGGCATTGGCTATGTGGTTATGAAAGTCTAGCATTATGCATTCCATCATTATGAAAGTGGTTATTGATATTTCATGTGATTGTTCGACTAGTAGAATATCCATGTGAATAAGTAAATGGCATTATTTCATTTTATCTTTGCCGTATAATGAGGAAGTTCACGTTTAAAAGGCTTTTGTTTTAGTTATAAATTGCATTAAGTGTGTATGCTTATCTATGAAAGCTTCTACTATATTGTTATCCTTACTGAGCATCTGACCTCACCACTTTCAATGTTTTATTTTTCCCAGGATGTGAAGAATTAATTTATGAGTGACCTGCAGGGATAGTATGAGGGGATATGAAGACAAGATGTTGTTGTAGTTTTTTTACATTATGATGTAATGTAAGACTTATGAATATATCTAGTGTTTCCTAGACTACTAAACTAATCAGTCTTTCGAGACTTGGTCCTTTGTGATCATGCCAATGTTATGTAATAATGCACCGACTCTAGGTAACTGGGGTCAGGGAATTACAGTTGGTATCAGAGGAAGTTTAGTACAAGCCTTGGAAGCTAGATTTAGATAAACCTTGATTAGAGCACGTAGAACTAAGATGAACCTTGAGGATTAGTATAGAAGAACTTCCTAGAATTTTGTTATTGTATTTATTTTGTGAGTTTTTCGGGCTATACACCCCTATCTGGATACAAGAAGGTAGAGGCGGCTCTGGCATAGATGTACCTATGGGTAAAACCCAAAAACACCACTTTGAGCTAGACTCGAACGGGAACTGGTGCATGACAACGAGCCTTGATGCACTCTTGGTTACGGCACTCCTGGGGGATATACTTTGGTAAATTCACAGGATTAGTATGAACAAGGGAATACCAAAAATTCTCATAAGAATATATTTCGGAAAATAGATAGTGGATAACCTAGATTTTAATATAGGGTACACCAAGTTAGGATATATTGTTCAATTACAAGATTATCCTATTATGTATATATTTTTTACATTCTTATTAGATAAGTATTCAAAAAACATAATTGTATTTTCTTTTTGTTAGTTGAAACATGGAGGGAGAAAGATCACAAACAACTCTTCTCTCTCTTCCTGAATAACTACTTACAATTATTATCCAGAACTCATGCGCAGACGATGTTGAAACTTTTTTAAATGTCCAAGTTACATGGAAACAACTTTATGAGACATCCAATACCTCTATAATTGCACGATTCTTTCAAGGATCAAGTACCGACTATGGGATAATGTTGCGCTCTCCACTTTCTTACCATGCTAAGCGTGGGAATTACCATTAGGGTCTTTTCAAATTATTCTCTTTATCACAAAATTACGATGCACAGAATGGTTTTCTAGATGCTGCAGAAGATGGAGACCTTCGAGCAGCCTATATGTATCAAATTATATATTTATGTCTTTTGGGATATACAAAAACTGATTTACCAAAACCTTATTTTGAAATATTTAAAGATGAATCAATTAGAGTTTTTCTAAAAAAAACATATTAAAGATGATGTCTCAAAATTATATATAAGAAATACCTATTTTTTTATGATGCATCGATGCTTCCATAAATAAAATCCAAGACGGATGAGGAGTTTTTTTGGTAAAGGAAGCAGATGATTTTGAAAAATTCTTGAGGTACAATTGTGACACATGAACGCATTCTACCAAAAGGAAAATCCGCCTAGTCTCTCTAGAGTTCATGTTTTGATCCACATATCTCTAGTGACAAACTACATGCCTGAACCAACGCATGTACTCACCTATGAAGAATTAGAACTGGAACCCGATCTATATTATTATGGAGAGCCTATCATTATTCTTCATACCAAAGATCAAGTGTTGAGAAACCGGATGACTCGTCTTGTAAAAGTTCTATGGAAAAATCATAAGATGGAAGAGGCAATGTGGGAACCCGAGGAACATATGATGAAGAACCTATATAGAAATAAATGGATGGTGAATTGTTTAAAAGTGTTAGTGCTCTTTATTGATGGGATTACATTGGAATAATTTTCTTCTGTATGTGTAAACATGAAATTTATCATGTGAAAATGATATTTGAGGAAGAATTATCTTTTATGTTGTGGATATAGTTATAAATAACCATTTGGTCTTATATGATCGTTGGGTTGGAAAAAATTATAAGTTATTATAATTTGGGATGAATATGAAAGGTATGAGATAATATTTGTGGTTAAATTATGTTATGGTTATTTTGAGGAATTTATCTCATTTTGGTAATATTATAAAATATAGTTTTCGAAAAAGGACAACACGCAGACCGTGTGACAACCCGTCATGTCGGACAAAGCTGTGGGAATTGAACCCACAACCAAAGTGCGATTGGGATTTATCACCTAACAATGGACTATGTGAAGTCCCTGGTTAGTGTGACTATTATTTATAGTTAAATGATTTTATTGACCATTAATAATTTGATTTAGGATCTTATGTCTTATCAAATGAATACCCTTAGTATAGGAAAATGATTTTGTAATTAAGTGATATATGTTATTTTGGAAGTTGTTCTCTTTGTTATGTGGAAAATAGAATAGTATAGGATTTCATTTGAGGAGTTATGGTGGATTTTTATCTATGTTATTATTGTGGATTTAGAGTGATTTGGGTTGTTTATGGAAATGATTAGGTTAATTACTTCTATGTATGAAACTTTAAGAGTAATTAATTTCATTTGGAGATACAATTTAATGTGGAAGACTACATTCTTATAAGTTTTGAGTTTCAATATTAGTTTGGATTACATGGAAGGATTTTAGGGACAATTGATTATTCAATGGTATTAATTTATCTTTGGGGTATTGATGGTTTAATTTTAGAAATTAAGATTAGTTATTTTTTCCTCTAATGGAATATCCATTTGGGGGGTCATCAGATATTATACTAACCATTTTGGTTTTGATTAATCTTTAAAGACAAGATAAATATATATTTTATCCTACATGGATCGTGTATTTATATAGAAGTTTATTCTAGCTCTTCCATTGTTACCATGTCTTCTTGAATACTCATTGTTCAAAAAAATGAGTTAGTGGTAAAAAGTTATTAATGAATGAAGATCTACTTAAAAAGTAAGTATATATCTTTATTTTCTTAGTCAATATCATAAATGAATTCCTTAACCTTATGTAATGTAACTTAAAACAAAAAAATGTTGTTCGTTTACTTTTCCTACTGGGAGACTAAGGACCATTTTTCCCAACACAAGTTTGTGATTTTCTTATTGTTAACTTTCTCCTGATCATGTTTTCTATCCCTCTCCATTAGAACTGAACACTTAGTTTATCATCCATATCCATGTTTTCTTACATGGAATCCTAGTATGGGTTATCTTGGGTGACCTTTATACCTCTCTTCCTTTCTTTTAAAGTGATAGTTTTATTAACTCTTTTTTCGATATGGGACTTTCCATTATATTATCAAGCCCACTTTTAAAAAAATTGCAAGGACGCAATATATTGAAGGATGTGAGAATGTAACACCCCAAGATTCCACAGTATATTTCCCTTTGAATAATGCAATGGCATGCATTGTACGCAACATTGAGATTCTAACACACCACAACCAATCAAACTAGACGTTATGAAATGTAATACCAAATTTTTGAAAGTTTAAATATTCTATATCTCAAAATTGACTTCATTTTTGGATTTGGAATATCAAAATTATCCTAGGGTGAAATTTTGGTACTTTTTCGGATAACATTCATATTTTGACGAATAGTGAAAATTACTAAAATTTCATTAAAACAACTTTTTTAATAAAAATAATTAATATTGATAAATTATGAATTTGAGTGGTTTTAAGGTATATTTAGAATATATTTTTACCATTTAATTCAATGTTTGTCATTGGACATAATTTCACAATTAAACCAGACATAAACAAGTGCCAATCTTTTGATAGTTATTATCTTTTAAAAACACGCTTTTTGTTTTAACAACGAGAATTAATTTTAAATTAATTTCTGCCACTTATGTGTTTTGAATTTGGAAAAATGGATTCCATATTTGGAATCAGTATGTTCAAATTTTTCAAATAGGTATCTTTTATTTTTATACATTTTGAATATTTACTTCGGTACATATTTTATTTACCATGGTTAAAGGATAAATCCGGTAAATAAGGGTTAAAAAATAATATTATAATAATTAACAAATTACACTAAAACGTGTCCTAATATTATTTGTTGATACATTTCCGTCCATGGTCATCTTTGGGTCGATTTTGGGACCCCATGGAGCCACTTGTAAGTGATAGGGACACTTTATTTTAATTAAGTTAAAATGAATACACAATTGACAAAAGCATATATCTTTTAGAAAAATAGTTGTTACATAGGGGTATATATGTTTTATTTTCTACTATAAATATTAATTAGAAATATAAAACGTTTTCCTACATTATTATATTTTATTTATAATTTTTAGACATTATATAATTTATTTTATTTATGACACACTGGTGATGTAGTAATTTAAAAATTAATGAAAAATTAGAATAATTGATATTGTAGTTACCCAAATAAATAAAATTTTACACTTTTTATGAATTAAACTAATTTATAGGATAATATAACATTTTAAGGTTTGTTTAATTAAATGTTTTATAAGTAATAATTCTGTTATGATTTTTACAAAAATCAATTATTGAATAGTGTCAAAATTGACATAAAAGAGTTTTTAAAACAAATATTATATAATTAATTGATATTAAATTACTAAAATTATAAGGTTCTTCTAAGAGACTTATATCATGATAGGTTTATCATTAAGGGACCACTTGGGGGTCTCTTGGATGTATATATTATGTTTATTAGCAATATAATATAAAAATACAAAGAGACATTGTAAAAGTGAAACTAATTAACTAAGAGTAGATACTTAATGATAAGGTTAATATAGTAACCCAAACCTGTCTAAATTCTATTTGTTGAGTGGTTTTAGACCTATCCACAACTTAAAATTTAAATAATCCACTCTGTAGAGATTAGAAATAGAATATGAATTTATTATAAAATAATATTTCTAGCTTTTCCAAAGGTGCCCCTCATCCCTCTTATAAAAGGGAACTCTCCCTTTTCATTAAATCACACCTTCAAAGCCTTTTGGTTCGGCCAAACACTGCCCAAATACTCTCTAAACTTCCCTCACTACAACCTAGAGGCATTAGTTTGATAATAAAACCAACTTATGCTCCCTTTTGATCAAATCAAAAGGAATAACTCGAATAAGAGGTAATGATTTCACCACCCTTTTTCAAGTTCCTTTCTTCTTCCACTTCTTCTTTCTTTGTTATTACCATTCTAAAGTAATAACCCCAGTATTTTATATATACTGTGATGTTATTATAAATATGGTACTACCATATTCAGTATTCTATCCATCCTTTTAATAACATTTCACTATACGTGCGTACGTACGGCTTACCGTCTCCACGTCGTGGTGTAATTGTTATTCAATAAATTATTATTTGGATGGGTATAATAATGATGTGTAATTCATGTAAATAATAAATATAACAAGATAATTACTCTATATATATGATATACCATCCAATTATATATTATTTTAACATCAAAAGAATGATATTGTCGCTCGTGCATACGTACGGACTACCGTCTCCACGAACGTGATGAGATTCATTCTCCATCGTATCCATTCAAGTATAATTATCATTTGATTATTTAAAAATAATGTTTATGGACTTGATAAAAATCTGGATATGAATAAGATACAACCTATCAATGAAAAACATGGCTTACGCAACAAAACATATAAAAGAAAACGAGTAAGTGAACACCCGAAACAACGACAATACTAAGATATTATTAACAAATCAATGTTAAATGATCATATATGATATCATATTAATGTAAATGATTCTTATATAATTAAATAACAATTATTTAACCATTATACAAGAGGTTAACCTACCATCGACCAAGGAAAAAGTACAATGTAAGGGGTTTCTTATCTCACTTTTAATTCTGTGAGAATTCCATTGTTCACCACTTATTTATTGCATGTGGTGTGTGTACTACCCATGATTGTATTAATTGTGTAATATACCTTAATTTATGGATATTTACATCATCATTATATGATCCTTCTTTCATGGTTGGATGTTTCATATGTTACCAAATGAATAAGGGAATTTGAAATTTCAATTTCCAGTCATTCGGCTTTATGAATACTTCATTGATTATTTTACTCCAAGATTATGTGAGGAATCACTATTCATTTGATTATGTCATAATTTACACTCCCCTTTCTGTGGATAAAATTTTGATACACATAATCACTCCATTGATAATTTCTCAAGTCATCCATATGAATTTGATAAGAGTAATTTTCACTCATTCTCCATTTGTTGAGTTAAACATCCAATACATTGGTGTTGTTTTTACAAGATTATGTGTGAATGTACTTTGATTTTTATACATTGAATATCCAAAAATATTTAGTGTATATATATTTTTTACACATAACTGTGTATTTTATTTATCCTTAACCTAAGTATACAACCTTTATGAGAGATTTCATCTCAATTTACATTCTACTGAGACTTCTTTGTTGTTATACACCAAATCAATTTTATGTGGTGTATATAATGTACTTTGACATAGTATATCCTGAATGCCTTTATTCTCATGATATTACAATGTTTTGATTACCTCTATTTTTTTTATTCCAGTGTCCCTCTTTTGGTTAGAAACTCTAACTAAAATATCATTTTTAAATGTTTTAAAGACTTATTATTCTAAATCTTGCTCATTAATGTCCATGTTTTAAAAATAGTTTTAAGGATTTATTTATATGGACATTAAAGTTTTAAAATTAAAACTCCTTTTAAAAGTTTCAAGGTGGTATGGGACACATTGATTCGAAAATCTATTTTAAATGGATTCTTGACAAACAGTGTGACTTTTAAATGATTTCAAGAAAAAGGGGGATATTTCACCCTAATTGTTTTGATTATTATTTTCATCTATGTCAATATCCTTCATCATTTTCGATTGAGGTTAATATGATACAATACAATATTCCATATTGTATCGAACGAGTTATGTTTGACTGTGGGTGTGCTATTTTTGTACCATTCATGGTTTGTGGATAATGTATTAACATTTCGTATGCTAGTCTTAATACGAATGTTTATGTTATGTTTAACACTTTTCATATAAGGAATGCATTGGACTTCGTATGTGTTGGTTGGAGCCCTCTTTAGCTCCTAGATGCATAGGTAGGTCTCATGAGACAAAATAGTATCTTGGCACAAGGCCTTGACAAAATCTTATTTGTAGTCTTGGCACGAGGCCTTGGATATGTGGTTATGATAGTCTGGCATTATGCATTACATCATTATGAAAGTGGTTATTGATATTGCATGTGATTGTTCAACTAGTAGAATATCCATGTGAATAAGTAAATGGAATTATTTCATTTTATCTTTTCTATATAATGCAGAAGTTCATGTTTAAAAGGATTTTGTTTTAGTTATAAATTTCTTTAAGTGTTTATTCTTATCTATGAAGGATTCTGCTATATTGTTATCCTTAATGAGCATCTGAGCTCACCCATTTCAATGTTTTATTTTTCCCAGGATGTGATGAAGTAATTTATGAGTGACCCACAGGGATAGTATGAGGGGATATGAAGACAATATGTTGTTGTAGTTTTTTTACCTTATGATGTAATGTCAGACTTATGAATATATCTAGTGTTTCCAAGACTACTAAACTAATCGGTATTTCGAGACTTGATCCTTTGTGATCATGAAAATGTTTTGTAATAATGCACAGACTCTAGGTAACTGGGGTCGGGGCATTACATAGATCATTGAAAACTTCATAATACTTCCAGCTTCTTACCCGGTCAATATATTTCATCTGAACACAATTTTTATCATCTTTGTATGATCTTTTGTATCAATAAAATTCCTCCACCATATGAGACTTATATTGGATTTCATATTGCGTATTGGTTCTTCTCTTCCCAATATTCTTCCTTGGACAATAGTATATATTAACTCTTCTTTTCCACAGTATTAAACTGAAAGTTACACTTCATATTTCTTCTAGATATTTTCCAGCTGATTTATCCTTCTTCCTAACACTGTTCGTCCAATTCCAGGTGACAGTAAAAAATTTATCTAGTATCTCAATGAACATTTAATTAATCTTCTTACCTAAATTAAAACAAATTTATAGCTTCAAAAACTTTTTATCTTCTTCAGGCTTAATGAGATAAATTTGAGTATGGATTGAAATTTCATACTTCATCGATAAATAATATAAAAAAATTTATTTTATTGGTTCTTCAATATTATTCTTGGTAATGGATATCTTTGTTCAACTGAATCAGAATGAACATTAAAAATTATTTTATTAAGGAGTTTCCATTCACTATATGAAATGTATTTTAGCATAAAATAATATATTACCCTTAATTATTTCATGCGTTGTTTCAATATTTTCTTAATTACTTCTTCAATAAATTCCTTTTATTCTTCATGTATGCTTATATATACACAATTTATGTTCTCTTCAATCTGTTATACATGATTAAATGTGCAATGTGTCATACATGTATTATTCTTCATGTTCTTTTGTTTATGCATAACATTTACTACCTTCTCTTACAATTTGTACATGTGTGTATGCAGAACATCTCCCTCATCCAACAACTAAATATTACATAAACTATATTCTTAATTCTTTTAACTATTTTAGGTGAATGATTTATTATTTTTGAATGATTTTTTACTTCACTAAATATTTATTCATGAAAAATAAAGTGCATAGTCTCTTGGTTAAGAGTGCTTTGAGAAACCCTGTGTATAGGATGAATCTATGCATCCTATCTCTGCATTACCGAATGAGTTTCATGAAAAAAGGATGATCATCACATTATATTATACATAAAAGAAATATCACCTAATAGATACTCTATTTTATAAAAAAATGAGAGTTTTCAGAAAAAAAAAATGGGAGGAAACAACATATATTGGTCGTCTACGCTCTACTTTTATAAGATAGTTTCAGGAGATTATTATTATTCCTTAAATTATAAAGAATACATTAAAATATGTTGTGTCAATCAATATTTTTGAATTCTTGAAGATATGAGAACTTTAATTCATTGAATTTGGGTTTAGTGATGCTGAAAACCAAGGTGTCTTCTAATCAGTGGATACTTCTACGATTGCCTATTCATACTAAGGTGCATGAAAAATAAATCACATACCACATCTCAAACATTGTAATTGTTTTGAATGAATGGATATTGAACTATAATATCTTGTTCAATCTTGTAAAAGGATCCATTTTTTGAATAGTAACTTTCAGGTAAGAAGTATATTCCATGAACGGTTTATCATCATTTTCATCCCAGTAGTTCATTTATTCAAGCTCACCTTCATATATGCATGATTTCAGAAGTTAAAATACACCATGGACTAGAAATACCCCACATATACATTTTCCTTCTGGAAACCTCCATGAGATCCATGTGCACCCACCAGTGCACTCCTTATCTGATCTATCCTCTCCCTCACTACTTTCATCATGGCCCTAATAAGTAAACCTACCTATCACATGGTTGACCCCTGGTCCCTCATGTGATTCACCCCTAGTCTCGCATGTGGTTGAGGTGGGTCCCTTTTGTGATTATTATTGGCCATAAATTATTATGTACACTTCCATAAAAAGATTTATCCAATATGAATTGAATTCTAAACCTACAAAAAATGATTCTTCACACAGAATTAAGTTAAAATATATATCATATTTTAATTTTTTTCATGGCCTTCAGTATTATTCTATAACTATCTTCTTAAAATTCAGGAAAAATGTATTTCATTAAAAATACTTAGGTAATAACGAAATATTTCATGGTCTTCTTCTACATGTTGAAAACAATGTGTCTCCAATGACATGAGTCCATGAGATATATAACAATTCATCAATCATCATAATTAAACACAAAGTATTTTAAAGAAATTTCTTAATGTAATAATATTTGAATTATTTCATTCTTCTTAATCCATTTATCCGAGCTAAATTCACTACTTTATCAATCATGGATATCTTGAATACATTAGCAAAAAATCATGAAATGTATTTATTTAAATATTATTCAATATATTGACATCAATAAAATAGATTGTTATTTTTTTGAACACCATTGAAAACCAATAAAAACATTGAAAAAAATACAAATCATACAATAAATGTTCCATAAATTAATTTTTTGGTTGGAATCTAGTGATTTAGTTGTCATCTGTGTGTGTATCATGAAAGAATCATCATATGATGTTCAGTTAATTATTAATTTCTTATAGACCTCCAAAAGTAGACTAAAATTATATGTAGATCATCAATGACGATATGTACTTATTCAAGTTGTATAATAAATAATTATTAGGGTATTATAATGGGTGTTACATCACCATATTTAGAATATATGAATGATAGAGACAAATTACATTTTTTATTTTGAGATTTTGTAGAGGTTCAGTATGGTGGATTGTAGTTTGGCCCTTACACAATGTTTCAGTTCCATACACGAAAATTTTCACGTGTCATAGATATTTCAGTATTAACCTAACCGATCACATGTGTTAAAAATATATGGAATTGATCTTGATATTAATGCATCTTTAGGGGAGCATCTGGTTCACATTGTGAGTCAGATAAAAATGTTCATATGGGAAGATGATTCCTCTAGTAATAGTGTTATGAAAGGAATATTGTATTAGGGAAAAGCGGTGGGAGAATGTGATAGATATATAAACTCAGTGGCATGAGTTTATAAGCATTAATTCAAAAAATGTAAGATATGTGATAAGATGTAATGTGTTGTATATATTTTCAAATCCATTGAATAACATATGACTTTTTTTATCCTTGTGATAGTTATGTTTGGTTTGGAATGTGTGAAATGGTTCTTAGTGACATTAATGGTGGGTTTAAGTATTTTTTTGGTGAACACAGGTTATACCATGATATTGTCAGAGCTACATTTCAACTCAGGACCCTATGTGTAAAACATGAAGATCAACATGCATAGGTTGGGCGTGGTCATTAGCATAGAGTATGGGAAGTCTCCATGCGGACTAGGCCAACATTTCCTCCCTATGTCATGGTAGAGGCCCAAATTGGTGTAAAATGGGCAATGGAATCCTACTACATCATGGTCTTCCATTATGGTAAATATCATGGGAATGGTGTGATTAGATACACCAACTTCATTTTATAAACCTCTACATCATGATGTTGGTAGTTTCAGATTTTTGAAATGGATGAAATGATATGTTTTTACTCTGGGGATGTTTTTCCTATTGATTATTATTTTGTTTGGTCTTAATGGGAGATTTTTAATGAATCATTTACTCAGATTATTCTCTAAAAATCCATTTTTATTACTCATTTTGTTATTTTTTACAGATGAATATGATTCTAGGGGAGATCTAGATGATGTATCTTGGTTCAACTGAATACCTTTGATGATCCCTCTCCTATGGATCTATTTAGGTTTATATAGTTTGTACATTTAGACAGGAGGATCCCTATTTACCATTTTATTATGGATCTCATTCGTTTTTTTGAAACACCCAATGTTCGAGGTGGGTGGACCCATGACATCCCTTGATGATTTTTTGTTTTTTCTCTTATATGAGTGATGTGCAGCCTTCAGACATAATGCATTCAAGCCACCTTTTATTTTTTAATTGATTTTTTACCTTGAAATAAATGTAGTAGACAATCCCATAGACACTATACAGCTTGTTGGAACATAAATACCAGGACATCGGTCACCGATTAAAATTCATCATCATATGAAAATTAAAAATGAATTCAATTTTTTACTCTATGAGTGCCTTGTACTACCTAATGTCTAGTGGAACATTCCATGATTTTTTTAATAGGTACGTGTAAGGCCAAATATTTATTAAAACCAAAAATAACCTCTTATCTTATAGGGAAGAGGGGTCCCATAATATTACCCAAAGGCCATGTATGCACTATATCTATGTAATCCCTAAATTCCATGTTGTCATTATTATTACTCGGGGACCTTGACATAATTTCAAGGAACTAGTAAGTCTATATTGATATTATTATTTTTTGGGAACATGACATAATTCAAAGGATTTTTTATTCTAGTGTTGTGAATATTTTTATTGAGTTAACGTGATGTGATTCCATGTATTTTGTGTTCCTGTATAATTATAAAGGGGGATATCATTTTGGGGATAACTATAGCTAGCATTGGCCGAAGTAGCTATGGTTGACCCTAGGTGCAACCTTGAACCCAAGGATCGATGATATATTTGTTTATAATTTCTATAACACACATTATTTCTTTACATTAGAATCTATATATACATCAATTGGACTTGATATGACTTAGTAACAATTAGTGGTGAACTACTATGTTTTTCTCTAAACTTACTTATATCTCATTTTATACCTATGAATATTTCACAGTTATAAGTCAAGGTAAGTGTTAGGCCTCTATGTTTGATGGTTCAACAAGTGTTTCTAGATTTGATCTTGCATGGTGGGACTAAGGATTACCTCAGAATGAGTTGGTTTTATCATTTTCTTGGATTACCTGTCTTATTTTTCTAGTTTCACAGATGAATTTATTTATTTCATCCTGGTTATACAATTTGGATTATTTGGAGCCATCTTTTATATATAAATGTTATGGTATGTGATGAATGTTATTGTTATGATTTTAATCATTACTTAAACTATTAATAGAGGGTATAATCTCCCAATGTATCATCTTAGACCCCCACTGTAGAGACCCGTATATTGACGTACATTGACATTACATTACATTTGCCGAAAACTTAGTACATAACAAAAACACACACACAAGGATCGTAATAGTTTAGTGTCTTTGGAAAATCGGAATATAATCTCCTAATCATGGTGAAAGATCTTCAACATCTCCCATAAAGATCTTTATTTTTTTTCCTAAAACCTTTCTTTATATCCTGGGGAAAAGAAAACATAAAAGGGTGAGCTCAAATGCTCAGTAAGGGTAATCAAAAGAAATATCAATCACATCATATTCATAAAAACATAACTTTTGGAAATCTTAACCTGCAAAAGAGAGCATAATTTCATAACATGGGATAAATCATGGCCGTGAAATGTAATGACAATAATCATAACATAAAACATGAAACTTTGTGGCATACACACATAATCATAGAGAATCATTTCTTGTTAGTCAAGACTCATTGCCAAGACTATCTTAGTGGACAAAGTCCCTTTCTGAACTGAGTCACCCTCGTTTCAGTCCTGTTTCAATGAACCGGTATAACCTACCATTCCAGCCCTGTCTATCTCATGAGATATAAAATCTTTACCCAATGCATTGGAGGGAGATATAGGTCCCACCCATCTCATAATGATACCATTCTTATGTGTTCCACAAAATCATAAATCATACATCATTGCATAACCCATGTAATAATAATGGGAATCTTTAAACATCGTGAAATCATAAAACAATTCATATAAGGTAAAAGATAAAAATATTTCCATCACAACATAATCAAATCCATGTAATAATAGGGATAGAAACAGAACCCTATGTTATCTTCGATGGAAAACAATTTTGATAAAACACTTGGAATGAATTTTTGAGGAAAATATCCTTTCTTCTTCAAAATCAATTTCTTTTCACAAAACGTCATGCAATTTTAAAAGAATGATATTTTATTGAAAATAGTCATGAAATTTTTTAGAGGAAGCTTCATGAAAATAAGGATTTATAAAACCATAAAAATTCGTTCGTGCCGTATATGTTAAAAAAAACATTCTTCGTACTTTTGTCGGAAAAGTCAAAAAGTACCTCCTACGAAAAACGAAAAAAGATTCCTTTCATATCTTTTACTAAAAACTCACAAAAGGGTAAAATAGGTTTTAAAAAATTGTAGGTGGATGGAAATATTATTACATATTGAGGGAACATGGATGTGGATGAGAAAATACACCCCAGTAAATACCAAAGTATAAATAATCTCGGATAAAAATGAGATTGTGATATTTCCCTTACCTTAGGTCCGATTTGACTCGTAAGTGTCCGAACCTCCTGTATAATGATTTAAATAATTTCATTGACTTATTACAGAATCATATTCATTGTTATTATATCATATATGGTTCACTTATGACTTTATATTACCCGTTCTTTTGTAAATTCATGTTAAAGTAGCGTTTTGGGTAAAATCGTCTCATTTGTCGTTCGTGTTTTAACTTGTAATTATTCATATGATTACATAGATCATTATTACTTACATATAGAATATAAAACATGATTTATATATAATATATATTCAGAATATACATATATATAATGGATCAATAAATGGAATGAAATACACCGTTCATGGAGACAGTAGGCCGTACGTACGCATGAACGCTGTTTTCGTTTCCTTATTGAATTGAGTGGAATTAAGTAGATGACATACATCTATATAAAAATAAATCTAGTAGCTTTATAATGTAATATATTTCATTATTATTGCTTATATATACTTTATAATCATTCTTAAATGGTTAACATGGAGAATGAATCTCATCGCGTCGTGGAGACGGTAGTCCGTACGTACGCACGAGCGATGATATCATTTCCATAATTATTGAATTGAATTGGAGTGGATGATACAATATATCAGAATCATTATGATGTTATAATAACTATGTATAGTTATTATTTACACCATAATACCCATCCATGTAAGGTGTTGGTGGAAAAACAGATTACACCACGGCGTGGAGACGGTATTCCGTACGTACGCACGCGCGGTGATTTTGTTTTCCGTAGGATGGATAGATGGTGAAATAGGGTTGTTTCATACTTATAATAAAATATCAGTATATGAGTGATACTGATGTTATTACTTCATAATGAAAAAACATAAGAAGAAGAAGTGGAAGAAGAAATAAAGTTGAAAGAATCAGTAATGGAAATTACCTCTTCTTTAAAGCGCCTCTTTGAGACCTCCTCTTAAGGCACTAAAATTGGTCTTTGAGGAAGACCAGAACCTCTAGGATGTTGCTAGGGAAGTGGAGAGGATAATTTTTCAGGATTTGGCCGAGCTTGAAGGTTCAAAGTTGTGTGCGGAAGAGAGGGAGGAGGTGCCCTTTTATAAGGGAGGAGAGGGGCACCTTTGGAATAACTAAAAATATTATTTTATTATAAAGTAATGTTCGGTTTTAAATAGCATTAAATTGATTTATTTAGAGGCTAAGGTGGGGATGGGTCGAAATCCTCTCATCCAATAGAATTTATACATGTTTAAGTTCCTATTTAAATCTTATCATTTAGATTTAACATTAAGTTAAATAATTTTACTTTTACCGTGTCTTCTTGTGTTATTACACTATAAGGTTAATAAACTTAATATAAGATGCCAAACGAACCCCAAGTTGTTTATTATTATTACATATAACATTATCTAAGTCATTTGGCCGAACCTTAGATTTTTAGGGTCAATTAATAATATAATATTTGTTTTAAAAACTATTTTATGTCAATTTTGACACTATTTAGTAATTGATTTTTGTGGAAATCATAACAGAATGATAAGTTCGAACAAAGTTAATTAAATAAATACTAACATGTCATATTAACCAAAAAAATTAGTGGAATTCATAAAAAGTCTTAAATTACATTTATTTTGGTATTTATAACATCAATTATGTCAACATTTCATTAATAAAATAATTACTGCATCATCTTTGTGTCATAAATAAATTAAATTATTTGATGTCTAAAAATTAAAAATAAAATACCATTATGTAGGAAATCTTTTTATCTTTCTAATGAATATTTAAAATAGAATTTATCTTATGTATAACCCTATATTAAAAATGTTTTAGAAAATAAACTTTTATTTTAACTCTTTTAACCCTTCTTTAACTAAATTAATAATAAATGTCCTAATCTAATCCAAGTGGGCCTAAATGGTCATATTTTATTCCTAAGTTTGTTTTTGGTCGAATTACACTTGTCCAATAGAATTAGGACATGTGTTAGGGTAATAATAATATCATTTCTACCCATAATTACCCTATTTACTATTAACCGTGGTAAAAAGAATAAAAAGTTACTATTCACCAAAAAAATTACTTTCATCTCAATGTACCACATTTTACTTACTGAAATCAACCGTGTCTCTCAGATTTTTGAAATTCCACTCACATAAGCGGTAAAATTATGTTTTCTGAAAAATTCATTTTTTTAACTAACACTTAGTGGTTTCACTATTCATCCAAAACTGAAAGTTTTCAGAAAAATGCCAAACATTAATCCTAAGCTATATTTGATATTATGAACTCAAAAATAATTTCTATTTTACCAAATTCAAAACATATTAGTTGCATTAAATAATTTAAAAATTAATTCCTGTCGTCAAAACAAATAGCATGTTCTTAAGAGATAATAACTATCAAAAGATTGACACTTGTTTATGTCTGGTTTAAATGTGAAATTACATCCAATGACCAACATTGTATTAAATTGTAAAAATATATTCTAAATATACTTTAAAACAACTCAAATTAATAATTTATCACTATTAATTATTCCGATTGAAAAAGTTGTTTTTAATTAAAATTTAATAATTTTCACTATTCATCAAAATATGAAAGTTATCCGAAAATCACCAAAATTTCACCCTAACCTAATTTCGATATTACGAATCCAAAAATAAATTCCATTTTGAAAAATAAAATTTACAAAATTTCAAAAAGTGGTTATTACTATTCATAACGGCTAGTTTTAATAATTTTTAATAGCATATTGTTGTTTAGTGAAACTCGTTATTGCGTACTACACACGCTATCGAGGAAGGTCGCGATTGCGTGTAATGCAAGGAAAGTCAAGGATGCGTGTTGTGCAAGCTCCTTTTGGTGTAGCGTACAACACAAGACATTAATAAAATTAAAAAGAATATTTTTCATAAAATCTCAGGCTGTTACATTCTACCCCCCTTAAAATGAATTTCGCCCTCGAAATTCGTCGGGGTTATAAATGGTTTACTATTCGAAAGATTCTTTAATAGAAACCCACATCATAAAAAGGAATATCAAAACCAATCTTTAAAAACAAATGTATGAAACGTAACGGTTACCCAAATAAACTAATCACTGGGTTTCCACATAGCTGAAAATATGGATATGGAAGAGAAATCTAACCATCATGTTCTGATGGAGAGTGGTAGAGAACATGGCTATGGAAAATCCAAAAATCCCAAAGCCATAAATTTGTGACGATCTAAGGTACCATCTGATTCATTAGATATAAGATCACTAGGACATCATTTTTGGTTTTCAAGATCGTTTCCCTAAAGTTAAAGAATTTGAATTAGAATAAATACTTACTTTATTTTGGTACAATCTCACTGTTGTTCGTTCCTTTAACAATTTCCACTTCATCTCTTAAATAAATGAAGTTGAATTTGTTATTCGTGAAGTGTTAGCAGATCATGTGATAGAATGACGGGTCATTCCATCTGTCTCAAACAAAAGGTTAGAAAAAACTATATACATAAGTCGATCTATAGTGAGATAAATCATTTATGGTTCCTAAAATGGACTTTATACTTCATATATCATACTGCTTAATATAATAAAACTAGTTTCTAATAAATAGGGACTTCTTGTAGGCCAGTGGTAGGCGATAAAGGCCAGTCGCACTTCGGTTGTGGGTTCGATTCCCACATCCTTGTCCGACGCGATGGGCTGTCGCCCGTCCTGCAGGTTGTCCTTTTATAAAACTATATTACTATAACATCCCATCAATAATATCGAGAAAACTTCTATCCTTAAACAATACTAACTTATGTCCAACATAATTCATTCCAATCTTTAGGCTTATCCATAATACTACAGTCCACTCTCATAACATAGTGAAAACGATTACCAGAGATTTAACACCATCGTCGATCCCCATATATCATAAGATATGTTTTGTTGGTCACATTCCAAACATTCAAAGTCCACAATCATGTATTCTCTTGAATACCTTAGAGAAAACATGAATGCAGTTAAAATTTAACACTTTCCACATACCAAAATCCTCAAAATTCTATATACTCAAACCATGATATCACTTAGTCCTTATATCAATCATGAGCTCATGAATACTGTTAAACATTTCATTTTCTCATTTCCCCTTCATTATGCACATATCATCTTATTTCAAAAAATATCTCAATCACATTGAATACCACATTAGACCAATACATAAATATTCCAATATCCATGATACAATATTATTTTGGAATCCCATTTCATAAACACTTAATCATTCCACCACATCTTTGTCATATTCAACATCGCTAATAGTGATCGCATGTGACTTCCCTTTGTCCTTTGCCTTCAGTGGTTTCTCAGGTTGATCATCACTAACCCTTGGATTAGGGAATTTATTAGCATAATGCCCCATTTCCTTGCAGTTGAAGCATTGATGTGTTGGTGGTGCGTTCTCTGTAGTGTTTGCTTTATTCACATCATTAGAAACCCTTTTTCCATTACATCGACACTCAGCTGCTCAATGACCTTCTTTTCCACACTTAAAACATTTTCTAGTCCCTTTAAGACAATCTCCACCATGCTTCTTTCCACACTTTGTGCATAAGGAAACATTCATCTTCTTTTCACCATTATTCTGAGATTTCTCCTTGAACTCCATCTTTCGTTTCTTGTCAAAACCATGAGATGGATATGTAACACCAACTTCCATTTCTACCTTGATAGCACAACACACAATTTCTTCATAGAAAATGAAGTCTCTTATAGCTAATGCCCTCCGAAGAATTTGTTTTAAGCCACTGAAAAATCGATCAACATTACTTTCAGGTTGGATGATAATACCAGAAGCGTACCTTGCATGTCTTGTAAAATTTGCTTCATAGGTACCAACAGATTCATCATCCCTTTGCTTCAGTTCAAGAAACTCTTTCTCCAACTTTTTTCGAAGAATATGAGGGAAGTACTTACTGAAAAACAATTTCTTGAACTCATCCCATTCCATGGACTCAATTTCATCTCTTTGCCTCGTATTCTTGATAAGATTCCACCATTGATCAGCTTCACCTTCCAAATCATATACTGCTAAGATGACTTTATCATGCTCAGAACATTGAAGAACTGAAAATATCTTTTCAGTGGTACTGATCCATTGTTCAGCAACAAGTGGATCAGAAGACCCACTGAAAGAAGGAGGACGTTTCCTCATGAAGGAATCAATATAATATTGATCCCTTCTCCGCTCATTTGGAAGTCCAGAATGATTCATAGCTTGTGTATGTATAGCAATACGATTTTGCACTCCATCTCCCATAACATTTGTTTGTTCAGGAGGACAATCATTGCATTGTCCATTGCATTGATCAACACGGTTCCTTCGGGTTCCAGCCAGCGTCTAAAACCCAAAAAGAATAGTGTGAGAGGAAAAAATCATGCTAGGGAAAACAACATAATAAAGGGGGAGTACCTTCAATATCTAACATCTTATGTTTAATTCTATGATCGTTAGCATAATTCTAGTACTATAACCTATACATATACTTAACCTTAGGGACATCCCTAGACATACCTTAGAAATATCTCTAGGGATCTCACTAACGTTTTCGCATCCTGGTTTCCAAAGGTTGACTAAACCTTTCCTCTGATACCAACTGTAGAGACCCGAAGCATGACGTACATTGACATTACATTACATTTGCGGAATACTTAGTACATAACAAAAACACACACACAAGGACCGTAATAGTTTACTGTCTTTGGAAACTCGGAATATAATCCTCTAATCGTGGTGAAAGATCTTCAACATCTCCCATAATGATCTTCCTTTTTTTACCTAAAACCTTTCTTTTTTATCCTGGGGAAAAGAAAACATAAAAGGGTGAGCTCAAATGCTCAGTAAGGGTAAACAAAAGAAATATCAATCACATCATATTCATAAAAACATAACTTTTGGAAATCTTAACCTGCAAAAGAGAGCATAATTTCATAACATGGGATAAATCATGGACGTGAAATGTAATCACAATAATCATAACTTAAAACATGAAACTTTGTGGCATACACACATAATCATAGAGAATCATTTCTTGTTAGTCAAGACTCATTGCCAAGACTATCTTAGTGGACAAAGTCCCTTTCTGAACCGAGTCACCCTCGTTTCAGTCCTGTTTCACTGAACCGGTATAACCTACCATTCCAGCAATGTCTATCTCATGAAATATAAAATCTTTACCCAATGAATTGGAGGGAGATATAGGTCCCACCCATCTCATAATGAAACCATTCTTATGTGTTCCACAAAATCATAAATCATACATCATTGCATAACCCATGTAATAAAAATGTGAATCTTTAAACATAGTGACATCATAAAACAATTCATATAAGATAAAAGATAAAAATATTTCCATCACAACATAATCAAATCCATGTAATAATAGGGATAGAAATAGAACCCTATGTTATCTTAGATGGAAAATAATTTTGATAAAACACTTGAAATGAATTCTTGAGGAAAATATCCTTTCTTCTTCAAAATCAATTTCTTTTCACAAAACGTCATGCAATTTTAAAAGAAAGATATTTTATTGAAAATAGTCATGATATTTTTTGGAGGAAGCTTCATGAATATAAGGCATTATAAAACCGTAAAAATCCGTTCATGCCGTATATGTTAAAAAAAACATTCTTCGTACTTTTGTCGGAAAAGTCAAAAAGTACCTCGTACGAAAAACGAAAAAATATTCCTTTCATATATTTTACTAAAAACTCACCCAAAGGTAAAATAGGTTTTAAAAAATTGTAGGTGGATGGAAATAATATTACATATTGAGGAATCATGGATGTGGATGAGAAAATACACCCCAGTAAATACCAAAGTATAAACAATCTCGGATAAAAATGAGATTGTGATATTTCCCTTACCTTAGGTCTGATTTGCCTCGTAAGTGTCCGAACCTACTGTATAATGATATAAATAATGTCATTGACTTATTACAGAATCATGTTCATTGTTATTATATCATATATGGTTCACTTATGACTTTATATTACCCGTTCTTTTGTAAATTCATGTTAAAGTAGCGTTTTGGGTAAAATCGTCTCATTTGTCATTCGTGTTTTAACTTGTAATTATTCATATGATAACATATACCATTATTACATACTTATAGAATATAAAACATGATTTATATATAATATATATTTAGAATATACATATATATAATGGATCAATCAATGGAAAGAAATACATTGTTCATGGAGACGGTAGGCCGTACGTACGCATGAACGCTGTTTTCGTTTCCTTATTGAATTGAGTGGAATTAAGTAGATGACATAAATATATATACACATAAATCCAGTAGATTTATAATGTCATATATTTCATTATTAATGCTTATATATATTTTATAATCATTCTTAAATGGTTAACATGGAGAATGAATCTCATCGCGTCGTGGAGACGGTAGTCCGTACGCACGCACGAGCGATGATATCATTTCCATAATTATTGAATTGAATTGGAGTGGATGATACAATATATCAGAATCATTATGTTGTTATAATAACTATGTATAGTTATTCTTTACACCATAATACCCATCCATGTAAGGTGTTGGTGGAAAAACAGATTACACCACGGCGTGGAGACGGTATTCCGTACGTACGCACGCGCGTTGATTTTGTTTTCTGTAGGATGGATAGATGGTGAAATAGGGTTGTTTCATACTTATAATAACATATAATTATATGAGTGATACTGATGTTATTACTTCATAATGAAACAACCTAAGAAGAATAAGTGGAAGAAGAAATAAAGTTGAAAGAATCGGTAATGGAAATTACCTCTTCTTTGAAGCGCCTCTTTGAGACCTCCTCTTAGGGCACTAAAATTGGTCTTTGAAGAAGACCAGAACCTCTAGGATGTTTCTAGGGAAGTGGAGAGGAGAATTTGGCAGGGGTTGGCCGAGCTTTAAGGCTCAATGTTGTGTGAGGAAGAGAGGGAGGAGGTGCCCTTTTATAAGGGAGGAGAGGGGCACCTTTGGAATAACTAAAAATATTATTTTATTATAAAGTCAAGTTCGGTTTTAAATAGCTTTAAATTGATTTATTTCGAGGCTAAGGTGGGGATGGGTCGAAATCCTCTCATCCAATAGAATTTAGACAAGTTTAAGTTCCTATTTTAATCTTATCATTTAGATTTAACATTAAGTTAAATAATTTTACTTTTACCGTGTCTTCTTGTGTTATTACACTATACGGTTAATAAACTTAATATAAGAATCCAAACGAACCCCATGTTGTTTATTATTAATACATATAACCTTATCTAAGTCATTTGGCCGAACCATATATTTTTAGGAACAATTAATAATATAATATTTGTTTTAAAAACTATTTTATGTCAATTTTGACACTATTTAGTAATTGATTTTTGTGAAAATCATAACAGAATTATAAGTTCGAACAAAGTTAATTAAATAAATACTAACATGTCATATTAACCTATAAAATTAGTGGAATTCATAAAAAGTCTTAAATTACATTTATTTTGGTATTTATAACATCAATTATGTCAATATTTCCTTAATAAGATAATTACTGCATCATCTTTGTGTCATAAATAAATTAAATTATTTGATGTCTAAAAATTACAAATAAAATACCATTATGTAGGAAATCTTTTTAGCTTTCTAATGAATATTTAAAATAGAATTTATCTTATGTATAAACCTATATTAACCTTTTTTTAGTAAATAAACTTTTATTTTAACTCTTTTAACCCTTCTTTAAATAAATTAATAATAAATGTCCTAATCTAATCCAAGTGGGCCTAAATGGTCATATTTTATTCCTATGTTTGTTTGTGGTCAAATTACCCTTGTACAATAGAATTAGGACATGTGTTAGGGTAATAATAATATCATTTCTACCCTTAATTACCCTATTTACTTTTAACCGTGGTAAAAAAAAGTAAAAAGTTACTATTCACCAAAAAATTAGTTTCATCTCATTGAACCACATTTTACTTACTGACATCAACCGTGTCTCTCGAATTTTTGAAATTCCACTCACATAAGCGGTAAAATTATGTTTTATGAAAAATTCAATTTTTTAACTACCACTTAGTGGTTTCACTATTCATCAAAAATTGAATGTTTTCAGAAAAATGCCAAAAATTAAGCCTAACCTATATTTGATATTATGAACTCAAAAATGATTTCTATTTTACCAAATTCAAAACATATCAGTTGCATTAAATAATTTAAAAATTAATTCCCGTCGTCAAAACAAATAGCGTGTTCTTAAGAGATAATAACTATCAAAAGATTGACACTTGTTTATGTCTGGTTTAAATGTGAAATTACATCCAATGACCAACATTGTATTAAATTGTAAAAATATATTCTAAATATACTTTAAAAACACTCAAATTAATAATTTATGACTATTAATTATTCCGCTTGAAAAAGTTGTTTTTAATTAAAATTTAATAATTTTCACTATTCATCAAAATATGAAAGTTATCCGAAAATCGCCAAAATTTCACCCTAAGCTAATTTCGATATTACGAATCCAAAAATAAATTCCATTTTGAAAAATAAAATTTAAAAAATTTCAAAAAGTGGTTATTACTATTCATAACGGATAGTTTTAATAATATTTTAATAGAATATTGTTGTTTAGTGAAACTCGTTATTGTGTACTACACACGCTATCGGGGAAGGTCGCGATTGCGTGTAATGCAAGGCAAGTCAAGGATGCGTGTTGTGCAAGCTCTTTTTGGTGTAGCGTACAGCACAATACATTAATAAAATTAAAAAGAATATTTTTCATAAAATCTCGGGCTGTTACACCCACTTCTTTTTAATAACCTCTATCATACATGGAGGTGATCCTAAGTCTATATTGTGATATGATTTTGTTACATGTGAATAAACTAGGTTAGAGTTGATCCATTGATACTTTAGAAAAAAATACTGATAATATATTTTTTATGTGTTTGAATTAAACTCATTTTATTATTATTTCTGATGTGTATGGTATGACTAAAAGGATATGGTTTGTGTTTAAAAGTAAAAATTTAGTTCAAAACACAAGACAGAAACTCAAAACTGAGAAAAAAACTCAGATTATCATTATAATTTTTCAAAGTATCAATAATTCATTTTTTAAGTGTAGGGTGTAACCTGACATCAATTAAATTTAAGGTATCTCTTGTATGACTAAAAGTCCATTTTTTCATTAAAAAAATTCATTTTTTATCAAAAAACCTAACATATAATCAAAGCATCACAAAAAACACTCAATAGTTTCTTGATAATTTATAACAATTTTATATTATCCATTTGTGTTGTGTAGAAATTAACATCATATCAATTGACACATGGTAAAGAAGGTATGAATTAACTTTCATGTTTTCATTTTGAAAGTGAGATTTTAGATAAAAAGAAGCATTTAATAAAAAATATCAATAAAATGAAATTATATTGTCTTAATACGCTAATAGAAATTACCAATATTTCATTTCTCACATGATGGAGTTACCTGTATGTCATCCTGACCCATGTTGTACAAGGTATTAATAATATTGTGTTTTATTATTTAAAATTTATAACTTAGTTCATAACATTAGTCAGAAACTCAAATATATGTAAATATCTACATATTGTCTTAATAAATTATGATAAAGATTGATAACTCTTTTACCATGTGTATAAATTAACCTCATGAGAAACTGGCAAATGTATTGACATGTATAACTAAAAGTGAATCAAATAGTCAAAACAATGTAAATACATTTCCATTATTATGTGACATTGTAATTTTATTATTATTGTATTATGTTATATCCATTATATTTATGTATTTTGTTTTATCATTTATTTTTTAGATTTAATTTTTTATTTATGAATTAATATATTATATTTATGTTTTATTGATTTATTTATTGTATTAATAAGATAATAATTATTATTTTAATTACATGAACACGCTTCTTATCAACGAACTAGAGGTTGTTTGTTTGAAAAATGGAAGTGTGATTGATCCCTGTTAGAAGGGGGTCTCATGAAATTAAGGTTATAGTGAAACCTAGTCTGTTATGAGTTAATTTTTTGAGTTGTATGGGAATTCTATATTTGTTTAATAAAATATAAAAATTAGTGTAATTATATTTTTATAAATTTAAAATGATTTTAATAAATTATAAATATAAATGTAGTTATTTTGTATTGAAATCTTTTTAGTGTAATTTTATTTCTAATTATAATTTATTCAATGTAAATTTATTTGAAATATATTTTTAATTTTTTATTATGGTTATTGTAGTTTTATGTTCATTTAAGATGAGACTATTATAATTGTGAAAAATTTATCAATGCTGGGGATGAAAATGATAAAATCTCCCAAGATTTATTAGTTTTGGAAACATAATAACTGTTTTAGAAATGTATAATCCAAAATCATACAGTTATAATTTTTGAGGCTAATGTTTTCTTGTCAACAATTTTTAACTTTTTTTTAAATTCCAACACACTTCCTTAAGTTATATATTTTACCAACATAACACTTCAAAAGTGTTTTGAATGTTTATATAGAAACGCTATATTTTACATTATATAGAATATATTGTACATCAGATGGAACTTTACACATGTTTTATAAATGGATAAAATTATTCGATATCTTATAAATCAAACATATATTTAATTTCTAAAATTAATGGAATATTTCATGTTTTATCAGATGAAAATCTATACATTCATGAAGGAATAGTATATAAATTACCACCAGATGAAGTTATAAAAAGTCTACATGATGGACCAAATTAGACGAAGATGTACATTATATTTGGATGATCATTTATAATAGACTATCATATGACCCTTATAAATTCTTCTAGAAAAATAAATTTAATTATTTTGGATAAAACCTTTAAAAAAATTGTAATGCTTCATCATCGAAATAAACCATCAGATGAAGAATTTATATAGAACCTTTTTAATTGATGACGAGATTTTTTGAAGTCATTACAACCAACTCCAAAGAATTAATAATATGAACATTGAAAAAATATCAACAAATGAAAGAAGCATATGATGTGGTGAGAAAATATTCATTACTAAAAATTTATAGTTCTTGTGATGTGATTGTAACATGTGGTTATGACTGAACAATTAAGTGTATATTTAGAGTGTGTTTACTTAAGGAATATGTTTGTGAGGATATTTTTACATTCATTATTTTATATATTTTTTTAATTATTTGTCTGATATAGTGTTGAAGGAGGGATTCAAGGGATAGTACGAAAAAGGTTTCTGATATAGTTCCTTGAGAAATTAAAATAAATATATGATCAATGAAGGGACCATAGTCTAAATGAATTGATTATACTTCCTCTATGGATTTCAGAAGAATAATAAGTTGAGTGATTCTCTAACCTTTATAATACAGATCCAAATCATCTTCATTAAGAATATTGATTTAGATAAAAAACATTATACATTTATATGAATCCATCCATTTTAGGGGTTTAATAAACAATCAATGATATTTTATTGAGATAAGATAGTAAAAATTGATAATAAATTCCTATATTATACCCTATTACTATTATTTTAATTTTAATCCTTTTACAAAACTAAAAATAAGGATCTTTTGAAATAAATGTGAAATTTCATTGACCCTTTAATTAATAGGTTTAGTCTATTCTATTTAACAATTGTTTGAGGAAGGTATATAAATTAGTGGTTGTGTGTCACCTTGATATGGTGGAAGTCATCAGTTCGAGCCTCATTATCCCAAATCATATCTCACATTTCTATTTTTTTGGGTCCCCCTATGATCTAATGTGAAAGAGAATTTGTTCATGTACTAGCTGAAGGGGTAGGGGGATGATGGCTATATTTCTAGGAGAAAACTCAATTCGTATAAGAAAAGGGAATTTTATTACATCTAATTAAATACAATTATTAATTCAATACTTTTTATATGAACAAGGATACTATAATTAAAGAAACTTGGAATCTCATTAAGAGTTTGAACTTGGATCAGGTTGGACTCTAGAATCATATTAAACGGATGATATTCAGATGAAAATTTGTGTTTCTAGTTGAAAAAGGGTGAGTAAGAAGTATTAAACTACTCTTGGGATGGAAAGAAGCTATACATTGATGCTAATACACTATAGAATAACATTGAGGAGAAAAAAGGAGGAATCCCTTTAACTAGTGTCTCATGTCTTATTCTCTATTTGGTGAGGCAATTGATTATGAAGGAAAAAATTATTAGCTAGTCTGGGAAGATGATCAACCATACTAGGAATGTGATGTATCCAAAACACCTACAAGAGGCATTCGTGGGGAATTTTATATAATGGGATAAATCCTTATAAATAAATACCTCATGGAGGATGTGTAAGTACCATGGGTTGTGAAATTATTTTCTTAGATAAGAAGTAATGATGGTATTTGGATAATAACAACCATCTAACTCAATTCCAATTTTTATTGTAATATAATTTCTATAGGTATTATTTGAAATGATTAGACGAAAATAATATATAGGTGGGATTTTATTTAAACCATCAAATCCCAAGGATCATCCCTATAAATGCAGTGGAATCTACCAAGATAATGTATTCTAGGGGAAGAGGGGATTTATGATAGAGTGGTGTACTGATTATAGATTGGAAAGAACACCAACAACCAACGTGCTTTACTAGGCCACAATTTAGTGTAAGAGATATATTCCTAGGGGTAAAAATGGTATTAGATACACTTGTAGTCATAGCTAAATTTTTTGGATACTAGGCCCTACATGTATCAACTGATACAATATTGTAGTTAATGTTCTATGTATCCCACAAGAGAAGTATATTTGTATGAATAAAACTCAAAGTAATTAATAGGGGAATGAAAATTGATTGGTCATGTGGATAAATTTAGTTCAAAGAGAATAACTTTAGTGGGGATTAACATGTAATGAATCCTTTTAAAAGGGAGGATGCCTTACAAAAAAAGGATAAATGTGGTTTATGGATATTGTTAGCTCATTCCATAAGGTGTTGGGAAAGTCTTGAAATGAGTGAAACTCTCTTATTTATATTCCACCATTGATGTTATAATTCTTAGTAGAGTGTCATTTATAATCTAGAGGATGGTTAAGATGAAATCAAGTCATCATTACCTTTATTCTCTAGGAAACACACATGTCACAATATTCGGGACAATGGGTTTCGATCCTGTGTGGGTAATCTGACTCCAAACCCATCATTAGTTTCAATTGTGGAATGTTCCTTTTTTCAAAATAGAATTCCATATAAATTTATCTTAGTGAATCCAAAATCATGAATAATTCATTTCATATAATATGTAAAAAATGGTCCAATCAACAAATATTTTTCATACATTGTATAATTTTTCTTCCAGGATTTTTGTGTCAAATTTTAGAAAAGGTAAAAGTATAAAATTTTTCTTTTCATTCATGGGTTTGTTCAGGGTCATTATGGCCACAAGGGAGAATCGATAAAAATGTCACTATTTCAAATTTTGTCATTATTATAACTGGTGTGTAGTTATAAATCTCCCCCATCTATGAAAATGGAAAATAGGATTCTCTCAGACCATTATCAGGTATAGAGATTCTCAAATTTCACATAATATCATATGATTCTATGAAAAATACAATTCATAAAAAATGTCATGAAACTATATATACATACTCTTAATGGTCAAATCAATCCCTTTCATTCTTATTTTCATTCTTACTTTAGGAATAATTAATAAAAGAATATTACTAAGTTGTACATTGGATTATGAATCCATCATGCATAGAAAAAAATAATGTACTAAGGAGGAACCCATTATAGAGTAATATCATATTAATACCATGGAATATGGTTTGATCCCACGATATAGGGATTCTATAAATATTCCATTCCAATAGAAATCAAAATGATTGGGTATTTTACTCCATATTATGTGGTATATTTTGAATGATATGAAATTCATCCCTCTAGTTATACACATGAAATTCATCAAATACGACTTTACATAGAATTTGATATTTCTCTATGGGAAAGATTATGGAATTATATTTACTCACATTCTATTTTTAGTGTTTTTCCCTATTATCTTCTAACGATGATAAAAAGTCATGTATTTTACATATCTGGGAGATCTATTAAGTCTTTGGTTTTCCAAAACCATGTAATAATAATATTGATATGTTCTTCAAATTATTTCTTTTTTACACAAACCTATTATAAAAATTCAATGTCTTTATAATGGTTTGTAAATGGAAAAGTTTGGAAAAAAATATAAATTATTTATTGATTATTGGATGATTCTTGGACATACAATTGTTGAAAATATAGTCTTCATTGAAATAATATATTTTATTTCATGATGGTATCTTTCTTGTCCCTTTACAAAACCTTCATGATTGGTTTATCCAAACACATAATATGTTTATAATCATTCACTTGGAATCATCAAAGTATACAAGTATTGAATATGAATATTCAATGTAATAGAATTACATAGATGAAAATATTTGAATCTGAAAACATATAGTGTTCCTCAAACAATGTGATATCTCAGGTCAGGTAAATGTATAACCCTTCAACCTCTTACTAATACTATAGAATTTTCTTTTAAATTATGTTCAACACTCGGTATAAAACCATTGATATCAAATTTTAAGGTCAACCACACACTAGAAACATTATGTAAGGAAGAGTTTAGTTTTTTTGGGTTAATAGTAGAAAAGTTGATAGATAGGGGACCCTAACTGCCGATCTATAGATTTTTACATGATATTTTTACATCATACATATCATTATTTAATTATTTTATGTTATTAGATCCTTTTAGGATTTGATAACCTCCCTTACATTTTCTTGAGTATGTAGAAGACCCATTGAGTCATGTTTTCATGCTCTAATGGAACAATTTCCAATTGTATTTTCAAAGGGTAATATTTAATTGTTTACAAAACATATAAGGATCCAATCTCAATATTATATGTAATAATAAAGATAGATATTTGACAATATCATCCCCCAATTCATAAACAATTTGAATTATCCTTTGAATGATTCAATTTTCAATTCTAAATATGGGTTATTCTAATAATATTATATTTCCATATCTTTCTATATTATCAATTACTTCATTCCTAATTCCCTATAGATATTCCCTTGACCCATTTTCTTATAATCTAGAAAAAATAAAAATTAAAAAGATTTATTTTAAAATCAAAAAATTATATCATTTTATGGAAATCATTGTGTCTTTCCATTACATATTATTTATCCATATTCTACACACAGTGAGTTTTTAAATCAATAAGGGATAATGATATGGAAAATAGTATTTTTATATGTTTTCTTTGTTATATTATTTTATATTAGTATTAGTGTTTTTCTAAATACCAGTTAAACCATTCTTATATGATGATATTGGGGTACTAAGTTATTATTTCTTTTTGTACTTTGGAATAATAGGGGTACCAAGGATCCATGTTAATTGAAAATAGGTTTACCACTTTTATAATAAAACAATTTATTTGGACTCTCATATCGATCCAAATAATTTCGTTGAGATTTCATGTCAATCTGAATAATGAATCATATGTTTTTCTATGTATGTATAGGTACATCTATGACTGCTAGGATAGAGGATAACTAAATAAAAATTCAATTTTGGTAGGGCATGTTTTATTATTACTTTCAAATTCAGTTAATAAGTAGCGGGGGGTTATTCTCCTTATTTTAGTCAATAATATTTTATGTGATCCTAATATAGAATGCAATGTTTCAAATTTTTTATGTCTGAAATAAGTGGAAGGGAAACATATTCAAGAATATTAAATATAAATGTGGATAAGGGTATCTCCAATTAATGTATTAATGTTAATTGATATTTGGATCAAGAGGGATGATGATACCGATGTCAAGGTTATACTTCGTATATGGATTGGAGAAAAAAACCATGTAGTGTGATTCTAGGACACATAGAATGAAGACCCAAATCATTTACATGAAGAATCATGATTTTGACAAGATAAATCATACATTTTTATGGAACAATCCATGTGTTATGGTTCAAATCCATAATCAATAAAATTTTATTGATATAAGATAGAAAATATGGGAAATTTAATCCTATATTATATTCGTTTCCCATTTTTTACATTCTTACACTCTTATGAAAATGAAAATAAGGCATGTTTGAAATAAAAGTGACAATTGATTGACCCTTTTTTCAATAGGATGATTCAGTTCCATTTATTAATATGGAATGTATAGGATATATAATATTTTTAGAGTACAACCGTGACATGGTGGAAGTCACCATTTTGAGCCTGATTATCCCTAAACTAATGTGAATTTTCTATTTTGACTGGGCCCCAGAATTATAGAATGAGAATAATAATATTATTGTGTATTTATTTAGGGGATAAGGGATGATAGATATATTTATTATTGAAATATCTAGTTGAATATGAATCATGAATCTTATTCCATGAAATGAAATAAAATATTTAGT
Source organism: Viscum album (assembly GCA_963277665.1). Classification (NCBI taxonomy): domain Eukaryota; kingdom Viridiplantae; phylum Streptophyta; class Magnoliopsida; order Santalales; family Viscaceae; genus Viscum; species Viscum album. The sequence continues at coordinate 46,856,511 of OY728162.1, forward strand.
CCACTACATTATTTATGATAAATGAAGCTATAAGTCTTGAAAATAAGAATCTCATGGAGAGTTCAATCCTAGGGGAGGATAAAATTTGGTTATTTGAAAAAACAAGAAATTCAGAGAGGAAGTGGAGTCTCCAATAGAGTATAGGAGAGTAATGTGTAAGAACATGCCATTGGTAGGGAATAAATAATTAGAAACGAATTTTATTTCCTTATAAAATATGGTTGTGGGGGAAAATGATTAATCCCCTTAGGGAGGGGGTCATATCTTATTATCTAGTTGGCAAGGAAATGGATTAACATGTTGATGATTAGTAGCTGTTATGAATGGATGATCAACCACACTTGGACTGAGACATGACATATAATTTTATGGGAGGTAGTAGTGGATAATTTTTCTAAATGGGAAATACCATGTTCAAAAAATTCTTCTTAGAGGATACCAATGGACCATTGGTCTTGAAATTATATTCCTGGAGAATCAGTTAGGATGGTATCAAGGGAATAACCATCGACTAACACTATGATAATATATAGGGTAATATAGTGTACACAATAATTATTCAAAATGATAGGGAGTAAAGTGTATGAGGGTTGATTTTTAAATCTACAGTCAAATCCCAAGTCTCATATTTTGACAGGAATTGGAAACTTCGAAGATAGAGTTTGATAGGGGAAGAGGTAATTTCCAGTGGATTAATGTGATGATTAGAACTAAAAAAACATAAAATAAAAAAACTCTTCTTGGCCAATAATAACATTAATATGTGAAATCTAAGAGATAAATGTTATTATATACCCTTGTATTTTGATTCATAAATGATGGATACTAGGTGTTGTTCATATCAACTCATGTAGTGATGTATCTAACACATTACTTATTCAATATAGGTTGTGCGTCCAAACAAATTGAACATAAATGAATTGATGGGGTCCTTCAAATGTTATTGAGCATGTGTTTTAATTCGATACAATGGGAATCACCCTAATGGGGATTGACCTTCCATAAATACTATGAATGAGAGGGGTTACTTCCTGAATGAATAGTCAAGAAGTGAATGTATTTCATCATCACATGTTGTATGTTGTTCATTTATGTCCCATAATGAGAATAAAATTCATGTTTAGTATTGTACATTGAGGTTGGATCCCTGAGTAGACCTTCACTATTAGGTGATAGGAAAAAAAAGGATTACATAAATTTGTAATTCCTTTTAGGGCTTGAAAAAAAAAGTTCTATAATGGCCGAAAAAAGGGTCATGATCCTATAAGGGTGAACTATCTCCAAAACCTTCCTTGGTTCAGTGATCAGGCTGCAACATTCCAACATGAATCCAAAATCACTAGTAATTTATGGATATAAAAACAATGGTAAATTCATTCACAATAATTTTACACACTACCCATCACACAATGGGAATGAAACATTCCGAATGAAATTAACTTAACCATAAGGAGGGGGATACCAATGATATGTCTTGTAATTGGATTTAATTCACAACAAGGTAGTTAAACTAAAAGGTGAACCAGCATCACCAATTTTTCAGGGATGGATAATGCTTATGGGGTACTATGTTTTGACATTTCTTCAAAAAAAACATTGTGGGAGATGTATGAGTTTGACAGGGTGGATATGGAAGGGTTCCATTGTTTCATATTGGTGAAGTGAGATCCATGATAATGAGATACTTATGACCCTATGTTATAATAAAAAATAAAAAGTGCATAATATCCCATGAATAGTATCATTTAGTAAAATGGGGGTGAAGAAATGGAAAATAGAGTAATGATATTTATTTTCTATAAAGGATGGGAAATTATCTTAGTGGTATAACACGATCCTAATAATTTCATCATTATTTCTGGGTTGTGAGGGAAATCGTCCTTGATAGTTCCATGTGATCACCAGTTACTTTCCCTAAGATATAGATCAATAAAGGAAAAATATAATGGTGTAGTCTTCATGTGGTTTGAAAATAAATCTCACGAAGATAGAGGATGTGATTAGGGTTAGATCCAATAATGTAGATCTATGTTTTTATTGACTCATTAGATCCAGGTGGTCTAGGATAACCGTAAATCCACTACTCTTAAGAATCCATACATACCTTATCTATGTAAGATATTATGTATCTTAATCATTTTAAGTCAAAACTCAATTGAAAAATAAAATAGATCACCCCAAATTGAATCATCACATACCATGGACTATGAGATCGGTCCTTTCATCATTTTTGGGTTATATATATATTGGAACTTTTGAGACCTTTTCAAGATTTTTTGGGGGTCTGGATTCACAATAAAAATGACTCAAATTGTATTATTTTCTTCCTTTAAAATTATATTTGATATAGGTTTAAGAATAATACTTTGTATAAAAAGTTTCTTCTTAGGGACTTAGACCATATTCTTAGTTGGTATGGGTGCCCATAGTCAGTGAATGAGATGTGTATATTTCTATATATCATTAATTGAAGGGATAATCCTTGAAAAAGGATCTTTGAGTGTATAGGGGTGGGTTAATATGTTATCTTATCTCTATGAAACTTTATCTTCTCTTGTTTAGACTACGTTCACCAATACTTATGTATGTGAATGGGGACCACAATAAAAGGATAAAGTTATATATTATGTTCGCTAATGAGGAATCACTACTGAAAAATAATTGATCATTCCTAACAATATGGGTGATGATTTAAATCTCATATGAGGTATCTGGTTCATGTCTTATAGAGCCCTACTACACCAGGTAAAGAAGAATCATTATCGGATGAGTCCATACATGCTCCACTTATCAGGGGGATATTTCATTGTTAGAAGAGCTCTACTCCTAAAATTGGGTTGATGCTATTAAAGGATGAATGTATAAATCTAGGTGGCAATGGATGGTAGTATATTATACCAGAACTAGTGGATCAAATTTTCTATTTTATGGGGAAAAGGACTTAAACATGCCACTTAAATACTCTACTAAGACAAAAATATGTATTTTCAAGAACAACATATAGTTAGAATGGGATTCGGGTGAAATATAGTATTATGGATCGTACATGGATAGAATATAGTCTAAAACAATCATAGGACTCATAGATCCAATGGAAGGAGGATCAAGTAGGCCCTTGTGAACATCTCGATGAACTATCTCCCTTCAACCCTTTGAGTGGAATACGTCAAAAGGAATGAACAAATGGGTAAACCCTTCATATCGAATTTGTCGTAACTACGATATAAACATATAGATTCATTTATAATGTTTCTAGGGTCATAAAATTACAATGGAACCTATTATATAAGAACAAATTTTTCTAATCAATGGTTTGGAAATAAGGGTCAAAAATGGGTGATTTTTTATTCTTAAAATAAGAACTATTAAGACCAAAGAGTTTGGATAAAAAAGTGGAAGAAAGTTATCCCTTCCTTATTATCCTATAAAGGGACTGTAAAACCACAAGAATACTAAGAATGATCTTAAAACTCTTCCAAAACTTACTCTAAAAATTTCTATAAGAGTTTCTTTATATAGAGAAAAACATGATTAAAGTTGTATGCTATGTTTGGGGGAAGTTTTTTTTCTATTGTTGGCCAATATTTTTTAGGGACTAGGGATTATGTTTTCTACCCTATAGTGGATTTATGTGGTTTTAGTCTTCTTATTAAAAACTCATGAACATATCCAATACAGATTGATACAATTTCCAATTCGGTAGTCCGATCTATAATGACTCATTACTAGATATTGATAATATCATTATAATGAAAATAACCATAGGATAGTATAATAGCATAATTCATGTTTGGAGGGTGAGGTTAAAATGATAAAATAATTACATTAGATACCTAGGAAACCAATCATGAGGAAGGTATTAGCAAGAAATGAAATGATTAAGGAAGTCTAAAAGATGCAATGATCTCTAGATTCAGGAATAGGTAAACCTTTCAAACTATAAAATACATGGGTAGGAAAGAAACAAAATGGTGTAATAAAACATATTAATTCCCAGAGAAAATTAAATAAAATCAATTCCTTTATTAAAGGATAGTTAAATTGGAGTTTCCTAAAACATGAAAATATAGTTTTAGGAGAGCCACAAAAGCATATTACTTCTAGGAGAAGTGTTGGAGTGATGCACCCATGATTATGAGAGTCGAGTAGATAAAATTATGAATAGATTATTCTCTGAGCCCATTAGCATGGTGTATTTGGTATCCCATGTGAATAAAAAAACCACCTTCAAAAGATAAATACTCCTCGGTGACTTATATAAAAATATTACCATGATGAAAGGGTGAAAATAACTCCAATCATGGAGTAAAATAAAACATGAAACCATTATACCGCAATTAAGTGAGAGTAACCCATAGGTCTGACCACATTACGTAGTGGCTTGGTTAAGGTAACCAACCAGAACCATATTAAAAGAGATACTTCATCAGGAAATTATCACTACTTATTGACCCAAACCTAGATAACCTATCAATGACTAGGACAAATTTTGGGTTAAACTATGTGGTGGTCTAGACCTATAGATGAGGTTGATTCAATAGATTATTTGTGGTAAGGGATGAAATACCTCTTGAACCAAGAGCTAGATGGTCCTCCCTAAATTTTTTTTGAGGCATAGTAGTTGACTGTAAATATAGGAGTTGATGAATTATAAGAGATATTGTTGATTTGGGTGGTGAAAATGTTAGTGATACTCAAATTCCCCCAAAATCCTACCAGTTCCTCTTGAATGATTATCCATAGTGGGTGATTCGGGTCTAAGATCTAAAAAAAGTCATAGTTAATGAAAATAGGTGAATATTACTATACTATCCCTTTTTGGTCTTGAGGGATGTATGAATATTTGTTATATGAAATACAGCCATTGGATCAATGAAGCATGCTGGCCATGATTTTTCATGAAAATAAAGGGGTATAGAAAATACCTCATGAAATCTTTTGACCACCAGGTGAAACAACCCTACAGTAACCCACAACATTATTCCCATTAAATAACAATCCATCTTCAACATAAGTGTACCTATACATGAAACAAACATAGGTGGGTAGGTAGAGAATACCTAGGTGTGTGAGAAAAATCACTCTAAAGAACTCGATAATATGGCCTCATAACATCATGAAAAGTGGTTTCTCCTCACACTGGGGGTTATAATAACCATGACTAAGAACCTGTTTCCCAAAAACACTGGTCTTTAGAATGCCATAATAGCATGTATTGGGGATTATTCCTACTCAGTGTCAGAAGGACAAGGAAGTGGATGACCTAATGATAGGGGAGCTAGGGACTGAATCCCCGACGAACGACAGGCATAAATATAATGGTATTAAAGTATATTAATTCATTTTTGGGTATGTTCCGACCCACAATAAGGTTGTACCAATATGTAAACTATCTCAGAGCGAGGCTAGGTCCATAAATACAAAAACTAATGTATTATTTTTTATAAATGGATGGTAGAAATAGGGATATTTGCATAGACCTCATTCCATTGTGATGATGAGAGATTTTTTTTCTATTTTAATTATAGATGTAAAATTTATTTATTTGAATTGAATTTTTTCTCATAATATATAATTAATCAATCTATATTCCAAAATAACAGTGGTGAATAGGGTGTTTAAAGAGAGACGAAGAACATTTCCTATGGTGTTACACCTATATAGCTCAAATTTATGTAGTTGTTTGATCTTATGTAGATTATTTACGTGAGGGGATCTAATTAATTTGTTTCATGTAGTCATTACTTGTTTATTGTTTTTTATTCTATTACTCATGTATATATATTATTGAATGGAATTTTATTCTCACTAATAACTAAACTTGTTTTGGAGAGATTATATAGAATTAGGAACCATGTTGATACTCATTTAATCATATAATCAGAGGTTGAATATATAATAATGAGGCTAAAAATGAGGAGACATTCTAGAAAAATATATCCATCATAGAGAATACAAATGGATTCATCATCAAAATCATCATATTATCACAAATGAATTTTTCATTCTGTACACTCCATATCATGAATTAGTTACTGCATCCAATCTCTAAAAAGTCCTAATCATTTCAATTTCTATTGGAATGGAATATTTAATGAATCCCAGATCTTAGAATCACACCTTATTCCATGGTATTGAAAAGTTATGTCTCTACTTATAATTCTTAATCAAGTCCCCTCCCTTTATTCATTGATCCATTTCATTTAGTCACATTTCATTAAATACCCTTTTTAATTTTTGGATTAATAATTATGACTCTTAATTCATCAAAGTATTCTTTTCTGAACGAGAAGTATACCAGAACATAAATTAAAAAATTGTTCAAAATCTCGATTTTCTTTTTCCCTTTGATATATATATTAATTTTTTGTGAATGGAATCACCACTCCCTTTGGTATCATCCACCAATTCATAACATTATTTGAAATCCTTATATGTATGAGGTTGTTTTCGGGATTCCTCTAATAACATTGTAATGAAAGGTTCATTTCTTTGTGTGGATCCTTTTCAATGGTATCTTGATTCGACCCTCTATATTCACATTTGGATTTATTGAGATATCATGTATAACACCACATATTGCTCGACATAAAATAGATAGTGGATTTATTTCTATCTATTGTTTAATATTTTTCATGGATTGATAGATATTTTGATAAGGAAATTATTTTTTCCCATGATTCAGAATATTATTCACAACCATGATAACTAAATTATTACAATAAACATGATTTTTTTTATTTTTTTCTTTCTACATTACATTCATGTGACTTGAGTGTGAAAGGGGGATCCATTAACTTATATATAAGAAAGGGTACACAAATATTTTGGCTTTTTTACTACTTATTATAGGGTAGATATAATGAGTTATAAAATATATCCATCCACAATTTACATACTACTTTATTCAAATTAAAATTTATATATAATTCAATATTTATCTATAAGATTGAGTATGGAATTATATTTCCTTAACTTTAATTTACAGGATCAGTTTTCCTATTTTTATCCTACTATGGTGGGAAATATTGTATTTTACATTTCCATGCCATCTTTCATGTCCTTGGGTTTTTGAAATAATGAAATAAAAACAAAGATAAGTTCATAAAATAATTTATATTTTACTCAAACCTATTCTAAAAATTAATTTATTCCCCAATGGATTGTTGTTGACAAAGTCATGGAATAAATCTAAAATTATTTTTTTAATTATTGGATGGACTTTGGATATATAATGGTTTGAAATCAAATCACTTTAGACATTATTTATTTTATCTCATCATGGTATCCTTAATATCCCCATAAAAATACTTCATGACTGGGTTATCCATACACTTCACTTTTTTATAGTGATTCACCTAAAATTATAAAATGATAAAATTATTAGATACAAATATACAACATACCATAATTACATTATGAACGATCATTGACTTTGACAACATCTAAGAATCATCATATAATTTGACATCTCATAGTGTATAAATCCTTATCACCTCAACATATTCAAAATAATATATAATTTTATTCTATATTATAGAAAATACCAAGTATATTAGAAGTTATTTTAAATATGGAGGTTAATCTTACTTTAGAAAATTTATATAAGAAATAGTTAGGTTTTTTGTGATTGAATCCCTTCGCCCCTCATACCCTAGCTCGGACCTCTCGTTCCTCTGCTCCTCTTCAAGTTGGATCTAGAGTGGAGGTTACAAATATGTTATGGATTTTTCAGATTGGTAGTAAATGATCTTCATGGTGCATTTGGTTTTGGATTTCTCTTGTTCTGGTGTCTCCTATTTTCTGCCTTGTTGATGATGTCGTGGTTTGGATCCCTCAGCTGCGAATTACCTACTCTGACCCCACATTACACTATGCCTCTCCAGATAGGATCTGGTGTGGTTGTTTTATAGAGGTTTTGGGTTTGTTGTTCGGTGGCCTTTTGTGTTTCTAGCGCAGGACTCTCGAAGATGACAACATTCATTTTGGGCACTAGCAACGAATTGAGAAAGTTATTGTTCTGTCGGATTTGATCGGGGTTATTCCCCATTTTATTTGATGAATGGTTTCTTTTTTTAATTGAGTGATTATACTATTATGATGTTTTTTTGGATATATTTCATTCTTGTGTATGGATTTGGTTATTCCTTACTCCTGGTTTTGGTGGCGATCATGACCGTTGTCTTCGACGGTGACGAGACGATGAGGAGACGTTTTTTATTTGGTTGTCTTGCGGATGAGGATGCCGCTCTATTGTGAGGTTGAAGGGGTTTTCTTATTTGGTCATAATATTTGGTGATAAATTGTGATGATTCCAGTGGTGTTCCTAAACTTATGATTGATTGGTGGCAATGTGACTTACAGTTTTGGGTGTGCGTCACGACGTAGTAAGCTGGATGTTTGATGATGGCCTCCAATTTTAAATTTTGTGGCACAATGATGTTGGGTCACAATGAACGTTTTGAAAATTTTAATTTCTAATGTGGTTTTGTTTTTGTAAGGGTCTGTGTACTTAACGTCGTGGTTACAACTTACCTTAAACTGTCTTATAAATAATTTAAAAAATTTATTTGAGGAGGATTTACTTAACCCATTTTCTTATCCTTGATCAAATGGTTGAAGATAATCATATTTATTTTTCTATCAAAATACGAAATCATTTTTGTGAAATCATTGTTTTTTGTCTTCATCATATTTATCCTTAATATATATATATATAGAATTAAAAAATAAATAGTGAAACTTATTTAAAATTAATTGATATGTTTACATTCCAATTCCTACCTTGAGTAACTCCCAAGGAAAAAAATTACAAAGGATCTTGTGGATGGGTTAGTGTCAGACAATCCACATAGTTATGAATCATTATTCAAATAGGAATCTATTTTCTGAAAGATCTTATCTTTCATGTTTTGGTGGGTCTCTATGATCATTTTGAGTACCTATTTTTTAAGGGATATCTATAGAATCTGATCACTTACTGATGCTCACTGCAACAACCAAGGATGATTATATAGAAGATAATATTTTTTATTTTTTATATGTTATAGTACTTTATATTAGTATGAGTGAGTGATTCATGCTCAGTGAGTCATATTTTCTAGGATGATGTTGGGTTCCTCAATATTTTTTCACTATGGACTGAGGAGAATAGTGGTTCAGTCAAATTAAGCTATTTCATCATAATAAACATTTTATTTGATGAGGAATGAATCAAAGAATCTCTTCAAGAATCTTATTGGATTGTGAATTCATATTTACAATAAATTTCAGTTTCATATATGACATCATTAATGGAAATTTTTGAATATACTGACCAATAATAATTCTTGTTTAAGAAAGCAATTAATACATAGTGTTTTGATCAAATTTCTATTATTTCATGTTTTATCAATAGTAATATATTGTTCTACGGAAAATATTCTTAAAATATGGAATAAACATATTTTTAATGACTTTAACCCTGAATTTTTTTCCACTATATCCCTTTGAAATAGATATATTTATTTATGTAAAAAATGGACATATTTATATTGTTACATGATGAATCCCATTTTTATTTCATCGAGGAAAATCTATATTTTACAGAGTAATGTATTTTTTATTTTATTCAATAGTGTTCCATTATATAGGGATATATTTGATAAGTATTTTAAACTCTTAAATGGAATTATATTTGAATGGAATGATACATTTGATAAAGAATAAGTTCTTCTATCAAATATCAACTATAATTAAAATATATTTTCTTGTTTATTTTTTATAAACCAACATTTATATATAGATGTTGGATGATATGTTTGGAGGGTAATAATTACCTTTTAAATCTATAAATTTTTAATGAATTATAAATGTGGAAATAGAGAGATAATTTTTGGATGGTGGTATAAGAAAAAGAGTCTATTTTTATGGCCCAAAAAGAAGATTATTCAAAATAGACCTAATTCTTTGGAATCCGAATTTCATTTCAAGTATTTCATGGATTCACTCTATAAGAACTCAAACACATTCTCTATAATCACATCTTATTCCTTAGAAATAATCTTTTATCCCTGATGTTTGACCCCCTCTCAGTGAAATCCCAATGAATTGGGTTCTATATGAATCCAATATAAATCCCCCTCGGTTCTAAATTCTAGGGGCCTACAAAGTATGAGTGTATGAATCCTCCTATAATATATATCATGGTTTAAGGGATCCCTCCCTTTATTAAAACTTATATTCATATTTTCATAGGGAAACATCTAATTAATGAATTAACTATATCAATTTATTATATCCAAGAGACACCCCCATTCATGACGAGGCGATGTTACTCCTAAATCAATATCAAATAGACTATAATATTTCTCTATAAATGAGGATCTCATTAGAGAAACTTTTATTTATAATAATTTACCACGAACTAGAAAAAAATAGTTCTCAATGATTGTAAGAAATTTTAACCCATTTATATGATTAGGTATGGGTAGAGACCAAAGATCTTGAGGAAACAATCAGTAAGATAAAGTCAAATGATAAAGAAGTTTTTTAGTTGTATTCATTCCCATTCTAGGTTCTTTGTAAAAGTTTTAAAAATGATATACCCATTAATTATATGATTCCTTAATATATATATATATAATGTATTTTAATGGGGAAATGAATTAGTTGAACATTTTTTCCATCATCATTTCCTATATAATATAAAAGGATCCCATGATTCTGAACTAATTTGATCTGGGATTACAAATACATCTTTTCTCTATGAAGATTGGATATCGTTATATTATAGTCTATATTTTTTTAGTTTATGTAATATGAATCAATAGGACTCTTTGGTAGGATCTATATGATCTAGTGCATTCGGAACCACGGTGATGGGCCAAATACATTTGTATGAAACATTTAATTTTCAAATTCAAGACTCATAGTATATATTAGAAGAAAACTGCATTCAAATTTTATGAATTTATAGTATTCACACCATAATGAATGAATTTAAATGATTTTTAGATATTATAGATGGATACTCTATTTTTGGTATTTTTGATTTGAAGAGAGAATGATATTTTTTTAGTGAAACTTCATTCAAAATCAGTAGAGAGAATGTTCAATAATATTACAAGGGATAAACAATTCGAATCACTCATATCCATAACATGAATTTTCTTAATATATATTATTCAAGGATACATTAATTATGATGATTGGAATTAAAGGGTGATATAAAATTTATCAATTTCTATCATTATATCCATAGTTTTCACATTAATCATAGTAAGAATATCCCTCTCTATCTCAAGATCCATATAATCATCACTCTTTGTATCAGTATCACTCTCCATGTAATTATCACTATCTATATCATCATCACTCTCATTCATAATAAAACTATTTTTATCAAGTAAATTGTTTAGAACAACCATAAGAAAATGACCATAGTAGTATGTAGCTTGGTATTTGAACAAATAGGATTATCTAGTTCTTAGAGAATCTATCACTAATATAACCATATAGGGTAATGATAAGGATGATAATAGTAGTGAAAAGGGTTTTCCATGATATGATAAATGAAAAATTTCAACCCCACATGAGGTTTGTAAATCATTTATTTCATGGAAATGAGAATGGAATATATTTTTTTCTGCTAAATAGGATGTATGAAACTCATAATTCATGAGGTAGTTATTGTGAATTTCATATAAGTATAATATTTAATTTTATCTTTGATGTTAAATGATTTGTTAACAAGATTATATCTTTAAAAAATGATCATGATGAGTCAAACATAATATAATTTGATCAATATAATTTTTAATCTTTAGGGAGTAAAATAGAACAAATAATTATATTTCTTCATCATCCATTTAATCAATTTAAAAAAAAATATTCAATTTTTCCATTACTAAATTCACCATTCATGTTTTTTCCTATCATTGAATAGAGATTATTATATGTATGACATAGATATGTCATGTTTCTCTATAATGTTATTTTATGTATAAGGTATGGTATGAATATACATATGGTGAGATCAAAAAACTAATGAGATAGATCTTCTAATCATTAATAGGGAATAATAACCCATAAGTGGGAAAACCCAAAAAAATGTTCCATATAGAAGAACCTTGTATCATGTATTTTAAATATTCTCTTAATTTCTCCAGAACAACTAGAGAGATTTTTTTATTTGAAAATATTTTAGTTTTGATGTTGGATAACTATCAAGAAGTTTTTGAAACTCCATCAAAAGTGAAATAATCATAAATTATTTAAACTTTTTAACTCCATATATAAAAGTGGATTGGTAAACAAAGAGAATTTGGTTCAATGATATATTTAGTAATGAAAAGAATGACATGGATGTAATAGTGGAAATCCTGAATATTTGCACATCGTATATGTATCGGTATGGATGACTCATTTATTAAATGAATCATTTATTCAAACATAATATTATTTATGAACTAACCTAAAATCTATCTTATTACATTCTGTTATGTAAGACATATTGTTTCCTGAGAAATAATTCACCACAACATATCTGATACATGAATAATATCTTAAAAAATGGATAGAAATTTCTAAATGCTACTTTGAATTACCAATTTTTCTAAAAACTGATCTAAAAATATCATGTACATATATTTATATCATTTAAAACTATGGAACATGGGAATGTAGCTTTGGAATACATTCAATTTTTAGAGTGTTGAAAAATAACATTCCCATGGAATATTTCTATCGGCATCCCTTTCTAACTAAATTTATTTAAACAAAGACATTGTTTTCCTCTTTTCAGATGGTATATCATTATGAAAACATTGAATAAGAATAGAAATCATAGTTCAATTTAATTGAAAATACATATTCAAGTGAATACCATATGAATAATCAACAGAAATATTCATATCTAAATGATCTTGACAATATGTTCTTAAAAAAAGTATGACACATGGTCTTTATTTTTGAGGAGTTTTAGAAATTACTAAAATAGAGTCATTAGATATAAGAGTGAATGGATGAATATGAATAAATTGGAAATATTTTTAAAATGAATTCATTTTATCACAACTTTTTGATAAATTGTTTGTTAAGAATATTTATGATATTTTTTAATCGGTTGGTCAAAGATCCTCTCTCTCTAAAAAATCATGTTTTTATTGATGCACAATGATGATGTTTCATTATTAATGAACAAGATAAAGTGGATCTTTCCATACTAAAAATCATCAATATTTATATAGGTCCTTCTTTCCATATAACAATGGAATCATTTCTTAAAAAAATTAATGGAGGATTTATGTTAAATCATTAAGAATCCAAGTCAATTTTAATTGTAAAAATAAGTTATCACTAAAATTCTGTGAAATAGTTTCTAATGAGACTCAACTAATATTTTTAATCACTGTATATCTCATAGAATGAAATGTAATATTTTTTTCATAGGATTGAATATGATTCATTCGACTAGGGAATAATTATGAGTCAGTCATTAACTTTGATATCTCGTTGAATAAATAATGAGATCTTCTTCCACTATAGATCAATTATTTACATATTTATGATATATCATGATCATAAATGATGGTTTTAAACTATTAAAAATGAAGTATATGAAGACCTATTGACTCTAACAGAATATTGAAGTGTTTATTCAGATATATTTCAAAGACATGAACTACAGACATATGAATGTGAATATTCCCAAAACACACAAAAAAAATTATTTGAGTTAGACAAGATAATCCGCATTGGAAGAATATGTGACTTGGAAATATTTTTTTTTCAATAAACCCATCATTATCCAATTAATATCATATAAAGAAGATATCAAATAGTAACATCAAATGACACTTCTACTCAAAAATGAAATGTTCTTGAAATTGATTTCTCACATTGGACCATTTATATCTATATGCATTAGAATCCTGATTCATGGATATATATATTCAATAAATTAAAAAATGGGATAAAACCATTTAATTTTAATCTTTTCAAAATTCGATAAATATTGATTTATCATTCATTTAATTATATATCTATAATTCAAATCCTTAGTTCTTATTGGATCCCAGTCAATTCAATATCTAATGAAGCAGTTGAATACTAAAAAGAATTGATTCCATAAAATTATTATACACCATTATTTACTATTATATATCTGAATCATCATATTTCATTAAAAATATATATGTATTCATTATCTCCTTTATGGAATTTTTTAGAAAATACAACTCTTTTTTGTTATGGATTTTAGAAATTATTATTGTGTATCCTTTCCCTTTTTGGATCATTTGAAAAAAATAATCATTCACAATAAATAATTACTAACAAATATCACACATAAATATTTATTTTTGATTCATCCCTGTAGAATACACCATTCAATTTTTTTTGAACCAATCCATAGGACTCAATCAAAATAGAAAATCCCTTAAGTTGTACTAGATATTTCTTGGTTATTGATAGAGTGAATAGGTCTTCCATTTTAAATACCTATTCAGATTCAAAATCATAGTGGTGGATGTATCACCCCCCATTTATAGTCATGAAATAGATGCAATTAATTCAAAAATTTATTATTTTTCAAGAATGATATCTGATCACATTTCATATCTAGTTCATCCTTAAGAACCATATCACATCCCAAATTCTTATAAATAGTATGCATTGAGATGGTTTTTTAGTTATATATACTGAATGCTTTTTTTTATTTTCATGAAATCTTCTTTATGGGAAAAAGGAAACATTATACACTGCATGAGAATCCAATGTCACACGATGATTATATGAAATTTGAAATTCAAAACCCACACAAAACCCTGGGAGACCTCGATCCAAGCATCACTACATCATTCAGAGTAATTTTTTTTTCTTTTCTGATCACATGGAAGGGAGAAAAGAATAATCTTGTGGTTTCTTCAATAGTTTATGATCTTTAGTTGGCCTCATAAGTTGAATATGAATCTAGATGAATTTTTTTCCATCTCTTAGGGAAAAAATAATAAATGTATTCTATAGTATTCATAATAAAATCTTTGATATATTCTAGTAGAATATTAACATTCATATATTGATTCTCAAATACCATGTCGAATACTTGAGAAATTGAGTAAAATAAACAAATGAATTTCAAGAATCAATCTGATTCTATATATGTTCCTTCTGCCTTTAGAAAGAGAGGGTGCTAGTGAATGGGTCTTTCTTTTAGTTTTTGAAACTCTCCTTTATTGGTAAACATGAGATAATCATATGAATCCTTGGAATTAGTTATTCAATACAAAAAGGATATATGGGTTTAGATGATCCCTTTCCATGGAAATATATTATGTAATCACGTATAATATTGGACAATACAGTCTATAACTTCCTAAAAAATAATTATTTACCAACCAATTGTCTAACAATCTATTCTCTCTGGATATATTACAAAATAAATATAATTCATGCATATTCTTCAACCAAATCTTGAAGTGATCTTCAAGGTAATTAAAAATAAAATATTGAACAGAGTTGTTTCAAAAAAATCACTAATTTTTTTTGAAGAATATATGGAATAATACATGATCCATATAATTAGATGGAATAGCACACTCATAACATTTTTAAAAAAACCTCTTCAATGGATATTTTTTCAATAAAAAAATACAATAGATAATAAATACATTCTCTCAATAATGTTTCCAGTAACTTTCCCAAATTCAATTGGATAAGGTTACTCTTATTCTATAGAGAATGATATACCAGAAATTCCCATTAATGTTTCATGTGGATCAGATTATATGTATTAAATATATAAAAATAAAATCAAAATCAAAATATTTTTTCTTTTTTAAAGAGTTCTCAATTCTGACAACAATTTCAGTATTTTAAATATTACCAATACTATTCTCACTATTTTATATGATCCTCTTCATCCACCATAAACCCTAGATATATTTAAAAATGATTCAATTTTAATCATTGGGATAATCCAACGAATATCTATTAGATTCATGAAATGAATCGTAGATATATTTTTTCATTTATAAGATAAAACACCAGTGAAATATTAAACCTATTGATACTATTAGAAGACCCAAAAGATTATTCTAAGGTATAATTTGATTCGCAATGGAATTAATATGTATCATTAGAATAAGATGTCTCAAATAGTTATATTTTCTTTCAAACATATTTTTGTTATTAATATGTTATATAAGATCTAATACTTAAAATAGTTCAATAAACTTGATCATGAAATATCATTTTCTTGTCGAACCATAGGAATTGTATGAATAAAATAAGATACTCCAAATTGAAGGGTCAAAGTTTTGTTTATTATTGAATCTATGGTAGAAGATATTTTGTTAACATATCCTAATGAATGGAAATGGAATTATGAATCTATGGAATAGTGAGAATGAATGATCTCTCCCAATATATCTCTCAATTTGAAAACCTAAGATTTTAAAGGGTTTCCAGTCATAGATTCTTATGAAATTTTATAGTTTGATCCAAAATATTTCATTTCCATTTTAATTTGGTTATCATCTATATATTAGTATTAACACTAACCATCCATGGTTGAATGTTAAAACCAAAAAACTCATAAATAAAAAATATGTAGATTCAATTCCTAATAGATACACTCTAATTGGACCGTCACATTTCTATTTTGGAATTATATCCATGTCAGTGGAATAATTATTAATAAGTAATGGGTATATATTTACTTATATAAATAATATATATGAATTTTATGAACTAAAATTTTTATTTAAACTATAAATAATTGGAAATAATAAATAGATTTATGGATGGAATCAATGCATTATCTATATAAAAAAAATTCATTTAATGGGGGGAAAGAGTAAATATACTTCTAATTTTGAATCCGGATCAACTAGTAAAAAAATCACGAATAGGGTCAATCTATTCTTTGGTGTCAAGGTAATAAACATGAATAGTCATCGACTCTATAGAAATTATAGGAAAGGTGTTCCTATGAATAATATGGGAAATATGATGCATTATAAACATATGATCTTTATTAATCATCTGGTTTATTTTGTTCTAACTCTTTTATGAAAAAAGTAACTAAAATAAGAAAAATCATCGAGATATATGTATACCATACTTTTACCCTAAAAACACGTAATAGACTCTAAGACATTCTTTTAAAATACAATACATTAATGAATTTAATCATTAGAGAGTAACATAATGGTCTAGGTCATAATTCCAAAAAAAAAATTACCTTATGGGATGGGGGGAGTTCATATGTTTTTATATAATAAAATAAATATTCTTTGGAATGAAAAATATATTTTTTTAAAAATTAAAAATATAATACAACCCTAATCTAATTTCATTCATTTATCTCATACACTCTTTGGATGGTGAGAAGAGAAATATTGTATTTCCCAAGGGAGATATAATTGGAGATACCATTGTTTTTGGTATATAAGTTCCTAAAAAATGGTAAATTCTATACCTCTGAGTGAAATTTGAATTATTGATTTACATAATTAGTTGTAACTAGTACGGTTTTAGACATAGATACCTAGAAATTGATCAACTATCCAATTAAGACGTACCTCAATTGGATATAACTCAATAGAAAACTAAATAGTCACATATACCATTGATGGATTTTTTTAGTTCCTTATAATATCTAATTATAGACTATATAGAAGATAGTAATAGAAATAGGGAAAAAGTTTCTAGCACCAAAAAAATTTAAGTGTCCCTTATTTAAAAGAGTGTAGGAAGGCTTAATCACAAATCATTTTATTAATAGAGGTGAAAGAAATGTAGTAAGAAGTAAAAAAACATTCCCATGTTGAAAAAGAGAGATATGCCTTTTATGTTACTCATACTTGATTTGGAAGTGAAAGATCTCATCTTTTTTTCAGGCATGTCCCTCCTCTATGTTTTAATTATTTGTCTTTTCTTTGGTTTTACTTTAACTTTTAACCTTGTGGAATGGGCCTTTTTTGGATATGGATATCCTTTTTTGGGAAATGACGTAATTTATGAGGATGCATGTTTTTTTAATTAATGTAGCCCAGGTATAAACATGTTAAATGGGTTTACAATGTTTTTCCATGGTTTTGATGGATTTAGAGGTGGTATATATCCTTATGTATAAATTTCTCTGATAATTGTATAAATATAATTTAAAGGCATTATATATATTAAATGATGTGTAAATTCTTCTAGAAACATGTTCTGAATGTTTTTATGCTGTGAAATGAGTACACACTATGAAATATGTTCACAACATGTAATAATTTTTGCGGAAAATATTTTTCCACAGAATCAGGCTTTTTATCAAATCTCACTAATTAGGAAATACATGACGTGAAAGAGTTATACACCATGTATTCATTGGACCTAGAGGGTTTCTATATGGTATCATTTATTATTTTCTTTAATAATTTAGTGAATCCTATCCCTCTTGGACCTAGTACCATTTCCATGTATTTGTGGAGACCTTTCCTTTATTTTGGATTCCCCGATCCTGAATCTTAACACTGGTGAGTGGTTTTGAATTTTTTTCTCTTATATTACTTAATTTCTCATCATTTTCACATAAATATTTTTAATTGCGGTCTAATTTGGGTGTTGATATGAATTTAATGTGATCTAGGTCCATTATTGTGATCATCTGGGCCTTCTTTTTTGTTGGCATTACCCCTTGTAGTTATTGTGTTGATCCCTGGTTGCAAAAGTATTGGTTGAGCTAAACACAAACTTGAGAGAGATAAATGATGATAGAGAGTGAACTGAAGCACCCAAAAATAATGATGAAACATTTAAAAAAATTAACAAAATCCTTAACTACAATCACATTCCAAATCACAATGAATATCTCCGAACAATAACAATAGTGGGGTTAGGCACGAAGGGCTAGTTAAGTTGGGAAATCATAGTTTTGAGAAATGCGTCCTGAAATAAGGAGACAAAAACACTATAGGAGGAGTACATATGAGAGGTAAATAAAGAATATAGATGATTAATAGTGATGAGAAAGGAATAAGGTCATATAGTAAATAAGGATCACTAAACATCGAAGAATCACAAAAGAAACCCTATGAGAGGGTGATGCTGAGAGTGAGAGAACAATGGGAGGAGTGGGGTGCCATCCAGAGAATATTGATGTTAGGACTTATCTTAGAGATACCCATGGGGTACGAAAATCCTAGAATATTTATGTAAAATTGGTCAATGAATTAATGTGTATTCTATAAGATATGAGATTCATTTTATTACTTGATATAGATTCACCATTGAAATAGATTTTTTATTTATGTGGATTCTATTTATTAGATTAAAAGAAAATTGATAAATAAAATGTGTAATTTAATAACAAAAGTTACTTTTAATAATAAACCAATGTGCTTTTTTATGTGATATTTTGAAAACATAGTTTCTATATTATGTGTTTAGATTCATGTTGTAATGCTTGTATTGGGAAGGCTCTGCCCATTCCCATTCTATAATCATTAAATGGAGTTTTCTCTACCCAATCCCATGTTGTAATTATTATATTGAGAGGGATCTACCCAGTAAAAAACTATAATTATTATATTGAGTCATCTCTTCTAATGATTATATTTAGTGGTATCTACTTAGTCCAATGCAGCCATTCTTATGTTGACTAGGCTCTACCCTATCCTATGATATAATGATTATATTTACTATGTTGTACCCACTACCATGTCGATATTCTTATATAGTGGTCATGAAATTGTTTATCAGTGAATTTTTACATGGATATATGGTAATTGGTTTGAATGGTTGTACTATATACTTAGATACATTCCATCATGGTACCTAAATAGGTTTATTTATGTGTTGTATTAATTGATTAATTAGTACTCTTGTTTGACACAATATATCATTCACTTATTATCATACATGGTTTATTTATACTCAGTGGTTTGAATCAAATTATTTTTACTCGTACCCTACTTAGTACATCATTTGGTAACCAAAAATATTACATGGATATAGGTTTGGACAAGGGAAGGGAACCTTTTTTCAGATTATTGATATTCTATATGTGCTAGAGTCTGGAGATGGGAGAGACCTTGGGTTTAGGACCAATGAATTTTGAGTTTATATTGCCTCTATTAAATATTTTATTTTTATTATATTCAGTTTGAAATTGGATACATATCATTCTATCATTAGATGATTCCCCATTTTTATTTTATTGGTTTATCCATTTTTCTCTAGTTTTGTGACCTATGCTATCTAATGTTCTTATCTACTCAAATATTATTTATTTTTTGATTTATATTACATTGTGACACCATAATAGGGTTAATATTCTCCCTATTATATTTATCCTACCCTCACTAGTTGTCGAAGTCCTATGGAATATGAGTAGGCACACATAATGTCTCTTAAGAAACCTGTTTTGGATTTGTGAGAGAGTTATGGATCAGGGGATGTTACAAATTTGTATCAGAGGTGAATTTTTTTATTATTTTATAAAGGTAGAAAGAAGCATATGATGTGTCAATAATTTATAATGATCTTTTTATGGGATTATCTAACCCATATATGGGGTGGAATATGAATTCTTAAGGATGAATTTTTTTTACTATCTTTTACTATTACGAATGATGTTATCGCACCTTGGGTGATTCACATGATGTGTAATAATTTAATTTCATGAGATTGATACTCATTTCTAGACATAGTCTGAGATGGGTATGAACTCATAAGGTTAGTAATATAGGAATATAATTTGGAACAATTATTTTGTGAAAGATACTTGTTTATTTCATGTGATATATACATAACCTAATGAACTAAAATATGATATTTTTGTTAAATTTGAGAATTGAAAGAACTAAAATGTATTGTTATAACACTTTTATGACATATTTGGATATAGAAGAAGTACTGAATATCTGTTTTTCTCATTTCTAGGTTGACCTTGTTGTTATAAATAGTGTTCTAAGGAATTTGTTTTTTTAGTAGATAAAATACCTCCTCATTTTCATCATGTTTTGTGTCCAAAGAGTAGAAATCAATATTCTCCTAATATAAACAAGCCATATATTCTTGTATATTCATAGTATCATATGTATTTTTATCTTCGTGACATCTTTTTTAGGAGCATGTGATCCATGGAATGGGAGAATGTTTACACCATGCATCGATGTTGGAGCTAACGAGAGAGATTTAGTTGTATAATATACCGACCTTCATTAGAGAGGGAGGTCCACATTCATGATCATTCAAGTTTGATAAATCTAGAAAATATTAAATAAACCCAATACACTAGAAAATATAAGGGTGAAATATTTTATGTATACGATCCATTGACCTACCATGAATTGGTATGATATTCTAGAGAAATATGGGAAGTAAGAGGAGTTATATTTGACAGAATTCAATTTGATCTGCTTGAGGTACCTCAACTACAGACATTTTAGTATGATAAGGATCGTGATTTCATGCCTTTGACATAGGATGGCATTCCAATGATGGAATTCCATAGTCAATTCCGTAACATAATGGGTTCTGTTCCATATTTGGAAGCTAGTGTGTTTTATAGGGTAAGTGGTTTTGTTGGTTGGATTATTTATGAGTTTATATCATAGGTGATCTTTTTTTTTTGAGTATATTTTAAAACATGATTAATCATGCACTAATCACAGAAGGGAACATGAGAGCAGACCTAAGAAATGGCCATACTATTTTAGTTGGGTGAAATGAGATCTCATCTTCTACTGGGATGAAGTGTTCCTATGACAGTAATAACCATGGAAACAATGGTAAAAGTAGCCAGGGGAGTAGGAAACCATCTCAGAACCATGTTCCAATGTAGTGATATTAGTGTGAAAAGTTTGTCCAAATGTGACCTCAGTGTCTGTAACCTACATTAGGGTACCATTATTGTGGTGGGATGGGAATCTTTACATGTATTGTCTAATCTTATCACAACGGTGTTTTGGAAGGGGATAAATATAGGTACAATATCATAGGAAGGAAATAAAAACTTCTCCATAGAGTGGATGTTGGAGTTCCATGAGACATTCATGTCAAGGAGGGGTGTAGTAACCATTTTTTGGAATGGTAGTACAAGGCATAAGGAATAGATCATGTTATCCATACTAAAGGGCAATGTATAGGGGCCAGTCAGCTGCATGTTATGTAGAATACTTAGGCTATTGTGGATGTAAGACCTTCTACAATAAGAGGTATTATTTTTATATGATCTAACATTTATCACATTTTTTTATATCAGAGCATCGAATTTAATATTATTTTCCCTTTTTAAAATTGTTTTGGGATTTGGGGTTGAAATATTTTATGGTTTTTTGAACATCGACACTCTATTGGTCATGCGGTCAGAGAATATCAAACGTTGCATGGAATGTTCTCTATATATTGGTGGTGGTACCATTTATTTTAGGAACCATTTGAGATGGAAATTAAAGGTTATGATATCACTCCTTGAATGGATAATTCATTACTACAATATTCTTATTTTTATTGTTATTATAGGAGAGTTAAATTTCACTCTAAATAAGGAGGAATCTATTATCATCAGTGTGAGTGGGATCTTTAGGAAGGCATTCAGGCCCAATTTAGTGTAGATTAGATTGTATCCTAACCGAGATAGTATGTATTGTTCTTGAAGCTAGATAAATGAATTTGGATTATTTTTTTCCTCTGGTATACTGTTTGCAGAATTGCATTTATAATGATATTTATAGCTTACTATTTAAGAGAGAGATCGAGATTGTGTATGGAGTAGATTTTATATTTATCTAACCATATAGGGTGGAACCGGAAGATCATTTGGAGTTGAATGTCCAGTTGGAAGATCTAGAATGAAAATGTTCCATATGAACTAGTATATATCCATGGGGATTCCCATTTATTTTCACAAAGAATGATGATGTGACTTATCTATTCTATGTGGATTATCATCGATTGAACCAGATGATTGGAAAGGGCTAGTATCCTCTTATGTGTATTGATAATATCATCAATTAGTTTTGAGATAATAATTTCTTATCAATGATAGATTTGATATATCAATACCTACACTTGATTGTGAGACCATCATCCATACCTCAGACATCTTTTAGGAGAATTTATGGATTGTATGAATTCATAGTGATGCCGTTTATTTTGAATAACGTACATTCAGTAATCAAGGAATGGATGAATAATATATTTTATCCTTGTCTAGATTAGTTTTTGGTGGTTTTGTCGACGAAATATTTTTGTAAACCCATTCATAATAAGAGAATTCCCAACGTATTGACATCAGATCTAGTACATTGAGAGAGAATTTTCTTTACACCAAGCTCCCCAAGAACAATTTCCAGATTTAAAAATTGCACTTCTTTGTCCTTGTAAATTCAGAGGAAGATGTTTTAGTGGTCCTATAGAAGGTTTAACCCATGTTTTCTTGGGATTATAACATTAACATATTTTAATATCATATTTTTCTGTGTTTAGGTGGTTATTATTGGCGTTTTATTAAGGACTTGTCCTATTTTTAAGTAGCTACATCTGGGATGATGACCAAAGGGGTGAAGTTGTTTGGGGTGTTAGATAATAGTGTGAGAAACTTTCTAGAGAAGAAATAAAGGATTACCATAGCACTAATCCCCACATTTCCTATCCTAGTTAAATAATATACCTAGATAGTAGAGATCTCATGAGTGAAATTCTCTTTCTCATGATCTATATTATCAATGGTGGTTCATGCCTTGTGATTCTTGAGACACTATATTTTGGATGAGAGGTTTGTGTTGTACATGGACCATAAAAACATTTGGTACATATTTTCTCACTAGGACTTGATCACTTTTTTAAAAAATATGGGTTGGTTATTTGGAATATTTTGACTTGATGTTGTTTTATACCCCAATAAAGGGAATTATTTTCCAATTATTTGAGATGGAAGATGAAAATAGAGGCTGTGTAGGAGACTTGTGATGAGTGGTAGATAATGTCACTCTTTCCAGACATGAATCAAGATGTTCATGTGTCCGACAGATGAGTATCTTTCATTTTGACATATATTATTGCTGATCTTTTTCACTATATCTATATAGAGATATTGTCTAATATGAATGTCTAGATACTGAGAGAGAACATATATGGTGGGGAGACACCAACTGAATGGTCTCTTGGTAGAAACAATTCTCTTCTTTTCTATTGATTATTTTGGGTTCCTATGGAATTTTATTACGATATGATGACAGAGTTTCATGGTTCTATATGGGTAGCACATTCTTGATTGATAGAGATGTATCATGATATGATAAACTTGGACAACACATAAGAATAAAGCAGTATTGGTGATCATGGATCGATTGAAGAAGGTAGATGACATTATACATACCAATGAGACCTTCACCACTGATGGTATATGTAGTCTCTACATGTGTGATCTAGTTCATTTCCATGGTGTTCCAAGAATTATCATTTCTTATAGAGATCCTCATTTCACATCATGGTTCTAGAAGGGTAAGAAGAAGGCTATGAGATCATTGGTTATTTTAATCATATCATATCAACCTGAGACTGACAATCAATTTATATTGAATATTCAAGTTCTGGATGATACATTACAAGACTTATTTGGAATTTAGTTGTTCATGGGATCAACATAAGGCACTAATTGAGTTTATGAATAATAAAATGTTCCATTCAATGATTCATATTGAACCTTTTGAGGTTTTGTGCAGAAGTACATTTCATTTGCTGATTTGTTTTGTTATAGGTTGGTGATTCATCGATTTTGGGACCTAGTCTCATATAAGAGTTCAATTTTCATGTTCACCTGATCAGGAAGTGGTTGGAGACCATAAATAACATGTATAAATCGTTCACTAACCATCGAATATGACCTATGGATATTTAGATTGATTGTACATTATTACATTAGTGCATTTGGGTTTGTGAAATTTCATATTTGGAAATAGGGAATGATAGTCCCATGGTTTGTAGAGCCATCTAAGATAGTGGACATGGTTGATCATGTGGTTTATAAAGTAACCCATCCACATTTCTAAAGTTATATGCATGACATGATTCATGTGTCTTGGAAATAGAGATATTTTCTTAACCTTCTCATATTGTAGACTTAGAGAATGATGAGATTTGTGTTGTTGAATCTTTTAAAGAGAATTGAGTATGAATTGTGGACCATATGGATAATTATGTCTAAGATAGTACTATATGATTGGTTCAAGAGCTGTGGTAGCATGAATCTGTTCAAGAGGAGACCTGGGAGAGGGAGATAGATATGTGATCATAGTGACCAGATTTTTTATTGAGATCCCACAATAATTCTTGGAGTAGCTCGGAAGTAGGATGCATTATAGTTAGGAGGTTATAGTATCCAATATCATTTAGGTATTTCCCTCCTTGAGTTTTTTTTATTAATTGTATTTCATTGGGTTTTATGTTATCTTTGAATGTTTTTGGATGAGTCTTGTTCAGAGATGGATATTTTTCATTTGGTAAAATGACCTAAATTTTAAGGATGTATGCTTTTATTGAATTGTTGGACTCTAGGTATAAACATGTAAATGAGTTTATGTGCACTTTCCATGGATTGGAAGGCACTAGAGGTGGTTTAGATCCTTATATTGAAATTTTTCTAAAACCCGATTCCAGATAAATTACATGTCGTGTACATGTTATATGACATGTAAATATTTCCAGACACATGTCATGGATGGATGTAGGGTGTGAAATGAATAATTTTCATGAAACAACTACACAACATGTAACAATTATTTGGGATAAATATTCATATGGGTTATTGAATTTTTGGGTGTATCTCATTAATTGTGAAATAAATGACATTAAAGAGTTACACAAATTATATTAATCATATATAACTATTTTAAGTAAGACACAAGATATAATTTTCATTATTTATTTAGTGAAGCCTATCCCTAATATACCTAGGACAATTTCTAGTAATTTTCAGGGATCTTTCCTCCATTTGAAACATCCCAATCATATATTTGATCTATGGTGAGTGGATCTGGTTAGGTTTTACCTTATCATCCATCGTTCCTCATCCTTGCGGTGTAAATAATTTGATTAGGGTTTTATTAGGGAAACGATCTAGATACACTATAGTCTAGGATCACTCTAATGACCATCTATGACTTTTTTCTTATTTGTTCTTACCCTTGGTGGTGTTGTGTAAATTTTTGGTTAATGGTAGGGGGTCCAAACATTACCCCTATGGTTAAAAAATTGGTGAGTATTTGCAATGATTTCAATTTCTCCACCCTAACATTACTATAATAAATGGATTGGATGAATAATGATAAGTTGGGAATTTTATTATTTTTTTGATCCATTTTGATTGAATTGACATTATAACGTGGCTTAGAGATACCCATGGGGTATAAAAACCCTACAATATATATGTATAGATTAGATATTGTCTTATGGTTTTTTTAGCACGACATGAGAATTAGAGGATCTCTTGATATAGATTCATAATGGAAATGGTCTGTATATTGATATGGTTTGATTTTATCTTTTAAGACCAAATATATAAATTAAATGAGTAATTGAAATATAAATGTTAATTTTCAGAATTACTAATGGTCCATTTTATGTGATATTGGGATATCCTAGTTTCTATTAAATGTCTTGAGGTTCATGTTGTAATGGTTATATTTCATTAGATCTACCCAATCCCATTCTATAATGATTATATTGAGTAGGCTCTACCTAGTACTATTTTGTAAAAATTATATTGAGCTAGCTCTTCCCGGTCCCATTTTGTAATGTTTATATTGAGTAGGATCTTCCGAGTCTGATGCTGTAATGATTATATTGAGAGGGCGTTTCATAGTCCCATGTTATAATTATTATATTGAGATTGATCTTCCTAGCACCATGTTGTAATTTTTATATTGAGATTCCTCTTCCCAGTCCCATGTTGTAATATTATATTGAGCAGGCTCCGCAGAGTCACATGCAGAGATACCAATATAGCGGGCTTGGACTAGTTTTCTATATTTTTTTCCATGGATATATGGTAATTAGTTTTCATGGTTTTTCTACATGCTCAAAGACATTATTGAATGGTGTCTATGAAGGTTAAATTATATATTCTATAAATTTATTAATTAATACACATGTTTAGTTCATTATTTCACACACTTATTATAATAAGAGTTTTGTTTAGAAATGTCGGTGTAGACATAATGTGTTTTACTAACACCCTATCTAAGCCAAAATTTAGCACTTGAGAAGATAAATTTGATGTCGATTTGGATAAGTTAAAGGTACATTATTGTTTATTGTTGATTTTATGTATGATCCATATTCGATAGACTGGACCGACTTTGGTTTTAAGATCATGGTATTTTGATTTTATATTGTTTATGTGGATTATTTTATTTATATTACTTTCATTTTTGAATTTTCACATGTCATCCTATCATTATATGGTTCATCATTTCTAGTCTATTGGTTTCTAATTTTTTCTAGTTTTATTATATATATATATATTTTTGTTCTTCATTACTCTTATATTATTTATGTTGTTAACTTCTGCTGCATTATAACTCCGTACTAGAGGGTATAGTCTCCCCACTATATTTATCAAACCCCTACTGATAGTAGGAATCCTCTGGTATATGGGGAGGCTGGCTTGAGGCCTTATAATCAAATAGTTTTGGACATAAGAAAAAGTTGTATATTATGGGATATTATACGAATTGTCCATATAATTTTGAAGAGTCACTCTTTCTGAATTCTATATGAAAAGCATAATCCAAATGATGGAATAGGAAGTAAAATGATATATATATATATATATATATGATTTTTTGAATATTTGAAAACAGATATATCATCATGTGGTTCGTAATTATATTTTAGATAAAATTTATTTTGATAGAACCCATCTACATCTACAAAGTTATATACTTTATAAGAGGCTTATATAGTTTGGGAATGGGTTTTGTTTAAAAAAGAACCCACTTAAATTGATATTACCTTAGGAAAGACATACATAACATAGAAATAACACATAGAAAGGGTAGATAATTATTTATAGAATAGGGTGTTGTAAAAAAACTTATTTCAAAAGAGGTGAAATCATCCACATTAAAACTACAAAATGGGATGTTTTTTTGATATCCAAAAACTACACAACAAATTTTAGAAAAGTGGGGAATGTTTGGGTGAACAAAAATGTTATGGGTAGAGTCATATCTTAGTTCTAGCTAGGGAATATCACAATAGTAAGAGTGTTCATTATGAACCCTATAGACAATATCCGTAGGGGTGTTGATGGAAAGGGCCCCATTTGTAAGAAAAAACAACAGCCCTTGGGGAAATCCTCCACTTGTAAGATGATGTAGAAAAAGCAATCAATATAGTGATCATTTTATTATTATTTATAATACTATGTAATGTGATTAACTATAATTTTATTATTCATTTTTATTAAATAGAAAATTATTAATGTGGGTTTCATTCCCTAAAAAATCATTTTATTGAGAATAATGTATTAATAAAAATTACAATTCTAAACAAAAAGGGAGAAAAGTATGAGTTATAATAACATGGTATCAACCATATGATATAATAATTATAATGATAGAACATAATATTATTATCCATAAGTTAATGGAAAATTTAACTATATTTATAATAGATCATGTGGCAGTCCACACATTGGGATAATTTTCACCGAATCTAAAATTAAAGGGTCGTGGAATAAAATTTCACATCATTAATAATATTATTTGAAATATGTATCATTATTAGTAGGTTCATATATAATAATTAAGAAATTTGGAAAACATAATATATAAACATACAATTTATGTCAACATATATACATATCTTCTCATGATGCATAAAGATTCATAGATTAGAATTGTGGATATTCGTACAAAGAAACACTTTATATAATATAAATCATTCATTATTGAGAATGTGATCCCTTTTTTATATTGGGTTATTATATATAAAAATCAGGTCAAATTTTGGGTTTCAATAATGAAGCTTTATTCATAAGTAATGTATAATTTAATGAATGAACTACGATGAAAAAATTTTAATATCTCGCTTGTGGTCATTATTTATCAATCAGAAGAACCCATTATAATATAACTATTATATTAAAAGAGGACACATTAAAAGAAGAGTATATCATATGGTAAATATAAAAAATTAGGTTTTATATTCTTGTACCTTATATTCGTTTATTAATTAAAAATATTTATATAAAGATAAATATATATTAATAAATAGGTTGTAAATAATTAAAACGGATACAAGTAAAGTTTTATTTTGTGAATGTAAATTTATTGTGGGACAAAAAATAAATCCACATGATTTTAGACCTGATACTCACCATCATCATCATTTTAATTGGTTATTATAACCAAAATATTATTCAAAAGGGTTGTAATAAGATAAAAAATGTTTTCTAAAGTTGTATGCAGGTTCTCGAATCACACACAAAATAATTTGATTTTATAAAAAATATAATACAAAATATAAAGAGACTAGGAAATCAATATATATACTCATAATAGCAAATTAATCCCCTTTAATTCATATTTTAATTATCATATCATGAATAATGAATTAATGATTCTTCCCATGTCATATTCGAACTACGGTCAGTCAGTTAACCACCTACAAATTTTATCCCGAGCTACTGATGTTAAACGGAAAATTGAGAAGGAATATTTTCATGGTTTAACCAATGGGGTTATATCAATAAAAAAACAAATTGATCTTATAGGATTCCCAATTAATTCATTTATTTCTTCTGAACAAAGATGAAAATTCATCTACTACTTCTGATGTTCCATTTTCAATAGTAAAGACACATAGGGAAATCCCTAGAGGAATTTTAGGAATCAAATTAAATTTATATTTTTTCATTATATTTTCATTAATGAAGGATCCGAGAAAATCTATCTTCATTTTAGTTGTCGAGTCACTCTTTGATTGAACAATGTGTGACATTCTAAAGAGTACTTGGGACTACGGATTGAATCCATAAATGGATCTTTGGATTTATGTTATCTTTTCCATTGGCTATATATTCATGTATTTCATTAGATATTTTACAATGATTTCAATAAATTTCTAATAAATAATCCTTATTTACTACCCCATTTTATAACAATCGACTCTCCATTTAAACATTTTTAAAAATTGTTTTTTTGTTGATTCTTGACCCAAATCATGAAGTTGACATAGAATAATTTCCAAATATAATTTCAAATGAAAATTGGAAAATTAATCAACCAATTTTTACCAGTAAGTGATTGAATAATACATTCTTTATATCATTGGCTGGAATTGTGGAGGAATCTCTTTTTTTATTAAAGAAACCTCCCCCAATGAGTATTTGTTCAGTAAAATCATCCAATAGAAAATAAATCAAGTCCATCACTAAATCTACCAATTTTTATCCTAAATTTATGTAAATAATATTTCTCCACATACTAATAGAAATATGATCCAAAAATTCGCAACTGTGTTCCTTACTCTTTAGATCTTCTATATTATAATATATAAAATAATTAACTCTATATACTTACACTTTTCCTCTTTAAATGACATATCAAAACAAGAAACAATTTCATGATTTCAAATCCTACTACTAGTATTCTAAATTTTTTTATCATCAAGATCATCCACCACAAACCCCAGTTGGATTCAAGTATGATAATCATTTTAGTTTTTGGGGGAATCCAAACCCCCTCTTTCAGATCCCAAAACCAAATATTAGATACATTTTTTACTTTTGGAATATAAAATAAGATAAAAAATAAACCAATGGATATTATTAGAGGCCCCAAAATATTATTATAATGTATCATTTTTTTGGGTCTAATATAATTCATAGGCATTGTAGTGATAATCACCCAAAAATATATATTTTCCATTCGGTCATATTTTGATTATTAATATTATATATAAGGTCTTCTACCACAAAGTGTGGTACATACTTGATCATGAAATATAAATTTCACAGTGAACCCAAGGAATTTCATAAATAAGGTAAGACAATCTGAATTCATGGTTGAAATATTGATAAGGATTGATCTCTCCAAGTATCAATCTCATGTTCAAACCCTCGGATTTCAATAGATTTCATTTAATTGAGTTCTAAAAAATTTCTTTTATCAAGCCTTAATATTTCATTTCAATTAGAGTTTTTTATCATCAGTGTTAAAGGGTTCATCTTAAAAATCCATTAATTAATGGTGAAAGCACCCAACTAAAAATTGGTAAATTTCTAAGATTAACTCCCATTTAATGTACTCAAAGAGGACCCACCCATTTATATATTAGAATTAAATATCTTATAACAGAATCATCATACATAATTAACGGGGATTTATTTATTTATATAAATAATATATATAAAATAAGAGAACTTGTATTATTATTGAGACTAAAAATTATATGGAATATAAAATAGATTTTTGTATGGAATTTATGGAGTCAATACAATCAAAATTATTTGGTTATTGGTAAAACATAAACAATATAAATCTAATGTAGAATCTTTGTCTATTAGAATATAAATCAAGAACTAGGTAGAACAATTCTTTGTTGTTAAGGTGACAGCTATGATTAGTCATTAACTCCATGGAAAGATTATAATAGTGACACATATGACTATTATGGTACATAAAATTCATTACATATTTATGATTGTAATGATTTAACCATTTTATTATATTACACCTTTTATAGAGAATACAAATAAATTATTTAATAATAAGAATGAAGATACATTTATATATAACCTATAACGTGAAAATACATAATGTAGTTATAGAAAGTAAAGTGAAATACACTCCATGAGTAAATTTGATCTTTGTAATGTATCATTGCGGTAATGGTCATAATGCTAGTGGAATCATTGCCTTAGTGAGTATGGGGGATTTTATAAGCTTTACTGCAATAAAGTGAATTTTTTAAGGAATTAAAAATAAATATTTTTTAGAATGGTATCCATAGAATACCACCATAATAAATATTCACACATTTATCTAAAACACTATGTGGATAGTAACAAGGGATATATTTTAGATCCCAAAGAGGCTACACTAAGAGATACCATTTTTTATTTGATAAATGATACAATATAAAATATTAATTTCAAACCATTTTGTGCGGTTAGAGTTATTAATTTATGTAATTATAAGTAACCAATTAGATTTAAGATAAAACAAACCTAGAAATTGATCACTTATTTAATTTTGGATCTCATTTATGGGATATAACTTAATATAAAACTTAAGATCCATTATAAAAAGTGATTGAGTTCAATAATTTATAATTGTATATTATAATTGATTCTTGATATTATATTAAAAAGGAGAAGGAAAAAGTTTCAAGCATTGAAATTTTTTGAAGAACCCCATTATTTGAAAGAGGTCAGGAATACTTATTCCCATTTCATTTGATATTTAAAGGTGAAATGAATATACTGGGAATCCTAAAAAATATTCCCCCAATGAAAAGAGAGATATGTATCCTATGTTACTCATATATAATATGGATGTATCAATGTAATTTATGATACTCATTCGATCTGGATTATACATGATCAACATTAATGGGACAAAAATAACTGGGATAGTGATATATTTACCGGAGTGTTAGAATATTTGGATTCTGATATAACCTCATGATGTAATTCATTATACTATAGATAAGATCTATCTGCATAGAACCCATCCACATCAATAATGTTTCATTATTCGGATGAAAATTGTATATTTTTCAGAGGGGTTTTGATCCTAAAATATTATCCACTTTCATTGATATTAAATTAGGTACAACCACATAAAATATATAAATAAAAAATTCAATGTTGTGGACAATTAGATAAATCTGTAGGAGAAATAGAAAAAGATAATTATAAATGAGGGGAAATTTACAACAATAATATTATCTTCATGGTAAATCTGTATGATATGATAGAAAATAAAAGGAGTGGTTGGAAAATAGATAATATTTGGGTGAACCAGAAAATATTTGGTAGATCCAGACTTAAAGGTTTTCCAGAAAAGCGACATGTGATAAGAGGTGTCGATATGAACCCTATATACCATCTCAATGATGGTGGTGAAGGAAAATCCCCAATTGGTAGAAAAAACCAAAAATAACCTGGGGATATCATAGAAATAAAAGAATTAGTAATATTTATCCATATTGTGATCATTTGATTCTTCATCACTATAGTAATGTAATAGATAAAATAAAATTTTCCTATTCATCTACATTAAAAGGGATTCAAGTTTGATGAAATCACTAAATAATTATTTTTTATAGTGAATAAATTATTCATAAAATTTTAAAATCTTTAAAAAAGATGTACAAATAAAAAATAATCATCACCTGCTCCAGAGCATCTTGAATAATACCTTCAATGATCATGCATTCGATTTTTACCCATACAGAAATGGAAAATTTACCTATATTTATAACAGATCTTATGGTAGGCCATAAATTATAAGAATATTCACCCACTATAAAATTTTAGGGCCTTGAAATATATGATAATAGATATCATTTTTAATAATATTACTTGAAATTTTTATTATTATTAGGATAAATTTTTATTAAAATGAATAAAGGATGGAATCCAAATACATAAACATAATATTTAAGTCAATTTATACACATATCTTCTCATAAAGAACACAGATTGATGGATTACATTTCAAGATTTTCTTGTAATGTGGATGTTAAAATAATGGAAATAATGAATAATCGATTGAATGGTCAATTTTTTAATTTTTTTATTCTACCGATATTTCTTAAAATAATAATTTTTTTTAAACAAAGCATATTTAGTCATTTTTGAAGATGAACTATATGAATTAACTACTGTGAGAAAATTAAAACATTGGGACCTTGGATATATATCTCTAATTAAAATAACCCTTTTCTATATAACAATATAGTTGAAATAGTAATCCTTAAATGAAGAACATATAATGTGGTTAAAAGGAAACAAATGTGTGAAGAACAACAACTCAATCCGTGCTTGGTGAATTCAAAACCCACCATGGGACTTGTTTTGATCCTATGTAATAGATATTATGTAAATAGAAATAAAACAATTAAGAAGTGTAGTGAGTTTTTCGGATCATTTTTTATTGAGGGTTCCTAAATCTAATGAAATAGATGATTATCCAATCATTATATTGTGGGATTAATTTCTTAAAGAACATATAACTTTATGGTTTGGTAAAAATGTGGATACCCAAATTCAGGGTTTTAACATCCATAAAACTAATGGTAATGTTGTGGATATTATTTTATAATTATTCTATCATTTTTCTTAAAAACATTATTCTGTTTTGTTTTACAAGTTTTTAAATTTTTCTATTTCTGTTGTGCATACCGAAGGGGAATTTAACTAATGTTATAAATATTTTTTACCTCTGATAATATAATGTATCAGTATAAAATATTTTATGATTACTTTCATAATAATTATATGGATTCTATGTCATAAAAACCTTTATAAATAGGTTAAGGAAGTTTTGTATGTTTATTTTATAGAATAAAGTTCACCCCACCCCCTATTCTAGGTAAATCAATACTCTTACGATACTATATTTGGTATCATAGAAGGTTTATAAATTTACCAACATTGTTATAAATTTTTATATACTAAAATGTATTTTGTGGAAAATTGTATATTTTTTCAATATTGAAGGATTAAATGTTTGGAAAATAGAAAATTTCAATCGTATAATACCACTAATATTAGATTGTTCATTTTTATATTAAAGAGATATAATTATGTATTTATCTATAAATACTGGTGTTTAAGATGCTTTCATGATGAATGGAAATTATGAAATACCTAAGAAGCATATTAGTACATTCACTCAAGAAGAAAATTTGGAATATAATATTAATTATAAAGTTATAAATAATTTTTTATTATTTTTGAGAATAATTATATATAATTAAATTTATTCATGTAAAGATAATAAAATTATATAGAATAAATTAGAAGTTACTATCTTTTGAACTACCAACATATAGAAATAAGAAAAGTTATGATCGGATTAGATTATAGATTATTTGATTTTCTACCTGGATATTTCTTTTAAAGATTTACCTGTGGTTTATGATAATATTGAATATTCAATAGTCCCATGGTATTAAATACTTAGAAATTGATAATTTTCTTTTATAATATTTCATACATTGTTCTCAAATATTGTGAATCCCTGATGACTACTATTGATAATATGAAAAAACTCACTATGTTGAACATAGATTATTTTATCAGTACTATCATGAAATATGTGGAAAGATTAAACATCCATACTAAAAAATTTTAAATGAAAAATGTAGTGTATTTTTCCTCTAACATGATGAAATATTAAAAATTTATATCAGTATGAAATATTTCGAAATTCTATAACAAGATGAAAATGAAAGGTGAGCCAAAAAAAATTTATTCAGAACAGAGTGAAAATGAACTTCCAAATATTACAAAGAGAATGAATAAGAAATTTTGAAATAAATATTTCTAGTACTAATAGAATAAGACTTCTAAATAATTCAATTAGAATAAATATTCTTCTAAAGTGATTTTATAGGAATACATGAGGCCTGGTCACGTTATGAAAGATTTTCCTAAGATAAAAAAAAGAATAATAAAGAGTGAAATTATAATAATTTCTAAATGTATAAACGTAAGAAAATTCTAAAATAATCCCACACATGGAGTTATAGTGGTAGATAAACACCATCATAATGTTATTCATATAACTGTGATAGTCAGAAAGTCATGGGATTTTATGATGGTATTCCAAAGATAAATGAATGCTACATGGATATGGTATTTATTAGATACATTTAAAATTAAAATTTGAAACAAAATTATCCTAACTATGATAATTAATTTAATGTTTCTTCTAATTAAGAATAAAAGATACTTTTTCTAATGATTCAGATACTTTACCAATATTTGAAGATGTTTCCAGGTTTTCCATTTTTGGGAAAATGGAATTTTAATGTTTGAAAAATGTTCGATGATTATAAGGAAAACCATTTCAAGTAAAATTCAATAATTTCTAAAATTAATTCAGATATTTCATATTTCACATTATAATTTGAAATTAAATTTAATTAGAATACATTAAATTAGTATAAAGATATAGTAATACAACTAAATTCTGATACATTTATACTAAAAAATATTTTTTGAAATTATTATTTTCAAGGAATTTTTTGAAAAACTATATAGAATGATAAATCCTCATAGAAATACCTCTAGGATAGGTTTTAATAAAAAAACCAAATTTTATGAACAATTACATTGTTCTTAAATGTGTTCCTTTTTGTAGTAAATTTTAACGGGGTAGACATTGGAAACATAGATGTTCTTTAAATCAAATTCAATCTTTATATTTTCATAAATCATATTTTACTAACTATTTTTTAGTTATATTACATAAGTTAATTGTAAAAATGTGGTTTCTAGAAATTCATTTATCTAATAATTCTACACCTAAGCAAGTGTTTGTTAAAAAATCCAAATATTTTAATTTTAGTAAAACAATAAGAATAACAACAATATTAAAATTTGGGAATGGATATTTTATGTTCTAAAAACCTGACTAGGAATGAGAAATTATTTTAATGGATTATCAAGGTGAAATGTGTAAAAGTCACTTCTAATGATAATGATCAAGTATAAATATATGGCATCAATAAAATTGTTATTCTTGGTTATTCTTTATATTGAAATTTTATATATGTTATA
Source organism: Viscum album (assembly GCA_963277665.1). Lineage (NCBI taxonomy): Eukaryota > Viridiplantae > Streptophyta > Magnoliopsida > Santalales > Viscaceae > Viscum > Viscum album. The sequence goes on from OY728162.1 coordinate 46,893,289, forward strand.
AAACATATTAGAAACATTACTCACATTATTAAATTAAATAGATGAGGGATACCTTATGAACATTATGAATGATAAATTTATTATTCATAGTTTAGAAGGAATATTTATTTTTCTAATGATACGCATGAGAATGTATTCAGAGTAAATATAGAAGAACATAAGAGATAATATCTACATTACACTAATAAAATGGAGGATAAATCATGGTTATTGAATAATTTTTTTGGAAAACGTAATTTTGGAAATTTAGCCAAAGATTATAATAATGCACTAGTTATACTTCTTTCAAAGCATAGATTTAAATCTTTTAAAGTTTGTTTTCGTTGTAAATTTAGAAAGAAACTTTTTTCATGATTTAAATATATTAGTGAAGTTGAAAATTTTGATTTTTATATCTAGTGTACTTGGATTTATATATTTCTACAGAATAAGGAAGCATTTGTGGATAATTTAGTTAATGACTACCCTAGACTCACATGAGTCAATTGTTTAGAAAAATAAGTTGAAAGAATTTTTATATTACAAAAACTATATATCCAATGCTAAAAATGATTTGAACTTAGATTTAGTTACTATTAAATGGGATCATGGTGTATAATTGAAAAATAATATTTTGAATCTATTTATAGAAAAAAAAAATTATAGAACTTCTTAGAAATTAGAACTCGAAAGAAAAATGGTCTAGTTAAAAAAATAAATGGATTTCTTCAAGAGATTACTATAAGCATGTTTTTCGAAAACTAAATTGATAATTTTTTTGGGGATTAAATAGTTGGAACAAAATATTAAACTATAAATATTGTTTTACATAGTCATTTTATTAATAAAACTCACTGTGAGTTGTGGAATGGAAGAAAACAAAAACATTATTACTTCATAGATTTTTATGCAATGTATTCATTTTAAATAATATATATAATTTAAATATTCTTTATCTAAAATATGATGAAGGAAATTTACCTGGATAACATACAACTATTAATGATTATAGTGTTTCTAATAAATGAATAAGTTTTATTGAGGAAACAATACATGTTAAATTTTATGAAACAAATCATTTGTTTTCAAACAACTAGAAACCACATCTTCATGTGTTTTTTAAAAAAATGATTTTAAACCACAATTTGAAAATTATTATCATTAGATAAAAAAATAAAAAACAATATCTAATATTTAACCTCAATATTAAATTTAACATATTATTGGAGATTAACCTTTTACGAACCCACAGAATCAGATAATCCTTTGAGATAATACAATTGATAATATCATTAGCGATGTAGGTCAAACAGTTAAAACTAAATGATCCTTAATAGATTAACATAATTTCTTTAAATTTTTATCACCATTAAAACCTAAAAATCCTCACAAGTCTTTAGGTGATGAACATAGGATAGAAAAATTTTAGGATAAATGATGTTAGTATGTACATTTTGAAATTCATTGAACATCCTTATGTTTTTATATAGTTGGTGTAATTTTTTTTGAAATAAATGTGATGAAAATGTAGTTATATTCATAAATAATTAGACTCATATTTGAAAGGGTTATAATAAACAATAAATAATTGACTATGGTGAAACTTACACATTAATAACTATACTTGGTGTTATTTATATACTTCTATAATATGCATCATGTTCAAATTTTACACTTCTTCAAATGGATGTAAAGTGTGATATCATTAATTTTTATGTCGATAGAGAATTTAATGTAGAATGAACCACTAATTTTAAAAAAAATCAAAAAATCTTGTATTAAAGTTACTATGTATTTTTACAAACATAAGTAGGAACGTAGAACCTTATGTGATAGATTAACTATATTTTTGTTACAATACAATTTTGTTAAGGGATTTTTTGGATCCAAATATTTTTATAAAAATAGTTTTTAAGGAAACCAAAATTATTCAAATTTATTTTGATGAAAAAAATATATGTTCAAAACAAAAGTAACGAACTGATTCTTTGACGAGTCCTATTAAAAATTAGTTTTAAAATTTCATGATGGATTAGTGTACATTATATGTTGGTTTTCAAATTTCTCAATATCCAGATGAAACATTGACATATAAAAAAGTATAATATATTTAATTAAATTTTTTTATGATAATAATTAAAGTATTAATACTCCTTCAAAAACCTCTAAAAATTTAGATAATTATGAATATATGATTTATCTTACTGAAAATAATTTTTAATTAATGATTGGTAGTGTACTATACCTTAGATCTACTCATCAATATTTGATATTTTATATACTTTTATGTATGATATTTCAATAAAATTTAAAATAATATGTTATTAAATGTATAAACTAAATGTTATATTACCTTAAATAAGCTTTGGATAATAGACTATTTTATTCTCTTATAAATTATTTTGAATTATAAATATTTTTAGATGCTAATTTTGGTGGATGTAAACTATATAGATACATTACATTTGAAATATGTCATTTCTTTAGGGAAGATTTAGTTTTGTGGTCTTAAATGTAACAACACACAATGTATCTTTCCATGGATATATCCAAATATGTAGAATATGAGAGATATTGTTCTCATGTGTGTAGTTTGTTACACACAAAAACATAATTTGGAATGTTTTTTAGTGAAACTAGAATTTAATGTCATAATAGAAGTTACATAAATATTCATAAACACCTATCGAATCACTCATGATAAATGAACATAAATGTAAGACACCATTTCCTTCTAGGTCACACAAAAAATGATATACCATTTTACAATAAATTATAACAAAATAATTCTTTTTTTACATATCAAAAAAATCACTCAATTATGATATATTTGAATATAACAAATTGAAACTAGGAATGGTCAATATAAAATGAGAATTCATATCTACATTTTTAGACAGTCCATATATAATAAAAACACTTAAAAAGGGAGGGGGTATTTTTTTTACTATGTCTACAAAAGTATTTTTGTTTTCATAAACTTTTTCAATATATTTTTAGGGAATCATTTCATTAAAAAATTGGAAAAAATATTATTTAAAATCATTCAGACAAATATTTCTCAAAACAAAAACATTTGAAATTTTTTTTCAAAAAAGGGAATTCAAACAATGTTTTCAAAAGACATCTAAAACTATTTTTCTTAAGTATTTTTTTCCTCAAAATAATTCCTTAACAAAAAATTAAAATAATGTTTTATTAAAAAAATTGGGAAAAGTTTTTTCTTATAAAACCAAGAATTTTTAATCACTAAAAAAAATTTGATACAAAAATATAAATTTTTTTATGAAATTTAATTTCTAAATCTTTCTTTTTCTATTAATTTTATAAAATATTTATTATAATATTTATAAATCTTCAAAGTATTATATTTTTATATATTTTTTAAAAATATTTTACTCGTGGGAAAAATATTTTTCAAATAAAAATCAATTGAATTTTTCAAAAACAAACATCAAGAGTTAAAAAATATTTTTATCTTTTGAGGGAATATATCATTGTTTGGCCTAAATAACAATTTTAACCTAATAGGATGGATCTATATAAGATGTGAAATAATTCTTCTAGAATTTATAAATTGGTTTGGGATAACACTAATTTCTTCACCACTTGTTCTTATAATAGCTCTAGATAGTCTGAAATTTCTCCATCCATTTTCATGTCATTCAACAATTTGTATAATTTTATATGATCAATACAAGATAACTCCTTCAATGAAATCTCCTAAATAATTTCTTTTAAATAGATATGGACATAAATATATTCGTATGATAAGCATGATTCATTTGAAATTATGTTATTATTTTCGATGTTTATGAATATTTATGTATAAAGAATAATGACATTGATCTTCATTTTCCTTATATTGAAAAATATGTTTATACATTTTCTCAGTTTAGTGTTCAAGAAAATATGAAATATGTTTCTTTTAATCTTTCCAAAATTTTGTATATGTTTGTCATCTATAATGTTTATGAGTTTATTGGACATACCATGGAAGAGGAAGAAAACTTCATAACTCATATGATTATAGACAATATTGAATATTTTGATAAGTTTTGACAAATAAATTAATTATTTTAATTTCATTAGGAAGTTACAAAAATTCACCATCTTTAACTATACATTAGAATATTGGATATTCTGATGAAAAATTATCTCATTCCAGGGAAAGAAGACAGAGATACCATAAAAGCGAAAGATATATACGTTAATTTTTTCTTATGTAATGTATGGAAATATAATCTTGCAATGTTTTCATTACTTTTCATAGTCGTTTTAAATAATGGGATGATAATTCTAATTTTCTATTATATCTCAGTTACAGAAATATATTTTGGGTTAACTTCATTGATATTTATAAAATAAAAAACAAAGAAAATCCAATGAGGAAAAAATATTATTTTATTTCTGAATATGTAATTAATAATACGAGACATCATTCTATAGGTAAGCTTCTTAATTTATCATAAAACCTTCATTTAAAATAGAAACAAAAACATGAACAGAAAATTTGTCTAAGAAAGTAAATATGGTAATGTTTCTCCTCCTTTTATAAAAAAATCAAAGACTATGTCTGATGATCCATTTGATGGTTTTATGTAAAAGTAACATGTAAAGAGAGATGATGATCCTATTTTTGGGTTAGAAATAGAGTATTCTTTATCCTTAAAGGATAAAACATATAATATCCTCACAGAAATAGAAATGAGAATAGACCAAAAGCTATAGATTCATAAAGAAATGAGGCTAAATTTTTTCAAAAGGGTGTTGAAAAAATACCTTCCAGTGATGAAGTGGACACTCAAGGAGAAAATCCCTTATCCATTCATTTAATTTCATTTATTTAACTATAAAATATATAGTCCATTAAATAAGTTGTAAAAAAGGATCATAAATTAGCTCCAACACAGTTTTTAGATAATGAAAAATGGAATGTTGTATCTATTGAATAAAAATCTATCATAAGGGTTTCATGAAAATGGTGGAACTTTTCATAAATAATAATAAGATAATAAAATATATAGAGAGTTAAAAAGAACCAAAAAATGGAATAATGTGATGTTTTCTATTATATTTCATTATCAATTCAATCTAAAAGGATGATTATCTTAATGAATTAGAAAAATACGATAATGATGCTCAAAAATATCAGACAAAGTGTTTTAATAAACATCTTTATGAAAATGATGTTTATGAATTGCATGTATTTGACGAATAAGCTGATGAAATAAAAGGGAATCTAGAACTTCAATACCTATATATCCATCTATTTCCATAGCTTCTATTGGATCAACATATTCTTCCCCTAAACACAAGTAATCGATGAATAAAAATGGGAATAACATTTTTCAATAATTTTTTAAATAACGTTAATGATATATTTAATTACATTACTGATATTAAATACAAGTGTAAGTATATTCAAGGGATTACTTATTTCATATAGAATTCAAACTTGTTGAAATAACATGTTTAGAATGTGATTTTGAATGAGCCCAAGATTAATAATTTAACAGGAAAATAAAAAAACATACAAGGATGGTGAATGATGTTGTTAAATGTATTATGTATTCGGTGGGAGACATAATGTTTTAAGATGAGAAAATCAATTTCAAAAGAAAATAAGAAAATCAGTTTCAAATCTGGTAGTGAATATAAGGTTAAAATTCCATGACGTTTTAAGAGCTATTCACAATATAACGTCTCTCCTAGTGACACAAGATGATGAAATTACATAAAAGATAAATATGATTCAAATCATAAAATATTAATTGTACATGATAAAGTATGAGAACAATACGATAAAATGCTTGATGAAGTAGTCTGATAGATCAATTTCATTATAGATGAATTCATAATAAATAAAGAGTATATATATAATTTGAAATATATAATGCAGAAAACATTTAATGAAATATTTATTCTTTTTTACATACTCTTGAAATGTTTTTCAATAATTAAAATGTTACTACTTAAATGCATTTTTTGAATACATTTTATTCCACATTTATTTTAGATAGTTTTTTCCAATTTTATTAGAATCAAATTTTTTCATATACTTTATAGATGCATATCTTTTCATATATATATATATATATATAATATTTTTTTTAATATATTTTTTCTTTGACATTTTATGTACACTTTCAACCTCCTAAAAATCCTTTTTGAAAATATCAATAGGGAAGGAATATTTGAAAACATATATTTCCAAAAAAAGGAAACATTTTTCTTAAAAAGTGTTAGAAACAAATAAATGATAGGAATGAATAAAGGGAGATAAATAGAGAAATAAGAGAGAAAATGATAAAAAAAAAATTGGATAATTCGTGGGGGGGCAATATATTCATGGTTATTAAAACATAAGTTTCTCTTTGAATTTTTCGTTGTGATTTAATAAAATGGGGATATTATTGAGTTGGTTTTTTTATATTAAATAATTTGTAACCATAGTTTTGAAAACCAGAACACATGTCCTCATATTCGTTCTTTTATTAAAATTATACTTCTGAAGTGTTTAAAATATTTTGGTAGAAAATAATTATTCTAGAAAACCTAGAATTCATTTTTAAATCATACAAAACATTGAAAAAAATATTGAATAAAATAAACAAAAATGGAGTCTCATAAATTTCATAGATATTAAATTATTAAAATGTAAAGTTTATTTCATAGTTTGTCAGATGAAGTACAGTAAATTCCAAAAGGTAAAGTATAAAAAAGTCCCACCAAATGAAGTTATATAAAGTCTACAAATTAACCAAATTGGATGATGCCATACATTATATTTGGACTATAATTTATAAAGGTCAACCAAATGAACATTATATGTTCTTATGTATGATGAAAATTTATTATACCAGATAGAACCATTAATTTATTATGATGTTCTTCATCCAAATCATTCATCGAATGAAGAAGATGTACTAAATCTTTTCAAGTGAACATGTGTTCATTTGAATTCAATGTGACCAATATAAGAGAATTTGTAATTAAACTATTTAATAAATATCTATAAAATAAAGAAGCATTTGAGGAGAAATAGGATTTTTCTTTACTAAAAATATAGTGTTTATATGAACAGTTTCTAAAATATTATTATGAGATAACACTTCATTTGTTATTTATATATTATTTACATAAAGAATTTATTTATGAGGATTTTTGTAATTAACTTATGTTTCCTACATTTTATATTTTTTTTATAGTATAATGATTATTGAGGGAATTTGGGGATATGGAGAGATAGGTATTCAATTCTATGTTATCAAGTGATTACAAGGCTAGGGAAAAAATGATTGTTCATTATTTGTATTGAGGGATTATATACCTATGGAACAGATACCGTTATAGTGTGGTGAAATCTTTGGATACCCAAATTTTTTGTTTTTTAATCCTTAACACAAATTGAAAAATTGTGTATATTCATTTATAATGTTTCTATATGTTTTCATAAGAAGGTTATAAGATATTTTACATGTTTTTATAATTTTATATTTCTATTGAGAATACTTTAAGGAATGTTTTCTATTGATATAGACTTCTCTTTACTCTGATAATACAAATTAATGATAATAATGTTTTATTAAATGACTTTCTTATAAATCACAATGAGTCTTTATATGAAATACCTTTATAACGAGGTTATGTAAATTCGAATTTTTATTTTTGAAACTATAATTCACTACCCTATTATAGGTAAATATATACTCTTATAATCCTACAGTAAAATCCTATATTATAACAGTTATATTCATGAAAATTAAATGAATTTGAGTAATTTATGATTAATATATTTTTCGTTACATTTTATTATATTTATTTAACTATCAGGTTAAGTTAAATGCGCAGTTTAGTAATTAGAGAACAAATATTGGACCAAGAATTTGTTTAGAATTAATTTCTTTGAAAATAATTTATTCATTCAAACAATTTACGTCTATCAAATTCATTATCGTAAAAGTTACCATTAACAACATTTTTTTGGAAGATTATTCATTTAGATTTAATATTTTTCATTATAGAATATTATAATTATGATATAATATTTTGGCCATTTAATTGATATAATTCATTATAGATCACATTAATCTCTATGGGATTTGAAACGTAATACACACCATGAAACTCTTAGGTAGTTTAAAAGATAATAACTTTTAATATAAATTTATAAATTTACTAATGCGTAGGGATTATAAAAAAGTATGTACATGTAAAAAAAATGGTAAAAGTTAATCTAAGGAATCATTATTTGTGCCTATTTCTTGATCAACCCCCAGAAGCCATCCTCAAATAGGCCATGAGTTGGAGAATATCCATATGGGTAAAAATAATTCTCATATAGAAGGATTTTTTCTCAATTGTCCATGTTTAATGATATTGATAAAAAATAATATCATTTATTATAAATAATGAATAAAATCCTAAAAAATGATATGTTATATAATGAAAAGAGAAAAAATAAAATAAACATCATATTAACTCCTATAACAACATCCATTATCACCTGCCTACGAAAAATAGTCTCCAGGAGCTAGTAACATCCAACTTGATTTCTAACTCTATGATATATGCATGAAATGATGATATATATATATATATATGCATGTTTTTTATCTTACAAGTACACACAACATGATCCTCTATGACACCTATCAAAAAATATGAAAGAAGCACACTAAATCTCAAGTGAAAAAATAGTGAAAATAACCAATCACCTATATGAGGTAAGTTTTATTTTCAACCACATCAAGAATCACTCTCCAAATAAAACATAGAAGTAAGGAACAAAATGAATAATCATATATATAATATGGGCACCCTAATAAGACATTTCCTCTAAATAAATCACTCAAATCCATAATGTCTTAAATCCTATCTCTCTCATTCCCTCCGCATCATTCCACACATCCATGCAATCACATCACAAGCACATCCACATATCACTGTGAAAACACATCACATAACATAGTACAATGCAAGCCATTACATCCATGTATGAACATAAAATATAACCCATTCTATTACATGTCATGTCTTAGTATACATAAAATAAATTATATATGTTATAAACATAGTCCTCCCAAACCCACATGTACATTTATGTAATAACTACAAGCCATTACAACTTAAATGAGAAAATATCTTATATAGTAATCTATCATAGCCAATATATGCCTACATATTGTCTGTGTCGTAATGATAAACATGGGTAGTAGGAGCAACTAGCCATATGAAAACTCTATAACATAGGTATTTGAATGATACCCAGAACCTAGGGTCATATATGAGTTCTAGGTTCCTTTATCAACTCGGCAGGTGTAGTGTAATAAATCATAAGATATGATTATATAAATATAGAAACACCCAACATATGGGCCCCTACCTAATCTATAGAGTCATTCTATAACTTACATCCAAAATGGAACCCAACTTCTATGTATAACAATAGGAAATATACTCTAAGTAATAAAATAATTAATGTCATATAATAATTAATCAATAACAAATTACGGGTCATTTTATGTTACTCCTTAATAACTTTCTAAATTAAATAATTCAATCATCCAAGTATGGAGTGGTTTAATTCATTATTCATACCATTAACCAATTCCATTATTTTCTAAATTTAACATCTTTTTAAATATCATGATCATCATTATAATTCAAGAACAAACATTATTCCATCAAATCATCAATTTAATTACCATTCCATAATTCTATGAACTAAGGATATATTACTAAATTTAGTACGATAAGGACCAAATGCGGTTAATAGTATATATAGAATTGAATAATATGTAATGATAAATAATATTTATAGAAAAACAGGGATCATCATATCAGCTTCTCAATATTTACACCAAGCTACATTATCCGAATCAACCAACATCAACCACAACATACTATCTAAATCACATAATATCTATACCTTTCAAGACTATCTACATCAACCATACCAGGTTTTAATAAAATTATAGAACGTGTTTAAATATATATTTATGTATATAAATATGGAAATAAATAATTAAAATTAAAGTGGTTAAAAAAATCAATAATTATAAATATTTTCTTTAATTAATGCATGTAATAAACAACAATAAGGTTTGAATGCATTCAGATGATAGTTTAAAATAACTTTATAATAATTTATTTTATCACCCTAATTATATAAATTATTTATACACTAATTTTGGAAGCTTAAAACATATTAATAGTAAAGTCAATAAGTTTTAAAAATTCCAAAAAATTTGTGTAAAATAGATGGCACCTCTGAATTAGTTGGTTAGCACGAAGGGAACATGTGAAATTCCTTATAATTCATCTCTAATTGTTAATAAATGGTATAGTGAGAATGGGTTTAAATCTTATTATGTGTACATCTTCTATTCCCAAATGGAGTTTTAATTCCCCATTTCCTCCAGAGATGGTATCAAAGAGAAGGATTTTATAGATCCCATCCTCAAGGGAGGGGTTCTCTTCTTACAGAACCCCCTAAGGTAGGAGTTGATGTTTATAAATTTGATGTAGTGTTCAATAATAATAGGTTTCACTCACTCTTTTTTTAGAGTATGTTCTATTTTATCTTAAAATATTGGTTCCAAAGATAAAACCCATATAATGGAGTTCCCTAATCCATCCAATTTTCAGTAAAGTTCTCTTGGAATTCTCACATGTAATTCTTCACTAACAAGAACATTATACCTCTCAATTTCTAGTGGTAATAAAAAAGGGATTCTCTTGACTACTAATCCATAAAATGTTCTATATTGTTGGAGGTTTGTGAAAGAAAAATACTAAGGGTGAAGGGTGTCAAAAAACAATGTAATAAAAGGGAAATAGAGGAAATGTTATTTAAAGGGAGGTCAAGATGAATATTTAGGCTTCTTGCAAGGTAACCAAAAAAATTAGATAAATATATTGCATTTGGGGATCATCAAGGGTTATATGAATCTATTCTAGTATATTATGAGTGTAAAGGGGACCCTCAAGTCAGAATTATCCTATATTCATGTTCCAAAATTCCATGCAATGAGGCCTCGAATTTATAGAGTTCTTGATTTATAATTCAAAAAAACTAGAGGTAGAATGGACTACTAATAATTTCCCAAAACAATGTAAACGAGTTCAATGAAAAAAATAAAATTCCAGAGTCTAGTGAAGATACAAATATCAATAAGGTTGAGGGATTTTAAATTATGAATTTGGTATTTTCACTTTCCCTAATATTTTAATGAGAGGATGAATGAAGCATATTATAAACTCAGAAATGATACAGTGGAAGAATGTAGAGAGGTGGGGTTCTTTGATCCATATTTTCCTCTAGTGGATTTGGATAAAATAAATAATATAAGGGCCCTATGGCCTCAACAGAGAAATTTTCAGACAATTCATCGAACAACTTGATGTTTTATTTGTTGAATTTAGCCATCAGATATCTAATTTGGATGAATATGTGGATGTGTGAAACACATTAGTAGATATTCTAAAAAAGTAAATGGTAGGAAAATCTAACATTAACATAAAAAATATTGATTGGAAGATCAGGTGCCCATCTAGACTAAATTAATATTGATTTTTTATATGTTTTTTCTAATCTTCGGACTGCACTATATGTTTTTCTGTTGGATCGACCCTAAACCCTTGAATGAGGTTCTTTCAATGAAAATAAAAAATTAAATCTATTTAAAAAGTTCATATTGTTAACTATTTTTATTATATTCCTGTTTAAAAACGATTAATCATTTTTATAAATAGTATAAATGTATGAATTCTTAAATAAGTCATAGAAAAATGAAATACACAGAAGTTATAAAAGAAGATAATGAAAAAATATAAACAAATTTCTTGTTTGAGAACACAATTATCATTTAAAAATCATATTTTTAATGGTTATATATTTTATTATTCAAAAAAAATTACATATTTAATTTTTATTACTAATTTTTGAAAAAATATTTAAAATATTGGAAAGCGTCATAAAAAAAATGCATGTAATAAAATAATAAAACATTCAAAAATATAAACAATATTATAATTGCACATGAAATAAAACCAATTTTCCCCTGATTCCATTCGTTTACATACAATTATATTTCTTATGTTAATTTCCATTATTTATTCAATGATACAATAAGAATTATAGTTCTACAATTACATATAAAATAATAAATATTATTTTTTGGATCCCTTACCATGTTTTCAAATCATAATGGTATATTGTAGTGTTCCTTATACAACACACATACCAAATTATGTTTTACAAGTTCATAGGGAGAGATAATAGTTCACAATGTTTAGGACATGTGACGGAAAACAGTTAACCACCATTATTATAGAAAATTCTATTTAAAACATGACTCAAATAATCTTTAAGAAGTATTAAATACTATTTTAAAATTGTTATGGAAATATATCTATTTAATTATAAATATAACTATATTTATATAATTATTAATTTAACAATATTTATAATATATTTTGATTTATGATATAAAATATAAACATATCTGAGGCTAAATCCTCTTTATTAAAATCAAAAACAAAAGACTGGAGTAGGATGTGTTCAGTCAATAAAAACTCACCCTGATTTAGATAACAAGAAAGATAATGACAATTAGAACACTAGAACATGTGACTATGAACCAATGAATATTCACATACAATCATAATGAACAATCTCATTGAAATTTTAGATGTTATAATTCCTCAAAAAAAGTACTGAGAATGAATACTCATATTCTAATGGCCCCCCATACCATGGGGATGACACCCTCATCTCTATGTTTTTTCCTAACTTCTATCATGATCATCAGAGTCCCTATTAGTATCATTGAAAATAGGTAGGTAAAACTCCTCCATAACAGTCATTAGAGACACATTCTTTTATATATCAACCTTAAGTAGAATTTGTAATGTGAAACATGTGGGATGAGGAGTAATGGGTAAATCCTGTGTGGTTTTGATCTCGTTTGAGCATGTGAGTAAAATCTCACATATAATGAAAACTAAACCTTTTAAGCCCTAATTTCCCCATAGAATCCCACGAGAATACCCAAATTTTAATAAATATAATACATATAATCATTTAAATATTGTATTTTCTATCAGTCTTAATGGTAGTTGTGGGGAGGACTATGGATTCAAAATATCTAGAGTTTTAAGGGATGTGATGGAACATTTTCAAAATGGTAAATTATGTCAAGTGGTGAAATTAATGTCATGCATATTTTTTTAGATGAAAAATAGGCTAGTGGTCAGCGAGTGGTGATGGATGACGATGTTGGTAGGGTTTTGAGCCAAACAAATGGACCTATAAATTAATTAGGACTGTCCAGGTAAAAACCAGTTTCACAAGAGAATATTAGGGTTCTAATGAGTTCATTTACTATTTTATTAATAAAAAATTAAAATTAAATAATAAAAATAATAAATTTACCCAAAAAATTATTTTGATTATAAAAACTATTTTATAATTGAAACCATGTTTAAGGGAGATAGGTTCCATTTTTCAAGATGTGAGATGAAACAAGATAAAAATATCATTAATAATTAATATATAAATTTTAAAATATAATCTTAAAATAATAAATATAATCCTATTTAAATATTTTTGTGAATTAGTTGTGAATTAGTATGAAAATTATGGTGATAAATCATATGTCATGGTTTAATAGTGATTTATTTGTTAAAAAATGTTAAGGAAGTATATATTTTAATAATAATAATTTTTTAATCAAGATCGTTTGTAATCCGACACCCACACGGGCTCAAAACTCTTTAGCATAACACCTGCACGGGCTCAACCTGTATTGGTTCGTACTCTTAATGATGAATTTTTTTATCCCATCCCACCCATTATCTTCCCCATATCCACAAATACATAGAAAATGAATTTTTTACCTTACTAACTACAATAATTTTATTCATTAGTTTTCAAAAATATTGGACTACAAAAGAATAGAAAACTAATTTATAGAAAATTATATTGAAATGAAATCATTTGATGGAGAACCCTTTTGGATTGGGCTAATACCCTTCAATAATATCTTACACATAAGAAGAAACTGATGTATTATGAAAATTGATAGAATATGATGAGATTTTTATATTCATAAATAAATACCATGGGTTTTGACTTATCCAAGAACCCCATGAGGTTTGATGGTGGATTCATCACTTTATCGACATCATCATATATTTATGATTCAATAATAGTAGAAACCACAAGAAGATCCCATTAAAACAAAAATTTCAGGTTGATAAATTTACACTTGATACATATAAATAGGCTTCCTAGTGTCCCATGTTTTAGAATCCCTAATAGGGACACCGACTAAGACTAGGGAATATCAAATGCATTCTCTGGAAAATTGAGGTGTCATGGGTTGTTCTTTTATAGAGGCTTCCTCAACTCCATGATTATTAGATATGTTATTTCTTTTGGTTAGATTAAATTTTCCCCTACAGCCTTTTAAATTCTATCTTTGTTTAACCAAATGGGATATTTCATCCCAAATAATTGTTTGTACCCATTATATAACTAGATATCATGAAATCAACTTCCTGCATGCAAACTAAATCATGATTAGGGCCATTTCCAAAATACTACATCTCTTTAGAGTTAGATAAGTAATTTTCCCCATCACTATTATGACTGAAAATTGATCAATGTCATTATATGATATTAATGCATATTTAGTGTGAGAGGGACCTAACCCATCATGATTAGTTTTATTTTGAGTATGTTTTATATTTTATTCTCAAATCTTATTAATGTTTGTGACATCAATGAAAGGATATATAGTAGAGTTAAAGAGCTTCTTTCAGATATGATTCAAGATATTTACTCCGAGACCCCATCTCCCTAATTTAAATTCATATTTTTCAGAAACCATACTATCAGTGGTTTCCATCCCTTCTTATCCTCTTTATAAGAGGTATCACATGAAATCGATTTCCTACATTTATCAACAATGATACCCTTCCACCCATAGGAGATACAAAAAATATTCTATGTAAATAATCATAATTACTTAATATATTATTTCATCTATTGGAAAAATAATTCATTTTTAATAATTATTAAAAAAATCAAAATGATATTCATAAGAATCTAGGAGAACATTTTTGATCAAGGGAAGGGTAATATCAACCAGTAATAATATTCTAGTGAAATGGACATAAACTTATTTTTATGATTATTTATCCATCATGATAGGGACTCCAATAGATGAGGTAAACTCAAGCAAAATATATGGATTCCAAAAAACCATATGAATTTGAAGATCCATATCACAATCTATGAAATTTAATTTTCCACATTCATATGGATAAAATAAGGATATAGGTCATGGATCATAAGTAATATAGGATTTATATTTACAAGTCAAACACCCCTGGTTTATATTTAAGAGATGGATTTGAGAAAACAAAATGGGAATCCCCTTACTGAAGGACATGACTTTCGAACTAACAAATACCTAGACATCAATATGATGTTTTTAATACCCAAAAGACTCCATATATTATCTTTTAATTGTAATGATAAATTTTTAACGATGAAGTACTTACTTTCCTTAATCTTGTTAATAATATATTCATTTCTTTCTTCAACAAAAGGTTGTATCCCCTTTCTTGATAATTTTTAATTAAACAAATTAAATTAATTCTAGAAGATAAACAAATTTACATGGTTCTTTATATGCATTACATCATGAAGTGTTCCTGGGAAAAGTTTAGGGGTCAGCTTTATTGAATCATCATCTGACACCTTATCTTTAGAGGTCTGTATTATGGAAGAACCTTAATAACCTCGATAGCTTGATCATTGTAGGTTTTAATCACAATATTGTCTTCACATGGGTCCCTCAAGTTCAGGGGATTTTCCGTCTTCAATTTTCTATCCACATTTGAACGCCAAATGAAAAAATCATTAAGAATATAAGAATCATTGGAAGCACTATTCACCAATGAATTGAAAAATATATTCTGAACACCGTAAGGATTTCTAAGATTTGATGAAAATAGATTACATGAGAGAATGTTCTTCTTCAATTCCATATAAACCAGGTTTAAAGGGGTACCATATTTTATCAATGGATCGAATGAATTTATATTCAAAAATTAGAAGAAACTATTTGATATTTCACATCCATATTTTGAAGGAGAATTTTTCACTGTCAAACCAAAGTAACCAGGTTAAAATGTATATCATCATCCACATTGACCACCTTTGAATAATCAAGATTCTATTAGAGAATCTATAGAACCCTAAATATCTTCAAAATATCCTCAGAATCATTAAATATTGGGTTTATCATCTAAATAAATATTATATTTATAACAAATGTAATTATATATGTTATTTTTTTAATAAATTTCATATATATATATATTTATAATGTAAATATATATATAATAAAATTATATATAATATAACAATATCTATAATAAACGTATATTTATTATAGATATATTTAAAGAAATGAAACTTTATAAACAAATTTATAATTTTATGGGAAGGTACTATAGAATGAACTGTAGCGAGATAGTGTTGTACCCGTACTGTTCCTCTCAAGTGTGATTTATACCATGTAGTTTAGATTTTATGTCATAGGGACACCAAGATAGTACTTCTGGTATCATTCTTAGGAAGTGGAACACCTCCATAGTGTATCTAACCATGAGGGAATGGCTTGACCCCACATGGAGATATGATTTAAGGGACATCTTGGTGTGAATGAGCATGGATTTGGTGCTTTTTTAGTGACCTCGAGCATCATGAGAGGAAACATGGAATGATTATGGGAAATAATCCATAGGATTCCATGGAATGGTATTTGTATTTATATAATAATACCCTAACATAGTAAATGATTGAGATAATAGGCACAATATGATAACATAAGGTGTATTACATGATCCATTTTCACAATGTCGGATAGTAAAAGTGGATGTAGTCGGATGTTTACATGAAAAATAGTGGAGGATCATGATCATGAGTATTGATGGGGACAGTTGTGTGGTTCTTTGTATGGAAATATATTATGCTATTTTTAGTAAAATTCAAAAGATCCTTTGGGCTAGATAAAGGGACATCATGGTCATAAACATAGACCTTTATGGTCATCATCAGCCAAGGATTATAGGCTATACAAATGTAACAAAATAATTCAAGTAAGTACTTTTCAATCCATACAGGGTGGATGAGGATTTAACCAATGGGGTTTATAGGTGTGTGTTTTTATTTTATTTTACACCAAAAAACAAATAATTATAATTATATAAAATGTATCATATGTAATTTTTTATATATTATAAATAAATTTTTTATTACTACAATTGTTTTTCCAAAAAATATATTTATTATAAATGAAATTACATATGATGTATTTTATATCTTTTTCATAAATATATTTTTACAATTAGGGGTTTTAAAGAGAGTTAATGTCACCATGTAATCCTATATTAGACCAGGGTTTAAACCCCCAAAACCAATAATTTAAGGAGATTCTCCACAAGTTACTACACTAGTTTTTTAGCATGTATTATAGAATTGTAGTATTTTAGTACTATAATAGATGGGGTGATATAGTACTTAGTATTATTCCCCAAAATGAGATTTTGGGCCTTCCATCTGTAACCACTATAACATAGATTTTTGGAAGAAACACAATATTCAAGGCCAAATATTAGCATTTGTTTCCCATATCAAATCGATTGGTAGAGTTTAGTAAATCACTAAACAAGATGATATATAAATAGCACACATCTATCCTAGTAGAACTACCTAATACCAAGACTAATTATAAATATAACACCCCACATGAAACCTATATTCCATTTCTAATGGAAGGGAACACACTCTTAGGTGGTGAAGAATCAATGTTTTGTAATCATTAATCAATATCCAATTAATTGTAATTTGATATTACACATTGATGAATTTTAGTATTGAATAATTTATTCATCAAAATATTAAGGGATGTAATTAACAATTAATATCTAGACTCATTCAATCATTTACTAATCAATAACTTCTTTTTAAATATAATTATGATCATTAAAATTCAATAAACATCTCTATCCAATGAAATCGTCAATTTAATTAAAATTCTATAATTTAGAGCAATAAGACTCTATTTCTATACTAAGGAAGATAAGGCCCAAATGGGATGAATAATATATATAGAATTGAATAGAAAGTAATAATCAATAAAATTAATTAACATTCAAGGATCATCATTCGATCTCTTCATCATCAACACCATTCCACATTATCCCCATCACCGATAATCAACCACAACATACTATCCACAAGAAATAACATCAATATCATCCATCCCACATTGTATTGACCCTTTTAGGTTCTAATTAAAAATTTTATATTGTTTAGATATATATTTATATATATACATGTAAACAAGCAAAATAAAAAATTAGTTGTAACAAATATCAATAAGAAATAACTTCTCTTTACTAAATGTATTTATAAAGTAGAAACAAGGCCGAGATGCATTCATATATTACTTTTTGATTACACTATCATCATTTTATTTTACCTTGTTGATTTCTAAATTATTTATAATTTTTTTATCATTCTAAGTAATATTAACAGAAATTTATAAGTAGTGTAAAATATTCCATAAAATATGAGTAAAAGAGTGATTATCATATTTATTTGTTTATGATAAATAATAAATTCACTTTTTACACTATCTTACATATATTTCCAGATTAAAATGATTATTACTTTTTAAACATAGCATATATGTGTGAATTATTAATTAATTCAATGAAAAATAAAATACACATTGACTAAAAAATCTCATAATTCCAAAAATATAAATATCTCTCTCACAAGAGAAACACAATTCCTATTTAAAAATATTATTTTTAATGATTATCAATTTTATTACTCTACTCCTTTTCTATATTTATTTTTAACTAATTTTAGATTCAATATCTAAAATATTGATACAATGTTGTAGCAAACATCATCTTATGTTATAACATAAATTTAAAAAATATAAACCTTATTGTAATATCAACTTAAATAAAACTAATTTTCCCTTATTTCTTTTATTTACTTATTATTATTTTAGGTTAAATTTTGATATTTTATCCATGGTACAACAAGCATGATAGATCCACACACATACATTAAATATTTAAAAGTTTGTGGATCCCCAACCTAATTTTCAATGATTTATGGTTTGTTACAATGTATATGTTGTGATACACTTAATTTAGTATGAAGAACAAGCTCAAGGAGAGACATAATAGTTCACAATTTTATGGAGAGATGATGGAAAATACTCAACTTCCATTATCATATATAATTCTAATTAAACAATTCAGAAATAAATAAGAATAGGTAAAAACAACTAAAATTATTTTTGTATGGAATTATATTTAAATAATTATAAATATAGTCATACTAATAATATTTCTTCATTATGATCATAATTTTTGAAAATGGATAGGGTTAGATCCACATTTTTGAAATCCAATGAAAATACTATTGGAGGATGGGTTCAGACAATACAAACTCGGCCTCATTCAGATTATAAGAATATTAATAATGATAAGTACAAAAGAAAATGAGTATATGAATCTATTTATCTTAACAAACATGCATCATGAACAATCTCATTAGAATCATAAATGTTAATTCCTCTAAAAACTCATTATAAGTATGGATACTCATATTGTCATGGCCCCCATGGGCATTTGGATGACATAATTATCTAAACGTTTTCCCTTTTCCATGTTCTATATTAGTCCTTAGAGGATATATTAGTATCATTCAATATAGGAACTAAATCATCCTCTATTATAGTAAAAAAAACCAAATATATTTTAGTATTATCCATCACTATAAGAGTCTCAATAAATAAGTTCAAAGAACTAATTGTGGACTCCACAAATTCATTAAATAATTTCACAATAATTAGATTGAGAAGAGATTAGTATATAGAGGAACCTTCTAGATTTGGTCAATTATCTTCAGTGAGATCTTCTTTATTAGATGAATCTAGTGGAATATAAAAAAGGATATCATTGTCTAGGACATTCATATTCTTAAAAAAATATTATATTCTTTGACATATCATGAACCCCGGTCTAGTTTGATGTTAGATTATTCACCAAATCAGCATCATTATACATTTATGTTTCATGAATAGTATACTTCTAAAGAAGTTCCCTTGATGAATAAAATTGAATGTTGATAGATTAACACTTGATAAATATAAATAAACTTACTAGTATCCCCAATTTTATAATCACTAACTGAGATACCAACTCAAAATTTTTCCTATGCAATGTTAGCTCCATAAAATTAATGTGTCTTGTTTTGTGATAACATAAGGGATTAGTCAACTACATGATTTTCATATCAATAATATCATTTGGATATATTAGACGGATTTACTACACCATTTTCAAAACATTATTTCATCAACTGAATGGGATAGTTTATCTCTATTACTTATTGTTTAGCCCTTCCATCACTAGGGCTCATGAAATTTTCCTCCTATGGGTCAACTAAATCAAATTTAGGTTAATTATCATAGGACCACATATATTTATAGTTATAGAAGTTATTTTATCCATTATTTTTATGAATAAAAAATTATTGGGATATTCATTAGATATTAACCAAGATTTAGTGTTATATGGACCTAACACATCTTGATTGTTTCTTTTTGAGCATGTTTTAAATTAGCTACCCATATCATATGTTATCATAGTTCTCCAAATTCAAACTTCTAAAATATTAAGTATCATATAAAAATATTTTTTTGTATTTTTAACCCTAAATCAACCCTCAATATTTATATTTACACTAAGTCCTTGGGTGTTTGAATCTAATCCATTTTGTGGAGAAATCACACTATGAGAGGCTTCCTTCCCTAATTGATCCTCTTTAGTAGAGGTAGACTTTTCCATAAATTTATTTCATTTATCAAATGTATGTACCTTCAAACCATAATAGATAATGAAAATATTCTATGTATATTATCATAATTAGGTTTTATATTATTTTAGGTCTTTCAAAATTCATGAATTTTTTTACAAAAACTAAAAAATCAAAATGATATTCATAAAAATTTAGAACCACTTTTTTTCAAGGGGGGACGTAAGATCAACCATAAATAATAGTCTATATAGGTGTACATAAATTTCATTTTTTTGTTTAATTATCATTTTTTATAGTTACTCAAATGTTTGAGGAAACCTCTAATAAGAGGTGTGGGTGCCAAAAAATCTTCTCAAACAACAGATTCATACCGAAATATGGGTAATATATTTTATCAAATTTATAGGGTTCAAATAATGACCTCGATCATGAATCCTAATCAATATAGGATTGAAACTAAAAAGGTCAAACCCCTGTTATAAATATTTCATAGTTAAATTTGGTAAAATAAGATAGAGTAAACCCTTACCTAAGTATGCACTTTTCTAAATATTGAATCCCCATTTAAACCGAAGATTTTTTATGCTAAAAATGTATCCACATATTTTTCTTTAAATGTTATGTAAAATGAGTGATGGTGGAGTGATAACATTCCTTAATATTTTCTACCATATAGTCATGTATTATATAAACAATGGTTATATCCCCTATCATAATAATTTTATATTTAAAGATAATTAAAATCATTCTCTAACAAAACAAATGTTATTTTGTTTGATGTGTGCACCACATAATGATTTTTCACTATCTCTAGGATAGGTTCCACCTCACATAAATCCTTATCAATCACCTTATTTTATAAGTCCCTAGTATAGAATAAACATAAATACTTATGGAAAATTTAGAATTAATGGGTTTACTACCTATCTTGACATCACATGGTTCCCTAGATTTTAGGGGATATACCATATTAACTATTACCTTACCTTTTAGATCCCTATAAACTGAATAATTATGGATTGAATATGAACTGCAAGTTCCTTTCACTATATAATTGAAAAAAATATTCAAAACACTTGATTAATAGTTAGGCTCTGATTAAAACAGATTACCCGAGATAATTTTTCCTTAGAGGGCATAAATACCAGGTTCTAAGGGGTATTATAATTTATCAAGTGATCAAATTAACTAATGTCACAACAACATGAGAAACTCAAATATATTTCGAATCAAAATTCCTTTGTATAATGTTTCCCATTGAAATTAGAGTAACCAGGTTCAAATGGGTAGCATTATCCACTTATAACACTATTGAATCAGAATTTTTTATACTTATTGAATTCCTAGAACCTTAAATTGACTCAATATATGCATGGAATTGAAATATAATTTATTTTTACATTATAATAAATATTATATTTATAATAAATGAATAATATATGATACATTTTTAAGAAATATAATAAATATAATTATTATATAAAAATATTTATATTAAATATATATATAATATATATATATATTTATAAAAAAATATTTATTATAAATATAGTTACATAAATTAAACTTTTAAAAAATACTTATTATTGTATGGGATGGTACTGAAAAAATAA
The DNA here is from genome assembly GCA_963277665.1 of Viscum album. Classification (NCBI taxonomy): domain Eukaryota; kingdom Viridiplantae; phylum Streptophyta; class Magnoliopsida; order Santalales; family Viscaceae; genus Viscum; species Viscum album. The sequence goes on from OY728162.1 coordinate 46,915,810, forward strand.
AAATAGTGAGATACTATTATACTATTACTATTTGTAACAAATGGGATTTCAAGAATTGTATTTGGAAATTCATGCCACATGTACTCTAATACATCATTTGAGGACCCATTATCAGACTGTATAACACATCCATTGTTTGTCACCCCATTGCAGAATCAAATTAACCGTCTTGTAGGTTCGAATAAATTAACATCATGGTGTGCATATCTATGGTTTCAGTTTTTTTGGGTGGTCTCAAGCATGAAATGTGGTAGAATGGAATTTTCATGGGAAACAAGACACATGTCATCGAACCATGGTAATAATATCTATGGAATTTTCCCTTGATATAGTCAACATAGAGAAACATAATATATATGTGAGGCTCTACTTTCATCACGTTGTGTAGCTAATGTGGACACAATGGGTAGCTAATGTGACAAATGATTAATATTGACGATCATGGGTGTCGAAGAGGGAAAATGTATGGCCATTGGTATGGGATATATGACATGGATTATGTACTGAAATATAGAAGGGACATTAGGCTTGACAATGGGCCTTTATGGTTATAATCATGGGTATTAATGGTCACCATCAGCCATGTCTGACGAGCTATACATGTCACGAACCGAATATGGTCACCGCCAAAACCGGCACCAAACCCAGCCCGTGACATTACCCGAAGGGCGTTCCCTATCCCCACGGGCTGGCACAAGTGCCCGGGTATCATTAATATAGGTTTGGGAACGATTTACCCGAGTATGAAAGCATAAAACATTAAAAAAATTCCATAATATAAATCTGAAATTTTTGAGCCAAACAAGACTTAAGTGAAAACCAGAACCGAGTACATTGGTTTAAAGATTATACAAGTGGTCCAAATAAAAATAATTATAGCATTAAGACAGCCCCAAGGACTCCACACGACAAGGGGTCATCGCCCCCAAGCTATCTCCACAACTCCGCACCAAGAATGGGAACTAACACCATGAACCGCCATCACCCTTAGCCTTTCCTTTACCTGAATCAAACATAACCAAGTCTACTTACACCCAAGGGGAGTAAGTAGGGTGTGAGCCTAAGCCCATTAGGATACCACCCAATTCTTCCAAAGAGTAAGAAATACAATGTGAAAAAGCAAGCAGTTTTTAAACGCAAGGAAAAGTAGTGTTCAAATTTCAAGAAATGAAACATCTAATTGAAAATAGTTTTCAATCCAAAATTTTTAGAATACTAACACATTAAAATAGAAATGTTAGATACTGTAATTTACTTCCAAACACACCCTAAGACATGGGTAGATACTACAAATCCAATGAGCAACAACATTGGGAACACCCCTAGGCACTAGGTTGTCTTGGGCCCTATGTACCTCGTACCTCAGTGTAAAGTAACCATAGAAAAATCCTTTCTCATGCATGAGCCACTAGTAGGAAACACACCCATAACTTAGTGGTCCCCAATAATCATCCACATAGTTTAGTTAGAGTTTTCATTATCCAAATTCTAAGTGAAACAGGGACAAAACCCATCCGGTCCACTAGCCGTACTAGTACAAATCCGCCCCACCTAGGTACCCGGGCTTCCCCTTTTGTGCTCAATCAATTTCAGCATGCAACATAAATAAATTTTCATATAAAACACCATTACTGGTCAATCACAACCAATACAGTAGCTATCACATTTTATACCACTTAAAACACGCAACAAAACACTTAGATTTTTCATAAAACAATTCCTCCAAATCTCATAGTGTTTCGGACACAAAACATCTTATAAACCTCACTTGCATTCTATGTGCACATATTTAAGTTTCCAAAACATAAAGGAGATCCCACTACAATTCAGTTAAAACACAAAATCATTTTTAGGGCAACCCTATATAGTTCAAGAAACGACATCATTGCAAAGTCTCCATTTTTACACAACACAACTCTTAGAATTTTATGTGGTTCACAAACACCATTAAAACCAGATTTTTCAGCAACAAACACAAGTAAAAATCATTAAAAACAGTATTTCTATCCCTATTATACTTCAATAAAATCAACTAGTTACTTATAGGGTAGCCCCAATTGAACTAATAATACATTTCTATGAAAAACCCCCAATTTCACATGAAATTGGACTTTAGGAATCATTTTAAATACAAACACCACTAAAACAATATTTTTCAGAAATAATAAAATTTAATAATCATGAAAATACCATAAAAACAGTATCCAATTCACAAATATTTCATACACAATGGAATCACCTACCAAAACCAAGGAAACCCTTGAATCCTTTGTGCGAAAACTCAAACCCACCACCGCCGCACCTCAAGAAAGCTAAACCAGACCTAAAACCAGAATTTCAGACCATAAAACACAATATAAAACCTTAAATTTTAAACCCTACTTCCTGGACATTAGGAACCGCAATTATAATGGAAGAAACCCTAACTAAATTGGATGTAACCCTAAACAAATTGAAAGAAGAAAGGAGGAGAACAACTTACATAAAATATCTTGTAGAAATCCCCCCCCAAAATACCAGTATCTGATTTAAAAAATACTCAAACCTTCAAGTTCGGTTCTAACAAGAATAGGTAGATCATTTAGGAATTTGAATGGGGGAAAAAGAGTAAGAATCGAAGGAGTTATGAAGGAAACAAATTACCTTTATAAATCTGCCCGAAATTTGAGTTCTTAAGAACATTCGACCTAAACCGCGATGAAAATGAGCTGAAACGGGTGTGGGAGGATATTGGATGCGCGGCAGGGTTCAAGGGGCGTGTTTGGGACTTTGAATCACCGAACACCCCTTAAAAATGAATAAGTTATTAACTAATCAAATTTTATTTTTAAAACTGGAATTGGGCTTTCGGGCAGGCCCAATCCCTTAAATAAAAACCCATATACACCTTGGTTATGGATTTCCAAAGGCTCCAAATTTTAATTGCGGTGTTAATATGTTAGGGGAGGACATTTAGGAGTTGGAATGAGTGAAAAATATTAAAAAATGAATATGTTATAAAAGAAACAAAATTTATTTTTAAATATGGAATTGGGCTCACGGTTTGGCCCAATTAATGAAAACTCACCTATTCTCCATAAAAACATTGGAACCCCCCCCAAAACAAAGAATTAATGGAAATTAAAATAAAAATACATTTAAAATAAGCTATGTATGTATAAATTCTCCCCACCATGAAAACTTTCCGCCCCGGAAAGTCACAGTAAGGCCAAAGCAACAACCAAACTCAACTGAGAAACCAAGAGGTACTCTCTTGCCAGGTTTCTCCCCCAAAGGCCATAACACCTCCAGTGATCAATGAAGGAAGGAATACTCTCACAGCCAAAACATACTCCACTTTTATGAAATTATTAAGCACATTCATGCTTTATCCCAAATGAAAACTCCTCAAACACAATCAGAACAATACTCAATCAATTTACCCAAATAAACAACAACATCGAACAAGGTTACACTTGCCCTACTATAACAAAACCATTGGTCACTCTCCAATATCAATTTTTACCAAAGAAATATGTAGGTAGTTAGATATCTCCAAATGATAATACCTACTTTCCATACAAAACCAAGGAAAAATATGAGTTAGTCGTATGAAGAGACACAAATGGGCTCTCCACCATAAGAGACAACTTAATTTTTTTTTTCCGAGACAGAATCAAGAAACTAATAGGGGGAGGCCCAAACAGACTCCCTAGTACAAGGGGTATACATAAATTAGAAATTTAAAAAATAATATACATAATACCCACAGTGGTTCATCCCACCACAAGAACCAACCATCTTAACTGACCAGCATGGGCCGACACAAAAAGACCAATTTTTTTTTTAAGATTTGGAAAGGGTGCAAGGTCAGACCGCACAGTTTGGGAAACCATGCACTAACTATGCTGATCATTATTTGAACGTGGCTTCCTAGTACACTGACACTACTAATCATGAACAAAATGTGTGCTCAAACTTTCTAGCCAAATTTCCAACCATTCTCCAATGACTCAATGGAAACCAACGTGGGAGGGAAAAACATTAGGCGATGACATGGGTACAAGGCCCTCTACCTATTTCCACCGAACGAGAACAACAGAAGGAAGATGATGAAACCATAGGTTTAAACTGTTCCTATCTTTCATACTGAGGATAGGACTTTGTACAAGTGTTTAAACGACACTGGTGTTTCCCCTGACTACGCGCCAACTTCTCTCCGGGACCTATGGCTGGAGCTCAAAATATTGAAGCATCTTCGGCCACGCAGTTAGGCTATTGAAACCCCTATGTGGAACTTCTTCTTTCGGTGCCACAAACAACTACACTGCATACCCTGATGGGTTTATCAAGACATAACACACTCCATAACCCACTTTACCGAAACCAAACATTTAATTGAAACAAGGGATCAGAAGATGCACACACATCGCACCTTGTTTCTTTGGGTGAGAAACAATAGAAGGGAAAGACACGTATAAACACATTCCTCTAAGATAGAGGATTTGATGTTTTTCCCAAGGGAGACACAATCCCAACATAACATAGAACCTTAAAGGATTGTGTGACCTTCACCTTTATGGTCAAAAGAGCACGCAACATCACAATGCGTCACCGAACATGACCCTGACGATTGATAGAAACAATACATGGAACGGGACCATATTCAAAGTCCCTAAACAACAGATAAGTCCAAAAAAGTGGACACAATATCATATCATGACCTAAATCTCAAAATTGGTTGTTTAATAATAACTCTTTCTTCAAAGAAACTATAAAGAACCCAGAGGACCTCTTAGACACCATCAAGACACTCATCTGTACTAACAACGAAAGAACACTCCCACCTTTGGTGAATCAGGAAACTTAAGAAACTAAGGTCTCTTTCAACCTTCCCCAAGCACTATCCCACTACAAGAGGATCCAAAAATCAGCGAAATGAATGGGTGTAGACTCAATAAAAGAAATGTTCGATAAAATATTATTTATATTGATCAACTGGAGGATTTTCCAATGGCGAAACAAAACGGGTTTCACTTTAGTTGTGCATTAACCCTTAATGGGGGCATACCATATCCAATGAGAGAACCCAAGGACCCAACCAAGCTGGTCCATTGGTCAAAACATGCCACAAACCAGATCCAAACACATGAAGGGAACCACTGTAAAGGCATCCCAAAAAAAAAATTTAAAAGAGGCCACTAACCATCCCTGCAACACAGCTTACCGACCAAACACAAACCCAAAACACAGTTCAAACAGAAGGGGTTCTTGAACTCAAAACATCCCACAACATCAACATTTTCAAAAACCCATAATACAAACCATACGAAACTATTCATCAAGACATCATGTTTTTCTTTAAAACCAATTCTTTGAAAACAAACGGTTTAGCAGTAAGCGTATCCACCAATGGTACCCCATGGGCCTCACACATGCATGTTTTTGTGCCACATTGGGCACCCTCCTCATATCCATCCCAGCACTCATCCAGTCGTGCCATCAACCATCCATCATCCCATATAACCCCAGGCATGTGGTCACTCATGGAAATACCAAAGGGTAAAACAAAACTTCCTTCCACTTTTAAAAAACAAAATGGTCAACCAACCCAACCTTTTTCTCAAAACTGCTAACAATGAGATCGAAATCCCAATTCACATCTTACAAAACATTTCATAAGGACACAACCATTTAGAAAAGAACTCACTTTCAATTTATTCACATCAATTTCGAAACATATCATCCCATTAAAACACACTCTAATTGTTTAGAAAACTCTATTGGAAACACATTTCAAAACCAAATTCAATATAGTTCCTACTTTCAAAGAGGTGTAAGCACACCATTTTACATTTCAAAAAAATTCTGAAAATTCAGTTCCGCCATTTCATAAACCAAACCATTCCCTCTTTATTTGAAAATCATTTCATAAAAACTTTACGCTTCTTAAAACCAAGTCACCTTAAAACCAAAGTGCTAAGATTTCAAAAATAAAGCACAAATAAATGCAAGAGGAAACTAGTTTCGGTGGGTGACTTGGACATATGGTTGGCAGCCATATTCCAATCACTTCGCCGTCATAGAGAGTATTCTAGGGAAATATCCATGGCTCCACATGGCTTGCCAGGCCCTGCGAGCTCACTGAGATTATTCTCCCAACTCTCTTTTCATTTCCCATAGTCAACATTAAACCAAGAAAACCAAAGCACTCAAATAAATCCATACTTACCAGGGTGACTTGAATCCCTTCATGAGGTGTGCTGGCCAGGCACACTACCCATGACTGAAATTTCAAGTCCCAAAAAGCCTAGCTCCAGACTATGCTGACTCTTCCCCAAATAACATGACCCAAGGAGCGAACCTGCTCTGATACCATTTTGTCACGAACCGAATCTGGTCACCGCCAAAACCGGCACCAAACCCAGCCCGTGACATTACCCGAAGGGCGTTCCCTATCCCCAGGGGCGGGCACAAGTGCGCATGTATCATTAATATAGGTTTTGGAACGATTTACCCGAGTATGAAAGCATAAAACATTAAAAACATTCCATAATATAAATCTGAAATTTTTGAGCCAAACAAGACTTAAGTGAAAACCAGAACCGAGTACATTGGTTTAATGATTATACAAGTGGTCCAAATAAAAATAATTATAGCATTAAGACATCCCCAAGGACTCCACACGACAAGGGGTCATCGCCCCCAAGCTATCTCCACAACTCCGCACCAAGAATGGGAACTAACACCATGAATCGCCATCACCCTTAGCCTTTCCTTTACCTGAATCAAACATAACCAAGTCTAATTACACCCAAGGGGTGTAAGTAGGGTGTGAGCCTAATCCCATTAGGATACCACCAAATGATTCCAAAGAGTAAGAAATACAATGTGAAAAAGCAAGCAGTTTTTAAACGCAAGGAAAAGTAGTGTTCAAATTTCAAGAAATGAAACCTCTAATTGAAAATAGTTTTCAATCCAAAATTTTTAGAATTCTAACACATTAAAATAGAAATGTTAGATACTGTAATTTACTTCCAAACACACCCTAAGACATGGGTAGATACTACAAATCCAATGAGCAACAACATTGGGAACACCCCTAGGCACTAGGTTGTCTTGGGCCATATGTACCTCGTACCTCAGTGTAAAGTAACCATAGCAAAATCTTTTCTCATGCATGAGCCACTAGTAGGAAACACACCCATTACCTAGTGGTCCCCAATAATCATCCACATAGTTTAGTTAGAGTTGTCGTTATCCAAATTCTAAGTGAAACAGGAACAAAACCCATCCGGTCCACTAGCCGTACTAGTACAAATCCGCCCCACCTAGGTACCCGGGCTTCCCCTTTTGTGCTCAATCAATTTCAGCATGCAACATAAATAAATTTTCATATAAAACACCATTTGTGGTCAATCACAACCAATACAGTAGCTATCACATTTTATACCACTTAAAACACGCAACAAAACACTTAGATTTTTCATAAAACAATTCCTCAAAATCTCGTAGTGTTTCAGACACAAAACACCTTATAAACCTCACATGCATACTATGTGCACATATTTAAGTTTCCAAAACATAAAGGAGATCCCACTACAATTCAGTTAAAACACAAAATCATTTTTAGGGCAACCCTATATAGTTCAAGAAACGACATCATTGCAAAGTCTCCATTTTTACACAACACAACTCTTAGAATTTTATGTGGTTCACAAACACCATTAAAACCAGATTTTTCAGCAACAAACACAAGGTACAATCATTAAAAACAGTATTTTTATCCCTATTATACTTCAATAAAATCAACTAGTTACTTATAGGGTAGCCCCAATTAAACTAATAATACATTTCTATGAAAAACCCCCAATTTCACATGAAATTGGACTTTAGGAATCATTTTAAATACAAACACCACTAAAACTATATTTTTCAGAAATAATAAAATTTAATAATCATGAAAATACCATAAAAACAGTAGCCAATTCACAAAGATTTCATACATAATGGAATCACCTACCAAAACCAAGGAAACCCTTGAATCCTTTGTGCGAAAACTCAAACGCACCACCGCCGCACCTCAAGAAAGCTAAACCAGACCTAAAACCAGAATTTCAGACCATAAAACACAATATAAAACCTTAAATTTTAAACCCTACTTCCTGGAAATTAGGAACCGCCATTATAATGGAAGAAACCCTAACTAAATTGGATGTAACCCTAAACAAATTGAAAGAAGAAAGGAGGAGAACAACTTACATAAAATATCTTGTAGAAATCACCCCCCAAAATACCAGTATCTGATTTCAAAAATACTCAAACCTTCAAGTTCGGTTCTAACAAGAATAGGTAGACCATTTAGGAATTTGAATGGGGGAAAAAGAGTAATAATCGAAGAAGTTATGAAGGAAACAAATTACCTTTATAAATCTGCCCGAAATTTGAGTTCTTAAGAACATTCGACCTAAACTGCGATGAAAATGAGCTGAAACGGGTATGGGAGGATATTGGATTCGCGGCAGGGTTCATGGGGCGTGTTTGGGGCTTTGAATCACCGAAAACCACTTAAAAATGAATAAGTTATTAACTAATCAAATTTTATTTTTAAAACTGGAATTGGGCTTTCGCGCAGGCTCAATCCCTTAAATAAAAACCCATATACACCTTGGTTATGGATTTCCAAAGGCTCCAAATTTTAATTGCGGTGTTAATATGTTAGGGGAGGACATTTAGGAGTTGGAATGAGTGAAAAATATTAAAAAATGAATATGTTATAAAAGAATCAAAATTTATTTTTAAATATGGAATTGGGCTCACGGTTTGGCCCAATTAATGAAAACTCACCTATTCTCCATAAAAACATTGGAAACCCCCCAAAACAAAGAATTAATGGAAATTAAAATAAAAATACATTTAAAATAAGCTATGTATGTGACAATTCTCCCCACCATGAAAACTTTCCTCCCCGGAATGTCACAGTAAGGCCAAAGCAACAACCAAACTCAACTGAGAAACCAAGAGGTACTCTCTTGCCAGGTTTCTCCCCCAAAGGCCATAACACCTCCAGTGATCAATGAAGGAAGGAATACTCTCACAGCCAAAATATACACCACTTTTCTGAAATTATTAAGCACATTCATGCTTTATCCCAAATGAAAACTCCTCAAACACAATCAGAACAATACTCAATCAATTTACCCAAATAAACAACAACATCGAACAAGGTTACACTTGCCCTACTATAACTAAACCATTGGTCACTCTCCAATATCAATTTTTACCAAAGAAATATGTAGGTAGTTAGATATCTCCAAATGATAATACCTACTTCCCATACAAAACCAAGGAAAAATATGAGTTAGTCGTTTGAAGAGACACAAATGGGCTCTCCACCATAAGAGACAACTTAATTTTTTTTTTCCGAGACAGAATCAAGACACTAATAGGGGGAGGCCCAAACAGACTCCCTAGTACAAGGGGTATACATAAATTAGAAATTTACAAAATAATATACATAATACACACATTGGTTCTTCCCACCACAAGAACCAACCATCTTAACTGACCAGCATGGGCCGACACAAAAAGACCAATTTTTTTTTAAGATTTGGAAAGGGTGCAGGGTCAGACCGCACGGTTTGGGAAACCATGCACTAACTATGCTGATCATTATTTGAACGTGGCTTCCTAGCACACTGACACTACTAATCATGCACAAAATGTGTGCTCAATCTTTCTAGACAAATTTTCAACCATTCTCCAATGACTCAATGGAAACCAACGTGGGAGGGAAAAACATTAGGCGATGACATGGGTACAAGGCCCTCTACCTATTTCCACTGAACGAGAACAACAGAAGGAAGATGATGAAACCATAGGTTTAAACTGTTCCTATCTTTCATACTGAGGATAGGACTTTGTACAAGTGTTTAAACGACACTGGTGTTTCCCCTGACTACGCGCCAGCTTCTCTCCGGGACCTATGGCTGGAGCTCAAAATATTGAAGCATCTTCGGCCACGCAGTTAGGCTATTGAAACCCCTATGTGGAACTTCTTCTTTCGGTGCCACAAACAACTACACTGCATACCATGATGGGTTTATCAAGACATAACACACTCCATAACCCACTTTACCAAAACCAAACATTTCATTGAAACAAGGGATCAGAAGATGCACACACATCGCACCTTGTTTCTTTGGGTGAGAAACAATAGAAGGGAAAGACACGTATAAACACCTTCCTCTATGATAGAGGATTTGATGTTTTTCCCAAGGGAGACACAATCCCAACATAACATAGAACCTTAAAGGATTGTGTGACCTTCACCTTTATGGTCAAAAGAGCACACAACATCACAATGCGTCACCGAACATGACCCTGAAGATTGATAGAAACAATACATGGAACAGGACCATATTCAAAGTCCCTAAACAACAGATAAGTCCAAAAAGTGGACACAATATCATATCATGACCTAAATCTCAAAATTGGTTGTTTAATAATAACTCTTTCTTCAAAGAAACTATAAAGAACCCAGAGGCCCTCTTAGACACCATCAAGACACTATCCTGTGCTAACAACGAAAGAACACTCCCACCTTTGGTGAATCAGGAAACTTAAGAAACTAAGGTCTCTTTCAACCTTCCCCAAGAACTATCCCACTACAAGAGGATCCAGAAATCAGCGAAATGAATGGGTGTAGACTCAATAAAAGAAATGTTCGATAAAATATTATTTATATTGATCAACTGGAGGATTTTCCAATGGTGAAACAAAATGGGTTGCACTTCAGTTGTGCATTAACCCTTAATGGGGGCGTACCTTATCCAATGAGAGAACCCAAGGACCCAACCATGCTGGTCCATTGGTCAAAACATGCCACAAACCAGATCCAAACACATGAAGGGAACCACCGTAAAGGCATCCCAAAAAAAATTTCAAAAGAGACCACTAACCATCCCTACAACACAGCTTACCGACCAAACACAAACCCAAAACACAGTTCAAACAGAAGGGGTTCTTGAACTCAAAACATCCCACAACATCCACATTTTCAAAACCCCATAATACAAACCACACGAAACTATTCATCAAGACATCATGTTTTTCTTTAAAACCAATTCTTTGAAAACAAACGGTTTAGCAGTAAGCGTATCCACCAATGGTACCCCATGGGCCTCACACATGCATGTTTTTGTGCCACATTGGGCACCCTCCTCATATCCATCCCAGCACTCATCCAGTCGTGCCATCAACCATCCATCATCCCATATAACCCCATGCATGTGGTCACTCATGGAAATACCAAATGGTAAAACAAAACTTCCTTCCACTTTTCAAAAACAAAATGGTCAACCAACCCAACCTTTTTCTCAAAACTGCTAACAATGAGATCGAAATCCCAATTCACATCTTACAAAACATTTCATAAGGACACAACCATTTAGAAAAGAACTCACTTTCAATTTATTCACATCAATTTCGAAACATATCATCCCATTAAAACACACTCTAATTGTTTAGAAAACTCTATTGGAAACACATTTCAAAACCAAATTCAATATAGTTCCTACTTTCAAAGAGGTGTAAGAACACCATTTTACATTTCAAAACAATTCTGAAAATTCAGTTCCGCCATTTCATAAACCAAACCATTCCCTCTTTATTTGAAAATCATTTCATAAAAACTTTACGCTTCTTAAAACCAAGTCACCTTAAAACCAAAGTGCTAAGATTTCAAAAATAAAGCACAAAACAATGCAAGAGGAAACTAGTTTCGGTGGGTGACTTGGACATATGGTTGGCAGCCATATTCCAATCACTTCGCCGTCATAGAGAGTATTCTAGGGAAATATCCATGGCTCCACATGTCTTGCCAGGCCCTGCGAGCTCACTGAGATTATTCTCCCAACTCTCTTTTCATTTCCCATAGTCATCATTAAACCATGAAAACCAAAGCACTCAAATAAATCCATACTTACCATGGTGACTTGAATCCCTTCATGAGGTGTGCTGGCCAGGCACACTACCCATGACTGAAATTTCAAGTCCCAAAAATCCTAGCTCCAGACTATGCTGACTCTTCCCCAAATAACATGACCCAAGGAGCGAACCTGCTCTGATACCATTTTGTCACGAACTGAATCTGGTCACCGCCAAAACCGGCACCAAACCCAGCCCGTGAAATTACCCGAAGGGCGTTCCCTATCCCCACGGGCTGGCACAAGTGCCCGGGTATCATTAATATAGGTTTGGGAACGATTTACCCGAGTATGAAAGCATAAAACATTAAAAACATTCCATAATATAAATCTGAAATTTTTGAGCCAAACAAGACTTAAGTGAAAACCAGAACCGAGTACATTGGTTTAAAGATTATACAAGTGGTCCAAATAAAAATAATTATAGCATTAAGACAGCCCCAAGGACTCCACACGACAAGGGGTCATCGCCCCCAAGCTATCTCCACAACTCCGCACCAAGAATGGGAACTAACACCATGAACCGCCATCACCCTTAGCCTTTACTTTACCTAAATAAAACATAACCAAGTCTACTTACACTCAAGGGGTGTAAGTAGGGTGTGAGCCTAAGCCCATTAGGATACCACCCAATGATTCCAAAGAGTAAGAAATACAATGTGAAAAAGCAAGCAGTTTTTAAACGCAAGGAAAAGTAGTGTTCAAATTTCAAGAAATGAAACCTCTAATTGAAAATATTTTTCAATCCAAAATTTTTAGAATACTAACACATTAAAATAGAAATGTTAGATACTATAATTTACTTCCAAACACACCCTAAGACATGGGTAGATACTACAAATCCAATGAGCAACAACATTGGGAACACCCCTAGGCACTAGGTTGTCTTGGGACCTATGTACCTCGTACCTCAGTGTAAAGTAACCATAGCAAAATCCTTTCTCATGCATGATCCACTAGTAGGAAACACACCCATAACCTAGTGGTCCCCAATAATCATCCACATAGTTTAGTTAGAGTTGTCGTTATTCAAATGCTAAGTGAAACAGGGACAAAACCCATCTGGTCCACTAGCCGTACTAGTACAAATCCGCCCCACCTAGGTACCCGGGCTTCCCCTTTTGTGCTCAATCAATTTCAGCATGCAACATAAATAAATTTTCATATAAAACACCATTACTGGTCAATCACAACCAATACAGTAGCTATCACATTTTACACCACTTAAAACACGCAACAAAACAGTTAGATTTTTCATAAAACAATTCCTCAAAATCTCGTAGTGTTTCGGACACAAAACACCTTATAAACCTCACTTCCATACTATGTGCACATATTTAAGTTTACAAAACATAAAGGAGATCCCACTACAATTCAGTTAAAACACAAAATCATTTTTTGGGCAACCCTATATAGTTCAAGAAACGACATCATTGCAAAGTCTCCATTTTTACACAACACAACTCTTAGAATTTTATGTGGTTCACAAACACCATTAAAACCAGATTTTTCAGCAACAGACACAAGGGACAATCATTAAAAACAGTATTGTTATCCCTATTATACTTCAATAAAATCAACTAGTTACTTATAGGGTAGCCCCAATTAAACTAATAATACATTTCTATGAAAAACCCTCCAATTTCACATGAAATTGGACTTTAGGATTCATTTTAAAAACAAACACCACTAAAACTATATTTTTCAGAAATAATAAAATTTTATAATCATGAAAATACCATAAAAATAGTATCCAATTCACAAAGATTTCATACACAATGGAATCACCTACCAAAACCAAGGAAACCCTTGAATCCTTTGTGCGAAAACTCAAACGCACCACCGCCGCACCTCAAGAAAGCTAAACCAGACCTAAAACCAGAATTTCAGACCATAAAACACAATATAAAACCTTAAATTTTAAACCCTACTTCCTGGACATTAGGAACCGCAATTATAATGGAAGAAACCCTAACTAAATTGGATGTAACCCTAAACAAATTGAAAGAAGAAAGGAGGAGAACAACTTACATAAAATATCTTGTAGAAATCACCCACCAAAATACCAGTATCTGATTTCAAAAATACTCACACCATCAATTTCAGTTCTAACAAGAATAGGTAGATCATTTAGGAATTTGAATGGGGGAAAAAGAGTAAGAATCGAAGGAGTTATGAAGGAAACAAATTACCTTTATAAATCTGCCCGAAATTTGAGTTCTTAAGAACATTCGACCTAAACCACGATGAAACTAAGCTGAAACGGGTGTGGGAGGATATTTGATGCGTGGATGGGTTCAAGGGGCGTGTTTGGGGCTTTGCATCACCGAAAACCCCTTAAAAATGAATAAGTTATTAACTAATCAAATTTTATTTTTAAAACTGGAATTGGGCTTTCGGGCAGGCCCAATCCCTTAAATAAAAACCCATATACACCTTGGTTATGGATTTCGAAAGGCTCCAAATTTTAATTTCGGTGTTAATATGTTAGGAGAGGACATTTAGGAGTTGGAATGAGTGAAAAATATTAAAAAATGAATAAGTTATAAAAGAAACAAAATTTATTTTTAAATCTGGAATTGGGCTCACGGTTTGGCCCAATTCATGAAAACTCACCTATTCTCCATAAAAACTTTGGAAACCCCCCAAAACAAAGAATTAATGGAAATTAAAATAAAAATACATTTAAAATAAGCTATTTATGTGACAATACATATGTAAAAAAATAAGTCCCGTGAGTGTTTGTCAATCCTTAAATTGTGGGATGAGGCTTCACCTAATGCGGTGTCTATGTGTGTGTGTGTTTTTTTAGATTGGTATCCTACAACCAAATAAATAAATTTATAAAAAATACTTCATATATAATTGTATTTATATTATAAATAAATTTTTATTAATATAATTTCATTTCCCAAAATTTTTTCATAAAAAATTAATTGTATTTGATAAATTTTTTATAAAAATAATAAAATTATTTGTTATGTTGGGGACTTGAAATAGTTTAAAAGTCATTATGTAACAATGCATCAGACCAGGTTTTGAATTCTGTAATCCTTTAATTTTCGAAGATTTTTGGTAGGATATTGTAGTTGTACTATAGTATGTATTATTGTATTGTAGTAGTAGAGTACTATAGTAGATGGCGTATAATAGTAATTAATATTATTCATAATATTTTTATGACACCATTCAAGGGCCTTCATGGAAATAGAAGGATCCTAACTCATGTCCGATCAAGGACCATTAGTCCACTAAAATAAAAAAGGGGAATTGAAGCCATTATATGTAATAATATAGGTATAGTGGGTTCTTAACAATCTATATGGGAAGGGATGAGGCTGGAATAAATGTGGTTCATAGTTGTGTTTATGATTTTTGGTTTTAATCCCCTAAACTGGGTAAAAATATATTATAAATACTTTATTAAAAAATTATATATATAATCAAAATTATATAAATATAATTTTTCATAATTATAAATATATTTAATTTTTATAAATGTATATATTATATTTATTATGACTGAATTTGTATTATTAATATTTTTTTATTAATATGGAGAGATGATGTGGGGAATGGGTCGTTCTCTTACAATTTAATAGAATTACAACTAATTATATAAAATGTCTTACTCAGTTGATTTTTCTCAATCCATTAGAGGTTTCCATTACTCCTGAAAATCATGAAAATTAATTTATATCTCATGTTAGGGATTTGGTAATTAATTATTTTTGGAATGATCTTAACTATTCTAGTATTCAATCAAGATCATTTATTTATTTTAGGAATGATGGATCCTCATAGACTAATTGTACCATGAATAAAGGTTTTTTATTGATTATTGAAGTTGATCAATGCTTATAAGATATTGTATTATGATATGTAAATTTTTTATAATCACCCTTAATATCTCTTAATGGATTTGATTTTGTTTATTTTTTTATCTGGATATGAGGAATAATGATTTTTGGTGCTCCTCTAAATGATGCATGACATATATTTTCATGTTATAGCCCATTCAGTTTTTCCCCATGATAGATCAATAATCGGTATTAGGGATTCAACTTTTTTTTATCTTATTAGTTAACATTAAGATACATGAATGGGATCTATTTTTTAGTGTATATAAATATAATAATTCTATTCGTCATGAATGGGACAAAAATTAAAGGTTTCAATTAGTTCTTTTGGTGTCATATAAGCTTATGGGATGTTGCTTATTCCATTTCTACTTTGTTGAAATTCAATCAGGAATCTAATAAGGGTCAATAATATTATTGAATTTATATTTTCTCTAACATAATGGAGACTATTATTCATGTTTCCCATAATAATAGGCTTGAGATTAACATTGAATTTGATAAGTATCCTTCATGTTAGGGTTCCTATAAATTCATTGTCCATGCATAAGAAAAATTAAAAAGCTGTTTTCTATGTTTCTTATGAAAAAATGAATCTATTTGTATATTGTTGATCAATGAGTATTTCTAAAAAAAGGTCACCTTATGGTGATAATTGACAATACAGTATGAAATATGTGGTGTCCACAATTTATTCCATTATAGTGGAGAGTGTTTGGAAGCCTGATTAGGATTATTTATCCTCTCAGATTGGGAATGTCTAGGATATTCCTTCTGTATAGTCAGATAATGCTCATGATGGTAAATCAAAAATGAATTAATTCTTGTGGGGTGATGATGATAACTCATAGAATTATGTCTTGGACAATAACAATTTAATATATATGTCTAACCATAAGAAATATGAATTCATTCAGACTAGTGTTATCGAAGGGAAAAACCCAATATCTTTGTCACCTAAAAAACTAAGGGTTATCCTATAGTCTCTATGAAGACAATGAATGTGAATTTGAAGAATGTTTCTAGATGAATCGATTCTTTTTGTAATGGGGTGGTGGAAGAAAATGGTCATTTTATAACCCTATAATCCACTTAAAATGTACTTTGGAAAATTGATTCATGAATACTAGATAAATCTAAAGAGTATGAGTCCACACACAAGGATCATGACACTAACCAAGATGATTTTAGATGGAGTTCCATTATTAATGTGAAATATCTAATGATTTTCTCAAAATATAATTCAATGTAATTAACTAGAAAGTAGTAATATTCATTATGGTAATCACAAGTTTGGCCTATGAATGATGATACTCTTATTGAAATAGGTTCATAGTCAATTTTAGTTCTACAAATGAATTTTTTACAACCTACTAATAAGTATACTAGTATTGGGAAGGTTAGTAAAATTAAAATATTTGATGCTACTTCACAGAATTTGGTTATCATTGTTGTGGCCGAATCTTTGAATCAAAAGGTAAGTGAAAATGGGGAGTTTGATGTGTCAATACATGTTTATCTGAGTATATGGGAAATGATGGGGATTAAAATTAACCCATTTCTAATAACGGCATGGTATAATTTCTGGTTTCCACTAAGAATTATTTTTATATTATTATCTCATTATGTGCCTAACTATAAGATTTAGGAAATGATATAAAGAATAATTTCATCAAGGGGGATTCACTTTATTTGTTGAATTTTTATGGGAATATTAAGTATCTACGAAGCACATAAGAATAGTAGAAAACATGGATATGAGGAAACCACTAACATGGTTGAGGGTGTTGGTTGGATCAACCCTATGTGAGTCTTTGTTCTCAGACTGTGATCATAAAGAATATTGGACTTGAAAGTTTGAAATGAGCTTGTTTCTTACCGAATGATCATGTAGTTTCTTTTATTGTTTTTTATATAGGTCACTATGATTGAATTCATTGGAATTTTTTATGAGGTATGTTTGCATTATATGACTTCATCCTCTCATGTTCTTTATTTTTCTTTCATTAATTATAGATCTTAGATCACACCATGTTTTTATACTTATTATAATTTAATTTAATTTACCTCAATATATTTTTTATAAATTTAATTATATAAGATTAATTTATATGAAAAATAATAAATATATTTAAAAAAAATATTTCTAATTATAATTTATAATTTTATTTCCATTATTTATAATTATATATATATATTAAATTTATAAATAATGTATATCTTTAAATTTCATTTCTGTTATATATATATATATAATTTCATTTCATTTCACTAAGTTTATTTGTTATGAAAATATTAATATTTCTGTATATTTATGAAGTTGGGGTTTGTCTATGTTGTAAGAACCTGATAATATTACATGAAAAAACCCCATATCCAAATCGAGGAGTGGGAAGGATTTCTGCAAACGCTATAATGAGTACTATAACAGCGGTAATATTCAACCACATCAGTCTTTCAGACCATACATATAGGACATTAGGACACTGAGCCTTTGGGCAATACATTTTAGGCAACTAGGGAATATAACCGATGTTAGATGGATGGCATGGAACAATTAGGGAGATGGAGAGACATAACTACACATAGGTTCCATCAGGATGGATGCTCGAAAGAGTGATGAGTTCTTTCACACTTACCATATGGACCTCAACCCTCAGGTCTCTGAAATAGAAGGATAGGTTCTCCGCCATGATCCAATGGTGGGTAGTAAGACCAAAGGGTTAGTAGGTAGAAGGTGGCATGGAATGTTGGCTCGTGAAACTGCAAGTCTTGTGACCAGTAAAATGACACACTGTAACTAGTATGTGATATAACGTGAATTAATTCATGTGTCTCTAGGAGAGAGAATTTAAAATGTGATGGGTGCACTAGAAACCATTAAATGACCCCTATCCACATAGGTTTATGATGTATGACAAAATAGTGACTTCCATGTAACAAAAAACCAACATGGTTTGATGATATTAGAAGGAGTGTAAACACGACATGAAATAGTAATGACTCAGAATATAGAATGGATTCACATTTACACTGTGGGCCATATCCATCAGAGGAATATGGGTGGTTAATGGGGGTACAATGAAAGCCAGTGGGTTAGGAGGTTTAAATTTTTTCACCACAGGAGTGACAAAACAACATCTTCTCTTGTGATCCACGTCCCAGTAAAGGCCCAATGGTCTCACACAAACTTATTAACAATAAAAATTGAAAAAAATAAGTTCATCATTTGGATTGAGTGACTATTTTACTATCCATTCTCATTGGTGGTCATTTCTTGAATGATCCATGCTTAAAACCCTATAGATCATCCACAAAAAATTCAAGAGTCCTTGTGATTTCTGGTCATTAAATTTTAGGTCCTCATGCGATGATTTGAAGAATATTTCAACATCATGATGATCACCACAATCTCTTATCTTTTATCTATGAAAGATATTGAAGATAAAATTATTTTATGTGAGGATTATGTATCGAATATTGGAACACGACGAGAAGATCTCTCAAAATCATGATAATTAATAGACCCAAGAATACTGAATCCTCTTTTCTTGAATATAAGAGGTTAAAAACTCTAGAATGGTTCCTCATCCCCCGTATATAAAGCTCAAACTATATAAGTAGTAAATGACACATTATAAAAAATTCAATATGTCATAATTTCTTTTATATTTTTATCAGTTACTTTTTAAATATAATAAATATATAACATGATAAAATATATTCAATAACTCGACTCTTAATTTAAAATAATATTAAACTAACCTTGAATATTAAAATAATATTCCTTCATGTTATATCTTTTTACTTGTTAACACAATGTGTGGTGAATATTTTTAATAAATACATTCTACACATATTATTTTAAACACTTATAATAATGAATTAATTTATTCATCACTAGTCATCTATTCTGGGATATTTATCAATCCTCATGGTGGGACCTACCATATAATATTCTCTTATTCATCCAAGTAGGTAAAACTCATGAATATGTTATTATTCACGACCCTCTATGTATTTATATCAATAGTAGTGAATTCCATTTAATGTTTAGGATTAGAGTTTAGATTCCCATCAAGGCCTTTATAGAGACATGGAATATTCATAACTATAATAAACTTATTATGAAAGCATGTTGTGTAATATAAACTCTTTGTGTATTGATTATTCATAATGTATGATGTTCAGCTTGAGTAATCATCCATACATTATCAATTATTGGTTAACCTTACTAGATGGACACACATTTTTTACCATGTCCAATCATTTAGTAAAGGTACTATCATCCAAATCAACTAGGCCTTAGATATCAATTCATTTCGGAAGTGAAAAATTATATCTCGATTATATAATCAATGACATGTCACTGCTAACATACCCCACACAAGCTACCTCACAATAACATGAGTGGAATTCTTTTAATGTTACATTAAAGTACATCATCAAATAGTATACAGATATAATAATCTTTATTTAAGAAACTTTTACACTTGTTCATAGATATAAACTACCAATGAAACATGAATCATGTGGTTCTTATATTAGAGGGTTAGTCCTCATGATATCTACTCAAGGTCACCATGTAAAAACTTTATAAGAGAAAGTCTCGATGCTTATGAGGACCAAAAACATGATGGTCATAAATATTTTGTGTCATATCAGTATGATGTATATGGAAAATAGGATATAACATTAATAGTTCTTTCATGGTATCTCAAGATTCCCATTATGGAATGAAAAATTTTAAATACTTTTGATGTGACATGTAATCCTTATGATATCCCATTCATTGGCTTCATTCATGGTTCCTACTCTAATGTTTTATACTCCACCTTGGTTTCTAGTGCGACATTGGCTGAAGATGGAGCATGTTTTGAGGTGTGATGATGGGATGCAATGATGCATTCTGTTAGATGTACTGTATGAGGAAATTAGAACTAGTGATTCACTGTGGGGTTCATGTTGGGAAGGTTCAAGTGCAAGGACAGATCCTCATCCTATCCATTTTTCCTAGTTTCCCACCTGAGGCTTTTGCGTGTTCACACTTAACCCTTTTAAAAGTGTGTTTTTATAAAATCAAAAAAAATAGATTTTAGATGTAGAAATGTAACCCATGAACATTAAAATAAATATAGTGGAAGAATAGGTATCAACACTATTACAGTACTGTAAACACATGTATATATCAAACATTATAAATGCAATGGTAATCAAATTACATTCATGAGTTTATTCTTGAGAACACACTTACAACACTACAAATTATACTGGATCCTACTACAAATAAGTCTCAAACTTCTAGATATCATATGAGAATAATGATTCAGTTGAGATATGGATTTAGTCAGTGCCATTCCATGTTATAATCTACGGATTATATGCTAACTGATAATTCACCTCTCTATGTAAATTCCCTCAAGATATGAAACTTACGATGCATATGTTGTTTCCTAGGGTGTGACATAAGCACCATGGAAAGCACCAGTACTGCATTATTATCCACATAAATTAGAATATGTGCTCTAAAGTTAGGAACAACATTGATTTACGAGACCAATATGTGTATCCCTAATGCCTCATGATCTATATAAGAAGCCACTATATACTTTGATTTTGTTGTAACGTTAGTGACCACATGTCACGAACCGAATCTGGTCGCCACCAAAACTGGAACCAAACCCAGCCCGTGACATGACCCGAAGGGCGTTCCCTATCCCCACGGGCTGGCACAAGTTCCCGGGTATCATTTATTTTTGTTTGGGAACGATTTACCTGAATATGAAGGCATAAAACATTAAAAACAATCAATAAACTGAATCTGAAAAATGTAAACCAAACGATGTTTACACTAAAACCAGAACTTAATGCATATGTTTAAAGACACAAAAAGTGGTCTAAAAACAAATAATGACAACATAATGAAATCCCCAAGGACTCCACACGACAAGGGGGTCATCACCCACAAACCTTCTCCGCAACTTCGCCCCAACGATGAGGACTAACACCCTGAACTGCCATCGCCCATATCCTTCCCATTACCTGAGTCAAGCATAACAAAGTCTACTTACACCCAAGGGGTGTAAGTAGGGTGTGAGCCTAAGCCCAATAGGATACCACCCAATGATTCCAAAGTGCATTCAATATAAGGTGAAGAAGAAAACATTTTTAATTCGTAAAGAAAAACGACGATTAAATTCCAAGAAATACAAGGTTCATTTAAAAGAAAAGTTTTCGAACTAGAATTTCCAGAATGTTAACATATCTAAATAGAAATTATAGATACTGTAAAGTACTGAAAAAAAACACCCAAATACATGGGTAAATACAAAAAATCCAGTGAGCAACAAACCAGGAACACCCCTAGGCACTAGGTTGTCTCGGGCCCTATGTACCTCGTACCTCGGTGTAAAGCATCCATAGTAAAATCGACTCTCGTGCACGAGCCACTAGTAGGGATCATACCCACAACATAGTGGATTACAATCATCATCCACATAGTTTAGTTAGAGTTGTCGTTATCCAAATGCTAAGTGAAACAGGGACAACACCCATCCGGTCCACTAGCCGTACTAGTACAAATACGCCCACCTAAGTACCCGGGCTTCCCCTTTTGTGCTCAAACAATTTCAGCATGCAACATAAATCCATTTTCAAATAAAACACCAATACTGGTCACACAAAATCAATACAGTATCTATCACATTTTTATTCCACTTAAAACACACAATAAAACACTTTGATTTGTAATAAAACAATTCTTCAAAATCACGTAGTTTCTTGCACAAAAAACACCTTGAGAACACCAATTGCACACTATGGGCACATTTTTTAATTACCAAAACATAAATGGAATCCCAATACATTTAAATTAAAACAAAAAATCATTTTCTGGGAAGCCTCATATGGTTCAAGAAGTGACATCATTGTAAAACCTCCATTTTTACACAACACGGCTCTTAGAAATTCATGTGTTTCACAGACACCATTAAAACCAACTTTCACAGAATCAAACACATTATACAATCATAAAAACAGTATTTTCAATCCTATTACAGTTCATTAAAATCAACTAATTAATTATAGGTCAGCCCAAAATGAACCAATAAAATATTTGAATGAAAAACCCCCAATCTCACCAAAAATGGAACTTAAAATTCATTTTCATTATAAATGCAACTAAAACCAATTTTTACAGAAACATTCAAGTGAAATAAACATTAAGTTACCATTAACACAGCATGCTAATTCACAAAAATTGCACACACAATGGAATCACCTACCAAAACCAAGGAAACCCTTGAATCTCCGTGCGAAAATCAAATCGCACCCCCGCCGCACCAAGAGACAACTAGATCAAACCTAAAACCACATAAATTGGCCAAGAAAGCCCAAAGTTAAACACTAGGTTCGAAAACCTAGTTTCTGGACATTATTAAACTCAATTATAACCAAAGATACCCAATGAACAATGAGTTAGACCCAAAGTAATTTGAAAGAGGAAAGGAAAGGGCTCATTTACTTGAAGTATCTTGAAGTAATCACTCCAAAACACCAGTAGCTGAAATTTAAAAGATCCAAAATTTAGTTTTCGTACGCACAAGATGTATTAGGTCATTTAGAAACTGGAATGGAGGAGAAATATTGATAATTGAGAGAGTTATGAAAGAAAGACTTTACCTCTTCAAATCTGGGAGATTTGAGGAACCCTCTGACTTTCGGCATAAAATCGCAATTTACCAGAGCTTAAAAGAGGTGGGAGAGGGCTTGGTCGCGCGGCTAGGTTCATTGGGGTTGGGCTCCACTTGGAATCACCGACAAATCCCAACAATTGAATATGTTATTACATAATCAAAATATATTTTTAAAACAGGAATTGGGCTTTCGGGCTGGCCCAACCCCTTAGATAAAAACCAAAATAAACCCTGGTGATGGATTTATAAAAGCTCCAAATTGAAATGGTGGTGTTAATAGGTCAGAGGAGGTCATTTGGGAAGTTTAATGGGTGAAAAATATTAAAAAATGAAAATGTTATAAAAGAAACAAAATTGGTTTTTAAATCTGGAATTGGGCTCACGGTTTGGCCCAATTAATGAACACTCTCTCATTCCTCCATAAAAGATTGGGAACCCCCCCAAAACAAAGTATGAATGGAAATTAAATGAAATTTACCTTTAAAATAAGTCATGGGTGTGACAATTCTCCCCACCATAAAGCATTCCGCCCCCGGAATGCCACAACAACTTGAGATGCAAAAGCAAAGCCCACACGATAGACCAAGACAGACTTCCTTACCACGTTTTCACCCGCTTCAAAAAGGAAGAACATCTCCAGTTGATCAAACGAAGGAAGATAATACTATAACCAACCAAAAAGTACCCCACTTACATAAAATTATGAAAAACACTAAAAACAAATACAAAAACAAAACACCTCAAATACTACAAGACCACGCTCACACAATCCACTTGAAACGAACAACGAACTCGAATAACGCTACCACAACATTACATAAATAAAACCATTGGGTGTTCTCCAACCACAAAATTACCCAACTAATTTTTTTTGGATAGATAGACTTGAACGATACTACCTCCTACCTAGAATACACCAAGGAGAAAACTGAGTCACTAGTACGGGGTGACCCAATCGGGACATCCCACCACTAGGGACAACTCAATTTTCTTAGATAGAATAAGGATAACAATTGGGGAAGGAACGAACGGTCTCCCCATCATAAGGGTTAAAATAAAATTATTCCTTTTCCAAGAGAACATACACGATACCCATGATGGGTCTCCCCACCATAATAATGAACATAACTTTCCTTAAGACAAAATCAAGACACTAACAGGGGGCCTCGGACGGAATTCCTAGCATTTGGGGTAGATTAATATCAGAATTATTCCAATAAAACTTAAATGAGTCCCATTGTGGGTATACCCCAAAAAAAACACAACCATATTAACTAAATATTATGGGATAACAACAACAAAAACAATAGAATTTTAGGGAGCTGGCATGGCTGCATAGTTGGTTCACACGGTTTGGGAAACCGCAAGTTAACTGTGCGGATCATTCTATCCAAAGAGGAAACTTCACACAGTTTCCTTGGACAAGGATCATGGACATGCGGAGACCCTGCATTAGCTACTGTCTCTTATCACACGGTCCCCTGGGTTGGCACATGGTTACTTCTAACCACGTACAAACTATGCACTTCAACCTGCCTAACCCAAATTTTAAACTTTTCTCCAAAAACACAAGGGACCCCAAAGGGGAAAAACAACTCAGGGTACGACATGGGAACAAGGTACTCACACCTCTTTCCACCAAATGTGAGAAATTGGAACAAGACGACGACACCGGAGGTTTAAACTATTCATATATTTCATATTTAGGATATGACCTTGACCAAAAGTTTGAACGACTCTAGGATTTCCCCTAACTACGTGCCAGCTTCTCTCTGAGGCCTATGGTTGGAGCTCAATGGATTGAAGCATCTTCGGCCTCGAAGTTAGGATTTGGAAACCCCTAAATTGAACATCTTCTTCCAGTGCCAAAAACAATTATATTGTAATCTCATATGGTCTCATTGAGACATGACACACATCAAACCCGCTTTTCCACAACCCATCATTTTACCAAAACAAGAACTTAGAGGATGCACACACATCGCCCATTTTTTTCTTCGGATGCTAAACAGCGGAATGAAAGGACATATAGAAACACATTCCTCTGGAACATAGGATTTAGAATTCCTTATAGGGAGACACACATCTAACAAAAAAATAGTGACTCTCATAAGATTTCACAATCTTCACCCTTATAGTCAAATGAACACATGACATCACAAGGCATCACCGAACATAATCGTTGTGGATAAAAGAAAACACAAAGAGAGGGACCTTGTACTAAGTCCAAAATAGCACATGATTCCATCAAGTGTCCATAATAGCCACTCTTGGCCAGATCTTGCACACCGGTGGCCTAACATGAACTCTTGATTCAATGAGACTGACAAAAGACCCAGAGGCCCTTTAAGACATCATTCTACACTGACAACTCTGAACATCATCGACCTTAGACAACTTAGGAAACATAAGGAACTAAGGTCTATTTCAACCTCCCACAAACACTCTCCCACTATAGGGGGATCTGCATAATTGAAATAGAAGAGGGGTAAACACAATCTCCAAACCTCAAGAATAATGTCTTTATGTTGATCAACTGGAGGATCATCCAACGGTGAATCACCATAGGCCAAACCTGAATCACACATTAACACTTTATGGGGGCATACCCTGGCCTACATGAAAACACAATGACAAAACCAAACTGGTCATTTGGTCACAAAAGACCACAAACCTGAACCGAACACATGATGGGAGCCACCACATTGGCCTCCCAAACTTTTCCTCAAAAGAGACCACTGACCGACACTTCATTCCAACTTATCAATGAAACACCAAACCAAAACATCGTTCAAACAAGAGGGGTTATTGAACTCGAAACATCCCACAATAATAATCCTGAAAACACATAATCCATACCTCCCAACCATACATTATCAAAACACAACACTTTCCTTCAAAAAAAAATTATTTAAAAAAAACAGTGTTGGTGGGTTGCACATTTACCAATGGTATCTCATGAGCCTCAAACATGCATGTTTACATTCCACACTAGGAACCCACCTCATATCCATCCATATTACCAAATAAATCTATGCATGTGGTCACCCTTGAGAGCACTAATTACCAAAAATCAAACCTTTCCTCTTTTTAAAATAAAAACTTTAACCACAATTTTCCTTTCTCAAAAACACTAACCATAATATCAATACAAAATTTTTAATCTCACAAAACAATTTAGAAAAGAATGAATAATTCAATAAAAGCACATATTCATGCCTTTCACAATTGTTTCAAAACATTTCAACCCATTTCAAAACAATTCTAATTTCATGAAAAACACCATTTCATAAATCTCCATTTAATTAAGAACTCAACTCTTCTCATTTCAAGACAAGGTTCTAAAAGTTCATAATCTTTTTTGTTCAGTAGTAACCAAACCCAAAATCCATATTCAACCCCCACACAAAAATTCTAGAACACTTAATTCAATCTAAAACCCTTTTTCCACGGTTTAAAAAAAATTCCACTAGAAACATATTTTCAAAACCCCAATTAACATAGTTCATACTTTCAAAAGAGGTATAAACACATAATTTAACCTTTTGAAATAATTCTAAAATTTCATTTATAGACTTTCAAAAAAACCATTTTCACTTTACTAGAAAATAACTTCACAAAAATTCACACTCCTTAATGTGAAGTCATTTTTTTTTCTTAAAAAAATGTTTCCAAGATTCCAAAACAAAGAGACACAAGACAATGTGATAGGAAACTAGTTTCGGTGGGTGACTTGGACATATGGTTGGCAGCCATATTCCAGTCACTTCTCCGTCACAGAGAGTATTCTAGGGAAATATCCACGTCTCCACATGGCTTGCCAGGCCCTGCGAGCTCACTGAGATTATTCGCCCAACTCTCTTTTCATTTCCCATAGTCATCATTAAACCAAGAAAACCAAATGAATCAGATAAATCCATAAATCCCATAGGGACTTGAATCTCATCCTGAGGTGTGCTGGCCAGGCACACTACCCATGACTGAAATGTCATGTCCCGACAATCCTAGCTCCAGACTATCCTGCCTCTTCCCCAAATAACATGACCCAAGGAGTGAACCTCCTCTGATACCATTTTGTCACGAACCAAATCTGGTCGCCACCAAAACTGGCACCAAACCCAGCCCGTGACATGACCCGAAGGGCGTTCCCTATCCCCACGGGCTGGCACAAGTGCCCGGGTATCATTTATTTTTGTTTGGGAACTATTTACCTAAATATGAAGATATAAAACATTAAAAACAATCAATAAACTGAATCTGAAAAATGTAAACCAAACGATGTTTACACTAAAACCAGAACTGAATACATATGTTTAAAGACAGAAAAAGTGGTCTAAAAACAAATAATGAAAACATAATGAAATCCCCAAGGACTCCACAGGACAAGGGGGTCATCACCCACAAACCTTCTCCGCAACTTCGCCCTAACGATGAGGACTAACACCCTGAACTGCCATCGCCCATATCCTTCCCATTACCTGAGTCAAGCATAACAAAGTCTACTTACACCCAAGGGGTGTAAGTAGGGTGTGAGCCTAAGCCCAATAGGATACCACCCAATGATTCCAAAGTGCATTCAATATAAGGTGAAGAAGAAAACATTTTTAATTCGTAAAGAAAAACGACGATTAAATTCCAAGAAATACAAGGTTTATTTAAAAGAAAAGTTTTCGAACTAGAATTTCCAGAATGTTAACATATCTAAATAGAAATGATAGATACTGTAAAGTACTGAAAAAAAACACCCAAATACATGGGTAAATTCAAAAAATCCAGTGAGCAACAAACCAGGAACACCCCTAGGCACTAGGTTGTCTCGGGCCCTATGTACCTCGTACCTCGGTGTAAAGCATCCATAGTAAAATCCACTCTCGTGCACGAGCCACTAGTAGGGATCATACCCACAACATAGTGGTTTACAATCATCATCCACATAGTTTAGTTAGAGTTGTCGTTATCCAAATGCTAAGTGAAACAGGGACAACACCCATCCGGTCCACTAGCCGTACTAGTACAAATCCGCCCACCTAAGTACCCGGGCTTCCCCTTTTGTGCTCAAACAATTTCAGCATGCAACATAAACCCATTTTCAAATAAAACACCAATACTGGTCACACAAAATCAATACAGTATCTATCACATTTTTATTCCACTTAAAACACACAATAAAACACTTTGATTTGTAATAAAACAATTCTTCAAAATCACGTAGTGTCTTGCACAAAAAAACACCTTGAGAACACCAATTGCACACTATGGGCACATTTTTGAATTACCAAAACATAAATGGAATCCCAATACATTTAAATTAAAACAAAAAATCATTTTCTGGGAAGCCTCATATGGTTCAAGAAGTGACATCATTGTAATACCTCCATTTTTACACAACACGGCTCTTAGAAATTCATGTGTTTCACAGACACCATTAAAACCAACTTTCACAGAATCAAACACATGATACAATCATAAAAACAGTATTTTCAATCCTATTACAGTTCATTAAAATCAACTAATTAATTATAGGTCAGCCCAAAATGAACCAATAAAATATTTGAATGAAAAACCCCCAATCTCACCAAAAATGGAACTTAAAATTCATTTTCATTATAAATGCAACTAAAACCAATTTTTACAGAAACATTCAAGTGAAATAAACATTAAGTTACCATTAACACAGCATGCTAATTCACAAAAATTGCACACACAATGGAATCACCTACCAAAACCAAGGAAACCCTTGAATCTCCGTGCGAAAATCAAATCGCACCCCCACCGCACCAAGAGACAACTAGATCAAACCTAAAACCAAATAAATTGGCCACGAAAGCCCAAAGTTAAACCATAGTTTAGAAAACCTAGTTTCTAGACATTATTAAACTCAATTATAACCAAAGATACCCAAAGAACAATGAGTTAGACCCAAAGTAATTCGAAAGAGAAAAGGAAAGGGCTCATTTACTTGAAGTATCTTGAAGTAATCACTCCAAAACACCAGTAGCTGATATTTAAAAGATCCAAAATTTAGGTTTCGTACGCACAAGATTTATCAGGTCATTTAGAAACTGGAATGGAGGAGAAATATTGATAATTGAGAGAGTTATGAAAGAAGGACTTTACCTCTTCAAATCTGGGCGATTTGAGGAACCCTCTGAAGTTCGGCATACAATCGCGATTTACCAGAGCTTCAAAGAGGTGGGAGAGGGCATGGTCGCCCGGCTAGGTTCATTGGGGTTGGGCTCCACTTGGAATCACTGAAAAATCCCAACAATTGAATAAGTTAAAACATAATAAAAATATATTTTTAAAACAGGAATTGGGCTTTCGGGCTGTCCCAACCCCTTAGATAAAAACCAAAATAAACCCTGGTTATGGATTTATAAAAGCTCCAAATTGAAATGGTGGTGTTAATAGGTCAGAGGAGGTCGTTTGGGAAGTTTAATGGGTGAAAAATATTAAAAAATGAAAAAGTTATAAAAGAAACAAAATTGGTTTTTAAATCTGGAATTGGGCTCACGGTTTGGCCCAATTAATGAACACTCTCTCATTCCTCCATAAAAGATTGGGAACCCCCCAAAACAAAGTATGAATGGAAATTAAATGAAATTTACCTTTAAAATAAGTCATAGGTGTGACACCACAAGTTTCTTCAAGAATCTCCATCTCAATAAAAAACCATTTAGAAAAAAAACATACCCTTAAAGAGATTTTATATCATCATGATCTATCTAGAAACTAGCCTCAATGTATCTCCTCACAATTAGTTTAACATATCCTTTATACACTAGGATCATGTCCTTTTTGTAACTCAGGAACATCAATATAGTTTCCATAGCTTCTATAATGCGCCTTTCCAATATTTTTTTGATATCATCCCACCATGAATAAAAAAGGAAACATCAAAAAAATTAAATACAATGGAAAACATGATAGATCCTGCTGATGTTGCATATGGTATTCCACTCATGCATTAAATCTACACATGTGAATTTGGACACGGTTTGTTAGATATATTGATACCATGTGACATTGGCAATAACTCTCTATTGGATTATTCAATATTTTACCTTTTTAGTACCTTCTATATATATATATACATTGAATTAGCTAAATATGTATCTAAGATCTATCTTCATATATCATAATCCCAAGGGCATATGCTTCTTTACATAAACATTTCAAGGAGAAGCATTAATTTTACCATGTCTTAAAGTATTATAATACTTACACAATGATTACTATAATTAATTAGTCATCAACATATAATATAATAAAAATTGTTGAATTCTCACTAACCTTCTTATTAACACATAGATCTCTTCCATTCTTGATGAACCCAAATTCTCTTATGGCCTCATAAAAATTGAATTTCCATGATTGTGGTGCATACTTCAACCCATAAATGTATCTCTATAGATTTCATAAATTATTGGAACTCATTTATTTAATGAACCAATTATCTTGAGTTATATAGAAATATTCAACTAACTTCTCATCTAGAAAATATATTTTTTACATCAATATTGAAATTCTCATAACTATAGAAGGATACTATTTCCAGCAATATTTGAATGGATTTAAACATCACTATTGGTGAGAATGTTTTTTCATGGTCAATGCATTGAATTTTTTTGAATACCATTTCTACTAGTCATGCCTTATAGGTATTAAAATTATTATATATTCCAATAGTTTAATTGAATACTTATTCACACCTAATTGGGTTTACATCATCTTGAGGGTTTACCAGGATCCAAACTTGATATTGATACATGCACACCATTATAGAATACATGGTATCATCCCATGTAGTATAATTCATATATTCTACTGCTTCCTTATAGATGAAAGGTTCATCATTATCTAATTGTAACGTGTAACCTAATTTAGTGATGTAAAAAATATCTCTCTAGTTATCACAACTCTCAAGATGGCCTATGCGGTATTTTTTTCTTGAGAACATCTTCATCTCCCACTTTATCTGGTAAAGATGGTTCTCATACTAACTCTCATTCATATGGAGTATCAACATCCTCAAAATCAATAATTACCCCACCATTTACATTGCAAATTTGTTCATTTTCTGTAAATATAGAATGTTGTTCTATAATTACATTTCTATATTAAGGTTTATATAGGTAATATGTATTGTTTTATTTTGGATAAACAATATTGACAAAATTCATGATTTGGGATGATAAATTTTCCCTCGGTAATATATTGAAAAATGAATCACATACCAATACATATATGTGTGACATATTGGGTTTCATTCCATACAACAAATCATATTGAATCTCATATGTGGATTTAGTTTGAAATTATTTGAGGGTATATGTTGATTTATGTAACATGTATCCTGATATGGATAATTGAAGAGTTTATTGAATCATTATGGATCTAAATATGTCTATAAAGTTCTACATACACTTTCACTAACAAAATTCCATTGTGGTGTATAAGAAGGAGTGATTTTGAAAATTATCCCACACCCCTTCAATTTATTAATGAAATATTGGTTATGTTACACTCAACTGTGATCTGAAAATATGTCCTTAATCTTAAAACCAATATGGTTTACTAATTCATTATAATACTCCTAAAACATCCTGAAGAAATATAACACATACAATATTTTCTATATATAACAATACAAACAATATTCATTGGGAATGTAAAGAAGTAAAAAAATACACCCCTTTCCACTACTACAAACAAACCACATACCCATGTATGAATCAATTATAGTAATTTAGTGGTTCTTACTCATTTCCCAGAGAAGATCTCTTTGGTCATTATTCCTTGTAAACAAGTGTGGAATATATCTAAGTGATTTAGAATAGTTGAATCTAAAAACACTTTCATGATGTAATTTACAATATTCTTCTCATTTACATGACCATTCCAAATGTTCCATACTCTGGTGCTCTTTGAGTATTTTTCACTGAATTTTTAATTTACTATTTCACTATGTTTTATTATTCATGTATATAAAAATAATTATTATGTTGTGCCATCCCATAAAATATGTTATGAATATATTATAAGAAATATTTACATATAAACATGAAATAAAATAACATGGTTTCCAAATTCTAAATAGATATTATTTATATTGTAACTGATGGAAAATACTAACAATTATTTCATACAAGAACCAATCCACTAGGAAAATCAAGATGACGATCTACAATTGTTAAGGCTAGTAGCAACACACCTTTTGTATCCCGAAGATCCACCTTTACCTTTTCAATATCCTAGAATATACTAGGTTCATGTATATGAAAACAAATGTGTGAGCCACTAATTGTATCTAATAACCAACTTGTAGATAAAGATAGATTAAATTAAAGGAAATAAATACATGAAGTAGATTTTTCAGTTTTCTTGTTTTTATAATCCTTTTAGATTTTCTTCCTATTTAATTTATTTCAACATTTAATGTAGATAACCTCCTTGACATTTATTTGCCTCAGTATCTTTTTCCTTTTGAAAGGATGGTGCATCAGCCTCTTCATCACGGGCTTAGATTTAGATCCCTTTTTCCTTGCCCTTCCATATCTTTTTCATCTAATGTATTGAATAATTGGAATTTCTGACATACTTATATGCTTGTATAACTAAATCCAAATTATATTGTAGTAAATTTTTCATGTTTCTTATATTTTAATTAACAATAAATTTCATGAATCTTGGAATTAAAGAAATATGAATGAGATCGATTGATGGTTTTTGGTTCCCCTTAAAGCAAAGAGCTTTATGTTTCTCAATGTACCACAACATATTGAGTACATGAGGTCCTTCTTGATTCCCTTATACATTTTCCCCTACACAGTGTTCCGAATATCTCAAACCATTCATTTCTTGTTTTCTCAGGATATAACTTCTTGATGTGAGATAACATCAGTTAGTCATCTTCATCCCCATGCATTTTATAAAATTTATAAGACATTGATGAAAACATGATACACTATAAATCCAATTCGTCATTTACATCCATATGATTTATATCTTTTACCTCCTTACCTTCCCCATGAGGAGAATGAATAGGAACTAAGGAATCCAACACATGAGGCTTCTCCAATTTGAATAATTCTATTCAGATGTGTTTGTATAACTTCTGAAAGGCATGGTTGGTGAGGATATTTTCTTTATCTAGAATTATTCATAGTGATAATGTACAAGTTGTGTTGGGGATTACAATTTTTATCTAAAATGAATAAATTTATCAGTTTTTTACTTTCTCCTGATTACTTTTTTATATTATTAATTAATTATTAACTAAATGTCTCCAACTATTTTATGGTACCCTAGTATCCCCAACTACTAGATTCCAAATACTATTCCACATGAGTATTATAGTGTTTAGGGTTATTAAAACCACCCCTCATAGTCCAAACTATGACCACACCACTACCCATAGAGTTCCAATATAGGCACTAGTCTATCCAACCACACTGACTTGTATTTCCTTGTACTATTTAGTGAAGTCCTAGCTTCACGGAATCAAAAACTTGATTACATCAATGTTTTTCTTGTAAAGTGATTGAAATATATCTATGAATACTTATTTGATGCTGTGTTTAGTTAGTTTAACCCATAATTTACATGAGAACACCATATTCCTAGGAGGACACCTGAACTAGGGCCAAATAGCACCCACAAACACAATGTTTTGATAATGTGTAAGTGACAGAAGGCATTAATGACATAATATTAAACTAAGGATTTTTATTATATATTACTGAATGTAATCATTTTTTTAAAATTTTTTCATACTATGTTGTCGCACTCAAAAATGAAAATTTATTAATAGAAACAACATACATCTTTCCATTATGGTTTATTTGTATATTATTTAATGTGTTTCCACAAATATTCACATTCAAAAAATATGAAACAATGGTTCGGAAAGCTGCTTTGGGGGCTGATAGGGATGGTCATGGTTGGATGGGTACTAGGAAGGCCATCATTGGGGTTCTCACATGTGAGTCACATGACGACGATAGCGATGGTGACTGTAGGAGCGCATTGTGGTGCATCGATGTTGGGGAGGAGGTGACCAATGGGATGTTGGGGTGATGGAGTAATATCGATCGAGGAGGAAAAATCTACGGGTCAGTATCTGGTACAACGAATCCTGGAAGATAAGGCAGAATGATTGATATGGGGATGTAGCACGACAAAGGATTGGGAGGAAGATGTTATACAGTGTGTTTCATCAAAAGGATGTTTCACTGTATTTGAAATTTTTGTCAAACATGATTCTAATGAAAACTATGAAATCATTGATTTTTTATCTTTTCAACTGATGATGGGTTGTATCCTCAAAAAATCATTTTCAAATTTTTATTTTTTGTGTAGTTTGTGGACTTCTAAACCAACCACAACTCAATTATTTGTTTTTTATTTTATTATTTCTAAAGAATAACATTTGTATAATTTTTTAAAATTCCATAATGATGTGGAATCATGGCCATCAGCTGGTACTATTCAGCTGACCATAATCTAGCCAGATCATGGTTGGAATTTTCATGTGACCAAAATCACCATCGAAGAATGAACTGCAGGTATTTATTTATTTCATTCAATTTTAATACCCTAAAATAAACCACTTTTGAACTATATTAATTTTTTCGTATGTGAATAACATTTTTATTCGAGATTGGATCAATGTGTGCTCAAATCCATTTAGATGATAATGATGATATCTAGTGATATTTAAACTAAATTATTATTTTCTCCAAAATGTCATTCGATCCCTCTAATAATAATTGATGATATTGGGGAACACAGACGAATATGATGGGATTTAAAAAAAAAATCAACACTGGGGTGACAATTCATAATCATCTCTTATTATTTGATTCCTATTAATTGTCATAAGATCTCTCATGGATGTATTAAGAAAAAAAATTATTCATAATGATTACCCCATTCAGATCAAAGGTGTGTTCAACTATTTATTTATTCTGATGACGATTTCTTGAATAATCCTAGATATAACCCCTATAGATTTTTCACTCACACTTAATGAGTATTTATAAATTCTAATCATGAAATTTCTGGTTCTATGATGGATCTTCAATGAATCCTCTGAAATCATGATGATCACCATGATCCCATCTCTTCAATCTGTTAAGGGGATCAATGATAAAAATCTTGGATGAGAGATTTAACTCCCTTGGATATGGGAAGAATGGGATAGGAGCTCTCACAGTCATTTAAATTAATAGTATAATCAAAATGATATCCAATTTCCTTATATATTAGAGGTTAAACACTTGGTACGGGTTCTCATGAAAAATATAAAAAATGCACACTAACTAAGAAGTTATGAGGCGTTATGTGGAACTAACTACATTATAATGATATTTAAATTTTTATCCATTCCTTCAAATATATATAATATATGTTATGTGGTAAAATAGATTAATTAACATGACTTATAATTCTTGTTAATATTAAATGAACCGCGAGTATTATTTAAATATTTTTTATAAAATATTTTCTCATGTATTCACTTAATGACTTCTACATACTTTTAATAAATAAATTTCATTCCCATTATTTTATGATTTAATAATAAAATTTTTTATTATTCATTGATCATTAATTATTCTAAAGAGAATCTCATAACTAGGGGTGGGGTCCACCTTGTCCTATTCTTATATTCATCAGAATAGGGAAGAATCTTGAACGTGGTATTGTGTGTGACCTTCTGGACCCTTATATCATTAGAAGTGAATATTATTAAAAGATAAGAGTGGAGTATAGAAACCCATCAAGGCCTCTAAAGAGACAATTAATAGTTATATTTATTAAAATCATCATTTGAACAGACATAGTGTAATATAATATATGTGTCTCATGATATTTCATAAAATGGGATGCAAAGATTATTCCATCATCCATACTTTCATTATTATTCATTAACCAACCTAGATGGTCTTTCCTTATTCTATCATGAACATGGATTTATTAAAGGTAATACCATCCTGATCAAATAGCCCCAAGAAATCACGCCCATTTGAAAGTGACAAATTCAATCTTGATTATTTGATCAATGTCATCCC
Source organism: Viscum album (assembly GCA_963277665.1). NCBI lineage: Eukaryota > Viridiplantae > Streptophyta > Magnoliopsida > Santalales > Viscaceae > Viscum > Viscum album. Next base: position 46,952,403 of record OY728162.1, read on the forward strand.
ACCGATGACGCAACAACTAAAACTACTTCACTATGATATCGTCCTCATAATTTTCTTCTTTCATCAAAATACATGATAAAATGGAATATAGTAAAGATAATTTTAGTTCAAGAGACCATTAAAAATGTTCAAATATAGTAATTTCCAATGACACCAGAAACATGTGGCATTCCTATTATCAGTTTAGTATTAATGATCCCATCTACTCGAGATAACCAAGTGAAAAATTCTTGAGAATAAGTATCAATGCTTATGATCCTCTAGAACTTTATGGTCACACATCATAATTATCCAATCAGTATGATTTATATAGAAATATGACATAATATAAATATTACAATCATAATATCTCCATATTCTCATTATAACATGAGAGCTACTATAACATTTTGATACAACATGTAATATATAGACATTACATAGAATGTAGTGGATGCAGAACTATCAAAATTATTGTGGTAATGTGAACAAATGTATATATCAATCTATAATAATGTAATGGTAATAATAGTATATACCTGAGTGGGATATAAAGCTCCCACTTACAATAATATGTGTCATATTCAACTAGGCCTTCGATCCAACTGGAACATGGGCCTATGGGGAATTAAATTGTAATAATATAAGTCTGGTGTATATTTTTCTTTCTTTATAAGGAAGTGGAGGCTTAACCCATATGGTTCCATGGTTGTGTGTGTTGATTAATGTTTCTAATAACCGATACCTAAAATATATATGTTTATTTTTTATACATATACACACACTCTTATAAAATTTATAAAAAATTGGATCATATATAATTTTAATTATTATAAATATTATTTTGATTAATATAAATAATACAGTTACATTTATTATATATATTGTATCATAAATTCAAATATATTATAAATATATTTTTAAATATAATTATATAAATGTATTTTAGTTTATTTTAACTATAAATATATTAATTATTTTTTTACAAAAATGTATCATTTATAATCGAATTTATATTGTAGATATATTATTTATTAATATAACTACCTTACCCAAATTATATTTATTTTAATTATATTTATATTATAAAATTGGAATTTCAACCAGATAAAATGGGCTTTCATATCACATGACCTTTGGACGATTGAAATGTAATGTAAGGGCTGGTTAGATGGGTTATCCCTTTAGGGACTATGAACTATCCACCCAGATCAAGGGATTATGCGTGTTTCCTGGTTTTTTACCCTCAAATGAAATAATAAAATTATATTATAAATAAAATTATTTTATAAATATATTTATTATATTTCTGAAAAAATATAAAAAAATTTGATTTTCATATGAGTGTATTTTTTATTAATATAGTAAATATAATTGTATATATTTTTTATTTTATATCATACGTGAAAATATATTATAAATAATAATAAATGTATTGGGGTTTCAAATATTATTGATATTTTATATATTTTATTATGTTTTTACTTTTCATTATAAATATAAAATAATTACATTTATTATATATAATAACATGAAAAAAGTAATATTATAAGTGTAATTATTTATTTTTATAATAATTAAAAAATAATAATATAAATAATCAAACTACATAAAATGTTAAGAAAATCTATAAAAATAAATATATAAATTACACTAAATGATGTTTATGGTGAACAATGCTCGGGAATGGCTCAATGTGACAGTAAAGACACATTATAGGAAATATTTTTTAGCATAACACATATAATTTTTTTTAAAAACTATATAAATAACTTATCCATGTTCTTTTGGTTATATGTTTGCATTATTAATATTATTTTATTTTTAATTAAAAATATAATTAAAAGGGTTATCAAATTTTTTTTTTTCGAATATGGGTATTTGAATGATAAATTTGGGTGGGTCTCACACCACACCACTCCTCGACTCAACTTAATATATTTATATATTATTTTATATTATTATGTATATATTTCATTAAATATATGGTGGTATGAAGTGGTTATAATTTTTTCATAAAAATCATAAAAGGAATAAAATTATATGATTAGTCAAAACACTTATGGCCTGGATTGATGAGGTGGACATTTTTTTTGGTCAAAATACATATAGTTCTTATTTATGAGGTGGACATAGATGTAGAATCCCACATTGGTGTTGGGGGTCAAATTGCAATAGATAAACCCTTATAAAAGGATTCTTGGGAATTGGTATTTTCATAAAAATTTACATTTTTCTATTTTAATTTAATTTATTCATAAAATATATATTTTATTAAAATTTACTATTAAATATTATATATATATATATATATCAAGAAAACCAAATATTTAATAAAAACGACTAATAATGCGATTAGTCGAAGTAGTTGGATTTCATTTTTTTGAAATCCAAATCAGTTATCCCATCAAAAATTTTCTCATTTATATGAAACTAATGTGTTATTTTAACAAAATGGTGAGATAAAAATATTTCAATTCACACTGATTTTTTTCTATAAATATTTGATAAAGATCTCACTTATGAGGTTAGTTCATCTTTAAAAGAAGAAGTTATCCATATATTTTACCAACTTTTACACTACATGGATGTAAAAAATTAGTGTTTATTTTTTCCTAAAACTTGATGAAATCCTCAAGGGAAACATCCACTGAGAACACTATACCATAAAAGTGTGGGTGGATCAAACCATTATGGATAGTGATTTAAATTTACCCATCAAGATTCAATTTGTCTTCTCCATCTACCTATCAATTTTACAACAATCTAGAGGGATTGACTCTAAGGAATAACACAGAATATGGATTTTGAATCACTCAATGTGATGACAAATTACATGTCAAACTTGACCATCTAGATGGAACCAACTTCACTTAGTGTTAGGAAAAGATGATGTTTCTTCATATGGTGTTCAATATTTTCCATATTATGGAATCTAATATTCCTCCATTTCTGGACAAACCTCATTCAACTCCCGATGGAACACCCATTCATGAGACATAATTCAGGAACATTCAGGATATGTAAAATAAATATGAATATTATCATGTTTATTTTTGAGGAAAAATTTTCAACAAATTATCAAATCATCTTTATAACTATTTTTTAAAAATAAATACCTCTGCATTAAAATGGGATCCAATCTAGTGTATGTAAAATTCTAATGAATATGTTACCTATAAATTTCTCATTGAAATTTTTCTAAACATGAAGTTGATTTATAACAAGATAGTGTTTGAGAATGTTTGTGAGCTATATGTTATATCCAATAATCTATTTTCTATTATGACTAAATTTCTATAAACATTTCAAGTTGGTGAAAATAATTCAAATTTTAAAATTATGTGTAATGGTTTCGGTATATCACTTATTAAAAATGGTGATCAATTTCCATGGAATTATTTTAAAAGAGCCTTCAATTTGAAGAAGAATACATGTTTAGAGACATGGGTTTGACGTCACAATTTGATACAAAAAAACATCATTGATTGAAATGAAAAACCAAACTCTTACTTATGTATTAAAAATAAAATTAATCAATTCCATAATAATGGAATTCTTTCCAAGAAGAAAGGATAATTCATTGTCTTTGGAAGTCCATGGATGTCTCCAAGGGAATTCCTCCATCAAAATAATGTTTATAACCCCACTAGAAATATGTTTACTGAAGAGAATCTAGAATCATTGATATATGAAGAAAATACTACTTCAATGATTATGGGATGATGGAATGATTTGTGAGAAAGGGTGCATGTTTGTATGGATCATATAATGTTCAAATATATTGAGTATTAAACTATTGTGAATGAAGTACACCTTTAAAATAATGGATTCATCAAGGTCAACAGACAAGGAAGAGTAGAGACAGACAATCCTTCTTAGAAGAAGTATGCAATTCATAATGTGTTTTATGTACTTGTAATTGTAAAGAAGTTAGTTTCTATCAATATTCTATGTAAGAAGGGATATTGGGTTTTATTATAATCTTACAAGGTAATCTTGTCTAAGGATGTTCTGTTTCTGTGGATAAGGAACTCAAATTATGGAATGTATCAAGTTTCCATTGTTAATAATTTTGAATGTAGTTCATAATTGATTGATTCCTATAATTTATAGCATGATAAATTAGAACATGTTAAAAATAATTCATTAAAATTAAGGAAGATGTTAAACATAATTAACATTTGAAATGAATTTAATAAATTTGAGACATGTGTATAATCTCAAATAATTAAGAATCCTTTTCATAGTGTTGAATAAAATTATGATATATTTAAATTAGTATATTCTGAAAATTTTGAATTAAATGGTTTATTATCATGTGGTGGGAAAATATATTTTATTACTTTTGTTGATGACTATAGAAGAAATTAATTTATATATATCTCTACTTATATTATAGGATACCTCATATAAAATGTTTATGATGAATACAGTAGATGTTTAAAACAAAATGAACTAAAATATTAAATTATTATGATCAGATAAGGGTTGAGAATACATTATGAATGATTTTAAGTAGTTTTGTTAAGAGAATAGTATATTTCTTCAATATACTTCTACTTACACACCTCAAAAAAATAGATTAGATTAAAGTAAAAATTCATCATTCAGTATAAATTAAAATTTTAATGATTATTATCTAGAAATTACAATTAATTTATAATCCAAAGCATTATTAGATGCCTGTTATATTGATAACAGGATTACTATTATGATAATTGAGTTATCCCCTTATGAAATTTGAAGATGTATATAACATATTCTTTATTATTTTCATGTGTGGGTGTTTTTACCATACTATAGAGTTCATTATCCTAAAAAAGTACAATTGATTCTAGAGAAATTATATGTATATTTATTGGATATGAAGAAAATAGAAAATCATATTGAATAATGGATTTGGGAGCTAATATAATTATTAAATAAAATGATATAGATTTATTTTTCATAAAAAAATTTATAAAGATGACGTGGAGGAGGTTATTCCTCATACCCCTATCTAATGTACTCTATCTAGTTCAAATAAAATAGTATACATTAATAATGATCATCATGAAAAAATTAAATGGAGAACAATAATTGGGAAGGAGTAAAAACAATATCCAGATTTTATTTATCATGATTCAATAGTTTCTCTTTTTGAGGGAAATCAAAATAACCACACCATGAATCAGTATCTTGTATTATTGACAATTGAAGTTGAAACAAAGACATATAAAAATTATATGAATTATAATGATGTTGTTTTTTAGATTGAGTCAATTAATGTGCAAATGGATCCCATTATGGGTAATAATACTTGTGTTATTACAGATTAACCAAGTGGTTCAAAGAGTATTGGTTTTAAATGGTTTTACATCAAAAAATATTATTCTAATGGTAATATTCAATATTTAAAATCTATATTGGTTAGCACTGGTTTCAGAAAAAATATAGGGGTTGATTATTTTGATACTTATGCTCATGTAGCTCAGATTACATCAATAATGAATTTATTTTCATTATATTCAATTAATCATTTATATATCCATAAAATGGATGTATCTTTTTTTTAAAATAAAAATGTATAGGAATTTATTTATATTAAAAAAACCACAATTGTTTGTTCTATATGTTAAGGAAAAGAATGCATGTAATGTAGTTAAATCCCATTATAACCTTAAACATGCTCAAAATAAATGTCATAAAAAAAATTGATTTTATTATTTTATATAATGGATTTAATCATAATAATGTGGTAAAAATGTCCATTCAATATTTATAAAATAATATGGATTTATTGTGTTTCTATATGAGGATGATATATTAATTTTTTGAGAACCAATACAATTTTTTTAATTGTGACAAGTATTAATAATCTTTTATAATAAAAAGAGTACCTTACAATACTCTATAAAATTATATTTATTAATATTAAAAAATATAGTGGTGGTTATTCTTTAAGATAGTCTAATTCCATGTAAAAAATGTTATATAAATTTGATCACATTGGTTATAAAGATTCTAATACTCCATTTAATTATAGGGTAAAAATATTTAAATCTATGGGTAGAGTTGTAAGGCAACATAAGTATGAAAGTTAAATTGGCCCTCCAATTTATATAATGCATTGCACTAGACCCCATATTTCTTTTCTAATATGTTAAATGTTTATATATACTAGTAATCATTATATCGATTATTAGGTATTTATAACGAGAATATTTGGGTATTTATGAAATTACCATGATTTCAGTTTATACTATAATGATTATCCAGCTATATTAAAAGGATACTCTGATGAAATATGGATTACCAGTATTACTGATAACCAATATAAATCAGGATGGTTGTTTACTTGGGCAGGTTATTCTATTTCTTAGGCGAGCCAGAAAAAAACATGTATTTCACATTCAACCAGAGAGTTGGAGTTTATTGCCTTAGTGACATGTTGAAAGGAAACAAACTGTTTTTTGGAATCTATTATTGGATATTAGATTGTGGCTTAGTATGATACATCCCATCTCTATCAGTTTCAATAGTGAAGTAACATTATCGAGGGATTATAATTTCATATATAATGGAATGTATATATATATATGTTTGATACAAGATTATGAGAGACAATTGTTACAAGATGGTACCATAATAATTATCAATGTGAGATCAAGTAGAAACCTTTTAGACCATTTAAAAAATATCTACTGAGAGAGATCATTGCTGAAACTAATAATGAGATGAGGTTAAAACCCATAGAGTACATCATTTCTCTAATGGAAATCCTACGCTTTCATTAAGTAGATCACAATAAAAGGGTTTCATGGGTAAATATATGTTCTGAAGATGATAAATGATATTTAAAATTATAACCCCTACTACATGGGGTAAATATCTTCCTTTATGAATAATATTTCATTTATAGACTCTTAGAAAAATACTAATACTCTATGAGTGATGTTTTTTTATTAATGGAGGCACATTGTAATATTTTTACTATGTGAACATAGAAGTGGTGCAACTTCTTACATGGGTTAATTGGTTTACTCCTTACAGAGTTCATAAATAATATATAATAACAATTACATAAAAAGTATAAAAATGATATTTTGTTTGGATATATCATTGTATATATGAAATCTCTAATTTATCTTTATGATTGAAAATTTAATGTTTCAACTGCTTGTAAATCTGATGATAAATTGAGATATTGATACTAGGTAAATGATAAAAATTGATGATACATTTTTAGGCATAATGACTCACATTTAATCAAGATAAATAATATTTTTGAATAAAAGTGAGTGATTTTTATAATTTTATTCAAAATAATAGATGGAATAAAATGTTTTTATTGGTCAAAACTCAAATGGATTGGATTGATGATGAGGAAATGTTTTGACTGGACAAAATACATATGGCTTGGATTGGTGATTTGTACCTTGATGTGGAATACCCCATTGGATTTGGGGTTAGAATTTCCATATTTCATCCTATACAAAAGGAACCATGGGAATTGTATTTTCCAAAAAAGTGTATCTATAAATATTCTGTTAAATTATTTTTAATATATATATTTTAATTACTTTATTGTTATATATATATATAAATAAAATAAAATAAATATAAAATAAAATAAAATATTTTATAAAAACATATAATAAAATGATTTTATGTAATAATAAGATTTTGATTTTTTGAAATCTTAATGGGTACACCCATCATGAGTTGTCTCATTTTTGTTGGACCAAGGAATTCCTTAACTGAAACTACGAGATTTGACCAGTGGGATTCACACCAATTTTTATAAGTAAATCATAAATTATGATATCCATTATATGGTTAATTCTTCTTATATGTAATACATTCTCCCTATATTTTCCAAACATCTATGTTTTGAGGATATAGAAAATTTGTGTTTGGTTTTTCTCTAAATATTGGTTAAATACTAATGGGAAATGTTAATTGACTGAATTACTTGAATAATGATGGTGTGGATCAAACCCTTTTAGATGGAGAATTAAATTAACACATCCATAGTCATTATTTCACGTTCATTTGAATACCTATTTTTTAAAAGATGGCAAGGTCAGAAACAAGGATTCTGTCATGGAAATCATGAAACTACAAGTGTTCTAATCATCAATGGATTCTAAGACTATTTTAAAGTATGATTAGGTGAAATATCATTCAAGTGTTTCTACATAAATTCTTATCTTATATACTAAAATGTTTGAGACTCTAGGGATATTGAAGTATTTTCACATTGTGGGACCTAGGGATTCTATCAGAGTTAATCATGTAATCACTTCCTATTATCATGCTATATCATGGATTTCGGATTTAATACAACCAGTGTTGTCTAATGCTAAAGAGGTAGAGGCTTCACATGATCTAGTATGTCAAAAATATCAAGGACCCCACTTCATTGTGGCCAAGGTACGAGGTTATTTTACAATATAATGTTCCCCTATGTCTAGTCCCACTAACTTATCTCTAGATCGAGTAGTTGTATACGTTCTCACTCTAGATTTTTTGAATATTCATGATCCATCCCATGATTAGAATAAGGAGACCAATGATGGTATTTGAATTGAGATATGATCTTTGACTGAGAGGATAATTAATAAGGAAAACATAGACATTTTGGAAGAAAAATCAAGCTCCATATTCTAGTATACGTTTAGAATATAAGAATTCTATAATTACTCATTTATCATTGAATGTTACGGAAATATGATAGGGATTTGTTCATCATAAGATTAGGTTTCATGACATATGGTGTTTCAATGGATGTTGAATGATATCTTGATAAAATAATTTTTTATTTAATATTTCATTGATAATAAATGACAAAATATACACACATTTTGTTTTATATGTTTCTTTTGGAATATTGTAATTTGATCATTCTTTTTCAAATTTGATGAAAATTCTGGTATGGAACCTTTAAGGTGAAAAATAATATTTATGGGATACATTTTTTTATTTTACTTATTTGAACATAAAAGGTTTTTAATAGTCTTCCTAACTCAATGGGATACAACATTTATATAGGATATATGAGTTGGATAGTGCATTTGATTGGACTAAATATTCCCTGATGTCAATGTTGGACTAGATTCTCCATATCAGAAACCACATTATGATTTGATCAATAACATATTCATCTGATTTTTTATTGAGATAAAATTAATAAATTATATAGAGAACCAAATAAAAAATATATTTTTAGAAGGTCATTTGGTTCGTGCATTTTAGTGGTAAACAATTTAGTGAAATTTCGATTAAAATATTTGGAAAATTGATTCATTCACACATGTAAATTCGTGGATCCCACTCCTCCAATCCCATATATAAATGGGAATTTTTATTTATTGTATTAGTTTTTTACATGAATTAATATGTTTAGGACATAGGATAAGTGGTTCCACTCCAATTATCAAATCATTTCAATAGGGTTAGCATTTGAAGAAAGGATCCCATCATCAAAGACTTCTTTTTCTTCTTCTTCACATTGTAGTGATTTTAATTTTATAATAAACTCTCTTTTTCTATTCACATCATTATGTTATTTTCAATTTATAGATTAAATAGTTTTTCTATTTGGTTTTGAAATAATTAGTAGTAAACATATTAGGTTATACCCTTTCAATGACCCATGTGAAGGCAAATAATTTCTACAGTGGCAACACCGCCTATACAAGAGTAAATTATTTAGTAAATGATATAATTATAGCCTTCATTACATATTTTTTGGAATATATGAGATAATTAAATTTAATTAGTATTATCTATTAATTTATCTTGTATCTTAAAATAATCTATGCTTGAAATTGATCAATTAACATAAAACACATGAGGTCGAGTAAGGTCTAAATTGGGAGAGAATTATTTTAATTGGTAAAAAAATGATATCTATTTGAAAGGTTAAAATATAATACTGAAACTCAATTAACCAAAAAATTCCATTAGGATATGATCCCCAATTCATAACTATCCATAATATAACCTTGTAATTACAATCAAAGTTGGTTTCTATGATTTCATGATCCGAAGATAGACAAGGGTTAATTTAATATAATAATTTTGGTGAAGTTAATTCTCATAGGGTTCATGAGTTCAAAAATTAAGGGATCATAATTACATGTATTTTAATTTGAATGATAATTATTAATGATAATATGAATAGTTATAGTTAGATAGATTATGCCTTCGACAAATTGCTTCTAAAAAATCTTCTCAATGTTTTTTCTCAATATCATATAAAAATAATCTTCCAGTATAATTCTTTTTTCATTATTAACCTAAAAACCCCCTATCCTTCTAGGTTGGGTATTTATTTTATCCATATTTTTGTAATTCCTTTAATAAGTGGTTTTAATTACTTCCTCATGGAGAGAAAACCTTGGTAAGAAACTCTAACTCACCCAAGTACCCAAAATATATATATAATTTTATAGCACCCACGCCAATTTCTTTCGCATCCCATGGTAAATGATAATTTCAAATTTTCATTCTAAATAATTCCATGAATGGAAGAGAATGGGGTATTGGGTGTCTATATATGAATGCTGATATCTAATGGATACACGACTAAGATATATTATACAATCTGATGAATGTAAATATTTATATATTTCAAGTCTATGTTAGAATTTATGAGTTTAGTTTTTTTTCAACACTGAATCTAAATTCAATGTTCCCATCAAGATATTCAAGGAAAAAAATGGAAATGTATGTGCACTTCTCTAGGGGGTTTTTTGGATATGGATCTTAGCTCCCATTTCAGAAAAACCATTATATTAAATAGTTCTGACATCTATTTGGATCATTTGGTGAATTATTAGAATGTATCAGACTACCATAAAGGATGAATTAATATAGAACACTATTGAAAATTGTTGTAGAGGGTTAAGTTATGGAAACTATTGATAGAGGGGTCATATTTTTGACATTTAAAGAAGGTACTAGGTTCTCAAAAATCAGTTTCATGACATGGAGGGATACTTTTTATAGGAAAATATGGATCAGATCACTCAGGGTCATCGAGAAGTTGATATATAAGTTCACAATGGAGAATTTTTTTTAGAAAAATAAATTTAAAGGAATATGTTTGATATGGGTTCCTCTCCAATAGGTGTATTCCTGGGAAATCATAATGATTCATATTTGCAAATTTAAAATGGTGAAGCCTTTAACATGGACTCTCTATAGAAATAGGTCAGTATTTATCTATACTAATCCAAAAAAGGTAAAATACAATCACAATCACAACTATTTTCTCTATACAACTAAAAAAATAGTGGCCCATAAAGGAGAGGTGATAACTAAATTACTGGTTATAGGTGCTAATCACAAGGTGTAAATTTAGGAAGTTATAAAAACACTTGATATTATATCAGGTGGTTTGTTTAGAAAACATTTTGGAAGATCGTGTTTGGAAATCCATTCACATGATTACCATCCTACATTACATGTAGTGGCTTCTCATATGGGTACTGCTCATTTATGCATGCAGGTTTTGGATTGGGATGAACTGGTCACAAAACAATTCGATGAGGATGAAAGATGTGATTTTTCATGAATGATGTTACTGTTTCTTCAATATGAATATATTCCTCAGAAAAGGGGGTATATTCAAATAGAATTTCAAGAAAAGACCCAGTCTTTAAACAGATGTCCTATCCATTCGAATCATTAGTAAATCTGAGAGATCAAATGGTTTGAGTGTTGGAAGTAGGTTCTTATAAGGATATAATAGTAGTAAAAATTTCCTTTAACAAGGTTAAAAATTTTAATATTTCTACTATTTTCATATATAAATTTGTGAAATATTTTATTCCTGGTTCCACTGTGATTTCATTCCCTCAGTTGGTTATGTTAGCTAGTGGTTCTCAACCTGGTATAGCGAAGTATGTTGTATCAGTTTGTGCTTCTAGTTATTTTACCAATGGTCCAGGTAACCATTTCTCATTAATTAATCTTTATTTCATTTAGTGCATGGGTCATGTGGTGTTATATATCCAAATTCTAAAAAATTCATATTCACGATGATGCATCAAAAAAATAACTACCAATGAAGAAGCAGAATGAAATAGTTGATTTTATAATTAAAGCTACCATTAAGTGTAAGGAAGAAAAGGTGGATGTTAATCATGCATATAGAAAGGGTCATATCCATAAAACCTTTTTATCATTTGATGATAGTAGAGATTTGATCACCATTCTAGTTAAATTACTATCAAGAGATAATGATGATAAAGATAGAAAATTGGTGGTTCCTGATGGATAGTTCTTTTGGCTCTGAGAATGTGAGAGATTCATATTTACCTAATGAATTTGAGAAAAATCACTCGAGAATACATGATAAAACATATATAATAGGAATCTATGTGGTTTTCATTCTCAAGTCACTTAACACAATGTTGGTGGTGTTCATCCTCATGGTTGATCTCAGGATATTGAATTTTACTTTTTTGGTGATGTGTGTATATGATAGTGTTTATTTTTCTATTATATTGATGGGGTAGTTCATGTCATGTCTGAAGTCATATTCTTATATGAGTAACTTTTTATACATTTATATAAATAATATATTTCCTTGGGATATATAATACGTTTTCTGATAATTTATTAAATATTTTTTTTTCTTGAGTCAAATTACATAAATATATTTTATGTTAAGTGTTTGATTGATGATATATCTATAACATTGAGATATTAAAATTTAGTTATAAAATTATTATTAATATGTAATACGTATTTCTTAACTATTTCACATTTCCTGATACACCACAAGATTCCTTCATGTAGTAAATATGGTAAAATGTGTTATGTATCGGGGTGTCAAATTTTGAAAAATTAATAGTCACAATCACTATATTTTCCATGTAGTGCACAATAACATTAATTTTGATAAAAATATAGTTTGTTTAATGATTTTTTATAGTATATTAAAATTTTATATGACCTAACTAATAATGTTTCAACAAAATAAAATTTAAAATACATCTCTTATAAACATTGATACACTAATCATGATATTAGTTGTTAGTAATAATATTACTTATTAATTATGTTACATGTTTTTAATTATAATAACTATATTATTATTTATTAATTATACTAATTTTTTATTTGAATTTTATATATTAATAGTTATGATATTTATTATATTTAAAAATAAATAAATAATTATATTATTAGTTATTTTTTATTAATTATTATTAAAAGGTGAGGCCGAAGCCTCAGTTTATTCGGGGAAGGGGCTACAGTTCAAAGAAAACCATGGAACAAGAAGTACAGGGATGAACTCGGTGAGACACGAACTCATGACCTCACTGAGACCCACATGGGAAACAACCAACTAAGCTACACCCTGGGGGAATTTATTATTAATTATTTTTATATTAATTATATTTTTAATTGTCAACGTGAATGTTCATGAGTGGTAAAGGATTATTCATTACATCTTCACAGTTCGGGTTTCAACATCTGATGAATGTGTTTACTATATCAGTACAGTAGTGATACATTAGTAGTGATACTGTAGCCGTCAAATACATGAGTCATTGGTTGGATTTCAGGACATTTCTTTGATTTTTTACCCACGTGGGTGTCTAGAACATGAATTATGTGCCTCTATGCCCCTAAACTTATGTAGAAGATACATGGAAGAACAAATCATGATGAAACCAGAACATAGACCGATGCATCAAGCACAGTGTTACATGCATTGCCACATGGAAGGGATTCTAAGGTTGGTAACCTTGAAAGAGGGATGGGTTTGTTGAACTTATCATTAAACTATCAATACTCTAATACATGACATAATGGTTCCCCACCATGTGACACTTTGTAAAATTAGACTAGTTTAATAGTGTAACGAAATAGGTTGTAATTTCCGTAGGGAATCACACAATAATCATCAGGTGGGTGGATCGAAAGAGATGTTTGTGCTAGAATGTATCTTTCATCCTTCCTCCCACAAATTGTTTTTGGAATGGATGGGTTCACATTCACAATGCATCAATGGTAATCTTGATTCAACCACTTTATTAAGGGAAACACAATACTCATGACTCACACCATAGGTGTAATGACTATGATATAGGGCGTGTCTATTGACTAGTGGCACAACAAGTTATATGCTTTACAGGTGGGCCTTCGGGCCACTTCCATCATGAGCCATAAAATGTTTCACATCAAGCTTGGGATTTTTGGAATTAATGAACATGGGATTTCAAAACAAAAAAATTTAAAAATATCATCCAGTGGGAGCATGTCAATCCTTATGGGGAGTGATGTGGATTGACCCAATTAAGGTGATTTTTTGCAATGGTGTTTGAAGTTTTGAATCCCCTATAACATTAATAATTATACCACTAATTATATTTTCAATAAATAGTATAATTTTTCATCAGGTACATTATATATTATTAAAATTTAATTATATTTTAACTATATTATTAATTGTTAAATATATTATAATATAGTTATTTTATTATTTATTAGTAATTATTTTTATTATTTTATTATTAATTAATTATATTAGTCCTAGGGGATTACATGAAACCAAACACATGCATACCCTAGGCACCCAAGTGACTCAAGTCTTATCCTGCAATATGAATTAAGATCACCAACTAGACCTATTTTATTAAATTATCCTCATCTTATGAACACCCATGATTTGTAAGCCCAAATTCCATTGAAATTGCGAGCTAGATGATCATAGATGTCAACAAATTTTCATCTTTGATTATATCATGATTTCTGATATAGACATAAAAACTAATTCCTTTTCAACTTTACTTCAGCAGTTAATCATATCATGCACAAATCACCATCTACTTGGTGCATTTTTTTAGTAGTTTAACATTACCTCATACATGTACCTTTTCTCCAAATAATATTTTATTGAGTACTTCACCGTATGATATCATCAAAGATGCTAGCTTGTTGTTAGTTGAAATCCTATCGTTTCCAAATATCTACCCATTGTATAGTGTTACCCCCTTTCTACCTTTGTGTCCATGAACCATAGTATAGTTCCCTCCCCATCAATGATATAATGTCCAAAGCACAAACCCTACATATTTTATTACCTCTAGACTATAATTTTTTTATTAATTACCAGAGGATCTATATTTTTTTTAGTTTAAGATTATTTTTTCATGACCTACACATAACCAAACCATATATTAAAAAGTAGGTTCTTCTATCAAGTATCCAATTTTCCCAAAATATGAAAATTTTAAAATAAAAAATGATTTCCATTTATGAAAAATATTTATGACTTTAAACATGTTGTCTTATTTGTCATTAACTATCATTAAACATTGTGAAAAACATTTTAAAACACGGTGTGAGATCAAAAAGCTTAGTATGGGACCTAAAAATAAGACATATTTTAGTCTATAAAAAACACAAAAACCCAAAAAAAAAATCATCCTTGTCTCAATGTTATTTGATTGAATGGATGAAATATTATCCACATGAAAAAAAACACAATTTGATTCAAATAAATCATTTCAAACCCTTATAAAACTAATAAAAACAATTTTTGGATACTAAGAGAATTATATACATAATCAGTTCCATAAGTAAAAGGTTCCTAGTTAGTACACAAGAAGTCATGAATATATACTAAAAAATATATTTATAGGTGATGTAATGTCATGTATTTCAAAACATTAAGAGTATTAATTCTTAGGAAACTCTACTTGATGTTTTATTTAATGATAAACGACATATATTTCAATTAAATTGTATAGTACACATAAGTACAAAAATTATTAAAATCATAGAGTGAATGAAGGGTATATTTAATGAATTTGAAATTCATGTTTAAGATAATAATCTAGTATTAGAATTTATATTATTAATAAGTAAGAATATTATGTAGTTTAAATGAAATTTTATATTGAATATATATGATATTGTAAAATGATACTAATAATTTTTCAAAACAATATAGTTACATGCAGTAAGAATGAAATTATGAAAAAATTAAAATGAAGGAATTTAAAAGAATAATGTATGACATGTTATACTAATCAATCCATTATAACATATAATCAGATAGATTAAGTAAACTATATTTCATTGAAAACTTATAAATAATAAACCATCATTATTTCAATACAATTATTGAAGGATACTAATTGTAGTAATTAATTATAAGATATTGATTAACAGAGAAATTTTTTGTTACTGGATTAACAATGAATATGGTATAGATTTTTGAAATATGAATAATCTCATGGAATTGAAGGTACAATATAAAAGATATTGATACAAGAAAGAAAAATATATAGGTGAGGGAATATAATACAGGTAGAAATTCTATATGTTAATTGACTCATTATAATATAGAGATTACAATGGGGAAAAATTAATCAAAAATAAATAATGAATTTAAAAAACATATTTAGACAAACCTAATTAAACATAAAGAATAACAATATCCAAAAAAGTTTGGAGAATTATAAAATTCAAATAAGGGTGAAAAAGATTAAGAAAGTGCTAAGGAAGTATATAATGGTTATTAGGTGATGACACCGATAAAGGTTTGGTTTTTTCTGCATTAATCTATAATGGGTTTGAAAGAAATAAGACCTTTTAAAATTCGGAATAAATTATATTTGGATATGAATCATAATGAAGGATTATAACATAATGAATTATATGCATATACAAAGGAATATAGGAAATTCCTATAGTGATGGAGAACTGACTACTAATAGTATTGTTATGTAGTATTTTTGAAAGAATATATTCATAGATGTTAACATATAATATTTTAGAAAAAATTGATATCTATGTATAATATGAAATTGACCATTCTATAGAAGTAAAAATAATTTATAGTGAAAATTGATCTTTAAAACATCAAATTGAAATAGATTTTGGCCTCAAAATATTTTTATATCCTAATAGAGTAAATGGAAACCAACAAATGATTTATTATAATGGTTCCTTTCTAGGAACATACAATATCATAGTAAAATTAGGTTTAGAATCATAAGGCATAGATGTATAATAAAATCATGTATAAAAATTTAGGGTTAGATAAGAGGAATAGTTGTACAACCTAGAAGTATAATTAAAAAAGTGATACAATATCATTATTGTACCAATTGATTTGTAATGGAATAATATAATAAAATAATATATTGAGAAAATGGGGAATAATCATAGAAGGAATAAAAATAAATTAGTTTAATAGGGATTTGAAGAGAAACTATCACCCAAGATGAGAAATAGGTTTCTCCATATGAGGTTCAAATGGATATGTAGGAAAAATGAATAAACCAATGGATCCTATATCAATGAATGATGGATTTATAACTATAGAATTTTATTTGGAAAAGTGATGACCTGAATCCATGATTTGTGGATTTAAATATATATTTAAATTACTATGCGTTGAAGGGAACAAAACTATGAGACATGATGAATATTAAGGAAAACACTATGAGGCATAGAAGATTACAAATCATAATAGTGTGAAGGAACCACTTTATTGATGATTGGACTATGATATACACAAGGATTTGAGGATATAAATACCCTAATGTGATGAGATTTCATGGAGAAGGCTGGAAGATGTAGGCATAGGTGGGGGAGGATATGTGAGTCAAGGATAGAGGTGAAGGTGGGGAGGGGAGTTAAGGAGGGTGCCCGGGTTAGGTAGGGGTGTTGGGGATGGAGAGGGAGTGGATGGGGGAAGAGGGATAGTAAAGAGTTGGTAAAACATTATGGTGAAAATTTTAGATTAGATTGATACATGTGGAATATGGAGTAAAAATTTATATTAGATATAATATACTAGTACTCATCCCAAATATTTTCATGTGATGAAATATCTATTCAAAAATCTTACTAAATAAATACTTGGAAAATAATAATTATATGATTTCTTTAAGGAATAAATTCTTGAAAAAATAAAGTAATACATGAAGTATCTATTGTGATACATGAAATATCTAGGATATATAATGAGTATAGATTGTTTAATTTGGAAATATGGAATAAAAAATGGAATACTTTTGTTAAAATTAATACAAAATTTCAAATTACGGTTATGAAATTAAATTTACCAACCCAAAATAGTATATATAAATTAATTATAAGTGATATGTACTGAAGATAATTGGATACATATGGTACAAATTTCACTAAATTAGTTATTAATGTATATATATGTAAATTATTTGTATTATGAGAGGTATTGTAGACAAATAATCATGAGATATAAATAGTACATGTAATATTTAAATAATAGGATGAAAATAATAGGATTCTAATTTGGAATTGGAAGAGAAATATCCTAAAATAGTAATCAAATATAACGAGAATGTCCTTAATATTATAACAATATTAAATATGTCATTTAGTAAGAATGATATATATAATTATGTACCTAATATAATTTAAAGCATAAAAAATATCTAAAATAAATATAATGGTTGTAATTCATTCTTGAAGATTTCCTTAATTTAGTGGATAAAAATAAACTATAGTAATAAACTTGTATGAGGACCATAATTCTTATCGGGACTTGTGAATCATCAATGAAATATCTATTCCACAGATGTATCTTGGGATTTGAAATTCATGTGTAACAAAATTATAATGATTTGGAAGGAACCAAAATAATAATATTCTTTTAAAAAATTAGAATATAAAACATGTAATGAAGTAACAAAACATAAAAACATTTTTAATAATTTTTCTGAAGAATAAATTCAAAATTTCTATTATTTAATTTTATTTAACAAAAAATCACCGAGAGAAAGAACAACCCAATGTGAGTATAATTTTCTCTAAAAAATTTAGTCAGGAAATAATGAATGACCAAAATAAAAAAATATAATAAAATTTTTAATATCAAAATACATTATGATATAACATAATCTACCTTATAAATATACATTAAAATATTAACATAAGAAGTTAATATACAATATGATCATATAATATATGCATACATAATGTGAACACAGTAAATGGAATGAAACAAACAAATAATAATTGGTGGAGAGTATGCAATCTTTATAAGATAATAAAGAAAATAAATATTTATACATAATCAATAATCCTAAAAAATAAATAGTTGTTTCTTTTTAATATCTCTATTTTTTATATATATTACATTAGCAAATTTATATAAATATTTTTGGAGTCAGGTGATGAGACGTCATGGGATTCTACGGCCCGATGAGACTTGAATTTATGTTATAAAAATATTAAATATACTAATATCATACACAAAATAGTTTTATTTAAATAGGGTAAGAACTCATGAATGATTTATTGGATCAAAAATTTCATACCACCGTTGAATTCTAAATGTGGGTTTAACCTAGGAGCAACATAACATTGGCCGACATCGAGTTATGGGCTTGAGCGCCACCATGGGTGAAATAATTAAATATGTTAAATATATTTACCTAATTATTTAATTTCAAAATAAAATGCTAAAATTATATATAAATACATAGTTATTAAAAAATATCATGGCTATCTATGTAACCATACAGATTTAGAGATAGACCATGGAAGATTATTCTTGATTGACTATGTCAGATCTTGCACTTACAATCAGTACACCACCTGAGTTTTTGGATCACACAACTGATGATGGAAAAAACCCATTATTCCTTAAATACATCTCCAAAGTTGAGTTAGGATGTTTTTTTTGTGAATTTTATCCTTCTATTGATTATACAGCATTGATTGAAAATCAATTCCAGAACAATATAGATTTTGTGTATCGATAGAGGGGTTTTTGTTGATGTTTATTCTCCTAGAAATTTGGATTTTTTTATTTATTTTATTAATTTCCTTTTTTTTCTTACTACATAGAAAATGGATCGAGTCCAAAAAGAAAATTATCCATGTTTTGTTCCCCATATTCTTGTTTTGTTCTTTTTCTCTCCCCATTCTTCATGTGTTCATCACCGATATTTTCTATGTCTACTAGTTATACAAATACCTAGTAATCAATCATTATGTAACCATTCTTTGGTGCAATGGATTGATACAATATGTTTGAGAAATTTATTAGATGATTTGATAAAGGTATGAATATATGTATGACTGATCAAGAATGGATAAATACTGTTTGAGATTACTTTGGCATTCGACAATGATATGTCTTCATAAGATTCATTTTTTCAAGTAGATCGAAGGCTATATATCAGCCACTAATGATGGATCGATTGTGATTAACAACAGATTTTGGTTCCATAGGATGATTAATGGTTGAATATATGGTGATGATTAGTGTTTTGGCATCCACAATGAATGGTGTTTGATAGTGAACAACAACCCTCCTCCTCTTGGAATAGTGATTGTGCATCCTCATCTACTTGTGGTCAGTGGAAAGTGAGAAATTGGTGCACAACGATAAAGGTGCATAGAGACATTGGCAACAACGATTATCTGTCATTGAAAATTGATATTGGAGATCTCTACTCCCCTCTAGTGCACGAATTATTGGATAAAAAGTGGTGGGGAATATAAAATAATAATAATATTATTATTATTTTTTGTGTTTCTCCATAATACATCATCAAATTGATTCACCTTCACTGAGATTATGACCATGATATTGAGGACATAATTTCATGACATATATTGTGTGTTTTATTCAGACTCATGGATCAGACAACAAAGCACGAGTCATGTGTGATGTGGTGAAATGTATTTTTCACTAGGTGTTAATTTTGGTCGTGGTAATAGAATATCCGGAGTTTTTTTCACAAGTATCTCCATGACATGATATTTTTTTCCATTCATTATCATTTGTTGTAAAAATTTTTGAGACTTACATTGAATTCCATCAGAACCACAATGATCCCCTTGCAATTTTCTGGATTTGTCCAGTCTTGGATTTTGTCCCATGAGTATCCAATACTAAGTATTTTTCCACACAGAATACGATGTTGGTCGCTTTTCCCATCAGAGGTATGAAGTGAGGTGATACAAGTGGGACTCTTATTTCCACAAAAATTATCTAGTATGTGTTTGGTGGTCTCCCTTGAATAGTTGCAGTGTAGACCAATATCATTTGAGGGTGTTCTCCTGATCAATCCCTAAGAGGTCATAGTGGCACCTTATATTCTCAACATAGGATTTTTATCCCCCTATATGGGATGAGACTCAGATAGAGCTCATATTTTTCCTTAATGTGACCCAATTTTTCATCCCTTTTCATTATTTCATCATCCTATGTAGTGTTCTTGGTATCAGCATGACCACCATGAACATGGTGTCGATCCCCAATCTAGAAGTTTAATCTCGTAGGGTTTGTGGTATAATCGTACATATGATCCCTTATATTGATTGTTATTCTAGTAATTTTTTGGATCCCCCAGTGGTCCTGGGTGTGACCCCTTATCTAGGTGTCGAGATAATTGAGGATTCAGTGTGTATCTTCTATGGTGATACTCAATGAGAATGACCTCTTAGAAATAAATCAATAGTGACAACATAGATCACAGAGTGAGATATCCTAGATGGAAATTACCTTGATTCCTTGAATGAAATATAATGGATGTAAGTAGTTTATTCCTACTTAAGAGTTGTATTCTGATATAAATATAGCGTTTTTATACTTTTTTATCTTTAAGACTAATATCTTGATTAACATATCATTGAATTGATGAGATAACTACTGTTGATGATTTATGTTTGGTGATTTTTTCATGTCTTATTGGGTAGTGTAAAACTCTCCCTTCTATGGGATCTTCCCACACATATCTTGTCTTATGTTGATTAAATATCATTAACAATGACCCCAGAGAGATAGGATTTTGAGGAGGATAGTTTTGGACGGATAGACTGAGGTTCATTTCATTTTTTTCATTTCATAATAGTCCCCTTCAGGTGAGTAGGACATACATTATTTAATATTTTTGGGCCTATATTTGGCCTAGTTATTCTTTCATTTTCATTTTTTCACATTGTATTATTGGATAGAGTTTATGCATACATTATTAAGATTTTCTATTCTTTGTAATTAATCATTTAATAGGATTGGAAATGTGTTCATGCATACATGTACATGAGATAATACCTCCAATGTGATATGCCTACTCATCAATGGTCACCCACCCTTTGCCTATTAGAGGCAGGCCTAGACAATCACACTCATCGTACCATCTTCCAGGAAGGCCTAGTGGTTCAAGACATTATAGAGTGGTACTAGAGTAGTGTTCTATATTAGTACTGAAGTTCATTGATTGCCTATATATAAGGTCTGGTTTGGGAATAATGGAAAAAATGTAAAAAATTATCTTGTTAGGATCTCCAGCTAGATATTCTAGTGTAGGTGTGAAATTCGATGTATCCATTCACTATAACTATGATATCCTACATGTCGACTTAGTATTTATATGAACTAGTTATTGGAAATGAATTGGTACATTTATCATATAGGAATAAGTTATCTCTTCCACGTATTTCTTGAGTCAACTCCAAAGAAATACTTTTTGACCAGGGTACATTATCAAAATTTTAAATATGCCTCTATGATGACATCCAACTATGATTCTAAGATATTGTAATGAAGGTGGCCATTTGAGTGATGCCCCTTCAGTTTGGGGACTAAATTCTTTATTTTCTGCTAGTGGTCAAAGAGTAGTGCTACCACCTATTGAGAAGTGTTTATATCCTTATGTGGACCTAATGGATGATTTATGAAATGTTTTGGATCCAATGGAACTATCATTTTAGGCAACGATACCCATAGGTTTATCATTTTGTGTGAGTTCTATTGATTGGGTCCACTATGGTTACATAGATGGTCAAAACCTTCAGTATTGAAGGATTGGATAACTGATGTGGCATGGGTCATTATAGCTCATGTATACCACAATTGATTGAATGGATTTGATAGTGACTAGTAATCTTTAAGAGAAGCAGTTGGTCCTAGTAGTACCAACACTTGATGTAATGGTATTGAGTTTACTTCATAACTTCCAAAGGTAGAGATCATTTAGGGATTTAGTGTTCCATATCCCAATCTATGGTGGAAGGGGATTGACATGAGCTTATGATGTCAGTTACCCACTAGTTATAAACCCCCTTTATGGTGGTCCTGGTGGTGAGACATTTCTGGGGTGACTTGGGGAACCAATATAAACATATATTGGCGACTCATGAAGTGGCTTCGAGCATACAAGGAAGAGTGATGCTTCCACACCAATATGTGTTCTTGTGTCACATTCCAAAAAAATTTAGGCTAGTTAGTTCCTCCCAATGATTTTTTTTTGAGGTGAGGAAAATGATTACCTTTTACTTGTGTATTTGAGGTTGTTTTGATGTGATAAGGTATTAGAGTGTTTCATGGTTTAGGTGAACATGTGTGAAAGGGAAATTATAGATTTAGGTAGTAGGAGCTTATGACCCAAATATTCTGGGTGTGTTTGAAGAATGAAATGTGTCTTCTATGATCTAGTTTTAGTTATGATGCTGGTTTTCACACCACATTTCAATGGATTTAGCCCATGTTCAAGGATGAGTAATGTAACAACCCAAACTTTCATTAATGAAAATTACTCTTGATCTAATTAAATGTCTCATCATGTAAAATGTGAACTTCATCGGTTTTATGTTTTTTGGATTTTAAAATACCATTAAGAATTCTGACCATTGCTAATACAACTGTTGAATTGTGATCACTTGATTAGTATAATATATAGGTCTTTAAAAATCCAATTTACTCAGACAAAGGAAGTGATGGCCTCATCCAGTAGACTTTTCCCATATAAAGCCCATTTGTTGGAGATTGGAAAGGTGGTGGCTTCATTGGGCTTCTCTCTTGACCAATCCCAATACGAGCTTCAATATGTTAATCTCAAACGGAATTGCCTACGAGAGAAGTGGATGATGATAGAGATTACCACAAGAGCAATGTTATTCGAGCCACACCAAGATTCGGTCACCATCACACACCTTAACCTTTGGTCTTATGCAGGTGTTATAATGGGTAATGTAACAAGAAGTTATCACTATTAATATGTGTATTATTTTTGTATATAATAATGAATATACCTTCATTTCATTATTTTTACATAGTAAATTATTTTTTAGTGCGCAAATTTTTTTAATTAATATTCAACTAAGAAATGTATTTTGATGAATTAATGGATTATTGAATTAAATAATATTTTAATAAAATATTTTTTTTATTATTAAATTAATTTTTATTAAATATAAATGATCGTATAATTTTTTGAATGCAATTGTAATTTTTATTAAGGTTTGAAAGCTATTTTTATCAAAACCCATGATTTTTGGATAAATGTTGGTTTTTATTTTAAAAGTAAAAATTCCAATATTTAGAAACTTATTTAGATAAAATGAATATTATTTTTGGAATTAGGACATTTAAATTATCCAACGGTAATTGTTTTTTAATTTTCTGAGATAGTCAAATTTTTGGGTAAAAATTAAATATCGTTTAAATATATAATACGTTATTTGACGTCATAATGGCCCTATTGTAATGCAATAAAATACTATAAACATTAAATTCGAACAATATATGTTCTAGAATTAAAATAATGTGATTTTTGATTTTTTTGATTTATTTTACAAATCTTTGGTGGACCCTTCAAGGATTAGAAAACATTTTGTCTTTTTAAATGAATTTCCTTGACAGTGTGACTCACCTCCACATCAGCCACCATATTATTTTAAATAGTTTGGAAAATTTCATTAGAAAATATTGTTTTTCAATCCCTTTTTGAAAAAAACCATGGGAAAAAACCGTGTTCTGGTTTGTGGTATTGTTTAGTTTAATGTGTGGTGATCCAAACCTATATAATAATGAATTCCCTCTCTTTTCCTGTATAAACCCACCCAAGATCCCATATCATATTCACTAAAAGCCTTTTGAGTTCTTCCAACATCTTCCCTCCTCTCTCAATAATCCTTCCATGGTCCCCCAAGCTCCCAATAACATCCTCTCAAGCCTCTACCAATCCTTTTGGATCACACATCCAAGTAAGGGATTTCTTCTTTTCTTGTGTTTGTTTCAATAGCATTATGTTGTTATATCTATTTAATTTCAATTTCAAATGCTGGGGAATTATTTCTCACTTCTCCCATACTTCCCTATTTATTTTTTAATTATGGGAGACCCCTATTACTCTCATTTAATGCCTCCCATGTACACCTATTACTATGATGATATTCCATAAAGAATTTCTCTCTCTTCCTTTACATTCAAGCAATTCCTTTGTATTATGAATCTAAATTATTGTTCATATGTTGGGAAATGTTTTTATATGAACCCATCACTGTCTATTTCATTTAAATATGCTGAGACACCCATTTATCTCTCATAAACCTTTTTTAAGTATTATTATGTCACATTGTTCTGCTGCCGAAATTGCACTGTGAGTTTCCATGCCAAAATCATTATGTAGTGAATACTATACCCATGTATCTATCAAGGGTATTCACCTTTATGCACATATACATATATAATGGTTCTTCCAGGTTTTTTCTTAATCTTTGAATGACTTATGATGTTGAATGATTCCATGTGGCACACTTATGCATGAAATGAAATGTTTAAGAAGGGTCTGCCCTGGTAGCACACCAATGCATTGGGTAAATATTAGTATCATTATAAATAAAGTTCAATGTGGGTTTAATCATGATAACTAAATTTAAATGAGGTTTTTTTCATCCTCCAGGTTCAAGGAACCTTGGATCTGGCTAAAATCATGTTAAATGTTATTTCCACATTTCCATGTTATGTTAATCATGTTATGTCATGCATTTATATTCATGTTTCTCTTATAATCCATTGATATGCCGATGTCCTATCATTTATTTTATCGTTAATGGTATGCCTTTTTCACTACCTTATGGGGATTTATAGATCACTTATTTCTGATGCATGTCATCAGGTTATCCGATGAAATGCAAGAACGGGGGAATGCAGTGTTTATGTAAAGGAAGTTTTTAATAAGATGTTGTGTCCTGTGTTTTAATTTGTTATGTAATGATCCTAATACCCAAAGAAACATTAAATCTTGATCTTCTATGTTGTATCAAGGTAAGTTTATGTAACAAATCATGTTTAAGTGAGTAATAAAGAGCAGGGTTATAGTAGTTAGTATCAGAGGATAGGTTCAGTTATTTTTTGGATTAGGATTAGAGAACCCCTGTAAAGCATTAGAGACAAGACTAAGTATAACAAAAACATTCCTAAGTTTTGGTGAGTATTGAGTAAGTGGTTTATCAAGAAAATACATCCATGTCTGGATATGAGCAGATAGAGAGAGCTCTAACACACATTTACCTAGTGGTGGAAACCCCAACAATGACTTTCAGGCTTGACACGGGGTATCCTAGTACAAAAAAATGGGCCTTGCTGCACTCTTGGTTATCACACACCAAGGGGATATTCATTGGTAAATTCACAAACTTATTTGATCCATTATTATGGTAATAAAAAAAATTCCTTTAGGAATATATGTTAGAATGTTGATCATGGATATCATAGATTAAAGCCTTTATATTCATAAGTTAATGAAATAAAAGTTATTTATAAGACATTTATTCTTTCCTTTTGATTACCCTTTACGTGTTACCCCTATCATTCCATTTATTCCAGCCAACGGCCGGTAATGGGACAAATCGGGCTAACAACCAATGTGAAGATCAATATGATGACTTTGCTAATGAGATGCCCAATCTGATGGGAGAAGGAATCATAATGTTGGTTATGCTTCTCTCTTAGTTAACTAAATCTTTGATTAGAAACATGGATCAAGAGGGATATTTATACCCCCCTAAGAAAGAACAAGTTTCTATTGAGAGTTTCATTACACAAAGGCCTCTTACTTTTAATGGATCATCTGATCCCTCAATCGTCGAACAATCGATCAACTGCATTGAAAGGATCTTATCCATCCTTCAATTTTCCGAAAAAGAGAAGGTTCTCATGGATGCTTATCGTATGTATGGTGAATCTAACCAATGATAGACGTTGATAAAAAAATATGAAGCCTGAGGAGGGGATCGAGGAGTTGGAATAGAAGTATTTCTAGAAGATGTTTTTCAATAAATAGTTTCCATGCACCCTCTGACTTAATTTGGAGAGTGAATTCCTTGACCTCAAGAAAAAAAGACTATGAATCTGTCAGAGCATATGAGGAAAACGTCACAGGGATTGCACGATACGCATTAGACTTTATCGTTTCCCCCGAATGCAAGGTTTACAGCTTCTTTGTTGGATTAAACCCAGCTTTTGGAAAGCACTGGCGATCCATGACTACGAAAAAAATGAAGAAACTATTCAATGTTCCCTAAAAGTCGAATTCGATGTCGGGGTATCTCAGGGGTATCAAGGGGATAAGAATCATAAGGTGGAAATAAATTCTTTTGGTCTGATGGATAAATCTAACAGTGCTATGAAAATCCATCACCCCACTTGACAAAGGTGTGGAAAGAAGCACCCCTAAAATTACTTGATGGGGATGAGGAAATGCTTTAGGTTTGGAAGATAAGGGCACATGGCTATTAATTATCAGCAAGAAAAACCCACAGCTGCGACATAGGAGAGTAATGCTCCACTTTACCCTCAACGCGTTGTTCATTGTGACAACTATAAAGAATCATGGCACCTTGCACACTAGTTCCGTTAGACAAGGGTTTTCGGAGGCAACCAAAAACTTCCATGGCAGCAAGGGAGAGATTTTGTTATCACTACCACCGAGGTAAACCCTAATAGTGAAGTGGTGACAAGTACACTAGTTATTCATTCAGTAATAGTGAATGTAATTTTTAATTTTAGTTCTACACATTCATTCATATCTAAGATGTTTAGTAGAACAGTCCCAGCACCACCAAAAATCATGGACGTAAAAAATCTCTTTGAGTAGGGAAAATGGGGAAATCATTGCATCCCATGAATATAACTCCTCCCCTTTAATAATTCTTGGAGTGAAATTCCCAAAAAACCTCATTATACACCCTATGGTATAATTTCATTAAATTCTTGGCATGTATTGGATTTACTTATATAGAGACAACATAAATTTTTGTGAGAGGGAAATCACTCTCTATATAGAGAATCGACCCTCCGATTCTATAAAAGTGCAAGGAGGAAGATAAATATTCTTTTGCTCCATTATATCAAGCATTGATTTAACTGTCCTATGAGAATGCATATCTGGATCATTTTATTGAGTCCTACGAAGAAACCATCCTCAATGATATGCATATTGTAACGGAATTCACTGATGTTTTTCATGAGGAATTTCATGGTCTTCCTACTAGAATAGATGTTGAATTATCAATTGATCGTATACCTGAGGAGTTTCCAATATCCAAGACTCTATATATATTGGCTGTTGTGGAGCTTGAGAATATTAAGAAACAACCACCAGAGATTATGGATATAGGATTTATATTCCCATGTGCTTCACCATGGGGTGAACCATCCCTCTTCATCAAGATGAATGATGGGTCAATGCGCCTCTACATCAATTATCATGAGATTAACAAAATCATGATAAAGAACAAGTATCCTCTCCCACGAATTGATGACTAGTTCGATCAGCTTTGTGGGGAACAATTTTTCTACAAGGTGGAATTTTAGTCAGGATATTATCATGTAAGGTTGAATAAGGAAGATATCCCCAAGACTACTTTTCGTACAAGATACGAGCACTATTAATTCATAGTAACGCCTTTCAGACTAACCAATGCTCCAGAAATCATTATGGACTTGATGAATCTGGTCATCAGAGATTACCTAGACAAAATTTTGGTAGTCTTATAGATGATATTCAAATATAATCCAAAACCAAGGAGGATCATGAGGAGTATCAATGAATTGTACTATAGACCTTGCGGAAGGAGGATCTCTAGAAAAAGTACAACAAGTGTGAGTTATGGTTGAAGGAGGTATCATTGTTTGGCCATATCATCACAAGTAATGGGATATATATAGATCCCTCCCAGACATCTGCAATAGAGGGATGGTCGAGGCCAACATTAGAAATGGTTATCCGTAACATTTTTTGGTTGGCTGGATATTATCAATGATTTTTGAGAAATTTCTCACAGTTTTCTCACCCTATTACCATGCTAACTCAGAAGGGAGTAATGTTTTTTTGGAGTGATGAATGTGAATAATGCTTTAAGGAGTTGAAAATGAGTCTAATCACTACACCTGTGCTAACATTACCCAGAAGTAGAGAACTTTTGTGGTATACAGTGATGCTTTGAATAAGGGCATGGGGTGTGTGTTGATGAAAAATGAAAAATTCATTTCTTATGCATCACGAAAACTGAATGTTCATGAGAATAATTATCCAACATATGATATGGAGTTGACTGCGGTGATCTTCGCTTTAAAATTTTGGTGGCATTATCTCTTTGGGGAGAAGTGTGAAATATATATGGACCACAAAAGCCTCAAATATATATTCACATAGAAGGAGTTGAAAATGCATCAATTAAGATGGTTAGAGTTGATCAAAGACTATGATTTCATAATCCATAACCACCACGGGAAAGAAAAAAAAGGTGGATAATGCTCTATGGAGAATGAATCCTGCATCTCTATCATTGATAAGAATTGAAAAGGATCCAATCTTCTTTGATTTTCATAGGATTGACATGGGAATAATTAAGGGCGGAAAAACATCAATCCTTCCTCAAATGATTTTTCAATTATCCCTCCTGGTTAAAATATAGGATGCTCAAAGAAAGGATGTGAAAATTTTGAAAAGGGTGGAAGCTATTAGAAATGGGAAATCCTCAGAGTTGGTGGTTGACAAGGATAGAATCGTGATATTTGGGTCATGATTATGTGTACCATCTAATCCAGAGATAAAGAAGGATCTTTTGGATGTCTCACATAGCTCAACCTTCTCTATTAACCTGGGGTGCACAAAGTTGTATCAAGATCTCAAATAGAACTTTTGGTGGGACAATATGAAAAGGGAGATCGCTGAATATACATCAATGTACCTAGTATGTCAGCTAGTGAAGGCTGAGAGGAAAAATTATATGAGGATAGTGCAACCAATACCCATACCAACATGGAATTGGGAAAACATTACTATGGAATCTTTCAATGGACTTCCAAGGATATCCATAGGAAACAATGCAATATTGGTTATTGTGGATCATCTTACGAAGACAGGTTACTTTATCATGATTTGAGAGGTCTTTTCATTTGATCAACTTGAACATATTTAAATCAAAGAAGTGGTATGTCTACATGGATTACCACTATCTATTGTATCTGATCATGATCTAAGAATCACCTTGATGTTCTGGAAAAGTCTTCAACATGCTTTAAGAACTGAACAGAACTTCAGTATGGCCTATCATCCTCAAAGGTATGGCCAATATGAGTGAAATATTCATACACTCGAAGAGATGCTAATATCATGTTCTATGGAATTAAAAGGAGGATGGGACCAACATCTTCCACTGGTTGAATTCTCCTATAATAACATTCTCCACTCGAGCAACCAAATGGAACCAAATGATACCCTTTATGGGAAAAGGTGCATAACACTGGTGTGTTGGGATGATGTCGGTGATCACAAGATATTTGGTCCAGAAATGGTCGATGAAATGGTGGAGAAGGAGAACACAATTTAGAATCAAATCAAGGAATCGTAGAGTTGAAAAACGAGTTATGTAGATAAGCATTTATGAGACCCTGAGTTTTATGTTTTTTACATGGTATTTCTATGAATATACCCATGGAAGAAGGTCATGAGGTTTGGGAAGAAATGGATGTTAATTACTAGGTACATCGGCCCCTTCGATATTCTTGATTGTGTCAGGGTTGTGGCCTATCGACTAGCACTTCGACGTACCATGGAAAATGTACATGATGTATTTCTTGTATCCCTCTTAAGGAAGTATATATTAGAGACTTCACATGTACTCTCTTTAGAGGTGGTACATTTAGAGAATGATCTTTCTTATGAGGAGCAACTAGTGAATGTTTTAGATTGTATAGAAAAAGTTCTACGATATAAGACAATTACCCTAATCAAGATGTTGTAGAGAAACCACAAGTTTGAAGAAGAAAAGTGGGAATCAGAGGAAATGATGAAGCAGAGTTACCCACATCTGTTTTAGTTTGGGAAAAATAAATTTCAAGGGTGAAATTTCTTAATGGGGGAAGATTGTAATGACCCATACATTCATTAATGAAAATTCCTCTAGATCTAATTAAATGTCTCATCATGTAAAATGTAAACATCATTGGTTTTATGTATTTGGATTTTAAAATACCATTATGAATTGTGATTGTTGCTAATATAGTTGTTGAACAATGATCACATGATTAATATAAATATAGGGCTTTAACAAATCCAGTTTAGTCAAACAAAGGATGTGATGGCCTCATCTAGTAGTCTTTCCCCGTATGAAACCCATTTATCGGAGCTCGGAATGGAGGTGCTATCATTGGGCTTTATTCTTGACCAAGCCCATGTTGAGCTTCAACATATTAATCTTGAACGGAACTTCCTACAAGATAAGTGGATTTTGATTGAGATTACCACCTGAGAAATGTTATCCGAGCCACCCCAAGAGTCGGTCACCATCGCACACCCTACACATTTGTCTTATGTGGTGTTATAAGGGGTTATGTAACAAGACATTATCACTAGGATATGTGTATTATTTTTGTATGTAATAATGAATATAAATTTATTTCATTCTTGTTACTATGTAAATAGTCTTTTGGAGCGCAAATAGTATTTTTAGTTAATATTCAACTAAGAAATCTACATTCCTGAATTAATGGATTTTTTAATTAAATATTATTTTAATAAAATATTATTATTATTATTAAATTAATTATTATTAAATGTAAATGATCATATAATTTTATGAATGCAATTGTGATTTTTATTAAGGTTGGAACGCTATATTTATCAAAACCAATGATTTATCGATAAATGTGGGTTTTTATATTAAAATTACAAATTCAAATATTTAGAAAATTTATTAGATAAAACGAATATTATATTTGGAATTAGGACGTCAAAATTATCCAACAGTGACTTTTTCATAATTTTATGTGACAGTCGGATTTTTTTGTAAAAATTAAATACCGTTTAAATATAAAATGTTTTTTATGACATCATAATGACCCAATAGTGATGTAATAAAATACTATAAAAATTATTTTCTAGAAATATATGATTCATAGTTAATATAATTTTATTTTAGATTTGTTTGATTTATTTTACAAAGATTTGGTGGACCCTTCAAGGATTATAAAACATTTTTTCTGTTTAAATTAATTTCCTTGAGAGTGAGACTCATCTCCACATAAGACACCATATTATTTAAATAATTTAGGCCATTGTCCTTATAAAATACTGTTTTCCAATACCCTTTAGAAAAAACCATGGTCAGAAACCATGGTCTGGTTTGTGGTATTAATTAGTTTAATGTGTGGTGATCCAGACCTAAATAATAAAGGATTACTTCTCCTTTCATATATAAACCAACCCAAGCTCCCACTTCCACTTCACTAAATCCATTTGGAGTTCATCCAACCTCTAACCTCCTCTATCTAAAATATTTAAAAGGCACCCCAAGCTCCGATGAAGCCTCTCTCAAGCCTCTCCCAAGCCTTTGGGATCACACTTCAATGTAAGGTATTTCCTCTTTTCTCATTTATGTCTCAATTTCAATGTGTTGTTATATCCTTTTAATTACAATTAAAAAATTTGGGTTATAATATATAACCCCCCCCCATACTTCCCTATTTATGTATTAATTTTGGGAGATCCCTTTCACTCTAATTTAATGCACCCCATGTACACCCATTACCATGCTGAAATTCCGTAAGTAATTTCTCACTCTTCATTTACATTTAAGATATTCCACTGTATTATGAATATAAAGTCCTTTTATTATATTGGGAAATGTTTAAATATGAACCCCTCACTGTTAATTTTATGTAAATATGATGATACAACCATTTATCTCTCATCAACCTTTTTACGAAGTTTTATGTCACGTTGTTACGGTGAAAAAATTGAACCACAATTTTCCGAGCCAAAATCATTCTGTAGTGAATACAATACCCATGTCTCTATCTAGGTTAATAAAATTTGTGAACATATTCATAATGAATGTTACTTTCCTGCTTTGTCATAATTGTGGAATAACTTTTGATGTTGAATGATTCCATGTTATATGATCAATGTGGCTCACTTATGCATGAAATGAAATGTTTAAGTGGGGTGCACCCTGATAGCACTGCAATGCATTGGGTAAAGATTAGTATCATGATACATGAAGTGAAATTATGGTTCACTCATTATAACCCATGTGAAATGAGGGTTTACTCAATCTCCATGTTCAATGAGCTTTGGATAATGATAAAATCATGTTAAATGTCGTTGCAACATTTCCATGCTATGATAATAATGTTATATATTGCCATTATATTCATGTTTCTATTATAATAAATGGAAATGCCTATTTCATAACATATATTTTATCATTCATGTTATACCATGTTCACACCCTTACTTGTTTTTGTAGATCATCCTTTTTATTCTTGTTTTAAAGTTATCCCATGCAATTCTATGTACGAGGGAATGTAGTGGACATGTAAAGGAAGTTTTCAATAAGATGTTGTGTCATATGTTTTAAGTTGCTATGTAATGATCCTAAGCCCCAAACACACTAGAACTCTCAATTTTATATGATATATCAGAGGGATTTTATGTAAGAAATCATGTTTAAGAGTGTAATAAAGAGCAGGGTTGTCATAAGTAATTCCAGTTGTTCCTTTTACCTAGATCCTTGTATCTAGAAGCTCCAAAATAGTGGATTGGTGACCTCACTTTTTGACCAACTATGTAACTTCAATCGGCGATGAGAGTGATCCTCTTGTGAAATATTTTAAATGTGTTAGTGATGCCCTGTAATTTTATCATCAATATAGACTAGTTGTCACCAATATATAACCATATGAATATTAGTAGTGGGTATCAGTTCTCCCGAGTTAATGGGAAATATTTTTTCTTCATTGGTTAATGGATCCCTTGGAACTGTAGAATAAGATCACACATAGGAGGGTAAATGTTTTTTTTATCATTTGGTTTTTATAACCCCATGCGGATGCTATGAGTTTTAAGTTACCTATGGTGTAGGAGGATTATTATATTACCTAATTTTGTTCAAGGATTACCTCCCAAATTTATATATTTTTTTTGTATAAATATTCACTAGGTATGGCTGTTATGTAAAATAACATATTAGATGGAACCTTAGAGCTGTGAGAGCTAATGTTTCAGTTGGATGATAAAATAAGTGGGTATTCATAAGAACATGGTTTTTTCCTTGGTAAGGTTACTAATGTTCACCAAATAGGAAACATGAGTTTTTGAGGTTTTTTTGGATTGAAGCCACATGAAATTGGTCACTATTTATGAGGATTATCCACTATAATAATCAATGAATTATTTACCTAGTGGTTAGGGTGGAACTATTTCTCATCAATGGAAATTAGTATAGTTTATTACCAACTTCATGTTTGAATGGATGATATACAAAATATGTCTTTTAAATGTCACTATAGTTACCTTTTGTTCTTAAAGATTCTTTTTTATACGATGAACAACCTATATATTGCGAGACTTAAGAACCAGGTCCTATGACACATTTTTATATTGATATCTAGTAGTATTCTCCATTAAAAATCAGGTGGAATTGATTTTATTGGTGTAGTAACTGATACAATTGTGTATGTTTCTAGATATTTTTTGTGAGTACCATATTTTTGGGATGTTCTCGAAGTATCAGTTCTTGATTAAGGATTTTCACTTCTAAGGAAATGTATTCTCAAATATGGGATTGATAGTGGTCCCACTAAATGTTGAGGTAGTTTTATTATGAGGGCCTCCAAAGGGTTTGGATGTAGTATAAGACACTCCCAACTAATGTTTCTTCTATTTTTGTTGACTAAGGTGAAGAATAAGTTCACCTTTTTTCTGTTTTTCCTCGTAGATGAGGATGGTGCACAATATCTCCAGTTGATGATTGTTACCCTTCAGCATCTTTAGTGATTCAGGGAGGCACAACATGGGGATATCAATTATGAGTTATTGTGTGACTAGATATCCATGGTGCATGATCTGGAAAGAATATATGATATTGGGGAGAATTCCATCCTTCTTAGGATGGATGATGATACCAGTTTCACAATAAAATAGAGTACTAAGGTGGTTTCTTTCCCTTATAATTCCATCCAAGTGATATGTGGATGTACCAATATCAATTATAATTATGGTTGGAAGTAATTGGTGTTCTTTTATTTTGCTGAGTTTAACTCTTGATGTCTCACCTTCTTATATGTAATGGATGAGATTCCCACATTGAAGGTGAAATGGGATGGTATCATTATGGATATCATTTTTTATCATTCTTGATTAGCGTTAGGTTACAATGAAATCTGATTGATCATGGGATAACAAACCATGTTATTCCTCTTTCTAACTATCTAATAGTAGATATTAGTTGAGAGTTTTGGATTATTGTGCATGCATGTGGTTGGTTGGGTTCATCAAATTCCCTCAACGAACATTTCACATCGTGATTCTCACAGCACGTCAAGATTTTTGAGATGATGTCGGATGCTTTGGTACTCATTTATTGTTTATAACAGTGTTTCGACACCAAGTATATGTCTATTTATTGTGTAATATTTACGTTATATATAACTTCATGGGGTTATCATGTAATTTTTTTTGAAAATATCAAGGATTATCCACAAATATTTGTTGAGGTTTCATATAATGACATATATCACTTTACCATTAATGAATCTATATTTGAGGACACATATGAGAGACCCTACAGGTAACCGGTATACTAGTTGGTGCCAGTGGGAGATACTTCTTGTGGGCTCAGAGTTGGTTTGATCAGTTCATATAACGGGAAAAGTTAATCCATTCATGGATGAGGACCACAAAGATTCGTCAAGATTCTCTTGTGGATATATGATATGGGACTTTAATGTTTGACAAAGAGATCAAAGTTTCTGATATATTTCACCTCACCAATGATTGTGGGGATTGGGATATGACAATAGTATATCAACATGGTTTGTAGACCATTTTTATAGTTATTATTTTGGGTTAGAGATACATTAATACTTCACCCTATAAAATAGTTATATTGGGTTCTTGGTGTTATTCACATCTTATATCTGAGGAGTCATGTGTGTGACCTATTTTATGATTCAACTAGATTGAGAAGAATATTGATATTGGAGTTTTAACTGAATGGATTTCAAGAGACCCAGTATTTTATGGCTATTGGATATAGAATATCATTTATTAGAATGAGTTTCCGTTTCATGTGTGTTTGTAGACATCACATGAACATTTAAGAGAACTCATGGGAGTGGGAAACCTAGTTGAAAGCTTGATACCATAACTTTGAGTCAAGTTTTTCTTTATAATATTAAATTAACTATGTTGGGGAGAATTTATCCCCCTAATTTTTGTTGTGTATGAAATTTGAATATTTTTAGTAATATTTTTAATGCAAGGTATTAATATGGAATGAGATTCATAGGATCTGTGAGCTCATTATTTTTATTATAAAATGTTAAATATATTAATAAAATGCACATTTAGTTTTTAAAAAATATTGGATGAACTCCCAAACAGATTCTTGAACCATAAATATAATACCACAATTGAACTGGAATGTTGATTTTACCCTATTTGTGACATAACCATGGTCGATATTGGGTATATTTATTGAGCTCGATAATATGGGAAATAATTAATTATATAAAATATATTTTTTAAATTATTTAATTTAAAAATTCTAACCTATAAATATCTATAAATTCATGGTTAAAACCAAATACCTAGGTTATCCATATATACTTTGAGATTTAGATAGATAGAATGTGGAGAGGAATTCGTGAAAAACAATGTTAGATCTTACTTTGACAATTGGTACACTAATAGAGTTTGTGGATCTCATTAATGATGATAGAAAAGACCCATTCTTCATCAATGAATGATCAAAAAAAGATATGATGTTGCTTTGGGGATTTCATTATTATTTTGATTATCTAATGTAAAATAATCAGTTATTCAAATAGTTTCATTGGTAGGTCGATAAATAAATTATGGTTTATGTTTATTGTCCTAGAAATAGGGATATTTTATGTTGTTTTTAATTTCCTCATTGTTTATCATCCTTCTACAACAGATTGAGGATAAAAAAACATTGTCCAATTCCATTCTCAATATTTTTGTTTATATCTTTTGTATCCATCTTCGTAATGCATTTATCATTAACATGTTGTTTCTCTAGTTGGTCGAAAAATACCTACTAATAAATCATTATTCAACCGATCATTAGTGTGTAATATTGATACCATATGTTTGATATCTATACCAATTTATGTAATGAAGGTATGACAGTAGTAATGATAATTCCATAAAGGATCGACATTCATTGAGAATATTTTGGTATGTTATAATGATAAGGCTCGATGGGAGATTTTTTTCAAGAATATCAAAATCTCTATTTCAGTCACCCATGATGTATCAGGAGTGATCGACCCTAGATCCGGCTTTTACGTTTCATTTCATTGACAAAACAATAGTGGTGTTGAGTGGTGTTTCCTCCCTTATAAATGGTGGTCGATGGTGTGTGACACCCTATACTTCTATGTGAATCTATGTGTCCATACTCCCCTACCCTAGGACTAGAGATGATGAAAATGGTGATGCTTGGCGGTGGTGGGGGAATCTGTGTACGAAAATGGTGGTAGTGGTGACCCCTCCCCACGAATGGATGTTCAGATGCAATGTTCCCCCTTAGTGCTGGCTTACTAGAGAGTAGAGGGGAGGTAGATGATAGATAATATATTAATAATAATAACAAAAAATTAAAATAATAACATTTACAATATAAATAAGAATATTATTATTATTATCATCATCATCATCCAATGTATCTCCAATGTACAATGTTGGATTGAGTTGTAGTATACAGTAACATGACCTTCATATTTAGGTTAAACATTCAAGACCAAATACATGTATTTTATTCAGTTTCATTTATTGGGTACATGATGAATCATTCATCTGCGATGTGGTTAAATGTATTTTTTCAGCGGGTGTCTATTAAGGGATTGAAAATTTCTTATCCTGGGTTTTTTTCCATGATGATCACAATGGAATGATTTTTTTTCCATTAATAACTTCTTGTGATGATATATTATTGTATTTTCAATGAAGTCTATAAAAACGATGATGAGCCTCATTTTCTTTTCTGGTTTTTTACAAACAGAAATTTTGGAACACAATTGGCCTATCCAAAGTAGTATTTTGTATATCCTTTGGTGGTGGAATTTTTTGGAATACGAGATATTAAAAAAGGTGATACAAGAGGTTTAATTCATTCAGAAAGGATTGAAAATATCTATCAGGTGATTTACATTGAATAGTTGTTGTGAAAACCAATATTTGTTGATTGTGTTCCCTTGGTCTTTCCCTATGAGGGTATAGTGTGGAATTACCTCCTAAACACTGTGTTGTGATACCCTATTGAGGAATATTCATAGATATAGTTTGTGGCGTCCCTAGGTGTGACCTAGGGTTTCTTCTTGTTTCATTATTTCACAATACATAGTAGGTTTTTTCATATCATCGTGACCACCATGAGTAGGGAATTAATCCCCAATAAATCATGTTTATCCAATAGAGTTTGTGGTATCATTGTCCATATTATCCCCTACATATCAGGTTACTCTAGTAGGGAATGTGGTCTCCCTCAGTTATCTTGAGTGAAACCCCTTATATATGATTAAATATATTTAGAGTTCAAGTGTGTATCTTATATGGTGATTCCCAATGAACATGTCCTCTTGGAAAAATTTCATTAGTGACAACATGGATTGTGGAGTAAGATCTCTCGGATTAAAATTACTTTGATGCCTTGATGGAAATCTGGTGGGTGTTAGTAGTTGAGACCTACATATGATGTGGATTCTATTATTACAATTTCTTAGTTATTCTTGTTTATCATTATGTATCTTTACTTGATTAACATATCTATTTTTTGATGAGATGACCACTCTTGAGGCTTTATGGTTTATGATTTCTAGGTGTCCAATCAGGTATTGTTATAATCACCTCCATCTCTTATCTTCCCAAACTTGTCATGTATTATATAGATGAAAGACATTTTTTGAGAGTCCTTGTAGGACCAAGATAAGGTGGATCATAGTTTTTGTTTGATAGACCGGTGTTTCAATTGACTGTAATCCCTTTATATTGAGTAGGTCATAATTTATTTCTAATTTTTTGTGGGATTTTATTTGGGTCAATTATGTTTTCCAATAAATATTTTCATTTTATGATATGGGATAGATATTATGAATGTATTATTGAGATTAGTTTTTGTTCTAATTTCATCATTATATTATTTTGGAGGTGTTTCCATGTGTATAAGAACTGAGGGTAAGGCCTCCCATTGTGTTCTGATATGCCTACTCAGTGCTAGTCATCATCCTATAGCCTATTGAAGGTGGTCCTGTGGTGGCACACTCAGCTTACCACAAGCTAGGTATGTCCTAGTGGGACATGTTATAAAATTAAACCATTTATAAAATCTTCTAAATTAAAGATAAATTTACCATCCATGAGAGATGAGATATATTTATTCTTGACCTAATATATAAATTTATTGTTTTATAAAAAACTATTTATAAAAACCCTCAATGTGAGAATAATATTTAAAAAATATATACCTTTTTCCAAAAAAAATAATTCCTCTTTATTTGTTGCTTGAACCCACTACAAGAATAATTATTAGGAATATATATTTCTAAATATTCAAGCTAATAACATATTCAGAAATCAATATTCAAAACCCACCAACCACAATACCTAATATATTTTCTCTCTCCCTTAAACTTTTCCATGGTTTTTTACTCCCACTACAAAATAATGTATCAAATCATGCTAGTTTTTTCATAAAATGATGTAAGAATATTTATATAATTGAATGAAAAATATAATATATATTTCATATGTATGAGTTTGATTTGTATAGTATATAATAGGGTGTAACATATTAGAAATTATAAATTCACACATTATTAATCCCTAAAGAGTTCCATAGAATGTTTCTACAATAAACTACTAAAAAATTTCTAGATACAAATTCCATGTCCTAGTGAAAATGGTGCAGAGGAACACAAATAGTACATTTAATGAATCCTTCAAAGATCTCAATGGATATATCTTGGTATAAAATTAGATATAAGTGTAGATAAATTATAAAGGATTACCTAAGGTCACTTGGAATATATAATGGTGGCATAAAAGGGAAGATAAAATATGACAGAACATATGGGTAAATAGAATTTAGATGCAACTATTTAGAATGGGAAAAAAATCATACCTCATCATATATTTCTGGTAACATTAATATTTTATCACTCGAGTTCATCAATTCTATTCCAAGTGGACAATTTAAAATTTCATGAAAATGAAAAAGAAACATAAAACATCAACAAATTTATATAATCACTTTAATTCGAACTCCAAACTTGATGAACATATTACATGAATCCATATATTCTCTTTAATATTGATATCTTAATAAGTAAATTTTCCAAAAAAGGATTTATTCTCATTATTCTGATGAAGCATATAATATATTTGATTTCAAGACAATTTTGTTTACATTAAAACAAGAACAATAAAATATGAATTGGAATAAAAAGAAAATCATTGTTATAAAATATACATCAAAATGCATTTATTATTGAATTTGGTTAGTCTTTAAAAAATTTATTCAAAAATATAAATAAACTATGTTCTTCTAATGGAAAAACACAAGATATATTAATGATTAAACTGAGATTTCTATTAATGATATTGGAATCATAAACCCATGGTTAAATTTCTAGATAACATTTCAAATGTTGATAGAATCCACTAGTTGATATGCTCTATAACATGAGAAATTTTAACATTATATTCACAAAAAAATCATTATCTTTCATTCCTTTCATATCATAACACATTTATGTTCAAATATTATGGCTTTTGAATGTTTCAAAATCAAAATTATTTTCATAATTTTTGAGTTTGAGAGATATTTTCTAAATTAGGTGCTACACTAAATTCATATACTATAATATAATGTTTAGGTGTTTCCATGAAAAAAAATTAAAGATCAATAAATCACATATATAAATATTTCCAAAAAACTACTCAAAGTATAATCCAATAATGTTTTGATAAATATTTGAAAAATGAAAATATAGTATTTTTACCATAACAAACATGGCCATTGGTTTTTTTAGAGCACTCCATCGTAGAATTTAGAAGTTTTTTTTAATTACAAGGAATTGATTTAAACTATGATACTAAATAAAACAATTGAAAATGATATCAGTTATAAACATTGAGTTAATGGAAATATATAAAGATAGTATTAGTAATTAAAGTTAACATGTTTTACAAACTAAAAGGAACTTTATAATGATTTTTTAGGTATTTAGTTCTTATATTATATACAAATTATTTTTCATTCTACTTAGGAATAATTTTAACTCAAATTAGTTACGTGGATAAAATATTTCATACTTGAGTCCAAAGAAAGATCCTACATAGAAAAAGGAAAAAATAAATTATATTATATTTGATCAATACATTCATAAAATAACCATATTAAATTAAAAATAATAGAATATTTGAGGTTAGATATAATGAGAATAGAACATTCTATTAGCACTAATGGATCTCTTGGATTTGGTGAAAATTTACTAAATATGTTTTCCAAAATGAATAAAATATTCAATGGTTTTTTTGTTTTGAATTTATGTGTACTCAATAATGGTGGATTGGGGACTCTATATTGTACAATTAATTGATTCAACTAGTTCATCAATCATATTGGACACATATTTAATCAGTGACTCATTTTTGACCTTGATATTCAATCACATTCTCATTAAATTAAATTCATGGACTTTTAAGGATTCAATATTAAAATGGATTATTGATACATCCTGACATAGCCAATATCCTAAATGAATATTTTTTATGTGCCCCATCTCACATTCGGACTGGAAAAATGAACAGAGGGATCACCAAAAACGTAAATAATTCCATAAAAATGAATGTGTTTTAGAAAAACAGGGAAACAAATACAATTTGGAGAATTTTTATGTTGGTTATGGTTTTCAAATAAATTATAGTCTTTATTGTATAATTTTTTTTATAAACCTTATTCAACAATAACAATACAAATGGAAATTATTATATGTTCTTTACATGGTTCCTGAAAAAGAAAATTGGAATAGGGATAAATTATGTATATACATGATTTCCAAGAATAATAAAAACTCAATCCAGTGCAGGATAATTTCATCTATGTTATTTATTATAAGAACTATTTAATGAATTTATAGAGTTATTCAAATGATTATTTTAGATATATTTTTCCTATTATAAAATAAATAATGAAATAGTTTACATTAAAAACATATTTCAAAAAATAATTTTACAAAAAATAGCATGAACTCTTTAATAAATTGTGTTTATGGACCTATATGAAATTTAAATTGTTTAATTTTTAATTTTGTTTTGATAGAAATTGTTTCAATTAAATTGTTTAAAATGATTATATTTGATATTTTGAAAAACCCTAATTCCATTAAATTTGGGTTTCTTAATCAAATTGATGGAATTTGTTCAAAAAAAAAAATTTATAATTTAATTTTGAAATTGGATTCTGAAATTGAATGGTGAATTGACTTAAAATCCCTATTTGTAAAAATGTTATAAAATACTTTTTATAGAAACCATATGGTCTTATATTTGTAAAATGGAATGTTTTTTTATTAAAAATCAGTGTTATGGGTTTTAAATGGAAATTTTGATATTTGATGAGGAGAATGGGATTAATTCTATTTTATGAATTCTTGAAATAAATTTTCTATCATTATTTTTTTACTTGATAACATGAAATCCTTATATATTTAGTGAGTTATTTGGATGGAACATTATTCTTTAAAACATTATAAAATATTATATCAGCACATCACATCCCTTAGGTTATGGTTATGAGGCCTCTTTGGCCTTAGTCCAAGAGACTTATTTAAATCCATCCACATCATATTATAAGGACCAAGGAACTGCCTAATAGGGTAGGGGTGAATCAAGGTCTCAATTTATTATTTTAAAGTGATAGATATTGTTCCCATGTTGGTAAGAACCTGTTAAACCTGTCTGATGAGAAAGTGAAAAAAACAAACAATCACATTCAACGAGAATACACAAAAATATTAATTAGTTCACCACTAAGGGATACATCCAAGGGAAATATGATGATATGTTTTCATTCATACCTATGTCCACTAATCATTACTAGTTTTAGAGTAAAAAATTGTAGCACATCCACTTCGTTCCGGGAATGCTACCATTACATGGTTTTAGGGATAACAAACTACATTCCTCGAATCAATTCTATTGAATCCACCTTGATCACTGCTTTGGGAAGAATCTAAACTTACTTTATTGTCTTTAATGTCACATTAATGTATTGAGATTAAACCATGAATATTCAACAACATATAGATGCTCTGTTGAAGTCTCGTTA
Source organism: Viscum album (assembly GCA_963277665.1). Lineage (NCBI taxonomy): Eukaryota > Viridiplantae > Streptophyta > Magnoliopsida > Santalales > Viscaceae > Viscum > Viscum album. The sequence continues at coordinate 46,996,047 of OY728162.1, forward strand.
TCACCTATATGTGTAATTCACTCTTCCTCACATTGTTAGTTTCCAAAAAATTCTTCCACAATCATGCATGGTCATATGAATAATTCTATCCTTCTTGAACATACTAGGAACCTTCCTCCACATACTCAGTTCTTCCACATACCACATTTTCTTTGTCGAAAACTTCTCCTCTACGAACTGTCTCTAGTCCACAAATTTCTTCTGCTATCGCGTACCATTTCTCCTTCATCAACCACCTTCGCTCTGTGAATAATTCTTATCTGCATACTACAAGAGCACCACAGACTGAATTCTTCCTCTACAAAAGACCTCTCTAAATCAGACTAGTCTTCCCCAAAACCACTTGACACATAACCAAATTCCTCTGAATTTCCAATCAGAAACACCTTTGTAGGGTTGTCTTATTACAAACCTCGATAGACTTCGCCATAATCCTCATGGTTTTTTTAAATTTCATTTTATCACCGTAATGAATGGGTTAATGATCCTTATATAGGAAAATAGATCTTCATAATAAGTTAAACCTAGATTTATTAAATCTTCAACATGACTCCACCTTTACTGCGTACCATGCATCTCCTGCAAACCATATTCCCTTCACACTCCATGAACATATATTCTCCCTACACGATAGAAAAAATAACCACCTAATTTACAGAAATGGAATTTTTTGAATCTTGTCAAGTCTTCTAATTAATATCATGAATGAAACGCCATCTTGGAAACCATTTTCCTTCAGTGACCTATAGGCCATCCCATGAAACATTATCATTCTGCCGATCATTCCTCTTATGTGGTCTATGTATCATTTTCTGCTCAGTGAACCATTCCCTCTACAGGGTTTTTAGTTTTCTAATATGTGTACAATATTAATTCATTCCTTAATTATTCCATAAAATCCCATTCCACATACCATTTTTTGTAAAAACACCCTTTTCCAAACACAAACTACTAATTTTGATCCCTAATAATTTGGAAAACACTGGGAAACTGCACCACCTTGAACACCTACTTCAACATGTACTATAAGATCTATTGACTATCAATACCCCTTTTCAACCTGACATTTATTAAAAATAAATATAAACCATACTCTATTTCTAGACATGAATAGTCATTGTTCTAGTAATCTATCCCTTTTGGTTTGTCAGAAATCCGTAGATAAATTCAATGAAGCACTAACAAAAACCTGACAAATGACAAACAACTCAGCCAACTCATTAAGACTACCTGAGGAGTGATTAGTGTATAAAATGTGGGGAAGCATGAATTTGGTTCTCTAGATACCTAAATCCAATTATTTTTCACTATTCTCATTGTCTCACAACATTTTTCTCTTTGTAACTCATCATTATCCCCCAGTGTAATATTTTTTAAATTCTCAATTCTCTATCATCTTTCCACTAGAAAATAATTTCATATTTCACCCCCCTTGTTTGAACCATAAAATATTGAATATCTCCATACTCCCCCATTGAAAATAAATCGAAATAATCTAATTTTGACTTGTAGATCTCAATGAAAACTCCCCCTGGATCCTATCTCCCTCATAAACATACAATACTTCAGCAGTAAGATTAAATCAATTAGCACAATTTGGTATAGGGGACATTTGTAACCTCCTCATGCATACAAAGGTTGATGAACATTGAGGTATAACTGGTGTTTTATGAGCACATGTATTGACAATGGCTTGGTCATTCTGGAAGCCACTTGATCATTAGTTCCAATATGATCCATTTTAATCATGCCTTGTTCCTTTTTTTCCTTGACGAGGTGATATCTTATTTGAATATGTTTCATAAGATAATGATGAAAATAATTATCCATAAGATCAATTGAACTCTTTTTATCACATTGAATCACCGTTAGTTGTTTCACCTCATCACCAATATCAATTAGTTATTATTTTATCCCGTGTATCAGAGTGAAATAATTTTAAGTGGATATGCACTCACCTTCTACAATTCTGAGAGAAGTACATTCTTTTTTCTTACTCAACCATCTGAAACATTTATTTCCAAGGAAAAATGCTCTTCCACTTTTGTATTTTCTTTCCAATGCATCTTTATCCCATTCAACATTAGAAAATTCTAATAGTTCATTATGTTTTCCTATAGTAATGTCTAATCTATACATGTGAGTACCACGAATGTACCTTATGATTCATTTAACAGCTTCCATACATTCTTCCTATAAATTACATTAAAAAAAGACAGTTAATCATGTTGAAAAGACAATATATTTCTGTGTTGCAGTTGAGTAGAGTAGGATTCATATTATTATCTTGTACATGGTTGGATCTAAATCAGTCCCATCCAAATGCTTTTTGAGTTTACTTCCAATATCAACCAAGGTCTAAATTGGTGTGGATTCAACCATATTGAATTTATTCAGCAACTATTTGTCATTCTCTTATAGAGAAAAGGAAGTTTATTATTTACACTAAATCACATGAATCCCCAAGAGGTATGTGAGTTCACCATTCCTAGAAATTTCAAATTATAATTTCATGTTATTGGAAAATTCATATGTTGATCCCTGCATACTTAAACTAAATATAATATCATCTATTTAAAAAACTACCATGAACTGATCCTTATGAGAATTATTCACATAGAGATTGTGATCCACTCCTCCTTTATTAAATTAAATATTCTTCAGATAAGAATACTGTCGAGAATACCATGCTTGTGGTTCCTTATTCAATCCATATAGTGACTTATTTAATCTGTATACCTTAATTTCATCATTACCAAGTAGAGAACCTTCTGGTTTTTCAATGTAGACATCTTCTTGAAGAACAAAATTTAAGAACGATGGTTTGAAATCCATTTGGTACACTTTGTATCCTACTTGAATTTCCATGGTAAGAAACATTCATATTAACACATGTCTTGCAACAAGAGTAAATGTTTCTTCAACATAAAAAAATTCAATATGTGAATATCATTTAAACACTAGTGGTTCCTTAAATATGATCCCATTTCCATTCTTGTGACAACTAGGTCCGAGTGACAGTACACACACCCCGACTTAACATGGTCATCAAGTCCCAGTCCGCCTGGTACCACCAGTTTACCCACAGACACATTGTCCCCACCCTGGGGCCCAACCACATGCCTGAACGAGTCATTTGATTAATGACTATCCCCACAAGGAATCACATGTCCTTTCCAGTATGCTTTATTCTCACACAAACAAAAACCCAGGGAAACTTCCAAAAAGGTAACCCATCCTAATCACTACTGCAGGACAAGCACGCTTAATTATGGTGTTCTAATCATGTAGGTTTCCGAAAAATAAAGGTTCTCCTTGTTGGAATGAGTCATATCATTTAGTCATTTAATCCATTATCATTTTGGGGTGTTACAAATATTATCAAATTTATTTTTAAAAATACACTTCATACCGATCACATTCCGGTTTTTAGGACAGTAAACTAGATCCCTTATTTAGTTCTTATCGATTTTATCCAACTCTTCATTAATGAATTTTTCCCATGATTCATCCTTTTCAGCTTCATTAAATGAGGATGGTTCCCCGAATAATAGGAATACAAATTGTAAATTATTCATTGTTCTCCTTGTCCTTGTGGGAGCTTCCCAATCCCAAATGATGTTGGATTGATCAATTTCCACTCTTTGATTTATCTTATGAGGTTCATATGAATTTTCGTCCAACATGGTTTCCTATTCTAATTTATATTTACATTAAACATAATAATGTGATTTCTAAGTGTTTTTAATACCATCATCTACCTCAATATTTGGGTCTGTTTAGTTTCCCCAATATTTATCATATTTTATCACATCAGTAGTCCAATTTATTTAGGTATTTCTAGTTTTATCTTCAATTATCTTCACATCACTTCTTTCCACAATTTTTCCTAGTAAATTTTTAAAACTTTTTTAGGATTTTATATACATTGAATATCTAAGTAACATTACTTCATTGGCAGAATCACCATACTTTCCTCAATTTAATACTTTGTTTTGGACATAACATTTACTTCTAAAAACAAAAAAATAAATAAAAGTTGGATTCCTTTCATGCCATGACTCATATGTTGTCATGGTTTACCCCATATAAAAACCTTTTTGGTTTTGAATATTAACCACATATTTAACATCATTTTTCTAGTAATGGTGAGTGATACGACTCTCAATCAACATAGTTAGGGCCTTACTATTCGCCTATCAATTCTAGTGCTCAACAACTCCATTTTTCTATGGAGTCTTCACAGTAGGCACCTCATGTTGTATTCAATGTTTCCCTTGATGATTTTCAAATTCAATGGATTTGTATTCCCGTCCATTGATATACCAATGAATTTGGATTGATCATCCAGTATCATTCACAGTTATTCGGTGTTATGATTTCATGCAATCAAATACTTGCAGTTTCCTATGTAAAACCATAAAATAATCCATTCTACTATAATCATCAATTAAAAGGATTATTTACCATTATATATAAGTTCAATCAACATTTATCAGGCCGCATACATATGTATGAATGAGAACAAGAATATTTTATCATATTTTCTTCTTTGGACAATATGTATTGAACACCAACATCCCTCACATTAAAGCATCACAAGTCTTCTCCCATTCAGGCTTCCGATTTGGGATATCGACAACAATATTCAATTTAAATATATTTTCCATAACTTTTTGATTGATGTGACCCAACCTCCAGTGGCACATGTTGTTCTCTTCTTCAACTATCATGTAGCAAATTTTCTCTTTACTATAAACCTAATATAAGTTTCCATTTGTCATGAATCCCTTCATTAGAGAATTCATTGTTCTTCCTTTTATAGTGAACCTCTTTTGATTTAATGTCACATTATGTTCAGATTCATAGAACTTTATCACACTTAGGAGGTTGTGATGCAACCCATCCACATAAAGAACATTGGTCTTCTTGATCTAACCATTGGACAATTCAATACTTCTATTTCCTTTGATCGTCAAAGAACCATAATTACCGAGTATCACTAATCTATCAATCTTCTTCAAGATATTTTTTAATAGGATAATATTTTCTATCATATATGATTAGAATCCAATATCAATAATCTAAGTGTTTTTGTTCTTGGTATCTTTGAGAGATACATCGATAAGCTTTGATTTTTCAGTTTTCTTCTATTCCTTCCATGAAATATTAGATTGAGTGATGAATAAATATGTACTTTCATATCTCTGTTCCATGTGATCAGGTTATTCATACTCATATTATTCTTCTAGTGATTTTTTTTAGAGTACCACCGTCTAAGTGGTGAGTTTTGACTTGTCTCAGGGTTATTTACAAAATGTTCCTACCAATCCTCTACCTACAATAAACTACTTTATAAACAATGTTATAACAATTAAAATAATATCCATATAAAATGTTTCTTCTATAAGAATTAGGATATTAATTAGTCATCCTTTATTGACTTCCTTTCTCTTCCCCATTCAAATATGTCCTTGCCTCTTCACAGTATGACATGAAATGTCCTAGGTTTCAAAAAAATTGACATTTCATGAGTGGAAATGTCTTCTCCCTTATATTACTCCTCCTTTAAACTTCCTTAGGAGTATATTATGACTTTATATAACCTTGGGAAACTTGAGGATAGTTTGCAGTCCACCATTCAATTATATTTGAGACTTTCTTTGATTGGACATTCAGTGACTTTGTTATATGTCTGACATTCAGAATTCCTTAATTTTGGCCCATTTTACTTCAAAAATTCAATGTTTCAGCATGAAAACAAATTCCTATGTTTTCTATTCATGAGGGTTTTTTATCATTCAGAGTCTTTTCAAATCTACCAACCCATGTTTAGCTCTATCTAGCATCTCGACATCTGATAATTTTTCAAAATGAATTTTTATCATTATTTCTATTGGGCATGATTCACTTTAATGTTTACTCGTAAGAGTAACAACATCTTCTTAAATTACCTAAATAGTTTGGGAAATCTCCTCCAGTATGAAGGTAAGTTCATTAATGATTTTTTATGTTCTTTAGTTCTATAAATTATTTCAACTATATCTGTAAACCCTTCAAAATTTGACAAACGTTTCATCACTACTTTCTCAAGTTGATCAGTTTTAGCTTCCAGTATATCAACATATTTTAACGACTCTTCCAAAATTCCTTCCTACTTTTTTTATCCCTTGAAGTGATTCATAATATTACCATTAGCATCATTAAGTTTCAACTTGAGATCGACATCAGTGGTCAACTGATTTTATCTATAATTATCTCTTGATGGTTTGGATTTCTCAAGGGTATCCATAATTGATGCATGGGTTATAGAATTAAATATGTGTTATTATTACTCAAATAATTCATTATCATCATCTTGTTATTCATATCCAAAAAAACATTTCATTTTAGTTTATAATGAAATGTGCAGTCTCCATATTTTGAAAACATTTTCTGAGGGTTTTTCATGTCTACAACGTAACTTTCTTCATCATCAAAGTTTAATTTTCACCAATAGGAAATGTTACAAAATATTCAACAACAAAATAAAGCTAGAGGTGACATTCCTTAAAAATTAACTTTTACCTTATTGAATTTATTAGCAATGATATAAATGATTTATTATTATTCTTTATCATCATTAATACTATCTCCTGAAATTTCATGTTTGTTCATGGATTCGATTTCCATTTTCTTGATTACCTGAGTCATTGGATCTTCTAGTTTGAATCTCTTCCCATATGCTTCTAGGATGCTAAAATGATCAACTAGAGAATTTCTAGAAAGATCCCTTTCCTCAAGGATTGAATCATTTTAATTGTAATGAGGTGGATGACTTCTCAATATTTTCTTTACAATATCAGTTTCTTTGATTTCATCACCAATTCCTTGCATTTCTCCAACAACATAAGTATTTAGATTAATAAAGGTATCTAAATTATCATTAGGATTCATATTCATATCATCAAACATATTATAATAAACTTATAGTTTCACTTACTTCGTTTTGTTGTCACCTTCATAAATATTATATAGTGTTTCCAAAATAAAACTTGATGACATAAAAATCATCACTTTTAGTTATATCTGATCAGAAAGAGCTACAGTGAGGGCCTACTATGCTTTAGAATCTACATGAAACATTTTCTTGTATGCATCAGTCATATACATCATAGTTGGATCATTTAACTATATTTCTTGTGTAGTGGAAAACATGACTTCCATTCTAAGAGATATAAGATGATATCTCATCATATTCTTCCAGATATTAATGTTGCTTCCATCAAAGAGGAGGACTCACCTTCCATTTATTGTATTCTTCATGGTATAAATAAATGAAATATTTTATGCTAGAAATATTTAACCTTCTATACCACTTGAAGGTCCCCAAAACACCCAGAGATGGGAGGGGTGAATCATATTGGAAAATTTTTATTTTAAAGTGATATATCTTGTTCCCACACTAGTAGGAACCAGTTAAACCCTTTTGACGAGAAAGTGGATAAAACAAATAATGACAATAAAAGTTAAGACACAATAATTTTACTTAGTTCACCACTAAGGGATACATCCAAGTATCATATGCAGACAGGTTGTCAGTTAGACTGAAGTACCCTAATCATTAATAGTTATAGTGTACAAAAGATTATCTCAGTCACTCTATGTTAGGTACTCTGCTATTATAAGGTTTTTGGTATAGAAAACTATGTCCCTCATATCACTTCCATTGAATCCCACATGATCACTGTGTTGAAAAGAATATGAACTCACATTATCATATAAAAGGTCACTTCAATGGACTTTCATTAAATCATTCACCTTCAACTATAGATAGATTCTCTGTTAAAGTCACATTATAACCTGTATGTGTAATTATTTCATTCTCACACTGTCTTTTTGTGAACTTTTACTCCACAAACTGGAATGTTTATCTACATATTTTTGTCCTTACTCCACATAATGGGATCCTTACTCCATATATAGGGCTCCACCACTGACCTCTTGTGCTTCATGGACCACTCTTCCTCTATGAACCATCCCAACTCTACAAACATTCTTGGATTATGCATATTTTTTCTCCTCTTTGGACCACCTTCCATCCATAGACTGTTATTCTCCATGTACTACAAGATCAACGTATACTGATTTCTTCCTATATGTACTGCCTCCCCTACATGTACATGTCTTCCCACAGACCACTTGAAACTTGACCAAATTTCTCCAAATCTTTTATCAAAAACACCTTCACATGGTTTCCTTCCCGCAAACCACTATAGACCTCACTAAAAACCTCCCAGTTCTTGAAAACCACATTATCTCAAACGAATTAATAGTATATTTTTTATTATATAGCAAAATAATTTCATATAATTTACTAAACTGAGAATTTACAAATCTTTTATACGGCTCCACCTTTACTACATACCATACATATCCCACAAACCATATTCTATATTCAGTCTGTGTACCTCCATTCACCCTATGAAATGGAATAAATAGTCACATCATCTTCACTAATGAAACCCTTTAGAACATCCCAAAACACTGCCTCATTTTCTTAAATGAAATTCCATCCTCTGAATCATTTTCCATCCATAAACAAGAAGCCTTCCCGCGAACCTCCTTCTCTCCATGGACCATTCCTCTTACAAGGTCTGATACCATTTTTGGCTCCATGAACCATTACCTCTACATGTTTTATGGTTTTTCATTCCATGTACCATATTTTTGTATCTGAAAACCATTCCTAGAAATCCCATTCTATGTACTTTCTCTATAGAAAACATTCCTTTTCTAGAAACGTACTCCCGATTTAGGGGTCCAAAATTTTGGCAAACAATGGGAAGTTATTATATCTTAAACACCTAATTTAGCTTGTATTGTAATATCACATGACTTTCAATCCCCTTGATCAACCAAAAGTGGAATATCATCAAACACAAACCATACAACATTTCTAGAAGATAACATCCTTGTTTCCCAAAAACTTGAGTGTAGGGTTCCTATAACCTAAAACTGTATTACCTTTTTTGGAATATAACCAGGTTTCTCACTTGTTTTTATTTTCAACGAATACAAGACATTATGTTAAATGGTTTTCATGCCTTCTTATTTATATAAAATAATTTTTATAAATTCTTTATTTAATGAATTGTAAAAAGTATCATTCATGAATAGAACCTTTGTTTTAGAAATGTTCCATCAATTGATATGTGAAGCTTCTGTTTAAATGTATTTCCATATTTTGAAAAGTATTTTCATATATTAAAATATAAAAATGAATTATATTAATTATTATTATAAAATTCCAATCCTATTTGTTTTAAATTGAATGAACTTTATTTAGATAACTTAATATTGTAATTTTTTATGGAATCCTTGGTGGGAATCTTCAAGGATTTTTTGCTGACACCCTACATAATCCTTCGAGTGTTTATTGACTACCTCCTTCCAGGTTTGAGAAGGGTTAAAGCACTACTTGGAGGAGGTTCTAGATGTTGATCCATGGACATGGTGAGTTTAATCCCTTGGTAAGTTGTATGTTTTGTCCTTTTTTCTAGTAATTCACTATAGTACATTCGGTTCTTATGCATTTTTTGACTTCTAGTATAGTTCTCCCAGTTCGGTTTCTTTTGTATGAATTAATTAATTGTCTCTTTTACTTCTAAATTGTTAATGGAGAATATAATTACCACATTCATTTTTATGATGTTAGGTTCTAGTATATGAACCATTGGGATCAGGAATATCCTTTGAGCTATATCAGGACCAACTCTATTATAGGGTTACCAGGGAACCCGGGTTGGTTCAAAATAAAGTTGTATCAGAGCTCATGGTGGATCATCTTGCATTGATATTGATAGCATTTTGAAATCATATTGGGACATAACAAGGAGTTATGATTGATTTTAAGTCCATCTCTCACTACAAAGAACCTTATATCTCTATGTGTAGTTAGGGAATGAAGTATTAAGGATTAAATCTAGTATTTTCAATACATTGTATTGATATATATTGAAATCTAAATCATCATTGTCTATATGTTGGGATTTTTTCTCCTTGTTTATATGCTTGAGTGATTATTATATGTCTTATTTGTTATCTACTAATTTTTTGTAGCATCATGACTCTGAAAAGACATGACAATTAGATATAGTAGGAATTTTTTGTTTAACCAGAGTGAGTGAATCCCCCTGAAGATCCGAATATAGTAGAGGTGAGTGTGTGCACTATCCATGCTCTGGTATAGGCATCACCTCCAGTTCCCATTTAGGTTCCAATTATGGAACTACATAGGGATATTCTAAAAAAATTCCCAAGAGTTTCTTTTCAAGAATATGGCACAATTAAAAGGCTCAAATGATCTATAAGAGGATATAGAATAGATCTGATAAATTTAGAATTTTTTCATGTTCTTGGACACACACAATGAAATCAACATGAAGTGTGGAACCTTTATGTTGGAAGGGATGTGAAAGATATTGTGGAACACGATGGTGGTGACAAAGAAACATGAGGAATTAGTGTGACAAAACTTCATGGTTATTTTCATTGCAATGTTTTATTCATATTTTATGCTATTGGAAAATGATATATAGTTTTTAAAACATGGTCAGCTTGATAAGACTATGATAAAATATAAAAATAATTTTTTTGAGTTTGTGTAGTTTTACCTAGAGATGGAATTAAATGAGAAGATGTTGGCTCGAAATTTCTAGTTGGTAATTTGACAGGAAAATCATTCATAGGTATTATTTATAAATATTCTTTATTATGATGATATACTAGATAGATCAGTGATCTTTGAGAAGGGCATAGCTGGAAAGTCAGGGATATCAGTAGTTTCCTTCTCTCTTAGCGATAGTATGAATTACTCTATGGGAAAGGGGATGAATGATGATTCTCATGGTGGTTCTCAATAGTAGGATGTTTTTAAGAACCCATAAATTCTTTTCATATATTTTTTTCCTTTTCTGGTCTTTTTTTGAGAAAAAGAGTAGAATCTAGAAATTTTCTAAGTACACGTCGTGTACTTTATAAGTACATGCTGTGTACTTTGATGTCGCTTGAGGCCGTGTGTTGGTTGTGTCATGGCCACACACACGGCCATGTACGGGTGATGTGGAGGCCGCTTAATGCGGAGTAAGGAACAACCTAGTACACGCCATGTACTCCAAAAGTACATGTTGTGTACTTTCTTTTTTTTCTTTAAATGGTCTGGGGCTGCGTCTTAACCCCCAAAACACCTTATTCTATTGATACTTCGACCGAAGGTGAGGGTATGACCACATATCTTCTCCGAGCAGCCGATTCGTCACTAATTATCCGAATCGAATGCTTTCGGTTGCAATATAATCGCAGTTGTGAGTTCTTTTTCTTTCTTTCGCCACGTTTCCTGATTCATTATCATATGAGAGTTATCTGAGGTTTAACGTTTTAGACTTTTTTCAGATCTATTCCATTCTAGGGCAATTCACGGGATGAGGTTCAAGTTTATCGATATCTTAGGGTCGAGGTAGGTGGTTTTTTTCCTTCTGTTGAATGTCTTTGAGTTTTTGTTCAAATGTTCCAGATACGCATGTATCAGAAATCTTATGTTAGGTTTTTGATCCTGCATTATTATCTTCTATAGACTGCTTGTGTGATTGTGGATGTTAGATGAATAATGATTTCTTATTAGCATGTTTGAGGATTACCCCAGGGGTGTTTCCCTTGTTTTGGCTATTTATCGTTGTTTGGCTTGGGTTTCCTGTGAGGTAGAACTTTTTTCATTGATTTCCTACCTTGATATTATTAATTGCTTGTATTTCCTAATATTTATATTCTTTTGATACATTGTAGCTATTATCCAAGTAGTTGTTTAATTTACTTAGGGCTACTAATAGTCTATTACGCACGACTGGACTACTCAGGTTTGTGTGAACCTAGTGTGGTAGACTAAAGAGGGAATTGACGATTAAGGGATTCCTTAGAGAGTCAGCTATAATTTAGTATCATTCGCATGACCTATGGGAATTGGACATTGTGCTTCCTCAGAGTGTCCTTAGTTACATAACGAGACTACATGGGGAATTATACGTAAGTGCTTCCTCAGAGAGTTTTTAGCTATTGTTGTAAGACCATATGGGAATTGACAGTGAGAGCTTCCGAGAGTGTATGTTCCATGTGTGATTACGTGACTAGAGGGGTCTTCCAGTGTGAGCCACCCAGAGAGTTAGTGTGAATATTGTTTGGTTGGTTGTGATGAGTCCAGAAAGCCAAAGAACAAGCTTTGGATTTTTACTGCTTGTGTTTAGGTAGTCTATTGAGATACATGTTGTGTTACATGCTATGACTTGGGAATATATAGATGTTTTATAGATTCCTTGGTTGATAATTAAATGATTAAATTAAATTAATAAAGAAATGTAAATGGAGATTTTTAGGATTATTTACTTTAGTGTGCTCTTCTTTCTCTGCTGCATTTATTTCCTTTACTTTTGTAATATTGCTCATTGGCAGTAGGGAACAGATCATGTGGTGGTTGCCTACTGGGATTAGTGTCACACCCTGTTTGGGTCCTACTTTTCGGCCTAAACATTTTATATGGTTGAAGTTGTGGATAGGGATTATGGCCCTTCTACTTCAGGTACATGATTACTGGTTGGAGATAGAGAGCATATGACTGAGCTTAGGCTTGTGATGTTGCTGGAGTGGTTGTTTACTTTTAGTACATTTATTCTCAATTGTATTTCAACATGTTGTTGTGTTTTCTACTTTCCTTAGATACTTGTACATGCTGCATCATTATCATCATTATTATATTTTCATTTCTTCCGCTATTTAGTTTTTGTTGTTATATGATGTTTACTACTTCTGTTATTGACTCTTATTTATTATTCATTGTATACCTTACCAAATGAAGGCATTGTTTCCCCAATGACTCACCGAGTCCATCGCTGCTAGTCGGCAGCCTCTAGAATTTGGTGAAATGTGCTTGAGTTCATGTGGTGAACCGGGTACGGGGCACCAGTTCAGTGGCTCCGGATTTGGTTCGTTACAAAGTTTTATCAGAGGAGGTTCCTTTTCATTTCGGTTGAATTACTATTTAGATACATTAGATAGGGATAGGACGATATAGGTAAATGGTAAATAGTTGTGCCAGGGAGTTCTAGAACCCATGTATAGGGAAAAATCCAGGTTACCTCAGATATTACAATTTTTGAGTTGTTGAAATGTTATAGTTTAATTGATTTCACAGTTGAGTGGTGCACTTGATTTGTGATGTTACTGTTTATATGATTATGGTTCTATTTAATTGGAACCCGATGTGATGAGGGTATGCCATCTCATGCATCATATAGGAAATTGTTATAAAATCACATGTGTTGAATTTTTCCATGCCATCTAGATTTAATTAGAAGTTTCATGATGTTGTGATAGAAATTGTGATAGACTATGCATGCTGTTGTGATAGCTGTTGTTATATAATACCTGCTATGTTGATAGGGTATCATTTGATAGGAGATTCCTTATTATGGAGGCCAAAATTTGTTCTTAGAGGTGTTATGGGACCTCGAGTATCGGAATTTTGTGGATCGTGAATTTATTATACAGTTTACTTGTTATATGCATTATTATGATGCCATGCATTGATTCGCGGGGAGTATGGGCCCTCATGGATCGAAATTTGGCTCGTTAATGCTGATTTTTCTGTGTTTTCTGGGCTCCGGAGCATTTTCTGAGTCTACTATTTCAAAAAACCTAGAATACACAGTGTGTAATTTATGGTTACATGTTGTTTAGTCTATAGCTGTGTCACTGACCGTGCGAGAAAGGACACAGGGTTGTGGAAAATATTATAAGAGCATGCTATTCACTAGTTTAGTATGCTATGTAGTATGAAATAGGTACCCGATTGTGTCACGCGCGACACGATTTGTGTTATCTTTTCACATACACACTGTGTTTGAATTTTACACACTGTGTAGTTTGATCTACGTACCTGGCCATGTCACGAACAACACGGGTCAGTGTTATCCTTTCTCATACACGACGTGTTCGACTGAAACACGTCGTGTAGTGTCAGCCATGTAACCATCCGTGTAGCTAACCACACGATCTGCTAGGACCTCTTCATACCTTCCGTGTCCTATTGAAACATGCAGTGTAGTGTGATCAGGGCACACAGGTCATGCCACTAACACACGGGCCAGGTAAATCTTGTTTAGTACACGTCGTGTGTTCCTTGAACACGTCGTCTAGTGTTGTATTAGGAGATCCGTGTGGATTAACTATGTAAAAGGACATGGTAAAGGAAGAGAACTCAAGTACACGTCGTGTGTTGGGACAACACGCCGTGCATTTGGGGTGTTACACGACCAGTTGGGTAGGAGTACATGCCCATGTAAATGACATAAGAGAACACACCGTGTAGTCTTTATACATGTCGTGCAGTCATGTTTTGTGTCTTTTGAATTCTTCTTTCCCCTATTACCTTCTTGTGCTCCTAGTTTTCAGTTTCTGGTAATGTGATCTAAATTTCGGTTTTGACATTGCAGAGTCATTGCATCGAGATTTCCTCCTGTTGCACATCAGGAACTAGGAAGTAACCATATGCCTGATATAAAAGATCAGGGACTACTAGTAGTTCCATCTATCATTCTGAACATTGAACCTGCAGTGATTCCAGACACTGGCACTGATGCTTAGTTCAGAGAGGGTTTCATTAGATTTATGCAGACCTTCCAAAGAGCTCGACATCCTTCCTCATCTATGGTAGAGCTGATGTGGGTTTTTCAGTAGTAGCATCCTCCCATGTTCACATGAGATAGAGTGTCGCAGGCTGCGGAGTCATGGATAGAAGCCATGATATCCATATTCGATCCCCTGGAAATTCCTCTATAGAGGAGAGTGAAGCTCGCGACTTATATGCTGTGAGATTTCTCCAAAAGATGGTGGGATGTGGTTTCGTAGGTAGGGAGCCAACATGTTATGGATTGGGATGAGTTTCAGCGTACGTTCTACGACATTTTCTACCCAACGACACTGAGGGCTAACAGAGCCAGAGAGTTCATGAACCTACAATAGGGTACTCTCATAGTTATGTATTATTCCTCTCTCTTCACAAATTTATGGAATTTCAATCCCGTTCTGGGGAACGACGAGCTATTTTTAGTGAGGTAGTTTGAGGAAGGCCTCAGACTAGAAATCATATCACAAGTGAACTTATTTTAATTGACTTCTATTACCCTAATAGTCAACCAGGATCTTATCACGGAGAGAAATATGAGAGAGACTGGAGCTATAGACCAGGGTGGTTCAGTATCTAGGGTTGTTTCATTTCAGATAGACAGTAGGAAGCACCACCGAGAGTCCACACGAGGTGACTCGAGGAAGCGAAACATTCCTTCTGGTTGATGGGATCGTCCTTATGGAAACCAAGTGGTGTGATATCAGTGTGGAAAAAGTGGTAATAAGAAGCCTCGGTGCCAGAGAGACCCAGTGGAGTGCTGATCTTGTGGAAATATCGGTCATTTGAAGTGTCTCTGCAGGGTTCTCATGTTAGCGGCTAGTGGAGGGGGATTAGTATCGACTCTGCATACATGAGTAGGATTACCAGTTCTACTGCAGACTGTGGGCTAGAGTTCATCATGTCTTTCAGCCCAGGTTAGAGGTCGTGGGTGCATCATTAAGGCTTAAGGAGGGTCAGCTCAGGGATATCAGGCTGCTACACCGGGTCGCGGTGCAGGCCAGACATTTGCAGTATAGCAGATTCATCAGGAGTAGGATCATGGACCTTCGACATTTTGAGGTACGATTTTAGTAGCCTCAGTTTTATCCTCTGCACTTTTCGATACGAGAGCTTCTCATAGCTTTATTTCTGCGCATACTGTGGAAATCCGTAGACTTAGTGTTTATACTTTGCAGGACATGTTGACACTAGACAAACTATTGGGAACTAGAATAAATAGTGTACATTAGTGCAAGGAGTTCCCTCTAGAGGTGGCTGGGTATCACTTTCTATGAGAACTCTATGTCCTAGAGAAGAAAAGCTATGATGTCATTCTCAGAATGGACTGGCTCATTCCCTTCAAGCAGTCATCGATTGTTATCCCCACTGGGTGAGTTTCACATCATCAGAGGGAGGATCTTTATTTTCATAATGGTGAGTGGGATGTCTAGGCTAGTAGAGCAGGACCAGAGCATCAGGGGCTAGGCAGAGTTATAGGTCAGATTTCCAGTATGTACCTGGATGACAAGGGGACTTCACAGATAGACTTTCCTCCAGTGGTGAATTGTTTCAGGGATGTCTTTCCAGAGTACTTTTAAGGTTTTCCTATGGATCCTGAGGTACAATTTTTTGTTGAGCTTGTTCGAGGAGCAGAACCAGTGTCCATTCCTCCTTATAGGATTGCCACACTAGAGTTGCAGGAGATCATGAAGAAGTTGGAAGAGTTGCAGGAAAAGGGTTTCATCTGACCATGTTCTTCTCCTTGGGGTTCGCCTATCCTGTTTATGAAGAAGGAAGACGTCACCCTTAGACTTTGTGTGGATTATCGGAAGCTGAACCAGTTGGAGGTCAAGAACCAATATCTATTTCCATGGATGGATGTTCTCTTTGATCAACATGGAGGAGACCGAGTGTTCTCATATATCGACTTGAGATCCATCTATTATCAGTTACATGTCAGACCATCGGATATACCTCTTACAGCCTTTCAGAGCATGTATGATCTATATGAGTATTTGGTTATGCCGTTCAGTCTCACGAAAGCGCTAGTAGTTTTCATGGAACTGATGAACAGAGTGTTCCATCCATACATGGATTCCATCATGGTGGTTTTCATGGACAATATCATGGTGTACTCTCACAGTCGACATAAAAATGCTACCCATCGTGAGATCATTTTGAGTACTCTAAGGGAGCATCAATTGTATTCTAAGATCTCAAAGTTCCACTTTTGGATGGACGAGATTCACTTACTGGGTCATGTCATCTCATATACAGGAGTATCAGTAGACCCAGAGAAGGTGAGAGCAGTAGTTACCTGGGAGCAGTCGATGAATGTCTTCGAGGGACCAAGTTTCTTAGGGGTGACTAGTTACTACAGGTGATTTATACATGACTTGTCACGCTTAGAAGCGTCGTTTATGGGCTTGACTAAGAAGGGGGTGAAGTATGTTTGGTTAGAATCCTATGATTCAGACTTTTAAGAGATGAAGGGGAGATTGACTTCAGCATCGATTCTAGTTTTTTCAGAGCCGGGAAATAGTTAAAAACTTTTCTTTGATGCATCTGGCAACGGGCTTGGAGCAGTACTTATGCAGGAGGATCATGTTGTTTTATATGGATC
Source organism: Viscum album (assembly GCA_963277665.1). Lineage (NCBI taxonomy): Eukaryota > Viridiplantae > Streptophyta > Magnoliopsida > Santalales > Viscaceae > Viscum > Viscum album. Next base: position 47,013,365 of record OY728162.1, read on the forward strand.
TCGATATTTGAGGCCACATGAGAAGAACTATCCTACGCATGACCTGGAGTTTGCTGTAGTTGTTCATGCCTTGCGTTGTTGGAGTCATTATCTTCTAGGAGAGAATTTTGTGGTATATACTGACCACAACAGCATCAATTGTATCTTCACACAGCGTGACATGAATCTGTGACAACAAAGGTGGGTTGAGTACCTACAGTCTTTTGATTTCGAGCTTTCTTACAAGACTAGGAAAGGCAATGCTGTGGAAGACGCACTGAGTAGAAGGACAAAGTTATAGGTAGTTTAGGGGGCAAGAAATGAGTCATAGCTTATGGATATATTCTCTGAATTTCATTTGGAGGTGCACAACAGACAGGGTCAGACTTTTCTTTCTTTTGTAGTTGTTCCACATACCTTTCTTGACCGAGTTCAAATTAGGTAGCTATCAGATTCTGAAGGACTAGTCCTACGGGAAAGCGTGTTAAGAGAGGACCCTCTTCTCGGGTGGACCGTAGGCAAAGGTGAGATCTTGCGTTTCCAAGGTCACATATTGGTTCTAGCAGATATACACGAGGAGAATATGTGAGACTTTCATTCCTCAGTTTGGGCAGTTCATCTTGGAATCACCAAGAGGTATCATGATCTACACCGCTAGTATTGGTGGCCAGGTATGAAGAGAGATGTTTCTTGTTTGGTCATGAGGTGTTCCACCTGCCAACAGGTGAAGGCGGAGCACCCGCGACCAACATAGATTTTCGAGGAGCTACCCATTCCTGAGTGGAAGTGGAATGATGTCACGATGGACTTCGTGGAGTGGTTACTGAGATCGCCTCGAGGGAATGACGTGGTATGGGTTGTCATTGACAGGCTGATGAAGGTTGCTCACTTCTTACTAATTAAAGAGACCTCCAGTGTTGATGAGCTTGGACGGTTGTACATCTGTGAGATTGTACGCTTTCATGTGGTTCCGAGTACTATCATATCAGATAGAGACGCCTGATTTACATCGCATTTCTGGCAAGGGCTATAGAGGGATTTGGGTGCATAAGTACATCTGAATAAAACATAACATCCCTAGATAGATGGCCAGTCGGAGCTCACAATTCAGGTGCTGGGGGACATTCTACGAGCATACATCCTTGATTTTGGAGGTTCTTGGGAGAGAAATATACCTCTAGTGGATTTTACTTACAATAATAGATTTTAAAGAAACTATTCGGATGGCACCTTACAAGGCTTTGTATGGTAGTTCGTGCTGATCACCCTTCTGTTGGCTGGAGGCGGGAAGGGCGGTTATGCTAGGATGTAATCTTGTTCAGGAGACCACTGAACAAGTGGATTTGATTCAATAAATGATGGATATTGCATAGTCTCGGAAAAAATCTTATGCTGATTATCAAAGACGACCTTTGGAGTTCAAGGTTCGAGATCAGGTTTTCCAACGTGTAACCCCTAGGTTGGGACACAAGAGGATCAACATATAGGGTAAGCATTCACCGAGATATGTTGGGCCTTTAGAGATTATGGAGAGATTCAAGAAGGTTGATTATATGTTTCAGTTACCTCAGAGGTACCCGGCTATGCACGATGACTTCCAGGTTTCTCAACTTTGATGCTATTTCTCAGACCCATCTCATATTTTTCATCCCGAGGTTGTTGAGATGAAGCAGGATGCATCATTCGAGGAGGATCCTATCAGGATTGTTGATCGTAGTGAAAGGGTACTTCATGGTCAGTCTGTTCCTCTGGTACGGGTGTTATGGAAGCACGACCGTGTACAAGATGAGACTTGGGAGAGGGAGGCCGATATGCGATCACAATGGCCAGAGTTGTTCAGGGTTCCTTCTTCGCCACCTTGTAAGGGAAATTAAGGGATGGATTTCATTAATGGGGGAAGTTTTTATGAACCCAGACATTATTTTCAGGTATGTTTTTCCATTTCTTTTCCTTTTTGGGAAAAAAATAGAATTTGGAAGTTTTCTAAGTACACATCATGTACTTTGATGCCACTTGAGGCCGTGTGCTGGCCGTGTCATGGCCACACACATGGCCATGTAGGGGTGATGTGGAGGCTGCTTAATGCAGAGTATGGAAAAGCCTAGTAGATTCCAAGTACGTTTTTTTCATTAAATAGATTGGGGTCACGTCTTAACCCCAAAACACCTTATTCTCTAGCTTCTTTGACCGAGAGCGAGGGTACGCCTACGAATGTTCTCTGAGGCACCGATCCGTCACCAGTTATCCGAATGAAACGTCGTCAGTTGCAATATAATCGCTGTGGTGAGTTCTTGGTTCTTCTTTGGCCACGTTTCCTAATTCCTTTTCTTATGAGAGTTATCTAGGATTGAACGTTTTAGAAGTTTTTGCAGGTATACTTTGTTATAGGCCGATTCATGGGATGAGGTTCAAGTATATCTATCTCCTAGGATTGAGGTAGGTGGTTTGTTTCCTTACGTTGAATGTATTTGTGTTTTTGTTCAAAAGTGTCAGATACCCATGTATCAGGTATCTCGGGTTAGGGTTTTGATCATGCATTTTTATCGGCCTTATACTACTTGTATGCTTGTGGCAATTATATGAATAATGATTTATTGTTAGAATGATTAAGGATCACACTATGGGTGTTTCCCTTGTTTTGGCTGTTTATCACTGTTTGGCCTAGGTTGCCTGTGAGGCAGACCTTTTTGCATTGATTTCCTACCTTGATACAATTGATTGCATGTATATCCTACTTTTTATATTCTTTTGATGCATTGTAGTTATTATCCAAGTAGTTTTTGAACTTACTTAGGGATGCTGACAGTCGATTACGCATGACTGGACTGCTCAAAGCTACGTGAACCTGGTGCAGTAGAATAAAGAGGGAATTGACGATTAAGGGATTCCCTAGGGAGTCAGTTATAATTTAGTATCATTCATAGGACCTACGAGAATTGGACTTTGTGCTTCCTTAGAGTGTCCTTAGTTATGTATCGAGACTACAGGGGTAATTAGACGTATGTGCTTCCTTAGTGAGTCTTTAGCTATCGTTGCAAGACCATAGGGGAATTGACAGTGAGAGCTTCCCAGAGTGTATGTGCCTTGTGTGATTACTTGACTATAGGGGTATTCCAGTGTGATCCACCACGAATGTTAGTGTGAATATTGTTTGGTTGTTTGTGACGAGTCCACCAAGAGAAAAAACAAGCTTGGGTTTTGTACTGCTTGTGTTTAGATAGTTTGTTGAGATACTTAATGTGTTACATTCTAGGCATTGGGAATATAGAGGAGTTTTCTATATTCCTTGGTTGATAATTAAATAATTAAATTAAATTAATAAATAAATTTAAATATAGATTGGTATGATTGTTTACTTTAGTGTGCTCCTATTTCTCTACTGAATTTATTTCCTTTACTTTTGCTATATTTCTCACTGATAGTAGGGAACAAATCTTGTGGTAGTTGCTTACTGGGATTAGTCTCACAGCCTGTTTGGGTCCTGCTTTTTGGCCCAAACAGGTTATATGGTAGCAGGTGTTGATAGAGACTGTGGCCCTTCTACTTCAAGTACATGATTGTTGGTTGGAGATGGAGAGCATATGACCGAGCATAGGATTGTGATAATGCTGGAGTTGTTGTTTACTTTTATTAATTTGATTCTCAGTTCTATTTCAGCACGTTTTTGTGTTTTCTACTTTCCTTATATACTTGTACATGCTGCATCATTATCATCATCATTATATATTAATTTCCTCCACTGTTTAGTTTCAGTTGTTGTATGATGTTTACTGCTTCTGCTATTGACTGTTATTTTCATTCCCTTGTATACCTTACCAAATAAGGGCATAGTTTCCCCAATGACTCATCAAATCCCTCGCTTCTAGTTGGAAGCCTCTGATATTTGGGGAAATGTGCTAGAGGTCATGTGGTGAACATGGTATGGGGCACTAGTTGAGTGGCTCTGGGTTCGGGTTGTTACATTGTTTATAAACCTTATCCACTATCTAGAATATTCCCTTTAATTTCTTTACCAATGTGAACATACAGGATATTCAATGAGGTTTTTCACTGAGGAAACCATGAATTGTGGCTCAAAAAAACACTAGGGTCACTTATAGATATTCTAACATGTATTTTCCACTCCACGTTGTAGCATGAGATCACCAACACTATCTAAAACAGAGGTTCAATTTGATATTTTATGTGTAAAAGGTTTCCATCCAAAGTCATCGAGAACAAATATTTTTTATGTTGTGGAAGATCCTCCAATGGAAGTGGATAAGGTTCATCAACTGTAAGAGGTACAATTATTATAGATTCATCATTAGTGACTTCTTTATTTAAAAATGGGACATCGTACTATTTTATTTCAACCTGTATTCTTAATCTGATAAATCTTCCTATTAATCTTTTATATTTTCAAATTGATTTTACTACACACCTTGGTACGATGATAGTGTAGGGTCTCTATATCCCATATTTTGTTTTCTCTCTATCATATGTTGATCTTACATGGACTTTTCTAGTTATAAAAGTTAATCATATTGATATAATTTTGAAGATGCATCGGATCATTGAAAATAAATCCTTGATTGATTGTTATTTTTTATGGGTATCTTTCACTATACCCAATGGGGTGTGTCTTGTCTTTCAAGGAGAATGGTACCCAAGATCTAGTAGAGTTATACATTCTTATCTGGATGTGGGGAATGTCGTAAATATGTTTCCCTTTATTCATGAGTTAGAATCATTTTGTGGCGATCTCCCTGGAGTCCTTATTGAGTTTCTAGATGTCTTTCCCTCTGACTTCTCTGGTTTACACCTGGTAAGGGATGTTGAGTTATGTATTAATTTAATTTCAGGTAATCAAATAATTTAAATCCATTATTATTATATGTAACCAGTTGAAATGAAAGAGATGAAGCCTTAGTAAGAAGATCTATAGATGAAAGGCTTTTTATGCCTGAGTGTGTCACCTTGGGTGGTGCCGATTCTGTTTCCAAAAAAAGACAATGGTTCTCTTCACCTATGTGATGATTATCAAATGATCTATCAAGTTATTGTAAAGACCACATGTCAATGACCATGGATTGATGATCTATTTGATTAGTTTAATGAGGTAAAGTGGTTCTTGAATATTGAACATTGATCCGGTTACCATTATCTATGAATTAAAGAATCCGAAATTTAGAAAACATCATTTCAGAGAAGTTATGACCACAATGAGTGCATTTTCCTGCCCTCTTGTCTAATAAATGTTCTTTCAGTTTTCATGTATTTAATGAAAAATATTTTCCATGATTATTTTAATACTTTCACAAAAGTCTTCATGGATTACATACTCATTTACTCGATGTACAATGAGGAGCATGTGCATCATCTAAGAATAGTTGTGTAGTTAATAATAAATCAATAACTTTAGGCTAGAATTACAAATTTTTTAAAAGGATTCAGAAAGTGAAATTAATGGGACACATGGTGTCTAAACATGTGATATTAGTTGATCCATGAAAGGTGAAACCTATCATGACATGGGAAAACCCACAAAATGTTTTTGAGATTCATACCTTCTTGGGAGTATATGGGTTTTATCACCAGTTTGAAAAGGACTTCTTGAGGTTGGATTCATTGATGAATGTGATATGTCATAATCATTTTGTTGATATGAAACATCTTTTTACTCATACACCAGGGTTAACTCGTCCAGAGGCTGGGTAGGGCTACGTGGTCTTTTGTGAGGTATTGATTTAAGGCTTGTGTTGTCTTCTTATGTAGGGTAATCATGTCATTACATAATGATATCATCATCTTAGGCCATTCAAGAATAATTATAATACTCATAACCTTGAACTTTTATTTTTGATGCATTCTCTTAAAATTTTAGTGGCATTACATTTAAGTAGAATGTTCTACCATGTTATCGGAACCTAAGAGCTTGAGCTATATCTTTATCAAAAAAATTAAATCCCTCTCAGATGTGTTTGGTGGAATGCCTATGGTATTTTTATTTCATAATTTCCTATACCCCAGGGAAATGGAATGTATTTTTAGATTCCCTGAGTATGAAGGATTTTACCCAATTAGTGAAAGAACCATCAGAAGAGTGGAACTTGATAGAACGTTTGTTAATGTTTCATATTGGAGTCCTAGAATGAATGGATATGGTTTACTTGCCTAGTGAACTGCTAAAACGTACTATAATCGAATTGATTCATTAGGAAAGTAACTTAATGATATGTTCTATAGAATTAGAGAATCTCTTAAATGTTGGGATACTGACACTTGTTGGTCATTATCCAAATGGGGGAATCTATGATTTCAAAACCGTTATGTGGTACCATCTTTGGTAAGAAATATACGAGGAAGGATTTCAATAGATCCTAGAGGGACGTTCATCCAGAATCCATAGAAATGTTATATGACATACAATGGTAGTTATGGTGGCTAGGTAAGATAAATGGATCACTAAGTTGGTTTCTCATTGTTATACATGCCAGTGGGTTAAGACCGAGTACTAGAAACCTTTGGGTTTTTAGCCACTTCCAGTCCATAAATGGAAGTGGGATGAGATCTTGATGGAAGTTGTGGTTGGTTTTCAACATACTAAGAGAATTAATAATTCAATATGGGATGTTATTGATCAATTTACTAAATCGGAACACTTCATACCTATTTTTGATACAACTAAAATTTAGGAGTTAGGAAATATCTATGTGAAAGAGGGTGAAACATTTCATGGAGTTATTATTCTACAGTATCTAATAGTGATCCTTGGTTCAATTATGATTCTTGGATAGGCCTTCAGCAGGAACTAGGATCTGAGGTCTGTTTCAACAATATATACCATACATAGTTGTATGGCTAGACAGAAAGAGATATATAGATTCTTTGGGATATTATTTTAACTTGTGTTCTTCACATTGGTTGGATAGGGGATGATCACTTGTGGATAGTTGAGTTTTTATTTAATTATATATACCATTCCATGATAATAATGTAACCTTTAGATTCTTTTTATCGCATGACTTATAAATATTTTTTGTGTTGGTCTGAGATTGGTGAATGTTTTTTTGTTGGACCATGCTTGGTTCATGAGATGACATCGAATATTCCATTTATATTTTAGAGAATGGTGATGGTATAGAGATGATGCTAGTCTTATGATTATCATCATAAAAATCCATTCTAGTAATAGGTAGGTGACAATGTGTTTCTAATTGTTTCACTATAGTTCGGTCATCGAAAGCTTGGGAGTCAAGGGAATATTTCTCTCCATTTTTTGGACCTTTTATGGTTGTTGAGTAGGTGGGAAAATTTTATTAACATTTTTAACTTACACCACAACTAAAATCATTATAAAACATGTCCCATGTATCTCATGTTTTAATGTATTTATCTGATCCATCCCATGATTTGAGATGGAGTGATATTGGGTATGAACCAGATTTTTTCACAACCTAACAGATAGTCCAGATAGTTGAATCTAAATACAAGGTACATAATGGGTGGATGGTACCTTTGGTTTGTGTTATATTGTAGAATAGTTATGATTATCATGATATTTGGGAGTGTGTGTAGATGAAGAGAGAGTAGTGGCCTCATATTTTTTCCCATGGAAGCTTATAAGTAGGCATCTTAGAGACATAACGTTTCTATGGTGGGGAGGTTATAACATCTATTTAGTATCATGAAATATTACTAATCCCCCTATTTTTAGTCATTAATTGGTAGATTTAGTTTGTGTTTATCTTAGTATAATGTTTAGAAATTTTGGTTGTTTCTGGGATAACACACAATTTTCCAAAACGATGCGCTCTTCTAGAGGAAACTATGCACACCATGGTAATGGAATTTCATGGTTTATGAATGGTTGTCAAACCATGAACAACCATTAGAAGAACCATTTATCCCATTTAAAATATGATAATATATTGTTTCTTTTTTTCCAGAATCATGCCCCACTGTCCATGAAACAGTGCAAATAAGTTTTTAATTAATCCATATTTGGAGGGAAAAATACTCAAATCCCTCTTTCAGGACTCAGATTGATTGGTATGAACTAATATCAGTTTATCCCATCATTGGATATCCCAAGAAGAGTTTTTTCTCCTTGTATCCTTACAGGAAGAAATTTTAATCCTTAGGAACAACCTACAATCTTGTCTTGGTTAGTTTCTTCACCCTGATCACTATCTACCACGATATCTCTTCTCCTCTATAGGGTTATATGAAACCTCTTGTTGATTTTTTTATTTAATAAAAAATATTTTGGATATAAAACAAGGTTATATTCTTGTTTTCCTAGTTCTCAAAATCATTGTTATTTATCGTCAAACCCTGATTAGGGTTTCACGTTTCAAGATCCATTAAATTCTAAGGTAGGTTGTTCTGATATGATACTCAAATTACGTTAACCCTGATTTTTTTTTAATTTCAAATTTTTTAATTAAATTAATTTTCACTATTTTGATTAAATTTCTTCCAATTCATATATTATAAGAACTCAATTCCATTTAATTAAGGTTTTTAAGAAAAATTGGTCTTTGGCATTAAATTGGAAAAACATCAACTTCAAATATATTGAATTGTTCTTGTGTAAATTTGTGAAAATTGATTTTTTATTAATTTAAATTGTGTATTTTTTGGAAATTTTTCAATTAATATTTTAAATTTAATTGTAGACAATTTATTTCAAGGAAAACTATGAAAAATCCAAATTCCATCAAATTAGGGGTTTGTTATGAAATTGACTAAATTTGTTTAAAATTTAAAATGTTGAATTTAATTGTGAAATTCAATTTCAAAATTGAATATTGAATTGATTTCAAATACCTATATTTTAAATTGGATTAAAAATTATTTTTATATAAAACATAGGGTTTTATCTTAGTAAATGTCTTTTTTTATTTGAAATCCATGCTATGTTTTTTAAATGTAAATTGGTATATTTTAAGAGAAGAATAAGATTTATTTTAAATAAGGAATTCTTGAATTATATTCCCCATTATTGTTTTTTACTAGATTACATGAATTCCTTAGTTAGTCAGTGAGTTATTTGGATGGCATTTTGGGATTTACAACATTCTAAATCATCATATCAGAACATGACATCCCTTAGTCGATGGAGATGAGACCATTTTGTATTGCGTTCCTGGGACTATGCAGGTACGTCTATGTCACAATGAATGTGGGGTAACTTCAGCCTATATCAATATTAAATTATTAGGAATATGAACATTTTCATCGCTTACATTTATTTCATATAAATATATTCCATTATTATAAATTGTTTTACATACATTATGATTTATATAAACTATTTTATATAAATGTATTTTTTAATTAATTGTGACAAGTGCCATTTGTGAAAAGAAACATTGTTTTATTGATGATCCTTTAATTATAATGTGAATCATTTTTTTAAAATATTTTCATTATTTGAAAATTATTTCTATCTTCTGAAATATAAATCATGAATTATTTGAATTATAATTATAAAATTTTAAACATTTTTTAACCCAAAGAACATTCTATGGTTAATTTAATATTGAAATATATTATGGAATCCTTGGTGAGCCTCTACTAGGTTTTTTATCTCACACCTTACCTGTTCCTTTAGCCTTTTGTAGATTATATCCTTCCAGGTTCAATCATGGGTAAAGCACCACTTGGAGGGGTTGGAGTTGTTGATCTGTGGACGTCTATAGTGGTATCCCAGTGGAGATGGGATGTTTTTCATGGTTTTTAGAACATAATTTTTTTAATTTTGAATGGAATTATTTTTTTACTTTTGGAACAGTTTTCCTAATAGAGTTTTATATGTATTCATGACTGACTTATCTCTTTTACTTCAACATTGATTGTGTAAAAACCGTTCCCATGTTCATTTTTATGATTCTAGGTGCTACAAAACAACACGTGGGGATCCAGACTTTTCTCAGGGCTATGTTAGGAGTGTCTCAGTTATCAGGATACTAGGGTTCATGGTTTGGTTCGTGAAAAAGTGTTATCAGAGCTCTAGGATTAAATTCTTTTCTTGAAGTCTATATGCATTGTAAAGTATTTTTAGGACTTATGATGTAGTTTTGATTGAGTTACTAGAATGATCTCACTGTAATGAACCTTATGTTTCTAGGGGTGGATAGGGAAATATGTCTTGAGGATTAGTTAGAGTCTTTCACTGTATTTTATTTTGTAAAATGTAAATTAAAATTTTTTTTGTATATCTACTGGGTTTAATTTCCCTTGATACACTACTTGATTGTTTTTTGTATATTCGTAGCTATATTATGATGTTCTATAGAATCATTCCTCTAAGAATACATTAAAATCATATCTAGGAGGGATATTTTGTTGAACTTCAGTGAGTGAGTCCCATTGTGGATCTAAAGATAGTACAGGTGGTTGTGTGAACTATCCAGGCTATGGGATAAAAACCACCTGCAATTCCTAGTAAATCTTCAACTATGGAACTTGAGAGTGATTTTCCAAATATTTTTTATAAAGAGTTTATTTTCAAAAACACGTCATCATTAAAAAGGTCAAATGATCCTTAAGAGGCAATGGAATGGTTGAGAGAGATTGAACAATTTTTTGGGTTCTTGGACACACCCAAAGAATTCAAAGAGAACTATTTCACCTTCATGCTAGAACTATTGACCACAAGATAGTGGTACATGATGGTGAAAGAGAAGATACATGATTGCCTAGAGTCAAAATAATTAATGGTTATTTTCACTGACATGTCCTATCATTATTTTATTTTATATTCCAAGGCTACATAGTTTTTCAAACATCAGCTGACTGAAAAGATTGTGATAGAAAAAGAAATTTGTTTTATTGGGCTTGTGTTGTTTTCCCCTAAAAAGATACCAAATTATAATATGAAGGATCAAATATTTTATTTTTAACATAGATAGTATATTCATTACCAAATTGTTTTGCTGAATATTTATTCTTATATTGATGTACCAGATAGAGCATGGATGGTCGAGATGGACCTGGTTGTAATGTTAGGGTTATCATGAGTTTCTTTCTCTCCCAATGTAAAAGTGCCTTCATCTAAGGGGAATAGAATGTATGATTTCTTTCATGGTGGTTCTTGTAAAAAGGGTTTTTATAATCCTCGTTTAGATCTAGGATAATGTCATTTAGTTTGTAACTAGTAGAAAAGTTGGGACAATCAAAGAGTGGTTTTCCTGTAACATCAAGAATAGTGGATACTACGGATGTTTGGGTCACTTTCAATTAATCTCCCATGTTTATCCCACTGTTTATAGTGGCATGGGAACATAAAAACCTTATAAAACTAGAGAACAATCATATTTATCACATGAAAAATGGTTCTTGCTATATGAATCTCAGAAAACGTTTCTTCACATAGTGGATGAGTCTCTAGAGGAATCAGATACAAGTCTATTGACTATGAGAGTTACCATTTATATAGCTTCATCATTAGTAACTAATCCTTTTAATAATGTACCATATCATTAGGTTATATCAACCATATTGTTAATTTGATAAATCAATCTATGTATCTTCTATCATGTTCAATGGATATTACTAAACCCGCTAGTAAGAAGAGGGAGAAGGGTCTCGGTAGCCTCTCTTTTGTTTTTTCTCTAGAAGATGTTGATCTTTCTTGGAGTTTTATAGTTATTTACATGAAAACTCTTGCCATCAATTCAAGGATGGATTCGATCATTGAAAATAAATTCCAAAATATTTTTTATCATCGACGTGCTTCGTTCACAACACTTGATGGTGTGTGTTGTGTCTTTCAAGGAGAATGGGACCCAAGGTTGAATATAATAATTCCTTCTTATATGGAGTTTGGGAAAGTGATACCTATGTCTTCCTTTGATCTAATGTGATAATCTTTGAGTTGTAATATCTATCCAGTACACATCATGTTTTCTAATGTGTTTTCCTCTAACTTCTCTATTTTACCACAAGTAAGGGAGGTTGAATTTTATATTGAATTAATGCCTGATACTCAAATAGTTTCTATCACATCATACCATATGGAACCATCTAAAATTTATGATCTGAAGTCCAGTTGGATAACATCTATGGGAAAGTCTCTATACACCCGAGTGTTTCACCTAGGGTGGTGCCAGTTCTCATTGCTAATAAAGCCAATAGTTTACTTCACCTATGTGTTTATTATTGAAATCTCAATTGAGTTATGGTAAATAAAATTTATCTAATAACATGGATGGATAATCAATTTGAACATTCAAAAGGGGTGAAGTGGTTATAAATGACTGACCTTTGATCTGGTTACCATCAGGTGAGAATAAAAGAATCTATCATTCTTAAAACCACCTTTTGGAGAAGGCAAGATAACAATGAGTACCTTGTCATGACCATTGGTATAACAAATTATCCTGTATTTTTCATGGATTTAGTTAATAGGATTTTCCATAAGTATATTGATACCTTCATGGTGGTCTTCATGGAAGAAATCCTCATTGAATCTAAGGTTGTGGAGGATCATGTGTGACATTTATCAACAGTTATGGAGTTTCTAAAAAAATCACTATGTTCGTTCAAAGATTCTGAAATGTTATTTTTTGATTAATGATGTATAATTATTGTTACTTTTGGAGTTTAAACCTGGGTTATCAGATGATACTTGAAAGATAAAAACTATTATGACATGGGAAAAACCATAAAATGATTTCATGATTTAATTATTCTTGGGTATAGATTTATATTTTCATCGGTTTTATAAGGACTTAATGAAGTTGGATTCTTTGATGATTTCACACGGTCAGAAGGTATTAAATTTTTAATAGAATGAAAAATGTCAGAATTATTTTATTGAGTTGAAATTCCTCTTTATGAATACACTGGTGTTGACTCTTCTAGAGGCCAGGCATGGCTATGTGGTCTTTTGTGATGCATCGATATCAAGATTCGGATGTGTTCTTATATAGGGTAATCATATCTTTTCTTATAGATATCACCATCTTATGAAACCTGAGAACAATTATCCAACCCATATCCTTGAACATACGACTATGATGAATTCCCCAAAAAAATAGAATTACCTTTATGGAGAAAAGTTTACCATTTTTATGAATACAAGACCTTGAGTTATATCTTCAGTCAAAAAAAATTTAAATCTAGGTTAGAGGAAGTTGGTGGAATACATGAAGTATTTCAATTTCTACATCATATATACCTCTAGGAAAGGGAATTTCATTATAGATACTTTGATTAGAAAAAATATGACCCATACAATGTAATAATCATAAGAAGAGTGGAAGTTAAGTGAAATGTTTTTCATAGTTTCACATTAGATTCCATGAATCATGGGTTTAGGTTATCTTGTACAATGTTAAGATAGAATCTAATCTACTCGAATTGATTCATTAGGAATAGTTTTTGGATAATTAGTTATGTTTCATTAGATACTCTCAAAATTGTGGGGAGACCATCCATGATTGTCCATTATCCAAGTAGGTAATTGTATAATTTCAAAACATTTTTTGTTCTATCATTGGTAATGAATTTTCTGATAGGTTATTTATATTGATCATAGTGGGATGTTCTCCTGATAACTGTGAAGATGTTTTTTGACAAACGGTGGTAGTACTAGTGGCCAGGTATGAGATGGGGAATCACTAAATTTGTTTCTCATTTTTTATATGATAGCAGGTTAAAGACAATCAATAGAAACCTTTTAGATTGTTTTTTCCACTTTTAATCCCTACATGGATGTGTTATGGGATCTCTCTTGAATTTTTGGTTCGTTTTTGCATACCAAGATAAAATAAAATATTTTATGGGTTGTAATCAATCTAAAGACTAAATTCACCAACTTCATACCCATTCGTGATACAAAAAATGTTAAGTGGTTTTGAAATCTCTATGTAAAAATGATTGTCCATTTTCACATATTTTTGTCTGATATAGTTTGTGATAGGGATACTTAGTTCGATTATCATTTTTTGAGTTGTCATCAAGATGCCTTGGGATCTAAGGTTCATTTGAGAATAGTATACCATTGGTAAGTGGATGGATGGATAGAATGAGAAAAATAGTATCTTGATGATATTATCACTCTTGTGTTCTAGAATTTGGTTGGGATTGGAATGATAACTTGGGGATGGTTGAGTATGTTTATAATAATAATTAGTGGTCCATGATCATAATGGATTCTTTTGAGCCTTATATGTATAGCCTTGAAAATAATTTTTGTGTTGGTTGGAGACTGGTTATAGTTCTTCGGTTTGACCAGGCTTGTTTCATGAGATTACATCAAGATATTAATTTAATTTTTAAAAGAATGGTGATGGAACAAAGATGATATAATTCTTATACTGGGTATCTTCGTAGAATTTTTGAGTTCTCATTTGGTGAACAAGTTTTCTTGATGGATTCACATCAGTTATGTCATTGATAGCCTCAGAGGAAATAGAAAATTTATCCTTGTTTTGTGAGAACTTTTTAGGTTTTTGAGTAGGTGGGGATGGTCTTTCTCCATTTATAACTTCACAATAGCTGATTTCGATACAATATGGGTTCCATGTATCTCAAATTCAAAAGCATCTATCTGATCTGACTCATGTTATGAGATGGAGTGATCTAGAGGGTGAACAGGAATTATAGACGACTGAATTGCCAGTTGGGATAGTTGATTCTGAAACCAAGGTAATTCATGCAAGGAAAACTCCTTTGTTTCATGTGCTATGACATCACAGTTCTGATCCTCATAAGATGTGGAAGTGGTTTGAACAGATGAGAGATCAGTGGACTCATATTTTTGGCAAGGAAACTTTTGAGTAGGATTTCTAGGGATAATAATTTTTATAGTGGGGAGGTTATAAAATCATGTTATTGTATTGAGTTATTATTAAACGACATATTTTTATTCATCCTTGGTTGTGTTTTTTTGGGTTTTTTTGAGATAATGTCTTAAAATTTTAAAACAATTTGGGCTAGGACACGGTTTTCAAAAACTATGCTCCCTAGTAGAGAAAATTGTGTAGCCCAAAGTAGTGTATTTTTTCATGAATGGTGCATGGATTACAAAACATGCAACCTCTTAAAAATAACTGTTTATCCCTTTTACAATAGGCACAATGAATGCATATGGTTTATCTAAATTTCTCATCTAGGTTTTTAATTAATCATAATTTTGACTAAAAATCCCAAACCCCTCGTTTAGGCCCTTGATGGGTCAGTTTGAACCTTTATAAATATTTACCATCCTTCACGTCCTCAAGAATTCTTTTTGTCCCCATGGATCCCTCATAGAAGCGACTTGATTCTTGAGGAATTCCCCTTGATCATGTATTGGATAATTCCCTCACCCCGATATCAATCTCATCCAATATATATTTTCCTATATATAATTAAAATGATCCCTATGTTGAGTTTTTTATCTAATACCCACATTGTTGGTTATAAACCTAGGTTTTACTCATATTTTACTAGTTTCTGTGAATGTTGTTCTTCATCAGAAAACCCTGATTAGGGTTTGACATTTCGAGGCCCATTGGATTTCGAGGTTAGTGATTCTTCTATTATGCCCAAATTATGTTAACCCAAAATTTAATTGTTTAATTTCAATTGTTTGAATTGAATGAAATTTTTTGGTTTTTTAAAATGGATTTTAATTTTTTTCTGGACTACCCAATTCCATTCAAATATTAGTTTTATGAGAATTTTGGTTTTGGCATGAAATTAGAAAAGCCACAATTTCCGATAAATTGGGGTGTGTATCGAAATGTTTGAAATTTTAATTATTTAATTTAACTTTTATATTTGATGGAAATTGTTTCATTTTAAATTTTTTAATTTAATTGTAGAAAAATGATTTGATGGAAAATTATGAAAAACTCCAATTCCATTGAAATGGGGGTCTGTTACGAAATTGATGGAATTTTTTTTGATAATTAAATTAATGAATTTAATTGTGAAATTTTATTATTAAATATAATGGTTAATTGATGTGAAATCTATATTTCTGAAAATGTATTAGAAATGGTTTTGATTGAAATTGTAGTGTGTTTTTTGGTCAAATGACCATTTTTTTTATTAAAAAATGCTATGATTTTAAAAAGGAATATTGTCCATTTGATATGGAGAATGGGATTAATATTATTTTAGGAATTCTTGAAATAAATTTCCCATCATTATTTTTTACTAGAGAACATGAAATCCTAAGCTAGTTTCGAAGTTATTTGGAAAGTAAATTATGTTTTACAATGTTATAGGAAAATATATCATCACATCACATCTGTTATGAGATAGAGATGAGTCATATTTTTCATGATTTCAAGGGACTTATGTACATACTTTCATGAAACATTGAGTGTGGTGTCCCTATAGCCTAGAACTATCATACATTTTTTGGTATAATGCCATATTTCTTGCTTGTTTGTATTAAAAATGAATACATGCCATTGTTATAAACTGTTTTACATGGATTATAAATTATATAATTTGTTTTAGATAAATGATTATATTTAAGCCATTTTGAAAAGTATCATTTCTGAAAAGTACCATTTTTTAGGAATATTCAATCAATTAAAATGTGAAACTTTTGTTTAAAATTATATCATCGTTTGAAATGTATTTAAATCTTCTGAAATGAAAATGATAATTTGTTTTAATTATGATTATAAAAGGAAAAACTATTTTTTTTAGTTCAAAGCACATTGTTCAGTTAATTTAATAATGGAATATGTTATGGAATATGTGGTGAGACCCTACTAGGATTTTTATCTCACACCCTACCTTGTCTTTTAGGGGTTTTTATATTATCTCCTTCCATGTTCACGTAGGGGTAAATCTACACTCATAGGTAGTTCATCCTATTCTTCTATGGACATGGTGAGTTGAATCCCTTGGGACATGGGATGTTTTTTCCTATTTTCTTGTACTTCATTAGAGTACATTGGGCTGTTATGCCTATTTGACTTCTAGTATGGGTTTCCTAGTGGCATTTCTTTTATATGAATTATTGGATTGTCTCTTCTACTTCCTCTTTGTTATTTGAAAAAATCATTCCCAGTTCAATTTGTATGATATCAGGTTCTAGTCATCGACCCATGGGGATATGGAATGCTATTTGGTCTATGTTAGGAATGTCTTGGTTATCGGGTTACCTAGGTCCTCATTTTGGTTCATGGGAACACACAAACACACACAAACACTCAATAATATCATATCAAGATAGGTATCATTGGTCACACACACATGCATACCCAATCATGGAATATCATGATAGGTCTCAGTGGTTACAAAAATGCACACACAGTCATGTCATATGAAATTGATTTATACAAGTATCACATTATTGTAATGAAGTTCCTACCAAATGTGTATTCATGCTGAAGGTCAGTGTTTTTTACTCAAATATTGTTCAGACAGAAAACAAATCCCTATAACCAACCAAAAATCACTATATGTAGATTCAAGAGATAATATCCAAGAATAAGAACATGTAAACCAATAGTATTGTTTTATAATTATCCAAAAAATATCTAATATCAGAATTGGGTCCATATGAATTTGTGAATGAAAAATAAAAATTTGGATTTCTACCTACCTTATCATTGAAACTATAAGTAACCAAATAAGATAATTTGGAATTACTAGATCTGACGAGGAAAGCCCTGATATATGTTCAAAATTTATGAAATTGGAGAATATCTATCAAGAATAAGAAAATTATAGGACAAATGATTCCTTACCTTGGAACTCCTAGGACAAACATCTCTATATCTAATGGAATTTCTCTTCGGATGGAAGGAATTTTCCAATAACCACCGTTATAGTACCTATATTCAACATACATTTTTATAAGATGAAAAATTGTTCTGTTTAGGAAGGTTTATTTTTAATATAATAATTTTGGTATTAATTAATTCTATGATCATGGTTTGGCTAAGTGATTTACTAATCTTTATGAGACTCACTACCTCGTTATGGTATTTTTATAGTATGGCTCCATAGTTTTCTAAATCAGGTGCCAACCGTGCTATTTTTTATATTCTGAGATACATGGTTACATTTGTAGTGGAAAATGTTTATCATTAGCTATGTAAAAATTGTGATCCACCCTCCTCTCAATTGAAATAGGTCACACCATTAACTAATAAAACCTGATGGTTTCCTTTAACTATGCTCAAATTGTTTTCCCATTTTAAAGGCTTCTAAACCCCTCCAAAATCATCCCTTAGCTACCTGTGACCTCACAAAAAAATAATAACATAAAAAACATTACATAATATATTAAAATAAGGAATAATAAACAAGTAAAATATTTTTCTATTACAACCCCCTCACATAAAGAAATATTCTCTTAAAAATGTATCTCTAGGGGCAATGTTTCAATAACATAGGACACTATTTCTAAACATCTAATTTTTCTTCACAAGTTTCATATTGCACATATATATGCTTCCATAAACCTTAAATTAAAGTTACCATCTTCCCTAGACACACCTTTTCATTCTAATAAAAAATCATTACTAGTCATTACTCAAAAAAGAAGCAGCCTCCAAATAAACATCTTCACTCTCAATATCATGAGAATGATCTATCTTGTACATCATAAGTTAATACATGTGGAACTCATCATATGTATCCTTATTTCAAAGAGAATGATCCAATCGGTATGCTAGTATCATAATTCATTCCATTGTATGAAAAGGTGCCACAAATCGTGGTTTTAATTTCCCATGACTTCACAACCACCAGTGTCCCAATTGAGGTGATACACACAAGAAAACTCA
Source organism: Viscum album (assembly GCA_963277665.1). Taxonomy (NCBI): domain Eukaryota; kingdom Viridiplantae; phylum Streptophyta; class Magnoliopsida; order Santalales; family Viscaceae; genus Viscum; species Viscum album. Next base: position 47,032,081 of record OY728162.1, read on the forward strand.
GCCACCAACTATAAAATCCAAAGGTCATCATTTTTATCTACATAAGAATACTTATAGCTCTTATAATTAAACAACAAATTCCTAATTAACTACACCCACTCAGATATTTATTTTAAAAAACACAGTTTCATAACTATTTTCTCAGTGGCTTCATGATAGCATAACATTGATCAATAACATTGACCATAATGAACCTCCCGAGGATCCATATATATTTTTTAACGAAAAATATTATAATTTACATACTCATTAAATGATATATGGTGATACCATAGTCCAGCAAGGTCTAACACTTATTTCCTGATAAAATATTCTAAAATATAGACCATACACTCGGAATGTATATATATGAGGGTGATATTTCAAAAACAACATCTGTTATAAACCTATATCCTTCTAAAATACTTTTCAAAATGACAACCTAATCTTGGAATCTCGATATGACATGATAGAGAAAATAACTTCATGCCTCCACACTATCTATAGAATGTACATTCAACACAAAGCATCCACAAATTGTGTTTCCTAAATGGGAAGTAAATGAGAAAACTTCGTAAGCTGGTCAATCACATCCCACACTACATACCAGCCTCTCTATATATTCAAAACCCCCATGAAAAATTCCATCATTACCAAATCCAAATTCTAAATTAGTATAGAAAGTGGTTGTAGTAAACCACTGGGTCCTTGATGTTATGGTTTGATTATGTAGAAAATGAGACTATAATAAATGAACACATATATGTCCTATTTCTTATATAGCCACCAAATATGTTGTCATATTTTGTGAACTATCTTAATTTATCCAAGATGCACCACCCATATCATGGTTTTCATGTCCCTAATAAATCCCTCTCTCATAGAAGTGGGATCTACCACTCTACCATGGTCATAAATCACAACATGCTCATCCAATTATAATCCCTAATAAATTCCATATGTTCTAATCCTTTCCCAAATCAGTAGAAATTTTTTTTAGTATCACAAATGACCTTAACTTTATCAACCAATGGAGAAGTGATGAATATGCCTGAACAATATATCACCTATCATACATTAGAAACATCCATATACCAAATTGTTAGAAGGTTTATCAACTTCCACTTTTCTTTCCATGTTTGAGATCGAAACTGATGTGTATTCCTATTAAGAGAATCTATAATAAAATAAAATTTTCCAAGGACATACTCTATATAGAAATCAAATTTCCAAAGATACTCGACCCAAATTCTATTCCCTAGATATAGGTCATGTTTGGAGAAAATGTATTTAAATATCTTATCATTCATACATAAATGAAATATTTCATCATAGAGATAATGATACCAAAATTTCAAGGCATTATACTCAACTTCTAAATCATGGTCATGTTTATGGGAGTTTTTATAGTGTTAATAGCTTCTACAATCTATAAGTAACTACATAGTAATTTTTCATCAAGGTAGTATAATAAATAACTAATTCATGGATCTCATATAATTATAATTAGGGCAGTTATCAACATTTCCTTTAGATCATTAATGAAATATTTTCCTAGTTCACTCCACTCAAACCATTACCCCATTAATGGTGAGTTTGGTCATAAGATAAAAAATTTAGGAGAAGTCTTGGATGAACCACATATAATACTTGGATAATCCAAGTAAATTGATAATCTAAAAATCATTCTTATGGTATTCCCATTATGTAATGGCATCCACATTCTTCATATCAACATAAATATATGTCTTAAAGATAACATGACTATGAAACATAAACTCTATGATCAAAAAGTGATCCTTCAAAACATTATCATAAATCCAATTCAATTGAAGTGTACTTGATAGAATCTCTAAATAAATAGTAAGAAATTCAAAATTATGTGAACAAACTAAATTTTTTTCAACAGACACCATGATAAAAGAATCCAATGATGGGTGAAAATTTGTATTCAAGATGGATATGAACACTACTGGGGTATTCATCAACTAAAAAACATCAAAAGATTATCATATAACATATATATGCTCCTAAATACCATATTAAAAATTTCAACTTCTACTACACTATATTGATGATAGCTCGATCATATATCTATTTTTATGAACCATCATCCACCCCTCAACGGATCAACAAAATCAATCCTCAAAAATCGATACGAGTTATACAATGGTCCATAATTCAATTTTTAGTAATCCATGCATAGTATTATACTATCATCTACATTATTTGAAAACCAAACTAGATCACTCTATGGGGAATTGATCAGATGGATAAACCATTTAACCTCAAGATCTTCATGTTTCATTTATGGAACATCATCATGGTATGTTCCATCCAATATGGAGAGATTGATAGAGTTTTTTAACAAGAATGAGTTTTATATCAAACATTATTCATCTATAGGGTTAGATTATTGTGAAATAATCATGAATGATTTCTGGGTAAAGGTCTATAATAGAATGAAATTTGGCTAGATTCATTACCTAATCTAATATAAGAATCAGAGTTTCCACCTAATATGTAATACTGATGATTTAAACGAGGCCAAATCCCACTAATTCTTATCAAATATATCATTATTCATTCAAGACATTATAATATCTTTGTAAAAATTCAATGTAAACCTTTATTCAATAAAATTTGATATATTCTTTATAACGAGTCAACCAATCCATTCCTAAGATCACAGTGAAACCAGTCTTCATCAAAATTAGTAATTCCTACATATGTACTATCCTAAAACCACCATATGAAATTTGTGATATCTCTGGGTACAGTCTATATTTTTTGGGGAAGTGTAATATGTTATAAAAAATCTATTAAAAGTATCAGTATAAAAAAACCTGATTATTACTCGATTTGGTATAAATTAATGGAAATATCTATAATGAAATAAGGTAGTATAGAGAATAGATGTAATAAAAACCATACCTTGAACTATTTAATTCTTCTTTACACTATTATATGAGTTTCAATCCAATGCATAGACTCTACCAACATCATATCCATGAACCTATCTCTGTGATCCATGGTTCAACGAATTCACCAAAACCTATAATGTCTGTAACTACTACTAAGGACCCCTAACATTTCCATGGCCCTAACCTCTTGTTTTTTACTAACAAAATTTATGAGGTTCATCTAGTCATGAAATTGGAGCTTATTTATTCTCGATATTCCAACATGAACCTGATCGTGATGCTCTCAAACAAAAACAATAGAGATTTCCTATTTTCCACACCCCACCGAATACCTAGGAATAATATGTGGTAGTGTTTGAACAGTTGATACTTAAAGAATTAGGCAACCCCACCAACCATAGAGGGAACTAAAGAAATCATACTCCAATTTTTCTACCTATCATATCCCTAGTTTATCTCCTCATCCAACCTTCTTTTTATCCAGATGAGTCACCCATTCCATCTCTTGAGAACCCACTGACTAGCTCTCTAAATAAAAGGAGACCCATAACATTATCCTCATATTAACCCTTATAATTTGTAAAGGAAATTTTATGAACTTTTCCCTATGTGGTAAGGGAAAAGTTCCTCACCTAGTGCCTCAACTTGGTTCATAATCCAATCTCAAACATCTAGGATTTACAACATCATTTCCTGCAAAAAGATGATAAAATACAATAAAAGATTAAAATGAGAAGAGTAATGCTCCCTAATTTTATAGCATGGATATTATAATTATTTCAAAATATATCAATCCAATATGTGTTCTATATACATGATCTATTAAACAAATGACTACTTACCACTGTTCATCCCATATTGTGTTAAAGTTTGTAGAGTCGTGGCTCACAGATGCTTGGTCAGTGCACAATGAATCAACACATGAATTTATGGTTATGAATTTTAAATATTTACATGGAATAAAAATTAACATATTGTTTCAATTATTATAAGGACGCTTTTTTTGTTCTATTTTGGTTTTATATTCACACCGTACATGTGCATCTCGGTGGATAAGTAGACTCCTTGACATGGATTTTAGATGAGGTAAGTGGACTTTCTTTGGGATGTTTTACAAGAGTAGTAGGTTTGTTAAGTTGAATAAGTGATATAATTCAAGACCTATTATAGATATTCCCCCGTATTTATGATTTAATTATTTATTTTATATATATTTTCATCATGTGGGGACCTATGAAATTTTTACTAGGTATTATTTTTAGTATTTTCATAGCATTGGTTCATGTTATTTTTTTAATTAATATGTATTTTAATGTTCTATTGATACTATAATTATTATTTCCATGATTTTATACATTTATTTTTATCCGTTTGTGAAGGTATAGTATCAAAATAGTCCTGCTTAGGTCCTCACCACTAGTATACAACCTCTTCTGTACGGTCAGGTGTGTATAAGGTCATATGAAACTTTAGTCCAAACCTGGTGATTCTGGATGGAGTGCTACTCTTTGATATATTTTATTACAACAACACTCTATGAAATAATGATTTTAGATATATATGTATATAGTTGAGGTATGAAAGATGAACTTTTGTAGAGACACCCAGGGTTCAAAAGGAGGATTGAGGTGATAATAATTAGAACAATATTGTGAATTATCAAATATAAGGATGGTAATATGGAATAGTGTAGTATTAGGGAGGCAGAAATACATTGGTGGGTAGGTGAGGACATATGTAGGATGGGAGGTAGGGACCTGGAGGAGGTTTGTGAATATGGTGAGACATGGGGTCATGGAGAGGTGGGGGAATAAAAGGGATGTTTTATGAGAGATATAATTAAGTTGTGATATGGAGGAAGGAGAGGGTGTCACGTACAGATAGAGAGAGAACATGGCAATGACATACACTAGTCATTGGGAATTGCAAAACCAATTAATCTTCCTAATGCAATACAGTGGCTGACCAGAGTCATCTCACTTGAGGAGCATCATATTTGGTTAAATCCTCAATTCTAGTTGACCTATCTAAATTATTTTTGTGTTTTAATATTATTTATGAAAATTAGTGTTATTGTTTTTTTAGAAAACAAGAAACAAATATAATTCAAATTTAGAATTAAAATATAAATAAATATACATTAAAAATGAGATTAATGGAGAAAGGTCCCCATCCTAGGGTTCGACATCACATGTTTACTCATTATATATTTATTGTATAAATCCAATTGGATAATTCGTTTAGTAAAACATCATTAATAAATTACACTCTATTTATTTATTGAGTGTGTGATTTAATATGTGTCTAGATGTAACATCCCAAGTAAGTAAAGAATTATAGATTTTTATATCTATGTCTATTTATAAATTAGATAGTGTTTTAATGAATTAAAATGAGAATAAATCCAATATTAAGCATAGAATTCTCTAATATTTTTAAAAGATTGTTTTACCACCTTTTGATAGAAACCATTTTTAAATATAGGTTTTGACAATTTTATAATCTATATTTTTCAAAATATACATATTCATTATAATTGGGACATTGAAATTTACTTAGGATAAATATTTGGTATTTTTCTAACAATGTTGATTTTTAAATGAATAGTGAAAAATACAGCATCTTACTTCAAAACTACTTTTTCATATAATTTAATTATATAGATATATTGTAATTTTAATTAGTTTTAAAGTTTAATTAGAATATATTTTTACCATTTAATCCAATGGTGGTCATGATAATTTATTTCACCTTGGAATTGGGAATAAACAAGTGCCAAAATTTTCATTGATATTGTTTCAAAAAAACCCGCTATTTCTTTTGACAATGGGAATTATTTTTAAATTATTTATTTCAATTTATGTGTTTGGTATTTAGTAAAATGGATTCCAGATTTGGAATCATAAGGTCCAAATTATTTAATTAAGACTCTTTTGTTTTTTGACATTATGAATAGTAACGACAATAATTATCTTTAATTATCGTGATTAATTAGTAATTGGGTAGTTAAGGGTAATAAAATAATATAATAATAATAAAAAATGACCCCAACAAGTGTCCTAATGCTACTGTTTGTGTCATGTCCGACCATGGGTTTCCTTGTGCCAAACGTTGGGGCCCCATGGAATCACTTTTGTGTGATAGTGACTTTTTATGTATTTATTTTTAAAGAAAGTTAAATATAAAAAAGTATGTAACACCTAAGTAAAATAATTTTAATTTTGTCTATATAGATGATCTATTGGACTATAAAAATTCATTGCAAGGCTAAAAATATTTCCTACGTCATATTATTTTTTATAAATTTTATAGATTAAATAAATTTAATTTCTTATGACACCATGATGATGCAGCGATTACCTCATTAATGAACGATTGAAATAAAATGAAACGATAATGTAATATCTAAGACATAAACTTGTCAAAAACCTATTGAATGAGTATATTTTAAACCCTTATCACCTTATCCTCTAAAAATATCAATGTGTGACCTTTAAAATCCAAAACTCAATTTAATATAAAGTAAAATTTCTTGACTTTCCAAGAGTGCCCCTCCTCCCTCTTATAAAAGGCCCCCACCACTACCTCCTTACCCACACCATTAAAGCCATTGTCTCGGCCAAACTCTGCTCATATTATCTCTCCACATCCCTCTCTTCATCCTAGAATCCTTAATTTAGGCAGAAAGATCCTCAAGAAACCCTTTTGGTTCAATCCAATTGGAGCTACCCAATATAAAGGTAATGTCTTCTCTAATGTTCATTTGTTTTATTTTTCTTCCCCAACCCCATAAAATATTTTTATTCATTTATTTTGTAAGAACACCGGTATCGTCAATATACTTGGATGTTTTTATAAGAATTATTCTAGCTACACTTACACAAACCTCGATCTAATTGTTAAAAAACATACTGTTTCTGTGGATGGTGAATTACTGCCTCACGAAGCGATGATTGTTCAATATTATTTTAAAACCTTAAATGGTGGGCAATAAGATTTAACTATATTTATATATGATATATATTATTTTTACTAATTCCTTATGATTCTGTGTTTTTCATTTATGGCATACCTTAATGGGTTCAAATATGGGTAAACGCGATATCTTCATTTTAGGAAGTGCGGACTACTGCCCCTCAAAGTGATTTGAATCGTTAATGCCATATATGGGACGTATAAAGGATTGATTTAATGATATTATATATGATATTATCCTAGAATTATAATATACCTTTATATCATTATTATTTCATTCCATTAAATATGAAATAGAAATGAAAGTAGTGATCATGCGTACGTACAACTTACTATCTCCAGGAACGGTGCATTTAATTTCTTACCTCTAAATGTTATGCAATATTATAAATTCATGTATATACTGGATATATATGATATATATTATATCTACATCATGAATATAATTCTGCATATAATGGATATTTTACCACATGAAAAACATGTAATTATAAAGAGTTTATTTTTGACTCAAGTACCAATGATCGACAAAACGACCGTTATTAACTTAAATAATTACATATTGTTCATAACATGGTAATAAGTGATATTAAAGGAATAATGAACTTGAAAAAGGTTCTTAATCAAGTAGAATTTAACTAATGTTTTTTATTCAGGAGATTAAAGAACGATCGAATCAAGTCAGACACGAGGTAAGGGACATCGTCTCAATCTCCTTTCATTGAGGAATATTTTGTTTTATACACAACTTTATTTTATACGGTGTATAAACCCCATTGTCTTTTACATTTATTCAAAAGTAATCTTCTTTAAATGTATCGTTTTACTAAACAACAAGAGGTAATGTTTTTGTCATATGTATGCGGCGACAACGAATTCTCCATCATTGTAACCATTATTTGAGTTTCGGCTTCCTCTACAAGCCATAACTATTTTTAATGAAAAATTAATACCATGTTTTACTTTTTTTTTTTTTTGGTATTGAAAATGGTTTTTATAATGTTTTTATTATATCATATTGTTTTTTATATCTTGTGAATGAAATATGGAAATGTTATGATTCCTTTATGCATGTTTTATGTGATACGATTATGTTATGGTTCTTGGGAATTGTTTATGAAGATGTGTAGTTCCATGATAAACTATGGGTGGGTGAGCCTGATATATCTCTCCAATGCATTGGGTAACGCGAAGGGGTTAAACAGTAAGGTTTCTCTGAAGATATTTAGGGAACATACTGGGATGGGTATTCCAAACGTAACCATGAGGGTTACTCCCTACGTAAGAATGTTATGAACGCCTAATTTTACCTTTATATCTTATGTTTTCAATGATTTATTCATAAATATTATGATTTCATGAGGTATGCTAATGTTCTTATGTTTTTTGAGTAAAGTATGATATCATTGATTCTTTAGTATACATGGACTATTGTTTTCATTCCGTATTTTTATATACCTTACTGAGCTTTTGATGATCATCCCATGTTTTTGAAATGTTTTTCACATGTGAAGGGAAAGGTACATAATATGATGATAGTGTCAATGAAGTGTCATGAAATAATCCATGTTTTGTTTTAAATGTGTTACCTTTGATGGGAAAAGTGAATATTGTTTTTTAATTTAACCACCTTGATTAAATGCGGAATGTAATGCATAATTTATGATCTAAATCTATAAATATCTAATCCTAAAAAGTACCTCAATGTTTAATCTTGTAATAAATCAAGATTAAGTAATGATTAAGGATGGGGCCTTATAGTTTGTATCAGAGGTTGGTTTATATAACTTTAGGAGTTATAATTCTATTAAATGATTATCTAAAAATATTTTATTAATGGTCAAATTGAAATGATATAGAATTTTATGATTAGCATGTTACTTCATCTAAGAAATGTTTGTTCAGAATGGTTTCCCGCAAAGGAAATAGGGAAGTAGTGCTAGGAAGGCATACAGAAGGAAATGACATTCCGAATCAGTATCCTGAGATGGTCGGAATTGGAACTGAATAGTTTGTTGTAGTAATGGCTCAGTTGACTCAAGCAATAAATTGTGGTGGTATCCATGAACGAGATCAGCCAGATCAACCACATAGGAACATGTCAGTGGTGGAACATTTCATAAGGCAACATCCACCATCATTTAGAAGATCATCTGACCATGTGCTAGCTGAAGGGTGGATTAAAGCACCAGATAAGATTTTTGATGTCATGGGGTGTTCAGACAATCAAAAGGTTAGTCTTGTTGTTTACCATTTGGAGGGTGAAGCAGATTAGTTATGGTCGATGGTTAAAAATATAAGGGATGCTGATGATATTGATTCTCTCGAATGAGATGAATTCAAAGGTATGTTTCTTGGGAAGTATTTTCCTAAGGCTGTTCAACATAGGATGGAAAAAAAATTCATGGAATTGAGGAAAGTGGACGACTCAGTGGATTCTTATGAAGAAAGGTTCACTCTATTGGAAAGGTATGCTCCAAATTTTATCCGAGACCTTGATAGTAAAATTAATTGTTTTTACTCAGGATTAAAGCCAAAATATCGAAGGGGTTTAGCTTATCACGAGTTCAAGAGTTATGAAAAGCTTGTTCGATGTGCTGAGAAGGTGGAAATTGAGTTTGTTGATGATAAAGTTTTCTATAACAACTAATAGAAGAAGAGACCTAGGCGGTGTGGGAAAGGGAATAATTCTTCAAAAATACCTGATGGTAAGAAAACTAAGTTTCCAATTTTTGACAAATGTGGAAAAGGCATGCTGGGGAATGTCTTATGAATTCTGGAAAGTGCTACCGATGTGGTAATATGGGACATAAGGATCGTGATTGCACGGGAAAAGATTATGGTGATGGTAAGACCAAATTTGATTTACATTTAGTGAAAATTTTCATGTGTAATGAGATGGGTAATTATGAAAATGAGTGTCAAACAAAGAGCACGAATGATGGGAAGCAATCATAATACAAGCAGAAAGGTGTAGTGAAATCTTTTTCAACTACTTCAGCATATTTTGGGCCATCAAATGAAGTGGTATCAGGTACTTTGTTTATTTTCTAAAATTATTCTAATGTGTTGTTTGATTCGGGGTCTACACATTCTTTCATCTCTGAAGAATTTTCTAGTAAATTGGGAATACCATCTCAAGAAATGACTCTTGAAATTATCGTAAAAACACTTGGGGGAAATGTTGAGCAACAAGAATTTATAAGAATCTTCATATCCTTATCCGTGGAATGAACCTACGTGAAAACCTTATTTTTTTACCTGTAGTAGAGTTTGATGTTATCCTGGGTATGGATTGGCTCTCTGTTTACCATGCTAAGATTGATTGTAGAGCTAAAGAAGTTTCATATCAGAAAGAATTTCAGTTTTTGTACAAGAATGAACCCTTAACGTTGATAACATATCAAGAGGCTGAGAAACTTGTAAAAGATGGAAATGAATGATACCTTGCAGATATTGATGAAAAAAATGGAACAGTTCAAATTAATGATGTGCCAGTGGTAAATGAGTATCCTGATGATTTTCCTGATGAGTTTCCTGGAATAATACCAGATCAGGAAGTTGAATTTACTGTTGACTTAGTTACGGATGCTCAGCCAACTTCAAAACCCCCTTATCGAATGGCTTAAATTGAACTTTTAGAGTTGAAGGAGAAATTGCAAGATTTATTAGAGAAAGGTTTCATTAGACCTAGCACATCACCATGGGGTTCTACTTTCTTATTTCATAAAAAGAATGATGGTTATATGAGACTTTTCATTGATTATAGTGCCTTGAATAACATCACTATTAAGAAAAAATATCCTTTTCCTCATATCGATGATTTGTTTGATCAGGTCTAGGGAGCTCAATATTTTTCAAAGATTGAGATGAGATCAGGGTACCATCAGTTGAAGGTAAAAGAATTAGATGTTCCGAAGACCAGTTTTCGTACATGATATGGCCATTATGAATTTGTAGTAATGCCTTTTGGGCTAACCAATGCACCTACTATATTCATGGACCTTATGAATTGAATTTTCCACGAGTTCTTGGATAATTTTGTGGTTGTTTTCATTAATGATATTTTGGTGTTTTCTAAAAGTAAAGAGGATCATGAAAGTCATTTAAGGGTTATGTTTAAAACATTAAAATAAAAGAAATTGTATGGGAAATTCAGCAAGTGTGAGTTTTGGTTGCAACAAATTTCATTCCTTGGTCACATTGTTTCTAAAGATGGGATAACTGGTGATCCTACAAAAACAAAGGTTGTTTAAGAATGGCCAAGACCCACAAATATAACTGAGATTCGTAGTTTTCTTGATTTGGAAGGCCATTACTGAAGATTTTTTAGAAATTTTTCTCGGTTATCTAGTCCAATGACTAAGATAACTCAGAAGGGTGTTGAGTTTATCTGGACAAAAGAATGTGATGATGGTTTTCAGGAATTGAAAAAAAGATTGGTGAATGCTCCAGTTTTGGCACTACCATCCAGGAATGGTGTGTTTATTATCTATAGTGATGCTTCATTGAAAGGACTTGGTTGCATCCTAATGCATAATGATCATGTAATTGTTTATGCTTCACGTAAGATGAAAATCATGAGGTAAATTACCCTTCACATGATTTAGAATTATCCACTGTTGTTTTAGCTTAAAAAATTTGGAGGCATCATTTTTATGGTGTAATGTGTGAAATATATACTGATCACAAATGTTTAAATTATATATTCACTCAAAAATAATTGAACATGAGACAGAGGAGATGGCTAGAATTAATCAATTATTATGATTATACAATTCATTACCATCCGAGAAAAGCAAATAAAGTAGGTTATGCTTTGAGTCGAAAACGTAATGCTTCATTAACAATGTTACATTTGGAATGTGATCATTTTTTTAAGGATTTGATGAAATTTGGCATAGAAGTTGGTTGTGTATGATGTTATTTTGTTTTTTTTCAGTCAGTGAAATCTTCTCTATCAGACAGAATTAAGCAAGAACAGAAGCAAGGCAGTGAGTTGGAGAAAAAGGTACAACTAGTTCAGAAGGGTAAGTTGCCTGAATTCAACATTGATAATGATTCTGTATTGAGATTTGGGAAGAGATTGTGTGTGCCTTGTTATTCACAGTTGAAGAGAGAGTTGTTATGTGAAGCTCATAGTTCTCCATTTTCAGTTCACCCAGGCAGTACTAAGATGTATAGAGATCTTCGGGTGTATTACTGGTGGGATGGAATGAAAATAGATATTGCGGATTTTACTGTGAAGCGTTCGACTTGTCAAAAGGTTAAAGAAGAGTGGCATTTACCGAAGGGGATGATTCATCCTTTTCCAGCACCAGAGTGGAAATGGGAGAATATATCCATAGACTTCATTGTGGGATTGCCGAAGACACCTCGAGGTAATAATGCAATATGGGTTATTATTGATCGCTTGACTAAATCTGCTCGTTTCCTTGCTATATGAGATATTTTCTCTAGATAAAATTTCTCGTTTGTATCTTAAAGAGATAGTTAGGTTAAATGGAGTTCCCCTCTTCATTGTATCTGATCGTGATCCACGTTTACTTCTAACTTTTGGAAAGGCCTTCAGAAGTCGTTGGGTAATGAATTAAATTTTAGTACAACCTTTCATCCTCAATAAGATGGGCATTTAGAACGAACAATTAAAAATTTGGAGGATATGCTATGTGCTTGTTCGATGGATTATCAGGGAAGTTGGGACCAACATCTTTATTTGGTTGATTTTTCTTATAATAATAGCATTCATTCTAGTATAAAAATGGCACCATTTGAGGCATTATATGGGAAGCGATGTCGAACTCCAGCTTTTTGGGATGAAGTGGGTGAAAGGAAGTTGATGGGACTAGAATTGGTAGAAGAGTTGGCAGAAAAAGTTCAGCTGATATAGAAACACATGAGAACAGCTCAGAGCAGGCAGAAAAGTTATGCGGACAATAGGACGACAGATCTCTCTTTTATGGTAGGTGATCATGTCTTCTTCAAAGTTTCACAATAGAAAAGTGTAATGCGATTTGGTAAGAATGGAAAGCTGAGTACAAGGTTCATTGGACCATATGAAATTCTGGAGATAGTTGGATCAGTTGCATACCGAGTGGATTTACCTCAGAGTTTATCTCAGGTACACAATGTTTTTCATGTTTCAATGTAATGGAAGTACATTCCAGATCCATCTCATGTTTTGAGTCCAGAGGTAGTTCAGTTGGAAGAGAACCTATCTTATGAGGAACAACCGGTCCATATTCTTGACCATAGGGAGAAAGTATTGTGGAATAATTTTATTCATCAAGTAAAGGTTTTGTTGAAAAACCACATGATTGAAGAGGTAACATGGGAATCTGAAAATGCAATGATGAATAAATTCCCCCACTTATTCTATAAGTAAATAAATTGTGGGGATGTAATTTTCGAAAGGGGGGAAGGATGTAACATCCCAAGTAAGTATAGAATAATGTATTTTCATATCTAAGTCTATTTATGAATTAGATAGTGTTTGAAAGACTTAAAATGAGAATAAATCCAATCTTAAGCATATAATTCTCTAATATTTTTAAAAGATTGTTTTACCCCCTTTTGATGGAGAACCATTTTTAAATATATCCTTTGACAATTTTATAAGCTCTATTTTTCAAAATAAACTTATTAATTATAATTGGGACATTTTAATTTACATTGTATAAATTTTTGGTATTTTTCTGACAATGTTCATTTTTTAATGAATAGTGAAAAATACTGCATTTTACTTCAAAACTGCTTTTTCATCTAATTTAATTATATAGATAGATTGTTATTTTAATTGGATTTAGTGGTTAATTATATTATATATATACCATTTAATACAATGGTGGTCATTATAATTAATTTTATTTTAGAATTAAGCATATACAAGTGCAAAACTTTTCATCGATATTGTTTCAAAAAAACACGCTATTTTTTTGACAACGAGAATTATTTTTAAATTAATTATTGAATTTTCTGTGTTCGGAATTTGGTAAAATGGATTCCATATTTGGAATCAGAAGTTATAAATTATTTAATTAAGACTCTTTTGTTTTTGGACATTATGAATAGTAACGACGGTAATTATCTTTAATTATCGTGAATAATTAGTAATCCGGTAGTTAAGGGTAATAAAATAATATCATAATAATAAAAATTGACCCCAACATGTGTTCTAATGCTACTGTTTGTGTCATGGCCGACCATGGGTCACCTTGTTCCAAAATTGGGACCCCATGGAATTACTTTTGTGTGATAGTGACTTTTTATCTTTTTATTTTTAAAGAAAGTTAAATATAAAAAAGTATGTAACACCTAAGTAAAACAATTTTTATTTTTCCTAAATAGATTATCTATTGGACTATAAAAATTAATTGGAAATCTAAAAAGATTTCCTACATCATATTATTTGTTTTATACGTTTTAGACATTAAATAAATTAAATTTTTTATGACACCATGATGATGCAGTGATTCCCTCATTAATGAACGATTTAAATAAAATGAAAAGATATTTTAATATATAAGACTTAAACTTGTCAAAAACCTATTGGATGAGTATATTTCTAACCCTAATCACATTATCCTAGAAATATATCAATGTGTGACTTTTACAATCCGAAACACGTTTTAATATAAAGAAACATTTCTTGACTTTCCAAAAGTGCCCCTCCTCACTCTTATAAAAGGCCCCCACCTATACCCCCTTAACCACACCTATGAAGACATTGACTCAGCAAAACTCTGCTCATTTTGTCTCTCCACATCCCTATCTTCATCATAAAATCCTCACCTTAGGCAGAAAGCTCATCCAGAAATCATTTTGGTTCAATCCAAGGGGAGTTACTCGATTTAAAGGTAAAGTCTTTTCTAATGTTATTTTGTTTTATTTTTCTTCTCCAACCCCCTAAACTCTTTTTATTACATTATTTTGTAACAAAACCGGTATCTTAAATATAGTAGGTTGTTTTTAGAAGAAGTATTTGAGCTATAGTTACACAAACCTCCGTCTAATGGTTAAAGAACATACTGTTTTTGTGGATGGAGAATTACTGCCTTACGAAACGATGATTGTTCAATCTTCTTTTAACACCTTTCATGGTGTCCATTAAGATTTCACTATATTTATATATGATATATATTATGTTTAATATTTCCTTATGATTATTTTTTTTTCATTTATGGTATACCTTTATGGTTTCCAATATGGATAAACGCGATATCTTCATTTTAGGAAGTGCAGACTACGGCCCCCTCAAAGTGATTTGATTCGTTAATGCCATATGTGGGATGTATAAAGGATGGACTTAATGATATTATATATGATATTATACTGGAATTATAATATACCTTTATATCATTATGATTTCATTCCATTAAATATTAAATTGAAATGAAAGTAGTGTTCATGTGTACGTACGGCTTACCGTCTCCATGAACGGTGCATTTCATTTCATACCTCTAAATGTTATTTAATATTATAAATTCATGTATATACTTTATATATATGATATATATGATATCTAAATCATGAATATAATTATGGCTATAATGGATATTTTACCACATGAACAACTTGTGATTATAAGGAGTTTATTTTTGACTCAAGTACCAATGATCGAAAAAATGACCGTTATTAACTTAAATAAATACATAGTGTTCATAACATGGTAATAAGTGATATAAAAAGAATAATGATCTTGAAATAGGTTTTTAAGAAAGTATAAATTAACTTAGATTTATTATTCAGGAGATTAAAGAATGATCGAATCAAGTCCGACACGAGGTAATGGACTTCGTCTCAATCTCCTTTCATTGAGGAATATTTTGTTTTATAGAAAACTTTCTTTTATATGGTGTATAAACCCATTTGAATTTTAAGTTTATTCAAAAGGATTCTTTTTTATACTTAGCGTTTTACTAAAAGACAAAATGGAATGTTTTTGTCGTATGTATGCAGCGACAATGACTTGTCCGCCGCTGTGACCATTATTTGAGTTTCAGCTTCCACTACAAGCCATAACATTTTTTTAATTTAAAATAAATACCATTTTTTACTTTTATTTTTTTTGGTATTGAAAATGGTTTTGATAATTTTTTTGTTATATAAATGTGCTTTTGATATCTTTTGATTGAAATGTGGAAATTTTATGCTTCCTTTATGCATGTTTTTTGAGATACGATTATGTTATGGTTATTGGGCATTGTTTATGAAGACGGGTGGTTCCATGATAAAATTAGGGTGGGTGAGCCCGATATAGCTCTCCAATTCATTGGGTAATGCAAAGTGGATACACGCTATGGTTTCTCTGAATAGATTTAGGGAATACACTGTGATGGGTATTCCAAACATAACCATGAGGGTTACTCCCTACGTAAGAATGTTATGAACACCTAAAGTTAGAATTTTGTCTTATGTTTTCTATGATTTATTCATAAATCTTATGATTTAATGAGGTATTTTAAAGTGATTATGTTTTATTAGTAAAGTATTATTTCATTTATTCCTAAGTATACATGGACTAATGTTTTCATTCTGTATTTTTATATACCTTGTTGAGCTTTTTATGATCATCCCATGTTTTTGAAATGTTTTTTCACAGGTCAAGGGAAAGGTATATGATGAGACGATAGTGTCAAGTAAGTGTCATGAAATAATCCATGTTTTGTATTAAATATATTTCTTTTGATGGGAAAAGTGAATATTGTCTTCAATGTAACCACCTTGTTTAAATGTGGAATGTAATGCATGATTTATGATCTAATTCTATAAAACTCTAAACCTAAAAATATATTCAATGTGTAATCTTGTAATAACTCAAGATTAAGTAATGTATAAGGCTGGGGCCTTATACTAGCACACCAAACCATACCTCCTTAAATAGTCAAATAAGAGAGGACCTCGACGGAGAATGATATTCCAAAAAATTCTAGAACCACTCTATACTATTTCATCCCTTATGAAAACCCAAATCCACTCCATAAAGGGTTGTTTTAAGAGAAGGGGGAAAATGAAAAATTAAGAAAAAGAAATAGAATTGTAAATAGTGTTGTGGTGGAAAACTGCCGCCCCCGTGAAATATTAATTCCCCATCACAAATAGATTAGAAACATTTGAACTAAAGAAAAACAATAAAGAACACCGTCAAGCCTCCCTCAGGGCCAAGACTTGGGTTTTAACTTTCCGTTGCAATGTGGTTATATATCACGATGGAAGGAGGGAAGAGATAGAAAGATAATTATAGTTTCAATAAATAGAGAAATGAAAGAAAAATGGAAATAAATTTAATAAAAAATTAATGTGTTACA
This sequence comes from Viscum album, assembly GCA_963277665.1. Lineage (NCBI taxonomy): Eukaryota > Viridiplantae > Streptophyta > Magnoliopsida > Santalales > Viscaceae > Viscum > Viscum album. The sequence goes on from OY728162.1 coordinate 47,049,266, forward strand.
TGTAAAAGAAAACTAAACTGATAAGAAAAAATAAGAAAAATTCCTAAATGGCCCTCAACCTCCTCTACTTAGTACCATAGATTGAAGGGGATGAGAAGGAGGGTTTTTAGAGTTAGGAACTCCTCTTCTTTTAATGTTAGAATCTATCCTTCGAACTTTGTCTCATTTTTTACCCATTAAATTGATGATTCACTCGTGGTATCATTCATAAACATTTTTTTCCATTTCCTTTTCTCTATACACTCAAAAGTTTTGCTCTTTTGGCCACTATATAAAATAGTTATGAATTTTTAACCACCTGATAAATTTTATGAGTGAAGGTTCCTTGAAGCTTCATTGAAAATTATAACATCCAATAACAACTTTAATGACATCAAAACTCCATAAAGTTAATTTTAGATACACTCATATGTGTTTTCATTCAATTATAGGTGGAATGACTTTAATTATAGGCGTGTAAGTCATGATGGGATTCTGGTGTGGCGGTGAGGTCCATGTTGTCCGCTCAGAAAAATATTCAACTTCATTGATTTTTTGAGGCCTCTATATGCTCAAATCATAACCTAGTCTGAAATGCAATGTTTAAGGAAAGAATATACATATTTCACAAAAAATAATCTCTCAATTTGGATTTATATTTTTAGATAAATTATCAAAATAACCTTGAAGTAAAAATATATGAAAAATTCATAATTAATCACTTTTCACAATTTTTATCCTTTCTATTCAATAATCCAAATCACTAATTATTTTAATAAAACAATTAAATACATTGTTTTATCATATTAAAACTGCAATAATTCTTCATTATTTGATAATATATATATATATATATATATATATATATATTAATTTTCACTAACAAATACCCCCACACATAAACCATACTTGTCCTCAAGAATAATATTTTAACCTTGAAAATCAGAGGGGTCCAATGTTATCAATATTCATATTTCAAAGAAATGTAATCAAATAAGTTTAAATTTCAAATGAAACATTGAAAAAACCCCATAAAATATCAATTTGAATTATCATTTTTCAAAGAAACAAATAATTCATGTATTTTACTTTTCCCCTCTGAAAATTTATGGATCTTCTCCCTTTAATCATTCGTGATCCTTGATTCATTATTATTAAACATTAAAAGTCATGGTTTACCTCACTTAAGAATCATTCCTCTCAACTCTCATGATACAATTCAATTAGATTTATGCTCATTTCATTACAACATTAATCTCATCCATACGCTTGTAAAAGAACTACTTTCTCGACTTTGTATAGTCAAAATGAACATAAAATCATGAGGACTTTTCAATAATGGTTCAAATGAATTTGACTCTTAAGGTGGGTAGGATTTTATGATTTAAAAATTAAAACTTATGTAGTAGGTTAATATCTTAATTTCAGTGCCTAATATCAAAAGTAAAAGTGTAATGAAGTTATCCTCTTCAATGTCGTAGCACCTACTTCCCCCAAAAATCAAAGTATGGTCATGATCAAGTACGCATAATGAATGATTTTTGTATGCTCTTTATGTTTTTTCTTTTTTTTCAAATGTTATGATTTGATCATATCTTACATCCATCACCAAACCACGTACTTTCAAAATATCATTGGTGTGGTAAAAGGTGATTTTTGGTTTTCCTAAATCAGAACTCAATTTTCTCACTTTTTTTTGGTTTTTATCATTTTTTTTCATTTTTTTAATTCAATAGGTCCAAAAAATGATGTATAATGAATTATTCAACATACATTTTTAATTCCAACAATATAACCCCCACACTTTTTCCTTAAAATGTATATCATCCCTTCCACCATGATTCCCTTCACCCCCACACTTCAATGTTAAAATATCACGGAAATACGCATAGTAGGGTAGGAATGGATAAAAATGGATTGAAACATGGATCATCTGAATAACATTCACTCAAGGTATCTATGGGATAAAATAAGGATTTATGTAGTGATGGTATTTAATGATAAGAGATTTTTAAAATATGCATCAATCATTTTAAATGTGTTTTTATAGATTCATATCATTGACATTTTCAAACACATGTTCTAGCAGGTGACATGCCCCAAGATCACTTAAGAAATTTTCTCAAGAATAAATAAGATTTACTTGGTCTAGAAATACTCTAGGTTATTAGACATATGATATTCAAAAAACACTCATGACATTATTTATAATAACAAATAAATTCACATGAATTTTTGAAATTCAATTCATGAAAAATGGTAGGGAAATTTCAATTATATAATTCAACTAATTCCATTAAATCGTGAGTCATAATTTCAATATCCTTGCTTCACATTAAAAATTAAATTTTTTATTTTACTCATTCAATATAATTAACATTGAAATCTAAAACATGGTATCACAAGTCCCTATGAAACTCATGTCTCCTACATATGTCAAGTAGAGAATAATTCAACTCTGGTCATGCAATTTTATCTTTAAATCCGAAATTATTATTTGGAACAACAATTAATGAGATTATAAGTTGAAAATTTAAGTGAAATCATTTAGGAAATACTGATTTGGTTCCAAACGACCAATTCTTGGGGATTCCTTCTTCCATCATTATCCTATAAAGAAATATTACCCAATTAATCAGAAGGATCTTCTCATTTAAGCTAAAAATGAAAAATGGGAGTGGGACACATACTGGAATAATCGAAAAAAGTAAATTGAAATTGAAATTCATAGATATAATTTAAAGATAAATCTTGGTATGATCCCCCAAGTGGTCCCTGAGTTTTTACTACCACCATTGTAAAGTACCATGTGTTATCCATAATTTGATTGTTGGTGGAACTTCTTTGACATGAACCACAACTTTTTGTTCTTCCGAGCTTTCAATTATATGGTCATGTTGAGGAGGACTCCATTGATTGAGTACACCAGATCCACCACTTTCACAATGTTGTACATCTTGCATGGGAGATTTTGGATGAAGTATGGAACCTCTTCTTTTGTTTCTACTTATGAAACCATCTTATCTTTATGTGATGGGATAATGTGGGCTTCAACTTCTTGTATTATTTTCACCTGCTCAACAACTTGGATATCTTCATGATGGGACTCCTCCAGTAGATGTTAAATATCTTCAAGGAATTATAGTCATTCCTCAATAGGTGCCTCTTTTTCCTCATCATCCTCCAAGTCATAATAATATTCTTCCCATTCGTAAAATTCAAAACATTTGTGAGTTATACTCAAATCAAATTAAATAAAATCAAATGAGATAGAGTTCATGAATGTATCATCTCCCTGAGGTGGTTTGGCCTAAATCTTTTCTTTAGTGGAGAGTTATTGTTGGAGTTTATTATCACTAGATGGAGGTATATAGTCGGGCTCCCCCATGTTGAGTTTTTATTTTACTTCATGGATGTGTTTAGTGAAATCCTAGAAATCCAGTAGTGTATCCAAATTTGAATTGAATATTTAAATGTAATTTTTGAGTTCATCAGCCTCGAACCTCAAATCACCTAGTGATATCCTTGTTTCTATTCAACATTCATTTTTGGGAACTTTATCATTAGAGCATCATCCATTCTCTGGAGGGCCTCCATAGTGTATTATGTTTCTTCTGCATGCACCTCTGAGTAATTATTCAATGGATGATAATTTGAATTTGAATACATCATGAGAAAAAGAGTTTTTTAGTTTTTTTTAAATAAAACAATGAAATATATCTAAAAAACATGAATTTTGAATATTGTTTCTGAAATAATTATTTCTCTCCATAGAAACGACACCAGGTTTGACACATGCCTGTCATACGACATGGAAAAATTGATTAACATTCCTAATGCAGCACGAAGGCTAACCAGGGTTGTATCACTTGCGGTGCATCCTAGTTGGTTCAATCATCGATTCTAGTTCACATATTCTATATTTTTTTTGTGTTTTTGTATTATTTATGAAAATGATTTTTTTGGGTTTTTTGTAAAAAAATAAATAAAAGTAATGAAAATATAGAATTTAAATCTAAATGAATATACAATAAAAATGAAATAAGGGGAGAATGGTCTCGGTCATGGCCTTCAACATTACGGGTTCATTCATTATATATTGTTTGTTTAAAATCAATTTGATAAATTTTTTAGTGAAACCTCATTAATGAATTACACTCTATTAATTTATTGATTGTGTGATTTTAGCATGCATATAGCACACCAAACCAAATTCCCTCCAATAGTCAAATAAGATTGTACCTCATCCGAGAATATTATTACAAAAAGACCTAGATACACCATATTCCTTTTAATCCCATATGAAAACCCCAACTCCACCATATAAAGGGTTTTCCTAAGATAAGGGATTGAAATGGTGAATTAAGTAAATTAAATGTAATTGGAAATAGTTTCACGGTGGACGATCATCGCACCCTTGAAATATTCTCACCTCCACCATAAATAGATTTAAAACATTTTTCATTAATGTGAATTAATAAATTACACTGTGAAGACTCCACCATGGCCAAGACTTGGGTTAGACACTTTTTATTGCAATGTGATTAGATATCAAAATGGAAATTGGGAATAGATAGAAAGATAATCAGAGTTTCAAGGAAAATAAAGATAGAAGAATAAATGGGAAACACTTTAATTAAAAATGTATTTATTACATGTAAAAGAAAACTAAAATAAAAATTAAATAAAGAAATAAAATTCATAAATGGATCTTGGACTCCTCTCCTTGGTCCCCCAGATGGTGTGGGGATGGGAAGGAATGTTTTGAGAGCTGGGAGCTCCTCTCCATTTATAGGAAGAATCCGTACTCCAAAATATGAAACATTTTTTACCCAATAAATTGATGATTCGTGTGTGATCCCCTTCTTAAATGTTGTTACCGTTTTAATTTATCATATCCTATTAAAATTTAAGATCATTTAGCCACTTTATTTTGTAGTTATAAATTTTTAATTAACTGTTACTTTTTATGGATAAAGGTTCTAGGAAACATCCTTCAAATGTATGACATACAATGGAAACTTTAATTACTTCAAAATTCACTCAAATTAATTTTATAGATAAAACAATATGTTCTAGTTCTATTACAGGGGTAATGACTTTAATTAGAGGTGTTTAAGCTGATATAGGCTTCATGTACTATGGTTGGGTCTATGCTGTCTGGTCAGAACATTATTCAACTTCATTTATATTTTAAGGCCATTATATGCTCGAATCAGCCACTGGTACATGATAACTTGTTTATGGAAATAAAATACAGATTTAAAAAAAAAATTTCTTAATTTGAATTTATATATTTTTTAAAATGACCAAAATACAATTAACATAAAAACCTATCAAAAATCTATAATTAAGAACTTTTCCCAATTTTTCTCATTTTCATTATATAATACAAATTGCCAATTATTTTAATAACCCATTTAAATACATGGGTTTTATAATTTTAAGACATCAACAATTCATCATTATTTAATTAAACAAATACACATAAATTTCCTCTATCAAATACCCCCTCATGTATACCATACCTGTCCTCAAGATTAAAATATAAAAATTGAATATCTGAGGGACCTTATGTTATGAATATTATAATTTCAATAAAATTTAATTAAACAATGATTAATTTTAAATAAAATATTAAAACCCACATAAAATATCTATTTGATTTCTCATTTTTTCAAATAAGAAAATAATTCACGTATTTTAATTTTACCCTTTGAAAATTGATGGAACGTATCCTTTAATTCATTTAAGATCCTTAATTCATTATTATTAAACATGAAAAGTCACGATTTACCTCACATAAGAGTTTTTTCTCTCATATTTCACGATAAAATTCAACTAGATTTATGCTCATATCATGAGAACATGCACCTTATCCATGAGCATGAAAAAGAACTATTGTCTCTACATTGTAAATACATAATCCATATAAAATAATGAGAATTTTCAATATTGGTTTAAAAGAATTTGAGGATTATGGTTGGTAATATTTTATGCTCTAAAAATTTAGGCTCATGTAGGAGGATAATATCTTATGTACAACGCATGATATCAAAAGTAAATGTGTAATGAAGTTATCCTCTTCAATGTAGAAACACCTACATCCCCCAAAAATAAAACTAAAGTCATGATCATGAAAATAAAATGAATGATTTGTGCACCCTCTTTGTTTTTTCCTTTTTTAAAGATATGATTAGATAAAACATTACATCTATAACCTAACCATATATGATAAAAATATCATCAGTTTTGAATACTTTGATTTTTTGTTCTCACAAATCACATCCCATTTTTCTCACAGTTTTGGTTTTTTTGTAACTTTTTTTATTTTTTTAATTCAATAGGGGAAAAATGAAGTATAATAAATGATTCTACAACCTTTTACAATTCCCAAAATAGCACCCACACTTTTTCCTTACAGTTTAGAACATCCCATCCACCATGATTCCATTCACCCCCACACATTATTTTCAAAATATCATTCAAATATCAAGAGTTGGGTGGAATGGATAAAAATGTATTAAAATATGGATCATTTTTATAAAATTCCTTTATGGTACCTACGGTTTAAAATAAAGATTTATATAAAGATGTTCATTAATTATAAGGTATTTTTAAAGGATGCAGCATTCATTTTAAATGTGTTTTTACATATTCATATATTTGGAAAGTTCAAATGAATGTTCTCATATGTGACATGTCCCAAGATCACTCAAGAAATACGATCAAGATTAAATAAGAAGTACTTGGTCTTGAAATACCCTTGGGAATGAAACATATAATACTGGACAATCACTGAAGGTGTAATTTATTATAAAAAAATCAATTCACCTAAATTTTAGAAATTAAAATCATGATTAGTTTTTGGTAAATTTCATTTACATAAAAAAACTAATCCCCATAAATCATGAGTAATCATTTCAATATCAATTCTTCACATTAAACATTCAATTTACTATTTCACTCATTAAATCTCATTAATATTGATATCTAAAACATGGATTAAGTGGATCCTTAATAAACTCATGTCTCCTAGATATGTCAAGTACAACATAATTCATGTGTGGGGATGAAATTTTATCTATAACTCTCAAATTATGATTTGGAAAAAAATTAAGGATTTTAAAAGTTAAAAATTAAAAGTGAACTCTCTTTTGAAATAATGACTTTGTCTTCTTCCACCAAATTTTGGGGCCTCCTTCTGCCATAATGATTCTATAAAAAATTACACAATTAATCTCAAGGATAATTTCATTTATCCTTAAAAAGAAATGTAATGGTGGGCCACATATATGACTATTCTAAAAATGGAAATAGAAATTGAAATTCCTAGAAAGCATTTAAAGGTAAATCATGGTATGATCCCCCATGTAGGCCCTGAATTGTTACTACCTTCGGTCGGTAGTACCATCTTTTATCCATAATCTGATGGTTGGTGGATCTTAATTGACATGAACCATGACATGTTGTTCTTCCTAGATTTTATACCTTTATTCATGTTAAGGAGGACTCCACGTATGCAGTGAAACATATCCACCCAATTTACAATGTGGTATATCCTTCATGGCGGGGGTTGGATGACGTATGGATCCTCTTCTTCTATTGTTGCTACTTGTGAAACCATATTATCTTCTAGTGCATGCTTCATGGGGGCATCAGCCTATTGTCTGATTTCCTCAGGCTCCGCAACATGGATCTCTTCTTGATGGGCTCCTCTAGGAGATGTTCAATGTCTTCATGGACATCTATGTGTTCCTTAATAGATGAATATTATTCCACATCACCCTAAAAGGCATTATAAGTGTCTTCCAATTCTGTAAACTCAAAGTAGTTGGGAGTTATAATCAAATAAGATTTAATAAAATCAAATGAGTTGGAGTTCATGAATGTATCATCTTCTGAATATGGTTCGTCTTGAATCTTTTCTTCGGTGGAGAGTGCCTCTTGGAGTTTATTATCAATGGATGGAGGTAGGTATTTGATCTTTCCCTCCTCAACTTTTTCTTCACCATCATGGATGTCTTTACTGATATCTAGGAGGACCAGTGGAACTTTCTTATTTTCCTTGAACCATTGAATCTCATTTTAGTGTTCATCGGTTGTGTCTATAAAATCAACATGTGAAATCCATGTTGATATTTCTCTTTCCTTTTGTTTTAACATTATCATTATAGCATCATCCCATATTTGGAGGGCCTCCTCGGTGTATTATGTTACTTATTCCCCCACCTGGGAGTAATTATTCGATGCATAATAATTTGAATTTGAATTCTTCATGGGAAAAATGGATATATATATTTTTTTAATGAAAATATAGAAAAATATCTAAAAAATGTGAATTTTGAAAAAGTGATATAATAACTATTTACCTCCCTGAAAATGGCGTCAGTTTTGATGCACCCCATATTATAGGGCGTAGAAAAATCAATTAAATTTCCTAATACAGCAAAGTGGCTGACCAGGGTCGTCTCACTTGAGGAGTGTCACAAATGGTTCAATAATTGATTCTATTTAACCTATTATAATTCTTTTTTTGTTTTTATATTATTTATTAAAACTATTTTTTTGGTTTTTCGTTGAAATAAGAAATTATATTAACATAAATGTATAATTTAAATCTAAATGCAGATACAGTCAAAATAAAATCTGGGGAGAAAGGTCTCAATCATAGGGTTCGACATTACAGTTTCATTCAATATATTTTTTTAGTTTAAATTAAATTAGGTAATTAATTTAGTGAATCCTCATTATGGAATTAGTCTATATTGATTTATTGAGTGTTTGATTTTAGCATGAGTTCAGCACACCAAACCACACCTCCTATAATAGTCAAATAAGAGAGCACCTCGATTAAGAATGTTAATCCTAAAAGACCCAGATCCACTTTATACAATTTAATCCCTTAAAATAACCCGAACTCCAACTTATTAAGGGTATTCCTCAGAGAATGGAGATAAAATTATTAATCAAGGAAAATAAATTGATTTGGAAATAGTTTCGTGGTGGACAACCGCCACACCCCTACAACATTCAAGCCTCCACCACAAATAGATTTACAACATTTTGAATTAAAGTGTAAGAATAAATAACATCATGAATAATCTCCCAAGGAAATGACTAAGGTTAGTAACTTTTGATTGAAATGTGAATAGAGATCACAATTAAAAGAGGGAAGAGAGAGAAAGATTATTAGATTTTCAAGACAATGAAAGATGGAAGATGAAATGGGAAATAATTTAATAAAAAATGAATATGATAAATGTAGAATAATACTAAAATAAAAATAATATAAAGAAATAAAATTCCTAAATGTCCCTTGGCCTCCTCCACTTGGTGCGATAGATGGTGTGAGGATTAGAAGAAATGTTTTGAGAGGTAGGGACTCAAATCCTTTAATAGTTAGAATATTTCTTCCAGAATATGTTTCACTTTGTCCCGATAATTGATGATTTCTATGTGGAACCCTCCATAAACGTTATTCCCATTTTATTCCTGTATCCTATCAAATTTTCAGCTCATTTTTCCAACGTATGTATTAGTTATGAATTTTTAATTAATTATTAATTTTTCTGGATGAAGGTTCCCTGAAGCTACCTTCAAAAGTATAAAATCAAATGGAAATATTAATGACTTCAAAACATTCTCAAATTAATTTTAGAGATGGACATATATGTCTTCATTATATTCTAGGAAAAATCACCTCAATTGAAGCTGTGTATGCTGATATGGTCTTCTGTTATGGTGGTGGGGTCTATTCCATCTGCCTTGAAAATTATTCGACTTCATTGATTTGTTAAGGCCTCTATATGTGTGAATCATACCATGGTCAAAAAATACAATGTTTAAGGAAATTATATAATAATTTAAACAAAAAATTAATAACTTCATTTGGATATATATGTTTTATTAAATTACCAAAATACATTTTATGTAAAAATCATTCAAAATATAGAATTAAGCACTTTTTATAATTTTGCTCATTTTCATTGTATAATCCAAATTGCCCATTTTTTTAATAAAACATTTAAATGAATTGGATTTATCATTTAAAAACATCCAAAATTAATCATTATTTGATTAAAAATAAACACATACATTTTCTCTCTCAAATACCCCCACACTTAAACCATGTTTTTCCTCAAGAATTAAATATCGACATTGAAAATGAGAGGGTCCCAATGTTAACAGTATTCAAATTTCAATGCAATATAATCCAAAAAATTAATTTCAAATCAACCATTCAAAAAAGCACATAAAATATCAATTTGATTTCTCATTTTTCAATGAAACAAAAAAATCCAGTATTTTATTTTTCCCCTTTAAAAATTGATGGAACCTCTTCGTTTATTCATTCAAGATCCACAAGTCATTATTATTAAACATTTACATTCATGATTTACCACACTTAAAAATATTATTTCTCATATCTCATGATATAATTAATGTATATTTATGCTCATATCATGATAACATGCACCTTATCCATAAGATTGTAAAAGAAATACATTCTCTACTTTGTAAAGACAAAAGGCACAAAATATCATGGGGACTTTTCAATAATGGGTCAAAAGTATCTAAGTCTTAGGGTTGTAAGGATATTATTATTTAAAAATTAAGTCTTAAGGATGAGAAAAATCTCTTAAATATAATTCATGTTATCAAAAGTAAAAGTGTAATGAAGTTATCCTCTTAAACTTAGCAAAACCTAGTTCCCCTAAAACTCAATGTAAGGTCATGATCAACTAATCAAAATGAATGATTTATGCACCCTATTGACTTTTTTATTATGATTAGATAAAAACTCACATCCTCCAGCAAACTAAAAATGATCAAAATATATTCAGACTAGAAAATGGTGATTTGTTTCCCAAATCAGAACACATTTTCAAATTTGATGTTGGGTTTTTTTGTGATTTTCTTCTGTTTTTTTATTTCAAAAGGGGAAAAATTAAGTAAAATGAATAATTCTCATACATTTTTCAATTCACACAATAGCACCCCACACTTGTTCCTTACAATGTATAACATTTTTGAAACCATGATTCCTTTCACTCCCATAATTCCTCTTTAAAATATCATGAAGATCCAAATATTATTCTTGGAATTGATAAAAATGGATTGTAAAATTGGTCATCCCTATAAAGTTCATTCATGGAATCTATGGGATAAGATAAGGATATATGTAAATGAAGAATTTAAGGATAAGGTATATAGAATCCATCCTTTTTATAACATAAAATTTCATTACATTACACAAAACTGAGGATCTTTAAGGTTTAGTGTCCTGGAAACCAGGAACATAATATATGAAAACAACATAAAACATTCTTATTAAACACTTTAAAGGCTTCTCCTTAAGTTCATCCTAGGTTCATTACTGCATCTCATAACCTGGGGCATACATAAAAAGAAAGGGTGATCAGAAGGCCCAGTAAGGGAACAAGAGAAACATTTAACATGTGAACTTAAGATACATCAACTACGTAATGAAAAAGAACTTTAAGGCATGAGAATGAAATCATGTGGAATATCATAATAAAAATAAAATTTTCATAACTTTAAGATGTGGATACATCATTAAAGATAAAAAATAATGAACATATCACTAAGGTCCATCCCCAAGGTGTCATTTGAAAATTACCAAGGTTATTCAACAAGATATCGTGAAAATTGTAATATCTAGTGGTTACATCATTACCCAATGCATTGGAGCGCTATCAGGGAACACCTTTAAATTTGACTTTATTATCATGTGAGACACATATTTCATCATCAATCATTTCATAAATAACCCATATAGAATAAAATAAATGGGTTTCATTTCATAATCATAACGTTTTAAAAACAGCTTTAAGGACATGATCTTTACGTCACTTTAAACCCACAGAAGGGGAGAGCGGGTCTCATGTATGTAAATCCCAGAATTTAAAATAGATAATTTTGATATATATGTGAATACCACTATAGAAATAAGAGCGTTGTGAATTCACTTTATTACATAAAATAATTTTGAGAAAAGAGAGAGGCATTTTGAGATGAAAATTCTACAGCATAACGGCTATGTTTCGGGGTTTTAGAAAACATTGAAAAGAGAGGGGACATTGGTAAAACAATAATAAATGACTTATAAAACAGTAGAGTGACAGAATATAAGTTATTTAAGAATATGGTAATGAAATTTGAAAATATACCATATGAAATGAAGAACATGAAAGGAAGACAAAATATGAGATTTCTCTCATGAGGATTCGGCAGCCTAACGACATCACTTAAAGCTTCCAAAAATGGATTGACGAGATCAAATAGGGTCTATCATAATATCAAAATAAATTATCAGTAAGATAGATATAGATATCATACCCCAACATAATAAAAAGGAACTCTAAAGACTTGACATGAATGTAGATCTCGAAAACGAGAAGGGTGAAATAACCCCTTAGAAATTCGGCAGCCTAACGACGCCACTTAAAATTCAACAAAAATGAATTGAAGAGATCAAATTGGGTATCTCATCATATTAACATAAAAGATCAGTATTATATATATAGAGATTATACCCCCAAAAAATAAAAATGAACATGAAATACTTGACATGGAATTAGAACTTTGAAAAAGGAGAAAGGTGAAAGAACCACTTAAAAATTCGGTAGCCTAACGACGCCACTTAAAACATCAAAATACTGTATTGAAGAGATCAAATGTGGTCTCTAATCATATGATCATAAAAGATCAGTTTGATAAATTTATAGATCATACCCCAAAATAATAAAAATGAACTTGAAATACTTTACATGAAAATAGATCTTGAAAAATGAGAAGGGAGAAAGAATCTGTTACAAAAGTTTCGGCAGCCTAACGGCGCCACTTAAAACTTCACAAAAATAAATAATGAGAGTAAGAGGGGATCTATCATTATATTAAAATAAAAAGGGAATTAATATGAGTATAATAGAATATCCTTTAACATAAGAACATGGACCATAAATGAAATGACATAAAAGAGATTACTTGAAAAGAAAGAGAGAGGTCAGATCCCTTACCTTAAAACAGAACTCTTAAAACTCAATGGTTGGGACCTTGAGGGCTTAGGGGAACCTTGGGAGGACTCCTTGGGAGGTAATGAGACCGGAAATTCATTGGGGAGAGTGGGGAGTCGAAATGGATGAGAGGATGGCTTGGTATTTATAAGGAAAATGAGGGGACAAGGCATTAATGGCCAAGGGACACCTCAAAAGTGGTTTTCTCAAAACCACGTGATCTCCCATGGTATTTCCCATGGAGTTAGGCCACTTGGGACCCCCATAAAAAAATTCATCACCTTTGGTCGACCATCCCCTAAAATATCTCATGGAAGCATCATGACACAGTTATGGTGACATTAAACATACTGAAACCCTAAAACTATATTTGTACTATTCACTGAAAATTCAACTTTCTCAGAAAGATCCCAAAATTTCACCTTAACCAAATAACAATTCTCTGATTTAAAAAATGAACTCAATTTTAAAAAACTAATTTTCTAATTATTTTTAATTTAATTTTTAAATAAATACACTATTCACCAAAAATTCATTTTTTCATAAAAATCCCCAAAAATTACCATAACATAATATCGACGCTCTGAGTTCAAAAATGAAATCCAATTTATAAAAATAATTTTCTAAATATTTTTAATTAAATTTTTAATTAAATAACACTATTCACCCGAAAAAACTAATACTTGAATAATAATATATGAAACCGTTATTTAACCATTTTATTGAATCATAGTACTTAATCAAGGTGCCTAGATTATATTAATACTTTCTTTAAGTGACATTAATAATACATTTGGTGACATTACTAATCCTAAGCATAAATCACTATTCATAATTTACTATTCATAAAAAATTACGTTGATCTTATTAGACTCTAAATTTCATACTAAACATAATTGTAGAAGACCATTTTTTGAAAATCATTACACGTTTTTAATTATTTAAGGTTTACAAAAAATTTTTTAAAATATCCTTTTTCTAAAATTCAAAAAAATATGCATACTATATTTATCCGGTAATTTGAAAATTCATAAACATCATCATAAAAAGAAATCAAAATTTTTATTTAAAACAAAGGATTACACATGGCAATTACGGTCTCCTTACATAGCCCCTTATCACACCAGCATAGGACCGAAGTGTAAGGTGTGCTAAGGTGAGAGAATCTGATGGAGGCTCAGCCAACATCGCACGAGTAGTAATTTCTATCAGTTTGAACTTCTCATGAAGGTGATTCCATTCTAACTTCACACGATGAAGTTTGGCTTGGGTTTGGTTCAGAGAAAAGCCCAGTGGTGTTACCTCCTTCCCAAGTTCTGTTAGATGGGCTTCGATTGGTCCAAGACTACTCGGTGAGGCCATAAAATCTTCTTTCTATATTAATTAACCAAGATTACTTGTATTGAGAGACAATAATCAAAACGATTAGTTTCCAGTGGTCATATTGACCAATGGTCATATAATAGTCAAAAACCCAAAGGTCTCATTTTAATTATACACATGTTATCAAATGAAACATTTTTGTTGCGTATAAAAAAAATAAAATAATACACAAAATTAGGAAAAAATATTTATTAAAAATTTCGGGTCGTTACAATATTCCCCCCTTAAGAAATTGCGTCCTCACAAATTTTAAAATTGGGTTTTGAAATTTCATTGAAAGTACCACATCAGAAAAGGAGTTAGTAAATCTATTACATTAAAATAAAGAAAGGGAAGTACAAAGGTCACCCGAGTTAGCCAACACTAGGATTCCATGTAGGAAAACATGGACATGGAGGAGAAAACAAAGGGTCAAGTTCTGAGGGAGAGTGATAGAAAACATGATTAGGATAATGTTAACCATAAGAAAATCCCAAACTTATGATTTGTGTAAACGGTCATTGATTACCTAGTAGGAAACGTAAACCAACAACGTTTTTGTTTTAAGTTCCATTTCATAATTTTGAGGAATTAATTTACTACATAGAACAAAAACATAAGAAAATATACCTACCTTCATGTAGAGTTTCATCCTTTAATAAGTCTCTACCATGAATAATCTTTTCTCCAAACGATGAGCATTCAAAAGTACTTGGTCTCATCAAAACACAAGAATCATCTTCTAGAGAATCACATAATCCAAAAAAGATTAACTATCCATTTCATCTATCTTTAAACATTATCCCAAAAATAGAAGTGGTAAGGTAAAAATACTCTTCAAAAATAAATATTCTAATAGGAAGGGAAACTAATTTTAAATATTTAAAGTTCCACGGTACTACCTAGAGTTCGTCATAGACCATTCCGTAAGTAACTATCCTTAAAATTCTTCAAAATAACCCAAACTAAGATTGAAACCCAAATACCTGAAGGACTTGATAACATAGTCTTCCAAGATAAACTTTATCATTCATCTCCAAAAAACATCAACCACTCCTAACATATTATAACCAAAGTAACTAACCTAAACATATTTTCCCAAGATAGGTCAATAATTTTCATAAGTAACCTATAATACCATAAGTTCACCTTAAATTAGTTGATTCTTCAAAATATAATTCAGCCATTACTCCTCAAAGAAAATACCGTAATAATCTATTTACCTCGATCAAATAGGGATCCCAAAATAGTGAATATCTTCCAAAATAATAATCATCTTTTAACCCCCTAATCATCTCTGTCATATTAATACGACAATAGTCACATTTTTTATCACATTGGTTGTTGGGACATGTTCTTCCATTTCCCACCATTAACTAAGAATAGAAAGTATAACTCGGGGCTTAAATACTTAACCAATAATCATGAAAAGGAACGTAAAGCATATTAGGATAAATTTTAAAAGAAAAGAATACCCTAAATTGTGATCCCCTAGGTTTCAAACTAGGTTATCCATGATCATATATTCTTATGTGAATCATTATTTTTATTTTATCTTTGTTCCTTTAATAATAGTTCATATTAAGCTTATGAATTTACCAAAGCATATCCCCCGGGAGTGTCATAACCAAGAGTGTAGCAAGGCCCATTGTTGTGTACCAGTTCCCGTTCGAGTCTATATCAAAGCGGTGTTTTCGGGTTTTACCCCTATGTACATCTATGCTAGAGCCACCTCTACCTGCTCCTATCTAGACATGGATTTATTTTCTTGGCAACCCGTTACTCAATACTCACCAAAATACCAGGAAGATTTCCTATATATAAAAATTTCTATTGGCTTATTCCTAATGTTTTCATATCCTAATTTCCACAAATAACTAAACCATCCTTTGATACCAACTATAGCATCCCGCCTTTTTAATACATAAACATTCATTACATTACACAAAACTGAGGATCTTTAAGGTTTAGTGTCTTGAAAACCAGGAACATAATACAAGAAAACAACATAAAACATTCTTCTTAAACACTTGAAAGGCTTATCCTTAAGTTCATCCTAGGTTCATTACTGCATCTCATAACCTGGGGACATACATCAAAAGAAAGGGTGAGCAGAAGGCCCAGTAAGGGAACAAGAGAAACATTTTACATTTGAACTTGAGATACATCAACTATGTCATGAAAAATAACATTAAGGCATGAGAAAGAAATCATGTGGCATATCATAATAAAAATAACATTTTTCATAACTTTAATATGTGGCTACATAATTAAACATAAAAATCATGAAAATATCACCATGGTCCATCCGAAAGGTGTCATTTGAAAATTACCATGGTTATTCACCAAGATATCGTGAAAATTGTAATCTCTAGTGGTTACATCATTACCCAATGAATTGGAGGGCTATCAGGGCGCACCCTTAAAATTTCCTTTATTATCATGTGAGCCACATATTTCATCATCAAAAATTTCATAAATAACCCATATAGCATAAAATAAATGGGTTTCATTTCATAATCCTAACGTTTTAAAAACTGCTTTAAATACATGATCTTTACGTCACTTTAAACCCACGGAAGGGGAGAGAGGGTCTAATGTATGTAAATCCCAGAATTTAAAATAGAACATTTTGATATATATATGAATACCCCTATAGAAATAATAGCTTTGATTATTCACTTTATAAAATAAACTAATTTTGAGAAAATAGAGAGGCATTTTGAGACGAAAATTCTACATCATAACGGCTATGTTTCGAGGTTTTAGAAAACATTGAAAAGAGAGGGGACATGGGTCAAACATTCATAAATGACCCATAAAACTGTAGAGGGACATAATATATAGGATTTAAGGACATGGTAATGAAATTTGAAAATATACCATATGAAATGAAGAACATGAAAGGAGGACAAAAAATAAGATTTCTCTCATGAGAATTCGGCAGCCTAACGGCGTCACTTAAAGCTTCCAAAAATGGATTGATGAGATCAACTAGGGTCTCTCATCATAGGAAAATAAACGATCAGTATGATAGATATAGATATCATAACCCAAAATAATAAAAAGGAACTTGAAAGACTTTACATGGAAGTAGATCTCGAAAACGAGAAGGGTGAAAGAACCCCTTAGAAATTGGGCAGCCTAACAACGCCACTTAAACTTCAACAAAAATGAATTGATGAGATCAAATAGGGTCTCTCATCATATAAAAAAAATATCATTATAATATATATAGAGATAATACCCCCAAAAAATAAAAATGAACATGAAATACTTGACATGGAATTAGAACATTGAAAAAGGAGAAAGGTGAATGAACCACTTAAAAATTCGGCAGCCTAACAGCGCCACTTAAAACAAAAAAATACTGAATTGAAGAGATCAAATGGGGTATCTCATAATATGATCATAAAATATTAGTATTATAAATTTAGAGATCATACAACAACATAATAAAAATGAACTTGAAATACTTTACATGAAAATAGATCATGAAAAATGAGAAGGGAGAATGAATCTGTTACAAAAATTTCGGCAGCCTAACGGGGCCACTTAAAAATTCAAAAAACGAAATAATGAGAGTAAGAGGGGATCTATCATTATATGAACAAGAAATGGGAAGTAATAGGAGTATAAAATAATATCCTTTAACATAATAACATGGAGAATAAATGAAATGACATAAAAGAGATTACTTGAAAAGAAAGAGGGCGGTCAGATCCCTTACCTTAAAATGTAACTCTTAAAACTCAACGGTTGGGACCTTGAGGGCTTGGGGGCACCTTGTAAGGACTCATTGGGAGGTAATGAGACCATAAATTCGTTGGGGAGAGTGGTGGGTCGAAATGGATGAGAGGATGTCTTGGTATTTATAGGGAAAGTGAGGGGACAAGGCATTAATGGCCAAGGGACACCTCAAAAGTGGTTTTCTCAAAACCATGTGTTCTCCCATGGTATTTCCCATGGAGTTATGCCACATGGACCCCCATACAATAATTCATCACCTTTGGTCGACCATCCCTTAAAATATCTCATGGAATCATCATGACACAGTGATGATGTCATTAAACACACCGAAACCCTAAAACTGTATTTTTACTATTCACTGAAAATTCAACTTTCTCAGAATGATCCCAAAATTTCACCTTAACCAAATATCAATGTTCTGATTTGAAAAATGAACTCAATTTAATAAAAATAATTTTCTAATTATTTTTAATTTAATTTTTCAATAAATACACTATTCACCGAAAATTCATTTTTTCAGAAAAATCCCCAAAAATTACCATAACATAATATCGACGCTCTGAGTTCAAAAATAAAATCCATTTTATAAAAATAATTTTATAAATATTTGTAATTAAATTTTTAATTAAAAAACACAATTCACCCGAAAAAAACTAATACTTTAATAATAATATATGAAACCGTTATTTAACCATTTTATTGAATCACATTACATAATCAAGGTGCCTCGATTATATTAATACTTTCTTTAAGTGAGATTATTAATCCATTTGCTCACATTACTAATCCTAAGCATGAAATCACTATTCATAATTTACTATTCATCAAAAATTATGTTGATCTTATTAGACTATAAATTTCATACTGAACATAATTGTAGAAGATCATTTTTTGAAAATCATTACAAATTTTTAATTATTTAAGGTTTACAAAAACTTTTTAAAAATATCCTTTTTCTAAAATTCATCAAAAATATGCATACTATATTTATTCGGTCATTTGAAAATTCATAAACTTCATCATAAGAAGAAATAGAAATTTTTATTTAAAACAAAGGATTACACAAGGCAGTTACTCTCTCCTTACATAGCCCCTTATCACACCAGCATAGGACCTAAGTGTAAGGTGTGCTAAGTTGAGAGAATCCGAGGGAGGCTCGACCAACATCGCACGAGTAGTAATTTCTATCATTTTTAACTTATCGCGAAGGCGATTCCATTCTAACTTCACACGATGAAGTTCGGATTGGGTTTGGTCCAGAGCATAGCCCAGTGGTGCTACCTTTTCCCAAGTTCTGTTAGATGGGCTTCGATTGGTCCAAGACTACTGGGTGTGGCCATCGAATCTTTTTTTCCATATTAATTAACCACGATTACTTGTATTTAGGGACAATAATCAAAATGATTAGTTTCCAGCAATCATATTGACCAATGGTCATATAACAGTCAAAAACCCAACGGTATCATTTTAATTATACTCATGTTATCAAATGAAACATTTTTTTTAGTATAAAAAAAATAAAATAACTCACAAAATTAGGAAAAAAGATTTATTAAAAATTTTGTGTCGTTACAGGGTAGTTTCAAAGGATTACACAATCAGTAAATTTTTTTACAGTCATAGATTTAACAAGTTAAAATATATGTTCTGGTAGGTGACATGTCCCAAGATCACTCAAGAAATATGCTCAAGAATAAGTAGGGAGTTTTTGGTCTAGAAAACCTCTCAGGTATGAGACATATGAAATTGGAAAATCACTAAAGGAATGATTTATAATAAAAACTAAATTCACATGAATTTCATAAATTTAAAGCATGAATAATTTTATGGAAATTTCATTTACATAAATCAACTAATTCCATTAAATCAAGAGTTATCATTTCAATATACTTGATTCTGATTAAATAATAAATTTACCATTTTCTCATTAAATGTCATTAACAATTAAATCTAAAACACAGACTCACTAGATTTCTATTAAACTCATTTTCTTATAGATTTTTCAAGTAGAACGTAATTATAGAGTGGGCATGAATTTATATCTTTAAAGATCAAATATTGATTTGAAAAAAAATTAAGAAGTTTGAATGTTTAAGATTAAAAGTGAAATCACTTTTCAAAATGATCTTCGGTAATATTTAACCAATTTTTGAGTATTCCGTCTTCCATAATGATCCTATAAAATAGAATTACTAAATTAATCATAAGGATCATTTAATTTAAGCTCAAAATGAAAAGATGGAGTGGGTTTCATGATAGATAATCTAAAAAAGGAAACATAAATTTATTTTACTAAAATGAATTTTAAGATAAATCTTGGTAGGATCCCCCAAGTAGGACCTGAATTTTTTCTGCCTCCAGTGTGTAGTAATTGTTGTTATCCACAATCAGATTGTGGGTGGATCTTTTTTGACACGAACTACCACATGTAGTTCTTTACACCATTGATTTTTTTTTTCACGTTGAAGAGATCTCCATGGAGAGAGTGCAACAAATCCACCCCTTCTCAATTTGGTACATATTTCATGGCATGGGAAGTAGGAATTATGGAACCACATATTCTTTTTTTGCTACATGTGAAACCATCTTATCTTCAAATGTTGGCTACATGGGGGATTCAGCCTCTTCTATGAGTTCCTCGGGGTTAGAAACTTAGATCTCTTCATGATGGGGATACTCTAGTAGATATTAAAGGACATCATGGATCTCTAGGTGTTCCTCAATAGGTGAATATTTTTACACATCATCCTCCATGGCATAATAAGAGTCTTCCAATTCTGAAAATTCAAAATAGTTGGGTGTTATACTCAAATCAGATTCAATAAAATCAAATGAGTTGGAGTTCATCAATGTATCATCTCCAGTAGGTGGTTTTTCATGAATCTTTTCTTCATTGGATAGTTCCTATTGGAGTGGGTTATCACTATATAATGGAAGGTAGTTGGGCTCATCCACCATGAGTTTTTTTCAACTTCCTGGATGTCTTCAGTGAAATACTGGAAGACTAATGGAGCTTTCTTATTGGCCTTGAATCATTGAATGTCAATATAGAGTTCATTATCCATGGCCATCAAATATTCAGGTGATATCCATGTTTCTATTCCTCATTCGTTTTGTCTGAACATTATCATTGGAGAATTATCCCCTCTTTGGAGGGCCTCCTCAGTTTACTTTGTTTCTTCTTCCTACACGTGTGAGTAACCGCTCCATGATTAATAATTTGAATTTTAATATAAACTGAAATAGGTATATTTTATAAATTTTTTAATGAAAACAAACAAAAATATCTAAAAACTATGATTTTTAAGAAATAGGTCAAAATAACTATTTATCTCCTTGGAGACGGCTTCAGTTTTGACATAGGCATGTCGTAGGTTGTGGCAAAGGAAATTCAATTTTGTAATAGAACATAGAGGCTGAAAAGGGTCATCTCACTCGAAGTGCATCACAATTCGTCTAGTCATTGATTCAAGTTCACCTACTCTAATTATTTTTGGGGTTTTATATTATTTATGAAAATGATTTTTGTTGTTCCTTTCGTAAATAAGAAAGAAAAATAATAAAAATTTAGAATTAAAATCAAAATGTAGATAAAATCACAATGAAATATGGGAAGAAAGGTCCCAGTCATAGGATCCAACATCATGGGTTCATTTGTTATATATTTGTTGTTTAAATTCAATTGGATAACTCATTTAGTGAGATCTCATAAATGACTTACTCACTATTGATTTATTAAGTGTGTTATTTTAGAATGCATCTAGAACACCAGACCACACCTCCTCCAATAGTAAAACAAAAGCGCACCTCGACCGAGAATGATATTCGTAAAAGACCCAGCTCTGACATATGTCAATTCATCCCTTCTGATAACCCCAAATCCACTATATAAAATTTTTCCTAAGATAAGGAAGGGAAATTATGAACCAAGGAAAATAAATGGATTTTTTATTTTTGAGGTGGTGGAAGACAGTCATACCAGTGCAATATTCCCACCTCCACAAAAAATAGATTTAAAACATTTTGAATTAAAGTGAAATATTAAAGAAAACCATGAATCCTCACCTAGTTCCAATACTCGGGTTAGTCACATTCCATTGCAATGTGATTAGAGATCATGATGTAAATAGTTAAGAGATATAATGATAATTGTTGTCTCAAGGCAAAGAAAGATGGTAGAACAAATGGGAAACACTTTAATAAAAAATTAATATTCTACATGTAAATTAATATTAACTAAAAAGAAATAATAAATAATATTCATAAATTGTCCTTGGACTCCTCTCGTTGGTTCCCCAAATGGAGAGGGGATAGGAATAATTTTTTTTGAGAGGTAGGATATCCTCTCTTTTTATAGGCCGAATCTATCCTCCAAAATTTGTCACACTTTTTACCCATTAAATTGATGATTCATGTGTAGTCCCCTTTATAAAATATGTTCCCCATTTTCAATCTTGTATCTCATAAAAATTTCATCTCATTTGGCCACCATATGTAGAAGTAATGAACTTTTAATTAACTATAGTTTTTTCTCAATAAAGTTTGCAAGAATCATCCTTCAAAAGTATTACATACAATGGAATCCTTAATGACTTGAAAAATCGATCAAATTAACTATAGGGATGCAGCTATGTTTCCTCTTTCCATTCCTATTAGAATCACCTAAATTAGAGGAGTGTAATCCTATATGGGATTTTGTTACTATGGTGGGGTCTATACTATCTTCCCAGAAACTTATTCAAATTCATTGATTTTTAAGGCCTCTATATACTCGAATCGGCCCCAAGTCTATAATAAAAAGTTTCTGGAAATAAAATATGGATTTCAATAAAAAAATCAAATATTTTGGATTTATATTTTAACGAAAGGCCTAAAATACCCTTGACAAAAAAATCTGTCAAAAATTAAAAATTATGAACATTTCACAATTTCGCTTATTTTCATTATATAATCCAAATTTTCCATTATTTTAATAAAACATTTAAATACATGGGGTTTATCATTTAAAAACATAAAAAATTCATCATTATTTGATTAAAAATTTACACATAATTTTTCTTCAATAGGTGAAATTTGTATGAGGAGTGAATTAACTTTATATAACAATACATATATATTTTACATGTAAAATAATGATTATTTAGAAAATATTAATTCATAAGTATTAAAAAATAGAAAATTATAAATAATTGAAACCAATAAAATTATCATCTAATAAGTTATAGGTACATAAATAAAATATAATTTATATTCTATACAATATGATTGAGTATATATACATGTAAACACATTAATTTTAATTTAAATTTGGATTTGTAAAATTGAGTCAAATCATGTTAGGGTAAAATCATGGGTCAATGTCGAACCATTATAAAAAACTAATTAAAATTTATATTTATGTAGAATGCATATTAATCAATATTAAAGAGAATAATAATAAAATATTTATCCTAAAAATTTTATTAAAGAAATTATAAAAATATATAAAAAATATAAGGAAAATACAAAATAATGACACAGTCAATTAAAAAGATGTATCAATGGGCATTTAAACTTCCATAACTGTTCAATTAAAAAAATTACAACAATATACATAAATGTATTTTGTACACATAAAATTTGTGTCAAATTATCTTTATTTATAGAGTAATTATATAGATAAATTTTTTATCTGTATATTTAAAGACTAATAATGTAAAATATAAACTCATTAAACCAACAAAACAATATATTAACTGAGGAAAATCACAGGTGAAAAAGTTCTTGATTGTTTGAAAAAACTATAGAGGGATCAATCTCATTGAATTTTACCATCAAAATACGTCCACATTTACCTCCTGTATAGACATACCAACCTACACTTGGGGATATTCCTACATGAACAGAATTAACATGTAATATATTCAAAATTATAAAAAAAATAAAAAAATAAAAATTTAATTTTATATTGATGTTTAAAATAAAATTGAATATGACATATACATGTAAACAATGATATGAAACTAGGAAACTTGAATGGATAGCTAAAACTTATATAAGATTCTAAAACATTTTTTAATATCTATCACCCGCAATATATTTCTCTATAAGATAAATAAATTTGATTATTTGGGTAAATTTAGAGTAAGTGTAGTATCCTTAGGTGTTATTGGCAACAAACTGCCATTTATAAATTATAAATAACTATCTTATCCTTTATCTAAGTAAAATAATATCTCCAATGAAGAAATATGAATCTCATGTTGTTTTAGAATTAATATTTATAATTTCGAGGAAATAGAAATAAATAAAAAATAGTTGGTCCTTATATAAATTTTTGAAGTAGAGAACTCACCTCGTCCATGTTAACTCTTCCACCTCATCTAGGTTGGACCCTTCTGGACACCGAAAAAGTCAGAATTTTTATTTATTAAATAATATAAAGCTCAAGGAATGGTTTATTTTTTCATAGACTTTGGAAAATACTTTTTCTGAACTCCTATATATGTGATGTGAATATTAATTTAGTAAAATTAATACTACATGATAGATTATAATTCTCTAGTGATAGAAAATTATTTTAATTTATTTATATTCTTTATTTAGATACATAACATTATAAAATTTTATCAGAGATAGAATATGTGTGGAAAATAATATGAAAAGGGAAAGAAACATTAAATTACAATTTTTTATTGTATGAACCATTATTTATGATATTTATTGATTAAAATGAGTCAAATAGTGAAACAAATTGATCAAATTATTTGTTCCATTGAAAAGACCCCACATATTTACACCCTCTTCTTGTGGATAATAGAGGTATGTTTTTTTGGGAACCATATCCTTCATTAAATTTATTAAATGGGAAACTTGTATTATTTCCTCGAACAGAAAAAAATGCTATAAATTTGATAATCACAGATAAAAAAACGATCATGATATCAATATCTGATGAAAAAATGAACACATGATTATCCAAGAAGGATTTTTTTATGAAATTCAAGAACTATGGGAGTAGAATTCAGTATCCTTTAAATTGCAACCATGTCAAAAATATTTTTTGAAAATTAATTTTAGAAATTTATTCTTTTAAAAATAATATACTTATCTAATAACATAAGTGTGATGGATCTCTAAAGAAAAGTGAATAATAAAATTTTCATAAAAATATTCAAATTTTATTCAAATATCTATTACATGAAACCATTTTAAGAATTCCTATACCATTTCCTTTTGATAAACTATCAGGAATAGTTGTTTTGGAATCACCTAGAGGAAATATATTTTGGATATAACTCTTTGAATTAATGTTGCATGACATGGTAAAATGAAACATCAACCAAAATCCAGAACAAAGTAAAAACAAAACCATCCATTTTCACTCAAATAATAATTCATACAATGAATGAAAGTAAGTAAATAAAATTTTATTTTTATATGGATCAGAAAAAACACCCTACATCTATGTGAGAAATATTGTAGTGGTTCATTTCTCTAGAAAGAAAACATAAAAAATTTAGCGACTTAATGAGTCACTTGGATTAAAATAAAATAATTAATCACATTCAGTTCAATTCACACATCATTGGGGCCCCACCATACATATAGAAAGAGTAATTACATATATTTTTCTAGTTTATGTAACCTTTCAAAAGTGGTGGAGTCCATCTGTTTCACTATTCCCATCACTACTATTTTATAGTAATCTTTATTGTGAGT
This sequence comes from Viscum album, assembly GCA_963277665.1. Lineage (NCBI taxonomy): Eukaryota > Viridiplantae > Streptophyta > Magnoliopsida > Santalales > Viscaceae > Viscum > Viscum album. The sequence goes on from OY728162.1 coordinate 47,075,098, forward strand.
TCCACCTCTAGTAAATCATAAAACACATCCTAGTATAAATAATCAACCATATTTTTTAAAATTACCAATTAATGTGGAATAATTGTATTGATCACATTAGATGAATCCCCATTGAATCTACCTCCTTCTATAAAACTCCTAGAATGAGGAAAAATCGTCCATCTACTACCACCACTTCAAAAAAATGAAGAATATTTAGATCCACTATTTCTTTTTATTTGACATTATTCAACAAAATATGGCTTAAAACATTCAAAAAAATCCCACTATAAGACGTATTTATAGAAGACACTTCGACGCCACCTTCAACGTCTACAACAAATATTTCTATTTCTGTTGTATAAAATAATTCTCCACCCAATTCTATTCTCCCATGCCCAATTAAAGATTTATTTTAACTTGGTATATTTAGACACAACCTCTTGGTAAACATATTTATTAAACTCTATTTACTAGCTACCTTTTCTCACTCTAACTATCCATTTCTATCATCTTGCTAATGTAATGGTACTTTAGATTAATGTGTTTATATCATCAATAAAACAATATATTCTTATCAAAATTAATTGAATTCTGAATTTAAATATTAAAAATATTTTCCCATAGAAACATATGAGTTAATAATCCAAACAACTTATATATACTATCTCCATTATTTATTCTATGACAATTATATACTCTCATTCCATTGTAGATATTGGAAACTCCCAATACAGGTGGGATATCTTAAACTGTACCCACAATAGAATACATAAAAGGTATGCCTACTGAGTCCTATATAATTTCATTCATGTAAATCTTAATTTATTCCATTCATGGTACACACTACTTTGAAAATTTAATGTAACTAGAGAGAGGATTTGAAACTGTCTTACATCGATTAATAATGGATCTCGCAATGATATTATAAATAGAATCCTTATATGATAAATCTAATCTTCTGATTTTTATATCATGTTCAACCCTTATAAATGAAATATTAATATATTCACTAATATAGTTCATCTCAAACATCCTTCATAGATCCTCCTTTAATTTATAAATCAACTAATTATTGATACCTACCAAAAGTATATCGTCCATATAAAAAGTAAGATAATAATTTCATTTCCATTGAAATTGTTCAAATAAAAATAGTGATCATAATTAAATTGACTGAAACAATTATATTTATGAAGGAATTAAAAATATGATTTTATCACCTATAATATTGTTTTAAACTATAAATTCTCCTTCTTGGTTTACATACCAATCCATGATTCTGATTTATAACAAAACCTATAGGTTGTTTATATAAATTTATTCCTCTAAATACCCATGAAAAAAATAAATTGTTTAAGTTATAAATTTATGGAGGAATATAAAATTAAAATATTTTCCATATTAGTTTATTTTACTACTAGAGAGAATATCTTATAGAACTCAATACCATCTTTATTCTAAAACCCATTAATATCCAATCTAGTTTGATATTTGTTCTTCCATCATCCTTTCACATCAACCAAAAAACCCACATATTCTCATGTTATTTCTTTCCTAAGGGTAGCGTTGTCACCTCTTGGTTTTTATTCACCATTTTTGAAAGAAACATATCCTTCATTTGTAACTACTACTTTCTAGATTTTCCTATAGTAACTATTACATCCATAAATTCTGGTTCCCCTTCTTCTATTAGATGTAAAAAATCATACATAATATATGTACCTTTTTATTAGTCATTTGAAACATGAAGATAACTAAAAATTATCTTCTAATTTAGATTCCTTAATAACTATATCTTATTGAACATCACCTCATGGAACACTTAATTGAGCTTCCTCATTTCCTCAGCATTCAGATATACATTGTGATGTATAAACATCTAATCATGTTGCAATACCCTCTAAACATGATTCTAGAATATGAGACATTTGGTTAGATTCAAATACATTAAAATATTTCAAATCATTTGATCCTATATAAAAACTATTTATATCAAATTGAAATTACGTTTATACTTTATCCTAAACATCCTTGTACTTTATGTTATGATCTTTCAAAAAGATTTTATAGATCAAAGCACAATTTCAACAATGAAAACTCTCATTTCTCGTAATCCCAAAGAAAAAAACGTAAAATATTCATCTCCATAGAAAATGAAAATTCTTTTAAATTAATTCTTATTTAATTTTATTAGTTTCTTTTTCATCAACATGAATTTTGGATAAAATCTATATGATATTAAGGTTATAATATTATATAATATTTTTGGACCAATTTTTTGTTTGTAACAACTATTGAAATACTGTTAAAATTATTCTCTTATTCCATGAAAAACTACATAGGCATTAGAGAATGTAACAACATAAACATTTTCCTCTCCCATAGATTTGAATTCATTATATTAGGTAAACTATTTTGTTAAGGTGTTTCTCAAATAGTCTTTCATATCATATTCAAATATTAACACTGTAATTCTATAACTCCTTTTGAAAAAATCTCCACCATTATATGATCTCATACATTTCATATTTCATTCATTTTATCTATCCACAATAACATTACATTGAAAAAATATTCGAAACTCCTCCCCTTCTTGTTTCAGAAAGTATACTGAAATGTTTACATTGGAATCATCAATGAAGGTAATCAAGTACCTCCAATATTATAATAATAACATGTTGAAGGTCCCCGAACATATGTATAAACAAATTCCACCTTTTTGAATTTAGGTGTTCTTATAGAAATATTGAAAGGACCACTTATCTTCTCCTTGAGTATTCAGCTATTAGTTCATCCAATGTCTGAATGACCCTAGTTCAATATGACTATATCTATATTAATCTTAATTATTTTCCCACTATGGTTCCAAAATGATTGTTCCAAAGGTATGAATATCTAGAAGAATTTTGTTTTTGTTGTGGGTATCTGTGACTGACTTTCAAGGAAGATATAATGACCAATATTTAATACTTATGTCTATGAAAATATAAATAATAGTAATCTTCCATATATTTTTACAAAAACTCATTCCAAAAACGACTTTATCCACTTGGCCTACTGAAATTAGGTTCTTCCAATGTCCTAGAACATGTTGAAATTTTTTAGTTTAATTAAACTACCATTATTTAAATTAACAATTACTTCTCTAATTCCCACTATTATAAGTGCTTCATAATTATAAATTTTTTACTTTACAAAAATTTCCAGATAAAAAATTTAATTTGAACCCTTTTCAACTATTGAATGAAATAAATCTCTAGAATATATGCTCTAGGATTCCATTATTTAAAAAAAATTAAGAAATATATTTACACTAATTGTTTCTTCCAAACATACCTTTTCAGAAACATCCCTTCCAGAAGTTATATTTAGACCCCAATAAAACATTTGAGGTGACCTCTCCTTCCCTACTGACAATAAACAAGGACTATTCTGGATGTTTTCCCTAGTTTCTGCTGCCATGATTTCCTATCTCACAGATTTTTATTCTACCAATGAGGTGATCATATTATTCATTACATATTCAATATATAACCAAAATATGTTTCAATCTCTTTAACTCATATCACCTCATTTACAATAATATTACAAACATTAGTGATTTAAAATTAATTGATACCACCTAAACAACTTATTAAAGTAACCATTTACTATAAAGAACCACATAAAGTGTATGAAAACAAAATCACCCAAACATCATCTTTAAATTTATCCTTCACAGAATCCAATTTAATCTTAATTAACATGAAATCATTCAAAAAATATGATGTAGATATTCCATCTCATAAACTCATCTTGTATAACCATTACATCAAACACACTTTCTTTAGTGTTGTAGGTTACATTTATATATCAACAAGGTAACAAATTTACAACACAAAAATTTTCTTCTCTTAAATGACCGAATCCACATTTTGGACTAAATTCATTAATATCAAACCAAGTTTCCACTTATTTATATTTAACAATTCACGGGTTTTCATTTATCTTGTTTTTAAACCCTTTAATGGAAGATCTATATATTTATGAAAGATATTCTATCCAATAATAATTAAAAAAAATACGTTCCATCAAAATTTCCAATCAAGAGCATACCTTCTTCTGAATCTATCCTTAAAAATATAATTAATCCCAATGAAATTCAAAAAATCATTTTCCAAGTGAATTATACATATATTTCTGAGTGAAATTCCAAGCCTCCTAAGAAGAAATCAAATGATACCGGTTTTGAGAATTCTTACACTGTTTTCTTTTGATAAACAATGGAACAAGTTATTTCATAATCAACATGTGTAAATAGATTAGAGATTGAACACACTACCTTAATTCTTCATAATTCGGTAGAAATATAATTCACCCAAATCACTCACAAAGAGTAAAACCAACTTCATCCATGTTCACTCAAAAAAAATAATGCACTAAATGAATTTAAAACAAAGTAAGTAAATAACACTTTGTTTTTACATTAATTGGACTAATTATCCTATGACAAGAGGATACATATTACAGTATTTAATTTCTATAAATGTAATTACTTTGAACTTTAGAAACTTTTGGAGTCACATTTATTTATATATTACTTGTAATCACATTCAGTTATGACCACGAATCATAGAGGTTGTACCCTCTATCTTTCGAGAATAACTTCTGGTCATCCAATTTCATTAACTCATGAAAAGTGTATGACTCCATATATTTCACTATTCCCAAATCATATCTCATATAGAAATATTTATTGTAACCCCCACCACCCATAAAATAGTAAACACAACCCAACAGACCTAAAAATATTAATATTTTTTAGGTACAAACTGAATATTCTATAATAACGCAATATTTTGATAAGAGGATAAAAATATGAACCATCCAAAACACAATCTTATGGAATACTTTTTTTGTGATGAAAAAGTAAAATACAACCACTACCGCCAGTTCAACTAATTGAAGATCATTTGGAACCACTCCTTATGATTGATTTATTTTTTTCCAGTTGAATTAGGTTCCAAAATTCCTAAAAAATATAAGATAGTTTTTTATTTTAAAGTGTTTAATAATTACATTATTAATCTTAAAATATTATAGAGATAACTAAAAAATAAAGGACTTTTAAATCATAATTTGACTAAAATTATGTAAGTATATTTTTTCCTGGACATTATAAGAATAATTCATTAAATAAAACATCGAACTATGTGATGGAAAATATTGGTATCTTTAATTCATCATTTTATAGTAAACATAAAATTAATACAATCAATTAGTTCATAAGGAAAAATCAAAAGAGAATATATTATATCAATTAAATAATATTACAATAAAAAAGGATCAATGATTACTAATTGAATAATCAATAGGAAATTATCAATTCATTAACAACATTTTATAAATTCACTAATGATATATAGGGACTCTGTATTGAGGTGAAAGTTTATTTTCTTTTTCATTACTATTTTGGATAGGTATAAAAGTGAATATGATGTTTCGAGGCATGGTAATGAGCATTTTCATGGGAGTGGATAACCCATGTATGGGGGATATTCGAGTGCCTAGGGATGTGATTTTGTTAGTAATGATCTCTTGTTATAGTTTGGATGTAATTTTACCTTAAGTGATTCACTTGTGTGGTGATGTTACTATTTATTGAAATATTTACTCGATGGATGTTATGGAACAAGTTGCATATGGATGAATCATGATAGGCACATTGGGATATATGTTCACATGCATTTTTCATGAAAGGTCCATATCTATATCATGTGACATATGATCCCTAATGAACTATGAAATGGGAATCCTTGGAATACATGACAAAATTAAATAATAAATACTATTATAGTATGCCATTAAATTTCATAAGACTAGTAGAGATAATCCTTGATCCAATAGTTCCCTGTTTTTTTTTCACATATTGGGGTTGATCTTGTCGTTTTCTCCATTTATAAGGAGTGTGTTTACACTTGTTGATAAAACTACTCCACTTAACCATTGAATTGTTCTTATGGAGTGTGAAAATTAGTATGATCATAATGTAGTACAGCTAGAACATCCTATATATTAGCATAATCGGATGGATGAAAAGATTCATGACAATGTCCTATGGTTCATGGTATCCATGGGTAGGGAGATTATTTTCAATGTACCATCTATTTCTTAGATGAAAATAGATTTAAATCTATAATATCCACCCTTGTTCACCAGGCAGGTAGGTCCATTGGAATATGAGATCTAGATTGGTTTAATCCACAGAATCTTAAATCCTCCCAAGATGCTTACAGATAAGATTTTGAATCTTTCTATATACATGAATCAAGGACTTTCCATGAATTAGTGGGACATTTTGGAGCTATTCGGGAATCACAAGGAGTTGTCCTAGAATAACTTCTGGGGAAGTTTCTAGGAAACATTTATACAAATAATTTGATGGATGAGAGGTAATGATATTTCTTAAAAATGGCACTGGAGGGAATTTTATTGATGTACAATGCTTTAAGATTCACTGATTTTTAGTGTTTTTTTATGTCATTTTAAGTTGATGAGTTTTCCCGGAAGTGACATTTTCAAGAAAGGAGTTTTATATTAGCTAATGACATAAGTGAACATATTTCCCTTAAGAACCTTCATGTATATAATGAAATATGATCTTTATAAGTAATTAAATTTGATAGTGGCCTAAGTGGTGGCCAAGAAGTTTTGATTGTGTGTTCTATGATTTCTAATTCTAGTAGTAGGAAGCTCCTCTATGTCAGCTACCACATGGGCAGTTGTTGGAAGATAAGTTTGGGATGTGTACTTAAACCTCTAGATTGAGTTTCAATGGAGTGTTGGCAATGTGGAACAGTTATCCACAAGAAAAATCAACATTTTCAACCTAAAGTGGAGTTTGATTCTTGAGATTTGATGGTCCATCATTATAATTTGTGTAGGGAACCATGACAGTGGACAAGTATTAGAGGATTATGACATACACTGATGTCTAGGTGGGACTCACAAAAAGCTCAGAATACTGGTTGTTGGAGTTCCATTTTATGTTTCAGAAAATGAATCAGATATCGTACCCCAGTAAAGGTGTTGTAGTACAAACTAGTAGGAAAGACACAAGGTAGCTAGACCGGAGCCCAATGCCGAGAAGCGAGTCAACTAAATGTTATTCAATCTACTCTATCTATTTTGTATATAGTAATTTCTACTATTAGAGGTACAATTCTTGTATCATCTATCCTTCTTTTTTTCTTTTATAAATGAGAATCATATTCCTTTTTATCTACTCAATTTAAAAAAATTAGTCTTGGTTTGAGAAATCATTTATGGAATTATAAAAATCGACACACCATTTTGAGTGTAGTTAGAGGATATCAAAGGTTTTTTGGAAAATTCTCTAGAAATTAATGGATACCATTTTCATTGGGAGATTTTTGTGCTGTAAATGAAGGTATTTAATTTTATTCTTCTTATGGATTAGATATATCTTTTTGATGATTATATTGACTCTTACTTGAGGGGAGATTTTTTTAAATCTCTAGAAGTGGATAAATATTCTCACCTAGGAGAGTGGGATCTTAAAGATGGTTATGCAAGAACAATTAAATTCACATTAGAATATCATGTGTATTTGATAAAAAAAATTGTTATATAATATATTGGAGTGTATGATATTACTTTTTTTCCAAATTTGAATCTTCTTCAGTATGTATTTCCTGAAGTGTTCTCTTTCATACCACCCAAGTGGGATGTTCACATTACAATAGATATTACGTTGAAAGATGAACCGATTTATATCTCACCTTATAAAATGAACTTAGTATATATTTTTTATTTGAATGTTATGTTAGAATATTTAGAAGAAAAAGCTTTCATATGGATTAATACGTCTCCATTGAGTTTTCTTATTATATTTTTAATAAGACAGATGAGACTTTATCTCATGTGTGTACTATCATAGGAAGAAAAATTGAGTGCCGAGAAACTATATTTCATTCTATGCATCGATGACATCTTCGATGGTATGATAGGTGGCATGATCTACTCCAATATTATCTTTAGTTTAGGATACCATTAATTGAGGGGGAGACTATTGAAAATACCCTAATATGCTTTTAGGAGAAGGTATGGATTGTAAGCGTTCATGGTTATTTATTTTCTTTTAAAAAATGAACCAACATTATTCATAGAATTAATGAATCATATAATTTAACCTTTTATGGATAATTTTTTTAGTTTTTGGAAATGATATCGTACTATAATCACTATTAGTAGAAAATTGTTCCCAACATTTTGAAATCATCCAATATATATTTTGAGAACATTGAATTTACACTGAGAAACCTAAATGTAGTCTCAATATTGATAGATAAAACTTCATGGGCCATGTTATCATGTAGGTTGGAGTGGAAGTGGATCCAGTGATGGTTGTTTTCATAGAATCATGGGAGTAGATAAGAATTTATTTTATATTTGGATTATTCATTGTCTAGAATCAATTTTTGATGTTTCATATATGAATTTTTCCATTTAGAATCAGAGATTTAAAATCTTACCAAGAAAGATTTAAATTTCATTTTTTCAGATGCTAGTGAGATATATTTTCAGATGTTGTTGAGTAGGTTGTCCTCATCCTTGATCCTCACATTTCCATTGTTAGGAAAAGTATATATTATGTACTATGAAACATCCATAGTTAGACATTGAGAAATTATTATATAGGATGATCGAGTGGTTTCTTATGGATCTAGGAAGATGATACCTCTTGAGAAGAATCAACATACTCATGATCTATAGATAGATATGGTGATACATAGACTAAGATGTTTGAGGCACTATTTGTTGTATGAGTGGTCTGTGGTAAAAAAAACCATAATAGACACAAGTATATATTTTATCAATGAGTCATGAACCATCGGTAGAGCATGTGGGTTGAGTATTTATAGTCTTTTGACATTGAGTAAAATTACACATAGGGAAAATGTAACATTATTACCAATGCCTTGATCTGAAATATGTAGACATAGGTACTATGAGAGTCTTGTGATGAGAGGAGTATGGTGGATCATTTTACAAAAAATTAATCTTCATGTTCTAAATTCATATTGATGATTATTTATAACATTGACATCTATTCTACCATTACTTATATAATGGATAAAGACTATGTTGTTATCTGGTCTAGAGGGATTCACTCGTAAGGAAAAAATTTACGATGGAGAGCCACAATAGGGATGGCCTCGCTTTAATGACAATGCTATTATTTTTTATGGTCATGTATGGGTTCCTATTTTATTGGGATAGGAGATGATAAGATAGTTTCATTATCCTAGATGGTAGGTATATCCAGGTCTTACAAATATGTATAGTGATATTTCTATAAAATACTGGTAGATATAGATGAGAAAGGAGTCATTGGTATTTGTGGAAATATGTTTCACCTATCAATAGATGAAGGATAAGAACCAATGGACTATAGGGTTGCTTCATACTCTACCCATTACAGAGTGAAATTGGGATGGAGTCACTATTGTTTTCATGAAAACATTACATAGGATACACCATTGGAATGATGTAGTCTGGTTGATCATAGATCGACTGACGAAGGTAGACAATATTTTTATAAATTGGGAGACCATCACCATTGATGATCTAGGTAGTCTCTATATGTGAGAAGTAGTTTTAATGAACAATCTTTTAAGAGTATTTATGTAGACCAAGATCCCTATTTTATTTCTCATATTTGGTAAGGTGTTCAAAAGTTTTTATGATTGTATGTTCTTTTGAGTATAGCATATCATCCCCACACTGAAGGCTAATATGAATAAAGAATTCAGATTTTGGAGGATATATTATGAGAATTTGTTATTGATTTTTGTGGTTCTTAGGAGTATCACAAATAATTCATGTAATTTTCTTATAATAACAACTTCTATGAGTCAATACAAATTGGTTCTTTTGACTCCTTATATGGAAGGTCATGTCATTCATCACTTTTCTAGCAAGAGGCTTATGAGTTAGTGTACGTTGGACCATTCTTATACAGGATACTTCATAGTATGATTAGTTGAATATGGATTGGTTGGTAACAGTAATGAACCGAAAAAAACATATGATGGCCCTCAAAGAATACATTTGGAGATTTATTTTTTTTTTCATTGCGTTTTTATTATGGTTTCTACTATGTCGGGGGAATGCGTATCCAAAAATAATGGATTCTAAAGACCAGTGTTTTGGTCCATTTGATATAGTGGGAAGGGTCAGTGTTGTGGCATTACATTTATCCATTTTGTAGGGATATAATTCCATGCATGATGTGTTTCACATGTTGTGAATAAGAATATATATCCATGCCCCTTTAGTAGGGATACTGAGCCTATTCAGCTTTTCATAGGACAGTTAGTCAACTCTCCCTACAAAGGTGGAGTTCTAATATCAAGAAATATGATGGGGAGGAGCATTTCTTTGTTGCCTTGTATAGGTGATTCCCTATAAGATATTTGAGTCATGTAATTTTATCTAAGCCTTCGGGCCTTGAAATGGTTCCAAATCAAACCTTGAAAGGTGGATTATCAAAATTATAAAAAATGAAGGCCTTATGGCCATTCCAACTAAAGTAAAATTGGTTTTTATTTAGTTTTCAAATCTAGGATACATGTTTTTTGGAGGATCTAGAAATAATAGGATTCATGAAATATATTTCATGTTCATAACATAAATTATCCAAACCCATCATTTAAACTATGGTGTTTCATGTTTTGATAATGCATATCTCATAACATTTATGGTATCCCTTATGCAGAAGATTTCGAAGAATACTCATTGATCTAGAAGATTTTCATCAATGGATATTGGTACTTCAGATCATGATATTCAAGGTAATACTTCAATCTATCTATTACCTCTTGGATAATTGGTTATTTCACATGTAGATAATCTTATAGTGGGTTGGCCTCACTGGATCTTGTCTGTGTTAATAGATTTTTCCAGTCATCATTAAAGGGAAGAAAAGAGGCACCTGGCCTAACATCAAATATTTATTTTAAGTTAGTTTCAACTATTATATTGAGGTGAGTGGTCTAATATAATTCCATAATATCTATTTTAATTATTCTATTATTTGTAATGAGTGTGATTGGTCATGAACGTGATGCATGAATCATACCTAATGAGTAACCAATACTTGGTGAGAATTTATATTCTTATACACCCCATGGATATCATCAGTGCCACTGTCATTGAGAATAGACTCATGACCACCCAATATGTGATCCTTATCTTATATTCATTATGTTTTGATTTTTTTAAAAACTTGTATCTTGGCTTCAAAGTTTGAATTTCATGGAAGAAAGATTATGATTTTTTCATGTCATAGTAAATGGGTAATTTTCATGAATATGAATCCCATGACATGAGTGATGAAATTTGATAATAAAGTAATGAATTATGGTTATAATGACATGAGAAGAATTAATGGGTTAGTTGATACATGAAAAGGAATAGGAAAAATTAGGATGATGATTGGTAGTTAGGACCATCAAAATGAATCATTGATGTTGTAATGAAATGTTTATTTATTGTGGCATATAATGACATGCTACGTATTCTTGTGATTGGTTATAATAAAATGATTATATATAGGTATTGGACCAAGTTATGATAGAATTATTATAAATTGGTCTTGGTCCAATTTATGTTGAAATTATTATAAATTGGGATTGGTCTAGGTTGTATGGAAATGCATAAATACATGTATTCTTCATAGTTGTGATGAAATGCTTGTATATAGGTCTTATGCTGAGTTATTATGAACTACTTATATATTGGGCTTCTCAAAAGATATACTATAATAAATAGTATGATATTATAGGTATTCTTGTGTTTATTTTTTGGCTATAACCTATGAGGGTTATGGAATCGGTTGTAATGGTTCTGTGACATCATCATATATATATGAAATTATATCAAAGTAGTTTTGGTTGGCCTTGGGTCTTGTCGGGGATCTTAAGGGTCAGCTAGTTTTTTTTAATGATATGTATTAAATTATTATGTTAATATAGTAGTTATCAATGTATTTAATACATTGTGTTCTCATTATAGACATTTTTAGACCTCATCTGTGGTGGTATATTGAGTTGTACTGACACCCTCATTGAGTGTTCATTCGGTACCTGGACAGATTTCATTGGCGTAGGTTTGGATAAGCATAAGGGGACCTACTTTGATTGATTTTTGTTGGATGTATTGGAACATGGGGATGATATGGACATATGGACCAGGACATGGGTCTTTGGTGTTTTATAGAGACTTCTAGCTTTTATTGTATGATATAAAATTCATCATTTAGATACCGTCATCTTTTTTATTTCCTAATTATTTTTTTATTTTTATTTTTCAACTTGTTTCTTATTCTATATGAGTTTCCTTTTTTATTATTATTTTTTGTTTCTAAATTCTCTAACATTCATTTTTTTCTGTTATTGCAACTATATACAAAAGGATGTAGTCTCCCAACTATATTTCTTACACCCTCGCTACTAGTCGGTGTCTTTTAGAATATGGGGAGGTGCACCTAAGGTCACATAACCAACTGGCATGGTCCCGTGAGAGAGTACCGGTTCAAGAATGTTTCATATATAATGATATAAATATGTTACATTAAAAATATATTTATGATATTTTTACATTATATAACATTATATATATGGTCTACTGTTGTTATAATATATTACATAATGTTATATTTACATTTTATAATGTAATAATAATTTTATATTTACATTATATATTTGTTATATAATATTATATTCAAGGAGAGACAACATTAATTTAAAATGCATAGTTCCAAAACCTGGCTTTCCACCTTATTTCTCTAGATTTTCCAACATTCAAATAAATTAGGTAAAATGAAAATATATTTGATTTATTTTAAAATTTTTTCTATTATGTTATAATTCATTAATTATGTAATATGTAATTAATTATATTATTATTTATTAATTATGTTAAACATTATTTATATAATTAATAACTAATAAAATAATAATTGTTATTATAAATTCAAAATGTCGCCCATGTGGTGGTGGCCTTATGGTTATGGTCATTCATCTGTTTCCACATAGATAGGAATTCAACTCCCACTAAATGTACTTCAGCATTGTATTTACATACCATTAAATTAAATACCATCTAAAGTGTAGGGAATCACATAGAGGGGAGGTTTTACCCAGTCGACTTTGTAGAGTGTATTTTAGACCCAGGGCCTAATACACCCACATGGGAATTTGCTATGGTGGGAAGAAAAAGAACTGTACATGGGTCTAGTATTCTTTCCTTAAAAACAATAAATAGTTAATAAAATTTAATATATTTAATTTAATAATATAATTTATTTAACTAAATTTCAATAATAATAAATGATGGAATCTTGAGTTTAGTGAATATTTAATAAGTAAAAATACTATTAACATTAATATTAATAAATGATCACATTATTAATAATAAAGATTTAATTATCAAAATTAATAACTAAAAAATTAATTACTAACTATTAATAAAATTAATAAATAATATTAAATTTAGTAACTAATAATAATATTAATAACTAATTAATATATTATATTATTTAAAATTATTAATATTTCCCATGTGGTGGTTGGTCAGTGGTCATGGTCATGGAATTGTCTCCATGATGACGGGAATTCAATTCCAACTTGTTGTTATTGAGCATCATAATTACATGCATGTTTATTAAATAGAATCAATAGTACAGGACATCATAAAGAGGGAGGGTTTCCCAGTCTATACAAAGATTTTATTCAAGGCCTTAGGTCTAGTACACCCATAAGGGAATGTTCTGTGTTGGGAAGTGAATGAACTGTAGGTGGGTTGGGTTGGATTTGAAAAAATAAAAAATTAATAATATATTTAATAACTTATAATATGTATAATAATTAATAGTATAAATAATATTGTTAATAATTAATAATCATAAAAGGCTATAATCATGAGTTTGGAGACTAATTAATAATTAATAATACTATTAAAAAAATTATAAATAAATATTCAAATTATTAATAATTAAAAAATAAAAAACCATAATTAGTTACTTATAATATAAATAATATTCTATAATATAATTAAAAACTAAAAATGTTAGAATATAAATATATTGAGGTTTTTATGGCATGGATTCAGTCCACCACAAACCTATTTATCCTTTATTTTTAATCAAAACATACCTTCAAAGGACTATATTGTGAAAAAAAATTTCTCTAAACATATTAAGTAAATTTTCTATGAAAATAAATCCAAATCAATCTTTAATCATGTCTGCATTTGAGAAAAACACATCCATCATGCATTTGAGAAAAAATTTTATAATCTTTGGTACCCTGAAATATGGTATCATCAATGGATAAGGAAGGATGATGAAAAATATATTGTTTTTACATTCATCATGATGGGGGGGTGGTGATAGATGAAAGGGTATGTTCTTCTATTAGAAAATATTCCCAATATCTTAAAAAAGCATGTGCAATGTCTGTTTTTTATGATTAACACCAATATTATATTATGTAGTAAACAAATCATAATATTTGTAATATATTTTAGGTTTTATTTCTGATTTAAATAAAATTATAAAAATATTTATTTTTCCTTCCAAAAAAATGACTTAATAATATATGTTTTAAATAAATTTATTTTCTGAATAAAAAAAGGAAAATTTTAGATAATATTTTAAATTTTTTTCAATGTTTTCAAGAAATAATAAAATATTAATGTGTTTATTATATATTAAAACAAATTTATTTTTAAATGAAATTTATAACGTTTTGTTTAAAAAATTATATTGGGTCTTTTAAAAATATTAAAAAATAAAATATGTGAAAAAAATAAAACTTTTAGTCCTCTTTTGTAAATATAAAATATTTTATTTAATATCGTTAATTTCATATATTTTTTATTTACTTTATAAAACAAAATAGAATAAAACTAAAAAAATCTTTTTTTAAAGACCAAAAATATTTTTAAATTATCATAAATATTTGTTTTTTCAGAAAATTAAATTATTAAATTATAAATAATCATCATAAAAATATTATTTGTACATAAGTATAAAAAATCATGTTATATGAATGGATATGAAAGATATTTTTTATAAATATACAACAAAATTATTTTTATAGAAATCATTCAAATTTTAATTTTTTGTCGTAAAAATTGTATTTATAATGTTAATAAATTTAATTTGTATAAATTAGTTAATGAATATGTGATTCTATGAATGGAAAAAAATTAGGTAATAAACATCTATATAAAATATTAAAAAACATTGGAGTAAAATATTTTCTAATGATGCTTCCATAAAATTGATATAGAATTTTTTGAGTGAATAAATTCAATGAAAATTAGTCTAAAACATGCAATGATAAATTTCATTACAAAATTTAACTAGAGAGTTTGTATTTGAATCCTTAAATTTTTCAATAAAGAAATAATTTTTTATTTCACAATATATATTTTTAGTGAATGTACTAGTGGAATATACCAAGGAATGTTTCCTCTAGAATCTTCTAGTGGAAGTTGCACTAGAATTTCCTGTTGGAGTTTCAGTTGAATTTCCCATGGAATATACACTGTAATTTCTAATAGAAGTTTACACTAGAATGTTCCAAAATAAGATTCACTTGAATTTTTTGTAGATGTTTCACTAGAATTTTCAGTTGACATTTCCCTTGAATTTCTAGTAGAATTTTCAATGAAATTTCTTGTTAATGATTCAACTGGAAATTTAATATATTAATTGTTGTTATAACTAGAATATTGAGGTGTAAGTCTCCAATGGAATGTTAGACTTGAATTTTTCATAGAATTTCTAATGGATTTTTCAAAATATTTTATTTGTGGGATTTAAATCATTCATTTACATTTTCTTGAGGATATTTCTAATGGAATGTTATTATGGAAGTTTAATTAGATTTTTCACTAGAATATTCATTGGATTTTCCAAATGAAATTTATATGGAATTTATGTTGTGTGTTTTAACTAATTTTGATGTGATGTTGATTTTATAAGTAAAATGATCCAATGGAAGTTTCTACTATAATATTATATTGGAATTTTCACTATAATTTCTTATGGGGGTTTCAATGTAATTTACTATAGAAGTTTCCCTTGAATTTGTAGTGGAAGTTCCACTATAATTTCTAATAGAATTTTCAATGGGTTTTTCAGTGTTATTTCAAGCTACTAATGAAATTTTTGAATGAAATATTCCACTATGATTTCATATGGACATTTCACTATAATTTCTATTAATTTTTTAACTTAAATTTTTATATAAAATTTTTATTTTTTAGTGTCAAATATAGGATTTTTTAGTGAGAGTTTCTACTAGAAGTTATTAGTTGTAGTTGAAATTAAAATTTTTGTGGAAATTTGTAGTCAAATATATTACTAAAATTAGTTAATGGATATTTCCATTACCTTTTTAATGATTTTTCATAGATTAATTGTTAATGATTCTATAAAACGTTTTGAAAAAAATTTATTTTGAAAATTTTAATTGAAAAATTCAAATGAAAGATCCAGTGGAAATTCCATTAAAAGTTAAATTGGAAAAAACATTGGATATTCCATTGGAAAATTACATGAACGTTCCACCAAAACTTGTAGTGAAATGTCCACCATAATTTATATTGAAATTTCTACTAGAAAATCCAAAAAAGGTTCCAGTGAAAGTTTACCATTATGTAAAATTATTTGACCCACAGTTTACCCTTACCTAAATTTTTTTTACCCATACATAACATTAATATAAAATGTTATAAAAAGGCTCATCCTAATATTGGGATAATTAGTAAGGCCATGGGGATCATCAAAATATTTTTTAATGAAATCTATTGTAATATTTTATAGGAAGTGTCCCACGTCGCTCAATATGACAAGAATCAGACCATCATGTCTCGGTATATCAAATCAGTAGTTACCCATGTTCTCCCTGATGAAATGGATAATCATGTTGTGTATGAGGGCACTAAATCTATAATTATGTTCACCAGTTCATAAATTTTAAATCATTATCTTAATTCTTATCATTCAATATTTTTATGGTTTGGGTGTTTTTTTTATTTTTTTATTTTTTTGATTATTTGTACTAGAATACGTATAATGAAGTCCCAAACCTATCTGTTTTTTAATCTTACCTACCAATTGATATACCATTGCTTGATTTTTTTACTCTTCATTAACATTATATTTTACCTGACATTAATTTTTCTTACCCTTACTTATGATTAGTTTATCCAAACAAATATTTACTCTTAGTTAACTTTTTTTACCTATAATTAACTTTAATTTTGCCCTTTCATAACATTTTTTTACCCTTATGTAACATTAGGTTAAGCTTATTTATCATTGTTTTAACCATACATAACTTTTTTTACCCTTACATAGTTATTTCTACCCTTACATAACATTATATTACAATTACATAAATATTTTATTATCACTTTACATTAATTTTTTCAATATAAACATTAGTTTACAATTAAATATATTTTTTTATCATTTATTATGTCGATTTTACACTTAGTTAACATTTATTTACCTATAATTAAAATTATTTCACCATTAATAACAATTTTTTACCACTATATAACTTTAGTTTTAACCTATCTTATCTTTTATTTACCCTTATATAAAATTACTCTACCCTTACCTAATTTATTTTTAACATTAATAATATTATATTAACCTTACATTACATTAGTTGGCTTCTAAAATTCTCTAATTAATCATTATTTTGGAAATGTTGATAAGAATTATCCAATGAATCATTATTTTGGTTGGCGATGGATGGTATGATATAGGTTTTTCATTGTGAACCCTAGTGAGCCAGCACACCACCCACTCCATGATCAATGACCCCAATTCAACGATGCTATACTGGTAGAGAATGTTAACAAATGATGTTGTGGGAATGAACAGATAGGTCCTTTATAACATTAAAGGGGATGAAAAATTATTCCTAAAATATAAAAATGATGAAATTATTTTCCAATCTATTAATTTTTTAGTTGAATGGTGGGTGCTATCTTGGACAACTCCTTGTTCATATTTTAGTTAAGGAATGTGCTTTCCCCAAAAGAACATAGTAGAAAACATTTTTAAAGAGTGTGATTTATTGGAAATCTCATTATTTGAAAGTATTTTAAGGAACCTTTTTAGATACCACCATCCATAAAAAATTCCATAATGGAATGTTCGTGTAAATCTCTCTCCATTCTAATTCATTATAAAAATTTAATTTTTTTTAGTTTTTTATAGGTATATATACAAAAAATAATAAATAGAATATTGTTTAACTATTTTAATTCCGATATTTCTTTTATTTCATGAATTCTGAAAAAATTAAACTAAATGTCACCCTTACTCTCCTTTTATAAGACTTCAAATTTTCACATATTATCCTGATTTTTGATGTCGAAGAAAATCACCAATTTTTTATTAATAAATGAAGAACATATTTCTATAATAAGAAAATTAATGAAAAAAAGTAATTAATGAGAACACATTATTAATAATTAATTATTATTTAACAATTTAACTACTAGTAAATAAAAATAAAATTAATTCAATATTTTAAAATAAATTTTATAATTAATAATAAAATTAAAAATATTTATTGAAAAAGTTATTGATTATTTAAATAAAAACAATTTAATTAACAAATAATAATAATTTAATTATGAAATCATAATAATAATCCATCATAATAATTTAAATTTTCAACTTTAAAAATATTAATTATATATAAAATTATGATAATTACAATTATCCTTAAAAATATAAAATATTATTTATTTTTGATAAATAAATTAATTTATATTATTAATATAATGTGACATATTATTACAGATACTTAATATTTTATATTAATTATTTTTCTGAATTTATTTTTATTTTCAGTTATTTAATATTTTTTAAGCACATTACTTAGTATTCCGTTACAATATAATTTTTATTTTTAGTAGTTAACTTTTGAAATTTACTACCTTTTTTCATGTTTAACTTTAATATTTTGAAAAAAAGGTCTATATTATATATATAATTTACTATCTATTATTTTGATGAAAATATTTTCATATTTACTTTTTTCTTATTTAGTCTATGTTTTAGATATCATTCATCAATTTACTTATAGTTTATTTTCTAGATTATTTCAATTTCTAACACTTGAAATAAAATAAACTTATTTTTTTATGTAGATATCTTTGGAATCCTATAATATATAAACTGTAATTACTATTTAAATTAAACATAAAACATTGACTAAAGATATTAAAAATATTTGGAAAAAAAATAATTTCCTAATTATTATAAATTAGAATTAATTTACATGACATAAACATTATTTATTAAAAACCCAAAATTTACACTTACAAAAAATTCACATAAAAAAGTATAAATTACATCTAAATAATATTTCAATTATTGATTGTATAAGTAAAAAATAATTAAAATTAAAAGGAACTCCAAAAAATAGTAATAAAAAAATTAATTTCTCAAAAAATGTTATCGGAAAAAAAAATTACATGTACAAATGATATGTATAGAAACAACAATAACATGTTCCATTGAAATTAATTTACATTATTTTTATGGGTTTTTTTATTTTCTATTATTTTTTATTTGTTTTGTTGGGTTGTAAAATTACATTTAGATTTTATATATACATTATAATTTATTTGATTTCAAAGTAACCTACTTGAAATCTGAGACTTCCATTAGGTATAGAATGAGAAACTCACCCGTGGTGTGACATAACATATATGCACATTAGGTGTTTGGTTAAATCAAATGTGAGGGAAATATATTTAATATTTTATTATAATTTTCTATGAAAAAAATTAATTATCTCCTAAACGATGTTTTTTATGAGAATTTCTAGGCCTTCATTAGGTCTAGAATATGGGTTTTACGCTAGCCGTGATATAAAAATTTTACATGTCATGTTTCTATTTACATTTCATGGGATACTTTTAACCCTAATTATTTTATTTATTTTATTCTTTTATCCCCGCATCTTCAACCTCACTCCACACACCCCACAAAGGCCATAATTCCACCTTTCATTGATCCCAAACCATTAGAATCACTAATTTTTTATTAATTAGGGATTTAAATACTTTAATGGGGTGAAAATAAATCATCTGCATTCATGTTTTGGATTTAACAGAAATTGAATTGGGTTTTCAATTTTGTGGTTTAATGTTTCTGTACGTTTCTCTAAATAACTGAAATGTCTCTTCCATGGAAGGAGTTCATTTTTTCAGTTTTGTACGGCCTTCGAACCATGTTAGGAATGATTGGAGAACCTCCAATGATCTAATTTGTTTTTCTTACCAAGTTATAGGAGTGTGATTCGTCTTTGTTCATCCACAAAACAAGTCTATTTTGAAGTTTGTTTTTATTTTTTATTTTTTAATATTTTATCTATTTTCTAAATTTTCTTTAAATCTCATGTATTTGAAAAAAATTATTTGAAATAAAATAAAGATAAACCATATAATTATTAAGGGATTATTCTATTAAATTTTCAATAAATAATCAATAATGATTATTAATGTATAATTTTATAAGATTAAGAAATGATAATATTAAATAAAATTATTAAATGACAATTCAAATATTATCAAAGGATAAAATTATAAAATTTTATTTAATGATAATTATTTGAAATTATCAAATGTTAATTATCAATAATTATCAACTGATAATTTCATCAAATTATCGAAATATAATTAAAATAAATTAGAAAACAATAATTATTTTTGACTATAAAGGTTAATTTATAAGAAATTATCATAAGACTCTTATAAAAGGGCTATTTATAATTAATTATCAATAGAAAATTATAAAATTATACATTATAATATATTATTAAAATATAATTATAAAGGATAATTAAATAATATATCCCGGAATAATTATAAATGTATAATTTATAATAAATTATCCTAGATAATTATAATATTATTATTTAAAATAAATTATCAAGAGATAATTATGAAATTATAATTGGCAATAAATTAAGAAAATTCAATTATTAATGATTAATTTATAATAAATTTCTAATAGATAATTATTAAACGATAATTAATAAAAAATTTATCCAGAGTTAATTTTATAAGGATGATTTAAAATAAATTATAAATGTATAAGAAAAATTTATAATAAATCATCATGATAAAATGCTGGTAAGTATGATAATAGGTCCAATGAGGAGGTACTCTCATATATTGATATTTTTACCCTATCATTCAAACAACACCAGGTGGTTTAGCCTTTCCATTGGAATCAATGAAATTGAGGTAAGATGTTCCCTCCCTTTTTAGTCTCCCATTACCCATGTTTCCATCGTATGCAGGTGTGTGTGTCACTCGTGAAACTGTTTGACTTGTTTCCTTGAGCATTATTTAGATATAGATATTCAATGATGTTGTTTTATTCAGATGTTAGATATATGATGATGTTATATTCTATCACGATGTGTTTCAAGGATATTATGATTCACTGTGTTGTTATGTTTTTTCTTTGGAGGATTGATAGGTTGTGTACATGACATGTGTATGTCCTAATATTATTACTCCCTAAGGGGTGCACACATGGACTGCGACAATGAATTTTGGGGTCCATAATATCCTTCTAACCTACTCAATGCTTTTTAGATTCCAAGCAAACTATTTACACATGATTCCTTGTGGATTCTGAGTGTTACTCAACACCTTGTGGATTCCGAGAAGGTTGATGATACACAATGACTCATTGATTATGAGTATCACCTAACAGCTTTTATATTCTAGGTAGGTTAATCAATTTTTGACTAATTTACTATGAGTGACATGAAAATACCCTTTTGTCTGTTTTGGTCGCTACATATATACTATTTATTTTCGTCCCATGAAATAAAGATGGTATGAATAGGGACTTGTAGTGAATTGGATTTCATTGGACTGCTCAGTTTTTTATTGTATGTTAATGCTTGTTATGTATTGATTATTACTATTTAATCTATTATTATACATGATCATTCCATGTAAAGGATGTATTTTTGGTGTCCTAATGATACTTGTACTGACACTATACTCAGGAATTTTTGTGTGATTTTATATTTAATGATGAATCCAGTAAAGGTTAAGGGCCTTGAGGAGGGATAACAAGATAATGAGTATGGATATGGTGATGGAATTTTATAGAAACTAGTAGAAGTAGAAGTTATATATTTATTTACCTATACTTTTACTCTAGTAGGCTCACCACCCAGGGAGCATGTTTATTATCTGACGAGTATTCTATATTTATTATTCCTCATGATAACCCGTGTTATTTATTGTTTGTAATTATTTTTTAATTATTTTTTCATGAGTTGATATAGTGGGTATATTTTCCCCAATATCATACACAGACACTTGTTGTTAGTCTGTAGCCTCTTGAATATGGGGAAGAATGCATGAGGTCATCTAGCCCTCCAATTCATACATGGGTATTTGGGTAGGGATGTAACTAAATGGTATTATATCACCAAGACTCACTAACTAATTTATTTTCATTCCTTGATTTGCGATATAGTATATGATAGATATGATAGTTGGGATTCATCCAAGGGAACAATGAAAGTTCATGTCAAATATTTGATTGTGGATCTCTGAGTTTCCAAAAAGTTAGGGAAATTATGTTCTTTATCATTGATTAAATTATCCTTCTGTGATTAACATGGTGTTGATATTTAATTTATGGATTTTCAGGGGAGTTCATGTATCTTGGATTTGAAAATAGGTTCCCATGCCCCATAAACCGTAGTTTTTGTGTTGTATATCAGTTCATTAATAAAACTACTTGATTTATCATTTCTATTTGGGATAATTTCTATTTGTGTGATATATCTGTGTTGGCAGACACTTTTTATATATATTTATTATAATTTATTAGTTTAACTGAGAACAAAATTGTATTAGTGTATATAAATAATAAAAATGTGACTAATGTGTAGGTATGGATACCCAGGTTAGTTTTAGGAGGGGTATAACTTGGGTTAAGGGTAGACTCCATGGATATCATTGTCTAATACCGTGGATCATGGTTTACCGTAATGAATTTGTTTCATTTTTAAGTGTTTCCTTTATATTATAGGATATGTCACCAAGATATAGTCATTTGGGACTACGTAGAAAATAGGCTGTAATACTCTCACAAGGGAGGATGTTACTATATAACCATTGTACGTATTGAATAATGAAAATAAGAAATTCCTCACACTTACTCTATAGTTTAAGATGAATGGACACTTCAACTTGAAATCATTAACTTAGTTCCCATACTATGAATAGGAGTTAAAAAAGAATAGTAAACAATTCCATGATTTCACTCTAGAATTTAAATTTTTATAGGGAACCAAAGGCCCTTATGGTTCTAAAGAATTTGTTTAAATGATTATGGAAATCATTTGCATAGTAGAGACTCTATAGAATCATATGGTTAAGCTTTTATTGATCTTATTCTAGGTGCATAAACCTTTTTGATAAACTCGTATATTATGGCACCAAATTAGGTGAAGAAGATCATTTTGAATCTAGATAAATTGGAGTGGAATAGATTCAACAGTAAAATTAATTTACCATGGTTTTGATCTATGTTTTTTTTTACAAAAATAGATAACTCTTGTAATCGAAAAAATAATTATTACTGAAATCTGAACCATGTGATAGTAATGAATATATTTCCCTTCCCCATATCAATGATATTTTCGATTAGTTATGTGGATCGCAATGGTCCTCCAATTTTGGTCGTGGATCTAAATATCAATAGTTTTTAGTAAGAGAATAGGATATTATGAAGATATTATCATAGAAAATGTATGTTTTATAAGAGTACCTTTTGATATTGTTCTCAATTATAAACACAATAGAAATATTCATGGATGTCATAAATAATATCCTCAATCCATACTAGGAATCAATATTCATTGTTTTCATTAATTAAATCCTCATCTACTCACTATTACCAAGGTAACATGCTAAATACCTCAAGATAGTTTTGATTATTCTTTGAGCACATTATCTTTATACCAAGTTCTTGAAGTTTGAATTTTGAATTTGAGAGGTGATGTCCCATAGACATGTGGCGTTTGAGATGGGTATATCCATAGACCCTAATAATGTTGATTCATTCATGTAGTAGAAAATGTGTCAAAACATTTCTGGCATCATGTTCATTATGTGTTTTGTGGGGTATTGCCAATATTTATCGTGGATTTGTCCTGACTATCTACACCCACGATATCTCTAATGTTGTAGTGAGTGAAATTCAAGTGGTCATACATGTATGAATAATCATTCCTTTCTATGAAGAGAGTATTGAAAAAAACTCCAATATAGACACTCCCTGAACATGGTATTGGTTATGAAATGTATTTTAGTGCATCTTACATTGGTCTATGAGTGGTGCTGAAGCAAATGGAGAAGGTAATAGCCTATGTTTCATGTAATCTAAAACCCCATGAATGGAACTTCCATACATTTGACTTTGATATTTCTTTCATGGTCCATGATATGATGTTTTGGACACACTATCTCTATATTGGGAGATTTATTATCTATATGGACGACAAGATCCATGATAACAACTTCACATAGAGGAACCAGAAGTAGAGAAAGAGGTTCCTAATTGTATATCTATAGACGTTCTATGTTGGGATTGTGTATACTGTTTGGAAGAGTAACATCATTATAGATGATCTTACACATAACCCATATGTGGAGTATGATCTTGGTGAGTGTACCTTAGAGGAGAAACAAATAATGTTGATCCTCTTGGTTGATTTGATAATGGATTTGTTCCATTATCAGTGATATATGACGTTTACTCCTTTGGTGATCACATCCACACTTGTGGATTGGGTGATGAATGTATTGTAGTCAAACCCAAAGTGTAATTTAATGATATAAAAGTAGGCTAGTGGTTATCTAATGCTTGGATGTTCAATGGATGATGATTATGGGATCTTGGTATATGTGATATTAGTAGACTTTAAATCCACCAGAGAGAAGATGATAAGAGATTACAATACCTATAGATTCTTTGTACATCCTGGTGAACCAAAATGTATCATGAAATAATATTTTGGTTTTGGTGGCTAGGTATGAAGAGGGAAATTTCCGTCTTTGTCTACCAACTCCTTACCGGTCAGAGGATGAAGGCCAATCTCCAATGACATTGTGGTTTTCTTCTTCCAATTCTAGAACCCTTGTGGAAGTGGGAGAACATAATGATTAAATTTTTTAATGGTGTTACCGAGGTCCTTGAGGATTCATGAAATAGTATAGAATATTTTTTATTTGTTAATGAATACTACTAACATATTACTGATTACAAAGACTCTCTTAGTATAGTAATTGGGAATGGACTATATCCGAGTGATCGTACACCTATATAGGGTTCACTTTAGAATTATTTTTCATACATAGATTAATGTTTTACATAAATATGCTTTAAGGGATTACAAAAAATCCTAATGGAGTTAGCTAATAATGATCATGGTGTGCCATCCTCGGACAGGTGGATCATTCAACAACATAATAAACATATTGGAGGATATGCTTCAAGCTTGTATCCTAGAATTTTGTGGAGAATTAGATGATCTTCAAACCATTGTTTATTTTCACACAATAATATTTACCTAAACTGCATTAAGATGAAACCTCATGAGGATATTTATGGGATTCCATACAGCTCAATATACTTTTTGGATGAGGTAGGTGATGTAGTAGTTCTTGTACAAACATGTTTTAGGACACCTTTGTGGGAGTTAAATTGATTTGGAAGAGGTCTGTCACAGCTCATAATAGGAAAAGATCAAATAATGATTGTAGGAGAACAATTTTGGTGGTTTATGTGGGTGATTAGGTTTTCTTGAGAATTAAACCCCACATTGTCCACTGCCTTCCAAGGAAACAATTAAAGTTGAAACCATGGTTTGCGGGACATTAAATGATTAATGAATGGGTTGGTAGAATGGTATATCATATTGTCCTTCCTTCTAACTACTAAGGTCTGAATGATTGATTTAAATTTTCAGAGCTCTAGGGGTGCGTGGATGATACTATTTAAGTCATAAACAAAGAAGTTGTGTACTAGGATATAGATGCATCTTTTGAGGAGAATCCAGTGTAGATTATCAACTATAGTAAGAAATTATTATGAGGGAAGATAGTACCACATTTTGGATTTGGTGCTATCATGGATAGATCAAGGTGTAAATTTGGGAGTGTTATTTTTATACTTAATCTTAGTGGAATGATTTGTTCAAGAAATACCATGAGTGTTACTTATCATGTATGAGAAATTGATAAAGGGGGATAATTTAAATATCCTCATTTTTTATGACAATGAAAATAATATTTTGTAATAACTTTGGGGTGATATTATATGTAAAATGTAATTTTTTAATAAAAATCACCTTATAAGTTATTTATTTCATAGTGACATTAAGTATGGGTAAATGTCTCGTTAACACATTGGAATATTGTTTGGAATATTTTCGAGTTAGGAACTAAGTTGGTGGGATATTTTGAGGCCCACAATGCCCCAATAATGATATCATAAAATAACTTATCATATTTTAACACATGTGGTTGTTTTTAAAGAAATAATAGAATATCTCGCAAATGGAATCTGAAATTATGAATTTGTGATTTTCATTATGTTTGGAATGCAATATTACCCTAGGCACGACATTACATTTGTACACAATAGTTGTTTTGTTAAATCAAATTTTAGGTTAATTTATTTAATTTATTTAATATAATTTTTTATTAAAAAATGAAGTATCCTCCAAATAGTCTCTGATATGGTAAATCTAAGACAATTTTTGAATCTAGAATGTGGGTTTTACCCGGGGAATGACATAATCATTGTGTGTGTCTTGTGTTTAGTTACATCACATAGGTAATTTGTTTACCTTTAATCAATTTATTATTACTTCTATAATTATTTTTTTCTTTTATTCCCTCTTCTTCCACCTCACACCCCACACCCCTCTAATTCCATCATATAACAAGAATTTTATCACAAACCTTCATAATCACACGTTTTTGACCAAATAAGGATTTTAGTCCCCTAATTAGGTGAAAATAAATCTTATGTGTTCATATATTGAGTGAATTTTTTTTATTAGGTCTTAAATATTGGGTTTTATGGTTATTGAATGTGGTTATAAATTGTTGAATAATATCTTCCTTATTGGGGTAGATTCTGTTGAGTCTTTATGGCCTTAGAAAACCTTTAGGAGGGATTAGAAAACCTCCAATGATATGATTCAGGATTGTTTCCCGGTTCTTGGAGGTCAATTCTTCTTCTTCCTACCACGACACATGTGTGTTGTTCGGGTTTTTTAATTTATTTATTTTAATTTATTTTATTACTATTTCCATTTTCCTTACATACCAAGTACTATAAAATGGTAGTTTTTAAAATAATATAATGATAAAACCTATAATTATTGAGGAATAATTCCATAAAATTATCAAGGGACAATCAATAAAAATTATAAATGTATAATTTCACAAGAATATCATATGATAATATTATAAAATATCAATTTATAATTGAGATAATATCAATTTATAAATAATTAAAAATTTATGAAAGGATACTTATGTGAAATTATAAAATGACATTTATAATGAATTTTTGCAAGATAATTTCTATAAATTATTGAAAGATAATTATAAGAAATTATCAAATAAAAATTATCTTATGTTATCAAGGATAATTTATAAAATATTATCATAATAAAATTATAAAACTATAATTTATTATAAATAATGAACGATAATTATAAAAGGATAAATTATAGTAAATTCATAAAATGTAATTTTAAAAAGGGTAATTTATAAAAAATTAACAAGTGATAATTATAATATGATAATTTATATTAAATTACTAAAATAAAATTATATAAGGATAGTTTATAAAAAAGTTTAAATAGATAATTAAGAAATATTTATATCTAATAAATTAACAATGGGAAATTATAAAAATTATAATTTATAATAAATTCTAATCTAAAAATTATTAAAGGATATTTTATTCAAAATTTATCAAGAGATAAATATATAATGGTAATATATAATAAATTATGAAAATATTATTTTAGAAATATTATTTATGGAAAATTATCATTAGATAATTATAAAAGGATAATTTATAACATATTATCAATAGATTATTATAAAAGGATACATTATAATAAATTATCAAAAGATAAATATCTTGAATAGAAAAATTGATAAGGAATATGAGGTCCTACAAAAATAACTCAGAAATTATCTAGTAGAGACAAAATATCAACACATTAAGTATTTTATTTTCTCTGGAAATAAAATACATATTTTAATTTTATGGAACTCTTCATAAAACTAGAGTATTTATGTGTCATAAAATACAATTATTAGGCCTTCAAGAAGTTTTTATTTACTCTTGAGGTTTCTACTACATCTTTCAAACCAGATATTGTGGTTTATCCTTGCCGGAGACATTGAAGACATTGATTTGGGACATTCCTTACCCTATTAGTCTCTCATTACACATACTTCCATTGTATATATTTTTTGGCATACATGATATCCTTGATTGATTTTTCATCTCATATGGTTGTGGGTGTAGCCCAAGACACCATTTAACTAGATTCCATGAGAATTGTTATATAAAAAAATTCTATGATGATGTTTGATTAACATGTTTGATATAGTATTACATTATGTTTGATATGGATTTTATAATTATATTTATTTTTAGGTTTTTCTATTGTAGGATTGGTATATTGTATATGTGATAAGTGGTTGTCATGGTATGATTACTCCTTGAGGGGTGTGCACTTAGATTGTGGAAATGATAACGGTGGTCTATGATTGCTTTGTAACATAGTCTCTACTCGATTCCTTGTGGGTTATGAGTATATTTTTGACTCTATATGAATTGTGGATTCTGTATTTTACCCGATTACTCATGGATTTTGGGTAGGTTTCAGATACTCGATGTCTTGTGGATTTTGAGTATGTTACTCACTTGATGTATTATGGATTCTGGGTGAAACACAAACAAACATGTGTATGGTTATAATCCACAATATCATACTATACATTTTTTAGCATGGAGATGAATAAAGTACCACCAAGGTTTTATGGAATCTTGGTTAGCACATGGCTTATCACATAGAAATTCATTATTCATTTCCACCACTATACCACTATGTTAAAATGAATTTTTATTTTAAATTATAAATATAATAAAAAATTTCACTACATTTTTTGTTCAAAAATATAATTTTTATCATTATTAAATTTTTATATTTTACTTGTTTTTTATGACATTGTAGCAGGAGGTTATTTGGAGAGACCATGGTAAAATTCATGCAAAATAAGACAAATTGAAAAAGATCCCTAGAATATTTGTAGACTAAAATACATATAAATATTAATAATTTATTATAATTGGGATAAATATTTTTGGAATAATTCAAAACCATGTGGGATGAATCTCTCTAGAGGATATGGAATCCCAATATTTGTTTTATGATGCCCAAAACATGCCATCGTTGGAGAGAATCTTCAATACAAATAGTATCATGGTCTGTATTTCAATTCATTCATATCTATGGAAATAGAATTCCAAATGGTTTCATTTTATTAGTGAAGATATTAAATATGTGGGAAACAAATTTTTTATTTTTTCAATGTGAGATAATGTTTTCTACTAGTTTTAAACCATGTTATAATTGGTATCTTGATATTTGGGGGCACAAGACCAGCTTCCACATTTACTATAAATTGGTGCCTTGGTCACCCCATTTTTAATTTCGACCAGGAGGTGCAGTTATTATATTTATCAATCCAAATGATTTAATCTAATGTATTTTTAAGTTTTCTAGATCCTTATCTTCATGGTGAGAGTTATGATGAAATCATAGTTCCCTACGAACTTCCTCCTCCTCTTGATAGCAGGGTAAACAGTTGGAGTTCATTGTGAGGGTGATACTCATATAGTAAATGAGTTTTAACTCTTAGTTTTTAACTGTTTTAATTTATTTTGGGATTAGAAACATTTCATTATGAATTATCATACTTTTATTTATATTTGAAATCTTTTTTTATTCAGCCACATGGAATCCTCTTTAGAATTAACCAATTGCTGTAGAGTTTTGATTCTGTGAATTGTGTTGTTCTAATTGCAAAACACAAGAAAAAATTTCTTCCCCGAATATTTAAAATATAAAATTTCATGTTTTGTTTTTATACCGTGGATAAGAACTAGTGCATGATTATACTATTTTCATGTCAATGTTTGTTTCAGCATGTATTGATATAAAATCATAGAATGTAATCTGTATTTTGATTAATTTATATGAATAACATAATCCCAACCTAAATTAATATCCAATAAATATCCATAAATGTGTGTATTAAACTCATAATGACCACCCATTCTCATATTTGTTAAGATACACTTTTATTATCAACAATTAAACTATTTAAATTCAATTATTTCCCTAAAATTGTTTTCAAAACCATCCCCATGTTTTAGTTATTTTTATTAAAAATAAATACTATAAACCAAAAATGATTCTTTAAATACCACATGTAATCTACCATATTCTATAAAATCATCATTAAATCACAGTACATTAGTCGTGTTACAAAAAAATGATCAAATTTTTGCACCATTACCAGGGAGGCCTCTGGTTTTTAGTTTTCATTTTCGATAAAATAAATGTAAATTTTGTGAATATTTATTTGGTTTTATCCTATGAGAATAGTTATCATTATATTTTATAAATAATTTCTTGTGTATGTTATGTGCATGCTGTTTTTTAATATGGAGAATCTACCTTAATCTTACCCCAAACTAGAGAGGATCTTGCATCAGTGACACTACGACACACATGATGATCCCTTGAAGGATGTTGTGACACACATTGAGACTCTTCTAGACCCCTCATCCTCTAGAAATAAATTGAAAAAAACTTAACTTGTACAGCATGGTAGAAAATAACTGAACACTAAAAGATATCACTATGCCTAATGTTTAAATACAAACAGCATATATTGACATATATGGTAAAGAACCAATATTCAAACAAATATATTTATTAATTTACTTATTCCAAAAATTTTAAGGATTAGTTGGAGAAGACCCACATAATAAATTTATGTAATTTCATAATGTTCATTATATGTCAAAATATGACAATATGGGTGAAAAATGGTTAATATTAGGGAATTCCATCTATCATTAGAAGAAAAAAATAATAATTTGATACATAATGTTAATTCCCTAACTATAGGTTATGAGGACATGAAAACCCATTTTATTGAAAATTAATTCCTATACTCTCAAAATGAAGCTAAAAGGAATGATATTTGTGGAATAAGACAATCACAAGTGAAAACAATCCATGAATTTTGAAAACATTTTAGAAGTATTTGTTCAAGTTGTCAATAAAATGGAATAATTGAGAAACTTTTAATACAATAATGTTATGAATATTTTATTACAAAAATCAAAACAATATTTATGCTACTATAGGTGGTGCCTTTATATAAATGACCCC
Organism: Viscum album; assembly: GCA_963277665.1. Taxonomy (NCBI): domain Eukaryota; kingdom Viridiplantae; phylum Streptophyta; class Magnoliopsida; order Santalales; family Viscaceae; genus Viscum; species Viscum album. The sequence goes on from OY728162.1 coordinate 47,106,732, forward strand.
AATCACTATAAGGTATCTCATATAGTGAATTTATAAAAATACTCAATTGTTTAGTTCAAAGTCTAGTATAACCATTTTAGGGTTCCATGAGGTGAAATGTTCTTAATTATAGAAAGATGTTGACTCAAATTACAAATATATAAGTACCCTAGTCTAACAACATTTTCTTTACCATGAGAAATACAAACCTCCACCTCCAATTCATTATGCTATCTCTTCCATCAAAAACCAAAATTCTAAGCAGTCCCCCAACTAATATAATCTTCTAAATTTTATAAGAAATATTTCTAGGCCACCCCTATAACTAAAATATTTGAAAAAAAAACTATCCATCTAACTATAAATGGATGTATAACCAATAAAATATTCAATGGGTATTATAACCAAATGAAACATTTCTGAAACCACCAAGGGTAATGTAGTCAACCCCAAACACCACCTAGAAATCCTAAAACACCATAAATACATGTCCAATAGCCCCTAAAAAACCTGATCCTATCCTTTATGAAATGTTGAAAAAGAATGGATACAAATAACATTTAATTCCTTCTAACCACTAATTCATCCATAAAACACCTAATAATTCAATTATTTCAACATGCTAACTTGGTGGGTGAAATAAAAATCTATGGGTCTAGATGCCTACCATTCAAAAAAATAAATCCTAAAGAGAATGTTAATCTAAGTGATATCAAAATTATGAGTGGAAAATAAAATTTTTCTTCTAGTGATTCTACACATTAAGTATTTCATCCACTATAAAACTATCTTTATCTACCATTTAATTATTCAAGTAAAGAATAAAATAAAAATAGTAAAAAGTTATCTATGATAATTACTTAGAATATTCCATCCTTATTCACTTTCAAAAAACACACTCTATTTCAAATAAATTTTATGAAAATTAAATTGACAAGGTGATATAGATATATTTTAAAAGTTACATGTTAACATTCTTCTCTTGGATATAGATTAAAATAATTCCCTTTATTCCAAATTTCCTAGATAACTTTTCACCCATAGACATAAACTGATGGGGAATGAGATAATAAACCATGGAATTCATGTCTTGGCCTTGATACGCCTAATGATTCCAATCAAATTAAAGTATCCATTAACTTTGAAAATGCCTCTAACAATAGGGAATACTTTTGTGTCTGATGAAATTATGGATTTAGGTGATTAGATTAATGATATAACTCTCTCTGTGTATACTTTCCTATAGGTTGGATATCTTCAACAAATAATAATAATTGTCCAAATGCAAACCTAAGTACCAAAAACCCAATCAAAATGATGGAGGACATCCTCGTGTGTGTAAATAATTCCATATTCAATGCATACTTATATGTTCTTAAGATGGAAGATAACTAAACCAAAGGAAATTCTCCAATCATAGATGGAATTCCTTTCCTTAAAAATGAAAATATTCAATGTTCACAATTGTATGATGTCCCTGGAGTTTGGGGATGAAAGGTACATTTCAATATCCTTGATGCTATGAAAAACCCAGTTGATGAGAACTCTATTATTTTAAAGTATTTGATGGATGTTCTCTCTAAAGACACACATAAACAATAATATACCTAAAACTCATACTCTGATGTGTTTTCCACATCCTTAATATTTTTTTATTTGGTTTTTGATTCATTTTTTTAGTGTTGTGTGTGTTGGTAAAATTGTAAATATTTTTTATTAATTATTGATTTTTTGATAACTAAGTTTCGTATGGACCATCAAAGATACTGCTCATCATGTAAAATAATATTCCTCATATGGGAATGTTACCATTGCGTAGAATTATGGGATCATTAACCTATCACTTTCACATTCACTCCCCTCAAACCATAATGTCCCAAACATGTAACTTAAGCCACTTCCTGAAAACATGAAATATACATATATTTAGAATGTAAACAATTTCTCTTTAATCATTCATAGTTAACTCCCTATAGATAATTAATTTTGATTACTGAACCTTTTAGGAATTAAAAAAAAGCATGCGGAGGGAAACACTATAAATTTCTATGTATTTTCACAAAATTTATATGCACCATATATTTTTAAACAATGAGGACAAACATAAGAGGAAGGAAAAAAGATCAATGAATCCAAAACTCTTTCATGATGTTAAAAATGAGGTAACCACTATATTACCTTCTAGAATCATTTGATTCATATTTGATAGAAAATAATTTAGTCTATTATAGGTAGTTCCAATAAAAATTTGTCTTATAATAATCGAAAAAGAAAATAAAGAATTGGTTCCAACCCATGTGTAGAATAGTTGTCATATCTCTATAGACTATATTCTATTAAAACTACATGCTAGAAAAGACATTTTACATTTTCGATTCATTTACCAGATGCAAGATATGCTAGTATGGATGCCTCAATACATCTTTCTTGATGGGTATTCTAGAAACATTCTTCTCTATATTTAACTGAAGGATTAAAAAAAACTTCTTGTACCTAACCCATTGGCACATTTTCATAAAGGAGTATTCCATTTGGTCTTTGAAATTTTCTACATAAATTATAGTGAGGAATGGTTAGTATTTTTCAAAATTACCAAGATAAGTGAAAGTAAATTTTCATGGATAATTTCACCATTAATGGATCCATTTTTTATGAGTGTTAGAGTAGTCTTGGTTCTTGTAACAACCCGAAATATTGAATATATCTTGTTTCGTAATTTTATGTGTTATTTTATTTTCTTTTTATGCTCAACAAATATGTTTCATTTGATAGCATGAGTATAATTAAAATGTTACAGTTGATTTTTGACTGTTATATGACCATTGGTCAATATGACCACTGGAAACTAAATGTTTTGATTATTGTCTCTAAATACAAGTAATCTTGGTTAATTAATATAGAAAGAAGATTTGATGGCCTCACCCAGTAGTCTTGGACCGATCGAAGCCCATCTAACAGAACATGGGAAGGAGGTTGCACCACTCGGCTTTGCTCTGGACCAAACCCAAGATGAAATTCATCGTGTAAAGCTAGAACAAGAGCGCCTTCGGGAGAAGTTCAAACTGATAGAAATTACTACTCGTGCGATGTTGGCTGAGCCTCCCTCATATTCTCTCACCTTAGTACACCTTACACTTAGGTCCTATACTGGTGTGATAAGGGGCTATGTAAGGAGATCGTAACTGCCTTGTGTAATCCTTTTGTTTTAAATAAAAATTGGGATTTCTTCTTATGATGAAGTTTATGAATTTTCAAATGACTGGATAAATATAGTATGCATATTTTTGATGAACTTTAGAAAAATTATTTTTTAAAAATGTGTTTGTAATCATTAAATAATTAAAAATGTGTAATGATTTTCAAAAAAATGGTCTTCTGCAATTATGTTCAGTACGAAATTTAGAGTCTAATAAGATCAACTTGATTTTTGATGAATAGTAAATTATGAATAGTGATTTTACCCTTAAGATTAGTAATGTGACCAAATTGATTAGAAATTTAACTCAAAGAAAGTTTTAATATAATTTAGACACCTTGATTAAGTAATGAGATTCAATAAAATTGGTAAATAATGGTTTCATAAATTATTAGTCAAGTATTAGTTTTTTCAGGTGAATAGTGTTTTTTTAATTAAAAATTTATTTAAAAATAATTAGAAATTTTTTTTTATAAAATGGAATTTATTTTTTAACTCAGAGAATCGATATTATGTTATGGTAATTTTTGGGGATTTTTCTGAAAAAAATGAATTTTCCGTGAATAGTGTATTTATTTAAAAATAAAATTAAAAATATATAGAAAATTATTTTTATAAAATGGAGTTCAATTTTGAAATCAGAGCCTTGATATTTTGTTAATGTGAAATTTTGGAATTTTTCTGAGAAAGTTGAATTTTCAGTGAATAGTAAAAATACAGTTTCAGGGTTTCGGTATGTTTAATGACATCATAACTGTGTCATGATGATGTCATGAGATATTTTAAGGGTTTTCCGCCAAAGGGTGATGAATTATTGTTTTGGGGGCCCAATGTGGCCTATCTCCATGGTAAATTCCAAGGGAGAGCACATGGTTTTGAGAAAAGCACTTGTGAGGTGTCCCTTGGCCATTAATGCCTTGTCCCCTCACTTTCCCTATAAATACCCACCCTTTCCTCCTTTATTTTTCACTCCCAGCTCTCCCCCAACTATGTTATGGTCTTCTTACCTCCCAAGGATTCCTCACAAGGTGCCCCCAAGCCCTCAAGGTCCAAACCGTTGAGTTTTAAGAGTTACGTTTTAAGGTAAGGGATCCGATCTCTCTCTTTCTTTTCAAGAAATCTCTCTTATGTAATTTATTTTATGCTCCATGTTCTTATGTTAAAGGGTGTTATTTTATACTACTATTAATGACCTTTTAATGTTTACATAATGAGATATCCCCTCTTACTCTCATTATTTCTTTTTATGAAGTTTTAAGTGGCACTGTTAGGCTGCCGAAATCTTTGTAACGGATTTTTTCTCCCTTCTCATTTTTCAAGATCTATTTTCATGTAAAGTATTTCAAGTTCCTTTTTATTATTTCAGGGTATGATCTACAAATTTATCATAGTGATATTCTTTTATCATATGATGAGAGACCCCATTTTATCTCTTCAATTCAGTACTTTGATGTTTTAAGTGGCGCCGTTAGGCTTCCGGATTTTTAAGTAGTTCTCCACCCTTCTTGTTTTGAAGTTCTACTTTCATGTCAATTCTTTCATGTTCTTTTTTGTTATGTTGGGGTATGAACTCTATATCTATCATACTGATCTTTTATGAACATATTATGAGGGACCCCATTTGATCCCTTCAATTCTGTATTTTGATGTTTTAAGTGGCGCCGTTAGGCTGCCAGATTTTTAAGTGGTTCTTCACCCTTCTCGTTTTGAAGTTCTACATTCATGTCAATTATTTCAAGTTACCTTTTGTTATTTTGGGGTATTATCTCTATATATATCATAATGATATTTTATTTTCATATGATTATAGACCCTATTTGATCTCATCAATTCATTTTTGTTGAAGTTTAAGTGGCGCTGTTAGGCTGCCGAATTTCTAAGGGGCTCTTTCACCCTTCTCCTTTTCAAGATCTACTTTCATGTCAAGTCTTTCAAGTTACTTTTTATTTTTATGGGGTTTGATATCTATATATATCATAATTATCATTTATGTTCATATTATGGAGACCCTATTTGATCTCATCAATCCATTTTTGGAAGTTTTAAGTGACGCCATTAGGCTGCCGAATTCTCATAAGAGAAATCTTATTTTTGTCTTCCTTTCAAGTTCTTCGTTTCATATGGTATATCATTCAAATTTCATTACCATGTTCTGAAATACTATATATTATGTTACCCTACTGTTTTATGTAACATTTATGAGTGGGTTACCCATATCCCATCTCTTTTAAATGTTTTATAAAACCATGTATCGTAGACGTTATGCTACATAGTTTTCGTCTCAAAATGCCTCCCTCTTTATCTCAAAAGTATTTTATGTTATTAAGTGAATACTTAAAGATCTTATTTCTATAGGTGTATTCACATATATATCAAAATGTTCTATTTTAAATTCTGGGATTTACATACATGAAACCCGCTTTCCCTTTTCCGTGGGTTTAAAGTGACATAAAGATCATGTCTTTAAAGCAGTTTTTAAAACGTTATGATTATGAAATGAATCCCATTTCTTTTATTCTATATGGGGTTTTTATGAAATGATGGATGATGATATATGTGTCTCACATGATAATAAATACATGTCAAGGGTGCACCCAGATAGCGCTCCAATGCATTGGGTAAAGACTTAATCTCTAGAGATGACCATTTTTACCGACACCATGGTGAATAACCTTGGTAATTTTTAACGACACCTTGGGGATGGACCTTGGTGAAACGAAACGATTTTCAATATTAAATGTTGTAACCACATCTTCAAGTTATGAAAAATGTTATTTTTATTATGATATGATTCATGGTTTCATTTTCATGCCTTAACGTTATTTTCACGACCTTATTGAAGTATCTCTAGTTCACATGAAAAATTATTCTCTTGTTTCCCTTACTGGGCCTTCTGCTCACCCTTTCTTTTGATGTATGTCCCCAGGTTATGATAGGCAGTAATGAACCTAGGATGAACTTAAGGAGAAGCCTTTCAAGTGTTTAAGAAGAATGTTTTTTGTTCTTTTAATGTATTATGATCCTTGTTTCTAAGACACTAAACCTTAAAGATCCTCTGTTCCGTGTAATGAAATGAAAGTTATGTTATAAAAAGATGGGATTCTATAGTTCTATCCTATATCAATGTATTGAAAATAATTAGGTATTAAATTACGAGAAATTCCATTTCCTGGTGAGACATGGTATAGTACTTGGACATGATATTTTTGGGGATGGAATCCAAGTAGATAAATAAATTGTATATATAATTTCATCCCTAAAATTCCCTAAATTCAAGTGGTACATGCGGTCATTTTTAGGTCATACAAGGTTTTTATCATTATTCCATTCTTGAATTTATTAATATTTAATTCCCCGTATCCCTCTTACTCAAAAAAAGAATAATAATTTTTTGTTAAATACTATGTGGATGATTTTAAAGAATTAAAATGGAGTCTCACATAACCACTGGTAATCCAACCACCTTTGCATGATTTTCCATTCGATCACATGGGTGATGCCTCTAACAATGTAATTGGGAAAATAATATCACATCGGGTAGATCGAACCCCACATGTCACAGCCCACGCCTCATGCACAGTAGTCCCAACCTAAGAATACTACACCAAAACTAAAAAATAATTTATTTCTATTTTAACTTAGATTTATAAATTCATTACAAAACAATTAGTGGAAAATGTAAATATGTTTGAAAACCATGAAGACATATAGAGTTTACCTATGAAATCAGTATCCAATCCACATCTCGTATGCTAGATGCTCCCATTTTATGAAATTAATCTTAAAAGTATGAAAAAGAGAAAAGAATGAGGTAACTAACCACATTTGATGGATTTTCCAACCACTAGACCAAAATATTGACCCATACCTACTGATTAGAGAATTATTCTTTATGATATCCTTATTGATATAGTGGACCTTACCCCTTAGTATATATACATTTTTTTGGAATCATCTAAAGTCTCCAAAAATACTATCACTTAAAAAAACAAATAATTGAGAATTTGTTATAATGGTATATTTGGGATGACCCAGACTTTTATAGAATTTGTAGTGACCATGTTATTGTTCAGTGTGTCCCCTACCACGAGTTCACCTCTGTTTTGAGATTCCTCTAGAATTTGGGTTGTGGGGAAAACATTGTTTCTCAATATACAAATCAAAAGGAACGTGACTCTAGAATTTATTTTCTAAAATTTTATAAATATTCCCATCAGTTTTTTATGTCATGCGCATGATTTCAATTCACTGGGAATATATCCAGGTGGAACAAAATGCCCCTACAACCCATGTAATTTTATGAGATCTTCGGTGTATGGGGAGTTGACTTCACAGGTCATTTTCAAAATTTATTTCGATTTTTGTACATAATATTTTTTGTATATTATGTATCTAAATTTGAGTAGTAAAAAGCTAAAATTACCAATGAATCTAGAGTAGTGGTTGATTTTTTGAGAACTAAAATTTTCAGCAGGTTTAGTGTTTTATGATTCATAATTATAAATTAGGGGACATGTATTTATAATCATAACATGAAAAACTATCTCTATAAGTGTGGGGTTTTAAATAAATTCTCTACGTCATATCACCTAAAAATTAATAGAAAATTATAAATTTCCAATAACGAAGTTAAGAAAATATTGAAAAAAATGGTTCAACCCAATAGGAAATATCTTATTTTATGCTTAGATGATGAAATTTTGGCATACTGTATATCATATAAAAACCCTATTTATGTTTTACCATCTATGAATATGTTTAGAATTTATTAGCTTCCTTGTTAAGGTAGAGAACCATGTATATTTTGATATAAGATGTCATAATATGAACTTATTACATACATGTGATAATATTAAGTTTCAAATTTAATTGTTAGATGAAATTTGATGAGGCTCATATGAGAACCCCCAGATATATAAAGAGAGAAACAAGGATACCCATGATCATATCATCCTTCTTACTAACTTCAAAATTGGTAATAAGGTCCTCCATTTCAATGAAATGCTAATTTTTCACCCAAGTATGCTGCATTATAACTAGTTTGGACCATAAACTTTTATTAATGCTAATTTATTAAGTGTTTTACATATTAACAATGAAAAAAAATCAAAAATTAAAACCAAATGAATAGTGGACAAATCACTTTTGTGAAACTATTCTAGAGTCCACTCTGGATGAATTCATCCTTCAAGAAGAAATCTACAGGTGACACCTACATGGTTTTGTCCTTATTTCCAACATTCTATTTTATTATAGTGGGGACACATCACAATCTAGGTGGGTGTGGTTCATACATTACTATGTTAGTTAGGGTTTTTGTAAACATTATTCTGTTTATCTTTCTCCTTTACTACATAGTGTTTTTACTTTTCTCCACATTTGTAAGTCTATGGGAATTTTCAAAATCCATATTCTATTTCTCTATTTCTATTTTAACAGTATTTTAACCATTCCCTTTTTTAAAAAAATAATAAATTTTATACCCACATAATCATGGATATTATTGAAATTTAATGATGAATTTCTTAATTTCATGTTTTTTTAACATTGATGGAAAAATAATTTCACTATTTTCAAGTGATATTCAGCAATAATTGAAAATTTAGGTGTTATTTTTTAGTAAATTTTTTGTTTTTAAATTATATAAATGGTTATCTCTATCTAAAACCATGGAAATGATTTAAATTTTCTCTGTGTGTAGTTTATGTGTTAAAAATGTGACATAATATTTCCACACCACATTACACTCAACCATGATTTTTTAATATTTGTTACCTAAATTAAGGTAAATATAAGTGAGGACAATATTTAACATATATATTATTTTATTTTTTTAAATATTTTAGTTTTGTATCTGATCATTATCATTACTATATAGGATTGACCCATGCATTTGTACTTTTTATCTTACTGTTGTATGCCATGAGAAAAAAAACATAAAATAAATAAATAAAAATACTATGAGGAGTAATTAAATGTAAAACACATGGAGAAATATAGGTTTAAGGATTATGGTTTGAATTATAGTAATAATTAAATGAGTGGGAATTTGTATTTTATGGAAAAGAATATAGAGTAGGTTTGGTGGAATGAATCACGAAGGCTGAAAAATGTTAAATTAACCTATATTTAATTGATAGAAAGTAGTTAGAATAGAATTGAATAGTTTTCACACACACTTGAGGGGTGTTAGTGACATTATTTACTATTTAATTCCTTTCTCATACTAGTATCATGAACTCCTTGAATTTCATTCTTATAAATTTTATGAGATATATTTTTCCATGATCACTAAGAATAATTCCTTGTTGTGGGGTTTTCATTGATCACATTATTATCATGAATTACATTATCATTGAATGTTAAATATTCCTGAATATGGGAATTTCTCCATGTATAATTTGGAAAATTTTACTTTACATATGAGTAAAAATGTTTACATGTGGTGGTATGATCATTTAAGATTCTCTATTTTTTTTCACCCTTATACAACTGTTTTCAAATGTTTTCCTATTAAAAGCATACAAATATAATAAAACATATTACTTCCTATTTGAAAAAATATTATAATTTTTAACAATATTAAAATTTCATATTTAGTTATATTATTTATTATATTTTAAGTGGAGTACATTTGGTGTACCCATGGTGAAATTCAAGAAAAATAGACCAAAAGTGCAAGATCCCTAGAACATATGTTGGCTAAAATAATTTTTTATACTAATATGTGCATAAAATTGGGATGAAAATTGGAGGGATAAAATAAAACTATGTGGTATGCAATTATCTATAATACAAGGAAGCATAATTTATCATTTTTGAGGCCCAAAACGTGAAATCAATGGAGATAACCATCATTGTTCAATGTCTCGAGGTTACTTCTGTAATTCTGAAATATCTCGTTTAATACGCCTTTGAATTGTGCCAGATTTTCAGTTGAGAAACTCTAGTGGTGGGGAAATAATTTTTAAATTTTTTCTAATATGATATGATACTATATACTGGCCCAAAAAACTTTTCAAAATGGTATCTCTATATAGGGGTGCCCAAAACTACCTTCCACATTACATATAAAGTGGCACCTTGGGAACCCCATTTGTATGTTTTCCCAAGAGGGATGGTGATACAATTTTTTAGTCCTCAAGGATTTACATAATCTAATTAGAGGATCTAAATCTTTATATCCTCGTATGGAGAGAATAGATTATTTCGTAGTTCCATACGAACTTCAACTTCTCGATGGCAGGATAAACAGTGGGTATTCATTGTGAGAGAGCTACACCTATTATAAAGGGATATTCGATACTTTTTTCTACGGGTTTGATATATTTTGGTATTGAGAACATTTAATTCAGAATTATCTTACTTTTATTGATATTTTATTTCATTTTTTATTCAACCGAATAGAATGGTATTTACTTTTAACTGATCAATGTAATGTATGAGTTTGTGACTTGTGTTGTTCTAATTAGAAAACACAATAATCATTTTCTTCTAAATTTTTATTCTATTTTAATTTTATTTGCATGTTATTATACCATATACATTCGCTGGACCATGTCTATATGTTAGTTATTTCAATTCTTAGTTCTACATTCGTTGATATAAAATCATTGAATTTAATTTGGATTCAAATTAATTTCAACCAAAGACTAAATCCATACCTAAATTAATCATTAATAAAAATGAACTTCAAATGTGAGTAGTGAAACCAAAATGACCCCATTTTCTATTATTTTTCAAAATGAACTTATTTTTTCAACTATTAATATCTTCAAATTCAATTATTTTCTAAGAAATATTTTCAAAACAATCCTTCTATTTAGTTGTTTTAATTTAAATACACAATACAAACCACAAAATCTCTATGAGAGATGACATAAAGTATATATTATGATATAAAATCCTTTTTTATTAATAATCAATTTGAAATGTCATGAAAAAATCATCAAATACTACACATTCTTGGATTTCATGTTTATACTTGTTACACATTGATTATTATTATGACATAAAATGTTATACATGAAAAATCCATGATAAATATGCGGTAGTTGTGTCCTACTAAGTCATATACTCACACCCTTATTAGGAATTTTTTGTGATTTTAGATTTCATGAGGGATCTAGTGGAGGGAAAGGGTCGTGTGGCGGGGTTCTAAGATAAAAATCATGGATCTAGTAGTGGAATAGAACATACACAGGAATAACCCATTGTTATTTGTTTATTTACCTTCACTTTTACATTGGTTGTCTTACCACAACAGGATCCTATTTATTATCTGACATGTATGAGCTCTTTATTTTTTCACATGAGTAATTAGATTATTTATTTTTATTATTGTTTATTTATTTTTATGTTATGACTCGATACAAAGGGTTTAGTCTCCCCATTAGCAGACATAGAACATCGTTGCTAGTTGGATTCATCTTTCGTAAGGGGAGGTGACTATGAGGTTATATGGAACTTAGGTTCGTACCTGATGGTTTGGTTTGGGATGTTATACCCACCATTTCCACCTATAGTGAGCCCAGACCCCACCCCATCCATGATCAACAATCCACATGTCACAAACTATGCAACAAGGGTGTGCTTGGAGACATTAATAATCAAAAATTATATATTAAGGAACTAGTTTGGGACCTATGTGGAATAAAACTATTAGAATTCATAGTATAAGAAGAAATGAGTTTACAACGAGCATTCTAAACTGATTAATGCACTTATGTATCCTTATTGATCCAACACATCTCATCTTAATCCAAAGGATAGGAATCTAAGGACAAATAATGAACACTATGTGGATCTCATTGATCCAGGGTGGTGGTGCAGTAGTATGAAAATCCCACATAGGGATAAGGGTGAGTAGGGTGAAATACTTTTCAACGTGTTCAGGTTTTAATCCAAGAATAGACACCTGCTTTTTGAGTACTGTCTAATGGGAACCTTGTGCTTAAATCATGAGATTCATTAAAAAATTTCAAAGAAGATAATCCAACTCAATGAGATAGGGTAGCATGAGGAGAATGAGAAGCCATACAATATTGTAATATGTCATGTCATACCATAATTTTAAGAAAAAGTAAGTGAAAATATATGTTATTAAGTTGTAATATTAAATAGTAAAAAGTATTCATAACTAAAAAAATTAAATATATAAATGTTTTATACCTTATTTAGTTAATAGAGATAATTATTTTCATTATTACTTTTATTTTGTTGTTGTTACTAATACTATGTAATAATCAATAATAATTTTTAATATTTAGTGATAATTAAAAATAGTTTGTAATAAATTAAAAAAACTAACAAATAATAAGTTATGAAATATTATTATTCATTAATAATATCATTTTATAAATAATTATATAAAATAAATAAACTTTTAATTTTAAATATTTATTAGTTTTTAAAAGATAGTAATAATAAAAAATAACTATATTTAAATTTATTTTTATATATATAATGACAAATAATAACTTATAAAAAGTAAATAATAATAATTACAAGTCTATAAAAATTATTAGAGATGATTAATTTTTAATTTTAATTACATAGTAGAAATAACAATTAATAAAAAATATTACTAAAAATAATGGAAAATTAAAAACATTGATAAAAAATTGACAGTAAATAATAATATCAAATTAATGTAATAATTATGTTTAAATTATCGTGAAAAACCCATATAAATTTAAATATAATATTAATAAATATTGATATGACATATATATAATGTTATATTAGATGAATATAGAATAAATATAAGTTATATGAAAACTAATTAAGAGTTATTCTCAAATATATTTAAATACAGTCACAAATATGTTTGGTTTTTAAATATTTTCACTTATCCAGTATGTGTATTTCTTCAACACATTTCTTTACAAATCAATGCTACATGTTTCGAATAATCTACCAATTTTGGAAAACAATACTATCATTAAAAAAAATAAAAAATTAGATATATATTTACATATATTTTAACTGTTCTTTGTAAATAATTACTTTTTTAAAAATATACATTTTTATAGAAAACGAATAATGGAAATTACAATTATTATATTCTATAGAAAACAATTTTATTAATATATAATTACGAAATTGAATTAGTTTAATAATGTTTCTAAAATTATTTTTTCATTTATATTACTATAGAATACTCATTGAGGATAATAGGTGGTTCGTGATACTATTCATAGTGATTCATAGTGATTATTCAATGACTGTGAAGATGGTTCATTATTACTCTTTGTTATTTTACTGACATGGATTCTTCAAGTGTTCTGAATATTGTTCATGTTGATAATCCATTGTTGTGCCATCCTAGGGAACTTTCTAATGGATCTACTCTTCCAGAAATGATTTATAATGGAGATCCAGCATATCCCAAGTCTCACTTTCATAATTAAATTGCTCAAGTGTTGGATTGAACAATTTATTATAAGGATCATCACATGGATAATCCCTCTCAAGTCCCTTAGATTCAGTAAGAAATGGTTTACACATTCATGTGAAAGATCCTTGATAGTATTCAGGATGAGAATATGGCAGCGTCCTAACAGAAATTAATGATGGGGAAAAATTTATTTTTTGGAATCTAGTCAGAGATACATCTCACATAACTATTAAGGAAAGAAAGGATTCAATTATTTATCATCTCACTTTTAATTCATAATATGAGAGATGGAACTTTCCATAAATCAGGAAGAATCATCTTAAACTATGAGGCTTTAGTGATTGGAGTATGAATTCTCGTAGAAAGAGATATTTTCAAATCATTTTAACAACTCTTCTCTTAAAAAAACCTTGTGGTATTGGTTTTTATAATTTAAATCTTGGTCTCCTCATAATTTTTGATTTGGACCCCTCCTTTATCGCATTACCTGCAATAAATTTAGTCACACAACTCTGGATTTAAGTTATGGGATTGTCTTGGTTGATATTGTATACTAAAACCCTTTACGGTATTTCCTCTATAGTTTCCCTACCTATTAAGATGGAAAGGGTATATAAAGAGAAAAATTTGAACATATTTTATGACTGCAGGTAGATTTTGATCTTATCTCTCCTTTAATCAAAAATATCATCTTAAATTAAAATGATTTTCAATTTGATCTAATGGTTTAATATGAGAAGATCACTAATTTCTATATGGGATGTAGTTTAATAGGTCACACAATTGAAAATGTCATATAATTTTGATATATGTTCAATGTGGTTTTCATGGTCACATTATAGATATATATGGTAGGAAAAGGAATCATAATCAAAAAATAGAAGGCCCCCATGGTTCCTTTAACAAATTAAAATAATTTTTCCTCTTGTCTAGTGTCACATGAAACTATGGATCAAGACATGATAGAATAATGAAATATAGTTCTTGAGAAAGGTGATATGCGAGCCTATACAACTGGGTCAACTAGGATACATTAGATTAGAAATGAATTTGGACAGAACCCCAATACAGTTTCATGTCTGGAGATACAACGAGCTACCACTGCTACAAAATTCCTAAATCATGTTCAAAGGGATAGGGTGTTGTATGCACATAGATGTTTTGGGGGTTGTTCCAAATAATTTTATAGATTGGAACCCTAATAATAATTCTCTTAATAGACCATAATTTATTTCTAAAGATGAAAAAATTGACATTGATCCTAAGAAGGATCAAGAGGATCAATACCATTCCTCCTATAGTAATTGTAGTAAATCATTGGATGTGATTTCTATCTCATCCACTTTGATTAAGTTTAAAATTATGGAATAACTAAAAAAGGTAGGCCTCCAGTTTTGTTCGTAATCTACCAGGTATAGGTACTGATAATGTCCTTGTAGATACTTTTCAGGGTGTTTCTTTATAGAGTAAATTTTTAAGGGATGATGTTGAGTTTTCTCCTTCTATGGTAGTACATAATGTTAATGGTGAAGTTATGAAATGGTTTACTATATGATAATTCATGGATTACACTTATCATGGTCACTTGTCTAGGTTTGAGACAACATATCCCACTAGGATTTCTATATGGTATTCAGTGACATATGTGAAAATTAATGATCATCCTTGATCTTCTCCCAAATTAAATACGTTGAAGTTCCAAGTGTCTTGTCATTACAACACCACCATGGGGGTTCATGTTGAAAATTCTTCAAAATTGATTGTTGGAGGGAAACCTCAGCCTGACCATGTTAAGGGTAGTGGTGCTAAATCTTTAATTCAAGAAGATGCTACAAATAATAATGAAAGAAAAAATAAGTCTTCCATTTCTCCAGATGCAACTGATGATGGTGTAGGTGATACCAACATCAAATAGGCTCTTTCAGAGGCAGTGAACATAGAGGGGGATTCAAGATGTACTATGGGACTTAGGACCGATCATCAGATTTTGGGGTAGCATTATAGTGTGATATTCAGTGATATGGGTGCAATGGACACCACTGTACCATCTATAGTTTTTCTCCATGATCCTTGGCATAGATAAAATACATTGAAGTGTGACCGATTCATGTGTGGTAGTTCCCCCTTTTGTAATGTTTTTTCAAGTCCTTCATTATCCCTTATGTTTATCCTTGAAGTTTAGTGATTCGTTGGCTTTTTTATTATGGTGTATTCTAACACTTTGTTTTTTATGTGTTTTATTCCATATCTATCCCCTCATCCCATTTATATATTTTTGATTTCTATAAATGGGATAGGTCCATAGATCTTTACCCCATAACTATTCAAAAGAAATACAATCTTTGAAATGAAATATATTTTATTTCTGAGAGAACATATAAAATTAATATATATAATTCATTTACCACTATATCTCAAATGTGGTTCTTCCGACAGTTTATAGTGTAAATAGGATGCCCAAATCAAACTCGTCAATCATCACAATGTGGCGGAGTCTGAAAAACTAGAGGGGATATTTCTTATATATGTTTGAAGTTCATACAATTTAAATTGAATATCTAAGTCCACATGTGTATCTATATGTAGTATAAATTATCATCCCATGATAATTGATGTCTGTGTTGGTAGGGTGATGAATCACATTCATTTGAGAGGAGGTGGGTTCATTATTTATAGGATCTGAAATGGAAGCATGTTATTGGGATCTGCGGTGAGTACTTTGACGAAGGAAATTAGTGAGGTTGTAGGAAAAATCACCATGGTTACGGTGGTTGTATATTTATGTAGAACAATTTGACTGGTAGTGTTTGGGTTGTCGTAGTCGATGAGGATCATGATGGCCAGAACCATTGATATTGGGTGATCTCTGACAAGAAGATTCATGATATGGTCAAGCGAGGTGCACATGGGGACTTCTTCTCATAATATTGATCCTACAATCCATGGGTCTTTAGACAATGTATTTGGGATTATGGTTCGTGGAACATCTAATGTCATGTAATGGGATACCTCTTCCTAGAAAAAAAAGAAAGTATTTTTCCTATAATATGGGGTTCCCCCCAACATGTTTAAAAATATGAACAACTCCGAGTTAAGGTAACATGTCATACATTGCAGCATGCTAATCTTCTAAAAATTATTTCATTATCTTAAGGATTAGATATCCATATAATATGATGCACTTCAGCATGATATAATGGCATTCAATCTGAAAAAATACATAATACATAATAATGTAATGTTTCTAAATTTCTAGATCCCATATCCCTCTACCATGTGACCAAAGTTATATTATAGATTTAATTCTATACAATTGTGAATAACTTATCTGATGTGATAGATAGAGTAAAATTTTAGGTGATTTTTTTAACCTGAAACATCACTTTTATGTCCAATATTTCGATATACTATGCAAGAAAACACCTTCACATGATGTCCTTCCTCCTTTCATGCTTCACAAAATCATGCATTGGCAGTTTCCTTGATGTGTGTGGAAAATTTTTAACACATCCAAAATTATGAAAAACTCTATCAGGTGGGTGCATCATAATAATATGAAAGTGTATGATAGGAACTGTAATCCTAGAATCATCCATCCTAATAGTTTTGTATGAAGAAAAAAGGTAGAAGATAACCCAAAACAACCTACATGATATCAAAAATGAAATATGAGTGTTGTGAAATAATATTGTTATTAGTTTTTGAAAATTACAATATTTTTAAATTAATTACTCACCAGAATAATGTATATAATAACATTAGTAGGTATTAGACTATCCAACATGAGATGATATTCATTCAAATTTTGTCTCAGTTCCCTAACATGTTGGTGTGTCGGACTCCAATGTTAATGTACATTATGGATTCGGATAAATAATAAGTAATTAATTACAATACGACTCCTATTTTTATCAGAAAACAACACATAATATTGTTCATACCATATTCCATGAGAAGAATCACGAAGCACCTCTATTGAACCCTCTACACTAGAAATAATAATATATTGGGGGAGGAATATTCCCCCATGGCCACATCTAATGTATGATGAAACATCCCCCAATATTAGTGCAATCTAATAAGCATATATTTTAAAATGATCAATATTTGTAAGACAAGAATGTAGATTCCTAGTTTAATCTCCAAGACTAATGAAAGTCTTCACGGAGCACCAAATACATACTATAAACATGAAAGATTAAGTGTTCAGTGCACATTGCTCCTCTAATGAGAGAAAAGATATATAAAAATTATTAGTGCGTTATATTCTTCTCATAAAAATCATTAGGTAAATATATGAATTTAATTTCATGTAATATCATTTTTATAGTACTATTATATATATCTAATTCAGTATTTTGGATGTCTAGGTGTAGCAATAAATGTACAATCTCAGGTGAATCTCTATGGGTGGGTCCCATAATTTCATCGTCCTGAAAAAGTAGACATAGACAAAAGGGAAAATTTTCTATGGCAATGGACATCTCTTTCATGGTAAATTGAATCATTTTAGTCTCAAGTGTCAATATCTAGATGTGGTAAAGAATGATATGATGTTCAAAAAATGTATAATTAGATACAATGAGACCATAAAAACAAGCATGTCATTGGTTTGGGATAATAGCCGGTTTTGGTGGAATGTGATAATAGAGGTGCATCATAAACACCCAGACCCATTGAAGCTCATGACCTCAAAGCACCGCACATTAAACATATTTTTTACTAATCAATGAGCATAGATTCATCCACCATATGAGTGAATAAAAAATGATAAAACTATTTATTAATATGACAATGATATTAAGTAAAATGAGTAATAAATATTTTTTTAATAGCATTTATATATTTTAAAAAACATTTTAATGTTAATATGTTTAAATATTTATTTACAAATTGGATTTATTATATTTAAATATATGAAAATGTGAGTGAAATTAATTATATATAAGGCTAAAATATGAAATAATGTAAACTTTATACACTATAATATCCATATAAATATAAGACCAATAACCAAATTATGTCTCTACTAAAAAAATATAATAACAATTCCTCAAATGATGATGAAAGTCTATTAAATGTTCAACAATTAATTGACCCCAACAATAAAATCAATTTTGGGGAACTTCTAGGCCTTTTTTGACCTTTAAAATTTTATGAAATATTTCCCTAAGTCCCCACATCATAGATATTGTCTCAATATTTGATTTGATATGTTGTAGGTCTCAAAGAAACACCCTTCTCAAAAGTTTTGTTCAAGTGAAATTAAATTCATGATTTTAAATCATCCTAGATAATTTATAGATTTATAAAAAATCTTCATCACATTGATATTAAATGTATATTAATCAACATTAATTAAGAAACTAATAATTAATATTTATTTTTAATTAATTTATAATCAATTTATCACTTAATATTATATATATTAAATATAAATACATATAAATATAAATATATATATAATATCAATTCATCAGGCTAGTAAGTTTACTTCAATTAGTTTAGATGCATTTTTTTCACAGTGGAAGATGTAATCGACCATAAATATATTATATTAATACCAATATTTATATTTATATATTAATGTAATATTTTTAATGATATATTATTTTTTATTAAATATAGATTTTATATGTGCTAAAATAGCGCTAATAAAGGTTATCCGTGCTAAATTAAGGACATATAAAAGTGAACTTTATCAGGAATTTTAGAAAAAATTAATAATGACACCCACATTATCGACACTTTTTAGCATTGATAAAGGGTATCACATGATATTACGTGATCTGTAGTAGTTTATTAATATTAATAAATATTATATAAAAATGTTTATATAAAATAATATATATATTAATACTTTATCAATAAATATATTATAACGATTAATGTAATTCTTTGTTAATGCTAAAAAATTACTGCTTAAGATATCTAATTATTAATACTAAGTAAAGCGCTTGTAAATGGAATATATTTATTATCACTATTTTAGCATTGAAAAAGTGTTTCCATTATCAGTGCTTCTATTTAGTCCTGATATAATTTCTCCCATTATTTATTAATTTTTAGAACTTGTAAATGGTAGAGTTGAATATAGTGGAATGTATTGTAGCATATGGCCCATTTTTAAATGTAATAAGTTATGGTCATAAAAATTAATTATTTCATGGAAATTAATCAACCCTATATTAACCATCTTTTGTTGATAGAAACTTTTGGGTGTGTTCTAGATGATATAACCAACAATAAATACTAATTCCCCTACACTCGATTTGAAAGGGAAATAGATTATCTAATCCCCCTTGTAGATTTTATGTATTCAACTCTTGATTCATTATTTTTATTTGTTTTTCTTAAATGGTGGAGATAAGAGAAAATTTATTTAAATTTAAATTATTTAAAAGAATATGGAGTTAAATTTTATTAAAATTTCAATAGTATGTTATTAGAGTAAGGTTCTATAACACTACATTGTAAAAAAATTACATACACTTTATCATACATATAACCCTTTCCAAAATCTATTATTTTTTATAAATTTTTGAATGGAAATTTTAAGGGATAAGTGTGAACCCTAACTGAAAAAAGGGATTCAAAGGCATCAACAGATAAAAAAGGTTTCAAATTTCCAATTACAACAGTTCATTATTGACGATCTTAGACCACATTCAAACCCATAACACGCCCAGAAAATATTGTCACATCACACCAACTGTCATCCCCATATTGAACATCAACGCCATCATCACCAACGGTGAAAAACCAGCACCATCTCTGACCACAAAAATCATGAACCAGTGATATGTTCTAAGAAAAATAAAAAACTAAACAAATAAAACCTTTAAATTGACTTCCTCAAGAAGCCATGATGATTTAACCATCATCACCTGACATAATCCACAAAAATGTTAGTGAACTCCAGACTCAAGATGCACTAAAAAATTTAAACCTTGTGAGATGATACTCCATAAACACCTACGGGAAGAACACCTTACAAAAAAACTAGAGCCATACATGAATCCAAATTGAGGAAGAACCTATCCAGATGACATCATTTTGTTTCTTCACCTACGCCAC
Organism: Viscum album; assembly: GCA_963277665.1. Taxonomy (NCBI): domain Eukaryota; kingdom Viridiplantae; phylum Streptophyta; class Magnoliopsida; order Santalales; family Viscaceae; genus Viscum; species Viscum album. The sequence goes on from OY728162.1 coordinate 47,127,383, forward strand.
ATTCATCCATTTTGAATCAAAACATCCAACGTATGATGTCACCACATTTTCATATAACTCCATCGTCAAACTAAAAATAGAATAATAGAACATAATTCCTTCAAAAACCCAAAACATAAGACAAACATAAACCATCAAGATCAAGGAAGAAAGAATGAGATTGGAACCCTCATAGGAACTTGGGAAAATACCATAAAAAGAAAATGTAAAAAATAACTGAAATAACCACTATGAGAGAATGTAACCCTAGAAAGAGACCGGAGGCTGAAACCCTAAATTTTGAAGATAAGAAATGTGGAGATAACCCTCAAATACCAAACCATTGTTCCAAAGCCTCAGTGTTCCCATAAAACTACATCCAATATTGATAGGAGAGGAGGAATTACAAGATAGTGTGTAGTAAGGTGACTAAAGAAAGGCCTTTATAGATCCAGGGGAGGCAAAATAAAGGGACGAGACCTAGAATAAGAAAAAGAGAGAGAATAGGACCTGGAGAGAGAGAGCCCTATAAAAAATGAGCTGAGAGAAGAGATTACCAGATAAAGGGGACTAGAATATCCAATGCCTCTAGGGAGAGAGGAATCCATATGAGTTGGAAGATGTCAAGACAAATGCCTGAGAGCGGGCCTAGAGAGTGAGGTTTTATCCCCTTACATAAAACTCTTTCATATTTCTGATATTTCTGATCATTCAATCATTTTCCATCAACTTCTATATTTCATCACATCATAAAATCAATTTTTAATATTATAGCATTAAAATTTATTTTCATACATAAAAAAGTGGTTAATAATATAATATATGTTTTCAATTATTTTATTATTTTCAATGATTCAAGAAATATTCTTAATAAATGATATATAATAATTCCATATGTTAAATAGACTACAGGGATTTTATAGATTTTGGTTTTATTTACTTAATTAAAATGAAAAAATTATTCATTTCTTATATGGGTTAATGGAATTTATTTTATTATGAAAATTAATGTTTTTACGTATATAGTTTTTTATTTTTTCCATTGATTTTACACATTTATATACTATGATATACACTATAATGGACTTTTTCAATAAAAACAATTATAACAATTTAATGGTTTCACTAGTAAAAATATTCACTCGTTAAATATATTTATTACATATCTTTATTTATTCAGTTAATTAATTATTAAATTATCATTTTTGTTAATTTAAATTTTACATAAATCAAATTAAATAATATAAGTGAAAATATTATTTTATATGTAAAAAATAAAATATATTTTTCCCAATAGATTTTTTATTACATTTCATCCCAAATCCTAGGTGATATGGAAGGATAAAGTTAACATTAGTGCATTATTTTCGTCATGGTGAAAGATAAATAGTATCACATATTAGTGAAATCCACTACGTAGATTGATTTTCCATCTAAGAAAATCCTCTATTACATGGAAGGGAAATATGGTGTGGGCCACCTAGATTAGAAAATTGGCCATCCTAAAAGGATAGGGAATGTGTTCACGTATTGGTTTAGGACCTCTTACACAAAACCCATGATGATCATGAGGGGTAGGGAGTTGAGGACCAAATATTAGTAGGATGTTATGGTCGATGAGAAATATCAGTGGTGCAACCACTGTGATTGCATAAATATGCACTAGTGGAGGAAGGGGGTAAGGGATGACATTGTGTAATACCTACAGGGACAACCCCAAGGATATATCGAGTGTTAAATCTACAAATTATTCAAATTACTCAAAAAACATACTCTTTGTAAGGGAGAATAGGAAACAAAAAATATTGTAGTTTGGTCCCATCATCTGTGCAATTGGGAAACACAAACACTCCTGGGATTATTTCAAAGATGTAGGTTCCTCTATCGAGTATCTTTACACCACAATGGATGTTATTGATGGTATAGTCCCCTACTTTCGACCCATATAAATATAGGACCCACTTCCTCTATAAAAAACCACCTTAAAGTCTCCAATAATGTAATGATAGTGTTATTTGGGTATGCATTGGATAATACATGGGATTTATTCCATCAAGGATGCATACATTATCCCTTTGTTACCACCCCTGGTGATACAGAACCCCACTGCTTCCCTAATCAACCACATGATAGACTCCAATAACGCATCGAAGATGCGTCTGGAGAAACCATTAATCATCCAAGAATAAGGGAAACTCCATGAATGTTATTTGGAGAGGAATTAGACGATACATGTCCTTTTTTCTCCCCTGAAGAGCCAATAGCCCACCCTATCCAAGATCAACAACCCGCAAGTCAGAAACTATGTAAGGATAGGGAAAATATGATGGGATGTACTTTTCCCTTATTTATATTGGATCATAATTTTATTAATTTGTTAAATAGGAGGTTCACTCACCACCACATATGATGCCACTTATAAATGGGGTGAACTCTATATGAATTGGTTCTCACCCAAGTTTACTTAATATATATATATATATATACGTGTGTGTGTGTGTGTGTGTATAATTTCATATTTACAATAATAAATAAATATTTATCATTTAAAGATAAATATATATATAATTATATAAATATATATAAATATATTGATATATTAATGTAATTATATATATATAACCAAATTAAATTTAAAAGTATTACCTAATTTTAAATTTGGATGATTTCAGGTATAATGTTTAAAACCCAAACTCTACCTTAAACTGAAACGAATTTGAAAAAATTTCTTTTTCAATGTTTTTTTAAATGAATATCTACTTTATTTATAAAAAATATATTTATATGTTTATATATAAATATTTATAATTATATTTATATATAAATATATAATTATTTATATATTTATAGATAAATATATTAATGAATTCATGTTTTTATTTTCAAATATAATTATACTTCTAAATATATATTAATATTTATTTATATTTATATTTATTTATTTTAAAAAATTAATTATATTTATAAAAACATAAATTTGATGATATACAAAGACATATTTGTCAAGGGTTTGTAAGCCAAATCCATGATCTCAAAATTATTAATAAAAGTAAAGGATACAAGGGTGGAAGTGGGCATGACAAGGAATAAATTTCTCATATAAGAAAACAAGATAATTAAATACCTTCTCACTCAATATCTCAATTTTCTAGGATTTCATCATATTACCTTTGGATGTAAACCTCTATTCCTTTCCTTTTCCCTTTTTATGGTATCATATTCTTCAAAAGATAATAGTTTGGGGAAGTTCATATAGAGGTGGGAAAATCCTCAATTTCCAAGATAAATCAAGAAAGTCAATCCCATTATTATATTGGAATCTGTATTCAATATTTCTTTATAAAAACATATAAACTATTAAATAATCATTTAAATCGACTACTACTAGATCCATCGTTAAAACATGTAAGTCATGTTGTGATAAAAATATACAACTTCCTTAATGAGGTCCTCATTGAGCCTTTCACCTTCATGGTCCTATAGAGTTAAAATATTAGAGTTTTTTATTTCTGAAATATGACATTCTTCATATAAGGCCTTGACATAAAAGAAATATAAATATTTCATTAGATTATTAAAATGTGGTGTATAAGACCGTGCCACATTCCCAGAACATGGATGATCAACTTATAGGCGATAAACCTACAAATGTTTACTAATTGAGTCATCGTACATTTGAAATAGATTAAGTAGAAATTACATAGATTGATAATGAGTCCCATATGTTTTTTATTTTTGAGGTATAAACAATTTTAAACCCACTTAATCCACTAATATTTTCTATAATTTAATATCAGTCTCGTGTATATATCTTCCTCCCTTGGTGAACTCTCACACCTATGATTGAACCTGAGTCAAGGGAGACAAATAAAAAGATCTCAAATATACCTATGCATCCATATGTTTACCTTTTCTATCTATTTATTTGATCATATGTTCATGAAGGATCTTCCAATTAATAATATCTTACCCTACATCCTCATCAGATTATTTATCCTCTTCTTCCATCCCCCAATCCTCTAACCTCATTGATGTATAAACACATACATTTGGGTACATACCTCCCATGGTAGGTGATCCCAAAATCAAACAGATTCTTTCCAATTGATTCCCTAATATAGAAGAATCAATACCAATTGGGGCCATACCCTAAAAATCCGACTGTATATATTGTATTGTCACATCTTAACTGCCTTTGTACATCTGATCACAACTAGAATCTTATGATGTTACATGAGATAAATTAGTTCTTGGTACATTCCCTCCTACACCGAGTTCATCACAATAGATCTCATGAACAAGTAAAAAAATTCCATGAGTTCCTTACTCCATTTTTCAAGTAGCATGTTCACCGGCCAAGGCTTGGTTTCCTATTATAACATTATTCTAAAAATTTAAATAATATGGAACACACCATCTTTCCATGTAATCAATAGAGGTAGAATGTTTCCTATGAGGGGAATTATCCACATCCAAAAATGAATTTGAATGAACAACTATATTAGATGCACCATTTCATCCTGTTATATCATTATTTCCCACTACTGTTGAATTCACTACATCATTATTGCCAATATAAGTGGGATTATTTGCCTTAAAATAATCTATCCAACATCCATATTTACTATAATTAGAGAACCTCAACCCATGGTGCCTTTTAACACTGACATGACCAATTAAAATTCTATTAAAAAAATGTTTGGCATATATTTATACACTATTTTGAGATAGAACATAATTACTCCAGGAAAAGAAAAACAGATTCAACCAAAGTGAAACTAAGATCAAATTCAAAAAAAATCAAGGAAAATGTCTTAATTTGGCATGTTAAGTTCCTTAACCAATCATTACTGGGGATTCCACAGCTGAGGTGATATCCCAAAGAATGGTCAGGTTCTAAAAAAACACATGTTTTTAATTTTGATCAATGACTATGCCACATTGTTTTTAGCTTGATATTGACCAAACTAGGGGCCCCAATATTGGGAATATTATTATTTTTTAAATTACCTTCACAACTATTAATGGGATCTATAATAATAGAATAAATAATACATGATGAACCTCAGTACCAAAAACTGCTGTATAAAGCTCAGGCACACTCCACATCTAATGATTATGTCGCTCTGGTCTCCTAGATATAAGCATGGGTTCCTCCTCACGTAGTGTTGTGGGTGCCTCCCCATTCATCTATATATAGGTATTACTAACTTCATATGTAGATGATTACCAGACATAATAAGTGGACCTATATTTCCATGATAGTATTGTCATGAATGGACCTCTGGAAGATTTCAGAAATGTGATATTAAATATGTCATCGTCAGTGGACGTGTCACAGGAGGATTCCAAAAGCACTGTTACCTTATCCAGCTATCACTCTATGAAAACTATCTTATATGGAGATGGTTTTTATGATGTATGAGTAATCATATAAGTCACATAAACCTCTCCCTACTGTGAAATATCCTTCACTAGTTGTGCATAATCCTTTTACTATGATGAATCAACATCTACAAGAGTCTCTTTTGGTTATTTATCTCTCTATATTTGACATTTCCCAAGCCAGTTTAATTGTTTATATCATCCATTTAGAGGTGGTTGTGGTGGTTCATCATCCTCAACAAGCACAATAGGAAGATTATCATCCCCATGTTCCTTATCCTTAGCATGTGTATTCAGATATGATGATGAATACACATCATAGAAACTCTCACATATAAATTAGGGAGGGCCTATAAGAGCTAATAGATATTGGTGAAATACATCCTTCATTATAAATACCTCAACCTAAGGATCTGTGATAATTAAAAGTCGATCAATTTTTTCTGACATCAAATGATATAACATTCAAATTAATATGAAACATGATCTAAGAAACATAAAATAAATGTATGTACAAACACTAACATCTAAATTAATATCCCATAGTGCATAAAGAATAATAGTTTGTGTTTTCGGTACTAATAGGAAAAAATCATGATCATCTAACCAAAAGAAATTTGTGGGATATATGTGTTGAAGGACACCATATTGGGAACAGAAGTCCTAATACACAATGTACCATGCATGATATAGGGTCCAATCCATCATATTTATAACAATAATTTTAATATAATATAATCCATCAACCTATAGTGTTGCAATTGGTATATGTTGTATAGAGCCAAACTGTCACATGACTTGGTCTGTATAGTGCCACTCAATGATGTGTAAGTGGATGAGTGACACTACTGCACCACGATCTCCAACCATAGCTGTTAAATACGGTGGAAGAAACACGTTGACAATATCATATTTATGGGGTCAATGAAACCTAAAATTTCAAATCATCTATGAATTCATAAAATAGCCTGACAACATTACTATGCTAACATTGCAATGTATTGAAAAATTAAAAACAAAATGATTTTTCTACAATAAATATTATTTTTTAACATACATAAACAGGATGTATCGCATAAAATATTCATAAAAATATACACAACTCATGTCTTAGAGTATATCCATAATGCTGATATTGGATCTTTTTAGATAAAAATAATAATTTATCGTAATTTATAATACAAATTAATTAATTTATAAAATATCTAAAATTAGTTTTGTAAATATTGAAGTGTCCCTAAGTAATGTCCTAAAATAGGTGTTTTGGAAGTGCTATGATAACTCTAGGAGATATATGAAAAAAATTAATCTAGCCTAATATTTATACAAGATCCATATACCCAACAATCATCACATCATAAGCTTGAAAATATTGTATAGAGTAATATATACTGATGTTATAATACAATTGATCCCCTACTATATCATTCCATATGGTTAGGAACCTCACGTAATGGTTAGTATATCATGTGTATCATGGTGGTGGAGTGTTCTATACACCACATGCATCTGATTAGTTACATAATATGTTATTTTGTATATTGAATAAGTATATCCTCATATAAATCAAAAGTAATGATGGAAAATTTCTCATCAACCCACCCCATGGACAGTCGGGAACCCTGGAAGACATGTGGTATGTCATCGACGTCAATTCCTAGTACAAAGTGTATGAAATTACATCAATCTCCATTAGTGGAACCCATAATTCCCTATTAATAGATGGGTTGAATGAAAATATATTCCATAACCTCCAAATTAATGGTCATCTCCAACTTAGGGAGATGAAATGCATGTGTATATGGTCTCTATCTCTCAATTAGCACACCAATCAAATAGTGTTCAATAGTACTGAAGTTTCTCACGGTGACTCCATAAAATCTTTCATTCCTTAGGTATCGAACAATGGCCACTAGAGATACATCATAGTTAAAATATGTGCTCTCTAAATTGTAATATCTCAAAAAGTTCATCATTACAACACATCACATAATATGTCTGACTACTGGGAAGATAACAGAGTAAACTCCATATGAATAGTAAGACATTAATGAGAACTATTATTTAACTCATACATAGTTTTATTATTTGGTATAAATGGATTTTATGTTTCTTATTGGTTTTTAGTAAAAATTAATTATTATATTTATTATATAGATATTATGTTATTTTCAATTTATGAATTAAAATTAGAATACTACATTTCATTATACTGGTATTGGTCAAATTATATAGGATTGTTTACATAATTAAATTTTATTATTATACTTAAAACAATAATTTAATGTAATTGTTTTAATTAATTGAAAAGAAATATTAATTATTTTAACTGTTATATGAATTATCTATATGTATAGGGAAACGTGTTCACGTGTGACCTTCTTGGATGCTAATGTCATAATTTCATTCATGTTAACATCTACTAGTCTAACCCATATCATTTCAAATATGGGTCAACATTGGCCAATATTTTGGTCATATCTTAGTGATGTTTAGATTAATTGTGCACACATCAAAAAGAGGCCAAACTTTTCATATTCCCCCATACACATCCATACATAACTATAGCAGTCATTAATACTCTCCAGTGGATAAGCTGGATTAACAAACTTCTCAATATAAAAGAGAAAAGACGTTCATTATTCAATCACATGTCTACAAGGATACCATGATGATTTAAATAAAATGAAATAATAGTCACACTACTCTAGTAAAATGACAATAACATGACTACTGGTATGATTCATAGGACCATAGGATTCAACACCCTTAAATCTATGCTATGCAAGTTCAATTGAATTCAGATGAAATATTTCATCCCGCAGAATAACTCTATCAATATTAAAATATAAATGGTGACCATATCACATCCCTCTATTGATACACTCTTTAACCTAATTTACATTTTCCACAAAATAATTTACATTACAATAGAAGCTCTATTGTAGTAAACATTTACTTTATATTTAAAACATTATAATATATAATATTATAATTATTTTTCTTTTGATTAACTTATAGCCTAAAATTACTAATTACTCTTGATGGGTATGTTTTAAAATCCCTTTAAAACTCCACTTACACGGTCTATGTTTTTTATCATCATATATCTATACCCCTCCCATCATCATACACTAGAAATAATTTATGATTTCCAATTTTCATCATGTAATCTTAAAATACCTGATTAGCTCTATGAATATCTTCAATTCCCTAATTCATCTACCATTTTAAAGGATTGTATGATACAAAACAAGGACTAATCAAAACAAATCTTAAAATTACAATGATGATAATTTTCTTAAGAAGGTTATTTATACCAATTTTTATAATTGGTTTCTTAATGGAATCATCCATGATCTTCTTTTTAACAATTCTGGATATGTGTCAAATATAGTATTGATGATGGGAATGGGGTGGTCTACATGATAGATTATCATACTATATTACCTCCTTTATTACTCTATGATGATATGAAAAAAGAAAAATCCCTTCACCAATGATCACAAAAACTCCAATGTCAGCTAGGAACTGTCTCCAAGATGAGATGTTCTCCATCTCAAAAACAAAATCCAAAGTTACAGAGGTTTTATTACCTTCTAGTCTCGAAAAAATATATAATTTTCGGGTATACTAACCATATATAAATTTTTCTTGGATCAAAATAAACTACTTTCAATTTCAAAAAGAGACCCCACAAAGGTAAAACTGTACAAAATAATCTATCAAACACTACCTTTGACCTATCAACTTGGTTATGATTGTTGACATATTCCAAATTAAAATACTGATATATATATTGATAATGGTTGCATAAATTCACCATATGTTGTGTTAAAACAAAATAATATTCATACAAGTCACCATAAACACTCACAATATCCTTATATAGTGAATTTTATGCCTTCCTATAAGAGATTTGATACCCAAAAACTTGTTTTATTTTCTCCAAAACTAGAATTATAGGAATGTATTGACATTATATTTTCCTTTCAACAATAACAGTTGACATGAACATGGTATCTAATGAAGATTTATCCTTTAATAGACTTTTGTTTATAGATGTGTGCGGAGTAAATCTTGTAATATGCCAATTTTAAAAAATGTATTAAATTATAGCTCGCAAATGGTTCTGATAGTTTGAATCATATTTGTAATAGTAAATCACATAAATAGATCTCTATCAATCCTATATGACATAACTATAATTCGTAGCGATTTTATAATGTTCTTCACATTTTTCATTAATTATTTATTCTAAAAGTCCTTACCAATATAGAAAACACCTTCAACCAATGCTCAAATCATTCCACTAATAATTCCTTTAAAATATATACTAGGAGTATTAATTGAATAATAAAACTATGGTAAGTGTTTCATGACTTTGTTCATCCATGTTTTAGTGGTATAGGGTGTTTTAATGTTCAGTGTAACCTCATAGGGATGAGATTTGAATGTTCTTCAACATCTTCTTATTTTTCAACTTTCTGGTCGTCTTTATCTTTTAAATTTTCATCATCCTCAAAGTTTTCCACTATGAAATATATAACATTTGGAGGAATATCCATGGAAATATCACTTACTCTATAATACATCCAAAATTGTGGATATGAATATGTGGAATCAGGATTTGAAACAAAACATCCATTTTTTATGGAACTTATTGAAATGTTATAGCATTAATATGCTACATTGTATCATGGAGTTACTATGGAACAACATCTAATGTCGATGGAATATCCATAGTATCTATATTGATATATAACTGATCATTTTATTTTCAGATTGATTCTTAAGTAATGAAAATATGTTTACCCATTAATAATCATCAGTTACATGATAGATTATATGACACTATATATCATTAAATTATATAAGTCATTATATGATGGAATATATCACATTCTTTTCCATCAATTTTAAACAGCTATGAAATTTTATTTGAACATGTTCCAATTTTTTGAAATGTCCAAGCATTGAAATTCTTTCTAGTTGAATATAATAATTACCTCCTTCTTCGGTGTCAATTATTCAACCATTAAAATAAATATACGTGGCCATATTTTTTTATCTAAAGTAAAGTAGTGTTGTTGAGTAAATATGATCAAGGAAACATAATATGAATTTAAAATATTTCAACATTACGATGGAATCTCACAATTAGAATTTGAGGGATATTTAATCTCACCAACATATATCATGTCATTCCTTTTTATGTATGCATGATTCTTGAAAATCAGGTTGGAATTATATTCCCCGCACTAAATTAATTTGTTAAAACTATATTGTCATGAAACTATTTACACATACCATGAAATTTTGTTACTTACAAAAGGGAAAAGAATATCCATGATAGTAGATGCCTCCCCTAAGATGTTAAGGAAGACCCCACTAAGAAATGTTCGTCTTCCCAGTATTACTGTACCTTATTTTTGATGTAGTCATTCCCTGGTAGTGATGAGTTTTCAAAAGCTAGAAGGAAATAAAATAACTCCATCTAAGGTAAGATTCATTTATGTGGATGAATAGGGATCTCAAATCATTAATCAATGGAAGTCCAAATCACATAATCCCACCCTATAATATGGGATTACACCACCCCTTGACACAATAAGTGATATAATGTTTCCTTTCCATCATGAACATCCTCTTCTAGTGGAACCTCCATCAATAACTCATCATTGTAGGATAAGGGATGAGTAAATATAGAAATTTAACATGTATAATCCCCCTAAATTTATTGAAATAATTAAATTTATGTAGGATCTATTTAGAAAGGATTCAAACATGGAATGAATAGTGTAAAGGACCAGAATAACAAACGTGAAAAATATTCTGGAGGGCCATGAATGTGAAATGGATCCTCAAGGACCCAATAAGGATATTGGGGAATGGTTTGATTCACATGTTGAGTTTTTTGTTTCAAAAATGGAACCAGAAGTCTTCGAATGAAAATACTAATATATAGAAAAGAAATTATTTTATGTCAAACATGAAGAAATATATCATTATAAGTAGGGGTTAGACTTTAGAGACAAACCCTAAAAATTTTAGATTTTTTCTATTTCAGATGACACACTCATTGATCATCAGATGAGGATCACTGGTCACTTAAAAAAATACATGATGTGGTGGAGAGATCGATAACTATACGGAAGAGGTTGATACCCCAAGAGAAAGGTCTCTAGAGGGAAATCCAATACATTATCTTTTTTTAATCTATGATTTAATTTGAGGCTATGGTTTTACTTTTATATTTTTTATTAATAACTGGGCTAGTTCTGTTTGGCACTATCCTCGAATTATTTAAAAAAATTACTAAATATTATTAATTTTAATTTAAAATTATATTTATTAATTATTATTAAATATTATTTAATTACTAATTTATTATTAATTATGCATTTTAATTATTAGTCATATTGATAATCGTATGAATTGATAATAATTTAAATTAATTGTTAATATATTATTTTCACTTATTTAGTAATTATCATTTAATTTATTATTTAATAATTAACAAATCATATTTTTTATTTTTTATTATTATTGAAATTAATTTCTAATTATATTTATTAATTAATTAATTATTATTATTTATTCAAGTTAATTATTATTCATATTGACAATCATATGAATTGATAATCATATTAATTAATTGTTCATTAACTTATTAATCACATTAACATAACTACTACTTATAATTATTTTCGAATTGAATGTTATTATTAATTAATTATTAATTAAGTAGTAGTAATTGTTTATTAATTATTAATTAATTATTAATTATAATTATATAATTAAAATCTATCTAGTAATTATAAATAATAATTTATTGATTACAAATAATTAATTAATACTTTGTAAATATAATTCTTAAATATTTTTGAAAATAGTAATTATAAAATAAATATACTATATTATTATATATATATTTAAAAATTTAATCTCATATCACAATAAGATAACAACTCAACAATTATATAAAAAACCAAAAAATTAAAAAAAAAAACAGAAATAGAAATACTTCAAAATTTAGAAGGTCGAAAAATGTGATGAAACCATTAAAGAATGGTCGTTTAAGAGGAGTCAGAATAGGGTTGGGGATTTGAGAGTGGATTTAGTGGGATTATGGGTGGAGGTTACTCTTTTGTAGGGAAATCATGATATGCTTCTACATGAATTGGTTCCCTTGGGTATATTTTGTATGGGAAGTGTTTCAGAAGAATTCAGACACTCTTCACTTAAAATTCAGTCCAAGAATGCCACTTCATGTGGTTTTCTTGATTTTATTTGTAAAAGTGACACTTAATGTGGTAATTTTAGCTTATATCTAGCCCGTTCCACTTTATTTGGTGATGGAACCTCCCATTTCCCCAAAATAATAAAAACATAATCTCATATAAAAGCTCATACCACAAAAAATTATGCAACAATGGTGTGTTAGGATCTATTTTTAACCAGTTACATTACAGGATGGGATGTGATGAATGTATACCATGAGAAACTATACACTGTTAACGGTGATTTCGTATAACATATCTACCCATCATTATCACCCCTATAGATTCAGTACCCCACACCTTCCATGATCAATGGTCTAAACATTGTGAACTATGAAACAAGGTTTTCATGTAGACACCACTAATAAATTAAAATATTAGAGGGATTAGATTTGGTCCCTATATGAAAAAAAAATATTTGAATTCATGGGAGCATACATAAACAACTTCAATGAGATATCCATCTCAAATTACACACCAGTACATTAAATGTCATACATTGTTATTGTGTTGTATTTTTTCTCAATTGGTATGTAAATATGTCATAAAGAACAGCTTATTGGAAGATCATTGGTTTTCCCACAAATATTGGATGAATATTGAAGATGCATACATGGTAATTTCAGTTGACACGTGGTACATATCTTAGAAGAAGTACTAATTCTTTCATAATTATTATGGATTCGTTTAAAGTCACTGGTTTCCATTCATGAATAAGTACCTTGTAGATTGAATATTTTTACTATAGCTACTACTTTTATTCATTTGAATGGATTACCATCTTTTGTATACACATAGAAATGAAAGGTTGATTATATAATTATTATGTGAAGGAGAATAATTCGTATACTCTATTGAGATAATGAAGGAAGAACCATGTACCTAATACCACATACGTGAAGAATAAAAGAGTTTGGCACCTAGTTTTCTTGAAGATGATAGTGATTCGTGTAAATATGCAAAAAAGGGTGATACATTGCGTGATCCAACCATGTGATAAATATTGCATTAATGTAGTAGACAAAGACTAATGTGAGGAGAATATGATATGAGACATCATGTTGTAATGTTGGAGTTATAATTTATGTTTTAGAAATCATTTTCATAAAATCCATGTAATATATTCAATATGTCATGAATGTACACTATGTATCATGCATGGAATATTCAATCCTTCCATTCACCTTGGTGAATCACACCAAGACATGAATGTTAAATGTCTTCTATAGAGGTGTAAATTATTAACAATTCATAAATGAATGGTTTAAAACATTAATGGATTTAAAAAAGTTCATTGTATTCACATAAAAGATTTTAGGAATATGAGATAACCCAATTATATTTTCCCTATATTATTTTATGTCCACTACCTTTGTGTAACATACTTCACATGGAAGGATCACACAATGTATCACTATTATTCATGTAAGTACAAAAATTATTATAATCTTTATGGAAACTATGTGAAGAAACATTCTTCTACACCATGTACACAACAGTAGGTAAGTGGTTATTCCTCCATGATATTGACAGATTATCATGGTTCTTCTTCTTTGTGCAAGTGTTGTGAATAGGGTGTTTCCTTCACACAATATCAAAAATGAGTGGGTATCACCATGATATGTTCCCCTAAATTATAATAGTAACAAATTGAATATCCAAACATCTCTTTCATAAGTATATAATATTAGACATAGCTTAAAAATCATAAGAATTCAATGGATAATTATTAAATCACTACATTACATGCCTCTAAGACAATCCATAACAATTATAGAAGCATCACCACATAATCCTTGACATAATATATGTGTATTTTGAAATTACCATGGATTATTATTAAATATTAAGCAACAATGCATGGGAACACCAATAAAATTCAAATAAGTTCTTCTTTATGACATATTTACAAACATAGTGAAAATAAATACCATAAAAATTAGGATCATCAATCTCCCCCTTGTATTTGTCATCAATACTATAAGAAACTTTATGGTCAATATACTCATCCAATGTTATACAATTTGCACATTTAATCTTCTTATCTCATATTTAATCATTAAATTTTTTTAATGTCCCCTTAATGATAAAAAATGAAAATTTTATAATAGAGGATTGTATCATCTAATTCTTAAGAAATGTTCCATCAATTACTTCATACTACATTTACATGGAATAAACCGATTTATAAAACAAGATGGAATAATGTTCACCTCAATGATTTCCATTCTCAATTCATAATACAACACCAACAGATATTCCAAAATATGTATCCTTATTGAGGGACTATTAAAATATATCATTTTTATAGTAATTTTTTATAAAAATTGAGAATATATAAGTGGAACCTTTCTGATACCACCCGTTGATGGAAATATTATCATGAAACATTTATCCTAAAATTATGACACTCATATCAACAAGACTATAAAAAAAATTCAAGTATACATGGAAGGTTATTTTCTTGAATTCAATCAGGGAACTTTTACAAAAATCATTTTTTCATTTCATTGATTCATTTAGTTATCTCCCTTACGAACATACTTCATTTTAGTTTTATTGAATACAGATAGTAGATTATTCCAACATACATTATAAATGAGTTCTTGGACATTCAATGGCCCAAGATCTCAAATAAATATGAAATTTAAATCTACACAAAAATCATTAGATTCACCACTCAATGGATGATCTTTAGATTCACTTATAGATGATGTATATTCTCAGAAGTTGTTGTTTTAAATGAAATATTTTTTGAATAAAAATTATTTTGATCACATACATGATGATGAATTCATATTTTATGGTCATATATGATATCTTGATCAGCATCATCAGAGTATATCTATGATCTTTTTCAAAAACTAATCTGCAATACATCAAAAGATATATAAAACTAAGGTGGTTCTTTTATGATGATTATAATGAATATTCCATCATTTTGATATAACAATATAAAAATATTCTACATATTTATTCCCTTAAGAATGTGAATAACCATAAATTCACTTGAGAAAAACAAACAGAATGTATATACGACTAATCTACATCTTATTTATTTTTTAGTTATAGAAAAAAGGATGAAAATTATTTCTCAAACATGAAACTGTGTTCTTCCCCCCCTCCATGTGAGGTTAAAATATTCATACAGAATTTTCTAGATTTATTGATGGATTTAGAAATTATTTAATCCTCACTTTCTATTGATATAATATTGAGTGGAATCATCATTTTCACACTAACAATCAAGTCACATTCACCACCACATTCCTCTAATTATTGTCATGAATTTCTTCTTATGATGGTATTATAAACAAACACACAATAGTGATATGTTCATACCTTCTTCACCATCCACAATGAATATATGAGATTCTTTGATTATCATTTGTTGAAAACCTCTCATGAAATTGGATTTCATCATGTGGATTCTTCTTCATGCCTTCATCTTCCCATTTCAGCTAGGATTTTTCCTATTTTATTCCTCTTTAGAAATCAGATTGTAGAAGTACCAGTTTGTTATTTTTAATATACAAACGATTATGTTTATTACCACTTTTAATCTTAGGTTTTTTTAACTACTTTAGTTCAATTATTTTATTTATGCAATGGTCTTCCATTTTTTAATCAAGAATGATGTAATTCATTGTTATATCCATGTCTTGGTTATAGTAATCGATGATGTGTCATCTTCTCTCACAAATGAAATAACTTATTCTCTTTTGTGTAACACCCTTCTTGATCTTATTGGGTATTTGTATTAGAAATATTATTATCTTTACCCAACATTGACTTTTTTCTATATTGTAGACTTTTTGCGAATGTACATTGTATGAATTTTATCGTGATTATTTCCCAATGAATTCATCAAAACATATGGTCTTATAATATTAATTATTCTCGAGGAATTAATGAATTATTTAAAATTTAATTATTATTCCGAATAACCACTACCATTGAAAATACCACAATGGTTCTTCAAATTTCCAACATGTTGGTAATATGAATACTCTTCCCTTTCTATGGTTGTGTGTTCTCCATTATTGATATTCTACCACTTTGTGTAGGAATTATTTTATTTTCAGATATTGAAAAATTCCACCGACAATCATATGTCCATTACCTGAATCTTTTATAGCACCAATAAATAATCAAATCTTCACCACTTCATTGAAACTACAGTCTGGCTAGATTGGCATGCTTGTTGATTTTGTTTTGTTACATTATTCATATAATATTGTTTATGGGAACAATTCCTTATTCACTTATCTTTCTTCACTAACGATGTAGTGGTGGTCACTTAATCATCTTTCCTCGGCCAATTTTGCAGAGGTTTTGATATTGAACCTACACTACACAAAGAGATCGTAACGTCAACATATTTACTATGAAATATCAATGGTAGATTCTTCATAGATACTACTTGAGATTAATCTCTAGATGATTTTAATATATTCTTTCACCAAATGGGAGACTCTTTGGATAATCCTCCCCCTTATATGTTTTTGTTTCTATAGCTCATGAAGTGACATCACTTCTTTTAGCTTATTATGAAGACTCAACTTAGAAATTTTCAAAATTCTACACCTAGAATCTTTGTCCCTAAAATTTCATATTTTGGATGAATTTATCTTCCTATTGTGATGATAATTTGTCATAAAATTCTTTTTTCATCATGAAAACTTCTCCATCATACATTATATATTACTTTTGAATCATAATGACCGACTCTTTAATCATATTGTATTTGATATATTGTTGAAAATTATTGACATAAATTATTTTCTTATTTCATTCTTATAATGCATATAGTAATTCATTAAATTATTTATTAGCATCCCCCTCATCGTGATTTTTTTATCTACAGATCTTCAAAAGAGGATAATTATTCTTCAACTTCAACAATATCTGCTTATTTGGAACCAATATTTTCATATATGTTATTATTTGATTGAATTAATTATTTAAATTATTTCTCTATGTTATTTAATTATTATTCAAGATTAGGGACCACTTTTTTCTTTCCATTGAATGAGACATAGATAAAAATGTAAACTTATTTGGGATAGTTAAGCAGCATATCCTTAAATTTAGAAAAATATTTAAAATTAAGCTTATTATGTTTATGATCACTACAACTACTTCTGAGATATTAATCATCCCATTTTCCAAAGATTGCATTATTCATCTATTTTAATGTTCTTAAAAAAAATACAGTTTTATTTAGACTATTTTTTCATGTCCCTAAAGATCCCCCCATGAAAATAAATAATTTAATTTCCTTCCATGTCCTTCATGAAATTTAATATTTTCATGATCTTCATAAAAATACTCATTATGCATAAAAAAATGTAGGTGTATACAATGTCTCATGTTGTATTAAAGTGTTTTCACAATCTAGAATGTTTCGTCCAATTCTTAAGGTCTTTCACATACTATTTTGTCTATGTAAGACATTGTATTCATCATGAGACCCTTGATATTGAAGTTTTCATATTATGAGGCTATGATAAATATTATTTTTTCGGTAAGAAAGTTAATTTATATATCATCCACCTTTTGAATTGTACAATTTCATAGAATAAATCAGTTTCATAATACCTCACAAATGATGAATGGAAGCAACTCATATGGGCCTTACTGTGTAAATATTTATAAGTATTTTATTGGTCACTTTCACAACCTCATATCTATGACTTTTTATGTTAAAGCCTCCAAACGATATGTTGTGCCCCTATATTAAATCACATGAATCCTATGGTGAACATAAAATATCTTATGTGGAATTTTATGGATTCTTATCTTCAATGAGTTCATGATATCTCCTCATGTGAATTAAATATTTATTTCATTCTTCTCCTCACATATAAACTCAAACACTTCCATGTATGGGGAATGCATAAATAGATGACTACAACTTAATTTACAATTGAAATATTCACAATTCTAGATCTCTCAATTGTATGAAAAGCGTGACTTGAATAAAAGATAAATCTTATTTAAAAAATCACATTCCCATAATGAATTTTGAATCCTCATATTCGATCATCAGTCCCATCATCAAAAAATAAAAAATATAACTTCATGGGCATCTGGAGGATGAATAAAGAATTAGATTGATCGGATAGCCAAGATGCAATATATTAGGTTGTCAAGGTTCTTTCTATATGTTTTAATATGGGAAAAAGTTAGCATGCATCCCAATCCAACATGGATTATTTTCTATGTTGATCTACTTCCATTCATTACAACATGCACCACTTTCTAATTGTGCTATGGTGGTAAGGGATAGGCACCCACAACCACCTCTTGATACACGGGTCGTGGACCAGCTGGCCTTTTAAATTGTCCACATGTGCACTCAGTCGTCTTCTCCAGTTGGACTTTACACACTCCATATTCATACCTACCATCGTGGATTCCCAAGTGTGGGTTGGCTCCCACATGGTTTCCCTATCTCCAATATCTGGTTAATATTCCCACCATGGTTGACTACGGGTTGCCCTAATTTTTTGTGTAAGTCCTTAGTTAAAATACATATCATATATTCTATGTATAAAATATATTTCTTATCAATTATAAAAAAAATTTCTTCAAATTACCTAATACAAAATATAGACTATTTTACATGGTCTTTTTTAATTCTCACCGAACAATAGAACTATTTAATGGCCTTAACTTCTTTCATAATGTAATTACATTTGTTTTGGATTAAAATCCTTATATCAACATTATAAAATACATCAAACATCTCATTGATGTGGAAGATAATATCATTAAAACATCACATTTATAAGGATAATTTCACAACCATGAAATCCAATGTAATTTTCTGAATCCATAACAATTATCTAAGAAAAACAATTTCTCTCCAAACACATATTGATACATAACTAAAAACAAAAGAAACAATATAACCATAAATCTACCATTTTTATTTTTTTTCAACATATCTTAATAAATTTAAATGTTAATATGTTTTCTCAATGGAGGTCCTAAATATAATAGTTCTCAACTCTATAGAAGTCATTTCACATTTGGATTTGTTTTCAATATGATTACAAGGGGGATTGAATTTTCGAAGAATTACACACAATTTAAATCCATGAGTTATTTAAGAGAATAAATGCATTTTATACACCTGAATTCATGATGATATATTATGATTTCATCCAAAAAACATGATATCTCATATTTTATTTCAATGATGAAAGGAAGAGGATGATGTAAGTGACTAATATATATTCATTTGATTATCATTTTGGTCATAGAAACTATGATATTTATATTCCATTTCACAATGAACATTATTCATAATAAATATGAATAAGAGACATCCTTCTTGTTTTCTACAAAATGGAGACATCCCAATGATTATTATGATATAGGTTTATCCATTTGATTGATGAGTTTTTTTATAAGTTTATCATATTAAATGTATTCTAGAGAATAATTCTTGGTATACACTAGTGATCACTTCAAAAGGGGCATGCTGACATCCTACATCTTGTACATTAAAATAAAAGCTTGTATTATACCTAGATGGTTCCATAGTATGGGTTCATACTCATCCCCTTTCTCATTCTCTCATTTATAATAAAAGGAAGAACATGTGTGTAGGATAATAACCATAGTACACTAGGAATGTAGTCATTTATAAGGAGTTGAACCACTTTAACAAAATCTAGTGTCCATTATTCTTTACTATTTTATATGTATTCATTCTTTTTACAGTTGATAAAATAATATAAAAATTCACTGAATAAGTGACATAGGTAAATAAAATGGTTAAAAGATTTAGAGTGATAATTTTTTTATCCCAGACTAATTTACCCCCTCTCAGTGTGGTCATCCCTAATGTCATCAAAAAAAGAATTAATCCCAAGCCCCAAAAGGATATGAATCAAAGGTCCAAGTAGTAACATGATGTGGTAGTGGATAATTTAGGGTGTCAGTGCAATAGTATAAATGACCTACAGTGGGAGAAGGGATATCAGGGTGAGATTCTTTGAATCACATTAGGGTTCGAATCCAAAAATGGAAACATGGTTTTCTTGTACTGACCAATTGGTAGTTGTAACACCCTGAGATTTTATGAGATATATTCTTTTTTAATTCCTTTGATTGTACACTACACCAATATTAGCTTTTACTATACGCAACACCGTATTAGTTTGCAGTATACGCAACACTATTCTTGGATCTTGTTACACACAATTTCAAGTTCGCAACATTGAGTGTATATATATATGTATATATATATTCAATGTATAAATGAAATATGGTTGGATTATGTTATAGAAAATATCAAAGAGTCTTTCACTACACACAACCCTGACTTGGCTTGCATTATACGCTATCGCGAACTTCCTTGATAGTGTGTGTTGTATGCAATACCGAGTTTCACTAAACAACGATATACTATTAAAATATTATTAAAACTAGCCATTATGAATAGTAAAAAAAAACTTTTTGAAATTTTTTAAATGTCATCATTCAAAATGGACTTCATTTTTGGATTTGGAATTTTGAAATTACCCTAGGGTAAAATTTTGGTACTTTTCTGAAATCTTTTAATTTTTGATGAATAGTGAAAACACGAGGTTACTATTTAAAAACCGACTTTTTATTTAAATAACTATTTATTTTATGTAAGTTTATTTTAGGTTAAAATTGATACTTAATACCTATATAGGTTCAATGCAATTCATTGGAGTCATTTTATAACAATTTTAGATATATAAAAATTTTATTTAACTTTTCACCGTCTATTACCCACCTCTTAGGAGAATTTCCAAATTCACATAAAAAGTAATTTTACCGCTTTTTTGAATGGAATTTCAAAAATCTGAGAGACACATTTGATGTCAGTAAGTAAAATTTGGTTCAATGAGATTAAAATAATTTTTGGTGAATAGTAACTTTTTAATTTTATTTACCAAGGTTAAAAGTAATTAGGGTAATTTAGGGTAAAAATGATATTATTATTACCCTAACACGTCCTAAATCTATTTTAAAAGTGTAATTCGACCAAAAACAACCTTAGGAATAAAATATGACCATTTAGGCCCAATTGGATTAGATTAGGACATTTATTATTAATTTATTTAAAGAAGGGTTAAAATAGTTAAAATCAATGTTGAATAGCTAAATCATTTTTAATATAGGGTTATAAATATGATAAATTAGACTATAAATATTAATTAGAAATATTAAAATGTTTCCTACATAATGGTATTTTATTTTTAATTTTTATACTTTAAATAATTTTATTTATTTAGGACACAATGATGACGCAGTAATTATATTATTAATGAAATATTGACATAATTGATGTTATAAATACCGAAATAAATGTAATTTTAGACTTTTTATGAATTCCAATAATTTTTTATGTTAATATGACATGTTAGTATTTATTTAATTACATTTTTTCGAACTAGTATTTGTTTTATGATTTTCAAAAATATCAATTACCAAATAGTGTCAAAATTGACATAAAATAGTTTTTAAAACAAATATTATATTATTAATTGTTATTTTATTCCTAAAAATCTAAGGCTCGGCCAAATGACTTAGATAAGGTTATATATATTAATAATAGACAACTTGGGGTTCGTTTGGCTTGTTATAGTAAGTTTATTATCCTTATAGTGTAAGAAAACAAAAAGACACAGTAAAAGTAAAATTATTTAACTTATAGTTAAATCTAAATTATAAGGCTAAAATGGAACCCTAAACTTGTCTAAATTCTATTGTAGGAAAGTATTTCTACCCATACCCACCTTAGCTTCGAAATATATCAATTTGGAGCTATTAAATACAGAATATGACTTTATAATAAAATAATATTTTTTGTTTTTCCAAAGGTGCCCCTCTCCTCTCTTATAAAAGGGCACCTCCTCACTCTCTTCCTCACACCACTTTGAGCCTTCAAGCTTGGCCAAACCCGGCCAAATTCTCTTCTCCACTTCCCTAGAAACATCCTATAGGTACCGGTCTTCTTCAAAGTCCAATTTTATTGGTTTAAAAGGAGGTCTCATTGAGGCGCTTCAAAGAAGAAGTAATGCCTGTTACCGATTCTTTCAACAATATTTCTTCTTCCACTTATTCTTATTTAGTGGTTTCATTATGAAGTAATAACATCTGTATCCCTCATATACTGATATTTTATTATAAATATGAAACAACCCTACTTCACCTTCTGTCCATCCTACAGAAAACAAAATCACCGCACGTGCGTATGTATGGAATACCGTGTCCACCCCATGGTGTAATCTGTTTTTCCACCAACACCTTACATGGATGGGTATAACAGTGTAAACAATAATTATATAGGGTTATTATAACATTATACTGATTCTTATATATTATACCATCCAATCCAATTATATTCAATAATTATGGGAACGATATCATCGCTCGTGCGTACGTACAGACTACCGTCTCCACGACGTGATGAGATTCATTATCCATGTTAACCATATATGAATGATCATAAAGTTTATATAATGAATAATAATGAAATATATGAAATAATAATGCTAATGTATATATATATATATATATATATGTATTTCATCCAATTAATTCCATTCACTTAATTGAGGAAACAAAAACAACGTTCATGCGTACGTACAGCCTACCGTCTCCATGAACGGTGTATTTCTTACCATTTATCGATATTATATATATATATATATATTATGAATATATATTATATATAAATAATGTTTTATATTCTTGAATTAATTTATCATGATCTATGTAATCATATGAATAATTATAAGTCAAAACAGGGACGACAAATGAAACGATTTTACCCAAAACGCTCTTTAACATGGAATTTTCAAAAGAACGGGTAATATAAAGTCATTAATAAAACATATATGATATCATAACAATGAATATGATTATGTAATAATTCAATGACATTATTTAAATCATTATACATAAGGTTCGGATACGTATGAAACATATCATACGTAAGGTAAGGGATAATTATTCTAATCTCATTCTTATACCAGATTGTTTACTCGTAAGTATTTATAGGGGGTTATGTTTATTATCCATGTCCATATGCTCTAAAATTATTTTCATAAAATTTTCAATTTAGTTCCATGTAATTTTAAGATATTTTTACCCTTTTCATACTTTTACCACATCATATAGAAGGAATATTTCTTTTCTTTACCATATGAGGTACTTTTTGACTTTTCTGAAAAAAGTTCGAGGAAATTGTTATTTTTTAACTTATACGGCGTGAAATGATTTTTACGGTTTTATAAAGACTTATTTTCAAGAAGCTTCCTCCAAAATATTTCATGACCATTTTAAACAAAATCCTTTTATTTTAATATTGAATGACATTTTATGAAAAGAAAATGATTTTGAAGAAGAAAGGATTTTTTCCTCAAGAATTCATTTCAAGTGTTTTATCAAAACCATTTTTCATCTAAGATGACATTATTTCATATGTGTATGTTTCAAGTATAATGTCTCTATGATTTACATGGTTTCGGTTTCCTTATTATGAAATGATATCCATTTCTTTTATATGGATTATGTGATGATGGGATGATTTTTATGAAACCCATTTTATTCGTTGGGTTATTATGAATGATGTATGGTTATTTTGTGGAACAAGTAAAAATGATTTCATTATGAGATGGTTGGGGCCTATATATCCCTCCAATTCATTGGGTGAAGATTTATATCTCATGAGATAGACATGGATGGAATGGTAAGTTAATCTTGTTCAGTGTTACAGGACTGAAATGAGGAGTGAACTCGATTCAGAAAGGGACTTTGTCCACTAAGATGGTCTTGGCAGCAATGCCTTGGCTACTATGGAAATCATAACATGTGCTGAATGGTTTCCACAATTACATGTTTTATTCCCATTATATTTTATCATGGTTGATGTTCCATTATGATATATGCCTTACATACTTTCACGATTTATGTCTTTTCTCAAGATTTTGATGTTTAAATTCCATGTTCAAGTTTTTTCTTTCAAATGTTTATGGATTGTTTTATGTTCTCTATGTTTGCCCTTACTGATCATTTGAGCTCACCCTTTTTATATTTTATTTTCCCCAGGAAATAAAGAATGGTTTTATGTATGGAAACAAAAAGTGGAAGATCATTATGGGAGTTGTTGAAGATCTTTCAACATGATTAGAAATTTATATTCCATGTTTCGAAAGACCCTAAACTATTATGATCCTTGTGTGTCTATTTTTGTTATGTACTATGTATTCCACAAAAATAATGAAATGAAAATATACATCAAGTTTTGGGTCTCTACTATTGGTATCACAAGAAAGGTTTAGTCAACCTTTTGAAACTAGGATGCGAAAACGTTTTTGAGATCCCTAAAGATGTTTCTAAGGTATGTTTAGGGATGTCCCTAAGGATAAGTATACGTGCAGGATATAGTTCTAGAACTACGGTAACGATCTTAGAATTTAACCTGAGATATTAGATATTGAGTTTACTCCACCTTTACTATGTTGTTTTCCTTAGCATGATTTTTTCCTCTCACACAATTATTTTTGGGTTTTAGAAAATGGCTGGAAATAGGAAGATTCACGATAATGGAGGATATGAAGGACAATGGAATGATATTCTTCATGAGCAACCAAATGAAACGGGATTTGGAAGTCCAAACATCGTTTTTATGCCTAATTAGAAAATTCATAATATGAACAATAATCTCAACTTTGGTAAGTTTTCCAACAGAGATAATAAGAGAAAGATGGAGATTCATGATGATCATAGAGGAAAGAAAGTTCAATTTCTCTCATGTAAATCATGTGGGAAGAGACATCAGTGAGATTGTTTCAAAAGAACTGGAAGATGATTTGGGTGTGGAAAAGAAGTACACAAAGCCAGTAAGTGCAAAGGAAAAGGTTCAGTTAACACCATGGACAAAGATAATGGCATTGCTATGACATCAACAATGATTAGATGTTTTAAATGTGTAATGTACGGGCATTATGCAAAACAATGCCCTAAGGGAAAAACTCATGAAGAGAATCAGCATGGTAATATGGGTAGTATTCATGTGGATGATGATGAGGAGACTAAAAATGATATATGAGATGAGAGAAGTGTTGAAGCTCAGTCAGTTTTTTAAGAAGGTAGTGGAATGATTGTATGTTTATCAAGAGTTATGTTGTATAGTTAATGGTACTATGGAATAAAGAATCATCTAAGAATTGTTACACTATTGTTTTTCCTAAAGTATTTGAAAGTATATGTTGAATGGTACTGGTAACCATGAAAGGTTATTCAGATATTTTTGGAAAGTAGATGATATGTGCATAATTAAGGGATAAGAAGATATTGAGATCATGGATTGTATTCATGAGCTCATGGATGATAAAAGGACAAAGTGATATCATGATTTGAGTATATAGATTTTATTTGGGATTTTTGTATGTGGAAAGAGTTATCTTTTGACAAAATTCTTGTTTTCGCTAAGGTTCTATGGTAACTCATGTTTTAAGAGAATACATGATTAAGGTATTCACATTATTGTAATGTGATCAAAAAGATATATCGGGGACAAATGAAGGAATTCACATGCTCGGTAAATGAAATTTCTTGTAATTTTTTTCTTTATACTATAATCTTGGACAAAAGTATTTTGGATAACCCTAAAGATTTGAAATGGATTATGATGGATATAATTTAGTATTTTTTAAGGCTATAAATTTTTTCGATATTATTGATGGGATGTTATAGTAATGTAGTATTAGAAAAAGGACAACCTGCGGGACGGGCGACAACCCATCGCGTCGGACAAGGCTGTGGGAATTGAACCCACAACCGATATGTGACTGGCCTTTATCACCAACCATTGTCCTACAAGAAGTCCCTGGTAAGTATAAAATAGTTTTATTTTATTAAGAAGTATGATATATGACGTATAAGTTCAATTTTGGAATTGTATATGATTAACCTCACCATATATGGACTTATGTATATTTGATAACTTTTGCTAACCTTTATTTTGAAACAGATGGAATGACCCAACATTCTATCAGATTATTTGTTAGAACTTCACAAATAACAAATTCATCTTCATTTCATTAAGAGATGAAGTGAAAATTGTTCAAAGCACGAACAACAGTGATATTGTACCAAAATCAAGCAAGTATTTTTCTAATTCAAAATTTTCAACTTTAGTGAAATGATATTGATAACCAAAAATGTTGTCCTAGTGCTCTTATATCCGATGAATCAGATTGTACCTTAGATCATCACAAATCTGTGGCTTTGTGATTGTTGGCTTTTTCATAGCCATGTTCTCTACCACTCTCCATCAGAACAAGATCATTAGATTTTTCCTCCATATCCATATTTTCACATATACTCTCTTATGTGGAAACCCAATGCTGAGTTACCTTGGTTGACGGTAACGTTTCTAACATTCTTTTTTAAAGTTAATTTTTAGTATTCTTTTATACGATGTCGGTTTCTATGAGTAGTAAATGATTTATAACAACAACGAATTTCAAGGATGAAATTCATTTTAAGGGGGGTAGAATGTAACACCCCAAGATGTTATGAGATATATTATTTTTAATTCCTTTTGATTGTACAAAACAATAAGATTAGCATATACTATATGTAACATTGTATTAGCTTTCAGTATACGGAACACTATACTTGGATCTTGTTACACACAATTTGAAGTTCGCAACATTGAGTGTATATATATATATATATATGTTTGTATATATATATATATATTCAATGTATAAATGAAATATGGTTGGATTATGTTATACAACAAAACAAAGGAGTCCTTCACTACATGAAACCCCGACTTGGATTGCATTACATGTAATCATAACCTTCCTCGATAGCGTGTGTTGTACGCAATACCGAGTTTCATTAAACAACGATATGCAATTAAAATATTATTAACAACTAGCCATTATGAATATTAATAAACACTTTTTTAAATTATTTAAAATTTATCTTTCAAAATGGACTTCATTTTTTGATTCGGAATATCGAAATTAGCCTAGGGTGAAATTTTGGTACTTTTCTGAAAACGTTCTATTATTGATGAATAGTGAAAACACTAGGTTACTATTTAAAAACCATTTTTTTTAAATAACTATTTATTTTATTTAAGTTTATTTTAGGTCAAAATTGAAACATAATACCTATATAAGTTCAATGAAATTCATTTGAGTCATTTTATAATAATTTTAGATATATAAAAATTTTGTTGAAGTTTTCACCGTCTTTTACCCACCTCCTAGGAAAATTTCCAAATTCACATAAAACTTACTTTTACCACTTTTGTGAGTGGAATTTCAAAAATCCAAGAGACACGATTGATTTCAGTATGTCAAATGTGGTTCAATGAGATTAAAATAATTTTTGGTGAATAGTGTCTTTTTACTTTTATTTACCACGGTTAAAAGTAAATAGGGTAATTAAGGGTACAAATGTTATTATTATTACCCTAAAACATGTTCTAATTCTATTGGATAAGTTTAATTCGACCATAAACAACCTTAGGAATAAAATATGACCATTTAGGCCCACTTGGATTAGATTAGGACATTTATTATTAATTTATTTAAAGAAGGGTTAAAATAGTTAAAATCAATGTTTAATAACTAAATCATTTTTAATATAGAGTTATACATAATATAAATTAGACTATAAATATTAATTAGAAATATAAAAATATTTCCTACATAATGGTATTTTATTTGTAAATTATAGACTTTAAATAATTTAATTTATTCATGACACAATGATGACGCAATAATTATATTATTAATGAAATATTGACATAATTGATGTTATAAATAACAAAATATATTTAATTTGAGACTTTTTTATGAATTTCAATAATTTTATATGTTAATATTAAATGTTAGTATTTATTTAATTAACTTTTTTCGAAAAATATTTCTGTTGTTATTTTCAAAAAAATCAATTACCAAATAGTGTCAAAATTGACATAAAATAGGTTTTAAAAAAAATATTATATTATTAATTGTTTTTTTATTCTTAAAAATCTAAGGTTCAGACAAATGACTTAGATAAGGTTATATATATTAATTATAAACAACATGGGGTTCTTTTGGCTTGTTCTAGTACGTTTATTAACCATATTATGTAAGAAAACAAAAAGACATGGTAAAAGTAAAGTTATTTAACTTAAAGTTATATCTAAATTGTATGGTTAAAATGGAACCCTAAATTTCTCTAAATTCTATTGGATGAGAGGATTTCGACCCATCCCCACATTAGCTTCGAAATAAATCAATTTGGAGCTATTAAAAACCGAATATGTCTTTATAATAAAATAATATTTTTAGTCTTTTCATAAGATGCCCCTCTCCTACCTTATAAAAGGGCACCTCCTCCCTCTCTTCCTCACACCACATTGAGCCTTCAAGCTCAGCACAACCTTGCCTTATTCTCATCTCCACTTCTATAGAAACATCCTAGAGGTCTTGGTCTTCTTCAAAGCCCAATTTATTGCCCTAAAAGGAGGTCTCAATGTGGCTGTTCAAAGAAGAGGTAATGTCCTTTACCAATTCTTTCAACTTTATTTCTTCTTCCACTTATTCTTCTTTAGTTGTTTCATTATGAAGTAATAACATACGTATCCCTCATATAATTATATGTTATTATAAATATGAAACAACCCTATTTCACCTTCTATCCATCCTACAGAAAACAAAATCACTGCACGTGCGTACGTACGGAATACCGTCTCCATGCCTTAGTGTAATCTGTTTTTCCACCAATACCTTAAATGGATGGGTATAATGGTTTAAAGAATAACTATATAGGTTTATTATAACATAATAATGATTATTATATATTATACCATACACTCCAATTCTATTAAATAATTATGGGAATAATATCATCACTCGTGCCTACATACGGACTACCGTCTCCACAACGCGATGAGATTCATTCTCAATGTTAACCATACATGAATGATCATAAAGTTTATATAATGAATAATAATGAAATATATGAAATAATAATGCTAATGTATATATATATATGTATGTATGTATTTCATCCAATTAATTCCATTCAATTCAATGAGGAAACGAAAACAACGTTCATGCGTACGTACAACCTACCGTCTCCGTGAACGTTGTATTTCATTCCATTTATTGATTTATTATATATATGTATATTATTAATATATATTATATATAAATCATGTTTTATATTGTGGAATTATGTAATCATGATCTAAGTAATCATATGAATAATTACAAGTCAAAACACGGACAACAAATGAAATGATTTTACCCAAAATGCTCTTTAACATGGAATTTACAAAAGAACGGGTAATATAAAGTCATAAATGAACCATATATGATATAATAAAAATGAATATGATTATTTAATAATTCAATTAAATTATTTAAATCACTATACAGGAGGTTCAGATACGTACGAATCATATCAGACCTAAGGTATGGGATTATTATTCCAATCTCATTCTAATCCGAGATTGATTACTCCTAAGTATTTACTGGGGGTTATGTTTATTATCCATGTCCATATGCTCTAAAAATGTTTTCATAAAATATTTACTTTACTTCCATGTATTTTTAAGACATTTTTACCCTTTTCTTTCTTTTACCACATCGTATGGAAGGAATCTTTCTTTTTTTTACCATACGAGGTACTTTTTGACTTTTCCAACAAAAGTACGAAGAAATTGTAATTTTTTAACTTATACGACGTGAACAGATTTTTACGATTTTATAAAGCCTTATTTTCATGAAGCTTCATCCAAAATATTTCATGAATATTTTGAAAAAAATCATTTTCTTTCAAAATTGCATGACATTTTGTGATCAGAAAATGATTTTGAAGAAGAAAGGATATTTTCCTCAAGAATTCATTTCAAGTGTTTTATCAAAACCATTTTTCATCTAAGATGTCATTATTTCAAATGTGTATGTTTCAAGTATCATGTCTCTATGATTTACATGGTTTCACTTTCCTTATTATGAAATTATATCCATTTCTTTTATATGGATTATGAGATGATGTGATGATTTTTATGATAACCATTTTATTCATTGGGTTATTATGAATGATGTATGTTTATTTTGTGGCACAAGAAAGAATTATTTCATTATGAGATGGGTGGGACCTATATATCCCTCTAATGCATTAGGTAAAGATTTATATCTCATTATATAGACATGTATGGAATGGTAAGTTAATCCGGTTCAGTGTTACAGGACTGAAACGTGGAGTGAACTAGATTCAGAAAGGGACTTTGTCCACTAAGATGGTCTTGGAAGCAATGCCTTGGCTACCATGGAAATCATAACATGTTATGAATGGTTTCCACAATTACATGTTTTATTCACATTATATTTTATCATGGTTGATGTTCCATTATGATATATGGCTTACATACTTCCACGATTTATGTCTTTGCTCGAGATTTTGATGTTTAAATTTCATGTTAAAGTTTTTGCTTTCAAATGTTTATGGATTATTTTATGTTCTCTATGTTTTCCCTTACTGAGCATTTGAGCTCACCCTTTTTATGTTCTATTTTTTCCAGGAAATAAAGAAAGGTTTTACGTAAGGAAACAAAAATGGGAAGATATTTATATGAGTTTTTGAAGATCTTTCAACATGATTAGAAGTTTATATTCCATGTTTCCAAAGACACAAAACTATTACGATCATTGTGTGTCTATTTTTGTTATGTACTATGTATTCCGAAAAAGTAATGTAATGTCAATGTACGTCAGTTTTCGGGTCTCTACTGTAGCCTTATCTTAAACAATGGGATTCATTCAAATCACTTAGAGAAGATACTAAGATGTGGTGGGATGGGGAATAGGGGGATAATGTGTTGTAGAAAATAATTTTTTATGTTATTTCATAGCGTAATTCTAGTTTAGTGTCATCTAATTTTGTGTATGGGTTTTAATAGACTAATTAATTGACTATAATTCATCATTTGAAAAAAATAATTTTATCATGTGTCTATTTATTTGAGGTCCAAATATCTTTATTAAACTCATGAGCTAATCTTCAATTTTTTTCAAACTTATTATGAATGCGAACGTTTGGTTATCATATTTTTTTATGAGACCGTTGTATTATCAAGGCCTCACAGAAGAAAAAAGGTGATGTAATAATTCATTTTTATTTAATTTGAATTAAATTATTTTTAAATTTTATGTTGTATTTGTTTTTATGTATAAAAATTAGGGACATTTTTTTAAAAAATGTTTTTTCAAAATAATAATTGAAATTATGTTTGGTTAATTTTTTCAAAAAAATTTAACCAGAACCTTTCAACCAAGTCCAAGGAATTTGGTCTCTAACACATTTTACAAAATACTTGGACAAAATGAGTCAAAATATCTATTTCCTTATGTGAAAAAAATATTTTTTGTATTTTAATATGTATGAGTATATAATTAAAATTAAAATTAAAATTTATTAATTTTTTTTAAATTAAATAAAAATTTATTATAATATTTGAAATATAATATTAATTAATAACTAAATTCTAATTTTAAATAATAATTTATATTAATAATGATAAATATTTATTGAAAATATATGTAATTAAATAGTAATTTTAAATATTAATAATTATTCTTATATAAAAAAATAAATATATTAATTTTATTTTTATTCGTCACATATATTTTTTGATAATTAGTAATAATTTATAATAATTAGTAATACATATAACTATTTAGTAATTAATAAAAACAATAAATAAAAAAATTATAAATTATAAAATATTAATAATAATAATTAATTCTAATTAATAAAAAACTAATTATAATTGATTAGTTATTTATTACATAGTAATAATTATTTAGGATAAATACTATTTATTTTCAAATTTACTTTTATATATACATTGAAAAATGATAAGTTACTAAAAAATAATAAAAATAATTTCTAGTATATAATGATGATTAATATATAAATAATTTCAATTTTTCATTAAATAGTGTTTAAAATATAACAAATAATACTAATCAATTATAAACATCTAAGTGATTAAATAATTGATGATACAATAAATGTTGGTGAAGGATCAATAGTGCTTCCTTGGAGATCCTCTTGTCAGCTAGGGTTCCCCTACTGCAATGGAAATAACAAACTTCATGATATTTAATCATATTCTCAAGGATCTACCCTAGAAGTTACCCAAAACCTTGTAGATTATTCAAAATCATGAGACGACTTGGTGTTTTAATAATAAGATCCACAATGTTGTGAATTGAAGTTTTCTACTGAAGGATGTGCCTTTGATTTTTTCATTAATTCCTACAACTGTAGGTTTCTCAATAAAGGATCTATAGAACATGTAGATTAAAATCTAAGAGATCATTTATAGAGGATTTACTTGGGGAAAATTCCTTAATTGAAAGACTTGACCTTCCTAGAGGTGAGAAACCATGGTGGCTTGAGGATTTGGTTCACATGATTTCTCTAATGTGTGGATTCTCTTAGTGGAGGTGTGTTTGTCTTTTATGAGTATTTTCCATTACTATTTACCCTTGTATGAGTCCAGACTTCATGTGTGGGGTATTGGGTCACTGTTCATGAATACTGGAATGCTCTAAATCTATCAGTGGTCCCTTGAATTCAATTTGTCGCATGTTAAGAACCATTTTACATCATTATGGATTAAGATTCAAAACCTACACTTAATTTTATGGAATTTGATGATTATATATGGGAATGTTTCCACAATTGGAGTAACCATTCTCTTAGATTGATAAACAAAAAAGGTTAATTTTTGGAATTATGTAAAAAAATTGAAGTGGGTCTTAGCATCACCATTTTTAACAAGGTAATCCATATTATACCTTCAAATGATATTCTATTAGATATTGAGTATGAGAAACCTCCAAAATATTTTGTTGTGTGCGATTATGTAGGTAACACACAAGTGGTTTAATTAAAAAATCTCTCCTACAAAACCTACAGTTTAAACGTCCATTTTGACATGGAATTCCATAAAAAATTCAACAAGAATGAATCGGGAATAGAATGAAAGACACATAGTGTTAAGAAATTGGATGATAATGTACCTATGTTTAGTAAATCATGGATTGAAACACATTATTATTAAGATAAGTAGAAATAGTGGAATCAAAATAAAAAATATTGCGGCCCTATTAAGAAGGAATATGTGGGTCATCATGATGGACCCATGAGGTTATCTTCCTCATGGGAAGACCATGTTGAGGAAAATTATACTCCTAAAGATGATTATTATTTTAAATATTCTCATACTAAGTGAAATAGTGAAGATCCTAGTGATGATGATTCTTATGATAGATAATTTGAACTGTGTTTACAATGGGATATCGAATTCTTCCATGGTAGGAAAAACATGATTTTTTTAGAGAATTGGAAATGTAAAATAAAATTTCCCTCATCCTTATATTATAATGATAACAATTCATTGAGTAGCTGAGTAACCAGGATCGGAGGTATGGTCCTTCGTGAAATGTTCCTCCTTTTGGGGATGTTTTTTATATTGAAAGAAATGAACACTATTTAGGTAACTACTTCCAAATTCTTACATCATTTTGGGTGCTACATGAGGAGGGTTTTGAGGATGGGACTTCTCCAAAGGAATGCTCAAGGTATCCTCTAGAAATAAGTAGAGATAAATTTAATGATATATCAACTATGTAGATTATTGATTAGTATAATAAATTAATTGAGGGACTTTAAACAACCAATTAGTTTAAGGTTTTTGATTAATTTCAAATGATTCAAGATAGAACATTGGGCGGGATCAACATTTAATTGAAAGAAATATGGCCACGTTCCATGTTGTTGTTGAATATTTTCATTAAGTTACAGTATCTTTTATTAGTGTTATGTATCTTTTAGTGGAAAATAATCCCCCTTAATATTATTTTAGAATAAGGGTATATTCTAGAGTTGATGGACTTAACATATTCTCCATACAAGTTAACAGGGAATCCACTCAATAGGCATCTAACTATGAAAACATAAACATGTATCAGGTGACTACTTCAAATATTTTTAGAGTTCATGAACCACCTAATGTTAGTGAATACTATTTTATGGAGTAGAATTTATTTTATATTTATCATGATATTTCAACACCCATGGGGGGTGTGGCAGAGATCCCATGCCCTATCTCTATCACTGGAAGGAGGTGCAGGAATAAGAGGATAAAAGTGTATCTGATGAATCAAAGGATTCTATTAAACCTTTATAATAAGTTATTTCCTATAGGAAATGTCATAATCCAATATAATGATATAATGGGTATGATATCATTAATCATGGGCTTTGTATAATTAGGATCATGATGCTCAAATAAATATCATCAAAATATTGGTTTGTGAATGGTCTCTTTATCATGTGGAAGGATTAGTTTTTTATAACCTCATAATCTTTGATTTTACATTTACTTTATAAAAGGCCTCTGACCCTGACATCAAAAAAAAAACAAAATAATAAAAAATACTAATAATTTTGGTTACTTCACATCAATAAAAAATAATTTAGAGTACAAAATATTATCAAATTAATTTAATAATTATGTTAAAATTATAATCCAAATAAAATAAATATAATATTAATTAATATAGATATTACATAAATATAATTCTATATTAGATAAATATAACCTAAATATAAGATATATATGACCTTATTAAGAGTTTTTCATTGTATTTTAAAATAAAACACAAATTAGATGAGGTTTTAAATATTTTCACTTATTGTATGGGTTGAGGGAGTTAGTGCATCTCGTCATAATGAAATACTACATGTGTTTATGCACCTAAAACTTTTCAAAAAACTAAAATAAATCTGTTTACAATAATTAAAAAAAATTATTTTCAAATATTTGAACTTTCCTTTCCAAATAAATTATTTTTAATTTTGATAAAAATAAATAAAAATAATAATTTATAGTTGTGATTTTTCTTAAAATATTTCTGTTCCATTTAATTATTTGAATAATGATTATAATTTTATTTTGTGATTATAATTAATATATTACAATCATTGAAATATTGAATAATTTAAGTCATGGTGAATATATAAAATTAATTTGTATAATTAGTTTTCATTTGTGTCTAAAATGGGGGTTCATCCCACAATTTACTATGTTAATGGTATATTCATGTTGAACTTGTCAACCTTAACAATTATTTTTAGTATAATGATGTGGAGGGGGAACCTTTTCATGTACACAAACCTTCATTTTATGGTATATTTGTTTTAGATTCGACGGGTGGAGGTGCATTTTCTACCTCTGCGGGGCGAGATGTGATAATTCCCAACTTGATATTTCTTTCACTACATAAGTGGATGGACCATAAATCACATATAAAATCCCCAAGATATGTGAGGGTTTAGTCATAAAAGTTGATTCAAATGAAATCTGATATGAGTTTCAATCTACTTCACCAGAAAATATTATGTAAATCTTGATAGAAGAAGTTATATCATACATGTTAGTATACATCAACAACTAGATCTGGATTGCATGATATATGTTCTTCTTATTTCAATGGAAAATGTGAGGCCTCATATATAAATAGATGTACTATATGTTATCATCATCATGGATCTTCAACATCGAAATCTTCTAGAATATATTATTTAGTAGGAACATGTTTTTACACTGATGGATGTTTGGATTTACTATCATGTACAAAACCAATTAAAGGTAACATGTCATGCATTGTAGTATTGTACTCTTATTGACTAAATATGGTTCCCACCTTTGGTTTATATAGCCATATAATATTATATAGTTGATTATATTATAAAAATATTCAAACTAAACTAATAATAAGTATAAAATAATCAAATTCTTTCAAATTCTTTCACTTAACAGAACATAGATAACTCTATTGTATTGAATAAGTTAAAATAGAGATTTTAGTCTATATTTTGATGAATTATAAAGATGATATGATAGATAGAGTCTCATTATAAAAATTCCCTTAAAAATAAATTCCATATTTCTGAAACATGTATTTATATTCTATCCATGATTTAACCTTCAATTGAAAACCTTAATCCTTGCTAGCATAAGAGAATCATGAATTTGTAGTTTTCTTTATGTTTTTTGAAATCATTTAATTCATCCAAAATAAAACATGAATCTATTTAAAAAATCATTCCCTATAACATGAACGATTTTGTGAGGCATTGAAACCCTATAATCAGCCATCCCATGAGTGTACTATGTAAGAAGCTGGTTGAATATACCTTGACAAAGATTCCATTATATCTAAAATGATATAAGAGAGTTGTTAAAACACATTATTATTAATTTTAAAAAACTATAATATTATTAAATTGATTACTCATTATAACACCGTATATACCTACATTATTAGGTATATTTCTCTACAACATGATATGATATACTACCAAATTATACCTCAGTCCCATGAAATGTTGTGTCTAACTCCACTTACAAAATGCAGTATATCATAAATAATATGTAATTACAAATAATATAACACATATTTTAATCGAAACTTATTAAATATAAATGACCATACCATCTTCAATGTGGGTCATCACGGATCACATCTATGAGATCCCCTAGATCAATAAAATAGGGGCCAAGGGTGGGAAGCACTCTGATTCCCACATCTAATATAGGATGACACATATTCCAATATCATAGTAATATTATCAGAAAAAAATTCATAATGATATATATTTGTATGTCAGGCATGAAAATTCATAGCATTCTCTCCTATCATAATTAAAGACTTAATGCATCCCAAAAAACAAACATATAGACATGAATGATCAAGTTGTTAGTGTGTATTGTCCCTCTAATCAGCCACAATATATACTCACACGTTTGATGCATGGCCGTCTTCTCATCAACATCCTCAGGTAAATGTGTGAAGTTCATGTCCAGTCATTTGATAAATAGAATATTGGCATCAGTAGCTATTTCTGCCTCCATAATGTATATTCATAGAAATAAATGTACAATATAATTTTATTATCTATTGGTCGGTCTTATTTTCATAGTAACATAAATTTGTAGAACATAAATAAATGAAACAACCTCTAGGGTGACAGACATCTCTCTCTCTCCTGACCTCCCTCCATCGAGAAATTGGAATGTGCGATTCTCGGTTCTCCATCTCTTTGTGAGAGAAAAAAATGAGATGATGATCAAAAAATGTATAATAATATAAAATGAGTCCATAAAACCCAACATGTCATTGATATGGCATAATAGTAGTTGGTGGTATAATGATAGTAGTGAGCCCTATACACCCACACATGTTGAGCCTCATGAACCACATGAACCTCACATGAAATATATCTGTACTACTCAATGAGAAGAGTTAAATCCATGAACTCATTGTAGAAAAAAATTCAAAACTAATAATAAAAATAAATAAAATATTATGTAAAATGAGTAATACATATTTTTTCATATAGATTACATATTTAAAAATATATTTTTATGTATATATTTTTACATATATTTTTATATTATTGATTTATTCTAGTAAATATATGAAAATATGTGTATATTTAATTATAAATAACACTATAATATTAAAAAGATAAAATTTAAACACAACTAAATACAAATTATTGTAATACCTAATAATAAATATAGTATCCACTGAATAAAGACAAGTAGATCTCCCCAAACGAGGATGAAATTCAATCAACTATCTCAAAAATAAAAAACCCAGAAAAAATACTTACATTTAGATATGTTACAACAATTTAAAACCACTAAAAATGGTTAAATATATAAAGTAAGTCCCCTTATCATAGATATTTTTTGAGATTTTGTTTTATTTTTTGTATATCTCGAACAGACACCATGATTATAGGTTTTTTTTTGAAATTGAAGACATGTTTTGAAGTTATATTACATCTTCCATTGATTTCATAAATTTATATGTTGTCCAAATGCTGTTAAATGACTCTTTCTCAATAACAATTAGAAATTATTTAGTTAATATTAATTTTAAATTTTTTTATAAACTATTTTTCACTAAATAGAATATATATTAAGTGTAAATGCATATATGGTCTTATAAAAATAATATTTTATAAAATATATATTATATATATTAATATATTTATTTATGATATGATTTTTTAATGAATTATAACAATTTTCAAGGTTTAAATATCACAGATAAGTACCACCCTTTATTCACAGTAAAAAAGTGATGAAAAATTTGACCTTTATTAGGGATTTTGGATATAATTGATAAAGGAACCCCCTTTATCAGTGATTTTTCTAATAAGGATAAAGGTAATCACTTGATGTAATATGATATATTATTTTTTTAAATAATATTTTAAAATATATAAATATGTGTATATAATATATTTTATATATAGAATCCTTTATCAGTACTTACATGACGCTGGTAAAGGGAAAAAATTATTATCTCTATGAAATAATGAATAAATGTATCCATTTATTAGTTCTAAATAAAGTGACCATAAAGGGATAATTTTTTGTTATAGAATATTTTATCATTGATAAATAGTTTCGTTTATTAGAGATTTTTATCAGTAAAAAAATTTACACCATTATCAACAGTTTTTTAGTTATAATAATGGGTATAATTGAATATAGTGTAAAATATTGTAGTGTGTGGTCCATTATGTTAATAAAATAAATTATGGTTTATTGAATTAATTCATTATAGGAAATTAACCACCCATGGTTTAAATCTCTTTTTTCAATGGGAAATGTTGGGATGAGTTATTGATGGTAGAACCTATAATAAATACTAAATTCCCTACACTCGGTTGAGATGGTAAATACATCATGTAATACCCCATACTGTTTTTAGGCATTCCTCTCTCAATTCATAAATTTTCTTTTTTTACAATGTTTGAAGATTAGATACAATTTCTTTTAATTTCTATAATTTAAAATATTTTTGAATTGATTTATATATATTTTCTAAAATTTTGTATCATATATTTTTCTATATATCTAAATTGTAATAAAATTATATACAATATGTTATTCATAACCCACATTCATATATCCCAGTTTTTAAATGATTCAAACATTTATTTCCACTATCCTCCATGTTTTTGTATCATTATAAATTCAGTTTTCAGTACGATAGTATTTAGGCAGCTTTTTCTATGTAAATCGAATAATATTGGAATATAATATATGATTTAAATTATTTTTTCAATTTCAAGGATTCATGAAATTTTTTAAAAAACTTATTGCAAGTTAAATTCATATATTAAATATAAAATCACCATTTTGGACTTTTTTGATTGAATTTTTTGAAAGAAAATAAATTATTAATTTATTATATGGGTTGATGGTATTTATTTTATTATATTAATTAATATATTTAATAATTTAGTTTTGACTATGTGAGCAAGGTCATAGTTGATTTTTAGTAAATTTCCCGCATGTCTTGTTCAATGCAATGAGGGTATTCTTGCTTTCATTAATAAGAGACAATAAATTATGGATCTAGTTTGGTCCCCATATGGATCAAAGCTATTAAAACCCATATAAGGAGATGAATGAATTTTATAGTGATCTAGATTAAAGTAAGCATGGGAACATACCTCCTGATCCCAAACATTTCATTCAAAAAACCCAAAGGATTTGAATGTGAGGACAACATACCAACATGATGTGTGGGTGGCTAATCCAGGGAGGCGGTGTAGCAACATGAAAAACCCATAGTTGGAGAAAGGAAAGTAGGTGGAGATAGTTTTAAATGTTGTGGGTTGCAATCATAGAATGTAAAAAAGGTTTTCAAGCAACAATCAGTTGGTATCTTGAGTTTGAAATTAGGGATTCATTCAAATATCCCGAATAATATATTCTAATGTGGTGGGTTATATTAGTAGAATTATTTATTTTGGATGGCCACAACCACCAAAATTGTTATGGGTAAATTAGTGTTAGGAATGGTTGGTGGACAAACCATGCCAAACAAGTGGAGGAGGCACCAATACAGAGTGATACTTCCTATACAATGTAATTATCTCTACTAAGATTTTTATCACGACTAGTAATTAACTTCCACACATCTCCTCCCATCATATTTATTTTTGGTATTTTGTGAGGAAGTTTCCCCATATTTTAAACAAAGAATATTATGAGGGTTTTTTATTATAATATTTACGGAGTGTGTATCCAATTTTACCCATTGTCATCCTTCTACGTTTCAATGGTTTTTAACACCATTAATTTTGGGGGGGTTTCCATGTTACATCTAGTGTCTATTTATTTCTACATTTTTACACTTTAATTTATCTTGGAATTATCATTTAACTAGTAGTAAAATCATTTATAGTTCCAAAAAGTAGTATGAAAGGTCGTTTATTTCCCATTGATGTTTACATTTTGTGGTATTAATAATTCTCATAAATTTTAGTATTCTCTATGATTGTGACTCGACTTTATCATTATCATTAGAAAAACATTATTTAGATTACTAAATATCACATTGTAAAAGAGTGGATGTTCTAGAATTTGTAGAGCAAGATGATCATGCATGAGTTGAGTATAGAACACAGCGATCAACTAATGAAAAAATATCACTTGAATAGAAATCTTATTATGTCACAAATAGTAATATTTCAAACTGATTATAGATGAATGGTAGAGATAAATATTCTTTTACAGAGGTGACCTAGAGTCTAGATGTATCCTCATGGATGGTGGTGATGTAAGAGGATCTTGAATATTTGCACAAGAACAAGACTTGGGATCTTGTTTGATTAACTCTGGGAAGGAAGGCTATCAACAACAAGAAGGTTTTTAATATTAAGAGGAATGGAATGGAATAGGTGTAAATATATCATGCAAGAATGGTGGACATATAATATTCTACAAAGGAAGGTATTTATTTCTATGATATATTTTTTCCTATTTCTGGACTGATTGTTGTTTGGGTAGTTGTAGTGATGTAACTGAGATATAGTTTTCATCTAGATAAGATCTACGTGACGAATTCTTTTCTCCATTGTGATCCTAATGATGATATCTATATGATCCAACTATAATTCTTTATAGAATAATACAAAGATAACATGGATTTCAGGTTGAAAAAATTTAGGTATGGTCTCAAGAAGGCTCCAAGGTGTTGGTACAAGAGATTTTATCCCTACATCATGAGTCTTAGATACAACATACTTCATTCATATACATATGAATATTTTAGGGTTTTGATTGTAAAAATTTAATCAATATTATATTGTATGTGGAAGGCATATTAGTTGAAGGCCCCAAAAATGATTATTTCCAAGAGATTAAGGTACAGTTGGCTACGAAGATTGATACTAAGGCCATCAGACCATAAAAATGATTATTGGGATGCATATTTACTGAGATGGAAAAAGTGTGAATATTTGGATTCCATATAAAAATTTCGTATAGAAAATAATGAAAACAATAAACATGAAATAATTTTAGGATGTATCTACCCCTATTACTATTAATTTTAAGTTATCTTTTATCAAGAGACATGGTTGTGATGTAGAGAGGATAGAGATGTCTATATTACGATATGCATTAGCAGTGGGGAGTCTAATGTTCTCTATTTTTCTTACTAGAAAAAACATTCTACATACATTGGGAGAATTTATTTAGTTCATAGAGAATCTAGTATGGGAGAATTGGTACATAGTGAAGAGGATCATGAGATACTTCAAAGAGACTTCAGATGTTGCAATGTTACAGAGGATCTGATTTCACATTCAGAGTCTTTGTTGATTGATATTTTCTAGCCGATTATTTACGAAGTAAAATAACTATTGGTTATGTGTTTAATATTTTAGTTGGATCTATGATATGTATTTAAAAGTTATATTTAGTTGTTCATTTATCCATTTTTGAGGTTGATTTCAAGGAAACCATACAGGCTTGAAAAGATGTGATATGGATGAGATGATTATATGCAGAGCTCAATACTAGATAGATGAAGATTTAATTGTTTGTTGATAGTTAAAGAACCATTCACAATACAAAGAATCAATATTTTCATTTTATGATGAAGAATATTGGGGTACAATATTAATTTTATACGATGGGGTGGAGAAAGGAAGCATGAACATGAAAAAATTCACATTAAAGAAAATTTGGTAGATTTACGGATGAAGGTGATTCAATCTAATAAGTTAAGATGGGGCACCTCCTCGATTGACCTTTTAGAAAAAATATTTGTATGGTTTGGATGATAGAAAGGATGAGTAGATATGTGATTGTTTTACAATAAAATATCCAAGTATTAGAAATTTCTACAACATTATTTACTAGGGAAAGGCACCACCTCCAAATTGTCAAGGGGGAAAGGGATGGTAGGAATGTTTGGTAGAAAAAACACCCCAAACCACCAATTGAGGATGATCCAATAGAGAGGGATCGTTCGTACAAATGTAAATGTTCTTTTATAGATTTTTTATCACCCCCAACAATCAGTTTCATCACATATCCTCTAATCATATTTAAATCGGGTATTTTTTGAGTTGTTTTCCAAAAATATTCAATAGAATGTATTTTGAGGGTTTTCTCATTATAATAGTGAGATATTTTGTACAAAATTTTACCCCATGTGATCCTTTCATTTTCCTAGGGTTTTACCACATTTATTTTCAGGGGGTTCAGGTAACTTTTGGTGTCCATTTAGTTTCTCATTTTTTACACATTATTTTATATCGCTATTATCATTGCACCAGTGGGCCAACGATTTTATATCTAAATAATTTTTGTCCTAAGAGGTGGTAATGATATGCCAAAAAAATTCTTGTAAGTCATGTTTTGTTGAAATTTTATTAGGGTCATCTCATTTTTGTTATGGGTTTTTATATATTAATAAATCAGTTGTAATCCAGAATATTATTTCCATAAGATTCCCATGTCCCTTTATATTTAAGTTTTAATTATCTCCATTCTACCCATGATTGAATATTCAATGTATTTTCAAAGTTATGATTAATGTGATGTTTTTTAATCATATTTATTTATGAGATTGTTGTATTATTGATGCCTCATAAAATAAAAAAGTTGATGTAATAATTTTATTTCAAATCATTTTGAATTTACATATTTCAAATTATCCCACTATATTATTGTATTCTCATAAGATTTTTCAATGTGTTTATTTATTTTATAACATTTTTGAGAAAATATTAATTTAAATGACTCGAGGAAAAACAATTTTTTATGATAATGCGTTAAAGGATCCAACACCGTATATCCATTTTTAGTTTTTAATATATAAGTTTAAATGTTTAATTTTTTAATAAATTTTTTCCGATAAACACTAATTTAAAGTAATATTTGAAATAAACTAATTATGATTAAGAAAAAAATAATTTGTAAATAATAATTTTTATTAATATTAATAAATAGTAATTATAAATATATGATATTAAATATTATCTGTAAGTAGTATTAATTTTCTGTAACTGAAAAATAAAATATATTAATTTTAGATATGTTAATTTTAAATTTAAAAACTATTATAACTATTATTTAAATTTCTTATTAGTTACTAATATTAAGTTCTAGTGAGTAATAATTAATAATAAGAAGAAATAATCAACAATAATTGGGATATAAAGAAACAATAAAAAATAAAAAATAACAATTTATAATATATTATTATTAATAATTAATATTAATTAATATATAGATAATTGAATTTAATAAATATTCAATTATAAAATAATTTTTAATTTATAAAAGTTTTTAATAATAAATAATTAATATTTTCAAATTTAATTTCATATATATATAATGAAAAATAATATTTCGTAAAAATTTAATAAAAATAATTTCTATTATGTAATGATGATTAATATATTATTATATTTAATATTTCATTGCGTAGTATTAAAAAAGAAATAAAAAATATTAAAAATAATGGTTACATAACTACCATGAATAATTGTTTATATTAAATAATAATATCACATTAATATAATAATCACAATTACCTTATAATGAAAATAACACATAAAAATTA
Organism: Viscum album; assembly: GCA_963277665.1. Classification (NCBI taxonomy): domain Eukaryota; kingdom Viridiplantae; phylum Streptophyta; class Magnoliopsida; order Santalales; family Viscaceae; genus Viscum; species Viscum album. Next base: position 47,172,072 of record OY728162.1, read on the forward strand.
TAATATAATATTAGTTATTTTTTAAAAGGGTAGGGACAAGACCCTTTTATTAAATCAATAAAAAACATTACAAAAACAAAAAGATGAGCAGATAGGTTCACACAAGTGGTCGATTCCCTCATCACAAGGTACCATGTTTTTTACTACTCTTTTTAAAAATCCTGTATTCTTTATCTTGCACGGCTCCCCAATTTTTTCCTCTTGCTTTCCAACATCCATGACCCTTGGTATGAGGTGTTTCAAATTATTTCTCTTTTTGAAGGAGACATTCAATTTCTAAGATGCGTGAGTCAGAATCCTCAAATTGTGACTCATCCTTTTTTGTAGTCTAGTCCACCCATTAGCGTCACCACCAATGATTTCTAGGATGATTTCCTTGTTTTCTGTTAACTTTTTTTCCAAGATCCTTCCAACTCATCCTCTTCTATATCTTATTGGAGCAACCCCATTGAAGTAAGCTCATCTGTCTCCCATTTAGATCTATCATGAAACAATGTAAAAGGTATTAAAGAATCATTATTCACCTTTTCCTCCCAATGATGGTCAGTGGTAGTACCCTTTCCATAAGAATGCCTTGCATTGATATTTTGAGAGTAGAGAGCTTCAAAAAAATTATAAGAGGTTAGCTTTTTTGCCTTGGGTGTGAGAACTAGCTGTGATTTACATCATAGATCTATCATGTTAGGTACAAGAGGACTATGAATGACCTACCCATCATTCTTATTGAGAGCAGCCTGAGATTTACATGAAAAATAAATCATACCATGAATAGAAGGAGCAAGGGGAGCCATATCCTGAAACTCCTCCATTGAGAGAGCCATATCAGGTGCAAAGGAAACTGAAACATCATTGGGATTCATGGCTGGATGAGATAAACATTATACATCATTCCTTCCATGAATATGAGGAGAATTGTGATCGACCCCCTTTGAGAGAGCCATGTCAGGAGCAGTGAGAACCTGTTTTCCAGATTTCATTGAATTGTCTAAAGAAAAATCATTACATTGGTAGGTATAAGGGTCATATGGTTTTTTCACATGTGCTGGATGCATTGTGATTTTCACAGTAGTTTTTTTATAATAAATGATGGTGGGTAAGAAAGGGGGTCACCCAAATTAGGTCCAAAAATGGACCCCTCCATTGCCACATGATAATTAACACTCTCAATAGATATAATTGGATTTAGATCTTGTGATCTGAGTTCATTAGTTAATTGAGTCTTAACAGCTTGACCCTACTCAATAATATCATCCCATGATAAAATGTTATTCTGACCAACGATATTCTTATATTGCATGATGTTTTTTTGTTGATCCATGGAACTTGTAGAGTGATTTATAATGGGTCTGTCATCACTAGGTCTAGTATTCTGAACCAAGTGTTTTTCTTTCTCCTAATTATACTCCAGTTCTATCTGGGCACTCAGAACCCAAATTTGAGGTATCTTCTGAGTAGCATTCTCAGAAACATAAGAGGTGTTAGATTTCAATGTTTTTATTCTTTTGAAACAAGATTTTGAATCATGTCCATAAATAGAGAAAAACTCACCATAAATTATACAGTTTTTGAATCATCGACCACATTTAAAAAAAACCTAACTGAAAAATAACAATATTAATTTTAGAAATTAAAATTTTATTTACATATATTTGAACTATTATTTATAAATAATTATTTTTAGAACAATTATGTGTTTATATTGATAAAAATTTATAAAAATATAATAATTAGATTATATGGAATTGATTTTTCAAAAAAAAATATTTATGGTATCTAATTAATTGTATAATTTCTCATATATTATTTGATCATTAACATTAATATAGAGTAGTCACTCAAGTCCCAAATAATTTGTGTCATAGAGAACTTATAAAATTAATTAGTATAATTAATTTTCATTTGTGTCTAAAAAGAGGGTCATCCCATTGTTCAGAGTGGGAATGAGATGCACATATTAAACTCTTCAGCATTCATAATGGTGGAGTCTAATGACCTAGTTGGTGCCTTCCTCAGGTACAGTAAACATGATTATCTTCTACTTTATTTGAGACTCTTCGAGAGGTGGTTCTTCTACTACCTCTGGGATGTCAAGATTTGATAATGTTCAACATGATCTTTCTCTTACTATATATGTGGAACAACCTACCATCCCATTATAATTGGCCATGATCTTTGAAGGGACAGTCATGAATGATGATTTAAATTACATATTATAGGATCTAATATCCTCCAGACCAAGAAAATATCATCAATATCTTAATACAATATGAGGATCTCATCGCTGTGAGTACACATTAACATTTGTCTAAGGCCAGATTTCTAGATTTGCTTCCTATTTTTGTGGAACAGGCGATTCCAAACATGTAACTCAACATGTTATATGTTATCATCATCATGAATAATCATCATCAGTGTCTTCTGGAAGAGACTCTGGAGTAGGAACATCTTCTATCTCTAGTAGATGATTAAATATATTATCCTGTAAAAATTTATGTGATGATAACATGTTAGGAATTGTACCATAGTATGATTATTTTTTTAATATCATTCCCTCCTTAGGTTTATATATTCATATTATATTCTGTAGTCATGTATGTTAAAAATAAATTCACAATGAACTAGAAAAAAGATTGCAAAAAAATAACTTAAGTTTGTTATCTTACAATTTATTGGATCCATATACCACTTCAAAAAAGTTATAATATATATTTTATTATATACCTTAGTGAATACTACCTCTGATGTGATATTTAGGGTTGTATTGTAGGCATTCCCTTAATATGAAACGTCACATGTGTATCAAATATGTTGATATACTATGCATTATACCACCTTTAGTTGACACTATTACCCCTTTTCAGCTTATAGGATTAATGTATTGTTATTTTTATCTATGTTATAGAATACATTTAATGAATTAAAACTGATTCATAACTCAATTAGGATAGTTTCACTCAATAATAATAAAGGGTATGAGAATAACTACAACCCTTGCATCGTCTATCCCAATAGTTTGGTATGAAATAAGCTAATCAAAGAGACCCCAATACAACAAACATGATATCAAAAATGGTATATGATATTTGTTAAAAGATTTTTTAATTAATTTTATAAAAATATAACATTCTAAAATTTATTACCCAACATAAGAATATATGCACTTACATTAGTAGGTAGAAGACAATCAAACATGAGATTTTATGGTTCCAAATTATGTCTTAGTTACCTAACATGTTGGTGTGTAAGAAACCACATGTAACATATAAGATTGAATTTTATAAATAATATATAATTCAGTATAGTATAATTCACATTTCCTTTATAATATATCATCCCTTTTCATATAAGACATTAGACTATTTTAAGAGGGATTTTCTGAGCCAAATTCTGAGATGATGTGCGATTTCGAGCCCCAGTGATCCTCGATGTTGATAAAATAAATATATTATATATATTATATCATGCACACAAAATTTTCATGAAATAATGGTAAAATTACAAATGTAGTATTTGATGAGAAATTTGATACCTCCATTGAATCTTTAAAATGGGTTTTACCCTATGTGCGACATAATTTTTGTCATTGTGGGGTGGTTGGTTTTAGTGTGGTCATGAGTGATATATTAAATGATAAATTTATTAATTAATTTATTATTTGATTATTTTATATTACATGGCTCCCTCTATATAATCTATTTAGTATCTAGATCATAGGGTTATCCACATAACCCTTAGGATTGAGAGGATAGCATAGAGGACTATTGGAGGATGTGAAAACCCCGACTTGGATACCCTCACAAACTGGTACCCAACCCTAGCAATCACATACCAAGATAATGTTCCAGATTGCCAAAGTCTATAAAATAGTACACATGCATCAACAATAACCAAAAGTAATAATGTTTCCCATCCTGAAGAAGTCAACATGGAATATATATATATATAGAATGGGAAGATACAATAGATGAGTTAATATTAAATATATGATATATCAAAAGTGAAATAAGAGATATGAAACAAATAAAACATATCTAAAAAAAATCCGATATAAATTTTCAAAAAAAAGGAAAAATAAACCAAAAACAGTTAATCTATTTCATTTCATAGGTAAAAACCCATGATCTCACCACTAGCTACATAGAAAAGCTGTCAAAAACATCAATTCATCACTATGATGCCTTTATTTTCCTTGTATCAAAAGACATACAAAGGTATATGCCCTACCAAATGGGTTCATAGGGTGTGGTAAAAACTAGGCCATTAGGATCCCACCTAGGTGTTTCATATCATGTCTCTTTACAAAAACTAGAACATTCTAAACTTTTTGGAAAACAAGGAATGAATTACATTTGAAAAGTTTTTATTTCATAATCATGGTAAAAAAATTTCCCCTTATCCATCGTTCCAAATAAAGAAATTGAAATAGTTTTGATGAATTTCATTCAAATCAGTCAAATCAAATCATGTTCCATATATCTTATCAAATACATTTAAGTACATGATACAAAAATAAAATAAAAATCACATGTAAAATCACACCATGTATCAAAACAAGTTAGGATAGCTAAAAAAATAATACATAGACATAGACAATAGTGTTCCTTAAACCTCTAGAAATATGTATTGAATCTGAATGAAGAGGAAAAACCTAGAATGTGAACCTCCCAACAAATCAAAAAATTCCCTAGAATAATTTTCCAACGGAGAATAGGAAAACTTCATGAGTAAACCCCCTGACAGAATCAAGGGAAGCGGCATGTTACTACACATTCCACCAAAGTACCCAATGCTTACCATATGATAGGTTTTCCAAAACTTTTCATCAAAACTATGATATGAAATCCATTTCATAAATCCTCATCAAAATTATCTGAAATAAACATTTTTATTTACAAAAAAATGGGGAAACCCGTATTATCTCAATAACACAATTCCACACACACAATTCAATCATTATAATTCAATTATAAATCAATTTATAATAAGATTTCAACATAGTTATTCCAAAATTTTCTATATATGGAAACACATATCTCAAACATAGTTCGCACAGGACAACTATAATATCCACCAAACATGGAATAATGAAAAATGACAATGGAGTCTCTATAATAAATCACCAAATCATAAAATCAATTTAGTGAGAGAAAAAAATTAACAGAGAGGACAGGTCACTACATACATAAAAGGAACTCACACTATGCACAAAAACTATCTTGAAGGTCAAAATCATGATTAAGATAAGACAATTGATCTATAAATGATCAAAATAATTATCTTTATAGATTAGTATAACAATAAAGATTATATAATGGTTCTACCATGATCAGTGAAAATGATGAATAAGAATGATTTCATACATGGAGAGATACAGTGGAGCCGCAATGATAATTAATAACTGAATGAAACAATCCTAAAGGATAAGATAACCCCTAAATAATATGGGAGGCCACCTTGTTATGATAAGAAAATTACATGTCTTAATTAATTTTCAATCACCAATCTAGAACCCTAAAAACACGAGCCCTAAATCATTCACAATATGAATCAATTTCAAAAAATGTATATCTCTATTTTTAAAAGACTATGAAAAACATGTCACCTTAGTTTAAAACCATGATTTTAACATTTCACAACTTGGTAAATATTCGTAGAAAATAAACCATTCACATATTGAAACAATTATCAACACGATCTCTGAAATTTTTTCATGTTGTGTAGTCCTTACATGATGTTAAAACAACATTCACATAAAAATCCAGATTATGCATATAAAACAAAAAAAATCCAATATTTTGTAAACACATGGAGAACCTCTAAAATCATTTGAAATATTTACACCTAGAATAGATTATTTTAGACAAATATATATCCCAAAAAATTAGCTCAATTTAACAAAAAAAATACTCTTCAACATCAAGGGTCCCAAAGCCGATCCAAAACAAGAGGGAAAGAAAAAGAGAGATGAGAAAAAGCAGAATGAATGTAATGTTATGTCTCAAAATCCCCACTATAAGGATTTTCATCCCCGTAATTTCAAGTGTAAGAATACATTATTCATAGAGATGAGGCCACTGCTCTTTTATCAGAGACTCCTTCTCCCATGTCTCTTGAGAATTTTATTTTTTTGATATAAAACTCTAACCAATTGAATCAACTTCCAATGTAATACATTCACTTAAGAGTCACAAATATCCACTGGTTTCTCCATAATAGAAGTATTTTTCTCCAACTATATCTATTCCTAACTTAATATTTGAGATAGATTAGGATTGTATTTCATTAGATGAAATACGTTGAAAAAATAATGAATAGACATCAACTAAACCAACAATGCGAACTGATAAGAAACATTCACAATATTTTTAGTGACCTCAAATGGTCAAGAATATCTCAGATCCAGGTTTCCTTATTTCAAAAGTTGATGTTGACCAAACCATAGAGATACATTAAATAAAATGTTGTCACCAATGCAAAACATCAAAGATCAACGATGAGGATCTTCATATAATTTATAGAGACAATGTACTATAACTAAAAACAGATGTATATAATAAATCCTAATTTATTTATATTTAATGAGACTCGGTCCTACTAGAGAATCATCACCCACCTCTTCCCAACTAGGAGGTGACCAACACGAGTAAACATTCAGAACCATAAATGGAGTCATTCTAATCGATAACTGATAACTATTGTTATAATAACAATCTACTAGTCCTAGATTTTTGCCCCAATATACATATAAATCCACGACAAAATCACATGACATATAATCCAGGATCTAAATAGAATTCCATGTCTGGTCATATGTATATGGGTGGCACGTTCTATTAAATCTGACATGAGTCCCTATTCCCTCCTAAACACTCTTCCAGAACCAACATGGAAACCTCATATCCCAATCTAAAAAAATTGAATGTGGAACTTCAGGTAACCTCACAATATATTGAACATTTAACTTACCCAGGTCTTCACCATTATTGGTGTTCCTGAATATAATAATGATATCTTACACTGTGAACTGATTAATAACCTCCAAGGAAACATTCCTCTCTTGGAGAGTCAATGGTAATCTAACCAAAATGTCCATCAACACTTATCCCCATTTCAAAACCATAACCTAGTTATTTTGAAGCAAAAAAAACGTTTTTGATTCTCTTCCTTTATCTATTCATAGGTTTAACATCATCATACATAGTATTAAATTAAACGCTTCATACCCAACCACCATAATCATTGTATCATGTCATAATACATCTTCATAGTTCCAATAAGAACAAAACATGAGGAACTTTTAATTTAAAACAAAATATACATCCTCATAGATGATGTGATGAAAAAACGATTCCCAAAATGATGAATACCATCAAAATATAGATTCCAATAAGAAATGGTATATCCACCATATATGGTATCTTAAATTTCCCTGAACTCATCATCCTTCTAATGACCTTTAAAATTTAACTCATGGAGATATGATTATAATGAAACACTATTATTAACCATACCTAAAACATACTCCTGTTAATCCAAGTGAAACTGAGTGGAGAGGCCCATGAGTTTCCACTCTTCAAATTCTAGAATAGCTTTTGGAGGTACATTACTTATTAGAGTATTTTCAATGACATTCCACTTCCTAGGGTATAGAAGATATTGAATTCAAAATTTTCAAGGTATTACACTAACTACATCTATCAGAGATTCAAATATTTCTGAGAAATGATATTATACAGATTATAATGGTCAAAAATGACCGTGAACCTCTCCCCAAATAGATATCACTACCAATACATAAGGGAATTTATAATAGTTGAAAAATCTAAATCTAGAGTGGGATAATTATTCTCACGTGTATGAAGATGGAAGGTCTTGTAAGACACTAAATGATCATCCTGCATAATCAAGCTACAAAAACTAACACCAAAAGCTTCCCAGAAAACCACATACCCCTTTCCAAGATCTTGTAATATCAGAATAGGTGTTGATGTTTTATGTCATTTCGAATCATCAAAATAAAAAAACACACTTTTCATCTCATGTAAATTTAACCCCCTTCATGTTATTATTAATAATAGGTGATGTAATATTTAAGAAAACATTGATGAATAGTAGGTAGTATCCATGAAGGCCAAGGAATCATTGAATCCCAAAGACCGTCTATGGATCTTTCTATGACAAAAACCTTCACCTTTTTAGGATCAACAGATAACTAATTCTTAGAAATCTTGTGTTCCAATAAATTCATTTATTGGATCCATAAATTTCATTTTCAATCATTTCCATATAAATATTAATTCCCCAATTTTTCTAGAAAAAAACTCAAAATGAGATCCTTTTTGTTGTCTAATATCGACTAAACCAAAATATCATCCATAAACACTACCATAAAAATTTCATGATATTCAGGGAATATATGATTCATCACATCCATACATAATTTCACCATAATTAGTCATAAAAAACATCAATTTTTTTTAATGTCAATACCTACTCTTAAAGGCTATCATTGGTTTTTCAAACTTTTGAAATCTGAGATGATCGTAATACAACTGAATATCAATCATAGAAAACCACTTTACCACTTAAATAATTCAAAGAAATCATCCACACAAGGAAGAGAATAATTATTCTAAAATGTTTCCTAGTTCAACATCTGATATTATGCCTACAATCTATGTGAACCATCTTTCTTCTTAGAAAATATCATGGGGTTTCTAAATGAAAAACACAAGGGTGAACAAAAAAGTTTTTTATAATATCATCTAATTTAATATTGAGCTATTTCATCTCTACTGGATTGAAATGATAATAATGTATCAAAATCTTCTATGTACCTGGAACTAGATCAATCATAAACTCAACCTCCCTCACTATTGGATTCCCTTTTAAATCATCTACAAAACATCATGAATGTCTCAAACAATAGTGGGAATATCAAAAACCAAATAATATTCATTGGTATAAATTGCTACAATAAACATAAAACTCTCTATCTTTAGGTATGAAGGGTCTATGTGACCATAAATTGTATCCCCCTCTTGTTGAAACACTCGAGAGCTCCCATAGGCTTAAATGAAAGAGAATCACTTATGATGAAAATAAAACTCATCATGATGTGTGATGATCGAATCCATATTGATTATGATGAAAAAAAATCCATATCGAGAAAGATGAAATCCCTGAATAATCCCTCATTATATATTGATAGCAAACAAAAAGTACACTGAAACCCCAAAATAATTTCTCCTTCTAAGATGTGTCACTAGATCCACAAATAAGTACATGAGTTTTTTTAGAAGTATAAGAATATAAAAAATGACTAGAAATAAATGAGTGTTAAGAAACTATATTAAATAAATAAGTCTCTCATAATTATGTAATAAATGTTTTACCTCTCGCTATCTCTGAAACCACATCCACCTTTGGGAAAAAACTACCTCACTATGTGGTTGTGCTTTACTACTAACGCCAATAGCTAGACCACTCTAGTCATTGATGTAACTGACTATGTTGTGGTAGCCTTTGGAGATGACGATCACTATCCAAAACAAGGTGTAAGAATATTATTCTAGAAATGTGAAAGATTATCATAATTTGCACAACTCTTTCAGGTATCTCAAGGAAGGGAATAATAATGGAGGGTGTGCTCGACCATTCCGTATTGATAGAAAGTCATGGGATTACTACTAGCTAGAACAGATGGTGTAGAGGTGTCCTACTACTGAGAACCTCTACCACCACTCCTACAATGATCATTCCACTTCCTATTACCACTGTATGAGCCATTAAGATTCATCTGGGTGGAGGATTAGGGAAATAACAAAAAAAAAATTCCTACCATATTCGTCACTTCCATCATCACCCATTATACATTTATCATATATTGATAACTTCATCCTAAATACTTGTATGATAAAATCTGATCGCAGACCCTAAATGTACATATAATCATTCTCCTAGAAATTTGTTACCTCATCTGGATAAAATTGAACTAGATCAATGAACCAATTGGTGTACACTGATAATGAACTCACACCCTGATGTAAATATAAGAACTCTAAATACTTTACCATCATCAGAAATATGGAACAAACTGATGGAATAATAGTTTCTTGAAACCCTTACAGTATAATCATATGAATTTATCCACATGTACCATGGAATCCCACCATCTCATGTTTGGAACCTCATGTCTTAACACCACATAATTCACCTTGATACTCTAAGGTTTATCCTGGAAGTCAAATATATGATTCATCTTATCCAGCTAGTCATGTAACTCATGAGGTTAATTCATACCCTTAATGGATAGTGGATTATCATATAGATACTCATATGATTGATACCATGCCCCTACAAAAACTTGTTATAACTCCACAATTGAATTTTGGAAATGTGGTACATTTTGGTTGAAATCATGAACTTCCCATAGGATAGCCTCATTATGATTGTAATCAAGAGGTGGATTCATGTATGTTGTATCAGGTGTACCCTCCATAGGATCCCATGGAAAAAATCTCATAGGCATAAAACTACACTCTAAAATAGTACAAATGATAATAAAATATAAAAATTACAATTCAAAAAAGAAAAAAATAATAAAAACTGAGATTACGTTCAATAACTCAAATTTTGATACACACATCTGAAAATCCCATGTTATCTTTGGCCTCATCATGATAATATCTAGTAAAGATCTCCCTAAAACCTACTACTCATGCTCTAATAGTCTAATCAAGAGCTTATCAACCTCCCAAAACTACACATAACCAAAAAAAATGTTTTCCTCTAAATGAATATCACACAACATATCTAGAAAGGATCAAGAAAATTTTCATCGCTGATCAACACATGAATAAACATAGAAAAATGGTGTTACGATGATCAATGATAATGAAGAATCAGTAAGATCACATACGCATAAAGACATAATGAAACCACAAAAAAGATTTATTGATAAAGGAAATGACCCAAAATGAGTGAATATCCCAAAATATCCTTAGAGAGATCATATGTCTCCAATAAAAATCGTATAGTTGAATGAATGTTCAATCGCCCTTGGAGTTCCCTAAAAAGAAAAAACAATAAAACATTATTGATTTGAATTTATAGAAAATACAAAAAACTCGTCACCTCATATTGAATTTCATAATTTCACCATTTCATTTTATGTACCATATTCCCAACCAATAAAATTTTCATCCCTTGAACCAATTCATGGCATATTCCCTACAAATTTTTAATTCCATTTTTTCATTTCCCAATGTGTGAGAGTTCCCAGGATTTTGGAAAAATATTGAATACATAGTTTGTAGTCCTTATAAAACAAGTTGTGTATCCCCCTAATATGGTGCTAGGTTTTATACATGGAGATAGGTTTTAAATTTTGTGTGAAATGTGTGACAACACATGTAGTCCGGTATTGCTAAATCTGTGTGTATCTTAGAGGGGACATTGGAAAAGACATTTCCAGGAACACTAGAATGACCAGAGTGTATGTAATGATGCGGTACTCGAACATATCCAAGAACATGGGAATAACCAGAGTACCCAGACATGACTCGATTCTCGGCCACGTCTAGGTGCAAGGGCAAGGACATTATATTTGGATATGAATTGAAGTAAACGATCATGACCAAATGTGAACAGGCACATGCCTGTGGTAGGTTGGGTGGTGTCCCATCCTCTACCTATGATATATTTTAAAATTACATTTTCTTTATAAGGAATAATACATTTTATGTGAGATATAAAGACATTGGAATACTGAAGGTTTACCAGACACACCGTGTGCACCCAATACATGTCGTGTACTTTCTATTAGGTAGTGTGATGCCAACTTTCTGTTTATTGTAGAAAAACATCAATTGTGTTTGATCTCTCAGTCCATCCTTACAAGGTTATAGTGTATAATTATGTCTCTATCATAGGATTTTGATCCTATACACGGTTTCTACAAATATATAGTTTCCATGAATCCATCCAAGATTCATTTCATGGAATCCTCTATCATATCATTTTACCTATGTGCGATTTTCCAGATATTCATGACCAACATATGTGAGAATAAAATCCCTTATTATTGTTTTATTACAGATTAGGTTTGTGGTATCCCCCACGATCTCTATGAGTTATCCTATTTTTTGTATTGATATATTCTACGTTCCAGTGTGTAATTCGTATTTGGAAAGACTTGATGTGTGTGATCTCTCTGATGAGAATCATTCAAGGTGGTATGGATGGTGAAGTGGATTCTCTCGGTTGAGCATTACCTTGAATCCTTGAGTATCATCCTATGAATGAATGTATAGTTGGGACATCTTGAGAATAGAAGTATTCTATTAGAATATATGGGTTATTGTTCTTATTTGTTTCATATTCTAATTAACATGACATTATGTTTATGATATGGATACTCACAATGCTTTATGTTTTGGGATTTCAAGGTGTCTTATTGGGTATTCTTATAATCATCCATTCTTTGGATTCACCCACACATGTCTTGTCTCATGGAAATGATAACCCTTTTTATAGAGTTCTTGGAAGACCATGAACATTTTTAGAATATTTGGGTCTAGAAAACCCATTTTTTCTATGGATTCGTTTGAGAGTATTCCCCTCCTTCAAATTAGGTTGGAATGTTTTCTAATTTTGGCATGGTTGTATTTGGGACTTTATTATTTCGAGTACTTTTTTCATACTCTGATTGTGGGATAGATTCTATGAATCCATTATAGTATCAGTTTTCTTTAAACTTTCAACATTATATATATATTTTGAGATGTTTGTGTGTGTGTGCGTGTTTTTGTGTCTATACATAGGTTGTGTCCTACCATGTGTGAGTTAAACCAACTCGGTGCTGTTTGGTATCCCATGGCCTTTTGGTGGTGGGCTTGGGGTGTGAAACATTGCTTACCATTGTGCAGGATGTCCTCGATTGTTCAAGTAATGAAACATTGGGGTCATAGGCTATGTTCATCCTATGATTCGAGTTTGGGGGGTTTTTATAGATGTGATTTTTTTATTGGGGATTAGGTAAATAATGTCAAAACGTTTTGATTTTGGATCGTAGGTTAGGGACTCCGTTGTTGGTGAAATAACTGTCATATATATTCACTGATACTATGAAAACCTTCTTGTTGACATGGTATATGTTGGAATAATATGTAGTGGAATGCATTGGAACATGAAACATATACGATTTCTTTGTGGTTTACATGACCTTATTGAGTCTTATCTTTGGATATACTCATTAATTTTGGTAATTTTTTTTCCTTGCATGATGTTTCCATGACAAAACCCAGCGATGTTTCTATAGTAGAGTCAAGTGTATATCCTGATGAGTGATGATTCATTTATGAATGTTCCAAATAATTAGGTGTTTTCCTTTCAAATGTAAAAAAGGTGGTACATTTACGCATTGATTAGTAAATTAACCCGCCTCTAATGGTTCAGGTGGATGAACAAGTCATACTGAGCCATAAACGACTCTGTTGGTGTTCCATGATGATGTTCATGGGTTGAGTGTATATCATAAGATTTTGTCTTAGTAATGTCTTGTGATCCAGGGTCATAAGGACCCACTGATAACAAGTGTGATAATAGTCATTAAAAATGATGTTTCTTCATTCGTTAGGTCCTTAAGAAAAACACATCTCTATTAGGTAGAGGTTTTTTATTCCTGTGATGGATGAGGAAATATCACATGGGATTTTCCAAACCATCATTTTGGAGAAAGAGATAATTTCAATAGACACATAGGTAGAGGCATCGGTTTGACCAATGAGGCTTATAAGGTGTTAAATGTGGTAGAGGATCTTGGATAATAACATTATCTTACTAGTGTTATGACTTATTTCCACCATCACCACCCTTAGTGCTCCATGCCTGAATTAGGGAGATTGTAGAAATGGATTTATAAATATTCAGGTGCTATAAAATTATTAACTATAAGTTCCATGAGTTATTCTAGGTATAATCTATATAATTTATACATTTTTTAGTATTAAATGACATGGGTGTGGGAAACTCATTAATTTCTAAAAAACACATATAAAACCAATATCTCCTAAGTGGATTTATTGTCTCAAATATTATAAATAGAGACGCATACTATATGATATCCAAAAATCATTCTTGTTTTTACACTGTGTGATATATATTTTATAGGAGAAAAATTCTTGTTAGAAGTATTTGTAACCACTATAAGACCTTGCGATGTCATCTATTGTATGGACTGGTTATCAAAATATCATTCCCAGATTTACTATTTCATGTAGGGGATGAAATGTTTCCATAGTTTTGAGATAATACATAAATTTATTAGAGATAATGAGGTCATGGTAGGTATTTATGTGATTTTGTGTCAAGGGATATAGTTTATTTCTCATAATATAGACCATATCACCCTTGCAGAAATGGATGTTTTGCGATTTCAGTTTCATGTAGTGGTGGTAGAGTATGGTAAATTATTTTCTGAGGACATTATAGGATTTCCTCCCCACTGAGAGTTATAATTATGTGAACACATGAACCTAGGGGATACCTTGATATCCTCACATTATATCAGGTGGATCCTATATAGCTTTGAGGGATGAAGGTGTGGTTGGTGGACATGTAGAATAAGGTATTTTTCCAACTCAATCACCCTAGGAAACACCAACGTTGTTCCCCATGAAGAAAGATGAGAACTTGAGGCTGTGTATAGATTTTTTTTGATGAAAAGGGCGACTGTAAAGAATAATTAGTCACTAATAAGGATCCAAAAACTCTTTTACTAGTTGAAAGGGGTATGATAGCCCATCAATATTGATCTCATATCGGCATATCACATGCCCCATGTTTGAAATGAGGATACACTAAAGATGAAATTTTGATTTCACGATAGTTATTATGAGTACTTAGTGATGCCTTTTAATGTGGAAAATTCCATTGTTGTGTTAATGGGACTCATTAAGAGAATATTTTAATCATTTTAGGTGTGTTTCTATTAGTCTTCTTCAATAACATTCTAGTGTACTCGAAATATGACGAAGAGTATGTGAGACACTTGAGGATGGTGCTCGATATACTTTGAGATCACAAACTACAAGGAAATATCCTAAAGTGTCTATTCAAGATTTGAGAGGTCTACTTCCTTAGAAATTTCATATATTTATAGGGAGTATTAGTAGAGGAAATGTTAGATTATGATCCTCCCATGAGCATGATGGATTTGTAGGATTCCTTGGGTTGGTAGGCTACTATATGATATTTGTTCCTCATTTATTTTTGATATTATCACCTTTGAATAATCTGAATTATAATGGAAAACCTTTAATATAGATAAATATGTTCTATATGAAATATTAGGATTTTTTAATGTGGTTTGAAAGAGCCACCATATTCAGAATGCCAGAGGGTTTTGAGTACATAGTGTTTTGTGATGCCTCTAGGATCAAACATGGATGTGTCCTGATGAAGTTTCTGGCAGTGATTGCATATTGGTCATGACAGTTGATAATTAATGTACAAAACTACTTGAATAATTATATAGAGATAGAATAATTGGTATTAACCCAATGGAATTAGTGATAATACCTTATGGGTGTGATTTTTATCATCTATTCTAACCACATAAGTCTCAAGTAATTTTTCACACATAAGTATTTTTGCATGACTGAGATGACATTTCTAAATTTCCTCTTGGATTATGACGTTGAGATATTCTATTTTCCTAGAAAGCAGAACATAGTCTAATATTATCTATATAAAAGATCATTAACATAGTTATTGATCAATGTTTTCAATCAGTTATCATCATTTTAATTGTCTTTAGAAGATGGTGGTAGTGTTGTTTATTTATATTCGATGGTTGTTACCACTCTGATTCTATAGGATGTTAGAGAGACTCATATGGAAGATACTAATTATGAGAATCATGCATGACCATATTTTCATTGGACATGCTCCTAGTAGATATTTTTATGTTATGGATCATGTAATCCTTTTTCAGGTATGGATTTTTACACTAACAATGTGGAGTGAGAATATTCTATGGAGGTTTCATGCTTTCCATTAGTAGTACATCTCAAAGATATGAGGATGTACAAGGATCCCTTAGCATCGGTTTGGAATCCATGAATGTTGTAACATATTTTACTGTTATACTCTTGATTTATCATCTATTTTTTGGTTAAGAATAGAAGATCATATTGGATTGTTTGGGTATCACTGTGGTTGATCATGGTGTGTTTTCCCCAAGATGATGTCTGGATACAATTAAACTTTTATGTTCATGAGAAGATGCTTCGAGTTAGTGTGTTAATTTTCATCCATAGTTGGGAGGAACATCTAACATTGGTGGGGTTTCAATATCAAAATTTTTACCACTACACAATCATTTTATCACCTTTTGAGATCATGTATGGGATACCCTAGAGGTCACTATTTTACTAGTTAGAGTTAGTGGGAGATAGTGAATATAGGCCCAAATTTGGTGTTTGAGATTGTAGTGAATGTGTAGCTAATCAAGGGGTGGGTGAGGAAAACTGAAATGTGTCATGTTCCTATGTGTACAGTTCGTATAGGTCATTAATGATAAATGAGGGACACAAAATGATTCTACGATTCATCCAATTTTTGAGTTAAAATTATTTCCATGGGGAAATAATTTATCTTTGAGATTCAAATTCCATTTTACATATATTGTTTTGGTTAATGAGGTGGTGTCCCACTTGACCATATGATTGTAGTTTAGTAGGGGTAGGATGTAATCCACATTTCAAATATTAGGATATATTTTCATTACATGTTACATGATTTCAAACAATATGATATTGGAATTGAATATGAAATTATTTTTTAGTCATGTCTGATGGAATTGAGAAGTTTTGAGAGATAACCCATCATGAGAAAGTGTTTCCTTGGGTTCATTTATGATGGTAGCACAAAAATATTTTGGACAACACATGGGAGTAGGAGAACCAGCTACAAGTCTAACATCCTCATATTTCTAGTGTGATTTTTCATTTCTGCTTGTAAATATATAAGTAAGGGAGAGTGTAACAACTGTGTTTGTTCCATGAAATATTTTAAAATCTTTTTATAAATCTTTTTTGATCTAGGTGGAACAATGGAATAATATTTCATGTCTTATTTTTCCTTGGTGTTTATATAATAAAAACATTAAATCTATTATATCTTCCACAGATGGGCTTCCTAAAATAATAGATTAAATCCCAAAAAGTGTCTGAGATGGGAAATCTGAGACTTCTGTTAAATACAGAATTTGTGGTTTCCACTAGGCACGATATAATATTTTCCAATATTGGGTGGTTGGTTTTAGTGTGTTCATGGGAGAAATATTGCATGATTAATTAATTAATTGGTTGTTTTTTATGACCTCGATCCCCCTATATAATCCAAATTATATACAAATCATATCTTTTGTTGTACAACCTTAAGGATTGAGAGGAGTGTTTAGAGGATCATAGGATGGTGGTAGGATCGTCGATCAATGATTTCAGTGTTTCATGAATCAAAAATGAATGTAGAGCTTGTGGATATCCCAATATTCAACAATGTATAACCATTTATAATAAGCATGGGATCCAAATTCAAGGTAAGACATTGTTCTATGTGGATTTATCCCCATGTGATTATCCCACAAATAATAAAAATAAATTCTTTTAATGATTTTTTTTTCAAGTAGTTCATGTTGTCTAGGTATGGTTTTATCTTTTTGGAAATAGGAATTTGAAATTTTGTGGATTATTTTATCATTATTGGTCACCCTAGAGAAAAGAATTAATGTTGACCTAAAAATGTTTTAGGTTAATTTATCAAAATTATGTCTTGTTTTTTTATCATTATATTCTACATGTGATATTTTTTTTATTTAGCCTGCAGTTTGACAAAAACCCATTGATAAATGATTTCACAATTTCTATTTTGTCAAACAAATTGTCACCATGAGTTTTGGATGGATATCAATGGAACAATTGTGGCACATGAAGATTATGGATTTATTGGGTTAGTATTTAGAGATCCCCATATGTTTTTTTGGCATGAGGCATGGTGTGATGTGACATGGATTGTTTCATTAACCTAATATGTATATATTAATAGGTCACCAATGATGAAAATCATGGGCAAACCCAAATCCACCTATTCAAGTACGGATTGGTGGCTAGTTGAATAAGGAAGGGTGTGGGACAAAATGTGTGAGAGTTCATGGGATTCTATTAAAATATTGGATACATAGTGTGTAATATTTAAAAAACACACCATGTATCCCACCTACTTTTGTAGTGATTATACATTGAGATAAGTTATCACATGTCCTATGACATGTGTTATATTCCATGTGACCAGGTGTTTACATCTCAGCATGTGTTATAGAGGGTACATGGACAAGAATATTATAAGGAACATGAGCATGAATATAGTACATGAGAATGGACCAGTACTTAGACAAAGATAGGAACACATTCACAACCATAGTACATTGTTCTAGCCCAAAACTCAGACATGTCCATGTGCACTGGCACAACCATAGTATAGTAGCACTATCTGAATTATGAAGACATAGAAAAATTAATTTGGGATTATGATGGTGGCATTACGAACTTTGAATCATCATATAGATTATATATATCCTAAATGTAAAAGTTGTTTATATTTATAAATACATGTCACGTTAGATTAGAATAAACGAGAAGACACTGGGCAGGCCAGACATGTCATGTACACCATGTACACACTGTGTACTTTCCGCAGTGTAGTGTGGGGTCCTCTTTCACTTTAGTGTAGACAAATATTGTTTGACTATGTTACTTTTTATATCTCTTTTAATTTGTTTTTTGGAATTACTCCCTTAACATTGGATTTTTACCCTGACTATGAGATAGCCTTTGATATGTTTTTTATGAATCCCTCAATGATCCATGGGGTGTAGTCTCCTATCATATTTTTCCCAATGTGGGGTTTGTGGAATATTTATAACCAAATTACATGGGTGTACAATTCACTAGTTATTGGGTTATTCTATATTTGGTTGTGATGTTCCCCCAAACCCCAGGAGTGATCCCCTATCAATGTATTGATCTTTTTTGAGTTTCAATGATTCCTAAATCATTGGTGAGGACTAATGAGAATGATCTCATAGATTATCATCATCAATGGAAGAATGGATCATGGACTGAATTCTCCCAGATGAGCATTTCCTAGAAGCCTCGTATAGTATCTGGTGGCTGGAAATATGGTTGATACCTCTTAAGAACGGTATTGTATTATGATAATATATGGGTTTTGTCTGTATATTTGTGTATCATATTCTGATTGAAATTACCTTGTGATGAAGAATAGACTACTCAAAATGATTTATGATTGGTGATTTTTTGGTTTCTTTTTGTGTATATCTATACTCATCCATGCATGGGATACATCCGTACATGGAAGGTATTACGAATTAAACGACACTTTTTTTGAAGCCCTTGGAGGACTAGGAGAAGAAAGATAATAGTTTGGGCTAGGAAGTCTAGAGTTTTACCAAGCGTTTCATTAGACAATAGTCTCATCTTTATTATAATATTGGACTCAATTTTTTTTTGGCCATTATTTGTGACTTTATTCTTTCAAACACTATTTTTGTATTCTGATTGTGGGATAGATGGTATTCATAGATTATGGAATCAACTATACTTTAAAATTAAATATTTTATCAGTATTTGGTGATGTGTTTGTGTGCGTGTAAAGGTAATTAGGGTAATGACTCCCATGCCTATGATATTCTTACATAGAATTGGTCTCCAATCCTTATCCTATTGAAGGCATTCATGGGGTGGCACACTCAGCTTACCATTAACTTGGAAGGCCTCGATGAGAAGGGTTGTGATAAAAAAATTAATGATAATTGATCATACCAATATCCATGTAGGGAATCATAGATCATTTCTATGGTATCCTATAGACCAGAAATAATATGGTCTAGTGGAAGGATTCTCTCCCATGATAGCATTTAAGGTAGGTTGGAACATATCCCAATATTACTATAATCTTATTAGAAACTAAAAAATAATGGCCTTTATTCGTATTCATGTCATAAAAATTCCAAATTTTGTGTCCATTCCTCATTTAATATTTCTAACATCGCCAAATAAATCATGTTTATGGGAAATCTTAAGTGATCAGTTCACAATATCCCTCTAATGACTCGCATGATATATGCACTGTTGGGATGCGTAAATTTTTAATCATTAGCATCATCGAGCAAATGTGTGAAGTGTATGTCAAGTCATCACATAAATTAACTAATATCATCTGTTGATATTTCGTCCTCTTCAATTTCTATGCATTTAAATCTATGCACAACCACATTCTAGTCTCTATGTGTGGGTTATATAATTCCATCACCCTAAATAGGTAGACCAAGAGAAAATGAAACATCCACTAGGTTTATGTTCATATATCTCTTAGGAAAGTGGAATGTGTGAGTCTCAGGTATCAATATCTCAACATGGGAAATAATGAGATGAGGATTAGGAAAGGTATATCCAGATACAATAAGCCTATAAAAACTAGAGCATTGTAGGTATGATATAATAATAGGTGGTGGTGGAATGCGATGATGGTTGAGAAACCTAAACACCCAGACTCATTGGACCTCATGTCATTCTATCACCTCAAATGAAACAGATAAATACTTCTCAATGACAAGAGTTTCATCCACCATCTCAATGAAAAAAAATTAAAAAACTATTAAGTAAAATTATATAACTATTATGTAAAATTAATCGTAATGTTTTTTTCCCATATGGTTTATATATTTAAATTTTTTTTTGTAAATATTTTTATATATTTATTATTACAATTGATTTATTAGATGTAAATATATGAATATATATTTTTATATTTAATTATAAATAACAGTAAAAAATAAAACGAAATGTAAAATTTAAATACTATGATCTCCATTGGAATTTAAAACTTGAGAATAAATGTAGTCTCCACATAAAGAATAAATGACATCCCCCGCAAATGACACTGAAATTTTATCAAATGTTCTAAAATTGTTGTACCCTATTAAAAGAATTAGTTTTGGAGACATTTTATACCTTTTTCTAACTCTATAAATTTTTTACTATGTCTCTCTAAGTCCCTAAAATGTATATAATTTAAAAAAAAATTGATTTGATATATTATTGATCCCAAACTAAAACCATGTGAAAAAGTTATTTTCATTGGAAATTCAAGTCTTTTTTCAACTTATCTTATATCATTCATAAATTTATTATATCTTTATGTCATTAAATTTTTATTAAATCACTATTACATAATTATAATTATCAAATTATTAATATATATTATTTTATAATTATTTTATAATCCATTTTTCACTAAATATTATATATATAAATTATAAATTCCTATATAGTCATAAATAAATAAATCTTTTAGAAAACTAGTATTTATATCAATATATTATTTGTAATGATATTTAATTTTTTGAGAAAATATTCATTTTATCAATGATAAAATAGAACTAATAAATGACACCCTCTATCCGTGTGAAAGAAAAGAACTAATAAAATTCAAATTCATCAAAGCATTTATATAGCTTTGATTAAGGCTCCCCATCTACCAATTATTTTTTTGCACTGATAAAGGGTAACACATGATATCTCAAGATCTATTATAGATTTTTATTTATTATTTATTTAGGATTGATAAGGTATTTCTTTTATCAGTTCTTTTGTTAAGCACTAATAAAAATTCTCCCCTTATGATATTTTATTAACACTAATAAAGGGTAAAATTAAATATAAAAATTCTTTAGTTGTGTATTTTCCTTTTTTAATTGGAAGAAATTATGGTCTATTAAATTAATTATTTATTGGAAATTAATAATATCATGATCAAATCTCTTTGTTGATGGAGAAAATTATTCTGGGATCCTTAGAGTATAGACCATAATAAATATTAAATCCCCTACACTCTATTGATAAGGAAAATAAATCCTCAAATCCCCCATACGTATATCCGGCATTCAGTTCTTGAATCAATATTTTATTTTTTTACAATGGTTGGAGATAATTGAAAATTTATTTTACTTTAATGCATTTAAAATATTATGGAATTAATTTTGTTAAAATGTCAAAAATCTAGTATCAGAGAATGGTTATATAGTTCTAATTTGTAATAAAATCACATAGAGTCTATTTTTTATAAAAGTCATTCATACTTACTAGTTTTCAAATGATTTAATAATTTTTTTTTCATGTCTTACTTTTCACCATCATTATAAATTCATTTTTTCATTTGATTGATTTCATTCTAAATTTTATAAATAAATTGAATAGTTTAGAAATATAATATATGATTTTGATTATTTTATAGATTCCAATACTTCATGAATTTTCCATAAAAAACATACTACATTTTAAATTCATATGTTATATAAAAAACAATAATTATATAAATTTTGGTTTGATCTGTTTAACAAAATAAAATATTATTCAATTTTTATATGGGTCAATGGAATTGGTTTTAATATATCAATTAAAATTTTAAAATATTAATTTTTATTGAATCCATTCGTTTTCAACATTTATTTTTATGGTATACAATCAAATGGATTTGTGAAAAAAAATTATAAAAATTTATGGGATGTTGTGTTTGGATGCTTTCTACAAGGGTTAAAATCACGGTCACAAAACTATTTTTCAAGCCTTGTATTATAGCTTTCATAAGGTGGGTGGCCTCCAACACCAATTATAGTGATGTCTACTCCATGATCGAAATTTTATGATTGGATTTCAGTTTATCCTTCCATGGATTACTCATTTGAACTCATTTTCTCAAATAAATCACACTCAGTTATTTTAATTGTGTTCATATAACTCATTCATACACTATATTGATGAAAAAACCAATTAATTATTATTTCTTGAAAGTAAATAAACATATAGTCATAATGGTTGATATTGTGGGGAATAATTGAGAATAAATAAAAATTGGTCATGTTGGGAACCTGTAAAGTCTTCCCCTATCATAGTTAGGGTCATGTCATATGTGAGGAATCTGGGAGGGTAAAACCTATGGCATCCCATGTCGGTAAATGGAGTTATTTATTCTAGGGGAATAAGTCATTTTAGAGTAATTTCCATAGAAATATCTTGTTTTATACATGAGGTGGATGTTATGATACATTTTTTGGGGTAGTAGATTTAAGGCCATGTGGGGACTCATTGGTCCATATTTTATAGTTTATAGAGATGTTTCCCATGCACAATTCTTATGTACTAGACCATATGGGTGGCATAACATTGATAAGTTGGATCCAATTGGGTTATAATGTTTGGATGGAGATAGGTTTAGAATGTCCCCATTGGGGAATATAATCAAACTTTTGAGTTGGTGAGAGGTTAAGAGGGTCTCCATGGGGGATATTATCACACTTTTTTGTTGGTGAGGGGTTATGTGTATCCCATGGATGATTATGATCATGATTTTTGATTATAAGTGTGTCCCTAGTGGGGGAAGATGATCAATATTTAGTGTTGTATGTGTGTCCCTATAGGGGAATATGATTACAATTGAGGCTAAACTTCTTCTAGGTGGAAGACATAAATATTTAATGGTGATGATGGTGGATCATGATTGAACCATAGGGACTTATCAGAATCATATAGGGTTTTAGGGATATTACCTCATGGTATAATCCAATATTACATTTTATGAGACAGGGATCAAAACCCATGTAGTTAGATAACTTATTTTATGTTTTTTTAATGGCACCAATGCATTTTGTTTAAAGTGATGTGGTAAGGAAGATCATGTTGCAGATGGAGCATCATTGAGAGATGGTGTGGGTATTATTGATATGGTATTGCCAATAGGTGTGTTTCTATCCCTTTAAATTTATTCATGTGGAATATTTTTTCATTTCTTATGGTAAAAATAAATTTTATCACCATGTATTTAGGGAGTTTTCATAATGATTAACACCAAATTTCTAGTACGTGGTGTTATCTTATTTAGTATATTGTAGCTCAGGCATAGTGGGGACCTTTACCCAAGGAGTTCATATCCAAGTAGTATAGTAGGGTAATGAATTATAAATCATTAAATGGAAATAGAATTCGTTTTACTCAATGATTCCACCTTCAAGGATAAAGTTCATAGTGTGTGGAAAACTCTGGTTGGGACATGGCGTAAACACTAGTGTGGTAAAGTCACAAATGTGGGTCTCGACATTAGGGTACCCATGTTTACGACAAAGACATATTGGGATGATAATAAATAGGAAAAAATTTCATCGAAACTATTTAGGCCATGCTAGGATGAACGTTGATAGACTCAAGGGTTGATGATATCAGACACACAAGAGATAGAGTGCAAAGGAACTGGGATTGGATTGGTACAGGGCACCCAAGCACTCAACATTCATGAAGTTGTATCTAATGAAATGACGTAGAATGAAGATTCTTGATGGATTGGTTTCATGAAGGTTAGATATTTATGAATTTTTATGTTCTCACTAAGTGAATAGTTATAACAACAGCATATCATTCACAAAATATGGTATCCTTGACATAGAATAATGTCTTGGTTATCATAGGGGATGTTTCATGAAGTATAACTATCATGCGAAACCCTAGGAGTATCAATGAGAATCCTTATAATTAATCAGTCATGGATGTTAATTAAAAGAGTATATATCATGTTTCAAGGTTATAAACAACTCATGGGAGCCTCATTCATATAAAATGGCCACCTATTGGAATTCATCTCCTCTTATACTTGTGAATTTTATAGTTTCATGAATTAAGATATTTTTTTGGAAGTCCTATGGTCATGGACCATTAAAATTTATAACTAGTGATGTATTTATATGTTCTATGGATTATAGGAATTTTTTTTAATGAAACATACAACCTCATATAAATGTTTCACTAATTTTTTGTGATTGAGATGTTTTATTAACGATTATACTTATCTTGCGTGAGGTTTATGTTGTCAAAATTCTATAGTGGCTAGAAGAATTGTATGCAGATATTTTCATTCACAGAGGTTATGAAAATTAAAATTCAATGACATTTAGTATATTTTTAATTGGTTGGTCCTGGATTCCCATCGATCTCTTCATGTATTCCATGATTTCTCCCCGGTTGAGTGTTCTTTTGTTCCAAAAAATCACCCTAAAAATGGGAGTTTATGAGGTAGAGGTGGATCAAATTATGAGGCGAAAGTACCAAAAACTAGATATATGTGAGACTTTTACATGAATCGTTGTTGTACATATACATATAAATAGGGGTGGGGGTCCTCGGGGGGGGGGGGGGGGTTGAACTTTTTGTGTAAGATATGCCCTTCCTGTCTTTTTGTGAAACTCAAGAACTTATTGAGCGTTCAATGATATCAATCCTTACCACTTATATACCATTTCACATCAATGAATGGTTATTATATAAAACATACATTATTTAGATAGTGAACTTTATTGAATGATACATTCAAGATGAATACCTTCAAGAACCTAAATCTGAAAATTTTCAAAGTCTTGAAGATGGATGCTACAAGCATCGAAGATTTGGATTATTGATGGAGGTTGATGGATGGAAAAATCATGATTATGAAATGATTAATAATAGATTAAAATTATGATGATAATTAATTTTTTTTAAAAATATAAAACCATAATATCCTCTTATTAATAGGTTATAGTTCTAGGGATGGGGGTTTAGAGATGATGTGTTCTTCCCCAGTGCCAATTGAGATTATCACTTTTACTGGTTTAGAAACTCTATCGGGTAGTACTAGTGGAATAGGTCTACCATGGGTCAATTTTTTGAAATACCACACATCACATACTTCTCATTAATTTTGGAACCATGTGAAAAAATAAACGGTGAAGTGATTTTTGTAGAGATACACCCTCCTCATTATGGAAGAATCTTCAATGTGGGATTGGAGGACGATCTCTTGGGATAGATGAAGGAGTGAGATTTATGCTAGGGAAATAATTTCATGGATGAGTGGGAATGTGAATATTGATAATTCCATTACTATGATGAATTTTATGAACATATAAATAGTTTGGGGTTTTATGAAGTATCATAAACCTTGAAATTACATTTATTCCATCACCCAATCATTTTGCTAGAGCTTCAAAGTAGGTGTTCACTAGGGACTAACATTATTCATCTACATAATTTGGTGGTAAACATAATCTTTTAATATCTTTACCTGATTATGAGGATCCATATTCACGGAGAGATGTATGATTAGTTCCTACATAATAAATATTTTTTGTATGACCAAGAGAATATACTAACAATAGAAAGGGATTTACTGTATTTAGTGTAAGTGGAGAATAAGAAAGGTCCACGGATGAAGGATTTCACATTCAAGGAGTCGTTTATCATATTTATGAATGATTATGTGTATAGGATATTAGGGAGGACTCATTATTTCCTAAAAGTTTTATAATTATTAATGTAACATTCTTATTGGAGGACTCTATAGGGGAGCTAGTGGCTCATGTAGGTGTACAACGTGGAGCCTATCACTATCTTGGTCAGAATGGAGTGGCTTGTTGTCGAACTCATTAGTTAGTGGATTATACTAATCAATGATATGTATAAGGTGTTTTAGACAATCACATTGATTATAGAAGCAGTGATTCCATGGGATTCGACATTAATCTCATAGTGAAAATGCTGGAAAATTTTTTATAAGGTGTTGTGGTTCATTAGCAATAGGAATACCCCCTCTCTCTGTGTAACCCAATTCACTTTTTATTTAGATATTTCACTTCAAACATAGAAGTTATGAATACCCAAACCCAATATCACCTTATTGGAAAAAATTATGTATGTTAATGCTCAACATTTTTAGGATTTATCCTGTCATTCTTGATTCATTGAGTGTGTAAGTGAGGAACAGGGTAACTGACTACAACATCTTCCTCACGTTCCCCCTTCAAATATGTGTTGTCATGGATAATAACATGATGATAGTAGAGTAGTTTTCATAACTTATTGACTTCTGACACAATGTACTTATGTCCATGGTAAATTATAAAGTTGTTTATGAACCATAATATCTTCATGAGTTTTCCAAGAGATTATGGGGTCTTCAAAGTCTTGCCCTGTTGGTGTTCACCTAGGTGTGAATTGTGTTCCATCCCCAAAATCTATTCCATATCTAGAATTTTTTTTCAAGAGTAAGATAGAGGAAGGAGTTAGTTTTATCCAATCAACAATATGTATGAGAAATTCTAGGACTACACACAGATATGGGAGATAATTCATCCTATTGAGATAATAAGGTGTCCAATTACCAAGAATACTCTAGGGAAGGCACACCACATCCTTGGGGAAAAGGCATGTGATAGTAGGTGGGGAACTCCATGGAGGAAAATAAGGTATTTTGGGAATTCTAACAACCAAATATCATTTAAAACTAGAAGGAAGTGTGGAACTAGGCCCATGACATCTGAGAAAATGGACTCAAGATGAAGCTGAACCTTCCAATGGAGTTTTGAGGGGAAAAGACGAGGCCCTGCGATAGCAGTTGTTCCAACCATAAATCCTCAGTGAAGCTATTGTTCATGAGACTAGGGAGATATGGTGGATCTATATACAGATAAACTCTCTCTATGGTCTATTTCAACATCTTTATTACGAGGGGATCCCTCCCAGGAGGGGACCTATAAGATAATACTTTCATTCTCCCAAAAAAGAGGTGTTTCAATTCAATTGTAGATATAAGGAAAATTTTACACCATCATGTTGTCTCATGGACCATGATATGTTTGGTGAGGATTATGCAATATATAATTTATAAGTCCCCAGCCTTAAACCTTACTTAATCTTGAGTTATTACAAGATTACACATTGACGATCTTTTCAGGTTTAGTGTTTTAGAGAATTAGATCATGAAACATGCATTACATTCCACATTTAAACAAAGTGGTTACATAAAAGACAGTATTCATTATTTCCATCAACGGAAACATATTTAAAATATAACACGGATTCTTTCTTGACACATCCTTGACACAATCATCACATCATGTACCTTTCCCTTGACCTGTGAAAAACATTTCAAAAACTTGGGATGAGCATAAAAAGCTCAGTAAGAGTTATAAAAATATGGAAAGGAAACACGAGTTCATATATAAATTAGAATGAAATCACACTTTACCCATAAAACATAGGCATATAAAATCATGAATAAATCATAGTAAACATAAGACATAAAGGTAACTTGAGGCATTCATAACATTCTTACGTAGGGAGTAACCCTCCTTGTTACGTTTGGAATACCCATCACAGTATATTCCCTAAATCTCTTCGGAGAAACCTTAACGTTACACTCCTTCACGTTACCCAATTCATTGGAGAGCTATATCGGGCTCACCCACCCTTAGATTATCACGGAACCACCCATTTTCATAATAATGCCCACGAAACTCAACATAATCATATCACATAAAACATGTATAAAAGAAAACATAACATTCCAACAATTTAATCACAAGATATCAATACAACACATTGATATAAAAACATTATGAAAACCATTTTCGATACCAAAATAAAAGAAAAGTAAAACATGGTATTTATTTTTCTTTTAAAAAGAAGGTATGGTTTGTAGAGGAAGCCGAAACTCAAATAACGGTCACGACGGCAGAGAAGTCATTGTCACCGCATACGCACGACAAAAACATTCCCTTTTGTCATTTAGTAAACGCTTCGTATAAAAAGATTCCTTTTAAATAAATGTAAAAGTCAAAGGGGTTTATACACCATCAGAAAAAGTTGTGTATAAAATAAAATATGCCTCAATGAAAGGAGATTGAGACGAAGTCCCATACCACCTTGAAGCTTTTATCATTTTAAACCATTAATATCCATATAAATCCTTAAAACCATTTTGAAAACATGGATATTAATAAGAACAAATCATTAAAACATTTAAAGCGATATTTTGGTTAAAGGGTTTTTTACCAAAATTAGAGACACTTGAATACAATAAATGAGGAATAACATTTAATCAGAACATTATAATATCATGAGAATAAATTTATTCAGGATATAATATTCCAAAGGGCAGTATATACACCATATAAGAGTGAATTGGTTCATATCAACAATGAAGTCCTGATAGGGATGTAAAATGTGATGAAATCCCTTATAAAGAAGGTATCCTTAAATTAAGGATAAATCAATCTCAAAATTTTGTGTGACAAATATAAATACACCCAATATAATTGGTTATTAATTGTAAAACAATAAAAGGTCATTCAAAAATATTCAAAGGATGACATATTCAATAACTACATGTTGAACCCAAAGAAATCGAAATTCGGTTAAAATGTTCCCTTGGTAAAATTCGATAGCCTAAATGGTGTCACTTAAAAATTAGTTTATGAGAGATAAAAAGTGTATCTCATCACTTGGATATAAAATTTACATCAATAAGGATATATGAGAACATATCCCAACATATAAATATGTAAGTTAAAAGACCCAACAAAAGAAGTCTTTTAAAAAAAAGGAGGGTGAAAGGTTCCCTTACCGACTTGGGTATCTTTCAAAACATACACCCCATGAAAGAAGGAAAATAAATCATTGATGTAAATACTTATAAACGAAAGTATATTACACAAAGAGTAGAATAATGGGCATTACATACACCACTCAAAGGAAATTGTGGCAAATGTAGCATAAATCTCACAGGAATAAAAGTGAGATGAAAAATCCCTTACGAAAACTCGGCAGCCTAACGACGCCACATAAAACTTACAAAAATGGATTGATGAGATCAAATAGGGTATCTCATAATATTAACTTAGAGTTTATAGAAATAGGAATATAAAAGAACATCCCCCAACATAACAAATAGGAGCTTAAAAGAAGTCACATAAAGGAGATTACTTAAAAACAAAGAGAAAGGTTAGATCTCTTACGAAAATTCGGCAGCCTAACGGCGCCACTCAAAACTTCCAAAACGGATTGATGAGAATAAATAGGGTCTCTCATCATATGAACATAAAAATTACAGTAAGAATAATTTAAAATAAAATCCCAATAACAAGAAAGATGATCTTTAAAAGGAATGACATAAAAGAGCATACTAAAAAAGAAAGAGAGGAGTAGGATCCCTTACCTCGGGTCCGACTTGACTCGATCATTCTTTAACGTCCTGAATAATAAACATGAGTTAATTTCTATTTGCTTAAGAACCTTTTTCAAGTTCATTATTCCTTTCTTATCACTAATTTTTAGTTAAAAACATTATTTAATCATTTAAGTTAATAATATTTGTTTTACCGATATTCGGTTCTTAAGTCGAAAGTGGATTTCTTACTATTACATGTTGTTCGTGTGGCCAAATGTTTATTATATCCAGAATTGTATTCATGATGTATATATAATATATGTCATATATATCCAGGACATGCTTGCATTTATAACATTACATAATCATTTAGAGGTAAGAAATGAAATGCACCGTTCATGGAGACGGTAAGCCGTACGTACGCATGAACGCTACTTTCATTTATATTTCGTATTTTATAGAATGGAATCATAATGATATAAAGGTATAGTATAATTATAGTATAATATCATATATAATATCATATTTCCATCCTTTATACGTCCCACATATGGTATTTAACGAATCAAATCACTTTGAGGGGGCGGTAGTCCGCACTTCCTTAAATGAAGATATCGCGTTTACCCATAATGGAAACCATAAAGTTATGCCCAAAAATGAAAAATACAGAAGATAAAGTAAAACATAAACATATTATATATCATATATAAAAATAGTGACATCATAATGGCCACCTTTGAAGGTGTTAAATAATTATTGAACAATCATCGTTTCGGGAGGCAGAATTTCGCCATCCACGGAAACCGTATGTTCTCTAACCATTTGATGTAGCTGTGTGAGAGTTTAGCTCGAATAAATCTTATAAAAACATCCCCGTATATTTAAGATACTGGTGTTGTTACAAAATAAGTAAATAAAAAGAGTTTAGGGGGGTTGGAGAAGGAAAATAAAACAAATGAACATGAGAGAATGAATTACCTTTAAAAGTGTAACTCTTTTTGATTTGAGCCTAAAGGATTCCTTTGAAAGGATTCTGCCCAAACAGAATCATCTAGGATGAGGAGATGTATGTGGAGAGAGTAAATGGGCAGGGGTTTGCCGAGACAAAGGCTTGAAGAGTGTGTGAAATGAGGTAGAGGTGGGGGCCTTTTATAAGAGGAGAGGAGGGGAACTTTTGGAAAGTAAGAATTATTACTTTATTTTAAAAGGTGTTTTGGTTTTAAAAGGTCCCACATTGATATAATTCGTGGATAAGGTGATAAGGGTTCGAAATACACCCATCCAATAAGTTTTGGACATGTGTAGTTTATATATTTTACATTATCTTTCCATTTTATTTAAATCGTCAAATAATGATGTCATCGCTACATCATTATTAGGTCATAAATAATTTAATTTATTTAATGTCAAAAAATTATAAAAAAATACTATGATGTAGGAAATAGTTTTATCTTTCCAATTACTATTTACAATCAAAAATATGACTTGTATAATCCCATTTACAAATTGTTTTAGTAAAAAATATCATGTTTGGGCCATTTTTTTACATTAACATTAAATAAAAGGTATTTATGTCATTTTCCAACCAAAGTGGCTCCATGGGGTCCCCAAGTTGACCCATGGCTTGTCTTGGTCTGACATGACACAACCAATGAGGGTAGGACATGTGTCATGCTCATCTCATTTTATTAAAGCATTATTTTTACCTTAAACTACACTAATTACCACTAATCGCGATTAAAAACTTAATAAATTACTATTCACCAAAAAATTATTTTTATCCCATTGAACCACATTTTACTTCTTAATGACAACCATGTATGTCGGATTTTTGAAATTCAAAACACAAATATGGCAAAATTTCATTTAAATGGAAAAATCAGTTTTTATAAGTACCACTTAGTGGTTTCACTATTCATCAAAAATTGAAGTTTTTCAGAAAATTACCAAAAATTCACCCTAAGATATATTTGATATTACGAATTCAAAAATGAAGTCTATTTTACAAAATTAAAAATATATAAGTCACATTAATTATTTTAATAATTAATTCCCACTGTCAGAGCAAATAGCATGTATTTATGAAACAATAAGTATCAAAAGATTGACACTAGTTTAAGTCTGATTTCAAAGTGATATTAATTCCAACGACCACTATTGGATTTATTGGAAAAAATATTTTCTAATTTCACTTTAAAACCAATTCAAAAGATAATCTAATCAAATAAATGAATTAGAATAAAAATAGGTTTTGAATTAAAATACAACATTTTACACTATTCATTAAAAAAATGAACTTTATCGGAAAGGTACCAAAAATTTACACAAAGTAAATTTTGATGTCCCAATTCTTAAGAAGAGTTCTATTTGGTCCAATAGAATGTATAAGAGTAAACAAAACTATATTTAATGACGGTTCTCCATCAAAAGGCGATAAGTGAACCTTTAGTGAAAACTAGGGCATATATGCCTAAAATTGAATTCTTTCCGTATTTTAAGACTCTATCCTTTATTGGATAAATGTAAATACATTTAAAAACATATATAATCATATTTTAGTTATTTCTATCCATTCCCGCCATTACAACGACTACATGTTAACTACCATTTAAAATAATATTATTTTATTATTTAAGTGAAACGTAAGATTCCCAAGAAACTCGTTGTTGCGTGTTGGGTACACCATCGAGCATAGCGTCCCCTTTAAAGTAATATTAATATTTTATTCACAAATATGGATAAATTTGAAAATGTCATATTCTTTATTTACCTGGGGTGTTACATCCTTCCCCCCTTTTGGAAATTTCATCCTCGCAATTTTAAAATTGCGCTTGGAAACATCCTTGAAAGTCCCACATTAGAAGAAGAGTCGGTAAAACAATCACTTTAAAATAAAGAATGATAAGTACAAAGGTCACCCGAGTTAACCCATAATAGGATTCCGTGTAGGAAAACATGGACATGGAAGAAAAAGCAAAGGGTCAAGTTCTGATGGAGAGTGATAGAAAACATGTTTAGGAGAAAGTTAACCATGAGAAAATCACAAACTTGTGATGGGTTAAACGGTATTCGATTCGCCAGTAGGAAACGTTATTAGACAACATTTTTGTTTTAAGTTACTTTTTACTGAGGAATTTATTTATATGGAAACATAAAAACATATAATGTTGACTTTCAACTTTTACTATATTCCTTAATCAAACTCATATTTTTTCCAAAAGATGAGTATTTAGGGAGACTTGTTCGCATTAAGAGCACTATAATCAACTTCTAGAGAATCACCTAACCCAAAAAAAAGAGAACTATATACTTCTCGTGTCTTTAGACTTTAACCAAAACCAAAACCCAAAAGGTTTGTACAAGATCGGATAATCCAGAAAAGGATAACACTTTATAAAAAGAAAATCTATTCTTAATCTCCAAAATTTGTCCAGCAAAACCCAAAGTTCAACGAGGACCATCCGATAAAAAAAATCTTCATTCTAAAACAAACTAAGATTGAAACCCAAATATTTGAAGGATTTATTCACATAGTCTTCCAAGTTAAATCGTAACATTTATCTCCAAACAACATCAGTCGCTCCTAACGTCTTGCATTGAAAAGTAATTATCCTAATCACATATCCTCCATGATAGGTTAATCATTTTCATAAATAACCCAAAATCATCTTACTCAAAATTCATAAAATCATATAACTTGAAAGAATCAGTCAAACTAAATAGGGACTTCACGTAGTCCAGTGGTAGGAGATAAATACCAGTCGCACTTTGGTTGTGGGTTCGATTCCCGCAGCTTTGTCCGATGCGACGGGTAGTCACACGGTCTGCGTGTTGTCCTTTGTACAAAACTATATAATTCTTAAAACATTCCCCAAAATGAGAAAAAATCTTCAAAGATGATCATAACATATTTTAACTCAAGTTTATCTCATCCCTTTCATTTTACATCATAACATATAATTACCCATAATTACCTCAAAAGTAAGGATCATATAAACCCCAATGGTTACCTTAATAATTATTACCTGAATTTCCACATCGAGTTGGCCATATCGTACATGATGCATTAGAGAACTCACCAAGGTTGAAGTGGTTGATCATGACTCCTGGATAGTTGGTTTAGAACAACCATGAGATTCCTCATTGAATCCCCTATCTCATCCAATCTCTTAATTAGAGAACCACAACAGTTTCCTTCAAACCCATTGTCACTTTGGTGCCTGTTAGATCCAGCAATTTACTAAAACCAAAAATGTCAGCGTGAGTATATCAAAAAAACCATCATGTACTAATGAGTAAGATAAACACTAAGATATACTTACTCATTCACTTTATCTAAAACTAGGACTCTTTCTGAAATCCTAACCATTATGGTAATGTCACTTATGCTTAAAGAATACCCTAACCTCTAATGTTATCTAAACCGACCTTTGATACCAACTATAAGGCCCCAGCCTTAAACCTTACTTAATCTTGAGTTATTGCATTATTACACATTGAGGATCTTTTCAGGTTTAGAGTTTTAGAGAATTAGATCATGAAACATGAATTACATTCCACATTTAAACAACGTGGTTACATAAAAGACAGTATTCATTCATTCCATCAACGGAAACATCTTTAAAATATAACACAGATTATTTCTTGACACATCCTTGACACTATCATCACATGATGTACCTTTCCCTTGACCTGTGAAAATCATTTCAAAAACTTGGAATGATCATAAAAATCTCAGTAAGAGTTATAAAAATATGGAAAGGAAACATGAGATCATATATACATTAGAATGAAATCACACTTTACCCATAAAACATAGGCATATCAAATCATGAATAAATCATAGTAAACATAAGACATAAGGTAACTTGAGGCATTAATAACATTCTTACGTAGGGAGTAAACCTCTTGGTTACGTTTGGAATAACCATCACAGAATATTACCTGAATCTCTTTGGAGAAACCTTAATGTTACACTCCTTCGCGTTACCCAATTCATTGGAGAGATATATCGGGCTCACCCGCCCTTAGATTATCACGGAACCACCCATTTTCATAATAATTCCCAAGAACCTCAACATAATCATATCACATAAAACATGCATAAAGGAAACATAACATTCCCACCTTTCAATCACAAGATATCAATACAACACATTGATATAAAAACATTATGAAAACCATTTTCGATAACAAAATAAAAGAAAAGTAAAACATGGTATTTATTTTTCTTTTCAAAAGTAGTTATGGCTTGTAGAGGAAGCCGAAACTCAAATAACGGTCACGACGGCGGAGAAGTCATTGTCGCCGCATACGTACGACAAAAACATTCCCTTTTTTCATTTAGTAAACGCATCGTATAAAAAGATTCCTTTTAAATAAACGTAAATGACAAAGGGGTTTATACACCATAAAAAAAGTTGTGTATAAAATAAAATATGTCTCAATGAAAGGAGATTGAGATGAAGTCCCATACCACCTTGAAGCTTTTAACATTATAAACCATTAATATACATATAAATCCTTCAAACCATTAATATCCATATAAATCCTTCAAACCATTTTGAAAACATGGATATTAATAATAACAAATCACTGAAACATTTAAAGCGATATTTTGGTTAAAGGGTTTTTACCAAAATTAGAGACACTTGAATACAATAATTGAAGAATAACATTTAATCACAACTTTATAATATAATGAGAATAAATGGATTCATGATATAATATTCCAAAGGGCAGTATATACACCAGATAAGAGTGAAGTGGTGCATATCAACAATGAAGTCTCAATAGGGATGTAAAATGTGATGAAATCCCTTATAAAGAAGGTATCCTTCAATTAAGGATAAATCAATCTCAAAATTTTGTGTGAAAAATATAAATACACCCAATATAATTGGATATTAAGTGTAAAACAATAAAAGGTCATTCACACATATTCAAAGGATGACATATTCAATAACTACACTTTGAACCCAATGAAATCTAAAGTGGGGTAAAATGTTCCCTTGGTAAAATTCGACAGCCTAAACGGTGTCACTTCAAAATGAGTTGATGAGAGATAAAAAGTGTATCTCATCACTTGGAAATAAAATTTACATCAATAAGGATATATGAGAACATATCCCAACATAACAATATGTAAATTAAAAGACCCAACAAAAGAAGTCTTTAAAAAAAAGGAGGGTGAAAGGTTCCCTTACCGACTTGGGTATCTTTCAAAACATACACCCCATGAAAGAAGGACAATACATCATTGATGTAAATACTTATAAACGATTTTATATTACACAAAGGGTAGAATAATGGGAAGTACATAAACCACTCAAAAGAAATTGTGGAAAATGTAGGATAAATCTCACAGGAATAAAAGTGAGATGAAAAATCCCTTACGAAAACTCGGCAGCCAAACAACGCCACATAAAACATACAAAAATGGATTGATGAGATCAAATAGGGTATCTCAACATATTAACTTAGAGTTTATAGAAACAGGAATATAAAAGAACATCCTCCAACATAACAAAGAGGAGCTTAAAAGAAGTGACATAAAGGAGAGTACTTAAAAAAGAAAGAGAGAGGTTAGATCTCTTACGAAAATTCGGAAGCCTAACGGCGCCACTCAAAACTTCCAAAATGGATTGATGATATAGAATAGGGTCTCTCATCATATGAACATAAATATTACAGTAAGAGAAATTTAAAATAACATCCCAATAACAAGAAATACGATCTTTAAAAGGAATGACATAAAAGAGCACACTTAAAAAGAAAGAGAGGAGTAGGATCCCTTACCTCGGGTCCGACTTGACTCGATTGTTCTTTAACGTCCTGAATAATAAACTTGAGTTAATTTCTATTTTCTTAAGAACCTTTTTCAAGTTCATTACTCCTTTCATATCACTTATTTTTATGTTATAAACATTATGTAATCATTTAAGTTAATAATATTTGTTTGCTGATATTTGGTTATTAAGTCGAAAGTGGACTTCTTACAATTACATGTTGTTCATGTGGCAAAATGTTTATTATATCCAGAATTGTAATCATGATGTAGATATCATATATGTCATATATATCCAGTACATGAATGCATTTATAACATTACATAATCATTTAGAGGTATGAAATGAAATGCACTGTTCATGGAGACGGTAAGCCGTACGTACGCATAAACGCTACTTTCATTTCTATTTCGTATTTTATAGAATGGAATCATAATGATATAAAGGTATATTATAATTACAGTATAATATCATATATAATATCATAGTTCCATCCTTTATACGTCCCACATATGGTATTTAACGAATCAAATCACTTTGAGGGGGCGGTAGTCCGTATTTCCTTAAATGAAGATATCTCGTTTACCCATAATGGAAACCATAAAGGTATGCCCAAAAATGAAAAATACAGAAGCTAATGTAAAACATAAACATATTATATATCATATATAAATATAGTGACATCATAATGGCCCCATTTGATGGTGTTAAATGAGTATTGAACAATCATCGTTTCGGGAGGCAAAATTTCGCCATCCACGGAAACCGTATGTTCTTTAACCATTTGATGTAGTTGTGTGAGAGTGTAGCTCGAATAAATCATATAAAAACATCCTATTATATTGAATATACTGTTGTTGTAACAAAATAAGTAAATAAAAAGAGTTTATGGGGGTTGTATAAGGAAAATAAAACAAATGAACATGAGAGAATGAATTACCTTTAAAAGTGTAACTCTTTTTGATTTGAGCCTAAAGGATTCCTTTGAAAAGATTCAGCCCAAAGGGAATCCTCTAGGATGAGGAGAGGGATGTGGAGAGAGTAAATGGGCAGGGGTTGGCCGAGCCAAAGGCTTGATGAGTGTGTTAAATGAGGTAGAGGTGGGGGCCTTTTATAAGAGGAGAGGAAGGGAACTTTTGGAAAGTAAGAATTATTACTTTATTTTAATATGTGTTTCGGTTTTAAAAGGTCCCACATTGATATAATTCGTGGATAAGGTGACAGGGGTTCGAAATACACCCCTAAAATAAGTTTTGGACATGTTTAGTTAATATATTTTACATTATCTTTCCATTTTATTTAAATCATCAAATAATGATGTCATCGCTGCATCATTATTATGTCATAAATAATATAATTTATTTAATGTCTAAAAATTATAAAACAAATACTATGATGTATGAAATCGTTTTAGATTTCCAAATACTATTTATAATCAAAAATATGACTTGTATAACCCCATTTACAAATTGTTTTAGTAAAACATATCATGTTTGTGCCATTTTTTTACATTAACATTAAATAAAAGGTATTTATGTCATTTTCCAACCAAAGTGGCTCCATGGGGTCCCCAAATTGACCCATGGCTTTTCTTGGTCGGCCATGACACAACCGATGAGGGTATGACATGTTTCAAGCTCATATACTTTTATTAAAGCATTATTTTTACCTTAAACTACACTAATTACCACTAATCTCGATTAAAAACGTAATAAGTTACTATTCACCAAAAAATTAATTTATCCCATTGAACCACATTTTACTTCGTAATGACAACCATGTATGTCGGATTTTTGAAATTTAAAACACTAAGATGGAAAATTTTCATTTAAATGGAAAAATCAGTTTTTATAAGTACCACTTAGTGGTTTAACTATTCATCAAAAATTGAAGTTTTTCAGAAAATTACCAAAAATTCACCCTAAGCTATATTTGATATTACGAATTCAAAAATGAAGTCTATTTTACAAAATTAAAAATATATAAGTCACATTAATTAATTTAATAATTAATTCCCGCTGTCAGAGAAAATAGCGTGTTTTTATGAAACAATAAGTATCAAAAGATTGACACTAGTTTAAGTCCGATTTCAAAGTGTAATTAATTCCAACGACCACTATTGGATTTAATGGTAAAAATATTTTCTAATTTCACTTTAAAACCAATTCAAAAGATAATCTAATCATATAAATAAATTATACTAAAAAGAGGTTTTGAATTAAAATACAATATTTTACACTATTCATTAAAAAAATGAACTTTATCGGAAAGGTACCAAAAATTTACACAAAGTAAATTTTGATGTCCCAATTCTTAAGAAGAGTTCTATTTGGTCCAATAGAATGTATAAGAGTGAACAAAACTATATTTAATGACGGTTCTCCATTAAAAGGCGATAAGTGAACCTTTAGTGAAAACTAGGGCATATATGCCTAAAATTGAATTCTTTCCGTATTTTAAGCCTCTATCCTTTATTGGATAAATGTAAAAACATTTAAAAACATATATAATCATATTTTAGTTATTTTTATCCATTCCTTCCATTACAACGGCTACATGTTAACTACCATTTAAAATAATATTATTTTATTATTAGAGTGAAACGTAAGATTCTCAAGAAACTCGTTGTTGCGTGTTGGGTACACCATCGAGCATAGTGTCCCCTTTAAAGTCATATTAATATTTTATTCACAAATATGGATAAATATGAAAATGTCATATTCTTTATTTACCTGGGGTGTTACATCCTTCTGCCCTTTTGGGAATTGCGTCCTCGCAATTTTAAAATTTCGCTTGGAAACATCTTTCAAAGTCCCACATCGGAAGAAGTGTCGGTAAAACAATCACTTTAAAATAAAGAAAGATAAGTACAAAGGTCACTCGAGTTAACCCATAATAGGATTCCGTGTAGGAAAACATGGATATGGATGAAAAAGAAAAGGGTCATGTTTTGATGGAGAGTGATAGAAAACATGTTTAGGAGAAAGTTAACCATGAGAAAATCACAAACTTGTGATGGGTTAAACGGTATTCGATTCCCCAGTATGAAAAGTTAATAGACAACATTTTTGTTTTAAGTTACTTTTTATTGAGGAATTTATTTATAAGGAAACATAATCACTTATAATGATGACTTTCAACTTTTACTATATTCCTTAATCAAACTCATATGTTTTCCAAAGATGAGTATTTAGGGAGACTTTTTCGCATTAAGAGTACTATAATCAACATCTAGAGAATCACCTAACCCAAAAAAAGAGATCTATATACTTCATGTGTCTTTAGACATTAACCAAAACCAAAACCAAAAAGGTTTGTACAAGATCAGACAATCCAGAAAAGGATAACACTTTAAAAAAAGAAAATCTATTCTTAATCTCCCAAATTTGTCCAACAAAACCCAAAGTTCAACGAGGACCATCCGATAAAAAAAATCTTCAAAGTAAAACAAACTAATATTGAAACCCAAATATTTGAAGGATTTAGTCACATAGTCTTCCAAGTTATATAGTAACATTTATCTCCAAAAAACATCAGTCGCTCCTAAAGTCTCACATTGAAAAGTAATTATCCTAATCACATATCCTCCATGATAGGTTAATCATTTTCAAAAATAACCCAATATCATCATACTCATAATTCATAAAATCATATAACTAGAAAGAATCAGTAGAACTAATCAGGGACTTCACGTAGTCCAGTGGTAGGCAATAAATACCATTCGCACTTTGGATGTGGGTTCGATTCCCGCAGCTTTGTCCGACGCGACGGGTAGTCACACGGTCTGCGTGTTGTCCTTTTTCCAAAACTATATAATTCTTAAAACATTCACCAAAATGAGATAAAATATTCAAATATGATCATAACATATTTTAACCTCAAGTTTATCTCATCCCTTTCATTTTCCATCATAACATATAATAACCCATAACTACCTCAAAAGTAAGGATCATATAAACCCTAATGGTTACCTTAATAATTTTTACCCGAATTTCCACATCGAGTTGGCCATCTCGTACATGATGCATTGGAGAAATCACCAAGGTTTAAGTGGTTGATCATGACTCATTGATTGTTGGTTTAGAACAACCATGAGATTCCTCATTGAATCCCCTATCTCATCTAGTATCTTAATCAGAGAACCACAACAATTTCTTTCAAACCCATTGTCACTTTGGGGCCTTCTAGATCCAGCCTTTTACTAAAACCAAAAAGGTTAGTGTGAGTATATCAACGAAACCATGATGTACTAATGAGTAATATAAACACTAAGATATACTTACTCATTCACTTTATCTAAAACTAGGACTCTTTCTGAAATCGTAACCATTATGGTATTGTCACTTATGCTTATAGAATACCCTAACCTCTAAAGTTATCTAAACCGACCTTTGATACAAACTATAAGGCCCCAGCCTTAAACCTTACTTAATCTTGAGTTATTACAAGATTACACATTGAGGATCATTTTAGGTTTAGAGTTTTAGAGAATTAGATCATGAAACTTACATTACATTCCACATTTAAACAAAGTGGTTACATAAAAGACAGTATTCATTCATTCCATCAACGGAAACATATTTAAAATATAACACAGATTCTTTCTTGACTCATCCTTGACACTATCATCACATCATGTACCTTTCCCTTGACCTGTGAAAAACATTTCAAAAACTTGGGATGAGCATAAAAAGATCAGTAAGAGTTATAAAAATATGGAAAGGAAACATGAGTTTATATATACATTAGAATGAAATCACACTTTACCCATAAAACATAGGCATATCAAATCATGAATAAATCATAGTAAACATAATACGTAAAGGTAACTTGAGGCATTCATAACATTCTTACGTAGGGAGTAACCCTCTTGGTTATGTTTGGAATACCCATCATAGTATATTCCCTATGTCTCTTCGGAGAAACCTTATCATTACACTCCTTCGCGTGACCCAATGCATTGGATTGA
Source organism: Viscum album (assembly GCA_963277665.1). Classification (NCBI taxonomy): domain Eukaryota; kingdom Viridiplantae; phylum Streptophyta; class Magnoliopsida; order Santalales; family Viscaceae; genus Viscum; species Viscum album. Next base: position 47,213,943 of record OY728162.1, read on the forward strand.
TATATCGGGCTCACCCGCCCTTAGATTATCACGGAACCTCCCGTTTTCATAATATTGCCCAAGAACCTCAACATAATCATATCACATAAAACTTGCATAATGGAAACATAACATTCCCACCTTTCAATCACAAGATATCAATACAACACATTGATATAAAAATATTATGAAAACCATTTTCGATACCAAAATAAAAGAAAAGTAAAACATGGTATTTATTTTTCTTTTAAAAAGAATGTATGGCTTGTAGAGAAAGTCGAAACTCAAATAACGATCACGACGGTGGAGAAGTCATTGTCGCCACATACGTACGACAAAAACATTCCCTTTTTTCATTTTGTAAATGCTTCGTATATAAAAATTCCATTTAAATAAATGTAAAAGTCAAAGGGGTTTATACACCATCAAAAAAGTTGTGTATAAAATAAAATATGCCTCAATGAAAGGAGATTGAGACGAAGTCCCATACCACCTTGAAGCTTTTAACATTTTAAACCATTAATATTCATATAAATCCTTAAAACCATTTTGAAAACATGTATATTAATAAGAACAAATCATTAAAACATTTAAAGCGATATTTTGGTTAAAGGGTTTTTACAAAAATTAGAGACACTTGAATACAATAATTGAGGAATAACATTTAATCAGAACTTTATAATATCATGAGAATAAATGGATTCATGATATAATATTCCAAAGGGAATTATATTCACCATATAATAGTGAATTGGTGCATATCAACAATGAAGTCTCAATAGGGATGCAAAATGTGATGAAATCCCTTATAAAGATGGTATCCTTAAATTAAGGATAAATAAATCTCAAAATTTTGTGTGACAAATATAAATACACCCAATATAATTGGATATTATGTGTAAAACAATAAAAGGTCATTCACACATATTCAAAGGATTACATATTCAATAACTACATGTTGAACCCAAAGAAATCGAAATTGGGTTAAAACGTTCCATTGGTAAAATTCGACAGCCTAAACGGTGTCACTTCAAAATGAGTTGATGAGAGATAAAAAGTGTATCTCATCACTTGGACATAAAATTTACATCAATAAGGATATATGAGAACATATCCCGACATAACAATATGTAAATTAAAAGACCCAATAAAAGAAGTCTTTTAAAAAAAAGGAGGGTGAAAGGTTCCCTTACCGACTTGGGTATCATTCAAAACATACACCCCATTAAAGAAGGACAATACATCATTGATGTAAATACTTATAAACGAATGTATATTACACAAAGAGTAGAATAATGAGCAGTACATACACCACTCAAAGGAAATTGTGGCAAATGTAGCATAAATCTCATAGGAATAAAAGTGAGATGAAAAATCACTTACGAAAACTCGGCAGCATAGCAGTGCCACATAAAACTTACAAAAATGGATTGATGAGATCAAATAGGGTATCTCATCATATTGACATAGAGTTTATAGAAAGAGGAATATAAAATAACATCCCCTAACATAACAAAGAGGAGCTTAAAAGAAGTGAAATAAATTAGAGTACTTAAAAAGAAAGAGAGAGGTTAGATCTCTTACGAAAATTCGATAGCCTAACGGTGCCACTCAAAAATTCCAAAATGGATTGATGAGAGAGAATAGGGTCTCTCATCATATGAACATAAAAATTACAGTAATAGTAATTTAAAATAACATCCCAATAACAAGATAGATGATCTTTAAAAGGAATGACATAAAAGAGCATACTTAAAAAAAAGAGAGGAGTAGGATCCCTTACCTCGGGTCCGACTTGACTCGATCGTTCTTTAACGTCCTGAATAATAAACACGAGTTAATTTATATTTGCTTAAGAAACTTTTTCATGTTCATTATTCCTTTCATATCACTTATTTTTATGTTATAAACATTATGTAATCATTTAAGTTAATAATATTTGTTTTGCTGATATTTGGTTTTTAAGTTGAAAGTGGACTTCTTACAATTACATGTTGTTCGTGTGGCCAAATTTTTATTATATCAAGAATTTTATTCATGATGTAGATATCATATATGTCATATATATCCAGTAAATTCATGCATCTATAACATTACATAATAATTTAGAGGTAAGAAATGAAATGCACCGTTCATGGAGACGGTAATCCGTACGTACGCATGAATGCTACTTTCATTTCTATTTCGTATTTTATAGAATGGAATCATAATGATATAAAATTATATTATAATTACAGTATAATATCATATATAATATCATAGTTCCATCCTTTATACGTCCCACATATGGTATTTAACGAATCAAATCACTTTGAGGGGGCGGTAGTCCACACTTCCTTAAATGAAGATATGGCATTTACCCATAATGGAAACCATAAAGGTATTCCAAAAAATGAAAAATAAAGAATCTAAAGTAAAAAAATAAACATATTATATATCCTATATAAATATAGTGACATCATAATGGCCACCTTTGAAGGTGTTAAATGAGTATTGAACAATCATCGTTTCGGGAGGCAGAATTTCGCCATCCACGGAAACCGTATGTTCTTTAACCATTTGATGTAGTTGTGTGAGAGTGTAGCTCGAATGAATCTTATAAAAACATCCCAGTATATTGAAGATACTGGTTTTGTTACAAAATAAGTAAATAAAAAGAGTTTAGGGGGGTTGGATAAGGAAAATAATACAAATAACATGAGAGAATGAATTACCTTTAAAAGTGTAACTCTTTTTGATTTGAGCCTAAAGGCTTCCTTTGAAAAGAATTCTTCCCAAAGGGAATCCTCTAGGATGAGGATAGGGATGTGTAGAGAGTAAATGGGCAGGGTTTGGCCGATCAAAAGGCTTGAGGAGTGTGTGAAATGAGGTAGAGGTGGGGGCCTTTTTTAAGAGGAGAGGAGGGGCACTTTTGGAAAGTAAGAATTATTACTTTATTTGAAAATGTGTTTCGGTTTTAAATGGTCCCAAATTGATATAATTCGTGGATAAGGTGATAAGGGTTCGAAATCCACCCATCCAATAAGTTTTGGACATGTTTAGTTCATAGATTATACATTATCTGTCCATTTTATTTAAATCGTCAAATAATGATGTCATCGCTGCATCATTATTATGTCATAAATAATTTAATTTATTTAATGTCTAAAATTTATAAAAAAATACTATGATGTAAGAAATCGTTTTAGCTTTCCAATGACTATTTATAATCAACAATCTGACTTGTATAACCCCATTTACAAATTTTTTTAGTAAAACATATCATGTTTGTGCCATTTTTTTACATTAACATTAAATAAAAGGTATTTATGTCATTTTCCAACCAAAGTGGCTCCATGGGGTCCCCAAGTTTACCCATGGCCATTCTTGGTCGCCCATGACACAACAAATGAGGGTCGGACATGTGTGAAGCTCATCTCATTTTATTAAAGCATTATTTTTACCTTATACTACACAAATTACCACTAATCGCGATTAAAAACTTAATAAGTTACTATTCACAAAAAAATTATTTTTATCCCCTTGAACCACATTTTACTTCTTAATGACAACCATGTATGTCGGTTTTTTGAAATTAAAAACACAAATATGGAAAAATTTCATTTAAATGGAAAAATCAGTTTTTATAAGTACCACTTAGTGGTTTCACTATTCATCAAAAATTGAAGTTTTTCAGAAAATTACCAAAAATTCACCCTAAGCTATATTTGATATTACGAATTCAAAAATGAAGCCTATTTTAAAAAATTCAAAATATATAAGTCACATTAATTAATTTAATAATTAATTCCCGCTGTTAGAGAAAATAGCGTGTTTTTATGAAACAATAAGTATCAAAAGATTGACACTAGTTTAAGTCCAATTTCAAAGTGAAATTAATTCCAACGACCACTATTGGATTTAATGGTAAAAATATTTACTAATTTAACTTTAAAACCAATTCAAAAGATAATCTAATCATATAAATAAATTAGATTAAACATAGGTTTTGAATTAAAATACAACATTTTACACTATTCATTAAAAAATGAACTTTATCGAAAATGTACCAAAAATTTACTCAAAGTAAATTTTGATGTCCCAATTTTTAAGAAGAGTTATATTTGGTCCAATAGAATGTATAAGAGTGAAAAAAACTATATTTAATGATGGTTCGCCATCAAAAGGCGATAAGTGAACCTTTAGTGAAAACTAGGGCATATATGCCTAAAATTGAATTCTTTCCGTATTTTAAGCCTCTATCCTTTATTGGATAAATGTAAAAACATTTAAAAACATATATAATCATATTGTAGTTATTTCTATCCATTCCTTCCATTACAACGGCTACATGTTAACTACTATTTAAAATAATATTATTTTATTTTTAGAGTGAAACGTAAGATTCCCAAGATACTCGTTGTTGCGTGTTGGGTACACCATCAAGCATAGTGTCCCCTTTAAAGTCATATTAATATTTTATTCAAAAATATGGATAAATATGAAAATGTAATATTCTTTATTTACCTGGGGTGTTAGATGAACTCTACTAGAGACCTTCCCAGGTATCAATCGGCTGTACACATGAACAATATAGAGGACTCATTCAAGGAGGAATCCATGGGGATTGATTCCTACCTAGACTCCCTCAGGTGGGGTCATCCTACAGATTAGGTAATCATCCGAATTTAATTTTCCTTGACCAATTAAAAATAAATTATGATTATTTTGTAAATAATTTTTAAATTTTCTATGATGCGGTGATAATATAAGAAGGGGAGATTTTTTATGAACCTCTAGAGGATGATGAGCTATCCTCAATCCATGAAGGGATGGGAAAAGGGCCTCCTCCTCATGTATCGGTCACATGTGGGTGACCATCTATTGGTTTTGTGTCCCCTATAACCATAGTGGGGGCCCAAAAGTCCCAATTAACACCTGGAAAATTCTCTTTCCACTTCTTGATTTGAAAATTTTCATCTGGATTTTTTTTCGGAATTTTTTAATACTTTTAAATACATCCAACACTTTTGGATGAGTAGTAGCCCCCGACTACTGAGTCATTGACTCCTGTATAAATTTTGACACTATTGGGGCTACCAGAAAATATCATTTACTCTATAGACATAAGTTATGACTATATTATGTCTCTTACTGATTTTCCATTTCCCTATTTGTTACCTTTGAACACTCATGTTTTTCAAAATTTGTGTTTTGATGGTTGTGCATATAGGTTTTAGGGGACAGATAATTGTGCCAATGTCTATGCTAGTAGCTCCTGTAGCCGATTTGGTGACGACTGATGCTACAAACACAATGGGGGTGTATTATGCTATTACCTAAATAGAGGTTGTAATGGAGGATATTCTGGTTGAGCCTAAGGGTGCGACAACTGAGGTGATGATGGACAAGAATACCACATTGGTCAGTACTGATGGGCCTAAAAAGACTACGGTGGTCGAGCCTTAGGGGCATGTAGTCAAGGTGGTGGTGAAAGAGGAGATGGTAGTGGTCGAGCCAAAGCCATTGGTTGCTGAGGAGGATGGGAAATCCCTCACCATAGGTGAAGGGTTATATGTAGGTGATTTGTTCTTGGCATATATCCTAGCTCATCAAAGAAGATGCATGTGGATGAACTAGCTACCAAAGTGTTAGTGATATTATTTGAGAACAAGCTTGTTACAATAGTGAAACTTGAGTAATATAGCTATGATTTGGTAGATGATAATTAATTCATTCAAAATAGATCATTTGGTTGTGTGTGAAACATAATCAGCTATACTCTATTAACTGGTCTAATGAGACAAATGGGGCCACTTCACCACGGTATTTGAGACCAAGGATTTGTGACTGGGACTCCCAGGACCTTGATGCTTTTTATTGGGACTTCCATGTCTAATGAGTATAATTGGAGTGGAAGGAGTTTTACATAGCCTTGTATGAGGATAAATATTATGTCATTAAGGATCTATAGGAATCATATTAAGATATTTCAACCTTAGATGAACATGCAAAAAATCGTGATAATGTCATCGTAATGAGGGGGTATATGATCATTCATAAAATGGTCATTAATAGAGGTGGAAAAGTCAAAATAATTATAGGAAACCATTGTAGAAGTGGATTATAATGTTGAACATATTTGAGAAAGGATTTAGCCAAATGAGTTTATTCTTATCGCAGTGGAGTAAGCATAAAAGATGGATGTGCGATAGAGGACTATAGAGGCTACGCAGCCACAGTTAGAGGATATAGTAGGATTGATAATCATGGTTTAGCCTTAGGGATATTCTCTATTCCTTTTATAGAATAATGTTGAGGCTCTAGCCTATGGATGGACCTCATCATCAAGGAATTTTATTCTTTACTTTAGTTCTGTGCAGACATATTTATCATTCTTACTACCTCATGATCATATTAATAATATAACCAAAAATAAATACATAAGAACACGTGATCCATTATTAGATTGAGAAACATGGGATAAATATAATACTACTCACTTATATGAGACTTACATAAGAGTACAATACAATTGTGGTTAGAATTTTTCATCGACTATCGGAAGTTTCCTCACTACGAGCACCTTGGATAGATTTTATAACTCTACAAAATAGAATTTCTTTCGAAGAAATGATAGGTTCATGAATGGGGTAATGTGAAAGATAGTGGATTATCTGAAAACACATTAGAAGATAATGTTTTTGAATCCATTCATCCAGGATTAAGAACACAAGGTGTGATAGGTTTTATGTAGATGACTATTGAATGCATTCAAAATGGTGGTTCCTCAATCTCACATCCAAGGATGAGTACATACAAACATGGGTATACTTTTGACCATGTTTGAAACAAAAGACCCATCTGGTTATCCTTGAAAGTAATACCATGAATATTACTAGTATGTGAGGTGATCCATCTTCTCTAGACACCATCATTATTAGTGGGTCCTAGCCATATTTTTAGGATGGTAGTGATCCAAATAAAGGGACACAAAAATAATGGGGTGATCTTGAGAGGATTTTCATATGATGTTTAACACTCTTGGGATTATGCTATAGTAGATCTGATCATATTAGGTGGGAACATCAAACTATGAAAGAGCCACACTCACTTTCTATGGGAAACGTCATCTCATTTATTGAGTGGTGGTTGATAAAATCAAGTGGTGTGAAAGGTGACTGACATCAAAGGGAAAAATAAATTTTTAGGTATGGTTTTATTACTTTTTGATGTTTGAAATCATGAAAAGAGGATGGATAGTGTGTAATTTATCATCATGTATCATGGATGTAGAACACAAAGTTTAATTCAATTTAGTGGGGAAATGTGGTTTCTATAATATGAATCACATGTATTTGACAATGGAATTGTATAGTTCAATTTCCAAAGGTTTGGATGAATGTAGTACAATTTAGCATCATGTGACCATGAAGTGATAATTGAAATTAATTAAACCCAGACATTTTGAAGTTGGGGGTGTTCAAATGGGTAACACTAGTTGTGGTTCCTCATAGAGGAAATTATGGAATATATGGAGTAGATATTTGGATACAAATTTTTGTGAAAAGTGGGTCAATCGATCATAGCCAATATTTTTCTAAGGATTGATGAAATGTCACATTGGCTTTTTACCTCTTTGATTCACACTATCACTTTTTCTAAAATCTAAAGGGTGAATTGGTAGAAAAATGAATGAATTTTTCTTAGATTACCCCTATGGATTCTCAATATGACAGATATCTATGAATCTTACCTAAATTAGATTATATAGATAATATATGGTCTAGATGGGTATTTATTTTGGGGTATATTTATTTTTGGTTTCATATAGTTTTAACTTTGTGATGCATGGATTGGAATTAGAACTGGTTTAGAGAAATAAATATTTGACCATAACGAGTGGAGAATATAGGATTTCCACATATTAATAATTATTACAACATGATGTGATGATATGTCCATGGAGGATTGGAACCTCACAAAGTATTTCTAAGGTATCTCACACATAGTTTTATGTCATAATACTTAGACCAAGGGTGGGTTTTGGTTTTAGGTCATATAGTCTGTACCATGAGTTTTTGAATAGTTTAAGGTTATAATTAATGGACCATGGAGTGAAAGGAATGTTTTTTATATTTTTTCGAAAAAACAAAATAGGTAATAAAGGAACATGAAATGTCGTAAAGGAAGGATAGGTTCCACACAAATCATAAAAACTATATGTAGTTAGTTTAAGTTCACGATGCATTGACCATATGTGGTTTACAGATAGTTTAACATCATGATTCTTAGACCAAAGGGGTAAAATTTCATCTTGGAACATCATTGTTCCTAAAACATTTTGGGAAAATTTCCTCCACGACTACTAATCCCCCATGAACCATGCTTGACGTGAGAATCAATTATTGACAGAATGATCCCCTTACAGCTAGGGAGGGCACAATAGTGGGAAAAATGTGAATTAGGATTGTCCCAATGATCCAAAACTACTTTATCACCATAATGAACACATAAATGTGTTACATAATAGTTGATGAAGATCCACAAGAACAATGGGATATGGAAAGGCTGGTAAATCATAATTTCCTAGAATGGATCATGATAGGGGAAACAGATTAGCAGTGGATGACCACCGACCATATATGAAACATAGGTCCCAAGACCACACCAGTCAATGATGGAGGAAACAAATGTTGAATAGACTTTTTACCATTTACAAGACATTGGAACCATCATCTCCCACTAAAAATATTTGAGGTGTTTTCCTAGTATGGGAGGTGAGAAAATTTATCCATACACCATCGTCGTCAAGGGATGGTCATATTGGGAAGGTGGTGAGGATCCAAAATGATAAATATGTGATGTGTTATGATATAAGGGTTGAGGATTTCCAAGGGAGATTTAGACAAATTTGGGGTAATCCATCCATGACCTCATGTGTACTGAATGGGTGTTTTAGTGAGAAGGAACTAGAATGATCCAAGGGGAATAGACCTAAAACAGATTGGTGGTTCAGATGGGCCCCTAATATGATGCATGATTATTACAATATATCCCATGAGACTTGGATTCAATCCATATTTAGTTATAAAATGCATCACTACAAAGTAATAGTGTCGAAAAGTGGAATATCCTCTCAACTAAGGCATGGAGATAGTACTCAAATTTTTAATCATGATACCAGGATTGAATTTCTACCTAATTGGTTTAGAATTATCCGTTGTTTATAACAAGAGGTATCAAATATCAGCAATTGATACAACACGTGTTTATCACATAGGTAATCCCATGTTGGTTGTATAGGGTATGACCATATTTAAATGTCATGTGCAAGGATATGGTGAATGAGGATTACATAATGAGCTACCCAATTTCCTTCACCATGAGAAACAAGGGAATTTCAATTGATCCATGAGTTAGTGAATACAAATATTTCTTACACCTAAGGAAGAGGACCAACAAAGATTTTATAATAGAAAATTACTATAAGTGAGGGGTTGTACACTAGGGAAGCCTTCTATATCATCCTCACATTGGGACATGGGGGTATCGTGTCCCACAAGTGGGTTGAAAAATGTTACCGGGTACAATACCAAGAGGTTTTCCCATGTGACCCCTTTTATTGACTCATGATGGATATCATGTAACGCCCCAACCCTAGATACCTGGAGTCGGTGAATTATTACATAACATTGGCATGATCACAAGAAAGATCATGTCTCGAAAGACAGATTAGTTTAGTAGCCCTGGAAACAATAGATATATTCATAAAGTTTACATTACATCAATTAGTAAAAAACTACAACAACATATTCTCTTCATATCCCCTCATACTGTCCCTGAAGTTCATTTATTAAAAACTTCTTCACATCCTGGAAAAAATAAAACATTGAAAGGGGTGAGCTCAGATGCTCAGTAAGGATAACAATATAGCGGAAACATTCATAAATAAACATATAAATTTAAGGCAATGTATAACTAAAACAAAAGCCTTTTAAACATGAACTTCAGCATAATATGGCAAGGATAAAATGAAATAATTCCATTTACTTATTCACATGGATATTCTACTAGTCTAATAATCACATGAAAATATTAATATCCACTTTCATAATGACGGAATGCATAATGCCAGACTATCATAACCACATAGCCAAGGCCTAGTTCCAAGACTACAAGTAAGATTTTTTCAAGGCCTCATGCCAAGACAGTAGTTTGTCTCATGAGACCTACCGATGCTATTTTTTTAGAAGATACATACGTTTAAAATTGATCAAATATACTCCAGTGTTTTTATGAAAACATTATGAAAGATTCTGAAAACAAAATAACTAATTCTGAGACTGCTCGACTAATTACATGCCATGATGGTCCGAACCCAATCCCTTCCTTTCTACCACATTTGAGAGTCAGGTTTTCTGAAAACATTTTTAATCTTTTGTTAAATACATATACATTTTCACTGGATTTTCATATATTTGAGAGAAATGTCTATTTTTTGAAATCATTTAAAAACCACATAATTATAAAATAAAATCATTATTTTTAAAGTATACTTATAAGAATTTAAGGGAAGATTTGAATATTTTATAATGGCATAAAATAGACACATACGCCGTATACTTTAAAAAAATACATTCTTTCCTAAATTCTATTGAAAAGGTTAAAAAAGACCTTGTTTGGAAAACGATGGAAATATTCCTTTATAAAATAATTATAAAAAGTAAAAAAAGGGTATAAATTGCATTAACCCATATTCTGTAAAATAGTAAGAATTTTTTGAAATACATTTCTAAGAAACAGGGATGTGGATGATAATGAAATCCCACTAGATTATTACATATAAACAATCTCGGATAATGAAGAGATTGCGAAATAAACCCTTACCAATTTGGTAACTTTCGAAACATACAACCCATGAAAGGGGTATCATACTATGAATATGTAAATACACATAAATTAAAGTGTATTACAAAAAGAATACAATTAATGGTAGTACATACAACACACACAAGGTAATAGTTGCAATATGGCATGAATCTCACGAGAATAAGGAGTGAGATGAAAACCCCTTAATTTTTACATTTTCCATGGTCTACGGTAGGCTAAACTCTTTTATAATGGTGAAATAATTGGTATTGAATTATAAAAGAATCATTTACATTAATATGATAACATATATGATCTTCTAACAATGATATGTTAATAATATCTTAGTATTATCATCATTTTGGGTGTTAACTTACTCGTTTTCCTTTATATTCTTTGTTACGTAAGTCGTGTTTGTTATGGATAGGTTATATCTTATTCATATCAAGAATTATATAAAGTCCTTAAACATTAATTTTAATCATCAAATGATAATTATACTTGAATGGATACGATGGAGAATGAATCTCATCGCCTTCGTGGAGACGGTAGTCTGTACGTACGCACGAGCGACTATATAATTATTTTGATGTTAAAATAATATATAATTGGATGGTATATCATATAGAAAGAAATATTATCATGTTATATTTATTATTTACTAGAATTACTTATCATTATTATACTCATCCAAATAATAATTTATTGAATGACAATTACACCACAACGTGGAGACAATAAGCCATACGTATGCACGTATGGTGACATGCCATTCAAAGGATGGATAGAATACTGAATATAGTTGTAACATATTTATAATAACATTAAATTATATAAAAGATACTGGAGTTATTATTTTAGAATAGAAATAACAAAGAAAGAAGAAGTTGAAGAAGAAAAGAACTTTAAAGTGGGTGGTGAAACCATTACCTCTTCTTCGGGTTCTTCCTTTTGATTTGATCAAAATAGTTCCTTAGGATGGGTTTCTGAACAAAATAAGTCCTCTAGGTTGTAGTGAGGGAAGTTTAGAGAGTATTTGGGCTGGTTTTGGACGAACCAAAAGGCTTTGAATGTGTGATTTAGTGAGAAGGGGGGGTGTCCTTTTATAAGAGGGGCGAGGGGCACCTTTGGAAAAGCTAAAACTATTATTTTATAATAAATTAATATTCGGTATCTAATGGATCCAAAGTGGATTATTTTATGGTTAAGGTGGGTATGGGTCTAAAACCACTCAACCAATCGAATTTAGACAGGTTTGGGTCATTATATTAACCTTATCTTTCGTTCTTATCTTTCAGTTAATTAGTTTCACTTTTACAATGTCTCTTTGTATTTTTATATTATATGGTTAATAAACTTACTATATACATCCAATCGACCCCAAAGTGGTCCATTCATGATACACCTATCATGATATAAGTCTCTTGGCCGATCCTTAGATTTTTATGAATTGAATATAAATTAATAATATAATATTTGTTTTAAAAAAACTCTTTTATGTCAATTTTGACACTATTTTGAAAATTGATTTTTGTGAAAATCATAAGAGAATTATTACATCGAAGAAAGTTTATTAAATCATTCCTAACTTGCCATATTTACATATTAAATTAGTTTTATTCCAGAAAAGTATCAAATTATATTTATTTGGGTATTTATAATATCAATTATATTAATTGTTCACTATTATTGTAATTAATGCATCATCATTGTGTCATAAATAAATTAAATTATGTAATGTCTCAAAATTATAAATAAAATATCATTACCTCGGAAATAGTTTTAGATTTCTAATGAATAATTATTGTCTAAAATACAACATATATAACCTTATGTAAAAATTGTTTTTCTAAAATATATATGCTTATGTCATTTTTGTATTTATTTTAACTTTATTAAAATAAAGTGTCATTATCACTTTCAAGTGGCTCCATGGGGTCCCAAAATCAACCCAAAGATGCCCATGGTCGGACATGTATCCACCAATAAGGTTAGAAAACGTTGTAGTGTAATTTAGTATTATTATAATATTATTTGTTAACCCTTATTTACTGGATTTACCCTTTAACCATGGTAAATAAAATATTTACCGAAGTAATTAATCAAAATGTCTAAAAATAAAAGATACCTATTTAAAAAAATTTGAAATCCTGATTCCAAATACGGAATCCTTTTTTCCAAATTCAAAACACAGAAGTGGCAGAAATTAATTTAAAATTATTTCCCGTTATTAAAACAAAAAGCGTGTTTTTAAGAGATAATAACTATCAAAAGATTGGCACTTGTTTATGTCTGGTTTAATTGTAAAATTACGTCCAATGACCAAAATTGTATTAAATGGTAAAAATATATTCTAAATATACTTTAAACCCACTCAGATTCACTATTTATCACTATTAATTATTTCGATTAAAAAAGTTGTTTTTAATTAAAATTTACTAATTTTCACTATTCATCAAAATATGAAAGTTGTCTGAAAAGTACCAAAATTTCACCTTACGCTAATTTTGAATTACAAATCCAAATGTAATGTCCATTTTGAAAGATAAAATGTATAAAATTTCAAAAAGTTGGTATTACTATTCATAACAGCTAGTTTGATCAGTTGCGGTTTGTGTTAGAACTCGATGTTGCATACAACACACGCTATTGCATTATTCAAAGAAAAGCATACCGTAGAAGCTTGGAGTGTTAAATTATCCCCTCCTTCAATAAATTGAGACCTCTCAATTTTTAAAATTGGGCTTGGGGATATAATGGAATGTCCCATCTCGGAAAAAGATTCAATAAAACTATCACTTTAAAAGAAATATAGAGAAGTACAAAGGTCACCCAAGATAACCTATACTAGGATTACATGTAGAAAAACATGGATATGGATGATAAACTAAGTTTAAAGCTATGATGGAGAGGGATAGAGAACATGATCAGGATAAATTTAACAATAAGAAAACCACAAACTTGTTATGGGATAAACGGTCATTAGTTTCTCGATAGGAAAATTAAACAGACAACTTTTTTTTGGTTTTAAGTTACATTACATAAAGATGATGAATTAATTTATGATATTGACTAAGAACATAAAGAGATATACTTACTTTTTATGTAGAGTTTCATTCTTTAATTAATTTCAACCACTAACTCATTTTTTTTAACAATGAGTATTCAAGAAGACTTGGTCAGACATGAAGATCTAGAATAAAATTCTATAGAATAACATGATCCACATAGGATAAACTATATATTTACCTTGTATTTAGAGACAAATCACAAAAAAAACCATTAGTATAAGATATGATGATCCCCCAAATGGCGATTCCACTAGAGAAAAAAAACTAATCTTAATTTCTAAAATTAAACCAACAATACCCCAAAGTTAAATAAATACCATTAAATAATCAATTGTCTTTAAAATCCTTCAATATAATCCAAACTAATATTGAAACCCAAAAATTATAAGAATTTGGTTATGTAGTCTTCCACGTTAAATTGTATCTCTAAATGACATCAACTACTCTTAATGTAACATACTTAAAAGTAATTAACCTAATCACATATTATTTATTATAGGTTAATCATTTCCATAAATAACCCAAATCACTATAAATCCAAAATAAAAACGTAGAAAAAAATCCACCATTACTCCTCAAATGAAATCCCATAGAATTATATTCTCCTTTGGCATATAGTGTTCCCAACAAAGAGAACATCTTTCAAAATAACATTCATCACTTAATCACGAAATAATTTTCTTATATCAAGGGTATTCATTTGATAAGACATAAGATCCAAAATAAACTTACCATTGATCAATAAAATCATTAAAAAAAATAATAGTCACACTAACCAGGGAATTCACGTAGTCCAGTGGTAGGGGATAAATCCCAGTGGCACTTTGGTTGTGGGTTCGATTCCCAGAGCTTTTTTCGACGCGATGGGTTGTCACACGGTCTTCGTGTTGACAGTTTTCAAAAACTATATTTTATAACATTACCAAAATGAGATTAATTCCATAAAATAACCATAACATAATTTAACCACAAATTTTATCTCATACCTTGAATTTTCATCCCAAATTATAATAACTTGTAATTTCTTCAAAACCAATGATCATATAAAGCCAAATGGTTATTTATAACTATATCCACAAGAGAAAAGATAATTCTTCCTCAAATATCATTCTCACATGGAATACTGTAGGGTTAAAAATACAAGAGAAAATTATTCCAAAGTAAACCCATCAACAAGGAGCACTAATAATTTTTAAACATTTCTCCAACCATTAATTTCCACATAGCTTCTTCTTTGACCAAGAAAATATCCTATAGAATAGGGCATTCACTCGGGTAATGGCCAGGTCCCCTAAATTTACGGCAAATGACTGTAAATGGATTCTTGGGACCATTTTTATCGTCTTCCATATTAATATTCATTTTTCTTCGGCAATTCAACACTTTATGTCCTTCCTTCCCGCATGAAAAGAATTTCTTTGTCTCATTGAGACACTTTCCTGGGTGTCTCCTTCCACATTTCCTGCATGATGGAAATTGAGGATTCATTTCTCCATGGTCTCCACTTCTGGAGCTCTTATCATTCATCACCTTTCTCTTCTTTTTTGTGTCCTGGAATTGGTTAATATATATATATATTGTTGATCATATTTTTGGAAAATTGATTTGGAATAAAGACAATATCTTTTAGGCCTATCAAAATTCCATTTTGTTGCTCATTTCCTCCACCGTTCCCACGTTGTACATCATTCTCAAAGTTACTATGACTTCCTTGGAATCCAGCCATTGACTAAAACCAGAATGCATTGTGTGAGTAACAGTAGTCATAAAATTATTTAGAGATTAACATGTCACCATATTCTCAAGGTAGATTCATGATGATAAAATGGTGGAATTCACTCTTTTAATGATGTTGAATCATCATATATTTTTCATATGAGTCAAAAAAAATTATTACATGGGGTAAGCCTACAGTTAAACATCATGTGATGAGAATGTGATGTCATATTTTATTTTACACATGAGGCATCCCATGTTTATTAAATGGGGTAAGGATATATTTTAACATCATGTGATGTTTATGTGATGTAATCTCATAATTAACATATGTGGAATCCCATGTTAACTAAATGGGGTAAGGCTGATGTTTATTATAATATACTGAGGACATGTGGCTTTTCGGATTATATTCATATATCTCGAACTAAGAAGGATTATGTGATGTATCACTTGAGGAACCTGGTCTTGGTGGGTGGTGTGATGTTCTCCCCATCCATGGTGATCATTGAGTATGCACTATTGAAGTAGACCTTATGAAATATTTAATGAAATTCACATTTGGGATCCATCTCTAGTGGTTTGGTTTTGGGAATCACTAGTGTCCTTAGAGATAGTAAAATTCCCCCATTAAGGAAGTAATGAATGCATAAATGCTTTTTAAATGATCATGATACTCTTTTATTATGTATTTATAGGTTATTCAATGCTTAAATCCAAATTTTCTCAAAAATATTGAAACTCATACCTGAGAATTTATCTATTTTTATAGATTTTTTCAGTGAAAAATTTCAATTCAATGTGATGAAAATATAAACATAATATGTAGAACTACCTTTCTCCCATATACCAAGGAATTTAGGGATACTAGCATTGAATTTTGTGTCATTCTAAAATAATCCCAAAGGGAATCAAAGTGTTTATCAAGAATAAAATATTCTTATTTTTATTTACCATATTACGAAAAATTATGGAGTGGTTCATGTTGAATTCATCGATCTATCAATTTTCTTACGTATGATAGTGAAGGTTGTGGTTAGATCAGATGTTGTACTTGGAATATAACTTCTTCAACTTGGAAGAATTAATGTAAATGAATTTTTCTTTGATAATGGTGTGATGGTTCCAAATTCGATGGATGATGTGGAACTGCACAAACTCAGTCATAGATTGGTTCTTGACCCATTTGAAGGGAATTTATTCTACGTACATTGAGATGAATTTAATTTTAGTCAGAATGAAACAATATTCTTGAATTTTAACTAATGGATAGGGACCCCTAATGTCAATTACCTATACAGTAACATGCTAGGAATATACAGAGATATGGAGAAGACCTGACGGTTGGTGAACAATTTTTACATGGATCTAGAATTCATGAAACCTCTTAGTGAATTTTATATTGTCACAATACATGGTGGTCTATAAGTAACTAAACCTATGAATCTGATGGGAGAGTTTCAATCATAGACGATGGTCCCCAAATTACCCAACATGAACCTATTGTATGTATTGAGGTATCTCATCCCCTTGGATTCTATTGAGAAGGATCTCATAAAGATTACAGTTTAGAGAGTCCTCTCGATATTGGGGTCACCCTAAAGAGTGGAATTGGTAACACACTGATGGATTCTACCATAATTAGCTCATTATAGATGGATATTGTCCTAAAGTAGGCATGATTTGACAAATAAATAAACTTTGTAATGTTCCACAAATGTCTATATAAGTGGATTAATCATATGGTTCATCGAATGGTAGTATGTAACTCTGATATTTTTCAAACTGAAGGGAATCACCTAGTAGAAGAATGTTTTCTAAGGCACCCTGATGGTGGTATCTGCTTCATCCTTGAGGTCCGTCTATAACTAATTATTCCTAGAGTGTCCATTAATAAAGGAGAGGTCATGGGAACTATCTATAGAATCAACCAATAGATATTTTATCAAAAGGGGAAAATATTCAATTGGTAAATGGTGATTGTTCCCCGGATGTTGATAATGACATTGATATGTCCATTATTATTCCTAATAAAGATAATTATTTCCAACCATTTGTTCTATTGGACCTCTCTAATTAATTTTTACATGATAATATTGTCATCTTTAGTTTCAAACATGGCACCATGAGAAGGGTTCATATTTATAGGAGGATGTTTAAACCCATGGTAACCTCCCTTGAGGCTATGTAAATGAACAAAAATATAGGGATTAAGCCCTATAATTTCTTTATATCTCTAGGAAAACATATTTTTGTCCTACTTTAGGAAAATAAATATATGATATTTCTAATATGATGACATGACTGAATTGATGAGTTTCAGCCTTAGATATTTTTTAAGTTCCAAGATTCCACAGAGTTAATTCATTGAAAGTGGAAACTATACTCTATTTGAAGAAATGAGTGATGTCCTTCAAATTTTCTTCATCATATGTGACATGTGGGTGTGAGGGAGGGACTAACTCTCTTTTGAAAACATATTAGGGATAAGTGTTATCATCTACATTATGAAGGTAGTAATTCTTAATAAGGGGATCTTGCAAAATATATACTACATCGATGATGGTTGATGCTCCAATCCCATGATGTTTCTAACCCCGAGACCCACCATTGATATTAAATAAATAGTGACATGTCGAATTTCCATGAGTCATACCCATCCTCTAAAACATATGTGTGTGTCATGGGTTTGGGTTCATGTGGTGAATTCCCTCATTAATTTTTAATGGTATTTCATTTTGTTATTGGTCTAGTTTCCCTTGTGTAGGAGCATAGGATAATATTTGAGTACTCCTCCCTTTTAGAGACTAAAAAAAATTCCCATATTTAGGATTGTAGGATCCAACCGAAAGATTGGTATGGCAAAACTATCATTAAAGTCTACCCAAAGATTTAATAAAATTACTTTTAGATCATTGGGAGCATTAAAATTCTTTAACCCATCCATATATATTTCATTTTCATCCCTTTTATAATACCCAACATCTCTAATGTTGAATTCATAATATTTTAAGGGGTCGTTTTTCCCTGGAGTACCACTACATGACCATTAAGAGAGTATTTGAGAAACTAATTGTATAAATAGGTTCCAATGCGTGCAGATGGAGGCATGACCATCCCACCATGGTATTGTAGATTGTGTCCTATGATACTATAATAAACATGATGGTTTCCAAAAAAATAGATGAATTGGGTCTTCATCTGAATCTTTCCATTGTGTTTTCTAATCACTGTTATCATACAGCTAAATTTTCAGGTTGGATGGAGACAGATTGTCTTATATGAGAACTATCTTGTGGAGTGTTAAATATTGGAATAGGTTGACTCATGAGCCAATATCCAATAGATAATGATGGATTTACACACTATTGAATTGGACTATGATATTCAATTGGAATATATTCCCTAGAATGGTAGCACCCTCATCTATCTACAAAAAAGGATATGATAGTCTAGAATCCCCCTTTATTGGCTTCCTCTATATGATAATCCTTAGTGGTAGTTATGTCATTCTCAAATTAGAGAGGGATTTTCAAGGCTTTTATAAGGTCTTTATGCATTTCCCTTGATGTAAGGGTTGCATATAGGATTGATATCCTCACTGGTATTATATTAAAGATATTTATAACTTTATAATTTTATGAAATTTGAATATTTACACCTATCTATAGTCTCTCTCTAGTAGGGAGCATGGAAGGTGCAGCTGATTGGGGTGTCTGGGTTGGGATAGTGCTGGTTTTATTCCACTTTTGATTGAATGAATTAGGATGAGGCCTATAGTTCTATGTTTAATACCTGGATGGATGCTTCCAAGTTAAATACTATTTTTACTAAGCCATGCGATCGATTAATATGGTCAGCTATAAATGTTCACACAATAGAGTATCATAGGATGGTTGTTCTTTCTTATCCCTATGCAAAGAATTATTTCTGGTCTCAATGTAATGAACAATTCTTTCTGAAATGCTATAGTGGGATAGTTTCCAACTAGTTTGGTATCTACCTCTAATTTGACTTAATTTTCTAGAGGATCCCAAGGGGTCCACCTGGTGTTCCCCATCACTATGTTTCATATTAGGATCTACCAATATAATAAAATCGAAACAGGTGTATCACTGAGTTTTTTTTGTTATATAATCCCTTAATAGGATCTATTCATCCAATATCTCCCAATTTTGGAAGCATGGAGTCACAAATATTGCAGAATAGTTTTGGCATCGATGGGGGACTCTGATTTTCCATGCACTACAGATGTCTGTAGTTCTGAGACCTAGAAGGATGTGAAGTAGGTGTTGTTTCTAGTGTAGGCATGGTGATCATAATAGGTTTTTGTCTAATCAAGATGGAATATATAGTGTTGTGGGTGTTACCGACTATATTATGTTCCAACAAGTCATTTTTCATTTTCATTCCCTGGTAACAAACATGTTTCCACTCACTGCATCCTTTACTATCACTATTTTGATCATCAGATACATTTGAAACCTCCACCAGGACATCAACCAATTTTACAACGACTTGGTATATTTGGTCCTGGAGAAAATATTTGAATATGAAGAGTTATTTTATTTTATTTCCAATAATTATGTGGTATATGTAGAGGTTTATACGACTGGTGAGATTAGCTTCATGGGGCCTTTTACATTCCTTTATTCTCATGATTCTTCTTTCCAAGGAATAGTTAAAATATCCTAAGACGTGTGTGTCCTTAAAGGAGTATTTCTTGTTCCTTATTTTAGAAAATGGGACATTGGGAGCCTAGATCTAATGGGGATCCATGGAATCATTATCGTAGAGTGTTTGTGTTTGATGTGGCTACACATATCAAAGATACACTTGGAATGAAATTTCTAGTAGAGGTTATTGAAGGAGGATAGGCTTGGGGGCCTTAACCTATACAATAGTTTATTTTTGTACCTTTACTATACATTGTACGAGGTTTAGAATAATTAATGGGTGATAGAACTATTTGATCCACTATAATGATTCTTTTGGGAACTAATCCCCTTCTAAAAACTCTAGAAATAAAGTTAGATTTCATATGGAGATGTGATTTGAAAAAAAATTATTTAAATTATCTAAAAACATTGTTATGAGATTTTCATGGAGTAGATTCATATCAAGTGAGTTCATGAGTCACTTCCATCAGATAATGAAGTTAGTAACCCACTCATCGGACCTCTCTTTTCACTTAGAAAGTTATATGATTCTATTATTGTGTAACATAGATTTGATCTAGTAGAATGACTACCTATAGAGATCCTACCGGCTAGTTATAAAACTCAAGGCTAGCTGACAATACCATATAAAGGATTATCCCTATAGGATTTAGATGAAATAAATAATTGTGGAAGCCTCCTGATATTCTAAGTTCTCCAACATTTGGAGCCACTATGTGTAAATGTGGGACAATTTTTTTAATGGATCTCCCATGTCGTTTAATGGGACAAAGATTGGATTGTCTAATTATAATAGTGTAAAACCCGATTTACCCTTGCTGGATACAACATACCCTCAGGTTTAACAAATTCATATTGTGTCTCCAAACTCTCAAGGTAGGTAGTGATGGATTATATCACATAATACTAGTGATAATTAGTAGTCCCTAATGTGTTGACATGCCTAACATCGTGAGAGTCATAGTGGTATAAATACTATGGCATGTGGTCACACAACTCATGTAGAGTATGAGAATCATATCCTTTATGCTTTCTATAGCCTCCATATTTCACCATAATTGTATATATGAGATCACCTTGATCGACCCTGGGTGCCTAGACAACATGGAATGGGTGTTCAACTAGAGGGGAGACAGAGTTCCTTATGTCATTCTTATGAATTAGGAATTTCATAAAATGATCATATTATATCCCTTTAGTTCCTATATAAAAGAAGAATACCTGGTGTTTGAATCAGTATTTTGTGTGTTCTCAGATATACCAACATGATTAGTGATTCTCATTAAATTTATAATACGTTGGCTGGTGGGAAACAATACCTAATTGGGGGGAATTACAAGGTATAATTATTGTCTCTACTAACGAGTATGTAAACATACTAGAATGTCTTATTTTTTACTATGTTGGTCCTCAATGTGAGTTTTCTTCATCACTCATATCATCTATCCTATTTCATGGATTATCCAAGTGATTTATTGTCTTGATGTTAACATTGATTTTTCTTAAAGGATAACCTTAACTATTAGTGGACTAGCCAGGCTTATGATCCTGTTATTCCTGTGGTAGGTTGATGTAGTGAAGATAAGGTTACATTCCCTAACCTTATATATATATATATATATATATATTTAGATTCATCTTCCATAAATCACTATAGTATAGTGAGGCTCTTGATGTTTGTCCACTAGAATACTTAGAGATACGGGCTAGTGCACATATCCATGGGAAGTTCTATGATGTAAACACTCTATAACTACTGATAGATTTCATTGAGACGCTCATGGATTCTAAATTAGTGCATATAATGATTTTAGAGGTGGTTAATAATTACACTGATATTTTGGTATAATCGTTTCCCTTGGTCCTCAGTGAAGAAATATGGGATGATGAATATCAGGGTTGTGGGTGGCCAATTCAAGATCAGCAATTGGTTGGTGGCCACGATCTCCCAAAATTCCTCTTGTTTATTAACCATAAGATCATTCTACTTCTGATTATCATTTTCTCTAATTATAATTGGTAGGTTTATTAGAGGTATACCTATGGTATACCTGCTCTACTGCTGACTTTATTTTATGGTGGAGCATCATGTCAGCCAATCTTCTATGGAACATGATAATGACTTCTAGAAGTGGTTTCAACTTCATCACCATATCCATGTAGTATGGGATATATATATCCTACTGGTACTCATGAGAGATAACATCCATATGGGGCTCATTTGAGTGTTCACCGTCATCAGAGGGAACCAATCTAGGCCTTAATGTCTCTATCACTTCCAAGTTGTAGCTTGAGAGGTGGGGTACCCATGATGACAGATGTGGTCTCACTATAAGATCCTTGAAATAATTAAATAAATAATCCATATGTATGTATCTATGGATTGACTTGGGAAATTTATCAACATTGACCCTTGGTATGGTAAGGAGTAGTCTACGGGCTTCTACCCCATGTTATGGTTATAGGGGTGAAATTTATTCTATTGAGTAATATATAATTTCATACTCTAATAGATTTATTTAGATGCATCCTTTCTCTAATTATTACCCTAAGAACATTTGTGTTCTCAAAGAAAGGGAAATTTAGGGTCAAAGGGATTACATATATGTGTTAAATTAGCGATACTGATGGTGGGACATCCAAGATAGTTGATGGCCTCCTATCATGTGATGGATCTTCATTAAAGAGAAAGTATTTGACATGGGAAAGACCTCCATGGAGGTTGAGAATGTTGTTTGGGGGGCATTCTTAGTAGGATTTAATATCATAGGATATACCATGATGGTTTCAAGTGGTTCCCATGATAGGGATAGTCAACCCAAACTTCATATTTGGAAGATGGGATATTGATCCAAGTCATGTGAAGATGGGGCCTCATGCATTTGTTAAATGGGTAGGGTAAAGAGTACATGTTGTGGCTGGGGACACTGGATCTAAGGGATATGAATCATGTCAGAAAGGGTTCATGGAATGACCAAAACATCAGTATCATGTGTTCTGGACTAGGGTCATTGTTGTTGGGTTTGGTTGGTCCTTCTCATCGACCTAGAGAACCATTTGGTGTCTTCAGTGTAATAGGGTGGGATCCCTCATGGGTGACTCATGAGTAGCGGTCATTTTTTGGCATAATTTGTGCATCAAATACATTATCATAATAAGGGAGGAATATATTTGATTATTCTGAATATATGATACCAAAATAGTTCGATTTCATGATGGGAGCTCTTGAACCCATCGTGGCCCTTGTGGGCGGTGGTATTGGAATGGTACTAGGGACACCACATCTTTCTGGGAAAATTCCCTATTCTGGATGATCCTATCTTTCTTGTAACAAAAAAAGATTATTGATGGTCCTTTATTCGAAAAATATAATGATAGATTGGGAAGGGGGCTCGGTGGTCAATTAAGGGTTGGACACCATGGAAAGAGCATAGTGGTATGTTATTTATACACCATTGTTCTCCCTACCCCCACATCAGATGGTGTTGGGTCATCATGAGTTTCCAATGGGTTGTTTCATGTAAAGTACATGGGTCCAATAATAATTAAATGAAAAATGAAAGTGATGTATACATTTCTTAAAGTGATTCAATCACCGTCATGGTGGAGGGAGGATCCAAATAAAATACATATTAGATTGGGGATGAAAAACATTCTTCATTCCCCCACAACATCCAATGAAGGGTTCTATGTCAGGACATTCTTTTATTCGGTAGGGATGGTATTAAAAATTTGAAGCTCAAATAATATGGAAACCAAAAATGAACATCCGTTATCTTTATAAGGTGATTAGTTCCATACCTAGTTCAACATTTTTTTTATTCCTTTGGTTTGGGTGCACATTGAGACTATGATACAATTTTTCATGCCTCGTATTCCTACTTTCCAAAGGCGTGTGACTTCCACCACCAAGGTTGCTGATATAAACTCCATGATAAAAATTGGATTATGGGATATTGGTTCCTCCTTCCATGAATTCCTACATGGATGTAATTTAATATTATTAGTCTCCGTCATAGATTCATGTTCAAGAAACTTATTTTGGGTCCCATATCATAGTGGGAAATGGTTAATTATGTTGCTTATGTATTGAAAAGGTAGAAACCTATGCTTAGAGTGGATGGTAACATTAATAATATCTGGAAATATATATATATGGTTTGTTAATAATTTTTAATGTCTTATGATTTTGGATTTTATGGAATCGCATATGTGAGGCATCTTGGTTATGAATCTCAAGGTATCCCATGTTGACAATGAGGTAATTGACATCAAGGGAGTAATGAATTTGATAATAATTTCCTCAAGAATAACATGTTATTTAAATAATATATATGTTATGTTACATGTGTTGGGACCACATATTTAATTTCTTTTATGTATTTTTAGTCACTTGTTTCAATCCTTGTGGATAATTTTTTCATATATGCTTCTGATATACTAGATAGTATGGATGGAATCACTTGGAGATGTTTATGTCTATTTGTGGAATCATGTTTGGATGGTGATATTTTAAGTGTTCCCCCATTGGGGAATATGGTCATAATTTTTTGTTAGTGAGGGGTTAATTTTTTCCTCTATAGGGAAATATGATAACTCATTATGGTTGGTGAGAGGTTGTGTGTGTCCCTTTGGGGGAAAATGATCACATATTAGGATTTGAATTGTGTCACCATAGGGTAAGGTGATCACACATTATTATTGTAATTGTATCCACATGTGCGAATTTGATCACACATTAGGGTCTCTTATTTATAATAGATTGACAAGAAAATTTAATGGTGATGTTTGGTGATCGAGATTGATCCTTAGAGACATATCACAGACATGTCAGGTTGTCAATATTGAAACTTAGGAAGTCATCCTAAGTTACATTTAATGGGATAGAGATAAAACCCAATATTTTTTTATTTTTTTATTTAATTTTATGTGGAATTACTATTCCATACTATTAAATTTCATGTGGTAATGATGATCTTGTAATTAAAGGATCTTCACTAAGAGATAGTGTGGGGATAGCACATATAGGTTTCCAAGTGGTGAGGTTTTATTCCTTGAAGGTCATACAAGGTAAATCATGTGTTCATCTCATAGGGTAAGACTATAGTTTAATATAATGTACTTTTGATGTTGTCATGAATTTTAACATCATACGATCATGACATGGTATTATTTATTTTAACATATTGAAGCTCAAATGTGGTGGGGACCAATACCCAAAGGGGTCATTTCCATGTTAAAGTTGAAGCTAAGGTAGTATACCTTCATGAATTACGTGCCTAATTCACACGTTCCTCTGGGTGGCGCATGGAATAAACACTACCATGGTCATGTTTATAAATGGGGGTTATAAAATTTGGGTACCTATTCTTAGGATAAAGAGGAATATGGATTCCCATTCTTAGGATAAAATGGATATGCAACCATCTTGGCACTCGATAACCCAACATTCATTAATGTGTATGTTCTGAAAGGAGGAACCATGGAGGGGCATAGTGGATGGGTTTCATGTAGATTGGGGCATCATGAAGGGATATATTATCAGGAAGATAAGAGCTCTCATGATGGAATATATTTCATGAAACTTATTGGCCCTACCTTAGAGAAAATTATTTATTCTCATGGATAATGTTTCAAGAAGTTTAACTATCACTCAAAACCCCAAAATTCATGAATGGAATTTTTGTAACATGGAGGTCATGGACCTTTGTGAATGGAATATAAACCATGGTTAGAGGTTCTCAAGAAACCATGGAGTTCTAGTATTCACTGTTTCATCCCACTTAACCCATCACACCTCAACCAAAACCCCTAAATGATAGGAAAATGATGACCAAGTACCAACACTGTGTTCCCATATCTCATTGTCATTAAGATCCAAATATCTTCATTTTACGGACGACCAAATGTTCAATGTTTTTTGAACATATTGTTATTGTTATGTTTTTGAAATCATATTTGTTTATGGGAATTTCGTATTATATAGACCTCTAAGAATAAAAAATCGTGACATAATAATTAAATGATGATTCTTTTTGAATATAAATATTTTAAAATTTCTTATCATATTTTTGTATCCTATTAGAAGTGGAGGATGAGAATTTGTATTTTAAAATATATGTGGTCAATAAAAACTAAAACGGGTTTATGATTAAAAAAATAAAAAAAAATGTACATATGCCTTTCAACCAAGCAAATACAAGAAATTCCATAACGCTTTTTCAAAAATACTTGAACTAAAGGTGTTAAATGAAACAATTTCTTCAACCCAATTTTTTTAAATATATAGGTGTATATGTTTAAATTTTTTATTTTTATTTATAAAATTCTTTTTAACCTAATAAATAACATATTATAATATTTAATATATACTAATAATGAGTAACTAAATAATTATTTTTAAATAGTAATTTATATTGACAGTAATAAATAGTAGTGGTAAATATATGTCATTAATTATTAATTTTAATTAGTAATAAGTATTCATAACTAAAAAAATTAAATATGATAATTTAAAAATATAGATATAAAATATTAATAATTGTTAATTTTATTTTTTATTGTTTTCTAATTTTAAGTAATAATCGATAATAATGATCACATTCTAATGAAATGGATAATTTTAAAAATCAAACATCTAATGTCTGGTCCTTATTCCAAGACATTTACATTTTATTAAGACAAAAATAAAGAAATATTGCCTAATTTGGTAGGTATACACAAAATTCCCAAGTATTTTTGTATCATGAGACCTGTTAATGCATCGATGGGCTATATAATATCAGGACTCTCCCATAACTTGTATATGTTCAGCGCATTCACCATATGATAAAATGAATAAACAATACAAATACCCCTTTAAAATAATAATATATATAGAAATAGAAATATATATAATTCCAACACATTTCCTAATTTCAATAGAAGAGATAAACTAATACTAAACCATTTTTAGGGAGAAGGGGGTGCTAAATCATAACATAATAAACTTAAAAATAATTATCGACATTGGAATGATAGCATATAAAATGGCAATACTTTCCCCCATGTCAAAAGAAAGTAATAATTTCTAGGTGACCTAATCCAATATGAGTTATTTAAAATTTTATTTTAACACTATATACAATATTGAGTGTAAATCTATGTCATTACACGAATAACATGATCATAATACATCTCATGAAAGAATGTCGATTTTTTTTCAAAAGAAAATATCCCAACATGTGAGAAATATTTTTTATAGGGTATATGTTGTAAAAATTTATATAACTATAAAATAATGATATAATATAAAATAATAAAATCAAAGGGAGAAATGTACCCAACATATATGAAATAAATTAAAAAATTGATCATAACTCAATAAATGAAAATTTATTTTCCAAATATACTCACTACTTGGAAACAATTGAATCACTAGATGCTTGAATTAAAGAAAATAATTTTTCAAATAAATCCCATGTAATAAATGGATTATTAATAACTATATATGGATATTAGAGACACCATATAACGGAAGCATGGTTCCCAAAAATGTATTATGTCTCAACGAATCTGAATTGAGACCAAGAAATCCCTTGTAGCATGAGTGTCACTTCTGGATCAGAAACCCCTGAGATTTGAGACATTAAATGTGTGTGTGTATATATATATAATTAAATTGAATTTATTCATGACAAAATATCTTAAATTAGTTGTATAAATAATTAATCAATTAAAATTTATGTTTAAATACAATAATTATATCAACATAGGGGAATTGATACAGAAATATTTTCCTCCAGTTCCTAACATCCACGAACATTCATTTAAATTATATATTAGAATCATAAATATCATAATTACTTAATTTATTACCTTAATAATATCTCGTTTCATTCATATTCTTTAAAAATAGTCATTCCCCATAGTCATTCTTTATATTTTTCACATCGGGTGTATATCATTTTGATCATTTGTAATAGTTTTACAATAGTAGTGTATTCATTCATTATTTTTAAAATTTTTATCATTTCAATATCATTATGGTAAAATTATTTTATTATTAATAATTATATATAAATTTTAAAATTCCATTCATCTACTTTTCAATCTATATCCTTGATGAAAAAATTTATACAAGGCATGCTTTAGTGGTTCTTGATGATTAAAGTGTGTTTTCTCAATTAATGAATTTAATATTAATATAACAACATCATAAATAAATATTATTTTCAAATTATGAAAATATATTATTATTAATTATATTCCCATAGTAATTCATGAGATAAATTATTAATATTGATTAATTATGTTGTTAAAGAGACCCAAAACATTAACATACACTGATTTAATGATTGATTATAAGATTTTTTTTAGTAATGACATTATAAATAAATATTAATGATATTATTTATTTTTTATTAGTTTTATATATTTGAATTTTATGGATTTTTTATAATAAATAATTGATATGGAAGAATTAAATTATTTGAATAAAATATTATCCTCTATGTATGGTTATTTTAAACAATTTAATTATCGATGATCTTTTTTTATCATATAATTAATAGGTTATTTAATTTTTCATACCAAAACCATTGTGATATCATAAAATTCATTTTTATCCTCTAATAACATACTTATATCATCCATTTTTGGAAAAAAAGGGAAAATAAAATATGTTACATTTTGGAGGAGGTAGGCAGCACAATGCATGAAAAAGGTTTTCCATTTCTTAATGGATGTAGTATATGAAAAAATTAAGATAATAAACATAATATATTATAATTAAATTTTATTAATATAATAATATCATTATCTTATTGTGTATATTATTAATTTTAATGATGTCAACTAAGAGGAAAACTAAGTAGTAAATAATACTCACGTTCGGGACGTAAAATTTTCTATGAAATTCTCCTAGATTTTGAAGTTATCAGGCTATATATGATTGATACTAGGACTATGTTCATGGGATTTAGTGACATTTATAGTGAAATTTTTTATTCTTATGTATTAATTCGAAGTTAATGTGGGTCTTGAAGTGCTGAATATGATACCTTTTTATAAGTTAAGGGAAGTGTACTTTTTTAGAGTAACCCTTAAATTTTAAATAATGTTTTGAAACAATTCATTTTCCATAACTAAAAACAAAAATAATTGAAATAGAATCATGTATTGGTCATTAAAAACATCAACCATTCAATTATATCATCGTTTATTAAATGTTTTAGGACTTTTACACAAGGTTAAAAAATTATTCCTTTTCATTTTACGTTGGTAAATAATTTATAACCATAGTACATAATTTTAATGACCAAGATTAATATTGAAATTTTTAAATAATATGAAACTAATAATTTAAAATTTTATAATAATTTTATCACATAATATTTATTAAGATGTAAAATTTAATTTTGAAATAATTACACTTAATCGCTTAAAATCAGTTTTATAAGAAATAATTTTTTTAATATTTAAATTTCTATATAAGATAAAATTATATTTGATAAATATTATAATGACATAAAAATAATTTTTATCAGTCTTCCAGGAAAAAAAAATATAATATCCCTTGAAACATAATTTATTCAAAGAAAATATAGAAATTATTTTTTATGTTAGAGTATCAACTTAATTAGTGATAAAAATGTTTGACAAAGGTTTTATAAGTTAATAGGTTATTTTAAAATGAATAATTTTATTCCTAAAATTTATATTTTCTTACTTAAATTGTTTTAATAATATCTAGTTCAGTATCATATAAAAGTAAATTCAGAGAAATTATAGGACTTAGGAAGACCATTTTTTTTCTAAAAACATAACTTTTTAGAAAAAACTAAAATTCATAGTAAGTGATTTTTATATATTGAATTGAAAAATGAATTCATTTTTATTAATTGAACATTTTAAAATTTATAAATTAATTTTTTTAATAAAATCATAAATTATAAAGAATCTATTATGAGAATATGATGTTTTAAATATTATTTTTTATTACTCTTATTTCATATCATTTAAAAACTAAATTTGTGTTAACAACTTATTATGACCAGACATAGTTTATTATTACAAATAATATATTTCTTGAAATATATGTTCATATCATATAATTTTTTTAGAGAAATACTATTTTAAACAATAAATTATCATATTAGTCATTTTTGGTAAACTAATTGAATTAATTTAATATTAATGGTAGAATTTATTTTCAAAATAAATTTAATTCGTACAAAAGTTACTTATATTTATTCCCAGAAATTAAATATCTAGTTTTTAATGGTCATACTAAAATATTTATATTTTCTAATAAATAGGTTGTAGTTTTATTTTAGTTTGGTGTTGGATGTGAAGAAAGCTATCTAACATGTTGAATTATTTAATGGTGATCATTTATTATAATTTTGGAGTGATGATCTTTATGTATGTGGTGACCCTTATATTAATGTTGATACCGACCTTAAAGGTGATATTTTCATTAAGGGTGAAACCACCCTTTTGTAAGGGGAAACCGATATATTAAAGTTGTAGTCTCCCTTATGTAAGGGATGACTATTAGATAATGGGTGAAATCATCCTTTCATAATAAATGGCCATTATATAAGGACAATATGTGAATAAATTAATTAATTAAAAGCAATTAAGGGTTAATTTTTATGATTTAAAATATTTAAAATGGGCTATATGGGAATTTTATGACCACTTATGTAGTGAATCACAAGGATAAATTATCTTATTAGGGAGAATAAGTCCAGAATCATTCTGGAATTAAACATCATCTAATCCGAAGTAATTATTATAGGTAATATAATACTTTGAGTTTATATTTACATGGTCTCTCCCCATCTACCTAAATATCAATTTATATTCCCCGAATATATATATTGTGTGATAATTCCACTAAATAATAGTTTAATAATCATGATATCAATGGGATTTCTCTAAGTAGGGATAAAAGAGTTCCCAAGAAGAAGATCATGAAATGTATTGTGAGGATTTAAATTGGTATATCACATCGATGATATTATTTATGGTTTTAGTAATTTTTATAAAATTAATTTCTTATGTTGAAAGTTATATTTGGTATTTTTTGTGTTGATGTTCCAAATAGATGTTGGGGGTGGTGCACACCCCTTTTCTCTAGGATTATACCTAAAAAATGTTTTCGAAATATATTATGCATTGTTCAAATTTCAATTAAATTTTAAAATTAATAATAAAATGTTTTGAATGATTAATGTGGGAAATTATTTAGAAATTGATTATAATTTATTATTTTTGTGTTATGTATTGAGATAGGTGATTGATAGATAATATTAACATTGGATGAGAATGGGCGGCGGTGGCCAAGCTTCTATAAAGAATAGAAAATTCGTATGAGGTAGGTATTCCCTTGATTATACCCCTATGGAAAATACATTTTATTTATTTTCATGAGATATTTAGTCTCTTCTCGAGGATTAATTAATGTGTTTTAATAAATTTTTTATGTTAAAATAAACACTTTTGGATATATGAAAGTTTCAATGTCCATGATCGACCCTTTTTTACTAACTTGATTCCATGACCATCGATGTGTAATGTATTGATTATAAATCTATTCTTTTATATTTATGGACCCATCAGTATAATAATCTACTGAAATTAAGGACCATATAGAACCTATTATAAGGATCCATTGGCTCCTAGATGTTTTGATTAGTAATGGAGTAGGCATGGATAACCCCAAATGACACCTTAAAAAATGGGGGTGGTTCATGATGGATTTGAGATGCCTAAGATATTTGGGATTTTTAATTCTTGATGAGGGAAAGGGTTCCCTACTAATTAGTATTTTATTATCCAGGTGAGTGTACATTAGAAATATATGTAGAATTTTGGGTGAGAGGACTGACCTCGGATGGCCTTGGGAAATGTCATTATCCTGATATCATCTCTTAAAATTAATTCCAATGGGGATTATTCTATGATAATAGTGTGGTCGTAATGTCATTATAATAACAATGTGGGACGTTATGTCCTGTAAGCGATGGTATTTTCCCTATATATAATCCTATGATCAAGTAACTCGTATAAGGTTTCATTTCCATAGTGTGACCTATAGGTCCTTAGTGGGTTCCCAGGTGATATGTTGACCCTAGTAAGGGTCAGGGTAGGAATGGGTATTTTTTCAACTTGGGTTGTCATCATAGAAACATATGGTTGATGATGTGACCTTGATGTGGTTGTAGTGATGATTATATGACAAAACATGGAAGGGGTGAACTGCCCTTGATTCTTTGTGAATGAATTCTCTGGATGATTAGGTTTCGTATTTCTGCTAGATAATTGGCATTACTGGGATGTTACATAGGATTCAGTTTAATTCCTCATACTTGGAATTCCCAAGATGTGTGGGGTTCCGCTCGTTATTCCTGATACTATGTAATTATATGAATATTACATAGAATTTAACTTTATTATTAATAAATGGAATTCCCCTGATGCATGTGCTTTGTCACGTTGGGCCTCATACTACAGAATGTATATTTTGGAGTCCCCTCCCCCTCCCCCTAAACTGGGTACTGAATCATTCATCTGGTTATGCCCAAAGATAATTATCAATCCCTATGGGTTGGAGACAAAAATATGGGTAGGAAAATCAACACTATATGAATTATTTTTTACGGAAACATAATTTAATAAGAAACATAACTCTTTTAGAAGTTATGGCATGACCTATCCATACATGAAAATTAAAAAAAAAAGAAAATATATGGTTTCATATTCTAAATTATACAAATGAAACACAACCAAGATACAAATACAGTTAAACATAAGAAAATAACTATGATCAAAATATTATATGCAAAAAAAGATAATACTCATATGGCCTACACATCAGCAATACTAAAAAAAAAACAATAAGCCTGAAATAATATATATGTCGCCCTATTGTCACCAATAATCCTTAGCAACATCATCACTCAATAAAGATCAATGATGAATGATAAATTGAATGTGAAATGTAACATGAATGAGAATGAAGTCCTATAAAATTTATATGTTAACCAAACCCCATGTATAACCATTATATAAATGATCCATTTCATTCTAGTTTGAAAAAAAATTACAAAGTAGGTTTTTAATCAAATTAAAAATGCATTCATGGGGAATTCATAATTTCGAAAAAAATTCTTTTAGATCAGGGAATTTATACTTTTCAATTAAACCATTCACATTAAGACCTTTAATAATAAAGAATAATTTTCTTAAAAGTGAAATTTCATCTTAAAAAGGTAAAACATTCTTCCCTAAAAAGAAAAGATAAATAGTAAATAATCATAGACAACAACAATAATGATACTAAAAATAGTAATACAAGAATAAGTGAGAATGGGAAAACCTATGAGCTAAGGGATAGATTTAGAAAAATACTAAAACATGATCCATAATAATGGAACACATTATGTAATCCAAACTAAATAATGCTCAGTCGTTCCCTACTTGACCTAATAAGGGGGGATCCAAAAGTATGGAATGATCCATACTAATTGAAACAATCATGTGTGTGATCCAATTCTATTTCTACAAGGAGTACAGACATCTCAATAGCTGTTAAAGGTATCTCATACCATGTGAAGAAGAGGTGGTAAAATTAATATTAACAAGTAGTGTTAGGAAAAGAATACATACATATTCCTAGGTGTATATATATATATACATATAAGTATTAGGAACCATAACCATCCCATGCCTCTAAAAACTTTTTTCCTCTAATACACCAATCAATTTGAATATAAAAATAATGTTCCCAAACAAGGGATCATTTTCCTCATCCATAAGGGGTATACATCAATGATTTAATATTTATAGAAAAAAATATTAATGGGATAATCAGGCCTCAAATGCATTCCTTTTAAAACCATTTTCTATGGAATTTAATTCCAAAGCACTAACTAGACCATATAATACACACAATGCTTTTTAAATCGTTAATGGACCATTTTTTTAAGAAACAAACACTCCATTAAAATACTAGTAAAACCTAGGAAATTAGTATATGGGCCCAAACAGTTGAATAATTCAATGTCTCTTTGTAGTGGATATTTGAGAAATTTTTCAAACAATTGATATTTTAAATTGATAAAAATATATTTAAATTATATGCTTAATTGGAGTAACCATTCACATTAAATGAAAACCAAGTGAAAACCAAGTTTACTTTCTAAAAAATTGTATAAACACATGAAATGATATTATTAAATATTGAAACATGGATATAAAAATAAAGTTATCAATAGTTATAGAATTATATATGATATTGTGGGGAGAACCTACCTTAAATAATTGCTTTTATAAATCCATGTATTATTCCACCATTTGAAGGAAATAATGATAATTAGGAAACCAAGGTGAATCAAAAATTCACAAAATCCCCCAAAATTAAAAATATGGAAATAAATTCCATGGTCATCAAAGCCTTATTAATGAATAAAATAAGAGGTAAAATGATGAAAAATGAGGGATGAAATTATTTGAAGTGAGATAACCTATATAATCACACTTTTGTATTGAGGAAATTCACATGGAATAACCATGTAAGAGATGATAATGAATGTGAATGAATTATGGGGTTAAGATGTTAAATGGGGGGATTAAGAGAGTCCAAAAAAATTTAAAATATAAGATTGGTAAAAATGTAAAAAAGCCCCATTAGAAACAATGTAGTTGTTGACTATGCCACAACCCTATTGGATAAGGCATGGTTACCCTTACCGAGAACCCATTTTTTGTATCCCTCATACTATCATATGGAGGTTACATAAATTCTAGGGATACAACTTCTAAAGACACATAGACCTATGTCACCTCTAAATGGATTTCGCATGGTCCTTCACCAATAGAGAGGTCTATATTGTAGCCTTCCTTGGCCATAATGTATCTTATATGACTAGTGTAAGGGTAACATTGGTTACCTTTATAAACTAAAGTTTAACCATTGAATAATCCTCATGAAAACTATATTTTATAATATATTCTACAACTTGAATCCATAATTCTCTACCATAACTCACAAAATAATTAGTAAAAACAATAAATAAGAGAAACTAACATACATATCAATAATAATGTACAATAATAGGTAATGTGAGGTTGGGGTGTGATAATTCTAACAATCATAACACTGTCTACCCCTAAAATTATTTAATATATTCAGTTGATCAATGGAATGTATAATATTAAACTTCTTTTGACATGAATTTGTTCTAATTACAAGGAACACACAAACTAACACCACAATAATGTATATAATGCTAACCTATATGAAAAATGCACTTAAAACAAACCATCTCCCAAAGAACCACTAAAGACATTTCCAATAACTAGATGAGACAAGGTTATAAAAACTATTGTAGCCATCCAGTTATATTATAATACCAATAAAAAATCAATTCTCCTATGAATTGAATAGTGAATATATGATTAATGAAAATGATAGATTAAACTCATGTTCAACAAACTAGATAACATTGGCTACAAAAAAGAAAACATCAGG
The DNA here is from genome assembly GCA_963277665.1 of Viscum album. NCBI lineage: Eukaryota > Viridiplantae > Streptophyta > Magnoliopsida > Santalales > Viscaceae > Viscum > Viscum album. The sequence goes on from OY728162.1 coordinate 47,249,759, forward strand.
TACCACCAATAAAATTTAAAATCTCCATTAAATTGAGTGTTTAACATTAAATGATAAAACATTCCATTAATTGTAGTTCAATGTGGGAAACATGTTTAAAATAATGAAATAAGTAATACATAATACCTCAAATAACCAATTAATAGACATCATATTCATCAGGTTAATCTTGTGGATCCTTCAAATAGCTATATCTGATTCTAATCCCTCTCTAAGAGATTCCTTTTCAAAAAAAAATTAGATTACTCATACTAGCACATCCATGATAGATTCATAAATCATTATAATGAAAGTTATTTTTACATCCCAATTTATTTCACAAACGTAATACTATGGTACCACCCTGGGATGAAGCCTATGAGATATTAGGGGAACTCATGATACCATAACCTATCTTCTTTAAAAATGGAATATTTAACCTTTTATTTACTATATCTCTATTAACCAATCTTCGTAATAGAGTAACTTACCATCACCCCATGAAATATTATAAGGACAACCTCAACCTAAACCACCCACCACACCATTTTTATATATTAGGTCAAAACAAACTCCAATATCCTTGATTGAATATAAATATAATGAACTCTTTCAAAATACGAAGCATTCAAGGAATAAATTATGTCCAAATTTGGATGATAAGGTACTCGATAAATGAAATTGAAGACATACTCTTACATCAAATGATCACTATTTCGAAGGAAGTACAACTCTATAACCTTTTCCACCTTTATGAATTCATAGAAATATAACTGGATAAACAAGGACTTAAAACACTCATATGAATGGTCCCCTCATAGTCCATCCCAAAAAAATTGATTTTCACTACTTAAAACTCATACCTTGAAGCCTAAAGGTAGTGAATTTGATATTTATAGATTCAGGATAATCACGAAAATTTAATAAACATTAAATAATATTCATCTAATATTCTCATTCATAAGTATATGGGTAACCATAGAAGAGGGGGGACTCAAACTCTCTAACTCTAAAAGGAAATATTTATTTTGATCAATTGAAGGGTTCACTAATTTAGAACCACCCATAACATACCCTTAGGAATACATTGAGGCTCAGTGGGTAGATTACTCCAAAAAGGAAGATAAACACAATGAAAATTAATAAAAAATCAATATAAAAATCTCATGGATGAAAATACAAGGTATCCAAAAAATATCAGTATGTAAATTATCAAAACATTGAGATAAATCTAATCACCTAAATCTAAAAGAAAATTAATCAAAGGTAAAAAAATCTTAATCCTCAAAGAACAAAAATATATAATTTCAATTAAAATATACATTTATTTCATTTTTAAAAACCAACACTACCATTTAAAAAACTGTAAATTAAACCAAATTCCAATTAAAACTCATTTGGTACATTGGCTCCACCTTTCTATCAAACCATGTAATCTCACTGTGTACAATCATTTCAACTCTATTTGTTTTTTAATAAAACAAAAAAACATTCCAAAAACTGACACTATTAAATAAAATCAGAAATTCACTTAACTAAATTTAAGATAGATTAGAAATAAATGAGAACAAGAAATAAATCAACTCTACAAACCTGGATTCCTTCCAAAACTCAAGGTTTGATACTAACAAATCTGGCCAAATAGTTCGTAGTACCTATAACCAGTGTTCTAAAATACATATATCCAATTTCAAATTTTATCAAAATAAAAAACTATCTATAATTCTATTTTATCAGTTACTAACCTCATCCACCACAAGATCGTCCACTCAAATAGTCATGTGGAAAGGATCAAATGGATTTCTTGATCCCCATGAGTGAGAAATATGTTCTATGTCATCAGAATTCACATGATGGGATTAATTTCACCTAATAAACATAATTTAATAAGTAGTATAACTCATCCACAAATCATTTCATGACCCATCCATACATTTTATGTCAAACCAAAATAAAATAAATGGTTTAAAATTATAAATGAGACAAAAATAGAACAAAAAAGATAAATATATAACTCATCAAAATAAAAATATGATCCTAAATAATCTTTGATATAACAAAGAAGAATTTTGATATGGTTGAAACATTAGTATTACTATAATAAAATACCAAAGTACATCATATAGTCTCCATGTGACATCGTTGTCACAAATCATCCTCAACACCTTCACCACTCCATGAAAATCGAGGTTATACCAAAACAAAAACCTAAAATGTAAAATGGGAGAATGAAAAGACCAATAGGAATTCAATGTAAAAAACACCCCATGTATAATCTTTATATAAAATATCCATTTCATTATAGTCTAAAATTCATTTTGAAATTAGGATTATTCTCTTATTCAAAATCCAATCATGGGCCATTAGTAATTTGAAATCATTTATTTTAAAATTTGATGTTTTAATTTTCAATTAAAATGATTCAATTAATATTTTAAATAATTAATAAGAAATTTAACTAAAGATACATTTCATTTTAAAGAGATAATACATTTTTTCTTAAAAAAATAATCATAACACAAAAATAACCACAAACAATAATCATAATAATATTATAAATAGTTATACAAGAATAAGTGAACATGGTAACACTTAATAGAAAAGGGGAAAACCAAAAAAAACACGATCCATTGTATTGGAATACCTAATGAAATCTAATCACCCCCACACTCAACCTTACCAAACTAACCTGACTACGGAAAAATATCCAAATATAGGTAATTATTCATGCAAAGGTACATTTAATAGAGAATGATTCTTATCCAGTGCATCATATATGTCTTTAAATCCCTCATGATACTCTAGGTTTCCCATGACATGTGAAAGTGAGGTGATAAAATCAATGATAACAAGTAGTGTCAATAATATTATACATACATATTTGTTTATATATATATATATATATATATTCAGAGATATAAGAAATATAAACCATAAGAATGTCGTATATCCAAAAACTCCATTCCCTTAAGAAACCACTTAATTCAAATATAATCATAATATCCTTTAATAATTACTCGATAACACCAACCATAAGGGGAACACTTCAAGGAAATGGTCTTCTTATAAAAATAATTTTCAAGGTTCCAGTTATGACATATAGTAATTCTTTTTGAAATATTTTTATGTGGAACTAACATTCAAAATAAATCAAAAAACAATATAATATGTGTGAAAAAAATTAATAATTTTTAGTGATCCCTTTTTAATAACCATCCATTCCATTAAAATACATTCAACCCCTAGGAAATTGGTTAAAGACCCACAAACACTTAAATAAATGAATATTCCTTTGTAAAATCTGTTTATGATTATTTTTTTAAAATAATATATGTGCATGGTTATTGAGGGAAAATATATTTATACTATATAATTAATTATATGAATCCTTTGCATTGAATGGAAACTAAGTGAGACCCAAATTTACTTCATAAAAATTCCATAAGGACATGTAATTCCATCATCAAATTCTAAAACATGGATATAAATATAAAGAAATAAATTTATATAAAATTAATAATTAAAAATGTGTAAGCCCTTCCTCAAATCATAGATTTCATGAATCAAGCTGTTATTCCAACCTTGGATGGAAAGTACGATCCATAAGGAAAATAGATAAACCATAAAATCCCTGAAGTCCCCAATAAAAATCATCCAATATAGACCTAGGTTGTTCTGACCTTATTAGGGAAAGAAAAAAGATACTTAATGTTTGAAAATAGGATATGATAGGATTTAAAGGGTCATACCTTGATGAATAAAACATAATTCATGAGGAAACCCACATAGAATCACCATGTATGGAAATATAATGAGGAGGAAGGTAATTTGTGGTCAAAAAAATCAAATATATAGAAGATAATAACCAAAAATTTATTAATACTGATGGGTGTTATAAAGGTAAAATTTCAATTAAAAAATTTGTACACAAACCACATTGCATCCCTAATTCTTATGGCATGGTTCCCCCTTCCAAAGAAACCTTGTAATGGTGCCCTCCAGGTATGATGTGGAGGTTCTATGAATAGAAGGGCCATTTCTCATAGGGTCCTATTACATCAAAGTGTAGCTTGAAGGTTTTTCTATGCTCCAAAAGAAATTGTATGGGCTACACTATGGAATACCTAGGTTATTCCACAACCTTCCACACTAGCATAAGAGTAACATCAGCCTAATGGGTGATCATTTGATGTTAACTAGAATGTCTATGATTTTTTACTAACTTTTTTCTGATATATCTTGTTCTCTCATATTTACTATTTATACTCATTTTATTGTTATTTTGGATATTTTTTGGGTATTTTTTATTGGATTATAATTGGTCCTAAAGGTTCATCATATGAAAAAAAAAAGAGAATAAAACCCAAAAAATGGGGATGATTTAACCTTATATGATTCTATGAGTAATATAAAAGAAGAATATAAATGTTCATAAAAGGACACCAGTAAGCTCTATATTTAACGTTTTGTAAATTATTCATGATGTTTATCACTATTTATCTATAAAAAATCCCTTAATTCAGAGGTGATCACACCAAAGTATCCAAAAATATTCCTTGATGAGCCGTACATGTAAAAGGGGTGTTAATTCCGTCACATAGTGATAAAAAGCATATTGGGAGGAATAGAGTATTATAATTCTTGTATATATTCTGTCATATCAAACGGAAATGATCTCGTCCCTTTATATATCCATCCTAAATATGTTTCATGTAATTAAGAACATCATCCATGTTAAACATATCATTAAATTTAATTTATCATCATCTATTAATTTTTATTAGACTTGTTCATTAAATTTTTCAAAAATGAAATTGATTTAATCAATTCATAATGATTCAATTTAATCCATTCATAATATAATATAAGTAATGAAACTATGTGGTAATATTTATGCACCTAAATTCATTGATATTTTTAACAACATATTCAACATTATATAAGTTTCACTAAAATCAATTTAGTACATTATGTAATAGTTCACAAATGTTTTTTAATTCCAACGAAAACACTTTTTGGTTATGTTTTCTCCAATCAATCATAATTTTGGAATAAAAACATTTTCCCAAACATATTATTTAAGCAAATTAATATCTTTTAAAACCCTTTAGGCCATAATAACGTTGAAAAAAAAATTAAAATCCATATTTAATAGATATATGAAAAGGGTTCCCCTTAGAAAATAATCAGTACTACTCAAGATACTAGGAGGTATGGTATAGTCTTTATCAGAAATACTCATATCTATATAAAACCATTTCCACCACATGATGTATAAAATAAATCATATTTACACTTATATAATCCTTTTTTGATGACATGATGTGACTAATAGACCTTGAAAATGTCAATTTAGCATTGACCAAAAAATATTTTCTTGATCAACTGAGATAAACTAACTTGGTTGATGAATACATATTTTTTCAATCATCTAAGAGGTGGGAAAATAAAATTTCCCTCATCTAATTAGTTAAAAAATTATATGTACAAAAATTATGAAATGAAATGAATTTTCTCAATCTAATTCAATCAATGGTCATATTTATTAAATCATCATGTATGTTAACATGACCTGTATTGGTTTCACTCTAACTGATGACATGATCAAAATCCCACCAAATCACACCCTTGTAAGTTAAGTCTCGTTTGACTTGAATATATAAGGTATTTAATTAAGAAGTTTATTATTCTATAAATCTACCTAACATCAGTTAATTGGGGATTTATAATAAAAATAAACCCCTATTTGTATCGATGGATATATGATATTCTATGTGAAATACTTTGGAATACCAATCCATGTAATAATAATTTACATATTACCTTATAAATTTACTATTAGTATCATATATAGAATTAATTATAATGATTTAAATATCTTATTCATGCGAACCATTACATTTTATCACATCCCAACGTACTCTATGGTGACCATCGATTAAGGATAAATAAAAATTGATTTTTGATTGGATTTATCAGTCGACTTTTCATGTAATTAACATTTAAACACTTATAGGTGAATAACAAATATGGATTTATTTTATTATAAAACCATGATAAATTATATGTCCATTACATTAATCTTTTAGGTTTTCAATACATAGAGATGTTACATGACACTCATGTTGTGGCTGTTGTATTGGATTTGTCAACTGATATGTTACAATGTCCCCTGTAGACACCCCATTGATCATTATATCACCAATATTAATGATATAACTAATGATATGGTATTTAAAATGAATTTTTTATACCTTTGGTAAGACCATGGTTACATATCATAAGAAATTGCTCCATTATTGTCACATAATATCTCAGTTTCTCGGACAATACTATGAACCACTCTAAGTTCATATATAAACTTCTTGATCCAAACTACTTCCTTTATAATATCTAATGAAATTATGTGCTCATTCACTATTAATGTGCCAAATATGGTGTATTATTTTTTGAATTACTATAAATGATAACTCTACTAATTAGTAAAAATAAAAAACTATATTGATACTTCATACCATTTATTCTAGATTATAAATTCATATCTATATTAAATTTTCTAAAGAGATCATATTCTTCTCTTAAGACAACAATCATATATCTAGTCCTTATCATGTACATAAGAATGGAATTCATAGTAATCTAGTGATTGTCAACAATATTAGATTAGTTTTCACTTGTTATTCTATGATAATAAGTGAAATAATGTCTTGTAAAAAAATATGGTATACATGATAGAACATATGGAGGATGAATAAGAAAAATTATCCATACTTTTTAACACTTTAGAAGGATCTTGAAACCACCTAAGAAACAATCCATGCATCACCACAAAAGAGTCATTCATGAATTTATCCATCCTAAAATGCATTATAACTTTACCAAAAAAATTTCATGAATAATTCAAAGAATCCTATAATATAAATCTCTGTAGATCCCCATACCCAGTATGTAGGTATCTCTACACCTGTCATTCATTGATAAACATTTACCTAGACACAACTTCACAAAATTTAGAGTCAGAATATCATTTCATATATGGAGTACATCATAATCATAAAATGTAAGAAACACCACTATGAACCCACTAACCCACATTTATTCATATTAATATTCCAGGTATATCATGAAACTAAAATCATTGATTAAATCATCAAAACAAATATTCATACTAAATGAATCTTTCACTATCCCATAAAAGGGAATTAGCAATATATAGACCATAGAAAACTCATTTGGAACATAAAAAACATTATGTTATATCAAATTAAATTGTAAAACTAAATTTCCATTAATGATAAAGGTTTTGACTTATAGTTGATATATCTCATAATTATATTGATCCATAGTATAATTAAAAAAACTTAACAGACTTAATAATCACAACTTATGAAATGATTTCTTGAAAGTCAATATGATGAATTTTTTGGTATCCATTTTCCACCAGACAACATTTATATGTAGACACTCTACTATCCATGACATTTTTCGTTCATAAAACCCACATTAACCCTATAGATATTTCCACTTAATGTGAAAATATAATGTTATAAACATTGTTAGTGTATATGAAGCCATTCTTATATTACATGGATTTTATGAATTTAACAAATTATAACTCTCAATAGACTCTCAGTATATAATAGTTTCACCTCTTATGAATGTTAGATAACCAAAATTTTCCTTGATAAATAAATATTTTTAGTTTCTTGACGAATATTAATAGAACTTTAAGGTTCATGTGTACAATGATTCTATTCATTATCAATAAATCTTTGTAGAAATGACACCACCTCTATCTCTAATAAACATCATGTTGGTTAGCCTTAAATTGTTTCCCAGGATAGCTAAAAAATAATCAGTTCTCATCTTTTGGGGTATGTTTTTCTAAATATAATAATTTAATGAATTCACCACATCCCCAAATATATAGAAAATAAAAACTATTATATTTCCCATACCATATATCATATGATGTCTTTATGACTCCATTAGATGGAATGAAATTCTATTGGAATATAGTAATCATTGAATCATAATATGAAAATGAAATGAAAAGATCACAAAGAATCCTCATCAATCAAACCATGTCCAAGATGGTATGATTCCTCCATTAAAATAGTCCACTCCATTTTGGTGTTCCAAGAGGCGTGAGTTTTGAAACAATTCCCCAATCTCTCATATGATCAATAAATTCTTATATCAAGTATTGACCCCACATTAAATTTGATAGGAAAATATTAATAATTTTTAACAGTTGAATCAATACTTATTTTTTAATCTCTTTTATCTTTTCAAATGGTTCAATCTTTTATTTCATTAGATAAACATAACTATACTGATGAAATTCATTAGTAGTAGTAAAAAATCACCTAAAAACCATCTTTTTATGTACTCATTGGTCCACAAACATAAATATTCATGAGATAGAATAGTCCACTATCCCTTTCACCATTTCTATTAAATATTTCCTCCATGATTTTTTCTAATGATAAACAATTTCATTTATCAAACAATCCATAATAGAATGAGTCCAACAATCCATCTTTATAGAGTCTTTGAACACATTTCTTATTTATATGTCTATGGTTACAATGTCAAAGTAAATTTGGATTATACTCAATCTCAATCAACTTATTTTAATATTTTATGTATTATTATCCATATATATAATATATAAACCATTAATTATATTCCCAATTCTAGAAAATATTCCACTCATATATATAATTACTCATGTTCCTAATAATTAATGAAAATACCTTCTTATCCAAACTAGTAATAGAAATAAAATTTTTTCTTTAGGGTTAGAATATAATAAAAATACAATAATTATAGTATTAGTACACTTGTTAGGAAAAGATAATATGTTTATAATTATAATTCAATAACACATTCTATATTACAGACACTGAGTTCAACTTTAACCTTCATCAATCCCCTCTTATTTTTGGGTTTGTTTTTATCAAAAAAAATATGTGATGCACACCCAATATATAATTCCCATTATTCAGAATGATTGGAATTAGTCTCTATGAAATTAAAATTCATTTTATAAAAATTTATCTCATTGAAAACACTACTCAACCACATACTCCAAACGGAAATTTTATTATTGTAAATTTATCCATAATCATCTAAAAAGACATATAACTGGGTGAGTATCTTGTTTCATACCTACCCATAAAAGGAAATTTAATGAAATTTACCCCCACCAAAATCATAAAAACTATCAATAATATCCATTTAGTGATCTAATATCCATATTTCACTAATAACTGAGCTTGATGGTGTATTCATCTCACAATATCATTATTTAGGAAGGTAATAATACCGAATAAAAATAGTTATTAGTAATAGATAGTACTGTATAAAAATCCATATATAAAATCTTCATATGGATATACTCAATAGTATTAGCTTGGTATCCTAACCATTAGGGATTCCCAGATAGTGTGGCCTAAATTTGGTACCAAAAAGATTATAACACAGGACAATCTAGGGGTACTATGATATATAATCAAACACACCACTTTTATAATTTATCATAACCTATTAAATTATTTACATACCCAAGAGAATAAAAGGTCATCCAGTTATGGAATGAAGCTACAAATTTGGATGATTAAGATCTCAACAAGTTCCTCTCTAGCAGGAATTTTAAATGTAGTATTTAGGGGGTTTTATTTTTAAAACTATCACCTATTTTATAAACATAATAATTATACTAATTTAATAACTACCAAAACATGTGATATATTTACTTATCATGTTTTATTTATTTTTTTATATAGGATTCCAATGATTTAGCTTTCAAATTCATGTTCAATACAACAAATTAATGTGTTCAGAACATATTAATGTTTTATTTTTAAACACAATTGATTGTTTTGTTACACACCCAATAAAAAAAGTATATCCATAAATACATGAATTCATCATGTAAATAAGGTACATGAATTTTGCATAAAAAATATTGTGTTATAGAATTTTGATAATCTCTATATAGGTAATTGTAGAGTGATAGATATCCAACCCATTTCCTTTTAAAAAAATTAATAACCATCATGGTCGGTGGGTACTCTAACCCCAAGTCCCTCTCACCTAGGAGATTTTAATCAAGTCATGATTAAATTCTTCATATCTATAACACCTAATATAAAAAATATTTCTCAAAATCTATTCTCTAGAATATTTAGCTAATTTCAAACTAAGGTCAAGGTAGATGAAAATTAATCATTTTGAATCAGACCTATCATGCAATGTATGAATTTAACACATATATGAGATTTATGACACAATTATTTCATAAAAAAATCACATCTCTTAGAAAATTTACTAAACCTGATACTAAAAGAATAAATAAAAATTTATTCATTTTTTAAAATATTATATATCTATTCCTCAATATTTGAAAACTAAATACTAACTTTATCAATTTTATAAACTAGATAGTATATTATAGACCCTCCACAATCCTGAATATAAACACTTTTATTCTCATTCATAATATGAAATTTTAAATTGATACATTATACAAAATATCTATTAAAATAATTTATAATTAATGAATTATACTCCTATTAATTGAGTTTCTATTATTTAAAAATTAAAAATAATCGATATACCTTATACATAGAATTATTTAGATTGTTTATCATAAATCTAATTTTGATGTGGTATAAATTATATTAAATAAAATCTTTAATTCAAACATAGAAATACTAGGTTGAGGGTTGAACCCTGTATGATTAAAAAACGAAGGGAATTCCCCTTGTAAAATATGGAAAAAAGAAACCCAAAATTTACCTTGAAGGATAGAGGAACAAAGTCTTTAAAAAACATGGCCCAAAGACCCAAAACATAGAATAATTGACCCAGTGAACTGAAGGTATAAACGAAGAGTTCTTCATGACCAATAGTAGTCAACCATCTCACCATTCCCTTCTAGAGCAACTGCACATGTGATTCTAGACAAAGATGATGTATCCCCCTTCGAGAGTTGAGTTTTGATGGTTTGAAAAAATTTAGAAGATAACCCCTTCAACCCACATTATTATATAGAGGATTACTAGATGATATGCGTCAATACAATTATCTGTCTATCGATCCACCAACCTGATGGTGCTTACAAGGAAGCCATTGAACTGACATCCTAGTCCTCCACATGAAGTGAAACAACTCTGAATATAAATCCAAAAGTCTAGGAAACCATAAAACGTACATTATAATAAATAATATGACTAAATTATGAGTTTCAACACACCCATCTATATTTTCAGGTCTCCCACATGTTGTCTTTAACATGAGATGTTGTATCACCTATCAAATTCTCTGAGACAATAACTATGATCTACATGTCACCATTAACCAAAAAATATAAAATGAATTCCTATTAGACCAAAGGACAAAGGAACATGTCCTCAAGGGATAAAGGTGAATAAAACTCAAAACAAAATCTCATGCACCACTATTGTCATTATTTCCACGTGATCCAACCGAGTCATTACTTCCCTCATAGAAAAACATAAATGTTGAGGTAGATCCATCCCCACCATCTAAAGACACTATTGATGCTACTTAATAAATAAAAGAAACTTTCCACCCTGATGTATTATAGCACTTAGGACACTATTATAATTGGTTGAGATGCTGAATTCCACAAACACCGTCATCATTCATATAGATTCCCACTTGCACAAAAACCACATTGTTGATATCACCTGAACATGCCATCAATCTTTCTCGATGATGATGTTGCTTCCTCTATCCTCGATCACTGAGGTCACACTAACATTATTTTAAGAAACAAAAAAGAACATCCCCACATAATTCTTTGTTGATAGAATGATTAATATTCTACCAGCATCAGATCTGGAACAGATCTGATGTGACACACCAAAAGCTATGGGGACGATGAGTGGTAAAAAGTTTAGGCAATGGAGATTTCCAATTCTGCCAGAGTGAGTGGAAGAAAACACTTTGAGTATTGTTGGTGAAAAAGATGCTACCATTATCCCTGTCACTAATAAATTACAAAGTATCCCACCCCCGACTAAAAATCCTTATAAAAATATGTTCTTCCCAAAAACCTAGCGGCACCGGCACAGATGAATGAATCTTTGTCTATTGATGCATTTTTCTCCACTCAGTTCTGCTTCTATATCACACTATGGAAAAATAGTTAAGATTTCATAAATAGTGTTGTTCATTTAATAGATCAAAATATATTGATTCTATGTGGAACCCATATTAGATACAACTTATAGGATTAATAGCTTCATCATATGAACAAATTAAGCTAACCAAAAACCAGATATGTTATTAGTATATCCTTGATAGATTAAACATGTAATATTAATTAAGAAATAAAATATTTACACCTCAACCAAAATAACCTCTATATTAAATATTTGACATACTACGCTTGATATTGATCGCTAGAGACATAGATGAAATACTCCTTCTATTAAGGGGATTAAACCATCTAAATGATCCTAGAACATTGATTGAGGATCCCAAAATGATGAAGTATCATTGGAACATTTACCTAGTGAAAAAATATATCTCATTAGTAATCAAATAATATAAGGATTTCATATAATCATTAATATCCAAGAGAAGGTATTTCAGCCTGTGTAGATCAATCTTTAACATGTATCATTTAGTTCAACACATCAACCATATTCAACGTATCAACATAATTTTATTTCAATTTGGATTATTCATTGAATTTATTTAGGTAATGCATCCATTTAAACCCACCATAATGGATATAATTTAATCCATTTATAATTAATTATAATCATTAAACATCTTGGGAAGATTCAATAACCTAATGTTGTTCGTATGTTTTAGTTCTCATACAATAGATACATAAATTGATATGATTGTATAGTTTCTCCATGATGACACATTATACCCATACTACTAACTGGTGGCCTCTGGTGTATGAAGAGATGTATTGAGGTCTTATAGCTCTATGCTGGATTGATAATTATTATCTGGTTTTTCTTATTTGTGGGAATTCATGTAGAAAAAAACATATATTTCACAACCTACTTTTCATTTGGGGCTTTTTTGATTGGATGTGTATTCCTATAGTTAAGAGTTATTTCCATATGTTTTACTCTATAAGGAAATTAAGAATAATGAATGGGGGAATAGTTCAATTCCTCTTAATATATGTTTGAAATAAATCAAATATTGAGATGTTAATATTTATCTGTTTAACCATAAGAAAACTAAATTACATATTTGGATTAGAATTATTCCCATTAATTGGATTTTATAAAATTATTTAATTTTATTTGATATTTTCTCTATCATATGTAGTCCAATAGATATGGATAAATCCACAATGGAAGCTCAGTTAAGAATTATATTTAAGAATCTCATAGAGATTTATTTAATTTATGCACTATCTCGTAAAGTTGTTTTCTCAATTAATAAAAATGATATTAATCTTCAGATAAAGTATGAGGAACTCCATTTTTTATGTTTCCATAAAATTTATTGGACATATTCAAGATAATATCTATAGGAATTAACTTTGTTCCTTCTAATCTTCATAGGGGAATGAGAAGAGGTTTTGAGGGATGAACTAATGAATTACGAATTCTAATCGATTAAGTTTTATCTTTTTCTTTATAATTATCATGTAGATAGAATTTTAGTAAATTATGAAGGTCATATTAATTAGGGGTGGTAGGTATCCATTGATTATAAGGAGGATTATTGTTAAAAACTGATGAAGGAGTATATAATTATGAAAATAAGGAATAGGATATTTTGGATCATTCAAAGAAAGTGAAAGTTATATATGTTAGGGGACCTCAAATGTATGCAAATTATGAGATGATTCGGTCTATTATGGTTGTACATGGGGGTAAATATTGGGCATCTGGAAATTATTCTAGTTTAAATAACCCTGTAAATCTTTTTATCATCATTCTACATGGTCTAACAAAATAAAGTTACTCTAGGGGTATAATTGAATGATAATGAACTTATATTTGATGAAAATGGTCATACTTATAATGTTGTAATTACTTTTATAGATTCCCTTATAAATGGTATTGGGGTTGTATAATTTTATGTTGATAATAATAATTCTAAATATTATTTAACAATACAATAAAATGTTAATCATCAATTATTAATAGAACAGAAGATTAGTTATGCTCGTGGATGAAAAAGAAAGAATGATGTTGGATGTTTCTTAGGGGTTGAGGTCCAAAACCTATAAAGGGAACCTATATTATAATGTTATTATGATGTCTATGTTTTTGGAGAAGAATGTAGAGTAACTATAGAGTAACATGCCATCTATTTACAGGTTTTTATCAGAAAATTATTCATTGTAGGCTGGTGTTAAGGATATTGATTGTCAACATTATAATGATTTTGTGTTGGGTGCTTCATATTAATCACCATATATATTTGTTGGATTATAAAATAGTAGGTATGATGCATGTACTTTTTTCCAACCATGGAGGATATAAAATAATAAACAACCCTGTATTTACATGGTAGATGGAACAGAGGGATTGATTGTTAAACCAAATATTGAGCTTGTTGTTGTATAGAAGAACTTATTCACTCAAATTATTGCACTCAAGTAGGGATACAAACTGTAAATAGACTCATAAAAATTTAACATGGTTCTTTAAATTTTAACAACATCCACTAAGAAGGGATAACATATTTTATTATTCAAACATGAATAACATAGATCACAAATTCCCCATAATTTTTCTCATATAGTATTACCCATATATATAGTAGTGATAGAGAAGAAGACTTTAAATTATCCACAAAAATTCATTTTTTTGGGGCACCAAACCCATTAATATTTTTCTTGGATGACACAAAACACCATAATGGGTTTTATATTTAATCCACCTACCATGATGCATTTATTATTTTCATCAACATTCAACAATATCCGACTTGAATAAAATACCAAATGGATACTAAAATAATTATTCCTACTACCATAACCTCCCAAAGCTTGTAGGATCATCATGTTTAAGATATATTGATCTAGTATAAAAATAATTGGAACTAGATCATTGTAGCATCATTCATACCCATCGGAGGAGGAACAAGATCCCATGTCTAATTTTGATGTACTGATAACATTAATTATTATATAACAAACAACCACTGGTTCATTTATTTATTATCCAAAATATCTGGATAGATATCTGGAACACCATCTTTAATAACTTAATGATCAAATATAATCATTTAATTATATTTGTAAGGTCTCTATATGTTCCATCATTTTCTACATATGGAAATATTCTCTTTTTAAATAGATTCACTACATGAAATAGTCTCACCATTCAAATAATTTAAAATAAATTCCTAAATAAATTTCATTATAAAGAATTCACCATGGATTACATTCATGAATCAATATTCTATGGTTATCTGGTAACCAATAATATCTAATACTCCAAGAGATATAAGGTTCCTTTAAAATTTTGTTACATATCTTATATTTTTAATGAGTTGAGTTATACCTTGATGTATTTTTAACTGTATTATTCAAATTCCTATCACGTGGAAATAGTAGTTATTTCCCATAACCATGACACCTTAATATGATTCATTGACGTTCTAAAACCAATAATGGAACATGGATATATGGAATGAATAATTTTAATCAAGAAACAATCCTTTTGAATGGTTGAATGTTGAGGAATCACAGAATGCAGTATCATAAACATCCTTTATTTTATGCACAACATTCACCTTTTTCCAATTTTTGTGGAAATAATTATTCCAATTCCCATTTTTATGACATTAGGCACACTCATATATTGCATTTTGGTGATATATAGACTCACCTATTGACTTAAATCGTGATTAACATCTTCTAAATACTTTAGTCATCCTCCCTGATGATCTTTCTATAGTTTTCTTTAATTCCCCAGAAGCAGAATATCTATAGGAATAATTCTCCTTCCATATATACACCTTTTTAACAAATTATTTTCATACATCAACAAATTTTATCTCATATATAACATAAAACAATATTATAGTAAGATGATCATAACTCTAAGGTAGATCATGTATAAATAGAAGTGCCTTATCTTTATCACCAATCATTACATATAAAATTTTAAAATCTACTATGATTTTATTAAAACAATTTAGATAATCAATTATGGATATACCTTACTTATACAAGAATATAAATAATAACTTTTTAGGAATATTATTTTTTTGATACAATTGTCCATGTACTTGTTCTCCATAACATTTCACAATCATTTCAAAGAAGTTTCTAGCATCACATTGTATTTCTAATCATAAAAAAAACAAACATAAATTGAAATGCTGGTCTAATAGATGATTCTCATCCAATAATCATAAAATATATTGATGTAGTTTTCTTATGAAGTGATATCAAACTCTAATTGAGTATGAAAATTTAAAACATCACGTTTCATCATGTTGTACATATTTATTCCATCGAATTTCTCCACCTCATATTTTATATTAGAATCCAAACTTATATGTACTAAACTACTTATAGTTCTTATATATGTATTCGGAATAGACTCATATTGTGGTACCATACAAGTTTCATCTAAAGGATTATCCATTAAAAAAGAATATCATAATTTAAAAAAATACTTCACCAATGAATATAGAATAGTAAAAAATGATAGAATTGAATTTAGTTTTATAAATAAGAACCCAAATGAAAGCCAGAAATTTCATCCCAACTAATAAAAAAATACAAAAAAAAGCACAATGAAATTTTTTCCAGGTCACCAACTTCTCTGAAAAAGGAATTCTAACTTTTTTTAAGATAAACAAATAGAACACCACTTTTCCCCTCTTTTAAATTGAACAATAACAACATGACAAAATAGACTTCCTATATTTCCATGCCCATCACATGAATCCTCCCATTTCCCCTTTTTCATAATTATCACAAAATATAAAAACTAATTAATAAGAAAAATTTGAAATCTAGACTGAGGTTGGGTTGAAAACACAATCTTCGAGCGGATGGGATACAATCACAGTATTCAAGAATGAAGAAAATAAATAATATGGTGAAAGTCCTTCCACGGGGTGTAGATCATAGGTATCATCATCACAAAGGTACAAAATCATCGTTGGGTTTTATAGATGCATTAAATGGATTGTTTTAAGGTATTCATCAGTGGAAAGAAGTATCAAAAAGTGGTACTTTGATTCTTACCAAGGTAATCAAACTCACTTCTATGATACAATTTTGTTGTTTAAACCCAATATTTACCTCAAATGATTTCACAAAAGTAAGGAAAAAAATAAATACACAAAAAATTAACATGGATTATTTAGGGTGGCCTACATCTATTAGAATGGAATCTTATATTTTATTATTCAAATGGGAAGAACACGAATTACTAATTTACCATGGTTTTTCTCATATAGAGAAACCCATATATATTTTAGAGGTAGTGTATAAGACATCAAATTTGGTGACAAAAATTACTCTCTATGAGGAAAAAACCCCCCATAATATTATTCATCTGTGCAACCAAACACTAAAGTGAGCCTCCTATAGTATCCACCTACCATGAGTTAGTGATTATTTTAGTCCACATTTAACACTTTCTCTTGTTAATGATCAACATGAAATTGAATCATCAAAATCAGATTCTATTAAATCAGAACAAAAAAATCTAAATACGATAAGGTATTATTCCAAGTTTGTTAAACATATCTCATTTCACTATCTATAAGAGATGGAGTTAGAGAATATGACTATTTCAAGACAGTTATGTCTAATTTCAATGACCTGTCTTGTGTTAAATCATAGGTTACTAAGTCCAATTTCATTAACATGGGGGATTTAGAGATAGTGGAGCAATTCATCCTAGTGTTTCTATTTTATATAAAAATCATATGTTATAATATTTTTTGGAGACATTATTTTTATATGAGAGGCCTTTATCCAAGAAGTAGGATATTTCCACCAATAATGTGTTTGATTTTTAGATAAGTTTGAAGTCTCCTATTTGTGTGTTGTTGTTCTGGGTAGTTCCAAATATTTTGTGGTTTTATTCAAGATTTGAAAATATACCTTATTCATTTAATTTGGGTTTTTCATATATCCTACATTTAATGGATGACTTTTTTTAATTGGATTGATTTTGGTGTGTTATCTTTTCCACTTAGTTTTAACTTTTTATAAGTGTTCTCTATTACTGATATTTATAGGTTTCATTACTAAATGATCTAACTTATCTTTAGATTTCATAATTTTTGAACGTTTTGTATTGTATGGATGAATGTGACTTGGTAATTCATGTATACTTTCAATTTTCATGATGTATGTGGTGGATTTCATCTTAAATGAAAAATTGGGATAATAAATTCAGTTTTTAAAAGACTTAAATTGAATGTCGATAAAATGGTTGGGTTTCATGGAGGACTAAATGACCTTTTTGAGGATATATAACTACTTGTTTTACATGTTTGGTGATTATCATTATTTAGAGATTTGGTGGTATTTTGGAAGTGGTCATGATCTTATTTCATTAGTATATTATGCTGCTTCATTCTCCCTAGATGTTTTTGTCTTGTTAGCTATATTTGGATTACACCCCATTGTATATTTTCATTTAATTAAAGTATCCAAGGGTTACAAACCTATGGTCCAACATGTTTCCATTGTAAATATTATTTAAATATTTAAAATTTTTAAAATAACTATGTTAACAAAAAAAATAATGAATTGTTTCAAAAAAACAATATTCAGTCTGAAGGGGTTATAAATCATAAAAACACCACATTACCTTTGGTATAACATTTATTATACCCCCCCCCCCAATATAGGACCAAAACCAAGATAAGACGTTAAAATTTGATTCCCAAATGTCCTATGGCTTGAAATTTCTTTTTCAGGGTGGAAATTACACTTCAATAAACAATACTTATATAGTATACATCATTTTATCATTTTCATTACTACTATAGTACCTAATATATTAATTCTATAGTACTTATGAACCAACCACCAAATGGGGGTTGGGGTTGATCTTCTGACCTCATATGGTCTCATGTGGAACCTTAACCACTAGGCCAAGACAACAACTACAATTGATATAATAAATAATATTAAATTTAATTATTAAAATATATCAAAATTATATTTTATTTAAATATGATTAAAATTATATTTGTAAATTTATCCATACAATTTTATTTAGTCTAAAATATGTATTCATTAAATAATTAATAATATTTTTAAATATATAACTACTGTAATTTAAAAATAATTAATTCTTAAAAATATTATATATGATATTTTTAATATTATATAAATTTAATGAATTATTAATATTATACACATTTATATTTTTCATTTATCTCTTTTATGTATACATATAATTATTTATGAATAAGGTCGAATAGGGGTAGTTTATGTGATTCAATTTCTTGGTCTGTTTGGAGATCTAGGATTTCGAACAATAGAATTAGATCTTGATTATTATTTCAATCCTCATGATGTGTTTTTTCCCATTAATGATATTGGATGTTTCAGATGCCTCCATTAATGTTAAGGCAGTTTGAGATGGTGCTAAAAAAATTATGTTTCTTCAAGAAACTCATGTTTCTTTTCTAAATTCATGATCTGATATATTCATTAATACAAAAGCATTACTATTAATGGATAATTTACCCTTATGAAGGAATATGATGGAATTATTTTAGAGAGGATCATTGAGTGAAATAATTCAATTATTCTTCACCCAATACTTTTATTGGAGAGTTAATCCTCAAACCTTGGGGGATTTAAAAAATGACTTCTACAGATTTGGGGCATTGAAGGACGATTGATTATTATGATTGGAAATGTATTTTTCAGGTTTTATTCTTTAAAATCAAGATAAATTAGTATGGTTTTGGATTGTATTTTTTCCAAATAAAGCATGGATTCATAAAGATATTGGATTGTGATCCCTTGATTAATCCATGTCCGGATAAAAATTAATGAGTCAAGAATGGATGTGAATTTAGAGTCATGGTTGGTTCTTTTGGAAACCTCAAATCCATTAGGATATAAACTCAAGGGGCGCGGTTACCATTAAAAAATAAAAGTAAATTGATCGATCTAATATATGAATATTTTTCATGAATATTGTTTTAAATTGATCTTTTTTATACTCTTAAAAATATTTTTCTTTTATTTGATTTTTAACATCAGCTAGAGTTAAGTATAAATAATTAAAACAGGCCCATTTTTAAAATAAAATTTAAATGAGTTTCTTTTTCTATATAGGGATTTAATAGTAATTTAAAATTCTTTAATTATTGGACATATATAATTATATTATGGAATGAAAATTTCAATTTCCTGATAATGGATGTTATTCTATGATTGGCTTGGAATTTAAGAAGAAAATGTCTGGATCAGAAATGATTCATAATTTTAGGATGCGTGAGTAGTCTATGGTTAATAAAGATGTTCTTTTTTTGGGTAATATTTTATTTTTTGGGGAATGTGGTAGAGAATCATGGGGTGCAAGCTCAAGAATGTTTCCCTAGTTAGTATCCTCATGTTCTTCTAATGGAAGACCTTTCTAATAGAGTTTCTAAGGATGAAGTTATAAATTAAGGGTTTATACTGAATGATTAAGTGACCACTATGGATGATTATAATAATCTTATTAATTATGATCATCATGATCATGATTTTGAGAATAAAATGTCAGATAGTGAATTTTATATGCAAAGGGTGGATTATTTTTAATTATGTTGGGAGAAAAATCCGGTGCTTTTAAAAGGACACAAATTTAAAGATAATGTTGCTTCACCTTTGATAAATCATCATAGAAATTATTAATATGTTCCTTCTATGCATCATATTTAGATGTCTCAGTTATTAGGGTTTTTATTGCTTCAACTGCATTGTCCAGCTTCCACGATTTATCTAGAACCTTGGAAGGGATTGTGGTCTTTAAAGGAGACGATTTTCCTTCTCTATTTAAAAAGGGGAGTTTTTTTGGGAAGTATACCATCTTAAATAAAGAAAATGATGGTCAGCAGACTAAATGAGAATTTAAGATTACATATGGATTTATCTCATGTATTTATAAAATTGTGGATGTTTCAGTTATGTATAATGTGGTACCAATAAAAGCATATTATGTGGTTGCTACTACTACTCCTAAAGAGATAATGTTTTAGAAGAATAATATAGCCAATATGATGGGGGTGAATCACACAAATATATAACATCATGTAGAAATTGAAAATCTATAATGGGATTGTAATAAAAAATTATGTCATCAAACTCCTTTAGTTTTCTGACTAATCAAAGTGAGGTTGTCCAACCTATGACATAAAAATATCAGTGTGGAGGTCATGGTGGATGCATCAGGCTCCAAGTAGGTCGATCCTAAGAACATTAATAGGAAACATGAAAATAAGGTGGCTGGGGAGGAGTTATCCCACCTCAACATATAGGATACCGATATTAAAATGGACTTATGTACCAATAAAGAAGAAGGCAACATCCTTGTGGTTGGGGTTCTCTACTTTCTCAACATAATACGAGCCTTCACTCAAAGGCTAAGGATGTGGAGAAACAAGGCCTTGTTCCAAATCCCAGATCTTCCCATAGTGGTCATTTTTTTATTGAGGGTAGGTTTTCTTTATCTATCCCATTTCCCCTAACCCTTGGTTTTTTATTTTTTTTATCAAAAATAACCATTATCCCAACCTATTTTGATAATTATTTATGACTATAATTATTTATTAATATAATTAATAAAATATTTTTGAAAAATATTTATTCATTAAATGATTAATTATATAATTACCTATATAAATGAAAATTTTAGCACTAATATATTTTAGTTACATAAGGTTAACCCTTTATATTTCATCTGGTTACCCTTACATATCATGATTTTATTTTTTCTGTCTATAAAATAGATAAAGGTACTTTAATTATTGGTAAATTTAGCACTTCTCCCTACCCTGAAGGCATTTGAAATTTTTATTTATTATAAAATATTATTTTTAATTGGATTGAGTGGGAAACCTTACATTCTTAGAGGGATATAGGTATAGTTTTGATACATTTTCAGATGACCCAATGGGCAAGAGTCATAAGCCTTGTACTGTCAAAAACATTTTCTAGCTCCCCTTTATGTGTTTGTTCTTTTTATTGCAGTTGGTTTCCTAGAACCAACCTATATTGTATTTGATTATATATTATTCATTATTAATTATTTTTTCTTATCACATTATTATTGTTTCTCTGCATGATATTTTTATGTGATAATATCCTCATAATATATGTCTCACTGAAAGATCAAAGCAATTTCATGCGACGATGAGAACCTAGTGGGGACCTGACATTATTCTTGAATATTGTTTTATGGAATGAGGATATTTTATAATAGGACATATAAAATATATGATAATATGGGTAAAAGGCTCATAATAAATTTAAGCACCATATTATGGTGTTCATCATTGGTAATATCCAAGATATGAGGTTATGATAAAAAACCAATCAAGTAGAAAATCCAAATTTCATGTTTCATTGGATGTTTATATATGTGGATGTGTGTATTGATCTATGTAATTTATGAACATCATTATTGAATATGATGAATTTTTTATTTATATTTATTTATAAAAATCATGATTACATAATCTCGTGACTAGATATGATGTTACGGGTATGTCACAGATGATATAGGATTAAAGAATACTGTGAGAAAATATTATTACCATCAGTCTTGTGATGTAAATTGATATCATAAGATTTTTATGGAATACTAATGCCTACATAAATCCATAAACATATAGTTATTTAAGAGATTAAAATTCTATAAAGACAAATAAAGAGCATCGAGCATATAGATTGATGGAAATGGTATGCGACCTTCTTTATTTAAGATATCAGAAAAAACACAGCTAATACTGTTTATTTTTTCAATGGTATATTAGCAATGGATTCCCATTACCAATGAATATTTATGATGAGATTTCATCACTAATGGAAAGTCATAGAAAATGGCATCGCAATTATTAATTTAATTATGGGCCATCAAAAATAACTATTTTTATATCCTCTGTGGCATCTATAAAATATAATAGCATAAAATTTTCTTAAATAAAAAATTTTGATGACCCATCCAAAATTATAATTATTTTGGTGATGGGAAATTGATCCAAAAAAATAAGACAAATAATTTTTTTGAAAACAATATAAAAAATTTTAAATATCCATTTCAATTTCCTATTTTTTAAAAAAATACAAAAAATAAAAAAAACTAAATTTTATTTAAATTTTTTCAAAAAATAAGAAAAACAAGCATAACAATGTTACATCAATTCACATATAATATGATCATGATCCCAATATACATAATAGTAATAAAAAACTATTGACCAGCAATGTGTATTAGGTGGAGGAGGATCATTTGAAGAGTCCAGAAAAGGAAACTTCATACCAACACCACACACATGTTGTCACATATATTCCAACATCTACTCATCTCTATAATGATACTACTCACACTTCTCCTCCCTCTCTCTCTATCTATGCATTCACTATATCCTATCACCCTAAGATCTCAACCTATCCTCATATTGTATACTGGATGAAAAAGATAACTCCTAATGATCTCCTTTCGAGAAGACCATTGATATCATATAAGTATAATAAAAACAAGTATGTTTCAGTTGTGAACCAATACCAAACACACTACCTTTTTTGACCCCATGAAAATTGATATTTATCCAAGATCCCACATCATAACATGAATCACATGTGGAATTGGTTTATCTCATAGATTTACTCTCTCATGAATGAGAATTTTTATCTTCATAAATTTCTTTCAAATATAATTCTAGATTTCAATAAAATTAAAATTAAAATTCATAAAAAAATAATAAATACTATCCACAATATAGAATTTTCGGTCACCGACAATCTATCCTATATAGAGATCAGTGTACGTATTCTTGTAAAAATTAAAATCCAAAATAGATGGGTCTATAGAAGACTGTAAAATATTAAAAAAAATTTACATTTAAATTATATATTCATTAAAAAATAATATAACTTATAATAAGTCATCAATGTATGCCAAATGTGAAAATCCATTCTTTATCTATTACCTCGTTCATTCCAAGGATATAACATCAATATGATGACCTCATCTTAAAATTATCTACCATAAAATAGAAGCATAATTTATCACATACATTAGCTGTGATATATTACGGATGGTGGGAGGTACAAGATTCGTTAAAAGTGTCAAGGAATCTATATCTAGGACTTTCTATATGAGGTTGTGTAAAAATCAAAAAAAGTTCACAAATAAAAATCTATTATTCCATCTCGATAAGAGCTCTTAGGTGATCATCAATTAGAGACCAGAAATTTTGTAAGACAATTAAAAAATATTACTAATTAATTACATTTTTTAAAAAATATTAATTAATAATTCCTAATCCATTCATTTAACATTTTCTAATTCCTTTTAATGGACACCTTATACAATGACACCCATGTCTTAAAAAAATAATTTCTTAAAATCACACCATCATGTTCAGAAGCATAATGTGAACATTTTTAAAAAAAATATGAATATTATTATCCAAGTTGTTAAAAAACATAATATAAAACAAATACCTTTAAAAATTGAACAGGGAAATATTATTGCGGATCAAAATCAAGTAATTAGTGTCCCTCTAGAACACAATATGGAATCATAGATCGTGTGAGGCTACACCACCATCAAATAGGTGAATCATCCCACAGATCATGTGCATTAGACACATCATCAGGATGTCTGACATCAGCAAGAGAAAAAAATTGATCATTAAGATCATCTTGTACCATCTGAAATAATTTATCATACCTATAAAATATAATTACAGATATAAAACATTAAAATCTATTAAGCACCATAATACAATAATATTAACTATATATAATTATTAACACACATTTGAAATAAAAAACACCATAATATAATAATTAACTATAAATAAATACCAAAATAAAATAATCTACCTTGTAAATATTTGTTAATATAGCTATAAAATATAAAAACTAATAAATACCATAAAAATATAGTATTCTTACCTATCAATAATTGTTAATACGAATATCAAATATAAAACAAATAAATATTGTCATTAGTTAAGTAACATAATAGATCGGTGGGTCTATCCATCTGAAATAAAAAATATTTCTGTAAATAATAGTTACTACAATATCATATTTAAAAAACTATTAAACAACAGAATATAATACATCATTTTTTATCTTCTTAATCATATTCATTGAGTATATTTTATTCCTTTTCAACATCATCATCATCAACATCCCTATGAATTTCAATTTCATTATCCCTTATTACTACATCATGATTATATATTTTATCATTCCTTAATTGGATGGTTTTATTATTGAAATTTATATCTTATTGGGTAAGAGATATATTTTGGGATGTTTCCTAAATTTTTTAATATGTTTCACATTGATAGAACCATTTTAATTTCCATGAAAATGAATTTATAGAGATTTCATTTTTATTACACTCCACCTGTCATAAAAATATCATAATACGTCACAGTAATTTTCAAAATAAATTTGATATGATCAATGTTCCCACATAAATGGTTCATCTGATGAAAGAATACTATTGTATTTAATTTCAATCACTTCATGTCATGGATGATCTCACATCCCTCTATATTTATGATACCAATTAAATTTAAATATTTTAAAATAAATGGGTCTTATATAATTTAATTCAATTATTTCACCAATCATACCACAAAATTAACCTCCCGTTTCTTTGTTATGATATCCTTTCTAAAAAACACCATTATTCATTGAATTTTTTTATTTACCAAATATTAATGTATTAAATCGAAACACATTATCTAAATAACCATTATAATATTTTTTGAATTTGGATGGAGTTTTTTTTAGAACACATAATCGAAATTCTATTTTAAATTCATATTTTTCTTGCTTGAAAATAATAAAAATTAATAACAAGAAATAACAGTAAAAAAAATTCTTGTTCCACAAAAAAATGACTTATCAGTATTTGAAACCAATATGAAAAATTCTTTCAATGGATTTATTCAAAATCGATAAGGGTAATTTATATATTTCTTTTTATACGTTAATCATATATTCTAAAAAAATAATGTAAATAAATGTATCTGTTATAAAAATTAAAAAAAATAAAACTAGTACATACTTCATAAATCATTTCATTTATTAGAAATTATGTAGAACATATGTATGATATGTTTGAATTTTATCATCTAAAATCCATCATTCATGATATACACCAAAACCAAGCTCCTGCTGATTAAGAAAATACAGTATATGGTCTATCAAATCATGAAAATTGTCATTATTATGAAATTTGTGATATATTTTGAATGATATTATTAAAGAAAATAATAAGTTTAGAAATGTAAAATTCCATCCTACAAGTACGCTTCTTCAATTGACCATTAAATTGATGCTTATTTAATTTATTTCTTCTTTATTTTTTTCACACAGATATGAAACTATTACATCTATTATAATTATAGAAACAATCCAAAATTAGATTCATATGAAAAATATAATATTAAATGTTTCATTGATTCAAACAAGATCAATGAGAATATTATATCAAATTTACAAAAAAATAAAAATAAATATTTTTTCTACCTACTCAATGCATCATAATTTGACATTTCCAGACAAAAATTTCTGAAGAAATATTATTTTTGAATTAGAAATTCACATATTTAAGCATTGAATATCCCTTTAAGAAAAAAAATATAATATTTATATTATAACATGGATGACATATCTTTTTAACATGGTAATATATCCATTTCTAACTCAATGTGATAAATTAGAATCATAACCATCTAGTATCCTGAAATCACTAATCCATTGACATGATATTAAATTAATATCTTAAGAATGTGCGTAAAAAAATATTTTCCTCATTAAACTATGTGATCATTCAGTATCAAATAATTCATGTTTAGGACATATTCAAATTTGGAAAAAATCTAACTATTCCTTTAAATTTTCTTTGCTCATACCTAGGGGATTCAAAAACATAGAAAATATATTATAAAAATGTTATTCTCAATATTAATTATATATAACATGTGAAAAAGTAAAAATAAGACCAATATGATAGGATCCAATAAATATTATATTCTATCAAACTATGATCTCTCCTATAACCATTTTTTCATATGAGGTAGATCCCAATGTAACTGGAGTTAATGGAGTGAAAAAATATTTTCCCTGAATACTTTGAGAAAACTACTATAGATTCATCTCCTTCAATTATACGTATGGTAAAAAAATTATATTCCTTCAAAAAAGGTGATACAATTGAAGAAATACAAGATGACAGTCAAAAAAAATAGTTTTCCCCCATAGATAAGAAAAAAAATACTTTTTTCTCATCCATGCACTATGGATATGATTTCCAACCATGTTTAATCCATCCAAATGGCATACCATATTCTAGAATTTTATTCATCATCCACATAAATGAAACCATAAGTATAAATTCTAATATATAACTATATCAAGAGTAGTTACACCATTGTTCTGTAATTAAGTTAACTTATCAATTAGTGGATTCAAATAAATATTGATACTCTTCTTCGACTGTCTTGTAATTAATATATCCAAATATATATATGGTCACATAATTAGCATTCAAGGAGGTGTGTTATATGGAGTAATGAATATAGGCTAACAAGAATATTTAATATTGTAAGTACAAAATTGAAAAAACCTATCTGTAGAAATACTCAATCATATGTTAAGACATTCAAAAAAATATGATTCGTCTGTTAAAAGTCTTTCCATGAATCACCATCACATGGATGATTTGAACATTCAATAATTGAAATATTTTATTTATTCCATTTCCTTAAATAATATTTCCCATGGTACATAAATAAACTCTATAAATGGAGTGTAATTTGAAAATACATCAACTGTTTCATTGGAAATATGGGCTTTCCTTTTTGTGAAAATTTTTACCCAGATTCTCCACATGTTGGAATGTTAACTAAGGATTCACAGTCACCATAATATAATACTAGATCATTTCAACATGAATGGATCATCTGATAACTAAGACCCTTATTATGGACCAACCTCTTATTTTGATAGAAACTTGCGTGTAATGTAATTCTATTAGAAAAAATGATTTAACCCATGAAAATGTATGAACAAAACAACTATTTTACATCCTAAAATATGATCTAATATCCATAAATATTGTAACAGCTTCAATTTTTCTTATCTAGAATATCGAAAATTGGGAATCCTTAGTATATTTCAACAAATTGTAAAAGTGATATGGTTATGATTTATAATTTGTAAAATTATTATGAGTTTTTATTTCCTAAATAGATGGCCCAATTTCCACATGTATTAAATTATAAAATGTTGGATCCAAAAATGAATATATATTTTCTACTAAATTTTATTAAACAAGTTGATATAAAAATAAGTATTATAAAATAAAAAATATAATAGATGAACTCTAACATTATAAAAAAGTATAAATCTTCTAAGATAACATTTTTTACATCTACATTTCATTTTTCCTTTATAAAAAATATATAATTTTATGATGAAAATGATATAAATACTTCAACACTCTCAATATATATAAAAATAATATCAGAATCCTTGAGTTTTTTTCGATAATTTATCTAATCATGATCACATAATATAAACCAGTGTCTACTTTATGAGTCTATAGTTATCTAAACTGTAATAAGATTAAAAATAATTATTACTAATTTGGAATAAATAAAAATTATTATTATAATTCAATTTTGGCTAAATATGACTACATATCGCGATTCTTTACTATTTTTTACTAATTATTGAAACTATTTTTAAATTTCTACTAATTATTATAATTTTTTAATAATTAATAAAATTTATTTATTAATTAAAAGTGAAGTTTTAATAAATATTATAAATTTCGAA
This sequence comes from Viscum album, assembly GCA_963277665.1. NCBI lineage: Eukaryota > Viridiplantae > Streptophyta > Magnoliopsida > Santalales > Viscaceae > Viscum > Viscum album. The sequence continues at coordinate 47,278,776 of OY728162.1, forward strand.
TAGTTTTTTCATGATTTTCCTTTCAAAATCTCTCCCAAATTATCATAATTTCCTCATATTCGCCAACTATTAATGATTAGTAATAATTATTTAAATTATTACTAATTTTTTTCATAATTATTGTGAATATTAAAAAATTATAAGTAGTTTTTTTTAAACATTGTATTACGATTTTTTTTAATTATTAACAACTACAATTTTTATAAATATTACTTCTTTGTATAGTTATTTCATTCATTAATGTTTTTATGAAAAGGTTTTTCTCATAAAAACATTTTTTTAAAACACTTACCTCAAATTCATTTTCACACAATTTTTATAAAATAATAATTTATTATTAATTTTAAACATTATATAAATATATATTAAATGATTTCTTAATAAAATTGATATATATTCATCAAATATATTTTTTCACATTTTTTCAAACAAATATACCTATCATCAATACACACACACTTATCAAAAAACATAAACATATTTTTAAATGTTTTTACATGTAAATTCACAAGTTTATATATATATATATATATCCAAACATCAAAAAAACTATATTCAAAAGTTTAAAATAAATCAAAACCAATCATAATATAACTATAAAACATTTTTTCTCATCGCAACCATAATTCATGCTATACTATAATTCATAAAAAATTATATCGTCATAAGAATCATTTAAAAACAATCATAATAGGGAAAAAATTGAACAATTTCTTTAAAACAAATTAAACAATGTTCTCATCTTGAAATATTATATATATACATATAGACACATTACACATAATTATATTTATCTATATATTAGTCTTAAAATATTCAATGTATATATATATATACATATATATGTCTAAAAGGATGAATTTCTTATATATATAAATATATAACTTGCAATATTGTTTAATAATATATATATATATAACATATATATATTATTACATATATGCATGGATTGAGGGAGATGTTAGTATTCGCGGATGCATGCAAGGCACTCATGCACATCAAGAGTTGGCGGGGTGGAATGATATATCAAAATAATCAAATACGAACACATAAATGAAAAAAAATATCTTAAAAATAAAGGATAAATGGTGATAAAAATAACTCTAATCAATTAGAATCAAATTGTGTGGATCTGAATCATATAGTATTCAATGGTGGATACTGAAATTGAGAATAATAAACCTTTAATAACTATATACACCGAATTAACCATAACAAATTTGTAAATTAATGGAACTAGGTGTTGAGAAAACTAATTTCTACAAGACTTTAAGTTAAATTACAAATAATTACAGATGAGATAATAGTAGTCCATACCTCGGAGATTTAAACCAATATTTGAATGAAATCTGCTACTACATGAAATTTTGGGATCAGGTTGTTAAAGGGTTTTGTGACCTGAGGATGTGTACGATGGAGAAAAGAATTGTGGGAGAGGAGAAGAAAGGATCGTGTGAATTTTATAAAATATTTTTTTAACTTGTTAATAGAGACAAACAATAATTTGTTGCTAATAAAATAATTTGTGGGAAACATTTTTGTGATGGATAATGAAATTGGTCGCTAATAATCTTTAGCGATGACTAATAATGATGGATGGTATTGTCTATTTATATTATCTATCTCTAATAAGTTTCTAGTTGAATTAATGAATTCATTCTAAATTTATTTTTTTTATGGGAAATGTTTTTCATTTAAAATAATGATAAAAACATTTTATTATGAAAAAAAGTGTTGTGTGTAACAAATAGTGTTTCTAAGAGAAAATTTGTGATGGAAGTATTCCCCATCACCAATATCCCATCACAATTAAAAAATTTTAAATAAATATAAAGGGATTATATTAAACTATAATAATTCATGGTATATTGGATTTCATTGTGAAATTAACTTATTTTTTCCTATGGTATCCATGGTGTATTGATAGATGATAACCTTGGAATTTATATGGTTATGACTAATACCATAGGGAAAGTGGCCAAGATGGTCACATAGTATGTTTATCTAAAATATCAATAAAATTAAAGTAATGAATTTAATAGGTCAAAATAAATTTTTTTTTCAGTTTTATTTGATCATATATATTTAATGACATATTATTCGGAAGAATAATTGAGATAAATAAAAAAATTAGTATTAGTTAACATGTTTGGAAAATATAATATTTATTATATTTTTCATATAATAATGATGTGACATTTATTTATTTAAATAATAATTTTAGAGGATTGATAAATGTCGATGAGGGAAAGAGGACTAAGAATAATGATCTAATTAAAATGGTATAAGTGATACTTATTTATATTTGTAAAGTGTTTCACATATAAAGATATTAATAATAACAACATTATTTTTAATGGACTTGGGGTAAAATAAAATCATTAACATTGGTAAAGATTTAGTGTGAAATTTTCCAACCTTAAACCCGATATATTCAATATATAATTATTTCACTTTTGGAATTATACTTTTTGTGTTCACAAAAAAATAAAGAGAAACATGATCCAGATCTCGAGTGAATTTTATCCTCCTCTTCTCTCAAACATTTTAGTGACCACCTAGAACTCTTCCTTCATTGAGAGGAATAATTTATAGACAAACGTGAAAACCTCAAGTTATTAGGATCTCCATGATAGCGCCTGAAAATTATACGGTGTTGTTCATATATTTTTGTATATGTGTGGATCACTGGTAGAGGGATTTTTCACATGAATCCTATAACTAAATAATAGTGTAACAAGATCTTTTCCATTGAATCTTTAACAAAATATGAATTTGATGAAAAATTTAATTCTGAATCTTCCCATAAATTAATTTTCAATTACATGTTAATATCATTCTCTATTGGTTCGAGTGTGTTAATATGTTCTATTAATCTACTATTTTAATTTGACATGATGTTTTGGTCATGTAAGGAAATGATTAAATGTAATTTAAAATTTAATGAAAATTTGGTAATATCGTCAATGTATTCTTCCATTGTACCCAAAATCTATAAGTGGTATCAGAGGGGTCACATGTTTAATTTGTAATTATTTATTATTCATTGATTTATTAGGTGTGTTTTCATTTTTTTCACATAAAATTATTCATTTTAATGAATATGATTCATTATATCTTCTTTTATTCATTCTCAATAACATAAATAGTAATCAGTTGTTGATTAAAAATAAAGAAACATTTGATTCAAACAATTTCGAAGTGCTAGAGGCTCTTCTTGGAGAAATTACACAGCACATGTCGTGTAATTTCAAAATACACATAATTTATTATTCCACATCTATATAATTCTATAAAATGAAATATATGAAAAAAAAATCAGATCTAATATCATAATGGATTATATAAATGTGTATATCCATGCATTCTATAACATAGCCTGAAGAAGTACACAACATGTAACCATTGTAAATTATTTGTGGTCCATGTTATCTCAAAATTTAGTAAATGGGGTATTCCCAAAATTCATTGTATCAAATACATGACATGGGGACTGACATACCATTCAGTATTGGGTTACAAGATGTTTATTTCTTGTGCTCTCTGAAAACCTATAACATGTACATTTTTGGGAAAATTCTCAAACCCAAGGTATGTTTTGTGTACATGAGATGAAGATAAGTATATGTTATGTAAAATACTACACACCTTTTAGTCTTCTTCTAAAATGGGCCTCTCAGCGGCATCCTCTCATCTTCTGAATGTCTAGGGTTTATTCATGGGAGTAATATCCTATAATTTTCCAGTGGGTATTGGAGGATCCTTATCGTCTTCATCTAGATTTCGTCTCAGAGGTAGCGTGGATTGGTGATGGATTGGGTATGGTTCTGTTGTGGCTCGGGCTGTCTTCATCTTTCTCAGATTGGTGACAGCGTGGCTTGGCGATGGCTCTTGCATTGTCTTACAGTGTAGCTCTCCATTAACCATAGAGTATACCGAAGTGTGTAGGTTCTATTTTTCCTTTCATCGTCTCTTCGGCTTCTTGTAGTTTATTCATTATGTTTTTTTTGATGGCATTGAAATAGAATGTTTTGTTGGTGGATTTATAGCATCAACATCACTGGTGTACCTCCCCACTGACCTATCCTGAATTTTTGTAGTCTTCATTATTCAGACTCTGGTGAGGGTGAATCTGTCATTCATATATGAGAGGGTCCATGCCCTAAGAGATGTTTCTAGTTTAGGGTGGCCCAGATCTCTTTATTTTTGGTACTCCCTCTAGTTGGTGTTGATTTATCCATCCCTAAGTGACGATGGCTTGACTTATCATTGTTTGTATCATCTTCTAGTTGCTTATGCAGCTTCTGTGTCAAAGGGAATGCGTTGAGGATTGATGAACTCTTGGGTGGAGGTTTAAAATATCGTAAAGTTTTCATGGTGAAGGGAATTTTATGGTCTGTGAAGCTTTAGTGTGTGATGGTGATTATTTTTGAATTTTTCGAATGTATTTTGTGGGGTGTTTTTTTTGGTCATTTGGTTCACGATTTAAGGGTCTACGTAACCAGTTCATCTAAAAGTGGATCCATCAAATGTGGTTTAGGGAGTGTTTCCACCTTGTAATTTCTTGTAGATTTGGAAGTTTGAGAGGGTATGGCATTGACATCTATACCAGGCTCATGAATCCATGCACGGGACTGCTAGCCGAGTCGTGATGGGATAGTGGAAGCCGGTCTAAATGTTTTTGATGTTGGGTGGAGGATTTTATTTGTAGAATTGAATGAGTTTTTTCCTCTATGAAATATGGTACAATTAATGAATGGTTTTCATTCTCATATTTTATGTCATGTTTTGTACCCCCTTTATCCCTTAAAAGGAGGGTTATGATAAGAAAAATTAATTTTCAGTCTTGTAGTATTCTTTAATTAGTGTTATTAAATTTTCAAAGAAAGAGGAATTAAGTTTATAATGAACCCTTTTGATTATGTGTTATTTTTTTCGCTCAATCAACTATACATTCCATGTCATAGGATTCACAATTGTTTATTAAAATTAATTCTCATGTTAAATTTATGATAAGATCATGAAGTTTCCTCCAAGTACACTTTTTTACATCATTATTTTTAAATAAAAATAATTTTGCTAAAAATTAAAGTTTATGGTGGGTTTAATATGATTGGATGAAATTAAGATAAAGAGAATTAATTTGACTAATTAATGGAGAAATATCTTAACTACAGAACTAATAATACTAATTTATAACAATATTGAAAATGTATGATGATTTCATGTTGTCTGGATGATCCTGGTATTATATTAGGCTTTTTTTAGTTGATTAGTTTATTTATATTTATTTTACTAAATCAAAATTATGGAATGTTTTTTACTCTTCCCATTATTATTTAATTTCTTGTTTGTCAATGATTTCATTTATGTAGTCCCCCTTTATCCAATCTATTGGATCCCTTCAACTATTTGTGGAAAAAATCTTATATAAGGAGGGAGTTCCTGGGTGGGAGGAGATGGTCTTTGTCAAGGATTCAAGGAAATAATAATCAAAGATATACATATTAGAAAATAAGGATTACTACAAAAAACCATGTTATGGTCCATGTTGTGTTTTCCCCTAGGGCTGATAGTTAATTTATCATCAAGGAGACAAACTGCCCATTAGAAAATGTCATGTTCACACAATGTATATTTTATCTCCATTAGTTTCATGGTTAATTATTTATGTATGTTGATTATATGTGATCACCTAATAAATGAATTAAAAATCATGAAATATAGAATTAAATCTTACCAAGTTATGCGTAAATGTTTTATTAAACATGGTTAATCACCCTAGTAAAATCCACTTAATAATTACAAGTATAGTTAAAGTAAAAATTGGGAATTATGAATAATAGTAAAAAAATACCTCCAAATAAAATATTAAGTGTTCATATCCTTCAACTAATTAAGTTATAAATAATATCATAGTTCAAAGTGTGTGGACAACCCATGTTAGGTTTCTTTGAATTATCATTGAACTTTTAACTTGATGTTTTATGTTAACATTACATAGTTTACAAAATGGATTGACTACCCAGTAGTGACATGATGTAAGTAAGATTAAAAGGATTTATAAATATTTAAAAAGGAATTCATGGTCGGGGTTTTCACTAATGGGTAAAATGAACTATGTTTTAATGTAGTTGGAAAGTTACCCCTTCGTAAAGACCTTAAAAATAGCTTTTAAATACCAATTCTAGGTTATAAGATTGGGAATATCTATCCTTGCCACTAAGAACATCTATGAGATGAGATATTATGAAACTAATAATTAGGGATACTAGTTTTAGATAAATACAGGGAGATTAAGAGAATTTTATTAAATTTAAATTTATTAATCTATTTTTGTAATCAAAACAATAACAAGTTATCTTCTCTTAATTTTAGAAATGGAAAATCAATTGACATTGACAATATCATTTTGATTCACAATTGAGAAGGGTAACATTATCACTTAGATAAATTTCTAGTAATACTATATGTGTTTTTTCATTATACTAAGCCATGAATAGAAATTGTACATGCTATACACCCAACTTCTGTAGTTCATTTCCAAGTTGGCTATTTTAGAATAAGTATATCTCAATTTGAATCAGGATTATGATTCTTTGGATGTCCAGTGTTTCAGGATTACTCCATGTCCAATGATATTCTAATGAAATATTTTTATATGGGTTTCTGTAGCATAGATTCTCACCATAATGATCTATATCAATAGAAAACAAGATCAAATATATATAATATATACAATGAACTACTCACATGAAAGATTATGGAGTTGGAATTATCTTGGAAACCTCTTGTCAAGATGATTGGATACATTTATCTCATAGATATATTATGTTTTAATATCCTTGGTGATCTTCACATAGATCATATTCTTTCCACACTACCTAAAATATTTTCTATTTTTTGTTATGAATTATTATATGATAAATATGGAGAATAAACTCTCATAACATCTTATTATTACTCAACATATTTAAAAATACATGGGTTATGAAAAACCTATAGTCCTTATGTTAATTAATAATTGTAAGAAAAAGGAAAAGGTGTTGAATTATTATTTCTAGTATACGGCTTCTGTGCACTATTCCTCCAAGAAAAATTATATTTATAGGTAAGGAATGGAACATGATGTTGTATGTTTTTATTTTGGCAAGAAGGGATACTAGAATATGAATTTCACCCATTCAAATAAATAAGGGAAATCATTAGGTTCTTTTGATATTAAGTGTATTATTTTCATATCTACAAGTTGGGTATTAGATACTACCTAAATTTCTCAAATTATTATCAAATTATAGGGACCAAGTATATTTCTGAAGATTACCATATATGAGGTTGATCTTTAGTCTACCAATGGAGAAATTTTTGATTCTCTTTCCATTTGAGACAATTGTATCACATTTCTATTAGGATTGATTTTTCCATTAAATAACTGTTATTATGATTCTAGTATTACCAAGGACATTATTTACTTTTTTTATTACATATTTAAGTATTTATATTCATATTTGAAAAAAAGGTAGTTAATTTTATAAATATCACAGATATTATGGTATGGAATAATTGAAAATGTTAATTATGTAATAAATTGGGAAAACAATTATAGGAAATAATCTATAAAGTCAATATGCATGAGTATTATAATACCCAGTTATGGAATCTTCTTCTTGGACATGTAAATAATAAAAGTTTGAAAAATATCTATAAATATTGTTACATTTTCTTTTTTTCAGCTTAAGAAACTTGAAACCTATTGAGCTTGTTTACAATATAAGGTGAAAAAATCATCATTTTGTGCTCAACGTGGTGGGGCCATACAACTTCTAGATTTGGAACACATGGACATATGTGAATATTTTTAATTAGAGACTATAAGTGGGTCTCATACTTTATTACTTTTACTGATGTCAAGAGAATGTATGTTTTATATACTTCATGAAGTGTAATTTTGAATCCTTTGAGAAGTTCAAATAGTTCAATAAAGTTGTTGAGAATCATCTTGGTAATATGATAATGATCCATAAATAAGATCTAGGTGGTGATTTTATTTACTACGACTTTATCCAAAACCTACAAGATTATAAAATAATTTCACAACTCACTCCAACTTTTTCACCTCAGTGGAATTGTGTTAGGAAATGGGTGAACCATACCTTGATGAAAATGGTTAGGTAATTGATGAGTCCCAAAATCCATGAAAAATCAATTTTTGGGATATAAATTACATGTAAAATCATACTTACTAAACTGAGTCCAAAATAATGAGGAAACCAATATTCCCTTTGAGTTGTGGAATGAAAAAAACATGTTTTGGGAAAATACTAGTGCATGGGTTTGTGAGGAATTTGTTAATTCATGTTCAATAAAATAAATTACACATAGAGGAAATATATATATCACAATTTTGAATCCAAACGAAATAAGTGTATCCTATATATACAACCCCTTATAAAACAATCTAATTTTGCAAGATCAGATAATTTTCTTCTAAGGGATAACATATTCAAGGATGATAGTGGGGGCATGATTGTCATCAATGAAGTTGATTCTCAATATTGACAAGTGTTGGTATAGGAACTGATTTCATAGGTCCCCATAGAAGAAGATATTCCTGAAACACAAGTGTTTTATAGGAGTGGTAGAGAGGTAAGGGAATAGAGAGATACGGTTTTCTAGACACTGATGATAGTGACTCATTATTGGATGAAAATTATGATGTTATCTTCTATAAGGAGGTAGTATATATCTAATAACTAGAAATGTGGAAGGAATCCATGAATTCTAATATGGAATAAATATATCAAAACCATTTTGGGTTTTGATCAATTCATCGATTAATGTATATCCTATTGGCTGTAAAAGGTAACTAAAGAGAAAATTGGGCATGGAAGGTAAATTACATACCTATAAATCGTCACTAGTGGATGAATGGTTCATACACATTCATGGAATTTAATATGAAGAAAAAATTATCTAGTTTCCTTGTTTGAATGCATTAGAATCTTTTTTCCCATATATTATTAGCATGAATATGGGATTTAAAAAATAGATGTTAAAACTACATTACATAACACGAACTTTTAATAGGATGTGTATTCGACATAACCATAATATTTTGTGATTCCATGAAATGTTAAAAAGTTATAAAAGTTGTAGAGATCAATTTTTGGATGAATAAAGAATTTATTTCATGGAACAATCAATTCTATTAAGTTATAAAATAATTGTTATCATCAATATTAAATTTGAGCCTTTTGTGTCCAAGAGTTTTAGTGAGAGTGTGATTTTTTTTCATAGTAGTATATATTAATTATATATTACTCTTAAGAAATGATATAGCAACCATGAAAAATTTTAAGGAATGGTTGATCAAGTTTTTCTCAATGAAAGACGTAGGTAAACCATCCTATATTTTATGGATCAATATCACACATGATACTAAAGTGGTTTAGTATAGAAAAATACAAGAGGGTATTGGTTATAATGTCACATGTTATATATCATTCCTTTAAAATGAATCCATAGGCAAAAGAGAATGAATAGAGAATTAGTAAGATCCCATATGCTTTAGTGATAGGATCTATCAAGTATTCCATGTTATGTATGTGGTTTAACATTTATTATTCTATGAGCATGGTAGATAGATATCGTGAAGATCTAGGTAAAAAACATTGGACAAATATAATGATTATTCATATGTATAAATGTACAACTAAGGAAATATTCTTAGTGTGTGGAGGAGATGAAGAGGCAGTCATCAGGGGATATATAGATGATATTTTTCAGATAGATCAAGGTGATAAAATATCTTATTATATATATATATATTCTATATTAATAGAGGATATTTTATCTAGTGTATATCTAATAATCTTATTCTTGTTAATTCTTCAGTAGAGTCCTTGTATATTGTAACATCCAATGTATGGAAGGAAGTTTTTTGGATTAGAAATTTTTACTAATATCTTAATGTGGTACCTAGAAGTAAAGAAAAAATTATATTTTAACCTGATAACACAATAGTGGTGGCTCTCTCCAATAATAAAATTTTACTCTAAATGAAAAGGAACATACATGGAAAGTTTCATCTATTGAGGGATTTTTCTAAATGAGGCGAAGATTCAATGACTAAATAATCTGTAGCGGAAAACATTGAAGACCACTTGAATAGGGATTTATCTCATTTGAGGCATGAGAATCATGTGATATCTTGTAGAATGATAATTATTTTCAGTTGGACATAGTGAAATTAGGAGTACATTGGAGTTCTTCCCTATAACCAAGATCTTTGGAACTTGATTACATATTATTCATTATTAATTATGTTTTCTTTACAGATTCTTGTTTTTTCTGTATATGATCTTTTTATATTATAATGTCCTAATAATATATGTTTCACTGAAAGGTCATATCAATTCACAACTATAATGAGAATCTAGAGGTTCTATAACATTATTATTGAATCATTTTCTATGGAGGAATGATATTTTCTATATGGGCATAAAAAATAATGGATATTTGGTGTAATAGGCTCATAAGATATTGAAATACCTTATAATGGTTTTCTACCTTGGTAATATAAAAAATAAGAGGTTATGAGAACAATCCCATTAAATAAGAAGTCTACATATCACATGGAATTTAATGTTCCTAAGTGAAGATATATGTATTGATTCATGAAATTCAAGATTATCATTAGTGGATATCATGAAATTCATACTTAGATGTGTTGATAGAAACATTGATGACAATATTTCATGACCATGTAGGATCCTTTGTGTACATAAATAATGATATTTCATTAATATATAATGTTAGAAAGAATTTATCCCTTATATCTCTTGATGAAATTTGATATATCATGTACTTTTATGGATAGAACTTCCTATATAAGCAAATGGGAAGGGTGCTCTCAGGGAGAGGCCAATTTAAAAAATTCAATTAAAGAGACATCAATAATGTAGATTAATATCACTGACATTCATCCTAATTGATTTAATATATCATGTGAAAAATATAATATTACATAGTACACATTTATAGGTGGTCTGATTTCATTACGACATTAACTAATTTTTTTCTATAGTAGAATTGAAATGTTCCTTGATGATAACCTTGTAATTTAAGTGTTATAAATAATACCACTATGAAATAGATCTAGAGGATTATATACCAACTATATCTACAATCTCAATTACATTTATGTAATGAATTTCATAGGTAATAATAAATAATAGTTAATTGGGTTTGGTTGATCATCATAATTTAATCACAAGTTATTCAAACGAATAATTGAGTTAAACAATAATAAAAATAGTTATCATGATTTAAATATATAATATTTATTATATTTATCAACTAATAATGAAATTATATTTATTTAATTAAATATTCATTATTTAGGATTGATAATTATCAATGAGGGAAAGCGGACAGAGCATAATGGTTTATTTAAAATGGTATAAATGATATTTATTTATACTCTTAAATAATATCACATTTGTTGAAATTGATAATAATATTATTAATAATAATTGAAAAGTGGTAAAATAAGAATATTAAATCTTGTAAGGATTTAGTGTTCAATTTTCTAACTCAAAACATACCATAATAAATATATAATTATATCAAATTCTAAATTATTTTTTTGGCTTGCACAATGGATATGGAGAGAGACTATATCAACCCCTACTATGAATTTTATCCTCTTATTTTATTTCTTTGAGAGAAAAACAATATCTCTTCTTTCATCAAGAAGAAATACTATGATCAATCAAAAACAATGTAATCGACCAGGATTTCCCATACTAGAACCTGATGATTCATCATTGTCATTTAGAGATTTGGGTGCATATCTGAATCACCGCTTGAGTTATTTTTCACTTGAATACTACAATGAAATTATGGTTTTATGAGATTTATTCCATCAGATCATTAATGAAATTATAATCTCAATTTAATGTTGATTCTGAATTTTGACATAAATTAATTACAAATTTCCTAAGATGATCCTTTGTTTCTGGTATCATAATTTTAATATAGTTTATTAATATAATTTTATTCATTTGAAATGATTTTTTGATCATTAATATTAAGGATTACATGTGATTTATGACTAAAATATGAATTGGTTATAACATTAAAGGAGGCTTCTATTTTTCCTTAAAAATACACATAATCACCACTAATGCTATAACCTAGACTTTCAATGACCCATGCAATGATGTACATAACCTATTTCTAATGGTGTTACTACCTTATCCCTCCCAACCAACTAAATTTGTTTCTAATTGTGACTAATACTACTACTAGTACTACTAGATGGTTTCACCAGTTTATGGTTTCTATAATCCATAGATCATTGATTTCATGATGACCTTGTGGTATAGTCGCACATAGGCCCATGTGTCCCTTTAGCATATGGATGGATAGAAAGATCAGTGTCCTGAACGCCCAAATGAATTGCCTAAAATACAAAATTTTGTGAATAATAATGTTTCTTTAGTACCTTCTGTAAAACTAGAATTTTTTTAATAATACAATAAATCCTTGTAAAGTCATCCCCATCTGGATTTGAACCATATATTTATATAAGATTACATAGACACTTTACCACTTAGGTAATCCCCCCCCCCAAGATCACTAAATTCATCACCATAAAATGATTTATGCATAATTACATATAATTTTAGTTATGATTAAGGTTTTATCATCATGTTTTGGTTACTAATGTTAAAAATCATTCCCACTTTTAAAAAGATCTCAAATGGTCACATGACACCTCTTTATTGTTTAAGATATAATGAAACTCAATCTTTTTTACAAAATATGTGGAATATTTTGTGATGAATCATCCCTCAAAAATAAATTTATGATATTTATTACCTTTTTAAGGAATTATTAACTAATCTTGCATGATTGTTTTACCAATGTTTTATTTTTTTCCCATAATCTGATGTAAATATGATCCCTGATTCTATATATATATAAATATTTATATATCTATGAATATATAAAATTATATATTGACCATAGGATTAATTATATACCTAATAATTTTGGTTTCTATTAACCTTTTTCTGATATTATATATATATATGAATACATATATATACATATATAAAAATATATATATTTTTTAATGCGTGTTAATAGGGATTGGATTAGTGGTTTACCAATAGTTTCCCTCGAAGGAATGTATGGGAGGTCTAGGTTTTTAGTCATCCTAGAAGATCCAATAGAATAATAGTAGAAATATATCAGAGGAAAGAAAATTTTTTGGGTTATAAATGTTAATGTATATATAATTTCAAATATTTCCATATGAGAACTCATAGTTGTGTACCGTGAAATTTGAGATCTTTATCCAACTTCATACCACTAGGATACTTGCTACCAATGCTTAATTTCTATATTTAAAACATATATCATATATATTGAGTTCAATATCTTGAGGAGGTTTTTATTGTAGTGGGCATAATTATTTTTAAAATTTATATTTGTGTGTGTGTGATTGTTCCATCTGTTTATATATATGTAAATGTTTATATATGTTTTTTGGATTAGTTATTATCTATGTGTGTGTAGAAATTTATATATTTATATATAAATAAAATCACATATTCATAATCATAATTATTTTCATTACATTTTTATGTATTTTTTTATATACTTTATTTATGCATGTGTCATAATTTTTAAGTATATTTTTCAATAATAATCATAAATTTATAGTGTATACATTGAAACTTTTCTACCTCTCTATATATAAATTTTTGTACATATATATTTATATGTTTACGCACATATAAAAATAATTATATATGTATACAAAAATTATAATTTTTGGCATATATATATGTTTATATATATAATATATGTATATATTAAAATTTTATTATATCTATATATTTTACAATGTGTTGTAAAAAATAAGTTAAAAATCTCTTAATTTTTATGCTTTATAATTTTATATTGTTATTTTGTGTTAAATATATTATTATAAAACCAAATAAGATGAGAAAAATAAAAATGGATGCGTATAAGTTTTATGATAAAGTATTTTGAGGATGGGGTTAAAGAGTTCATCATGTTTTCTATAGAGTGTGAAAATGACTAATCTAAAATCATTTTCTAGGTTTATGTTATTGTTACTGAAGGGGAATTTTTTCTTTTTAGTTTGATGAACCCTTGAACTATAATATAATATAAATAATTTATAAATGATACACTAAACATGAGGAAAACTAGTTATAACTAATGTATGGGATAAGACTACAATTTATGGATCATCTGATACATGTAACACTATAATCAATAATAGGGATCACATTGAGGATAATAAAATGGAAATTGAAGATGAACTTTATGATTTTCCAAAGGTATTTTTGATGTTAATGATTTTTGTAAATATACCAATATATAGACGTTGTAATAAATATACAACACTATCTATTGTATTAAATATATATAATTTTTTAAGGGGATAATGGAATGAGAACCACCAGAATTATAGAACAACTTATACTCTTGAATGATAAGTTTACAGTATATAATGAGTTTTCTTGTTTAATATATGATGATAAATAAATTTTATGTTAAATGGGAATGATATTTGAATGAATACTTGTCTGTACAAATGAAATTATTCACAAGGGATAATGTTGAGTCATGTCAACCAAATGAAAGGATTAACTTTCATTTAATGGTATCAGGAATGGAAATGTTAATATGGAAATGTGATCATACTAAAAAGATAAGATTAGAAACAAATGAGATTAAGAGAAAATTTGAGTGGTTGTAGTGGATGAGAAGATGAGTAAGGTAAGATTGAGATTTTTTGACATATTAGAATAGAATTCGAGTGGATTTAATGTTTCCATACCTTTATGGACAATATTATTATAACATGTAGGAACACTAATATGGATAATTAATTTTTTATGTGTAATTATTAAAAAAACATCAATGTGATACACTGTGTCTATGTCTTGCCTAAAAGTGTGTATTTTCATAAAAAATGGAAAATTTAGTTAAAATAGGCATTTCAAAATTAAATCTATGAAAAAATAGACTTTAAAACTTAAAACATTAACAAAAATGTTACTAATGTTTTTTTGTTGGAAATAAACCTCTCTTCAATCTGATACAGGATATGTCCAGTATGACTCCATGTGGATGTTTTCAGAGTCAATGTGAAAATTTAGTAAAAAATACAAGTTACAAAATTAAAACCAATAAAGCACACTTATATTATCTTGATACTTAAAAAAAGATTGATAACTCATTTATAATATTTAGTAATTAACCAAAATTCAATCCATCACATGATGTGGTCGTTATGATTAAAAGTGAATATTTTCATATTAATATGAAATTTTATTTCAAAACATTTGTGACTTGATGAAAACCAATAAAACATGATCAGATTACACTACTACATTAGGATAATGACTAATAATTCATTTTCAACATATATCAATTAACCTCACATAAATATTTTAAAATAAATGGGTCTAATATAATATAACCCAACTATTTCATCAATTATACCACAAAATTAAACTCCAATTTTTTTATTATGAATCCTTTCTAAAAAAAACCATTCTTAATTGATTTATTTTATGCACCAAATATGATTGTATTAAATGGAAACAAATTATCTAAATACCCACTGTAATATTTTATGAATTTAGATGGAGTATTTTTTAGTACAGATAATCAAAATTCTATTTTAAATTCATATTTTTCATTCTTGAAAAAAATTAAAATTATTAATAAGACATACCATTAAAAAATATTTATTGTTCCACAAAAAAACATAACCTACCCATCTTTGAAACCAATATGAAAAAATATTTTAATGGTTTTCTTCATGATCAATAAGGGTAATTTGTTTATTTATTTTTATATGGTATTCATATAGTCCACAAAAAAATAATGTAAATAAATTTATCTGTTATAGAAATTTAAAAAATAATAAAATTATTACTTCATAAATAATTTCATTTATTATAAATTATGTAGAACATATGTATGATATGTATGAATTTCATCATCTAAAATCCATCATTCATGATATACACCAAAAGCAAACTCATATTGATTAAGAAAATATAGTATATGGTCTATGAAATCATAAAAATTGTCTTTATTTTGAAATATGAGATATATTTTTAAGGATATTCTTAATAAAAATAATATGTGTAGAAATTTAAAATTACATCCTACAAGTACGCTTCTTCAATTGACCCTTAAACTGAGGCTTTGTTGAGTGCTTTCTTCTTTAATTTTTTCACACATATATTAAACAATTACATCAATTATAATTATACAAACTATCCAAATTTAGATTCATATGAAAAATATAATATTAAATTTATCATTAATTCAAATAAGTTCAGTGAGAATATTTTATCCAATTTACATAAAATTAAAACAAAATATTTTTTCTGCATACTCAATGCATCATAATTTAACGTTTCCACACAAAAATCTCAGAAGAAATATTATTTTTCAATAAAAAAATTCATATATTTATGAACTGAATATTCCTTTTAGACAAAAAGGAAATAATCATTCTATTATGACATGGATGACATGACTTCTTAACTTGGTAATATATCCATTTCTAAATCATTGAGATAAATTAGAAGCATAACCATCTTGTATCCTGAAATAACTAATCCATTGACATGATATTAAATGAATATCTTGAGAATGTGCATAAAAAAATTCCCTCATTAAACTATGTGATCTTTCATTTTCTAATAATTCCAGATTATGAAATCATTAAATTTGGAAAACATCTAATTGTTCCTTCAAATTATCTTTGGTCATACACGGGGTATCCAAAAACAGAAAAAATCTATTATAAAAAAGTTATTCTCAATATTCATTATATCTAACATGTGAAAAACTCACAAATATGACCAATAAGATAGGATCCAAAAAATTATTATATTTTATCAAATTATGATCTCTCCTATAACCATTTTTTTCATTTAAGGTAGATCCAAATGTAACTAGAGTTAATGCAGTGACAAAATATTTTACCGAAATACTTTGAGATAATTGCTATATATTAATCTCCTTCAATTATACCTATTGTAAAAAAATATTCATTCAAAAAAGGTGATACAAATGAAGAAGTACTAGATGATAGACAAAAAAAACTATTTTCCCCCCATTTGTAAGAAAAAAAACACTTTTTTCTCATCTATGCACTATGGATATGATTTTAAACCATTTTCAATCCATAGAAACGGCATACCATATTCTAGAAGTTTATTCATCATCCACATTAATTCAACCACAAGTATAAATTCTAATATATAACTATATCAATAGTATTTACACCATTGTTCCATAATTAAGTTAAATTATCAATTAGTGGATTAAAATAAATATTGATACTCTTCTTTGACTATATTGGAATTAATATATCAAAATATATATATGGTTACATCATCATCATTCAAGGAGGTATTTTTTATAGACTAATGAATATAGTATAACAAAAATATTGAATATTTTATGTAAAAAATGGTCAAAACTATCTATAAAATGACCCAACCATATGTTATGAGGTTCATAAAAAAATATGATTCGTTTCTTAAAAGTCTTTCCATGAATCACCATCACATGAATTATTTGAATGTTCATTAATTTAAATATTTTATTTATTCCATTTCCTCAAAGAATATTTCTCATGGTACATAAATAAACTCTATAAATGGAGTGTAATTTAATAATACATCAATTGTTTCAATGGAAATATGGACTTTCCTTATTGTGAAGCTTTTTACCCAAATTCATTACATGTTGGAATGTTATCTAAGGATTCACACTCACCATAATATAGGACTCGTTCATTTCAACATGAATGGATTGTTAGATAACTAAGACCCTTATTATGGACCAACCTCTTACTTTGATAGAAACTTGTAGGTAATTTATTCCTATTAGGAAAAAATGATTTAACACATGAAAATATTTGATCAAAACAACTATTTTACATCCCAAAATATGATCTAATATCCATAAATCATGTAACAGCTTCAATTTTACTTATCTAGCATCCCAAAAATTGGGAATCCTCAGTAGATTTCATCAAATTGTAAAAATGAGATTGTTATGATTTAGATTTTGGAAAATTATTCTGAGTGTTTATTTCCTAAATAGATGGTCCAATTTCCAAATGTATTAAATTCTGAAATGATGGATCCAAAAATTAATTTATATTTTCTGCTATTTTTTTTCAACATGTTGATAAAAAAATAACTATTCTAAAATCCAAATTATAATAGATGAATTTTAACATTGTGAAAAGATTCAAATATTCAAAGATAACATTTCTTACATCTACATATAAATTTTCCATTAGAATAATTCTATAATTGGATGATGAAAATGATATAAATACTTTAACTCTCTGAATATATATAGGAATAATATCAAATTCATTGAGTTTTTTTGATAATTTATCTAATCATGATCACATAATAGAAACTACTATCTACTTTAAGAGTATATAGTTATCTAAAAATAAATAAGAATAAGAATAAGAATAATTATTAATCGTTTTGAATAATTACAAATTATTATTATAATTCAATTTTGGCTAAATATGACTACATATCAGGATTTTTTACAATTTTTTACTAATTATTGAAACTATTTTAAAATTTTTACTAATTATTATAATTTTTTAATAATTAATAAAAAAAATTATTAATTATAATTGAGGTTTTAATATATATTACAAATTTTTAATAGTTATTTTTCCTTCATGATTTTCCTTTCATAATTTCTCCCAAATTATTATAATTTTTTTTATTAAAAAATTATTAATGATTAGTACTAATTATTTAAATTATTACTAATTTTTTTATAATTATTGTGAATACTAAATAATTATTATTAGTTTTATTTTTTATAAATTGTATCAAAATTTATTTGATAATTTTTAACAACTAAAATTGTTATAAATAGTACTTGTTTTTTACAGTTATTTCTTTTATTAAAATGTATTTTATAATTTTTTTAGGAAAAGGGTTTTCTCATAGAAACATTGTGTTAAAACACTTTCCTCAAATTCATTTTCACACCAATTTTATAAAATAATAATTTCTTATTAATTTGAAACATTATATAAATATATATTACGTGATTTCTTAATTAAATAGATATATATTCATCAAATATATTTTTACACATTTTCTCAGACAAATATACATTTCAACAATACACACACACATATCAAAAAACAGAAACATTTTTTAAATATTTTTACATATATATTCAAATGTTTATATATATATATACATCTAAACATCAAAAAAACTATATTTTCATGTTTAAAAGAAATAAAAAACAATCATAATATAACTATGAAATATGGTTTATCATCACATCCATCATTCGTGAAATACTATAATTCATAAAAAATTATACCATCATAAGAATTCTTTCAAAGTAATCATAATAGGGATCAAAATTCAATAATTTCTTTTGAAAAATTAAACAATGTTCTCATCTAGAAATATTATATATATATATATATACACACACATTACACATAATTATATTTATCTATATATAAGTCTAAAAATATTCAACGTATATATATACACATATTTCTATGTCTAAAAGGATGAATTTATAATATATATACATATATAACTTGAAATATTGTTCGATAATATAAATATATAAAACATATATATATATATATATATATAAGTTATTACATATATGCATGGATTGAGGGAGATGCTCGTAGTCTCAGATGCACGCAAGGCACTCATGCACATCAAGAGTCTGCGAGGTGGCATGATATCTCAAATTAAACAAATACGAACACTTAAATAAAAAACTATCTTAAATATAAAGTATAAATGGTGATAAACATACCTCAAATCAATTAGAATCATATTTTGGGGATCTGAATCATGCATTATTCAATTGTGGACACCCAATTTGAGAATAATAAACCTTAAATAAATATAAACACCGAATTACAAATAAAAATGGGTAAATTTATGGAATCAGGGGATGTGAAAACTAATTTATACAATAATTAAAGTTAAATTAGAAAAATAATTACATATTAGATTAGATGAGTCCATACCTAGGAGATTTAAACCAAAATTTGAAAGAAATCAGTTACTACGTGAAATTTTGGGATCAGGTTGTTAAAGGGTTTTGTGACCTGAAGATGTGTGTGATAGAGAAAGGAATTGTGGGAGAGGATAATAAAGGTTCATATGAATTTGATAAAAAATTCTTTTTACTTGTTAATATAGACAAACATTAATCTGTCGGAAATAAAATAATTTTTGGGAATCTTTTTTGTGATGTATAATGAAAGTGGTCCCTAATAATATTTAGCGATGAAAAAGAACGATGGATGAAATATTGTATTACAATAATCCATCTATAATATGTTTCTAGAAAAAAATAATGATTTCATGCTAAATTTATTTTTATTGGAAATTTTTTTCATTTAAGATAATGATAAAATCAATTTATTACGTTAGAAAGTGTTTTGTGACCAAATATTTTTTCCATGATAATATTTGCAATGGAAGTCTTCCCCATCACAAATACCCCTCCACAATTAACCAATTTTAAATAATTTTAAAGAGATTATATTAAACTATAATAATTCATAGTATATTGGATTTCATTATGAAATTAACTTATTTTTTCTGATGGGATCCATGGTGTATTGCAAGATGCTATCCTTTGACTGTATATGATTAGGCCTAATACTATAGGGAAAGATTCCAAGATGTTCACATAGTTTGTTTAACTAAAATATCAGTAAATTAAATGTAATAAATTTAATAGGTCATAATAAATATTGTCTATTCTGTTTTATATGATTATAGTAATTTAATCACATGTTATTCAGATGAATAATCTAGATAAATAATAATAATATTAATAAGTATTAGTTTACATGATTGGAAAATATAATATTTATTATATTTATCATAGAATAATGATTTGGCATTTATTTATTTAAATAATCATTTTTCTAGTATTGATAAATGTAGATGAGGGAAAGAGGACGAAGCATAATGATCCAATTAAATGGTATAAGTGATACTTTTTTATATTCGTAAATTGTTGCACATCTCATGTGATTAATAATAACAAATTTATTTTGAATGGACTTGAGGTAAAATAAAATTATTCACATTGGTAAGGATTTGGTGTGAAATCATCCAACCTTAAATCAGCTATATTCAGTATCTAATTATTTCACATTCGAAATTAGACTTTTGGCGTGCACAAAATATAATGAGAGACATGATCATGATCTATAGTTAATTTTATCATCCTATACTCTCAAACAATTTAGTGACCACCAAGAACTCTTCCTTCATTTAGAAGAATCATCTATATACAAACATGGAAAACTCAATTGATTAGGATCTTCATGATAGCACCAGAAGATTCTATGGTGTCATTCATAGATTTTGGTATATGTGTGGATCACTGGTAGAGGGATTTTTCCATTGAATCTTCAACAAAATATGAATTTCAAGAAAAAATTATCTCTGAATCTTCCAATAAATTAATTTTCAATTACATGTGAATATAATTCTCTTTTGATTCTAGTGTATTAATATGGTCTATTAATCTACTATTTTAATTGGACATGATGTTTTGGTCACATAATGAAATTATTAAATTTAATATAAAACTAAAAGACAATTTGGTTATATCATCAATTTATTCTTCCATTGTACCCAAAATCTACATGTGGTATCAGAGGGGTCACTGTTTAATTTATAATTATTTATTATTCATTGATTTATTGTGTGTGTTTTCATTTTGTTTTTCCTAAAATTATTCATTTTAATATATATGAATCATTATATCTTCTTTTAGTCATTATAGATAACATAAATAGTAATAATTTATTGATTAAAAATGATGAAACATTTGATTCAAACTATTTGGAGGTTCCAGAGGCTCTTCCTGGAGAAAAAACATAGCACATTTTGTATAATTCCAAAATGCACATCATGTATTATTCCACATCTATATCATTCTCTATCATGAAATATATGAAAAAATCAGATATAATATTATAATGGATTATATAAATGTGTATATCCTTGCATACTATAACATAGCATGAAGAACTGCTCAACATGTAACCAATGTACATGATGTGTGGTCCATGTTATCTCATATTATAGTATATGGGGTGTTCCCAAAATTATTTGTATCAAATACATGACATGAGGACTGAAATGCCTTTCAATATAAGTTTACAAGATATTTATTTCTTGTACTCTCTTTATACCTATAACATGTTCAATTTAGGGAACATTCTCATATCTAAGGCATTGTTTTTGTACATGATATGAAGATTAGTATATGTCATGTAAAATACTACACACTATGTAGTCTTCTTCTAAAATGGGCCTCTGAGCAGAATTTTCCCATCTTCTATGTGTCTAGGGTTTATTCATGGGAGTAATATCCTCCCATCCTCTAGTGTGTCTTGGAGGATCGTCATCGTATTCATCTAGATCTCATCTCGTAGGTAGTGTGTAACATCCCGGATTCGGGTACCACTCCACGGGTGCCCCGAACCCGGTTCTCCATGTGACCTCAAGCACATTTCCCCAAATGCCAGAGGCTGCCGACTAGCAGCGAGGGCCCAGGTCCGATAGTGGGGAAACTATGCCCTCATTTTTCAAAGTGTAGTGCAGTGGAATATAAATAAACATATAGCAACAAAAGAAGCAATAAACCATACACAACAGGGATAAACAACTGTAGTAGATATAACCAACCAGTATATAAAATGATGCAACATACCATAATTCTATGAAAACAGCCAGAACATGTTACAAGGCAGTACAATATAATACAGAGTACAAGTACAGAATGAAAAACAGAATAGCATGTGGTGTCGCGAGCCAGTGCTCGGTCCCATGCTCCCCTACAACTCAGCAGCAATCAAACAGCTGTATAAGGACCTTTTTCCTTATCTAAACCTACATAAACGTAATCTATTTTGGCCGAAAAGCGTGACACAGATAAGGTGTGAGAAATATATCTCAGTATGAACCCACCAAAGTCTCGTGCTCAACTATGTGTAAAACAAGTAACAATAGTGTGCAGTAGTAAAATGCAATAAATTAAGCAGTACTAAAAATAAATAACTTAACCAATTATATTTCCATTTTAATATCCATTTAATCATTTTATTTTAAATATCACCACAATGAATATTCTAAGTAAACAGCAAATTTCCTTATACATTTAAACCCCTACCCTCAGGTTAAGAGTATCCAGCACAGGAATCGTCCCAGAGGCACACGGATATTGCCCATAGGTATAAGAAGTGTCGCCCACAGGCACAATATCATCTGTCCACAAGCATAGAAGAAGTTTCCCACAAGCATAGTAATACAATGCCCACATGCTAATCACAACACTTCCCTCAGGCTTACAGGTAACTAGGCCAAGCCCAACATGTAAAAAATTAGTAAACAAGCAATTACTCTCAATGCAATTCTATAATATTTACATTAAAGGCATACCCTGGGGTATACTGGATAAATGTCTAAACAGAGGAACACTTCCCGGGGGTGGTCCTGGATCAAAGCACTAATCCCAAAAAACATTTTAATAATTTTAATTAATCACCTATACACATCTAGGTATTAAAATTAGCCATGGCCTCAGCCTCACGACACCAAAAACATGGGTTCGTAGCTCAAAAACACACAAAACACATGACAATTGGAAAATAAACACCAAGCCACCTACCATAAATTCCAATGAACATTATACATGAACGTCGATTGCCGAAACACCCAAGAATGATGTGGATATGACGAAGGAGAAAACCCATTCATACGTAAATAACATTACATCGGGAATGAATTGGTAAGAACGGCTTAAAGAGAGTAGAGGGAATACCCGTGTGGTTCCAACAAGATCATCCGAGGTAAAAACGGATTCTAGACGAACACTCGGCGGATCATCAAAGGATAGGTTGTCCCCTCCTGCTCCTTTATCCAGTTATAAGACTTCCCTGTGAATATGGGAGGCCACTTCCCATTTTATGAAAAAAAAACAAAGTACACGGCATGTACTTCCTTCATTTAACTGTTCCTCTAGTGGCACTGACTCACTATTCATCCGTTGACATGAGTACATGGCATGTACTCCCGACTACACGGCGTGTACTATCGCCCATCTGGCGGCTGCCCCACCGCCTTACTGTTTTGGCATGCCGACTGACTACACGGCATGAAAAGAACCACTACACGGCCTGTATTTGGTTCCTACACCCTTCATCCTCGGCATGGCCACACGCCCCATGTACCCATCCCACATGACCAAAAGTACACGGCGTGTGGATAAAGTACATGGCGTGTACTTTCCAATATTTTGGATTTTCCCCCATTTTCCATTTGTTCTCAAAACCACTTAAGGAAAAGAGAAAATAGGAAACCCATACCTCAAAATAAGAACCAAGTTCTTAAAAACATCACCCATTAAAACAATTTGTCCCCGAATTTCCCTTACAAGGGTGGTGAAGATAGAGCTGAGAACAACTCTGGCCACTAAGCACGTATGTCTGTCTCCCACTCCCAGGTTTCTTCATGCACTCGGCCATACAGCCATAGCACCTATACGAGAGGAACTGACCATCCTCAGAGAACCATTTTTCTCTTATCAACGATACGAATCAGATGATCTTCAATGGATGCATCCATCTAAAGCTCAACCTCCTCTGGTTGAAAGGTGTGAGACGGGTCTGAATGATAGCGGCGCAACTGAGATACATGGACGATGTCATGCATGGCCCAGTACCTCTGTGGTAACTGCAACTGATAAGAAATCGGCCCGACTCTCCCTAGAATATAAAATGGCCCCACATTCCTCGGTGAATGTTCACCCTATCTCTTGATCCGATTGTGTCCCAACCTCGGAGAAACACGCAAGAAAACCTGATTCCTAGCCACGAACTCTAAATCACTCTACGGCGATCAGCATAAGATTTCTGAAAATACTGTGTGGTTACCATCTGCTTCTAAATCAACTGGACCTGCTCAGAAGTCTCCTGCACGAGATGTGGTCCTAGTAAAGCTGTCTCACTTGCCTCTAACCAGCACAAAGGTGATCAGCATGGCCTAGCATATAAATCCTCATAAGGTTCCATCTCGGTTGTCTCCTAGAAACTATTGTTATAGGAAAAATCGACTAGGGGTATGTGCTTCTCCCAAGATCCCCCAAAGTCTAGGACGCATGCACATAGTATGTCTTCTAGCGCCTGTATTGTATGATCTAACTCGTCGTTGGTCTGTGGATGGTAAGCTCTGCTTAGTAGCACCTGTGTACCAAGTGCCCTCTGAAAAATCTTCCAGAAAAGAGATGTAATATGGGAGTCCCTATCTGAAACAATAGAATGAGGTACCCCATGAAGACGTATGTTCTCTCGAATATACAACCTTCCGAGCTCGTCAACACCGGAGGTCTCCTTGATCAGAAAAAAGTGAGCTAACTTAGTGAGTCTATCTACAACAACCCAGACGGCATCATTGCCTCGAGGTGTCCTCGGCAAACCAGTCACGAATTCCATCGCGACATCATCCCATTTCCACTCCAGGAAGGGTAACTGCTGCAACAGTCCGGCTAGCCTATGATGTTCCACCTTCACTTGCTGACAGGTTGAACACCTCGTAACAAAACCAGCTACATCTCTCTTCATACCCAGCCACCAGTACTAAAATCTCAAGTCACGGTACATCTTGGTAACCCCAGGATGAACTGCCCAATCGGAAGCATGAAACTCCCACATCATATCCTCGCACATATCCCATGGAACCGATACCCATCCATAGAAATGCAGAACTTCATCATCGCTTATCTTCCAACTAGGTGGAGGTTCCTCACATGCCATTGACTCCCATAGAACTAGGCCTTCTGAATCAGATATTTGTCTCATTCTCACTCTATCCAGGAGGGTATAAGTCACAGGTAATGAGAAATGATAAGTCTTCCCCTCACTGTTGTGCATCTCCAGATGCATCTCAAAGAACAAATCCATAAGCTGCCACTCACCTCTGGCCTCCTGCATAGCCTACATCTGAGTCTTTCTGCTCAGTGCATCAGCTTCTGCATTGCCTTTACCAGGTGTATAGGCAAGCTTGAAGTCGATGGACTAAAGGTATTCAACCCACCTTCGCTATCTCAGATTCAAGTCATGGTGAGTAAAGATATACTTGAGACTTTTGTGATTGGTGAAGAACACAAAACGTTCTCCCAAGAGATAATGTCTCCAACAGTGGTACACATGCAGAATTGCAGCCAACTTGAGGTCATGCGTCAGGTAATTCTTCTCATGTGGCCTCAACTGCCAAGACCCATACGCAACAACTCGATCGCCCTACATCAACACTGCTCCAAGCATAATACCTGATGCAGCACAGTAAACTGTATAGCTTCTCATCTGCTCTAAGAGTATCAGGATCGGTGCTGATGTCAACCTTCCTTTTAGGTCCTAAAAGGTTGTCTCACAAGCTTCCTACCAAACGAACTTCACACCCTTCTTAGTCAAACCCGTTAATGGCACTGCTTAGCGGAAGAAGTCCTGGATGAAACACTTGTAGTAACCAGACAGCCCCAAGAAACTCTGTTTCTCAAACATGTTCTTAGGCTGCTCCCATGAAACTACTGCTCTCAACTTCTCTGGGTATATAGCAACTCCTACCTCTGAGATGATATGACTCAGGAAGTAAATCTGGTCCATCCAAAAGTGGAACATTGAGAGCTTAGCATATATTCGATGCACACTTAGTGTACTCAATACGATCTCAAGATGGCTGGCATGGTCGTGTCGAGTTTGAGAGCTCACGAAGATGTCTTCGATGAATAATACCACACAATATTCCAGGTAAGGTTGGAACACATGATTCATCAGATCCATGAAAACTGTTGGCGCGTTCGTGAGTCTGAACGGGATAATCGTATACTCGTATAGACCATACCTGCTCCTGAAAGCTGTGAGAGGTATATCAGATGGTCTAACGCACAGCTGATGATATCCTGATCTCAATTCAATATTCGAGAACACTCGTGCTCCATGAAGTTGATAAAAAAGGTCATCAATCCTTGGCAAGGGATATCGATTCTTATTCGTCAACTAGTTTAGCTTCCGATAATCTACATATAGTCTGAGGGTACCGTCTGCATTTTTCGCAAAAGGACCGGTGAACCCCATGGAGAACTACTGGGTCAGATAAACCCATTTTCCTATAACTCCTCTAACTGCCTCTTGACCTCATACAACTCAGGTATGGACATCCTATAAGGAGGAATGAACACCGGTGATGCTCCTGGCACTAGCTCGATAGAGAAATCCACCTTACGCTCTGGAGGTAGACCTGAAAAGTTGTCCGGGAAGACATCCCTGAAAAGATTAACCACTGGAGGGAAATCTGTCTGACAAGTCCCCTGGTCATCCAGATATAAGCTGGCAATATGGTTTGTGACTCCACCTCACCCACGATGCTCTGGTCCAGCCCGACTCGCCTGAACATCCCACTCGCCCTTGTACAGAAACTCTCTGCCCTCTGGTGATGTGGTGCTCACCCTGCGACGATAGCAATCTACAAAGGCATGAAAGGGAACCAACCAGTTCATCCCAAGAATGACGTCATAAGATGTCATCTCTAGGAAATAGAGGTCCCAAAGGAAAAGAAACCCACCAACCTCAAGTGGGTACTCTTTACACTGATGCACACTAGCTGTTATAGACCCCAACGGATTGTCTAGCATCATGAAGTCAAAAGAAGTAGAATCCCAGAGCCTAAGGCTCTCCATAAAGGGTACATATATGAAACTATGTGTAGAACCCATATCAAAAAGTAATGAAGATAAAACAAAAGCTACTAGAATAGTACATTTGACTGTAGAAGGTCCGAGATCCTGCTCATGCTGGGTTTGTTGCACTGCATATGCCTACCCAGTGTTGCGGCCCCACAACACGGCCTGGCTACCCTGAGTTGTCTCTCCTTGCTACCTCTGAGATCCTGGTGTCAAGCTACCATGGCCACGACCACCATATCTGCCTGCACAGCCTGACGTATTCCAATTCCCCGACTGGTAAGAAACTGCTGGTCCTGCTCCCATATGCGGAGTCTGTACAGAACACCTCTCACTAGACATCGGTGGAAATACCCTGCAAAAGTGTTGTAGATGACCCATCCTACCACAAGCTCGGCACTCCACTAGGTCTCATGGACACTATGGCCTCTTGTTCCCCTCTCTACAACACTGGTAGCACATGACCTGGCCAATTGAATCATTATTTTGACTGATATTTCCTCCTTGAGAGAAGTCTATATGTCTCTTTATCTTTCCACCAGAAAAATAACTAGTAACTAGTGCTAAACTGCCCTGGCCCACACCACTAGATTCTCAATGGTTCCTCTGGGTAATTAGCGCCTGGTTCAGAATATCAAGTACAATAGGAAACCTGAAAACATTCACTAGCACTCGGATTTCATACCGAAGACCATACATGAAGCGCCTAGCCCTCATCATTTCATCGCCCACTAGAACAGGTGAAAAACGTTGAAGCTCGGTGAAACGAGCAGAATAGTGCATCACTGACATAGCTCCCTACTGCTGATTCATGAACTCTCGAGCTCTATCTGCCCTCAGCGTCTTGATAAAGAAGATTTCATGGAAGACTGCCTGAAAATCCTTCCACGCGATGTCTCTGTGATGTTGTGACTGGGTGGTAACATCCCACCACCTCTTGGCGGAATCACGCATCATATATTTCATGATCTTGACCCTCCACCCTGGAGGCATCTCAAGCTGCTTGAAAATATCCATCATCGATCCTAGTCAAGACTCCACAGCCTATGGTACGCCATCCCCCAAAAACGTAGGCAGATGTTGCTGCTGGAAGATACGTGTCAGCTTGGCCATAGATATGGCAGCCTATGGTGCTCCCTAAAAGGTCTGCATGAACCACATCAAGCCTTCACGAAACTATGCCTCCGCTCTTGTGTCTGTTATTGTAGATGGTGCCGCATCTGGCTCTGGTGGAGGATCAACATGTAGCCCATGGACCACCATTTCTGGAGTATAGTCATCGCCGCTCTCCTGGCAAACAAAACGCGGTCGTTTAGGCGGCATGACACTACAATGTCAAAAGCACTCCTTAGTTTCAAGATTTATCAAACACCGAAAGTGAAGGAACCACAAAGGGAACAAGATGAAGATGGAATTTCATGATTTGAAAAACATGACTACACGTCATGTATAAAGACTACACGGCGTGTACTTGACTTCACTTCTCCTGCCCGGGTCCTTCTACACGGCTAATCCACCCGGCTCCCGGTGAACAAAAACTACATGGTATTTATATAATCTACACAGTGTGTATGGTGTTATTTTCCAACTACCCGTGTCGTCTGGGACACGGCCGACTACTCGTATTGACACTACATGGCGTGTTACACCCGCACACGGTGTGTACACCACCCCGTCTTCTGGTCACACAGCTAACTCCACACGGTCTGTCCTCGGACAAGACTACACGGCGTGTCCCACGGGTCCACGGTGTGTACTAGACGAGCTCTGCTGACCTATGTTGTTAGTTACACAGCCGGGTACACGGCTGAACCTACATGGCGTGTTCTATATATACACATGGCGTGTACTCGAAGGGATTAACCCGACCCGTATTTTTATTTACACGGCCGGGTCCCCAGGTCACACTACACGACATGTTCTTCATTGACACGACGTGTATGTCTTAAGGTTTCCTCCACCCGTGTTGTTAGTTACACGGAGGACACCGGGTCATCACTACACGGCGTGTACAGAAGCTACATGGTGTATCCGCCCCAAGCATTTCCCTTCCCCCGTATCGCTGCCCACACTGTTTGTGGCACGGGTTGAGACTATACTGTGTATAATAAGGGTACACGGCGTGTACTTAAAAAGTTTATTTTTCTTCTCGAATAGAAGAACAAACATGGCATGTCCACAGTACTACACGGCATGTATACTGGGTTTTCCGGACAATATTCCTCAGAATCTTCCCCGGAACCCAGAAAACATTGCAAAGAAACACCTAAGTGTCAAATTCTGATATGTGAGGGCCCATACTCCCCCACAACTAAAGTTTGACATTTTATGTTTATTATAACAAAATAGACAGTCAATGATCCACCAAATTCCAGTAAATGGGGGTCCATACTCCCCAAAAACCAAATTTTGGCGTTCATTCTACAAACCGGCTCATACAAAATACCCTATCAAATAGTAGGTATCTATCAAAGCAGCTATCAAAATAGCAGGGTTTTCTAGCACAAAAACTATCACAACAATATGAAATTTCTAATGCACCTGCATGGAATTGAACTATGCATGGCATGTGATATCTAGCATGTGCCTAAATGATGAATGAGATGGGATACCCGCATCTCATTGGGTTGCAACTAAATAGAACCCAAGGATAAAATATAAACAACACAATAAAAAATGTGTCACCCAATAGTGAAATCATATCAACTATAAATTTCAAAATTAGTAAATTTGAATACGAGGTAAATTGGTTGTTCCATGTACACAGGTTAGCTATGCCCGATCACAGCTTATTACCAACTACCATTCCCATCCTATCCCCGGCTAAGGCTCCAAATAGTAAGTCAATGAAATGAACCCCTCTGATACCAATTTGTAACGTCCCAGATCTGGGTACCACTCCACGGGTGCCCCGAACCCTGTTCTCCATGTGACCTCCAGTGCATTTCCCTAAATGCCAGATGCTGCCGACTAGTAGTTAGGGCCCGAGTCTGATAGTGGGGAAACTATGCCCTCATTTTTCAAAGTGTAGCGCAGGGGAATATAAATAAACATACAACAACAGCGGAAGTAGTAAACCATACACAATTGGGATAAACAACTATAGTAGATATAACCAACTAGTATATAAAATGATGAAACATGCCTCAATTGAATGAAAACAGCCAGAACATGTCACACATCAGTATAATATAATACAGAGTACAAGTACATAAATCAAAACAGAACAGCCAGTGGCATCATGAGCCAGTGATCGGCCCCATGCTCTCCTACACCTCAGCAGTAATCAAACACCTGTATAAGGACCTTTTCCCTAATCTACACCTACAGAAACGTAATCTGTTTGGGCCGAAAAGCATGACCCAAACAGGATGTGGGAAATATATCTCAGTAGGGACCCACCAAAGGAATGTGCTCAACTATGTGTAAAACGTGCAACAATAGTGTGAAGTAGTAAAATGAAATAATGTATGAAGTACTAAAAACTAACTAACTTAACCAATTATATTGCCATTTTAATATCCATTCAATCATTTAATTTTAAATATCACCACAGTGAATATTCTTAGCAAACAGCTAATGTCCTCAGACACGTAAACCCCTACCCTCGGGTAAAGAGTATCTAGCACAAGAATATGCCCACAGGAACATGGATATTTCCTACAGGCATAAGAAGTGTCGTCCACAGGTACAGAATCAACTGCCCACAGGCACGGAAGAAGTTTTCCATAGGCTAAGTAATACACTCCCCACAGGCTAATCACAACATTTTCCTCAGGCTAACATGTAACTAGGCCAAGAACAACATGTAAACAAGCATTAAACAATCAATTCTTCTCAAGGAAATTTGAAAATATTTACTTTAAAGGCATACCCCCAGGTATCCTGGCCAAACGGCTAAATAGAGGAACACACCCCGGGGGTGGTCCCAGATCCAAGCACTGATCCCAAACAACATTTTTATAATTTTAATTAATCACCTATACAATTATAGGTATTAATATTAGCCATGGCCTCAGCCTCACGACACCCAAAACATGGGTTCGTAGATTATAAACCCACAAACTGCACGATAGTTGGAAAATAAACACCAAGCAACCTACCTTAAACGCCAATGAACGTAATACGTGAACGTCAATTACAGAAATTCCCAAGAATTATGTAGATCTGACGAAGAAGAAAACCAATCATATTTAAATAGCATTCCCTCAGGAAAGAATTGGTAAGAATGGCTTATGGAGAGTGGAGAGAATAACTGTGCGGTTCCAACAAGATCATCCGAGGTGGAAACGGATTCCAGACAAACACTCAGTGGATCTTCAAAGGTTTGTCCGTCCCCTCCCGCTCCTTCCTCTAGTTCTAAGCCTTCCCTGTGAACAGGGGAGGCTACTTCCTATTTTAAGAGAAAAAAATAAAGCACACGGCATGTACTTCCAAGTACACAGCGTGTACTTCCTTCATTTAACTATTCCTCTGGTAGCACCACCTCACTGTTCATCTGTCGATATGAGTACACGGCATGTACTACCGACTACATGGTGTGTACTGTCGCCCAGCTGGCAGCATCTCCACCACCTTACTATTTTGGCCTGCCGACTGACTACACGGCATGTAAAGAACCACTACATGGCATGTATTTGGTTCCTACACCCTTTATCCCCAGCATGGCCACACTTCACATGTACCCATCCCACACGGCCAAAATTACACGCCGTGTGGACAATGTACACGGCCTGTACGTTCCAAAATTTAGGATTTTCCCCCATTTTTCAAATTTTCTCAAAAACCCTTAAGTAAAATAGATAAGAAGAAAAATATACCTCAAAATAAGAACTGGGTTCTTACAGAGTGTGGCTTGGTGATGGCTTTGGTTTAGTTCCAGTTTGTATCGGCTTGTCTCTAGCTTTCTCAGCTTGGGGACAGCGCAGCTTGGCGACGGATCTAGCATGGTCTTCTAGTGTGTCGCTCCATTTACCACAGAGTAGACCGAAGTGGGTAGGATCTCTTTTTATTTTCGTTGTCTCTATAGATTTTTTAAGGTTAGTCATTCGGTGTTTTTATGGAGATAAAATAGGAGGTTTTTCTGGTGGATTAGCGGTGTCAGCATCACTAGTGTACCTCTCCACTCAACTATCCTGAATTTTTCTAGTCTTCTTGCTCTAGACTCTGGTTATGGTGTATCTGTGATTCAGATCTGAGAAGAGCCTTTCCCAAATAGGTGTTTTTGGTTTAGGGTAGCCCATATCCCTTTATAGGTGATTCTCCCTCAATTTTGATTTGATTCATCCAGTCCTATGTGGTGATGGCTTGACTTATCATTCTTTGTACAATATTTTAGTTGCTTATACAGCTTCGGTGTCAATGAGAATGTGGTTGGGTTCGATGGAATCTTGGTTGGAGGTGTTAAATATCATGAAGGTTTCATGGTGAAGGGTATTTTTTGTTCTGTGAAGCTCTAGTGTGTAGTTATGATGACTTTTTGACATTGTGGAATGGATTTTGTGTGGCCCTTTTGTGGTCTTTTGGTACACGGTTTAAGGGTCTACGTAACCAGTTAATCTACAAGGGAATCCTCCATATGAGGTTTAGAGAGAGAGAGATTTAAATAGGTAATTTTCTCTAGATTTGGATTTTGGAGAGGGTATGGTATTGACATCCCTACCAGGATCGAGAATCCATTCACGGGATTTCTAGATGAGTAGTGTTGGGATAGTGGAAGCGGGTCTAAATGATTTTGATGCTGGGTAGGGGATATTCTTTATAGACTTGAATGAGTTTTTTTCTATGTAAAATCATAGACCATGGAGGCATAATTTTTGTTCTCATATTTGATGTGATGTTGGGTACCCCCCCCCCTTTATCAAATCTATTATATCCCTTCAACTAAATGTGAGTAAAATCGTATATAAGGAGGGAGTTCCTAGGTGGGAGGATATGCTCTTTGTCATGTATTCAAGGAAATAGTAATCAAGAAGATACATATAGAAAATAATGATTACTACAAAAAACCATGTTATGGTCCATGTTGTGTTTTCCCCTAGGGACGACGATTAGTTTATCATCAAGGAGACTAACTACCCATTAGAAAATTTCATGATCATGAAATGTATATTTTATTACCATTAGTTTCATGGTTAATTATTGATGTATGTTGATAATATGTGATCACCTAATAAATGAATTACAAATCATGAAATATGGAATTAAATCTAACCATGTTATGTGTAAATGGTTTATTAGACATGGTTAATCACCAAAGTAAAATCCACTTAATATTAACAAGTCTAGTTAAAGTAAAAATTGTGAATTATGAATAATAGTAAAAAATACCTTGAAAAAATATTAATATTTCATATCCTTCCTCTAATTAAGTTATAAATAATATCATAGTTCAAAGTTATTGAACAACCCAAAATAGGGTGCTTTGAATTATCGTGGATCTTTTAACTTGATGTTTTAGGTTATAATTACATTGTTTACATGAAGGATTTACTACGCAAGAAGGACATGACGTATGTAAATTTAAAAGGATTAAAAAATAGTAAAAAAGGACTTCATGGTAGGGGTTTCCATTAGAGGGTAAAATGAACTATGTTTTAATGTAGTTAGAACGTTACCCCTACCTAAAGCCATTAAAAATATCTTTTAAAGCCCAATTCTGAGTTATAATATGGGGAATATGTATCCATTCCACTAAAAATATCTATGAGATGAGATATTATGAAACTAATTATTAGGGATACTATGTTTAGATAAATACATGGAGATTAAGGTAATTTTATTAAATTTAAATTTATTAATATGTTTTTGTAATAAAAACAATAACAAGTTATCATCTCTTCATTTTAGAAATGGAAAATCAAATGACATCAATAATTTAATTATGATTCATACTTGATAAGGGTAACCTTATCACCTGAATAAAATTCATGTAATACTATAGCTGTTTTTGTGTTATACTATGCCATGAATAGAAATTGTACATTCTAGACACCCCACTTCCATAGTTAATTTCCAAACTGGCTAATTAGTAATAAATATCTCCCAATTTGAATCATGATAATGATTCTTTGGGTGTCGAATGTTTCAGGATATACTCAATGTCCAATGATATTCTAAAGAAATGATTTTATATGGGTTTAAATATCATATATTCTCACCATAAGGATCTATATCAATAGAAAACAGGACCAAATATATATAAGATATACAATTCACTGCTCAAATTATAGATTATAGAGTTGGTGTTATCTAAGAAACATATTGTCAAGATGATTGGCTATATTGATCTCATAGACATCTCATGTTTTAATATACCCGGTGATCTACACATAGATCATATTCTTTCCACACTACATAAAATATTTTCTATTTTTTGTTTTGAATTATTA
Source organism: Viscum album (assembly GCA_963277665.1). NCBI lineage: Eukaryota > Viridiplantae > Streptophyta > Magnoliopsida > Santalales > Viscaceae > Viscum > Viscum album. Next base: position 47,314,037 of record OY728162.1, read on the forward strand.
TATGATAAATAGTGAGAATAAACTCTCATAACATATTATTATTATTAAACATGTTGAAAAATACATGGGTTATAACAAACCTATTGTCCTTATGTTAACTAAGAATAGTAAGAAAAGGGAAATGTGTTGAAGAATTATTACTAGTCTAAGGATTTTGTGCACTATTCTTCCAATAAAAATAATATCTATAGGTATGGAATGGAACATGAAGTTGTATGTTTTTCTTGTCGAAATAAGGGATACTAGAAGAGGAATTTCACCCTGCCAAATAAATAAGGGGAAACTTTAGGTGATTTTGTTATTGAGTGGATGATTTTCATATCTACATATTGGGAATTATATACTACCTAAGGTTCCAAAATTATTATCAAATTATAGGAAACACGTATATTTATGAAGATTACAAAAGATGAGGTGGATCTATAGGCTACCAATGGAGAACGTTTGTTTTCTCTTTCCATTTGAGAAAATTGTCTCACATTTCTAGTAGGATTGATTTTTTCTTTAAATAACTATTATTATGTTTCTTGTATTACCAAGGACATTATTTACTTTTTTGATCACATACGTATGTATTTATATTCATCTTTGGAAACAAAGGTTGTTAATTTTATAAACATCACATATATTATGGTATGGAATAATTTAATAATGAAAATTATGTAATAAATTTTGAAAACAATTATTGGAAATAAACAATGAAGTCAATATACATGAGAATTATAACACTCAATTATGGAACCTCTTTCTTAGACATGTAAATAATAAAAGTCTGAAAAATATCTATAAACATTGTTACATTTAATTTTTTTAATCTTAATAACATTGAAAGATGTCAAGCTTGTTTATAATGTAAGATGAAAAAATAATCATTTGGTGGTCAATGTGCAGGGGTCATAAAGCTTCTAGATTTGTAACACATGGACATTTGTGAATATTTTTAAGTAGAGACTATAAGTGGGAATCATACTTTATTACTTTTACCAATGTCATGAGACTATATGGTTTTATATTCTTATTGAAGTGTATTTTCCAATACTTTGAGAAGTTCAAATAGTTCAAGAATTATTTTGAGAATCATCTTGGTAATATGATAATGATCCTTAAATCTGATCGAGGTGGTGAGTATCTTTACTAAGACTTTATAAACAACCTACAAGAGTATAAAATAATATCACAACTCACTCCACCTTATGCACCTCAGGGGAATTGTGATATGAAATGGGTGAACCGTACCTTGTTGAAAATGGGTAGGTAATTGATGAGTCACAAAATCCTTGAAAAATACTTTTTGGGAAATGGATTACATGTAAAATAATAATTAATAAACTGAGTCCCAAATAATGAGGAAAAAATATTCCCTTTGAGTTTTGGAGCGAAAAATTCATTTTTTGGGACATGTTACTGCATGTGTTTGTGAGGTATTTGTTAATTCATGTTCAATAAAATAAATACCACATAGAGGCAAAGTTTATATCATTATTTTGAATCTGATGGAAATAAGTGTATACTATATTTAAAACCAATTCTAAAATAATCTAATTTTTCAAGATAGGATAATTTTCTTGTAAGGGAGAAAATCTTCAAGGATGATAGTGGGTGCATGATTGACATAAATGATGTTGATTTTCAATATCACATGATTTTATATAGGAACTGATTTTATATGTCCCCATAGAAGAAGATATTCATGAAACACAAGTGTCGTATAGGAGTGGTAGAGAGGTAAGATAACTAGAGAGATATGGTTTTCAAGACACAGATGATAGTGACTCATTATTGGATGAAACTGATGATGTTATCTTCTATAAGGAGTTAGTATAGAGCTAATGAGTATAAGGCTAGAAACAATACATGTATTATAATATGGATTCAATATATCAAAACTATTTTGAGTTTTGATCAATTCATCGACGGATTTACATCCTATTGGGTGTAAAAGGTAATTCAATAGAAAATCGGGAATGGAAGGTAAATTACATACCTATAAAGAATCACTAGTGGATGAATTATTTATACACATTCATGGAATTCTCTATGAAGAACCCATTTATCTAGTTTTCTTGTTTCAATACATTAGAATATTTTTTCCCAGAGATTCTTAGCATGACTATGGGGTTTATAAAATAGATGTTAAAACTACATTACATAAAAAGAACCTTTAATAAGATGTGTATATGACATAACCATAAGATCTTGTGACTCCATGAAATGGTAAAAAGTTATAATATTTTTATAGATACATTTTTGGATAAATAAAGAATAAATTTCATAGAACAAACAATTCAATTAAGTTATTGTAGGGTCCTGAAAATTATGCAAGGGGAAAATCAAATTACCCAAAGAGTTGGAAAAGGAATGAACCCGTCCACGTACCGACTCCCAGCAAATGTACGCGGCCGGTTCATTGAACCGCCCTCCCGCAGACGCTGGTGTTTGTGAAATGGGGGTGGAGAGCCTATGCAGGCGCGAACCAAGAAGACCACCCATGAAGCCAGGCCGAACCACCACCACGAACTGTGCCAACTAGCCCATGTCACGCACACTGTCACTCGCGAAATGGTGGTGGAGCGCCTATGCGGCCGCAGACCGATGTCCTTCGCGGAATAGAGGTGGAGTGGTTCATGACCGTGGAGCAATTCCGCAAAACCCAGCTCCATAAATTTTGATTGACCAAGTCATTCGTGGATGATGATTCCCTCATGGGCTTCTGCAAAGTCCGTGTGCCAATCCTATTCATGGCTCTATAAATATTCACCGAGGGGAACCAAAAAAAGGAAGGGGGGAAGGATGGGTGAAAACTCGTGGGGAGACGCTGGAGGAATCGCTCCCAGTTGTCTGCGACCATCAATGGACCCCATATTGTCCACAGATGCACTCTTCTACATAGGGGAGAAACCATACCATGAACCACCTCCATCGCAGATGGCCATCCCCTTAGCATATGGCCATCTCCTCCACGGACCAGGGTCGTACGTGAAATGGAGGAGGAAACCCCTATACGGGCACGAAGTAGGACAGGTTCCATCCCCTTTGCTGACAACCTTCACGGACGACCATCTCATACGCAGACAACCTACTTTGCGGATAGCCTCTTCCGTGGACACCCTTCACGGACAGCCATCTCCACCGCGGATAGCACCCTTCACGGACAACCTCCTTCACGTCCAACTCCTTCACGGCCTGCTCCCTCATGGTGAGCTCTTCCGTGAACACCCTTTGCGGACAACTAAACCACGAACCACATACAGCTCCTCCGCAGCCAGTCCCTCATGGCCAGATCCATTGCATCTAGCCCCATTCAAAAAACCCCATGCACCTGCTGGTCCATAGCGCAGGGGCGTAGCCCCTGGCCCCTTGCTCGGGTTCAGTGTCGGGCTGTGGTCCCGTCCCTTCGGGCCGGTCCCTTCGGTACCATCACGGACCCCCCTAAAATTGGAGATTCGCACCACGAAATTTTCGGGCCTGGTCAACAATATTTTCTATTGCACCCTTATGCCGCTCCAACATCTGTCCTATAAATTCCATGAGTCGAGCTACTCATCATGAGACTCTAAAAACCCCATTTTCTATCTCCTTTTTCTAGGTTCATCTAGAAAAGGCCGCCCTTGCATAAGTCCCACAACAACCATTGCTAGGTATCTTCTACCTTGTCGTCCTGACCACATTACGTTAAACTATATGGTCCTTGTCCTGACCACATGCCGTTAAACTCTATGGCTCTCATCCTGACCACATGATGATAAATTGTATGGTCGTCGTCCTGACCACATGACTTTAAATTGTATGGCAATCGTCCTGACCTAATGACAATAAACTGTATGGAAACAGTCCTCTCTACATGACTATAAAATGTACAATTCCCTATCATTCAATAATTGGATGCCTCTTTCTCTATGCAAGAGAATCCTTATGCTATGTTTACAGTGGCATAACATCAAGAGCGTTTTAATCCATTCAAACATTACATCAATCCCCCCCATGCTTTACGTGTCCTTCATTCGTATGTCCATCCTCTTTCATGTCTGAAGGTACCCCCTAAGGGCCTGGCCTCATGCCGCATCATCTCACCTACCATCCTGGGCCAACGCCCTGGATGACTTTGGACATCACTTTGAGATAGGTCATGTGTTTCGAATATGGTCAGCAGTCGACCCTTAATTGTTCGTCCCTATTTCAGGCTAACGTGATATGAATGCTGGGTTTCGAACATGGTCAACTGTTATCCTCCATCACCATGCCATCCTCATTGTGTTTCGAATGTCGGGCATGTAATTCACACTTTTCATCTCCCCTTTTTTGGACCGATTCCAACTCCCTTGTCATTATCCCACTTGTGCACTTGTGCATAGGCATTGGCCCGATTATATTCCTCAACCCACCAATGGGCTGGGATGACCTCATGACTAGACATGAGGAAGACCTTTCGGGCATCCATCTCGGAGTAAGCCCCGACCTTTTTGGGCCTCCCCGGAGTGTAATCCCCAATTCATCACCCTGGTCCGCCTTCATGCATAAGCCCCACTCCGCTTCTCCCAGAATCACCTTTTGCAACGTGATCGTCTTGTCGCTGTTGCCTCTTGTTTCTCACACCGATCATGAATCATGTGGGCTTAGAGTAAGCATCGACCATGACATCTTCTTATGGGCCTCCTTAGAGTGTAAGACCCAACCCATCATTCTGGGCTGCCCTAGAGCATAATCCCCAAGCCAAAGTGAACTATGGGGACTTTGAGCCATGTCAAGGCATGGTACGTAGGAAGCCTCCATGAGGTTCAATCCCACCACTCAGTAGTTTCTTCACATCGAGTTCCACCCTTGTCCAACATGACGTTAAACTGTATGCCCCCATCCAGCATGACGTTAAACTATTTAAGAGAACTACATGGACTTTTATCCCTGCCTCCTAGATAGGGTACATAGGAAGCCTCCATGATGTTCAATCCCACCATCCATCGGACCACCTGGTCTCTCTTCACGACAGTTCCCCAACACCTATCCGAACAACGTGGACATTGATCCATGCTTCCTAAGTAGGGTACGTGGGAAGCCTCCCTGAGGATCAAGCCCAACAATCGTTGCCCACCAGGGTTGAATCTGTGGATGCTATGTTTGGTTATAAACCTAATATTCGTGAACATATGAATACAACTTAAATCTATAAGGGAGTCATGGAACAGGAAATAATTCCCCCCAAAAGGGTGTGATGAGCCCGAATTCCCATCCTCTCGATCAATGTGAGTTCTTAACATTTTCTAGTCAGAAAATCCTGTGGACCCCTGCCATTGGAAAGCAGGTCCATCAATCATTGGATATGGAGTCGTTGGGCGTTTCGTGGAAAAATACCAAAGAACGAAACAGTTATGAAATAATTTGGTATCATTAATAATGAATTTGAGCTGTGTGGTTCCAAGAGTTTCAGTGGGGTTGTGATTTTTTTCAGAGTAGTATATATTAATTATATATTACTCGTAAGAAATTATATAGAATCCTTACAACATTTTATGGAATTGTTGAACAAGATATTCTCCTTGAAAGACGTAGGTGAAGCATCCTATATTATATGGATCATTATCACACATGATAGATCTAATATATTTCTATGACTAAGTCATGTTATAAATGATGACTAGATACTAAAGTGGTTTAGTATAGAAAAATCCAATAGGTTATTGGTTATAATGTCACAGGGTATATATCATTCCATCAAAATTCATCCATAGAAAAAGGGAAAATAAATAGAATTAATAAGATCCCATATGATTCAGTGATGTGATCTATCAATTATTCCATATTATGTATGAGGCTTAACACTTATTATTCTATGAGAATAGTAGATAGATATCATGAAGATCCATGTGAACAAAATTGAACTAATATTAAGACTATTCGTATGTATAAATGTAAATCTAAGGAAATCTTTTAGTGTATGGAGGAGATGAAGAGGAAGCCATCATGGGATATATAGATGATAGTTTTCAGATAGATCAAGAGGATCAAATATCTCATTATATATATATATATATATATATTCTATATCAATGGAGGATATTTTATCTAGTGTATCTCTAAGAATCTGGTTGTTTCTTATTCTTCAGTAGAGTCTTGGTATATTTCAGCTTCCAATGTATCCAATGAAGTATTTTGGATTTGAAATTTTTACTAATATCACAAAGCGGTACCTAGAAGTAATGAGAAAATTATATTTTACCCTGATTACACTATAGTTGAGGCTCTCTCGAAAAATAAAATTTCACTCTAAATGAAAAGGCACATACATGTAACATTTCATATATTGAGTGATTTTTCTAAATTAGGTGAAGCTTCAATGACCAAAGAATTTGTGGCAGAAAACATTGAAGACCCCTTGACCGAGGCTTTATCTCATTTGAGGCATAAGCATCATGTGATATCTAGTAGACTTATAATTATTTTTAGTTGGCTAGAAGTGAAATTAGGAGTACATTGGTGTTGTTCCCTAGATCCAAGATCTTTGGTACTTGATTACATATTATTCATTATTAATTAAGTTTTCTTATCAAATTATTATGTTTTGTCTATATGACATTTTTATATTATAATGTCCAAATAATATATGTTTCAATGAAAGGTCATATCAATTCGAAATTATTATGTGAATCTAGAGGTTCCAAAATATTTTTATTGAATCTTTTTCTATGTAGGGATGATATTGTCTATAGGGTTATAGAAAATACCGAATATTTGGGGTAGTAGGCTCGTAAGATATTGAAATAACTTATAATGGTTTTCTCCCTTGGTAATATAAAAAATAATAGGTTGTGAGAACAATCCCATAAAATAGGATGTATACATACCACATGACATTTGATGTTCCTAAATGCAGACATATGTATTGATTCATGAAATTCAAGATTATCATTAGTGGATTACATGAAATGCATATGTAGATGTGTTGACAGAAACTTTGATGACAAAATTTCATGAACATGTAGGATCCTTTGTGTACATCATGAATGATATTGCATTAATATATAATGTTAGAAAGGATTTATCCATTATATCTCTTGATTAAATTTTATATATCATGTCATTTTATGTAATAGAATTGCCTATATAAGTAAATGGAAAGTGTGTTCTTTTGGAGAGGCCAATTTTAAAAATTCAATGAAAGATACATTAATAATATAGGTTGATATCACTGACATGAATCCTAATTGATTTAATATATCATGATAAAATTATAATATAACAAAGTACGCATTCATGGGTGGTTTTATTTCATTATGACATTAACTAATTTTTTCTATAGTAGAATTGATATGTTTCTAGATGCTGAACTTGTAATTTAAGTGGTATTCATAATACCACTATGAAATAGACCTATAGGATTACATACTAACTATATCTACAATATCAATTATATTGAAGTAATAAATTTCATAGGTAATTATAAATCATATTTATTTGGGTTTGGATGATCATCATAATTTAATCCCAGGTTATTCAAATGAATAATTGAGTTAAAAGATAATAAAAAATAGTTATCATGACTGATAAAATTAATATTTATTATATTTGTCCCAGAATAATGAAATTATATATATTTAATTAAATATTCATTATTTAGGATTGATAATTATCGATGAGGGGAAGTGGACAGAGCATAATGGTTTGTTTAAAATGGTATAAATGATATTTATTTATACTCTTAAAACATATCACATTTGATGAAATTGATAATAATATTATTATTATTAATAGAAATGTGGTCAAATAAGAATATTAAATCTGGTATGGATTTATTGTTCAATTTTCTAACTCAAAACGTACTACAATAAATATCTAATTATATCACATTCCAAATTAGAGTTTTTAGTTTGCACAATGGATATGGAGAGAGACTAGATCAACCCCTACTATTAATTATCTCCTCCTATTTTATGTCTTAGAGAGAAAAATAATATCTCTTCTTTCATCAAGAAGAATCTACTATGATCAATAAAAAACAAAGTAATCAATCACGATTTTCCATACTAGAACCTAATGATTATATATTGCCATTTAGAGATTTTGGTACACATTTTGACCACCACTAGAGTTAATTTTCACTTTATTACTACAATGAAATGATGGTGTGATGATATTTATTCCATCCTATCATTAATGGAATTATACTCTCACGTTAATGGTGATTCTGAATTTTGTCCTAAATTAATTAAAAATTTCCTATGATGATCCTTCTTTTCTGGTATCATAATTTTAATATAGTTTATTAATTTAATTTTATTCAATTGAAATGATTTTATGATAATAAATATTAAAAATTACATGTGATTTATGAAAAAAATATGTGTTGGTTATACCTTTAATGGATACTTCTATTTTTCCTGGAAAATGCCCTAATCCACCCCTAATGATACAACCTAGACTTTCTAGGCCCCCTGAAAGGATGTACATAACCTATTTCTAATAGTGTTTCTGACCTATCCCTCCCAAACAACTATAATTGGTTCTACTTGTGACTAATACTTCTATTACTACTACTACTACTATATGGTTCCACCAGTTTAATGTTTCCCTAATCCATAGATCATTTCCTGCATTATGACCAAGTGGTATAGTTTAACAATGTCCCTTGTGTCCCCTTAGCATATGGATGGACATAATGATCAGTAGCCTGAATGCCCAAATAAATTTCCTAAAATCCCAAATAGGGTGAATAATAATGATTCTATAGTTCTTTATACAAAACTATAATTTCTTTAGTACTATTATAAATCCTGGTAAATTCATTCCCATCTAGATTTGAACCATATATTTATGTAGGATTACATAGATACTTTTCCACTCAGGTAATCCTCTTCCCCCCACCCCAAGATCACTAAATGTATCTCCATAAAAGGATGTATGTATCATTACTTATCATTTTAGTGATGATTAAGGTTTTATCACCGTTTTTTGGTTACTACTAATAAAAATCATTCTGTCTTTTAAAAAGATCCTTAATGGTCACACTACACCTATTTGATGTTCAAGATATCATGAGAATCAATGTTTTTTACAACATATGTGGAATATTTTTTGATGAATCATCCCTAAAAAATAAATTTATTATATTTATAACCATTTAAAGGATTTATTAACTGATCTTTCATGAGTTTTTTTACTAATTGTTTTCTTTGTTTTCCGAAATATGATGTAAATATGATCCTTGATTATCTATATATATAATTGTTTATATATCTATGTATATATACAATTATATATTGAACATGGGAGTAATTATATACCTAATAATATTGGTTGTAATTAACATTGTTTCTTATATTATATATATATATATATACATACATACATATACATATATAAAAATATATAAATGTTTGCATGTGTGTGTTAATAGGGACTGGATTAGTGGTTCACCCCTTGTTTCCCTCAAAGGAATGTATGGGAGGTCTAGGTTTTGTGTCACCTTAGAAAATCCAATGGAATAATAGTGGAAATATATCAAAGGAGAGAAAATCTTAGGGTGATAAATGTTAAATTATATATAATTTCTATTATGTCCACATAAGAACTCATAGTTGTGTACCGTGAAATTAGAGGACTTTGGCCAGCTTTATACAACTAGGATACTTGCTACAAATGCTTATATTCTAGATAAAAAACTTCTATCATGTAGATTGAGTTAAATATCTAGAGGAGAGATTTCTTGTAGTGGTCATATTTATTTTTAAAATATATATATGTGTGTGTGTGTTCCATATATTTATATATATGTAAATTTATATATATTTTTTTGGTGTATTTATTATCTCTGTGTGTTTAGAAATTTATATATATATATATAATAACATTTTCATAATAATAATTATATTCAATGAATTTATATGCATTTATTATATACTTTATTAAAGCATGTTTCATAATTTTTAAGCATTCTTTTCAATCATATTCTTAAATTTGTAGTCTATACATTAAAAATTTTCTATCTCTCTACATATAAATTTTTGTACTTATATATTTATATGCTTACGCATACAGAAAAATAATTATATATTCAAACAAAAATTATAACTTATTGAAATATATATATATGGTTATATATAAATTGAATGTATATATTAAAATTTTATTATATCTATATATTTTACAATGTATTGTAAAAAATTAGTTAAAAATCTATTATTTTATAAACATTATAATTTTATATTTTTATTTTTTGTTAAATATATTATTATTAAACCAAATATGATGAAAAAAATAAAACATTTATGGATATATTTTTTATGATAAAGGATTATTAGGATGGGGTTAAAGAGTTAATCATGTTTGTTATAGAGTGTGAAAATGACCAATCTAAAATCATTTTCCAGGTTCATGTTGTTGTTATTGAATATGATTTTTTTTCATTTTAGTTTGATGAACCATTTAAATATATTAGAATATAAAAAATGTATAAATGATACACTAAACACGAGGAAATACTATTTCTAACTAATGTGTGGGATACGACTACAATTTATGGATCATATGATTCATGTACTACTAAAAACAATAATAGGGATCACATTGAAGAAATTACAATGGAAATTGAACATGAACTTTATGATTGTACACATATGATTTTGATGTTAAATATTTTTGTAAATATACCAATATATAGAGTTTGTACTAAATATAAAACCTTTATATTGTTTTGAAGCTATATAATTTGGAATGGGACAATGGAATGAGCAACACCAGTATTATGGAACAACATACTGTCTTAAATGATATGTTTACAGAATATAATGATATTTATTGTTTAATATATGATGATAAATGAATTTCATATTCAATGGATATGATATTTGAAAGAATACTTGTCTGTACAAATGAAATTATTCACAAGGGATAACGTTGAGGCCAGTCATCCAACTCAAAGTCTTACCATTCATGCGGCAATCAATTTTTTTTATAATTTTTTTGTAAATGTGTATCAAACAACAACTGATATGGTTCTTGTAATTAAGTTCTCTTGGATGAAATTTATTATTATTTATGTCTATCATAACCCACTCATTTCATTGTTGTTAGAGTTATAGTGTTTAATGTGTAGGGTGATATTATATACAATAGGCAACATAGAAAAGATCACATGAGAGTAGTGAATTGTGTATCTCATGATCTAATTATTCAATTTCCATTTCCGCTGGATGATTATGGTGTTTTCATGATCAAACATATTATTGGAACTTCCACAGTATGGTCTTTTATTCTTATAAAGATATATGAGGATAATGAGGTATTTCCTTGTGATTATATTTTAGATGAAAATAGATTTTCAAATTAAATAAAGTAGGTTTGAACTGAGGTATGTTGTTATATTAACTGAAACTAAGAGATAAATAGAAAATATACTTGATACAATATAAATGATTAACTAATTGATTGAAAGGAACTTCTATGAGTACCTTTACCACACCAATTTCAATGTATAGTTTTTTAACATTCCATGTTTAAAAGAATACAATGTTCCAAGATAAAATTATATTATTTATTGAATATGAAGAACATATATATTGATAGTCCATTACTAGAATTGTTGTTTTTGAAAATTTAAATTAAATTATAAAAATCAATTATTGGGAGATTCAGTTTTGAATGTATACATGTGGTATTTTTATGAAAAAAGTTGAAAAAATACATTGTGTTAGAATTTATTCCAGCATCATGGATAGGTGGTTTCATATAATGTTTTTTTTATTTTTATTTTTTTATTTTATATAGATCATGAAGAGGTAATTTATTAACTACTCATTTAAATAGTTTTATTTTCATTATATTTTTGATTTTCAGAGAGAAACATTATAAATGGAAAGTTTCTATCTTATTAATCATAAGAATAAATATATGATGATTTGGTTTTAAAAATAGATTGTATAGTAATATTGTGGATGTTATAATAGAGGCCCATTTTGTTTAAAAAATTGTTCATTTATAGTATTTATGATCATTTCTATAATGCGGTAAATATTTTACTAAATATTTCTATAGTAGGATAAAAAATGGACGTTTAAAAATAAAAATTCATATACAAGGATTTTCGAGAAGAATGTTCCTTTGAAATTAAAGGTTATATATTATAACACTATAATTATACCAAATATCCTATATGTTAGTCCGTATTATCCATTGGGGTGACACCTTGAATAAGAAATAGTGGTATTAAGAATGAAAATGTTTATATGGAAATGTGATCATACTAAAAAGATAAGATTAGAAACGAATCTTTTGAAGAGATAATGTGAGTTCCTGTGGTGGATGAGAAGATGAGTAAGGTAAGATTGAGATTTTTTTGACATATTTAAATATAATTAGAGTGGATTTAAGGATTCCCGACCTATATATACTATATTATTATAACATGTTGGAACACTAAGATGAATAATTCATTTTTTATGTGTAGTAATTAACAACACATTAATCTGATACATGGTGTCTATGGCATGGATAAAAGTTTGTATTTTCATTAAAAATTGAAATTTTAGTTAAAAACATGAATTACATAATCAAAACTATGGAAAAACACACTGACCATCTTAAAACTTTAACAAAAATGTTATTAATTTTTTTGATTGGTGGAAATGAAAATCACTTCAATCTGACACAGGATATGTCCAGTATGACTACAAGTGGATGTTTTCAAGGTAAATGTGACATGTTCGATCAAAATACAAGTTACAAAATAATAAAAAATAAAACACACTTATATTATTTTGATACATAAAGAAAAATATTATTAATTAATTTAAAATATTTAGGAATTAACCATAATTCAATCCAACACATAATGTGGTCGTTATGATTAAAAGTGAATATTTTCTTATTAATATGAAATTTTATTTCAAAACATTTGACACATTATGAAAACCAATAAAACATGATCATATTACATTAATAAATTATGATAATTACTAATATTTCCTTTTTATCATATAGTAATTAACCTCACATAAATCTAACATAGGTTTTGGATGATAAGACTAAAAGTGCATGTTTTTAATAAAAAAGTGAAATTTTGGTTCAAAATGACTTCCATGTAATATTATAGCCCTTATATTAAGGTGTATATTATTTAATGTTCGGCCAAAATACATTATTATTAGTTAATGAAATTTATCTCGAGTCTATGAGGGTTATTGGGCATATCATGGGGTTTCGGGACATCAAAATGGGAAAAATGTGTTCATCCAGTCTATGTTTCATGGTAGGCTCTATGTTTGTGCTAAACATGAACCATAATCAGGAAACCCTAAAGATGGTTGTTAATGGTTATAAAACCATGATCCATAGCCCAAAACCCATGGGTCCAAGCCTCCCCCTAAGATAGAGGATGACACATGACCACCACACATTTTTTTAAACAATGAGGGTGCCCTAGTCAGACCGTGTGGCATGTCCCCATCATGGAAAGAGGGTGTCACGCGATTGGAAAATAGATTAGACAACAATGTGTTCAATCCATGACTCTCTTAAAAAATGGGTAAATTCACACACCCCTAGGATTTAATGATTCTCTTCCAATGTTTTCAAAATTTATTCCTACAACAGTAGGGGTCACAAACATAAAGATCTTTCCTCTTATTAGCATCATCGTCCTTTGATATTGGGTTGGATAAAGTGCCTTTGGTTGAAAATTGAATCTCTGGGTGAGTTTACCACTCCTATTTCTCCTATTTTTTGGAATATACATGGTGGGATGTATTCTATCCTTATGAATCCTAAAAACCATTGTATTTTTTAGGTGTTCATCATTTAGGTGTTAACGATCATTTTAGTTATAATTATGAACTGTAGTTTGACAAGTGAGAATCTATGAGCTTTAGTTAGGTTGTCTACAAGTTACATCCCATAGTCTTGATGTGTATTCAAGTTTATGTGGTTTTTCTTTTGTGTCATTGTCATATGCATTTGAGTCCTTGGTAGTAAATGGTAAATTGTGGGATTAAATTATGTCTTCGACTCCTATTGATCCTCATTGGATCCTTGGGGGATGATTATACCTGGATTATCATAACCTATGGTGTGTTTCACTCCCTTCAATAAGATAGGTGTGTTCTTAACCAATGTTCTAAAGGTATTGTGGGATGCAACCATTATGACTTTTTTCAAATGGTTATTGTGGAAAAAAGGAGTGATTGACTTAACATGAATGAGTTAAATGGGGTGTGTCTTGTAAATGGGTAGAATTGGTAAATGGATTAAGAGGCATATCCAATTGGAAAATGAATTAAAATCTATAAAAAATGGTTGTAATTCTTCTTGAATAGTGAAATGTGTTAACTATGAGGATTGAGAACATATTTAACGTAATGAACCATGGAAATGTGATAAAAAAGGATTGTCACCTGTTATATAGTTTTTTTATACAAAAGGGTCACTAAAGTTGACCTTTATAAATTTGACTGATAGTTGGTTAGTCTTTTGGAATGATGCCCCTCTCCCTTTGGTGGGCTATAAAGATTCTCCAGGTGCTTTGATGCATCATAGATTCATAGGATGGACCGGTGCTACTCGTATCATGGGTATGGACATGGTGTTCCATATCATTATTGGGATGGTCAGAAAATGACTTTTGAATCCTGATAGGATACATTTATTGGTAATCCTTGTATGTAGACCAGTGAGACCTATCTCAAATGGTTCAGATGACTAGCATTGGTCGAATCAGGTCAAATGGATATCGGTATAACTTTGAATTGAGAAAAAAGGTTGTTAATTATAATATTGTTAAATAATGAATCTAATTGTATCTATTGTTTTTTAATATTTAATTTACCTCCAAATATACTATATAAGACGAGATGTTATTTTATATATCATTAATGGTGGTATAAAAATTTTTACTCACGCCTTTCTCAAGAAGTTGTGGGGTACCCAGGTAGATTTCATCGTTCCATGTTAGGATACTAGAAAAGGCCCAATGTGTGATGGATGATTTGGTGGTTCATGATAGACTATGGATGGGGAAACAAGACTGACTTCAATTCCTATTATTTTATATTTCAATATATCTTTATTTTTGATTTAGATTGACACTTGATACAATTATAGAATGACATGCTTATTGTATGGTTGTGGGAATGTGCCTGATTTTAGGGAATTGAATATATGATTCATTTTAGTTGTTTTTAATCATTTAGTTATCGTTATATTTATTCATTATATTGTGTTACTTGGGTAAATAGGGTATAGTTTCCACACATACATTATTATACCCATGTTGTTAGTCAAAAACCTCTTGCATGTGGGGAGGCACACTTAAGTCCATGTACCAAACCAGCACAGGGCATCAATTTATGGGAACTCAGGATGAGGAATTTAAAAATAGAATGATTGAATTTTTATTTTTTGTGGATTTACTATTTGGTAATATTAGACATAGGGATAGGTTATGTTGGGGCTTATAAATGATAATATTCATCAGAGTATCTGACACATATGTGCGGGAAACCATATAACCAAGGTTTGGATTATTGTTCATGATGTTTTCTTATTATAGTTAGATGTTATTTCATGTTGGGTGACACACTTTTTGTGTGATGTTAATGTTTTCTAATAATTTTGTTGTGGGTCGAAATTGAACAAGATTTGAATGTGTATAAATAATTTTACAAACATAGGGATATATGTGACATGTATCATGTTCGTAACACACTGAAAAGGTGGTTATGCTTATGTTATGGAATTTGAAAATGAATTTTGGCCATTATTGTTTTTTTAAGGATTTCATGCTTAATAATGATGGTGAAATTGTTTCAATTTGAATGATGATAAAATAAAATGTTCATTATGGTTCATAGGAGAAAAGAATGAGTTTCTAATGTTTATTGTTTTAATTTAATGAATGTGAAATTAGTATCTAATGAAAATCTTGTAATTATGTCAATTTAGTTGTCCATGTGTTATCCATGGACTTGGATAGGTATGGTTGAGTATAGTGATAATGTTGTGGTGGTATCCATTAGTAGTGTGTGTACGGGGAGACCTCGTTTTGGCTAGTGATGAAACCCACTACTCTAATGCATAGTTGTGAAATTGATATGTCATGTGTTCTAAGGGATGTGTTTGTTTTTATATAGGTATTCCACCATGATAACTCATACCAATTAAGATATGGGAGGACATCACTAAGAATGCTCCTCTAGTTATGGGATAAGGTCCAATGTTGGTGCTAGATAATATGTGGAAGAGTAGTTACTTAATATTTTTTGTTGTTTTATGCAATTTATAGAGAGAGCCCTTGGGAAGTCTACATTAATAATGTTTGATCTAACTAGTGAGTTTCAACAACATTACCCTCCTACTTTTTCTATATAGGGTGGACCTTAGGTAGTAGAGTTTCGGATTGAATATCTCCAGATGATGCTGGAAAACATGGATATTCATATTTTTTAGATAGTTAGTCTAGAAGTCTATATGTTATGAGGACAAGGAAATAACATGTGTGATATTTAGTCTTGGTATGATGATGTAGAGGGAATGACATGGAATGAATTCCATGATATTTTTTTGATGAAAGTTTACCATGAAACATTAAGGAAATGGAGTGATGAATAGTTCATGTGGTTTACTGAAGAGATTATCTCTATGATGATTTATAGTGGCCACTTTATAGACTTGAATCATTTTTAGTGATGTTGATATGAGATGAGGTCGTAAAAATTAGATTTCTTTAGGATGGGAATTGATGTGGGATCCAGTAATAGATAAATATAGCTCAGTTGAGGGGGTTTGTTGAGGCAATGGATCTGGCTCTCATTTATAATGGGAACATAAAAGATGATTCTATTGGTGGTAATATAGTTTTAGTTTGGTGATATGGTGGAACGTATTTTCATATTGGGAAGATTCATTATAAAAACTTTCACCAGAGTGATGGCAGATAGAGTTTCCAAGAGAAATGATCTATCTCATAGGACATTTTTGGAGTGATCTTCTACTAGTGTGGTAGAACGGGCCACATGTGTGGTCAATTTTCATGACCACCAGTGTAATTTCGAGCATATGGGGACATGGGTCACCTGAATAGGTTCCATCGGAACCCACGATAGTGGTAAATGATGAGGGACCAAGGCTGATGCTGACCACCAGCAGAGAGTTAGCTACCCCATATCCATTGTATAGTTGGACTTCCAACAACCTTATGAGTTGGGGTGGGGGATGTGGTACATTAGGGAAAGATCATCCTTATTAGAAAATAATTATAACACATGGGACATAGATTGTATCATAGGGAATGGATACATGACAACTTCATGCACTTCAGCATACTTTGGATGGCATTGAGGTTGGACCACTAACTGTTTGTGGTATGATTATTATAGATTTTACAATTTATATTTCTATATTTCATATAGTTTATTTAAATTGTTTTACATATATATGGTTTATAAATATTTTTGGACTATAAGTTGAATATATCAGTGGGTTTATGTAAATTCACAGATTATTATGGATGCGATCGGAGGGTATTCGACAATGTAATGATTGTTGCCATGAGATTTGTCAGTACCATTTCCTTTGTGATTTGTTTTTTCTTTGGATGATTGGTTTTGATATGATTATAGAAATATATTGGTTATGTTTATATCAAGTACACATTTATTGTTACCTCTTAAGGGTAACATACATTTCTATGAATGGAGACACATATGTTCACTATGGGTAATGACATATGTTGGAAATCCATGTTGGTTCAGTTCATCAACAACTGGGTGAGCTCACAGCCTCAGCTGTGATTATTTTTATTTATGAAGGAGCGGAGTTGCACGGCGTCCATCTAGTGGTAGATCTTTTCAAGGATGTGTTTCATGAATACATTTTTGGGATGCCTCTTAAGTGAGAGGTTCATTTCATGATTGATCTCATGCCTAGTGCTGATCTAGTTTATGTTTAATCTTATATAATAACTCTAGATAAATATAAATAACATATGATGTAAATGGTAGAATTATAGGATAAGGGATTTCTCCATCTGAGTACATCATAATGGTTTTCTCTAATTTTATTTTTTTAATAATTTGTATGGAATTTTTTGGTAGTGTGTCGATCAATGGAAATCAAATAAGATGAACATGAAGAAAAAATATCCACTTCTATGTATTGATAATATTTTTATCCAACATATGGGTGAAAATGTTCTACCATAATTGATTTCATGTCACGGTATCATTAGACAAGGGTGGCACCATATAATATACCATGAACTGCTTCTAAAAGGAGTTATGATCTATATGATATCATTGTTATGTCATTTGATTACGTAAAAATCCTTTTATGATTCTGGATTTGGTGAACCGAATATTCCACCCATACCTAGAACAGTTTGAGATTGATTTTTTGGATGAAATCGTAGTGTACTCTTAAGAATCAAAACAATCATACCCAATATCTTTAAATGTTCTAGATAACATTGAGATAGTTTAATCCATACAAAAACCCATCTATGTTTCATTTTTGTATCAATGGGATGCATTTCATGGGTCACGTTATCTCAATGGAAGGTGTGTTAGTAGACCCATAGAACGATCGGGTATTTTTTTCTTGAGAAAATCTCACAAATGTTTTTTGTATCCAAATATTTCTACATTCGGTGGTTTATTTTGGAAGTATTGTCAAGATATTTTTTATCTTGGACATGACACTCTCTGGATTTAACAAGAAGGGTATATGTTTTTGAGTTGTTTGAGGCATGTGGGAATCATTTCTAGAAGCTAAATAAGCATTTGACCATAATACTAATTCTGATATTACCCGAACTAGGTATAGAGTATATCGTGCTTTGTGATGCTTCTTGTATTGTAATTGGGGTAGTCTTTATATATGAAGCATGAGTTATGTTGTATAGATCATAATATTTTAGGTAATATAAATTAAATATTTCTCCACATGATCTTGAGTTGGCCATAGTGGTTTATGAATTGATGTGCTAGTGTCAATATCGTTTGAGGGAGAAGTTTTTGATTTATATTGAATATAAGATCCTTAAATACAACTTTTCCTAGTGTGACATGAACCTATTAAAATAGAGATGGGTTGATTACATGTAGTATTTTTACTATGAGCTATATTATACACTAGGAAAGGTAAAGAGTGTTGCTGATGTTTTTATTCAAATTACATAGACTCAGGTGGTTCATGAGTTTAGTTTAGAGTGGAATTTTATGGATTTGTTTTCTAATATATATATATATATATATATATGCGTTGATGACGAGCATGATTTGATGACACTTATGTCATCTTCAGTCAATCCCATTCTACTAAACTCGATAAAGATGATACATTATGAGGACTCAAATTTTTTGGATTTGAGGGATATTTTTTTACATTGGTTTCCACCTTCTGATTGGACTACTAAAGATAACAAGATTATTTATGTTTTTATAGCCAAATAGTTGTTCCAATTTATATGTGGGAAGATAATATGTGTCAGATTCATGATTTAATAAAGATAGTGCACCTTGGTTTGACCAAGATGTACCATGATCAATAAAGATAGTATTGGAGGCTTTGGATGAAAAAGGATATCAAATTATTTTAATGTCCTTATATGGATGCTGGCCTATAAATGATGAGGATCAGTAGGTCATAGGTATTTTACATCCATTTCCCATTCGAGAGTGGAAGTGGGATGATGTTACCATGGTATTTTTGGTGGTTCATCAAATGATTCCTTTGAAGAATGATTTGATTCGGGAGATTCTGGACTGGTTAACTAAGGTTATACATTTCCTTCCAGTTTGGGGTAATTTTACCATTGACCAGTTAGGGTATTTATATGTATGAGTGATAGTACATCTATATTGGCTTCCAAAAACCATATCATTGTATCATGATCCACATTTTACTTCATGATTATAGAAAAGGTTGCAATATGTTTTTGGTACTTAAGGGATTTTTTGTACATATTTTCACCCATAGACTGATAAGAAATCAGAGTATATGAGCCAAGAACTAGAGGACATGTTGATGGAATGCATCCCCAATTTTGGTGGAAAATGTGAGAAAAAATATATCGCTCGTTGAGTTCACCTATAATAGCAATTACCAGGTGAATATTAAGATGGAATTATACGAGGTACACTATAGTACACCAGGCATATCTCCAATATGTTGGATAGAAGAACGAGAATCAGAGTTAGTGGTACTGATTCATATACATAATAAATTTGAGTATGTTCAGTTTATCCAAAATTGCTTCAATAGATCACATAGTATCCCCAAGTCCTATGTCGTTCAATTTTTTCATCCACATGATATTGAAGTGGGGGATAATATGTATCTTATACTACAACCATGGATGGGTCACCATTGAATTTGAATATAGAGAATGTTTTCACCTAGGTATGTGGGGGAATTTGAGAACCAATTGATGATTAGTATAATGTCATATCAATTGTCTCATCCAAAGCAGCATGGTGGTATACACATTGTTTTTCTTATGTCACAAATTCAGAAGTATCACCCCAACCCCTCTTATGTGATTTATCTTGATAATGTTGTTATTGAGGATGATAAATCCTTTGAGGAGAATCTTATTTTTTGTGGACTATAGTATGAAAATTCATCAAGGGAAGACCATAAAATCAGATGGTATAATTTTGTAGTATGGTCGTGTTCAGGGGGAAACTTGGGAGAGGAAAGCTAAGATACATTACTTGTGGATTGATCTTTTTTTTCATGGATATTTAGTGTTTCTTTGGATTTTATATCTTGTAAAATATGTTATAAGGTAGGAAGTTTGTATGATTATAACCCATAGAACAGGGTATATTCTATTTAAATTTTAATTAAACTCCCTTATTGTTTTTTAATGATATGTATATCGAGTCTATGAGGGGTATTTGGTGTTCTCTAGGGGTTTCCAAAATTAAAAGAGGGAAATGTGTCCATCCTATATATGATTATTGATACTAACATGGTTAGTATTAACAGTGTTCCTTAACTATATGGCCTCATTGAGGGATGTCGAGTTTCCTACCATTGAAAAAAGGAGGCCAAAAAACCACCACACATTTTTTCAAACTGTGCGGAAAGATTGATAATACAATGCATCCTAGCCATATCTTGGATAGAGGGAACCAAAAAATTTGTGAATTTTTTTACAAACGATTTAGTAAAATTGTGTGCCTATTAAAACATGGGTAAATTCCCACTTCCCCCTTGAGATTTACGTTTTCTCAACCAATTTTCCCCACAATTTCTCATCCAGCTGATAGGGTCAAAAACCACATGCTCTCCCCTCTTCTGAGTATCATTATCTTTCGATCTTGGATTATTTGAAGTAATATTGATTGAATATTAAATCTCCAAGTGAGTTTAAAATTCATGTTTCATCTATTTCATGGTATAAAATGGTGGGTTGATTTCTATACTTCATAATCCTAAAAATTAGTTTTTTAAGGAGTTATTCGTTTAGGTGTTTGGGTTCATTTTAGTTTGAATCGAGGGGTATAGTTGGATAGATGAACATCTATGAGAATGTGTTAGTTGGTATAAATGGTATATCCCCTAGTATTGATATTTATTCATGTGTATGTGGTGTTTCTTTTGTGACATTTTTCTATGCATTTTATTCCTAGGTAGGAACTGATAATTTAGATGTCTAAATGATGTTTTGTACTCCTCCCAATCCATGCTGGATATATAAGGATAATTATTCTAGGCCTATAGTCACCCATGGGGTGTTCATATCTCTTGAACATGAGAGTTGAGTTGTTAAATAATATTTTAAAGGATTTTTTTGTTGAAACTTATTTAAATTATGTAAATTGGGTAGTATGGAAGAAATGACTGATTGACTTAACATGATTTATTTAAATTAGTTATGTTTTATAAATGAGTAAATTTGAGAAATTTTTAAAGATTCATATCCATGTGGTTAAATGGATTAAAAGGGGTGGAAATGGTTCTAATTATTCTTGAATGGTCATATTGGATAACTATAGGAATTGATAACAAATTAAATATAATGAACAATGGAAATGTGATAAATTAAGTGGTACACCTATGATATCATCTTTTGATAAAAGGATCATTGACGTTGACCTAAAAAATGTGAGTAATATTTTCTTTTGATATTGGAAGGATGCACATGTCTCTTGGGAGGGAGAAACTAATCTTCCAGGTCTCATAATGAATCATAGTTTTGAATGATGGATTGATTCTCATGACTCCAAGGGTATGTAAGTGGCACTCCATATCATGGTTGGGATGGTGTGACATTGAGTTCTAAATCCCAGTTGGATACTTGGACTGATGCTCCTTTTATTTTTTCCAACGGACCCTATAAAATTTTGTTCAAGCGACCAAAATGGTTTAAATAAGGTTTGATGGATACGGGTTCCACTTATGATTGACAACAAAGGTGGATAATTTAAATATTTTTAAATAGTGTATCTTGGTTTATCTATTATTGTTTATTTTTTACTGTACCTATGAATAAAGTATATCATAATGGATATTATGGTAGAAACCATTGGTGGTATCCTACTGAGTTGTACTCACGCCCTTCATAGGCCACCATTAGGTACTCGAGAATGAATCATTGTTACAAACCATGATAAGTGAAAAGTCCCTCTATGATATGACTGATTTGGTAAATTAGGATGAAGCATCGATGAGGGAACTAGACTGTGGTTGGGTCCATTTTATGGTTACATCATTTTGACTTTATTTTGGTATCATTTTGACACTTGAAACTATTATAGAATGGAATGGTGAATTTATGGTTTTATGTATGTAACCTATTTTAAAAAATTGATTATATGATTCTTCGTTTTTGATTTTTATCATTTAGTTATTTCTATATTGATTTACACTATTTTATTACTCAAATAAAGAGGTTATATCCTCCCAATATACTTTACTAGACCCTTGCAATTATTCAAAATCCACTGGAAAATGGGGAGACATTCCTAAGGTCACATAAAAAAATAACTTGATGAGCCAATTTAATGTTACCAAGCTTAGGGTGTTGTGAATCACATGCTCAAAACTAACAAAACATTATTATATTGTTCTCATACATTAATATTATGATATATAAATCGTTTTTGAAGATTATGAATTTTCGTGAAATTAATCTGAGACATATTGTAGATATTTTGAATTATTCTGAAGGTTTTAATGGAAAAGACACATTTCGGTAAAAATAGATTGTCACATGATCAAAATGAGAAAAAAATTTTGGGTTTCCTTGATTGTCTTGATTTTCACGCCCATGGATTATGGTATGTGTTATTATGAACCTTGAGATGGTTTTATTTTGTTTGGGATGTGTCAGATGGTTCTCAAAACCTTTAAATAAGGTGTTTTTGTGAATTTTATGGTGCAACATGAGATGAACCACACTCTGGTCCCTAACATGTTTCACATAGAGATATCCGGTGTAAAATTGAAATATCAACATGCCAAGGTTGGGAATTTTTTAGATTGGGTGGTGTGGGAATTATCCATTTTGACCATGAAAAATATTTCCTCCCTAAGCTATGGGGTAGGGTGTGTTAGGTTTAAAATGGATGTTTTCCCCCTAAATCATTGTATGATCCATGGTGAGTCTCCTTGTAATGGTGTGATAAAAAACACCATAGTTGTTGGGGACACCTCCACATCATGGTTTCAGTTGTTTTTTATTTTTAAAATCACTGAATCAGACTCATGGACATCTAAAGATTTTAAACATGATGATTATTATGGTGTGTGGTATTTATTGGTGGGTTTTAAGTCATATTTCACATGTATTATTCTCCAGAAAATATTTTCATTGTAACTTTATAAGATTTTATGGTCTCATGTTATTCTAGTGCGAGATATAGATGACATATATTTTTTCAAAATAATTCCTTATACGATCTCCCAATTTTAGATTTTTTCTAATAAACTTATTTTCAATTCTTTAAAACTAGAGAACAAATCGTTACCTTTATCTTGATAATCCCAATTGGTTTTTGGAAACACCATGTGTTTAAGGATGGTGGTCTGGTGATGTCCCCTGAAATATTTCTGTTTTATCCTGTATATGTGATATACATCCTACTGATAAAATGTGTTCACGGTCCTTAATATTTGTTAATTGAATTTTTCCTAAAATTATTTATCTTAGAACATCCCAACGACATCAATAAATCTATAGGTGTGTAAACATGGGGAGAAAGGTGCAAAAACCTATGAAAATTAAAAAGGAATTAAAGAGGTGACTCTAAGATAAACTTGGACTACCCAATGGCTAGTGGAACATTCCATGATTCATGTAAAGTAAAATTAATTCAGTATTTTCATTTAAATTAACAATTGTTAACCCTTACTGTATTATTAATAATTAATTCATGGACATGGAATTGAGGGAAATGATTTTGTTAATAGAATGATGACCTGTAGGGAATTCAGTTAAATGGTATAATTTATTATTATTGTTTGGGGGCCTTGATTTTATATAATTGATTTGTTATAACCTTGATGTGATTAATTTATGGGTGCCTTCATATTATACCAAGGATTTGGTATAAATTTATTAGGATTGTTATTATTATTTGGGAAACTTTATGTGATTATAATAAATTGGTATTCTCATGTTCTAAAAGTTATTTTTGGGGACCTTGATGTGATTCCAAGTGTCTTATATGATTTTCTTGTGATTATTATTGTTGGGGAATATTTATTATATTCCAATTATATTGTGTGACTATATAATTTTAAAATGGACTATGTTATTCTTCATAGAGACATCTGTCACTAGTTGTAGAAGGTATGGTTGACCTTAGGTGCCAATCTGGACCTAAGGATTAATGATATATCTATTTTTATATGACATGTTATTTTTTTAAATTCAAATTTGTATACACATAAATCAGGTTGGATATTATTTAGAAACCATTTTTGGTTTCCTAATGAGTTTTAATCACAGCCTTCTAGGGTATCCATTGGTACCCATCCAGATTTATTGGTTTCAAGCCAAGGTAAGGTCAGGGACCCCGTTTTTTCTGGTTGATCAGGTGAGTAGTGATTGGAGAAGAAAATATGGGACCAGGAATTGAATCTAAACTTGTTTTGATAATATTTCTATGGGGTTTATTGTGTGATTTTACTGGCTTCCTATATGCCTTTATTTTTTCAACATTGTTATACATTTCATATTATTTGGAACATTATTTAGTGTTTACTTATGATGGTATGTGATCAGTGGAGTTGATTTTATTTATATTTTTTATTATTAATTTGGTCAATGGGTATATCCACCCCAAGAGAATATCATAGTCCATTGATTTTTATTAGTATCCTCTAGAATATAGGGAGGCGTAGTGAATTCCATATAGAAACTGGATAGGTTACTTATGATTGAATCGATTCAGTGATATTAAAAAATTATATTTGGTGAAATCATTTTCTGAATTACAATTTGTCCATGGTGGACATGTGATAGGATGATATCATTAAATGGTATAAAACTGATGTATGGGAGTAGTTACCCCATGTACATAGAAATTCCATGTTACTAAGTGTGGTATTTCCGTTTTGGATTTCATTGTTACCATTGATTGATTTCACATTGAGTGATGCACTTGATTTTAGAGAGTTGTTATTAATTGTAAAATTCCACACATGGGTCTATATGGAACAAAGTTTAGTATGAATACATCATTATAGGAATAAAGGGGTTTCACCTTATTTTGTTTTTATATATGATAAGTAGCTAAATAAATGTGATTCCCTATTAACTAATAAAATATGAAATATAAGAAGCATAATGTTATTATTGAATTAACTTCCATTCTATGTAATGTTCTAATTTTATTATAATTTGGTAAAAGGAATGTGTTTTCAAGGTAGTGTAGTTCCTCCATGATTATTTCTATTAGTATTACGAGAGGGTGTAAATGAGTATTCTCCATTAGATTTTATAAAAAACCCTCTAGTGACTTAAGAAAATACAACAGATAACAAAATCCATGTTATCTTATTATGAGTTATACAGTAGATAGAAAGAGTGCACACGTGGATTGATCCAACTATATCAATCCTTACAAAATAGTTTCAACTAAAATTCCCACCAACCATCGTATGGGAAGGCAGGGTCCCAGGACATTGGAGTTTGGTGTGGTATTACTACCCAAGTGTCCAACATCATATTGGATGATAAAATAGAATAGTAGGATGTGTACCCTTTAATTTTCAACTTGTTTTGAGATATTTTCCTGAATGGATTCATAGGATTGTCAAATGAAATGGATTTAGAGTTCACCATAGTCATCATTTAGGGAGTAGACCAAATTTCTATTCATCTATATCCAATGGACCACATAAAGCTTCATGAATTGAAGGTTTATTTAGAAGACTTGGAGGGAAATATGTTTATCTGGATAATGTCTCCACCATTGGGTTCTCTAATTTTATTCACCATAAATACCAACAATTTCTCGATGTTGTGAAGGCATTTTCAACGTTACAACCCTGTGATTGTCAAAAATTAATACCCAGTTTCATGTATAGATGATCTACTTGATCAACTTAGAGGACCCTATGTGTTTCAATGATTTAATTGAGATCAGGTTATCAATTGATGATGGTATTGAATTATGACATACCATATACATACTTTATGAATATAATTGTTCTATATGTGTATTTTTTTTCATGTTGTTGGTCATGAAGAATGAACTAGCTGCATTCATGGGCTTGATGAACTAATTTTTCATCTGTTCCTAGAAAAATTTTCAATAACTTTTTTGATGATATAATCATATAATATAATTCTATTGAAGTGAATTCATGGAATCTATATGTTTTTTTGGGAACCTTAAAATATCACAGCTAATGTGACATGATGTTGAGGTGTCACTTCTAGAGAAACAAGGTACAATGATGGTGCATGTCATATCTAAATATGGATTTTTCTTGCACCCCAAAAATATATGTGTAGCAGTTTCATTAGAGTATCCCATGAATGTTTTTTAGATTCATAATTTACTAGTTTTGGATGGACACCATACGAGGATTATGCATGAATACTCATCCATGCAAGTTCCAATGATAAATCTAAACAAGAAACATGTGGCATTAATTTGGTCTGATTTCTATTATAATTTCATTTAAACGTTGAAGAAATGGTTGAATTCAACACCAATTCCGATCTTTCCTAATCCATAAAAGAAACATACCTCACATTTTTAAATTATTGGAGTTGGGGTAGGAGTATTATTGATGAAATATGGTCATGTTGTCTCTAATGGATCTTGTAATCTAATTCCACATGGGTGAAACTATCTGAGAACTAATTTTGAATTAGTAGTTGTGGTGTATGCTATGAAATTTCATTATTTATTGGGTAAGTGGTTCGTCAAATATATGGATCATAAGATCATGAAATAAATTTTCTTATAGAATTATTTAAATATTTTTTAGTGACGATGGGTAGAGTACCCATAGCCCTTTAATTTTTATTTACCATATTACCATTGTAATGGAAATGTCATTGTTAATGCATTGAGTTGGACAACTATAACACAGATTGTTCAGGTGTTTATGCATGTCCACTAGATAATGGATCTTTTATGAAGATGCATCTATATTTAATTGAATTTCACAATCAAACTACTCTTAAATTTTTATCTTTTAAATATTTTCTTATTACCTAGATAAAATGAAGACAATTTTTGGACCCAAAGTTCTTATCCCTGAGGGATAGTTTATATAGTGGGGATTTTCCCCAGAATGGACGATCAATGAAAACTATGTTCATCATATCCATGGTTGAACATTATTTACTATGTATGTGAGTATGGAATTTTTTAGGGAATTTCATTCTTGAAAGTGTTTATCAGGCCTAGGTTTGACTAAGCTGTGTCAAGGCATTCACCGGAATTACATAAGGACTGGATAATGATGCATGTTTCATGACTTGTGTTATGAGGAACCACATACAAGCATGATAAGGATAAGAACTACTGGATCACTGGTCTTCCACAATCGTTTCTAATACCTTAGTTAAAATGGGGTGATATCACTATGAAATTCGTGACTATTCTTCTAAGGACACCCTAAAGGAATAACGTTGTGTTGGTTTTACCTGATAAATTGACTAAGGTATGTCATTTCATACCATTTTAGGACATGTTAACTGTGGATGATCTAGGAATTAATTCCATTTGGTATATAGTGAGTCTGCATGGGTGACCATATAGTATAGTTTTAGATTTGGATGATTTTATTATCTCACAATTCTGGTAGGAATTACATAATGTTCTTGGTGTACATATATACTTGAATATTTCATATCATACAATGGTAGTTGGAAAACATAATCATGCCATTATATTCTGAAGGAAATGATGATTTCATATGTCATGGATTTTGGGGGCTCATAGGAGGACCAATTAGTTTTATCCTAGTTTACCTCCAATAATAGAATACATAATTCAATTCAGATGGCTCTGTTTGAGGCTCGGTATGGTCGGTCATGTCATTCTCTATTTTGGAGGACCAATTCAAGATATTCTGAATAATAAGTGGGGGATTGAATCAGTGTTATAAATATTTTAAAAATTTATAAATTTAATCCTTTTTACCTCTTAGACTTGTTAAGATATTTATTCTCTTATTATATTTTCCTTATCATATATAAGCATATGAAGGTCGGTAAATGATGGTACATGATATTTTTATAAGGGTTACTACTCAATATGAGTAGTTATTATTATTTTTATATGATAATGATTAATAAAAAAATCTACACTATAATTAGATACCAAATATAGTGGTGTGGAAAATAAAACAACCCTTTGGTAAGTTTGAGTCCCTACACTTTTAGAGGGTGGGTAGAGAAAGTCATATTACATGTATTAGAGAAAACTTCATACTAATTTTATCTTATCACTGGTTCTTTATAATAGATTTTAATATAGTCTTCACCTTATTTTTAAGGTAATTTGTAACACCAAAAATATTCCACTAGATGTTACTTCTCTTAGATGTCACAGTGCTTCATTGTTCTTTTCTTTCCACTATTCTTACTTTCATATCATCATATAAGTAACTCTTCTTATTCAAAAAGAGAATTAAATGAAAGATTCACTTCATTTTATACCCAAATATTGTATATCCCATTATTTCTTCTTCTTTCCCTGATTTATCTTATACCAAATGACAATAAAAACTCTATCTGGTATGACATTGAACCATTCATCACTATTATTTCTTAAATAATAATCAATTAATAAATGAAACAAACTATTTCTATTATTCAATCTCAACGATATGGATATTACTATAGACTTAAATCTCCTAATTCATTGATTCCCAGTATCAAAAAAAATTGAATTGGTTCTTCCCTATTCATTAGGTTTTGATAGTTATTTTTTCAAATGAATCACACTACACATTCAATATTATTTTATGCAATACTAAACATTCACAATATTAAATCCATGTTCTAATAAATAAATTCTTACACTTATTATTTATATATTATTTAAATTTATTATAAAATTATTCTTCACTAGCTTCCTACTATTCCTCATTTATTCTTGTATATGCATTTGTTAGGTTCCCATCAATATGTTAAACATGGTTACATGTGCATGGGATAATACATTTAACACCCTTCATGTTATTGTGTCTATGTACAACACATATTGTGTTCTCTTCCATTTTTAATAATAGTGTATGCAAAAAATATCCTTCATGAAACACCTAATGTTTTTTCAAACCTTATTCTTTACACAACTAATGATTTTATTTGCATTATCGCTTATTTTAAAAATATAATTTTATTTTTGGAATAATTCCTCACATAAACTCAAGTGTGTAGTATCTAAATTATAAGTGATTCAAAAAACATAGTGGTTATAATGATGTATTTATTATCATGTTTCTGTTACCCATGGAGTTTCATGCAACCATGGATGAGCCTCACATAATTATGTACACCGAAGATGGATCCTTGAATTCGATGTGACCTAATAGGTCCATGGTTCTTCTTCATGTAAGATTTCTTAGTTTTTACACTTTAAAAAAATCACAAAGATCTCCTATTTTTTATACTGGGTGGGTAAAAGTAACTTTCTCTAATTCATTTAAATGGAATATAAAGGAGACACTATTTTCAAAAAATCATTACTTTTCAGATAAAAACATGATTAGTAGCGACATATCTTAGCCATTGATTCCCCCCTTTTATAGGTGAGTTCCACCACCCAATTTTTCTTCCTTCACCGCCTAATAATCCCATAAAATATTTCGTGTCAATAAATATTTTTTAATTCTTGAATATCTCAACAAAATTATTCTTTGAACATGGGTTACGTGTACCTAAAAATAATAGTTTCATTTTGTATGTAGATTCTTATTGTTTTTCATGTTTGGACTCACATTCATACAACAAATGTCACATATCACATCCCAAATTCCATAAATCTTATGAACACATTTATATTTCACTATAATATCTTATTTCATCTTAGTCAAATCTCTACTATTCAAATAGTTTCTTTCATGAAAGAATTATCACTTTTTTATCCCCAGAATTCATCCATTAATGATCATATTTTTAGTTGCCTAATTCACAAATATGGACAAATTCATGTCCAACAAATACCTAACGTAGTCAAGGTAGTGTTTCTAAAAGGTGGAAAACAATCTAGGGATTTGATCATAAATATTACAATATTTGATCGGGTAGCTAATGCTATATTCATTTATTTTAAGACATGGGAATATTTTAGTTCACATAATCAATGCCACATTAGACATTCAATCAATCAAGTGATTATTAATAAATTATTATGTTCCTACAAAATTCTTGATATTGCATCAGGGGTCGTCACCTGGAACACCTTTCACACATGCCCACACAAAGTCATGTCACACTTACAGTATCCAACCGAGAACCTCAATACATGCACCATGTGAACCAATCTGTGTGATCCCTATGGACAATATGCTCTCCCTCACTCCTACTATCATGGACCTAATAATTGACCTACCTCCAATGTGGTCGACCCCTAATCTGACATGTAGTTGAGGTGGGTCCATTGTGGGATTATCATTGGCCATATTTTTTTAGTACACATCAACAAAAAAAGTTATCCAATATTCATATAATTATAAATCTACCCAATATACTTCTTCACATATCCTTCAAGAGAAACATATAATATTTTTTTTTCTTAACCATCATGAATATTTGAAAAATAATGTCTTAATCATTTAAAAAAAACATTATCATGGTTTTCATCAAAACTCCTCATAAAATAATTAAATATTGTATGATATTATTCTATATCCTTTTCTCAAATAATATGTCACTAATAGAACAAGTAATTAAAATAAATAAACGTCAAAAATATTAATAATTTAAATCAATATATTTAAAATATAATCTTTAAGATAATAATACTTGAGTAAAATATTTCTTCATCATCCATTCATCCAAGATACAATAAATTTTTTATTATGTTTAGATATCGTGGATGTTTTAGCATAACATCCGGAAATATATATATTTATAAATTATTCAACATATTCACATAAATAAAATATATTTCCAGTTCCCTAATCACATCTTACATCTATTAAAACCCATTGAAAAAATACAACTCATACATAAAGTGGTCTGCTCAATCTTTCTCAATTTATTTTTGGGAAATACATTCAATGTTTCTTAAAAATCAATATTTCAATATACGAATCTCTCCCCTTTACATTTACAAACATTAATTTAAATTAATATTCCTATTATTGAAAATAATTAAAATTCCCATGTGAAGATTTGATTATTACATTCTGGAATAAATGTTTCATCCACAATTTCATAGTGATTCTATGTGAATCAGGCTCGATGTAGAAGAAATGGGGATTTGTTTTATAAATAAATTAGTCCCTTACCAAATGATCATGAAACATCATGGAATGAGAACTCTTAATATTTTCTTAAAGAGTTATCCACTTTTATTCTAGTATGAACATAAAAAATGTGGTACGATTCATAACAATAAAACTAAAACTCATTAACTCACATTAACAAATAGATTAAAATTATTCATTTGTAACAAGCTAGATAAGAGACCTTAGAAAACTTTCATAATTCATGTTTTCTTATGTCATAGATAGATTGGATTAATCCCCATTTGTGTTATGTTTGTTATTTTTTAAAAATAAATATTAAGAAGAATCATTCCTTTACTAATGTAATGATCTTTAAATAATTTCCAAAATAATATGATTTGTATAAAACAATAATTTCCGGAATCTTTTTCAACTTTCATAATTTGTCTCCCCCAAAAGGGAAACACTCCTCAGAATCATAATAATGGTCAATATCTTTATTAATGCATTTGAAAAAGTTTAAATATAGAAAATACACTAAAATTTATCTTCAATGCGTGGACGACCAGATTTGAAACTTCCCAAAAATTCACCCTGGATGATATTCTTCAATAATATTTTTTTAGGATACAAAATATAATATCAATCCAAGATGGTGTCTCTTTCTCCTTATCATCTATTATATGGAAACAAATTCACATACATCATCATATGTGACTATATATCCTATTTTTTGTTTAATACCAATTGAGAAATCCTATAAGGGTGATGAAGTTTTTATCTATGCTGTCAAAAACTGACCACACTGACTACTTCATTGGTTTTCCCCCTTGGTACATTATTTACTATCGATTTATTACATTATAAGCACAAATAAAACAACAAAATTATTTAGTGAATTAGGTGGATCTTTGTTAATTATGAATTTGAATAGTACATTTGGGATAGTTTTCTCAACCATGTTACCCCATTTCTCTATTATTTATTCTTTAATATCAAAACATAAAGTTATATTGGGGATTCATGGATCATATCTATTATTTAATTTATTTGGGTGTGAAAATTCTCTCTTCAACAGATTTTAAGTCTCATGTATAGTGTAACATTCATCTTCTTAATAAATTTTTTTCCGTAAAATTATTACATAATAACAATTATGAGTGTTTATAGCCATGTCTCACCCCACACATAGAACTTCAGCTTCATATGGAATAATTTCATTCTCCATTCACACTAGAAATTTCTTGTGTTTCTCCCTTTATCCTAATTCTTTCCAAATATTCTGTAGAGATAACTTACATAACAGTAGGATCTTTCATTGAACGTTTGGATATTCCACATAACTTATTATTAGTGTCATCCTTATTGTTAGTTATTTTTGGATGATGAACTTTTCTTAACCTTTTTGGATTTAGAATCCATGGAATTATTACCATTCCAACTGGAAATATTATTGAGATGATTTTTGTTAAAACGTTATTCTTCTTACTTCGAAATAATAATTAATTATTTTAGTCAACTTATATGAATTTATTTTCTTATCATCTATAGATACATTTTGATATAATCATGTACCAATATTTTGAGCACCACCATTACATACATCATATATATTTTCATGTATTCATATGTTTTTTTCAATATACAAATTTCTTTTAACATGTGGATGTTCATTCTTCATATCTTAATTTCTCCCCCTTGATATGGACTTCCTTTATATGTTTCTATTTTGACAATTATACCAATAATTTAATGGAAAATTATCGAAACAATAGAAACGCAAACAATCAACCAAAAACCATGAAATTATAAGTTATTAGTATGATGGTTTCTGTTTTTCTTCATAACTTTTTGTGCTCCTCATGGGGAACCCTCTTCTACACACTTTTCATATCAACTGTAATCATGTTTGTAGGTTTCTAATCATATTTCATCATCCATACTTGTACATATTTTAGCATCCTACCTTCATTGTTCATGATAACATATTTAGAATCATTATTACATAATAGTATGTATGGAACCTCATTCTTCATATATTCTTGAGATAGATCATTGAGTGAAGTCATGATATTCATATCACATGTTGGAGGTTTTTAATAGTAGATTATTCTAATTAGTATTGAATATCAACAATAAATTTCTATTCATTTTGAAAAGATTCCATGTGTCTTCTCAAGATTTTCCAACTTAACCTCTAATTCTAGACAACTGATATTTAGGTTGTTATTCTGATATTAAATCAAAATCATCTCCTCTTCAAAAACAATCTTTATTCATTAAACATCCAGTTTATGTAGCTTCAAATTGTTTTTCTAAAAATATTCAATTTCATTGATATTCTTTAATTTTAAATAAAATTGAAACTCCTTGAAATGAATAATATTATACTAAATTCCTTCAATATAATCGATATTTACATTCATTTTCTTTCTAAAATCCTTTTCAATATCAACATCACTGAGCCTATAATATTCAAACATGTAGGGAAATTATTTCTATCTCCATTATTTCTGCTCAAAATTCACTATACTATTTTAATAGATTTATATATTATAGAAATTTATCATATAAAGACATATCCATTAAATCTGAATTATCCAAAATCTTGGTGACCTCTTACTATATGATTTTAAATTTCCCATATTTAATAGGGACTAATTGTTTGGTAAAACTTTACATCATATCCTTTAATGAATAAATTGAAAATTTAACTAACATGTTATCACTCCCACTTGTTCTCAGACTATATCTAGGACTTTTTTTATAAGAACTAACATGTAAATATTGATAACTTGAATTTATTCATCCAATGGAAGTAGAGATACTATTTTCCTTATCCATAGTGGAAATATGATTCACATAATCTTCACATTACTAGTATTATGTATCATCTTTCATAAAATTTAATGGATAATCATATAATTCCCCTTATTTAGATATGAGGGATCCCTTATTTAGCTTCATTTTCATTATCTTTCTCATGAGCATCATTGTCTTGGTGATAATAAAATTATTCCTAGAGATAAATTAAGCTTCACCAAAACTAAACTTTATTGTTAATAAAAGAAAGAAACTCAAATATTCATAAGATAATAAGAAAAATATTTAGAGTCTATTAGAATTGATATTTTCTTTGATTCAAATTGATATGAACACTTCATGATAGAGTTAATACTGAGAGGGTTGAAACACTATTGGTAATTTTTCTCCTTTTATATATTTTATACCTTTTACCTCTTAGACCATTTGGATATTGATTCTACTATTCTATTTTCCTTATCATATGTAACTATATAATATTAGGTAAAATATAAAATGATACTTTTACAAGTTTCCCACTCAATTAGAGTATCTAATCTTTTACACCTATGGTGATAATTAATGCATAGATTCTCCACTATAATAAAATACCAAATAATGTTGAATTTAATGAAAAAATCCTTATCAATGTGTGAGTTGTTATACATTAAGAGGTGTGATTAAAATAATCATCTTACGTAAATTGGTAAAAACCTATACAAGCATACAAATCCTTATTGGTTAATTATAATTCATATAAATATAGTCTTCACTTTCTTTTATGTTACTTTTGAACACCAAAAGTATAACACATGATTAGATATCTATTATATTTCATAATTCTACTTTTTTCTTAACTTCCCACTAATATTACTTGGAAAACCATTTAAGTAACTCTTCTTTTTCTTCATAGTAGAAAACTAAAATTTTCAATTCTTATTTCATACAGAGATTATTTACATGATTATTTATTCTTCTTCAAATTGATCATCTAATTAAAAATGATAAGAAAAAATACATTCGGTAACTGACTACAATTTTATTTACTATTAATTTCCTAATAATTATAAACTGACATCTAAAAAACTTCTTCTCTTATTCACTCTCAATGATTTGAATATTACCGTTAGCTGAAATTTCATACTTCATCGAAACTAAATACCAAAAACTATTATTGTGTAGTGAAGTATATGTTTATTTAACTAAATCACAATCCACTATCAATATTATTTTATTTAAGATTTTCTTTGTAGAATATCATATTAATCATTTTACAAATCAAATATTATCCTTGTTATTTTATGTTCTATTTCAATATTTTCTCAGTTACTTATTCACTACCTCACATTTATTCCATGTGTATACTTGTATATAAACAAGTTCTATTCTCTTAAATCTATTACACATGGTTACAACTTCATATGATCTTACATGTAATACTATTCACATTTTTTTTCTATTAATATCACTTACTGCATTATATTCCTCCTCACACAAGTGTGTATGCATAACATATCTTCATAAAATAACTAATAGTTGAAAACCAATATTATTAGAATAAGTAATCATACTTAGTGTATGAGTTATTATTTATGAAAGACAATTTTCTTCAAGGAATTATTCTTCATGAAATATTAATTTTATAATATCTTGGTTTTGAGTTCTTTTCCAAACCCAACGTTTGTAGTGAAGTAGTTCTTATTGTATTTTTTATCCAATTATTTTTATGTAACCTAATATAAACATCACATTTTATTATTCATTGAATATGTATCCTTAAATTCTTCATGACCTAAGAGGATCATGGTTCTGATTAATAAAAGAGTTCATAGTTATTCTTCATTATTAAAATCAGTGGGTTGTAATCTCCTCTTCATAAATTTTTGTGGCATATAGTGCCTCCTAATTCATTATATAAAAGGAATATCATAGATACACTATTTTCTGAAAAATTAGATTTTAATGATAAATATGTGAGTGGACAACAAATATCGTGGTCTTAGATGTTCTTTATTTATAGTTGATTTCCACCACCTTAGCATTTTTCTGTCTCATATGTGTGGTTTACTTGATTCTGATGATCAAGTCGTGTATGTATAAGAATATAATTCTTTATTCGTTAGTTTGGGATCATGTGCATGTAACAGAAATAATGTGTCACATATCATACTCCCTCATTTCACTAAAATAAGTATTGAACTATAATATCTTGTGTAACATTGGTCGAAGATCTATCTTTAAAACAGTATATTTCATGAAAAATATAGATTTCATGAAAGATTTCTCATCATGTTAATCCCAAAAATTCATCCATTCAAAGTCATGTTGTTAGTCATATTATCACTAGATATGGAAGACATTGAGGCCTATAAATACCTCACATGTACATGGTAGGGTTTTCGTAAGGTAGAATATGATCAAAGGTGGTGATCATATATCCAAGATCATTTGATTGAGTGGTCACCATTATATCTATATATTTTAAGAAAAAATTCTAATTTTCATGAATTTGTTATCCCACATAATAATTTTTATCTGTAATGCATTTCATAATAAATTATTCTATTCTCACAGCATTAACAAGTTGGCATTTTATTTTATCTCTCATTACACCTTTTAAACACTTCCTCAATGGGTCATGCCATAGTTTTGTAGTCCACTAGAACACTTCCATGAACATTTCATGTGATCCATGAACACCCACCAATCCACTCATTGTGGGTGTTATGTTCTCCCTCACTCATGCCTTCCCTGTACTACTTAGTCGATCTGCCTCCCAAGTGTTTAATAGATGCTCCCACATGTAGTTGATATACTTATATTGTGGGTTTATTATTAGACATATTTTTTAGAAAAAAATAAATAAAAAGAGTTATCAAATATAATTATAATTCTCAAACCACTAAAAATTATTCTTCATACATCCTTCCTAAAAATTGTTTAATATATTTTACTTTTTCATTTATATCAATAATCACCAAAAAATAATGTCTCAATACTAATGAAAATAAATATTTTTATGGATTTCATCAAAAATTCTCATAAATAATGAAATATTTCATCTTATGCTTCTACTTACTTATTAAAAAAATGTTTCACCATTTAAATAATTCTTTGGCATGAATAACCCTTCAAAAATCATCACAATTAAAATAAAATTCATCAACATATTGATATCAATGAAATATATATCTACTTCATTAACCACCATTGTAAATCAATAAAAACCATTGAAAACAAATAAAACTAACAATCAAAGTGGGATCTTCACTATTGTTATTGTTGGATGATGGAGAGGCAATTCATGTAGGTAAATGAATAATGAAGGAAAAATTAGAGCATACTAATTTTATTAGTAAGATGTTATATACATAACAATGTGAGAAAAAGTTTTATAATTATCATCGATAGTGATATTTAGTTTTTATTGTTGGAAAATATGTATTTCTATAGGTGTCTCTATGATTGAGACACCATCATATTCAGAATTAGGAATTGTTGGTTCTCTAGTACATTAGGTTAATCCAAAATTATAGAGATGATCATTGTGGTGTCTTATATATTGGCCCATAGACAATGTTTTGAATCCATACATGACAATTTTTATGTGTCGTATCATTTACAATTTCACCCTAACCCATCAAATGTTTTCTAAATTTATTAAATTAATTTTGAAAGAAATTAACTTTTTGGTATGAATTTAGTTTATAAAATGGATAAGAGACAAAAGACTCTATATAAGAAGAATATTCCTCAAGTAATAGTGTTACGGTAGCACACACATATTAGGTAGGAGACATGTGAGTGAGAGAAATATATATGGGATCATTGGTATGATTTATTCACAACTGATTCTTAGTGATGATCATAATTACTTCTTAAGAAAAAAATGTTATGTGGTGGGGAGATTTCAAAATCCCTAAGTAAACATATATATATTTTTAGCAATATGATGGTTTATTTTTTTTTGAAAATTTTAATATTATTCTCGAGGAAATTAAATCGGGTTTTGGATTTTTATGGTGTAACATAGGTTGGCCCATGATATGTTCATATCCAGGTTTAACCAAGAGACTGTACGTGTCAAATGGGAAGATGAACATGCCTGGTTTGGGAATGGTCATGAAAGTGGTGCATGGTAAGTATGCCTATTGAACATAACCTAGATTACCTCATCATGTTGTTATAAAAGGCCCAATAGGTCTAAAATAAAATTATTTTTTCTCTACATTTTGTTCGTTCAATGTTTCCAGACTCCTAGACATAGTGTGATCAAAACCACCACCATTGGTGGTGGACACCTCTACATTGTGTTGTCAGTAGATTCAAATTTTTGAAATGGATGAATCAACTGACTAGTTTTTCAAGGAGGTTATGATTTTTTATTAGTGTGTTTTTTGGTCTTTATTGTAGATTTTAAATGAATCCAAGATTCTTATTCTTCTATATAACCCTTTTTTATTCCTCCTTTTTGAGATTCAGTGAAATCATATGGTTCTAGTATGAGATCTAGATGATATGTCTTAATTAGAATGACTACTTTAGATGATCTCAATCACACATATCTATTTTGGTTATGTTTTTAATGTACAATCAGACAAAAGGATCCTGAATTCTCTTTATATTTTGGATGTCATTCAGTTGTTGTAAACTACCAATTTTTAGGTAAGTTGTATTAGGATATACCTTTTAGTTTTTTTTTGTTTTCTTCTGTGTTTGTGATCTGCAACAAATAAAAATAATTTTTGATTGTCCCTCACCATTTTAATTAAATATTTATAATAAATTAAATTTTTTATACCTTCCAATAAACCATGGGAGGTCCATTCGAACAAATATATTAAGATATAGGGCACTGATTATATTTCCCCAACCAATGAAAAATAACAGGGAATTAATGTGGAGACTCTGTGGGAACCATGGAGTACCCAATGTGTGTTTTACCTTACCAAAATTATTTTAAAATACTTAAACATCAAGAGTTTTATTGGAATAAATCATTTTTAACACATAGTGAATTTTAAATGTCAAATTCATGGCCATAGAATTTGAGTAAATGATTTGGTTAATAAAATTTTAGAATGGGGAAAAGTTAGTTAAAAGGTATTATTCATTATTATTATTGGGGGATTTGATGTTATTTCAAGGATCTATTATTCTCATTATGTAATTATTTTTAGTGACCTTGATGTGATTCTAAGGATATAGTATTTTTTGTTTCGATTAATATTTTTGGGGGACCTTACCACATTTTCATGGATCTGGTATGCCTAAATTTTGATTACTATTTTTGGGGGACCCTGAAATGAGTATAAGGATATTGTATTCTAATGTTGTGGTTGTTATTATTAGGGTACCTTGATGTGATTATAATGATTTTTTGTTCTTGAATATTTGTAAACTGGAATATCATGTCGTGGAATGAAACATTCATAATTGTATAAAGTAGGCATGGTTGACCCCATGTGCTATGCAGGACCTGATGGTCGAAAAAATATTTTTTTATAATTGTTATATCTCACTACAGTCCCTTAATTTCACATATTTATATACACCAGTCAGACTAGATATGATTCTGACACAATTGGTGTTGGCCTGCTGAGTTTTTTTCACACCATTTTTTATATGCCTTTGGTACATGAGTAGATTTCATAATTGTTGGTTAATGTAAGGATAAGTATCATATTTTGAATGGTTGACTGGGTTTTAGTATTGGATCATGGAAAGTGGGACTAGGCATGGCCCTGAACAAGTTGGATTTTTGGGGATTTTTTTGGTTTCCTGTATGACGTTATTTATTTTATCCTGGAAATACATTTTTAATTACATGTAACTTTATATGTTATATATTAATGATTCTATGTTATGGATGTTATTGATTTGATTTTTAATTTTCTTTTTACTCTTAGTAGAGAGTATAATCTTTCCAAGATATCCTCTTAGAACCTCACTACTAGTCTACAACCTCTATCATACACGGGGGTGTGCTTGAGTCCATGTATCAAATTGATTTGGATAAATATGAGTAAACCAAGTTAGGAATGTTACCTTGATAATTTCAAAAAATATTAATAATTAATTTTTGAGGTGTAGGAAATAATATATTTTCACTCTAACACATCTTGTGTGTTGTTTGACTAAAAGAAAATGTTTTCAGTTTCAAAGTTGTTTTATAGTTCAAAACATTCATAATAAACTGAAAACCATGGAAACAAACTTGGGATATCATGATAATTTAGGGAAAAAATAAATAATTCATTTTTTATGTGTAGAAACTAACTTTACATCAATCAAATTTATAGTGGATCATTTATGAATAAAAGTTAATATTTTTATTTAAAAGTGATATTTAAGATTAAAACATGCATCATATGATAAAAAGTGTACAAACATGATCAAATTTTATTTATTATTTAAGATAAAGATATATAATTAATTTTTTTTATAAAATAATAAATCTCATGTCAATAAACATAGGTTATGGATAGTATGTTTAAATGTACATGTTTTCATTTTAAGAGTGAAATTTTATATCAAAACATGCATCACATAATCAAAATAATGAAAATAAATTTAGATTGTAATAATACATTACAAAAAATATCTGTCACTGATTTGTGAAGTAAAGTAATTAACCACATTCCACTTTGATCCTTGGTGTTTTCATTAAGTCTAAAAGTCAGTTTTTTTATTTAAAAGTGACATCTTAGTTCAAAATGCATGTCACCGACTCAATACTGAGTAAAAATTATCAGATTTTCTTAATAATTTTGGATAAGGATTTGTAATTCATTTTTTATGTGTAGTAATTAACCTAATGTCAATCTCACTCATGGTGTGGCTAGTATGACTGAATGTACATCACATACTCAAAACAAAGCAGACACTCTATGAGTGTTGTATTTCATTTTAATATGTTTTATTGAAATATTATGTCATCCTTTTTATCTATGTATTATGTTTTATCATTCATGTTATAGTGTTAATTTTTTTATTTAGTCATTATAATATTTTATTTATGTTTTTTATGTATTACTATAATAAGGATTTTTTTTATTATAGGTACCATCTTCTTTTCAATGAATTTGAGGTGGCGTGTATGACAACTGGCACTGATATTGATCCCTATTTGAAGGGGGATAAAAAAATTAGAATATAGGGCCACCAAGACAATTATAGGATAAATATTATTTGAGCTGGTTGGAAGTTTTAATTATTTTGAAACATATTATTCATATAAATGTAATTATAATATATTGAATTGTTTGTAATTGTTTTTGTAATTATAATTTATAGTAATATAATCTTATTTTAAATATATTTTTAATTTCTTTATTTTTTTGTTACCTTATGATGTTCATGTAAGATAACACTATTGTAACGGATAAATTATATCAGTGTTTGGAATGGCACTAATAAAAGCTCCCAAATTTTACCAGAATTGGAAACATCATCACTTATTTAGCAATGATATTGAAAAAATCATTCACCTATAAATATTGCGGAAAATATTTACATTCAACGCTTTATAAAATTAGTTTTGAAAATCAAAACACACTTCCTTATATGTGTTATTTTAATAAATTTATACTTCCCAAGTGTTTGGAATTCATTTTTAGAAAATATATATTCTAATGGATTCTGAAAACCTTTTACATCAAATAGAAGTTTGTTATTGTTTTTTTAAAGAATCAAATCTGGAAGAGTCACAAAAATAAGATTTACTTGTACTTTATACAACTGATGGATGATTTCAAAGAT
Source organism: Viscum album (assembly GCA_963277665.1). NCBI lineage: Eukaryota > Viridiplantae > Streptophyta > Magnoliopsida > Santalales > Viscaceae > Viscum > Viscum album. Next base: position 47,356,451 of record OY728162.1, read on the forward strand.
AATAAAATTATGAAATAAAAATTTCAGAGATTAGTATAACAAATTCCTACCATACGAAGTTATATACAGTCCAATAGATGAACCAAATCAAGAAAAAGTAGACATTATTTTCAGATTATATATTACGAAGGCCTTCCAGATGAATCTTATAAATTATTTCAAATGAAGAAACATTATTACACTGGATGAAAATATTAAAACATTGTAATTTTACTTCATCCAAATCAACCATCAGAGGAAGAAGTTGTACTGAACCATTTCATGTTAAGATGAGTTCATCTGATGTCCTTGCAACCGACTCTAATGAATGTGGAATGTAAAAATTGTATAAATATATATGAATGGAAGAAAAATTCTTATAGTGGGAATATTTTGCATAAATAATAATTTATATTTATGAGGAAGAGTTTGTAACATCTTATTTTGAGTTAAAGATCCACTTTATCTTTATAGACTTTTTAATTAATTCATTAATATGTTAGGGTTTTTTTAAATTCCTTATATTTTCTATGTTTTTAATTTTCTTCTGGTCTAGTATTTATTTAGGGATTATAAGTATAGGAATATATAGGTGTCTGAACCAATGTGATTGAGGGTTCCTGAGTAAATGGAAATAAAAGATTTTCTAATCTTTGAATTGAGGGATTAAATTCTTAAGGAAGATACACCATTACGGTTTGGTGAAAACCCTAGATTACCTATTTATTAGTTTTAGAGTTTAAAAACATTTAAAGTCATATTTTGGATAGTATTTTATAAATTCTTTATATTTTTTCTTAATAAAATGTTAATTTTGTTTTAATTTTTTTACAAGATTCTATTTTTATTTTTCATACATTAATTAATGTTTCATTTTTTATAAACATCTCTTAAATCTAATAATATAAAGTATCAATACAAAATTTTGTCTCAATGGATTATTACAATCTATATTGAATATTTTTTTGAGATACCTTCAAAAATATGTTAAGTGATGTTTTTATTTTATAAACTAATATTCAATCCACCAATATTAAGAAAATTCACTCTTATGATAATATACATGGTATCATAGGTGGTTTTTGAATTTATAATCTTTTTTATAATATTTACTACACTAACATATGTGTATTTGTTAAAAATAAAAGCGTGATATATTGTAAAATCAGAAATATCCATTCTAGAATACCCCCAATCATTTATGGTTCTAATTTGGAATATTATAGAGTTAAAATGAAATAATTATTTATAAATACTGTAGATTTCAACATTTTCATTATGACTAGAAATTATGATATATCATATTAGTATATTACAAGATTCCCTCAAGAAGAAATATTGGAATATTAACTAAATTATAAAGTTATAAATACTTTGTTATGATCTATGAGAAGAAGTTTATATAGTAAAATTTCATCATGTGTAACTGCTAATAATATTTTTAATAAATTAGAAGATAATCACTTTAGAACTACTAAAGTTATATAATCAAGAAGACATATTCTCATAGATTATTATCTAACAATTTATTTTCTACTTGGATAATTTGATAGAAAGATTTAACGAAGGATTATGAAAACTATGAATACTCCATTATACCATGGAGTTAAATATTTTATAGATGAATATTTGGTTGGAAATATAATATAAATTATAAATAATTAGTGGAAATCTAATAGGAAAACTCTTGATGATATGAAGAACCTCACAAAGTCTTACTTAGATGATCTTATTGGTACTCTCATGAAATATGAGGGATGATTAAGGAGGTATTCTAAAAAAGCTAAAATAATAATGGATTTCCATTTACCTCTATATCAATAGTAGTTAAAATGTTTTTTTATATGAAAATAATTTTAAATATTCTAAGAAGTGGAAAATAAAACTAGAGACAAAAAGTGGTTCTTTAGAACATAGTGAGAATAAAATTGCTAATATTTTAAAGATAATGAATAAGATATTTGGCCTGAAATACTTCCATTACAAATACAAGAAAAATTACAATGGTAAAAATTAGAAGAATTATCATTTTGAGGTGATTTTATATGAATGAGAGAATCATGGTAAAATTAGGACTCATTATCCTATGTTTAAGAAAATTTATAATAAAGAAATAAATTATAAGATTCTTTGTAACTATAATTGTCAGTAAACCATGAAATTATTTAAAATATGTAAGTCTAGTGGTGGACATACTTCAAAAAACATTCTTTCATATGACAGTCATCATCAAAAGTTCATGGGATTTTATCATGGTATTCCAAAGAAAAATGAATGATGCATGGTTAAGGTATCTATTAGATCCACTAAAAATATAAATTTCAATGAAAATTATCCGGATTCTGTTGATGAAGTTAATTATACTTATTCTTTAGAATAAATATAATCTAAATCTCAAGGTGATGTAACTTTACCAAGATTTCAATATATTTCTATATTCTCTACATTTTTGGAAAAAAATAATTTTTTTAAAAATAATATAGACACAAGGAAAACATTTCCAAAAAAAATTCAAGAACTTCTATAGATACTTAATCTATTTTAAATTTTAGATTAAAATTATCAAATAAATAGAATTATAATACATCAAAGGAGGACTAGTATTTATTTAAAAAAATTAAATTCGGATATATTTAGTCTAAAAATACATATTATCATATTTTAATTCTTGGTTATAAATGTTTGAAAAACCTTATAGGCAAAAAAATCATTATTGAAATTCTATTGGGTGTGGTTTTTCTCAAGAAAATCCCCATTTCAAACCAATTACATTGTTCCTAAATGTGTACCGTTTGTACAAAATTTCAAAGTGGTGGAAATTGGATAAATAGATGTTATTTAAATAAAATTAAATATTATTATTTTCATAAATCTTACAGTATTATGGATTTGATTTCCATACATGAAATAAAACTAGTAAAATGTGGATTATAAATATTATTTTTTCAAATAATGTTTGTGCTAAGAAATTTTTTCTTCAAAAACCCCAATTTCGTAATTTAATTAAAATAATAAGAGTACCAAAAAAATATTATTTAATATATTTATAGTGTATTTTCCCAGCACATGACTGTAAATAATAAATTATTTCAAGAAGATTCACAAGATGAAATGTGGATAAGAAACTTTAGGTGACAATGATCAATAATAAATTTATGTCATATGTAATATTATACTTCTTAGTGACACGTTAATTCCAAATTATTATATTTTTTATAACTTAATAACAGCATTATTAAAATAATTAATTTATGTTATGAGGGATACCTTGGGAATATTAGAAATTATTAAAATACTATTCACATTTCAAAAGGTAAATTTATTCTTTCTTTTTATAGGAATGATAATGTATAGAGGATCAATATTTGCTATTTAATTGAATTTTTTTCACTACAATTTCATATTTTTATTGGTAATTTTTAATAAAATACTAGTTAGAGATCTACTAGATCATAGGTTTAAAGGATGAATAGTTCTTAATATTTCTAAATTTTTATGGAAACATAAGTCACGTTTTAAATGTATTATTTATGTTTCATCTTTATATTCATTATGAAAAGTGAGCATGGATTTATTTTCTCCTATAAAAACTAGATGCATTATTGGAAAATACTATCTATATATCTTAATTGATGACTACACTAGATACACATAGATCTATTTTTTTTTTAAAGAATCTTTTTTTTTCAAAATTGTGTATCCCAATTGAGATTAAGAAAAATCTACATTTTATAACTATTCATAGTGATCTTGATAGATAATTTGAAAATACATGTTTTAAATCTATTTTTTTAAGAAAATAATTTTACATAGCATCTTATCACCTAGGTCTCCTTAACAAAATCGTGCAGTTGAAAATAGAAATGGAGTTCTCTAGAATATTACTATAACCATTTTTAGTAAACAATCAATTACAAAACATTTTTTATTGATAAAATTAATACTATTTATAGTACTATAAATTTATTTTTACATAGATCTTTTATTAATAATACTTAATATGATTTATTGATTGGATAAAATAAAAAACATTAATAATTTAATATTTTTGGATTCAAACTATTCATTTTGAATACTAAAGATAATTTTTATAAATTTTCTCCAAAATCGGATAAATGAATTTTTATTAGTTATTCTACAACTAATAAGTCATATAGAGTTTTTAATAAAAGTAAGATTAATTTTAAGAAAAAAAGTGTATGTTTAATTCTATGAATCAAAAACTTTTGTTTTGAAATAACCCAAAACCACATCTTCATGTGTTTTGAAAAAAACTAATTTTCCAACCATATTGGAAAATTATTCTCTTGAGATAAAAAAACTATATTTTAGGTTTTATCTCAAGAATAAATTCAACATGTTTTTGATGAAAAACAATTTACAAACACAAGGAATAAAAAAATCCTTAGGAATCAACCCATTGATAATATCATTGGTGATGTAGTTCAACCAATAAAAACTATAATTTCCTTAATAAATAAATGTGAACACTCTATAATTTTATCACAATATGAAATTAATACTCCTTATAAGTCTATAGGTGATGAATATTTGGTAAAAGAAATGTAGGAATAACATAATGAGTTTGATAGGAATAAATTTTTCAATTTGGATAACTTTCCTAGTGGTTTTTCTATAATTAGTATAAAATTGGGTTTTCAAAATAAATGTGATGAAAATGGAGTTATAGTTAGATTTAATGATATACTATATTCTAAGGGTTATATTCAGCAGGATGAAATAGATTATGAATAAACATACACATTAGTAGATATATATGATGTTATTTATATTCTCATATACTATACATCATATTTATTTTCTACTCTTCTTCAAATGGACATAAAGTGTACTTTCCATAATGGATATGTATAGAAGGAAATTTTCATAGAACAACCCCTTGGTATTGAAAAACAAAAAATATTTGGATCTTGTTTTTAGAAATACTATGTACCTTTATGGACATAAAAAGGCCCCAATATCCATGTATAATAGAGTAACATATATTTGTTTAAAAAAATAAATGGAGTTGCAGATCCAAAAAATTTTATTAAAGAAAATATAGGAAACCACCATTTTTCAAATAGATATTTATGAAATTATATTTTCATCAGTATAAAAATTACTAACTGATTCATTTTCAAATATAATGAAATGTTTTTCTGATATGAGAATTATGGATGAGTTTACATTCATTCATGGTTTTAAAACTTCTTAAAAACCATTAAGGAAATTTTATATCTCTAAAAAATTATATAAAAGATTTAATTAAGATTTTTGTTTATGAAATTAATAAAAGTATATTTAATCTTATCGGAACATAAAAAACCTTTGATCTTGATGACTATGGAAAACGAATTGATCAAAATCATTTTATTGGAATTATTTTTATTTGTTTATACCATATATCTACTCAGATATAGTTAATTTTTTTACATGCTCATGTGTGATATTTCAAGAAAATAAAAAATATATCCATATTAAAGATGTAAATTAATTTTTTTCATTACCTTAAGAAAACTATGGATTTTGGACCATTTTTTTCTTTTGGAAAAGATATTGATTTATAAATAAATTCTGATGTTAACTATGATGGATATAAAATGTATTGGAAATTACATAAAGTACTTTTCATCTCTAAATATAATATTTAGTTTCATAGTCTTATAAGAAAAAAACTTTGTAGCTCTTTCCAATTATAATGCTAAATATGTAGCAATTGGTATTTGGGATTCTCAAATGATGTGGATGAAAAACACACTGAATGATTTGGGAATTATTTCTGGTAAGGAACCTATTTTTTGTGATAAAAAAAGTTCCATAGCTCCTAATTAATATACAACACATCACTAAAAAGAAGTTTACATGTATATAAGTTATCATTTCTTTTTAGACCACACACCAAATGAGATATAATTTTACAATTCAGCAAAATACCAGAACAATATACTTAAATTTATAAAAAAACACTCATTTTTAATAGAATTGCTTGTTTTAAATAGAATCTATAAATGGTAAATATAAAATTATCATTCATATCTACTTCTTTTTTAAACCATTTTATTATAGTAAAAAATATTTAAAAGGAAGAATACATTTTCTTACATTATTTATGAAATTATTTCTGTTTTCCAAATATTATCAAAAGTTTTTTTCAAAAAAATATTTCTTCAGAAGATTTTTGGAAAAACAATACATTAATATTTCCCAAAAAAATGTCTTATTAAAATTGTTTCTATAAAAACATTTCAAAAAAATTCGAAAAACATTGTTAATTAATGTCTTTATGGATAATATTTTATTAAAATGTTTGTCCAACAAACAGTTCATAAAATTTCTTTAAAAGGTTATATTTTTGAAAACTATGAAATTAAAATAACAGGAAACAATTTCTTAAAAAAACATTAAAATATTATCCGATAGGTAAATTTCAGGATTTTTTCTATCAATGTATATAATCTATTTTATCGAATTTATAACATCTCAAAATTTTAACTTTTTAAATTTTTTACAATTTTTTTTATTTCTTTGGAGAAATTGACTTCCTATAATCCTATTTAAATAGTTTATAACAACTTCAAGAGTTCAAATATACTTTCAAATTTTATGAAAATTTATCATTTCTGGATCTAAATAAGCGTTTTAACCTAAGTTGGAGGATCTGGAGAAGATGAAACATTTATCTTCAATAATATATAATGGGGTGTTGGTAATCCCTGATTTCTTCAATTATTTCCTCTGAAAACATCTCTTGTCGATCAAATCATCCTCACTCTATATTTTTTTTAGTTTTTTTTATATTCTACTTTCATTTGTTCAATAAAAATGTCCACCTCAAATGTCAAATCATGCAATATTTTTGAGAAAGAAAGTCATATGAAAATATCTTGGTACAATTGGGATGATTTTATACTAAAAAATTTTATTATATTTCATGGTTGGGGAGAATTATATATAGAAAAAAATGTTATTGATCTTTATTTTTCCTAATATTATATGATATTTTTATAGATATTCTTATTTTAGTATTGAAATAAATATACAAGTTATAACTTCTAATACTTTTTTAATGTTTAATTTATTAGATATGAGAAAATTTGCTAAGTTTTTTGGATTTACCTTTGATGGAGAAGATAACATGGAAACTCATATGGTTCTAAATAGGATAATAGGTTTTGAGAAGTTAAGACAAAAAATATATTGGTTTTCTACTTATGAAAAAGTTACAAAAATTCAAAATTGTTCTCTAGATGATAGAATAGTCTCTATTTGGATGAAAAATTATTTCATTCTAAAGAAATTAGATATTGAAACCTTAAAAGTAAAATATTTATATGTTTGTGTTATTTATTTATTATGTGATATAATTTTAAGAACTCAGATCTTCATTTCAGGTATGTCCTTCCTTTTTAGGGAGTTTTTGAGAAAAAAGAAGTTTTTGGAAATTTTTGAAGTACACGTTGTGTACATTCTGATTACACATCGTGTACTCATTTCCCGCTCAAATCCGGGTGTTGGCCATGTCCGAGCCACAGACACGGTGTTTAGGGATGATGTGGAAGCTGATTTTGGTATAATATGGAAAGACCTAGTACACATTTTGTACTCTAAAAATTATACACTGTGTACTTTCATTTTTTCATTAATCGGACTGCGGACACACCTGATGCACCGAAAGGTCTTATTCTAGGTTTCGTTCATCCGAGGGCGCTGAGGATTTGTGAATCTTCGATGAGCCAATGCTCCTCCATCCATTCTCCAATTCGATCACAGACGATTGTGTTGGAATTGCAGTAGTGAGTTCTTCCTTCTGCTTGAGCCATGTTTTCCAATTCCTCCTCATTTTCATGTTATCATGGTTTGAGCGTTTTGGACGTTTTCTCAGATCTATGATGTTCAATGGAGAATAAATTATTGTGGTTCATGTATTTAAATCTCCTAGGATCAAGTTAGGTGGTTTGTGCATTACAGTTCAAAGTCATTGAGTTTTATGTGCAAACTCCACCAATACTCGTGAACGGGGTATTGTGTGTTTTCCTTTTTTCCCTTGTTTCTTTAATACCTTTCTTGTATGCTTGTGTAGAGGTAAATTAATCTTGTTAGAGGATAAAATATTTTGCTTGTATGTTCTTCCCATGTGTTGCTCTGTTTTCGACCTTTGGGTCTTGTTAGCCTTTGGCCGTTATGATTGTTGCCATGCCTTGTGTCTATAGGATGGAGTGTTTTGTATTACATGATTGTTGCCTTGTAGAAAGTATGACAAATAGCTCTATAGGTGTAATTTGGTTATCCAAGTAGCTCAATAGATGTACTTTGGAATTATAGCATTATTATGCACTGACTGACACGGGGCTGTGAGAACCTGGTGCTATAGACTATAAGGGATAGACCGAGTGAGTTTCCCAGAGAGTCCTTGATATTATAGACTACAAGAGGGTAGACCGAGTGAGCTTCCTCAATGAGTTTTATACAGTACTGGTCATAAGGGATAGACCAAGCGAGATTCCCAGAGTACCTTCAGATTTTATAGACGACAGGAGGGTAGACAGAGTGAGCTTCCTCAGAGAGTCTTACCTTGTTTGATCTCTCTTAAATAACCTTCCCAGGCTACAGGAGGAATTGAACGAGTGACCTTCCTTAGAGATTCTAAGGTATACCTGAGGATATAGGGATAATTGACCATTATAAATTCCTCTAAGAGTCTCTAGACCTTGGGGATAAGAGTGTTAGTCCACGTGATCTTCCTCAGAGAGTCCCTGACTAACCTAGACTATAATGGGAATTGACCGATTGAGCTTCCCCAATGAGTCTCATAAATTATTATGACCAAGCCAGAGGGGTTAGGCTAAGTACACTGCCTAGAGGTTTGTTGTACTTTATGTATAGGACCAGAGGGGATGCCTATGGGTACATCCTAGAGGGTTTCATATTTGTGTTAGCTGATTTTCTTTACTGTTGTTGTTGTTGTGGTTGATTGTTGTTGTGTATCATCTTGTTTAATGCTACTGTTGCTTCTTAAAAAAATTTTAATTATCCTAGGCACATCCCCTAGGAGTGTCGTAACCAAGAGTGTAGCAATTCCCATTGTCGTGTACCAGGATACCCCGAGTCAAGCCTGAAACTCCATGTCGGAGTTTTCACTCCTTGGTACATTGATTCCAAAGAGGCCTCTACCTTCTCGTATCCAAACAGGGATGTATTTCTTGTAAAATACACAAAATATCTTCATTACCAAAAATCCAGGAAGTTATTCTATACTAATCATAAAATTCTATCTTAGGGTAATGTTCTCTAATCAAAATTTTTCTAAATCTAGTTTCCAAGGTTTATACTAATCTTCCTCTAATACCAATTGTAACTCCATTACCCTAGTTACCCAGATTCGGTGAATTATTACATTTAAATGGCATGATCACAAGAGATCAAGTCTCGAAATACCGATTAGTTTAGTATCCTTGAAAGTACTAGATACATACATATTTTTTACAATACATCATGAAATAAAAACAACAACAAAAATTATCCCCTTTTAACACACTCATATCCCTTATCCTATCCTTGAATGTTAGTCATAATATACTTCTTCACATCCTGGGAAAAATAAAACATAGAAAGGGGTGAGTTGAGATGCTCAATAATGATAACAATATAGCGGAAACTTTCGTAAATAAGAATAAACATTTAAGGAAATTTATAAGACTAAAACACAAGCATTTTAAAATTATAATTCATCATAATATAGAAAATATAAATCAAAATAATTCCATTTACTTATTCACATGGATATTCTAGTAGTCAAATAGTCACATGTAATATCAATAGCTAATTTCCTAATGATGGAATGCATAATGTTGGACATCATAACAACATAGTAATGGCCTCATCCCAAAACTACAAATTAAATTTTCTTCAAGGCCTTGTTCCATGACACTAGTTTGCCTCATGAGACCTACCGATGCATCGAGGAGCTAGAGCAGGCTCCACTCATCACTTACTCATTCCAATGCATTCTTCATATGAAAAGGTTGAAACATAACATAAACATTGATATTAAAACTAGTATATGAAATGTTAATAATTTTACCAAAACCCATAAATGGTATAAAAATAACACATCCACCGTCAAATATATCAAAAAACCTTCAATACAGTATGGAATATTGTATCATAACAAATAAACTTCAAACAAGTGTAACATCCATCAAAGTATGTTGACATAGATAAAATAAAAACTCTATGAGAGAAATATCTTTTTATATTTTGAAATCATCTAAAAGTCACGTAATTATAAAAGGAAACCTTTATTTTGAAAATAATATTATAAACTTTTAAGGGAATCTTTGAAGGTGTTATAATGCTGTAAAATAGCTTTACCTTCTGTATAATTTAAAAAACATTCATACCTTAATTTTTTTCAAAAAGGTCATAAAGTTCCTTGTTTGTAAAATAACAGAAAGATTCCATTTAAAAAACATTATAAAAAGTAAAAGAAGGGTATAAATGACTTTAACCCATATTCTATGAAATAGTAAAAATGTTTTTAAATACATTTTTATGAAACACGGATGTGGATGATAATGAGGTCCCATTAGATACTTACGTATAGACAACCTCATATAATAAAGATAATATAAAATTAACCCTTACCTTGTACTTTTTCCTAGTCGAGGTTACATTAACCTCCATTATAATAGTTAAATCATTGTTATTAAATTATAAAATAACCACATACATAAATATTACATCATATATGATCTTCTAATATTTCTTGGTTAACAATATTTTAGTAGTGTCATTGTTTTGGGTGTTAACTAAATCATTTTCCTTTATATTTTTTGTTACATTACTCATGTTTGTTAAAGATTGTATATATCTAATTCATATCCAAAATGATATTATGTTCTTAAACCTTATTTTTTATCCTCAAATGAAAATTATTCTTTAATAGTTACGATGGGGAATGAATCTCATCGCGTTCATGGAGATGGTACTCCATACGTTCGTACGAGTGATAATATCATTCTATTGATGGTGAAATCGTATGTAATTGGATGGTATCTCATATATAAAGAGTAATTAATATGCTATATTTATTATTTATGTCAATTATACTCATTATTATACCCATCCAAATAATCAAGTGTTGAATAATAAACTACACCCCGACGTGGAGACGGAAACATTTAGTGACTCTATGATTCATAGGATATATGGAATAATGAATATGGTTTTACCACATTTATAATAACATCACAGTATTTACAAGGTACTAGAGTTATTATTTTGGTAAGGAAACAACAAATAAAGAGTAAGTGGATGAAGAAAAGAACTTGAAATAGGTTATGAAATAATTTCCTCTTCTCTAGGTGCTTCCTTATGATTTGATCAAAAGAGAACTTTAGGTTGGATTTATGATAAAAGTATGGCCTATTGGTTGAATTTAGGGTAGTTGGGAGGTGATTTGATTAGGTTTTGGCCGAGAAAAATGGATTTGGATGTGTGAATGTTAGAGAATGGGAAGTTCCCTTTTATAAGACTGGCCAGGGGCACCTTAGGAAAATATTGAAATATTATTTTATTATAAAGTAATTTTCAGTTTCTGATGGATCAAATGGTATTTATTTCAAGTTTATTGTGGGTATGGGTAGAAATCGACTCATCCATTTCTTTAGACAAGTTTAGGTCACTATTTTATCCTTATATTTTAGATTTAACGCTTAGATAAATAGTTTAACTTTTACCATATCTTCTTGTATTATTATGATAAATGGTTAATAAACATACTATAAAAATCCAAGAGAACCCCAACTGGTTCATCATTGACATATCTAACCTTATATAAGTATTTTGGCTAAAAATTCTATTTTTAGGAATATTATATCATTTAATAAAATATAATTTTTTTTAAACTCATTTATTTCAATTTTGACACTATTTAATATTTGGTTTTTTTGAAAGTCGTGACAAATTTATCACTTTCATAAACAAAATTATGTAATCAACCCTAACATGTCATATTATCCTAGATAATTTTTGTAATGCATCTCAATTTACATTTATTTTAATATTTATAATATCAATTATTTTAATCTTTTATTAATAAGGTAATTATTGCATCATCATTGTGTCATGAATAAATTTAATTATATAATTTATAAAAATTATAAATAAAATACAATGTTGTATGAAATATTTTTATCATTATAATGAATATATATAGTCAAAATGTTATTATGTATAACTCTATATTAAATATGAAATAGTTATTAAAAGTTGAATTTAACACTTTTAACTCTTCTTTAAAAAAAATAATAAAATTCCTCATCTAATTCAAGTAAATCAAGAAGGATCATATTTTATTCCTAAGATTTATATAGGTATAAATACACTTATACAATTGAATTAGGACATGTGTTAGGGTAATTATAATATCATTTTTACCTTTAATTACTCTATTTACTTTTAACTCTGGTAAATAAAATTCAAATGTTATTGTTCAAAAAAAAAATATTTTCATCATATTGAACCACATTTTACTTACTGATTTCAACCGTATCTCTCAAATTTTTGATATTAAATTCACAAAAGTGGTAAAATTACGTTTTCTGAAAATTTTTAAATGTTCCTAGAAGGGGGGTAATAGACGTTAAAAAGCTAAATAAACATTTATATATTTAATCTTAATGTAAAATGATTCCAATGAATTAAATTGGAAAAATATTTTCATTATGAATCTATTTTCACTTAAAATAAATTTAAATAAAATAAAAAATAATTTATATAAAAAGTCGGTTTTAAACAAAAACGCAGTGTTTTTCACTATTCATCCAAAATTGAATGTTTTTAGGAAAATACTAAAAAATTCACCCTACGAAAATTTTTATATTACGAATCAAAAAATGAAGTCCAATTTGAAAAATAAAATATATAAAATTTCAAAATGTGGGTATTAATATTCATAACTTCTTTTTAAACAGCTAGTTTGATTTGTCATGATGTGCTCGATCTCGAAGTTGTGTACAGTGCAAGCTATTGTATTATTGAATGATAAGTTTACTATTGAATCTTGGGGTGTTACAATACCAGTCATCAATGAATATAAATTATAATTTTTTAATTCAATTATGTTTTAATGTCTCTTGAATATTCCATTTATTACATTCATATCATTCTTGTTCGATGTAATTATAAGGGAAGGTTGATTTCATAGAGTATTCAAACTTGTTGAAAAATAATACTGAGATAGTGATTCTAAATGAGATGATTTTATTTATATCATGTGTATTTCAAAATATGAATCATCGAAGTTTAAACACATTGTTTTATGGATTAAACATGTATAGGGAGACAAAATGTTTTATTATGAGAAAATTAATGGAATAAAGAAATAAAAACAATTGATTTGAAGCATGTATGGGATCTGATTTCAGATATTAATGAATGATCAAGAGAAATTTAAAATATTAATTCTCTTGTAGTAACTCAATATTTTTAAATTATATAATATATAATTGGGATTATCATCATTGGAATTAGAATTATCTATGTTAATGTATGATAACATGAAGATACAAATTCTTTATGAATAAGTGAGAAAGCAAATTTTTTTTATTGTTGAATATGATATGTATTCATAGGATATAAAGAAGTTGAAATTTAATTTAAAGGAACATTAAATTAACAAAATATTTATTTTTTATGAACTCTTTAATTTTTTTAGTAAATAATGCCTACCTTATTGAATAAATATTTGAAATGACTTTTCTCTTGCATTTATCTTGGATGGATTTTTTTCCAATTTCATTGGATGAATGTATTTTTTTATATTATTTAGATGCATTTTTATTAATATATATATAATTGATTTATAGAATTATTTTTTCCTCTAATATTTCAAGTGTACTTTCTACCTCTTATAAAACCTTTTGAAAAATCAAAATGGTGCATAAAATTGGGAAAACCTAACTATAAAAAAATAATTCGGAAAAATATTTTTTAAAAGTTCTGAAAAATAGATAGAGGGAGAGAAATTATGAAATAATAATAAATGTATAATGAATTAAAAAATAGAAAATCCATAATTTTATATGATACAGTGCTATGCATTTTCATGGTTATTTTAATTTTAATTTTTCTTAATAAAATTTTTGATTTCTGCTTTCCAAAAGGGGGATATTTTTGAGTAAAAATTTTTATTTTCAACACATTATAAAATTATATTTAAAATTCATAAAACACTTCTTTAAATAATTTATTTTACTAAATTTATACATCCAAATTGATTAGAATATTTTTTTTTAAAAAATATATATTCTTCTAAATGTATAATAGTTTTTATATCAGATCGAATTTTTATAATGCTTTCTAAAAAATAAAATTTGATAAAATCTCATAAATTATTTGTACTTGTAACTTATACAATATATGGGTGATTTAAATGTTAATAAAATGATGATCTATAATTTCTATAAGAAAAATTGTCACAAAGTCCCACCAGAAGATGTTATACAAAGACTAATGAATGAACCAAATCAGATGAAGGCATGAATCCTCTTCAAACAATATGTTATAATGTCATATTAGAAAAAAAATATTCATTCAATCAAATGATTAAACATTATTTTACCAGAATAAACCATTAATGAATTATAATGTTTCTTCCTAAAAATCAACATTTAGATGAAGAAGTGGTACTAAACCTTTTCCTGTAAAGAGGAGTTAGTTTTAATTATTTTTAACCAACTATGAATAATAGAGAATATGGCCATTGAATAAATTTCAATAAATGGGAGAAGAATTAAATTTGAGGAAGTTATTGTGTTATAGAAAATATGTAATTTTTTTTAATATTTTATAATATCTTGTTATGAGTAAACTCTTCATTATAGATTTAGTGAGTTATTACATAATGAATCCATTTATGAGAATCTTTGTAAATAAATTATATTTTCATATTCATAATTGTTTATATGGTCTATTATTCATTGACGGATTCCAAGGATATAAAGACTGAGGTTTTTGGTCCTATTTGATCGAGGGTTCTTGAGGGTATAAAGATAGAAGATTATATGATCTCATTATTGAGGGGTTACATTATTATATAAGATATACATTTTGGGTTTGTAAAATACCATATGTTATTAAATTTAGGAAATTAAAATTCCTTAAAACTAAAGATAAAATTGTAAGAAATTATTTTATAATGATTCTGAATGTTTAATTAATAACGTTAAGTTTTGATTTACTTTTTTTACAAGTTGCTATTTCTACGATGCATACATTAAAAAATGTTTATGTTTGTTATAAAAATTTCTTACATATGATAATATAAATTATTGACACAAAATATTCTAGTTGTTTCTTTTGAGTTAGTCATATTATTTGAATAAAATATCTTCATGAAGTGGGAATATAAATAGTTATTTTTTATTTTATAAACTACAATCCCCCCTAATTTATAAAAATCTATACCGTTATGATCTTTCAATTAAATACTAATATGTGGTAGTTTTACTCTTCAACATGGAATTAATTTTAATTATTTACACGGAAATATGATTTTAATTTACCCAATTATAATATTTATTTTAGTGTGAGAATAAGGGAAATGATTATTTTAATAATCAGAGAACAAATATCTGGTGAATATTTTTTTAGACTAAATTTCTATGACAATCAATAATCCTATTTAAATAATATAACTAAAAATAATTCATGACATTAAAATTTATATTTTTTAAAATATTCGTACTTTTTAAAGTTTATTCATTTAGTTTTATTTTGGATTAATATAATATTAGATTAATCTAATATTACGATCCAAAAAATTTCATTGAAAAAATAATTTATTGATAACATTATTCTCTATTAGATTTACATAGGATTAAACACTATACTAGTCTTAGGTAGTTTATTAAATAAGAATGTTTAATATAAATTTCAAAATTTACACATCCTTATGAATTATCAACACCTGTGACCATGTCAAAAAATATGGTCCCAAATGATTAATTTATCTTGTATAAAAAAAATCCAGAAATAGGTACTTAATATCCAAGACAATTATTGATTTTTAATCCACCTCAGGTAATTTGGTAACCAATGGGGAATGAGATTTGAGGGGTCTGTTGTTTAAATATCAATTGTCATTGAATTTTTTATGTTATTATAGAAATATTATAATAAAAACTTTAACATTTACTATAGTTACTAATATATCAATAATTATAGTGGTATTTATAGAAATTGACCTCAATTTATGAGAATATATAACTTCCTCATGGAAATATTTGAGCCTCCCACAAGCTACCCCCACACCATATATTTTCTTGTGTAACCTCTGGTAAGTATTTAGCCCATCAAAGTTACTATAAGGTATCCTTAAGTGGACCTATTTTAGGATCCAACACCAATTATACAACACCTAGGTAGGTAGTGAAGATTGGTATGGACCTTGAATACCACATCAAATAGGCCATGGGTTGGTGAGTAGAACTATGGTTATAAATAACACTCATATGGGAGGTATTACCATCATTATTCCTAGGATAACAATAATATTAAATTTCCCAAAAATATATATTTCAATAAATAAAAAAATAATCCAAAAACAAGATATTCCATACACTATAGAGTCCAAAAATAAAATAAACACCACAGTAACTCATTTGATAGAACCCATGATCTCCCAAAAATCAAAAATATTCTCCATGAGACAGTAACATCTAACATAATCACTAAATCCCTCCTACATACCTAAAATTTAAATATATATATATATATATATTCATATATATATATATATATGGATGATCATGGTATTATAATGGATTGGATTCTCAATGAAACCTCCCTTGAAAATGTGAAAGAAGTACACTAAATCTCTATTGGAAAACATAATAAATTAATAAATAACTAAAATTAGTTAATTTTTATTTTAAACCATGTAAATTATCACTCTCCAAATAACACATATAAGTAAATAACAAAATAAATAATCATATATGGAATAAGGGTACACAAAAAAACATTCCCATTGAACCAGTCACCCAAAACCTAAATGCCATACATTTTACCTCTCCAGTCCCCTCTATGTCATACCACTCATCCATGGAAACACATCACAACAACATCCACACATCACTACCATATCTCATCACATAAAATACTATATATGAATCCATTAAACCCTTTTATAAATATATATTATTCCTTAAAACATTATATATCATGTATTAGTACATGTATAATAAAAGTATATGTTATAAATATAATCCTCTAGAAGCCACATATACACTTATGTCATAACCACAAGACATTAAATCATGTACATGGATATATCATATATAGTAAACCACTATATCCTATATATGCCTATGTACACTTAATATCTAGAAGAGATAGTAGGTTATAGGAGATTCCAACCATCTGTAACCTCATCATCCTATATTTTGGGAAGACGCCTAGAACCCAAGGCCAAATATGAGCATCGATTTCTCAATCAAATAGGATATTGAAGTGTAATAAAACCTAGAATATGATGATATATATATATATAACACATAAGTCCTAGGTGAAACAAACTAATACCTAGAATCATTTTACAAATAACTTCCCACATGAAAACCAATATCCATTCCTAAGAATATAGAATAGTCTCTTGTTAATTAAATCATAAAAGTTAAATAATTATTAATAAAGTAACATGTTATAGTATATTATCCATTGATAAATTTATAAATTAAATAATTTAATCATATAAATAAATAGATATTTACTTCATTATTAATGTCCAAACTCATTCCATCATTTACTAATCTATAACTTATTTTTAAATTTCATGATCATCATTATAATTAAAGAACCATCTATGTTAACCCAAATCTTAAATTTTATAACCATTTCAAAATTCAGAGAACAAAGAATCCATTCTTATACAAACAATGATAAGACCCAAAGGGAATGAATAATACATATAGAATTAAATATAAAGTAAGCATCATGAAAATTCATAAACAAGAAGGGATGATCATCTAAGTTCTTCATCATCGATACCATTCCACATTAACCCCATCATCTATCTTCAACAAATACATCCCGCTTGATTGAAATTATATCTATTTCATCAAAACATTATTGAATTAACCTTTAATGGTTTTAATTGGATGTTTTAGGGGTATAAATAGATATTTATAAATATTCAAGGAACAAACAATAAAAATAAAGAGGTAACAAATAATAATAAGAAATATTTTTTCTTTATTCAATTTATCAAAGAAATAATAACATGGACCGAATGAATTTAGAAGATAGTATGTAATTACACTATCATATTTTTATTTTATCTTATTTATTATTTATATTATTTATAAAAAATTAAATCATACCAAATAATATTAATATTATTGTCGATAAATGATTAAAATTCCAAGAAATATTTGAAAATTAGGGATCATCATCCTAATATGATTATAAAAAATAATTAGTACAATTTTTTCATTATATTACTTATATTTCCATATTAAACTCATTAATTAATTCTAAACATATTGTATATGAGTGAGTACATAAATATGTCATATAAATTTAAAATACACATAGACTATAAAATCGCGTAATTACCACATATAAATATCTAACTCACTTG
Source organism: Viscum album (assembly GCA_963277665.1). NCBI lineage: Eukaryota > Viridiplantae > Streptophyta > Magnoliopsida > Santalales > Viscaceae > Viscum > Viscum album. Next base: position 47,375,076 of record OY728162.1, read on the forward strand.
AGAAACAAATATCCAATTTAGAGATAATGTTTTAAATGAATATCTATTTTCAATTCTACTCATTTTTTAATCCAATTTTTTTAAGTATTTCTAGATAAATTATTTAAAATATTGATGCATTGTAGAAAACAAATGTGTGTAATAAAATAATAGAACATTCAAAAACATAAACATTAAAGTAATCACATGTTAAATAACATTGATTTTCCCATATTTATTTCATTTAGAGATTATTGAAATTTTAGTTTAATTTATACTATTTATTGAACTCATCAATATTTTTGATAGTTCCAAAATTAAATATAAGAAAAATGGATATGTTTTTGGATACCCTTCCTAGTTTGAAAATATTGATGGTTTATTTCAATGTGTTTCTATGATACACATAATTTTTTATACTACACACATTCAAGAAGAGGGAGAATATTTCAAAATGGTGAGTAATTGTTCTGAAAAACTCTTTACTAACTTTATCTAGAAAATTATATTTAAAACATAAATCAAAGAATCTAAAAGTTTTATTGACTACTACTATGACTGTTGTAGGGAAATATATTTTAATAATTATAAATAGAACTATATTTATAATATATATCCATTTATGATATAAATTATCAAAATAAAATGTGGTCAAACCCCCTTTATTACAAACCAACAAAATTACTAGTGGAGGATGGGTTCATATAATGAACACTGACACTCATTAAGATTATATTAAAACTAATTACAATAATCATAATGGCCCCTGAGAATATGAAATAAAGCATCTGAACATACATTAATCATTAACAATATCATTACAATATTTAAAGTTATAATTCCTCCAAAAACTAAACCAAATAATGGAGACTCATATTGTAATGGCCCCCTATAAGATGAAGATGGAATCCTAATCTCTAGTTTTTTTATTTTTTCACATGAAATATTGATCCTCAAAGTTCCTATCAATAGAATTCATGATAGGAAGTGAGTCATCCTCCATAAAATTTACAACAAAAACATTGTTTGTAGTAAAAATATTATATAAAATAGTGATATACATTAGGTTCAATAAACTAATATTTTACACCATATGAAAATAAAAATAATTTCTAAAAAAATTTATTTAAAAGGAATATATGGAATCTGGAACCTTATGGATTGGTTCAATGCCCTTTATTTATAATTTATCCACACAATAAATTTTATGGCTTACCAAATTAGATACCATAGGACATATTACTTATATTAATAAATAGATACCATAGAAAGTGACTTAGCCTAGACCCTAGTCCTTTATGAATGTGGATTCTTCACCTTATCAACCTTATTAGACAACTATGTTTAAATAATAGTAGACACCATAGTAAATTCACATATATCATAAAATATCATGGTGATACATTCAAATATAATCTATATAAATAGAATTCCTAGAATCCATAATTTTAGAATCTCTAATCGAAATAACAGATCCCGATATTGCCTATCTAATGCTAGCTCCAGAAAATTGAGGTATTTCAGGATAAAGTATTGTAGAAGATTTGAAAATTATAATCTACTCAGATCTATGATTTCCATGGGATCAAATATAAGGTTTCCCTATTCACTTTTTCTTCCATTCATTCATCAAATTAAAAATGATATTTCATATATGTTACTTTTTTTACCCTTATTATCATGATATCTCATTAAATTTTCCTCTTGTAAGTCAATTGAATCAATATTAGGTTCATTATCAAAGGACCCCATCTTTTTAGATTTGGAGAATTTTTTTTACAATCACTATTAAGACATAAAATTTAATATCATCATTATTGAATATCATCATAGAGTTAGAGAGAGATGCACCTAAACCATCATGAGCAATTTCATTTTGAGTATGTTGTACATTAACCTCTCCTGACATGTATTATTTTAATTCCCCTACATAAATTTTTAGTATGTTAATTTCTTTCCGGAAAGGTTGTATAGCTGAGTTAATTCTTTCCCCTACCCTTCATTGGGATATTTACTCAAAGATCCTCGGTCCCTAAATCCAATTCATCTTTTTGGAAAATCACCTTTTCATCGGTTTCCATCTATTTTTGATCTTGTTTAGATGATGTATTTCTGGAAATAGATTTGTTTCATTTATCAACTATGTTACCCTTAATCCCATTATATTTAAAAAGAAATATTCTTTGTAAATTTTCAAAAAGAGGACCTACATTAATTTATCTGTTTAAAAATTCATTCATTTTTACATAATAAATACATATATAAAAAGTTATTGATCAATACATAGGACCACTATTTTTATCAAGGGAGAGGAAAGAAAAAACTACACTAATAGACTGTAAAAATAAAAATAAATTTCTTTTTACATTTCCTCATCCATCTTGACAGAGATTCTAATGGATACAGAAACATCCCACAACATTTTTGGGTGCCAAAACCACTATATCAAACCCCAAATTCATACCCAAATCTAGTTAATTAAATTATTCAAATTCATATGGTTAAAATAAGGGTCAAAACCATGTATCCAGTGAAATACGTGATATAAATTAACATGTATAAAACCCAATTATTTTGATTTCATAGTTGTATTTGGAGATTAAATATAGAAAAACGTTAACCTAAGGATGTAATTTTACAACCTTCAAATGTCAAGACATTAAGAACAATTTTAAACAACATAATAATATATATATTATCCTTAAGTTATAATTATAAACGGGTAATAATAGTGTTAATAATTTTATTAATCATGTATGTAATAAGGTCATGGATTTCTTCAACAAAGGTTGTATCCCCTTTCATAATAATATTATAATTATTCAAATTAAATTCATTCTAGAACCCAGAAATATATCTTTGGTTTCATGTATGTAACTCATCAGGAAGTTTCCCTATGATAATAATATGGTCCACCTCACATTAATCTGCATCAATAACCTTATCTTCTGAGGTATTTCAAACTAGAGAACCATAAGTACCTATGATTGGTTTAGCATAGAAGGTTTTAATTCCAATATTGAATTAACATGGGTCTCTATAGTTCTTGGTATTCACCTTTTTCAATTGGATCTTACCTTTTTAGAGCCTCATCAATCAAATCATTAGGTATCTAAGCAGCGTTGGAAGCCCCTTTCAACAAGTAAATAAATAAATTATTTGCAACACTGTAAATAAAATTATGATAAATTGAAAAATGATTACTCGAGAGAATTTTCTCTTTTGAGACCATAGAAACCATGTTAAAAGGGGTGTAATATTTTATCATGGGATAAAATTACTTTTTGTTCACAACATCAGAAAATTACTATGATATTTCAAATCCAAATTTCTTATGATAATTTTCCCTATGAAACTAGAGTAAACAAGTTCAAATGGGTTGCATCAGCCACTTTTACCATCATTAAATCAAAATGTTTGATATCTATTGAATCTATAGAACTCTAAATCACCTCAAAATCTCCATGGTATTTTAGGAGTATTGAATTTCTCATCTAAATAAAATTTTTATTAATAATAATTGCATTTATATATGAACATTTTTTTTATAAATATAAGAAATATATTTATAATGAAAATATATTTAAAATAAAAATATATGTTATATAATAATATTTATAATATAAATATATTTATTATAAATATATTTAGGGAAATGAAACTATAAATATTATTTGTAATTGTCACTATCTGTACTGTATAATTTCCAATAGTGATATACTTTTCTAGGAGTATTATTTATCACCAATGTGATTTTGGGACATGTATTTGGTATTTCAGGTCATATGGCCTCTGCAAAAACATTTGAGGGACTATTATTATGTAGAAAAAGACCTACATGTTCTTTCATCCCAAGAAGGTAGAACACAGACATGCTTATAGGTATGACTCAGGGGAAATCATGGTGTGCTTGATCATGTGTTCATTTATTTTCAAGTGGGCTAGACAATCATGAGTTGTAGAATGGGGTGGTCATGGGAATCAATACCTTGGTCACAAAGGCATGGTAATTATATATATGGCTTGGTCCCCTGATGTAGTCAACACAGGTGCATGTGGGTGTTATGGAATGGTGACTACAGTGCAATTCAAAAGGAACATTGGACTACAAAAATGGCCTTCATGGATACAATCATGGGCCTTTGTTTTCATCATCAACTAAGGCATTCAAGATATAAATATGTAATTAAATAAGTCTAAAAGGTTCATGACTATCCGTGCATCGTGGGATTAGGCTTATCCCATTGGGGTTTTTTGGTGTGTTTGTGTTTCTTTTATCTTTTATCTCCCCAAACTAATAAACATATTTATAAAAAATGTATCATATATAATTGTATTTATATTATAAATTAGTTTTTATTAATATAATATTTTTTCCTTAAATATATTAAATATAAATGAAATTTTATATAAAATATTTTTTTTGTAAGTATAGTAAATATATTTTTGTTGTTGGGAGGCTTGAATGAGCTATAAAGTCACCATATAATCTTGTATCAAACCGGGGGTTTGAATCCTAAAATACGAAACTTATGAGGGATTATCCATAGGATACTATATATGTACTATATCATGTATTATAGTATTATAATATAAGAGTAATATTGCATATGGTGTCCATTAGTAGCTAGTATTATTCATCAAAATGGAATTTTAGGGCACCATTCATGGGCCATCATGGATACATAAGGCTCCTAGATCATTATAGATAAATGGCCCTTGGTCCACCCAATCACAAAGTAGACTTTATTCCATTATATGAAATAAAATAGTTCTAGTGAATGATTATAATATTTTTTGCAGGAATGAGGCGTGAACCACGAGGTTTTATAAGTGTTTCAGGGCCTGTAGTTTGTAATCCCCTAAACAGAATAAAAATTTATGACAAATATATTTATAATAATAATTTTATTTATAATTATAATTATATATATCTCTATTTTTCATAATTATAAATATATTTATATTTTATAAATTTATTTATTTTATTTATAAAAATGTGTCATATATGATTGAATTTATATTATAAATAATTTTTATTAAAATGTGGAGAGGATGTGGGTTACCAGTCACACTTTAATGATTTAATGGAGTTCTAGATGATGATCATTGATGACCTACTCAATCAGTTTTCTATCCAGTGGAAATTTTAATTCTTTCTCCAAAGAATGATGAATATTTGACATCTCAAGTTGGTTATTGTGAACATAATTTTTATATTTTGAAGGATCTTAATGATTATAAAATTGAAACAAGATCAATTTATGATTTTATGAATGGGGAATCATCATCAACACATTGTATCATGAGGGATGGATCTTTAGCCATTGTATTAGAAAATCAAACCTTAGTGGTGCATCATATTAATGAATTTATGTTTTCGATGATCGCCCATATTATATCCTCAATGGATTAGATATAAGGATTAATTTATCTAATGAAATTACTAAACAATATTTTAGGATCCTCTGGTCAGTGCATGGAATCCATTATAGGAGTGTTTTCCATTTAGTCTTTCCCTCAAGAGAGGTCAAGGGATGGTCTTGAGGATTGAAAATTTCATCACTTTAATCATTTATCTTTATTTAACATGAATGGAGTCCATTATTTAATTAATAAGATGGAATGAATTCTATGTATCATGTATGGTAAAATATTATGTGTTAAAATTAGTTATTTTGGAATTCTAGAAGTTTATGGGTTCTTTCTTATGTCATTGGTACTCCGATCAAATATAATTTTAAAACTAAGAAGAATTGAGAATATTATTGAAATTAAAATTTGATATAACTTAATATAGACTATTATTTAGGCTGTTTTTGAGAATTTAATTGAGATTATCACTGAATTTGATAAGTTTCCTTCATTTTAGGGTTCTTGTAAATTCATTTTTCAGGCATATGAAAAATAATATAGTGGGATTCTATGTTCCTTATGAAACAAAACAAGGAATCATTCTCACTATTATAAATAAAATAATATTTCTAAAAAGTTGTTTCACGAGGATGATAATAAGAAATACAATGTAAAAATTGTAGATCCTATATTTATGAAAATGTACATAATGGTGTCTGGAATCATGATTGGGGTTATTTTTCCTCTCTAGTTGATCAAGTCTAGTACCTTCCTTCTACACTGTCAGATAATGCTCATGATGGTAAGATGACTAATAATAAATTCTAGTGCGGTGATAATGAGACCTTATAGAATTATTTATGGAAAATTAATATAATAATGGATCTATTTGACCTTATGTAAGATATATTCACGTAGAATTGTGTAATAGAAGGAAAAAACATAATTTATTTCTCACCTCAAAATCAAAAGGGTTTGGTTGAAGTATCTATGTAGCCTTTTAATGTGAAGTATAAGAAATAATAGGGAGGAATTGGTATTTATTCATAAGGGATAAGGGATTAAAATGGTTAGTCTATAACCTTAGTTTCCACTAACAAAGTAGATGGGAAAATTGATGCAAAAATACTAGATTAATGAAAATATGATGAAGCATCCCCTCTAGAACATGACACTATCCTAGATGATGTTCTTAGGTGGTCTATTATTTAAATTCAATATCTATTGGATCTATTGAAATATTATTCATCTTCCTTACCTGAAAAAAATGAAACATACCTATGTTAGTCACAAGTTTGGAATGTGGATTCTATAACTATGGTTGAATACAGATAAAAATCTATTTTAGTTTGTAGAACTGAATTTTGTAGGACCCACAAATAATGCTACTTGTATTGGGTTGGTATGTAACAACAAATAAATGGATTCTACTTTGAAAAAGTAGGATATCAATGTTAGTAATAAATCATTGAATCAAAAGGTATGTGAAAATGGGGAGTTTTATACTTCTATATCTACTTTTTATGAGCATAAGGGGATGGATGGGGATCAGAATGAAACCATTTCTAGTTTTGGTAGGTTGGAATGTTAGGTTTCTGCATTTAAATCTTTTGATGTTCTTGGATCACTGGATTCTTAGCAATGTGATTCATATAAGGGATTTAAGGATGTTTTCATCTATAATAACTCAGATATTTTCATGAAATTTTAGTAAAGGGACACCATTGATTAAGTAAACAATTGGTAGAGGGTGAAAACATGGAGATGTTGATATCACCTCCATGTTTAGGACATTAACTGATTTAACACAATATGTGTCTTCATTATCATGATGAGATCTTGATGAAGACTGGACATGGATGTTTGGAATGAGAATTTTTTTAGTATATGATCTTGTATTTACCTTTCTTTATGTTTTCATTGTTCAGTTTCATTTTTTTCATTCATCTATTTTTTATGGGGTGTCTTCTTTGTGTGACATCATCCCCTTATGTTCTTTATTTTTCTTTCATTAATAAATGGTCTATTCTCAAAACATTTTTTGATATTTTTTACTAATATAATTTAATTTTTTAAAATATATTTAGTATAAATGAAATTATATATGACACATTTATATCAATATAAAAAAAATATTTAAAAAATTATATTTATATTTATATTTATAATTATGTAAATGTATTTCTAGTTGTTATAATTATAAATATATTAATTCTTATAAATATATTCATTATATTTATAAAATAATGTATCATATATAATTGAATTTATATTTTGAATATTTAATTCATTAATATAGTTTCATTTTTCTAAATTTATTTATAATAAATATATTTATATTATAGGTATATTTATGCATTTGGGGTTTGTAAGAGTGGAAAGAACCTCAGAATCCTGCATGAAAAACCTTGTGTTCAAATAAATTTGGGGGATGTATTTTCGTAACCACTGTAGTGGGTAAAATAGAATTTATTCTATTCAACCAATTTTGGATTTATGTCCATGAATATGGGCCATAAATCCATAGAGACATGAAGACATACATTTTAAGGTATTGTTTTATACAATGGGGATCTAATGGATGGTATGTAATGATTAGGATGGTAGCATGGCATGACTACACATTAGCATCGTTGGGTGGGATGCTCGAAAGAGAGATGGGTGAATTCACACATATAATCTGGACCTCATCCCAATGAGATCTCTAATATGTAATAGATGGGTTATCTTACACAATATAATGGTGGGAAGTACAACACAAGGGTTTCTGGAAAGATGATGGCATTGCATGTTGACTACTGACATTACTACTCTTGTGACCTACAAAATGATGCAGCACATCTTAGAGGTGTTTTAATGTGAATACATGCAGAATTATCTATGTGGGAGTCTCAAATAAAAAATGGGTGAACTGGAACCCATCAAATGACCCTTTTCCCTTATGGTTTTGTTTGGGGAAAAAAAGTGATTACCATGGCAAAAATATTGATAGGGAGAGTAATTAGATTGAAATAAATTTGAAGTAAATAGTGAAGAATGATAGAATTTTCAGAGTTGTGGAATGTGACCAAAAATATCTGGAAATACATTATAATAGGATCGTAAGTATCGATTGTAGATAATGAAATTTGATTCCAAAGGTGAGGTAATGGCTAATGAATATCACTCGGAGGGGTTCATGAATCTTCGATGGTGATAAGATAAGATGTCGAAGGTGATGTGAGATGTTTGTGAGTCCTAATGTTATACATTTTATAATGGTTATATTTTATGGAATGTGATAGATTATGAACTAAAAAAATGTGGGGATTATTTAACAGATTAAAATTAGGGTAAAGTAAAATTTGTGGAGAATATGATGTGTTTAAAGGAGGAATGAGGGTGTTGATACAAGGATTTAGAGTGTATGGAGAGGGGTTAGTGGAGTAAGGAGTGGGGATGAAGTTTTTTTGGATAATAATATAATATTTTTAAATATTTTGAGGGGATCAATGTAGGATCATGTCGAAGGGAGGGAGAATTGGTCTTGGAAGGGGATATCAGATTCAGATATTTTGGTGTGGAAAATATTTTGGGGAAAAAGTTATAAGAGATATTTACACATGTAATGGAGGAAAAAAATTTAATATAACTATTATTCACTACCCATTAATTATCACAAAAATTCATTAACTACTAAAATAAAACAGCTTAATAAATATTAATAAAAGAATAATAATATGAATTTTTTAGGGATGAAATTCATGGGGGAAGAAAGTAATGCGTGAAATATCTATACTGATACATTAAATATATATGTTATCTAAAATTAATATATTGCTAATTTTGGATATATGGAATAATAAATTTGAAGATATATGTTAATTTTAAAACAAAATTCCAAATAAATGTTATAAAAACCATATAGCAACATGCAATATTGCAGATAAATACATTATATGTGCCAAAGATAATGGTAGAAAGAGGGTACACATTTCACTAAATTAGTTAACAATGAATTATAAAAATAATTTATTTACATTACGATGGTAATAATACATAAATAATTATCATATAGAAATAGTAAATGTAATTTCAATAAAAGAGTTCAGAAATAATATGTTATTTGTGTATCAGAAAACTAAAATTCATAAATAGGAAACAATGGAAAAGTGAAAATCCTTATGATGTAAACAATATAAAATATATTAGGTAGGGATAATTTAGTGTAAATTAATATACCTAAAATAATTTAAAGCAACATAAATACCTAATATAATTATAATAATTATTATTTCATCATAAATATTTCATGTATTTAAATAATAACATTGAACTATGTTATGAAGAGTAGACTTCATATCCAGCCTTTTCCACCATCTATGATATCTCTCTTCAATAGAAATATCTTAGGAATTTAAATTCATGTGTTAAATATATTTAATGTTTTTACAAGGAATACAATACAATTATGATAATAAAAAAGGTGAAAATAAAAATATTTATGAAATAAAAAATAATAATATTTATAATAATGTTTGTGAACAGAATAGTATACATTTTTGGTATTTAATTTTGATTCAAAAAAATCACCCAAGGTGAATAACCATCCCAATATGAGTATACTATTATCTTAAATATGAATTTTGGACATAATAAATAACTAATATAAAAATAATATAAGAAAAAAATTAATATTACAATACAGTATTATATAAAAGAATATATATTTAAAATATATAGAAAATTTAGTATCTTAAAAAAGTGTATATACTAAATGATCATATAATATATTCATATATAATATGAACATAGTAAATGAAAAAATATATAAAAATACTAAGAGGCATATTGTATGAAATTTTTACAAGATAATAAATAAAACCTATATGATTACATAGTAACTCATCATAAAAACAAAATAGCATGGGTATCCCATTGTGAAAGATTAACAATTAAATATAAATAACACTTTTAGGTGTTATGGGATGTGTACATTTTTTTCCAAACGAAAAAAATTTATTTTCGTGTAAAAAAATAATCAAAAAAAACCTCAATGTGTGAATAATATTAAAAAAACATTCATCTTTAGAAAAACACATACCACTTTATCTGTAGCTTGAAACACAGATGATGAATATGTATTCTACATATATATTTATAATTATTTGGTTTCTAATATATTTTGGAAGGAAGATCAAAAACCTAACAACCCCACAACTTATTAGATTCTCTCTCTACCTTGGATTTTTCCTCGTTTCATCCTGATTTATAGTAATGTAAGAAATATTTAATGTTGTGTCATAAAATATTTTTAGAATTATTACATTATTGGATAAAAATTATCATATATAGTTTAGCTGATATTGTTTTGATTTCTATTTTATATAAGAGGTTGTAACTGTTTTTAAATTGCAATCACATATTCAATTATTACCTTAAGAGTTCTATGGATAATATATAACATTAACTACTCATTAATTTTAAAAAAATGTATTCCAATTCATAATTAATATTGTGAAGAGGCACTCATATAGTGCATTTAATGAAACATTAAAATTTATAAATAAATATATCCTAGTAAAAAATATGATAAAAATAAAGATAAATTATATTATATTATATTAATTCCCATAGATTATTTAGTATAAGCATTCAAGGGAATATAAAATATGATAGAACATTAGGGTAAGTAAGATTTATATATGGGAGTTGAAATAGGAAAAATAAATCGATCATACCTTGTAAAACATTTTAGGTGAGCTAATCAGATTAGAACTCATATTCTTCTTATCTATAATAAGTGGAAAATATATAAATTTAGGAAAATAAAGATGAATTGCAAACCCAAAAAATTTATATAATCAATTGAATATAAAATGGACATTTAAAATAATCTATTCATATATATTTTTAAATTAATATGGTTGTTTTAATGTGTATATGTTGAAATTATAATGAATTATTTTTATTCTATCGAATCATAGTAGATGTTGGTTCTCAAGATGTTTTATTTTACAATAAAATAAGAAAAAACAAAAGTAGGAGGTTAAAAAATATATTTCTTGAGAATATACACCAAAATGTTATTATTATTAAATTTTGTTAGTCTTTGATGTGTTTATGAGTAAAAAAATGAACATTTCCTCAATAATGGGCACAAGATAATAGATTGTAATGATTAAATGGGGATTTATATTAAATATATAAAAATCATAATCCTATTTTTTAATTTCTATCTAACATTTATAATATTTAAATAATTCACTAGTTATCATACTGTATTATTTTTGAAACATCAAATTCTTCTTAGTAACAACATATTTTATTTTATTTCCCATAAAATCACAACAAATATAAGCTCAAAGGATAAATTTTAAAAAAAATTTATAATCCAAATTAATGAAAGTATTATGAGTTAGAGATTTTATTTCCTAATCAGGTTATGTAAAAAATTATTCTTTTGAAATTCATTGGATATGGGTTTCCCAGAAAATAAAAATGGAAGAGGGGAAAATCAAATATATACTTGTTTTAGAAAACTACTCAAAATATAATCCAATAAAGATTTAATAAATATTTTAAATATGAAAACATGATAAGATTTCCAAATAAATATATCTATGTGGTTTTTTATATCACACTACTATAGTATTTATAATTTCTCATAATTTAAATGTATTTATTAAAAGAAGGATATTATTTAAAACTAATAAAATATCAATCAGTTATAAACAATGTGTTAATGGAAATGTTGAAACCAAGTCATCCTAGATAATGTGAAAATGTTTTACTAATTGATAAAAATCTTATAATTATTTTTTTAGTTATTTATTTACTATATTAAGTAAATATTGTTGGTCATGAGACTAGGGAATATTTGTTACTCAAATTAGTTGTATGGATATAAAATTTTAAAATTCGTTTAAAATAAATATCCTACATATAATAAATAAAATATAAACATAATTATATTACATATAAATTTTAATATGATAAAATTTGATAATTAAAATTAACGAAACAGTTGAGTTTTGAAATAATGAGAATAAAACATTTTATTATTACCTTGTTATCTCTTGAATTTTGGGCCCATTTTCCAAACTTGATTTTAAAATTGAATAAAATGTTCAATTTTTTTATATAAATTTATATAATCATTACCATGGTGGATTTATGACTCCTAATAAAAAAAGTATGGATTCAACTAGTTCTTCAATTATATTGGTCTCATTGTTCATGGGAGGATTCTTTATGGCCTTGATTTTTATGTGCATGTTCATGAAATTTTATTCATGATGTTTTAAGGATTCAAGATTTAAAGGGTGTATTTATTCATCCCTGGTAGGGATAATAGGGTCAAAGATTATTTATTTTATGTCTCATCTCACATCCCTCCATCCAAATTTCATGTATTTTCCACAAATACTGTAAAAAATCCATAAAACTAAAGGGGTTTAGAAAATATTGGATAAAAGAATTGATCCTTCATAATATTTATGTTCTGTATGGTTTTTGGAAAATATTTTAGTTTTAATTTTATAAAAAAAAGTTACAAAATTTAATAAATTATACAAATATATAATGTAAATGGTAATATATTTCATACATGACTCCAAGAAAATAAAAATGGGAGAGGAAAAAATTACATAAATACATTATTTCCCAAACTAATCAAAATATAATCAAATACAGTTTAATGTCATCTATGTTTTTTATTATAGGAAATATTATATGAATTTATAGATTTCTTCAAATTTTTTATTTGGGTATTTAGTTCCTATATTAAAAATATAATAAATTAGATGACATTAGAAACACATTTTATGAAAATAGATAATAAAAACTGGCATGAACACTCTAAATTAATCTGAGAATATCTCAATATCATCATTTGTATTATATTTATATTTTTTAAATGAGAAAGTGAAGAAGTTGTAAACATATAAAAAACATGACATGTAATTAGTTTTTTATTTATGAATAAATTATTAAAATATAAATGTTAAATTGATTTTCTGAATTTATGAAAATTGTCATAAAAAAATAATTTTTAAAACATGTTATGTGGACCTTTTAATCTTCAAAATTCAAAATTTAAGTTTTTACATTATCACATTATAAAATTAAAAATAACATATATTGAACCACATATAACCAATTCCCAATTTTTATGGAGAAAAACTAAATTTATGGATATGGGAGAAGTGATGATTGACGCTGACGTAGATAAGAAATATGAAATATATTGGGTCAGGGGAAGGAAATGGATAACTTATATGGTAAATGGTATAATGGATATTTTTTCTTTACCAGTTACCATACATCAAACTAGTCTTTGGGATCATGTGATGTGTTGAAATTGCAGAAGAAAAAGTACCTCAAGTTTGAGGATCTGGGATAAAGTGATAATGTCTGGAATTAAATGATGCATTCAAATTCAAATTTAGGCTTGAAAACCCCTAATTATTGTTCCAAAAATTCAATCCAAAATTGATAAAATGCTATATTAATTTTTAAATTGGGTGAAAAGTGTAATTATTGAAAGACTTACTGTAGATCAAGGCATCAAATTTGGTAGGTATGTTCATCGTGACCATATCCAAGAAATTTTTGACCTTCTGATGTGGTAGAATACATTAAGACTGACATATGTTATTTCACTAATAAAATAATAAATAATGAATTGGGATTTAAAAGTATATTATGGAGGTATGGTAGTTTAATACCCTAACCCAAATCAACTTGTTCATCATAGATTGTAAAATGGCCTCATGTGTGTCTCCCCATATGCAATTTTTTGATGACTATTAGAGACAGCCTAAATCAAAACCTTAGGTGACCATGCCTAATGTAAAAATATTCAATCAACACATATATATAATTAAGTAAAAAATTAGATATATATTCATATATATATTGGTAGAAAATTATATAAACCATGATATTTTAATATTTCATATAAGAAAACCATGAACATTTATGTAAAATATTTAATGAAAACAATCATGTAAGATACCAATAGAGACCATAAAAAATCATCCTGAATTTTAGCATAACCCTGTTTTTCTTCCTACTTCTCGAGCTCATATGCTCAACATAGGTCAATTTCCCTTGAATTCATCTTTTTATGTAGAGTTTATACATGCACAGAGGTCCCTCTACAGGGTGTGCGTGGAAACCTAGTAGGATACCACCAATGTGTCTTTAATATAAGTGAACCATTTATAAAAAAACATATTGATTAAAACGGATGTAAATACAATAATATATATCTGCATGTTGTTTCATCATGTGAAACTCAATATTCCATGAAATATGGAACTACCTACATTATCTCCATGATATAAAAGAAGTTATTCCTGATTTCCATGAATTTTGTAACTAACCACAATTCCATCTCAAGTATTATAATAGTCCATAGGTCTATTATGGATTAGGCTAGTCCAAAAAGTCATCATACCCACTACCAGTCTCCAGTCAGGCATCAAGGCTGTCATTCCCCTCCATCTTTCCTTCAAAATCCTACCATAATACTCATTAATCATGTTACACATACTCTCCCACTAAGGGATTTACCAAGCCATAAAGGGTCTTCTTTCCACATTAATACAAGATTGAAATAAAGATTATGACCATACACATGTATACATACATAATACATAGAAATAAAAATCATTTACTATACAAATCCACAATCATAACATATCATGAGTGCTCTCATGGTTACACACACACACAAACTAAATAATATCATATCAAGAGAGTTTTCATGGGTCATAGAAACATTCATGAACAAGCATGGAATATCATAGTAGGCCTCAATGGTCACAAAAACACAAGAAAAATAATGTCATATGAAGCAGTTTTATATAATTTTTTTAGCATGGTAAGGAACTTCCTACCTAAAGTATATCTAATCTCAACATCAAGGTTCTCTACCCAAATCAATTTTAGAACCTAAAAATACACAAAACCAACAGAAAATCACCATATGAGGATTCAAGAGAGATAATACAAGAATAATAACATGTCAGTAGATAGGATTTGTTTGTATTATCCAATGAGAACCAATATAACATGTTGATCTAGATGAATATAATAACTATTAAAAACAAATTGGATTTCTGATGATGACATTTTTTGGATACTAATTTTGTAAATAATTCCATTGTTTTAATTATGATTTAATTTTGAAAATAATGTTTTTATTGTTTAACTTAGTTTTTACAATGTTTTGGGTTAAATTAAGGAAAAACTTATTTCTATGTTAAATATATATTTTATTAGTTAATTTTAATTTTCTGATTAATTTTTAGTTGATTAAGTAATTGATGGTTAATTTTTATTTTGTAATTACTAACTGAAATATTAAATTAATTATTTTACAATTTATTATTTCATTTTCAATTTTAATTAAAAAAAATCAAACATTGACTTTACTATTTAATTCTGATGATTAATTTAAAACACTAATTTTAGTGTTTTTAATTAATTTTTTATTTTGATGAAATCAATATATATTTACTTTTGTTATTAGTATTTAATTAAATAATTGGTGTCTGAAATTTAATCTCATTACCTCAACTAATTTGAAAAATTTTGACATTAAATTATAACTTATCTCTTATTTAAAATTATAGTATTTCGTTATTTTGATATTTAATAAATAAATAAAAAATTTTAAAATTTTTATATATTATTAATCCTTTATTGTATTAAAATAATAATAAGTTTGAATTTATTATATTTAATGTACTGTTATGTTTTTTAATTAAAAAATGATTATTTACTTTATTTTTTTGAAACTTTTATAAACTAGTTGTATGATATATTTGGATTTGGAAACATTCGTTTTAGATGTCCAAAAATGGGCCTATATATCCACAAAGGCGGTCATTATAAGGGCTTCTAAAAAAGAATAGAAAAATTGGGAACTTTTAATAGCACTAAAAAGTGTTGAAAAATTGGGTACATTTATTGGTGCTAAAAAAATGCTAATAAAGTGGTCCTTATAGAATAACTTTTTTTTAATGCTGTTAAAAGCACCATTTATCAACTCTTTATTAGAACTGATAATTATATCCTTTTATCAGCATATTTTTTAATTCTGATAAATGGTGGTGCTTCGTAAATCCATTTTTTTCTTAGTGTAAATATTTTTAGCAACCTAATATTCATTTCTTGGATCTTGTCAGATCATCATAGGAATTTTAGCAGAATTCCTATTAGATTAGTATCAATAGTGATGGAGGTAGGCTGACTAAAGATTCTTTAATATTCATGATGCTCATTCGGATGAAGGCCAATGAATTAGAAAATGATATCAAGGTAACCAAATTTGTTCATTATAGAAGAAACCTGATGAAGCCTGTATTCCTAGAATCACGAAGAAGAATATTTAATTGATCTTGAGCCATTATGATTGATGTTTGGTGATTTCTATATGGAATCATAAACTGAGTGATGTGTTGTAGATAAAGACTCCTACTAAACATGTTTAATACCGCAACAAAGTTGACACCCAATATATGAAGGCACAATTATGGAATAATGAAGATGAAGTTAATGAGTCACCACCATTGAAATCTTTTCCATCATTGAAGAATAACCTTCATGATTTTGTGACAAATTTATTATTAGAGATGGGTGTGATAAGCAAGGATTATTCCCAATTAAATCCAAAATAAAATAGATGATGTTGTTGTTGTATTGATGTTTCTAGAAGTCTAACCCTCATACATAAATGGAAGTGTTGAGCAATCAAACTGATGATGAGGATTACTTTTTATGATGATGGATGAATATGAAGAAGTCTGATTAGATTTCTGATGTTTAAAAAAGATCCAAAGTAAATTTCAATCTTACAAACTATATGAGCACTGGAATTAATCATTCCAAGAAAGATGAATTATTATTTTATGATTAAGAGCTATTAGAATGTGATTGGATATTATTATTTCAATGATTCCTATTGTTAAATTTTGAGTGGTAATTGTTTTTGAAGATCATGGTTGAAATCTATTATGTTTGAGTTAGAAAACAGTGTTTTGAAGATCTAATAACTACTTGATTATAGGGTTTTGAGTAACTGATAGATTGACTGGAGCTAGGGAACCATATTTAGAGGAATTTGGGATGATTTCCAATAAAAATATTTTTTTTACTATTTTATTTTTTATGTTCTCTATTAGAATAACTAATGTGGACATTCTTCTATCCAATGTTATCATTTCATGACCAGACTGAAGCATGAATTAGTTATTCAAATTTTTCATCGATGAATTTTCAGTATTCAAATGAATAAAAATTGAGTAGTTCTATTATTTCCATTGAAATAAATGGTTGATGAGATGGTTTGGAAATTTATGAGCCTTATGGATGAGCTAGAAAAATGAGAACATGATTTCAATACATATGTAAGAGATTTGGATGCACAGATGGGAGTGTGCATGAATACAGAGATGTTATGAACTTAATCTTAGTGGGTATGCTATTTAGGCTAATTAGAGACATGGGTTATTGGAATAAAAATAATTTGAAACATATTTGTAAAGATAAATATCAGTTGATTTATTTTTTAAATTAACGACATACAACTAGTTAATAGGATTAGTTGGTAAATTTTATTAAAGTGACATGAGTAGTGAAAGAATCCCATGAAGGAGTTGTTTATTTGGATGATCTCTAATTATGTTTTGATTTTTTGGGTGATGTTTGGGGATAATAAAAATCTAAATAAGAAAATACCTTTTTTATGATTCATTATGGGGAAGAAGATGATAGATGCAACACAACATTTTTGGAAATTGACAGAAGTGATTTAGAAAAAAAAATAAATTTTTAAGATTCAAGAGTTGTGAACCGGGAGAAGATTCCGGGGATTTTCTGGAAGCTCGAAGAGGACCTAAGACAAATAATTTTTATGAATAAGTAATCAAAGTTATCTCCTGCACTTCATTAGTATTTGGCTACAATTCTAATGGTTGAATCTAGAGGATTTGAACAATGATGTCCTTATAATTTTTCATTTTTTATAATTTTTACAATTGAAATTCTCTCCACATATTTTCAAATTTAGAATACATTCTTTAATTCATGTTTAAATCTTATTTAATTTAATTATTTTAGTTTCTCCCATTGTGATAATGGTACATTTTTTATTAGAGTGTGACTGTATTTAAATGTAGTATGTTAGGTAAATACTTATTTTATTTTGAATATTTTGTTCCCTGTTTAAATATTTTATTCCTTTATCATGGACTATAAGAACAAATAAATTTATTTGATTCATTTTTATTAGAGATCACTGAGATCATTGATCAACTAAAAATAGAAAGGATATCATATACCTAGATCATGGCTTCAAAACTCAATTTGATTAACTAAATGAGGATCATTATTAGATATTTCAATATATTCATTTAGATATTTACAGTTTGGAAATCATTTCTAAATGATGAATAAATAATGAACTTGATGAAACATTAGGATACGTCACTGATTCCACCATTTGTTGAAATATGCACCATATTTACTAATCTATCGATCATCAATATTTTGTAAAACAAAATTGTTACTTTTAAAATCATATATATCCACATGAAAAAAATAAAGAAAAATAAATAATAATTACTAATTATGTGAAAATGGATATCAATAAATGTAGTTTCATTAAGAGACAACCCTTGGTGATGATTTATTGTAATATTAATAGTATTTAAATTTTTAATTAAGAGGAAAAAATTATACCAAAAATAGAACAATTCAATTGGATCCATTTTTGAGGAGGCTCCCATTGAGTTCCAAAAAAATAAACTATAAAACATGGAAATTGATAAAATTTAAAAAACTAACAAACAATAAGAACATATGGGATTTTTTACAACCATTGAAAATATTGTGGGATATTTTGTTTAAAATAATTGGAATATATTACATACTTTAAATGAAAATGAATTCACAATAATTATGTAATAACATAAATAATATATAAATTCATATGTCTTGGAATATCTTATTTTGTGATTGAAAACCTTTCACACATTTTCCATTAGTTCCATGTACAAAATCATATCTACCTAGATTTTGAAAGGGATGTCCAAGATGTTGAGCCTGAACGTAATGAAAATTCACTTCCCAAAATTATTGGGATTATTATGTTAATAGAATATGAACAAGGGATGTCAATCAATACCCTTTGGGTAGATTTCAATATTTTTTACCTTTCATGTGTTTGAACTTTATGAAACTAATATTTTTAGCCAGTCCCTTTATTTTAACATTGATGAAATAAAATCTTATTCGCATGACTAGTAAATGTTATCAGTTTTTTCCAACGAATATTTTAATTATTAAGATGATAATGAGAGGATGGATATAGAACTAGTGAAAACCACTTAGAAGATCATTTCGAGTTAGAAGTGGGAGATGAAACTATTGGTATTTTAGATAATGAAATTTTCATTTATCTATTGATGCTATCCCTAGAAGAAGTGTAGGGATGTGCAGACACCTCTACTCCTATTTATATTGAACATGGAGCCCCTTATATTAGTTATCCATCATGGTCTACAAAGTTGTACAACAATATTTGAAGAAGGGATGAACTATATTTTTTCAAAGGGGGCCTCAATATTAGAGTGAAGTTTCTAAACTATGTGAAATCCAGTATGTGGTGGTTCGTTCCAAATAAAAATCATCCACTGAATTATTGGTGATGGATTACATTTTGTCTATCTTTTAACTATATTAAATTGAATACCCCTAGATGGGTTTAATATAAGATTTCTCATATTTGTTCTCTATTTCTTTTTTACTTTAAATTATATGTTTTTAAATTTCAATAAACCATTTTAATATTCTTGTTTTTTCTTAAATGAAATAATGTTAAAAAAATTATTGTCCACAATATTCTAAATTCATTATTCACCATGAAGAATATACATTTGGACGTTATCCATCATTTGGAGAAGATCATTTAAAATTTACATGATCAAAAAAATCTACAAGATGAACAATATTGGATCAAGACGGTCAAATCATAAAAACCAGTTTTATTTAACTTGTTCTAAAGTTTTATGGACTTTAATGTAAAAGTTATTTCATTTTTTATATCTATCATGTTAACTGATGAGACTTTTTCAGTGATACGAAGTGGAAATTTGAGTGGATTTAAGTTAAATGTAGCTCTTAATTTAGGGAATTTATACATTAAAATTTTACTCATTTTTATACATATAAAATATTCCTACTTCTACCACTTTAAAAATTATTGGTTGAAATAATAGTTTCGTTTTTAAGAGTATTTTCATGTGGAAAATTGGTAAAACAATGTGTTGGTTATTACTATTTGTTTGGAATATTTTTACTATTTTTTAGTGTGAATCCTAGATCCCCCTCTTTTGGGATCAGTTTATAAAAATGGTGTGTATATGTTTTTAAAAAATAAAAAATAAAAATACACAAAGCATTTAAATTTCAGGACTTTTTCAAGTCTTGGTATTGGAGAATAGAAAATAAAATTAAAAATTTTCAAATTTTTAGAAACAAATTAAATAAATTTATTCACAATAATCTCCTCCATATGTGAAATAAACACAAATTAAAATTATAAAATTTCTTTGAAAAAAATTAAAACATAGGGTGAGCATTTAATTTATCTCGTAAGGGGTTTTAAAATCAATGAAAAATACATTTCCTCGAAAACTATAAATCCATTTAAAAACATTTATCAAATTAATAATTTGGTAAAATAAATACATTGAAGAGGGTTTCCAAAATTGAAACAATTTTTGAATAACCTTAAATAATGTATAATATCTGAAAATCATGTAATTTCAAAATAAGAATTCTTTTGAAAATACTACATTGTATTTCCCCGTTTTAAAATAAATATTTTGTGGATTGATAATGATATATACCAGGATATAATAAAAACCATAAGGATATTTAGTTATATCACCTCTAGGATATCATCCCCTTGAGGTCATGGGTTCACTCCCCATACAACAACATATCAGCTGATACGTTAGGGTCAATTTCGAGAAAACATTTTAATGGACATTCATTTCTCATTCATAACCGAAAAACAATTTAAAACCATATGTTTATTATTTTAATTGTTTTAAATAATTAAATATTCTATAATATTGAAAAAAATAAAATTTTTAGTAGAAATCCATTTCCATAAAATAATGACAAATATTTAAAAGCCATGAACATATATGCATTGAAATTAAATCAAAATATACTATAAAATGAAAAAAAGTGTCAATAAAAATTGTAGATGATGGCCATATAAATAATAATTAATGAAAATAAAATATTTTATGTTAATATATAATATTATATAATAACATTAATGCTTTCAAAATAATCCGCTTACCTCGATTTCGACTCATCAAATATGTTTCTTTATCTTCCCCTTTGGAAAATCTCTTTTCTTAACACATTAATACAACAAGAGGTCGTTTTTTTCAAAACTAGGACCTCTATAATGTGTATAGTGAAGTGTATAAGAAGCTTGGGTATTGTATGGTGGAGAAGGTAGGCTCAAGGTGATGAAATTTTGGGAAGGGATGAGTCTCCTTTAATAATTGTTGTGAGAGGTTATTTAGGAATTACCTATAATATTAAAATTTAATAAGTCTTATATAGGGTTAAAGACTTCCAAAATGCCTAAAAAACAAGAGATCACATTATAGAAGAAATCTCATTATATATGTCCTTATTAAAAAAATATTTTAAATAATTTAGTAAAATATTTTATTCATGAAAAATAATTTTTTCAAACTAAACACCATTCATACCTATGACATTAAGCACATCAAAAAAACATTTCAAATTCGAAATAAAAAATTATTATTTCATATAAATATTATATTTAGCTATATAATTTGTTTATTACATTTAATATATCAAATTATTTTGTTTTAGTATTTTTTATATCATTAATTTGATATATTCATAAATTAAATAATTATTTGCATCATCGTTATACAAGACATTAAGCTAATTTGTTATTCTGTAATAATTAAAAAATAATATTCATGAAGATGATAATTTAATTATCTTTCATATTACTAATTATTTTTTAAAAACAGTTCTATAAAAACATTTATTAAAATATTATAATTATTAAAAACTATAGTGTAAACTACTTGACTTATTTTTAAATAAAATATTATAAAGGTCTTAACGTGATTCATGTGAGACCAAAATTTCCCAAATTAGAATAATATTTGTTTATGGAAAAAAATTTCTCATATAAAATTATTCATCAAAATTTTGAGTTTTTTAATGGTTCTTATAATTTTAATTAAAAACATTTTATTTTATTTTTTTCAACTTGCTTAGGCATTACCACAGCGTTGGATAAAAATTAATGTTAATTATTCAACATATAAAAATTGAAAATAAATTGATATTATAAAAATAAATAAATTTCATTCAATATATTCAATTATAATCATTTATTAAGTTTAATTACTCATATACATGTCAAGAAAACTTCTTTAATTTGTTAATTTATGTTTTCATTCCTTGCGCAATCATTGCATAGGAAATCGGATAATACTAATATTATATAACTCTATAATTAAACTTAATAGAAAAAACATAAATTATACATAAAAATTAATAAAAAATCAATAAGATAATTTTTATTACTCAATTATTATATATAGGGAACCAAATTTGTCTTTTTCGCTGTTGTACAGGCACTGCGTCAGAACTGACAGTTATTTTTATACTTATCATGAGTAAAATTATAACATATATGTTTTGAATTAATTTTTTATTTTATTTCTATTATAATATCTTAATTTAATCATCATATATGTTTAATAAATTTTACATCATAATTAAGTCTTAACGATGTCACAAAAATACTGTATTTTGTACTATTCGCAGGAAATTAATATTTTTTAGAAAATTTTCAAAAATTCATATTAAATAATTTTGACATGATAAATTAAAAAAATGAAATTAGTTTATTCAAATTAAAATTATATAATTTGAAAATTAATTTTTTAAATAAATAAGCATATAATAAATTATTTATTTTTAGGAATTACATATCATAATAAATATAACTATTTAATTCATGAATATTAAAAGAAATAATTCTATGAATACATGGGTTGTTACATCCTCCCAACCACTAAATTAATTGAACCCTCACAATTTATTCATTAAAATTAATAAAATTCTTAATCTGCATCTATATAATTATGAAAATATTGAACTTATAAGGCGACTTAGTTACCTTGATTATTTTTTTAAAAATAACAATGCCTAATATCCAATGTTGGCTAGAAAATCACTATGATACCAACTATAATTCACTATTCCTGCACCTTTAGTTTCAATATATAATAATTTTTTCCCGATTTATTATAAATACAATAAAAATACACGTGGAATTTAAATTCTAGAACCTTTTCTGGTCTTGGTTTTAGAGAATACACAATTACATTAAAAATTATCAAAGATGTACAAAAAATTAAATAAATTTCTTCACAAGACCTACCTTCATATATGAAATAAACTCCAATTGAAATTATACTAAACATATGAGAAGTAAATTTAAAACATAGGGTGAACATTTAGTTTTCCCAGTAAGGGTTTTTAAAATCAATTATAAATACCTTTATTCGAAATCTATATATCCATTTGAAAAAATTTATCAAATATATAATTCTCTAAAATAAATACGAAGAATAGTTTTTTCAAACAACTAAATAATTTCTGAATATCATTAAATAATTTATCAAACTTGAAATTCATATAATTTCAAAATAATAATTCTTTGGAAAATACTAAAATGGATTTTCCCATTTGAAAATAATAATTTTATGGATTGATCATGATACATAGTAGGTAATAAGAAAAATGACTGATTTTGGATTAATGAGGGTTGAGGGTTTCCATGGTGGGGTGCTCCTTCCTTTCCTAGACGGAAACAACTAATGAGTTGGTACCTCCCCCACAGTGGGGGAGGTACATTCACCATCCTTACACTTTTCTTGGCCACAAACCTTTTCCCTAATTTACAATCCCAATTTCCTTCCCTCATTCCATAGATTTCGCTTATCCCTAGTCCCTAATATTTTCAATATATTCCTACAACTCCCTCTCTCAGAATAAGAGTTCACCAAGTCATCATCCTTGCTAAATCTGATGTTGATATCTTGTTTCAAACTACATTTTTCAAAGGTGGATACATTTGACCAGATCGTCTTTGGATCCTTGGGACTTCAAGTGTGCACCATGATGGGTCTCCTCGATAATAAACACATGATGGTCCAATTCTCTTAATAAGGTGATTCGATATAGGATTGGTTATGTGCTCCTTACATTTTCAACGGATGTTATTTCTTTCTATTTAGGTGGAATTTTTATTTTCATATCAATCGAGATACTCCCACCATCCTGATTTGGGTTAGTTTCCCTGATCTTCCATTTCCATTCCAAAATCCCACTATTATTTGTTTTCTATAAAATTTTTTTGGTCGGTATATCTTCTCTTATAGAAGAACCAGGTCTATATTCCATCCAGTTTCTCCTAGGATTTGTGTGGATGTTGATATTTCCTGATTACCAACTGAGTTTGTTTAGATGACAATCAGAGAGGAAGTTAGATATAAAATATCATCTACTTTTTAATCTTGGGTGGACTTATTCCCCTCATATAAAATATTAGGGAATATGAATGCAATGTGTCAGCATGTAGACATGGGTGTTTCCCATAAGATGTATATAGGATTGGAAACCAAAGGTAAGGTCCAGGACAGAGAAGATGGGTCTGGTCTGGATGCACGTCTGGAAGAACCTACTCATGGTGGTGTTTTTTCCAATCAAGGTAGATAATCGGAGGTCATCGATTTGGACTCACATGAGGGTGGGAGGTCTTTTAATACCACTATTATATTTCTAATTACGTTTAACCAGTTAGAGAAGGAGGAACTATCAACACCCCCTGAACCATGATTTTCTAACATATTTAATAAACTGAAGCATGATCTTAGGGGGGAGGTGTGTTTTTGAGACTACAAGACAAAGGATGTAATTATACAGACTCTTAATGAGAATGCAATGGGTGTGGGAAATGTAATAAAAGATAATGAGAAGAGGTAGGTTTCATGCTAAAAAATGAGAGGTTACCTACACATAGTGAATGTAATGTAAGCTGGGTGAAGGAAACAAGTGGCTTGAGACTGGGAAGAACCATTCAAATTGTTATATTTTTCAATAGTATTCATTTTCTTGAGGTTTAAGGGAAGATATAAGAATTAGAGGGGTGATATATAGGAATTATTAAGTTAAGGAGGTTTCCATGGAATGTTTAGTCATGCAGCAGACTTCCATTGATCACATTGCTAGATTGAAGGTAAATGAGGTCCACCCAGACCATATTGATGGTGAGGCCAAACATATGGGGTTCGTGTGTCCATGGGATTCGAAAATGTTTTGACAAGTTCCACAAGATGGTGTTATGAGCACTGATGATCAACATGCTAACTATCATAAAGGTATTGATGATATGGTTTAGGAGTTTGAAAAATACCTGGTCAAAACCTTCAGTGATGGGAAGAAGGTCCCTAATAATGAGACCATTAAGGATAGTTCTAGTGATTTAGTAGGAAAAATAGAGGAGGAGGTACTAGGTGGTAGGCTTCCAATCCTGAGTATAAATAAGAGGATGAATGGAATCCATAAATAGAGTAAGGAATTATCCTTTTTCCATTACCAATGCAGACACAATCATAAAAAATCTATATGATATGAATACGGACAACCTTACACATCCTTTCCCCAAGGATGCTTTTTAGTAGCGGAAGTCAGGTCATATGGTTGAGAAATCCTCAGAATTACTTCGGAGTTTGGAAGAAGAAGCGGTAAAAAATGTTTTCTCACTCAATGATATTGAAGAAGAAGTATCCACAATGATTGGAATAACATTAAGGGTAACTCTCAATGAGGATAAGTACACCTAGATCGAAAAGCAGGACCTGGTCTTAGTTGGGGGATTCCATAATTGTAAGATCATCCTTGAGGAGTACACCTAGTCCCTAGACAAGATATCCTTTTATATTGATGATATGATAATTGATGAACCAGACACAGAGGTAATTAATATCTCCTGTAATTTATTTAGGGATATAAAATATTGTAGACTTAAATTATAATTTAATTGCTATGTTATTTTTTTGTGGTTGAACCAATGGTTTCTCACTTTTTCCTAAAAATTGTTTGAATAATTAAAATTTAATTTTTAGTCAGGTAATAAGAAAAAACATAAGGATTAGTCATATCACTTGTGGAATAGCGTCAACATGATCTTATCAGATCACTCCACATACCATAACACATAAAATGATACTCTAGTGCCAATTTCAAGAAAACATTTTAATGTCCATGTCTTTATCACTCATTACACACAAAATTTTAAAACCATACATGTATTATTTACATAAAATAATTTAATTTAATAACCACTAATATTTAACAAATAAACATTTTTAAGAGAAATCCATTTCCCAAAAAGTATCACTTACATTTAAAATACATGAACATAAATGATTAGAAATTAAAACAAAAGATTGTTTAAAATGTATAAAATTTTAATAATAATTACACATGATGGCCATATATATAATAATAAATGGAAATAAAAGAATTTCCTTGAAAATATAAGATTATATAATTAAAATAATTATTTAAAAACAATACCCATACCTTGAGTTTGAATTATCAAATATGTTTCTTTTTATTCCCTTTTTTCTGAAAATTGCTCAGCTTAAAACCTTAAGACCACAAAGGATGGTGTTATTCCAAAACTAATACCACTAAAATCTATAGATGAGAGTGTAGAAGATAATTTTGTAGCGTATGGTTGAGATAGTGAGCTCATGGTGATGAAATATTTTGAAGGGATGAGTCTTATTTTATTATTGAGGTGAGAGGCTATTTAGGAATTACAAAGAATAATAAAATATAATAATTTGTATTTGGATTTAAAGACATTGATAATTCCTATAAATCCGATGAGATAAAATTTTTAACCAAATGTAATTATATTGGGACTTATTAAAAAATTTATTGATAAATAATTTAATAAAATATTTTATTCAGAAAAATTATTTTTAAAAATTAAACACTATTCATAATTATGACTTTAAAGACGTCAAAACAAAATTTAAAATTCAAGAAAAAAATTATTATATCATAGGCATATAATGTAAATTATCTATACTATATATTGTCCCCTCCCATCCATGTGTCTCTCTCTCTCTCTTTCATTCTCCATCTAAATGTGTCAAGCCCTCTGCCAAAAATGACTCTCCCAAAATTTGGTCTCCTTCCTCATTACTCAGGATCCATGAAGTCTCATCTCCCATACATTAGTTTCCTCCTCCAAATCATATTCCCCTCTGCATCAACTTCCATATCAAATCATGATCCCCCTTAGCACCTCATCTTCCTCAGACTCTTCTCTCCCTCCACTGTGATACCATTCTTCCCATCTTCCAATTCGACCCCTCCACGGCCAACCATCAATTCTTATAAGACTCCCTATCTATCAAAGTTCCCATGTCCATTTCCTACAAACCCTATTCCCCTCGTCTCTGACCCATCTCCCCCTACTCCCTTGACTCAATCTCCATCTCCCTATTGAAATGACCCAATCATCGTCTCCCCATCGCCTCCATATCATCTACCTTCATCAAATTAGTGTTTTAATCATGTTTATTCTCTATGAAAGTTCATTGGCTACTAGAAACTAAAATGACAGTTCTATCTCACCAAAGACATCAGGATCTCTACAATCTCATCCATGAAATGTTTCTTTGATTTCATCCAGAATTATGAGATCGATTCGATAGAACTTCATAAATTTTTTTACATCTTCTCCAATTTCAGTAAACATTTCATTCTTTTCTCTCAATAAGGAATTTGTATTTCTACCCAGGTCTTCTATAATTTGATTTAGGGTTTCATTTTTTGATTACTCTACACCTATTTGTTATGATCAATTGAATGTCTACGAATTCATATGAAACTAAATTTCTAGATTCAACTATCATCATTTGTTATCAAAATATTTATACCTAGTTCCGAAATTATTTTTAAAAAACTAATAGTTCTCCAAAAATTTGTTATGCAGACCTATTTCCAAAAAAATTGTATGGAGGTGTGAACATTATTATTACTAGGATCCTCTGAATGTATTACATCATAGGATGGCACCTAAAATATGATATTTCCCAGGACTAGTTATTTCATATAAAAATACTACTTCATCAATTATTAGTATGTTTTTCATGCTTTGTCTATGATTTTTTGGTTTTGATTATATGTTTGGTGTCTTATAACTGACTCAATTTTGGTGAGTTTTGTTTTTATAGGTTCATATTTTTTAACAGGTTCATACGTTTTTTTAATTTATTCATAATTGTCTTTTTAATTAGGTCCATATTTTGTTCCATACAAGGTCACAGATTAGGTTCACAATTAATATCATATTTCATAATTTGATGAGTATGTATGGAGTTACTGGTTTTGAATAAAGATTTATTCATTTTTGTAGGTATGTGGTTTGCATCATTTTCCCTCTTTGATACTTCCTTTATAAGCCCAGAATTTAGAACATTACTATGACTAGAACAAAAATTGAATCAATGAGTTTTATTATGCTTTTGATGATTTGTTTGGGAATTTTTGGGTTATATTACATTTTTAGTGTTTTAAAACTGACTTAATTTTGGTGACTTTGGTTTATTAGAGGTTCATATTTTTTTTAAATTTTTTCATAATTGTTTTTCAAATAGGACCATATGTTACGTGATGGTACATGGATTCCTTTCATGATTACTATCATATTTCCACCGTTGATGAGTATGTATAGATTTACTAGAGTCAATGGTGATTTCTTATTTTTTTTAGGTACGTGGTTTGCATAATTTTCCCTCCTTGACACTCCCTTTCTAATATATGAATGTAGAAAATTAATCCAGATCGCTAGAAAAGGTAATCGATTAGAGGCACCATGTACATATAAGATTTAACTTTATGTTTTAATGGTGTCTTAGTGTTGTCGAAATGGTGAGTTTGGTTATTTTTATAGGTGCATATTTTTTAAACCGGTTCATATTTTTTTCCTGAATTGTTCATTTTTTTCAAAAAAACCATATCCATTATCTTTATTATATCTTTTCCCATCATCCTCCACATTTCTCTCCCTCCTTCATTCTCATCCCCATTTACAAAAATGTCGAGTTCTCTGTAAAAAAAATGATTCCCATACCATCTCATATATTTTATAATTAAATCTCCCAAATATTGCTCTCCCTCTTCAAATATAGGTTTCCCAAAAATCTTGTCCCCCAAAATAATGCAATATGTATTCTATAATTTCCTCTCCTCATCTACATCAGCTTCCTCCTCCACATCATCTTCCTCCTCTGCATCAGATTCTACCACAACTCCTCATCTGCCTCGGTTCCTCTTCTGCCTCATCCTTCGCCTCAGCCTCATCCTTAGTCTCTTCCCCCACCTTGGTCTCTACCTCTTCCCCCACCCCCAAATATCATTCTACATCATTCGTAGCCCCACCACATCAAGGATAACATCATTATATTATTAAATCTATAATTAAACTATAGATGTCTCTCCTCATAGAGGACATGGATTTGAATGTGTCATGTTCTCCACCTTTGAGTAAGGGGCTCCTTTTGGTGGATCCTTCAACTGCGAGGTTGGTACAACACCTTGATTTTCCCTTGATTTGTTTTCTATAAAGTTTGGTAGGGTTCACAATTATAGGTCAATGTTGTATTTCTAATATATTTTTCTAATACTAATTCCAACTATGTGTGGGTTTTCTTTATATCATTGTAAACCAGCTACTGTATTTCGAAGGTATGGTAAATAATTGTTTCTAATAAAAGTTTCTTATCCTCGATGAACAAGGCCTAACTACCTAATTCATTCAAATTATTACTTCGTATTCTATGACTATCAAATGTATTCAAAGAGTATCTAATTTTTATATATAACTATGTATGTGTCCATTGTTTTTTCTCACAAAATTCCCAACCCTGCATTATGTTAACTTATGTTTCCGTTTTTTGGATCTTTGAACAAATCAAAAAAAAGACATAATACCAATATTTGTATGCCTTAACATGTTATAACAACTCTTGACTAGGTTTTCGTTATGTCTCACCCCTTTAGATAACATGATATACTGCATATGTTTTTGATCTTCATATTCATGTTAACTATATGTTATATTACCATACATATATGGTATAATAAATTTTATTATCCATATATATATTTGTTAATAAAAACCCATATAATAATTTTATATGTGTTTTATATTTTATTCCTTATGTATATATGGTCGAATCCATTTTCATTGTTTATTTATGCTCAATTTTCTAGTCTGGTCAGCTTGCAATCACAGTTACAAAAACATGATTAGCATAATCTTCTCTTTCCTATTATGGGTTTCTATTCACTTTCATTATATTGATCTGGTTATTGGTGTATATTTGAATTATATATGTTCCCAATAATGTGGGAATACATTGTATATGTGTTTTAACTATATATATGTTTCCAAACAGAACCCTATGAGTTTTAATTGTATATATGTTTCCAACTGTATATGTGGTTTCTTCATCATTTAAAATTATGTCTCTCATAATTTGCACTCTCACTTTTATAATGTGGTGTAATACTATGATAAAATGACAATCTATTTTCCATCTACATGAAAATTAATCTATTTATCTCGTTAGATTTTAAAACATGTTATTATGACTCCTATGCTTCATTTGGATCCTGTTTTTCATTGATGTATGAAAATGTGTTCTGAGTCATTGAAATATTATATAAATTGTGTAATATTTTAGTTAGATTGTAAATTTTCTAATCCAAAGTTAATCATATTTGTGAACTGATTTTCATAATGTAGGTTTTGTTGATATTCCTTCGAAGAACACATGTGTTTTAAACATGAGCTTTAATTTATTTAAGATGTTTAAACCTTTCAATTTTAACCAACTCGTTATATTTTCTATCTATTATTATAGTACTGTTGGGTGATTAAAAAATTTGTATTGGATTTTAATTCCCTTTTTTTATGTTGGATTAAATTATTAATTTTAAACCAATCATTGTGTATAGGGGGGAATCTTCATATGCTGGCTTTTGAATTTTCAATCATGGGTTCACTACAGGACATCATCCATGGTCAAAATGGGATTCAAGGTGCACAACCTAGACCTGTTCTTAACTGAATGTGGTGGGTGAGAATTTAGATTGATGATGTGAGCATGTTGGAGTATTTTCATTAATATTTTCAACCATCTATTGTAGTGACAGACTCCATGAGATGATTATTATACTTCAGTAAGTGAATTTTAATAACCCTAGGCTACTTCCCCCTATATTATTTTAATCCTCTCTTCATCTCATTCTAATTATCCTCTCTTTGGTCATTTTATGCAGTTTACTCCATATTTGAATCCCAATTTTTTTTGAATCATTTTCTTTGAGGTGAGTATCCTAGGTCTCCCCATTCCCCACCTTTTTATACATGTAATCTTTTAACTGTGTTTAATGTGAATATCTATTTTCCCCCCAAAAACTCCCTTATCTATTTTAGTTTCATGGAATTGATGGTTAATGTTGAGTTTCTATGCAGATATTTTTCTCTATATTTTATTTGGATCACCTTTGCTGCTACGTTTCTTTTAAAAAAATTATTGGCATCCCAATTCTGTATAATTAATTATGTATTACTTGCATTATGCCTATATATTAAAGATAATTTCTATGGTTATATTCTTTAGGATGTGATATTAGTCTATATATGAGATGGATATTGAAGTAGCATCAATATTGATGTTGATAAGGGTATTTACGTATGCAATCAAATTGTTGTTTTTTTCTAAATTCTATCTACTGAGTCAATGGTGCACCATTAATTTATGTGTTATTGAGGATTAAATGTTGTAATGAGGACCCTTTTAATTTTTTCCCTATAACGATGTTTTGAATTCCATATAATTGGAGTCCATTTTGTATGCTAGGACATTTGGATGCTAGATGTTGCTATTTGGTTTCCAAGGTTGGCATTATTTTAGGTTTTCTATTCTGTAGAGACATTTAAGCTCAACCCTAACCTAACCATTTCATTAAAAGTTGTAATACAACCCAAACCATTTATGAAAGGTTAATATCTATCCCAACATGACAACCTATTTAACTTTAAACATATAATAGGCTGCATTATTTCTCATTTTCCATTTTCATTTACACCTCCATGTTACAGATTATCCATACCAAACAGGCTATCACCTATATATAAAATAATGAGAAGATTAATTGAGAAAACCTACAATATTAATGTGAATATGAGTATATTGAATGAACATACCAGATTATTTATAACTTTTATCCTCAGACATCCACACCAGCCTCCATAGTCGGAACAACTTGAGAGAAGGACATGTCCTCAAATTTTCTCTCACATCTTACAGATGAAATACACATTCATTAATTTGGCTCTAAAATATAGACATGAAAATAACCATTGTGATGAAAAAACCCCCACAAATTATATGTTATTTTATATAAATATATTTTCTTTTTTATAGTATATATCTTTGATATAAATTCCCACAATTTTAAGGGGCTTTGTATATTTTATTTAAGAAGTTTAAAACATTCAATTTTTACCAAACCATTATCTTTCTATCTATTATTATAGTACAGTTGGTTTATTAAATGTTACATATTACATTTTAATTCCCTTTATTTAGGCATGTTTAAATTATTTTTTTAAACCAATTTTTATGAGTAGAAGGGGAATCTTCATGTGTTGGATTATGAATTTACTACCATGGGGTCACTGCATGACATCCTCTATGGTTGGAATGGGGTTAAAAGTGCATATCCTATACCATCTCTTGACTGGATTCAGTGGGTGAGAAAATCTATTGATGATGCAAGTGGATTTTAGTATTTTCATGAAAAAGTTTAACCATTTATTATAGAGACAGACTCCATCAGATGATTCCTAGATTTCATTAAGTGATTTTTATATAATTTGTATTATTATATATACATGATATGTATATGTTTACTAAATATATTTCTTTAAAATGAATAAAAGTAAGAAATGTTCCTATGGACTTGACTTGGTGACGCATTCATAAACTTTAGATCTGAAGTTTGAATGATGATTGTAGTGGATACAAGAAGAGTATAAAGAAACCGGATTAGCATAATGGACTGTCCCCATAATGTACTAGAAGTCATACAATTCCGTTACAGTATTGGTGAGACTTCACCAAGTTTATATGTATATAGTTCATTTTATATTTTTTATCTTCAGATATGGAGTTTGAACAATGTTTTCTGTGGCTATAAGAAGAGTATAAAGACACTATATTATCCAAAGGGACTTACCCCACAATATACTACATATTATGCAATACAATTACACTATAAGTGGTTCTCTCATCCTCTTCATGCATCACTTTTAGTTCAACCTATTCTGATGTGGGGAAGTGAATCATCAGCATCCTCATAGAATTCCACTCATCCATGGTCATGCTATCACACTACTTACACAAACACAAAAGTAGGTACTTCTGTAACAAAACAAAAAACTATACCAATGATGATCATCAACATTAAAATATCATGATGTTCAATATAATTCATTTTATCTTTCCCATTTCTATTTATTCTACACCATAAATGTTTCCATGTATAAAACATATCTCAAGGTTATTCAATAGAGTTTTTAAAGAACTATATCTAAAATATAATATACATAAGCTTTTATTTTATTTTTAAAAAACTAATCATTGTAATTCTATTTTTTTGGATTATTACTGTGTAAACATTTAGTTTATGACCTATATGGTATTCATAGATTGAGAACTTAAATTGTGTCGGGATCATGGTACCTCAAGTGTAGGTTGTTGAATCTATTTTATTTTTGATGGACATACCACTTACCATCAATAGTTACACTTATAATGAAATCAAGATGTTTGTAAATCCTACAAACTAAGAAAAAAATCAACCATGTGAGATCTATATCTAGAAAATTTTGTTTTATATTTCTTTTGAGAAAGATTTATTGATTGGTCGATTCCCTTACTAAATCCTTGATTTTTCAGTTACCATGCCTTCGATGGAACTGATAAGTGCAAAGGTAGGTATGAGTATCCCATAGCCACTGATGACCTGTAACAGAATCCATTTTTTGGTCAAAGTTCCAATTTTTTTATGATAAGTAAATATATGAATGGAAGTATATGCTCAAGGCCCAGAAAATCATGGGTCCTAATGCCCCTAGGACTTGGTTGATGTAAAGGAACATCTCTCCCACTATATCCATCACTACAAAATTTATGATTTGAACACAAACCAAGAAGAGACGAAACCTCAGAATTCCAATCCAGGGGAGCTTTATAGCATAGCATCCATTCACAAATATGATATTATGTAGATTATTAATAGTACATTCCTCCAAAAAAAACTATTGATGGATATATACATGACATCCCCTGACTAGGTGGAGCATGATGAAGCCATTAGCAATGTTGACAAGACCATAAGGATTATAGAATCCAAACCCAATCAAGTGTTTCCCAGCTTGGATTTACCTAATGATGAATATCCCTGGTGACCACAGCAATGATAGAAGCAAGGTTTTGTTGAATCAATGATGAATAAACAGTCACAAAAAATTAACATCAAAACAAAAGTGAATACATGGGTCTATGTATGTAGTTTTTCTTACTGAAATTTTATGTTATATTACTAAAGGATGTGCATTATCCTTATACATGTAATTTCCTATTATTCTATATATACCTTCATATTTTTATTTATTTTCTAGTATACATAATCATACATGTGCTTATTTATTATTATGAATTACTAGTTTTCAATTATATAGAAAATAATTGTGACATGGCTATTGTATGCATTGTTTTTAAACTATGCATTATCAATATTCACTTATATAGAATTTAATTTCATTCATGTCTGCACTTATCTGCCATAAATTTATGTTGTAAAAAATAAAAATTATGTTCAGCTAAATGTCTAATTAAATTCTCATGACATGAAAATGAACGATTTGAGTACTAGTTAATCTATATAATTCATGTATCACCTTAAAAATCTCAAATTATATTTATTTTGTTAATTTTAATATCAATAATGTTATTTATTCATAAATTAAATAATTACTACATCTCCTTTTCACAAGCCATTAAACTAATTATTTATTCTATTGAAATTAAAAATAAATATTCATGAAGAAGATAGTTTTATTAGATTTCAAATTTTTTATTAGTTTTGAAATAAATATTTTGGAAAACCATTTATTAAAAGATTATACTTATTAGAAACTATAGTGTGAACAAATTAACTTCCTTTTTAATCAAATATTATAAAGGTATTAAAGGGATTCATGTGGATCCAAAAAATCCCAAATAAAAATAAAAATAACATAATTGCCAAATATTTCTCATATTAAATTATTTACTCAAATTTTGGGTCATTTAATTGTTCTTATAATTTTAATTAAAAACATTTTATTTATTTTTCTTCTTCTTGCATAGGCACTACATCTGCGTTACACGAACATTAAAATAATTTATTTAAAATATAAAAGTTTAAAATACAATTCTATCATAAAAAAATTTATTAGGTTTAATATAATCATTTATATTTGTTCATTAAGTAGGATTACTCATATCCATGTCATGAAAACTTCTTTGATTTGTTAATTTGTATTTTCTAGCCTAGTGAAATAATTAAACAGGAATTTGGATAACACTCATGTTACATAAATCTATAAATTTGAATTACGAGTAAAAACATCAATTATAAATAATAATTACTAAAATAGTAGATAAAATAATTTTTATTACTCAATTATTAAATATAAGGATTCAAATTTGACTTTTCCTCTGTTGTGCAGGTGTAACACCCCAAGGATTTACAAGTTAATTTAATACTGAATGCATGAAACAATAAGTATATATAGAACAATAATTTTTTATAACCAAGAAAGTATACATAATTTTTCCACTTCTGTGATTTTAATTTCTTAAATCTTACTTACACAGTTGCATTCAGGGTGGTTTTTGGAGTCGAGTAGAACAAACTTCATTTTTGGTGAATAGTAACTTTCCCTTTTGAATAGTAACATACCCTTGTGAATAGTAATATACCATTATGAATAGTAACTTTACCCTTATAAATTTTAATATAACCCTTATGAATTGTAACCTCACCCATGAAAGTATAAATAATATTTAGGCACCTTATAAATGAAGTATACTATTTTATAATTTATTAATTAAGTATTTATATTTTTGTGCTTGATAAATATCTAATAACAATTTAAAATTAATAAATGATTAAATTTTCATAAAATGGGTTCCTAAATAAATATATTTTTTCAATTATTTTGGGGTAATTTTATGAGACCGTAGTTATTTTTTGAACGTATTATAAAAGTAGTTCTAAATAAAAAATCTGTATTTTTTAAGTAAATAATTATTTTATTTATAAATTAACATTCGCATTTTTAGAAAATTATTTTGAAAAAATGAATTCTATTTTTTTATACATTTAAAAAATTGGTTAGGGTTATTTTTTTTATTTTTCTAAAATACATGAATTTTTTATGAATAGTAAAATACATTAATTTGCAATAAATATTAAATACATGGTTTATTGAGTCATAGGTGATGCAAAAATGATGTAGTCACACTTGGTTAGAACTCAGATACACTAATTACTATTTTTTATCACATGAATCAAGACAATTTATATTCTTGAGAAAAAATATTAAAATAAAGATTAAAATAATGAGAAACCCCTCATCTCCACTATAAACACCACCCCTCCTAACCTCTTCTCTTCAATACTATCAAGCATTGTTCCATTTCTAAATTCTTCCAAATTTTCTTCCCAATATCATCCCCCATGTCCAGAAGCCATTTCTCTCATAAAAATACCAAATATTCTCCCCTAAAGAGGCTCTCAAGGAAGATTAATTCCAGAGGTAAATTCCTCTTTTTAATTCTTTTACATTCTTTTCAAGTTCACTTGTTTTCGTTTCTATCCTCACCTCTACTCTCCTAAATTTTATGAAAACTCTAGTACCTTAAAATTACTATAATTTTGTTATAATTATGGAATAATTTATTATAATCACTTCTTTACCGTTCTTTTCTGCTAGTAGTAAAAAACACCATTCAAGATGTGCTAATTTACCACATTCAAGGATGATGGGTTTTCAATTTCAATTACTATCTTCAATTGTAGAAATTAAACAATTATTATGGTTTAAATAGAATATAATATATTTATTATGTATCATCTAGGGTTTTGGAACCTTTTTTTACACATGGTTTGGATTTATAAATAAAAATGAGTTCATTATGTTCAGAAACTGCTAATTAACCCAAATGGTTATCATTAAATAATTTATATAATGATTCATCTTTACACTAAGTAAACAAATGAAATTTACACGAATTTAACCTTCTGGATGTTCACTAATAACATATAAAATCAATTTTGGAAAACCATCCTCATTTTACATTTTTCTCTATTCATGTATATAACTAGGTCGGTCATGAATACCAAGGAAGAAAACGCTTCCAAACAACAAAATTGAACATATTAAACCTATAAAAAGGCCACTAATGAACTTAAACAGCTATAATAAATCAATAAATTAAATAATAAGTCTTCTAAACATTAATTAATGAATTTAATTTGGTTATCCATAACACTAATATCAAGTGAATAACACTATAGGACTTAAGGTAAGGGTTTTCTACCTAAACCACCATTTTCATTCAGATCACTCTTATTATATACTTATCTTAATTAAATTATTATTTGTTCTTATTCAATCCTCATAATTTTTTGGATAATTTTCTATATATGTGTATTAATCATATTACTTCTTTATTCTATGGTGATTTATATGTCTTAAAAGGATCTTTCAAAAATTATTCCCAATAAACGACCCTTTTGCAAGGGAACTTCTCAAATTCTTACCTATTCTCAAGTGATCTCTATAATCTATTTTAATACATTATTTTTTTATAAATCAAATATTTTATCATAAAAAATAATATTTTTCTATTTCTCATTTTATGAAATAAAACATGCATTTCCCCTTTAAAATATCTTTAATATTTTCTTAAAACCTCAATAAAATTTTTTATTTCTAAAGTTTCTTTAAAAACTATTCTTATAATATTTCACATCAGGTGGAAAACATTTATGCCTAAAATATAATTTCAATGTTGTTACCTCTTTATTTCCAGGATATACATGTTTCAAATCTTATTTCATGAAAAATATAAAAGATTTTATTAAAAATAATCTTTTTTCCAAAGTAAAAAAGGAATTTTTTTCTCGTATAACATTACCTTTTCTGAGATATACTCCTTATTTACTACTTAGTCTTTACATGTGGTGTATGTACTACCATTTTTTATTTCATATCAAGAGTTTTCATCTTCTAATGATATTATAAGGTATTATAATTTGAATTTTTCAAGGTGGTATGGGAAACTTAGGGATGTTTAAGGATTATTTCCTCAAGAATTTATTAATGGTCTAATTTAAAAGAATCTCTATCTATATAAACATCTTTTTTTGAAAAATTCACTACATTGAGATTTGTCTCTTACAATATGATAAAAAACATGTTTTTGAAATGTTTCTTATTAGTTTGACTATGGATGTGCTATATTTATACCATTGACCATATTACTTCGATTGTTTAGTGTTTATGTTTTATGATTTGGGATAGTTTCTTTAACTATAGAAATATTGATGAATTTTTATCCTCTACTCATTAATGATATTGAAATGGAATATTGTTATTGTATTAAATCTTGGTATAATGAATTATTTGGACTGATAGTGATGGGTGGGGCATGCTATAGCCCCTTGATGCATCGACAGATATCATGAGACAATACAGTTGGCAACAATCCCTTCGAGTTTGTTTCCTAAAATAAGACGGGTTTCTAACCACATACCTAAACTATCTCGATTGTATGTTGTTTCTTGTTCTAGATACATGATATCCAAATAATAATCAATCTATTTATTCACTATTCAGTTATTATTATCGATGAGGTTTTTACTCTGACCAAATCTATGGATGAACATTCATTCTTAGTTTATTTATGGTGTGTATTTTTCAATTATTCAAAATTCAATAATTATTATGTCCAATTTTTTATTATTAAATTATTGTATTTTCTTTATTCCATTATACGTAACCCTTAC
Organism: Viscum album; assembly: GCA_963277665.1. NCBI lineage: Eukaryota > Viridiplantae > Streptophyta > Magnoliopsida > Santalales > Viscaceae > Viscum > Viscum album. The sequence goes on from OY728162.1 coordinate 47,414,763, forward strand.
GGAGAATTTGAGCTCACCCATTCCATTATTTTTCCTTTCCCTCGTTATGAAGAAGAGATTATTTTTTGAGTTTTCAAGGATTCAGTTTGTTAACTTTTGTTATGTATTATATATTGTTTTCATTGACCAATGTAAAATGGGTACCTTTTATGTTTCTATTTTCTTCAAGAAAACTAATCTGATCAGTCCTTCAGGATTTGATTCCTTGTAATCATGCCAATGTAACAATGTAATGCACCGACTATGGGTTTCTTGGATCAGGGAGTTACAGTTGGTATTAGAGGAAGTTTAGTAGAAGGATTTGGAACTATATTTTCAAAACATAGATTAGTGAGAACAAACCTAAGATACACATTGAGGATAAGTATTGAATGAAATACTAGAATTATGGTAAGGTAGAGATTATGTGGGTATTTCTAGAAATAAAACCATGTCTGGATATGAAAAGTGGACGTGCTTTTGGCAAAAATGTACCTAGGAGTAACAACTCTATCATGTAATTCTAGGCTTGACTTAGGATAACCTGGTACACAACAATGGTCCATACAGCTGACTTGGATTGACACACTTGGGGGATATGCTTAAGATAATTCACATTTTCTTTACAAACAATTATGAAGTATTTATTCTTCTGAAGTATGCAAAGAATATGCTTCTAGGATTTATGATGTATACATTTATGTTATATGTTATACCATGTTTAGAGTTATAGAGAGTTTATAATTATATGAGCTAATATATTTTATGGAATTGATTAGAAATGGTTCCTAGAATAAGGAATGATAACTTCACCAATGCACGTGATCAAAAGAGTAAGAATGATCATATATTTCATTTTATTATACTAATATTTAGAAGGGAAATAGTCTCCAAGGTGTCATCATCATATGAGGAAATAGTATCATGTGTTAACAAAGTATCTAAATAATTATGTAACTCCTATGTCTTCTAAGGGATGAAAAAGAAGAAGAGGATGGTAGAGAAAACCATGTATAAATTGAAAAAGGGAAAGATGGGTATTCCCACATGTGATAACTAAGGAAATAATCATCCTGGAAAATTTTTGGAAGGCATGGGAGTTTTTTATAATTCTACAGAAAAGGTTCACCGATATAACGAATGAAAAGGGAAGAGACAAATCAATGATTTTCAATGTTTAAATTATAAAGAGATGGGACACTATGTGATTCAATGTCCAAAGCATCAATGGAATATTTCCCAAATGATATTACTAGATAGTGATCATGTCATTATACATCAGTAGATAAACTGGAATGATTAATATGCCTCATCGAGAATCTTGTCATTTGAATATATCATTAGTAATTTACTTTTTATAATAATTATGGAATATATAAGGATTGTACTGTAAAAATATTTCATTAAGATGGTTGTATGAGGAATTGTACCAAAGATAAGCGACCTAGAAGAATGTTAAAATTTGTGGAAAGTATATTGATGAGGGAAAGGCAACCCTAAATATATTCCTGATGATTAAGATAATGATGAAGAAATGATTGATTTGGATAAGTACTCACTGCCTAAAAAACAGATTATTGACATTTCTACAAGTGGTCTATGATATCATTGATAGAGTTTACAAAATTTATGGATATAATAAATATATCCAATAGCATGTTTATGGATGAGTGAATGTTTCCAATAAGTTTTTATGGAAATTTGAGTTATTACCATATTTCAAGAGGATACATGATGAAGATATTCACATGTTTAAAATATGAAAGTTTAGGGATTCTTCATGTTGATTGAAGTAAAAAATTGTAGCATATGTATTGATCAAGATGAATCATAGAGTTATAAACAAAATGAGGTTTTACCAGGACCCCATGTACATGGATATAACAAATATGGATATGGGAATGATTCTAAATTGTTGGATCGTTATATTTTGTAATGTTAAACTATTTATTAAATGCTTTAAGTTTATCATTGTGTGAGGATTTAGAGATTAATGTCACCACATCATGTAACCTGTGCTAAGAGGTGAAGTATAGATAGTTCAAGGGACAAAAAAAAGATAAGATTTTGTTTATGAAACAGTAACGTGTATTTATACTCTTATAGAGTGGAAAAATTACTAAACTCCAGGAAAATAGTCTTAAAAAATGTTGTCATATTATCATTTTTTTCATAACTGTGGTTTATGGTTTGGTGGTAATGATCTTTCATCTGAGCATGTTCTCTATCACATTCCATCAGAACATGATGGTTTGATAATTATTCTAGGACCATGTTATCCAATTTTAATGTGTCGTTTTGTAGTAATTTATGCATTTCCCTTTCCCTCTTATTAAGAGTATTTTTGAACCATATATCTAATGAGGGTTCCGCACAAGGGAATTTTCATGTATCAACTATTATCTTTTGAAATTCAATTACAAAATTTCTAGGACGATATTTTTCTAAATAGGGGAGAATGTGACACCCAAATGATTGAAAAGTAAATTTAATATTGAATGCATGAAACACTGAGTCTCTACAAGACAACAATGTTTTATAACTGAGCCAATATAAATAATTTTTCCACTTCTGTGATTTGAATTCCTAAAATCTGAGACACACGATTGCATTCAGGGTTATTTGTGGAGTCTGATAGAACAAACATAAGTTTTTTTGAATAGTAACATACCCTTATGAATAGTAACATACCCTTATGAATAGTAATATACCATTATGAATAGTAATGTTACCCTTATGAATAGTAATATGAGCCTTAGGAATAGTACACTCACCCATTAAAGTATAAAAAATATTTAGGCACGTTATAAATGAAGTAGAATATTTTATAAATTATTAATTAACTATTCATATTATTGTGTGTGATAAATATTTAATAAAAAATTAAATTAATTAATTAATTAATTTTCATTAAATGGGTTCCAAAATAAATATTTTGTTGTCCTATTATTTTTGGTTAATTTTAGGATACCATTATTAATTTTCGATGGTATTATAAAAGCACTTATAAATATAAAATCTATATTTTTCAAGTAAATAATTATTTTTTTGAAAATTAATTTCACATATTTAGAAAATTGTTTTGATAAAATGGAGTCCATTTTTTTATTATACTTGTTAGAAAATGGTTAGGGTGAATTTTTTGGGATTTCTCTAAAACACATGAATTTTTTATGAATCGTAAAATACGTTAATTTTCAATAAATGATAAATAGATTGTTTATTGAGTCATAGGTGATGTAAGGATGATATAACAATAGTTGGTAGGAACTCAAATGAACTTGTTACTTTTTTGGGTCATGTGAATCAGGAATATTGATAGTCTAGAGAAAAAAATTAAAACAATGATTAAAATAATTAGAAACCCTTCCTCTCCTCCACTATAAATACCACACCACCATACCTATTCTCTTAACTCCTCTCAATACTTGTCCCTTGTCCAAATTATTCCTAAATATCCTCTCAATATCCTCCACACGTCCATCATCCCTTGGTATCATAAAAATATCAAATACTCTCCACTAAAGAGCCTCTCAAGGAAGATTAATTCAAGTGGTAAATTCCTCTTTTAAATTCTTTTACTTTCTTTTCAAGTTTTTTAGTTTTGTTTTCTATGCTCACATATACTAAACTAAATGTTATTTAAAATCAATTACCTTCCATGTACTATAATTTTTTTTATAATTATGGAATAATTTATTATCATCTCTCATTTACCCTTCTTTTATTCTAGTAGTAAAAAAACACTATCTGAGATGTGCTAATTTAACACATTCAAGGATGATGGGTTTTCAATTTAAATTATCATATTAAATTATATTAATGAAACCATTATTATGGATGAAATAGATGATAATATATTTATTATTTCTCATCTATGGCTCGGGAACATTTAGTTACATATTGCTTTGATTTATAAAGCAAAATGAGTTTGTTGTGTTCAAAACCCACTAATTAACCCAAATGGTTATAATTAAATAATTTATGTAATGATTCATCTTCACTCCAAGAAATAAAATGATATTTACAACCATTTAACCATATATATGTTCACTAATAAAATATAACTTCAATTCAAGAACACATTCATCATTTTAGTTGTTTTTTATTCATGTATATAAGTAAACTGGTCAGGAATACCAAGGAAGAAAATGCTCCTAAACAATAAAATTGAACCTCTTATACCCATGAATAAGGACATTAAAGAACATAATAATAAATTACATAAATAATAGGTTCCTTAAATATTAATTAATGAATTTAATTTTGTTATCTAGGATACTAAGATCATGTGAATAACACCATCAGATTTAGGAAAGGGTTTTCTTCCCAAACCTCCATTTTCATTCAGGTCACTCTTATTATCTACTTATCTAAATTAAATTTATATATTTCTTCTTATATACTCATCATAAATTCTTTGTGAACTATATATGTGTATCAATCAGATTCTATATTTATTTTATAGGGAGTTATATGTTTCAAAAGTATATTTCAGAATTTATTCCCAATAAACAACCTCGTTTCAAGGGAACTTCTCAAATTCTTACATATTTTCAAGTGCATTATATATTCTATTTTAAGCCATTATTATTTTAAAAAAAAATTATAACTAAAACCCATCGTGGTTAATTATTGGTTTTATTAAAGAAAACATGCATTTTTTATTTAAAATAACTTTAATGTTTTCCTAAAACCACACTAAAATGTTTTATTTATAATGTTTCTTTATAAACACATTTTTCATGATTTCACTTTAGGGGGACAAAATTTATTCCTAAAATATTACTGCAATGTTCTTACCTTTTCTTTTATGGGATAAGATTTTTAATAATTTTATTTCATGAAAAATATAAATGCTTTTTAAAAATAATTCTTCTTTCCAAAGTCAAAAAATGGGTTTTTTTCTCGTCTCACTATAGATTTTCTAATATATACTCCTTATTAACCACTTAGTCCTTGAATTTTGTTTATTTAATGACTTTTGGTATTTCATATCAATAATATACTTATTATAATGATATTCTAAGGTATTATTATTTGAATGTTTCAAGGTGGTATGGGACACTTTGGAATATTTAAGGATTATTACCTAAAGAATTTTTAAATGCTATGATTTAAAATCATCTTCATCTATGTCGCCATCCTTTATCGGACCTTTTACTACATTGAGGTTTATCTATTATGATATCATATAAAATATGATTTTGAATTTTTTTTATTAATTTCAATCTACATGTTCTATATTTATACAATTCACCATATTACATTGAATGGTTAGTGTTTGTGTTTAATTATTTTGGAATGTTGCTTTAATTGTGGAAATAATGATGAATCTGTATCATCTACTCAATTCGGATATAGAAAAGGTATATTTTTATTGTAATAATATTCTTATAATGATTTTTTTGGACTGGACGTGATGGTTGGTTCCTGCTATATCCCATCGATGCATCGACATGTCTCATGAGACAAACTAGTTGGTGACAACCCATTCAAGTTTTTTCCAAAAATCAGACGGGTTTCTACTCACAGACTTAACCCATCTCGACGGTATGATGGTTCATGTGCTACATACATGACATCCAAACAATATGAATTTTATTGATTCATTATTCAGCTATTATTATCGATGATGTTTTCACTATGAAAAAATCTATGGATGCACTTTCATTCTTATTTTATTGATGGTGTGAGTTTTTCAATTATTCACCACATCATAATGATTTTGACTAATTTTTTATGATTTAATTACTACTGTTTCATAATTCCATTATATGTAACCCTTATTGATCATTTTATCTCACCCCTTTAATTTTTTTTACTTCCTCATGTTATGAACAATAGATTACTTTTTTAGTTTTCAATGATACAGTTTGTTATCTTTGGTTGTGTCTTATATGTTGTATTCTCAACCCAATGTAAAAAAGAGTTCCTTTGATGTATTCAGTTTCTTCAAGACTAATAAAATAACCAGTACTTCATGATTTGATTCCTTGTAACCATTCCAATGTAACAAAGTAATGCCTCGTCTATGGGCTTCTGTAGTTAGGGTGTTACAGCAGGCACTCGGTCGGTGCTGCCAATGATTTTTATACTTATCATGAAATAAATTATAACTTACATGTTCTGAATTATTCTATTACAACATTTCTAATATACTATCATAATTTAATAATAAAATATTTTTAATAAATTTTACATAATAATTATTTATTGATGATGTCATAAAAATGATATATTTTTAAAAAAATCGTTTTCACTATTCACCAAAAATTATCTTTTTTCAAAAAAAATCTCAAAATTTCATAATAAGATAATATAAATGCGATTAATTAAAAAATAAAATTATTTTTTTCAAATTAATATTATATAATTTTAAAATTAATTTTTTCAAATAAATAACTATATAATAAATTGTTTTATATATGAATTACTTATATAATGAATATAACTACTTTATTCAAGGATATGAAAACAAATGATTCTATAAATATCGGGGTTATTAACGTTAGTGCTAAAAAATTTCATGTTTTACTATAAATTTTTCCAGACACATACTTGAACATAAACATATATACCTATTTAATTTTTAATATATATGATTGATGTAGTAACCAGAGTAAAACCTTTTGTGTATGTTGTGAGATGCTTTTTTTGTTTTGAAAAAATAAATTGTACTTTCTTATTTTCCTTCATGTATATTGAATATAAAATATATATCATAAACTATAAAATTTAATATAAACGTTTCTCCGCCTTTTAATCAATTATGTGAAAAATTTTGAGTTTTACTGTGCAGTAAAAGTTCTTTCAATGTTATAAATTGTACCATAATATGATCCCATCAAAAACTCATTAATTTTTTAAAATTTAGTAATTTTTCAAGTTTCAAAGAGTTGATTTTAATTCTTTAAAATTTTTAACAATGTTTAATGTTGTTTATCCACTTTTAGTATGTTAGTTCTATGATTCACCTTGGATTTAGTTGGGTAAAACATTTTTTTATTTCTCTATTGAAAAGTTGTATATTTTGTTAAAAAATATAGTAAATGTTATAAAATTTAATTTCTCTTTAAATGTTGAATTTGTATTCAAACTAATAGAAAATATATTCAAATAATTAGGAAATAAAACCCCTAATGCAGTTTTAACCCCTTTTTTGTTATTTATTCCAATAGATGAGTAATTTATACTACCATTTAAATTATTATGTTTTCTCATCCAAACAATGTGTCTAATATATTTTGTTGCTAATTATGTGAGTTTGTTCTCTGGTAGTTAGAGAGATGTGTGAAATTTCAATTGAATAAAAATTAAAGTGGGTTTAATCTGTTATCAAATTAATAAGTTCATTAATAATTGTAAAATATGAATTAGTTTTTCACAAGAAAATATTTATCTTCTTGAGGGTAATTACATTCATTACGTGATAAAAATCCAAGGGGGGAAATCATTTAAAAATCAATTTTTTGTGGCAATCTTGTATATCAAAAATAATATTATTTTCATTCCACTTATTTTTTCTCATTTTATTCTTGAGGACAAGCAAAAACATAGTGTGGAAGAATTTGATGTTTCTTTATTTGGATACTAATTTTTCACATTTTTGTAATTTAAGTATATATTAAGTTTTAAAATTTTGTTTTTCATTTATTAATTTTATTTTGATGATATTTTTTTGTTAAATTAATATAAAAAAAATTCTATCTTAAATATTTTTTTAGTTAATTTTATATTGATTGACTAATTATCGGTTAATTTTTGCTGGGTATTTTTTAATTAAATTATTTAATTAATTATTTTATGATTAACTAATGAGTTTTATTTTTTAATTAATTTTTTTTTCAGACATTGAGTTTATTATTTCATTCTAATGATTATTTTAAAATGTGAATTTTAGAGTATTTATTTAATTTTCAATTCTCATTAATTAAATTTATATTTTCATTTATTTATTGAATTTAATTAACAATTTGATGTTTGAATTTTAATCTAGTTACATTAAATAGTTTAATGAAATGTGACATTAAATTATAACATGACTATTTAATAAAATTATAATATTCATTTATTTTGAAAATTAAATAATCAATTAATTAGTTCTTATGAATTATTTTTTATTTCCATTTAAACATAATAATCATTTTGACTTTATTATATTTATGGTTTAGTTATGTCTTTTTAATTAAAAAATGAATATTTTTTTTGAATCTTTTACACATTGGTTTTATGATGTATGTGGATGCATCACTGATATCTCTAGAAGTTCAAAAATTCCCACATAGACTTATTGCAAGGCCATCCACGATGGATATTTTCTTAGTAAATCCAAGTGCCTTTTTGAAGAGAACTTCATTTATCCGAATCCATAGTACCCCACGTATCCAATTTACAAAAAACCATGTACCTGAATATTTTTTATCATCCAAATATATATTCATAGATTTGGCAAAACCAACATATCTATTTTTACAAAAATCTAGTTTGAACCACAACAACAAAGATGGGGGAGGTCAAACCAAGATCCTTAATAATTATGAAGCCCATTCTTTTGAAGACCGCTGAATCCATAAACAAGATTAAGTGAACCATATCTGTTCATTGTGGTAGCTTCTTGAGGAAGCTAGAAATCCTGACATCATGATGAAGAATATCAAACTGATCTCGAGCCATTCCAAACAAATATTAATGTTGACACCATGGAATTAAATAGAAACTGATGCGTTGGAGAAAAAGACTTTAGTTTTTATGGGTGTTTTTATTTTTATATATATATTCCTAGGTCTAAAAAATTAATAATGTGTTGAAAAGGTGGAAGGGGCCCTGTTGCCTTTCATTAAGATGAAAGATTGTGGAGGCCCTTCCACCTTTCAGCCAAAAAATTACATATTTTAATTGAAAAAATAGTATATTAGAAATTTAAATTTTATTTTATTTTATTTAGAGATATATATATATATATAAATGTTTCAATTGAATTTATCTTCTATTTAATATATAGAATTACTACTATTAAAGTATTCTAGATTTCTGACAAAAACCCTCACCCAAGGCTCCCTCATATAAGAGGGTTTTCCATAGATATATTTTGTATTTGCAATGTGGGATTCACATTCTCCCTTTCCTGTGCAGAAGTAATAATATATTATTATTAATCATTATTAATAAATTAATAATAAATATTTATTAGTAATAAATAATAATTAATAGTTAAATTTTTTCTTAAATATTATTAATTAACTAATTTATCTTAACTAAATTTTAAATAATATTATTTAATACTATTAATTAATATTTAATAATATTATTAAAAACTTAATTTATTAATAGCTAAAAATAAATAATAAGTTTTAATTACATAGAAATTGAATATTTTAAATTTAATAAAATAATAATAATAATAATAATTAAATAATAAATAATAAATATATAATTTATAATAATAATAATAATTAACTTGTAACTGAATAATAATTTTGAATATTTATAAGTAAATAGTTTTTTTTATAAATTTGTAATATTAAATAGTAAATATTATTATTTGATTAATATTATTTAGTAATTATCATTAATTAAAAAAAATTAATTAAATAATTGTAATTTAATGATAATAAATTATTCATTACTATTTAAATAATTTATCATTACGAGTAATATTTAGAAGTTAAATATTATCTTTAAATATTTATTAGTAATTATATAATAATAATTATTTATAATTATTAATTTCTAATTAATTAATTAGTAATTTTTTGCTTAATATTATTGGAATGTAATAACATATTGTATAATTACTAATTAATTAGTAGATAATAATTATATTATTATTTTTTATAATTATTTCTTAATTAATTATATTAAATATTTATTTGTAATTAACATTAATTAGAAATTAATATTTTTGAGAAATTAATATTATTAAATATTAAATTATATTATTATATTAATGTTTAAAAGTAATTAGAATTTATTAGAATAAATTAGTTAATAAATTAATAGGGATATAAAAATAATTAATTAACAATTATTAATTTAATAATTTAATCATTATTATTAATATATAGTAACTAAATGTTAAATTTTATTATTTATTAAAAATTAGTTAATTATTATTATTAGTATTTATTAAGAAATTAATAATTACTTAATAATTAATCAGTTAATTAGTGAGAACTATTTTTAATAAGTAATTAAATATTTCTTAATTACTAATTAATTAATGTTTTTATTTTTATGTTTTTATTTTCAATAATAGGAAAAAATAATTTTAAAATTTTATTAGTAATTATTATTAATAAGTAAGTAATATTTATTTGAAATTATTACTTTAAATTCGTATATCATGTTATTTAATTAATTTGTTACAATTTATTAATTAGTTATTATTATTAATTAATTAATTATTAAATTATAATTATATATTAAATAATTTTGTTAATTAATATAAGTTACAAAATAATATTAATTAAATATTATTATTTACTATATACAAATATTATTTTCTAATAAATATTAATTACTAATAAATATTTAAAATTATTCTTCAGTTAATAATTAATAATGATTACTATTATTAAACATTTAATATTTATTATTTGCTGTTTATTTATTATAAAGATTATTTTTTATTAATTATATTATATTTAATTTCAAATTAATTAAAACGATTTATTTATTATTAACTTTTTGGAAATAAATTATTTGTTTAATAATATTATTAAATAATAATTAATGGTATTAATTAATTGATTAAAAATTATTAATAGTAACTCATTATTAATTCTGCATAGGAAAGGGAGAACCTGAATCCCATATCTGAAATGCATAAATATTTCCAAGGAAAACCCTCTGATAAAAGGGGGCCTTGGGTGAGGGTTTCTATCAGAATTACAATCTTCATTAATAACAGTAATGCTAGATATTAAATAATAGATAAATTCTACTAAAAATTGTTCTATTTATATATATATATATATAAAAAAAATCAAGGAAACTAAAAATAGTAAATATATAAAAAGTATAATTGTAATAAGTATATTTATTCGGCTGAAAGGCAGGAGGTCTTCGACTGCCTTTCATCTTAACCAAAAGACAGTAGGGCCCTTGCAGCCTTTCCAACACGTTTTTTGGGGAAAAAAATTAAACTTGGATCATTTAAATAATATCAAAACTGATAAAAACTCTAAGAATACAGTTGAACATGTTGAAGACCACTACATAGACAATACCCTAGATCTGATTGCACTATTAGGGAACAATGAATATGAATATGAGGAGCCAGCGCCATTGACGCTGCTGACATCATTGATGTAGAAGAAGCCCAATTTCATAAAGAATTTGATGTTGGTGCTGGTTGTTTTAGCATGTTGCCTTCTTGAGGGAATTGAAACCAGATCTGATGAAGTTTTGGTCATTATGAAGTTGATGGAAGTTAAACCCTAATTCATAAATAGAAGTATTGATCCATCCAAATCAAGATAAAGATGCCTCATTAGGATGAGGATCGAATCTGATTAAGGCTGAGTAGACTTCTAAGGTCAAAAAAGATCCCATGTCTATTTCGAGCTGATGAATAAGATCAGCCTGGGTATGATGATTTTTGGGGTAGATAACATTTTATTTTCTTATGTGGAGCTATTTAATTTGGATTCAAACTAATTATTTGGATTTCATCTTTTTTTATAATTTTTTTGGTAATTATTAATCATGATAAAGGACAATCTCCATCAAGATTAATATAGAAGGCATAGTTTGGATGATCTAATTAATGGAATGTATATGAAGATTTTATTTGATGATGTATCAGCTAAAGCCATTGAACAAGATTATAAGGAACTCTTGTTTATTTTTTATCGAGGAATTATTTTTGGATTGTTCTTTTTTCATTTATATATTCATAGTTTTCTTTGACAAAAGGGGCCTCTAGCTCCCCAATGTTTTGGTTTCATGATTGGACTGGAGTGTGCATCATTTTTTCATCTTTTTTCCTTAATTCATTTGCAGTATTCTAACGAATTTTTAATGATTTCTGTGGTTGTTCCCATAGTATTATGAGGTGGATGGTAATGTTTGAAACTATATGATCCATATGGATGAGCTCGATGAACGAAGACATTATTTATTTAATAATGAAAGAGGGTTGGATGAATAGCTAGGCATGTACGTGAATTTATATAGGTACTAAATTGGATGTTATTGGTTAGGCTATTTGAGATAATACAAAACGCGAGTTCTTTGAATAAAAATAATTTTAATCAAAGCAAATAAAATGAGATTGAGTTGATAGATGGTGGAAATTAATGACTTGTAAGCTACTGAAAAAAAATATTTGAGTTTTGTTAAGGTGATATGAGCTTTGATATTCATCATCAAAGGTATTATTTATTTATATTATCACCATTTTAGAAAGTATTGTTGTTGTTGATTTTTTGGGAGAATAAAAAGAACATAACACCATTTATTTAGACTCGTTCTGGGGATGAAACGATTAGTTGAAATTGAACATTTTCGTATGTCAAGAGAAGAGCTTTAGAAAACACACATTCTTACAATTTGGGAGTGGAAAATCAAGAATAGATCTAGAAGATTTTATAGAATCTCAAATAGGATCCATTAATGATCATTTCGATGAATAATGGGTTCAGAGTTCTCTCCAATACCTTGAACATGCCAGCTAAAATTCTTGTGGTGAAGCTAGTAGATTTGAAAAGAGATCTATTTTAGTGTTTTCAACTTTTATATTTTTCTCAATTGGAATTCTCTCCAGATATTTAAGCATTTATATTATGATCATTAATTAGTTTTTAAATATTATGTAATTTATTTATTTATTTCTCTTCTATTCTAAGAATGACACATTTTCTGATTGGAGTGTTATAATAGTTAATTTGGTTTTGTAAATTTTATCTACATATAATTTTTTTATTCTACAATTTTTAATTCATATTTATTTAATTTATCTTCCATTATAATTTGTTGAGTTATCATTTTTTCCACCATCCAGGTGTTCAATTGATATATCCTATTTTTTGTCCTCACCTTTGTTTGTTTTTTCAATTAGGGTTATTTTCTTGAGAAACCTTTTTATTCAGAAAGCTTTGAGAGCCTGTTCTGATTCAATATTCCTCGATGCTTCAGCACAACCTCACTCCTCAATCTTATTTCTGGTGGATTTCTAGGTTTATGGGATCTACATAAATCGGAGGAGGTTTCTCATGTAGTATTTGTTTGTTCGTTCATAATCAGCAGATCTAAGAGGCTGGTCTTGTATATTTTTTAGATTCGGATGACAAGGTTTTTGTGTGTGTGCTTTCAATATATGGTAGTTTTCATTTTAATTATTTTCAGTATCCAATATCAAAATCTCTATTGTTACCTGAGGCTTCGATTCCCATTATAATCCAGACTGAAAAACCAAGATCAATCCATATATAGTTATGGGCATTCAGCACTATTGCATGTCTACCGTTCATGGTGGGTTTTCAAGATTCTAGATGGCATGGTTGATCTTGAGCAAGAGCTCCAATTAAGATCCATCCTACATGTTCCTTTTGTGTAAGATTATTTATCTAGATTTGAAAAACATTTTCATCCTAGTTGGGTAGGTGGGATCCACTTCATGCGTGATTGGCGGTATCGGTTCACCCCTGGGCATGCTTTTTGAGGTCACTAACAAGATCTAGAGATAGCACAATTTGGACGCATTTCCAGATCCGGATTTGGGCCAATTGTAGTATCTATTCATGATTCATAATATATATTCATACCCCTATGTGTGAGTTTTAAGATCCATAGGAATCAATTATAGTGATCAAGATATTTCAAATGTATACCTATGTGTATGTGTGTTTCTGAACTAGCACACCGAGGACCGCCTGATAGTGGATGTTTTTCCATCCTTGTAAGTATTCTTCCTCTTCTTACTTGGAAAATTATTTTCAAAGTAGACATGTTTTCTTATTCTTGATCTTCCTTCACAAAAATATCTCATCTAATTGTTTTATTTTGATAATAATAAAATGTGTGTCTCATGTAGTGTTCTTGATGTGCACATAGGACCAAATGAGGTCCGAATAACCTTAAATACGTATGTATTTTATTGATTTATTTCCAATTTTTATTTCAACCTGTAAATTTATTAATACCACTACTTATTTTTCTATTTAAAATATGTCATAATTTTATATCTTTCACTGTGAATTTAATGTGTTGCTTATATAATCTATTGGAGCCTTGTTTTAGCTCAGTTTTTCATTATTATAGCTGGCTTGTAAATATAGGATTTAATTATTACTCATTCTGGTTCTTATTTATTGAATCAGTGTTTACAAATTTTGTGTTCTATTGTAATGATAAATATTTAAAACCTGAATGTTGTAATTTACACTACATGTACGTTTGTCTAGTGCATGTGTTTTGTTCACAACTTCCATATACTCATTTTATTTATTACATATTATGGAATTTCAACTCAAACATTTTTTTTATTTCAGATTTTAACATGCCAAAAACCCCAATAGCACTTGGGATGTTTCATGGGGGATCCTCTCATGTAGTTGCACCCTCGTAACAAAGTTTTATTAGAGACTAATTGGGTTTATGTTTTTTTCATTAAAATATTAAACTATTTGTTCAATTTTTTCAAATGTTTTTCTAGTGTCTTTTTTGTTTTACAGAATGTTTTTATTGTTTTATTCAGATAGTTCATTACCTATCTTGGGTTTTAATTTCATTCTTCCATTGGTATTGTATTTCTTTGTTGTTTCCCTACTTTTTTTCTGATGAAAGCCTCAAAAATACCTCTTGATATTCGATACCTATTTGTGTATATGGTTTTGGGGTGGGATTTGTTTCTATATGTCTTTGTACTATGTTTAAGAGATGGTTAGTAGTATAATCTCATTTGGGGTGTGTATCTCTAGTGTCTTCCTTTTTACAAGGAGATGATCTTATGTTAGCTCTATTGTGTTACGATGTATCCTTTAGTACAATTTTCTCTAGGTATGAACCTATTATGTGTTTAGTGTTTAGGTTTGGGTAGTTTGTAGATGAAGTATCACTTGGGTGATCACCAAGATCCTTTTTTTTATATTCTAACCTTTTAAGGATTTTTCTTATTTTGGTTTCCAATAATTCGTGTTTCGTTAGTAAGTCTAGACAAGGATATGTAGCCCTAAGGTGGATTTTCTTCCCCTAGTTTCTAGTTGGATCCCAGCCTCTGTTCTCACATCTTTGAGTTATTATAGGATGTTGAGAGTTTATCCTTGTGTCCTTAAAATTTTCCTTTTGTTTGATGAATTCCCCAATTGAATTTTGTTTCTGAAATAATCTCCTTATATAGATATTCTAAATCCATATTTTAGGGATCTTCCGATGCCCTACATCGAGAGAATTCTTGTTAGAGTTTACAGAAAGTGTGTCTCGACATAAATATGGTGGTTCTTGGTGCCAAAATCCTTTTTTTATTATGGGTTCAGGTGGATACATTTCTCTTATGCTTACCATCTATATGTTTCCCCTTTTACTACAATTTTCTCTGACCTATTTTAGTTATGAGTTTTATTTTTTGTGAATTCATAAGTTGTTTTGTTTTTGGCTATTTTTGTGCTAGGATAGATACTTCTCTATTTATATGTGTTCTACCATCACAAATGAGCTATTTCAGGGACCTCTTATAGCGTGTGATTTTTTTTCGATCATCATCCTCAGTATCATTCAGAGGGAGATTTGGGTAAGTGCAGTTAGGTGATCTATTTATGTTAAGAGAAATTTATTCTAACCATGTTTAGAAGTTATTTGGATATCATTCCATGTGGGGGGCCTTGTGTCACTATAATACATATTGGTATATAGTTTGATATCGTTCCCTATAGAAGTATACTATTTTGGATGTGATGCCTAGATTGATGGTATTCGGTGCAGTAATATCACCAATTTTATATGGAAATGGTAGAGATTGGTGACATTTATTTCCATATAATTTTTTTCATTAATTCTGTCATTTATGTTTCATATTTCTAATTTAATTTCTATCGCGTTATAATCTATTTTTCTCTTTATTTTCAATTATCTAAGTGTTTATTGGCTACCTCTCATTCTATTTGGCTGCACCTTTGTTTTTTCTTCCTGTTATGGTTATTTTCTCAAACAATCCCTTTATTCAGTAGGGGTTGGG
Organism: Viscum album; assembly: GCA_963277665.1. NCBI lineage: Eukaryota > Viridiplantae > Streptophyta > Magnoliopsida > Santalales > Viscaceae > Viscum > Viscum album. The sequence goes on from OY728162.1 coordinate 47,430,919, forward strand.
GTCCCATTTTGGTGTGATCTTCCTCTATGATTCAATACAACTTCACTCATGGATCTGATTTATAGTGGAGTTCTTAGGGCTCCATGATATTAGTCCATCTGAGAAGGTTTCTCACAGAGGATCTATTTTTGGTTGTGTGATCTCCAGATCTAGGAGGTTGGTCATGTAATTCTTCTAGATCTGGAGAACACGGTTTTCATGTGCGTGCTTATAAAATCCGATAGTTTACTTGGGTATGACTTACAGATTCTGATATCATCATCCCTATAGGTTTCCATGTCATGCAATCACTTTGTAATCCCATCTTATAGATCAATATTGATCCCCATTTTGTTCTGGACATTCGTCATTGCAATGTGTCTACCATTTTTTATGGGTTTTCAAGGTTCTCTACGGTGTGGCTGATCACAAGAAAGAGATACAGTAGATATCCAGCCTACACATGCCTTTTGTGAGTGATTTGTGATACATATATGATAAAAATGGTTACCAGTTCGGTTTGGTAAGATGATCTTCACACATGATTGGCAGCATTGGTCCACCCATGGGCATGATATTTGAGGTCACTAGCAAGATCAAGAGGGAGCATTATTTGTGTGCCTTTCTAGGTCATGATCTAGTCCAAGTTCATTGTTTGTTCATGATTCCTAATCTAGAACCATCCATCTATGTGTGTGTTTCAAGATCCATAGTAATTATTTCTAAATATCTAGTGGATTTCTAGGCATCCGTGTGCGTATACAATTTTTTGAACCAGTGCACCGAGGACCGTCGGACAACAGTAGTCTGTTCATCCTTTTAAGAGTTCTTCCTCTTCCTTAAATGAAATTTATTTTCATTGAGGTAATATAGTCCTATTTTTTATCTTTGTTCACTGTATTATCACCTGTAATTGTTTTACATTGATTATAATAAAATGCATGATTTGGGTGGTGTTCCTTCCATGTAGGTAGGACCAAAGTAGTCTGAAGAATGTTAAATCACCATGTCTTTTATTAATTTCTTTAATATTTTTATTTAGAAGTATAAATCACTAAATTTCACTTCTTATTATTTTAATTTAAATATACCATCCTGTTATATAATTGGATTTGAATTTAATATGTTCATTTTGTAAGCTATTTGAGCCTTGTTTTATCTCAGTTTTTCATTTCTCTATTTCCTTGTAAATATATAATTTAATTCTCATTATTTCTGGTTCTTGTTTACTAAATCAGTGTTTGTGGATTTTGTGTTCTGTTATAATGAGAAATATTTCGATATTGAATTTTTAAATTTCCAATGCATGTGATTTTTTCCGTTGCGTGTGTTTTGTTCACTGCTTCTATATATTTATTTTAATTATTCTTTATTGTTGAATTATAACTTGATCATTTTCATTTATTTTTTATTTTAACATAATAACACCCAATTTATATTGGTATATTTCATGGAGACTCCTATCATGTTGCGGCACCCCCCACAATAGGTATGTTAGTTCAAGATGATTATTATTTTGATGATTATTATCTCTATTTAAATTTCATAGTTCTTGATTCAGGACTATGCGTATAGAGTGGGTTACCCATGTTATTCTTCTCGGTGATCATTGAGTGCATTGATCGAATCCTATGAAAATGAGATTTTCTATCATGATCTTAGATTTTGACTTCAATTTAATTAACTAATTGAGGTGAATGAATATTGTTTTAATTATATTCATTAAAAGAGTTATGGTGGTGAAAACCTTTGCAATTGATGAAGAAAAACTAAACCAAAAGAATCACTAGGATATGTCATTATTTCCACCTTTTCTGGAAATATGATTTCCATTTACTATTATCTCTATCTTTACTGTTTAGGAAAATAGAAAACTTACATTACTATCTTATAAATATCATTAAAAATATTAAAAATATTAAAAATAATAGTACAATACATGAAATTGTAACTCCTTAAATACAGTCTCATTGTGATAAAACACTTGGTGCTACTTTATTACTATAGTTAGGAAATTTAATTTTTGAAAAAGGAGGTAAAAATAATACCAAAAGCCTCACTCTCAAATTTCCATGTTACTTTTCATTGAATGTTGAAGGAATCGCATTTGATCGTGTTGGAATTCCTAGATATATGAATGGAATTCTAGATCATGGATCATCCAAGGATAAGAGGGAAGATCTAGAATGAACAAAAAACAAAGGTAAAATAGCCACATACCTTACAATACCTACGACTGATGTCTCTATATACAGTGGAACATCTCTCTAGAGGAATGTAATTTTCCATGAACCCCCACTAGAATCCCAAGGATTAATTGGACTAAGTGAAAGAGGAAGAATAACTTTTGGGGGGAGATTTCATGGTGAAATATGTATTTTTAGATTAATTAATTTTTTCATGCTTTAGTTGTATAGTTTACCAAACTGCACAAGCCTCACTACCTCTTCTGGTTACCTGAATGATTTTGCCACATAGTTTTGTAAACTATTTTTTGATCATGATTTTTTTTATATTCTAAGTTACATATTTCATGGAGAACACTGCATAGTTCTCTATATCAATGCACCAAATTTTTTCCACCCTCTACTTATCTCCATTAGATTGTCCAATAACATAAGAAAAAACTCATGGTTTCGCATAACGATGCTCAAATTTTTATCACCCATAAAGGATTCTAAGTCCCTCCAAAAGCTACCTAATACCTTACCTGACTAATCATAACCCAAAAAATAAAAATACGGGAAAAAATCCATAACCCTTTTGGAAATTATGATTCCATTACAATCCACCCTCAAAGGACATCATTCCCTCAAAAGTGTATCTAGAGGACCTATTTAAATAACTTATGCAACTATTCCTAAACATCTAATTCTTAATCAAAAGGTCCTTCTTACATATTTATGTTCGACTATAAATCTCAAATAATAGGAAAAATCTTACCTCACAATATCTATTCACTCTAATCAAAAATCATCCCTAATCATTCCATGAACAAGGCATCCGCCTCCATGTTAACATATTCGCGATCGATCACATGAGAAGGATCCATATTTTACTTCATAATCTTGTACATTTGAGATACATCATACATAGGTTGATGTCATGGATCAAGGTCCAATTGGTAAGAAACAATCCTCATCAATTAAATTATCTCAAACAGTCCCACAATCCATAGTGCCCATTTCCCCTGCCTCTCAAATCATAAGTCTCCCATTGTGGTGATTCCCAATGGAAAACTTAGTCAGCCACTACGAACTCTAAAGGTAACCATATTTTATTTTCATAAGAAAGCTAACATCTCATTGTGGTAACCAACCACCTCTTGATTAACTACACTCACTTGGAGGTTTACAACGCTAAAAATGACTAGATAACTATTTTCTCGAAAGATTCATTCCAATATAATGGTGAAAAAGAGGGTCAAACATAAATATCCTCAAAATTATCCATCTTAATTGAATAATGAAAACTTTTTTTGTATGAAAAATTTATCAAATCTATATGGTCATCACATGATTCACCAAGGATTGGAATAAATTACCTGATAATATCTCCAAAAATTTTGATCATCCTCTCAGACTGTCCATCTATCTAAGGGTGATATTCCGTAATAAACATCAGATATGACCCCATTTCTATTTGATACCCACTCTATAATCCTATCCTAAAGTGGTTATCTACATATAGGATGATACTCATAAGAACTCCATGAAACCACACTATCTAACTAACATACATCTTTCCCAACTCATCCAAGAATTTATTTTTCTAAACGGGGAATAAATGTTAAACCATTTTAAGTAGGTCAACGAAAATCCTCACAACATCTCAAGCTCTATAGGTATTGTGAATACACATGAAAATTTTCATATCCACCACATCGCTCATACATATAGGTATTATAATAGGCTGAAGTAAATATTCTGGTCATTTATGTTCTACTTTGATTCTATGGAAAGTGAGGTAATGGGTGAAAAACCTTAATATGTCATTTTTCTTGTATGTACACCAAAAATGATGTCATTTATTATGATAAATCTTATTTTATCATATATTCACAAAACATATCAAGGTTTGTGAGTGCCTCATAAATTACTCTCTCATGGAAGTAGGAAATACCACAAAAAAATGGATATAAATCACAACATTATTATTTAATAACCTTATTGGAAAAATGTTATCTAATGTAAACCTCTCCTATATCACAATAAAATATGAATTAATCTCATCACTGGACCTAACCTAATCAACCAAATGGAATGTTGTGACTAAGGGTGATTAATATACTGCCTCTTTATCCTTTGATACATCTACCTACACATGTCTGAGAATAATCATCAACTTCCACAGTTGTTTCGATGTATGAGATCAAAATTCATGTGTCTTCTGACTATGATCATCTATAATAACAATACCATTTATAGTTCCATACTCCGTCGCTAAATAATAAATAAATTCAGATACTCAACCCAATTCATCTTCTTTATATTCAAGTATCCCAGGGAGAAAATATATTTCAATATCTTCTGATTAATATAGACATCAAATATATCATCAATGTGATAATGACGTTAAAATATCAATTGATAAAACAAAATAGCTAACTTAGGGTCATGTGTAGTGTAGTTTCATTTATGGGTTAATAGCTTGAGTCACCTATACACATCTACTTAGTCTTTCTTAATCAATAAATTATATTTCATAACCAATCCATAGTTCTAGTAGAATCACAATCAGAGAATATGTGAATCTTCACATCAACTCTAGGATGGACTCCTTTCACAGGTTTGTGCACTCGAACTATACCATCGTCTTAGTGAGTTCAATCATTGGTGTTTCCAAAAAAGATAATACATAGACGGACCGCGTGTAGTACCTAGATAATTTATGGAAACTCAAAATATCAAACACATTCTTAGGTTTTTCACATTATTTAACTACCACTACCTTATCTGGATCAACAAAACTACCTGATTCAAAAATAACATGCCTTAGAATGCATACCTCTTAGATCCAAAAGAAAAAGATTGAAATATTGGAATAATGATAATATGATCAATGTGTAATCAACATGATATACAAATGTATAACATGAAATTATGAGGTTTGTGAATATACCATGATGTTTTCAACAAATATTATGATAATAGATTTCATGTATTTGTGAAAAATTCTATTCTGGATTCTCATGAACACTATTGGAAGGTTCATCAACCTAATTGCATCATTAGGTCATCATATACAATATATACTCTCTTGAACACCATATTTGGAATTTCATCTTCTCTAACTCAATGTTGGTGACATCCCAATTGTAGATCAATTTTTCAAAATCACCAATCTCCCTACAACCAATAAAAAAATCAACAATCATCGGTATAGGATATCGGTTCTTTAGTGTGACATAATATAATTTTTGATAATTAATTCATAGTATTTGGATACCATCCTCATAATTGGAAAATAAAATGGGATCACCCCAAGTGGAAGTTCATAGATGATTAAATCCAGTCACATCAATATGTTAAATCTTCACTTTAAATTCCATCATCTTGGTCAATGTCATTCGATAAAGAGAGATTGATAAAGGATTCACACCAGGCATGGCTTAAATCTCAAACTGGTTTCCTATATGGGGAGGGATATTTGAGAAATATTATAGAAAGACATATTGTTAAAGGTCCATCATAGGAAGAAAAGTGGTTGGATTCATTACTTGATCTACAGTAATAACTATATTTTCAACTTGGTCCATAATGGTTGTGATTCGATAGAGGTATAGTTCCACTCTACATAATCCTAGATCCAATTACTCAATTATGACAATCTTCATTCCTTTAATGGTGGTTAGGGTCATCTATCTCTGATAATAATCGATATAAACCTGGTAATGAGTCAACCAATCCATAGAAAATATCATAATGATTCTAGTTGGCTCCAAAACTAAGAAATCCCACATATGTCCATAGCCTACAACCATATACGGAATTATGGATATCTTTATGTACACTCTATCCTCTTTTCAACATGTGTATCATGAGAAAAAAATCAAGGAATCATTTCATAGGAAAACCTAATAAGACAACTACTTTAGAATATATGAAATAATGGGAAGATCATGTATCAAATAAGGTAATAAAGATAATAGATTTAATAAAAACATTCCCCAAACTATAGAAGTCCCTTGTCCATCAATAAATAAAATTTTATCCACTGTGTAGACCCTACCCACATCAAATCCAATACCATGCCCCTATACTCCCTAGTTCACCTAATTCATCAAAGCCCTATGGTGTTCATAACTGATGTTTTGTCCCCACGCTTGGTCCATGGACAAACCCTCCTAAAATCTACTGATTACTAAGAAAAGGTTCTCATAGCCACTCCCATGGAGCCTGTGTCTGTTCAACAATACTTTGTTAACCCAATCAAGACACTCTCGACAAAGACACCAGAGATTTCCTATTCATTCACATCGATCACACATCCACTGAGTACCTGGGAATAATTTTGTGCAGTTTCCAAACTATCTATATTCAAAGTACATAGAAACACCTCCCACCATAAACAGAACTGAATAAGCCTTTATCTACATCAATTTTCTATCGCCACCCTGGTATATCTCCACATCCATACCTTTTCTGTTTCCAAATGATGCACCCATATCTCTACTCAAGAACCCATACTCTAATCCATTAAAGATGATAAGGAGACTCAACAGTTTATCCTCTTATACACCCTAATCATTTTTATGGTCCTTAGAGATAAATTCTGATTATTTTCTTAGGTCAAAGTTCCTCACATGGAACCTCAACTCTGTTCATAATACATTCCTGAAATTTTGGGATTTCTATCCTCATTTCCTTCCAAAAGAGGTCCAAAATGCAGCAACTCTATTAAATGATAACAATACCATTTATGTTTCAACATTTCATGTTAGAGTTCCATGAACTTCTTGTCTTTATCCAACTTCAATGTATTTGGGAATAACTCCCGAAAAATATATCCTTGATAGACTCCCAATTCAGACCATAATTGTTAATAACTCCACCCTTAAATGGTTCCCCTCTTGGGAAAACAATAAAGGAATAGAGATAATGAACCCCAGTTCCCCACTTCAGTTAGACCAATATTGGTTTTTGGCCTTAAGGTTATAAAAAATATCACATATGAAAGGCATTACCCTCTATAAAAAATAAGTATCAGCTGATAGGTTAAATCAACCACAAATCAACTCCATTTAATTATATAAAATTAAACTAAAACCATTGCACAATTCATGAACAATGTCAAAACATACAAATAGAAGCCCCAAAAAAATAAAAATCAAATACTATGATAGTGACTCAACAACAGTTCCAAAACAAAAGCGAGAAATTCCAATCTTTTTCCTCAATGTCATTTGAGAAAACCTATAAAATTTGTATTTACATAGGGTGAGAATAATAAGTGTTCTATGTAGAATCATACCCAATGCCTCTCATGAATATGTGAAAAGAGAATAATAATGAACCAGTGGAAAAATAGTAGAATCAAAATTCACCTAATCAAATTAAATAACTAAACTCATCCTTAAAATGGAATTCTAAATAAATAAAACATCCAATAAAATGACATGGTGCCAAAATAATATTAACAAAGGCGACATGCAACCACTTACCACCCAATATTTGACTCTCACACCCCAATTTCAATCATCTTATGCTCTCATCCCTTACATAAATATTTCATGAAATTTCCACCCATATTCGATGAGGTCCAGGACACATCCCTACCTATCTCAACCACCTATAGGGTCTAGCTTCTGATGTTAACATCAAACATGTCACACATCATGGTTTCATCATCACAACTATGTCAAATAATTAGGCTATTGGTGTGTCATGAACAGGAAGGACATAAACCTAATGCACTCATCTTACCAGGAAGGACCCCCACCACATATCACATCCTCATCACCATTGGGTAATCTCCAAAACTAACCCATATCAACACGGGGTAATCTAAAACACTAAACCATCATCACTACTATTAATGGAAGACTGTAGAATCGGGGGTACTAATCCATATAATTCACCACCAAACTATATGTAAGGTAAAATAATCAGAACACAAAAAATATGGGAATTAGTAGGTTTATCAAACAAATGGGGGTGATTAAATAAGTAACATAATATATTTGATAGATTGATGGAACAAAATACCCAACATATAGGTCAACATAAACTGTGCTAGAGTTATCCACATCACCACTATCGCACCACATGATATGTATGATATCAACATACACCTCTGTATGAATCACACCATAAATCCACCACAAATAGAGATACAATTTACTTTTCAATTATAGGTTCTACCATTTTCTAGAATTAACATGTTACTTTCAACTTTCGTTTACTATGGTATATTATTCCACATTAACACAACCCATACACTTACTATATAATTAATTAAATCCAAAAACCACATATTCCCTCTAGTACATTAATATTTTTATATTTAACGCTTTTTATTATATTACCAACAAATATATTGTTAGTTTCATCATTTTAATTTCATTCTATGGCTAACTAATAAAATATCACACCCATGCCACTCAATAGCACATCACCCCACATTAACCATTACCACAACACATCACAAGATAACCAACCCACACTTCATTATGCAACATATTCCATAGCCAAGAATTTCACCAATACCACCACACAATCTCCAACAGTGTTCACATAACAATAATAGTCAATTCACACCAACACAATCTAGTTTTCATAAGACTACATTCTAGATTCAATGGAATGGATTTAATTACATTACTTATTTACTTTTCATGGGTATTGTGACAAAAATACATATTTCCATGAGAATTAAATTCTTTTACCATATATAATTTTTATCCTTTTATTGTATGGTTAGATCAAAAAACCAATAAGAAAAGAATGTTTATAAAAAACAACACAAGAAAGGCTCCCGACAGCCAATTTTTTCACCAATGGAAACAAGTATTCATTATAATACAAGAAAATATCTTAGAAATAATTAAAACATAATACATATCCTCATTACCATCACATTAAGATCTAGAAAAAACAATATCATCATGAATCCATTCCTTACTATCCAATCAAAGGAATTCAAAAACATGCAATGCATATCTATGCACAAATATCGGGAGAGAATGAGGATCCACTTTCTAAAATAATATTTCCAAACATAGTTCCCTGAAAATGAGGGAGAAAAATAATACGTTTTCATAACCTTGATTTTCCAAAGGTAGGGTATTAATAATTCATTCAACTCTTATATTGAAGGAGAAATAAATGATAAAAAAACTATTGCCTAAAACATATCTCCATTTTATATAAAATAGATTGTGGACCAAGTTGATAACACAACAATAAAAATGAACAAGGTGCTTCCTATAGATGAAAATTTCACTTCAATGATCTCTAACGTGATTCTGGTTTGTCTGGAGTTGAAAAAAATATGGAATACGCTATGGGAAAAGGTCACATACTTTTGTGATATAGGGCATGGTTTTATAAAAATTAACACGGTTTATATTTCATTTAATTTTCATGTGAAAGAACCCTGAAATATCTTTAGAATTTTTAGATATCAATTAAATTAATATTAAATTTGAAATAGCCATTAATTTACCATAATTAAAAAATTAAAACTATCTTTACATTAAAAGGTGTATTTATGTCATATTGCGTAGAACATGAAGTTTTGAAAAAAAACTAGAAATTTGTCTTTTCCTACCATTAAACCAACATTATACCACTAAAACAGCATGATATCAGCAGACCAAATTTTATCCACCAAAACAACATTGAATTTCCAGACTATCTTCCTACCACCAGAGCAACATGTTTCCACCAGATCAACTTGCTACCTCCAAAATAACTTGCTATGTTATGAGAAACCTGCTACCATCAACTGAAGAAAAAAATGATAATTTTAGAAAAAGGAAGACCCCAAACACACCCTTTCCACCCACTGGCCTTGGGAAAATAAAATTGATTTTTTTTCATAAATAGATAATTGAATTTTATACCTATGAAACAATTTTAATCTATGATAGTTAAAACAAAACCCGAAACGGAAGTGAAGGGTCTGAAAAATCATCTCATGTGATTCTTATTAGTGATCTCATTACACTGAAAAAACTACCATTTACCAATCACAATGAGATAAGAAAAATGTATACAAAACATACCACTCAACCACATCACTACCCCCACAAGGAAAAACACTACACCATCTCACACAAGCTACAATACAATTCACTTTCATGAAACCATCTTCACTACCATTTCAAACTCTGTACATCCCACTAAATAATCCACCATAATTGGAAAACAACACATCCCCAAGAAAAAAATCAAGGAACCCCACCTTCCATATCAACATCGTGTCTACATTGCGAGGCACTAAATCGCCATTATGGTTTTAAGATGTTTCATAAACCTAACACATCTTAATTTGGAAAGGGTTTTTCTTTATTCATATTTTGGAAGCCATAAAACATATCAATGGTAACGGAAGATAGAACATATCATAAATTAGTAACATCCAAACATCACACAATAAAATAAAATAGAACAAGGAAAAAAATTATTTAGGCACTCATATTGTATCTGCATCTCATGCTCCTAAGTACTCTAATCCAAGGCACAATGCCTCCATAATAGATGAATCAAGGTATTTTACACACAATACATTATTTTGTTGATACTGGATCTCTATTGTACACTACATGATTTTGGAATCAATCTAGATATGAATATATTCACATTCAATGATCTTATAGTCATCATGAAGATACTGATGAATATGGGACATGTGGAAGACATTTTAGATCATATACAACCATGGTAGAAGTTCCAACAAATATTTAACCTCACTAATACTCCCCAATACCTCAAAATGCCTAATAAACTAGGGAGAGATATTATGCCCCTACCAAACATGCACTTAATCCTTTTAGGGGAGATTTTGAAGAATACATGGTCTCTAGCATCAATCCCTAAGGGCCTCTATATATGATCAACATAGGTTTATTGATAATCATGATCCATCATTATCCACACTTAGACAACCTAGATCTTCTCAGTCATGCTCTTCACTATACCTAGTCTATGAACTAATAACTCCCCAGCCTATGTCAATGACAATGTAGAATGATACGGATCCCAAAAAACACCTTAAATAGGGCCATGTCAATGGATGAGTGATAATTATTGTTATAGTAATACTGATCCAAGGTTAAGTGATTTACCCATGACCCCAAAAAATCCAAAATTCATGTTTTCAACATATTCTCTAGTATCTTTATGGTTCACTATGTCTTTCCATATTTATAAGGGTTAAAAGTTGTGAAATGGAATAATTATGAGACAAAAATGTTGTAATCCCCTCTATAATCTTGAGGTAAAAGTATGATCATAGTCAGAGATAATGGTCCTCAGTACCCCATGAGTCCTAATCACATCACCCACATATAGTCTTGACAAAAAATCTAGGACACTCAATTCATGAATTGAAAAAAAATATCTGAATTGATCAGTCGGTCCATAATCACCCAAACTAGACCACATCCTCCTAGATCCCAAGTGAACCTATAGAAAAAAATCATTAAAATTTCCTCCCACTTCTAGATGAGAACAAATAAGGGGTAAAATAGCCCTATATGATTTCAATTTTTATCCTTCACCTATTGACATACCAAACTTCATGAAAAAAACTCTTCAACTGACGACTTCATCTCAGGCCACCAAATATGCCTCATCAATCCACAATACATCTTAGACACATGACTATTTTCTCTAAAGTTGATATGTGAATGTCATGGAGAAATACCTCACACATCACCATCATAAAAACCCACCTTCCATGAAACAACATTTGATTATATCGATCGACTAACCGTCCCTCCATAGTATCTCCATAACCACCATGGTCTGATATCACCTCGACCTCAAAGTATCCCCACTAAGACTCCTATTTTGACTAAATCAAAGATAATTCCTATATAATCTAATAAACACAAACTCAATAACTACATTACCTCACATCAAGATTCATATATATGATATCATTCCTTTATTTACAAACATCTATGGACTCCTAAACCACATCTCCTTGGGACATCTAACTCAAAACAACAGTAACTACATTTCCCTTTCATGTTGTAAAGGAGATCTCAAAATCATAATCCTGGAAAAATTCCAACCACCTTCATAGGAATTGATTCAAACCTCACTAAGAGAATAGATATTTCTGGCTCTTGTGGTCCTTGGAAACTAAAAAACACTCTTTGATGAAGTAGTGCTACCATATAATTAATGAAAACACAACCAGTTCCAAAACAAGATAAAGGGTGACATATTTATACTTGTGGGGACATAGAACCATTGGATATCACTTACATCTAATACATAATTATCATCCCATTATATAACAATAACTATCATTGAAATCTTCAAACTTCACACCCTCCACGTGAAATTGAATATGTGTCCTATTAATAAAACATCTTATTTTGGTAACCAAACACCACCAAAAACTGGTCATTCTAAAATATATGCTAGTACTTCCTAGTCAAAAATGTGTCTGGGGTAGTATTCCAATCAAAATTGGACACATGCCTTTCTTATTAGACTGTAAAATCAATGAAAAAATAAAACACTCCCACATTATTGGTTCCATCCTAATATACAACTAACTTGATCATTGAAGTGTCCACATACACACCCTAATAATACATCACATGACCAATAAAATACTCCTCTTTCATCTAGAACTTACTCTTGGATAAGTTTCCATTAATATCGTTGTGATAATGGACCATCAAGAAAGATATGCGGTGATCAACATGACACTCCTCTCACATCACATGGACCAAGATTTCACTAATGAACACAACATTGAACTAGACCATAAAATCACAAAATATGGAGTTAATGATACCTATGTACACAAATGGGTCAATATAGAAATCAAATGGAATGAAAAAGAAATAAAATTTCCTAAAAATGAACCTGAAGGTATTATTTGGGATATCCTCATCTTTCACCCTCACCTAAGAAAATTAAAATCATAACTCAATAATTGAAAACAAACTAGATCCCTCCATCTAGTAGAATATATCTTTGATACTTTGGATGTGTAAAAATTCTTGATTTTCAACTAGTTCAGCCTCTGATATCCTATTTCATGACCCTTCCCACTGGGGCCTATTGTCGTGAATCCCCAATCCCGCCTCCAATAGGCTAGGGGATAGTTACTAGAAGCGAGTTGGAATGTCACCAAAATGGGAGGCATTTCTTAAGTACCTGTACACACACACATATCCAATCCCACAAATGATGAAATTTCTAAAAAACCACTAACGAATAAAAATTCATGCATACTACTAAACCTAACCAACATTGTACAACAGAAAGTAAAGTGCATAAAAATAAAATAATCTAGAATACAATCCCAACAAAAGAAAGTGTCTACCAAATAAAAGTCCAAACTATAAAAAAAAGGTATTCGGACTACTGCTCGAAGTAGTTGGAACACCTCAGACTGTATATAATTTAAAAATATATTTCTGGTTCTGGCTTATCTTGGAATCTATCAAATGGTCTCTCATCTATAAAATAAAAGAAACATGCGGGAAAATCCCATGTAGTGGTGAGTGTAACAATACCCAATAGAACACCCCCAAAACCATAAGAAATACACAAAGTAAAGGTAAAATAATATCAACACAGTATATGTATACATTAAATATAACATTAACATATCTAGATATACTCAACACACTGACCCATAGTCTATAGGAAAGACACAGTGACTGTATACCCATGGTAGGGATTCAGTGTGAAGATTCCATGAAGTAATCATCCAGGATAACTCACTCCTAGGTTTGACAGCCCTAATGAAATCCTTCCAAGAAGTACTATTCATTAAGAACATCCATGAGAGAGAGATACACTGATAGATCTAATTATAGAAAATGACAAACTCGCTCTGGGAGAACCAACTCAATGAGTGGGAAGATCACGATACATGGATGAGGATCATTGTCAGGGCCATGGTGTATACCAAAAATCATCTGGATTCACCTGAGAAGTATATGACCTACCTTTAGAAGGATTGGACATATCTATAATTTAATACTACCTAGGGAACAATAATTGATATAGGATCTTGCACTGAGACTCTTGGAGTGGACTCTCGACTCTATCTAGAAAGTCTTGTCGAAGGGGGGTCATTATCTTGGGGATAGGAAATGATACCAAATGACCTTTAGGGGAATGAGAAAGGGGAACCAACCCAAAAAAACTTGTACATCATAAGGTGGAAAAGGAGATCAATCAATGTACAAAATATTACATGTCATGTAGATGGTTTACACGTCATTTCCCTTGAACCCATATACTGCCCGTGTAGAACAGCCTGAATCTAAAGAACAAGTCATGTGGAAATGGTACACATGGCATGTAGAGAAGATCATACATCATGACCTACTATCCGGGGTCTACCCCATGTAATATTTCCATGTTCCATTACATGTCTTCAACTCTTGTTCGTCTAATCGTGTACCAGTACATAGGTTAGCCCGTGTAATCGATCTGGGTCTAGTCAAGTGGTGGAGTACATGTCGTGTACTCCACCATGTGTCTGTGTATAATCTGAGATACAATAATATCCTCAGGTAATGTCTCTCATTTCTTGTGATTGGTTTCACACACCATGTTTCACTCTGTTATTTCTCAAAACCCTAGTCGCTTCTTAGTGGGACCCACACACTGTGTGTTCCAAAACACACATCGTGTTCATTGGGATTTTCCAAAACATTAATTATTCATCCTTGAACTTCGGTTGATTATATGGTGTTCTATATAATGAAATTTTCACCTCAAAATTGATTATCTAGTGTCATCGTTGCCATGGTAACACCAAATCGGTTGGTTTCCGGGCTTTGATCATCTCTGAAAACACATTCCAATCATTTGTACCGAAGTCTCTCCAAGAATTGTATCTCCTAAAATACTTTAATCAATTTGTCTCCATTTACATATCAAATATTCTAGGCTATAATTTTCCCAAATCCGTGATTTTATATCATTGAACCATGATTCAAATGTGCAACGATCATCCCTTCAAAACCCTGTGAAGAACGAAGAATGCGTGGGGATAAAGGGCGATGAAACTCACATAAAACAAACCTGATGAATAAAACATAGCCATTTTCGATTAACTCCTTGATCCATTCCATTATAATGATCAAAAAACTAAATCTAAATAGAATCAATCCCCCAAATCGAACCTTCAATCAAACTCTCCCATAAGTATGATCGAATCATGGGTCAACCTATTCATGGGTTAATCTGTGTTCATCATTAAATCAAAGAATAAGGAAATAAAGAATTAAAAAAACATACCATACCTCATGATTGTATTTTTCATTGAAGAATATCAATTTTCATGTTGATTTCATTGGTGGAATTCCTCAAAAGATAATTCTTTGATCTCTAATCAAAGGCTCTGTTGTCATTTTCTGTCGAGTGAATTTTTAAATTCTCTCCAGAGCAGCAAGGAAGTTTTCCAGGGTTATGATCCAAAACCTAGGCTCATACCTATTTTAAAATAATAAAATGTAGTGTTCTTCTACTGGGTAACTTTAAAATTAAACAAAATTTTAATTTATTTTGTTCCATTTAAACGTCCAAAAATTATCTTTCACAGTTGACCCATTCTGATCGATGTTAGGCCTCGACTAGGGTAAATTCCTTACTACGAATGCATCGGTACCCTCAAATTTATGAACTAGGAAATAATTTATAATTTATTCCTCATGTTCATGAAAACCTCCCACACATGTTATTTAATATATTTAATATATTTAGAACAATTATTCTGGGAACAAAAGGCCTCAGAATCAAACAACGTCTCCGCACTTAGTCTTAAATTAATTCCATATAAAATTTAAAATAATACATAGAAAAATATGGAACATTAAATTATCCCAACCATGGGTTATTACATTACCAAAAATCCAAAAATAAAGTCTACACAATGGATGTTAGTATTGCACGTGAATATGGACCTCCCACTCCTATGTGTTCACCTGGAGATTCTCATGCTGCCACCATACACACACAAAGGGAATCACTCGCCCCCAAAGTATCCTATCCTATTGATCCTTGATCTCTACTAGGTACTCAAGAAGGACACTCCATCGTCAATGTTCAGATCACCCAAGTTGATGACGTGTAATGTCTCATGAAAGTACCTCCTCATCTGCGACACATGGAATATATCATGTACCTGATGCAACTATGGGGGTATAGTTAATTAGTACACCACCTCACTAACTCTATGTAGTATCTAAAATGGCTTGATGAACTTTTGATATAACTTGTTGCCCTAGAAAAATCGTTGCAACACTTGTTGAGGTGAGACCCAAAGTATGACATGGTCCCCTTCCTCAAACTCCATTGGTCTCTACCATCTATTAGTATAATACGTTTTCCAGCTATGTTCAGTCTTCATCTTCTTTAGATGATTTACACCTTCTCGGTAGTAGCTCGTACAAATTCTAGAACCGTGAGTGCTGAATGTCCTAGGCCAGTATAGAAAAGTGGTGACCGGTAGGGTCTCTCATATAAAGCCTCAAATGGTGGCATACCAATAGTAAAGTGGTAACTGTTTTTTTATGAAAACTACACTAGTGGTATGTGGTCCTCCCAACTATGACTGAAGTCCATGATGAAAACCCGCAGCATGTCCTCTAGAACCTGAATAGTCCTCCTATATGGCCATCTGTTTGGGGATGAAACATTTTTCTCAAGTGAAACTACGTTTCAAAGACCTCATAAAATTTATTCAACAATTTATATGTGAAACGATAATCATGGTACAAAACTATCATTGATGGAACTCTATGAATACACACTATCTCCTGCATGTATAGGAATCCCAATCTCTCTAGTAAACTCTTCTCTTGGATAGCGAGGAAGTGGTCTGATTTGGTGAGTCGTTCAATGATCCCCTAGATGGAATATTTTCCCCTATAAGTATGTGGTAAACACATAAAAAAGACTACTAATATTATATCCCACTTCCATTCTAGCACCTCAATAGGTTGATTCATAACAATTGGAACCTGGTGATCAGCCTTCACCTACTAGAACATGAGGCATCGAGAAATGAACTCCACCACTGCCTTCTTTATCTATGTCCAATAAAACTAACATCGAAGGTCCTAGTACATCTTTTACACACCACTTTGTACCACAAAATGGAATTTAGGAAAGTCCCTCAGAACCTCCTCCCACAACACCACTGGTAAAACTGTGTTTCTAAAAAGGATGTTGTGCTCCCCACCTTGAGAATATTTATCCATAGAAATCCCTATGGGCATCTGAGCATATAAGGTCTCATAGTTGATATCCCCAAGTTGTGCCTCCATGATTTGTTGTAGGAGTGTATGGGTGAAAACGATCAAGTGGAAATAAGCTACATCATCTCCATCAAAGAAACATAACTCTAATTAGGCCAACTACTCTGATTCCTCGTTCAGCAACTACAAACTAGATCTTATATTGATACCATCTTACACCACGTTCCTTGTCCCAGGAGAATATCCAATCTCAATGTCAAAATCATGGAGGAACTCTATCCATCACCTCTTCCTCAAGTTCATATCCTTATGTCAAAATATATACTTGATACTCTTGTGATCGGAGTAGACCATAAACTGTTCTCCCCTCAAGTAGTGTTTCCACATCTTCAAGGTGAATACTACCATTTCCAACTCAAGATCACGGGTCATGTAGTTCTTCTAATGTGGCCTAAACTAGCGCAAACCATAGTCATTCACTACATGCCTCTGCATCAGGACACAACCATTTCTGGCACTTGATGCATCACAGAACACTAAATACTCGACTCCCTCCTCTGGAAATCTCATGATCAGGGTGCTCGTCAAACTCTACCACAACTGCTGGAAATCCTACTGGAAATATATTTCCACATGAATAGATACCCCTTTCTGGTCAAAGTTGTCAATGGTGCTAATATCCATGATAAATTAGGGATGAATCTCTAGAAATATCCATCCATCCCAAGGAATCTATGCACCTCTTTCACGCTCCTAGGTGTCTCCTATGATTTCACTTCTCCACCTTGGTTGACTCCACTTCTACTCCATCTAATAAGACACTATGTCCCAAAAAGTGGACCTCCTGACTCCAGAACTATCACTTTGAATTTTTCCCGTAAATTTGGTAATCTTGAAGTATATGAAGAACCATCTGTAGGTTTCTCGCATGCTCCTCCTTGGACATCAAGTACACAATGATGTCATCAATGAAGGAAACTAAGAACCAGTATATGTATGACTAGAATATCTAATTCATGTGTAACATGAACACTTTTAGAGAATTATTCATGAAAAATGGAATCCCCAAGTACCCATAATGACCGTAGAAGTATCTAAAATCCCTCTTTGGTATGTACTCATCCCGTACATGTAACTGGTGATAGCCAGATATATGGTCAGCCTTTGAGAACCACTGTGCCCCTATGAATTGATCTAATAGGTCATTGATCCTCGTAATTTGATACATTTTCTTTACTATCATTTGGTTCATGATCCAGTAATCAAATCAAAACCTCAAGCTCCCGTCTACCATTTTTGAAAATAAATGTGGGGCCACCAAGGGTAAAACATTAGGTCTCAAAAATCCCTTTCTCTATAATCCCTACAAATGCACTCTCATCTCATGATGCTCTGTGGGAGCCATTTGATACCCTGGTGACGATATCGGTGTTTTCATAGGGTGTAAATTAAAGCATAAATTGATCTCTTTGTGGGGAGGTAATCTTAGAAAATCCTCAGGAAAGACGTACTTGTACTCCACCACTACTACTAGGAAATTAAATATCATAACATATGATGCTCTGAGGGTAAATATAGCCAACTCATGAGTGATAAGTTTCACCTTATTATTAATTATCTCCTATTATGTTTTTTGGATATCCTTTTTTCCAACAAAGGAATACATGGTCCCCCCATTTTGGACACACATCACCCTTCTCCTAAAATAGTCAATCTGGGAATGGACCTAAGATATCCATTCCATAAATAAAGTGACATTGTAAGGCATCAAGACTTCCACAATGAGCTTCCACTCGAAACACCCAACACAAGGGTATCATCACACTATTGGAAAAGATGTGTGATCATAGAATATCAACCCATAGGTGTCTCTAGGTGTAATGGTCGAGACAACATTTCTACCAGAAGATCATGGTCTCATAAATTGTATGTGGAGAGGAACGAATGATATTCTCTTGTGTCTATACGTATGAAAAATAAGTTAAAAAGGACACAGATCATACATCAGATCATCCCTGGAGTCTCTTGGTCATACGCCTTGTACGCATGTAGCTTCCCCCACCTGTAAAATCATGATCCCTATGCCTGGTGTGGACCTCCTAGGGGTGGTGGTAGTAGTAAGTAAAAATGTATACCACCTCCTATTGATATCCCTGCTCCTATGTCACATCCTCCACCTAAGGGATATTCTTTCTCCACTTGTTTCCTTTACCTTGGTGGTCTATCAACATCAACACTATCAGCTGCTCTACCGGTTGGGAAATCTCTAGAGAGATGTCCTCTATTGTCGCATGTGTATCATCACCTCTCCCTAGACCGACTAGATCAAGTTTGAGAAACCTTTATTATAGATCCCCTAACCTAGGACCTCCTGTGATGTCTCCCATATCCCAATCACTGTGTCAGATGTTGGATCACTACTGCCTGAGTTTCTTCTCATGTATTCATGCAACTGAATTTCATTGGTTCTTCAGCTTATCCAAGATTCTCTCGACCACCAAAGCTCACTTGATCACTCCAATTTATGTTATAATTCATAGAGGTATGATGTTGTCTTGGATGTCCAATCATAAACCTCACATGAAGGTCTGACCCTTGATGTACTGATGCCTAACCATGTCCATTGAGTAACTAGAGAGGTTGTTGAACATCAATGAATAGTCTAGAACCATCATACTAACCTTTTGAAGTTAAATAATATTTTTTATACGGACTTCTCTCAGCATAATTGTAGTTAACTCCTCTATGAAGATGTTCTCAAACTCTACCCATGAAAGAGCCACCTTTTCGTGAGTCTGTGTGGTCAAACTCCACCATCTTCCTTCCGAACCATAAATAATGCTCGCTTCCAAAATCACCATCTGGTCTACTAGTGTACTCACTTGATGGAAACCCCCGGTCACTGCCTCAAGCCAGTCCTAAGTCTCTTGAGGTTCAGTATTGCCTCATAACCTAAGGGGTCTCTATCTCTAAAAATTGTGGACGGAGCTTAGCATGTGGTCCTTGTCTAATGATACTGTTGGTACAATGTGTTACTCCACTAGTGGTGGTATAGATGGTGAACCACCTAGAGCTACTTCATAGGGAACTGTCCCCTTTATCGAATCCCAGTCACTAAGGGGGTCATCCTCAAGATCTATCTACTGAATCCTAGTGGGTATACATCGAGGTAGCATCATATATGATATCAAGATATACCACAGTCAATGAGTATATCTTGATAAATGACTCAATAAGGACATAGAAACTACAAACCATTTCTATTTGATGTATGTACCATTATTGTTTCCCCTTAAAACTAGTGGTCTCATGTACCAAGAAGAAAACCAGGTTATTCGAGCGATGTTGTATGGATACGATGACCGCCAGCACCAACACGTGAGTCCCTCGTCTGAAAGCCAAACTCAAAACACTTAACATTGTTGCCCCAAACCAATATCAAAGACTCACAGTCATGTGGAAGAACCAACCACCTCTAATAACACTCTATCATGACCCATAATAGTGGGGTCTAGTGTCGTGACTCACCAAGCCCACCTTCAATAGGCCATGGGATGATGACTAGCACCAAGTAGGCATGTCACTGACCTGGGAGGAATTACCTAAGTACCTATACACATGCACAAATATCCAATCCCACAAATGTTGAAATGTAAAAAAACCACTTAGGAAAAAAATGCATTCATACTACTAATCCCAACCAATAGAGAACAATTGAATGTAAAGTGTGGAAAAGTAAACTGGGCCAAAATATAAAATCATCAAAATAAAGAGTTAACCAACTACAGATTCTAACATGTAAGAAAATAGTATAGGTATGTGGACTGCTAATTGAAGCCCTATGAACACCTCAAACTATCTGGAATGCACAATTCTTAGTTTGTTCCTGGCCTTCTCTTGACCCTATCAAAAGTTTTCTCATCTATAAAAGACAAGACACGTGCAGGAAAAGCCCATGTTGGGGTGAGTACAACAATACTTAGTAGGACACCCCAATAACCAAAATTAATTCACAAAGTAAAGTTATAGTTATATCTATAGAGTATATGTCTATAGTAAATATAACACGAACATATCCATATATTCTCAAAATCTAGACCCATAGTCTAGAGGTAAGTCACAATGACTACATACCCATGGTTGGGATTCATTCCAAAGATTCCACGATCCACTATAACAAGAGAACTCACTCCTAAGTCTGATAGCCCTGATGATTTATGTCCAAGAAGTACGATTATTAGGGAACCTCTATGAGAGAGAGATACATAGATAGATTTGAAGAGATAAAATGATACACTCACTCTAAGAGAACCAACTCCATGAGTGGAAAGATCACGATACATGGATGGGGATCACTTCGAGGTCCATGGCGTATAACACGACTCATCCGGATTCACTAGCTAAGTAAAGGATAGATGCTTGGTAGGATTTTTTTCATCGATAACATGGCTCTACCTATGGCACAATCATGGATATAGGATCCTAATCTGGGAATCTCGGAGGAGACACCCGACTCTGTCCATAAATTCCTTTCGAAGGGGGTCCTAATCATGTGGATAGGAAATAATACCAACTAACCTTTAGGGGAACAATAAAGGGGAACCAAACCAAAAAAAACTTTTCTAAGATATGGTGTACAAAGAGATAAATACATGTTGAAAAGAGTACATGACAGGTAGAAGGGTCACACTTTGTGTCCCTTGACCCCAGGTACTACTTGTGTACAATGGCCCAAGTTAGAAGAACATATCATGTGGAAAAGGTATACACGTATTTTAGAGAAGGTCATGCATCATGTCCTAATATTTGAGGTTTTACCCATTTTTGATGGATATGTGCCATTACATTCCTTCAACCTATGTCTATATACCCGTGTACTTGTTCACGGGGTAGCCCATGTAACTGGAATGGGTGTGGCCGTGTGGTGGAGTACATGTCATGTACTCCACCCCATGTCTGTGTATACTATATTATACACACCGAGCCTTGCTGAAGGGATCATATTCCGTGTGATAAGTGTCAAAAGCTGTGTGGAACTCTATTATTTCCTAAAACCATAACCACTGCTCAGCGGGGGCCACATGTTGTGTGTTCCAAAACACACGACGTGTTCGTAGGGATTTTCCAGAATGGTCGTTCTTCCTCTACGTTCCTTTTTTGATTATCTAGTGTTTTATTTGATGATATTTTCACCCGGAAACTGAATATTTAGGGTTGTTATGACCTAGTAACACTGAATCGGCAGGTTTCAGTCCTTCGATTAGCTATGAAAACCCATTCTGGTCATTCAAATGAAAGACACTCGAAGAACTGTATCTCCCAAAATACTCTGATCTATCCATCTCCATCACCATATCACCTCCCCTAGGTCAGTGTGATGAAATATCTATGATTTTAGATCATTACTCCATGATTCAAATGTGCAATGATCATCCATTCATAACCCCCTTAAGAACGAAGAAACTGCAGGGATAAAGGGGTAATAAATTCACATAGAACAAACGTGAGGAATGAAACTCAGATGTTTTACATTATGGACATGATCCATTCCATTAGAAAGGTCTTGAAACTAAAAAAACATAATTAATCCCCTGAATAAAACCCGCCTTCAATAATGATCAAATTTTGGGTCAAATGGTTCGTGGGTTGTTCCATATTCATCATTAAAGAAAATAATGAACTAAAAACACACCCTACCTTAGGCTTGGATCATTTGTTGAAGAATATTGGTCTTTGTGTCACTTTAATTAGTGAGATTCATCAAAAAGGAATTTGTCAATCTCTAATATAAGGCTATGTTGTTGTTTTCCGTCAAGAGAACTCTTCAGGTTCTCTCTAGAGCCTCCAATAAGTTTTCCAATGTTATGATCCTAAACCTAGACTATTCCTATTTTAAAATAATAAAATGCATCATTTCAGCGCTTCATAACTTTAAAATAAAATAAATTCTTAATTTCTTTTATTCCTTCAAAAATTCCATAAATTAACTTTCATATCTGACCCGTGTAACACAATTTTAGGACTCTCCTAGGGTAAATTCACTACTTTAAACGCAACGGAACCCTCATATTTCTGATTAGGGAACCCGTTAAAAATTTATTACATTTTTTTCAGGAAAACAACTCATATTCCCTATTTAATATATTTAATGTATTTTGAACATTTATTTTGGGCTCACCAGGCCTCAACATTGCACGTTTTCTCAGTACCTAGTCTCGAATTAAATCCATATAATATTTAAATAAATGCATAGAAAATTTTGGGAAATTACAATCTATGAATAAAAACATAATTTCATCGACCTTTTTATAGTAAAACATTGCGGAACCCCAAGGAGATGAACTAGGTCAGATGAGTCCCATTTACACATATCATCATCATACAAACTCTACTCACAAAGCTCGGCATGCCCCATTCGATATGGATACATAGAAATCCTAGACACACATTACTTAAAAACTATTCTAAACTCAACATATTTTTTGGGGTTTAGTGTTACAACATTATTTAGAAAAGAATAGAGGAACTCCTCCAAAACCCCCAAAAAACCCTCAACATGAGTTTCTACTGACAGCTCTACCAACTAAAATAAAAGTGGCTCTACCTTCCTTCTGTCTGTCTAATAACTCTTATAATTAATATATTTCAATCATTTTCCCTCCAAATTAGATTATGAAACTCTTCTCCAAATTCACTCTTTTAAATCCTATATATAATGAAGCCAATATTTGACAAAGATAACATCATATGGTTGTATCTAAAACAATATGAAATCGTACACTGGCTAGTGCTACCACATCCCTTGTCTACATAACCAACAAACATCAAACAAAGCAGTCCAACCTCCAACTAGTATCGATTACACTAGGGGAATGAGAATACTATCAACATGTAGTCCCCAAGAAAAAAACCAAATAAATTTAAATAAAGGACTCTGAGGATACTAAAAAAACAAGGGAAAAATTGTAGATGGTATAATAATCTTTCCTTATACAACCTTTAGCCCCATAATCATTGTTACCTCCATCATATGAATCTTCCTGGTCCCATATCCTTTTCAACTCTTATTCAATCCTCTATAACCACAATTTTTCATATGTACCTAAGGAAGAGGACTATCATGAGGGTTCCCTCTATGAACTCCACCTACCCTAGTCTAATGATAAAAAAATATGGTCCCAACAACTAGTTTTTCCTCAAAGAAAACTATTGTTACTACTATAATAAAGTATAATGAACACCCATATAGAATTTTACTTATTTATATTTATGTCACTAATCCAAATAGTGAACATGAAATCCATAGATTCAATGATTAAATGGAATGCTTCTGGTAGATGCTCTAAATTCCCCATCCCCATACTGGCATGACAAATTATTCGGATCTCTATTTCCAACCAATTATAACCCCATTCATTTAGAAATCCACAATCCACTACTTGAAGTCCTTCTCCTCGTTATTTTTTATTGGCCACTCAATCAAGGATCACCTCCCATGGAAATAATTCTCATGATAACTTACTCCTTCTTTTTCACACAGAGATATGTAGTAATTATAAAATGGGTGATTGTATACATGACCAATTGGTATAAAACTTCTTAAAACCCCATTAAAATATATCCTCATCTGGAATGACATTATGGAAACAATTTAATAGATCCCTAAACTTGTTCCAAATTTCTCACACACTCAGGGTTCCATGCTAAAGAGAACTCATATCATGCCTCTTTATAACCTTCATTAGGAATGACAATATAATTAGATGAAACTATTTCTATATTTCATCCAATGAAACATTTTCCTCTTTCCACACACCAAGATACAACATCTACCACATACATGTGGCTTCTTTCATTTTAATGACAGTAATAAAAAACCCATAACATATGTCGAGCTCAAATTAGAATGAAATTGATCTCAAAATCCTCTAAACAACATTATATATTGTGATCATAGATTCTCCCTTCATACCTCCCCATGATCATCCACTAAAAGGGCCATAAGTCCCACATCTATTCCTCATACTCCTATATTGATTAGAACATATGACTATCAACTAGATCTGAGTACTAGATCACTAATGATTGTGCTACATGTAGATGATAACTAAGATCCATTCCTAAGAAACAAATAGAATCACTGAAACTAGCATCAAGGAAATTTTAACAAATTTCATTTTATTTTCCCAAAT
Organism: Viscum album; assembly: GCA_963277665.1. Taxonomy (NCBI): domain Eukaryota; kingdom Viridiplantae; phylum Streptophyta; class Magnoliopsida; order Santalales; family Viscaceae; genus Viscum; species Viscum album. The sequence continues at coordinate 47,456,500 of OY728162.1, forward strand.
TCAACCAAATTTATCCAAAAAACAAACATGTATTATTCATGTACATCTCCTAGGTCTCTACCATTCAAATGGAACCACCACACTTGGTCATTTTGTAATCTCATTATCCATGGATAAGATCATGGAGGTCCCTAAAATCACATGTACTAGTTAGTATTTTTGGACTATGTCAAACACTATGATCAACTAGCATCACCTTTATACCAACCCATGCCATCCTCATAGTGCTAAACATTGAAATCCACATTATCTCTCAACCAAAATATTTGATACCTCTATGTGAGGACCCCCTCCTTCTAAAGTTACCCCTACTAGGTCTGTAATGAAATAATATATATAATCACCATCAAGAACTACCATCATTAGCCTGTAGGTTAGCAACTAAAACATAGGGTATAAAAAATCTCACATATGGATGGAATTACCATCTAAAAAATAAGGATAATGAGATAGGATAAATAAACCAAAAATCAACTCTATTTCATAATATAAAATTAAACAAAAAACATCCCAAAATGCATTACAAATGTCGACAGATACAAATAAAATTCTCTAAATGAATTCCAAAAGACATCTTCTATGAGAATTACTCAACAAAAGCTCAAAACGGAAGATATTGATGCACAAATTGGTCATCGAAGTCTTATTGGAAACCTATAAAATATTTTTCATATAAATAGCTTGAGTATAACATGTATACTTATTATGATCATACCCCAGGTCTCTCATACACATGTCAAAATATCATAATGAATAACAATTGGATGAACATAATAATGATCCTACACCAAACCCGGTCAACTAACCAAACCCATCCTCATTATGACACACTAACCAAATAACAGATCCAATATAATAATTGTAACAACCAAACATTTTATAAAATATATCTAATTTATAATGAATAAATTTATTTTTTAGAACTATTCTTATAGAAATAACTTGCGATACTTTGGTTATTTTTTATTGTTATATAATATATCATTTAATATTTAAAATAACAGTAAGCATCTTAACAGTTGATAATATATCTATTTTACAGTTTCAGTTGTGATTATTATATTTTATGGTTTCTGATAAATTCCAATTTACATAGATGGAATAAGTGATGGCGTTGGCCAGGAACATCATTCCCTATGAATCCCATTTATTAGGGCTTATGAGGGATATTTAATCACTGGGATTTTCCCTTGACAAAGATAGAGTGGATATTTAACAAATGAATCTTGAAGAAAACTCATTATAGGAGATGTTAAAGATTATTAAAATCATGGCCTGAAACATATTTGATGAATCACCTGAAGATAGTACCACCATCGCACACAATACCCTTAGAGTTTATACTAGTATAACAAGAGGTTTCCTATCTAGACCCTCATAGTATGAATTTTTATATTTTATTTTTAATAAAATAATAATTATATTGATTCATTTTTTATTTCTAGTTTATTTGTATGTATGATTAAATAATGATTTTGAAAATAAATAGGTCTTCATACTATGAAATAAAAATAGTATTTTTAATAAATATATAGTTTCATTTGAAAGAATATTTTTGATAAATTATATAATTTTTGAAATAAATTTTCTTTTAGTAAAATATTCTTATTAAAAATTACTTTATAGATGAAAATATAATTTAACAAAATCTGTTGTAATTTTTGTAAGGGTCAGAAAGTAGATAGTGTTATAAAAACATTAATAAGTAAATACAAATTTTTATTTAAAAGAAAAAATTATTATATTTAGATAATTATTTTGGTAAAATATTTATTAATTTTTAAATTAGTTAGTCAAAATTACCCAAAGGTGAATTTCATATAATTTTTTTGAGATGACCTAATTTTTGTAAAAAATAAATATGGTATAAATATATGGTATATAGTTTAACATTATAAAATCCCAAAAGTTATGTAATTATTAATATAAAAGGAATATATAACAATATATAGATTTAAAATTTAAAATAAGGTGTTTTTTATGATATTTTATCAATTATATAATCCGTCAATAAATCCTTCAAAACCAATTTTATATTATAAGATTTTAAAATCATTTCTTAATGAACATGATGCACTTCCACATCACAAATAGTATTATATTAATATTTTTTCAGTTATTAAAAGTATAAAATATTTAAAAACATTCATATTTGGTAGAATCCATTGAAAAAAAACCTTCATATATTATGTGTTTTTTATTATTTTATTATATAGATTCCAAAACCTATGTTTAGAAATTAATAAATAATAAATCTCCCTTTTTCTATGAATACCCACCCAAAATCTCACTCTCCTTCAATAAAAACTTATTGAGTGGAACTTTACTATACTTATCCCTAAATAAATTCCATTTAAGGTCATACCAGGACCTTAAGAAATTCCTACAAAGATTTTATAATAACCCTCCCAAGGTACGAGATCTGCTCCTCTTCGTTTTAATTTCATGTACATACTTTGTATAGATCCAAATTACTTCCAATTGTTCATATTGTAATATTTTTTAAATCATATTTTTATTATAATTATTAAACCAACCTAATTATGGTTCAACTTACACTATAATTTAAACCTTCCTTGAACTATTATGTAGACCTGTTATAATGTCAAAATTATTCAGTGATTTTCCAAGAAAAACTATTGTATTATGAATACTTGTCCCCATTTCCACTAATGTTTATTCACCTTGATGAACATATAAATTTTTTATTGGGACTTATATTTATGTAACCCATGATTCTTAATCATAGGATAAAAAAATAATTAACGTTTTCATTATTTTGTGTGATATATGTGGAATAAAAATTCATGTAAATGGTATGAATGTGATGGGTGGGTCTTGAATTATATATCCCTTCAATGAATTATTTAAAAATTTTATCTCAGGATATACCTTGTAAGGTGCATGATATGTCTACCTAAGAACATTGTGTTATGATGTATCGATGGTTAGACATGATATATGCTTATGATTTCATGTTTTATGTTGTTTCCACCTTCATATGATCCCTTGATGTTATCATCTTATACCATGATTAAATTTTCATTATTATTATTCACAAGTTTTTATTCCACATTGATAATAATCCTAACTCTAATTTTTTATTTTCATTATTCCTTTCTTTTATTATTCCCTTGTTGGGTTTTATAGCTCACTTATTTCTTATGCACATCCCTAGATTATCATATACTATTATAAAATATCAATGGAATTTAATGGTGAGCTATGGAGTCCTAAAAGAAGGATGTTTATCAATGTTTCAAGTTATTTTGTTGTATATCTAATTACCAAAAGACACTACGAATTTCAATATTTTGGAATTATATTATGTGTGTATTTATATTATAAATCATGAAATAATTTTTATTAAAGAAATGGGTTGTCATATTAGCTATCAGAGAAAGGTCTAATCATTTTTTAGGATTGGTATTAGAAAACCATAGTGAAATCCTTATGGAAGAGAGTAAACATAGGAAAACAACCCCAAATTTTTTTAAACCATAGAGTGAGTGGTTTCTAATAAAAAAACTAGGTTTTAATAATACGTGTGGATGTAGATCGGCATAGTAGTACCCAGGGGTAATATCCCTAAAAATGGCGTATGGGGTATCAAATCCATCAACAAATTCTGCATGAAAAAGGAACTATTTCACACTTGGTTTGACACTCCTTAGGGTTATTCTTTGGTAAATTAAGAAGCTATTTATGAACCATTATATAGGGAATAAAAATACCACTAAAATTTTCTGTTATGAAATATACATCAAATTACATAGATTGAGTTCTATGAATTACTTGGTTATGGAATATATGTCATGTATGATTTATCACATAGATGATAATATTTTACATTTTATTTGTTTAATAGTTTAAAAAAATTACCCCTAATTTTAACTCTATTTTAGCAACGGCTGAAAATAGGATGAACGAAGTTGATAACCAACGTGATGGGAAATGTGATGAATTCCCAGATGAGATTTCCAACCATATGGAAGATGGAATTTATAACTCCATGAAAATAATTTCTCAATTAACTAAATTTTTGAACAAATATGTGAAGTAGGGGGAAAACCCACATCCCCCTGAGATAGAGAAACATTCAATTGAGACCTTTATATGACAAAGCCCCTCAAATTTAAGTGGATCTTATGATACCTTAATCAATGAAAAATAGATTATATCCAATGAAAATATATTCTTTTTCCTTCAATTCTTTGAGAAAGAAAATTCTTTTGTTTATCATATTGAGGGAGAATCTGATCAATGGTGTACATTGATAAAAAATATGAATCTCATGAAAGATATAGAAATGATAGAGTAGAAATAGTTTAGGAAAAAAATTGATAAATATTTTACACACACTCTAAATAATAAAATAGAGAGAGAGTACCATAGTCTCATATAAAATGGAAAAAGAATTCATTACTGAGTACGAGGAAAATTTTAAAACACTTGTCTAATACACCTCAAACATTTTCATTGACCCTAAAAGTAAAGTTGTAAAAATATTTAGTGTGTTAAATTTGAATCTAAAGAATGATTTAGTGATTCCATATTTTCATAGTAATTAGGAAATTGTATAATGTGACCGTAAAGTTGAAATGGAGATCAATGAATCTCAAGGGTATCATGGGTTTGGAGATAATAATTATGTAATGGATTTTAATTCTTGTGGACTGATAGATAAATCTCATGGTGGTATGAATGTCCAATATCTCACTTGTTAAAAGTGTACGGATACGCATCTATGTAATTTCCTAAAAGGAAAAAAGGAAATGATTTAGGTGTGTGATTCACCCAATTTGTGTATACATTTCTATATATGTAATTGAAGATAAAAGCATGTTTTCAGCAAATATCAGTGGTTTCATGAACATATTCTTTGATTTTGGTAAATCTGTTTACTTAAAGGAGCTTTCTGGGTTAATACACGGATCAAGGGAAGTTTGTGAAATTTTTTGAACTACACGGCGTGTACTTTATATACACTCCATGTACATCTAGACAAGGACATGGACCAAATCAGGGAGTACACGCCCATATCTCTAGGCAGAGATGCACACTGTGTGGGTTGGCGATACATGTCGTGTACCACTTTCTAGAAGCTATGGTTTCAGAGAAAAGTCAACATGACCATGTGGTCATTGATGACGACACGACGTGTTTGAAATTTTACACGTCGTGTCTACTATTCTAGAAGGGGCTGGTGGCGCTACACGTCGTTTATGGAAGTGCTACACACTGTGTTCACTCAACATGCAGGCGGCGCCGTGTGAAAAAGTCATGAACGACGTGCTCGGCCACCTGCCAGTGGAGAAAATGGCGCCAATACGTGTTGACAAAAAGTACACGGCATGTAATTTCTATACACGCCGTGAACTTTATTTTTCTCTAAAATGAGGCCTTGTCCTACAGATTTAGGGGGGTTGAGAACAATTGGAGGAGAGAGAAGATCGGCTTCCACCATTCCCAAAACCATCGAGGTTCCGTCATTCCGATATTCCGTCATTCCACCTTCCGATACTCTACCTCAACACCTACACGATGAATCCATCAGGGATCACGTGTGTCGTTTCTCTCCTAAATTCTATGTGTAACTAAACACCTCATGTTGGCGCTGTGGATGATGGGATCATAATTTGTATATTTTTTTATATAGTTGTGTTTGAATTATTGTAATTCATCTTACTCTTCTTAAACCATTGTCTAATATAACTAAGAATTATTAGCCGGACCAAGGGAAAGATTCTCAGCGATACAAAAGAAAAGTAATGGTGAAAACATCCATGACCATTGGAAGGTTTTCACCGATTCAAGTAATGGACTGGATGTAATAAAGAATTAAGGACATTGACTACCTGACCAAGGAGTCAACTTCTCTAATTCCAAACAAGAGGAACCAGGCCAAGGAAATATTTTAACAAAATGATATCCGGAATGATTGAATTATTATGAACAACACAACCATTTAAACAATCTACATAAGAACTCCTTATTCACCACAGCCCCGACACGTCTTCTCTTTCCATTTCTAAAAACTCTTTTAATTTACTCGTTGTTTTATTTCAAACTGTATCCATTCATTAAAGTAAATCAGTTTAGTTTTAATCAAAACCCAAAAACCAACCCAATCGTTTCTAAATTTTGCATACTTCACCTAATTAGGTGTTAACTCAATTAAATTCATGCACACAACGGTTCCCTGTGGATCGACCCCGAACTTATGCTATACTAAAGTTCTAAGAATGGGTAATTAATTTGGGACGCATATAACTTCAATCAAGGACAAGCGTGGACCACATTTTGGTGCTGTTGTCGGGGGACAACCATTTGGTTTTAGTGGAAAGATTTAAATTGTGTTAATAATTGATTTAAGTGAAAAAAAAAATATCAAAAATTTCTTTTCTAATCCCATTTAAAATTTTCTTTTTTTTTATTTTTCCCTTTTACGTCTGGTTTTTGTTTTTGGGTTGTGCAGCGCTTCAAGTTTATGTTTCGACGCTTTACACGATCCAGAAGTGCCGAGTCTTCGGAATTAGTTCCGCTTGACCTTGAAATCGAACAGACCTTGCTTCATCGTCAGCGTACACGGATAGATACTCACAACCATCAACCACAACCCATGGAGAACAAGGAAGAGGGAGCACCAGCCGTAGATGTTGCGACTGAGCATCAGTACTAGGATCATCAGCCTCCCGTTGCTGGTCTACCTGAGCAACCACCTGGAGCCTTCATGGAATTCCTCCCAAGGGGTTACCAATGGCCGCCGCATCAACTCTTCCCACTGCCATTTTTTCCCTTCAGGAGCAGTTTATGCAAGCTCCACCCCATCAACAACAACCTCCAAGACGTACCCTTATGGAGTACGGACTTCCATCGATTCATAGAGCTGATACGGGCATCGTTCGTCCTCCGGTCCAAGCCCAGCAATTCGAGATCAAGCCTGCTATCATGCAGCTGATCCAGAACACTGTCCAATTTGGAGGCCTGGCCAATGAGGACTCGAACGCCCATCTCTCAAATTTTCTGGAAATCTACGACACCTTTCGGTACCATGGCGTGTCCGAAGACACCATTCGTCTTTGCCTATTCCCCTTTTCTCTACAGGATATGGCAAAATACTAGATCAAGGGGTTTCCACAACACTCTATCCTCACGTGGGAGGAGGTAGCCCAGGCATTCATGTCCAAATACTTCCCACCATCCAAGACGGTGACACTCTGAAATGAGATTCATAACTTCCAGCAGCACGACTCTGAGTCATTGTACGAGTCCTGGGAACGCTTCAAGGAGATGTTATGAAAATTCCCCCATCACGGACTTCCACTCTAGATGCAAGTCCATGCCTTATATGGAGGACTTACCATGAATACCAAATCTGTGGTGGACGCTGCTGCTGGAGGTACGGTGATGCGGAAGTCCCCTGAAGAACTATTAGAACTACTGGAAGACATGTCATCCAATAGATTCCAGTGGCACTTCGAGCAGAGGACTCAAAAGCGAGGTATGCACAACATTGATGCTACCACTATGTTAGCTGCTCAGTTGGACGCTGTGTCCAAGAAAATCGACGCATTGAACCTCAAAGGAGCATCTCAAGTTCATGGGGAACACCATCCAGCATCTGGCGACTGTGGTGATAACCAAATCATGGGAGAATGCCCGGGATCGGCTGGAGGCCCCTCGACGAGCGAGGTGAGATATGTTGCCCAAAATCGAGGGCCCAACCAGTACCACCAGTACCAAAACCTGGCATGGCGAGATCAACATAACACAGGCTGGGGCCAACAACAGCAGAATCCTCTGCCTCAGCTACTGCCCAACTACAACCAACCTCCATATCAGAACCAATTCCAAAGGCCGCAACAACCCAAGTAGGGTCCATATTAGAAACAAGGGTATCAAAACCCTCATCCATAGTAGCCACGACAGCCACCTCCTCCACAGGCTCAACAACCACTTCAGCAGGAGAACACCTCAAGGTTAGAGGATCTGATGACTAAATTCATATCTACTACGGAGACTCAGTTCCAGAATTAGGAAGCTTTGATTCGAGGCATAGAGAATCAGATTGGCTAGCTAGCAAATCAACTCTCAGGGAGGCAGCCCGGTACACTACTGGGGAACACCGAAAAGAATCCAAGGTAGGAGGCCAGTTCTATCATGCTCCGTAGTGGAAAAGAGCACCACCAGAACCAATCAGCACAGCAAGGTGCATCCACACCCATTGTTTAAGAATAAGGTACCAATCCCGACCCCTCCTCATCTAATATCCCACAGAAGGAGGCTTTACAAAATAAAGAAAAGGAAGTAATCCAACCATTCAAGCCCGCCTTACCCTTTCTAGAAAGATTGAAGAAGAGGAAGATGGACCACCAATTCAGCAAATTTATGGATGTTTTCAAGAAGCAACATATCAACATACCATTTGTGGAATCCCTGACAAAAATGCCAATATATGCCAAATTCATGAAGGAAATCCTCTTGAATAAGAGGAAGATGGAGGATTTGGGCGTTATTGCACTAACGAAGGAGTGCTCCGCGGTGGTTCAACAATCCATTCCTCCCAAACTCCAAGATCCATGTAGTTTCACCATTCCTTGTACTATTGGATCCTGTGAGTTTGGGAAGGCCCTCTATGAATTAGGGGCTAGCGTGAACCTCATGCCCTTCGGAGTTTTCAAGAAGCTGGTACTCCATGAGCTCAAGCCTACATGCGTCGCCCTTCAACTTGCTGATCGATACATCAAGCACCCGAAGGGACTACTTGAGGACGTACTGGTCAAGGTGGGTAGGCTGATTCTCCCTGCTTATTTGATCATCCTCGACATGGGGGATTACCAGGAAGCACCTCTTATACTTGGAAGGCCTTTCTTGGCAACTAGGAAGGTACTAATCTATGTGCACCAAGGAGAGTTGATTTTCCGGGTAGGTGATGAAAGAGTTTCCTATAATGCCCCCAAAGCCGTCAAATGTGCTTCCTTTTCAATGTATGAGGACTGTTATGCAGTGTCCACCATGGATAATCATTTTTGCGACAAAGGGGATGAACTGATAGGTTCTTTTATTTCGAATAATCTAGCTGGTCCAGATATTCTATTAGAAGAAGTGCCAGAAGACTTGAAATTCATAGAAGGCCAAGGCGGCCACTATTGGAAGCATGCAGTTGTTCATGATAGTTCAGAACGAGACAAGGTTCAGCCACTTGTGCCATCGATTTTAAAGGCACCTGATCTCGAACTGAAGCCTCTTTCATCTTCTCTCATGTATGGGTATTTAGGACCCAATCAAACTTTGCCTATTATACTTAATGCAAAACTATCACATCAGCAGGAAGATGCACTTCTGCAGGTTCTCAAACAGCGGAAGCATGCTATTGGGTGGACAGTCGCTGATCTTAAGGGCATCAGCCCTACCATTTGCACTCATAAGGTGCTACTTGGAGAGGGTTCCAAGCAATCTCGCCAACCACAATGGTGCTTGAATCCTCCTATGAAGAAAGTTGTAAAGAAGTAGGTGATCAAATTATTTGATGCAGGCATCATCTATCCCATCTCAGATAGTCTGTGGGTGAGTCCTCTCCAAGAGGTACCCCAAAAGGGGAGTATCACCGTGATTTCAAATGAAAAGAACGAGCTCATCCCTACACGCAATATCACGGTCTGGAGAGTTTGTGTGGATTTCTGGAAGTTGAATGATGCAATAAGAAAAGATCACTTCCCCTTGCGATTCATTGATCAAATGCTAGAGAGGATAGCAGGGAACAACTTCTATTGCTTCCTCGATGGGTTTTCCGGTTACAATCAAATCTCCATTGCTCCGGAGGATCAGGAAAAGAGCACTTTCACTTCCCCTACGGCACATTTTCTTATCGAAGGTTCTCTTTCAGCATGTGCAATGCCCCCGCCACCTTCCAGCACTGTATGCTGGCCATCTTCCACGACATGACAGAACGAATCCTGGAGGTATTCATGGATGATTTTTCTAATTATGAAAAATCATTTACCATTTGATTACGACACCTAGATCTTGTTTTGGAAAGATGTGAGCACACTAACCTAGTCATGAACTGGGAAAAGTATCATTTTATGGTGCAAAGTGGCATTGTCCTTTGCCACAGAATATCAGCGAAGGGGATGGAGGTTGACCCGGCGAAGATCGAGGTCATTTTACGACTACCAATACCGACATCCGTCTGTGCCATCCACAGCTGCTTAGGGAATGCAGGATTTATCAGGCGGTTTGTCCGTGACTTCCCCAAAATAACCCAACCCCTCACCAATATTCTAACCAAGGATTCCATATTTGAGTTCGATGACCATTGTGTCAGATCTTTTGAGCATCTAAAGTAGTGTCTTGTGGAAGCTCCAGTTATGATTTCTCCCAACTGGGAGGAAAAATTTGAGGTGATGTGCGATGCGAGTGACTACGTAGTGGGAGTAGTCTTGGTCCAGTGACATGACCGGATTTTCTGACCTATCTATTATGCCAGCAGGACGCTCAACAAGGCATAGATTAACTACACCACCACTGAGAAGGAGATGCTCAAAGTGGTTTTTTCATTTGACAGGTTTTGTTCTAACTTAGTGTTGTCTAAAGTTATTGTTTATAATGACCATGCAGAACTAAAGTAACTACTCAACAAAAAAGACATGAAGCCCCAATTGATCTGGTGGGTACTCCTCCTACAATAATTTGATCTTCAGATATGGGATAAGAAAGGGAGTGAGAACTTCATTGCATACCATCTCTCCTGAATCGAGCTGCCTCACTTTGAGAAGGAGGATGATCAGGAGATCGGGGAGGATTTTCCTGATGAGCACCTCTTTTCGATCTGTGAAACACCTCGACCATGGTATGCTGATATCGCTAATTTTCTGGTTACAGGTGTCGTTCATCCCGACCTCTCCTTCTAGCAAAGGAAAACATTTTTCTCTGATGTGAAAAGATAATTCTGGGAGGATCCTATGCTATTCTGATCCTGTGCAGATGGAGTGATCCGCCGTTTCATCCCAGAGAATGATGTTCATGGTGTCCTGGAGTTCTTTCATGCCTCACCAGTAGGAGGACATCATGGCCCAGACTATACCATAACTAAGATCCTGCAGTCTGGATTTTTCTGGCCCACCATGTATAGAGATTCTCGGGCCTTTGTTTCATGTTGCGATCGGTGCTAGAGGATAGGCAATGTGGGACGTAGAGCCGAGATGCCTCAGCACCCCATCCTGGAGGTTGAGATTTTCGACGTATAGGGCATAGATTTTATGGGTCCTTTTCCCCCATCTTTTGGGAACACTTATATCCTGGTCTGCGTCGACTACGTCTCCAAATGGGTGGATGCTACTGCTACAACTCACGACACCGCCAAGGTAGTCATAAATTTCTTAAAGAAAAATATCTTTATCAGATTTGGAGTTCCTCGAGTACTGATCAGCGATAGGGGGACCCAATTCGGCAACACACTGATGAGAGGAATACTGTCGATGTATGGAGTAAAGCATCAGATGGAGAAACCATATCATCCTTAGTCCAGTGGACAGGTAGAGCTCTCCAATCGAGAGCTCAGGCAGATCCTGGAAAAAACAGTGAACACTACACAGAAGGACTGGTCCAAGAAGTTAGATGATGCCTTATGGGCATATCAGACTGTAGAGACCCGAAGTTTATCTTACATGGACATTACATTACTTTTGCGGAATATTTAGTACATAACAAAAACACACACACAAGGATCGTAATAGTTTAATGTCTCTGGATACTCAAAACGTAATCTTCTAATCGTGGTGAAAGATCTTCAATATCTCCCATAAATATCTTCCCTTTTTTAACCTAAAACCTTTCTTTATATCCTAGGGAAAAGAAATATAAAAGGGTGAGCTCAAATGCTCAGTAAGGGTAAACAAAAGAAAAATCAATCACATCAAATTCATAAGAACATAACTTTTGGAAATCTTAACCTGCCAAAAATATAACATGGGATAAATCATAGTAGTGAAATGAAATCCCAATAAGCATAACATAAAACATGAAACTTTGTGGCATACACACATAATCATAGAGAATCATTTATTATTAGTCATGACTCATTGCCATGACTATCTTAGTGGACAAAGTCCCTTTCTGAATCGAGTCACCCTCATTTCAGTCCTATTTCACTGAACCGGTATAACCTACCATTACAGCCATGTCTATCTCATGAGATATGAAATCATTACCCAATGCATTGGAGGGATATATAGGTCCCACCCATCTCATAATGATACCATTCTTATGTGTGCCACAAAATCTTAAAACATACATCATTCCATAACCCATGTAATAAAAATGGTAATCTTAAACATCGTGACATCATAAAACAATTCATATAAGATAAAAGAATTCATAAACAATATTTCCATCACAAAATAATCAAATCCATGTAATAATAGAGATAGAAATATAACCCTCTATTATCTTAGATTGAAAATAATTTTGATAAAACACTTGAACTTCATTCTTCAGGAAAATATCCATTCTACTTCAAAAACACTTTTCCTTTTTTAACATGTCATACAATTTTAAACTAAAAGAAATTGATTAATAATAAACATGAAAACTTGTAAAGGATGCTTCTAGGAAATAATTTTTTAAAAATCCATTCATGCCGTATAAGTTAAAAAAACATTTTTCTCGTACTTTTGTCGGAAAAGTCAAAAAGTACCTTTTAGGGTAAATAAAAGAAAGATTCCATCCATACCATGGGGTAAAAGTCAAAATGGGTAAAAAGGACTTTAAACATACATGAATACACTTTTATAAAACATGTACATGGATGATGGCAATAACCCCATTAAATACTTATGAATAAGCAATCGCGGATAAAAATGAGATTTGCACAATTATCCCTTACCTTAGGTCCGACTTGCTTTGTAAGTGTCCGAACCTCCTGTATAATGATTTAAATCATGTTATTGACTTATTCCAGAATCATATTCATTGTTATTATATCATATATTGTCCACTTATGACTTTATATTACCCGTTCTTTTGTAAATTCATGTTAAAGTAGCGTTTTGGGTAAAATCGTCTCATTTGTCGTTCGTGTTTTTAACTTGTAATTATTAATATGATTACTTGGATCATGATTAATTATATCCAGAATGTAAAACATGATTTATATATAATATATATTCATAATATATATATATATATATATATATAATATGGATAAATGGAATGAAATACACCGTTCATGGATACGGTAGTCCGTACGTACGCATGAATGTTGTTTTCGTTTCCTTATTGAAGCGAATGGAAGTAAGTAGATGACATACATATAAATTTACATAAATTAAGTATCATTATTATGTCATATATTTCATTAGTACTTATTATATATACTTTATAATCATTCATTAATGGTTAATCATTGAGAATTAATCTCATTGCGTCGTGGAGACGGTAGTCCGTACGTACGCACGAGCGATGATATCGTTCCCATGGTCGTGGAATTGTGTTGAAGTGTATGTATACTATTTCAGTATCAATATCGCATTATCATAATCATATATAGTTACTCATTACACCATTATACCCATCCTATTATGGTGGTGGTGGAAAATAGATTACACCACGGCGTGGAGACGGTATTCCGTACGTACGCACGCGCGGTGATTTCATTTTTCCGTAGGATGGATAGAAGGTTAATTAGAGTTGTTTCATATTTATAAAAACATATAAGTATGTATTTAATACTAATGTTATTACTTTTTCATGAAAAAACTAAAGAAGAAGAAGTTGAAGAAGAAAGAAATTGAAAAGATCGGTAATGGATATTACCTCTTCTTTGAAACGCCTCTTTGAATCATCCACTTAGGGAACTAAGATTGGTCTTTGAAGAAGACCAGGACCTCTAGGATTATTCTAGGGAAGTGGAGAAAGTATTTTGTCAGGGGTTGGCCGAGCTTGAGTGCTCAAATTGGTGTGAGGAGGAGGGGGAGGATGTGTCCTTTTATAATGGATGAGAGGGCCACCTTAGGAATATCTCAAAATATTATTTTATATTAAAGTCAAAATCGGTTTATAATGGTTCCAAAGGGTCTTATTACAAAGTTAAAGTGGGTATGGGTCGTAATCCTATCAACCAATATGATTTAGACAAGTTTAGGTTATTATTTTAACCTTATCAATTAGATTTAACTCTAAGTTAAATAATTTAACTTTTACCGTGTCTTTTTGTTTTCTTACACTATATGGTTAATACACTTACTATAACATGCCAAAGGAACCCCAAATTGTTTATTATAAATATATATATCCTTATCTATGTCATATGGCCGAACCTTATATTTTTAGGAATAAAATAACAATTAATAATATAATATTTGATTTAAAAACTATTTTGTGTCAATTTTGAGATTATTTGATATATGATTTTTTTGAAAGTCATAACAGAATTATATGTTAGAACCAAGTTGATTAAATCAACACTAATATATCCTATTATCCTATAAAATTAGTTGAATTCATAAAAAGTCTCAAATTACATATATTTTGGTGTTTATAACATCAATTATGTCAATATTTCATTAATAAGATAATTACTGCATCATCATTGTGTCATAAATAAATTAACTTATTTAATGTCTAAAAATTAGAAATAAAATACCATTATATAGTAAATCGTTTTATCTTTCTAATGAATATTTATAGTCGAATTTATCTTATGTGTAACACCATATTAAAAATGATTTACTTATTAAACTTTGATTTTAACTATTTTAATTATTAATTAAATAAAATAATATTAAATGTCATAATCTAATCCAAGTTGACCTAAATGGTTATATTATATTCACAAGGTTGTTTTTGGTCGAATTACACTTATCCAATAGAATTAGGACATGTGTTAGGGTAATAGTAATATCATATTTACCCATAGTTACCCTATTTACTATTAACCACGGTAAAAAAAGTAAAAAGTTACTATTCACCAAAAAATTATTTTTGTCTCATTGAACCACATTTTACGTACTGATATCAACCGTGTCTGTCGGATTTTCGAAATTCCATTCACAGAAGCGGTAAAATTAAGTTTTACGCAAAATTCAGTTTTTAACCTACCACTTAGTGGTTTCACTATTCATCAAAAATTGAAGTTTTTCAGAAAAATGTCAAAATTTCACCCTAAGCTATAATTGATATTCCGAATTCAAAAATGATTTATATTTTACAATATTCCCAAAATATAAGTTGCATTAATTAATTTTATAATTAATTTCCGATGTCACAACAAATAGCGTGATTTTAAGAGATAATAACTATCAAAAGATTGACACTTGTTTATAACTGGTTTAAATGTGAAATTACATCCAATGACCAACATTGTATTAAATTGTAAAAATATATTATAAATATACTTTAAAAGCACTCAAATTAATAATTTATCACTATTAATTATTTCAATTAAAAAAATTGTTTTTAATTAAAATTTAGTAATTTTCACTATTCATCAGAATATTAAAGTTATCTGAAAAGTACCAAAATTTCACCTTAGACTAAATTCGATATTCCGAATCCATAAATGATGTCCATTTTGAAAAATAAAATTTTCAAAATTTCAAAAAGTGGTTATTACTATTCATAACGGCAAGTTTTAATAATATCTTAATAGCATATCGTTGTTTAGCGAAACTTGGTGTTGCGTACAACACACGCTATCGTGGAAGGTCGCGATTGCGTGTAATTCAAGCCAGGTCAGAGATGTGTGTTGTGAAAGCTTTTTTTGGTGTAGCGTATAACACAAGACATTAATGAAATTAAAAATAATATTTTTCATAAAATCTCAGGGTGTTACATTTTACCCCCCTTAAAATGAATTTTGCCCTCGAAATTCGTCGGGGTTATAAATGGTTTACTACTTGAAAGTTTCTTTAATAGAAACCCACATCGAAAAAAGGAATACCAAAACCAATCTTTAAAAACAAAAGTATGAAACGTAATGGTTACCCAAATAAACTAATCATTGGGTTTCCACATAGGTGAAAATATGGATATGGAAGAAAAATATAACCATCATGTTTTGATGGAGAGTGGTAGAGAACATGGCTATGGAAAAGACAACAATCACAAATCCATAAATTTGTGATGATCTAAGGTACCATCTGATTAATCAGATATAAGAGCACTATGACAACATTTTTGGTTTTCAAGATCGTTTCCCTAAAGTTGAAGAATTTGAATTAGAATAAATACTTACTTTATTTTGGTACAATCTCACTGTTGTTTGTGTCTTGAACAATTTCCACTTCATCTCTTAAATAAATGAAGTGGAATTTGTTATTCGTGAAGTGTTAGCAGATCATGTGATAGAATGACGGGTCATTCCATCTGACTCAAACAAAAGGTTAGCAAAAGTTATTAAATATACATAAGTCAATCTATAGTGAGATTAATCATATATGGTTCCTAAAATGGACTTATACTTCATATATCATACCACTTAATAAAATAAAACTACTTTCTACTAAACAGAGACTTCCTGTAGGCCAGTGGTAGGCGATAAAGGCCAGTCGCACTTCGGTTGTGGGTTCGATTCCCACGGCCTTGTCCGACGTGATGGGCTATCGCCCGTCCTGCAGGTTGTCCTTTTTCTAAAACTATATTACTATAACATCCCATAAATAATATCGAAAAACTTCTATCCTTAAACAATACTATCTTATGTCCAACATAATCCATTCCAATCTTTTGGCTTATCCATAATACTGCAGTCCACTCTCATAATATAGTGAAAACAATTACCAGAGATTTAATACCATCGTTGATCCCCATATATCATAAGATATGTCTTGTTGGTCACATTCCAATCATGTGAATACCTTAATCATATATTCCCTTGAAAAATGAATACCAATTAAACCTTAGTGAAAACATGAATGATGTAAAAAGTTAACTCTTTCCACATTCCAAAATCCTCAAAATTCTATATACTCAATCCATGATATCACTTAGTCCTTATATCAATCATGAGCTCATTAATACTGTTAAACATTTAATTTTGTCCTTATCCCTTCATTATGCGCATATCATCTAAATTCCAAAAATATCTGAATAACCTTTCAAGGATAGTGGTACCATTAATCATACACATTCATAACTCAAGGAAAGACACCAGTGTAACAATCCTTATATGTCTCTTTATTCCATAGTACCATGATATTTCTTATACAACATTACAAATGATAAACATGTAATCATTCAACTACATTTTTAAACCATTGACCGATCTTCAACAATTCTTTCATCTCACATATCATTTGTAGTCTCTTCATCATCATCAACATAAATACTTCCCATACGACCATACTGATTCTCTTCATGAGACTTTCCCTTATGGAACTGGATTGCATAATGCCCGTACATTCCACATTTAAAACATTTAACCATTGTTGATGTCGTAGCAATACCATTATCCTCATTCATGGTGTTAACTGAACCTTTTCATTTGCACTTACTTGCTTTGTGTCATTCTTTTCCACACCCAAAGCATCTTCCAGTTCCTTTGAAACATTTTCCTTGATGCCTCTTCCCACATGACTTACATAGGGGAAATTGAACTTTCTTTCCTCTATGATCCTCATGAAACTCCATCTTTCTCTTATTGGCCGAGTCAGGAAAATTACCAAATTTTACTTTATTGATCATATTATGAGATTGCTGATTCGGCATAATAATGATGTTTGGACTTCCAAATCCCATTTCATTCTGGAGAATATCATTCCATTGTCCATCATATTCTCCATTATCGTGAATCATCTTGTTTCCAGGCATTTTCTAAAACCCAAAAAGAATATTGTGAGAGGAAAAAATCATGCTAGGGGAAAACAACATAATAAAGGGGGAGTACCTTCAATATCTAACATCTTAGGATTAATTCTATGATCGTTAGCGTAATTCTAGTACTATAACCTATACGTATACATAACCTTAGGGACATCCCTTGACATACCTTAGAAATATCTATAGGGATCTCACTAACGTTTTCGCATCCTAGTTTCCAAAGGTTGAATAAACCTTTCCTATGATACCAACTGTAGAGACCCGAAGCTTATCGTACATGGACATTACATTACTTTTGCAGAATACTTAGTACATAACAAAAACACACACACAAGTATCGTAATAGTTTAGTGTCTTTGGAATCTCGGAACGTAATCTTCTAATCGTGGTGAAAGATCTTCAATATCTCCCATAAAGATCTTCCCTTTTTTTACCTAAAACCATTCTTTATATCATGGGGAAAAGAAAACATAAAAGGGTGAGCTCAAATGCTCAGTAAGGGTAAACAAAAGAAAAATCAATCACATCATATTCATAAGAACATAACTTTTGGAAATCTTAACCTGCAAAAAATATAACATGGGATAAATCATAGTACTGAAATGAAATCCCAATAAGCATAACTTAAAACATGAATCTTTGTGGAATACAAACATAATCATAGAGAATCATTTCTTGTTAGTCATGACTCATTGCCAAGAATATCTTAGTGGACAAAGTCCCTTTCTGAATCGAGTCACCCTCGTTTCAGTCCTGTTTCACTGAACCAGTATAACATACCATTCTAGCCATGTCTATCTCATGAGATATGAAATCTTTACCCAATGCATTGGAGAGAGATATAGGTCCCACCCATCTCATAATGATACCATTCTTATGTGTTCCACAAAATCTTAAAACATACATCATTTCATAACCCATGTAATAAAAATGGAAATCTTAAACATCGTGACATCATAAAACAATTCATATAAGATAAAGGAATTCATAAAATATATTTCCATCACAACATAATCAAATCCATGTAATAATAGGGATAGAAACAGAACCCTCTATTATCTTATATGGAAAATAATTTTGATAAAACACTTGAACTTCATTCTTGAGGAAAATATCCTTTCTACTTCAAAAACACTTTTCCTTTCTTAACATGTCGTACAATTTTAAACTAAAAGAAGTTGATTAATAATAAAAATGAAAACTTGTAAAGGATTCTTCTTGGAAATAATGTTTTAAAAATCCATTCATGCTGTATAAGATAAAAAAACATTCTTCTCGTACTTTTGTCGGAAAAGTCAAAAAGTACCTTTTAGGGTAAATAAAAGAATGATTCCTTCCATACCATGGAATAAAAGTCAAAATGGGTAAAAAGGACTTTAAACATACATGAATACACTTTTATAAAACATGTACATGGATGACAGCAATAACCCCATTAAATACTTACGAATAAGCAATCTCGGATAAAAATGAGATTTGCACAATTATCCCTTACCTTAGGTCCAACTTGCTTTGCAAGTGTCTGAACCTCATGTATAATGATTTAAATCATGTTATTGACTTATTACAGAATCATATTAATTGTTAATATATCATATATGGTCCACTTATGACTTTATATTACCCGTTCTTTTGTAAATTAATGTTAAAGTAGCGTTTTGGGTAAAATCATCTCATTTGTCGTTCGTGTTTTTACCTTGTAATTATTAGTATGATTACTTGGATCATGATTACTTATATCCAGAATTTAAAACATGATTTATATATAATATATATTCAGAATATATATATATATAATATATTGATAAATGGAATGAAATACACCGTTCATGGAGACGGTAGTCCGTACGTACGCATGAACGCTGTTTTCGTTTCCTTATTGAAGTGAATGGAATTAAGTAGATGACAGACATATATATTTACATAAATCCAGTATCATTATTATGTCATATATTTCATTAGTAATTATTATATATACTTTATAATCATTCATTATTGGTTAATCATTGAGAATAAATCTCATCGCGTCGTGGAGATGGTAGTCCGTACGTACGCACGAGCGATGATATCGTTCCCATGGTCGTGTAATTGTGTTGAAGTGTATGTAGACTATTTCAGTATCAATATCACTTTATAATAATCATATATATTTACTCATTACACCATTATACCCATCCTATTATGGTGGTGGTGGAAAATAGATTACACCACGGCGTGGAGACGGTATTCCGTACGTACGCACGCGCGGTGATTTCATTTTTCCGTAGGATGGATAGAAGGTGGATTAGGGTTGTTTCATATTTATAATAACATATCAGTATTTAAGTAATACTGATGTTATTACTTTTTCATGAAACAACTAAATAAGAATAAGTTGAAGAAGAAAGAAATTGAAAAGATCGGTAATGGATATTACCTCTTCTTTGAAACGCCTCTTTGAATCCTCCACATAGGGAACTAAGATTGGTCTTTGAAGAAGACCAGGACATCTAGGATTATTCTAGGGAAGTGGAGAAGGGATTTTTTCAGGGGTTGGCCGAGCTTGAGAGTTCAAATTGGTGTGAGGAGGAGGGGGGGAGGTGTCCTTTTATAAGGGAGGAGAGGGGAACCTTAGGAATATCTCAAAATATTATTTTATATTAAAGTCAAAATCGGTTTATAATGGTTCCAAAGGGTCTTATTTCGAAGCTAAAGTGGAGATGGGTCGAAATCCTATCAACCAATAAGATTTAGACATGTTTAGGTTATTATTTTAACCATATCAATTAGATTTAACTCTAAGTTAAATAATTTAACTTTTACCGTGTATTTTTGTTTTCTTACACTATATGGTTAATACACTTACTATAACATGCCAAACGAACCCCAAATTGTTTAGTATAAATATATATATCCTTATCTAAGTCATATGTCCGAACCTTAGATTTTTAGGAATAAAATAACAATTAATAATATAATATTTGATTTAAAAACTATTTTGTGTCAATTTTGACACTATTTGATATATGATTTTTGTGAAAGTCAAAACAACATTATATGTTCTAACCAAGTTAATTCAATCAACACTAATATATCATAGTAACCTATAAAATTAGTGGAATTCATAAAAAGTCTCAAAATACATATATTTTGGTGTTTATAACATCAATTATGTCAATATTTCATTAATAAGATAATTACTTCATCATCATTTTGTCATAAATAAATTAAATTATTTAATGTCTAAAAATTTCAAATTAAATACCATTATATATTAAATCTTTTTATCTTTCTAATGAATATTTATAGTCGAATTTATCTTATGTATAACCCCATATTAAAAATTATTTACTTATTAAACATTGATTTTAACTATTTTAACTATTAATTAAATAAAATAATATTAAATGTCATAATCTAATCCAAGTGGACCTAAATGGTCATATTATATTCATAAGGTTGTTTTTGGTCGAATTACACTAATCCAATAGAATTAGGACATGTGTTAGGGTAATATTAATATCATATTTACCTTTAGTTGCCCTATTTACTATTAACCGCGGTAAAAAAAGTAAAAAGTTACTATTCACCAAAAAATTATTTTCATCTCATTGAACCACATTTTACTTACTGATATCAACAGTGTCTGTCATATTTTCGAAATTCCATTCACAGAAGCGGTAAAATTAAGTTTTATGAAAAATTCAGTTTTTAACCTACCACTTAGTGGTTTCACTATTCATCAAAAATTGAAGTTTTTCAGAAAAATGCCAAAATTTCAACCTAAGCTATAATTGATATTCCGAATTAAAAAATGATTTATATTTTACAAAATTCCCAACATATAAGTTGCATTAATTAATTTTATAATTAATTTCCGTTGTCACAAAAAATAGTGTGTTTTTAAGAGATAATAACTATCAAAAGATTGACACTTGTTTATAATTGGTTTAAATGTGAAATTACATCCAATGACCAACATTGTATTAAATTGTAAAAATTTATTCTAAATATACTTTAAAACCACTCAAATTAATAATTTATCACTATTAATTATTTCGATTAAAAAAATTGTTTTTAATTAAAATTTAGTAATTTTCACTATTCATCAGAATATGAAAGTTATCCGAAATGTACCAAAATTTCACCTTAGACTAAATTCGATACTACGAATCCATAAATGAAGTCCATTTTAAAAAATAAAATTTACAAAATTTCAAAAAGTGTTTATTACTATTCATAACGGCTAGTTTTAATAATATCTTAATAGCATATCGTTGTTTAGCGAAACTTGGTGTTGCGTACAACACACGCTATCGTGGAAGGTCGTGATTGCGTGTAATTAAAGCCAGGTTAGAGATGTGTGTTGTGAAAGCTCCTTTTGATGTAGTGTATAACCCAAGACATTAATGAAATTAAAAATAATATTTTTCATAAAATCTCGGGATGTTACACAGACTGCTTTCAAAACACCATTGGGAATGTCCCCGTTCCGCCTTGTCTATGGAAAGCCATGCCATTTGCTTGTAGAATTTGAACACAAAGCCTATTATGCCGTCAAAGCCCTGAATTTCGATCTAAAGGCAGCTGACGAGAAATGTAAGTTCCAACTATCGGAACTAGATGAGATCCGATTAGAGGAATACGATAATTCCAAGTTGTACAAAGAGAAGATAAGAGCCATTCATGATCGGATGATATCACGAAAATCTTTCCAACCTGGTGATCAGGTACTTCTCTTTAATTCTCGTCTACGCTTATTTCCTGGGAAGTTAAAGTCACACTGGTCGGGACCATTCCACGTTATCCGCGTATTCCATCACAGAGTGGTAGAAATTTCTAGAGAAGCTGGTCAACCATTCAAGGTAAACGGTCAGCGCTTGAAAGCTTACCGTCCTACAGATTACATGGTGGGAACGTTGTCCACCATACTCCTCCGGTAAGCTATGTAAGTAGGTCGAGCCAACGACCTAAAACAAAGGCGCTTCCTAGGAGGCAACCCAGAGGTTACACGCCATGTCCCACTTATATACATGGCGTGTACTAAATCTTTTTCATTTGTAAACATAATAGTATAAATTTATAGAATAACAAATAACTAACCAGGGATGATGTCAGTGCCGATGGAAAAGTCAACGGAATTTATTCGAGCTGTCCTCGGTTCGAATGCTCCTGACCTTCCTTCGGTACGAGGTTCCTCCTTTTAATTACACGATGTGTGTGGTATTTTTAATCTATATATTTATATAAATGTGTTTAATAAAACCCATTATGGGGATGGGCCGGTTGGCAAAAATCCTATCCAGTTTCAAAAGACCCGGGTTCGAACCCAGAAAACCATCCCATTTCCATCATTTGTTCTTTTAATAAAACCACACGACGCGTACTCTGATATACGCAGTGTGCGCCATGATTCTTCAAATATAAATGAAAACATTTCTAAAATAAGAGAGTACATGCGGCTGGAGTTGGCAGATTGGCAAAGTCTCGACACCAGGTTTACAATACCCGGTTTCGAATCGTGCTAATCACCCCGCTTCACCCCCATCCTTTCCTAAATAAAAACCACACGTTGTACTTTTCTTTATTTCCATATGTATAGGCCATATAGAATAAATATATATATAAAATAAATATGAACAGAAGAAAAACCTTGGCTCCAGTGGGTGAGGGCGTCCATTCGAGTCAGCCGATCGCCGGTTCGAATCCCGCCCCAAGCACCGGACCAAAGGTTGTACTACTCTTTTTCTTATTTTAAAATACACGGCGTGTATATCCCAATATACGTCGTGTATAGGCTTATGTATAATATAATTTGTCAATATTTATATTTTTAATAATAATTATTATATAGTTTTCTATAATAATTATGTGTTATAATTCAAAAAAAAAATACATGGAGTGTACTTTACAAACACGCCGTGTACCTCGGCTATATAAGCCACGTGCCACCCAACATGAGGTCATGTTGCTTGGCCGCCCCATTCCTCCCTTCTTCCCATTTTCTCTCTCGAACGCCATCCAAACACCCAGTTGGCCAAATCCGTCGATTTGGGGCATTTGATGTTTTTATTCCTCTCACATTGTGATCCTCGATCCAAGTACACCATTCTACACCCTCTGTTTCACATTTTTAGACTCGTTTAGGGTGTTTTTTCGGATCGGCCGACCATTCCGCTTCCGGCAATACATGACCACGAAATGAAGAACACACGCTGTGTAATTCTGAACACTGACTCAAAATGAATTTTCAGAAATTTGAATATACACAGTGTGTATGTTCGGTACACACCCTGTGTGTTTCATCGTGCCCACGTACACCTTTGCACACGGACTATCACCCCATGTTCCAGGACACGGTGTGTCTGTTCGGTACACACCGTGTCATTTATATATGTGGTCGTCCCATGTCTCCCCCTCTTCACGGCCATGTTTTTCATATGTCATCCCCGCTGTGTCCAGAAACTACACGACGTGTATTGTTTTCTCAGAAATGAAAAAAACATGGCTGTGTCATTTGTTACACGACCACCAGCACATTGATGTGAACATGACGTGTATGTTCGGTACACGTCGTGCCCTATTACATTGTGTCTTTCCACCCGAGGCATGTCTTTCCAGGGAACACGGGATACTCTCCATTTCTGACTACATGCCATGTACTCTGTAGTACACGCCGTGTACTTTTATTTTCCAGTTTTCTCACATTTTCTATGTTTTATTTTCTTCTTTTGTTTTGTTTTCTTTTTATTTTTTCTTTCTATTTCAGGATATGGAAGATCATGAGCATTCGCGCGGGAAGTGACCAGCCTCCACCACTGAGGGTGAGGAGTCCCGTTATCATCGGATCCGACTCCGACCACTTACTCAGCCGGACCCCAACGATCCGGTCTTTGAGATCCCTCTATTGGTCATTCTTCCACCACTCACTCCCTCAGATGAGGCGGGGCCTCATTCTACTGCACCAGCTGCCAATTCCATTGTACCATCATCCTCAGTAGCTGGTCCCTATTAGAGCACCCCTTCCACCGAGCCACCTTCTTCTTCGGCGGATCCACCTCCAGAGCCAGATGCTGCTGCGGCACTGGCACCTGGGCCGAGACCTGCAGGTGCTCCCTATCCCTGCATGGTATTCCCGGTCACCGACTTCACATACGACAGGCTCCGACGCTTTTCTTGTCGTTCGATACCATTGAGAGGCCAGTACCTTGACATCAGCATTCCACAACGATTCGGTTTTTGGGAGGAGTTGGAGGTACTTCTCGGGCGCACCACACTCCTCGAGATTTTCCAGGTCATCACTCATGTGTTCCGAGATTTATTTTTGGAGTTTGCGGCCGCCTTTGAGTTCGATGGAGCGGAGTACAGAGAGACGCCTGGCGATGCGGTACCCTTAGTTTGGTTTCATCTAGGTGGACAACATTTTTCTCTGACGATGACAGAGTTTGGCCGAGGTTGCAGCTTCAACCCCCATCCTTTCACCCCACCCCCCCTTTTCTGACTTGACCTGACCCGAGCGCTCTGACCTCATTGCCATGTGGTGGGATATCGCTGGGCTTGACCACCTGTACTCCCCCGCTTCTCATAAGAGCACTCTTATAGTCGATCTGGTCCTTCGCTTCACCCACCAGTGCTTCAACGCCATACTCTTCCCCCGCCATAATGATATGGGGGTCGTGACTGGCCGTGACACAAAGCTTATTACCTGTGTCATCCGACACGCCTACCCGGACCTCCCTTTTCTTGTCGCCTCCTATTTTCAATCCATGTTTACCGGCCGTCAGGGCTACCTGAACGGTGGGTTATACACCACCTGTCTTGCCCACCACTTGGGGGTATTCAAGCCCTCATTACCTCATGACTTGTTAGGTTCCCCCCAGCGGATGGACTTCATCATGCTCATCCGCATGGGATTGGTCCAGAAGCATGGGGTGCCTAAATCCTTGCTCAGGCTCGAGCCCCGCCACCTGCTGACCCTGCCCCACCTGCTGACCCCGCACCTCCTTCCCCACCACCTCCAGCTTCTCCACCTCACCCACCTCCTACAGACCCCACTTCTTCTGACCTTCCTTCTTCTGTCCCGTCTCCCCTTCCACCTACCCCCACACCATCGATCGATCTGACCATTTCCCTCTGCCTAGCCACGATGGAGCAGCAGTTGGCCCCTATCACCAGCCGCCAAGACACCATTGCACGCCATTTGATTAGTCTGGACGGCCTCCAGGACCGGATGGATCATCTGTTGGTATATATTGATCAGCATCTTGGTGTTCCACTGCCTCAGCCCCCAGCCCCTGCCTCTGTTCCTGGCTCTTCTACTATTGCTCCATCGTCGTCTCGTGCGCCAGCCACCGATTCCATTCTGATGACTACGGTGAGCTCTGCTACTGCCACTTCTGTCAGACCAGGGCCTACTGCTGAGCTTCTGATCTCGATTCTAGCACCTGCAACTCATACTTCTTCAGCTACCCTTCCTGATGCCAAGTCAAATCCTCACCCTTCCATGGCTCCTGCGCAGTCTCTCCCGGCCGATTCTGTACATGATGATGCTTCCCCTGAGGTGACACCATGATAGTGACATTTTCCTTTATCTTATATATCTCTTCTGTCATTTTCTATGCTGTGATGTTATGCATGTTCGTTGTCTTCTTTTTTCTCGACATTCACAGGTACGGGAATGGAGCGCTTTGGGCATCACTTTTTCACGAGGGGAGTATTTTTTCCATTTCTATTTTCTTTCTTTTTGTATTTACTTCTTCCACTACGTTCCCACGTTTTGTCCCCCATTTCTCCCTGTTGTCTACCCTTTACCTTGGTGTTGCACTTGGTGGACCATGTGCAGTGTTATGTGTGGGGGCGCGTCTATATCTTTCACCTTATTCTTTGCCCATAAACTAACCTAGGAGACATCATTATTAGACTCAATATTTGTAAATGTAAAGCAATTTTGTTAATAAATATTATAAATTCTAGAGTTATCAGTAAGAACTTTTGGAAAGGTTACATGATTTTTCATTTTTTAAGTATTTTAAAATGATTGCTGGTATAGTTTTAATTACAACCTTTCATCCTTGATTAAATTACATTAATTAGGATAATAATTTATATTCATGTCATGAACTGATTGTCCCTTTATTATTTTCCACTCCTGAGAGGTATTCAAAACCCTTTTTCATATTTCTTTTCGAATACCCTCTTTCTTGAGTGATTATTAGGATATGCATCACTACCATAATTTGCATGTTTTTCTGTTCGAAACATGAAGAAATTTTTGAATTACTTTAACATGATTGAGGCATTATATTGTTTCAACCCCTTTATCTTGAGACCTACCCTACATTTAATCTTTGTTAAGCCCATTGAAGCCATGAAAATTTTTAATAGGAAGCCACACTACAAGCCTATTTCCCTTCCTACCCTATTTCTTTTTAAACATTGCATGATTATTCATTTAAGATTTAAAGAGGGAGTTGGCAAGACATGGCATATTTTTGTGTACAGCCATGCAATAATGTGTGGGGGAGTTCCTCTTGATTATTTGGGGAAAAATGGGTTCTAAACATGTACTCATTGTATTCATAACGAATGCCCTTGTGTTTTGCTGAAAAAAAAAACAAACAAACAACAAGGGGACCTTATACTTATTCACCCATAAACCCTACTTACCTAAGGGAGTTGGTAACGATTACAAATGCATTTGACTGAGCTTTTGAAGAATGTATTTTCAATGAGATTTACATTTAATATCTTGAAATGTTGTTTAAAAGAATTACCCATCCTTTACAAAGCCTCATAATTTATTTTCACATCTGAACCTACCAATCCTTAGCTACAGAAACATATAAACCTTATTGACAAAGCCCTCGTGATTTTTGATAATTCAATTTTTCTGAAGTGGAGAACAATATATCTTGCAAACCTATGGATAGAATTTATATGCTTTGGATTGAGCATAACTTCGATTAAAAACATCTTGAGTGTGGATTGTGATTTTAACTAGTAAGGTAAATCATCAAGTGACATGCTTATTTTTGAAAGGTTGAACAATGTGTTGAAAGAGGATGAGAGTAGTTAATTACATTATATATGAGGCATGATTTTAATATCTTATGCATTGATTTTTTTGTGACTTTTAGAATTTTTCCTCAGTAACTTTATCAGTTATACGTTTTATTAACTAAATTCATTCCTTTTCAAAGTATAGTCTCTCTTAATTAGATGTTGATATTTTTATTGAGGGCAAGAAAATGACTAAGTGTGGGGGAATTTGATGCACCCAATTTGTGTATAAATTTCCATATATATAATTGAAGATAAAATCATGTTTTCAGCAAATATATGTGGTTTCATGAACATATTCATTGATTTTGGTGAATCTGTTTACTTACAGGAGCTTTCTGGCATAATACACGGATCAAGGGAAGTTTGTGAAATTTTTGGAACTACACGGCGTGTACTTTATATACACGCAGTGTACATCTAGACAAGGACACGGACCAAAGCAGGGAGTACACGCCCATTTCTCCAGGCAGAGATGCATGCCGTGTGGGTCGGCGATACACATCGTGTACCACTTTCTAGAAGCACTGGTTACAGAGAAACGTCCACACAACCATGTGGTCGTTGATGACAACACGTCGTGTTTGAACTTTTACATGACGTGTCTACTATTCTAGAAGGGGTTGGCGGTGCTACACGCCATTTATAGCATCGCTACACGCCATGTTCACTCAACTTGCAGGCAGCACCATGTGCAAAAGTCATGAACGGCGTGCTCGGCCACCTTTCAGCGGAGAAAATGGCACCAATACGTGTTGACGAAAAGTACACGGCGTATACATTCTATACACGCCATGTACTTTATTTTTCTATAAAAGGAGTCCTTGGCCTACGGATTTAGGGGGGTTGAGAACCATTGGAGGAGAGAGAAGCTCGGCTACCACCATTCCCGAAACCACCTAGGTGCCATCATTCCGCTATTCTGTCATTCCACCTTCCGATACTCTACCTCAACCCCTACACGAAGAATCCGTCAGGTATCACGTCTGTCGTTTCTCTCCTAAATTATATGTGTAACTAAAACCCTCATGTTGGGGTTGTGGATGATGGGATCATAATTTGTATATTGTTTTATATAGTTGTGTTTGAATCGTTGTAATTCATCTTACTCTTCTTAAAACACTGTCTAATATAACTGAGAATTCTTAGCCAGACCAAGGTAAGGATTCTCAGCGATACAAAAGAAAAGTAACGGTGAAAACATCCATGCCCATTGGAAGGTTTTCACCGATTCAAGTAATGGAATGGACATAATAAAGAATTAAGGACATTGACTACCAGACCAAGGAGTCAACTGCTCTAATTCCAAACAAGAGGAACCGGACCAAGGAAATCTTGTAACAAAATGAAATCCGGAATGATTGAATTATTATGAACAACACAACCATTTAAAAAATCTGCATAATAACTCCTTATTCACCACAGCCCCGACACGTCTTCTCTTTCCATTTCTAAAAACTCTTTTAATTTACCCATTGTTTTATTTCAAACTGTATCCATTCTTCAAAGTAAATCAGTTTAGTTTTAATCAAAACCCAAAAATAAACCCAATCGTTTCTAAATTTTGCATACTTCAACTAATTACGTGTTAAATCAATTAAATTCATGCATGCCATGGTTCCCTGTGGATCGACCCAGAACTTATGCTATACTAAAGTTCTAAGAACATGTATTTAATTTGGGGTGCATATAACTTCAATCAACGACAAGCGTAGACCAGTGTGGGAAGGATGGGAACCTAGTTAGAGAATTTTGATGGAAGAAACACACCAATGTGATAGAATAAAGGAATGATCTAGTAATCCCCCAACCTATTTTCTAATTTCCCAGCTTCAAGGAATGAGGACACTATAAAAACCAACTCATTAAGACAAGCATTATCAATGATAACCAATAAAAACATCATTCATGACCTAAATAAAAATGGTTATCTAATGTCCTAATAAATTCTTATGTGGATCCCAAAAATGATATGGGGAAATTTATGAAATCTATTTATTCAATTATAGATTACATGCTATTTGATTTTGGTTCAACACTTTCTTTTATATAACCAAATTTTACTAGAGCTATTAAAAAACTATGTCAAAACATGTAAGTGGAGATGTTAGTGAAAACGCAAAATGGGGAAATTATTTCATCCCAAGTATAAAACATATCCGCTACACATATTTATCGGCAGAACATCCTAGTGAACCTTTTGATTCTCCATTTAGAATAATTTTATGTAATTATGGGTATGGATTTGAATTCCTTGTATAGAGAAAATGTAAATTTCCAGGAGAAATAAATAACTCTCTGTATTGAAAACCACCCATTGATTCTATACATGTTTAAGGATTAGTATGGATCTCCTTTGGAATCATCATTTCAAGAATATATATTATTACTTTATAAGTAATCATATATTGTTAAAATAATTTAGACAAAGGAAAATATCAGCCTCGATGACATGCCATTTTAAGGGGATATGATGATGTATTCCACAATGTATTTTTAGGTATTTCTCCAACATGAGATGTTATGTTCTCAATAAAACTCTTACCCATAGTATTTTCAATATCTAAGACTCCATACAGAATCTCCACTATTTAACATAATAATTTTAAAAGTAACTATAAGAGAATTGAAATAAAAGTGTTATTCACCCCAAGTGCTTACCGTGGGGTGCACCCATAATTTTTTTTAATAATTAGGATGACTCAATGTGCCTATGAATTGATTATCATGGGATCAAGAAGATCACGATAATGACCAAGTATCCTATATCATGGATAGATGACTTAGTTTATCAGTTATATGATGTTCAATACTTATCTATGGTGGATCATTGGTATGTATATAATCATGTAATGGTAAAGAATGAGGATATTCCAAAGACTGCTTTTTGTACAAGGTATGAGAACTATGAAGTCATATTAATTCAATTTGGCCTCAAAATTATCCAACTATCAAAATAGAGTTAGTTAATAGAGTCTATATGGACTACCCTGGAAAATGTTTTGTAGCCTTTATATAGGATATTGTAATCTAAACCATGAGAATCTTCTAAATTTCTTCTCCCTTAGACGCGCCTCACGCGCCTCCAGTCTTTCAAATTTTTCGAACATTTCTCTTCTCTCTCTCTCCTCCGATATGGTGGTGTTGTGGCCTCCGTTAGTTCAATTGTCTCACTCCACTTTGCTGGGTCTCCCCCAAGATTCCTCTTCTCCTCCAGTGGGTTCAGCTTCGCTTTAGGGTCTCAATGGGGAGTCTGGTCCCTCCCTCAAGGAGATCATTCTCCGTCCGGCTCCGCCCCCTCAGAGTGGACCTCCTGTGTTGCCAGCAATCCATTTTAATCAGGCTCTCGATGGGGTGGAGGATGGATTCCCGATGTTGTATTTCCAAGATGAATCTTTCGACGAGGCCTCTCGTTTTCTTCATTGGACCTTGGTGGCAAGGTTCGGTTTTGACCATCCTACCCTCCCTCTTTTCCAGAATGTCGTGGAGTCTTGGGGACTGGAAGCTCCGCCGAGAGTTTCTGTTCTGAATAGGCATTCCTTTTTTATTGCCTTATCATCTAGAGCATATTTTGTAAAGGTGTGGTCATCCTCCTCCAGATCTTGTGGAAACCGATGTTTCAACTTGTTCCACTGGTCCCTCAACATTCACTCAGGGAGAGACTCCCCTCAAGAAGCATTCTGGTTCAATCTACACGGTCTCCCTCTTCATTTCCACAAATTCTCCTTTATTCGGTCTATTGTTGATGTGTTGGGATCCTTTCTAGGTGTGGATGATTTTACCTCAAAATTTCTTGATCCTTAGATAGCTCAAATATGCGTAGAAGTGGATTTGTCGTCTCCTCCACCAGATTGGATTTTTCTCAGAGAAGGTTCTGATTTAACTTGGTGACAGAATATCATGCCGGTGTCCCAAGTTCATTTTTTGTTTGAAATGTACGCTTCAAGGTCACTCTCTTTCAGTGTGCAGGATGTTTGGATTTTAGACATCAAGGCCTTCTGGTTCTCATCAAGGTCGGCCATGGGTTCCGGTCCCGATGGATAGACCTGGGTGAGATCTAGTGGTTCCTTCTCCTTCTTCCTCGAGTCTCCCTACCTTACTTACTACATCCCCCTCCATGATTATGTTGTGGTTCACTGACCACGAAGAGAGAAAAATGGAGGGAAAAATATAGTTTATTTCATCATGAACAAATGTTTACAAAATTCCATCTCTATAACTTTCTCTCTCTCAAACATGGAGCTCTCTTGACTCTACTTGGATACAATGGAGCTCTCACTTGGCTCTCTCTAATCTACTGATGGAAGCTCCCCAATGCTTCCTTATATAGCCATGGTGGGAGGTGTCAAGTTTGACACACCTCTCCCACCAAACTTCCACCAATCCCCCCACCCACCATGGAATTCTCTGATGGATGCCACCTACAATGGTGGGTGAAGTGGATGCATGAACCACCTACCAATTCACCTGGAATAGTACAAGTTCCAACAATTCTCCCCCTCCAGCTTTAATCTGCTGGAGCATCTTCAATGGTCCTGCTTCTCTCGAGAAACCACCTTTGTCAACATATCTGTCGGGTTCTCCTTCGTAAGGATCTTCACAAGTCACACCATCTTTTGATCCATCACTTCGCATATCCAATGATAATGAATGTTGGTATGATTCTTGATACCATTCTGGATCCCCCTCATCAGTCAGCAATATGTAATCTGACTTCGAATATTTTGTTGACGGAATCCTTCCTCGTGAAGATCTTCGAACCTCTGAAATGTTAGGTTCGGGAGGAATAACATCACCTAGCTCCTGTGATGGTTCTGCAACTTCTTATGGAGAGGATTGAGTCTCCCCCTGCTCAATATCCTCCCCCACTGCCTCCTGGTCCGCTGTCGATGAGTCTTCTTGCACCTCCTCCTCTTCAATGATAGGTGGTGATGGTATGGGTGTTGGATCATGAATTGAGTCCTCAACACTTTCCCATCGAGATGTTCTAGGATTTTGAATATCCTCGATCGTCTGGTTCACATGAAACATGACATCTATGGTTCTAATCACCTTCTTCTCCTTTGGGTCCCAAAGCTTGTATTTGAACTCCTCATCTCCATAGACGATGAAGATACATGGAGTATATCTCCCATCTAGCTTCTGCCTGAGCTCCTTGGATACATGTGCAAATGAAAAACATCCAAATACTTGTAAATTAGAGTAAGATGGATGTTTATCAGACCATCTCTTACGTGGAATCTCAAAATTCAGTGGAACTGACTGTGATCGGTTGATGAGGTAGCAGGAAACCTGAACAGCTTCTCCCCAGAATGGCTTAGGGAGCTTTTCCAAACTCAGCATGTTTCTGACCTTCTCCATGATGGTTCTATTCATCCTTTCTGTAACTCTGTTGTGTTGTCGGGTGTGAGGTAAAATCCTCTCATGTCGGATGCCATGACTCATGCAATATGCATCAAAATACCTAGATGTGTACTCTCCTCTGTTGTTTGAATGAAGGCACTTTAGCTTCCTTCCAGTTTCATGCTCCACCATGGCGTGGAAAATTTTGAAGTATTCCAGTACTTGGTCCTTCATTCGTATGAAGAACACCCACACCCATTGAGATGCATCATCAATAACAGATAGAAAATATTTTTTACCTCTGAGTGTGTCAACCTCCATGGGTCCGTATACATCAGAGTGCACCAGATCCAACAACTCTAATCTCCGTGATAAAGATGTATTGAATGAAACTCTATGCTTCTTCCCATACAAGCAGTATTTACAAGTATCAAATGATGCATCCTTGTAAATACTGATGTACTTCTTCTTTGTTAGGGTAGATAACCCTTTTTCACTCATTTCGTTGATCCTTCTATGCCACATATTAGATTACATCTCTCTTTCCACTGTGTTGAGGTCGTCTTCACATAACTTTACATGAGTTTTGTACAACATACTGCACATGTGTCCTCGATCGATGATGATGGCTCCTTTTTTCATTTTCCATGCTCTGTTTCTAAAGATGATGTCGTAGCCTGGTCGATCAAAGACTATACCTGATAACAGGTTGAGCCGAACGCTTGGAACATATCGAACATCCTTCAGGGTGATTGTGTATCAAACATTTGTCTTGACTTGGATATCACCCATGCCAATAATCTCCATCGAACTGGTATTCCCCATCTTGACTGCACCAAAGTCACCAGCTTGATATGTTAAGAAATACTCACAATGTGGTGTGACGTGGTACGATGCGACAATATCGACCAACCATTTTGTGTCTTGTCCTGATGTATGAAAGCATGTCTCTTCTTCATCTTTGTATCAAATAACAACTTCTCCAGTGATGCTCACATGGACGTCTTCATTTCTTCTTTGTAGGTTGTTACTTTGACCCTTTTCTTTTAACAAATTTTAGCAGTTCTTCTTCATGTGTCCCTCCATGCCACAATGGTAGAATTTGTATATTGGCCTCCTACTATCTGTGGACCTTCCTCTGTTCTTGATTTGACCTCTCGTTCCTGGCTCATGACCACCTCTTTGTTGTCTCCCTCGCTTCTCTAGAACGACAGCTTGCGTCTGGCTGAAACTCGCATCCTTCCTTTAGGCTTTCTTGTTGAACAATGCATCATTTACCATCGTCATGGTAAGTTTGCCTCCAGGCACCAAGTTGCTGAGTGAGACGACAAGAGTATCCCAGCTATCGGAAAATGTGCAGAGTAAGTGGTTCTCTTGATCATTATCATTTAGAGTCTTACCGACAGCCACCAACTAGTTCACCGGGCTTTGGAACTCGATTGTGTGTTCAGCTATAGAGTTTCCACTTTGTAGTCAAATATTCATCAACCGCTTCAACAGGTGAATCTTGTTTCGAGAGGTCTTCGACTGGTATGTATTTTCCAACATTGTCCAAAGTTCATACACATTAGTCTCTTGAGAAACAAAGTGGTAAAATTTTTGATCGATCAATTGGCGGATTTGGTCGATAGTTTTTTTTAGCTTCTTACACTCCTCTTCCTTTGTGGCATCAGGGTTGACTCACTCATTCTCAATGGAGTCAAAAAAATCCTTAGCATTGATAAGATCTTCCATTCGAGACTTCCAAATGGAGTAGTTCGAATAAGTAAACATGATCATCCCTCCCATGGATGAGCCCTCCATTGGATTTCAATTTTTTTTAAAAAATAGGTGCAGAATCTGGAAAAATGGATCTCACCGTTGCATCTGTAATGGTCGAAAATGGTAGAATCAACTTCTGGATCGTCAAAATCGGATACTGCCTGATCAAGTTATGATCAAAACAATATCAATGGTTGTGATCATCTGATGATATGGTTATGACGTGGCAATAACGTGTTAATGACGTGGTACGCCGGAGCAACTGCCGAAAACCTGCTGGAAAAGTCACCGGCACCGGAACAGTACCTTCTTCTCTAGCAAGGGGGTTCTGTTCACCTGAAGTTTGACCGAACTTTTCCTGGGCCTAGGAAGCTCGTTTTAGCTTCGTTTTTTTTGTTGTTTGCGCCATTGGAATCGTCTTGACACATGATTTTAGAATATGCCTTCAAAACACGATTCATGGAGACTTGAATTTTCCGGGCACTGGATAACTTTCCACTGCTCGCAACCATTTGCACCGGAACCTCCTTTGATACCACTTTTTGTGGTTCGCTAACCACGAAGAGAGAAAAATGTAGGGAAAACAAAATTTATTTCAACATGAAAAAAGGTTTAAAAAACTCCATCTCTACAACTCTCTCTCTCTCTCAAACATGGAGATCTCTTGACTCTCCTTGGATACACTGGAGCTCTTACTTGGCTCTCTCTAATATGCTGATGGAATCTCCCCAATTCTTCATTATATAGCCATGGTGGGAGTTGTCAAGTTTGACACACCTCTCCCACCAACCCTCCACCAATACCCCCACCCACCATGGACTTCTCTCATGGCTGCCACCTACCATGGTGGGTGGAGTGGATGCACCAACCACCTACCAAGGCAGCTAGAAAAGTACAAGTTCCAACAGCTTCTCCCCTTCCGGGTCCCTCCCTCTCTGATCTACCACTCCCAGCTCCGCCTCTCCTTGTTCAGTCCCTTGTCTTGCTCAAGGTGCTAATCCCCCCTTCCTTTTCTTATCTTACCCATCCTCCCCCTCCTCCTGGCACCTCTTTGAACCAGCAGTGCAGAGATTTGGTGGTGTACTTTCCCTCTGATCCAGTTTTGGTGGCCCTGCCCTCATCCTCTCCAAATCTTTTTACTAAGAAGGGTAAATTAGTGGTTCTTATGACAACTCCCCATCCTTCTATGGATGAACCGGGTCCTTATTTTTCACCCTCAATCCCTTTATCCAATGAATTTTCAGAAATATCCTCCTCTCCTAACTATCTCCTTGATTCAGATGAGTACATGTATCCAATCCCCTAGCGTGTTTCATGTCTCGGTGGAATGCTTACTGGATCCCAGTCCAGGAAACTTCGCTCTGCAAGCTCCAATCCCTTGTCTCCATCAGTGGAAGTGTCCACCACAAGTCTTACATTTTATCAATGACTTATCTTCTAATATAGAACTCCAAATTATTAGGAGCTCGATCCAAAACTGATTTTTTTTCTCATGAACATCAGAACAACCGCTCTTAAATTGTGGTTGTTTTAGAACCAAAATAGAAACCCTAAAATATTGAGTTTTTTGTTTGCAGACTCAAGTTGCATAACTACCTAAATGAATATCCTAAATGTGAATTTTTATTTCCATATAAAATTGTTTTTTTTCTCTCACGCATTATTTGTTTTTTTTATTCTCCACCATCCATGTAGACGGTTCACCTTTCTCCATCGGTTTTGGGAGATCTTTGCTGTTACATTTTTTGGGGTAATAATTTTTTAGGAGACCTCGGGTGTCTTCCCATGTGGCTTCCTAGCGACGCCAAGATCGCAGCCGATAGGATCTCCTCATTTCGCCTCACCAGGGAGACGAGTTCGAGCGTACCCTGAGATGCATACAATAATTCCAT
The DNA here is from genome assembly GCA_963277665.1 of Viscum album. Taxonomy (NCBI): domain Eukaryota; kingdom Viridiplantae; phylum Streptophyta; class Magnoliopsida; order Santalales; family Viscaceae; genus Viscum; species Viscum album. Next base: position 47,493,354 of record OY728162.1, read on the forward strand.
CACGCTCATCAGCGGTTGTCTTTCAGATCTGTTCAGCAAGTCACAATGGTCCTCTCTCTAGGCGATCATGGCTTCTCTGGTCATCTCCTCAAGTGAGCGTGCTTGAGCTCGGTTGGCGCGACATCGGGCACCCAATCATAGAGGCGTATATTGGGTGTTCTCAATGGATCTTGGTTCATTTGTCGACTCTCGACAGTTTCAGATATGGATTTGAATTGGTAACATCGGAATTCTTGGTAGGGCTCCAAGATATGCAATTATCCATGATCCGTCTACACTCCATGATATGCGGTTATCCAAGATCCGTCTACAACGTATCTGAGCACTGGTTCGTGGTCTCTATGCCTTGGGTTGCTCGCCTTCCAGATCTTGTGGATAAATCCAGGGAGGTGTGCACATTGTTCTTGCATACAATTGCAGATCCAGTTGCCATTGTGGTTACGGTGGAGATATAAGAAAGCATGGAGGTGTTATGTGTTTTCGTTCATGCTAAGAGGTGCGCCATTACCAGCTGGTTGTTCATGCATTTTTTGTTGGACGAATTTCGATCAGCTGGAGTTCGGGAACAAGAGAAGATTCAGGGATTTGAGTTCTGGTGGAGTTCCAGTGCAGACGCAGAAGACCATCCCTATCTGATGGCAAGCTAGAATGCAGGGGGCCATTAGTGCGTGTTTTCAGGCCTTGTCCCAGCACCTTGTCTATGCATATCTGGAATCAGTGTCTATCATGTCATAGGACAGAGTCTTCGAAATGAGGTACATGGGTTTGTAGTAAGCAGACTCAGTTACAGTTTTTTTAAACTCTTATTGTATTGAGTTATTTCAGATTTTATTTATTGTTAGGGATGTGTCTGGTATTTGGCATGCAGTCTGTAATTGTTTTATGTTGATCATAATAAAACTCATGAGTAAGGTGGTGTTCTTGCCGTGCACATAGGACCAAAAGTCGTCTGAAGCACGTATATCTTTTGTGTCCCTTTTACTGCTTTCCATTTTTTCATTTGTTCGACTTGTAAATTCCTGAATGAATTCGCTGCTTCTGAATATTAATTCAAATATGTTAGTTTTGAATTTAATGTGATGATGTAATTGCCACATCCCAATTCATTTCAGTGTTGTTGTTCACTGATTGTATTCATTTTGAATAATTCAATCCTAATGTTATGGAATTGCAACTCAGACATTATATTTTTATCAATTTGCATGTAATAAATTGAATATAAATATCATTTTTGTATTTTGGATTTTAACAAACCAAAACACCCAATAGATCTTGGCTATTACGTGGGGACTTCCACTCACGCAGGGGTGCTCCCCGCAACAATGTGATATCAGAGCCTAATTGGTTATGTTTTGCTTCGTTAAAATTTTAAATCATTTTTTCATTGCTTTCAAATGATTTGTCAGTGGATTTTACCTATTGCAGCATACTTTGTTATTTCATTTAGCTAGTTTGTTAGCTCTCTTGGGATGTAATTTCATTCTATTGTTGATAGTTTGTTTCCTCATTGTTTCACTGTTGTCTTTTCCTATATGAATCTCAAAGATGCCTCTTGGTAGTTGCTACCTATGTGTGTCTATGGTTTCAGGGTAGGAATGAGTTCTATGTGAGGTTTTATTATGTTTGAGAGTTGGTTAGCAGTAAGGGTTTGGTAGGATATTGTGTCTCTAGTGTCTGCCTTATTCCTATGAGATGAGCTTATGTTAGCTTTGTTGTGTTCCTCTGCATCCTTTAGGCATGTTTGCTCCGGGTATGGTCCTTTTGTGAGTTCGGTGTTTAGGTTTGGGTAGCTTGTGGGTGCACTGTCACTTGGATGATCACCAAGATTTATTGTTTAGTGTTTGACCCTGTTTAGCGGCTTTGCTTGGTTTCTCAGAAACCTTGTGCCGTTAGTAAGACTAGACTAGGATGTGTGGCCTTTTTTCATCTTGTTTTCCCATTGTTTCTAGCTGGATCCCAGCCTTTTATTCTCGAATTTTAGAGTTGTCTTAGGATGTTGGAACTGCATGCATGTGTCCTTGCAGTATTCCTTTTGTGTGAGGAAGTCTATTTTTTGGCTTTTGTTTAGGCGGTCGTCTCCTATAGTGGAGATTATAAATCCATTCAGTTGAGGATCTTATGGTGCCTTGCATCAAAAGTACAGGAATCGTGTCTCGGTTTTAAAGCCGATGGTTCTTGGTCCTTTGGTCCTGATATGTTTTTGTGGGTTCAGGTGGAGACTCTTTTGGGATGTTTCACTTACTATGCATGCTTCTCCTCTCTGCGTTGCTCCTGTTGCTGCCTATAGCCTTAGGAGAGTGAGCTGGTAATTTTCTCTAGGTTTGTTCCTCTGTTTATCATGGATTTAGGCTGGTTTCTCTAGGTTTTTACACGTTACAAGTGGTGATTGGGTCTGGGTAGTGTTTAAAGTGACAGTGTCATGTGAATATGTTCAGTGACTATCAGGCTTCATGACGGTTCTGTCAAGATCTCTTTAGCGATAATAGGTGGTTCCTAGATATCGTTGGGAAGCTAGACTGAGATGGGTTTTTTTGGTCGGTAGCATACTTCCCTTGGATCGCTGGTGTTCTCGTGGGTCTAGAGTTTTCCATTATGACTCTTGGGACTTCATGGGATTTGTAGTGCAACCTTGTTGTTGAGGAACCTCTCTTGTTGGCTCGGTTCTAGGCAGTTTCTTCTCTTTAGGTGGAGAGTTTTGGAGTCTGTTTTAGATTCAGGTTGTGTGAGAGAATGACTTTCCTTTGAGCTTTGTGAATTTTACAGCTTGTTTTCTCTGACCTATTTTATTTCTGAGTTGCATTCTATATTAATTTCTCTCGTTGGGTCTTTAGATGAGTTTATTACAACATAGATTATTTCTGGATCTCATCGTTTGCTTGTCAATTTTATCTATGCCAAGTGAAACATTCAACCCAGAGAAGCCTTGTGAGAGGATCTTCAATATTTTGACCCAAGAAACCTTCCATGGATAGTGAGAGGTGACTTTAACGTTACTCGAAGTCATCAAGGGGAAAATGGGGGAGGGGTTATTTTGAGGAAGTCTAGTCAGGATTTTTCCAAATTAATGTATTGCAAGGGGCTTCTTAACCTGGATTTCATGGGTGATCGTTATAAATGGTACAAGAACAAGAAAGGGAGAGATGGTACGTGGTGCATGATAGATCGGTGTCTTGTAAACTTCCATACCATTTCCACCTTCCCAAATTCAAATGTTACTCATTTTATTTGAGCCCTCTCTGATCACTCACCCATCTGCATTGACTTTATTCCCAATCCAAGCAAGGATGGGTGCTTTTTCTTCCACCAAGGTCTATCTTCTCTTCCAAGGTACCACCAAACTTTGGAATCTTCATGGTCAAAACTGGAAAGTGGTTTTCTATAGACAAGCATTCACAATAAATTGAGATGACTCAAACGAGACCTCTAGTCCTCTCTTAGAAACTTTTCTCCTCTCTTTCTTGACTTGGACATCCTTAGAGCCAAAATTTAACAAATAGAGGCAAGACTTGAACATGGCTAGGATGAACCTATTTTTAATAGGTTGATTAAAAAGAAAAACAAATTTGCTGAAAAATTATTTGAACAGGAGGTCATGTCCCATTAACAGTCCAAGATTAATTGGATCAAAGAAGGTGATAAAAACACTACCTATTTCCATGCCTGTATTAAAGAAAAAATGAGTATTTCCCAGCCGGACATACTTATGTAAGATGGATCTTTATTTAATGATCGTGACATAGTTTGAGGTATGGTTGAAGTCTTTTTTTAATATTTTATTGCTAATACAAACTCACGTATGCAGGATGGCTACCCTTGGGGCCATGCAATTTTTATGATGTAAATCCCAAGGATGTTACTATTGATACTAATGATTTGTTGGAAGTAATTCTAGAGGAACCTGATATTCATGAGGATGCTCCTTCTCTCAATCCAACTAGTGCACTTGGGCCTGATGGTCTGCCTGGATCTTTCTACACAGACTCCTGGAACTTGGTTAAATTGATATTGTGGAGGTTGTGTAGGATTTCATCATGGGCGGAAACCTTCCCTATGCAATGGGCGCCACATCTCTTGTACTAATCCCCAAGTCAAAGGACCCATCCTCCATTAAGAATTATAGACCAATCAGCCTATGTAACTTTCCCTATAATATCTTAGCCACGATGATCAATAGACGACATTCCATGCATCTCTACAATTGGATTGCTGAGGAGTAGCACAACTTTTTTAAGGGAAGGAATATCCAGGGTTCTATATGTTTGTCCCAGGAGATGATCAATGATTTCAATCAGAAAACTTTGGGCTCTGACATCTTCATTATGATGGAAATGCATAAAACTTACGATCACATTGAGTGGCATTTCATTCTCAAATTTCTCGCTTGCATGGGCTTCTCAGACATTTTCATTGACATCTTATTCCGATGTTTCTGCTCCCTGTGGATGTCCATCTCTTTTATGGGGAAGTATTTCAGTATCTCCAAATCTGTTAGGGGTTTAAGGAAAGGTGATCCCTTCTCACCAATCCTCTTTATTCTTATGCTAGATACCCTGATTAGGATTATTAACCAGAGCCTCCTTGATGGTAGATTCATTCCTTTTTGGTGTCGATCCAAATTTCAATGTCTTTGTCACCTAATGTTTGTGGATTATACGATCATTTTTTCCAATGCAAGTATGTGCTCTTTACATGGTATTAATGCAGTCATTGAATTCTACTTCAAATAGAGTGGGAAAGTGGTGAATCATGATAAAAGTAGTGTGATCATCTCACATAAGTGCCCAACCAGGAGGGTTAATGTCATTGAAGACAATTTGTGTTTAAGGAGAAGGGGTCATCTGATGGAATACCTCGGGGCTCCGATTTCCTCAGGCAGAATTCATGTGAATTATTTCGATAATTTAGAGGAAAGAGTCACTAACATGATTATGAATTGGAAGATTCATTTCCTGTCATTCGGGGGGAGAATCACACTTGTGAACTATGTGTTATCCTATATTCCTATGCATGTTATTTCCTCCACAAAAGTCCCTTATTCTATCATTTCACAGTTGGAAAAACTTATTGCAAGTTTCATATGGGATGCTCAGGGGGAGGGTCGTCATCATTGGGCTTCCTGGGATCGTTTGGAAAGACCTACAAAGGAAGGGGCATTGGGGTGAAGAGCATTGTCAGAGCCATGAAGGGTATGCATACGAAGATCTCTTGGGTGGTTTTGGGTGGTCAAACCTTATGGGGATGTTTTTCTACTGGAAAATATAGGGATACATTCATGATCCCACAAGGACGTGACCCTTTAATGTGGCGCATGATTCAACCCCTTATTTCTGGTCTTGATCGTCATACTCGATGGATTTTTGGCCGAGGGGAGATCAAATTTTGGAATCACAACCGGGCCGGCAGCAAACTCAGATTTCTGGGGTGTCCTACACCAGACATATCATTTATTCAAGCAAGACGTTACCCTATTTTCACCAGTGATATTCTGAACTCGGACCAACGAAGCGTATTTTATCTCATCGAGCTTTCTGCTTCCCCTCATACATGTGTCTTCATGGGATCCATGACTGGATCTTTTTCAGTGAAGGATTTCTGCAAAGTGACTCATTCTTTAGAGGTGCAGGACAACTGGGGAGAGGCGATGTGATGCAAAGAACTTCCTGCAAAATATAACTTCTTATTATGGTGCATTAGAAAAAATGCACTATCTACAGATGACAATATTAAGAATGTAGGAGTTCTTCTAGCGTCCTGGTGTTCATGTTGCTCTGTTCCTAGTGAGGAAACCATTCATCACCTATTCTTTAAGGGTAATTGGGCTCTCCATGTGTGGGGTATATATGAAAGCTTTACAAGAATCCCCCTTATCGATTAAAAATCTGTGGATTTTCTTTTCCAATGGTTCCGCAGTGTGAGAAAAAACAGTATAGAGTTTAAAGCAAGAGTCAGCATCCTTGCGGCCAGGAGTTAGTGTATTTGGAAAGCAAGAAACAAGGGTCATTACGAAGGTTTTTCCAGCTCCATTCTAACCCTTACCGTGAGAATAAGAAATATTTTGGTTGATTTTGGTCACCTCATTAAGAATGGGGATTCATCCCCCTCCTTGAATGTTGTTCTAGGTCCCATGTCAGACAACTCTTCCTCTCCCAGCCTCTCTATGGGTCGATGGGTGAGATGGAATCCCCATTGCTATGGGATGAAACTGAACACGAATGGTTCATGCAGCTCTAGAGTCATGTGGTGAGGCGGTTTGGACAAATATAATAGAGGTTTGGTTGCCATTGCTTTCCCAGCCTACTTTGTTTAGGGATCCTCTCTTCAAGAAGAATCCTACACTCTCCTTGCTAGTCTCGAGTTGTGTTACAATAGGAAATCCCCCTTACTACCTTGGAAATGGATTATCTGGTCTTGCACAGGGAACTACTTTGTCTCTTCCATTCCCCTTGGCCTATTTCGTATCATGTTCGGATATGTAGGAAGTTGTTGCATGACGGCTTAGAGATCTATCACATTTGGCGCGAAGGGAATAGAGTGGCTGATTATCTATCCTCCAAAGCTCCTTTTAATGATGTGTTCACATGTTTTAATTGCACAGGCTCTATTCTTCCTAAATGAGTGAGTATTGTTATGGGTGATGCCCTTGGTTTGCATTATTTTAGGCCTCCGTAATCTCTGGCTTTTTGTATCCCTCATTCAGGGTCTCTTCGATTCTTTCAATAAAAATTTCTGTTTTTGATGATAAACTACCCCATGAGTAAGTAGAAGCATGAAAAATATTTGAATGTTGTAATGAAGACCATACAAAATAAAAAATTTAATTTTAATTAAATTAAATAGGAGTTTTTGATGGAGAAAGTAACAATAAAGGGTAATTTTATCACTATGAAATGAATATTTATATATCCCTCAAAATAAAGGAAATTGAAGGATTTCCAAGAGAGGCATTTGTAATTTAATGGAGAAACATCTCATGTTAGTTGGGTACTATCGTTGATTTATGGAAAAAAATATAATGATTTCCAATCACACTAACCAAGAAAACTCAAAAGTTAGTTATGTTTTAATTGAATGATAAATGAGTGGTGATAATTAATGAGTTAAATAAGAGTCTAATCATTTCACATATTCTCAAATTACCCACCAGTGGGGGAGGATTTGTTACCTATATTGATGTATCCAAGAATGTGTTGATTTTTATACTCGTGAAGGATAAAAAAGTGGTAGCCTATGTCACCATTCACTTAAAGATCCAAGAGTAGAACTACCCAATACATGATATATAATTTCATGAAATTATATTTTCATTGAATATTTTGAGACATTATCACTACATGGAAAAGTGTGACATATACATGGATTAGAAAATCCTGAAGTAAATGTTCACAAAAAATGATATGAATATTCACCAATGAAGTTGGTTATATATAATCATGTATTATTATTATTCAATCAATTACAATACTTGGAATCTAGACAAGGTGGAATATTATCTGAGTAGAATGTATCCATCATCCCTTTTCAAGATAAGGATTTAAAGTGATCCAATATTCTTTGACGGGAAAAGGAAGGGCATATGAATCATAAAAGGAATGTAGTTTTACCCTGATAAAATAACCTATCAACCATATATTAAAGAGATGATCAAGGAAGACCAAAAATAGGATGAAGAGATACATATAATGGTATAAATTATTCTAGAGTTAAAATTTTCTGAAGATAGATTCATAATATTTTTAACCCAGATATGTGTCCCAACAAAACTAGAATTGAAAAGGGATCTTTTGGATGATTCAAATATATCAAACATTTCTATTAATCCATGAATCACTATGATTTATAGATATATGAATAAAATCATTTGGTGGGATAACATTAAGAGTGATATTGTAGAATTTGTACACAGATTCTTGGTATGTCAACAAGTCAAGGCTAGACAAAAAAAGTCTAAGGGTATGATGGAACCATTTCCCATAGGAGTATCAAAATGGTAAGACATAAAAATGGATTTTTTTGAGGGACTCCCTAGGAAATATAAATAAATAATTCTATCTAGGTATTAGTTTATTCCCTAAAAAAGTAAGTGGATTTAAATTCTATTATGTATGATTAATTTCGTGACTAAATTTCTATTATATACATAAAATAAGTCACGATGCCATATGATGTATCAAACCCTTATATCTGACTGATATTTGAGGTTTTCCATGAGGTTCTAGAGATTTCTTCATCAAGAACCAAATATATAGATGATTTTTAGTACTTCCTATCACCATTATATAGATATCTAGTCTAAGATAACTATTCAAATGCTAGATTATATATTGAGACCATTTTCAGTGGATTCCGAAGAATTATTTGATCAAAACCTTCCCATAGTATATTTATCATATAAAAATAGGTTCTATTATAGAATTCAATGGGAACCTTATGACATTGTAAATTAGAAGAGGGTCAGACTCCAATATACTAGGATAAATATGGACAACATAATCTAATGGGATCATATCTTATCTAAAGTATTATAGATAAGTTTCAAACCATTCAATGTCATACAAATTCCATGAAAAGTTTACAAAACTATATGTAGATAACTATCGATGAGAATTAAGTTTGAGGTAATAGATAATGTATTTCTTCACATATCATCGTGGGAGAAATTTATTATGATTAGGATGAATGGAAAGATTATTCCACGATTTATTAACCCCATTGAGATCATTGAACGTATCAGATATGTGGAATATTGAATAATACTCCCACCTAGCCTATATCAAATACATAATGAGTTCCTTGTATCCCTCTTGAGGAATTACATACCAGACCCCTCTCATATACAAAATCAAATGTTGATTCCCTTGGAGAATGATATTTTATATGAGGATTATCCATTGAAGATCTTATATCATAGATAAAAAGTTAAATGAAACTATAAAACTCACCTACTCAATGAATTATGGAAAAACCACAAGATTGAGGAAGAATCTTAGTAACCTAAAGAGGAAATAAAACAGAGGTACCCTCATCTACTTTAGTGTATAAATTAAAATTTTGAGGGTAAAATTTATAAAGGGAATAATAATTTAAAAACACAAACCTTTATACATGAGATTCCCTTTTGAATTAATAAATTCATTATTAAGAAATGTTGTTAAAAAAACACATGCACTACTGCTTTATTTTCGACTGTTATGAAATATAGTCTTTCTAATTTTAATGACCATTAATAACCTTAACCATTTATAATATATTTTTTGTATAGTTTCCGATAATATTATTATATATTAATGTTTATGGTAAAATCCAATAGAAACAGATGAAAGAAGTGATTTCCTAAACCAGTATGATCATACACTATGAATCCCATTTATTGGAGCTTTTGAGGGAGATTAAATCACTATAATTTTCCCATGACCAATCCAAATACAGGATTAATAATATGAAGTTTAACAAAAACCTCTTAAGATATAAGTTCAATATTATTGAGATCATGATCCAAACTATTTTCTTAGAACTACTGCAAGAATGTACCACCATCACATACCTTACCCTTAGAGAATATTCTTTTGTAAAAAGGAATTATGTATCAAGACACTAGTAAAAAGAATTTTTATATTTTTTTAATAAAATAATGATAATATTGATTCATTTTTCATTATTCCCTCATATATATATATATATTATTAAATAATGATTTGGGTAAAAATTATGTTTTGATGTTTACAAAACTAAATAACATTTTTTGGGAAATATATAGTTTTAATGAAGACTCTTTTTTCATATATTCATGAATTTTGGAAATAAATTTTATTTTAATAAAATATTATTATTATATAATATTTATTTAAATATAAATAATAAAATAATTTAATTAAGTATAATTTAATTTTTATATTGGTCATAAATTTGACAGTGTTGTAAAAACTAGTATTTTCAATAAATAATTATTTTTATTTAAAAGTGAAAATTTTCTTACAGAGTCAATAATTTTGGAGAAATAATTTTTTTTGAAACCATAATTTCAAAATTATCGAATCGTGGATTTTTCATTCTTTTATGAAATATCCAAAAAAATTTCTAACATTAAATTATTGTATTAATATACATTATTTTTTATGTAATCATAAAATCCAAAAAGTGATATAATAAATCATATAAATGGTATCCATGAAAAATTTTATATTTTCACTTTAAAATAATTAATTTGTTTTATTTTATTAATTTTATAAAACATTAATGAATCCACCCTAACATATATTAAAATTTAAAGTTTTAAAATAAATTCACTATGAACATGAATCAATTCCACATCACAAGTTATATTATTATAAAATATTCATTTCCTAGACTTATAGAAAAAATAAAGCCACATTTGTTTCATAGAAAATATAGTTAAAACCATGGGAAGGATTATTGTTTTTATTATTTTATTATATAGAGTCCAAACACTATGTTTATAAATTAATAAAGCATTTCCCTCTCATTTATAGAAATACCCACCCAACATGCCACTCATCTTCCCTAAAAACCCATTGAGCATGAGGTTCCTCTCCTTATCCCTATGTAAACTCCTTTGAAGATTATACCATACTCTTAAGAAGAACCTAATAGGATTTTAATATCACCCTCTCCAAGTAAGGGATCCCCTAATCTTAATTTTTATTTCAAGTAATTTTTTTGTACTAATCCTTATTATTTCCAACTGAAAATTTTGTATTGTCTTTTTACACAGATCATTACATTCTTTATGATTCCAATTTAATTAAAGAACCCCATTCACTATCACTAAATACTTCATTGAACTCTTATGTTCACTCATTATTCTTTGGAAATTATTCTATGATTTTCCAAGAAAAACTTCTATATTGTGAATACCTATACATATTTCCATTAAAGGGTATTCAAATAGATTTTAATATAATTCATTGATTTTTGTATTTCATCTGAGTAAAACACAATCCATAATCATGGGATAAAAATTTATAAATATTTTCTTATGTTGTATGATCTCTGTTCCACCCAAATTCATGTACATGATATGAATGTGATGGGTGGGACCAGATTAATATAGCCTTACAATGCATTGGAAAATGTTTTTATCTATTGAGATACCATGGATGGTACACATGTAGTTTCCCCAAGAATACTATGTTATGATTTCTTGATTTTTATCGCATAATTATGCTTATGATTTCATTTTTTATATTGTTTCCACATTCCTATGATGCCTTGACTTCATCATCTTATACCCTAATTTGATATTCTTGATTACAATTATAACCTTTTTATGTCAACATCATATTCCTATTGGCTCACATGTATTACATTCAACATCTGATTCTTCAATTATTCCCTTATTGGGCCTTACATATCATCCCTTTTTTATGTACATCCCTTGAATATATCATCTTGTTATATAAGTCATATGAAATTTAGGGGCATGGTATGGAGTGTATATATAATATTATTGAATATATATTTAAAGATAAAATTTTACATATATAATTACCCAAATACACTTGGAATTTCCATATTTTGAGATTGTATTATGTGTGTATTTACGTAATAAATCATGAATTAAATTTTCTTAAAGATAAGGTTTTTAATAATAGCATTGTATATAAATAATAAAAACAAAGAGAAACTATAAACACTCCCCCAATAATTGTCCACACTCATACCCCAACATATAACATCCTATGTTCCAATCTCATCCCATCCATACATTTCTCATCACATTTCATGCCAACTCTAATGTGGAACAGAATGCATCCCCACCTATCCCAACCTATGGTGGGGTCTATCATCCAGTGCTAGCATCATTCTTGTCACACACTAAAATATAAATATTACAACCACATATCATAACCAGGGCATTAGTGTATCATAAACATAATAGAAATCATCCTCATTCTCTCATCATACCATGCATGACCCCCATAACATATCACATCCTCATCACCGCTGGATAATATCCAAATACAATGCATATAACCATTGGGTAATTTCTAACAGTAACCCATATCACCACTGGGTAATCTCTAACACCAACCTATCATCACTAACACTAATGTAAGAGCATGAAGGAGGGGGTAGTTAGCCATCGGATTCACCACCACCCTCAATGTTGGGGAAAACAACCGGAACCAAAAACATTTAGACATTTGTAGGATTATCTAACTTTAGTGGGAATATAAACTTGTAACAAAATATACATGATATATATATGGAACACAATACCCATCTTATGGATTGACATCAACTACATAGGTGTACTATACATCACCAAAACTACACCACACAATATCTATCAAAACTGATTTCACCTCAATATGTGTTAAACCTTATAACCACCACACATATACAATTAATTAATCTTTCAGTTAATGGTTCCATTATTTTATAGATTTAATTAGTTACCTTCATCATCAATTTACTAATCCACTTAATTTCACATTAACATAGACCATACAATTATCGTATAATTCATTGAATAAAAAACTACATATTCATTCCATCGCATTCGTTTATTTAAATTTATCCAATGAAAATTATTTTACCAACCTATATCTTTTCAATTTAATAATTTTCTATTCATTCCATGGATAACTAGGCTACAATAATGAATAAACAACTCAACATATCATCTCCTCAGATTATCCATCACCACCACACATCCCATGGAAAAAATTAGCACTTTGTCACTCAATATATTCAACACCCAATAAAGTCACCATCATCAATGCACAATATTGAATAGGTTTCACATAACCACAGCAGTCAACACAAAGTAACACTATAAATATTCCCCACCACTCCATTTCAGATTCAAAATAAGTACTTTAAATACTTTACTTCTTTACATAGTGGGGTTATTATCACTAAAATTCAAATTTACTTGAGAAAACAATTACTTAACCATATATAAGTACTTATACATTTCATTTTGGGTGAGTTAAAAAAATGAACCTAAATTAGATTTTGATAATCCAAATAACTTTAAAAAATAAAATCTATAAATATTCTTGATTTTATGAAATGGAAACAATATTTCATAATAATAAAGTCAGTGAAAATAAATTAGTAAAAAAATGTGAATTATCCTAATTATCATCACATTTGGATTAATAAAAATAATTATATTCATTAATAAAACCATTATAATACTCCCAAAGGATTTAAAAATATTGAAATTACCTCATATACCCAAAATTATAGAGACAGTGAGGATCCCCAAAATCAAAGAACCTTTCCAAACATGGTGCGCCCAAAATGATTATGGATAAAGAGATGGTGTAATATCCAAGATAACATTAAGGTAAGGGATTATTCAATATTTTAACTATTTCATAGAATGAAAAATGAAAGATAAAAAAAATTCTGCCTCAAATGAAACTTACTAAAATAGAAAACAAAGTGTGAACTAAACTATTAACATGCCCAAAAAATGTGAATATAGTTGTTCTATTGGATGAATACGACTATTCAAGGATCACTAACAAGATTTTAGTCCATCCAATATTGAGGAAAATAAGGATGACTCAGTGGGAAAAATTATAATACTTTTAGATACATGGTATGGTTTTTGGATAATTAACATGATTTAATTTTCATATAATTTACACATTGAAGACCCCAATAAAAACAAAATACATTTAAGAAATGAATTATTTAAATATAATCTTTGAATTGGAATTTTATTTTCCTTAATAATGGTTTTAAAATAAATTTTCTTTGAAAAATTCTTTTTTTTACATTTTTTGAAAACATGAAATAAAACAAACAATATTTTTTTTCATTTTCAACCATTAGACCAACATGATACTTTCATAACAATATGGTAGCATCGTACCGCCTTACTATCTCCATAAAAACATTTAACCACTAGAATATCTTTCTACCACCAAAAAAAATTTCTACTGATAGAACAACATGATACTTATAGAATAACATTCTACTACTAGAACAACTTTCTACTATCGGAACAACTTGATACTTCCAAAAAATAAAAAACACAATATTTTTGTGAAAAAAAGTTCTCAAATTTCCCCCTAGAACCCCATGTTATAGGTAAAAGATAATGTAATGGTTTATAAGAATTGAGGAATTAAAATCATTCCTCTCGTACTGGTTCATCATGATCCACTATCTCCTACCATGTCCTTGAATCATATTAGAAGCTAATTTCCCTTCATACTCACTAGGAGTCACTACTAGATTGAATATTCACATGATTAAAGGAATATTTTACTCCTAATCTCATAATCCTTTAGTTACCTATAACGTTTATGAATGTTTATAATAGATATATCAGGAAAAGTCTACCATATTTATCTTTCCCTTGTGGGATCCTCCTCCCTGAATAGGTACCTACCAAAAGACTCTACCAAAAAGTGGTTCAACTGCCTATAATGTTAGAGTTAATATGGGATAATTTTCTTCTGCATTACTCTACATGTATGGAGGTATTGTAAGAGTATTTACTATGATGGTAGAACCTTAGCATTCTTTTCTTGGTGGTACCATATGAATTCATTAAGGTGGAATTATGTGAAATGCCACAGAAAACACATAAAAATGAATTTAATTTCATAAATAGAAATACTGTATAAGTATTTAAAATAAACAAAAACAATAACCACCTCATGGAGACTTTTCCTAAGAGGATACCTATGACTATAATGCAAATCCCATTACATTACCCAATGTCTAAGACCAACTCTAAAGTACCTTCATGTTGGAAACAACCATGTAAAATTGATATTATATATCATACTTAGTCTCAATTAATTAAATTTTATAAATAATACATAGTAACTAAACATAGATTATAAATGGAACTTAATTATTCAAATATCTATCAATTAAATGAAAATTAGAACATGAAATTTGATCCTATGTCCCTACTCATGATTCATGAATTCACATATATCCCATTATATGAAGCTAAAAAATAAGACTTGGGATCAACACGACTCTATAATTCTAAAATCAATAATATAAATCTCACTTCCCTAGTAACATGGAGGTCTGTTCAACAAGAGTTGGACTAGAACATGCATAACTCCCCAACCCGATTCCCAAATATCTTATCTCCATTCTACCAAATTATAAAATAATATCCAAGTAAAATATATAGATCTAATAAAATTTTATAACATCCTAACTTGAGTCACTATGTTTGGGATAGATTTTTTCATGACCCCATGCATTCCTCCTCGTACGTAATACGATACCAACTAGTGGTGATGGCCTAAATCAAAACATGAGGAGACTATAAAAAAGGTACTGATATCTAATCAACACATATATAAAAGTAATAAATTCAATGAAATAAGATAATTATACAATAGAAGAAGACAACAATAACCATGTTTTATCAATATGTCATACAAGATATTCAAACAAAAAACAGACTATAAGTCAAGTATAAAAAAAAATAAGGATGGATGATAAAAATAGACTCCATAACAAGAAACCCAAAGTCCATCATAACAATATCCATCATACTACTCCCCAATATCATTCACTCAACGTAGTTCCATTTCCCTTGACTAGATCCTTGACCATAAATTCTACAGACACATCACATTACTCATGTAGGGTGTGATTATAAACCCAGTAGGACACCACCAAATCATCCTTAACATAAGGGAATAATATATATAAAAGTGTATTCAATAAACAGAAATTGAAAAAAAATAAAAAACCACAAGCCAAGTCATCATGCACTAACCAGTCAGTCATAGGCCCCGACCCTACCAAATTTGGATCTATTCCAGAGAATAATATTTTTTGAGTTATAAAAAATATCAAAATAATCCAAAAGGATAATTTATATCTCAAAACATGCCTTAATTTCATCATGCATTGGGTTAGGCAATAGGGTCCCCATGACCACTTGTAGTTTTTATAATTCCTTATGTCCATCATTCCCTTTAATCAGTCATTCAAGAACCTTCCATAATCGTTACAAATAATGTTGCACATGCTCCCCCTCTAAGAGATTAGCCAATAAATAAATATTACACATTTCAATTCGATACCAGATAGCATAATTCTACTACTAAACATATATATACATACATAATACATATCAATAAGACTCCTAACCTATTAAATTCCCTAGAAAAACATATCAAGTGAGGTCACATAGCAACACACACACATTCAAGCATAACATTTCAAGAGAGGTATCATGAGTCACACACAGAATTCAAATTTTTTATTATTAATACACTTTAAAGAGAAGTGGGAAACCATAGTTCACATAAAATTGATACCACTACATGCTGAAAGAACTCACAAATTGATAAAACAGAAGACTAAGATTATTAGAGTCAAACACTCTATATAATTCCCAGTGCAGAGTAAGAACCTGGATTTCTAGATCCTTGCTGATAAGCTCTTCAAGATGGGTATCCATTGTATCGATTGTATGAATGAATTCCTCCACGTTGATTTTACATTTATTTAAGCCCCGGGTCAGGATTTGGTCTTCTTTGTCTAACCACACCTCTTTCTCATCCTTAGCGTCAACTCGCAGCCTTCTTTCATAAATTCTATCAATCTCCTCATTTTAAGTGTTGACCTAATTAGCTTTTTCAACCATTTATTCCTTGGAATGAAGGATGAGTTTCGAGCACCACCCTTCTTATTTTTCCACTATTCTGGATTTCCCACTTTGTTATCCACTTTACCAATTCAATAAATCTTTACTTTATTTTTTCCACCCTTCTTAGCCTCCCTAGTTTCCATAGTCTTAGGTAAGTGGGAATAGAATTTCCATCCCTTTTATTTTTTTCCCATGACCACAATCCACATTCCTGAGTCTCGATTTACTTTATTCCATTTCTTCCTTATAGGACTATAAATACATTTTCTTGAATTATTTCCAAACTATCCATTGAGAATTGGTCATAACTGTCGTTACTTGAATCATCATCCTCTGGATCTAGTGTTGGTTCTTAGACATCAAGACAATCAAAATGGTTACCCATCACCACAACTGGGACTTCTTTGAGGGGGTTATTCCTGCACGAAGACTTCACCATTCCTATCTCAACCTCAAAGGAAGTCTTCTTCCCTTTACTCATAGCCTTCAGCTAGACTGGAGGTTGTGAAGTACGTGTGTTTGGGTCTAAGGGACCCAATACATTCACCACATTCATCCGTCCTTTTCTAGTATGTGATACTACAGCTGAAGCCTCCTTCAACTTTTTACCATATATCTTAGCCTCCACACTGATGTCAACCCCAGTGAAATCATAGTTAGAGGCCCCCCTGATGATTAAGGCATTTCTCTTTTCCCCGAGAGGAACACTTGCTAGTACAAGACCGAAGAAAACAGGCTATCCATGGGGTTGTGCCTCCTTAGCACTCGGTTCCTGCAATTGATTGAGGATACCTAGGCCCTATTTCAAATTACTAAAAACATCATCCACTGAATTATTTTGAATCTTCTCACTATCCTTTCATGGGATAGAAGGCTATGGTGCGGTTTTCCCATGGGTCTCCCCCATTACAGTTGCAATTGCATCCCCACTAAGTCACAGACCAACAAATTATTCTCCCTTATCCGATTGATTAAAAACTAAAGCCTTACAAATCGGCACCACACCAACCGCCATAAGATGTGGAGTATCTTTCTGGTAACAGCCATGGAATCTATGATGGAATTTGGAATCCTCATGGCCTAAATGATGAAAACCCTAATATAAGGGGATCCATGAATCATAAAATAGCGTTTGGTTCTAGCAGAGCTCTTCCGTGATCTCAATGGTGTCAAATTCTATATGGACTTTAGATATATTATCTTCAACACAGATCCAAGGTGCAATGGGAGTGCAATTGACACTAATGCGGGAGTAAAAAAATATATAGAGGCCTAAAAAATTACATATCAATTAGTGGATCTCTGGGTTATGTAATAGAAAAGGACGTCCAGGTAGGTAAATCCAGAGTGTTGTGGTCGGAGGGTCACACCTCAGGTGAAAATAAAAGGTCCACTGAAAGATTTAGATCCTAACTCCTCCCATAGAGCACAGAGAAAATTCCCAGGTAGAAACAAGATCTTCTTCATTTGAGAAACAGACTTGGATGTGTCTTGCATCTAATAGGCCAAAAATCACTTGATCGTGAAAATTCCAATATTAAAAGATGAACCAGTTGAACACATCAATAGAGGGGAAATTTCTTTTGAATCGGGCTACCAAGGTGAGATCCAGCAAAGCTAATTCTTCTGTGAACTCCAGGGGGAAATCAGAACTGAGATAATTCCATTCGAGAGGGATTTGATATTAGGGATTATTTAGATCAAGGGGGACAGAGGAAGAGAGGATGGTTCTGAAAAGTGAACTAAATAGTGAAAATTGGAAGGGGGCAAGTGTGAAGAAGAAACTGAATCTCCCCTCCCTGGCTGAAGTTTGTTGAGGAGGAGAGGCGGTGTCGCGTCTGTGCCCTATGCCATCAGTGAAGAGGAAAATAGGAAAGCGGGTCAAGCCTCCCTAGTCACACACAAAAACAAATGTACATAATAATTTCAAATCAAGATAGGTTTCATGGGTCACAAACACATGTGAAAGCATGTCATTTCAAAGGTTTTTGTAAAATTTTCATAACATGGTAAGAACATCCTATATTAAGAGTATTGAATCCCAACTCTAATTCCCAATACACATAAAAAATTTACTCACAAAATATCACTAGAACCAAACCAAAATCACCATATGAGGATTAATGATATAATATCCATGAAAAATAACATGAAAAACACTGTGATCCATTTATAATTACCCAATTAAATCCAATATAATGAGAAAATCTAGAAAAATCCAAGAACAATAAAGACAAAAATAGATTTCCACATTCTGTTTCGTTGAATATAGAATGAACCAAATTAGATCATGTTGTAATCCCTATAACCAACCAATATAATATAGATCTAGGTTCTTCAGTAAAGAGAAGAGATAATATATTGTAATAATAACAAAATTGTATAAAAATGATCCCTTACCTTGAAGTCCCTACGACTAGTTTCTCTACATCCAATGGAATTTCTCTATAAAGGTAAATAATTTACCATGAACCGTATTTGGAATCCCTAGGTTCTAGATCCCAAGATGTAAATGGAATAATGAGAGTTTTTGGGGTAGATTTAGGATAAAACAAAAAAAAATTATTAATTAATTTTGTGAAAATGGTTTGGCCCCATGGTTTACCAAACCATGCAGTAAATGTGTGTGTATCACTACCTATTCAAGGTACCCACATAGTTAGGTTTAATAGTTCGATAAAGCATGCACCAATCATGATTTTTCTTTTATTTTGAGTTACAATATTAAAGGATAATTTCATATTGTTAGGTTCAACCATGATCCATCCTCTACTCCTCTCCAATAGTTTTCATAGTTACCTAGGAAAATTTTTATTATTTCCCTTAATCATGTACAAATAATGCTCCCACATAATACCTTATAATGCCATCCAAAACAACCTAGAATCTACCCAAGAACCAACTAAACTAATAATAAACCCAAAAAACCAAAAAAACGGATGGAAATAGGGAATAATGTTACTAGAAAATATATTTCCGTTATTGATATAGGAACTACTTCATACAGATACAGGGTTAAAAAAATTAATTTAGGTGAGAATCGATGGAAGAAAATGACGGATTATCTGATATATAGATGATGAGACAGAATAGAGTGGATTTAGGGAGTTAGGAAGACAAAGGCAGGGAGGTGGGGACATGGGGAGGTGGGGAGGAAATGTCATGGAAATGGGAGAGGGAGATGTAAAAATAGGAGACTACTGAGAGTTATTGGATTATAAGGTGTTTTATAAAAGATATAATATTCAGGAATGAAAATGTTGATGGAGAGGGTGATACATGAACATCTTGGGAGGATGTAGTAACATGTGTGTGAGGAGGGACATCAGTTTATATAACTATTGGTGAATATTTTATAAAAATACATAAACCTATAAAATAATTTAATATTGTTGATAAATAAATTGATAAAATAAAAATTTTAAATTGAATGTTCAATTTTATGATGATTATGGTAAACAAATAATCTGAAATCACTTTTATTGGTCGTTTTTATATTAAAAATGAATATATATATATATATATATATATATATTTGTAACCTTCTCTCCATAAAAAATGAAAAAGTAACATAAATTGAACCACATAAAACCAATTCCCAATTCCAATAGAAAATATTATATATGTTTAGGTATTTGGTAAAATTGATTCCATAAAATGTTATGGACAAGAAATATAAAAGATATATGGTCGGAATAATGTAATGTATTACTTCTATAGAAACATTCTAAATTTATTTTTTTCATTACCAAGTACTTTACATCATGTGAGTCTTCAGTTTCAAGTGATGTGATAAAATTTAAAAATAAAATATACCTTAAGTATGAGAATCTAGGATTTGGTGACTCCTCTTTGAATGACTTGATGCATTTAAGTTAAATTTAACCTCATAAAACCTTAATTTCAGTATAGTAAATGAAATTCACAATAGTGGAAATGAAATATTAATTTTTAGAATAAGTGAAAAAGAATATTATTGGAACCCTCATCATGGAATGGGGTTATAAATTTTGAAGGTATGAGCATCATGCCCATATCCACAACATGTTTGGCCTTCTGATGTTGCTGAATCCACATAGGTTGTGTAATGAGCTCAAATTTCATGGTATGTGGTGCTACATTACGAAATATCATTGTTGAATTTTTTTATAATTTGATGTGTGTTAGCAGTTTAAGGGGTCCATAGTTTGGATTTCAAGGTTCCAAGGAAGAAGGCCTGTACCCGCAGCTCAGGAGCCACCAGAAGCCTACCTTCTAGCTAACACAATACAACTGGCTAGATAATGGTTATGAGACTCAATATCTAGATAGTGGAGAACCACCCGTCAGTTGGTATTAAGGATAAGTATCCTAGTATCTTTCTAAAGATAACAAATATTCTCCACTAGTTAGTTGATGGAGCCTAGACAAATTTTTAATCTCGGGTGACCCCATTATTTCACCTAATATTACCTATTTGATTTCTTCCTCACTTTTATCAACCTCAATTCATCTATAATGAATATATAGGATCCTAATAATACAATTTGTCTTTGTTATCATTATCTATTTACCGTTTGAAGATATTATAATTCATTGGCCTCCATACGGTACGTTCAATCCAATATTGCCTAAAATTATTCATTTTCCTTAGGGATGAATCATAAATATAGGATTTTAAATCTATATATATATATATATATATTCCAATATTATATAAAGTATAACTGTTGTATCATTGGAGGATAATATATGAATATGTTGAGGGTAATTCTCTCCCTTTTGATCATATCTAGATCAATTGGTGATGGGGGTTCTCATTGGGTAATTCAAAATTTTCACTCACCCTAGTCATGTTATTATTATTGGATATTAATATTGGAATACACATTTGATTATTTTGGGATGATTGTATGAATTTTTAGTGCATGGGGTAGATTTATGTGGCAATTCATGGATTTAGGAATCAATTCACTTAAGATAAGAATCCATTACCATTTAGGGCCTCTATATGAAAATATATTTTTTAAAATCATGTGTGTGTGTGATTTTGTGTCTTGAAATAACCTTTATTATTATGATTCTCATTTGGGTGTGGTTTTTTGGCCCATGAAACCTTTCTTGATATGGAATGATTTTACCTTGATATGTTTTTTCTTGTATGTAGATGTGTCCATTACCTATGAAAACTTTAATTTAGATATAAATATGATTAAGTTACACTAGATGGATATTTGGATCCATAAAGGGGAGAATGGATTAAATTATTTATAGTTTATGGATCTGGGTGACATAATGGTTAGTGTCAGAATAGGGTACATTAATCCAATGTGTGAATTACCAAAACACATTTGAAGATGTCTATATTTCAGAATTTTTTTAATTTATACCAATGAGGAACACCCACGCTCATGAGTATAGTTATAATGAATTAGGATTTTTGGTTGTTTATACCATCATATGAAAGGGAATAACCATGATGAGGAGATTGGTTTCAAAAACCAGATAACTAATCCTAAAAGGTACATCCTAACATTCCCTTAGAAGGGGTGTGAAATTGTTCCTTAAAGGTGGAATGTCGATATTAGAGAATTGGAGGAATATATTGGGAAAACCTGTGAACTATATGCAAGACCTAGTAAATAAATAACTACTTATTAACATCTATCTAGATTGGTGTGAAATCTGGTAGAGTCTATGATCATGACAACTTGGGTAGTTCATGAGGACTCGACACATGATTGTTTATATATGAATTTTCAATATTAAAATATAATGAACATTTATATATTATTTTAATTATGATATGAATACATTGGATGTCTCCTACTTTGTTTATACTCACACACCTAATGGGAATCTTGGTGTGCATGTATACTCCATGACTTTTATATCAAATGAGGTAAGTGTTTCTACTTAGGGAAGTTGTACTAGAGGGGAAGGTTTGTCAAGGTGATGTCAGTATAGAATTCATAATCCTTTATAGAGATTCAACCATATTTATTTGTTACTTTTTTATTATATATATATATTATTAATGTGAGTATTCTCAAATAATTATGCATGGTGTTATATTCTATATTGGAATAACATGGGTTGATCTTATGATTGTTAATTCTTATCTATTTTGTTGTTCCGTTGTTACTTTGATTATTTTTTAACTATTGTATACATTAATTATTATCCATTACTAATAGAATAGTCTCTTCATTGTGACTCTACGGTCCTCACTACTAGTCAAAATCATCTTGTGTATGTGCATAAGTGGATGAGTTTTTATGACACATTGATCTATATCTATTGATTCATGTGAGGGAGTTAATGGTTGGTAAATGTTATTTTATCGAAACCCTAAGAAATAATGAATTTTTATCCATAGATAGATGATGGATGTATGATGTAGGAAATTTTGTATATAGAAATATGGTTCAAAAATAGGATTGAGGAATGAGTATTTGGAATATGATGGTGAATTATCAAAAATCGGGATGGGAGATGGAATAGTGTGGATGTAGGTAGGAAGGGAGGTAGGAATATGTAGGCAAGGAGAATAGGAAATGGGGAGGAAGGGAAGAAAGGGAATTGGGGTTATATATAGATATATCAATACAGGTGGTTGTGGAAATTTGTGGGAAT
The DNA here is from genome assembly GCA_963277665.1 of Viscum album. Classification (NCBI taxonomy): domain Eukaryota; kingdom Viridiplantae; phylum Streptophyta; class Magnoliopsida; order Santalales; family Viscaceae; genus Viscum; species Viscum album. Next base: position 47,516,581 of record OY728162.1, read on the forward strand.
GTAATTTGTTGTCTTCAACAGAAATAATTGAGGTGTGAAATAGAGGAAGGAAAGGATGACACATACAGATTGAGACAGGATAGTGTGACATGTGTATGAGGAGTTATATCTCTTTATATAACTATTTACTTATATTTTTGATGTATAATAATGTGTATCTAGAAAATATTATTCTTTTAGGATTAAATAAACATAAAATTATAAACAATTGAAACCAATAAAATTTTCATTTAATAAATTTAGTCAAAAAATTATAAAAAATTACATTCCATAAAATAAGGTTGAAATATATATATATATATATATGTACACAAATTAATTTTAATTTAAATATATATTGGTCAAATTGAGTCAAATCATTTCTGAAAAAATCATGACTCAATGTCAAACTATTATAGATAACAAATTGAATTTCCTAATTATAAAGGAAAGAGATTAAGCATTGTTTAATAAAATAATAATACAATTTTGAATCAAAAAAATATTAAATGGAATTGAAAAATATATTTAAAAATAGGTAAAAATATAAAAGTCTCACAAAATAACATAAAAAGATTTATTCATGGGAATTTAGATTTAAACAACCATAAACTAAATATAATTAAAAATAATAACAAATTTTTTGTGCTCACATAACATTAATATTAAAATTTATTTTTACATTAAATAATTGTTTATATATATTTTTTGAGGTATACATTTAAACACCAAAATTAGTAAAGATTATGTTAAATAAAGAAACAAAAAAAATAAATTACTTGAAGAAAATAAAAACCAAATAGTTTCTTGATTAGTTCGAAAAAAATATAGAGGTGTCCATATCATCGTATTCAGCCATCAAAATAGGTCCACCTTTACCTCACGGTATACACACAAACCTACATTTGGGTATATTCTTGTATGAAATCAATTAACATGTAATATATTCAAAATTGTAAATAATATCAACAACAGATATAGTTCAATTTTATACTGAATCTCAAAATCAAATAGAATATTACATGTACATTTGAACATGGATATGCCACTTAAAAGGTTGAATGGAATGTTCAAAAAAACATTAAATGCTAAAAATATTTTCAATCTCTCACACCCATCATTAATTTATTTAGTGGAAATATGAATTTAAATATTTGGGTTTATTCAGTGTTAGTTAGGTATCCTTAGGTGTAATAAAGAAAAACCAACCTTTTTCTAATCGGAATTAACTATCTTCTCCTTCCACCAATGATAATAATATCTATAATGAAGAAATAAGAAAATAAATTTATTTTATAATTATTTTTTATATTTTGATGAAAAAAATATAATTAAAAAATAGTTGGTCCTTGTATAAATTTTTTAAGGATAAAACTAACATAATCCTTATTAACTTCATTAACTTATATAGGTTTTATTCTTGAGTACATCCAAAATGTACAACATATATATTTAATTTATAAGATGAATCAGGATAAATTGGATTTTTTTCTCAAAAATTAGATAATACTTCTTTTGAACTCATGTCTCGGGGATGTGAACCTTATTGAATTAAAACTAACATTGTATGATAAATTATAAAACCATAGAGATTGACTGTTATTTTCAAGTCTAGTATCAACACTTCTTAGATTCCCAACATTATACTCTTGTATTGAAGAAATGTGTGGAAAATAAAATTTAAAAACAAAAAAGAGAAAACAATATAGGAAAATAAGCTTTTATTGTAAAAACGATTATATTTGATACTAATTTATTAACATGATTTAAATAGTAAGAAATTTTGTACAGAATTTTGGGTTCCATAGAAAGGAAACATCCCATTTCCACCATCTTATTGAGGGTAATAAGGGCATGTCTTCGTATCTGATTCTTATCCTTCATTGACATGATGAAATGATCAATAAGAAATATGTGTTCAAAATCACTTACAAGGTAAACAATATGATAATCATGGATTAAAAAATTTATCATGATCTCAATATATAATGTGAAATGAACATGAACTTTTTCTATAAGGAAGTTTTATGCAAATCAAGAACTAAGGGAGTATAATTCAAGTACCTTGAAATTGAAACCATGTAGAAAATATTTTTATAAAATAAAATATATAAATATATTATTTTAAAATATATATAGTTATGTAATAATAGAATTGGTGAACAAATAATGAACGGTGAGTAAGAAATTTTTCTTATAACTAATTAAATTTAATTCACATCCCAATTACATGAAACCATTTTTGAGAATTCCTCTACAATGTCCTTCTAATAAATAATCACAATCAGTTGTTTCAAAATAACCTTGATGAAATTGATACTATATGAAACTATATGTCTTAAAGTTCCATAACATGGTAGAAACAATATTCACCCTAATCCCTACTACTATTTAAAATAAACTTATTACATGTTCACTCAAAGAAACATTTATAAAATTAAAGTTAATGTAAGAATGTAAACAACACTTGTTTTTTTCATGGTTCAGACTAAAAGGTCTATGTCTGCAATAAAATCATTATACAAGTTGATTTCTCTAGAGAGAAAACATTACAACTTTAAGAACATAAGGATTCAATTGGTTTACAATAGTACAAGTAATCACATTCAATTCTGACCAAACTTCATAGGGGACCCACCCTCCATATATAGATATTAATTTCTTTTAGTCATCTAGTTTCACTGACCTCTAAAAAGTGTGTTAGTCAATCAAATTTATTATTCCCAACACTAGTCTCTTGTAAAAATATTCAATGTGACTTCCACCTATATTAAACAATAGAACACATCATAGTATAACTAAAAATCCATATCTTCTGGAAGTACAAACTATGACTTCGTGAACAAGGGTTCCTTGTACTAATCACATTGGAAGAGTCCCATTCTAAAATAATTTCTTCTAGAAAATTCCTTCTAGAATGAGGAATTAAAACACACCTTCTTCACAGATCCAAAAAATGAATATCTTTTGAAATAACCTCTTATAGAAAATTTGTTTCATTTAACAAATTTAGGTTTCCAAAATTACATGAAATCAACCACTTTAGGTATTCTTTATAGAATAAACTACAATTACACATTCAAATTTCACAAAACAACCTTCTATTTCTGATGTTTATAATTGTTCTCCACCTCCTTCCATTCACCCAATCCCAAACGAGGCTTTATGTAACCTCGGTATTTCTGAACCCAAAATCTTGTTAAACATATCTGTAAGATGTTATTTCCTAACTACTTTTTGTAACTCCAAACCACCCTTTTCTTGTTTATTAATCATGTAATTGTGCTTTATATCAATATTTATAGTTTATAAATAAATCACTATATTCTTATTCAAATGAATTATACTCTTATTATCATATAATAATAACCCTTTCCCCCGGATACAACTAATTTTCTCAAAAAAACTCCTCAAAAAAACTATAACCACTATTGATTCTTTAACATCTATGTAATATAATTTAATTATAGAAAATTACCAATATTACTACATGATAAATATCTATGAATGTACACACCATAGTATACATAAATCTTCTTAATGATGGGGAATGAGTAACTGTAGTTGTGTACTTATATTCTTATTCTGTGTATAGTGCCTAATCCTTTGAAAGATTAACGTTACTAGCTATAGGAGTAGAAACTATCTTATATACAATATTTTTGAATCACCCAATCATCTTCCATATGTAATAATTTTATGATAACCCCAAGATTATATTTTTTCTATCATATTCAGTACTCGCACCCAAAATCATATTCACTTCCCTTAGATTTTTAATCTCATACTTTCCTGATATATCCTCTTTTATTTTATGAATTATCTGAATATACAGACCTACCAATATCATAACACCCCTAAATAAAAGAAATATAATGGATTAGTTTCCTCTGAACATATTCTAACAATAACAATTATCATACGTACATCAAATTAAGCATTTATTTTCTATGAAGGAATTAATCTTCTGGTTCTAATACCTTCATTGTTTTTTCAAACCATAATAACTCCTTCATAGTTTACAAAAAAACAATGATCCTGATTTTCCATGAAACAAATGTTTGAATCATATAAATTTCTTCCTATGAATCCCCATGAAGAAAATATATCATCACATCCATTTTCATAGGGAATAAATTTCATGAAGAAACAAAAATTGAAATAGTTCATATGGTTGTGTGTTTTACTACCAGATAGAATATCTTAGAGAAGTCAATACCTTTCTTTTTCTAAAATCTATTCACAAATAGTCTAAATTTATATATCGTCCTTCCATCATGCTATTACTTCATCTGAAATACCCACTTATTATTACGTTGTTTTTCCCAAGTTGTAGTTTCATTCCCTTCCATTTGTTGTTCACTCATAGTGAAACAAATTCCTACTTCATTTGAAACTAATAAATTTTGTAATTACAACTTCTTATTCAAGACTATATGGCTCTATTGCATCTACAAGATATAAGAAAGTTATATTAGATTTATAACTATACATAAGTCATCTAAACATTGAATATCACCATAAATTATCTTCAAATTCATCTTCCATTGGAAATATAACTTCTAAAACATAACCTTTTGAAACTATTTACTAATATTCCATAGTTCCTAAACATTCATATATACCTTCCACTAGAAAAAAATCATAACCTTCTATACTACCCTCATCACATTATTCTATAATGTTAGTCATTCAGTTTGATTCTGAGAATTTTGGACATTCCATAACATGTGATCCTCCATTACCACTATTCAGATAAATATTAATTGATATCGATACTGTATTATCAAATTCCCTAAACATCATGTTCCAATATTTTTAAAAGATATTCTAATTGAAAAAAATAATCATACTTCTGAAAACACTCTTATTTTTATCATATCAATGTCAAAAACCAAAAAACATTGGCCTCCATAACCTATGAAGATTCATTCCCAATAATTATCATTATTCTTATTAATTTCTTTTTCATCCACTTGAAAGTATACAAAATACTCAATGAATCTAGGATGAGAAAATTCAATAAAATTTCTAGAAAAAAGTTCTTCCACTAACTTATATTCAACTATATTTGAAATAATTATATTTATTAAGTATGTTGTTTCATCCACTACTTCTACCAAAAACTCATTTTTCGTTCCACGGTGTAACAACATAATTCTTTTCTTCTATATTAATGTGTGATTTATTCTCTTGGATACACCATTTTTTTAGGTCTTCCTATAACATTCTTCTCATATTAGATTCATATTTTCATTCATTAATTATGAAAACTCTTTTTTTAACTCACCACCATCATCTAATCTCAGATATTTCATTTTTATTTTAGTTTATATTCCCTACTATATCCTTCCATTGAAAATACATTCCAAACACTTTAAATTTATATTTCTAAAGGTATTTCCATGATTTTATTGTGAAATCAACAATGGAGTTAATAATGTACATACCTATTTCATAGGAATAAAATTGGGTAGGTACCCAAAAAATTATATAAACTAATTCCATAAATTTTAATTTTGGTTTTCTTCTTGAAATATTGAAAGAAAATATTTTTATTCCTAGATTTAAAAATCTCACTTCTTCAAAATTATAAATGATTGAACTTTTATTGGATATATCTACTAGAATCTTCATACATTTCTCAATGAGGTTCCCAAACTGATTATTCTAAAATTATGAACTTCCAGAATATTTCATTTAAGTGATTATATATCCCACTTTTTTTATAGTTAGTTATAGGGACCCATATTTTATATCTATGGATATTAAAAGATAACCTCAAGTAATATTCCATAATCTTTCCAAAAATATCATCTAAAACCTACTTTATTCAAATGAACAACTAAAATTAGGTTCTTTAAAAGTCCTAGAACATGTTTCATTGACTTCAATATATTAAAACTATTATTCCTCAATTTAATTTTTATTTCTCCCTTTCCCAAATATTAAGATCTTCATCATCATAAAGATTAACTCTACTAAATATCTAGATACATAATTTTATATGCACCCTTTTCAATTATGGAATGAAATAATGCTCTAAAATCTATGATCCATGATTCCATTTTTGTAGAAACATTGTCAAATGGATTTACACTACTTCACGATTAAATAGTAGGATCCCTTAACAAATTCCTTCTTGAATTTTTCTTTTTAACATGATAATCTTTTTTAGGTGACCTCTCCTTCCACAATCCCAATTCTATAATCATTCCCTCTTCTCTTCTCCTTTGATTCCTTATATGAATAATTTCAATTATATTGATGAGGTGATAATTCTCTTATTTATAAATTCAATACATCACCAAAAAATGCTCCAATATCATTCCATCAGAGATCCCCATTGAGGATCAAGTTAGGAAAATCAGTGAACACAAAGTCATTATTTAAACTAGATCTACTCATATTTGTAACCATGTCTTCCCTAGACTCATGTAAAGATGATAATAACTATAATACCCACACGTAATCTAGGAATGTAACCTTCACAAACATCAATCGGAAATAGATTATGATGAAATCATTCATAAAATCTGATTTATACCTTCATTCTAACAACCTCATACTGAATATCCTCTCCATAAAGATCACTTTAATCAAGGTTTTGGGATAATCATATATATATTCAAGGTTTTCCACAAACTTTTCTATATTTTTCTTCTCTTAAATTGTCAAACCCACATTATGGACTAAATAAATTCATATCAAACCCAGTTCCTTCTAATCTATGATTCCTAATTTACCTTTTTCCATTTATTTCAGTTTGAAACCCTTCAATGGAAGATCTAGATCATTATAAATGCTATTTTAGTATATCATCATCTTATGAAAACTAATATCTGATCCATAAAACTTATTAATCCATATTTTTACTTCTTCATACGCAATATTTCTAAAAACTACAGCTCCCACTAAAATTCAAAAGCACATCTAACTATGATAATTTTTCCAGAATATATAGGTGAACTATCAAGACTTCTATAAACCAATCCTCAAAAACCACTTATTGAGAATTCCTCCATCCCATAATTCTAATAAAAAATCATAATATTTTGTTTCAGAATCAACTTGTGAAAGCTGATTTTAGATTCAACTCTCTAACGTAATGTTCCATAACATGATAGAAATGGTTTTTACCCCAATCACCACCATAAGTCAAAAAAACTTTATCCTCGTTCACTCAAAAAAACATTTATAAAATGAAATTAAATATTTGAATGTAAATATAACTTTAGTTTTATATGGTTCGAATATAAATTCTAGCATCCATATAAGATAGAATATAATATCTAATTTCCCTAGAAAGAAATCTTAAAAAATATATCAAATTATGGAGTCACTTGGATTACTATTTTTCAAGTGATCACATTCAGTCATGACCACACATAATAGGTCCCCTTCCTTCCATATATATAGAGTAACATCAAGTAATCCAGTTTATGTGAACTCTAAAAATTATGAGATTCCATCTATTTCACTTGACTCACCCTCAATCTCCTATAGAAATCTTCAGTGTAACCAATACCTCCAATAAATTTGTAAACACAACACATTAAAATTAGAAATCCACATCATTTGGAAGTATTATATAAAACATCAGGTATAATACCACCTTTAACTAATAACATTTAATGAATACCCTTCCAACCCACCTCCTTCTAGAAAACACCTTCCTAAATGTTGAAGGAAAACACAGCCACTACCACCACTTCAACAAACTGAAAAACATTAATAAAAACTCTTTTTGATAAACTCGTTTCATTAAATAGAAGTATCATCCACAAAATCCAAAAAATAATAAGATCATTGTTTTTATGTTAAATTGTTGAATAATTTCATGATTAAGTTTACCATATTTAGGATATTATAAAAACAAGGGACTGTCAGTTCAGAATTTGACTATAGGTACATAAGGATATTTTCACCGGAATACTCTCATAATAGTTCATTGAAGATAATATCAAAATATTTCATGGATTATATTGATCATAATTCTTTATAATTATATAATAACATTAAAAATAGTACCATCAATTAGTTCATAAATAGAAATCAAGATAGAATCTTTTATGTTCATTAAATAATATTAAAATACATATTATTTAAAGATAAATAACTAAATAATCAAAATATCAATATCAATTCATTAACCAAAAATAATAAATTTACTAAATACTAAATATTTCATGGAACTCTACCCCTATAACAGAGCTTTCTATGATATCCTCCATCATAGAGTTGTATATAAAACATGTTACAATGTGGAAAGAGTATATATTTTTTATTATGAAAAAGGGGAAAGGTCATATAAATAATATAAAGAAAAAATTATTAATTAAATAATTAATAGCTACCTAGATCATGATGATCATCCATATACTATTTTGTCAACATATTCAACCACTTTAGGAAATGTTTAAAATCATAAAACAATAACATCCTTCTTCTAAATTGAGAACCACTTCCAACCAAAAAACCAGTGAGGTAATGTCATTGATAAAGTAGTCGGTAAAATTTTTATTTTCTAAATGATATAAATATATAATACCTATTCAGTACTAGTAACACACTTTTAATTTATAATTATTTTCACCCTTTGGGCCAATGAAAACAAATTACCTTAAATAGTTTAAAAATTTAGAAAATATTTAGAAAAAAACATATGGACATATATTTCAGAAACATATATAATTAATTTTCAAATAATAAACAGCACAAGTCTAAATAAATCAATTCCACATACATTTTCAGAAAACATGAATATCAAAAAACCATTTCACTTACTCCAACTTTGTATCTTAAAACTGGTTATGTTTCTTTTATTTTGTAATTTCATTAGATTCTACAATGAATGTGGATAAATTATATGTAAAATATGGAATTAATTCCCCCCTATGTATTGAATAATTATGATTTTCTATCTGATCTATATGTGACTTATAATATTTAACATGCTTTTATGGAATATTATGTTGCATACAAAAACTAACATTCCAAAAGCAACAAAGAGTTATAAGATATAGAACATAGGTGTGACCTAGAAAATAATGTAGAATAAATTCATGCATAGATTATATAATATTTGGGTAAACATGAGAATATATTGAATTTAATTAACCAAACCATTCTAGATAAAAAAATCATAAAATTTATGTTATGAGTTAATAAATATAAAAAATTCAAAAAAAATGTTTCTAAAAACATAGGGATAACCTATATCAATGGTTTCAACTTTAGTTTATCTATATAAATTCTACAGTAAAATGGAAAATTGATTGAATAAATGTAAAAAAATGAATGATATGGAGCGATTAAAGGAGAAAAAGAAAAATAAAAGGGGTAATAGATAGAGCCTGATGTAGAGTGAAATTTAAAATAGATAAAGGGGTTCTTCATGAGTTGAAACATATTAAAAATATATTTATACAGATGTCAATTAAAACTAAAAATAAAAGTGACGAAGAATGAATAAAATATTTGAATAATAAAAGTGATTCAAAATCCAATTAGGGTTTCTTGGGAACTAATGCGAGGGAAAAGGTAGAGTGGATGATATTATAGATTTTTTGAATGATTAATGAGTTTATAGGTTTTTTAAGAATGAAATTCAGGAATAAAATTTTCACCACAGGACCAGGTGAATGATGTGGTGCGACTAGGGAAGTAACATGACTTGAAAACAAAAAATTCATTGCTGAGTGAGAAGCTTGAAATAGAAATGAGAGTGTTTTCAGTTATCATATAACTATATTCCTCCTAAATTTTTTTATGTGGAGTAGATTAATTCTATATCATGGTGTGACAAAGGACATATAGACATGAAGGTTGTTGTTAGGGGTATACATGACATACTAACTAGTAACACTACTGCTAATGTGAATAAGAAAAAGACTTGATTAAAATGGTAGGTAGTGTAACATGATGAAATTTAGGTGTCACTGAATGGGTGGCTCAAAATAGATATGAGTGAAGTGTCACCTTTCAACTAAGAATATACCCACAAAAATTTCTAATGTGGGATAGAGGGATGACCTTACATGATGCACTATAGAGAAACAAAATAGTATGGGATGGTAGTAGAGGCACCATGATATAGAATACCGGTGACATATTGTAGTGTTTGGATACTCATCATGGCCTTTGAGTCACTTCTTTCATGAGCCTATGAGCCACACTTTCTTGGGCCTTCATTCCATCAAAATAAAATGGAATTTTTTGTCCATTAAAATATAATAAAATAGGTCCAATAAATGTTTTCCATTCCTAGATGAGAGAGATGAGGCTTAACCCATTGGGGTACTAGGGTTTATGTGTGTTTGTGATTTTTAATCCCCCTATTTTGAATAATAATGTTATATTTACAATATATTTATGTTACCATTGTGTTATAGTTATATTATATGACATCATAATAATGTAAATATAGTTTATTTATATTGTAAATATGATTCATATGATATAATTATAACATAAAAAATATAAAAAAAAGTTATATAATTATTATATAACATAAATAAAACACTTTAAAATATAAATATATTATTATATAAAAATATGTAATTTTATATATACATTATTTTTTTGTTACATATGCATTATATTTGTATTATATTTCATTACTCAATGTTAAATTTACATTGTAAAATGTTATAAAAATTAATTATTTTCAATATATTTGTGTTATTTTACATTATAGTTGCTTTATATAACATTATATAAACATTTTGTTTTCCTAATGTATATGATAGATTCATGTTATATTGTAAGGTCCTACCTTTTCCAGTCATATATCTCTTTATTTTTTGGTAACCATTTTCTGGAGTTGGTTGCCTTTTGTTGAGCATTTTTTGTGGAATATGAAACAAGTTGGCTAGTTATAGGTTAGTACTATAGAAGTACATGAGGTAAAACCTAAAGAGTGAATTCATGAAATAAATTATAGATTTATAGAATGAATTTATCAGGTGATTTGACCTTGTAAAATGATTTTATGCCATATATTAATTAGGTAAAGTATTCACGACAATAATTATGATGTAAAATATATTTATAACGTTAAACCCATTTTTTAATAGGTTTTTATTTCATGGTGATTGGTTTTTCAATTAATATAGAAATTTCAGGATTCATGAAATAAATATCATATTCATGTCGTGAATTAGTGATGCCTAGTGTTTAAACATCAGTGTCGTCTATTATGATAATGTGTATCACTTTCTGTTGATGGTATCTATTATTTGGACAATTTTGGAGGATCATATTCAATCCATAATCTCTTCCTCCTTTGATATTAATGATTTGGATCATGATACTGAAGGTAATCCTTTGGTCCATTTCCTCCCTCTCAGATCATTGGTTCTTTCCTATGAAGAGAACCCAAGATAGGGTTAACCTAACTAAATTATGTCTTTGTCAATAGATTTTCCCTATATTAATTAAAGTTAATAAAGGAGTAACCCAGCCTTACCTCAGATATTGAATTTTAGTCTACATAAAATATAATTTTGAGGTGGGTGGTCTAAAACAATTCTCTAATATATTTCTTAAATCATATAGTATATGGAATGAGTGAAATTGAATTGGAAAATAGTGGATGTGATATACATTACAATTAACCATTTCTTATTTAAAATTTATATGCTTATACCTCCCATGGATCTTATCAGGTCCATTAACATTGAGACTAGACTCTTCTCCACTTGAGAGGTGATCTATCCCTTATAGTAATCATTTTTTGGCCATTTTCCTAAGGTTGGTTTTTTCTTAATAATGTGAATTTCTGGAAAAGGAGATTATTATGTTGGAATTACATGGTACATAGATAATTTTATAGAATTGAAATCCCATGACTTGATAGGATGAAATGGAATAATAAATTGATGCATTATGGGTATAATGACATGGGAATTATTAATGGGTTAGTTGACACATGAATAGGAATTAGAATAATTATGGTAATAATTGGTAGTTTAGACTAATATAATGAATGATCATTTAAATAATGAAAGTTTTATTAAATGGTTAATGTGATGACATGTTATGTATGAATATGTTTGATTATGATAAAATTCATAAATAAATCTCTCAGTACCAGTTATGATAAAATTATTATATAGAGGGCTTCATCCTGATTATGATGATGCGTTTATAAATAGGTCTTGGTCTCGATTGTGATGAAATTGTTATATGTCATTATTGGTCCCAGTTTTTTTGAAATTATTATATATAGGTAATGTTCTTGGTTTTTCTAAATGCTTATATATACTTTTTACACTTGGAAAAAATATAATACTTAAAGGGATATTCCAAGTAATCTGGTGTTTATTTGTAGGATATACCTAGGGAGTGTTAAGGAATTGGTTGGCTTGGTTCCATGACATGCATATAGATATCCAACATTGTGAAAAAGTGGGGTTTTTTGGCCCTAGGTATCATCCCAGATCTCGAGTGTCTGTTGGTTTATATCAGGAGCAGTATTCATTTATTAAAATAATACCCCTATTATCATTTTTTTCATACGAAATACACTCAAATTGGACTTGATTAAATGTCATTTTTATTGGAATACTGACTTATACTCAAACCTTATTCAGACCTCTATTTAGAACTTTGTAAAATTTCATGGATACTATAATGAATTAGGGAAAGGGGACATTATTTGATTGATTACTGGTGGTTGGGATGGAGAATAGATAAGGGATTAACATGGTTATTGGGATTGGGGTATTTTTTGTCTTTTAAAGATTATTCTATCCTATTTTCTTGAGTGACACCACCCTCCCTCCCTCTCGGTGATACCCTAGGGCCAATGGTAATGATCCCACCTCCCCCCTTCTCACTGGAGGGGGGTGGTTCTCTTCTCCCACTCTCTGAAAAAGAGTGCCTATCCATATTTCAACCCTTTTTTAACCCAGATATTCTCCCATCATTTATGAAGATCTAGGTTGGCCCAAAAGTCCCCAATCTGTTCAAAGGAATGCCTTAGGTTCCAATCTCACTGTTGGAGTTCACATAGGCTTCATATCTCTTTAATATAACCTTGGTGTCTTGATTCCTTCATCATCATCCTTCATTGGATGAGTTTGATCATTTTTTTTGGATCCTGGGTTTTACAAGATTGTGCGGCGGTGGGGATTCTTGACAGAAAGCATATTATGATCAGATTTGCGTCGATGTAGGATATGACTACCACATGGTCAAAGTCTCTTCTATAATTCAATGGGAGTTTCTTCTATCTTCTACAGTGGACGTTCAATTTCCATATGAAGTGAGGCACTCCAACTGTTGCATTATGGGTATGTTTCCCAAATCTGCTGCTCCCCTTCCAAAATCGTTCTATTTTGCAGATACATGGTAACCTTGTTGGTCGCTTCCTATGCTCTAAAAGTAGAATGAAGGTCGTGAGCCATCATTTTTGTCCCATAATTTGCGTGGAGGTAGATGTTTCAAATGTTCCATTGGACTGGGTGTTGATAACATTTGGAGAAGAGTTTAGGTGGAAACAAGTTGTTGTCTTTGAGTCATGGACTGATCACTGTGCGTCCTACAAACAGCTAGGACATCTTGCTGTTGTATGTCGTAATAGGTGTCAGATGAAACAAGTTCATCCTCAAGGGAAATATCAATGACATATGAGGTAAGACCAGAGTCTGGAACATAGGGGGAAATATTTAAATAGGGGGGTCTGGGTCTCCCCTCGTCTAATAATCCTACGGTCAACACTGGTTCAACAAAGGTCTTGTCTGGTAATAATGACCTCGTTTTGGCCAAGCCTTCTCATCCCAAAATGCATGAACCAAGGGTCTCTGATATTTTCTTACATATGATGAATGATCTGGCTGGTCCATAGCAACAAGGGAATTCTCTTTCGGTGCATACAGTGGTGGAGAGTCCTATTTCCTATGTAGGGGTTCTGTCTGGTAGTGCTAATCATCCTGTAGTGGTTCCATAGGAGGGTGTGTTGAATGGTAGAAAGGGGTGAGGGTCCCTAGAGTAAAGCCTATATAAGGATAAAGATATTAGAAGGAGGACTAGGAAAATCAATTCATCTCTAATGTTAATTAATTGGTTTGATATGTTGGATGAGGAAGTGTCTGAACATGAGCTATGGCCGATCTATTGGAAAGATATTCAAGAGGCAGTGGAAGTGCATTCAACCCTTTTTTCAGAGGCTGATTATGAGGAAGAGATCTCTAGTCAGCTCTCAGTAGATTGTGAGGAGGGCACTCAAGTCATAGGGATTCATAGTCTAAGGAAGAAGAAGGGACGAAAGGGGACTAGTGATGTAGGGGGTGGATTGTGGTTGAGGGGAAGAAATCCAAAGGCTGTAAGGACTATTCTCAGCTACTGAAGCTAGTGGACACAAGGGTGGCTAGTAGGACCAAGGTGAAGGCTGAGAAAATATGTACCAGGTTCAATGTAGTAATAAGAGCACATTACTTCAAAAAGAAAAACAACAAATTGAGTGTTGGGATCCTAAAATACAAAAGCAGGGGTTGGAATTGGGAAAGGTGGATGAGGAAAATGGGATGGAACTTCTAGAGCTCCTTATATCTTCTAATGAAGAAATGTAGGAATAGTCCATTATGCTTATGGCCTCATAGGAGGAGGATAATAAAATCTTAGAGAGAGATATTAGAGTTGATTTCAGTAAAAGTCAAAGGGATTGGATCTATAAACAAGACCTTCTTTTAGCACACGACTTCAACGAAATGAAAATCAATGCGGAGGAGTACATCTAAACATGGTACAAGCTTGTCAACTACTTTGAAGACCTTATCAAAGATGATTTGGATACAGAGGAAAAATCCCTCCATTGGGGACTATATCGGGTAAGGAATTCCAATATCCTTATATTCACTATTAACGATTTTGTGATTTCCTACAATGACTAAATATTTTATCCTTGTACTTGTATGGTTTCCCACTTTTCCTTAAAAAGTGATTTTGGAAATAAAAATTTATTCTTAGTTGTAGTATATCCTTTTATCTTATAATATACAATATATCATTTAAAGAATTTCATCGTATCATTACAAGAGTCTATTTTTATTTGGCTTGTTCATATAGTTCTCTATTCATATTGAGTTTCATTTTTTATTATTTATATTATTTTCCACTACTCTAATATTTTTATTCCACTGTTAGTGAAACTCTATACTAGATGGTATAGTCTCCCCACTATATTCCTGACACACTCATTGCTAGTCGGAAGCCTCGTGTGTATGGGGATTCATACCTGAGGTCAAGTATCCAACAAGTATGGTCACATGAGAGAGTACCGTGTCAGGTATATTACAAATTGGTATCATAGGAGCATGTTTCTTTTATATGACATTATTTTTTTTAAATTTAGAATGGAGACTAATGTTTTGAGACTTGGTAATGATATTTTTTATGGGAGTAGATAACCCATGTATGGCTAGAAATCTCGTTTCTTAGCGATGATATTATAGTTCATGTTGTTCTCATGTTACAGTTTTTATGTTATTTCACCTTAGGTAATTCACTTATTATGTAATGTAAATTTTTATTGATATTTTACTCAGGGTCCTGTAGGGCATGACATGGGTATGAATACATCATAATAAGAACATATGGATATATATTGACATGAATTTTTCATTCTAGGGACATATTTACTACTTAGAACATATCTACACTTATGAACCATGAAATAAGAATCCTTGATATACCTGAAAATATTAAATGAAATAAACTGTTAAGTTATTCTAATTCACTTGTTATGCCCGGAACAAAGGAAAATCGAGACAATGATTCTATTTTTTAAAAAAAAATTGAGGTTAAAATTATTGTGTTTTTATGTTATACGGAGTGTTTTATCTCTTTTAGAAAAAATTCACCCTCATCATATTTGAATTGAGAATCGGTATATTTGAAATTTTCATGGTCCTAACATAGTCGAGGAAGAAGTTCCTACGACTCTAGAGAATAAGATGGATAACCTACATCGTGAAAAATTCGTGAGTGTCATGTGATCCATGGTGAGGGATACTATTCACACCATACATTCTATGTTTTAGATGAAAAGAGAGTTTTTGAAACAAAATCCACCTAGGTACACTCAGAAGAGAGGCCCCAAGCAGTTAATTTCAATATTGAGATAGTCCAAACAATCTATATGCACTTAAATACACCAGTTAATATGAGGTTGAATCATTTTTCTTACATAATTCAAAGACAATCCAATCATTGGTGGGACATTATAGAGCAATTAGGAAAGCATGTGGAGTTATCCTTGTAGTACATTGATGTATGGTTTCTAATAAACTTTTATCCAGATACTTTAAGAGATTATAGGTCTTATGAGTTCTTTAACTTGACACTGAATGGCATCTCAATGATAGACTATGTTGGATGCTTCACAGATATGCATTGTTTTGTGCCATATTTGGAAGTTGAAAAGGTCACCAGGATGAGATGTTATCATGATGGTATTTTCAATGAGATAAGTTCATAAGTGAATGTATTTTTGTTGAGAATATTTTGGTATATTATGAATTAGGGTCTCATCATGTAAGGGAATCTGATAGAGGCTTCGGGTAGTTGTTATATAGTTTTAGTTCGGTAACCTAGGATTTCTACTTATCACACCAGGAAGTGCCACTATGGTATTATCTGCAAGGGAAATACCAAGAAGACTGGTCTGGGAAGTGGAATTTCACCTCAATATTACAGATCACTGGATTTATATAAGTGTGGTGATTTTTTCCAAAATCACCCTTGTTGTCCTCACCCAACTGTAGAGTGTCATGCTTGTGGGAGGATGGATCATCTTCTAAATTTTTATAGTTACCCACATAATCTAATTAGTGGAAGGGGTCATGATAAGAACCTGAGTTTGGGAGTGACTCACCTACCCATCAATAAACAGATAGTTGTATTTCCATTGGACGTTTAGGATGAATTGGGGAATATAGTACATTGGTAGAAGAGAAGTAGTACTGGAAATATATAAAAACACATGGGAGACAGAATGGATCCCAAGATAGAGGGGTTTGTCAGCATTACTCTATATTATATACTCGAGTAGTTAGGATACATGATATTCTACCATCATAGGTAATATTCTTGTATCATCTACCCTTGATTGCATTTTTTAAACAATATCATAGAATTTTTTTATAATGAACAATTTTGAGGTGGTTTGGGATTGGTTGTAGAACGTTTGGATGGAATTATGACTATAGACGCACCATTTGGAGTGTAGTAAGAGGATATCAAATTTTTTAATGAATGTTCTCTAAAAATTAGTGGTTGTTGTTTTCTTTGGTAAATATTTATACTGGAAAAGACAAGTTTCGATTTAATTATTATTAAGGATTAGATATTTTTATAATAGGCTCATATTGATTGTTAATATAGGATGTTTAACTTTCTATCTCTATTAGGGGATAACTAATCACACCAAGGTGAGTGGGATCATCAAGTTGGTTGTGTAGGATCAATTTAGTGCATATTGGACTATCTCATGAATCAGATTTGAATCCTTATTCTAGATGATGGTGGAATGATGTATATTAATTTTACTCTTATTTTGAACTATTTTTAGGATGTCTTTACTAAAGTGTTTTTTGGATTACCACCTGAGAGGTAGATCAAGTTATCATTTGAGTTGGTTCTAGGAACTAAACCAGTTTATCTCATTTCTTATCGAATGGATCCTCCCAATCGTTGTGAGTTGAAATTTCAGTTTTATAACATGGAAGCCAAAGGATTATAATTCCTTAGTAACTATCCATAGGTTTATCCTGTGATTTTTATCATAAAGAATGCAATACCTTACAGTTATGTGTCGACTATCATCGGTTGAACCAATTTATGGTTATGAACCGTTATCCCCTTCCACATAGTGATAATCTCATTGATTACCAGAGTTATTCTATGATATTTTCCACGATTTAATTGAGTTCAAGGTGGCATGGGATTTGGGTGAGAAAATAATACATACCCCCACCATCTTGTAACAGAATTTAGGAATTTTATTAGTTTGTGGTTACATTTTTCATTTATATAAACACACCAACAATGTTAATGGCCTTAAGGAATAAAATCTTTTATCCTTTATTAGATCAATTTGTGCTATATTTTTTTAATTGTATCATAGTGTACTCCCAATTATTAAAAAATCACACCCAATATCTTGATATCATTTTATGTGTATTAAGAGAGCATCAAATTTATGTCGAGCTATAAAAATGAAATTTTTATAATGATAGATTACACTTCTTGGGCCATGTTATATCAGAGGGTGGAATTTCAGTGGACTCAAAGAAGGTGAATCCATAGTATCATGAGAGGGACATAAAAATGTCTTTGAGATTTGGGATTTTATTGTTCTATCAAGATAATATATATTTTTAATCTTTGAATTTCCTATTTAGAAGCACCAATTTCTGGGATGACCAAGAAAGGGGTAAATTGTTTTTGGCCAAATTCATGTGAGAATGATTCCCATATGATAAATAAACGGCATACCTCTGCATTGATCCTCACTTTTACTCTATAGAAAAAGATTATTTTATGTAATGTGATTCATCTGAAGTTCGATTTAGAGGATCTTTGATATAGTAGGATTGAGTGGTAACTTATGGATCCAAATAGTATAGACTTCATGGGAGGAATTAACCCGAACACAATAAAGATTTAACTATGGTGATACACACCCTGAGATGCTAGAGGCACTATATATTTTTAGAGAGTTTTGTGGTGTACATGGAACAAAAGAACCTCATGTACATCTATTTTCATCAGGACTTTAACCTTTGGAGAGGAGGTGGGTCAAGTGACTTCAGTCCTTCAACATTGATTTGTAATAAAAACCTAGAAAAAGAAACATTATTTATGATTCCTTAAGACATAACAAGTATATATGGGTAGTGTGTGAGACTTACGATGAGCGGTGGTATATGGTACTATTTTTAGAAATGCATCTTGATGTTCAAGAGTCCCAATAATGAGTAGCTCAGACTTTAAAATCTATTTTATACTTAAATATATAATGGATCATGACTGGTCATTTATCTTATATAGAGGGATTGGATTTTAAGGATGACATATATTTTGAGGATCCACCATTTGGATGGTCTCTCTGCAGTGGCGATTGTCTTATTTTTTCATGTATAGGTTCATATGGACTTGAAAAAGATTTTATGAGAGAGTTTAATGATTCTAGATGGGTGGTAAATTAAGGTATAAAAAATATGTATTGTGATCTTTTTAGAAAATACTGGTGTCTAGTGATGGAAAATGATGTAGTGGGATTTTTTCCAAGATGCCTCACCTATTTATAGGTGAAGGATGAGCACTAAAGTCCCATGGGGTTGTTTTAGACTCTTCTAATTACAAAGTTGAAGTGGAATGATATCACTATAGATTTCATTATATGATTACCCCCCATTTGAGTAATTTATTTTGTATGATCATATATTTACTAATAATGGTATCTCACTTTTTCCTATTAGATATACCTTCACCATCGATGATCTAGGTAGTCTCGATGTGCGGGAAGTATTTTGGATGAATGGTGTTTCAATGAGTATAATTTAAGATTAAGATCCTCTTTTCATTTATTAGTTCTATAAAGGTCCTAATAACCTTTAGGATCACAGGTTCTTCTCAGTATAAACCTATCATCTTCAATCTAAGGGACAATCCCAATATAGGAATCAGATTTTATAGAATATATTATGATAATGTTTTATGGATTATAGTGGTTCTTGGGAGTATCATATAGAACTCATGGAGTTCGCTTATAATAAAAGATTCTAGGAATTAATTAAAATGGATAATTTTCAAGCCTTTTATGGAAGTTCATGTTGTTTTCCTCTTTTCTAGTCAGAGGTAAGTGATTTTAAACTCATTGGAAGTAGTCTTGTGAAGGAGACATCTAGGGTGGTTCAATTGATCAGGGAGAAATAAATAACCACATAGAGATGGTAGAAATCATATGAGGACTATCAAATTTTATCTATAGATTTTGAGTTTGGTCCTTTTTTTCCTTCGGGTGTCACCTAGGTAGGGAAACAACCATATCCAGAAATAAGGGGAGCTAGAACATACGCTTTTCAGGATTTTTGAGATAGTGTGAAGAGTCAGTATATCTATTTATTGTATATCCCTTCTATAATTTATCAATTCTTTTCATGATGTGTTTCATGTGTTTCATCTTCAGTGATGTCACCCTGATCCTTCTCACATGATAGCTTTTGATGACAACGAGATGGATGTTGATGTGTCCTCTGAAGATAATCTAATTCATATTATGAATTTTAGTGATAGGAATATCTAGGCGAAGATTGTACCTAGAGAAAGTATAATGGAAACATTGGAATGTATAAGAGGTTACCTAGGATAAGTAATCTTATATGAAGACACAATGGCCAGACTTTTTCATCAATTTCTACTGACATGTTTTCGATAAAATCTAAAGGATGATGTATTCTATGGTAAAGAGGTAGTAAGGTCATATATATTATAGATATGTCTCTATTTATACTTTTACCAAATAATTTTTGGAGTTGGTAGTCATTTTTGAGCCTTGGATGGAGCATCTGAAACAAACTGGGCTAGTTCTGGGTAAATACTACAATAAATAAAGAGATGCAACTTGGAGAGAAAATTAAAGGCATAAAATATAGATTTAATGTGTGAATTGCACAAGTGATCTGACCCCATAGAACCCTCCTAGTTTGTAAATTCATTAAGGAAACATGTGAGTATGATATTTATGATGGAAATATATATTTACAATTTAAAATCAGTTTTATTCAATTTTTTACTCCTTGTAATGGAATTTTTAGTACGTATGAAAATCATTGGATTCACAAAAAAACTCCCAAATACACAATATAACTTAAGAATAACCAGAATTTAACCTCGAGTGTCATGCATTATAATAATGTGTATCTCTTTCCTTTGATGACAATACTTCCATGGATGATTTCATAAGATCCTCTTCAATTCAAAAGCTCGACCTCCTTGGATCATGGAGCATCAGATTGTGATATTGAATTTAATCCTTCAAAAATTAGCATACCTCTTAACTCATTGGTCGTTTCCCATGAAAATAACCGTAGATAACAAATACCTAACTTGATCAAGTATATGTTAAAAAATTTTTCCTATCATCATTGAAAGGAAAAAGGTGGACCCTAAACTTACCTTGATCATTTATTTTTAGTATGTATCAATAGTACTTTGGAATTCTCATCTCTAAAATAATTCCCTCATGTCTATTTTAATTCTTCTAGTATATGTGTTGATTGTGATTGTGTCTTCATGCAGTGTGTGTGACCCTCCTAATGAGTAACGACTACATGTTGAGAATTTATATGATTATATCTCCCATGGACCACATCAGGTCCTTTGGATTTGAGACTGGACTCATGGACACCAAAGTGGTGATCATTCCCTAATAGTCATCATGTTTTTGAAGCATTGATAATGTGGATTTTATCTTAACAATGTGAATTTATTGAAAGGTTGATTATAATTTTGGAATGTCATTGTAAATGGGTAATCGGTTAGAAAATAACTCTCATGAAATGAAAGGTTGAAGTGGCATAATAAAATAGTGAATTATTTGTATAATGCCAAGAGAATGATTAATAGGTTAGTTGATA
Organism: Viscum album; assembly: GCA_963277665.1. Classification (NCBI taxonomy): domain Eukaryota; kingdom Viridiplantae; phylum Streptophyta; class Magnoliopsida; order Santalales; family Viscaceae; genus Viscum; species Viscum album. Next base: position 47,538,207 of record OY728162.1, read on the forward strand.
TTTCAAAATGAATTGTAAAATTTTTTCTGATGATTGGAAGTTTAGTCTAATAGAATGAATAGTCATTATGGTAATGAAATGTTTACTTAATATGACATGTGAGGACATGTTAAATAATCTTGTGCTCAGATATGTAAAAATACATAAATTTGGACTTGGTCCTAGTTCTATTGAAATTATTATATTTTGGGATTGTTCTAAGTTGCACATGATGTTCTTATATATAGTATAGTGTCCTAGTTTTTATCAAATGGTTATATATAGGTCTTGTTCCCTGTCATGCTTAAATGATTATATAAAGGGATTGTGTTTTATTTTCTAAAATTATTATATATATAGGACTTCTTATTGGATATACTATAATAATTAGAGAGATATTCCCAATTATCTAGTGTTGATTTATGGGTTATACCATGGGAGAGTTATGAAATTGGATAGCAGGGTTCTGAGACATACTAAATGATATTTAGTATTCTACTGAAGAAAATTTGGTTATCCCCAACTGTCATCCTGGATCTTGAGGTTTGGTTTATTTATTTCAAAAGCAGTGTTAATTTACTAAATTAATATCTCTCTTATTTCATTATATATTTCAATATATACATAGACCGGACTTGTTAAGACTCTGTTGGTGGTGGCCTATGGTGTTGTACTAACACCCTATTCAGGTCACTCATTGGTACTTGTGAAGATTTCATCATTGTAGGTTCGTATAAAGGAAATGGTCCCTACATTGACTGATTTTTATTGGATGGGTTGGATCATGGAGACCTGACCGACATGGGTCTTCGGGTTGATGTATTTTGTATCTATTATAGAGAGTGTATCCTAATATTGTATGATATATAACACATCATTTATATACTTTTAACTTATCATTATGATATTCTATTTTTATTTGGATTGTTCAGCATGTTCATTATTCAACTTGAGTTTCCTATTTTATTATTTATATTGGTTTCCACTACTCTGGTATTATTGTCCTTCATTATTGGAAATCTTTACTGGAAGGTGTAGTCTCCCCACTATATTCCTTAAATCCTCGTTACTATACGGTAGTCTTTTCCATATAGGGAAGAATGCCTAAGGTCATGTAGATAACTTGAACGATTACAAGAGAGTGTACTAGTTGGGGATTTTACATATATAATGTTATTTTTATGTTACATTAACATTATATTTATAATATTTTTACACTATATAACAATATATATACATTATATTTGTGTTATAAGATATTACATAATGTTATATTTACATTTTATAACATTATAATAATGTTATTTTTAATTATATATTTTATATAACAATATATTTATGTCATGGAAACATTAATTTAAAATTCGTAGTTCCAAACCATGAATTTGCACCATATTTTCAAATATTTTCCATCATTCACATTATTTTGGAAAAAATAAAAAATAATTTCACTATTTTTAAAAATTTCTCAATTATGTTGTAAGTTATTAATTATGTAATTTGTAATTAATTATATTGTTTTTTATTAACTATATTACATGTTATTTTTATAATTAATAAATAATAACATAATTATTGAAATTAATAATTAAAAATATAGCCCAGCTAGTAGTGGCTTAGTGGGTAGGGTTGTTCACTAGTTTATATAGATATGGTAATTTGATTCCAACTAGTTGTTCGTTAGCATAAAAATTACATCCCTTTTAATTTAATACCATCGACTATATAGGGAAGCACCATGATTTATGTTTTCACCCAGTCGTCATTATAGGGCGCATTCAAGAACTGATGACTAGTGCAGACAGAAGGGAATTAGGGATGCTAGTAAGATCATGAACTATACATGGGTCATGTTAGGTTTCCTTTTGAAACAAATAATAATATAAATAATTTAATTTGTCATTTATTATCATAAATGTCTAGAATCGTGATCTAGGAGACTAATTAATAATTATTAATAATATTAACATAATTAGTTATTAATATTAAAATTACTAATAATATAAAGGTATACTAGAATTATCAATAACTAATAATATAATTAATATCTAATAAAATAATTATTGTAATTAACCATTAATAATATAGCCACTATGGTGGGGGCCCAGTGGTTATGGTCATTCACTAGTTTCTAAGGGGAATGGAATTCAATTCCAACGTATTTTGCATCAGTATTTCAATTACATGAATGTTGATTAAATAATCATGATAGTGAAGGATAGCAGAGAGAGGGGAGGTTTTACCTAGTTGACTTTGTAGGGTGTATTCAATACTTGAGGTATAGTACACTTCCAAGGGATTGGGCTATGCTAGTAATAGAAGGAACTGTATATGGTTTGGGTAGGGTTTCCTTTCAAAAAAATAAATAATAATTAATAATACATTTAATAACTTGTAATATATTTAATAACTAGTAATATAAGTAATGAATTTATTGATTAATAATAAAAAAATGAAATATTCATGAATTTCAAGAATAATTAATAATTAATAACACTATTACCACAATTTGTAACTAATAATATTAATAATATATAATAATATAATTAATAATTAATAATATTGAAATATAAATATATTAAGTTGGTTATGGAATGGTGTGGTTTTTGGACACCAAAATTTAAACTTTTTTTGACCCAATCCTTTCATCAATGGTTATATTGAGAAATAAAATTCACCCCTACCATATTAAGAAAATTTTCTTAGAAAAAAATTCAAATCAATCATAAAACATGTTTATGTTTGAGAAAACCCCTTCCAAGACACATTTGAGAAGAATCATGTTGACTGGACTTGTCATATTCCATTTATTTTAGGTATGGACATTTAAAATATCTAAATCATGGTTTTGAATTTATTCATTGGTCCCTTTTAAAGGTATATAATTTTTTTGAATTTTTAGTTTTTTGCTGATTACATCATTTATATGTGCGTGTTCACTACAGTCTACTCTTTCTAGTCAGGATGACAAACCTTCTACCATCAAAGGTATGATTCATATATCATCTACTCTTTCCTATGTTTTTTATACATTAGAATCACATTCCATTTTATCTTCTGAATTTGATAATGGTTTTGAATTAGTTTTTGAAATATTGGATAGAGTTATGAACATCGACGCACTATTGGGAGTGCAGTTAAGGGATATGAAACACTACAAGAAATATTCTCTATAAATTGGTGGCTAATGTTTTTTTAATAAGTTTTTACTATAAACAATAAGAATTGATTTGATTCTTGGTATAGATTTTCTAGTTCTTTACCAAGATCATATCGAATATTTCCATTGAATAGTTACCTTTATATCTTCAAAAGAGGATAGATATTCATTCTAGGGTGAGTGGGATCGTCTAACTGCTCATGTAGAACAAATTCAGTGCATATTAGATTGTCTCACTACTCATATAACAATCCTTTTTATGGATTATTTTGGAATAAATCATATCAAATTTCTTTTAGTTATGAACAACTATCATAATGGCTCATTTAAAGAGTTATTGAGCTTACCACCCAAGAAAGAGATCGATTTCAAAATTGTGTTCATATTGGGTTATGGACAAGTTTCTATCCCACCATATAGAATGGAACTGGAAGAGCATCATGAGTTGAAAGTTATATTGGAAGATATGGAAGATAAATCATTCGTATAGCCTTGTACATATCTATTGGGTTCTCTCATGATTTTCTCCGAGAAGGAATATGAGACCCTACACGTATGTGTGGACTATTGTAGGTTGAATTATTTGATTGTCAGGAATTAGTATCCCCTTCCATTCATCGATTATATCATCAGTTATCTGAGAGGTTCTAGGATCTTCACTATGTTTTTTTGGTGGTCAGGGTACCATCATTTAGGGTTAATACTGTCAAAAATATCCTTGAGTTATTTTAATAGAAGGTATGGATTGTATGAGTTTGTGGGTATGTCAGTTGGTCTCTTGAAAAAATTGGTGATAATCATGGACTTAATGAATTAGATCATTCAACCTTTACTATATTATTTTTTTGTAGGTTTTGTCAATGATATATTAGTTAACACTATGTCAGTAGATATTATTCCACAACATATTGAAACTTACCTGAGTATATTGAGAGATAATCATATTCACATCAAGCTATCTAAATGAAATTTCTATATTAATAGGGAACACTTCATGTGCCATGTTATCTCAGAGGCTGGAGTGGTAGTCGAACGAGATAGGTTTTCATCTATACTATCTTCAGCGTGACCTATGTATTTATTTTAGATTCAAAGTATTATTCCTATAATAGATGTTTTAACCATGAATTTTCTCATTTTTTCAGAATTGATCTATGAGATAACTAGGAATGGGTAAAGTTATTTTGGTCAGATGCCTGTGAGAAAGATTTCCAAAAGAAGAATTTAAGGATTAACTCATCACTAATCCTCACTTTAACTATGCTAGGAAAAGTTATTCCATGTACTGCGATGCATCTGGAGTTGAAATTATAGCATTTCTAATGTAGGAGGATATATTAGTTGCTTATGGTTCCAGGAATACAAGACTACGTGAGAGGAATTTACCTACGAATGATATGAAGTTATTTATAGTGATATATTCCCATATATTCTAGAGGCACTATAGCTTACTTCATATCATTAGTAGTTAAATTCCTTTTGACCTTTATATTTGATTTGGATACGTAAAAATGAGGTATGAACCTCTGACATGGCAGGTGGTTCAAGTATATTTAGTCCTTTAATTTTGATTTGGATTACACACCGGGAAAATGAAACGTGTATGTTGTCTCCATGAACTATAAGACATATATAGAGGTTGTACGAGTGTATTTTGATTAATGGTGACTCGTGGGACTCTTTTCAAGAATTTATATTGATGTTCAAGAGTCCCATGGACAATTATCTATAACTTCGACATCTATTTTATGGGTACTTTTGGACTATTTGAAGATTGAGAATTTATCTGATCTGGATGTCTTAGAGCTAAGAGGCAACTTAAATGGTGGTGATCCAATATCAGGATAGTCTCTCAGTATTAATGGTTTTATTTTATTATTTGGTTGTGTATGGGTTCCTATGGTAATATATGAGGAGATGATCAGTGAGTTTCTTACTTCTAGATGGATGGTAATTCTAGTTCTGAAAAATTAATATCAGTATCTTCATATACAATATTGGTGGCCTTGTATAAAAAAGGAGATAGTAGGCTGTGTGAAGATATGCCTCACCTATCAACATGTGAAGGCTGAGCACCAATGTCCTATAAGGTTGTTGAAACCTCTAACCATGTTGATGTTGATGTTGGTTGATGACACTATGGATTTCCTAAAAGGATTATCCAGTAAACCCCATAAAAATGACACAATGTGGGTGATAATATATCGGTAGAAAAAGGTATCCCACCTCTTCCTATCTGGGAGATGTGCATTGTTGATATAATATACAGACCCAAACCACTAAGTCCAAGATATGAATGTTATGAATCCTCAAGCACACATCCTTATATACAAGTGGATTTTAACTAATATTGAGGGTCTTATTCCATAAGTGGGAAGAATAGACCCTTAATATCTTGTCATGGTATAAGTAATAATAGAAAATAAAACAATAAATCATATTATCATGATGAAACTAAATAAAAAGAATACATTTCATATAAATAACCATCTCTAAAAGTGGAATTCATTCTTGAGTAAGTAAAGTATATAATAAATTAAATAAATCCTTTGGTTCTAGCAGGACTCATCCTCATCCATCACTAGCTCAATGCTATACAGTACAACCATCCAGCATGGGGAGTTGTCCCTTTAGTGGGTCTCTTTAGGAATCTACAAGTGCCGCAAAATTCCTAACTATGATGTGAGTATAAGACTAAGTAGTTCAAAATTAGTGCATCCTTACCTGGTGTGATCAACTATAAAAAGTTTATTCCAATAATAATAATAATAAATGTGAAAAGAGTGGTTGTGCACTGACTAAGACACCACAGACCCCTGGTCAATCCTTTTTTAGATCCATTATAGTAAGTTTATGGAAGATGTCGGTAGTAAAAAACTAGAACATCCCTTGGATGGAGTCATTATGGTGTCGTAGAGATGATACGAGGAATCATATATCCCTTAGGAGGACCATATCACAAATCATCTTCCAAATCTTGAATATCGAGTAATATCATCGATTATGCTACCTCATAGAGATAAGAACATAGAAAATCTAGGATACCACAAGCACACCCTTGACATGGAACCATGGATACCTCATACGTCTACCTATTCTCAGGTCCCCCATTGTCATAATCGCATATCAAGGACAATATCCACACTAAGGGTTAACCATGTCATGATAACCCACCTATCTCAAGAACAACTAAGAACCACCTTGGCATGGTAACACCCATATAGGGTGAATCATAAAATTTGGCATATCATACCATCATGAGTATATAGTATCACACATAACATCACTAAGATAACAATTAAACATGAAAATAATCTACACTAATAACACTCATGGAATATAAATATCACAATAGATGTCAGAGGATACACACATACCCACAGGGAATCATAATCAAGCATGGTGTCCAATATGAAAAAAAAATTAATCATCAGAGAATCATATGTAAAAAAGATTCCAATAGGTATGAACATAATACCTTGTGGTTTTCCAAGTCAACATCAATGTTTTTGAAGTTCATCGTCTCCTAACCCATGTCATTGCACTAACCATAAAAACAACTATTACATTCCCAATACTCCTAGACGCTCCAAATCATATTATGAAGTATTCTAGAGAAAGGGGAGGAGAAAAAAAGGAAAAGGGGTCCAAAACAATACTTTAAAAAGATCTTCCATGGCGCTCCACATCACAGAGCTAGAGGCTATGGTGTGGAGGTTTGGTGAAGGTCACCACCATGGTGCAATAAAAACCACTGCAACATAGTTTCCCTTCAATAAGAGTATTCCATGGAAAAGGAATGTATCCCTGGTGTAGGGTTCATTGGAAGGGAACCACCTTGACACAAGGTATGGGATATAGAGTAGATTGAATTCCATCATAGTGTAATACGCACACAATCGGAAAAAGGTAAGTGATAAGTTCATGAAAGAGGTTCACTATGATGTAAGTGGAGTACACTATAGTGTGATGCTCAATTTGTTTCTTTTAGAACACTGTATTTGAAGCTAAAATCCAAAGGAGAATCAAGGTTTTTTTAAGGAATTATTGGTGTTCTATCATCATGAAAAACGCACCCACAAATCTCATCTTAAATTCCCCTAAATAAATTCCATAAATCCCTTAAGTGAAGATCGATGATCAGTACTGCATAACAGATGTGGAGGATTCTACATAATGATGTTTGGACACCATGGAATAGACTCCTTCAACTGGAACACTATGGAATGGGACACTGCATAATATCATCAGAATGTCAGACTAAATCATAGCCTTTGGTGTTATTCCACAATACCACCTGGTGCAGTGTAGTCTCTAGGGATATGGTGCGGCCTCATTTTTTGTGGAATATAGCATAATAAAACACCCCTTAATCCCCTAAAAATATCCCTATTCTCATTGTAATAAAAAAACATGGTCCATTCACAAAACATGGGATAATCAAAGACTATTATTATGAAAATAAATATTTCAAGGATTTACAATTGATGATCTTGATGGTTTCTATGTGTAGGAAGTAATTTTACTATGTGGTGTTTAGAAAAGTATCATTTTAGATTGAGATCATAATTTTACGTATTAGTTCTTATAGGTTTCTGATAAGGCCTTAGGATTATAGGTTCTTTTATTTAAATACTTCCATCTTCAGACTAATTCCCAATACTAGTAGTCCATTTAGAGTCTAGAGGATATGTTATGTGATTGTGTTTTAGATTTTAATGGTTCTTGAGTTAAGTTTATAGCACTCATCAATTTCAATTATAATAACAGTTTCTAGGAATCAATCCAAATGGATAATTTTGAGGCATTTATATATGGCCATGTCATTCCCATATTTTATGTTTAGAGGTAAGTTATTAAATGTTTATTATACATACACTTATATAGGATACATCTGAGAAGATTTAGTTGATCAAGGATTATTTGGTAACCATGTAGAGATGGAATTAATCATGTGATAACCAACAGATACAACCTATAGAGTTTGAGGTTGTTCATTGTTTTTTGATTCAGGTTTCTCCTAGGTAGGGGTAATTTCATACCTATAAAAAATACAATATATCACCATGTTTTATCAGTCCATTTGAAATAGTGGGAAAGTTCAATGCAATTTCATATCGTTTAGCTCTTATACAACACAACAATGTCATCAAAAATGTGTTTCAAAAGTCGTATCTTAGGAGATATCACCCTTACCTATCTCACAAGATATACATTGATGAACTCAAGCTAGATATCAAGTTATCCTTTTAAGATCATCTAATTCGTATTATGGACCATAGTGAGAAATATATTGCTGGGAATACCATACCTTTAGTGAAAATGTAATGGTAGCATGGGTTTGAATAATAGGAGGAATTGGAGAGGGAATATGACATGTGGAAACTATGGCCATAATTTTCTATCTATACCCTCTAAGACTATTTAGATCACATCTTGAGGATGGTAAGTTCTATGGTGGAATGGTTGTAAGATCTAGTTTTTTTAATGCCTCTCTTTATGTTTTATAGACACTTTTTTATAGTTGGTTGTCTTTTTTGGATCCTTTACTAGAGGTTATGAAACAAGATGGTCTAGTTATAGGTAAGTACTATAGATTTGTAAAATGTGTCTCCTTTAAAATGATTTCATGACATAAAATGAAGATTTATAGTTGGAACTGATCATGAAATATGGCCTCATAAAACCCTTTCAAGACATAAATCCATCATGGAAGGTTGTGAGGTATAGATTAATGATATAAAGTGGATTTACTATGTAAAATCTATCATTATTTTGTTTTTGAATCTAGGTTATGATTTTTCCAAAAGTAATGGAAATCATGGGATTCATAACATAAACCCAGAATCATTCTATAAAGTAGTTGTTACCATCATTTAAAGTCAATTGTTGTACATTCTAGTTATGTGTGTCTTTTTCCTTCGACTACAACCCTTATATAGATTACATATGAGAATAATATTTGATCTAAAATCTCATCCTCCTTGGGTTATGGTGCTTCAAATAATGATATTGAAGGTAATACATCATTCCTTATATTCCCTATTGTATCATTACCTTTTCCCATATAGTGATCCCTAGATTGGGATAACCTAAATAGATCTACTCTATGTTTATATCATTGAATGGAAGAAAGGAAGAACCCATCCATGCCTTGAACATTTACTTGTAGTCTCCATTAACTTTTCTTTTGTGTTTGGTGGTATAAACCAATTCCCTAATTTAATTTTTATTTATTATAGTGTATTTATTAAGTACAATTGTGGCACCATATCATGAATGTGTCCTACCTAAAAAGTAACCACTTATTAATAAGAATTTATATTCATATACCTCCCTTTATATTCATATACCTCCCTTTATATTCATATACCTCCCTTGGATCTCATTAGATCCATTTTATTTATGACGAAACTCATAGACACCTAAGAGGTGATCCATCCCTTATATTCATTATGTTTTAGAAGTTCAGATTAAGTGGATTTTGGATTAACAGTGTAAATTTATTCAAAAAAAGATTATGACATTAGCATGTCATGGTAAATGGGTAATTTCTTTGAATAGATATTCCATGACTTGAAATGATGAAATGGAATAATAAACTTGTTGTTTATGGGTATAAGGGTATGAGAATGATTAATGGGTTAGTTAAAACTTCATAAGTAATTTAAATCATTATGATTTTGATTAGTAGTTTGGCCCAACCGAATGAATGATTTTTGTGGTAATGAATTTTTTATTTAATGTGGCATGTGAATAATTTTTCTCTATTCATGTTCTCAGTTGGGATGAAATTACATTATATATAGATTATTAAAAGTTATACTAAAATTAGTATATATAGGGATTGATTATAGTTGTGTTGATATGATTATATATGGGGATTAGTCCTGATTCTACTAAAATTCTTATATATAGTACTTCGGCATAGTTATGCTTAAATTATTATATATAGGTATAATCCAAGATATGTGTAACACATAGAGGGCTCTTCCAAATTATAAAATGTTTATTTCTTGGATATTCCATTGGAGGGTTATAATAATGTTTGTCATCGTTCTGCTACATTCTTAGAGATATCTAGAACTACACCAGAAAAGGTTTGGTTGGCCCAGGTGTCATCCTATATCTCAAGGATCGACTAGTTTATTTCATGATAAGTAATAATTTACTAAATTAATAACGATTTTATAGATTATTTTCATACACTATATACTCAGACTGGACCTTTTTAGATGATGTTGGTGATGGACTACTGACTTTTACTCGCACCATATTCAGGCCATCGTTTGGTACCTAGACAGATTTCATGGATATAGTTTTGGATAAGGGAATTGGGCCTTACATTGGTTTATTATTTCTAGATGGGTTGGAGCTTGGATATGGGACATACATGGGGCTCGATACTGGGGTCATGGGTGTCTTTTGTAGAGTCTTCTATCCTTTTATTGTATGAAACACACCATTTCATTTAGATACTTTCAGCCTATCATTATATGATTCTATTTCTATTTCGATTGTTCGGATTGTTCCTTATTCATATTGAGTTTCCAATTTGATTATTAATATATTTTTTTCTAATCTGATATTGTTTTTCTACTATTATTGGAACTCTATGCTAACAGGTATAGTCTCCCCGCTATATTCTTTACACCCACACTTCTAATCAAAATCCTCTGGAATATGGGGAGGGGTAATGGAGATCACAAATCCAATAGGAATGGTCATATGAGAGAGTAATGTGTTGGGGATGTTACATATATAATGTTATATTTAAGTTACAATCACATTATATTTATGGTATCTTTACATTATATAACATTTTATATACATTATATTTTCTTATAAGAAATTATATAATGTTATATATACATTGTATATCAGCATAGTAATGTTTTATTTAAATTATATTTATTTTATATATTGTTATATTCAAGGCACGACAACATTAATTTACATTCTGAAGTTCAAAACCATTCCTTTTCACCTGATTTACATAGTTTTTCAAGCATTTGAATCATTTCAGTAAAATATAAATATAATTTCATTAGTTTAAAAAAATATGTTATAAGTAATTAATTATGAAACTAATAGTTAATTATATTATTAGTAATTAATTATATTACAGGTTATTTATAAAATTAATAACTAATAATGTAATTAATAATTAACAATATATCCCCAGTGTGGTTTCCCCTGGGGTTATGGTTATTCACTGGTTTCTATAGAGATTGGAATTCGATTCCCACAGTTTGTGCTTCAGGATCGTAATTATAGGCATTTTAATATAATACCCTTCATATCACAGGAAATCATAAAGAGGGGGGGGGGGTTTACCTATTCTATTCCATAGGGTTCATTTGCGACCCGGGACCTAGTACAACCATAGAGTAATGGACTATGCTGAGAAGTGCATGAACTATACACGGTTTGGGTTGGGTGTCCTTTTAAAAAATAAAACAATTAAAAAATAATAATAACTTGTGATATATTTAATAAATAATATTATAATAAATATAAATAATAATTATTAATGATAAATGGCTATAATATTGAGTTTGGAGAATAATTAATAATACTAATAACATAATTTGTAATAATTAATCAAATTAATAATAACAAGAAAAATAATTAGCATAATTACTAAAAAAATAATATAATTAATAACTAATAACATAATTAATATCTAATAAAATAATTAATAATTAATAATATATTTAATAACTAATAATATAATTAATACTTACTAACATAATTATTTTAATTAATGATTCAAAATATATTCCTTGTGGGAGTGGCCTAGTGGTTATGGGCGTTCCCTAGTTTCAATGGAGATAGGAATTTAATTCCAACTGGTTGTGATTTATCGTCATAATTACATACATATTTATTTAATACTCTCGACAGTGTAGTACTACACAAAAAAGGGGAGGTTTTACCCATTTGATTCTATAGGGTTCATTCCAGACCCATGGTATAGTACACCTGCAAGGGAGTGGTATATCCAAGGAAGATAATGAACTATACATGGGTTGTATTGGGTTTCCTTGACCAAAACAAAAATAATAATTAATAATATAATTAATAGAATGAAATATATTGCATAAATAATAATATAATTAATGTAGTTAATCATTAATAATCTATAAAGGAGAGAAGAATGAGTTTGGAGAATAATTAATAATTAATAAAACTATTAACATAATTATTAATGAATAAAACAATTATTGATAATAATAAATTAAATACCATAATTAGTTACTACTTATATAATTAATATTTAATAATATATTAAATAATTAATAATATTAATATATTATATATTAAGGTGGGTTGGCCATGGTGTGGGTGCCGCACACTCCAATTTCACCTTTTTTTCAATCGAACCCCACTATCAAAGGTCCAAATTGAGAAATAAAATTTACCCTAACCCTATTAAGTAATTTTTCTAAGGAAAAATCTAAATTGATCATTAATCAAGTTTATGTTCAATAAAAAAAACTATGTGGACCCATTTGGGAACACTTTTTATCACAAATGAGGACTTGAAATATTGGATCATGTAGTGATAAGGAAGGATGATTAAACCTATATTTGTTTTACACACATCACTATGGGGGGAGGGGAAAGGGGAAATGATACGTTGGTCTTGCTGAAAAATTTTTCAGCATCCAAAAAATGCACACACATTGTCCATTACTTTAAGATTAAAACTATTATTATATTATATATTAAATAAATAAGAAAAATGTTAATATATTTATAATTTATTTTATTTTTAAATGAAATTATATTTGTCTTATATTAAAATTTTTATTACGGAATCCCAAAAAATGAAAAAATAATATGTTATTTAAATTTTTTATTTTTTCAATAAAATCAAAAAAAATTGTTGTATGTTTTATTGCATACATTTTTTATTAAATAGGTTATATATTAATTATTTTATTATAATTTAGAACCAATTATATTTGTAAATGAAGTAATTTTTTTGAAATGAGTTATTCTTTTTAAAATAATTAAAAATAATTTTGGAAGAAAATTAAATTTCTTAATCATTTAGGGGAAAATTAATATCTTTTCATTGATATATTTAAATTCATATGGATTATTAAATTGTATAAATCAATATCGAGTAAATTTAATAAATTTTCATTAATATTTTTAAATAAATGAATTATTTTGAAAAGTATAAAAAATATTTATTTTTTTGATAGATTATATTTTTACAATTTTATTAATCACATTAAATATATATTATTTTTATAGAGGTATATAAAATATTTTTATATGAAAGGGTATAAAAATAATTTTTTCTAAACATCTAACATTATGATTTCTATAAAACTCCTTAATTTTTAATAATTTTTATAATTTTTATTATTAAACGTAATAAATTTTATTTCTAGAAATTTATTAAAAAAATTTGTTTCTATAAAAGGATAAAAAATTCTTTTTATGTAATAAAAATCGTTATAAAATATTAGTTAAAAACATTTAGGTCCAAATTTTATAAGGTTGTTTCTGCAAAATTGTTATAGAAATTTTCAGTGAATAACATCCATGAAAATTACACTAAAAATATAAAAAGGTATATTTTATTATAAAATTTTACTATATATTCTCTAGTATAATCATTAAAATTTTCAATGTAAACATTATTTTCAGTGTTCTATTTGATTTTCTTAGAAAATTTTCATTGAAGATCAGTGTAAGTTTCTACTTTTCACTGGAATGTTTCAGATGATTTTTTAATAGAAATCATTATGTATGTTTCAGAAGAATTTATTATGTAAGTTTTATCTTAAATTTTTAGGTGGATTTTTAAAGTTACAATGGAATTTTTTAGGAAATGATTCTACTGGAATATTCCAGTTTATGTTTCAGTGTAATTTCCATAGGAAGTTTCAGTATAATTTACAATGGATGTTACATTGAAATTTATAATGGATTTTTACACTAGAAATTTCCATTAGTAGTTTTAATAGAATTTATAGTATATTTTTCACTTGAACTTAAAATGGAAGATTCATTAGATTTTAAGGTATAAGCTTCACTAGAATTTCTAGGTAATTTTTAACTGAAATTATCAAGTGGTAGTTGGTGTTACAACTAGAATATTTAGGTGGAAGTCTACAATAGATGTTTCCATGGAAGTGTTATAGAAATTTATAGTGAACGTTTCACTATAATTTATATATGTTATTTGAAGCTTCTATTGAATTTTTATTATATAATTTTCCACTGGAGTGTTATAATGGAAGATTCACTGGAATTTTCTATGGAAGATTCATTCTAATTTCCAAAGGGGAATTTCCATTGAATTTTTGCATAAATATTCAACTAATTTAAATGTGGAAGTTGAAGTTATAACTATAATTATAGAGTGGAATTTTCAACTGGAATGTTTCAATTTAAGTTTTATGGGAATTTCTTAAGGGGGTATCACTGGAATTTCTATTGGAAGTTTCACTTGAATTTTTATAGGATGTTTTACTGGAATTTTCAGTGAATGTTTCAATATAATTTCTAGTGGAAGGTTCAGTGAAAGGTTCGGAAGAATTTTCAGTGGAATTTTGACAATAATTTCTAGTGGAAGTTTCATTAATGGATATTACTTCTAACGTATCCACCCATTGTAATATCCTTAATTTTTCATGTTAATAAAAACAATGTTTTATTAGAATTTATGAGTGTTTTTATGTAGAAAAATTAGTTTTTCAAAAAGATAACCTTATAATTAATTTCTTTCCTAAATAATGGAATATCTCATGAACTATGTCTCAAATGAAAAAATTGAGATTACCATTAGGTCTATAATGTAGGATTTACCCTAGGTGCAACATAACATTTGTGTTCATTGGATTTTTGGTTAAATCACATGTGATGGAAAATTATTTAATATGTTTTTATTATTTTAAGATAAAAAATATGTATCTATCGAATGGTGTATCGTATGAGTAATTTCATACCACCATTAGGTCCAAAATGTTGGTTTTACCCTAGTCGTGGCATAAACGTTGTGTGTATCATGGGTTTAGTTACATCACATGGGTAATTTGATTACCCTTAATTATTTTATTAGTATTTTTTTCTTGTATCCCCTCATCGTCAACCTCAAGCTACACATCCCTCTAATGCGATTATATCTCATTTCATTGACCCTAAACCTTAATAATCACTCATTTTTGACTGATTATGGATTACAATTCCTAAATGGGGTGAAAATAATGTTGGGATTGAAAATGATTTTCCCACTGGTGTGGTGACAATTATGAGATAAATTAACGTGAAAAATGTGGAATTAAATGGCACTAAATGTAACATGGAAAACCCTCCCAAAAAATAAATGGGTAAATACCCATGGGAATATATATAAGTATCACTATGGGTAAAAATTTAGTAAACACTAATTCATAATTACAAGGAGATAACCCTTCTAATACTCTATCATGAATATGTGGGGAATATTCCTTATAAAATACCACATAAATGGATGGAGATGATTATACTGAATCTAATGATGAAACCATCTAGGAAGCTCCCCATTTATAGTCTTTTTCATTCTCTGACCATCCCTTATCTCATTGATCACAATGGTTAGTAGGGTTGGCCAACCATAAAACCAACCACCACCTTCCCCTCTTTGAAAAAAAGGGAGAGTGATGTCTCCCATGGAAATAAAGAGCAAATGAAATATCACCAACTATGAGATATGATTGAGAACCAATCATATCTCCAAAAATTCTATTATATCTATCAAACCATGATTCTCATGAATCTTTATGGACACTTGAGGATCTGCACAATCTGAACCTATCAAAGTCAATTTCCTTTGTCGGGAAATCTATCAGATTTTTCTTAGTGTTAATTTTTTACATGTTGACACTTACTTACTTCACCACATCTTAGATAAAGTGACATTTTATGAAAATGTGATTCATCCTAGAATGAAAAGATAAATTCAATGTGATGTTCATGGCACTTTCAACATCACATAATAATGTAATCTTCTCATGTATATGCTTGAGATCCTCCTATAAAATTCTCTTTAAATACTCTCTTTACAATCCTATATAGCTTCCATGTACTCCACCTCCATCATGGATAAATCCAGAACTGACTATAACTTTGAAATCCATCTCAAAACTCATCCTGCAAGAGTAAACACAAAATCAATAGTGGATTTCTTATAGTCAGAAGAACCAGTAAAATATGAATCCTTATAGCCTTTGATATTAATATATGATCCTTTATAACCTAATTCAACATCTGAGGTATCTTCGATGTATCTCAGGATCCTATTCACTATACTCCAATTCTCCCATCCTGAATTCTAAAAGTACGAAAAAATTTCTCCCATTGTATGTGCAATTTATGGGATATTAAAAACTATAGGGAACATTAGACTCCCCCTACAGATTTATACATTAATCAAGAAATCTACATCCTCTATACCTCACTTATAGGTCATTTCATAATGGATAACTTGAAAGTAACAGTATGTGTGGTGGATATTGGATAACAACAAAACATGTTGAAGTGTTTCACGAATTTTCAAAAGTAATTATTTTCTGATAGAATAATATTCTAATTATTTTTATCTTAGTAAATTTGCATCCAAATATTCTTGTTTACTAGTTCTAATTCCTTTATATAAAACTCCCTAGCCATCTCTACCTTCATCTATGATATATGGTCATTTTTATCACCTACAACCAACATTTCATCCTCATGTAACAAAATATGATGAAATAATTTCCATTAAAACCCTAAAATAAGAAAAGTGATATAAATGAAGTATACTATATCAATGATTCAGGATATTTGAATAAAATCTCTTATACCAACACATTGGTGACTTCTTGAGACTATACAAGTGTTTGTTTAACCTGAAACCAATTACACTTTTCCTTCTTTGGAAAAACATCATGGTATAAGAATACAAATTTCTTCATCATGATTTCCATGGAGAAAATAATCCATCATATTTAACTACTATTGATGAAAACTATACATTTCACACATTTCCAAAACTACCTAAATATATTCATTCTAAAAACATGAGAACATATTTCACTGAAATAAACACTTTCCTCATGAGAATATCTTTTTCCCACCAACAATTTGGTGTATCTTTCCAAATAGTACTTTCTATCCATATTGATCTTAAAGACCCATTTATTATCGATATCCTTCCTTCCCTGAGGTAATGAAAAAAATATCCCAAGTCTTATTCTTATGCATACCTTTTAGTTACTCTTGTATTTCCACCATCAATAAGAATACATCTAGACTCTGCATCACCTCCACCAAAGAATATAGTTCTCCATCCTTTGTAGATAAGTAGTATGAAACAGTTCCCTCACTAACATATTCTATGTTTCATATTGGTTCTCTTTTCTCATGAATTAATCAATGTAGTCTACACTCAATAGGTACATGATCATCATGCTCTAGCAATGCATCATAGGAAACTGGTTCTTCATTGGATTTGAACTCCACCTCAAATTTTTTAGTTTATATATTCTATTTATCCATGTATCCATAAATTTTCATTTTCATATTATCTTTTTCATTAATAAAATCTATGCAGATGATATGTTTGTGGGTAGTGGGGTCCCAAAAATGACACCCTTCACACCATCAAAGTATCCTGAGAGGGTATATTTCCTGGTTCTCAAATCCAACTTTGATTGTTCCTGATTTTTTTTAAAAAAATAATATAGAGTAATTAAAATTTTATATAACCAAGAATAGTTAATGTGATTACCCTTAAACATCTTCATTAACGTCTTGATATCATTATCCATTGAAGGAGATTAGTTTATCACATAACAGGAAGTATTAACTACTTCTACCCAGAGTGTTTTTGAAATTCCGATAATCTTAAACATCATCCTTATTCAATCTAATAGGTTTTTGTTCATACTCTCTAATAATCCATTATTTTAAGTAGTTTACATCACCATGAACTATATCTTGATACATTCCCATTAAAAATAGTATCAGACTCCTCACATTATATTCTCCACCATTCTCATTCCTTAAAAACATGACCTTTTTCCAGATTCAATCTTTTATAGTGCATTGAATGTTTTGAAGACTTCAAAAACATTTGTGTTTATCTTGAATGGATATACCCAAAATATCTTAGAATAATAATAAATTAATGATTCAATGTACATTTCTCCTACCAATGATATAACCAGTGCTTTCCAAACATCAGAATGGATCAACTCTAAGATATCTCTACTTCTCATTATTGATGTCCTAAACTATAACATGTGTTTCTTTCACAAAAAACAATTTAAACATAGTGGTAAGGATATATATTTAAGATCAAGAAGAAACATTTGATAAACATGAATATTTTTCCCCATTCGGACTTATATCAAAGATTCTAATTCCATAACATCAAAAATGATTCTATTGAATTTGTTGAAGAAAAAACAATCTATTTCTCATTGTATGTTTCACCCATAAAAATGTGCATGTTATTTTATACCTTCTCTTCCTTCTTCATTAAAATATATCTCTTTTTAACTCTCATCGCTCTATTATCAATGAAATGATTTCATTTGATATCATTAAATTTTCTCACAGACAATATTTTTTTCTTTATACCCATCACAGGGAATACTCCATTGATGGTTCACACAATGCCATCATGGAGCTTCATTTTAATGGTACATACTCTAATGATTTTCAAGGTGTGATCATTCCAGATGTATAACGTTTTTTTGGGTTAGTTTCATACTAATCCAACCATTCTTGTTGATATATCTTGTTCCATGTAGCTTCTGATTCAATTATTCATGCATCGTTGAGATGTTTTCTACTTCTAGTAGTCACCACTACTTCACTGAATTGTATATGTTCATTCCTAGAAATACTATCCACATTTCTATACAAGTCATGATTCTGGATCCCATTATAACAACACTCCATCATCACCTCTAGTGGTATTTCACCAATTTACTTTAAGCAATTATCCTTCTACACCGTTGTCTGTATCTTCATTTTTCACAATGGAAAATTATTATCATTGAATTTCTTAATCTTGATTTTTAATTCCATATAGGCACACTACCAGTCTAGAACCTCCTCTATTTCCAAACTATATATTTAATAATCTCAATAAATATTTTCTAATGTGAAAGATCAATTAATGACACAATCACAGAGCATACTAAAATTAATGAGAATTATTAATACCCAAAAAACATGAACATCACTCAGTTATAACATTCCTATGATACAACTTGTTAGTACATGAAATTATTTTCCCTCTAGTGTAGTGATTAATATGAGATAAAATTAAGTGAAAAATAATAAAATAAATGATACCAGATATATCGTGTAAAAAACCCCTTGAAAAAATGGGTAAAACCCCATAAGAAAATAGAAGTATCATTATGGTTAAAAAGTGGGTATACACTCTCTCACAATTATATGGAGAAAACACTAATAATATTATCTTTTTAATATGTACTTAATCTATATCACAAATACAACACAAAATTATGGGATATGATATTGCTAAATCTGATGTTGAAACCATCAGGGAAGCTCACCACTTATAGGCTACTACAATACCTAATGAGCCCTTCTACTATTGCTCATAATGGTTCATGGGGTTGGAATCCCACTAAACCTACCACCACCTTCCCCTCTTTGAAAAAAGAGGGGGATGATTTCATCTATGGAAATAAATTTCTCCTAACAAATAAATCATTTTCATTCATGTTCTGTATTACGCATAAATTAAATGGGGTTTTCGGTTTGGGGTTATATGAGTTTAATACATGGATCTAAATAGACGAACCATCTTTTACTTCAATTGAATTTATTCTATTGTGTTTTTTCATCCATAGAAATTCCTTATGTATAATTGAGAAACCTTTAATGGTCTAATTCATGTTTTTTACCCAGTTCTAGGCACATGAGTCCTTTTCTTCTAGTAGTGGTGCCTGTGTGATTTTCATGTTTTTATTAATTGATTGATTTATTTAACATTAATTAAATTTTTTCTCCATTTTCCTTATATCTCATATACTAGAAAATGTTTTTTTTGAATTAAAAAAATGAAAAAACTCATAATTATCGAGAGATAATTCCATTAAATTATCATGGTATAATCAATATAAATTATTTATGTATTATTACACAAGATTATCAAATGATAATATTAAAAATATATCAAACAATAATTGTGAGACTATCAAATGATATATTATTAAAAAAATTCGATGGATAAATATGTGAAATTATTGAAAGATAATTATGAAGAATTTTCAAATGATAATTTCATCAAATTATCAAAATATAATTATAATAAATTATCAAACTATACTTATATTGAATAATTAAATATAATTTATAAGAAATTATCTTAAGGTAATTATAAAAAAGATAATTTATAATAAATTTTCAATATATAATTATAAAAGGATAAATTATAATAAATTACCCAAATATAAGAATAAATGCATTATTTTTATAAAATATCAAGAGATAATTAAAAATTTATAATTTATAAAACATTATGAAAATATAATTATATAAGGATAATTTATACTAAATTATCAAGTGATAATAATAAAAGTATAATTTTTAATAAATTATCAACAGATAATTATAAAAGGATAATTTATAATAAATTATCAAGTGTCAATCATTAAAGGATAGTTTATAAAAAATATCAAGAGATAATTTAAAAAGTGTAATTTATAATAAATTATCAAATGAAAAATAGAATGGATAACAAAGAATTAATTATCAAGAGCTAACTATTTAAAAATAATTTATAATAAATTATCAAGAGATAATTATTAAAATATAATTTACAATAAATAATCAAAAGATAATTACACTTAAAGGGGTAAGTTTCTAATGCATGTGTTTGCCTTAAATGATAATTCAGAAATTATCCAAGAGATAGAAAGTATCAATGTGTGTTATATTTTATTTCTTCTTGAAATAAAATACCTAGTATTGGTTCTAGGAACCCTTGACGAACCATGAATTTTGATGTACCGGTAACTATGATATTATATCCCATGAAAAGGTGTTCTTAACTATTAAGGTTTCAACTCAAGGTTTTGAACCACATTGGGTGGTTTATCCTAGCCGTTAATATCGACGACTTTGAGGTAGGATGTTATGTACCTTTTTGGTATCTCATTACACATGTTTCCATGGTATGATTATTATGTTGGTATATTTGATATCAATGCTTTATTTTTTATTTCATGTGGATGTGTTTGTGTCTTGTGAGACAATATGACATTAGTCTATGAGAATTTTTGAGATATTTAGATTCCATGATAATGATTGATTCACATTTTTGGTTAAATGATTTTGTTATATTCAATCATGATGTGCGATATGGATATTATCATGTTATGTCTTGTCATGTTTTTCCTTTGGTGTATTGGTATGTTTTATATGTGATATGTTTCCATCGTGGTATGATTACGCTTTGAGGGGTGAGTGCATAGACTGCAATGATAATGTTGGAAATCTATGATAGCCTTGTAATCTGGTCTCAACCTAATGCCTTGTGGATTATGAGTTGATAACTGACACATTATGCCTTATAGATTTTGAGAATTACCTAATACCTTGTGGATTACGAGTAGGATATTCACACAATGCCTTGTGGATTCCAAGTGAAACAATGATATCCTTGTGGATGGTTCTGATACCTGACAACATATTGTACATTTTTTGGTATGAATCTAATGAAATTATGATTTTGGTTTCATGGTAGATTTTTTAGAGAATCATATGTCAATTTTAAATTGTATGTTTATGATTTTTATGAATTGATTATTATTTTTATATAAACTGTTATACTTGAGTACGTTCAGTTAAGAAAGTGTTGGTGGTGTCATACAGAGTGTTGAGTTCACACCATGCTTGGGTATTTCAGTGTGTCTATAGATTTCATGAGGGGTATTGTGAAATGAAAGGGCCCTGTGGAAAGCTCCAAAGTTGAGGAACATAGAGATGGTGGTGTACTAGGATGGACACTGGAAGGACCTATAGTTATTTATTTACTTACAAAAATGTTTTCCCTATTTATATTTCCATCATGGGAGACTATTTATTATCTATAATTTATTCCATCATTATTATTCAACATGATTACTCTAATTATTTATTGTTATTATTTTATATTTTTTATTGTGTTATGACACAATACAGAGGGTATAATCTCCCCACTTTTGGAATTAGATACTCGCTACTAGTTGTTAACCTCTTGTATATACAAAGCAATGGATGATTTTATATAACACTCTATCTCAAACCTAGTGGTTCGGGTTGGGATGTTACAAAATGGTATTAGTGCACCATGACCCACTAACTTTTTTCTTCTCATTGCCTTGATTCTAGACATTGTAGACATGAGATAGGATGCTTGGGAAATAGGAATTGGAACTATGATAACTCCAATTTATCATTGTATAATGGTCCTATGAGATAGTATAGGGTGAGGGTAATCATGTTTTGTTGTTATCATTGATTAAATTAATCTTGAGAGATTCACATGATGTTGATTTGTGATTTATTCTCTTTCAAGTGGTTTCATGAATCGTGGATGTGTGTGTGGGTTCAAATTCCATATTGATACCAATTTTTATGTTGTATAGTTTCTCCTTAATTAAATTTCTTAATTTTTTCTATTTGTTATGGATATTTTGTCTCTTTATGATATTTCTATGTTGATATGTTGTTGTGATATGTCATTATGAGCATTATTTAGTTGAAATAAGCATGTTTTTGTGTATGTATATATAAATGGTGATTGAGACTAGCATGCAGGGATGGAAACCTAGATTAGTTCTAGGAGGGGTATACGTTAGTTTATGATATACTCTAGGGAGAACCTTGTGTGATACCATAGACTTATTAGGGATGATAATTCTAAATTACCAATGGATGTGTAAGAGAATTCATTTGAGCATGCTTCTGCACCTTCTCTGTAGTTTAAGTAGAAAGCCCTCTTTAACATGAAGTCTTTTTCTTAATGCATTTCCTAGTCATAGGAGTTCAAAACTATAGTCAAATATTCCATGATATCACTTTAGTATTAGTCATCCTTCCAGGGAACCAAAGTCCCTCAGGGTGATAATGAATGGGTTATAATCATTTTGGTAATCTTTGACATAGTATAAACAATGAATAATCAGTAGTTTAATCTATGATTGAGCTCATGAAAGGTTCCCAACCAATTTCAATACCCCCATATCTTATGTATCCAAATAATCTGAATGATATCAAGGTGATGTTGAATGAGTTATAGTTTACGGTATTCATCAGGACGAGTACTTTTCCATGGTGTTCACCAGTGTTGGTCTCCAAAAAATTGGATAGTTCTCTTCAAATCTATTTTTATTATAGGAAGATGAATGATGTGGTGGTGAAAAATATATATAAATTCCCCAAGATTAATGTTTTTTTGAATTAGTTCTGGTGATCCTATTGGATCTCTAATAATTATTTTTGCTCGGGATATCACTAGTTGTGAGAAATAAATGCGGATATTCTGATAATAGTGTTTTAGAGTAGTTTTGGTATGTATGATTACTTAGTGATATCATTTGAACTCAAAAAAACCAAGTTGTATTCCTCGATCACAGTAATAAGATATTTCACATATGCTTGGACTCATTCATCATGGTTTTCATTGATGAAATCCTCATCTACTCGCCAACACTAGAGCAACATTCTATACACCTCAAGATAGTACAAATTATTCTTCAAGCACATAAACTCTACACTGTGTAGTTGATGTGTGACTTATTAATTCAATAGTTGAGGTTACAAGGAATTGTGGTGTTTGATATGGGTATATCCATAAACCCTAATAAAGTATAGGTACTCATATCCTGGACATGAACCTAGAATGTGTTTCAAATCAGGACCTTTATATGATTAGTGGGGTATTAATTACTACTAATCTAGGATTTTTCCTGACCACCAATGCCCATGAAAGTTCTGATGATGAAGGGATTGAAATTATTTTCTTCATACTTGTGTGAAGAATAATTCCATTATCTTATGGGAAGGTTTAATATAGCTCCAGTACTAACACTCCCTAGGATAGAGATTGGTTATACAGTGTAATTTGATGCATATAAGAATGGTCTAGGACGGATAACTGTATAGAGAGATATGGTAGAATCATATGGGTGTCATCATGTATGACCACAGGAGCAGAACTAACCTACAAAATACATGGACCTAGCATTTTGGTCCATTATCTGAAGTGTTGGTGACACTATCTCTTTGGTGAGAGATTTCCTATCTATACAAACCACAAGATTCATCACTACAAAATCACACATAGGGACCAGAACATGAAATAGAGGAGATGGGATGAATATCTGTAGTTGTTTTATTTTTATATGGTTTATGCACCTAGGAAGGGTATTTTCATTATATAT
Organism: Viscum album; assembly: GCA_963277665.1. Classification (NCBI taxonomy): domain Eukaryota; kingdom Viridiplantae; phylum Streptophyta; class Magnoliopsida; order Santalales; family Viscaceae; genus Viscum; species Viscum album. The sequence continues at coordinate 47,562,801 of OY728162.1, forward strand.
TCTCTTAACCATAATATGTAGGATGAGAAAAAGCTTGCATGAAACCCTTAGAGGATAAGCAGTGCTTAATGAGCATGTTTGTTGATAGGAGGATTGATACTTCTAAGGATAAGTGATCTATGAAGTATAATCCATTAGTGATCAGATCATCGAGGGTGACCTGATGGCCAGATGATAAATAGAGGACAATTATATGATATTTGTATATGGGGTAGAATTAGTCCCTACACCCATTAGAGAGAACATGATCATAGATTAACACACCTCTATATGGTAAGTACATCCAGGCGAGACCAATAAATATCATGTCTTTATACTTCAGTTCTGGTGGCCATGGATGAAGAGGGACATTGCTGGTTTTGTATCTGGATTTTTTACCTATCATAAGGTCAAGGACGAACACCAACGACCTGTTGTTTTTCTTCAGTGACATCTTTTACCCTTTTAGAACTTTGAGAATGTTATGATGTACTTTTTGATAGGGTTTACCAGGACCCCAAAGAGTTTATATGTATTCTAGGTGATTTTCAATTCGATAAAAATTACCTCTCACTTTTTACCTATCAAAGAGACACACTCAGTAGAGCAATTGGGAAAGCTCTATGTCTTAGTTATTGTACACCATCATGGGGTTTATTTGAAAAAAATATCATAAATTGACACATTTTTATATTGTGATTTAGTCAGTTCTTGTTGAAATCCCAAGGGAATCATATGATATTATTCATGGAATACCATCCTCAAATAGAAGGTTGGTCTAAGCAAACTAAAAAAAATTGGATGATATGCTTCCAGCGTGAATCCTAAGTGTTGGAAGTGCATGGGATGATCACTTATATTTGGATTAGTTTCAATAAAATTATAGTTACCATGATTCAATTTAGATGAAACCTGATAAAGCTCTTAACACGAGGTTGTGTTTGTCCCCATTCTGTTGGAATGAGGTAGGTGAGGGAGCAGTTGTTGGCCACAACATGGTTCAGAAGACCTCTGAGTAAAATTTATTTTGAAGAGTTTTATAACTTCTCATAGTAAGAAGATATCATATATATAATATAGTAGGAGACCTTTTTATTCTTTTGTGGGTGATCATATTTTTGTGAGACTGACTCCATAGTTAGGTCACCAATGTCTGAGGATTCAAGGAAAGATTCCACTATAGTTTGTGGGATCTTTATTGATCACTAAATGTGTTGGGACCGTGGTATATCATCTGGACCTTCCTCTTCATTATGTAGGTATTCATGAAGTGTTTCATTTGTCGTATATTAAGAGGTACATGTCTAATCCTACATATGTTATCATCTGTAAAGATATGTATTTTTATTCAGATTCATCTTATGGGGAGCATCCTAGGTCGATTAAACATCCTAGTGAGAAATTCATATTCTAGTTGATGTTACAACTTTTCTGGATTTGGTGGAATCATGAACATATCAAAGAAGAAATTTGCGAGTGTGAGCCCAATTTTTTAGGTCAGTGTCCTGAGTTGATTGAGAAAGACTGATAGAGTTACTTCTTAGGGACGATAAGTTGATAGAAGGGGAGAATTCTAATAATCTCAATTTTTAATGATAATTATAATCTTTATTAATAATTTATGAACTTTTTATGTGAAAATTTAATTTTTTTAATAAAAATAACCTTATATGTTATTTATTTCTAAGTGACTTCATGTATGGGTTAAATTCATGTCAGCAATTTGGAATATTTTATTGAATATTTTCAAAGTTATGTGCTAGGTTAGTGTGAGATTTTGAGGCCTGAAGAGTCTGAGTAATGATATTATAAAAATATTAAATATATTTAATTGCGTGTACATGATTCTTATGAAATAATGGAATATCTAGAAAATAGTGTCTCATATGGGAAATTCTATATTCTCGTTAAGTTTAGAATGTGGGATTTACTATAGGTGAAACATAAAATTTGCGTGCATCAGGTGTTTGGTTAAATCACACATAAGATTAATTTATTTAATATTTTTTACTATAATTTTTTATGAACAAAAATTAATTATCTCTAGAATGGTGTCTCATATGATAAATCCAAGGTTTTCATTAGTTTTGGAAAGTGGTTTTTACCCCAGGCACGACATAATCTTTGCATGCATTAAGTGTTTGGTTACATTGAACATGTAATTTTTTCCCTTAATTATTTTATTATTATTTATTTAATTTTTATTATTATTTTATCCCCTCATCTTCATCCTCATGCCACAAACCCCTCTAATTCCATGATTTCACATGGAATGGATCCCAAATGCTTAGAATCACTCGGGTTTTGACCAATTAAAGATTGTAATGTCATAGTGGGGTGAAGATAAATAATATGTATTCAATTATAGGATTAAACATGAATTAAATGGGGTTGTCGATATGGGGGTTTATGATTTTCATACAAGGATCTAAAGAGCCAAATTGTCTCGTCATTGGTGTGGTTTGATTCTATTGAGTTTGTATGGCCTTAGAAAATACATAAGGTGTGATTGGTGAACCTCTAATGATCTATTTTTTGGTTTGTTACCCGGTTCAAGGGGAGTGAGTCATCTTCTTCCATCCGTAGTGCATGTGTGGTTTTTATGTTTGTTTTTTATTTTATTTTTTTTAATTATTTTATTTTTTTCTAGATCTTCTATATATCACAATTATTGGAAAAAAATTTTTTAATAAAAGAATGATAAAAACCATAATTATTGATGGATAATTTCACCAAATTAGCAAGGGATAAGAAATAAAGATTATTAAATTATAATTCCACAAGATTATCAAATGATAATATTCAAAAGAAAAGAAATCATATTGTCAATGGATAAATAATTTAAATTTTATCTAAATAATTTTTTTTGAAATTATCAAAGGATAATTATGAAGAATTATCAAATGATAATTTCATCAATTTACTGAATTGTAATTATAATAAATTATCAAATGGTAATTATATTGATTTATCAAGGATAATTTAAAAAAATAACATAATAAAGTTATAGAATGATAATTTATAATAATTTATTAAAAGATATTATAAAAGGATAAATTATAATAAATTATCAAAAGATAATTATTAAATGATAATTTATAAAAAAAATATCAATAGATAATTATAAAAGGGTAATTTATAATAAAATATAAAAAGATAGTTATAAGGGGATAATTTATACGAAATTATAAAGAGGTTATTATAAATGGTTAATTTATAATAAATTATAAAAATTTAATGTCAGAAATTTTATTTATAATAAATTATCAAGAGACAATTATAAAAAGATAATTTATAATAAAAATTATCAAGAGATAATTATAAAAGGATAATTTATAAAAAATCGTCAAATGATAATTATATAAGGATAAATTATAATACATTTTCAATAGATAATTATAAAAGGGTAATTTATAATAAATTATCAAGTGATCATTTTAAAAGGATGATTTATAATAAATTTTATAAAGACAATTATACTTGAAGGGAAAACAATTATCACTTGTGTTGGCCTAAACCAATAATTCAGAAATTATCTAGGAGAGAGAATGTATCAATGCATGTAAAATTTTATTTCTTATTAAAATAAAATATATTGTTTTAGTTAAAATATCACTTGATGAACCGTGAGCTTTGACATTTCAACAACTATGATAATAAGGCCCACGATGAGGTGTTCATGATTGTTGAGTTTTCCACTCCAGCCTTCAAAACACACTGGGTGGTTTATACTTATCATTGATCCCATCTTATTTGAGTTAGGAAGTTCTTTACCTTCTTAGAGTTTCGTTGAATATGTTTCCAAGGTATGAATATTATATTGGCATATTTGATACCCATTGTTGATTTGTGATCACATGTGGGTGTGTGTGTCTGTGTGTAGCATGTTACACTGTATGACTTACTTCCATAAGAATTGTTGAGATAGCTAGATTCCATGATGATGTTTGATTCACAATTTCGATATATGATGATGTCATATTCTCTCATGACATGTGATATTGATATTATCACGTCATTCCTTCTCATGTTTTTCTCCTTTGGTTTATTGGTGTGGTGTTTATGTGATAGGGGAATGCCATGCTCTGATTAATCCTTGAGGGGTGCATGCATGGAGTGTGGCAAAGAATAAGGTGTTCCTTGATATACTTGAAAACTTGTCTCTACTCTATTCCTTGTCGATTCCAAATAGATGGCTGACAGTTCATGCATTATGGATTCTATGGGTTACATGATGCCTTATGGTGTCTTTGTGGATTCCGAGTATTACCCAATGCCTTATATATTATAGGTAGGTTACTGATTTGATGCCTTGTGTATTTTGAGTTCCACATAAATAGACTTGTGAGTGTTTTTGATCACTACCAACATATTATACATTTTCCGACATGGAACCAAAGGGCTTGTGACCGGGTGTTTATGGTGGCATGGTTAGTGCATGACAGCTCGGTTTTGGATTATATGATTATGCTTGTTACACATTGATTTTTATTATGGATGAAATTGTTATATTGGAGAATTTCGGTTAAGGATGCATTGGGGGTGTCCTAGTGAGTCTTGTACTTACACCCTACTGAAGCATTTCAGTGCACCTGTAGATTACATGGGGGATCTGATGAAGGGAAATGGAAAAGCGGTGGGATGTTGATCTGAGGAGCGTGGAGCTAGTGGGGACTTGGATGGACACTGGAAAGACCTATAGTTATATTTTTATATACATTCACATTTACCATGGTTGGATTACCACCTTGGGAGATACTTTATTATATGATATTTATTCCATCTTTATAATTATCCATGATTACTCTGACTATTTATTGTTATTATTGTTTATTTATTATTATGATATGAGTTGATACAAAGGGTATAATGTACCCACTATCAGACTTAGACCATAACTTATAGTCGGAATCCTCTTACATATGGGGAGGCATGCCTGAGGTCATGTTCCACTTTGTCCACTACAATAAATAGAGGTATTAGAAGCAGTTTGTTTCCAACCAGTGGCAGTTTAAAACGTCGGTAAATAGGTTAGCTGCAATTATGAAAACCACCACATAATTCACAGTCGACAATCATATAATATTAGTTAGTATTTTTGGGTGTGGTTATTTTTATATGTCGATTTTCAAAGATTTAGTGGTGGTTTTAATTTTTTTAGTCAAAGTTTCTAAAAAAATAAACTGAACATAAAATAGATAAAATGAACCTAATCGTCGCTATATAAATTCATGGCAGTTATATTTGGTGTCGATTAATATTAATTTCCACTAATTAAAACAATAATAAATATATTTAATAAAATATATAAATATAAAAACCCTGACATTAAATAAACCAAAACATAAATGCATAATATACCCATCACACATTCACCTTCATGTATCCACAATCATATATACATACAACCTCATCAGTCACCATAACCTCAATCACTATATCCTAAGTCACTCAGAACCATAGTCAACACATACCTCAGTAATCAATATATACATATAAAATATATCCAACAATATCATCCCATGGTCAATATACGTTCATCCAAAGAAAATACGATCATTTTTATCCAACCTTATTTTTTATTGCACAAGATGTACTCAATCATCTCATCAATAGGGGTATCCTTAGGGGAGAGGTGTTTCCTTTCCATTGCTCGAATCGTATGAGTACCATCTCCCATCTAATGTTTTCATATGACACAATTATTTTTGATAATGCCAACAAGAAATCAGTTCAGGGAATCAACAAAGTCATTAATGAATACCTTATGTGGAGCGGACAGATTATCAAAAGATCCAAAAGTGACATTTATCTTTCCAATAGATGCTCAGACAGAGAGTCTTCCATGATTATGCCAAGGGGAGGCCCCTTTTCCCTTTGGTCGATAATTCAGCCCCATCTCGCACTCCTCCAAAATCATACCTTCTAGATTATAGCAAGAGGGTATATCTCTTATTGGCACCATAATTAGGCGTGTTCGAGGCTCAGCTTTCTGGGCTGTCCGGTTCCGTGCACCCAACTTTCATCAATGCATCATTGGAGAAGAAACAGTGGAAATTATTTGATCTAATCGAATTGAATAATGATCCAGATTTGTGTGTTTTTACTGCATTTTCTTCAGAGGGCTTCATGGTGAATGATTTCAGGAGAGTGTCGCTGGTTCTCGGGATTTGTGATAGATGGGAAGATGCGCTATGGTGTAAAGAGGCCCCAGAAAAGTATAATTTTCTCTTGTGGCATATCCAGAACCGGGAATTGCCAACTGAGGAAAATATTTAAAATCTTGGCATCCCCATGTGTCCATATGTCAGTGCTATAGAAATCGAAGGGAGGATAACATTGATCACCTGTTCTTTGAAGGGGGAGTGGGTGCGCGTAGTCTAGACATAGCTCTGGGTATTCTCAGTCATTACTGGATAGCTCAAGAAAGGTGCTAGTTTTCTAGATAGACTGTTCTGTTGGGTCGGAAATAGATTGGTTTCAAATATAACCCCAGTTGCGATAACAAAAATTTGTGAGAATCACCAATGTAAACGAAGTGCCAAACCGAACAGTAGAATAACAAATGTGGACACAAATTTTAACATGGAAAAACCCTCCTTTCAAAGGATTAAAAAAACCATTGGGCAACTTCGAGAAAATTCACTATGAATCAGAGAGTAAAAAAATCAATGTTAAACCCGAAACTTGAATCGCAAATACAGCATAAAAACATGTGTGAAAAACCATTCCATTATATTCCTTCGTCGCCTCTATGATAATAGTCCATGACAATACGTCACCCTTCAGAGATCAAAATTGAAATTGCGGCGTCATTGCAACACCTCGTTGCTCAACCTGATTTGCCGCTTTTTGCTGCTTCCCACACCATAGAAAACAGTTACCCAATTATCTGCTCTCCTTGGGTTTTCGCGCACCACCAATTGTCACATTCCTTGATTCGCTGCTTCCCCTTTAATAGGCTCCCATATTCCACATATCTTGATTGAAAAGGAAATCTGAAAATATCTCAAAAAGATATCATGAGATATTACCTGAATCTCATGATGGCAGATACACAGTGGAAGAATCATGAATTTCCAAAAAAAATATATCTTCAAATCTAAAAGATACATCATATCTAAAATAATGGAAACACCCATGTGTGGGATGAACCCCAACAATCTCCCCCTTCATCCCATCGAAGAAGGAGATCGCATCCAACAAACACAGTTTGAAAGAAAAACGGTTGGTATCACACCAACCTCCATCCTCTGTCGAAAATATGACATCCCTCTTTTTCATCTCTGACAGAAACCTGAAAGCTCCACCTGCAAAAGAAATCCAAATGCCGAAGTCTTCATCATACTTATGTCTGTACCACTAATAGCAGAATCAACAATATCTAGCTCCCCCATAACTATGATCGCCACATAATATAGAGCACATGCATGAATTACTTTCTCCCTCTGCTCAACATCCTTCGGGCAGTCAAAAACATTCAACGCATCACCTCGATCTTTGATTTCCATTCTTTCTTCAATAGTGGCACTCTATGAATAAAAAGAATTAGGTGTAAGATCTGAAACAACTGCCATCACAAGCTTCGGATTCCAAACCTTATTCAACATAGTCGACAATCTTCGACTCATGCACGATGATCGCCACTGCCACAAATTTGACAAAGTCCTCTTCGCAACTGGATTTTTCACATCACTGCATGACTTTAAATCAATCTTGTAAAGCATGTCATCTATTTTTTCACGCGCATAAACCATCGATCCTCTGGACAAAGTCCATCTTCCACCGCTAAATGAACTCCTGAATCCATTAGTATCAAGAGCACTAGCAGAAAACAAATTATGGCGAATACCTGGCACATGTCGCACATCTTTCAATGTCAGTGAATAACTTGCATTCGTAGTGATACAAATATCACCAACACCAATGACATCATCAGAATATCCATTTCTCATCATCAATCTACCAAAGTCACCTTCTTCATATGAAGAAAATAATCCCTTCTTTTGTGAAATATGGTATGATGCTGCTGAATCAACCACCCATTCGGTGTACAAATCTGACCTGCGACAATCAATGCCAACTGAAAGTAAATCACCCTCACCATGAACAAGACTTCGCTGATATCCTCAAAATCAATTTTGTTCACCTTCTTTTCCTTCTTAAGATTTTTCAATTCATAGCAGCGTCTCTGCACATGACCCTCCTTGTAACAAAAGCAGCACTTGACCTTTCTTCATGTCTTTGACCGACCTCTCTTACTACCGCATCCATCTGCCACAGCCAGAGTACCACTATAACCTGATGATTCACCATCATTGGTCTTTTGTCATGTCTCTTTCATCAACAATGATGTAATAACATCATCCAACTTCAGTGTATCCTTCCCGAACAACAGTGTGGTGACGAGATTATCATATGAATCAGGAAACGAACCCAAAAAAAGCAAATCCTTGTCTTCTTCTTCCATTTCAACAGGTACCATGTTACCTTTATCATCAATATTGACCACCACCAAGGATAGGTCCGTCAAAAGTTTAGGGAACTCGTCCAGATGGTTACCTAAATCTCTATTCTCTAGCATTCACAAACGATACAACCGTTTCTTCAAATATAAACGATCTGTGAGGGATTTTGATTTATACCTGCTTTCAAGCATCACCCAGATCTCCTCTGGATCTGCCATATTCATCACTTCCCACAGTGTATTATCACCCAAATACATCTGAATCGTGCTTGTTGCCAACTCTTGCATATCCTTCCAATCTTCATCACTCATCGTCTCTGGATTCTCTGATTTTTTCTTCAATGCCTTCGATGTCTTCTCACGTACCAAAATATTTTTAACTCCTTGCTGTCAAAGTGTAAAAGCATTTTTCCCGTTGAACAGTTCAATGTTAGAAGAAATATCATGGAGTGAATCCCCCATATTAATCAGTAGAAATACACTGATAACCTCCTACGATACCAAATGTTGGGTCAGAAACAGATTGGTTTCAAATATAATCTTAGTTGCGACAACAATTTTTTCTGAGAATCACCAATGTAAACGAAGCACCAAACCAAACAGCAGAATAAAAAATGTGGACACAAATTTTAACATGAAAAAAACCCTCCTTTTGAAGGATTAAAAAAACCACGGGGCAACTCCAATAAAATTCACTATGAATCAGAGAGTACAAAAATCTAAGTTAAACCCGAAACTTGAATCGCAAATACAGCATAAAAACTGGTGTGAAAAACCACACCCTAATATTCCTTCATCACCTATTTGATAATAGTCTGTGATAATATGTCACCCTTTGGGGATCAATATCAAACTTTCGGCGTCGTTGCAGCAGCTCATTTCACAACCTGATTTTCCGCTGCTCACTGCTGCCCACACCCTAGAAAACAGTTACCCATGTATATACTCTCCTTGGGTTTTCGCGCACCACTAATTATCACATTACTTGATTCACTACTTCCACTTTAATAGGTTCCCATATGCCACATATCTGGATTGAAAAGGAAATTTGAAAATATCTCAAAATGATATCATGAGATATTACCTGAATCTCATGCTGGCAGATACACAGTGGAAGAATCATGATTTTCCGAAAATATATATCATCAAATCTAAAAGATACATCATATCTAAAATAGTGGAAACACCCATGTGTGGGCTTCGTCACCTCTCTGATAATAGTCTGTGAAAATACGTCAACTGTCGGAGATCAAAATCATACGTGCGGTGTCGTTGCAGGATCCTAGGAGCAGGTTCTTAGAAGCAGGTGCTGAAGGAAAATAAAAGAAGGCCAGAGCTATGATTCTTCTAGAAGGAACCTGGAACATATGGCAGAGGGAATAAATCTTTTGCAGAGTGAACCACATGATTTTCATTAATTTCGTCCTCCCTAATTCTTGGTGCCTCTCTTCACTAGTGGTGGTTTTTGTATTTTTTGGACTCATTTCATGGAAATAAAATATGATGTTAGTAGTATAATTATAGTAGAATCATTGATAAAAGTTAAGGATAACAGAGAAACTAAGAATAATCATGACTGCCTTCTGAAGAATGTCGTCGATCAAAATAGTCAACCTCCTGCCTATTTCTAGCATCTGTCACATACAAAAAAAACCAAATAACTTATGAAATGAAATGTTAAATAGATTAGACATAGAATATGTTCAGACAGTTGAAAGTAAATTTTTTTATTTTTTAATCAAGAAGAAGAAATTATTTCATAAAAAACAATATACAATGAAAAAACATTTAAAAAATAAACATGACTATTTAGGATGTGATTCATTACTTGAAACTGAAAGGGAATAAGTGTTTAATAATATAATTAATTTTTTAAATCAATGTGCGATGTGCTTGAAATTTACATAATAAAAAAATTAATGAATTTAATATGGAAGCATGTCCTATATTTAAAAAATAATTAACTTGTGTTTTCACCATGATTTCATGCCAATATGAGGTTGTTTTCTACGATTTTGACATTTACACACATGTTTAAGTGTTTTAAGACACTAAAAATGAGTTTACACATTTCCCAAGAAAATACTAACATCGAATGATGTTCCATCGGTTAATAATTTTAAAAAATATATCTATGGGGATGATCCTCTGAATTAATGGGAATCTGTTATCATTTTTTCGGTTTTGACTCCCCGATACATGTTTTTAAATTCCTTGGTTCCATTAAAATTGTTTACTCAGTCATTTCGACCACACCACAAGTCAGATTGACATGTTAGGTGTGTGTTCATGCCAAAAATAAGACAACTGTTTGTTTCTGATGATTTCACATTAATATGAGGTAATTTTCTATGTCTTTGATCGTTAAAGACCTTTTTTATTGTTTTAAAAGACAAAAAATGCATTTACAGGAATCTTCGGAAACCGTAACTCTAAATTTTTTGTCATCGGTTCCTATATTTCAAAAATAAATCTACTTCCATTTTCCACTGATTTCATGGTAATCCAATGTCATTTTCAATGTTTTAACCCCCCCCCCTCAATACAAATTTTCAAAGGATTTGGTACCTTTAAAAACTATTAATCTAGTTATTTCAAACAAAACATAGTTTAGATTGACATTTCATGTGTGCGTACATGTAAATAATAAGAAAATAGTGGTTTTCCAATGATTTAATGTCAATATGGGGTCATTTTATATGGTTTTGATCATTATACACTCGTTTTAGTGTATAAAACACTAGAAATTTCTTTTATGGTGTCTCAGGAAAACCGTAACTCAAAATGAAATATTGTTGGTCATTAAATTTTTGAAATAAATCTACAATCATTGAACATTGATTTCCTGGAAATCTGACATTGTTTTCTTTGTTTTGACCCCCTGATACAAATTTTTAAATGCTTTGGTACCTTTAAAAACTATTTACTTATTCATTTCGACCACAACTCACATAGGATTGATGTCTTGTGTGGGTACACATCAAAAATAAGACTGTAGTTATTTTACCATGATTGTATGTCAATCTAAAGTCATTTTCTATGGTTTTGACTGTTGCATACACATTTTTGTGTTTTAAAACCATAAAAATGTATTTATGTGTATCCTATGAAAAATGTAACTTTTAATGATGTGTCTTCAATTCGTACATTTCAAAAATAAATCTATGATTTTTCCCTTTGATTTCATGGAATTCCAACATCATTTTCCTATTTTTGACCCCCCCCCAATGCATGTTTTTAAAGGATTTGGTAACGTTAAAATTTGTTTACTGAGTCATTACGCCAACATTACACAAAATATTAAGATTTTTTGTTTGTTTAAAGTTCAAAAGTAAAAAATAAAAGTGGTTTCCCCAAGATTTCATGTCAATATGAGGTATTTTAGTATATTTTTAACCTCTATATGCACAATATAGTGTTTTAAAATCCTAAAAAGCCTTTACAAGCATCCCAGAAAAACCATAACTTGGAATTATGTGCCACCAATTCCCATATTTCAAAAATAAATTTATTTTAATTTTCCTCTGATTTCAATAAATATGTCTTTTTTTACCTGATATCGACCTCCAAATACATGTCTTTAATTGATTTGGTAATTTTAAAAAATGTTTACCGAGTCATTCCAACCACATTGCACATAATATTAATTTTTTGTATGCATGTACACATAAAAAATAATACAAAAGTTTTTGTCCCATGATTTCACATCAATATGTGGTAGTTGATATTTTTTTACCGTTACATGCATGTTTTAGTGTTTTAAAACACTAAAAACACGTTTACGTGCATCCCGGGAAATATAAAGACCCGGAATTTCCATGGAATTTTTTTCATAAATACATGGAATTCTTACGAGTCTGCAAAATTTGACGGCGCGTGATTCTGAGGCCCGGTGCTCTCGAAATCAATTCATGAAGTTTTGTTTCGGTACATTTAGTAAACGTACGAATGGGTTTTTATAACTTATGAATTTGTTCTCGGAATTGAAATCTGAGGGCACTGTTGAACTCGCAACGCCGATATTTGCTTAATAAGACTTTCACCTCGATGGAAGTTGGTCGAGAATATAAGTTAGTTTTTGGGTTTTTAGTGAATGAATTAAATAAAAATATACTTGTGTAAAATTTATTTTTATTAGTTGGTTAAAACCTCCATGTGAAGGTTGGAGGTGGGGACCACCACACCTTAACCTCCCATGAGAGGTTATGGAGGTGGGTCCCACCCGAGGTCTAAACCTCATCTTCTTGATTATTGTGGTGCGGACCACCCAGGGTTAAACCCCTCGAAATTCCCATTAATTGGGAGAATCCTCTCAACTCCAAATTAATGTAGTGGTTGTTTTCTTTTATGTGTCATGTTCTTCTTTTCTTTCAAAATGAAGAATGAGGATATGTTCCCTTTTTGCGGGTGAGTTGTTGTTCATCGTTCTCCTACCTTGATTAACCGATTGCCATCACCCTAAACGCGGAGGGTGCATTCCAAACTAACAAGGCCTGACACCCACCGTCAATCACTTTTGTGAAGTACTTTAGTATGGTGACAAAACGACGAGGCGACGAAGGTGGCGACGACAAAGGTCGCGCTACCTATGGCCTCCATGACCCACACTTCCCCCGTGATGTTCTACACCGCCTTCAGCTGGACCAGCCTCGTCTGACCCCCACCACCCGCACCGCTCACCGAGCCGATCCGCTGCCCCACCGGCCTATACCATCAGGCTCCCGGCCACTGCCGGCCTCCCGTGCGCCCCGACCGAAACCTCACTGGTCTGCCCCGGCCCTGCCTCCCGACCGGTCACTGGCTCACATCCTGGCATGCCCGGCCGCCTCCCTGCCACCAGCTGGCCTGTCCTCCGGCATGCCCAGCTGCCTTTCGACCTGCCCGACCACCTCTCAGCTGTGCCGACCACTCGACTGAACCAGCGCCCTGGCCACACCGGTCTCCTGAGCTGGACCGCGGCCCCCTCGCGTCGCCCTTGTCAAACCGGCCTCGGCCAAGCCACGTCGGGACGTGTACTCACGACGCTCTTGGCCGAACCTGGCTCTTTCTCAGGCCAGACCACCCTCACATCCTACTGGGTTGGGACCTCCGGGCTGAGCCAAGCCCAACGGGCCAGGCCAGACCCCTCTTTTTAGGACAGGTCAACCCAAACCGGGTCATCCCAGACTAAGTCGGGCCAGGTCGGTCTGACCAGGTTGGGCCAGCCCCAGGCCCACTGCGACCCTTTACATTCCTTAGGTCATATCTTTGGAACCAGATGTCCATTTTATGAACCATCGACGGAGCTAGAAATCTTGGAGCATAACGGTCCATTTGTGTATACCCCACTGGTGTTTGGGGTATAATTGAGATACGGTCAGGCTGGATCGTGCATGAATCCAACCGGACCTCCGAGACTAAAATCATAATAACTCACGGACCGAACGTCTAATTGACGTTCCGTATGTTGCGTTGAGACCCCTATGACGTGGCAGACCTTCAGGATACTTCTTCATGGGAATTCGTGGCAGTTGATGTATCAACACTTGGATTCAGGAGTAGACCCTCCCAGAATCAAGCGTGTTTGTGAGGAAACCCTGTGGCTGGATTTTTTTAGATTTCTGTTCCTGGATCCTGTGTGGGTTCGACAAAATAGTTGTTCATGGATCTTGTGTGGGTTAGACAACTCTGACTATTGTTCCTAGATCTTGTGTGGGTTCAACAGTTCTGATTTCTATTCCTAGATCCTGTGTGGGTTCGACAGAATTATTGTTCTTGAATCCAGTGTGGGTTCGACAATTCTGACATCTGTATCTGGATCCTGTGTTGGTTCAAAATAATAGATGACTTAGTGGCTACATCTAAGCATATCAAACTCTCTTTACAAGATTTGTATACCTGTGTGAGCTGAGTCAGGAACTTTTGTGTTTTCTTCATAATTGAGATGGATTACTTGATAACTTTGGTATATGTATGGGCATATACCTAAGTGGGGTTATCTGTTGATTTCATACTTTGTGATTTATCCTTTATGGATTTTTTGAGACCTTGAGGGTCCTGGGGTCCCTACTAAGTATCATTATACTCACCCCTACACGGGTTATGCCCACACCTTGTTGTGCTGAATGCAGATGATGGACAATGCTGACTGATTCTGAGAGCACCAGGACTAGACAGTACCCGAAGTTGGACCGTACAACGTGATGCTACATGGAGGAGATGGATAGACCTGGAGTACTGAGGATGCGATATTTACCTACCCATTAGGTAGAAACCTGGGAGGACGACCCAGTGGTATCTTTAATTTTCTTCAGTTGTACTTTTCATTTCCTTGTACTTTACATTTGGGCTTGTATTTCCATCCCCCTGTTTACTTTCAGTACACTTTGTTATACAGTTTTACTTAGTGTTTTGCTTCCATCATGTACACTATTGTGTGCGTTTTCAGGTTATAAAGGCAATTCCATTCCAGTTTTAGGGATTTACGCCTTTGGTGCTAGTCGCCAGCCCCTAGCCTATAGAAGGCGGCCTTGGGGTAGTCACAACATAGGCCCCAGAGGACGGGTCATGACAAATTGGTATCAGAGGAGTTAGTTATACTATAAAACTTTGGACTCTGATCTTTTCTGTGAACCAATAGTGTTAAGGGTACTGAGTGTGGTTTTTCAGTTCAGGGAGTCTAGTGTTTGTACGGCGTCCGACATATCCATACCCCAGGACCCTTACTTCTGATTTATGACACGGTGCACAAAAACACTAATTTCCTGTGTGTTTCAAGAGTTTTCTTTATGATAACTTGAGTAAGATCATCAGGTATAACATGTTGATTGTGGCGCACCTACTTCTTTTCAGGATGCCTCCACATAGACAGCCAGCCAGGGTTCCAGGCGTTGTACGATATGGAAGCTCACTAAGTGACGAGGCCTCGGTGTAGGTTCCTATCACAGTGGAGGCACCATCGGTACCACTACCCGTTGGGAAACTAATTCCACCATCCCCAACAGTAGATGATGCACGCTACTTGAGTGTGTTGCATGAGTTACATCATCAGAGGCCTCCTAGGTCCAAGAGAGAGACGGACCCGCAAGTAGCTGAGGATTTTCTGGAGGCTGTGGTGAGAGTCTTCAGACTGGTAGGGACACCATCCAACCTTATGGTGATCATTTTTTCGAGTCTCCTTCAAGCAGTAGCAGGAATATGGTGTAGCCTGATTCTCCAGGTGCATGACTAGACGACAATACTTTGGGTAGACTTCGAGAGCCTGTTTCGGATGGATATTGTCCTAGCCACACTACGTGCAGTATGGATACAGGAGATACTTCACCTATAACAGGGCAGCATGATGGTGGCACGGTACTCATCAAGGTTCACTGACCTCTCACACTACTCCACAGATATGGTATGGGACCCATTATTCTGGGCCCGGACCTTCGAGTCAAGGCTCAGGCAAGAGATCGAGGCTTTAATGATCTTCCTCAGCATTCTTACATAGGAAGGGGTGTTGGAGGGAGCCTTATTATTGGAGAGTTTCTTTGCTGAGCAGTCACCAGCAGCGAGACCCATCACCATATGTCATGTAGTAGAGTCTTCTACATCTGGAAGCAGACATATTTCCTAGAGGTCCAAGAGGAACAAGCTATTCGGTGGACAACCTCAGGACATAGGTTTAGTTGTGCGAGTCACACGAGACAGAGCTATTCATTCAAGGAATAGGTAGTCTTTCACATGTAGCGAGCAGGGTCACATGGCTCGTGACTATCTGACCCACCATTCGGATGATCAGTAGACAGTTGAGGGCCCTCCCAGGCAGAGGCAGAGGTTAAATCGAGTCGATCCGTTGGGCGCATGTGGATGTGGCAGAGGAGTTGGTCATATAGATGGTGGTGGACGACGTTACGAGGTGTTACCACCACCACCACCACCAGGAGGTCCACCCCGACTTTAGGGAGTAGGTGGGAAAGGGAGAGCTCAGATCCAGGCAGCTGAGGCCTATGATGATGGCACTCCGAAAATTATTCGATGTACGATCTTTGTATACTCCACCTTATCTGCAGTTCTTATAGACACAGGTGTCAGTCACACTTTCATTGCCACTAACCTCATTTGGAGCTCGGAGATTCCAACGAAGTTGTTGGCTCGATCCTTCTGGATAGAGACTCCTACGGGAGAAAAATCGATGATTACGCACTGGTGCCGGCAGTGTGAGCTTACTCTTGGAGGTGAGAGCTTCGGCTGGAATCTCCTAGTAGCGGCATCGAGGCCTTACAAAGTCATCTTGGGTATTGACTGGTTATCTATAGTCCATGATCAGATTGACTATATTAGGCACAAATTGCGGTGTGTTTGTACGGATGGGACTAGTTTTACCTTCACCAGCGAGAAGGGTGTCTTTACAGCATAGGACGGACTTACTCGGAGGAGGGTGTAGCCGATCAATCATCAGTTCACCTTCCTTACCCTTGGAGCAATTTATGTGGAGAGTCCGAGCTATCCTATAGTGGTTGACCAATACACGTATGTTTTCCCTGATGATGTCCCAGGTCTAACTCCTCGCAAAGAGGTGGACTTATACATTTATTTGTACCTTGGGACGGCACTGATATCTACACCAACGTATCTGATGGCTCCCGTAGAGCATTGCGAGCTGCGGGTACATCTAGAGGACTTGTAGGGGAAGGGATTCATCCGGCCTTGTGTTTCTCCCTGGGCAGCCCCGATTATGTTCGCTCAGAAGGAAGATGGGAGCTTTAGGCTTTGTGTTGACTATCGTTTCCTAAACTAGGTGACCGTGACGAATAAGTACCCACTTCCGAGGATTGACGACCTCTTTGATCAGATAAAGGGAGAATGGTGGTTCTCGGAGATAGTCCTCAGATCAGGCTATCAACAACTCAGAGTTTGAGATGATGATGTGTAGAAGACGGCCTTCAGATGATGGTACGACCAATATGAGTTCTTTGTTATGCCATTCGTCGTAACCAACACTCCAGTAGTATTCATGGGACTCATGAACATGATTTTCCAGCAATATCTCGATCACTTTGTCGTAGTCTTCATCAACGGCATTCTGATCTACTCGACTACTGAGGAGGAGCATGCCTACAATTTGCAGGTAGTACTGGACACACTCCGAGATCACGAGCTTTATGGTAAGCTCTTGAAGTCCTAGTTCTGGATCTGAGAGGTTTACTTTTTTGTACATGTCATCACGGATGCTGGAGTAGTAGTAAATCCAGCGATGATTGAGGCGGTACTTGCTTGGGAGCCACCCAGGAGTGTGATGGAGGTATGGAGTTTTCTGGGTTTGGCTGGATACTACTGGAGATTCGTATCATACGTCTATAGAGTTTCAACATCACAATCATCCTATAAGAAGAATGGGAAACCCTTTGTGTGGTCGGAGAGATGCTAGCAGAGATTTCAGGAGCTGAGGCAGAGGTTGACTAGTGCCCCCATCTTGAGGCTTCTAGAGGAACACATTGGGTACGTTGTCTACTACGACGCATCAGGGACCGGACTCGGATGTGTCTTGATGAAGGAGTGAGCAGTGATCGCTTATGGTTCACAACTGCTGAGACAACATGAGCATAACTATGCTACCCATGACCTAGAGTTAGCAGTAGTGGTCTTCGCCTTGAAGATGTGGCAGCACTATCTGATTGCAAGTCATTAAATACTCCCAGGAAATACACCAAAAATTTGAACATGCATGATGAAATTGGATCTGTTTCCACTAGTCTAGAGGTCCAACTCCCATTCCTTAGTACTTCATTTATGGATGATCCATGTTCAGGGAAAGGTGGCGGTGGTGAGTGTACTCCTAAGACAAGTATTATTTTTTAGGGATTTTAGGATTCTTCTTCTCATCATGCTGATATGGTTTCAAGATCAATTGAGGGTGTCATATCTAGGGACAAGAAGGAATAAGAAAAAAATACCCTAGAGTCATGGTTTGGAGAGGCAGATGGCATGCCTTCTATTCCCACTTCATGTACCATCACTGATTCCAGATATGAAGAAATGAGATTTGTTGCTCTGGAGGGAAAAATAGGGAAGAATGAGGGTGCCACTACATTGAATTTAATTGTTATGTTGGATTCCAGTAATAATCCATAATTTGACACATTTTATCTTGATATCCTTGAGATGAATGGCATTGAAAATAAAATGAGGTTGAAGGAAGGCTTCCTGTAGTTTTTTTTAAATGGATATGTCAATTTTTATCCCTCTCTGGTGAATGTACTTGTTGTAAATGAAGAGATCAAGGTGGTGTCTACTTCTCATTATGGGGTTCCCTTGCTTGGGGACATTGCAATTATTCATGACTTTACTAGAGGTAATCCTATTCTTATTGAGACACTACCTTGGGATGATAATATAGAACAAAATATGATTTATTATATTCAAGAACATCAAGCCTTACTACTAGGGAATGATATAGAGGAAGTCAAGATGTTGACTCTCATAGTGAGTAGGATGGCCTACCAGACCTGGATGATCAAGGTGACAATTTGGAAGCCCGAAAACAATGGAGTAGATGTCGACATCCAAAAGGCTGAGGTAGCTCATGTGGAAGGGGTGTTACACAAAAAAGGTGATTGGGTATGTTTTTTTATTGTTTTTTGGTGGTTCCATGGGTTCCACTTGTTCATCATCCAAGTCCATTGACTCTTTGTATGTTTACTATATTTTTTATTAAATATTTTGGTGCCATGGGTTTTAATCCATGGCTCACATTGTTCATGGTTTAAATATATTTCTAAGTATATAAATAAATATATATTTTTATATATAAATATTAAATTTATTTTCAATTTATTTTCAATTTATCTCTAAATATATTTTATTAATTATATAATTATAATTATTATTATATTTATATGATTATAAATATTTATTAATAAATATAGTTTTTAATTATATAAATATAAATATATTTGTAATTAAATAATTATAAATATATTTATTATATATATTTATTTACATAAATACTTGTATATTTAGAAATATATATTTATAACTACTTATTTAAAATTATTTAAATATATTTATAATTATAAATATATATATATATATTTATTTATTTATTTATTTATACATTGATATTAAAATTATAAATATATTTATTATATATATTTGTATAAATAAATTTATATTTAAAAATATATAATTATAATTATATTTATAAATTTATATTTACAATTCATATAATATTTTTATAATAATATAAATAAGAATATATATATATATTTAATTTATTTGGAAATATATTTTAATAATTATATTATTATAAATAAATTTATATGTATCTAGTTATACATATTTATTTATAAATAAATTTAAAATCTATTTAATAATATAATATATTTGTTAATAATAACATTATTTTTAATAATTATATTTTCTATATTTCTAATTTAATTAATATTTATATGTAATAAGTTGATGGGGAGTGCTGAGATAGAGAGGATCTTGGGCAATTCCTTGTTGTGCAACATTGATTTCTATTGGCTTAGGCTTCAATGGCTTCAACTGTCTACAATCTTGGTGATTCTAAAGGTGGTAATCATAGGATTAATGGATATCTACCTTCTCTGGTAGATTCATGCCTGAATTCCTCATATTACCCAAACCCTATGGATGAGATCAAATCTTGAAAACTGGTATCGTTTTCTCAGACGGTTCTCAATGATTCAATTGATCCATCATTGGCAAGGTCAAAACCAGAGGTAGATACTGAGGCCCCTGATGGAGATCTATTTTCCTGAGATTATGATCATGATTCTAATCCTAGTTTCATTGATGGGATTCTAGAGGAGTAATTTTTGTTCTCTTAGAGGATTAGGAAGAAAGGGGAAACTTAGTTTGTCGAAGAAACCTAGGGAATCATTTCATAGTGAATAAATGAATGTAAGTATTCTCTTATTTCACATATCTCTATGAATAAAATAGGAATAAATGGAATCTCATTTATATTAGGAAGAGTCTTCAAGAAATTTGGGGATTTTATGATTGAAGGATGACCTCTTTGGGAGAGCTTTTTCATATTGTGATCTCCTCTGTGAAACTAAAATCCAAAGTATGAGTACATGGCCTCATCAATATAAAGATTGGATTCCATAAAATCTTGTACTAGAGTCCTTATCTCAATCCACTAATGTTAATAATTTGGTCCCCCAATTATGGATTCGATTTTGGGCATGGGCTTGTTCTTTTGGGACATTAAAGTCTTTTGGATATTGCCTCATCCATTGGTATTCCAATCAAAATAGATAGAGAGACTAAAAGGGATATATATGATAACATTACTTGGTTTTTAGTTGAATTTTATCTTAGCGCCCCTCTAATAAAGATGGTTTTTTTATCTTCCACTGATTTTTGCTTTGAGATTCATGTTGAATATGAGAATGCTCATGATTATTTCAAGGGATGTTGTAATATCGAACATTATAATAAGAATTATTTTTGGAAAATGACTTGTAGAAAGAGTGGAATTAACGTACAACCATATAATAAATGAAAAAAGAAGTATGTGAAGTCATGTGGTGTTAATCCTTAGGGACACACCAATTATAAGGAGGTTGGCTTATAATTTCATTAATTGGGCACAAATGGTCGCCATTAGGGAGTTGTTGGACACATGGATTTGACTTTGCATCATCTAGAAGGAGGTGAACGAATAGTTAACAAACCAAATAATGCTGAAAATGATATATTTTCTCATAATTCCCATGATGAGTTTGGAAAATCCTTGGAATATGAATGGAGGTCTATTAATTCACTTTTATTGGTTCCCTTAGGTAATGTCTAATAGACTAGTTCTGGGATGGCTTCAATCAAGGGAACTATCAGTACTAACTTATAGAAAATTTTGATATCAATTCTGAATATTTCAATGTTGAGGGGTATTTTTAAATAATTAACAAATTTGATAATATTATGCATAGGTGTTATAGGGCCCGATGCTATAGGAAATTCGGACCCAAAGGAAAACACCTTGTGGAATGTTGGTTATTGATAAGATGGATCTTATTCATGGTGGAAAGGATGATAATTGGTTGGAAGAGGTGTAGGGGGATATGAATTTACAGGTGGAGTAAAATAAATTTACATAGATAAATGGAAAATGTGGTTGATGATGATGGATTTAAAAAGGTTTTATCCAAGAAACCCATATGTAATCTGCTAGTTTGAAGAACTAGATAAGAGAATCTTGATATTGAGACACCTATGTGTTCTCATGGAAAAATCAAGGTTCTCTTGGGAACCCCTTCTCAATATTTTGATATTTTAAGAATATCTAGGATTATCTCCCTATACCAAAACAATGTAGGAGGATCCAATCCATTGCAGATTAATCATGTCACTCCTCTTTAGTTGGAGGCTCTATCTGGTCATCATCCAATTATGGGTGATAGAGACATTTCAGAATATGGTTGTTCTTACCCCCCCCCCCCACCTTATTTATATGAGTTTATGAGAGAATTTTATGATAGTATTGGATCATCTACATCTATGGAATGTGATGTGCTGAGGATAAAAAATCTCAACACTATAATTTCGTCAGGGGGATTTAGGCTTGAGAGGTTTCCCAAGGACCTCAATGATGACACTACTTACTAGTTCAACTCACAGGTTGAGAATTTTTACATGAACATGTATCCTTCCCTCTTTGGGTTTTAAAATACCTTTTAGTATTGCAATTTATATCCATCAACATTGCATATTATTTGCAATCCAACCCTATAATGGACATAAGGTACCTATCATCAAAACATGGTACTTTTACCATCATGGACAACGTCACCTCTACATCATCAGATGATGTCAATGAAGTTTTTAAGGTAAAAATTAATGGAGGATTGGTCTAAATACTTGAGGAATATGTCAATATCCTTGAAACATGGATGGTAGAAGGAAATCCAAGAAGTAACAGTTTTCTTCTTTTTTGGGAGGACTACTTTTTTGTTTTTTCTTATTTTTATTTGAGAGGAGAAATGTTATGTCTGACCCCATCCTATTTATTTTCACTTTCACATGTGATTAATAATGTAACACCCCAAGATTTCATAGTGTGTTATTTCTTCAAAATAATTCAATAACTTGCACTACACGCAACACTGAGTTCAATCACACCATGACTTACAAAAAAAAAAGCCATTCAAAAGAGGTTATGAATAGTATTATCTAAATTTTAAACTTTATATAATCCTTATAATTTTAGAATCCATATTATGAGTTTCTTAGATATAATGCAAGAACAAATTAATTTTCAGTATTGCACATTTATCAACTTTTAATAGTGAACCCTTTTTAAATACAATATTTTAAACTTTTTGACTAAATGGGGACATCAAAATTTAGAATGAAACATCCCAAGATTCCACGGTACGCTTTCCTTTGAATAAAACAGTAGCGTGTGTTGTACGCAACGTCGAGTTTTAACACACACCACAACCGATCAAACTAGCCGTTATGAATAGTAATACCTAAATTTTGAAATTATATATATTTTATATTTTGAAATGGACTTCATTTTTGGATTCAGAATATCGAATTTAGCCTAAGGTGAAATTTTGGTACTTTTCGGATACCTTTCATATTTTGATGAATAGTGAAAATTACTAAATTTTAATTAAAAACAACTTTTTTAATCAAAATAATTAATAGTGATAAATTATGAATTTGAGTGGTTTTAAAGTATATTTAGAATATATTTTTACAATTTAATATAATGTTGGTCATTAGACATAATTTTACAATTAAACCGAACATAAACAAATGTCAATCTTTTGATAGTTATTATCTCTTAAAAACACGCTTTTTGTTTTGACAGCGGGAATTAATTTTAAATTAATTTCTGCCACTTCTGTGTTTAGAATTTAGGAAAATGGATTCCATATTTGGAATCAGGATGTTCAAATTGTGTAAATAGGTAACTTTTATTTTTAGACATTTTGAATAATTACTGCGGTAAATATTTTATTTACCATGGTTAAGGGTAAATCCGGTAAATAAGGGTTAAAAAATAATATTATAATAATACTAAATTACCCTAAAACGTGTCTTAACACTATTGGTTGATAAATGGTCGACCATGGGCATCTTTGGGTCTATTTTGGGACCCCATGGATCCACTTGTAAGTGATAATGACACATTATATTAATAAAGTTAAAATAAAAATAAAAATGGTATAAGCTTACATCTTTTAGAAGAACAATTTTTACATAGGGTTAGACATGTTGGATTTTAGATTATAAATATTCATTAGAAAGATAAAAAGATTTCCTACATAATGATATTTTATTTATAATTTTTAGACATCAAATAATTTAAATTATTAATGACACAATGATGATGCCTTTATTACTATAATAGTGAAAAATTAAAATAATTGATATTATAAATACCCAAATAAATATAATATGAACCTTTTAATGAATTAAACTAATTTTCTAGGATAATATGATATATTAGGATTTATGTAATTGACTTTGTTAGAAGTAATCAATCTGTTATGAGTTTCACAAAAATCAACTATTGAATAGTGTCAAAATTGACATAAAAGAGTTCTTAAAACAAATATTATATTCTTAATTGATATTAAATTCCTAAAAATCTAAGGATCGGCCAAGAGACTTATATCAAGATAGGTTCATCATTAATGGACCACTTCTGGGTCTCTTTGATGTATATAGTAAGTTTATTAACCATATAATATAAAAATACAAAGAGACATTGTAAAAGTGAAACTAATTAACTTAGAGTTAATACTTAAAGATAAGGTTAATATAAGTACCCAAACCTGTCTAAATTCTATTGGTTGAGTTGTTTTCGACCTATCCCCACCTTAACCTTTGAATAGTCATTTTTGGAGCCATTAGAAACCGAATATGAATTTATTATAAATTAATATTTCTAACTTTTCCAAAGGTGCCCCTCACCCCTCTTATAAAAGGGCACTCCTCCTTCTCATTTCTTCACACCTTCAAAGCCTTTTGGTTCGGCCGAACTCTGCCCAAATACTCTCCCAACATCCCTCACTACAACCTAGAGGCCTTAGTTTGATCAGAAAGCCAACCTAAGGAGCCCTTTTGATCAAATCAAAAGGAAGAACCCGAAGAAGAGGTAATGATTTCACCACCCTTTTCTAAGTTCATTTCTTCTTCCACTTCTTCTTCCTTTGTTCTTACCATTCTGAAATAATAACTCCAGTATCTCACATATACTGTGATGTTATTATAAATATGGTACAATTATATTCAGTATTCTATCCACCCTTTGAATAACATGTCACCATACGTGCGTACGTACGGCTTACCGTCTCCACGTCGTGGTGTAATTGTTATTCAATATAATATTATTTGGATGGGTATAATAATGATGTGTAACTCATGTAAATAATAAATATAACATGTTAATGATTCTGTATATATGATATACCATCCATTTATATATTATATTAATATCAATAGAATGATATTGTCGCTCGTGCGTACGTACGGACTACCGTCTCCACGAACGCGATGAGATTCATTCTCCATCGTATCCATTCAAGTATAATTATCATTTGATGATTTAAAAATGATGTTTAAGGACTTTATATCATTCTGGATATGAATAAGATACAACAACCATGGCTTATGTAACAAAACATATAAAAGAAAATGAGTAAGTTAACTCCAGAAACGACGATAATTATAAGATATTATTAACAAATCAATGTTAAAAGATCATATATGATATCATATTAATATATATGATTCTTGTATAATTTAATAACAACTATTTCACCATTATACAGGAGGTTAACCTACCCCAACCAAGTAAAAGTACAAGGTAAAGGTTATTTCACAATCTCTTCATTATCCGAGGTTGTTTATACGTAATAATCTACTGGGATATCTTTATCATCCACATCCATGTTTCTTAAAAATGTATTTCAAAACATTTTTTATGGGTTAAAGTCATTTATACCCTTGTTTGAATTTTTATAAGAGGTTTATAAAGGAATCTTTCCGTCGTTTTCAAAACAAGGTCCTTTTTAACCTTTTCGATAGAATTGAGGTAAGAATGTTTTTTTTAACTTATACGGCGGGTGCGGTTATTTTACGCCGTTATAAAATCTTCAAAGATTTCCCTACAAGCTTATAAGAATATTTTCAAAGAAAATGTTTTATTTTATATGGATCTTAAATGGTTTCAAAATGAAAGGAGATATTTCTTTAAAAAGAATTTTGATTTCATCTATGTCAACATCCTTTGATGGATTTTAAGATTATTTGAAGTTGATTTATTATGATACAAAACTTCTATATTGTATTGAAGGTTTTGTGATATGTTTGACTATGGATGTGCTATTTTTATACCATTCATAGTTTATGGTGAAATTATTGACATTTCGTATGCTAGTTTTAATACGAATGTTTATGTTATGTTTAAACCTTTTCATATGGGAATGCATTGGACTTAATAAGTGACGGGTGGAGCCCGCTATAGCTCCTCGATGCATCGGTAGGTCTCATGAGACAAACTAGTGTCTTGGCACAAGGCCTTGACAAAATCTTATTTGTAGTCTTGGCACGAGGCCTTGGCTATGTGGTTATGATAGTCTGGCATTATGCATTCCAACATTATGAAAGTGGTTATTGATATTGCATGTGATTATTCGATTAGTAGAATATCCATTTGAATAAGTAAATGGCATTATTTCATTTTTATTTTTGCCATACTATGTTGAAGTTCAATTTTAAAAGACTTTTGTTTTAGTAATTCATTGCCTTAAATGTTTATGCTTATTATGAATGTTCCGCTATATTGTTATCCTTACTGGGCATTTGATCTCACCCCTTTTCTATGTTTTATTTTTCCCAGGTAGTGAAGAAGTAAATTATGAATGACTTGCAGGGATATTATGAGGGGTTAATAGTGTGGATATGAAGACTTTGTTGTTGTAGTAGTTTTTTCACTTTGAAATGTAATGTAAAACTTTATGATTATATCTAGTGTTTCCAAGGCTACTAAACCAATCGGTCTTTCGAGATTTGATCTTTCTTGTGATCATGCCAATGTTATGTAATTAATGCACCGACTCTAGGCAACTGGGGTCGGGGCGTTACAGTTGGTATCAGAGGAAGTTTAGTACAAACCTTGGAAGCTAGATTTAGATAAACTCTGATTAGAGCACATAGACTTAAGATGAACTTTGAGGATTAGTATAGAAGAACTTCCTAGAATTTTGGTATTGTAGTGATTTTGTGAGTTTTCCGAGCAATACATCCCTGTCTGGATACGAGCAGGTAGAGGCGGCTCTGGCACAGATGTACCTAGGGGTAAAACCCGAAAACACCGCTTTGAGCTAGACTCGAACGGGAACTGGTGCACGACAACGGGCCTTGCTGCACTCTTGGTTACGACACTCCCGGGGGATATGCTTAGGATAATTCTCATTTTCTTTACAAACCATTATGAAGGGTTTTATGAGTATATACTTCCTCAAAGAAAACATTTTTATGATTATGGATTATATCCATAAACTATTTAATTTATGTTATGTGTTTTACAAGTTTGGGATTAGGTATTGTTATTCATAAACTGATCTAGTGTATGCCATTGTTTAGAAATGGCGCCCAGTAGAAGGAATGAGAACTCCAGAAATGCACATGATCCAAAGAGAAGGAAGGATCATATCTTTCATGGTCTTAAGCAAGAATTTATAAGAGAAATATTCTCCCATGTATTATCATCATATGAAGAAATAATATCATGTGTTGATAAGATAAGTAAAGATTTTACTGAGTCCTATGGATTTGAAGGGAAGCAAGAGAAGAAAAGGATGGAAGAGAGAAAGATGGATAAAGGGAAGAGGGAAAAGAAGAATTTTCCCATATGTGGTAACTGTGGAAAGAAACACCCTGGAACTTGCCTGAAAGGAATGGGAGTTTGTTATAAGTGCGGAGGAAAAGGGCACAAGGTACGTGACTGCAAGGGTAAGAAAATCGTTTCAAATGTACAATGCTTCATTTGCAAGGAGTTTTGACACTACACGAACCTATGTCCCAGTCATCAGACTATGCCGCAAATGATGCTATTGGATAATAATCAAGTTATGATACTACCACAGATGAAGAGGAATGATTAGAGTTCTTATGTTGATTATGTCAATTGACTGTTGTATCAACAATGTACTTGTTATAATATTTATGGAGTATATAAGGATTGTACTGCAGTACTATTTCATTAAGGACTTGAGATTTTGTGGAACAAAGAAAAGTGACTCAATAGAAGGATAAATTTTTGGAAAATATATGGTTGAGAGAATGATAAACCATAATATAGTTCTGATACCGAGGTAGTGATTTTGGAATAATACATGATTGTTTTGGATAAATTATATTGGATATTCTTGACTACCTTGGAACTGATTATTGATTTGTATATTCCATCATTGTTGGGGTTTAAAACATTTTTGGATTAATGAAGTATATCCAGCATTCTATATGGAATAAGGGAGCATGAATGTAATCAATAAGGAATATGGTAATTCAGGATGTTTTAGTGTATTAAAATAATACATGATGAAGGTATTCATATGCTATTACGGGGTAAAAAGAATCTACATTATGTTTACCTTCCTTATAAATGTTGGACTGTGTGTTTAGACAGAAGTATTTTGGATAGTTCTAGTTTGGATTATTTTGGATTACCATAAAAGGACAACCCAGAGGTCGGGCGGCAACCCGTCGCGTCCGGCAAGGCTGCGAGACTTGAACCTGCAACCGAAGGGCGACAAGGGTGTATCACCTACCACTGGCCCATGAGATGTCCTGGATTAAATAATGTAGTTTTTATTAAAAGATCATGTAGATGAATTATAAATTCGTTTATTTTGGAACCCTATACGAATAGTGTAAATAGAATTTTTTTTACATTCTATTATCTTTTAGAGTGATAGATGAGTTTGTGGTAGAAACTTATTAATGGATAAAGCTCTAATTATAAAGTAAGTATATCTCCTTATGATCTTAGCCAATCTCATAAATAAATTCCTCAACATTAATAAAAGGAACTTAGAACAAAAATGTTTTCCTAGATGGTACCTTAAATCATCACTAATTTATGGCTTTGGGATTGTTGGCCTTTTCATAGCCATGTTCTCTACCACTCTCCATCAGATAATTGATGGTTAGATTTCTCCTCCATATCCATATTTTCCTACATGGAACCCTAGTATGTGTTATTTTCGGTAATCTTCATACTTTCCACTCTTTATTTTAAATAGAGGCATCATTAATTCATTTTTCGATGTGGGATTTCAACTAAGATATTTTGAAACGTCAAAAATGTGTTATCCCAATACCCTATATTTTGTTGAACTGATGGTACTTCAAATCAACATAGATTGATGAGTTTAAGGACCTCAATTTTATACTTGTTTGTGATTGATGACCTCAATCACTACCTATAAATATTTACGTTTTTCCTCCAATTATATGTCTATAATTGCCACCAATGTTCTCCTAATAGAGATCATAATTTGGTGGTGATCCTTTCATTTCTCTTTTCCTCATATTAAGAATAAATTTTAGTAACCCAATTTCCGATGTGGGTTTTCCCACAAAGATATTTTCTATTTTCAACCTTTTATTTTCGAAGAACAATTTCAAATTGCGAGGACGCAATTTATTGAAGGAGGGGAGAATGTAACACCCCAAGATTTCATAGTGTGTTATTTCTTCAAAATAATTCAATAACTTGCACTACACGCAACACTGAGTTCAATCACACCATGACTTACAAAAAAAAAGCCATTCAAAAGAGGTTATGAATAGTATTATCTAAATTTTAAACTTTATATAATCCTTATAATTTTAGAATCCATATTATGAGTTTCTTAGATATAATGCAAGAACAAATTCATTTTCAGTATTGCACATTTATCAACTTTTAATAGTGAACCCTTTTTAAATACAATATTTTAAACTTTTTGACTAAATGGGGACATCAAAATTTATAATGAAACATCCCAAGATTCCACGGTACGCTTTCCTTTGAATAAAACAGTAGCGTGTGTTGTACGCAACGTCGAGTTTTAACACACACCACAACCGATCAAACTAGCCGTTATGAATAGTAATACCTAAATTTTGAAATTATATATATTTTATATTTTGAAATGGACTTCATTTTTGGATTCAGAATATCGAATTTAGCCTAAGGTGAAATTTTGGTACTTTTCGGATAACTTTCATATTTTGATGAATAGTGAAAATTACTAAATTTTAATTAAAAACAACTTTTTTAATCAAAATAATTAATAGTGATAAATTATGAATTTGAGTGGTTTTAAAGTATATTTAGAATATATTTTTACAATTTAATATAATGTTGGTCATTAGACATAATTTTACAATTAAACCGAACATAAACAAGTGTCAATCTTTTGATAGTTATTATCTCTTAAAAACACGCTTTTTGTTTTGACAGCGGGAATTAATTTTAAATTAATTTCTGCCACTTCTGTGTTTAGAATTTAGGAAAATGGATTCCATATTTGGAATCAGGATGTTCAAATTGTGTAAATAGGTAACATTTATTTTTAGACATTTTGAATAATTACTGCGGTAAATATTTTATTTACCATGGTTAAGGGTAAATCCGGTAAATAATGGTTAAAAAATAATATTATAATAATACTAAATTACCCTAAAACGTGTCTTAACCCTATTGGTTGATAAATGGTCGACCATGGGCATCTTTGGGTCTATTTTGGGACCCCATGGATCCACTTGTAAGTGATAATGACACATTATATTAATAAAGTTAAAATAAAAATAAAAATGGTATAAGCTTACATCTTTTAGAAGAACAATTTTTACATAGGGTTAGACATGTTTGATTTTCGATTATAAATATTCATTAGAAAGATAAAAAGATTTCCTACATAATGATATTTTATTTATAATTTTTAGACATCAAATAATTTAAATTATTAATGACACAATGATGATTCCTTTATTACTATAATAGTGAAAAATTAAAATAATTAATATTATAAATACCCAAATAAATATAATATGAACCTTTTAATGAATTAAACTAATTTTCTAGGATAATATGATATATTAGGATTGATGTAATTGACTTTGTTCGAAGTAATCAATCTGTTATGAGTTTCACAAAAATCAACTATTGAATAGTGTCAAAATTGACATAAAAGAGTTCTTAAAACAAATATTATATTCTTAATTGATATTAAATTCCTAAAAATCTAAGGTTCGGCCAAGAGACTTATATCATGATAGGTTCATCATTAATGGACCACTTCTGGGTCGCTTTGATGTATATAGTATGTTTATTAACCATATAATATAAAAATACAAAGAGACATTGTAAAAGTGAAACTAATTAACTTAGAGTTAATACTTAAAGATAAGGTTAATATAAGTACCCAAACCTGTCTAAATTCTATTGGTTGAGTTTTTTGCGACCTATCCCCACCTTAACCTTTGAATAGTCAATTTTGGAGCCATTAGAAACCGAATATGAATTTATTATAAATTAATATTTCTAACTTTTCCAAAGGTGCCCCTCACCCCTCTTATAAAAGGGCACTCCTCCTTCTCATTTCTTCACACCTTCAAAGCCTTTTGGTTCGGCCGAACTCTGCCCAAATACTCTCCCAACATCCCTCACTACAACCTAGAGGCCTTAGTTTGATCAGAAAGCCAACCTAAGGAGCCCTTTTGATCAAATCAAAAGGAAGAACCCGAAGAAGAGGTAATGATTTCACCACCCTTTTCTAAGTTCATTTCTTCTTCCACTTATTCTTCCTTTGTTCTTACCATTCTGAAATAATAACTCCAGTATCTCACATATACTGTGATGTTATTATAAATATGGTACAATCATATTCAGTATTCTATCCACCCTTTGAATAACATGTCACCATACGTGCGTACGTACGGCTTACCGTCTCCACGTCGTGGCGTAATTGTTATTCAATATAATATTATTTGGATGGGTATAATAATGATGTGTAACTCATGTAAATAATAAATATAACATGTTAATGATTCTGTATATATGATATACCATCCATTTATATATTATTTTAATATCAAAAGAATGATATTGTCGCTCGTGCGTACGTACGGACTACTGTCTCCACGAACGCGATGAGATTCATTCTCCATCGTATCCATTCAAGTATAATTATCATTTGATGATTTAAAAATGATGTTTAAGGACTTTATATCATTCTGGATATGAATAAGATACAACAACCATGGCTTATGTAACAAAACATATAAAAGAAAATGAGTAAGTTAACTCCAGAAACGACGATAATTCTAAGATATTATTAACAAATCAATGTTAAAAGATCATATATGATATCATATTAATATATATGATTCTTGTATAATTTAATAACAACTATTTCACCATTATACAGGAGGTTAACCTACCCCAACCAAGGAAAAGTACAAGGTAAGGGTTATTTCACAATCTCTTCATTATCTGAGGTTGTTTATACATAATAATCTACTGGGATATCTTTATCATCCACATCCATGTTTCTTAAAAATGTATTTCAAAACATTTTTTATGGGTTAAAGTCATTTATACCCTTGTTTGAATTTTTATAAGAGGTTTATAAAGGAATCTTTCCGTCGTTATCAAAACAAGGTCCTTTTTAACCTTTTCGATAGAATTGAGGTAAGAATGTTTTTTTAACTTATACGGCGGGTGCGGTTATTTTACGCCGTTATAAAATCTTCAAAGATTTCCTTAAAAGATTATAAGAATATTTTCAAAGAAAATGTTTTATTTTATATGGATCTTAAATGGTTTCAAAATGAAAGGAGATATTTCTTTAAAAAGAATTTTGATTTCATCTATGTCAACATCCTTTGATGGATTTTAAGATTATTTGAAGTTGATTTATTATGATACAAAACTTCTATATTGTATTGAAGGTTTTGTGATATGTTTGACTATGGATGTGCTATTTTTATACCATTCATAGTTTATGGTGAAATTATTGACATTTCGTATGCTATTTTTAATACGAATGTTTATGTTATGTTTAAACCTTTTCATATGGGAATGCATTGGACTTAATAAGTGATGGGTGGAGCCCGCTATAGCTCCTCGATGCATCGGTAGGTCTCATGAGACAAACTAGTGTCTTTGCACAAGGCCTTGACAAAATCTTATTTGTAGTCTTGGCACGAGGCCTTGGCTATGTGGTTATGATAGTCTGGCATTATGCATTCCAACATTATGAAAGTGGTTATTGATATTGCATGTGATTATTCGATTAGTAGAATATCCATGTGAATAAGTAAATGGCATTATTTCATTTTTATTTTTTCCATACTATGTTGAAGTTCAATTTTAAAAGGCTTTTGTTTTAGTAATTCATTGCCTTAAATGTTTATGCTTATTATGAATGTTCCGCTATATTGTTATCCTTACTGGGTATTTGAGCTCACCCCTTTTCTATGTTTTATTTTTCCCAGGTAGTGAAGAAGTAAATTATGAATGACTTGCAGGGATATTATGAGGGGTTAATAGTGTGGATATGAAGACTTTGTTGTTGTAGTAGTTTTTTCACTTTGAAATGTAATGTAAAACTTTATGATTATATCTAGTGTTTCCAAGGCTACTAAACCAATCGGTCTTTCGAGATTTGATCTTTCTTGTGATCATGCCAATGTTATGTAATTAATGCACCGACTCTAGGCAACTGGGGTCGGGGCGTTACAAATAAAGGGTCATAGACCCCAAATTTTTTTAAAAAATTATGATTTATTTTTTAAAAATAATTCTACATTATTAGTATTATATACATTATTATTCATATTTATTAATATAATTATTGTATAAATTTAAAAGTATAATTAAAAATTTTTAAAATAGGAATATATATGATTCAGTAATAATAATATAATTAATAATACTTTATAATAATTAAAATAATAATAAAAAACTTAATAAGAAATATTCACATAAAATATTTAATGTGTAGATGTAATTTTTTTAACAATATTGTTTATGTCTCATAAATTAGTTTTTAATTACTATATTTTTTAATTTATACTTATTTTTTAATAATTTATTATATGTTCGGCAAGTTTGAAAAATGTTATTTAGAAAGTATTTATAATTTTAAATTTATACATATCAAAGTTCACATACATGTAAAATAATAATGTTACAAGTTTTTGAATTTCAATATCTATAAATTATAAAGACAATATAAATTAAATTTGAAACATTTACTAAATTTATAAAAAATAAAAATAAAAATAATTTCATAAATACAGTTAATGAAAAATAAATTTAATGGAACCAAATATAATTTCTTAGAAACATAACATTTCTACTTGTAAATTTTTTTAATTATTTTCACTACTATAAATGGGATATATACCAACTGAATTAATAAATATTGAATCCCCTCAATACCAAAACTCGATGTATGAACCTCACACCCACTCCACATCTAACTTCTATATTCATCTGGTGTCATAGCTGTAGGCGCAAGTTCAACCTCTTACGCTGTTATGGGTTACCCCTCAAGCTATATTGTAGAGGGTTTCCCAACATCATATGTGTAGGATTTCACAACATCATATGTGGAGATATATTTACCTAACAATTGTATACGGAAAGGAGCTCCTAAATATTAAGTAAATGTGACATTATGGAATTCATTGTTGGCAGAAGTGTCACTTGAGGCCACCAAATGTTATGTCACCAACCCCAGGTCACGCTACATCGATACAATCTATCTTGGAGATGGTATATAGAATATATGATCAGGAATATATGGCATATAATCCTCTCTTTGATATTCAAGAACCTCTTATAGTTTTTCAGGATCCTCTCTTTTTTGTGCAATATAATCTGTAAGAGCCTATCTTAGGTGTTTCTCTCCCTGTCCTCACCACTACTTTCAACTATTTACTCTTCTATATCCTTTGTCTAGTGGTTTCTGTGGTAGTGCATCATCCTCATCAGGCATAATAGGAACATGATCATCCTATGGTTCCTCATATAGAGCTTTTGGATTAGGATATAATTATGGCTCTTCATCATAGACACTCACACATATGAAATTGAGATAACACATAGATCCACCAAATCTAGGTGAACAACATCCTGCATAATAAATTATCCCCCTAAGGATCTGTTATATGTACAAGTTGATCATACCCATCTAAGTGAAAATGAAATAACATTTAAATTAATAAAAAACATGATCTAAAAATATATAATAAATGTGTGTAAACATAAAAACTATTAAATTCTTATCCCATGTAGCGTAAGGTACATGATTGGGAGATGTAGGAACCAATATGAATAATCCTCCTGATCATTTAACCAAAAGCATGTTGTGGGAAATTTGTGCTGAAAGATACCATATTGGGAACACATGTCCTAATAGTCAATGTAACATTCATGATGTTGTGTTCAATCAATCGTATGTATACATATTAGCATAAAGGATTGTAATCCATCAATCTATTGTGTTGTAATTGGAATATTTTTTACATAGTAAAACTATCACATGATTCAATTTAGCTTGAGATACTCAATGATATAGAAGCAGAAGACTAGCACCACTACACCACAATCTCCAACTACAGCTGTGTAGTATGGTGGAAGCAACGTAAAGAAAAATCCTATATATTGGGTCCATGAAACATGATATTCCAACTCATAAAAAGAATTTAAAATTTATCATGATAATGTTTCTTTTTTAACATTTAAATATATTCAAAAATTGATAACAGAATTTATTTTTCTACAAAAAAATTATTGTTAAACATACATTATAGGTCTATATAGAGTCAAATATAAATTGAGATCTATGAACACTAGATCTCATAGTATGTGCATAATGGTGAGCCTGACTCTACCTAGTTAAAAAATGTAATATATGGTACATTTATAATTTATATTAATAAAATTAAAAAATAATTAAAATTAATTATGTAAAAATACCATCGTTCCCAATTATAGTCATGAAATATTTTTTATGGAAGTGGTGTGATAGCTATAGGATAAATGTGTACAAAATGATCCGAAGAAAAAATTTGTACCATATCCATACACATAATAATCTACTTCACATCAACCCAACTACCGGTATATAGGAATCTATACATATGTGATAATATAGTGAACCCCCAACTATATCTATCCACATGGCCAGGCTCCTCAAGTAATGGTAAGTACATCATGTGTACCAATGTGGTGGAGTGGTCTACACACAACATGCCTCTGGCTTGTCACATAATGTTTGCTTGTGTGTGTTGAATAAGTATATCCTCATATGCATCATTAGAAATGATGGATAATTTCTCATCAAGCGACCCCATACCAAATTGGGAACCCTAGAAAATATGTGGTATGACGATGACGATAATTTCTAGTAGACGATGTATAACTAAAAACTAGTTCCAAATACAGGAAATGGTAACCACCTATCCATTTACGGGGATACTAATAATATAGTATTCATCCATTAATGTAATGTAAATATCCCCCTCAGGTAGATGAAATGTGTGTGTATCTAGTTTCCATCTCTCAATGAGTGCAACAATCAAATGGTGATCTGTAGTCTTGAAGTCACACATGGTTAATCCTTAAAAACCATCATGTATGAGGTATGGAATAATGGATGATGGATCTGAATCCTGGTGAAAATTATTTTCCATTTGAATAGAAAATTTTATAAATGGTAATTGTTCTAACACATGGCATGACACATGCGACTGATGGGCAGATAATTGAGGAATATTTATCTAAATGTATTTATAGTAAGACATTAATAATGAAAACTATTTAACTTATACCTAGTATTATGATTTAGTATAATATATTTATTGATTTTTAATTGGTTTTTCATAAAAATGAAGTATTTTATTTATGATATAGGCTTTCTATTATATTTCTTTTATGCATTGAAAATAGAAAACCATATTTCATTATAGTGGTATTAGTTAAATTATATGGTTATTTTTACATAATTACATTTAATTATTAAAAGTAAAACAATAATTGAATGTAATTTTTTTACATTAACTGATAGATTATATATATCATTTTAACTAATAGATGTCTACCCTATACATCTAGGGAAGCTTGTCTTTGAGTTACGCTCCTAGTTTTAGAAGATGCACCTTCATGCAGGTTATCGATCATTGGTCCAATCCATATCATTTTGAATATTTGTCGACTTTGGCCTCCATTTTGGTCACAACCTTGTCATGTCTAGTATAATATCGGTCACGTCATTAGAGAGAATAAAATTATAATATTCCCACATAGTCATCCATAGATAACTTTAAGAGTCATTAACACACTCTAGCTGATAAACTAGATCAATGAACTTATCCCATGATAAGTATACACAAGTGTTTGTAGGGATCACATGTCTACCATAATACCATAATGTTTTAAACTCAAAACAATCACAATAACCTTGATCCTGTAAAATTACAAGAAAATACCCACTTTAATAAGCCATATGATCATGAGACTTATTTTAATAAAATTTATTATCTGCACAATCAAATGAAGATACATGAAATGTTTATGCCTCCTGATGAACTTTTTCAATATCACACTGGAAATAGTGACCATATCACATCCATATATTTAGACCCTCTTCAACATAATTTTATCATTCCAAAAAATTACATTACAATATAATATAAGGTCTCTTGTACTAAAACTATAATTTAAATTTACAACAATATACAAATACTATATTATAATTATGGGACTTCTAATTAACATATAATATAATATTCTTAATTACCTATGGTGGGTAATTTTAATACTCTCTTGAAAAATCCATATATATATTCAGTTATGTTTTTCATCATATTTTAATGTCCCTACCATAATCATATACTAGTGACCATTTATTATTTATAATTTGAATCAGGTAATCATAAACTTCCATATTAGCTCGGTTAATATTTTCGAGATGCTCCTCTATCCTTTTTTATTGAGGCTCGTATGCTAGGAAATAAGGACCAATAAAAACACGTATTATAATAACTATGGAAATTATTTTTTAAACAAAATAGGATATTCATTTAAATTTTTATGATTTCTTTATTCATGGTCTCATCCTTGAACATCATTCGCACATTTTGTGTAATGTGTTGAATACAGTATCGATGATGGGAATATATTGGTCACTATAATAGGCCCTTAGACTATATTGCCTCATTAATTTCTCAATGATGATCTAAAATAAGATAAATCCATTATATGTCCATCAAAAACTCACTAAGGCAAGCCATCAACCAGTTCCAAGAAGTGATGTTCTCCACCTGGATATGCCAATGGTACAAGTGATCGATTAACATATTGTGTGGAATAAATCAATAATGTTCTCTTATAAATTCTATATAAAAAATTTCCATCAATATATATAAATTTTTTTAATGTATAAAAGTAGCCACACATGGTAAAAATGTCCAAAATAATCTATCAAACACTACCTCCGACTTATCAACTAGGTTTTTTTGGTAAACATATTCAATAGTATGTAACTGATAGAAATCTTAATTATGGAGGTTTAAAATATTAATATTTTATGTTAAAACATGATAAGAGTCATCCAAGTCTCCATAATCATTCGCAATAGCCTTCTATCATGCTTCACATGCCTTTTAGTATGAGAATTGATACCCAAAATGCTATTTGGTTATCCCCACCAGCAGAACGACATGAATGTCTTGACATGAAAATTTCATTTAAAAATAATAGTTGAAATGCATTAAGTATATAATGATGACATGTCGTATGAAAGGATTAGTTTCACACATGTGTGTGGAGTAAATCATGTAATTTACCAATAGGGAAAATTATTATCAATTATATATTACAAATGTATCTGACAGTTTGAAAAT
Organism: Viscum album; assembly: GCA_963277665.1. NCBI lineage: Eukaryota > Viridiplantae > Streptophyta > Magnoliopsida > Santalales > Viscaceae > Viscum > Viscum album. The sequence continues at coordinate 47,601,169 of OY728162.1, forward strand.
TATTTGTCACACCATGTTCTATAAATAGATCTCCTTGACTCTTATATAATTTAACTTTAATGTAGTTAAATGAAATAATGTTTTATCACATTTTTCATTTATTATTTGCTGTCAAAATATCTACCAGTATACATACCACCTTCAACTGACACTCGATTCAGACACTAATAATTATTAAAAATTTTATACTATGAGTAATAATTGACAAATAAAACTATGGTAAGTGTGTCATGCATTTAGTAAACCATGATTCTAATTGTATATAATGGTTCAAAGTTGGAGGGAACTCCTAGGGATGGGCTCATAATTTTATTTGACATCATGTTATTGTTCAACTTCTTCTTCATCTTCTTCTTATGAATTTTCAACATCTTCAAAAAATTTCACCATGAAATATAAATTATTTGGTGGAATTTATATGTAAAAATAAAATCCTCTATTTGACATCAAAACATACAGAAATGAGAGTTTGTCCATAGGATGTCACAAAAAAACTTCCATTGTTGATGGAACCTCTAGAGATATTACATCTTGATGATGGGACAATATATCCTGAATTTTTGATTGACCAACTTCCAATGTCGACAAAACATCCGTAGTATCTATGGTGACATACAACTCCATCCTTTGATTTTTAGATTGATTCCTAACCAGTGAAAATATGTGTACCAATTCATCATCATTAGTTTCTAGATAAGAAATATTCCACAACCAATACTTAAATTGTAAATGTCTATATATTATGGAATTTATCCCTTGATTAGAATTAGTTTTATCCCTTGAGAAATTCTTCATTCACTACTACAAAACGGGCAATGGAAGCGTTACCCCTTTATCAGCGCTAAAACAAAGCACAGATAAAGTGGGACTTTATCAGCGCTAAAAAAAATTATATTTCAAAAAGAAATCATGAAAAATAAATTATTGTTATATAAGTATATTTATTCGTATATAAATATAATATATATTTTTCAAATACTTTATAGATATGTACAAATAGACTATTACATTTAATATATAAGAAATTTTTTGAAAATGGTGTTAAAATATTTAAAAAAATATTATTAATTAATAATTTGTTAAATATTATCGATTAAAAATAATATAATAATAATTTGAAGACCCAAAAAATCAAAACAATTAATAAAAGATCAAAAATAAGATGAAATTGTAACTCAAACTTCAAACGACCATAACTTTTGATCCGGGTGTCCATTTGAGCTCTATAGAAAATCAAATCGAAGGCTTTGATGAGCTCTACGTGCTAGTTATATAAGGAAAGATTTTGTCACATTTTTTAAGGCCAAAAAATTCCCATAAGGCCTCCAAAACTAAGTTTTTCGTCGGGTACCCCGATTTGTTCACATTCAAACAAGTATAACTTTTGATCCAAATGTCCGTTAAGCCCGTACCACATATCATATCGAATATTGTTTCATTTTGGTCGATTTGACTAGTTGTGGAGTTGAAACGGGCATCAATATTATATGTTATGGTTGTTTTAACATTCTATGGTTTTTTAAACACGCATATATATATATGTATTTATTCATAAATATATATGTGTCTGTGTGTGTATGTGTATGTGTGTTGTATATATATATATGTATTTATTTATTTATTTATTTATAAACACACATAAAACATATTTTTTCATAAATGTATTTAAAATTAATATTATAATTATATATTAATATACAAATATATATACGAATAAAAATTATAACTGAAAATATATATATAAATATTAATATTAATATATATTAATATACGAATGAATATATATATATATACTAATATATGAATTAATATATTTATACTAATATGAATCTATGTCAATATATGAATAAATATAATTATATATATATATATCCTTAAATATAGAACAAAATGAAAGGGCTTAGTGGTAAAGGTGAAGTCGCGAAAGGGGGGAGGTCGCGGGTTCGAGTTCAGGTGGAAGCAAAGGGGTGCGCATGTGTGAGGATGCGTGGGAAGGGCAGCGCGCTGCCTAGCTCTAATAAGGGGGGGGGGGGGGTCAATCATTGTTAAAATCTCTCCCCTCGCATTTATAATTTTTTTCATTTTTTTCAATTTTTACTTTTATCAGTGCTTTTTTAGCACTGATAAAAGGTACCTTTATCAGTAGTTTTTAGAGCGGTGATAAAAAGGACCCCCCAATATTAGCGCTGAGCTTTATAACGCTTTTTTAGCATTGTCAAAGACCGTTTTGAGTGCTGATAAAAGCCATTTTTGTAGTAGTGATTTAATTGATTCCAATGTTGTAAACTCACAATAAATCACAAGTCTTTCCAGATTTATACTATAACTACATCCATGTTCAACATTAATTATTTTACCATTGTAATGAATATAGGCAACCATATTTTTATTAAAAAATAAAAAATCATTATTAATTAAATCTGATCAAAAAACATAATATCGATTTTAAATATTTCAACATTAGGAAGGAATCTCACACTTAGTATTTGAGGGGGATTTAATCTCACCATCTTATATCATGTTATTCCTTTTTTTATTCATGGTTTTAGTAATTTTCCTTGGAATCGTATTCCCTCCACTAAATAAATATGTTCAAACCATATTGATGTGTAATTATTTACACATCACATGTGTTTGTATCACTGCTCGAAATTAGAATATTTGTCACGGGGGTCCCATCGCAAAAGGTTATTTGGACAGGACGTGGACCCAATGCAAATATTTTCCCCGAGATTATTTACAAAATTGTATTTCTGATGGGCCATCGCAGATAGCTTAAAAATAAACAAATTTATATATATTAAATAAACAAATATTATTAATAAAAAAATAATATTAGAAAAAAATAATAAAATTATACTACAAAATAATAATATATTAATATTTATAATATAAATAATATTAATATAATAATAATAATAAATAATATTATTATTATTAAAATTGATGAAATAATAAAACTAATATTAGTATAATAATAAAATTATAAAATTATAAAATTATATTTTTATTATTAATATTAATATAATTATAATAATAAAATAATATTAATAATATAATAATAATATTTTTAATATTAATGAATAAATATTATTAATATTAGTAAAATAATAAATAATTATAAAATAATAAAAACCCCAATATTCATAAAAATAAATAAAATAAAATAATAATAAATTATAGAAAATAAAAAAAATAAAGTAATAAAATAATTAAAAATTAAATAAATTATAAAAAATGAAATATTCACAATAATATAAAAAAAGCACTATATAGAAATTTAAATAGTTAATATTATAAAAAAATCATTTAAATGTTTTATCATAAAAAATATATCACTAAGGGGAGGGTCCTCTGGAGGAGTTCGAGAAGATAGTGGAGGGAACTTCATCCCTAAACCATGAGTCAGACATTACATGTACTCCATCTGCTCATGTTGTTGCTACCATCATCGATGCATCTCCTCCTATTGTTGTTGCAGTTGTCATTAGAGCTCTTCCTCCTAGTGTTGCTGCCATTGACGCATCTCCTACTACTTCCATTAACGCATATCCTCTTACTCCCTATGCATACTCTCTACAATCTCAATCTGATCTCACAAGTACTCCAGATATTGTGAAGCAGATGATGATGACTCTCCATGAGCTCATCTTGAGTCAGACGCTGACATCACAGTGGTACCATAATAACTCTCATCATTAATCAAGATCTAATACCAACAACTCAGCCTTTCTGAAAGGCATACTGGGTCACTTGCATACATGATGCCTCATAAAATTGGAGGACACTGGTCTAAACTTTGGTATCGGCTTGACTCTTAGTCTATGTCTGTGATGTCACAGCCTCATATGACTCCTTCAATTTTAATTTAAAATTAAAATAGTTAAAATATTATTTTAATTTTTTTTAAAACTAAAAAATAAATTATACTAACAACAATATGATTTTGGCGATCACCTATAATCTCTTCAGTGACTGGATATCTGTATATCCTCCTATAAATTTAAAACGTCGTAACATCAGGCTATTTGACTTCCTATTTGAATATAAAATAATCCGTTACATTTAATGTTATATAAATTATTTAAAAACATTGTCAACCATTTATTCTCTATGCATAATAAATGTATGACTATCATCTCGATGTGTCACCTCCAGTCTCTCCCAGTTTTTTAGATCTACTGATAATCTCATATGAAAATTTCCACCCAACCAGTGTGAACTTAATCCATCGCAACCCTGAGATGTAATGTAATCAGTTCAGTGGGTGAGACAGGACTCATCAAACTCTATCACTCCTACTTTCATCATTGTTTTCCTTCTCAAATTGTGAAAAAAATGATGGCAACACTCACGCATAAACCTCTCCAATGCCTTCCTGATAATGCCATGCATGCTCTCATCGATGGGATAGCATAAACACAACAATTGATTTATAATATCTATTTATTAATTAAATAATTTTCAAAACAAATATTATTTATTTACATACCAGCCAATGATCGAACATATGATGCTAAACATTAATGGGATTCTCATATCATATGACCCATGATTCAAAAAAAATAGTGCAATATAAGCTCCCCTATCCAACTGCTATATGTGAGAATATATGAAAAAAATGAACAATTATTTAAACAATTATTATATATATGAGTTAATGAAAGATAACTAATATATAGGTAATCATAACTCTAAATGCATGGATCGAAGCCATGTCATGGACGTCACTCGATGATAGTGTCAAGAATCATCAATCGCACAAGAACATGCCCCTCTGAGCACTCCCTAGACTGCCAGCAGTTTGATGGTCTGATGATCTGACATTCTACTCATCCAAAGGTAGATCATCCTCCTGCATCTGAAAAAACAGATCCTCATCCATCTGAAACACGAAATTACTATTGTTATAAAATAGTTGAAAACAACTATTATATATAGATATATATAATATATGAGTATAATCAGAAATTAACTATGTGAATTTTGATCTCCATCCACATATTTATATCTGACGATGTCAATGTCTTCATATTCCTCCTCAGCATCATCAATATTCATATGAGTTTCAGTTACATCATATCTTATCATTTGAAACTCATTTGTAACATCATTAATATCATTGTCACCAACAACCCTAAACTATGGGGTGTCATCATAGATATTCATGTCTCTACGTGAAAAAGATGGATTTGGAGACGTCTCTTTAAAAATATCAATTCCTTGAACTTCAGCATAACCACATTCACTTTGAGTAAACTGACTTTCCTGAGATTTAATTTTTACTATGCTACAATAATCACCCAAATATTTTGAAATAGAACAATAATTTTCATAATAAATTTCATGTGCCTGATAAGCTAATAAAACTAGTTCATTTAATGAAAGAATTATTTTATATTTAATTTCAATGATTCCAAGGGTCAGATGAACATGCAAACCTCTCTCAGTATCCAACCACTTAAATTTAAACATTGTTATGTAATTCAATTCTCGATAACACAATTCCATAATTTTTTCAAGCATGGCATAAATTTCAACTTTAGTTTCTGTATGATGAGATCCTCTTAATATGACACCACTATTCATTGTTTTTTTGATTCCCCACGTGTATGTGTATGAAATCAAAAACCATTCACCGCATATGTATTATAAGATTTAACTATTTTGGATAGTGGGTTACTCAAGACACACAATCGATTAACCTTTTTATTAGCAGGTTGAGATACCTAAAAATTTGTAAAAAAATTATCAATATACAAAGTAATAAAGTGATTTTATATGTTAAACCATAAATAATCTATGTTAAAAGTTTTTGAAACCAGCAGGAAAAATTATTTTTTTGACGTTCTTCAAGAGAATTTGTTGTAATTTTTGGAAGTTATTTCTTGATATGATTATCATATAACATAAAAATAAAATAATATTAACTTTCTGTAAAAAAATATTATATAATAAGTTATAGGATCAATAATAGTAAAAATGGTGTCATTTCTTCACAGTTGATTAGAACATATGTGTGATCTTTGTGATGTTCATCATCTGAAAGCCATCGTTCATGAACTCTACTAAAGTCAAGTTTGGGCTGATTAAATATTTGTAATTGAATCTATCATGGCCCCCACCCCCACAAAGTGTACCCCTATTGGGCCAGAAATGTCAGAAGAGAGATAATGACCCCCGAGTCCAACCTCCAGTAGGACCTAGGATAGCGACTAGCACTGAGGGTATAGTAAGCACACTGATGGGAGGAATTGCCCTCTAAGAGAACACATATGAAAGATAGAGATAAAACGGACACCAACCATCTCTTTATTGGACTAAAATATAAAACAAAACCCAATTACACATATGTAATTTCATGAAAACTACTAAAACTAAAAAGAAAACTACAAGAATCAAAAGAAAGTTAGACGATAGCAACCATGAAGCCCGAAGAACTCCTCCAAACCCACAATGCTAGTAGTAACTATCTTGATCTCTAACATGCTCCAGGTGACCTGAAAAATATTTTATATGACGTAGGGTGTTTATAATAGTATACTCAATAGGATCCTCCCAAGAGAATCTCATGACAAATTAATAAAATCATGTTAAAGCATAATGAACAACAAGTGAAACTAATTCATCAGCTAAATAGGTATACTAAGTTCCCAACCACTTTATGGATACTCTCACCAAGTATCACATACAAGAGTATATTATATAAAAAATAATATCAAGGGTACCATTATAACACTTCCCCTATGGTGTTCTTCTTTCCGCAACGCCGCACCTCCTAAGCATCTCTCTCAAAAAAGGCGAGCCTGAAAACACCTGGGCCAGCACCACAACATGCACCTCGTGCAACACGAAGGCTTTCCCACATACACCTGGGTGGAGCACTACACCATCCATGCAACCAATTGTAACCATATAGTTTTTGGGAGCCACCACAACCTACATAACGTGTATTATAGGTCGGTTATTATACCTCAAACGATTACAGCCCATACGCCGAGTAAGGATCATCAAGTCATCACAACATATACATGTTATACCTATAGTAGTCTATAGAAAACTATATCCAGAATATATGTGTGTGAAATCACCACAATCCATTACATCCCTCTACACACATATATGGGTAAAAATAACCATCATGCATACCATCACAAATAACTACCATGAGAAGAGAGTGGGGCCCAAGGGGGATGTCAGTTATCCATCCTCCAACCGGGATATTGGGTAAAACACCCCTTAGGGCTCAAAATCCCTAGGGTGTTAGTTTCCCTAACCGACAGGTTGGAGTTGTAAGGGTTGGTGTCCTGAGAACCAACTGTTTTGTACTTTGATTACATGAATGTTCACTTATTATATATTTTTCATTGTTCTGCATGACTATAATATAATAATGTCCTGGAATATTTGTTGCATTAATAAGGTCATAGCAGATCCCCACTATGATAAGAACCTTGAAATGCTATAACAATATTCTTAAATAAAGTTCTACGGTTGGATGACATACTATGGTCGGACACATAGTATACTGACCGTCATGTGCGAGTACTCGTAAGAAGACAAGACTCTGTCTCATGAAGTTCACACTTGGTAATCTCCAAGATGGGAGATTATGAGAACAGACCCGCCAGTAGTAATTTCTCATGTCTTGGTGTCATCAGATATTGCTATCTGTGAGCGTGTGTAATGGTCCTTAGACTGGAAGATTATCATTTACTCATGTCATGACTCGCACACTTAGATTTACTGACAAAAACTGTCATGCAAACAGTTGGCGAAAATTAGGGTACGTTGGGTGCGTCATGAGTGTCATGTTGTTAATGGATAAGTCGAGGAAGGATTTGTCCCTTCCATTTATGGAAGTTGATATCTCATCATTTTGAATGATATAGAACTGTCGCATTAAATTCCATTTCCATGGTGTAAACAGCGAGTTTATTTCAGGTAGTCAAAGAATGAAGGATCAAGCATATAGGTTTATGACACTTCCATGAAACCTGTATGATGAGATATTGAGACAAAGGGATTAAATTACACAGTAAGCATTCGTATGAGGTGATACGTCAATGCGGCGTCAAATTATTTCTCTTGGGTGCCTTGACCCGTTGCTAGATAGTAATCGTGGACTTTAGGAAATCCTTCCTAATGCCAACAAGAAAGAGGCCTAGAGGGTCACACACTATGTGTATCCAAGTATCACAAGTTGAATAATGATTATTCTCGTATGTGGTTTAATAATTATTCAAGGAAGCCTAAGTTTTTTTAAATGATGGAGGAAAAATAAAAAAACAAGTACACGTCATGTATTATTAAATGTACTGGCCGTGTAGTTTTCTTTTAGAAAGGAAATGAATAAATGAAAACAAGATATACACGCCGTGTACCTTTAATGTACACGCCGTGTAGTTTTCAATGAAAAACAAGTACACGATGTGTATTTATTATTACACGGAGTGTAGTTTTTCCAGTCAGGATTTTGAGGATATAATATTGTTTTAAATGATATTTATTATAATCAGCATGGGCGCATGTCAAGGGATTATCTATTCGACATGGGGGTATTAAATAAGAGTCAATGAAATGAATAAAACGCGTACAGCGTTTATTTATTGTCATAACTCTATAACCCCACACACCCGATTATAAATATCCTCACAACCCCAACTCTTTTCCGAAACACAAGAGAATCGTTGTGCACAACATCTCTGGAGAATTCATTCAAGACCAGAAGAACCTCTTCTGCCAAGAACGCTCTCAAGACCGAGAGAGATCCTCTTCCATCGGATCAAGACGATCTAAGGCGGACAATGCAAGCAAAGGCTTCTCCCTGCTAGAACCTAGATAATCCTTTGGCGAAGTCCAGAGATACAAGGTATACATGTGCATCACCGCTACAGGGAGTCTACACTTGGCTTCTACGACGCAACGACGGATCACATCGATAACGTGATCGAGAACATCAATGAAGAAAGAACACCGAAAAGGTATTTCATTATAATTAATTAAATTAACTATAATCAACCTGTAACGATCCTTGTTTGTGGTTCCGAGACAAACATCTTCTTTGTCTTTTTTTGTGATTCGATCCATGGAGACTGGCGTTTATCGTCGTATTGATCCTGAATTGATCATTGCTAATGACAAAAATCCAAGTGGGCACATCCACCCACGCACTTCTGCTGCGCCTGGAACCTTCAAATGGTATCAGAGCGAGGTTACAACGTTGATTATAGTTATTTAATTTTCGTTGATAATTTACGCATTCATATTTGATTCAATTCGAAATAAATCGTTCTATAAATCTGAATTAACGATATCTATTCTTCCTCCTTCATTTCTCGATTCATATCACAGAAAAGACCTTTTAATTTTAATTTTTGAGTAAAATAAAAACGAGGAACTCATCCGGAGGATCCACTCTTTCTGTCTGTACAACACGGGATTACACGACGTGTAATTAAAACTACATGCCATGTACTTTGGTTCAATGAACCAGCACTGGTCCACCAAACCACACCATGTGAATTGATTATTCCTAAGTTTTAATCACACCGTGTTGACCAGAATTGAACGGCTCGTGGAAACTGGAATACATGACGTGTATGTTGGAGCAACACGCCGTGTAGTCCATTCCGACCCAGGTGAAACCGTTTACAAAGATAAGCCGCATACTGTGTACATGGGATTGCCAAGCCGGTTACTGCCTAACAAGGAAGTACACGCCATGTATGATTCATCTACACACAGTGTACTCTAAAATTTCGAAATTACAAAAAACACACCAATGCCCGACATGTACTTTGGATAAAGGGTGAAAAGAAAAATACACGTCGTGTAATTATAAACTACACGCCTTGTAATTTCCAGAAATGTAATTTCACCAGGTTTACTCCAATGTACACAGACCCATACAAGAAATATGGATGAGAAGAATCTCAATGAAATTCAGAATGGAATTTAAGATAAAGAATTGATTAATTATATGATCATAATTAATTAAATTCGAGTGCGTATTATCTTAAATAAAATAACGATTAAAAGAATTTGATTTCTAAATATGTGTAAATGTCGTTGCATACTAGGGATGATCATGAGCTAGACCAAAGACCGTTTTTATGAGTATGGTTTCATTTAAATTTATTTAATTTAAATTGGTTGGACTGTGAGCCTTCTTCCAATAAAATGTAGGGCCTGCGTGCCCATGGTTTTTTTAATGTAACCCCATGTAATGGAGGATGTCCCAAGCCAGAGGAGACGGCTCAAATCTCGAATCCGAGGCGAAACCGACATAATAAGATACAAATGTGGAAAGGTGGGAGCTGCAAAACACGAACCATCAGGTTCAAGGTGTTTTCCCTAGGTCAGGGTTAGCTTATCAAAACTGCTAGATAAGCTAACCAATATAAGCTCATGATCATGCCATCTTATTTTATTTCTGTCTGAATGCATGGTTTATTTATTATGTATGTGTTGTTGCGATCACATAATTAATAAAATGAACAAGCATGCAAAGATGGAATAAAATAAAAACCGGACTACGCATAAAAATTATCATAACATGGTTAATAACTTAAGCAAGCATCAGTTAATATTAACAAACATGTGATAATGTGAAACTACGCATAAAGGGATAAAATCCCTCAATACCATATTAAGTCAGACCAAGCCTTCCATTACCTGATTAAGGGAAAGACTCAATAAAACTATGTGTTTTACCAACCCTTGTTGGGACACTTACTTTTATAAAGGAAGCCCTTATGAAAGGTTTCGGGTTGACATAACCATATTACATCAAGAGAAGTATCCCTTTCTAGACTTGGTGTAATATTGGAGGCAAGAGTTGAGGAAATCCGTGTCAGGATTTCAGGATTTGGGAGTCCACTCAACAGATCAAGGAACTGTAAGCTCACAGTTGGAAAAGACCTGCCTACCTAAATACCTTCAAATAGCATGACCAACCCTTGTTGGGGTTATTTGAAGGGGAATATGGATCCTTGCCACTAGAATGTCAAAGCAACTGGACATTCTGAGTTCAATGGTGAGGTCCATTGGGACTTGATAAAATAGTGGGAGACTTAATAAAATTTATTATTTCTCATAAAATGTAATCAAGAATGTACTGATGAATTTCCTCTTTTAATTTGTAGAATCAATATGACAAACACATCAACCACATTTTCTCTGTGATCAATTCTAGATAAAGACAACAACCTCACCGACAGTAACTTTCAGGAATGGTTTAGGCACCTTCGGGTTATCCTACACCATGAAAGAATGTTTTATGTGTTGGAGTCCTCACATCCTGATTCTCCTGCCCCAGGGGCTAGTGATGAAGATTTCCAAGTCTATGATCAACATTTGAATGATGCTCTCGATGTTTAATGTTTGATGCTGTCATCTATGTATAGTGATCTCATGAAGTCTCATGAAGACATGGATTCCTACAGCATGCTCGAGCACCTCTGTGGTTTATACCAGGAGAGAGAAAGACAGGAAAGGTTTGAGATCTCCAAGGCTCTGTTTCAGAGCAAGCTTGGAGAGGGTGCCCCAGCTGGGCCTCATGTAGTCAAGATCATTGGCTAAATTGAGCGATTGGAGATTCTAGGGTTTAAACTCCCTGAAGAACGGGGTACCGATGTCATTATCACATCACTCCCCCAGAGCTTCTCAAACATTGTTGTGAACTTCAATATGAACAACATTGAGAAGTATTTGTCTGATCTTCTCATCCTCATTCTCCAAGTGGACACTAACATGAAGCGTGAAAAGCCTTCTGTCCTCATGGTGAATAAAAGGAAAGGGAAGGCAAAGATATTTAAGCCCAATGCTTCTTCAAGGCCTTCCAAGAAAAGGAAGATCAAAGGTGAGGCAAAGGAACATGATGATGTTTGTTTTTCATGTGGCAAGAAGGGCCACTGGAAGAAAACTGCACCTAGCCAAGGAAGCAAGGGGACGATTTAGGTGCGTTTGTTATCGAATGCAATCTATTTGTTTCTAATAATTGGGTATTAGATACGTCTTGTGTTTCTCACATCTGTATTCAAATACAGGAATAAATTAGATTCAGGAATATTGATCGAGGGGAGGTAGATCTACGAGCAGCCAATGGAGCCAGACTCGCTGTTGTAGCGGTCAGAGACTACCACCTCACATTGCCTACCGGGATGGTCTTGGTTTTGAAAGGTTGTTATTATGGGCCTTATGTTACTAAAAACATTATTTTAGTGTCTAGATTAGATATTGATGGATTCATATTCATGTTTGGAAATGAATGTCGCCACTTTTATAAAGATAGAATTTGTTTTGGTAGGGCACATTTATATAACGGCCTTTATGTGTTAGACTACACAAACCAAGTAATGGAAATCGATAACAAAGTTAATTCACATGACTCATACCACACCCAACTTTGGCATCACCGGCTAGGTCATGTCAATGAGAAACATTTGACAAAATTACATCAAGATGGGTATTTATATTCTTTCGAACTAAAACCAATTTGTGTATGTCATGTGTCTCTACAAGGAAAAATGACCAAAGCCCCATTTAGTTGGAAAGGTGAAAGAGCTAAAGAGCTTCTAGAATTATTTCTCACAGATGTGTGGGGACCATTTCCCATTGAAGAAAGGGGTGGGTTCTCGTACTTCATAACTTTTACTGATGATTTTAGTAGATATGGATATATCTACTTAATGAGGTATAAGTCAGATTATTTTGATCGGTTCAAAGAATACAAGAATGAAGTTGAGAACCAGCTTGGTAAGAAGATTATGAAACTCCGCTCAGAAAGAGGAGGAGAATATCTTAATCAGGACTTCATTGATTTCTTACGGGAGTTTGGGATTCTATCTTAACTCACTCCTCCTTACACAGCTCAGTGGAATGGTGTATGTGAAAGGAGAAACCACACCCTGTTGGACATGGTGAGATCAATGATGAGTCATGCGAGCCTTCCATTATCCTTTTGGGGAAATGCAGTACAAAAAACAGCGCACATACTAAACCATGTACCAACTAAATCGATAAATGGTATTCCATTCGAATTATGGAGTGGACGCAAAGCCATGTTATCGAATTTACATGTGTGGGGTAGTGAATCATTTGTTAAGGCCTCTTCAGGTAACAAACATGCACCCCGAGGCACAAAGTGTATCTTTATAGGATATCCCAAGGAAACAAGCGGATATTACCTATACAACCCCTCAGATAAAAATGTTACAGTGGAAAGACACGCCATATTCCTTGAGTGGGAGCACATCTCCAAAAGAGATAGTGGGAGGGAGATAGACTTCGATGAAGTCGAGGCTCAAGATACACAAGAGTTGGTATAAGAACAGATTCCACAACACCCCGTGGAAGAATAATCTGTTCCAGAGACACAAGAACTGCGTAAGAGGACGAGAGAGGTGAGAGAACCAGAACGATATGGTTTTATTGTCACCAAGGATGGTGACTAATTATTGGTTGACAATGATGATCCTCTTACCTACAAGGAAGCAGTTGAAGGCACAGACGTTTCCATGTGGCAAGAAGCCATGAATTCTGAAATGGATTCCATGTATGAAATCCAAGTTTGGATTTTGGTAGATCCTCCAGTTGATGTAATTCCTACTGGTAATAAATACGTATTCAAGAAGAAACTGGACATGGAGGGGCAAGTCAGCACCTACAAGGCACGAATGGTTGCAAAAGGTTTTAGATAGCGTCAAGTAATTGACTATGATGAAACCTTTTCACCGGTTGCAATGCTGAAGTCCATCAGAATACTATTGGCCATTCCTGCTTACCATAACAATGAAATTTGGCAATTGGATGTCAAAATAGCTTTCCTTAATGGGATCTTCCAGGAAGATGTCTACATGACACAACCTGAAGGGTTTGTTACTCCAAAGGATGCCAACAAGTTATGATAGTTGCATAAATCAATTTATGGATTGAAGAAAGCATCAAGGTCATGGAACATTCGTTTTGATGATGCTGTTACAGAATTTGGATTTGTTACGAATGAATGTGAGCCTTGTGTCTACAACAGGTTTAGTGGTAGTGCAATCATTTTCCTAATAGTGTATGTTGATGACATATTGCTAATTGGAAACGAAGTACCTGTCTTACAGTCTGTTAAGGAATGGTTGCGTAAATGCCTCTCCATGAAAGACTTGGGCGAGGTGGAATATATTCTTTGGATCAAGATCCATCGTGATAGATCCAAGAGAATGTTGGGCCTGAGTCAAACTACATACATTGACAAGATACTGAAGATATTCAGTATGGAATAGTCCAAGAGGGGATTGTTGTTAGTGTCACATGGAATTCATCTTTCCAAGAAAATGTGTCCTCAGAAACATGAGGAAAGAAAGAGTATGGCAAGGATCCCTTATGCATCCGCGATTGGTTCAGTCATGAATGATATGCTATGTACGAGGCTAGATGTTGCTTACGCATTAAGTGGGGTAGACAGATATCAAGCTGATCTAGGAGACCGCCATTGGATGGAAGTCAAGACTATCCTTAAGTATCTGAGGCGTAATAGGATATGTTCCTGGTTTATGGAGGAGATGAGGAACTAGTCATCAGAGGACATGTAGATGCTAGTTTCCATACAGATCAAGATGAAATGAAGTCACACACTGGATACATCATCAGTTTGAATGGAGGTGCAGTGAGCTGGAAGAGCTCAAAACAAAGTGTGGTGGCAGATTCTACAGCGGAGTCCGAGTATATCGCAGCTTCTGAGGCAGCTAAAGAAGTAGTATAGATGAGAAGCTTCGTTCAAGAGCTATATGTTGTACCGAGTAGTAAAGATCCTATCACACTCTATTGTGATAATACAGTAGCGGTGGAACTTGCAAAAGAGACAAGGTCACATCAGTGGACAAAGCATATACTTCGGAAGTATCATCTCTTGAGGGATTTTTCTCAGAGAGGTGAAGTTGTAGTGAGTATTATTTCCACGGAAGACAATGTGGCAGACCAATTGACTAAATCCTCGACTCAGCAGAAACATGATCATCATTTGAGGTCTAGTAGAGTAAAAGTCGTAGGCAGTTGGCTCTAGTCCAAGTGGGAGTTTGTAAGGGTTGGTGTCCTGAGAACCAACTGTTTTGTACTTTGATTACATGAATGTTCACATACTATATATTGTTCATTGTTCTGCATGACTATAATATAATAATGTCCTGGAATATTTGTTGCATTAATAAGGTTATAGTAGATCCCCGCTATGATGAGAACCTTGAAATTCTATAAAAATATTCTTAAATAAAGTTCTACGTTTGGATGACATACTATGATTGGAAACATAGTATACAGACTGTCATGTGTGAGTACTCGTAAGAAGACGAGACTGTCTCTCATGGAGTTCGCACTTGGTAATCTCCAAGATGACAGATTATGAGAACAGACCCGCCAGTAGGAATTTTGCATGTCTTGGTGTCATCAGATATTGCTATCTGCGAGCATGTGTAATGGTCCTTAGACTGGAAGATTATCATTACCTCTTGTCATGACTCGCACACTTAGATTTACTGACTAAAACCGTCACGCAGATAGTTGGCGGGAAGTAGGGTACGTTGGGTGCGTCATGAGTGACATGTTGTTAATGGATAAGTCGAGGAAGGATTTGTCCCTTCCATTTATGGAATTTGATATCTTGGCCCTTTGATTGAAATAGAACTGTCGCATTAAATTCCATATCCATGGTGTAAACGACAAGTTTATTTCAGGTAGTCAAAGAACGACGGATCAAGCATATAGGTTTATGACACTTCCATGAAACCTGCTTGATGAGATATTGAGACAAAGAAATTAAATTACACAGTAAGCGTTCGAATGAGGTGATACGTCAATGCGGCGTCATCTTCTTTCTCTTGGGTGCCTTGACCCATTGCTAGACAGTAATCTTGGACTTTAGGCAAGCCTTCCTAATGCCAACGAGAAAAAGGCCTAGAGGGTCACACTATAAGTGTATCCAAGTATCTCAAGATGAATAATGATTATTCCCATACGTGGGTTAATAATTATTCAAGGAAGCCTAATTTGTTTTAAATGATGGAGGAAAAATAAAATAAAACAAGTACACGCCGTGTATTATTAAATGTACACGCCCTATAGTTTTATTTTAGAAAGGAAATGAATAAATGAAAACAAGATATACACACAGTGTACATTTAATGTACATGACGTGTAGTTTTCAATGAAAAACAAGTACACGCCGTGTATTTATTATTACACGCCGTGTAGATTTTCCAGTCGGGATTTTGAGGATATAATATTGTTTTAAATGATATTTAATATAATCATCGTGGGCGCATGTCATGAGATTATCTATTAGACATGGGGGTTTTAAATAAGAGTCAATGAAATAAATAAAACGTGTAACACGTTTACTTATTGTCATAACTCTATAACCCCACACACCCAATTATAAATATCCTCACAACCCCAACTCTTTTCTGACACATAAGAGAATCATTGTGCACAACATCTCTGGAGAATTCTTTCAAGACCGAAAGAACCTCTTCTTCTAAGAACAATCTCATAACCGAGAGAGATCCTCTTCCATCAGATCAAGACGATCTAAGGCGGACAACGCAAGCAAAGGCTTCTCCACGCTAGCACCTGGAGAATCCTTTGGCGACGTCTAGAGATACAAGGTACACGTGTGGATCACCGCAAGAGGGAATCTACACTTGTCTTCTACGACGCAACGACAGATCACATCGACAACATGATCGAGAACATCAACGAATAAAGAACACCAAAAAGGTATTTCATTATAATTAATTAAATTAACTATAATCAACCTGTAACGATCCTTGTTTGTGGTCCTTGGAAAAACCATATTCTTTGTCTTTTTCTGTGATTCGATCTGTGGAGACTGGCTTTTATCGACATATTTATCCCGTATTGATCATTGCTAATGACAAAAAGCCAAGTGGGAATATCCACCCACGCGCTTCCGCTGCACCTGGAACCTTCAGGAGTAGCATATAGAAATAGAAAAAATCACATGATATAATATAACTCACAACCACACTATGAGAATAACGTAGTCTTAGACTCAACTACAACTAACATCTCTCGGACTCCTAGCATCCACTACTAAGACTAGATAGTCAATATTCACATAGCCATTTAAAGAGATATATTATGTTACTTTATCCATTCTTATCAGTTTGACATTACTTTAATTAATTATTTAAGCATTAATTAACCATTATAATTTTTCATATTCCATTACATTAGCATTTCAATATGGATACATGCCCACCAGGCATAATCAAACCGAGTCCACAGCTTCTCAGAATCACAACCCCAACATTGCATCATAGCAAGCTCCAACCCCATGGGTTAAACATCATTTAATCATTTATTTAACAACATTACCACATCTCATACTTCCATGTATTCTAGTAAAACATTCTAAACTTACATTCACAAGGAGCTCAACATGTTGAGTATATGAACTACTCGTTGAGTCTTTTCCACATATATAAGGAGCATAGACCCATCCATCCTCATGAATCTAAACATGGAAATCACATGGCATAAC
The DNA here is from genome assembly GCA_963277665.1 of Viscum album. Lineage (NCBI taxonomy): Eukaryota > Viridiplantae > Streptophyta > Magnoliopsida > Santalales > Viscaceae > Viscum > Viscum album. Next base: position 47,618,720 of record OY728162.1, read on the forward strand.
CCACACGCCTTTTCCTCTTTTGGAAAGAGGTTAAGAAAAACCATCTTCCTCAAGCAGTGGGGAAGGTAAGGCAGATAAACAAACAATAGATATAATAGCAACCACCTTCACATCAATGGGTAATCCCAACATTAACTTGTTCCATCATCCCTAGTGTCCCCCTGAAACCCACATGTATAAACCGAGGCATCACACCACTCTAGGCATTAACTACATCCACATCCACTAGGTCTTCTTACCCCAACATACACAACAGCCCTATAGGCTTAGCCATTTGAGGCTCACATCATATCTAGGCCTTCTTTATCCCATAACCATAGGTATTGTATCGAAATCAAATCACAAGTAGTAAAAAAATACCAATGGGCTCTTGGTCCTAAAATAAGGAATCCAGAATTCACACACAACAAGGTCTCATGGCTACAAAGTAAAAGGCACCTGGCCCTTACAAGAAAGTGAGAAACTCAAGCCCTATAAAGGAATTAACTTTATCACAAAACTAGTTTTTATTCAATATTGAATTAACCAGTTCATTATTCATAGGTTCCAACTACATGAAACCTAAGAAACAAGCTATCACTAAATGAATTAAACAATTAATTTATCATGACTTTAACTATTTTATCAAAAAGAAATAACATGATTCTTGTTCATAAACCAATTTAATTATACATTCTCACTTGCATGAATTTGATTATTTTAACACCCATGTCTTCCACGGTACGCTTCTCTTTGAATAATACAGTAGCATGTGTTGTACACAACTTCGAGTTCTATCACACACCACTACCAATCAAACTAACCATTATGAATAGTAATACGCAATTTTTGAAATTTTATAAACATTAACTCTCAAAATGAACTTCATTTTTGGTTTCGGAATATTGAAATTATCCAAGGGTAAAATTTTGGATCTTTTCGGATAAATGTTATATTTTGATGAATAGTGAAAATTACTAAATTTTAATTAAAAACAGCTTTTTAAATCAAAATAGTTAATAGTGAAAAATTATGAATTTAAGTGGTTTTAAAATATATTTAGAATATATTTTTACCATTTAATAATAATTTGGTCATTGGACATAATTTCACATTTAAACTGGACATAAAAAACTGTCAATCGTTTGATAGTTATTATCTCTTAAAAACACGCCTTTTGTTTTAACAATGGGAATTAAATTTAAATTAATTTCTACCACTTGTATATTTTGAATTTTGAAATATGTATACCATATTTAGAATTAGGAGGTCCAAATTGTGTAAATACGTAACTTTTATTTTTAGGAATTTTGAATAATTACTTCGGTAAATATTTTATTTACCATGGTTAAACGGTAAATCCGGTAAATAAGGGTAAAAAAATAATATTATAATAATATTAATTTACCCTAAAACGTTTTTAACCCTATGTTTTGATACATGTCTGACCATGGGCATCTTTGGGTCGATTTTGGGACCCCATGGATTCACTTGTAAGTGATATTGACACTTTATATTAATTAAGTTAAAGTAAATACAAAAATGACATAAGCATATATCTTTTGGAAAAACAATTTGTACATAGGGTTATATATATTATATTTTAGACTATAAATATTAATTATAAAGCTAAAAATATTTCCTACATAATAGTATTTTATTTATAATTTTTAGATATTGAATAATTAAATTTATTTATGACACAATAATTATGAATTATATTCCTTATTAATGAAAGAATCAAATAATTGGTATTATAAATAATAAAATAAATATAATTTGAATGTTTTTATGACATCCAAGAATTTTATTGGTTAATTGGACATGATAGAATTTCTTAAATAAATTTTTTTCTAATTAATAATGTTTTCAAGACTTTAACAAAAATCAATTATTAAATAGTGTCAAAATTGACATGAAAGAGTTTTTTAAACAAATATTTATTCTAAATTGATATTATATTCCTAAAAATATTAGGTTAGGCCAAAGGACATATATCATGATATATGTATCATTAATGGACCACTTAGGGTCGCCTGGATGTATATAGTTTGTTTATTACCTATATAATATAAAAATAAAAAGTGAAATGGTAAATGTCAAATAATTAACTAAGAGTTAAAACTACAATTTATGGTTAATAAAGTGACCCAAACGTATATAAAACCTCTTTTTGAGTGGTTTTCGACCTATAACCACCTTAAAATTTAAATAATCAACTTTCAAGACATTATAAACCGAAAATGAATTTATTATAAATTAATATTTCTAACTTTTCCATAGATGCCCCTCACCCCTCTTATAAAAGGGAACTCCCCATTCTCTCAATTTCGCACCTTAAAAGGCTCTAGAATTGGCCAAAAACTTCCCAAATACCCTCTCAAATATCTTCCCTTCATCATAGAGGCCTTACTTTATTCATAAATCCAACCTAAGGAGCCCTGTTGATCAAATCAAAAGGATGAACCCGAAGAAGAGGTAATGTTTTCACCACCCTCTTTCAAGTTCATTTCTTCTTCAACTTCTTATTTCTTTGTTATTTCTATTCTAAAATAATAACACTAGTATATTCTATATATTGTGATGTTATTATAAATATTTTACATCCATATTCAGTATTCTATCCATGCTTTGAATGACATGTCACCATACGTGCGTACGTACGACTTACCGTCTCCACATCATAGTGTAATTGTTATTCAATATATTATTATTTGGATGGGTATAATAATGATGTGAAATTCATATAAATACTAAATATAACATGATAATGATTCTGTATATATGATATACCATCCAATTATATAATATTTTAATATCAAAATAATGATATTATCGCTCGTACGTACGTACAGACTACCGTCTCCACGAATGAGATGAGATTCATTCCCCATCGTATCAATTTAAGACAAATTATCATTTTATGATTACAAATAATGTTTATGGACTTGATATAATTCTGGATATGAATAAGATACAGCCTATCCATAACAAACACGGCTTATGTAACAAAACATATAAAATAAAACGAGTAAGTTAACACCCGAAACGACGATAATACTAAGATACTATTAACAAATCAATGTTAAAAGATCATATATGATATCATATTAATTTATATGATTCTTGTATAATTTAATAACAATTATTTCACCATTATAAAGGAGTTTAATCTACCCTCAACCAAGTAAAAGTATAATTTAAGGGTTTATTTCACAATCTCTTCATTATCCGAGGTTGTTTATATGTAATTACCAATTAGGACCTCTTTATCATCCACATCCATGTTTCTTAAAAAATGTATTTCAAATCATTCTTAATATTTTAATGACTATGGGATAAATTCATTTATACCCTTGTGGAATTTTTATAAAATGTTTATAAAGGAATATTTCTGTCATTTTCCAAACAGGGTCCTTTTTAACCTTTTTGACAGAATTAAGGTAAGAATGTCTTATTTATCTTATACGGTGGGTGCAGATATTTTCCACCGCTATAAAATTTTCGAATCTTCCTTTACTAGCTTATAAGAAAATTGTCAAAGTAAATGTTTTAATTTATAATTACGTGACTTTTAATTGATTTCAAAAAAGAGATATTTCTCTCAAATAGTTTTGATTTCATCTATGTCAGAATCCTTTGAGGGATTTTAAGATTATTTGAAATTGATTTATTGTGATACAAAACTTCGATATTGTATTAACGGTTTTTTGATATTTTTGATTGTGGATGTGTTATTTTTATAACATTCATGGTTTATAGAGAAAGTATTGACATTAAGTATGCTAGTTTTAATACTAATATTTATGTTATGTTCAAACCTGTTCATATGAAGAATGAATTGGACTTAATACGTGACGGGTGGAGCCCACTATATCTCCTCGATGCATTGGTAGGTCTCAAAATACAAACTAGTGTCTTGTCACACGGCCTTGAAAAAATCTTATTTGTAGACCTGGAACGAGGCCTTGGCTATGTGGTTACGATAGTCTGGCATTATGCATCCCATCATTATGAAAGTGGTTATTGATATTGCATGTGATTATTCGACTAGTAGAATATCAATGTGAATAATAAAATGGAATTATTTCATTTTATCTTTTCCATATTATGATGAATTTCAAGTTTAAAAGGCTTTTGTTTTATTTATACATTGCCTTAAATGTTTATGCATATTTATGAAAGTTTCCACTATATTGTTATCCTTACTGAGCATCTGAGCTCACCCCTTTCAATGTTTTATTTTTCCCAAGATGTGAAGAACTAATTTTTTAATGACCTATAGGGATAGTATGAGGGGATATGAAGACAAGATTTTGTTGTAGTAGTATTCACTTTATGATGTAATGTAAACTTTATGAATGTATCTAGTTATTCCAAGGCTACTAAACTAATCGGTCTTTCAAGACTTGATCTTGTGTGATCATGCCAGTATTATGTAATAATGCACCGACTTTGGGTAACTGGGGTCAGGGCCTTACAGTTGGTATCAGGGAAAGTTTAGTACAATCCTTGGAAGCTAGATTTATATAAACTCTGATTAGAGAACATAGCCCTAAGATAGACTTTCAGGATTAATATAGCAGAACATCCTAGAATTTTGATAGTGTAGAGATTTTGTGAGTTTTCTGAGCAATACATCCATGTCTGGATACGAGTAGGTAGAGGTGGATCTGGCACAAATGTACCTAGGGGTAAAACCGGAAAACACCACTTTGAGCTAGACTCGAACGGTAATTGGTGCACGACAACGGGCATTGCTGCACTCTTGGTTACGACACTCCTGGGGGATATGCATAGTATAATTCTCAGTTTATTTACAAAACATTATGAAGGGTTTATAAGTATATAATTTCTCAAAGAAAACATTTTTATGATTATGGATTATATCCTTAAATATTTCAATTTGTGTTAAGTGTTTTACAAGTATCGAATTATGTATTTTGATTCATAAACTGATCTATTTTATGCCATTGTTTAGAAATGGTGCCTAGTGGAAGAAATGGAAATCGTATCAATGCACACACTCCATGTAGGTATTTCCGTCCTAATCAATATAATTATAGTGGAGCTAGTGATGCAACTAGGGCTGATCAGCTAATCACTATACTGGGACAACTCACTCAGGTTATGAATAATAACCTTAACCGTATGGAGCACCCTGATCCATAGCGTAGAGGATCAATGTTAGATCTCTTAATGAGGAAACAACCACCAACGTTCAATGGGAGTACAAATCCCTTAGTATCTGAGAAATGGATAAATTCCCTAGAGAAATATTTCTGGCTTTGGGGAGTAGTGAAAGGGAAAAAGTTATCATGGCAGTTTACCGCCTCACTAGAGATGCTGATAAATGGTGGTCCTTGATTTAAAACACAAAGGATGATGAGAAAGTATCAAATATAGAATGGATGGAGTTCAAAGATCTTTTTTTATAAAAATAATTTCCTCGTTACCATTGAGCAGATATGGAAAGGTAATTTCTGAGTCTGAGATAGAAGGAGGATAAGAATGTCACAAATTATGAGGCTAACTTTACAATGATACCAAGGTATGATGGTAATTATATACGTAACCCAAGAAGTAAGATTTATCGTTTCATTGATGGGTTAAAACCATTTCTCCGTTGAGCATTAGTCTCACAAACCATCTCATTGTGCGAAGATATTGTCTCATGGACTATCAAGACAGAAAAATAATTCTCTAAGTCTTATGACTTTCAAGCAACACAGGAGAAGAAGAGATCTTCTGATCACACTAGGAATGGATATAAGGGGAATAAGGGAAAATTTGAATATCCATCATGCAGTAAATGTGGGAAGAAACACCCCGGTACTTGCTTTAAAGGAATGGGATTCTGTTACATGTGTAGTGAAAAAGGCCACCAAGCTCATGATTGCAAGGGGAAGAAGGAAGCTACCAATGTCCAATGCTATAATTGCAGGGATAGGGGACATTATGAAAATGAACTTACTAAACAATAGGGGAACATACCTTAGAAAAGGCCAAGGGATCAAGGTTAAACTTATGATATCACTATTGCTGAAGTAGATGCTCCGAAAGACATGGTGGCGGGTAATGTAATGGTTTCCTCAAGTTTAGACAGTGCATTATTTGATTCTGGATCATCACATTGTTTCATATCTTCCCAGATTTCTAAGAAAATTAGATATTTCCAATTTTATTTAACAAGAGAGTTGTCAGTTAAAACTCCTAAGGGAAGTATCATTGCAACAATGTTTTGTGAATCAGTCCCCATTAGAGCACATAAATGTTCTTTATCTGCTAATCTCATCATCATACCTACAATTGAATTTGATATAATTCTCGCTATGGATTGGCTTTCAGACCATGATGAAAAAAATTATTTTAAGAAGAAGGAGGTTACTAATTTTGATGATGATGATGATAAGGAACACCTTATCTTCAGAGCGGAATCATCACCCCCTAATTATTACCAAGATCCACCCACAGTAGCTCAACTAAATTCAATTATTGGGGAGGAAGAGAATGAAATGAATGTGGGTGGGGAATTTAATGTTCAAATAGAGGATATACCTATTGTGAATGAATATATAGATGTGTTTCCAGATGATTTACCTGGACATCCTCCAGAATGAGAAGATGAGTTTTCCATTGATTTAATTCCTCTATCAAGGCCTATATCTAAGAACCCTTATAGAATGGCCACAATGGAATTAGTTGAACTAAAGAAACAACTAGAGGAATTGAGTAATAATAGATTTATTCTCACCAGTGTTTCTCCATGGGGATCCCCTGTTCATTTTGTTAAAAAGAAAGATGGATCTATGAGGTTATGTATCGACTACAAGGAGATCAATGATATAACAATAAATAATAAGCATCCCAAACCTTTAATTGATGATTTATTTGACGAACTGCATGGATCTCAATAATTTCCAAAGATTGATCTTCGATCTGGATATCATCAGTTGTGCGTGAAGAAGGAAGACATTCTCTAGACATCATTTCGAACCAGGTACTAGAATTATGAGTTTACAGTAATGCCTTTTGTATTGACTTATGGACCCTCCGTATTCATGGATATAATGAATAGAATTTTCAAAGAATATCTCGATGAATTTTTGGTGGTATTTATTGATGATATATTGGTATACTCCAAAAGCTACGATGATCATGAAAACCACTTGCACATTATTTTTAAGACTCTGAGAAGACATGAATTATAAGGGATGTTTAGCAAGTGTGAATTCTGGATTCAGGAGATTTCTTTTCCTGGCCATATTGTCTCTAAAGATAGAATCTATGATGATCCTTCTAAGACCAAGGCAATCCAAGAATGGCCTGCACCGATGAGTATAACTGAGGTACATAGTTTTCTTGGTTTAGCAGGTTATTATCGATGTTTCGTCCATAATTTTTCCTGGTTGGATAACCCATTAATAAAGCACACACGTAAAGGCATTAAATTTGTTTGTACAAAGGAGTGTGAAGAATGTTTTGAAGAACTGAAGAGAACATTAGCCAATGCTCCTATATTGACTCTACCATCGGGGAATGATGGGTTCATTACTTATAATGATGCATCGAAGAAAGGACTTGGTTGTGTCCTTATGAAGAATGATAAGGTTGTTTCCTATGCATCACGATAGTTGAAAATTGATGAGAAAAACTATCCTACTCATGATCTCGAGTTATCAGCTATGATATGTTCTTTGAAGATATAGAGAAGCTACCTCTAGGTGAAAAATGTGAGATTTATACTAATTACAAGAGTATGAAGTATATTTTCTCACAAAAAGAACTCAACATGAGGCAAAGGAGATGGCTTGAAATACTAGAGGATTATGATTGCACGATACACTACCACCAGGGGAAGGCTAATAAGGTGGCATATGCTTTGAGTAGAATAGATCATGGAGTTTTGAACAATATGAGAATTGAAAGGGATCCAATTTTCATGGATCTAGTGAAGATAGACATGAGAATAACCATGGAAGGTGAAATATCAATGCTTTTTCAAATGGTTTCCAAACCATCATTACTAAAAAGGATTAAGAGTTCTCAAACCGATGATGAAGAATTTCAAAAGAAGATTAAAGCTGTGAATGATGGGAGATTGAGAGACTTTGTGTATGAAGAAGGAATTTTAAAATTTGGGAAGATACTTTGTGTTCCTGATATACCTGATCTAAAAAGGGAATTGATAGATGATTATAATAGCTCCAATCTCTCTATACACCCTAGGAGCACCAAAATGTATAGATATTTGAAGGAACACTTTTGGTGGGACAACATGAAGATGGATATTTCTGATTTTGTGATAAGATGTATGGTTTGTCAACAAGTGAAAGCTGGAAAGAAACTGCCTGGAGGAGTCATGCAACCTCCCCCCATATCGAAGTGTAAATGGAACAATATTACGATGAAATTTGTCATGGGGCTACCAATGACTCCTAGAAAGAACGATGCCATATGGGTTATTGTTGATCGACTTACCAAGTCAGCACATTTTCTTTCTAAAACAGAAGATCTACCACTAGAACGTCTAGAAAGACAATATATTAATGATGTTGTGAGACTTCATGGAGTACCCCTATCGATTGTTTCTGATCTTGATCCTCATTTTACTTCAAGATTCTGGAAGAGTCTTTAGATGGCCATGGATACTGAACTTCGTTTGAGCACTGCCTACCACCCTCAAACAGATGGACAATCAAAACGGACTATTCAAACCTTAGTAGTCATGCTAAGATATTCCTCACTTGACTTTAAGGGTATGTGGGATCAATATTTAACTCTGGTAGAATTTTCATATAACAATAGGTTCCATTCGAGTATTCAGATGGCACCATATGAAGCATTATACAAAAAGAGATGTCACACACCAACCTGTTGGGATGACGTTGGTGAAAGAAAACTTGTAGACCCAGAACTGGTGGAGGAAACAATGGAAAAGGTAAAGGTAATCCAAAACCACATCAAAGCAGCTCAAAGTAGGCAGAAGAGCTATGTCGATAACCGAAGGAAGGATTTGTAATTTCAGGTAGGAGTTAATGTTTTCTTGAAGGTATCTCCATGGAAGGGAGTTATACGTTTCAGTAAGAAGGGTAAATTGAGTCCCAGTTACATCAGAATGTTCGAAATTATAGAATGAATTGGGGTTGTAGCTTACCATTTGGAAATGCCACCAAGTCTCTCCAAAGTTCACAATGTGTTCCACGTATAACTTTTGAGGAAATACATGCATGACCCAACGCATATACTCACCTATGAGGAATTTGAACTGGAACCCGATCTGTCTTATTATGAAGAGCCTGTTAGGATTCTTGATACGAGAGAACATGTACTGAGAAACCGGACAACTCGTCTGGTAAAAGTTTTGTGGAGAAACCATAAGATGGAAGAAGCAACGTGGGAACCCGAGGAACATATGATAAAGAAGCACCTGAGTCATTTCATGCAGTATAATTATAGAAATTTCGAGGATGAAATTATTTGAAGGAGGGGAAAATGTAACACCCAAAGCTTCCATGGTATGCTTCCCTTTGAATAATACAGTAGCGTTTGTTATACACAACTTCAAGTTTTGAAACACACCACAACCAATAAAACTAGCTGTTATGAATAGTAATGCCCACTTTTTGAAATTTTATAAATTTCGTCTCTCAAAATGGACTTCATTTTTGGATTCATAATATCGAAATTAGCATAGGGTATAATTTTGGAACTTTTCGGATAACTTTTATATTTTGATGAATATTAAAAATTACTAAATTTAAATTAAAAACAAATTTTTTAATCAAAATAATTAATAATGATAAATTATGAATATAAGTGGTTTTAAAATATATTTGGAATAAATTTTTACCATTTAATACAATTTTGGTCATTGGACATAATTTCACATTTAAACAGGACATAAACAACTGTCAATCTTTTGATAGTTATTATCTCTTAAAAACACGCTTTTTGTTTCAACGGGAATTAATTTGAAAATAATTTCTACCACTTCTGTTTTTTGAATTTAGAAATATGGATTCCATATTTGGAATCAGGATTTCCAAATTTTTTAAATAGTTAACTTTAATTTTTATACATTTTGAATAATTACTTCGGTAAATATTTTATTTACCATGGTTAAAGGGTAAATACGGTAATTAAGGGTAAAAAATAATATAATAATAATATTAATTTACCCTAAATGTTTCCTCACACTACTGGTTGATACATTTCCTACCATGGGAATATTTTGGTCGATTATGGGACCCCATGGATTCACATGTAATTGATAATGACACTTTATATTAATTATGTTGAAGTAAATACAAAAATGACATAAGCATATATCTTTTAGAAAACAAATTTGTTCATGGGGTTATATATATTATATTTTAGACTATAAATATTAATTACATAGCTAAAAAAATTTACTACATAATAGTATTTATTTATAATTTTTATACATTTAATAATTAAATTTATTTTTGACACAATAATGATGCAGTGTTTTCCTTATTAATGAACGAATCAAATAATTGGTATTATAAATATTAAAATAAATATAATTTGGAAGTTTTGATACCATCCATGAATTTTATTGATTAATATGACATTTTAGGATTGCTTAAATTTATTTTTTTCTTATTAAAAATGTTGTTAATAATTTAACAAAAATCAATTATTAAATAGTATCAAAATTGACAAAATGGAATTTTTAAAAGAAATATTATTTTATTAATTGATATTTTATTCATAAAAATCTAAAGTTAGGAAAAAAGACTTATAGCATTATAGGTGTATCATTAATGGACCACTTTTAGGTCACTTGGATTTATATAGTAAGTTTATTAACTATATAATATAAAAATACAAAGTGACATGGTAAATGTCAAACTAATTAACTAAGAGTTAAAACTAAAAGATAGGTTTAATAAAGTGACTAAAACCTTTCTTAAACCTGTTTGTTGAGTGGTTTTCGACCTATCCCCACCTTAACCTATAAATAATCCACTTTTGAGCCATTATAAACCGAACATTAATTTATTATAAGATAATATTTTTGGCTTTTCCAAAGTTCCCCCTCACCCGTCTTACAAAAGGGCATTCCCCCTTCTCTCAATTTCCCACCTTCAAAGCCTCTGGGATCGGCCAACCTCTGCCCAAATACCCTCTCAAATATCCTCCCTTCATCCTAGAGGCCTTACTTTAGTCATAAATCTAACATAAGGATCCCTTTTGATCAAATCAAAAGGAAGAACCCAAATAAGAGGTAATGTTTACACCACCCTCTTTCAAGTTCCTTTCTTCTTCAGCTTTTTCTTTCTTTGTTATTTCCATTATAAAATAATAACTACAGTATATTCTATATACTTTGATTTTATTATAAATATGGTAGAACCATATTCAGTATTCTATTCAACATTTTAATGACATGTCACTATATGTGCGTACGTACGGATTACCATCTCCATGTCGTGGTGTAATTGTTATTCAATATATTATTATTTGGATGTGTATAATAATGATGTCTAATTCATGTAAATAATAAATATAAAATGATAAGGATTCTGTATATATGATATACCATCCAATTATATATTATTTTAATATCAAAAGAATGATATTGTCGCTCGTGCGTACGTACGGACTACCGTCTCCATGAACACGATGAGTTTCATTCCCCATCATATACATTCAAGAATAATTCTCATTTGATGATTAAAAATGTATTTCAAATCATTATAAATATATTAAACACTATGTGATAAAGTCATTTATACCCTTGTTGACTTTTTATAAGAAATTTATAAAGTAATCTTTCTATCGTTTTCTAAACAAGGTCCTTTTTAACCATTTCGACAGAATTAAGGTAAGAATGTCTTTTTTAATTTATACGGTAGGTGAAGCTATTTTCCACCATTATAAAATCGTCAAATATTCCCTTAAAATATTATAATAAAATTTTGAATGTGAATGTTTTATTTTATAATTATGTGACTTTAAAATGATTTTAAAAAAAGAGATATTTCTCTCAAATTGTTTTGATTTCATCTATATCAACATCCTTTGATGGATTTTAAGCTTATTTGAAGTTGATTTATTGTGATACAAAACTTCTATATTGTATTGAAGGTTTAGTGATATGTTTTATTGTGGATGTGTTATTTTTATACCATTCATGGTTTATAGAGAAAGTATTGACATTTCTTATGCTAGTTTTAATACGAATATTTATGTTATGTTTAAACCAGTTCATATGAGGAATGCATTGGACTTAATAAGTGACGGGTGGAGACTGATATAGCTCTTCGATGCATCGGTAGGTCTCATTCGACAAACTAGTGTCTTGGAACAAAGACTTGACAAAATCATATTTGTAGTCTTGGCACGAGGCCTTGTCTATGTGGTTATAATAGTCTGGCATTATGCATTCCATCATTATGAAAGTGGTTATTGATATCGCATGTGATTATTCGACTAGTAGAATATCCATGTGAATAATCAAATGGAATTATTTCATTTTATCTTTTCCATATTATGTTGAAGTTCAATATTAAAAGGCTTTTGTTTTAATTATACATTGCCTTAAATTTTTATGTTTATTTATGAAAGTTTCCGCTATATTGTTATCCTTGCTGAGCATCTGAGCTCACCCCTTTAAATGTTTTATTTTTCCCAAGATGTGAGAAAGTAATTTATGAATGACCTATAGGGATAGTATGAGGGGATATGAAGACAAGATATTGTTGTAGTAGTTTTCACTTCATGATGTAATGTAAATTTTATGAATGTATCTAGTTATTCCAAGGATACTAAACTAACTAGTCTTTCGAGACTTGATCTTTTGTGATCATGCCAATATTATGTAATAATGCACTTACTCTGGGTAACTAGGTTCGGGGCAATATAGTTGGTATCAGTGGAAGTTTAGTACAAACCTTCGAAGCTAGATTTTGATAAACTTTGATTAGAGAACATAGCCCTAAGATAGACTTTGAGAATTAGTATAGAAGAACTTCTAGAATTTTGATATTGCATTGATTTTTTGAGTTTTCTGAGCAATACATCCCTGTTTGGATACAAGCAGGTAGAGGCAACTCTGGCACAGATGTACCTTGGTTAAAACCTAAAAACACGGCTTTGATATAGACTCGAACGGGAACTGGTGCACGACAGCGGGCCTTGCTGCACTCTTGGTTACGACACTCCCCGGGGAAATGCTTAGTATAATTCTCATTTTCTTTACAAACCATTATGAAGGGTTTATTAGTATATACTTCCTCAAAGAAAACATTTTTATGATTATGGATTATATCTATAAATAGTTCAATTTATGTTAAGTGTTTTACAAGTATGGAATTATGTATTCTGATTCATAACCTGATCTAGTTTATGTCATTGTTTAGAAATGGCGCCTAGTGGAAGAAATGGAAACTGTATCAATGCACACACTCCATGAAGTGATTTCCCTCCTACTCATGATAATTACAGTGGAGCTGGTGATGCAACTAGTGCTGATCAGCTAATCACTATACTAGGACAACTCACTCAGGTTATGAATAATTACCTTACCCTTATGGAGAACCCTGATCCGCAGCATGGAGGATCAATGTTAGATCACTTCATCAGGAAAAAACCACCAACGTTCAATGGGAGTACAAATACCTTAGTAGCGGAGCAATGGATAAATTCCCTAGAGAAAATATTTTAGGCTTTGGGGAGTAGTGAAAGGGAAAAGTTATCATGGCAGTTTACTGCCTCACTGGAGATACTGATCAATGGTGATCCTTGATTCAAAACACAAAGGATAACGAGGATGTATAAAATATGGAATGGAGGGAGTTTAAATAACTTTTCTTAGAAAAATAACTTCCTCGTGACCATCGAGAAGATATGGAAAGGAAATTTATGAGTCTAAGATAAAAGGAGGATGAGAATGTCACAAAGTATAAGGATAACTTTAAAAGGTTAGAAAGGTATGATGGAGATTATATATGTAACACAAGAATTAAGATTGATCATTTCTTTGATGGGTTAAAACCATTTCTCCGTCGAGCATTAGTCTCACAAACCTTCTCATTGTATGAATATTTTGTCTCATGTGCTATCAAGACAGAAAAGGAATTCTCTAAGACTTATTACTTTAAAGTAAAGCTGTGGATGAAGTGATCTGGTGGTCACACTAGGAATGAAAATAACGGGAAGAAGGGAAAAGTTAAATATCCATCCTGCAGTAAATGTGGGAAGAAACACCTTGGTACTTGCTTAAAAGGAATGGGAGTCCGATACATGTGTGGTGAAAAAGGCCACCAAGCTCGTGATTGCAAGGGGAAGAAGGAAGCTATCGATGTATAATGCTACAATTGCAGGGAGATTGGACATTATACAAATAAATGTCTTAAGCGTCAGGGATAATTACCTCAGATAAGGCCAAGGGATCAAGGTCAAGCTTATATTATCACTACTGCTGAGGTAGAAGCTCGGAAAGACGTGGTGGTAGGTAATTTAATGGTTTCCTCAAGTTTAGAAAACGCATTATTTGATTCTAGATCATCGCATTATTTCATATCTTCTCAGTTTTCTAAGAAAATTAGATATTTACAATTTGATTTAACAAGGGAGTTTTCAGTTATAAATCCTAAGGGAAGTCATTGAAACAATGTTTTGTGAATCAGTCCCCATTAGAGCACATAAATTTTATTTATCCGTTGATCTCTTCGACATACCTATGATTGAATTTGATATAATTCTCTCTATGGATTGGATTTTCGAACCATGATGCAAAAATTTATTTTAAGAAGATGGAGGTTGCTATTTTTGATGATGATGATAAGTAACACCTTATCTTTAGAGAGGAATCATTACCAATTAATTCTTACCAAGATCCACCCCCACTAGCTCAACTAAATTCAATTATTGCGGAGGAATAGAATGAAATGACTGTGTGTGAAGAAAGGAATGTTAAAACAGAGGATGTACCTATTGTGAATGAATATGTAGATGTGTTTTCAGAAGATTTACCTTGACATACTCCAGAAGGAGAAGTTGAGTTTTCCATTGATTTAATTCTCAGATCAAGGCCTATATCGAAAACCATTTATAGAATGGCCACTATGGAATTAGTTGAACTAAAGAAACAACTAGTGGAAATGAGTAATTAGGGATTTATTCTCCCTAGTGTTCCTCCATGGGGATCCCCTATTCTTTTTGTTAAAAAGAAAGATGGATCTATGAGGTTATGTATCGACTACAGGGAGATCAATTCTATAACAATAAAGAACACGTATCCCCTACCTCAAATTGATGATTTATTTGACCAACTGCATGGAGACCAATACTTTTCAAAGATTGACCGTCGATATGGATATCATTAGTTGTGTGTGAAGAAGGAAGAAATTCCGAAGATAGCATTTCGAACAAGGTACGAGCATTACGAGTTTATAGTAATGCATTTTGGATTGACTAATGCACCCTCTATATTCATGGATCTAATGAATATAGTTTTCAAGGAATATCTAGATGAATTTTTGGTCGTATTTATTAATGATATCTTGGTATACTCCAAAATCTATGAAGATCATGAAAATCACTTGCGCTTTATCCTGAAGACTCTGCGAAGTCATTAATTATATTGGATGATTTGCAAGTGTGAATTCTGGCTTTAGGAGATTTCTTTTCTTGGCCATAATGTCTCTAAAGATGGAATCTCTATTGATCCTTCTAAGACCAAGGAAATCCAAGAATGGCCTTCACCGATGAGTATAACTGAGGTACACAGTTTTATTGGTTTAACAGGTTATTATCGACGTTTAGTCCAGAATTTTGCATGGTTGGCTAACTGACTAACAAAGATCACACGTAAAGGGGATAATTTTTTTTGGAAAAAGGAGTTTGAAGAATTTTTTGAAGAACTTATGAGAATATTAGTCAATTATCCTATATTTACTCTACCATCGGGGAATGATGGGTTCGTTATTTATAGTGATGTATCGAAGAAAGGACTTGGTTCTGTCCTTATGCAGAATGGTAGGGTTATTGCCCATGCATCATGACAGTTGAAAATTCATGAGCAAAACTATCATACTCATGATCTCAAGTTAGCAGCTGTGATCTTTGCATTGAAGATATGGAGACACTACCTCTATGGTGAAAAATGTGATATTTTTACGGATCACAAGAGTATGAAGTATATTTTCTCACAAAAAAGAACTCAACATGAGGCAAAGGATATGTCTTGAATTACTAAATTATTATTATTTCATGATACACTACCACCAGGGGAAGGCTAATAAGGTGGAATATGCTTTGAGCAGAAAAGATCATGGAGTTTTGAACAATATGAGAATTGAAAGGGATCAAATTTTCATGGATCTAATTAAGATGGTCATGGGAATAACCATGTAAGGTGAAACATAAATGCTTTTTCAAATGGTTTCCAAACCATATTTACTAGAAAGGATTAAGAGTTCTCGGACCGATGATGAATAATTTCAAAAGAAGATTAGAGCTACGAATGATGGGAGATTGAGAGACTTTGTGTATGAAGACGGAATTTTAAAATTTGGGAAGAGAGTTTGTGTTCCCGATATACCTGATCTAAAAAGGGAATTTTTAGATGATTCTCATAGCTCCAATTTCTCTATACACCCTAGGAGCACCAAAATGTATAGAGATTTGAATGAACACTTTTGGTGGGACAACATGAAGAGGGAGATTGCTGATTTTGTGTCAAGATGTATGGTTTGTCAACAAGTGAAAACTGGAAGGCAACAACCTGGAGGATTCATGCAACCTATCCACATACTGGAGTGGAAATGGAACAATATTACCATGAAATTTGTCATGGGGATACCAAATACTCCTAGAAGGAATGATGCAATATGGGTTATTATTGATCGTCTTACCAAGTCAGCACATTTTCATGCTATAAGAGAAGATCTACCACTGGAACGTCCAGCAATACTATATATTAATGAAGTTGTGAGAATTAATGGAGTACCCCTATCGATTGTTTCTTATCGTGATCCCCGTTTTACTTCATGATTCTGGAAGTGTCTTCAGAAGGCCTTGGATACGGAACTTCGTTTGAGCACTGCCTACCACCCTCAAACAGATGGACAATCAGAACAGACTATTCAAACCTTAGTAGACATGTTGAGATCTTTCTCACTTGACTTTCAGGGTATGTGGGATCAATATTTATCTCTGGTAGAATTTTCCTGTAACAATAGCTTCCATTCGAGTATTCAGATGGCACTATATGATGCGTTATATCGAAAGAGATGTCGCACACCAAATGTTGGGATGACATTGGTGAAAGAAAACTTATAGGCCCAGAACTGCTGGAGAAAACATTGGAAAAGGTAAAGGTAATCCAAAACCACATCAACACAGCTCAAAGTAGGCAGAAGAGTTATGCCCATAACCGAAGGAAGGATTTGGAATTTCATGTAGGAGATCATGTTTTCATGAAGGTATATCCATGGAAAAGAGTTATACGTTTCGGTAAGAAGGGTAAATTGAGTCCCAGGTACATCGGACCTTTCAAAATTCTAAAATCAATTGGGGTTGTAGCTTACCGTTTGGAAATTCCACCGAGTCTCTCCAAAGTTCACGACGTGTTCCACGTATCACTGTTGAGTAAATACATGCCTAACCCAATGCATGTAATCACCTATGAGGAATTAGAACTGTAACCTGATCTGTCTTATTGCAAAGAGCCTGTCAGGATTCTTGATACGAGAGAACATGTACTGAGAAACCGGACGACTCGTCTGGTAAAAGTTTTGTCGAGAAACCATAAGATGGAAGAAGAAACGTGGGAACCCGAGGAACATATGATGAAGAACCACCCGAATATTTTCATGCAGTAGTATTCTATAAATTTGGAGTAAAAAATTATTTGAAGGAGGGGAGAATTTATGACCCAAATCTTCCACGGTACGCTTCTCGTTGGAAAATACAGTGGTGTGTGTTGTACGCAACTTCTAATTCTAACACTCACCACAACCAATCAAACTAGCTGTTATGAATAGTAATATCCACTTATTGAAATTTTATAAATACTTTCTCTCAAAATTGACCTTATTTTTGGATTCATAATATTGGAATTATCCCAGGGTAAAATTTTGGAACTTTTCGGATAACTTTTATATTTTGATGAGTAGTGAAAATTACTAATTTTTAATGAAAAACAACTTTTTTAATCAAAATAATTAATAGTGATAAATTATGAAATTAAGTGGTTTTAAAGAATATTTAGAATATATTTTTACCATTTAATACAATTTTGGTCATTGGGCATAATTTCACATTTAAAACGGACATAAACAACTGTCAATCTTTTGATAGTTATTATCTCTTAAAAACACGCTTTTTGTTTTAACAACGGGAATTAATTTTAAATTAATTTATGCCACATCTGTGTTTTGAATTTAGAAATATGGATTCCATATTTGTAATTATGAGGTCTAAATTTTTTAAATTGGTAACTTTTATATTTAGTCATTTTGAATAATTACTTCGGTAAATATTTTATTTACCATGGTTAAAAGGTAAATCCGGTAAATAAGGGTAAAAAAATAATATTATAATAATATAAATTTAGCCTAAAACGTGTTCTAACACTATTGGTTAACACATTTCCTACCATGAGAATCTTTGGGTCAATTTTTGGACCCCATCGATTCACTTGTAAGTGATAATGACACTTTATTTTAATTATGTTAGAGTAAATATAAAAATGACATAAGCATATATCTTTTAGCAAAACAATTTGTACATAGGGTTATATATATTATATTTTCGACTATAAATATTCATTATAAATATAAAAAGTTTTACTACATAGAAGAATTTTATTTTTAATTTTTATACTTTGAATAAATAAATTTAGTTATGACACAATAATGATGAAGTGTTTTCTTTATTAATGAACGAATCAAATAATTGGTATTATAAATATTAAAATAAATATAATTGGAAGTTTTTATGTCATCCAAGAATTTTATTGATTAATATTACATGTTAGTATTTCTTGAATGAATTTTTTTCTAATTATGAATTTTTTTAAGACTTTAACAAAAATCAATTATTAAATAGCATCAAAATTGACATAAAAGAGTTTTTAAAACAAATATTATATTATTAATTGATATTTTTTTCCTAAAAAACTAAGGTTCGGAAAACAGACTAATATCATGATAGTTGTTTCATTAATGGACCACTTGTAGGTTGGTTGGATGTATATAGTAAGTTAATTAATTATATAATATAAAAATACAAAGTGACATGGTAAATATCAATCTAATTAACTAAGAGTTAAAACTAAAAAATAAGGTTAATAATGTGACTCAAACCTATCTAAAACCTGTTGGATCAGTGGTTTTAGACCTATAACTACCTTAACCATTAAATAATCCATTTTGGAGCCATTATAAACTGAAAATGAATTTATTATAATATAATATTTCTGGCTTTTCCAAAGGTGCCCCTCACCCCTCTTATAAAAGGGCCCTCCCCCTTCTCTCAATTTCACACCTTCAAAGCCTCTAGGATCGGCCAGAATCTGCTCAAATACCCTCTAAAATATCCTAACTTCTTTCTATAGGCCTTCCTTTAGTTAGAAATCTAACCTATGGAGCCCTTTTGGTCAAATCAATAGGAAGAACCCGAAGAAGAGGTAATTTTTTCACCACCCTCTTTCAAGTTCCTTTCTTCTTCAAATTTTTATTTCGTTGTTATTTCCATTCTAAAATAATAACTACAGTATCTTTTATATATATTTATATTATTATAAATATGGTATAACCATATTTAGTATTCTATCCATCCTTTGAATGACTTGTCACCATATGTGCATATGTACGACTTACTGTCTCTACGTCGTGGTGTAATTGTTATTCAATATATTATTATTTGGATGGTTATAATAATGATGTTTAAATCATGTAAATAATAAATATAACATGATAATTATTATGTATATATGATATACCATCCAATTATATATTCTTTTAATATCAAAAGAATGATATCGTCGCTCGTGTGTACGTGCGGACTACCGTCTCCACGAACGCGATGAGATTCATTTCTCATAATATACATTCAAGACTAATTATCATTTTATAATTAAAAATAATGTTTAAGAACTTGATATCATTCTTTATATGAATAAGATACAACATATCCATAAAAAACATGGCTTCTGTAACAAAACATATAAAATAAAATGAGTAAGTTAACACCCGAAACGACGATAATACTAAGATACTATTAACAAAGCAATGTTAAAAAATCATATATGATATAATATTAATTTATATGATTCTTGTATAATTTAATAAAAAGTATTTCACCATTATAAATGAGGTTAACCAACCCTCAACCAATGAAAAGTACAAGGTAAAGGTTTATTTCACAATCTCTTCATTATCCGAGGTTGTTTATACATAATTATCTACTGGGACCTCATTATCATCCACATCCATGTTTCTTAAAAATGTATTTGAAATCCTTATAAATATTTTAATGACTATGGAATAAAGTCATTTATACCCTTGTTGACTTTTTATAAGAAGTTTATAAAGTAATGTTTCTATCGTCTTCCAAACAAGGTCCTTTTCAACCTTTTCGACATAATTAATGTAAGAATGTCTTTTTTACCTTATGCGGCTGGTACAGCTATTTTCCACCATTATAAAATCGTCAAATATTCCCTTAAAAGATTATAATAAAATTTTCAAAGTAAATGTTTTATTTTATAATTATGTGACTTTTAAATGATTTCAAAAAAAGAGATATTTCTCTCAAATTGTTTTGATTTCATCTATGTCAACATCCTTTGATGTATTTTAAGCTTATTTAAAGTTGATTTATTGTGATACAAAACTTCCATATTGCATTGAAGGTTTTTTGATATGTTTGATTGTGTATGTGTTATTTTTATACCATTCATGGTTTATAGAGAATGTATTGAAATTTTGTATGCAAGTTTTAATACGAATATTTATGTTATGTTTAAACCTATTCATATGAGGAATGTATAGGACTTAATAAGTGACGGGTGGAGCCCGCTATAGCTCCTCGATGCATCGGTAGGTATAATGAGAAAAAATAGTGTCTTGGCACAAGGACTTAACAAAATCTTATTTGTAGTCTTGGCATGAGGCATTGGATATGTGGTTATGTTAGTCTAGCATTATGAATTCTATCATTATCAAAGTGGTTATTGATATTGCTTGTGATTATTTGACTGGTAGAATATCCATGTGAATATGAAAATAGAATTATTTTATTTTATCTTTTCCATATTATGCTGATGTTCAAGTTTAAAAGGATTTTGTTTTAGTTATACATTTCCTTAAATATTGACGCTTATTTATGAATGTTTCCGCTATATTGTTATACTTACTGAGCATCGGAGCTAACCCCTTTCAATGTTTTAATTTTTCCAGAATGTGAAGAAGTAATTTATGAATGACCTGCCGGGATAGTATGAGGGGATATGAAGACAAGATGTTGTTGTAGTAGTTTTCACTTTATGATGTAATGTAAACTTTATGAATGTATCTATTTATTCCAAGGCTACTAAACTAATCAGTCTTTCGAGAATTGATCTTTTTTGATCATGCCAATATTATGTAAAAATGCACCGACTTTGGGTGACTGGGGTCGGGGCGTTATAATTGGTATCAGAGTAAGTTTAGTACAATGCTTGGAAGCTAGATTTAGATAAACTCTGATTAGAGCACATATAACTATGATAGACTTTGAGGATTAATATAGAAGAACTTCCTAGAATTTTGATATTGTAGATATTTTTTGAATTTTTTGAGCAATACATCCCTATGTAGATATGAGCAGGTAGAGGCGGCTCTGGCACAGATGTACCTAGGGGTAAAACCTGGAAACACCACTTTGATCTAGACTTGAACAGGAACTAGTGCACAAAAACGGGCCTTGCTGTACTCTTGGTTACGACACTCCCTGGGGATATTCTTAGTATAATTCTCATTTTATTTACAAACCACTATGAATGGTTTATGAGTATGTACTTACTCAAAGAAAATATTTTTATGATTATGGATTATATCGATAAATAATTCAATTTATGTTAAGTGTTTTACAAGTATGGAATTAGGTATTTTGATTCATAAACTGATCTAGTTTATGCCATTGTTTACAAATTGTGCCTAGTGGATGAAATGGAAACTGTATCAATGAATTCACTCCATGTAGGGATTTCCCTCCTGCTCAAGATAATTATAGTGGAGTTGGTGATGCAACTGGTGCTGATCAGCTAATCACCATACTGGGACAACTCACTCAGGTTATGAATAATTACATTACCCTTATGGAGCACCCTGATCCACAACATGGAGGATAAATGTTAGATCACTTCATGAAGAAACAACCACCAACGTTCAATTGGAGTACAAATCCCTTAGTAGCTGAGCAATGGATAAATTCCCCAAAGAAGATATTTCAGGCTTTGGAGAGTAGTGAACGGGAAAAAGTTATCATGGCAGTTTACCGCCTCACTAGAGATGTTGATCAATGGTGGTCCTTGATTCAAAACACAAAGGATGAAGAAGATGTATAAAATATGGAATGGAGGGAGTTCAAAGAACTTTTCATAGAAAAATACTTGCCTCATGACCATCGAGCATATATGAAAGTCAATTTCTGAGTCTGAGACAAAAGGAGGATGAGAATGTAACAAAGTATGAGGCTAACATTACAAGGTTAGCAAGGTATGATGGAGATTATATCTGTAACCCAATAAGTAAGATTGATCGTTTCATTGATGGGTTAAAACCGTTTCTCCTTTGAGCATTAGTCTCAAAAAACTTCTCGTTGTACGGAGATTTTGTCTCATTTGCTATCAAGACAGAGAAGGAATTCTCTAAGACTTATGACTTTAAAGTAATGCAGGAGAACAAGAGATCTACTGATCACACGAGGAATGGAAATAAGGGGAATAAGGGAAAATTTGGATATCCATCCTGTAGTAATGTGGGAAGAAACACCTATAAACTTTCTTAAAAGGAATGGGAGTCTATTACACGTGTGGTGAAAAAGGCCACCAAGCTCGTGATTGCAAGGGGATGAAGGAAGCTATCAATGACCAATTCTATAATTGCAGGGAGATGGGACATTATGCAAATGAATTTCCAAATTTTCAGGGATACTTACCTCAGAAAAGGCCAAGGGATCAAGTTCATGATTATGCTATCACTACTGTTGATGTAGAAGCTCTGAATGACATGGTGGTAGGTAATTTAATGGTTTCCTCAAGTTTAGCGAATGCATTATTTGATCCTAGATCATTGAATTGTTTCATATCTTCCCAGTTTTCTAAAAAAATTAGATATTTAAAATTTTATTTAACAAGGTAGTTTTCAGTTAAAAATCCTAAGGGAAGTATCATTGCAACAATGTTTTGTAAATCAGTCCCCATTAGAGCATATAAATGTTCTTTATCTGCTGATCTCATCGTCATACCTGTGATTGAATTTGATATAATTCTCGCTATGGATTGGCATTTGGACCACGATTCAAAAATTTATTGTAAGAAGAAGGAGGTTACTATTTTTGATGATTATGATAAGGAACACCTTATCTTTTGAGCGGAATCATCACCACCTAATTCTTACCTAGATCCACCCCCAGTAGCTGAACTAAATTCAATTATTAGGGAGGAAGAGAATGAAATGACTGTGGGCGAGGAAAGGAATGTTAAAATAGAAGATTTACCTACTGTGAATGAATATGTATATGTTTTTCTGGAAGATTTACATGGAAATCCCCCAGAATGAGAAGTTGAGTTTTCCATTGATTTAATTCATGGATCAAGGCCTATATCGAAGACCCCTTATATAATGGCCACTATGGAATTAGTTGAACTAAATAAACAACTTGAGGGATTGAGTAATAAGGGATTTATTCTACCTAGTGTTCCTCCATGGGTATCCCCTGTTCTTTTTGTTAAAAATAAAGATGGATCTATGAGGTTATGTATCGACTACAGGGAGATCAATGCTATAACAATAAAGAACAAGTATCCCATACTGAACATTGATGATTTATTTGACCAACTGCATAGATCTCAATACTTTTCAATGATTGACCTTCGATCTGGATATCATCAGTTGTGTGTGAAGAAGGAAGACATTTGGAAGAAATCATTTCAAACCAGGTTCGGGCATTATGAGTTTACAGTAATTCCTTTTCGATTGACTAATGCACCCTCTGTATTCATGGATCTAATGAATAGAGTTTTCAAGGACTATCTAGATGAATTTTTGGTGGTATTTATTGATTATATCTTGGTATACTCCAAAAGATATGAAGATCATGAAAATCACATGTGCATTATCCTGAAGACTCTAAGAAGACATGAATTATATGGGAAGTTTAGCAAGTGTGATTTCTGGCTTCAGGAGATTTCTTTTCTTGGCCATCTTGTCTCTAGAGATGGAATCTCTGTTGATCCTACTAAGACCACGGCAATCCAAGAATGTCTTGCACCGATGAGTATAACTGATGTACGCAGTTTTATTGGTTTAGCATGTTATTATCGGCATTTCGTCCAGAATGTTTCCCGATTGGCTAACCCGTTAACAAATCTCACATGAAAAGGGGTTAAATTTGTTTGTACAAAGGAGTGTGAAGAATTTTTTGAAGAACTGGAGAGAATATTTGTAAATTATCCTATATTTACTCTACCATTAGGGAATGATGGGTTCGTTATTTATAGTGATGCATCGAAGAAAGGACATGGTTGTTCACTTATGCATATTGATAGGGTTATAGACTGTTCATCACGAGAGTTGAAAATTCATGAGAAAAACTATCCTACTCGTGATCTCGAGTTAGCATCTATGATATTTTCTTTGAAGATATGGAGACACTACCTCTATGGTGAAAAATGTGAGATTTATACTGATCACAATAGTTTGAAGTATATTTTCTCACAAAAAGAACTCAACATAAGGAAAAGGAGATGGATTGAATTACTCAAGGATTATGATTGCATGATAAACTACCACCCTGGGAAGGCTAATAAGGTGGAATATGCTTTGAGTAGAAAAGATCATGGAGTTTTGATCAATATGAGAATTGAAAGGGATCCAATTTTCAGGGATCTAGTGAAGATGGACATGGGAATAACCATTGAAGGTGAAACGTCAATTCTTTTTAAATGGTTGCCAAATCATCTTTTCCATAAAAGATTAAGAGTTCTCAGACCGGTGATGAAGAATTTCAGAAGAAGATTAAAGATGTTAATGATGGGAGATTGAGAGACTTTGTGTATAAAGAAGGAATTTTAAAATTTGGGAAGATACTTTGTGTTCCCGATATACCTGATTTAAAAGGTAATTGTTAGATGATGCTCATAGATCCAATTTCTCTATACACCCTGAGAGCACCAAAATGTATAGAGATTTGAAGGAACAATTTTGGAGGGAAAACATGAAGAGGGAGATTACTGATTTTGTGTCAAGATGTATGGTTTTTCAACAAGTGAAAGCAGGAATGCAACATCCTAGAGGAGTCATGCAACCTCTCCCGATATCAAATTGGAAATGGGACAATATTACGATGGACTTTGTCTTGGGGATACCAAAGACTCCAATAAGGAACGATGAAATATGGGTTATTGTTGATTGTCTTACCATGTTTGCACATTTTCTTGCAATAAGAGAAGATCTACCACTGGAACGTGTAGAAATACAATATATTAATGAAGTTGTGAGACTTCATGGAGTACCCCTATCAATTGTTTCTGATCGTGATCCCTGTTTTACATCAAGATTCTGGACGAGTCTTCAGAAGGCCTTGGATACTGAACTTCGTTTGAGCACTGCCTGCCACCCTCAAATAGATGGAAAATCAAAAAGGACTATTTAAACCATATAAGACATCTTGAGATCTTTCTCACTTGACTTTCAGGCTATGTGGGATCAGTATTTACCTCTGGTAGAATTTTCTAATAAAAATAGCTTCCATTCGAGTATTCAGATGGCACCATATGAAGCGTTATACATAAAGAGATGTCGCACACCAACTTGTTGGGATGACGTTTGTGAAAAAATCTTGTAGGCCCAAAACTGGTGGAAAAAACAATGGAAAAGGTAAAGGTAATCCAAAACCACATCAAAGAAGCTCAAAGTAGGCAGAAGATCTATGTCGATAACCGAATGAAAGATTTGGAATTTCTAGTAAGAGATTATGTTTTCATGAAGGTATCTTCATGGAATAAAGTTATAAGTTTCGGTAAGAAGGGTAAATTGAGTCCCAGGTACATCAGACATCTTGAAATTATAGAACGAATTGGGGATGTAGCTTACCGTTTGGCAATGCCGCCAAGTCACTCCAAAGTTCACGATGTGTTCAACGTATCACTATTGAGGAAATACATGCCTGACCCAATGCATGTACTCACCTATGATGAATTAGAAATGGAACTGGATCTGTCTTATTGCGAAGTTCCTGTCAGGATTCTTGATATGAGAGAACAAGTACTGAGAAACTGGACGATTCGTCTGGTAAAAGTTTTGTGGAGAAACCATAAGATTGAAGAAGCAACGTGGGAACCCGAGGAACATATGAGGAAGAACCACCTGAGTCTTTTCATGCATTAGTATTCTATAAATTTCAAGGAAGAAATTATTTGAAGCAGTGGAGAATGTAACACCCCAAGCTTCAATGGTACGCTTCTCTTTGAAAAATACAGTAGTGTGTGTTGTATGCAACTTCGAGTTCTAACACACACCACAACCAATCAAACTATCCGTTATCAATAGTAATACCCACTTTTTTAAATTTTATAAATTTTATCTCTCAAAATGGACTTCATTTTTGGATTTCGAATATTGAAATTCTCCTAGGGTAAATTTTGGAACTTTTCGGATTACATTTAGATTTTGATGAATACTTAAAATTACTAAATTTTAATGGAAAACTAATTTTTTAATCAAAATAATTAATACTGATAAATTATGAATTTAAGTGGTCTTAAACTATATTTATAATATATTTTAACCATTTAATATAATGTTGGTCATTGACTATAATTTCACATTTAAACCGGATATAAACAAATATTAATCTTTTGATAGTTATTATGTTTTAAAAACAGGCTTTATGTTTTTACAACGGGAATTAATTTTAAATTATATTATTCCACTTCTGTGTTATTATTTTAGAAATATGGATTCCATATTTGGAATCAGTAGGTCCAAATTGTGTAAATAGGTAACTTTTATTTTTATTCACTTTGAATAATTATGTCGGTAAATATTTTATTTACCATGGGTAAAGAGTAAATCGGGTAAATAAGTGTAAAAAATAATATTATAATAAATATGATTTACCCTAAAACATATCCTAACCCTATGGGTTGAAACATTTCAGACAATGATAATATTTCGGCCGATTTTGGGACCCCATGGATCCACTTGCAAGTGATAATGACACTTTATATTAATTAAGTTAAAGTAAATACAAAAATGACATAAGCAAATATCATTTAGAAAAACAATTTTTATATATGGTTATATATATTATATTTTCGACTATAAATATTAATTAGAAATATAAAACTTTTTCTACCTAATATTATTTTATTTATAATTTTTTTAAATTGAATAATTAAATTAATTTATGACACAATAATGATACAATATTTTTCTTATTAATGAACGAATCAAATAATTGGAATTATAAATATTAAAATAAACATAATTTGAAAGTTTGGATGACATCCACGAATTTTATTGACTAATATGACATGTTAGTATTGCTTAAATGAATTTGGTTAGAATTAATAATTTTTTTAAGACTTTAACAAAAATCAATTATTAAATAGCGTCAAAATTGACATAAAAGAGTTTTTAAAACAAATATTATATTATTAATTGATATTTTATTCCTAAAAATATAATTTTCTGCCAAAGGACTTATATCATGATATTTGTATCATTAATGGACCACTTGGGGGTATCTTGGATGTATATAGTATGTTTATTAAATATATAATATAAAAATACAAAGTGACTAGGTAAATGTCAAACTAATTAACTAAGAGTTAAACATAAAAGATAAGGTTAATAAAGTTACCCAAACCTATCTAAAACCTATTGTTTGAGTTTTTTTAGACCTATAAACACCTTAAACTTTAAATAATCCACATTGGATCCATTATAAACCTAATATTAATTTATTATAAAATACTATTTCTAGCTTTTCCAAAGGAGCCCCTCACCCCTCTTATAAAAGGGAACTCCCCTTCTCTCAATTTCACACCATCAAACCTCTGTGCTCAGCCAACCTCTAACCAAATACCCTCCCAAATATCTTCCCTTAATCCTAGAGTCCTTAATTTAGTCATAAATCCAACCTAAGGAGATCTTTTGATCAAATCAAAAGGAAGAACCTGAAGAAAAGGTAATGTTTTCACCACCCTCTTTCAAGTTCCTTTCTTCTTCAACTTATTCTTTCTTTGTTATTTCCATTATAAAATAATAACCCCAGTATCTTCTATATACTGTGATACTATTATAAATATTGTATAACCATATTCAGTATTCTATCCATCCTTTGAATGACATTTCACCGTACGTGCGTACGTACGGCTTACCGTCTCCATGTCGTGGTGTAATTGTTATTCAATATATTATTATTTGGATGGGTATAATAATGATGTGTAATTCATGTAAATAATAAATATAACATGATAATGATTCTTTACATATGATATACCATCCAATTATTTATTATTTTAATATCAAAAGAATGATATTGTCACTCGTGCGCACGTACGGATTACCGTCTCCACGAACACGATGAGATTCATTCCCAATCGTATCATTTCAAGAATAATTCTCATTTCATGATTAAAAATAATTTTTAAGGACTTTATATCATTTTAGATATGAATAAGATACAACCTATCTATAAAAAACAAGGATTACGTAACAAAACATATAAAATAAAACGTGTAATTTAACACCTGAAACGACGATAATACTAAGATACTATTAACAAAGCAATGTTAAAAGATCATATATGATATCATATTAATTTATATGATTCTTGTATAATTTAATAGCAATTATTTCACCATTATAAAGGAGGTTAAACTACCCTCAACTAAGGAAAAGTACAAGGTAAATGTTTATTTCACAATCTCTTCATTATCTAAGGTTGTTTATACGTAATTATCTACTGGGACCTCTTTATCATCCGCATCCATGTTTCTTAAAAATGTATTTCAAGTCATTATTAATATTTTAAAAACTATGGGATAAAGTCATTTATACCCTTGTTGACTTTTTATAAGATGTTTATAAAGGAATCTTTCTGTCGTTTTCCAAACAATGTCCTTTTTAACATTTTCGACAGAATTAAGGTAAGAATGTATTTTTTAACTTATACGGCGGGTGCAGCTATTTTCCGGCATTATAAAATCATAGAATCTTCCCTTACAATCTTATAAAAAAAAATTCAACGTAAATGTTTTATATTATAATTCTGTGACTTTTAATTGATTTCAAAAAAAGAGATATTTCTCTCAAATAGTTTTGATTTCATCTATCTCACCATCCATTGATGGATTTTAAGCTTATTTGATGTTGATTTATTATGATACAAAACTTCCATACAGTGTTCAAGGTTTTGTGATATGTTTGATTGTCGATGTGTTATTTTTATACCATTCATGGTTTATAGAAAAATTATAGACATTTCATATGCTAGTTTTAATACGAATATTTATGTAATGTTTAAACCTACTCATATAAGGAATGCATTGGACTTTCTAAGTGATTGGTGGAGCCCATTATAGCTCCACGATGTATCAGTAGGTCTCATGAGACAAACTAGTGTCTTATCACAAGGCCTTGACAAAATCTAATTTGTAGTCTTGGCATGAGGTCATGGCTATGTGGTTATGATAGTCTGGTATTATGCATTCCATCATTATGAAAGTGGTTATTGATATTTCATGTGATTATTCTACTAGTATAATATCCATGAGAATAAGCAAATGGAATTATTTCTTTTCTATTTTCCATATTATGTTGAAGTTCAAGTTTAAAAGTCTTTTGTTTTAGTTATACATTTCCTTAAATGTTTATGCTTATTCAAGAAAGTTTCCGCTTTATTGTTATCCTTACTTATTATCTCATCTCACCCCTTTCAATGTTTGATTTTTTCCAGGATGTAAAGAAGTAATTTATGAATGACCTGCAGGGATAGAATGAGGGGATATTAAGACAAGATGTTGTTGTAGTAGTTTTCACTTTATGATGTAATGTAAACTTTATGAATGTATCTAGTTATTCCAAGGCTACTAAATTAATCGGTCTTTTGATACTTCATCTTTTGTGAGCATGCCAATCTTATGTAATAACTCACCGACTCTGGGTAACTGGGATCGGGGTGTTACAATTATCATCAAATTACCACAACAACAACAATGAGATTCATTAAACATGCCTCTTTATCATTTATCCCATTAACTGTCAATTAATTCCAGCATTACGTTCTTTACCAACATCCATCAAGAACGAAATGCTAAATAGATAAAATCAAAGATATCACACTATTGAGAAAATCAAGAGTCAAACTGTTATCATTGTATAAATAAAAAACATACGATCAATACAAATTTCTTTAATCTGGTTCATATAATTATTAGGTCAATTTTATTGTGATCCAAATGGTTAAATCATGCTATCTTTATGGTTTCATGTAATTAAAAAGAGAATCATCAAATATCATACCTCAAAGGTCGTTTTTGTTCTTGTCATGAGAATGGATTAATGAAACAGATCACGATCACCTCTCCTACAACAACTGCATCTACTCGAGGATGACACGACATAATACACCAACTAACAACCAATGATACAAGATTAGAAACATGAAAATCATGCGCCATTACATTGAAAGAAGAAACCGAAGGAAACAGATTGAATAAACCTCAAGAACAGAGGTAGATCAATCCTTATATCGAAGAAGGATCACTATAGATCGAAGGAGGGAGCTAGGGAACGTTTCTCAATAAAGGAATCCTCAAAAAAATTGAAGAGAGGTTTGTCAGGTCGCCTGGGGTAGAGGGAGATCCATTGTGTCTGTAGGTTTGACAGAACCTGAGTAGTTGTAAAAACACTTAAAACGTACAGTGTTAGGGAATTACATGATGTGTAATCCCCTTTCATGTCATCTAATTCCTTGAGGCCAAGTTCTTCTGAAAAACTCATCACCTTAATGCTTTATTTTATTTTTAAAACCCTGAATTATTTCACATTGTGAATCCCACTTTCACACCGTGTAAAAGTCTACACATCATGAATATTTCTAGGACAACCCGTAAAATCAGATTTCATGTCGTGTAATGTTGTTACACAATGTGTAATACCCTCCTTCAAGCTTTTTCTTAATTGAAATTCCCCAAAATTATTTTGAGCCACCTCTGAGTACATTGATCATCAAAAAAACTCAAAGGGTCGATACATGCGGATCTGGGCCCTTACATTAGATACCTCTCAAAATAATGTCATCCAATAATAATCCAAATCCATCGTTGAGAGGAAACAGAAAGGGGTCCTCTGAACAGACACCCCACACGATACCTCTCAAAGATTTCACTACCATAGGATCTCACCACCTCACTAGAGTAACAAACACAAAACCAAGAAAAAGAAACAACCAGATCCTAAACACTTTCATGGTGGAGATACCTCTCAAAAGAGATAAAGCCACACAAAGAAACAAGATAAATCCATATCATAATAGAAAGGGTCTACAAACACCAAATGGACAGCTTTACAAGAGATTATCTAAACATCAAATAGCTCATGGTAGTGATCATATATCTGCAACTAGCATTCCTATGTTATCTTTTCCTTTCCACTATGCTTCCATAAGAAATGAACCAAGGGGATAGCATGCTCGCACAACACATTATCTTGGTGTTCCTAGATCTCTGAAAGTTTCTCCTCAAATATTTCATCATCGTCAACATTGGTCTCACCCAAATCATTGATGTGAGAGTCATCATGAAGATAACAGAAAATCTATGACACATAAAAAACATCGTGTATCCAAATCATCATTGTTGGAAATGCTACCTAATATAACACAGATCCAACACAATCCAATACCTCCAAAGGCCCAACAAACTGGGGAGATTTATTTCTCCCATGACCAACCCTTCGCTTCCCATGATGTGGAGTCACATTCATAAACACATGATCCTCAATATCAATCTCTAGAGGTCTTCTCCTGTGATCAGCATAGGAATAATGATGATCCTGCCCTACCTTCATCCGCTCACGAATCACCTGAACCATTTGTTCGTATTCTGTACCAATTCCAGCCCAAGAACTACTGACTCTCCAACCCCAGTCCATCATAACAGATAATGGTAAGGTCGACCATACAAGGCTTTAAATGGTTACATACTGATGGTGGAGTTGAAACTATTATTGTAAGTTAACTTTACTAAGGGTAAGTGCCTCATCCAAAGACCTCCAAAATCGAGGACACAAGAGTGATACATGTCTTCAAGAGTCTGGATGGTCTTCTCATTCTGATCGCTCATCAATAGATGAAATGTATTACTAAGGAATGGTGAGAACCAAAAGCATGTTGGAGACCTCTCCATACATTGGAGGTAAAATGAGTATCTCTATCGATAATGATCATACTTGACAATATTTGGAGTCTCACCACCTCCTACAAGTATTTCCTTGATAAAAAATCCACTATGATCAACTACATGATTCCTATGAAATGGGATGATTTCATGAAATGATCCACTAATACCCATATAGCATCATAACCACCCTGAGCTCAAGGTAAACTAGTATCGAATTTTATCAAAATGTCCTCCAACTTCCACTGAGGAACATCTAATGGCTAGAGAAAAATATTAGGAACATGGTATTCATCCTTCACCTTATGGAATACTAATCATCAAGACACAAAATCTATAACTTCATGCTTCAACATAGTCTAGAAAAACTAACCTCTCAAATATTGATACATATTTTTCATGCTAGGATGTACCGCCAAGGGAGAACTGTGTAACTCTATGAGAACCATCTCACATGACGCCAATGGAATGAAAAGACTTTCCTAAAAAACACTCAGTGTTGTTCATTCTCATACCAACCATCATGGGCCTCGCCACAAATAACTCAGTCTATGTAGACCTCCAACTTAAGATCCCCCAATTGAGACACTTCCACCTGATACACCAAATATGACTACACCGCCTTATGAAAAAGATAACCTCTACTCCCAAATTCTCCCATATATATGTAATTTTGAAATATCTTCCATTACACTATAGGAATCACCGCATTCACACATTTGATTGCTACATGAATTTTTTCTCAGCACATCACCTACGACATTATCCTTTCTAGGTGTATATGAAATTTTGAATTCATAATCCTATAAAATCTCCATCCACTGACGTTGTTTCATGTTCAAGTCTTGCTGGTAGAAAATCTACTTTAGGATTTTATTATCTGTGAAGACCAAAAAACTCTCACCAATGATGTAATGTCTCCACAGCATCAGGTAAAACACCATTGATTCCAATTCGAGATCATGGGTGGAAAAGTTATGTTTATGGGGACGTAACACATGGACCCATAAGAAAAAATCAATCTCTACTACATTAGAACACAACCTAACCCTAGATGTGAAGCATCATAGAAAACCTAAAACTAAACTCCTTCTACATAAAGACAAAGAATTGGAGCACTGACCAACTTCTCTATTATATACATGAAATCTACCTGACATGGATCAATCAAAATGAATGCTTGATCCTTTCTAGTCAATGCTGTTAGATGAGTCACAACCTGAGATAAATTAGAAACAAACCTCCAACAATAGCCTGCATGAAAACATAAACTTCACACCTCTACCAATATCTTGGAAATTCCTAAGACAAAACTTCTTATATATTTGATGGATCCATAACTACTCCTTTCAGGGATACTACATTTCCCATGAAACAGACTTCTCAAGAAAAAATCTCACACTTCAAAAATGTACCAAATAGTTGTTGTCGATAAAGACCTCCTAAAAAAGATGTAGATACTCTATATTGGGCTCCGTGTACACGGAGTACACAAGGATGCCATTGATGAAAACCACCATGAACATATCCAAGAACTCATGGAACACAACATTCATCAACACCATGATCATAACTGGAACATTAGTCACACCAAACGGTATCACAATGAACTCATAAATCCCATGATGACAACAGAAAGAAGTATTTGGGATATACTCATCCTAAACACACATCTAATGATATTTTAACAAAAAATAAATCTTCAGGAACCAACTTTCACCCTTCAATTTATTGAATAAATCATCAACATGAAGTAGAGGATTGTGGTTCTTCACTATCACTCGGTTCAAGAGATGATAATTGACACACAAATGAAAACTATCCTCATCCCTCTTCACACAAAAAAAATGAGGTCACCCCACTGTGACATGCTTGTTTGAATGAAAACACACTATAATATACCATAGATCTATATATATAGCTTCCAAAACTCAAAATGTTCCATCCTATATATAGACATTAAGATAAAAGACATGCCTAGTTGTAGCTCAATCCTGAACATGATCTCCCATTGAGGGGGTGACACTACAACCTCTTCTAGAATGAAATCGGGATACTCTTCTATGGCCTTAGGAAATACCGATAGTTGAACCTCCGAAAAACTCAACATTAGCTCAACCATCAAGGATGACTAGGATGGAACATTCCACTAACCCATCTAAGGGTCTCGCTCACCAATAAACACCACTGGCTCTCCGTCAGCATCAATTAACACCACCTTCAACCAAAATAAATCCATGATATCCTTTACCAAATACAACCAATCCATGACAAGGATGACATCATAGGGTTTTATCCGTAGACATAGGAAATCTCCCCAACAGCACTGTTTCCCCAGCACTAGCTCACAGACTCTCCATACATCAAACAAGTCAGGTCAGCCTCCAACTAGCATAGTCAATGCCAAGGGAACATGAAGACACTCTACCTCAAGTAACAAATCATGGAAAAGAGAATGTGATATTAAGTAGTGTAAATCTCTTAAATCAAACAACGCATACACCCAAGTAAAAAACAAGTAACAAGTACCTTGAATGACGTCTGGCATGCTTGGTGCTATAAACGCCAATGCATGAAGCTAACCACGACCTGCTCAATGACCTATCTGTCCCTACTGAATACCACCTCCACGGTCACTCTCTACTCTCTAAGGATGATGAGAATCCCAAGGTTTTCCTGTTTTTCCCAATATTCGATATTCTAGTCCAAAATTGGTGCAACCTACTGCTATTATTATAGCTAGAACTACCTCAATAGAGGAACCTAGAGGAGAAAACTTGACGTATGCTGACTACTCAAAAAGTTCGGACACTCTCGCTACTGATGACCTCAACCTCTATAAGAAAAAAAAGTGCATGATTCATTGGAATAGTCCTGAGAGCTACCACCCCTATAGAAACAATATGCTAAGGGGTGGGAAAACCCCTAGTCGAATGGAACCTCTTTTATCCTAGAAACCAAGAACCCAAAACCACATATATTCTTCGTGATGAATCATAATGACTACCCTCTTGTGATGATCCAGTCCTGGCTAACATCTTATTGATGAACTCTACCCTTTCTAGCACCGCATGATATATCTTCAGTATAAAAGGGGTGACCTAGCAATGAATCTCTGGACACAAAGCCTCCTCGAAATGCCTCTCTCGGGCTTCCACATATAGAAATATGTCCAAATCAGATCACAAAAGGCTCCTAAAACATATTCCAAACTCTCGCACACTGGATCATCCCTCTCGAAGGGTAAGTATCTCTTAATGATTTGTCACATTTGTAGTTTAATAAAGAAACTCTACTCTAAACTGCTATCGGATCTTATCTCATGAGACCGTTGCCTCCTCATGATCCCTTAAGAACAAGAACCACCACATCCTCACTTCCCCACATAGAATTGTCACAAAAAATTTTACACAGTTCTACTTTTAAGCACAGATCAAACAAAAGGTTGTCTCAACCTCATCCAACCAGTCTTCCATGATTTCATCTGAAATTGATCCCTCAGACGTCTTCAGACTCTGGAACTAAAATACATGGTGTGTCCTCCTCCAAGTGTCATTATCATCAACTTCTACTCTATAGTGATCTGATGGCATAACCTTTTAGACATCCTCTTTGAAAACCTGATGAGGACGTCAACTTGGAGCCATACCTATAAAAGAACATACAGTTAGATATTTTAAACCTATAATATGGAAGACTTTAACATTAACAATTTTTTTCTTTTATTCATTTTAGGTTAACCTATCCCATGGTCTACCCATTAAAACACATACACAAAGAATAATGATACATGATCCTTTCCTAGGTCTCTACCTTGCAACTAGTATCACCTCATTTAGTATCCACTGTAAACACAATGGTCTGTTTATTGGATCATAGGGGAGCCTAAATAACTATGTCTCAGATGGTCTCTAGTGTTTACAGCACTTTCTAAACTTAACTGACACAGTTTCCCTACCCACCCATGCAACTTCACCTATTATGAACTCCAAAAATCATTTTATCCTTCAACCATAGCCTCTCACATAACTCTATCATGACCCCATCCCCATAATGTTTACCCCTCATAGGTCGGTAATGTGATAAGAGAGATAATGACCCCTACCTCTCACCTCCTGTAGGCCATGGGTTGGTGACTAGCACTGAGGGTATAGTAAACACACTGATGGGAGGCATTTCCCTCTAAGAGAACACATGTGAAAGAGAGAGATAATATAGACACCAACCAAATCTTTCTCATAATACAGTATAAAACAAAAACCAAGTACACATATGTAATTTCATTCAAACTAATGAAACGAAAAAGGAAACTGCAAGTACCAAAAGAAACTAAAACAACAGTGACCACGAAGCCCAAACAACTCCCGCAAAACCCCCAAATAGTAGTAACCAGACTAATATACAAACTTCTCCAAGTGACCTAAAAAATAGTTTTTATGGTGTAGGGTGATTATAACAATATACTCAGTAGGATACTCCCCATAACCTCTCATACAACAGTAAAGAAAGCATGCTAGAGTACGGTGACAAATAAGTGAACCTAACTCGTATCCTAAACAGGTATACTAAGTTCCTAGACTCACCATGGTAACTCTCACCAAGTATCACATAAAAAATTATATAATATAATAATTAATATCATGGGTACCCCACTACCAATTCCCAACTAGTTTTCCTCTTTGCCCCAACATCACACGTCCTTAGTATCTCTCTAAAAAAAGGTTGGCCTGAAGACACATGGGTGAGCACCAAAACATGTACCTCATGCATCATAAAGGACATCCTACAGACACCTAGGAAAAGCACTAAACCATCCATGAAATCAAAAGTAACCAGGTAGTTTCAGGGAGCCACCATAGCCCGGATAATGTGAATCATACATTAGGTATTATGCCTCAAGCCATTAATACCCATACGCCAAGTAAGGATCCCCAAGACACCACATCCTATACATGTTATACCTATAATAGACTGTAGGAAACTATAACCATAATATGTGTGTGTGAAATGACCACAATCCATTACACATATATGGGTAAAACTAACCATCGTGCAAACTAGAACGAGTAACTACTAAGAGAAAAGAGTAGGGCCAAAGTGGGAAGTCTGCCATCCATCCTCCCACCAGGATGTTGGAAAAAATACCCCCTAGGTTTTAGAATCCCCGGGGTGTCAGTTTCTCTAAATGAAAAGGTGGAGTAGTGTATAGAAACACAAAAAGTATATGATATAATATAGCTCACAACCACACTATGGGCACAACCTCATCTTAGAGTCAACTGAAGCTAACGTCTCTTGAACTCCTGGATTCCTCTATTAATACTAGATATCCTTTAAGAACACAACCATTTAAAGAGCTATATTAATTTACATTATTCTTTTTTATCTATTTCACTTTACATTAATTAATTCTATAAACATTAATTAACCATTTTCATTAGCATTTCAACCAAGATCCATGCCCTCTAGGCATAACTAAACAGAGTCAATAGCTTCTCATAATCATAACCCCCTAATTACATCCTAGAAAGCTCTAAACCCATGGGTTAAACATCATTTAAATATTTATTTAACAACGTTACCACTTTAAAAACTTCCGGGTATTCTAAGAAAAAATTCTAAACTACCGCAAAAAAAGGGGATCGACATGGGGATTAGATGAACCACACATCATGTCTTTGCCACCTATAGTAGGAGTGTAGAACCATCCATCCTCACGAAGCTAAAAAAGGAAATCATGTGGCATACCGCACGTGTTTGTTCCTCATTTAGAAGGATGGTAAGAAATTCCATCTACCTCGAGTAGTGGGGAAGGTAATGTAGGAAATCAAACAATAGATTCAACAACAACCACCTTCACATCAATAGGTAATCCTAGCTTACACCCATTCCATCATCTCTAGTGTCCCCCTCGACACCCACATCCATAAATCACTAGTGAAAAAATGGTTTTTATGTCAGATATTGTTCATTTTTTATGTTGGTTTTTAGCCGACGTTAATACGGAGGATGTTATAAATATTGTTTTTTACGTCGGTTATTTAAAAACCAACGTAAAAGACAAAACATCGCAGTGTTTATCACGTTTTTTATTTAATAAACAATGTGATAAACCATTTCCTAGGCTTTTATCACATCGTTTATTTAATAACTGATGTGAAAAACAAGGGGGTAGGGTTTATCATGTCGCTTATTAGATAACAAATGTGATAAACTAGTGCGGGCAGTGTTTATCACGTCGGTTATTAAATAACTGATGTGATAAACCCATGGAAAATTGTATATCACATCGGCTATTATATAACTGACGTCATAAACCATTTCTCAGGATTTTATCACGCCAGTTATTAAATAACCGACGTGAAAACCCAGGGGGTTTATCACGTCAGTTATTAAATAACAGACGTGATAAACCAGTGTGTGGGGTTTTTATCACATCGGGTATTAAATAACTGATGTGATAAACCAATTTTTTATAAATAGAAATCAGTCTTCTACTCTCCCTCGAAACAACTAGAAACCAAACCAAAATTTCGTACCAGAAAAACAAAATTAGACCAAAACAAGAACCAAAGAAAAATTAAGCATTTACATTGATAACATCTAAAAATTACCCCACTGGACAGCCCCCACCACCCCCTGTACATCCCCCCTCACCACAGTAGATAGCCCCCACCACACCCCTAGACACCCTCCACCCCACACACACACCCCCGGACTACCCCCCGACCCCCTGGACAGCCCCAAACACCCTTGGACATCCCCCCCCACCCCTTGGATAACACTCCCACACCCCTGTACAACCCTCCTACACCCTTGAAACTGGACCAAAAAGTTACCAAAAACATACCAGAACCCCCTCACCCCATTGGACTGCCCCCACCACACCCCTGAACACCCCCACACCCCTGGACATCATCACCACCACACGGAAATCCCCCACCCTCCTATATACCCCCACCCACTGGAAAACACTTTCACACCCCTGGACAACCCTCCCACACCCCTAAAACAGACCAAAAAGTTACCAAAAATAGACCAGAACCCCCTCACCCTACTGGACAACCCCCACCACACCCACACACCACTGAACTGCCCCCCCCCCCCCCACCCCATGGAAAACCCCAACACCCCTGGACAACCCCCCCCCCCCCCCATCCTCCTGGACACCAACCCCTGGACACCCTCACCCACACCCCTGGACTGCCCCCCCCCCCCCTCCACCCCCTGGACAGCCCCTGGGCAGCCCCTAGACAGCTGGTGTTTGGGAGAGGAGGCGCAGCCATCCCTCGTGGGGCATGCCGTGGGAAGGTACTCATCACTCCCACATGCAAATTTTGAGATCTCAAAATGTTTCACTTGTGGGAGTGATGAGTACCGTCCAACAGCATTCAGGCCCCCGAGGGATGGCAGCGCCTCCTCTCCCACCCCATGTACAACCCCCCCATCCCCATGGACACCCTGGACCCCCCCCCCCCCCACCCCCCCCACTGGACAGCCCTCGCACACCCCTGGAAACCCCCCTCACCCCATAAGACACCCACACACCCTTGGACAACCCCCACTCCCCTGGACAACCCTTTCACCCTCCTAGAAATGCTCAAACCCCCTGGATTACCTCGCCCCCCAGTCTCATGGACACCCATGATACCCCCCACCCCACCATACATTCCTCCAACACCCCAGGATACACCCCCACCCCATTAAACACCCCCCACCCTTGGAACCACTCCCCACCATATTAGAATCCATACCAGAAAAACCATCATAAGTTGACCAAACAAGAAGTAGATCAAAATTAAACATTCACATATATAAAATTAAAAACTTACAATGTAAACTTAAAAAAAACTAAATCCAACCTAAACGACTACCAAATACACAATTACAATGACAGTATTCAAAATAACATTTTACACTACAAACAAATAA
Organism: Viscum album; assembly: GCA_963277665.1. NCBI lineage: Eukaryota > Viridiplantae > Streptophyta > Magnoliopsida > Santalales > Viscaceae > Viscum > Viscum album. The sequence goes on from OY728162.1 coordinate 47,659,284, forward strand.
AAATCAATCAAACCTATAAAACAATTTGACCATTCGACTTGTAAGTGTTTGATGTCTTCAGCACTATAGGGTTGAGGGTAATCAAATAGATACAAATTAAAATGATAGTAGTTAATGTGTATAATGAATAAATCAAATGAAATATTATGGAAAATTTTAAAAGGAAATCTTACCAGGTCAAAGTTCACAACTGTCCCAGTTGTTATTATTTCATACATAAATCTTAACACATAATATCTGCATTCGATGACGCCTTTTTGTTTATTAAATTATGATTTAATGAGTGTAATTTCAATATATTATCTATATGTAGTAAATTAAATAGTACAAATTATAAATGGATATTTACCTTTACAATTACATATTTGATCTTCGCACACCTTTTCTTTGTGTTTTTTGAATGTAGAACCATCCCCTGTTAGAAAATAATATGAATGGGATAAATTTAAAATTCATTATAATAGACAAAACTATTGAGAAATTGAAACTAACTTTTCCAACATTATCTTAAAACTTTTCTGCACATCACCATGGATAGAGCATATCCAATAAAGTGCCTTCTCCCTTGGGCAAAAAAACCCCTAACATCCAATGATCACTAATAAAAAAAATTTAAGGTTAGTGGTTTTTTTATGTTAAAAGTTAATGTAATCTTTAAGAGAGATGTGTTTCATACCTCTCACAAAAAGGCATCATCCATCATTGTACGACTATATTCTGTTCAATTCTTTCAGCAATATAAACCATTATTTGTTCCTAATCCAATGCACATGCTTCAGGGGAAATCAAATGTGGGTCTCTGAACCCATACACATTTTTTCCACTCATTCTTCTCACAAATGTTATAAAGATACCTAATACAAAAAAACCTAAGTATACATTTTAAATAAATATAATGTAGGGAAAAGGTGTTAAGACATACATGGAAAAAAATCTCCACCATGTTGATGCCTAACTTATCTACAGTAACAAGCTCCATGATATTAGCTTTCATAATCAACATAGTTATTGCATGTCCACAAAAATGAGCTTCCATTAGAAACTCATAATGATCCACCAAAAAATTTGAATATCTTGACAATCTGTCAAGACTACTAGAATCTGTATATGATTTCATAACCATTTTTTCTTTGTTGTTGTATATATAGTATTTCTTTAACTTTGAAGTTTTCATGTAAAAATAAATAGAAAAATATTTTAGTTTTAAAATGATAAAACAACTTTAATAAAAAAAACAGAAGATATAACATACATACCTCTATGGTAATGAGTCGAAGAATTATGGATGGCCAAATTCAAAAATGGCCGATACTATGTCCAACTTTCATCACCTCATCTATAGGTAATGGTACTCGATCTGATCTATCTATAATATCTTGTACAGTGACGCTCTGATTCTCTACCTATAATTTTTGATAATGAACTGTATGTTTTTATACAATATTTCAACCCATATGTAACTATATGATATTTAGGATCATCAACATACAACTCACAATAAGTAGCAAGATGCGGAGGAGGAGTAGGATAAAAAATGGGGTCTGTGGGATGAGGTGGGGGAGTGGGAGCTACTGGCGGAGGTGGAGAATAAATAATGGGGTCTGCAAGGGGAGGTGAGGAGTGGGAGTTGCAGTATGAAATTGTATTTTCATGTCTGTAAACATATACTGCACCGAAGATCTAATATTTTCCTCCATCTTCGCTTTAATATTATGAACTTCAGCCTCGAAGGATTCTATTTCTTTTATAAACACCCCTCAACGTAAGTAGTTGAGGAACGTGGAAAAAACTTTTATTACTGATACACCTACCGGATATCCTCATACATGACCCAGATGTTTGGGCTTTCCCAATGCTGCAGATAAAATATCATGCCTCCCAGCATCAGTAAATACCCTCTGTGAGCTCTGCTCCTCAAGATTAATTGAACATTTCATTAATGATTGAAATTATATGAAGAAAATAGTTAACATAAATAAATAAAATAGATATATGACAATCCTCTCAGCTACGATTCTTGAATCTTCCGAAAGATATTTCCCTTTTTTCCCATCCGATCTCTCTTCCATTTTTCATGTCTAGATGGAGGGGATGGAGGGGCCACCTCTCCAAATCATGAAGACTCTGCTCTTAGTTTTTTGTAATTTTTCCACCATCATTTTTTCTTCCAATAATGTATACCCTCCCTAAGATAAACTATGAGGGTATACATTTTTAGATTATAACTCCTAATGATATTTCATTATTTGCTGTAAATTAAGAATAAGAAACCATTAACAAAATAGTAATACGATCATTTATATAAGAAATCTTATAAAAGTTTACATTTCCCTTACCAAAAATGATTATTTTCTTCTAGTTTAAATAAACTGTCTCCATGTGTCCTTCATCTATGAAAGGATATATACAACATGGATTTTCATGACTCCTATGACCAAAAATGAAATCAGATGTGAGGGTTGATTTGAAATCCCTCCATATCCTTGCAGCCATCAAGAATCATTTCTTCCTGACTCCTCCAGTGTGAGGAATATCAAATGTCATCTGATAATGAATATGTTAAACATATTATATATTCTAGAAACATTTAAATAATAGGAAAACAATAGAAAAAATATTACCAAAATCATATCCCAGAACTAAGAGATTATCGCTTTGTCCTCACTTCTCCAGTCATCATACAAACTGCTTACTTTGATCTTACCCTGAGTGGATACAAAACTCTTAAAATCATTTTCATTTGGACCTCTAGGAATATCATCCTCATCAAAATCAACGAGTATCCTCTTAGCCTACGTATGGGAATGTGATAATTTTAGTAAATGTGTGCACCCACGTTTACAGACTTTTGACCTCTTTGTAGTAATGGGAGCACATGAGGATGATTGGGGAACATGAAGAGGATCATGTGAATGTTTCCTCCCCAGAGGTATGACCAATATGCTCATCTCCAGAATCATGTGGTTGATCAACTGATTGACTTTCCATTATCCTTCAAATCAAAAAAACAAACATTAGTTCACAAATATACAAATTCAAATATTTTAATACTACTGTAATCAGAAAATAGAAAATTGTACTAAGTTACGTAATAGTAAACATGGTTAATATGGTAATCATGTTAAACAATGTTAAATATGTTAATGATAGTCAAGATTGTAAACATGGTAAAACATGGTAAAACCTAGTAAACATGGTAAATTAATTGTCACTGAAAAAAAATAATAGATACATAATTTATGTAATGGTAAACATGATAAAGTAAACTAAACAAAATTAAAACATGGTAAACATGGTAAACAAATTTTCACTGAACAAAAACAATAGATATATAATTAATGTAATGGTAAAACATGATAAAGTAAACCAAAAAAAAATAAAACAATAAAACTTATACTTATTTTATTTTAATACATGTTTAATAAAGAAAAAAACATAAAATATCTACCATTTTATGAAAATAATAAATGTAAAAATGAAATAAACAAATGTTACCTATAATTTTTAGGAAGGTATAAATGGATTTTTTTTCCCAAATTCCTTCGTCGTGATCATTCCTTATGGTAGAAAACATGTCTTAAACATGCTCATCATTATGTTCTGTTAATATTTTCATGGATGTAGGGATCTCACATAAATCAACATCTTCATCAAGTTCATCCTCACCAACTTATTGTTTCTTACCTTGTAAAACAACAATCCACTACATATCTGATTAATCTACTACATATAAAATTTGTTTTTCATGTGTTTCCATTATAAAAGAATCAGATGTGTCTTCCAATCTATTCATATTAACAACTTTCATTCCAAATTCAACGTGTATGACACTATTGTTACCGATAAACCATTTACAGTTAAAAATAGAAACTTTAATTTTAAAGTAACCCACCTCCCATATGTCTTTAATCACTCCATAATATGCACTTGATGCAGAAATTGGGTTTTTGTCCTTATCACTCAAAAAATAAATTTCTTCTGCAAACACCAATACTCCCCTATTCTAAACTACACTTCTGTTGTCCTTAGCTTTCGTATGAAATGTATAGCGACTAATTTCATAACGAGACCATGTTATCACATTTAAACATAGACCACCCACTATCCATTTTAATGTCTCTGATACATCTATTCTACCAAGCAAGGTCTTTTTAAACCATGAAAAAAATGTTTTTTTTGTGCTCATTCAAAATCCACATTTCTTTCTTCTTTGGATGACTTTGTTTCAACTCATTAATATGCAATGTGATATACAGTTGAGCATCAAATATGTTATTCAATAAGTATGATTATAACGTCTTCATCTGTTTAGCTAACAATTATTTGACATTGAAGCCATGAATCCCATTTCCCTCATTATTAACTCATTCATGGTATTATGGAGTCAAAACTATGTGTTCCTCCGCAACCAAGTAGCTTGTACAAAACTCTGAAACCTCCTCCGAAATATACTTTTCAATAATAAAGGCTTCAGGTCGATATGGATTCTTAACATACCCCTTCAATATTTTCATATACCTTTCAAAAGGATACATCCAACAAAGATATACATGTACAGAAAGTTTTATTTCTCCAACCAGATGAATCATTAAATGCACCGTTACATCAAAAAAAGATTGAAGAAAATACATTTCCAATTGAAAAAGTATAAAAATTGAATCCTTTTCCAAAATGTTAAAATCATTCACATCAATCACATTATTACAAATTGAATTGAAAAAATAAAACATCTTCATTATAGTCTTTCTGACACAGATTGGAAATATTACACACAATGCAACTGGTAGAAGTTGTTACAACATGACGTGACAATCATGAGATTTCATTCCAATCAACATCAAGTCCTTCAATGAGAAAAATATTTTTACATTTGAAGAATAACCTTGAGGGACTTTTATATCATGAAGACACTGACAAAAGCTAATTTTCTCCCTCTTCAATAATGTATGACAAGCTGGGGGAAGAAATGTTCGTCTTCCATTTGGAGTGGGAGCTAACTCCAAATGTATTCCCATTGATAGTAAGTCAAATCTTGCATTAAAACCATCTTTTGTCTTTCCTTTAATATCTAACAACATTCCAATAAAACTATCACAGATATTATTTTCCATGTGCATGACATCAATATTATGTTCAACTTCCTGATATCTCTAATATGGTAGCTCAAAAAATATTGACCTTTTCTTCTAAATATGTCTATCACTACCAGATTTTTGTATCTTTCCCAATGTCACATCAAGGTTTTTCACCCTCTAAAAATAAAGATCAGGGGATAAAGGTTTTGCAACAATATCAAATTTTTTTGATCAATTGAATGCCTTTTTTAGTCTTCTATAAGTGTTATCCATAGGAAAAAACTTGCGATGACCCATGTACACTATTTTCCTCCCATGATGTAATTGACAATATGATGTCTGTTGTTCACAAATTGGACATGATTTATGACATTTAACACTATATCCAGACAGATTTCCATATGTTGGGAAGTCATTTATAGTGAAAAAAAACTACATGCAGTTGAAAATATTCCATTTTATAAGAATCATACACCCTAATACCATCCTCCCATAATAGTTTCAAATTATCAATCAACGGTGACAAGAAAAGATCAATATAATTTCCAGGTTGCTTCGGACCAGAGATCATTATACTCAACATGAAATATTTTCGCTTTATACAAACTTCAGGAGAGAGGTTTTAAATTACCAATAAAACAGGCCATGAACTATGTCTGCTACTGAGGGTCTGGTATGGATTCATTCCATCTGTGCACAACCCTAGTCTGAGATTTCTAATTTCATTTCCAAATGTAGGATACTGCTCATCAATTTTATTCCATTGTGGACAATCAGCTGGATGGCGTATTTTTCCATCACATAACTGCTCATCATCATGCCATCTTAACCTTTTTGCATCATGTGAATTAGTAAACAAATGTTTGAAATAATGAATTATAGGAAGATACAAAAATACATTTGAATGGATCTTTATAATCTCTAAATCAGCATGTGATTTTTCTTTCACCTTATACTATGATATCCCAAATATTGGAAACTTTGAAATAAATTCATTTTCTTTTCTATATATCATACAGTCATTCGGACATGCATGTATTTTTGTGTATCCCAATCCCATCAGGCATAATATTTTATTGGCCTCAAAATGTGAATCTGGAATATCATTATCTTTTGGAAGAATGTCTTTCATCAATTTTTGCGGCTCTGTAAAAATCATGTCACTCCATCCATGTTTTTCCTTCAGGTTAACCAATCTTAACACTACCAAAAAAACCGTAAAATCTGTACAACCAGGATATAATGGTTTTTCAGCATCACCATATAGACACGAAACTGTCGGTTCTATCTCAATTTGTTCTGCTGCAATATCACAAATCATTTCTTCAATTACATCGGAGTCACCATCTTGAAAATCATCATCATCAGTGACATTCCATCCAGTTTCACCATGCCAAATCCATGGGTTGTAACTCAGATTAAAACCATGACAAATCATATGATCTTTTATCTCTCTACTTTTCAACTTCTTCATATTGAAACATTTCAGGCATGGACAAAAAAATGTCACTACTTGGAACATTTCGTTTAGAAAATTCCAAAAAGGCATCAACACCTTCCTCATATTCATTGCTTATTTGAAGTGTTGTATTCCAACTTCGACTCATTATTACCGATAACAAATACCAAAATTATACATCTTTTTAAGATAAGACAAATATATTTTTATATGAAAAAAATAATAATTTGAATGTAAAACAATTTTGAAATATAAAACAAATCTATGCGTATTTTAAAAAATATGCTTGAATATGATTTTAAAAAGAAAATATAGTTATACATAATAGTTCTAAATTCCATGGAATTAATTAAAACCAGGGGGCCTCCAATGGTTGAAAGAAAATTGGAGAAATTGGAGTAAACATGAGAATCAAATCAAATTTATAATAAAAACTCGGATGGAGAAATCATAATGTAAAGCCAATCATCACGGCACAATGGGGTCAGGATAACTACGCATATTTAAAAACCACAACATGGTCTCCCCCATAACCCATAATTTTTTCATAGTCAATGACTGGTCAAAATATATATAACCAAACAGATTCATATTACAACACTAATATCCATGAAATAATACAATGATCATGTCATAATCTCACAAACCATGATGAAATAGTCAATCCCAACTGATACTTATCCCCCACCCCCTTGGACACCCGATGGACACCACCACCCCCTTGGACAACCCCCACCCTATGGACACCACCCCCACCCCCTTGGACACCCCCTGGACACCACCACCCCCTTGGACCCCCACCCCCTTGGAAACCACCTCCACCACCTTTACACCCCCTGGACACCAACACCCCCGTGTACAGCACCCCATCCCCCTGGACTCCACCCCCACCCCCTTGGACACCCCCTGGACACCACCATACCCTTGGACAACACCCCCCCACCCCCTGGACAGCCCCCCCCCCCCACCCCCTTAGACACCCCACCCTTCCTGGACACCCCCACCCTTCTTGGACACCACCACCCACCTCCTACCCCCTTAGACATCCCCCTAGACACCCCCAACCCTCTTGAAACCCCCAGACAACTGCCAAACCCTCTGGACCAGCCCCCACCACATTGGACAGCCCCCACCCCCTTAGACACCCCACCCCCTTGGACCCCCCCCCCCCCACCCCCCACACACTCCCCTAGACTACCCCCCCACCTCCACCTCCATGGACACCCCCAACCCTCTGGATAGCACCTCGAACCCTCTGGACACCACCCCCACCCCCTTGGACACCCCCTGGACACCACCACACCCTTGGACAGCCCCCCCCCCCTCACCCCTCAGGACACCACACCCTGGACAGCCCCCCCCCCCACCATTTGACACCCCCACCCCTCTTGGACACCCCCACCCCTCTTGGACACCACCACCCACCTCCTACCCCCCTGGACACCCCCAACCCTCTTAATACCCCCCTGGACAACCCCCAAACCCTCTAGATAGGCCCCCACCCCCTTGGAGAGCCTCCCACCACCTTAGTCCCCCCCCACACACCCCTGGACTACCCCCCCCCCCCAACCCTCTGGACAGCCCCCCAAACCCTCTGGACACCACCCCCACCCCCTTGGACACCCCCTGGACACCACCACCCCCTTGGAAAGCCCCCCACCCCTCTGGACAGCCCCCACGCCCTGAACCGCCCCCACCCCTCTAGACAACACCCCCAACCCCCTCGGGACATTCCTCCACCCCCCAGACAACCCCCAAACGCTCTTCATAGGCCCCCACCCCCGTGGAAACCCCCCCCCCCCAACCAAACCCCTCCCTTGGACACCCCCACCCCCTTCGACACCCTCATCCCCTTAGACCCCCCCCCACAGACACACCCCTAGACTGCCCCCCCCCCCCCCCCCACCTCCATGGACACCCCTGACAGCACCCAACCCCCTGTATAGCCCCCAACCCTCTGGACAGCCCCCCATTACCATGGGATTTTAACCTCATGCTACTAGTTTTGGCATATCTAGTTATTTGGACCTCAAAATACTTGTTTTGGTATAATGCCATTATTCAAAATGAGAACCATGAACTATATATCCTACTAGTCTAAAATTCTCTATTCCTCAATGAATTAGGTTTTAATAACATATGAAGACTTATAATAGTCCACAAAAATAAGCAATGTAAATAGTTAAGGGAACAATAAAAAGTGATACCCAAAATAGAAACAACCAATTATCCAAAACAAACATTCCACCGAGAAAAACCATATATACTTATAAAATAAATCACATTGGTACATGGAATGGGTGTATCCCAATGGTTTAGATATAAATTGCAGTAATATAGGCGAATGAGATCATTAGTTTTCAACAAAAACAAATATTACCATAAATGTAGGGCATCCGCGAAACAAAAACAAACGAAATAGAAGTAGGTGAGGCTTACTTGAATATTGAGAATCGATCTAATATATATAGTGATAATAAATAATATGATTATGTAAAAACAAGGTAAGAGGGTTCAAAATCGAATAATCTTACACTGTTTAAACAAAAAAATTGCAAAACGTAAATATCGACTATCTGGAAAAAACGAACTAAATAAAGTCGTGGGAGGCTTACCTGAGTGTTGCAAGTGGAGATGATAGATCCGAGGAGAGTACATATGATAAATGACGATGGAAAAATGAGTTTTACGAAACGAGATCGAAGAGTCGATTCTAGGTTTTCCGCGTGAGAGAGACGAGTCGCAGTTCTGTTGATCGAAAAATCAGAAATGACAATCCATGGGGAATAATAAATTTTTTAAATGTTTTATAATGTTGGTTATTTAATAACCGAAATTGTAAACTATTTTTATTACATTTATAATGTCATTTATTATAATAACCGACGTTATAAATATATCAGATACCACATTTTTTATGTCTGTTATTTTATTACCATCGTAAAAAAAGCCACATGTTTGTTTTTTTTACATCGGTTATTCCATAAACGATGTAAAAACACATCAAAAACCACATTTTTTATGTCGGTTATTTTATACCCGACTTAAAAACTGCAGTGTGTTGGTTTTTTACGTCCTTTATAATATAACCGATGTAAAAAAATTTGTGGGTTCGGTTTTTACGTCGGTTATCAAATAACCGACATCAAAAAGGCCTCTGATGCCACCTTTTTTACGTCAGTTATTCTATAACTGACTTATAAAATTCATTAGATGTATCATTTTTTACATCAATTATTTAAATAACAGACGTAAAAAACCACATATCACATATTTTCACGTCTGTTATATATAACCGACGTAAAAAATGGTGACGTTGAAAACATTTTCTGCACTAGTGAATCGATACACCTCTCCACTCTGGGAATCAAATTCTACCACAACCATTGAGCCTCCCTTCCCCCAAATACCACAATAACCCTCTAAGATTAGCCATACTAGTCGCATATCACATTTGGGCCTCCCTTCCCTCACAACCACATGTCTTGTATCCAAAGCACATCATAAGAATCATGAACAAACAACAGCAGGCTCTCGGCCCTAAAACAATGCATTTATCCTTCACACACAATGATCTCTCATAGCTCCAAAGCACAAGGCACTCATCCCTTACAAACTATCAGGCAACTCAGGCTCAATAAATGAAATAACTTTATCACACAACTCTTTCTTATTACATCGTGAATTAACCAATTCATTATTCATATGGTCCATCTACGGGAAACCTAAGAAACAAGTTATCACAAGATATCACCAAATTAATTAAACAATTAATTTATCATTCCTTAAAATATTTTATCAACAACCAACAACATAGTGATTTCAGTCGGTGAAATTTGAAAGAAGATGAGTCGTTAGGAAAAAGAGAATATTTTTCCTGACTGCCCATATCCTTGTAACATTCTCTCACTAAAATCAATTTTAAAAATCTTCTCTCATGTATTCATATCCATTTTCTTGAATATGAAAATGGATATCCATACGTTGGATCAAATTTTTCATAGTGATTTTTGTGAGAGAATTTTGTAAGGAGATGAGTCGTCGAGAAAAAGGAATGCCTCCAATCTGCTGGAAATTGTGCCAATTTATTATAAATTGTTATTATTTATTACTAATTAATACTCGTTATTTCTAATTATTACTAATTATTGATAATTTTTCATAATTATTGCTAATTATTTCTATATTTTACTATTTATTACTAATTATTACTAATTATTTCTAATTATTGCTAATTATTGCTAGTTATTGCTAATTATTGCTAATTATTCCTAATTATACCTAATTATTACTAAGTATTCCTAAATATTTCTAATTATTTCTAATTATTGCTAATTATTTTTAATAATTCCTAATTATTCCTAATTATTTATAATTATTCTTAATTATTTCTAATTATATCTAATTATTTCTAATTATTCTTAATTATTCTTAATTATTTCTAATTATTCTTAATTATTCATAATTATTACTAATTATTACTAATTATTCCTAATTATTCCTAATTATTCCTAATTATTCCTAATTATTCCTAATTATTTCTAATTATTTCTAATTATTCTTATTTATTCCTATTTATTCTTATTTATTTCTATTTATTACTATTTATTACTATTTATTACAATTTCTTACTATTTATTACTATTTATTACTATTTATTACTATTTGTTACTATTTATTACTAAGTATTGCTAATTATTTCTAATTATTAATAATTATTACAATTTATCACTATATATTACTAATTATATAGTGACCCTAGCCTTTTACACATTACATATCCTGATTTTAAACACAATTCATCATCAGAGTACAAGCCAAGAATCGTTAAGTCTAGTGTCTTGGAAGACTAGGTACATATATCACAAAACATGGGGCTAAAAAAACTTCTTTATTTAATCTTGATAATGAGATCCTAACTTCCTTTGAGCCCTTACATCTACATAGGGTTCCCTGGGGAACACATGAACAAAGGGATGAGCTAAAAAGCCCAGTAAGGGAAAGAACATAAGAATAAACTTTAAGCACATGAGTTAGGAGGCTTGACATAATGATATTGGAAGCATGGAACATATGGAATCATAACATATAAACATGGGATCATAAAAACATGGAATGAAATAATGATGGGATCATATAAGCATGAGATTATATAAGAGTAGTTTCATAGAGAGGTGGCGGCAACTTTAGACATGACTTTAGTACGAGTCAAGGCTAACCGCCAATCTTGTTTCCCATAGTAGCACAATGCAAGGCTAATTGCCCGGACCGTTTGCCCATAATGTTCTCATGATACATTAACTTTACCCAATGCATTGGAGTTCTTTCTTGGCACTCCCATTTAAACTTATTCATGTATATGCTTGCCACATAAAAAATATCACATAATCAGTCATACATAAACATAAGAGTACCCAAGGAAAGAAATGGGCACACAATCACGTCATGGAGCATAATAAAAAGGGTCGTAACATACAAACATCCATGAAATAAAGTAATTATATAATAAATATACATTAATAATGTATAAAGGAATAAATCATGACAAGAGATAACAAATTGAAGTGATAACATGTAAAAATAGTTTTTAGGAATCTTTGAGTCAATACATTTTAGTGCGGTTTAAGAAAACATCGAATATCTCTTAAAACGAAAAGCGGAATAATATTTTTTTTATAAAACCAGAAGTAAACGAAGAGGATTTTAATAATAAAATGGATGATTTTATAAATACAAAGGAGACTTAAAACACAGAATAGAGTACACTTGATAATAGGAAAGAATTCGGGAAGTTCCCTTAAAACAGGTTTACTTATCGGGAAGTAATGAGGAGAGAATCACTTAAAAGCATGCATATCCCCAAAATAGGTTGATGCAAGAGTCTTGATAAATAAACTTGGAACATGTACACTAAATTTATACTATTAAAAATAAAAGATAAGATAACACCATTTTGGTATAATGGTATATAAGACAACCTGAAGGTATAAAAGAGGTTCGGGTAGAATTCTTTACGGATTATCAGCATGGTATCAGGAGTACATGAGGTGGATTAGTGAGAGAAGAAAGGGAATTATCATCACATATACATAAATATGGCAGTATGGGGGAGGTGCGAAATCATACCCCATAATTAATAATTACACACAACATGTCCTAACATAGTGAACAATCTTGAATAAGGGTGAAATTGAGAGGATCCCTTACCTTAGGTCTGTTAGTGTTCTCCACTTTATATTAATGACCTGAATAGTAAAATTAGGTTTATTAATCAATAGTTCCAGAAACATATCTAAAATTAAAAGAGTCACTATAACCTTTTTAAGTTCATTAATACCCATTTTGATTGATTAGAAGGTTCAATTTCATTGTTCGGGTCCGTTTGTTTCATTTGTTTTAATGATCGGTTCTATTGTATTTAGGTTCAAATAAATTGTAAGATAAAAGTGGTTGTCCAGAATTTAAGTTATATAAAATTATTGGACATCCAATAGGTTACATTCTTACAAAATTCATTTGGTTAAATAGAGTGAAAGAGAACCTTTACATTAAACATTAATGATAAACACTTGAATTAATTTTAACGATTTTCCTATAATTGACTTGTTTTGTATTATTGTTTTATATCATGAGTGTATGAAGATTAAAAAACCTTAAATATAAAATATGACATATATAATAATCTGGTTCAACCATAACATAAATTGTTTCATGACCAGAAACAAAATGATAAAAGAATTTGAAAAAACATTATCCATGATGTCGGTAATTTGACACATCACAGACAATGTTTTAATTCTAGAACGTGAGGGGGAGGAGGATCAGTATGATTCTTGAAATTTTCCATAAACATGATTAGAATACAGTATATATGAGATTCTGTAGCTTTCATTCCTTTTGGATAAGGTAAGTGGAAGAGGGTATAAGAACAGAATGAAAATGAAAACATAACACTTGAAAACGAAAGAGGGTTCTTACCCTTTGATCTCCTCTCTTTGAGACTCATCTTAGAGGCTTTGATTTTGGTCTTTTGGAAAGACAAGAAATCCTTGGAATTGGGGAAGGAGCTTGGGAGGGTATTTGGGAATAATTTTGGCTAGGAAAAAGGCTTGAGAGGTGTGAGAGAAAGCGGTAAGGAGAGGGGGTATTTATAGTGAGGGAGGAGAGGGTTTTCCCAATTGTTTATTCAATAGTTTATTAATTTCCCTCAGGAAAAGTAATAGTTATTATTCCTTGACCAAAAATAGTAAATTTAGCATGTGAATATTAACCAATTGGGTTTACATCATCAGAACATCATCATGACTTCATAATTAATGTATTTTTCTTATTTTGTGAATTATTGTGTTTCACTATTCATCAAAATTTTAAGTATTTCAGAAAAATCCCAAAAATTCCCCCAAACCATTTTTCGACGTGTAGAATCCAAAAATGAAGTCCATTTTTCAAAAATAATTTTCTAAATATGATTATTTTAATATTTAATTAAAATAATAATTTATTATCAAAACCAGTTTTAAAACATTGATTAACTCATTCTAAAATATTGTTATATCATACTTCCAACATGAATATTATTTTTATAACACCATAGGTGGGGTTACTATTCATTATGTTATATCACTATTCATAAGGGTATGTTACTATTCATTAGGGTTGGTTACTATTCACCAAAAATTATTTTTGTTTTATTAGACTCCAAAAAACATCTTGAACACAACCGTGAATGACAAATTTTCAAAATTCCAAACACAGAAGTGACAAAATTATTTTTAAAGATCACTTATCACTTATTAGTTCATTATGTTGTTCTTTCATGAGATTTTGTGACATAAATATAAGAAGGGAATTTCCATTTCAAAACTTTGGGTCACTACATTCTTCCCCCCATACAAAATTTCACCCTCGAAATTTCATTTTAAATACCAAGACAAAAACATGTGCGGGTACTTTCCTTCATTACATCCTTCAATTCCCATGTTGCTTCCTCAAACGTATGGTTCCTCCAGGACACTTTGAAAAGATGGTTTGTCTTGTTGCGTAGAACATTATCTCTCTGATCCAGAATCTTTACTGGCTGCTTCTCGTAGGAGAGAATATCTTCCAGTTGCACCACCTCTGAGTTTAGTACATGCGAGGGATCAGGTATGTACTTCCTCAAGAGTGATACATGAAAAACATCATTATCTCGAGCCATATTCAGTTTAAGTGCAAGCCAAGAGGCCACGGATCCTATGCGTTCAATAATCTCAAAGGGGCCAATATAACTTAGGCTTAGCTTCCCTTTCTTCCTGAATTGCACAACTCTTTTCCATGAAGATATTCAAAGGAATAATTTATCTCCAACGTCGAACTCCATGTCCCTTCGACGGTTGTCATCATAACTCTTTTGCCGAATTTGAACAGATTTGATGTGATTCTGGATGACTTGGACAAGATCGGGTCCAAGTAGCTATCTTTCTCCAACTTCATCCCAACAGGTTGGGGTTCTACATTTCTTTCCATACAGAGCTTCATATGGAGCCATTTGAATACTCGAGTGGATTCTATTGTTGTATAAGAACTCAACCAATTGGAGATTTTGATCCCATCCACCTTTAAATTCTATAGAGCAGGCTTTAAGCATATCTTCAAGCGTCTGAATAGTTCTTTCAGACTTGCCATCAGTTTGGGGGTGATAGGTCGTGCTGAAAATTAATTCAGTACTCAAAGAATGTTGAAGGCTCATCAATAATTTAGATGTGAACCTTGGATCACGGTTAGAGACAATTTATATTGGAACATCGTGCAGTCTCTCCACTTCCTTCACATATAACATTTCATGTTGTTCAAGAAAAAGATCTTCCCAAATAGCGATGAACTAGGATGTCTTGCTGAGTCGGTCAACCACAACCCATATCAAATTATTTCCCTTCGACGTCTTCGGGAGACCCATAACAAATTCCATAGTAACATTTTCCCATTTCCACATGGGTATAGGCAATGGCTGCATCATACCTTTGGACTTTTGTTGCTCAGCTTTAACTTGCTGACATACCAAGCACCTTGATATATATTCCGCAATCTCCTTCTTCATGTTATCCCACCATGAAGTGTTCTCAGAGATCACGGTACATTTTGGTACTCCCAGGATGGATAGAGAAGGTCAAGCTATGTGCATCATTCAATATCTCCTTCTTTATCTCTGGATCAGATGGTACACATAATCGTGTCCCAAATCTTACAAATCTTTCCTCATGAATTTTGAAATCAGAGAATTTTCGATTTTTAACAGCATCCACCCTTTTCTAAATTTCCACATCCATTCTTTTCACAACCTTTATTTTCTCCATGAGGGATGGTTGAGTAATCATTTGAGAAAATACTGATTATGCTCCTCCCTTAATGATTCCCATGTCCATCCTTTGCAAATCTAAGAAGATCGGATCCTCTTCTATTCTCATAATTGATAAAGATGCCTGATCCTTTCTACTTAGAGCTTCTGCCACCTTTTTTGCCTTACCGGGATGGTAGTGGATTGAGCAGTCATAATACTTGATGAGCTCCATCCATCTTTATTGGCGCATATTAATCTCTTTCTGTGTGAATATATATTTGAGACTCTTGTGGTTCGTATATATCTCACATTTTATCCCATGGTGATAATGCCGCCAGATTTTCAAGGCAAAGATCACAGCCGATAACTCCAGATCATGTGTTGGATAGTTTTTCTCATGGATTTTTAGCTAACTTGAGGAATAGGATATCACTTTATCATTTTGCATCAGCACACAGACTAAGCCCTTTTTAGAAGCATCACTACACACCACAATGGGTTCCCCACTAGTAGGGAGTGTGAGTGTTGGCGTTGTGATAAGCCTCTTTTTCAACTCCTTGAAACAGTATTCACACACTTATGTCCATAAAAACTTTACTCCCTTCCGTGTCAACTTGGTCATTGGGTTTGACAATCGTGAAAAGTTCTTCACGAATCGTCGATAATAACCAGTTAGACCCAAAAAGTTGCGGATCTCCATTACAAATGTTGGTCTGGGCCACTCTTCAATTGCCTTCATCTTGGAAGGGTCCACAGATATCCCTTTTCTGGTGATAACATGCCCCAAGAATGATACGTCCTCTTTCCATAACTCACATTTACTGTACTTTTCATTCACCTTCTCCCTTCGTAATGTCTTTAACACAGTTTCCAAATTCTCTTCATGTTCCGCCTTGCTCTTGAAGTATATCAGAATGTCATCAATAATGACTACCACAAATTAGTCGAGGTAATCTCTAAAGACTCTATTCATTAAATCCATGAAAATTGTTTGAGCATTAGTGAGTCCGAAGGGCATCACTATGAACTCATAGTCTCTATACCTCGTTCGAAAGGCAGTCTTGGGAATATCTTCCTTCCTCACCTTTAGTTGGTGATATCCTGACCGAAGGTCCACCTTAGATAAATAAATGGCCCCACATAGCTAATCAAACAAGTCATCTACCCGTGGAAGGGGATACTTGTTCTTTACTGTGATTTAATTGAGCTCACGATAATCAATGAAGAGGCACATTGATCCATCCTTCTTCTTCACAAAGAGGACTGGAGTACCCCCATAGTGAAGCACTGAGGCGTATAAAACCCTTCTCCATATTCTCCTACAACTGCTTCTTCAGCTCTTCTAGCTCTACAGTGGCCATTCTGTAAGGTTTCTTTGATATTGTTAGAGATCCAGGGATATGTTCAATAGAGAACTCAACCTCTCGGTCAGGAGGAAGACCAGAAAACTCTTCAGGGAATACATCAGTATAATCCCTCACGATGGGCATGTCTTAATGCATGATTCCCTCCTTCATCTCAATCATTTGAGCTAGATATGCATGATCATAAGGAATAAATATCCACCCTTGATATGATGATTCGAAAGGAGATTCATCTTCCTCCTTGAACCTGTAAAGAATCGGAGGATGCTTCAGGATGTGAAGAGTAATCTCTCATTCCCGTCAATTGATGTTGGCCTTGCACAATGATAGTCAATGCATGCCCAAGATAGCGTCAAATTCCACTCAAGGAAGTATGAAAATATTTTCTGGGAGGTTCAGGCCACATACATTAACAGGGGAAGAGTTATAAACCATGGATGCAATAATTTCCCCATTCGTTTTTCTCACATATAACTTTTCCTCCAAATTTTGAGGTGGAGTTTGAATTGTTCTACTAAACTTGCAAGATATGAAAGAATGCGTAGAACCAGAATCAAATAGTACGTTCACTATTCTTAAATGAATAACAAGCGTACCTGTCACCATATAGTTTTTCAGATTCACCTCAGTAGTAGTGATAACATAAGACCTTCCTTGTTTCCATGGAGGTTGTTGCTGATTGCCTCAGACAACCCTCGGGTTAGGGCAATTTTTCGCATAATGCCCAAGCTCCTTGCAGTTATAACATTTCACTGCAGGCTGAGTGTTGATCTGAACATTCCTTTATTCATCAACATTAATGGTATTTTTCATACACCTTCGTCAGTTCTTGGCCAGATGACCAAACTTCCCGCATTTGAAGCAATTCTTAGTTCCCTTCAGACATTTACCAGGATGCTTCTTCCCATAATTTTTTCAAAGGGGAAAGTTGTGATTCTTTCCATCATGGGATCTGTTTGATAGAACACCCATGTTGTTTTCCATTTTCCACTTCTTGTCACTGGGCCCATGAGACCATTGAGAGACTCCAATCTCCATTTCTACCTTGAGGTTACAACGGACAATGTCATCATTATTGTTGAAGTCTCGAATCACCAATGCTTTTCGTAGACTCAGCTTTAGTCCTCTAAAGAAGCGATCCACTTTTCTTTCAGTGTTCATGACAAAGCCGAAGGCATACCTTTCAATCCTTGTAAAGTTTTCTTCATATGCCCTGATGGACTCATCTTCCTTCTTCTTGAGTTCGAGGAACTCTCTTTCCATCTTGAGACGGAGGGTTCGAGGAAAATATTTGTTGAAAAACATCCTCTTGAATTCCTCCCAATATATGGAATCATTTTCTTCTTAGGAATTTGTATTCTTGATCAGTGTCCACCACTAATCAGCTTCCCCATCAAAATGATAGACTACCAGTAAAACTTTCTCTTCTTCCGAGCACTGGAGGACAGAGAAAATATTTTCCATTGAGTTAATCCATTGTTTTGCGAGGAGGGGATCAGAAGACATGCTAAACATGGGAGGCCTTTTCCGCATGAAGTATTATATGGAAAATTTCTATTTCCATGGAGGAGGGGGATGTTCCACCTGATTCAAGTTATTATTCATAACTCGTACTAGATGAGCAAGTACTACCATGATGTTTTGAGCACCCTCTTCTGTCACATCAGGCATGTCATTAGGGAAATCATCAAATTTTCTATCACATTGGCTGTTGGAACGTGTTATTCTATTTCCCACCATTAACTAAGAAAAATAATGTATAATTAGAGGTCTTGAATACTTAGCTATTGATCATAGAAAGGAAACTTTGAACATTAAAGGATAAAGTTATAAATAAAAAGTACATCCTAACTTGTGATTCCTTAGGTTTATATCTAGGTTATCCTCAATATATTTCTTAACTTATATTCTTATGGTATTTTTCCCTTAATAATGGTTTGTACTAAAATTGTGAATCTACCAAATCATATCCCCCAGGAGTGTCGTAACCAAGAGTTCAGCAAGGCCCGTTGTTGTGCACCAGTTCCCGTTCGAGTCTAGCACAAAGTGGTGTTTTCTGGTTTTACCCCTAGGATACATCTATGTCAGAGCCATCTCTACCAACTCGTATCTATATAGGGATGTATTTTCTTGATAAACCACTTACTCAATACTCACCAAAATTTGGGTATGTTTTCTAATACGTAGTCTCATCCTTAAGGTTTTCACTAAGGTGCTCTATTCCTGATCTCCAAAAATAACTAGACCATCCTCTAATACAAACTATTGTGACCCTAGCCTTTTAAACATAACATTAAATGATTTTAAACATAATTAATCATCATAGTACAAGCCAAGGATCATTAAGTCTAGTGTCTTAGAAGACTGGGTACATATATCACAAAACATAGGGCTAAAAAACGCTTCTTTATTTAATCTTCATAATGATATCCTAACTTCCTTTGAGCCCTTACATTTGCATAGGGTACCCAGGGGAACACATGAAAAAAGGGATGAGCTAAAAATCCCAGTAAGGGAAATAATATAAGAATATAAGTTAAGCACCTGAGTTAGGAGGCTTTACATAATGATATTGGAATCATGGAACATATGGAATCATAACATATAAACATAGGATCATAAATACATGGAATTAAATCATCATGGGATCATATAATCATGAGATTATATAATAATAGTTTCATGGAGAGGTGGAAGCAACTTTAAACATGACTTTAGTACGAATCAAGGATAACTGCCGATCTCGTTTCCCATAGTAGCACACACCAAGGCTAACCTCCCAGACCACTTTCCCATAATCTTCTAATGAAACATTAACTTTACCCAATGCATTGGAGCGCTATCTGGGCGCGTCCATATAAGTTTATTCATTTATATTCTTTCCACAGAAATAATCTCACATAATCAATCATACATAAACATAAGAGTGCCCAAGGAAAGAAATGGGCACACAATCACGTCATGATGCATAATACACAGGGATTTAACATAAAAGAATCCATGAAAGAAAGGAATTAAATAATAAATAGACATTAATAATGTATAAAGGCATAAATTAGGACAAGATATAACAAACTGAAGTGATAACATGTAAAAATAGTTTTTAGGAATCTTTGAGTCAAAACATTTTTGTGCTGTTTAAGAAAACATTGAATATCTCTTCAAAAGAAAAGAAGCAGAATATATTTTTTTAAAAACCAGAAGTAAACGAGGAGGGTTTTCATAATAAAATGAATGATTTTATAAAAACAAAGGTGACTTAAAAAAATGATAGAGTACACTTGATAATAGGAATGAATTCGAGAAGTTCCCTTAAAACGGGTTCACTTATCGGGAAGTAATGAGGAGAGAATCACTTAAAAACATACATATCCCCGAAAGAGAGTGATATAAGAGTCTTGATAAATAAACATGGAACATGTAAACAATGATTAAAGTATGCACAAGAAATGATAAGATAACATCATTTTGGTAGAAAGGTAGATAAGACAACTCGAAGGAATAAAAGATGTTCGGGTATATTTCTTTACGGATTATCGGCATGGTATCGGGAGTACTTGAGGGGGCTTAGTGAGAGAGGAAATGGAATTATAATCACTTATACATAAAGAGGGAAGTATGGGGGAGGTGATAAATCATACCCAATAATTAATAATTACACACAACATGTCCTAACATAGTGAACAATCATGAATAAGGTTGAAATTGAGAGGACCCCTTACCATAGGTCCGTTGGTGTTCTCCACTTGATATTAATGATCTGAATAGTCAAATTAGGTTTATTAATCAATAGTTCCAGAACATTATCTAAGAGTAAAATATTCATTATAACCTTTTTATGTTCATTTATACCCATTTTGATGGATTACAAGGTTCAATTTCATTGTTCGGGTCCGTTTGTTTCATTTGTTTTAATGATTGGTTCAATTTTATTTAGGTTCAAATAAAATGTAAGATGAAAGTGGTTGTCCATAATTGAAGTTATATAAAATAATTGGAAATCCAGTAAGTTACATGGTTACAAAATTCATTTGTTTAATTAGAGTGAAATAGAACATTTACATTAAACATTAATGAAAAACACTTGAATTAATTTTAACGATTTTGCCCATAATTGACTGGTTTTGTATTATTGTTTTATATCATGATTGTATGAGGATTAAAAAACCTTAAATAGGACATATAACATATATAATAATCTGTTTTAACCATAAAATAAATGGTTTCATGAAAATAAACAAAATGATAAAAGAATTTGAAAACACGTTATCCATGATGTGGGTAATTTGACACATCACAGACGATGTTTTAATTCTAGAACATGAGGGAGAGGAGGAGAAGTATGATGCTTTAAATTTTCCATAAACATGATTAGAATCTAGAATATATGAGATTATGGAGCTTTCATGCCTTTTGGATTAGGTAAGGGGAAGAGGGTATATGAAAATAAAGAAAATGAAAACAGAAAACTTGAAAACGAAAGAGGGTTCTTACCCATTGATCTCCTCTCTTTGAGACTCCTCTTAGGTGCTTTGATTTTGGTCATTTTGAAAGACCAGAAAGCCTTGGTCGTGGGGAAAGAGCTTGGGAGGTTATTTTGACTGAATTATTGCTAGGAAAAAGGCGTTAGAGGTGTGAGGAAAAGAGGAAAGGAGAGGGGGTATTTATAGTGAAGGAGGAGAGGGTTTCCCCAATTGTTTATTCAATAGATTATTAATTTCCCTCAAGACAAGTAATAGTGATTATTCGTTGACCAAAAATAGTAAATTTAGCATGTGAATCAGAACCAATTTTGCTTACATCAGTATAACATCATCATGACTTTATAATTAATGTATTTTTCTTATTTTGTGAATTATAGTATTTCACTATTCATCCACATTTCAAGTATTTCAGAAAAATCCCAAAAAATTACCCTAACCATTTTTGTATGTGTAGAATCCAAAAATGAAGTCCATTTTTCAAAAATAATTTTCTAAATATGATTATTTTAATATTTAATTAAAATAATAATTTATTATCAAAACCAGTTTTAAAACATTCATTAACTCATTCTAAAATATAGGTATATCGTACTTCCAACTTGAATATTATTTTTATACCACCATAGGTGAGGTTACTATTAATTATGGTATATCACTATTCATAAGGGTATGTAACTATTCATTAGGGTTGGTTACTATTCACCAAAAAATATTTTTTTTATTAAACTCCAATAAACATTTTGAACACAACCGTGTATGCCAGATTTTTAAAATTCCAAACACAGAAGTGACAAAATTATGTTCAAAGTCCACTTATCACTTATTAGTTCATTATTTTGTGCTTTAATGTGATTTTATGACATAAATATAAGAAAGAAATTTCCATTTAAAAACATTGTGTCGTTACAAATTATTTCAAAGTATTACTAATTATTACTAATTATTTTCAATTTATTACTATTTATTAATATTTATTACTATTTAATACTATTTAATACTATTTAATACTAATTATTAATAATTAATACTAATTATTACTAATTATTACTAATTATTACAAATTATTACTAATTATTACTAATTATTACTATTTATTACTATTTATTACAATTTATTACTATTTATTACAAATTATTACTAGTTATTACTAATTATTCCCATTTGTTTACTAATTACTACTACTTTTTACTAATTAATCAAAATTATTACTAATTATTACTAATTATTACTGATTATTACTATTTATTACTAATTATTACTAATTATTTCTAATTATTACTAATTATTCCTAATTATTCTTAATTATTCCTATTTATTACTAATTAACCCAAATTATTACTAATTAATCCTAATTATTACCAATTAATCCTAATTGTTGCTAATTATTACTAATTATTGCTAATTATTACTAATTATTGTAAATTATTGCTAATCATTCCAAATTAATCCTAATTATTACTAATTATTCCTAATTATTACTAATAATTTCTAATCATTACTCATTAATCATAATTAGTACGAATCAACCCTAATTATTAATAATTATGACTAATTAATCCTAATTGTTACTAATTAATCCTCAATATTACTAATTAATCCTAATTATTACTAATTAATCTTAATTATTACTAACCAATCATAATTATTACTAACTATTAGTAGTTATTGCTAATTATTGTTAATTATTAATAATTATTCGTAATTATTAATATTTATTCTTAATTATTGCTAAATATTACTAATTAATACTATTTATTCCTAATTATTACTAATTATTCATATTAAATACTAATTAATCATAATTATTAATAATTAATCCTAATTATTACTAACTAATCCTAATTTTTACTAGTTAATCCTAATTATTAGAAATTAATCCTAATTATTAGTAATTACTTTTGTTTATTATAAATTAATCATAATTATTATTAATTAATCCTAATTATTACTAATTAATCCTAATTTTTATAAACTACTCCTAGTTATTTCTAATTATTCTTAATTATTACTATTTATTATTATTAATTACTATTAATTACTAATTATTTATTTTTATTACTATTTTTTCCTAATTATTCCTAATTATTCCTAATAAATACTAATTACTATTAATTACTCCTAATTATTCCTAATTATTACTAATTATTCCTAATTATTACTAATTATTCTTATTTATTACTAATTCTTTCTAATTATTATTAATTATTTCTAATTATTATTAATTATCACTAATTATTACCAATTATGACTAATTATGACTATTTATTATTATTTACAAATATTTATTTCAATTTACTACTTATTAATGCTAATTCTTGCAGATTATCGCCAATTATTACTAATTATGACTAATTAGTAATAATTTTTCTAATTAATACTAATGAATACTAATTAATAATAATTAATATAACTATTAATTAATACTAATTAATATTAATCACATGTATTTGTAAAAAAATGAAAAATAAAACGATCTAATTCAAATTTAATTTAATTGCAGCTAATTTACAATAATTATAACTAATATCAAATAAAATGAATTAACTAAAAATAAAAGAAATAGATAAATACCGTAAAACTGAATTTTTCAGAGGATTTAAGCTGTGAATATTTCTTCGATTTAAAATTTTAAAACATTGAAAATTTTCGAGAGAGAAAATGCAAGTAGAGTGGGAGAGAGGAGAAGAAAAAGGAGTATAATGAGAGTGAAAACGGATGGGGTATATATAGGATAGATTAGTTGCGACAGGATTATTTGCAACGGGAGACATCGGAAATACTAACATCCCCACCATTAATTAGGGGTGGTGGTTAAAAAGTTATTTACAATGGGTACTGTTGCAAATACCAACCTGCCAACATACTATTTGCGACGGGCGATAAATCCTGTCACAAATACTAAAAAAAGTCACTGGGTATTTGTGACGGGCTATTATAAAAGTTGTAAATATCCTTCCTGTGGTCTGGAACACAACTCACTCCAAAAATTTTGCGACGGGAAGAGGATCTCGTCACAAATAGTCCCTCCCGACGGACTATTTGAGACGGTACCCTTCCCCTTCGCAAATACTCATTTTTTATAGTGTGTCACTTACCCAAAGGGAAAGGAAAATCCAAGTTAGTATTTTCATCCCCTATGAAGTCCAAGAAGATCACACTAGGAAATATCAGTCTTCCCAACATTACTGGACCTTATTTTTGACAAGGATAGTGCCTTACAGTGAGCAGTTTTACAAATCTGGTAAGAAAGAAAGTATCTCCATCTAACAGAAGAATCATCTATATCGATGAAGTGGAATTTAAAATGTTTAATCATTAGAAATATGGATCACATGATCCCACCCCAAAATTTGGGTAGACACCACCTATTGACGCCTCTGGTGATATGAAATTGTGTTCCCATCTTCATACTCATCTTCAAGAGGAACCACTACCAGAAACCCCTCCTTGTAGGAGAGGGGATGAGGAAATAGAGAACAAGAACTAGTATTATCCCTCTCAATTATATGATCTAATGAAATTTTCTTACGATCTATTTGGAATGGTTTCACGCATCGAATGTGAAGAGAAAAGTGTCAAGAATGCTAGCATTAAAACTCATCTAGAGGACCATGAATGTGAAAGGGTTACTGAAGGCCTAAATTAGGATTTTATTGAATTGTTTGATTCATAGTTTGAATTTATTTTTTCTAAAATGGTACCAAAATTCTTCGAATACAAAGACTACTTCATAGTCCATAAATTGATTTATGTTAATCTTGAAGAATGCTATCGTACTAACCTGAGGTTGGACATTAGATAAATATCCTAGAAATTCAGGATTTGTTCCATTCCGGATGACACAGTCGATTCATCATTACATGGGGATCATGAGTCTTCTCAAATACCCAAGACGTGGAGGAGAGGTCGATATCCATTTGAAAGTGGTTGATAGCCAAAGAAAAAGGGTGCTAGAGAGAAATCCAAGACATTATGTTTTTGTTTAATTGATGAGGGCATTTTATATTATGTTTGAACCCATATTCCCCTCCTATATTTTTATCTTTTTTATTAATAAATGTGTTAGGGGAATTTGGATCTATCCTTGCCCTGCTTAAAAAAAAATTAATTATTATTCATAGTAATCTCTATTAATATTTATTAATTATTTTTTAAATAAAAATTAATTTTTAATTAACTATTAATTATTATTGTTAATTATTATTCATATTGATAAATATATTAATTGATAATCATATTAATTTATTATTATTACTTATTTGGTAATTAACTTTTAATCTATTATTTAATAATTAACTAATCATATTTTTAGTTGTTAATTATTATTCATATTAATTTCTAATGATATTTATTAATTATTAATTAATAATTATTTATGTTAATTTTTATTCATATTGATAATCATATGAATTTATTATCACATTAAATAATTATTCATTATCTAATTGATCATATTTAGTTAATTTATACTTATAATTAATTGGTAATTATAAATTGATATTAAATTATTATCAATTAACTTGTAATTATTATTAATCTATTATTACTTAACTAGTAATTATAATTATATATCTAGTAATTATAATTAATTAATTATTACTTACTACTTTTATTTCAAAAAATTTTAATCAATTATCAATTATAATTAACTAGATATTATAACAAATTATACTACAAAATTATATAATTAATTGAAAATTAAAATTAATGTTATAAAAAAATAACTAATAAAAAAATAAATAAACTAATTAATGTATTAAAAAATATCATATAAATATAAATTCCTCATAATTTTGAAGGTTGTGAAACATGAAGAAACCTTTGAAGATTGGTCATTGAAGACGCTTGAGAATGAGAGTGGGTTCTTGGGAATGGATGGAGTGGGATTTGTGGGTGATTATCCTTTTATAGGGAAGGAAGGGTTGGGATACACTTGACGTGGTTCCATTATGATTATTTTGTAAGGACATAACACCAGATGAAGTGGCGACCTTCACTTAAAATTCTTAAAAAAAGTCACTTCTTTTTGTGTTCTTGTATTTCGTTTAAAATAACACTTCAGGTTGTTCTTTTACTGTCTATCTAGCCAGCATTACTTCACTTGGTAGTGACCCCTCCCAATTCCCCAAATAATAAAAAAACAAATCTCATATAATAATAGAAAACCGTGTTCCGCAAATTTTGATGCAACAATGGTGTGCTAGGAGCCAATGCTAACCAATGGCGTTGTTGGAAGGAACATCATGAAAGTCCACTGAGAAAAACATTATATGTTAATAGGGATGAATTATAGCGTATCCACCCACCTTTTTCATCCCTAGAGATCCATGACCCCACCCTAGCCAAGATCAATGGCAAGAAATCAACAAACTATGCAATGAAGGTGTTCATGGAGACATCGTTGATAAACTACACTATAGTAGAAAGATGTTTTGGTCCTTACGTGGATCAAATATATTAGAATTAATCACAGGAGATGGACAATGTTTTAAATGATCTTTCCATCTAGAAGTGTGCATCGGTGCATTGGAGATCCTAATTTTTATTTGTGTTGTATTTTTTGTAAATGATTATGTCAATATGTATTGAAGAAGAATTTATTGTAAGCTCATTGGTCTTCCCAAAAATTTTGATGATTGAAGATCCACCCATGGGAAGTTCAAAGGTCACATATTTTATATCATGGATGAAGAGGTATTTCTTAGAGAATTGTCATTAATACATTTAAAGTCATTGAATGTCATTATTGAAAAATTATCCATTTAGGTTTTATGATTGTTGAACTGTTCCTAATTTTCTAAATATATACTAGATGTGATTCAATATTTCACATTGTTACTTCAACTATTGGAGTGAATCATTTGAGGGAATTACCCTCTCATTTTTTTACATGTGTGAAGGAAAGGTTCTCACAACACACTTGTATGGAGAATATAAACGCTGATACTTTATTTATATTGTGAAGGAAGATCCACATAACTATTATTGCCTACATGAAGAAGAAGAAGGTTTCTTCACCTGGTTTGTTTGAAGAATACAATGATTTTCATACTTATGAAAATAATAGTGAGACATTTTGTGATCCTAGTATGAGAAGGATATTATGTGAAGGCAGCAGACATACACTAATGTGAGGAGAACATAATATGATATATCAAGTTGTAATGTAAAAGTAACAATTTAACTTCATTTAATCATGTGAAAAACAAGCATGTAATATATGAAACATGTCATTCATGTACACTGTGTATCATGAATGGAACATTCAATCCCTTCTATCATCATGGTGCAACACATAAAGATCTTAATTTTTAGTTTCTTATATGGATGTGTGCACTATTTTGAATTTCTTCATTCATGGTTTAATACAAGCATGGATTTACTTATGTTGATTATGTTCATGTAAAGGATATTGTGAATACAAGTTATATATTGTTATCTTCTCCTCACATTAGTGTACGTCTACTACTTTCGTGTAATATCCTTCACATGACAGGATCACACAATGTCTCTCTCTTACTCTCTTAATTACACTAATCAATATATTCTTCATGAAACTAGGTGTGAAAACATTCTTCTTCTTCACAAATGCAATAGAAGGTATGTGGTTCTTCTATCATTATCTCAACAGAGTATCATGGTTCTTCTTTATCACAAAAGTGTTTTGTGTGGAAACATATATTCTTGTATGTTCATAATAGAGAGGTTACTTTCTTAAAATTCTTCACTTTAATAGTCGTAATAATAATATGAAATCTCCAAACACCTCTATCACATGTTTAGAATATTAGGAAGCCTTAAACAATCATCTAACAATAATGTAGAATTGTTAAAGTATGACATTAAATTCCTTTAAATTAATCCATAACATTCCTCCAAGAATAACCACTTCATCTTAGATATAATATATGTGACTTTGAACTTCCCATGGATGGATATTCAATATTCAAAAAAATATTGCGAAAACCAATGAAATTCCAAGAATATATTATTCAATACATATTTATATACTCATTGAAGAAAAATACAATACAAAAACAAATTAGGATATTCAATATTCCACTTTTTAACTTTTCCAATACCAATAGAAAATTTCATGTTAATATGTTTATATGATGTTATCCAATTTTCACATATGATCTTCATCTATCCCGATTTCTCCTCAACATTTTCATTTTATTATCTCTACCTTATTAATAAAAAAATTGAAAAGTTCCTAAGAGAATATGGTATCATATCTTCCATGATTAATGTTCCATAAATAATTCTACTCTAAGATTAATCTGGATAACCTGATGTAGAAAAAAGAATATCTAATTTAGACATAAAAGATATCCAATCTCAACATTGAATATGATACCAACTAATATTCCGCAACTTTTATCATTCTTAAGGGACTATTTCACTATTTATAGGTTGATAGTAATTGATTGATACCAATTGATACTATATATATGGAAATTGTTTTATGCCACTTGTTGATAGGAAGATACTCATGAAAAGTTCAACTTCAAATTCCTTCACTCATCTCAGAATATAGATTAAAAACATTCAAATATACTTAGATGGTTATGTTATTGTATTCAATCCAAGAACATTTATAAAAATGTTTTATTCATTTAATTTATTCATTTATGTTCTCCCCTTAATACTAGACTTCCATTTTATTTTTTCTAAAATAAGGATATGATAATTTTCCAACATACCTTATCATTGAGTTTTTAAACAATTAACTTATAGATATTTCATATTTGGGTGAAAAATAAATCTTTGGAAATAACATTAGATTCTCTACATAAATGGATGATCTCATGATTCACTTCATCAATATGGATCTTCTCATCAATAATTTTTCTAAATGTTAATTGATGTGAATACTGATTATTGTGATCACATCCATGATAGTGGATTCAATTTTTTTGATCATCTATGTTAGATTGATCATATCATTAGAGTTGTTCTCTACTCTTTTTCAATAAATAATCCTCAATTTATCAGTAGATAGATCAAACCAGGATAGTTCGTTCATAAATCATGGAATGGATATTCCTTCTTATCGATATAGTAATATAAACTTCTACTACTTAGTTCTACACCTAAGTATGAGCATCGCCATCAATTAAATACAAATAATAATCAAACACAAATTATATGGGAATAAGGTGTATATTCTTTATTTTTTAGTTAGAGAAAAGGGTTGATAAATGTTTCTCAACCAAGAAACTCTTTTCCTATATCGTCCATGTGAGGGAGAAATATCCATGAAGGCTATTTTCAACATAGACTCGTATATTTACATTGATAAAACTTCATGTGGAATATTCATTTTCACATTGGACATCAAGACACATTCACAACCAGGTGATATCTGATTCTTCATTATAATTTCTTCATGAGATGGAATAATGAACAAACACTCATCAGAGAAATGTCCATACCCTTTTCACCATTCATGTCATACTTCTATGTTTATTTTTCATAATTTATAAACAACCTCTCATGAAATCTGATTCCATTATAGGGGATCTTTAGCATTCTTCTACATCTTCCTTCACTTGTGCTTCTTCAAATTTTCTTGATCTATCAAAATATGATTATTGAATTAAAAGTATGCCATTTAGAATATAAAAAATATTCTCATTAGATCCAAATAAATTCTTAGGTCTTTTTTTACACATTAGTCTAATTCTTGTGTTCTTGGACTATTCTTCACATTTATTTATTAATCTTTATATCTGTCATTATAATATCGATGGCCTGGTTATATTGATCCATGGTGTGGCCCCTTATCCCACAAAGGAAATAGATTAGTCTCTTTAGTATTGTACCCTTCTTGACCTTCTTACGTTTTTTTTATAATCCTTCTTCTAGTATTTACCAAACATTGAATTTCTTGTATTCTTTATAGAATTATTTTGAATGATCATTATAAGAAATTTATCCTAATTATTTCCTATGGAAGGATTAATCACCTATGGTATTATCTTCTAAATTGTTCTAGTGAAATTATTGAATGATTTAAACATGTATTCCTCTTTATTGTGAACACTACCATTTCAAATACTGCAATGTTTTATCAAAATTTCAAATCTCTTAGTAATATAAATACACTTTCCTTTTTTCTATGGTGTTTTATTTTTCACTGCTTTTCTCCCCCTTAATGTATCCATCCTTTTATTTATATATATTGAGCAATTAATCCAAAAATCAGATGAACTATGACCAAATATTTCATAACACCAATAATAGCCAACAAATCTTGATCCATTCTTTGAAACAATGGTCTCGATTGATTGGCATGCCTAATAATTTTTTTTCATTGAAATTTTAAACTGAACTTGTTTGGGGAAATATTTCCTTATAAACTTATATTTATTCACTACTAATGTAGTTGTAGTCACTTCATCACCTTTCCCCGCCAACTTTTTCACAGGTTTTGATTTTGAACCTGCACTACACATAGATCATTAATTATCACAAATGTTATTTTAAAAGATGTATGGTACCTTATTCTTGGAGACTGCTTGATATTGATCACTAGATATTTTAAATCTATTAATTCCACCAAATTGGGGAATTTTAGGATTAAACTCCTCCTTAGATGTTTGTTTGGCTATAGTTCTTGAAGTAAAAGCTCTTCTTTCATCTTGTTTTGAAGACTCATCTTGAACAGTTTTAAAATTTTCCAATTTGACTCTAGGAACAAGACATTTAATTATAGAATAAATTTCTTATACTCCACATACTAAAAATTAACTTCACATCCTTTCTTGATCTTTACAAATTCTTTATCTTGCATTTTATTATTCTCTTATATTAATGTGTCAAACTCTTTGATCTTGTTTTCATTGATATTAGGTTGGTAATTATTATAAATCAATGATTTTGTTGTGGTATTCTTGTAATGCATAGATATTTTATTTATATTTTATATTGTAATCCTCTTTCTCAAGAATTCTATTTATCCACATATCAGTAATACGGGAGAACCATTATTTAAGATGAATAAGATCTAATTATTTGAAACCAATTTTCTTGGAGATTTTAATATTATATTGCATTATTTATTCAAATGATTTCTCCAAAGTCTATAAATTTTATTCAATCATAGTGATCTATTTATGAGTTCTTTTGAATAAGACATAGATAAAAGTGAATTCTTATTTGGGACTATTATGAAGCATATATTTCAAAGTGTAAAATTATTTATCATCAAACTTCTCATATATATGATCACTACCACTATTGTTTTGATCTTCATTGTCCACTTTTCTTCTGAGTATATTCTTCATTTTTTTCAATATTATTCATTTAAAATACAATTTTATTTAGTCTTTTTCATGGCCCTCAAGATCTCTCTATGATAATTAATATTTACATGTCCTTAAAATCCCTTCATGAAAATTAATATTTGAATGATCTTTATAAAAATCTTCATTGCGCATTAATAGTGTAGGTTTATACATTATTCCAAGTTGTCTCTTTGAGTTCATGAAAACAATAAGGTTTCATGAAACTCTTAAGGTCCTTCGCATTACAGGTTATTTACTTGGGACCTCAGTTTATTCATGAGACCTTTAAAAGAGAAGTTTGAAAGTTAAGAGGTTGTATTTACTCTACTTATTAGAACAAGAAATATGCTTCATGGATCATATTCCCTTCACATAGTAAAATTTCATGAAGATACAATGTCTCAAAATTCCTCATAAAATATGAATGGTATAAACTATTCTAGGCCACATTGCTTAATTTTATGGTTTATTTCTACTACAAATTTTTTCACTAGCTCCTCACATGCATGTAATGATGATTGTGTGATTCTCATTATGTATAACTCATGCTCTTCCATGTGTGGTAGACACATGAATATCCCACAAAAACATTGTTTTCAGTCACCATATGCATAATTCTTGATTTCTGATTGTATGAAAAGCATTGCCACACATTCAAGAGGATTCTTCTTCTCGTATTCCAAGAATCATGATTGTGAAAACTGGGCCCCATCCACCAGTTTCCCCGCAGAAAAATACTTCGCAGAAGGTCATCCTGATCACTACTTCATGCCATGCACACTTAACTATGGAGTTCTAATCAATTAGGCTCCCGAAAAGGAAGGTGTACCTTATTGACATGATTCTTATCATTTAGTCATTTAAAACTTTATCATTTGGGGTGTTACAATCACCCCCACCTTTTAGAGCAAAATTTCCTCATTATGGGCCCTACACCTCAACCCAGGTAGTGCACCACACTTAAAGCTGGGTACCACATTTGATACCAAATGTAACAACTAGGTCCTGGTGATTTCATAGACACCCCACCTTAACATGGCTATCAGGTCCTGTTAATAGTGATGATTCCTTGACCAAAAATATTAAATTTATCATGTGAATCCGAACCAATTTGTCTTACATCAGTATAACATCATCATGACTTTATAATTAATGTATTTTTCTTATTTTGTGAATTATCATATTTCACTATTCATCAAAATTTCAAGTATTTCAGAAAAATCCCAAACATTCACCCTAACCATTTTTCGACGTGTAGAATCCAAATATGAAGTCCATTTTTCAAAAAAAAAATTCTAAATATGATTATTTTAATATTTAATTAAAATAATAATTTATTATCAAAACCAGTTTTAAAACATTCATTCACTCATTCTAAAATATAGGTATATCGTACTTCCGACTTGAATATTATTTTTATACCACCATAGATGAGGTTACGATTAATTATGGTATATCACTATTCAAAAGGGTATGTTACTATTCATTAGGGTTGGTTACTATTCACTAAATTTTTTTTTATTAGACTCCAAAAAACATTTTGAACACAACCGTGTATGCCAGATTTTCAAAATTCCAACCACAGAAGTGAAAAAATTATGTTTAAAGGTCACTTATCACTTAGTAGTTCATTATGTTATGCTTTCATGTGATTTTATGACATAAATATAAGAAGTAAATTTCCATTTAAAAACATTGGGTCGTTAAAAATTATTACAATGTTTTACCAATTATTACTAATTATTACTATTTATTACTATTTATTACTATTTATTAATATTTATTACTATTTATTACTATTTATGACTATTTATTACTATTTAATACTATTTACTACTAATTATTACTAATTAATACTAATTATTACTAAATATTACACTTCAGTCAATGTTAGGGGATTCCCCCTCTTCGATGGAAGTAATTTTCAGATTTAGAATAACAGGATGAGATCTCATCTAAGATATCTAAGAATGGAAGTAATGTTTGTTATCGAGCAAGGAATACAAGTCAATAATCCTATAAGGAAATTTGTGACTGATATAGAGGGGAAAATGATTGATGCAGATGCTAAAGCATTTAATGCCCTCACTACTATTCTTTCTGATCAGATCTATCTAAAGATAATGAGTTTCAGATCTGCAAATTCAATGTGGGAGAAACATGAAAATATTTATGAAGAAGAAAAAAAAGGTAAGGATGAAAAACATAAAGTCTTTCATAATGGTTTTGACGATCTGAATATGCATCCTGATGAGAATGGAGATTCCTTCTTCAAATGAATTACTAAACTGGTAGGAGAAATTCAAGGTATTGGAGATGAAATCAAAGGCATTGATATTGTAAAGAAAAACTTGAGAAGACTTAGACCCCTTATAATGAAAATTTGGCATCTATCTAAAAAATGGATCTTTTCGAACTTTCTCAAAATGATCTTCTGAGAAACATGGTGGCATATGAGATGAGATTAAAACTAAAAGATTCTACGAATCGTGTAAGTATGGAAATGGAATTCAAATCCCTAGATAAAATGAAAATTTCAGGATTTAGTGGTGGTGAAGATGATGGGTAAAAATAAATTCTTTCTCTCATTTCCATGAATTTCGAGAAGGGTAAATGGAAATTTAAAGGTAAGTTACCTATGGCTTGTTATTTTGGTGGCATAGTTGGGAACATTGCCTCTCATTTCTAAAAAATTTCAATGATGAATAGAGCGAAGCTGAAAACATCGAGTAGCCCTAGAAATGTTTTTTCAAAAAGGGAGACATAAAATCGGTAAAGAAAGTATAGAAGAAGGTTTTTTTCTGTGAATAGGAAGATGATCATAATGAATTATGTGAATAAGAATAACCAAAATCTAAAACTGGATACCATGCCTTCATGATGGATACCATTGAAAAGTCAGAACCATAAAAAGATAAAGTTGGATACAATCAGCTGAAAACTAATACCGATCTCAAGTTTTAACTTAAGTATGCTTTTAGTAAGGTTGATAATAAATGTATGATATTTAATAAGAGGAATGGAAATGTGGAAGAATAATCAGAATATGGTGATCAAATTGAAGCTGAAATTGAATGATTGGAAGAATTGGTGAAAGTTCAGTCATCAATAATTGAAATCACAGTTGATGTAGTCAAACTAAAGATCAGAATTGAGGAATAGGCTATGGTCATCAATAACCTTACCTCGAGACTAGAAGAGGGTCCAAAACCATTGAGGTACTTGAAGAAAAAGTTTTTACTCTTAGGAGTAAATTCAAAAGTGAATCAAATTCAAAAGAAGAAAATAATAAAATACAATTTGGAAGGTTCTCAGATGTTGATATGTTGGAGAGAGAAAAATGTGGTTCTGGAGGAGTTGAAAATATTTTGAGTGATCAAAGACCTGCATTCATGGGAAATATTGGAATCAGTTGTGATTCTGAAAGGTCAAATACTACAAATAATGTGGACCAGAATAACGGCAAGATGAAATTTGATCATGTTGAAAATCCAACTAAAGTGCTTAAAAATAAACCCTTAAATAAAACTTAAAGGCTAACTGAAGATTATCCTCAAGTTTTAAAAAATGATAGGCATTCAAATTATTTTCCTGAGGAAGAAGGAATGACGAGAAATAGAAGTGATAAGACATTTCCACTCATGAAGTGATAGTTATGTGGCTATGTAGGCCATACAATGTCATATTGCGAAGAGGCAAGGAGCTATTTGAATAATGATGATTTGGGAAGTCAACAAAGAATACTAATTTCATATCCTCTATCTTATAGAAGAAATAGTTTCTATAGATATTGTTTTCATTGTTCTAACTTAATCCATAATTTTGTGTTTTGTAGGAAGATGTATGATAAGAGAAATTCATATAATGCTCAAAGACAAGTCAATAATCTCCAACCAGACAGTGTTTCTATCTCAAACAGGTTTTCTCCTTTGGTAGAAGAGTATGAATATGAAGAAAATCTTTATACAGAATAATGAATTGAAATTCCATCAGTATCATACACTTAATCCAATATCACATGGAAATAAAAGAAGAAAATTGAGAAATCCAATCTTGCAGAAGTATCCCTAGAAGCAATAAAGTGAAAAACACACAAGGATTCTTGATAACGGGTGTTCATCCCACATGAAGGGTAATGATGACTTATTAAAAAGGATAAAAAATTAGTTTTTGGGACAATAAGGTTCGGTAATGTTGTTGCTTTGAAGATTAAAGGTACTAGAAGGAATTAACTTGCAAATGGAGAGATGAAGAAGACTGAAGTTCTATATGTGGATGGTTTGCGTCACAATCTCCTTAGTGTGAGTGAACTATATGACTCGGGACTTATAGTGAATTTCAATCAAAAATTATATACTATAAGACGAAAGATGGGGAATTATCTTATGAAAGTATGCATAATAGGGGGAAACATGTATCAGGTCAACAGTAAATAATTTTTTTTCTACATGATGGTTAAAGAAGAAAACAACCTATGGAATCAGAGAATGGGGCACATCAATCATCAAGACACAGAAAAGATATCCATGATTAATATTGTCATGGATATCCCCAACCTGAAGTGTTAATGAGAAAAGGCTTCTGATGGTTGCATACGAGGGAAGGTGGTTTACAGTTCCTACCGACCAAAGATGAAAAGAGCATCTAATATTCTTTATCACATTCATACATATATATGTGGCCTAATAAATGTCGTTTGAATGCATAGATAAATGTAATTTTTACTCTTCATAGATGGTTATAGTTTAATTAAATGTGTGATGGTTATTCGTTGAATCACTAATAATGATACTGGATGGACCATCAAGGTTCTTCAATCTGACAATGGAGGGGAATACACATCCATTGTGTTTGAAATTTACCTAGAGAAACATGGAATATAGCATGATCTAGCTACTCTGAGAACATTTTAGAAAAATGGATTTGTTGAGTGCTAGAATCGATAGGTGAACAACATGGCTAGAACTATGCAGATTGAGAGTCGTATCTCTCTCCATTACTAGAAAGAAGTTGTTCAAGCTACAGTGTACATTCAAAATCAAATAGGTCTATACATGGGAGAGACAAATACACTATATGAATTTTGTCATGGAAGTAAGACCTCTTTGAAATATTTTAATGTTTTAAAAAGTAAAAATTTCATCCTAAAAAAGAATGAAATCAAGGGAATTATGGTGAAAATACAGACAAAAGAATATTCCTTGGATACTCAATGAATAGTAAATCCTATAAGTGTTTCAATAAGTGATTGGGAGGTATGGTTGAAAGTAGTGATGTTAATATCATTGAATAGAAAACTACAAATTATTCAAGTAATTCTCATGTGGATATGATAGAAGATGAGGAAGAATGTGAAAATGGAACAAATGTAAATACAGAAGTAGAGGAAGGTGTACAAAACACTCAAGGATCACAACAATATATTGATTCATTAGAAGAATTGGAAGAGGAAACTGTAACTAAAGAAAATACTATTTAATCTCACAGAAGAAATCGAAGAGAAGAAATTTATCAGTCTTACATCATAGGGGACTGGACAGCACCCACATAGACAACAAGAATGAGAAATACTACACAAACTGCATTCCTCTTAGTTGTGGAACAATCCTCGTTTGAGGAAGCTTCAAAGGATGAATCATGGGTAAAATCCATGAATGAAGAGCTGGATCATATTGAAAAGAATGGAACATGTGATCTAGTTAAGAGATATGAAAATAAAAATTTGATTGGTACAAAGTATATTTTCAATAATAAATCCAATGAATATGGAAATATGATCATAAATAAGGTGTGATTAGTGTATAAAGGATATTCATTGATTGAAGGCTTCGATGTTGAAGAAACATTTTCTCCATTGGCTAGACTAGAGTCAATCATGATATTTCTTGCAATGGAAGTCCAAATAGGATATAAATTGTATCAAATGGATGTCAAGAAATCTTTACTAATTGGTTTTCTTGAGGAAGAAAGTCAATATTGAACAACCGGTGGGTTTTTTTCTTGGAAATGATGAAATGAATGTCATCAGATTAAAGAAATCACTATATGGACTGAAGTAGGCACCACGGGCATGGTACTCTTGACTGGATTCTTACCTCAAAATTATTGAATTCATAAGGGCAGGAGTGGATCATGATATCTATGTGAATAATTCTCCTAAGGATCATTTCATAGTATTGGTGTATGTTGATGATATTATTTTTTTTGGAAGTTAGCAGGGATCAGTGGATAAATTTTCCAATCACATGAAATTAGAATTTAATATGTTGATGATTTGTGAACTCACACACTTTTTATGGCTGCAATGGATTTAGCAGAACGATTATAATTTAATTTCTCATGAAAGTATGCAAGAGATCTACTGATGAAATTTAATATGCATAATTCCAAACCAATGTCAACTACAATTTAGGTTGGAACAAAACTTGAAAATCACAAAGATGGGACTTCTGTGGATCCCACAATATATAATAGAATCATTGGAAACTAATTGTACCTAACAATGACATGACTAGATATTGTCTCTGCTACATGCTTATCAGTCCACTTTTACAGTAATCCAAAAGAAGAACATATGGCGGCAGTGAAAAGAATCATGAGGTACATTCAAGGTAATCAAAATTATGGATTATATTTTACTGTAGGAAGTGATGGTGAACTATCAACATTTTTTGAAGCTGACTGGGCTGGAGATGTAGTGGAAAGAAAGTACACCAATGGTGGAGCATTCTATGTCGTGAATAAATGTGTGGTCTAGCTGAGAAATTAATAAGTAATTACTTCTCTTAGTACTATTGAAGCACAATATATCTCTACAACAAAAGATTTCACTAAACTATTTTGGATGAAGTAGTAACAGACCGACATTGGTGATAAGGTGAAATAACCAATGGTGATTTACTATGATAACAAGAGCATAATTGACCTTACTAAGAAACTTTTTCAGAATTCTTATATGAAACGTATTGAAATAATATATCAGTTCATCAAGGAAAAAGTTGAACAAGGTGTGATTGAAATGGATCAAGTGGGAACTAATGGCCAAGTGACTGATATTCTTACCAAACCACTGGCAGCGGCTTTGTTTGAGAATCATCAGTTGAACCTTGGTTTTCAACCACCTCCAACTATATAAGGAGGTCACGAAATCCCCCCATCTCCATTTTTTTAACTATTTTAATATTGTTGTATAAGTGATGCAGGTTTTTTGGGGAGATACGATCCAGGGGGCCATGTTTTTTAGCTCTATAAGTCAAGATTTGGTTATTTGTATTTATTAAAAATTGGGGAGAATAGATAAATTCAATAAATAGTGAAGTAGATTTTTTTATATGTAGGAAATGTGGTAAATAGAGAAAGTCAAAAATAAAACTATGGGGGAGAAATGAAAATCATGAAAACTAAATTCATGTCCTTTATTTTGTTTTCTACACCGAGTACTACTCACGTATACTTAGTGAGTTGGATGAGTTGTTTCATAAAGGTTAGGGTTTTGATCCTGGGTGGCACTTTAGTAAATTTATTTGGAGGTTTCCAACCAACCCAGGGGGGATATTGTTGGACCCATGGTTGTTCATTACTTATAATGGAGTCTCATTTGTGTTTTTTTTCAATCTACACATGGATAACCAAGGAGTTTTCAAGGAATGTGGTCATAAAATTGAAGCTGAAAGCATTATTGAAGGTGACACAGTTTCCCAATGTTTTCTAATTTTTTGGACCTCAAAATACAAAGTTTGATGTCGGAAAAAAAGGTTTTCACATAGGAGTGAATGATATGCGGAACAACAAATAAAATCAGTAAAATAAGGTAACTGCATAACTCAGAACATGGACCGCATACCATGTTTCGGGAATGGATTGTGCTTGTGTTCTTTGGGAAAGGTATATGGAGAGGTTAATAGAATAAAAAATGGTTTGTGGTGATGGTTCACGACAAAGGCATGCGGTACGCGGAATTCTGGAGGTTCATAGGATTGTTGCAATTCACGGGACATGAGCGGTACGTAGTGGCAGCTGTAACAAATCATGGATTTGGTAAATCATGGATTATCATATTTTTCAAATGAATTTTTTCCAATATAAATAGAAATAATACCCTTAATTTAGATAATGAAACGAAGATTAAAAATCCAGGATGAAATTAGAGAAGTCCAGAGTTGTTTGTAGGACGACAACTCTGCCTATGAAGAAGTGATATGTGGAGAAGAAAATAGTTTGCGGAAGAGAGTGCAGTTCGTGGAGGAAGATCTTGTAGTATGCGATTGAACATGAAAGTTCACGGAGAAAGCAGGGTTGTGCGTGAAGTTGGGGATGGTTTCGGAAGGCGGTTTGCGGAGGCAATATATGGAGCTGGTACATGGAGCACACGTAGTACTCAGAGCAGCGCAGTATGCGGCAGATCAAGGCAATACACGGTGGGACTGGATGGTATGCAGAAACAATAGTGGTGTGCGGAGGAGGTGATCCATGAACCATACCCACTAATCAGTATGCAGAGGAGGTATAGTGGTATATGAAACACCCAAGGAAGCCTAAAAATTGATTTA
Source organism: Viscum album (assembly GCA_963277665.1). Lineage (NCBI taxonomy): Eukaryota > Viridiplantae > Streptophyta > Magnoliopsida > Santalales > Viscaceae > Viscum > Viscum album. Next base: position 47,699,823 of record OY728162.1, read on the forward strand.
ATCAGTTTGGGAAATTAATTTCCATAACATATCAGTGTGCGGGAAAATAAATTAAATATGTGGGTGATAACGAGACTTCAACAGAGCATCCATTTATAGTTAAGGATGCATGATTTAATGCAAAACCATTGAAGCGACCATCAAGTCAATAATCTAATTATATATTCTTCTAAGGCAGTGAGTTAGGGGAGTTAACAGAGGAGATCTGAGGGACACAATGAGTTATCACCGATCTTCTATAAAGGAAGTGATCATGGGACATAGTGATTGTGCCCAAACTTTTGTACACCACAACTAGTAATGAGTAGTGTATTTTTGTATGACTGACACACTATCGGCATATGCTCCTTTGATGTAGCCCTTAGTGGTGAACCAAGTAAAATTATTGTGTCTTTGTGTTTCATGTGATTTTTTTCTTTCTTCTGTTTCTTATCAAACAGGTTTGACAGGTTCTTATCAATGTGGAAAGAAGATCAATCTACTTAAAAGAAAATTTTGACACCCTAATTCGACCCTCCCCTCTCAGTGTGTTATGAGGTCCTTCATGGGCTGGATCCTATGTGGTTTATCCTAGCTCTCATAAGTGGATGAGATGGCCTCCTTGGCTGGCCAAAGATGGCCTCAATTTTCTGTATAAGTTCATTGATAAAATAAATAGAATATATTCTAAATATATAATATATTTCATAGACTTTCTCATATATTCATCATCAAATTACATCATAAAAAATATACATTATTTTTCATGGCCACTTTTGAATTCTCATGAAAAAATCGAGTTGTTGCATGGAATTTACTTTTTTCTTCTTGTAATTACTCTCTTTTTTTAAGCCAAACATTGTTGCAACATTGTTCCGCTCATAGTACATGTATTTGACATTGAAGACCAATTCAATTAATCATCACATTTACATGGTGAATTATCCAATCTTGATATCCAATATCATTTTCTGAATCCATAACAATTCTCCAAGCATCACCACTTCTCACCAAATACATATTGGAACATTATTGAAAAAAATGCAACATTGTGCTAAAAAAATATCCCAATTTTTATTTTGATGTCAATATCTCTTCGAATATTTAAACAGAAATATGTGTGATTTATGGAGTGCTTGAATATAACAGTGCACACCTCCATAGAAGAAATTGAAGAATTGGTTCTTTCATGGTTGTACAAATAATAATGGAGGGATATAATATTCCATGCTTGATGAATAATATACATGCATGAGATATTGAAGAGATTTCATGAATTCTATGCACATGATTGCATGAAGATAAATTGTGACACCAAAATTAAAATTTGATGTATCGTATTTTTAATCAAGTATCAAAATATAGAGAAGAAATGAGTAGAAAATTTGTAATCATTTTATTATAATTTCATTTAGAGGGACATTGAGATTTAAAATCCATTTCATAACTGATGTTATTCGGACTGAAGAAGAAGAAGATGTGGCCTGGTTTTTTGTTGCATAACTGAGACAACCCATTGATTTTTATGATGTAGTGGTATACATTTAATTGATTCATTTTGGTGAAGTTGATAAGATTAATTATATTCTAGATAGGAAGTCATGTGATACACTAGTGATCACTTCAGAAGGGGCAGACCAATATCCTACATCTTTTTCATCAAAGAAAAAGATTTCATTTTACATGCATAGTTCTAGAAGATGAGTTCAAGTACATTCCCTTACTCATGGTTTCATTTATAATAAAAGTAATATTGTATGCATGTGATAATAACCACAATACATCAGGGACATAGTCATTCTTAGGGAGGATAAATCATTAAAAAACCCTAGTGTCCATTGTGCTTTACAATTTTATGTGCATGCTTTCTTATTACATGTGAAGATAAAAGAAAACAATTCAATGAATAAGCAGTTGAGGTAACTAAAATGGATTAAAGCTAGAAAGTGATAAAGATTCATCCCAAACTAATTCACCCCCTTAGTGTGGTCATACTTAAAGTGATCCTAACATGAAATCATCCCAAACCCCCAAATGATAGAAATTTGAGGACCAAGTACCAACATCATTTGGTGGTGGTTTATCTAGAATGGTGGTGCGGCAGTGTGAAAACCCTTCAATGGGAGAATGATAGATAGGGGGAGACGCTTTGAATGCATGGGGGTTTCAATCCATGAATGGAAACCTTGTTTTTGAGTACCGACCAATGGGTATCCCATGTTTAAAATGCGGGATTCATTCAAATTGTTCTATGAAGATAATCCAACGTAGCATGATGGGGCATAGGGGGAGAATGAGAAGCCACAAAATATTGTTGTATGTCATGTCATAGAGTGATTGTAGTTTCGTGTCATCTCATTTTGGGTATGGGTTTTAATAAACAATTAATCATCTATAATAAAAAAATTTGTTTTTTCTAAAATTGGTCACATGTCTCTATGTTTATGGTCCAAATATCTTCATTTTACTCATAACATATGATTCAATGTTTTTTTAAACTTATTAAAATGTGACGATTTTTTATTAATTTTTGTTTATGGGAATGTTTTATTGTCAAGGAATCACAAAAGAAAAATATTGATGTAATAATTTTATATTGATTCATTTTGAATTTAATTATTTTTAAATTTCCTCCTGCACCTTCTTATTCGCATAAAATTTAAGCATGTTTTTCATTATTTTAAAATATTTTTGGAAATATAAATATTGAAAATGTATTTGGTTAGTTTTTTAAAAGAAAACTAGATAGATGCCTTTTAATGGCAGATTTGGGAAAAAGGGGGGTTTTTTGTTTATGGGGTAGGGCTAAACTTATTTGGAGAAATGGGGTTTTCTAGCACCAATTCAAGTGGTTCTGCAAAAATTGGGGGGACAGCGCCACTTCAAGTGGCGCAAACCACTTCAGCTCCCCCAACCCCAACCTACACACACACTCACACATGTATATATATATATTATTTCTAATAAATATATATATTATAATAAATATAATTACTAAAATAAATATAATAAATATTTAATTATTATATTTTTAATTATATATTTATTATAATCATATAATTATTATAATTAGAATTATATAATTATAATAAATTTATAATTATAAATATAATAAATATAATAAGTATATATTTCTGATAAATATATAATAATAATAAATATATAAATATCATAATTATACAATTATAAAAATTATATAATTATAAATATAATAGATAAAAAAATAGAATAATTATATAATTGTAATGAATATTTAATTATAATAAATATTTAATTATAATAAATGTACAATAAAATGAATATATAAATATATTAAAAAATAAATTACAATTATTTATATAATTATAAACAAAACAAATCCATAACTATAATTAATATATAATCATAATAAATATATAATTATTATAAATATATAAAAATAATAATGTAATAAATATTTAATTATAAATATAATAATTATATTTTTACAATAAATATTTAATTATAATAATTTTATAATAAAATGAATATATGAATATAATTAATATGAAATTACAAAAATTTATATAATTATAAATATAAAAATTCCATAATTATAATTAAAATTTAATTATAATAAATATGTAAATATTATAAATATATAAATATAATAATATAATAAATATATAATTATATTAATAATAATTATATAATTATAATTAATATGTAATTATAATAATTTTATAAGATTTAATAAGATTTATTTATATAAAGATACATAATTTTAATAATGTTTATTTAAATATAAATTTATAAATTTTAAATATAAGGTTTATTTATATATAATTATTAATAAATTTATATATAATTATTTAAATACATAAATAAACCGTATTAAAATTATTTATAAGTATATATATATATATATTATATTATTTATATTAATTATATTTATTAGAATATATTATAATTATGTATTTATTATAATGTTATAATTATGTATTAAATTTATAATTATGTATTATAATACATAAATAAACCATATTAAATTTATTTATGAATTAGTTATAAAAAAATTATTTAAAATTATTATTTTTGTTTTTTGTTTTGTTTTGTTTATATATAATTTTTTTAATATAATTTTTTTTCTTTTGTTTAAAAATTGTGTTTTTTTGTTTTGTTAATATATATAATTTTTATTTGTTTTTTCTTGTTTTTTTTTCTTTTTATTTAAAATTGTTATTTTTATTTTTTGATTTGTTTTGTTTATATATATATATAAACAAAATTTTTATTTATATTGTTTTTTGGTTCTCTTTTTCCTACACAATACATTCTTCATTTCCGATGTGGGATTCTGTTTCAAGTACGTGACTTTGAAAGACTATAAAACGTAAAATATAAGACCAATATAAATGAAACGTTAAACACTGATTAAACATATAAGAAATAGTTGAAAACAAAAAGAACTTTCTAAAAAATGTTGATGAAAATTAATTTATAATCTTTCAAAGCCACGTACTTGAAACTTAAAAATGTTTCAAGTACCCGACTTTGATAGACTATAAAACGTAAAGTATGAGACCAATATAAATGAAACACTAAACACTTATTAAAAATATAATAAATAGTTGAAAACAAAAAAGAACTTTCTAAAAAAAATTTATGAAAATTAATTTATAATCTTTCAAAACCGCTTACTTGAAACTTAATAATGTTTCAAGTATGTTTATTTGAAAGACTATAAAACATAAACTATAAAACCAATATAAATGAAACAATAAACACTTATTAAACATATAATAAATAGTTGAAAAAAATAACTTTCTAAAAAATGTTGATGAAAATTAATTTATAATCTTTCAAAAACCTCCTACTTGAAAATTAAAAATGTTTCAAGTACGTGAATTTTAAAGACTGTAAAACATAAACTATAAGACCAACATAAATGAAACATAAAACATTAATTAAATATATAAGAAAGAGTTTAAAACAAAAAAAAATTAATAATTAATTTTGATATCAAATAATTTATAAGCTTTCAAAACCGCCTATTTGAAACTTAAAAATGATTCAAGTGTGTGACATTGAAAGACTATAAACTGTAAACTATAAGACCAATATAAATGAAACATGAAACATTGATTTAAAATATAATAAATAATTGAAGAAAAGTATTTCATTAAAAATGATGAAAAAATTAATTTATAAGATTTCAAAACCCTCTATTTCCAACTGAAAAATGTTTCAAGTATGCGACTTTGAAAGACTATAAAACATATAATGGATATGAATAACGGCTGAAGAAACCTTTCGTTAAGGGAATCCTTTTCACACGGGTTTTCCGAAACTTTTATATCCAATTCACTAAAATAAAGGCTAGAAGGTCCACATTAAGACACCATGTTTGGACCTTCTGGCCTTTCTTGCAGTGAATTGGATATATAAATTTATACTAGATATGATGAAAGGCTGAAGCCGCATTTCATTTTGGGGAGAAAAACACCATAGCTTCATACATCCAGCTTAACCATTCAATTGAGTTTCATTACATCTAGACATCACCTCATTTTTACTGAAATTTCACTCACATATCCAGATTAACCCCCCAATTTTGAGGCCTCTGGGTACAGACCATTTGACCGAGGAGAGGCAGCCATGGTAAACCTCTGAGTGAGAGTGAAGGAAAACACGCTTCACTCTCACTCAGAGGTTTACCATGGCTGCCTCTCCTCGGTCAAATGGTCTGTACCCAGAGGCCTCAAAATTGGGGGGTTAATCCGGATATGTGAGTGAAATTTCAGTAAAAATGAGGTGATGTCTAGATGTAATGAAACTAAATTGAATGGTTAAGCTGGATGTAGGAAGCTATGGTGTTGTTCTCCCCAAAATGAAATGCGGCTTCAGCCTTTCATCATATCTAGTATAAATTTTAATATCCAATTCACTGCGAGAAAATCCAGAAACATGTTGTGTTTATATGGACCTTCTAGCCTTTCTTGTAGTGAATTGGATATCAAAATTTCAGAAAACCCATGTGATGAGGATTCCCTTAACAAAAGGTGGCTTTGGTCTATCTTCATATCCAGTTTACATTATATAGTCTTTCAAAATCATGTACTTGAATCATTTTTATGTTTCAAGTAGGCGGGTTTGAAAGATTATAAATTAATTTTGGACATCAGTTTGAATGAAATTTTTTTCCTTGTATTTCTTATATGTTTAATCAATGTTTCAAGTTTCATTTAAATTATTTGGTATATAATATATATTTTATTTTCTAATTATTTGTCTAAATAACAATCATTTATCTAAATAAATAGGGTTTTTAACATATATATCATGGAATCTAAATAAATCAACATCGATGCCCCTGGTACCATAATGTGGAGTCTGAATCTCACGTCCTCCCTACATCCGACGTATGTGTTGCTCCGGTGTCCTAGCAGTTGGATCCTCCACTTTTGGTGCTTTTGGTGCCTCCTCATGATGTTGTGTAGAGGGCTGACCAAAATCTTGCTTGGATGACGGCCCAAAATCATAAATGGATGACGGCCCAAAATCATACATGGATGACGGCCCAAAATCATTCATGGAGCCATATGGTCCTAGGGCTCCTAAAAATGGTAGAAATGGAATACTGAAGAAGTCCTCACTGGGAGGAGAGGGGGTCGTCGTAGGCTGTGTCACCTGATCCAGCTCATAGTCCATAGTAGTCATCAGAGACGACAGATGTGGTATATAAGTGTATCCCTGCTGTGCAAGCTCATCAATAAGTTGGGTAGGATCATCTCTATGTGGTGCTGCAACATCTCCATGAGGTGCTCTCGGATGTCTATCTCGTCGCCTCTACCCCTCTCGAGGTACTTGTCTCCATCTCCCAGCTGGAGGCGGTGGTGGTGCTGCATCATCACCAGCAAGCATAGAAGGGATGTCATCCTCCTCCGGAACTCTAGTTTGAGGATATGGATCAGGATATATTTGTGGCTTCTTGTTATGAAAACTATCCCGTATCATCTGAATATGGTCATAGAGAGCCAACACATCTTGATGAACTACGTCCCGTTTAATATATGCATCCTCCTGAGGATGTTTTATATGTGCAAGATGATCAATGATGACTGTCTGCAAATGAAATGACATTAAAATTAATACCACAAAATAGTTAAAAAAATACAATATACCTTAATAAACATACCATCTGCTGAATGTCAATCCCCTGGCATGTACGATGCATAATGGTATGATGCGGATACTAGTCTACATAATCCCCCTAGGAAGTTAACTGATACTGTGATGTGGGATATCCATATCGTGAAATACCATATCGGCCACACACATCCCATTGCTCAATATAAGATTCATGAAATTGTCACCAGTTCGTCGACTGTCTACCTTCAAGTACAATCGAATGCAACCCATCAGGCTACCCTGGTTCCATCAGAATATGTTGTATATAACCGAACTGCCGCATGACCCTGTCGGGTTGGTGCCACTCAATGATATGGAAGTGGATGAGTGGCACCACTACATCACGATCTCTGATCGTAGCTGTGCAGTATGGTGGAAGTGACGCATTGACAGAACCTGTATATGGAGTCCATGAAACCTGAAATGTACCCTCAAAAAGTAAGCGACATATTAGCAAGATAATGATAGTAATATTACATCGAAATAACTTAAAATAGTGATAACAAAAAATATTTTTCTATAAAAAAGTATTTCTTGACTTACATCTGCTGGCACTAATGCATCGAATATCTGTCGAAAGCTGTGCACACAATGTATTAGTATGTGTGCAAGCTTCTGAGACTGACTCCACCTGGTTACAAAAGAGTAATATATAGTATGTTTATAAAAAACAAAAACAATAATAATAAACAAATTAATGTAATGAAGTAAACATACCATCGTCCCCAAGGAAAATCCTGAAATTGCTCTACTGCAAGTGGTGCGATAGCTCGAGGAGCGATGCGCGGAAAACGCTCCCAGGCCCACATCTATACTAAATCCATACAACTTGCAAGTTGTAGTGAATCTTCCTAAAAACTGGTACAAAGGGATCTGTACAAATGTGTTAATACAGCGGATCCCAAACTGTATGTAGTTGTCTAATCAAGATCCTCAAGTAATGGGAGGTACATAATGTGTACTAAACGGGTGGAGTAGTCGATGCATAACATTCCTCCGAGCAGTCGCAGAATATATGCACGTGTGTTCCTAATAAGCGTCTCCTCATCTGCGTAATCCGGAATGACAACGAAATGCTCATCAAATCAAGTCATGCTCAATCATGAACCCACAAGGACACCTCGTACACTAATGACATCAATGCCTAATAGTCAATGTATGATGACAGCCCAGTTACCACTAGTGGCACCCATAACATCCTATCCATAGATGGGAAAACCATGCATGTAGGCGAAGTCTTCTAGAGTAATGGTAATCTCCCCCTCTGGGAGATGAAAAGTGTGTGTATCTGGCCACCATCTCTCAACCAATGCCACAATCAAATGATGGTCAATAGTCTTAAAATCACACATCGAGACACCATAAAATCTTTCATGTCTAAAGTATGGACAAATAGCTACTGTGGGCGCATCATGATAATAATGGTGTGCTCTCTGAATAGCAAGTTGTCGAACAGGTCTTTGTGCCAACACAAGATGTGACACATGCATCTCCTGACTAGATAATAGTGGTTGATCCATCTAATGTACAAATAGTAAAACATTAATTTCATGTTAGACATCACATTTATCATTTTAGGTATTAAATTTATCATGTAATGTATGAAAGAAGCATGAAATGAGTTAAATAAAGAAATTAAGGGGTGATTTAGTGACCTATCAACAAGTTGATGTCAGATATAAGTTAGTTTAAATTCCCTAATACCCACGTTTTTGAACAAGGTTTAAGTAGTCAAATTAATATTTTCTCCCAAATCACAAACACATTTCATTTTCTCACATTCTCTTATTCAGCGTTAAATAAAAAAAGTTACACGGTTCTTAAAATTTAGTGGTAGCTTCATTAAAATAATGACACTACACTCATTAAAATTGATGGTATCTAATTTCTTCCAATATTCATTATAATATAAAATCCTCTTGATAAAATTGGAATATGATGAAATTTTATCAAAGGCTTGGAAAACCTACATATCAATTATAAAGGTTTTAATCATTTTCAGGAATATAAATTATTTAGGTTCATCACTCTATTTAACACTTTTGAAGAAAAGGATGAGAGGGGCATAATGTTTGAAACAGGTTGATTGCTCAGCTTCTCCTCTAATGTGGCTTTGTTCTTGCCTTTTTTTAACTATTCCCACATCTTTTACCTTGGATCTTTGGATTTATTAGGTGTGGGTTCATCATGCTTTTCAGGTTGGACCTTGTTGTCATGATTTCCTTACTTGTCATTTTCTAGGCTAGTAGTCTCAGATTCTGTTATATCCTCAATTTATTCTTCACTATTATTCATTCTAGATGATTCTTAGATTCTGTTAAATCATGAATCTTATATTTTCTATATTTTAGAATTTATTGTTATTTTTATAAAACAACAACCACTTATTTAAATGTTGATGATATATATTCACTATGAATGCTTTTAAAACTCATCGATAGACAAATATTTATTACACGTACAATGTGTTTACAGTAATTGATGGAGTACAAACATCATTTTAACCACTAAATGATTGAACTATGTGTCTAGGGAAACATGTCTTCATATGACCCTCCTGGTGGCATATACTACACCTTCGTCCAGGTGCCTGTTCACTAGGCCAATCCATATCATTCCAAATACAAGTTGACTTTGGCCTCCTTTTAGTTAAAGTCTACTATTGTTCGGTAGAAGTGTGGGTGTGTCATCAGAGAGCTGAAAATTTTGATATTCTCTGATAGGAATACATAGAGTATTGTAGCAGGATTTGATACTGTTGAGTCGATAAAATGGATCAACAAACTGCTCCCAAGATAGGTGTACATAACCACAGGCTGCAATCACATAGCCACAGTGATATCTCAAAGCTTGAAACTTACCACATTCATAGTAACGCTTCTCCAATAAAACAACTCGGATATGACCATGATATAAGGCACAATATCACTAGGTTGAACAACCTCAAATCATTTCTCTGGATGATTAAATGCGATGACACAATAAGCTGCAGCTTCTTGAAGAACTGTATCTAGATCGCGCTTGAAATGGTGTCCATAGAGCATCCCTCTGTTCAAGAAATCTTCAGCTTTCTTTCCCCATTCCATAAAATACATGACACTACGATAGAAGGTATCTTGTACCAAACCTATAATTTAGATTAAAGTCATTATACTAATAGTATATTATAATTCTTCTTTTCGGAGAAACATTTAATCAAATATTCATTTTTACCTGTGATTGGTAATTTTCGAACTCCCTTGAAAACACTATTTATGCATTCTGCAATGTTGGTCGTCATATGACCATATCTCTTCCCATCATCATATTCCGACGACCATTTCTATTTTGAAATTTTCATCATGTAAAAATAAACTTCTGGATTAACTCTATGAATATCTTGAAGATGTTCCTCCATTCTTGGTTGATGAGGATCATATGCTATCATACAAGATATAATCTAAAGATATGTGATCATAACTACGACATGAATTTTTAATATAAAAAATGATATTCATAACAATTTTTTATATTTCTTTCTTCATTAACTCATTCTTGAATCTATTTCATAAATTGCTAGTAATGTTTTGAATACAGTATCTATGATGGGAATAGTGTGGTCTCCATGAAAGTCCCTCAGACTGTATTGCCTCCTTGGTTGCATGGTGATGATCTAAGATAAGGAAAATCACTTCCGCACCTGTAACAAAATCTCGAAGACATGCCAAAAACCAACTCCATGATGAGACGTTCTCTTTATACACAATTTAAAATTCCAAAGGTAGAGGGGCTCAGTTTCCATCTTGTGTGGAAGAAATCAATAAAGTTCATATATACCTTCCATACATAAATGTGTCATCTATTTGTGTAAACTGCTTGCAATGTCTAAAAGCCCCCACACATGGTAAAAATGCCCAAAACAGTCTATCAAAAACAACCATTTACTGCTAAAATTGGTTGTATTGGTTAATATATTCATTAGTATGTAACTGATAGATCACTTGATTATTGTGGTATAAATGCTCCAAAAGTTGTGGTAAAACTCGATAAGAGTCATCCCAATCACTCTACACTTTAACAATAGCCTTTTGTCTTGCTTCTCATGCCTTCCAAGAAGAGATCTGATACCCAAAAAGTTGTTTGATTCGCTCCATCACTAGAACAACAGGAACATCTGGACATGCTCTAATCATTTCAACAATAACTATTGAAAAAAATTCAACATCTAATGAAGAGTGTTCCGGTGACATTCTTGGGTTCACACATGTGTGTGGAGTAAATCTTGTGATGTTCCAGCTGTGAAAAGTGTTATCAATTATAGATCGCAGACGCATTCGACTGTTTGAATCATATTTTTCATAACGGATCATATAATAAGACCTTTTTTAATCTTCTACAACATAAGAGTAATGTATTTAAATGGGATATTGTTTTATCACATTTTTTATTGCATCTTTACTCTCAAACTCTCTCCTAATATATAGAAAACCTTCATCTAACACTCGATCTGTACCCCTAATGATTCCTAGAAATTATGAAGTAGGAGTAATAACTGACCAATCAAATTATGTCAAGCAATTCATGCCTTCTTTCGACCATGAACTCAATGGTGGGAGTTGTTTTAGCGGTCGGTTAAACCTCACATGAGTGGGCACTGATTGTTCTTCCACTTGTGCTTCCTCTTCATCATCTTATTCTAAATTTTCATCATCCTCAAAATCATCAACCAATGTATCTACAGTATGCGGGGGACTATCCATTGAAATTGTAGCCAAGGGAAATGATGGTACCATTGTTGATAGAACTTCTTGATGTGTTCTAACAAGAAAATATGACATAGTATTGTGAAATTGTGATGAACCTACCTACAATGTCAATGGAACCTCCATTGTAGCTATGGCCACATAAAACTCCATCATTTGATTGGCAGGTAGAAACTCAACCAATGGAAGTACGTATTCACATTATTCATCAGTAGTTATTGGATAGTCCACATGCCAAAACCTATCAACATATTTTAGATTCCTGTATGTGATAGATTTTATCACATGGTTTCTTGTTAGTTTCAACTTTCAATGAATTTTCCTTTGATGTGTTCCCAAAGTTGTACAGCCTCCAAGAATTACAACAGCTTCTGGATGTATACTATAACTAAATCCTTGTTCTGTCTCAATTATTTGTCCGTTGTAATAAATATAAACAACCATCTTTTTTATCTAAAATAAACCCTCATTGTTAATAACATTTGATGAAACAATCAATTTATGACTGCATACTTCTAGAATTTATGTTGGAATCCTAGTTCCTCCACCAAAACAATATGTTCAAACCATATTGATGTGTAACTCTCGTTACAAAACCCACAAGTTTCTGATATTTACCAAAAAATAATAAGTCAAACATATTCATACATATCCACATGCATCATATGCATGAGGTACATGAACACATCATGTAAAATCATAGAGTTATATTAAATTGAAAAACTCAACATGAATAAGCCTAGAGCGACAGATAGCCAACCGCATTCACTTTCCTAGACAAGGAAAGCCTCTAGGAAAGTAGGTGGTCCGACCCAAATCCCCTCTATCCGGGGATACTTTACTCAAGCAAGAATTTCATTTAATGGAAACTCTAACAATTAATATGCAAAAAATATATTCAACTACTAAATTCAGGTTTATAACTTCAATGAAAAACTTATGTCAAGGTAGATGAAAAACTAAATTCCTTATCATACTTAGAATGTAATGAAAGTATATATTATATAAACAATTCATAATATAACTACTTCACTAATTACTGTAACTACTTCTCTAAATACTGTAACTACTTTGCTAATTACTATAACTACTTCTCTAAATAATGTAACTATTTCGCTAAATACTGTAACTACTTTGCTAGTTATTGTAACTAATTAGCTAATTATTGTAACTACTTATCTAATTACTATAACTATTTCGTTAATTACTGTAACTACTTCTCTAATTATTGTAACTAATTCGCTAATTAGACTTCATTAATTACATAATTAGACATCATTAATTACATAATTTGACATCATTCAGTACCTAATTGGACATCATTGACTACCTAATTATACTCCATTAACTACCTAATTACAATTAGTTAACTACCTAAATAGAATTAAATAACTTAATTAATTATCTAATTATATTTAATTAACTACCTAATTAGATTACCTAATTAGATTTAATTAATTAACTTAACTAATTTGAATATATTAACTATATAATTAGAATTAATTAACTAACTAATTACAATTAATTAACTAACTAATTACAATCAATTAACTAACTAATTATAATTAATTAAGTAACTAATTATAATTAATTAAGTAACTAATTACAATTAAATAACTACCTAGTTAAGTTATTCTCTCCCGCTATGATATAATCTTCCAAGGGTTTCCTAAGGCTGTAGTTTATCTTTTGCGCTTTGCTCATGGCGGTAGGTGATGGTAACGTTTTTCCATCAGGCTGCAGGAAACCACAACCATCGCCAGTTCTCCTCACTGTGGCTCTGATTCCCCATTCGCCTTGGCTCCTTTTCCCTTTTCGCCTCGGCCCTGTTCTCCATTTCCAATTTCTTCGACCGCCTATAGGTGATACGGCTCCTTCGGGCTCCATCATTTTCGGCTCCGTTGTTCCAGATCTCTTCAGGCCGGCAACAGTTTCTCCGAGCTTAATCACTCTCCCCAACACCTGTGATTTAGAGGGGAAGGGGATTGACTTCTTCCTTTTGATGCCATTTTCGGACGTTGTGCCCCTACCTTCACGTTGACTTCCCGACGATGTCCCCTCTCATGGAAATCCATATCTGGAGTGCGGAGGCTGTCCGAAGAAGAGCATATTTTGGGGGTCCTGCACAGACTCCAGCACGAAGAATAGCATCTATTGGGGGCTCCCGATGACGACCCATCTCGACCCATCTGCTTCGCAAAGAAAGGAACATAATACCTTCTGACTTGTGTGTGGTTCGGTGGAATCCCGATCCGCAGAGTTCTTGGACGCGAAGACGAGTCCCTCGGCACCGCATGAGACTGGCAGGCAAAGGGTGGGCAGCAAAGCTTTAGTTGTGACGTCCGGTTTCCATGAGGTTGTTGCGCAGGGTTGTTGTGTGCAAGTTGGTGTGCTCTACGTTTTGGTTATTCTGGAAGTGCAAGGGTGTCAGCGAGAGGTCTGATCGCGTTACCCCAGTGTGAAGGAGCTGACCATGCAGGGCTGGTTGTAGAAAGAGGCAGTCCCCTGTGTGAAAGTTCTATCCACGTAGGGCTGGTCGCGGATAGTGGTTTTCCCATGTGTAAAATTTCTCACTCCATTGTTGCTATTTTTTGCCCTCAACTCCTTCCTCATGATCCTATTACAACTTAGTTTACCAAATTTGTTTGAGTTACTTGAAGTGGAGATAACAATCTTTTCAGGACAATAGATTACTCTCCCCTTGTTCACATCAACATATTTCTTTTTTAAAAGATTGTTTGGATTAGCTTCATCAGTGGAGCAGTGATTCTGGGCCAAACCAGACTCGAGGCTCTTTTTGGGTCATGCCTAGGAAGAAGAATTTTTGGGTTGGGCCAGGCCTATGTGATTTACCGTTCATCCCCGGGTCGTGAAACAAATTGTGGAATCCCGGGGGATTGGATATAAGGGCATAAAATCATGGATGCAGATTTATTAAACCAATGGAAGAGAATTTCCTTGATGGAAAAAGAGAAAGAGTCAATTGAGGCACAGGGAAACGAAGATGTGCTCCTGGAAAAATGTATTTCATTGCTAGTTGTCGGAAAATTTGTGGAAAAAGACTCAATTAACCAGAGGTCCCTCAAAAATACCCTTCAAAATCTATGGAAACTGGAATACGGGAAGTGGGGAACAACTTACTTGTCTTTGAGTTCTTCAATGAGAGAGATCGAGATAAAATCCTAAGAGGATGTTCAAGGTCCTTTGATAATCAACTCCTCCTCATGAAATAATTTAAAGGGGGGGATGACATCCAGCACACTAAGCTCACCTGGTCCCCTTTCTGGATACACATTAAAGGAATACCTTTTCATGGGAGAACAGAATAGGTCCTGAGAGAAATCGAAGATCGCATTGGCCAATTCCTAGAGTGGGACTGCTCAAACCCAATCTAATGGGGACCCGAGGTACGGATTAAAGCCATAATTGAAGTGTCTGACCCTCTGATGAGGGGCATGTTTTTGAAAATTGACAACGCTAACACCGGGATATCATTAAAATTAGAGAAACTCCCATTCTTTTTATTTTTATGTGGACGTATCGGACATCTGGACAGAGTGTGTGCTTCAATGAAAGAGAACTAATCAGGTAATATAATCTTACAATACGATCCATGGCTCCGAGCCAAAACGACGAAATTGACCTTCATCCCTGAGACGGAAAAACAAAAGGACTGTAACCATCTCACGATGTCTCATACAGGGTGGGTGGAAGTTGAACATGATAATGTCATCATGATTGGACATCCAGAGTTTCCTAAAGACATCCCAACCACTCAAAGGGAAGCTGGAAGGCCATCTCAGAACATTAAAACCATGTGTAATAGTGGGGTTTGGTAGGAAAACCCAATGAAGAATATTTTCATTGAATCAAGAACACATCCTACCCCCCCCCCCCGAAGGACACTGTCTCAACATCAATAGAGCTGTTGAAAATGCCAAAAGATTCACTAGATCAAATCCCGCAACCAAGAAAAATGCCCACCGAGCCACCAGACCCTGACCCTAATTCAGAAACAACCATGTTAGGCATCCTAGCGCATGGTGACTCTAGGATTCCAGGACCTTCACCATCAAGACCAATCACCCAAAAAACTTAGAAAATTGTGCAACGTGAAGACAGAGACGAAAAATCGGATGACCCAAAACCCGGGGAGAAAAAATGACGAATTGAAATGGGACAGTCAGCAGAAAAATCCTCAAAAAGATAGAAAATGATGGGACAAAAAATAAACTCGGAGGACTCAAAGGCAGAGGCGGGCAACACCCAGACCCACCTAGATCAATGATCATTTTATTATAGAACTGTCAAGGGTATGGAAACCCACAAACAGTTCGAATTCTCCAGCACAATTGTGCCCAAAGTCGCCCTGATGTGGTTTTCCTATCTGAAACCATATTGTAAATCAAGGACACCACCAATATTGGTCAGAAATGCGGCTTCCAAGGATGCCTCACAGTCTCCCGTCAAGTCCATTCAGGGAGACATTGTCTCCTATGGAAGGGGAACATTGACATCAAGATATTTTCATTCTCCTCGCACCACGTGGCTGCAACCATTCATACGGACCATAACCCACCTTGGACCTTTGTGGGATTCTATGGTTAGTCATCCCTCAATGAGAAGTGAAAATATTAGGATCTTATCGTCCAGCTGAGACATGATCTGCCGAGTCCTATTCTATTTGAAGGTGATTTCAATGAGATTTTGTATCTTAATGAAAAAAGAGGTGGAGCCTCCTAGCCCTCGATGTCGATGTAAAATTTTAAGAATGCGATCTCTAGGGAGGACCTGAACGATCTTGGATAGGCGGGTAGTCCATTCACATGGTTCCGAGGTAAAATGGATGAAACTCACATCGCTGAGTAGCTTGACAGATTTCTAGGCACAACGGATTGGAAAAATATCTTCAGCATGTTTCACATCAGTCCCCTGACGCTCAACTGCTCGGACCACTGTCCAATTTTCATTGAATGTGATCAAAGAAATTACAACATGAAATCCAATACCCCCTTCATATTTGAATGCTTCTGGTCAAAAGACAAGGAGTGCGAAGAAGTTATCCGATCTAGCGGGAAGAATAACCACGAAGATGTTAGATCCAATCTGCAACAGGTCGCATCCGATCTGAGGTCCTGGAGCATAAAGAAGATCCACCATCCTGATAGGCACTGCAATTTCCTTGAAATTAAACTGAAAAAACTTCTCAACCACCCCCCCATCCAATTGAAATATTTCAAAAATCGGATCCACTCAAAGAGATCTTGATGCAGCTCTGCGCATAAAGGAATGCTTCTGGGCCATGCGGGTGTGGGAAATCCACATTGTTGAAGGGGATGCCAACACCTGATATTTTCACCAGAAATCTTCTAGTAGGCACCAAAAAAAATTTAATATCTTGCATCTCGCAACCAGATGGCAGCAATGTTTTCAACACCGATGGAATCAAAGAGCCTTTTTCTAGCTACTTTAAGAACCTTTTTTCTACAAGAAATCATGTCATCTCTCCTGAAGTAGAGGAGTACATCAGACCAGTGATACTTGACGAGATCAATAGGAAGCTTTCCAAATATGTGACGGATTACGAGATTCGGTTGGCTCTAAAACAGATCCACCCTACTAAGGCCCTGGGCCCAAACGGCTTCCATGCACTCTTCTTTAAACAATACTGTCATATTATTGGCCCCAACATATGCAACCTAATGAAGAAAATTTGGGATGGGAAAACAAACATCTCTGACATCAATGAAACCGCCCTCATACTTATTCCCAAAATCAAGAATCCTCTTGTTGTCCCCAATTTCAGACCTATCAGCCTCTGAAATGTCTCTTACAAGATCTTCTCAAAGATCTTAGTTAATAGGGTGTGCACATGGTTACCTAACATCATTTCATAAAATCAGATCAACTTTGTGGCTAAGAGACGGATCACCGATAATGAAATTGTCTCCCATGATGTTTTCCACTCGATGAAAACAAGCTCCACCACGAAAAGAGGAACCATGCTACGGAAACTGGATATGACCAAAGCTTACGATAAAGTGACATGGAATTTCCTCAGAGTCGTGATGCAAAAAATTGGGATTCTGCTCTAAATGGACAGACATGGTCATGCACTGTGTCTCATCTATCTCCTTCTGATTCAATGTCAATGGGGCGCTCACCCGAGGCTTCGCCCCATCCCGAGGCCTGCGCCAGGGAGACCCTCTCTCTCCCTTTCTCTTTATCTTGGAAGATAATGTTTTTTCTAACCTCATTTCCAGGGTTGAATCCTCTCATACAGTCTACGGGGTAAATGTTTGTCATGAAATCCCACCGGTCTCTCATCTAATCTTCACTGACGAATTCCTCCTTTTCCCTAGAGAAACCAATGACGAGTGTCGTGCAATAGGCCATGAGATCCAACAGTATGAGAGGGCCTCTGGACAGTCTATCAATCATGGAAAGTCGGAAATATCCTTCAGAGTTGGGGGTTTCTCCTTCTAAGAAATAATAACACTGCACTATTACAGGCATTCATATGGTAGAGAAACACGAGAAGTACCTCGGGCTTCCTACGGTGATTGGCTGCTCAAAAAAAGAAATCTTCGCATCTATGTTGGACAGGATTGAGAAAAAAATCCAAGGCTGGACCCCTAAAATAATTTCCAAATCTGGCAAGGAGACCCTTATTAAAGCTGCTCTACAATCCATCCCTAGCTATTTCACGTATCTCTTTAAACTCCCAGCCACTGTAGTCAATCATATAAATGCACGAACAACCAACTTCTGGTGGGGAACAAATAATGGGAGTAATTTAACTCAATGGATTTGCTGTAAGAACCTCTTCTTACCTAAATTTGAGGGTATAATGGGATTCCGGGATATTCTTTAATTCAATGACGCACTGCTGGTTAAGAAAGGTTGTCACCTCCTTAACCTCCCATCCTCCCTCTGTATTCAAATTCTCCATGCAAAATACTTCCCCCAAAAGGACTTCCATGAATCCTCTCTTGGCCCCCATCCTAGCTTCCTCTGGAGAAGCATTTGTGGTGCCTGCACTATTCTGGGAAAAGGGCTGGGCTGGAGGATTGAGAATGGCTCAATAGTTAACCACTGGACCGACCCGTGGCTGATTGATAAGGAAGGTGTGCGAGCATCGTTCCCTGCCCAACCAGGCTTTCAAGATGCCACTGTCAAATGCCTTTTCAATGATCAGGGTCTTGGGTGGCGCATGGAAAGGATTCACGCATTGTTTAATTAAAGAGATAAGAATATTATCCTTAGTATCCCATGTGTTCTAGATGTCTGCCCCTACCATCTCTTTTGGATACACGACCTCTCCGGAGCCTATACGGTGAAATCCGGTTACCAGCTCGCTATTGGCAATCATGATGAGAGGGAAGGGGGCCATAGAAATCCCTTTGGAAACTCAATGTCCCCCCAAAGATATGACATTTTGGTGGTAGGTGTGCAAGGGTAACCTCCCTACCATGAGCCTTCTTTTCTTCCGTCATATTTCCAGTGACAGGTTTCACCCCTTCTGCCCGAACTTCCTAGAATATCATGTTCATGCTATCATCCAATGTCTGGGGGAAAAGGAGATCTAGAGGAAATGGAGCTCTTCTGCTGATTCATCACTGACCATGAGCTCTGACCTCCCCTCTCATCTGATGCAATGGTGCTCCTCCTTCTCATCGGATGAAGTGGGGTCTCTTTGCATCATGGCGTGGATCATTTGGTTCCACCGCAATGATGCTGTTTCTAACCATTTTCACAAACCTCTCGAATTTTGGATTGATCAGGCCTCTTCCTAGTTAGAGGGATGGTAGAACCACAATGGAAAACACCTTTCTTACAGAACCCCCTCTTTTTCCTCCCTTTAGAGCCCACCCCTAGAGGGAATTTTCAAGATTAATGTGGATGCGGTGCTCCCCAAGGATGGTCCTGTTGCCCTTGGCCTAGTGACTCCGAACCATCTTGGTCTAATCATTGCATCCAAACACGAGTCACGTCACGTTTTATGAGAAACGGTGGTTGCCGAGGCTGCCGCCATCCTCTCCGGAATGATGTTCACTTGTGACCGTGGATGGGACAAAATCATCATCGAGTCAGACTGCCTCACCATTATCAATGCCATCAACCTCAACAATAGTGGACATCAGTCCTTTGGACCCCTCATTTGGAAAATCCTATCCATCTATCACTGCTTTTCTTTCTGTACCTTCTCCTTTACCAAAAGGGAAAGAAACAAGGCTTCCCATCAACTAGAGGCTTCTATCCCCATTGATGTCAACCAGCTCGGGCTGGACCATTTTCCTGCATGGCTTCGAGTCTGTACATCTGCTGGTTTCCATCATTAATGAATCTGTCTTTTATAAAAAAAATTAGCTACCTAGTTTTACTTAATTAACATCACTAATATGAATTAATTAAGTAATTATAATTAATTAACTACCTAATTTTAATTAAATAACTTAACTAATTTGAATTGATTAAGTAACTAATTACAATTAATTAACTAATTTCAATTAATTAAGTAATTACAATTAATTAACTAATTACAATTAATTAAATAATTAAAATTAATTAACTAATTTAAATTAATTAACTAATTAGAATTAATTATGTAACTAATTAGAATTAATTAAGTAACTGATTATAACTAATTAATTAACTGATTAGAATTAATTAATTAACTGATTAGAATTAATTAATAAACTGATTAGAATTACTTACTAAAATAATTTGAATTAATTAAGTAACTAATTACAATTAATTAACTACATAATTTGAAGTAATTAACTTAACTAATTTGAATTGATTAATTAACTAATTACAATTAATTAATTAATTATAATTAATTATTTAATTACAATTAATTACTAAACTAATTAGAATTGATTAATTAACTAATTACAATTCATTTATTAACCAATTATAATTCACTAATTAACTAATTAGATGTAATTAATTAACTAATTAGAATTACTTACTTAACTAATTAGAATTAATTAGTTAACCAATTAGAATTAATTAGTTAAATATTTAGAATTAATTAATTAACTAATATGAATTAATAAAGTAACTAATTAAAATTAATAAACTACCTAATTTGAATTATTTAACTTAACTAATTTGAATTGATTAATTAACTAATTACAATTAATTAACTACTTAATTAGAATTAATTAATTAACTAATTAGAACAGATTAATTAACTAATTACAATTAATTAACTAACTAATTATAATTACTAACTTAAATAATTAAAATTAATTAGTTAACTAATGACAATTATTTACTTAACAAATTGCAATTAATTAAGTAACTAATTACAATTTTTTAACTACTTAATTTGAATTAATTAACTTCACTAATTTGAATTAATTAATTAACTATTTAAAATGCATTAATTAACTAATTAGTCTAAATTAAATAACTAACTAAGTTAACTAAAAATTTGCAAATATTACATAAATGTAAATGAAAAGTTACCTCAAATTTGCGGGAAGGTAGCTACGCGAAGGTTGCACAACCGAAATGTGGAACTTCAATGTTAGAGAGGAAAAAAATAGAGAGAAAAGGAAGGAGGAATTGGGAAGGAGAGAGAGATATTGGAAAGGGGAGAGGAATGAGTAGGAGTGTGGGGGTTGGGTATTTATAGGTGGGGAAGAAGATCAGCTCCACTTCAAGTGGCGCTGATACCTAATTTGACGAAATCGGCCTAGCGCCACTTCAAGTGGCACTATGACAATTTTTGACATTAGAGCCACTTCAAGTGGTGATAGAGAGCCCCATTTTATAAATAAAGAAAATGGGGAACCCGTTTCTATAATAAAAAAACCCCTCCCCTAAATTTGACGCCTTTCAACCAAGTGAAAGGCATTAGGTCCCTAAACTCCTTTGCCTGAATGCTTGAACATAAGGGGTTAAAAGGTGCAACTCCTTATGTCTAAAAAAATATTTTCTTCAGTTTTTAATATATAAGTTTATATATTGATTTTTTATGAAAGTTTTTTAACCTAAATAGTAATTTATTGTTTTATATGAAATATGCTAATAATGAGTAACTAAATAATTGTTATTAAATATGAATTTATATTAATAGTTGTAAATAATAATTTAGAATATATGTAATTAAATATTAATTTTAAAAAATATTAACTATTCGTAACAGAAAAAGTTAAATATATTAATTTTATATATATTAGTTTTTAAATAGTAATATTTTTTATAATTATTAATTTCATTTTTAGTTAACTATGTTATGTAACAATAAGTAATAAGTAATAATTATTTTTTTATAATTAACAATAATTATTAATAAATGATAATAATAAATAAAAACAAAAGTTATAAAATATTATTATTCATAATTAATATTAAATTATAAATTTGTAATGAAAATTAATTAATTTTTAATTTCAATTATATAATAGTTAGAAATAGTTAGTTATAATAAAAAATAAATAGTTTCAAATTAACTTGTGTATATATATTAGTTTTTTATGCATTTTTTAAAAAAAAAATCCAAAAAACGTTTAGGGTGAAAAAAAATTCAAAATGCACCTTAAAGGCGGCATCGCGGATGCAGCCTTTGCATTTCGGGTGAAAGACGGAATCTGCAATGCCGCCTTTACACTGGGGCTGAAAGGCGACACCCGCGATTCCGGCTTTCCCGTAACAAAAAAAATAAAAAAAAATGTTTTGTTAAGTTTTTTTATATATTTATTTATATATATAATTCAAAAAAAATGTTCAGGAGGATGCCTCCTTTCACCTAACAATAAAATTATTAGTTTTTAAATTATTGTTTCAAAACTGCCTACTTGAAAGTTAAAAATGTTTCAAGTAAGTGACTTTGAAAGACTATAAAATATAAACCATATGACCAATATAAATGAAACTTTAAACATTCATTAAACATATAATCAATTATTGAAAACAAAAATCATTTCAGAAATAATGTTCATGAAAAATAATTTATAAGCATTGAAAACCACCTACTTGAAACATAAAAGTTTTTCAAGTACGTGACTTTGAAAGAATATAAAATATAAACCATAAGACCAATATAAAAAAAATATTAAATATTCATTAAAAATATAATCAATTGTTGAAAACACAAATCATTTCACAAAAATTGTTCAGGAAAAATTATTTATAAGCTTTCAAAACCGCCTACTTGAAACTAAGAAATGTTTGAAGTACGTGACTCTGAAATACTATAAAATATAAACCATAAGACCAATATAAACAAAACCTTAAAAATTCATTAAACATATAAGAAATTGTTGAAAAAACAAATCATTTCACAAAAATTGTTCATGAAAAATAATTTATAAGCTTTCATAACCACCTAATTGAAACATAAAAATGTTTCAAGTACGTGACTCTGAAAGAATATAAAATATAAACCATAAAACCAATATAAATGAAACATTAAACCTTAACTAAAAATATAAGCAATTGTTGAAAACACAAATCATTTCACAAAAATGTTTTATGAAAAATAATTTATAAGCATTCAAAACCGCATACATAAAACATAGAAATGTTTCAAGTACGTGACTTTGAAAAACTATAAAATATAAACCATAAGGCCAATATAATCAAAACGTTAAAAATTCATTAAACATATAATAAATTGTTGAAAACAGAAATCATTTCAGAAAAATTTTTCATGAAGAATAATTTATAAGCTTTCAAAACTGCCTACTTGATACATAGAAATGTTTCAAGTACGTGACTTTGAAATACTATAAAATATAAGCCATAAGACCAATATAAAAAAAACATTAAACATTCATTAAAAATATAAGAAATTGTTGAAAACACAAATTATTTCACAATAATTGTTAAAGAAAAATAATTTATAAGCTTTCAAAACCACCTAATTGAAACTTTATAATGTTTCAAGTACGTGACTTTGAAAGACTATAAAATATAAACCGTAAGACCAATATAAATGAAAAGTTAAACATTCATTAAACATATAATAAATTGTTGAAAACACAAATCATTTCAGAAAAATTGTTCATGAGAAATAATTTATAAGCATTCAAAACCGCCTACTTGAAACTTAGAAATATTTCATGTATGTGAGTTTGAAAGACTATAAAATATAAACCATAAGACCAATATAAATGAAACGTTAAACATTAATTAAAAATATAAGAGTAAAACCCGCATCAATAGGATTAATGGGGTCGATAGTATTACATACATCTATAATCTTTGATGCATTAAAACATGTTACATCTCCTTTCATGGGACAACAAAATCCATTCTTCCCCTCGCCAAGTCCACATCCATACCAACATCCAGCCATATAAGGGTATAGTGAAAGATATGCCACATGAAATTCTCATATGTTCCCATTCCTGCAAATATCAACACCTTAAACACCACCATGCATCCAATCATTATAATTTCTTCTACAATTGTCACCCCATTTCCCCAGGCCCAATTGATCAGATAAAACCACCAACGATTCCACATATCCCATCGAACTCTTTATCACCAAATCATTATCCTTTGTCATATTCAAAAGGCCACAGTAGGACCTCCTTGATCTATCCATTCTAAAAACTCACATACAAGTATACTATAAACATAAAAACCTTTAAATTTGTTGGTTTTTATTTTAGAGTATACTTGTATGTGAGTGTTTGGAATCGATAGATCAAGAAGGTCCTACAGTGGCCTTTTGAAGATGATTTAAGATAAATATTTGGTGATGAAGAGTTCGATGGGATACGTGGAATTGTTAGTGTATTCATCTGATAAATTGGGACTGGAGAAATGGGGTGACAATTGTAGAAGAAATTATAATGGTTGGATGCAAGGTGGTGTCGAAGGGGTAGATATTTGCCGGAATGGGAACATTTGAGAATTTCATGTGGAATATCTTCAACCATACCCTTATGTGGCTGGATTTTGTTATGGATATGGGCATGGAGGGTGAAAGAATGTATTTCGTTGTCCCATGAAAGGAGATATAACATTTTTTCATGCATCAAAGATTATAGATGTATGTGATACTAGCGACACCGTGAATCATAATGATGCGAGCTTGACTCCTATATGTTTAATGAATATTTAATGTTTCATTTATATTGGTGTTTGGTTTATATTTTATAGTATTTCAAAGTCACGTACTTGAAAAATTTCTATGTTTCAAATAGGTTGTTTTGAAAGCTTATAAATTATTTTTCATGAACAATTTTTCTGAAATGATTTGTGTTTTCGACAATTTCTTATATGTTTAATGAATTTTTAAGGTTTCGTTTATATTGGTCTTATGGTTTATATTTTATAGTCTTTCAAAGTCACGTACTTGAAACGTTTCTAAGTTTCAAGTAGGAAGTTTTGAATGCTTATAAATTATTTTTCATTTCCATATACATAAAACATATTAATGAACATAAACAATCGATATTTATGTCTACGGTGAAGATATCATGTCCCACATGGTGGTCTAACACAAATCATTTCATAAAAAATAATTTTTCATTTCCATAGACCTAAAACATATAAATGACCATAAACATTCAATGTCTATGTCTACGGTGAGGAGATTCTGTTCCACATGGTGGTCTAATAATAGGACGTTTGCAACGATATCTTTGGGGAGTCTGATGACCTGGAGAGGGCTGGTACTCGGGCATGGGAACATCGACTGTCCTATCCTCCACCTCTGTGCCAATGGAAAAAAATGTCAACTCCACCTTGTACGGCCCTCCTGATCCTTCTCCCACCTCGATGGTAGAAGAAACCGACATCATCGTAGTGGGGAACAAATCATATGGTGGTATTATACCCCAAATCTACGATGGGTCTGGACCTCAAGGTTGCGATGACCCTGGACCCAAAGGTTGCACTCCATATGGACCCCATGATGGAGAAAACTACGGATATCCTATCAAAAAGGATGGATCCCATGACGGCTGAGGCACATCCTTCATCGGCTCAGACTGGACTACTAGAGAGCCAACCTCTGCCTGTGGAACTGGTGAGGCCTGACATGCAGGACAACGCTTTCTACATCGTCGTGGTCGTGGCTCCTCATCACCAGCATCTACAGCAGGATCTTCCTCTACAGCAGGAACCTGCTGTATCTGTGTTGGATGCTCGAAGAGGCTCTCGGAAAATGCATGGAAAGATAACCTCAGCTCCAACGCTTGATTATGAACGGATTCCCGGCTGAAGACTCTATCATCATCCTCATCACTCATATGAGTAAGTCTTTCTATGATACTCTTCTATAAACATATTAAAAATTAATTAGAAAATAACTCAATAAACATAATAATATAATTTAATTGACTTACAATCATATACATCTCTCTGTCGGCTCAGGTAATATAGAATATAGACTTCAGTCTATACCATGGCTCATACTTGTGTTGCGTTGAAAGAGAGAACTGCATCGTAGGAACTCCTAGGATACGAAACTCTACCCTTCTGTGCCAACAGTCAAGAAATACAGCATTTTATCGACGCTAGTCATCATCCTTCCTCCCTATCAGCTTCATCCCGTGAAGCTGATCTGTCTTCCTCGGCGGTAATGGAATCCGCTGAATGAAGAGAAACCGGTGCATGACTCTGTCAGGCTGGTGCCACTCAACAATATGAAACTGAATTTGTGGCACTATAGTTGTAACATCGTCAAGAACAACAGTGCAGTATGGAGGCAACTGGTCTATAACAGACCAGTATGGAACCCATAAAATCTAAAATAACATTTTACCCTTGTTAGAAAAACTGTTAAATAAAAAAAAATATTATTTAATTTGGTAGATAGTTATAGATTGTATATACATACCTGATGGGGTAAGAGAAAGTACAACTCGAGCTGATATACAGACAAATCATATCTCGGAACCGCATTGAAATTGTGTCACATACACCACCTATAAAATACAACATCGATAGTGATAAATAATGAGAAATTAAAGTCAATAACTTGTAGTATCATCAGAAACTGATAGATATGAGTGATTATATCAGAGTCCACGCGGAGCGTCATGTAGCACCGCCATCTCGACCAACGGACCAACAAGATCAGGGTAGAATGTTGGGATGTTCTCCCACGCCCACATCTGAATAAGGATGACGCATCCCCCGAGACCTGTGCACCTCCTGTCGGATATCCTGCATAATGCTCTGTATGTGTATTCCAAGTAGGCGAATCCTCAATTGTACGTCCCTGCTCGAGAAAAATCCTCTAGAAGGGGTCCATACATCATATGCACGTGCATCCCTGAATGATCCGTCCGTACACATGGTACCTCCAATAAGTCGTAATATATATGCACGTGCATAACGCATCACCATCTGCTTGTCTGTATCGTCAGCTAAAAGTGGAATCTATGACTCCAGCCAAGGCATGGATATCGATGATCCATCGGTAGCACTACGATAGGACAAAATGTCAACACCTAACAAGCGCTGAGCAAGGTCGGACCAAGCTTCCTAAGTGGATCCAATAACGGGTATCCCCTGGATAGGAAGACCAAGAAGCACAGCCACATCCTGGAGGGTGATCGTCATCTCTCCCTTAGTCATGTAGAATGTGTGTGTGTCTGGTCTACACCTCTCCACGAGTGTAGCTAGCAGGTGATGGTCTACAAATGTAAAATCTGATACTGCAATACCATAGAAGCCAGCACGACACAAGTATGGTATAATAGCATGAGGAGGCTCTATGTGATGAAAATGGTGTGCTCGATGCACCCTGATCAATCGATATGGACCACCCTCTATCACAACCTATGAACAATGGGTAGCCTGGTAACTGAGTAGTATGGTGTCAGTCATCTATATATAATCAAGGATTCACATCATGGATCATTCACAACCTATAGGTGGTTCTGTATCTAATATATATTGGATGAACCATGATTTCACATTGTTTTATAAATTTTTTTATAAAATAATTGGCATGATTTATTTATTTTCTGAAATGGTTTTTTGATAAAATATGGTTTCCCATTATTTTAGTAAATAGAAGGGTGTTTTTAAAAAATTGTGAAATGAATTTTGAACTAGTTTTCAAAGAATGTTTCTATATCAATAAATGGTATTTTGTTATTTTTGAATGTTATAATGTTCTTTCAAAATGATTTTATGTATATCTCACATGTGTTCCTTGGGTATACAGGAGGATGGTTTAGTACTAGAGCTCATATTTTTAAATTCTAAGGGTGTTCACTTTTGGGGGTGTTATTCTATTACTAGATCAAGATTCATTTCTCTATGACTTCATTAACAATGTAGGAGGGTTCAATTTCTAGGGTGCTCCTATATTCATTAAATATTTCTATGGCGCATTAGTCATATTGATGTATGATTGTACTAGATAACCTTGTCATATGTTACATGATTATTTTTTTCGATTTTAGGATTTAATGATTAGGGTTTCACATTTTTTCTTTTGGATCTAGGATTTTGGATTTATTTTATCATTTTACGGTTTAGGTTATTGATTTGAGAAAAGATTTTTAGGATTATGGTTTTATATATTAGGATTACATTATACAAAATATGTTTCTATGTTTAGTGTTATGATTTTCAGTTTTGGGGGTTAGAAAACCAAGGTAAAAGGAAGAGATAACAACAGAAAATTTACAATATGAGAATCTCCCAATAACGACAATACATCATTGTGGCTTAGAGTGTGATCTCGACCCAACAATGCTAGGGAATCATTTTCAATTATGACCTTATTGATTACATATGGTGCATCTCAAACTCTGTCATTGTTCTTGAGGCAAGTCCATCTCATTTCGCATCCTGCTGGCCTTCGGTCTCCCACGGGGACGCAACTGATTCATATCAGGTACCACAATCAGTTGACATTCGGGCATTGGGAAATAACGCAACTCGCCAATAGGTGTCTATGGTGCAACAAAAAAGTTATCAATGGTGTTCATCCAGTACACTGGATCAACATATGCTTTCCATGATATGTTAACAGAGGCACATGTCGCGATGGTGTGTGAGCATGGAAACTGTAAGGCCTGAAAGTTTCCACATTGACATTATATCGTTTCTAGTAATACCGGAATTTTCTCACCAATGCTATTTGTGATGGGGTTCTTCTTATCTTGATCTTCAAATCGAGAGTCTTCTTGTCGAAATAGGTAGACATGAAAACCAGAATCTTCTCCAATATTCTTTTCAATCTCTCATTGAAAATGTCTTCTGTACATTAGCCCCTGATTTATTCCATCTGATGCTAGTTTTTTTCTATCAACAAAGTACTTAACGCAATGATATAACAACTCATGAAATAGGGGAGTTATAGGTATCTTGTGAATCCATTTGAATACACCATTGATGCACTCTACAATGTTGGTGGTCATGTGTCTGTACCTCTTCCCCCATCATATGCCAATGTCCATTTTTCTTTTGGAATTCGCATCATATAATCGCAAACTTCTTCATTAACCTCGCAGATTTTTTTGAAACGTTCTTCAAACCGTCGTTGATCGGACTCATATGATACACAGAATAGATGATATTTTACATATTTTGAACTTATCATTATGTTGATATACAAAAAAAATATCAAATACAATGTGTACCAAGTCTATTGATTCCCTTCTTCATCGGTTCGTTGTGGAATTTTTAATGCAAGTTGCTAGCAATGAGTCTAATGCAGAACTAATGATATGCATTTGGGTAACTCCATGTATCAGGATTCGCATTGATTGCCTCATTAATTTCCCTATGCGGATCAGATATCAAACAAACACCCTGAATGTTGGGGAAATGGGTGTTGATACATGCCAAAAACTAACTCAATGATTCATAGTTTTCTTTCTATACAATGGAAAATGCAATTGGAAGAGGTGAATGGTTTTCATCTTGTGTTGCCGCAATCAACAATTCACCCTTGTTTTTTCCATACAGAAATGTTTCATCAATCTGAATAAACTGTTTGCAGAAACGAAAGGAGGAGATACAGAGAAGGAATGCCCAGAACAACCGATGAAATTAAACACGAGATGGATCAAGTAGGTTATCGTAAGACACATGTTCGTTTGTATCTAGATGGAAGAAAACATGGTTATGATGCCCCAGTATGGAAAGCAATTGCGATAACACCCGATATGAGTTATCCCAATCACCATAGACCATCACAATTGCCTTATGTTTCGCCTTCCATGCCTTATTATAGGATATCTTATAACCGAATGTATGTTGTATCCTATCTTGAACAAGGGATATCAGAACATCATGACATGTCCTAATCATCTCAACAATAATGGATGACACAAATTTTGTATCCAATGAAGTATGATCTTGTGTCAGGCTTGGCTAAACGCAAGTATGAGCTATCTCAATCCTTGAGATTCTCCAACCTCCATATTCAATGCCCTGAATCACCCTCAATCGAAATCTACAATCATCCACATACTTCTTATATCATATGCCATATTTTGTACGGCCTGATTCGTAAACTACATAGCTACAGTGCCTCTCAATGTTAAATCTCTTTAGCGTACTTTTTAATGCATATTTTCTTTGAAAATTATTTCCAACATATAAATGTTTGTCTATCTCAATAAACCTATCTCATATAACTCTGGGAAACTCAGTTGCCGGTGTGAGAACATTATCTTCAAATTCAGGCACATGTGTCATTGCTTCTGACCAAGATGCAAAGAGCGGTGGATGATTTATTGTACATCGAGCATGTTGTACAACTAATACATTTCTCGAAACTTCTGTGGTTCCTTTCTCATCAACACTAATATCACCATCTGTTTCTTTATTATGAAACTCCTCATCAGATATCGGGTTATCATTTATATCTAGGAGATCAAGTAGGTTGTCAACTGCATCATTTAGAATAGTCTCAACTTCATGGGGCAGACAATCTTAAATGACTCATGTAATTCTACATCTTTGTACAATTGGATGTTGTTGTTTTATAGAAGAAACATCAACATATAACACTATCATGGTACCATCTGACCATTGAGAAAACAAATTAATTGTTTGGATCCATTGCACATCATCAACCAATTGACAAGATAGATGCCACAACGTTGACGGGAACTGCAAATGACTATAACTCATTTACTTGATCTTTTGATCAGGACCAAGATGTAATGATCCATGAATTCTATCTTGAAGGTCACATAGGGTTACACAATCAGTTGTATTAACCACTGTTATTGGTTGTTTACTGTAAGAAGCTCCTTGGCCAGTTTGAATAACATCCCCATAGCAGTATACACAGGCAAACATTCCGCTCTACATAAATAAAGTTTTGTGATCAAGATTTTGATAATGTAAGTGACATTTAGAATGATGGTTACCAATATAAGTTGGATTTTATACTTTTAAGATGTAATTAAACTACTTAATAAAAATAAGTTGGATTTTACCTCATGTTCAAATAATAACTATTACTTCTAAACTATGCAATCATTATGATACTTAAATTTAAAAAGATCTATCCTAAACTAAGATATTTTTTAGTACACTTTCTAATTAGTGAGTTAAAATAAAAATAACATAAAGTTAAAAAATAAATAACACCATGTTTTGAGCTTCTAGCCATTCTTGCAGTGGATTGGATATCAAAATTTTATAAAACCCGTTGTCACACGAGATTTCTGAAATTTTGATATTCAATTCACTGTAAGAAATACAATAAGCTCGAAACATGTTGTTATTTATTTTTTAACTCTATGTTATTTATAATTTAACTTGCTGTTATTTATATTTTAACTC
The DNA here is from genome assembly GCA_963277665.1 of Viscum album. NCBI lineage: Eukaryota > Viridiplantae > Streptophyta > Magnoliopsida > Santalales > Viscaceae > Viscum > Viscum album. The sequence goes on from OY728162.1 coordinate 47,731,427, forward strand.
CATGTTATTTATAATTTAACTCATGTTATTTATATTTTAACTTCGTGTTATTTATATTTTAACATCATGTAATTTATATTTTAACTTTATATTATTTATATTTTAAATCCATGTTATTTTTTAACTCCATGTTGTTGAATATGATTGGAACTATGGTTTTATTTTTAACTCTATGTTATTTATTAATTAATTTCTAATTAATCATTCTTAATAATAACTATCAACATCATTAGTTATTAATAAATTAATTTCTAACTAATCATTCCTAATAATAACTATCAACATCCTTACTAAATTATCAATTTATCATTCCTTTTCATAGATATTTTAGTAGTTTATAAAGAAATATGCATCTCTTAAGCATATACTCTGAGAATGTCAAACCAGAATGCATCAAGGCCCGTTGTCGTGCCCCAGTTCCCATTCGAGTCTAGCTCAAATCGATGTTTTCGGGTTTTTCCCCTATGTATATCTGTGTCAGATCCACATTCACTTGTTTGTATCCAGACAAGGATTTGATTACATAGATAACATATTCTTTATGCTACCAAAATTTCATTAAAATAATTGTAAATTAATTTATACTAAGGATAATTATAATTCCTAAATATATCTAACTAATTAAACAATCTAATAAACAAAAAAAATTAAAACTAACTAATCTACTAATGAATTTAAATATTTAACTATAAACAATACAACTAAATAAAAAACATTAAATTTATAAAAATATTTAACTAAAAACAATTCTAAAAAATAAAAACCATTAAATTAAAAAATCATACCACTAAAATCTTTCCAAAACATTCAAAACGCAAAACTCTGCCACAAAAAAGAGAAATTGAGAGGTAATTGGTGTTTGGAAGTGAGGAGAAGGGGAGGAGGGAGCTGTCCTTTTATAGGGCACAAAGGCAAAGGCGGCACCACGATTTCCACCTTTCGATTGACGTTATATAGAAAAACGGGACCGTGGGTGCCGCCTTTTCCACATCACTGGTCCGCGTCAGTAGTGCAAAGGCCGCATCTGCAATGCCACCTTTGTGGCGCATTTTGAAAATAATTTTCTCCTTAATCATTTTTGGATTTTTTTTAAAAATGCATAAAAACTCATATATATATATATATATATAATAAGCTATAAATAATTAATAATAATTATTGAAGTATGTAATGATGATTAATATATTATTAATTTTAATTTTTCATTTCACACTGTTAACAACAATTAATAAAAAATAATACTAATGATTTAGTATGTTCCATTTGATTAAATAATTGATGATACAAAATAGGATGGTGCGGGACTGGGAGGGCTTCCATGGAGATTCTCTTGTCAGCTAGGGTTCCCCTGCTGTAATGGAAATACCGCACTTCTTGAGATTCAATTGTCTATCTAAAGAATCTACCAAAGCTTTTCTTCAAACTTTTGTGGATGATTTGAAATCATGAGATGAGTTTGTTTCTTTGCAAGCGGATCCATTGCATCACGAACCGAAATTTGCCTGTGAAGGATATTCCTTGGCTTCGCTTAATAATTCCTCCACTAGTAGGATTCTCAACAAAGGCTTGATTGAACTTGTATTTTCTCATCGAGGAGATTATTCAGAGAGGTTATCCTTCTAAAGAAATCCATCATTCCATGGAGTGACTTTCCAAAAGGAGAGAAACCTTGTTGGATGATGGATTTTGTTTGCAGGATCACTCTAATTTAGGGATTCTCACACTGGAGGTCTGTTTATCTTGAAAGAGGATTTTATTTTATTTTATTTTCTCCTTAGATGAGGCTACACTCCGTGCGTGGGTCATTGGATCACTGTTTTTGATGCCTGGAATTCTCTACTTCCATGATTGGTCCCTTGACATCAATTTTTGGGGTACCAAGAACCCTTTTGTGTGGGTATGGATTAAGCATGGCTAAAAATTAATTTTATGGCATCTGCTGATTCTTCATGATATTGCATCAACAATTGAAGTCCCCATTTTCTTGGATAGGGAATCGAACATGTTATTTTGTGGAATTATGCCATAATTATTCTTAAAATGTATTTTATTAGCACCATTATTGACAGGGTATAGCTTACAAACCCTTCTGATGATATTCTGATGAATGTTGAGTATGAGAAACCTCATAAATATTATGTTGTGTGCAATTTTGCTGATCATTTACAAGAGTTTTTTCAATGGAATCTTTCCTGCCACACCTTTGGTTTTAGGGTCATTTGGACAAGGATTTCCATTTCAAAGCTAAAGAGATGGCTTCAAGACAGGAAGGGAAGACACTTGTAGTTAAGGATTAAAATGTTAATCCACATCGATTTGGTAAATCATAGATTGAAACACAATCACAGGAAGATAAGGAGTATTCTTGGATTCAGACTGATAATGATCATGGGCCTTTTATGTAGGCAGAGGTGGGGCACGAGCATCAGCCCATGAGGCTATCCTTCTCATGGACAAACCATACCTAGGAAAATGATATTACTCAACATAAAGTTTCTTTTATAGATACTCTTATTGATGTAAATATTGAAGAGCATGGTGATGAAGGACATTTTGACAGTTAATGCAAAATACAGTCCCAATGTGATGTTGATCATCAGCTATGGCAGGAGCACAACCTGATTTTTTCAAAGAATCTTAAAGGAAAAATGAAATTGGTCTCATTCTTCTCAATGAAATATAGCAATGCTTTGAGTAGAAGAGTGACTAGAAAGGGAAGAGATTTTACGTCTTCCAAGGAGCCTCGATACGAGGCTCTTATGGATCCTGAAATAAGGGGACCCCCCATTTGGGGACTCCCTCCAACTTCTTACAACATGTGGTGTTGTACCTAGGGAGGTTTTCATGGACGTTACTTACCTGAATGAAGGCTCCATGGATCCTCAAGAAACTTTTGGATAGAAATTAAAGAATTTTCCTACTAGGAAGCAGATTTTTTAGGATACTGATGACAATGAGGTACCTTTGACAACCATGTAGTCTGTGGTTGTAGAGAAACATTAGTTGATTTCCAAATCTGGTGTTGGGAAGGATATGATTTCACTGGAAAGTTATATTAACATGTGTCATGTTGTTGTGGAGTATTTTCATCATGTTACAGGAACTTATATCAGTGTGATGGATGTTTCATAGGTCACTATTACCCCTTCACATGCTACTAAAATTAGGGGATCTTCCAGAGTTGATGGAATTAATGTAATTCTGGTGAAGGTTAGCGGGGTATCTTCTCCATAGGTATCAACTGATGAAAACCCAAACAAGGCACAAGTTAAAACTTCAAACCATTTCAATGTGCTTCAATAACCTAATGTTCTTGAATACTTTTATAGATAAGATGTGTTTCAGCATGCTTGTCATGAGATTCAGACCCCCATTAGGGGGGAAATTATCCTAGATGCCCCTCCTGATCCCTCTGAGTGGGAGGAGGTGTGGGAAGATGCTCCTGAAAGTGTATTCATGAAAAAAGAAGGACTCTGATGGACCTTGTAAACATGAGAAGTCTTGAAATAGAGTTTTTCATCCAATAGGCCAAGATTGTGGGTGCGGTTTCATCAATTGGGGGGCTTTACATATTAATGATCGTGATGCTCAAGCCTATATTACCAAAAAGCACGGTCAGTGAATGGTCTATTTATGGTGATTGAAGTTTATCTTTGTCTAACCCCATCCTCTATTTTATTTTTGTTTTAATAAATGGGCTTAAACCTATGATTTTTGAAAAATGAAATAACAAATAATAATAATAATAATCGGTATATAACAACAATGAAGAGTAATTGACTCTAGATAATAATATCAGATAATTGTAGTAGTTATTTTAAAATTATAATAAAATGAAAGAAATAAATTTATATATAATATTAATTAATATAGATATATTGTAAATATAATGATATATTCGGAAAATATCACAAAAATATTAGCTATATTAAAAGTAATTAAGTGTTTTTTTAAAATGGATTTTAAAATAAAACACAAATGAGTTTAGGATTCAAATATTTTTAGTTATCAGATGTGTTGAGGGTTTCTAACACATTTCTTTACAAAGAAATTTTACAATAGTTTTATCATCTACCACTTTCCAAAAAGAACAAACTTAAAATTAACTACAATAATTTAAAAAAACATTATTTACATATATTTGAATTATTCATTATAAATAAATGATTTTTGTAAAAACAATAAATGATTATATCGATATTTTTTTCAAATCCTAATTATTATATTCTCTGACTGTGAATTTTATAAAAATATATTTATGACATTTAATTAGCTGAATAATGTTTCTAAAATTAATTGATCGTTAAAATTAATATAGAAAAATCATTGAAATCCCATATAATTTATGACATGGAGAATATATATAATTAATTTTATTAATTAATTTTCAGCTATGTCTATAATTAGGGTCATCCTATAGTTTTGAGTTTGAATGGGATTCCCTTATCTATGTCGCAAAAATCCACAATTTTGTGGAGTCTGATGACATAGTGGGGGATCTTCATCATGTACAGGAACCTTTGTTGTATACTACTTTGTTTGAGTTTCATTAGGAGGAGGTGCATCCACTACCACTGAGAGGTAAAGATGTGATAATAGACAACATGATATGTATCTCACTGCATAAGTTGAAGGACCTTTCATCCCATAACAAATCCCATAGATATATGATGGTTCAGTCATAATAGGTGATGGAAATGACATCTGATATGAGCTTGGATCTGCTAAACCAAGTGAATACAGTGGATATCTTGATAGAATATGTGGATCCCATTCCTTCCAATACACATCAACTACTAGTTGAAGCATGTATTCTAGATGTGCTTCATATTTCAGTGGAAGAAGATAGGCCACACATGTAACATAATTTGTTCTACATTATGCCCATCGTGGTTCGCCAATATCAACATCTGATGGATGTGGTTACAAGGTCGGAACATATTCCCTCTATGGTGGATGATTTAATTTACTATCATGTACAACTCCAAGTGAAGTAACATGTCTTGTGTTGCATTATAGTACACTACTTGATTAAATATCATCCCCTCCTCTGATTTAGATATCTGGATAATATGATATAGTCGAGTATGTTATAAAAATTTAAAGTTGAACTAACAAAAAGTACACAAAAAATAAATTAATGTAAATTTGTTGACAAAGAAGATCTCATATCACTCTACCATGTCACATTAGTTATAGTATAGATTTTAGTCTATACTATGGTGAATAATCAAGCTAATGTGATAGATAATGTTCCATTATAGGTGTTCCCTTAATTTGAAAAATCACATGTTTGTCCCATATGTTTATATAATATGCATGATTCCACCATTAGATGACATCCTTCTTCCTTGCTAGCTTTAGGTAATGATTCATTGGTAGTTGTCTCATTGTTTGTGAAATGTGTTGAACACATCCAAACTGGCGCATAACTCTATTAGACATGTACCACTTTATAATATGAAATTTTATGAGAGGCACTAACACCCTTGCATCGTCCATACCAGTAGTGATCTATGTAGCAAGCCACTCAAAGAGACCCCGATAAAGCTTCCATGATATCTAACATGATAGATGAGGGTTGTTAAAATATTTTTTTATTTAATTTTAGAGAACTATATTACTTTAAAATTGATTAATCAACATAATATAATATATACATGCATTAGTCTCTAGAAGACTATCGATCATGTGATGATATACTACCAAATTATGTCTCAGTGCCCTGACATGTTTTTGTGTATGAATCCACTTGTAATGTATAATATGACATAAATAATTTGTAATCCAATACAATATAACTCATATTTGAATCATAAAATAGTAAAGATGAGTGATTATACCACCATCCATATGGAGCCTCATAGAAAACATCAATAGGACCCTCTGGACCAACAATAATTGGGGCCAGGGTAGTGATGTACTCCCATTCCCACTTCTAATGCAGGATGAAACATCCCCCAATATCTTGGTAATCTGATTTGTATATAGTTCATAATGATCTATTTTTTAAAACCAAGAATGTAGATTCCCAACTATATCTTCTTTCTTGGTCAAAGTCCCTAGGTATCTCCAAATATATCAAATAGAAATTCAATCTCAAGTGATCAATTCACACTATCCCTCCAATGAGCCGTAAGATCACGTGTGTGATGCATGATAGTCTACTGATCTTCATCATCAGGTAGATGTGTTATGTGCATGTCAATTAATCTCATAATAGATTACTCCCAACATTTTATATGTCATCCTCCTCAATTTCTATTAATATAAATCGATGTACAAGCTCATGCCATCCTCTATTGGGGATATTATAATTACAACACCCTGAATAGGTTGAGCAAGAATAAATGCAACATCCTCCAAGGTTATTGTCATCTATCTCTCTCTCCCTCAAGAATGTTGAATAAATGATTCTGTTAGTATCTCTCGATGAGAAAAATGAGACGATCATCAAAAAAAGTTTAATTAGATACAATGAGCCCATAAAAACCCATATTTCATTAGTATGGGATAATAGCATGTGGTGGTGGATTGTTATGATAGAAGTACATCCTACACATCTAAACCCATTGAACCTCATGACATGATAGCACCTCAAATGAAACATATCTACACTGCTCAAAGAGCAGAGTTTCATCCACCATCTCAATGGATAAAAATTACTAAACTGTAAAGTATAATAGAAAAAATATTAATTTAAATGAAATATAAATATTGGTCCCATATGGTATATATATTTAAAAATAAATTTATTTAAAAAAGTTTAAATATTTATTTGTACAATGGATTTATTTATGTAAATATATGAAAATATGTATATACTTAATAATAAATAACATTAAAATTTTGACAAAGGTAAAATTTAGACACTATTATAAAAATTTTAATATAAGACATGATAATAAATTTATCTTCCACTAAAATATGACAAGAAGATCCTCTCTAACTAGGATGATATTCCCTTAAATATTAAAAAATAAGGCACACTGACAAAAAAAATCTATTTTCGAGACAATCTAGGCCATTTTAGACCTCTAAAAATGCTCAACATGGTCCCACTAAGTCCCTACATCATATCTCTTTTCGCAAGCTTCGATTTGATATATGGTAGATCCTAAATAGACACATTTATCATAAGATATGTTATTTATGAAATTCAAGTCATGTTTTCATCTTATCTTAAATTTTTCTTTAATTTATTAAATTTCTATGTCATCCAATTGTTATTAAATGACTATTACACAATAATAATTTTCAAATTATTAAATAATATTAATTTTTAATTATTTTTCAATACATTTTCACTAAATATCATTTATATTAAGTGATAGTACATATATAGTTTTATATAAATCATATTCAATAAAATATATTATATTTATATCAATATAAAATTATTTATATATTAATATAAGATATATAATGATAAATTTTCATGTAATATACCTTTTATCAACAATAAAGTAGTTTTGATAAAGGTCACCCTTTATTCATGCTAAAAAACATTGATAAATGTGACCATTATCAAGGTTTTTAGCTAGCATTGATATAGACACCCCCCTTATCAGCGATTTTTAACTTTGATAAAGTGTAGTGCTTGATATCACATGATCTAATGTAGTTTTGAAATCATATTTAACAATTTATAAATATGTGTATATAAAATATTTTATATATTGAAGCTTTTATCGGCACTTACATGATGTATATAAATGGAAAATTTAATTAGTGCTAAAAAGCAATGATAAAGGCATCCATTTATTAATGCTAAATAAAGAACTCATAAAGAGAACCTTCTTATTAGTGCATTTTTTAGAATTGATAAAGCATTTAATTTATATGTGCTTTGGTCTATCAAAGATAAAATTTCCCCCTTTATCAATAATTTTTTAGCACCGATAATCTATAGTGTTGAATATAGCGGAATATGTAGTAGTGTGTACTCCATTATTTTAGTGCAATAAATTTTGTCCTGCAAATTTAATTATTTATGGGAAATTTACCACCCCTATACTAAATATCTTTTGTCTATGGAGAATGTTTTGGTGGAATATTGATGAAAAAACCCACAATAAAACCAAGTCCCATACACTCGGTACACAAGGTAAATACATCATCTATGCCCCCCATGCAGATTGTAGGCATTCTGTTCTTGATACCTCACTATTCTTTTTTCTACAATGGATGAAGATAATTAAATTTTTATTTCACTTTTAATATTTTAAAAGGTTATGGAATTAATTTCGATAAAATTTATAATGTTTTGTATTAGAGAAATGTTTTTTAGGAAATAATGAACTCATATTAAAAGAGAACGAAGGTCAGGAAAAACAAGAAAGGACAACCAGCTGGGAAAAAATTCAAAGAGACATGAGGAACATCGTAGTGACTTCTTGTAGAATGATTATGGGCCACCATGTTTCCCACCCTTTTGGTGAAGGAGGAGCAAGCCGAGAATCTGTGATACAACAACTGGATCTTCAAGATAAGTATCCCAAATGGATGGAAACCAACATTTGAGACAGAGATTGCATGAATGACTGAGAGGTATTCGGATTCAAGAACAACGTAATCTCAGCCTTGATCCAAGGAAAATTACATTATAAGGAATATCTCCTACGTTTTTTCAACTATAGGAGGGAAATGATCCCTTGAGAGTGGGCATGCTGGCCACGATGACAATTTTGGTCGAGTCACAAGAAATCACACCAAAACCAATGAGGCCTCTATCCTTGGGAGATGCATCAACGATAATTTTCAAGCCACCATAATGAGGGGGGAACCATGTGACGTGGTCATGTGAGGGAGTGGGGCCTTCAAGTTTTCTCTCAAAGTGTTTCCATGTTGATAACAAGTTGTTTTCATGCATGATCTAGGTGGGTGGTGGGTTGTGGATCTGGTTAAAGATAATGTTGTTCCACTTGTCCCAATAAGATCCATGAAATAGTGTAGATAAATGGATGATCTATGGTTTCTTGGAGAGAATTTAATTCAGTGATAAGAGTGGTGAATATGGAAGACGATCCCAGAGTGTTCTATAGAATGGATAATGGTGCGCCACACTTCCTTGGCTCCATGATAGTGGAAGACCGTTTCTATGGAGGATTTTGTTGTTAACAGGTAGAATGGGTGACTTGGATTATTTGTTGCATGGAGATAGGTAAGGAACTCCAAAGAGGTAAGGATATCAGTGCACGCCTTCCACTATAAGTACCGCTCTTTTGGTGGGATTAGGAATCTCCAAAATAGTTTTCCAGAGAGCGCTATCGTCCATGGTCTATGTGCTAGTATCTAGTTAATAATCTGATTTCACTATAAATGTGTTGGTGGAATCTCTTCTCCAACACATGTGATCTTGGACCATACCTATCACAAACATGATACTCAAGATAATTTTTTTCCATTTCATTGAACCAGGAGGGGAGATTTTCCCTACACCAGCCATTATCGATCTCATTGAATAGAGTGTGATATTTTTCCTCTTCAAGGCATTTAGAGGGTACGATGAGGTGAAACACCACTCCTCATCAGCCAACCACAAATCATTTTATATATTTACAAACACTCCATTTCCAATTATCCAAGAGAGTCCCCTCAGAAGTATCTCGCATGAACACCAAAGGATATGCTAATAGAATATAGGGAATGAGCCAAGTGATGAGCTACAAAACTCAGTATTATGGAAGTATTACATGCTAATGAAATTTGTGTAGAGGGATTCAAGATTATGGATAAATCACCATCCATGTTTGGAAAGGAATATGTTATTTAATAAGAGGATATCCCTAAACCCCATACCCCCATGAAGCTTGGGTTTTCAAAAAATTTCCCAAGAAATCCAATGGGGTTTGTTTTTATTTGTTATTGAGTCCCCAACAAAATTTGGGGAAGTGTGAGTGCAGTTGATCAGTAAAGATTCTTGTAAACATGAATAGGTTCATGAAGGAATGGCCTAAGCAATACATTAAATGATTATTTTTTTCCTTCTTTGGACATTTTTTTGAAGCTCCACCCTTGGATTTTTTTCACTCTTTCAAGGATGTAGGATAAAATTTCCTTTTTTGAGAAACTGGAAATATTAGGAAGCCCAAGGTACTTCTGGTGGTTTTTGACCATTTGAATGTTGGAATCCTTATAGATATTTCTCTTCCTAAAAGAGGGAACTTCTACACTGAAAGAAATTTCAAAATTAAAAAAGTTGATTGGTTTCCCAGATTCATTTTCGTAAAGGAGGATGAGGAGGTGAATGTGATTGTATTCTTCCAAGGTGGCCCTGGAGAAAAGTAGGAATTCCTCAAAAAATAAGCTATGGGTGATTAGGGTACCCTACGATAAGATTTTACTCTATGAACAAAATGGTCATTAGATGGTTTCCCAATCATGTGAGAAAAAACATAAATAAGGATAAAGAGGGAAGGGGAAAGGGGGTCTACCTTCCAAATCCACATGGAGGGGAAGAAACTCCATGAAAGACTACCATTAATACCAATATTGAATGAGGTAGTAGACATGCATTGTTTGATGACATCGACCCATTTAGCAAAAAACACCATCTTTCAAAGAATAAATCATATGAAAGGTCATCCCCATATTTTGAAGGCTTTAGTCATATCCATTTTACAGGCCATGATCCCTCTTTTGGTAGTATTTTGGGTCTTCATGTAGTGGAAGGTTTTCGAAGAGTTAATTGAATTTTCTAAAATTAGCCTTTAGGGGACAAAGGCTCTTTGATTTTCGGAGATAATAGATGAAAGTTAGGCATGTAGACGGTTCACCAAGATTTTGGGGAAAATGTTTTAGATGACATTGCAATGGAAAGTGGGCCTAAAATCAGCCACCTGAGAGGGTTTCTATGTTTTGGGAATGAGGGTGATGAGAGTTTCATTGACAGAGTAGGGGAAAGCGTTTCCATGCCATAATATTTAAATAAATCTAAAATATCAGGGCCAATAATGTGAATGAATTTTCAAAATAATAAGGTGTGGTAACCATCCTTCCCTAGGGCTTTTGTGGAGTGAATTTTCTTATGTAAAAGTAGGGTTTCCTCAATTATGAAATTGATGGGGAGTTTTTTATACATGGTCTTTTTCACCACATACTGGATGCAATAGGAAATCTTATGAGGGATAGAAGGAATAACAGTGGAGTAGAGGTACTGGAAAAAATGAGAATAAGGTCCGGGATATCACCCTCTTTCAAGAGTGGTCTCCCTTCTGACATGTGAACACTATAGATGAAGTTCTTTCATCACCTAACAGATTATTTTTGGTGGAAATATTGAGTATTTGAGTCACCCTTTTTAATGTGTGTTTCACAAGAATGCATGGAACAAAAAATTTATTTTCTTCTGATGATTTTGTTGAGTTCAGATTCAAGGGTTGTCGAAGATGGTTGACGTGAGTCATGTTTTTTAAGCATTATTTCAAGGGAATCGCATCACCGATCTGGTTTGCAGAACTAAATACTGCTCAAATGCTTATGAGAAGACACATTCTAGTGGATCTTGGTGTAGACATTAGCCCCATTTGAGATCCATCCTGATTTGATCATATTTTGAGAGTCTCTTTCTTTCGTCCAGTAGCTCTCAAAAATAAAGGGTCTATCACGTCTTGGGATTCTATGGTTGGAATATAAGTTGATGAGAATCAGGTAGTGGTCTGGCATGGCTTGGGTGAGGTGAGAGGTGTGGGAGTGGTTGGAGGAAGAGAGCCTATCAGAGGTGTCCAATAATCTATTCATGCATTACTCAATTAAGGTGTTCTCCATGAAAGCACGAGAGAAAGTGAAATGGAAACCCACATACCCTAAGTCTGAGTTCCCTATGCATTGAGCATCCTGCAAAAAATAATCTCTCATTTGATTTGATGTTCGACTGTAGCCTCCTGTATTTTCTTTTTTGTAACATGATATCATTAATGTATATTCCCACAAGAATTGTTCCCGGAAGACCGAATCTAATCGTCCATATAAGGTCCTAAGTCTTCTGCTTGTCATTTTGTGTGGGCCACGCATAGAAACCAACAAAGGTCTACATAGGTGCATCAGGATGATGAACTGAGGCTGAAATATGGTTTTGGGAGAAACCTTTGATTTTGATATCCATCTCCCCTCCCATAGGAGGAAAAACTTCCTGCATGGCTGACGCATACGATAGAGAGGTATCCTTTGAACCCCACATTAGAAGTAATTCCACACATGTCCTTACTTTCAGTCATGGTTTTGAACAAAAAACCATGCTAGAGATACTTGTGGTGCATATGCATCAATGAATATGAACTGTACATGGGTTTCCATGACCAGGTTAGTTCCAACACATGATTCTCATTGTTGTAGGTGGGGCTAGGGCAATACGGCCTCCGCCTCTAAAAATTCAGGGAATGATCCATCATCTTCTTCCTTCCATATGTATGGGAGATTCTCACCCCCCCTTCGTGGGTTCTTCAGTGCCTTTTTGGGTCTGTTTTGCTGCTGTAGTGGGGGGGTCAAAGCTCAGGTCTCCTCTGATGATCCTTTTCTAGGATTGATGATTTTTCTCACCAGAAAGCATCAACCCTTGCATGCCCTATCTTGCCTAGGGAATGGGATATCAGAGATCAAGATCTTGAAGCGAGGTTGGGTATGGTGGGTCTAAGCATATACGTTTGGGGTTGGAGTGTGGTTTTTGGAAGTCCTCCAATACACGAGGCGTCCACGCAGGTGAAATTTCACATTCCAAAGGTATGTAATCAAGTATGATAGGGGTGTTTCCTAGGGCCCAGGTGGCAGCATGTGAATCTAGTTTTCCCAACTCCTTTTGTTGGATAGGAACATCAAAGGTATGTGGGAATCACAATGGCGGCCCCATTATGATAGTTCTAAAACAAGAGAAATTCTCATGATTTTAGCATGAAGCCAGTCTATATTACATGAAGATATTTCCTTTATCATTGGCCATCTTTAAGGAACATTATTTCTCCATGTGTCCATAAGAAACAAAATATCCAAAAAAATATATATTAAAAAACCAATACATAATTCCGATTTTTCAAAGGAAAGTAAAGTACCGCTTTATAGGGGGAATTGATATCAACCGAGGCCCTTATCCGAGTGGTGGGTCCCCATAGAATTGATTCTGATATATCCCATTCTAGAAAGCAACTAATGTGGTCACAAATCTCTATCATGATGTGTCATGATATTCCCCATAAGGGGACTCCCATAATCCGTACTAGAATGGTGATTTTTAGAAGTCCATGTTCCTTATATCTTTGCGTTTATTCATATTGTCCATTAGAATCAAATGGTTATCAAATGCCAAAGGTCTTCCTAGGAGAATCCTCTTTTCCTTATCATTGAGAATCCTTTGTTTTTTATTCTCATTAAAGAACTCAATCACCAAGTGCCCATATCCTATCTCACGTTTGGAAACTCCTGCTTCCAAATTCCAGATGGACTACAATATTTTTTTCAGCATATGAAAATTGAATGGCCGATTTGAGATGAATTTTCCAATGGTCAGGAGACTCGTGAGATGAGCCGAGGAGGAAGTTGATCACAGATCAGCCATGATCCATCGATTCAAAGAAATACCAAGGGGACGAGTAGTAGTTAAGATCCAAGTAGGGGAACACAAATCCTAGGAAAACATAGATCCGGGGAAACACAGGTCTAGGGAAAACTCAAACACAAAAACAACACAAAGTTGGAAAAACAGAAAAGCTGAAAAACATAGTCACAATGAAATGGTTATTGAAGAAAATTTTAGTCACAAAAACAGCGCAATGCCAGAAAAACTTAGTCACAACAATCATCAGCCACATAGGACATCAAAAAATCAGAAATGCATATCCGTGGAATCATAAACTGAGACACTTTGACAAGATCCATCAAGGAAACTAGGACACCACGATGTCATATAAAACATGGATTCATCGAGATCTATCGATCCTAGATCAAGATCCTAGGTCAAGATCCATTGATCAATCAATCAAGATCCATCAAGCTGTAAATTTTTCGATCTATCGATCAACATTCAGGATCAAGATCATGTTCATGGTCCAGAAAATCCATCATTGCAAACGCCTTCACGAAGAGGAAACATGGGTAAGGTGTGTTGGGTTTTTGATGGAAAAATACCCCCGTCTTATTTTAGTGGGTGACCGCCTTTGATGACCAGCCGCAGGAGGAGACTTGTTGTAGCAGTTGGTGGTCGCCAATGTTGACAATCCCACATGATCTGGTTGCCACCCAGAGAAAACAAGCATAAATAATATCTATTTTCTCCTCCGCATATCTGGAAAAAAATATGGGGTGGATGTTCCCATCTATGATACTATAGATAAGGGTAATTTGTAATATGTTCTTCATGTTTGAATAATAAAACTTTTCTGCCTTCCCCATGGACGTAGGTCATCCGAACGAACCACGTAAATTATATGTCCATCTATTTGGGTTTGATTTCTAGGTTTTTTATGAGATTATGAGAGGGTGAGCATATCCACCTATACAAAGTGGTATCAGAGGTTTGAGGTTTAATTTCCTGGGAATAAATTTCACTATAATCCGCACCTCTCCACCCACTTTGCTTCTTGTCCAGGCCTCTACAACCCATAGAATATTGATGTCCAAGCCACCTAATGATCTCGTTGTTCATAAATTTGTGCGTACGCTACTGTCCACACTTCTATATGTCCACTTCTATCCATAATCCTTTAAATCCACTAATGTCCTCACATCTGTAACCCTCCGCACATCCCACTGTTCATCTGGTTTGATATCCCTTTGTCCCTCTATTTTTTTTGTTTTTGTTTGAATCAATGGTGGAATATAGAGAAAAAGGGTAGGGTAAGGTGTTGTGTGGGATTAAGAGAAGAAAAAATGATAAAGGGGGAATTTGAGTGGGGGTGGAAGTCAAAAGGCAAAAGGAGGGGGAAATGAAAAATTAAGAGAAAAACCAAAGGGGGGGGGCATGTGGGGTGGCATGGGTGTTGCGAGGGAAATTGAAAAGGTGACATTTTTGTATCCATGTGTGGGAATAATGAGGGCCATATTAAGATCATGGAGCAACAAAAAATTTCATCATCCCGACAAGATTTGTAACTCTTTAGAGAAACAACTCGCTACCCTTCTTGCCCGACCCCCAACATATGACATTCTCTCCAAAATTGCTATTATTCAAAGTGATCTGGATGCAGGTCTATGCATTAAATAACACTTCTGGGCTATGCGCACACGAGAAATCCACATCAAAGAAGGGGATGCAAACACCCGATACTTTCACCAGATGGCTTCTGCCAGGCACCGCAAAAACAACATTTCGGTCCTCACCCACCCTGATGGGGGAACTGTGTCCAACATTGAAGGTATCCATGATATTATTACATGTTATTTCCAAAAAATGTTTCACTGCAGGAGAGTCCATCTTATCGTCCGAGGTTGAATCCTGCATCAAACATGTGATTACCGATGAGATGAACCGCCATCTCACTAAAGACTTCACGGATGATGCGATTCTTCAGGCTCTCAAACAAATCCAATCCACAAAATCCCTCGGTCCTGATGGATTCCATGCTCTTTTTTTAAAGCAATACTGGCAGATTCTTGGCCCTGACATATGTGTGCTAATGAAAGGTATTTGGGATAGGGAAATTAACCTCTTATCTATTAATGAGACAATTATCAACCTCATCCCAAAGATCAAGAAACCCCTTGCGGCCTCAGACTTCAGGCCTATTAGTCTTTGTAATGTTTCCTACTAGATTTTTTTAAAGGACCTGACTAATCGTCTGCACACGTGGTAACCTGAAATTATCTTTGAAAATCAATGTTCTTTTGTAGCAAAGAGGCTTATTACAGATAATGTCATCATGGCCCATGAAGTGTTTCATTCTATGAAAACATGATCTGTTGCGAAAAGATGTATTATGGCCTGGAAACTAGATATGAATAAGGCATATGATTGAGTGGAATGAAACTTTCTCTAGGCTGTCATCACAAAAATGGGGTTCTGCCCCAAATGGACAGATATGATCATGCAATGTGTTTCATCCGTCTCTTTTCAGATTAACATCAATGGTGGACTCACCCAAGGCTTCTCACCCACCTGTGGCCTCTGCCAGGGATATCCCCTTTCCCCCTTTCTCTTCATCCTGGTTGTTGATGTCTTCTCTATCCTCATTTCCTTGGATGCTTCCACAAAAGGGATACATGGGGGAAAGGTTTGTCAGGCCAGCCCACCTGTCTCGCACCTCTTATTTGCCATCCACTGCCATCTATTCTCCAGAGATACTCATAATGAATGCCTCGCTATATGTAAGGTGATCCGCCTTTATGATAGGGCATCTGGAAAATCGTTCAATCTAGCCAAGTCGGAAATCTCTTTCAGTTCTGGCATCCCACCGACCAAGAGAGCAGAGCTTTGTTGTACTGCATACATTAAAATGGATGAAAAACACAAAAAATACCTTTCGATTCCCACTATTGCTGGTCACTCAAAAAAAGAACTCTTCTCATCTACAGTGGATAGAATCGAGAAAAAAATCCAAGGCTGGACTCTGAAAATAGTATCTATAGTGGGTAAGGAAACACTCATCAAAGCCGCTCTTCAGTCCATCCCTAGCTATATTATGTCACTGTTCAAGCTTCTTGGCACACTTGTTGACCATATCCACTCCCGCATTTCTAACTTTTGGTGGGAGTATAATAATGAAAGAATGAAAATTCACTGGATTTCATGGAAGTCACTTTGCACACCCAAAACAGGCATCAGAATGGTATTTTGCGACCTCCGACTCTTTAATGATGCTCTCTTGGCAAAACAGAGCTGGCGCCTCATGATTCATCCATCATCCCTTTTATGCGTGGATTCTTCGTTCAAAATACTTTCCCCACTCAGATTTACATAACTCCTCTCTTGGCCCCGCCCCAAATTTATATGGAGAAGCCTCTAGGGATCACGAAATTTACTTAATAAAGGACTGAGATGGAGGGTCGGAGATGATACAGAATTAATATTTGGACCGATCCCTTGCTGATTGATAAATATGGCTTGTATGCTACCTCCCTTTCCATACCTGGCTATGAGAACGCCACTATTTACTGCTTGTTTGATGATCATGGTTCATGGTGGTGTATGGATAAAATCAACTCATGGTTCAATGAAAAGGATAGAAAGAACATACTTAGCATCCCTTGTGTGAGGGATGTGGGTTCCAACTGTCCCTTTTGGAGAAATGATTTCTATAGATCTTATATGGTGAAGTCAGGGTATAGACTTTCTCTCGATATCCAAATCGAGGAAAGGGGAGGGCAATGGAAAAGCCTTTGGCATCTTAAGGTCCCCTTGAAAATCCGTTTTTTCTGGTGGAAGGCTTTCACGGGTATTCTTCCAACTATGGACTTCCTGGACTTCCAACATGTCACGAATGAAAAGAAATGCCCCATCTGCATGGGTTTTCTCAAATCTCCCATGCATGCGATCACCCAGTGCCTAGGGGTGGAAGAGATATGGACTTTTTGGGGTTCTAATTTGGTGCTTATGCTAGATATGGTGCCAGACCTTCTGACACTACTGAGGTTGTGGCCATCTTCTTTCACTGCGGACAAAGTTGCTTCTTTATGAAACGTGGAATATATCATCTGGGCGCGACACAATGACTTCATCTTTAATCACACAGTAAATCCCCCCAAGTTCTGGATTGAACGAGCTACAACCTGGATTGAGGGGTGGAACTGGGACTCTGACCGTTATGGGCTCTTTGGCACTCACACAGCTGCTTCAAGATGGTACCCTCCCCCGTAATGGATTTTCAACATTAACGTTGATTCATCTCTCACCATTAATGGAATTGTCAAAATTGGACTAGTGGCACGGTATTTTCATAGTCAAATCATTACTACCAAACATGAATCATACCATGCTCTCTGGGAGCCCATTGTCGTTGAAGCCTTCACTGTCCTTGCCGGGATGATGTTCTCAAAAGATCAAGGATGAGAACCTATTCACATCAAATCTAATTACCTCACCATCATCAATGCTATCGATTTTAATGATGGTGGCCTCCATTATATTGGACACATTATCAGCAACAACTAGTCTCTCAGTAAAAGCTTCACAACCTTCTCCTTATACTTCATTAAAAGGGATTGAAACAAAGTACCCATCTCATGGATTCTTGATGCATATCCGACGCGAATCATCTCTAGCTTGATCACATTCCTTCTTGGTTGCATGAATGTGTAACTGCTGACCTTCATTATTAATATATCATCTTCATTTGTCAAAACAAAATTGACGGCCACATTGAAATTTTGAGTGGCATTATTGTTGGTGTTTTTTTAAAATGAAAAAATATATATTTGGGAATAAAATTTGGTATTCATTTGGTATCCGATTTCGAAAATTAAATAGTTGATTTCCACATTTTTGATTATTCTGGATTCATCGATGGTGTCTTTTCTTGGAAATTCTGATCAGTATTTGTGATGGAGGATCCTGAAACCAAAAGTAGTTCAGTACTTCTCTAGGAGACCCAGGAGTCTATTCCAACTACACAAGTTGGCACTAGAAATACTTCCGGACATAGAAGTATGGTGCCCAGTACCAATTTTTAGGTGGAGAAATTCCACAGGAAAAACTTCTTCAGCATGTTGCAATGTGATGTTTTGGATATTCAAACTCAAGAAAAGTTAGATATCACTTTGGAAGAAAAGCCCACCGACATCTCTGATGGTGATTGGAAAAGACTCAATCGTCAAGCCTGTGGTATGATCTATATTTGTTTGGATAATGATCCAAAATATAGTGTGATGAGGAAAACATTAGAAAATATTTTTTGGAGTATTTTGGAGAATAAATATATGTTCAAAAGCATTGAAAATTGGTTGTACATGAAAAAGAAATTGTTTAGATTTTAGTATAAGAAAAGTATGTCTATGGTTGAGCACCTTGATTCGTTTAATAAAATCCTGGTAGATATGAAATGTTGGGAAGTAATAATTGGAGATGAAGATAAGGCTATATTATTGTTGAACTCTATACCAGAGAGTTTTGATCACCTTACCACAACGTTCATGTATGGTAAGGATGTGGTAAAATTTATTGATGTATCAAATTCCTTAGTTAATAATGACTATAGGAGGAAGAATAAGTTTGAACTTTGGGATTTTTGCATCACAGGCACTGATGACAATTAGAGGAAGGTCATCTGACAGGAAATACAGAAGATTTAGAAGAGATGAATCACGATCGACGTCAAAAGGCGAGTCCATCATTAGACGTCCAGTAAAAGACGAGTGTGCCCACTGTCATGAAAAAGGGACCTAGAAGATGGATTTTCCCAAAATTGATAAATCGGAGGCAAATTTTGTACAAATAATCGAGTATATTGAAGATACTATCCTCGTTTTCTCAATAGTCAACCATTCAGGAGGTTGGATCCTTGATTCAGGTAGTCCATTACATATGTGCAAGAATCAAGATTATTTTCAAACCTGGATGAGTCAGATGAAGGTCTGGTGTTTAAGGTCAATAACCACCCTTTCTATATGAGATGTATTGGAATAATATGGTTGAAGATGCATGATGGTACAACTCGACACCCTAAATATGTTAGATATGTACCCGAATTGGAGGATAACCTCATATATCTTGGAGTTTTCGGTAATCTTGGTTACCAGATAACTATTGAAGATGGATTAATGAGAATTATTCATGGTGCATTCCTTGCATTGAAAGGTATTCGAAAATGTACTTTATATTACGTGAATGGTGAGACTCTTACAGGTGGAGTAGTGACCTCAGATAAGAGTATCACCACTAGTAGATCATAAAGGATTATACGAAGACCTTCCAGGTATAGAAAATCATTAGCTATTCTCTTTCTATAGATGAAGATGGGGTTCTGGATAGGTATCAAGATGTTTTGGATAGTAAAGAATTAAACCAGTGGAAGTCTATTATGGAAGAAGATATGAATTCACTACATGAGAATATGATATGGGATCTTGTTCCTCCTATGAAGGACAAGAAGGATTCTACATGGATCAAGTTCAAACATTGTTTGGACATGATCAATATGACTCAAATTTGAGATGCTTACGAGCATCAGGAAGGCAGCAGTCGGTAGAAAGATTTGTTTCAGAAGAGGAAAAAATGTTTTGTTTGAGTGGAAACATGGTGATATTTTTTCATCAAGGTGTAAATCATTGAGTTTTTTATAGAACAATACCACATTTTTTCTATGGTGGGCGACCTTCTTTGATTATTAGCCACTGGAGGAGACTTTCTGTAGCAGTTGGTGGTCACCGATGTTGAAAATACTGTAGGATCTGGTTTCCACCCATATAAAACATACAACAATCATCTCTGTTTTCTCCTCTGCATCTCTGGAAATAAATATGGGGTGGATTTTCCCATCTGTGATATGATAGATAAGGGGAATTTATAATATTTTCTTCCTATTTGAATAAAAAAAGTCACTGCCTTCCCTGTGGACATAGATCATCCGACCGAACCACATAAAGCGTGTGTCCCACTATTTGTGTTTTATTTATTTGTTTTTGTGTGGAATTATGAGAGGGTGAGTGGTTCCACCCATACAGGGTAGATGTTGGATACAATGCAGTCCCCAAAAACACTTTTTCGAAGAGGAGGACATCGAAAACTCAGTCACCTTAAATGCGTTTGAGAAGGCAGGACATCGGCAGAAAGCACCCTTGTTAAGATGAATCTCGGAAAACTCCAAGCCTAGGAAAACATACGAGGAAACACATTCTCAACGGGAGAGAATTATAAAATTTTGGTATTAGAGCAATGTTATATAGATCTACATTGCAATAAAATTACATACACTATATTTTTCATAAAACCCTCTCATATTTCCTTGTTTTTAGATAATTCAATCATTGATTTTCTTCATCCTCATAAATTCAGTTTTGAATACGATAGTATACAAATTTCATTTTCTACTAAAATAAAATAGTTTATAAACCTATTATATTATTTAAATTCTTTTTTGGATGTCAAGGCTTCATGAAAATATCTTAAAAAATATACTACATATTAAATTCATATATTAAATATAAAACCATGATTTTAGAAATTTGGGTTTCATTTAATTAATAAAATAAAAAATAATTCATTTATTATATGGGTTAATGGAATTGAAATTATTATATTGAATAAGGTTTTTAATTACAGAGTTTTAATTATATCCATTCATTTACTACAATTATTTATTTTGATATACAGTTGAATGGATCCATGTAATAAAAAAACATGAACAATTTAACTAGTACACTAATAGGAATCGTAATTCATTAAATATATTTATTACATATCATTAATTTTTTAGTTAAAAAATAATGTAATTATTTATTTTAAAAAAATTTCATGATCATTAAATCATATTTAATAATATATGTACAATCCCCATGTGTATAGCCTAGTGGTTGCGCCCTATGGTGGTATTTTTGGAGGTCTCGGTTTCGAGCCCCCCCACACACAGACAGTTAGGATTTTCCCTTTGTTCCCCCTCCCCTAAATCATATAAAAATAAATAAATATATATATATATATATACATATGTAGAAAATTTACATAATATGTAGGAAATATACTATATTTTATCCACATGATTTTTTCTTATATTTGCAACAAAATCTCATGCAGTTTGGTGTGCCAAAGATAAAATCCAAGATTGATTTTGGGCTTGGTGGAATATAATCAGTCTCCTAGGGGAGTGTAATCCATAGCTATGATTGATTATTTGTAAAAATCCTCAATTACATGGGAGGGAACATTGTAATGAGCAACCTTGAATAGATAAGTAGTCTTTCTTGAAGGAAAGGGAATGGGTTTCCAGATGGCTTTAGCACATTTGATCCAAAACTCAAGAAGGCCAAGAAAGATGTCAAGGACCAAATATCAGTAGGATGTGGTGGTGGATGAGCATTGGTATTGGAGAAACCATTATGGCTATGTGAATACGCAACACTAGAGGAACATGGATAGGGGGGATAACATGATGATTTGGCCACCCAAGGTGCCTCTATCAAGGACCATTATGAAATAAGGGATGTGTTCGATGACATAGTCACTTAATTACCACCCCTAGTGACCCAGGACCCCAACACTACCATAATCAACTACCTATAAGTCTCTAAGAACATATCAACGATGTGTTGCGAGCCACTGTTAAGCAACGACTTTCTATAGGGAACTCCATGAAAGGGAACGAGGAGGACCTTTAGGCCCATTACCTACATAGAGATCCATCGCCCCAACCCTCCATGATCTGTGACCCCTATGAAACAATGGTGTGCTGAGAGCCAATGTTAACCAACTATTCTGTGGGAACTACGAGGACCTTTACGACATTATGAGGATACATTATACAGTATCCACCCTTTTTTTTCCACCCATGGAGAATGATGACACCAACCGAGCCATGATCAATGGCCCGCAAGTCACGAACTATGCAACAATGGTGTGTTGGGGAGAATGTTGAGGTGTGCATCACCCATCTCTCAAAGATTAGAAAAATATAACTATTTTTCAAATTTTATCCCCATGTATCTATCATTTTCAAACTATTTCATCCATTTTCCTCTATCTCATTAATATTTTTAAATAAAAATCTCCCTCTCATTAAATATTCTAAATAAAAAAATCCCGACAGGAAGGAGATGATTAGGGTTTCCAATGAGCATTACATCTCAAGTGTTCATGAAAAATCTCTCCATTGGATCATTACTCTATCATCATAAACCCCCAAAGGATAGAGAGTAGAGGAATAAGTAACTAGATGCAGTGATGGGTGATCCAAGGCAGAGGTGAAACCACTATAGCAGTGGAGGGAGGTAGAGATGGGGTGGATTATTTACAATGCATGTGGGTTTTATGACAAGAAGGGAAACACGTTTGTTGACTACCCACCAGTGGGTATCCCCAGTTTCAACCCTAGGATTCATTCAAATTGGTCTAAGAAGATAATACAATAGAGGCAAACCAAGTACCAACAAATATTTCAGTTTGGAACCAACCTTAGGGTGAGCGGGCAATATGAACACTCTATGATTTGGGCACTAAAGGTGCCTCAATTGAGGTTCTTTACATGCCATCATGGATGTGTACATAGTTCCAACATTTCCAGCCCAAGTGAGATAGGACCCCACCACCACCATAATCAACCACCTTCAAGTCTCCAAAGATGATGTGGTGGTGTG
Organism: Viscum album; assembly: GCA_963277665.1. Taxonomy (NCBI): domain Eukaryota; kingdom Viridiplantae; phylum Streptophyta; class Magnoliopsida; order Santalales; family Viscaceae; genus Viscum; species Viscum album. The sequence continues at coordinate 47,754,635 of OY728162.1, forward strand.
CTGGGTTGGAGGGAAATCCATGAAAGGTGGATGCATTGGATTATAAGGGTCCTTCATTGTCTCTCTTGGATAGACAGTACCCCACCCACTCTGTTATCAATTAACCAAATGATGAGAACTATAGAAAGACAGTGTGATGGGATACATTTTTAGCCAATGGTGCTACGAGATGGAACTTCATGATTGGCCATCGGGAGGACCTTTACACTATTAATGAGGATTAATTTTGACATATACACCCATCGTTTCCATGCCTGGGGAGATAAGACCCCACCCTAGCCATGATCAAAGACCAATATGTCGCAAAGTATGCAATAAGGGTATTCTTAGAGACACTTTTAATCAATAGGAGTAGAAGAAAGAGCAAGTTTGGGCCCCACATTGGGTGTTTAATGTGTTTTTTTAATTTTTTAGGGGATAGGGTCCCCGAATTTTTTATAAAGGGGACTCAAGATGTGTGAACCCCATTCACATTTTTTCTGATCTGAGGAAGATGTGTGAACGGGGTTCACACATCTCTCTCTAATGACAAAGAAGCGTGAACTATGATCACGCATCTTCCCAACCAATTTCTATAAAAGGATCCCCCTAAATCTCATTTTTCTCCTCTGAATTATGTTGTCAAGCCCTGCATAAGTTATTTCTCAACATATATTTTGTGATTTTAATAAGGAAAAAATTTTATTTAAAATTATAATTGATTAATTATATTTAATAATTTTGTTGAATGATTTTATTATTTAATAAGTGATGTGTATAAATTAGTGTTTGTGTGTATGATTTATTTATTTAATATGTATTGATGCATGTATTAATGTATAAACTAGTGTATTTTGTATGATTTAATTTTTGAATGAGTTTCTTTTGTTTTATGATATAATTCATATGTAATATTTAAGAAATTTAAATATGTTGTGTCTAAAATGTAATTTACATTTAGGGAAATATAATTGTATTAAAAATGTATATATTTATAATTTTAACTGTGAGTTGAATATATTTATATGTATATAAAATATGTTATTTTTAATGATATATTAATTTAAATTATAATATTCTATACATTAGTGAAATAAAATTATTTTTAAAAATGTATATATTTTTACTTTAAATGGCGAGTTGAATATATTCATATGTACATAAAATATTTTATATTTAAATTAATATAAATTTAAATTATAATATTATAAACACTAGATATATTATTTATTAAAAATGTATTAGGTATATTAAGTATCATATTTAATTTTATTAAAAAAATGAAAATTCATTTTGTTAATGGCATAATATTTTTTTCTATAAATAATAATTTTAAATTATATTAAGTGTAAATAATTATTATTTTTAGTAATAAAGTATGAAATATAATTAATTATTTATTTATTTGAAATTAGAAAAATGACAAATATATATATATATATATATATATGTAATTTTGTTAAATAAAAAATAAAAAAAGTTTATATTATTTTAATGGATTTCATGTAAATGTAAGTTATATTACATTTATTTAATACTAATAATAATTTTAACCAATAAATTTAAATTATATTAACTATAAAAAAATATTCTTTCAAGTAAAAAGTTATAAAATATATTTACTTATATTTTTTAAAGTAGTGGAATGACAAAAAAAAATATTATATATATATATTCCATTTTATAAAATTGAATATTTGTGAAGAATAGTTTGTTATGAATATAGATTTGAAAAACCGCAATATGAGATATATAGAATTAGAAGTTCATTTTGAAAATTTTGTGAAAATACATATTCAGACTTTATGAAATAAGGATATATTTTCTACTTGTACACAATCTGCACTGGTTGATTTTAGGGTTAAAATACCTCCATAATGTGATAAAATTATGGACATTATGAAAAATATTGATTTGATATTCGTCTAAAATAAGAAACAATCCTTAAGATGGTTAAGATTACATTATACATGAAGGCTAATAAGGTAAAAAACTCCACAAAAATCAGAATTTAATATGAAGAGATCTCTTCTAAACCAATATAAATCTGAACAGATGTTCAAATGTTCAGATGTGAAATCATGAATACTAGAGGAATTGGACTAACTTCATCAAGCAAGAAACTTAACATTACTATTCACATTAAAAATTAAGGAAGTTTCACCATATTTCTTTAATCGTTGTTTATTTTATCTATTCTTATGATGTATAGAATTTATAGATAACCACGTTCTCAGGGGGAGAGCATGAGAAGCAGTGAGTGCTATCAATTATTGATCACAAATGTGAAGAAGTTATCATCCTTGAATGATTCCTCAATTGGTTTTCAAATAAAAATAATAATGAGGGTCATCATTGATGAATTTTAAGAATGTGTTTGCATATCCATGAAAATAAGTATAAAGAAGATATCATGATTATTTTACCATATTTATGGTATATTGAAGAATAAGTATTGAAGGAGATCATCGTTGGTGAATTTATATATGTTTTTAAATCTGGACAGTCATAAGTCAATGATGAATTCAGGTATATTTTTCATATTAGAACGTCTTGAAAACCATTATTGAAGAGATCCAGCATTATAAAGAGGTTTATAACCATTTAAATTGATGGGGAGGTAAATGCAGAAATATGAAGTTACTGGTAGAATTAGTATATCAATTAGAATCAAATCCAATTACTGCAAAACATTCATGAAGATCATGTTATTGAAGGATGTATATTTTTATAAATCTCTCTTCCTTTGTAAAAAAAGGTAAAATCAATAGAATTGGATTACAATTGAATTAATCAATGACATAAGAAAATTTGAATTATGGATGCACTCAAGGGATGTTTATCCTTCTTATTGCACATTAATTTTGTTAATCTATTAGTTAAAGTGAGTGCATGAGGTTTAAATTTATTGTTCTAATAAAAGTTTCATATCCATTTTAACATCCTAATCCTAAAATATTTTTAGATTACCCTTCATGATAAGTACATGAGTTCTCATTTCATATGGTATCATGATCAGTTGGTAGAGGACAACATTGTTTCCCAAATCAAATCATTTTTTACACTGAATATAGCTCATGTAGACTTAGAATTAATAAATGTATGACATATTTCTTATGTGTAAACATATATAATTTTCCATTTAAATTTTTAATTCATGTTAATAAATGAGAGAATAAGTGGAATGAATTTGGTAATGTAAAGTGTAGATATTAATATAATGACATATTCAACTGGAATTTTTTTTGGATGTATTGCTCTGCTGCAAAAATTGATGAACAAACAGTACTAGTGATTGACCAGTGCACCAGGAATCAGACCTGTTGATCAAAATTTCCATGAACACCATTATTAATATTTTTTATTTTTTATTAATATTTATTTATATTTATTTATATTTTATTCATATTAATGATTTTTTAATTAATATCTATTTATTTTAAATTAGTATTTAGTACTATTGATTATTTTTTTGAATAAAAATTCAAAAGGAAGTGTGAACCCCGTTCAAACATCCTGGCGAGGGAGATGCGTAAATGGGGTTCACACATCTCAAAACCATTTTTAAATATACCCCAAACCCTATCTCCTTTATAAAAAATTTTAAAAACCCCGAAACCCCCCTACATTGATCAAAACTAATAGAATGCATGGAAGGAGAGCAACATACTTTATAATGATCTAGCTCAAAGTACACAGATACACATCCCACTTGATCAATAAAATATCATCCCAAATCCCCAAATGATAGAAATATAAGTACCATGTACCAACACAGTATTGTAGTGGTTTATCGAGGGGTCGAAGAAGAACTATAAACAACCCAGAGTGGGAGAAGGTGGTGTAGTGGGAGACACTTTTCAATGTGTGCATGTGTCAAATGTTTTTTTATTCATGGCCAATGTTCCCCCCTGATTAATTCAAGGGAGGTGATCATGGATAGAATATGTGGTGGGTGGAAAACCCCGCTAACCAATCTATGGGGGAAGATCTGAATGGGAGAGGTAGCCTATAAAAAGAGACTTGTCCCCAACGATTTTCTCATCACCTTCAGCAGAAATCTCAACCATCGGCATTTCATCATTTATATGTTTGGAATTTTGTGAGGAAGATTCCCCACATACTGTAGAGATATATTTGTGAATGTTTTATCCATTTAATATATGGGGAGTGTGTAGGAACCTTTACCCATAGTGATCCATCAAATTTCCTATGATTTTTTATCCATTTCATTTTGTGGATTTTTCCATGTTACAACTGGAATCCATTTATTCATTCATTTTTTACTTTATTTTATCTTTCTATTATCAATTAATTAGTGGACTAATAAATTATGTTACCAACAAGTGGTGTTAGAGGAAGGTTCTTGGCCATTGTTTTTTTACTTTTATAGATACTAATAATTATTGAAAATTTGAGTGTTCTCTATGATTTCTACTCTGGTTTATATTTGTCATCAAAAAATTTATTGAGATTGTTAAATACACCATTTTCAAACATAAGAGGTTCTATACTAACAACATTTCTAGGTGGTGGAAAAAATCATTAATGATAAATTAAATGAGAATTATTTTTCATTACGGAAAATAATGATGCATGTAGAATTGTAGAAGGATAATTGCGTACTATCAATTAGAAAAAGATCAAAGGGTGTGATGGAGGATAAATAGTACAAAATGGACCATAATTATATTACTGACATCCATTTGGCTTTGGTAGATAGATTCCTATAAAGCATTGTAGAGAAAAATATCGTGAAAGAAATAGGAGATACTCTGACAAAGCTATACGAGGCCAGGTCACTGTGAAAAAAGTATTCTGAAGATAAAATTGTACACTCTTCAAATGGTGGAGTCATCATCAGTGGCCGACCACATCATCACCCATAATAACATGTTCTCTTAGCACACATCATTGGGTTATAAAACATTGGATACTTAATGTGAAGAGATTTTACTACATAGTTTTCCAGATTCTTATGAACAACTCATTATCAACCACACCAACAATATCCCGAGAGATATACTTATCTTAAATGATGTTACAACTATGGTTGTTGAAGAATAAAATTAACTCAAGATCAAGAATGATAGACACCCAAATTTTCACCAAATAGAGGCTCTGTCAATAGACAGAGGAAGGATGATGGAGAATGGTTCTATTGGGATCTAAAAATCATGTTAGGTCCAAATCAACCAGTAAGAAAAATAATGCCACATGTTACAACTATGGAACGAATGGAAACATAAAGAAGGTTTTTTGAAATAAGAAGAGTAGTGAAAGGAGATATCATGGAAATGTGGTGAGTATTTTTGGGAATGTAGATATAATTTTCAGTGAAGAAACGATGACTATTAGAAGCAGGTAGTCTCTCAATGATTCATGGATAATTGACTACAATGAAACATGGAACATGAAATATTGATCAGAATAGTTTGATCGGTATAAAATTATTTTTTAAGGACTTGAGAACATGGGTAACGATCATACCATTAATTTTTTTGGATTCAGAACCCTCAAACTGAAGATGCATGATGCTATTGTAAAAACCTTCCAAGGAGTATGACATGTGAAGGGCCTAAAGAAGAACATATTTTCTTCAGGAAAATTTGATGATATCAGATTCAAGACTCATGATGAGAATGTAGTGATGCGAATTTTGGAGGGTTATCTCATAGTGATGAAGTAAGAGAAGATCTCAAACAACCGATACATGTTTATGGGACATACAAGAAGATGGATATATTTTTCACATAAACTACCTCGATGAAAGATTTGATGATGTTATGGAATCATAAGCTTAGCCTTATGCCAGAATGAGGCCTACTGATTTTTGCTGATAATAAACGTATGCATGGGATTACGAAGTTATCCTTACCATTTTGTGATAATTGTGTTTTGATCAAGAAATATAGTTACAATTTTGGGACATCAATAACCCAAATCAAAGATATAATAGATATGATCCATTCTGACCTTCAGAAATCACTAGTTATATCATTGGGAAGAGCAATGTACATTGTATCATTCAATGATGATTATTCCTAGGGACTTTTGGGGGTACAAAACCAAAAGTAAAGTGGATTTTTTTTAAGTCTTCAAAACATTTAAAGAGAATATGGAGATTGAATCTAAAAATAAAATGGGGTTTTAAAGACTAAAAATGTTGTAGAATATACAAGAGACGATTTTGATACTTTTTTCTATAGGGAGGAATCAAGAAATAGTTCATGGTGGTGTAAACTCCTTAGCAAAACTGATAGGTAGAGAGGATGAAAAAACCTTATTAGATAAAATAAGGGATATTTTGAAGACTATAGGAATTTCAAAAACATTTTGGGCATAAGAAATGAGTACTGCATGTTATGTGATCAACCGATATCCTCTAATGTTGATTTATTTGATGAAACCAATGGAAATATAAACTGGTAACCCCACAAAATATTTTCAGTTATATAATTTTGGAATTCCTATATATGCATATTTTAATGACCAGGAAAGATTGAAGGTGGATTTGTGATCTAGGAAATATATCTTCTTGGCATATGATGATGGTGTGAGTGGGTATTATTTATGTGACCCCACTACTAACAAAATTATCATAGGGAGATATGTAAATTTTATTGAATTCAAGGTGATGATTATAATTGATGGATACAAGGATAAATAGAATACAAAAAGCAAAACATTTGTGGTGGAGGAAAAATATAAGGAAGAACCAGTATCCTATGAGGCATTACCAGAGAACGAAAATCAAGTACTGATTGAGATTGGATCACGACTATCAATTTTGGGGGAAAGGGAACCAATATGGAACTCATGTTATGTAAGTGAAATAAATACAATGCACTTCTTATTGACGGAGGATGGAGATCCATATCCTTTTTAGAGGAAACTAAGAGTTCAGATGTATCCGCATAGATAATGGTGATACAAGAGTAACTTGAAGCCCTGAATAAGATAAAGACTTGGTACCTTGTTCCATTACCTCATGGAAGGAATACTATAAGAAAAATTGCATCTTTAAGAACAATCAGGATGAAAAGGAACAAATTCAATAATATCACACAATATGGGTGGTCAAAAGATATGCTCATAAGGAAGATATTTATTTCAATGAAATATTTTATCATGTTGTTAGATTGATGATTGCTTGGGTAGTTATAGAGATGTGTGAAAAACAAAACTTTCACTTAGAGTATCTAGATATGAATAATTATTATCTACATATTGATATTGATAAAGAGATCCACATTCTCTAATACGAATTCTTTAGAGATGAAATAAAGTAAAACATTCTTTTTAGGTTGAACAAATCTTTATATGTTCTCAATAAGGCATCAATGTGTTGTTATAAGAAATTTTATTCCTCTATCCTGAGTCTTGGAAACAAAAAATTTCATTCAGATCCTTACACATATTTTAGGGGTTCAGATGGTAATGATTTCATCATTCTTTTGTTGTATGTTGATGAAATGTTGGATGTAGGCCCAACATTGATTAGATCCAAGAGAAGAAGGAATAGATGTCCAGGGAGTTAGATATGAAGGATTTGGGACCAAAAAATAAGATTTTGGGGATGAAGATTTACTAAGATATACATAATTGTAATATTTGAATATCATAGAAGAATTACATACAAAAATTCTCAAAATGATTAACCATGAAAGAATATAACAAAAACTCTATACCTCTTCCTATTAATTTTAATTTATCCTCTGTGATGAGTACTATAAGTGAAATAGAGAGGGTAGGGATGTCTCAAGTACCGTATGCATAAGCAGTGGGGAGTCTGATGTTCACTATGGTTTGTACAAGACGAAACATGACACATGTAGTGGGAAAAGTTAGTCCGTACATAAAAAATATAAAGTAGGAACTTTGGAACATAGTTAATAGGTTCTTGGGATACATTAACGAGACCTCAGATAGTGCATTAAGACATGGGGGATCAGATTATTCTATCAGAGGATATGTTGATTTAGATTTTTCATGTGATTTTGATAGGAATAAATACACAACTCGTTATATATTTACTCTTAGAGGAGGATATGTGAACTAGATTTAAAATTTATATTTAGTTTTGGATTCATCCATGATAGATTTAGAGTACATGGAAGATACATTGGCTTGAAAAGTGGTTATTTGGATAAGAAGGTTGTTGGAGGATCTTGACTACAGACATGAGAAGATTCCATTGTGTTGTGATAATCATAGAACCTTGAACATTGCAATGAATCAATATTTTCATTCCATGATGAAGCAAATTTGGGTATGGTTTCACTTTTTTCAAGATGTAGAGGATGAAGGAATAATGGGCATGCATAAAATTCATACCGAAGAAAATCCAAATAAATTTAGGATGAATGAGATTGACTCTGATAAGTCCAGACAATGCAGGTCCTCAAGTGGCCTTGAAGAGACATGAGTAGCATGGTTTTGAAACATAAAGGAGTTTTGGAGATATGTTAGAAGTTTTTTTATTCATGATCGATGCCTCCTCTTATTCTCTCAAGGTAGGAGAACATGGCTAGCATGTGTGGTGAGTAAAAAAACCCACCAACCATATAGTAGAAGAAGATTAGAAGGGTGAGATGTAGCCTATATAATGGGACTTCCCCCAATGGTTTTCTCATCAACTTCACCAGTAATATCCATCACCAATTGTTCTTCATTTATATGTATAGTATTTTGTGATTTAGTTTTCCCACATATTCAAGGGAGATATTTATAATATTTTTATCCTTATAATAGTGAGATAGTGTGAACCCAATTATATCCATAGTGATCCTTCTATTTACTTATGGTTTTCACCCATTTAAATTTGGTGGGTTTTACACATTACATAGGGTGTAAAATTACTTCCATTTTTTTCACATTATTTTATCTCACTATCATCACTGCACCAGTGGACTAATAATTTGTGGCCTAAACTACGAGTTGTACTAAAGGAATGGAAACATGGTTGTCAAGTACTGACCGATGGGTATCCCGAGTATAAACCAGGGTATTCATTCAAATTAACCAAAGTATATATTCTAATATGGTGGGATGGGGCCTAGGGGGGATAATGATAAGTGTAAAAATATTTTTGTACATCTTGTGATATAGGTCCTTTGTTACCTCTCAAGGAGAGCCAGAAACCTAGACCCTCCATGATCAACTACCCACAAGTCATTAATTATGAAATGATGTTTCCAATGAGATTTTCAACTCAATGTAAACACATAACATTTAATTTTGAACCCCAAAAGGATAGGAATATGAGGACCAAGTTCCAACATGTTTTAGTGGTGGTTATCTAGTGCTGTAGAACAATAACATGGACAACCTTTAGTGGGATAAGGTGGAAAACGGAGAGACCCTTTGGAACTCATGGGGGGGGGGGGGGGTTACACTCTAAGAATGGAAACCTAGTTTTTGAGTATCAAATAATGCATATCCTGAGTATAAATCGAGTGATTCATTCATATTAATCCAAGAAGATACATCAACATGGTGGTATGGGGCGTAAAGGGGAGAACAATAAGCAATAAAATATTGTTGGATGTATGTCATACCTAAATGTGGTCTAGTGTAATCTCATTTTAGGTATGGGTATTAATAGAATAGTTAATTGAATATATTTCAGAATTTGATTTTCATAATTTTCACATATATCTATATCTTTAAGGTCCAAATATCTTCACTCTACCCATCACTAATCTTCAATGTATTGTTGAAATTATTATTAATGTAATTTTTTTTAATCATATAAGTTTATATGTTTAATAGTTTATGTTTATTAAATTTTTTAATCAAAACAGTATTTTATAGTAATATTTCAAATATAATAACAATGATCAACTAAATAATAATTTTTAAATAGTAATTAATATTAATAGAAATAAATAGTAATTATAAATATTTGTTATCAGGTAGTAACTTCTAATAGTAATAATTATTCATTTCTAAAAACATGAATATATTAATTTTAGATATATTTGTTCTTAAATAGTAATATTTATTATAATTTTAATTTTAATTTTTATTAGTTATTAATATTATGTAATAATCAGTTATAATTATTATTAATAAGTAATAATTATCAATAATTATAAATAAAAAATAATTATTAAAAATAATAATAAGTTATAAAATACTATTGTTAATAATTAATATTAATTTATAAATAAGTAATGAAAATAAGAAAATAGTAAATTTTAATTATTTATAAGTTTGTAATAGTTAGTAATAGTAAATAATAATAGATTATAATTAGTTTAAAATTCTATTGTATGTATATAATGCCAAATAATTAGTTATAAAAATTAAATAATAATAAGAATAATAATAATTACTATTATGTAATTTTGATTAATATATTAATAATTTTAATTTTCATTACTTTTTATGAATAATAATTAATAATTAATAATACTTATAATAAGTTTTTACATTACAACAATGAAGAATATTTGACAGCAAATAATAATGTCGAATTAATGTAATAATTTTGTTGAAATTATAATGAAAATGAAACATAAAAATGTAAACATAATATTAAGTGGTATTGATATAACTTAAATATAAAGGTATATTAGATATATATAACAAAATTACATTCTATACATAATGTTACTAAGAGTTTTTTCAAATGGATTTTATTAAAACACAAATTAGTTTAGGTTTTAAAAAATTTCATTTATCTGATGCGTTGATGACTTCAAAAAATTTCATCACAAAGAAATGATGAATGTGCTAAAGCATCAAACACTTTTCAAAAAATATCTAATTCAAGAATAGATATAGTAATTTAATAAAAGAATTTTATTTACGTATATTTGATCATTTTTTATAAATAAATGACTTTTTTTAGAAAATTATATGGTTATATATTTAAAATTTAAGAAATATTATAATTTTAATATTCTATAGAAGTGAAATTTCTTAAAATATATTTATGAAATTTAACTAGTCAAATAATGTTTCTAAAATAATTGGATCATTTAAATTAATATTGTAAAATCATTGAAATTTTAAATAATTTATGTCATGGATAACATATGAAATTGATAAGTATAGTTAATTTTCATCTGTGTCAAAAATGGGGGTTATCCTATAATTTGGAGTGTGAATAAGATGTCCATATTGAACTCATCAACCACCAAAATGAGGTGGAGTCTAATAACATGGAGGGGTATATTCCTCACATAAAAGAACCTCGATTGTCTGCAACTTTATTTGATATTTTCCGGGAGGAGGTGCAACTGCAACCTCTTGGATATTGAGATCTAATAACGACCAACTAGATATTTATAATACTGCATAATTGGAAGAAACTCTCATCCCATAATAAATCCCCTAGATTCATGAAGGTTCAGTCATAAAAGGTGATGGAAATTACATCTATTAGGTGCTCAGATATGATACATCAAATAAATATCATGGATATCCTGATAAATGATGTGGATCTCCTGCATGCTAGTACACATCAACAACCTGATGAGGCATGTATTCTAAAATAGAATTATATTACAGTGGAATAGGTGAGACCAAAGGTGCCACTATATGTTGTCCACATTATCATCATCGTGGACCATCCACATCAGCATCTTCTAGGAGAGGTTTCTGAGTAGGATCATCTTCCCTATCTAGTGTATGATTGTATATACTATCATGCACAATAACATGCGATAGTTATATTTCTTGTGTTTCAGCATGGTATGATTCCTGATTGAATATCATTCCCCCTATAGTTTAGATATCTTGATAATATGATGTAGTTAAGTATGTTATTAAAAAATTTATGTTGAACTAGAAAAACTATACAATAGACAAGATAATGTAAATTTGTTACCTTAAAAATACCAGATCCCTCCACCATGTCACATAATTTATAGGACAGATTTTAGTCTATTACATGGTGAATACTGAAGCTTCTATTGTAGATAGATTTGTATTGTAGGTTTTCTCTTAATACAAAGAATCACATGTTTATCCTATATGTTGATATAATATGCATGATACCACCTTCAATTGACATCCTTCTTCCTTGTTAGCTTCAGGGAATGATGAATCGATATCTATTTCAATGTTTTCGAATACTTTTAATGCATCTAAACTAACACATAACTCTATCAGGATGGTGCCACTCAATAATATGGAAGTGATTGAGAGGAGATTCAACCCTCATATCATCTATCTCTATAATAGAGTATGTAGAAAGCTAGTCAAAGCGACCCCAATATAGCTTCCATGATATCTAAAATGATATATGAGTGTTGTTAAAATATTTATATTTTTTAATTATAGAAAACTATAATATTAAAAAATGGATTAGTCAATATAATACATACATTAGTAGGTAAAGTATTATCAATCATGAGATGATATGCTACCCAATCATGTCATAGAACCCAGACATACTGGTATGTATGAATCCAATTGTAAAATAAAATATGAAATGTCATAAATAAGCTATAATTAAATATAATATAACTAAAATTTTCATCAGAAATGTAACATCTCAGGTTTTGACTTGTAATACATTGGAATATTTTAAGAAATATTTTTAGAGCTAATCACTAAGACAACATGAGATTTTGATGCCCAGTGAGCCTCAATATTGATTTAATAAAAATATAAAACATATTATATCACCCACACATAGTTTTCCAAAAATAAAGGAATAAATCGCAAAATAAGTGTCTTACGGGAAATATGATATTGTTCTTGACTCTTGAATGAGGGACTTACACTATACGTGGCATAATATTTATCTATTGAGGGGTGGATGGGTTTTGTGCGGTCATGGGAGAAATATTAAATGATAGATAAAATAACTAATTTAGTATTTTTTTTATTTTTCATGACATAGTTCCCTTTATATAATCCTGGTTAAAGACAAATAATAGGGTCAACAAAATAATCCTAAGGATTAGGAAGATAGAATGGTGGAGCATTGGAAGACATCAGGATTGTGGATCAACGATCGTGGTACCACAAGGATTACCTACGACAACAATGTTTTTAGATATTTCTAATGATGAAAACATATAAATGTTATTCATTGGAAGGAGATCTAAATTATTGGTAGGATATTGATTTCTTTTTGTATTTATCAGGATTTTTTATCCCTTGATTATGGTGATTTAGTTTTTATAATAGTTTGACTTCTGTGTTGATCGTGTTGTGGAAGTATGGTTTTATCTTCTTAGAAATAAGAATTTGATATTAATTTGATTATTTCATCTTTCTTCATCACCCTACTATAATGAATCGATTCCAACCTATATAATGAATAAGGTTCATTTATAACATTTATTAATTGTGGTTTTCTCTCCCCTTTCTATGTGTGATCATCGTCAATGTTTTACTTTGTCGATGGTTAAATTATCACCCAATGAGGGATCATTACACAATAGATATCTAGAAAAAAATCTTCAATATGAATTTGAGATAGATATCGATGATACAGTTGTGGTGTGTGATGAAAGGGAATGATAGAATTCATATTTATAGATCCTTGTTTATGTTTTGGTGTGTGTCAATAGAATTGTTCAATGAGGATCATTTCCTGAGAAGAAGATGTGGATGAAAACCAATCACCAACAACATAAATATTGGTCATTCCTAGATCCATAATTTCCATCCACGATTGATGGGTAATAGAATAAGGTAGTAATGGGTATAAATGCATGAGTTCCAGGGATTCTAGAAAAATATTGAATACACGACATGTTTTACTAAGAACACATGTTGTGTAGCCCCCACCCTACACCGATATGGTTTAGACATAGATATAATTATCACACGTCATATGAAACATGTCACACACCATGTGACCTAGTGCTGGAATCATGGAATATATCCTGGAGGGTACACATGCACATATATTACGAGAAACACTTGCACAACCAGAGTGCACAGGCATGACCCAATAATCAGACACGACCAGGAAATAAAGCACGACCATAGTACCTAGGCATGTCCAGATACTCAGACTCAACTAAGTGCATGAAAAAAATTCATAGTACACTAGCATGACCTGAAGTACATGGGCACATCCAAATGTACATAGTCATGGGTAGGCATAACTCTGAGTTGAGGTCCTACCTCTACCCACCATATATCCTTAATGGAAACATCATGAATATAGATGAATACATTTCATGTTATATGGAAAGAAATGATTAGACATGAGGCAGACTAGACATAGCTTGTACACACAATACATGCCATGTACTTTCCCCAGGCCAGTGTGAGGCCCTCATTCTCTTTAGTATATAATTTTATTGGTTGAGTTTGTTCCATTGGACCATCCTAATAAGGGAAGGTGTGAAATTACATCCTTAACATTGGATTTTGACCCATATTTATGGGTTAGTCTTGGATAGATATTCCATGAATCTCACTATGAGGCACTGGGTTGGATCCATATCATATCATTTTCCCTATGTGGGATGTACGGAATCTTTGTGACCAACCTATGTGAGAGTGTAATCCCCAACATAGCAGGATATTCCAGATTGGATTTTTGGTGTCCCATAAAATCCCTTTGAGTGATCCAATATCTATGTATGGATTTATTCTGAGTTCAATTGAGTAATATTTCTTTGGTGTGGCATGATGAGAATGACCTCTTGGATTATCATCATTAGCGGCAGCATGGATTGTGTTGTGGATTCTTCCAGAAATTCTTTACATGTAGGGTTTAGTTACATGGGTAAAAATTGGTTCATGCATCATAGTGAAATGATTTTTGGTTTCTATGTACTTATTGAGTCATCTCTCTATCTATAATCAATGATCATGGTACATCTTGTATCCTTCCAGTATGTTTCTATGATAAAATCCAATGAGGTTTTTGCAGAAGAATTTAGATTATGGCCTGATGAGGGATGAGTCCTTCATGAAGGGGCCATGTTACGAGGTGGTTTTCTATCCAGATGGACAAAATGTCGTAATTATACCATGTAATCAGTATATTGACCCACCTTTAGTGATTTATGTTGACGAATCATGTTAAACTGAGCCATAGATGGCTCTATTGGTACTGGATAATGATATACAAGGGTCGAGAACATATCATAAGATTTTGCGTCAGAAATCTCTTGGTATCTAGGGTCAGCAAGACCCACTTGTAAAGACCTGGAAATTTCAAGGAAATTATTTTCTTAATTTCTTTGGTATTTTATGAGTGCGCAGTTTCTGACAACAGCTGATTCTGCGGCCCGGTGTGCCCAGAATCAATTTTTGAAGTTTAGCTCAGGTACGTTCAGTGAACGAACAAGCAGGTTTTTCTATCTGTTGAACCAGTGCTCGGAATCAAAATCTGAAGGCACCGATGAAATCGTAGTGGCGGTAATTTCTTAATAGGACCGTTACCAAAGGTGCGTTTTCTTGGGAGGAGTTGTTAAACTTTTTGGGGATTAATAAAGAATTGAATAAAATTTGGGGTACAAATTTTATTCCTAACTTAAGTGGTTTTATCCTAGCAGTGGGAGTTAGGGTGGGACCCACTACTTACTAACTACCCATGAGATGATTAAGGCGAGGTGGGTCCCACATGAGCTCAACCCTTCATTTTCTCTAACTCCTCTAAACTCCCTCTTAAGTTGTTTAACTCATCTTAACTTTGTTAAACATCCCCATAAATTGGTTGACTTCTCATCCCCTCACATTAATTTAATCCCAACACACATTATTTCAATTAATTGAACATCTTTAATTAAATTAATTATCTGTTTTGAATTTTGTAATTTTGAAAAGCATAGCATGAGTTAATAAAATAAGGAGGAACCATATTTTATTATGTTGGCTTGTTGTGTGAGAATTTTTGGGAGAGAAAGCTCTAAGTCCCTTTGAAGAATTTCATTCTCCCGCGAAGAAAGACACCCTTCGACGAAGAACACCATCACCACACGAAGATACAATGTTCCAATATTTCTTCTCTCTGTAGTTAGTGTGAGATGTAATTCCCTTCTTGGACGCACACCAATGCCGTCTTCAAAATCTCACCCCACGACGCCATCTTCCGCATCTCCAGAAAATGTCAATGTTTATCGAGGTAGGGTTTTATTTTATTAGGTATGAATTTATTCCCTTGATTCTTTATTTATAAAATAAAATAACGTGTATTAACTTATTATCATGTTGATCGACGAATGTTTTCCTTGTGGTTTGGGAATAAATTGTTGCGGGAAGTCATAGGGGAGTATCTTAGTCCGGGTTGATTTTAATCTTCTTCATTGATTATATTTGGCTGAATGTTACCAACGTAACAGGAGGAGATCGGACCGCACAAACATGACTGATTTCTCCTCCCTGTTTCCTTGTTGATTTATGTTGACAATCGATGCATAGGCAGCACGGTTCCGTTGCACCGCGTGGGGATGAAGAGAACCGCGGCCGGAGTGGGCCGCGGCGGTGGGGCGCAGTGCCGGCGTGCCGCGCCGGAGAACCCGAGGGGGGCAGCGACTGGGGCGGGCCACGGCGGAGGGGCATGGCGCCGTCGCGCCGCACCTGTCGAGGACGAGCGGCGGCCAAAGGTCGCGGTAGTTCAGCAGCGCCACCTAGAGGCGGGACCCCCACGGGTCCCGCGGTTACAAAATAGGCTGTCCATTTCAGAATCAGGGGGCGGCGCCCCCCCCCCCCCCCCCACCCCCCTCGCACCTCGCTCAGCTGCGAGCCGAGCCGCGGCCGGCTTCTGAGACGGGCCGTAGGTCGTGCGGGCCGGGCCGGGCCACGCCAGCTGTGCCGGGCCACGCTAGCCGGGTCGGGCAGCACCCAATGGGCTGGAACCGGACCTGGGTCAGGTTGACCCAGTTCGGGCCGACCCAAGGGGTATCGGGCCGGGTCTGACCGGGCCCGAACCCGCTATTCTCGCACAGATTCGTTCAAACGCCAATATATTGGGCTACAAACCTCTGATCAAGGCACCGTCAGTTGCGTTGGGATACTTAGATCGAGACGGTCATTTCAGTATATTAAACTCAAGCTTTAGGTAATGTTTGTGTATGGCCGGGTTGGTTCAAATCTGAAACCAACCGGGCCCTCGGAGGAGAAACAGTAATAACATGAGCTCGGGACATCCGATTGATGTGCCGTTAATTTTGTTGGATTCCTCTTGATGAGACTGTTCTTTTGGCATACTTCACCGGAGGTTTTGATGCAGTTGGAGTTTGGCCAGGTTGGATTGTACCCAGAATCCAACCGGGCCCCTAGAAAGGAAAAGCCGATAACTTTCAGACCGGACGTCCGTTTGACGAAACGTCAACGACGTTGGTAATTACGTTGAGAAATGTTCCCTATGAGTATACCCTATCAGTGTTTGGGGTACATTTGAGATACGGTCGGGTTGGTTCGTACACGAAACCAACTAGGCCCCTGGGATGAAAAAGCTAATAACTCACAGACCGGACATCCAATCAACGCGTCGTCTATTGCGTTGAGACCCCTACGACGAGGCAGTCCCTTGTGATACATCCTTATGGGACATTGTGATACTTGGAGTATCGACCAGTAGCTCGTGGATCCGATCCACTCGGAGACGAGCGTGTAGAGTGTA
Source organism: Viscum album (assembly GCA_963277665.1). Lineage (NCBI taxonomy): Eukaryota > Viridiplantae > Streptophyta > Magnoliopsida > Santalales > Viscaceae > Viscum > Viscum album. Next base: position 47,772,165 of record OY728162.1, read on the forward strand.
GAGACCTAGTAGCTATGGACATGACGATGGCTTGACCAATTCGACTTGGAGTGAGTCGACTTGCCCAGTGGACAGAGCGACCGATATTCGGTGGTATACCCACGACGGACGGAGCGCCTGGTAGTTGGAAGCAGACCCATGGTACTCGGCAGAAGGAGAACCTCCGTAGGCTATTTGGGGAACCACTACTATGTTTGGGCGGCAAACCCCTGGAAGGGAGCACTAATGTGTTTGGGTGCGGACCCGCGGTACTCAACAGGAGGAGTACCTCAATAGTCTAAGGTTAGTGAGTAGCGCCTCAGAGTCATGACAAGGCTACTGTACACAATAGAGGAGGATTTCTCCATCATTTTTGGTTTCTGTATCTTTAATGAAAATCCTGGTTTGAGCTGAGTTGTTGACCTTTATCAATTCCTCATAATTGAGATGGGTTAATTGATAACATAGGTATATGTATGGGCATATGCCTATGTATTGGTTATATATTGATTTCATATCTGTGTGATACCTCATGATTGAGATGGGCTGCTTGATAAGTTAGGTATAAGTATGGTCTTATACCTATGTAAGGGTTATCTATTAGATCCTTATTTGTGGTTATCCTTGTTTGATTATTGAGACCTTGATGGTCTTGTGGTCCCTAATGATTATCGTTATACTCACCCCTGCAAGGGCTATGGCCGCACCTCATTGTGTTGGATGTAGATGACGGACATCGCTGACGGGGGACGAGTGTTCGAGGACTGGACGGTCCCCGAAGGTGGACCTCATGATGAGTCAGTATCCGGATGTGGACTTCACGATGAGACGGTACTCGGAGGAGGTTGATGGGAGAGAGCGTTGAGGAGGCTATCTGTAACTACCCTTCAGGTAGGATCTGAGGTGGATGTTCCTGGAGCTGCGTTATCTATACCTACCCTTCAGGTATGATTTGAGGTGGACAAACCAGGAGCTTCTTCTATTCTTATAGCTACTTGTATTTTCTATTGTAATTTTGTTCAGTTGTAGGTGTACTTTTTAGTTGGGTTTGTATTCTGGCCCATTTACTTTTCAGCATTTTCTTTTGTACTTAGTGTTTTAGTTCGACTTGCACTATGGTTGGATGTGTTTGTGTTTTATAAAGGCAATTCCTTCCCAGTTATCGAGATTCACACCTTTGGTTCTAGTCGCTAGCCCCTGGCCTATGGAAGGCGGGCTTGGGGTAGTCACGACACGGGCCCTGAGGACTAGTCGTGACAAATTGGTATCAGAGGAGTCAGTTCTACTACAGAACTTATAACTCTAAAATTTCTTTTCTGTGAGGCAATAGTATTAAGGGTACTAAGTGTGGTTTTTAGTTCAGGGAGTCCAGTGTTGGTGCGGGCGACCATCGTATCCATACACCAGGACCCTGACTTCTGATTTCCGACTCATTGCACGAAAACACTGATTGCGTGTGTGTTTTCAAAAGTTTCTTTAAAAATAGCTCAAACTAGGTCAGCTCACCCGGTATAATTGTTTGACCGTGTCACGTCTGTTTCTTTCAAGATGTCTTGACCTAGTCAGACAGCATGGGTACCGAATGGGGAGCTTAATGATATCCCACAGAGCAGTGAGGACTCATTATAGGGCCCTACACAAGTTGAGACACCAGTAGAGAGTGCACACCACTTGAGCGTGATGCACGAGTTCTAGCGTCAGAGGCCTCCGACGTTTTGAGGCGAGTCATATTTTTAGATAGCTGGGCACTGGTTAGAGTTTGTAGCACGAGCTCTCCACACAGCTGGGACACCCGCACACTTGATAGTGTACCTAGTTGTTAGTCTCTTCCAAGGAGTAGCTGAGTGGTGGTGGAGCCACATGTTCCAGTTTTTCGATGATATTACCTTCACATGGGAAGACATCGAGACCTTCTTCAGGGTGGAGTTTATACCAGTGACTCTACACACTAAACATGCTAAGGAGTTTCTTCCTTTACCGCAGGGTTTACCATCAGAATGCAAGTCATCTGTAGGCAGTAGACGGATGATACAGGGGTCCAAAAGGACCGGACCTTCAGGTGGGAGTCCTCGTGTTATAGATTTGGTAGTGCAAGGAAATCCAAATAGAGATAGCCTTACGAGGAGCAGGATGTGCTATGCATGCGGCAGACAGAGTCACATGGCTCATGACTGCCCGACCCACAACTCAAATGACCAGCAGGCGGTAGATGAGGGACCTCCCTGGCAGAGGAAGAGGTTTGATCGTGATGGACCGCTAGGAGCAGGAGGCAGAGGCAGAGGATCTGGCCGTACAGATGGAGGTGGACGATGCTTCGAGGTGTTTCCACCACCGCCACCCGGAGGACCACCCCGACTGCAGGGAATGGGTGGATATGGGAGATCTCAGCTTCAGGAAGCTGAAGCATATGACTACAGAGCTCCAGAATCATGTTGATATGAGTGGTTCTAGGCATGGAGGCACTTGTTCTTGATGTTTTTAGTTTCCATGTTGTCATTGTAGTAGTGTATGTGTCCTTGTAGTTTGAGCTGCAGTAATAAAAGACACCTTTCTTTGGGATGTTTAATTTCTTTTTCACTCTGTATGGTTAATACTAAGAGGTTTCAGTTTAAAACCGTTGACATGATCCTCACTTTTGAGATTCGTACTTGCGGAGACCCAGTGACCACACACTGCTGCCGACAGTGTGACTCGAAACTTGGAGGCTGGAGTAACAGTTGGATCTCTTGGTAGGAGCGTCGAGGCCTTACGACGTCATCCATGACATGAAATAGTACTGTTCATGTCAGGATTGACTGTATTAGGCCAATAACATGTTTCATCCAAGGGATGAGACCAGATTTATCTTTTCGTCATAGGAGAAATCCTAGCATCTCTTAGGTGGAATGTAGACGAATAAGGGTGGAGATGAGTTCTTACAATTGGCTAGTCTCATCCATTGTTCATTGAGCGAACGGTTTACAACTCTCTCCAACTCAATAGTCTCATGTTTGTCTACTCTTAGAAGGAAATAAACTTGATACAGTGGTGATGGCTTGAATTTCTCCAAGACTATGACTCCGAGATAGTTTATACTCCTGGAGAGGGGGAACGTTGTGGCTGATACTCTCAGCCGGAGAACGAGCACTCAGCTACTTGGAGAGGCAACAAAGCAGCTAGCCACGTTGCAGACATCCTTCGTGGATAGTGATGGGGCAGCCTTCCTACAGTCTCTCACAGTTACTCCTCCACTTCTTCAATGGACAGAGAGGCACAATGTGGGGACGTTGATTGTGAGACGCGATGTGCACAGATATCCACAGGACAGGAACCTGATGGATTTTATGTAGGAGGACGGCACATCATCCTTTTTAGAGGACCATTCAGACACTCAAGGACATGATCCGTGCATGTGTCCTTGACTTTGGTCGCACCTAGGTGGATCACCTATCCTTTTTGGAGTTTGCGTACAACAACAGTTACCACTTCACCATCGGAATGGCACCATTCGAGGCATTGTATGGCCGAACATACAGATCACCTATGTGCTGGACTGACCCTGGGGAGTCAGCATGTGTAGAACCAGAGATGGTTCAGATTATGGTGGAGAAGGTGCAGATCATCCAAGAGAGGATGAAGACTGCACATTGTAGACTAATGTTCTATGCTGATAGGAGACAAGACCACTGTAGTTCGAGGGTGATGACCACGTCTTCAGAAGTGTCTCACCTCGACGGGGTCTATGGAGATTTGGCCAGGGTGGAAAGTTATCTCCGCATTTCAACAGACCTTTCCAGTTCTCCAGTAGTGTAGTCATGGTGGATTACCACCTAGACTTTTCACCTTAGATACACCGGGTGTACGACGTCATCTACGTATCTCGGCTAAGGAGATGTGTGCATGACCTATCCGTCATCATTGACCACGAAGAGCTGGACATTGATGATGTGGAAACATTCATGGGGTTCCAGTAGAGGTTGAGGATCGACATGAGTGGGTCGTATGGGGATGGTCGATTCCTCTTGTGCGCTTTTATTGGCAGCACGAGAACCTCCAGGATAGCACATGGGAGCGGGAAGCTCAGATGCATGCTCAGTACCTTCTTTAGTTTCCCTAGTTGTGTTGTAGCGTTACGGGGACGTAAATACCTAAGGTGGTAGTAATGTAATGATCCGTAAATTTCAAGGTAATTTTATTCTTAATTTCTTAGGAACTTTACGAGTGTGCAGTTTCTGACGACACCTGATTCTGAGGCCCGATGTGCCCAGAATCAATTTCTGAAGTTTAGCTCAGGTACGTTCAGTGAACGAACAAGTGAGTTTTTCTATCTTTTAAACCAGTGATCGGAATCAAAATCCAAGGGCACCGATGAAACCACAGCGGTAGTAATTTCATAAGAGGACCTTTACCAAAGGTGTGTTTTCTCAGGATTAGTTGTTAATTTTTTTGGGGATTAATAAAGAATTGAATAAAATTTATGGTAAAAATTTTATTCCTAACATAAGTGGTTTTATCCTAGGAGTGGGAGTTGGGGTGGGACCCACTACTAACTAACTACCCATGAGAGGATTCAGGTAATGTGGGGCCCACACAATCCCAACCCTTCATATTCCATAACTCCTATAAACTCCCCCTTATGTTGTGTAACTCATCTGAACTTTGTTAAACTTCCCCATAAATTGGGTGACTTCTCCTCTCCTCACATTAATTTAATGCCAACACACATTAATTCAATTAATTGAACATATTTAATTAATTGAATAATGTGTTTTGAATTTTGTAATTTTGAAAAGCTTGGCATGAGTTAATGAAATAAGGAGGAACCTTATTTTATTATGTTGGTTTGTGTGTGAAAATTTTGGGGAGGGAAAGCTCTAAGTCCCTTTGAAGAATTTTATTCTCCCGTGAAGAACGACACCCTTCGACAAGTAACGCCATCACCACCAGAATATATGACGTGACATTCCTTCTTCTCTCTGTAGCTAGTGTGAGAAGCTGTACCATCCTTGGATGCATGCCAATGCCATCTTCGAAACCTCACCCCACGACGCCATCTTCCGCGTCGTCGGAAAACATCAACGTTTATCGAGGTAGGGTTTTTTATTAAGTATGAATTTATTCCCTTGATTCTTTCTTTATAAAAACAAAGAACGTGGATCAATTTATTATCCAGTTGATCCGAGAATGATTTCCTTGTGGGTTGGGAATAAATTGCTCCGGGAAGTCATAGGGAATTATCCTCGTTCGTGTTGAAATTAATCTTTTTGATTGATTATATTTGGCCGAATGTTACCAACGTAATGGGAGGAGATCAGACCGCACAAACACGGCCGATTTCTCCTCCTCGTTTCCTTGTTGATTTACGTTGATGATCGAAGCGAAGGAGGCGCAGTGCCATTGCACCATGTGGGGGTGAAGAGAACCGCGGCCATAGTGGGAAGCGGTGGTGGTGTGCGGCGCCGTCGCGCCATGCCGGAGAACCCGATGGAGGGTGCGACCAGGGCGGGCCACAGAGGAGGTGCGCGGTGCCGTCGCACTACGCCGGTCGGGGAAGATCCACGACATTAGGGCGTAGTGGTTCAGAATGGGGGTGTGGTTTGGGCCGGCCGCTGATGCCACATGTAGGTGGGACCCCCTCGGGTCACGCAGTTACAAAAAGTGACGGACTTAGTGGCCGGTCGTTTCAGAATCAGGGGGGCAGCGCCCCCCCCCCCCCCCCCCTTCTTACCCTGCTCGGCCGCGAGCCGAGCCGCGGCTAGTATCTGAACCCTGCAGCAGGCCGTGTGGGCTGGGCTGTTCTAGTCGGGTGGGGCCACACCCAAATGGGCCAGACTCAGACCAGGGTCGAGTCGACCCGGTCCGGGCCACCCTAGGGGTTATCGGGCTGGGTCGGACCGGGCCCGAACCCCCTATTTTTAGAAAGATTCGTTAAAATGCCCATATCTAGGGCTACAGAGCTCTGATCGATGCACCATCAGTTGTTTTGGGATCCTTGGATCGAGAAGGTCGTTTCAGTATATTACACTCATGATCTTGGTAAAGATTGGGTACGGCCGGGTTGGTTCTAATCGAAAACCAAACGGGCCCTCGGAGTGGAAACGGTAAAAACTTGTGTTCCAGACGTCCGATTGACGTGCTGTCAAATTTGTTGGATTCCTCTTGATGAGATGGTTCTTTTGGAATACTTCACTTGAGGTTTGGATGCAGTTGGGGTTTGGAAAGGCTGGATTGTACCCGAAATCCAACCGGGGCCCTGAAACGGAAAAGACGAGAACTTTCAGACCAGATGTCCGTTTGACGAACCTTCAGAAGTGTTGGTAATCACATTGAGAAATGGTCCCTATGAGTATACCCTATGAGAGTTCGGGGTACAATTGAGTTACGGTCGGATTGGTTCATACATGAAACCAACCGGGCCCTTGGGATGAAAAGGCTAATAACTCTCAGACCAGGCGTCCGATCGATGCGCCGTCTGTTGCGTTGAGACCCCTATGATGAGGCGGTCCCTTGTGATACTTCCTTATGGGAATTTGTGATATTTGGAGTATTGACCAGTAGCTCATGGATTAGATCCTCTCAGAGACAAGTGTGCAGAGTGAGGAGACATAGTAGCTATGGACATGACGACTGCTTGACCGATTCGACTTGGAGTGAGTCGACTAGCCCAGTGGACGGAGCGCCCGGTATTTGCTGGAAAACCCATGACGGACGGAGCGCCTAGTAGTTAGCAGTAGACCCACGGTACTCGGAAGGAGGAGTACCTCTGTAGGCTATTTGGGGAACCACTATTGTGTTTGGGCGGCAGACTCCTGGCGAGGAGCACTACTGTGTTTGGGTGCGGACCCGCGGTACTTGACAAGAGGAGTACCTCGGAAGTCTAAGGTTTTTGAGTAGCGTCTCAGAGTCGTGACATGGCTACTGTACTCGATAGAGGAGGAGTTCTCTAGCAGTTGTGGTTTCAGTATCTTTAATGAAAATCATGGTTAGAGCTGAGGCATTGAACTTTTTTAATTCCTCGTGATTGAAATGGGTTACTTGATAACTTAGGTATATGTATGGCCATATGCCTATATATTGGTTATCCATTGATTTCATATCTTTGTGATACTTCATGATTTATATAAGCTACTTGATAACATAGTTACAAGTATGGGCTTATACCTATGTAAGGGTTATCTATTAGATCATTATTTGTGGTTATCCTTGCTGGATTTAGTTAGACCTTGAGGGTCTCAGAGTCGCTACTGAGTATCGTTATAGTCACCCCTACATGGGCTATGCCCGCACCTCATTGTGTTGGATGTAGATGACAGACAGCGCTGACAGAGGCTGAGTGTTTGAGGACTAGACGGTACCCGGAGGTGGAACTCACGACGAGTCAGTATCTGGAGGTGGACTTCACGACGAGACGGTACTCGGAGGAGGTTGATGGGTGAGATCATTGATGTGGCTATCTGTACCTACCCTTCAGGTAGGATCCGAGGTGGACGATCCAGGAGCTGCATTATCTGTACCTACCCTTCAGGTAGGATTCGAGGTGGATGACCCAGGAGATTCTTCTATTCATCCACCTGCATGTCTTTTCTATTGTACATTCGTTCAGTAATAGCTATAATTTTTAGTTGGGTTTGTATTCTGGCCCATTTACTTTTCAGCACTTTCTTTTGTACATAGTGTTTTACTTCCACTTGCACTCTGGTTGGATGTGTTTGTGTTTTATAAAGGCAATGTCTTTCCAATTATTGGGATTAACTCCTTTGGTGTTAGTCGCCAGCCCCTGGCCTATGGAAGGTGGGCTTGAGGTAGTCATGACACGGGCCTCGAGGACGGGTCGTGACAACACTAGTAGAAATCATTTGATAAAAGTCCAAAAATAGATAGTTTCATTTTTAATGTGGACCTTAGGGATATATCATCACTACAAGGAAGATGTGTTTTTATGAATTGTATGGAAGAGTACATCTCACAAAAGATTTTCCAACCCATCATGTTATATGCAGAGAGACAGTCGATGGACCGCCTAAGCAGAGGCAGTGGTTAGAGTAGAGAGGTACACTACGTGGTGGGAATGATGGTGTATGTAGGAGAAAAATAAGAGGTGGCCAATAATATGATCTGTTTCCACCACCACCACCACCACCAAGTGGTCTATTATAGGTTCATGGAGTTGGTGGGTAAGGATGTAGACAGTCGTAGATTCTGGAGGTTTATGAACCTAAGGCTGTGGAGTGATTTTATCTATGATCTGTGTATTTTATAATTTATCTATAGTATTCATAGAAATATGGGGGAGCCACACAATTTTTGAAACATCTCTTTCTTGAAACCTAAATCTCTTGGGTGGAGTAGCAGGCTCAACCCTTACAGTCATAGAATCTTACTAGAGGAGATTCGACAATCACACATGTTTGTTGATAGTGTGACCTAACTCTTAGATGAGAGATATTTTTATGGGACCTTTTTTGAACCATGATGAGAACTTACATCATCATTATAGGTATAGACTGTATATCTACTATTCATTCACAAATTGACTATTTTAGGGAGGGGATGTAATTTTTTTGTGATGTTGGGAAAATACATTTTGTCATTGGAGATAAGGAGGTCACTTTTGAGAAATACATTCTTATGCATAGAGGGATAAAGATAAATACATAATAGATGGATTGTATCACCATTTGAGTAGTGGATGTTATTTGATTTCAGTTCCTTATAGTAGTGGATGGGTATAGAGATGTCTTTCCTAAGGATGTGACATGATTAACTCCCCACTAAGAGTTATATTTTAGCATATACTTAAACCTTGGAATTACCCTAATATCAATTCCATCATATTATTTGGCTCCTATAGAAATTTTATATATGAAGGTGAAGTTGGAGATCATGGAAATGAAGGGATTTGTCAAACCCTGTGTGTCATCTTGGGAAGTCCTAATGTTTTTCTTTATGATAGAAGACGTGAACTCGAGGTTGTTTATGGATTACAATCACCAGACCCAAGTGACCATAAAGAATAAGTAACCACAAAAAAATATCAAAAAAATCTTCTGCCTATAGAGAAGGGAAATATGGTCCATGATGAATGACCTCAAATCGGGTTAACACCATCCCCATGTTCGGAATGGGGATATACCAAAGATGACATTATAATATTTCTATGATCTTTTATGAGTAATTGGTGACACCATTAAGTATGGATAAATCCCTAGTAGTGTTAATGGGACACATGAACTTGATCATTCATCCTTTATTAGTTCGGTTCACAATATTATTCTTCAATGACAATCTAGTGTACTTGACATTTGAGGAGTATGGGAGACACTTGAGGATGGTCCTAGACATACTCTATGATAACCAAAATTATGTGATTATCTCAAATTAATATTTTTAGAATTAATAGGTCCACTATTTGGGATATTTCATCTCAGTAGAGGGATTAATAGTTTACCTGACAAAGGTTGAGGCATTTTTAGCTAGGGATCCACCTAAGAGCATGATAGAGGTACGAGCTTACATGGGTTGGTAGGATACTACATGGGATTCATGCTATATTTCTAAAACAAATCATCATAATTCAATTATTTGACCAATTAGGTATAACCAATCATATGGACGGAAAGGTTCCATCATGATTTTCTATAGATGAATCATATGTTGGTAGGAACCCTAATCTTGGGACTTCTTTAGGAGGATGTTGAGTTTCTAGTGTAATGTGGTGCCTTATGGATCAGACTTTCATGTGTACTGATGGAGATGTAGGAAGTGATTGAATATGGTTCTACAAAACTAATACTGCATGTGTAGAACTATATGACCCATGATCTAGAGAAGACATCAGTGGTATTTTCACTAAGGAAGTGGGGACACTGCCTTATAGTTGGGGGGTTTATTGTCTATTCTAACCACAAGAGTCTCATGTATATCTGAATTCACAAGGATGCTAACTTGATCCAGAGCAGAGGTATATAATTCCTACAATATTATGACTTATAGATATTATATACTCTCATTAAAGGGAATATAGTGGTAGATTATCTCAATAAGTAATCTTAATCAAAATTATTGATTGAGTTGTCAAATCCATTAGCCTCTTTACAGTTTTCTATAATATATAAGGATAGTTCATTTTATCAACAATTGGTGGTTGATACCCATCCAATTATACAACATATTTGAGAGAGTCATTTATAGATTTTGAAAATGAGATCTTGTGTTCCTAGATGACAATTATACATGTTCCTGATATATATTATGATGGTGGGAAACATTTCATTATCATTTGGGGATTGATGATGACACCATTCATAAAGTGAGTGGATATGTTGAGGAGGTTTCATTAATTCCATTAGATGTAAATCTAGGAGAGATAAGGATGTACTGAGATCCGTTTTCATTGGTTGGGTAGCAGAGGAAGTTTTATAATTTTTTCATGTTAGAATATTGATGTGTCATCTATCAGTAGGTGAAGGATAGAAGAGCTTATTTGAGAATTTGAGATTCATTGTGGTTGAGCGCAATCTAATTACCCCAAGTATATGACTAGGTAGAGTGGACCTTTTATGTTTTGAAGAACATGATTTAGGTTAGAATGATAGTTCTATGAAATAGATTGGTGAAACATCTACCATTGGTGGAGTTTTTCATATCACGTCAGTTACCACTCCACCATCAATGTAACACCATTGAATTCCATGTATGGGAGACCATACAGGTCACCACTATATTATTCATATCTAGTGGTGCATAGTTAATATAGTCATAGAGTTGGTTCTAGTGATGTTAGTGAAGATTTAGATTATCCAGTGGTGGATGGGGACTGCCTAGAGCCAGTAGGGTCTTATATGGACCCTTAGCGGAGGCCTTTGATGTTCTACGAGGGAGGGAATTTTTTTTGAGAGTCTCTCATGTTGTGAGTTAGATAGATTTAGTTGGGGTAGCTAGATATCCCTAGGATTAATATTACCATTTTCTAGATATCCTATTATGTTAATGAGGTGGTCTACCACTTGAACCTACAACTATTGTTTGACTAAGTGCATAATGTACTCCACATGTCATAGATGAGGAGATATGTTCACAACATATTCTATGAATTCAACCCAGGTGAGATGGACATTGAGGATGAAGTTAACTTTTTGAGTTTCCCATTGGTATTGATAACTAATGAGAGAATACCCTTAATGGTAAATTGTTTCCTTCGGTGAGTATCTGGTGTCATCATGAAAGTATTTAGGAGACCACCTGAGTGTGGGAGAACCAGATACATTCCCAACACCCTCTTATTTTTAGAATGATTTTTTATTTTAATTGGATGAAAATCCCAACCATGGGGATAGTGAAATAACCCTATTTTTTCTTTAAAATAATTCATAATATTTTATGAAATATCATGTGAGCCAGGACCTAAGACGATGTAAGATTTTGAGGTCCGGTGAGCCACAATGTTGATATAATAAAAATATTAAATATATAATATCATGTATGAATGGTTTTCCTAAAATAATTGAATAACTCTCAAATAGACACTTGGATGGGAAATCAGAGACTACTATTAAATTCGGAATACTGGTTCTACCCTAGGCACAACATATTCTTTCCATTATCTGGTGGTGGTTTTAATGAGGTCATGGGCGAAATATTAAATGATAATTTAATTAATTAATTAATCAATTAATATTTTATTTACTATGACCAAATTACCTCCATAGATTCCCATTTATTTCCAAATTATATCGTCATCCACATAACCCCATGGATTGAGAAGAGAGTGTAGAGGGGAATTGATAGACATCAAGATCATGGATCAATGTTACTGGTACCATAAGGATCGCTAACAACAATGGAGGTTGTGGATCTCACGAATGAGGAAAATACTGAACTATTTTTCATCAGTTATAGATCCAAATTCTATGTAGAAAACTATTTATGGTGGATTTATCCCTATTTTTTTATCTTAATATTAATGTGAATCAAACCTTTTAACTATTTTATACACAGGTCGATCATGTTGTGGGGGTATAGATTTATCTTCCTAGAAATAGGAATTTGACATTTCATTGATTATTTCCACTTTATTAATTTCCTTTTGATAATTAATTTAGGAGAACCCAAGAGATGTACAAGGATTATTTATCATACTTATGCCTTTTTGTTTTCTCTCCCCATTCTATATGTGAAAAATTTCGGTGTTTTATTTATCCAGTGGTTCAGAAAATATCAATTGAGTAATCATTAAAAAATTGTTATTTGGTGAAACAAATCATAACCCTAGGTTCAATATAGGGATAAATGTTAGGACTATGGTATGTAACAAAATGGGATTGATCAGGTTCTAATTTAGAGATCCCTGTTTTTGGTTTCACATGAAACAACTTCACAATACGATGAGGATCCTCTCTCGAGCTTAGGATGTGGACAAAAACTTTTCATTATTGATGGAAGGATTGTCCAACACCAAATACAACTTTTGTAGGAATTATTAGTGGATTATCAAAGGAGGAAGGTGTGCACATAAATGTGTGATAGTTCCAATGAATCAATAAAAATCCCAAATACACTAGGTATAGTCCTAAGAACACATGTTGTGTATCCCCCATTATGATTATAGGGTTTAAACACATAAATAAATTTCACATTACGTGTGAAACACGTCACACATTTTGTAAACCATTGTTGGTGTCTTGGTGTATATCTTAGAGGGTACATGGGCACAAATACAACCACACACAATGTCATGACCAGAGTACATGGACATGACCCGATACTCAAACATGACCAAGCACGTGCGAACAACCAGAGTACAGAGGCATGGACCGATACTCGTACATGGCTATGTGCATGGGTATGACCATAATATATTGTCACAGTCCAATGTACATGGTGAAAATGTATCCGACCATAGGCTGTGTGGTATGTTGAGTACCATCCTAAACTCCACATGATATATATCCTAAAATGGCATGTCTTGTATGTGGAAAAATATATTTCATGGGAGACATCAAGACAAGAAAATCCAATAAGAAGACCAAAAATATAATTTACACCCAATAAACATCATAAAATTTCTCCAGTTCTGTTTGTGGCCCTCGTTCTTTTTAATGTAGACCAATATTAGTTGAGTGTATCCCCTCACTCCATCCCTATGTGGTTATGTTGTGACATTACACCCTCAATGTAGAATTTTGACCCTCTCTATGTGTGAGTATTAGAAACTTTTTTCAAGAATCTCTATTTGAGTCATGTGGTTGATTCCTCTATAATACCGTTTTCCATAAGTGGGGTTTGCATTATCATAATTACCAACTTACATGGGAATATAACCTCCTACTTAGAGGGTTATTCTAGATTGGGTTTACAAAGTCACCCGTGAGCCCTATGAGTGATACACAATCTATGTATCAATATATTTCGAGTTCTAGTGGCTATTTATTCATTTGAGAGGCATGAAAATCATGGTATCTCAAATGATAATGATCAATGACAACATGGATCATGGAGTGGATTCTCCTGATCGAGCATTACCATGAAGCCTTGAGAAGAATCATGTGACTCTCAGTTTGGTTGAGAGCTCGTGACACTGGGATTATTTAATGAATATGTTTGGGTTGTTATTATTTTCATGTGACATATTATTATTGAAACTCCCTTGTGATGATGATATTACTACCCAATTTTCTTTATGTTTAGTGATTTCAAGCTATCTTATTGGGTATTGTTGTACTCACCCCTAAATGGGATCTTCCCGTACATGTTGTTTCATATTATGAATAATATACTGTTGATGATGTACTAATAGGAATAGGAGTAGGTGTATAATATTTTCAGATAGATATACTGATGTTGTACTAGGTGTTTCATTTTTCAGTAGTCTTATCAATTCTTAGCTAGTTTGAATATTCTAATTTTGGTAGACATGTATTTGGTCCATTAAGATTTCCAATACTTTTTCCATACTCTAATTATGGGATAGATGTCATTAATGTATTATGGTATCATATATAATTTCCCTTTTATTATTTTATGGGTATTTGGAGATGTGTGTGTGTGTGTGTGATAGAACATAGGCTAAGGCCTCCCATGTGTGAGATATTCCAACTCAGGGCTGGTCACCATCCCCTAGCCTATTGTAGGTGGGATTGGGCTGTCACACTCAGCTTATCACTAACCAGGAAAACCCTAGTGGGTTGGTTGTGATAGGAAAACATTAAAGAAGGGATATCCTACCAATATCCATGAAGATTATTAAGGAGGATGTCTATGGGATCCTCTGGTCTAACAATAATAGTGTACATGAGAGGGATAGACTCCCATGTCCACATCTAAAATAGGATGACATATATCTCATTATCACTACAATATGATCATTATATAGTGCATAATGATATATATTTTTATGCCAAGCATCCAGATTCAAAACTATTTCTCCCAACCTAATATAAGTCTTCAAACATCACCAAATACACAATGTAAACATGAAATCATGAGCGATCACCACTACTATTATATCAATGATCCAAAAGATATATGCATGTGTTTAATTATTGATAGTCTTATCATTATGATTATTGGGTAAATGTGTGAAGTACATGTCAAGAAATCTCATTGATATATTACATTCATATGTAACTATGTCATCATACTCGATTTATAGTCATACCAATCGATAGAAATTCTAATACTAGTCTCTATGGGTGGGTCCAATAATTATATTACCCTGAATAGTTAGACCAATAATAAATGAAACATTTTTTTAGGGATATGGTTATCTCTAAATCTCTCTCTTAGGAAAGTGTAATGTGTGAGTCTTAGGTCTCCATCTCCTGGTGAGGGAAACAATATGATTAGTATCAATAAATATATAATGAGTTACAATGATCCCCTAAAAAAAGAACATCATAGGTATGAGATAATAATAGGTGGTGTTGGAATGTGATGTTAGTGGTGCACCCTACACATGCAGACCCATCAAAACTAATGAACTTCTAACACCTCATATGGAACATATTTATACATCTCAATGAACAAAGTTTCATCCACCATATCAATGCATTAAAATGAATAAAATATTAACTAAAATAAAAAAACTATTATGTAAAATGTATAATAAATATTCTTCACATATGGTTTATATATTAAGAAATTCATTTTTTTTGTAAATATGATTAAATATTTATTTGAAAAATTGATTAATATTCTATAAATTTATGAAAATATGTCATATTTAATTATAAATAAATGTACAATATGTGAAGGTAAAATTTATACAATATAATATCCATATTTTTATAAGGACTATGACTAAATTTAGTCCCCACTGAAAAATTAATATGAGAATCCCTCAAAAAAGAAGGAATTTTTATTAAATGTTCAAAAATTAAGGAACTTAGACAAAACAAATATAGTATCAAAGACCTTTTAAGACTCTTTTGACCTCTGAAAAAGGCTAGAATATGTTTCCATAGGTCCCAACATCATAAATCATTTTTCATACTTATATTTTAAATGTAGTAGATCTTAAACAAACACCCTCATCAAAAGTTTTGTTTGTTTGAAATTCAAGTCATGTATTTTAATTATATTATATTTTTTGTTAATTTACTAAATTATTATTTCATCTAATTATAATTAAATAACTATTACTCAATATTAATTCAATAATTAATAAAAAATATTAATTTTATTTATTTTATAATCTATTTTCACTAAATATCATATATATTATTTATAAATGAATATATGGTCCAAAATATATCATACATAATAAAATATAATATATTTATATCAATATCGATATATTAATATATTAATATATGATTTTTAATGATTTTTTATGAAATATAACTTTTATCAGCACTAAAACAACAATGATAAAGACCCCCCCTTTATTCATTATGAAAATCACTGATTAAAGTGACCTTTATCAGGGGTTTTAACTAGAATTTATAAATCCACCCCCTTCAACAATTCTTTTTTTAGCACGGATAAAGGGTATTCCTTAATATTTTTAATATTTTTTTAGTTTTTAAATAATATTTAACAATATAATTTTTTTTATAAAAATTATTTTCAATATATTATACATTATCAATGTTTACATGATGCTGATAGAGGGAAACCATTATTAGAACTAGAAAATAATTGATAAAGGTATCCCATAATTAATGTTAAATAAAGTTATCATAAAGGGAACCTTTTTATTATCACTTTTTCATAATTGACAAAGTATTCCCTTTATCAATGTTTTTTTATCACAAATAAAATTCTTCACTTATCTACATTTTTTAGCACTGATAAAGGGTAGCGTGGAATATAGTGGAAGTTATAGTAGTGTATTTTCCATTTTTTTAATGAAATAGATTATGGTATATGAAATTAAATATTTCTAGGAAACTAATTACTGTTTTATTAAGACTCTTTTTTATGGTAAATGTTGTGGTGTATTATTTATGGAAGAACCCACAATAAATATTATTTCTCCTACACTTATTAGACAAGGGAAATACATCATCTAAGCCCCCAAATAGATTATAGGAAATCAATTCTTGATTCAAAATTTATCTTTTATTTTTTAACAATGGACGAAGATAAGAACAAAATTATTTTACTTTAATGAATTTAAAATATTATGGATTTTATTTTGTAAAAATTTATTAAATTTTGTATCAAAGAATGGTTTTATAGTACTAGATTGTAAAAAATTAAGTAAACTTTACTTTTCATAAACACTTTCATATTTATATGTTTTTAGATGATTCAATCATTATTTTCCATCTTCTTCTAATTCTCTCCATGATCATAATTTTTTTGAATACATTTTTATTTAATCTAAATTTTATTTTTAAATAAAATAGTTTGGAAACCTATTATTCAAATTTAATTATTTTATCAATATCAAGGAGTACTGAAATTTTCTTAAAAAACCTATTTCATGTTAAATTCATATATGAAATAGAAAAACATGATTTCTAAAATTTAGGTTTCATTAGTTTAAAAAAAAATCATTCATTTATTATATGAGTTAGTGGAATTGAATTAATTATATTATTTAATGTTTTTTATTATTAATTTTTGATATTATCAATTCATATTAAAAATTTATTTTTTATGGTATACACTTAAATAGATATTTCAAAAAAACTTAAGGGATACAATTTTCTGACGCCTTCTGTTAGGGCATGCATCGAGGTGGTGATGCGCTTTTGTATGACCTACATTACCACTTTCCAAAGGTAAGAAGACTCAACCACCAAGGTTGGTGAAATCAGCTCCTTGATAGAAATGTGATCCTGGTATTTTGGTTCCTCCTTCAATAAATTCCTCCATGGAACTAGTTTCTTCATCTAGACCCCCCTCATAGATTCGAGTCATGTTTTTGTAACTCATTATAGGTGCCATATGAAGGTGGAAACCAATTAATTAAACCAATTTTATCATGATAAGGCAATAACCTATAGTTTAAGTGTATGGTAATGTTGGGAATCATTGAGAATATTCAGATACAGTGCATATTGGGAACCCGTAATGTCTTCCCATTTTGGTGTTGGGGATTCTTATATGTGAGTAATTATGGGCAGGGAACACAAGGCATCCCATGTTGGCCACATGGTAGTTAACACCAGGTGTGTAAGGATTCTGAGCCTCGTTACCTTTGGAAATTAATGTTCATTACATGAGGTGGATATCATGATACATGTGATGGGGTCATATATTTAAGGTATTGTGTGGAATCATTGGTCACTGGTTTAAAGTATTATGGAGATGGTTCTTATATAAGATGGTTATGTACTAGGATATATTGGTGGAGTCACATAGAAACATTGAGTTCTAGTGGGGACCTTGGGTTTGGAATGTTGAGAGATTTAGTGGGTCCACATGGGGGATGATGATCACACTTTAGGGTGGGTGAGTGGTTATGTGTGTGCTGATGGGGGAAGATGATCACAAAATAGGGTTAGTGAGAGGTTAAGTGTATCCCCATGGAAGAAGATGATCAAAAATTATGATTGTAAGTGTGTACGCATGGGGGAGGATTATCACACTTTTGGTTTGGAAGTGTTTCCCAATGGGGAAAGATAATATACTTTAGGGCCATCACCTTCCAGGAGGAATACATGAAAATGTAATGTTGATGTTGGGGTATCGGTATTGAACTTCAAGGAGGTAACTCAAAAACGTTGGTTTATTAGGATTGAATATAAGGGAGGCATCCTACACACCCTATTATGGAACTAGGATCAAGAAACATGTAGTTTGATGCTGAATTTTATCGTCATGTGAACAAAATACTCCATTAAGTTTAACATCATGTGGTAAGGATGATAATGTCACAGAAGGAGCATCATTGAAAGATGTTGTGGGTATTACACATATTGGATACCTAATAAGTGATATTTCATCCATTAAAATTCATACATGGGGTATACTGTATTCCTCACACAGAGTAATACTACATTTTAGTATCACGTACTGAGGATGCTGTCATGTAGTTAAATGTTGTCTGACTAAGATGTTGTGATATGTAGTTTAATGTATTGGGACTCAGAGCTGTTGGGTACCTATACCCGGGGAGTCCATATCAAATTAGTAGGTTGGGATAATTCATTAAACCTCATTAAAGGGAGAGTAAATTTGTTTCCCTCAATGATGGAACCTTTGGTACTTACATTGATACTACACAAACACCTTTGGGTAGAACATGGCGTAAACACTACAATGGTGAATTGGTGAATAGGGGTCCCAACATTTGGGTCCCTATGATTAGAATATATAGGCATTAGGGTACCAATGATTATGATAAAATAGTTATGAATCCATATAGTCTATTCAAGGATAAAAGGGTTTGGATAAGGTGGTCGATGATACCAGTCGTACAAAATATCAGGGTGTGAATGAACTAGGTTTGGATTGGTATGGGGAACCCAATCACTCAACTTTTGGGATGGTGTATCTATATAAATGCGGAACCATGGAGAGTCCTGGTGCATGGGTTTCATAGAGGTTGGATCATTGTGAAGGTTGAGTGTCTCGGAAAGGTAAGGGGTCTCGTGAAGTAATATCTTTCATGAAACAGGGTTTCCATGCCTCGAAGTAATGCATTGGTTCCCATGGTAAATGTTTCCTGATGTATAAATATCTCGTGGAACCCTAAGATCCAAAATGGGATATATTCTAATGAAATGTTTATAAACATTCATTAACATAATATCTAGAATGGTTCTAGGTTTTTAGTAACTCATGGGATAGTGGTTCATAAAATATGTCTACCTATGGGAATACATATTTTATTATGCTCTTTATGGTTAGAGTTTCACGAATTTAGAGCCATTGTTAGATGTCCAATAACAACATCCCCTTAAAATTTGGACGAGGGAGGTATTTATAGGTGTCATAGAGGCTAAGAGATATGTTTCACAAAATCTACTGCCTAGAAAATATGTTTCGTGGATGTTTTTCTCTATTGAGGTTTTCATTGAGACTAGACATACATTCCATGAATATTAAAATCTCAAGCATCCACGATGTATGGAGGACTTTTTTGTAGATATTTTTGTTTGTGGAGGTTATAAATATCACAAATATAGAACAATTGGTTGATTTTTAGTCCATTTTGTTTTTCCTTTTCCTTGTACCATCCATGTATTTGTTGATATATCTTATTCAGAGTGTTTTTTTTCAGTATAAAAAAAATTCCCCCCTTAGAATTGGAGCTGATGCATGAGAGGATGGTATAATTCTAAGGTAAAACATCCAAAACTGGTGATATGTGAGCCCAATTCGCAAAAATATGTTTTGTCTTATGCCTATAAATATGGGTGAGGGTCCCAAGGGGGACCATTATATTTTCATGTATGATAGTACCTTTCTCTCTTTTTACAAAACCCAGGAACTTCATGAATGTTCGATGATATTTATTATTACATCTCATGAAACATTTCACTTACATGACACATTATTCTATAAAAACAATTTCATGAGACAAAAAAAATTCTCAAATGATACCTTCATGAACAATACCTTCAAAAACCAAATCTGAAAATTTTAAAATTCCAAAAGATGACCACTGAAAGCATTAAAGCTATGGATGAGCAATAGGGGAGTTGAATAGAAACCTCATTATTTGGGATATATTCGAAAGAGATTCGAATTATGATGCTCTTAACAAATTTATCAAGGAGGCATAATAGAAATATAAACTATGTTAGAGGTTATCATTATATTAATTGTGTCTAATGGACAATGAGCACATACGTAGTGTCTATTGAGATGATATCACTTACTAGTTTAGAAGCTCACTTGGGATTTACTAGTATAATATTTCTACTTCGGGTCATTGTCTGAAATTCCATGAATTGATTACTTCTAATTCATTCTAGAACCATGTGAATAACATCAATAGAGAAGACCCCACTTCACAAGTGTTTCCCATTTCACTTCTTGTATTGTTGTGTCACCATACACATAGTGGTAAAAATACCCAAAATAAATCTCCCCTCCCAACACAAACATCCAACTGTCAACTCTCAAAATCATTGGGAGTCAACTTCTCATTTTGGTTCCACTAGGCATGCTAGAGGGAACTAGGTTGTGTTCTGCTTCATCTTCCACTCATTCGCCATTCCAATGGGGCGATTCATGGACGATGTCATAGGGACAATGGAGAATTGGACACAACTCCTAACCTTCTAAGGTGGGGTATAGGTTTCGAAGCTATATTTTAATGTTGTATGTTAATAATACACTCCACACTAATTTT
This sequence comes from Viscum album, assembly GCA_963277665.1. Taxonomy (NCBI): domain Eukaryota; kingdom Viridiplantae; phylum Streptophyta; class Magnoliopsida; order Santalales; family Viscaceae; genus Viscum; species Viscum album. The sequence goes on from OY728162.1 coordinate 47,792,875, forward strand.
TCATGAAATTGTGGTGTCTTTGTAGGCTCACCATGAGGGTTTTCAACAAGGTATGCATCAAGAACCACCCCTGGATTCCTCATTGGACTAAGAGGATGTGTGAGTGGGTGGAAACTAGAGTAATGAATAATTTTATTCCAATTAACAATATTTATAGGCTATTTATTGAGTACATAATGATATGGTAGGGCATGTATCTTTGGGAGATTGTAAGGTGAGTGGTGACTCGGACATACTATGGGAAAGGTGACCTGTATCTATGGGGACCAGGTCTTGTGGCAGTATGAAGGGATCACCATGGATGAAGAACTGGTCTAGTAGGGAGTGCACTAGTTGAAACTCCTTTTTGTTCTAAAGGAATAGTGTAAACAGACCCACACCATCTTGTAAAATGTCTTCGAGCGGAATGTTCTCCCTCTCGAGCAATTATGAGGGCATAAGTTGAGTCTTTGGGAAAGTGGTCATGCCACCCAGATATCCCCGCTGATGTTTTTTTACCAAATTACTAGCATATTTGGGGGATATACATACGACTTAACTATCTCTATGGTTTATGGTTTTATATTCATTATGAAGGGATAAAACTTCTCAATATGGTCTATAAAAGATCATGATTCCAGGATCTTTGGGACAAGGTGGTGTAATACTTTATGAAGATGGATGATATGGTCCACTCTCATGGATTCAGGCATCCCTTGATGGAATGGGTGAGGATAGTTCTTTATATTACCTCTATTGGAGACCCTATTGAGGGTCAATAATCTACAAAAACAGTTAACCATGAACGGCATGTCAATGGGGAATTGTGGGAGAGTGATTCCCACCTAGACTCCCCCAAGGGATGAGATCCTGCTATAGATTAGCTAAACATTTGGTCTTCATATTCCATGACCACGAACTAACACATTTGGTTTGTTTTATAAATCCTTTTACACTCCGGTAGGAATTAGTGGGAACATCGGAAGTGGATTTACGTGATGAACCTCTGGTAGAGGATGAGAAAACCCTATTCCTTGAATGGGTGGGTGTATGGACTCCTCCTTATGCTGCTATCATAGCTAGGAAACCATTTTCCACTGAGGTGGTTCCTGTAACTAAGGTGGTATCTCAACAATCCCAAGTTCCACTAGGTATCCTTTATTTGATCTACTTGTTTTTAGGATTCTCACTATTATTATTATGATGACATGTTTGTTTATTTTAAATATATCTATTGCATATGGTGGAGAATCTACCCCTAGAAGTCGAGGAATCAACTCCTATAGAAATATTAACACTAGTGGGGATTTCAGTGAATATCATTAAGAAGGTATCCGTCCATTATGACTCTTGTAAGTATCTTAATTTTATAACCATTACCCCCAATTTTTATCCCCCAAATATTATTCTTATCTAACCTTGTGTTTTTATGGAAGTGAAAACTATATTTTGGGGCCAACTACCAGCAGATATGCCTGAGCAAGCAGGGCATATATCCAAGGTGGTGATGACCGATACTATGGCCACAATCAGGCCACCAATATTATTCCCATGATGAAGTAGGTTTATGATTATATGGTGGTTGGGACTGAGGGGAAAAAAGATATAGAAGTGATGTCTGAAGAAACTATGGTTGTTAAAACTAAGGGGATTACAACCTTGGCATTGATGGTTTAGAAGACTATGATGTTCATGCCTGGTGGAGCCTATAGTTGAGGTGGTGATGGCTGAGGATACCACAATTCTTTATCCCATTCCATTGATTCCTAAGTTAGATGGATAATCCCCTTATATGGTAAAATATTACTTTATTATATGAATACATTCTAGAATGTTATAGCATATTCCTTCAGATGACCCCACTGTTGATGTTCTGTGGATATTCCCTGATTTCAAGCCTATGTCGCATAAGGAATTTGAGGACCCTAACTCTAATTTTTATAAGGAGAACCGGTTCATCCAGCACATATCATGGAGGGTGTGTGTAAATTCATGTCCTTCACTCTATGGGATAATATTAAAAACTTCATGGTGTCCCATTACAACTGGATTGTGAGACTAAGGTATAGTGATGTGGACATACATGGAATTCACACTCCATATTGGGAGCACCTTACAGAACATGTACATGATGGGTGGAAGGAGATTGATGTCGACTTGTATGTGGAGAAATCTAATGGATCTAAGGTGCTTCATGTTATGGATAAATATATTTCATGGATGGAGGAATAGGAACATAAACATGATGTATTCATCGCTAAGAGTGGGAGATGATCATTCATCTAAGGGTGCAGCTAGCAGTAGTCGAGGTAGAAGTAGAAGCGGTGGAATATTTAGTAGTGAAGTGTAGGGTTAAATAATATTGGGTGAAGATATGGGAGAATGAGGTTCATCCTATCATAGAGTAGGAAGCATCAGGGCTGGATAAGTGATAGGGGACCCTATAAGCTACAAGATAGAGGTTGTCCGAGTTGGAGTGCTTGACCTATAGGGTTGAGCCTTATGGAGATTCTTTTTTCCCATTGTTTTGAATAATGGAGAGGCTACAACTAGTGGATGACCCTACTTAGTATGGAAATTAAATATTTATTTCAATTACCTATAGGAAAATTTATCCTCATTACTTCATGTTGATCATATTAATAAGAAAACAAAAAATAAACACCTCAGATAATGTTAGTCTTGCTTAGTGTGAGATGAAAGGGATAAAAAGATTATTAACCCCTTATATAGGAGTGCCATATGAAAACTGAAAAATCAAGGTTGGAATTATAAATTTTCCTCTTGGAGTTTCTTGACTAGGAAAACCTTGGTTGAAGAGTATGAATTTGTAGATCCAACTTTCTTTCCCATCATATGTAGTTTCCAAAATGGGGTAATTCCTGGGGTTTTGGATTCAACCCGAAAATATGAGAAGTTGGAGGATTCAAATTGAGTCATCCAAGATTTAGAACACAATGGAGTGATGGTTTGGATGAGGATGTCCAATGACCACATTAGAAATGTAGGTTCGTCAATCTCACAACCTATGGCGAGGAAATACAAACAAGTGTTGAATTTTAACAATGTTCAAAAAACATGACCCACTATGTTGTCATCAAAAGCCTATCAGGACATATGTTTAGGTTGGGAGGTGATCCATTTTGGATAGAAAAAATCACCTTTGAGAGGTGGGGATCTTTTAGACATGGATTATGGTGAGTATCCAAATCATGGGTGACACGAAACATGGGGTAAGTTTGAGGCTATGTTTAGATGGAGTTTATCACTCATAGGATTACACTACTGCATATATGAGAACATTAACTAGGTGCATTAGTTTGATAAATATCTGAAATCAATTTCCAAGGGGAACATATTCTTAGTTTATGAGTGGTGGTTCATTAACCCAAGTAGTATGATAGGTTACTAACACCAAATGGGGAAAATGAATTTCATTCCTAGGACTAAGATGTTTTATAGTTTTATGTCATGAAACAAGGATATGGATCATGTAGTTTAATGTCTTGTGGAAAGGATGTTGAACACTAAGTTTAATTTAATATGTTTACGAAAATTGGTTTCTTCATTTTAACATCAAATAGATTTGACCATGGTTCCATATATTTTAACATCATATTCTCTAGACGGTTGAAGTATAGTTTAGCATCAAGTGACCAAGATGTGTGAACCAATGTGAATTAAACCCACCCATTTTGTGGTAGTGTTATTCACCTAAGGGGAACATTGGGATTGGTGAATCATAGAGGACATTATGAAATTGAGGTAGTTTTATTTCATCTCCAACATTTAAAAAATAGTGGGTCAAGTATGCATAGATATGATTTTTCTAAGGGTTGATGACATGTCATGTTGGACTTATACCTCTTTGATTCACACCCCAATTTTTCCCAAATTGCAAGGGTGACTTGGAAGGAGAAGGCCTTCCTTTTTATCATATTACCCCTATGGGTTTTAAACCTTCTAGATGTATGTTCTTCTTTCATAAGGTAGTTTAGGTTCATACCAATAAGAGACGATGGGTATATATTTGGGGTCCTATGTATGGGTGGCTGCACATAGTTTAAAGGTTATGATTATTATACTAGGATTGATACAAGTTTAAAGTAATTAAACATGGGCAAAAGGTGTGGATACTCCATGGATGTTCGAGTAGTGAAAATAGTTTAAACATGATGTGAAGAGTGGTCCAAGGAGGCCTGACACCAAACAAATCATTTCTGAGGTATGTCACAAATTGTTTCAATTCATGATGCTTGGACCAAAGAAGGATACAAGTTTATGGTAATATAGCTTGGACCATGTGTTTTCAAATAGTTTTAGGTTGTGATTATTAGACCATGGGGTGAAAGGATTGTTTTTGGGAATGTTTTCATGACACTAAATTAGCAATAACCTAATGTGAAAATTGGGAAATGAAAGCCTACTTCCATGAAAATATTTAGAACAAGTTGAACATAGTTTAGGGTCGTGATGCTTAGACTAGTAGTGATTTTAAAATAGTTTAAGTTCATTATTCATGGACCAAATAGATGAAATTTCATCTGGTAACATTTTTTCACCTTGACCATGTTAGGAAACATTAAACTTCACCTTCTATAACCATGTGATCCATGCTTGGTGTGTGAAACTGGGATGGGTCGAAAGGTCCCCTTTCCTCCGAGGGGGGAATGATAAGGAGAAAAAGAAGATGAATCTGGATAGTCCCAATGATGTGGACTTACATAATCATCATGCACGAACATATGGAGGGGTAACCCTAGGGGTTTTGAATTTCCACTATAATAAGGGGATATGGTAAGAAGGGTAAACTATAGCTTCTCTGGATGGATCGAGAAAGGGGGTAGAAGATGAGTATGGGATGCCCACTGAACATATTAAAAATATAGGTCTCATAACCACACCAGTCGATGATGGGGAGAAATAATGTTGGATCGACCTTTAATCATGTTCAGAACATGAGAACCATCATCTGTCACCAAAAATATTTCAAAGAGTCTTCCCATGATGGGAGGTGATCCATTTTGGACAGCCACCATTATTTTCAGGAGACCTATTCAGATGGGGAATGTGATGAGCATCTAATACAAAGAAGACATGATGTGTGAAAATATGTGGGTTTAATATTTCCAAGTGATGTTCCATCATGGTTGTGGTTATCCAGACATGCACTCAAGAATAACCAATGGTCGTATCAATGAGAAGGATCTGGACAAGACCCAAGGGGAATATCCCTAAAAAGTATTAGTGGTTGTGATGGTCCCTTAACATGATGTATGATAATTTTATATATCCCATGATTCTAGGAATAAAGATTTATATAATTCTAGAATATTGTGCAATAAAGGCCTTGTTTTAGAAGGGGGAATGTCCGATCAGGTGATGGTTAGAGTTATTATGATGTTTTTCATCGCATGTCCAAGATGTAATTTCTTACCAATTTTTGGGGAATCATCTAATATTTATAACATGAGGAATCTATTATCATCATACAAGGAATACCATGTTTATCACACAGGGAATACAGTGTTTAGGTAATAGTGTATGGTCAGAGTTTAATAGCAAGTTCAAGGACATAGTGCATGGGGATTACACAATGAGCTGGCCAATTTCCATGCTAGTGGGTAACAAGGTAATCTCGACTGACCAGTGGCTCTGAGAATATGTATGGGGATTAAAATTGAGAAAGTGTCTCTATCAGGATTATTTAGAAGATAAAGGAATGTATGTGAGGGATCATGAACTAGTGAAGCTAGCTATATCAACCTCATATTAGTACATGAGGGAATTGTGGTTTGCTAGTGGGACAATGAATTCCATTGAGGATTACACTTGGATATGAGTCCCATGGGATACCTTTTCTTGATGCATAAGTCATCTTGTGCATATCACAAGAGGTATCCTATGATTTTTACATATGTTATATTGTTGATTAATTTCATATATCTTGGAATTATAGAACGGTTGGGGTTGATTCAACATCCAGTAATAATGTACCTAATGTTAATTGAGGATATGGAGGCCTACTTCTAGATAACCTTGTAAGGGTTGGTGTCCTCAGAACCAACTGTTTTTTACTTTTATTACATGAATGTTTACTTATTATATATTATTCATTGTTCTACATGACTATAATATAACAATTTCCTGGAATATTTGTTGCATTAATAAGGTCATAGAAGATCCCCGCTATGATGAGAACTTTGAAATGCTATAATAATATTCTTAAAAAAAGTTATGTGGTTGGATGACATACTATGATAGGACACATAGTATATAGACCATCATGTGTGAGTACTCGTAAGAAGATGAGACTCTCTCTCATGGAGTTCGCACTTGGTAATCTCCAAGATGGGAGATTATGAGAACAGACCTGCCAGTAGTAATTCTGCATGTCTTGGTGTCATTGGATATTGCTATCTGCGAGCATGTGTAATGGTCCTTATACTAGAAGACTATCATTAAATCATGTCATGACTCGTGCACTTAGATTTACTGACGAAAATCGTCACACAGACAGTTGGCGGGATGTAGGGTATGTTGGGTGCATCACGAGTGATGCAACGCCCAGACCCCAGCTACCCAGAGTCGGTGCATTACTTCGTATCATTGGCATGATCATAAAAGATCATGTCTCGAAAGACCGATTAGCTAAGTAGCCTTGGAAACACTAGATACATTCATAAGTCTTTCATTACATCAAAAAGTAAACAAACTACAATAACACGGTCTTCATAGTCCACACTCATATCCCTTTCTGACTATCCCTGTAGTTCATTCATAAAATACTTCTTCACATCCTGGAAAAATATTAAAACATTGAATGGGGTGAGCTCAGATGCTCATTAAGGATAATAATATAGCAGAAGCTTTCATCAATAAACATAAACATTTAAGGAAATGTATAACTAAAACAAAATCCTTTTAAACATGAACTTCAACATAATATGGCAAAAGTAAAATGAGATAATGCCATTCACTTCTTCACATGGATATTCTACTGGTCGAATAATCACATGCAATATCAATAACCACTTTCATAATGAGGGAATGTATAATGCCAGACATTCTGAAACATTTTGTCAAGGCCTTGGCCAAGACGTCTAAAATGATTAAGGCCTCGGCCAAAACCATAAATCAAATTGGGAAAGGGCCTCAGCCAATTCCACGTCTAGTTGTCTCATGAGACCTACCGATTCATCGAGGAGCTATAGCGGGCTCCACCCGTCACTTATTAAGTCCAATACATTCCTCATATGAATAGGTTTAAACATATCATAAACCATAACATAATCGTATCTCATAAAACATGCATAAAGGAAACATAACATTTCCACATTTCAATCACAAGATATCAATACAACACATTGATATAATAAAAATTCTTTCAAAACCATTTTCAATACCAAAATAAAAGAAAGTTAAAACTTTGTATTTATTTTTCATTAAAAAAAATGATGGCTTGTAGAGGAAGCCGAAACAAAAATAATGGTCACGGCGGCGGAGAATTCATTGTTGCCGCATAAGTACGGAAATAAAAACATTCCCTTTTTGTCGTTTAGTAAAACTCTTCATATAAAAAGATTCCTTTTGAATAAACATAAAATTCAAAGGTGTTTATACACCATATAAAAGAAAGTTGTGTATAAAATGAAATATGCCTCAATGAAAGGAGATTGAGAAGAAGTCCATAAAAAGATCATTTTTAAAATAAAATAGATCTATTATGTGTATTCACTATAGGTACACATAAATAAAGTAAATATACAAAATAGGACATAATAATATCATGACATAATTTGAAAGTAGGAGATTAACCCAAAGAATGGATGTTGGGTTAAGAAGTTCCCTTACCTCGTGTCCGACTTGACTCAACCGTTCTTTAACCTCCTGAATAATAGACTAGAGTTAATATCTACCTTATTAAAAACCATTTTCAATTTCATTATCCTTTTTATATCACTAATTATTTAATTATTTATGTTTATAACGGTCATTTTGTCGATCTTAGGTACTTGAGTCAAAAATAACATTCTTATAATTACAAGTTGTTCATGTGGTGATATATACATTATATCCAGAATTATATTCATGATATAGATATCATATATCTCATATATATCCAGTATATACATGCATTTATAATATTCCATAACGTTTAGAGGTAAGAAATGAAATGCACCGTTCATGGAGACGGTAAGCCGTACGTACGCATGAACGCTACTTTCATTTATATTTCGTATTTAATGGAATGAAATCATAATGATATAAATGTATAATATAATTCCAGTATAATATAGCATATAATACCATTTCCTCCATCCTTTATACATCCCACATATGGTATTAACGATTCAAATCACTTTGAGGGGGTGGTAGTCTGCACTTCCTAAAATGAAAATATCGTGTTTACCCATAATGGAAACCATAAAGGTATGCCATAAATGAAAAATAAAAATTCATAAGGAAAACAAAAACATAATTTATATCATATATAAAAATATTTTCATCATAATGGCCACCATTAGAGGAGTTATATGAGTGTTGAACAATCATCGTTTCGTGAGGCAAAAAATCCCCATCCACAGAAACAGTATGTTCTTTAACCATTATATGTAGAAGTGTGTAAGTGTAGCTCGAATCCTTCTTATAACAACATCCTAGTATATTGAGGATACTGGTGCTGTTACAAAAGAAATGAACAAAAAGTGTTTAGGGGGTTGGAGAAGAAAAATAAAATAAAACAACATTAGAGAAGACATTACCTTAAAATTGGGTAACTCTTTTTGATTTGAGACAAAGGCTTCCTTGGGAAGAGTTCTGCCCAATGTGAGGATTCTAGGAGTAAGGGAGGGAATTTGGGAGAGTATTTGGGAAGAGGATGGCCAAGCCAAATGTCTTGAAAGTGTGAATGAGGTGGTAGAGGTGGGGCCTTTTATAAGAGGAGAGGAGGGGCACTCTTGGAAAGTAAAGAAAAGTCACTTTATTATAAAATGAGTTTCGGATTTTTGAGGTCCCACACTTATATAATTCAAGGATAAGGTGATAAGGGTTATAAATCCACCCATACAATAGGTTTTGGACATGTTTAGGTCTTAGATATTACATTATATTTCCATTTTATTGAAATCGTTAAATAATGAAGTCATCGCTGCATCATAATGATTTCATAAATAATTCAATTTATTTAATGTCTAAAAATTATAAAAAAACTACTATGATGTAGGAAATATTTTTATCTTTCTAATGAATATTTATAGTCAAAAATATGACTTGTATTACCCCATGTAAAAATTGTTTTAGTAAAACATTTCATGTTTTTGTCATTTTTTCCTTTAACATAAAATAAATGGTATTTATGTCATTTTCTAACTAAAGTGGCTCCATGGGGTCCCCAAGTTGACCCATGGATTTTCATGGTCGGCCATGGCACATCTAAGGAGGGTAGGACATGTGTCAAGCTCATCTCATATTATTAAAACATTATTTTTACCTTAAACTACACTAATTACCTCAAATCGCGATTAAGAACTTAAAAGTTACTATTCACCAAAAATTATTTTAATCCCATTGAACCACATTTTACTTCTTAATGACAACCATGTATGTCGGATTTTTGAAAATCAAATCACAGAAGTGGTAATATTTCATTTAAACGAAAAATCAGTTATTTAACTACCACTTAGTGGTTTCACTATTCATCAAAAATTGAAGTTTTTCAGAACAATTCCAAAATTTTACCCTAAGCTATAATTGATATTCCGAATTCAAAAATGATTTCTATTTTACAAAATTCCAAAAATATAAGTTTAATTAATTAATTTTATAATTAATTCCCGCTTTCACAACAAATAGCATGTTTTTAGGAAACAATTTATATCAAAAGATTGGCAATTGTTTATGTCCAATTTCAATGTTATATTAATTCTAATGACCACCATTGGATAAAATGGTAAAAATTTATTCTAATTATACTTTAAAACCACTAAATAGTTTAATTTATCACTATAAATTATTTTTATTAAAAAACTTTTTTTAAGTATTTTTCACTATTCATAAAAAATTAGAAGTTCTCAGAAAAATACCAAAAATTCAACATAGGCTAATTTCAATATTCTGAATCCAAAAATGAAGTCCATTTTGAAATATAAAATTTCTATAATTTTAAAAAGTGGTTATTACTATTCATAATGGCTACTTTGATTAGGCGCGGAGTTTTAGAACTCGAAGTTGCGTACAATGAAAGCTATTGCATTATTGAATGAGAAGCGTATTGTGGAAGCTCGGGGTGTTACATTCTCCCCTCCTTCAATAAATTGAATCCTCACAATTTGAATTTTTTCTTGGAAAATATAAGGTTGAAAATAGAAAATACCTTTGTGGAAAACCCCTTCAGAAATATGGTTAATAAAATTTAGCCTTAATAAGAGGGAAAGGGAAATGAAAAAGTCACCACCCAATTATGATCTCGATTAGGAGAACATTGGTGGCAATTAGAGACATATAATTGGAGGAAAAATGTAAATATTCGTAGGGAGTGATTGAGGTCATCAATCACAATCAACTGTCAAATTGAGGGCCTCAAAGCCTTCAATCTATGTTGATTTAAAATATCATCAGTTCAACAAGACATAAGGTATTAGGATGACACATTTTTTTTCTTTTAATATCCCTTTACTAAAGTTTAAGAATTAATTTATTCATTGAATAAGAGATAGGAATATATATATTTATGCTTGACAATTAGAGTTTCAACCTTCAACTCATCTTTCACTCAAAAAGATAATATAACTCAAAAATATTATACTTATCCTAATTGTATAAGTGTCAAAATTTTTAAACATACCATTTAGATTAGTAAAATTATTTTTTAATAACCATGGACTTACTATAGGCTAGTGGTAGGAAATAAAGGCCTATCGCACTATGGTTGTGGGTTCGATTCCTGCAACTTTGTCCCATGCGATGGGTTATGCCCCACCCTGCAGGTTGTCCTTTTCCTAAAACTATAGTATTATAATATTCCAAAAATAATCTTCATAAATTTTTTAACCTTAAAAAATACTATCCAAAGATCAACTTAATCCACTCTAACCTTTATAGTTTTCCAAAACACCTCTGCCCAGACTTTCTCTAAAAGGTCTCTTAATTCCAAAATCAATTTATCAGATTCCCCAAACAAAGTAATGTTTCTCTTATTGTCACATACTAAAAATATAATTACCTTCATCATATTAAAACCTTACTGAAATCAATCAGTACTACAGTACAATCCTTATAAACTCGAAATTATTATAACCAGTACATCATTGATGCAACACTCAAATTACAAATTTCTTTAATAACAACATAAGAACTCTAATAATTCCTCCTCATCTGTGGTAGTATCATAACTTGGTTATTATCCAATAACATCATTTGGGGCATACTATGATGATTTGAATATTGGTTTGCGTAGTGTCCCCACCCCTTGCAGATGAAGCATTGTACATTTGAAACCTTTTTCTTACCCTTGCAGTCACGCACTTGGTGTCCTTTTTCCCAACACTTATTACAAACTCCCATTACCTTCAGGAAAATTCCAAGGTGTTTCTTCCCACAGTTGTCACATATTGGAAAATTCTTCTTTTCCCTCGTCCCTTTATCCATCATTCTCTCTTCCATCCTTTTCTTCTCTTTCATCCCTTCAAATCCATAAGACTCAGTGAATTCTCTACTTATCTTATTAACACATGATACTATTTCTTCATATGTTGATCACACATGGGAGAATATTTACCTTCTATAGTTTGGCTTAATACAATGAAAGATATGATCCTTCTTACTCTTTGGATCATACGTATTGACGGAGTTCACATTCCTTCTACTGGGCTCCATTTCTATACAATGCCATAAACTAGATTAGTTTATGAATCAAAATAAATAATTCCATACTTATAAGATACTTAACATAAATTGAACTATTTATGGATATAATCCATAATCTTAAAAAGGTTTTCTTTGAAGAAGTATATACTCATAACTGTTCATAGTGGTTTGTAAAGAAAACGAGAATTATCCTAAGCATATCCCCCGGGAGTGTCGTAACCAAGAGTGCAGCAGGGCCCGTTGTCATGCACCAGTTCCCGTTCGAGTCTAGCTCAAAGCGGTGTTTTCGGGTTTTACCCCTAGGTACATCTGTGCCAGAGCCGCCTCTACCTGCTCGTATCCAGACAGGGGTTTATTGCTCGGAAAACTCACAACATCTCTACAATACCAAAATTCTAGGAAGTTCTTCTATACTAATCCTTAAAGTCTATCTTCGGGCTATGTGCTCTAATCAGAGTTTATCTAAATCTAGCTTCCAAGGTTAGTACTAAACTGCCTCTGATACCAACTGTAACGCCCCGACCCTAGCTACCCAGAGTCAGTGCATTACTTCGTAACATTGGCATGATCACAAAAGATCAAGTCTTGAAAGACCTATTAGTTTAGTAGCTTTGGAAACACTAGATACATTCATAAGTCTTCCATTATATCAAAAATTAAACAAACTACAATAACATGGTTTTCATAGTCCACACTCATATCCCTTTCTGACTATCCCTGCAGTTCATTCATAAAATACTTCTTCACATCCTGGAAAAATATTAAAACATTGAAAGGGGTGAGCTCAGATGCTCAGTAAGGATAACAATATAGCGGATGCTTTCATCAATAAACATAAACATTTAAGGAAATGTATAACTAAAACAAAAGCCTTTTAAACATGAATTTCAACATAATATGGCAAAAGTAAAATGAGATAATCCCATTCACTTCTTCACATGGATATTATATTGGTCGAATAATCACATGAAATATCAATAACCACTTTCATAATGAGGGAATGTATAATGCCAGACATTCTGAAACATTTTGTCAAGGCCTTAGCCAATACGTCTAAAATGATTAAGGCCTCGGCCAAAACCATAAATCAAATTGGGAAAGGGCCTCGGACAATTCCACATCTAGTTGTATCATGAGACCTACCAATGCATCGAGGATCTATAGCAGGCTCCACCCGTCACTTATTAAGTCCAATAAATTTCTCATATGAATAGGTTTAAACATATCATAAACCATAACATAATCGTATCACATAAAACATGCATAAAGGAAATATAACATTTCCACATTTCAATCACAAGATATCAATACAACACATTGATATAATAAAAAAAATTTCAAAACCATTTTCAATACCAATATAAAAGAAAGTTAAAACATTATATTTATTTATCATTAAAAAAATGATGGCTTGTAGAGGAAGCCGAAACTCAAATAATGGTCATGGCGGCGGATAATTCATTGTCTCCACATAAGTACGGAAATAAAAACATTCCCTTTTTGTCGTTTAGTAAAACTCTTCGTATAAAAATATTCCTTTTGAATAAACGTAAAATTCAAAGGGGTTTATACACCGTATAAAAGAAAGTTGTGTATAAAACGAAATATGCCTCAATGAAAGGAGATTGAGACGAAGTCCTTAAAAAGATCATTTTTAAAATAAAATAGGTCTATTATGTGTATTCACTCTAAGTACACATAAATAAAGTAAAAATACAAAATAGGACATAATAATATCATGACATAATTTGAAAGTAGGAGATTAACCCAAAGAATGGATGTTGGGTTAAGAAGTTCCCTTACCTCGTGTCCGACTTGACTCAACCGTTCTTTAACATCCTGAATAATAAACTAGAGTTAATATCTACCGTACTAAAAACCATTTTCAATTTCATTATCCTTTTTATATCACTTATTATGTAATTATTTAAGTTTATAACGGTCATTTTGTCGATCTTAGGTACTTGAGTCAAAAATAACATTCTTATAATTACAAGTTGTTCATGTGGTGATATATACATTATATCCAGAATTATATTCATGATATAGATATCATATATCTCATATATATCCAGTATATACATGCATTTATAATATTCCATAACGTTTAGAGGTAAGAAATGAAATGCACCGTTCATGGAGACAGTAAGTCGTACGTACGCATGAACGCTCCTTTCATTTATATTTCGTATTTAATGGAATGAAATCATAATGATATAAATGTATAATATAATTCCAGTATAATATAGCATATAATACCATTTACTCCATCCTTTATACATCCCACATATGGTATTAACGATTCAAATCACTTTTAGGGGGCGGTAGTCCGCACTTGGTGATGTTACAAAAGAAATGAATAAAAAGTTTTTAGGGGGTTAGAGAAGAAAAATAAAATAAAACAACATTAGAGAAGACATTACCTTAAAATTGGGTAACTCTTTTTGATTTGAGCCAAAGGCTTCCTTGGGAGGAGTTCTGCCCAATGTGAGGATTCTAAGAGTAAGGGAGGGAAGTTGGGAGAGTATTTGGGCAGAGGTTGGCCGAGCCAAATGGCTTGAAAGTGTGAATGAGGTGGTAGAGGTGGGGGCCTTTTATAAGAGGAGAGCAGGGGCACTCTTGGAAATTAAAGAAAAGTCACTTTATTATAAAATGAGTTTCGGATTTTAGAGGTCCCACACTTATATAATTATAGTATATGGTGATAAGAGTTCCAAATCCACCCATCCAATAGGTTTTTTACATGTTTAGGTCTTAGATATTACATTATATTTCCATTTTATTTAAATCGTTAAATAATGAGGTCATCGCTGCATCATAATGATGTCATAAATAATTTAATTTATTTAATGTATAAAAATTATAAAAAACTACTATGAGGTAGGAAATATTTTTAGATTTCTAATGACTATTTATAGTCAAAAATATGACTTGTATAACCCCATGTAAAAATTGTTTTAGTAAAACATTTCATGTTTGTGTCATTTTTTCCTTTAACATAAAATAAAAGGTATTTATGTCATTTTCTAACTAAAGTGGCTCCATGGGGTCCCCAAGTTGACCCATGGATTTTTTTGGTCGGCCATGGAACATATAATGAGGTTAGGACATGTTTCAAGATCATCACATATTATTAAAACATTATTTTTACCTTAAACTACACTAATTACCTCTAATCGCGATTAAAAACTTAAAAGTTACTTTTCACAAAAAATTATTTTAATCTCATTGAACCACATTTTACTTATTAAGGACAACCATGTATGTCGGATTTTTGAAAATCAAATCACAGAAGTGGTAATATTTCATTTAAACGAAAAATCAGTTATTTAACTACCACTTAGTGGTTTCTCTATTCATCAAAAATTGAAGTTTTTCAGAACAATGCCAAAATTTCACCCTAAGCTATAATTGATATTCCAAATTCAAAAATGATGTCTATTTTAAAAAAATTCCAAACATATAAGTTTCATTAATTAATTTTATAATTAATTCCCGTTGTCCCAACAAATAGCGTGTTTTTAAGAAACAATTTATATCAAAAGATTGACAATTGTTTATGTCCAATTTCAATGTTAAATTAATTCTAATGACCACCATTGGATAAAATGGTAAAAATATATTCTAATTATACTTTAAAACCACCAAATAGTATAATTTATCACTATAAATTATTTTGATTAAAAAAGTTGTTTTTTAGTATTTTTCACTATTCATAAAAAATTAGAAGTTCTCAGAAAAATACCAAAAATTCAACATACTCTAATTTCGATATTCTGAATCCAAAAATGAATTCCATTTTGAAATATAAAATTTCTATAATTTTTAAAAGTGGTTATTACTATTCATAATGACTAATTTGATTAGTCGGGGTGTTTTAGAACTCAAAGTTGCGTACAATGCAAGCTATTGCATTATTGAATGAGAAGCGTATTGTGGAAGCTCGGGGTGTTACAAGTGACATGTTGTTAAAGGATAAGTCAAGGAAGGATTTTCCCCTTCCATTTATGGAAGTTGATATCTCACCCCTTTGATTAAAATAGAACTTTCGCATTAAATTCCATGGCCATGGTGTAAACGAAGAGTTTATTTCAAGTAGTCAAAGAACGACAGATCAAGCATATAGGTTTATGACACTTCCATGAAACCTGCTTGATGAGATATTAAGACAAAGGGATTAAATTACACCGTAAGTATTCGTATGAGGTGATACGTCAATGCAGCGTCAACTTCATTCTCATGGGTTCCTTGACCAGTTGCTAGACATTAATCTTGGACTTTAGGTAAGCCCGCCTAATGCCAACGAGAAAGAGACCTAGAGGGTCACACACTAAGTGTATACAAGTATCTCAAGTTGAATAAAGATTATTCTCGTACGTGGTTTAATAATTATTCAAGGAAGCCTATGTTGTTTTAAATGATGGAGGAAAAATAAAATAAAACAAGTACACGCTGTGTATTATTAAATGTACACGCCGTGTATTTTTATATTGGAAAGGAAATGAATAAATGAAAACATGATATACAAGCCGTGTACATTTAATGTACACGCCATGTAGTTTTCAATGAAAAACTAGTACACGACGTGTATTTATTATTACACGCCGTGTAGTTTTTCCAGTCAGGATTTTGAAGATATAATATCATTTTATTAAATGATATTTATTATAATCAGCATGAGCGCATGTCAAGGAATTATTTATTTGACATGGGGGTTATAAAGAAGTGTCAATAAAATAAATAAAACACGTAATACATTTATTTATTTTCATAACTCTATAACCCCACACACCCAATTATAAATATCCTCACAACCCCAACTCTTTTCCAACACACAAGAGAATCATTGTGCACAACATCTCTGGAGAATTCCTTCATGTCCGAACGAACCTCTTCCTCCAAGAATGCTCTCAAGACTGAGAGAGATCCTCTTCCATTGGATCAAGACAATCTAAGGCGGAAAACGCAAGTGAAGGCTTCTCCACACTAGCACCCGGAGAATCCTTTGGCGATGTCTAGAGATAAAAGGTACACATGTGGATCACCGCTAGAGGGAGTCTACACTTGGCTTCTGCAACACAACTATGTATCACATTGAAAACGTGATCGAGAAAATCAACGAAGAAAGAACACCCAAAAGGAATTTTTTTATAATTATTTAAATTAATTATAATCAACTTGTAACGATCCTTGTTTGTGGTTCCGGGAAAAACCATCTTCTTTTCTTTTTCTGTGATTCGATCAATGGAGACTGGTGTTTATCATCGTATTGATCTCGGATTGATCATTGCTAATGACAAAATGCCTAGTGGGCACATCCACCCATGCGCTTCCACTGCGCCCGGATCCTTCAAATGGTATCAGAGGGAGGTTACAACGCTGATTATAGTTATTTAATTTTCTTTGATAATTTACGCATTTATATTTGATTAAATTCAAAATAAATCGTTCTATAAAACTGAATTAACGAGATCTGTTCTTCCTCCTTCGTTTCTCGATTAATATCACAGAAATGACCTTTTAATTTTAATTTTTTTTAAAATAAAAAACGAGGAACTCATCCGGAGGAGCCGCTCTTTCTGACTGTAAAACACGGGATTACACGATGTGTAATTAATACTACAGCATGTGTACTTAGGTTCAACGAACCGACACTGGTCTGCCAAACCACGCCGTGTGAATTGATTATGCATAAGTTTAAATCAGGCCGTGTAGACCAGAATTGAACGGCACGTCGAAACTGGAATACACGTTGTTTATGTTGGAGAAACACGTCGTGTAGTCCGTTCCGACCTAGGTGAAACCGTGTACAATGATATGATGCGTACCGCGTACACGGGATCGCCAGGCCGGTTACCGCGTAAGAAGGAAGTACATGCCGTGTATGATTCATCTACACGCCGTGTACTCTAAAAATTTCTGAAGTACAGAAAATAGATCAAAGCACTGGCGTGTACTTTGGATAAAAGGTGAAAAGAAAATTACACGCCGTGTAATTATAAAATACACGTCGTGTACTTATAAACTAAACGTTGTGTACTTTCCAGAAATGGAATTTCACCAGGTTTCCTTTAATGTACAAAGACCCGTACAAGGAATATGGATGAGAAGAATCTCAAGGAAATTCAAAAATGAATTTAAGATAAATAATTTATTAATTATAAGATCATAATTAATTGAATTCGAGGGCTACTTATCTTAAATGAAATAACGATTAAAAAGAATTTTAATTCTAAATATGCGTAAATGTCATTGCATGCTATGGATGATCCTTAGCTAGACCAAAGATCTTATTTTTGTGTATGGATTCATTTAAATTTATTTAATTTAAATTTTTTGGCCTGCGAGCCTTCTTCCTGTAAAATGTAGGGCATGCGTGCCCATTGTTTCTTTAATGTAAACCCATGTAGTGGAGGATATCCCAAGCCAGAGGAGACGGTTCAAATCCTGAAGCCGAGGTGAAACCAATGCAAGAAGATACAAAGGTAGACGGGTGGGAGCTACAAAACATGAACCATCAGGTTCAAGGTGTTTTCCCTAGGTCAGGGTTAGCTTATCAAAACCTCTAGATAAGCTAAACAAATAGAAGCTCATGATCATTCCATCTTATTTTATTTCTGTCTGATTGCATGGTTTATTTTTTATGTATGTGTTGTCTCGATCACATAATTAATAAAATGAACAAGCATGAAAAGATGGAATAAAATAAAAATGTGACTATGCGTAAACATTATCGGAACATGGTTAATCACATAATCAATCATCACTTAATATTTACAAGCATGTGATAATGCAAAAATACGCATAAAGAATAAAATCCCTCAAATACCATATTAAGTCAGACCAAGCCTTCCGTTACTTGATTAAGGGCAATACTCAATAAAACTATGTGTTTGACCAACACTTGTTGGGGTAGTTACTTTTATAAAGGAAGCCCTTATGAAAGGTTTTGGGTTGACTTAACCATATTACATCAAGAGAAGTAGCCCTTGATAGACTTGGTGTAATATTGGAGGCAATAGTTCAGGAAATCCAAGTCAGGATTTCAGGATTGGGGAGTCCACTCAATAGATCAATGAACTGTAAGGTCATAGTTGGCAAAGACCTGCCTACCTAAATACCTTAAAATATCTTGACCAACCCTTGTTGGGGTTTGCGAAGGGAAATATGGATCCTTGCCACTAGAATGTCAAAGCAACTGGACATTCCGAGTTCAATGGTGAGGGCCATTGGGACTTGATAAAATAGTGGGAGAATTAATTAATTTATTATTTCTCATAAAAAAGTAATCAAGAAAGTACTAATAAATCCGCTCTTTTAAATTGTAGAATCAAGATGACAAACTCGTCGACCACTTTTTCTCTGTGATCAATTATGGATAAAGACAACATCCTCACCGGTGGTAACTGTTAGGAATGGCTTAGGCGCCATCGCGTTATCCTATGCCATGAACGAAAGTTTTACGTGCTGGATTCCTCACTTCCTGATTCCCCTGCCCCTGGGGCGAGTGATGAATATTTCCTAGTCTATGATCAACATTTGAAAGATGCACTCGACATTCAATGTTTGATGCTATCATCAATGTCTAGTGAGATCATGAAGTCTCATGAAGACATGGATGCCTATAGCATGCTCGAGCATCTCCATGGTCTATACCAGGAGAGAGAAAGACATGAAAGGTTTGAGATCTCCAAGGCTCTATTTCAGAGCAAGATTGGAGAGGGTGCCCCAGCTGGGCCTCATGTAGTCAAGCTCATTGGATACACTGAGCGCTTGGAGGTTCTATGGTTTAAACTCCCAAAAGAACTAGGTACTGATCTCATTCTTGCATCACTCCCCCAAAGCTTCTCAAACATTGTTCTGAACTTCAATATGAACAACATTGAGAAATCTTTGTCTGATCTTCTCATCCTCATTCGCCAAGTGGACACTAACATGAAGCGTGAAAATTATTATATCCTCATGGTGAATAAAAGGAAAGGGAAGGCGCAGATATTTAAGACCAAAACTTCTTCAAGGCCTTCCAAGAAAAGGATGATCAAAGGGGAGGTAAAGGAACAAGATGCTGTTTGTTTTGCATGTGGCAAGAAGGGCCACTGGAAGAAAAACTGCACCAAGCCAAGGAAGCAAGGGGAATCTTCAGGTGCGTTTGTTATAGAATGCAATCTATCTGTTTCTACTAATTGGGTTTTAGATATTGCTTGGGGTGCTCACATATATATCCTAATACAGGAACCATGTAGATTCAAGAAGATTGATCGAGGGGAGGTAGATCTACGAGAAACCAACGGAGCCAGAATCGCTGGTGTAGCTGTCGGAGACTACCACTTCACATTGACTGCTAGGAATGTCTTGGTTTTTAAAGGTTGTTATTATGTGCCTTCTATTACTAAAAACATTATTTTAGTATCCAGATTAGATACTTATGGATTCATATTCATGTTTGGAAATGAATGTTGATTCTTTTATAAAGATAGCATTTGTTTTGGTAGGGAAAATTTATATAACAACCTTTATGTGTTATACTACACAAACAAAGTAATAGAAATCGATAACAAAGTTAATTCACATGACTCATACCACACCGAACATTGGAATCACCGGCTAGGTCTTGTCAATGAGAAACGTTTTACAAAATTACATCAAGATGGGTATTTAGATTATTTCTAACTAAAACCACTTGGTATACGTCATGCGTGTCTACAAGGAAAAATGACCAAAGCCCCATTTAGTGGGAAAGGTGAAAGAGCTAAAGAGATTCTAGAATTAGTTCACACAGATGTGTGTGGACCATTTCCATTTGAAGAAAGGGGTGGGTTCTCATACATCATAAGTTTTACTGATGATTTTAGTATATATGGATATATCTATTTAATGAGGTATAAGTCAGATTCTTTTGATCGGTTCAAAGAATACAAGAATGAAGTTGATAACCAGAATGGTAAGAAGATTAAGAAACTCTGCTCAGACAGAGGAGGAGAATATCTTAATCAGGTCTTCATTGATTTCTTATGGGAGTTTGGGATTCTATCTCAACTCACTCCTCCTTACACACCGCAGTGGAATGGTGTAAGTGAAAGGAGGAACTGCACCCTGTTGGACATGGTGAGATCAATGATGAGTCATGTGAGTCTTCAATTATCCTTTTGGGGATATGCATTGCAAACCGCAGCGCACATACTAAACCAAGTACCAACTAAATCGATAAATGGTATTCCATACGAGTTATGGAGTTGACACAAAGCCATGTTATCGAATTTATATGTGTGGGGTAGCGAATCATTTGTTAAGGCCTCTTCAGGTAACAAACTCGCATCCCGAGGCACAAAGTATATCTTTATAGTATATCCTAAGGAGACAAGGGGATATTACCTATACAACCCCTCAGACAAAAAGGTTACAGTGGCAAGACACACCATATTCCTTGATAGGGTGCACATCTACAAAAGAGATAGTGGGAGTGAGATAGACTTCGATGAAGTCGAGGCTCAAGATACACATTAGTTGGTACAATAACATATTCCACAAAGCCCCGTGGAAGAACAATCTGTTCCGGAGACACGGGTACTGCATAGAAGCACGAGAGAGGTGAGAGAACCAGAACGATATGGTTTTGTTGTCACCGAGGATGGTGACTCATTATTGGTTGACAATGATAATCCTCTTACCTACAAGGAAGCAGTTGAATCCACATATGTTTCCAAGTTGAATGAAGCCATGAATTCTGAAATGGATTCCATGTAACAAAACCAAGTCTGGATTTTGGTAGATCCTCCAGTTGATGTAAAGACTGTTGGTAATAAATGGGTATTCAAGAAAAACTGGAAATGGAGGGGCAGGTCAGCACCTACAAGGCACGACTGGTTGCAGAAAGTTTTGGACAGCGTCAGGGAATTGACTATGAAGAAACTTTTTCACCGGTTGCAATACTGAAGTCCATTAGAATCCTATTGGCCATTGCTGCTTACCATGACTATGAAATTTGGCCAATGGATTCCAAAACAACTTTCCTTAATAGGAACCTCCAAGAAGATGTCTACATGACACAACCTGAAGGGTTTGTGACTCCAAAGGATGCCAACAAGGTATGAAAGTTGCAGAAATCCATTTATGGATTAAAGAAAGCATCGAGGTCGTGGAACATTTGTTTTGATGAAGCTGTTACAGAATTTCTCTTTGTTAAGAACGAATGTGAGCCCTGTGTCTACAAAAAGTTTAGTGGAAGTGCAATAATTTTCATAATAGTATATGTTGATGACATATTGCTAATTGGAAACTAAGTACGTGTCTTACAGTCAGTTAAGTCATGGCTGCATAAATGCTTCTCCATGAAAGACTTGGGCGAGGCGACATATATTCTCGGGATCAAGATCCATCGTGATAGATCCAAGATAATGCTGGGCCTGAGTCAAAGTACATACATTGACAAGATACTGAGGATATTTAGTATGGAACAGTCCACGAGGGGATTGTTGCCAGTGTCACATGGCATTCATCTTTCCAAGAAAATGTGTACTCAGGCACATGAGGAATGAAAGAGGATGGAAAGGATCCCTTACGCACCCGCGATTGGGTCAGTCATGTATGCTATGCTATGTACGAGGCTAGATGTTGCTTATGCATTAATTGCAGTAGAAAGATATCATGCTGATCCAGGAGACCTCCATTGGATGGCAGTCATGACTATCCTTAAGTATTTGAGGTGTACTAAGGATATGTTCCTAGTTTATGGAGGAGATGAGGAACTAGTCATTCGAGGACATGTAGATGCGAGTTTCCATACTGATCAAGATGACATGAAGTCACAGACTAGATACATCTTCAGTTTGAATGAAGGAGCAGTGAGCTTGAAAAGCTCAAAACAAAGTGTGGTGGTAGATTCTACAGCGGAGTCTGAGTATATCGCAGCTTCTGAGGATGCTAAAGAAGCTGTATGGAAGCGAAGCTTCGTCCAAGAGCTGGATGTTGTACGGAGAAGTAAATATCCTATCACACTATATTGTGATAATACTATAGTGGTGTCACTTGAAAAAGAGCCGAGGTCACATCAGTGGACAACACACATACTTCAGAAGTATCATCTCTTGAGGGATTTTTCTCAGAGAGGTGAAGTTGTAGTGAGCAGTATTTCCACGGAAGACAACATAGAAGACCCATTGACTAAATCCTTGACTCAGCTGAAACATGATCATCATGTGAGGTATAGCGGACTAAAAGTCATCGGAAGTTGGCTCTAGTCCAAGTGGGAGTTTATAAGGGTTGGTGACCTCAGAACCAACAATTTTGTACGTTGATTTCATGAATGTTACCTTATTATATATTGTTCATCGTTTTTCATGACTATAATATAATAATGTCCTGGAATATTTGTTGCATTAATAATGTCATAGAATATCCCCGCTATGATGAGAACCTTGAAATGGTATAACAATATTCTTAAATAAAGTACTGCTGTTGGATGACATACTATGATAGGACACATAGTATACAGACCGTCATGTGTGAGTACTCGTAAGAAGACGCGACTATATCTCATAATGTTCGCACTTGGTAATCTCCAAGATTGGAGATTATGAGAACAGACCTGCCAGTAGTAATTCTGCATGTCTTGGTGTCATCGGATATTGCTATCTGCGAGCGTGTGTAATGGTCCTTAGACTTGAAGATTATCATTAACTCATGCCATGAATCGCGCACTTAGTTTTACTGATGAAAACCGTCATGCAGATAGTTGGCAAGAAGTAGGGTATGTTGGGTGCGTCACGAGTGACATGTTGTTTATAGATAAGTTGAGGAAGGATTTATCCCATCCATTTATGGATGTTGATATCTCAGCCCTTTGATTGAAATAGAACTGTCACATTAAATTCCATGGCCATGGTGTAAATGACGAGTTTATTTCAGGTAGTCAAAGAACGACGGATCATGCATATAGGTTTATGAATCTTCCATGAAACCTACTTGATGAGATATCGAGAAAAAGGGATTAAATTACACAATAATAGTTTGTATGAGGTGATACGTCAATGCGGCGCAAACTTCTTTCTCTTGGGTGCCTTGACCCATTGCTAGATAGTAATCATGGACTTTAGGCAAGCCCGCCTAATGCTAATGAGAAAGAGGCCAAGTGGGTCACACACTAAGTGTATAAAAGTATCTCTATTTATATAAAGATTATTCCCGAACGTGCTTTAATAATTATTCAAGGAGGCCTAAGTTGTTTTAAATGATGGAGGAAAAATAAAATAAAACAAGTACACGCCGTGTATTATTAAATGTACACACCGTTTAGTTTTATTTTGGAAACGAAATGAATAAATGAAAACAAGATATACACGCCGTGTACATTTAATGTACAAGCCGTGTAGTTTTCAATGAAAAACAAGTTCACGCTATGTATTTATTATTACACACCGTGTAGTTTTTCCAGTCGGGATTTTGAGGATATAATATCAATTTATTAAATGATATTTATTATAATCAGTATGAGAGCATGTCAAATAATTATTTACTCGACATGGGGGTTTTAAATAATAATAAAAGAAATAAATAAAATGCGTAACGCATTTACTTATTGTCAAAAATCTATAACCCCACACACCCGATTATAAATATCCTCACAACCCCAACTCTTTTCCAACACACAAGAGAATCATTGTGCACAACATCTCTGGAGAATTATTTCTAGGCCGAAAGAACCTCTTCCTCCAAGAACGCTATCAAGACTAAGAGAGATCCTATTCTATCGGATCAAGATGATCTAAGGCGGACAACACAAGCAAATGCTTCTCCATGCTAGCACTCGGATAATCCTTTGGCAACGTCTAGAGATACAAGGTACACGTGTGGATCACCACTAGAGGGAGTCTACACTTGGATTCTATGACGCAATGACGGATCACATTGACAACATGATCGAGAACATCAATGAAGAAAGAACACCCAAAAGGTATTTCTTTAAAATTAATTTAATTAATTATAATCAACCTGTAATGATCCTTGTGTTTGGTTCCGGGAAAAACCATATTCTTTGTCTTTTTCTGTGATTTGATCTGTGGAGACTGGCATTTATCGTCGTATTGATCCCTGATTGATCATTTCTAATGACAAAAATCCAATTGGTCACATCCACCCACATGCTTCCACTGCGCCCGGAACATTCAAACCTCACCATCGGGGATGTGGATTTGTAGGTGGGCCTGAAGAAAAAAGGGTTTTGGTGTCACTATGTATCCCATGAAACTGGGAATCAAGCCAAATATAGTCATATAATATAGCATGTTAAATGTCAAATTCCATAAGTGGGATTGGATATCCTCTCACGAAAAGAAGATAAGACAACTCTATAGTTTAAAAAATCCCACATGAATACATTAGCTATGTTGTTTAAGGTCATGTAGCTATAACTTAGAAGGAGTGGGGTCTCAAATTCATTTTCATGACATAATATAAGAAGTAACCTGGTGCAAAATGGGGATTATATAGGTCGATTTCCATGAAATTATTCAAAATAGGATACACCTAGCTTAAGGTCAACATGTTTTGACCAAAGAAAGATGATGAAATAGTTCTTTCAACCAGTCACTAAAGAAACCATCGGAAATAGATGATCGAGATACAAAATTCTACCAGACACAACCTCATATGATATGGGTTTTCATATTTAGGACAAAGATGGGTGGTCTATGTGTCACTACACATCCCACTAAATTGGGAATCAGGACACATGTAGTTGTAAAATGTTTCATTGTACAAGTATGATTTCAGAAGGGTGGAATACTATTTGGAAAGGAAATTGAATCATTTCATATTTTTCATATGAGGTATATTATATTTATGAAACATGGTATGTTTAATTTTTAATTCTATGTGATGAGGATGTGATGTCATCTCATATTTAACATATGATGCATCCTTTACTTATTACATAGGGTAAGGATATTGTGTAACATCATGTGTGTAGGTCATGATGTCATATCATATTTAATATATGAAGCATCCCATTTTTATTACATGGGGTAAGTCTACTGTTTATCATCATGTATTTTCGATGTGTATAATTGAAATAAAAATTCATACAGGTCGGACTAAGAGGTCTTATATGAAGTATTTCGTGAGGAATGTGGCATTGGTGGGAGGTGTGATGCACTCCCCATACATGGTGATCAAAGATTATCCACCATTGGATTAGACATTATATGTGATGTAAGGTCCTTCCCATTTGGGTTCCAGCTTCAGTGGTTTCTTATATGGTATCATTATCATCCTCAGTGATGGTACCATGTACACAAAAAGTATAGATCCTAGTTGAACCTTCAAATTGAATTCTCATGATACCCAGTTCTGATATCCTTTAAGTAGAATTATGATTTACTAAAGGGATTCCAACCCATCTAGGAGGACTTAATCAATTTTTAATAGTATTTTATGGTCAAAAAATTATGTTAAATGTGAATGAAATTTGGACTCTATAGGTATAAATAACTCTTTCTTGTATACCATGGAATATAAGGTCACGTATGTGTAACTCTCGGTCATCATCTGATAGGCCCAAATGGAAGTGGAGAGATTATTAGGAAAAATATTCTTGTTTTTTAATACTATATTTTGTAGAAGGGTAGAGAGGGTCTTGTTGAACACCTTGATCTATCCATTTCACTGCATGCGATAGTAGGAGGCATGGTTAGACTAGATTTTGTACCTGGTATACAAATTCTTCATCTTGTTAACAAGAAATTTAGTTCCATTGTCCCTAAGAATGGTGTGAGGGATCCTGAATTGATGAATGATGTGGGAATTCACGAAATCAATCAAAGATTGGGCCTAGATATTTTTAAGGAGAATAACTCCGACCCAATTTGAGAATAATTCAACAGCATTCAAATAAAACCTCAATTGTTGAGTTATCACTGGTAGAAAGGGGATAACAATGTTGAGACCCAATACTAAAAAGGTCTATGAGTACTTAGTGGTATGGGGAATCTTTGATGGTTGATGAAAAAACCTTTCCTGAATCTATCATGAATCAACCTCTTGGGATTTCAATGATGTCACGAACCATGACAGGCTAAAAGTAACCCAACCTTTGAAACTTGTGGGAGAGGTTTAATCTCACTTTATGGTCCCTACAGGACCCATGTGGAACTCTTACATGACTTGTGGTATCTCCTCCCCATGAATGAAACTGATAAGGATCCCATCAAACCCACGTCTATAGAGTGTCTGCTTGTAATTGGGGTTTCTCGGAAGGCTGAAATGTGTTACAAACCTATGTATTCATTCTTTCTTAGATTTCTCTTGTGAGAGAGTTCCATGTTATAGATACTCGATGATTGGAGTAATCCAATTGGGTGTTTCTTCGACCTCTAGGGAATTGGTGTGTATTAGTGATGATATACTTTCATTAAAATGGTTTACCTATTGTTCGTTTCCTTCATTTGTGGAAAGGTTGATAACCCGATGATGTTCCAGATGAATAGAAACTTCATCTTGGTCAAGCTACAAGAGGCATAGATAGTATTTCCAATGCATCAACTTGGTTATTCTGTAATGGATGAACCAACATTACCATTGGATGGGAAGGGATTTGGTATATCATCTCTTGATCCTACTTAAGTAGGGGGATGAATTCCTATTTATGGATAAAATAATCACCATTTTTCTTCTTGATAACTATTGTGGAGTCTCCCTTTACATGAAAATAGGGGAAATCAACCTCAAGGGACAAATCGAGACAAATGATGAGATCCTGATACTCATCATCATTTTTGGTGAATCCTTCTGTTGGACCATGGGAGACTGTTGGCCACCCTCTCTAGTATTAATGGTTTTAATAATAAAAAATCATGTCAAATAATATTAATCATGCCTAATCATTTAAATCATGTTTATTTAAGTTTAAATATGTACAATTATGTTTATCTATGACCACATAAAAGTTCAATATATTTTGATAATATTTATGTTGTAAGATAGTCCAAGTTGAAATATTTTCTATGTATGAAAGACTGACACTCATAGAAGAGATGACACACCAACAGATCAATTGACTTACTACTACAAGGACCTATCGATGCGAGGACCTACCAACACAAAGTCTTATCGATGAAAGGACATATTGATGAAAGGATCTACGGATGCAAGGACTTACCGATGCAAGGACCAACCGATGCAAGGACCTAACAACAAAATGAATTACTGATACAATGACCTACCAATGTAAGGACCTACCGATGAAAGGAATTACCCATGAAAGGACCTATTAATGCAAGGAAATACCGACGTAATGACCTACCGACGCATGGTGTTTCTGATACAAGGAGTCATAATCAGTTAAAAAGAGTCATTGACACATGGTGATAATGATTCAAGGATTCACTGTTAGTTAAAATAAGTCATCGAAGCATTGTGCTATCGATGTAAGGACTTACTGTTGGTTAAAATGAGTCACTGATGCATGGAGAGACTAATCGAATGAAAAACCAATGGAATGAGCCACTGATAGAAGGTCCTACCAATAAATGACTCACCGATCGGCAGTTTAAAATTTATTTTATTTAATATTACATCTAATAGTAATACTTTTAGTGTTTTAATGTGACTGATTAATTTAATGCTTTTTTGAAGATATCTTAAATGAGGATGTCAGAATCACAAGGTATATCATCTACCTTAAAACATGCACATTGTCGGGCTGCAATACTATAAAAATAAAAGGACTCAGGATGAAAAAATATACACATAAGAATCGCATGAAAGTGATACATAAGAAGATATGAGTAGACATAGAAGTCGACCGACATGAGGAACATAAAAAAGGAAGAACACATGAGGAATTATTCATTACTTCTTGTTGTGCACCAGAAAACATTTGTTCATTGAAATTTCCATCATCTCTATAGCATCTAAATAAACTAAAGGAGAGAACATCTCATCTTCCTGGATGAAAAAACACAGTGATCCACAACACTTTGTTTTCAGTGTCTTCTTCCATAAGAGGACTCTAGTTTCAAATGTGATACATCAAAGAGTACATAGTTGAACTTCATAACAATTAAATCTTTCTAAGCTCTATCTAATCCTTATTCCTCTATTGTGTTCCTTTTAATTACATTTTTGAACAGTGTGTGCATCTGTCTGTAAAACACACACTGTATCCTATACTGAATTTTAGGATACTAGATATCCTCAAACAACTATATTTTTACACTTTTTTATCCCTCGAAGAACTATGTAAGAAGTCCTATGTGGCCTGGCTGTATTTTTTTCCCACGTAGAACTGTGGTAGAGGTCTTGTGACCTAGACAGTCTGTGTACTATTGTGTAAATATTGATCCAGGGTTTGGATAAAAACTTTTATCTCTATAGATTTCTTGGTGTTAGGTGATCATCAAGTGGAGAGTAATAATTATTGGCTTGAGACTGAACCTCTTGTTTTATATCTTCTATGTTTTCAAATTTAGTTTTATCTATTTTTATCTATATTTCAGAAACCTGAATTTCACTTTAATAGTCAGTCTTGGATAGTTTTTATAACTATTTTACCTTATTATATTATCTTCAAAAGTTAAATAAAAATCTCATATTGTTACAAATGATAAATAATCAATATTTTTAGAAATTAGTTGAATAGTTAGACTATTATAAATTCACTACTTTGGATAAATGTCCTGTTATGTTTTAAATCTGGGGAACCTTTTTAATAAAACATTATAATAGAAATTTTTATAGGAACTCAATTCACCCCCATCTAGAGTGTCATAATCCGACCAAAATTTGGTATCAAATGTTTAATTTTTTTAAATCTTGTAAACTATGATTTAGTTGTATTTTGAAGTTCTCTATATATTTGTTAGTTCTAATTTTTTAGCACTCTAAATATATTTTTCTTTAGTATGGATAATAGATTGGAAGGTTTTGCTATAAAAAGAACTCCCTGCTTAAATGGATCAAACTATTCCCAGTTGAATATTAAGAGAAAATGAATTTGGAAATTACGGGATTTGACATTTGGATAGTCATAAAAGATAAATATGAAATACCAAATACTTCAAGGAATACCTAGATTGATGCCACAACAACTGCTTATAATAATAATTAAAAATCTATGAATGCATTATTTTGTGCACTAGGAGATGAATAATTTAATAGAATATCTACTTGTATATATGCCTATGATATTTGGGAGACTTCAGCTATTTCAAATTATGTAAATTATAATTTTACTAAATTGAGACTTAACACTTATACTATTAAGTATGATAAATTTTAGATAAATTTAGATGAGCCTATTTCTTACATGTATCTCAGGATTAATGAAATTTGAACACCATGATCTCTTGGAGAAGAGCTTATACAACCAAGGAGAAAATCATGAGAATACTAAGATACTTACCAGATAGATGGATAGGGACTTCTGTATTAATAAGATAATCCTGTGAACTCAATACTTTTCCAATGAAGGAGCTGATAGGAATATTGATGATGTATGAGGAAGAAATAAAAGTAAATAAGGGAGAGGATGATGAAACCAAATGAAAATCCATTTCTTTCAAATATACGGCATAAAAGTAGAAGGAAAAATCTCAAGATGAAATTGAAAGTTCAGATGATGAACAATATTCAATAGATAGTGAAGATATGGCTTAGATAAGTATAAGATTTAAGAAATTTTATAGGAAGAATAAATTTTTCATAAATCCCAACTAAAAAGTAAAATATGATAATAAGGGACATTGGAAAAAGGATTGTAAAATAGGTAATACTTCAAATGAAATCATATTCTATGCGTGAAAAGGAAATGGACATGTAAAGGCAGACTATCCCAAACTATATTACCAGAAGAAGTATGATGATAAGGAAAAAATGTATAAAATGTCCATGAAGGCAACACAAAGTTCTTATGAGGATAGCTGAAGTGACTTAGAATCCTCTTATGATGAAAATACTAATAAGGAAAATATGTGTTTTATTAAAAACACATTAAAGGTAACATTAAACTCTCCTGAACAAAATGATTACTATTTTGGAGATGAAAGTGATTCTAAAAATACAACCAATGAGGAAATGTTTGAATATTGTATTATTCTAGAGGAAACATGTAATGAAATTTAATATAAATAAAAATATTTAAATAAATATCATTATTTGACTAAAACTATAACATCTGAACTTTCTATAGAAAAAGAGAAAAATTATCAACTACTTAAGGAAAACAATGAGCTTAAATTGTCAAATGAACAATTAAAAAATGACCTAGAAAGATTTAACAATGGTAATGAAATATAGGTTCAAATTATTGGTAATTAATTAGATCTTAAATATACTACTAGAATAGTATACCAACCAGGAAGGAATAATATGACTAAACTCATTTTCTATCAAAATCTAGAAAATCTTGTTTTATGCCCACTTCAGGAAAATTTTATACTAGTTCGGGAAGTGAATCATCTTCTACCATTTTAAGCATTTATGGACCAAATAAAGTCTACTAATTAAATACTTTACAAGATTCTTATAGTAAACTAATAAATAAAATTTGGGTTTCTCAAAGCTCTTATTACTAGTGTTATTGGACCCAATCGAATCTAGGTACCGAATTCTTTTCTTGTTGGATCTATTTTTATAGGAAAACTATTTAATGATATACTACAAAATATTATGGTATTTGGACAATGTATTTTCAAGACACATGATAGGACATTACTCATTCTTCAAGAACTTGATAAAAATTTATTGTGGGCATGTCACCTTTGGTGATAAGACAAAAGGAAAAATCATTGGCCTTGGCCATATTGGTAATTCTAACTCAGTTTTAATTTCGAAATTACTTTTTTGATGTATTAAAATATAACTTAATTAGTATCTATCATTTATGTGATGATGTTTTTAATTTTAAATTTTAAAATGATTTATTCAATGTTTTTAATTCAAAAAACGAGTTAATATTTGCTTCTTTTAGAAATGAAAATGTTTATGCTGTTGATTTATATTCTTTAATTTCTCAAAATGATTCATTTTTTAATTATTTTTATAATTATTCATGTATAAGTCCTAGGAAATTAGGATAATTTAATTTACACTCACATAGAATGCTTACTAGAAAAGGATTATTCAAGGACATACCCAAACTTGAGTTTCCAAATGACAAAGTTTGTAATCCTTGTCAAAATGGTAAACAAAAAAAAATATATTTCAAAATAGAGAAATAGTTTTCAACTTCTCAACCTCGTGATTTGGTTCACATTGAATTTTTTGGACCTTTTAGAGTTTCAAGTCTAAGTGGGAAGCACTATGTCTATGTTCTTCTAAATGACTACTCTAGATATACTTGGACCTTCTTCTTGGATAAAAAAGTGAAGCTTTCTCCCATTTCACAAAGTATGCAAGGACTACAAAAAATATTAGTGGTCTTAGAATTAAAGCCCTATGAAGTGACCATGGTCAGGAGTTTGAGAATAAATTGTTTTAATCATTTTTTCCACAAAATTACTATAGTCATAACTTATTTTCTCTATGGACACCCTAGAAAAATGGATTTGTAGAAATAAGAAATAGTACCATATAAGAAATTTCTAGAACCATTCTTAATGTGTATGACCTACTTATATAGTTTTGGCAGAATCTATCAATAAATAATGATATATAATAAATATAGTCTTCATTATAACTACCCTTAAGGTAAATCCTTATGAGTTTTTGAACAATAGGAAACCCAAGGTTAACTACTTTAGAGTTTTTGGTTTCAAGGTCTATATCCATGACACTAAGGATAATCTAGAATAATATTCTTTCTAGAGAGATGAAGGAATTTTCCTAGGTTATTAAATTTATTGTAAATCCTATAGAGTCTTTAATAAAAGAACCAAATGTGTGGAAGAATCTATACATGTCAAATTTGATGAGACAAATCCACATGATTGAAAGACCTCTTTATAAAATATTGAAATGATATGTCAAACCTAGACATAAATACTAAATATTATGACCATACTATTAAGGAATTTGTTAAAACTTACAGTTCTAAAAATTATCCAAATTTTACTTATGATGGACACGAACCAATTGATGAACTTGAAATATATATACCTTATTTGTCTAGACATATTTTAACTCTTAAGAACCATCCTTTAGATGCTATAGTTAGAGATTTAGAAAAAGGAAATCAGACTATAGCTTCTCTCAGAAATTAGGATGAACATTAAGATTTCTTGTCACAAGTTGAGCCTAAGAACATATATAATGATATCAATTATAAATTTTGGGTGATGGATATGTAAGAAGAGTTAAATCAGTTTGAAAGAAACAAAGTCTAGAAACTTGTTGATAGACCCAGAGACACCTTGACAATAAGAACTAAATGGATGTTTTTAAATAAAGTAGATAAATCTGGTAATATATTTAGAAACAAATCTAGATTGGTTTAACAAGGTTATAGTCAAGAATAAGGTACTGACTATGAAGAAACATTTTCAATAATAGCTAGAAATGAGGCCATTAGAATTATGCTTTCCTAATAGAACATCTTGATTTCAAACTTTATCAAATGGATGTCAAGAGTGAATTGTTAAATGGTTATATAATTGAGGATGTTTTTTTAACAACCCCTTTGTTTTACAAATAACCACTTTCAAAATCATGTTTTTAAATTAACTAAAGATTTATATAGTTTAAAGAAATCTCCGAGAGATTAGTATGATAGTCTCAACACTTTTCTTATTTTTAATGGTTTTGAAAAAGGTATTGATGATCCTACAATTTTTATAAATCGAATTTTCAAATATTTTTTAGTAGAAAAAATTTATGTATATGATATTGTTTTCGGATCTTCTAAAAATTCATTATGTGTTGATTTTTCAAAGATTATGAAATGTGAATTTGAAATGATTTTGATGGGTGAACTCAAATTATTTCTTGGATTTTAAAATATTACAAAATAATAAAGGTATTGTTTTGAATTAATGAAAATATACTTAGGATATGTTAAAATGATTTGGCCTTGAAAGCACTAAGAATAGTGACACTCCAACGAGTACAACTTGTAAGTTGGACCTTGATGAAGATGGTAAATCTGTTGATCAAAGCACTTACATAGGAATGATTGGGAGTTTACTCTACTTAACTTCTAGTAGGCTAGATATTATGTTTAGTGTGTGCATGTGTGCACATTTTCAAGAAAACCCAAAAGAATATCATTTAAATTCTATCAAAAGGATTTTAAAATACCTCAAATATAAAACTAATTTATGATTGTTATATCCTAGAGGACAACCTTTTGATTTAGTGAGTTATACAGATGCTGAAATTGGTGGTTGTAAATTATACATAAAGAGAACCTCTGGTAGATGTCACTTTTTGGGAATGTCTCTTGTTTGATGGTGTAGTATGAAAAAAATTCTGTTGCATTATATAATGCTGAAGTTGAATACATAGCAACTGGTAGTTTTTGTTCAAAATTCGTTTGGATGAAACATACATTACTAGACTATGGATATCAATTCAGACATGTCCATGTAAATTGTGATAACACAAGTGCTATAAATATTTATAATAATATTGTTTCATATTCTAGGAAAAACACATTTATGTATGACATAACGTTTTGAGATACCATTATCAAAAAAGTTATATATCTTTAGAGTTCATTGGAACTGAACATCACATTGCTGAAATTTTCACTTACCATTTAATACTGAAATAATGAACTACATCAGACATGAGTTGGGAATGGTTAATCTATAGGACCTTATATTTTTATTCCTTGGTAATTTTTAAGTGAAGTTTTCATGATGATACCAATGATATGTCATGATGACATAGTTGTCATGCCGATAATGACACCTTGTCAAGCCTACACTTTCAGTGTTATGAAAAATATGTCATGCTGACATCGACACTATGTCATGCCGACACAATTTTCATGCTGATACCGATGCCTTGTCAAGCCAACATAGTTATTGTTATGAAAAATATGTCATGCTGACACAGGTAACTCACTTTTTTTTAACTGTTTTCTGTTTTTTTTTTCAAAATGAAACTGTTTCATTTAGTTTGTTGAACCCAATTTATGATTTTACGATTTTTGCGATTTCAAATGCCCTAAATTATATAAATTCAAGTCAATACACTCTACTCCTTTACCCCTACACTCACTCATCCATTTATCTCTATAACCCCAACATTTACCTTTTAGAACTTCAAACTGAACTATTGGAATGGAGCATGTGAAGCGAGCTTTAGAAGGTTGTTCTGGAAATGAGCCTCATGCATCTAAAAAATAGAGAGGGGAATCGAGAAAATCTTCCAGACTTTTGAATCATTCTCTGGAGAACCATGTAGTGACTCTAAAAAATGAGGTTCTTATTGAATGAATGTTGGAAATAAAGTCTCTTTTAATCAGTGTATTATAGGATCAAGGATGACTTGAGTGGTTCTCAAATAATTAAAGACCCTTCTTCCTGAAGTTAGTTCATTAGTTTTATATGAATTTGATGTTTCTGCTAGAAGGTAGTGATGTTTTCTGTATTAAGTCCATTGTGAAAGGAAAGAGAATATATTTTTCATCTACAAAGTGGGATGAATATCTTAAGATACCCCATGAGGGTTTGCTTGATGATTATCAGGGTAGTTATCCACCTGAGAGTAACTTTTTATGCTTTTAGACAGCTCTGAATGAGCTTAATGACAATGACAAGCACAAGAGACCCATTGCTACATAGTTAGATGGGGTGTGTATAATTATTTTTAGGTTTATACAATATCATGTCTATCCCAAGAAAGGGGAATTTTCACATATAATGTATCAAGATTCCTATTTGATTTATCTGCTAAGAAAATCGGTCAAGGTAAATCTATGTATATACCTTTCTTTGCACACAAATTAAATGATCAAGCCTTCTTATAGAACCAATTCCCTATTTTATCCAAGGTTAATCTCATTCATGCTAAAAGATAAATGTTGTGTTATTAAAGAAGATGATGTTGTTTTTGTGTGTAGTGGAATCCAACTAAGAAAATAAATCTATAAAAGGATGAAGATCAACTAGAACCCATGGAAGAAATTATGGGTTGGGGATGATGATAAGATCTATGATAAGTTCAATCCAATGGACCATCCAACTAGTCCATGTAATATGGAGGATCCTCATTCGGAACCATATGAGGAAGTTGTATATTCTTTAGATGAATAAGAAGAGCTTGGCACACCAGTTACAGATCAAGGGTCACCAATCGATGATAGGAGTGATCCTAGAACGACAGGAGAAACCAAATTTTTCTCTTTTTGACCTCATAGTCCTCCCTTTACTTTACCTTTTGATGATAACACACGTGAAGATAATGGAGATGAGGAGACAGAAGTCTCAGGCAATTTGGAGAATGTAAGTAGATCTAGTGGCTCTGAAGAAGAAGAAGGAAGTGAAGAAGATAAAAGTGTTAGTGGAAGAGGTAGTAGTAGTGAAGAGAAAGAAGATAAAGAAAATTATAATAGAAATTAATGTGAAGAGCATGCCTATAGACATGATGATAATGACAATATTATTGAAGTCAATGACAGTGATGGTGACCAACATGGGGATGATCAAGATAGAAATATAGAGATGGTTGATGTCTTTGTTCATAATGTTGTTATAGAACCATATATAATTGTTGCTGAAGAAAGAGATAATTCTGAAGTTCATGATGAAGTGGAGGTTCAAGTGATACCTTCACCTCAGTTAGTTTATGAAATAAGGAGACCTCATTATTAAAGTGATCACCTAGTGTGGAGAGAATCGATTGAGGGGGAGCTTCAAGAAAGGAGAGATCAAGCCGATGGGGAGCATGAAGATGGAAGAGTGAGACTTGAAACTCTTAACCCTATGGATGATGATTTAATGTTTGAATGGGAGATAAATCCGGGGTATATTTCATGGGGTTTGGATTATGAAGACTTAGATAATGACGTTTTTGTACTCATTTCCAAATAATTAGTGGTTGAGACCTTCTCAGTGACTCTGTCACTAAATCAGACTTTGAAAGATTTAAGGAGGATGTTTTTTTAGCTGTGAGTGTATCAGTTCAAACTCAAATGGTCCATGATATTCAAAAATCTAGAAGAGAAAACACTGAGATGAGTAATGAATTAAACACTCTAGGATCTTCAATAGAATAAATGAAGCAGTCTGGAAAAGTAGTTTCTATTCCAGGTCAGATAGTGGGTGTGAGTGAGGATGATGCACCTAGTGTTTCAAATAAAGTGAAAGTAGAGATTCAACCCAACCTAATAACTACAGCTAAAACAATTTTTTCCGACACCTCTAATAAATGAAAAGATATGACTGGGATTTTATCTGCAATCAAAAATTTGAAATCAGAGTATAAAGGATCATTAGAAACTATTCTTAAATATTTAAAGACTCATACCCCAGTTCCTAATATTGTTACTTTTACCTATGGTCATTCGTTTCATGCCCTGGACGTTGAGGTAGTCAAAAATGTTGTTAAAGAAGAAATTCAAGCTTTGTTTGATGCTTCCGGTTTGGGAAACCTTGCAAAAATTTAGGACAACAGTGACCATGTTCATGATATAGTCAGACTCTATACCAAGAGTGTTGATATTTCAAATGCTCATATTAGTGAAAATGTGTATTAATTATCTCAGAAGATCATTACCAAGCATCAGTTGACCAACCTTTTTATGTAATTTACAGAGAACCTGTCATTACCTCTAGTGACTACAACCTTCAAATACCAAGTATAGAAGTTTAAGGACTTCAACCCTCCTTTGAAAAAAATCATGGATATTAAAGATGAATTTGAGAAATCTATGAAGTATGGTGGTGAAATCATTGAGGATTTTATCAAGATGTTGAAGCCATATATTCACTTGTAAAGGTATGAAATTTTGGTGCCTGCTATTGCACCTATTGGACCTGCTAGATCAGTGCCTCTACCTCAGATGTCAGTTGCTCAAGCCTTGAATTAGATTCACCTAGTGATCCAAGAGATGATTGAACCTCCTATGTTGTAACAACAGAAACCCAACCATGCAACTACTGTTCTAGATGGAGTGATCCTTCCACCTCTAAAGATTTATTCA
Organism: Viscum album; assembly: GCA_963277665.1. Classification (NCBI taxonomy): domain Eukaryota; kingdom Viridiplantae; phylum Streptophyta; class Magnoliopsida; order Santalales; family Viscaceae; genus Viscum; species Viscum album. Next base: position 47,830,799 of record OY728162.1, read on the forward strand.
TACACTACAAATTATATGACACCACCTACTATACACTATATTGATCCATATGAGAAAGAGAAATATCCTCTTGATCCTAAAAATTTGGGTGGATAACTCTCTAATAGGGTTGTTTGGTTTTCTTATTGTATTTCCTTGGAACTTTGTAATATATTTTACTTCATTGATTATGAAATTTTGTGTTCCTATATTTCATATCTTTGTGTTCTATATATTATTCTCTGAATTTTTTTTTTCAATTGAACACTATTTCTATCTTGATTATACTTAATATGGGGATAACTTCTTTTTGCTACCCATGCACTTTTTTATAATCTCAAAAGGGGGAGAACATTTTGGAATTATTTTTATTTGTTTTAACTTTGATATCACTATTATGTTATTTATTTCCTTTACCTCTGACTATATATGGGAAGAAAAGGCATTAGTCTCTGATACTATTATTGTTTTTCCTTTTTCTACCATTACTAATTCTTTTACCTCTGAAATTTAACAATATATAGAAAAAATTCATCAATAATGGGAGATGATAAGTAGAATTATTAAATTACACATCAAATGATTGTACTTTATAATGCCACGATTTGTGATCATCAAAAGGGGGGATTTTTGGCCCATAGGTGACTGTTGTCCAACGTCTCTAGTATTAATGGTTTTAATAATAAAAAATCATGTCAAGTACTCTTAATCAGGACTAATCATTTTAATCATGTTTATTTATGTTTCAATATGTATAATTATGTTTATCTATGATCACATATAATTTTAATATATTTTCATACTATTTTTGTCATAAGACAATCCAAGAAGAAATATTTTCTAAGTATTAAAGACTAACACTAATATAAGAGATGACACACTAACAATTCAATTAACTTACCGATGCAAGGATCTACCAATGAAAGGGCTTATCGACATACGTACTTTCCAATGCAAGGACCTTCCTATGTAAGGACCTAAAAACACTAGGACTTACTGATGTAAGGAACTACTGATGCAATAACCTACCGATGAAATTACATACCAATTAAAGGACCTACTTATGAAAAGACCTTCCGAAACAAGGATGTACCGACTCATGGTGATAACAATTAAAGGACACACTGTCAGTTAAAATGAGTCACTAACACATTGTTCTACTGATGCAAGGAATCCCTTCCAGTTAAAATGAGTCACTAATGCATGGTGATACCGACACAAGGACTCAACATTAGTTAAAATGAGTCACTAATGCATGGAAAGATCAACAAAATGACACACCAATGGAATGAGTCACTAACAGAAGTACCTACTGATAGAGGACTCACTGATAGACTGTTTAAAATTTCTTTTATTTAATATTACATATAATAGTCATAATTTGAGTTTTTTAATGTGACTGATTAATTTAATTGTTTTTTTACAGATATCTTAAATGAGGATGTCATAAGTATGAGGTACATAATATACCTCAAAACATGAACATTTTTTAGCTTCAACAGTATAAAAATAAAATGATTCATGATGAATATATATACACATAATAATCGTATGAAAGTGACACACAAGAAGATATGAATAAACTTAGAAATCGACCCACACGACCAACATATAGAAATGAAGAACACATGAGGAAATCTTCATTCCTACTTTTGGTGAACCATATAATTATTTTTTATCAGAATTTTTAACATATTTTTATGATCAAACTAAAAAAAAGGAGAGAACATCTCATCATCTTGGAAGATAGAACACAGTGCTCCACGACACTCTATTTTTAGTGTCATTAGATTCAACTCTGATATATAAAAGAGTCTAAAGATAAACTACATAACACTTAGATAATTCTATACACTATTTAATCTTCATTTCAATGTTGTGTACCTTTTTATTACATTTTCAAGAAGTGTGTGCATCTGTATGTAAAACACACACTGTCTCCTGCACAGAATTGGAAAATACTAGATATACTCACACAAATAACTTTTTACACTTATTATCTAATGACGAATTATAGAAGAGGTCATCTATGACCTGATTGTATTTTGTTTCCACATAGAACTTTGGTATAGGTCTTGTGGCCAAGACAGTCTATGTACTATTGTGTGAAACTCGATCCATGGTGTGGATAAAAACCATTTCTATATACATTTTTTGGTGGAAAGTGATCACAAAGTGGATATTACTATGTATAGGCTTGAGACCGAACCTCTTGTTTTATATCCGATGTGTTTTGAAATTTAGTTTTCTCTATTTTTATCTATATTTCAGAAAACTGAATTTCACTTTGATAGTTACTCTTGACTAGTGTTTATAACTATTTTTTCATATTATATTAGTTTCAAAATTTAAATAAATTTATAATATAGTTAGAATAGAGAAATAATAAATATTTTTAGAAATTAGTTGGATAGTCAGAGTATTATAAATTCACTACTTTGTTTAACTGGCCTATTATGTTTTAAATTGGGGGACCCTTTTTAATAAACCTTTTTAACAAAATTTTTTATAGGAGCTCAATTCACCCCCTCTTGAGTTTCCTACTCCAACCAACACCTTCTAACAATAAGAATGAGTATAGAAGGATATCCTATGCAGGATTGATAAATAAAATCTCCATGCCAACTCTGCTGAGTATAGGTTCATTGATCCTTATACTGATCAGGCTTTGGGATGCACCATATTAATACATCTTCTATTACAACATATCCTAATCCATGAACAAGATGGTTTCTTCTATGAATCTAACATACAAGGGTAATTCCAAAAGGTCTGTCTATGCGAGTAAGAATTCATCCAATTCTATTCCCTTAATAGCTTTTTGAGGGACAAAACTAATGTCATAATTTTTTAGGATTACTTCCTAATGTGTCATCCACCCTATAAACATGGTTTAATTGAAAATGTATTTTTGTTGGTTAATATTGGAAACTAGTTGTATATCATGGTGTTTCAGGTAGTGTCACATCTTCTAGACTACAACGACTAGGGAAATCAGATCTTCTCAATGAGAGAATATCTAGTATCCATGCTAAAGAGCATGCGACTGAGGTAACATAACCTTATTTCATTGCCTTCATTATTTTTCTAGTCTTGAAGGGAACTGAGAGATCATTCCAGGGTGGTCAAATAAAGGAACAAGGGTTTTAATTGCAATGGTTTCACTATGATTGGATGTTGTATTAGATACATCTGAATGTCCTATAAATTATCTTGGAAGTATTAATCCCATAATATGATTATTCCATTCTTCATGAGCCACAAAAAATGATTACAGTTAAGCCAAATTGGAAATGAATCGTTGAATATATTATTGGTGGCCTTGGAGGCCCCAAAACTTCTTAAGGATTATCATGTGAGGTATCTAATTAGTATCCCTAATTTTCTATGAATTTTATCAATACATATATGTATAGAAACAAATATAATAATACTTCTAGAGGTAACCATGAATAAAAAATTCAAGGTATTCATCTTAAAGTGATGAGAGAGGAGAAAGTTGAACATTTTCTTATGATCTTTCAGATGGTCCTGGTGTTGGTGATATTTGACCACCAAATCATCCACATAATATTCAACTAACATCCTGATAATTTTCATGAATATATACTTCATGGAATGAAAGTATGTGGCTCTGGAATTATTTAAACAAAAGGGAATTACCTGGTAGCAGAAGGTTCTCTTAGGTACCCTGAAGGTAGTAGATTCTTTATCCTTAGGGTCCATCTAAATCTGATTATATCTGGAGTATCTTACCATAATTTAGAGTTCATAGAATCTTTACATAGTACCAATCAATGACTCTATCATTGGAAGGGGAAAATAATCCTTGGGAAATAGAGGTTGAGGTCTTGGAAGTCGATACATACCATGATTTGTCCATTCTTCTTCCTAACTTGGACAATGTTGACCATACACATGGGGTACTAGACCATTATAATGAAGTTTGATTTGATAATATTGTCATATTTATCTGTGATCATGGAACCATGAAAAAGGTACATATTTATGGGTGGCTATTTTAACCCATGGTGGAATCCTGGGAGGCCAATGAAATGAATAAAAACATGGGGATTGTGCCCCAAAATTTGCTTATTCCTCCAGGTGAAAACTTTAGGGAACCACTTCTAGAATGACACATACTCATACTACTCCTCCGATGACATGATTGAACTGATTATTTTTTTTCCTTGGATCATCCTCAGTGCTAAGATTCACCTAATTTAATTCTTAAATAGTGCCAAAAAACACTATACAAAGGCAAGAGGGGTGTCCTCCAAACCATATTCATCATCTGATATAGTAAGTTTAGAGGGAAGGAGTGGCTCACTTTGGATATTAGTTATGGGAGAGGCATTATCATAATCTTGGTCAAGGAATGAATTTTTAATAACGATCTCCTACACTGTAGAGAATTCACTGATGAAGGATGATGATCAAATCCCATGGAGTATCGGATTAGGAGACCCACCTTTGACGTCGAAGCAATAGTGTTCCATCATCTTCCCTTGAGTCAGTCCAACATTCTGGGGCATGCGGGAGTGTTGTGGGATGGTGGCTATGTGGAGAACCCCTCAGTGCTTTATAGGGGAAGGTCTTTATGGTATCAACTGAGATTTCCATATGTAGAAGTATGAGGTTATCTGTGAGTACTCTTTCTTTTTGGATATGGTAAAAGGGATTCCCATATATGGGGTTTGGGATCCACCAGATTAATCAATAAGATGAAAAACTCTTTCATGTTATATTAGGGATCTATCGAAGTGGCTGTCAGATCATTGGGAGCATTAATACGCTCGACCCTATCGGTCTAGATTTGTTTTCCCACCATTTTATAGTTACTTACATCTAAGTAGTGGACTTCATAATAGTTTAAGGGGGAAGTGTATCCTTGGAGTACCCCTACAAATCCATTGAGAGATTATTTGAGGAAATTATGGTATTAAGAGAGGACCACTATTTTCAAGTGCAGTTTTGGCCTTCCCATTATAGAATTGTTGGTTATATACCATAAGACTACCATAAACTCAATTCCTTCTAAAAAACCATCAAATTGATTCTTTAAACAAATATTTTCATATAGTTTATTCTCACATTTATCATAACTCTATATTAATAAGTTGGAGGGAGTGAGATCATCTTCTGTGAGTACCATCTTGTCAATCATTCAAGATTAGATGAGGTTGACACCTGAGCTAGTATCCACTATATTAAGTCATAATTCCACACCTTTGAACTAGAATGTGATGTAAAATGGGTTAATTTTCCTTGCAATGGTATCACCCTCATCTTCCTATAAAAAGTAAATGATGAACCAAAATTTCACCTGCTCCGATTCCTCTTTTTTATAACCCTAAATGACAGATACCTCATTATCAAAATGGAGAGGGCCTTTTAGGAATCCAATAAAATCCTAACACATTTCATTTGATTGATGGTTCAAATCAAGGATCAAGAGAATCACTAGTATTCTAGTGTAGGGATATAGCACATCATACTTCCATGTGAGTGGTATATTTCTCCTTATTGTGGGTCTCTCTCTAGCAGGGAGCACACCAGGCATGGTGATTGGGGTGTCATGGCTTGGCTAGTAAAGGATGTACACTGCTATTGATTTAACTTCTTAGGTTGATCACTAGATGACTGAGTCCAAAGATTTTTTAGGCACTGTTATGTTCCATGTTTTTTTGACTGAGCCATGAAATCACAATGTATGGTCATCTATGGATGTGTAGCCAATGGAGTATCCCAAAAAGGTTGCGCCTACTGATCCCTACAAAAAACATGTTATCTAGTCTCAACGGAATGATTAGTTTTTTCTAATGTTTTTTCTTTGGAAATTTTCCTATCAGTGTGGATTCAACCTCTCCTTTGATGGAATCAACCATATGATTTAGAAAAAGAACACGGTTTTACCAATCATTGTTTTTTCATATAGGGATCTACAAACATGAAAAAAATTGACATAGGTGTATCCCGGATATTCATCAGTGGAGTATTATATAATGGGAATAATTATATAGAACTCTCCCAATTTAGGAGGAATGGATTCACTGAATGTGATAAATGGTTTTGGAACTGATTGGGGACTCTGATTGCTCTTGAACTACCGACATTGGTTCTTCCAAGACATGGAATGATGAGACACTTATGTTATGGCCAGTGTGGGCATGATTATTTTAGGATGTTTTGCTCTACTAATGTAGATGAAGATGATTTTTTTGGGTGTTAACGACTACCTTATAATCCAACAAGTCATTGTACTTCTATATTCCGTAGATGGGGATCTATTTCCACTCACTAGAGCTTTTGATGTCTCTATCGAGATCACAAAATAATTTTCAAATCTACGTTGGGAGATTGAATAATTTCACAATGCCTTATTATACCTAGAAATGGAGAAAAAACTTTAAGATCAAACATTTTTTGATTTTGTGTCCAAGGATCATATTGTATGGGAGGTGGTTTGTGTGATTGGCGAGCTGAGATTCTTGGGGCCTTTTACAATCTAGTAATTTTAGTATTCAATTTTCCAAGGCAAAGATGAAATATCCCAAGGTATTTACATCTATAATGGAGTAGGTCTTGTTCCTACTTTTGGAAAATTGGAATTTATATGTCTATAATTGATGGGGTTCTTGAGAAATTTCCTTACCATGAGGTTATGCTTGACAAGGATGAGTTTTTTGATACTGCACTCAACAATGAATTTTTGATCGATGTTCCCAAAGTAGAATAGGACCAGGGGATTCATCTTGAACTATGATGATTGCATCTTCCTTCTTTTTCCATTTTATAGGAGTTAGAAGGGGTAATGGGCCCAACAACTAATTATTCCACTGTAAAGCTTCTCCCAAACACTGAGACCATTATGTGAACTCTGAAAACACACCTGAATATCTCAGGGAGATAATAATAGGGACCAAATTATTTTTGGAATTATGCACACACATCATCAAGAGTTGTTCATGGAAATTATACATACCAAGTGAGTACATGATCCCCTTCCATTGGAAAATGATATCAGAAACTCACCGATCAGGCCTCTGTTTCTACTTTGGGAGGCCAGTGATTCTAGTATTGTATAAAGTAGAGTATAACTGGTATAGGAACTACCTATGTAAATCATCCTAAAAAGAGATAGATACGCGGAACTTCTAATTGTACCGTACAAATTAGATTCCATCTAAGGTAAGTATGAAACAATGATTCTTAGAAGCCTCTTAATATTTTGGGGTCCCCAATATTGGGTTGCACCATAAAGAAAAGTTGTTCAATTGCCACAATGGATCACCAATTCCATTGAATGGTGTGAAGCTTAAATTGTTGAATTATGGGGGTAGTTGAACATGATATACCCCTATTAGATACTAATTTACTTCAAGTTAACTGACACCTGTTTTGTCTATAGAGTATTGTAGAGGACAGTGAGAGTGGTTATCACGTCATCCTAGTGAGAGTTAGTAGTCACCAATGATTCCATAATCCTGTTGGTGTGACAGGAATATTGGTATCATTTATGAGAATCTAAATATTTTACTAAACACAACCGTGTATGTCTGTTTTTCGTTCACGTTTTTGATAAACCTGGAAAACACATTTACGGGGGGGGGGGGGGTTAGTTTTATTATGAAAAGGAAATACCATGATGGATGGAACCTGGGTACAGAATAAAGGAACATAATTTATTTATGAAAATGGAATTTATTTAAATACATGAAGTGAAAAGGGCCGTAAAACTCCCTTCAATGATGCGTAAATGTTTTTACATGGGAGGGAAAACATGGGCATTACCCACCATGTAAATATTCGAACCATATTTTCAAAAAAAGAACACATTATTATTTTTATAGGGGTTATTTCCTTCTCTAAATCAGAGGTCAGATATGAAAGATATTCTCCCCACACCTCACATGTGATTTGGGGTAACGTCTCTATCTCATCTTCATTATCATCACCATCTGGTGTGACAGATCTGCAATAGTAAGTTCCCCATTTGTCATCAATACTTTCATCGTTAATCAATCTACATTTTGAAAAAAATTTATGAGAAATAAAGTTCCCTATTTTAATTATTTTCTTATATTATTCTAATTTCTCCCTTTCTATCTTGATTGAATGGACAATACTGGATGATGAGTTTACTAGAGGATTAAAGTAGTTGGTCTAGTTGTTTTTGTACAAATTATAGTGGTATTTAATGAAGCACCATTGTGTCATCTGCCAATTATCACATAATCTCTTATATAAATATTAATTAATTATATTTAATGTCATTCATATTGGAAATTATATCCTATATATTTGTGAATCAACGTTGTGGTGCATTTACCTGGACATGAGCCACCCTTATAGGTATTTCCTTGTTTAAATGATTAAGATCCTGATGTCGGGAATTGATTAAAACCACATCTATATTGTGCGAATTTATTTTAAATTAATTATATTTTAATTTGAATTTAATCAAAGGAATATTATTTATCATGAGTTAGGACCTTTTTATTTATTCCAAACATTTAATTATTTGGATATAATGAATTGGAATACTTGATTAAAGAGGTGTGATTATAATTTCTTTGTTTTCAATGGTATGTGTTCTCGATAGATAAATCATACCTTAATAATAAGCCAATGGTTATACAAGGGTCCTAACATAAGGAAACCTTGTATGAGCCCATTATTATTTTTAATTAGGATTTCTTAAGGATTGTGAATATTTTTGGAGTGATACATGGGTTCATTATGGAATTAATTATATGTGATCAATATGTGAATTGCATACCTAACCATGAGTAATGATCGTTTCCTTGGGGAGTCCCCATGGAGAGGATCAGTGGAAAGATGGTTATAAGAGGGCATGATTAATACTTGGTCCCCTGTATGAGATACCCGAGATTGGATCAGAGGGTAATTCTATCCACCATGATGAGAGTGATACATGGGATGCCGTTATAGATCACCTTTGACGAACTCTTATGGTTTCCTATATTTTTACTACTCCCAGTGTGATAATTGGGTTCCAATATGTGGTTCACCTTAAAAAGGACCATGATTCTTCTTATTTAAGATAATGATATTCCTTATATATAATTTAATGAATTTCAATTTATTAAATCTTCTGATGCGCCTACCTAGAAAAATCACATGCTTGGGTTCTATCTATAATTTTTACAATCCCTGTTCACATGATCAGTTTTTCATCCACTCTTATATGGTAGAAAACCATTATAAAATCATATTATATCTTTATAGGTTTCCTTCCATTCATAGATAGCTGGCTCAGGATGAATCTTGTAGTGCCTGTTAGGGGGTCCCATAAGGATCTTGATATGATGTTATTTATTTATTTATTTTTTTCATAAATTTATTGCTAAATTCAAACTACTCATTTTATATGCTCAAACAGGATAGTTATTGATATTTTTGCTGATGGTATAGTGAGTATGTCTTGAACCTTGTTTGGGAAACCTATGGAACCCAAGAAGACATCATGTCTGCAGGTATAGACAATGTAAATAATCCATCATCTAATGTTTGATTTTCTATACTAGGATGGAGTAAAAGACTAGAGTACTGATCCTATGATCATGATTCTAGTGGAGGGGAATTTTTGTCATGTTTTAATTTTTATCATGTTGAATATAATTTTACCCCTCTATTCCAAGTACATATTTTATTTATATTGAAAAATGCATGTTCTTCATAATTTATGGTACATGATATTGATTTAGATTTTACCTATGTATTCTTCTAGGTTATTAATTATTCCATTTATTCATATTCATTCTTATTTTTCTTCTTATAATCTATCATTACAGTTGTATTTCTCTCTCATCATGATGGGATAATATCCCCACAGAGACACCCTAGGCCTTCACTGTTAGTCAGCAGCCTCTGGCATTCAGGGAGGTACTCTTGAGGTCAGGTAACTACAGTCTTGGGGAACCTCTAAGTGGCTTCCATGATTGGATTATACAATATATATTATCCCAAATATTATATTCACTATATATTCTTCTCTGAATCATATTTTGTGATACCTGATAATATATAAATTTTTAAGAACCATATGTATCCCCCAAACTAATAAAAAATAATATATCCTTGGAAATGGATATTGGATCCTTACTATGACATGCTTATTTTTTTTTGTAATCGATGTAGAGTATTATTTTAAAATACACCTTCTTGGAAAATAATAATGGGGAACACCAAGGGGAAGTGCTTAGCTAAATAAAATCCTTCGCCTCAATATCTCATGTTTTACATTAGATTCCATCACCTCGCTCAGTGGCATATGACATGGATAGATTGATATAGGTTGTACATAAATAATGAGTTAAATCTCAATATAAATTCCAAACATTGGAGGGAGTCAAATGAGATCTGTTGGGAAGACAACTGGGTAAAGATAAAGCATATGAAGAAAATTAGGTTGAGTCATTACATACTTTAGTAAAAGAACCATACTTACCACCAGATCCATAATAGTTATAATATTATAGAGACCCGGTCCCACTCAACCTAAATATAGATATCATTATTATATCATGAGATTATTATATTCTTCCATGGTGGTCAAGGTCATTTGTCTGTGTTAAGAATTGATATAATCTTGGTATTGATTCTACCAATCCATACTAATGAACAAAATGAAACTGGTCATCCCCAAAATGAATAAGTACTACATATTTCAATATAGTAAAACCACTAAAGGACATTATAGAAATCACTATGTATTATCTAAACTCTTTTCAAGATGAGTATCTAGAGGAAAAAATTAGTTAAAAGTTTCACATGAAATCCAATCCCAATTACTAATTTAGAAGATATAAAAGAATGGGAAGATATATTATCATATAAGGTAATAGAGATAATAGGTCTAATAAAAATTGTAGCCCAAACCATAAAAGGACCCTCTACGTCATTATAAAAAAACTAATTCCTTTCATAGACCCTACACATAGAAAATCAATTATCATACCCCAATGATCTACATTTCACCTGATTATCCAAACTCTTTGTTGATTATAACAATTGTTGAGACACCTATGCATGGTTCATGACCCTACCCTTTATTAGATTATAGACTATATAGGTGATGTTATCCTTTCCAAACCCTTACATCATATATATATTCAATAATCCTACATAAAACTGATCTTAATTCTATCGAATAGATATAATGGGGATCTTCTATTTTTTCACATTGAAGGCACCTCCATTGAGTATAGGGGGTGAATTTTGTGAGTTTCCAAACTATCTACAATTAACTCTATGGGGTGAAACTTAGACCCTGGAGGGAATATAAGAAACCTTACTTTACATGGACTACCCATCACAACCTTGTAACATCTCTTCAACCATCCTCTTTTTTTAATAGATGTGGAACCCTTATCACCTCTTGGGAAGCCACATGCTATTCCGCTAATAATGAAAAGGAAACTCTCCACTTTATCTTGCAATAAACCATTTTAATTGTTAAGTTCTTTATGGAGAACTTCTGAGAATGTAGATAGGCCTATGTTCCCCACATGGAACCTCAACTCACGTTTTAATAAAATCTCAAAATTGTGGACCTTCTTCCCTCAATTATAGAAAAAAGTGAAGAAGAAAATATAAACTCTTTAAAATAAGAATAATATTGTGTCACCATCATCATACCTTATTAATGTTCTATAAACTCCTAGTATTTATCTAACATCAATATATTTTGGATGAAATCTAAAAATATATATGCTCGAAGGTCTCCCAAGAAGAATCTTTTTTTATGAACCACCCTCCAATGGAAACCCTCATTGACAAACATTATTGGCATAGAGATAATGACGGATGAATCCAACCTTTAATAGGTCCCGAGTCGAAAACTAGATCTTAGTGTATACAAAAAATCTCATATATTAAAGGCATTACCCAATATAAAAATATATGGATTGGGGGATACAATAAATAAAAAAAATTATCTCCATTTAATTATATAAAATAAAATCAAAATAATCCAACAATGCCTGATACATTTCAATAGATAAAAATTAAATTCCAAAAAATAAAATCAAATGCAAAATCCTAGGAAAGAAACTCAAAATCATTTCTAAAACTCAAGATAGTAATACACATCTCAGAACCCAAATTCCTCTTAAAACATAATTGTTTTTATATAAGTAGGGTGATCATATCATGTATACCCAGTATTATCATCCCAATATCTCTTGTGAATAAGTGATAAAAGATTACTAATTCAGTCGTGGAAAAATAGAAAAACCATCATGAACCCAATTATCTAAACTATACAAATCATCCTCAAAATGGAACACTCACCAAATAACACATCCAACATAAAAACATAAGAACAAAATAATAAGAAAAGGATACCCATAACCACGTCCCTATTGGTTTTATTCTCTCATGACCCAACATAAAACATCATTTTCGTTCAACCCTTACCTGAAAATTTCATTACATGTCCATAAATATATGATTTCTGGTAAAAAAATTCATTCCTATCACCACCTACAGTAGGGTCTAGTATCTTCTACTAGAATCAATCATGTCACATATCAAGGACTAGATATCATAAACACAACTCATAACTAGGGTAGTGGGGTTAACGGAACATGAATGGTATTGTCCTCATGCATGCATCTTACCATGAATGACTCCACCAACATATCAAATCCAAATTATAACTAGGTAATCTCCAAAATCAGCTGGTATCACCACAAGTTATTCCTCAACACCAACCAATCATCACTACTGTTGAAGGAAGATTTGAGAGGGGGGGTACTCATCCATCTGTTTCACCACCAACCTGGATGTTGGGGAAAACCCAAAAACCTAATAAAATGGGAATTAGTAAGGCTATCCATCTTGAGTAGTTGTTTAAAGAAGTAACATAATTTACATGATAGATAGATTTTACAAAAAAAACCATCATATGGAATTCAATAACCTTTAACCATATGACATGATATATATCACATATAATTACACCTCCAAATGCATCATTCCATACAACCACCACACATAGACAGACAATTCAAATTATAATTAAATGTTCCACAATTTTACATAATTAATGAGTTACATCCTAATTCTGTTTACTGATCCACATTATTTCTCATTAAAAAATTCCATGATATTTTCATAAAATTAATTTAATCATAAACCCACATTTTCATTCTAGTCCATTATTTTATTTAGATTTAACCCTCTTATATTCTCTTACAAACTCTTATCTTTTTAGTTTAGGATTTTATGTTCACTCCCTAGCTAATATGGAAGTTATTATTACAAAACCTCTCAAAATCTCATCACCCCACATAAACTATCTCCACAACACATCCATATCCAACCAACCCTCGCTTCACATCCCATCAAATTCTACACCAAATAATGTCACCACCATCACCATAAAATCACCAAAAGGGATCACATAACCATAATTTTCAACACATAACAATGTTATACAACATAAATACAAAGTAAATTAAATGTATTATAACAAATATATAATGTATATATAACATTATTATAATGATTTATAATGTAAATAAAATTTATATAAAAAATTATTATAATTTCATATAGCATAAATGTTGTTATATTTTATTTTATGACATTATATAATATAACTATCGTGTAAATATGAAATTAATATATTGTAAATATAACATCGCATAACATCAATGTTTTTTAAATATAACATTATTAAAACCATATATATTATTAATATAAGTAAACATAAAATTATTATAGTGTAATGGAATGTAAATAATGATATATTTACATTATTTAGAATTGTAAAAATTTAAATTTACATTATATAATGTTATATTTTCAAATTAGGTTCTGGTATTATTGAAAAATAACATTCTAATCTTACATGAAACTTGGTTCAAATTTAGGTTGGACATTGTTTCATAGGTTTTGTAGTAGGTACTATAGTAGGGTGTTTTATGAGTATCACTATTCACAGAAAAGGTGTTATCAGACCATGATAATTAGATCTCAGTCTACATGAAACCTTGTACATAAAATTCCAAAATAAAAAATAGAATGATGGCCTTTGGGAAACCAATTTCTTCTAGAAAATAACTTTAAGAGGACCAAACAAATGTTTCATAATGACTAATCATGTAGTACAAAATGACTACAAAAATTTATTGTTTAGTGGGTAGATCAAAATATTTATGTTTGTGTTGTCAATTATAATCTAACTCTCATCCAGATTATATTTCCAATGATGGAAAGAGTTATTCCTTATCATGATGCGATGGATTATTTCACAACATAATTTTATTTGGTCAAGGGAGGTAGGAAATAATGACAGGTAACACTATAGTTCATATGACCCGTAAAATGATGTGATGAAAATGAATAAAAGCATATCATGATTACTTTTTGGTGTCATAGAATGGGTGTATTGAAATAGAGATGATTTAATTTGATATGGGGAAACCCTATATCCACGTAAATTAATGATGTGGGATAGAGGGATGACATGCCGCATGTCATGACCCGTCCTCGGGGCCCGTGCCATGACTACCCCAAGCCTGCCCTCCATAGGCCAGTGGCTAGCGACTAACACGAAAGGCATAAATCCCGATAAAAGGGAAGGCATTGCCTTTATAGAAGTAATCAAACACAACAAATATGAAAAAAAAATTAATCACAATGTAAAATTGTATAAAAAAGTAATTGCTGAAAATAAATGGGCCAGAAATACACGCCGAACAATAAGTACAGTACAACTGATAGACTAGTACAACAATAGTAAAATAAAGATGAAACCACTGAGTCGTCCTCTGGGAATCCCACCTGAAGTGTGGGTACAGATGGTCTCCTCGGCACCTCGGGTCCGCCAGTCCTCTCCGTGTACATCCCGCCATGTGGTCCATCTCCAGGTATAGTCTAGCTCAATAAGTCTCTTCAACGATCAGTGTTTTCTGTCGTCTACATCCAGAAAAATGTAGTGTGGGAATTTCATGTGCAGGGGAGAGTATAACGCTACTCAGTAGGGACCCCAATACCCCCAATGGTTTTCCAGAATCTACGAAGGTTAAACCACGAAGATAAGACACAATCACAAAGTACCATCCAACTCTACATAGGTATATGAACATACATATACCTAAGTAATCAATTCCAGTTCGGCTCCAACTCTAGAGCCCAAGCACAACCCATTCCACACAGGAAATAAGTCAATCACACTGATGGTAATGATTGTAAGTCAAGACTCAGCTCACACAGGTATACACAACATAAAGAGAGATGATTAGTTATAACCTCTGAATCATATATCACTGTCGAACGACATATACTAGCAGAAACCTAAAATAGTAGTATCTCGTTGTTGTAGAACCCACAGAGGATTCCAGTACAGTTTCAATCTATTCTGAGCACATAGAAGATTCCAGTACAGTTGTCGTCGCTGCTGATCCCACGAAGGATTCCAGTACAGTTGCCGTCGTCGTTGAACCCACGGAGCATTCTAGTACAATTGTCCTCGCTGCCGAACCCATGGAGGATTCCAGTACAGAGGTTGTATCTGCAGAACCCAAGGAGGATTCAAGTACTATTGTCATTGCTTCCGATCCCAAGGAGGATTCCAGTACAGTTATCATCGTTGCCGAACCCACGAAGGATTCCAGTACAATTGTCGTCGCTGCCGAACCCACGGAGGATTCCAGTATAGTTGTTGTCGTAGTCACAGTCGTAGTCGGCTTTAGGGTTCCCACACACAGCACACATGATTTCGGGAGGGTCTACTCCTCGAGAAATGGGGGCGATACATCAACTATCACGAATTCTATAGTTGATGTATCCCGGAGATCCATCTCATCAAAAGGAACCCAATGCGGAAGATGGTGCGTCAATCAGAAACCCAGTCTGACAGTTATTAGCTTTTTTGCTCCGGGGTCCCGGTTGGAAATACACTTTTTCCAAACCCCTAATTTTTCAAAAGTTGCAAAAAAAACTCACTTAGAGTATCTCTAAATTACCACTTCATCGCGAGGGTTGAAGTGCCGTAGACGGCACGTCAATTAGATTCGTGGTCTTATAGTTATTCAAATTTAACTAATAACAGGCCCAACTCGTTAAGCCCAGTGGGATGGCGGGTCGGGTCAACTGGGTTTTGGTGGGTCCGACCCGGAAGCGGTTCGGACATGCCCGATGAGTCGCGCGGCCCAGTCCGGCAGGGTGCGGCCTGGTTAGGCGTAGATCGGCCCGGAGTTGCCGAGCGGTCCGAGTGGGGGGGGGGGTTCTTTCCCGAACCGGCTGGTCGAGCGGTGCTGCCCTCCCAACTGGCCAGCCAAAGCCAGCCAGCCTTCCTGGCACAAGCGGCATGCTCGGGTGGTCCACTGTATTGTTGTGCGGCAACATTGGGTGTCGCTGCTCCTTCACCCAGTCGGCTGATGAGTTGGTTAGTTCTCCGCCGAAGTGGACCTCGGAGCGTGGGTCACGGTCTTCCGGAGCGTGGCTCCCCTTGTGGCGTCGTGGTATTCTTTCAGCCAGACCGGATTTAGCCAGCTGGTTCCTCTTCGGCCGAGCGGCCCGCAATTGCGGGCCGCGGTTCTTCGCACGTGCCTGGCGCGCAGCCACCGCCTTCGCTCGTCTCTGCCTCTTCCACTGCGCCTCAATCGTGAATAAAATTTAAGAAAACATCAAATGGTCGTCGGGTCGTGTTTGTTCGGCAGGCGCCCTCCGCGTTAGGCAGCAAATATTTACTGAGGATATTCCAATTAAATAAACACAATCGAGATAATTTATTCACTTGTAAATTATACGAAATCCCTACCTCGATCAAGGATTTTTCTTCATAGTCGTGGAAGACAAACATCGCGGTGGTTGGGCATCAATGATGACAGCATCGCAGAGAACGGACGTCAATTCTATGGACGTCGGGGTGCGTCCGAAAAACAAGTGGCTTCACCTCTCTTGTCGTGGAGAAAGAGGAAGTAAGTCACATCTTCGTTCTTCGATGGAATCGGGGTTCTTCATCAAAGAAGACGTCATTTTTCGTTGAAGGTTAAACCTCTCTTTTAATTCTCCAAGGATTCCCACCACAATATTTTCCAAGGAAAAATTATATTAAGGATTCACCCAATTTTAATAGATATGCCATGCCATTTCAAATTAATTCAAAAGAATAAATTAATTAATGGTTTTCACTTAATTAATTTTATAAGGTTGGCACATTAATGAAGAGGGTGGAATGTGGAGAGGCTCCACCCAATTTTAATGAGCGGGAGTTGTCAAAAAATTAATCAAGGGGGTTTAAGGGAGTTTAGGGGAGTTATGGGGATATGAAAGGTCAGGGCTCATGTGGGCCCCATATCACAAATATCCTCTCATGAGAGGTTATGTGTGTGTGGGACCCACTAATAACTTCCGTATGTAGGATTTAACTACCCAAGATAATTAAAATTATTCACAACAATTTTATTTATCTTTTTTATTAAACCCCAAAAATTATCTTTCAACTCACATAAAACGCAACTGCGGTAAAGGTCCCCTTAAACAAATACAGGCGCTGTGAGTTCATCAATGCCCTAAGATTTCAATTCTGAGCACTGGTTCAAACGATAGAAAAATCTGCACGTACCATTACTGAATGTACCTAAACAAAACTTCAGAAATTGATTCCGGGCACACTGGGCCTCGGAATCAAGTGCCGTCAGAAACCACTTACTCTTAAAATTCCAAAGTATATAAGAAAAAAATTCCATTGATTTTAGGGGTCTTTAAATTACTCCCACCCTATGGCTTGACATCCCCATAAAGCTACAACACACACTAGGGAAACAAATGGGGGTACTGTGCTCGCATATATGTCTCCAGCTCCCAAGTGCTCTGCTGGAGGTTCTCGTGCTACCTGCAAATGCGCGCCAGAGGAATTGACCATCCACGTAGGACTCGCTCTTGTTTTTCCTCTATCTCCACCAAGACCTCCATGAATGTTTCCCCATCATCAATGTCTCGTTCCTCATGGTCGATGATGTGGGAGGGTTTGTGAATGTATCTCCTCAGCTGAGATACGTGGAAGACATCATGCACTCGGTGCAACTGAGGTAGAAGTGCAGGTAGTAAGCCACCTCACATACTCTGCTGAGGACCTGGAAAGGTCCAATGAATCCTGGTGATAACTTGCCGCCCCGACCAAATCCCCGTACACCTCGTCGAGTTGAGAACTGTAGGAAGATGTGGTCACCATCCTCGAACTCTAGTGGTCTCTATCTCTTATCAGCATAGGTCTTTTGTCCGCTCTGTGCAGTCTTCATCCACTCCTGGATGATCTGCAACTTCTCCATCATAGCCTGAACCATCTCTGGTCCTACAAGTGCTGACACCCCTGGGTCAGTGCAACACAAAGGTGACCAGTATGGTTGTCCATACAGTTCTATGTAAGGGGTCATCCCTATGGTGGAGTGGTATCTGTTGTTGTATGAAAACTCCACCAAGGGTAAGTGATCCACCCTGTTGCGACCAAAGTCTAAAACACATATACATAGCATGTACTCGAGAGTCTAAAGGTTCCTCTCAGTCTAAACGTCCGCCAGAGGATGGAAGGCGGTGCTCAGATGTAGCTACATCCAAAAAACCTCATGTAACCCCTCCTATAGCAGGTAAGTGAATCGATAATATCGATCAAAAATGGTATACGATGGCACACCATGAAGCTGTACGATCTCCTAAATGTAGAGATGTCCCAAGAACTCATCTGAGCCCTGCTCTTTGATCGGTAGGAAGTGGTCCGACATGGTGTGACGGTCTATGATCACCTAGATAGAGTCGTGTCCTCTAGATGTATGTGGAAGCCCCATCATGAAATCCATAGATATCTCGTCCCACATCCACTTTGGAACCTCTAAGGGTTGTACCAAACCTGCTGGTACCTCGTGCTCTGCCTTCACTTGCTGTCAATGAGGCATCGTGAAACGAACTCTACTATAACCTTATTTCATCCCCGACCACTAGTGTTGTCATCTGAGGTTCTGGTACATCTTCACCAATCCTAGATGTACCGCTCAAGGGGAAGTGTGAAAATCCCTTAGCACTCTCTCATACAGTGCAATTGGTACCATGGTACGTCCCCTGAAGAGGTTGTCGTACCCCCCTCCTTCAGAAAATCCATCATGCTCCTGCCCTGTTGATATCTGAGCACATCACGTCTCACAGAAAATGTCCCCACAATGTGCCTCTATGACACACTGAAGCAGTAGAGGAGTGACTGTGAGTGACTGTAGAAAGGAAACTCCATCCCTTTCAAAAAAGGATATCTACAACGCAGATAGATTCTCGGCAGCCTTTCTTAGTAGATTAATGCTTGATCTCTTGCTGAGAGCATCAACTACAAAATTCACCTTCTCAATAGTATAGACTATCTCATAGTCATATTCCTTGAGGAACTCGAGCCATTTCCAATGCCTCATGTTTAGGTCCCTCTACAAGAATATGTACCTGAGACTCTGGTGGTCAGAGTAGACTGTAAAGCGTTCACCCATCATATAGTGTCTCCACACCATCAAGGTGAAAACCCTTGGTGCTAACTCCAGGTCATGGGTAGCGTTGTTCTTCTCATGTTTTATCTACTGCCGTTTACCATAAGCGACCACTACTACTCCTGCATCAGGGCACACTCGAGTCTGGTCCCTGTTGCGTCGCAGTAATCTACGTACCCAACGCCCTCCTCTGGAAACCTCAATATGGGCGCACTGGTCAACCTTTGTCTCAGTTCTTGAAAGAACTGATGACATCTATCTGACCACATGAAGGGTTTCCCTTACATGTTAAAGCTGAATGTGGTGCTGCAAATCTGGAGAAAACTAGAACAAATCTCCGATAGTACACAACAAGACCCAGGAAACTCTGCACCTCTGCCAAGCTCCTGGGTGGCTCCCAAGCAAGTACAACCTCGATCTTCACTGGATCCACTGCAACACCGGCCTCTGAGGTGACGTGTCCCAGAAAGTGAACCTCTCGAATCTAGAATTGTCACTTCGAGAGCTTACCATAATGCTAGTGCTCTTAGAGTGTATCCAGTACAACCCACAAGTGGTAGGCATGATCCTCCCCAGTAGTCGAGTAAATCAGTATGTCATCAATGAGGACTACAACAAAACGATATAGGTAAGGCTGAAATATACTGTTAATGAGACTCAAGAACCTTGATGGTGCGTTAGATACACCGAAAGGCATAACCAAGAACTCGTAGTGGCCATACCGACACCCGAAGGCAGTCTTCTGCACATCCTCGTCTCGAACTATGAGGTGGTGATAACCTGACTTGAGGTCTATCATCAAGAACCAATGTTCTCCCTTGAGAAGATCAAAGAGATCGTCAATCCTCAGGAGTGGTTACTTGTTCTTCATGGTTACGGATTCAGGCGACGGTAGTCGACACACAGTCGCAATCTCCCATCCGCCTTCTTGGAAAACAAAATCGGAGACGACTAGTGTGAAACACTGGGTTAGATGAATCCCTTTCCCTTCAAGTCTTCCAACTATACCCACAGCTCACGAAGCTTAGCGGTATCCTTCCAATATGCTAGAGTATATATCAGTGTTGTCCTTGGGCACATGTCAATATAGAAGCTTACCTCTCTGTGAGAAGGTAGTCTTGGAACATCATCAGGAAAAATCGTCCGCATACTGATCCACCACAACAGGAAAACTGGGACTCTGCACATCAGCTGCTCCAATGATGAGACTAGACAACTAATGTTTGATCGGTGTCCATCTCCTCTGCAAAAGTACATCATGAACTGAAAGGCTCCCTTCTCACCGGTGAAGGTGAACTTGGTCCCATCCGTGCGGACACACTGCACCTTGAGCCTAATACAGTCGATCTGAGCATGGAATGTTGATAACCAGTCCATACCCAATATGACGTCGTAAGGCCTCGATGCCCCTTCAAGAATATCCCTGCCGAAGCTCTCGCCTCCTAAAGTAATCTTACACTTCTGGCACTAGTGTGTAATCGTCGAGTCTACTCTCATAAGAGTCTCTAGTCGTAAGGATCGAGCCAACGGCTCTATCAGAATCTTAGTTCTCCGAACGAGGGAAGCGAAAATAAAAGAATGACTCGCAACTGTGTCTATAAGTACTGCAGCAAGGGTGGAGTAGACATAGATATTACCTCGAATCATCTCAGGTGCGCCGTGGTTGTAGGCCTCCACTGCCTGGAGCTGAGCCTGCCTCTGCCCGCCAGCTTCTTATGGTCGTGGTGGGCCTCCTGGAGGTGGTGGTGGTAGAGCCTCGAAATGTCGTCCCCCACCCGCTACTCGGTCAGAACCTCTGCCTCATCCGCCTACCCCAGCGGACCACCACGGTCAAACCTATGCCTCTATATGGGAGGTCCCTCTACTGCTTGCTGCTCGTCCGCATGGTGGACCAGGCAGTCCCAAGCCATGTGACCTTGCCCACCGCATTCATAGCACTACAAGCTCCTTGTATGGATGGATCTACTTCGTGCTCCCCACACAACGATACATGTATCCAGGGGTTGTCATCATATTGTCATAGTATTCTTGGACTTCTGTGCCATCTGTCTTCTGCCGGCTGCAGAAGACTCTACTATGGTCCGAAAGCCCTGCAGATAGAGCAGTAGCTCTTGAGCCTGCTCAGAGCGTAGAGACGATGGTACAAACATCTCCCTAAAAAGAACCTCTAAGTATCCCCATGTTAGAGTCACCTCATAGTAAAACTAGAGTATCAGACTCCACAAACTCTCAGCTACTCCCTCAAAGAGTCTCACAGCTAGGTACACCATCAAGTTATAGGGTCTCCCAATTGTGTGGAAAACTTGTTCTACAACCTCAATCCAGTACCCGATTGTTTGAAAATTTTTCTCGCCTCGAAACATTGGAGGCCTCTATCACTGGAACTCGTGCAACGCACTTAGGCGGCGTGCACTCTCTGCTGTTGGAGTTGGTGGTATCGGTGGTCCATCGGGTAGAAGTTCCTCTGGTACCTCCGCTATGATGGGGCCATGCACTAAGGGATCGTCGCTCAGTGAGATACCATATCATACGTATCTCGAAACCCTAGCTGGTTGCCTTCGTGGGGCCATCCTGAAAAGAAACAGGTGCGCCACGGTCAAAAAAGTATACCTGGTGAGGTGAATCAATGTAATCACAATTAACACATTTGAAACATACATGCAATTACTGTTTTCATGAACTGTGTCTGAAATGAAAGGTCAGGGTCCTGGTGTACAGATACGTCAACCGCCAGAACAACACTGGACTCCCTGAACTGAAAACAACACTAAGTACTCTTGACACTATTTCTTTACAGAAAAGAATAATCAGAGTCCTGAGTTCTATTGTAGAACTGACTCCTCTGATACCATTTTGTCACGACCAGTCCTCGGGGCCCGTTCCATGACTACCGCAAGCCTAACTTCCATAGGCCAGTGGCTGGCGACTAGCGCCAAAGGCGTAAATCCAGATAAAAGGGAAGGCATAGCCTTTATAAAAGTAAAAAAACACAACATAGTATGTAACAAAAGTAAGAACAATGTAAAACTGTATACAAAAGTTAGTGCTAAAAAGAAAAGGGCCAGAAATACAAGCCCAACAGTAAGTACAGTACAACTAAATAAATAGTACAACCTTAGTAAAGTAAATCAGCAACCACTGAGTCATCCTCCGGGAATCATACCTGAAGTGTGTGTTCATATGGTCTCCTCGGCACCACGGGTCCATCCTTATTCTCCGTGTATATCCCGCCAAGTGGTCCACCTATAGGAACAGTCTAGTACTATAAGTCTCTACCAGGATCAGTGATGTTTGTTGTCTACATCCAACACAACATAGTGCAGGCATTTCCCATGCAGTGGTGAGTATAATGATACTTAGTAGGGACCGCAAGACCCTCAAAGGTCTCCCATAATCCACGAAGGATAAACCAGAAAGAAAAGATACAATAAAAAATTATCAACCAACTCTACTAAGGAATATTCCCATACATATACCTATGTCATCAATTCCAGTTCTTCTCCAACTCTCGAGCCCAAGAACAACCCTGTCCACACAAGAAAGAAGTCAATCACACTGATGGTAATTATAGAAATTCAAGACTCATCTCACAAGGATATACACAACATAACGAGTGTAAGAGATGATTATTTGTATCTAATGAATCATCGATCACAATCGAATGGTAAATACCCGCAAAAACCTAAATTAGCAGTATCTCGTTGCTTTCGAACCCACGTACAGTTGTCATCGCTGCCGAACCCACGAAGGATTCTAGTATAGTTGTCATCACTACTGAACCCATAGAGTATTATAGTACATTTGTCATCGTCGACAATCCCACAGAGTATTCCAGTACATTTGTTGTCGCTGTCGAACCCACAGAGGATTCCAGTACAGTTTTCATCGCTGCCGAACCCAAGGAGAATTCCAGTACAGTTGTCGTCGCTGCTGAACCCACGGAGGATTCCATTATAGTTGTTGTCGCTGCCAAACCCACAGAGTATTCTAGTACAGTTGTCTTCCCTACCAAACCCATGAAGGATTTGAGTACAGTTGTCACCACTATTGAACACATAGTGGATTCGAGTGCAGTTTTCATCGCAGTTGCAGTTGCAGTCGGCTCTAGGTATCTCGCACACATCACACTCTATTTCAGTAGGGTCCACTTCTTGAGAAATGGGGCCGATACATCAACTATCACTAAGTCTTGAGTTTATGTATCCTGGAGTTCAATCTCATCAAAAGGACCACAACTCGGTAGATGACGTGCCATTCTGACACCTAGTCTGAGAGTTACTAGCATTTTTGCTCCAGGTCCCGATTGGAAATACGCTTATTCCAAACCTGGAAATTTCCAATGTTTCCCAAAACATTATTAGAATATTCCAGAAGGACCGCTTAGTCACGAGGGTCCATGTTCCGCAGACGGCACGTCGATCGGACACGCGGTCTTATAGTTATTCACGTTTATGTGAAAACGGGTCTGGCCCGTTAAGCCCAGTGGGCCGGAGGGTTGGGTCAACCCGGTTTTGGCGAGTGCGACCCGGCAGAGGGTCGGACCGTGAAAATGAGGCACGCGGCCTAGTCCAGCTGGCCGGGGCCTGGCCGGTGGGCTGAGAGATCAGTGGGGGGGGGGGGGCTTTCCTGAACCGGCGGTGCCGCCCTCCCAACCGGCTGACCGAAGTCGTCCCGCCTTCTTGGCACCAGCAGCGAGCTTGGGCGGGTCGCGGTCTTGTTGCGCGGAACCTTCAGGTGTCGCGGCTCCTTCAACTGGCCGGCTGACGAGCCGACCAGTTTTCCGCTGAAGCGGCCTGCAGAGCACGGGCAGTGGTCCTCCGCAACACGGCGCCCCTTCTGGTGCCGCAGTCTTCCTTCGGCCTGGTCGGCTTTAGCCGTCCTGTTATTCTTTGTAGAAGTGGGCCACGGTTGTGGCACATAGTTCTTCGCACGCAGTTGGCAAGCGGCTGCCGCATTCTCTTATCACCACCACTTCTATCTCACCTCAATCGCGAATAAAATTCTAGAAAACATCGGAGGGTCATCGGGACGTGTCTGTTCAGCCTGCGCCCTCTGTGTTAGGCGGTAAAACTTTTCTGATGTCATTTCAAAGAAATAAACCCATTTGAGATAATTTATTCACTTATAAATTATAATAAACCACTAACTCGATCAATGATTGTTCGTTGTAGTCACGGAAGAAGAACGTTGCAGTGGTCGAGTGTCGCAGATAACGGCGTCGCAGAAAACAGACGTCGATTCGGTGGATGTTGGGGTGCGTCCGAAGAGGATGTGGCATCTCCTCTCTTTTCGCGGAGAAAGAGGATGTACGTCACATCATCATTTGTCGATGGAATCAGTGTTTTTCATCGAAGATGACATCTTTCTTCATGGAAGGTTAAAGATCTCTTTTAATGTTCCAAGGATTCCCAACACAATATTTTCCACGCCAATATTATATTAAGGCATCCTTCAATATTAATAGATATGCCATGTCATTTTAAATTAATTCAAAATAATAAATTAATTATGGTTGTTCACTTAATGAATTTGATAAGGATGGAACATTAATGAAGAGGGTGGAATGTGGAGAGGCTCCACCCAATTTTAATGTAGGGGAGTTGTCCAAAAATTAAACAAGGGGGTTTAATGGTGTTTAGGGGAGTTCTGGGGAGATGAAAGGTTAGGTCTCGTGTAGGCCCCACCTCATAAATATCCTCTCATGAGATGTTATGTGCGTGTGGGCCCCACCAATAACTTCCCTAAGTAGGATTTAACTAACCAAGATAAATAAAATTTATCAAAACAATTTCTTTTAAAATTATTATTAAACCACAAAAAATAACTTTCAACATGCATAAATCACAACTATGGTAAAGGTCCCCTTAAGAGAATACAGGTGTTGTGAGTTCATGGGTGCCCTAGAATTTCGATTCCGAGCACTAGTTCAAAATATAGAAAACCCCACATGTATGTTTAATGAACGTACCTGAGCAAAACGTCATAAATTGATTCCGGGAATATCGGGCATCAGAATCAAGTGCCGTCAGAAACCACAAACTTGTAAAATTCCTAAGTATTTAAAAAAGCATAGCTTTAAATTTTCAGGTCTTTACACCTCATAACATGATAGATCATCACAATGTGATGGGATAAATGGAGGGTTGACGTGATGTAAGAGACTGGTGATAAAGTATATTTCTTGACTACTCATCTTGGACTTTGAGTTATCCCATTCAAGGAACTTTGATCCATATTTAGTTTTTTCCTTCAGTACATGAAAGGAACAACATCATTTTGGGCCATAAAAATAGAATAAATTAGGTTCAGAATGTAATTTCCAATTTGATTGGGGGAGAATATGGCTTGACCTACGGGGCTTCCAAGGTGTGTGTGTGTGTGTGTCTGTGTTTGTAATTTTTAATATCTCTTTACTATAAAAAATAATGTTATATTTAAAATATATTTATTTCATATTTACATTACAGTTATATTATATAGCATCAAATTAATTTAATAATAGTGTATGCATATTGTAAATATGATGCATATGGTATAAATATAACAGAAACAGAACATATAAATAATGATATATAATGCTTATATAACTTAAATAAAATAATATATAGCATAAATTAAATGTTATGTAACATAAATATAAATTATATTTATCTTATCTTATATAGATATACATTATATTTGTGTTATATGTCACTACCAAGTGGTATTAATACATTGTAAAATGTTATAAAAATGTAATATTTATCATATAATTATGTTATTTATCATTATAGTTTCATTATATAACATTATAATTTCATTATATTTTCCATATGTATATGTTATATTAAATTTATATTGTAATATCAGATATTTTGTAGGTATATCTCTCTTATTTTTTTGGAAATCCATTATATGTGATTTTTTTGTTGAAAATTGGTTTGAGAGATTGAAACATGATGGGAGTGTTTCCATGTAGGGACTGCATAAGTGCCTGAGGGGCATCCATTAAATCTAATTCATGATTAAATATATTCTTTTAAATCATGCATATCTCAAGAAATCTAACCCTGTACAACCAATTTAAGAAACAAATTCATCAGGGAAACTTGTGAGGCCAATATTTATAACGTAAAATGTATTTACAACAACAAATCATGTTTTCTTCAGTGTTTAACTCCAAAAGATGAGTGTTTCTATGAGTTTTTAAATCATTGGATTCAGAATTTAAATACCATCTTCATGCTATAAATTATTCATTCCCATTTTTTAAACTCCAGATTCATGCATTGTGATTATACAAATCTCTTTCCTTTTATTGATTCCCTTTTGATGATGACATATGAGGATCATCATAAATCCATAATATTATCCTCCTTGTAAATACTTCATTATATTGTGAAATTGAAATAAATATTTTTCTCCTTCTCCTCCCTCTCAACTAGTTGGTTTTGACCATGTGGATAAAATTAGATATGGATGACCTAACCAGATCAAGTATGTTTTAATAGATTTTCCCTATAACTATTGAAGGGAATAAATAAGAAACATGGCCTTACCTAAGACTTTAGGTTTTAGTCTACATCATCTCTAATTTGGAGGTTGGCAGTCTAAACTAATTCCATAATGTCTATTTTAATTCTTCTAGTTTATGTGATTGGTGTTATCACACAGGAACATATAATTTATGGCCTATCTGAAAACTAACAAATAAATACTGATAATTTATATGATTATACATTGAATGGAATTCATCTAGTAAATTGGTTTTGATACTGAACTCGTTTCCACATGATATTTGATAATTCCCTTGTATTAGTTATGTTTTGGATGTGTTGTTAATGTATATTTGAGAATAATAATGTCAATTTTTGGAAATGATATTATGATATTTTCATGTCATGGTAAATGTATAATTGGGTTGAATATCAATCCCATGAATTTGAAAGATGAAATAGAACTATAAATGAATGAAATATGGGTACAATGGTGTTAGAATGATTAATAGTAATGATAAAACTTGAAAACAATTAGAAAATTTTGAGGATGATTGGTTGTTTGGCCCAACAGATTGAAATATCATTTTGGAAATGAAATATTCATTTAATATTGAATGTTCTGAAAAGTTATGTATACTTGTGTTTAGTTATGCTAAAATTCATAAATGAATGGCTTGGTCTTAGTTGTTCTGAAATTATTATATATAGATCTTGGACCTAGTTACAATGAAATTGTTATATATAGGTCTTGGTGTTAGTTGTGATGCAATAATTATATATTAGAATTAGTCCCAGGTATGTTAAATATATTATATATAGGGCTTGCACCTGGTTGGGATGAACTGATTAATTATAGGGATTGAACCTATACATATTATAATACATATAGGTCTCTTGTGGGATCTCCATTTTTATTTTTTTATATAAACTTTGAGGGTTATGGAATTGTCTTGGTTCGATGATAAGCTCAGAGATATCTGGAATTATGGAAAATCATGTTTGTTTGGACCATGGTGTCATCCTAGATCTTGAAGGTAAAATTGTTTATTTCATAAGAAATATTGTTTTATTAAATTAATAACCATATAACCTATTTATAAAAAACACAATATAATCATACTATACTTGATTAGACACCATTGGTGGTGGCCTACTATGTTATACTTACACCATGTTCAGGCCACCATTTAGTAATCAATAATATTCCATGGATGTTTGTTTGAATAAAGGAATGAGGCCGGATATTGATTTAAATCTACTAGATAGATTAAAGCATGGAGATTAGGATGAAATGGGGAAGGATATTAAATTATTTTGTGTCTTCTATAGATTCTTCTATCCTTTTATTTTATGATATACTATACGTGATTTAGATAATTTCATCCTATTATTACATGAATCT
This sequence comes from Viscum album, assembly GCA_963277665.1. Taxonomy (NCBI): domain Eukaryota; kingdom Viridiplantae; phylum Streptophyta; class Magnoliopsida; order Santalales; family Viscaceae; genus Viscum; species Viscum album. Next base: position 47,859,160 of record OY728162.1, read on the forward strand.
ATTTTTATTTGTATTATTCATCTTTTTCTTTATTAATATAGAGTTTCATGTTTATTAATTATAATGATTTCTGCTACTCTGATATAATTTTTTCACATTTATTACAACTCAATATCAGATGGTATAGTCACTCTACAATATTTTTTTTACACCCTCACTTATAGTCGGTAGCCTCTTCTGTATGGTAAGGTTCCCTTGAGGTAATGTACCCATCCAGAATGGTCACTTGATAGTGTATTGAGTTAGGGATGTTATAAAGTTCCCTCAGAGTATCGTGTTTCATCTATATTTCATTATCATTTGGGAAATTTATAGAGGTGACTATTATGTTTTATGACTTCGTAGTAAGATGGTGCATGGGATTATCTCATCCCTGTATAGGGGAAATATGAGTACAAGGGATCCGATTATTTTTTATATAGTTTAGTTTTTGTAGTTTTTGTGTTATTTCACCTTGGATGAATCAATTTTCATGCTATTTTTCTATTTACTGATTATTTTACTCATGGACTATTATGTGACGAGAATTGTATGTATGCATCATGATGGAAATATAGAAACAATTTGACATGTATTGTTCGGGATAGGGAAAATTTATTTAATGTGACATATCTTGACTGATGAACTATGAAATGATAATATATTATTTACCTAATGAGATGAAATGAATGAATCTTTTATATTATAAAAAATAACATGTTAATCCTAGTATATAGGAACCGTGAGCAAGTTATTCGCTATTGTTTCCCCATTTGAGGTTGATCTTATTGTGCCCTAGTGTTCTAAGGAAAGTGTTAACCCTTGTAGAGAAAATTCATCATCAACATATTATAATTATTCATCAATATAGTGGAAATAATATTGATTCTAATGTAGTTGAGCCAGAACCTCCTAGGGATCCAAATAATTAGATAGATGACTAGCTTAGTGATGGATTCATGAGGGTCACGTGATCCATAGAAATGGATATCATACACTAAACAATTTCAATGTATAATATGTCTAAATATTTATACATAATCAATCCACAAATGTTGAATCGGTTTAGTGGCCCCTAATAAGATGATTTTTGGATTCAGTTAGTCTTGAAAATCATCGAGTACCTAGTGACACAAATATTTATAAGAAATATTTATCTAGAGATGCTTATGGATGATAAGTATTGCGATTTAACACACTTTACATCAGAGGGAATGTTAATGATGGACTATACTAATCATTTCACTAATCTGTAGTGTTTTGCACTATCATTGATAGGTGATGTGGTCACCAAAATGATTCAATTTCATGATAGGATTTTTATATGATATGGCCACATGTGAATGTATTTTACTTGATCATTTTAATATACATGACGACACATGCTCTCATTATAGAAGTTTATCTAATAGAGGGTCCAGGTGGTAGTTAGAGAGTTTCAGTCAGGCGATATAGGAGTTCCACTTTTTATGATGGAAGTGACACTATGGATGTCATCACTATGGATTTAATTAGTATTGTAGTTTGGGATGTTGACACTTGACACCAGATCATGACTTAGTGGAGTTCTATTAGTGTGGTTTTTTTTAAAAAAACACCCATAGTTTTCTAACCCCACTATGGTGTTCCATGCATGTGGTAGGATTGGTCGTATTTAAAATATTTGTGTGACCTTATAATAGTATACTAGTGATATGGATTCATGACAGACATCTGATTCTAAGAAGGACTCAACAACCCCTCAAAATAATGGTATCAAGAGTTCCACTAGTGGTTCAAGTTAAAGGATGGGATGTGGTACCCCAGTATAGTAGTGGAGGTACTAACCTAGTATAAAAAAAATACATGGGAGTCATTCTAGAGCCCAGTTTAGAGGGGTGAGTTTACTGCACACTTTGCAGTCTAATGTAGGTAGTCATGATGACGTACCTTCTACCATTGGAGATAAGATTCTTGAATCATATACCATTTCTTACATTTTTTTATACAAGATCATTCCATTTAATTTTATATGGAAAATATTAAAATTTACTTGATTTGTTTTTGGAAATCTAGGATTGTGTATGAACAGCGACACACCCTTGGGAGTGAAGTTAAAGGATGTGAAATTATAAAAATAATGTTCTCTAAAAATTGGTGGATAAAATGTTTTTTGGAATATCATTGTGTAGAATTAGAGTGGATTTGATCTGATTATGCATATGGTTTGTCTTGTTATATTCCAAGTTCATAATGATTGTTTCTAGATAAGAGTTACCTTTTTATATTCGTAAGGGGATATCTATTATCAACATGATGATTAGGATCATTCGTATGGTAATTCATGGCCAATTCAATTAATATTAAACATTATCATGACTGAAATAGAAATACATTTTTCTAGATGATGGTTTAATGTGTGATATTAATTTTCCTCCATTTATTAATTATTTCATGACATCTTCCTTGAAGAGGTTTTCAGCTTACCATCTAAGGGGGAGATTGAGTTCATAACCGAGATGGTGCTGAGAGATAAACCACTTTCTATCACGCATTATAGAATAAAACCCACAGTGCATCATGTGTTAAAATTTCAGTTAGAAGATCCAGAATCCAAATATTTCTTACTACCTAGTACTTCAATATAGGGTTCTCCAATGATTTTCTCCATGAAGGTAGATAATAACCTCTATATATGTGTGGACTATTGATGTCCGAACTAGTTGAAAATAAATGGGACAAACTATCCATGGTCAAGTAGACAAGTACCAGAGATGGTCTTCCACATGGTTGAGTATAGGAGAAAAGAAAAATCCACATGTATAACTTAGGAACATGAAATTACACAAAATAGGAAAAGAGAGAACATCCATTAGATATACAATGTCAATCCCAATACAATAAATCAGATATATAATAACAAATAGTGTATAAATGATTTACATAATAAAAACCCAATTTGTAAAAATTTCTTCATTTTTCATAAAAGTATATCATATTACAAAAATCTAGGCATATATCGGGTAATACAATTGTGATAAATGAATTATAAATTAAAAAGAATACAATTTCAGGCACCAAACTATAATGATACATACTAAATATAAAATAATATCCCAAATATAGGCATTTGGTGGATCCAACTAATAACCTCTAGTGGTGTAACCCAAACACTAATGTGACATAAATCCTCCCATGACATTTCACACACAAAGAGTGATGATTCTATCCATGATAAAACCAAGGTTACCTTATGTACTAATTTTTTGAAAGTCCATTCCCAAACCAAGATCATGTTATATAAAATAGTTTTCATATCAATTAAAATCCACCTATTGGATTTAAACCGCATATTTTAAATTAAAACCAGCATTTGTACTTTTTATCAAATACATGGCATTGACTAATTTGTTTTTTAAATGAAAATACCTTTAAAACATGTATGTTTTTCAACAATTATATTCTAATATCAAATCATTAATTTTAAATAAATAGCCCCAAGTTATTAACGAGAACATATAGTAGCTAAAAAACTATAACCACTTGTATAGAATAACCTGCATCAAGAATGATGAAAACCTAGCATCCCTTGAAAATTGAGATTGGAAAATAGTATATCTACCCAAAAAAAGAAATGGAACTAAGATAAACTATAAATGATCAATTGAAAACATTAACCTAGTAAATATTTATCCTAAAATGCATTCAACACTAATATCATGTTTAATGGAAAGGAAGAAGCAGAATGAATACATGCCTATGAAACGAGATAAACCCTCAACATGGATAAAATGATGATTGAAATGATATATATTGTGAAATATCTCCAAAAACTACCCAACATCACACTGTTGTGAAATAAATAAAACTTCATGTTGAATAACCAAAATCTTAGGCATGAAAAGTTTCTTAAACCACATAACTATATGCTTTTATGCTGTGAATCACTATTTCACATTATAAATTACACTAGTTAAAAATAAAAAAAACACATAATATCAAAATAAAATAAAACTAATCAACATTTCCATGGTGTGTAACCTTTTTACAGTTTGAAAATTTTTCACACTCAAAACTAGACTCACTCTTTCTTCCTAAAAAACATTCAAATCATTTAATTGGTTCATGATTTGAATTATTCCCGCAAGTAGTGTGCATTCTATATTCTGTAGAAAATCCTTGAAACAATTCTTATGCTTTCTAATCCCAAATCTAACAATCTAAATATTTTTTTACACATTTAACACAAACTTATATAATATAAAAATAAATTAATTCATGGAAATTATGAAATTATCCACAGAAATGTATCTCAATCCCGAAGAGACTCAAAAACGCATTGAGAAAAAGGGTAATTAGAAAATGGTCAAGGAGTAATTGGAAACATTAAAAGAATATTATAATATCCTTACCATAAAAAATAAATTGGTCAATATAATGGTGTTCAAAAAATTTAAGGCTGGTAATGATTAATCAAAAATTACCTCTCCCTTATCTCATGGATATATTGTATGCACTTTTATAGTGCATATATCATGGGAAATGTTTTTCAAAGAATAATTTTTACATAGTTATCCATAATTTGAACCAGTTTCTCATCTGTGGTCATGTCAGATTTAGGATCAACATCCTCCCATTAAATCACATGGTAGTGTTCCGATTGATACCTCCTCAATTTGGAAACATGAAACCCATCATTGTTCAATGTCAAGTGATATGGTTCGTAAAACCAAATTTCCACCATTCCAAGTAGTCCAACGATTTCAAATGGTCCCAAAAACCATTGTTCCAACTTAACATTTCTAACCATCTAATTGTGTCCCCTGAAAGGTTACGGTATAATAATAAACCTAATCATAGACCATAATCTTCAGTGACTGATGTTGATGGTCCACATAATATTTCTAGTGATAAAGTGACATGAAAACCTCTTGAAATTGACTAAACATTTTCCATCATTTCCTAATAATGATTTAGTCCAATCAATGATGAATATTCCAATTATTACCCACATAAGATATATCAACATGAATTCCCATATAAATCCATAAAGAGATACACTATAATCAAATATTGATTACTATTGTTAATTGATAATATTACCAGATGAAAATTCTTTTCCCAAGAATGACTGATATCAAGGACACATGCATGAAGTATATCCTTAAGAACATGGTTAGCCGTGTTTATCTATCAACCCATATACAGATGATATGTCAATATTAATTTCAATTGGTTGCCCATATCCTCTTTTAAACTATTCCAAAACATTCATATAAACCTAGATTCCTTATCAGAAATGACCACAGAGGGAACCCCATGAAGACTCAAAATCTCTTTCGCATATAACTACCTAAACTATTCCACATTCAGCATATCATTGATAAGGATAAAATTAATTTCTTCCATAATTCGATCAATGGACACCAAAATTGAATCCTTCCCCTGAGTTTTCCATGGTAATCTAATGATGATATCCTTGTAAATATCAGCCCACTTTCATATTAGAATGGGTAAGGGTTGTAACAAACAAATAGGTATCAGATGATCTACCTTAATCATGCGACATGTAACACTCTATGATACATATATTTAAAATCAACCATCTTATCCCCATACACAAGTAATATTGTCTCAAATCATGGTAAATATTAGTAGTACAATGGTTCAGAGAACAAAAATATTAGTTCCCAATATCCATCAACTACAACCTTAGTGAAATCTGAATAACAATCATTCTCAAAAACACAAAGTTCCTTCTGAGACTAATACCACTCACTCAAGGTCTCCCCATCATAAAATTTTTTACTAAATCTGTACCAATAATTGTTATATTCTTATTCAATACGAACCCTCTCATAAAAAATTAAATCATCTTTTAATTAATCCATGTACACCATCCCCACAACATCATCCACTCCCAATATTATCATAGTAAACAAACACACCAAAGACCACTCCACCACTAATTCCTTCAAATCATGAGTCATTAAATTCATGCTCAAAAAATCTTCAACCACATTCCATTTCCTAAGAGTATATGAAGTGTAAAAATGTAAAAACAAATTACACTTGACCCAAAATTTTTATCCCGTGATCAAATCCATCTCAGTGTAAATATACAACGTGATTATATAATATGAATATATCATAAATAATTCCCCAAAGAAGTGGTGACACCACATTATTAGTGCATGAATTACTTCATTTAACTCAATATTATTTATCTTTTACATATTCTCATGAGGTATTAACCGGTGAGAGCCGTATTCCACCACATATTCCCCTTAATCAAGGAACAACCAAACCCGCACTAGGAGAATTTTGAAGAACAACATATCCCTAACCTAGTTCGAAAAAAATAAGCTTAGTGTTAGAGTCAACCATACCTTTAGTTCCTCAAAATATCTCTAAATTTTTTAATTCGAATCAAACTTTACACCCTTGTGGGATAAATTTGTCATTGTAGGTACAATCTGGGAGAATTAGAGAATAATCCACTTATAATAACATGTTATTCCAAAATATTTCTAGATATCAAACAGATTCATGGGATGATCCTAATAAATATATTCTTTTCCCTTTTCATGATCAATGAATATTAACCTCTCAGATATAACATGACCCTAAAACCTAACTTCTTTAATAAAAAAATTCACACTTCGAATGAATTCCTTAAAAAATGTTCCCTCAAGGTTCTATGACTGATATCAAAATAGACCACATGATATTCTTCTAACCTAGATTACACATAAATATTATCCATGATAATAATAATAAAATAATATAAACCATATCAGATATATAATTCATCAATACCATATATAATATTGGATCATTTGTGAGACTAAAAGTCATAACAATAAACTAAAAATTTCCTATCCCAATTTGAAACACTTTCTTACTTATATGATCCTCTTGTTATATTATCTAGTGTTACCATGACCATTGTTCAATATTTATGAACCAACATTCAAATATGAGATAATTTAGTACATCATAAATCCTAAAAAATTTATACTTATTTTCAATGGTCACCTGATTTGACTTTCAATAATAAAAAATGGTCACACCATCATATTCCTTAATAGATAAGTGGATAGGAAAAGACCACAGTGAAACCTTCTGATGAATAAATCCCTAATACTCATGAATATAAATTTTTACTTTATGTACAACCATCTAAATAGGTTTCATTAAATAATATAACATAAAAACGTTAATCATACCAGGAAGTAGTTTAATTGTGACATGAACCTATATCTGTCTAATTAAACCAAAAAATAATCTATAATTACCTTAGGTTATGAAAAAACAACCACTAGAAGATTACTAATAAAAAAATATTATTTACATAAATAACCATATCTAAAAATAGACATGAGATCAACCCAATATAAGGAACAACTATTCCCACTATCCCTAATTTATAATTCCTCTCACCATGAAAGACTCTACTGAATTATTTGGGAGATAGAAATTGAAATTGAAAATAATAATATTAAACATTTACCTTAAAACTTATCATCAAATACATTCCAATAATTTGGTAGAATATATATAGGTGGTTAACCAAGAAATACCACAATTCTTCAAACTATGCTATAATCATCTGACACATAGAACACATAATACTTTATTCGGACCACTTTCCCAAAGGCATGGATTGATCCAATTAGGACATCATAATATACAGAAATAATCCTAGAGAACCAACTAATGTTAATGATAAAGAACTATTATCACCTGTACAAACAATGATAACACCATAGAAGATGAAATAAACATCGTACCAATTTCAATAGTTAGAACTTATTGAGATTCCTTAGGTTCATACTCAGCTGTATAAATAAATCCCATCATATACCCTCCTTGAGAAATAACTGACACATTAACATCCCCCTTACCCAAAGGATAAGACCTAAAACCATTGGAGACATGAGAACAAATCTACACACCCTTGATGAGTGTGGATCCATCCTTACAACCTTGGTATATCCTTTCATAAATATGCATGAGATAACAATATTTTACACATTGATGACATAGAATCAAAACTATTGTATAGTTAGGTCTGGTATGATCTTGCCTTCTACATTGATAGAAATCAATTTTTAATTATCCTAATGAAGCCTTTAAAAATGGTTCTGAAAAAAACTGTAAACCTTTTCACTTCCTTTTCTATATATAAGACACATCCTAGTTAATGACATAACTAACTAAAACTTCACACAAACCTATTCTCCATGGTATGTATATCTCTTCCATAATTTCTTTATCAACCACATCTAAAATATTCAAGAGGAACAATAAAACACTCATTGACTAAATATAATCCCTAATCCCTATCTCAATCCATTGAGCATTAAAATAATCATTTCTGACGAGTTATGTTCCAAGTGGACTAACTAAAAAAAATTGGTAGAACAATCCAGAATAGTATTCCTCATTGATTAGTGGTTAGAAACTATAATTTCATTTCAACATGTATCGTGTTAAGAGAAAACATATTATTGAATGATGTCTTGATGTAATTGAATGTAATATCCTCATGAAATATTTCCTTCACAATGGAAATACACTATCTCATTATCATCCCCACATGAATATACATGAAAAAAGTCACCATGGAGTCCTTATAAGTCATCATAATGTTAAAAATTATTTCTATACAGTTAATCCATTACTTTGATCCCTAGAGTACATTTCCTAAATAAAAGACATGTGAATTATTCTTAGAAAATTCGAAGCTATGATCCACCACACCACCCAAGTTCCTAACACATACTTGAACCAGATTCTAAATAGTGTTGATTGGAGATTCAACTACAATGGTGTCAACTAGTATATTTTTTATGGAACTTATCTCACACAACCTTATCTAGAATTAGGATGATTGTTTCTCAACGGAATTTTTTAATCATAAAATGAAAATAACAAATAACCTCGTGATTAAAATAAATAACCTAAGGGAAACTTTTGGTATCCATATTAATTTCTTTAATAATCTAAAATTTAAATAATTTATAAATACTATGAATTAAATACAATAATTTATTAAATTAATCGTTACATTTAAATAAGAAAACATATCTAGTTTATTCAAAAAAAGCCAACAATTGAGTAACATGATTAGAAAAAATATCATACCACCCATGGTAACACGGATTCAGTCATGGAAGTGAGATGTCTAAGCCCATTTTCCACACATTCTATCTGAATTCCAACGGTCCTAACACATGTCTACCAAGAGACAAATGAAAACCTCCCACTATAGAAAACGATTTGGATGTGTATTATTTTTAATAACAATTTTTAATGAACCATCCCTAGTTAAAACGATAAGCCACCCAAGATGATCCTCTATATGGTGGAGTAAAAAAACAGAAAATGTCTAATGTATAATACAAGAGTATAAAATTAAAACATTGAAGAAAATGAAAATTTAATATTATTAAAAAAATTCAATCCAAAATTTCTAAACTATAAATATAATATATATTATTCTAAAGAAATATCCATTTTACAATCTGCCATCGCCAAATCATCCAGCTATAAAGGTTATAAAAAATAATAGAAATCGACATAAGACATGATTTCCTTCCCTTTACATGAGTCTTGAAATCATATCTATAAACCCCAAAAGAAAAATTAGGATGCTAGTGAACATATATGTATTCTTTCACAATAAAATCTATATAAGATATAATATCAACAATGAATAATCATAATCATTAAAACATATCCATCTTATAAAAATAATCATAAGATAAAACCACATTGTAATAATTCAATTTTTTCATAAATTCATAGAATATTAACAAAATATTGGAATATGTTAGGTAATTAATAAAATATGTAAGAATAATAAAAACCAACCATTGATACACCATAATATAATCATGTGAGAAAATAACCATGAAATCATTCATCAAGTGATAAACCAAATATAAATGATAAGGCACCAAATTCTATGATCGAATATATAAGGATGTGTAATAGACAGAAAATAAAATCCACAATCCATGTATAAGATGAATAATTCTAATTAACTATATTAAAATAAATCACACACTAATGTTTCATTAAACCTCTGGTGTAATTACACACATGAAGTGTGATGAGTCTATCCCAGACAGACCCAACGTTACCCCATGTTCTATGTTTCTAAATAATATTCCCAAACCATGTCACATTTTATAGAATTTTTTTATGTAAAATAAATTCATATTTCAGGATTGAAAACCCATATTTGATATTAAAACAACAATTTATACATTTTACTAAAAATATTTTGTTTTCAAATCTATTATTGAAGTTAAATCCCATTACAGACATGTATAATTTCCCATAAATCCATTACACTGTCAAATCGTGAATTTTAATTAAATATCATCATGTTATTGACAAGAAAATTTATGAATTAAATAATTATAACCACATAAATAAAGATATATATATATATCCATCAAAAATGATGGAATCCAAGATTCCCCAATAAAAGAGATTTGAAACCATCAGACCAGATTTCTAAATAAAATTCATGACGAGAAACATAAATGGATCAATGGAAAACACCAACAAATTCACAATATAGCCCATATGCACATCAAATGATGTTTTTATGTTCAATTTTATGGAAGAAGAAAAAAATAATACTTATTTGGTAAAAGACACATTCTTACCATGAGGGTAAAACATAAACAAACAATTTTAAAGAAGAAGGATCACCCAAAATCACCCACGGGTCTAAGAGGGTAGCCTTCACATAAAATGACCAAATCATTAAGAATAAAACGTTTCATAAACCACTAGGAACAATGGTATTCACATCTTTAATCCTTTATTCATGTCGTTAACTATCAGGATTACAAATAAAATGAAAATAGAATCTCCTTCGGTAAAAATATTTTAAATAGACCTTTTCATAATGAGTAACCATTTCATATATAGAATGTTTCTATTATATGATCTATAAACATATCAAATACTTCAAAAAGAATTAACATATTTTAACAAGTTCACAGTGTGAATATTTCCAGAAGTTAGTTCATTGTCTAGATTCTTCATAAAACCATGAATAAATTCTGATGATCTTTATACATAAACATTTCCTTCTAAATTTTTTTACACATTTAAACCAGGGCTCCAAAAATCCAACAACAATAAATACAAATAATTTATAAAATTTTACATACAAAATTTTCTCTATCCACAAGAGACTAGGATCACACACAAATATAAAGGGGGGACAATAAAAGTTCAATGAGTATATAACATCCACAATAAAATGTTTTATTCAAGAATTGGTATCCCCTTACATGAAGTAATGATTTATTCTATTAGATGATAGGATCCAAGTTATTTTAAAATATCAACTTGAGGTCAATTTACCATCATTTGAGGGTGTTTCCATTATACATACCTTGTATTTCTTTTAAGAGATGATATGGATTGGATGAGTTTGTGGTTATGTAATTTAGTTTGATTAACAAACCTACGATAATCATGGACTGAATGAATTTGATATTTCATCCTTTCATTGATTAGTTTATGTTTAATGAAGTCTAAGTGTAAACCATATATACATACGTTCATAACCAATATATGAACATTATCCTAGGTACATTGAGAGCGCATCAGCTGTATGCCAACCTATATAACAGAATTTTGTTGCTTGTTAGAGTACACATCATTGGCCATGTTATAAGAGAGGATGGAGCGTAAGTGGACCCAAAGATGATTTTATATGTATAATATTCGGAGATACCTAAGAATTTATTTTAGATTATATGTTTTCTTTGATAATTAATCTGTTATCAAAATTTCATCTAGGAATTTTACCATTTATAAGAACCAATTAATTAGATAACTATGAAAAGGGAAAGTTGTTTTGGTTTAGATTCATCTAAGAATGATTTCTAGAAGATGAATTCCAAGATGACCTATGAACCAATCCCCGCTTTTACTATATTAAGAAAATAATATATCATGTATTCTAAAACATATAGATTTTGACATGGTACATTTCTGATATTGGTGGATAAAGTGGTGTCTTTTGGGTCCAAACAAGAGATATTGTTTGAGTGAAATTTCCCTAATCACAATATGAAGAAGACTAAAATGATACACACATTGAGATACTGGATGGACTATCTATTGTCTTAGAGGTTTCTCATGTACATGGACCACAAGAGCCTCAGGTACATCTTTTCTCACTATTTTCTAATCCTTTGGTAGAGTATTTGGGTCGAGTATCTACATTCCTTTGAATTTGAGTTGTCTTACACACTATGAAAAGGAAAAAAATTTATCCGTGAGCTATAAGTCATGTATAGAGGTAGTGCGAGAGTCAGGTGATGAGAATAGGCTAATACCATTCTTTTTACACATACATCATGATGATCAGGAGTCCCATCGATGAGTAAATTTGAATTCAACATCTAGCTTACCCATAATTTTTATGTATTATTGTTTTTGATCAAGATCCTAGTTTCACGTCATGGTTCTAGAAAGGTATTTCAAAGGCTTTAGAGAGAACATGTTCTTATGATTAATTTCTATCATCCTTATACAAATGGAAAATATAAATAGAAAATTTATAATCTAGATAATATGCTACATGACTATGTTATTATTGGTTCTTTGGAGAACCATATAAAACATTTTTTGTTCACTTATAATGGTTGATTCTTCTCTTCAATAAAAATGGACCATATTTAGTTCGTTATGGTAGGTCATGTCATTCTACTATTTTTTGGTTAGAGGTAGGTGATTAAGTTCTCATTGGGACAATTCTTGTGTAGGAAATTTCATATAATGTTCTAATTGAATAGGGAGTGGTTGGTAACCATGATGATATAAAATAAATAAGATGTTTTCCATCAAAAATAACCTATAGATTTTATTCATGGTCCTATTTTTTCTTTCATTAAGATTTTCCTTGGGAGGGGAAACATCATATCTAGAAACATTTAAAGATAGAAATAATGTTTAATAGAATGTATGAGATAGTGGGAAGGGATATTGTAGTGGCATACCGTTTATCCCATCCGCAATGCTACAATAAAATTCTAGTTTTGTTTCAAGTGTCTCAACATTGATGATATCACCCTGACCCTTCTCACATGAAATTTATTAATGCCATTGATCTAGATTTTCATTAATACGGTAAGGATCATCTAATATGTATTTTGGATAGTAGTGAGAAGAACCATTAGCTGAATATTGTACCATTAGTCTGATCGTAATGGTAGTATGGTTGTGCGTAAGAGGAGATATCATATAGGGAATCTGATCTATGGATGTAGTGTCTTGTTCTTTGATACCCACCGAGTTTCTTTGGAGCATATTTCATGGATGTGATATTCTATAGTGGGAGGTAGTAAGAACACATATATTTCAGGTATGTATCTCTTTATGTTTTTAAATAATATTTTTATTTGGTTATTATTTTTGATCCCATATTTGAGTGTTTGAAAAAATATGGGCTAGTTCTATTTGTGTATTGTAGGTGTGTAGGAGGAGAATCATATAGTGAAAATTCAAAAAAAAAACAAAAAAGTTTATTTAATGTGTTATTAATGAGGGGATTTAACCCCATAAAGCCATTTTAAGCCATAAATTTACATGGCCAGGCCGTGAATCTATGATTTTTGAAGTAAAATGGATTTATAACATGAAATCAATTTCTATTAGATTTTTAATTCTAGTTGATGGGTTTTTCATTAGTTATGGAAATCATGGTATTGAAAACATAAATCCCATATTAACACTATAAATTATCCATTCCTTGTGTTTAAAATATTATTTCATTTGTTATGATAATTTAGAGATCATTATTTTGACTTCAACCATTCCACATAATATGGACATGGTATCTATTTGATCCAAAATTTCTCCCTCTGTGGATCTTCGTTCATCAAATAATGAGATTGAAGGTAAGACTTTAGTCCTACTCTTCCCTCTTGGATCTTTTGGTTTTCCATTATAGATAACCTGATATATGGATGACCTAACTGCATCATGTTTATATTTACATATTTTCTGTATCATTATTAAATGGAATAAAAGGGGAACCCATCTTTTCTTTTGATGACGCTCCTTTCCGTCACAACGTCAAATGACTGAATAGTGGGAAATACCTTAATCCAAAGTGATTCTTCGTTTGATGAAACATAAAAAATCTAAAAATGTATAAAGAATTATTTCCTCCCACTTGGGACACACAAGCTTCATTGTGGTCATTCAAGTATAAAGGCACACCGCATAATGGTCGTGCATGTGACTTGCGCGCGCACTTTGATTTTCACCCAATGTCTCAAGCAGCCTATAAATACCCCCTTGTGGGCCCCCCATTTCATGATGGAAAAAAATCCATAACTCAGATTCGAGCTCCCGGTGCACTAGTATCTTATGGATGTCTTCCAAAAACATCTATGGTAATTTCTTACTTAGAATGGATGCACTAAACAGGGGAAACAAGGCCTATGTGTTGATACTCATCAACACTTGTGCGCCTAAGTGGCCATCCCTTAAGGGAAATGGCCACAATTGCACACCGCCTTATCCCTTCAATAAAACATGAGTGCCACTCTTTTGGAAGCCTTTAGGGACAATACTAAGGGCTTGAGTCTTGTCTCGCCCAAGTATTACACTAAAAGATGACCGTCACGCATGTACGCATGTGTCGCGCAAGTATACTTGTGTGACCAGGACTTGTGCGCCCACGCTGGACTTGCACGCCACTCTCTTTTTGGGTTTCCCTCCAACCTATTCATTTTATTTTGTCAAATCCACCTCTCATCTTCATGATTTAGCCTTTAAAACCTTATTTAAAACCATTTATGGCATGGTTCCTTTATTGGTTTCCTTATCTGAAAGGAATTTTTTGGAACATCTCTCAAAACATACTGATTTATATATCATTAAATAACTAAGGTGATAGATTTCATTCAACCTCATACTTTAAGATGAGAAGTTCCCTAACCCATGCCTTATTTTTAGGAGTAAGTCCCTATCTCAAAATCCCAAATATGGGAAACCTCCTTAGGTGTAACCCGAATTCCCCTAACATGGGCCTCCTTTTCAGGAGTAAGCCCCAGTATTCATGTTCCCTTAATTTTGGGAATCCTCCCCTAGAGTAAGCCCCAACCATAATTCTTTTAATATGGGCATCCTCCTTAGGAGTAAGCCCCAAGTTCCCAAAATCCAAATTCCCTTAACATGGGCTTCCTTTTCAGGAGTAAGCCCCAGTCGTAATTCCCTTTAACTTGGGCCTCTTCTTTAAGAGTAAGCCCCATTCATAATATCTATTAACCAGTCTTAATTTATCTTTTGATTTGGTATTCCTTATCAGGAGTAAAACCCAATAATAAGTCCTCTTTAATTTGGGCATCCATCTCAAAATTAAGTCCTATGTAAAGTATCCAAATCTCCATAGAGCAGATATACCTTTATGGACCATGTTTCCTAGTTTCATCCCTGAAGTAAATCCTAATCTTCATCTATCTGGGCAGTCATACATACATAATCCCCACATCATTTCTTATAATTGAATCATTCATGGCATAATTGTCTGGTTTTACCAATACCTCTTGTTTCTCACACCCAGCATGACTCATGTGAGCATAGAGTGTAAAAGTAATTGTGACAACATTCTTTGAGCCATCAATCATGCACAGACCTCATATTTCTTTAATTGAACTATGTTGGTTCTGATTCCTTTTCTAAAACAAAGGATACGTAGGTAGCCCATCTGTAGGTATGATCCCAATTCTGAAATAATCTATGTTCTTCTGAATGACAATAATCATCATGTGCCCCGCTGAGTGGCTTTAAAAATAGTACGGTTATCATAATGACCAAAACATTTCTATATAATGTCTCGATGGATACCATTGACTATGAATCTCTAACAAATATAGATTATTCTCTATCAATTAAGAACCCCAAATACGTATAAAATATTCTCTAAATCTCATTAATATTAATCATTGATTTTTATATCGAAAGGAAATATCATTTTCATACTTGGTAATTTAATAAGGATTCACAAACATAACATAAATCTATAAAGAGAGTCCCAAAGTAGAAAATAATTCCCCTAAAAATGGTGTGAGGAGTCCAACCTCCCATCTTCTCGACCAATGCAAATAATTAAGCCTCATTGGTTCACAATTAATGAGCTCCTACCTTTGTAAAGTAGGTCCAAATGGATGTGGAGTCGTTGGTTGTTTCTGGTTGTACGAACAAACCAGTTAGAAACCACTTGGAATGTTTGAACATTAAATCAAGGAGGTCATTCCCATTTATATAGGAAACAAAAATTCGTGAACCCGACTTGAATCTTTAACCATGATAAAATGATGTTTGAATTATTTTCTAGGCCCCAATATAAACTCAATAAGAGGGCCAAAAAAACAATCAATAACATATGTGCTCATCCAAAAGATGTAGTGGTCGAACTTATCTTGATCATGTCTGTTATATCATACAGACACTATTTTCCTATGATATTTTTTATTACATAAATGGATTCTTTTATGTTCACCCCTGTGAATTACACTGCTATGAATACCTCTGCTGCTACTCCTACGGGATCATAGTCCGCTCTAAGGACGACATCACCTACTCAATGTCTTCAATGCTGGGTATCAAATGGACTGGTTAAGGAGTACCATCAAAACGGTACCATTCCAACTCTAGAGGATGCTTGAAAATCCCTACAAGTGAACAACTCACACCAGTCATCTGAATAATGATGAACAACCATTAAGAAGAATGTGGTTCCAACCATGGTTTCCAACCGTTTTGGGTCGTTATCCCCGGAACTCAATCACCATTCCATCCCATATTCTAGGGATGTGAATGAGAAGGTCACTCAAGGCCATAATTCAGGGAAAAAAGAGTCATTCCCGAGGGCTCCCACCAACAATCTCCACCAGACACGTGTGGCGGCGCGCCCTCATCATGATGAGGGTGTCGTCTCCAGGCGTTCGACTCAGGTTCCTCGAACCCGAGCATGCAAGATGTACCACCAGATACGATGATCGGTCAATAGTGATTAGGTTCTTATCACATCCATTTATAGAGAAGTCCACTAGCCTAACTTTGTGGAAAGTAATGAGCAGGCACACACACCTGTCCGTCTTAATCCTGCTGTCCAACAGACTCGTCTGGAAGCAACCCACCAATCCCGCCAGGCAATTCCGGCGGAGTATTATAGACAGGAACATGCACCTTTTTATGAATCATTAGCTAGTCCACAGGCTCAACTGGCTACATACGATGAAGCTTTCCAACCCAATGTTTTGACAACTGGTAAACATGCACATACACCTACTTACACTAATCAGTCCTGCCAGCAACCTCATCTGCTAGTATTGAAGGACGTTTATCATCCATGTTCAGCGGAGTGAAATCAGTAGGCACATTCACTTTCTAGTATTGATAATGCCTTCCAACAGTATCGTTTTGTAGCAATTGGAGAATTCAGTCGGAAATCCCCGATGACAAAACTGGATCAGACTAAACTCTTTGATCAAACACATAAAGACTGTCTGTAGAGACCCGTATCTTGACGTACATTGACATTACATTACATTTTCAGAATACTTTGTACATAACAAAAACACACACACAAGGAGCGTAATAGTTTAGTGTCTTTGGAAACATGGAATATAATCTTCTAATCGTGGTGAAATATCTTCAACATCTCCCATAAAGATCTTCCTTTTTTTTACCTAAAACCTTTCCTTATATCATGGGGAAAAGAAAACATAAAAGTGTGAGCACAAATGATCAGTAGGGTAAACAAAAGAAATATCAATCACATCATATTCATAAAAACATAACTTTTGGAAATCTTAACCTGCAAAAGAGAGCATAATTTCATAACATGGGATAAATCATGGCCGTGAAATGTAATCACAATAATCATAACATAAAACATGAAACCTTGTGGCATACACACATAATAATAGAGAATCATTTCTTGTTAGTCAAGACTCATTGCCAAGACTATCTTAGTGGACAAAGTCCCTTTCTGAACCGAGTCACCCTCGTTTCAGTCCTGTTTCACTGAACCGGTATAACCTACCATTCCATCCATGTCTATATCATGAGATATAAAATCTTTACCCAATGCATTAGAAGGAGATATAGGTCCCACCCATCTCATAATGATACCATTCTTATGTGTGCCAGAAAATCATAAATCATACATCATTTCATAACCCATGTAATAAAAATGGGAATCTTTAAACATCGTGACATCATAAAACAATTCATATAAGATAAAAGATAAAAATATTTCCATCACAACATAATCAAATCCATGTAATAATAGAGATACAAACAGAACCCTATGTTATCTTAGATAGAAAATAATTTTGATAAAACACTTCAAATGAATTCTTGAGGAAAATATCCTTTCTTCTTCAAAATCAATTTCTTTTCAAAAAACGTCATGCAATTTTAAAAGAAAGATGTTTTATTGAAAATAGTCATGAATTTTTTTGGAGGAAGATTCATGAAAATAAGGCATTATAAAACCGTAAAAATCCGTTCGTGCAGTATATGTTAAAAAAAAATTCTTCGTACTTTTGTCGGAAAAGTCAAAAAGTACCTCGTACGAAAAACGAAAAAAGATTCCTTTCATAGCTTTTACTAAAAACTCACCGAAGGGTAAAATAGGTTTTAAACAATTGTAGGTGGATGGAAATAATATTAAATATTTAGGGAACATGGATGTGGATGAGAAAATACACCCCAGTAAATACCAAAGTATAAACAATCTCGGATAAAAATGAGATTGTGATATTTCCCTTACCTTAGGTCCGATTTGCCTCATAAGTGTCCGAACCTCCTCTTCTTTGAAGCGCCTCTTTGAGACCTCATCTTAGGGCACTAAAATTGGTCTTTGAGGAAGACCAGAACCTCTAGGATGTTTCTAGGGAAGTGTAGAGGAGAATTTGGCAGGGGTTGGCTGAGCTTTAAGGCTCAAAGTTGTGTGAGTAAGAGAAGGAGGAGGTTCCCTTTTATAAGGGAGGAGAGGGGCACCTTTGGAATAACAAAAAATATTATTTTATTATTATGTCAAGATCGGTTTTAAATAGCTTTAAATTGATTTATTTCGAGGCTAAGGTGGGGATGGGTCGAAATCCTCTCATCCAATAGAATTTAGACAAGTTTAATTTCCTATTTTAATCTTATCATTTAGATTTAACATTAAGTTAAATAATTTTACTTTTACCGTGTCTTCTTGTGTTATTACACTATAAGGTTAATAAACTTAATATAAGATGCAAAACGAATCCCAAGTTGTTTATTATTAATACATATAACCTTATCTAAGTCATTTGGCAGAACCTTATATTTTTAGGAATAAAATAACAATTAATAATATAATATTTGTTTTAAAAACTATTTTATGTCAATTTTGACACTATTTAGAAATTGATTTTTGTGAAAATCATAACAGAATGATAAGTTCAAAAAAAGTTAATTAAATAAATACTAACATGTCATATTATCCTAGAAAATTAGTGGAATTCATAAAAAGAATAAAATTACATTTATTTTGGTATTTATAACATCAATTATGTCAATATTTCATTAATAAGATAATTACTGCATCATCTTTGTGTCATAAATAAATTAAATTAGTTGATGTCTAAAAATTACAAATAAAATACCATTATGTAGGAAATCATTTTAGCTTTCTAATGAATATTTAAAATATAATTTATATTATGTATAAACCTATATTAAAAATGTTTTAGTAAATAAACTTTTATTTTAACTCTTTTAACCCTTCTTTAAATAAATTAATAATAAATGTCCTAATCTAATCCAAGTGGGCCTAAATGGTCATATTTTATTCCTATGTTTGTTTTTGGTCGAATTACACTTGTACAATAGAATTAGGACATGTGTTAGGGTAATAATAATATCATTTTACCCTTAATTACCCTATTTACTTTTAACCGTGGTAAAAAAAGTAAAAAGTTTCTATTCACCAAAAATTATTTTCATATCATTGAACCACATTTTACATACTGACATCAACCATGTGTCTCGGATTTTTGAAATTCCACTCATAGAAGTGGTAAAATTATGTTTTATGAAAAATTCAGTTTTTTAACTACCACTTAGTGGTTTCACTATTCATCAAAAATTGAAAGTTTTCAGAAAAATGACAAAAATTAAGCCTAAGCTATATTTGATATTATGAACTCAAAAATGATTTCTATTTAACCAAATTCGCAACATATCAGTTGAATTATATAATTTAAAAATTAGTTCTCGTCGTCAAAACAAATAGCGTGTTCTTAAGAGATAATAACTATCAAAAGATTGACACTTGTTTATGTCTGGTTTAAATGTGAAATTACATCCAATGACCAAAATTGTATTAAATTGTAAAAATATATTCTAAATATACATTAAAACCACTCATATTAATAATTTATCACTATTAATTATTCCGATTGAAAAAGTTGTTTTTAATTAAAATTTAATAATTTTCACTATTCATCAAAATTTGACAGTTATCCGAAAATCACCAAAATTTCACCCTAAGCTAATTTCGATATTATGAATCCAAAAATAAATTCCATTTTGAAAAATAAAATTTACAAAATTTTAAAAAGTGGTTATTACTATTCAAAAATGCTAGTTTTAATAATATTTTAATAGCATATTTTTTTTAGTGAAACTCGTTATTGCGTACTACACACGCTATCGAGGAAGGTCGCGATTGCATGTAATGCAAGGCAAGTCAAGGATGCATGTTGTGCAAGCTCCTTTTGGTGTAGCATATAACACAAGAAACTAATGAAATTAAAATAATTTTTTTCATAAAATCTTGGGGTGTTACATTATACCCCCCTTAAAATGAATTTCTCCCTCAAAATTCGTCGGGGTTATAAATGGTTTACTACATGAAAGTTTCTTTAATAGAAACCCACATCATAAAAACGAATACCAAAACCAATCTTAAAAAACAAAAGTATGAAACGTAATGGTTACCCAAATAAACTAATCACTGGGTTTCCACATAGCTGAAAATATGGATATGGAAGAAAAATCTAACCATCATGTTCTGAGGGAGAGTGGTAGAGAACATGGCTATGGAAAAGCCAACAATCACAAATCCATAAATTTGTGACGATCTAAGGTACCATCTGATTAATCAGATATAAGAGCACTATGACAACATTTTTGGTTTTCAAGATCATTTCCCTAAAGTTGAAGAATTTGAATTAGAATAAATACTTACTTTATTTTGGTACAATCTCACTGTTTTTCGTGACTTGAACAATTTCTACTTCATCTCTTAAATAAATGAAGTTGAATTTGTTATTCGTGAAGTGTTAGCAGATCATGTGATAGAATGACGGATCATTCCATCTGTATCAAACAAAAGGTTAGCAAAAGTTTTTAAATATACATAAGTCATTCCATAGTGAGATTAATCATATATGGTTCCTAAAATGGACTTATACTTCTTATATCATACTGCTTAATATAATAAAACAAGTTTCTACTAAACAGGGACTTCTTGTAGGCCAGTGGTAGGCGATAAAGGCCAGTCGTACTTCGGTTGTGGGTTCGATTCCCACATCCTTGTCCGACGCGATGGGCTGTCGCCCATCCTGCAGGTTGTCCTTTTTCTAAATCAATATTACTATAACATCCCATCAATAATATCGAAAAACGTTTTATCCTAACTTATGTCCAACATATTCCATTCTAATCTTTCGGCTTATCTAAAATACATCGGTCCAAGCTCATAGTATAAAGAAAATGATTACTTGAAATGTCACAGAACAATCACGTGAATGCCATCATTTATCCCCCATATATCATCAGATATATCTTGTTGGTCAAATTACAAACATGTGAATACCTTAGTCATGTATTTTCTCGAAGAATGAATACCCATTGAACCTTAGTGAAAACATGAATGCTGACAAAAGTTAACTCTTTCCACATACCAAAATCCAAAAATTATCTATACTCAAACCATGATATAACCTTCTCCTTATATCAGTCATGAGCTCCTGATTACTGTCAAACATTTAATTTTCTCCTTCTCCCTTCATTATGCGCATATCATCTACATTCCAAAAATATCTGAATAACCTTTCATGGATACTGGTAACATTAATCATACACTTTCAGAACTCAAGGAAAGACAACAATGTAACAATCCATAGATGTCTCTTTATTCCATAGTGGCATGAGATTACTTATACAACATTACACATGATAAACATGTAATCATTTCACTACATTCTTAAACCATTGACCGAGCGTCAACAATTCTTTCATCTCACATGTAATTTGTAGTATCTTCATCATCGTCCACATAAATACTACCCATACGACCATACTGATTCTCTTCATGAGACTTTCCCTTAGGGAATTGGTTTTCATAATGCCCGTACATTCCACATTTAAAACATTCAACCATTGTTGATGTCGTAACAATACCATTATCCTCATCCCTGGTGTTAACTGAACCTTTTCCTTTACACTTACTGGATTTGTGTCCTTCTTTTCCACACCCAAAGAATCTTCCAGTTCCTTTGAAACATTCTCCTTGATGCCTCTTCCCACATGATTTACATAGGGGAAATTGAACTTTCTTTCCTCTATGATCATCATGAAACTCCATCTTTCTCTTATTAGCCGAGTCAGGAAACATACCAAATTTTACTTTATTGATCATATTATGAGATTGCTGATTCAGCATAACAATGATGTTTGGAATTCCAAATCCCATTTCATTTGGTTGCTCATGAAGAATATCATTCCATTGTCCATCATATCCTCCATTATCGTGAATCATCTTGTTTCCAGTCATTTTCTAAAACCCAAAAAGAATAGTGTGAGAGGCAAAAATCATAATAAAGGGGGAGTAACTTCAATAACTAACATCTTTGGTTTAATCTAATATCATTACCATAGTTCTAGGACTATATCCTATATGTATACTTATCCTTAGGGACATCCCTAGACATACCTTAGAAATATCTCTATGGATCTCACTAACGTTTTCGCATCCTAGTTTCCAAGGGTTGACTAAACTTTTCCTCTGATACCAACTATAGAGACCCGTATCTTGACGTACATTGACATTACATTACATTTGCGGAATACTTAGTACATAACAAAAACACACACACAAGGATCGTAATAGTTTAGTGTCTTTGGAAACTCGGAATATAATCTTCTAATCATGGTGAAAGATCTTCAACATCTCCTATAAAGATCTTCCTTTTTTTTACCTAAAACCATTCTGTATATCCTTGGGAAAAGAAAACATAAAAGGGTGAGCTCAAATGCTCAGTAAGGGTAAACAAAATAAATATCAATCACATCATATTCATAAAAACATAACTTTTGGAAATCTTAACCTACAAAAGAGAGCATTATTTCATAACACGGGATAAATCATGGCCGTGAAATGTAATCACAATAATCATAACTCAATACATGAAACTTTGTGGCATACACACATAATCATAGAGAATCATTTCTTATTAGTCAAGACTCATTGCCAAGACTATCTTAGTGGACAAAGTCCCTTTCTGAACCGAGTCACCCTCATTTCAGTCCAGTTTCACGGAACCAGTATAACCTACCATTCCAGCCATATCTATCTCATGAGATATAAAATCTTTACCCAATGCATTGGAGGGAGATATAGGTCCCACCCATCTCCTAATGATACCATTCTTATGTGTGCCACAAAATCATAAATCATACATCATTGCATATCCCATTTAATAAAAATGGGAATCTTTAAACATCGTGACATCATAAAACAATTCATATAAGATAAAAGATAAAAATATTTCCATCACAACATAATCAAATCCATGTAATAATAGGGATAGAAACAGAACCCTATGTTATCTTAGATGGAAAATTATTTTGATAAAACACTTGAAATGAATTCTTGAGGAAAATATCCTTTCTTCTTCCAAAATCAATTTCTTTTCACAAAACGTCATGCAATTTTAAAAGAAAGATATTTTATTGAAAATATTCATGAAATTTTTTGGAGGAAGCTTCATGAAAATAAGGCTTTATAAAACCGT
This sequence comes from Viscum album, assembly GCA_963277665.1. NCBI lineage: Eukaryota > Viridiplantae > Streptophyta > Magnoliopsida > Santalales > Viscaceae > Viscum > Viscum album. Next base: position 47,883,231 of record OY728162.1, read on the forward strand.
AAAAATACGTTCATGTCGCATATGTTAAAAAAAACATTCTTCGTACTTTTGTCGGAAAAGTCAAAAAGTACCTCGTATGAAAAACGAAAAAAGATTCCTTTCATATCTTTTACTAAAAACTCACCGATGGGTAAAATAGGTTTTAAACAATTTTAGGTGGATGGAAATAATATTACATATTGAGGGAACATGGATGTGGATGAGAAAATACATCCCAGAAAATACCAAAGTATAAACAATCTCGGATAAAAATGAGATTGTGATATTTCCCTTACCTTAGGTCTGATTTGCCTCGTAAGTGTCCGAACCTCGTCTTCTTTGAAGCGCCTCTTTGAGACCTCCTCTTAGGGCACTATAATTGGTCTTTGAGGAAGACTAGCACCTCTAGGATGTTTCTAGGGAAGTGGAGAGGAGAATTTGGCAGGGGTTGGCCGAGCTTGAAGGCTCAATGTTGTGTGAGGAAGAGAGGGAGGAGGTGCCCTTTTATAAGGGAGGAGAGGGGCACCTTTGGAATAACTAAAAATATTATTTTATTATAAAGCCAAGTTCGGTTTTAAATAGCTTTAAATTGATTTATTTCGAGGCTAAGGTGGGGATGAGACGAAATCCTCTCATCCAATAGAATTTATACAAGTTTAAGTTCCTATTTTAATCTTATCATTTAGATTTAACATTAAGTTAAATAATTTTACTTTTACCGTGTCTTCTTGTGTTATTACACTATATGGTTAATAAACATAATATAAGAAGCCAAACGAACCCCAAGTTGTTTATTATTAATACATATAACCTTATCTAAGTCATTTGGCCGAACCATAGATTTTTAGGAATAAAATAACAATTAATAATATAATATTTGTTTTAAAAACTATTTTATGTCAATTTTGACACTATTTAGTAATTGATTTTTGTGAAAATAATAACAGAATGATAAGTTCAAAAAAAGTTAATTAAATAAATAATAACATGTCATATTATCCAAGAAAATTAGTGGAATTCATAAAAAGTCTTAAATTACATTTATTTTGGTATTTATAACATCAGTTATGTCAATATTTCATTAATAAGATAATTACAGCATCATCTTTATGTCATAAATAAATTAAATTATTTGATGTCTAAAAATTACAAATAAAATACCATTATTTAGGAAATCTTTTTATCTTTCTAATGAATATTTAAAATAGAATTTATTATATGTAAACCTATATTAAAAATGTTTTAGTAAATAAACTTTTATTTTAACTCTTTTAACCCTTCTTTAAATAAATTAATAATAAATGTCCTAATCTAATCCAAGTGGGCCTAAATGGTCATATTTTATTCCTAAGTTTGTTTTTGGTCGAATTACACTTTTCCAATAGAATTAGGACATGTGTTAGGGTAATAGTAATATCATTTCTACCCTTAATTACCCTATTTACTTTTAACCGTAGTAAAAAAAGTAAAAAGTTACTATTCACCAAAAAATTATTTTCATCTCATTGAACCACATTTTACTTACTGACATCAACCGTGTCTCTCGGATTTTTGAAATTCCACTCACAGAAGCGGTAAAATTATGTTTTATGAAAAATTCAGTTTTTTAACTACCACTTAGTGGTTTCACTATTCATCAAAAATTGAAAGTTTTCAGAAAAATTCCAAAAATTAAGCCTAAGCTATATTTGATATTATGAACTCAAAAATGATTTCTATTTTACCAAATTCAAAACATATCAGTAGTATTAAATAATTTAAAAATTAATTCCCGTCGTCAAAACAAATAGCGTGTTCTTAAGAGATAATAACTATCAAAAGATTGACACTTGTTTATGTCTGGTTTTAATGTGAAATTACATCCAATGACCAACATTGTATTAAATTGTAAAAATATATTCTAAATATACTTTATAACCACTCAAATTAATAATTTATCACTATTAATTATTCCGATTGAAAAAGTTGTTTTTAATTAAAATTTAATAATTTTCACTATTCATCAAAATATGAAAGTTATCCGAAAATCACCAAAACATCACCCTAAGATAATTTCGATATTACGAATCCAAAAATAAATTCCATTTTGAAAAATAAAATTTACAAAATTTCAAAAAGTGGTTATTACTATTCATAACGGCTAGTTTTAATAATATTTTAATAGCATATTGTTGTTTAGTGAAACTCGTTATTGCGTACTACACACACTATCGAGGAAGGTCGCGATTGCGTGTAATGCAAGGCAAGTCAAGGATCCGTGTTGTGAAAGCTCCTATTGGTGTAGCATATAACACAAGACATTAATGAAATTAAAATAATATTTTTCATAAAATCTTGGGGTGTTACACTATCAGAACTCACTGACAGGAAAAAGAGGACAGGAGCAGGAACACACACCTAATCCAAGCATGGAATGGATGTATATTCCCATTCTGACAGCTGAAGTCACCAAACATATTCTAACAACGGTGAAGGAGCAGAAGAAATTCCCTCCTCATATTCTGGATGCCTTCCGGGATATTATAATAGCTTCAGCAGCATCAAAGGGAATGAAATGCAAATCTATCCCTACCAGTGGAGTGACACATCAGCAGTTCACTCCAGAACAGACACGCACCTTTGTTCCAGTCCAAGAGGGTTGTGGTGAATACTCTCCTATGTCATGCGGACAACCAAGTCAGGAAGACACACCTGATTTGAGAGGAGATAATCAGCTTACCTAATCATTTCTCTTGAGTAGGCATATACACTTTCCCATACTAAACACATTCTTCAACAGGTGGTTCTGAAATGGAGTATGAAGGCGTCTATGAAAAAGTCCCATCAAACACAGTCAAGAAATCAAAGGCCATTCTACGATAAGGGCATACATGATGCTGGAGTACTTGATGCACTCTAGAAATTATCTGTTGCTACTCAAGATTCTACTCTCTCAGTTCCCAATAGTGGGAACATTAATTCTTAAGGTCTGCATCAGACACTTCCTCATTAAGGCTTGCTTCATGACAGTTCATTCTATCTCAAAATATCATCTTCAGATGAGATTCACGATAACTATAAGTCCCCAGCCTTAAACCTTACATAATCTTGAGTTATTACAAGATTACAAATTGAGGATCGTTTCAGGTTTAGAGTTTTATAGAATTAGATCATAATACTTGCATTACATTACACATTTAAACAAAGTGGTTACATAAAAGATAGTATTTATTTTCCCATCAATGGAAACATAATTAAAATAAAACATGGATTCTTTCTTGACACTTTCTTGACACTATCATCATATCATGTACCAATCTGTTGACCTGTGAAAACATTTAAAAAACATGGGATGATTATAAAAAGCTCAGTAAGGGTTATAAAAAGTATGGAAAGGAAACATGAGTACATATATACATAATAATGAAATCATACTTTACCCATCAAACACAAGCACATTAACATACATCATAAAATCATGAATAAATCATAGAAATCATAAGTCATAAAGGTAACTTGAGGCATTCATAACCTTATTATGTAGGGAGTAACCCTCTTGGTTACGTATGGAATACCCATCACAATATATTCCCTAAATCTCATCAGAGAAACCTGAACATTTAACCCCTTCGCGTTACCCAATGCATTGGAAAGCTATATCGGGCTCACCCGCCCTTAGATTATCACAAAACCACCCGTATTCATAAACAATGCCCAAGAACCATAACATAATCATAGAAAATTTCTTAAGCACAAAATAAAGATAACATTCCCACATTGTAATAACAATATAACATTTTAGGATATTGAAATAATGAATCCATTTTAAAAACCATTTTCAAAACCATTTAAAGCATTTAATAACGATATTTTTTAATGAAGGTGTCCCATACCACTTTGAAGATTTTAACATTTTAAACCATTAATATCCATATAAATAAATACATAAAACCATTTTGAAAAAATGGATATTATTGAGAAATAATTATAAGAATAAATCATTAAATCATTTAAAATGATATTTTAGTTAAAGAGTTTTTATCAAAATGAGAGACACTTGAATACAATAATTGAGGAATAACATTTAATTATAACTTTATAATAACATGAGAATAGAGGGATTCATGATATAATATTCCAAGGACAGTATACACACAATATAAGAGTGAACTAGTGCATAACAACAATGAAGTCTCAATAGAAATGTAAAATGAGATGAAATCCATTATAAAGAAGGTATCCTTAAATTAAGGATAAATCAATCTCATAATTATGTGTGAAAAATATAAATACACCCAATATAAGTGGATATTAAGTGTAAAAAAATCAAAGGTCATTCACACAAATTCGAAGGATGACATATTCAATGACTACATGTTGAACCTACAGAAATCGAAGTTGGGTTAAGAAGTTCCCATGGTAAAATTTGACAGCCTAACGACATCACATAAAATTTTAGAAAAAGGGTTGATGAGAGAGTTAAAGGGTATCTCATCACTTGGACATAAAATTTACAGCAATAAGGATATATAAGAACATATCCCCACATAATAAGATAAAAATTAAAAGACATAAGAAAAGAAGTATTTTAAAAGAGGAGGGTGAAAGGTTTCCTTACTGATTAGTGTAACTTTCGAAACGTACACCCCATGGAAGAAGCGTCACACAATAAAGATGAAAATACCCATAAATGAAATTATGCTACACAAAGTGTATAATAATGTGCAGTACATACACCACTCAAAGGAAATAGTGTCAAACATAGCATAAATGTCACGGGAATAAAACTGAGATGAAAAATCCCTTATGAAAACTCGGCAGCCTAACAACGCCACTTGAAACATCCAAAATCAGGATTTATGAGATCAAATAGGGTCTCTCATAATACGAACATAAAAATTACAGTATGAGGAATATAAAATAACATCCCCAAATATTTTATTGATGAGCTTAAAAGAAATGACATAAAAGAGATTACTAAAAAAGAAAGAGAGAGGTTGGATCCCTTACCTCGTGTCCGACATGACTTGATCGTTCTTTAATCTCCTGAATAATAAAATTTGGTCAATTTATAATTTCTTAAGGAAATACTATAAATATTATTATTCAGTTAATATCACATATTATAATTTTATAATAATTGGTTAATAAAGTGAGTTCATATCAGATGTTTTTGTCGATGTTCGGTACATGAGTAAAAATTGAACTTGTAGGAAAAGAATTTTCCATGTTGTTATAGGTACATCATCTCCAGAATAGTATTATTGTTTTAAATATCTTATATATCTGGTATATATTCTATTTATACTATTACATAACATTTGGAGATAAAAAATTAAAAGCACCATTCATGGAGACGGTAGGCCGTACGTACGCATGAACGCTACTTTAATATTTTTGTCATATTAATGGAATTAAAGTTAAAAGAGTGAGATATATATAATAATTCCAGAATGATATCCGTCATTTAGATGTAATATATGAAATATATATCCATTATATATATATACTTATAATATTACATAACATTTGTAGATAAGAAATGAAATGTACCGTTCATGGAGACGGTAAGCCGTACGTACGCATGAACGCTACTTTCATTTCTTTGGCACATTAATGGAATTAAAATAGATGAGATATATATATATATTATAATTCCAGTATAATATATAGGTCATATATATCACATAAGTTCATCAATTTCATTCTTTATACATTCCATGTATTGCATGAACGAGTCACATCACTTGAGGGGCGGTAGTCCACAATTCCTCAAATGAAATTATCGCATTTTCACAACATGAAAAGCATAAAGGTGTGTATTAAATATAAAATACAGAAGCATACAGAAGAAATGAATATAATATATTTTATAAATAAAAATATTTCCTTCATAATGGCCACCATGAGAGGTGGTATGATAAGATAGAACAATCATCGTTTCGTGAGGCAGTAATTCTCCATCCACAGAAACAATATCTTCTTTAACCATTAGACGGAGGTCTGTGTTAGTGTAGCTCGAATCCTTATTATAAAAATATCCTAGTATATTTAATATACCGGTGTTGTTACAAAAAAAGTAATAAAGAGATTTTAGGGGTTTGGAGAAGAAAAATAAAAAAAGAACACAAGGGAAGACATTACCTTTAAATCGGGAAACTCTCATTGATTTGATCTCAAAATCTTCCTTGGAAAGGATTATGCCCGAAGTGAGGCTTAAATGATGAATATAGGGATGTGGAGAGATGCAATGGTCAGGGTTTTTCCGAGTCAAAGGCTTTAGAGGTGTGTGTGAGGTGGTGGAGGTGGGGGCCTTTTATAAGAGGAGAGGAGGGGCACTCATGGATAGTTATAAAAAATTACATTATTATAAAATGATTTTCGGATTTTAAAGGTCCCAAAAGGATATATTTCTAGGATAAGGTGATAAGGATTATAAATCCACCAATCCAATAGGTTTTTGACAAGTACAGGTCTTATATTTTACATTATCTTTTCATTTTATTTAAATCGTTAAATAATGAGGTAATCGATGCATCATCATGGTATCAAAAATAATTTAGTTTATTTAGTGTCTAGAAAATATAAAAAAAATATCATGATGTAGGAAATATTTTTAGATTTCTAATGAATATTTATAGTCAAATATATGACTTGTATAACCCCATGTAAAAATTGTTTTAGTAAAACAACGCATCTTTGTGACATTTTAATTTTAACTTTAAATAAAAAGGTATTATTTTCATTTTCCTACCAAAGTGGCTCGATGGGGTCCTCAAGTTGACCCATGGATTGTCTTGGTCGGCCATGACTCATCCAATAAGGTTAGGACATGTGTCACGGTCATTTCATATTATTAAAACATTATTTTTACCTTAAATTGCACTAATTACCTTTAATCGCGATTAATAAAACTTAAAAGTTACTATTTACCAAAAATTTATTTTAATCCCATTGAACCACATTTTACATTATAATGACACCCATGTATTTCGGATTTTTGAAATTCAAATCACAGAAGTGTAATGTTTCATTTAAATGAAAAATCAATTTCTTTAACTACCACTTTGTGGTTTCACTATTCATCGAAATTGATGTTTTTTCAGAAAATTACAAAAAATTCACCCTAAGCTATATTTGATATTCCGAATAAAAAAATGATGTCCATTTTAAAAAATTCAAAACATATAAGTTGAATTAATTAATTTAATAATCAATTACCGCTCTCAAAACAAATAGTGTGTTTCTACGAAACAATATCTATTAAAAGATGGACAATAGTTTTAGTCCAATATCAAAGTGAAATTAAGTCAAATGACCACTATTTTATTAAATGGTAAAAATATATTATAATTTTAATTTAAAACCAATTCAAAAGATAATCTAATCATATAAATAAATTAGATTAAAAAGAGGTTTTGAATTAAAATACAATATTTTTTACTATTCATTAAAAAATTAACATTATCGAAAAAATACCAAAAATTTACACAATGTAAATTATGATGTCTCGATTATGAAGAAGAATTTTATTTGGTCCAATATAACATATGAAATTTTCAAAAAGTGTATTTAAAAAGCGTTCAACATCAATAGGTGGTTAATCGACTTTTTAAAGAATATTAGAATATTTACGCTTTAAAATTGGATTCATTCACATTTTAAGCCCTTAAAATTTATTGGATAAAAGTTAAAATATTTTTCAAACATATATAATCATTTTGTAGTTAGTTCCGTTCATTCCCGCCATTACAACGGCTAGGCGTTAACTACTATTTAAAATAATATTATTTTATAATTAGAGTGCAATGTAAGATTCCCAAGAAACTCATTGTTGTGTAATGGGTACGTGATCGAGCATAGCGTCCCATTTTAATTAATATTAATATTTTATCCACAAATATGGATAAATATGAAAATTTCATATTCTTTATTTACCTAGGGTGTTACAATAACCCTCTATGTGACCAGAAGACTAAGGAGAAAAAGGTCTCATCTTTTTCTGTAACCCACTATGGTGGTCCTCCCCATGATGATGAATTACCTGAAAAAGGCTTATCTGCAGTATTAATTTGCATTTCTCGGAGAATTCTTCAAAGGAAAATGCAGTGATAAGAAATCACTCTTACCTTGAGACACTTTCAAATTTGAATCCAGTCATTTTTGATGCATTACCATTAGCAGGGGAAATATTTTCTCAATCAGAAGATAGCCTGAGGTGTAGGTCACTCCCCGAACCAACCCTGGGCTATTCATCTTCTAGTTTGATAAGTGAATTCTCTAATGATCTTGTTGAATCTAATGAAGTAACAAGGAATCACCATCTATGGTCTAATCTAGTAGAATAATCTTCATTTAATGATAAAGAGGAAATGTTGAATATGAGAAAAAAAACTGGCAAAAGGTGATGTTCCAGTCATGTGTTGGCCTTTGGATGACTCTCATTATGACATTCCAGAGATGTTGACGGAATATTGTATTCAAGATATTCGTCTCAACATGTGGAAAAATCATTGTCTATTTAAATTGAAAATATTATATTATGATGAATATGAGAATCATGTCAAGATAATAGAAGGGTTACAATGCCTAATTAACTTGGCATCTCTCCAAGTTTCTCGATATATGAAGGATGAAAAGTAGCAGACATCCCTTCAGTGTTCATTACTTGGAGCACTAAGAAGGTTGAGCCAGTTAATTGCAAATTCCCCATCTCGTATTCATATTAGGGGATGGGGTGTTCATGGAGCACTACATTTCACCATACTCTCCAGTCAACAAAACTGGGGAAAGTTGTCTCATGCAATGTTATAGCCCATAGTTGGCCACATCCAATTGGTTTTCTTTACAATCAAAGGCTCGCTCAAGAACATGCCTCAACTAGTTTCTCTCAAAATCAAGTATACAGAGAACAAATTTTTTAAGTACTCTTGCATCAAGAAAATGAGAATATTAAACATGCTACTCGTTTAGAGCTTGCAGATCGTCAAGTGACAGAAGTGTCTGAAATCATCCAACGATATTTTGAGCTGGGTGATAAGAGTGAATGTAGGTTGATGCATCCAGCCAATTTCCGTACTAAAGTCCTCAATATTAGGAGAGCTTTCAATAAAGTCGCTGATGTTGCAACTCATGAACCACCCCATCTTGCCAGACTGGGGACTCTTTTAACCCAACCCTCAGAATCAACAAATAGGATTCAAGGAGTTGAGCAGGAACAACATCAGTCCACCAAAATGGGGACTTTTTCATATCCACCATCCATTCCTCATAGAATGTCAGTCTTCTATTGATTAGGGAAGAAGCCACAAGAAGAACGAAGAGGAAAATTATAAGGATATTCCCTCCAAATTATGATTCGTCAAGAAGTTCCTGAGGGATCAATTCAATAAATGGCAATGTCACATCAAGGATATAAAAGAAGAAAATATCGTAGAAATGCTGACATAAGGGGGAGATATGCATTATTAATCAATTAATGTCATCAATTTAATTGTTTTTTAACCCCCAGATGAGGTTCACTCAGAGGAATTAGATGAGGAAGCTCCTGCTCAAGAGGTTGTGCACACAGAAGACAATGAAGAAGGTGTGCATACAAGAAATCAAAGGCTTACCCAGAATCTAGGTATTCCATCAAATAACCCACTTCCCCCTCTCTGAAAGGGATCTAACAAGGGGAAAGTAAGGAATCATTTTACATTCCACCCTTCCTCTGGAGAAGGCCAATCACTCTCATTAGAGAAATGATTTGCAAAATAGGAAGAGAAAATGAAGATATTAAGGTGGTTGAATGCAGAACTACTTCAAGCTATTCTTCCTCCTAAACAGGATGGAGTCATTCAGCCAAGGAAATTTTTTGCGGCTAATGAGGTGGGTCAAGAGTATCCTCCATTACTAGTACACCCTTAGAGTTATAATCCTATGGGTTATACGCAACAACTGGAAATACTACCATCAGTGGTTGTCCTGGTCACCACACCTATTCAAGATCTAGTTATAACATCTTCACAGATCCATGCTCAACCAGATGTTTCTCAAAAGTTAATGACTACCATTGAGTCATTAATAGCTCGGTTGGAAGATTTGGAAGGAAAGCGTGAACCGGTTCAACCAGAGAAGATATCTTACCCTGAATGGGTAGATGCAATTCCCCCCCATAAAATTTTGCAAATACCATAATCCCAATCATAAATGGTTCGGGAGACCCAAAGAAACCCTTAACACATTTTGTTTCTTATTGCAATCCTATGATGGGAACCCCTCAACAACAAGAAGCAGTTATGCTTAGGTGTTTTGTACAGTCATTACAAGGGCATTATTTTTTCTAGTATTCAAGCTTCAAATTCCAGTCAATTACTGGGTGGGAGGATCTTCGTCAACAAATTCTTCTTAAATTCAGCTCAACTTTTCCAAAGACAACAATTTTTTATCTTAAAAATTATAAGCAAAGGGAGAATGAAGGGGTTTCAGATTTCATTGCTCGCAGGAAGAGATTAACATATTCCCTGAGTTTAGCACTCCCTCAAGAAGAATTGTTTACAATTTTTGAGGAAAATTTGTGTGATGATTTGTGCACACCATTGATCCCTGTGAAATACAAAGGAGGGTTTCGATACCTTACATTGATCGCTCAGCAGATTGAAGACTCCCTTACGAAGACTAAGGATAAAGCTCGTGTAATTCCATCAGCTCCATGAAGGAGTATGGGTAAAGTAGAGAATGATACAGTTGTTCTTAAACAAGCACATTTACCAACATCTACTTCAAAACCATCATCATATCGAAGGGTTCCACCTCATGAGCGTCAACAACAATGTCTGTTTCGTCAAGATGATCAAATAGATCAAAGACGGAAACAATTTGAGGATTTGAAGCACAATGTTTACTTTTTCCGAAATGAACAAGTTCTTGGTTACTTCATTTCGGCTCTGGAAAATAATTTGGTTCAATTGCCAAGGCCCAAGAGGCCGAACAAGGAAGGAGATGTAGAACGTCCCAATTATTGCCCATATCATCAGATGTTGGGGAATCCCATTCTGGAGTGTTTTGTCTTCAAATACCTCCTACAAAATATGGTGGACTTAGGACAAGTCAAAATGAAAGGTTATTCAGCTTATGTATCATGTGTTACTGCTACAAATCCATAGGAAGAAGGCGTGTGACATGAAGTCAAAAAACAATGCTCAAAAATATGATGATTGGATGGTCAGAAAAATGATCAACCAAACTCATGCCATTTTGCAAACACAATTGAAGAAACCAATTGTGTCTTCTGTTATGAATGCCACAGAAAATCCCCCTTCATCAGAGGAAAATCCTCAAAGAAACGGCATAATGCAAAGAAAGAAGAGAAATCAGTAAAAGATGAGATCATGTCAAAGCCCAAATTTTCTTTGACTTTGGCAGATTTTATTCCATCAACTTCGAAGCAATAGGCACCACCCCACCGAATGGCACAACCTAAATTGGATAATCGGGCAGAGTCTACCTCAGAAGAAGACTTAATCATTGGTTCTGATAATATGATTCACTTAATAGATCTTTATGCCAGCCACAGTTTTGATTTTGATGAGCCCGAGTTCCCTGTATCAAACAGAGGAATTAGAGGGAGTTCCAGATGTCTGGGATACATAGGAAAATGTGGATATCCTAGAATCCACTAATCCAATCCTACCCCTGCTAGAGCTATATATGCTCAAAAAACACATGGCAGAACCCTTCAGTTGGCTCAACAAGAATAGGAAAATTCTTCCACCAATAGCAGATTCAATCCTGGCACAATTATTTTAGAGGATTGGTTAGAGGTTCCATCTTCTTCTTCTCAGTAATTAAATAGACATATTCGGTCTAATCTTCCAAAACCAGTAGTATTGACAACTCCTACCCTGATACAAGATGCGTCTAATTTCAAATAATCAACTTCAAAGGAACCTATGAAACCACATGTTCCTGTTGGGATACGCAGTCCTTTGGATCAAAAATATGATGTCGTGAAACTTTTTTCCCATGTACCGACCATGTTATCAATTTTGGATGACTTGAATCTATCCAAGGAAATTTGAGAGGCACTCATTGGGGATTTTTCAATTCCTCAGGAGTTCAAAACTGAAATTGTTGCTGCTGAAGTCTACCATGTAGAGAATGGTCCTGAAAAATTCCATGCAGTAATATCATTCACAAATGAAGATGAATTTGATGTCGTGCATGTACATATTAGACCTTTGTACATATCTGGAATGGTCAATGGTGTAGACATTCGAGGATCTTTCATTGATAATGGTTCTGGATTCAACCTCATCCCCATTCGAACACTTCATCGATTAGGCCCCACAGAATCTAAATTATTTCCTTCTACTCTGATGATACAAGGATATGATAAAAATGAACAAGAACCACTGGGTGAGATTACACTCAGAAATCAGTTTGGAGATCTTGTATCCAATTCAGATTTCATGGTTGTTGATCATGAAACGGTCGTCATTTTTTTTCTTGAAGAACCTGGCTACATCAACATGCGACTATCCCTTCATCATACCATCAATGTCTGAAATATTGTTTCGATGGTCAAATTGGGACATTGTATGGTGATAAATCCCCGTTCAAAAAATGTGAATCAAAATATATTGAGGCGGAATTCTATCAAATGAAGGGTATGGAGAAATCCACAACAAGGGAGGTTACCAAATTTAATGCTCCATATGGTTTGGAAAAGATTCTAGTAAACCCATTCACAAATATGAGTGGGGATTATGTGGTGCCTATCAGTCAAATTGACACGATAGACCCAAATCCAAGTACTCATATAGAAACATCCATAATTTTAATTAAGGAAATCAAGCCAGACAGCATGGGAAAAAGTGGTGATTCATCAAGCAATGATGAAAGATCAAATGGATATGTCTTCATTTCATGTTCTGAAATCCAACAAATCTATAATTCTCTAAGTATTCTAGAAGAAGTTATAGAAATGTCAGAGTTGAACAATGATGTCAATTCTCAATCCATCATCTCCTCTTTATTAACCAAGGAAGACCCTTCATCATCAATAGGGTCAGAAATGGAAGCCTCTTCTTCAAGATGTTCAAATTTTAGCATCTCTCGTGATCATGGAAATTCTTCTTCATCATCTACTATGCAAGAAGAAACAGAAGAAATAAAACATGTTGAAGAAGAAGAGTAAGAATTCATGGATGCAACTCCAGAATTTTAAAAGGGTATCTCGACCACTGTGGATGAACTGAGAGAAATAAATGTGGTTACAAAAGAAGATCCACAACTTACATTAATTAGTGAAGCCATGAATCTTGAAGAGAAAAAGATGTATGTTTCATTTTTAAATAAAAATAGTGATATATTTTCTTAGAACTATACAGAGATTACAGGGCTTGATCCTGATGTTGCTACTCATCGTTTGGGTTTCCTAGAAGAACATCGAGGAATAAAACAAGCTTCAAGAAGAACACACCCAACTTATGAATCAAAAATTTAAGTTGATGTGGATAAGATTATCAATACTAAATTTGTTAGAGAAGTTAAATATCCCAGGTGGTTGGATAGTATTGTCCCTATGAAAGAAAATGGAAAAATTATAGTTTGCATTGACTTCAGAGATCTTGATCGGCATTGTCGTAAGGATGATTTTCCAGTTCCAATTACAGAACTCTTGATTGATGAAACAGATAGCTATGAAGCACTTTCCTTCATGGATGGATATTTTGGATATAATCATCTTTGAATGGATCCAGATGATGAAGAATATACATCCTTCATAGCCCCTCAGGGTGTGTTTTGCTATTGGGCAATTCCCTTTGGCTAGAAAAATGCAGGCGCAACATATCAGTGTGCCATGCATCGTATCTTGAAACCCATTTTACGTAAGTTTGTTGAATGTTATGTGGATGATTTGGTAGTTAAATCCAGGAAAAGTTCTAATCACGTGGCTAATTTGGAAGTCATATTCCACAAACTTTGGAAACATAATTTGAAGATGAACCCCTTAAAATGTGCTTTTGGGGTAACCTCAGGATAATTTCTCGGGTTTTTTGTATGCCATCGTGGTATCTAAGTTGATCCTGAGAAGACAAATTTAATATTGGGTATGTACCCTCCTTGTAATTTGAAATAATTGATAGGAATTCAAGGACACTTATCCTGTATTCGGCATTTCATCACCAATTTGGCAGGAAAAAGTTTACCCTTCACCAAATTGATGATGAAAGGAGTCACTTACCAGTGGACTGAAGAATGTAAAGAAGCATTAGATATTCTCAAGAAATATATCTTGATTCCACCGGTGTTAATGATACCTGTTCAAGGAATACCACTTATCCTCTACGTGATAGCTTTAGAGTGATCATTAGATGCCTTTCTTGCTCAGAAGAATGATGCTGGGAATGAAAACAACCTCTACTATCTCAGTCGGACTATGCTTGAAGCAGAAACCTAATATTAAAAAACTGAGAAGTGATTCCTAGCGTTAATCATTGCATTTTAGAAGTTGATACACTATCTGCAACATCATGACTTCCAATTGGAATCTTGAAATAACCCGCTCAAATTCATCCTTAGTCGTCCAATGCTTATAGGACATCGGGTAATATGGCCAGTTATTTTACAGTAATTTGATATCCAGTATGTGTCTCAAAAGGAAATAAAGGGCCATGATCTAGTTTAATTCCTTGATGAACTCCCTTCAGCTGATGATACATCTTTAGATATTGAACATCCTAATGAAGAAGTCTTTTCTATTCAAGATAAACTCCAAACATGGGAAATATACATTGATGGTGATTCCAGAATTCCAACAGGGAGGAAAATGGAAGATCCGAAATTCAACAATGTTGGATTAGGAATTGTACTTATTTATCATGAAAAGGTAGTGATACCCTATTACTTCTCATTTTTGCGAGGTGGGACAAATAATGAAGCAGAATACCAAACTCTCATCATAGGACTGGAGTTAGCACTTCAAGCCCAAGTGAATCAATTAAAGGTAAAAGGTGATTTAGACCTGGAAATCAAACAAGTAAATGAGGATTATTCCATTAGAAAAGAAGAGTTAATCCCTTTTTATGATTATGTCAGACACTTAATGGTGGAGTTTCCTTCGGAACCGATATTTTCTCATATCCTGTGATCACAAAATTCTCATGTTGGTGAATTGGCTAAAATAGCCACAGCTCTGGAAGATCCAAATCGGGAAGAGACAATCATTAGTATTTCCCACTGTTGTAGAATTTCACCTTATGTTGAAATCAGAACAAAAGAAATTAATGAAATTAGACCCATTACTGAACCATATGGTCATACCATAGGATGGATGACACGTATCAGAAAATACCCTCAGAATGGAACACTTCTACATGATAGAGCCAGTAAAGAACAAATCTGGTTATGTGTGGTCAATTTTAATCATTATGATAGCCCAGATCACCTAGATAAAATTCTCTATAAAAGAGGTTTTGATGGAATTCTTTTCATATGCATTGATAGTTAAGAGACAATAGCTGTCATGAAAGAATTGCATGCATGAGTCTGTGGTTCCATTCAGTCCGGCAATAGACTATCTAATCAAATTTGAAGTCTCGGTTACTTTTGGCCTTCAATGATACAAGATTGTGTTGATTTCAAAAAGAAGTGTCATTCTTTCCAAGTACATGCCAACTTCATTCATCAACACCTATAGTTGGTTCATACAGCTAAATACTCGTGGCCATTTCCCACATGGGGAATTGATGTAGTAGGACCCTATCCTTCAGCTACATCCAAGCAGTTTAAGTACATTCTTACTGCTACTGATTTCTTTTCCAAATGGGCAGAGTCAATACCACTCAAATAAGTTAGTTCTAATAGCATTGTTAGCTTCATCAAGTCTATCATCATTGCCAGATTTGGTGTCCCTAATACTATATTGATGCACAATGGTACCAACTTCTGTTCATCCGAGGAAAGGAATTTGTATCAAGAATAAAACATAAAATCCAACCATTCCTCTATATATCATGAAACGACCAATGGAAAAATAGAATCCTTCAACAATTCTCTATCAAATATATAGAAAAAAATGTTTAATAAATATATGAAATCATGGCCTGATAAACATTTTCATTCTTTATGGGCTTATCGAACCACCACCCGCACTGTAACGCGGTAAACTCCATATTCATTGATATATGGAACAGAAGTAGTCTTTCCCATTGAGGTTTAATTTCCCTCACTCAGGGTATCCATTTGTGATCAGTAATCTATAGATGAACAATCTCAAAAGTGATTGGATGAATTGGAAAGATTAGATGAGAAATGATTGTGCACCTTGCACCACTTGGAAGTCTATCAAAATCGAATATCCCGAACATTCAAAAAAAGGTTCATCTTCATTAATTCCTTCAGGGAGAATTGGTATTGGTTCTCATAACTCCAATGATACTAGGAATGAAACCACCCAAGCTGGAGCCAAAATGGGAAGGGCCGTATTCAATAAATAATGTCTACTCCGATGGAGCTTATTAATTAATCTCAATGGACGGAGAACTCATCACTACTACAACCAATGCCATATTTCTGAAGACGTATTTTGTGTAACAGAAGTAAAAATACGTCAATAAAGATGTTAAACTACATAATCATGGTCCATGAATATGATATTAAACTATTTGAAACCATTTCGTCGAATATGACGTCAAACTGTGTTGTCCTTGCTGGACGACTTTAAACTACATAGTCTCTTACATCCACGAAGACGTTAAACTGCATAATCACAGTCCATGCATATGAACTTAAACTATTTTCATCCATATCATCCAACATGATGTTAAACTATGTTGTCCTTGCTGCAGGACTTTAAACTACATAGTCCCTTACGTCCATCAAGACGTTAAACTGCATAATCACAGTCCATGCATATGACCTTAAACTATTTGCATTCATATCATCCAACATGACGTTAAACTATGTTTTACTTGCTACATGACTTTAAAATGCATAGTCCCTTACATACAGAAAGATGTTAAACTGCATAATCACAGTCCATGCATATGACCTTAAACTATTTTCATCGATATTGTCCATCATGACGTTAATCTGTGTTGTCATTACTGCATGACTTTAAACTTTATAGCCCCTTACGTCCAGCATGATATTAAACTTCATAATCATGGTCCATGCATATGACCTTAAACTATTTTCATCCATATCTTCCAAAAATACATTAAACTTTGTTTTCCTTGCTGTATGACTTTAAACTGAATAATCCCTTATGTCCATCAAGACGTTAAACTGCAAAATCAAGGTCTATGCATATGACCTTAAACTATTTTCATCTATATCATCCAGCATGATGTTAAACTGTGTTGTCCTTATTGCAAGACTTTAAAATGCATAGTCCCTTACGTCCAGCAAGACGTTAAACTGCACCATCACCAGTCTATGCATATGACCTTAAACTATTCCCACCATCGTCCAACATGAAGTTAAACTGTACCATCATCCAACTCGAAGTTAAATTGTGACATCCTATCTACATGACACTAAACTGTACAGAAGTCCATTACGTCCAGCAAGATTTTAAATTTTTAAAATGTCCCTAATACGTCCTACATGACGTTAAACTATGTATTCTTTTATCCTTATTGCATGAAATTAAAACTGCACAGTCCCCCTTTAGTTCAACATGACATTAAACTATATTTTCACAATCCTCTAAGATACAGGATGCTAAATTGTACAACAGCCTTATTCTCATACATGACGTTAAAAATTATTTTTTCCCTACTACAAGACACTAAACTGTGCAACACTAATAGTCCTCACGTGAGCCTAGATTAAACTGCCACCATAACACCCTCTCTGGGCCACTAACCACGTGTAAGTCCCAACACCATTTTTTGGTCATTGTTCTAAAAAATGATTACTAATTAATTATTTAATTGAACTACGCGGACTTTGATCCTTGTCTTCTAGGCTCGGTACGTAGGAAACCTTCTGAAGTTCACATCCAAAACCAATCTATTCACGTCAGTTCAATTCCGTCTCATATGATATTGATCTGGGGACCGCCCCCAGAACCAATATTTTTACATTGGTTCACCATCATCCATGCTATATGATGTTAAACTATTCACACTTTTTGTCATCTACGACAATAAACTACAACATTCTTTGACACCCTCACCTGAGAGGGAATAATTATTTGCATTGACCTACAATCATGTTATATTCCAAAGACTATGTGCATACCTAGAAATGCATGAACCTTTTATCATGGCTCAAACCATCATTGCACTAAAGTCCCCTTTTCACCCTTCATATGTACGAACCAAATCTGTACAGAGGGTATTTCAAGAACTACGTGCATCTTGATTCCACTCCTTATGGGATACGTTGGAACGTCCGAGAATCCCTCGAATCCAGCCCCAAGTCGTTGGGCCTAACCCCAAATTCCACTTTCAGTCCCATGGCTGAAAAGTCCCTTTGAAAACACACACATTGTATTCATTATTATGGTCCAATTTCTATGACCTAAAACTAATATTTCCAATACTCTCATCCCACATGATGTTAAACTATATTTGAAGAACTAAATTTGGCTTGATTCTCATTCAAATGAGATATGTAGTGAAGTCCAACATCTCAATTCAGGACCCAGCCACAACAGGATTATGGTTAGCATTTGTCTGTGTATCTCTACATGCATTAAACAATGCCCATTTTCATGTGTCATAATCCTAACCATAAATACTTCCATATTTCTATAACCCTTTTTTTGACTTTTGGTCACAAAGTGATTGATATCTGAGTGTTATTTTTCCTGACTATATAACACGTTCCCTTAGGCGGCCATGCATAAGTAGTCAACATAACAGACTTTTCATGCAAAAGATAATAATATTTGACTATTCAGCCAATGCCCTTAGGTGGCCCTGCATAATTCAAACCCCTAATGGGTATGTAAAATAATGGTAACTTCATTCATGGGCGGAAAACCTCTTTTTGTTCTTATTAGTCTTAATAATAATATTTAGGGATCCGAAAAATAGCCATCCTTAACATATTTATCTCATACTCTGTTTTATGATCTAAAAGTATTCAAGTCTATGTTTTATATTTCCCTTCCCTACGTTTGAGTCAGACCTTCGTAGGAGTGACATTCATCCAATTATTTGATAATATTGATTGGAAATATCATCTCCATATTCAAGTACCTCTTTCTATACAACAAACTCTATGATTTGGAAAATGTGTATCTCCATAAACATCCACTGGATTTTTAGCAATAGAAACGTAAAATTTCTGAGAGATCTTTTTCTTGACTATGCAGCACCTACCCATAGGCGGCCTTGCATAAGTAGTCTATATAACAGACCTATCAGAAAAAAGATTCTATTATTTGACTATGAAACCAATGCCCTTAAGAGGCCCTGAATAATTCAACCCCTAACTGGTTTGATAAATAGTGGTAACATAATTCTTGGGAAATACTTCTTCTAATACATTTTAGACCTTCTTCATATCATTTATCATATTCAAAATTTCTTAAGTCATAGTTTAAATGTTTTACCCAATACTTGAGTGTGGTAATATGTTTTTAGATAATTTATCAAGGGATTGAGTAAACTTTAATACATTTGGTCAAAGCTATTTTGACATTAAACATTATAATTTCTTATGTCCGACCTTCATGACATTAAACTGCAAACAAAAGACAAGGGAACTCTGAACAAAAGACAAGTCTCATCTCACTAAACAAATACTTTGTATTATATAGGTAATATTGAGAAATTAAAAAGATTAAAAGTTTGTAGGGTTATTTTTATAATCCTAGAAAAAATCAAACTATGCATACTAGGCCCATTGGCTTAGGTAAAAATTTAAAGCAAGTAGCAAAAGAAGGAAAGCACAAATGATTGAAGATGAAAGTGTTTTTAATTTGATGTAATACATTTATAAGGACATCCACAGACTGTAGCCTCTTCTCTTTTTCAAGAATTTCAAAAGGCTGTCAACATAAATCTTCATTTGATTTACAGCATCCTGAGCATCAATAGCAGCCACTTTAAGCTCATGCACTCGACCAACTTCACTCTTTTCAGATTGATGGTGTGCTTTCTTGGATTTAGAAATGGATTTCATACCATTTGTTTGAACTCCTTCCAGTGAATTGTTCAGTTGGTCAAGTTCCCCAGTAACAGCATCCAACTGTTGCTGAAGATACATCTTCTGGAAAACCTTCACTTTGATCTTATGCTTCAGCTCCTTCAACTTGGCAGCATGATCAGCCTCATCTCGGGATACCACAGCCTCAAATTCACCGATATTGGCTGACATACTTACTCTGGTAAAATCTTGAGGGTACTTCTTCTCCTTCTCCATTCTTAAGATGACTTGTTTTATAGCGGCACGGATCTTTTGATATCCAAAATCGCCAAGTCCCAACATGACAAACAAGGATGACAGTCGGGGAATCTTCGATGGCATCTCTTCTAAAGGCACATTGGATATGATATTCCATATGTTCTGCCTTTCCTTGAATCGTGGAAATTGGAGAGCCTTTTGTATCTCTAGGTCTGATTCAGCATCACTGTCACATGGGTGAATATAATTTGAGATTAACTCACTAAGGGAAGTGCCATGTTCTGTTCCTTCCACCCAGACCCATGTTTTTCACTTTCTATTCCCATTGGGGTGGGAGCTGAGGATTCACCTCCAGATCTAGAAAATGAAATTGATATCCCTTCATAATCAATTGAATGTTTTATTAGTTTCAATGGATAACAAGAGTTGATTGGTTGCCTTGTAAAATAAGTACTATCGCAAAAATTGTTATCTCTTCCCCAATGGTATATCGGTAACTCGAGAAGGCTCCTCCCCATCTTTCATACCTTCAACAGGACTTTCAAGATGAGTTTCAGGATTCTCTTCCAGGATAAGCTCCACATGAGCTAATGTCTCTTCAATAGTAGGGTTTTCTATACCCCCTTCAGACATTGGTAGTTTAGATGTTTACTCAGATAGAACTGCACATTTCAACCGATCATGATCAGAGATGTAATAAGAAGTTATTTTTAATAAGAAGAAGGATAACACTCATGTCCATACTCTTCTATATTACATTGTAATTTAACATGATCTAAAATGTAACGCCCCAACCCCAGTTACCCAGAGTCGGTGCATTATTGCGTAGCATTGGCATGATCACACAAGATAAAGTCTCGAATGACCGATTAGTTTAGTAGCCTTGGAAACACTAGATACATTCATAAGTCTTACATTACATCATAAAGTAAAACAAAACTACAAAATCTTCTCTTCATATCCCCTTATATTATCCCTGCAGGTCATTCATAATATACTTCTTCACATCCTGAAAAAATTAAAACATTGAAAGGGGTGAGCTCAGATGCTCAGTAAGGATAAAAATATAGTGGACGCTTTAAAAAATAAACATTAAAATTTAAGGCAATGTATAACTAAAACAAATGCCTTTTAAACTTGAAATTTAGCATAATATAGAAGAAGTAAAATGAAATAATGCCATTTACTTACTCACATGGATATTCTACTAGTCAAATAATCACATGAAATATCAATAACCACTTTCATAATGATGTAATGCATAATGCAAGACTATCATAACCACATAGTCAAGTCCTCATGCCAATAACACAAATAAGATTTTGGCAAGGCCTCGTGCCAAGACACTAGTTTGTCTCATGAGACCTGCCGATGCATCGATGAGGTATAGCGGGCTGCACATGTCACTTATTAAGTCCAACTCATTCATCATATGAACATGTTTAAACATATCATAAACCATAACATAATCATATCACATAAAACATGCATAAAGGAAACATAAAATTTATACATTGCAATCACAAGATATCAATACAACACATTGATATAATAAAATCACTTTCAAAACTATTTTCAATACCAAAATAAAAGAAAATTAAAACGTGGTATTTATTTTTCTTTTAAAAAAACGGTATGGCTTGTAGAGGAAGCCGAAACTCAAATAATGGTCACAGTGGTGGAGAATTCATTGTCGCCGCATACGTACGGCAAGAAAAACAGTCCATTTTTGTCGTTTAGTAAAACACTTCGTATAATAAAGATTCTTTTTGAATAAATGTAAATGTCAAAGGGGTTTATACACCATCTAAAAGAAAGTTGTCTATAAAACAAAATATGCCTCAATGAAAGGAGATTGAGACGAAGACCCTTAAAAAGATAATTTTTTAAATAAATTAGGTCTATTATGTGTATTAACTAAATGTACACATAAATAAATTACAAATACAAGATACGACATAATAATATCATGACATAATTTAAAAGTAGGAGATTAACCCAAAGAATAGAAATTAGGTTAAGAAGTTCTCTTACCTTGCGTCCTGTCTTGACTCGACCGTTATTTAACCTCCTGAATAATAAACTAGAGTTAATTTATAATTGCGTAAGATTCTTTTTCAAGTTTTTTATTCCTTTTATATCAGTTATTACCATGTTATGAACATTATGTAATTATTTATGTTAATAATGATCGTTTTGTCTATCTTTGGTACTTGAGTCAAAAATAAACTTCTTATAATTACAAGTTGTTCATGTGGTGAAATACCCATTATATACAGAATTATATTCATGATGTAGATATCATATATATCATATATATCAAGTATATACATTCATTCATAATATTACGTAACATGTAGAGGTAAGAAATGAAATGCACTGTTCATGGAGACGGTAAGCCGTACGTACGCATGAACGCTACTTTCATTTCTATTTCATAGTAAATGGAATTGAATCCTAATGATATAAATGTATAATATAATTCTATTATAATATAGTGTATAATACCATTTACTCCATCATTTATACATCACACATATGGTATTAACGATTCAAATCATTTTGAGGGGGCGGTAGTCCGCACTTCCTAAAATGAAAATATCGCGTTTACCCATAACGGAAACTATAAAGGTATGACAGAAATGATAAATAAAAAAATCATAAGGAGAACAAAAACATAATATATATCATATATAAAAATAGTTTCATCATAATGGACACCATTAGAGGTGTTATATGTGTGTTGAACAATCATCGTTTAGTGAGGAAAAAATTCGCCATCCACAGAAACAGTATGTTCTTTAACCATTAGATGTAGGTGTGTGTAATTGTTACTCGAATAATTCTTATAACAACATCCTAGTATATTTAGGATACTGGTGTTGTTACAAAATAAATGAATAAAAAGTGCATATGGGGTTGGAGAAGAAAAATAAAATAAAATAACACATGAGAAAACATTACCTTAAAATCGGGTGACTCTTTTGATTTGATCCAAAGGCTTCCTTGGGAAGAATTCTGCCCAAAGTGAGGCTTCTAGGAGTAAGGTAGGGAAGTTGGAAGAGTATATGGGCAGAGTTTGGCCAAGCAAAATGGCTTGAAAGTGTGAATAAGGTGGTAGAGGTGGGGGCCTTTTATAAGTGGAGAGGAGGGGCACTCTTGGAACGTAATGAAATGTTACTTTATTATACAATGATTTTCAGATTATAAAGGTCCCAAACTTATATAATTCGAGTCTAAGGTGATACGGGTTCAAAATATTTTCACCCAATAGGTTTTTGACAAGTGTATGTTATAGATTTTACATTATCCTTTCATTTTTTTTGAAATCGTTTATTAATGAGGTAATCGCTGCATCATCATGGTGTCATATATAATTTAATGTATTTAATGTCTAAAAATTATAAAAAAATATCATGATGTAGGAAATAATATTATATTTCTATTGAATATTTATAGTTAAAAATATGACTTGTATAACCCCATTTAAAAATTGTTTTAATAAAACAACTCTTGTTTGTGACCTTTTTATTTTAACATTAAATAAAAAGTTATTTATGTCCTTTTCCAACCAATGTGGCTCCATGGGGTCCCCAAGTTGACCCATGGATTGTTTTAGTCGGCCTTGACTCATCCAATAGGTTTAGGACAAGTGTCAAGGTAATTTCATATTTTTATAATATCATTTTTACCTTAAATTTCACTAATTACCTTTAATCACGATTAATTAAACATAAAAGTTACTATTCACCAAAAAATTATTTTAATCCCATTGAACCACATTTTACTTCCTAATGACAACCATGTATGTCGGATATTTGAAAATAAAAACACAGAAGCGGTAATGTTTCATTTAATCGAAAAATCAGTTATTTAACTACCATTTAGTGGTTTCACTATTCATCAAAAATTGAAGTTTTTCGGAACAATGCCAAAATTTCACACTAAGCTATAATTGATATTCCGAATCCAAAAATGATGCCTATTTTACAAAATTCCAAAAATATAAGTTGCATTAATTAATTTTAAAATTAATTGTTGCTGTCACTACAAATAGCGTGTTTTAAGAAAGAATATCAATCAAAAGATTGACAATTGTTTATGTCCAATTTCAAAGTGAAATTAATTCTAATGAACACCATTGGATAAAATGGTAAAAATATATTCTAATTATTCTTTTAAAACACTAAATAGTATAATTTATCACTATAAATTATTTTGATTAAAAAAGTTGTTTTTAACTATTTTTCACTATTCATAAAAATTTGGAAGTTCTCAGAAAATTACAAAAAATTCAACTTAGGATAATTTTGATATTATGAATACAAAAATGAAGTCCATTTTTCAATATAAAATTTATATAAATTTAAAAAGTGGTTATTATTATTCATAACGGCTACTTTGATTAGTCGCGGTGTGTTAGAACTCGAACTTGCGTAAAATGCAAACTATTGCATTATTGAAAGAGAGGCGTATCGTGAAAGCTCGGGATGTTAAATTCTCCCCTACTTCAATAAATTACGTCCTCGCAATTTGAAATTTTTTTTGAAAATAAAATGTTTAAAATAGAAAAATACCTTTGTGAAAAACCCACATCAGAAATAAGTTTAATAAAAATATAACTTTAAAAGAAAGAAAGAGAAGTACAAAGGTCACCCGAGATAGCCCATACTAGGATTCTATGAAAATATGGATATGGAAGAAAAACAAACCATCAAGGTCTGATGGAGAGTCGTATAAAACTGGATTAGGAAAATGTTAACCATAAAAAAATCACAAACTTGTGATTGGTTAAATAGTCATTGAGTCCTTAGTTGGAAAAGTTAAACGGCAATGTTTTTGTTTTAAGATACCTTTTATAAAGTTGAGGAATTTATTTAAGAGATTTTCTAAGAACGTAAGGAAATATACTTACATGTCGTGTAGACTTTCATTCCTTAATAAATTTTTACCACAAACCCATCTTTCACTCCATATGGTAACAGAACTAAAATATATTTGATTTAACCTAATTGTATAAGGTTCTAAATATTACTACATACCATTTAGATTAGTAAAACTATTTTGTAATAACTAGGGCCTTCCTGTAGGCTAGTGGTAGGTAATAAAGGCCTGTCGCACTATGGTTGTGGGTTCGATTCCTGTATCTTTGTCCGACGCGACGGGTTATGCCCCACCCTACAGGTTGTCCTTTTCCTAAAACTATATTATTATAATATTACAAAAATAATCATTAGAATAGTTTTAACCCTAAAAAAATACTATTCAAAGTTCAACTTAATCCATACCAACCTTTATAGTTATCCAAAATACCTCTATCCAAACTTTCTCTAAAATGTCTCTTAATTCCCTAGTCAATTTATCAGATTCCCCAAAAAAAGTAATGTTTCTATTATTTTCACATACTAAAAATATAATTACCTTCATCATATTAAAACCTTAATGAAAAAAACATTTACTATAGTACAATCCTTATATATATCACAATATTCTTATAACCAGAATATAATCCTTGTTTCCAAAAGCACCAATACATTAATTATTCCACTTCAACTATTGTAACAACATAAGATTGTCCTTGATCCCTTGTCTTTTTCTGAGGTAAGTTTCCCTGACGCATAGGACATTCATTTTCATAATGCCCCATTTCTCTACAATTGTAGCATTCACCATTGATAGCCTCTTTCATTCTCTTACAATCACGAGCCTGGTGACCTTTTTCTCCACATTTGTAACAAACTCCAATTCCTCTCAGGCAAGTATAGGGGTGATTCTTCCCAAAATTATCGCATAATGGAAAATCATTCATTCCCTTTTTCCCTTTCTCTGTCTCTTGTTCCACCGTTCTCTTCTTCTCTTGTTTTACTTTATTGTCATAAGATTTAGAGAATTCATTTTCTGTCTTGATAGCACATGAGACAATATCTTCGTATGACGAGAAGGATTGTGAGACTAAGGCTCGACGGAGAAATTGTTTTAACCCATCAAAGAAATGATCAATATTACTTCATTGGTTACGTATATAATCTGCAGCATGCCTTGATAACCTTGTAAAGTTTGCCTCAAACTTTGCGACATTCTCATCCTTCTTTTGTCTCAGACTCAGAAATTTCCTTTCCATATCTGTTCGATGGTCATGTGGAAATTATTTTTCTAAGAAAATATCTTTGAACTCTCTCCATTCCATACTTTATACTTCTTCATCTTCTTTTGTATTTTGAATAAATGACCGCCATTGATCGACATCTCCAGTGAGGCGGTAGACTACCATGACAACCTTCTCCCTTTCGCTACTCCCCAAGTCATGGAATATTTTCTCTAAATAGTATATCCATTGCTCAGCTACTAATGGATTTGTACCCCTATTAAATGTTGGTGGTTGTTGCCTCATGAAGTGGTCTAACATTGATCCTCCACGTTACGGATCAGGGTGCTCCAAACGAGTAAGGTTATTATTCATAACCTGATTGAGTTGTCCCAGTATGGTAATAAGTTGATCATCACCAGTTGTATCTCCAGATCGACTATAATTATCTTGAGCAGGAGGGAAATCCCTACACGGAGAGCGTGCATTGATACGGTTTCCATTCCTTCCACTAGGCACCATTTCTAAATAATGGCATAAAATAGATTAGTTTATAAATCAAAATACATAATTCCATACTTGTAAAACACTTAACACTAATTGAACTATTTGTGGATATAATCCATAATCATAAAAAATGTTTTCTTTGAGGATGTATATACTCATAACCCTTCATAGTGGTTTGTAAAGAAAAAGAGAATTATCCTAAGCATATCCCCTGGGAGTTTCGTAACCAAGAGTGCAGCAAGGCCCGTTGTCGTGCACTAGTTCCCGTTCGAGTCTAGCTCAAAGCGGTGTTCTCGGGTTTTACCCCTAGGTACATCTGTGCTAGAGCTGCCTCTACCTGCTCGTATCCAGACAGGGATGTATTGCTCGGAAAAACTCACAAAATCTCTACAATAACAAAATTCTAGGAAGTTCTTCTATACTAATCCTCAAAGTCTATCTTTGGGCTATGTCCTCTAATCAGAGTTTATCTAAATCTTGCTTCCATGGTTAGTACTAAACTGCCTCTGATACCAACTGTAATGCCCCAACCCCAGTTACCCAGAGTTGGTGCATAATTGCGTAGCATTTTCATGATCACAAAAGATCATGTATCGAAAACTGATTAGTTTAGTAGCCTTGGTAACACTAGATACATTCATAAGTCTTACATTACATCATAAAGTAGTACAAAACTACAACATCTTCTCTTCATATACCCTTATATTATCCCTACATGTCATTCATAATATACTTCTTCACATCCTGGAAAAATTAAAACATTGAAATGGGTGAGATCAGAAGCTCAGTAAGGATAACAATATAGCAGAAGCTTTCATAAATAAACATTAAGATTTAAAGCAATGTATAACTAAAACAAAAGCCTTTTAGACTTGAAATTTTGCATAATATGGCAGAAGTAAAATGAAATTATTCCATTTACTTACTCACATGGATATTATACTAGTCGAATAATCACATGAAATGTATGTAACCACTTTTATAATGATGGAATGCATAATGCCAGACTATCATAACCACGTAGTCAAGGCCTCGTGCCAAGACCACAAATAAGATTTTGTCAAGGCCTCATGCCAAGACACTAGTTTGTCTCATGAGACCTGTCGATGCATCGAGAAGCTATAGCGGGCTCCACCCGTCACTTTTTAAGTCCAATGCATTCCTCATATGAACAGGTTTAAACATATCATAAACCATAACATAATCGTATCACATAAAACATGCATAAAGGAAACATAACATTTACACATTACAATCACAAGATATCAATACAACACATTGATATAATAAAATCTTTTTCAAAACTATTTTCAATACCAAAATAAAAGAAAAGTAAAACATGGTATTTATTTTTCTTTTAAAAAAAGTTATGGCTTGTAGAGGAAGCTGAAACTCAAATAATGGTCACGACAGCGGAGAAGTCGTTGTCACCGCATACATACGGAAAGAAAAACATTCCCTTTTTTTCATTTAGTAAAATGCTTCGTATAAAAAATATTCCTTTTGAATAAACGTAAAAGTCAAAGGGGTTTATACACCGTATAAAAGAAAGTTGTGTATAAAACAAAATATGCCTCAATGAAAGGAGATTGAGACGAAGACCCTTACAAAGATCATTTTTTAAATAATGTAGGTATATTATGTGTATTAACTATAATTACACATAAATAAATTACAAATACAATATAGTACATAATAATATAATGACATAATTTTAAAGTAGGAGATTAACCCAAATAATAGAAATTGGGTTAAGAAGTTCCCTTACCTTGCGTCCTGTCTTGACTCAACCATTCTTTAACCTTCGGAATAATAAAATAGAGTTAATTTATAATTTCTTAAGATCATTTTTCAAGTTTTTTATTCCTTCTATATCACTTATTACCATGTTATGAACATTAGGTAATTATTTAAGTTAATAACGACCATTTTGTCGATCTTTGGTACTTGAGTCAAAAATAAACTTCTTATAATTACAAGTTGTTCATGTGGTGAAATATCCATTATATGCAGAATTATATTCAGGATGTAGATATCATATATATCATATATATCCATTATATACATTCATTGATAATATTACGTAACATTTAGAGGTAAGAAATGAAATGCACCGTTCATGTAGACGGTAAGCCGTACGTACGCATGAACGCTACTTTCATTTCTATTTCGTATTTAATGGAATGAAATCATAATGATATAAATGTAAAATATAATTCCAGTATAATATAGTGTATAATACCATTTACTCAATCCTTTATACATCCCACATATGGTATTAACAATTCAAATCACTTTGAGGGGGCGGTAGTCCGCACTTCCTAAAATGAAAATACCGCGTTTACCCATAATGGAAACCATAAAGGTATGCCATAAATGAAAAATAAAAAAAATCATAAGTAGAAAAAAACATAATATATATCATATATAAAAATAGTGTCATCATAATGGCCACCATTAGAGGTGTTATATGAGTGTTGAACAATCATCGTTTCGTGATGCAAACATTCACTATCCACAGAAACAGTATGTTCTTTAACCATTAGATTTAGGTGTGTATAAGAGTATCTCGAATACTTATTATAACAACATCCTAGTATATTGAGGATACTGTTGTTTTTAAAAAATAAATGAATAAAAAGTGTTTATTGGGTTGGAGAAGAAAAATAAAATAAAAGAACACAAGAGAAGACATTACCTTAAAATCGGGAAACTCTTTTTATTTGAGCCAAAGTCTTCCTTGGGAAGAATTCTGCCCAAAGTGAGGCTTCTAGGAGTAAGGGAGGGATGTTGGGAGAGTATTTGGGCAGAGTTTGGCCGAGCCAAATGGCTTGAAAGTGTGAATAAGGTTGTAGAGGTCGGGGGCCTTTTATAAGTGGAGAGGAGGGGCACTCTTGGAAAGTAATGAATTGTTACTTTATTATACAATTATTTTCGGATTATAAAAGTCCCACACTTATATAATTCGAGGCTAAGGTGGTAAGATTTCGAAGTCTTCTCTCCCAATAGGTTTTTGACAAGTTTAAGTCTTAGAATTTACATTATCCTTTCATTTTATTTAAAATCATTAATTAATGAGGTAATCGCTACATCATCATGGTGTCCTAAATAATTTAATGTATTTAATGTCTAAAAATTATAAAAAATATATAATGATGTAGGAAATATTTTTATCTTTCGAATGAATATTTATAGTCAAAAATATGACTTGTATAACCCCATTTAAATTTTTTTTTAGTAAAACAACTCTTGTTTGTGACCTTTTTATTTTAACATTAAATAAAAAGTTATTTATGTACTTTTCCTACCAATGTGGCTCCATGGGGTCCCCAAGTTGACCCATGTATTGTTTTGGTAGGCCATGACTCATCCAATAGGTTTAGGACAACTGTCAAGGTAATTTCATATTTTTATAGTATCATTTTTACCTTAAATTTCACTAATTATCTTTAATCGCGATTAATAAAACTTAAAAGTTACTATTCACCAAAAAATTATTTTAATCCCATTGAACCACATTTTACTTCATAATGACAACCATGTATGTCAGGTTTTTGAAAATCAAATCACAGAAGTGGTAATGTATCATTTAAATGAAAAATCAGTTATTTAACTACGACTTAGTGGTTTCACTATTCATCAAAAATTGAAGTTTTTCAGAACAATGCCAAAATTTAGCCCTATGATATAATTGATATTCTGAATCCAAAAATTATGTCTATTTTAAAAAATTCCAAACATATAAGTTGCATTAATTAATTTTATAATTAATTCCCGATGTCACAACACATAGCGTGTTTTAAGAAAGAATATCAATCAAAAGATTGACAAATGTTTATGTCCAATTTCAATGTGAAATTAATTCTAATGAACA
The DNA here is from genome assembly GCA_963277665.1 of Viscum album. Lineage (NCBI taxonomy): Eukaryota > Viridiplantae > Streptophyta > Magnoliopsida > Santalales > Viscaceae > Viscum > Viscum album. The sequence continues at coordinate 47,914,004 of OY728162.1, forward strand.
CCATTGGATAAAATTGTAAAAATATATTTTAATTATACTTTTAAAACACTCAATATTAAAATTTATCACTATAAATTATTTTGATTAAAAAAGTTGTTTTTAAGTATTTTTCACTATTCATAAAAATTTGGAAGTTCTCAGAAAATTACAAAAAATTCAAATTAGGATAATTTTGATATTATGAATGCAAAAATGAAGTCCATTTTGCAATATAAAATTTATATAAATTTAAAAAGTGGTTATTACTATTCATAACAGCTACTTTGATTAGTCGTGGTGTGTTAGAACTCGAACTTGCGTAAAATGCAAGCTATTACATCATTGAAAGAGAGGCGTATCGTGAAAGCTCGGGGTGTTACATAAAAAATCTTCAAAAGATGCACCAAATTCCATCACTTCATCCAATGTAATCTCAGAATCCTCATTAATCTCACTAGTTGGAGCATTCGATATGTCTTCTTGGAGACCATCATTTTGCGGCCTCTGACCCTTGACAACTTCTTCAGATAAAATAGTAGCATCAGTCACAATGGATGCCAAAATCTATAGTGCAGGGGTTGACCCTAAAGTATCACGGAATGGATGTCAGTTGATGTTTCATTCAACATCTTATGAATCATTGTTAATTTACCATAAACAGACTCTTCTCTCCTTATAGCTGCATCAGGAGTGGTATAGGGAACAAATGCTGACTCCTCTTCCAGAACAGTCAAGCCAGTACGAACTTCTGACTGCTCACGAGTCCCCTCCATCTCCCTCAAAGGAGGGTAATTCCTCCCCACAAAGGGGAAGTTGAAGAATCCCCAACAATCCCAAGAAGTTTGAGAAAACTTTTTCATGGGTTAAGACTCATAACTATCTGAAGGGCTTACCACTACTAATGAAACATTTTTCTTCAGACTTCCTCCTTCGATGCTTTTGTTTCTTTGGATTTTTTGGAGTGATGGTATCATCATCTATAGGTACAGGAATAGTAGAATGAAAATCCATGTCTAATTCCTCGTCCATGGGTTGCTGGCCTGTAGATATTTCACACTGCTCACAAGGAGATTCATTAGCCCTGATGACAGTACCACCAGGTCTATCTTGTGGTGAAGGAACTCAGCAGTTCCTTTCATTGTAAGCTATAGGATAATGAAAATAATTTCCTTGAGTAACAAATCTTTGACTGAAATGATGTTTCAAATCAAATAAGGAAAAAGACTTACGTCTTCAAGAGCCATGTAATTGTGCCACTCCTCATCTTTGGAACCACCCTTAGTGGCGCCACGATTTATCATTTCCTTCACCTTCATGGTGATTGGAATGGAATCATGGGTGGCATATATGAGCATCTCCAGATCACTGATGTAATCCCACACTTCATAGATATTATCCTCAAAATGGATATAAGTAGAAGCCCGAAGATTCCCTCTTCCAGGGATGTGTAACCATTCGCATAAATCTGGCCATGTGGTTTCAGTATTACAAAATAAACTCTGCCATGTATGGAAAGCCTCTAGTCGTAAATATTAAGCATGTATACCAGAAGGCTGCGAGGAGTGTCCTACAATTTTAGACGTTGGCTTCATCCCATCTCCTAAAACTATAGATAAAGGATAAAAAAATAAGACTCGTTGCGCTATAAAGTAGTGGTGATTAAATTTCTCCAATGAAGTAACTCACTAGGAGTCGATGGAGTTGGTTTCTTGATTATGATAGGGGGATTATATCTAGCACGAGGTCGCTTTGCCACATGTTGTGCCTCATCATCCTCATCCTGAGAATCCGTTGAGTCGGCCCTAGGTGAAGAACCTAGTGAATCAACTCCAGGTGGTGTATAAGAATCACCTTCTAGATGAAGGGTTTCTTTCTCTATGATTATTATCCTTTTTCCCACCTGATAAACTGAGTGATTCAACACCCCTCCAGGGTATGATGCTATCCAGTTCTCAGAATACCATGTAATTAAGTTACTAGCCTCTTTATCAACTGGTAGATCAAACAATACCCCTATCTTCTCCCAAGATGTCAGCAACCATAGTTGTTGGGAAACCATCAGATGATGCTCTGACCTTACATGCACAGGAGGGGATACAACAGTATGTTGCAGACATGTCAATTGGGCTAAAAATAAGTATGGAGCATAGGCCTTGCATATAATTTCTCGTCAATCATGGTGGCCAATACACCATCACTGCAAGCCAGTATGTACTCCCTCAATTACAAACCGGCGGTTACATCATCAACAAACCGCCTGGTTGGCTGGTTTCCATAAGGAATGAAAATAAATCCCTTATTAATGCTCAGACACACCTTCATGTCATTGAAATTGAGAGCTAGCGGAGCAATTCTATAGAATGCCTACACTAATGGCCTGAATGAACATCCGAGGATCTATAGTAAATTTTGTACATTATATGTTTTGATGTGAGTGGTGATCCATCCCCACCAAACATGGAATGGTCCCACTATTCTCAAAGGATACTTACCCATGAAGACATGTAGTAAGCTCATGTGAATCATTTCTAAAATGGGGGCAGCCGACACAACTATTTTCCCATCAGCCAACTTGGATGCAACAAGGAAGTTCCATGGCCTGACACCTCCCTTAGAGTCCTTGACTGGAAAAAGATAAACACTGACCCACAAGGCCAAGAAACCCGCCAGACGGGTCTTTTTGGGATTCTATGGTTCACATCGTATCTCCACTTCTCAAATTCGCCTGCAACTAGAGTTGGCCAGAATGTGCTAGGAGCAACCCTCTTTTCTATTTTTGGGTAAGTGGTAGGACGGGTAGAGGTGGGCCCCTTCTTCTTGGGCCCCTACCCATTTGATCCCTTCTCATTCGGCGCATTCTACTACTTCTTGGCAAGAAACATATTCATCCACTCCTCTTGGTGAATATCCTTTCTAGAATGAATTAAGGAGGTCTCTGAAAACTTGAGGTTATAAAATATTTTTAGTAATTCCCGAGCCAAAGTCGGGGTCTTCTCTGAATCATTCCAAGTCACCTTGGGGGGAGGGATGAATTCATCACACATGTCACCTAGAATTGGAGCCCTTGAGATCTTGTGGACATCCCCCCAGTATGATGCCTACTTCTCCATCATTCAGATGGAAAGAATTTGTTTCTGGGCTCCAATGGATGATTATCTACGACACAAAGTCATCATTCCTGTAAACATATGTTTGCCCAGCCCAAACGACTTCATATATTGCAGATCCATTTAAATCCTCAACAAACTCTGCGCAGGTTTGTCACACCCAGTATGCCCACATCCATGTTATCTTCACACCTCCTCCAGAAATAAATCCCAAACTCTTCTTCCAGCCTTTGGATTGATCCATCTAAGAGTTTTTAAAAATTAAGGGATAACAATGTGGTTGTAGATCAAGCATGTGAGGTTTTAGATCTGAGGTACAGGTGTTAGGATGAATTATGTAGGCCTTATCCATTGTTCCAGTATTTATAAATGAACCTCCAATTGAGATATTTGCTAAAGAAAAATTGGTGATATTCTAATACCAAGAATGTGGGTGATAGTTCTTTGCCTCTATAATGGTGACTTCACGCAGATGACCATATCCATAAAAGGTAGATAAATACTCTATGGGAAGTCAAGATTCTTCTTCTTCATGTACTTGGCCAAATCTGGTAGAGTGTTGTTGTAGATATCATAGTAATCATGGCCAAAAACATTCATCATTTCATCAATTCGTTTGATGTCCAGTTCATCAGCCGTTCCGATTCTCCTGGGAGCCATTTAATCTGCACAAAAGTTGAATAATTAACTATTAATTAAGTTTTTTTTCATAAAATCTGTGAATAAAAGTGAAAAAGTGACTAAGACATTAAGGCGTACAAGTCCACAAGCTGGAGCATAAGTATAAGTGTGTCGTGCATGTTTTGGCATGAAGGTATCACCGTGCAAGTTCAAATACCTCTACAGCAGGGCGACACAGGAGGAAGTAGTGGAAAACTGAGAAACTTGTGTAGCGAAAGAAACTTGCATGAAGAGATCTCGGAAGCATTCAGATTTAGTGATTTGTGTGAAGAATGGATGCCTATATATAGGCAAGGCTGCACCCGTGCGTGTTGAAGACTATGCGGCTCCCCATTGTGCGCCACCATTTGCGCGCTCAAAACATGTGTGCCACATGTTCCTTGGTTTTATTCTTTACCTTAGAGTCACATCCTCATTTCATTCGGATCCAACTCTGAGAGGGGACTTTCATTGACGCTCCTTTCCATCACAAAGTATAATGACAGAAAAAGGAAATTACCTTAATCCAAAGTGATTCATCCTATGAAGATACATCAAAAATCGATAAAGGAATGAATAAGGATTTACTCCTGCTTAGGTCGCAAAAGTTTCATCATGGTCGCGCATGTATACTTGCACGCCACATAGTGGGCATGCGGGTGACTTGCGCACCCTCTTTGATTTTCGCCCAGGGTCTTCAGCAGCCTATAAATACCCCCTTTGGGACCCCCATTTCACAATTGAAAAATTCCAAAACTCAGATTCCAGCTCCCGACGCCCTAGTCTCTTCTGGAAATCTTCTGAACACTTCTAAGGTAATTTCATACCTAGAATGGAATATCTAAACATGGGAAACAATCTCTAAGTGTTGAATCTCATCAACACTTGCACGCCTAAGTGTCCAGTCTTTATGGGAAACGCCCACACATGTGCGTCACCTTATCCCTTCAATAAAACATGTGTGCCACACTGTTAGAAGCCTTTAGGGATAATTCTAAGGTCTTGAGTCATGTCTCGCCCAAGTATTACACAAAGGTTTGACCGTCGCTCATGTACCATTGTGTGGCTCAAGTATACTTGCTCGACCAGGACTTGCGTGCCCAAATAGGACTTGCACGCCTCTCTATTTTTGGGTGCCCCTCCTACCTATTCACTTGCATTCATAAAATCCACCTCTTTTTTTCAAGATTTAGCCTTCAGAACCATCTTCAAAACCATTTATGGCATGGTTCCATTGTTGGTTTCCTCATCTGAAAGGAATTCTGTTGAACATACCTCAAAACATAGTGATTTATATATCATTAAATCCCTAAGGTGAGATATTTCATTCAACTTCATCCTTTAAGATGAGAAGTTCCCTAACATGGGCCTTCTTTTTTAGAGTATGTCCCAATCTCAAAATCCCAAATATGGCCATCCTTTTTAACAGTAATCCCCAAGTCCCCTAACCTGGGCCTCCTTTTCTGGAGTAATCCCAGTCTTCAAGTTCACTTAATTTTGGGCATCCTCCTCAAGTGTAAGCCCCAAACATAATTATTTTAATATTGGAATCCTCCTTAGATGTAAGACCCAAGTTCCCAAAATCCAAATTCCAGTAACCTGGGAATTCTTTTAAGAGTAATCCCCCGTCATAATTCCCTTTATCCTAGGAATATTCTTTAAGAGTAAGCCCCATTCATAATTTCTCTTAACCAATCTTATTTTACTTATTGATTTGGTCTTCCTTCTCAGGAGTAAAACCCAATCATAAGTCCTCTCTAATTTGGGCATCCTTCTGAGGATTAGGTCCTATGTTAAGTATCAAAATCTCTCTAAATCGCATATACCTTTATGGAACATGTTCCCAGGTTTCTTCCTTGAATTATATACTGATCTTCATCTATCTGGGCAGTCATACATACATAAGCCCCACATCATTTCTTATATTTTCATCATTCATGGAACAATTTTCTGGTTTTACTAATACCTCTTGTTTCTCACACCGATCATGACTCACGTGATCTTAGACTGTAAAAGTAATTATGAAATCATTCTTTGATCCATCAGTCAGGCATAAACCACATATTTCATTAATCGAACTATGCGGGTTCTGAATCCTTTTCTAAAACAAAGGATATGTAGGTAGCCCGTTTGCGGGTATGATCCCAATTCTGAAATAATCTATGTATTTCTGAAAAACAATAATCATCATGTTCCCCAATGAGTGTCTTCAAAACCAGTATGGTTATCATAATGACCATGAAATTTCTATATAATGTGTCGAAGGATACCATTAACTATGAATCTCTAAAATCTACAGATGATTCTCTATCGACGAAGAACCTCGAATACATATAAAAGATTCTCTAAATCTAATACATATAAATCATTGATTGTAAAATCTAAAGGAAAGATCATTTTCATACTTTGTAATTTAATAAGGATTCACAAACATAACATAAATCTATAAAGATAGTCTTGAAGTAGACAATAATTACCCGCAAAAAGGTGTGATGAGTCTGACCTCCCTTCCCCTCGACCAATGAAAATTCTTAATCCACATAGGTAGACAACTAACGATCACCTACCATTAGAAAGTAGGTCCAAATGGATATGGAACCATTCTATGTTTCTGGTTGTACGAACAAACCCGTTAAAACCGCTTGGAATGTTTGAACCTTAAATAAATGAGGTCATTCCAATTTCTAGAGGAAACAACCTTATATATGATTTTAAGTCTTCACTAAATCATCTGTTCTAATCGGTGGCATAAACCAATTCCCTAATGTCTATTTTTATTATTCTTGTATTTTCACTGACTGTTATAAAACCACCATGTTTCAACTGAGAACTACCTAATGAGTAACCAAAACTTATTGAGAATTTATATTTTAATACATCCTAAGGATTTTGCAGGGTCCATCAAATTTGAAACTAGACATAGGGATACCTGATATATGAGCCTTCCCTTATGGTCATTATGTTTGGGATGTTTTTATAAAGTATATTTTTGTTTAAAAATGTTAATTTATTGGAAATAGTATTATGATTTTTATAGGACATGGTAAGTGTGTAATTGGTTTGAATTTAAATACCATGACATGAAATGATGAAACTAAATAATAATTTAGTGCATTGTGGGTATAATTTTATGAGAATGATTGATGGTTTAGATGATACATGGAAAAGAATTAGAAAAATTATGATGATGATTGGTAGTATGTCCCATCAAAATGAGATATTGTTGTGGTAATGAAATTTTTACTTAATCTTGAATGTGATGACATTTTATGTATGTTTTTTATTGGTTACACTAAAATACTTATATATAGGTCTTGGTCCTAGTTATGAAAAAATGATTATATAGAGGTAATAGTCTCAGTTATGATAAAATGAATATATATGGGGCTTGGTCATGACTATGTTGAAATGGTTATATATAGGGATTAATCATAATTATGATGAAATTATAATATATGGGGCCTTCACATGGTATTGATGGAATTATTATATATAGGGCTTGTACATAGACATAAAGTAATACATGGAGGGATTTACCTGGTTATCTGGTGTTTATTTGAAGGATATACCCAAGGAGGGTTATGACATTGGCTGGAATTATTCCACAACATCTTCATAGATATCCCACTTTGGGAAAAATAAAATTTGGTTGGACCTAGGTGTTATCATGGATGTGATGGGTGAGATGGTTCAATTTATGATCTGTATATATTTATTAAATTAATACCCAGGTTATCCCTTTAATACATGAACAGTATACTTAGGTTGGACTTGTCTATATTTCATTGTTATTTCTCTACTGATTTTTACTCACTCCCTGTTCAGGCTTCCATTTGGTTCCTTGGAAGATTTTGTGGATAGAAGTTTGGATAATGGGAAGAGGCCTTATATTGATTGATTGTTGTAAGATATGATGGTTATTTGAGATGTGACTAACATTGGGCTATCTACCGAAGCCATTGGTGTATTTTAAAGATTTTTTGTCCTTTTATTGAATGGCATACCACACATCATATATATACATCCAACCTATTATTCCATGATTCTATTTTTATTTATATTGTTTCCCCTATTCCTTAATCACATTATGTTACCTCATTATTCTTCAACCTATATTTATTCATCCATTACTTCTAGTATGCATGCTCTAGAATCCAGGGAGGCAAGAATGAGGTCACATAGCCAACCTATATATTCATTTAAAATAGTAATGAGTGGGTGGTGTAATGAGAAAAAAATTATATTTATGCTACATTCACAATATATTTATGATAATTTTAATTTATATAAAATTTTATTTACATTATTTTCATTCAAATAGGCATTAAATAATGTTATATTTACATCGTATTAAATTATAATAATGTTTTTACATTTTATTTATGTTATGTAATATTATATTCAAGGTGGGACAAAACTAATTTAAAATGTGCAGTTCCAAACTGTTCTTTTTCACAATATTCTCATAGATTGCCCAACATTCACATCATTTCAGTAAAAATTAAATATAATTTAAATATTTTATAGAATTGGTAATTTATGATATACGTTATCAATAATTTAGTTAGTAATTAATTATATTATTTGTTTTTAATTATATTACAAGTAACATATATAATTAATAGATAATAAAATTATTATTTTAATTATTAGGTAACAATATTGAACATGTGTGTGTAGCCTAGTGGTTAGGGTCATTTGCTGGTTTCCACGAAGACCTAAATTTTATTTTCAATAGTTGTGAAGCATTATTGAGATTTCAAGCCTCTTAAATTAATACCGTAAATATTTTCTGGAGTCTTGGGGAAGGGAATTTTTATCTGTGAACATAGTAGTGTTTATTTGAGACTTGGGGACTTGGGCACCCCCATGGTATTGAGCTATGTAGGGACGAACATAGACTATACAAGGTTCGGGTTGAATATATTTTAAAAAATAAAAAATTAATTAAAAATATTGTTGATAACATGTAATATATTAAATAACTAATAATATATTTATGTAATTAATAATTAATAATCATAAAAGTATAGAATATTTAGTTTGGAGATTAAATAATAATTAATAAAACAATTAAAATAAATAGTATAAATAGTCAAATTATAACTAATAAAAATATAACATGAATATTTAAAAACTAATAATTTAATTAATAACTACAAATATAATTAATAAATTATAATATAATCGATAAGTAATAATATAAATAACAACTATTAACATGATTACTATAATTAATAATTTATAATATAGCCCATGCAAGGTGGGCCTAATGGTTATGGTCGTTCATAGTATTCAAAGGAGAAGGGAATTCAATTCCAACTGGTTGTACATCAACATCATAATTACATGAATTGTTAATTAATAATCCTTATTGTGTTGGGAATCACAATGATGCGATGTTTTACCCAGTTAACTCAGTAAGGTGAATTCTTATCTTGGGGTCTAGTACCCCTGTAAAGGAATAGGATGTACTTGGAATAGAATGAACTATATGTGGGTTGGGTTGGATTTTCATTCAAAATTCACAATCACAAATAATTAATAATATAATTAATAAATTGTAATATATTGAATAAATAATATCATAATCAATGTATTAATTGATTAATAATCAAAAAAGGCTAAAATCATTAGTTTAATGACTAATTAATAATACTATTATCATAATTATTAATATATATTTGAATTATTAATAATAAAAAAAATTAATTTCCATATTTATCTAATAATATAATAAATAATTAATAATATTAAAATTTAAATAAATTTACCTGGGTATATGTGGGTGTGGATGCACCCCACACCAATTTCACTGTTTTTCAATCCAACTATACCTTAGAAGATCCATATTGAAAAATAAAATTTACCCCAACCATATTAGGAAAATTTTCAAAGAAAAAATCTATATCAATCATTAATCATGTCTCTGATTAAGAAAAATGATGTCATGATTCTTTCAGGATGTATTGTGTTGACTGGAGTGGTCCTCTTCCATCTATTTCAAGAGTGAAAAATTAAAATCCCTAAATCATGTATTTGAATTTATTAATACATATCATTTAATGATGTTCAATTTCATTAAATTTTTAGTTTTATAGGAGTGTAAATTTCATCATTTATACACATGGTTTCATTATATTCAACTCTGGCTTGTCTGGATGTCAGACCTTCATCCTTCAGAAGTATGAATATTGTATCATATACCATTACTTTAATTTTTTCATACATGACAATCTCATTACTTTTTATTTCATCAATTTAAAAATTATTTGGTCTTGGTTGTGAAAATCTTGAATCACTTAATGAGTATAGACACACCGTTGGGAGTGTGTTCAGAGGATATATAATGCTAAAAACATATTCACATGAAAATGGTGGCTAATGTTGTATTTGGGAATTTATATGATAGAAATAATAGTATTTAAATTTATTCTATCTATGCATTGAATAATTACATACCATTATCTTATTTAATATTACATGAGGAAAGTTACAATTCAATATCTAAAAGGGGATAACTATTCTCACTAGGGCGAGTGGGATCTTTTGGCTGGTCATTCAAGACATATTTTTTGCAGATTGGTTTGACTAATGCATAAGATAGTATTCCTGGTTCTAGATAATGATGGAATGTGTAATATTGATTTTCCACCAATTATGAACTCTTTTTAGGAAATATTTCATCAAGGTCTCTCCATCTTACCACATGAGCGGGTGATTTAGTTCATGATTGAGCTTGTGCCAAGAGACTAACTAGTTTCTATCATGCCTTATAAAATGGAACCATTATATATTCATTAGTAGAAATTTTATTTTTATTATATTCAATAACAAGGTTTCAAAAAACCCAGTACTTATCAGTCAGTTCTTGTCTCCATGAAAGCATATGAGACCTTGTGCTTATGTGTGGACTATCCGAAATTGAGCAAGAAGATGATCAAGGACTGGGTATCCCCTTCCGTGTATCAATGATGTCTTCTATTAGCTAAGAGATTTAAGGATATTATTCAATATTAATAGAAGGAGAGGGTATCATCAGATAATATTGATCCTATTTTACATACCCGAGACGAATTATATGTGTAGGTATAGCTTCTGTGTGTTTGTGGTTATGCAGCTTGGTCTAAAAAATGTACCTGCAGAATTCATGGCCATAATAAATCATATAATACATATTTTAGAAGAAATTTTTGTGGTAAATTTTTCAATAATATCTTAGTTTACTCACAGTTAGTAGAAAATCATGCAAAATATATGGAAAACATCTTGACTATGTTGATACAGAATCAGATTTATTCAAGATATCTAAATGAAATTTATATATTGAGAGATCACACATTATAGGCCATGTTATCATAGTGGTTGGAGATGTTGTGGGCCCATATATGGTTTCAACAATAGTATCATAGGCCATAACTAATATTTTCATTAAGATTCTATGTTTCCTTTTTCATGTAAATTATTATCAATATTTCATATTAGAATTTTATTCTTTAGAAGAACTGATGTTTGTGTTCACCATGAAAAGGCTAAAGTGAAATTACTTATTTTATTATCAATGGGCTCTCCAGAACTAAAGCGAATGATGATATCAGCACTACACCTCACAATTCCTCGGCGAGGGTAATATTATACTATTTACTATGATACATCCAGATTTATAATCAGAGTAGTTATTATGTAGGAGGATTAATTGATTTATTATATCTCTAGCCACCAAATACTGCATGAGAGGAACTTTCAAACTACTGATTTGGAGTTAGTTGCAGTGATAAATTCCCAAAGATGATGTAGGTACTATCTTTTTGGTGAGAGGTTTGTGGTGCACATAGACCATAAGATCCTCATGTTAATATTATTTTAGTGATACCAAAACCATCATCAAAAGATGGTGGGTTGAGTATCTTTAGTTTTTAGACATTGAGTATTCTTACACACCGGGAAAAGTCAATTTTCATTCAAATTCCTTGATTTAGAAGATGCAGACAGAGGTAGTGAGGGATTCATATGATGAGTGGATGGTAATTGAACTGATTGTATACATGTATCTTGATTTTCAAGAGTTTCATGGATGTTAAGATTTGACTTAAACATCTACATTACTTGTACTTCAGGATTGGATCAAGACTGAGTGGTTATCCAATCAAGGGTGATTATCTCTGAGGGAAAACATATATGGTGGGGATCTACCATCAGGAAGGTCTGTTTGTAGCGATATTCTATTCCATGGAAAGGTATGGGTTCTAATGGGATTTCATGAGGAGATGATGAGAGTGTTCCATGATTCTACATATGTGGTACATCCATGAATGATAATTATGATTCCAGATCTTGTAAGATAATACTTGAGGATGGGGATGAAAATTGAGATAGAAATAAATGTGGTGAGATGCTTCACCTATCAACAAATGATGTTTAAGCACCAAATACTACTAGGGTTGTTGCAGCCTCTACCCATTGTAGAGTTAATGAGGGATAATTTCATTATTTATATTGGTACATGATTACCTAGGAAGCCCATTATTATTGATACTATGTGGGTGATTGAATATCAACTGAAATAGTCAAGATGCTATTTTTCTATCAAGGTGACATTCACCATTGACGATCTAGGTAGTCTCTACATATGGGAAGTACTTTGACTGCAATTTTTTATGAAGAGTATTCTTTCATATATATATTCTCATTTCACATCTTGGTTTTGGTAGGGTATTAAAAATTAATTAGTATCACTTTTTCTTTTGCATAGAACCTATCATCATCACAATGATATCCTATCCAAATAGATGATTTAAATTCTATAGGTTATGTTTTGGGCCTGTATTCTAGATTTATATGGTTCATTAGATGAGAATATAACACTCATAGAGTTCCATTAAAATAACATATTCCATGAATCAAACCAAATGGATCCTTTTCAGATATTTTATTTATGTTCATAGTGTATTCCTCTTTGTTGGTTATAGGTAAATGAGTACATTCTTGTAAGACCTAGACTTGTACAAGATATGTCTGACCTTGTTTAGTTGATTAGGTAATGGTTGGAAACCATATATATTTGGTATAAATCATATGATGACCATTGGATATGTATGATGATGTTTTAGGTGGGTCATAATATTTTCCTTCAGTTGACACTTAAGAATGGTTTGTGTCGAATCCGAAAATAAGGGAAGATATATGATATGTATTCCATACTATTTGAGATAGTGGGAAGGTTCTATGTAATTTCATACCACTTATCCCTTCTGTTGTGATAAAATGTTTTGAAATAAATGTTTCACATGTCATGGATTTGTAGATATCACCCTAACCCTCATCACATGATTGATGTTGATGAAATCAAGGTGTAAATTGAGGAATATTTTTAGGAGTAACAGATCTGTTTTGTGAACCATAGTGAGAAGAATCTCCAAGGGAAGACCATAACTTTTGTGAGCGCAATGGAATCCTGGGCGTGTTAAATACAATTACTAGGATAGGGAATCTAATATACACCCAAAATGGCCACACATTTTCTTCGGTACCAACAAAGATTATTTGGAGCACAAATAGGGGATGCATTATTCCATGGGGGAGAGATTACTGGATCCCATTTTTCATCAGCACGTCTCTCTTTAATTTTTGGTAATTCATTTTGGAGAAGTTTTTATTATATTGAGACTTGGTTAGATAGTGTGAAACAAGATGGTATGGTTCTAGGTAGGTACTATATAAGTGCAATATGTGCAACCTATAGACTGAATTCTCAACATAAAATATAGATTCATAGTGTAAATTTATAAGTTGATCAGACCCCATTTAATATATTTATGTTATAAAGACAATAAGATAATCCTTTTGGATGAAATTTATGATATAAAATGGATTTATTATACTAAAACGTTTTTTATTCGGTTCTTAATTCCATACAAAGGGTTTTTAGTAGCTATGTAAACCTTGGAATCAGCGATGTATATCCCATATTTAACTCATAAATTAGCCATGTTCAGTGTTTGAACTCTAGAATAATTCATTATCATAATTAAATTATATTTCCTTTAACAATAAAACTTCCACATATGATGTCATAGGATCATATTTGATATATATTATAACCCTCTTGGATCATGGGGCTTTGGGTCATGGGTTTAAAGGTAAGCATTTAGTCATTCACTTCCCTCTTAGATCAATTGTTATTTTCCAAATGGAGAGACCCTAATAGGGACAACCTAACTGGATAAATTTGATGATAACATATTTTCCATGTTATAATTGGAGAGAGGAAAGGAGGAACATTACATTACTTCACAAGTTGTGATATAGCATATGAAAAAAATGGTTTGGGGCTACTTGGTCTAAACCAATTTCCTAATGTATATTTAAATTCATCTAGTATATGCATTGAGTGAAATTATTCCATCACTCCACATGCATGACCTACCTAAAAATTAATCACTTCTTGTTGATAATTTTAATGATTATACCTACCATGAATATTCTCGTGTCCATTGGTTGTAAGATTAGACACATGGTCATCGGAGAGGTGATCCTTCCCTTCAATCGATTATGTTTTGGTAGTTTTGGTAATCTGGATTTTGGACTTACAATGTGAATTTCCTGGAAAAGTGATTATGATTTTGGAATGTCTATATAATTGGGAAATTGTTTTGAATAAAAATCCCACGACTTGAAATGGTCAAATAAAACAATAAATCGATATAATATTGGTATAATAGTATTGAAATGATTAATGGTTTAGTTTAAAGTTGAAAATGAATTGGAATTTTTTTGATAATGATTTGTATTTAATCCTAAGAATTAATGATCATTGTTATAATGAAATGATTATTTAATATGGAATGTGATGACATGTTATGTATGTTTGGGATCAGTAATGCTGAAATGGTTATATATAGGGGTTATTCTCAGTTTTGATGAGATGTTTATAAATAGGTATTTACCAGGATATTATCAAATAATTACATATAATACTTAGTCCCAGCTATGCTAAAATACTTATATATTGGTGATGGTCTTAGTTATGCAGTAATTCATATATATAGGTCTTGTTCTTGGTTATACTCTAATTATTATATATAGGGCTTCAGACAAGCCATACTATAATACTTAGAGGGCTTCTCCCAGTTCTCTTGTGTTTATTTTTGGGATATACCTTAAGAGGGATATGAAATTGGACGAAATTGTTCTATGACATTCTTAGAGATATACATAATAATTTCAAATCAACCTTTTTTGGATCTAGGTGTCATCCTATTGTGTTTTACTAAAACCATTTTCGGGATTCATTTTTATACTTAGTAATATTTCATGGATCCATGCTGGGATAAGGTTAAGGGGATCATCATTGAT
Organism: Viscum album; assembly: GCA_963277665.1. Lineage (NCBI taxonomy): Eukaryota > Viridiplantae > Streptophyta > Magnoliopsida > Santalales > Viscaceae > Viscum > Viscum album. The sequence continues at coordinate 47,929,105 of OY728162.1, forward strand.
TGATTGTACTAGATGGGTTGGAGCATAGAGAAGGGAATGACATGGTTCTTGAAATCAATATCTTTGGTGACTTTTATATTGTCTTTGAACATTTTGTTATATGAAAAAAATAGGTCATTTAGATACTTTCATCTTTTCATTACGTGGCTCTATTTTTATTTTATTTGCTTGAGTTTTTATGTATTCATCATGAGATGCCTATTTTATTATCTATATTTGTTTCATCTACACTGATATTTTTCCCACTGCAATTACAACACTATACAAATGGGTATAATATCCCCACAATATTCCATAAACCCTTGCTGCTAGTTTGAAGGCTTCGATATATGGGGAGGAGCACCTGTTGTCATGAAGATAACTGTCATGGTCACAATAGAGAGCTCAAGGTTAGGGTTGTCACATATATACTATTATATTTATGTAATATTTTCATTCTATTTAGGATATCATTATATTATATAACATTGTATTAACATTATATTTCATTTATAGAAAATTAAAAAATGTTATATTTACATTATATAAGAGTATAATAATGTTATATTTAGATTATATTTATGTTATATAAGGTTATATTCAAGGTGATACAATGTTAATTTAATATTTACAGTTCCAAGACATTCCTTTTCACCGTGTTTTCATATGTTTTGCAACATTCACCTCATTTCGGTAAAATATTAATATATTTTCATTATATTACGAAAATTATTAATTCTGTTATATGTCATTAATTATGAAATTATTAGTTTATTAAATAATTACTTATTAAATATATAAATATATATATATAATTAATAATAATATAATTTTATTAGTTAATAATTAACAAAAAGTTTCTTACGAGGGGTGGCCCCATGGTAAGGGTCATTCACTAGTTTCCACGTTGATGATAATTTGATTCCCACTAGTTATGATTCACTATAATAATTAAATTTCTTTTAGTTTATCATCCTTGATAGTTCAAGGAAGTACATTGAGGGTAGTTTTTTTCAGTCAACTCTATATCGTGCATTCGATACCCAAGGCATAGTATAACTATAGATGAATGGGGTATACCGAGAAGAGATTGAACTGTACAAGGATCTGGTTGGGTTTCCTTATCAAAATGTAATAATATAATTACTAACATGTAATATTTTTTATAAATCATTTTATAATAAATTTAATTAATAAATAATAAGCATAAAAGGATTCAATATAGTGTTTGGAGACTAATAAATTTTTAAAAACAATACTTACATAATCTGTAATTAAAATAAAATTATAAACAATTAGAAATTTATTATTATGATTAATAACTAATAATATAATTAATAACGAATAATATATTTGAAAAATAATAACATAATTATTATAATAAAAAATTATTAATATATCTACTATGTAGATGTCATAGTTGTCATGGCCATTCACTAGCATCCACTGATATAGGAATTCCATTTGAACTGGTTATGCTTCAGTGTTTTAATTATATGCTTATTGATTTAATATTCTCAACCATGACTATGGAGACTAATTAACAATTAAAAATACTATTAACCAAATTAGTAATAAATAATTTAATTATTAAAATAAAAAATAAATAACATAAGTAGTTACTAATAATCTAATTAACATTTAATAATTTAAATAATAATTAATAATAATAAAGTACAAATATATTATGGTGAGTAGGGAATGGTGTGGGTGAAGCACAACCTAATCAAACATTGTTTTAATCCAACCATACAGTCAAAGGTCCATACTATGAAATAAAATTTACCCTAACACAATTAAATTAATCTTATAAGAAAAATAATCCAACTAATTATTTATAATTGTCTATGTTTGATAAAAACCACTACCTTGCCATGTTTGTGAATGATTTTTATCACTTATGGTACCATGAAACAATGAATCATCCTATAATAAGGAAGTATGAATATACATGTATTTTTTTACATGTGTCTCTATAGGGTAACGAGATAAAAGAAGATGGGCGTCGGTCTTAGATAAAAATTAAAATGTCTAGAAAAATCACAAACAGTGTTTCTTTATTTATTGTTATCACTAATTTTATATTATATATTAAATAAATAAGAATAAGTGAAATATATTTTAAATTTTATTTTACATTTAAATTATATTATATTTTTCATAAATAAATTTGTTTATTACATCATCAAAAATGTAACAAAATAATATGTATCTTAAAATTATTAATTATTTGAATTAAATTAGAATAATGAATTTATATTTTTAATTATATACAATGTTTTAAAAATAAATTAAATACTAATTAATTTATTATATTTTAAATATAATCATATTTATAAATTAATGAAATTTTATTTTTTTTAAAAATTAATATATATTTTAAAAATAATTAATAATAATAATATGATAAAAATAAAAAATTTAATCATATAGGTCAAAGTTAATTGAATTTCATTGATATATTTATTTTCATAATGTTTTTTAATTCCCTAAAACAATATCATATAAAATTAATAAACGGTCTTCAATATTTTTAAATACACACAATTTATTTTAAATGTATAGGAAATTCTTTTTTATGTGTACGTAAATTATTAGAGTTTTATTAATCATATTAAAACTTTTATTTGAAAAAATTATAAAAAATAATTTTATATCAAGTTATGTAAAGGAGAATTATTTTGAAACATATAAAATTATTATTTAAATAAAAAAATTGTTTTTTAGAAACAACTATAAATATTTCATTATGAATCATAATAAATTTTATCTCTAAAATTATATTAAAATTAATGTATTTTTATGAATATGGTAAAATATATTATTTAAGTAATAACAATATATAGAATATTTTTGCTAAAAAAATTAGGACTAAATTTTTAAAGGTTGTTTTGAAAATTTTTCTATATAAATTTTTAGTGAATAACATTAATGAATATTTCATTAAAAAAATTCAATGAATAATTTTATTAAAAAAATTTTCTATAGAGTATCTTAGTAAAAGATTATAATTTACTATGAAAACATCATTTATAATTTCCTTATTGATATTTTTAGTGAATCTTACAATTGAACATCCTTGTAAGATTCTATTTTACACTAGAATGTTTGAGATAAAGTTTCAATAGAATTTAAAATAGAAGGATTCACATTTATTTCCAATGAAATTTTCACTAGAAATTCCCATGGAAGTTTCTATACTATTTTCAGTGAAATTTTCAACAACAATTTTAATGTGGAATTTTAATGTTTCAATGTAACATTCTTGTGAAATTTTCCACAAGAATGTTCCTTTGTAATAAGAACTAGAATTTTTTGTGGAAGTTTCATTAGAATTTCCAATGTCAGTGTTGACGCTTCTTTCCATCACAGAGTCTAACGTATGAGAAATGGGAATATCTTAAAGCACAAAGAGATTCATCCTTTGAAGAAACATCATAAATTGGCAAAGGCGTAAACAAGGGTCTCTATAATCATTGTTCGAACAAGCTTCACTATGGTCGCACAAGTATACTTGCGCGCAACATATTGGTCGCACATGTGACTTGAGCAACCTACTTTATTTTCTCCCAAGGTATTCAATGGCCTATAAATACCCCTTGTGGGACCCCCATTTTGGGGATGAATAATTCCAAATGTCAGATTTAAGCTCTCGACACCCTAGCCTCTACTTAAAGCCTTCTGAACACTTATAAGGTAATTTCTTACCTATAATGTAAGATCTAAAGAGGGGGAACAAGGGCTAAGTGTTGAAATTCATCGACACTTATGCGCCTAAAGGTCGAAACCCTAAGGGAAATGGCCAACACTTGCACGCCGGCTTATCCCTTCAACAAAACCTGCACACCGCCCTTTTGGAAGTCGTTAGGGATAATACTAAAGGCTTGAGCCAAGCCTCACCCAAGTATTACCCTATGGCTTAACTGTCACGCATGTATACTTGTGTCGCTCATGTATACATGCACGACCAAGAATTGTGCACCCAAACAGGACTTGTGCATCTGCCTCTTTTTGGGTGTCCACTCCTTTCAATTCAACTCTTTTCTTCAAATCCACCTCTCCTCTTCATGGTTTAGCCTTAAAAAACCACTTCAAATCCATTTATGTCACGGTTACTTTGTTGACTTCCATGTCTGAAAGGAATTATATGGCTCATATCTCTAAACCTCATGATTTACTTAAATTTATGTCACTAAGGTTAGAGATTTCATTCATTTCAACCTCATCCTTTATGGTGAGAAGATCTTTAACATGGGCCTCCTTTTCAGGAGTAATTTCCAGTCGTAATTCTTTTAACATTTTCATCTTTCTTAGGAGTAAGCCCCAATCATAAGATAAAGTCCCCCTTTAATCTAGGCATCCTATATAGGAGTAAGCCCCAACTCCCCTTTAATATTGGGCAACCTCCTCAAGAGTAAGCCCCAATCATAATTTTACCTTAATATGGGCATCCTCCTCATGAGTAAGCCCCAATCCATGTTCCCATATTATGGGAATCCTCCTCAGAATTAAGTCCCATGATCCTAAATCTGGGAATCCTCCTTAGGAGTAAGCCCCAAATTTTAAATTTCTTTTAGTTTGGGCCTCCTTTTCAGGAACAAGCCCCAGTCTTAATTTCTTTTGATTTCGGCTTCCATCTCATGAATAAACCCCAATCGTAAGTCCCCTCTAATTTTTGCATCTATCTTAAGAGTAAGCCCTAAGTTAAGTATCAAAACTTCCATAAATCACATATACCTTTATGTAGTTTATTCTTGGGTTTCTTCCCTGAAGTAAAACCCAATCATCATCTCTCTGGGCAGTCATACATACATAATCCACATATAATTTCTTATAATTGCATCTTTCTTGCCTCAATCGTCATGTTTTTATTGATTCATCTTTTTCCTCACACTGATAATGACTCACGTGAGCTTAGAGTGTAAAAGTAATTACAATATCTTTCTTTGGGTCATCAATTGTGCATAAATTCCATATTTTTTCTCCTAAACTACGTTGGTTATGATTCCATCATTAACAAGGATATTTAGGTAGCCGATCTGTGGGTACGATCCCAACTCTAAAATAATCCATGCCCTTCTGAACGACAATAATCATCAAGTTCCCCACTCAGTGACTTTAAAACTAGTATGGTTATCATAATGACTAAGAGATTTCTATATAATGTGTTGAAGGATAACATTGACTAAGAATCTCTAACAAATACAAATGATTCTTTATCGATGAATAACCTCAAATATATATTAATGATTGTCTAAATTTCATACATATTAAACATTGAGTATCAGATCTAATGGAAATATCATTTTTAGACATGGAAATTTAATAAGTATTCACGAACATTACCCAAATCTAGAAGAGAGTCTTGGAGTAGACAACAATTCCCCCAAAAAAGTTGTGATGAGTCCGACCTCCCATCCTCTCAATCATTGAATATTCTTAAGCCTCATCAGTCCACAACTAATGACCACCTACCTTTGGAAAGTAGGTCCAAATGGATATAGAATCATTTGATGTTTCCAGTTCTAAGAATAAACTCATTAGAAATCGATTGGAATTTTTGAACCTTAAAAAATGAGGTCATTACCATTTCCAAGACGAAACAAAAAATGGTGAACCCGACATGAATCCTTAACCAAGTTAAATGATGTTTTAATTATTTGTTAGCGCCCCTATTTAACTTAGTGTGAGGGACAATAATGAAATCAATAACATATGTTCTCTTCCAAAAGATGTAGTGGTCAAACTTATACTTATTATGTCTATTATATCAAAAAGGTACTCATTTCAGAGATCTCTCTGTGTTACAAAAATGGATTCTCTAAAGTTCACACCTGTTAATGCCTCTACTGCTACTCGTGCGGGATCTTCGTCCACTTTGAGGACGACGTCACCTACATCGCGTCTTCAATGCTGGGTATCAAATTCACTGGTTATATAATACCATCAACACGGTATCATTTCTACTCTGGAGGCCACTCGACAAGCCCTCCATGTCAATAATTCACCCTGGTTATCCGGATAGCGACGACCAACAATCAATAAGTAGGTGGTGCCAACCACCGTTTCAAACCATTTCGGGTCATTAACCCTGGAACATAATTACCAGTCCCACCCATATTATGTGGATCTGAATGAGAAGGTCACTCAAGGCCTTAATTCAAGGAAACATTAGTCTTTCATGAGGGCTCTCATCAACAATCGCAGCCAGACTCATGTTGCAGTGCACCCTCAACAAGATGAGGGTACCACCTTTAGGTGTTCAGCTAAGATTCCTCAGACCCGAGCATGAAAGACAAACCGCTAGAGGTGAAATCTGGTCAATAAAGAGAAGGATCTTACTTCTACCCCCTTTGGAAAATTCCATCAAACCAACTTGTTGGAAGACAATGAGCTGGAACATGCACCCATCCATTCTAATCCCGTTGTCCAGCATACTCATCTGGCAGCAACCCACCAATCTTGTCAGGAAATTACGATGGAGTACTATAGGTAGGAACATACACATGTTTATGATTCATCATATAAGAAGATGGCAGGTCTAACTACAAACAAAAAAAACTCACCAATCTAATATGGTGGCAACTGATAAACAGGCACATAAAGCTGTTTACAATCAACAATTCTGTCAGCAGTCTCGTCTACCAGTAATGATGGAAAATCTTAAACCATACTTGATGAAGAATATACAGCAAGAACATACACCTGCCAATGTTCATCAAGCCTGCCAACAGTCTTGTTTGGTAGAACCCTAAGAAGATAGTTGGAAAGCTCTGCTGACAAATTTGGAGCCAACTCAACTCTCTTCCCCCGTGCATAAGTACTGTCAATATTAATTGACCAAAAATGGATGACAACAGAATTCACATACACCAACTCCAAGCATGAAATGGACATATATTTTTGTTCCGGCATCTGATGTCACCATGCACATTTTGACAATGTTTAATGAGTAGAATAAAATCCCTTCCCATATTCTGGATACCTGTTGGAATATTATAATAACATCAGTGACAACACAGGGAAAAAACATAAATCTATCCCTATCAGTGGAGTCACTCATCAACATGTCACTCCAGAGCAGATACAAACCTCTTTTCCAGTACAAGTTGGTTGTGTGGCATACTCCCCCATGTCATATAGACAATCAATACAGGCACATACACCCAATTTTAATGGATATAATCAGCCTAACATGACTATTTCTCCTGATCATGCATATACACCTGCCCATAATAACAACTATTGTCAACAAGTGGTTCCCAAAATTAGTAATAAGGAGTCTAAGAAAAATATCCTTCGAGCATAGTCAATAATTCAAGAGCTAATCTACAATCAGGCCTTGCTCGATGCTGGAGTTCTTGATGCACACTGACAATTATCTGTTGCGACTCAAGATTCTACTCTCTTACTTCCCTATAGTGGGAGCATTAATTCTGAAGTTCATCATCAGAAACATCATCATGAAGGCTTGGTTCATGAATTTTCATCCAATCTCGAAGTATTATATTTATATGAGAGCCACCATAACCCTCTGCGTGGCCAGAAGATCAAGGATCAAGAGGTTTTATCTTTTTTTGTAATCCACCATGGAGGTCCAACCCATGATGATGAATTTAGCTACGAAATTCCTCTCCACAGTAGTAATTTTTAGTGCCTAGAAAATTATTCAAAGGACAATGCCATAATGAGAAACCCCTCTTATCTTGAGGATCATGAAAATGTAAAGCAAGTCATGTCTGATGCTTTACCACTAGTAGGTGAAATAATTTCTCAATCAGAAGATAGCCCGGGGTGTAGGTCATTCTTAAAACCACCCATGTTCCATTAATCTTCTTATCAGGTAGAATAATTTACATCGAATGTCAAAGATGAAGTGCTGAATATGAGAAAAAAACTGGTGAATGGTGATGTAACGGTAATGTTATTGACTTTGGTTGACTCTTAGTATGATATTACAAAGATGTTGACGGATGATTTCAGTCAGGATATTCATATCAACATGTGGAATACTCTTTTTAAATTGAAAAAGAAAATATTATCTTATGATGAATATGAAAATAATTTCATGATAATAGAAGGGAACCAATGCCAAATTGGCTTGGCATCTCTCTCAGTTTCTCGACATCCAAAGGTTGAAAAGCAGTAGAGAGCCCTTCAACATTCATGCCATGGCGTAGTAAAAATATTGCACCAGTTAATTGTCAATGTCCCATCTGGTATTCATATCAGGGGATGGGGTGTTCATTGAGTAATACATTTCACTATCCTCTATAGTCAAAAAAAGCCTGCCAAAAGGGGTCTCATGCAATGTTATTGCCCATGGCCGACCACAACAAATTGGTTTTGTTTGTGATCAATGGCTTGATCAGGTTCATGACTCAACTAGTTCTTCCCAAAGACAGGAATACAAAGAACAAGTTGTCAAATTACACTTACATCAAGAAAATTAGAATATAGAACATGATTCTTGTTTAGAGAATGCGCATAATTATGTGATGGAATTGTCAAAAATCATCCAACGATCATTTGGTCTAGGTGATTTCAGTGGATGTAGGTCGATGTATCGAGCCAATTTCTAGACTATTTTCCGTAAAATCATGACATCTTTAATGAAATTCATAGATGTAGAATCTCAAGAACCACCCCAACTTTCCAGACTCAGGATTATTTTAACCCAACCCTCAAAATCATCATATAGGATTCGAGGAGTTGAGCAGGAACATCATGAACAGCCCTAGTCCACCAGACTGAGGACTTTTTCAAATCCTTAATCTCTTCCTTAGTGAAAGTCAGTCTTCTCTTGATTAGGGAAGAAGCCACTAGTGGAACACAGAGCCAAATTATCATGGGATACCCTCCAAATTATGGTTCATCAACAAGTTCCTGAGGTATCAACTCAACTAAAGGCAATGCCTAATCAAGGAAATGGAAGAAGAAAATATCACCGAAATTACGATAAAAGTGATGCAATGCATTATGAATCAAGAAATTCCATCAATACTGTTGTTACTGATCCTCCAGAACATGAGGCTCAATCAGAGGGATCATATGTAGAAGTTCCTGTTCAAGAAGTGGTATACATAGAAAAAAATGAGGAAGCTGTGCGTACCCGAAATCAAAGGCTTACCTATAATCTAGGTATCCCTTCAAATAACCATCTCCCCCCTCTCTGAAAGGCATCCAATAAAGGGAAAGAAAAAAATCACACTACATTCCACCCTACCTATAGATAAGAACAATCACTCTCATTATAGGTAAGGTTCACACAATAAGAGGCAGAAATGAAGGAGTTAAAGAGGTTGAATGTTGAACTACATCAAGGTAGTCTTCCTCCTAAGCGTGCTGGAGTCAGTCAGTCAATATATTTTTTTGCAGCTATTGGGATGGATCAAAAATATCCTTCTTTACCAGTACACCATCACAGGACCAATCCTATGGGATATATGCAACAACAATCATGAATACTACTGTATGTGGAAGTCCCGGTCGCTACACTCATTGAATATTTAGTTATTGCACCAGAACAGGTCCATGCTCAACCAGATGTTTATAAAAAATTAATGACTACCATTGAGTCATTAACATATTGGTTGGAAGTAGTAGAAGGAAAGAGTGCACCATTTCAACCAGAGAAGAGTGCTTACCCTGAATTGGTTGATGCGATTCCTCCCCCCATCAAAATTTTCAAGTACCACATTCCCAATTTTTAATGGTTCGGGAGATCCATAAGAACAATTAACACCTTTTGTTTCGCGTTGTGATACCATGATGAGAACTCCTTTGAAAAAAGGCTGTTATGATCAGGTGTTTTGTACAGTCATTACAAGGGCGTACTTTTGTCTAGAATATTTTTTTGCAATCCCGGTAAATTACTGGGTGGAAGGATCTCTGCCAAAAATTCCTTCTTCAATTCAGCTCAACATTTCCAATGAAAAAAGTTTTTTATCTTAATAATTGTAAGAAAAGGGTGAATGAAGGAGTTTCAGATTTCATTTCTCGGTAGAAGGGATTAACATATTCCTTAATATTATCACTCCCTCAATAAGAATTGTTGCCAATCGTTGTGGAAAATTTTCGTGATGAATTACGCACATCATTGATCCTCATGAAATACCGAGGAGGGTTTCGAGACCTTACTTAAATCTCTTAGCAAATTTAAAATTCTATTATGAAGACTAACGATAAAACACGTGTAATTCCACAAGTTCCAGGAAAGTGAATGGTGAAAGCATAGAATACTACAGTTACACTTAAAAAAGCACATGTACCTTCTTCCACTTCCAAACCTTCATCATATTAATGGGATCCACCTCCTGAGTGTCAACAACAACAACCGCCTCGCCAAGATGATCAAAGAGATCAAAGGGGGAAATATTTTGAAGATTTGAATAACACAGTTTATTCTTTCCAGAATGAGAAAGTTCCATGTTACTTCATCTCGGCTCTGGAAAATAATATGGTTCAGTTGCCAAGTCCCAAAAGGCCAAACAAGGAAGGAGATGAAGAGCTCTCCAACTATTGTCCATTTCAACAGATGTTATGGAATCCCATTCAAGAGTGTTTTGTCTTCAATGTCCTCCTTAAAATGATAGTGGACTCTGGATAGGTTAAACTGAAAGGTTCTTCAGCCCAGGTACCATGTGTTACTGATACTGATCCAGAGAAAGAAGCCGAGTGGCCTGAAGTCAAAAGAAAAAATGCATAGAAATATGATGATTGGATGGTCAGGAAAACGATCAACCGAACTCATGCCATTTTATGAACACTGTTAAAGAAACCAATTGAGTCTTCTTCTATAACTGCCACAACAAAACCCCCTTCATTAGAAAGAAAATCTTAAAAGAGGTGGCATAATTCGAAGAAAAAAGAATAATCATAAGAAGGGGAGTTCATGTCAAATATACAATTATCTTTGACTCTGGAGGATTTTATGCCATATACTTCAAAATCACGGGCACTACCCCACCAAACCGCACATCCTAAACTGGATAATCAGGAAGAATCTTCATCAGATGAAGAGTTGATCTTTGGTTTTGATAACATGATTCACTTAACATATCCTTATGCTAGTCCCAGTTATTATCTTGATGCACCTGAGTTCCTTGTATCAAACTGAGGAATTAGAGTGAGTTCTAGAGGACTAGGATACAGAGGTAGACGTGGATATTCCAGAAGACACTATTTCAATCCTACCCCTGCTAGGACTGTATATGTAGCCGAAACTCGTGGAAAGGCCCTTCAACGGGCTCAAAAAGATCAAGAGTGTTCATCTACACATGGAAGATTCAGTCCTGGTATAGTTATTTTGGAACATCAGTTAGAGGTTATACCTTCTTCCTCTCAGCAAATCAATAGTCCTAGTCGGTCTAATTTTCCAAATCCAGAAGTATTTATAACTCCAACCCTAATACAAGATGCATGTACATCCAAAGCATCAACTTCTAAGGAACCTACGAAACCACATGTTCATGTTGGGAAATGCATACATTTGGACCAAAAGTATGATTTGCTGAAACATTTGGCCCAAGCACCGGCCAAGTTATCAATGTTTGATGCCTTGAATTTATCAAAGGATCTTTGGGAGGCACTCATTGTGGCTTTTTTATGTCCTCATTAATTCGAGACTGAAATTGTTGTGGCTGAAGTCTACCATGTTGAGAATGATCCTACAGAATTCCATGTTGTGATATATTTTACAGATGGAGATGAAGATGATGTTGTGCCTGGACATAATATACCATTGTATTTATTTTCAAAGGTAAATGATGTAGACATCCATTAGGCTTTCATTGATAATGGATATGGATTCAATTTCATTCGTATTCATACAGTTAATCAATTGGGCCTCACCGAATCAGATTTATCTCCTTCTACATTGATGTTTCAAGGATATGATAAAAATGAACGATAAACTCTAGGTGATATTAGACTCAGAACTCAGTTTGGAGACCCTGTATCCAATTCAAACTTCATGGTTGTTTGTCATGACACAGCCCTCATCATTTTGCTTGAAATACAGTGGCTAGATCCACATGTTGTTATACCTTCATCATACCATCCATGTCTAAAATAATGTTTCAATTGTCAAATTGAGACATTTTATGGTGAAAAAACCCATTCAAAACATGTGAATATCAATAAATTGTGGCAGAATTCTATCACATGGAGGGAAAGGAGGTATCCAAGACCAAGAAGGTTACCAAAATTAATGTTTCATATGGTTTGGAAAAGATTCTAGTAATCCCATTCATACATGTGAGTACAGATTATGTGTAGACTATCATTAAAATTTACAGGATAGACCCAAATCCAAATACTATTATGGAAACATCCATAATGTCAATTACGACAATCTAGCCAGACAACATGAGAGAAATTAGTGATTCACCAAGCAATGATGAAAGCTCGAATGGAGATGTCTTCATTTCATCCGCTGAAATCCATCAACATTATACTTCGCCAACCAGGCTAGAAGAAGTTATAGAAATGTCAGAGATAAACGATGATGTCGATTCTTAATCCATCATCTCTTATTTATTACCCAAGGAAGACCCTTCATCATCAATAGGGTCAGAAATGGAAGCGTCTTCTTAAGATGTTCAAATTTTAACATCTCTCTTAATCTTGAAAATTTTGATTCATCATGTACTATGTAAGTAGAAGTAGAATATATAACACATGTTGAAGAAGAAGAAGAAGACTTCAAGTATGCTCCACCATCATTTGAAGAGGGTATCTCTACCACTGTGGATGAACTCAGAGAAATAAATTTGGGTACAAAAGAAGACCCGCAACCCACATTAATTAGTGCAGACATGACTCTTGAAGAGAAAGAAATGGATATTTAATTTTTTATGAAAAATCAAGATATATTTTCATGGAACTATTCAAAAATGCCAGGTCTTGATCCCTATGTTTCTACTCATCGTTTGGGTTTGCCAGAAGAACATCAAGGATTCAATCAAGCCGTGAGAAGAACACACCCAACTTATGCTTCCAAAATTGAAGCTGAAGTGGATAAGCTTATCAAAGCTAAATTTTTTAGAGAATTTCAATATCCCAAGTGGCTGGAAATTATTGTCCCTGTGAAAATGAAGAATAGACAAATTATAATATGAATTGATTTCAGATATCCTAATCGGTATTTTCTTAAGGATGGTTTTCCAGTTCCGATCACGGAACTCTTAATTCATGCAACAGCTTTCTATAAAGAACTTTCCTTCATGGATTGATATTCTGGGTACAATAAAATCCAAATGGCTATAGAAGATAAAGAATATATAGCTTTTAGAGTCCCTCAGTGTGTGTTTTTCTATCGGGTAATGCCCTTTGTCCTGCATAATGCAAGTGCAACATATCAACGTGCCATTCATGAATCATAAATCCATATTTAGGGAAATTTATTGAATGTTATGTGGAATATTTGGTGGTTAAATTCAATCAACATTCTAATCACTTGGCTGATTTGGAAGTCATATTCCACAAACTTCGACAACACAATATGAAGATGAAACCCTTGAATTGTGCTTTTCGGGTAACCTCAGGGAAATTTCTCGGCTTTGTTGTATACCATCGTGGTATCGAAGTCGATCCTGAGAAGACAAATTCGATCCTTGGTATGTCACCTCCTCGAAATTTTAATGAATTGAGGGGAATTCACGGACATTTGGCATATATTTGACATTTCATCGCCAATCTGGCAGGTAACATTACCCTAAACCAAATTGATGAAGAACGGAGGCACTTACCAACAGACTGAAGAATGTCATAGATAATTCAATATTATAAATAAATAACTCTTTAGTCCACTGGTATTAATGACAGCTATTGATGGAATACCACTTATTATTTACATGATAACATTAGAGCGATCATTGGGTGCCTTCCTGGCCCAGAAGAATGATGCTGGGAATGAAAACAACCTTTACTATCTTAGCTGGACTATGACTGAAGAAAAAACCCAATATTAATGTATTGAAATTTACTGCATAGAATTATTATTTTCTATTAAAATGATGAGACACTACCTGCAAGATCATGAGGTCCATTGGGTATCTCGCAATAACCTTCATAAATTCATCCTTAGTCGTCCAATGCTCACATGACGTCTTGCAAGGTGGGAATTTATTTTGCAGCAATTTGATATCTAGTACGTGTCTCAAAAGGAAATATAGGGCTATGCTCTGGCTAATTTCCTTACTGAGCATCCTTCAGCAGCAGATACATCTTTAGACACAGAACTTCCTGATGAGGAATTCTTATATATTTAAGTTAATCTTCAAACATGGGAAATGTACATTGATGGAGCTTCTAGAAGTCCATCATTGAAGAAAATGGAAGATACTAAATTCATCAAGGTTGGGTTAGTAATTGTACTTCATTTTCTGGAAAAGGCAGTGCTACCCTATTCCTTCTTATTGTGGAAAGGGGGTATAAATAATGAAGCAGAATATCAAGATATCATCACATGCTTGGAATTGGTGCTTCAGGCACAAGTGAATCAATTAAAAATGAATTGTGATTCAGACCTAGTAATCAAACAAATCAATGGGGATTATGCCATCAGAAATGAAGAGTTAATCCCTTTGTATGATTACGTCAGAGAGTTAATGGAGGAATTTTTTTTTGGAACCGACATTTTCTTATGTCTCACGATCACAAAATGCTCAAGCTGATGCATTGGATAATGTAGCTACAGCCCTGTAAGATCCAAAATGGGATGAGACAATCATCAATATTGGCCATCGTCGTGTAGTTTCACCTTATTTTCAAATCAGAACAGAGGAAATCATTGAAATCAGTCCTATCTTTGAACCATATGGTCATACTACACGATGTTTGACACCTATCAGGGAATACCTTCATAATGGAACACTTCCAACTGATAGAGACGAGAAATAACAAATCTGGTGTTGTGTGGTCAATTTTACTCTTTATGATATCCTAGACCATCTAGAAAAAATTCTCTATAAAAGGGGTTTTGATGGAATTCTCTTCAGATGCATTGATAGTGAAGAGACAGTGACTGTCATGAAAGAAGTCACTGCAGGATTCTGTGGTGCCCACCAGTCTGGACATAGAATTTTTGATCAAATTAGAAGTCTTGGATACTTTTGGCCTTCAATGATACAAGATTTTATTGATTTTACAATAAAAGTGTCATTCTTTCCATGTACATACCAACTTCATTCATCAACCCCCGGAGTTTCTTCATACAACTAAATATTCATGGCCATTTTCTACATGGGGAATCGATGTACTATCACCCTATCATTGGGCTACATCCAAGAAGATTAAGTATATTATTATTGCTACTAACTTATTTTCCAAATGGGAATAGGAAATACCTCTCAATGAAGTTAGTTGTAAAAGAATTTGTGGCTTCATCAAGTCTAACATCATTACCAGATTTTGTGTTCCTCGTACCATATTAATGGACAATGACACCAACTTCTATTCACCCGAAGTAAGGAAGTTGTATCAAGAATAAAACATCAAATCCAACCATTCATATCGGCGTTATGTAGCGGACAATGTCCAAACATAAGCCTTCAATAAGACTCTATCAAACATACTGCAAAAGATGGTGGATAAAGATAAGAAATCATGGCCTAATTATATTTTTCATGCTATATGGGCGTATCAGACCACCGCCCGAACTACAACACGGTCAACTCCATATTCATTGGAATATTGAACCAAATCAGTATTGCCCATTCGGGTTCAATTACCCTCACTCAGAGTATCCATTTTTGATTAGTCTTCTATAGATGAACAATCTGAAAAGTGATTGGATGAATTGGAACAATTGGATGAAAAAATTTTATGAACCCTACACCACATGGAAGTCTATCAGAATCAAATACCATGATATTTCAACAAAAAGGTTCTTATTTGTTCATTCATTCAAGGAGAATTGGTATTGGTTCTCATAAATCCAATGATACCATGAAAGAAAACTCCCAAACCTGAACCAATGTGGGAAGGACATTACTCAATATATAAGGTCTACTTCAATAGAGCTTATTCTTTAATCTCAATGGATGGAGAAATCATAAAGACACCATCCAATACAAGATTTTTGAAGAAGTATTTTGTGTAACACAAATACTCATACATCCAACAAGACTTTAATATGTGTTGTCCTAGATACATGATGCTAAACTGTGTCGCACCCATACGTCCAACATGATGTTAAACTGAGAAAAAGTCCCTCATAAGTCCAACATGACGTTAAACTGTGTTGTCCTAGATATATGACGCTAAACTGTGTAGAACCCATATTTTAAACATGACGTTAAACTATGAGAATGTCCTTAATACGTCCAACATGACGTTAAAATGTGTTTTCCTAGCTACATTAAACTAAACTTTGTAGCACCCATACGTCCAACATGACATTAAACTATTAAAAGGTCCCTAATACGTCCAAAATGATGTTAAACTCTGTTCCCATTGTCCTCAACACAAGACATTAAAATGAATAGCCATACGTTCTAGCTATTTGATGCTAAACTATAAAGCCCCTCATTTGTCCTTACTGTATGACATTAAGCTGCATAGTCCCCCCCTATGTTCTTACTGCATGACATTAAACTGCACAATCCCTTCTTCTTCCATCATGACGTTAAGCTGTGCATCGTTAAGATTGTTTCTACCTCTTGTTTCTCACAATGAGTATGAATCATGTGTGCTTAGAGTAAACATCAACCATAACACCCTCTCTGGGACACTAACCATGTGTAAGTCCCGACCCCAGTTTTTAGATCATTTTTCCTCAAGAAAAACTTCATCACCAATTCATTATTTAATTAAACTACACAAACATTGATCCTTTCTATCCAGGATGGGTACGTAGGCAACATCTTGAGGTTCATGCCAAAAACTAATCTCTTCACGTCGGTTCATCTTCGTCTCATATGATGTTGATCCATGAAGCAGTCCAAAACCAATCTCTTCACATTGGTTCACCATTGTCCCACATGACATTAAACTGTGTATGTCCCTTTTGTCCCTACTACATGACACTAAACATTGCAGCACCATATTCCTTGTTATTCGACGTTGAACTATGCAGTCCCCCATTATACCTCAACTGAGAGGGAATCATAAATGACATTGATCTCTAATCATGTCATATTTCAAAGACTATGTGGACACATAGTAATGACTGGACTATTAATCTTGGGTCAAGCCATCATTGCACTAAATTCCCCTTTCACCCTTCACTTGTATGATTCAAATCTGTACAGAGGGTATTTTATGAAATATTTATGGCTTTATTCCCCTCCTTATGGGATACATAGGAACATTTGAGCATCCCTCGAATCTAGCCCCATGTCTTAGGGCTTAACCCCAAATTCCACATTCAGTCCCTTGACTGAAAAGTTCCCCTTTGAGTAGATTAATGTTGTATGAAAACCTTGGTCTCCATTCACATTAGGTTTATATGTGTATTATTCATTATGGTTTGAGCTCTATGAGCCTAGAATAAGATCTCCTACATTCTCATCACACATGATGTTAAACTGTATTTCAAGAACTACGTATGACTTGATTCCCATCCTTTTGGGATACGTAGTGAGGTTTATTCCCATCCTTTTGGGATACATACTAATGTCCAACACAAGAATTCAGGACCCAGTCACAACATGATTATGGTTAGCATTGGTCTGTGTATCTCTTTTATGCATTGGACAATACTCAATTTCATGTGTCATACTCCTAACCTTAAATGCATCCAGATCTTCATAACTCTTTTCTTGACATCTAGTAAAAAATGTCTGATACACGAGAGTTCTTTTTTATAACTATGCAGGAGATTCCCTTAGGCGGCCTTGCCTATGTAGTCTACATAATGGACCTATTAGCCAAAAGATTCTATTATTTGACTATGCACCCAATTCCCTTAAGTGGCCCTGCTTAATTCAAACCATATAACGGGTTTTTCAAATATTGTTAACTTCATTCTTGGAAGGAAAACCTCTTTTCTCCTTATTTGAATTAACAAAAATATGTAGGGATCCACAAAAATATCCATCCTTAACATACTTTCCCCTTATTCTTTTTCATGATATGAAAATATTCAAGACTATGGTTTATATTTCCCTTCTCTGCGTTTGGATCAGACCTTCGTAGGAGTGACATTAATCCAATTCCTTGACAATATTTATTTGGGAATATCCTCTACATATTCAAGTACTTATCTCCATACAAGAAAACTCTATGCTTTAGAAAATTTGAATATCCATAAACATCCATTGGCTTTTAAGAAGTAGAATAGTAAAATATTTTATTCTTCTTTTTCCTGACTATGCATTATGTGCCCTAGGTGGCCTTGCATAAGTAGTCTAACTAATGGATATGTCAGCCAAAAGATGTTGTTATTTGACTATTGAACAAATTTCCTTAAGCGGCCCTGCATAATGGAATCCCCTTATGGGGTTTTGTTAAATATTGGTGACTTCATTGTGGTAAATACTTCTTCTAATGCATTTTAGCCCTTTTCTCATATCATTCCTCAGATTCAAAATTCCACAAGTCATAGTTTACATTTTCCCCTATACATGAATATGGTAATGTGTTTTCAAATAAATTATCAACGAATTGAGTAAATTTTTATCCATTCGGTCAAAGCTATTTCAAATTTAAACATTAGCCTTTTTATTTTAAATGCGCTTGACTTTAAACTGCCCACAAAAGACAAGGGAATTCTGAACAAAAGTCATGTCCCGACTCACTAAAAATACATTTTGTATGATCTGGGTGATATTGAGCAATAAAAAGTTTCAATGTTTGTAGGTTTATTTTTATAATCCTAGATAAAATCAAACTATGCTTACTGGGACCATTTGGTTAGGACTATTTTAAAGCAACTGGTAGGAGGATTCTAGTACAAATGATTGAAGATGAAAGTGTCTTTCATTAATGAACAAGAGTTAGAAGGACATCCACAGACTGGAGTCTCTTCTCATATTCAGGAATTACAAGAGGCTTTCAACATAAATCTTCATTTGATTTACGACATCTTGAGCTTCATCAGCAGCCACCATGAGTTCATTCATTCAACTGAATACAGTAACAGACATAGTGATGCCTTCTCTTCTTGGAAAAATTTTAAAAGAATGTTCTTGAGTGTTTTTTGAGAAAATTTTCTAGTGATCAAACAGTGATTTTGTTTCTCTCCAGGAAACATGGAAGATGGATACATGGATTTTAGAATGGCACATTTGATGTAAAGATGCATTTGGAGAGAGTGCTCTTTTCAAATATTGAATCCAATGTCATTCTACTCTTCTCTCCATCAACCGACTGTAGAAAACATATCATCCCACAGTTTTACTTTTTCATATCTACATGGAAATGTCATTGAGGAAAAATTTGAACGTTCACACTATTGTTGCTTCTCTTAATGCATAGTATTACCAAAATAGAGTAGTAGCAAGGAAGTTGTATCTCGAGCGTATAGTTCTTTGGCTCTGGAATGTTGACTCCTTATAGATGACTGTGGCCATATAATGGAAAATAAATACTCTATGGGAAATTAAGATGATACTTACTCAAGTACTTGTCCAAATCTTGGATAGTGATGTCGCAAATATCATAGTATTCCTGGTCAATGGTGAACATCATGTCATCGATCCTGTTACTTTCCAGCACAACAGTTGATCCAATTCTTATGGGATACATTTTAATCTGCCCCAAGGTTGTATGGTTAACTCTTAAGTAAGTTGATTTTTCATAAAATTTGCGAAGAAAAGTGTAAAAATGTCTAAGGAATTATGACTCACAAGTCCAATATTGGTGCACATGTTTATTTGTGTCGCGCATGTTTGGGTGCGCAGGTATCACCGCGCAAGCCCAAATACCTCTGTAGAAGTGTGACACAAATAGAAGCGTGAACCAGTGAAAAACAAGTCACTTGCATGAACAAGATCTACTTCGGCACTGAGAGCATAGAATCATTCAAAGATGGGTGATTTTCACGAATTGGAACCACATATTTATAGACAAGGTCGTAACCCTACATGCCATACCCTATTCGGCTCGCACCTGCGTACCGTTACTTTCATGATAAACATATGTACGCCCAAATTCCTTGGTTTTCTCGTTTACCTCAGAGTCAAATCCTCCTTCCTTTTTCAGATCAAACTCTGAGGGGAGAATTTTTTTGATGATTCTTTCCATCATATAGTCTAACAAATGAAAAAATGGAATATCTTAAAGCACAAAGAGATTCATCCTTTGAAGAAACATAAAAAATTAACAAAGGCATGAAAACGGATCTCTATAATCATGGGTCACGCAAGTTTCACCATGGTCGTGCAAGTATACTTTTGTGCCACATATTGGTTGTGCAGGTGACTTGTACGCCCTAAATTTTTTTCACCCATGGTCTTCAATGTCCTATAAATACCCCTTGTGGGCCCCCATTTCAGGGACAAAAATTCCAAAAGTTAGATTTAAGCTCTCGGTGCCCTAGTCTCTGCATGAAGTCTTTCAAAAACTTCTAAGGTAATTTCTTACCTATAATGGAAGATCTAAAGAGGGGAAACAAGGTCTATGTGTTGAATTTCATCAACACCTGTGTGCCTAAAGGTCCAACCCCTAAGGTAAATGGACAACACTTGCGCGCCACCTCATCCCTTCACCAAAACATGTGTGCCACCCTTTTGGAAGACATTAGGGATAATAATAAAGGCTTTATCCAAGCCTATCCCATGTATTACCCTATGTGTTAATCGTTGTGCAAGTATACAAGTGTTGTGCAAGTATACTTGCGCGACCAGGACTTGCGTGCCCAAACCATACATGCGTGCCTGCCTCTTTTTGGGTGTCCGCTCATTCCTATTCAACTGTTTTCTTCAAATCCACCTCTACTATTCAAGGTTTAGCCTTAGAAACATTCTTCAAATCCATTTATGGCATGTTTCCTTTGTTGGATCCCTTGTCTAAAAGGAATTCTGTGGCACATCTTTCAAAACATCATGATTTACATAACATTATGTCACTAAGGATAGAGATTTCATTTATTTCAACCTCATCCTTTAAGGTGAGAAGATCTTTAACATGTGCCTCTATTTTAGGTGAAAGTCCCAGTAATAATTCCTTTATCTTGGGAATCCTTCTTAAGAGTAATCCCCAATCATATGTTAATGTCCCCTTTAATCTGGGAATCTAATTTAGGAGTAATCCCCATGTCCCCTTTAACGTTGGGAATCCTCCTCAGGAGTAAGTCCAAATCAAAATTTTCCCCTAGTATGGGAATCCTTCTCAGGAGTAAGCCCCAATCAATGTTCCCTTAATAAGGGAATCATTCTCAAGAGTAAGCCCCAAGTTCCCAAATCTGGGGATCCTCCTTATGAGTAAGCCCCAAGTTCTAAATTTCTTTTAACATGGGCCTTCTTTTCATGAATAAGCCCCGGTCTAAATTTATTTTGATTTGGGCTTCCTTCTTAGAAATAAAACCCAATCATAAGTCCCCTATAATTTTGGAATCCTTCTCAGGAGTAAGACCTGTGTTAAGTATCAAAATTTCCATAAAGCATATATACCTTTATGGACCTTGTTCCCGGGTTTCTTCCATGAATTAAATCCCAATCCTCATCTATCTGGGTAGTTATACATACGTAAGCCCCACATCATTTCTTATAATTGCATCTTTCATGGCACAATTGTCAGGTTTTTACTAATACCTCTTGTTTCTCACACCAAGCATGACTCACAAGAGCTTTGAGTGTAACAGTAATTATGAAATCATTCTTTGGGTAATCAATCATTCTTAAATTCCATATTTCTTCTCCTAAACTACGTGGGTTTTGATTCCTTATTTAATAAGGATACGTAGGTAGCCCATCTGCGGGTACGATCCCAACTCTGAAATAATCCTTGTCCATCTAAATGATAATAAACTTCAAGTGCCCCACTGAGTGGCTTTAAAACCAGAATGGTTATCATTATGACCAAGATATTTCTATATAATGTGTTGAAGGAGACCATTGACTAAGAATCTCTAACAAATATAGAGGATTCTCTATCGATGGAGAAACTCAAATAAATATAAAATATTCTCCAAATTTCATACATATTAATCATTGATTGTCAGATATAAAATAAATCTCATTTTCATAATTGGTAATTTAATAAGGATTCATGAAAATAACTCAAATATATAACAGAGTCCTGGAGTAGACAATAATTCCCCAAAAAAAAGATGTGATGAGTCCGACCTCCCATCCTCTCGACCAATGAAAATTTTTCAGCCTCATCGGCCCCCAACTAATGAGCACCTACCTTTGTAATGTAGGTCCAAATGGATATTTAATCATTGGATCTTTCCGGTTCTACGAATAAACCCGTTAGAAACCGATTGGGATGTTTGAACCTTAAAAAAGTGAGGTCATTCCCATTTCCCAGATGAAATAGTATGTTACACTATATTTTCAAAATGATGTTTACAATGGAATTTTCCAAAAGTAGTTGAATATGATTTTCTACTATATGTTTCACTAGAATTTCTAGTGGAAATATAATTGTATTTTATAGTTGATGTTTTATTGGAATTTATAGTGAATGTTTTATCTTAAATCTTCATGTGGTAGTTAATGTTACAAATGAAATATTTCAATGGATGTATCCAATTTAATGATCCACTCAACGTTTCAATTGAATTTATATTTTAAGTTTCAGCAGAATTTCAATGCTGTATTTTAAGAATCCTTTGATTTTTTTTGTAAATGTTTCTTCTTTCACGTCGTATTGGATGTTTTCCTAGAATTTTACAATTTATTTTTATTACAATTTCATATAAAAATATCCATGGAAATTCCTGTGAATGTTTCAACTAATTTTTAATTATATATTGAATTTAGCACTGGAATTATCCTATGGATGTTTCCCCAATAATTTTCAAATGATGTTTTCACTAGAGTTTCATGTGGGGTTTTTATTAGAATTTATAGCAGATGTATTACTAGAAATTTACATAGACATTTAACTATAATATGTAATAAATGATTATAGGGATGTATCAGCAGAAATTAGAGGTACCATTAGAATATCTCATAAAAATATTAACCTTGAATTTTGTATGATAGATACACTTGAATTTTTAATTTATGTTTCAAGTTAAATTTTTATATGGAAGTTGAATTATCTTATGCGATTTGCGATTAAATTTTTGAAGGGGGAGTTTCCAATAAAAAATTTAAATGGAAAATAATAGAATTTTTTTGTGGATTTGTTCACTTTATTTTTCCATTTGATGTACATACATGATTATTACTATGTATGGTTCAATTAGATTTTTATAGTATATTTTGATTCTAAATGTAATGTTTAATATTAAAGTAAAAAATTATCAAAAAAAAACACTTTTTGATGTATATTTTGATTACAGATTTTATTGAATTTGACTAGCTTAATCTATAATGTTCGACTGAAATTTTAATTTTTTTTTGGAAATGTTCATTGAAAATAAAAAATGAATGTTCTTGTGGAAATTATTTTAAATATTCCACTATAATTTCAATGAATTTTTCTTTAGATATTCTGAAATATTCAATGTATGTTCCACCAGAACTTCTAATGAAGAATCCGGCAAAAATTCTAATAATTCATTTAATGAAAGATTACCCCAACATAAATTTACTTTACCCTTAATTAAACCTTTCTTAAAATTTTTCCCTATGATAACATTACTTTTACCGTTACACAACATTATTTTAACCTTATATAACATTTTTTCCCTTACCTAACTTTTGAATTACCCATAATTACCTTTTTTTACACTTACATTATTGTATCCTCAATTAGATATTTTATACATAACATTAGTATATCAATTTCTTACATTAATTTATTATTACTTAACATTATTTAATCCAATTTAACATTATTTTTCCCATACATATCATTGGTTTACTCTTTCTTAACTTTACTATTTCTCTTTCTTAACATTGTTTTAACGTAACACAAATTCAGTTTACACTTAATTAAACTTTTCTTACCCTTACATAACATTTATTTACCCAAAATTAGTTTTACTATTACATAAAATTGTTTTACACTTATCATAGGTTTTTCCTTAGAAAACATTGTGGACCCATAAACAACATTATTTTACTCATAAATAACATTGTTTTACCCTTACATAACTTTAGTTTTACCCATCCCTAAATTTTGATTCCCTTAATTAAATTTAGGTTACACTTATTTAACATTGTTTACCTGAAAACATTAGTTTTATCCTTAATTATTTCACATAATTAAATTTATCTTACCACTGCTAAACATTATTTTAACATTAAATGAAATTATTTTACCCTTACTAAAATTTTATTAACTATTAATTAACCTTGGTTTACCCTTGCTGAATTTTAGTTTACAGTTACTTAACTATGTTTACTCATATTTATCATTACATTACCTTAGAATAATTTTTTTACACTTTTATATCTATTGTTTTACCTTAAATAACTTTTATTTACCCTTAATTAATATTATATTACATGTATATATTTTACCCTTTGATAACATTTGTTTATCCTTAACATTTTTTTACGCTTGAATTCTCCAATGACACATTATTTTGGAAATGTGTGAGAATTGGTTCTCTTGAACCTAATAGTTTTGGCTTTAGATTTCATGTAAGTTCAATAAAGTTAATATTAATGTAAATATAATATCACATATTTATTTTCCATTTTCAAAACATTGATACAAAAATTTCATAGAGTAACTTTTTAATTAGTAAGGTTGTAGAAATTATGGTCTATGATGTTAAAGTTTAGTTGTAATGGAAATATATGTTAAATATAGTTTCGTGGTTATATTATTTAATTTCACAGGAAAAACTGTATGTATACTGTCAGGTGTGAGTACACATAATTAGATGGGTCTTCTTCTTATAAATTTCTCAATTAGAAATCTCCAAGAAGATAGATTATGATAAAAGACCCTCGGGTTGAAATTCTTTATGTTTTGGTGTCATCAGATATTTCAATCTACGTGTGTTTTCAATGATTATTTGAATTTAATATTATGATTAATTCATGTTTTCAATCATGCAGCTAGATTTAATGATAAAAATCGATGTTCCATATGTTGGAAGGAAGTGTTGAAAATTGTGGGCATCATAAATAACATTTTATTAATGGATAAGTTGAGGAACAATTTTCCCCTACCATATTTATTGAAGTGTATATCTCATTCCTTTTATGGAAGTATAATTGCCTCATAAATTCCATTTCCATGGTGTAAGAACCTTTATTTAAGATAATCAATGAAAGGTGTATCATGCGTATTGGTTGGTGACATGGATGTGCATCCATCTTGATAATGTATTATGACAGAGTTTCTATTACATAGTGAGTGTTCATAAGTGTCTATCATTTGTGTTGCATTAATTTCATTATTTTTGTTTCTTGACTACTTTCTTAATGAGTAATCATGGAATTTTAGTGTACCACATATTTAAAACAAGAAATAATACTTGAGTGTCACACCCTATGTGTTTCTGTTGATCTTGATTAAATTATACTATAATTTAAATAATAAAATACATATTAAACTTATGACTGATGAATAATATTTTTAATGTTTTATTGATCTAAATAATTAAATAAATATTTATTCCCCTGATTGTGAAAAATATTTTTTTTATTTTATTGAATATTTAATAAATATATATTCACTAGTTTTTTAGTAAAATATTTACTCAAGAGAATAAATAATTTTGTCAAGTTATACAATAAATTCCAAGGTGTTCGAATTGAAAAGGACTACATTTTAAAATTAATATTTCTTTTCAAGCTAGTAAAAAATATTCATCATATTGCATGTTAGCACTTGCTATATAATAATAATAATATTTTTTTGGAATGAAGATTTATGATTTTAATTATATTATTAAATGGTTGGTATGAAATTAAAAAATATTTTAACTCACACATGTGCTCAATAAATATATTAATATATCATTTATGTATGGTCATTGTGAAATTGTGAATTTTTCAATGCAATTAATTCTCTCTTTAATTCTAAATTATATCAGCCTATCAATAATGATAAATATAAGATAATTTACTTTAATATCAAATAACGAGCGATCAACATCAATAGTGAAAGACAATCGATTCACCAAGATAACAACTGAAAATCAACTATAATTACTCAAAGATTAATGGAGTAGATGTGGATCTCCACTAGATAGATTCTACCCATGGATCCTCACATCATAATAAAAGTAATTCAAAAAGGGTATTTTAGATGATCAATAACGTCATTAAAGGAAGTATTCTAGGACATGGTATTTATTCTTATTAGATCAGAAAAAAATATTTATAAATTTAATGTGAAATATTATTTCTCAGGGTTTTCAGGAACTATATATGAAACGATAATTTAACATATCTCCCTCCACTGCATGCCTCTGATCTCCCAGAAATGGGATGTGGTATTAGATCACTCTAATTAAAAAATTTAATAATTTTTTTATCCATGTGATAACATTATTGAATTTTGAATTTATATTATATTATATTTAATCAAATTTTAGTTAACATTTTATTGGTATATTAATCATTTTTTGGTGTTTCCTTTTCATAAAGATCTAATAACATATTAAGAACAACAAAAAATGCCATAAAAACTTACAATTTTGGATTCTAAGACATGGATTAAAGGTTTGTAGTCAGTGTTCATCTCATTAACCTGAGTATAATGCATCTGAACATATCATGGGACACAAATCATGCCCTTATGTTGTTATAGACTATTTACATTGTGTGTTGACCCTCCAACCAACACATCATTGTCATATTACATGAAGTGTATTGTATGTACAAGTAGTGTAGTCTACATTGGTTAGTAGAGTAAATTCTACAATATATATGGTCATTATACATGGTAAAACTAAAATATACAAAAAAACATTGGAATTTATGATATAAATGCCATGTATGTGGTGTAAAAATCATGTATTTCATTGATTCACACATCCGAGATAGATGTCGAGTTTCCATAAAATTATCTGGACACATGAAAGTAGAGATACATGTTGTATATATGTCTTATGATGGTTTTATAGTCTCTTACCCTAGAACATACCATTCATTTTAGTGTTTTTCATTGGGATGCAGCATTCAGACTACACAGTGTGTATCTGGCCTATTCATGTTGTTTAATCCCACCGAGATACACATTGCAGACCTTGGTGAGTATCATTATTAGATAGAAAGTGAATAAAAGGTCATGTAACTGGCATATACACGTGGTGCAGTCTTACCAATTCAATAGTTCAAATCCCGTGATGTATAACCTAGATACAAGAAAATAGAGGTAGAGGACGTGTAGTTGGTGTACATGCCCTGTAGTATCCAAATTAATGGGATAATAAATTAATATAAAATTTAATGAATAATTAATTATTTAATTAATTCAACTACATTTATCATAAGAATAAATAAGTAATAAGAAATGACTATAAGATATTTACTTTTTCATATATGTTGTATGTATGACCATTCATCAGCTTCACCAAGTCCTTTGTATGTGTTGATTTTCTAATTAAATATATTACATGAGATTTAAATTATGTATTATTAAATTAAATATGATGGTTTGTGAGTCATCCCTCATTACATTATTATGTAGGACCTGCATGACTATGTTTCATTATTTAGTACCCCCTAACCAATCCTTTGGTTCCCTCACCAGCGTGTGAGTTATAAATACATGTGATAAATTTAGTATCCTATTTTTCATAGAGGTTGTTCAAAAGGGAACAATTATGATGATAACACTTTTAATACACAAGCATAAGAATGGAAAGCAGTAACTTATTCCATGATCGAAAATATGATTTATTTCCACAATGAAAACGGTTGGTTTAATGTCATGTTATTTAATCAACATTAGATAATCTCATAATCGGATCATTTCATTAATTTTTTTTCCAATTCCTTATTTATTTTATAGAAGAAATGCCTAAATTACATCAATAAATGAATTAATGTGAAAAAATGGAATTTAAATAAATGTATTGTGAATAAATGATTTATTTAAAAAGGTTAATTAATTATCTAACATTTAAATAATATTAATGAGACTTGTAAAGGTTGAAAAAAGATAACCATAGTGCATAATAAAAATAAAATCCATCAACAAAATATTTAGTCTTAAATGGCCTCAAATTAATTTATTTCGAACAAAACTCAATATAACTATGTTTTTAACCAACCCTTGTTGGGACACTTATTTTTATAATGGGCATTATTATGATGGTTTTGGGTTAAATTATACATTTAACATCAATAGTAATAACACATTCTAGATTTTGTGTAATTTTGTGGTATGTTTAAATAAAATTAATGTTAGGTTTCCATGATTGGGGAATCCACTCAAAGGATCGGGGTGCTACAATCCCACAGTTGGAAAATACATACCTACATAAATACCTTTAAATATCTTAACCAACCCTTGTAGGGGTTATACGAATGATGAAATTGATATTATCCATTAGAATGTCATAGAAACTCATAATTCTAAGATAAATGGTGAGGGATACGGAAACATGATAAAATATTGTGATAATTTATTAAATTAAATTATTATTATTTATCATGTGTTTTATACTCTTGTAAATTATTAGTAATCTATTTCAATTCTTATTGAAAAATGTAAAAAATATATATGAATTCATTGAAATAATTCCTTAAATCATGGTATAAAATTTCAAATAAATATTTTAAGATTTTTTGTAATCGTTTTTGTGATGAACTATAATCATAAGATTTTTATAATGTGTTGGAATCCACTATTTTTGTTCTGCCACCCCAGCAGCTGTGAAAAAGTGAATGGAAAGCCTACCATATATTTGTTGAGGATGAAACATCTTTCATTGTAATTATTTTATAAAAAATTACTAGAGATTTTGTGATACAACATAAAGACATCTATTCTTACACAATAATAACACATCTCCATTATCATGAGTAAGAGAAATAATGTTTTGAAATAAAAAATATTTTCAGTGCAAAATATCCATGTAAACAAGAAGAAGAAAATATAGATTCTGGTCATTCATTGAATATAATAGGGTATATTGATTGATAAGTAAAATGGATAATTTTATTATCTTTGCCACCAAATTATCCTTAATTTTCAATGCCTCGGTAAAAAATGGATAATTCCCTCAGTAAACATTGGTATTTATTTCAACAACAATATAATGATTTGTTGAAACCAGTTTCCCCAACCCATATGGTGAAATTTTTGAAAGACATGGAAAAATATCATATGGATAATATTCAACCCAAATATCCTTCACAACATCATTAAAATATTTAATGGTTTTGAGGGAAGAATAATGAACAGAAGGTTTTTTTCTTTTCATAAAGAAAACTTGAACATTGGAAAATAAATTTAGTTGAATTAAACAAGATATAAGTGTCATCCACCATAGGTATATTAATTAAGATTATACTCAACAAATTTATATAAAATGAAATACTATTTCAACACATATTTATTTCAATATGAGCAAATATAAAAAATAGAATGGTTGTAGAGTGAAATAAAAATAGAGGGGAAAGGATGATTCTTATGTCAGCCAAGGTGACCTTACTAATTCTCATTACTAAATGGATTAATTCATATTTTTAATAGGTGCTAAAAAACATTTTTTTCAGTGACTTTTTGGACACATTGAGACATTACCTCTCATTTAGAATAAATGTTTTTATGGTAATTTAAATAATATTCTATTTATTCAGTAACTCTCAATCACAGAGATCGATTACAATGAATGTTGAATATAAAATATATGAATCATATGTCATTGTAAAAATATAATTCTATGTCACATAAAAATAAAATTAGTTGACTTGGTTATTCCATTTAGTGTGTTTTTATCCTAAAATAATATATGGTACATGAAAAAAAACAAATAGCTAATCATGTTTAAGTTCAATAATCCTTTATACATAGTGGTATGTTGAAAATCTTTTAAAATTGGCTCGACATGGCCATGTGAACTATTATAAAGATTACTATAACTTGATATAAATCATGAAGCTCCTTTAAGAATTTTTAAAAATACATAGTGATGTAAATTACTACAATTTGTAAATATTAAAGAATCATTAATATGTATTCTCATAGAATATATTATCCAAGTAATCCTTGATCAGATATGTAGAATAATGGTTATCCCAAAAACAAATTTCCTTATATGTATAAAATGTATTAATGATGTTAAAAGTATTATAAATAGAGGGCCTTATATATATTTCAAATATTCTGTTATACCATATGAAAAATATTTTGAAAATAGAAATACTACAATTGACTATATGGAAACTATATTGTCTAATGGATATCATGGAGATTCTTATATGATAAGAATCAATTAGAATAGTGAAAAAAAATTTAAATTGATTTTTAGATGTCCATTGCTACAAATTAACATCAAACCAAAAAGGTTCTTCTGAGTTTATAATTTTAAATCCACTAAGGATATTAATATCTATTTAAGAATGACTATATTTCTATGAAGAAATTATATAATTTTAAAGATAGTGGGATCATATGTAACATATATTGCTTAATTCTCTAGATTCATAGTATTTTGAATATAAATACTAGTCTGCATTTATCATGGTGGGAGGATTAGTTCTAGAGAAACAAACAACATAGAAATTCAAAACAAAATCAGTGGATAATGTTCATCAATGTGTCTGATAAATGTTTTATTATTTTATAATAATTATTCATAAAAAGAATAAGTAAAGTATAATATTTTAATGTTTACATGTATATATAAATTAAATTAATGGACTCCATGTATCAAGATTCAGACATCATTTCTTTAATTTTTATTCTAATAATTGATACTACTTGTGAGTATTTAGGAGAAACATCCCAATTAAGGAAACACATGTTAGAAATAAAGAGTGATTTTTTATTTAAATATTTTTATATTAAAAAACGTATTCACCTCTGATAATTCCTTAAATACATTTTAAATTATAATTTTGAATGTATAATTCTATTATCATCATATTGGGTATTGATTTTTAAGGCCACATCACATAGAATAATACTTCAAGAAGATATCAATACGATTAATCAAAAAGGAAACCCCCTTGTATATTTCAAAATGGAATAAGAAAAATGGTCAATGAAATTAACTACTTCCAATAAGATATATATATTATATAAATTTATTTATGAATAAAGCATGCATAATGATCATAAAATATTATTTTAAAAATGAATTATTGAAATGTGTCTCTATCTGGTTAGTGTGAGTGATATATATTTGTCATGTTATATTATTTAATAAAATATGAAAAATGAATGTTTCATCTTACTGGTTTTTAAAGACTATTGAATGGAAATTTCTCCACGTACGACTTCAAGCAACAATTTTTTTTAATGAACAAGATATACAACATTGATCCATGTGTTTGATCATATTAGTCGTAGTTCATCTATAAACTAATTATTTAAGAATAAAATTTGAAATAACTTAATGCCACATTTTTTTTTGGTATATAATCCTTCTATTAGAACATACATGGGAATTGGAAGGGATTATGAAGATTATAAAATCCCACATGATTATGTGATAAAAATTCATATCTTGTTCCATGATATGTATGCTGGTTCTATGATTAGTTCATGTATTTAGTGGTGAAAACAAAAATAAATTTCATTTTAATATTTAGGTTCCTAAAAACCCATTCAAGGATATTTCACACTAAATTTATAACTAATCTATGTATATGTGATAAAAATAAAAACCTTTTTTTAGATTCTATCTTCGATGAAGTTTTTGATCATCTGAATGTTCTTATTCATATTTCATTCAGTGTGATGTGAGGATCAATCTATAGAATTACTCTAGTGGTGATCCTCATTTGATTCATCAATTTATGAGAAACAATAATTTATTTCTACATTCTAGATTTTTGAATCAATATTATTAGATTGCTTCTGTTAGTCTCTCCTCATTCAATACTGATGGAATCTCTCATGTGTTTCTAATTCTTGAGACGGTGAGAGAAATATGAATTCAAGAGGGAATTATTTGTGCAAAAAATTCCCTATTTTATGAATACCCAACATAATAGATATAATAATCTATTTGTAGATATCTAGTTTAGGTTAAAATAATGTTAAATTATATATTGGCCCTTAAATAATATAATAACCATAATAAATCAATATTATATAAAAAAATATTTTCTAGTCTATGATAACATGAACATGGATGAATATTATTTATCAATATGTTCAAAAATAGTCACTTCCAGATGTATTCATTGTATTTTCAAACTCCATTATATTTCTTAAATACAAGAATCAATTATTTTATTCTCTCAAGTAAATATTTTATTTTCAAACCAATAAATTAATATTTATTAAATATTCAATAAAATAAATAAATAAATTTTATTCACAATCTGGTAATATTTATTTCATTTAGGTGATTAGTAAAACATGAATACAGTTATTCATCGGTGTTAAAAATAATATCCATTTAATTAATTAAATTCAAAATAAATTTAATCAAGTTAAATAAAAACACATAGTGTGTCACCCTATGGGATTATTTATCATTTTTTGGGGGTGGGTGGGGGGGGGGGGTTGTGCACCTAAAGACCATGTTTACAATCTGGAAATGGGTTAAGGAAGTCAAGAGAAAGAAAAAAATATCTAAATAATAAAAATCACTTATGAATGCTCGCTATGTAATATAATCCTTTTGTCTCAATATCTTATCAACCATGTTGAATATATGCATCCCCATCCTATATTATTACTATGTATTTCTTTTATTATTGTAAATAAACATATGTACATCATGTACATGGAATTTATGCTATAGCTATATTTCAATCAAAGGGATGGGATATCAACTTCTCCAAATAAAGAAGGTACATGTACATTATCAACTTATACATTAATAACATGTCATTCATAACACACCCAATGTACCCTAATTCATGAGTACAAATAGTGGGAAGTTTTTTGTTATTCAATATTAGTTTTTGATTCATTTCATGCATTAATTAAAATCTTAATGTCTAAGGACCATTAGACAGAAATATGGATAAGGAATATATGATGGCACTGAAACATGCATAATTCTTTCTAGTGGATATGTTATCATACTCTCTCATCATGGATAATACCATGTGTGAAATGCATGAAAAGAATCATTATCTTGTTATAGTATTTCACATGAATGTATACATACCACGTGTTCTATCATTATACGTTATACAACCCCAAAACTATATTTAAGAGATATCCCCAAAGAATATCAGTTTTCTCATCTAAGTATGGAATTTATATTACCATATCAATGTGACATATACTAGATGACATTATCAAAAAAATGTTATTAAGAAGACACTCAATATTTGATAAGATATTTATATTAATATTTAATTTATTGAATATACAGGTAATATAAAGTATAGAGTAGTTAGATATATGGATCTAACTCTAAAAAATTCCACTTTTACTAGATCTAACTACTAGAAACGGGTCATTCCTCACATATTAAACATACATACTATATGGATGGAAATAATTCCATGGCTAACCATTATTCTATGGATAGGATTGGTTATGCCACATGGATGTGTGGTAGTTCATTTTTTAGTAACATAACTATCTTGATAAAGACTATTATTTATTAAGTTGACTATGTATCCACCTCTTTTTCCCATTTCATAATCTTAAAATCATGAATAAATCCGTTGATATAGTTTATCATAAAATGATAAACCTCATTTTTTGGTATAACCCAAAAACAAAATAGGTCATTTTTAAACTATGTGTTAAGCTGTATTAGAAGTGACAACATACTCGAATATTGATGATATGGAAACCACTAGTTGATATAATATTTTATTTAATATTATTATTGCCTTATCAGTGATACTGGATGAAATTAAAGTAAATAAATATATGTGTTCAATTCCCTTGATCACTAGTATTCTCATTTATCCATACACCAGGAATTCATCTAATTTTAAATTTCAAATTACTATAGAACAGTTCTAACTAAATTTCTGTGTAATTATTATGTATTTTTTGATATTAAACTATTATGATTTATGTATCAGTAATATTAGATGCCATTAAATAACAAGGAATATGAGATTAATTCCTATAACATAATCTTCTAAAATTATTTTAAATTCCATATTCAATTACAATTCCCATGTATGGTCTATAGAAAGGATTATTTTCCAGTAATAATTCATTATTTAATTATTTAAACTTGTATTTTTCAATTCTTAGTTAATATATGTACACAAATAATTTTAGAAAAAAACATGGATCTATTATTGCAGATAATGTTCCCTAGAACACGGTTGTTGCTTCAAGTCATAAATTGAGAAATTTTCATCCTTTATATTAACAAAATTTTAAGCCACAACAATCATTTTCTATATGTTATCAACATCTCTAACATGAAAAACATACATAACTCCCACTAAACAGATAGAGACACATGTCACTAATTCATTTACAAATGAATATTCTTTCATCATCATGTACAATTTATTTATAAATTAATTTATGTAATCTATATATCCTATTAGAATTTATTGATGTCACTAAAACTATTAGTTATTACATGGATATATATTCCATAAGGTCTCCTTTTAGTTTTATCATATAAAAATATTCCATAAGGGCTCCTCTAAATGAGTTGTCCTTGATGAATAATAGACAAATATGATGATCATATTAGTATGCTTTGATAAGTAGAATTAAAAGTGGATATTAAACACAACGATGGGTGAATATAAATTTTAATAAACTAAAGTGTTGACAATAAATCATGATTTTTTCTTACTATATTATATCATCCATGTCTAGTTTCTCTTAAATTCTCAACAGTAATATCAAATAATATAAACATTCCAAATATAGAGTCTTGAATCATGATATATAGAGTCAATTTGTTGAATTCATATATACATGTAAACATTGGTATATTACCATATATTGATTCTTTATAGGAATCATTATTCTGAATGAATAATACGTTGTGTCTCACACCACACTAAACATAATATTCCCCCTTATTAATGATTTCTTATAAAATATGTGTCTCTTGAACTACTCCTCCCACTAAGATAAGTGGATTCTTATACTCCTATTCCGACTCATGTGAATACAAATCC
Organism: Viscum album; assembly: GCA_963277665.1. Lineage (NCBI taxonomy): Eukaryota > Viridiplantae > Streptophyta > Magnoliopsida > Santalales > Viscaceae > Viscum > Viscum album. The sequence continues at coordinate 47,964,300 of OY728162.1, forward strand.
CTAACCCAGAAATTATATATTTTATCCAACTATCTTTCGGAATATAGGTTTTTATGTAAATATAGTCAATCTTGGCTATATATTAATAACCTATGTGGATTTAGGGTTATTAAATCAAATTCACCTATGTATTTTGATGTTTTTTATAGATAATGATAGATTTTTAAAAATGGTTGTCAAAAAACAGTTGTGGTAGTACTAAAACATATTATTATCATATAAAAATTGATATGATATCTATTATAAAAAGAAATTTTCATATGGATAGTTTCTTCACTTATATTGGAAAAATATTTCCTGTATGGTATAATGAACGATTTTAAATATATATAAGTCTCGCCCTTAATATTAATTTTTCTATCATCAATTAATTTATTTAAATATTGAAATTTGAGTTTGTAATAACATTTAATACATATGATTTATGAATTATTAATTGGATAATATGTTATCTGATAAGCCAACTCAGGTATTCTTCTACCTTTACAATGTGCACTCATTTATTTCACTGAGCATTTCTAAAAATTTTAAAAGTAATATCATGAAGTATATGATGTTACCTTCATCTTTCTAATAGTTCAAATTACCATGATGAACAAATTTTAAAATCAATTTTGGTGTACCTTTATATATAAAGGATTCTTTATCATAAACATAACAATTATTTTTTTATAACAAGTATAATTGAATAATTAAGACTAAAAACACTTTGAAGGGAATAAAAAAAATACATTAAATTTTATATGAAAACTAATTATCTTTACACGATGAGGTAAGATTATTATATTTTATATTCATCATTCATTTCAATGGATATATTTGATTATAGGTTTATGAACGAATTTCTTAGTAATTAAAGAATAATAACTGCATTTATTCCAAATGTGAAATTATATCATATTGTTCTTATCTTGACACTGATACAATTTTTTTGGTAAAAATTATTACAAACATGAATCAATCTATTTAGTAATGAGAATTAGTAATCAACCATTAGCTGACATAGAAATCAACCTTTTCATCACATTTTGTGGTCACTCTACAACCCTTTTATTCTTTCTTTTTTCATTTATTTAAATAAATTTATGTTGTAATAAAATCGAATTTAATATATAAGTTATGCATATAATCAAGATAAATATACCTAAAGTGGTAGAAACATAATTATTCTTTATTTTAATGCAATTTATTTTCCATGCTTTCCACATATAAAGAAAATGGCCTCATATTCATTCTTCTTCCCTCTAATACTTTGTCTCATTAAAGGATACTGAGAAGCATATTTTTATTATATTAGACATAGGATATTTAAACTTTTTATTTGGACTATTCACTATAATGGGATGAAAAACATGTTTCAATCAATCCTTTTCTACTGGGTGAAGTATGTTCAAAAGTTTCATGAGCGACATCTCCATTTTTTTACCAGAGTATGAAAAATATGTATAATAATAGTGGTATGGACAATAAGATACTATTAATGGATAATTTATTATGCAATTTGATTTCCAATTTCACTAATTGATAAATAAACCCCATTATTTTGAAATCATGATCAATAGATACATTAAATTCTTCTAGTTTACAATAATATAGTGAATTGAAAATCTTTTTTTTAAATACATTGCTTCCCATTCTCAAAAAATATATATGTGTTATTATAGTTCCATACTCCATATATTTATTCTTTATTATATCCTCTATGATCATAGTTGTTAATATAATATAACATACAGAAGAATCATCATCAACATATATCTGGTTGGCATCCATTTCTCTTTCTCTAACTTCATAAGGTTATAGAAATGAAATTGGGTATTCCAACACTTAAAAACATTTTATGATAATATTCCATCCCATAAAATATTGTACCACATATAGATATTTTAATTTTTAAGGACATACCCAATGTTAAAGAAAGATTTCCCTTCTTTCTTAGTGTTTCTTTCAATTTTTTTAGAATAATTAAAACAAATTATGAATATTTTTCAAGATTACAAATTATATGACAAATAATAATAATTTAATATTATTAATTCTCCAACTATTTCATCAATACTCATAAACATTCATCATTGAACTCGTAAAGTCTATTTTCTAGAAAATTATAGAGGAATGGATCATCTTCCCCCTTCACATAACCCCCCACAAGGGTTGTTCAAGATACTAGGATATATTTTCATAAGATGCTCTTTTATAATGAGAGGCTTGCACCTCATTGATCAATTTAGTGGATTCCCCAATCTTGAAATCCATACATATATTTTCTCAAAACTTGCCTCCAAATTACACCAAGTATATAAAGGGATTCTCTTATTGATTTAAAATGAAAAATTCAACCGAAAACCTTCATAATAACTCCCCTTAGAGAATTAAGTGTCCCAACCAGGGTTTCTCAAACACTTACTTCTATTGTGTTTGGATCCTAATCAAGTAATGGAAGGCAGAATCTGACTTAATTTTTAGTTGAGGAATTTTATTTTTATTAGGAATAAATTTTATCTTTTTGATCCTTTATATGACCTTTTAATATTTAGTGAATTTTATAGAATTAATTAACTAATTTTGATAAAACATTTACACATAATTATTTTATTTAAACTTATTCTTCTCACATTAATTAATTTATTTATGATATTCTGGTCTTACATCAATATAATAAACATTCCATATAAAAATAAATATAATTAATGTGCTTGATCACGGTTTAATATAATTGTTGTTTCGATGAGTTGACATTAAATGAACCATGGACATAGGGGGAATAACTCTTATTTTCAGTCTTGGTATCAGTTACAACATTCCATATTTGAACCAGTGTATCACCTGAGTTGGTACCCTAATGGTTATTTCTTGAAATTCATTAATGAACCTTAGGATACATGATTTATTACATGTATTTACAAATCACCTGCATTTAAGGAAACAAAAGAATTGATTTATAGGAATTATGTAAATAACCATGTACATGTAGGTCCTACATAATAATTGAGGGAGGGATTACTCACTAGACATCATATTTGATTTAATAATAAATAATTCCAAACCCATAAAATAAATTAAATAAAAAATCCCATGAAAACATAGGTCTTTTTCAATCTCATGAATAGTCATACATGTAATGAATATGAAAATGTATACAGATAAAATTGATTTCTTATATTTTTCATTATTATTAAGATAAACACGGTTGGGTAAATTACTTAATTAATTCCCTTCCATCTTAATTATAATATGAATCCTTTTGAAGATAACCATCATAATGAAATAATTGGAAAATATATAGTAGAACAAATAGTTTTTGATTTATTATAATAAACTAATTAAGTATTTTAATTTATTTAAATCCCTTATTTAATTTTCAGACAAATAATGTTCCAATCAATGAAATATTGTTTTAATGTGGAAATTCTTTATTTTAAGTTATTATGTTCTACCAATAAATGGTTACTACAGCATGTATGGAAACTACATATTGCGTACCTGAGTTTTCTTGTATCTTTGTTACATGCTTGGAGATTAAGTGTGTTGTCCCAACTAGAATACATGGTCTATATATTCTAACTACATGTCATGTTAAACTATTTTAGTGTTCCCATGATACTCGTCTAGGTATTTGGTGGGATCACATGGAGTGTAATGGCCAATTACACATCATGTGGTCTGAATTTTTCATTCTTGTGAAACACATAAAAAATATGGCCATATTCTCGAGAAAGATACTAGACACCATTTCTAGGCTTGCTATATGCCATGAATCTCAAATGTTATCTATATAGATAATTTTATAACTACTCACCATATAAAACAGATGGGGGAATTGATGAACTACATGTTATGTACACAACATATAGGTCATGTATATAATAAATTATAAAATTCTTTAGTTTCATGCGATTTGAATATGTATAAAGACAAAATAACATCAAAATTTATCCTGCTAGAAAATTTCGACTACACAACATGTGCATGGAATAAATGTCTTTGAATATGAAAAACATGTTCCATGTTGGTCATTCAACATGCGGTGTACACCACATGTAATAACTGAATGTCATCTCATGTATCCCATGGCATGGCTAGGTGGAATGTACTAAGGTACACGATGTGTACTCCAACTACATGCCATGTAACCCTATCTTATGAGACTAAAATTTGAAGTTCCATATTGAATATCTCGACATTCATCCTAAGTTATTAAATTTTTTTGAAAATTAAATACTAAATTAAAATGATTAATATATTAATAACATGTTAATTAAATTCATATTAAAAAAGAATAATATAAAATAAAAATTTATCCTTGACTTTATATGGATATAATCAAATAAACAGTTATAAATTTAAATGTGGCCACTCTGGTGCAAATTGTGGGTTTCGGGAGTAGAAGAATCATTCAATGGTGAGTTATATATTAAAATTTGTTTTATAATATTTAGTTTATTAAAACCTTGAGTGATGATATTTAAAATTAAATTTATAAATAATATTTTTAGATCATAATAAACTAAAAATGTTTTATTAAGATACATTATTTTATCACAATGTTAATCTTTTGATAGAAAATTTCTATATTTACTTCATTGCATTATAAGGATCCAAGTGTTTAATACCACTAGTGTTGATCCATATGTTCTCCTTCAATCTCCGAGCAATACGAGTATATTTAAAGGTTCTAGAATGGATAATCAATTGAAATAAACCATTTTTTTATATCTCATCCTTCAATTTGGAAGAAATCTCTCTATAAATTGTCATCATTTAGAGGGTTATAGAAATAATAATTCAAGAAGGAATTCATTGTGAACAACAATACTCTATTTTATGATTTCCCAAGATAATAGTAATAATAATATATATATAGATCTATGGTTTAGGTTAAAATATTATATAATTTAATATTGTCCATTAAATAATATAATAAATTTCCTAAAACCACATTCCATAAAATATTATTATTATTATTATTTCATGGAATGTGCTAAATAGTATAGTTATGAATATTATTTACCAGTACGAAAATAAATATTCATCTTCGTACATAGACATGGTCCCTCCGAACTCCTTGTAAATTAATGAATAACCAAAAAATATATTCTATTCTATTAAGTAAATATTTTATTCACCAACTAGTAAAAAATATTTATTATATATTTAATAATATATATATATATTATTCAAAATCTGATGAATAGATATTTACATATTATGTTTTACAAATAAAAATTGAACAAAATTATTCAAATATGTTGAGAATAGTTTTGATTCAATTAATTAAATTCAAATATAATTTAAGTGACATTAATGGAAGAACATAGTGAGTGGACCTCTACGATTATTTATCATTGGAATTAGGTGGGTATGCATAAATTCAAGGATTACAGTTTAGAAACTGGTAAAGGTACCCAAGAGAAATAAATTAATGTCCCAACAATGACGACCACTTACAAATGAACACTGTGTAATATAATCTCTTTTTTGTAGTAGCTCAATAATTTGGAAGAAAATTTGTGTCAACAACTAATATAGATGATATTAATATCATTTATTAACTAAAATAAACATTATTACACCACAACCCTGGAATTTATGACACGTTCTAATTTTAATCAAATGGATGAGATATCAACCTCAACAAAGATGAAATGGATAAATACTTCATTGACATATCAATTTATGAAATGTCATTCGTGAAACACCCAATATACTTAGCTTCTCACTAATATATGTAACGATGAGTTTTTTTCAGTAAATCTATGTGTGTGAGTCATGATATGAAATAAAGTTATTCATAAAGTCTACGGATCATTAAACACACACACATGTAAATATTAATTTCTAATGATACAAAACATGTTGAATTTCTAATAGTACGCCTCTTCGAATAATCTCTTTTATTAGATACTACTAAGTGAGAACCATTTGAGAAGAACCCTCATCTAATTACAAGTAATCATGCAAGAAGTTCTACATATATTGTGTCCTATAAATGATTTTTTACAACCATGAAACTATATTTAAGGGATAACTTCATAGAATATCATGGTTATCATCATAGTGGGAAACATTTATTACCTTATTAATGTGACATATAATCGAGGAAATTATTACATTAATTTTATAATGAAGAAAAATAAATATGTGATAATATATTTATATTAATATTCACATGTTTGAATATAAAATTAATATAAAGTGAAAATTAGTTTGTTCTAAGGAACCAAATCCAAAAATGTAATTAAATTTTATATTATTAAATTTATAACCATAATAGTTGAATATCAAAAAAATATAATATAATATCATAGTATTCATGTTGTAAATATCTGATAGTAATTCAAAAAATAAATATATATGATTTTATACTGTCTGGAGAAGTGATAATACTATAGATCCAGGTAATTGAACAATTATCTTCATTTTGTTTAGTTTTATCTAGAGTCAGTGATAATAAAATTAAAACATGCATGAAAAACTTATTATAGTCGGTGGTTTCCATATATACAATATCTGAGTACATTATGTCATCAGATACATCTCAAGATTTTTTTGCAACATCATGTCCATATTTTGGGTTATACAAAAAGCAAGAGTTTTACAATTTTATGATAAAAATGAATATAGATTTATTTATGATATCCATATAATGATATTATAATATGAGATGGATAGTTAGTTAAATTAATAGTTTAGGTACTTTTTTAGAATAGTTCTTGTTGATGTATATGGATCCTCTTCACATTCAAGCTGATTAAATTACCCTATCCAAGGAAACAAAGTAGGATAAGCAATTATATCAATACGTAAAAAATAATGTTTCAAATAATACTATTAAACTATCATTAGCACCTGACTCTAGTGAACATGAGATTTTGTTGGAGTTAGTTCACCAAAAAAACTACTTTGCAGTTTAGAAAAAATTATATTAAAATAAGTGTAAATTAATATGAATATCTTCGCACATATTTATTATTATACTTTATAACATTGATGTTATAATGTCTTAGAATATATGTCTCATTGATATGGTCATATAATTTCCTCATTATGATGAGATCATTGATATTCTATGGAGTTATCTCATAAATAATGTTTTGTGGTTGGATAAAGTACTACGATATGACACATGGTATGTAGACTGTCATGTGTGAGTACTCACAAGTAGATGAGGCATCATCTCATGATGTTCACAAATCATAATTTCGATTATGGTAGATTATGAGAACAAACCCACCAGTAAGAATTAAGTATATTTCGGTGTCATAAGATATTTCTATGTATGTGTGTGTGTAATGTTCCTTAGACATTGATATTATCTTTGATGCATGTAATGACTCACACAATTAAATTTAATACAAAAATAACACACCACAAGATAGAGGGATTTAGGGTATGTTTGGTTCATCACAAATGAAATATTGTTAGTGGATCAGTTGATGAAGGATTTTTCCCGTACATATTTATTGAAGTTGATATCTATACCCATTTTTTGAAATATAACTATTACAAAAATTACACTTTCATAGTGTAACACTATTTATTTGAGATAGTCAAAGAATGACATATCAAGCATATAGTTTACTGACACAAATATGCAACCTTCATGATGAGATATTCTCGAAAAGGGAATATTTTACATAGTTAGTATTCATATGTGGTTTTTGTCATTGTGTTATTATGTTATTTCTCTTGGGTTCCTTGAACCATTTTTTTACATTAATCTTGGACATTCAGAATACCTGCCTAATGCAAATGATAAATAAAATCATAGATTGTTACACACTAATTGTTTCTATTAATTCCAAATAAATTCTACTTGAATTTAATAAATGAAATAAATATTCTTTTCAACACCAATGAATAATTATACACAATTTTTATTGATATCATAAAATAAATAAATAAATATTAATTGATTATAAAAAAAATAAATTTAATTATTTTATAGATTGTTTATTTAATATTTTATTACTTGATTTTTAATAAATAATTTATTTAATAGAATAAAATATTTTATTTAATTATTTAATAAATGCAAAGGAGTCTGAAATGCCTATGACCACATTCAAAAATGAATATTTTTGGCATGCTCGTATGTAATATTGATCACTACGGAACTAGTGCGTACTGTAAATTATTATAATTATTAGTAATTCTTGTAATTAGATTTTATGATGATTATAATATTATTTAAGGGTCGCTGTGTAATTAAATAAAATTTTGTCCTAAAAAATACCCCTATAAATTGATGATTAGGTCTATTATGTTGGTAAATCATGAAATATATAATCGTTGTGCACAATGATTTCTATACTGAATTTTTATTTGACTAACCTTATAATGAATGAGGTATATAAGAGAGATTACTCCAAGATCAATGGATGAGTGATCAACATGAATAATGAAAGACAATTAATTCACTGCCCTAGAACCCAGAAATCAAATGGAATTTCACATAGATTAATGTAACTTATATGTATCATCGCTTGGGGGATTCTACCCTTGGATCCCCACATCAAAAAATTGGATATCAAAAAAGGGACTATCAGAATATCAAGAACATTGTCAATGATAGGATGCTAATAATATTTTTTTTCATCGTATATAAATTAACTAATTATAAATTTAACTTTATGTGTCCTCACTCGGTGTTTTTGTGAACTATATATTTAATGAAATTTTAATATATATCCCACCACCACACACTTCTACTTCTCCAAAAATAATTAAAATATTCATTTAAAATATCCAACAAAAGTTATGTTGGAACATCCTGTGAAATTTTAACTAGGACCTCTGGTTAAAGCGACCCGGGATCCTCTATTGAATCTTCCAAATAAACATCAAATGAAACGTTACACTAATTTTGTTAATGAATATTTCCATTATATTATGAATGAAATTTTATAAAGAATATTTATACTAGAAAATTGAATATAATATTTCAGTAGAATTTTATGTGGAACTTCTCACTGTAATTTTCTAGTTGACGATTCAGTAGAATTGTTTAGTGAACTAGAATTTTTATTCAGATAATGATACATGAATTTTCCAATGATAGTTTCTTCAAAATAATTCTATTTGATGTTTAATGTGATTTTAATAAGAAGATTCAATATTTCTTTTTTATAAAATGATTAAATGTAAATTTTAGAGTTCAATTTTAATCAAAAAAATTTAGTGGAATGTTACACTGGAATTTAATTTACATGATGTTTCAATCAAAAATTTCAATTTTAATTTTTTTGTTGAAATTTACAGTTGAGTTTTCATGTCTATGTTCCATAAAAAGCTTCCACAATAATTTTCCATTAGAAGTTTCTACTAATATTTTATAGTGACTTTTTCTACTAAAATTTTCCTTTTAATGTTTCAACTATATTCCAATAGAAACATTTAAATTTTTCTGTGGTTGTTTCCATAATAATTTTCCATGGGATATTTTCAATGTAATTTTCACTTGAATATTGCCATTAAATTTTCTGATGATAGTTTCAATCATAATCTTCCATTGTATTCGATAAAATTAATTTTACAAAAGATAGTGAACTTCCAATTGATATTTTCAACCTTAAATATTATTATTTTGATGATATTATTTTTTTTAAATTTTTCATATGTAATTGTTTTTTTTGAATGTAATTTTTAAATAATTATTAGTTAAAAACATTGTAGAATTATTTAATTAAAATTTTAAGTAAATTGCCCTCTTTAATTATGGAAAGAAACTTTAATATAGAATTATTTAGATGTTCTTTTCCAGTGCAATTTTATACTATAATAATATAATGAAATGTTATCATATATGTTTTTGGATTTATTTATTATAATTTTGATGTACACATTTTTAATGTAATTTTAGGTTGATGATTTCTAATGATAAATTTAGTAACACAATTCTAATAAATATTTTGGTATTTATGTTTATTTTTTGAAGTGTTTTTATGAATTGAATTTTATTTTTAATTTGAAAATAATTTTATCATAATAGGTGTATGATATTAATAATTATTTTCCAAAATCATGAAATATTTTTTAAGTGGATAAATTATTATTATTTTTATTGTTTATAACAATTTCAAAAAAAACTATTTTTATGAATAATTTTCTCTTTTTTGTTGAATTATATTCCAAATTATTTTTTTTAAATTACTGATAAAAACTATAATATTTTAATGTTATTGAAATAATACTATGCAATTCTAGTGAGAGAAATTTTTTTAACTATAATAAAAAAGGATTCTATTTAATACTATTTATAATTTTTAAATTTTTTTTAAAATTATTTTCCCCATTTTTATTAATTAATTTATAAATTATTTAATTTAAAATATAATTAAAAGTTGTATGATTTTTAACGATTCAAAAAATTAATAGTTAAATGTAAATATGTAAACTAGTAATTATATTGATAAAAAATTTATTATTATTTTTGAAGTATTCAATTTTCTAACAGAACTACAAGTGAAATGAATTTAACAATGCTAGAAAAATAAATCAACAACACTAAAAAAGCATTGTTGATCAAAAACCCCTTAAAAGGATGTGCCATTTATCAGAACTAAGGAAGTGCTGATAAAGAACCACTTTTTTAGCACCAAAACTAGCATTAATAAAGGCCCTACAACAGTAGTGTGATATTAAAATTAAAGTACACTACAACACTAGACACATTCACCAAATATATACAACCACTACAAAATCATAAACTGGATAATTATTAATTTATTTAAAATAAAAAATTACTAAAAAAATACAAAAAAACTATATTATATAAATTTAAAACATTTTTTCTTGTATAATTAAATTATGAAGTACAATTTATCAAAAAATTAAAAAAAATACGGATTATATTTCATTGGAACACATCCCCCTCTCAAAAAACCAAATCATGGTATAAGATTTCAAAAAAACCACCCAAAAAATTCAACATGTATTAGAAAAATATTCTTATTTTAGTAATACATTAAAAAAATATACTGTAACCACATAATAAATTATACAAATGTAATTTTTAAATTGATAACATGAACTTTCTTCTATACCAGTGACATTGTGTGTTAGATTAAGGTGAGGTTGACTCCTACAAATCAAAAATGAAATATTATTTGTTAACCCAATGGATCAAAATAATATAAATTTATTTATAGGTTTTCAATATGTCACATTTTTTTTACTAAAAATTCCATTTTTAACTTAAAACATGCACTTTGAATCATACTTGTCACATTATGTGTCAGTTTTAGGTAAGAGAAATTCCTAATTGTGAAAAAATGATTTCTAAATAGTTTTAAAAAAATATCAAGAAAATCAAAATAGATATTCATAGTTTTCAATAAGTGAAACATGTTATGAACTAAACTGTATGATTTAGACAAATAACAGACACTTTGAGTCATATCAGTCACACATTATGTCAGATTGAGGTTTTTTTATTCCTATATGTCAAAAAATAAATATTGTTAATTTTCTTAATGTATCAAAATAATATAAAGTAATTTTCTATATTCTAATAGTGTAACTTTTATTTTTTTACTATAATATAGATTTTAAATAGAAAGACACTCTAGAAGTCATACTAGTTATGTCATGCGATAGACTGATGTTCAGCTAAATGTTACACATCACAAATGAATCATGGATCATCTTCTTAATGTATCAGTACTATGTAAATGTGTTTCCTAATTTTTGAGTATATCAGTTGTGTTTTTTTAATAAAATGACTTTTTAAACTAAAAATACACACTTTATGTCATACATTTCACTTAGAAATTCAGTTTGATGTGAGACTCATTACCGTACATTTAAAATTACATATGCATATTTTTCCGTAATTATTAATACTATACTCCTGTGTTTTATCTATTATTTATATGTGACACATGTTTTGATATAAATTATCAAATTTGAACTAATAATAGAAACATTGAGACACACTAAGTATATCGTGTATTATATTGATGTGAGGTTGTTTCATATACACACAACGGATATGCATATCATTTCCCTAAAGCATCAAAAAAATCTAAATGTGATTTCTCAATTTTGAATATGTGACTTGGGTTTTCAACTAAAATGTAAATTTTAAACCTGAAACCAATATCCACTATGAGTTATACTAGACACGCCATATGTTGTATTGATGTGAGGCTAATTCCAACACTTCAAAAATAATGGATGGATCATTGTAATAATGTATTAAAATAACGTGAATGTGTTTTCTTATTTTTAGTATATCCCTTGACTTTCTTACTAACATGTAAAATTTAAATAAAAACATACATTACGAGGATTTTCGGTCATAATATGAATCATATTGATTCTCTTATGATTCCTAGACATAAAAAATGAAATATTTATAGATTTCCTACTGTATCAAAAAAATTTGAATGAGTTTTCCTAGTTCTGGGAATGTCAATTTTGATTTTACTAAAATTAAATTTTAAATTGAAAACACTCCCATTTATTCATACCGGTCACATTTTCGGTCATTTTCATGTTATATTGATTCAGGTATATCAAAAATTACTTATGAACTATTGTAAAAAATTATCAAGAAACTTTTATCATGCATGATTAGTTTTCAAGGATTGACTAACTTTTTGAACTAAAATGCCAATTTTAAACTGATAATGGACACGTTGAGTCATACTGAGAACACCGTCTGTTGGATTGAGGTGGGGATAATTCCTAAATGTTAAAAATTTCATATGGATGATTTTCAAAAAGTTTCAAGACCATATGAACTTACTTTACTTCATTTGGATTATGTCACTTGTCATAATTACTAAAATGTCAATTAGAAATAAAAAGACACAAATAGAGTCTTACTAGTCACATAGTGTGTTTGATTTATGTGAGGATGATTCCTACACATAAAAAATGATACATGGATAATTTTAATAATGTACCAAATAATTCTGATTATGTTTTACTTTTTTGAGTATTTCAGAAGTTTTTTACAAAAATCTATTATTAAAATAAAAACACAAACACTAAGTCATACTAGTCACATCATGTGTTATTTTGATGTAATAATGATTCCTACATGTCAAAATTAAATATTAAATTTTTTCAGAATTTTTCAAGCTAATTCTATTGAATATTCTCAGTTTTTAGTTTTTGGAATTCATTTTGAACTAAAATTTCAATTTTAAGCGGATAACGAACACATTTAGTAAGACATGGAACACCACATATTAGATTGTGGTACAAGTGATTCATATTCATCAAAAATTTATTATGATTCGTTTAACCAATTTATAACTAAAATATGAATGTTTTTTATTAGATTTGGTTATTACACTCTTCTTTCTTACTAAAATTTCAATTTTTAAATAAAAAGACACATTTTGAGTCATCTAGTAACATTGTTCATCATGTTGAGGTGTGTAAAATTACTAAACATAAAAAATTACTTATATTTTTTTTTTAAATTATCAAAATATTTCGAATTTGTTTCTCAATTTTGATCATGTGAGGTTTACTTCTCTCTAAAATGTAATTTTAAACTGAAAAAATGAACATTGATTCATACCTGTCGCCTTATGTGTTTGTATGATGAAAGATGGATTCCTGAAAATAAAAAATTAAATAAAAGTTTTTTTCCTAAATTATAAAGACAGTATGAGCAAGTTTGTTTCATTTTTAGAGAGTGGTATATTTTTTGAACTAAAATACCAATTTTATACTGATAATGGACTCTAGAAGTCATACAATTCACACCATGTATCAGGATGACATACAGATGATTTCAATACATCAAAAATTATGTTTGGATCTTTAATATAATTTATTAATACAATCTAGATTTTTTTTTCTTAGTATTGAGTTTATGTCGTGTTTTTTCAACTAAAATGTAAATTTTAATGTGAAAACATATGATTTGAGTGAAACCAGATACACCATGTATCAGATTGGTGAGTGGTTTATTCTTACAAGATAAATATTTCTTATGGATCATTTTCCTAATGTATCTGAAAAATTGATGAGAAAATAATCAAAAAAAGTAGGTAAAATGATGAGAGAATCAACTAAATAAGTAACAGGAAGAGACCTTATTATAATTTATTTCTACATTATTATCACATGTATGTTTTCAATTTGTTTATAAATATGTATATTTCCTCTTGTCAAAAAATGCCTTTTGGTAGTTATGTTGTTATTGAATAAATATAAATTTAAAAGGATGAATAAACAATTTATAATAAATTGTAAGTATATTAAAAAATTCATCTTTGGGAATTATAGTATATAGATAGAATATGATTTTTTTATTAAATTTATAAAAATAATAACAATAATATATATTATTGGTTTATTTCAAAAACTCAAGAAACATTGAGAAAAATAATTAATTTTTTATATATGTTTAGATTATGGAATATTATTAAAAATACCCTAAAATGTATAAAATTTGTTGATGTTGATAGGCTTGTTGTATTCATTTTATTTCCTCAATCCAATATTTTTATGATATTTAAACACTTCCCTATCATAAAATTATTTTATTTTAAATAAAATATAAATTATATAACATGAATTTTAGTTGTAAAATGATCCATGCAGTGCATTACAAACTGAAAATTTTCATCACGTGATGACTGTGTTTTGGGTATTAATGCATTGAATTCAGAAAATTAATCTTTGGAGTATATAAATTGAAATAAATGAGTAACAAAATATTCTTAACAACAAAATTTAATAAGTAATTAAATGAAGGAAAAATATAATTTATATGTTTAAATATTAGAGTTTTACCCCTACATCATGGATATTTAGAAATGTATGTCATCTGTATGTTTTTTTTAAATCATATGGTTGGTTTATCCTTTATTACTTCAATTATATTTGATTATAATTTTTATTCATTTTAGATGTAATTTGGGGACTACAGAGTCCAAATTTCCGTTCACTTGGTTTCCCTTCAAATAGTATTCATATATATTCGTATAAATAATGGAATTCATAAGAACATCTCCAATTCAAATAATATAATAGAAATTTCATTTTATTTTTTTGTAAATTTCAATAGGTCTATAATATTAATTATTATATATTTAAAAAACAAATATTTTTTAGATAATATATGATTGGTTTTCTTTTTTAAAATGAAATTTAAAGCTACATGCATTAGATATTGAATCAAAACATTACAGTCATGTGATTTTATACCCTTTAACAATAAATAATTAATTTTCAAGATATTATTTATATTCATTGAATACCCTTCATGACAATTTACATCATTCAAGATGATGAAAAATTCATATCTGTCATTCCTGGAAATTTTGTATGCAGCTATAGGAAGAAAAATATGTTTTTCTCCCTTCACTAGTGCCAACTCTTCATGTATTCCCATATAAATCATGTCCAACTTATCTTTAATTCCATCCTACATTTTTAAGGGTTCATTTAAAAACATCCCAAATACACTATAACATTCATTTTTTCTTATATATATGACATCAATAAAATGTATGACATAAAAAATTTCTAATATGTTAATTAAAAAACAATGATATCTTTATCCAACTGGTTCTTGTAAGGTTTCCCAAAAACTTCTTACCAAATGTTTTGTTCATATCATTTATTTCTCAAATATTTGATCAACTGTTAGTGGATAAAGTGTTTTACATTCATCTAATCTCCTAATGCATGATTTCATCCCTGATCGGAACTTGTTTCTCTATCCTAGATACTTATGATGTCCTAGAAACAAATTGTTTGATAAATTTTTATACCTAATTTTCAATGTACATTGTTTAAAAATGGGGAACCCTTTAGTTACTTTAATGATATGTCCTGAAATATTTCCATAAGCTTGAAATTCATTTATAAACTTATAAAAATGGCTCTCGTTGGGGAATAATAATTTTTGTAACCATCATACAACATAACACCTAAATACCACAATAATATCAAATATTTGATCAACGGAGCCAATTAAACATCAATATCATTACCTAGTTATTTTGGTCCTCATATAAGTAGAGATACCATAATTCATTTTCATTTCATTCATAACTATGGGGAAATGTTATAATTTAAAAACATAATCGTCCTTGCACTTTTAGTGTTGATTTGAAACCCAAAAAGATTAACTCCATCTATAGATAGTTACAGATGAAGGTTTGTCCGATTTTTTTCCAAATATTGGATACTAATGATAAATTCAATTCCACTGAGGAGAGTCTATTGGGTTATAAAATTTCCTATATTTATTTATTATATTTTCAATTCATGTTAATTTTCTTACAGTCACCTCACTTACAAATAGGAACCTAAACCATGGAATGATTGGAAAGTCCCATAACACCTTCATAGGATCGAATTCATAATTCTGGTATCGAGAAGCACCACACTTTGGTCATTTTTAAGTTATTTTTTCCCTGAAATATAGTATACAACATTTTTATAGGCATGAATTCGTTCATAGTCCATAAAAATTTAATATAGAATTTATTTCACCTTATATATTCAACAATGCATCTAATTATCTGCAAAGAGAATATAATTCAAGTGAATAAATAATTTAGAAATATAGGCATAAATCCATCAATTTCAAGCTTCTAAATTGTACAACTTCAGTATGGATGAATTTTTTTTATATTTAGTAAAACAATTATTTAATTGCATATTTGTAAAACATTTTAACTTCTAAAATATTTATGTAAAATTGATATGTTCATATTCAATTGTCATTATAAATTTCAAAATAACTTCTTCATCATTGTTCATGCATATAATCAAATCCTTAATATGGTCTTCATTATTTTGGACACTTGTAATCATATTAGATGATCTATCAATCATAGTTATATCTTAATAAGTTTCTACATTTAGTTTTTCCCCATGTTTAGTCAAACGTTTATAACATTGATATATTCTTTTGTAGATTAAGTGATATTCAAACACCTCTAAAATAATTATCCTTGAATAAAAATATCTGTAACATAAAAAAAATCGATAAGGTTCATATGCACGATCATATGAAATCACAATAGACACTTTCACCTTATCCACATACTCTTTTGTCTTATGATTGGAATCCATCTATTTATTATTAGTATACATGTTATTTAATTTGGTGATATTAATATGTAATAGAATAAATATATATTGAAACAAAATTCATAGGAAAATGTTATCCTTTTCTGAAAATATATTTGTATGTTAAGATTATTAATGGTTATGATTATAAATACATAAATTGGTTTATTAACAACTATGATTTTACAGTTGTCAGTTATTGGTGAAAACATTTATATTATATAACCCATATATACCATCTATTGCACTAATTATTTTCCCAATAGAGATTTCTCCTGTATCATTATCCAACATTAATGTGATTAAAATATGGGCTTTAAAAACAATGATGTTCGGGGGGAGAAACGGATCACATGTGATCACATACTTTGATTTTAATATATCATTATAATTTCAAGACAGCAAATTATGATAAAATTTAAACAAATGAAATTTTATAAATTTTAAAAGAATAAAAACAAGGGGATTTCACATATTCAGTAAATTAATTTTCATAATAAATATATTTATTTACATGAAATGAATAAATGTATAAATATTTTTAAATTATATTATAAATTATGAATGTTTAAAAATTACAGGAATAATTTTAATAATTATATTTATATAGATTTATAATATTATATATATATATATATATATTTATTTATAATTATAGATAAATAAATTATATTTATTTTATAAAAATATTATAAAATATTATTTATATGTAAAAATATTATTTTTAATATAAATTATTAAATATTTTGAAATGTGTATCATAAATTATATTTTTGTATAATTGAATTTGAAAATAATTTTATGTATACATAAAAAATATTTAAAATTTATATCACTTAAAAAATAAAAATTAATAGTCTAGGTACTATAATAATATATATAATTTTTTAAAAATTCAATTATTGAAATTATTAATATAATTTCATTTTATAAATTCATTTAAATATCCATTTTTTTCAACTTATGAATTATATATATGATAATATTTATTCACTTATAGATGTGTGCATGTATGTAAAGAACCCAATTACATATATTTGTGTGTGGGGTGGGGGGGATAAATGAATTAAACAGATAGATTTCAGTATCCAATTATATATAATGAAAATAATATTAATTTATTTGTAATCTATATATAAAATAAACTGAAATAAATTACTAATATCTAAAAATTATAATATTAATTAATATGGTTATATAACTGTTAATAGTTACTAATTATTTATTAATATATATGATTTAGAAATATTATATATAAAAATTGTTCACATGTATGTTTGTGGACATCTAAAGAACCACAACATTTGGTTGTCTTTGTGTATAATAAAAAAACTCAAGAAATACATTTCTATAATATTTATTTTAATTTAATTTCTATATAAAATAAAATAAAATAAAATTTTAATATACAAAAAATATTATATTAATTAATATTATTATTGTTAGGCTGTATAAGGGATTCAAGGAAAAGATACCATATGTGGGGATGAATTAGAGTATGAAACATATCCAAATTAAACACTTTTTCATTTATTTATCACTGTCCAAGATGATCATGAACTCATTATTAGTACCATTTTATATATTTTTTATATGACGATGATTTTATCATCAATAATATATTTCCTTTATCCATTTAATGAATTTATATAGTGATTCTTAACCCAAACACATCAATAATGTTAGGTATAATATAAACAAGTTGGAAAACATAATAATGATGTTTGTTTGGTTCACCCGAAATTAGGCTAATTCAAGGATAATACAATTGAAAATGTGATGATTCACCAATGTAATATAATATTGAATTAAAATATAATTATAATTATACATTAAAAACCAGGGTCACAATAGATATTTCTAGAAATGTTGTTGAAGGGGTGTAAAAATTCATGTGACAAAAGGGAAGTGACACGACATTCAAATCCTTTGGGGAAAAATTGAAATCACCAAAATAAAAACTAAGAATGATAAAACATTTAATGATAGATTTCAATTAGTCAAAGAGAAAGTGAAAAATAGTGAGGGAGATTATGTAGTGACGAGACACTTTGGAAGCACATATGAAATTAGAGAGGGGTAGTGATGACATGAAGGTACATTGGAGATGATTGCAGTATGGGGGAGAAGAATAGTGACAACAACAAGGAAAGAGAGTGGAGATACTCAAGGGAGAAAGAGTGTTGAGGGAGGGAGAGAAGCGGTAGGGGAGGGAGAGAGGTATGTGAGGTTGATTAGCGACGAGAGATGGAGAGAGGATGTGAGTAAAATTGATGGGTAGGGTGGGAGAGTTGTAATTGGGCATCACATCAGAAAGAGAGTGGTGGTGAGGGAGGGAGAGCGGTGGTGAGGTTTCAATTCTCTGAGATGCTTAAGTAATGACTGAATCATAGTTAGTTATGGTTCAATTTATAAAGTGGTTTTAATGTTTTTATGATCACTTATATTTTTTTGTTAAATAAGTATTTTATCAGCTCTAAAATAAAAAAGATAATAAATTCATAATTTACCAGTGATTTTGTAACAATGATAAAGATTTGTCTCTATTAGTGCCAGAGAAGCAGTGATAAAAGGACTTTTTTTTCAAATCTATAAATATAGCATTAATAAAGATAATTCATTTTCGACACTTTGAAAACCCAATGAATATTTATAATATAAATAATATAATTACAAAGTTATATGCATAAAATTATAAATAAATATAACTTTATAATTTTTTTTTAAAAAATCATTTTATTTAATATAATTATAATTATATTTATACAATTTTGTATATTTATAAAATTATAAATTTAAAAAATATATTTATTATTTAAATATATTTTTTATATTTTTTCTTATATAATTACATACAAATATATTTATAATTATAATTAGAATACAAAATTTATATTTTTTTAATATTATTATAAATAATTATATATGATTATATATATTTATATAGTAATATATATTTATATAATCATAAATATAATACATATATTTATTGTTTAAGTATATTTATTATAATTTTAAAATTCAATAAATATTTATTTTTTTTAAATTTTTGAATATTTTTTACTGGTATGGGATCATGCACAATGGAAAAATCCCTTTTATTATAATTAAAAGAAACTAACCGAAGGTGGGAGTCATACATGGAAAAAAGATCTCTACAATTAGAAACTAAAAGTCAATGTCTACAACTTGGGTATGGTGAGGACCTTAGTAACCCCTCATATTAGGGGATCTTCCCTATGGATTCCATCAATACTTCCAGCTGTTCACATTCATCCAAGGATAATGGACATCATCTAAAGATAGTTTAGGAAAGTATGTTGCACCTATTTCCCTTGGGATCACTCCATGAAAATTACCATATATCTAGTGACCACCGCCAGTTACCATGGAACATCCAAAATCACCCAACATGTTTACTATAACCAATGACACCTCCATAGATGATTCAATATTTCCAAAATGATTGGAAGTGTCCACTAAAATTCCCCAAATACCAGCTCTAGAGTTTGCATCAAGCAAAGAATCTATCTGGGATTTGGTATGAACAACATCCACACTTTCAAGGGAATCCCCTCCCTTCAGATTTCGTCAGCTGATTCCTCAAATTGGCTTGAACTCATTTAAAAATTTATTAAATACTGCTTCAAAGCCAAAACATAATCACATATTAGTTGAATTTCACCATCAATCGGATCAGCTGCATTCCTTTATCCTTGTGATGTATTATTGTCCATATTGGTGGAGGCTTTAAATCCCTCATTATCCACCATCTTTTCTTCTTTAGATAATAAAGGTTTCTTTGTATGTTACTATAACTATTCACTAACCTATTCCCATTCCTATTGAGTACCATCCTTTCATTCAATGACTGAGTTAGCGATCAAATAATATTTTACCTTCCTATTCGAAACATGTACAATATATATGAATCCACTTTCCACTTTCTCTAAAGATATGTCCATTGTAGAGGGAAAAAGGTGACATCTATAGTAGAAATATCCACCAGATGAACATCAGTTCCTGTGGTAGCTTTGAATCCTGTATTTATTTATTTATAATTATAATTATAAAAAAAATATATTTAAAGGTTTTTTAATTTATTTATATATTTTTTTACAATTATGAGGTTACTTAAATATATATTCAAGATGGTGCGAATAATGGGTTATTTCTCGTGGTCCAAAAATTTATTGAATGTAAAAAAATAACAACATAGAAAAGGGAGAAAACACAAGAAAATCCTTGAGGAAACATAGCTTCAAAGGGAAAAGTAGACATACCCTAGAAAAAAGTGGTCTTCATTTATGGGATCAGAAACCACCACCCATTCCTCACATATGATGTCCCCTCCTCCATGTCATAGAGCATTACCATGTCTCATTCTCCACGTGTGGTTCAATGTAACAATCATGTCGTATAGGACCCTTATATGTACAATAATCCTATTCTCTAACTGAATCTAAGACCTCCATTACTCAATTACAGAACATTATTCATGAACATAAAAATTGAAAAACTATTGAAAAAATTTCAACAATACAAAATAAATATATTTATAAATTAATATTAAAAAATTATTCAATATATTTTTAAAATTATTATGGAATATATAATGATAAATGAATAAATGGAATTAAATTGATTATAAAAATATTAAAAATTGAATTTCTAACATTTATATGAGTAAGATACATAAATATTATAAGGGAATTAATCAAAATAGACCAACACTTTGCATGTTTTTCAAGCTCGTGGTTCTTGTAGGAGGCATAGAGGAAGTTTGGAGGGATTGAGATACTAAAATATGGAAGGTGGGTGAATACACAACTATACGAGGATATTCACACTATAAGTCTGGTTTATGACTTATCAACGTATCTTAAATAGGTGATTCACGATATGTAAATAATCAGGATTAAATACTTTTAGAATATGTTTTTTTCTATGACATCTGAAACCCGTCACTAACACGATGTGTAAGGGTTACCCGTTTTGTTAAATCCACATGAATCATAGCTTATAAATAGAATGTAGGATCAGGTTTTCTTAGAACCTATAGCCTTCCTCTCAATTTTGGGAGATCTAGTGGTGACTTCATCATGATTTTATGATTCCTTCAATGGGAATTGATCCTTGGATTCCAGTCTTCAATCCATGGTTATATGAGGTACGTTCTACCTCATTTCTCTTGGTTATTCAAAAAATTTCTCCTATTTATTCTCTCAATTAAAAGGATCTTATTCTCTATATTTCAAATGGGTATTTTCTGGGTTATTTTTTAGTGAGGTTGCCTCACAAATTCATTGGTGGAATGAAACTTCTTGTTGGATAGGTGATTCTGATTTGGAATGTTGGAATGTTCTCTTATAAATAATGTTTATTCCTTTGAGGAAGGGAATTTAATGTCCTAATATTCTATTTATGTGAAATAATAAACTAATCATGGTTTATTACATTATATTTAAATAGAAATATCGTATTAATATATTGATCCAGATAAAATAAATTAGATATTGAACCCATGTTAATGTTTTTTCGTTACACCATTATGACGTATTGCCTCTTGATTTTCTATAGAGTGTGAAATATATTCTATGACTTTTTATCATGTTATTTTTTTTGAGTAGCATGTAAAAATTGATAAAAAATTTAGAGATATTATTTATTGATAATTAATTATATGATGAATAATTAAAGGGGATACATGGTTACAATCAGGTGTTTGTTGTAATTTTATGATATCAATTTGATATGAGTATACATGTTTAATTAAATGTGATAATCCATGTGAGTAATAGAATTGATAATAATGTGAAGTTTGTAAATTCTTGAGGTTGATAATGGTTTAAAAGTATTTTTAAATTAGAATGATAATTCTAAAAAATTTATGAAACTCAAATAAATTTTAGAGAGCATTTATATATTTTGATAGATTTTGATAGCATGATACCCTAAGATTCCCATAGTTATAACCTATTAATAATGAATCAGTTGATTAAATATGGAATGAAAATTGAATATGTGATAAATATATACTATATGGTATGTGTTTCCCATCTTTATGAAAAGGTGGAGTGCCTTGAGTTTTGATCTGTGATAGATCATTTAAGTGTGAAGGCTCGATATCTTGGTTTTAGGTCCTAGATTTCCCTATTAGATATGATTTTTTCCATTTTTTTCTTTCTTGATGTACTTTGGATGTGAGCTTCACTATGTGTGATTTGATATTGCATGGGGAGTCCCATATGTTTTATGAGGCTAGGATTGCTAATATTTGGATGGATAATGATATATGTGGGTAAGGGGGCCTAAATGACATGGTGAAACGTGACACATGTGATGTTAAGGTGAATCAGAATATGAATGCGGGTATAAGGGATGGAACCAAAGATGATGGAACTTTTTGATGCTATCCTTACACATTCATGTGCTTTTGAGAGTTGGGTCATTCACCTATGAATCTATTTGGTGTCTGATGGTCGGGTTTTTTGTTTTATTTGTCATTTCATTCCCCAATTCTTGAGATAAATGGGTGTGCATGGATGCATTTATCTTCTTGGGGGTATCATAGGATGGTTTTCCTAGAGTACATGGTTTATGGAATGATGATAACAATGAATAAATAATTCGTAACCCATAGGATTGGTGATAAAGGAATAAAAGTTCTGAATTTATGTTATTCTTGATAAACAATGGGCTTGCCATGGATTATGCCTCGATGACATGTACTAGACAATGATGTTTAATGTAATGTTATGTGGAATAATGAAAAAGGATTATTAATGTCTAAAGAATTAATTTATGGAAGTAACTAAAAAAATGAAATAAGTAATTAATTTATCTCTTTAAATTCTTGGGTGCTTATAGAATATCTTATCTTATTAGCGGAGGTCGGGAGTGAAAGAGATTGTAGCTACAGTTGATTATGAAACTATGTTATACCCATACTGTGGTTGTGAGCGATATTATATCATATTTATTTTATGATTTAATACACTATCCCACCCATATCAATTTGGTGGAATGAAAACTTTTGGACTCTGGGAGAGTGTTTTTTCTAACAAATTAGTTAGAGGTTGGATGGATTCCTACCACCTATAGCCTCACACTCTTCTCTTTGTAGTTTATTATTCTAGTAGTAATGACGATTAGTTTTCCAATAAATGTTTCAATAGGTATGTGATGAATTTTTGATATTTAACATGAAATTATTACTATATATAGTACAAAATGGATTTTTATAGGTATGAAATGTGTAGGTTATAATGCACTAAAGTACTATCTATATGTATTGAATATATTGTCTTCAGGTGTAATACCTAATGTATGAAAAATATCATATAGGCTATGGTGTCAATAGGAATATAATTGGTTAATTTATATGGATATATTATATGGGATGATGTGATTCATGTGATGCATGTGGTTCATGTTTTGATATCATTCATATGAGTCTTTAAGCTGGCGAATTTTGGAGATAGATGGATTATGACATGTGATAACATGGATGAGTAGAAAACTAGTGGGGAATTGGAAGACAAGTTCCCATGATATATCATTTTTATGTTATATTCTCTATTTTATGTGGTGCATGGTGCGAGTTATCCACAATGATATTGGGAACCTAGTATATCTCGTTAGGTGATGAGTTAGTTTCAATATTCTTGATTTTGCTTTAGAAAGATTTATTTATATTTTTCATGAGATGATCTAGAAAGGAGCCTAATTAATATATTACCTTGATCACCATATATATATATATAATATAATTTTCAGGTCATCTAAAGAAAGATGGATATCGAGATGGATATTACTAGCTCATGTGTTTGCCGGATCTGTTTGGTCTTAATGGATTATTTTGTCTTTAACTTATTGGTTCTAGTAGTTTTCCTTTAAATTGTATTAGAAATGTTGTATATTTCATGTTTTAACTTGGGATTTATTTTTCTATACCAGACTAATAAGGTATTGGTTGGTTTATTCATCATATAAATATCATTTTAATTTTCTCATAGAGGGTAATGCCTCCCATTTTATTTTTAATTATACCATCGGTTCTATTCGCCAACATGAGGCCTACAGGAGGTGGTACATGGATAGTCACTATCTATCTCCCCTCATTGCAGTGCCTTTTTTGGGATGGTTCATGACAATGTGGTATTAATAATTTAGCTTGATGGATAGGACGGATTTTGTAAATATGAATAGGTGAGATTTATTGGGATGGAAGAGAAATGGTGTTTTCTATGTTTATTCGGCGATGAAAACACAAGATACTAGCCTATAAACGGTTATTAAGGGTCCCCTTTTATATGACGCATTAAATATTCAGTATTCATAGCTTACTAAATTAATTGATACTAGTTTCTAGGTAGATACCTAGGTAAGGTTTATGTATTATTATTCTTTTTTGATGTGTTTAGAATGGGTAGACCTTTGGATAGGTTAAAACCATTAAAAGAAAATAAAATAATTAATTAATTAATGTTAATTATTCCATATTTTAGCTTTCGGAGTCCAATTGCCCTTTATTTTTTAATCATGGATCTATGTCAACGTACACGTTAGGTTTATGCTAAAGATGTTCTATACGATGTTCTGAAATATCACCATACTGTAGAGGTCAAGGATAATGAAACATGGAGGATGAAACTCGAAGAGTTTCAGTGCTAGATACTATAGAAGTATGAGGGCTCCATTTTAGATATAGAAACATAATATTTGTAATAGGATGTTCATATAGTAGTTGGTTTGATTTGTTCTCTGAAGGGGCACTGGGTTTCTATGTCTATGATGATGTTTCATGGATAAGTTTATATATGGTGGCTATTATTCTTTGAGGATTGAGAAGAGTTGGAAGTATCATGAGAGATGTTCTTATATGACTATTGAGTAGATATAATTTTTTATAATGTGAAGGAAGTAATTTTCCTAGGTCTTGTTACCCTTTAATAGAGGAGTTTGGGCATGCTAAAGTAATAGGTGTATTTTAGTATCCTTTCATGATATGGTTTAGAATGATTTCTAGATGAGGAGTCCAATTCAAGAAATGTAGATTTGGACTTAAATTAGAGATGTGGTGCTATTTCACCCTGTTAATGATGAATATTTATCTTGAGGTGCTAGCAATACAAGAGGATATTGATATGATAATTTCCATAACCAGATAATTATGAGAGGGGGGTCATCACGATTTCTCATGATGTAGATATGTGGTCTGTGGTTCCCATTTGGGAGTATATAAGATATTTCAGTCAACTAAGGGTAGATCCCCTCACAAATCATCTCAGTTTTCTAGGGTGGTGGCTCTCATACATATTACAAGGGATTATATTCATGTTTTCTTATAGAGGTTGACTTCATTATTGGAATGATTGACAATACTTTTTTAGTATCTAGTGTGAGCCAGATGTTTAATATTAGGATCCCCTATTGAGGTTGTTTCATTTGAGGTAGTAATATGGGGGTGTTTTTGTTTGGGTGTAATATTGGGGATATGGTCATGGAAGTATAAATCCCCAAGATTCTCTTCTTCATTATATGGAAGATTGAATCAATGGAGGTTGTTATAATTAGGATCAGTTAGGTTGTGGGTAAGGTTATGGTTAGCTTCACACATTAGTGTTTCAAAATTTTAGTGAGCGAGAAATCATCTGAGGCACCCTTTTCTTAGTTTCTATGTTCATACAGGATTTTTATGATTCAATAGACAAAAAATAATTTTTATCATCTGCCCTTGTACATTCATTGAGACTTGAGTTAGAGAGGCTTCTAGTTCTATTATAATTGACTATAATAGTTGGAGGATGAGCTGAATTGTATGAGTTATGTAGAGACTATGAGGTAGTGTCAGGGAAGAACCACACATTCTGATATTTCCTATTATTATGGATACATACATATTACATCATCCTTGAGATGGATTAGTTTTATTCAGTACAGGATATCAAGAACTTATTCAAGATAGATGTTTTGTTTTATGATATGGATAGAGAGTTATTGTGGTCTTCCCCAATTAGAAGAATTCAAATTATTTACTCCATTGAATACGAGACATTATAACAATCATAACATTCCTTTGAATCGGATATAAAATAGCTTCGAACTGATCTTCACTTCCATCAATACCATTGCGTAAATCTTAGATAATATCCCATAATTAAAACTCTATAATTGGATAGACAAACATAGGGTTATTTCACATTATGAAAAAAAATCCAGATGTGTGGTTGGATAACATACGGTTGATCAAAAATGTAGGATTGATATATAATATGTTTTTCTCCTCAAATGTATGGTTCTTCATAAATGTAGGATTTCGTAGCCACACTTTCCTCACAGTGTAGGGTTCGTGATCCATATTTGTTGTTTACAATGTAGGATTGTTGAAGAATACATTAATCTTACTAATGTAAGGTGTGAATAGTGTTTCTAAAATACATTTAAACACATCCAAAATACTTCCAATTAATATCCCTAGTAGATTAGTGAATTGAATATAATTCCGTAATAAATATTCTGATGAATTATAATTTCAAAAAATTCACTTAAATTTAAATTCATAAGTAACATAAATGTAGGCATTTTTGAACATAAAAATAAATAATAGATTAATGAAATTCATGAATCATGTCATGATCAACAGTCTTCCCCTTTGTGATGATCACAAAACCCATATCAAAATACTTTTAATTTAAAAATATGTTTTGGAAAAATGTAAACAATGTTTCTCTCCAATTTTCTATTTATAGTACATTTATTATATAATTCTCATAATTTAAACCTCTACCCATTCATTATTTACATAAATTTCCATAGAAAATATTTCTATAATTTAAATTATCAAATCTCCTCCCCAATGTTATGTATACTCTCATGTTAACATGATGATAACATTAAAACTGTAAACGTTCCCCCTATTTATGACATCAAAAATATACGAGTAATAAAATTTACTTTTCCTAAATTCACGACTTCTAAAAAAAATTAGGAGATTAATTAAATATTTAAATGATAATTTTCTTTAAAATCTCTACTATTCATAGAATATAATATATTTAATGAAATAAAACTAAATTTTTTCCCATGAAATATCTTAAAAGTAAAACTATATTAATAATAATTATTACTATTATCAAAATTATTATTTTACATTAATTTATTTTTTTATGAGATAATTAAATATTAATTTCATTATTACTTAATATTTCTAATAAAATATAAAATAAATTACGAAACAACAAAGAGCACAATTTCTATATTAAAAACAATATACATAACAGAAAATAATAATAAGGGGTTTGAAAGGAGTATATTGTTTGTATTAACTTTTAAAACATCAAAATATTTCAGATAAAGAAGATAAAACTATTGGCAATTAATATAATCTATTTTGACCATTTTTGGTTTTTTATATGAAGAAGACGAACACTGTTCATGTAGAAACAACATCAACTTATCAAGATCTAACTTGGAAAAAATTAATCTTTTGAGAAAATTCATTTAAATTAGTATTTCTATCATGAAAATTATAATTTATTATTTTTATATTGAAATATATTTCATATTATGGTATTCATTTTGTAATCATTTAAAAAACATTCTTGATTTAAGTCCTTTCTATATTTGAATATACAAAATTCTAGACACATACAAATCGTCATGCAGCTTTGTCACGACCCGTCCTCGGGGCCTGGGCCGTGACTACCCCAAGCCCGCCTTCCATAGGCCAGGGGCTGGCGACTAGAACCAAGGCGTAAATCCCGGTAAAGGGAAGCCATTGCCTTTGTAATGTAAAAAAGCACCACAGAGTAAGCAAGAGGAAAAAGTAAACACTATGTAAAAACTGGTACAACAGTAAGTGCAGAAAAGTAAGTGGGCCAGAATACAAACCCAAACTGAAAGTAAAGTACAACTCGAAAGGGAAAACAACAACTGAAAAGTAAAGCCACAACGTCGATCCGTCCATCGGAAGTCCCACCTGAATGGTGGGTACAGATAGGCTCCACAACTCCTCGGTCCAGCCGTCCGCTCGGAGTAC
This sequence comes from Viscum album, assembly GCA_963277665.1. NCBI lineage: Eukaryota > Viridiplantae > Streptophyta > Magnoliopsida > Santalales > Viscaceae > Viscum > Viscum album. Next base: position 47,993,395 of record OY728162.1, read on the forward strand.
ACCCCGCCCAGTGGTCCACCTCCAGGTATCGACCTGCTCCGCAAACCTCGACCACGATCAGCGATGTCAGTCGTCTACAACCAACACAACGTAGTGCAGGCATAGCCCTTGCAGGGGTGAGTATAAGCTACTCAGTAGGGACGCCGAGACCCCCGATGGTCTCCCAGAATCCACAAAGGATAACCCACAAAGAAAAGATACAATCACTAAGTAACATCCAACACTACTTAGGTATATGCCCATACATATACCTAAGTTATCAATCCCAGATCAGCTCCAACATCCGAGCCCAAGTGAAACCTAGTCCACACAGGATAAACATACCCAGTCCACAAAGGAAATCACATCTTAGTCCACACAGGAAAGCACAACTCAGTCTACACAGGAAATCCCAACCCAATCATCTTGATGATAAGGCTTGAAAGTCAAGACTCAGCTCACATAGGAATACATCATTGAAAAACTGAAAGAGATGATCAGATATAGATACTGAATAATCTAAGATGGGACTGACATAGGATACAAGACCAGCAGTCTTCATTAATTCATCTATGCTAGGACCCACATAGGATACATGACTAGCACTGAATCATCTAAGCTGGGACCCACATAGGATACAAGACCAGCAGTATTCATGGATTATTCTATGCTAGGATCAACATAGGATACAGGACCAGCACTAAATCATCTAAGTTAGGACCCACGTAGGATTCAAGACCAACAGTCTTCATTGTTTCATCTATGCTGGGACCCACATAGGATACAAGACCATCACTGCATCATCTAAGCTGGAACCCACATAGGATACAAGGCCAGTAGACTTCATGGATTCATCTATGCTGGGACCCACATAGGATACAAGACCACCACTGAATCATCTAATCTGGGACCCACATAGGATACAAGACCAGCAGTCTTCATTGATTCATCTATGCTAGGACCCACATAGGATACATGACCAACACTGAATCATCTAAGCTGGGACCCACATAGGATACAAGACTAGCAGTCCTCAATGATTCATCTATGTTGGGACACACATATGATACAAGACCAGCACTGAATCATCTAAGATGGGACCCACATAGGATACAAGACCAGAAGTCTTCATTGATTCACCTATGCTGGGACCCACATAGGATACAAGACCAGCACTGAATCATATATTGTGGGACCCACATAGGATACAAGACCAGCATTCTTCACTGATTCATCTATGCTGGGACCCACATATGATACAAGACCAGCAGTCTTAAGTGATTCATCTATGCTGGGACCCACATAGGATTCAAGACCAGCACTAAATCATCTAAGCAGGGACCCACATAGGATACAAGACCAGCAGTCTTCATCGTCGCAAACGCTGCCAGCTCTAGGGTTCCTGCACACAGCAAGCTCGTTCGGGAGGGTCCGCTCCACGAGCCGAGGGGATGATACATCAACTTCAATGAAGTCCGAAGATGTTGTTTCCAAACGTTCCGTATCGTTAACAGGAACTCAACGCAACAGACGACAAGTCAATCGGACGCCTGGTCTGGATGTTATTGTCCTTTTCGTTCCAGGGGCCGGGTTGGTTTTTAAGTCGAAACCAACCTGACCGTACTACAACTGCGTCCAAACCTCGAGCAGAGTAAGCCAAAAGATCCATCTCACTTAGAGGAATTAAACAAAGTCGACGACACATCAATCGGACGTCCGGAGCTCATGTTATGAGCGTTTCCGCTCCGAGGGCCCAATTGGTTTCGTGGACGAACAAACCCGGCCGAACCCAAAGTATTCCAAAACCTTGAGTGTAATATACCGGAACAACCGTCTCGATACAAGGATCACATCGCCGCTAACGGTACATCAAACGGAGGTCCGTATCCCATGATATGGGAGAAAAACCAAAAGAGTCCGCAAACGGGAGTTCTAGGCCCGGACCGACCCGGTTTGGTGCAACCCGGCCCGTCCAGAGCGGCCCGGCCTGGCCTGGGTGTGACCCGGACCGGCGGGTCGGCTCGGCGAGGCTCGGCCCCGCTGAGCGGCCGAGCGATGGAACTGCGGCCCCCGCGCGGGGGCCGCTCTGCAGCACCCAGACGCGGCATGCCGGCCGCGTCCCACCTCCCGGTTCCGCGGAACCGCCTCACTGCGGCGGCTTCAGCCGCGGCGGGTTTTGCCGGCAGAGCGCTGGGTGCCGCCGCCGCCTGGCGGCCGGCCGCTATCGGCCGTCACCTCCGGCCGCCGGCATGGCGCACCGGCATGGGATTATGCGGACCACCGGACGCGCTCCGGTGGTCCGTTTTACGTGCGGTCTTTTCCAGTGGTCCTCACCTGACCCGAACTTCAATAAAAGGCCCTCAAATTTCCCTTGCGGCCCCGTTTGTCGTTGTCCGCCGTTCCGCACACTAAGAACGAGAAAGCATGTTGTGGGGCAGACTTGTTCGTTTGTCCGCACCCACCACGTTAGCGGTTTGAAACAACACCATAATATTTCTCATCAATTTGATAAACCCCGAACCACAATAAAAATCCACGGACCAACTAGTTAATTAGTTGTTCCGCGTTCATGCCTTGAAGGGAAACAAACATTGAGTATTATCATTTTCAAAACAACCCCTACCTCACCATAGTCATCGAGCGAGCATTCTACGCGGAATTGATCGTCGCGGTAGGAGAGGATCGTCGCGTCGCGGAAGGGCATCGCGTCGTCGCGGTATACGACGTTGTGTCGACGAACTCCGAGGAGTAATGAAAACACACAGATTTAATTTACACGAATTAAATCCATGTCAAGTATAAAATCCACAATGGAATGTAAAAGATTCATAAACTCCTACCTCAAACGGATGTTAGAAGATTTGATGCGGAAGAAGGAACGTCACAGAAGAACATCGTAGGAGGAGAATCGTTGGAGTCGCGGAACACGGCGTCGCCTCGTCGATCTCCGAGGGTTCGGTGTTCTTAGTCGCCTTTCGTCGAAGGCCGGAGTTCTTCGCGTTCTTCGCATTCTTCGTGTTCTTTGCGAAGGAGAATGAAGTACATCAGGTTTCTGTCAAATCCTCTCAACGAACAACACTCAAGAAGAAAAGTGTTGGTCTTATTTTATTACATGCCAACAAACGAAAAACAACTAAGTAACGACCCATTAATTCATAGAATTAATTCAATGAATAAACCGCCCAATTAATAGGAGATTTTAATTGTTTAAGGAAACGCCCCAGTTGACTTTCATTTAATAGGGGTTTTCGTGGGTGCGTTACTTAGCGGAGAAGAAACGGTGGGGCTCGTGCGGGCCCCACCCCACAAATATCCTACCAAGAGGGTAGGATTTTTTGAATTTCACCCTATCCGCTTCAACTCATCTGAAGCAGCCTTAAGTGGATTTCAAGTGGCTTTAAGTGAAATAAAAAATAAAGTTGTCACACACTTTATTTTATTTCTTAACTTAACCCCAAAAATTTAAAAACCACACCCGAGTAAACACAACTCCGGAAGAGGCGTTTCTAAGCAAATATCGGCGCTGTGATTCCATCGGTGCCCTCGAGATTTGATTCTGAGCACCGGTTCAAAAGTTACAAAACCCGCTCGTTCGTTCACTGAACATACCCGAGCCAAACATCAGAAAATGATTCCGAGCACACCGGTCTTCGGAATCAGATGCCGTCAGAAACTTCATTCTTGTAAAATTCCAAAGAAAATTAAGAAAAAAAATTCCTTGAAATTTACGAGTCTTTAAATTACTCCCACCAGAGGGATTTACGTCCTCGTAAAGCATCACCAAAAACCTAGGGATACAAAGGCGGTACTGAGCACGCATCTGATCCTCCCACTCCAAAGTGATCTCCTGGAGGTTCTCATGCTGCCATCTGATGCAAACAAGAGGAATCGATCGTCCACGTAGGACCCGCTTCTATCGATCATCGATCTCCACTGGGTCCTCCGCAAAAGTCACCCCATCATCATAGACCCGCTCCCCATGGTCAAAGATATGCATCGGGTCATGCAGGTATCTCCTCAGCTGAGATACGTGGAAGACATCGTGCACCCGGTGCAACTGAGGTGGTAGAGCCAGGCGATAAGACACCTCGCCAATCCTGCTGAGGACCTGGAATGGTCTGATGAAGCATGGAGACGACTTTCCACCTCGGCCAAATCTTCTTAATCCACGTCAAGGTGAGACACGCAAGAAGATGTGGTCACCATCCTCGAACTCCATTGGCCTCCGCCTTCTATCAGCAGAAGACTTTTTCCGGCTCTGAGCTGTCCTCATCCGCTCATGGATGACTTGGACATTTCTGGTCCTACAAGAGCTGCTGAGATTTCTTCTTTGAAGATAAGATAAATCCGGCCTCATCCCCTGGATGAGCCATGTTCTTCGCCTAATACAGTCAATCCCAACATGGATGATACTAATCCATACCAAGGATGACGTCGTAAGGCCTCGACGCTAATACCAAGAGATCCAACCGTTACTCTTGCCTCCAAGGGTTGAGTCACACTGTCAGCATCAGTGTGTGATAACTGGGTCTCCTCTAGTAGATGTCTCACAAGTGAGGGTCAAGTCAACAGTCTAAACTGGAACCTCTTAGTAACAACACAAACGAGGACAGGAATGAAAACATCACAAAGGTATGTGTCTTTTATTATTGAAGCTCATAAAACAAAGACACTACACAACAGCAACAAGGAACTAGAAGTACAAAAGATGTATCCACTAGTTCCACTCCTGTCCATCTGCTCCCATAGCTCCATGATCAAAGGCCTCAGCTGCCTGAAGCTGAGCTCTCCCAAGTCCACTGCTCGGATGTTGCTCAAGCACCCGCCGCTACTTCTACCTCGGTGGCTCCTCCAAATCTTGCGGATAAAATGTACAAGGAGTCGGACAGTCAGGTGCCTAGTGACCCTTCCCGCGGCAGGAGTAACACTGTACGTTTCTGGCACGCCTGGCTCTGACTCCACCCCGGGTGCCCCGCACCACCGGTCCTAAAACACGAGATCGTCTAAATGCTGTTCTGGTCCTCCTGGACCACTGCATCATCTGTCTACTGCCCACAGATGACTCGGCTGCTGATCGAAAAAACACGCGGCAAAGGCAGCTGCTCCTGAACACGCTCGGGGTGTAGAGCTACTGGCACAAACTCCACCCTGAAGAAGGTCTTGAAGTCTTCCAATGCGAAGGTCATCCGGTCACAAAAACTGGAACAAGTGGCTCCACCACCTGCCTACTGCTGCCTGAAGAAGGCTGGCAGCAATGATCACCATGAAGTCTGCAGGCGTCCCTACTAACTTGAAGACTCTCACCAAAACCTCCAGCCAAACCTCAGCCGCCTGTGTGTCCGTCTCTCCCTAGAACCTGGGTGGTCGCTGGCGCTAGAACTCATGCAGTGAATTAAGGCGATGTGCATCGTCAGCGGCTGGAAGCATCGGTGGCTCGCCGGGTAAAGGTACCACCGGTGCCTCAGATGTTAAAGGGCACTGCACCGAGGCCTTGTCACTCGGCGGGATGTCATCACACTCAACTCTTGAAACCCTAGCTGGAAGCCATCGTGGGGCCATCCTGAAAAGAAACATGTGTGCCACGGTCAGAATAGTATACCTGGTGAGATGATATAAAGTAATCATAATGAAAACTTGTAACACACATGCAATCAATGTTTTCGTGCATTAAATAGGAAATCAGAAGTCAGGGTCCTGGTGTACGGATACGTCGGCCGCCGCACCAACACTGGGCTCTCTGGACTGATAACAAAACTCAATACGCTTAACACTATTGCTTCACATAAAAGAAAGATCAAAGTCTGCGGTAAAACCAAACTCCTTTGATACCAATTAGTCACGACCCGTCCTCGGGGCCCGGGCCTTGACTACCCCAAGCCCGCTTTCCATAGGCCATGGGCTAGCGAATCGCACCAAGGTGTAAATCCTGGTAAATGGAAGGCATTGCCTTTGTAAAGTAAATAAGCACCACAGAGCAAGCAAGTGGAAAAAGTAAACACTAAGTAAAAACTAGTACAACAGTAATTGCGGAAAAGTAAGTGGGCCAGAATACAAACCCAAACTGAAAGTAAAGTACAACTCGAAAGGGAAAATAGTAACTGAAAAGAAAAGCCGCAATGTTGAGCTTTCCACTGGAAGTCCCACATGAAGGGTGGGTACAGATAGCCTCCATAGCTCCTCAGTCCAGCCGTCCGCTCCGAGTACACCCCGCCCAGTGGTCCACCTCCAGGTACCGCCCTGCTCCGCAAACCTCGACCACGATCAGCGTTGTCTGTCGTCTGCAACCAACACAACGTTGTGCGGGCATAGCTCATGATGGGGTGAGTATAAGCTACTCAGTAGGGACACCGAGACCCCCGAAGGTCTCCCAGAATCCAAAAAGCATAACCCACAAAGGAAAGATACAATCACGAAGTAACATCCAACACTACATAGGTACATGCGCATACATATACCTAAGTTATCAATCCCAGATCAGCTTCAACATCTGAGCCCAAGTGCAACCTAGTCCACACAGGAAAAACATACCCAGTCCACAAAGGAAAGCACAACATAGTCCACATAGGATAGCACAACTTAGTCCACATAGGAAAGTACATCCCAATCATATCAATGATAAGGGTTGAAAGTCAAGACTCAGCTCACACAGGAATACATCATCGAAAAAGTGAAAGAGATGATCAGTTATAGATACTGAATCATCTAAGATGGGACCCACATAGGATACAAGACCAGAAGTCTTCATTGATTCATCTATGTTGGGACCCACATAGGATACAAGACCAGCACTGAATCATCTAAGTTGGGACCCACATAGGATACAAGACCAGTAGTCTTCATTGATTCATCTATGATGGGACCCACATAGGATACAAGACCAGAAGTCTTTATTGATTCATCTATGTTGGGACCCACATAGGATACAAGACCAGCACTGAATCATCTATGTTGGGACCCACATAGGATACAAGACTAGTCGTCTTCATTGATTCATCTATACTGGGATCCACATAGGATACAAGACCAGCACAGGATCATCTAAGATGGGACCCACATAGGATACAAGACCAGCCGTCTTCATTGATTTGTCTATGATTGGACCCACATAGGATACAAGACCATAACTGAATCATCTATGCTGGGACCCACATAGGATACAAGACCAGCAGTCTTCATCGTCGCAAACGCAACCAGCTCTAAGATTCCCGCACACAGCAAGCTCGTTCGGGAGGGTCCGCTCCACGAGCCGAGGGGCTGATACATCAACTGACACGAAGTCCGAAATTTTTGTATCCAAAAGTTCCGTATCGTTAACAGGAACTCAACGCAACAGACGGCGCGTCAATCGGACGCCAGGTCTGGAAGTTATTGGCTTTTTAATTCCAGGGGCCCGGTTGTTTTTTAAGTCAAAACCAACCTAACCATTCTCCAACTGCGCCCAAATCTCGAGCGGATTAAGCCAAAAGATCCGTCTCACTTAGAGGAATTCAACAAAGTTGACGGCACGCCAATCAGACGTCCGGAGCTCAAGTTATGAGCGTTTCAGTTCCGAGGGCCCGGTTGGTTTCGTGGACGAACCAACCCGGCCGAACCCATAGTATTCCGAAACCTTGAGTGTAATATACCGAAACAACTGTCTCGATCCAAGGATCACATTACCACTAACGGTACATAAAACGGAGGTCCGTATCCCACGATATGGGTGAAAAACCAAAAGAGTCCGAAAACAGGGGGTCTGGGCCCAGACCGACCCGGCCCGACCACCCATAGGGTGGCCCGAACGGGGTCGACCCGACCCGGTTTGGTGCGACCCGGCCCAGACGGGGCGGCCTGGCCCGGCCTGGGCGCGACCCGGCCCGGCGGGTCGGCTCGGCTAGGCTCGGCCCGACCGAGCGGCCGAGCGAAGGAACCGCGACCCCCGCGCGGGGGCGTTCTGCAGCACCCAGACGCGGCATGTCGGCCGCGTCCCGCCTCCCAGTCTCGCGCGGCCGCGGCTTCAGCCGCGGCGGGTTTTGCTGGCGGTGCGCCGGTGTGGGATTCCGCGGACCACCTGATGCGCTCTGGTGGTCCGTTTTACGTGCGGTCTTCGCCAGTGGTCCTCCCGGGACCCGACCTTCACTGCAAGGCCCTCAAATCGCCCTTGCGGCCCTGTTTTTCATCGTCCGCTATTCCACACACTAAGAACGAGAAAGAATACGGTAGGTCGGACTTGTTCGTTGGTCCGCACCCACCGCGTTAGCGGTTTGAAACAACACCATAATATTTCCCATCAATTTGATAAACACCGAACCGTAATAATAATCCACTGAACAACTTGTTAATTAGTTGGTCCGCGTTCATGCCTTGAATGGAAACAATCATGGAGTATTATCATTTTCAAAACAACACCAACCTTGCCATAGTCATCGAGCGAGCGTTCTGCACGGAATTGATCGACGTGGTAGGAGAGGATCGTCGCGTTGCGGAAGGGCATCGCGTCCTCGCGGTATAAGTCGTTGCGTTGACGAACTCCGAGGAGTAAAGAAAACACACGGATTAATTTACATGAAATAAATCCATGTCAAGTATAAAATCCACAAAGGAATTTAAAAGATTCATAAACTCCTACCTCAAACGGATGTTCGATGATTTGTCGCGGAAGAAGGAACGTCGCAGAAGAACGTCGCAGGAGGAGAATCGTTGGCGTCACGGAACACGACGTCGCGTCGTCGATCTCCGAGGGTTCGATGTTCTTCGTCACCTTTCGTCGAAGGCCAAAGTTCTTCGCGTTCTTCGCGTTCTTCGCGTTCATTGTGAAGGAGAATGAAGGAATTAAGGTTTCTGTCAAATCCTCTCAACGAACTTCACTCAAGAAGAAAAGTGTTGGTCTTATTTTATTACATGCCAACAAATGAAAAACAACTATGTAACGACCCATTAATTTATAGAATTAATTCAATGAATAAACCGCCCAATTAATAGGAGCTTTTAATTGCTTAAGGAAACGCCCCAGTTGACTTTCATTTAATTGGGGTTTTCGCGGGTGGGTTACTTAGCAGAAAAGAAATGGGGGGGCTCGTGCGGGCCCCACCCCACAAATATCCTATCAAGAGGGTAGGATATTTTGAATTTCACCCTATCCACTTCAACTCATCATAAGAAAAATTAAGTGGCTTTCAAGTGGCTTTAAGTGAAATAAAAAATAAAGTTGTCACACACAATATTTTATTTCTCAACTTAACCCCAAATATTGAAAAACCACACCCGAGCAAACGCAACTCCAGAAGAGGCGTTTCTATGAAAATATCGGCACTGTGATTCCATCGGTGCCCTCAGAATTTGATTCCGAGCCCCGGTTCAAAAGTTAGAAAAACCTGCTCGTTCGTTCACTGAACGTACCCGATCCAAACTTCGGAAAATGATTCCGGGCACACCGGGCCTCAGAATCAGGTGCTGTCAGAAACAACGTTCTTGTAAAATTCCAAATAAAATTAAGAAAAGATTTTCTTTGAAATTTACTGGTCTTTACAAGATTTATTTGTTCATTATTCAAATTGTTAAATTTTAATAGAAGCCTTTCATAGGAAATTTGAGTTGGTAATTAAAATTATTCATTATTTTTAACATATTTATTTCAATCTAAATAATTTTCAAATGAATATTCAACATTTGAAACTAATTATTCTTTTAAAATATCAAATGTATCACCCTTATTCCTTTTATGAGAATGATTTTCTTCTAAAGATTAAGAACATGATCACCTCATATTGTTTTGTATAGTTTTCAAAAATCTTTTGAACAAGATATTTCAAATAAAAAGATGTATAAATACATGTTTTATGAATAAATGATTATTTATGTTCTGACACAATGATGACAATATTTTGGATTCTTTTTTCAAAAATAATAAATAATCGTTATAGATTTTGACTTTTTAAAAGACATGTTATGTATGAATTTTTTTTTATTACATAAAAAATATTTGTTATTAAATACTAAATAAATATTTTAATATGATTAAAGATACATAATATAATATTTAAATAATAATTATAGTATTTGTCTAACAGTAAAATAGTGATTAAATTTATTTTTATTTTTTTAAAATTATTTATTCAATCAAAATAGACTAAGATATAATTCAAATAATAATGAGGAGTTTTCATCAAACTGTAAAAGATTTATCTCTTTGTCTTAATATAAAACAATTAATGAAAAAAGTCATATAGATATACAAATGAGATACATCCTAAATCAATGATTTTATTATTGAGGATCTCTTATAAGGAACTACTTCAGGTTTTTTCAATCCTTTTGTAGAGAGTTTCATATATTAATCGATCGACCACTTAAAATATTAAAAAAAATTATTTGTACTGTAAAATTAAAAAAATAGAATAAAATTAATATTCGTTACCCATATTCTTTTGGGTCATATAGTGTTAGAAATTAAATTCTAAAGTAAAAATACTTTTTTATTTTTTAGAAGGAATTCTACATTTTTCCTTAACTAATTCTTTTGAGTAAAAATTATAATGACCTGAAAGTTTGATTAATATTTTTTTATGAAAATATGTTGTTCAATATTTCATAATTAATAAATGTATGTAAGTATAACTGAAATTTAACCATTGAGTATTTACTATTATATGACCATTGGTTAATATAACTATTGGAAACAATACAAATTTTTAATGTTATAATTATTGTTTATAAATATATATGATAATGGATAAATAATGTAGAAAGATAAGTTGATGGACTCAACCAGTATAATAATGACATAAAAAGACCATTAATTAGATCATGGGAATAAAGTAGCGTCACTAAGATTTTATTTCAACCAAGACAATGTTGAGCTTCAACATGTTATGATTGAACAAAATCACCTACGGGAGAAGTTCAAGTGAATAGATATTACCACTAAGAAAATGATGTCTAAGACACCCCAGGATTCTATCACCATGGATCACCTTACTATTAGGTCATATGTCAGTTTTATGAAAGGATATATAACTAGGCCTTAGTTTCTTTGTGTAATCCATTTCTATAAATAAAATTGTTATTAAGGTAAAATAAACATCAATTTTTAATTGCAAATGTCAAAATTAAATTAGGATGAATTTTGTGTATTTTTATAAGAAGGATCATATTATTGACGAAAATTGAAAGAGGAGTATTTTTTAAATATTTTTTATACTTTAAATAATTGATAATTTGATAGGATTTCCGAAAAACTGACATATATACATCTGATCAGTGAGAAATTTAGAGTCCGATAAGATCAACTTAATTTTATCTTAATATTAAGATATGAATACTAATATTACCATTATAAATAATTATTTGACAAATATAATATTAACCTCAATTATGGAAGTTAAAATATAATTTGGGAATATTGAATGGAAATTTGATACAATATTACAAGTAAATAACTATTTTAGAAATTAATTTGTTAATTATTAATACATTTTCATGTAAATAGCGATTTTAATTAAAACTTGTGTTTGACATATTTATAAAATTACTTTCATAAAATAGTTTTTATTTTTTATTCATTATATTGATCTTAGGTTTGGCTGATTTTTTTTATAATTTTTTTTTCAATGAATAGTAAAAATACAGTTTCTGAGTTTTCAGTGTGTTTTCTAACATAATAATGATGTAATATTTAATTTTATGATTTGGTTGACTCATGCGATTTAAAATATGTCATGAGGATTACCAAATCAAAAAAACAATGGTAAAATACAACGTACAGGCCCAAGCAAAAATATATGGGAAAACCCATTGTTTTGAAAATACGATTGATGAGGAGTCCTCAAAAATTAAAAAAACATCAACAATTTTACTATAAATACCAAGACTTTCCTTCATTTACCATCACTAAAAATTCTTCATCAACGAATTTTTTCTCGTTATACCTGGCAATTAGTTCTCCCATGATGTCATCAATCACTTGTGTCCATGATCTAATTGTTTTAGAAGTAACTCTTCAAGGTATGGGAATTTTCAACTTCTCTTTTCCATTCAAGTTTTTTTATGTCGTATGGAATTAAAATTTTCATTTCATGCTCTTATTTTCATTATATTCTATGAATATACTATATTATTATTATTTTTTGATTTTTTGGTCTCATTTCCATTAATTTTAAATGATTTTTAAAATAATGTTGCATAGTCGTTATGATGCAAAATTTTCGTCTCAAAATATCTCTCTTTTTACAGAAGAAATTCAATTAATTTTTTTATGTTAATACCTTAAACTATTTCCTATATAGGGGTTTTCATAAATAAATAAAAATTATATATTTTATTCATTATTTAAAATATATAGAACCCTCATTCTCTTTCTGTGGTCTATAAATGACATGATGATCATGTTTTTAAGAACTTTTTTAAAATTCATGATTTCTATATGAAACCCATTTATATTAATCTATTTGGGTTATTTATTAAATGTTTAATTATGATATATGTCGATCAAATGAAAATAGAAACATATTAAGGGTGTTCACCGATATTACTCTAATGCATTTGGTAATTAAATTAATCTCTAGAGATAACATGTTTTACGTTACCGTTGTGAATATCCTTGGTAATTTTTATGACGCCTTGGGGATGGACCTTGGTGATATGCTTATAAATGTCCAAATGAAATGATATAACCACATTTTCAAGACATGATTCAATTTCTTATTATCCTGATATTCATCATCATTTCTTTATGAAAATTTTTATGTTCTTATTGATATTTCTCAAGTTAACATGTAAACTATTTCATTTGTTTTCCCTTACTAGGGATTATTCCCACCAATTCCTTCGATATATGTCCCCTGGTTATTAGATGATGTTATTTTACTTAAGAGGAATTTTTCAAGTATCCATTCAGGTGGATTAAAAAATTTTATATTTTTTCATATATTAAGTACCCAATTTCCAAGACATGAGACATTAAAGATCATATGTTTGTAAAATGTCATGTAATGTTACTTAATAAAATGGAGTGATTCCATAGTTGGTATCAAAGTATATTTTAGTTATTTTTAGAAATTAAGATATGGAAACATTAGAAAAAAACATATAAAAAATTATAAATGTATGAAAACTTCATGGTATTTTGGTTCAATATTAATTAAGTTGTTTCTGATAAAATATATCCCTATTTCGATACGAACAAGTGGATGTGGCTTTGGCACAAATGTATTTAGGAGTAAAACCCAAAAACAACGCATTGATCTATACTCAAATGGTAGACGTTGCATGACAACGAGCCTTGCTGAAATCCTAGTTTGACACTCTTGGGAGATATGTTTGGTTTATCACATGATTTTTACAAATCATTATGAAAAATTAATAGAGAAACATAATTGTTTTTAATGAAATACGGTTACGAATGATGTTTTATGAATTAATAATCATTTACGGTTAAACTATTCACAAATGAAATAATTTTCACACTAATGTTTTATTCATCTAGAAAATAGAGGATAATCGGTGGAAACATTCAAATGTGGACTACAATAGACCATTCAATGAGGGGCCTCTGATAGAAGTTGGAATGTAAAATTTTATGAGAACGATGAATTAAATAACTCATGGTATAAGGGGTAACATGAATCAAGATGAGATACCAATTTCACCATGAAGGGAAAAATTTTATGTTGAGCCCTTTATGTTTCAGTGACCACCAATGTTCAATTGATCTACTAAACCATTGATTTATGAATAGTGGATTATCTCTATCAAAAAATCATCTCTACAATCCACTATTTAGAACAAGAGACGCTCACCCTGGATTTTTACCACAAAGAGGTAGAAGATGATCAGTGGTGGGAGCTTATTAAAAACTTGAGGCAAAGAATGAATATTGATGATTTAGAATTTTAATAGTTCATGGTATTTTTCATTAATAATTATTTCGATCTTTTGATCAGAAAAAATGGAGAAGGAATTTCTCAAGCTGAAGAAGAAAGAGAAGAATCATTGGGATGATATGAGATGAACATTACAAGATGTTCCCATTGCACCTCAAGCATTGTCATGGATCATAATAGTGAGAGTGATAGATTTTTTAGTGGACTAAGACCTCATCTATGGATGAATATATGAAAATGAGACTATGATATTTATGAGGAGATCATGTAGAGTTATATTAAAGTCGAACTGGGGTTCGATTAGATACAATGGTCCCATACAATCAATTAAAAGAAGATATAAATGGATCCAATCTTGGGGATAAACTTTGATCCAGTATGAGGTGGAAAGCATGTGGAATTTAAAACGAGTAATAAATGTGGGAAGAAGCATTAGTGGAACTGCCTCCTGTGGAGCAAAAAGTACTACATGTGTGGAAGAAATATCCATATCACTTAGATTTGTTTTAGTTAGGTGAATCCTCAACTTCACAACACTAACAACATGGGGAGGATGGTTCATTCCCTAACTGAATTTCAATTATTCCTGTGTAGATAGCTTGGGACCATTTCCAATCAATATTTAAACCAGAGGGTAGTGGAGGGAAATTACCATCAGCAATAGAAAAGGTCAAGGAAGAAATGAAGTGACAATTCTATCATCATGTTGATTTTGAAGCTCCAAATAATGTGGTAGAAGGTACTCTTGTCGTCCTCTCAAAGCTAGATATTAGTTTTTTTTATTTTGGATCTACTCATTCTGTTATTTCCTCCATGATTGAAAATAATTTAAATTCTACCATTGATTTTCTAAAAGTATAGTTATTATTCATGACTCTTGGTGGTATTATCCAATAATTTTTAGTGTTTATAATCTATTGTATTTAGTTTATTGAGAACAATATTATCACGAATATAGTATTCATTATTATCATAGAATTCGACATTATACTAGGGATGAACTGGTTTTCAAATTACAATTTTACGATCAAATGCATAACGCAGTAAATATCAGTAGCATTGAATGGGAAACCTGAAGTTATCTTCCAAGGAGAGATTTCTTGACAATAGATTTTTCTAGAATAACATTCTATATAATTATTTATGGATTTAATCACTGATAATGATGAAATAAATGTCATTATATAAATTGAGTATGTCCCCATCATTCAAGAATACATTGATCTATTTATTAAGGAGTTAACCCATCCTCCCCCAGAAAGAGAGGTAGAGTTCTCCATTGAACTCATACCTTGATCTCATCTGATATCAATGACCCCATATATAATGGAAAATGTGGATCTGGATGAAATAAAGATACAACTCCAATATCTTTTGGAGTAGGGGTTTATCCGACCGAGTGTATCTCCTTGGGAAGTAGAAATTCCCTTTGTGAAGAAGAAGGATTATTTAATGGGGCTATGCATTGATTATAGAGAACTTAATAAAATCACAATAAATAACAAATACCCTCTTATATGAATCGATGAATTACATTACCAGCATCATTGGGATCAATTCATCTATAACATTGATCATCGATTTGGTTATCATTAATTGATGGTAATGAAAGAAGATATTCTAAAGAATGACTTCCCATCAAGATATGGGAATTAAGAGTTTGTTGGTATGCCCTTCGAATTGACTAATGCAACTGCTATTTTTATGGATTTGATTATTATATCTTTTAAATACTACCTTGATAAATTTTTGGTAGTTTTATTGCTAATACTATTATATATTCCAAAGGTTAAGAGGATAATGAAGATCATATAAGGGATATGTTGTAAACTATGAAGAAGGACGCATTAGTTAGAATGTTTGGATAGTGTGAATTTTGGTTATAAAAAGTTTTCTTTCTTGTTGAACATTTTAACCAATGAAGGATTCTCAGTTGACCCTACAAAGATAGTGGTTATAGGGGAGTATCATCATCCTAAAATAGAAATTGAGATTCATAGTTTCCTTGGAATTGTAAGATAACATATGTTGTTTACGAAATAAAATTCTTGACTTTCTAACCCATTAACCATGTTATCTCGAAAAAGGTTAATGTTCGTCTGGACAAAAAAATGTGAGTAAATTTTCCAAGTGCTAATGAAGATATTGGTTATTTCACCCATGTTAACTCTACCAACAATTAGAGAAGGATTATTTTTTTAGTTATTCATCTCAAAAAGTGAATGGGTGAATCCTCATGAAAATGACAAAGTCATTTTCTTATTCATCTCGACAGTTGAATCCTCGTGAGAAGAACTATGCTACGCATGATTTGGAGTTGAATATGGTTGTTTTAACTCTAATGATATGGAGGAACTATATTTACAAGGTGATGTGTGATATATACACATAACATCAAAGTTTGAAGTATATTTTCAAACAAAATATTTTGAACATGAGACATAATGATGGATAGAACTTCCTAATTAATATGATTGATCAATTCATTATCACCCTTGCAGAAAAAACAAAGCCACTAATGCATTATCTAGGAAAGACCCTGTTGTTATGACAATGATGAGGATTCAAGAAGAAACCATGATCAAATACCTTGTAAAACTGGACATGTGAATTATAAGGGAAGGGGCATAATAAACCCTATCACAAATTATATATCAACCGTCATTACTAGATAATATCAAGAAAGAAAAAAAAGAAGATCCTTTTTTACAAAATATGATTGAGGTTGTGAAGGATTGGAAATTTCATGTGTCCAATATTTATCAATAAGGTGCACTGAAAATATGGCAGGGCTATGTGATCCATCTATTCTGGAAATCAAGAAGGAGTTGATGGATGAATCTCAGTGCTCTAAATTCTATATACATCAATAAATAATGAAAACGTATAGGGTCATGTGTTATTATTACAGGTGGGATAATATAAAAAGGTTGATTAAGGACTACACTACAAGGTGCTTTGTATGTTAACAAGTGAAGGTAGAGCGACAACATCTTAAATGGGTGTTATAGTCACTACCTATACCAGCATAGAAGTGGGACAATATAACTATGGAATTCATCGCTAGTCCCCTAATAATTTCCAAAGTAAACAATGCAATATGGGTTATAGTGTACCGCCTCACCAAGACTTCCCATTTTATCTCTATTCGGGAATACTTCTCTCTTGATCAACATTCCAGGATTTATGTGAGTGATGTGGTAAGGATGTACATGGTACCACACTCCATAATATCTGATTATAACCCAAGGTTCGCCTAAAAATTCTGGAGATGTCTTCAACATTCTTTGGGTACTGAATTTGATTTCATTATTTCTTTTCATCGCCAAACTGATGGCTAATTTGATAGGACTATTTAGATAATAAATGGGATGCTAAGGAATTTTAAAATGGAATTTAAAGGTAAACTGGCTAAACATGATCCATTAATTGAGTTCACATACCACAACAGCTTCTGTTCGAGAATTCAAATTGAACCCTATGAAGGATTATATTGGATGTGGTGTAAACACCTTCTTTTTGGGATGGAGCTGGTGAGAGAAATCTTCCTGGGACTGATATTGTGAATGTGATGACAGAAAAGGTTCATGTCATCCAAAAAACACATTAAGGTTTCTTAGAGTCGATAGATGATCTATGCTGACAACCATCGAATGGATGTGGAGTTTGATGTTGGTGATAATTTTTTCCTTCAAATTTCTCCTCGGAAGAGAGTCATGAGGTATGGAAAGAAAGGGAAGATCTACCCTAAATACATTGGCCCATATGAAATATTTGATCACATAGGAGCAGTGGCCTATTGGATATCACGTCCTCCAAATATTTATCATGTCCATGAAGTTTCCATGTACCCCTCTTGAAAAAGTACATACATGATCCTTCACATGTACTAATTCCAGAGGTGGTACAACTGGAACACAACCTCTCTTATAATAAGTAGTTAGTGGAGATATTGGATCATAGAAACAAAGTTATATACAAAAAGACTACCCACCTTGTTAATGTGTTTTGGAGGAACAACAATTATGAAGAATCCATGTGGGAGCCCGAGGAGACTATGAGGGAGAAGTACCCACAAATTTTCTCTTCTGAGAGTATGATATGAAATTTTGTGGATGAAATTTATTAAGGGGGGGGGGGGAGAATGAAATGACCTAACATTTGAATAATATTTTGTTTCCTAAAAATTTATGGTTTACTATGTAATAATCAATAAAACTATATATGTATAATTTAAATGTAACCATCTATTTTTCACCATTATATGATTGCTGGTTAATTTGACCATTGGAAATGATAAAAAAATTATGTTATAATTCATGAATATAAATAGAAATGTAATGGATAATTAATATAGAATGAAGAGTCAATGGCCTGTAACAGTAGAATCATTCTATACAATGCACCTTTGTTGGAGCTTGGGAATGAGGTAGTATCACTGGGCATTTCTCTGGACCAAGCCCACGACGAACTTCAACATGATAAGCTTGAACAATGTCTCCTACAAGAAAAGTTCAAGTTGATAGAAATCACCACTTAGGCAAGACTGCCCGAGCTACCCCAAACTTTTAACACCATTGCACACCATACTCTTATGTCCAATGTAGGTGTTATATGGGGTTATGTAATGAGGCCTCAGTTACACTGTGTAATGTTTTTGTCAAAATAAAATTATTCTTATCATATAATAAACATCATGTTTGAATTTCAAATGTCAAAATTAATCGAGGATGAATTTTTAGAATTTTTCTATGAATATTCATATTGTTGAAATTTTTTGAAAAATTGATTATTTAAAAATATTTTTTATACATAAAATTCTTAATACAATGAAAATACTTTTGAAAAACAGACCTAAATTGTTGTGATTAGTAATAAATTTAGATTCAGATATGATTATTTTATCATTTTAGTGAATAGTAAAGTATGAATAGTAATATTACCCATATCAATAGTAATTTGACCCATATAATTGTATCCTCAATTAAATAAGTATAAATATAATTTACGCATCTTTAATGGAAATTTCATACAGTCTTAAAAATAAATAGCTTTTTTAGAAATGATTATATTAGTAGTAGTTATTTTTTGAGTAAATAGTTATTTAACATAAAAATTAAATATCTCATATTTATAAAATTATTTTCATATAATGGAGTTAACATTTGATTTTAGAGAATCTATATTAGGTGAAGGTGAAATTATGAGATTTTAATAAAATGTTTTTTTAGTGAATAGTAAAAATATAGTTTTTGAGATTTCATTCTGATTATGACATCATAATGATGTAATATATAATATAAAATTATGGTCAGATAATGTGGATTAAAATATGATATGAGGTGTCCGAGGATTCTAGTACTATGAGAAAATACAATGGGAAACCCATGTTTATTCAAATACCACTAATAAGGTGTCCTCAGAAATTAACAAAACATTCCCTCTCATTTACTGTAAAAACCAAGTCATTCCATATTTTCACTTCATTTTGAATTCATCCACCATGATTTTCTTACAGTTATACCTCCCAAGAAGTTCCCCTATGTTGTCTTTAAGTCCTCACAGTCATGATATTAGGGTTATAGAAGTTACTCTTCATGGTTAGGGAATTCTCAACATATCTTTTCCATCCACGTTTTCTTTTATGTGGTATGGCATTAAAAATTCCATAACATGTTCTTATTTATATTTTACTCAATCCTTATATTGTATTATGAGTCTTTTATGAATGGGTGACCCATTTCCCCTACCTTTATAATGTTTTCTGTAACCATGTTTCATATTTGATATGCTATAGAATTTTTGTCTCAGAATATCTCCCTTTTTATCATGAAATTATTTTATTTTATTTATGTGAATACCCAAATATAATTTATTTCTATGTGTATTCATCAAAAAATAAAAATGATATATTTTATTATGGAATTTACATATATAAAGCTCACATTCCCTTTTCTATGGGTTATAATATTCTTAATGATCGTGTTTTTAAGAACTTTTTAAAACGTCGCGATTTTGAAATGAAACCAATTTATTTTATTCTTTTTGGGTTTTTATGAAATTATAGATTATGATATATGTGTCTCAAACGAAAATAAATACATATTAAGGGGCCACCCTAATATCAATACAATGCATTAGGTAATGAAAATAATCTCTAGATATGATAAGTTTTATGATACCTTGGTGAATAACCTTGATAATTTTTATGAAACCATTGGGATGGAACATGGTGATATGCTAATGAATTAATAAATTAAATTTTGTATCCAAATATTCATTATATTATTCATGTTAATATTATCATGATATTCCTCATACCCATGCCTTTATGAAATTTTTCATGTTCTTATTGATATTGATGAAGTTCACATGTAAATTGTTTCACTTGTTTTCCCTTACAGGGCCTTCTGCTCACCCTTTCCTTTGATATATGTCCCCACGTCATGAGATATAGAAATTTTAGTTTCGATGACCTTTAAAATAATCGTTTTAAGTTGATTAAAATATTGTTATGTGTTTTCATGTATTATGTACCTTATTTCTAAGACACTAGACTTTAAAGACCCACTTTTGTAAAATGTCATGTAATTTTATGTAATGAAAAGGCAGGGTTCTGTAATTCTCACTTTTAACACATGAAATTAAACCTTTTATAAAACTAAATTAATTTTCATAATTTCCATTAATACCCCAATAAAAAAATTCAATATTATTCTATATTATTCAATTTAGAAAAAGAAAAAATAGTTCTTATATATTCTTCATCTTTCACCATTTCTTAATATTCCATGTTTTTTGTTGAAAAATTATACAAGAATTATATTTTAAATGTATAATTTTTATAGAAAAATTATATTTATATAATAAAATAGAATCATATTATAGTTTTTAGAAACTACAGTTTTGAATGTATGAATATTATACCTCATTAACATGATCCATAAGGAATACCATATTCCATTTGTGTTGAAATTTAGAATCTATAGTAAATTCATTGTGTGAACCAGAAGTATTACAGTAGTTAGCTTCTATGATTATATTTCCTTTTATATTATAATCAAATTTACTTCTTAATTTTAGTAAAGTTAAATTATCCTTTTTATTACAATTTTCTATGAATTCGTAAATTCTATTTTCTTTGATAATTTTCTTTTTGTAAATATTTTCAAATTTCATAGTAAGATCTGAAATATCATTATCTGGATCTAAAATATTTGAATCCAATGATACATATACAGTAATTTCAAGAGTATCCTATTATCGTTGTATATTATTTTCTTCTTCAACTGACATCTCATCATTATACATCATTAAAGACTCAATAAGTTCCTTCATAGATAAATATTTCACTGTTGTTGATTGAAGTATAGCGATAGTTATTCCATTCCACATAGTGGGTAGTTCTCGGAGTAATTTTAGAACTTACTCTGATTAAAAAATTCAATCCTAAAAATTATCAAGAACGTTGAAAATAATTTTCAGTATTCCCGTAATTATTGTGAATGTTTCATCCTTATACATTCTGACTACACCAAACATTAATATCATAGAATTGTACCTTAGTTTTATGATATTATCAGTTCCATCATATGCAACCACAATTGTCCACCATATTACATAAGTAGTAGTATATTGAGATACTGGATTAAATTCATTAGTTCCTAAAACACACACATAGAATTCATGGATTCCAAATTTAGATCATATTCTCTTTAATAATCATCATCCAATTTATTAAAAACTTCCTTAACACTCAAATTTATCATAACAACCTTTAAATAAAACCTTATTTCATGTTTTTTCAATGAAATGATCATATGGGATTTCCAGAATCTATTATTATCGCCATTAAAATATGACACACAGATCATCAACATGACTTATCTAGTGTAAAAATGTTAATATTTCTTCATTTAAATCTTCAACATATGCTAGTTTGACACAATAAATATCAAATATAGCTTTCTAATACAACATGTTGATTTCAGGTGGGAAAATAATTTCTAGAAGAAATTATACTAGTAGAGCTTTAATATTGATAGAAATTGTTAGGTCAGGATGGATATAACAATGAAAAAGGCACAATATGGGAGTGAAATATGTACTTTAACAACTCTAATAGATTCAGAAAAAATTTCTTATTGTGCAGTGATGCTATCCTTCTCCCTTAGAGATGAGTGATTTTTAGAAATAAATAAAATAAAGTGAAATTATATTCATAGTGGTTTAGTTAAAAAAGATTCCCTAGTCCACTCCACAATTCTCAACTCGATGATATTGGTGATATTCAAAAAAAATTATTATCACATGACCCTAACAAGAACAACTATGTATAGGTAGTTGACACCTTATACTGATTTTAAAACATCATTTGGTTCTCTTACCGTGAACCATAAATTCACAACTCAGTTCAAGAAGTGGACACTTAACCCTTACTATGTCTATGTATTCGAAACTCCAAAAAATCCATAGAGATTGATTTTGTTAAGAATAAAGGTCAAACATCATAGTTTTATTAGCAACTGAAAGATTTATTCATATCATCAACTATATATAGTATTAAATATATATTTAACAGTGAAAAATATGTATAGCAGCAATGAAAACACCAGATATATGTTAAAACATGTATATCTCCAATTGTTTTCTCTAATAATAGCTTCATTGTTCTTATAGAAGAATATGTAACTATAAAATGAAGAAAGTGTTAAATCAGAACCATGTTGATAGATCAAAATATGTATTTATCCAATGTTCATATTTATAGGTAGTCGTCACATGATTTTTACTTATATATATATCCTCCATTATATTATGTACATATTTACTATGATGTGAATCTCAATATATATATAGTATGTTGAAAAAATATCGGTTTATTCAGATCCAAAAATATTTCCCAAAAAATCATAAATATTTGAATACAAAATCACTCAAGCGAGTCCGGACTTCTAGAAAGAATATAAATTATTTAATCTGTTTAATATGATCCTATAAGACAATCATAATGAGCTTTTTAATTATTCATAAAATAGTTTTTTACAAATATGTACATATGAAAAGTCTATTGCATACATATTAAATAATATCTCATATTTAAAACTCTATCATTGACTAGTCAAACATAAGGTTCCTTCATATGATGACAAGACTCCAAATGTTTTGTTTTATTACATATAGTTGATCATAAATGTAGTATTGATGTACTATATAGTTGTTTCATCAAATATAGGGTTCTTTATAAACATAGGACTGATTGGCCAGAATTTCGTGATAGCAAAGTGTTTATGATGCATAAATAATGTTTCAAATGTAGGGTTGTTGAAGAAAACCATGCGCTTACTAACATAGGGTATAAACAGTGTTTGAAGAATATGTCTAAACACATTCCATATAATTTCAAAAAATATCCCTACTGGATAAATGACTTGAATATAATTCTAGAATAAATATTATGAAGAATAATTATTTCCGGATATATAATTGAAATTAAATTCATTAGTATCATAAATGTGGGAGTTTGTGATCATCAAAACCACAATAATGTTAATGAAATTATTGAAACAACACATGGTAAACAATTATATTATAGAATTATGGTTGATTCCAACTTGGATTTAAAATCATCATATTTTATTAGAGTTACTACTAATGATTACAAATAAGATATTAAGGTTGAGTACGAGTATAAGACTCAATTTTGGGAGGTATTTAGAATAATTATTCATTCCCTTGCTATATGTATGGTAGTTCAAGAACTGGTGAAACCACCCTAGACATTGATTTCAAGGATATTCGAAGATATAATAATATAAAATACCCCATAAATAAGAAGGATGAACCCTCTAAATGGAATGATGGGGGTATACGGGTGAAACATTAGGACATTATTACTACCTCAAAAGCCAAATCGAATTTTTTTTAAGATGATCTATTGGAATAAGGAGAAAAGGAAACACTAAAGGATATCGTAGTTGTGGAAAATTTTCAGGGTCATATGAATATCATCAATTATACTAAATCAAAATATAATATTGAGGATCTAATTTTTAATTGAGATAATAATCTTGTTAAAATTATTTTTAATACATCTTCTTAGAGTGAAAATGGTGTATTCAATAAAACATAGTATCCGGACACAAAGAATATTGCAGAACCCTCTAAATTAGCATTGAATGATTCTATGATGTTAAAAACAGTATATTTTCTAGAAAAAGTGATGAATTCCATGTATAAAATAATTCATGTATCCACTAGTCAGATCATTTTGGATTATAAATTCATTACCAAGATCCCTACATAGTAGTTAGATGTCTCAATTGATCGTGTTGTAAGGTATGACAGATTCACCACCCCTTGAAATGATTTTAAGGAGACAAATACTCAAATTGATGGAGATTTTTCACAGATTACCAAACCTAATAACCATGATGCTTCTATCCCTCAATCCAAAAAGGAATATATTTATAGGAAGATTATTTACTGTTTGAATTCAAGTCCAAAAAGTATGATGTTTTGGAATGTTTTTGATGAAAAACACAATACTTCTCTAGCCACAAATATAGGTGTATTCATCAATAATTGTATTTATATAAACCACATACACAATTAGAATTCTGTCTCTTCTTGTCATAGTTACACAATTACTAGGCCAAACAGAAAATCTCAAAGGAAGAGGAGCTTTGGAAGTAAAGATGAAGGCGGGTTCCAACCCCAAACATAGGTTTAAATGAATATATTTTTTTGAAAATATTAGTTTGTTGAATACTATGACACTATTAACAACAAAAAAATATTTATTCATGTTTATAAATATATTGTTTTTTCTATTTTTGAGACTAAAATTAATTAATTCGCTATTTTTTTTGGTTTAGAACATAAAGGTTATTATTTTATTGGTTATACAACTAATAATTATTCTATTGAATATATAAGGTGTTTCATTCAATCCACCTTAAACAATGTTTGTGATTTTAACATTGAATATTAGGTGTTCAATTGTGAGGTTATATTAAAAAATCACACATGTTCATCTCCATTATATAAGAAAATATAGATACCAAGAAAGAAGAATTCTTTGGAAGAATGTAGATAGTATAAGAAATAGAAATTTCCCTTCGATTATTATTTGTTATTTTAATAATATCATATGTCCTCGTTATAAAATGGGCACAAATCATTCAACTTTTTATACAAGGGATTTTAAATATTTTATAGAAAACAATAATTTAATTAAGATTATCTTAGTTGGAGAAAAATATAATTTTCTATAAAAGTAATTATAGTTGAATAGTAGCTAGTAATATTTACAGAACCTTCTCTAATAAAAAAACGCTTCAAAAGTAGGATATTGTTTCTAGGAACACTCTTCAATGATTTAATTATGATCGATATCCAATCTTTGTTTACCATTATTTTAGATGTTTTAGGACATCCTTCTATTTTAGATTTATTAATAATAGGTCCTCCCTTTTGGATTGTGGGGACATTGTGAAGGAGGATTGAAATTCTCTGAATTATGGAATTGATGATTATTCGTGTATCATGAAAAAGAATATTATAAGCATAATCTAAAGAGTTGGTATAAAACCACATCCAACAAAATTTTTAATGAAATTGATTCACTATAAACCAACATTAATCAGTTGTAAGATAATTATACCAACTTGAACATTGCTTCTAATTTTTATTTGTAAATAATGCTAACTACTAAGATAAATTATCTTCTTTATATTAAGGATAAAATTTTAAAAAGGAAATTTTCAAAGTAAAATGGATCAATGATGGAAATAGATACACAAAATCTAAAATTCCCATCAAAGGAATTGAAAATATTATAGACCACCTACCATTCTTAAGGACGGAGAAAATATTATTGATAATTAGGAGATACTGTCTATTCATAATGTATCTTATTAGAATAATATTTTCAAAGGAAATAAGATAAATAATGATTTAATCATTGATATCATTCCAATCATTGTTATAAATTATAAAAATAACTACCCTACTAGTGTTCCTCTTAATAGTTAAATTAATGATATAATCTTTAGCCAGATGCATGATATTCTTATGAGGCCTGATGGTTTTACTAACTATTTTTTACATAAATCTTTGGATATTATACATTTGGATGTGTGTAATTTGGTTAAATCATTCTTCTCTATTGGAATTCTCCTTCATGACCATAATTCATAGTTCAATTTTTTAATACAAAAAGTTGAGAATGACTTTTGGATTCATCTTTTCAGACCTATATCTTTTATTAACATTCTTTAAAAGATCATTACCAAACTTATTTACAATATACATTCCACAATTTATAAATGTTTTATCTGTTGTAATCCATTTTTTTGGTAAAAGGTATAAATAGTAATGATTGTATCTATTTGGACTATTAATGTACCCGTACTCTAATGAAGTCAGATGAAATAGGTATAATTTCCCATAATATTAATATTAGAAAGGGCATTAATATGATTTCATAGAGATTTGTTTACAGGGTTCATTAGGGATTTGGTTTCAATGACATTGTATCAACCTAATTAAAACCCTTTTAAGATCTGATGACATCTACATTATAATAAGTGGCTCTCCAAATGGCTTGTTTATATTCTCAAAAGGGTTTAGATAGGGAGTCCACATATCCACAATTTTCATTCCTATTGAAAAGGATTACTTAATTAGGATCATTGTGACCTTGGTGGATCCAGGTAATCTTAATCACATTATTTCTTCAAGAAGCCATGTTGTCACTTCACATCTCTTTTTTGAAGATGATATTATTTTATTTCTAAAGGGGTGAGGAATATCCAAAATCTCATGTAATATCTCTCCCGCTATGATTTTGTCTCAACTAAAGATATAAATTGAAATAAATATTTTATTTTCATTGGGAAAACATTTCCAGTTTCTCGATAATTTCATATAAAGAATGACATGAACAAAAACTAAGGGTATATTACTTTTAATTCTCTTGGTGTACTAAATTTTTGGGGAATCCCTTCATGTAGTTAGTTTTTTAGAATAGTTTATCAAATAAAGAATAAACTCTATTATCAAAAGGGAAAATCACTATATATTTTTGGGGTAGTTTTCCTTGTTAAATCCACCATCGTATATAAAATGGTTTTCTCCTTGTTGGTCAATAAATGGTCATTTTTACTTCTTAATAATATCAATCCCATAATAAAAAAAATTAGTGGAATAATCCTAGAATGAAAAATAATTATTATCTATTGGAATAGCTACTATAATTCACTTGATAATGGAGTTAATTGAATCAAGCACCTAAAATTGTTCAATGTTTCTCTATAGGCTAGATTTACATGGAATCTTTTGAAAAATAGCCACATGGATCAAAACATTCTTAGAGCTAGGTTTATTGACAGATTGAACAAAGGAAGACTAATCCTTTTGGAATCCTCCAACTAACCTTCCATTAAAAATTATTTTCCTAACATTATGGAACCCTATCGCTGGTATTTTAGTAGGTATTCATCTCTCAATTTTTTGTAGGATAATTGGACTAATTTAATCCCTCTTTATATTGTTTATCCCCTACATTTTTCTATTGATACTCACACTTTTATACATGATTTTTTTGACAATTCTATACTGGACATGCTAGATTCTCTTAAAAAGATGATTAACATATATGTTTTTCACCTTCTGATCATTTTTTGACCTGTGAACTATATTTTAATGGTATTGTTGATTAAAATCAACTCTATATTAGATTTTTCAATATTAAAAAATGAGGATTTTTTCTAGTTTAAATGTTTTAATAAACATTGGATTCATACTTCCGATTTTACTATAGTCTAAAGGTTTTCTCATAATAGAATTCATACATATACTTTTCTATATTCTTTCACTCCTAAAAAACATACCTTTAGCAGCACAGGCCTTCATCAGCGCTCGAAAAATCAACTAATAAAACTGTCCTTTATCAAAGCTTTATTTTTTATAGTGATAAAGGTACCCTTTATAAGTGCTTTATTTTTATCACTCATAAAGGGATTCTTTATCATCGCCTTTTTTTCACTAATAGATGTCCACAAAAAATTAAATAATTAACTAAATAAACAAATAATTTAATAAAAGACTATATTAAAAGCATTATTAATTAAATTTTTATTGATTAAAATGAATAAATTAATTATGATATAAATAAATTATAAATACTAATAAATAGTATATATTAAATATACAGATATTTTTAAAAAGAATATTAAACAAATAAAATTATAAAATAAGTAAAATGAGAAAAATATTAAATATTTTTTAATTAAATAATAATTGTTAATGTTAAAAAATAGTATAATTTATATATATATATATATGAATTTAAATAAATATGATTTAAATTAAACAGGTCCGAGTACATGTTTGGAATTCAACCCATAACTATCAAATTTATAAGAAAAAAGTTAATGATAATAAAAAAGAGGAGAATGGAGGCATAAAATTCCTCCCCTCTATAAAGTGATAGAATGATGAATCTAATGGATCATGTTCATCTCTAATTCATACTCATATTCATCGGCATCATCAGTAGTTTCCCACTCGAACTCTGACTTATTTTGATTGATGATCACAAATTATTTCTCCATTAGTTTTTCTTACCCACTAGTGATCAGAGTCTGACTATCCATGGAAGAATACCTGGTAGACAGATTTCTTCCACGCCCATATGCATCATCCCAATGATCTCATAATCACCATGTACATGGTCTTTTGGATGATGATCTTGTCTCCATGATTTTTGTTGTTTCCAAGTCCCTTATACTTTCTCCAATGTAGGTGGATCTTTATGAATTTTTTAATACTCATAGAAGAATCATCAAGATAATTCAGATTGATTTTTAAAACTTCATCCATTCACAGTGGATCATGAAAATCCATTCATGGTATATTTTGGGAGTCAAACACTTCAAAAGTGTTTGAGGTACACAACTGAATATAGGCCACACTCTACTCCAAAAGAGATTTTGATTTCATGTAAGTTACTGATTGAAAAAATTCAATTTCCATGAGTTTCATCCCTTTAGATGAGATAATATCAACATTTTATCCATTAAAAATAGGGGAGTCAAAATCCAATATATTTTTTGACACTTCTGTTTCTTGAGGAATGACTTTACTCTTACAAAAACAGCCACAACATGAGCTTAAGCTTCATTGACATCTTTAGGATTCTAGGAATTCTTATCCAATATATACTCCTTGAGTGGGATATAATTACTTTTTTTATAATATATTTCATATCCTGCAACATGAACTTTATACTAAATGTGTGGAGGAGGAGAAAGATCATGGACAATAAAAGTTGTATCCTATAATAAATTTCTCTTGTATGAATTGACGGGCCTCTCCAACTCATTCTCAGACTATTGAAAGGCACAAAACATGGTCCTCAAATCTAATATATTTTCATCAGGACTTGTACCAGTTCCCAAATCATGGGACGGATCCCTAACAGAATGATGCTTCTTCTTGTAGTGGCTTGAATCTTGTCTGGAAGATGAATTGATGGAGAAAAAAACATTCATTCTACAATTCAAATGATCATGACCAGTAATCCAGCAATCTAAGAAAAATATCAGAACTTTTTTATAAATAAAATTCATTTCAAACACATCATATTCAATGGAATGAAAAATATTATCCACCGTGGTGGTGCCAATATCGTCTTCAACAAAAAAACAAGCGTAGTTCCCAAACTAAATGATCTCATTTTCCTTGTCCATAAAATCAGTACACCAATCATATGAGTGATTACCTACAAGATTTTCATATGACAATACAACCAATTTAAGACATATTTTTTCACCAAAACCTAAACATGTGAATTTCACACCTCTAGTAGATTAAAGTTCTTATCCCATTCTTGAATTCCTAGGACACCATGCTTGAGGTACATTGAACCAATCCCCCATGCACGCTGCTTCAAATCATCTACTGGATGTTGGATGTGGAAAAATCCACATCCTAGTGAAATTAACCTTTAGTTATTGAAATCCAAAATTGAATAAAACTGTGAAACAATGTCTTCCACCTTTATCAACTCGGATCCTCTATGTTGAATTAATCTACAAATAATTGAGTGATTAAAAAAAATAAGTATCTCTAAAACCGTATATTCATAGACTTTATCATTTTTAATTCTCCCCATTAGAGGAATCGAACTAGATTCATACACTTTTTAAATAAAAGTTTATTTAATAAAGCTTATCCATTTTCAAATATTGTTATAGTGTACTCAATTTTAATAATTCAAATAAAGTAATTTTTAAAATGAATGCACTTAAGATTAAATATTCATTAATAATGAAAAAAATTATAAAATTATAAATATATAAATGTATATTCACTATATTTATATATACTAGGTACATTGGGGGAACAACTACCTCAAAACACACATAAAACACACATAGGTTAAAAGGTAGGCCAAAGCCCCCCCTCCCCCTCAAGGGGATCACCCACCCATCAAGCCCTTTTTTATTTATTATATATATATATATATAGGCATTGCAGAACCCACTTTATGTATTTTAAATAGTCCCATAGCCCTTCAAACACAATATTTTTTTACACAATCCCTTATCCTCCATCCAAGATACCCGATAGCACCAAAATCATCGTCATCACACTTTCCCACACCCCCATTATTCAACAATCTGTCGGTGACCCATATTCTTCTCCCACCACTGGGATAAGAATGCACTGACCATCATCCTCTATCGAAGATTCCCTTAATCACGTGACATTTTGTCAGTACACATGCCCCCCCCCCCATTAACCATCACAACCAGTGTCTATTATTAACTCCCACCACCGGTGTCAGTGAGCTTCTTTAGAACTGATAAAGAAGTATTTCATCAGAACTAATTAATATAGGACTGATAAAATAAATCTTCATCATATATTTTTCAGAATCTCTGACAAAATCGTCCAAATATATTTGTAGAACCCCAATCAATCATGAACTTGTCCCGATATCTGAAAAATTCCACAGATTCCACCCTCTAATAATGATCTTATTCACTCAATCATAGCTTGAATGAAGGATAGAATCAGGGTTCAATCAATTTAGGGATAAAATCCACGGGTTCAATGGTTCAAGACTGCAATGAATCCAAAAATCATTTTTTCAGGTTTCTGATATCTCGACATTCTCTTTGATGATTCTGATATTCAATCCAATGTGTATTATTTTATCTTCCTCCTCCTCCGTCACCGATTTATTGTTTGGAAATATCTACTTGAATTTTTCTATCATTATTATTTCATTACCATCGATGTATACATTTGGTCAAAATTTTTTTAGGTATGTTTGTTTAAAAGGATATTGGGTTGTCAGAGCTTCAGTAATATGTGTGAAACAGTGTCTATCCAAAACACATAGTCTCCTCTCTTGAGTTTTCAAATGATGTTGGGAACAATATTTTATTTTCTGATTATATTATCCTTTAATTTGATTTGGGATATGGGACATGAAAATTCATAAAATTTTAGAGTGACATAAATTTTTATATCCATTTTATTTTGATTGAATAGATTATTTGATGAATATAAGGATCCTTATCAAGATTTTCTTCACTATAATTCTCTAAAATTTCTAGTCAATGTCATACTAAAGAGATATACGTTTGTATGGAGGAAATTGGGATGATATTTAGACATCATCATGATTACACCTTCCATTAAGGTGATGTTTTAATCCTTAATTCTTGGATGTATTAACTGAAGTTATGTGAGATGATTGTCCTAGATAAATTATATGAAAATCTAGTTAGGAAATACAACTATAGGTGAGTCCCAGATTCCTTCAAACATTATAATATCTCATCTAGATATTATAATTAAAACATGCGAGTATGTTAAGAGAGATAGATCACATTTTATGATCACTAGTTACATCAAATGTCCAAAACAACATAATTGAGAATATCCCAGAGTAAGTCTCACTAGGTGTAGCACAAGGGTTGATTCATTTAAATCACAAATTAATTTTTGAAATTATTAAAAATATACCCATTAAAAATTGTAAAAAAATTCTATCAATTTTACATTTTAGTCATAAAAACATCTCAAGACACCCTTTTATGTAGATATTTAAATGTCTCAATTTCTAATATGATCAATTTTTTACTACCCCCAATCAATTTCAACTTTTAAACGCAATTAAAATAAATTTTTATCGACCCCAAATTTGAATATTGTTTATCTAGTTTTCTATACCTTTTTCAAAATACATCCATATTTGAAATGAAAACATACCAATTAATACATTTTGAAAATCACTTAACACCCCCTTCATCAAAAGTCTAATAAATACTATTTATGTTTCACATTAATTCATATAAAAACTGATCATTCTTTTATATTTTTTTATTTAAAACATATTTTAAATGAAAAAAATTTATCTAATGATATCCACCATTTCAAAAATAATATGTACCATTATATATTTTTAAAAATATCTAATTACATTAATTTACCTATCATGTGAGATGAAAAACCAATATATAATATCAACGAATGATTATTTTGTAAACATTTTGTGCGACATTAATTATAAATTCCTCTTATATTACATTCTTTTTTATATAATAAATTTATAATTATATCTTCACAATCATATTTTTGTTTAAAATTTTGAGAAACCTTGAAACAACTATTTAATTTGTCACATTTTTAAAATAGTTCATTAAATGGTTGTAATACATTATCCAAATTTATTTATGAATATTATTCTCACTTAGAAGCTATTTTTTAATAGTGTATCATCATCGATTTAAAATAAAACCCCTATATCATCCATAATTATATTTTTTATCACATTATGACTAAAATTTTACATCATTTACCCAAAATAGATATATAAACTATAATGGACATGGAAATTAATATTTCATATAAATATTAATCTTTATATTCATGAAAATAATCCTTGTTTTAATATTATATATTCATTATTCTTTAATAAATTTATCAACATTGATTTTTTTGCTGCTCAAAACCTTTATCATTATTCAGAATATTCTTTTACCAAAATTATTTTTTCCATTACATATTGATTTTTAATTGAAATTTTAATATTGAGATGTTTTAAAATATTTTATATACCATTAATATTAAATGTAATAATTCTTTTGGTTGTTAGATCACTTGTTCCAAAAAATATATTGGAGGCTATCTAATTAAATATATGTTGTAATAATTATTAGAAATTATATTTAGGTATTCATTATATTAGGTTTACATGTATTGGTTCTCCCCTAGGAATATATAATTACATCCATGTATATGAAATAACTTATTATTTATTATAAAATCAATACTTTTTTATCTATTTTAATTTATTGAATGAGAGTTTATTATTATTTTTTATCAAATTTTGTTTTCTTATTACCCATTAATTGGCTATATTATATCTTAATTTTATTATGGGAAGTAACAATGTCTTGATGGATCATTTTAATATATGTAGGACTCATCTTAGAATGATTATTTAATGTCTTAATAGTGGTATTTCTCTAATAAATATATAATTTATAGAGGACCCAAAGATCCATATATCAACACATGTCCCAAATGAGACCCTCTGAATCATAGAAATGATTGTTTATGCCCCCAAAATAAAACCTCCAAATTTCAAAAAGTTAATTACTACTTCTAATTGTATAATTACCACAAATTGGATGTATTCCTTCTTTTGGAGAACAAAATGCATTACAACTTCCAACCTCATCACCATTATGTTCTAAACAATTATTATTGAAATTTTTTCATATTATTCACCCCAATATCTTTTATGTTTCGTTTACTAATCATTGAATTATATATCCTATGGATGACTACACCTTAGATTTTATAAATAAACATAGGTGGATATCCACGTAATATGTAGGATGTTTTTCAAATGACAAATTTCAATGATAAATGATCAGGAGATGAGATGATGGGGATGGAATGTTTCTAAAACATTCAACTTTTAATGAATTAATATGATAACACCTATCAAAGTGGATTGATTCTTTTATTATATCCGAATACCCATTTTCCTCATAAAATACTGAAATTCTCTGAAACAATAAAATGTTTGTATTCCCTAATTAGAATTTTGTATAAATTTAAACTTTTATAATGAATATATTATGTGTATTTATTTATTTATTATAAAAAATTAATTATTATTAACTTAATATAATTCATATGAACTGAAAATGGATGGACACTATTTTTTTGGAAAAAATATATTAATATAGAGTTAAAGAGTTCATCATGTTTGCAATAGAGTATGCATACAACCCTTTTCAAATCCTTTTTTTGTGTTTATGTTGTTTTTATTGATGAAAAATTAATATGGAAGGGTTTAAATATCATTTTATTTGTCATGGAATATTTGAGAGCTATAAATTTTTTACTAAACATGATAAAACAAAAAATTCACACCAATTCGGATGATACAACAGTTTATGGATCATTTATTATAAATACTAGTGTAAATGGTGATTGATATCACCTGGAATAAATGAAAATAGAAATTTTAGATGAACATATTTTTGTAAAAAGTTGGTTGAGAAGTAAAATAACAATTATAATAGTTAATTTCATACTAGTTGTACGAAATACATAAAACTATTGGTTGTATTAAAGTAATATAATTTGAATAATGACAATATATGGAGTGACACAAGATTTATAGAACTACTTGGACCCCTATATGATATGATACCATAAGAAAATGAACTATCATGTCTAAAATAAGACACTAAATTAATGATATGTTCAGTGGATATGATCTATAAAAAAATAAATGCTTCTTCAAATGACTTCATATTGTTTTGAAGGGACCATGAATTAGTCATAAAATTCCCTACAAGTGTTATGGATCAATGAAACAAAAATGAATCATTTTATTTAGAATATTTATAAATCATTCTTATAATAAAACATATTAAAGAATATATAGAAGTTTGTAAACTATGAGAAAATTGATATGGAATTAAAATACAATAATTAAATATGGGAAACTATGTCATCCACCAAATTCTCCTCAGTTTAAGAATATTAATAAAGAGTAACCTTAATTTTGAAATGTTTAGATAATGGTTTTGTAAGGACCCGAATTTTCCAAGTAATTGTTTTAATAATATTGAATTATTATGAGTCTGCAGGAATTGAAGGTGTGTGATTTCGATGCCCTTTGTGACTGAAATAAATTTCTGACCTTTTTTTATGGTACATTTACTAAACACGCGAGTGGTGTTTTATATCTTTTGAACCAGCAATCGTATTAAAAATACGAGGACACCATTGAATCCACAATGCCAGAATTTTCATAAGGGAGACTTTACTTCGACCATAGTTGGTTTGGAAAAAAAGATAGATTTTGGACCTCTAAAATGAATAATAAAATAACTTTGTTATTTTATTTATTTCATTCTTCTCCTCCATCAGACAAGTGGTAGCATGGGACCAACGGTGTGTGAAGCCATTAAATGGATTTACCCTTCATAACCTGTGTAACAACATCGTTATAATTTAAGAAGGTTCCAATTAAATGAACCCTCATAAATTCTACAAGTGTTACTCACCCTCCCCCACTGATATTTATTTGGGGATATGGAATAGGTATTGTCACGAATTCACCAATAAATGAAGTAATGATATAGTGACGTGACGCCAACCTTTGAGGATACAGCCTGTTCCAACGGGCGGTGACTTGTCACGCTGAATCACTAACCAAAGCACGACGCATGATCAACAAAGTTGGAGGCTTGTTGTGGGGACAATGAACATAGACCCACTTCCTCAATCGTAGGTGCACTCCATTGTTCATGAGGTAGCAATTTGATTTTTGATCAATGTAATGTTATTATTGAATCCATTAATCCTCTTTGATGTTTTCAAGGTAACGAGGAGGGAGTGGGATTAACGAACCCGGCCCAGAACCTCTGATACCTTTTTACCCTTTTGTTCTCCATGGAAGACCACTGGTGTGGCAGCACCAACCGGCCATGATGAAGGTGGTGCGCCAACACATGCTGTAGGGGGAGGTTGTGACAATATTCTCTGGTTTTCAGTAGAGTGGCCAGCACTGGCCGGTCGGAGAGATTATGCGGCACACCGTTGCATGCTGCCGAAGGAGAAGGGTCGTGGCTTTCCTACCGTGGAATGGTCAAGGATGGTGGCTGACAAAGGCCGACTATAGGTTGAAGCAGCATCACACAATGACAAGCCACAGGAGGAGCCTTGGCTCCGACGCCGCGATGGTGGAACCCGCAGTGGGTCACGTGGTTTACCTGGAAGTGCCAATTAGGCGCTTCCACGTCGCACTCCAAATGAGGAGGGGGAAGCTCCCCTTCCATGCCGGCTCGGACGGACAGCGCGAGCCCGCAGTCCGTGCACCGTCGCGGGCCGGGCCGCACATGCCAACAGGCCGCGCTCCATCTTGGGTCGGGATGCATGAGACCAATGTTCCTCCCCTTGTAGGATGAGAAGTTATCTCTTGTGAGTCGAGTTGCAACCTCCTTATGGGACAAGTCACGTCATGGCTTAGTGAGCCGAACCCACCATAGCCCAGCCTAGCCGGGTTGGACCCAGACCGGGTCGGGCCAGGTCTATCCGACCAGGCAGGACAAGACTCAGACCCAACCAGGCCCCGTTTCTCCTAAATGACCATAACATGAAATATGGGAATCATTTTGATGAAAAATATACGGTTATGGGACCCTTGGAGAATGAAAATGCTTTTGGTGTACACCAATTGAGTTTTGGAGACAGTTGGAGTATGATCTGTTTGGATTTAACCTGAATTTAATTGGGCCCTTTTAACTAAAAACCTTATAACTCATAGAACAAGTGTCTGATTGACGCACCAGCTATCACATTGAAACCTTTACAACATGGATATCCATTGGGTTACTCCTTTTTGGATCATAGTGGCGGTCGAGGTATGACTGATATCTTGAGGGATAGATTCTTCGGAACTTGAGTGCACTGGGTGCGAGGAATCGTAATGCTAGCTGTAATGTGAAGAAAGAACATAGATCCTATGTGGGTCAGTATATATTGATATAGTGTGGGTCATCATATATCGTATTTATGTGGATTAGTGCCCAGTAATCCAATGTGGGTCAGCATATACCTATCCGGTGCGGGTCAAATCCTATGTGGGTCAGTATATATTGATATAGTGTGGGTCATCATATATCGTATTTATGTGGATTAGTGCCCAGTAATCCTATGTGGGTCAGCATATACCTATCCGGTGTGGGACAAATCCTATGTGGGTCAGTGGGGGTTATTACCTATCTATCCTATGTGGGCTAGAAGCTGTGCCTCATAATAGAATTAGATGATCTAATATACGACTAATCACTAGTAATTATGTACTTTTGTTATACCTTATTGTGATCTGAGTATTTTTAATTCGTGGTGTTATATTTGTTGTTTTACCTATATGGTACTTCTATCTTTGTGGCATTTCCTTTGTGGTACTTCTACATTGGTAGTGTTGTAATCGTGGTGTTACCTGTGTAATAATTTTACCTTCGTGGTGTTGTATCCTTGGTATTACTTTTGGGGTAATTATTTCTTCGTGGTTTTACCTGTGTGGTATTTCTACCTTCGTGGTGATACCTTTGTGGTATTCTTTCCTCATGTATGAGATTATTATATCATGATATGTTAGGTATATTAAAGGGCATATACCTAAGTAGAGTTGATTTCTATTGCATCATGCTTGATATGGAGGGCTTTCATTCTGGTTTTTCTTCTTTGGAACTCTGGGAGACCTACGGGGGTCTCGGGGTCCCTACTGAGTATCGTTATACTCACCCCTGCATGGGCTATTCCCGCACCTTGTTGTGTCTTGTGTGGAAGACAGACAACATTGATCGAGGCTGAGGGATCCAGGACTAGATGGTGTTCAGAGGAGGATCATTTGGCATGACATGACCTAAGGACTACTGATCATGAGGTGTACCTACCAATCTGGTAGGATCCTCGGTGGACGATCCATGGGCATTATACACTATTCAGTTGTATTTTTACTTTTTAGTTATACATTTAATTTTAATATTGGCTTGTATTCCGACCCATTTAATATCATCACACTTTTATAATATTAGTTTACTTTGTTGTTTCTTCTTGTTGTGTTCATGGAAAATGTGTCTATATAGGTTAAAAGGAAATTTTTTCCCATTTTAGGGTTACGTATTTTCGGTGCGAGTTGCCATCCACTTTCCTATGGAAGGCGGGCTTGAGGTTGTTACTGAATGAGCCTCGGGGGAAAGGTCATGACAATGTGGTATCAGAGGTGTTGGTTCAACTGATGAACTGGAACTCTGATATTTTCTTTGTGGAAATAATGTTAATTGTTATGAGTGTGGTATTAAGTTTGGGGAATCCATTGTTGGTGCAGCGACTGACATATCCATACACTAGGAATCTGAATAATAATTTTTGACCCAATGCACAACAAAACTGATTGCATGTGTTTTTGAAAAGTATTTATGATAATATATTTGAGTCAACTCACTAGGTATAACTAATCAACAGTGGAACACCTACATTATTTCAGGATGCCGCCACGTAGTAAGCCATGTAGGATTTCCTAGAGTGTACGCGATGAAGGTCCATAGAGAGATGAGGCCTTTGTGTGGGTCCATTTCACAGCATTAGCACCATCGGGTGGATTACCAACAGCACCTCTACCTGTTGGGTAGTTGTTCCCTCCAGCCCCACAAGAAGAGGGTGCACGCCAACTGTGCATGTTTTATGAGTTTCAATGGAACATGCCTCTAAGGTTCAAAGGAGAGACGGACCTAACAGGTAGCTGAGGACTGGATGAAGGCTGTGGCCATAGTTTTTCATTTATATGGGACACTAGCTAATATGATGGTGATCCAAGCTGTCAGTATCTTCTAGGGAGCAGCTGGGTGATGGTGGTGTCTAAAACTCCAAATACATGATGAGGCAACCCTCTCCTTGGCGGACTTCAAGGGACATTTTAGGGAAACGTTCTTCCCAACGACTCTATACTCAGTGCGTATACAGGAGTTACTACATTTATAACATGTCATCATGACTGTGGCCTAGTACTCGTCGAGTTTCACTGATCTGTCTCGCTACTCTGCTGACATGGTACGTGACACTTTCTTCAAGGACCAGACCATTGAGTAGGGTCTCTGATGGGATATTGGAGCATCAATGATATTTCTCAACATACAGATGTAGGCTGGGGTACTAGAGAGAGCACTTTTGGTGGGGAGATCCCTTGATAAATAGGCACTGACAGTGAGATCCAGCACCAGACATCATAAAGTATTGTCATCTGCAACAGGCAGTAGCCGGATGACACAAGGGACCAAGGTGGCCATACGTTCTACTGGGCAACCTCAGGAAATAGGGTCAGTGGTGTGGGGATCACGAGATAGAGGAGGTATATTTAAGAGCAGGAATTGCTACTCATGTGGTGGGTAGGGTCACATGGAATGTGATTGCCAAACCCTCCATACAAATGACCATAAGATGGTCGAGGGACCGCCGAGGAAATGGTAGATATTAGATCAGGGAGGTCTGTAGGCAGCAGGTGGATGTGGAATAGGAGCTGGTTGTGTAGCATGTAGTGGGAAGTGATTCAATGTTCTACCACCACCACCTCCAGGTGGTCCACCCTGACCACAGGGAGTAGGTGGATAAGGACAAGATCATCTCCATGAAATTGAGTCCTACAACCATGATGCTTCGGATATTATTTGAGGAATGATATGTGTCTACTCCACCTTAGTTGTAGTACTTATAGACATAGGTTCTGGTCCCTATTTTATCTCCACTTCCCTCATTCGGAGCTCAGTGATTCCGGTGGATCTGTTGGTTCGATCCTTACAGCTAGAGACGCCTATGAGAGTGGATTATATGAGTACATACTAGTGCCGGTAGTGTGGGATTACTCTAGGTGGTGAGATTTTCAGTTGAGATCTTCTAGCAGCGGTGTTGAGGCCGAACACCGTCATATTCGGTATGGAATTTATATCCAAATTCCATTCTTTCAATGACTATATTAGGTGCAAAGTGTGATTTTTCTATGATGATGGGACCATAATTCTCTTCATTGGTGAGATGGAAACCATTTCAACATAATATGGTCTTACCCAGAGGATAGTGAAGATGATAAAACATCAATTGGCTAGCCGTACCCTTGGAGTAGTTGATGTTGGGAGTCCCAGTATTCTATTATTGGTGGACCAGTATGCTGACGTCATTCCTGTAGATGTTTTGTGACTACCTCGTCATAGAGAGGTAGACTTTTACATAGACATGTACCCCAGGACAACACAGATATCTACACCAGCATAATGGATGGATCTCAAGGAGCTTCATGAGATATGAGTATAGTTGGAGATCTTATATAGGATGTGATTTACAAGGCCCAATGTTTCTCCATGACCAGCCCCGATTTTGTTCTCCAAGAAGGAAGAGGGAAGTTTGAGACACTTTGTAGACTATTAGCTCCTAGATCAGGTGACTATAAAGAACATGTATCCACTTTTGAGTAATGATGATCATTTTGATCAGTTAAAGGGATATCATTTGTTTTCGAAGATAAATCTCAGATCAAGAAATAATTAACTCAGGGTACGATATGAGAATGTGCATAAGACAACCATTAGATGTCGGTATGGTCACTATGTGTTTTTGGTTATTCCATTCGGCATGACCAACACCCCTACATTGTTCATGAAACTCATTAACATGATCTTCTAGCTATACCTTGATCGCATGTGGTGGTCTTCATCGATGAAATCTTGATATACTAGGAGTCGAAGGAAGAGCATGCCTCTCATCTGCAGATAGTACTGGATACACACAGAGATAACCATCTTTATGGTAAGCTCTTGAAGGGAGAATTATGGATACGATAGGTACGCTTTTGGGGACACATTATTTCAGATGGAATTGTATTAGATCTGGTGACCATAGAGGTTGTGCTTGATTGGGAACCACCCAAGAGCGATACCGATGTGCAGAGTTTCTTGGGGATGGATGGATACTACCGTAGAATCTTTCTTGACTTTTCCAAAATTGTGGATCTGTTTTTAGCATTGACGAATAAGTGATAGACCTTCATATGGACATAGAGATTCCCATAGAGTTTTTAGGAGCCAAGGCGTAGAATTACGAGTGCCCCCACAATCAGGCTACTAGAAGACGGTCTTGGGTATGTAGTCTACATTGACACATCAGGGACCAGACATTGATGTGTCCTGATGCAGGAGAGAGAAGTTATCTGTTATGGTTAACAACAGCTGAGACAACATGAGAAAAACTACACTACCCACAACCTAGATTTAGATGTAGTGGTCTTTTCCTTGAAGATGTTGCGATATTACTTGATGGCTGAACGTTTTACAGTCTACTCTGATCACAAGAGACTCAGGCATATCTTCTCTTATAAGGACATGAACCTGATAAAATGGATATTTCTAGAGTTCCTCAATGACTGTGACATTGAGATAGTCTATACTACTGGTAAAGGTAACGTGGTAGATGATGCACTCAGAAATAGGTCTAGTCTAATGTTGCTGAGTAAAGTGACAGAGCATTTAGCTGCATTGCACGTATCCTTAGTGGATAGAGATGGATCAGCTTACCTCTAGTCTATGAAACTCACTCCCCCACTCTATTAGTGATTTAGGTAGGCTCAACTTGGGTACATTGACCATGAGGATTGACTTGCTCAGATATCCCCAGGATAGGAACCTGAAGGATTTTATAAAGGTGTGGAGGACATCATTCTCATTAGAGGATGTACCATGGTACCAACGGAACTATGGGAGGAGGTGTTGGGGGAGTTCCATATGTCCCCTATGGAAGTACATCCCGGTGTTGAGAGGATGTACTATGACCTACAATGTTTTTACTGGTTTTTAGGGATGAAGAAAGCAGTGGCAGAGTTTGTTTCATGATGCCTCACTTGTCAGCAAGCGAAGGCCGAGAATCAGGTTCCAGCAGGCATGACATAGTCACTAGAGGTTCTAGAGTGGAAGTGTGATATAATCTCAATGGACATTGTGACAAGGATTTCACGTACATCTAGGGGACTTGATTCCATCTGGGTGATCATTGACCGAATCACCATGTCGGCTCACCTCCTACCAATCTGAGAGCAGGGATAAGTAAAGGGATTATGATGACTTGATGTAAAAAATATTGTGGGAAGTCATGGGGTTCAACCGACAATCGTATCTGACCGTCGTGCACGTTTTACATCATATTTTTGGAAGGGATTACAAGAGGCATTTCAGACTCAGATGCATTTGAGCATTGTCTTTCATCCGCAGACGGATGGTCAAATGAAGTCGACCATTGAGACACAGAAGGACATGATACGTGCTTACATCCTATATTTTGGAAATAGTTCAGAGGATCACATTACCTTGGTGGTTTTCTCATACAACCTAAATTATCACTCCACCATCAGAATGACACCATTTGAGGCCATGTACGACCAACCATACAGATCATCTCTATGCTGGACAGACCCATGGGAATAATCACTTATGGCTCCATACTTGGTACGAGCTATCAATTTGAAGTTGCAGATCATCCAAGACCGAATGAAGACTACACAGAGCAGACATAATTCTTCTTCTGATAGGAGGTGGAGACCTTTTGAGTTCGAGGAGGGAGACAATGTCTTCCTATGGGTATCACCTCGATGAGCTTTGGGGAGATTTGGTTGAGGTAGAAAATTGTCACTGATGTTTATTAGACAATTTCTGATACTTTGGAGGATATGTGAGGTGGAAAACTTCTTGGAACATCCACCACATTTGGAGAGGATGCATGAAATATTCCACGTATCCCATTTGGGGGGATACATGCATGACACATCTAACATCATCGACCACGACGAGCTAGACATTAATGTTGGGGAGACGTTTATAGAGGTTCCAATAGATAATGAGGATCAACAACAGCATGTATTTTGGGCGGTTGATACCTCTAGTGCACGTTCATTGGCGGCAGATGATCCTCAATGGAGTAGGAGGCTCGAATTCATGCTCAGTTCCAAAATTTGTTTTCTTATTCTATATTGTGGATTTCGAGGAAAAATATCCCTAATGTTGTGTGAATCTAAAGGCCTGGATTTTTACATTTAATTATTTTAACTATATTTACCTATTATGAGTCTATGAAAATTAACGGTGCATGATTCTATGGCCAGGTGTGCTTGGAATAAATTTATAATCTTCTTAAAGGTTCGTTCAGTAAATGCGTGAGCGAAGTTTTCTTACATTTGTACCGGTAATTAGATTAAAAATCCGAGAACACCGTTGAATCATCAGTACCGAAGTTTACATAAGGGGAAAATCACATCGACCATAGTAGGTTTGGATAAAAAGATAGATTTTGGACCTTTAGAAAAAATAATAAAATAACTTTTTTATTTTATTTATTTATTTGTTCTCCTCCAACAGACAAGAGACAACATGGGACAAACAACGTGTCAATCCATTTAATGAATTTACCCTTAAATTGATATCTAACAACGTCGTTATAATTTCAGAAGGTTCCTAATAAATGAACCCTCATAAAATATACTAGCATTGCTCACCCTCCCCCTATCCTATTTATATGGAACTTGGGGAGAGGTATTGGAACGACTTCACCAAGAAACAAAGTGATGATAAAGTGTCATGATGCCAACATTTGAGGATGAAGCCAGTTATATTGAGCTATGATGGGTGGTGCTGAATTAAGAACTGAAGGAAGACGCTTGAGTGGAAACATTGGCGGCTTGTTGTGGGGACAACGAACACCAACCCAC
The DNA here is from genome assembly GCA_963277665.1 of Viscum album. Classification (NCBI taxonomy): domain Eukaryota; kingdom Viridiplantae; phylum Streptophyta; class Magnoliopsida; order Santalales; family Viscaceae; genus Viscum; species Viscum album. The sequence goes on from OY728162.1 coordinate 48,037,090, forward strand.
TTCTTTAATAGTGGGATCTCTTCATCATTATTGAGATAGGGATTTGATTTTTGATTAATTTAAAGTGATTATAGATTCCCTTAATCCTCCATCATGTTTTCAAGATAACTTGGTGGGAATGGGCCTAACGAACCTGTCTTGGACCGTCTGCTACCATGTTTACCTTTGCATTCTCCACAGAAGACCACTGATGTGGTGGCACCAACTAACCACGATGGAGGTAGTGCGCTATCATGCATTGCTGGAGGAGGCTGCAGAACTATGCCGCAACAGTCAGTAGAGTGGCAAGCACCAATCATCCATGGAGGTGATGAGGCGCGCCGTCATGCGCCCCAAGAGGAGAAGGACCATGACTTTCTCGCTGCGGCGGGGTCAAGCAGGGTGGTCGGCAACGACCAGCTGTAGGTGGAAGCAACGAAACGCCGTTGGTAGAGCCACAATGGCATGACCTTATTTGGTCCCACGGGTGATCTGGAAGAACCCCATAGGCGGTACTTCTTCTCCTTCCAAAAGGGGAGGGGGCGCTACCCTTTTGGGCCAGCTCAGGAATAACACGTGAGCAAGTGAGCCACTCCCCATCGTGGGGCGGGCCGTGCATGCCAGTGGTCCGCACTGCATAGCGGGCATGGCCGTGAGAGCCCAGCAGACTGAGCTATGCGATCCCATCATGTCGCACCTCCTCCATCCGGGCAGCTTGATCCTAGAGGGATGAAACTCTGAGGGTTGGGAACGCGAGCCCAGCGGGCCACCCCTTGTTGATCAGGCTGCACTCCCTTGTGGGATGGGCTGCACCATCCTTGTGGGCCTTGCCTGACTACAACATAGTGGAAAGAGCCCACAGTGGCCTAGCCCCGTCAGGTCAGTCCCAGGCCGGGTCAGCCCGACTTGGCCAGACTGGACCCAAACCCAACCATGCCCAGTTTTTCTTAAAGGTACACTACATGAAATCCGAGCATCCATTTGAAAATCCATCTACTACATTGGGATCTTGGGAGCAAGATAGTCGTTTAGGTATAATCCACTTTAGTATTGGAGACATTTGGAGTATGTTCAGGTTGGATCAAACCAGAATCTTACTGGGCCCTCAGATCCTATATAGGTCAGCACTCAATGATCTTGTGTGGGTTATTGCATACCAATCACGTGAAGGTAACATCCTCTGTAAGTCAGTGGGGGCTATTACATATCAATAATGTGTGGGTCATAAAGAGTGAATTTTAGCAAAAAAATATGATCTAGCTTACAACTAATCATCAATACATCTGTAATTAAGTTATACCTGATCGTGAGATGAGTCTTTTACCTTTGGGGTGTTATCTTTGTGGTGTTACCTAAGTGGTACGCCAATCTTCATGGTGTTACCTCTGTGGTACTTCTACCATTGTTGTGTTGTCTTTGTGTTTTTACCTCTATGATACTTCTACCATTGTAGTGTTGTCTTCGTGGTGTTACATGTGTGGTACATATATCTTAGTGGTCTTAACTGTGTGGTACTTCTACCTTTGTGGTGATACCTTTGTGATATTCTTTCCCAACTAAGTATCGTTATACTCACCCCTGCACGGGATACACCCACACCTTGTTCTGTCTTGTGCAGATGATGGATAGAATTGATCGAGACTGAGGCATCCAGGACTGGACAGTGCTAAGAGGTGGAAAATTTGGTGTGATGTGACACAATGACTATTGATCGCGACTTATACCTACCCTTCAGGTAAGATCCTCGGTGGATGATCCAAGAGTTGTTTTTCACTTTTCAGTTGTATTTTTACTTTTTAGTTGTACTTGTACATTTCATATGGGCTTGTATTCTGGACTCTTTACATAATACACACTTTTACTACACAAGTTTACATCATGGTTGCTTCAGGTTGTATTCTTGGATTGTGTTTCTGTACAGGTTAAAAGGAAATGTAGTCCAGTTTTAGAGGTACATAATTCTGGTGCTAGTCGCCAGCCCCTCGCCTATAGAAGTTGGTGTTGGGGTAGTCATGACACGAGCATTGAGGGATGGGTCCTGAGAGTTTTTTATTTCAGTATCTATATATGGAATTAATCCTCTTCAAACACAAAGTAGTAATCATAGTAAATGGTCGGTCATGTTGGTAAATAATTACATTCTTCCATGGTTATGAATGAAGCATGAATACATTATGTTGTACCTTATCATATCTAGACCAAATAACCCAATAATTATATTTATTTCCATTTGGATCTACTGATCGATGATCTAAAATTGATGTGGGAAATAGATGTTAAAATGTATGATTCTCATATAAGTGAAGAATTCATATTGAGGACCATTTTGTATGACATAATAAATGAATTAAAATTTTATGGAAATTTAGCAGGTTAAAGTATTAAATGAATTTTGGGGTGTACAATTTATGAAAAAATGACACACTATGTTTAGTTGAAACATTCCTCGAGAACTGTGTTTTTTGGATAATGTAATTTTTCACCTCGACAACCTAAATATCAGTCATAGATGATATCATTCGATTGGAATATAAAACAATGTACACCACCGTCTCTATTAATGTGTGATCATCTGTTCAATACTGTAAAATATATTGACACTGTATTCAAAATTCAATTTTTGAAAAACATTATAAAATCAGAAAGGAAAAAGATATCATCTTTTTTAATTACCATATTGTAATTTTATGTATTTTGGACATTTTCATAATGTTATTCATGTAGAAAAAATATAATTCATTTTGTTATTGGAATGTAAATAAATGTTCCTAAAAACAGTAGAAGGATTCAAGGATAGATTGGACATGATTAGCATGACGATAAGGGAAGTGTTGACACCAGTGAAGGGCAAGGGGTGGAGTTTTTATCCTTCATTTCCTTCGACTCTATCTAGATCGAAAAAATTGAAATTTTTCCATTACAATAATACTTTAAAAGTTATAGAGGAATATTCATAAAATAACAATAATTTCATGTCAATGAGTAATTTGAAGATACAATGACTAAAATCACATGACTGTCATGTTTTGAAGTATAATTTGATTCATATAACTTTCCATTGAATTTTTCCTCAAAATGTATGAAATACATAAACAATAATATACTTATTTTTCAAATCCATATGCATTAATTTTTCTAATTAGAAAAAGTTTCCAATCAGGAATAAGGAGGTTTCAATCATATTATATGAATTTGAGATGTTCATCACACCATAATTATTTGATATAATGGTCTACCAGATGGTTCACTTTGTTATATAGGATCAAATATGTGGTCATGGCCATTTTAAATGTATGTACCCCATTGAATAGTATATGGATATTATGGAAGGGTATGTCAAGAATCGAATCCATCCAAAAGGATGGTATTTTATAAACATATATTACAAAAAAAGATGTTGGATTTTGTATCGATTACCTATCTGAGGATGACATCATTGGTCTCCCAAAATATCATCATAATGGAAACATTATGGGAGAAGGAATTTCTAGAAGATATTTTTTTTAAAACTATCTAGATAGAGTGGTATAAAGAATGCCTTTAAATTTTACAGCTTCACATATTACATATTATGGAAGATGTTGATCAATACATTGGATCCCACAATGAAATTATTAGTGATTTGAATTCATAAAGGGATGAAGGTTGGATATATAAAACATTATCAATTGTTTATAGGATGGTTCTGAGGTCACACTTATAATGAGTTATCTGAATATCCAAATTTAACTGTCAAACAACATAAAAGGCTATCCAGGGGACAGAAAAAATGTTATATCTTACACTAGTTTTTTAATCAATGGTTATATGTTCTATAAAAAATAACACGATGATTGTATTATGATGAAAAATAGTGGTTTTATGCTTCTGGTGGAAGAAATTCAGAAATCTTGTCACCAGGATATAAATCCAATATATACAATTATGTCATAATTTGGCATTATAAAAAAATATGGGTTGGACTATACAACTTCTCAAGATATAATTTTCTATTCCCAATGGGTTAAAAATACGAGTGTTGTAAAAGTTGATTAAATGGGATTCATTAAGGTGAATTTTAGTGTGAAAGGGAATAAGAAGATCCTTTCATAATGGAATCCCATGTCATGAAATTGTTTTATATCTTAGATCTATTAAACTAGAATTGGGTTATCATTTTTTTAGACTAAAACATTATTTGTTTATATAAAAATTCAATTGAGGATGAAAATTTCATTGGGAGATCACAATAATTTCCTCTCATTAGCAGTGTAGACAACATATTTTACATTATAGGGGACATAAAAATGATATTTGGATTTCTGATAGCGAATCCAAATCCCAAAAACCCTTAAAAATATAGAGAGTTCAATGAGAAGGTAATTTTTTTAATATACTATGTTTTTATTCATAATATTATATGTTATATACTTCATTAACATAATCTAAATTAAATACTTTTCTACTCATGCAGACAATATCTTTATCACAATATGATGATAGAAATTCCTTGTAAGAACAAACTATAATGAAGGAAATCCTTCGAGAAGATATAAAGGTAATGTTATGATATAAATTCTCTATTTTACTGTAAATATATATAATGAAATGTTAATTTAGATTTTCTTATTCCTTGAATATTTTTATTTATTTTTGAATATTTATGTCCATATATCATGCTTTTATACACTAAAACATGCACAAAATTATTTACCCTCAAAAAATTTTCAACAATACAGTGTTGGAATTTCTTTCTTTCCTTCAAGTTCATCTACCACCATTGCTAGATAGAAAACAACGTTTCCTCTACTGAATCACAAAGGTAATATTGATGTTTCATATTAAAATTGTTGTCAATAGAATTAATTTATTGTTTCATATTTATGTTCGATTTAATTTATTAGTATTACTCGTATAAGAATTGTTTTCTTATACATGTGGATTATTTTGTTTGAGTTGGGGTGGTTTTTCCATTATTAAAGACCTTATCTACCAAAACATTCATAATGTTTTTCTCCCTCATAACATTTTCACCCTAATATTGTTTGAATTTTTCACATTCCCTCATGCTCCCACCACTACCTTTATAGGAAGAGAAACGATGCTTCCTATAGTTAGTAACAGAGGTAATATTGATTTATTAATAATAAAATCATTTTCCATATAATTGATGCATTGTTTCATATTTATGTTTCATTTATTTATTTTTATTATTACTCATATAATAATTAGTTTATCATACATTTCGATTAATTTGTTTTAGTTAGGGAGTTTTTTATGTTTACCATGATCATGAGAGATTGGACTTTTTTTCCTACAACTGAGATACTGACAATAATGAAATAAGAAATAATGAATCAAACCATCAAGAAAAAGTGAATTCCTACAACTAATTTAATTAATTTTTATTATCATTTAATCCACTATTTGTGTGGTAATTTCCTTATCATTTTTAGCTAATAATTATTTTTATCCCTGATCCTTTGGGAAGTAATATTTTTCTATCATCTATATGCAACAAGACACAAAAGAGTTTAAAATTTAATTTAAAACAATGTTTCAATACTTTCCATTATCTTTATACATTGAACTACAACATTGAATATTGATTGTATGTTAATAGATGAAAAATGATTTTGACTATGAACATCATCTCAATATGATTTTTTCGCAGTTCGACAAATAATTCCAAAGGATTTCATGGTAACACTAGAATTTGTGATTGTTTTGAGACTTTGGGACATGTAGGATTTAACCAAATCTCAATCCAACACACTGTGTTACCCGTATGATTCCATTATCTTATTTTATATAAAATTTATATAAATTTTAGTAAAAAGTTATCATAATAATCATAATTGAACAAAATAATTCATATTATTTTGATACATTAATACATTGATCCATAAGTCGTTTTGTTGTGTATGAATCGACCAAGCCTCAATATGATACACGATGTGTTCAGTATTATTCAGAGTATTCATTATCATTTTAAAATGTAAGTTTTAATTAAAATAATTCACTCATTGAAAACCACGAAAAAATTATCATATTTTATTTATAATTTATGAAAAAAATCAAAAATCAATTTTTAATTGTAGGAATTGGCCTCACATAAAACTGATAATTGATGTGAAAGGTATGAGTCAATGTACATGTTTCCAATTTAAAATGACATTTTATTAATAAATAAAACGAACATACTCAAAAATGATAAAACTACTTTGGATTGTTATGATACATTCAGAACACTATTAATAAGTCATTTAGTACATTTAAGGATCATCTGCATATCAATATAATATACAATGTGACTCATATGACACAAAGTGTGTCTATTTATTAAAAATTAATACATTTTTTTAAAAAGAAATGTGACATACTCAAAACTAAGAAAACACATTCATATTGTTTTGATACATTATTAAAATGTTCCAAACATCATTTTAGATGTGTAGGAATTAGTCGCTCTTCAATCAAATGTGCAGTGTGATCGATATGACTGTAGGTGCATCTTTTTATTTTGAAATTGACATCAATTTTAGTAAAAAATAAAAGTGACATACTCAAAACTAAGAAAACCCATTCATATTGTTTTTATACTTTATTAAAAAAATCCATGAGTCATTTGAGACATGTAGGAATCATATTCACCTCAATCCATCAAACAATGTTACTAGTATGACTTAATCTGCGTCTTTTAATTTAATATTGGCATCAATATTTTAAAAAAGAAAAATTACCTACTAATGTCTGATAAAATGAATTCACATCATATTTATAATTAATGAAAATGATCTATATATCATTTTTTATCATTATTAATCATCCTTAAATCAATATGATACTTGATATTCCCTATATGACTCAAATTGTATGTTATTGGTTCAAAATTAACATCCTAGTTAAAAACATTTAAACCCCAAAAAACCAAGAAAATAAACCTAGATTGTCTTTATAATATTATAAACTGATTCAAAAATCTTTTCTCACAAGTATTAATCTATCACATTTCAAACTGACACATGATGTGACCAGTATGAGTCAATGTGTGTGTTTCCATTTTAAGATTACATATTAGTAATAAAGACCATTGATGTACTAAAAACAAATAAAATGGATTTTTATTGTTTTTATAATTTAGTAAAATGATCCACATGTCATTTTAAGAGTGTAGGAATCAGCCACACATCAATCTGATGCACAGTGAGACCAGTTTGACTCCATTTGTGCCTTTTTATTTAATATTGACACTAATTTTTGTAAAAAATGAAAACTGATGTACTCAGGACAGAGAAGCCACATATGTATTTTTTTATACTTTAATAAAATGATCCATAAGTCATCTGAGTTTAGTATAAGTCATCCACACCTCAATCTGACACACAGTGTGACCGGTATGACTCTAAGTACATCATTTTATTAAAAATTAACATCTGTTATAAGAAAAATGACAACTAACCAACCCATATAACCAAGAAAATGTATTCATATTGTTTTTGTACTTTAGGAAATAAATATATACGTAATTTTTGACATGTATGAATTAGTTACACCTCAATCTAATACACAATGTTCCCAGTATGACCAAGATTGTCCATTATGATTTTAAATTATGCATTTTAGTTGTAAAGTGACACTTATTGAAAAGGGATAAAATGCTCTAGGGATTCATTGATAATTTATTAAAATGAATCATTAGTTATTTTATATGTGTATGAATAACTCTCACATCTATGCAATACATGATGTGACTGGTTTGAGTGAAAGTTTGTGTTTTCAGTTTAGAATGACATTTTAGTAAAAAAGAAATGTTGCACACTAAAAACAAATCATTCACATTTTAATTGTCTTGAAACATTACTAAAATTATCCATATGTAATTTTAGATATATATAAAACATACACATCTCGATCTGACACATAGTGTGATAGTTATAACACCAAGTGAATCTTTTTATTTAACATTTACATCATTTTTTGTAAAAACAAAACTGACCTAATATAAACATAGAAAACACTTTCATAATGGTTTTATACATAAGAAAAATAATCTAAATGTCACTTTTACTTATAGGAATTATCCTCAGCTCAATAAGATACATGATATTCTTGGTATAACTCAATGTTTCTGTTATCTATTAAATATTGGCATTTTAGTTCAAAAAATTCCCCTCACTAACAATATAGAAAACACACTCATATTTTCTTGATAATTTATGATAAAAAACATATTTTATTTTTGAATTATAGGAATCATTTTGATTTCAAATCAGTATATTATGTGATTGTTATGACTTGAAGTTTGTGTTTCCAATTTAAAATGATATTTTAGTAAAAAACGATTTTTGACTTACTCAAAACCATGAAAACAGATTCAGATTGTTTTGATGTGTTAGATAAATGACCCATAAGTCATTTGGGATGTGTAAGAATCTGTCATACATAAATATAATTCATGGTGTGACATGCATTACTCCATGTTTCTATTTTCAATTTATAATTTTAATTTTTGTTTCAAATGTCAATCAAATCACAAAAATCGAGAAAACGATCCCAGACCATTTTCTCATTATTCAATCTACTCTTAAATAAATTATTTCTTTATTTTTTTTATCTTAAATTTTTTAATGAATTTTCAAAGAGATAATTCATGAAGATGAATAAGAAATGTTGTGATGTGTAAGAATCCACTTCAAAGCAACTTAATAAATAGTTTTCTTGGTTTCAATAAATATTTAGTTTAAGTTTATTACATTGTGTTAATTTTTTATTTATATTATTACTAACAGAAGATTTTTTTTCTTATATAGGTGCATTTTTTACTATAGTATGTGTGGTTTTTTGTACAATATAATTATTTGGGGTCAGGATCAAAATATTGAGAAACAATATTGTTTTTCAATAAATATATTAATTTGTACTTATATAATAATATAAAACAATTTTTTAAATGTCTATAATATAATATTTATTCTTGTAGTTGTGTTATAAATTCTATTTCATTTTAATATTAATTTTTTTCATGATTTTTCTGGTATCTGGTAGTGTTTAGAGGTCTTCAGTGTGCCACTACATCACGCTGCACTGGTTATGTAGTGTGCTATTACATCACACTATAGTATTCCCCTTAATCAATGATTTTACAAGAGATGATAAAATCGTTGGGATTTTAATCTCGTTTTGGAAGTTAGTGCTTCTGTTGTGAAGTTAAAGGATATTTTTTATCACTTTTAAAGGCTTATTTTGTATTAATATTTCAGTATACAACAACGTTATAAATTTCTTTTTGTATCCAACAATGTGAAGATGTTGACAACCTCTTATTATTCTTTTGTACATCTTTTTTAATTATGTAAATATTTTATTGATATTTTTTATATCAGATGGCTTCAGGTTGTCTCCATTCAGACTCTGCTCTATTGTTGTACAGCAGATAACACCCCCACTAAAATAAGAAACTAGCCCACTACTGTATTTGTCGAACTGGTTCATTTAATATGGTTTGAAAGGACTTCGTGTATCCATAATAACAATAATTTTAACCTTAATTAATCAATGGTCAGGATACACACTACTACCAGGGATTTAGGCACGTTTCAGTATGATACATTCATCAATTCCATTTGAAATTTTAGTGTTATTAATTTCTTGGGTGTCACTGGATACTCAAGTTGACCTAAAGGCAGTTTTGAAGTTATTTGGAAAGCCCCACTTCCAGTATTGATCAATGTCAATAATGATGGTTCCTCAAAAGGAAACCTCACCCCCTCAGGTTGTTGAACTTGATATATATATCACAACAAAAATTTCCTTGACTAATTTTACAGAACATGTGGCATTGAAATTTAATTGGATACAAAATGGTTAGTGTTATCTTGATGGTCCTCTTTGTACAAAAAATGGAAGGACCATTATATGGATTTAAATTGACTCTACCACCGTTGATTAAGAAATATAGAATGGAATTAGTATTCATTCATGGCCAGTCACATCTAAATGGATGGACTTCTAGGAATCTCTATCAGAACTCAAATAAATCATCACCTAGGAAATCATGGAGGAGAACTCGGTGGAGGATGGACATTCCAATAAATGAGTCCACACCAACCCCACCTATTCAGAAGAACTTCTTTGGATGTAATTTTTTTTGTAAAATATTAAAACAAAATTTGCACATTAATTTTATATTTATTCAAATCATCATGACTTTAGTATTTTTTACAATGGAAAAACCTTTTTTAGAAAAAATGTATATCGTTAAATTCATTTATGAGTAGAGGATATTTTTTCTTAGTAGTGGTAGCTAGGATTCTGAGCGATGTTATCTACAGTTGAGTCTAAGACTAGTTTTTTCTTATATTATGTTTGAAAGATATATTATATCATGTATATTATGTGATTTTATATGATTCTTCACCCATGTCAGTTAGGGTTACTGAAACATATTAAAATTTGGTAGGATATTATCCCCAATATACTAGTGGGAGGATGTATAGCTGACTTCCCCCTCTAGCCCCACTCTCCTCTCTTGGCTGTTACTTTTGATGGTAAGTGTGGCAGTTATTTTTCCCATATGTGTGTATACAGATGTGATGGGTTGTGGTTATTTCACCCACATTTATTACAAGATATATTATTTAAAGTTTTACTATTTGTATGACATTTACAGGTTGTGATAGATTGAGGTACTAACATGATGTATGGGTTGTGATGACATGATGTATAATACCTAATATATGTCATATACGCTACACTGGATTACAGAAACTACATGGTTACAATATATGGATATGTGATTTTTGATGATCTGATGCACGTCGTGCATGTTGTTATTCCTTGCCCAAGATTCTTTGGGATGGCCTATTCTGGAAGGATATGTCTTAGGGTATCCAAAGACGGGGTGGAGCAACAAAACAGTGGGGAAACGGGGGTAGGGTTTCTTTTATTTTTCATTATTATATTATATTTTCTTTTTTATGCGATACATGGTGAGTGTTATCCATGTTAAGGGTGGGTACATTGTATATATGTTTTGTTGATGAGTTAGTTTCACTTTGGTTCACTGTGCTTTGATACAATTTCATTATCTTTGGATTGAGAGGCTCTGGGAAGTATCCAACTGCGTATATTCTTATGCTCATCCTATGTATATATAAAATTTATTTGGGTCATATAGACCAGGTTGGACATCATGATACATATTACTCTCTCATGAGTTTGCATGAGTTGTTTGGGCTTCATTGTCATTGTCATATTTCCCTTTTTGGTACTTGTAGATTTTCCTTTATATGTATTTGTAATATATTTGAAATTTCATGTTTTTAATTGGGATTTATTTATATAAATATGTTTGAGAATGTGTTGGTTGGTGTATTTTTATTATGCATCTCTATTTCATGTTCACCTAGAGGGTAATTCCTCCCATATACTTTTTTATTGTACCCTAAATATAATTCTAGAACCCATGGTTGACTGGTGGCGGGACTTGGGTGGTCACTATCTTGCTCCCCTCATTTAGTCAAGCCATGTTATTTTTTAGGAGAGATGGAATATAACAACCCTACTCTGAATTATATATATAAACATGATTTATTACATTAGTCCTTAACTTGATACAACATTGAATATCGTGAAATAATGTGTATTAGGGTATTAGGAACATTATATAACTACTTAAAAAATATAATGCAACATCTTATTGAATATGTTTTTAAATGAACACAACATTCTCACGTAATTATCATTGTATGGGATGACCTGAGGACATGCATTATAAAGGGTGATATATAAAGAATAATAACGGAGTAAAAGAGGTATAACAAGAAGATTACAATACATGATAGGAAGTAGTCATATCAAGTGATATAAAGAGAAACCTGAACATAAATTCACAATATATAATGATTATTCTAAAATGGAAATGTTGAAAAAACACTTAACATGGAATTAGCATGAGCCAATGATCATTGCACATGGAGCATGAGTAAACCCCCATTTCAAATGAATCACGTGAAAAACCTCATTTCAATTTAATTATCATGATTCAACACTCATTTCACATAACGTATCATGATACTATACATTACCCAATGCATTAGATCACTATAAGGGTTCACCCTTCTTAATCATTTCATTTCATGCATAAGTGGGCCACATGGATCATACAACATGGAAACATTCATAATAATTTATTCCATGATAAAGGGATGTGAAATACATAAATTAAGAATTATAATAAATATGTAAATGTTCAAAAATATGAAAACCCTTGAATGAAAAATGGGTATGGTATTCACTACATAATGACATTGGCTTGGAAGATTGGTGCAATTTCAGCAGTGTAATGACGTGATGTATGAATTCATAAAATTGGTTGGTGATTAAAAAATGGGTTCCTCATCATATATAAATTAAATGGATAGTAAGGGTTGATATGGATAAATTACCCAACATAGGTAATGGATTTTAGATTCATAACACGACATAATTTCTTTAATGTAAAAGAGGGGAGAGAAATTCCTTATGAAATATAAGCATGGTAATGGGTATACATGGATAAAACCGATGAGATAGAAAGGGATATATCATCATTTAAACATAAATATAAATGTATAGGGGAGGTTATAAATTATACCCCAACATTTATAATTGAAAATAAAATGGAATTACAATATAATGAAACATGGATAAATGAGAAATAAAGGAATCTCGTACTTGGACGTTTTCTTCTAAAAGATTAGAAGAGGATTGAGATAGCCTTCTTTAGATATTGGGGTTCCTTTGGAGGATTATAGAGAGAGGGGGAATGGGATTGATGAACTCTAAATTCTTTGAGTGAAGAGGATGCAAGAGCTTGGGTGGGTTTATATCGGAAAAGAGCAAAAATTCATTATTATTCTGTTTTGGGACACCACATATTAAAATAATCCCAAACAAAAACCATCCCATGTGTTTTCCCATGATTTTTTTCAATGGTGAGTGGAAAAAAATATTTTATATGTTCAATGGCCGAGCCTTTTAAAATAATAGGGTTTCTTATTTGGAGGTGAGTCACACTCTGAAAGAAAACAATTTAAAAAGGCAAAATGTTTTATAAGCCTCGAAGGTCCCACTAAAGCTTTCTAAAATAAACAAAACAAACCCAAAATTACATGATTTTATTTTTAAAACATATATTGTCCAAAAATTATGATTATAGTATTTTATTACAATACTTTTGGGTCATTATAATGTCATAAAACACATTATATATTAAAATGGTATTTATTTTTTACCTGAAAATTCAACTTTATCATAAAATTATGAAAAATTCACCGTTGGATAATTTATAAATCTGTATTCCAAAAATATTATTCATTTTATCTAAATAATTTTTAAATATTTTAATTTTTTAATTTTAAAGCAAATAACAACATTTATTGAAAATTCATTTTTTTTTGACAAAAACAGCATTCAAACCATAATAAAAATTACAACTGCATCCATAAAATTATAAGATCATTTAAATATAATATAAAATAATTTAATATTATTATTATTATTTTAATAAAATATTATTTAATTAAAAAATCTATTAATTCATGAAAATAGATTTCATGGTTCAATATTAACTAAAAATACCATGTGTGCATTAAAAACTATTTACAAAGTAAAAATAATAAAATGAATGTATATTCACTATAAAAGAATAATGTACATAATAGTAGTACTAGAGTCTTATTACATAGACCCTTGTAACACCCGAATAAGACCGGGGGGTAATGTGAGTGATGGTGAAAGTCTCTTGGGGTGGCTCGGATAACATCGCTCGGGTGGTAATCACTATTAACATCCACTTAACCTGTAGGTGGTTTTGTTCGAGCTTAACATGTTGAAGCTCGCATTGGACATGGTCAATAGAGAAGCCCAATGACTCCACATCATTTCCAAGATCTGAAAATTTAACTTCATATGAGGAAAGTCTATGGGATGAGGACATCACTTTCTTTTTCTGAGTAAATTTGATTTGTTGAAGGCCAATATTTATTCTAATCATGATATTACTATTCAACAGCTATATTAGCAACAATCACAATTCATAACAATATTTTAAAATAAAAAAACATAAAACCAAGGAACATAACATTTTATATAACCCTTTTACAAAATAAGACATTTAATTAGATCAATTGAAATTTTTATTAAAGAATTTTTAGGTCATTACAATCATCCCCCTTAAGAAATTTCACCTTCTAAATTGTCTTTTTCCACACTAAAAACATGATGTTAACTCTACATCATCACTTCCTCTGATTCCCATATTGATTCTTCAATTGTTTGGTTTCTCCACATCACTTTCTTGAGGGGCATAGTCTTATTTTGTAGAACTTTTTCCCTACGATCTAAAATATTCAATGGGTTCTCCTCGTAAGAAATACCACCCTCTAATAGTACTACCTATGAAGAGTGTACATATGGAGGGTCTGGTATGTACTTATTTAAGAAGGATCCATTAAATAAATCATATACTTTGGCTATGGTCGGTTGAAGTGGTAGTCTATAGGCCCCAACCCCGACATGATCAAGAATCTCGAAGGGGCCAACATACCTAGGACATAACTTCCCATTGTTTCCATGCCTCATGAACATATTCCATGGATATATGCATTGAAATACATTGTCTCCAACTTTAAACTTATGGTATCATAAATGGTTATCTGGATAACTATTATATTGACTCTAGGATGACTTGATATGCTACTGAATGGTTTCCACCTTCCCCACCATTTCTTTGACCATTTCTGGTCCAAAAATCTTACACTCAACGAATTCATCCCAACATGTAGGTGTCCTGCATCTATTCAATTACAAGTCTTCATAAGGTGCCATTCCGATGCTCGAGTAGAAACTGTTCTTCTAAGAGAACTCAAACAGATATTTATGTTGACCCAATCTTCCATTGAAGTCCATTTAGCATGCTCTCAACATGTCCTCATGTGTTTTTATAGTCCTTTCTGATTCTCCATCAGTTTGAGGATGAAAAGTTGCACTGAAGTTCAGCTCAGTATCCAAAGCATGTTGAAGACTCTTCCAAAACATAGAGGTGAGTCATGGATCTCGATCAGATATAATCGCTTGTGGAACCACATGTAGCCTTACCACATCTCTAATGTATATATGTTCCAGTTGAACCAATGATAAATCATCTTGAATTTCATGTAAGTGTTCAAACATTGTAAGACGATCCACAACAACCCAGATAGAATTTTTTCCTTTGGATGTCTTCAGAAGACTGATGAAAAAATACATGGTGATATTATCCTATTTCCATGCTAGTATAGGCAATGGTTGAATCATCCCCTTAGTCTTCTTCCTCTCTTCCTTCACTTGAAGACACATAAATCACTTTGATATATACTTAACAATCTCCTTCTTCATATTATCTTACCAATAATGCTCTCGGATATCTTGATACATATTTTTGTTTCCCAGATGAATAGAGATATTAAAACTATGTGCATCACCCAAAATTTTATTCTTTAGCTATGGACTTGATGGAACACATATTCATTTCCCAAATCCCACAATTCCTTCATCATTCACATTGAACTTTGGGGAATTCTCTTTTATAATAGCTTCAACTTTTTTCTGAATTCCCACATCATCCTTTTGAGAATAGTTTAATTTTTCCAAAAGACACGGTTGAGAAATTATTTATGAAAGGATTGATGATGTTCCCTTATTTACAATTTACATGTACATCTTCATCAAATTTAAGGAGATTGGATCCTTCCCAATTATCATCAATGATAGAATCGCTGGGTCCTTTCTACATAGATCATTAGCCACCTTGTTCACTTTCCAGTGTGGTAATTGATTGATCAATCATAGTATTAGATCAAATATAACCATCTTTATTGCTACATGAGAACACATTCTGTGTGAATATAAACATGATGATTTTGTGGTTCGTTTATATTTTACACTTATCCCCAACGAGATAATACTGCCTATTTTTTAAAGAGATGATCACCGCAACCATCTCAAGATCACATGTTGGATAATTCTGCACATGAACATTAAATTTCCCTAATTCAAAGACAATGGCATTATCATTTTTCATCAATACACTGCTCATGCCCTTCTTCTAAGCATCACTAAATACCACAAAATGTTATCCACTTAGGGGTAAAGTGAGAACGAGCATAGTGATAAGATTCCTTTCCAACTCTTTGAATATTTCTTCACATTCATCAATCTATGAAAACATTACTCCCTTCCATGTTCTCTAGGTAATATTTTTGGAAAATCGTGGGAAATTTATTACAAATCATCATTAATATCCCGTTAACCCCAAGAGGCTACAAATATATGTTACAGATGTTGGCCACGTCCATCCCTCTATTGCAATTGTCTTGGAGGGATGCAAAGATATTCCATTTCTTATGTTGATATAACCCAAAAATGATACCTCCTTTAACAATAACTCACACTTGATGTACTTTTCATAGAGATTCTCTTTTCCCACGATCTCTAGTACAGTTCTTATATGCTCCTCATGCTCCTCCTTCATTTGGTGGTATATTAAAATATCATCTATAAATACTACCACAAATTTTTCTAGGTAATATCTAAACACTCTATTAATCAGGTCTATGTTGATTTCATGATCATTATTGATTCCAAAGGACATTACAATGAATTTGAATTTCCCATATCTTGTACGAAAAGCTGACTTGGGGATATATTTCTTCTTCACCCTTACTTGATAATATCCTGACTGTAAATCCACCTTGGATATGTACTGTTCTCCATACAACTAATCTAATAAGTCATAAATTCATGGGAGAGGATACTTGTTCTTTATCGTTATTTTGTTAAGCTCACGATAATCGATGAAAATGTGTATTGACCCAATCTTATTCTTGATGAATAGGTCTAGTGTACCCCATGGTGAAGCACTTGGGAGTATACAACCTTTATTTAGTTTCTCCTATAGTTTTTCCTTATGCTCCTCAAGCTCTACAATATCCATTCTATATGGAGTATTGGATATTGGAAATTCCTCAGGGATAAGATCAATATAGAATTGAACATATCTTCTAGGAGGAGTACCAGACAATTACTCAAGGAACACATTAGCGAATTCCCTCACAATAGGCACGTATTAAAGGATGGTTGCCTCTTAGACTCAATCATCTGATCAAGATACACGTGGTCATATGGCAGTAATATTCATGCTTGAGATGATGGTGGTAAAAAGGACTCATCTTCGTCCTGCCACTTGTATATAATTGGGGGTTAATTCACCATATAGAGAGTTGTTTCCCTCTCACGACAATTTATATTGGCTCTATGTAAGGAAAGCCAATCCATGCCATGAATTTCATAAAATTCCACTAGAGGGAGTATGACGAGGTTCTCCGGAAAGTTCAATAAATAGATTGTGACTATAGTGGATTTATATTCATGAGATGCAATGAATGCCCCATTTTCCACACTCACTGACATCATTACTTCCATGATTCTGTTTGGTGATTGGATCTTTCTACAAAATTTTCTAGATATAAAGAATACGTAGAACCAGAATCAAAGAATGAATTCTCTATTAATGAATGATTAACTAGAATACCCTTTACCATTTCATTTTCAGTGAACATTTTGGTAGTAGTGATGGAAAAATCTCTCCCTTTATTCTTTTGAGGTTTTTTAATTCCTCAAAAAACCCTTGTAATAGGGGATTTATTTTCAAAGTGCCCTTATTCATTGCCGTTGAAGAAATGAACAACACTTTGAGAGTGAAACTGTGTATTCCTCTCCTCTATCACAGTCGTGGGTTTTTTCCGTACATTTTATATCCAGGTTCCCTTCTCTTCCACACCTAAAGCATTTCATCATCCCCTATAGGAAATTTCTGGGGTGTTTTATTCCACACCATGGGAATGTGGGGTGTTTGATATTATTAGCACAATTTGATTTATCTATCAGACTGCCAAAACTGAATTCTACCTAATGGTTATTAACCCCATGATGCCCAGAATATTATACGATCTCTATTTTTCCATTGAGGGAACATATTTAAATTTACTCATAGCTGTCGATCCCACGAATGACTATGGCTTTCTGCAGGCTAGGTTTCAACCCACCAAAGAAGCGGTCAACCTTTCATTCAGGGGTAACGATAAAGCCTGAGGCATATCATGCTAGCCATGTGATGTTTTACATATATCCTGCTATGTATTCATTGCCTTTTTAAATGAGGTAAAGTAAGTTCCTTTCCATATTAAGTCAGAGGGTGCGCTGAAAATATTTATTGAAAAAAATCATCCAGAAATCCTTCCATTCCAACTCCTCGATCTCCTCCTCAGTCTTCATATTTTTGATCGATGTAAAAAGTTGATCAGATTCACCCTCTATACAATAAGCAGCAAGGTCAATTGTCCCTTGAATAGAAAATTAAAAGATGGAGATGATCTTTTCAATGTAGTTGATCAATTTTTGGATGTTTGAGGGATTAGATGATTCATTAAATGTATGAGGCCTTTGTCTCATGAATATCTTGATAGTGACTTGTTCTTTCATAGGTGGGATGAATGTTCCTCTTGACCCACACTTCTTTTCTAAACATGAGTTATATAAGAGATTATCATTACAATATTCGTGATTCCCACTCTAATTGGATTGGGCATCTTGTTCGAACAATCATCACATTGATCTTCACCTCGGTTGTAACCCCCAAGTCCTCCAACAACCGTCCATTGTCTGTAATAGAATGAAGTTTTGGGGAAACACATAAAGGGTAATCCAAGGAAAAAAATTTAAGACTTATAAATTACATTTATTCCATAACTTATGTATCTGGAGGCTTCAATCTATGTTATTCAAGATCTATTTTCTAACATATATTCTTAGGGGCCTTTTTTAGTTCCTTTAATAAGGGTTCATACTAAGCATGTGAATTTACCAAAGAATATCCAATGGGAGTGTCATCACCAAGAGTGCAGTAGGTCCTTTTGTCGTGTACTAGGATTCCCCAAGTCCAGTATGAAACTCCTTGTCATAGTTTTCACTCCTAGGTACATTTGTTCTAGAGCTGCCTCTACCTGCGCGTATCCAAACATGGATGTATATGCTTGATAAAACACTTAATAAATAATCACCAAAATGTATGAATGTTTTTATTATACATTGTATTATTCATAAGGCTTCACTAGGGTTTTCTAATCCTAATCCAAAAAATAACAAAACCTATCCTTTGATACCAACTATTACAACCCTACTAATTATTACATACTTAAACATTATTTATTATCTAAAACCTTCACTTGACAGAACATTGAAGATCGATAGGAAAAGTGTATTTGGGGAATAAAAACATTACATAACAACTTAAAACATAGAACACAACATCTTTTTAAAAACTTCCTTTACATTCTCTCGCACTTAGCGTGGCATTAAATAACCTGAGGACATGCAAAAGAAATGGGTGAGTTATAAAGCCCTGTAACAGAGTAAAAAAGGTATAACATAAATATAAAAATACATGTTTGGAAATGAGAATATCAATGGAGTTCAAGAGAATCATGAACAAAAAGTCATGATATAGCATGATTATCATAACATGGAAATGGGGAAACAACACTTAACATGGAATTAGCATGAGCCAAGGCTCATTTCACATGAAACATGATTAGACCCAAATTTCCGAGGGTAAATGAGTAAACCCTCATAGCACATGAATTACCATGAGTCAACAGTTATTGTACATGATGTATCATAATACGATACTTTACTCAATGCATTGGAGCACTATTAGGTCACACTTTTCTTAAAAATGTCACTTCATTCATACGTGTGCCACAAGGATCATACAACATGGAATAATTCATCATAATTTATTAAAAAATAATGTGATGTTGAGTACATACATGAAGATTTATAATCAATATGAAAATGTGAATAATGGTGAATACCCTTGATAGAGAAATGACCATGGTATTCACTACACAATTATATTTGTTGAAAGATTGTTACAATTTCTGTAGTGTAACTACGTGACCTAAAAATTCATAAAAATGGATGATGAGAGAGAAATGGGTGTCTCATCATATATACATGAAATTTATAGTAATGGGGTCATATGGATACATTTACAAACATATTTAATGTATTTTATATTCATAATACAAAATAATTTTTTGAATGTAAATAAGGAGAGAGAAATTTCATATGGGATTTCGGTATGGTAACATGTATACATGGAAGGAACCAAAGACAGAGAAAGGTGTCTATAATCATTCAAAAATAAAGAGGAAAGTATAGGGAAGGTTATAAATCATACCCCAACATTTATAATTGGAAATTAATGGGATTTACAATATTAAGAAACATGGATAAATTGAGAAAGGAAGGAATCCCTTACATGGATGTGTGCTTCCAAAGGCTTGGAAGAGGCTTTAGAGAGGATTCATTGGAGCTTAGGGCACCTTGAAATTATTCTTTAGAGAGGAGGGAAGGGTTTGGAAAAACTCCAATGGCTTTGACTGAGGAGGAAGTAGGTGCTTGAATGGGTTTATATATGAAATGATAGGGAATTATTTATTATTTTGGTTTGGTACACCACACATTAAACTAATCAAAACCACAAACCAAACCACAGTTTTTTCCAATGGTTATTACCAAAGGGGAGTGGAAAATAAAATTTTATAAGTCCAATGACTTATCTTCTTAAAATAATAGGGTTTCTTATGTGGAGGTGAGTCACACTGTCAAGGAAAACAATCTAAAAAGACAAAATGTTTTATATGCTCTTAAGGGTCAACTAAAGCTTTATAAAATAAATCAAACAAACCAAAAATCACATTATATTAATGGTAATCAATATATTGACCAAAAATAATTCTTATTGTATTTTATTACATTACTATCAGGTCATTATAATGTCATAAACCACATTATATATTTAAACGATATTTAATTTTTATCCAAAAATTTGACTATCTTAGAAAATTATGAAAAATTCACCATTGGATAATTTTGACATCCTGATTACTAAAATAATATTCATTTTATCTAAATAATTTTCTAAATATGTGAATTCTTTTACTTTTTAAATATAAACTAACATTTATCGAAAATTTACTGGTTTTGACAAAAATAGTTTCAAAACCTTAAAAAAAATTAAAATTGCATTAATAAAATAATATGATAATTTATATTTAATAAAAAGTAATTTAATAATAACAATAATATTGTATTAAAATATTATTTAATTAGAAAATTTATTAATTTATCGATATAGATTTATTAGTTGAATATCAACTAAAAATACTACTTGTGCTTTAAAAAATATTTACAAAGTAACAATAATAAAATGAATGTGTATTCTATATACAAGATCAATGCACATAATCATAATAATAGGTTCTAGATACACATCACCTTATAACAGCCAGATAATATTAAAGGGTATGATGTGCGATGGTGACATACTCTTGGGGTGGCTCGGATAACATCGCTTGGGTTACAATCTCTATTATCTTACACTTATCCTGTAGGCAGTTCCATTCGATATTAACATGTTGAAACTTATCATTTGATTGGTCAAGAGAGAAGGCCAATGATGGACATACATTATTATGCTCTGAAAAATAAGTTTCATAAATGTAAAGTCTAATGGATTAGATCCTCACTTCCTTTTTCAGAGAAAATCGGATTTGTTAAAGCTCAATATTTATACTAATCATATTATTACGTTTAAATGACTATATTAGACACAGTCACAATTAATAATGGTATTTTAATATCAAAAAAACATAAAATCAATTTATTTCATATTTTATATAACCAATTTACATAATAATACATTTAATTACATCAAGAGGAATTTTCATTAATGAAAGTTTGGTTCATTACAATGAAGGAATGTAAACACTCCATTATTACACACCTCTCCCTCCAGAACCAAGGGAACATAAACTGCCTTAATAATCGTAGGATGCGGATTTTTTGGATTTTTGGATTTGATAATAGCATCCACTAGAATAATATTTTTTTCAAATTGTTTTCCCATGTACTGTTTGAAGGAAAAATCTTAAGGATTATGTTTTTGTGAAATAGAAATATGGAATTCAATGAATTCAAGTCCAGGATGCTCATTTAAAATACATGAACATGAAGACTAAAATCACCCATCTTTGGATCAGAATCAAAGACTGGTATGGTTTTTCTAGAACCCTCAAATCATATGGGATGATTCCTCAACAGTTGGAGTTCCCATTAAAATGGAAAAGGAAATAGAGAAGGCATGGTATATTAATATATCTCATGTGATAGTGGATGTGGGATTTAGATCCCCAACATAGGAATAGTTTTCCTAACTATGGATACTAATATGTTTGATTTGAATATTGATGATGAATATAGGATTGATTTTTACGGTATGTAACAATATAGTGCATTTTTATGATATGTGCCATAGAAGGTTGGTTTATAGCTCTTGTAAAATTAAGGTCCATACTACTTTAAAATATTGTAAAAATGGAATTGATGTGGTAGAGATGACTCATCATATATATTTAGGGTCGTTGGGATGTATAAAAGACTAACATGGAGGTGACTCTCATAAGTGAAATTCTAATTTGTATTTGCATATGTCAAATGATGAAGGAAGAGATCCTAAATATCACATGCTCGATGGAGGTGAAAAGGAAAGGGAACCAAGCCATAACGTTCTTTTGGCCATTGATGGTGTTAATCAATCAGCTGCCATATCTAGGAATGTGGATGATGACTATTTGGAATCAGATGAGATGTGGTCTTCAGAGTGTGATCTTGAATTAGACTCAACATAGCTTCATGTAGAAATGTACCAGAATTATGGTGTCAGTAAGGGTAACATTTCTCTAGTAAGGAACTTTTGGGCTCATCTAAATAGTGGATGGTAGCATAAGGAAATAGAGGAAAATGTTTTTCTTATTACTTCATGCCAAGATGGAAAAGAATAAACTACTGCTTCTAACTCTAAGAATAAGAGTGAACCAGATAACTCAACTGATGGTGTTATTTTTCATCCTTGTTCAAGAAAATTAGAAGAGGAATCCATCCTACTTAGATATTGTATTTTAGGATTAATTTTACAATTAGCGAGCTATGTTATAAATCATCTAGGTGTAGTCCTTAATTACTGCATGTATGATGGTGTATCTAAAAGGTGTTTGATCCAAATCCTTCAATGTGGATCAGTGACACAACCATGCATATGGATAAGAAATATTATTCAGCTGTGAAGGGAAATACTTCCAATGAATCTATCGTAGTCCTTGTCCATCCAAAGGTAAGGGAGAAATCACTTTTCCAAAATATAATTTTAAATAGGTATCAGAGAATGTAGGCCTTCATTATGGAATTTGGTAATCAGCATGGAGATATCCGAGTGGATTTATTGAAAATATTAGGTTCAGATGGTGTGCTAGAGTCTTGGAATATTGAGGATACCATCCCATCATACTCTCAATAGGATGAAATAAGATGTGGAAAAAGAATATAAAATGAAGGAGGGGTAGTCATCCGAGATGTAGGGGTGGTGGATGATCTTAATCCACTTGATGAACGTTCATTTATTGGTTTATGAAAACTTCTATGTTATTTCTCCTTGAGGTAGTGGATTTTCAATCTCATCAACATGCCTTCTCCTTTGGTATTCATTATTTTCAATAAAATTTGGGATGATTGGTATTACCCATGGTTCACATAGTTTTGGTTATATTTTTATAATTATAAATATATTTATATTTATATAATTACATATATATTTTTTTAATATATAAATATATATATTTATAAATTTAATAAATGTATTTATTAATTTAAAAAATTAATATAGATTTAATATTATATATATTTATAATTATTGTCATAAATAAATAAATTGATATAAACATATATAGTTATTTAATTATATATATATATTTTTATATAAATATATATAAATATATCATTATATATAATTGTAAATATAATTAATATAATAAATATTAAATATATTCAAAATAATTTTATAACTATTTACATATATATTTATTCAGTGTTCCATCTATTCTTACTGAGGACATGATGAAAGCAAATGCTAGAAAAAGATGAAGGATGATAAATTTAATGTCTGAGTAAGCCATGATGTTTCGTGGATGGATTTTCTGCATGGTGGTAAGAATGTTCAAGTCAAACCAGTACACAATACTGGACTTTCTGAATTTCATACTGAGGATATAACACTTATGAATGGCCAAATGGAAAGCATTGTTGTTTTTTTCTCATAGTGTAACTGATGGTGGGAAACAAGTGGAGAGGGAGGGGTTCTTTCCAATCTGGGAACCAATAAAGATATAGTACCATGGTAGGGAAGACTATCATACTGATAATTTTAAATATTATGAATGGTTATTGGGTAGAAAATGTTGATTTTTCTAATTATATAATGTGGAGATGGAGGGGACTCGTCCTGGATTTGAACTCGTACATAACATGACTTCTAACAAGCATACGAGTTCTAGGTCCTTGGAAAATATTTCAAACAAAAATAAATATAATAATGTGAATGAGGAATTTTCTCAATTAAATGTTGATCAAATGATTCTCTGAGGGCAGCATGTAGCCTCAATATCCCACAAGGGGAATCAAAAAAATTAATGAGTTTTCAATGTTGTCTCGCAATGGCCCTCAATCTTAGAAGCTTCATGATAATGATTTAATGAAGATTCAATATGAGGATCTTAAACATGATAAGGGACCTTCTGCAACTCCCATGCAAGTTGAACACTTATCCATGGCAGAAAATTCAAAAGGAAAGAATATCTTCATTGATGATGAACATTTTCATATGGTTATCCACCAGAACAACAAGGCATGTTCTGCCACAGTCGTGTTCAATCACTCATATCCTAGTTAGTAACCTCACTACAGGTGAAGTATCTGGTTATACGAGACATTAAAGATAGGGAATGGATTTTTCCTTCAAATATTTATGATCTTATGAAAATAAAGATATGACTATTTTGTAATGGCCTCAAATGATGATTTTTTTCATTTCAAGGGATAAAAACTCTTGTATCATTCCACCAGAGGAATGAGAATGTAAAAGGATGGTAATTTTTTTTCTCTCACAACATGAGGCTTTCTATTCTATGAATGAGCCAGAGGTATTTGTATTTATTTATTATATATCTCTTCTCTAAATTTTTTCCCATTAACATTGAATATTTCTTCAGATCCAATCCAATTATGGGTATTTAGGATCTATCTTAGAATTTTAGGATTTTCTCCATGGAGGTTGAATCAACTAAATCATTATCAATGGAGGAACATGTTCCCCCACAACACAATACGTGGGAGAGAGGTTGGCAGCCCAAGGGCAGGGGAACATTTCCTAGAAATGTGGGAAATATAGGGAATTCAATGATTTAGATACTTGTTTGGTGTGGATACATTGTACTCTAATTAACCATTCGGTTTTATGTGATTTTTTTATGACTAAATTTGGGGTCATTGATTTGGTCTACAAATCTAGGATTGAGCATTTTTTAGTTAAATACATGACATAAAAACACATGTACACATGTTATATATATAAATATATTTCACATTCATGTGTATATATACATAAATATCCATACATCTATGCAAGTAAAATATCTACATATACACACACACAAAACACACAAACACTGTAATAATGCCTACAAATATATGCACATATACATTGATATAAATATATAAGTTCAAATAGCACATATTAACAATACATTATTTATATTTATATAACTCTTTGAATTATTAAAAACATAATAATATATCATATTTATATCAATTATATATATTCATTTTTTAATTATTCTATATAAATAAACATTAATTTTATAAGATAAAGATGATAATTCTATATATATTAATAAAATATATTTTAAAATTTTTATCAGTTCTATGAATATTGATGATAACAATCCATCTTTATCGATGCAAACAAAAACAATGATAAAAAGTACACATTTATCAGTATTTTTTTAGCATTGATAAATGTTACCCTTATCTAAAGTTTTAGTTTTTGTTGATAATGGTTTACTGTTAATCATATATTTATGTTTACCAATGATAATATTCTAGGATATTCTTTGTAGTAAATCATTTAAAATAATTTTTTTTCTAATTTTTTAGTTTTAATGCACCTAAAATGGTATAACCACGTTTCTGAAAATATATCTTACATTATGATTTTCCAAACTCATTTGAATAAGAAGGCCTTATTTTTTTGATAGATGTGGTCACATCCACAGTATATATTATATTAAATTGGTTAACTTGAGAGAGTGGAAGTAGTAGGTTAACTGGTCGGGTCATCTTCTATTTATTTCAGGCTTGAACATTTAAAATTCGTAAATCATATTTATGAATTTATTGAAAGACCCATTTAAATGCAGTCAAATTACATTAGTTTTGATTTTTACATTGCTCGTGATTACACCAATTATTTTTTGGAATTCACTATAAATTTAGGCATCTGGATTCTCCACCCACGATTTGCATTCTTCTCCACCGGTGTGAACGACATAAGTAACCTCCCCTTGCTCCCCTCCTCCTTCACCCAGCTCTGATCGCCTCTCATGATCTACCAAACATTTACCTCTTATGGGACTGATGTGTTCCCTCGTTGGGAGCAATTTGAATGAATTTTAGACTACATCAAGGAATGTCACCCCATGACCACCGATCATGTGCCTCCACTGAGGCGTGATCACACATTCGTAGTGGCTACACTGCTGTCCTAGCTCACATGACACTGAATCTTGTAGGTACTTCTTTTTATGATTACAAACCATCCAAATCTTCTCGAGAGGATCTTTAGGTAGTCTGGAATGCATTGGACTATGTATCTCTTTCGTTTACTCTCATACCAGGCCAACACCTTATTTTCATCTGGTCCTCATAAAAAATAGGGGTAAAGTAAATGCCATTCCTTTTTAGGGTGAATAAAATCATATTGGTAAAAGTGAGACCTTTATCAATGCTTACAAAAAGTGAACTATTAGCGTTAATGATGTTTCTAATATATTTTTTAAATATAGATAAAATCATTATCATTATATTTAAAAAATAATGTTTATATATACACATTAAATAAAAAACACATATTGATAATTAATATATATATATATATATATTAAAAATGTATTTATAAGATTATAAATATAAATTTATATAAGTGTAATATTATAATAAATTTTCTTAAATAATAAATATATATTTTATATTTTTTTATTTTTTTATTTTTATATATTTAGAAATATATTTTTATAATTATATATAAATACTTTTAAAATAATTTTAATCATAATCATTAATATATTTATATTTTAAATAAATTTATGTTTCTAATGAAATTTTTAAAAAATATATATTAATGCATGAGTATAATTGATGTGAATATTTTATGTATTTGTAATGAATTAATAATCATTTATACATTACATCCTTATTATTATTTATTCATGTTGTTCATATATGGTGACTCAATTTTTATTATATATACACTCTACTAGGTATATTATTAATTCATCATATACACATGAATCTATTTTCATAAATACTTATATAATTACAATAAATATATTTAAATAATAAATATATTAATATATTTATAATTATACATTTTTTATTATACATAAATAAATTTTAAATAAATTTATTTATAATTATAATTGTAACAATATTTATTTTAAAATAATTATTACATTAAAATAATTACATCTTTCCCAAAATGGATCTTGGGCCAAAATGTTGGGCCTACGTGTCTTGTAATGGGCTTCATGCCTACTGGGCCATTGAGTTGAAAAAATATAATGTATTAATGTGGTTGTTTGGGTTGCTTATCCCTTGGGGGAGCTATAACCTTCCTCTCAGGCATGTTTATGTTGTGGGCGTATATTTAAATGTCATTATACACCCAAACCCCTAATATTATATATATATGTGTGTGTGTGTAAATGATTATAAAATTATAATAAATATTTTTATTATACATATAATGATATAAATATATATAATTCAATAAATATATAAAAATATTTATAAATAAATAAAATTATTTATAATTGTAATTCCAAAAAATTAGATATATTTAAATAATTATTAAATTAAAATTAATATATTAATTATATATATTTATAAAATGATAAATATAAAAAATATATTTGTTATAATATTATAATTATTTTAATAAATAAATAAATATAAATATATTTATAATTATTATAATGAAAAAATTTATATATAACTAAATCAATATATTTATAAATACATACATATATTTATAATTATTACTCTAAATAAATATAGATTTTTTAAATTAATTGTAAAATTATAAGAAATACATTAATTATATGGATTTATAAAATTATAAGTATATGTTATATTTTCATCATTATGAATGTTCATTAATATATTGTCACTCTTATTATTCATGCTTTCCATATATGCGATGACTTGTTTTTATGATACATTCATTACTAAGTATGATTCATTCATTTATACTCATGAACATATAATTTTTTCATATATACATATAAATTTACAATAAATATATTTAATTAAAAATTAATTAATTATATTTATAACTATAAAATATTTATTATATATTAATACTTTTTAAATATATTTATTTATAATAATATAGAAATATTTAAAAATAAATTTATTTATAATAATATATATATATATATATATATTTAAATAATTGTAAAATTATAAAAAATATATCTATTTAAATAAATATATTTACTTGTCTCCAATCATTCCATGTTATCATATGGATGTACCATCACATGAGCCACAATGCCCTTTTCCTAAAGTCCTCTACTGATAGAACCCTTGAAGAGAGAGCAATAATTTGTATGCCTAATCTCTGGGTTCGAAGAATCTGTGACAATCCCACCACATATGACCATTTTACCCACCATTCTACTAGTAATGAACCTATGACTATTGAAACGCTATCAAAACAGGAATGGGAAAGGAAATTTTCAACTAGTGATGGAATAGATGAGGGGGGCATGATATCTATGTCGTAATCACCACTAATATCCTGAGATAAAACTAATCGATGGAAGATTTTCCTCTATTAATTGTGAAATTAAATATTCAAAAATATTTACGAGCTTCAAAAATATACAAACAATATGTTAATAAAAATAGTTAATCAACTTATTTAAATTCAGAATATTTCCATTTTATTTATGTTATAAAAACTTAAGGTTATGTATATACCTACACAATGGTATATGTAATGTTAAATATAAAAGTGTGTGAGTGTTTCTGTTTCAAATAATAGATGTATTTTCATGTATATATTCTAATACATGTAAATAATTATTAACAAATAATATCTATAAATAAATATAAATATTTATGTTTATATAGATATTTTTGTTTATAGTGACATATAGATATAAACATATATACATGTAAATACAAACACACACATGCACACAAACATATATTATAAATGTATTTAAAAATAATTATACAAATCTGTATAATTACATATGTGTGTGTCTATATATCATAGGGGCCCTGATGCGTATATATAATAACTTAACTTAAGGTCCCTAACGTATTTATTAACTAATTTTTAAAAAAATTCGTTATCATAAAACTGTTTTGATTTTTTATTTTATTTATCAAAAACGCATTAAAAAACAAAATCATGACATTAATAAAACCACAATACAGCTAGAAATTTAAAAATAATTATATTTAAAGGAATTTATATTAAATATGATTTAAAACACTTATAATTCATGAAAATTTAATGGTCATGGGATGATTGATGATAAAGATAGAAAGATATGCGAACATTATAAGTAAATTAAATGGTGGGTCTCCCCCTAGGATCCATCCACACCTCAATGCTCTCTTAATTAAAGTGTATTCCTGGAAGAATTTTAATGGATTCGGGGGGTTGAATGTTGGGCTACCCTATAGTTGGTACACAACAAGTAGGGTTCCCTTATTTGACATTATTCCACGCCCATTACAAAGAATCTCCCCCAGCTCGTCCCTGCTCTACTGTGGGGTGTTAACACTGCATTAGTTGTTTCCCTTCCACCCCAATACGCACAACCACATCTTGAAGGCAAGTCCTCCTCTGAGATGGAAAGCTCTACGTAAACTGGGTTCCCCTCCTGCCAAGCGTTATAATTTCTTTGAGGCATAAACTCATCCCATACTAGAAAACCATTTCTTAATAGTTCCTAGTACACTGTTGTTTCATGGTACACGACTTGGAGGCCATTTATCATGGCTTGGGTTGGATCCTAACTCACCAAGGGCAGCAGATAAGGGTGTAAACATTATAATCTATCACCCTCATTCTTTTATCTAGAATTGTTACTTAGAATTGTCTCTAAGGGGTCATTAATTTTCGATGTTGTTGGGTGATGTCACACTAGGGGAGGACACCATTAAAGCTTATAGATGGATGATGGGGTCCTGGATCACTACAGGTGGCCGCGACGGGCCAACTTTGATTAAAACATCTCAATAGAGTATAGGTCCTCGATGGAGGCACTTTAGGATCCAACCACCACTACATGAGGGTTATTTACGGGCCCACACTCACTACGTGTGTCCACACTGGTCCTAAATCAATGAAATCATCCCTAAATAGTAAATAACATCAACAGAGGCACCGTGTGATAACATAGTATGGGTGGCCATGATGGGCCTACATCGACAAACACATCCCCAATAGAGTAATGGTCCTCCATATAGGAACCATTGGAACACACTGCTTCTGTTTCTAGGTGGTTGATGGGGTCCTAACTCTCTACATGTAGCCACAATGGGCCTACATTGATGAAAACAACCCCTATTGAGTAAAGGTCATCAATGGAGGAACCTTGGTGGCACACAACTGCTACTTGTGGGTGGTTGACAGGGTCTTGGCTCACTACGGGTGGCCACCATGGGCCTAATTCAACGAACGTATCCCCAATATAGTAAATTTCCTTGATGGAGGCACCTTGGAAGCACACTTCTATTTCTTGTGGGTGGTTTATGGGGCCCTGGTTCACTATGGGTGGCCACGATATGCCTACATGGGTGAACATATCCCTAATGGAGTAAGAATGTGTTCGTCCATGTAGGCACATCATGGCCACCCATAACAAGAAATGACCCTATCAACCACACACAAGCAATAACAGTGTGTTACCATGGTTCCTCCATTGAGGATCATTACTCTATTAGGGATGTGTTCGTCAAAGTAGTCACATGGAAGCCACCCATAGTGAACCATGACCCCATCAACCACCCAAAATCAAGGGAAGTGTGCTCCAAAGGTGCCTCTATGGAGGGAATTTTTTTATTTGGGATGTGTTTGTTTATGTAGGCCCATCGTGTCCACTCTTAGAGTGCAAGGATTCCATAAACCACCCTCAAGTAGCTTTAGTGTGATCCAAAGGTGCATTCATCAAGGACATTTACTCTATTGGGGAATGCTTCGACAATGTAGGACCATCGTGGCCACCTGTAGCGAGCCAGGAGCCCATCAACTACCTTCAAGTAGTGGTGGTGTGATCCTGAGGTCCCATAATAACGAACTTTTACTCTATTGGGGATGCGTTCAATGACATAGACCTATCGTGGCCACCCGTAGAAAGACTAGACCCCATCAACCACCCGCATGCAATGAAAATGTAATCCCAAAGTTCCTCTATCAAGGAACATTACTCTATTAGTATGTGATCAGACATGTAGGCCCTACATTGACACTTGTAGTGATTTAGGACCCCATCAAACACCAGAGAGCATTAGATGTGTCTTCCCCTAGGGTGCGAGCACCCCACACCCTACACGATCAATGAACCCTGGGAGAAAACTACAAGAAAAAGTGTTGCAAAGATGAACAAGGATGATCTATTATATATTTTACACAATTCATTGCATCCCATGGAGAGAGAGGATCCCACCCTATCCATGATCAAAGGAACAAAGGTTTCGAACCATTCAACAATGGTTTACTGGGAACCGTTATGCAATGCAGCTATAGTAGGGGAGTGGTTTTTTCCTTAATACAATTATAACACGTGGTAAGAGGCTATCCCAATTTACCAAAAGCATTACAACTTGTAGGATCAATTAACATCAATATGTGGTCATGGTTATGGGAGGTAGAGGTGCAACCACTGCTACAGCATTAATACCCCACAATGGATGAGGGGAGATCTAGTGGAGACAATGTGCAATGCATGTGTCTTGAAATATAATATGGGATCTCTTCCTGTCGCTTACCAACTGTAGGGTAGCCCCACATTCAACTCCCAAATCCATTAAAACTAATCATTTAATATACATCAATTAATAGAGCGTTGACACATGGATGAAGCCTAGGGTGAGAACCACCATTTGATTTACTTATAAAGATCCCATCTCCCTCTATATTTATCATCAATCTACACATGATCGTTATTTTTCTTATGAGTTGAAACAGTTTTTAATGATATTTAATATTTATTCTTTTTTTATTTAATTATTTTTAAATTTCATTTAGTATTGTGGTGTCATTAATCCCATGGATTAATTTTTTATTTCATTTTTTGTAAAATTGAATAAAAAATCAAAATTGTTTTAACATAATGCATTTTTTAAAATTGTGGCATAAATGTGTAAGGCCACTAAGGTATATAATTATATATATGCATTATCCCCCTAAAATATATTGACATGCTCTTATGCAATTATTTATGATTTAATAATTATTTTCAAAAACATTTAAAAAATATGTTTGTGTGTGTGTATATATTTATATATACATATATGTCTCTCTATATATATAACTATGAACATAAATATATATATATGTATATATATTAATATTATTTATTAATATTTATTTACGGTTATTAGTATATGTATTTAAATATACATCTATTTTTAATACAGACACACAAACAGACACACATTTTTATTTTACAATACATATACCCTTGTATAGGTATATACATACCCATTCATCATTATAACACAAATAGAATCGATATTTTATTAATTTATATAAATTGAATAATATTTTATTGGTGTATGGTTTATATATTTATGAATCCCATAAATATATTTTAATATTTAATTTCATTTTTAATAATGGAAAACATCCATTGAGAGGATTTATCCCTAGATATCCATGGTGATTACGATTAGATCTCATGGCCCCCTCGTCAATTCCATCTCTAGCTAAAGCATTCCTTTCCCATGTGTGTTTCGATAGTCATATGTCCACTCCTACTAGAATGAAGGATAAAAAGTTCATCCATGGTGGGATTATCATGGATGAATTGATCCCTAAGATTGGGTCCACACACTTTATCTATCTCTTTGAGTGTTATGTCTCCGGAGGTCACCGGGGAATGAACATTATTTTTTATGTAATGGTTGATCCAGAAGTTATACATTAATGATTGGAGATAAGTAAATATATTTCTTATATTTATTATAATTTTAGAAGTTTTTTGAATATATATATTTATAATTATAATTATAAATAAATGTATTTATACATATTTCTATATAAGTATAAATAAATATATTTAAAAATTATTTATATATAATTAAAATTATATAATTATATATATAATAAATATTTTTAATTTTAAATATATTTATTATAATTTTATAAGAATTTATGAGAACATAATAAGTTCATGGGTATAAATGAATTAATCATCCCTATTAATGAATAGATCTCAAAAACTGATTCATCGCATATATGGAAAACATGAATAATAAGAGTGTAAATAAATAAAAGAACATTCATAACAATGAATACATAACATATGAATGTTTCATAATAATATATGTGTGACTTTTATATGTGTTTTGTTCTTAGAGCAGATAAAATAATGTTCTTCCTTTTCCCTTATATGTCTTAGTAAAAATATATCTCAAAAATAGAGAAAACTACAGACACAAATTTTTTTTACCACATTATCATCCAAGAACCACCCCAATCATCAAATGAATCTGCATGAAAAAATTTAATAAAATAAGTTGTAAAAAAAGTATCCCAACTAAAAATTTAAATGAAATATAATATTTCAATTGAATATGTGTTTTGTGTTAGGGAATCTCTATGATGTTGTTATGGAAACTCTATCTCTCTATATAAAGGGAGAGTTTCCCTAACAACATCATATAGTTTCCCTAACACAAAAGATATCCTAACCCACTATAACTGTGATATTGGTATGCAGATAAAGTAATCCCACTAGTGCCCTACTACAACTGTAGAGGAATATAAGGAACCAAAAGAAGCAGTAAGGAACAATATGAGGTGACATCTTTGACCGCAACCAACTCTCGCATTGTTGGAGCAATGAAAATAGATCTGGAACTCCACTTATCATGCATCCCTTAATTCATGAATAACAACAAATGGATAGTATAAGGACCTGAACTTAAACCTTACTTAATATTGAATTAAATGAACAATTCACATTGTGGATACTTTCGGGTTTAGAGTTTTAAATAATTAGAACATAACTACTACATCTCAAAAGGTTACAATGTAGAAACTTCTACTAAGTTTCCATATATTAAAAAAACTCTTAAAAAGAAACATGTCTAGTTCCATGTTTTATATAGCATGACATTCCCTTGATCCCATCCTTGAACCTATTCTACATTATGTAATGTGAAAAAAATTTCAAAAAAAACTTGGGGTGAGCATAAAAAGATCAGTAAGGGATACACAAAGAATGAAAACAGTTAGTTTATCAAAACAACAAGTAAACAATGTATACTTTTACAAAGTAATACTTTTCACCTTCATGAAGTAGTAAAAACTCTTCACTGAAAAAAAGATCATTACTTACCCTTTTGTAACCAATATATTACCATAAAACCCATAAAAAGATCACATAACATATAAAGTTAACTTGGGACATAAACATACTTATGTGGAATAACCATACGGTCGACTTCCACACATATCCCTTAATGGAATAGCCATACGGCCAACTTACATACATACTTAATGGAATATCCATACGGCCGACTTCCATACCCAATGCATTGGAGGTTATAATGTAACCACCCGTCCAGGTATTCACGGTACCACCCGTCATATGGTTCATCACGTAACCACCCGTCAAATGTCCAAGTACCATTATAAAACCATAAGACATAAAACAAATATAATGGAATGAAAACATTTTCACACTTTGATCACAATATATCACATAAATATATTGACATAACAAATCAATTATAAAAACCATTTTCAATACCAAAATACATAAAATAGTATATGGTATTTATTTCATTAAAAAAACATTACGGCTTGTTCAGGAATCCAAAGACCAAATAATACTCGTGGCGGCGGAAAAGGTCGTTGTCACCGCGTACGTTAATAGAAACATTCCTTTTTTTTTCATTTAGTAAAATGCTTCATAGAAAAAGATTCATTTTGTATAAAAGTAATATTCAAAGGGGTTTATACACAGTATAAAATATAGTTGTGTATAAAACGAAATATGCCTCAATGAAAGGAGATTGAGACGAAGTTCCTTACCTCGGGTCCGACTTGACTCGATCGTTCTTTAACATCCTGAATAATAAACTTGAGTTAATTTATACTTTCTTAAAAACCTTATTTATGTTCATTATTACTTTTATATAATTTATTATCATGTTATAAACATTATGTAATCATTTAAGTTAATAATGTTTGTTTTGTCGATATTTGGTTCTTAAGTCAAAAGTTGACTTATTACAATTACATGTTGTTCGTGTGGTCAATGGTTATTTATATCCAAAATTACATTCCTGATTTGGATATAATATATATCCATAATATACATGTCTTTATAATATTACATAATCATTTAGAGGAAAGAAATGAAATGCACCGGTCATGGGGACGGTAAGTCGTACGTATGCATGAATGCTACTTTCATTTCTATGACATATTAATGGAATTAAATCTAAATGAGAGGTATGTATATTTTAATTCCAGAATTATATTCATAATTTAGATGTATCATTAATCAAATATATCAATTATATACATGTACTTATAATAGTACATTATATTTGGGGATAATAAATGAAATGCACCGTTCATGGAGACGGTAAGCCGTACATACGGATGAACGCTACATTCATTTCTATCTCATAATTTAATTGAAGGAAATAATAATGAAATAGAGGTATATTATAATTTTAGTATATCATCATATATAATAACTTTAAATCCATCCTTTATACATCCCACATATGGTATTAACGAATCAAATCACTTTAAGGGGGCGATAGTCTGCACTTCCTTAAATGAAGATATCGCATTACCAAAAATGGAAACCATAAAGGTATGCCCAAAATGAAAAATAAAAAAGATTAAGGAAAACATAAACATATTATATATCATATATAAATATAGTGTCATCTTAATGGCCACCTTTTAAGGTGTTAAAAGAATGTTGAACAATCATCGTTTCGGGAGGCAGAAATTCGCCATCCTCGAAAACTATATGTTCTTTAACCATTAGATGTAGGTGTGTGTAATTGTAGATTTAATACTTCTTATAACAACATCCTAGTATATTTAAGATACTTGTGTTGTTACAAAAGAAATTAATAAAAAGATTTTAGGGGGTTGGAGAAGCAAAATAAAACAAAAGGACTCAAAAGAAGACATTACTTAAAATCGAGTAACTCGCTTTGGTTTGAGCTCAAAGGCTTCCTTGGGAAGACTTCTGCCCAATGTGAGGCTTCAAGGAGTAAGATAGGGAAGTGAAGAGACAAAATGGGCAGAGTTTGTCCAAGCCAAAGGCATTGGGAGTGTGGGTAAGGTTGTATAGGTGGGGGCCTTTTATAAGAGGAGAGGAGGGGCACTCTTGTAAAGTTTACAAAATGTTACTTTATTTTCAAACGCGTTTCGGATTTTAAAGGTCCCACATTGATGTATTTAGAGGATAAGGTGATGAGGGTTATAAATCCACTCATCCAATAGGTTTTGGACATGTGTAGGTGTTAGATTTTACATTATCTTTCCATATTATTTAAATCGTTAAATAATGAGGTCATCGCTGCATCATCATGATGTCATAAATAATTTTATTTATATAATGTCTAAAAATTATAAAAAAAATACTATGATGTAAGAAATATTCTTAGATTTCAAATTACTATTAATAGTCAAAAATATGACTTGTATAACCCCATGTAAAAATTGTTTTAGTAAAACATTTCATGTTTGTGCCATTTTTTACTTTAACATTAAATAAAAGATATTTATGTCATTTTCCAAAAAAAAGTGGCTCCATGGGGTCCCAAAGTTGACCCATGGATTGTATTGGTCGTCCATGACACATCCAATGAGGGTAGGATATGTATCTACGTATTTTCATTTTATTATAATATCATTTTTTCCTTAAATTGCACTAATTACCTCTAATCACTATTAAAAACATAATAAGTTACTATTCACCAAAAAAAACTATTTTAATCTCATTGAACCACATTTTTCTCCATAATGACAACCATGTATGTCAGATTTTTGAAATTCAAAACACAGAGGTGGTAAAATTTCATTTAAACGAAAAATCAATTTTTTAAGTACCACTTAGTGGTTTCACTATTCATCAAAAAATGATGTTTTTCAGAAAAAATACCAAAACTTCACCCTAAGCTATATTTGATATTCCGAATTCAAAAATGAAATCCATTTTACAAAATTAAAAACATATAAGTTTAATTAATTAATTTAATAATTAATTCCCGCTGTCAGAGCAAATAGCGTGTTTTTATGAAACAATAAGTATCAAAAGATTGACACTAGTTTAAGTCCAATTTCAAAGTGAAATTGATTCCAATGACCACCATTGTATTAAATGGTAAAAATATATTCTAATTTCACTTTAAAACCAATTCAAAATATAATCTAATCATCTTAAAAAATTAGATTAAAAAGTGGTTTTGAATTAAAATACAACATTTTACACTATTTATTAAAAACATGAACTTCATCGGAAAGATACCAAAAATTTACAAAAAGTAAATTTTGATGTCCTGATTCTAAAGAAGAGTTATATTTGGTCCAATAGAATTTATAAGAGTGACCAAAACGTTATTTAATGACGGTTCGCTATCAAATGTTGATAAGTGGACCTTTCGTGAAAATTAGAGTATATAAGCCTAAAATTGAATTCTTTTCGTATTTTAAGCCTTTATCCTTTATTAGATAAATTTAAAAACATTTAAAAAACATATATAATCTTATTTTTGTTATTTCTATCCATTCCCACCAGTACAACAGCTACTTGTTAACTAATATTTAAAATAATATTAGTTTATTACTAGTGTGCAACGTACGATTTCAAAGAAAATCTTTGTTGTGTACCAGGTACGCTATCGAACATAGCAACCCCTTGAAAGTGAAATTAATAAATATGAAAATGTATTATTCATTATTTACCTGGGATGTTACATCCTTCCCCCCTTTTGGGAATTGCGTCCTTGCAATTTTATTCACTTATCAAAATAAGTGGGTGTTTTTATCCCTCATAGCATTTTAAGATTCCCACGTTGCCTCTTCAACCATATGGTTTTTCCACAAAACATTTACCTGGTGAATTACCTTATTTCGCAACACTTGCTCTCTTCGGTCATGAATCTGGACTGGTTGTTCTTTATAAGATAGGTTCTCTTCCAGCTGAACTACCTCTGG
This sequence comes from Viscum album, assembly GCA_963277665.1. Classification (NCBI taxonomy): domain Eukaryota; kingdom Viridiplantae; phylum Streptophyta; class Magnoliopsida; order Santalales; family Viscaceae; genus Viscum; species Viscum album. Next base: position 48,075,800 of record OY728162.1, read on the forward strand.
ACTCAAAACATGATATGGATCTGGCATATACTTCCTCAAAATCGAAACATGAAAAACATTGTGTACCTAAGATAAACACGGAGGTAAAGCCACTCAATAAGCAACTGATCCAACTCTCTCCAGAATTTCATATGGTCCAATGAACCTTGGACTCGGCTTTCCTTTCTTACCAAATCTCATCACACTTTTCCATGGAGAAACCTTGAGAAAAACATGATCACCTACCTCGAAAGATAGATCCTTCCTCCGGTTATCCGTATAACTCTTCTGCCTGCTTTGAGCTGTTCTCATGTGTTTCTGAATCAACTGAACTTTTTCTACCATCTCTTCTACCAATTCTGGTCCCATCATCTTCCTTTCAACCACTTCATCCCAAAATGCTGGAGTTCGACACCGCTTCCCATATAATGCCTCAAATGGTGCCATCTGTATACTGGAAAGAAAACTGCTATTATAAGAAAACTCAACCAAAGAAAGATGTTGGTCCCAACTTTCCTGATAATCAATCGAACAAGCTCGTAGCATATCCTCCAAGGTCTGAATTATTCGTTCTGACTGCCCATTTTATTGAGGATGAAAAGTTGTACTAAAATTTAATTCTGTACCCAACGACTTCTGAAGGCCTTTCCAAAAGTTAGAAGTAAACCTGGGATCACGATCAGACACAATAGAGAGAGGAACTCCATATAACCTGACTATCTCTTTAAGATACAAACGAGAAAGGTGATCTAGGGAAAACGTATCTCTTATTTCAAGGAAATGAGAAGTTTTAGTCAATCGATCAACAATAACCCAGATTGCATTATTACCTCGAGGGGTCTTTGGAAATCCCACAACGAAGTCCATGGATATATTCTCCCATTTTCACTCTAGCACCGGTAAAGGCTGAAGCATCCCTTTCGGTAACTTCCACTCTACTTTAACCTATTGACATGTCAAACACTTCACAGTAAAATATGCAATATCCCTTTTCATTCCATCCCACCAGTAATACTCCCGCAGATCTCTGTACATCTTAGTACTGCCAGGATGAACTAAAAACGGAGAACTTTGAGCTTCACATAATAACTCTCCCTTCAACTGTGAATCACAAGGCACACAAAATATCTTCCCAAATCTCAAAACTCAATAATTATCAATGTTGAATTAAAGAAACTTTCCCTTCTGAACCAACTCTACCATTTTCTGCAACTCACTGTATTGCTTCATTGCTTTCTTGATTCTATCTGATAGAGATGATATCACTGATACCTGAAACACAACAGAAGAACCTCTTGCACCAACAACTTCTATTCCAAAGTTTATCAAATCCTTAACCAAAGGATCATGTTCCAAACGCAACACTGCTAATGAAACATTACTTTTTCGACTCAAAGCATCAGCCACATTATTTTCTTTTCCCAGATGGTAATTAATTGTACAATAATAATCCTTGATTAATTCCAGCCATCTCCTCTGTCTCATGTTTAACTCTTTCTGAGTGAATATATACTTTAAACTTTTGTGATTAGTATATATTTCACACTTTACTCCATACAAATGATGCCTCCAAATTTTTAAAGCGAAAACAACAGCAGCTAATTCCAAATCATGTGTAGGGTAATTTACCTCATGAGTTTTCAACTGTCATGAAGCATAAGAAATTACCTGATCATTCTGCATTAGGACACAACCAAGTTCTTTTAATGAAGCATCACTATAGATAACAAACTCACCATTCCTTGAAGGTAGTTCCAAAACTGGAGCGTTCACCAATCTTCTTTTTAATTCCTAAAAACAATCATCACATTCTTTTGTCCAGATAAACTTAACACCCTTCCGAGTTAGCTTAGTAATTGGACTAGATAACCGTGAAAAATTTTCAACAAACCTTCGGTAGTAACCTGCCAAACCAAGAACACTACGGATCTTGGTTACATTTGTGGGTCTTGGCCATTCTTCAACAACTTTTGTTTTAGCAGGATCAACAGTTATGCCATCATTTGAAATAATGTGACCCATGAAAGAAATTTGTTGTAAGAAAAACTCACACTTTCTGAATTTCCAATATAGTTTCTTTTCTTTTAAGGCTTTCAAGATAACCCTTAAATGACTTTCATGCTCTTATTGACTTTTAGAAAACACCAAAATATCATCAATAACACAGCCACCATTTACCACCTGGTTCAACTGAGCCATCACAGCAATAAACTGGTCAATTCTGATTCTGAACATCTCTGTATGCTGATTTAGAAGTTCATTTCCCTCAGTATACCTTCCCAAAAAAAGATTCTCTATTTCCTCTACGAAAAACCATTCTTATCACTGAAATACCTTAGGTGAAGCAATATGGTAATCTGTAAATGCTACACCACTTCAGTCATACCATAAATTAACTTATAATATTACAATTTTCTAACTCCTAAAGTTGTCTAAACCGACCTCTGATACCAACTATAAGGCCCTGGCCTTAAACCATACTTAATATTGAATTAAATGAAAAATTCACATTTAGGATATTTTTAGGTATAGAGTTTTAGAAAATTAGAACATAACTACTACATCTCAAAATATTACAATGTAGACACTTCTACTAAGTTTCCATAGAATAAAAAAAATTCTTAATTACAAACATGTCTAGTTCCATGTTTTATATAGCATGACATTCCCTTGATCGCATCCTTGACCCTATTCCACATTAAGTCCTGTGAAAAACAGTTCAAAAAAAATCTTGGGGTCAGCATACAAAGCTCATAAAGGGATACACAAAGAATGAAAATAGTTGGTTTATCAAAACAACAAGTAAACCATGTGTACATTAACAAAGTAATACATTTCACCTTCATGAAGTAGTAAAAACTATTCACTGAATAAAAGATCATTACTTACCCTTTTGTAACCGAAAGATTACCATAAAACCCATAAAAAGATCACATAACATATAAAGGTAACTTGGGACATAAAAATATTTAAGTGGAATAACCATACGGTTGACTTCCACACATATCTCTTAATGGAAGAGCCATACGGCCAACATCCATACATAATTAATGGAATAGCCATACAGCCGACTTCCATACCCAATGCATTGGAGGTTATAACGTAACCACCCATCCTGTTATTCATGGAACCACCCGTCATATGGTTCATCGCGTAACCACCCGTCAAATGTCCAAGTACCATTATAAAATCATAAGACATACAAAAAATATTACGGAAAGAAAACATTTCCTCACTTTGATCACAATATATCACATAAATATATTGACATAAAAATCCATTATAAAAACCATTTTCAATACCAAAATACATAGAAGATTATATGGTATTTATTTCATTTGAAAAAAACATTACGGCTTGTTCAGGAATCCCAAGACCAAATAATACTCGCGGCGGTGGAAAAGGTCATTGTCACCGCGTACGTTAAAAGAAACATTCCTTTTTTTCATTTAGTAAAACTCTTTGTAGAAAAAGATACCTTTTGTATAAAAGTAAATGTAAAATGGGTTTATACACTATATAAAATATAGATGTGTATAAAATGAAATATGCCTCAATGAAAGGAGATTGAGACGAATTCCCTTACCTCAGGTCCGAATTGACTCGATCGTTCCTTAACGTCCTGAATAATAAACTTGAGTTAATTTCTACTTGCTTAAGAACCTTATTTATGTTCATTATTGCTTTTATATCACTTATTATCATGTTATAAACATTATTTAATCATTTATGTTAATAATGTTTGTTTTGTCGATATTTGGTTCTTAAGTCGAAAGTGGACTTCTTACAATTACATGTTGTTCGTGTGGTCAATGGTTCTTTATATCCAGAATGACATTCCTGATTTGGATATCATATATATAATATATATCCAGCATATACATGTATTTATAATATTACATAATCATTTAGAGGTAATAAATGAAATGCACCGTTCATGGAGACGGTAAGCCGTACGTACGCATGAACGCTACATTCATTTCTATGTCATATTAGTGGAATTAAAACTAAATGAGAGGTTTGTATATTTAAATTCCAGAATTATATTCATCATTTAGATGTATCATTCATCATATATATGGATTATATACATGTACTTGTAATAGTACATTATATTTGGCGATAATAAATGAAATGCACCATTCATGGAGACTGTAAGCCGTACGTACGCATGAACGCTACTTTCATTTCTATCTCATATTTTATGGAAAGAAATAATAATGATATAGAGGTATATTTTGATTCCAGTATAAAATCATATATAATAACTTTAAATCCATCCTTTATACATCCCACATATGGCATTAACGAATCAAATCACTTTGAGGGGGCGGTAGTCCGCACTTCCTTAAATGAAGATATCTCATTTACCCATAATGGAAACCATAAAGGTATGCCAAAAATGAAAAATACAAAAGCTTAAGAAAAACATATTCATATTATATATCATATATAAATATAGTGACATCTTAATGGCCACCTTTGAAGGTGTTAATAGAATGTTGAACAATCATCGTTTCGGGAGGCGGAAATTCGCCATCCACGGAAATTGTATGTTCATTAACCATTAGATGTAGGTGTGTGTAAGTGTAGCTCGAATAATTCTTATAAAAACATCCTAGTATATTGAAGATACTGGAGTTGTTACAAAATAAATGAATAAAAAGATTTTAGGGGGTTGGAGAAGCAAAATAAAACAAAAGGACTCAAAAGAAGACATTATCTTAAAATCGGGTAACTCCCTTTGGTTTGATCTCAAAGGCTTCTTTGGGAAGACTTCTTCCAAAATTGGGGCTTCAAGGAGTAAGGGAGGGAAGTGGAGAGACAAAATAGGTAGAGTTTGGCCGAGTCAAAGGCTTTGGGAGTGTGGGTAAGGTGGTAGAGTTGGGGGCCTTTTATAAGAGGAGAGGAGGGGCACTCTTGTAATGTTTACAAAATGTTACTTTATTTTCAAAAGAGATTCGGATTTTAAAGGTCCCACATTGCTTTATTTAGAGGATAAAGTGATGAGGGTTCTCAATCCACTCATCCAATTGGTTTTGGACATGTTTAGGTCTTATATTGTACATTATCTTTCCATTTTATTTAAATCGTTAAATATTGAGGTCATCTCTGCATAATCATGATGTCATAAATAATTTAATTTATTTAATGTCTAAAAATTAGAAAATAATTACTATGATGTATTAAATCTTCTTATATTTCCAATTACTATTTATATTCAAAAATATGACTTGTATAACCCCATGTAAAAATTTTTTTAGTAAAACATTTCATGTTTGTGTCATTTTTTACTTTAACATTAAATAAAAGGTATTTATGTAATTTTCCAACCAAAGTTGCTCCATGGGGTCTCCAAATTGACCCAAGGATTTTCTTGGTCGGCCATGACACATCCAATGAGGGTAGGACATGTGTATATGTATTTTCATTTAATTATAATATCAATTTTTCCTTAAATTGCACTAATTACCTCCAATCGCGATTAAAAACTTAATAAGTTACTATTCACCAAAAAATTATTTTAATCTCATTGAACCACATTTTACTCCTTAATGAAATCCATGTATGTCAGATTTTTTAAATTCAAAACACTCAGGTGGTAAAATTTCATTTAAAAGAAAAATCAAATTTTTAAGTACCACTTAGTGGTTTCACTATTCATCAAAAAATGAAGTTTTTCAGAAAAATACCAAAACTTTACCCTAAGCTAAATTTGATATTCCGAATTCAAAAATGAATTCCATTATAAAAAATTCAAAACATATAAGTTTCATTAATTAATTTAATAATTAATTCCCGATGTTAGAGAAAATACCATGTTTTTATGAAACAATAAGTATCAAAAGATTGACACTAGTTTAAGTCCAATTTCAAAGTGAAATTGATTCCAATGACCACCATTGGATTTTATGGTAAAAATATATTCTAATTTCACTCTAAAACCAATTCAAAAGAAAATCTAGTCATCTTAAAAAATTAGATTAAAAAGTGGTTTTGAATTAAAATACAACATTTTACACTATTCATTAAAAAAATAACCTTTATCGGAAAGATACCAAAAATTTACACAAAGTAAATTTTGAAGTCCCGATTATAAAGAAGAGTTATATTTGGTCAAATAGAATTTATAAGAGTGACCAAAACTATATTTAATTATGGTTCGCCATCAAATGTTGATAAGTGGACCTTTCGTGAAAATTAGAGTATATAAGCCTAAAATTGAATTCTTTTCGTATTTTAAGCCTTTATCCATTATTAGATAAATGTAAAAACATTTAAAAAACATATATAATCATTTTTTTTTATTTCTATCCATTCCCGCCAGTACAACGGCTACGTTTTAACTAAAATTTAAAATAATATTATTTTATTACTAATGTGCAACGTACGATTTCAAAGAAACTCTTTGTTGAGTATCAGGTACGCTATCGAACATAGTAACCCTTTTAAAGTAAAATTAATAAATATGAAAATGTATTAATCATTATTTACTAGGGATGTTACAGATAGACCCAATGGTATCACTACCTAGAGCATTGTTATAGGTGACCCAAAACAACCCATGCATCATCACTCCAAAACTCTATTGGGAACTCCAACATTCGGTTGTATCATTTTTTTTCCTAATCAATGGAGTTATTAGGGATAACAATTAAAAAGTTCTTCTTTTGTAGGTAGATGATCATGGAGGAGGTTGGATGCTGGCTCACCATGGGAGGTAATGAAAGACCCATATTTTCCAGTACATCCTTGATGTCTTTTCAGGGATTTAACACTAGAAATACAGTTTCTTAATGGAGGCTCTCGGAAAACCACCAATTCATTGATGGAGACTTGAATATGGTTGATATGGAAGTGGTAGTCAAATCATCCCAAGAGTATTCATGTTTCCTAATAGACTTTATTTTGGAACTATATTGGGTACTGTGGTGGTTTCACCTCTACCCTCAATCCCCCACCTCCACAACTTGTATGAAGTTTTCCCTCCACTTTATTGCCTTTGGAGGTTTGGGATGTGAGGTGATGAATCCAGTGGGGAGATTTGGACCTTACCTAGAGCTAAAAATATCATTTTTAACTATATTTTTCTCCTTCCATGCATTATAAAAGATTATTTTTATGAAGTTAACAAACTCATTCCCTTCACAAAAATCGTTGATTAATGGTGGATCTTATCATATCATCATTTCATAGTTAATGACTTATGATCCTTTGATCATTGATTTGGTGGGGTCATGAATCTCAATGGATGGAATCAAAGGATGAATGCTATATAACTAATAATTTTTAACATTGTAATGGTACTCACGATTCCTTCCCACAACATCTTTTGATAGCATTGTCTCCCAGTACAATACCATTGTTGTGAAGGGGCATGGTGAAACCTATAGTACCATCACACCAAACCATACAAGACTTAAGTGATTTAATGATCCTAGAATTTAATGTTTACAAAACTAACATAATGACGTTGTAATAAAATAAAATAAAGTGTAAGTAACATAAGTATTAATTTTATTCAGTCCCATTGGGACCCAAATACCGGACCATAACATCCCTCAAACCACACATTTTATTAATTCTTAAAATGAAAGGGAACAGGTACTACATGAAATAGAAATAATTGAAAACATAGATACCAATAAAATAAATAATAAAAAATATAATATTATGATAAATATGATGAAAATTAATCTTATTGTGCTCAATGTGATGGTCCAGCCATCTAGATCTATTGGTTATCCTAGAATGGTGATGATGATGCTCTATATGATCTCCCTGAGGGAAAATATCCCTAGTTTTGGGGTAGTGGTCTTCAGATATGAATATTTACCACACATAATTAGGGAGAAGTATGATGATGAGGAATCAAATACAAGATATACACTAGTTGTATACACAAAGGTCGGTAGTCCAACAAAGCTGATCCTATTAAGAAGATGAATTATCCAGCAGCAGTGTTACCTAGAGCATGGAGTCGATACCCATTGATGTGGGAGATAAATTTCTTCTGAATATGTCTACTGAATGAATTCATCTATTACGGGTAATAAAATCCCATTTAACAAACCCTAAGAACCATAATTTCTCATCCAAGCATAGAGCTCCATGAGTCTATCCAGAATGGACCATCCAACAGTGCATGAAACTGATAGAACAAATGAATGGTGGGGATTGAATGAGAGGAAAATGGATTGACCAACCATAAATGTGGAAAACAAATTGTCTTGATTTCTTGGAAGGAACCAAAAAATCACAGTCCAAAAGTGAGCCTGCTGAATACACTACCCACCAAATAGGCATAAACAAAAACAAATTGGCCCAGTAGTTGAATAAAATGATGAGATAATAAAAATAATAGTATAATATTGTATATATGAAGAAAATACAATTTAAAATGGAAAAATTATCAGGTCTATTTTCTATATGAAAAGATATATTGAAATAAATAATTCAAAAAACTCTACCATTTTATATTGATATTTGTTGTGTTCTTTCAAATGTTTTTATAGAATAGAAACCATTTTCAAACTATCTAAAAAAACATTCACATACGTAGTACCATGGAATTAGTCAAACTATTAGTAGTTTTTTTTCATTTTTTATCTTATTGACAAACTTGAATCTTGATTCTATAATATATTTAATAAAATTTGGTCTAATGTCTACATTCATTGATTTACCATGAAAAACAAATTTTAATGAAAAATGAAGTTCTATATAACTATCAGAAGATTCATTTTTAATAGAATTGAAAATTTTATGTTTAGAAGATAGTCCATTAGTCCATAAGGCTTCTTTCACTCCCTCAGTAAGCGTAATGTACTCAGATTCCTTGGTTGAACGGGAAACCACAGACTGCATGGTTCATTTAAATGAAATGAGGCCACCATATTTAGTGAACACATATCGATTCAAGTATTTTATGATTTCAATGTTACCTACATTTTCATCATCTACATATCCATGATGAATTTGAGAGGTATCAAAAACATTTACTATAACACAAAGAAAATTTTGAGATACAAGAGAGATATTAAGATATCCACTTAAGGAAATTCTATTATGGATTCCCTAATTCATCCATAAATATTCTTAATGTGAAGATTCTATAGACAATATCATCTTTGGTGAAAATAAGAGAGTACATAATTCTACTAACAATATTACCTTGAAGGATTTTTTACATAAATTTAATATGATCATCAGACGTTGGTTCTTATGTCTGTGTCAATATAAATTGTCGTATGCAATGTACATTGAATGGGTTAACAGATTTAAAACTGTATCTCTTTAAAATAATTAAAATGCAAAAATTTTGGGATAAGTAATGAAATTTATTTGGTCTATCTCTAATGATTTCGACACCTAACATTTTCATAGCTTCCCTTATGAATTTTATTTAAAACATTCATTTTAATTGAGATTTTACAACAATGATTAAAAACATATTTTTACAAATGATAACAATTTAATGAACATAAATTAGAAAGTAAACCATACAGTTTTGAGTTGATTTAAAATTGACACATGCATCATATTGGATTCTAGTAAATTGGTTATCTAACCTAAACGAGTCAAATTTATTATACCATTTCCTATACGATTTTGTAAACTATAAAATTATTTATTCAGTAATAATACTTGACCTTGTTTAAATTACATAGATTAACCATTAAGAGGTTTCATATAGAGTTCCTTATTTAACACTAGATGTAAGATGGAAATTTTAACATCCAATTATTCGATGTGAATATCACTATAAGAAGAAAAAAATAAATAAAATACTAATGGGAGAGTGCATAAAAATAGGGGAAACAACATTAGAGTAATATATCCCTTCTTATTGTAGTAAAACCATAGAAAACAACTTTTATATGTACCTAATTTTATTTCCCTATGTTGTTGTCTTCTTATCTTTGAATGTTCTAGTTTGAACAAATTTATTAGCAATAGGTGGTTTGTTGTAAATGATCTATCTGTGGTTTTTTCTTAAAGAGTTCAATTCTTCATTCATGGAAAAGAACCACTTATTTGACACTTTTTTATTTAATTCATTCTTATATTTTTTACGGCAATAATCTATAAGATCATGTTCCACATGAAATGCATATGAATCCATATCGTACGTTTTTAACTAATAAATATTTCTAGAGACTATTATTTCTCAATATTTGGTGATTTGGTAATTCTTATTAGTGGAATAAGGCTTAGATTCAAAATATGAACCTGAACTAGACATAGAATCAGCCAAAAAATTAGGTTGAGAATAAGGTGGAGTGGGTTGAATAACAACTTTAAAGTGAACTAGGGGATCATCTTCAACATCCTTTTCATGTTCTAGATCACTAAATCTATACGTGGAAGACTTTTTTGGAGAAGATGACTCATGGGAGACTACATCATGCCTTATAATGAATTTATGGTAACCCATCATATCAAAATAGATTTTATACCCTTTAACACACATGTGATACCGAAAAAATATTCATGTAATAAATCATCGTTCCATTTTATCAGTTTTATCATGATAATAAGTTTTACATCCAAATACTTACAAGTAGGTATGGAAAGGAGGATTAACATTCAATAATTCTTTAATGTGTTTTTAATATATTTGAAGAAGAGGTTCACCTATTAATAAGGTTATTAATAGTTCTAATTTTCTCTACCCAAAAAAATTAGGGAGACCCAAGCTGAAATCATGCTTTGGACTATCTCTATTACTGTATTATTAATTATCAATGCAATGAAAATCTATTGGGGTTCTTCCCTAATAGTCAGATGATTTTTAGTACTATCATACTAAGAAAACTAAATGAACTCAATGGATGGGTATTCCAATCCTTTATCAGTTCTCATGGTTTTTATTTTCTTCTCAATTTTTTTTAAAACTATTGTTTTACATGTTTGGTAAACATAAAATTAATTTTTAAGAATTTTGATCAAAATTTTTCAAGTGAATTCATCTATAAATTTGATAAAATAAAAAACTCTACCATGAGTGGTGGTCCTTTATAGCCCCCATATATTTGAATGGATGTATAAAAGGTGGATGGATTCTTTATATGAGGACCACTTTAAGGTGACCATTTTAGCTTTACCTATAACATAGACTTCAAAAAATAGAAGACTAGTAGGTGTAATTTCACTCAACAGACTTTTCTTGTTATGTTACACTAGGCCCTTGGAGCTGTCATGTCCTAATTTCATATTCCAGAGCATAATATTATCAGTGATGGTGATGTAGACACTACCCAATTTCATGAATGGTTCGTTCAATTTTAGACATACAACCCATTGATAAGAGATCCCTTAATGATGGTTCTAGATCCATTATAGATCTTCTGACAACTTATTTCAGATACAAATGTACAACCCTTTTGATATAGGACCCCTAAGGAAATTATGTTTCTATGATGGTTCGGAACCCACCTTACATCATGTAATGTGATTATGGAATGATCGTCTACATGTAACAAAAAAAAATCTCTACCATGAACAACGATCCTCTTTTTATTGATAAAGAGGACATCACCTCCTAACAATTCAACCAAATCTATAAATTACACTCTAAAGGGACACATGTGAAATTAATAGCCGGATTCAATGATCCACTCTTGATTTAGTGTATGGATTGATACATTTAAAACATACACAGCGTCATAACATGAGTCAACTAGAAGGGACTTATTAGTCGGATGATTGGATTCTAACTCAGTTTTGAGTTTCCTACATTTGTAAATAGAATACCATGGATTTCCACAATGAAATAAATGGATTTTACTTTCCCTAGAGTCAGATCTAGGATTTGGGTGCTTACTATTATTGACTTTGTCCTAGGAATTTTTTTTATTTTTACCTTTTGTTTTGAGGTATAACCCTGGTGAATAAGCTCTATTATTATCCTTTGATCCTATGTTTGGAGTGTAGTTCTTTAGAAATAATGGCTGACATAACCTGTTTAAGGGTTAGTGAGTCTCACAAATACATCATGTCTTTGACTAAAGTAATGTAATTATTATCAAGGGATCGTAAAGGGACCATTGGTTGATCCTCACCACTAATATATAAATAAATATTGGAACATTATAACATCATTTATTAAATTAATCATTATGGGAATTAATAGAACTACCAGGTTTAGTTTTAAATATGAATGTGTGATTTTTTATAAACAACTAATGTAGGAGGCATGTATAATTACTCTATCATATGAAATATACCAACAACATTATAAACATAATAAACTCTTATTAGAACATTATCTCTTAAAGACAATTGTAAAGAGATATGAGCATTAACAAACACATCTGGTGGTATAACTATGTATTTATTAGTGGTATGTCACGTCCCATTTTTTGTAATAATAGCCTTCTTAGGACCATATAGGGAATCAATTAGGTCCTGTTTGACAAGAATGTATATCATCTTAATTCCCAACATGTTAAAGTCGTTTTTACCAAAAAAAATCAATTTCATATATCATTTTCAACATGTTTACGCATATATTAGAAGTTTAGTTCTAGATAAAAAAAGTTATCATATTCCCACAACAAGTGACCAGTTTCATTGGTAAATAATTATTATGCAAATAGATGAAAAATGCATAGAAATGTATTAGGTATAATGGATTTAAATAATTTAAATAAATAAGGAAAATTATGATTTAATAGTGAGATCATAGTGGAGAATTAAATCCATAAATCATAATTGTAAAGCTGAAACAATAGTCATAAATTGAATGCAAAAGAAAACCAATATGGATATGATACCACTTTTAAAGGGGTTGGGTGAGACATAAAGAAGAATAAAAAACCAAAAAAAATATGAATGCAATAATTAATTTCTTATAGAATATAATGATTATAGAACCATTTGAATCAAGATTCAAGAATCAAAATGAAATATAAAGGAATACATGTATTATCATGCTTTAGTCTCATGGGGACCTATGTGCATGATAATAACACCTAACAAAACACATGTTTTATTAATTCTTGAAAAGAAATAGAAAAAGTCATAAATTATATAGAAATAATACGGAAAATAGACAGAAAATAAATCATTAAGAATTGAAAGCTAATATTTTATGAAACATGATGAAAACAAAACATACAACACCAAACACAAAGGTTTGGACATCTTGATATCTCAGTGTTCCAAGATAGGTGATTTCATTTCACTATTTGAACTCACCAAGGTAAAATCTCACCAAGTCGGGGTTAAGGGTCTTAGAATATAAATATTGACAATAAAAATTCACGGGGAAGGATTCTTATAAAGACTCCACCATAGGCTGGACACCATTGGTATGCATAGAGGTCAGCAAGACAACATATCCAATCTTATAAAGAGGAATAATCCACCATCAGTAGCGTAAAAAAGTGAGAGGAGTCAATAAACAATGTTGAGGGATTGAAATTTCTTTTGAATCTATCCAGTGAATAGATTAATCTATATGGGGTGTTCAAGCCCCCCCTGACAAAACCCTAAGCACCGTAACTGCTCAACCCAGTAGAGAGCACAACATGTCCATCCTGAACGGACCATCCATCAGCACATGAAACTAACAGAACAAATATAATATGGGGATTGTAATGGAGGAAATATTAATAAGTGGAATGAAGTGAGGAAAACAAAATTCCATGATTACCAGGCTCGAAAACCCAAAAAAGGTAGGCCAAAAGTGAACAGACTGAATACACAGCTCAACAAATAGGCCCTGATAGGAACGAATTTTCCCAGTAGATGAATAATAATATTTGTAAATGAAACGAACAAAATAATAATTTATTCTAGATAAATAAATATAATATAAAATTTAAGAATAATATTTTCTCTAATTTCAATAGGAAAAGATAAATTGAATGCAATATTTCACAGTTGCATATGGTTCATTGATCATGGAGGGGTGGAGTAATGGCTCTATATGGGTGGAAATGAAGGACTTATATCATCATATGCATCCCAAAATAAATATATTTCATCTCAAAATCATTATGAACTATAGGAATAAGTACCCATAGGATGTGGTGGTCGGTGATCCACAGTTGCGGTGTAGTCACTATTGTAGATTGAACACACCTATGTGAAGGAATGAGGACTTCTAGACATGGTGTGAAAGACCTATATGTAGTTTTATGTTCACTAAAATTCGTCCAAGAAATGAACACTATGGACCTATAAGAGTTTAATGTGAGGTGCATCCATATATATTAGAGGATCTAGAAGGAAGAAGATTAAAGTGTGGGGAGTTTTCTTATTCCATTCACACTAGTGGAGAAGGGAAAGCCATAAATAGGGTGGGCCTTCCGGAAGCAGTACTATGTAGTGAATTCCCAAATATAAATGTTACTAGAATTGGTTCTATACAACCAAATATCTGTACATTATTACAACATGTATATATTTTTTTGAATATTAATAATAAAAATTCCCATCACAATTGTCCCTCTTCGTGATATAGTATGTTATAAAGTCCTAAGAGTAGTTATTACACTAAAATTTTAAAGAAGTTTTCATCTATTATGAGGACCCAGAAGTGCCAAAATATTGTTCTTAAGAATATGTTCTATAGATGGAAGAAATAATTTTATGTGCAAAAATGAAAATGGATATCAGTGGTGGAGACTCATAGGACATCGATGCGCCCTCTCTTGGTGTATTCACTTGGAAATTTCAAGTGTATAAAAATTTGAGAAGGAAACCTGCTAGTAGGAAATACATATTTATATGTGTCATTAAATGTTACTATCTACAGATGTTTGTACTAATAGTTATACATTTATATTACCATTAATGGATTTTATTATTCACATTATCTGATATATTGAAGTAAAAAATGATTACATATATTTGTTGGGATGTAGGTCACATTTGGTGCATCATGATTAATACATCATTAAGGGATAATGTGAGAAAGGGTTTGTCACTTATATTCTTTAATATATGTTGATATCTTATGCCCATTTATGTAACTGATATATCCTATATAAATCCATTTCCATTGAGTTCTATATTCAAGTTTAATTTCAATAATGTCAAAGAAAGTGAAATCGAGCATATAGGTTGATGGCACCAACATGAAAACTTCTTGAATAAAGATATCACTCTAAAGGGATTATATTACTCAGTAAGTATCTGCATGAGGTGTTATGATGGTGTGACATTATATTCATTTACAATGGGTTCCTTGGCATATTTCAATATGTTAACTATAGACTATAGGCTACTTTTCCTAATGACACTGAGAAATAGGTCAAGAGGTCCAAAACTTAATGTATCCATTATATCAGTTTAATAATAATGTTATTTACTATTTAATATGTTAAATTAATATTATTACGACACAATGTTTAATAATTTTTCATGTTTTATTGAACACATATATTCTATCACTAACTATTTGTGACAATATTCTGTTAGTTAAATATGTATAAGTATTTATTTTCTATTTAGTGAATATAATGTTTATTTATTTATTAGAAAATAATGAAGTATTTTTTATCATTTAAAATGTAATTATGATTCATGGGAATTTAAATATTTGGTAGGAATGGAGAACCGAATTTAAGGGTCTATTGAGAAATAACATATATTAAATTTTACTTGAATAAAAAATATTTAATTTAATTTTTGATTTTAAAAAATGTTAAGAAATAATAATAATAATATTATTATTATAAAAATGGGTATACATAAAAATTACATAAAAAATGGTTTATGAAAAACTATTGTTTTCTCATAATAGTTGTATATAAACCCCATTATATAATATTATTGGTATCCAATTAATTTGTTGTGCACTATGACATTCAGAGTGAATCCTCTCAAATACCTACAGAGATCTCCCTTTCAAAACACACTCTCATGAATTGAGGGTGATCCTCCACCACTAACACTTTTAGGTCTAGATATATTAAAGAAAATTCCTCTCGAAGAAATTATTGGGGTTATCAAAGAATTATGATTGGAGAATTACGATATGCCATGCTAGGACACAGAGATTCCAACAATAATGTTCATATATAAGTAGAGCACACATTTATCACTAGTAGAGGGAATCTATACATGTTTCCTAAAAGAAAAAAAATTGTTGTAACGAAGGTTTGAGATCCATCAATGATGAAAGAATTATTCACATGATTATTCTATATTTTTTAAGTAGTAGTAAATACTATGTGATGATCATGTTTATTGGTTCTAACATTAAATATCCTTTTAATCATTGATTGAATTCCATTGATCATGTTTTTTATTATCACGTATATCATGGACTAATCATCAATTATGAAAAAAAATGAGTTGGGCATTCCCCATATGGTTCTTCCACTATTCCAAAAATCTTAAATTAGATTTTGAGTGGTCGCATAAATATTTATAATTATTTAAATACCATTGATAATTTTATGAATTTTTCATAAGTGTTTAATTATCGTTTAATTGTTATTTAATATGATGTGTGAGATCTTCTCTTCATCATCATTGATCTTGAAAATATTGTCAATATGATAAAATTTATGAATGAAATATTTTTTAATAAATCATCTATAGTTTCTATGGACTCTGGTGGGATAGCATAAGAGTACACTCTATGTAGCATGTAGGTATATGTCGTGAACCTGTGTTCAATGATGAAATAATTAATTCAGACATAATTCATTCTATCTGAATTTATTACACACAATGTATCTAAATACACACCACAAGTTTATAGAGCCCTGATGGTGCATGGACAACTGTGTTGGGAAAGAAGGTATTCAATGAACACACGGAAAACCACAACCAAAAGAATGTCCAGCAAAAATAAATTACATTCCCTTCAAACAGCCCTAAATAAATTAATGTGGATATATAATGAAAAAATAAATATGAGTACAAAATAAATTATTACACCAAAAAAACATAACATGGAAAACACAAAAGGGAAACCTACACAACACAATATAGAAAGTATAATCCACTAATAGGCATGATTGAATAGAAGGTATACCTAATGAAGTGTTTCATATCAAAACTATTACTCATATAAAATAGTGGATCAACTAAATAAAGGAGATACTATATAAAGGAGGCCTGAAATGAATAACACAACCTAATAAAAAAAACTCAAATAGTTATGAAAATGTAGAGAATATGATCCCCATTGGAATAATAGAAGTGTATAAAAACATCAAGATCAGATCAATGAGAAGAAAAAATAAATGCCAATATTTCTGGATAATTTATCCAGTTGTATATCCAAAAACCACATATTTAACCCTACCTACACTATGTTGATGGAAATGAGATGCACCATGTCTGGGATGAAAAAGAGAGTGCTTCACTAAAAAATTCCCATTATATTCTTAGAGTCTTCACACCACCTCAAAATAACCTATATCCTTTCAAATGAAATGTGGGAATGTACCAGTTGATGAGGCACCCCAACAAAATCCCCCACCAACTAAAATGGGGATGACCACTAGCCCCACAATGAATTCAAATGTCTAAAAGTTTTCTATGGGTAAACTCTTGGTTAACATTTATGAACCATTTTCATCAGTGTGAATCTTCTCAAGATCCAACTATATTGAAACAAGGAAATTACATATCCAATGATACCAAACATAAATATGTTTCAACCATCCATTAAAAGTGAAATTAGTTTCAAAAATAGACTCTTACAATCATAAAATACAACATACTTGTCCTGATTAAAACTGATATATCAAATAATTTTTTTCTAAACAAAAAATCTTTTCATTCGTCTATAGATACAATAAAAATATATTCTATTATAGATAAAGCAACATATATCTACAATCAGGACTTCCAAGATACAACTCTCCCTACAAAGAAGATCGAATATCATAATTTAGAATTCCTCAAATCCATATCTCTTACCATATCAGAATATGTAACGACACTAAGAATAGGTTCCCTTTTGTAAAATAGAATCTATGATCAGAAGTACCATGAATATATTGAAATATATACTTCACCTCTCTCCAATTATCAATACGTGGATTATATTGAAAATAACATACCATGGAAACTTCATGAGCTATATCAGGTCTAGTACATACCATCAAATACATCAATGACCAATGACAGATGAATAAGGTATGTGATGTATCTAATATCTACAGATGTTTTTACTAATCATATAATTTTATATTACCTATAATTAATTTCATTATTCAAATTATCTGATGTATTGAAGTAAAAAATGATTACATATATTCAATGTGAAGTAGGTCACATTTGGTACGTTATGATTAATAATTCATTAAGGGATATTGTGAGAAAGGGTTTTTCACTTATATTCATTAATATATGTTGATATCTTAGGCCCATTTATGTAAATGATATATCCTATATAAATCCATTTCCATTGTGTTCTATATTCATGTTAAATTTCATTAATGTCAATGAAAGTGAAATCGATCATATAGGTTGATGGCACCGACATGCAACCTTCCTGAATAGAGATATCACTCTAAATGGATTATATTACTCAGTAAGTGTCTGCATGAGTTGTTATGATGTTGTGACATTAAATTCATTTCCATGGGTTCCATGGATTATTTCTAGATGTTTACTATAGACTATAGGCTACTTTTCCGAATGACACTGAGAAAGATTCCTAGAGGTCCAAAACATAATGTATCCATTATCTCAGTTAAATAATAATATTATTTACTATTTAATAAATTAAATTAATGTTATTACCAGACAATGTTTAATAATTTTTCATGTTTTATTGATCACATATATTCTATCACAATATTTTTGTGACAATAATTTTCTAGTTAAATATTTATAAGTATTTATTTTCGATTTAGTGAATATAATGTTTATTTATTCATTAGAAAATTATTAAGTATTATTTATTATTTAAAAAGTAATTATGATTCATGGGAATTTAAATATTGTGTAGGAATAGAGAACCCAATTTAAGGGTCAATTGGGAAATAATATATATTAAATTTAACTTGAATAAAAAATATTTAAATTAATTTGAGATTTTACAAAATGATAAGAAATAATAATATAATTATTATTAGAAAAATGGGTATACTTATGAATTACATAAATAAGAAAGGATTATGAAAAAATATTATTTTCTGACAAAAATAGTATATAAACCCCATTATATTATATACTTGGTATCCAATTAATTTGTTGTGCACAATGACATTCAGAGAGAATCCTCTCAAATCCCTAGAGAGATATCTCTTTCTAAACACACACTCAGGAATGGAGGTTAATCCTACACCAATACAACTTTTAGGTCTAGATTGATCAAATAGAATTATTTTTCAAGCAATTATTGGGATGATCAAAGAATAATGATGGGTGAATTACGATATGCTATTCTAGCACCCATAGATTCTAACAATAATGATCAAAGATATGTAGATCACAGATTTATCACTAGTAGGGGGAATCTATACTTGTTTTCAAAAATAATTTTTTTTGATGTATATATGTTTTCAGATCCATCAATGAAGAAATAATTAATCACATGATTATTCTATATTTTTTAATTTGTTATAAATAATATGTGATGATCATGTTTATTGGTTCTAACATTCAATATCATTTTCATATATGATTGAATTCCATTGATCGTGTTGTTTATCGTCGTGTATTTCTTGGATTAATCATCAATTATGAAAAAAAATATGAGTTGGGGATTCCCCATATGGCGCTTCAACTATTCCCAAAAAATTAAATTGGATTTTTTGTGGTCGCATAAATATTTATAATTATTTCATGATCATAGATAAATTTATGAATTTTTCATCAGTTTTCAATTATCGTTTAATTGATATTTAATATGAAGAGTGAGATATTCTCTTCTTCCTCATTTTTCTTGAAAATATAGTCAATTTGATAAAATTTATGAATGAAATAAATTTTTGTAAATAATCTGGAGTTGCTATCGACTCTGGTGGGATAACATAAGAGTATACTCTATGTACCATGTATGTATATGTCGTGAAACTGTGTTCAATGCAGAAATAATTAATTCAGAAATAATTCATTCTATCTGAATTTATTACACACAATGTATCTAAATACACACCACGTGTTGATAGAGCCCTGATGGTGTATAGACAACTGTGTTGGGAAAGAAGGTATGCAATGAACACACAAAAAACCACAACCAAGAGAATGTGTAGCAAAAAAATCATTCCCTTCAAAGAGCCCTGAAATAATTAATGCTGATATATAATGAACAAATATAAATGAGTCCAAAATAAATTATAACACCAAAAAATTTAACGTGGAAAACCCAAAAGGGAAACCCACACAACACAATATAGAAAGTAGAATCCACTAATAAGCATGATTGAATATAAAGTAAACCTAATGAAGTGTTTCATATAAAAACTATTGCCCTTATATATTACTGTATCAACTAAATAAAGGATATACTGTATGAAGGAATCATGAGATGAATAACACAACCTAATAAATAAACCCAAATAGATATGAAAATGTAGAGATGATGATCCCCATTAGAATAAAAGAAGTGTATAAAAATACCAGGATCAGATTAATGAGAAGAAAAAATAAATTCCAATATATCTAGATAATTTATCCAATTATAGATCCAAATACAAATTTTTGAACCCTAACTACACCATGTAGATGGAAAAAAGATGCACTAGTTCTGGGATAAAATAGAGATTACATCACTAAAAAAATACCATTATCATTTTAGAGTCATCAACCCTCCTCAAAATAACCAATATTTTTTCATGTGAAATGTGGGTATGTACTAGTTGAGGAGGCACCCCTACAAAATCCCCCTCCAACATAAATGGGGATGACCACCAGCCCCACAATGAATTTGAATGACTAAATTTTTACAATGGGAAAACTCTTGGTCCACATTTACGAAGCATTTTCATCAGTGTGAATATTCTTAAGCTCCAACTATCATGATACAAGGAAATTACATATCCAATGATACCAAAAATAAATATGTTTCGACCATCCATTAAAAGTGACATTAGTTTCAAAAAAATTCTCTCTGACTATCATAAAATACAACATACCAGTTCTGATTAAAACTGATATCTTTAATTTAAGTTTTCATAAACAAAAAATATTATCATTGTTCTATAGATGCAATAAAAATATAATTTATTGTAGATAAAAGAACATATCTCTAAAATCATGACTTCCAAAATACAACTTTACCTACAAAGAAGATCAAATATATTAATGTAGAATTCCTCAAATCCATATCTCTTACCATATCTGAATATGTAAAGACAATAAAAATTGGTTCCCCTTTTCTAAAATAGAATCATAGTTCAGAAGTACCATGAAGATATTGAAATATATACTTCACCTCTCTCCAATTATCTATACATGGATTATATTGAAAACTACTAACCATTCCAACTTCATGAGATATATAAGGTCTAGTACATATCATCACATACATTAAATGACCAATGATAGATGAATAAGGTATGTGATGTATCTAATATCTTCCTTCATCAGTAGAAAGTGACTGACTTGTACAGTGATTTAAATATAAATCATGATGAGTATTATCCACATTATCTATATCCATTTATTAACTCTGAATAAACATTCCAATATATATCTCACAAGATTACCATAATTTGTTGGCCTTTATTTCATTAGAAATCACCATTACAAGAATCTATCATGCAGGTCCCAAGTCATTAATTTCAAAATACTAGAAAGGATACTTCTTAATCTCTCAATAATAGAATTATTATTGCCATAACTGATCATATGATCATCATAAATCATTAGTGTAATAAAATCACCATTGATAAAAATTTGAATAAAAATGAAAGGATAATAATATGTAATCATAAAACCCTGATGGGAAATTCCTGATTCAATCTTATTAAACAACTTCCTAAAATCATGATTCAAAAATATAAAACTATTTTATAACCATTAGACATTATAATATTTACCTATTTCAAAAAAAACACTATGTATTATCTATATAAATCACATATTCTAAATCTAAAAAAAGGAAAGATTTCATTACATTCATCTACTCAATATGAAGACCTAAACTACTAGTAAAACCAAGAAAAACCTAAATAGAAGTAATTTTAAAAACTAATTTTATACTATGATGAAAATAAATATCTTTCTTTTGATGTAAGCCATTAATAAATATCCTTCCCTTTTATCATGGAAAAAACTATATTCTTCATTTAAAATCTAATAAACCCACAAATTTTGAAATTCTCTCTTCCATGTGGGTAATCTCACCTGATTAAAAGTATGGATACCATATCATGATTTCACTTATTCATACATTCTTGCCACCCATATGTACTTATGTTCATATTCCATTTCCTCAACAAATTATTCTACTTCTCCCCATTTAGTGAGAAGCACATACTCATCAAGTGAATACCGAGTCAAAATAAATAAAAGTTGAGATGATCTCTATAGTGGATATCTGGGTTCAGTAATAAACTCAAGAATATGATAATTAGCAATAAAAGGTGCATCAGAAACATTAAATATTACTTTTTCACCATGAACGTTATTCTACACATCATCATGATCAGCAAAATCAACAATATGAGGTAATTGTGAAACAGAAACTAGAATAAGATTCAGAAATCCATTAGAAGTTGGAGAAGTAAATATTCCTCCCTTATTAATATCTATAATTATCTGGTCCTTAATAAACATCATAACTTGACTCCTGACATGTTTCCTTAAATTTTTATCATAAAACATCTACCCAAACTCATCATGGCCATAAAGAATAAAAATACATTATCATGACATACCTTCTAGCTTAGATATCTCATATCTAGGGACATGAACAAAATCATTACAACCAAAAATACATAAATTATCATACATGATTACTTTTCCATAAAAAAATATTAGTAACGTCTTTCTTAAATGAAACTAATGGGAATAAATTGAGAATATATGTAGAAGTAAATAAATTATCACCCAAAAAATGTCCATGCAACATTTCCTAGGAATAAAAACAATGAACTCTTTCCAAAAAATTCATGTTCATCCGATCAACTACACCATTTATAAAAGGTGTTTTGGGAGGAATATTCTGATTTCTAATACGTTCCTACACACAATACTGAAGAGAAATACCACAATACACACCCTCTTTGTCAATGTTAATACAATTCCTCTTCTTACCAGATTCCCTATCAGCAAAAACATAAAATTTTCTAAAACAATAGGAACCTATATATTGGAATTCAAAATATAAACCTAAATATTATTTGAGTATTCATTAAAAAATGTCACAAAATAAAGACCACCACCAATGGTATTTGAATTAAATGGAAAAAAATATTAGAATGTACTAATTCTTTTACATATGACTTCATGTGAAAATAAATATTGTTTATACTCACTCTTCTCTATATTAAATACATACAGTGATCACACATGTCTAATTTGATAGTAGTCAAATATGGAAGCATATTTCTCTTAGACACACAACCATGTCCTTTCTCATTAATGTGGAATATCCTCTTAATCCATTACATAGAACACAGTCTATATTCAATAATTCTAGTAGTATCACATGAAATAAAAGATCTAGTTTTTCATAATCCCGACTACTTCTTCCCTTGATCCTTTATATAGGAACCCTTGGAGGGATTACATTTTCCATCATAAAAATTAATAAAAAATAATTCATTTACTATATTGATAGTAGAAATAATATTTTGATAAACCTCAGGTACATGTTGAAAATTCATCAAAATCAACTTAATTTAACTTATTTTCTCTAGGAAAATTGTTCTAATATCTACAACATCAAAATGGACTTCATTAACCATCTTCAAAATCCCAAAATTACATGGGAGGTAAGATTTAATGAAATCATTCTTTAAATTCTCATTAAAATAGGCTATACTATCAACAACCCAAAAATAAAAACCAGAATCAATTTTAATGGAGTCATAAATAATTAAAATATTATACTCTATAGTGACAGAAACACGATAATCTCCATCACCATTTTTTCTTATGACTTGCCTTTATTTTTTTTAAATTTCAGATGATATAAAGACTTCTTAACATGTAATTTCTTAATGAAATGATGACATTCAAAAACATTCTAAATTGACATGGATTTTCTTTTAACATCATTCTTACCTCATCTTCTATATTCATGATTGTTTTACCAAAATATCCCTTATTCCCTATGACTATATGATCTAAAGAATATTTCTCATAAGTACATATCCCAAACATTTAATTCAAATAATAGAATCAATAAAACATAAATTTCAAAGTACCCATAAGAGAATAACAAAATAAAATTACATGAAATTTCTCCTAATAATTGAGTAAAGTACTAAGGGATAGAACCTCTAAAATCGTGTCTTACAATGTAATACGCAAACTATAAAATTGATCAAAAAACATTATATTCACTCAAATATATAGAAATATATGTACCTTCATTGTAACTCAAATTCATAAATTTTTTATCAGAACTATTTTATATTTTTTATGTCTTAAAAACATAAGTAGTATCAGGATTATCCCACCAAGATATAGTGTAATAGATGTTGATAATATAGTTCATGAAATTATCTTTTACTCACTAATGAATGAAACCACAAATAATATCGTGTTGAAACTCTAATTCTTCAACATACGTTCTTTCTATATTTTGAGTACTAAATACCCAAATATTAAATCTCTTGAAAAAAGAATATCCTTTATTTTTAATCACCTCATATTGTAGTTGGTACCATTCAAAAAAAAATCTGATATAAATTTTATTCCATAATTTATCTGAATAAAAAAACCAAAAAATTTGATACTAGATGATCAGAAACAAGACAAGTGATGAACATGAAAATAGAAAAATGATAGAAAAAAGAGCAGAAATAAAAATATTTCCCTCCAAAAAATATTAAAAAATTGAAGAAGATGTATAGTGCTGAATGATATATCAGTAGAAAATAAATGTTGACCTTGTAATTTTTAATGTTGACAACCAAAATGGGAAAAACCATAATACCTAGTCCAAAAATTATAATCCACTAATAATTAAGAGTAGATATATTTGAATCCCAATGGTGGGTGGAATATAAAAAATAATACTCATATAAAATATTAGATCAATGGAAGAAAGAAGACGAAGTTTGAAGGAATCATAAAACAATGAATGCAGGATGAAAATGAAACACAAAATGATCTAAACATGTTTATTATATGATCAATGTATAGATAAATGGTGAATTTAAAGACACCAGGATTGTATCAAAGACTAATATAGATTAATTTCAATATAGTCATGAAAATTTCTCTAGTTTCATATACTCAAACTACATCCGGAAAAACATAGTACACCATGATGATGAAAATGAGACACAACATTTTAGGGATGAAAAAGTGTGTGTTTCCCTCCAATAAAATTTTCTACATCCAAGAGTCTGTAACCATGATAAAAATAGCATTTTTTTTATGTGGGATGTGGGAATGTACTAGTTGAGGAGGATACCAATCATGTGGGACTACATGGTGTGTAACCATTGAACATGACCTATAACCCAATAGTTATTGATGGAACGTGTATTATCACACATGATGTTAATGAATGGTGATTGTGTAACATAGAGATAAAAATATTTATATCCCATGTTCACACTATGTACTCCAATATTTCCAATGGCACAGTTACATGATATGTCTCTATGTGATTCTTGTGGATAGAAGGCATGAAAAACTACATGCTATGCAACTAGATTTTACGCATCGTGTATCGCACCAAATTATAAAGAAAAAAAATAATTTAATATAATTATTATTAATTTTAAACATATGTTCCATGTGGTTATTATGGTCATAGAACACACCATTTAACACGTTATATTTAGATATATATATATATACATATTTAATGTCTAATTAATTTCCACATAATCAAAAAAACTACATATCACAAATAATTCATAATACTATCATTACTCTATGCACATGGAAAAATAACACGCCATGTAAATATCATGTTTTAAGAGTGTTCATTTAGTTGATCGTACACTCCATGGAATTTTGTGATAATTCATGTATACCAAATGTTTCATGAGTAAACATATATGAAAATAGTACTCATTGGGTAGTTCAGATTGGCTACTCACCATTTTCCTCCAAGATAAATTTATCACCTAGTTGATATTAAATTAAATTAATAGATTTAATTTATTTTAAATTAGGAAGGATGTCAATCTGAATAAAAATTAGAATAATAATTAATATAAAAACATGATTAGTTATTAAAGTACAATTAATTGATTTGATCATAATTTATCTCAAATAAGAATTATTCGAATTGAATATTTTTTATTAAATACATAAATTGTTGTATGTATGTGGATAATCATAAGCATAGACCATACCTTTAATGTGATTGGTTTAAATATATTTATTATTAAATTAAATAAATATTCTAATTGTTATCCCTCCTATCATTATGTAGTTTCTTTTGTGCACATGGTTTCTTTTATATAAAAACTTTAACTAATGCTATTGTTCCCTCACCAACGAGTGAATAAAATCATATGTAATGGATGGAGAACTAAAGATAGTGGAGGCAGTTAATGTTTGGAGACTAGGTGAAACTAATTCAATAATGGTACAAAGGGGGAATGGTGGAAATATTCCACACAAACCATAAATGGTTCAAGTTGTTCTCCCTTTAGGTGGATGATTAATTTATCACCCGCTAGATAAACTAACCATTAGTCAAATCTCACGAGTTTACCAAATTATTATTCTATTTCTATAATTTTTTTGGGTTATTTATTTTTGTATATATTTTCATGATCACATGAATAAATGAATTAACAATAATGCAACATCGAACTAAAATAAATTTTATTATGACTAAATTTTATTTAATAAATGGTTAATCAGTTATGTAAATCCACATAATATTAACAAGAATTTAATATAGATAATAATTAAAAGATTATGCATAATAATAAATTTATTTAATAATATATATTTTATCTGTATAGCCTTCCACTAGATAAGTTAAAATCAAATAGTAGTTCAAGGTTCTTGACCAACCAAATTTAGGGTGCTTTTATTTATCAGGAAATTCTAAATTGATGTTGAGTGATAAAATTACTAAGTTCATTTTAAGGGTTGAATGAAAAAGTATGATTTGATGTAACTAAGAGGAAAATGATGAATAAATCAAATTTATGTTTTTTTAGGATTGGGGGGTCCCCTCAATAAAATAAAGGAACTGTAAGTTTGTGTGGTTGATCCTTGGAATGCCTACCTAAAACACTTATAATTATTGACCGAAAAAATTCATGGTGATGATAATTAGAATATGGGTCCATTCCACTATAATTTCTAATCAATGAGATATTATAAAGAAAATTGTGAGGGGTATTGGGTTTCCAAAAAATTTTGGGAGATTAATGATTATATTTTTTATTTATTCATCTATATTTATCAGATAATGTTATAAAAATTTTACTCTTAATATTTTTAGGAAGATAAATTAATATGGATTCAAACATTTATTTATGATCCATAATTGGGAATGATAATATTCTCATAGGCACTAATTTATAATAATGTAAAAGGTACTTGTTCTATGAAAGGAATTTATATGTGCAAGAAAAACTTATTCATGAATAACCTAGAAAGAGGCTAGTTAGGAAGATTTTTCTCTCTCTTATAAAAATACTAATGACTGCATATATGTTCAATGTGTCATGCTATCATCCATTTTGAGTGATATTCTAATGAAATATGAGTACATGGATGTGTATATAATGATTAATCAACATCAAGATCCCTATCAATTGAAGGTGAGAATTGAAAGATACATGCTCTCTAATGATCTATTTACAACTAATCATAGAGATTCATCACCAACTAGGCCTCATTTAGTCAAGATTATTAGATATTTCAAACTATTATACATTATATGGATTAAATTATGAAATGTGATTTGCACAGATATCATACTATATTCACTACACAAGTTCTTATATAGTTTAATTGTTTATTATAACACGAAAAATAATGATAAGAGTCATTAAAAACATATTACACTGATTATCCAAGTGGAAAAGGACACATGTAATGAAACACCTACAATCCTTATGGTGCATACCAAAATAAATAACAAGGAAAAGGGGCACAATAATGATAAAAAGTATAAAATCCTGAGTACCATCCTTCCAAGATGAGGAAGATACATTCTACGGTAAAAGAAAAAAAAGGAATCATTACATTTTTCATGTGTCAAGTAAGGACAATGGAATACGAAGTACACCTACAAGTAAGATGAAATTAAAGGATAATATTTTATACAGTGTAGTATTTCAATATCAACACATTGGGTATCAGATAATGATTGTGCTTCTCTCATATATATCCAAATATAAGAACCAAGTAGATTCCAAAATTTCTCCAGAGGATAGGAAGTTTTTAAAGATACCAATGGTGTGAGGGTGGTGTCTCTATCCATTGGTTCATATGACCATTCTTCTACAGCAAGAATTTCAATTTTCTTAAGATATTTTTATTGTGTTCCAACTGGTACCAAATGTATACATTTTGTGTACTTTATAGATACAAATGGTTTTATATTCAACAATTGAAATAAATTTTTTATTATTTGTTAATGAAAACATACAATATTTATTGGAAATTTTCAACAATGGTCTTTTGTGTTAAATTAAAAAAATAGATATTGTAAATTGATAATGAAGCATGTTCACAATAATCATATAATAACTAGCATATTAATCAGTACCTTATTCATTTAAATGAGAATAATGGTTCAATTATTATTCAAGATGGTTATTTAGACTCTTTATAGCTAAAACCACTTGAAAGATGTGATTCTTCTTTACAATGGAAAATGGCCAAACCACCATTCATTGGATATTGAGAAAGGTATACTGAGCTTTTATTATTGGTATACATTGATTCATGTGGAACATTTCTAGTAGATCATCGATCTGGGATTTCTATAATGACCCAGCCCCAGTAAGCCCGAAGCATGTGTCTACTACCATTACATTGGAATGATTATAATGATTCAAATTTCCATGGAATGATCTGTTTAGTAGTATTGTTAAACCAAATATATATACATGAATATTACATTAAAATTGATTAAAATAATTAAAATTTAATATTTCTATTTCAAGGATAACTTCATTTCATTTTGAATATCCTTTCATATCATTCATATTAAACATCATGGAATCCCATGTAAGGGAAATAAAATAACGATGATATAAAATACTTATTAAGGGTCAAGTTGAACAGAAACAATTATGAATCAATTAGAATAATCTATATATAAACAGAAATAACTGACCACACATACCATGTAATCAATAAATTGATAAAAAGTGTGTAAAAAATACTGAAACGTAAATAAATGAACACACACGAAGTTTAAATAACTAGATAAATTATAATATGAATCGAAATGTAATTTACTAAACACACATTCCAATAAATCAAAAAATTGAGAATAAAATGCAAACATATATTTTTATCATAGTGATAATATCTTATATTATAATAACTAAATATAAATGAATGAAATTCTTAATTATTGGACATCAATTTCCTTAGAAACATGATACCATTACCATGATGACATTTCACATGATACTTTAAAAGAAACTAAGAGAAATCCCAACTTAGGATATACAACTGAATGATCCCATGACACTACTGATGCATCAAGGGGTATCGGTAATTGGACCCCCACCCATATAGTTCTTATCAAAGCATTCCTCATATATCAAATAATTAATTTAACTAATAAATAATGTTCCATATAAAATATTAATAATGATTAGAAGATAAAAATTCATCAATATTTTCCTAGTTAATCAAACAAAAATTAAAATAAAAAGAGTTTGTAAAAATTGTATATGTTTGGGGAAATAATTATATCTAGGATTAATGATATAGATAAATAATGTTAAATGGTCACAATAAAGTTAATAAATCATGGAGAAGTTAATTACTAAAAAATGATTCAAGGAAGTGAATTTTAATACTATCCTTGGACATATAAATTATAAACCATACATTGGAATAATAATGAATATATAAAAAAAATACCCTAGATGAATTAAAAATACAGTATTTTTTCCTTTATTAAATAAATAAAATATCTTTAAAAACATTCTATAGAAAAAATATATTTAAACATTTAAAGTGTCTCATACCACATTGAAACATTTTAATAATAATCCACATGAAGGAATAATATTAAATGAAACATATAATTTCAAGAGAATAAGGAGAATCAAGATATATCATTTCAAAGGATAAGTATATACCCCTAATAAAATAATTTTGATGTATAATAAACAAATGCCTCAAATGAGGCAAATTATGAAAAAAATCCATTACTAATTTGAAAAAATTAAAAATATAACTCCATGAGTAATATCTATTAAATGAATCATATAGATAACATTAATATTAAATAACTCATGGTATAATATATTAAAATTCTATTTATAATCACCACGCAAAATAAGTAAATGGTGAATATGAAATTTATATCACAGATGTAAAAAGTGATATGAAAATCCCTTACATCACATCAGTTTTTGGTGATAATCATTTAAAATCATGTATAATAGTTATACACATGTTCATAACTTATTCCATACCCATATTAATATTTATGATATCATATAGGATCTTCTAAATATATATTATTATCCATTTGATTGATAATCATTCATTATTTTCACTATTTTGGGTGTTAATTGCCTAGTTTTTCGAGTATATTTAGATTTCTTATTTTTTTTCCAATTACATAGATCATGATTTAATCGTATAAAAATTTAAAAAATTATTTAATTATCACATATATTTAGTATATATATATTAATATTTATCCATACAATTTGAAGATAGCAAATGAAATACACCGGTCGTAGAGATGGAAGGTTGTATATATGCATGAATGCAGTTTCCATTTTCATGTTGTACTAATGAAATGTAAGTGATATATATTTATACTTATTATTAAATTAAAATATTTATTTCATATATATCACATATTTTTATTTAATCTATTCTTAATATATTCCATGTAATGTGTGAACTAATATAAGAGCTTTGAGGAGCTGGTAGTCCACATATCCATAAACGATGTCATCATGTTTCAAAAAATAGAAATAATTATGGAATGTGTAATGTAAAAATCAAATCATAATAAAAAAACAAAAAAAACTATACATATATAATACATAAAATATAAATCCATCATTATTTTCAACCTTTATAAGTTGTAATGTAAGAACAAATGCCATCATTTCGGGAAGCGGTAGACTACCACATACACGAAAGATGATTGTAAATCCCAATTAATTAATGTGTATGAAATTATTGGTTAAATTATTATAATAATATAATCTAAGTATATTTAATATACTTTGGTTTATATATATCCATCATATTAAAATAATTTTTGGGATGGATAAGTAAAATGAACAAAAGTGATCGATGAGGAAAATAACCTCTTTTTCGGGTAACTGATTTTGGATTGTAAAAAAAGAATTATTTTGGTTAATTTATTGAATAAATTAGGATTTTATGTTTAAGGATTGTATTTTAGTTTTTTATTTAAGTATTTTTTAATGATACAAATGGATTTAGGGGTTTGAATAAGTGGTAGGGTTGGGTGCCTTTTTATATTTGAGGAGGAGTGACGTTCATGTAAATATAAAATGGTAAACACTATTTAGAATTATACATTACATCATATTCCTAAAATAATTAAAAAATAGATAAAAGTGATTATATGGTTGAAAAAAGTCCATAAAATTTATTTTGGATATGTTTTTAGGACATTTGGGCCCTTACGTTCATGGGTTTGTCCATATTAACCTTGTTTTTTCTTAATCGTAGTAATTAATTTTGATTTATTTCACTAATAATTTTGGTAAGAAGATATGTTAAAATAATTAGACATTATAAATTAATATTAATCAAAATATGTATTATATTATTTCTAATTCCAATCACATAAGTGGAGAAATTTTAATTAAAAATTAATCTCACTGATGGGATGGCAAGTAGGTTTTTTAAAGTAAAATTGTTCAAAATCATAAAATATTTTTATTTCAAAATTCATTGTGAAATTGATTCCAGTGATATAAAAAATATATTGATTGATGTAATTTTTAACTAAATATACTTTAAAACCTAATTAAAATATAATTGTACAATATAAATAAATTAGTTGAAAATGATAGTTTCAATAAAAATTTAGTATTTTTAACTATTCATCAATAAATGAATCTTTTCAAAATAATTCAAAAAATTCACTTAATGAAAAATATTTTGTTATAATTTAAAAAATTAATAATATTTTATCATATAAAATTTATGAATTTTTTATAATTTATTTATAAAATAGGTGAGCCATTAAAATCCTGAAAAATTACCTCATTACAAAAATACAATTTGTAAGTATAAACCTAGATTGATTATTATCTTATGAAAATAAAATATATTGGAAGGATATAAAACATATTTGGGTTAATATATATTTCATTAATAAAATTAACTATTATAAAGTAATTTAATTTATTATTATAAAACACCTTTGGCGCAAAATAATAGTTTATATAAAACTAACACATTATATTTAAATAGATCCTATATTTGATTCTATTTATTTTTCAGCCAATTTATTCAATCATATATATTCATATGTTAGTTAATACTATTCATAAATTCTAATTTGACAGAAAATTTATATCTTGTAATATTAAATAAAAATATTTCTGAAATAATTTTTATTCAATATTACTCGATCACGCATGTAACCAAAGCTATCAATGAATGTATTTGTTTCATGTAACTCCGGATATGGCCAAGAAAGGGCTCTTGGATTTTCCCGAGAGCTCTTTGGGTAAACTAAGGTTTCAGTGTTCCAATAGATTTTTTGACCACGATACTGCTTGGTTGCACTTGGGGATATTGGAGGCATGAGTCCTGTGACGATGGAGATCTTGTTTAGCGATCTTAAGGGTGCATCGTTGTTGCGCTCACTTTCGGGAAATGTCGATCTGTGATGTAGGACTTCCATTTCTAGGATCATGGATTCGGGATTGGAAGAGTTTTTTAGGTTCAATGGTTTGTTTTAGTGAGGTTCTAGATGGGCATTGGTGAGTCAAATTCAACTGTCCCTGGGCTTCTCCATAGTAGTGAGGGTTTTATTTCTGTTATGGGTGTTTTGATTCTTCGAACGAATGATTCCCCCTTTCATAGTGTGTCTCCAACTTTGGTGATAGAATGGAGGAAGGATTCCATTTATTTCTTCTTCATATGTTCTCCATACAGTTTTTTGGTCATTATGTGTGATTTTTGTTATGGAGGTGCTTCGTCGAATATAGTTATAGTTTGGTAAGATGGATCTTTAATGTCGGTTTCCAGTTCATTGATTTGTTTTTGAGTTCCCAAATGTAGGCATGGACCAAGCATTCATCTACTCAAGTCCTCTATAATATCATATTATACCACTCCCTTACCAGTTGGTCTGGTGTGGTGTTCTCTATGGAGGTTTTGGGATTGTAGGTTAGAGTGGCCAATGGTTTCTAGGATAAGTGCTTCCTTAATGATAGTTTTTCATTATTTCTATTTTATGGATGAATTTGGTTTGTTTACAACATGTGTTTTGGGAGGGCATAAAGACGATATTTGCTGAGGGATTTGGCCATACAATCCTCTACTCTTGATTAAGGATTCCTCCACTCTCTCTACGGAGAATCTAAGTGGTGGTCTTCATGGTGTGTTGGGATGTGAGGGTGAGAAACCATCGATGTTTTTGGGTGGATCCATCTATTTTAGCTACTGGTGATGTTCTCGATGACATCGAAGGATTACAAGAAGCCTTAACAAGAGAAAATCATCACAGTTTGTGAAAACATGTTGGTATATGGTGTTTTTTATTTTTTTATGTGAATTTAGTTTGAGATTATACAATGAAAAGCTTCGGATGAGGATTCAAATGAGGAACCATTCAACATTACATGACTATCCAGATTTCGATGTTTGAGAGGCTATGGCTTTTTTCCATCAGATCCAAGCTAAAAAACCTACATGGAAAAGTTATCTAAGCAGTCATGTGATAGTGGAGGATTGAAATAATGATATAGTCAATGGGTATGGGAGTTTCTTGAAGTATATATTCAGGATGTCTTTCTATTTATTGGTTTTTATTGACTACTATTCTTTTTGTTCACACTCAGCCTTTGAAATTGTCATATGAAAAGACAAAAAAAGGGAATCTACTCTGTTCCATGTAACACAAGCTAACATCTGTGTTACATATAAAGAAAGCTGAAATTTATATTATTTTTAAATCAACATGTTCTTATGGTTTTATATAATATATACTATAAGAAATTTTGAATTTATCTAAATATAAATATATCATAATGTATCTGGTTGTTATATTCCATTCAATGCTTGGGGTTTCATGTCATACAAGACATCAACTACAATATCCTTATTTTAGAATTTTGAGGCATTAAATTCTCCAAACCGTATAAAAATTGCATTCTCATAATTTAAACATCAGCCTTTTAATTTGGAGCATGATATTTAAAAATTCCATTTTTGAAATCCATCATCATGAGAAGAGTTAAATAAAAATCCTCAAAATAAGAGAGAATTATAATTAAAAAGGTCACATGGAATAACCTATAACCAGGTCATTATGTAGGGGAACATCAACGGAATATGTAGATATGTACGCTGAGAAAAATCATAAATATTTTTATGGGTGATTGAGGTCATTGATTACAAACATGTTATTTATCGAAAGAAATTATAGCTCCAAAAATCCATAATATATTATCATTTAAAAGACCATTGGTTCAAAAAAATTGAATGTATTAGGATAAAATATTTGATTCATGATCCTTTTACTAATGTGGATGAATTACTTTAATGAATAATAAAATAAGGAAATTTATTTACAATATATGTTTTAATTTCATTAAAACAATTTTATATTTTGGTTTTTCTTCAGTAAAATTAAAATTAATCCCTTACTCGATGAAACAAATATCTTAAAATGAAATTCTTTTATTCCTAAAGCATTAAAATTTACATTTTACAGATCATAAGATCCATTAAACGTGTATTTACATCTTTATATAAGTATATTATAAACTAATATGGTTAATTACTTAGTATCTAAATGATAAAAATGAATACTGCTAGTTTATCATAAATATTTATTCCTCGAGTTATTTAACTAAATAAAATGAAATATTTATGAGTAAATTTCATAGGATAATGGTTGGAATTAAACACTTATCATCCTTTGGTTTTGGGTTCAAACTAGTCATCCATACTGAGAATAATGGGTTATTACCCAGTATATATGTGGTATATTTTATAAACTATATTAATAAAATATAAAAAATATTTATGATGTACATTCTTGAAATTTTCTAATTAAATAATCTTGTCTCGAGGGTTTCAAATACAACATTGTTTTCAAATCCTAATAATATTATTTTACTATTTTATAAAATGTCATTAATTATCATAATAACACTAAAGGTAATCAATACCATTAAACTATTATCTATAAAATATGAGGTAATTATTCATCAAATATACATTCCACTAAAAAATACTAATGTAATGAGTTGTATTTCAATCAATTTCTCCCTAAAATTTCCTTAATCTTGGTAGACTCCCATCACATAAAACATAATAAGATATGTTTAAGACGTAAAACATAATAACAACCTTAATATCACAATCCCATGATTATACCCTTAACTCGTAACTTACTCAAGACATATGTGCTTCTATGAAAATCCGAAAAATGTGTCATTTTTTTATGTTCGCTACTATATAATTTCTTAAATCTACTTCCAAAGGATTATACTAAACATCCATTGATACCAACTATAGCAAAGTGAACCTAGTAAGCCAGAAGCTAGTGTATAAAACCATTACATTGAATTTATTACAAGGATTCAAATCCTGAAGTACTAATTGGTTTAGTAGTATTGGTAAACTAAATACATACATGATGACCACATTAAAAAAATACATTAATTACAACATAATTTTGTTTTCTTTGAATTATAACTTTATTTAATCTATCAAATCATTTTATATATTTCTTATTAAAATTCATGGAATACTGGGGATGTGATATAAAATAAGGGTGATCTCAAGTGCATAGTCATGGTTAATTATAATTGAAACAATAATGAATCAATGAGAATATTAAATATTGAATGGTAAAAAAATTGAATAAAAATTCCATGTAATAATAAATAGATAAGGAGTGAGTAAAAAATATGGAAAGGTAAATAACCAAATACACATTCCATTTAAATAACTAGATAAGGTATAATCAATATAGAATGATAAATAACTAAATAAACATGGCATTCAATTAATAAACTGTGAATAAAATGAATCCATATATTTTATCATAGTTAGAATCTCATGGATAATATTAACATAAATATGAACTATGGAAGTTTTTTATTATTGGATGCCATGATTCATAGGAACATGAAACTATTAATATCAATACCTTTCAAAAGATAGTATAAAATATATTCTGTAAAAACACCACTAATGATAGCCAACTGACTCATCCCATGAAAAAATAGATGAAATGAGGGGATATCTATAAATGGTTTCCACCCATGTTTTACCTGTCAAAAGAATTCATCATACATCGAAAATTTGATTTAACACATTAATAATGTGCCTTATCAAATATGAATTTTGAGTAAAAGATACGAATGTATCAATATTTTCCTAGGTAATAAAATAACTATCAAAGTAAACACCATATGTAAAAATGGTATACAGTTTAATAAATAATCATACCCATGATACATTATACAGATATTTAATGTTCAGTAGTCACTATAAAGTGAATAACTCAAGGGGATGTTAATGACTACAAAAATGGTTCTAGGAAGTTAATTCCAATACTATCCTTGAAAAGAGCAATCATAAACCATCCATAAGAAGAATATGTATAGTAAAAATAAAACATATCCTATTTGGATTAATAATGAAGGGTTTTTTTATTTATTAAATAATAAAAATTTCATTAAAAAAATTCTTCAGCAAAATATAATTAAACATTCCATGTGTTCCAACCCACATTGATTCATTAGAATCATAATACCCATGAAGGAATAAAATTAAATGACACATATAATATCATTAGAATAAATATATTATTTATATGTTATGTAAAATGAGTATTATATACACCTCATAAAATAATATAGTTGTATACGATAACAGTCCTCTCAAAGAATGAATATTGTGAAAATAATCCATTATCACAATGGAAAAATTGAAACCGTATATGCATGGGTAACATTAAATAAAATAAAAATTTCAATTAAATTAATATAAAATAATTCGTGATATTATATATCAAATGGGTTATTATATACACCACACAAAATAAGTAAATGGTGAATATGACATTTATCTAACAGATTAAAAAATAAGATGAAAATCCATTAACGTGTGTTTCCTTTGGGTTTAACATCTTTTAAAATATTTTATAATGGTTATAAACATGTTAATAACTTATTACTGAACCATATTAATATTTATTATATGATATATGATCTTTTAATAAAATCTTATTACCCGTTTGTTTAATAATTTTTCATTATTTTCAATATTTAGGGTGTTGACAAACTAGTTTTTCGTGTATGTTTTGACATGTTATTTTTGTAAATATTTAATAGAAAATTATTTAATTATTCCATGAATTTAAAACATGATTTTTATAAAATATATATTTTTTATATGTACTTATTTTAATCCACAATATTAGGAGATAGGAAATGAGATACACCGTTTATGGAGATGGTAATCCTTATGTATGCAAAAATACTATCTCCATATTCATATGATATCAAATAAAATTAAGTGATATATACATATACTATTATTAAAATATCATATTTATTTCAAATATATCAAAAATTAACATTTAATATTTCCTTAATAAATTTCATGTAATATTTGAATGAATCACAAAGCTTTGAGGAGACAATTTTCCACAGGTCCACATACAATGTTACCATGTCCCCACAAAATGGAAAGCATCATGGTATGTGTTAAATAGTAATTTCATAAGAATAATGAAATTATAAAAATTATTTATTTCATATGTAAAATATAAATCAATCACTATATCTAACCTTGAAAGGTGGTAATTGAATAACGAACGTTATTTGTTTAGCGAGGTGGTAGTAAACTGTACACATGAATGATGAATATGTGTCCCATCTGTTGGATTTGAGATAAAGTGTAGGTAAAACTATTAACAAAAAAATATCATTATATATAATATAAATATGTTATTATATAATCATTATCAAAAAAATAATTTAAGGGGTTGATATGTAAATGAAATAAAAGTGATTATTGAATTGCATTACCAGTTATTCGGGTAACTCATTATTATTATTCTAAAAGTCTTTTGTGGTTAGATTAAATCACAAATAGAGGTTTATATGATGAGGGGAGAGATGTTGTGTGGTTAATTATTCCGGATTTGGATGATCAAATGTCTTGAGAGTTTTGAATAAGTGGGAGGGATGAGTGCCTTTTTTTTGTGTAGGAGGAGTGACATTCTTGTAAATATAAAATGGTAAACACTATTGAGAGGTCTCCCTTACATCATGTGACTCAAATAATGAAAATATTTTTATAATATGGAGGATATTGTTGATATATTTTCATACAATGGATTTTTTACCATTATCTAGATCATTGTTTTCCCCATGTTTAAGGTCTAGTCACTTGTTAATCTATTTTTTCTCATACTCGTTGTAATTAATGTTTTTTTCATTCATTAATATTTTTGGTAAAAAAAAGTATTTGAACATATTGGAAATCATGAATTATACTGAAAAAAAATATAGAATAAATTGATCCAAATTAAAATCAAAACTAGTGTTAGAAATTAATTTAAAAGTAATCCCACATATGGGATGAAAAAGCAGGGTATTAAAGTGAAATTGTTCAAAAGGTTGTAATGTTTTTCCCTACAATTTAAATTTCAAATATTTTTAATTTATTAAATTGGATTTTTTATTTATAAATTATATAAATATACATTATAACAAAATGATAATATAAATTTACCAGATAAATAAATGAGACAAAAAGCATTTTTTCATTAAAACTCAATATTTTTCAGTTTTCATCATAAAATGAATCATCTTAGAAAAATACCAATAAATCATCCTAATATAGTTTTGAAATTATTATTTAAAAAAGTATTTTTATTATATCTGATATGTTTTTTAAAATTGTAAAATTTTAATTATAAAATATTTTCCATATTAAAAGGCAATAAATTACTTTTTTAAGAAATATAATTTTAAAGGGTAAAACTAGATTTATTCTTATATGATAACGATCAAATATATTAGATATTTATCAAAACTATTTGATATAATTTATTTTTCTCATTAATATCATTAAATTATATTAATTAATTTAATTTATTATGATAAAACAGTATTGGTGCATAATAATTGTTTTTATAAAGACATCCACGTTTTATTCAATTTTTTCATATATTCATTTATAATTAGTTGCTAACCAAAGAATGAAAAAATATAAATTAATATGTTACCTAATACTATTCATAACATAAAATTTAAAATCTGTATCATATCTTATTATACTAAAAAGTAATATTTTAATAATAAGTTATTGTTAGGAAAACTCAGTCTTCCTTGTAATCAATGCTATCAGAGAAAGTCATTGTTTCATGTAATGCAAGGAAAAATATTTGTTCTATTTAGATAAATCTAAACTTTATGTTTTATGTAACACAATATAGGATTAGTGATGTCTATAATATATGTTATTAGAAAGACTGAAATTATCTAAATAAAAATATATCATAATGTCTCCAATTGTTATATTATTTTATACACTTAGTGTTGTGAGTCTGACAGGTCATCAAATAAAATATCATTATTTTAGAATTTTGGGGGGTAATATATTTTTACATCATAACTTTTACTAATAACTTGAGTAAATTTTTTTATGGTTACATCATAAGGAATATGTTTGAATCCTTTAATAAATTCAATGAATACAAGAATGAAGTAGAGAATTAATATGGAATAATGATAAAGAAGTTTCAATTGGATCAAGGTGGTGAAAATATTAACCAAGAGTTTACCAAATGTGTATGACTATTTGTTATTATTTCTAAATTCAATGCACCTTAAACACCATAGTGGAATGATGTTAGTGAAATGAGGAATTTTACCTTGTTCGATAAGTTATGTTCAATGATGAGTCATGCAGGTCTTCTATTATCCTTTTTCAGATATGAAATAAAAACTATGGCATATAAATTTAATAGTGTACGAAATAAATTTGAAAATATAATTACCTTCATGTTATCTAATATAATGAAACTCATTTTGTCACAAACACATGTATGGGGTTGTGAGGAATTTGTTAATGTTGTGACAAGGAACAAACTATAACCCTGAAGAATAACGTGTATCTTTATAGGGTGTCCTAATAAAAGAAAGAGGTACTCCAAATATAACCCCTTAGAAATAAAACTCAATATCTCCATACAAGAGATTTTTATTAATAGGGAGCACATATTCAAGAATGATAGTAGGAATAAGATTAACATTGATGAATTTGATTCTCATGATAAAACAAAATTGGTATATGAAAAAATTCCACAGGTCCCCACAAAATAAGTAATTCCTAAAAGACAAGTACCGTGTAGGATCATGGGAGTTGTAAGAGTACTAGAGAGATATTATTTTCAAGTCACTGAAGATGATCACTCTCTAGTGGTTGACAATAAATAAAATCTCTCCTATAATAAGGTACTAGAGACATCAAAATATTAAAAATGGAAAGAATTCATGAATTTTGAAATAGAATCCATATATCAGAACCATTCTCAGGTTTTTTTCAATCATCCAGTTTATTTAAAGCATATTGTGTGTAAAAGTGTAGTTGAGAAAAAAATTGGAATTAAAGGTAAATTAAATACCAACAAAACAAGGCTAAATGATAAAGGGTTTAATCTATATTAATGAAATTATTATGATAAAACATTCTCTCCAATTTCAATGTCAAAATCCATCATAATTATTCTTCTTGTATTATCTTACCATGATTATGACATTTGAAAGATAGATGAAAAACCAAAATTCTTTATTGGGATCCATTAGAAAGATTTCTACATTAAAAAACCAGAATGGTTTTTGACTATTAAATATGACAAAAGGATTTGAAAATTATAGAGATCCGTTTTTGCATTGAAGAATGCATCCATGTCCTGGAACATTAGATTTGATGAAGCTATAATAGAACTTTGTTTAATTAATAACATATGTCATCCATGTTTTTTACATTCAATTTTGTGGGAATCCATTATTTATCCTAGGAGTATATTTTTTGAAATATTACTTACTGGAAATGACATGTCAATCTTATAATATATTAATTACTAGTTAAAATGGGTTTCTCTATGAAGTAAATTAGTGAAGTAGCCTATATTTTATCGATCAATATCATTTGTAAAAAATACAAGAGGCTACTAGGATTATGTTACAGTACATACATTCACCAGATATTAATGTTATTTAGTATGGACCAATATAAGAGGGTATTGGTTCTACTTTCCCTTTGTATATAACCTTCCAAAAAAATCTTCTCTCAGACACAATAGGAGAAATATATAATGGGTAAGAACTCATATACTTCAGTGATAGTATCAATTTTATATTCCATGATATGTACTAGACTAGATATTATCTATGAATTATGATTTGTTGGATGATATCAAAATGATCTAGGTGATCAACATTGATATGTTGTTAATGTTATACTTATGTGTATGAGAATAACCAAGGATACGTTCCTGGTGTATTGATGATACATGGAGCTAGTCATCAATGGTTATAGTGATGCTAGTTTTCAAAGAGTTTAAAATGATATGAAGTCAATGTTAGGAAATTTTTTTTGTCACAATAAAAGAAACTTGATTTTAATGTGTTCAAAGTTTCCATATTTTCACTGATTCTACTATGGAGTATGAGTATATAGTGGCTTAGGATACATCCAAGGAATCTGTTTGGTTATAAAATAATTTTTAGGTGCTTGATGTGGTACCAATATTTAATGA
The DNA here is from genome assembly GCA_963277665.1 of Viscum album. Taxonomy (NCBI): domain Eukaryota; kingdom Viridiplantae; phylum Streptophyta; class Magnoliopsida; order Santalales; family Viscaceae; genus Viscum; species Viscum album. Next base: position 48,118,014 of record OY728162.1, read on the forward strand.
ACTTATCATGTTGAATTTGGATAATACTACATCGATGGCTCTTGCAAAATGACCACGTTTAGTCCAATGGAAAAAACACATACATTATAAGTATCTCTACATGAGATATTTTTCATATAGGTTTTATTTTTCTATACTATTATTTCCCATAATAGATAATGTAGTGGACCCTTGGAAAAAAATTTGTATCTTAGATTAATCATGAGTATCATGTGGGAGTTAGAAGACTAAAGCTATTAGAAATTGTCTTTAGTGTAATTGGGAGCCTATAAGAGTTGGTTACCTTGAACCAAAATATCTATAATTTATGATTGAAATTATTCAATTTTATGAATATTAATAAAAAACATAGCACATAATGATTTTCTTTCAAAGTGACATAGTCTTTGATAATTACTCATTTTAGTTCCTTGTTATGATGAAGACCCATATTTTTTTGAGAGTATTCTTAAATATATGTTCTATAGTTGGAAAAAATTCATTGAGTGGAAATAATGATACAAGATATCAAGGGTTTCAACTCATAATAATTCGATGCACCTTCTTATGGAGTAGGTTGTTATTAATTTCCAATACAGAAAATTATTAGAATGATACATAGTAGGTGGAAATCCATATTTATATGTGTCATTGTCTGATCTTATCTTTATACATGTGTATTGATCATTATACTTTAAGATTATTATTAATGGATTTTATGAGTTGTGTAAATTGATATATTGATTAAAACAAATAGGATATATGTTCATGTTGAATCGTGATATCATGGCTAAAACATGAGTAAAAAACATTAATGAATAATGTGATAATGGATTTTTACCTTCTATTATTTTATAAAAGATGATATTTCTAGCCCTTTAATGAAAATGACATAGCCAATAAAATCTGAGGCTATGGTGTTCTCTAGGAATGTTCAATTTACAGAAATTCAAATTAAGATATATAGATCAAATAGTTTTGTGGAACCAACATGCAAATTTTTATGTTAGAGATATCATGTTAAATGGATTATATTAAAATGTAAGTGTCTACAAGAGGTATTATGATTTTTGTTACATGAACTTATTTATCCATGGTTTCTATTGTGTGTTTATATATGCTGACCCTAGACCTTAGGCTGCTTCGCCTAATTACACTGATAAATATGCCTATAGTGTTGCACACTATGTGTTTCTAGAATCATAGTTAAATAGTAATATTATTTATTACATTATAATTTGATAAATATTATTCTTTTATGTGGTTTAAAAATTATTCATGTTTTCTTGATTGTATATATTCCTTCACTTTTAATTGAAGAGAATATTTTGTGACTAGAATATTTCAAAAAAAAATTATTTTCTGTTTAGTGAATTTAATTTATATTTATTTTCTCATGAATATTTTAGTAATATATATTTAATAAATAAATAGTCATTATTCAATGCTTGATAAATATTGTGGAGGAATAGAGAAGTGTGTTTAATGGTCAAGAGAGAAATAATTTACATTGAATACTTTTTAATAAATATTATTTAATTTATTTCATGAGTTTAGTTCATTCCAACTAAAAATAATTAAAATATTATTATTTTAGACATGGGGTTACATATGGATTAGATAAATAATAAATATTATTGTGAAATTATTTATTTATAACCCCCGCAATGTATAATCCCAATTATATTATTTTCTTGCTAGCCAATTCATTTTCCCTGTTAACAATTCCATCTGATGAGATTCCTCATGAAGAGCTAGAGTGTTCCCTCTCCAAGAATGATCCAATTAATAGATATTAAACCTCATCCAACAACACTACAAATTATAGAGAGATCATAGAGAATCCATAATGAATTGATTCTCAGGGAAATAAAAGTTGCATGATGAAAGCCTTAGCATATGTCATTCTAGAACATGGAGAATCAGAAGATGACATTTTGATATTCATGGAGCACATGGGGATAATGGTTGGATGGAATATATACCTGATTCTTATAACAATATGATTGTATGATATAGATATGTTCTTAGAGGCATCATCAATGTAGTAATTAATTATAAGGTATTTCTTAATTGTTTAAATTGATTATATATAATATGAAATGACCACATGTCTTAGTTCCTTTATTGAATCTTAATTTAATCTGTGATTTATTTCCATTGATCATGGAATTTACTGTTTTGTAAATATCACATTAATCATCGATTATTACAAATATTCAAGTTCGGAATACCCCATTCAGTGCTTTCTCTATGCCTGGAATCTTCAAATGCTATAATTAGTATGCCTATAAAACTGAAAATTAAAGGAAATGTAATACCCTTAAACATGAGACAGGAATAATTTCCAAATGATGATTTAGGTATTTTGAATGGTCACACTTGAATTAAATGGAAGAGAAATGGTCCATCCTACCTGATGCTTCCCAAATAGATCGCTATCATCTCTAGTTAAACTATTTAAATGGAATTTCTCGTATAAAATGTTTATTTCCATATCCATAAATAATAATTTGACCTTTGGATTAAATTGATTTGTAAAATTGTATTATAAGTTAGTTTTTGAAAACCATGTTATACACTTAGCGGAATACACCGACGATAAACCAAAAAAAATATAAATTATTAATTTAACATATTTTATTAAATTGAAAAACATAAAATAAATAATAATGAATTGATTATCCGTGTAATTAAAATATTATTTATTTATAGTTAACTATTACTTTATGAAAACATTAAACATTAAATTAATTGTAATTATCCTTTTAAACAGAATATTTAATAACTAAATTTTTTAAAAAATGAAAATATTATATATGAAAATTTTAAAAATTATAAGTAGTTCAAAAAATTAATAATTTTTTTATTATAGAAAAAATAATTTTTCAAACTCTCATTGAATTGTATTTTTATAAAAAAATATAAAATTAATAATTTTTTGTATGTTGAAAATAAATATATCAAGCACTATTAAAAAAATATCAAATATTATTCTTAATAAAATAATTTAGAAATTTTTTTAAAAAATTAAAAATATTAAAAATTATCTATTTAAAATATTTTATTTGATATTTACAAAGAATTAATAATTTTTTGCACATATTAAGAAAATCGTATATATAAATATATTAAAAGTAAAATTCAATTCATAAAATTAATTTGAAATAGAAATATCATCATTATAAAAAATTACTAAAACTTTATATGAAAAATTATCATTTAAATTTTATACTAGAAAATTATGTTAAAAATGTGTACATAAATATTTTGGTAAATATATTTAAAAATTATATGATAAATGTTCACTATAATTTTATAGTATAATGATCCACTATAAAAAACAAAAAATAATTGCCCTATGAAATATCAATGGAAAATTTTCATTGGAAAATTCACTTGAAATTGTAGTAAATAATTCTACAATATTTTTAACTAAAATACTAACTAAAAAATACCCTAAAAAAGACACTATATAAGATTTTTTTTAAAAAAATGTTAGTGAAAAGTAAATTATTTCCAATATAAAATTTCCATGGAAAGTTCAAAACTTTTTGGAAATATAATATCAAATCATCCACTGAAATATTATGATTGAAATAATCACCAGAACCATTCAATATCACCATTGAAAGGGAAATTCAACTGGAAACATCCCGTGGATAAATAAAGTTGAAATATCCACTATAAAATTGCAATTTTTTTTAGAATTCATTTGAAGCTTTGACTAGAAAATATCTATTGGAAGATTCACTATAAATATTTTGTGGAAACTTCCAATGGAAAATTATAGTGGAAACATTCTATAGAATATCAAACCAAAAATTAATGTGGGAACATGAACTCAAAAATTCCCATTTAGAATTTTTATGCAAAATTTTTGTAGAAATAAATTCATGTTTTTGATTCTGTTGAAAATTATTGTGAAAATATCCAATCAAAAAATTCAATTCATCTTTTTAATAAAAAATTGGTGTTTAATCTTGTTTTATAAAATCAATTGAAACTCTCAATAGAATAATATAATATAAATGTTCGCTACAAAATTTCACTACCAATTTATATAGGATAATTCAAGTGAAGATTTCACTATAGAATTCCAATGAAACATCCATAGGAAAATTATACTGAGAAGTTCCACTAGATGTTTTAGTGAAATATTCTATTCCACGTTTGCATATAAATATTCATTTAATTATTTTAATTTAAAATGTAAATATTTATTTTATAATCTTAGTGTAAACAATTAATAGATGTTATTATAGATTTTTAAAAGGACGTTCCATCATAACAGTAACTATAATTCGAATTGAACATTCACAGGATGTTCCAATGGATATTTCATTGAAAATTTTCAATAAATTTACCTACAGTTTAATTGTTATATATAAGAGTAAAATAATATATATTAATGGTATAATAATGTCATATAATGGTAAAATATTGTTTTAATGGGAAAAATAATGTTATGTATTATAAAATAAGGTTAAGTAAGGGTAAAACTAAAGTTAGGAAATGGAAAAACACAGTTAAGTATTTGTAAACTAAAGATTATTATGGAAAAAAAGTTATATAAGTGTAACATAATCTTATGAAATGATAGAATATTGTTCAGTGAGGGTAAAATAATTTTTAGAAAGGGTAAAATGAAATCATTTAAGGGTAAAAAATAGTTAAGTAATACAAAACAAATGTTTTTAAATGGTACAAAAAAATTTGTATGGGTAAAATAAAAGTTATGTATGGTTAAAACAAAGTTATGTAAAGGAACAATTAATATAAATATGGTCAACACAGAGTCAATAATGTTAAAACTAATGTTATATAATGGTAAAACAATTTTACCTATGATTGATATTAATTTATGTAATGGCAAACGATTTTTTATAAGGGTAAGACAAAATTAATCAAGATTAAAACTATTCACAGGAAAACTAAAGTAAATTAAGGGCATGATAATGTCATGTAAGGCTAAAATAAACATATTTTATTGTAAAAGATGTTAAGTGTAAAAATAAAGTTGAGTAAGAGTAATAAAAAATTAATTAAGGGTAATCTAAATATATGTTATGGTAAGACAATGTTAAGTAACATTTAACTAATGTTATGTAATGATAAAAAATAGATAATGGAATAAAAAGTACATTATTGATAAATTAAATTTATGAAATCGTAAAAAATGTTATGTATGTGTAAAACTATAGTTAGGTATGGGTAAAAAATGTTATGTAAGGGTTAAAAAAGGGCATATAAGGGAAAAATATAGTGAAGTATGGAAAAAACATAGTTAAGTAAGGGTAAAACTAAGGTCATGTAAGTTTACAACAAAGTAATGAAATTGTAAACATATGTTATTTTAGTGAATACATTCATTAGGAATTTGACACGATGTTATGGGGAAATTTCAATATAACTTTTTGTGGAACTTTCCCTGAAGGATCCATTGAAACTTACACTAGAAGTTTGAGTGAAATTTAAAATGAATGTTTCATTTTAACTTTCAGTTAAAGTTAAAATATAAATTTCATTTTAAATATTCAATGAATATTTCTAAAATAAGGTTTCCCTGAAAAGTTTTAGTGGAAGTGTTATTGATGAAGCACAAAACGTTCATTAAAAAATGTAATGAAAATAACCATTATTTTTTTGTGAAATATTTTATATGGAGATTAAAAAAATATCATCGAACATGACTATAAAATTACAATGGAATATAATAATAGGAAAATCTCGTAGAAGCATCTAATGGAAAAATCTAGTGAAAAATTCAAATGAAAAATTTCAGTATTCTCCTTCAGAAAACTCTAGTGGAAACTCCCACTGAAAAATTCTAGTGGAAGACCCCACTAGAAAATTAAAAATCCACATAAAAATTTATGTTTAAACATTTATTGGAATGTATAGTAAATCATCCCTATGATATTGTAGTATAAATCTTCATTGAAATATTCCAACGCTAAGTTTAAATTCCACAGAAACTTATGTTGAAACTTCCACTAGAAGTTATAGTGAAACTTCTATTAGAAATTCCACTGAAACACCCACCATAAATTCTTATGTTGCATTAAATATAACATATAGTTAATTCCCTTTAAAAGGTTATGGGGAAACTGCCATTGGAATATTCTAGTGAAAAAATCCACTGTAAAATTCAATTTATAACTTCAACTTCCACTTTATTATAAATTGATTGTTTCCTCCAAAATTAAATATAAATTTCTATTAGAAATTCCAATAAAACATTCCTAAAAATCCCAGTGATATTTCTGATAAACAATTCAATTTTATACAAATAATCTAAAAATAAAATGAATGCTTCAAATACAACTTTGAAATTCTAGTGAATCTTCCAACAAAAATTCTGATGACGTTTGCAGTGAAATATTATATTGGATACTTTCACTGAAATATTACATATGTAACATCAACTACTACTTGAAAATATCAATTGAAACATTCACTACAAATTATAAGGAAATATATATTGGAAATTATAGAGAACCATCCACTAGAAATCCATTGAAACTTCTACTAAAAATTTAACTTAAACTTGTTAGTGAAAATTCAATTGTAAACATCCACTAAAAATCCACTATATCATTCATTGTAAATTCCACTAAAACATCCATGATAATTACTAGTGTGACCTCCACTGGAACATTCTATCAAAACATTTTCCTTGAAAATTTCATTATTTTATTCAAATTCAATATGAAAATTTCATCTGGAAATTTCATAAAAAAATCTAGAAAAAAATCCTTTGGAATATTCAAGTGTAAAAAAGAAACATACATTGATCCTAAATTGAAAATATCACTAAATAAATTTAGTGGAAAACATAATATAATGGTTTTCATAGAATATTTTATTGATTCAACAAGAAACATTATAGTGAAAATTTGTAAAAAAAACTTCATAGTAATTTTTATTAATATTATTCACCAAAAATTTAAATTGAAATCTTTTAGAAACATCCTCTATACATTTTAAAAAAAAATTTACTAACATTTTATATGGATTATATTTACTTAATAAATATTTTTTTATCCTTCAATAAAACACATATGTTTAACTACATTAATTAAAATAAAAATCATTATTATTCATAATTAATTTTTTGTATATTAAAAAAAGAAATTTTATCATTTATTATAAAAATAATAATGTTTTATTTTTACAAAACAAATATCCTTTAAATAAATTTATATATCACGATTATTTATACTTGTGTACAACTAATTTTTTTATAAAGATCTATAAAATTGTAATAATATATTTTTTCTCAAAAAAACCTACTTATACAAATAAAAATACTACATGCAATTAAAAATACTAAATAAAATTTATTAACATTATTAAATATTGTTTTATTCAACTACAAAATTGTATGAATTTAAATATATTATAGGAAAGCTTTTATTTTTCTCATATTTTATTAAAAAATTTATTTTTGTCACATATTTATTTTCAAAATACTGAACACAAGTTTTTTATTCAAAATAAACATTACATTTTTTATTATATTTAGTTTTATAATATTAAAAAATCCTGAATAAATAATTTATTTTAAAAGGTTTGAATTCACATAAAATATTAGCTAATACTTTTTGATTTTATGAAATAATTAATTTTTTTAGAACATATATAATTTGGTTATTTTTTGGGAAGAACTATTAATCTTTTTTATATAATATAAATATAATATCATTAAAAAATAAAATAATTTTTAAAATATATTAATCTTTTTATTAGTTAGTTAATATATAATATAATATTAGTTTCAATGATAAAAAATTGCTACAACTCGTGTATTTTTAAATGCTGATATGTTTCTATATAAGACCAACGTTCCATTTTGCATATCCCCTTCCCCTATCACAACCCATGTATAAGAATATATGTTTCATCACACTAATTATCACTAGATGGTACCATATTTTAGGGTATGCAAGATAAATAAAATTTCCCATATGCGTCAAGGTATGGTTTTTCTCTAAAATAGAAAGGATTAATGATTGATTTGTTTTTTTTGTATAAAAAATAAATAACAGGGTTGGGGTAAATTTTATTTCTAAATATGGACCTTAGAATGTAGGGTTGTAATGGAAAAATGTTATATTTGGTTGTGTTGCACCCACACCAGGCCTTATGAAGATTAATATATTTTTATAGTAATAGTAATTATTTAAATTATTAAATATTTATTATATTTTTAGTAAGTAAATATGGAAATTAATTTATCTTTTTTAGTAATTTGATATTTTATCACAAATTATGTTTATAGTATTATGAATTATTAATTAGTACTCAAATTCTTAATTCATGGGTTTTATGATTATTAATTATTAACTAAATTATTTGTATAATTAGTTACTATATATATATTAAAAGTTATTAATTATATTTTAAATTGATTTTTGTTATTTTTTAAAAGAAAACCCAACCTAACCCATTTACTGTTCACGATCTTCCCAGTATAGACAATTCCATTACGGTTCAGTAGACTCTTGGTCTGGAATACACCACAAGGAGTCAACTGTGTAAAAGGTCCCCTCTCTATGTGTACATTCACTATCAAGAATATTAAACCAACAGGTGTGTAATTTTGATGTTGAAGTACAACAAGTTCCAATTCAGTTCTCTTCTCCATGGAAACTAGCAAGAGATGAGGTTTCCACCTCAAGTCTTTCATACACTGGCTGTTATTCCAAGTGTGAGCGCCATATGCCAATGTTTCTTTGTCTTCACCCCTACCCACTAGGATAGGTTGTTGAAACCTTGGGTCCTACATACGTCAACCACTTATACAGCCCCTTCTCTATGGATATACATCGACCACCATCAATTTCCCTGCCCATAAAACATTATATATCCCTAAACAGGCCCATCAATATACATTATAGGTCCATGAACATCAGGGCCCAAAATTCCTAACCTCAATGTGAAACCGGGAAGTGTACATCCTCCGACAACAATGTCACCAAGCAGCCATAAGAATGGTCTCCATTGATAATCCCTCTCTTATATGTTAACAGTGAATGAGCTCCTACAAAACATTCATTTCCACATTACGAAGTGATGATCAAAACCTTCCACACCATCCTTCATCTGTCACTCCACCAAATGATTCCACCATCTCGAACCATCACCGCCATCTCGAACTGTTATTTTCATTGTTGCACCAGCCTATCATTACCAATTTTAGTGCCATCCACTGTAATTCCCGACTTTTCATTATTATCACCTGTCACACTACTAACCAAGAGAGGATGTTTCCAACTCATGTACACCCTATGCTGACAGTTGTTCATGATGGAGAAATTTCCAACTACATGATAGGTGTATGATCCACCAAACCCACCATCCCCTAGGCCACTTCGGCATTGGATGTTGCACATATTAATGGTGTAGGTTTCCATTGTTGAATGTAGATGTGATTTTTGGAGGAGTCGTGTCAAACATAGAATCCTCGACCATGTATATATATACGTTGGCCATGGGGTTCCACCTTCAACAATCATTTCAAATTCAAGCCAAGGGAGATATATATTTTGAGTGGGCCACCAGAGCTCCATGTGAGAGAGAAAGAAAGGGTACAATGGGAGGGGTTATTGTAACCCATTATTCTTTTTGAAATAAAGATTGTGTTTTTTCCAATTCTTCCTCTATTATCTGTTATCGTAGTTAGTGAACCACAACAAGTGGTATCAAATATGGTTCTAGTAAAACTGTGATGGGTAGTGGAAAATTTCTGGTGACCGGAAAATTAATGTTTTCTGGAATCGAGTTTTGAAGGAATATTTTGGAAGCGTGGGTCGAGATGACTCCTATGGCCCAAAAAAATAAAAAATAGAGCTAAAACGAGCTTCCTAGACTGGGTAACAGTTTGGTCATACTTTGGGTGATACTATACCCCCTTGTCGGAGTAGAAGTAATTGTTCCGACACCAGTGATTTTTGCTGTAAATTTTCTGCTACTTTTCTCGCATTCCACATCATCGACACATCATCACCACTTCATCGGACTATCTCAACTGTTGATACTGTATCTATCATAACATGATCAATTGGTATTCGATTTTTTCAGAATTGAAATTCCATGGAGGGACTATCCACAGGAGGTGATCGTAGTGCTGGAAACGATGACAAAGGTAGAGCAGATCTATATATGGTAGGAGACCATTATAAAAATTCTACCATTGTGGCATGAAAGGTCATATTAAAAGGAAATACTAAAAGTTTCTACATGAAAAGAGTCAAAGTAGAAATCGAAAAAGAATAACTAGAGACGTGCACATGATAGACTCATAAGAAATCACACTTTTCTCTAATGACAACGAAGATATGTGTTTTCATACATCTAGGCAAGACATAGAATGGGTGGTCAATACTACATCATCGTACCACATCATGTTGCATCATGGGTATTTCTTGACATATCATGCTGGTGACTTTGGTGTAGTCAAGATGGGGAAAACTACATTAGAGTATATTGTTAGAATGTTTAATATCCAAGTCAAGATGAATATAGGATACACAATTACCCTAAAAGATGTTCAACATGTTCAAAGTCTTCGACTCAACCTCTTATCAGGTATATTAAATGATCGACAAGGATATGGCAGCATCTTCAGAAATAGAGCATCAAAGATGATAAAAGGATCCATCGTCATCACCCGAGGACACATATATTGTACAATGTACAATACTCACGTGAAGATATATGTAGACAATCTCAACATGATGGAATGAGAAATTTTATCCAATATGTGGCACAGAAGGTTCGGCCATATGAGTGAAAAAGGATTATCTACCATAACAAAGAATAATTACATTAGAATTGATATTATGTATCACTTAATACTTGTAAATACTACTTTTATGGGAAGAAACATAGAGTGTCATTCAATAATTCTTCATCATGGAGATCGGAGTTGCTGGATCTAGTGCACTCTGATGTGTGCGGACCCATGGAGGTGGATTCAATTAGAGGTAATAATTATTTTCAATCATTTACTGATTATGCATCTCAAATGGTGTGTGTGTTCTTCATATGGATTAATGACCAATTATTGGACTAATTAAAGATTTTCCATGCCATGGTGGAGTGTGAAACTAGATGGAAGTGGAAGTGTCCTCATTCAGACAACATAGTAGAGTATACATCCAAGGAATTTGATGCCTATTGCAGGAGTCTGGCAATCCGACATTAGAGAACGGTCTCTAACACCCCAAAACACAATGGAGTTGCAAAAAGTATGAACAAAACTATCATGGAGAAGTTCATAAGCCTTATGAGTTTGGATAATCTCTATAAGCCATTATGGGGAGAAGCTATTATAGTTTCATGCTACCTCATCAACTGATCACCGTCTGTCCCACTGAGTTATGAGATTCCACAAAATAGATGGTCTAGTAAACATCCCTATTACTCTCATTTATGAGTATCTGGATGTTTTGAATTTGAACATGTATCAAAAGAGCTGTGAAAAAAACAATAAGAGAGATATACGCCATGAATCATTATCAACAATGGAGATAAAGAGATCAGATACATGATTTGGGACCCAAAGGAGAAGAAGGTGATCAGAAGTAGAGACGTCATGTTCCATGATTACCAGATGATCGAGGACATTCAAAACCCTAGAATATATTGAATGGAATGTGTCGAGGACACAATTCATGGTCCAATACTGACATCATCACCACATATCATTTAGGAGGAGGAGGTGCAAGAAAACTCATTGGTAGTGGACTATGAGGCGGTGGAGGAAGATATTGAGAACAGGAAGACTCAATCCTCTCTACAAGAAGTTGAAAAACCATCACAAGAGCTATGTTCTTTAGTGCCTGTCAAACCAAACATTTCACATGTTTGAATATCATTATAAGGAAGGATTCAATGAAAAAAATATTCAGATGTAGATTACTATTTGATGACTGAAGAGGTGGAGCTTGAAGGATACTAGAAAGTAGTATCTCGTCATGAAAAACACAAGTGGATGCATGCAATGGATGATGATATGCAGTCTTTGATGAAGAACCAAACATATAACTTGGTGGAATTACCCAAAGGTAAGGAGCAAGTAAGAATAAAAGTGTATTCAGGCTAAAGAATGATGGAAGAAAATGAGAGGTCAATCACAAATTGTGGTTAGTTTTCAAGGGATTCCTTCAAAAGAAAAGAGTCAACTTTGATGAGATCGTTTCACCCATTGTAAAGATGGATTCAATCTCAGTCATTTTAAGATTAGTGGATAGCTTGAAATTAGTTCTTGAATAGATGGATGTGAAGAAAAATTTTCTTCATGGTGACCTCTTTGAGGTGATATATATGAATCAGGCTGAAGGATTTTAGATTTCTTGAAAATAAAACCTCTTCTGCAAATTGAATAAGAGCTTGTGTGGAATAAAATAGGCTCCCAGGAAGTGGTAAAAGAAGTTTGACTCATTCATAGTGATTCATTTCTATAAGAGGACACATTCCCCCAGTGTGTCTACATCCATCTTTTTCAGGATGGTAACATTATTTCTCTTATACTTTATGTTGGAACATGTTGATCATTTGGAATGATGTAGAAAATAATAGCTAGTTGAAGAAGGAGTTATCCATGTAATTTTATATGAAGGAAATGGGAGCATCTTAACAAATTTTCGGGATGCATATCATTCATGATAGAAAGAACTTGTTTTTATTGCTATCTAAGGATAAGTATGTTGAAAGAGTTATAAAATGTTTCACCATGGACAAATCCAATCATATAATAATTCCCCTTCATAGACATTTGATGTTGGGAAAGAGTGCATTGCTATCTTCTAAAGAAGAAATCGATGTGATGGAGATGATACCATACTCCTTAGTAGTTGTAATCCTGATGTATGTTTTGTTTGGTACGAGACCTAACATTGCACATGAAATTGAAATCGTGATCGAGTTTCTCTCTAATCCTTGGAAGCATAATTTTGATACAGTTAAGTGGATTCTGAGGTATCTCAAAGGTACTTTAACGATATGTTTATTTTATAGTGGAGAAGAACCTATCTTTGAAGGCTTTACAGATGCAGATATAGATGGAGATCCTGATAGAAGGAATTATACATCAGGATTCATATATACTTTTGTAGGAGGAGTTGTATCAGGGATGTCATGGTTGCAGTAGTGTGCCGCTTTATCCACGAAAAAAGCATAGTACATTGCTGCTTCAAAAGCTACAAAAAATATGTTGAGGCTAAAGAATTTTCTCCAGGAGATCTAATTCTTCCAAAAGGAGTAATAGGTTCATTGTGATATTCAAAGTACATTGGACTTGTGAAATTACTTCATGTACCATTCTCTGACAAAGCACATCGACATTCAATTTCATTGGATACATGACGTGATAGATCCACAACTGATGTTACTTGTGAAGAGCCACATGAAAGAGAACACAACATATATGTAAAAAAAGGTGGTTGCACAGGAGAAGCTAGACTATTTCAGATTCTCTAATTGATAGCAATTGGAGGGGGAGAATTAAAGGAAAAATAGCCATCTGCAAGATAGGTGGCAGGTGAACCAACCGCCCAGCCCCTTGGCTACTTCAAGGTTGGATGCTACACATGTTAATGGTGCAGGCTTCCATTGTTGAATGTAGGTGGGGATTGGTGGAGGAGTTCTGTCAAACATGGAATCCTCCACCATGGATATATATATGAAGGCCTTGGGGTGCCTCATTCAACAATAATATTATATTCTAGAAAAGTGATAGCTCTATTGTGAGAAGGCCGGGAGAGCTCCCTATGAGAGAGAAATAAAGGGTGGTGTGGGAGGGGAAATTGTAATATTTTTTTCTTGTTGAAATAAAGATTGTGTTTCTTCCCATTCTTGCACTATTATATCTCGTATTGGTCAGTGAACCACAAAATTTCCTATTATTAGCGTAGTCGTCCGTTATTGCTTTTTCATCACACAAACTGACTAGGAGTTGAGGTCTCCACCACGAGTCTACCCTACACCGACTGCTTGTACTGCCCCTCCCCAAACGAAATCCATCAGCGGCTATCACATCCACCATTAACCATTTGAATCAGTCTTTTTTTCTCCACCCTATGATCATTGTTACACATTGTTACCAAGTAGACAATTTGATTATTTATTACTAATTGTGTTAATAGTATTATTAATTATTAATTTATCTCAAAACACATTATTATTTTATTTTATAATAATTAATTATAAATCACATTAGTTATATTATTAGTGAATTAATTTATTACAATATATTAATTATATTATTAAATATAATTTTTTTGGAAAGGAAACCAAACATGACCTATATACAGATCATTGTACTCTCAATATGGCATATTCCCTTCTGTGTTTACTAGACATTCGGTCTCGAGTAAACCCTACATAATTGACTACGTAAAACATTCCCTCCATATTCTTCCCTTCGCCATTGAGGGTATTAAATCAAATGAAGTTTTATTATGATGCTAAAAGAAAACTAGTGGGATTAACTATTTTTCTCCATGGAAACCAGTTCAAGAAACTAACCATGTGCCACCCCAAAGGGTTATATTTTTAATTATTAATTAAAATAATTATATAATTATTTATTAATTATGTAAATAACTTATATTATAATTAACAAAAAATAATATAATTAATTAATAATTAAATAATTAATAACTTATATCATAATTGTGTGTATTTTTAAAACAATGAAATTATAATTACATTGTACTAAAATGATGTGAATGTTGTAAAATCTACAGAAAATATACAATGGTGTTGTTTGGAACTAGGAATTTTATATTAGAATTCTCTCTCCTTGAATATTAATTTTTATAATATAAATATATTGTAAATATAACATTATTATAAAAGTATAAAAGTATAAAATTTAAATATAACATTATGTAATGTATTATATCACAAAACTAAAATATATGTAATAAATTATATAATGAATATGTATCATAAATATAATGTGAATGTAACATAAATAAAAAAATTATATATGTTACATCCGCGACCTATTAATTCCTCACATGATCATGTTGGTTTACTACGAGACCTCAGGCACACCTCCAAATATGCCACATGCAACCAACTAGCAGTGAGAGTGTAAGGAATATAGTGGAAAAACTATACCCTTTGGAACAGGGTTAGAATGACAAGAGAAAAAAATAGATGGGAATTGTATGATAATATAAATAATCAAACATGAATCTCAAGATAAATAGGGTACATGAAAAACAATACAAATAAAAATCGATTCATGTAATGACAATATGAAAGTATCAAAATGATGAGTTCTATGTCATACATTACACTAGAAGAAAAATCAGTATTCATGGAGGTGGGTTTTGGGTGACCACTATTTGGGGTCTCTATTGGTATAATTAGTGACCGCCCAATGGTGGAAACTGTATTTTTTGACACCCCAAACCATAATATAGTTTTCCCTCCCTTTCACCCTCGTGACCCAATGCCTTAGTGACCCTGCTCCTACGACCCCACTCCTCCCACCCCAACGTTGCAATACCCCATCCTCCATCCCATGTCCATCGAACATCTCCAACCTTGTCCTCCCATATGCAGCCATGTCCTACCCCGAAGCCACTCCCTTTCACCCTATCGTGACACCACGACCTCGCAACCCCACGACCCTAACCCCTCTCTCCACCTCATCACCTCCACACCACGTCTGCACCGCCTCATCCTCTCTCCTGCCTCCAACGAGCCGCTCCGGCACCATCCTCCCCTGCACAACACTACCCCCCCCCCCCCGAGCTCGCTCCCTTCATCCTATGTGCTGCCTGATCCTCCCCCGACCCCACTCCCATCCTCCACCACCTATGTCGAGCTGCCACCCTCTATCAAGCTTCCCCGCCTCCATCCAACTGATCCACCACTGTTTAGCTCCCCTACCTCTATTGTGCTTCCCCACCTCCATCCAGCTGCCCCGCCCCTATGGAGCACTCAGTTTAGGATTTATTACTTCACGATAGTGATTCTATGATTTCTACCTCCATAAACATTTTCATTATGTTTGCATCCCTAATATCGACATCTTATTTATTTTTGTGAGGGTTTTATTTATTGATTTATTATTTAGGTAAAATTTCCTTTCATTTCTCACCTAATTTTTATGGGTTTTAATTGTTTCATTTTGTTGTTTTACCCAATCCCCTACAACATTCCCCTTGTATCGTCAATCAATTTCAAATTTATCCATATCACTAGAATCATTAGCCATATATTCCCTAATTTAATAAATCTTATACTACTAAAAACATCTATACTATGATTCTATTTTTCTATTCCAACTGCTACCATTCATTATATGTTATCCTATACTAACAGAATTTATATTTTTTACACTTTTAATCACTAGAAAATATTGGTTCCATTTTACTATCATTTTTAATGGATTTTATATCTCTAACCATTCTTTATCTGTAATCTAATTTACCTTATTCGTTTATTGAATTAATTTTATTTACTACTTCAATATTCACAGTATATGTTTTTGGTATATTTTCCATGCATCGTTCATAATTCAACCCAACATTTCAAGCATATGTTCAAATTACAAAAATAATTATATGGATATGAGATTAAAACTGAGTATAATAATGTATTAAAAATCATGGTTCATTTATTGGATTGTGAATATTTTTATACTAAAATTGTTATCATACATCTCAAATAATATTTCTCATATTGTTTTCAAATATATAAACATTAAATTTTATTATTATGTATTAGGAACATATAGTTATTTAATAACAAATACCATGTTTCTGAAAATTGGTTAAATCAATAAAATTTCATATAAAAATATGTGCTTAGAGGCTACAATTCAGTTGTCATTGACAAATTTACCAAGGTACACTCTTTTAGTCCATTTTATTTCTTCTAAAATTCTTTATTTTATGTTATAATTATGTTACAAAATAATTATATGCATTCTAATAATTTTATGGTTTCTAAAAACAATGAAATTTTAAATTACCAAACATATAAATATAACGGGGGTACCAATATTATAATGGAACCAAAGGATGTAGGTAAATATTTCTCAAAACATTAAATATGTTACAACTTTATACATAATTTTTTTAATTTAAATCATTTTCTATGTAAATAAATATATAATTTATATTTTTTTCATGTTTATTAGAACATTTACTGAAATTTTCACCATATCCACTAATTCATTAAAAACATTATAACATATTATCTATATGTCCAATTTACCTATTTGAACATTAATCATACCTTTCAAACACTGTCAGGCTAACTGCATACAAAATTCATGAATTATTACCCATTAATTAATTATGATTAGAGTGACTCTTGAAACTCAATTCTTTCATGACATAAATGATAGGATATATAGTTTGACGAATATATTATTCAAATAATTGTGCACCACTCTCCCCTATTAAGCTCTGACATCAAGCTCTCTCACATTCTATGAGCCCTTACACTATTATTAAGCTCTACTATTGAGACCTCTTGCCCATGTTGTCTAGATGTTGTGCCATGGCATCCCACCTCATCGATCCCCCATCATGGATCCACAAACCTGTCACTGCATTACATATGATGATTTGGGAATCATTTATAATTGAGAAAATAATTACGTTAAGTTTCATATATACTCTTATTTCTGAATAAATATTTTTTAAACCAAAAATAAGATCTAACATGATGGGTTATTATTGATTTTTGGGATTAGGATGTTGGAGTATTTATCAGGTGTCATAGTTTATTATTTCTACTTGATTTTGGTTCAGTGGGAGTGTTTGTTGTGTTTATTTCTCGCTATAATGGACCTATTTTGATTCATCATTTCTCTTACATTCCGATTCAACATATTATACCACATTTTAGTATACTAATAATACCATCATATAGGGTTTGGGTCATGTTCCAGTAGTGTTTCTTGGTCCATAAAATGCATGTGTTCACTGCCTCTTTGTTCTCCCTTGTAGCAAAGGGTTTTTATAATAGTTCTCAGCCAAAGGCCCAATGAGCATTGTCATCCATGTCTTATTGATCCTTCCTATTAATGTTTCACTTCATTAATATAGTAATTGAGGGTCTTTTGATAATTTTTTTGAAAGTGTTTTTATACATTTCAATTTACTCACTATTTCATGAAGACAAGTAAACTAATATGTCTCTTTGTAAGAAAGATTATTATATTTTTGGTTTTTTTCGTTCATGATTTCATTACGCAGTGCCTATTTTTCATATCTATACCATTTTACAGGATTTTGTATCATTTTTAAATTTAATAATAATTATTTATGAAAAATAAATAAATATGAAATTCATTAATTGAAGTAAATATGTGGAGTAATAATTAATAGGTATATTTTAAATAACACTCCAAAATTAGTAATTTGATCGAATGATGAAATTAAAATTTAAAAAATCTTACACCCTAGATTGGGGTATACATTTAATATTGATCCACATGGATCTCCACCCATTCCCCACATATATTATCAAGCTCATTCATCCCCACCACCTCCCTCACCCCTACCTCCAACTCCACAATCTCATTCTCTGAGACATCTCACCCCAAAACCCACTTAGGATCATGGGATATATGAACTTTTAGGTCTAAAATTTCCATAATGCCCGACATCCATGGATGTCTCTCCATCATTCGACTAATCCTTTCCTTCTGACTCAACACCATGTTGTCATCCACCACTTCTCCAAGTGATTTTCTCCCCCCCCCCATTCACACATTTCCTGACATATCATTAATTTTTGAATTTATTACTTATTGAATTTCTATTTTTGTAGGTACCTACACACTTATTAAAAATTAATTCATGTATGATATTTAATTTTATATGTATTCATCACTTTTGATGTCGTAGTACTATTGAAATTTGTGGGAACTGGTCTTCTAATAGGTTCTAGAAATATGGTGAGGTTATGGGATGTTTTAGGATTATAGGTTTATCATTTAAAATCTATTTCTATAGGTTTTCTACGGTTGATCATAATATGAAATTAATATGACGAGTGATGATTCTAGTCTCATTGTTACCACTACAAGAGTCTCTCCATTATTATTTAATTTCATCTTGAACCATGGGATGTAAATTGAGTATCTAGACACCATTAGAAATAGTGGGTCGGTTCATACATAACACTTTGTGTTCCTAGTTTAAAATGTGAGGCAAGAAATTAGTGACTTGTTAGGTGGGTGAGATGCTATTTTATAAGGAGGATGAGTTGGAGTTTCCCTAGTAATTATTTTGGTATGTTATAATTGTTTGATATGTTGTTTTAAGGGATTATGTGTTTGATTGGGATCAGTAAGGGTATGAATTCTAATGGACTACATTGAAATATTATTTTTGGAAGTTTTGAGGCTAGAGGATTAGTTTCATGAGTGAGTTGGTTAGTTTGGGTTATATTTCTTAGTTCATGGGATATAGTTTGATGATTAAATTAATTTAATAATTCGGATAAATGGGATTTATAACATAGTATAAATTAATTAATTGGTACCCAAAATATAGTTTTAAATTATGGTAGATATTTAAGTTGGGTTATGTAAATCTGGTTAAATGGTTGAATTGAATCCTTTAATTTTAGGAATGTTAGACTAATAAAATGTGGTGGATTAGTACGATTTCAACTTCTATAAATTAATTAATTGATGATAAATTGTTGGCTTGAAATTATGTTAATGATAATCAGGTAATAAATGATATGTTCATTGGATTTTTAATTTATGGTGATGGGAGTAAATGAAGTAATAAATGGAAGATTCCCTATGGTTAATGGTATTTCCTTACTATAATGATTATTAACATCACTATGTTTCTGGTTTCTTTTTTACAATACGTCCGTCATATTTAATATTAATTATGCATGTTTATAATGATTGTATTGAATGATATTTATATGATTTTATGCTAGGATCATGTGACATGGTGTTACTAGTAATTGGAAGTGATGGGACAGAGGCCACCTTTGCATGGGAATAGGATGTAGTGAGGGTTTTGGGGTCATGTGGTGGCTACAC
The DNA here is from genome assembly GCA_963277665.1 of Viscum album. Lineage (NCBI taxonomy): Eukaryota > Viridiplantae > Streptophyta > Magnoliopsida > Santalales > Viscaceae > Viscum > Viscum album. The sequence goes on from OY728162.1 coordinate 48,138,043, forward strand.
GATGTGTAGAATATGAGGTTGATGTGATGAAATTATGGATTATGCATGTGTTTGTTATTAATTACATCATGGTAATTTATGGAGGTTTTTCTTGCAGCTGGTTTGAGCTAGATGGACATTAAGTAGATAGGTAAGGCAAATGGAATTATAATCATGGGGCCCCAGTTTCTTAATATATATTATTATATTATTTAAAATGATTTGTTCTTGTAATGTTATGATGGATTCATGATGGTTTCATGGAAGGTGGAATAAATTATGTTAATTTGAGATGTTGGTGGTGGGTTTTGTGGGTTGTCTACTAGAAATTCAATTTATGACCCCATTTTCATGATGTTGGTTGGTAAATTACTTGGAAAAATATGTAATTTACATCATTAGTTCCAATCTATTATATTTTTATTCATAAAATGTTTTTCAATTCATTTATTATAGTTCTCATTCTATAGTTGAGTTACATGTGTCGTTCTTATCTCATGTACAATCTATCCTAAATCTATAGTCTTGTTTTATACATGGTTGAATTCATTGAAAGATTCCAGACCCTTTTCAAGTAATTTTTTGAACCAAAAGATTGCAATATTTATTTGATCTAATAATTTAGGTGGCTATATTCTTTTTCCATAGTAATAGGCATGACATGACTGACAGAAAAATTGTTGAACATGATATAGAGATGGTTATTCAATTTTTGAAAACGGAACTGGTATAATTTATTGTTACAATATTTTACATCTATTTTGTTCAAGTATGAATTGAATTTACTATTTGAAACGACTGTCAGTTTATTACAGGTTGTATATTATGTATTTTATTGAAAAAGTGATGTTATTGGACATGTTTTTTTAGGTTAAAGCATACATTTTTATGGTGAGATAATATCATTTTTCATCACTATTTTTCTTGATTATTTATTATGAAGCTTCATAATATATTATAGTAGTCAGCTTAGCGAAGTGAATAAATCGCACATCAAAAGTCATATTTAACTACCATTCATTGATATATATATACAAACTAAAAATATCTATTCATGCATTTATTATGTCTTTTCTATCCTATATCCTCCTATATAAACTACCCTACACATTGGAGTCTAATAACCCCTACCCAGACCGCACAGACCTACAAATTTAATTACTTATTCTTATAATTACCTATTCATTTAGGCACCTCACAATACCACCAAAGCTATGTTTAGTATGGAATTTTTTAATGCAAATTACATCCATAAAAACATATCCAAATGGAATCTCTCTATATCAGATAAAACACATTTCTACAACTATGAATTTTATTTATCAATTTATTAAGATATATTTTTATAGGGATTACCTTGGTCCCCACTACTTATATATGTCCTCCATGTATATCCATAATCGTTCAACAACTCCCAATCCTCAATTTCCATTCATTATTTTCATGTTAATCATTAGGATTGAACATTCATGTTTTGGATTCATATAAACACCTCTAAAATACATTTGATACCAAACTAGTTGAATTGAAATAAATTAGAATATAAGAGCCCAAGAATATATTAGAGACATTGGATCCTTGATTATGGAATTATATGGAAGTGTATCAGAAATGTAATACCAATTTTATTCTCATTGATTATATTGGATTGAAAATGGATCTTGCATTACCTCTTGATTTTATGTCGGTTTGTGTATGTACCCTTTCTCTATGATTATTTAACGACATTTAAAAACACGTGGGGGTCAAAACCAACCAAACGACCTCGGAATGTGGTAAAATCGGATGATAGATACCCAAGATGGAATTATAAAATGGTCGGGCATACATATCATCAATAGAATGTTCTATATTCCTCGAATGATTCAAAATTCAAATTTATTGTCATAAATCAAAAAATGCATGTTTTACAATAATATTCATAGATAAAAACCTCTTAATGACATGAAATCACAAAAAAAGTCTTATTATTACTCATGACATGTAATATCTAATGAAAAATAAATCAAACATGCAGTCATTACAGAACGATTGAATATCTATTTTTTAATGATTTGATGCCGTTTAAGATGGTGCATCCGTGGGTAAAAATAAGCTGAAAGACATCCAAATTCTCTAAAATCAGAAGAAATAAAATCATTGAATGTATTTCTAAACGGTCGGGTAAAGGAAACCTCAATCTACAGTACGGTTTGACTACAATGAATGAAAAAGAACTTTTAGTGTCATAAAACAGCAAACAATTCTTTTAACAGTCAATTAAAAATAAAACGACCTCAAAATGACCTAAGAAAAATAATAATACCATCTTATTATAATTCATGTTGTGTGTAGACGAAACATCAATTGGACGTGTGGTCTGCCCGAAAGGACCAAATATGTTGTTTAAAAGTTTGTATGTCATTTAAAAGGATGATATAGTAATAAAACCTACTAAATTTCCATAGAATGAAATGAAATCATGTGATAACAATTTTAGAGTAATTTTGATATTTTCGAGCAGATGGTACATCAATTGGAGTTTCAGTTTTTCTAGGATGACAGAAAACACAGTTTTAGTATCATAAAATACCAAGACATGCAGTTAACAATCAGATATATAGAAAAATAACCCATAATGTCTTGAAATTAGAGTAAAAATATATTACTATTTTTATTGATGTTTCCAATAAGAGCATACTTTAATTGGATGTGTGGTCTACCCAAAATTATAGAATAAGCGGTTTTTAAAGGTTTGATTCCCATTAAAAAGGTGTGTCCAGGGGATAAAACCACCCCAACGTGATATACATATTGAGAAATAAACCTAAAACAATCATATAGTGAATTTAGATATGGTTGTGTAGACATAATATCAATTGGATTTGTCATTTTCCTAGGATGACTGTAAACACACTATTAGTGTCATAAAACACCAAACTGTGCATTTAACAATCAATTAAAGACTCAACGACCTCGAAATGTCATGAAAAAAAATATGAAGATAGAATTTTTATTATTCATGTTGTGAATGAGTAGATTGAATTTCAATTGGATGTGCAGTCTTCCTGGAATGACCGAATATGAAATTTTTAATGGTTTGTCGCCCTTTAAAATAATGCATCTGGGGGTCAATGTAAAGACCTGGAAATTCAGTGAATTTGTTTTAAAATATGGAAATTTTATGAGTTCTAGAAAGTTGACATCGCATGATTCAGAGGCCCAGAGAGCCTAGAATGAATTATTGAACTTTATTTCCAGCACGTTTAGTAATCGTTCGAGCGAGTTTTTCTATCTTTTAAACCAGTGCTTGGAATTGAAATCTGATAACACTGTTGAACTCACAATGCCAGTATTTTCTTAAAGAGACATTCACCTTGGTTTCAGTTGACCGAGGGTGGATGTTAGTTTTTGGGTTTTTCGTGGATTTAATAAAATAAAATAAACATGCATTTTACTTTATTTTGTAGTAACCACCCACTTGGGAAAGTTGGGAAGTGGGGTCCACTAGACCTTCACCTCCCATGAAAGGTTATGGTGGTGGGGACCCCCTAATACTAACCTCCCATTAGATGTTATGTTGGTGGGGACCACCCAAGGCCTAAACCTCTTCAACTCCTTGATTAATGTGGTGGAGCCTCTTGAGCTTCCTCTACATTAATTGTACCAACCCATGTCAATATTAAATTAAGCCAATGCACCACTTTAATTATCCCAACACACCCCCTTTAATTAAATAATCCATTTCAATTAATTAAATTCATCAATTTGAATTTATTCCAACGAACATAATAGATCAAATAATCTATAACTTTGGGGCTACCATTTCATTTTGGTGGAATTGGGGAGAGGAGGATCTTTGAGAGAAAATATCTTCAACGAAGAAGTTCTTCTTCGAACGAAGAATTCCAAGGAAGAACATATTCTACGAATGAAGAACACAGACCTCAACATCTACCTTATTCCTTGAGACATCCTCCATTAGTGGATATCTTCAACTTTGAAGAATCACCTCCACCGAAGAATGTTAATCTGACAAATGAACTCACTAATGGAGGCATGTGACAGGCGCGACGAACGTCGACGACATCGACTACACTCTTTGTATTCATCAATCAAAAAAGTTAGGGTTTTATTTATTATTATTAACACATCCCATGTACACCTCATTTATATTCTTGTATGTTGGGAACAATCATTTTGGGAGGATAGGATTTGATGTTGAATGTTCATGTTCATGATGAGCCGCTTGTTACCACTCTAACGCGGAGGCTGCGGGCCAAAAAAAGCATGGTCTGACCCCTCCGTCATTCTTCTTCATCGCTGAACACTTCATGATGGAAGAATTTTACCTTGATGATGGTAATTGAGTAGAAATTTGGACACTGAGGAAGCACGAGAATGTTGGCCGACAACACCGTCGGCTGCAGCGAAGACACCGATGAAACGGCACCGTGCCGTGGACCCCACTGCCCCCATGAGGCCTGCATGCCACCTGTGGCCACCACCATCGTCCGTGGAACCCCACCGCCCTGCGACTGGACTACCACCATCGACAGCTTTGTACTGCCCCATGGCCAAACAGCTACACCGTGGCCAGACCGCCGCTGCACCGCCGAACCGATGAGTCGCCCCGCGGCCAGACCGCCGCCTCACGGCTCCGCCCTCCTAGCCTTGACGCCCTGGTCGAGCCACCCTATGGCCTCAAGCCATCCGCCGATGAGCCCTTCCGGCCCCTCATGGCCTTCTGGAATGCCAAGTAGGGCTGAGTTGACCTGACCTGGGTCGGCCCAGGCCTGGTAGGTCCGACCGGGTCAGACAGGACCCAGGCCCACTATGTCACATTTACATTCTTTTGGCCATAACATTTGCACCATATGTCTGGTTGAAGAACCGTCTATGGAATTGTGAACATTGGAGTGAGACGGTCCCCTTGAGTGATACCCCACTGAGATTTGGATTGATAGTGATATGGGTATGTTTGATCATGCATGAATCAAATTATGCCCCTTGGAATAAAAGGCTAATAACTCACAGACCGGGTGTCTGATTGACGTGTCGTCAGTTGCGTTGTGACCCTTATGATGTGGCGGACCATTGGGATACTTTTCCATGAGACTTAGTGTCATTTGGAGTGTCAAAAAGTTTCTTGTGGAGTGGATACTCCTATAGATGAGTGAGCATTGTGCGGGGACCTATTAGCTAGCAGAGACTTGATAACTACTAATTGTTTTCACTTAGAGTTACTCAACTAGCCTAGTGGGGAGTTCCTTGGTGATGTGGAAAACCCATGGTGGGGATTTCCTTGGGGACATGACAGAACCACGGTACTCGACAGGTGGAGTACCTCAGCAGACCATAAGGGGGAGTGCCTCTATGTGACATGGAAGAACCACAATGGGGAGCACATTGGTGACATGGAATAACCACGGTAATGTACAAGAGAAGTACCTCAGTAGTCCAAGGTTAGTGGGAAGCACCTTTGTGTGACATGACTTGCCCACTGTACTCGATAGAGGAAGAGTTCTCTAGTAGCTGAGGGTTCAGAATATTACTTGTTACTACACTTAGAATAAATCCTGGTGTGAGCTAAGTCTGTACCTCTGTGTTTTCCTCATTATTGAGATGGATTACTTAATAACTTAGGTATATGTATGGGAATATACCTAATTAACGTTATTTTCTGATTTCATAATTTTTTATTTATCCTTGATGGTTTTTGTTAGACCATAAGGGTCTCGTGGTCCTACTGAGTGTCGTTATACTAACCCATGCATAGGAAATGAATGAACCTTTTTGTGTTGGATTCAGACGACGGATAGCGCTAACTGAGGATGAGAGTACCAGGACTGGACAGTACCGAGAGGTGGACCATACTGCTTGTCGGTAAATGGAGGAGACGGACGGACATGGAGTGCTAAAGAGGTGATCTGTACCTACCTTTTAGTTAGGAACCTTAGAGGACAACCCAATAGATGTTTTTCCTTTTTCCAAAAAAGTACTTGTTCTTTCAGTTTCAGTACCTTTACTTTTTTGCTTGTATTCTGGAAACTTTTACTTTTCAGCACTCTTTTGATAGACATCCTACTTGTGTTGGTATCTTTCTGTGTACATGGTTGTGAGTGTTTACTGGTTATAAAGTGTATACCTTCCTAGTTTATGGAATTATTCTTTTGGTGTTAGTCACCAACCCCTGGCCTATGGAAGGTGGGCTTGGGGTAGTCCTTGTACGGGCCCTGGGTGATGGGTCATGACAAATTGGTATCAAAGGAGTTAGTTCTATCACAGAACATAGTACACTGATCATTCTTTTTAATGGAATTAGTGTTAAGTGTAGTGAGTGTCGTTATCAATTTAGGGAATGCAGTGTTGGTGTGGCAACTGATGTATCTATACACAAGGACCCTAGCTTCTAATATCAGACTCAGTGCACGAAAACACTAATTGTGTGTGTTTTTTCAAGAGTCCTCTTTGTGAAGTCTTTGAGTCATCTAACTAGGTCAACTCACCAGGTATAACTTATTGACGGTGCCGCACCTGTTTCTTTTTAGGATTCCTCCGCGCAGACATCCACCTAGGGTTTCAAGAGTTGTACGCACTAATAGTCCACCGAGCGATGAGGCCTCGATGTGTGGCCATTTTCCAGTAAAGGCACCAGTAGAGGAACTAGCGGCACCTGTCCTTGTTGGTCCACTAATTCCACTGGTCCCAATAGTAGATGGTGCACGTCGCTTCATCCCATTGCACAAGTTCTAGCACCAGTGACCACCCATGTTAGTGGGAGAGACGGACCCACAGGTGGATGAGGATTGGATGGAGGCTGTAGTGAAAGTTTTCCAACTGGTAGGGACACGAGATGATCTCATGGGGATCCTTGTCGCCAAACTTTTACATGAAGCTGTAAGAAAATGGTAGAGCTTCATGCTCTAGGTTCAAAATGAGGTGACGCTTCTCTGGGCGGACATAGAGATACTGTTTCGGGTAGAGTTTTCATAGTGACTCTTCTCGCAATGCGCATATATGTGCTTTTTCATCTGCAGTAGGGAATCATGTCTATAGCTCAGTACTCAGTGAGGTTGTCTGACCTCTTACGCTACTCCAAAAACATGCTGCGAGACCCATTATTCAGGTCAGAGGCCATTGAACAAGGGATAAAGTGGGAGATCAGGGAATCGATGATCTCAATCAGCATCCCGACACAGAAAGGGGTGTTAGAGAGAGCCTTATTGGTGGAGAGTTTTTTTGTTGTGCGGTCACCAGCAGTGAGACCAACCACCAGTCATCACGTAGCGGAGTCTTCTGCAGCTGGTAGTAGATAGATGTCGTAGAGGTCCAGGATGACTAGACCTATAGGTGGACAACCACATGACTCAGGTTCAGTTGTACGGAGAACCCAAGGAAGAGACATATATTCCAGGAGTGGGCAGTGTTACACAAGCAGCGGTCAGGGTCACATGGCTCGTGACTCTCCAACCCATTGTACGGATGAACAGTAAACCGTCAAGGGACTTCCCAGGCAAAGACAAAGATTCTACCTAGGAGGTCTGCATGGAGTAGGTGGGTGTGGCTGAGGAGCTAGAAGAGTTACTGGCAGTGGGTGACTATTCAAGATATTACCGCCGCCACCACCGGGAGCTCCACCTCGACCACAGGGAGCAGGAGGATATGGGAGAGCTCAGCTCCATGCAGCTGAGGCCTATGGCCATGGCCCTCGGAAAATGATACGAGATACAATCTGTGTCTACTCCCCCTTAGATACAGTACTTATAGACACCGGTTCCAGTCATTCATTTATTGCCACTACCCCCGTTCGGAGATCATAGATTCCGACGAAGCTATTGGTTTGATCCTTACAAATAGAAACTCCTACAAGAGAAGATTCGACGATTACGCACTGGTGCCGACAGTGCGAGCTTACTCTAGGAGGGGAGAGCATCAACTAGGATCACCTATTAGCAATGTCGAGGCCTTATGACATCATCTTGGGAATGGACTGGTTATCTACAGTCCATAATCATATAAACTGTATTAGGAACAATGTGTGGTCTATCCACACGGATGGGACTAGGTTTACCTTCATCAGTGAGAAGGGATCCTTTGTAGTGTAGGATGGTCTTACACGGAGGATGGTGCATCTGATTACACATCATATGGATAGAATTACCTTCATTGAAGTTGAATTGAAGAGTATGAGTTATCCAATAGTGGTGGACCAGTACGCGGATGTTTTCCATGATGATATCAGAGGACTACCTCTTCATAGAGAGGTGGACTTTGACATTGACTTGTACCCCAGGATGACACCGATATCTACACCAGCATATTGTATAGCTCTCATAGAGCATTGTGAGCTGTGGGTATAACTAGAAGACTTGTAGAGAAAGGGAGTCATCTGGCCCAGTGTTTCCCCCTATGAAGCCCTGATTTTTTTGGCCAAAAAAGAAGGATGGGAGCTTGAGGGTTTGTGTTGACAATCGATGGCTGAAACAGGTGAACGTATTGAATATGTAACCAATATTGAGTATTGATGACCTCTTTGATCAGATATAGGGAGCGCAGTGGTTCTCTATGATAGAACTCAGATCAGTCTATCACCATCTCATAGTTTGAGATGAAGATGTGCAGAAGGCGTCTTTTAGATATCGGTATAGACACTATGAGTTCTATGTTATTCCATTCGACGTAACTGACGCTCCAGTAGTGTTCCTGGGACTCATTAATAGGATCATTCAGCCATACCATGATTTCATTTTACTATTATTCATCGACAATATTATGATATACTACACTACTGAGGAGGAGCAAGCCTATCATTTTCAGGTAGTACTGGAAACACTCCGACAGCACCAGCATTATGGTATGATATTGAAGTGCATGTTCTATATCCAGGAGGTTCACTTTCTGGGATGTTTCATCTCAGAGGCTGGAGTTGCAGGGGATCCAGTGACGATTGAGTCGGTACTTTATTGGGAGCCATCGAGGAGGGTGACGGAGGAACAAAGTTTCCTGGGTTTGGATGGATACTACTGGAGGTTTGGTCCAGACTTCTCAAATGTTGCATCACCACTATCTGTGTTGAAAAAGAATGGGAAACACTTCGTGTGGTTGGAGAAATGCCAGTGGACTTTTCAGAAGATGAGGTAGAGGATAAATAGTGCCCCCATCATGAGGCTATAATAGGAGGGTTTAGGGTACTTAGTCTGCTGAAGCACATCAAGGACCAAACTCGAAAGTGTCATGATGCAGGAGAGAGCAGTGAATACATAAGGTTCTTGAGCGATGAGACAGAATGATCAGAACTATTCTACCCATGACCTAGAGTTAGCAAAAGTGGTATTCAGCTTGAATATGTGGGGACAATATCTGATGGTTGAGTGTTTTACAATGTACTATGACCATAAGAGTCTCAGGTATATCATCTCTCAAAAGGGCCTGAACCAGATAAAAAAATGTTTTTTTTAGTTCCTCCAGTATTATGACTTAGATATAGTCTATACTCCTAAGAAGGGGAACATTGTTTCAGATGCACTCAGCCGAAGATATGGTATACTACTTCTAGGCAAGGCGATGGAGCAGATAGCTACTTTGCAGATATCCTTTATGGATAGAGATGAAAACTTTTTCCTTCAGTCTTTAACAGTCACTCCCCCACATATCTAGTGAGTCGGGGAGGCGCATCGTCGGGACATTGATTGTGATACACGATGTGCTATGATGTCCACAGGACAAGACCCTAATGGATTTTCTAAAAGTGGGTAGAACACAATACTCTATAGAGGACGTACCATGGTACAAGAGTCACTTCAGGAGGAATGTTGACGTAGTTCCACACATCCCCTCTTGTGGTTCATCCAGGAAAAATGAAGATGTACTAGGACCTCTAATGATAGCACTGGTGGCCGGGAATGAAGAAAGAAGTAGCAGAATTTGTCGGTCCATACCTTACTTGTCTGCAAGTGAAGGCGAAGCATTAGGTACCACCAGGGTTGGTCCAGCCCTTAGAGGTCCCATAATGGAAGTGGAATGTGATATACATGGAATTTTTGATAGATCATCCATTTACATCTAGGGTTCATGACTTGATTTGGGTGATCATTGACCGACAGACCATGTAATCCCATTTCCAACAGATCAGAGATCAGGGTTCGGTAGAGATCTTGAGATGCCTATATGTGTAACAGATTTTGCGGCTACATGGAGAAACATTTATGATTGTCTCCGATTGTAATGAATTTTATAATTCTAGGATATGGAAGGGGTTGCAAGAGGAATTCGGGACACAACTTCATTTGATCACCACCTTCCATCATCGGACAGATGGCTACACTGAGCAGGCCATTCAGAACCTCAAGGACATGTTATGTTCTTGTGTTATTCACTTGAATCATATCTTGGATAATCACATAACTTTGATTGAGTTTTCATCAACAATATCTATCACTCCACCATAGGGATGGAACATTTTGAGGCATTGTATGGGGGACCTTGTAGATCACATTTGTGTTGAGCTAGCCCAGGGGAGTCAGCACTAGTGGGATCAGAAATGGTATGGTCTACCATAGAGAAGGTTTGGGTCATTCAAGAGTGGATGAATACTACACCGAGCAGGTAGAAGTTGTATGCTAATGGGAGACAGAGACCTCTATAGTTCAAGGATGGTGACCACATCTTTCTACAGGTCTCACCCCGATGAGGTCTATGGAGATTTGGTCGTGGTGGCATGTTGTATATGAGATTCATCAGACCTTTTAAGGTCATCAGCTGAGTTGGCAAGCTGTCTTATAGCCTATCTCTTCCACATCAGTTGCACAAGGTGCACGATTTCTTCCACTTATCCCAGTTAATGAGATACATTCATGACCCTTCTCACATCATCGACCATGGAGAGCTGGATGTCGATGATAGAGAGACCTTTACGGAGGTTCTAGTAGAGATAGTGGATCGACAGGAGCATGTCCTACATGGATGGTTGATACCTTTGGTGTGAATTCGCTTGCATCACGAGAACTTCCAAGAGAGCACATGGGAGCGGGAGGCTCAAATTCATGCTCAGTACCCCAACTTATTTTCCTTAGTTTTAGTTATGTCTTATGGGGACGTAAATCCCTGAGGTGGGGAGAATGTAATGACATGGAAATTATGTGTAATTGTTTTTAATATATGGGAATTTTAAGTGTTCATTAAAATTGGTCACTTGTGATTCTGAGGCCCGTAGTTCCGGGAATTATATAATGAATATTATTTTGGGTACGTTCAGAAAACGTCTGAGCCTGTTTTTCTATCATTTAAACCAGTTCTCAAGATTTAAATCTAAGGACACCGTTGAACTTGAAGTGTCGATATTCACATAAAAAGTCATTCGCATCAACGATATTTGGTCGAGGGTGGATGTGTGGTTTTCGGTTTTTTGTGTAATTAATAAAATAAAATAAACACAAATTTTATTTTATTTTGTTGTAACCACCCACTTATCAAGTTGGGAAGTGGGGACCACTAGACCTTAACCTCCCATAAGAGGTTATGGTGATGGGGACCCCCCGAGCCTAACTTCCCACGAGAGGTTATATTGGTGGGGACCACCCAAGGCCAAAACATCTTCAACTGCCTCATTAATGTGGAGAAGCCTCTTGAGCATCCTCCACATTAATTGTGCCAACCCTCCTCCACATTAAATTAAGCCAACAAACAACTTTAATAATGCCAAACCACCCCCTTTAGTTAATTAAGACATAAAATTTAATTAAATTCATCAATTTGAATTTATTCCAATGAACATAATATATCACATAATATATTATTTTGGGGATACCATTTAATTTTGTTGGAAATGGGTAGAGGAGGATCTTTGAGAGAAAATATATCCAACAAATAACTCCTTCTTCGAACGAAGAACGCCAATGAAGGAAATCTTCTCCGAATGAAGAACGCCGACCTTGAATTCGACCTTCTAAATTGAGACATCCTTGTTCGGTGCACATATACAACAATGAAGAATCACCTCCACTGACGAATGTTAATCTAATGAACGATCTTGGGAACGGAGGCATGTGACGGGTGCGACGAACGTCGACAACTCCGACTTCTCTCTTCGTCCTCATCAATCAAATATTGTAGGGGTTTTTTTATTAAGATTATAACTTCCCATGTACACCCCTAAAACTTTCATGCGGGATGGGAACAATCATCAGTGGAGGATAGGATCTAATGTTTAATGTTCATGATCTTGACGAGGGGGTCGCTACCACTCTAACATGGAGTGTACGGGCCAAATAAACATGGCTCAACACCTACATCATTTGTAACAACCCGAAATTTTGAATAAATCTTGTTTCCTAATTTTATGTGTTATTTTATTTTATTTTTATACTCAACAAAAATGTTTCATTTGATAACAAGAGTATAATTAAAATGATACCGTTGGTTTTTGACTGTTATATGACCATTGGTCAATATGACCGCTGGAAACTAAACGTTTTGATTATTGTCTCTAAATACAAGTAATCTTGATTAATTAATATAGAAAGAAGATTCGATGGCCTCACCCAATAGTCTTGGACCGATCGAAGACCATCTAACAGAACTTGGGAAGGAGGTAGCACCACTGGGCCTTGCTCTGGACCAAACCCAAGCTGAACTTCATCGTGTGAAGCTAGAACGGGATCGCCTTCACGAGAAGTTCAAACTGATAGAAATTTCTACTCGTGCGATGTTGGCCGACCCTCCCTCAGATTCTCTCACCTTAGCACACCTTACACTTAGGTCCTATGCTGGTGTGATAAGGGGCTATATAAGGAGACCGTAACTGCCTTGTGTAATCCTTTGTTTAAAAAAAAAATTGGGATTTCTTCTTATGATGAAGTTTATGAATTTTCAAATGACCGGATAAATATAGTATGCATATTTTTGATTAATTTTAGAAAAAGGATTTTTTTTTTAAAATGGTTGTGTAAACCTTAAATAATTAAAAATGTGTAATGATTTTCGAAAAATGGTCTTCTACAATTATGTTCAGTACGAAATTTAGAGTCTAATAAGATCAACATAATTTTTGATGAATAGTAAATTATGAATAGTGATTTTATGATTAGGATTAGTAATGTGTCCAAATGGATTAGTAATCTCACTTAAAGAAATTTTTAATATAATCTAGGCACCTTGATTAAGTAATGTGATTCAATAATATGGTTAAATAATGGTTTCATAAATTATTATTCAAGTATTAGTTTTTTCGGGTGAATAGTGTTTTAAATTAAAAATTTAATTAAAAATATTTAGATAATTATTTTTATAAAACGGATTTCATTTTTGAACTCAGAGCACCGATATTATGCTATGGTAATTTTTGGGGTTTTTTCTGAAAAAAATGAATTTTCGGTGAATAGTATTTTTATTTAAAAATTAAATTAAAAAAATTTAGAAAATTATTTTTATAAAATGGAGTTCATATTTGTAATCAGAGCATTGATATTTGGTTAAGGTGAAATTTTGGGATTATTCTGAGAAAGTTGAATTTTCGATGAATAGTGAAAATACAGTTTTTAAGTTACGGGTGTTTAATGACATCATTAAATGATGTATTAAGTTTTTAATCAATATGTTCGAATTATGAATAGTGAGATAAGTTATGAGGAGTCCTAAGTGGCCAATACCATGGGAAAATACCATGGGCAAGCCCATGGTTTTGCCAAAACCACTAATGAGGTGTCCCTTTGCCATTAATGCCTTGTCCCCTCACTTCCCCTATAAATACCAAGCCATCCTCTCATCCATTCGACTCCCCACTCTCCCCCAACAAAGTTCTGGTCTCATTACCTCCCAAGAATTCCTCCCATGGTGCCCCCAAGCCCTCAAGGTCCCAAACATTGTGTTTTAAGAGTTATGTTTTAAGGTAAGGGATCCGACCTCTCTCTTTAATTTCAAGTAATCTCTTTTATGTCATTCCTTTTATGCTCCATGTTCTTATGTTGGAGGATGTTCTTTTATACTTCTCTTACTACCCTTTTCATGTTCATATAATGAGAGATCCCCTCTTACTCTCATTATTTCGTTTTATGAAATTTTAAGTGGCGCCGTTAGGCTGCCGAATTTTTTGTAACAGATCCTTTCTCCCTTCTCATTTTTCAAGATCTATTTTCAAGTAATTTATTTCAAGTTCCTTTTTGTTATGTTGGGGTACGATCTCTATATATAACATACTGGACTCTTATGTTCATATGATGAGAGACCCCATTTGATCTCTTGAATTCAGTATTTTGAAGCTTTAAGTGGCGTCGTTAGGTTGCCGAATTTTTAAGTGGTTCTTCACCCTTCTCGTTTTGAAGTTCTACTTTCATGTCAATTATTTCAAGTTCCTTTTTGCTATGTTGGAGTTTTATCTCTATATCTATAATACTGGACTCTTATGTTCATATGATGAGAGACCCAATTTGATCTCTTCAATTCAGTATTTTGAAGTTTTAAGTGGCGCCGTTAGGCTGCCGAATTTTTAAGTGGTTCTTCACTCTTCTCGTTTTGAAGTTCTCCTTTCATGTCAATTCTTTCAAGTTCCTTTTTTTTATGTTGGGGTATGATATATATATATCTATCCTAATGGACTCTTATGTTCCTATGATGAGAGACCCTATTTGATCTCTTCAATTCAGTATTTTGAAGCTTTAAGTGGCGTCATTAGGCTGCCGAATTTTTAAGTGGTTCTTCACCCTTCTCGTTTTGAAGTTCTACTTTCATGTCAATTCATTCAAGTTACTTTTTGTTATGTTGGGGTATGATCTCTATATCTATCATACTAGACTCTAATTTTCATATTATGAGAGACCCCATTTTACCTCTTCAATTCAATATTTTGAAGTTTTAAGTGGCGCCGTTAGGCTTCCGAATTTTTAAGTGGTTCTTCACCCTTCTCGTTTTGAAGTTCTACTTTCAGGTCAATTCTTTCAAGTTCCTTTTTGTTATGTTGGGGTATGATAACTATATCTATCATACTGGACTCCTATGTTCATATGATTAGAGACCCCATTTGATCTATTCAATTCAGTATTTTGAAGTTTTAAGTGGCGTCGTTGGGCTGCCGAATTTTTATAAGAGAAATCTAATTTTTTTTCCTTCCATGTTTTTCATTTCAAATGGTATGTCCTTAAAATTTCATTACCATGTACATATATCCTTCTTATTCTGTCCCTCTACTGTTTTATCAGTCAATTATGATTTTTCTACCCATGTCCCCTCTCTTTTCAAAGTTTTCTAAAACTTTGTAACATAGCCGTTATGCTGCAGAATTTTCGTCTCAAAATGCCTCTCTTTTCTCAAAATTATTTTATGTTATAAAGTGAATAATCAAAGCTCTTATTTATATAGGGGTATTCACATATATATCAAAATGTTCTATTTTAAATTCTGGGATTTACATACATGAAACCCTCTTTCTCTTTCCGTGGGTTTAAAGTGACATAAAGATCATGTCTTTAAAGAAGTTTTTAAAACGTTATGATTATGAAATGAAACACATTTCTTTTATGATATATGGGTTGTTTATGAAATGATTGATGATGATATATGTGGCTCACATGATAAAAATGGCAAATTTAAGGGTGCGCCCTGATAGCGCTCCAATGCATTGGGTAATGATTTAACCACTAGAGATTACAATTTTCATGATACCTTGGTGAATAACCTTGGTAATTTTCAAATGACACCTTCGGGATGGACCTTGGTGATATGTTCATGATTGTATATGTTAAATGATGTAGCCACATCTTCAAGTTATGAAAAAGTTTTATTTTTATTATGATATGCCTCATGATTTCATTTTCATGCCTTAAAATTCTTTTCATGTCTTTATTGATGTATCTAAAGTTCATATGTAAAATGTTTCACTTGTTTCCCTTTCTGGGCCTTCTGCTCACCCTTACTTTTGATGTATGTCCCCAGGTTATGAGATGCAGTAATGAGCCTAGGGTGAACATGAGGAGAAGCCTTTCAAGTGTTTAAGAAGAATGTTTTTTTTTGTTTCATGTTCTTTGTTTCCAAGACACTAAACCTTAAAGATCCTCAGTTCCGTGTAATGGAATGAAAGTTATGTTATAAAAATATGGGATTCTATAGTTGGTATCAAAGGATGGTTTAGTTATTTGTGGAAATTAGGATATGAAAACTCTAGGAAGAACCCTATAGAAACGTTTAAATATAGGAAATCTTCCTGGTATTTTGGTGAGTAATGAGTAAGGGGTTACCAAGAAAATACATCCCTGTCTGGATATGAGCAGGTAGAGGTGGCTCTGGCACAGATGTACATAGGGGTAAAACCCGAAAACACCACTTTGAGCTAGACTCGAACGGGAACTGGTACACGACAATGGGCCTTGCTGCACTCTTGGTTACGACACTCCCGGGGGATATGCTTTGTTAATTCATAAGCTTAGTATGAACCATTATTAAAGGAACAAAGATAAAATTAAATAAAGGTTCACATAAGAATATATGATCGTGGATAACCTAGATGGGATCCTAGGGGTTCACAAGTTAGGGTATACTTTTCTTCTACAAGTTATCCTTATATGCTTTAAGTTTCTTTTCATGATTATTGGATAAGTATTTAAGCCCCTAATTATATATTCTTTTCTTAATTAATGGAGGGAAATGGAAGAACATGTCCCAACAACCAATGTGATAGGAAATGCTACGATATCCGTATTAATACGACAAAGATGATTAGGTGATTAAAAGATGATTATTATTTTGGATGACGTTCACTATTTTGAGGACCCTATATGATCAAGGTAAATAGATTACTGCGGTATTTTCATTGAGGAGTATGGTTGACTTATATTTTGAACAATCAATGAATTTAAGGAGGACTTATAGTAATTTAGGTTACTTATGGAAATGATTAACCAATCTTGGGTAAAATATGTTTAGGTTAGCTACTTTTTTTATAAGATGTTAGTTGTTGTTGATGTTTTTTGGAGATGAACAATGAAGTTTATTTTGGAAGACTATGTTATCAAATCCCTCTTGTATTTGGGTTTCAATCTTAGTTTGGTTTATTTTGAGGAATTTTAAGGACCGTTATTTAAGGGATGGTCTATGATGAACTTTGGGTAGTACCATGGAACTTTGAAGATTTAAAAATAGTTTCCCTTCATGTGGGATTCTTTCTTTTTGAAGAGTTGTTTTACCTTACCCATTCTGATTTTGGGATAATGTTTAAAGATAGAAGAAATAGATAGTTAATCTTTTGTGGATTATGTGATTCTCTAGAATATGATTCTTGTGTTTTGATGAGACCAAGTAGTTTTGAATTCTCATCATTTAGAGAAAAGATTAGTTTTGGTAGAAACTTATTAAAGGATGAAACTCTACATGAAGGTAGGTATATTTCCTTATGTTTTTGTTCAATGTTGTAAATGAATTCCTCAAAATTATGAAAAGGAACGTAAAAAAAACGTTGTTGGTTTACATTTCCTGCTAGGTAATCAAAGATCGTTTACACACATCATAAGTTTGGGATTTTCTTATGGTTAACTTTCTCCTAATCATGTTCCCTATCACTCTCCCTCAGAATATGACCCTTTGTTTTTCTTCCATGTCCATGTTTTCCTACATGGAATCCTAGTGTGGGCTAACTCGGGTGACCTTCGTACTTACCTTTCTTTCTTTTAAAGTAATAGTTTTACTGACTCCTTTTCCGATGTGGAACTTTCAATGAAATTTCAAAACCTAATTTTAAAAAATTGTGAGGACGCAATTTCTTATGGGGGGAAGATTGTAACGACCAGAAATTTTGAATAAATCTTGTTTCCTAATTTTATGTGTTATTTTATTTTATTTTTATACTCAACAAAAATGTTTCATTTGATAACATGAGTATAATTAAAATGATACCGTTGGTTTTTGACTGTTATATGACCATTGGTCAATATGACCGCTGGAAACTAAACGTTTTGATTATTGTCTCTAAATACAAGTAATCTTGGTTAATTAATATAGAAAGAAGATTCGATGGCCTCACCCAGTAGTCTTGGACCGATCGAAGCCCATCGAACAGAACTTGGGAAGGAGGTAGCACCACTGGGCTTTTCTCTGGACCAAACCCAAGCTGAACTTCATCATGTGAGGCTAGAACGGTATCACCTTCACGAAAAGTTCAAACTGATAGAAATTACTACTCGTGCGATGTTGGCCGAGCCTCCCTCAGATTCTCTCACCTTAGAACACCTTACACTTAGGTCCTATGCTGGTGTGATAAGGGGCTATATAAGGAGACCATAACTGCCTTGTGTAATCCTTTGTTTTAAATAAAAATTGGGATTTCTTCTTATGATGAAGTTTATGAATTTTCAAATGACCAGATAAATATAGTATGCATATTTTTGATTAATTTTAGAAAAATGATTTTTTTTAGAGTCTAATAAGATCAACTTAATTTTTGATGAATAGTAAATTATGAATAGTGATTTTATGATTAGGATTAGTAATGTGTCCAAATGGATTAGTAATCGCCCGCGCTGAAGATGGCGGCACAATGTAACCGCCCGGCGGATGCCGTCGCCGCCCCATGGCCTTTGCGCTGACCGTGCCCTACACCATCGTCTGAGGAACCGCACCACCACGTTGCCGGAGCACTTCCCTACGGCCGGACCGCCGCCCCACGACCGGACCACCCTCCCACGGCCGGACCGCCCTCTCGCGACTAGACCGTTTCCCCGCGGCTCCACCCTCCCGGTCGAGCTGCCATGGCCAAGCTGCCCTCCGACCTCGCACCGTCCGTAGACGAACCCCCGAGGCCCCTCACAACCTACCTGACCACCCAGCCGGGTGGGCCGCCGAGTCAGGTTGGGCCGCACTATGGTTTGGGCCACATAGTTGGGCCAGGCTTCACTACGGGTCGGGCCAAAATTAGCATGTCGGGCCAGGTCTCCCCAAACCGGGTCGGTCTGACCCGGTCGAACTGGACCTGGGCCCACTACGGCCCATTTACTTTCTTTTGGCCATAACTTTGGCACTAGATGTCTGTTTTGACGAACCGTCAGCGGCATTGGGAACCATGGAGTGAAACAGTCCCTTTGAGTGATACCCCATGTAGATTTGGATTGATATGGGATACATTCAGGTTGGATCGAGCACGAATCCAACTGGGCCCCCGAGACTAAAAGGTTAACAACTCACAGTCCTGGCATCTGATTGATGCCTCGTATGTTTCATTGAGACCCCTATGACATGGTAGACATTTGGGATACATTTTCGTGGAACATAGTGGTAGTTGGAGTATCAAACAATAGTTTGTGGAGTGGATCCTCCTTGAGATGAGCAATCATTGTGCGGGGACATAGTAGATGGATGAGACCTGACGACTGATAACTGTTTTGACTTGGAGTGACTCAATTGGCCTAGTGGGGAGATCCTTTGTGAAGCGGAAGTCCCACGGTGAGGAGATCCATGGTGATGTGGCAGAACCATTATGGGGAGAGCCTTGGTGACACGGCAGACCCACGGTACATGACAGTAGACGTACCTCAGCAGGCCCTGAGTGGGAGCGCCTCTATGTGATGTGATTGACCCACGGTGGGGAGCACCATTGTGATGCGGCAGACCCACTGTACTTGACAGGAGGATTACCTCCACAGTCTAAGGTTAGTTGGAAGTGCCTCTATGTGATGCGGAAGTCCCACTATACTCGATAGAGGAGGAGTTCTCCAGCAGCCGAGGGTTCAAAATGTTACTTGTTTCTACACCTAGAATAAATCATGGTGTGAGCTGAGTCAGTACCTCAGTGTTTTCCTCGTTATTGAGATAGATTAGTTGATAACTTATGAATATGTATGGGCATATACCTATGTATGGATACCTTTTGATTTCATAATTTTTGAATTATAAGTGATGGATTTTGTGAGACCTTGAGAGTCTCGGGGTCCCTACTGTGTATTGTTATAATCACCCCAGCATGAGCTATTCCCGCACCTTGTTGTGTTGGATGTAGAAGAAATATTATGCAGACTGAGGCTGAGAGTACCAAGACTGGATAGTACCCAGAGGTGGACCGTATGAATTGTCCTTACAAGGAAGATATGGAAGGACATGGAGTGTTGAAGAAGCGATCTGTACCTACCCATTATGTAGAAACCTCGGAGGACGACCTAGTATCTATTTTTCTTTGTTTCCTCAATTGTACTTATACATTAAGATTCTTGTAACTTTACTGTTGGGCTTTTATTCTAGCCCCTTTTTACTTTTCAGCACTTTTTTTGTTATATTGTTTACTTGTGCTGGTATCTTGTTATGTACATGTTTGTGAGTGTTTACAGTTTATAAAGCCAATGCCTTCCCTGTAACACCCTGAGATTTAATGAAAAATATTATTTTAATTTCATTAATGTATTGTGTTATATGCTACACCAAAAGGAGCTTGCACAACACACATCCTTGACTTGCCTTGCATTACACGCAATCGCGACCTTCCTCGATAGCGTGTGTAGTACGCAATAACGAGTTTCACTAAACAACAATATGCTATTAAAATATTATTAAAATTAGCCGTTATGAATAGTAATAACCACTTTTTGAAATTTTTTAAATTTTATTTTTCAAAATGGAATTTATTTTTGGATTCGTAATATCGAAATTAGCTTAGGGTAAAATTTTGGTGATTTTCGGATAACTTTCATATTTTGATGAATAGTGAAAATTATTTAATTTTAATTAAAAACAACTTTTTCAATCGGAATAATTAATAGTGATAAATTATTAATTTGAGTCGTTTTAAAGTATATTTTGAATATATTTTTACAATTTAATACAATGTTGGCCATTGGATGTAATTTCACATTTAAACCAGACATAAACAAGTGTCAATATTTTGATAGTTATTATCTTTTAAGAACACACTATTTGTTTTGACGACAAGGAATTAATTTTTAAATTATTTAATGAAACTGATATGTTTTGAATTTGGTAAAATAGAAATCATTTTTGAGTTCATAATATCAAATATAGCTTAGGCTTAATTTTTGGCATTTTTCTGAAAACTTTCAATTTTTGATGAATTGTGAAACCACTAAGTGGTAGTTAAAAAACTGAATTTTTCATAAAACATAATTTTACCGCTTCTGTGAGTGGAATTTGAAAAATCCAAGAGACACAGTTGATGTCAGTAAGTAAAATGTGGTTCAATGAGATGAAAATAATTTTTTGGTGAATAGTAACTTTTTACTTTTTTTAACCACGGTTAAAAGTAAATAGGGTAATTAACGGTAGAAATGATATTATTATTACCCTAACACGTGTCCTAATTCTATTGGACAAGTGTAATTCTTCCAAAAACAAACTTAGGAATAAAACATGACCATTTAGGCCCACTTGGATTAGATTAGGACATTTATTATTAATTTATTTAAAGAAGGGTTAAAAGAGTTAAAATAGAAGTTTATTTACTAAAACATTTTTAATATAGGTTTATACATAAGATAAATTCTATTTTAAATATTCATTAGAAATCTAACAATATTTCCTACATAATGGTATTTTATTTGTAATTTTTAGAGATCAAATATTTTAATTTATTTTTGAAACAAAGATGATGCAGTAATTATCTTACTAATGAAATATTGACATAATTGATGTTATAAATACCAAAATAAATGTAATTTAAGACTTTTTATGAATTCCACTAATTTTATAGGTTAATATGACATGTTAGTATTTATTTAATTAACTTTGTTCGAACTTATCATTCTGTTATGATTTTCAAAAAAATCAATTACTAAATAGTGTCAAAATTGACATAAAATAGTTTTTAAAAAAAATATTATATTATTAATTGTTATTTTATTTCTAAAAATCTAAGGTTCGGCCAAATGACTTAGATAATGTTATATGTATTAATAATAAACAACTTGGGGTTCTTTTGGTTTCTTATATAATGTTTATTAACCTTATAGTGTAATAATACAAGAAGACACGGTAAAAGTAAAATTATTTAACTTAATGTTAAATCTAAATGATAAGATTAAAATAGGAACTTAAACTTGCCTAAATTCTATTGGATGATAGGATTTCGACCCATCCCCACCTTAGCCTCGAAATAAATATATTTAAAGCTATTTAAAACCGAACTTGACTTTATAATAAAATAATATTTTTAGTTATTCCAAAGGTGCCCCTCTCCTCCCTTATAAAAGGGAACCTCCTCCCTCTCTTCCTCACACAACATTGAGCCTTCAAGATCGGACAACCCCTTCCAAATTCTCCTCTCCACATCCCTAGAAACATCCTAGAGGTTCTGGTATTCCTCAAAGACCAATTTTAGTGCCCTATGAGGAAGTCTCAAAGAGGCGCTTCAAAGAAGAGGTAATTTCCATTACCGATTCTTTCAACATTATTTTTTTCGTCCACTTATTCTTCTTAGGTTGTTTCATTATTAAGTAATAACATCAGTATCACTAATATACTTATATTTTATTATAAGTATTAAACAACCCTATTTCACCATCTATCCATCCTACGGAAAACAAAATCACCACGCGTGCGTACGTACGGAATACCGTCTCCACGCCGTGGTGTAATCTGTTTTTCCACCAACCCCTTACATGGATGGGTATTATCGTGTAAATAATTACTATACATAGTTATTATAACATCATAATGATTCTGATATATTGTATCATCTACTCCAATTCAATTCACTAATTATGGAAATGAAATCATCGCTCGTGCGTACGTACGGACTACCGTCTCCACGACGCGATGAGATTCATTCTCCATGTTAACCATTTAAGAATGATTATAAAGTATATATAAGAAATAATAATAAAATATATTACATTATAAAGCTACTGGATTTATTTGTATATATATGTATGTCATCTACTTAATTCCACTCAATTCAATAAGGAAATGAAAACAGCGTTCATGCGTACGTACGGCCTACCGTCTCAATGAACGGTGTATTTCTTTCCATTTATTGATCCATTATATATATGTATATTCTGAATATATATTATATATAAATCATGTTTTATATTCTATAAGTAAGTAATAATGATCTATGTAATCATATGAATAATTACAAGTTAAAACACGAACAACAAATGAGACGATTTTACCCAAAACGCTACTTTAACATGAATTTACAAAAGAACGGGTAATATAGAGTCATAAGTGAACCATATATGATATAATAACAATGAATATGATTCTGTAATAAGTCAATGACATTATTTCAATCATTATACTGAAGGTTCGGACACTTACGAGGCAAATCGGACCTAAGGTAAGGGAAATATCACAATCTCATTTTTATCCGAGATTTTTTATACTTTGGTATTTACTGGGGTGTGTTTTCTAATCCACATCCATGTTCCCTAAATATGTAATATTATTTACATCCACCTAAAATTGTTTAAAACCTATTTTACCCTTCGGTGAGTTTTTAGTAAAAGATATGAAAGGAATATTTTTTCGTTTTTTCGTACGAGGTACTTTTTGACTTTTCCGACAAAAGTACGAAGAATGTTTTTTTAACATATACAGAATGAACGGATTTTTATGGTTTTATAAAGCCTTATTTTCATGAAGCTTCCTCCAAAAAATTTCATGACTATTTTCAATAAAATATCTTTCTTTTAAAATTGCATGACGTTTTGTGAAAAGAAATTGATTTTGAAGAAGAAAGGATATTTTCCTCAAGAATTCATTTCAAGTGTTTTATCAAAATTATTTTCCATATAAGATAACATAGGGTTATGTTTCTATCCCTATTATTACATGGATTTGATTATGTTGTGATGGAAATATTTTTATCTTTTATCTTATATGAATTTTTTTATGATGTCACGATGTTTAAAGATTCCGATTTTTATTTCATGGGTTATGTAATGATGTATGATTTACGATTTTGTGTCACACATAAGAATGGTATCATTATGAGATGGGTGGGACCTATATCTCCCTCCAATGCATTGGGTAAATATTTTATATCTCATGAGATAGACATGGCTGGAATGGTAGGTTATACCGGTTTAGTGAAACATGACTGAAACAAGGGTGACTCGGTTCAGAAAGGGACTTTGTCCACTAAGATAGTCTTGGCAATGAATCTTGACTAACAAGAAATGATTCTCTATGATTATGTGTGTATTCCAAAAATTTTCATGTTTTAAGTTATGATTATTGTGATTACATTTCACGGCCATGATTTATCCCATGTTATGAAATTATTCTCTCTTTTGCAGGTTAAGATTTGCAATAGTTATGTTTTTATGAATATGATGTGATTGATATTTCTTTTGTTTGCCCTTACTGAGCATTTGAGCACACCCTTTTATGTTTTCATTTCCCCAGGATATAAAGAAAGGTTTTAGGTAAAAAAAAGGAAGATCTTTATGGGAGATGTTGAAGATATTTCACCACGATTAGAAGATTATATTCCGAGTTTCCAAAGACACTAATCTATTACGATCCTTGTGTGTGTGTTTTTGTTATGTACTAAGTATTCCGCAAATGTATTGTAATGTCAATGTACGTCATGATACGGGTCTCTACAGTTGGTATCAGAGGAAAAGTTTAGTCAACCTTTGGAAACTAGGATGCGAAAACGTTAGTGAGATCCCTAGAGATATTTCTAAGGTATGTCTAGGGATGTCCATAAGGATAAGTATACGTATAGGATATAGTCCTAGAACTATGGTAACGATATTTGATTAAACCAAAGATTTTAGATATTGAAGTTACTCCCCCTTTATTATTATTTTTGCCTCTCACACTATTCTTTTTGGGTTTTAGAAAATGGTTGGAAACAAGATGATTCACGATAATGGAGGATATGATGGACAATGGAATGATATTCTTCATGAGGAATAAATGAAATGGGATTTGGAAGTCCAAACATCATTATTAAGAGGAATCAGAAATCTCATAATATGATCAATAAAGTTAAATTTGGTAAGTTTCCTGACTCGGCTAATATGAGAAAGATGGAGTTTCATGATGATCATAGAGGAAAGAAAGTTCAATTTACCCTATGTAAATCATGTGGGAAGAGGCATCAAGGAGAATGTTTCAAAGGAACTGGAAGATGCTTTGGGTGTGGAAAAGAAGGACACAAAGCCAGTAAGTGTAAAGGAAAAGGTTCAGTTAACACCAGGGATGAGGATAATGGTATTGCTACGACATCAGTAATGGTTAAATGTTTTAAATGTGGAATGTACGGGCATTATGCCAACCAATTCCATAAGGGAAAGTCTCATGAAGAGAATCAGTATGGTCGTATAGGTAGTATTTATGTGGACGATGATGAAGAGACTACAAATGATATGTGAGATGAAATAATTGTTGAAGCTTGGTCAATGGTTTAAGAATGTAGTGGAATGATTACATGTTTATCATGTGTAATGTTGTATAAGTAATATCATGCTACTATGGAATAAGGAGACATCTATGGATTGTTACATTGTTGTCTTTCCTTGAGTTTTGAAAGTGTATGATTAATGTTACCAGTATCCATGAAAGGTTATTCAGATATTTTTTGAATGTAGATGATATGAGCATAATGAAGGGATAAGGAGAAAATTAAATGTTTGATAGTATTTATGAGCTCATGACTGATATAAGGAGAAGGTTATATCATGGTTTGAGTATATAGAATTTTTGGATTTTGGTATGTGGAAAGAGTTAACTTTTGTCAGCATTCATGTTTTCACTAAGCTTCAATGGGTATTCATTCTTCAATAGAATACATGATTAAGGTATTCACATGTTTGTAATTTTACCAACAAGATATATCTAATGATATATGGGGGATAAATGATGGTATTCACGTGATTGTTCTGTGACATTTCAAGTAATCATTTTCTTTATACTATGATCTTGGAACGAAGTATTTTAGATAAGCCGAAAGATTAGAATGGATTATGTTGGACATAAGTTAGGATAAAATGTTTTTCGATATTATTGATGGGATGTTATAGTAATATAGCTTTAGAAAAAGGACAACCTGCAGGATGGACGACAGCCCATCGCGTCGAACAGGGCTGTGTGAATCGAACCCACAACCGAAGTGCGACTGGCCTTTATCGCCTACCACTGGCCTACAGGAAGTCCCTATTTAGTAGAAACTAGTTTTATTATATTAAGCAGTATGATATATGAAGTATAAGTCCATTTTAGGAACCATATATGATTAATCTCACTATAGAATGACTTCTGTATATTTAATAACTTTTGCGAACCTTTTGTTTGAGAAATATTGAATGACCCGTCATTCTATCACATGATCTGCTAACACATCACGAATAACAAATTCAACTTCATTTATTTAAGAGATGAAGTAGAAATTGTTCAAGGCACGAACAACAGTGAGATTGTACCAAAATAAAGTATGTATTTATTCTAATTAAAACTCATCAACTTTAGGGAAACGATCTTGAAACCCAAAAATGTTGTCCTAGTGCTCTTATATCTGATTAATCAGATGGTACCTTAGATCGTCACAAATTTATGGATTTGTGATTGTTGGCTTTTCCATAGCCATGTTCTCTACCACTCTCCCTCAGAACATGATGGTTAGATTTTTCTTCCATATCCATAAATTTCACCTATGTGGAAACCCAGTGATTAGTTTATTTGGGTAACCGTTACGTTTTATAATTTTGTTTTTAAAGATTGGTTTTGGTATTCCTTTTTATGATGTGGGTTTCTATTAAAGAAACATTCATGTAGTAAATCATTTATAACCCCGACGAATTTCGAGGGTGAAATTCATTTTAAGGTGGGTAGAATGTAACACCCTGAGATTTTATGAAAAATATTATTTTAATTTCATTAATGTCTTGTGTTATATGCTACACCAAAATGAGCTTGCACAACATGCATACTTGACTTGCCTTTCATTACACGCAATCGCGACCTTCCTCGATAGCATGTGTAGTACGCAATAACGAGTTTCACTAAACAACAATATGCTATTAAAATATTATTAAAACTACCCGTTATGAATAGTAATAACCACTTTTTGATATTTTGTAAATTTTATTTTTCAAAATGTAATTTATTTTTGGATTCGTAATATCGAAATTAGCTTAGTGTGAAATTTTGGTGATTTTCGGATAACTTTCATATTTTTATGAATAGTGAAAATTATTAAATTTTAATTAAAAACAACTTTTTCAATCGGAATAATTAATAGTGATAAATTTTTAATTTGAGTGTTTTTGAAGTATATTTAGAATATATTTTTACAATTTAATACAATTTTGGTCATTGGATGTAATTTCACATTTAAACCAGACATAAACAAGTGTCAATCTTTTGATAGTTATTATCTCTTAAGAACACGCTATTTGTTTTGACGACGAGAATTAATTTTTAAATTATATAATGAAACTAATATGTTTTGAATTTGGTAAAACAGAAATCATTTTTGAGTTCATAATATCAAATATAGCTTAGGCTTAATTTTTGGCATTTTTCTGAAAAATTTCAATTTTTGATGAATAGTGAAACCACTAAGTGGCAGTTAAAAAACTGAATTTTTCATAAAACATAATTTTACCGCTTCTGTGAGTGGAATTTCAAAAATCCTAGAGACACGGTTGATGTCAGTAAGTAAAATGTGGTTCAATGAGATGAAAATAATTTTTTGGTGAATTGTAACTTTTTACTTTTTTTACCACGGTTAAAAGTAAATAGGGTAATTAATGGTAGAAATGATATTATTATTATCCTAACATATGTCCTAATTCTATTTTAAAAGTGTAATTTGACCAAAAACAAACATAGGAATAAAATATGCCCATTTAGGCCCACTTGGATTAGATTAGGACATTTATTATTAATTTATTTAAAGATGGGATAAAAGAGTTAAAATAAAAGTTTATTTACTAAAACATTTTTAATATAGGTTTATAAATAAGATAAATTATATTTTAAATATTCATTAGAAAGATAAAAAGATTTTCTACATAATGGTATTTTATTTGTAATTTTTAGACATCAAATAATTTTTTTTATTTATGACACAATGATGATGCAGTAATTATCTTATTAATGAAATATTGACATAATTGATGTTATAAATACCAAAATAAATGTAATTTAAGACTTTTTATGAATTCCACTAATTTTCTAGGTTAATATGACATGTTAGTATTTATTTAATTAACTGTTTTAGAACTTATAATTCTGTTATGATTTTCAAAAAAATCAATTACTACATAGTGTTAAAATTGACATAAAATAGTTTTTAAAACAAATATTATATTATTAATTGTTATTTTATTCCTCAAAATCTAAGGTTCGGCCAAATGACTTAGATAAGGTTATATTTATTAATAATAAACAACTTGGGGTTCTTCTGGCTTCTTATATTATGTTTATTAACCTTATAGTGTAATAACACAAGAAGACACGGTAAAAGTAAAATTATTTAACTTAATGTTAAATCTAAATGATAAGATTAAAATAGGAACATAAACTTGTATAAATTCTATTGGATGAGAGGATTTCGACCCATCCCCACCTTAGCCTCGAAATAAATCAATTTAAAGCTATTTAAAACCGAACATGACTTTATAATAAAATAATATTTTTAGTTATTCCAAAGGTGCCCCTCTCCTCCCTTATAAAAGGGCACCTCCTCCCTCTCTTCCTCACACAACTTTGTGCCTTCAAGCTCGGCCTACCCCTGAAAAATTCACCTCTCCACTTCCCTATCAACATCCTAGAGGTTCTGGTCTTCCTCAATGACCAATTTTAGTGCCCTAAGAGGAGGTCTCAAAGATGCGATTCAAAGAAGAGGTAATTTCCATTACCGATTCTTTCAACTTTATTTCTTCTTCCACTTATTCTTCTTAGGTTGTTTCATTATGAAGTAATAACATCAGTATAACTCATATACTGATATGTTATTATAAGTATTAAAAAACCTTATTTCACCATCTATCCATCCTACGGAAAACAAAATCATCGCGCGTGCGTACGTACGGAATACCGTCTCCACGCCGTGGTGTAATCTGTTTTTCCACCAACACCTTACATGGATGGGTATTATGGTGTAAATAATAACTATACATAGTTATTATAACATCATAATGATTCTGATATATTGTATCATCCACTCCAATTCAATTCAATAATTATGGAAATGATATCATCGCTCGTGCGTACGTACGGACTACCGTCTCCACGACGCGATCAGATTCATTTTCCATGTTAACCATTTAAGAATGATTATAAAGTATATATAAGAAATAATAATGAAATATATGACATTATAAAGCTACTGGATATATTTGTATATATATGTATGTCATATACTTAATTCCACTCAATTCAATAAGGAAACGAAAACAACGTTCATGCGTACGTATGGCCTACCGTCTCCATGAACGGTGTATTTCTTTCCATTTATTGATCCATTATATATATGTATTTTCTGAATATATATTATATATAAATCATGTTTTATATTCTATAAGTAAGTAATAATGATCTATGTAATCATATGATTTATTACAAGTTAAAACACGGACGACAAATGAGACGATTTTACCTAAAACCCTACTTTAACATGAATTTACAAAAGAACGGGTAATATAAAGTCATAAGTGAACCATATATGATATAATAACAATGAATATGATTCTGTAATAACTCAATGAAATTATTTAAATCATTATATAGGAGGTTCGGACACTTACGAGGCAAATCGAACCTAAGGTAAGGGAAATATCACAATCTCATTTTTATCCGAGGTTGTTTATACTTTGGTATTTACTGGGGTGTATTTTCTCATCCACATCCGTGTCCCCTCAATATGTAATGTTATTTCCATCCACCTACAATTGCTTAAAACCTATTTTACCCTTCGGTGAGTTTTTAGTAAAGGATATGAAAGGAATCTTTTTTCGTTTTTCGTACGAGGTACTTTTTGACTTTTCCGACAAAAGTACGAAGAATGTTTTTTTAACATATACGGCATGAACAGATTTTTACGGTTTTATAAAGCCTTATTTTCATGAGGATTCCTCCAAAAAAAATCATGACTATTTTCAATAAAATTTCTTTCTTTTAAAATTTCATGACGTTTTGTGAAAAGAAATTGATTTTGATGAAGAAAGGATATTTTCCTCAAGAATTCATTTCAAGTGTTTTATCAAAATTATTTTCCATCTAAGATAACATTGGGTTTCTGTTTCTATCCCTATTATTACATGGATGTGATTATGTTGTGATGGAAATATTTTTATCTTTTATCTTATATGAATTGTTTTATGATGTCACGATGTTTAAAGATTCCCATTTTTATTACATGGGTTATGCAATGATGTATGATTTATGATTTTGTGGAGAAAATAAGAATGGTATCATTATGAGATGGGTGGGACCTATATCTCCCTCCAATGCATTGGGTAAATATTTTATATCTCATGGGATAGACATGGCTGGAATGGTAGGATATACCGTTTCAGTGAAACATGACTGAAACGAGGGTGACTCGGTTCAGAAAGGGACTTTGTCCACTAAGATAGTCTTGGCAACGAGTCTTGACTAACAAGAAATGATTCTCTATTATTATGTGTGTATGCCAAAAAGTTTCATGTTTTAAGTTATGATTATTGTGATTACATTTTACGGCCATGATTTATCCCATGTTATGAAATTATGCTCTCTTTTGCAGGTTAAGATTTCCAAAAGTTATGTTTTTATGAATATGATGTGATTGATATTTCTTTTGTTTACACATACTGAGCATTTGAGCTCACCCTTTTATGTTTTATTCCCCAGGATATAAAGAAAGGTTTTAGGTAAAAAAGGAAGATCTTTATGGGAGATGTTGAAGATCTTTCACCACGATTAGAAGATTATATTCTGAGTTTCCAAAGACACTAAACTATTACGATCTCTGTGTTTGTGTTTTTGTTATGTACTAAGTATTCCGCAAATCTAATGTAATGCCAATGTACGTCAAGATACGGGTCTCTACATTCCCTATTTAGGGAATTACCCTATTGGTGCTAGTCGCCAACCCCTGGCCTATGGAAGGTGGGCATGGGGTAGTAATGGAATGGGCCCTGAGGGATGGGTCGTGACAAATCGGTATAAAAGGAGTCGATTCTACTACAAAACATATGACTCAGACCTTTTTTTTAACGGAAAAAGTGTTAACTATAGTGAGTGTGGTAATTGGTTTAGGAATCCATTATTGATGCATAGGCCAACATATCCATACACCAGGATCCTGACTTTTGATATCTGACTCAGTGCACGGAAACACTAATTGCATGTGTGTTTTAATGATTATTCTTCGTGAACTCTTTGAGTCAGCTCACCAATTGAGCTCATCGGGTATAAATTATTGATTATGGCATACCTATTTATTTTTCAAATGCCTCCATGCAGATAGCCACATAGGGTTCTGAGAGTTGTATGCATAGATAACCCACAGAGCGACGAGGCCTCGGTACATGTCCCTTTTCCAGTATATGCACCAATGGAGGCACCAATGATACCTTTCCCGATTGGGCCACTTTTTCCACCAGCCCCAGCAGTAGAATGTGAACGCCACTTGAGCACGTTTCATGTGTTCCAATTCTAAAGACCACCCAGGTTCAGGGGAGGGACATACCCACAGGTGTCTGAGGAATGGATGGAGTTTGTATTGAGATTTTTTTGACTCGTAGGGACACTAGCTGATCTCATGGTTATCCTTTCAGCAAAAATTCTACAGGCAGCATCAGGAAGATGGTGTAGCATGATGCTATGGGTTCACGATGAGGTGACGCTTCTCCGGGCATACTTTAAGAGCCAGTTTTGGGGAGAGTTTGTCCCAGCGACACTTCGCACAGTGCACATACAAGAGCTTATTCATCTGCAGCAGGGCAACATGACTACGGCTCAGTACTTAGCGAGGTTCACTGACCTCTCACGCTACTCCACATACATTGTGTGAGACCCATTATTCAGGGCATTGAAATTTAAGCATGGGATCAGGCAGTAGATCAGGGATTCGATGATCTCACTCAGCATCCAGACGCACTCATGGGTGTTAGAGAGAGCCCTCTTGGTAGAGGGTTTCTTTGCTGACCAGTCACCAGCAGCAAGACCCACCACCAGTCGTCATGTAGAGAAGTCTTCTGTTGCTGGAAGCATATAGATGTCGCAGAGGTCTATGAGGACCATACCTACAGGTGGACGACCACAGGAATCAGGTTCGGTTGTATGGAGAACCTAAGGTGGAGACAGAAATGCCAGGAGTGAGCAGTATTACACATGTGGCAGGCAAGGTCAGTTGGCTTGTGATTCTCTGACCCGTCGTATGGATGACCAGTAGATGGTCGAGGGACCGCCTAGGCAGAGACAAAGATTTGATGGAGGAGGTCCACCGGGAGCAGGCAGATGTGGTAGAGGATCTAGAAAAGTGGCTGGCAGAGGGCGATGATTTGAGATGTTACCGCCACCACGACCAGGTGGTCCACCCCAACCATAGGGAGCCGGAGGACATGAGAGATCTCAGCTCCAGGCAGCTGAGGCCTACAACCATGGCGTTCTAGAGATAATACGAGGTTCAATTTGTGTATACCCCACCTTATATGAAATACTTATAAACATAGGTTCTAGTCAATATATTATTTCCACTACCCTCTTTCGGAGCACAGAGATTCCGACATAGTCGTTGGTTCAGTCCTTACGGCTAGAGACTCTTACGGGAGAAGATTTGACAATTACGCACTAGTTCCAACAGTGTGAGCTTACTCTAGGAGGCGAGAACTCCGGCTGGAATCTTCTAGTAGCATCGTTGAGGCCATACGCCGACATCTTGGGTATGGAATGGTTATCTACATTCTATTCACCGATAGACAGTTTTAGGCGTAAAGTGTGGTGTGTCTGCACGGATGGGACCAGTTTTACCTTCACCGACAAGAAAGAGAATTTTTTTTGCTGGATGGACTTACCTGAAGGAGGGAGCAACAGATTACACATCAGTTGGACAGCCTTACCCTGGGAGGGGTTGAAGTGGATATTCCAATTTATCATGAAGTGGTGGACTAGTACACAGTTGTTTTCCCTAATTATATCCTAGGAAAACCTCCTCACAGAGATGTGGACTTTTACATTGACTTGTACCCCAGGATGACACCATTATCAACATAAGAATATCGGATGGCTCTCAGAGTGCTTTTTGAGCTGGGGTTACAATTAAAGGACTTATAGGGGAAGGGATTCATCTGGAGTAGTGTTTCTCCATAGGCCGCCCCGATTTTGTTTGCCAAAAAGGCTGATGGGAGCATGAGGCTTTGTGTTGAATATCGGTGCCTGAACAAGGTGACTGTGAAGAACAATTACCAACTCCCGATTATTGATGACCTATTTGATCACCCGAAGATCGCACAGTGGTTCTCAATGATATACCTTAGATCAGGATATCACCAACTCATAGTGCGAGACGAAGATGTGCAGAAGACAGATTTCAGATGTCGCTGCGACCACTACTAGTTCTTGGTTATGCCATTCTGCATAACCAATGCTACTGTAGTGTTCATGGGACTCATGGATATGATCCTTCAGCCATACCTTGATCGCTTTGTAATATAATAAATCGATGACATTCTGATATACTCGACTACTAAGGAGGAGCATGGATATCATTTGAAGGTAGTACTGAACACACTCTGAGAGAACCATCATTATGGTAAGCTCACGAAGTTATAGTTCTAGATCAAGGAGGTTCACTTTCTGGGACATGACATATCAGACGCTGGAGCTCTAATGGATCCCGCGAGGATTGAGATGGTACTTTCTTGGGAACAACCCTGGAGTTTGACGGGGGTATGGAGTTTCTTAGTTTTGGATGGATACAACATGAGGTTTGTGCTAGATATTTCTAGAGCTTCAAAACCACTATCATAATTGAAGAACACGGGGAAACCTTTGGTGTGGTCAGAGACATTTCAGTGGAGTTTTTAGGAGTTGAGGCTGAGGCTGACTAGTGCACCCATCTTGAGTCTACCGAAGGATGGCGTAGGGTACGTAGTCTACTGCGACGCATTAGGGACCAGGCTCTAATTTGTCCTCATACAGGACTGATCAGTGATCTCATATGGTTTTTGATAGCTGAGACATCATGAGTAGAAATACGCTACACATGACCTAGAGTTAGCAGCAATGGTCTTCGCCATGAAGATGTGGCAACACTATCTGATGGGCGAGTGTTTTAGCGTGTAATCTGATCACAAGAGTCTCATGTATATCTTCTCTCAGTAATAATTTAACATGAGATAGAGACTTTGTCTTGAGTTACTCCAAGATTATGACTTTGAGATAATATATTCTCCTGGGAAAGGGAACATTGTTGTAGATGCACTTAGTAAGAGATCTGGTATACACCTACTAGGAGAGGACACATAGTAGCTTGCTACATTGAACATATCCTTTGTGGATTAATATGGAGGATTTTTCCATCAGTCTCTTACAGTCACTCACCCAATTCTTTAGCGAGTCAGGGAGGTGTAGTAGGGGGACATTGACTGCGAGATGCGACATGCTTAGATTTCCATAGGACAGGAACTTGATGGATTTTTTGATGGTGGGGAGCACGCCATCCACTATAGAGGACATACCATGGTACCAGAGTCACTTCAAGAGAAAGTGTTGAGGGATTTCCACACATCCACTCTATAATTACATCTAGGAGTAGAGAAGACGTACCATGACCTCCGATGATAGCACTGGTGGTCAGGAATGAAGAAAGAAGTAACAGAGCATGTTTCTTGATGCCTCACTTGTCACCAATTGAAGGTGGAGTATCCAGGACCAACAGTCTTGGTCCATCCATTAGGGGTCCCAGAGTGGAAGTGGGATGAGATATCAATTGACTTTGTGATAGGACTTCCATATACATCCTATGGTCATGACTCATTTTGGTTTATTGTAGACTGACTCACCATGCCAGCACATATCCTACAGATCAAAGAGCAGTAATCAGTAGAGGGAACGAGAAGCCTCTATCTGAAGGAGATTGTGTGGATACATGGAGTACCATTAATGATTGTCTTCAATCATGATGCACATTTTACTTCCTTGATATGTAATGGGTTTCATGAGGCATTCGGGACACAACTTCATTTTAGCACTGCCTTACATCCTCACATAGATGGCCAGATTGAGCAGACCATTCTGACCCTCGAGTACATTTTGTGTGCATGTGTCCTCGACATTAGTCGCTCCTAGGAGGATCACTTACCTTTGGAAGAGTTTTTACACAAAAATATCTATCACTACAACATTGGGATGGCACCTTTTGAGGTGTTTTATGTGAATCCTTGAATATGACCTTTGTGCTGGACTGACCTAGGGGAGTCAGCACTAGTGGGATCAGAGATGGTACGGGATACCACATAGAAGGTGAAAATCATCTAGAAGTGGATGAAGACTACACAGAGTAGGAAAAATTCAAATGCTGACAGGATACGGAGACCTCTAGGGTCTGAGGATGTTGACCACATCTTTCTACGGGTCTCACCCTGATGAGGTATTCAGAGATTTGGCCAAGACAACATGTTATCTTCGAGATTCATCGATCCTTTTCAGGTCCTCAGTAGAGATGGCGAGGTGGATTACAGCTTACCTCTTCCAACTCATTTGCACCAGGTACATGATGTCTTCCTCATGTACCAGAATAAGAGATACGTGCATGACCCTTCTCACATCATCGACCGTGGTGAGCTGGATGTCAATGATGGGGCGATCTTTACGGAGGATCTAGTTCAGATTGAGGATCGACAGGAGAAGGTCCTATGTGTACCGTCGATACCTTGGGTTCATATTCGCTGGCATCAAGGGAACCTCATGTAGAGAACATAGGATTGTGAGTCTTAGATACGTGCTCAATACCCCATATTATTTCCCTTAGTTTGAGTTGTTTAT
Organism: Viscum album; assembly: GCA_963277665.1. Taxonomy (NCBI): domain Eukaryota; kingdom Viridiplantae; phylum Streptophyta; class Magnoliopsida; order Santalales; family Viscaceae; genus Viscum; species Viscum album. Next base: position 48,173,914 of record OY728162.1, read on the forward strand.
TTCCAAAACCTAAAGCCCTAAGGTGGGGAGAATGTAAAGACCCAGATATATGGTGTAATTCTATTTCATATTTGAGAATTTTACGAGTCTAAGAAAATTGATGACTTGTGATTATGATTCCTAGATTGCGAAGAATGAATATCTGAACTTTATTTTGGGTACGTTCAGTAAACATGCGAGTGGGTTTTTTTAAATTATGAACGGGTGCTCGGAATTGAAATTTGAGGACACCGTTGAACTCGCAGTGTCGATAATCTCTTAAAGAGACATTCATATCAACGATAGTTGGTTGAGGGTGGAAGTTTGTTTTTGGCTTTTTTGTGGGGTTATTAAAATAAAATAAAGACACATTTTATTTTATTTTGTTGTAACCACCCACTTGTGGAAGTTCGGAAGTGGGGACCACCAGAACATAACCTTCCAAGAGAGGTTATGGTAGTGGAAACCACCCGTTCCTAACCTCCCATGAGGGGATATGGTGGTGGGGACCACCTGATGCCTAATATTCTTCACTCACTCATTAATGTGGATAATACTTTTGAACATCCTGCACATTAATTGTTTCAACCCTCCTCCACATTAAATTAATCCAACACACCACTTTAATTATGCCAACACTCCACCTTTAATTAATTAAACCATCTCAATTAATTAAATGACTACATTTTATTCTATCCAAATGAATATAATAGATCACATAATCTATTATTTTGGGGCTACCATTTCATTTTTGTGGAATTGGGGAGAGGAGGAGCGTTGAGCGAAAAGCACTCTAATGAAGAACTTCTTCTTCGAACGAAGAACACCAACAAAGAACTTCTTCTGCGAACGAAGAACACCAACGAAGAACTTCTTCTCCAAATGAAGAACGCCGACCTCAACTTCAACCTTATTCCTTGATAAATACTCCATTGGTGGACATCTTCAACAAGGATGAATCACCTCCATCAAACAACGTTAATCTGACGAACGAACTCGGGATTAAAGGGGTGTGACAGGCACGACGAATGTCGACAACTTCAACTTCTCTCTTCGTCGTCATCAATAAAACAAGGTAGGGGTTTATTTCTTATGATTAACATTTACCATTCACACCCATTATATTTTATTGTGGGATGGGAATAATCATTGCTGGAGGATATGATTTGATGTTGAATGTTCATGTTCTTGATGAGCCACTTGGTACCACTCTAATGCGGAGGGTGTGGGAAAAAACATGGACTGACCCCTCCATCATTTAGTTGATTGTTGAACCCTTATTTATGGAAGAATATGACCTTGATAATGACAACTAGAGGGATAATTTGGACACCGAGGAGGCTTGAGAACCACGACCAACAACACCGCCGGCCGCGACGAAGGTGCTGGTGCAACAGCACCGCCCTGCAGACACTACTGTCGCCCCATAGCCTCGGTGCCGACCCCTACCACCGCCACTATCTATAGAAACACACTACCCCACGGCCGGACCGCCTCCCCACGGCTGGACTGCCACCCCGTAGCCATACCACCACCTCACGGCTCCGGCCTCCTGGCCGAGCGGCCCCGTCCACGCCGCCCTGCGGCCGAGCGCCGTCCGCGGCCGAACCCCCGCGGCCCCTAACGGCCTGTCGGACCACCCATTCGGCCCGACCACCCAGTCGATATGGGATGCAAGGAGGGCTGGGCCTGACATAGTAGGTCAATCCGGGGGACCCGAACCTAGTCGGCCTATGCCGGGTTGGGATAGGTCGGTCCGACTTGTTCAGACTGGACCCTGGCCCACTAGGCCACATTTACTTTATTTTGGCCATGACTCTGGCACCAAACGTCAGTTTGATGAAATTTCAGTAGTGTTTGGAACCATGGATAATGATCATCCCTTTGAGTGACACACCACTAAGATTTGGATTGAGAAGGGATACTGTTAGGTTAGATCAAGCATGAATCCAATTGGGCCCCTGTGACTAAAAGGCTAATAACTCATAGGTGGGGTGTCCGATTGATGCACCGTATGTTGTGTTGAACCCCTATGATGTGCTGGGACTTTGGGATACTTATCTGTGGTAAATAGTGGCAGTTGGACTATCTTCCATTTTCTTGTGGAACAGATCCTCCTGGAGACAAGTGATAATTTTGTGGGGACCTAGTAGCTGGCTGAGACTTGATGAATGTTGTTCATTTCAACTCGGAGTGACTCGAGTGGCCTAGTGGGGAGTGCCTTGGTGATGTAGAAGACCTGCAGTGGGGAGCACCTTGGTGACACTGCAGACCCATGGTACATGAAAATATGAGTACCTCAGTAGGCGATGAGGGGGAGCACCTCTATGTGATGCAGCAAATCCACAGTGGAGAGCATCTTGGTGACGCGGCAGACCCATGATACTCGACATGAAGAGAACTTTAGTAGTCCAAGGTTAGTGGGAAACACCTTTGTGTGACGCGGCATTCCCACTGTAATTGATATAGGAGGAGTTATCTAGTATCTGAGGCTTTGTAATGTTACTTATTACTTCACCTAGAATAAATCCTGGTGTGAGCTGAGTCAGTACCTCGGTGATTTCATCATGATTGAGAAGGATTACATGATAACATAGGTATATATGGTCATATACCTAAGTAAAGTTATCTTCCGATTTCATATTTTTTGATTCATACTTGATTGAGTTTGTGATACCTTGAGGGTCACATGGTCCCTAATGAATATCATTATACTCACCATTGCAATGGATATACCCTCACATTGTTGTGTTGGATGCAGACGACAGACAACGCTGACCGAGGCTGAGAGTACCAGGACTGTACGGTACCCAAAGGTTTACCATAAGGCATGTTAGTATATAGAGCATACAAAAGAAATTGGAGTGCTGAGAAGGCTAATTGTACTTACCCATCAGGTAAGAACATCAGAGGATGACCCAATACCTGTTTTTCAATTTTCGTCCGTTGTGCATGTACTTTAATTTTCTGGTACCTTTAATGTTGGGCTTGTATTCTTGCCCCTTTTTACCTTTCAATACACTTTTTATATAGTATACTTGTGTTGGTATCTTACTGTGTACATGGTTGTGAGTGTTTATAGGTTATAAATTCAATTCTTTCCAAGTTTTGGGAATTACGCCTTTGGTGCAAGTCGCTGACCCCTGGCCTATGTAAGGCATGCTTGGGGTAGTCACGAAATGGACGTCGGGGGATGGTACGTGACAGTAATAACCAATAAAATGACCTTATAATGTAATGAAATACGAATAAAATAAACTCATAGTGGATTGTGAAATGGTCATGTAGATATAATTTCAATCAGAGATATCCTTTTCTCAGGATGACTGAAAACACACTTTTAGTGTCACAGACAACAAAATGTGTGTTAAAAAGTAAAAACCATAGAAAAAAACATTAAATGATATGAAATCATAGGAAAATGATATTATTATTATTAGTGATATGTTAGAGTAGATTAAATTTCGATTGATTGTGTGGTCTACCAAGAACGACCGAATATGCAGCTTTTAAAGGGTCAAAGCCCTATAAAGGCACACAGGGGGTCAAATCCAACCAAATGACCTATGAATGTCATTAAAAAAAAGGTGCATCTGGGGGGTCAAAACAAAACAAAAGAATTCCAAATGTGGTGAAATTTATAGACAACAACTGTAGTTTTAATTGAAAATGATTCTAGTAGATGGAATTAAAATCAGATATATTTTTTCCCAGGATGATCAGAATTGATATTTTACTGTGACAATACACCAAAATGCACATTTATCAGAAAAATCGAAAGGAAATGACCTCAAAAAAACCTAAAATCATAGGAATAGTGACTTATAGTTATTCATGATGTGTACGAGTTGAAGAAATGTCAATAGGATGTGTGGTCTTCCTAGGACTACAAAATATGAGGTCTTTAAAGGATCGAATCCCTTTAAAAGCACATGGGGGGGTGTTGAACGGAAATACCACCGAATGTAGTGATATCAGACTACAAAAACCATAGATTGAATGGTAAGATAGTATATAAATAGATACAACAATTGAATATGTCTTTTGTATGGGATGATGGAAATCACATTTTTAGTGTCTTAAAACACCAAAACATGTGTTTAATAGTCAGATATATAGAAAAATACCTCATAATAAATTTAAATGATATAAAAATGTCTTATTATTATTATTATAAATGAGTATGAGTATACGATACATCAATGAAATTTGATGCTTGCATAGAACTATCGAAAATGCTGTTTTTTAAAGGTTTTACACCCTTTAAAAAATGTGTCTGGGGGTAAAAACCAACCAAACATCCTCTGAATTTATGTAAATTGGTTGAATGAAATCGTAGAGTTAATTGTGAAATGCTTGAGTAGAAATAACATGAATCAGATATTTTTTTTGAGGTGTCCATAAACACATTCTTAGTTCCATAAAACACCCAAACATACATTTAACGGTCAATTTAGAGTAAAAAACATCAAAAGGATGTGAAAAAATTGTAAGATCGTCTTATTATAATTCATGTTGTGTATGAATATATGGAATGTCAATTGGATGTGCGGTCTACTCGAATGGAAAAAAATGTGGTTTTTAATGGTTGAACGCCCTTTAAGACAACATGGGAAGTCAAAACCAACCGAACAACCACTTAATGTGATGAAATCAAACTACAAAATCCATAACGTAAATTTTGAAATCGTTGAGTAGACTGTACATCACTTGGAGTTTTCTTTTGTCCAAGATGACTTAAAACACACCTATATTTTTACAAAACACCAAAACACACGTGTAAAGATCATATATATAGAAAAAACCATAGAATCACTTGAAATCATATAAAACCCAGCCTATTATTATTAGAGATTTGATTGCACAGGCTAAACTTCAAAGAGATGTGTGTTCTTCCTGAAACTACTAAATATGTCTTTTTAAATAACTGATGACCTTTTAAAAGGTGCGTCTGTGGCTTAAAATCACCCAAACAATCTCCGAATGTGGTCAAATGGGACTAAAAACCATATAGTGAATTGTAGAAGGGTAAATTAGAATAACATCAATCCAGGATTTTTTTTCCCATAATGATCAAAAATACACATTTAGTGTACTAAAACACATAAACATGCATTTAACTGTCAACTAAATATCAAACAACCTTTGAATGACCTAAATAAGTATGTTGTTTATCCTATTGTTATTCTAGTTGTGTATGAGAATAAAACCATCAATTATATATGAAGTATGCCAAAAATGAGAGAATATGTGGGTTTTAAAGGTTTGACCCCATTTAAAAGAACTTGAGGGGTACAATCCAACCGAACAAGTGTCGAATGCAGTGAAATCGGAATAAAACAAATGTATAAGGAATTGTGAAATTGATAAGCTAACGGTACATCTTTCAATGATTTTTTTCTGAGAAGATGAAAAATGCACTATTTGTGTCTTAATACACCAAAAAATGCGTTTAATGGTTAGATATATAGAAAATGGCCTCAGAATGACTTTAAATCATAGGAAAACCATAATAATAATAATAATATTATTATTATTATTTTATGAGTAGAGGATATGTAAATCGGGTGTGTGATCTTCCCAGAACATCCAAATATGTGATTATTAAAGGTTTGGTGCCCTTTAAAAAGGTGTATCATGGGCCAAAACCAACCACATGACCTCAAAATTAATATAAATGAAAATAAAATAACCATATAGTTAATTTTGAAATTCTAGATCCAAAAGAAAGTCAATTGGAGATGAGATTTTTTTAATTGAACTATTTTATTTCTTTTCAAATATCAGTCATGATATTTGTTCTGTACTAATTATTTTATTAAATTCATTCATGCTGATTTATTCAATGATGAGATTGGATCTTGGAAGATGATGAGGAAATGAGATATATGTGGCTTTGGTTTTAGGTATTCTGAATATATTTTTGGTATTTTTGAAATATGGCTGTTTTTTTAATGTTGCTGTGATTTTAAAAAAAAAATACCTAAAGTGGATTCCATATGGAGGTCGCTATAGGACTTCCCTATCTGGCCTCGAGTGATCACCATATGGAAATCACTATGCCCAAACTCAGTTTAGTCTGCAGATTCCACCATTTGGTTGTCACTATAGGTAATCCTTATCTTATCAATAGTTTTGAACAAATAGAGGATTCTATAGACAACAATGAGCCCAAAGTGTTTGATGTTTGGTGGAGTCTAGGTGACCATTTTAGGCCATTAGAAACGAATTTTGGTTGTTGATAAAGTCATTTTTCTACTAGTAATAAAATGATAAAAGGAATGATAAAAGACACTAAAAACCCTAGTCCAGGGCCCCATATTGTTCTCATCTCCATGCTCCGACCCATACAGGATCAATTAATCAATGTAGGGCCCCTTTACCTTATCCAAATCTGTATACATAAAATCATCCAATGTACTAAATATCAGCATGAATAGGGTGTGAGTATAACCCAATGGGCCACCATCGATTTTGTCTAATCAAATTCTGTCTGATTATATAGTATATGAAATAATGTGATAACAGGGGGTTGTTGGCCGAGCTGGGTGAAGTTAAAAAAATTAATATGGTTTTTTTATTATTAGCTTCACTATTATAAATAAATTATAAATTTTAAAAAAATTGAAGCATTGTTGAGTCCACGTTAAAAAATTTCAACCTAGGAAAAAGATATAAATTTCAAAAAATAATTTAACTATTTTTTTAGAAATGTTAGTAAATTAAACCAAAATTTTTGACATTTCTAAAAACAATGATAAATGAGGTGTCTCTAAATAGTGATGACCATAGACATCGCTAATTTAGAGAAATTTTTATTCTGACCTTTCTAAAAAGACATTGTTAAATTAGGTGTTTGTAAATGACAATATTAAGAGGAATAACTAATTTAGAAACATTAATAAACACCGCTAATTGATGATGGTTATAAAATTTTCTATGTTTATACCAGCTATAAACATCACAAAAATAGTGGCACCTCATTTAGAGACATTTTTATTAAATGTTGATAAATGAATTAGCAAGGTTTCAAAACATTGATAATGAATTCAAAACAATTCTAATTTGAATTTTTTGTAGTATACTAATTAAAAAAATTAATAAATCCCATAAAATAAAAAATCCAACTATCAAGATTTAGGATGACACCAAGGGATAAAAAAACTCACTTCAACACAATGTCTGATATCTATAGGCTTGTCATTGAACCAAGATAACCAATGCCATAACCATACTAGGGTATAGACCCAAAATAAAAACTATAGAACCATGCATAGCCCTTTATGTATTACAGTATATATAGGAGAAATCCCTATATATAAAAATTTCAACATAATCGAGTGCATTACCTATATATAATATGTTCAAAGTAACCTAGAATAATGCATATATAAACATTTGGACAAAAAAAGAGACCGAACAGTATACAGAAATTTTTTATCACAACATAGATAAGGCCCTATATATAATAATTTCATAATAACTAAGACCAATCTCTATATAGAATCATTTCAGCGGTACTGAGAAGTTTCATACATAACATTTCTTCACATGCACAATAAATAAACATTTCAGTACCAGAAAAATTATTCATTGTTGTAGAAAAAATGACTAATCATTTTTATAATTTTCCAATATATTTTCAAGTTCCAAATAACACATTTACTGTAACACCCTAAGATTTTATGAAAAATATTATTTTTAATTTCATTAATGTCTTGTGTTATACACTACACCAAAAGGAGCTTTCACAACACACATCTCTGGCCTAGCTTGAATTACACGCAATCGCGACCTTCCACAATAGCGTGTGCTGTACGCAACACCAAGTTTCGCTAAACAACAATATGCTATTAAGATATTATTAAAACTAGCCGTTATAAATAGTAATAACCACTTTTAGAAATTTTGTAAATTTTATTTTTCAAAATGGACTTCATTTATGGATTCAGAGTATCGAATTTAGTCTAAGGTGAAATTTTGGTACTATTCGGATAACTTTCATATTCTGATGAATAGTGAAAATTACTAAATTTTATTTAAAAACAATTTTTTTAATCGAAATAATTAATAGTGATAAATTATTAATTAGAGTGGTTTTAAAGTATATTTAGAATATATTTTTACAATTTAATACAATGTTGTTCATTGGATGTAATTTCACATTTAAACCAGTTATAAACAAATGTCAATCTTTTAATAGTTATTATCTCTTAAAAACACGCTATTTGTTGTGACAGCGGAAATTAATTATAAAATTAATTAATGAAACTTATATGTTGGGAATTTTGTAAAATATAAATCATTTTTGAATTCGGAATATCAATTATAGATTAGGGTGAAATTTTGGCATTTTTCTGAAAAACTTCAATTTTTGATGAATAGTGAAACCACTAAGTGGTAGGTTAAAAACTGAATTTTGCATAAAACATAATTTTACCGCGTCTGTGAATGGAATTTCGAAAATCCGAGAGACACAGTTGATATCAGTAAGTAAAATGTGGTGCAATGAGATAAAAATAATTTTTTGGTGAATAGTAACTTTTTACTTTTTTTACCGAGTCTAATAGTAAATAGGGTAACTAAGGGTAATTATGATATTACTATTAACCAAACACATGTCCTAATTCTATTGGATACATGTAATTCGACCAAAAACAACCTTATGAATATAATATGACCATTTAGGTCCACTTGGATTAGATTATGACATTTAATATTATTTTATTTAATGAATAGTAAAAATAGTTAAAATCAATGTTTAATAAGTAAATCATTTTTAATATGGGGTTATACATAAGATAAATTCGACTATAAATATTCATTAGAAATATAAAAAGATTTCCTATATAATGGTATTTTATTTTTAATTTTTAGACATTAAATAATTTAATTTATTTATGACACAATGATGATGCAGTAATTATCTTATTAATGAAATATTGACATAATTGATGTTATAAACACAAAAATAAATGTAATTTGAGACTTTTTATGAATTCCACTAATTTTATAGGTTACTATGATATATTAGTGTTGATTTTAATCAACTTGGTTCGAACATATAATTCTGTTATGACTTTCACAAAAATCATATATCAAATAGTGTCAAAATTGACACAAAATAGTTTTTAAATCAAATATTATATTATTAATTGTTATTTTATTCCTAAAAATCTAAGGATCGGCCAAATGACTTAGATAAGGATATATATATTTATAATATACAATTTGGGGTTCGTTTGGCATGTTATAGTAAGTGTATTAACCATATAGTGTAAGAAAACAAAAAGACACGGTAAAAGATAAATTATTTAACTTAGAGTTAAATCTAATTGATAAGGTTAAAATAATAACCTAAACTTGTCTAAATCCTATTGGTTGATAGGATTTCGACCCATCCCAACATTAGATTCTAAATAAGACCCTTTGAAACCATTATAAACCGATTTTTACTTTAATATAAAATAATATTTTGAGATATTCCTAAGGTGCCCCTCTCCTCCCTTATAAAAGGACACCTCCTCCCCCTCCTCCTCACACCAATTTGAGCACTCAAGCTAGGCCAACCCCTGCCAAAATCCATTCTCCACTTCCCTAGAATAATCCTACAGGTCCTGGTCTTCTTAAAAGACCAATCTTAGTTCCTTAAATGGAGGATTCAAAGAGGCGTTTCAAAGAAGAGGTAATATCCATTACCGATCTTTTCAATTTCTTTCTTCTTCAACTTCTTCTTCTTTAGTTGTATCATGATAAAGTAATAACATCAGTATTAATTACATACTGATATGTTATTATAAATATGAAACAACCCTAATTCACCTTCTATCCATCCTACGTAAAAATGAAATCACCGCGTGTGCGTACGTACGGAATACCGTCTCCACGCCGTGGTGTAATCTATTTTCCACCACCACATTAATAGGATGGGTATAATGGTGTAATGAGTAACTATATATGATTATTATAAATTGATATTGATACTGAAATATTCTACATACACTTCAACACAATTCCACGACCATGGGAACGATATCATCGCTCGTGTGTACGTACGAACTACCGTCTCCACAACGCGATGAGATTCATTCTCAATGATTAACCATTCATGAATGATTATAAAGTATATATAATAAGTACTAATGAAATATATGAAATAATAATGATACTGGATTTATGTAAATTTATATTTATGTCATCTACTTAATTCCATTCACTTCAATATGGAAACGAAAACAACGTTCATGCGTACGTACGGACTACCGTCTCCATGAACGGTGTATTTCATTCCATTTATCGATATTATATATATATATATATTCTGAATATATATTATATATAAATCATGTTTTACATTCTGGATATAAGTAATCATGATCCAAGTAATCATATTAATAATTACAAGTTAAAAACACGAACGACAAATGAGACGATTTTACCCAAAACGCTACTTTAACATTAATTAAAAACAGAACGGGTAATATAAAGTAATAAGTGGACCATATATGATATAATAACAATTAATATGATTCTTTAATAAGTCAATAACATTATTTAAATCATTATACAGGAGGTTCGGACACGTACAAATCAAGTCGGACCTTAGTTAAGGGATAATTGTGCAAATCTCATTTTTATCTGAGATTGCTTATTCGTAAGTATTTACTGGGGTTATTTATATCATCCATGTACATGTTTTATAAAAGTGTATTCATATATGTTTAAAGTCCTTTTTTCCCATTTTGATTTTTACCCCATGGTATGGAAGGAATATTTCTTTTATTTACCCTAAAAGGTACTTTTTGACTTTTCCGACAAAAGTACGAGAAGAATGTTTTTTTTAACTTATACGGCATGAATGGATTTTTAAAACATTATTTCTAAGAAGAATACTTTAAAAGTTTTCAAGTTTATTATTAATAAACTTCTTTTAGTTTAAAATTGTATGACATGTTACGAAAGGAAAAGTGTTTTTATGAATTCCTTTATCTTATATGAATTGTTTTATGATGTCACGATGTTTAAGATTCCCATTTTTATTACATGGGTTATGAAATGATGTATGTTTTAAGATTTTGTGGCACACATAAGAATGGTATCATTATGAGATGGGTGGGACCTGTATCTCCCTCCAATACATTGTGTAAATATTTCATATCTCATGAGATAGACATGGCTGGAATGGTAGGTTATACCGGTTCAGTGAAACAGGACTGAAACGAGGGTGAATCGATTCAGAAAGGGAATTTTTCCACTAAGATAGTCTTGGCAATGAGTCCTGACTAACAAGAAATGATTCTATATGATTATGTGTGTATGCCACAAAGTTTCATGTTTTATGTTTTGCTAATTGGGATTTCATTTCACTATTAGGATTTAGCCCATGTTATATTTTTTGCAGGTTAAGATTTCCAAAAGTTATGTTCTTTTGAATATGATGTAATTTATTTTTCTTTTGTTTACCCTTATTGAGCATTTGAGCTCACCCATTTATGTTTTCTTTCCCCCAGGATATAAAAAAAGGTTTTAGGTAAAAAAAGGGAAGATCTTTATGGGAGATATTGAATATCTTTCACCAAGATTAGAAGATTACGTTCCGAGTTTCCAAAGACACTAAAATATTACGATACTTTTGTGTGTGTTTTTGTTATGTACTAAGTATTCTGCAAAAGTAATGTAATGTCCATGTACGATAAGCTTCGGGTCTCTACAGTTGGTATCAGAGGAAAGGTTTCGTCAACCTTTGAAAACTAGGATGCGAAAACGTTAGTGAGATCCCTAGAGATATTTCTAAGGTATGTCAAGGGATGTCCCTAAGGTTAAGTATACGTATAGTTTATAGTAATAGAATTACACTAACGATCATAGAATTAATCCTAAGATGTTAGATATTGAAGGTACTCCCCCTTTATTATGTTGTTTTCCCCTAGCATGATTTTTGCCTCTCACGCTATTCTTTTTGGGTTTCAGAAAATGGCTGGAAACAAGATGATTCACGATAATGGAGAATATGATGGACAATGGAATGATATTCTTCAGAATGAAATGGGATTTGGAAGTCCAAACATCATTATTATGCCGAATTAGCAATCTCATAATATGATCAATAAAGTAAAATTTGGTAAGTTTCTGGACTCGGCTAATAAGAGAAAGATGGAGTTTCATGAGGATCATAGAGGAAAGAAAGTTCAATTTCCCCTATGTAAATCATGTGGGAAGAGGCATCAAGGAGAATGTTTCAAAGGAACTGGAAGATGCTTTGGGTGTGGAAAAGAAGGACACAATGCAAGTAAGCACAAAGGAAAAGGTTCAGTTAACACCATGGATGAGGATAATGGTATTGCTACGACATCAACAATGGTTAAATGTTTTAAATGTGGAATGTACGAGCATTATGCAAACCAATGCCCTAAGGGAAAGTCTCATGAAGAGAATCAGTATGGTCGTATGGGACGTATTTATGTTGATGATGATGAAGAGACTACAAATGATATGTGAGATGAAAGAATTGTTGAAGCTCGGTCAATGGTTTAAGAATGTAGTGGAATTATTACATGTTTATCATGTGTAAGGTTGTATAAGAAATCTCATGGTACTATGGAATAAAGAGACATCTAAGGATTTTTACACTGTTGTCTTTCCTTGAGTTATGAAAGTGTATGATTAATGGTACCACTATCCATGAAAGGTTATTCAGATATTTTTGGAATTTAGATGATATGCGCATAATGAAGGGATAAGGAGAAAATTAAATGTTTAACAGTATTCATGAGCTCATGATTGATATAAGGACTAAGTGATATCATGGTTTGAGTATATAGAATTTTGACGATTTTGGTATGTGGAAAGAGTTAACTTTTGACAGCATTCATGTTTTCACTATGCTTTAATTGGTATTCATTTTTCAAGAGAATACATGATTAAGGTATTCACATGATTGGAATGTGACCAACAAGACATATCTTCTGATATATGGGGATCAACGATGGTATTAAATATCTGGTAATTGTTTTCACTATATTATGAGAGTGGACTGCAGTATTATGGATAAGCCTAAATATTGGAATGGATTATGTTGGACATAAGATAGTATTGTTTAAGGATAGAAGTTTTTCGATATTATTGATGGGATGTTATAGTAATATAGTTTTAGAAAAAGGACAACCTGCAGGACGGGCGACAGCCCATCGCGTCGGACAAGGCCGTGGGAATCGAACCCACAACCGAAGTGGACTGGCCTTTATCGCCTACCACTGGCCTACAGGAAGTCCCTGTTTAGTAGAAACTAGATTTATTTTATTAAGCGGTATGATATATGAAGTATAAGTCTATTTTAGGAACCATATATGATTAATCTCACCATAGAATAACTTATGTATATTTAATAACTTTTGCTAACCTTTTGTTTGAGAAAGATTGAATGACCTGTCATTCTATCACATGATATGCTAACACTTCACGAATAACAAATTCAACTTCATTTATTTAAGAGATGAAGTGGAAATTGTTCAAGACACAAACAACAGTGAGATTGTACCAAAATAAAGTAAGTATTTATTCTAATTCAAATTCTTCAACTTTAGGGAAACGATCTTGAAAACCAAAAATGTTGTCCTAGTGCTATTATATCTGATTAATCATATGGTACCGTAGATCATCACAAATTTATGGATTTGTGATTGTTGTCTTTTCCATAGCCATGTTCTCTACCACTCTCCATCAGAACATGATGGTTAGATTTTTCATCCATATCCATATTTTCACCTAAGTGGAAACCCAATGATTAGTTTATTTGGATAACCGTTACATTTCATTCTTTTGTTTTTAAAGATTGGTTTTGGTATTCCATTTTTCGATGTGGGTTTCTATTAAAGAAACATTCGAGTAGTAAACCATTTATAACCCCGACGAATTTCGAGGGATAAATTCATTTTAAGGGGGGTAGAATGTAACACCCCGAGATTTTATGAAAAATATTATTTTTAATTTCATTAATGTCATGTGTTATAGGCTACAACAAAAGGATATTTCACAACACACATCTCTGACCTGGCTTGAATTACACGCAATCGCGACCTTCCACGATAGCGTGTGTTGTACGCAACACCATGTTTCACTAATCAACGATATGCTATTAATATATTATTAAAACTAGCTGTTATGAATAGTAATAACCACTTTTTGAAATTTTGTAAATTTTATTTTTCAAAATGGACTTCATTTATGGATTCGGAGTATCGAATTTAGTCTAAGGTGAAATTTTGGTACTTTTCGGATAACTTTCATATTCTGATGAATAGTGAAAATTACTAAAATTTAATTAAAAACAATTTTTTTAATCGAAATAATTAATAGTGATAAATTATTAATTTGAGTGGTTTTAAAGTATATTTAGAATATATTTTTACAATTTAATACAATGTTGGTCATTGGATGTAATTTCACATTTAAACCAGATATAAACAAGTGTCAATCTTTTGATAGTTATTATCTCTTAAAAACACTCTATTTGTTGTGACAGCGGAAATTAATTATAAAATTAATTAATGCAACATATATTTTAGGAATTTTGTAAAATATAAGTTAATTTTGAATTCGTATTATCAATTATATCTTAGGGTGAAATTTTGGCATTTTTCTGAAAAACTTCAATTTTTTATGAATAGTGAAACCAATAAGTGGTAGGTTAACAACTAAATTTTGCATAAAACTTAATTTTACCGCTTCTGTGAATGAAATTTCGAAAATCCAACAGACACGGTTGATATCAGTAAGTAAAATGTGGTTCAATGAGATAAAAATAATTTTTTGGTGAATAATAACTTTTTACTTTTTTTACCGCGGTTAATAGTAAATAGGGTAACTACGGGTAATTATGATATTACTATTACCATAACACATGTCCTAATTCTATTGGATAAGTTTAATTCGACCAAAAACAACCTTATGAATATAATATGACCATTTAGGTCCACTTGGATTAGATTATGACATTTAATATTATTTTATTTAATGAATAGTTAAAATAGTTAAAATCAAAGTTTAATAAGTAAATAATTTTTAATATGGGGTTATACATAAGATAAATTGGACTATAAATATTCATTAGAAATATAAAACTATTTACTATATAATTGTATTTTATTTGTAATTTTTAGACATTAAATAGATTAATTTATTTATGACACAATGATGATGCAGTAATTATCTTATTAATGAAATATTGACATAATTGATGTTATAAACACCAAAATAAATGTAATTTGAGACTTTTTATGAATTAAACTAATTTCCTAGGTTACTATTATATATTTTTGTTGATTTAATAAACTTGGTTGGAACATATAATTCTGTTATGACTTTTACAAAAATCATATATCAAATAGTGTCAAAATCGACACAAAATAGTTTTTAAATCAAATATTATATTATTAATTGTTATTTTATTCCTAAAAATATAAGTTTCTTCCAAATGACTTAGATAAGGATATATATATTTATAATAAACAATTTGGGGTTCTTTTGGCATGTTATTGTAAGTGTATTAACCATATATTGTAAGAAAACAAAAAAACACGGTAAAAGTTAAATTATTTAACTTAGAGTTAAATCTAATTGATAAGGTTAAAATAATAACCTAAACATGTCTAAATACTATTGTTTGATAGGATTTCGACCCATCCCCACATTAGATTCGAAATAATACCCTTTGGAACCATTATAAACCGATTTTGACTTTAATATAAAATAATATTTTGAGATATTCCTAAGGTGCCAATTTCCTCCCTTATAAAATAACACCTCCTCCCCCTCCTCCTCACACCAATTTGAGCACTCAAGCTCGTCCAAACCCTGAAAAAATCCCTTCTCCACTTCCCTAGAATAATCCTAGAGGTCCTGGTCTTCTTCAAAGACCAATCATAGTTCCCTAAGTAGAGGATTCAAAGAGGCGTTTCAAAGAAGAGGTAATATCCATTACCGATCTTTTCAATTTCTTTCTTCTTCAACTTCTTCTTCTTTAGTTGTTTCATGACAAAGTAATGACATCAGTATTAATTACATACTTATATGTTATTATAAATATTAAACAACCCTAATTCACCTTCTATCCATCCTACGGAAAAATGAAATCATCGCGCGTGCGTACGTACGGAATACCGTCTCCACGCCGTGGTGTAATCTATTTTCCACCACCACCTTAATAGGATGGGTATAATGGTGTAATGAGTAACTATATATGATTATTATAAAGTGATATTGATACTGAAATAGTCTACAAACACTTCAACACAATTCGACGTCCATGGGAACGATATCATCGCTCGTGCGTACGTACGGACTACCGTCTCCACGACGCGATGAGATTCATTCTCAATGATTAACCATTCATGAATGATTATAAAGTATATATAATAAGTAATAATGAAATATATGACATAATAATGATACTGGATTTATGTAAATTTATATGTATGTCATCTACTTAATTCCATTCACTTCAATAAGGAAACGAAAACAGCGTTCATGCGTACGTACAGACTACCATCTCCATGAACGGTGTATTTCATTCCATTTATCAATATTATATATATATATATATATTCTGAATATATATTATATATAAATCATGTTTTAAATTCTGGATATAATTAATCATGATCCACGTAATCATATTAATAATTACAAGTTAAAAACACGAACGACAAATGAGACGATTTTACCCAAAACGCTACTTTATCATTAATTTACAAAAGAACGGTTAATATAAAGTAATAAGTGGACCATATATGATATAATAACAATTAATAAGATTCTGTAATAAGTCAATAACATGATTTAAATCATTATACAGGAGGTTCGAACACTTACAAAGCAAGTCGGACCTAAGGTAAGGGATAATTGTGCAAATCTCATTTTTATCCGAGATTGCTTATTCATAAGTATTTAATGGGGTTATTGCTATCATCCATGTACATGTTTTATAAAAGTGTATTCATGTATGTTTAAATTCCTTTTTACCCATTTCGACTTTTACCCCATGGTATGGAAGGAATCATTATTTTATTTAAACTAAAAGGTACTTTTTGACTTTTCTGACAAAAGTACGAGAACAATGTTTTTTTTAACTTATACGGCATGAATGGATTTTTAAATCATTATTTACAAGAAGCATCCTTTACAAGTTTTCAAGTTTATTATTAATCAACTTATTTTATTTTATAATTGTATGACATGTTAAGAAAGGAAAAGTGTTTTTGAAGAAGAAAGGATATTTTCCTCAAGAATGAAGTTCAAGTGTTTTATCAAAATTATTTTCCATCTAAGATAATAGAGGGTTCTGTTTCAATCCCTATTATTAAATGTATTTGATTATGTTGTGATGGAAATATTTTTTATGAATTCCATTATCTTATATGAATTGTTTTATGATGTCACGATGTTTAAGATTCCCATTTTTATTACATGGGTTATGAAATGATGTATGTTTTAAGATTTTGTGGCACACATAAGAATGGTATCATTATGAGATGGGGGGGAACTATATCTCCCTCCAATGCATTGGGTAAAGATTTCATAACTCATGAGATAGACATGCCTGGAATGGTAGGTTATACCAGTTCAGTGAAACAGGACTGAAATGAGGGTGACTTGATTCAGAAAGGGACTTTGTCAACTAATATAGTCTTGTAAATGAGTCATGACTAACAAGAAATGATTATCTATGATTATGTGTGTATGCCAAAAAGTTTCATGTTTTGTGTTTTGATAATTGGGATTTCATTTCACTACTAGGATTTATCCATGTTATATTTTTTGCAGGTTAAGATTTCTAAAAGTTATGTTCTTGTGAATATGTTGTAATTGATTTTTCTTTTTTTTACCCTTACTGAGCATTTGAGTTCACCCTTTTATGTTTTCTTTTCCCCAGGATATAAATAATGGTTTTAGGTAAAAAAAGGGAAGATCTTTATGGGAGATATTGAAGATCTTTCCCCACGATTAGAAGATTACGTTCCGAGTTTCCAAAGACACTAAACTATTACGATCCTTGTGTGTGTTTTTTTGTTATGTACTAAGTATTCCGCAAAAGTAATGTAATGTCCATGTACGATAAGCTTTGGGTCTCAACAGTTGGTATCAGAGGAAAGGTTTAGTCAACCTTTGGAAACTAGGATGCGAAAACATTAGTGAGATCCCTAGAGATATTTCTAAGGTATGTCAAGGGATGTCCCTAAGGATAAGTATACGTATAGGTTATAGTACTAGAATTACACTAACGATCATAGAATTAATCCTAAGATGTTAGATATTGAAGGTACTCCCCCTTTATTATGTTGTTTTCCCCTAGCATGATTTTTTCCTCTCACACTATTCTTTTTGGGTTTTAGAAAATGGATGGAAACAAGATGATTCACGATAATGGAGAATATGATGGACAATGGAATGATATTATTCAGAATGAAATGGGATTTGGAAGTCCAAACATCATTATTATGCCGAATCAGCAATCTCATAATATGATCAATAAAGTAAAATTTGGTAAGTTTCCTGACTCGGCTAATAAGAGAATGATGGAGTTTCATGAGGATAATAGAGGAAAGAAAGTTCAATTTCCCCTATGTAAATCATGTGGGAAGAGGCATCAAGGAGGATGTTTCAAAGGAACTGGAAGATGCTTTGGGTGTGGAAAAGAAGGACACAAAGCAAGTAAGTTCAAAGGAAAAGGTTCAGTTAACACCATGGATGAGGATAATGTTATTGCTACGACATCAACAATGGTTAAATGTTTTAAATGTGGAATGTACGGGCATTATGCAAACCAATGCCCTAAGGGAAAGTCTCATGAAGAGAATCAGTATGGTCGTATGGGAAGTATTTATGTTGATGATGACGAAGAGACTACAAATGATATGTGAGATGAAAGATTTTTTGAAGCTCGGTCAATGGTTTAAGAATGTAGTGGAATGATTACATGTTTATCATGTGTAATGTTGTATAAGAAATCTCATGGTACTAGGGAATAAAGAGACATCTAAGGATTGTTACACTGTTGTCTTTCCTTGAGTTATGAAAGTGTATGATTAATGGTACCACTATCCATGGAAGGTTATTCAGATATTTTTGGAATTTAGATGATATGCTCATAATGAAGGGATAAGGAGAAAATTAAATGTTTAACAGTATTCATGAGCTCATGATTGATATAAGGACTAAGTGATATCATGGTTTGAGTATATTGAATTTTGAGGATTTTGGTATGTGGAAAGAGTTAACTTTTGACAGAATTCATGTTTTCACTAAGGTTTAATTGGTATTCATTTTACAAGAGAATACATGATTAAGGTTTTCACTTGATTGGAATGTGACCAACAAGACATATCTTATGATATATGGGGATCAACGATGGTATTAAATCTATGGTAATTGTTTTCACTATATTATGAGAGTGGACTGCAGTATTATGGATAAGCCTTAAGATTGGAATGGATTATGTTGGACATAAGATAGTATTGTTTAAGGATAGAAGTTTTTTCGATATTATTGATGGGATGTTATAGTAATATAGTTTTAGAAAAATGACAACCTGTAGGACGGGCGACAACCCATCGTGTCGGACAAGGCCGTGGGAATCGAACCCACAACCGAAGTGCGACTGGCCTTTATCGCCTACCACTGGCCTACAGGAAGTCCCTGTTTAGTAGAAACTAGTTTTATTTTATTAAGCGGTATGATATATGAAGTATACGTCCATTTTAGGAACCATATATGATTAATCTCACTATAGAATGAATTATGTATATTTAATAACTTTTGCTAACCTTTTGTTTGAGACAGATGGAATGACCTATCATTCTATCACATGATCTACTAACACTTCATGAATAACAAATTCAACTTCATTTATTTAAGAGATGAAGTGGAAATTGTTCAAGACACAAACAACAGTGAGATTGTACCAAAATAAAGTAAGTATTTATTCTAATTCAAATTCTTCAACTTTAGGGAAACGGTCTTGAAAACCAAAAATGTTGTCCTAGTGCTATTATATATGATTAATCAGATGGTACCTTAGATCGTCACAAATTTATGGATTTGTGATTGTTGTCTTTTCCATAGCCATGTTCTATACCACCCTCCATCAGAACATGATGGTTAGATTTTTCTTCCATATCCATATTTTCACCTATGTGGAAACCCAGAGATTAGTTTATTTGGCTAACGGTTACATTTCATACTTTTTCTTTGAAAGATTGGTTTTGGTATTCCTTTTTTCGATGTGGGTTTCTATTAAAGAAACTTTCGAGTAGTAAACCATTTATAACCCCGACGAATTTCGAGGGAGAAATTCATTTTAAGGGGGGTAGAATGTAACACCCCGAGATTTTATGAAAAATATTATTTTTAATTTCATTAATGTCTTGTGTTATACGCTACAACAAAAGAAGATTTCACAACACACATCTCTGACCTGGCTTGAATTACATGCAATCGCGACCTTCCACGATAGCGTCTGTTGTACGCAACACCAAGTTTCGCTAAACAACGATATGCTATTAAGATATTATTAAAACTAACCGTTATGAATAATAATAACCACTTTTTGAAATTTTGTAAATTTTATTTTTCAAAATGGACTTCATTTATGGATTCGGAGTATCGAATTTAGTCTCAGGTGAATTTTTGGTACTTTTCGGATAACTTTCATATTCTGATGAATAGTGAAAATTACTGAATTTTAATTAAAAACAAATTTTTTAATCGAAATAATTAATAGTGATAAATTATTAATTTGGGTGGTTTTAAAGTATATTTAGAATATATTTTTACAATTTAATACAATTTTGGTCATTGGATGTAATTTCACATTTAAACCAGTTATAAACAAGTGTCAATCTTTTGATAGTTATTATCTCTTAAAAACACGCTATTTGTTGTGACATCGGAAATTAATTATAAAATTAATTAATTCAACTTATATTTTGGGAATTTTGTAAAATATAAGTCAATTTTGAATTCGGAATATCAATTATAGCTTAGGGTGAAATTTTGGCATTTTTCTAAAAAACTTCAATTTTTGATGAATAGTGAAACCACTAAGTGGTAGGTTAAATACTGAATTTTGCATAAAAATTAATTTTACCGCTTATGTGAATGGAATTTCAAAAATCCGACAGACACGGTTGATATCAGTAAGTAAAATGTGGTTCAATGAGATAAAAATAATTTTTTGGTGAATAGTAACTTTTTACTTTTTTTACCGCGGTTAATAGTAAATAGGGTAACTAAGGGTAAATATGATATTACTATTACCCTAACACATGTCCTAATTCTATTGGATAAGTGTAATTCGACCAAAAACAACCTTATGAATATAATATGACCATTTAGGTCCACTTGGATTATATTATGACATTTAATATTATTTTATTTAATTAATAGTTAAAATAGTTAAAATCAATGCTTAATAAGTAAATAATTTTTAATATAGGGTTATACATAAGATAAATTAGAATATAAATATTCATTAGAAAGATAACAATATTTACTATATAATGGTATTTTATTTGTAATTTTTAGACATTAAATAATTTAATTTATTTATGACACAATGATGATGCAGTAATTATCTTATTAATGAAATATTGACATAATTGATGTTATAAACACCAAAATAAATGTAATTTTAGACTTTTTATGAATTCCACTAATTTTACTGGTTACTATGATATATTATTGTTGATTTAATCAACTTGGTTTGAACATATAATTCTGTTATGACTTTGAAAAAAATCATATATCAAATAGTGTCAAAATTGACACAAAATAGTTTTTAAATCAAATATTATATTATTAATTGTTAGTTTGTTCCTAAAAATCTAAGGTTCGGCCAAATGACTTAGATACGGATATATATATTTATAATAAACAATTTGGGATTCGTTTGGCATGTTATAGTAAGTTTATTAACCATATAGTGTAAGAAAACAAAAAGACACGGTAAAAGTTAAATTATTTAACTTAGAGTTAAATCTAATTGATAAGGTTAAAATAATAACCTAAACTTGTCTAAATCCTATTGGTTGAAAGGATTTAGACCCATCCCCACATTAGCTTCGAAATAATACCCTTTGGAACCATTATAAACCGATTTTGACTTTAATATAAAATAATATTTTGAGATATTCCTATGGTGCCCCTCTCCTCCCTTATAAAAGGACACCTCCTCCCCCTCCTCCTCACACCAATTGGAGCACTCAAGCTCGGCCAACCCCTGCCAAAATACCTTCTCCACTTCTCTAGAATAATCCTAGAGGTCGTGGGCTTCTTCAAAGATCAATTTTAGTTCCCTATGTGGAGGATTCAAAGAGGCGTTTCAAAGAAGAGGTAATATCCATTACCGATCTTTTCAATTTCTTTCTTCTTCAACTTCTTCTTCTTTAGTTGTTTAATGACAAAGTAATAACATCAGTATTAATTACATACTGATATGTTATTATAAATATGAAACAACCCTAATTCACCTTCTATCCATCCTACGGAAGAATTAAATCACCGCGCGTGCGTACGTACGAAATACCGTCTCCACGCCGTGGTGTAATCTATTTTCCACCACCACTTTAATAGGATGGGTATAATGGTGTAATTGGTAACTATATATGATTATTATAAAGTGATATTGATACTGAAATAGTCTACATACACTTCAACACAATTCCACGACCATGGGAACGATATCATCGCTCGTGCGTACGTACGGACTACCGTCTCCACGACGCGATGAGATTCATTCTCAATGATTAACCATTCATGAATGATTACAAAGTATATATAATAAGTAATAATGAAATATATGACATAATAATGATACTGAATTTATGTAAATTTATATGTATGTCATCTACTTAATTCCATTCACTTCAATAAGGAAACGAAAACATCGTTCATGCGTACGTACGGACTACCGTCTCCATGAATGGTGTATTTCATTCCATTTATCGATATAATATATATATATATATATTCTGAATATATATTATATATATGTCATGTTTTACATTCTGGATATAAGTAATCATGATCCATGTAATCATATTAATAATTACAAGTTAAAAACACGAACGACAAATGAGACGATTTTACCCAAAACGCTACTTTAACATTAATTTACAAAAGAACGGGTAATATAAAGTCATAAGTGGACCATATATGATATAATAACAATTAATATGATTCTGTAATAAGTAAATAACATGATTTAAATAATTATACAGGAGGTTCGGACACTTACAAAGCAAGTCGGACCTAAGGTAAGGGATAATTGTGCAAATCTCATTTTTATCCGAGATTGCTTATTCATAATTATTTAATGGGGTTATTTCTATCACCCATGTACTTTTTTTATAAAAGTGTATTCATGTATGTTTAAAGTCCTTTTTACCCATTTTGACTTTTACCCCATGGTATGGAAGGAATCATTCTTTTATTTACCCTAAAAGGTACGTTTTGACTTTTCCGACAAAAGTACGAGAAGAATGTTTTTTTAACTTATACGGCATGAATGGATTTTTAAAACATTATTTCCAAGAAGAATACTTTACAAGTTTTCATGTTTATTATTAATCAAATTCTTTTAGTTTAAAATTGTATGACATGTTAAGAATGGAAAAGTGTTTTTGAAGTAGAAAGGATATTTTCCTCAAGAATGAAGTTCAAGTGTTTTATCAAAATTATTTTCCATCTAAGATAATAGAGGGTTCTGTTTCTATCCCTATTATTACATGGATTTGATTATGTTGTGATGGAAATATTTTTTATGAATTCCTTTATCTTATATGAATTATTTTATGATGTCACGATGATTAAGATTCCCATTTTTATTACATGGGTTATGAAATGATGTATGTTTTAAGATTTTGTGGCACACATAAGAATGGTATCATTATGAGATGGGTGGGACCTATATCTCCGTCCAATGCATTGGGTAAAGATTTTATATCTCATGAGATAGACATGGCTAGAATGGTAGGTTATACCGGTTCAGTGAAACAGGACTGAAACGAGGGTGACTCGATTAAGAAAGGGACTTTGTCCACTAAGATAGTCTTAGCAATGAGTCATGACTAACAAGAAATGATTCTCTATGATTATGTGTGTATGCCACAATGTTTCATGTTTTATGTTATTCTTATTGGGATTTAATTTCACTACTATGATTTATCCCATGTTATATTTTTTGCAGGTTAAGATTTCCCAAAGTTATGTTCTTATGAATATGATGTGATTGATTTTACTTTTTTTACCCTTACTGAGCATTTGACCTCACCCTTTTATGTTTTCTTTTCCCCAGGATATAAAGAAAGGTTTTAGGTAAAAAAAATGGAAGATATTTATGGGAGATATTCAAGAGCTTTCACCACGATTAGAATATTACGTTCCGAGTTTCCAAAGACACTAAACTATTACGATCCTTGTGTGTGAGTTTTTGTTATGTACTAAGTATTCCGCAAAAGTAATGTAATGTCCATGTACGATAAGCTTCGGGACTCTACAGTTGGTATCAGAGGAAAGGATTAGTCGACCTTTGGAAACTAGGATGTGAAAACGTTAGTGAGATCCCTAGAGTATTTCTAAGGTATGTCAAGAGATGTCCCTAAGGTTAAGTATACGTAAAGGTTATAGTACTAGAATTACACTAACGATCATAGAATTAATCCTAAGATGTTAGATATTGAAGGTACTCCCCCTTTATTATGTTGTTTTCCCCTATCATGATTTTTTCCTCTCACACTATTATTTTTGGGTTTTAGAAAATGGCTGGAAACAAGATGATTCACGATAATGGAGAATATGATGGACAATGGAATGATATTCTTCAGAATGAAATGGGATTTGGAAGTCCAAACATCATTATTATGCCGAATCAGCAATCTCATAATATGATCAATAAAATAAAATTTGGTAAGTTTCCTGACTCGGCTAATAAGAGAAAGATGGACTTTCATAAGGATCATAGAGGAAAGAAAGTTGAATTTCCCCTATGTAAATCATCTGGGAAGAGGCATCAAGGAGAATGTTTCAAAGGAACTGGAAGATGCTTTGGGTGTGGAAAAGAAGGACACAAAGCAAGTAAGTGCAAAGGAAAAGGTTCAGTTAACACCATGGATGAGGATAATGGTATTGCTACGACATCAACAATGGTTAAATGTTTTAAATGTGGAATTTACGGGAATTATGCAAATCAATTCCCTAAGGGAAAGTATAATGAAGAGAATCAGTATGGTCGTATGGGAAGTATTTATGTTGATGATGATGAAGAGACTACAAATGATATGTGAGATGAAAGAATTGTTGAAGCTCGGTCAATGGTTTAAGAATGTTGTGGAATGATTACATGTTTATCATGTGTAATGTTGTATAAGAAATCTCATGGTACTATGGAATAAAGAGACATCTATGGATTGTTACACTGTTGTATTTCCTTGAGTTATGAAAGTGTATGATTAATGGTTTCCACTATTTATGAAAGGTTATTCAGATATTTTTGGAATTTAGATGATATGTGCATAATGAAGGGATAAGGAGAAAATTAAATGTTTAACAGTATTCATGAGCTCATGATTGATATAAGGACTAAGAGATATCATGGTTTGAGTATATAGAATTTTGAGGATTTTGGTATGTGGAAAGAGTTAAATTTTGACAGCATTCATGTTTTCACTAAGGTTTAATTAGTATTCATTTTTCAAGAGAATACATGATTAAGGTATTCACATGATTGGAATGTGACCAACAAGACATATCTTATGATATATGGGGATCAAAGATGGTATTAAATCTCTGGTAATTGTTTTCACTATATTATGAGAGTGGACTGCAGTATTATAGATAAGCCTAAAGATTGGAATGAAATATATTGGACATAAGATCGTATTGTTTAAGGATATAAGTTTTTCGATATTATTGATGGGATGATATAGTAATATAGTTTTAGAAAAAGGACAACCTGTAGAACGGGCGACAGCCCATCGCGTCGGACAAGGCCGTGGGAATCGAACCCACAACCGAAGTGCGACTGGCCTTTATCGCCTACCACTGGCCTACAGGAAGTCCCTGTTTAGTAGAAACTAGTTTTATTTTATTAAGCGGTATGATATATGAAGTATAAGTCCATTTAAGGAACCATATATGATTAATCTCAATATAGAATGACTTATGTATATTCGATAACTTTTGCTAGCCTTTTGTTTGAGACAGATGGAATGACCCTTCATTCTATCACATGATCTGCTAACACTTCACGAATAAAAAATTCAACTTCATTTATTTAAGAGATGAAGTGGAAATTGTTCAAGACACAAACAACAGTGAGATTGTACCAAAATAAAGTAAGTATTTATTCTAATTCAAATTCTTCAACTTTAGGGAAACGATCTTGAAAACCAAAAATGTTGTCCTAGTACTATTATATCTGATTAATCAGATGGTACCTTAGATCATCACAAATTTATGGATTTGTGATTGTTGTCTTTTCCATAGCCATATTCTCTACCACACTCCATCAGAACATGATGGTTACATTTTTCTTCCATATCCATATTTTCACCTATGTGGAAACCCAGTGATTAGTTTATTTGGATAATCGTTTCATTTCATACTTTTGTTTTTACAGATTGGTTTTGGTATTCCTTTATTCGATGTGGGTTTCTATTAAAGAAAATTTCGAGTAGTAAACCATTTATAACCCTGACAAATTTCGAGGGCGAAATTCATTTTAAGGGGGGTAGAATGTAACACCCCGAGATTTTAGGAAAAATATTATTTTTAATTTCATTAATGTCTTGTGTTATAAGCTACACCAAAAGGAGATTTCACAACACACATCTCTGACCTGGCTTGAATTACACGCAATCACGACCTTCCATGATAGTGTGTGTTGTACGCAACACCAAGTCTCGCTAAACAACGATATGCTATTAAGATATTATTAAAACTAGCCGTTATGAATAGTAATAACCACTTTTTGAAATTTTGTAAATTTTATTTTTCAAAATGGACTTAATTTATGGATTCGGAGTATCGAACTTAGTGTAAGGTGAAATTTTGGTACTTTTCGGATAACTTTCATATTCTGATGAATAGTGAAAATTACTAAATTTTAATTAAAAACAATTTTTTTTAATCGAAATAATTAATAGTGATAAATTATTAATTTGAGTGGTTTTAAAGTATATTTAGAATATATTTTTACAATTTAATACAATGTTGGTCATGGGATGTAACTTCAGATTTAACAGATATAAACAAGTGTCAATCTTTTGATAGTTATTATCTCTTAAAAACACGCTATTTGTTGTGACAGCGGAAATTAATTATAAAATTAATTAATGCAACTTATATGTTGGGAATTTTGTAAAATGTTAATCAATTTTGAATTCGTAATATCAATTATATCTTAGGGTGAAATTTTGGCATTTTTCTGAAAAACATCAATTTTTGATGAATAGTGAAACCACAAAGTGGTAGGTTAAAAACTAAATTTTGCATAAAAATGAATTTTACCGCTTCTGTGAATGGAATTTCAAAACTCCGACAGACACGGTTGATATCAGTAAGTAAAATGTGGTTCAATGAGATAAAAATAATTTTTTGGTGAGTAGTAACTTTTTACTTTTTTACCGCGGTTAATAGTAAATAGGGTAACTAAGGGTAAATATGATATTACTATTACCCTAACACAAGACCTAATTCTATTGGATAAGTGTAATTCGACCAAAAACAACCTTATGAATATAATATGACCATTTAGGTCCACTTGGATTAGATTATGACATTTAATATTATTTTATTTAATTAATAGTTAAAAGAGTTAAAATCAAAGTTTAATAAGTAAATCATTTTTAATATGGGGGTATACATAAGATAAATTGGACTATAAATATTCATTAGAAAGATAAAAAGATTTCCTATATAAGTGTATTTTATTTTTAATTTTTATACATTAAATAATTTAATTTATTTATGACACAATGATGATGCAGTAATTATCTTATTAATGAAATATTGACATAATTGATGTTATAAACACCAAAATAAATGTAATTTGAGACTTTTTATGAATTACACTAATTTTCTAGGTTAATATGATATATTAGTGTTGATTTAATCAACTTGTTTTGAACATATAGTTCTGTTATGACTTTAAAAAAAATCATATATCAAATAGTGTCAAAATTGACACAAAATTGTTTTTAAATAAAATATTATATTATTAATTGTTATTTTGTTCTTAAAAATCTATGGTTCGGCCAAATGACTTATATGAGGATATATATATTTATAATAAACAATTTGGGGTTTTTTTGTCATGTTATAGTATATTTATTAACCATATAGTGTAAGAAAACAAAAAGACACGGTAAAAGTTAAATTATTTAACTTAGAGTTAAATCTAATTGATAAGGTTAAAATAATAACCTAATATTGTCTAAATCCTATTGTTTGATAGGATTTCGACCCATCCCCACATTAGTTTCGAAATAAGACCCTTTGGAACCATTATAAACCGATTTTTACTTTAATATAAAATAATATTTTGAGATATTCCTAAGGTGCCCCTCTCCACCCTTATAAAAGGACACCTCCTCGCCCTCCTCCTCACACCAAGTTGAGCACTCAAGATAGGCCAACCCCTGCCAAAATCCCTTATCCATTTCCCTAGAATAATCCTAGAGTTCCTGGAATTCTTCAAAGACCAATCTTAGTTCCCTAAGTGGAGGATTCAAAGAGGCGTTTCAAAGATGAGGTAATATCCATTACCGATCTTTTCAATTTCTTTCTTCTTAAACTTCTTCTTATTTAGTTGTTTCATGACAAAGTAATAACATAAGTATTAATTACATACTGATATGTCAATATAAATATTAAACAACCCTAATTCACCTTCTATACATCCTACGGAAAAATGAAATCACCACGCGTGCGTACATACGGAATACCGTCTCCACGCCGTGGTGTAATCAATTTTCCACCACCACCTTAATAGGAGGGGTATAATGGTGTAATGGGTAACTATATATGATTATTATAAAGTGATATTGTTACTGAAATAGTCTACATACACTTCAACACAATTCCATGACCATGGGAATGATATCATCGCTCGTGCGTACGTATGGACTACCGTCTCCACGACGCGATGAGATTCATTCTCAACGATTAACCATTCATGAATGATTATAAATTATATATAATAAGTTCTAATGAAATATATGACATAATAATGATACTGGATTTATGTAAATTTATATGTATGTCATCTACTTAATTCCATTCACTTCAATAAGGAAACGAAAACAGCATTCATGCGTACGTACGGACTACCGTCTCCATGAACGGTGTATTTCATTCCATTTATAGATATTATATATATATATATATTCTGAATATATATTATATATAAATCATGTTTTACATTCTAGATATAAGTAATCATGATCCAAGTAATCATATTAATAATTACAAGTTAAAAACACGAACGACAAATGAGACGATTTTACCCAAAACACTACTTTAACATTAATTTACAAAAGAACGGGTAATATAAAGTCATAAGTGGACCATATATGATATAATAAAAATTAATATGATTCTGGAATAAGTCAATAACATGATTTAAATCATTATACAGGAGGTTCGGACACTTACAAAGCAAGTCGGACCTAAGGTAAGGGATAATTGTGCAAATCTCATTTTTATCCGAGATTGCTTATTAGTAAGTATTTAATGGGGTTATTTCTATCATCCATGTACATGTTTTATAAAAGTTTATTCATGTATGTTTAATGTCCTTTTTACCCATTTTGACTTTTACCCCATGGTATGGAAGGAATCTTTCTTTTATTTACCCTAAATGGTACTTTTTGACTTTTCCGACAAAAGTACGAGAAGAATGTTTTTTTAACTTATACAGCATGAATGGATTTTTAAAACATTATTTCCAAAATCATCCTTTACAAGTTTTCATGTTTATTATTAATCATCTTCTTTTAGTTTAAAATTGTATGACATGTTAAGAAAGGAAAAGCGTTTTTGAAGTAGAAAGGATATTTTCCTCAAGAATGAAGTTCAAGTGTTTTATCAAAATTAGTTTCCATCTAAGATAATAGAGGGATCTGTTTCTATCCCTATTATTACATGGATTTGATTATGTTGGGATGGAAATATTTTTTATGAATTCCTTTATCTTATATGAATTGTTTTATGATGTCACGATGATTAAGATTCCCATTTTTATTACATGGGTTATGAAATGACTTATGTTTTAAGATTTTGTGGCACACATAAGAATGGTATCATTATGAGATGGGTGGGACCTATATCTCCCTCCAATGAATTGGGTAAAGATTTCATATCTCATGAGATAGACATGGCTGGAATGGTAGGTTATACCGGTTCAGTGAAACAGGACTGAAATGAGGGTGACTCGATTCAGAAAGGGACATTGTCCACTAAGATAGTCTTGGCAATGAGTCATGACTAACAAGAAATGATTCTCTATGATTATGTGTGTATGCCACAAAGTTTCATGTTTTATGTTATTCTTATTGGGATTTCATTTCACAACTATGATTTATCCCATGTTACATTTTTTGCAGGTTAAGATTTCCAAAAGTTATGTTCTTATGAATATGATGTGATTGATTTTTCTTTTTTTTACCCTTACTGAGCATTTGAGATCACCCTTTTATGTTTTCTTTTCCCCAGGATATAAAGAATGGTTTTAGGTAAAAAAGGGAAGATCTTTATGGGAGATATTGAAGATATTTCACCACGATTAGAAGATTACGTTCCGAGTTTCCAAAGACACTAAACTATTACGATCCTTGTGTGTGTGTTTTTGTAATGTACTAAGTATTCCGCAAAAGTAATGTAATGTCCATGTACAATAAGCTTCGGGTCTCTACAGTGGGTATCAGAGGAAAGGATTATTCATCCTTTGGAAACTAGGATGCGAAAACGTTAGTGAGATCCCTAGAGATATTTCTAAGGTATGTCAAGGGATGTCCCTAAGGATAAGTATACATATAGGTTATAGTACTAGTTTTACACTAACGATCATAGAATTAATCCTAAGATGTTAGATATTGAAGGTACTCCCCCTATATTATGTTTTTTCCCCTAGCATGATTTTTGCCTCTCACACTATTCATTTTGGGTTTTAAAAAATGGCTGGAAACAAGATGATTCACGATAATGGAGAATATTATGGACAATGGAATGATATTCTTCAAACTGAAATGGGATTTGGAAGTCCAAACATCATTATTATGCCAAATCAACAATCTCATAATATGATCAATAAAGTAAAATTTGGTAAGTTTCCTGACTCGGCTAATAAGAGAAAGATGGAGTTTCATGAGGATCATAGAGGAAAGAATGTTCAATTTCCCCAATGTAAATCATGTGGGAAGAGGTATCAAGGAGAATGTTTCAAAAGAACTGGAAGATGCTTTGGGTGTGGAAAAGAAGGACACAAAGCAAGTAAGTGCAATGGAAAAGGTTCAGTTAACACCATGGATGAGGATAATGGTATTGCTACAACATCAACAATGGTTAAATGTTTTAAATGTGGAATGTACGGGAATTATGCAAATCAATTCCCTAAGGGAAAGTGTAATGAAGAGAATCAGTATGGTCGTATGGGAAGTATTTATGTTGATGATGATGAAGATACTACAAATGATATGTGAGATGAAAGAATTGTTGAAGCTCGGTCAATGGTTTAAGAATGTAGTGGAATGATTACATGTTTATCATGTGTAATGTTGTATAAGAAATCTCATGGTACTAGGGAATAAAGAGACATCTAAGGATTGTTACACTGTTGTCTTTCCTTGAGTTATGAAAGTGTATGATTAATGGTACCACTATTTATGAAAGTTTATTCAGATATTTTTAGAATTTAGATGATATGCGCATAATGAAGGGATAAGGAGAAAATTAAATGTTTAACAGTATTCATGAGCTCATGATTGATATAAGGACTAAGTGATATCATGGTTTGAGTATATAGAATTTTGAGGATTTTGGTATGTGGAAAGAGTTAACTTTTAAAAGCATTCATGTTTTCACTAAGGTTTAATTGGTATTCATTTTTCAAGAGAATACATGATTAAGGTATTCACATGATTGGAATGTGACCAACAAGACATATCTTATGATATATGGGGATCAACGATGGTATTAAATCTCTGGTAATTGTTTTCACTATATTATGAGAGTGGACTGCAGTATTATGGATAAGCCTAATGATTGGAATGGATTATGTTGGACATAAGATAGTATTGATTAAGGATAAAAGTTTTTAGATATTATTGATGGGATGTTATAGTAATATTGTTTTATAAAAAGGACAACCTGAAGGACGGGCGACAGCCCATCGCGTCAGACAAGGCCGTGGGAATCGAACCCACAACCGAAGTGCGACTGGCCTTTACCACCTACCACTGGCCTACAGGAAGTCCCTGTTTAGTAGAAAGTAGTTTTATTTTATTAAGTGGTATGATAAATGAAGTATAAGTCCATTTTAGGAACCATATACGATTAATCTCACGATATAATGACTTATGTATATTTAATAAATTTTGCTAACCTTTTGTTTGAGACAGATGGAATGACCCGTCATTCTATCACATGATCTGCTAACACTTCACGAATAACAAATTCAACTTCATTTATTTGAGAGATGAAGTGGAAATTGTTCAAGACACAAACAACAGTGAGATTGTACCAAAATAATGTAAGTATTTATTCTAATTCAAATTCTTCAACTTTAGGGAAATGATCTTGAAAACCAAAAATGTTGTCCTAGTGCTATTATATCTGATTAATCAGATGGTACCTTAGATCATCACAAATTTATGGATTTGTGATTGTTGTCTTTTCTATAGCCATGTTCTCTACCACTCTCCATCAGAACATGATGGTTAGATTTTTCTTCCATATCCATATTTTCACCTATGTGGAAACCTAGTGATTAGTTCATTTGGCTAACCGTTACGTTTCATACTTTTGTTTATAAAGATTGGTTTTGGTATTCCTTTTTTCGATGTGGGTTTCTATTAAAGAAACTTTCGAGTAGTAAACCATTTATAACCCCGACAAATTTTGAGGGCGAAATTCATTTTAAGGGGGGTAGAATGTAACACCCCGAGATTTTATGAAAAATATTATTTTTAATTTCATTAATGTCTTGTGTTATAAGCTACACCAAAAGGAGATTTCATAACACACATCTCTAACCTGGCTTGAATTACACGCAATCGCGACCTTCCACGATAGTGTGTGTTGTACGCAACACCATGTCTCGCTAAACAACGATATGATATAAAGATATTATTAAAACTAGCCGTTATGAATAGTAATAACCAATTTTTGAAATTTTTTAAATTTTATTTTTCAAAATGGACTTCATTTATGGATTCGAAGTATCGAATTTAGTCTAAGGTGAAATTTTGGTACTTTTCAGATAACTTTCAAATTCTGATGAATAGTGAAAATTACTAAATTTTAATTAAAAACAATTTTTTAATCAAAATAATTAATAGTGATAAATTATTAATTTGAGTGGTTTTAAAGTATATTTAGAATATATTTTTACAATTTAATACAATGTTGGTCATGGGATGTAATTTCACATTTAAACCAGTTATAAACAAGTGTCAATCTTTTGATAGTTATTATCTCTTAAAAACATGCTATTTGTTGTGACAGCGGAAATTAATTATAAAATTAATTAATGAAACTTATATGTTGGGAATTTTGTAAAATATAAATCAATTTTGAATTCGGAATATCAATTATAGCTTAGTGTGAAATTTTGGCATTTTTCTGAAAAACTTCAATTTTTCCTGAATAGTGAAACCACTAAGTTTTAGGTTAAAAACTGAATTTTGCATAAAAATTAATTTTACCGCTTCTGTGAATGGAATTTCGAACATCCGACAGACACGGTTGATATCTGTAAGTAAAATGTGGTTCATTGAGATAAAAATAATTTTTTGGTGAATAGTAACTTTTTACTTTTTTTACCGCGGTTAATAGTAAATAGGGTAACTAAGGGTAAATATGATATTACTATTACCATAACACATGTCCTAATTCTATTGGATAAGTGTAATTCTACCAAAAACAACCTTATGAATATAATATGACCATTTAGGTCCACTTGGATTATATTATGACATTTAATATTAATTTATTTAATGAATAGTTAAAATAGTTAAAATCAAAGTTTAATAAGTAAATCATTTTTAATATGGGGTTATACATAAGATAAATTGGACTATACATATTCATTATAAAGCTAAAAAGACTTCATATATAATGGTATTTTATTTGTAATTTTTAGACATTAAATAATTTAATTTATTTATGACACAATGATGATGCAGTAATTATCTTATTAATGAAATATTGACATAATTGATGTTATAAACACCAAAATAAATGTAATTTGAGACTTTTTATGAATTAAACTAATTTTATAGGTTACTATGATATATTAGTTTTGATTTAATCAACTTGTTTTGAACATATAATTCTGGTATGACTTTGAAAAAAATCATATATCAAATAGTGTCAAAATTGACACAAAATAGTTTTTAAATCAAATATTATATTATTAATTGTTATTTTGTTCCTAAAAAATATATGGATCGGCCAAATTACTTAGATAAGGATATATATATTTATAATAAACAATTTGGGGTTCGTTTGGCATGTTATAGTAAGTATATTAACCATATAGTGTAAGAAAACAAAAAGTCACGGTAAAAGTTAAATTATTTAACTTAGAGTTAAATCTAATTGATAAGGTTAAAATAAAAACCTAAACATTGCTAAATCCTATTGGTTGATAGGATTTCGACCCATAACCACATTAGCTTCGAAATAAGACCATTTGGAACCATTATAAACCGATTTTGACTTTAATATAAAATAATATTTTGAGATATTCCTAAGGTGCCCCTCTCCTCTCTTATAAAAGGACACCTCCTCCCCCTCCTCCTCACACCAATTTGAGCACTCAATCTCGTCCAACCCCTGCCAAAATCCCTTATCCACTTAACTATAATAATCATAGTGGTCCTGGTCTTCCTCAAAGTCCAATATTAGTTCCCTATGTGGAGGATTCAAAGAGGTGTTTCAAAGAACAGGTAATATCCATTACCGATCCTTTCAATTTCATTCTTCTTAAACTTCTTCTTCTTTAGTTGTTTCATGACAAAGTAATAACATAAGTATTAATTACATACTGATATGTTATTATAAATATGAAACAACCCTAATTCACCTTATATCCATCCTACGGAAAAATGAAATCACCGCACGTGCGTACGTACGGAATACCGTCTCCACGCCGTGGTGTAATCTATTTTCCACCACCACCTTAATAGGATTGGTATAATGGTGTAATGGGTAACTATATATTATTATTATAAAGTGATATTGATACTGAAATAGTCTACATACACTTCAACACAATTCCACGACCATGGGAACGATATCATCGATCGTGCGTACGTACGGACTACCGTCTCCACGACGCGATGAGATTCATTCTCAATGATTAACCATTCATGAATGATTATAAAGTATATATAATAATTACTAATGAAATATATGACATAATAATTATACTGGATTTATGTAAATTTATATGTATGTCATCTACTTAATTCCATTCACTTCAATAAGGAAACGAAAACAGCGTTCATGCGTACGTACGGACTACCGTCTCCATCAACGGTGTATTTCATTCCATTTATCGATATTATATATATATATATATATATATATTCTGAATATATATTATATATAAATCATGTTTTACATTCTGGATATAAGTAATCATGATCCAAGTAATCATATTAATAATTACAAGTTAAAAACACGAACGACAAATGAGACGATTTTACCCAAAACGCTACTTTAACAATAATTTACAAAAGAACGGGTAATATAAAGTCATAAGTGGACCATATATGATATAATAACAATTAATATGATTCTGGAATAATTCAATAACATGATTTAAATCATTATACAGGAGGATCGGACACTTACAAAGCAAGTCGGACCTAAGGTAAGGGATAATTGTGCAAATCTCATTTTTATCCAAGATTGATTATTCATATGTATTTAATGGGGTTATTTCTATCATCCATGTACATGTTTTATAAAAGTGTATTCATGTATTTTTAAAGTTATTTTTACCCATTTTGACTTTTACCCCATGGTATGGAAGGAATCTTTCTTTTATTTACCCTAAAAGGTACTTTTTGACTTTTCTGACAAAAGTACGAGAAGAATGTTTTTTTAACTTATACGACATGAATGGATTTTTAAAACAATATTTACAAGAAGCATCCTTTACAAGTTTTCTGTTTATTATTAATCAACTTCTTTTAGTTTAAAATTGTATGACATGTTAAGAAAGGAAAAGTGTTTTTGAAGTAGAAAGGATATTTTCCTCAAGAATGAAGTTCAAGTGTTTTATCAAAATTATTTTCTATCTAAGATAATAGAGGGTTCTGTTTCTATCCCTATTATTACATGGATTTGATTATTTTGTGATGGAAATATTTTTTATGAATTCCTTTATCTTATATGAATTGTTTTATGATGTCACGATGATTAAGATTCCCATTTTTATTACATGGGTTATGAAATGATGTATGTTTTATGATTTTGTGGCACACATAATAATGGTATCATTATGAGATGGGTGGGGCCTATATCTCCCTCCAATTAATTGGGTAAAGATTTCATATCTCATGAGATAGACATGGCTGGAATGGTAGGTTATACCGGTTCAGTGAAACATGACTAAAACGAGGGTGACTCGATTCAGAAAGGGACTTTGTCCACTAAGATAGTCTTGGCAATGAGTCATGACTAACAAGAAATGATTCCCTATTATTATGTGTGTATGCCACAATGATTCATGTTTTATGTATTCTTATTGGGATTTCATTTCACTACTATGATTTATCCCATGTTATATTTTTTGCAGGTTAAGATTTCCAGAAGTTTTGTTCTTATGAATATGATGTGATTGATTTTTCTTTTTTTTACCCTTACTGAGAATTTGAGCTCACCCTTTTATGTTTTCTTTTCCCTAGGATATAAAGAAAGCTTTTAGGTAAAAAAAGGAAGATCTTTATGGGAGATATTGAAGATCTTTCACCACGATTAGAAGATTACGTTCTGAGTTTCCAAAGACACTAAACTATTACGATCCTTGTGTGTGTGTTTTTGTTATGTACTAAGTATTCCGCAAGAGTAATGTAATGTCCATCTACGATAAGCTTCGGGTCTCTACAGTTGGTATTAGAAGAAAGGTTTAGTCAACCTTTGGAAACTAGGATGCAAGAACGTTAGTGAGATCCCAAGAGATATTTCTAAGGTATGTCAAGGGATGTCCCTAAGGTTAAGTATACGTATTGGATATAGTACTAGAATTACACTAAAGATCATAGAATTAATCCTAAGATGTTATATATTGAAGGTACTCCCCTTTTATTATGTTGTTTTCCCCTAGCATGATTTTTGCCTCTCACACTATTCTTTTTGTGTTTTAGAAAATGGATGGAAACAAGATGACTCATGATAATGGAGATTATGATGGACAATGGAATGATATTATTCAGAATGAAATGGGATTTGGAAGTCCAAACATCATTATTATGCCGAATCATCAATCTCATAAAGTAAAATTTGGTAAGTTTCCTGACTCGGCTAATAAGAGAAAGATGGAGTTTCATGAGGATCATAGAGGAAAGAAAGTTCAATTTCCCCTATGTAAATCATGTGGGAAGAGGAATCAAGGAGAATGTTTCAAAGGAACTGGAAGATGCTTTGGGTGTGGAAAAGAAGGACACAAAGCAAGTAAGTGCAAAGGAAAAGGTTCAGTTAACACCATGGATGAGGATAATGGTATTGCTACGACATCAACAATGGTTAAATGTTTTAAATGTGGAATGTACGGGAATTATGCAAATCATTGCCCTAATGGAATGTATAATGAAGAGAATCAGTATGGTCGTATGGGAAGTATTTATGTTGATGATGATGAAGAGACTATAAATGATATGTGAGATGAAAGAATTGTTGAAGCTCGGTCAATGGTTTAAGAATGTAGTGGAATGATTACATGTTTATCATGTGTAATGTTGTATATGAAATATCATGGTACTATGGAATAAAGAGACATCTAAGGATTGTTACACTGTTGTCTTTCCTTGAGTTATGAAAGTGTATGATTAATGGTACCACTATTTATGAAAGGTTATTCAGATATTTTTGGAATTTAGATGATATGCGCATAATGAAGGGATAAGGATAAAATTAAATGTTTAACAGTATTCATGAGCTCATGATTGCTATAAGGAGTAAGTGATATCATGGTTTGAGTATATAGAATTTTGAGGATTTTGGTATGTGGAAAGAGTTAACTTTTGACAGCATTCATGTTTTCACTAAGGTTTAATTGGTATTCATTTTTCAAGAGAATACATGATGAAGGTATTCACATGATTGGAATGTGACCAACAAGACATATCTTATGATATATGGGGATCAACGATGGTATTAAATCTCTAGTAATTGTTTTCACTATATTATGAGAGTGGACTGCAGTATTATGGATAATCCTAAAGATTGGATTAGATTATGTTGGACATAAGATAGTATTGTTTAAGGATAGAAGTTTTTCGATATTATTGATGGGATGTTATAGTAATATAGTTTTAGAAAAAGGACAACCTGCAGGACGGGCGACAACCCATCGCGTCGGACAAGGCCGTGGTAATCGAACCCACAACCGAAGTGTGATTGGCCTTTATCACCTACCACTAGCCTACAAGAAGTCCCTGTTTAGTAGAAACTAGTTTTATTTTATTAATCGGTCTGATATATGAAGTATAAGTCCATTTTAGGAACCATATACGATTAATCTCACTATAGAATGACTTATGTATATTTAATAACTTTTTCTAACCTTTTGTTTGAGACAGATGGAATGACCCGTCATTCTATCACATGATCTGCTAACACTTCACGAATAACAAATTCAACTTCATTTATTTAAGAGATGAAGTGGAAATTGTTCAAGACACAAACAACAGTGAGATTGTACCAAAATAAAGTAAGACTTTATTCTAATTCAAATTCTTCAACTTTAGGGAAATGATCTTGAAAACCAAAAATGTTGTCTTAGTGCTCTTATATCTGATTAATCAGATGGTACCTTAGATCGTCACAAATTTATGGATTTTTGATTGTTGTCTTTTCCATAGCCATGTTCTCTACCACTCTCCATCAAAACATGATGGTTGGAATTTTCTTCCATATCCATATTTTCACCTATGTGGAAACCCAGTGATTAGTTTTTTTGGATAACCGTTACGTTTCATACTTTTGTTTTTAAATATTGGTTTTGGTATTCCTTTTTTTGATGTGGGTTTCTATTAAAGAAACTTTCGAGTAGTAAACCATTTATAACCCCGACAAATTTCGAGGACGAAATTCATTTTAAGGGGGGTGGAATCTAACACCCCGAGATTTTATGAAAAATATTATTTTTAATGTCATTAATGTCTTGTTTTATAAGCTACACCAAAAGGAGATTTCACAACACACATCTCTGACATGGCTTGAATTACACGCATTCATGACCTTCCACGATAGTGTGTGTTGTACGCAACCCCAAGTCTCGCTAAACAACGATATGCTATTAAGATTTTATTAAAACTAGCCGTTATGAATAGTAATAACCACTTTTTGAAATTTTGTAAATTTTATTTTTTAAAATGGACTTAATTTATGGGTTTGGAGTATCGAATTTAGTCTAAGGTGATATTTTGGTACTTTTCGGATAACTTTCATATTCCGATGAATAGTGAAAATTACTAAATTTTAATTAAAAACAATTTTTTAATCGAAATAATTAATAGTGATAAATTATTAATTTGAGTGGTTTTAAAGTATATTTAGAATATATTTTTACAATTTAATACAATGTTGGTCATGGGATGTAATATCACATTTAAACCAGTTATAAACAAGTGTCAATGTTTTGATAGTTATTATCTCTTAAAAACACGCTATTTGTTGTGACAACGGAAATTAATTATAAAATTAATTAATGCATCTTATATGTTGGTAATTTTGTAAAATATAAATCAATTTTGAATTCGGAATATCAATTATAGCTTAGGGTGAAATTTTGGCATTTTTCTGTAAAATTTAAATTTTTGATGAATAGTGAAACCACTAAGTGGTAGGTTAAAAACTGAATTTTGCATAAAAATTAATTTTACCGCTTATGTGAATGGAGTTTCGAAAATCCGACAGACACGGTTGATATCAGTAAGTAAAATGTGGTTTAATGAGATAAAAATAATTTTTTGGGGAATAGTAACTTTTTACTTTTTTTACCGCGGTTAATAGTAAATAGGGTAACTAAGGGTAAATATGATATTAATATTACCCTAACACATGTCCTAATTCTATTGGATAAGCGTAATTCTACCAAAAACAACCTTATGAATATAATATGACCATTTAGGTCCACTTGGATTAGATTATGACATTTAATATTATTTTATTTAATGAATAGTTAAAATAGTGAAAATCAATGTTTAATAAGTAAATCATTTTTAATATGGGGTTATACATAAGATAAATTCGACTATAAATATTCATTAGAAAGATATAAATATTTCCTATATAATGGTATTTTATTTGTAATTTTTAGACATTATATAATTTAATTTATTTATGACACAAGGATGATGCAGTAATTATCTTATTAATGAAATATTGACATAATTGATGTTATAAACACCAAAATAAATGTAATTTGAGACATTTTATGAATTACACTAATTTTATAGGTTACTATGATATATTAGTGTTGATTTAATCAACTTTGTTCGAACATATAATTCTTTTATGACTTTCACAATAATCATATATCAAATAGTGCCAAAATTGACATAAAATAGTTTTTAAATCAAATATTATATTATTAATTGTTATTTTGTTCCTAAAAATATATGGTTCGGCCAAATGACTTAGATAAGGATATATATATATTCATAATATTCAATTTGGGGTTCGTTTGGCATGTTATAGTAAGTGTATTAACCATATAGTGTAAGAAAACAAAAAGACACTGTAAAAGTTAAATTATTTAACTTAGAGTTAAATCTAATTGATAAGGTTAAAATAATAACCTAAACTTGTCCAAATCATAATGGTTGATATTATTTAGACCCATACCCAATTTAGCTTCGAAATAAGACAATTTGGAACTATTATAAACCAATTTTTACTTTAATATAAAATAATATTTTGAGATATTCCTAAGGTGCCCCTCTCCTCCCTTATAAAAGGACACCTCCTCCCCCTCCTCCTTACACCAATTTGAGCACTAAAGCTCGGCAAACCCCTGCCAAAATCCCTTATCTACTTCCATAGAATAATCCTAGAGGTCCTGGTCTTCTTCAAAGTCCAATCTTAGTTCCCTAAGTGGAGGATTCAAAGAGGCATTTCAAAGAAGAGGTAATATCCATTACCGATCTTTTCAATTTCATTCTTCTTCAACATCTTCTTCTTTAGTTGTTTCATGACAAAGTAATAACATCAGTATTACTTACATACTGATATGTTATTATAAATATGAAACAACACTAATTCACCTTCTATTCATCCTACGGAAAAATGAAATCACCGCGCGTGCGTACGTACGGAATACCGTCTCCACGCCGTGGTGTAATCTATTTTCCACCACCACCTTAATAGGATGGGTATAATGGTGTAATGGGTTACTATATTTGATTATTATAAAGTGATATTGATACTGAAATAGTCTACATACAATTAAACACAATTACATGACCATGGGAACGATATCATCGCTCGTGCGTACGTACGGACTACCGTCTCCACGACGCGATGAGATTCATTCTTAACGATTAACCATTCATGAATGATTATAAAGTATATATAATAAGTACTAATGAAATATATGACATAATAATGATAGTGGATTTATGTAAATTTATATGTATTTCATCTACTTAATTCCATTCACATCAATAAGGAAATGAAAACCGCGTTCATGCGTACGTACGGACTACCGTCTCCATGAATGGTGTATTTCATTCCATTTATCGATATTATATATATATATATATATATATATATTCTGAATATATATTATATATAAATAATGTTTTACATTCTGTATATAATTAATCATGATCCAAGTAATCATATTAATAATTACAAGTTAAAAACACGAACGACAAATGAGACGATTTTACCCAAAACACTACTTTAACATGAATTTACAAAAGAACGGGTAATATAAAGTCATAAGTGGACCATATATGATATAATAACAATGAATATGATTCTGGAATAAGTGAATAACATGATTTAAATCATTATACAAGAGGTTCGGACACTTACAAAGCAAGTCAGACCTAAAGTAAGGGATAATTGTGCAAATCTCATTTTTATCCGAGATTGCTTATTCGTAAGTATTTAATGGGGTTATTTCTATCATCCTTGTACATGTTTTATAAATGTGTATTCATGTATGTTTAATGTCCTTTTTACCCATTTTGACTTTTACCCCATGGTATGGATGGAATCTTTCTTTTATTTACCCTAAAAGGTACTTTTTGACTTTTCTGACAAAAGTACGAGAAGAATGTTTTTTTAACTTATACGACATGAGTGGATTTTTAAAACATTATTTCCAAGAAGCATCCTTTACAAGTTTTGAAGTTTATTATTAATCAACTTCTATTAGTTTAAAATTGTATGACATGTTAAGAAAGGAAAAGTGTTTTTGAAGTAGAAAGGATATTTTCCTCAAGAATGAAGTTCAAGTGTTTTATCAAAATTATTTTCCATCTAAGATAATAGTGGGTTCTGTTTCTATCCCTATTGTTAAATGGATTTGATTATGTTGTGATGGAAATATTTTTTATGAATTCCTTTATCTTATATGAATTGTTTTATGATGTCACGATGTTTAAGATTCCCATTTTTTTAACATGGGTTATGAAATGATGTTTGTTTTACGATTTTGTGGCACAAAAAAGAATGTTATCATTATGAGATGGGTGGGATTTATATCTCCCTCCAATGCATTGGGTAAAGATTTCATATCTCATGAGATAGACATGGCTGGAATGGTAGGTTATATCGGTTCAGTGAAACAGGACCGAAACAGGGGTGACTCGATTCAGAAAGGGACTTTGTCCACTAAGATAGTCTTGGAATGAGTCATGACTAACAAGAAATGATTCTCTATGATTATGTGTGTATGCCACAAAGTTTAATGTTTTAAGTTATTCTTATTGGGATTTCATTTCAGTATTATGATTTATCCCATGTTATATTTTTTGCAGGTTAAGATTTCTAAAAGTTAGGTTCTTATGAATATGATGTGATTGATTTTTCATTTGTTTACCCTTACTGATCATTTGAGCTCACCCTTTTATGTTTTCTTTTGCCCAGGATATAAAGAAATATTTTTGGTAAAAAAAGGGAAGATCTTTATGGGAGATATTTAAGATCCTTCACCACGATTACATGATTATGTTCTGAGTTTTCAAAGACACTAAACTATTATGATCCTTGTGTGTGTGTTTTTGTTATGTACTAAGTATTCCGCAAAAGTAATGTAATGTCCATGTACGATAAGCTTCGGGTCTCTACATTTACCATTCTAATTCAATTATACGCATAATACACTAGTTTATTATTCCATTACATCCTTTCAATTCATATGATTTCTATTCAACCCAATTATCCAATTATCATGACATGACAAAATCATAATTTCATTTCTCTGAAATTAACATAGTTATGACATAATTCAATTTATCATAACTACCAAAAAATAATGATTAACAGGGAAGAATTACCTCTAGGGTTGAAATAAATATGGTCTCAAAGCAAACAGACCCAACAAGATCCATGGGAGGTA
This sequence comes from Viscum album, assembly GCA_963277665.1. Taxonomy (NCBI): domain Eukaryota; kingdom Viridiplantae; phylum Streptophyta; class Magnoliopsida; order Santalales; family Viscaceae; genus Viscum; species Viscum album. The sequence continues at coordinate 48,217,967 of OY728162.1, forward strand.
TAAGCATATAAATTCAGAACAAGTAGTGGGTTCTACTAATGATGGTCGTGCGCAAGGCGTGATGGCATGACACACTTAATGAATATACTGGGAGAATTAAAAAGAGACATCATGATTTTTTTTAACCACCCAACTAAAAATAATAATTAACATAGAATAAAATCAATGTACGAGTTTTTTATGGGTTCATCTAATCTTCCATTCAATAACGGTACGAAAAATTTGTTAATGTAAAATTGATCTAGTTAGGTTGACCATATATGGGGTTCTCTATGACGTAAAAATCCAAAAAGATGAGAGGGAGGAGAAGGAATGAAGGCTTACCTACAATATCATGATCTAAAGAACCTATATCCATGTATGATGAACTCTTGAATGAAAGCTAATCCATATACATCATTCATAGAATGGGTTCAGTTTAAGGAAATAGATACGCCTTATTTGAATACATGTCACTGGAGTTTAAACATTGGGCATGACTAATGTACACTGTGAATATGAGGTTTACAATATGAATCCCATGATTTCTATATTCATTGAAAACCCGATCACTAAGAATTAAAAAAAGAACAAAAACCAATTATAAATCATAAATCCATTTTACATTGTAAATTTAAACATCATTTATTTCCCTGAAAATTGACATATTAATAGGGTTTTATGAGGTCATATCTCTGTATAAATTCACACCCTAAATCTATATTTTATGTTCTGAATTATCTGTGTTGGATTCACCTCCTTATGTTCTACAATACTTACCCCGATCCACCCCAACAAATTTTAGACTCTCCAACCAAGGCATAATAATATACAACCAACTCCAAAAATATTGTTTCAAAAAACATAAAGAGAGACATACCTAGAAAAGAAAAGATCATAGAACATACCCACCATAGAACATCTCATTCCCAATTTATCATCCAAACAATCTCATTAAGTATCAAAGAATAATTTTGGCCACTATTTAATTAGATTACATTCCCTCTCCTAGGTCTCTTCTTGCGCACACACATGATTCCACTACACATGAACTAAAGGTATAATCTTCTCCTAGAGATTATTCTCAATATGGTACATATCATATATTATATGATACTCAAAGGACACCTCAACATATGTCTTGACACCATCAATGGATATGATGTGAGAGGGGTCATGGTGATATATTTAAAGTTTTGGGACACATGAAAAACAATGTATGGGGTTGTAACACTTTGGAATGTATCCATGGTACAATCCTATACAGATCCTTACAACAATCTCAAACAAAACAATAGTCCATGGATCTAAATTCCCTTGTTTTTGGATATAAAATTACCCTTTCCTAGGAAACAAACAAAAGAAACCATGATGACCATACGTAATGTCCATAGGTCATATAGGATGGTCATTTCATGATTTATTCAATATATTTGTTATTAAAAATCACTCACTAATAAACAAAACCTTACCAAGAGTCTCCTAAACAAGACTACTACAATCAAGAATTGACTCACTTTACACTAATTAGAACCGATGAAAAATGAATGACCTCACAAAAAAGGCCTCAAAATATGAATTTGTATTGATATTAGAAATAATTTATTATTAGTTAAATCCATGAATTATATTTGTTGCTACAAATAAAAACAAAAATATAGAAAACAAACTTATAATATATCATCCAGAATCTAAATCGTCTATTTGGGTTGTCCGCCTATATGAGGATGATAGATTGTACTTATAAGATCCTTACATCTTAAGTCATTTTAATGAACATGATATAATGGACATTTTAAACAAGGATATCAATAAAAAATTATACTCTTTAGGGAAATGTGAAATCAAAATACATCCCACACATAGGTACTACCAGGATATATAATGGTGAATGTATCCTTGAATGTAATAACATTGGATTCTTTCATCAAAAAATCCATGATCACCCATGTTATGTCATTTTGGTGGGGTGTACTAGGTAATCATATCATGAAATTAATATTGAAATAATCCCACTATGACTTCGAAATGGGTAGAGGTATCAATAACCATATAGGGATCTGTTTTCCGCCATCACATATTTCTTAGTGAGGAATCTCACTATGAATCTCAATATCTCCCTTTTCATCCCTTCCAAGAAGTATGCTTTTTTGTGATCACTCTACATGTCTTTCATAGATGGATGTTCCATCCATAATGATGTAAGAAACTATTTCATTAAAACCTCATTAATGCATGTATAAACCCATACACATCCACATAAAATATGAACATCACCACTCCCAAGATACAATCCAGATGGTGGCTTCCCAGCGATAAGCCCCCCAGATCAAATAACTACTCAGTATTCATCTTGTCGAGAATCATGGGTATAAACTATGTCGATGTCTGAGGTTTCCAACCCCGGTACTCTTGAACAACATGATTCATATCTAAAAATATTCCCATTAGATTCCACTCATCATAAGACTCTCACATGACCTCTGTCTTCAACTTTTAGTTGAAGGAGTCAGCAATAATGTTTACTTGTTTATGGTGTTTAATCCAACTAAATGTTGAAGTAAATTAGACACTGAAACCACCTCCTCTAATAAAGGTTTTGGTTTTTCTGAGATAATATTTACTTGAGAATATTGTGATCCATATACACCACAAAACTATCTCTTAGAAAATAGTACCTCTAAAATCATAGGGAATGTATCACCACAACGAACCCCTAATCATGAGTATGGTAATTCATCTCATGTGATATAATATTACTACAAACATAAGAAACAACTCAATTATCTTGAATTAGAACTTCTATGATTGCAACTCTAGATGCATCATAGAACATGGTATAATTGGCTCCCAAAATAGGAAAAATGAGGATCAGTGTTGAGGTAAACCTTATCTTCAACTTATGGAAGTCCTTATCATATGAATATAACCAAATTAACTATAAGGACCAAGACTTAAACCTTACTTAGTCTTGAGTTATTACAAGATTAAACATTGAATATCTTTTCGTGTTTAGAGTTTTAGAGAATTAGATCCTAAAACATGCATTACATTCCACATTTAAACAAATTGGTTACGTAAAATATTGTACTCATTTTCCCATCAACTGAAACATATTTAAAATAAAACATGGATTATTTTTTGACACTTTTTTGACAATATCATCACATCATGTACCATTCCCTTGACCTGTGAAAAACATTTCAAAAATTTGGGATGAAAATAAAAAGATCAGTAAGGGTTATAAAAAGTATGGAAAGGAAACATGAGTACATATATACATAAGAATTAAATCATACTTTACCCATAAAACATAATCACTTTAACATACCTCGTCAAATCATGGATAAATCATCAGAATCATAAGACATAAAGGTAACTTGAGGCATTCATAACATTCTTACGTAGGGAGTAACCCTCTTGGTTACATTTGGAATACCCATCACAGTATATTCCCTAAATATCTTCGGAAAAACCTTAACGTTTAACTCCTTCGCATTACCCAATGCAATGGAGAGCTATATCGGGCTCAACCACCCTTAGTTTATCACGGAACCTCCCATCTTCATAACAATGCCCAAGAACCATTACATAATTGTATCACATAAAACATGCATAAAGGAAACATAATACTTCCACTTTTCAATCCTATGATATCAATAGAAAACAATGATATAAAACCATTATGAAAACTATTTTGAATACCAAAATAAAAGAAAAGTAAAACATGATATTTATTTTTTATTCAAAAAAGGTTATGGCTTCTAGAGGAAGTCAAAACTCAAATAATGATCACAACGGTGGAGAAGTCATTTTCGTCGCATACGTACGACAAGAACATTTTCTTTTGTCGTTTAGTAAAACAATTCATATAAAAAAGATTGATTTTGGATAAATGTAAAATTCAAAGGGTTTTATACACTGTATAAAAGAAAGTTGTGTATAAAACAAAATATGCCTCAATGAATGGAGATTGAGATGAAGTCCCTTACAAAGATAATTTTATTAAATAAAATAGATCTATTATGATTATTCACTATATGTACACAAAAATAGAGTAAAAATAAAATATAGTACATAATAATATCATGAAATAATTTGAACGTAAGAGATTAACCCAAAGAACGAAAATTGGGTTAAGAAGTTTCCTTAACTCGGGTCCGACTTGACTCGAACATTCATTAATGTCCTGAATAATAAACTTGAGTTAATTTCTACTTGCCTAAGAACCTTTTTCAAGTTCATTATTCATTTTATATCACTTTTTACCATGTTATTGATATTATTTAATCAATTAAGTTAATAACGGTCATTTTGTCGATATTTGGAACTTGAGTCAAACATGAACTTCTTATAATTGCAAGTTCTTCACGTAGTAAAATATCGATTATCTCAAGAATGATATTCATGATGTAGATGCAATATATATAATATATATCGCGTATATACATGAATTTATAATATTACATAATCATTTAGAGGTAAAAAATGAAATGCACCATTCATGGAGACAGTAAGCCGTACGTATGCATGGACACTACATTCATTTGTATGTCATATTAATAGAATTAAAACTAAATGTGAGACATGAATATTTTAAATCCAGAATAATATTCATAATTTATATGTAACATACATAATATATATCCATTATATATATGTACTTATAATTTTACATTACATTTGGGAATAAGAAATGAAATGCACCGTTCATGGAGACGGTAAGCCGTACGTACGCATGAACGCTACTTTCATTTCTGTCTCGTACATTAATGGAAAGAAATAATAATTATATAAGGGTATATTATAATTACAGTATAATATGTAATATAATATCATTAAATCTATCCTTTATATGTATGACATATGGTATTAACGAATCAAATCACTTTGAGGGGGCGGTAGTCTGCAATTCCTAAAATGAAGATATCGCGTTTACCCATAATGGAAACCATAAAGGCATGCGATAAAAAAAATACATTAGCTTAAGTAAAACATAAACATATAATATATCATATATAAATATAGTGACATATTAATGGCCACCTTTGAAGGTGTTATATGAGTGTTGAACAATCATCATTTTGTGAGGCAGAAATACGCCATCCACAGAAACAGTATGTTCTTTAACTATTTGATGTAGGTGTGTATAAGTGTAGCTTGAATCCTTCTTATAACAACGTCCTAGTATATTGAAGACACTGGAGTTGTTACAAAAGAAATAAATAAAAAGATTTTATGGGGTTGGAGAAGAAAAATATATCAAAAGAACACAAGTGAAGACATTACCTTAAAATCGGGTAACTCTTTTTGATTTGAGCTCACGGGCTTTCTTGGGAAGAATTCTGTCCAAATTGAGGCATCTATGAGAAAAATAGTGATGTGTTGAGACAAAATGTGAAGGGGTTGGCCAATCCAAAGGCTTGAGAGGTGTGGGTAAGGTGGTAGAGGTGGGGGCCTTTTATAATAGGAGAGGACGGACACTCTTGGAAATGTATAAAATGTTACTTTATTTTCAAATGAGTTTCAGATTTTAAAGGTCCCACATTGATGTATTTCAAGGATAAGGTGAATAGGGTTCGAAATATACTCATCCAATAGGTCTTTGACAGGTGTAATTTATAGTTTTAACATTATCTTTTCATTTTATTTAAATCCTTTATTAATGGGGTAATCGTTCCATCATCATGATGTCATAAATAATTTAATTTATTTAATGTCTAAAAATTACAAAAAAAAACTATGATGTATGAAATTTTTTAGCTTTCCAATGACTATTTATAGTCCAATAGATCAATTATTTAGACAAAATTAAAAAAGTTTTACTCAGGTGATACATTCTTTGTAATATTTAACTTTCATTAAAAATAAAAAGATAAAAAGTCACTTTCACACAAAAGTGATTCCATGGGGTCCACAAGTTTGGCACAAGGCATACCATGGTTGGACATTAGACATCCAGTATCATTAGGACACATGTTGGTGTAATTTTTTATTATTATGATAGAATTCTATTATCCTTAACTACCCGATTACTCATTAATCAAGATAATTAAAGATAATTTCCGTCGTTACTATTCACAAAGTCCAAAAACAAGAGTCATAATTACATAATTTGGACCTTCTGATTCCAAATATGGAATCCATTTTACCAAATTCCAATCACATAAATTGCAATAATTAATTTAAAAATAATTCTCATTGTCAAAACAAATAACGGGTTTTTTTGAAACAATATCTATGAAAAGAGTGGCATTAGTTTATACCCAATTTCTCTGTGAAATTAATACTAATAACCACCATTGGATTAAATGGTAAAAATATATTCAGATTAAAATTTAAGTCCGATTAATAAGATAATCTAACCATATAATTAATTTATATGAAAAAGCAGTTTTGATGTAAAATGCAGTATTTTTCACTATTCATTAAAAAAATGAACATTGTCAGAAAAATACCAAAAATTTATCCAATGTAAATTTAAATGTCTCAAAAATAATGAATACGTTTATTTTGACAAATATGGCTTATAAAATTTTTAAAAGTTTTATTTTAGAATGGTTTTCCACCAAAAGGCAGTAAACCAATTTTTAAAAAATATTAGTGTATTCCATGCTTAAGATTGGATTTATTCTCATTTTAAGCCCTTATAACTCTATCTAATTAATAATTAGACATAGATAAAAATATATATTATTCATTTCTTACTTGCGATGTTACATCCTTCCCCCTTTTAGAAAATTTCATTCTCACAATTTATTTACTTATCGAATAAGTGGGGGTATTTATCCCCCATAGCATTTTCAGATTCCCATGTTTCCTCTTCAATCATGTGGTTTTTCCACAAAACCTTTACCTGATTAATCATCTTATTCTGTAACACTTTCTCCCTATGGTCAAGAATCTGGACTGGTTGTTCTTCATAAGAGATATTCTCTTCCAGGTGAACTACCTCTAGACTCAAAATATGAGATGGATCTGGCATGTACTTACTTAACATTGAAACATGAAAAACATTGTGTACCTGAGATAAACTCATAGGTAAAGCCAATCGGTTAGCAATTGATCCAACTCTCTCCAAAATTTCATATGGTCCAATGAACCTTGGACTTAGCTTTCCTTTCTTACCAAATCGTATCACACTTTTCCATGGTGAAACATTGAGAAAAACATGATCACATACCTCGAAAGATAGATCCTTTCTCCTATTGTCTGCTTAACTTTTCTGTCTGCTCTGAGCTATTCTCATGTGTTTCTGTATCAGCTGAACTTTTTCTTCCAACTCTTCTACCAATTCTGGTTCCATCAGCTTCCTTTCACCCACTTCATCCCAGAAAGCTGGAGTTTGACACCGCTTCCCATATAACACCTCAAATGGTGCCATCTGTATTCTGGAATAAAAACTGTTATTATAAGAAAACTCAACCAAAGAAAGATGTTGGTTCCAACTTCCTTGATAATCCATCGAACAAGCACGTAGCATATCTTCCAATGTCTGAATTGTTCGTTCTGACTTCCCATCTGATTGAGGATGAAATTCTGTACTAAAATTTAATTCAGCACACAACGACTTCTGAAGGCCTTTCCCAAAGTTAGAAGTAAACCTGGGATCACGATCAGATACAATGGAGAGTGGAACTCCATGTAACCTGACTATCTCTTTAAGAAACAAATGAGAAAGATTATCCAGGGAAAAATTATCTCGTATAGCAAGGAAATGAAAAGATTTACTCAATTGATCAACAATAACCCATATTTCATTATTACCTCGAGGTGTCTTCGGAAATTCCACAACAAAGTCTATTGATATATTTTCCCATTTCTACTCTGGCATTGGTAAAGGCTGAAGCATCCCTTTTGGTAACTGCCACTCTGCTTTAACCTATTGATAAGTCAAACACTGCATAGTAAAATCAGCAATGTCTCTTTTCATTCCATCCCACAAGTAATACTCCCGAAGATCGCTATACATCTTAGTACTGTCTGGATGAATTGAAAATGGAGAACTATGAGCTTCACATAACAACTCTCTCTTCAACTATGAATCACAAGGCACGCACAATCTCTTCCCAAATCTCAAAACAGAATCATTATCAATGTTGAATTCAGGAAACTTACCCTTCTTAACCAGCTCTACCTTTTTCTACAACTCGATGTGTTGCTTCTGTGCTTTCTTGATTCTATCTGATAAAGAAGATTTTACTGATACCTGAAACAAAACAGAAGGACATCCTACACCAACAACATTTATGCCATGGTTCATCAAATCCATAACCAAAGGATCACGTTCCAAACACAACATTGTTAATGAAGCATTAATGTTTCGTCTCAAAGCATCAGCCACTTTATTTTATTTTCCCGGATGTTAATGAATTGTACAATCATAATACTTGATTAATTCCAGCCATCTCCTCTATCTCATGTTCAATTATTTCTGAGTGAATTTATACTTTAAACTTTTGTGATCGGTATATATTTTACACTTTACTCCATACAAATGATGAATCCAAATTTTTAAAGCGAAAACAACAGCAGCTAATTCTAAATCATGTGTAGGGTAATTTACCTCATGAGTTTTCAACTAACGTGAAGCATAAGAAATTACCTGATCATTCTTCATTAGGACACAATCAAGTCCTTTCAATGAAGCGTCACTGTAGATAACAAACTCACCATTCCTGGAAGGAAGTGCCAAAACTGGGGCATTCACCAATATTGTTTTCAACTCCGGAATACAATCATCACATTCTTTTGTCCAGATGAACTTAACACCCTTTTGAGTTAGATTAGTCATTGGAGTAGATAACCATGAAATTTTTTCAACAAACCTTCGATAATATCATGTAAAACCAACGAATCTACGAATCGTAGTTACATTTGTGGGTCTTGGCCATTATTCAACCACTCTTGTTTTTGTAGGATCCACAGTTATTCCATCTTTAGAAACAATATGACCAAGGAAAGAAATTTGTTGTAACCAAAACTCACACTTTCTGAATTTTCCATATAGTTTCTTTTCTTTTATGGTTTTCATGATAACTCTTAAATGAATTTCATGCTCCTCTTTACTTTTATAAAACACCAAAATATCATCAATAAAAACTACCAACATTTATCACCTGAGTCAACTGAGCCATCACTACAACAAACTGTTTAGTTCTGATTCTGACCATCTCATGATACTAATTTGAAAGGTAATTTCACTCTATATGCCTTCCCAGAAAAGATGTTTTGTTTCCTCTATGAAAAACCATTCTTAACATAGAAATACCTTAGGTGAAGCAACATGGTAATCTATAAATGATATATCATTTCAATTTGACCATAAAAAAAATATTTTTGAATAATCATTTAATAGATTTCTAACTCATAAAGTTATCTAAACAGGCCATCGATACCAACTGTAAGGCCCCAGCCTTAAACCTTACTTAATCTTGAGTTATTTTAAGATTACACGTTGAGAATCTTTTCAGGTTTAGAGTTTTTGAGAATTAGATAATAAAACATGCATTACATTCCACATTTAAACAAAGTGGTTACATAAAAGATAGTACTCATTTTTTCCATGAACGGAAACATATTTAAAATAAAACATGTATTCTTTCTTGACACTTCCTTAACACTATCATCACATCATGTACTATTCCCTTGACCTATGAAAATCATTTCAAAAACCTGGGATGAGCATATAAAGCTCAGAAAGGGTTATAAAAATTATTGAAAGGAAGCATGAGTACATATATACATAAGAATGAAATCATACTTTACCCATAAAACATATTCACTTTAATATACCTTATCAAATCATGAATATATCATAGAAATCATAAGATATAAAGGTAACTTGAGGCATTCATAACATTCTTACGTAGGGAGTAACACTCTTGGTTACTTTTGGAATACCCATCATAGTATATTCCCTAAATCTCCTGGGAGAAACCTTAACGTTTAACTCCTTCACATAACCCAATGCATTGGAGAGCTATATTGGGCTCACCGGCCCTTAGTTTATCACGGAACTACCCGTCTTCATAACAATTCCCAAGAACCATAACATAATCATGTCACATAAAACATGCATAATGGAAACATAATATTTCTAATTTTGAATGGAAAGATATCAATACAACACATTGATATAAAAGCATTATGAAAACCATTTTCAATACCAAAATAAATGAAAAGTAAAACATGGTATTTATTTTTTATTCAAAAAAAGGTTATGTCTTGTAGAGGAAGCCGAAACTCAAATAATGGTCACGACCACAGAGAAGTCATTGTCGCCACATACATACGACAAAAACATTCCCTTTTGTCATTTAGTAAAACGCTTCATATAAAAAAGATTCCTTTTGTATAAATGTAAATGTCAATGGGGTTTATACACTGTATAAAAGAACGTTGTGTATAAAAACAAATATGCCTCAATGAATGGAGATTGAGACGAAGTCCCTTACAAAGTTCAATTTTTTTAAATAAAATAGATCTATTATGTGTATTCACTATAAGTACCCATCTATAATGTACAAATACAAGATTGGAAGAAATAATATAATGAAATAATTTGAATGTAGGAGATTAACCCAAAGAACGAAAATTGGGTTAAGAAGTTCCCTTACCTCAGGTCCAACTTCACTCGATCGTTCTTTAATGTCCTGAATAATAAACTTGAGTTAATTTCTACTTTCTGAAAAACCTTTTTAAAGTTCATTATTTATTTTATATCACTTATTACCTTGTTATTAACATTATATAATCATTTAAGTTAATAACGGTCGTTTTGTCGATAATTGGTACTTGAGTCAAAAGTGAACTTCTTATATTTACAAGTTGTTCAAGTAGTCAAATATCCATTATCTCAGGAATGATATTCATGATATAGATGCCATATATATCATATATATAAATAATATACATGCATTTATAAAATTACATAATCATTTAGAGGTAAGAAATGAAATGCACCGTTCAGGGAGACGGTAAGCCGTACGTACGCATGAACGCTACTTTCAATTCTATGTCATATTAATGGAATTAAAACTAAATGAGAGATATGTATATTTTAATTCCAGAATTATATTCATAATTTAGATGTAACATACTTAATATATGTCAATTATATATATGTACTTATAGTAGTACATTACATTTGGGGATAAGAAATGAAATGCATCGTTCACGGAGATGGTAAGTCGTACGTACGCATGAACGCTACATTCATTTCTATATCATACTTTAATGGAAATAACAAATCATTATATAACGATATATTATAATTACAGTATAATATAATATATAATATAATTAAATCTATCCTTTATACGTACCACATATGGTATTAACGAATCAAATCACTTTGAGGGGGCAGTAGTCTGCATTTCCTAAAATGAAGATATCACGTTTACTCATAATGGAAACAATAATGGTATGCCATAAATAAAAAAATAAAGAAGCTTAAGTAAAACATAAACATATTATATATCATATATAAATATAGTGAAATCTTAATGGCCACCTGTGAAGGTGTTATATGTGTGTTGAACAACCATCGTTTCGTGAGGCCGAAATTCGCCGTCCACAGAAACAGTATGTTATTTAACCATTAGATGTAGGTGTGTGTAAGTGTAGCTATAATACATCTTATAACATCATCCTAGTATATAGAAGATACTGGCGTTGTTACAAAAGAATAGAATAAAAAAATTATGGGGTTGGAGAAGCAAAATAAAACAAAAGACCACAAGTGAAGACATTACCTCAAAATTGCGTAACTCTTTTTTATTTGAGCTCAAAGGAAACCTTGGGAAGACTTCTGACCAAATTGAGGCTTCTAGGAGTAAGAGAGGGATGTGGAGAGACAAAATGAGCAGGGGTTGGCCGAGAAAAAGGCTTTAGATGTGTGGGTAAGGTGGTAGAGGTGGGGGCCTTTTATAAGAGGAGAGGAGGGTCACTCTTGTAAAGGTATAAAATGTTACATTATTTTCAAATGAGTTTCGGATTTTAAAGGTCCCACTTTAATGTATTTCAAGGATAAGGTGATAAGGGTTAGAAATATTCTCATTAAATAGATCGTTGACAAGTGTAAGTTATAGTTTTAACATTATCTTTTCATTTTATTTAAATCATTTATTAATGAGGTAATCGTTGCATCATCATGATATCATAAATAATTTAATTTATTTATTGTATAAAAATTACAAAAAAAATTATATGATGTATGAAATATTTATAGATTTCAAATGACTATTTATAGTCGAATATATCATTTATGTAGACAAAATTAAAAATGTTTTACTCAGGTGATACATTCATTGTTATATTTAACATTCCTTAAAAATAAAAAGATAAAATGTCACCTTCACACAAAAGTGATTCCATGGGGTCCCCAAGTTTGGAACAAGGAATCCCATGGTCGGCCATGAGACAAAAAAGAGAATTAGGACACATGTTGGGGTCATTTTTTATTATTATGATATTATTTTATTATCCTTCACTACCCAATTTCTCATTAATCAATATAATTAAAGATAATTACCGTCGTTACTATTCACAAAGTCCAAAAACAAAAAAGTATTAATTAAATAATTTAGACCTTATGATTCAAAATATGGAATAAATTTTACAAAATTCCAAACACATAAATCGAAATAATTAATTTATAAATAATTACCGTTGTCAAAAGAAATAACCGGTTTTTTTTGAATGAATATCTATGAAATGTTTGGCATTAGTTTATGCCCAATTTCAAAGTGAAAATAATCCTAATGAAAACCATTGGATTAAATGGTAAAAATATATTCAGATTAAACTTTAAGACCAATTAAAAATATAATCTATCAATATAATTAAATTAGATGAAAAAGCAGTTCTGATTTAAATGCAGTATTTTTCACTATTCATTAAAAAATGAACATTGTCAAAAAAATACCAAAAAATTATCCAATGTAAATTTTAATGTCCCAAACATAAAAAATATGTTTATTTTGACAAATAGATATTATAAAATTGTCAAAAGTTTTATTTAAAATTAGTTTGCCATCAAAAGGCAGTAAAATAATCTTTTAAAAATATTAGTGTATTCCATGCTTAAGATTGGATTTATTCTCATTTTAATCCTCTAAAATACTATCTAATTCATAAATAGACATAGATAAAAAAATATATTATTCATTACATACTTGGGATGTTACATTAACCATAACACATTCTCTTCCAGAACAGATATCAGTTCTACCAAACATGAAAAGTCCTGAAAGAAATTTGGATAATATCTCTGTATGATAAAAAACTCTGAATCTTAAAGTAATTTTTACGGCACTCCAATGATTCTATGGATGCAACCTTCTCAGGGTCCACTTTCACTCCATCCTCTGAAATAACATGGATATAGAAGTGTGCTCTACCAATCCAAAAAAAATTTATACAGATTTGGTTTAATATGATGCATTCAAAATATAAATTTGATTATTTTAAGAAGTTGGGCATGATTTTCTATTGACCAGGATAATAGCACGATATGATTGCAAAACAAATACGACAAATTTATTTAGGAGAGGATGAAATATCTAATTCATTAAGGAAATCCTTAATGATTGTGAGTTATACATATAGAATGATATAACCGTAAAATCATAAAATTCATGCCTTCTCATAAATGAAGTACGATGTATATTTGATATTATTAGCCTCAACCAATAGTACACTGAACTCAAGTCAATATTTTAGAATATCCTAACACTAATAATCTAATTTAAGAGAATAATGATGCACATACAGGGATACAAGTTCATATATTTCAACTGGTTAAATCTTTGATAGTACACACATAATCATAAGGTCTAATCATCCATTATTTTTAAATGATGTGAATAACCTGACATAGAATTAATAGGAATTATGAAACATTTTTCTTCTAGATCTTCCAACTGAACATTACACTAAATAATCTATTCAAGTACCATTCTACAAGGAAGGATGGAAAATTATTCATATATCGACACAAACTCAATAGTGAACTCAATATCTCTCTCTTAGGTGGTATGATGGATAACTCTTTAGGAAAGATATCCTAAAAATGGTTCAAAACTAGATAATAATTAATATACTAAATTCGACCATCATTTAAAACAAGACATGCTATTTATGATATGACACAGTCCAATATACAATGAAATGGTCCTGTAGGACATGATGAAATATCCCACTCACCGTGATTGGAATAACTATACAATTCTTGTTATAGAACGGTAAATCTCCTATGTTATCCATTAATATAACCCTTTTAATGAACTATCTATCTTATACCAATAATCGGGTTGAATCCTTTAATTTTCATCACAAATAAATGTTGAAGTAATCATACTTTTAAAATTTAAAATTAAATAAAATTGACTTTTTTTAAATGGGACTCATTAATAAATTGAAAACCATGATTTAGGGATTTAAAATGTTCACACCAAAAATAAATGCATGACGACCTTTCCAGTCAACCTACTACATCCAAAAAAAAATTATAGTAATTTTTTTAAACGAATGAAGACATGAATAATGATAAATTTAAATTTTTTTGTAGTTAATTTCCTTAATAGGGTTGTCGAAAATGATATTTCTCAATATAGACCTTTAACAGTTAGGTTGGATTGAAAAAGAATATTGAATTATGGTGTACTCCACCCACACCACACCCTACCCACATTCAAAATTTTATATTTTAATATTATATACAGTTAATTATATTATTATATTTTAATTGTTCTTTTAGGAACTAATTATGGTAATTAATTTTTTATTATTAATAATTTTATTATTTATTACTAATTATGGAAATAGGATTATTAACAATTAATTAGTCTCTAAACTCATGATTAATTCATTTTATGATTATTAATTATATCATTATATATTACATATATTACATGATATAAATTATTTTATTAATTATATTTTATTGTTTTTTTAAAGGAAACCCAACCCAACCCATGTATAGTTCATGATCTTCCAGGTATAGTCGATTACCTTGCTCGTGTACAAGACCTCAGATCTTGAATTCACCATATAGATTCAACTGGTTCAAACCACCCCTCTTCATGTTTTCTTTCACTATCGATAAAATTAAATAAATAGATATGTAATTCTGATATTGAAGTGTAAATAGTTCGAGCTAAATTCTCTTTTTAATGGAAACAAGCGAATGACCATAACCATAAGGCCACCACCATATGTGCAATATTATTATTTATTAATCATAATAATTTTCATACTAATTATAAATTATAATATTAATTATTAATTATATTATTAGTTACTAATTGTTAATATTATTTTTATCATTATTAATAATTTTATTTTTTATTGATAATTATATTGACAATATTATTAATTATTAATTAGTCTAAGAACTCACAATTCCAACATTTTATTATTATTATTTATTAATAAAATTAGTTATATTTTTATTAATTAAATATTTTATGAGTTATTAATTAGTTTTTTATTGTAAATGAAACCTGACCCATGTACAGTTCATATTCATTCAAGTTGAGCTCATTTTCTTTTAGGGGAAATCTACTTTGGGTCTCGAATGAACCCCATAGAGTCGAATGGGTAAAACCTCCCCTCACCATTATTCTATGAACTTTTAATTTTGTAACATTAAGTGGAATGTTTTTACATTCTTAAAACACAAGTAGTGGGAATCAAATTCTCATCTCCCTAGAAACTAGAAAACAAACCTAACCACATGGCCACATCGGAGAGGTATATATTGTATATTATTAATTAAAATATTTATGTTTTTTTATTAATTACAAAAATAACGTGGAATATAATTAATAAATATTTAACTAATTAATTAAAAATTACATAATAAATTACATAAAACAAAATTCAGAATTTTTTTAAAAATAACGAAAATATTTTTACATTTTACCAAAATGTTTTCAATTCTATACGGTCATTGTAAATAATTTTCAAAGCAAGGTTTTGATATTTTTTATTTGAAATTAATGTTGTCACATCAGGATATAATGTTACAGAAAATAAATATAATGTACAGAAAACATTTTTTAATGTTATTAAATATAAATATAACATGATGTAATATATTATATCACAAATATATTGTATATAAAATGTTATGTAATGTAAAAATATAATTAATATAATGTGAATGTGACATAAATAAAATATTACATATATATCATCCCCAACATAGTACTCTCTCACATTACCATGCTAGTTGGCTACATGACCTCAGATGTGCCTCCCTGTACCACAGAGGTTGCCGATGAGTAGGGAGGGTGTATGGAATATAGTTGGAATAAAATAACTTCAAGAATAGATTTTTAATAACTGTTGAAAAAATATAATAGTAACATAAAAATTATAAATAATAAAATTGGAAAGTAAATTTAAATAAGGAAAATTCCAAAAAATCCAAGAAAAATGGAATCATGTAATGGAAGGCTTAAAGTATATAAAGGGTGTGTTGTATGTCGTATAATAAAATGATATCATTATCTATAAATGAAACGATAGACCCCAGTCCAAATCCCCATGTTAGACACATCTCAATGATCCAAACCATACAATATCAATAAATCAAAGTTGGGCCCCATTCCCTTTTCCAAATCTGCATCCATGAAGTCTTTTCGGTTACTAAATAGTAACACATTGAGGGTGTGAGTAAAACATAGTAGGCCACAGCCAATGGAAACTAAATATGTCTATTATAGGTATATAGTGTATGAAATAAAATAAAAATATGGGTATGACATAAAATTTGACCAATAATTATATCATAAATACTATAAATTGAATTCAATAAAACATATATGTTATCCCTTTAATATAATATGGATTTTAGTTCATTAATTTGTTTTATAAATCAATTTCAAATCCTCAACAACTTATAATATATTATAAGGATTTATATTAATTTTTTTTGGAGTATGACTCACTTCCACGGATGTGAGGGTATTATTTTTTAATATCATACATTTTATATAGGAAATAATAAAAACCATAAACTTTTATTAGAATCAATGTGAAAATGCCTTTTTATGGTTTGTGGTTTTGGTTATTGTTTCATATAGATTACAAAACATATGTTTGAGAAATGATATAGAATCCCCCATTTATTTCATATATAAACCCACACAATGTCCCAATTATATTCCCTAGAAATATTTTGATAACATCTTTTATCTTTCCTACGAACTATATAGTTCTCCCAAGGTTCCCCCATTGTCTTAAAAAGCTCCTCCTAAGAATTTGGAGTCACACACTCAAGTAATATATCCTCACCTTCTCCTCTTTATTCAAATTTCATTACTAACTTATGACTTGTATTTACAATTACTAATTTTGATATATGTATTTGAAAGTCCCTATTGAATCAAATTTTATTTTGAAATTTTGATATTCCCATTTTATTCTCATCAACCCATTTTATGATTTTTTAACTAACACCGTTATGCGGTTGAAATTTCACCATGATTATTAATGCCACAACAATAATGTAGTCAATACCATACCTAATTATTATCACGGTTGTTCAAATTTATAAACATATAATTTATTTACATTTAAATTGAGTATTTTTATTCCAAAATCCTTGATTGTGGAATAAAATTATATGATGAATGGCTCTATTTTGTATGATCTATGTGGCCCACTTCTGAATGATATTGAAATTAAAGTGACAGGTTCACCAAAAATTATATAGAGATCCAAATAATTGGGTAATGTTTAGTATCATGAGATTTAATTTTTGGATAGGGAGTGATTTTGATTCCTTTATTTTCATTTTTCCATCATCATGTCTTTTAATTTATCCTTGACCTATTTTTATGATAGAGCGTTATAATTTGTTTCCATATTTTCCATGTTTCCTTTATGATTATCATGTTATATCATGTCACATTGTTCATGCTTATGATTCATACTCATTTTTTATATTGCTATTATTTAATTTTTATTATTATCTTAATGTGATTAAATATTCATTTCTTTTCTAGCCTTTATAGCTCACCCCTTTTTTATGTATGTCCCCATGTTATCCCACGTAGTATTATGTTTGACGGAATAGTATGGTCATGTTATGAATTTTTTTAACAAATATGATATATTACCCATGATATATTTTCATGTAATGTAGTTAATTACCAAATACACTAGATTTCTTGATCATACAGTTTTTATAATGTGTAATATTCTGTAATAAATAATGTATTAATGTTTAATAATGAGTAGGGTTATTATAGACATATCTCCAAGAAGATTATTGTATACATTTTCAAAACTGGACATTAGTATTTTCTATAGATATGGTGATACATTTGTGTTAGGCTTGGATGTACAAACCATTTAAAAGTGTAAAACTCTTTAATTATCTCCTCATGAAAGCATGTTGTAACCCATGCATGATAAAAAGAAGAACTTCACATGTTCTGAGACACCACAATGATATTTTCACACCAAATATATAATTTTTCTTCCAAATATAAGACTTCTATATCATATAACTGATCAGTATTCATATGACCTATAATCACATGTAAAACAGATGTGGTGGTCATAACTACTCATCCTAATAAATCCTTGTCATCCAGATGTCTACCCATAAAAGTGCCATTATCCAACACTCATGGAAAGAGCCCATTATTGCCTCGGTCTGTGTATTCTAGATCATGGATTTGGAAAAAATATGGCCTTTTCCTAAGGTTGAGTACAAATACTAAACCCAACATTTCTAAAAACTGTTCATCTCTCAGTGAGAAAATATTCACATGAGGTTCTTGTGCTCTATGTTAACTAAAATCCTCTCACCCAATAGATAATTCCTCCAACATATCATGGAGTGTATCACCATATATGAATCCAGATCATGATTAGGTTAATTCATCTCATGTGGTCTCAACTATCTTAAGCCATAAGCAACAAATAGAACCTCCTATATCAGAACTACATTGATTGAATGTTATGATGTGTAATAGTATATATAATTAGTTTCCCTAGAATAGGAAAATTGAGGATCAGTGTGGAGATTATCCTGGTCATCAACTTTTAGAAATAACTTTCAAAATTATTTGAAAAAAATGAAGTTCGTTTTGTATTGTTCCATTGGATTTTCATAATTTATTTTTCCATTATAATTTTTCACTATAATATTTCATTAAATTTTGATTCTATAATTATTGTTGTACTTTATATTAAATGTTTTAACTAAAAAATATTGATATATATTTACATTATAATTTTTAATGAATGTATCTAGATTAATCATTAATGTTTCCGCTAAAATAATATAGTAAATAATTATTTTGAAAATACTTATTAAATATTTCTAATGAAATTTCCAGTGAAAGATCCATCGAAACTTCATATGAACATTACACGGATACTTCCAATAACAAATTTGGTGAAATTTTACCATTACCCAACCTTAATTTACCCTATGTTTACTTTTACCTAATATTTTTTCTTATATATGAAATTAATTTTATAGTTACATAACTTTTTTTACCCTTTGTTTACTATTTTTTATCATTGTTTTACCCTAATTTTAAATTTCATTACCCTTAATTATAAATACTTTTACCCCTATATAACATTATTAAACCCTTATATGACATTATTATATTCATAATTTTCCTTATTACCCTTGAAATTATTTTACTATTACTTAACTTTAGTATACTGTTACATAACCATGTTTTACCCTTAAATAAATATAGTTTACATTTTCTTATATTTTATATAGTATCACATAACATTAGTTTTACCCTTAAATAACATTATATTATACTTAATTTACAATAGATTAACCTTAAATAAACATATCTTTCCCTAACATAACTTTATCTTACCCTTACATAGATTTAATCTTGTTTAATGATTTTTACCCTAACTTAACATTAGTTTACCCCTAAAAAATTATTTTTAACCATAATTAACTTTAATTTACTCTTACATAATTTTTTTTAACCAAACATAATTTTTTTACCCTTAATTAAATTAATTTTACCATTACATAACATTAGTTTACCCTTATTCAAATTTTTTTACACATAAATAACTTTATTTTTACCCTGACATATTTTATATACCATTACATAAATTCGTATTACCAATACATAAATTGTTTTACCCTTACACATATTTAGATTACCGTTTACCAACTTTAGTTGTGCCTAACATAACTTCTTTATCCTTTCTTATGTTCATTAAACACTTACCTAACTTATTTTTAACATTAATTTACATTAGGGTACCGTTTATAAATTAAATTTACCGTATTTTATCTTTATATCTACTCTTAATTAACATAGTTTTTCCATAAATTAATATTAATTTACACTTATTTGACTTTAATTTACCCAAAAAGTAACTATATTTTACTCATAATTTTTCCCATGAATATTAATTTTGGAAATGTTTTATGAATAATTTTAATGAATGTTCGATCAAAACATCCAGTTTAAGTTCAACTGGAATTTCAAGTGAAAGTAACATTGGACATTCCAGTGAAACCTCCTTAGAATATTCAAGTGAATGTTTCGCAAAAAAAAAATCATTGAATATTTCATGTATAATTTTAGTGATTTTTATTGAATATTTCCCTTAAATATTTGAATAAAATACTTCACCAGAATGTTTAGGGTATATTATCAATATAATTATATTATAGATGTCTTCCTAGAATGTTTTCATAGTAGTTTCACTGTAATTTTCTTGAAAAAAATTACAATGGAATTTTCCTATGAAATTTTCTTCTAAGAAATTATATTGAAATTTATTAAATGGGTTTTATAATATAATATCCAAATATAATGTTTTTGTCAATGTTTAAACTGAAATTTTGTACAATGAGTTTTAATGATATTATTTATTGTAAGGTGACATGGGAATTTCATTCTAACAAAATATTCCATCAAATCGTTTGATTGGAATTTCCCTGTTGAATTTTCCTCTTATATTTTCTCGTGGAAATCCAAAGAACATTATTATAATACCTTTACATATGATTTTTCCACTAGAATTTTCTAGTGAACGTTTCGAATGAAATTCTTTTGTGAAATTTACTAGTCGATTATAATAGTGAATTTTTTTTTAATTTGGATTTTCCACTTGATTTTTTCTTGGTCTCTTTCCAGTGGGATTTTCCCATCGATGAGGATATTTTCATTATAATAGTTTAAATCATAATTTTCTAATAGAAACATCAATATTAGTACTCAAACGGAATTTTAACATTTGATAAAACATTATACTATAAATTTCATGTTTTTTTCACAATAATAATTCTTTTATAATTTTCATATGTATTGTTTTTTTAGAGTAATTTTTAATTCATTTTTTAGATAAAAAGTTTTATAAAATTATTTACTAAAAATTTCAATTTAATTTTCCGACTATAGTTTTAAAATTATATTATTTAAAAGTTTTTTTTTCCTAGTGGAACTTTATATAATAAAATTATAGTGAGACATTATCATATTATATTTCGAATTTATTTATTGGAATTTTTATGCACACTGTTGAGTGTAATTTTCGAGTTTAAATGTTCAAGGAAAATTTTTCTTATAAAATTTTAAAAAAAATTGATGTTGATATTTATATTTGAGTTATTTTATTAATATAATATTTTTTTTAATATACCAATAGTATTCTGTTAATAAGAATAAGAAATTAATAATTATATTCCAATTTTAAAAAATACTTTTTTAAACGGATTCCTTTATTTTATAAATTTTATAACAATTTACAAAATATTATTTTTCCATTAATTTTGGATTGTATTTGAAAATATTATTTGAAACTTACAAATAAAAATTATTATTTTTATGTGGTTCTTAAAAATAATTATTCTATGATAGTTTACAAATATATTTTTTACACAAATAATTTTTTTTTTAAATTTTTTAATATAACGTATAAATTTTTAATTCGTTCAAGATTATTTGTCCATATTTCTATTAATTCAATTGTGATGTATTTTTTAACGTGTAATTACATGTTATATAATTTTTTAAATAGACAAATATAAATTTATAAATTATTAATATATGAATAAAAAATTTACTATTTTAAAGTTTTTTAAATTTCTAAAGACATTTATATTTATTTTGTTCTTTATTTTTATTTTTACCACACCTATACACTACTAATGGTGTAACCATGTTATTAATAAATATCTTACAATCATATTTTTCCAACTCATATTTATCAAATACATGGTAGAATTCACAATATACTATATGTTATAGTTAAATATTTCAATAAGTGGGGATAACAATCTGTTTTTAAATAAGGGGTTGAATAGGTTTTTCATATTCCATTTATTTTATGAATAAACATTTATAATCCCTAAATCATGGTTTTGAATTTATTAGTGACACATTTAAAAGAACATAATGTTATTTAATTTTCTGTTTTAAAGTAATTATTATTGAATCATTTATATGTGGGAGTTCAGCACAGTGTCATGCATCCTAATTACACACCATATCACTACCTTCCTCTTCTCCAGAAAAATGGATGGAAGAGGAAACCTCTATATATACTACTCCCCATTCTCTCGGATCTTCTCACCTCTCTCGATCAACCCCATTTTCTCCACTTCAAAGTCCAAGTTGCTCCCTCCATGTAACTATTTGAATAAATAATATACATCATCTACGTATTGTACAATATTTGTAAATGTGGATTTTATAGAAAAATGGATACACAAAAGAATAATGAAAATAAGGATGCACACCACTCAGTCTGATTATAGAAAAAAATAGAAATATAAGGAAACTAAATTTTATTTCGTTAATTTAGATGATCATAAAAACATACCAAAATCTCTTTTTATGGGGGTAAAAATGCACAAAAAGGGAACAAATGTATATGGAAATAAAATTCCATTGTTTGGTGTAGTACGTTCCTTCCAATCATCTTAATAAAATATATCAAAATCCCTTTTCTGATGTCATCAAGCTTTATCTCGACTATGGATAGATGGGTCAATGAAAATTTAAAATTTTTTAACATTCCAACACCCCAATGTAATCATATTTTTCTTATGAACCAAAAATATTCTTCAACTTTATTTATATATATTAATGAATAATTATTGAGTTAAATCGCTTCACCAAAGTCAATGCCTTAATTTTTCGTGTAGGTTTTGGTGGAGTAAGATAGAATGTATTTACTTTTCAATCACTTTACTCAACATTTTATAAGATATAGATTAATTGAAGATAACTAAATCAAATTTCTATAAGAGATAATATAGGTTAAAATATTCCTCCGTTGGTTCCATTCACTGTTATAAAATTTCATGGGTTCAAACGTTTTTGGGAAATATATGAAAATTTTCATGTTTGATGTCTTCAGATTTTGGAGTAAGTTATTAAGATGCCATTAATTATTCAATTCCTTATTCCTCAATTGATTCTTCATCAATGGATTTATTATCTTATAGAGTGAGTCATAACTATCTTTAATCATCATATTGAATCCATTTACATGTCTCGTTTTCTTCTAACAAAATATCTCTACTGAATATAATCTTATTGGTGATGGGATTATTCAAACAATATCCCATTTCATGGTATATGTTTCCCATAATGAAACAATTCACTCCCTTATCGTCAATATTTGTTTTTTTACTCTAGGATCCTAACATAGTCAATGGAACCAAAAAATATTAGATGGATTACACTTTTCTTATGATTACTCAAAAATTAATGTGGTGTAATGGATTTAAGATTTCTTTTGGGAATCTATTGAGTAGATACACTTCACAGAAAGTCACCTCAATCCCAGAATGTCAATGGAACTCATTTTATTTTAGCATACTGATTTCCATTTTTAGAACTAACCAATTATTCCTTTTGAAAACTCCAACGATTCAAGGTGTGTAATTTGGTTGGTATCGGTGGTTAATT
Organism: Viscum album; assembly: GCA_963277665.1. Classification (NCBI taxonomy): domain Eukaryota; kingdom Viridiplantae; phylum Streptophyta; class Magnoliopsida; order Santalales; family Viscaceae; genus Viscum; species Viscum album. The sequence continues at coordinate 48,241,882 of OY728162.1, forward strand.
CTGCGTTTAATTAGGTACCCTTGAAATAAATTTGAGGTGTACTCCTAACCATGACAATATCACAATGTTTTTATGTGATGGTTGAATTGATTTATCATTAGAATGATGAATTTTTTAAAGTCATCAAACACTCCCATCTTCAATTTAGAAAATATATCGATGTTTTCATTTTTATAATTTTCATTAAATGGCAGAATGTACCTTCAAAGTCTATTTTATTTTGGATTCAGAGGAATATACAAATCAATGTGGAATAACTCCATATTATTAGAAACATTATACTTGACCTTCATTGAAATATTATATATATATATATATATATATATATTTTTATTCAACACATCTTTGACATATTTCATTTAGATGTATAATTCTTGGATGTCCACTCATGAAATTTTTTATTTAAAATAATCATAATACTTTAATGTTTAAATTCCCAATCCTGAGATGTCATATCTAGTATTTATGATCACATACAGTCAAAAAAAATTGGTACATTGGGTTGGATCATAATCAGAAACATGTTGTTATTCACCATCAATTAATTTATGAATGACCATCATTTTTCATCGATAATCACAATTTTATTATTTTGTAATGTTATGTGAATTGTTTTCCCACAAATTTACATAGAATCAAGATGTATTTCTTAATGTTAGGTACATATTAGACTTCTTAGATGAAATCATTTTTTCTATATGTTTTCATGATCAAAATATATCAAATTCCTTTGAGATTTATTATTTAGAGATCCCCAAATGAAATATTTTTTAAAACACTAGTATCTATCATTGTAAATAAGTTTTAGTGACCTTCCATGTAGTTGTTATATCTATGTTAATAAAACGCATTCCTAGATTTTTTAGTGAATTTTCCCTCAATATATTAGAATCTCTAAATATATCATCTGATTTGGAATCATGTTTCTACTTGTTGTCATTATTCATTGAATATTTTATCCAATTTTCATTGGTATAATGTATATATTAGTAAAATTTATAGCAATGAATGTTTCAATTTTCTATCAGATATTGATTGTTGAATCAACCCATATTCCTTATCCTCATTATAATAGAGTATAATTTTTGTATACATGTCCTAATAAATTCCTAATTCATACACCACATCATCATATTCTTGGATCAGATTATTATCCATGGAATCCACTTCCTTAACTTCTTAAAAATTTATACCCATGCTCATTTTCAGAGTTCATATACAACATTATTTTTTGGTAATGTTCCACTATATTTGTATCTATTAAATTATTCACTATCATTTTGTGGGCTTGTAGAGATCCCATGAGATATTTGATAGTAGTAATCTCTTGGTGTTTTTGCCTATCCAAGGGAACTACTATGTAATCAAATTTTTGATCTACGTATCACAAATTTTCTCACATACTCACATATTATAAATATTCTCTCAATTTCATCAATGTTGGTTCACCACAATAATAACACAAGTATGATACTTAGAAACGGTTTCATAAGGCTTAATAAAAGTGACGAAATCTCACATGGTAGATATTGATGTCATATACACTTCACATTATTAGTACCATTGAAATATTTAAAAATATTCTCCAATATAGCCATTGATTTTTTTGTGTGAAGCGGTTATCATTAATGTGGATTTATCATGTCCTTGATAGAAAATGGATTTATAATTTCAGTACCTATTTCATTCCACATAAATATTTCACCTTTGAATATCTAGAAGAACAACCTCTTTTTCATAAGATTATGGCTCGGTGTAACCATCATCTGCAATGATCATGGAATCATGGCTGACAAGGAGATTCCAAATTTTGATGCACGAGTTGTCATATTATTCCTTAATCATATAAAGGATATATTCATATGAAATCCAATTTTCCATGGAGATTCAAATTTATTTTCTGGGGAAAATGGATTAGGTAGTCTGCTATTTTCTTAATTAGTTCATAGAATTTTTTTAACAAGGATTACTTCCATTTTTTCCCTCCATATAAAAAATAATATAGGAGATAATAATTATTTTTTGTATTTGAATAGAAGAAGAGGAATAAAAGTCTGTTGGGTAGAAATTGTTTTTTAGTATTGGAGTAGGAAAACGAGTGAGAAATGGTTATGGGTGGATGAAATGAAATTGAGAAGAAAAATTTTATTTTAAAAAAAGAGAGAGAGGCATGGAGGTAAAAGGAAGAAATTTATATATTTTATGAAAATATGTAATAGGGGAAAAAATAAGCATATGATGTGGAAATTGGATAAATAAAATCACCATTTTTATTAAAAAATGAAGGATTCTAAACAAATGGTGGGAAAAAATAAATTAACCAAACAATAGTATACATATTCATTCTCTTTACTCAAATAAAGTAGATCAATAATAGATCTCACATTCCATTATCTTGAAATAGATCACCATTAAATTATTAGATACCACCAAATGTGGATTTAATAGTAAAATAGAGACATAATATGGTAGTGAAAAAATGATACAAAAAACTAGATGAGATTGAAGAAAAAAATAGAAAGATAAAGAAAATAGTTTTTTATTCAATTGGGATGATCTTACAATTCATACCACAAACCCTATTTATATGGATACAAACAGACACAAAAACATAATTCACATGATCATTAGTTTTGAATTAAAATGACCATACTTTTCTAGAATGATCATATATCATGGTAAAAAAATAAATAGGACCTCTCATAGAATTATTTCACATCACGTGGACAGCAGTGTGAATAAAATCTAAAACATTTTATTTTCTTGATAGAAAATAAAAATGAAATGAGAATCTATATTTTCCCATGATGAAATCAACACATGTATCCAAATGTGTATATTTTATTCCACAAAATAGATCTTTTATGGAGATCATTCTAATTCCCCTCCCGCTTCTTATGACCAATCTAACCTTTCCAAACTTAAATAATAACAACCTTTCTAGGTTATTAGAATTATTGTCTACATGGTCTGGAATCTATATAAAAAAAGAGAAGTATCATCCATTCCATTATAAATTACCAAGTTATATTTAGTAAGATTTCATTTCCCATCACCAAAGGAACTGATATATCCATCATCTTCCAAAATTAAATATGATATCATATTTAGGAGAATCTCAGGAACTTGTCTCACATCCTTAAATAGTAAATTTCATAGAATATTAGCTATTGAAATATATTTCAAATACTGCTGATTTTACATGTTCTATATTTTCTCATCTTCACCTGTCTGAATCTCCATAAAGTATATGATGAGAAGAAATCTCTACAAGTTGTAAAATTGTAGGAGGAACCCAAATCAATCACCCATGTTGAGTCATGGATTACAAGATTGAGATAATTATCTTACTCGATAATAATGAACTATTAATTGGAAACTACAACATCATTACTTTGGGTCTTACCTTCATAATTTCATTTCACTTCTATTAGCCTTCTTCGACCCCAGATGATGTGTTTGGGATTTCTATTGCGGAGGAACATCATGTTATATCTCAATCATGATATTGATCACTTACATATTTGTAGAAATTTTTCACAAGGTACTATTCCTATTATTCTATCCATCTATTTATTATTTTCACATCTTTTTGTTCTAATAACATCTGATTTAGTGTATATACATTATATTTCGTTATAGAGTCTTCATTAAATATTCTATATTTCACCATATTGATGACGATAGTTCCATCTGGTGTTGAATTTTTTACAGAAACAATTAGTGATTCCCATATCTTTGGGAAATAACTCAATATAAAAAGTTCTTACTAATCATCATCAATCATCTTTTTCATGGAATTAATCTAATCAATTTCACCATTCAGATCACTAATGTGGTCTGATATGTTGTTCTAGTGTTTTTACATCAAATTTTCAAGTCATCATATTAGGTTCTCTTTGTTCTTCTTGGTTTTCGTTGCATGTGTCTTTTCTAATTTTATCCACATGATATAAGAGTTGTGTCTAATGTAAAACATTTGGAAGATAACCCTATTGATTCCACGTATGATTTTGGAATTGCATTTCTTATTGAAGATGAACCGCTCCACATTGACTGGTTGGGTACTGGTTGATGTCTTCTCAACATATTCTCTGCTTGTTGAGGTTTACTCTATTTTCACTATAGTGGGATTAGTGTTCTCCACAAATTATTTCTACCAACCATTATAATTCACAATATCCCCCATTTTGGGTTTTTATGTGTCATAACTAAAAGCCATAAGAATAATCATATTAATAGTATATTTTTTCATTAATATGTTTACAATCACAAAAATAAAACCATATATATGTGTACAGAATAGTAATAATATCTACAAATGACTCTTGGATTTCATAAAATGGAGTACTATTGGACATGATATTTCCAAAATAGTTCTGAATGTATAGATCAAATGATGATATGGTGGTAACATGGTTCCCCAAAATAGTAACTAAAACCCCATTGGAAATACACCACCGACATGAAAAGTACCATCTTCTCCAATAATGTTGTGCTATAGAACCAGAGGTTTTACCAATACTTTTAAAACCTATAATTTCTTCAATTAATATCCATTTTGACATGGTTTTCCACGTTGGGATCGTATTGCTAACCTCATGAAAGATCTAGTGTCAAATATTTTTCAATGACCTTCAATTTTCCGATCACTAGAAAACTGTTATATAGCATAAATGTTTTAAACCATGTTCCTTTGATGAAACATTTTTTGGGCATCAGATCTCGTTGGTGACGAAATAAACACAACCAAAAGAAGAACATGGAATGAAAAATGTATTTACATGGTTCAGTAGTGTTCCATCATCCAATGTAGAAATATGGTGCCATTCTTTTTTATCTCTCTAGACAACATATCAGAGGATCACTTATACACAGTATAAAATTTATGGGATTGAATCATATTTAATATAAGAAATAAATTTTTTTTCAATGGTTGTTGGGTAGATCATAAAACGATGAAAACATTTACTAATATCTCCAGCTATTGTCTATCACAACAGCTTCCACCATGGACAAATAATTTGTGTCGATAGAAGACCCTTTCTGAACTGATTTATCCCTTGACTGGGAGTTCCCACGAAACCCTTTCATGATCAATTTCATAGAATTCACGAACAATGAAACATCAGTGCGATGGGATCCACCATTGAACATTGACCCCATAATAGGGTATAAATTTATTCCCTATATTGATCAAATCTATTATAATGCATGGTAGAATTCAAATGTTGTTTATGATAGCTTCCAACTCAGATTATGGGACATCTCTCACTACAAGATATATCACCTCTCATAAAAATCACATGATATTGTTGAGGACCATGTACCTATAGTATATAGTGGTGGGTGAAAAAGGGAGGAGGTTATACCACTATTTTAGTGCAGGGGGTGCAGAGTTGGGGGATACACTTTGTAAGAACAGAAGGATCAAGTCAATGAAAGTAAAACAAGTTGCAAAGTATCTGTAGGAGGGTAACACAAGTTTAATCCCCGATATGTACTCAAATTATTCCAAGAATATAATAAAACTATAAGAGTACAAGTATAAAAAAACAAGTATAAAATGAACATTAGGGATACATTGAAACAAGAACATCCCTGTGATGATTTTCCCACCACCACCACAATCAACCCTTGTAAGTCTCTAACCAGGAAGTGGAGGTATACCAGGAGCCACCATTAAGAAACAATGCTACTAGAGTGATCTCCATGAAATGCATTCATGGATTTATTGAAAAAAATATCTCTATTTTCCCCCATATAATACTAGAACCCCATCACCTCCATGATAAACTATATTTATGTTGACAACTATGCAATAGTGGTGTCTAGGGTGGAGTTGTTAACCAAATGATCTATGGGAAGAAACTTCATGGAAGGCCACCAAAGGGATCTTTACACCTTTAACGTGGTTCCATTCCACTATATATATTGTGATATACTACTAAAAATTACTCCTAGGATAGTTGTAGATAGAACATTATTAATGGAGAAGTTTGTACAAGCATTAATGGATATTTAATTGTAAATATTAATTCATGGAAAAGTTAATGTCAAATGCATTAAATATATATATATATATATATATGGAATTTTGGTCTTTTTAAATGTATTCAATATCATTTTTAGTGTGATTTATGATTGTAAGACAAGGACCAAGAAGGGGGGAGGTAGATCACATTCTGCGGAAGACAATATGGGCACACACAAATCCTAACATGTGGTATCAATGAAAAAGGACGAGGTTAAGACCCTATAGGATAGAGACCAAAATGATGGATCCATATGATGTGATGATCTAAAGATTTTGGTCGAACATATTCCAGTGATCTAGGTAGAGTTATGGAAGATATAATTTCTTTTAACATAAATAATTCTCTTCATTAAATGAATGAGATGTTGTTGTTATCCAGTGGATAAAAGATGAAATTGAAAACCACATATTCTTATTGTGTGTGGTTTTAGTAATTTTTTTGGCATGAATTTTTTATTTTCATGTGCCTATTTTTTTGGTGTGAATGATGACATAGGGAAGATCAGAACCTGATATGTGGAAAACATTGTATTGTGATAGGGGTGAGTGTACTTCCCAATTTTAGATATCAAAGTAGTGGTAGATTCTCAAAATAATGTTCCAAACATGTTGTTTCATGCTGCAATACACAACATTTGATTTCAAATGAAGGATGAAGTGTTTGGTTATAGAACGCAGTGGAAGGAATATGGTGTAGATTTTTATGAAGGGCTTGAAAGACATTACCAGAAGACGATGGAGGTACCGGGGTTGTCTCTAAAATTTTATTGGTCCAATTGACATGCATGATTCATGAGGAATGTTACATTTTTTTTGATAGTCAGAGTTTGGTGGAATAGTTCTGGGGTTTTATAGGTTAGGTGGTTTAATAGGAATTTGGATAAATGCCATCGGAAGACATTGATGGTATTATCTATTGCTGGAATATCAAAAGTCTTCTTGGATTTAGGTATCATGTAGTGTGTTTCATTCAATTGGAGGAATTTTGATCTTGGTGGAAGGATACTAAAAATATACACGGAATGTGAAATAGAAGACCATGATAGTAAGAACCAATGGATTATTATTGGAGTGTAATTCAGGATAAAGATGAATCATGTTCTTGAAATGATATGTCAGATAAAACTATAATTTTTTAGTGGAATGATCATATCATGGTTCTAGAAGACTGAGGGGGTAAAATTTCAGTGGGATCATATATTATTGAAGCAAAATTAACTGAAGAACCATGGATGCACTTCTAAAAAAAGGTGAATGGATGTTTTACCTATTTCATTATTGGTGAGATCATGAACATAGTATTTAAATGGGATATTATTGGACTCAACTTATAAAACAATTCTTGGGACCTAAATGATTTTGATCAAACCCATTTATGGTAGAATTTGTTTTACTAATGGACAGATTTCTATCAATAATAATAGTTTATTTTCTCCCTAAATTAATTGTTACATAAATCTCAACATTAATGGATTGAATAATTAATGATAACTACATTAATTGAACATATAGAATTAGGATCTATATAATTGGATGTAGTGAAATTTTTCGCGTATGATTGATTGGAAGAAGATAAGTCCTGACAGAGGAGAAGGTGGATCCCCTTCCATGGAATCTGACCCGAAACACAAAAATCCAATCATGTGGTGTTAGGGCCAAAGGATGGGGGAACGACCATCAAGGGAGGAGACCACCAGTAGGGAACCAAAAGATGAAATGGATTAATGATGTTTGTGGAACACATTTCAGTGAAATAGTTAGAGTTACACTAGATAAAAATTCTTATTACTTAGATGTTTCTCTCCGTTGAATGAATGTTATTATTCACTTCTCCCATGGATATAGGATGAATGTTTGAACCCCATAATAACACAGTGCATTGTTTTTTACATTGACCATTCGTGAGGATTTCTTATATTGTATTTATTTATTATTATCAATGTTGAACATGGAAGGACAATAACTTGATGTGTGCCTAAACATTCCAGTTGCTGACCCCGAATTCACAAGGGGGTATTCTAGGGAATGTTACAGGATTTTTTATTTCGGCTCCGATCCCAAACACTATCCATGCATCTTGAAACCAGAACCATTGATACTTTACCCCCATCCATGATCAACGAACCTCAATTTTAAACTATACAACATAGGTGGTCATGGAGATATCATTTTTCAATGACACTATAGGAGGGAACAAGTTTGGAACCTACATAGATTTAAACTATTATAACAAATATGAGGATATGAAATGAGTATACAATGTTCTTTCTAGATCATATTACACACTAGAACATACCACTTGATCCAGCATAACTGATCCAAAACCCACAATGTAATGGAATTATATGACAAAGTGACAAATGATATGGTGGTAATTGATCTTTGGAGGCCATGACACAACATGAAAACCCCAAAATCATATAATGTGGAGTAAGGGGGAATTCATATATAATCCACTATTTGAATTTCTTAAAGATCCCATAGTAAGAAAGAGAAACTAAATAATAATGAGAAACATAATATAACTTTTTAAATATTAATTTATACTAATAGAAATAAAATTAATTGTACATATATTAAATAGTAATTTTAAACAGTATATCTATTCATATAAAAATTAAATTTATTAATTATATATATATTTGTTATTAAATAGTAAAAATTATTATCATTAGTAATATTATATTTATTACAAAAAAATATTATTTAACAATCATTAATAGTTAATAATAATTTGTAATAATTAACAATAATAAGTTAGAATTAAAAAAATAAGTTATAAAATATTATTGTTAATATTTAGTATTAAATTTTCAATAATTAAAGAAAATTATTAAATTTTAAATTTTAAATATTTAGTAGTGGGTAAATTTTTGTAAAACTAAATAATAATTATGTTCACTTTTTTAGATATATATAATGATGAATAATATGTTTTAAAAAATTAATAATAATAATTACTACTAGGTAATTATGATTAATATATTATTAATCATTAATTTTCATTACAATGTATTATTTAATATTATTATTAAATAATACTACTAATAAATGTTATATGGAAACTATCAAGAATAATTGATAGTAAATAATAATATCAAATTAATGTAATAATTATGATAAAATTGTAATGAAGATAACAATTATAATTATAATTATAATATTAATTAATATAGATAAAATATAAATATAATTTTATATCTGATTAATATGACATAAATATTATATATATATGTATATTAAGAGTATTTTTCAAATGGATTTAAAAAACACACAAACGATTTTTGGATTTAAAAATTTTTAGTTATAAAATGTGTTGAGGTCTTCAACACAATTCTTCATGAAGAAATACAAATATTGTTGAACCATCTACCAATTTTCAAAACAAACCAATCATAAATGTTGCTAAAATAATTTAAAAAAATAATGAATTGTATTTACATATTTTTCATCAATTTTTTATAAATAAATGCTTTTTTAAAAAAAATTGGTCTATATAGGAAAATAATAATAAATATTTTAATTCTTATATTCTGTGAAAATTAGTTTCATTAAAATATTTTTATGAAGATTAATTAGTTTAAAAATGATTCAGAAATTATTTTATATATATTATTAATGTAGAACAATACTTTATATATCAAACTGTTTAAGTCAAAGGAACATAAAAAATTTATATGTATTATTAATTTTTAGCTTTGTCTCAAATGGGGGTTATACCATAGGCTAGGGTCAAAATTGGATGCCCATTTCAATCTCCTCAACCTCTACAATGTGGTGGAGTCCAATAACCTAGAGGGGGATCTTCCTCATATAGAATAATATCATCCGTCTAATAATTTATTGAAATTGATTAGGGGACGATGAATTTTCTACCTCCAGGATCCCAATATTTGATAATGGCCAACTTGATCTTTGTCTCACTGTATATGTGGAAGGACATATCCTCTCAAAATAATTATCCTATATCATTGAATGGACAGTCATAAAAGTTGACGGAAATGACATATGGTATGCGATTTGATATGCTAGACCAAGTGAATACCATTTATATCTTGATATAATGTTTGGATCTCATGACTCCTCGTAAATATAAACAACTGTTTATGGAATTTATGCTAGTTGGGATTCATTTTTTGGTGAAACAGGTGAGGCCTAATGTGTAGCATGATGTGGTCTACATTATCATCATTGTAGATCATCAACATCAACATCTGTTTGATAATATTCTTGAGTAGGAGTATATTCTCTCCCTCATGGAATAATGAATATAATATCATATACAACACCAAGTGAAGGTAACATGTTATGAATTGATTCATGGTACACATGATGAAAGAATATTGTTCACTCCTCAGGTTTATATATCTGTATAATATTAGGTATTTGATTATACTATAAAAAATCAAGATAGAGTGACAAAAAATATAAAAAAACAAAATAATATAATTTTTTTCAATTTTGAGATCATGGATCCCACTTCCATTTCAAATAAGTTGCAACATTTATTTCATTCTATACAACTTTTATTTCTAAAATTGTTGTGAAAGAAAGAGTCACAGTGTAGGTGTTCCAATAATGCGAAAAGTCACATTTCTGTCCCATATGTCAATATAATATGAATATCACCCCTTCAATTGACATCCTTCCTCCATTTTTGCATTAAGGAATGATGCATTAGAAGCTACACTCGATGTATGTGGAAAATGTTTAACAAATCCAATGTGATACATTACTCTATCTGTTGGGTGCCACTCAATATCATGAAACTGTGTGAGAGGAATTGTAACACTGTCAACATCCATCCTAGTACTATACTATAAATGTAGCATGTCAAAAAGATGCCAATTCAAATTACATGATATCTGAAATGATATATGAGTGTTGTTAAAATATATTTTTTTAAATTTTTAAAATAATAATATTATTAAATTTATTACTCAATAAAATAATTTATATACATAAATTAGTATGTGGAATAATATCCTAATTGGGACTATAAGCTTCATGTTTATGTGTTGATGCTCTAAATTGTAACAGTTATTATCCCACTGGTAACATAAAATATGGAATGTGATACAAAATAAGAAATTCATCACAATATAACTTATATTTTAAACAATTAATAGTATTGAAGAGTGATATTTCTAGCATCCATGTGAAGCATCATATAGCACATATATGGGACCCTCTAGAGAAGTAATAATAGTTTCATAGAGTGATCCAAAGCCTATATCTAAATCAAGATAAAATGTCTCCAAATACCACAATAATCTGATAAATATTCAATTCAAAGTGATCTATATTTGTAATCAAGGAATGCATATTCCCATTTGTATCCACTAGCCCGATTGATATCTCCAATGATAATAAAACACTTCACACAGAAATGAATGCTTGAGTGATAAAATCGCACTATACCTCCAATGAAATCAAATATATATGCACACTCTTGACTCTAGATAGCCTACACATCACCATCATTGGGTAAATGTATGAGGTGAATGTCAAGTCTTCTCATAGATAGATTACTGTCATATATTTCGATTGCATCCATCATAATGTATAGTTTTATTGATCGATGTACAATCTCAGGTCTATCCCTATGAGTGGTATCTATATCAATAGCACCGTGAATAATTATAAAAAGCATAAGTGCAACATCATCAAGGTTTATGGTCATCTATATCTTGGGAATGTGGAAATTTTTAGTCTCATGTCTCTGTATCTCAGTGAGTGAAACAATTAGATGATTATCAATAAATGCATAATCAGATAAAATGAGCTCATACGAACCATCACTTAATAGTTATGAGATAATAACAAGTGGTGGTGGAATGTGAGCATAGTGGTCTACCCTAAACAGCAAAAATCATCGAACCTCGTGACTTGTAGGAACCTCACATAAAAAAAATAAACAATCTTGAATGATTACGGTTTCGTCCACTATATCAATGCAAAAAATAGTATTATGTTAAATGAAAAACATATTATGTAAAATAAAAAAAAAATTCAATATAGTTAGTAAATTTAAAAATACGTTTTTATGTAAATAAATCTAAATATTTATTTCTACAAATGATTTATGATATGAAAATGTATAGATATATATAGATATATATAATAATCAATAAAACTGAAATACTAAAAAATGTAAAATTTATACACCATAATATCCATATAAATGTAATACCTGAAAATATATTTAATATATACTGAAAAAGATAAGATGATCCTGTTAAATGATGTTTAAATTCCATAAAATGTTCAAAAATTAATTTACCCCAATAAAAAAACATGATTTAAAAGACCTTAAAAACCATTTTTGACCTCTAACGAATGCTGAACTAGGACCCCAAAGTCCTTAAATAATAGATCCTTTCAAATGATTTGTTTGATGTGTGGTAGATCTAAAATTGACACCCTGGTCAATGGTTATGTTAATTTAAAATTCAAGTCAACTTTTTAACTTTTCGTTCAACATCAATTAATTTTAAAAAAATGCCCTAAAATTATTATTATAACATAGTTTGAATATAATAATTATGAAATTATTAGTTAATATAAATATGTAATTGTTTTATAATCCATTTCATAGTAAATATCATATATATTAAGTCTAAATCCATATATTTTTTTAAAGGCACATGACCCTTTTTATAAACAGTTAAATAGAAATTACAAGACAAATAATAGAGCAGTAGTGGGTCTCAATAATTGTAAATACTTTCATCGCTAGACACCGTGTTTTTTCTTTATCTTCTCTGAAATCTTGCAATCTTTGTCTTGAATGGCCCCCCAATATGTTCCTCAGCCTCTCCAACATCCAAAACCCTTAGAGTGGAGTTCCTCTATTTTTTTCATGCTGATATAGACATTCAATATCTGAGAAATCTAGGTCAGAATCATCATATGGATAATCCTTTTTTTCAGTCCAGTCTGAAGATCCTCACCCCCTCCCGAAATTACATTGATGTACTCATTCCAATTTTGTTTTTCCCAGGGTCCTTACAACTCCTCATATACGATAGATGTAAGATGAACTTCCATTGAAGGAGTTTTATTTTTATCCTTTTGGTAAAAATGTTTCCATGTAGTTGAATGGATAATTGAGTGTTTTCATCTTTGTCCTCCCATAAGGTATCATTGTGAGTGTATTTGACATCTATCTCCCCTTAATTTTAATAGTGAAGTTAAAAAATTAGAGTTTATCTTTTCTAGTTGAGAAAAATATTTCTCGGAACTATTATGTACCTGACAAGACTCTTGCAAAAATAAGAGCATTGGGAGCCAAATCCATAGTTTCCTCTGGTTTTATAGATTTCATGGAGGCTAGTTTGGAAGTATTGGAGGAAGCATTGTCTTATTAAGTTATATAAGCAGTAGTAGTTGAATGAACCTGATATCCAGTTTCATAAAATCCAAAACATGTGTAGTCGGCAGGTCCACCTGTTGGAAATTCCTCAAAAATATCAGCCCATGATCTATTCTTTTCAGAATGTTCCATAGTGCATGCTGTATGATTGCCAAAATCACTATGTCCATAATCAATTTACAGGCTCCTATCTTCCATCCTCTTACACACTCGTTGAGATTTTGTGTCATGAAACCTCAATTGAGAATTCAATGCAATAGTATTGGATGCCCTATTGGTGTTTTCTTCCATCACTTAGATCATTTTTAAGCACAGGTCAGCACCGTGTCCATGAGTAGAAAGAAATTCACAATTAAAAATCCTAAAAAAATTAGAGGAATGATGACCAGTAAATCTACATTCTAGACAGTATTATAAAATTTTTTCAAATTATATTCTCTAATCGATCTCATCGTTTTCAATAGAATGATATAATTTATCCACCAAAGTGGAACCTATATTTATTTACAATACAAATGGCGAATAATTCCCAAATTTAACTATTTCAATTTCTCTATAAATTCTTATAGGAACTACTATGAAAAGGAAATCTCATTTAATATTTTAGGATTCCACAAAATCATGTTTAAGCCAAAGTCTTTAACCAATGTTTTAATCAAATAGTTACCAATTTCCAGAGGATTGAATTTTCAGTTCTCAAATGTGCAGTGTGCCTAGAATAAAACATATTGATCCATACCGCATTGTCCTCATATTGAGTTATTTGGAGGGGAATATAAGGATAAGAATGCCTCTCCCCAATGAGACACACTTCCATGTGCAGAATCCCCAAGTATTAGAAATCCACTTTGTGAGATACTTGGTCATCCATGGCTTGGATCCTCAATTAATGATGAGTTGATCTTAAATCGAGTGAGCCCCATGTTCGAGTCTCTCCAAAACCACCTCTGGATACTCCTTGACATGTGCGATTCTACATTTATTACATATACCGACATTTGAAACTTTGAAAGGAGAAAAATTTTCTACTGTGTTTGCTAACCTCGTATTCATTAGTTGCTGGAGGTCCTTCTTCCATAGGCAAACGATCCATCAATCTAGGCGTGACATGTCTGTGAGAATCCAATGCCACTATAAAAGGAAGACATTGGGTGTCGATTTCAAAATCTAAGATAGAGTGTAGGTGAAATCATATATTCTATTGGATAGAAGTGAGGAACACTCCAATATGCCCGACATAGTGTAAATGAATATATAATTTAATAGAAATTATATTTAATATATATATATATATATATTAGTATAATATTATTTATATGTTAATATTGGATTTTTAAATAATTTGTTTATGAAATAAACCAATTTTTCAGTTCTAAAATAGCGCTAATAGAGAATATTCTATATATATGATATAAAATTTATAATAAAATTGTGATTTATCAGGGCATTTAGCTAGCATTGAAAAGGAACCACTTTAACAACATTTTATTATCACTAATAATGGACATTGGTTGATATAATGTGATCTGTAGTAGCTTTAAATAATATTCAATAGTATATAAATACGTACATATAAAATATTATATATTTATACAATACTTTATCCGTGTATACATGAAACTAATAAAGATAATCAATAATTAGAACAAAAAATTATATATAAAAATATCCATTCATTAATGCTAAATAATTCGCTCATAATGGAAATTGTTTTATTATAACATTATTTTAGAATTGAAATATTCTTTCCATTACCTGCACTTTTATTTCTCAGTGAACTTTTTTCCCTAATTATGATCATTTCTTATCATTAATAAAGAGATGTTTTGAATATTTAAGAATCTATAGTAGTATATGGTCCATTATACTATAGCAATAAATTATTGTCATCGAAATTAATTATTTATGGGCCATTTATCGTACTTGTATTAGATTCATTTTATTGATGGAGAATTTTAGGGCAGGTTCTTGATGTAAAACCCATAATAAATATTGTGCCCCCTACACTCGGTAGATAATGGAAATACATTATATAATCCCCCACATATATTTCCAGAATTTAGATGTTGATTCTGAATTTTATGTTGTATTTTTAACAATGGGTGGGGATATGTGACAATTTCTTTATCAATAAGTAATTAAAAATATTATGGAATTAATTTTGATTAAATTTATAAATTATGGTATTAGAGTAATTTTATATAACTCAACATTTTAATAATATTTCGATACACTATGTATTTTATAAAAAAAAAATCCAATTTTTTAGTTTTCAAATTATTAAATCATTGTTTTCCATAATCTTCCAACACTTCATCATCATCATATTTTTTTTAATATGATAATTTTCATCCTTATCTTTCTACTTAAATCGAGTGGGATTAAATTTATAAATTATGGCATCAAAGTAATTTTCTATAGCTCTACATTTTAATAAAATTATATACACCACTTTTTTTATAAAAAACATTCCTAATTTTTGGTTTTTAGATTATTAAATCATTATTTTCCATTATCTTCACAATTATTCATCATGGTATTTTTTTAAATATTATAGTATTCATCCTTAACTTTCTACTTAAATCGAATGGTTTAGAAGTATTATATATGATTTTTATTATTTTATTTATTTCAAGGATTCATGAAATTTTATTAAAAAACAATGCATGTTAAATTAGTATATCAAATATAAAACATTTATTCCCAAAATTCAGATTTAATTTGTTCAATAAAAAAATAATTATTAATTCATTATAATAATTAATGGAATTTATTTTATTATATAAATTAGTGTTTTTAATTCTTAATATATGATTGTATCTACTCATTTTCTGCATTTACTTATTACAGTATACAATTTGATGGATTTGTGAAATTAATAAATATACCAACTTGAGGGATATAGTAGTAGAAATATATTTCACTAATTTTACAATTCTAAAATCTTTTAGTTATTCTTATTATAAATTAACAAATTAATAAGTCATAGTAAATAATATATTTAAAATGACTAGATAATATATTCAAAACTAATACCCCACCAGTTTGATTTCATTGGACATGATATCAATTAAATCAATAAAAACGTATATTTATCTAATAAAACCAATAATGAGATGTAATATTGGAAGATAATGAAATATGAAAGTAACTTATATTAAATAAATAAAAAATAAAATATGATATATTATTCAGATATTTTAATTTTGATCAATTACATTCCAAGGAATCAAAATCATAAATTTTAATAGTGAAAGTAGTTTTGGCTATTCAATATTGATTTTGAACTCCTTTCTAAGATCCATTAAAGTTGAACTATCTTCGATATAATTAGTGTTGACTTCATCTATTGAGTAAAATCATTAAGGATCAAAATCATGTAGTCAAAGACTCTAAAAATAATATTTTATGTAGGATGTCAAAATAAATCCATATTGTAATTGGAATAGAATATATACATATAATATAAATAATTATCCTATCTTTTAAAGTCCTATAAAATATTTATTTTATAATAATTGTGATTTGGTGATTTTGGGACAAGGAATCATCTTTAAAAAAATCATACACTACAAATAATATAAATTGTGATCTATAACCTTTAAAGAATACTAATAATGATTATAAATTTCAAGAAAACATATTCATCATAAAATAACCATAATTATTATATATAAAATATCAAGCCTATGATAATTAAATGAAGTTACTTTCTATTGTTGCTTCCAATTTTTATATATATTCAGTAGAATAGAATGCGTTCTTTGAATGTTTTAGTCAAATTATGGATAAACTGAAACAATAATAGAATAAAAAAATATTTAATTAAAAAAACTAAATTATTATGAATTTGAGGTGTTTCTTAATGGGTTACAAGAAAATAAATGCTTGTAAAAATTCAACTATTGTATTGATTTTAAATATACAAAATTTAAAAATACAATGGTAACTAAAAACAAAAATATATAGAGATTAATTGAATAAAAATAACAAAACTAGAAATATGACCCATAAAAACATTATATAAAGGATTCTCATTGGTGTTAAAGTGTATTTTATGAAATTTCCTTCACTGTTTAGTCATGTATAATGTTGAATAGATGCTAAAGGGTGGGATTTTATATTTTACCTACTTATATGTTATATTACCATGATAATATGGTTGTGAAAAGTAAATCTATTCTATATTTTATTAAATTATATTACTTTTTTTTGTGAAAATAAAATTAAATCCATCGTGTCATGATACCTAGGAGGTCTGTTATAGGAAATCATTTAGTTTTTGTGTCATCATCCCATGAGGCCTTTTGTGGTTTATATTTCACCATAGGTTTTATAATATTAATTTATCTAAGAAAATAATAAAAAATATAGTCCAAATGTAATGCCCCAACCCCAGTTACCCATAGATGATGCATTATTTTAATACATTGGCATTATTAAAATGAATCATGTCCCAAAGGACTGATCAGCTTAGCAGTCTTGGAAAATAGATTACATACATTAATGTTACATTGCACTTTATGACATACAAAACAACATAAATAATCTTTTTATGTACAACGTTATTCCCCTAGATTAACCTTGCATATCAATCATAATACACTTCTTGGAATCCTATGAAAATAAAACATAAAAAGGGGTGACCTCAAATGCTCATTATGGGTAAGGAATACAATGGAAACATTCAAAAATAAGCATAAACATTTTAGTCAATGTATAAAACTATAACAAAATCTTTTTAAACATGAACTTCAGCATAATATGGCATAAATAAAATGAAATAATTCCATTTACTTATTCACATGGATATTATACTAATCAAATAATCACATGAAATATCAAGAACCACTTTCATAATGTTGGAATGCATAATTCGAGACTTTCATAACCACATTGTCAATGCCTCGTGCCAAGACTACAAATAAGATTTTGTCAAGGCCTTGTGACAAGACACTATTTTGTCTCATGAGACCTACCGATGCATCGAGTAGTAATAGCGGGTTCCACCCTTCACTTACTAAGTCTAATACATTCCTCATATGAAAAGGTCTAAACATAACATAATCATTCGTATTAAAACTAGCATAATAAATCAAAAATATATTACCCATAAACCATGAATTGTATGAAAATAACACATCTACAATCAAACATATCACAAATCCTCCAACACAATATGGAAGATTTGTATCATGATAAATCAACTTCAAAACAAGTTTAAATTCCATTAAAGGATTTTTATGTTGATGAAAATGATTTGTAAAACTCATTGATAAAAATACCCCTTTTTCATGAAAACATTTTAATGTCACACAATTTGGAAAAGAATTCATTTAAAGACATTTTTGAATCAAAGTGTCCCATATCACATTGAAAATTTTGAATGGAATTAACATTTTAAAAACATTAATGTCCATATAAATAAATCCTTAAAACCATTTTGAAGACATGGACAGTAATGAGAATGATTTAGAAGAATAAATATTTAAAACATTTGAAATTATGTTTTAGTAAAAAATTACATTAAAATAATGCCTTTGAAAAACGTTTCATAAAACATGAACATGGATAATAAATATTTCCCAATAGATACTTATGCAAAAGATCCTCGAATAATAATGAGACTGTGAAATTAACCCTTTCAAATTTTGAAACTTACGAAACATACACCCCATCAAAGAAGTATCATCAAATGAATATGTAAATACACATATATTAAAGTTTATTACACAAGGAATAAAATTATTCGAAGTACATACACCACACAAAAGTTAATAGTGGCAATAAATCATGAATCTGATGGGAATAAGGACTGAGATGAAAACCCCTTACCATGCACATTACTTTAGTCGAGGGTACGTTTAGCCTCCTGTATGAAGACTATATTATGTTATTAAATAATACAAAAAACATATTAATATTAGTGATATCATACATTATTCATTTATTACTTTATACAACCTATTTATTAATAACTTTCATGTTATATTAATATTTCGGGTAATAATCGCTTTCTTTATCGTACGTGTTTTAACGTGTTACTCTTAATTGTATCACATAGATCATTATTTAAATACTTCCAGAATATAAAACATGATTTATATATCATATATATTTATAATAGAAAAAATTTATAATAGACGTATATATGAAATGGAAAACACCATTTATGGAGATGGTAGTCCGTACATACGCATAAACGTTGTTTCTGTTTTCATATAGTATTGAACAGAAGTAAGTGAATAAGATACATGTAAGTACATAAATTCTTATATATATAAATATATATATTTACATTAGCATTATTATGTAATATATTACATGCTTATTAGTAATATATATTTTTATAATCGTCGGTGAATGGTGAACGTGCAAATGAATCTCATCGGGCCGTGGAGACGGTAATCCGTACGAACGCACACGCAATAATATCATTATTTTGATATTAAAATCATATATAATTGGATGTTATATCATATATAAAAAATCCCTATCATGTTATAATTATTATTTACATTAATTACACATTATTATTAAAATCATCGAAATAATAATGTATTGAATAACAATTACACCACGACGTGGAGACGGTATGCCGTATGTACGCACGTATGGTGAAATGTCATTAAAAGATGGATAGAGTACTGAATATGGTGGTAAAATATTTATAATAACATAATAGTATATAAAATATACTGGATTTATTATTTTAGAATGTAAATAACAATGAAATAAGAGTTAATGAAGAAAGAAACTTGATAAAGTTTGGTGAAAACATTACCTCTTCTTCGGGATCTTCCTTTTGATTTGATCAAAAGGGATCCTTAGGTTGCCTTTATGATCAAACTATGGACTCTAGGTTGAAGTGATGGATGTTGAGAGAATATTTGGGTAGGGTTTGGCCGATCCAAAAGGCTTTGAAGGAATGTATTTGAGAGATGGGGGAGTTCCCTTTTATAAGAGGGGTGAGGGGCACCTTTGGAAAAACATAAAATATTATTTTATAATAAATTCATATTCAGTTTATAATAGCTCCAAAGTTAATTATTTAAAGTCTAAAATGGGGATAGGTCGAAAGAAACTCAACCAATAGGTTTTACATAGGTTTAGGATACCATTTTAACCTTATAATTTAGATTTTACTCGAACTTAAATAATTTAACTTTTTCTGTGTCTTCTTGTATTCTTACACTATATGGTTACAAACATAATATAAACTACCAATAGAACCCCAATTGGTTCATTAATGTCATATATATTATTATATAAGTCTTTTTGCCGATCCTTATACTTTTAGGACTATTAATTCAATTAATAATATAATATTTGTTTTAAAAACTATTTTATGCCAATTTTGACACTATTTGGTATTTATTTTTTGTTAAAATATTAACAACATGATTACTTCAAAAAAATAAATTTAATGAATCCTAACATTTCATATTTACCTATAAAATTCGTGGATGTCATAAAAACTTTGAAATTATATTTATTTTAAAATTTATAATACCATTTATTTGATTCTTTCATAAATAATGTAATTACTGCATCATCATTGTGTCAAAAATAAATTTACTTATATAATATCTAAAAATTATATATAAAATACCATGATGTAGTAAATTTTTCTTTATTTCTAATGAATATTTATAGTAGAATTTATCTTTTTCAAAACCCTATATTAAAAATGTTTTAGTTATTAAACTTTGATTTTAACTTTTTTAACACTTTGAATTAAATAATATTAAATGACCTAATCTAATCCAAGTGGACCTAAATGATAATATTTTATTCCTAAAGTTATTTTTGGTCAAGATACACTTGTCCAATAGAATTAGTACATGTGTTAGGGTAATATTAATATCATTTTACCCTTAATTTCTCTATTTACTTTTAACCGTGGTAAATAAAAGTAAAAAGTT
The DNA here is from genome assembly GCA_963277665.1 of Viscum album. Lineage (NCBI taxonomy): Eukaryota > Viridiplantae > Streptophyta > Magnoliopsida > Santalales > Viscaceae > Viscum > Viscum album. The sequence goes on from OY728162.1 coordinate 48,263,219, forward strand.
ACTATTCACCGAAGATTATTTTCAACTCATTGAACCACATTTTACTACTTGATATTAACAGTGTCTCTTTGATTTTCAAAATTCCACTCACAGAAGAAGTAAAATTATGTTTTATGTGAATTTCCAAATTCTCCTAGGAGGTGGGTAAAAGACGGTGAAAACTTCAATAAAAATTTTAAATATCTGAAATTATTCTAAAATAACTCCAATTAATAACATTGAACTTATATAGGTATTATTTATCTATATTGACCTTAAATAAATTTAAATAAAATAAATATTTATTTAAATAAAAATTCGGTTTTAAACTATAACTCAGTGTTTTTTCACTATTCATCAATAATTGAATGTTTTGAGAAAAAAAATTCACCCTAAGCTAATTTCGATAATCCGAAACCAAAAATGAAGTCCATTTTGACAGATAAAATTTATAAAATTTCAAAAAAATGGGTATTATTATTCATACCGGTTAGTTTGATTGGTTGTGGTGTGTGTTAGAACTCGATGTTTCATACAACACATGATACTGTCTTATTCAAAGAGAAGAGTACCATTGAAGCTTGGGTTGTTACATTCTCCACTCCTTCAATAAATTTTTTCCTCTCAATTTATTCTTTTTATTGGAAAATTGGGGTTGACATTTTAAAATATTTTAGTTGGAATCCCATATCAAAAAATGGATTAATGAGGCCTATATTTAAAATAAAGATTGGTAAGTATGAAGGTTACAAAAAATAACACATACTAGGGTTCCATGTAGGAAAATTTGTATATTTAAGGGAAATTTAACCATCAATATCTGATGGAGAGTGATAGAGAACAGGGCTATGAAAATTCCAATAATCCCAAAGCCATAAATTTGTGATGGTCTAAGTTACCATCTAGGACAACATTTTTGTTCTATGTTCCTTTTCTTAATGTTGAGGAATTTATTTATGAGATTGGATATGATCATAAGGAGATATAATTACTTTATAATTAGAGTTTTATCCATTAATAAATTTCTACCACAAACTCATCTTTCACTACAAAACATAATACAACTCAAAAATGAACTATTTATCCTAATCGTATAGGGTTCCAAATATAATTAATGTAAAATTCACATATCAGACCCTTTAAAAAAAGTAAGTACATTATTTGATCCAGGGACTTCACGTAGTCCAGTGGTAGGCAATAAATCCCAATCGCACTATGGTTGTGGGTTCGATTCCCGATGCTTTGTCCAACGCGATGGGTTGTCACACGGTCTGCGTATTGTCCTTTTATAAAAATCAAAAAATAACCATTCAAACTTAATCCATTCCAACTTTAAGACTTATCCAAAATACTACTATTGAAACTCACAGTCCAAAATTTTTAAGGATGTTAAACATAAATAAGATCCTTTTTTCCAGGTAATAACATGTGAACACCTTCACCATGTATTATTTTAATACATGGAAACAACCAGAATTACCATAAAACATTATTCATTACCTTCATGCTCCCTTATTCTTTATAGAATACTAGATATACTTATTCTATCAAAAATGTTGTGAACTCCAATGATGAAAAATGATTAATCAGTTTCAAGGTATTCAATAATATCCAATATAATTTACCAAATCAACCGTATCTTATTCTAAAATAAGTACCTCAATATTATGGCCATATGAAGGTATATCATTCCTTCAACCATGTAATTTCCAAAAAGTTTAACTTGCTGTAGATTCATTTTTCATAGTACCATAAAATCTCAAATCCTCAATGAAATAGTAATGCAGTAAAATTCTTATTTATTTCCAGAACATCATTGATACAACAATTAAATGAAATAATCTTAAAATAACAACATAATAACACTAGTCATTCCTCTTCATTGTTGGTAGTATCATAACATGATTATTATCCAATTGCATCATTGGTGGAATAGTATGATGACTGGGATCTTGGTTTGCGTAGTGTCCAAACTCCTAAGAGATAAAGCATTGTACATTTGAAACTTTTTTCTTACACTTGCAGTCACATACTTAGTGTCATTTTTCTCCACACTTGTAACATACTCCCATTCCCTTCATGCATTTTCCGAGGTTATTCTTTCCATAGTTATAACATATGAGAAAATACTTTTTTACCTTCTTCCCTTTATCTTGCCTTCTATCTATCATCCTTTTCTTCTCAGGCTTCCCTTCAAATCCATAGGACTCTGAGAATTCTTTACTTATCTTATCAACACATGATATTATTTCTTCATATGATGACAATATGTGGGAGACTATTTCCCTTCTAAATTCTGGCTTAAGACCATGAATGGTATGATCCTTCTTACTCTTTAAATCATACATATTGCTGGAGTTCTCATTCCTTCTACTAGACGACATTTCAAAACAATGTCATAAAATATATTTGTTTATGAATTGAAATTCCTAATCCCAAACTTGTAAAAAACATAACATAAATTAAACAGTTTATGGATATAATCCATAATCATAAAAATGTATTCTTTGGGGAAGCAAATACTCATAAACACTTCATAATGGTTTGTAAAGAAAATGAGAATTATCCTAAGCATATCTCCTAGGAGTGTCGTAACCAAGAGTGCAGCAAGGCCCATTGTCATGTAACATTTCTCGTTCAAGTCTAGTTCAAAGCGATGTTCTCGGGTTTTACACCTAGGTACATTTTTGCTAGAGCTACCTCTACTTGCTCGTATCCAGATAGGGATGTATTGCTCGGAAATCTCAAAAAATCTATACAATATAAATATTATAGGAAGTGTTTCTATACTAATCCCCAAAGACCATCTTAGGTCTATGTGCTCTAAATAGAGGTTATCTAAATCTATCTTCTATGGTTATTGCTAAACTTCCTCAGATACCAACAGTAACGACCCGACCCCAGTTACCCATAGTCGATGCATTATTTTAATACAGTGGAATGATTACAAGGAATCAAGTCCCAAAAGACCAATCGGTTTAGTAGTCTTGGAAAATATATTAAATACATGAATGTTACATTACAATTTATAACACACAAAACAACATAAATAATCCTTTATGAACACCCTTATTCCCTTGGATTAACCCTTCATAACAATAATAATACACTTCTTGGAATCCTGGGAAAATAAAATGTAGAAATGGGTGAGCTCAAACACTCAGTATGGGTAAGCAATACAATAGAAACTTTCAAAAATAATCATAAAAATTTAAGGCAATGTATAAAACTAAAACAAAATCCTTTTAAACTTGAAATTTAGCATAATATGTCATAAATAAAATGAAATAATTCCATTTACATATTCACAAGGATATTATAGTAGTAGAATAATCACATGAAATATCAATAACCACTTTCATAATGATGAAATGCATAATTCCAGACTATCATAACCACATAGTCAAGGCATGGTGCCAAGACTACAAATAAGATTTTTGTCAAGCCCTTATGCCAAGACACTAGTTTTTCTCATGAGGCTTACTGATGCATCGAGGAGCTATATCCGGCTCCACCTGTCACTTACTATGTCCAATGCATTCCTCATATGAAAAGGTCTAAACATAACATAATCATTCGTATTAAAACTAGCATAAGAAATGTCAATACTTTACCCATAAACCATGAATGGTATAAAAATAACACATCTAGAGTCAAACATATCACAAAACATTCAACACAATATGGAATGTTTTTTTCATGATAAATCAACTTCAAAAACAAGTTTAAAATCCATTAAAGGAATTTGACGTTGATGAAAATGATTTGTAAAACTCTTTGAGAGAAATTCCCCTTTTTCATGAAAACATTTAAAAGTCAGACAATTTGGAAAGAATTAATTTAAAGGAATTTTTTAATCAAATTTTCCCACACCACTTTTAATCTTTTGAAAGTAATTAACATTTTAAAAACATTCATGTCCATATAAATAAATCCTTAAAACCCATTTTTAAGACATGGAGATTAATGAGAAAGATTTAGAAGAATACATATTTAAATAATATGAAATAAATTTTTAGTAAAAAGTCCCTTAAAAGAATATCATTGAAAAATCTTTCATAAAATATGAACACAGATAATAAATATGTCCCAGTAGATACTTATGCAATACAACCTCGGATAATAATTAGATTGTGAAATTAACCCTTACCAATTTGGTAAATTACGAAACATACACCCCATCAACGAAATATCATACACTGAATATGTAAATAAAAATATATTATAGTGTATTACACAATTAATACAATTATGTGATGTAAATACACCACACTAAAGGTAATAGTTTCAATATGGCATGAATCTCACGGGAATAAGGAGTTAGATGAAAACCCCTTAACATGCACTTTCATTTAGTCGATGGTACGTTTAGCCTCATGTATGAAGACTATAGTAAGTTATTAAATTATAATAGAACCATATTAATATTTATGATATCCTACACTATTCATTTATGACTTTATACTAACAATTTAATAATAATTTCCATGTTTTATTAATATTTCGGGTAATAATCGCTTTCTTTATCACATGTGTTTTAATTTGTTACTCTTGATTGTATCACTTAGATCATGATTTAAATACTTCAAGAATATAAAACATGATATATTTATCATATCTATTTAGAATAGAAAATATTTATAATATAAGTATATATCAAATGGAATACACCGTTTATGGAGACGGTAGTCTCTAAGTACGCATAAACGCTGTTTCTGTTTTCATATAGTATTGAACGGAAGTAAGTGAGTAAGATATATATAAGTACATCAATAATGATATATATAAATATATATCTCTAGTATCATTATTATGTCATATATTACATACTTATTAGTTATATATATTTTTATAATCGTTGATGAATGGTGAACTTGCAAATTAATCTCATCACATCGTGGAGACGGTAATCCGTACGTACACACGAGCTATAATATAATTCTTCTGATATTAAAATCATATATAATTGGATGGTTTATCATATATATAGAATAATTATATTTTTATACTTATTATTTACATGAATTACACATCATTATTAATCCCATCCAAATAATAATGTATTGAATAACAATTACACCACGACGTGGAGACGGTAGACCGTACGTACGCACGTATGGTGACATTTCATTCAAAGGATGGATAGAATACTGAATTTTGTTATACCATATTTATAATAACTTCATTTTATATAAAATATAAATGATTTATTATTTTATAGTGTAAATAACAAAGAAATAAGAAGTTAAAGAAGAAAGGAACTTGAGAGGCTTTGGTGAAAACATTACCTCTTCTTCTGGTTCTTCCTTTTGATTTGATCAAAAGGGATCCAATGTTTCGCTTTCTGATCAAAGTAAGGCCTCTAGGATGAAGTTTGGGAAGTTGAGAGAATATTTGGACAGTGTTTGGCCGAGCCAAAAGGCTTTTATGGTATGAATGATTGGGAAGGTGGAGTTCACTTTTATAAGAGGGGTGAGGGGCACCTTAGAAAAAACATAAAATATTATTTTATAATAAATTCATAGTCGCTTTCTAATGGATAAAAAGTTGATCATTTAAATTATAAGGTGTCTATAGGTCTAAAAAACTCAAAAAATAGGGTTTAGACAAGTTTAGGTTACCATTTAAACCTTGTAATTTATAATTAACTCTATGTTAAATAATTTATCTTTCACCGTGTCTTCTTGTATTCTTACACTATATGGTTAATAAACATACTTTATATTGCCAATAGAACCCCAATTGGTTCATTAATGTCATATATATTATTATATAAGTATTTTGGTCGATCCTTAGATTTTTAAGATCATTATATCAATTAATAATATAATATTTTTTTTAAAAACAATTTCATGTCAATTTGACACTATTTGGTATTTGATTTTTGTTAAAATAATAAAAACATGATTACTTTAGAAAAAATACATTTAATCAATTATAACATTTAATATTCACCTATAAAATTCTTGGATGTCATATAAACTTTGAAATTATATTAATTTTAATATTTATAATACCATTTATTTGATTCATTCATGAATAATGTAACTAGTGCCTCATCATTTTTTCATAAATAAAATTATTTATAAAATGTCTAAAAATTATAAATTAAATACCATGATGTAGGAAATAAATTTATATTTTTAATGAGTAATTATAATATAATTTATGTTATGTAAAATCCTTTATTAAAAAAATTTTAGTTATTAAAATTTGATTTTACCTCTTTTAACTTTTCTTTGAATTAAAAAATAATAAATGTCCTATTCTAATCCGAGTGGACCTAAATGATAATATATTATTCCTAAAGTTATTTTTGGTCGATATAAACTTGTCCAATAGAATTAGTACATGTTTTAGGGTAATATTAATATCATTTTTACCCTTCATTACCCTATTTAATTTTACCCGGGGTAAATAAAAGTAAAAAGTTACTATTCACCATGAATTATTTTCATTTCATTGAACCACATTTTACTCCTTGATATTAACCATTTATCTAGGATTTTCTAAATTCCACTCATAGAAGCGGTAAAATTATGTTTTATGTGAATTTCTAAATTCTCCCAGGAAGTGGGTGAAAAATGGTGAAAAGTTCAATAAACTTTTTATATATCAAAAATTATTCTAAACTAACTACAATTAAGTACATTGAAATTATATAGTTATTATGTATATATATTTAAATTAATTAAATTTAAATAAAATTCATATTTATTTTAAAAAAATTCCGTTTTAAACTATAACTCAGTGTTTTTTCACTTTTCATAAAAAATTGAATGTTTTCAGAAAAATAACAAAAATTCACCCTAAGATAATTTCGATATTCCGAATCCAAAAATGAAGTCCATTTTGAATGAAAAAATTTATAAAATTTCAAAAAGTGGGTATTACTATTTATGACGGCAAGTTTGATTGGTTGTGTTGTGTGTTAGAACTCTAAGTTGGTACAACACACACTACTATATTATTCAAAGGGAAGCGTTATGTGGAAGCTTGGGGTGTTACCCAAAAAGTTTTTATTTAATATGGTGCTATATAATTTCTTCAATGTTTCTTATGTTTTTCTGGCTAAGAGAGTATATTCTCTCATCCATGTTATAAAATCATTTCTCATATAAACTCTATCATATTTTCATAATTACATCAATATTTGGGGAATCCTTCAAATCCTGGTAGATTATATGATAACCATATTTTAGATTTAATACATGGTTTATAGTTATCTATTTTATGTGATACATTGTGAGACCATCCCAACCTCCATGGATTTATTATATGTTTCATATCCAACGAAGTTTTTGGAAGTTGTCTGGTTTCAAATTTACTACCCTTGTTTTTTTGGGTTTATTGTTTTTTTATTTTAATGTTGTATTGTAGATTTTATTACAAGGCTTAGTTTTTATGGTATTATTATTATACATAATATAGAATAATAATCATTAAATTACTTATTCAAAATGTTGATCTTATAGCAATACATTTATTTTTATTTAATGTACTGGTGTTTTTTACCTACAATTTTATTTGAAAAATGTTGACAATCAAAATGTTTTGAACATTTTTTTTCTTCATGTGGTTTTATGTAATATAGAAATATTGTTTAGACATATTTTTTGGACATTTTATAACTAATATTACTACAATTCATTGAAATTATTTGTAAAAATAAAAAAAAATTAAGAGTGTTTGTGTTAATTAATTTTTAATATAGAATGTAATCATATAAAAAATAATTAAATATCGTTTGGTGTGAAAATGAAATTTTTGTAGTAATTCAAATAATTTACCAATAGATTTCAACAAATGGTACACAATGTAAGGACATTGAAAGAAAATAGTTAATATTGATAAATACGTATATAAGTTATGTGAAATAGGTATCAATAACATAATCTAATATCAACATCAGGGGTCTCAGAATCTATGATTTGTTCTCGAGAACATTTTATATAGAAAAAATTGATAGAATTATATTTTAATGGTCACTGTGTTTTTTGTATAAAAAAATATGAGATATAATTACTAAAAATAGTTTTTCTAAATTTTAATACATGTAGGATTATATAAAATCCAAACTCATCATTCTCTTACATATTTAATGTATTTTTTTTTAGTTTTTACACCAGAATAAAATTTAGATATGAATATTAGTAAATTAGTTGTATTAATAGATCACTTATATCTGTAGTTTTATTATATAAATTAAATAAAATGTTTTCATAAGAGGAATATTGAGATAGATCAATATTATTAGTGTTTAGTATTTTCACTTGATTACTTGGTTATTGTAGACTGATGTTTGAACAACATAAAATTTCTATCAATGATTCTGTAAATTAAAGAGGATGCATAAATCTATCAATACATATTATAAAAAATTAGAATAAATATCAATTTTGGCCTTTAATTTTAATTGTTTCTAACTTATGTAAATAAAAAATTGTAAAGAAAGGAGAATTAAACACTTCTATAAAAATAATGATCCACAAAACATTTTTTTGTGATCTGGGTGATATTCTCATCTTATATCGATAAAGAGAATTGAATAGAATGAAAAATCATAAAAATAACAGGATTAAGATGAAAAAATACATTAAATTAACATGAAATTATTTTAATTATTTCAATATTATTAAATTTCAAGGAAAAGGAAAATAATTGTATGGTGCCGGATTTAATAAATGATTTATGATTTTTTAAAATATGATATAATGGACAAAATTAACGAGAGTGAATAATCAATTTCCATGAACAATTAAATAAAGGATTATATAAAAGGAAACTAAATTTAAAAATCTTTACCATATGATATTGATTCTTAGACGTAGTAAATGATATAATTTAGGGGGTGTAAGGTAGAAAAATAATTCCATAAGAAATCTTCAATCACAGAACTTAAAGCTATAGAGCTACTCCTCTTGATGTATTTATTAAAATCTTTTGTATTATTCTTTTATATAGTTAATTCTATGAAAAATAAAAAAATACTACAATATAAATAATATGAAAATATAATATATATTTTAAAAATTGATACCAACCAATATATATGTTTTTGAAAATAATTATATTTATAAAAAAATGAAGCCGATTTTGGTAGGATAACATTTCTTGAATTATTATTTTTTATTATGTATATATTTCTTAACAAATATTTTTTAATAAAAAAATCCATTTTGGACATTTATATTCAAAATTATTAATTATATAAATATTATATATCGATTCAGGTTTAATAAACATAAACACTATATTTTTTACTAAAATAACATAAAATAAAAACTCACCATTACTGCTATATGAATAATGATTTTGAAACACTTTTCATTATCTATTTTAAATTTTATTTTTGGACTCAATCCTAAATTAATAGGTACAATCATTGTTTATATGTGATTAAGATTACTGGTCCCTGTTGGATTTCAGTGAATTTCCATCCCTGGAGTTTAAGAATATTACTCTTATATTTACAAAAAAAACAGTTCAACAAATGAATCATTTAATATGATTATAAAAAATTAAATTAAAATATAAAATATTAGGAATTAAAACTGTTGGATTGTCATACTCACCCCAAATTTCAAGGTAATATTATTTTAATCATTTTTTTCATTTTAAATGGAGTACTATTTTCCTTCTTCTAGTTCAGAGGTAGTAATAACTCAAATATCTTTTAAAATATATGACATAAGTTCAATAGAGAGTACCATTTATTGAAAACCAATATGGAAAAATAAATATAGTATTATATTATCTAAATAGTTTGATAACATATATCAATATCTGAATATATTGAAAACTAAATTTCATATGATTATATTTTAATATTCCATTGTAAAAAAATATAATTATGATATGTGTAATTACTATATTAACATAGAATTCATGAATTTGATAAAATACAAAAAATTATACTAGATATTTTATAGAAGTTAAATAATTTTTAAAATTATATTTAAAACATGTAATTTAATTTCAAAGTGATTTCGTGAATGAATAATTTATACATATAATGGAAAAAATTCAACATCACTTATTTTTTCCATTGCAATACCCTTTAGTAAACTGAGTGATAAATTTTACAACCTAATATCTCTCCTTCTATAAATATCAATGTTAAATATCATTTCATCCGTAAATCTAATTAACTTGTATCATGTTTTAAGAAATAGAACCTTCAAAAAATTAGGAATTAATTCATGAATATAATGAATTGAAATATTAATGAAATAAAATTACATGAAACTTCTATATGAGGATATAATATGACTGGTTCTATCACATGCAATTTCAAATCTAAAATAAGGACCCTGTTAAAATATATGGATAACAAAAAATTGATGATTTACTAAATAGGGGAAATAATTTACACATTCCATAGAATTTCATTTTTAGAAATCATGATGGTTAATGAGTGAGTTAAAAAATAAATTAGTGGATCATTACATATAAAAAGAACCCAAAAAAATTATATATATTGATTTAATATTATTTAAAAATTTTGGATTATTTTTAAATTGAATATTTAATGATTATAAAATTTATAAAAATAAAAATAACTATGTTCTAAAACATATTTTCCAATGAAACTGACATTTTCAACAAGTTTGGTTTGAAATTTAAATATTTATTTTAGAATATATAAATATACTACTTGACTAAAGTCGATGTAAATATGTCTAATTACACACCATGTGAGAAGAAAATTATATATCTTCCTTCCCATTATGTTTATAATCTTAATCATATATCAATTATTCATGAATCATATTCATTATATTAACAAGCCTTCTTGTCATGTGAAAATATTCAAACAGATGAGAATGGGACCTTCATGATTATAGAGAAGGATGAATACTTTTTATTTTCATAAAATAGTGTAATAATAATATAATATAAATAAAATAAAAAATAAAAACGGACACTCCATATTTTTTTTTCTGCTACATCAGACCTATAAATGGGGAAATATTTCCCTATGAAATCCACTACAACTCATGTCAATTCATGGTGACCAATATAATAAAATAAATCATGATAAATTCATAAGTCAATTATATTATTACAAAATATAATATTTTAAAAATAATTATGTGTACTTAAGTTATTAAGATGAAAAAATTGATAATTTCAAATATTCAATGAATTTTGAAATAGTAACTACAAGAATGAATGGATGTTCATACATTCACAGATGAATTCTAAGGATCTTTATATATTGGGATTTAAAAAAATAATTGGTTGAATTGATGGTTTGTGGAAAAATATAATTTAGAAATCTATAATTTTTTCAATATAATTATTTTCCAATTATGTTATATATTTTCATTTCCCCTATGAAAAAATTGAATGATATACCAATAAGTAGGATGAAAAAAGACTATAATGTCAACATCAACAAACACAAGAATTAATTTTAGTTTTACCAATCAATCATACACAGGAATATATTTGATATTTAAAACAATTTAAAATATGTATGCATAGATAATGTATTCATGTCACTAAATTATTTTGTCATTTTAAAATAGGATTAGGATTTGATCTAAGAATGTTAAACAATTAGGACTATAATAATTAGTTTTAACTAAGTTATCAGACTATAAGTTATTGTATAATAAGTGAATTATATAGTTTATGTTTAAAAATTATATAATTCAATATGATGAATATTAGTTTCCATGAGAAACACAATTTAAACATGGATACCCATATTACGAATCAATTTGGAATGGTATATTCAAATGATCAATAAAACTAATGAAGTTCAATTATGAGTTTTCCAATACAAACTACTACACTATAGAATATGAAACGATTTATTACTCATAAGGAATCCTTGTTCATAGATCTAAAATTAATAATTTAGGGATAAAATTAAATGTTAAAACTTATTACTGAACATTAGTTTTCAACAATAGAGACCATTTAGGATAAGAGTGAAGCAGGCCATTTAATAACCGACAATCAACAAGGAGTAGAGGACGAATATTAAGAATTTTAATCTATGAAAGATAATGGATTTAAAAATAAATATTATAATAAGGTAGATAAATTCAAATGTGTATTAAATTTCGGATCATAATAAAAGACAACACATTAGAATCCATGGTTGTGATTAACTGTGTATGATTATTCACTCGATCATCTATCTTCCTATAAGAAAAAGCATATTGAAGATTTAAATTTATTAATTTAATATTTAATATTACAAATTATAAAAATTTTAAAAATAATAATGGAAAAGATACCCAGATTCATAGGTCCAGAAATTAGATGATCCCTCTATAAACAACTTGATTCCGTCAATGTCAAAATTAGGTTATCAAAACCCGAATATTACTTCAGGTACGGTAATGAAATTTTTTAAAAAGGAATTTTCCAATACTAAAATGTGTTGAAGATGGTTGTTTCATGAGTCATTTTCATGGATGTGAATAATATAATTTCATGGTATGTGTATCATGATTATAACATTAAAATTTCAAGCCTCATCATTCAGTGAATCTTTGCAAGTTGACATCTGTGATTGTACTGAAACATTAGAAATAATGAATTTTGATCCATATTTAGATTATGATGGTATCAATGATATGCGATTTGATTGATACATAGAGTTTGAAAATATGAATTGATATGAATTGAAGGTAGAAAATGGTGAATTATGAAAAAATGGGGTGGGTATATGGAATAGTGGGGAGGCATAGAGATGAAGTAAGAGGCAGGGAGGCGAGGATATGGAGGGATCAGTATGTAGGGATATGGGGAGGAGAGAGTATAAGTTGTTTTTTGTAAGAGGCCCAGATGGGAAGATATGTGGTTAATGAGAGATACATAAATGGGGGGGGTCTCGTACGGATTAATATTGTATCTAGTAAAAAATTTAAAAAGATATTATTTTACATACATAGGATGTTTAAAATATTATATTTTTATTTAAACCATTTTATATATTGTATAGGGAATTACAAAAGTTTATATATAGAGACATGTTTTCCCATTTCTATGCAAAATCCCTGACATGGAACACTCTTTGGTGTGCTGACTCTATAAACTCTGGTGCACTCCTCGACATCCAAAAAAGATGGTGGTATTCCTCTTTGCGGAGATTAAAATGATATAGTACTATGTAGTGAATTCAATTTCATGCTTCTATAAAGCTTCCTCCTATAGAAATATCAAAATCACCTTCCCCATGAAGTGAGGTGACTCTAGTGGTTCTTAGTCTCATTCAAATACAGGGTTTTATGTTACAAAATGTACCATTGGTAGAACAAGGTCACCTAAATTATCTATTTCTAGTAAAATATTTAGTATTATTATCCCTAAAATCTATAATGACCTTGTAATTGGAAAATATATTTTTTATTTCAAATGATCTATATCTTCACTTATTACAATTCCCTTTCTCCATAATTGTTTCTTATATGACGTTTTCATTCAGTATTGTTTTTCTATATATATATATATATTTTACTATTCTAAAAATAAAATATTATGTTTCATAGGCTATATCATAATAATTTAATAGAGGAAAAAAAATAAAGTTAATATTTTAATATTTTACTGGTGGAAGCTCCATTTGATGTTCAATTGGAAATTCTATAAAAACATCTCGCAGAAATTTAACAAGAGGTTTTACTAAAAGTTCCACTTCATGTTCCATAAGAAGTTAATTTCTACATGTATTTACATGTAATTCATATTGGAACATCTAATTCATATCCCATTGGATATTCCAATGGATATTAAATTACAAACCCTTTTGAAACATCTAGTTCTATTCTAGGAATATTACCATATGTTTCAACCAAAACATGTATTTTCAATTTTTGAATCTACAAACAATATTTTTTCAATTAAATTATAATTTTTTTTTGAAATTGTGGGTGTTGGATGTTTTTCTATTGTTTCCACATTTTAACATAAAACAATTCTTCCATTGGAATTTCCAATGGAGAATCCGATAGAACATCCAGTGCAAAATCTTCTAGTACTTCCAAAGGAACATCCCTTAGAACATCTAGTCAAATTCAAGGATATTTCAATAAAAACCTATTTTATGTATTTATTGAAACTAATACATTAACTCATGTCAAGACTAACTTTGGCTGGCCATTCTATTATAAATTTTAGTTGTGGAAACCACATAACCACCTCTAATATTCAAGGTGATGGAAAAAGTATTGGGAATGCGTAATCATAAATTAGAGGACTAGGAATAAAGTACATGTACATACACTCATTGTAGACTTCAATATAATGTAATGTTGAATAAAAAAATTATCTAAAGTACAAACATACATGAAATAACATCTAGATAACACATCAGAGTACAAGACCATAAAACCAAAGTGAAATGGGGAAAAACATTCCCTGAAATAAATGATGTCCCAAACATTCCTCAAATGGAATAAGGAATAAGGAATAGATCCTAGCTCTTAATCCCAATGTTTGACCACCAAATATAGTCTAGGAACTTTAGTATCTCTATGATCCTCTAATTCTACCATCTAACTTCATGTTTTCAATATTAGTCATGAATCATGAAGGAATATCATATGAAGGGGTGATAATATACATAACTCATAGGACACCATGAAAACAACAAAGGGGTAATTATAAAGAAACTATACTATATTATCAACCCATAATAATAGGTAATCAAAACTCAACACACACACACACACATTTATATATGATCCAACAGAAACCTATGTGAGAGAGAAACATGATATTCATCTCCACAATCCCGAAAAGGATGATGAGTTTTGCTACAATTTGAAAGGTCCATCTCCAATTCCCAACACTTCATGTATCCATACGAGGAAATAATGATGATGAACCTCTGCGAAACACTTTTATTTGGACCCATAGGGGGAACAATCTCTATGTAGAGGACCTACACCCTTATGTGTTAGTGGGTTCTACTCCGTGTAGAGAGGATTCATGCCCTGGTGAGGTATGGGGTTTCACTCAATGGTAGGATAGAGTATCCATGAACTAGCACATTAGGGGCACTACATAGTAGATAGTAAGATTACCCACATCATAATTCATTAGGGGGTTTCAATCCATAGGTATATGGAAAACCCACACCCATGTGCATTAAGGTGTTCCATATAGTATGTAATTGATGAAAAAATTCCCTAGTGTGTCAAGTGGGTAACACTTGACTTGTGTAAAGTGTATGAGAGACCTATGTCATGTTGTGATAGGGGTTACCAACATCGACATCGCTCTGATGATCTTCCACAGTCACTACTATTGGTCTATAATTTCCTAAATAATAATAACACTTGAAACAAATCACATCATATATCAAAAGATAATACAAATGGCACCATCACGTTCTATATGAAAAAGTACTCAAGGTTAAATACTCATGGGAAAGAATCTGAGTCTAGAAGAATGAGATACAAAAGGTGGAAATCCCTTATAAAAGTACATGGTGTGTACATGGTGTAACAATACATGTCACCTTTCCTCATTTCATGGCTATGTTATACCCTGGAAATGGATGGAGAATTCATGTCTTAATACAAGGTGTATATGGGTGGTACACAACATGTCTCATCAACCTGAGGTCTTCTCCTTTTCTCCAACCCATGCTAGTGGAAAACTAATTTTACGAATGTGCAACTAGTTGTTCCGATATACCATGGTCATTATTGTGTGACTAGATGTTCCCATGGCTCGGTACTCCCAAAGTACATGCCAAGTTTCCGTCACCTAGTCACACGAGGTGTATTGGACACACATGATGTCTGATCATTATCTTCCCCAAACCCTAGACTCTATAGCTAGGGGACTACATTACATGTGTTCCTAGACTATATTCCATATAGTCCGTTTTTTTTTCAGAATCCTTGGGATTCTTCACGTATATTGTCATAGTTTTCAGTACTACTTTGTAATTAATGGTCGGGGTCTCAGATCATGAGACGTCCATCCCAGATCCATAACTAGTAGCCAAAATTTGTCCCCAAATCCTATACTACTCCACCCATTGCACCGTGAAACTATTATCACTACCCTAGAATCCCAAATCCTAGGAATAATAAACTACATATTGAAATCCATCCCAATATATCAGCAAATTAAAATCCATATCATCATTCACACTACCACAACAAATCCGAGGTTTTGATTACCCTCGAACTCATTCCAAAAATGTCAAACCATGATCGTATCATCAATCTGTGAAGAATAAAAATAATGTTGGGGATAAATTCACATATAAAACAAAAAACGCATTGTTTTCCAAGTGATATCTTCCAATGTTGATAATTATTGGGTATTTTGGTGACATTGAAAGTGAAACAAAGGAATTATTGAATAATATAATATTAAATTCACAGAAGAGTTCATGTGAAGGTCAAAGAATCATAGTTCAAAAAAGAATAAAATTATAAATCCATGATTATAAAATTGGGGAGGGTAGAAATCCAAAAATAACAAGCCCTAAATCATTAATGATTAATTGTTATTTAATAACTCTTTTTCTAGTGATAATTAACACATTCTATATTCACTGACTCTTAATCTACCACAATATGATCACTTTTCTTTCACAGATTTTGATCTGCTATGGAAGGAAACAATTTTCCTCTTCCCAAATACTACAAATGTTATCAGTCTAACCCTATGGTTATTACATAATTGGGAATTAAAAGAGGGATTTTTATGTGATGTTTTTAAAATAAATGACTAATTTTTTGTTAAATGATCTCTCCAATGGATACCACCCATGTAATTTTTGATTTTGACCTACCTTATTTACCACCATGGGTAAAACTTATATTACAGATTCATCTATGGTCTCAAATATTCCATCTGAGGTGATAATTAATAAGAAAACTTTTAAATTAAAATTTTTCATATACATGAATTATAACATATTAACATATTAACATATTATTTATAAGGTCTTGAGAAACAAAAAAATTACACTAACTCAAGGTTAAATTCAGATAAATTCTTAGTAATATTCAAAGGAATAATATAAAATAACTTGAACCATTACAGTCTCCCCTCCTTCACGAATTTTCGACTTGAAAAACTCATTCTACACAAATGTTTTGGGTTAAAGTTCAGATGTAGTTCTAACACCCCTATGATATGTCATGCATGATCCTATGAATCCAAAAAAATATGGTTATGGGATGGTCCTTCCAGGAAGGATCCTAAATAAGTGATCCTAGATCACTACAGTGTACTCCATGATATTTAACCAATTCTTGATTTCTTTCTCTCATAATTCAATAACATCTATATGATCATGAACATATATTGTCAGCTACAACCAATGGTAGATTTCATGTACATGCTCCTTCTGAGGAGGAAATGCTAAATGTTAACCATCCTTGAAAACCCTCCATAGGATCTAGAATGTCTAAATAAAACTTCGGTGTAGGATGCTTCACCAGAAAATTATCTGATATCCTTATTGTGAAGAGAATCTTTAGGAAACATAGTCTCCCGACTCAAACTATAAAGGACATTGACATTAATTTTCATAATATGATTTCCTAATATGGTATTTTTCATCTATTTATGGATTAATTATATCTTTCCCTTCATCACATCCATTATATTGGGCCCAATAAGATATGTTGTTCCAATCATAGTCTAGTATAGGGGTTGCCTATAGGGTCTTTAAAAAATGTCCTCAAAAGGATCCATGATGATAGTGGAAGGATAGATTTTCGTATAATAAAACTCTACCAATGTAAAGTCATCATCCTAGATTCATCTAAAATATAACATGAACGCTCTTTTCATATCCTCTAGCACATATATATAGTCTAATTATTCTACCCCACCTTTTGGGGGTGAAACATCATTTTCTTTTGAAACTGGGTCCCAAAAAAATCTTGGAAACCCCTCAACAACTAGGATGTAATGATATAATTAAATTAGGAAATCGACATCATGGTAATAACATGAATACAAATGATCTGAAACATGTAAAAAAGCCCCGAAAATTCCATCGATATCTGATCACTGAAGGAAATGAACTGTGCCTACATGATAATTTTGTCAATAATCAACCAAATTGCATCAGGGAATCTTGTTTATATGGAATTACCACCGCAATTTCTATAAATATGCTATTCTATTTACTCTATGGGATCAAAAGAGGATATGTTATACAGACCAAGACCTGGTGTTCATCATTTATATGAAGAATTTCCAGACACTGAGAGAGTAGTTCAGTAATGTTCTATGCCATGCTACACCACCAAATCATCTCTTGATGTTCCTTATACATCTTTTCTAAATTTTGATGTAAACCCAAGGGGAAGATTCCAACTCCCTAATCACATCCTCAGTCATTGTGATTGTAACCATCATCCATCCTTGTAAGATTATGATATTATATAGTCGTTGTAAAAATTCATTTAGAGCATCTCTTGAGGATAATTGGTCTTATATAATCTCACAGTCGATGTCTCCCAATTGATCATCTCTCACATGATGAAGAAATAGAGGACTAACCACCATATATTGAATAAAAATGAACCTCTCTCATCCACTTGATTTATATACAATTAAGGTAACTAGTATTAATTCACCTCCACTAGGATATAATGACACTTCCTACTAAGGGATTATGAAAACAAATTTACCTTACCAGGAGTATAGAATATCTTGATGTCGTTGTATTTATGGAACTCGAACCAAAACCTCTATCTCAGGTTTAGATCACTCTTGGTGAATATGTATACGAGACACTAACAGTCAATGTAAACAAAAAAATGATAGGCCAGATGATAGTGCCTCTACATATATATAGAGAATACTACCACTAATAACTCATGTTCAAGAGAAATTTTTTTCTTATAATGGGTTTTCAACTACATCTACACATATATTATCACTTCCTATATCTGGATCAATATGATTTTACGCCTAGAATCACAAGCATTAGAAAACACATTGCACTCAATTCCTTTTTTTGGTAATCTCAATATAAATAAATGTTAAGACTCGTCATTTACTTGTTAATGTCATAATGAAACTTATCTATCCATATTAATGGTTTCCCTTTACACATCATGGTGGTAAAAGTGGGTACTAACCTAGATAATTCTACTAAAAAATCTCATCTAGTACCCTACAAAGCCAAGGAAGATCTGTGACTCTATAAAATTATTGGGTGGATCCCAAGAAGGAACCACATTGATATTAAATTGGTGAAAACTCAACCATCATCATATATTACATTCACATTAATGTCAACCTTGTGAATCCCAAACATGTACTCTGAGATCTAACTATAATATAGGTTTTCTTAGAGTATGTCTAAAACAATCGTCATGTTCTCTTCATACTCTTCCCTTGATGTAGGTTAAATTATTTGGTCATAAATGAAGAAAAACAAAACAAAATCCATGGGTGGATGCAATATTGAGTTTATTAAATAAATAAACAATATAAGGGGAATTATTTACAAATGAAAGCATAAAAGGGAACTCATAATTTTCATAGATAAATCAAAATTCCCTCTTTAGAATATGAGACTCCCCTCTCAACTTGTGATAGCCAAAACTGAGATCGATCTTGGAGAACCAATTCATGCCCCTCAAATTCTTAATTATGTCATAAATCCACATCAAGTGGTAAATTATCTTTATTGTTACATGATATAGGTGTTTATAATCTATGAAAATCCCCACAATCCTGTTTCCTTTTTCATGAGCATAACTGGAGCATCCTATGGGGAAACACTAGGTCTCAAAAAAACATTATCTAAAAGGCCCTACAAATTCACCATCAACTCATAGAGATCTGTAAGGTCCATCTGATATGATGTAAAAGAAATATTTGCAGTAAAAAGGATAAATAAAATGCATAAATCTATCTCCCACCTCTGAGGAATTCCCAAAACATCCACAGGGAAGACAACCATAACAAATTCCACTACTGATGGAATCTAGAATCCTGATGACACTACTAAATAAAGGGAAAAACTAACCAATTGATGGTTAATGGGATAAGAATTCCAACTCAAAAGTCCAAATCACTCAGACATGAGATCTCTCTTGACCACAAATGAGAATCATGTCCCATCTATTTGAAGAAATAAAACTCATCTATGATGATATTAAATCTGAGATTGATCCTTGGAAAACTAGTCTATACGCAAGATAAATTCAATATGATTCATCATGAAAACATAGAGGTATTATGATAAACTCCCTCGATTGAGAACCGACTGAAACTATAAAAAAATATGTGATATCAATGAATTTACCTGATTGTGAACCTCTAGGCACAACTACTATGATCATGTATCAATGGGGAGTTATATTTCACACATGAGGGATATAAAGATGAAGGAATGAATAAAACCTATATATAACAATACTAGAGTAAAAGTAGAAAGAAATATATCATACACTATATCATTATATGAGTATCCTAGTCACATCCCTCTATAGACTATAACAACTTGTGGCCTCGACCCCCAACTCTTTAATCCTGGTTTGGGAAAACAGGAAGTGGTGTGTAGGTTTCTCATAGAATCTCCCTCCATTAGTATCTCCTCCATCCAAAGATCAAAATTTTCATTTTCCAACCCTTCCACCCTGGGGGACATCATAGGCACACAATGAAGATCTCTAATCATGGTGTTGTGTAAGTTATAGTGGTCCATCAAATTCTTATCTTCCCTCCATGGAAATTTTTTTCAAGAAATCACATTTTATCTAACCTTGTATATCACATTTAAATTATATCTCTTATATGGTATGACGTATTTCTCTGTGGGAACCCTTACCTATTGATCCACATCTCTGAGTCTCGGTATGTGAAATTATCCTATGGTGAGAACATGAGGACTAGAATCTGCTAGATTTTGTCGGTGACTCAACACTATGGTTACTAAGGTAGAATATATATAAGTTTGAAATCACTATCCTAAGATGATATATATTACCAGATCCATATCTAGTACTCTAGCATATACATGTATTCATGAGTAGACTATAATGATATGTATGATTATGTAGAGACCCTACTTAAAAAATAAATGCTTGAAAGAAACAATATTTCACCATGTTGAGGGAGTACCTTGTAAGGTATGTAAACCTGATGGAATAATCCACAACTATTATAAAACCCTAATAAAATTCAATTAGATCCTTTATCTGAACTAAGCTTAATCACAAGGGGTAATAATTATAATGAAAAAACTGTAGTATGATTATCAAATGGAGTGCCTGCTCATATTGTGTCTACATAATTAGACTCTTCCAGTGACTTTCTACTCAATGGGAAAGACTGTCTTCAAGAACAACCATTTTATCATTCATGGCATGAACATTCCTGAATACTCAAATCACTGACTCAAGATAATCTTCCACTATCTGGGGATCTAGATCACCATAGAACATTATAATTCATACAGACTATAACTCATATATCATGATAATACAACACACCTAATATATCTATCTTTTTCTTGAAATACTTTTCTCAATAGGTTGTGGCATTACTCCCTACCTTACTGGAGGAATCAATATTTAATATGGTCTCTAATATGAGGAATGATCTATTAGTTGGTCATTTTCATGATCCTATATTACTGTCCTATATGGACGTATTCGTGGAAAAATCTTAAAATTAATAATGATATTCCACAGTAATATGACAATATATATTGTAATATTACTCAAGAATTACTATAAGAGAAATAAGTACAATATTTTCTATGTAACAGTTTTTACCTACAACTGATATCTTAATATTCTGACTTGGAAAGCCAGTAGTTAGATTCTGGGTGTATGAATGCATTGGCCACCGCACCATAACTCAGTTACCTAGATTAAAATACAAAATCTATGAACTATGACATTGTTTCATAAATTTCCCAAAAAAGTTGTCCATTGGACCATCCCGACACCAGCCCAAGGAAAAACAACCTTTGATACCACTCTATCCTGACCTGACCAACAAGGGGACACCTGGACATTGTTGAGTCAAGTCGTGAAAACCCAATAACAACTCCAATAGTCTAGGGCTAGTGAAAATAACTGATAAGGAATAAAATAAAATGTGGGGAATTATTCTAATATACCAGTATACACACACAACCATCTCCAATAAAACTTTTAGAGGAATAATAATAATCTATAATGTCTAGAGTACTACCATTCATGTAATAACTTATAGGCAATAAATTAGAGTGCGGCTCTATATAACCAAATCTGAAATAGTATAATTAACAATAAAAATATGAATTCCCAAGATGGAATCAATTATTAACCAAAAAAATGAAAAAAATCAGGTTCTAATCTTCATGTATGACCACCAAATGAGGTATATGCACCCAAGATTATATGTGCTCCACTAATGTAACCATCGATATATCTATTGTTGACATAAGGAATGAAATTTACAGGAATAAACCATATTGGGTGAGTATATAAATACACAGTATCATGTTTTGAAAACTGTAATGGGAGAAAAAACATACTACAATAGTTCTGTAAACCCAAACATGATCGAAATAAAGGCCATCTTAAAAATATAATCATAAAGAATCTCAGGAAAGATCAAAAGAGGAAATCAATATCCACATCCCAACCAAGGGTGAAGATTATACATCCTACTCTAAAGAACTATATTGGATTCCAATAATATTATTTTTCCACAAAAGGAAATCATATGGGGGAACTGCTCTTTTTTAATGTGTTTAAAAACCCAAGGGGCGACTATAACCACATAGAGTACTCATTCCTTAGTGCGTGAGGGGTGGGGGTATGACATGGTGAATAGAGAACCATCCACTAAATCTTCATGGGGTTAAAAACTATTTTTTAGCTAGAGTACCCTTTCCAAGTGTATAAGGGGTGTCCACTCAATAGATGGATAGAGGATTCATTCTCTTGTGCATCAAGAGGTTCAACTCCACCAATAGATAGTAAAACCACACCCTAGTGGGTAAGGGGATTCAAATTTTTTGATAGATTAGGGACACATACTCTAGTGCATTAGGGGGGTTCCAATTGACTTTGGATAAAATAACGGTGGATCGGCACCCTAGTTCAACATGTGAGTTACCCACACCATCCTCATTTTGATGATCATTCCCAATCACTACTATAACGACCCACACTTTACATACATTGTTAATACTTCAAAATTGAATTACACTTATTACAACATATGACAAAACCACAAAGTACCGTATAGGTATAGTGTCTTTAGAAACTGGGAAACATAAACAACTGGTTCATAAATATTCTACAGTGTCTCCCATTTATTTCATCATATCTAGGGTCCCTTTTAGCATATTCTACTTAATATCCATCTTCCTGACCTGGGGAAAAGAAAACATAAAAGGGTGAGCTCAAATGCTCAGCAAGGGCAAATAAAGGAAATAAAAATCATATCATATCTTTATGAAAATCAAAACCTGCAAAAGAGATCACAATATCTTAACATGGAATAAATCATAGAAGTGAAAATGAGATCCCCATAATCATAACATAAAACTTGAATCTTTGTGGCATGCACACATAATCATGGAAAATCATTTCTTGTTAGTCATGACTCATTGCCAAGACTATCTTAGTGGACAAAGTCCCTTTCTGAACTGAGTTCACTCCTCGTTTCAGTCCTGTATCACTGAACTGAAATAACCTTCCGTTCCAGCCATGTCTATCTCATGAGATATAAAATCATTACCCAATGCATTGGAGGGAGATATAGGTCCCACCCATCTTATAATGAATCCTTTCTTATGTGTGCCACATAATCATAAAACATGCATCATCGCATAACACATGTAACAAAAATGGGATTCTTGAAACATCATGACATCATAAATCAATTCATATATGATAAAGGAATTCATAAACATAATTCCATCACAACATAGTCAAACCAATGTAAAAATATGGATAGAAACAGAACCCTTTATTATCTTAGATGGAAAATAATTTTGATAAAACACTTGAATTGAATTCTTGAGGAAAATATCCTTTCTTCTTCAAAAACATTTTTCCTTTCATAACATGTCATACAACTTTAAAATAAAAGAAGTTGATTAAAAAATAAACTTGAAAACTTGTAAAGGAAGCTTCTTTGAAGTAATGTTTTAAAAATCCATTCATGCCGTATAAGTTAAAAAAACATTCTTCGTACTTTTGTCGGAAAAGTCAAAAAGTACCTCGTACGGAAAAACGACAAAAGATTCCTTTCATATTCTTTACTAAAAACTCACCTAAGGGTAAAATTGGATTTAAACTATTTCAAGTCGATGGAAACAATATTACATATTGAGGGAACATGGATGTGGATGATAAAATACACCCCAGTAAATACTTACGAATAAACGATCTCGGATAAAAATGAGATTGTGATATTTCCCTTACCTTAGGTCCGATTTGCTTTGTTCGTGTCCGAAGCTCCTGTATAATGGTTTAAATAATGTTATTGACTTATTACAGAATCATACATATTGATATGAGATCATATATGGTCATATTATTAGCTTCTTGTTAGTAATATTTCATTGTTACTTGTTACTCGGGTCTTTATAACTTTTTGTTCTTATGCGTGTTTTGTCGAATAAATTCTTATTCTTATCTTTAGGTTATAGATAATTCATTTCCAGAATGGTATTAGTGTAGTATATACCATATTCATTCATTCAATTCATTTATACAATCATTATGAAATGAAGATCATGTAGAACGAGTCGCATCACATCGTGGAGACGGTATTCCGTACGTACGCACGAGTGATGATATCGTTCCTATGATCGTGGAATTGTATTGGAGTATATATATATATTATTTCAGTATCAATATTACTTAATAATAATCATATATAGTTACTGATTACACCATTATACCCATCCTTGTAAGGTGATGGTGGAAAATAGATTACACCACGGCGTGGAGACGGTATTCCGTACGTACGCACGCGCGGTGATTTCATTTTTCCGTAGGATGGATAGAAGGTGAATTAGGGTTGTTTCATATTTATAATAACATATCAGTATGTAAGTAATACTGATGTTATTACTTTATCATGAAACAACTAAAGAAGAAGAAGTTGAAGAAGAAAGAAATTGAAAAGATCGGTAATGGATATTACCTCTTCTTTGGAACGCCTTTTTGAATCCTCCACTTAAGGAACTAAGATTGGTCTTTGGAGAAGACCAGGACCTCTAGGATTATTCTAGGGAAGTGGAGAAGGGAAAATGGCAGGGGTTGGCCGAGCTTGAGTGCTCAAATTGGTGTGAGGAGGAGGGGGAGGAGGTGCCCTTTTATAAGGGAGGAGAGGGGCACCTTAGGAATATCTCAAAATATTATTTTATATTAAAGTCAAAATCGGTTTATAATGGTTCCAAAGGGTCTTATTTCGAAGATAAAGTGGGGATGGGTCGAAATACTATCAACCAATATGATTTAGACAAGTTTAGGGTATTATTTTAACCTTATCAATTAGATTTAACTCTAAGTTAATTAATTTAACTTTTACCGTGTCTTTTTGTTTTCTTTCACTATATGGTTAATACACTTACAATAACATGCCAAACGAACCCCAAATAGTTTATTATTAATATATATATCCTTATCTAAGTCATTTGGCCGAACCTTTGATTTTTAGGAATAAAATAACAATTAATAATATAATATTTGATTTAAAAACTATTTTGTGTCAATTTTGACACTATTTGATATATGATTTTTGTGAAAGTCATAACAGAATTATATGTTCGAACCAAGTAGATTAAATCAATACTAATATATAATAGTAACCTAGAAAATTAGTGGAATTCATAAAAAGTCTCAAATTACATTTATTTTGGTATTTATATTATCAATTTTGTCAATATTTCATTAATAAGATAATTACTGCATCATCTTTGTGTCATAAATAAATTAAATTATTTGATGTCTAAAAATTACAAATAAAATACAATCATGTAGGAAATCGTTTTAGATTTCTAATGAATATTTACAATCGAATTTATCTTATGTATAACCTTATATTAAAAATGATTTACTTATTAAACATTGATTTTAACTATTTTAACCCTTCTTTAAATAAATTAATAATAAATGTCCTAATCTAATCCATGTGGGCCTAAATGGTCATATTTTATTCCTAAGTTTGTTTTTGGTCGAATTACACTTGTCCAATAGAATTAGGACATGTGTTAGGGTAATATTGATATCATATTTACCCATAGTTACCCTATTTACTATTAACCGCGGTAAAAAAAGTAAAAAGTTACTATTCACCAAAAAATTATTTTCATCTCATTGAACCACATTTTAGTCCTTGATATTAACCGTGTCTCTCGGATTTTCGAAATTCCATTCACAGAAGCGGTAAAATTAAGTTTTATGCAAAATTCAGTTTTTAACCTACCACTTAGTGGTTTCACTATTCATCAAAAATTGAAAGTTTTCAGAAAAATACCAAAATTTCACCCTAGGCTAATTTCGATATTCTGAGTCCAAAAATGAAGTCCATTTTGAAAAATAAAATTTATAAAATTTCAAAAAGTGGTTATTACTATTCATAACGGCTAGTTTTAATAGCATATTGTTGTTTCGTGAAACTCGGTATTGCGTACGACGCAAGCTATCGAGGAAGGTCGCGATTGCGTGTAAAGCAAGCCAAGCAAGTGTTGTGTAGAAAAAGATTCCTTTGATGATTTATATAACATAAAAGTCTCGGGTGTTACATTCTACCCCCCTTAAAAAGAATTTCGCCCTCGAAATTCGTCACTTTGCAACAAACAAATGAGGATACTTCTCCCTCATCATATCCTCAAGCTCCCATGTAGCTTCTTCAAGTTGGTGGTTTCTCCATAAAACTTTCACCAAGCGAGTGGTCTTGTTTCGTAGGACTTTTTCGCTACGATCCAGAATCTCTATCGGCTGTTCTTCATAAGAAAGATCTTGCTCCAGCGGTACAACTTCTGAGCTGAGTACATGTGAAGGATCTGGTATGTACTTTCTCAGGAGAGATACGTGGAACACATCGTGAACTTGAGAGAGATTCGGTGGAAGCGCCAATCGGTAAGCTACCTTCCCAACACGATCCAGTATTTCGAAAGGACCGATATATCTAGGGCTCAACTTCCCCTTCTTTCCAAATCTCATAACCCTCTTCCAGGGAGATATTCGTAAGAACACTTTATCACCCACTTCAAACTCTAGGTCTTTTCTTCGGTTGTCGGCATAAC
Source organism: Viscum album (assembly GCA_963277665.1). NCBI lineage: Eukaryota > Viridiplantae > Streptophyta > Magnoliopsida > Santalales > Viscaceae > Viscum > Viscum album. The sequence goes on from OY728162.1 coordinate 48,290,421, forward strand.
TTTTCTGTCGACTCTGAGCTGCTCTTATGTGTTGTTGAATAGATCTGACCTTTTCTGCCATTTCATCAACGAGATCAGGTCCTAATAGCTTTCTTTCCCCAACTTCATCCCAGCAAGTTGGAGTCCTGCATTTCTTTCCATAGAGAGCTTCATAAGGAGCCATCTGAATACTGGAGTGAAAGCTATTATTATAAGAAAATTCCACCAAAGGTAGGTGTTGATCCCAACCTCCTTTGAAATCCATAGAGCAAGCTCTCAACATATCTTCTAGGGTTTGAATTGTTCTCTCAGACTGACCGTCTGTCTGGGGATGATAAGCAGTGCTGAAACTCAACTCTGTATCCAGAGTATGCTGAAGACTTCGCCAAAACTTCGAGGTAAATCTCGGATCTCGATCAGATATAATAGAAAGTGGTACTCCATGCAATCTTACCACTTCCTTTACATATATCCTGGCAAGCTGATCTAGAGAGAAATCCTCTCTAATAGCAATGAAGTGTGCAGACTTTGTAAGACGATCAACTATGACCCAGATAGCATTATTGCCTTTGGATGTTTTAGGAAGTCCTGTGACAAAGTCCATAGTGATGTTTTCCCATTTCCATTCGGGTATGGGTAATGGTTGTAACATCCCCTTAGACTTTTGTCTCTCAGCTTTAACTTGTTGACAAACCAAGCATCGAGAGACATATTCAGCAACATCTCTTTTCATGCCATCCCACCAGAAGTACTCTTTCAGGTCCCTATACATCTTCGTGCTTCCAGGATGAATAGAGAATGAAGAACTATGAGCCTCATCCAGCAGCTCTTTCTTTAATTCGGGGATGGGAGGAACACAAACCCGATTCCTGAACTTTTTTATCCCATCACAATCAAGGTTGAATTCAGCAACATTTCTCACCTTCTTTTGTAACTCGTCATCTTCTTTCTATGCCTCTTTAATCTTCACATGTATAGATGGTTGAACATTCATTTGAGAAAGATAAGATTTTTCCCCTTCCATTATAATTCCAAGATCAATCCTTTGTAAATCCATAAATATTGGATCTTTTGTGATCCTCATCATGGATAAACTAGCATGGTCTTGTCGACTTAATGCATCTGCCACCTTGTTTGCTTTCCCAGGGTGGTAATGGATTGAGCAGTCATAATCCTTAATCAGCTCCAACCATCTTCTTTGGCGCATATTCAGCTCCTTTTGTGTGAAAATATACTTTAAACTTTTATGATCAGTATAAATATCACACCTTTCACCATAAAGGTAATGCCTCCAAATCTTTAATGCAAAGATTACCGCAGCCAACTCCAAATCATGTGTTGGGTAATTTTGCTCATGGATTTTCAACTGTCGTGAGGCATAAGCTATCACCATATCATTTTTCATAAGAACACACCCCAATCCCTTCTTGGATGCATCACTGTAGATCACAAACCTTTCTCCACTACAAGGTAGTGTGAGCACAGGTGCACTGGATAACCTTCTTTTCAACTCCTTGAAATTCTCTTCACATTCCTCTGTCCAGAAAAACTTAACTCCTTTCCGAGTCAACTTGGTGAGTGGATTAGATAATCGTGAAAAATCTTTTACAAAACGTCGATAATATCCAGCCAAACCAAGAAAACTTCAGATCTCAGTTACTGTTGTTGGTCTTGACCATCTTTCGATAACCTCTGTTTTTGCTGGATCCACAGATATCCCCTCTTTTGAGATTATATGACCCAAAAATGCAACTTTTTGAAGCCAAAATTCACACTTGGTAAATTTGGCATAAAGCTTCTCCTTTCTCAGGGTCTTCAATATAATTCTCAAGTGATCTTCATGCTCTTCCTTGCTCTTTGAATAGACAAGAATATCATCTATAAAGACTACCACAAATTGATCAAGATAGTCTCTAAAGACTCTATTCATTAGATCCATGAAGATAGCAGGGGCATTAGTAAGACCAAATGGCATCACTATAAATTCATAGTGTCCATACCTTGTACGGAAGTAGTCTTTGGTATATCCTCCCTTTTGACCCTTAATTGATGATACCCTGAACGAAGATCAATCTTGGAAATGTATTGAGCTCCGCGTAGTTGGTCAAATAAGTCATCAATGCGTGGGAGAGGATATTTGTTCTTGATAGTGATCTTGTTAAGTTCTCTATAATCAATGCAGAGTCTCATTGATCCATCTTTCTTCTTAACAAATAGAACAGGTGCTCCCTAAGGTGACGCACTAGGGCGTATGAATCCCTTATCAAGATTCTCTTGGAGTTGCTTCTTCAATTCATGCAACTCAATTGGGGCCATTCTATAAGGTGTCTTTGAAATAGGCAAAGCACCCGGTACGAGTTCTATTGAAAACTCAACTTCACGATTTGGTGGAAGACCCGGTAATTCCTCCGGAAAGACATCATCAAACTCCCGTACAATGGGAATATTCTTAATCGTGAGTTTCTCACCAACCATTTGAGATAAATAACCTTCATTTAGTGGAATCAATACCCATAAAATGGAAGAAATTTCCACTGGAAGGTTATGTTCATCCTTGCATTGATAGACGATCGTAGATTGATCTGGAATATGAAATGTGACTTCCCTTCTTTGGAAATCGATATGAGCTCCATGTAGAGAAAGCCAATCCATTCCAAGAATCACATCAAATTCCACTAAAGGAAGGATCACAAGATTTGCAGGAAGCACTTTCCCACAAACTTCGATCGGAGAAGAATTATAAACTTTTGATGCGATTGATGTGCCATTAGGTGTTGTCACAGCTAACTCAGCATCTAATTGTTGAGGTAATAAGGTGATACCCTTAGAAAAGTCTTCAGAAATAAAAGAGTGGGTGGATCAAGAATCAAATAAAACATTTTCTACTTTAGAGTGGATGGTAAGTGTACCTTTCACCACATCGTTATCGTACTCCACATCGCTGATAGAAATTGCATGTGACTTTCCTTTTTCTTTAGCCTTAAGAGTTTGTTGACGTCGACCATCATCATCAACCCTTGGATTTGGGCATTGATTGGCATAATGCCCCATCTCCTTGCACTTGAAACATTGAAGTGTAGCAGGTTCATTCTGTGTATCCCTTCCTTTGTTTGCATCATTAGACATCTTCTTCCCATTATCACGGCATTCAAATGCCCGATGACCTTCCTTTCCACATTTAAAACATTTAATTGTCCCTTTAAGACAACTCCCTCCATGTTTCTTTCCACACTTTGAGCATAAGGGAAAGTTCATCTTCTTTTCCGTGTGCTCTTTAGATTTTTCTTTGAATTCCATCTTCCTCTTCTTATCAAACCCATGTGACTGATGGGTTACTCCAATCTCCATCTCGACTTTGAGAGCACATCGAACGATTTCCTCGTAGCTATTGAAGTCCCTTATGGCTAACGCCCTTCGAAGACTTGGTTTTAAGCCACTAAAGAATCGATCGATCTTACTCTCAGGTTGGATAATAATACCAGAAGCGTACCTTGCAAGTTTGGTAAAATTTGCTTCATAGGTACCAACAGATTCATCATCCCTTTGCTTCAGTTCAAGGAACTCTTTCTCCATCTTTGTTCGGAGAATACGAGGGAAGTACTTATTGAAAAATAAGTTCTTGAACTCGTCCCATTCCATAGACTCAATTTCATCCCTTTGCCTAGTATTCTTAACAAGATTCCACCATTGATCAGCATCTCCTTCCAAACGATACACTGCTAGGATGAATTTATCATGCTCAGAACATTGAAGAACTGAAAATATCTTTTCAGTAGTACTAATCCATTGTTCAGCAACTAATGGATCAGTAGACCCGCTGAAAGATGGTGGACGCTGCCTCATGAAGGATTCAACAGAATGTTGCTCCCTCCTTTTTTCGTTTGGAAATCCTGCATGATTCATAGATTGAGAATGTTGTGTGAGCATGGCTACAAGATTTTGCATTCCAGCTCCCATATCGTTTGGTTGCTCAGGGGGACAATCATTGCATTGTCCATCGCATTCCGCATTAACACGGTTCCTTCGGGTTCCAGCCATTGACTAAAACCAAGAAGAATAGTGTGAGCAACACTAATTATAATAGGAAACCACATAATTCAAGAATAAAATTTTCATGCTTATGGTCTTATCCTAGGTTATTCATGGCCATTTCTAAGATTGTGTTCTATACTTAGACTTGTCCTTAGGGTTCTTACTAAGGCTTTCACATCCTAGTTTTCAAAGGTTGACTATACCTTTCCTCTGATACCAACTATAACGACCCACACTTTACATACATTGTTAATACTTCAAAATTGAATTACACTTATTACAACATATGACAAAACCACAAAGGACCGTATAGGTATAGTGTCTTTAGAAAATGGGAAACATAAACAACTGGTTCATAAATCTTCTACAGTGTCTCCCATTTATTTCATCATATCTAGGGTCCCTTTTAGCATATTCTACTTAATATCCATCTTCCTAACCTGGGGAAAAGAAAACATAAAAGGGTGAGCTCAAATGCTCAGCAAGGGCAAATAAAGGAAATAAAAATCATATCATATCTTTATGAAAATCAAAACCTGCAAAAAAGATCATAATATCTTAACATGGAATAAATCATAGAAGTGAAAATGAGATCCCCATAATCATAACATAAAACTTGAATCTTTGTGGCATGCACACATAATCATGGAAAATCATTTCTTGTTAGTCATGACTCATTGCCAAGACTATCTTAGTGGACAAAGTCCCTTTCTGAACCGAGTTCACTCCTCGTTTCAGTCCTGTATCACTGAACCGAAATAACCTTCCGTTCCAGCCATGTCTATCTCATGAGATATAAAATCATTACCCAATGCATTGGCGGGAGATATAGGTCCCACCCATCTTATAATGAATCCTTTCTTATGTGTGCCACATAATCATAAAACATGCATCATCGCATAACACATGTAACAAAAATGGGATTCTTGAAACATCATGACATCATAAATCAATTCATATATGATAAAGGAATTCATAAACATAATTCCATCACAACATAGTCAAACCAATGTAAAAATATGGATAGAAACAGAACCCTTTATTATCTTAGATGGAAAATAATTTTGATAAAACACTTGAATTGAATTCTTGAGGAAAATATCCTTTCTTCTTCAAAATTTTTTTTCCTTTCATAACATGTCATACAACTTTAAAATAAAAGAAGTTGATTAAAAAATAAACTTGAAAACTTGTAAAGGAATCTTCTTTGAAGTAATGTTTTAAAAATCCATTCATGCCGTATAAGTTAAAAAAAACATTCTTCGTACTTTTGTCGGAAAAGTCAAAAAGTACCTCGTACGGAAAAACGACAAAAGATTCATTTCATATTCTTTACTAAAAACTCACCTAAGGGTAAAATTGGATTTAAACTATTTCAAGTGGATGGAAACAATATTACATATTGAGGGAACATGGATGTGGATGATAAAATACACCCCAGTAAATACTTACGAATAAACAATCTCGGATAAAAATGAGATTGTGATATTTCCCTTACCTTAGGTCCGATTTGCTTTGTTCGTGTCCGAAGCTCCAGTATAATGGTTTAAATAATGTTATTGACTTATTCCAGAATCATACATATTGATATGAGATCATATATGGTCATATTATTAGCTTCTTGTTAGTAATATTTCATTGTTACTTGTTACTCGGGTCTTTATAACTTTTTGTTCTTATGCGTGTTTTGTCGAATAAATTCTTATTCTTATCTTTAGGTTATAGATAATTCATTTCCAGAATGGTATTAGTGTAGTATATACCATATTCATTCATTCAATTCATTTATACAATCATTATGAAATGAAGATCATGTAGAACGAGTCGCATCACATCGTGGGGACGGTATTCCGTACGTACGCACGAGTGATGATATCGTTCCTATGATCGTGGAATTGTATTGGAGTATATATATATATTATTTCAGTATCAATATTAATTAATAATAATCATATATAGTTACTGATTACACCATTATACCCATCCTTGTAAGGTGATGGTGGAAAATAGATTACACCACGGCGTGGAGACGGTATTCCGTACGTACGCACGCGCGGTGATTTCATTTTTCCGTAGGATGGATAGAAGGTGAATTAGGGTTGTTTCATATTTATAATAACATATCAGTATGTAAGTAATACTGATGTTATTACTTTATCATGAAACAACTAAAGAAGAAGAAGTTGAAGAAGAAAGAAATTGAAAAGATCGGTAATGGATATTACCTCTTCTTTGGAACGCCTTTTTGAATCCTCCACTTAAGGAACTAAGATTGGTCTTTGGAGAAGACCAGGACCTCTAGGATTATTCTAGGGAAGTGGAGAAGGGAAAATGGCAGGGGTTGTCCAAGCTTGAGTGCTCAAATTGGTGTGAGGAGGAGGGGGAGGAGGTGCCCTTTTATAAGGGAGGAGAGGGGCACCTTAGGAATATCTCAAAAATATTATTTTATATTAAAGTCAAAATCGGTTTATAATGGTTCCAAAGGGTCTTATATCGAAGATAAAGTGGGGAGGGGTCGAAATCCTATCAACCAATAGGATTTAGACATGTTTAGGGTATTATTTTAACCTTATCAATTAGATTTAACTCTAAGTTAATTAATTTAACTTTTACCGTGTCTTTTTGTTTTCTTTCACTATATGGTTAATACACTTACTATAACATGCCAAACGAACCCCAAATTGTTTATTATTAATATATATATCCTTATCTAAGTCATTTGGCCGAACCTTAGATTTTTAGGAATAAAATAACAATTAATAATATAATATTTGATTTAAAAACTATTTTGTGTCAATTTTGACACTATTTGATATATGATTTTTGTGAAGGTCATAACAGAATTATATGTTCGAACCAAGTTGATTAAATCAATACTAATATATCATAGTAACCTAGAAAATTAGTGGAATTCATAAAAAGTCTCAAATTACATTTATTTTGGTATTTATATTATCAATTTTGTCAATATTTCATTAATAAGATAATTACTGCATCATCTTTGTGTCATAAATAAATTAAATTATTTGATGTCTAAAAATTACAAATAAAATACCATCATGTAGGAAATCGTTTTATCTTTCTAATGAATATTTACAATCGAATTTATCTTATGTATAACCTTATATTAAAAATGATTTACTTATTAAACTTTGATTTTAACTATTTTAACCCTTCTTTAAATAAATTAATAATAAATGTCCTAATCTAATCCAAGTGGGCCTAAATGGTCATATTTTATTCCTAAGTTTGTTGTTGGTCGAATTACACTTGTCCAATAGAATTAGGACATGTGTTAGGGTAATATTGATATCATATTTACCCATAGTTACCCTATTTACTATTAACCGCGGTAAAAAAAGTAAAAAGTTACTATTCACCAAAAAATTATTTTCATCTCATTGAACCACATTTTAGTCCTTGATATTAACCGTGTCTCTCGGATTTTCGAAATTCCATTCACAGAAGCGGTAAAATTAAGTTTTATGCAAAATTCAGTTTTTAACCTACCACTTAGTGGTTTCACTATTCATCAAAAATTGAAAGTTTTCAGAAAAATACCAAAATTTCACCCTAGGCTAATTTCGATATTCTGAGTCCAAAAATGAAGTCCATTTTGAAAAATAAAATTTATAAAATTTCAAAAAGTGGTTATTACTATTCATAACGGCTAGTTTTAATAGCATATTGTTGTTTAGTGAAACTCGGTATTGCGTACGACGCAAGCTATCGAGGAAGGTCGCGATTGCGTGTAAAGAAAGCCAAGCAAGTGTTGTGTAGAAAAAGATTCCTTTGATGATTTATATAACATAAAAGTCTCGGGTGTTACAACTACTATTATTCAATCGACACCTAAAGAAGAATCAGGTTTGGAAAAACTAAAATCATCTCTCCAAATACACTTCAAATGAAACCAAATGTTATATGTGGAAAACAAATTAGGATAAAATAATCAAGGGAAAAAACCTGTGTCCATAAAAATGTGAAATGTAAGGTGGATATCCCTGAGAAAAGTACATGATGATAACCTGGTGTTAGTGGGTGTGTGAGATCACCTCATTTCCTAGATTTTGTTCCATTGGAAATTTCTTGGGAAGCCATGTAATAATACAAAAAATGTACAGGTGGTATATAGAATGTATCAGCCACCATGGGCCTACGGGCCTTCTCTGGCCCTTAGCCATGTATGAATGGACATCCCCACTTTCAACTGGTCATTCCCATGTACTATGATCATGCCCGTGGGATTATTTTTCCCAATACTCATACTCCAGGAGTACATGAGAAGCTATCAACATCGATTCACAAAACATGTGAGGGCCATATATGTTGTGTGAGTATTTAGTGAGAACACACTATGTACTATTTCCATTGTGGCCACCAGATCCTTAATCTATAGAATCATCACTCGCAACCCTCAAAACATCATTATTAGTCCCCAAATCACAATCTCGATCATCATTCAAACAATAAAAAGGAATCTAGGGGTTCAATAACGATTAAACACACCTCAATAATGTTGAAATGATACCTCAGGGGAGAAAAAAAATTAATGAATCGAATAGTGGTATGAAATACATTTGAGAAATGGTGAATCCATAGTTTGATAAGTGTTCTTAGATAATGATCATAAATTCAGTGTACCGGGGGAGATAGAAATTGAAAAAATGGAATTATATAATCAAATAACACCAAAAGAATGTTAGGTCTCATTTGATGGAAAAATAATCATGTATACAATTATAACATAATTATAAATACATTATTATTAAATTGGAGAGGATGGAAATCCAAAATTAATAGTTCTATGATTCACTTTTATTTTAATAAATATTTATCCTTAGATATTTCATTAATATATTTCATTGCACGCAGTCATGAGTTTAGACGAACTGTGAGAAAATATAAAATGACCATTATAACATAGTAATTAAGATAGAAAGAATAAATTTAACTAACTTGTGAAATTATATAATGAATTCAATGACTACAATATATTTATGAAAAATATAAACCAATTAAATGTAAAGGATTTTTTTTTATTTTTTTCCTATTAGTTTAAGTTATTTGTAATAGGTAATTAAAAATAACTAAATAAATATGTTTTATATTTAATAAAATATTAATAATATTAATCGAAGAGATTTTTTAGACATAGTATATGAATAAACTCAATTTTACATATAAAAACCTATATTAATCAAAAGGGTAATTTATCACTTTTTTGATGGAAAAAAATTTGAAATTAAAATTTTGAAACATTAATAATTTTTATATGAGAAATTTTTTTTAATAGGGATATAAAAATTTACTTTGGATGAATCTTTTATATTTTTCTGATAAGATTCAAGTCATGATGAATAGTACAAACATACTAAATTCTAATTTGAAATGTATTTTTATTTATTTATCATGGTAATTTATTTTTAAATTTTAGGAAATAAATAATTGCCATATGTACTTATACACCGATAATGAAGAAATTATTTAATTAAAGAAAAATTAATAATTTTTTTAATTAATATGGTAATAAAAATTAAAAGACAGAAAAACATGAAAAAAACTATATTTTTTAGTATATATATTGACAATAATTAGCCTATGGTCGATTTTGTCATCATTTGGTGCCACATGGAAAGGATTGTAACACTTAAAATATTTTATCTAATTTAATGTTAAGGTTTTGACATACATGTATTAATAATAATTTTTTTTTAATGTGTGATTGTGATGAATATATATTCGAATATAAGTATTATTATGATCTCTATATGATTTATCATCATCAAAGTTTTTTATTTTTTATTTTTAATCAACCCAAGAATATATTAAATTATTATACAAAACTATTATAATAATTATTTGATTAACGAGAATATCAAATAAATGATTTTAAAAATATTAAAATAAATATATTTTGTGATAATTAATATAGAAATTTAATTTTTTGTATTAACATGGACTATTATAAATATAGTTAATTATCCTTTTGAAGTTAAATTATTATCTATATATTTTTAGAAATTTATAATTTGAATAGTGTCAAAATTGACACTATTGATTCTTTATCGAAATAATATTTTACGAAATTTTTTAAATTAACAATACATATTTATAAATATAAAATAATTATTACATGGTATAAAAACTTTTAAATTATTCATTTATGTTATAATCCACATAAAATAAGTAAATATTACAACCTTTTAATATTGAAATATTTCTTACCTTAGTTAAAATTAAAATATAATAACTATGGGATAATTAAAATATTAATGTTTTAATTGATAAAGAAACTTTTATAAACAATATTTGTTTAGGATATTATAAAATTATCTCATACCATATTTCCAAATATAATATTTTTGATTTTTTTGATGGGGTGTGATTTTATTATATATTAATATTTTTTGAGATTCCAAAAGTTCCCCTCACCAAAACTACGAAAGGGAACCTTCTGCATCACTTATTAACTTCACATTGACCCATAAATCTCATAATTATTCTAAATGATTCCATTATATACTTCACCATTCAAATTATTGTGGTTCTGGCCATCCCAAAAGACATACTCTTTTTCCTTTAAGATGAGATCTAGACGGAGCTCATCAAATAAGAGGTAATCTCATTTACCGATTCATTTAGAATTATTTATTCTCCTACTTAATTTTGTTTGAGTGGATTAAATTATAATGTAAAACATATAATATCACTTATATTATGAGATATTATTCTGATTAAGGAATAACCAAATTCAACCTTCTATCCATCCCATGAAAAATGAAATCACTACATGTGTGTACGTACGACTTACTATCACCACGCCATGGTGAAATATGTTTTCCATAACCACTTCACATGGATGAGTCTAATGATGAAAATAATAACTATATATTATTATTGTAACATGATATTGAATTTGTAATAAGATATACACCATCCACATCAATACCACTTCACAATTAAGGTATTGATATCGTCGATCGTGCGTACGTGTGGCCTAACATCTCCACGATGTGATGTGATTAATTCTCCATGATCACCATTAAATAATAATTATATAATTGTAGAAAACGAATAAATTGATATATATTAGCTTAATATCAACTTGTAAATTACAAAAATTTACTATTTGGGGAAGAACCAGATCTTATATGAGATAACATGCGTAATAAAATGAAGCAGTTTACACCCGAAAAAGAGTAAAAACGAAATATTATTAAACAAGTGATAAAATGATCATAGATGTTATCATAAATAAAAATATGGTCCTGAAATAAGTCAATATCACTCTTTAATACATTATACATGAGTTTCCAATACCTACAGAGGAACCGATACTTATGGTAATGAATAATTGTTCAAATATCATTTCTATTCAAGATTTTTTATACGTAAGTATTTACTGGGATATATTTATCTTCAATATCCATGTTTCCTAAATATTTATTATAAAATATCAAATATATATTGCTAATATTTTTTAAAGACATTTTAACCATTTAAGTATATTTAATAAATTGTATGAAAGGAATCATTTTTCATTTTCTATACAATTTACTGCTTTACTTATTTGGAAAAATTATGAGAAGAATGTTTTCTATTGACTTATATGACATGGATATATTTTTTATTTGTTCATAAAACCATATATCCATGAATATTCCCTTATAATATTTTATGGTTATTTTCATGAAAAGTCATTTCATTTAAAATTACTTGATGTTTTAATAAAAGAAAACGTTTTTGAAGAAGAAATGATATTCCTTCAATAATTAATTTGAAGTACCCTATCAAAATTATTTTCCTTCTGAAATGAATTTTTTTAATTTTTATATGTTTCATGTATATTATCCCTATTATTTAATCAGTTTTATTATGTTTATGATTTGATGATATTTATATAATACTTTTTTCTTATAAGGATTATGTTATGATGGAATGATGTATAAGAATACAATTTTATTCCATGGGTAATGCTATAATGAATGATTTATGTTCGTGTGGCACATATATGTATGGTTTTCATTATGTGATATATGATAACTATATCTCCCCCAAATTCAACAAGTAAATATTTATATCTCATGGTATTGATAGGTTTATAATGGGATATGATCTCAGTTCTATAATATAGGGCTTTAATTAGAAGTAAACCCAGTTCAATAATATCTGGATAGAACGAGGTGTGAACATCATTCAGTAATGGAATTTGACTTCTTTGAGGGTCCAGGAGATGAACCTTGACTAAAATGAATTACATTCTATGATTATGTGTATTCAAAAAAAATGTTCTTTTTATACCTTTTGAAAATATGTTTATTGATTCTTTATGAAATTTTGTGATTTATCTCATGACATGATATTAATATCATTCATATGAAGCATAACATTTTCAAATTATATTTTCTTATGTCTTGTGATTTTGATATGATTATTATCTCCCATTTTTACCCCTACTTAGAATATTATCTCACCCATTATTGTGTTTATTTATATGATGTTCTGAAGAATGATATTAAGTAAGATATATCAAAAATCATCCCAGATATGAAGGAATATATGAAGATAATGAAGATGTTTTATAAACCCATTGTTTATGTTTCGCTGTTTCTAAATAAAATAAACATTTTCTTTAATTTCTGGATTTATAATGTTTTGTAATGAATATTCTTCAATTTTGACGTAATATTTATGTATGTAAATTATGGGATATTATAGATGGTATCAGAGAAAATTATTAGTCATCCTTTAGAAACTAGGATGTGGAAAACTATAGTAAGATCCTTAGAGATAATTTTAAGGATCTGTCTTAGGATGTCCCTAAAATTAATTTTATGTATAGGTTACAATCCTCGAATTTTGGTAACAATCATGAATAAAATAGAATAATAACTAAGGGTTCTTGAATTGAAATATTATTAATAATTTCCCTTGATAATGTCATTTTTTATTAGGATGAGTATTTATGACACTATTCTTCTTAGTTTTAGCCAATGGATTTAACCTGAAGGAACCACATTAATGATAAATGTGATGGGAAATTTGGTGGTTTTAATTCTATGTAACCAAATTTAATTGGATATGGAATAATAAATATTTTTTCTATGATCGAAAAACGTTCTCAAGATATGAATCATTCTAGGAATCCATATGAGAAAAGGAGGTAAAAATATTATATTTAATCATCTACGAGATTGTTTCAAACTTCTTTCAGTTGGTCCCTAGATCCACTAGTTTATGAATAATGTATTATTAATAAATAAATGTTATCTTATGTTATCTAATTCTAAATAATGGTAACTTCATATAGGTAGTCTATTATTTGGAAGTTGAAGAAGATAAATGGTGGAATATCATCAAGAAAATAAAGCAACAAGATGAAATTAACTATATGGAAAGGGAAAAGTTTAATTTCTTATTTTTCAATAAGTACATTCCTCGTATTCTTAGAATGAAAATTGAGGAGTTCCTTCGTATTAAGAAAAAGGATGATTAATCCATTGGTAACTATGAAGGAAATTTTGTAATACGTTCATGGTACATATATATAAATATTATCCAACCTGAGAGAGCGATTGAACATTTATTTAGTGGCTTAAAACCATGTCTATGAAGGGAATTAGTCATAAGGGACATCAATAGATAATAAGAAATTGTTTGATGTTCTATCATGGTTGAAATGTATTTTTTAGGTTTCCATTAGTCATATGGGTTTAATAAGAAGAGAAAAAGGTAATTAAATGGTAAATATAAATAGCACAATGAAAGAAAGATGAGATTTTTTTATGCTCAATGTTTGGAATGAAACATGGAAAAAAAATTCTTATGGGGACAAGAAATTTTTTTATGTTTGGTATATAAGGTCATCAGGATGTTGAATGCTAAGTAATGGAAAACAGATGTTTACTGATGTGAACAGTGAAAATCCAAAATATGATTCACCTCTACAACATCAATGTTTTAAGTGGAAGGAAAATGGTCATTATGCTAACCAATGTCCTAATCTAGCACTAATTAAGGATTATCAACATTAGAAACATCATAATGAAAAAAACAAAGGTAAATCTCATAAAATCACTATTTGTTTTGTAGAGTATGAATATGAAGTGGTGGAATGACTGAGTGTTTATGTAATGGAATTTATGAATATTGTTGTTGAAGTAATTCTAATACGGATTAATGAAACATATATGGATTATTCAACTATACTTTTTTCATTATGAATTGAAATGAATATATTTAATGTTATTATTATCGATGAATAGTGATAAAGATTAGAAGTTATTTTTAAATAACTCATTATTAAGGGAATAATATTCTGTAATGTGTGAACAATGTTGGGATCATGAGATAAAGGTATGTTTGATTGTATTTATGAAATTTGGATGGATATAATTACAAATTGGTATATGATATCATGGATTGTGTTTATAGAAATTTTATATATTTATTGAATGTGGGAGGAGTTAATTTATGAAATCATCTGTGTTTTCAATATGGTTTCATGGTAATATAGTTTATTAGAAAGATTAAAGAGAAACAATTATGAAGTAATTCACATGTTTTCATAATGATAAAAAAGTGATACATTATGATATATAGGGTGTAAATGTTAATCTAATTTAGTGAACATTTTTTTAAAGTTATGGATTTTCATTTTTTTTGAAAGGATTGCAAGTTTATCCATTTATGGATTGTTATAGTTAAACATTGGATTATTTTTATGGGAGTAAAGTCTTATACCACCATAGGAGGACTTAGTAATATTTGGTGAGTTGTTCTAACAATTTTATTGAGATAAAGATAAATGAAATGAAATATAATTCTATTTATGGATATTATGATATAATAAAAATTTGGGAATTAAAAATTCATGTTCATTTCCTAGAATAGAGGATGATGTAGAAATTGTTCAAGGCACGACCAATGATGATATTTTACTAAAATGATGTATTTCTTCTGATAAAAAATTCATCAATTCTTGAGAAAGGTTCTTGATACAAAAAATCTATTCTTATTACCCTATTTTATTATAAATAGAATGGTTCCTTAAATCATCATAGATTGATGGATTTGGTATTGTTAACATGATCTAAATAATTTTCTCTATATGTCTCCATTTAAACAAGATAGATTGATTTCTCTTCACAATAAATGTTTTCACTTTCCACCTATATTCCCCTATTTGGAAACCTAGTGATGAGTTTCTTTGGAAAAAAAATATGTTTCTGACATTCCTTTACAAAAGAATGTTTTATTGTTCATTTTTTTGATGTGGTATTCTATGAAAGGGAATATTTTATATTAATCCTTTGATAATACATATGAATTTGGGGGGTGAAATTCATTTTTAAGGGGGGTAATATATTACACCATAATATTTTATAAAAAATTTCCCTTTAAATAATTCTTCAATTGATTTAATTTCACATAACCATGAGTTTAAATTACCTGTTAGAAATTATTAAAAAACATTATAACAAAATTGTTAAGTTAGATAGAATAAATTTAAATAACTTATTAATGTATATGGTTAATTCAATGGATACCAAATTTTATGAAAAATATAAAATAATTGAATTTAAAGAAAATATTTGTATGTTTTTCATCAATGATTATGTTGATTACACTTATTAAATTACGTTAAACAAAAATATATGTTATATATTTAATAAAATATTTTCAATTTTTATACATTAGTTTTGTAGACATATAATATGAATAAACTCTATATTATGTATAAAAACATAAATTTTTCAAAAGTGTAATTCTACCGCCTTTTAATGGGGAACCCAATTTAAATTAAAATTTTGACACATTAATAATTTTGATATGATAACATAATCTTATTTTTTTTGAAGTGGCATATAAATATTTAATTTCACAAATTTTTTAATATATTTCTGATAAGTTTCAAGTCTTTATGAATAATACTAATATAGTATATTTACTTTGAAAAAAAAATTCATGTAAACAATTTATATATTTAAATATATTTTTAATGGTTTTAAAGTATAAATAGATTATGTTTTTACAATTTAAAATATTTTATGTTATTGAAATTATTTTTAAATTCAATTTATATATAAAAACATTTCATTATTTTAGACGTTTTAAAATTTAAAACATGTTTTCTCATTCAGATAATGAGATTATATTTATATTAATTACTACAACTCCATCGATTTTTATGTTTTAACATATATTTCATATTTTTAATTAGTGATTAAAAATTATTTAAATAGGGTTTTTTTTTATTTTTGGGCATTAGGAATAGTAACTTTAGTATTTTTTTTTAATTTGGTAAAGGTATATATGGTAATTATGGGTAAAAATAATATTATAAAATTTCCCTAACACTTGTACTAATATCATTGGATGAGTTTTTTTGAACTAAATCATCCATTTGTCTAAATGGTATCCATTGGAATCCGCTTGGATGAGAATAGAAAATTTAATATATTTTCATTACTGAAAAGTTAATGATCTATTACTCAAATTTTGATAACCATTTTTTTTGATATAAGGTAATAAATAAAATTAAAATATAAAGACTAATTTGAATGACAATTTTTTCATTTTGAATGGTAATTTATTTATTTATTTAGTAAATAAATATGTAATTTAATGTCTAATATAATGATGATGCATAAATTATGTAATTGAAGAAAAATCATTGAAATAGTTTAAATTAAAATGATAATAAATAGTAAAAGACAAAAAACCTTGACAAAATATTATTTTTAGAGTATATATCGACCATAATCATTAATGGGTAGAATTATTGGGCATTTAGATCCACATTTAAATGATCATGACACTTATAATATTTTATCCAATGGAATGATGATGTTCTCACATTCATGTTATAATAAATATAACATTTTTAATGATGGATTTTGTTGAATATATATTCTACAATAATATTCTAATGAAATCAAGATGATTTATCTTAATAATTATTTTTATATTTATGACCATGAACTCTTAAAAATATAATAAAATATTTTTTTCTAAGTTAAATTGTTATCAACATATTTTTAAAAATCAATGATTTGAATAGAGTCAAAATTGATACTATTGATTTTTTATCAAAAAAATATTTAATCAAATTATTTAAAAATAAAAATATATTTTTAGATTTATAAAATAATTATTATATGGTATAAATGTTTCTAGATTTTTAATTTATGGAATAATTTACATTAAATAAGTAAATATTTTAACCTTTTAAAATTTAAATATATGTTACATTAGTTAAAATTATAATAGAATAACTAAGGGTCAATTAAAATGATAAGGTTTAAATTGATATGGAATTTTTTCTAATTTGTTTTGATGATATTAAAAAATTATCTCATAAAATCCTTGAAAATATTAATTTTTTTGATGTTTTTTATTTTGTGTGGTTTTATTATAAATTAATACTATTGTAGATTCCAAAAGTGCCACTCACCTTAACTATAAAAGGAAACCTCCTCCCTAACTTAATCACATTACTTTGAGCATTCAATATCATCAATACTCTATTGATTTCCCTTATCAACGTCCTTAGTCACATTATATTGTATCTTTTATTCCCAAAATAGAAACATTAGTTTCTTTAAGATGAGATATTTAGAGTACTCAACAATGAAGAGGTAATCTCTTCTACTAATTTTTTCAAAATTATTTCATCTTCTAATTCAACATCATTAGTTGTTTCAATTTTAAGGTAATAAACCTATAATAAATTTTATTCATAGATGTTATATGATTATGGAACAACGATATTCTACCTTCTGTCTATCCTAGGAAAAATGAAATCAACACATGTGTTTACGTACGACTTGTCGTCTCCAAGCTATGATGTAATCTATTGTTCACCACCAATTTACATGGATAGGTTTAATGATGGAAATAATAACAATATGTGATAATTATAAAATTATATTGATTCTATAATATTATATACACTTTTACCTTCAATATCATTTCACAATTATGGGAATGATATTATTTCCCAGTCGTACGTGTAGCCTACCATTTCAATGATGTGATGTGATTCATTCTCCATGAGTATCATTAAAAAATGATTATATAAATTTATATAATTAATAATATGATATATATTTCCTTCATATCATCCTATAAATTAAATTACTATATTTTATGAGAATGGACCATAGCCTTTATGAAAAAACACGCATAATAAAATGAGGCAATTAACACCCAAAAGAAAAGTAATAATGAAATATTATTAAAAATGTGATAATATGATCATTTATGATACAATAAATATAAATATGTTTCTATAATATGTTTATATAACTCTTTAATACTTTATATATGAGTTTTTGAATCAAAAATGGAACCCATACATATGGTATGGGATAATTTCATATTCTCTTTTTTATTCTTCATAGTTCATATATAAGAATTTACAGCGGTATATTTATCCTCCATGTCCATGTTTTAGATATATGAATTATTTAATATCCAATATATTATTATTCTATTTTATAGTCATTTTTACAAATTTTATAATATTTAATACATGGAAGGAATGGAATTTTTTGTCATTTTTTGATACAATGTAGTTTTTGATATATCTACAAAAAGTATGAGATGAAAGTTTTAATTTAACATAAATGAAATAAATTTATTTTTTTACAATTTCTTAACACATTATTTCCATGAATATTACCTTACAAGATTTCAAGGTTATTCTCAAGGAAATTTTTATTGTTAATTTTTTTTGGATTTTTCAGAAAATAAAATGTCTTTGAAGAACAAATGATATTTTGGTCAAGAATTAATTTCCAGTGTTCTTTCAAAATTATTTTCCATCTAAGATAGATTTATTTAGTAGGTTTATGTTTCAATAATATGCTCCCAATTATTGTTACAGTTTTATTATTTTTATGAATGAGTTATATTTATGAAATCCATTTGTCTTACAATGAGATGTTTATGATGAAATGATTTTTAAGAAACCCATTTAATTCCTTGGATTACTCTATGATGAATGATTTCTGTTTTTTTGTAACACATATGTACGATTTTAATTATGTGATGTATGTGGCCTATATATTCATCTAATTCACTGGGTAATGATTTATATCTCATTATATAGATAGGGATGGAACATGATATGATCACGGTTGAGTAATAAATGGATTGAATGGAAAATAAAACGGATTCAGTAATACAAGGATGGATAGAGGACTGGAGTTAGTTTAGTAATAGAAATTCTAAACTATTAAGGTTTTGGAAATGATACTTGAATAATATGAATGATTTTATTTCCTTATGTGAAATCCATAAATTTCATATCTTATGTTAAACCATTTAGGAGTTTGTTCATTTACTATTTTTGACCATTTATGATTTATCCAATGAAATGATATCATGATACTTCATATGAATGATATAATTTTAAAACAATATGTTCTTATTTCTTATTATTATGAAATTATAGATATCTTCTTTGTTTTCCCTTACTAAGCATCAAACCTCACTAGTTCTTATGATTACTTTTCCCAGGTTATGAGGAAGTTTATTAAGTAATATATGTCAAAAATGGTTCTAGATATGAATGAATATGTGAGAGGAAGGGTAAAATATTAATGGACTAGTTGTTTATGATTCCATGTTTTTAATGGCACTAAACCTTACTGACTAAGAGACTGAAAATTAAATTTTTTTTATTCCAATATATCCACTTTATGGATATGTGGTAACCAAATTTATAGTCTAAAAAGATACAACATCACTAAGAAGAAATAAATAGATGAAAAATACATAACATAACTTGTTTCTAAATATGAATATTTAGAAAAATTGAGAACTTGATGCTCGCCTCGATTATGGAGTCACCTGTGACAGCCAAATTCCCTTCATCTGCCACCAGCCATCGAGAGCATTGGTAAACCACCATCGTCGTCACCGCCAATCCGCAGTCATCCGTGAGTAAGCTATCGGGATACATCATCCTAGATGAAATTCAATATAATTATTGTCAAAAAACACACAGCTTGCAGCATCAACATTATGAACAAACAAATCACCATAAGAGCATCTACTTTCTTTCTGGTCGCACCTCTTGAGACACCAATTGTATCTCAATCCACTCCATCCAAAAACCACAATAGTATCAAATGAACTTTAATGACTTGTGTTACTGATAGGGAGCCATAGGAGAGAGTAGAGTTTGATGAGGTAAGGCCCAATCATGGATGAGTGATCATCAACTGTACCAAAAACCACACACATCAGATGCACCATCATCATCACACCAACCATATCCATCCAACTATAAAATAATATCACGGAAGAAAAATCGTCAATGAAAACCATCGGGAAATAACATCCAATACGAAAAGAGGCAGAAAAGAAATAAACATTTATAACATGAAAATATATCATAAATCTACTAGAAAATAAAGGGAACATCTATATATGTCAATATCAAGGAATAAAAAGAGCATAAACCATTAAAAACACAAAACAACCAAATATGGGAAGAGATGGGAATTTCCTTAGAAGAAAATATCGACCACGAACCCCAAAACATCCCAAAAAATAGTGAATAATACAAAAAATGAATATAAATGGATTCCATCATGACAAATCTAGTTGGTAGAGAAGTTGAGATTTGAGGTAAAAGTTCCAAAAACATGAGACTCAATCCCAATAAAGACATAAACATGTACAGACCTAGTGTTCGTTTTTTATGTGTAATGAATATTCATCAATTTTATTATAAATTTGATGTATGTAAAATATGGTATGGTATATGGACCTACCTAAATATTTATTTATTGTTGGGGCAGAAAACATTCATCAATGAAGAATAATCATGTTAGGTTTTTAGCCATTTGACCCATCACAATCTTATCTCCCAATACTCCCTCGTCCCGATCAACCAATAAATAATTCCATTTTTCTCCTCTCAAATACTCCCATGGTTATAATAAACCCTAATAAGATTCCAAAATTGGGTAATTAAAATGATTATTATGTAATGGAATTTAATAAAAATAATACAAATATTATTTATTTTATCAAATGAACCTACTAACGGTTACCTACCATGGAGCATCCGGTTCTCACCAAGACATTGTTTCACCAAGGGTAATACTCAGGCTATAAAATCAAACGTGGTCTCATATTTTCAATCATATATTGAAAAAATGTAAAAAAATTTAATCTAAAATGATTCAAATGAGTGAAGTAAAATATATTAATATTTTTGATAGACTAATTTTATTATATTGAGATACCCAAACACCATGCTAACACTTTGGATAAATCTAAATACTTGGTTAGTAATATTCAGAGGACTACTAATAAAAAGTTCCATTAAAGTAGAATCCCAAAAAAGGTGTTTTTTATATTGCATTGAATTTTTTATCTGATTTAGGATGGAATTGTTCTTTTATTCCCCCATAGGAACTTGCAGTTGAGATTCCAATAGGGAATCCAATGTGACGTATAATAGGACATCTAGTGGATATTCAACTGAAACATCTAGTCCTACTATATGGTATTATGATACAAAGATACATTATGTTTTGATTGAAATATTCCCTTCATTTTTGGATTCCTCAAAGAAATTCTTTTTCCATAGTTCATGGAAAATGTTTATTGTATTTAGGAGGTAATTTTAATCTTATTTCCCCATTGGAACATCAAGGTGTGATTCTAATGGATTATCATGTATAGAATCCACTAGGGCGTCCACTTGAACATCCACTAGAACATAAATCATGACATCTAGTCAAGTTATATGAAATTAAAGTTCATATATAACTTCTGTTGTGATTGAGAAGTATATTGATGTTAGTGAAATTGAAGAAAAAAAGTTTTTTCACTAAATTTTTTAGAGGATTATGGAGGGAATTATCATGTTTTCCCCCCACCGGAATGTTCAGTTTTGATTCCAATACAGAATATAATGGGACATCGACACAGAATTCTACAAGAAGTTCTACCAGAACATCCTGTGGAACTACCAAACCTATTATAATAAATTATACTCAAAATATAAATTATATTTTTTTATATATCACTATTATTTTTGGACTATTGACAATGGAATTTAGATATTATTTCACCATGGGAAAATTTAGTGGGGAGACCATTGAAATTAAATTCTTATTCTATGTTATATGACTCCCATATATATTTTTTTATTTTTATTCTAAGGAGTGAATATTGGTTCATATAAGACACCCATACAATGTGTTATAAAAGAAATCCAAAAACAAATTAAAATATGGTCATACATTTTCAATGTATGACACTCATTTTTGGAATATGTTTCATGATTTTCTATCTTTGATTGTATCAACATATTATTGTATTAAATTAGATAAATTTTTTATATGGGATCGATTTATGTGATTCCTCAAAAAATATTTTCCAAATTGGTGGTGTGGAAAGGAAATTTTGTGATTTTGATTGGAAAAAAATATTCAGGATAAGTACATCTAAGAAAAAAATAGAAGACATTTCTTCTTTCAGGAAAACCAATGAACCATAACATATATGAATTTTTTTAAAATGTGTCTAATTATTAAAACAAAAAGAAATAAAAAAATCATTTTGGATGTTTTTATGGGTAATGAAGTTGAGGAGCTTGTTGATAGAACAATAATCCTTTCTTTTTACACCTACGATGCTATGTTTTTCCCTACAATAGGTTCTTAATTTAGTTGTGTCTTCATCCTATATCTATACTATTTGATATATTTTAGAACACTAACATCGTCCCATCCAATGGAATAATAGTTTAGGAATTATATTAAAATGTTTCTCAATAACAATTCAAATATTACTGGTTCTATTATGTCATTACTGGATGGGATTGAAATTTATTTTCAAATATATGTAGAATTATTCATATTACAATATTTATTATTGTAGTATTGGTATTGTAATGTAAGAGGGATACTATAAAAAAATTTAAAAGGTGTAAATACACACTTAACAAAATGGATCTTTTCATATTATGATGTAGCTATCATGAAATGAATAAATATTCAATAATTTTCAACAAGTGGGGAAAGTCTTACAAATATAGTATTATTTTAATGAATACCAAAATGAACACGATTATATAAATTGAAATATATTAAACAAGAAAATAGGTATCCTATTATTACCAAACAACATCCACTATATAAAATGGTGATTCATAGGAACAGAATTTCGATGATATGGATAAAATACACACACTTGAAGAAGAAAATGGAACACTGAAAAGAAAAATAGATACTATGGAATCGAAATATAGAAGATAATGTAATAAATTTGAAATGTAAATTTATTGACAAGATAAAAAAATAAATAGGATTGAATAATAGAAACTATGATTTATTGAAAAGAGGTTATATTGACTATGATGAATCAAAATAAAACAACATCTCCCAAGAAGACAGGGATTATGCTGGAGGCAGAACCTTAATAAGAATCTATTAGAAAATGAACTACCCTCCTAGAAAATAGGTTAGCTAAATAGATAAAATAACATATTCACTAAAACCAATAATATTTTTAAAATTAAAAATAATTATCTATATAATAAAAAATGGTGGAATAGGGATATGTTTATGATATATAAAAAAATAAAAACATAAAACAACAGACACTATAAATAAATAGAGGATCCAACCAAGAAATAAATAAATATTAGCCTCACCATCATTTCATGGAAACTAGAATATATAAGGGAAATTATAGGGATTTATTTCATAAGAAAATGGGTTTGGAAAATTTAAAGAATCAAAAAAATCAGACTATGTGTTCCTTGAGAAGATTCTGGATTTAGGTCCCACCTGATATGTTGTTATGATGAAATTGAATAAAATTCTTAATTTTAACTTTTTCATTCAAGTACTGTTAATTTTTTTTATTTCGTATAAATAAAAATATTATTATCTAGTTAATATGTCTCAAAATATAAAAAAAGTTTTATTCGTTAGTAATGGATACAATTTTATATCTTTTCATCAAAATAATTATGAGTATCCAGGTGAGTATTTTGGTTATCCATGACTATTGAAAAATAATATTCAATTAATATCTCATACTTCAATATTATTGAATGATATCAGGAAATATATGAATATGGGAAAATAATAAAAATCATTATTTTAATGGTGAGGAATGATTGTATTTTCCTAAATAAATTTATTTTTTTACGACTGCTACAATGGAGATTATATTATTATCTACATTCATTATGTTACAAAAGAAATGGTTCATAGTTGGTCTATCTTTTTAAATATTTATAAGGAATAATTTGAAGGAAAATAAAAAAGTGATAGAGATATATATAGAGATACTAGTTAATGATGCATTGTAGTTGAATGTAATAATTTTTGTCCCCATAAAAACAAAAAAAATGTACATTGGAAATTGCACATTTTTAATGTGAGGAGAAAATAATTCATCCACTGTGACTTCATGAATCCTCAGTTGGGAATTTTTCAAATTATATTTATCATAAGGAATCATTATTAATGGTAAATTTAAACTGCTTAGACATGAAATTCATTTTAATATTAACCAAATGAGATAATAAAATTGGTAAGACTATCCACACTTTTATAATGAATTTATAAAATAAATAATCATGAAATGGAGATCTGATTACTTGAACAATATTTCTCAAATGATTAGTGTAGAAGATAAACCATTATAGGGTTATACAAACATGGAATGCACAATAATACTTTTCTATATTATATATACGGTGAAAATTATAAATTGTATAAAAATAATATTTCTTAAGAACATGATGATGACTTGTGTATATATATGGGATATTTCGCCCATGAAAAGCATAGGAATACCAAGTCAAAAAAAATATGAGATGGAGTTTCTTATTTTATTCATTGAAACCAACATCAAGATTAAAAATACAAAAATCATTTTTATTGTTGGGATTTGATAGTTGAATAGAATTTTTTTTTCGGTTCATGGAATTTTTCAATTTTATTGAATTATAGTTGTAGTTATCTTAGAACAAAAAATGGAATGAATTTATGTTTTCAAAATAACAGGACTCAAATACTAATATGGTCTCATTAGCATTCAAAAATTTATATTTTTTCTAAATGTTTCAGAACTTTTCAAACACTATTGGAACATGATGCCAGTATAAATGGCATCAAATAATAATCAAGGTTCATTACAAATAAAAATAGTATGAGGAGGTATAGAAATTGTTACATAGAACTCATGGATACAAACTGATGTTTCACAAAGTGGTGTATCAAACCATTAAAATTCAAACAACGTTATAAATTATTTAATAAATCCATTAAAATTTCAAAATAGATCCTTCAAAATAGAATGTCCTCAGTGTGGTGGAATCGTAATTTATCCAAAAAAACAATCATCAAATGTTTACACTCCTCTAAATCTCTTTTAATTATGTGGTTGTCAATATCCTAATCTAATATTCCAACATAGATGACCGGTCGTCCTAAAATATAGAAATAAAAAATTATAGAACTTATATACATGGATGATTTTTCTTATGAAATTACATTTAAATATATTTTTTAGATTAAATACAAAAATATAATCTTATTCGATATTCAATTCCTTATATGTGATGAAAAAAGATACCAGATAAAAAATAACCATTTGAATAATACTATTATAAATTAAATACATCATAAAATTAATTCCTTCCATCATCATAGAACCATATTTATTCTTATTTATATTCAATTGATCCCACTTTCGGCTACCAGTTAAAAAAAATTATTCTATCACCCCCTTTCCTATTTTTTTCCATTTAAAATTGGCATATCTTAAAATAATGTCAAAACAGGAATTACTAATAACTTTATCTATTGATGTATTTATAATAGTAAACTATTTTTTATATTACTAAAATTAGATAAGGTAATTTCATAACCTTCATATCTCTCATGTGAAATGTTTTTCAAATTTATTCCCCTTCATTCTAATTATTTGTAACATTTTTCTTTAAGTAAACTAATATCCAAATTGACATCAATGAAATATCCTTCCAAATATATAATATTTATATCTGAGTGGGTATACCATCATAAATATATGTATATGTTCATGTATTAATCTGACATGAATAAGATCATAATTTTTAAAACATGTCATCAGATTTACCCAACTAATTCAAATTTTCAACAAGAATATTAAACATTTTCATTGTATGCATCATATGATAAAAAATGATCTTCATAAACAACCATTCAAAAAAAATAACAAAACTGAACTCCAAATTCATTATATTATATCAAAAAATAACAACCAAGAATTTTATATTCATGTTCAAATAAATAAAAAATCTCATTTTTATATTTGGTAGTAACATGCCACATCAATTCATGGTAAGGCTATAGAATACAAGGAATATTATCCCATGCCTAAAATGTTGCCTTGGATTCTTAATATCATTTTTTCCATAAATCAGACAATTTACATGATGAAATTGAAAAAAATAACTAATTATGAATGTAATATTTATGAAGTCCATTAGAAGATTAAAATATATAAGATCCATGATTACCCAATATATAATAGTATTTGAAAAAGAAATGAAACTAATTTTTGTCCAACACGAATAAATCATCTAAAAATGAAATTTTCCATCCTCGTAATCTTCTTTGAGGGAATCCCAATCTTGATAAAATTGATGTTAATCATGGTATCAGAACATACACTTCTAAAATATAGTTATAAAACTATATCCATCATTAATCTGACAACCTAAATGTTTAATTCCATTTTGAATCAAATTTCACGTACCATATTTGTGTCGAGTTCCTAATAAAACCTCAAAATTGGGGTTTCCCATAGATACATAATTACCAATAAATAAATTCTAAATTCACATCTTGTGATGCATCTATTAATATTTTTTAAATAACCAAGAGAAGTAACATTAATTTTCATTTATAATAATGTTTTCCAAAAAAATAGAAATATCTCTATGCTTATTAAATCCTACTAATACACCAATGGTATATACTCAATGTTAGTGATGAAAGAGGCATAAAAACAATAATTTCTATAAATGAATAATAATATTTTTTCATTTTCAGATCATCTAATATTTTTTTCTTAGTCATGTAAAAATAAATAGTAATGAAAAATTATGGATTGTCCTAACATTGTCTTTCTAGGTAGTCTAACATGAAACATGAATCACCACGAACCAATTTCTATTCATGTTTAGAATGAAAATAAATTTGACTTATATACACATGTGTACCCAATAAAATTTCATCCTTCTCAAATATCTATCACTAAGGAGAATGGATCAATTTGTTTAACACCTACTGAAACTTTAAAATCTAACACAACTACTTAGTATTCTATTTATTTTCATTAAGACCCCAATATATGAATTGATTAAAAATTTTGTAAGGAATTAATATT
The DNA here is from genome assembly GCA_963277665.1 of Viscum album. NCBI lineage: Eukaryota > Viridiplantae > Streptophyta > Magnoliopsida > Santalales > Viscaceae > Viscum > Viscum album. The sequence goes on from OY728162.1 coordinate 48,317,856, forward strand.
ACACTGAATGAATACATTTAATGTATATTTACAAGAAGACAATGAACTAGCACCAATTTAGTAATGCAAACCAATACATGTCTCAAACCGAGTAAATTCCAACACGATATCAAAATTGTCAACATTCCTAAGAGTATCTTTTATATATACATAAATGGATTATATAATTAATGATTTAGGATTAATCATTTAATTTTAATATTTTGGTCATATACTATACCAATTTAGTTTTTATACGAAACATATAAACCATGTACATCCTCATGTGATTTAAACTTAATCCATATAAATAGTTTATTTGACATTGATGCAACATCAACATCACCACTGTTGGAACAACCTATAACATAGAAAATTTAGTTCAAGGAATGTAGATAAATGTACAAATAAAATATATTAAAAATATTTTTTATAACAACATTTTAAATATAACCAATATGTGAACATTTCAGAAGAATTTCCACTATTACATCTAGTCAACATTTTGGTGAAAATCTATTCAATGTTCAACTTAAATCTAATATTATTCACAAGAAGTTCCATTGGTTGTTCCAATAGAAGAAACATAATACTACAATAGATTATATTTATAAAACTAAAGAATATATTAATAAAAAATATTTTTTAAAAAAATATTTTTTATAAATTAAATTGTATAAAATATGTAATATATTTTTTATATACATTATTTAAATAAAATATAATTACCATATAAAATAGTATATTTCATATGGATAATGATGAAAATTAATATATGTATTTAGAAATATAAATATATACAGATATATAAAATATAAATATATTTATAAAATTCTAACTAAAAAAAATTTATTATAAATTCACTTATAAAATATATTTAATAAATTTCTTTTCAAAATAAATAAATAAAAAATATTATTCCAGTGGATGTTCCATATGATGTTCACGTGTATGTTTTTAGCTAAATCTTCAGTGGATGATCCAATCCAAGTTCAAATCCATGGAAAATACACCAGATCATTCATTAAAACATCCACTAAAAATTTTCAAATATATAAAAAATTTATATGTATAAATCTAAAAAAATATTACGAAAACTATTTTAAGTTCCTTTTTTTAATAAATTCAAATATATAAATATAAATTTATAATAACTATTCTTATAAAATCTATTTGATATATTTTTACAAAATATTTATAAATATTATTACATTTATATTAAATGTTTCATGTAAATTTCAGTGACACTTTTAGTGAACATTTTTTTAGGGAATTATTCAATATATGATTCACTACTGTTTTACAGTAATATTTAACATCAATTTCATTTATTTATTTCAGTTTAAGGTTTAGTGTAATCTTCAGCATCGGTTTAATTTTATTATTTCCATAAAAATTTATATGAAATACATATATTTAGTAAAATTCATAATATATTGTTCGGAGGAATATGTTTTAGTCTAACAATCAATCTAACATGAAAAACTTCAATTAATAATATATCATACCGTCAATCATGGAAATAATAATAAGAAGTAATATAACTCTATAATGTAGAAGACTATAGGATAATCCCCACCTAATAGAGATATCTTGGGAAAATGAACTTTATAATCAGAACTGGCCTCTGATGTACCATGGATAAAATGAACTATATAATCATTATGAAAATTCCTGGAAAAATATTTTCTACAAAATTAAAAAGAACCTGAAAATTCATGTGCTACAAAAACTGGTGAAACCAATTGTCGTCAGTGACTCCCTCAATACCCCAACATGATGACAATATTCATCATGATGGTTATTGAAAAAATTAGTAAATTAATTTGTTGGGTTTCATTTCCGACGAGATGAAAATACCCTTTTGGAAACCACCGCATCTAGATCCTATCAAGTGTAAAAGAATTGATGTGTCAACCAACCACCGCACCACTAGAATATCCTATAAGACATGTAACTTGAGATGAAAGAAAGTAGATATGTATTGATGATTGATAATTGAGGCATGGAGAAGAAAAAACTGATGGTGAAATGTGAACATGGGGGAAGGATACCGTGCTACTTTTATCTGGAGGAAAACTAATAATATAGATAATGTAAATAATATATTTAATTGAAAATATTTTTTATATATTTAAACCCAAATCTCAAGAGGTATGGAGGGATGAATACAACATCAGAGATAAATTTTAGGCATTGTGGATGAAATTCAATCTCCTAAGGTAGTATAATACACTTCAGATATTTATTATCCATTCAAATTGGTCCTAAATCAAACGGGAGGTAATCTGGCTATGACACACCCTGAGTAAATAATCGTTCATGCCGGAAGGATAGTGAATCGGTTCTCACATGGTTTTAAGACATTTGATTTTAAATGCCTATAAGGAAAAGAAATATAGGAATTTAAGGACCCAATATTAATAACATGTGGTGGATGATGATAAATGTTGGTGGTCTATCCACTGTTTCATTTTGAATATGTAGCAGTGGAGGAAGTGGAGCATGGGGGTACTTGAAAAAATGAACACTCCTGAAATGAGTTTTCCTCTTAAGGTGCCTCTATCAAGAACCTTAAAACAATTGAGGACGAATATATGTAATAATCCATTTATTTACACACCTACTGATCCTGGACGCCACATCAATTATAATCAACCACATTCAATTCTCCATCTATGTAGTGGAAGTGTGAAAGTAGCCACAATTAAAGAATGTAGTGTTATAGGAAACACAATGAAAGGGAATCAAGAGAGGAACATTACATAGGCAAGGATTCATGAGATGAAATTTTCCCATAATTTCATCCCCTAGAGAGCCCAAACCCCATCCCTCTGTGGTCATTGTCTCCTATGTAATAACGATGTGTTGGGATACAATGTTATCATATGGTGTTGAGGGAAAGAACCGAGATGCCCGTTATGAAATTAAGATGGATGTATTATACAATACCAACCCTAATTTTCCACCGATGGAAATTAATGACAATATTATATCCATGATTAATGGCCTAAAATTTGGAAACATCAGTATAGTGGTGTGAAAGGATCCACAATTAAGAAACATCATTTTAAAAGGGAAACGATTTATTTCCATAGTGGAACAAAGTTACTATAAAACATGGATGGTGATTAGTGGAGTTTAAAATGATCTCCCCGTCTTAGGTTAAATTTAATATCTCTCAACGATATGCATCACCATTCATCAAAACCAACTAGGGGATGGAATTCCAAGTAATATGTTATAATAAGATATCATCGTGTCTGAACGATGTTTAAGATAAAACCATAAATGCGGTTAGGGTATGTGGAGCTAGTTTAGATACATTGAAATGACTACAAGTATAAATCCATAGAGGGAAAACTAGCTGTTGGATACCCACTAGTGGGTACGATGCATTTCAACCATGTGATACATTCAAATTGGTCCACAAATATACTCTAGTTGATGGAAAACAATAATCCTTAAATATTACAGTTCGGTGCCAACATTAAGGATACTCGAAAAAGAAAACACTCCAAGGATGAATTTTCCACTGAATGTGCCCCATTCATGATAGTTACCTAATCAGGGATACATACATAGCCTAATTATTTCCACCCCTGGTGATGTAGGTCCAACCACATACATTATAGACGACCTATATGCCTCTAATAACACAGTGGTAGTGTTCCATGAGACACCGCTAATAAACAATGCTACTAGAGGGAACTCCATGAAAGTCCACCTTGGATACATCATATAGAAAATTATTATTGTTTAAAAACCAAAAAATCTAACACCCCACCACCTTAACAACCAATGAACTATAATTGGAGAGCTTTTCAATGATATTTTGATGGGTTACAATGTAAACTAATGGTTTTGTGGGAAGGAAATTCATGAAAGGAAACTGGTAGGTCCATTACACCTTTAATTGGGATTAATTATGCCACACCCACCTATCATTTCCAACCTTGATGAGCTAGGACAGCACTCCATCCATTATCAAGGGCCCCTATATTGTGAACAATGAAATTAGGAAGTTATTATAGACAATATTAATCAATAACATTGTAGGAGGGATCCAGTTCAGATCCTATGTAGATTAAAAATATTAAACAAACAGAAGGAGATGAAAAAAATATACAATGATATGTATAGCTAAAATTACTTACTTATACATCCATGTTGAGATATCACATCTCATCCAAAAATCCACAATGATTGGAATATGAATACTGAAGGTGGATTTTGTAGAAAAAACTCAAATGTGAAATGAGGTGTGTAAGTCATCAGAGGTGATTTCAGGAATAAAACATAACTATAAAAGGAAACTAATCCATTTCTTTAACCTATAATGATCATATAACACACACAACACACCAAATTTATATGCATACAAGCATTTAGAGAAATAAATTATGATAAAATAAAAAGAAATTAAAGTCTGTAGATTTGTTACAGTAGGTGGATCCTTTACCCTCTAATTCTAAAAACACCAATCACCTTAATATTTTTGTCTTTATCCCACCATAACAGTAGTAGATGGTTGGTTTTGTGCATTAAAAATTATTTTTCAGATTTCCCCCCATAGACATGTTTTCCTTGTGAAAAAATGTATTTATATATTATTTCTCCACATATTTGAGAATCTGATCAAAGTGTTAGAAGACGTCACCATAATTAATTTAATTATTTTTCTTGTAGCCTTAGTGACTCGATGTAATGATCTACGCATCTATAAATTTTCTCCATATTTTATCTTATTTATATTCCTATAATAAAATTAGATCTGAAGTCTTTAAGAGATAATAAAAATTTACGTACTACTTCATTAGTTCTCTTCTCTCATATATACATCGAATTATTAAAAAAATGGGGCATATATGAGAAATTTTTCAATTAATGTCTTATAATGTAAGAGCATGTCATTATAAAATAATTGTTTCTTTAGTTCATCATTCCTCTGATGGCACTTAATTAATGTTTATTTCATTTTATAGAGTGATTCGTACCTCTCTTAAATCATCATTTTGATTCCACTTCAATGATATATTTTCATAAAAGATTACATATATACTAAAATAGTGCTCTTGGTCATGGTATTATACAAGTGACATCCCATTTCTCAATCGTTTTATCCTATAAATATATACATTACTCATTTTCCCCAAGCTTTTTTTTCCTAAAACATCTTAATATATAAAATGGAAACAAAATCTCAATGATGGATTAGACTTGGATTACGAGTAAAATATAATGCAGGTGGTTAATTTTATTTAATATTTTTTGTTTGTAGTATAATGATTAGATACACCTCACACAAAGCTGCGTTATCACAGAGTGTAATGGGGACTCCATTTTCATTCATCGTGCTTCAAACTATGTTGAGAATGTATAGATTTTTTTTATTTACATTTTAGTGAGGTTTTTAATATGAATTTAGCTAGTGGTTGTTTCCATTTTTCTCAAGGTACTTTTGATAAACCTCAAGGGTATATTCCCCATCTTAGTTAGTTCACAATGTTTGTATGTGATTGATATTTTGATTTTCAACCCCCACCATTAATTCACTAAAGACATTAAACAATTCCAAATTCAGGATTAGAAAGTATATCCAGCTTTTATTATTATAATTTTCAATAAATGATATAATTTTAAACCATTTAAAATATTATTTTTGATTAAATGGACACACACATCAGTGTGGACTAACTCTGGTGGAACAAAAACTTTCCAATTGGTCATAATTACAAAATTGTTTCGATGTTGTTTTCTTAAAACAAATCATACAAAAAAATTATTTTGGTTTATAATAATGGGGATCCAATTAACCATATTATTTTTATCAAATAATATTAATCATTCAATTTTTTTTATTTTTGGTTATGAGTTTCCACAGTTAGTCATTATCATCATCTACCATTTACAAAAATCGTGGTATATTTGGTGGGATTATAAGTCAAAACAGTCAGTCCTTCTCCCCCTACGATTGTATGTCCATCCATCATTTATAATTGAATATAGCAATTTTTTATATTTATTCCTTATGAAAAATATTTTTTACACTAATTTTCTAAGACTTAAGATGTTGTTATTCATATCAGATACTTAGTAATCATTAGATATAAAAGCATGCTCTCTATCTTTTTTCTCAATGAAAATTTCTCCAATACATTGGAAACATATTATTGAGATATTTCCAATTCCTTGGAAATATATCACATACCACGGTTTTGTGTCAATGTTTACACCACAAACATAAGGTAATATCCAAAACTAAATTCTTCCTTGTGATATTTTACTCCCTGGTGTCATTACCCATAGTTCCGTTACTCAATACCTTATTTCTATTATGTCCTTATTTTTTAAAATTATTACAATTAACATTAATTTAGTTTTTCATTAATCAATTGTTGAGTCCTCCACTTCTTCCTTGTCATTATTCTCATAAAGTGTAATTTTTATATCCATAAAATCATTGGTTTGGTATTATTCCACCATTTCATCCTCTTATAGGATAAATTTATTCCACGTAATCCTCTGCCTTCACCTCTTTGAAATGTACCTCATTTATCCTTTTCAAATGTTTTGAGATACAAATTTCATCGAATGGAATGATACACACCATTAGTATTTCATCAAAAAATCACCTTTAATTTGTGAGAATGTAGATATCCTAAGAGTTCTTTGATATAAATAAACGACAAGTCTTTAGTTTCTTCAAAGTAAATAACTATGTAATCCAATTTTCATTCTATGGATCACAATATTTTTTCAAATTCCCACATTTTGTAAATATTTCATCCATTTTTACATATTTGGTTCACAATTACCATTACATGAAAATGAAACTCTGAAATGGTTTTATAAAATTTTATAAATTGGGATTAAAAATATCTTATTAGGGATTGAATTCATATCCAATTTATTTTTTCGAAACTATTTATTTTTTTTGTGATTATTATCCCATATCTCCTTTGATGATTTTGATAAAGTGGTTATCTTGTAATAGATTCATCAAGTCCATGTTAAATGGAGTTGGAATTTCAATTATACTTCCATTATACCTAAAGAGTTTCCTTTTGAATATATAGAATATAATATTATGTTGCTATGGTTTTTTTGTCAATTTATCCATCCTCCACAATGTCTATAAAATCATGGGTTCTAAAGAGTACACGAATTTGGATGGACTAGTTTTGAAAAGATACCTTCATCAGATTCAATATCAAATAATTCACAATACAATATTTAATATAGATTTAAAATTCTTTGTATTATAAAATTAGACTTTACAATATCTTGAAGAGTATACTATTGTTTCCTTAGAATTTCAGGCTCTTTATTTTTTTAAAAAATTGTAAACGAATCTTTTTTCAAAAGTACAATCTCCCTTTGTTGAAAAAAATTTAATGGAGGAAATACTAATTTTTTATAGCATAATTCATCATGGGTTGTAGAATTAAATATATGTGTGGATAGGATGGGGAGTGAAAGATAATGGGATGTGGGAGGACAAGTAAAAGGGAGTGGATAATGTTTTTTAAATGTAGGGTGGAAGGAATGATGATGAGAGAAGAAAGGGGGAGAAAACCCAACTAAAAAGTGGGAGACACGTGGGACTAAAAAACAATGCTTCCATAAATTTTTTGAACAAGAAAAAAATACTGGGATAAAGATTGAATTGAATTTCATGAACAATTGGTGTAGTATTTACTATTTATATTATTCCTCTCCTGATTTTATATTGGATTAGACATAGATCTGACAAAACCATCAAAGAACAAGAAGAATCACCTTCAAACCACTAGAATCATTGAAGGTGGATTTTATAGAAAAGAAAATGAAACACATAATTAGATATGTAGATCATTTAAATTAATTACATGAACAAAAATAATTGAAATAGGAAGAAAGATTATTTTCCCAACATTTAATGATAATACAATGAAAAAAACACTCTATAGTAATAGGTATACAAACACACTAGAAAATAAATGTTAAAAAACATAGAGAAATAAATTTCCTATAATTAATTGCATTAGGTTCCTCCCAAACCCTCCAATTAAAAACACATCAATAACTACAAATTTCAAGTCTGTAAGACTCCATTGAAGTAGTAGATAATTTTATTTGTGCTGAAATAAGTTTATTTCTCCAACATGAAATTGGATCCAACATGATGTGGTTAGGGTTGATCCATGGGGGTGGTGCATTATTTTTAACACAACATAATGGGCAAAGGGGGGGTGTTAGGGGGAGAGGCATTGAAATGTATACATGTTTTAATATAGGAGTGGAGATAAGGTATTAGAGTCATAATCGCTAAGTAGACTGAGTTTAAATTGGGGGATTCATTCAAATTTTTCAACGAAGATACCCCAACGTGTATGCAAGATGTATAGGTGGGATAATGAGATAATTAAAAATATAGTTTCATGTCATATAATTTGATAATGGGATTTTGGTTTCATCTCATTTTGAGTGTGGGATTTAATAGATTATTTATTCAGTTATATTCCATTATTTTATTTTCATTGAGTTCTTGTATATCTTTATTATTATGGTCCAAATAGCATCATTCTACCCATAAAAGAATATTCTATGTTTTCCAAATTTATTATGAATGAATTGTTTTATTAAACATATTTTTTGGGTGTAATTTAATATCAAGCTCTCACAAAATAGTGAAGGTGACATAATAATTTGTTGTTTATTTATTGTGAATTTAATATTTTAATAATTTTTTAATTTATATTTGTATACTAATAAGAGTTAAATAAGTGTTTTTAATATTTAAATTTTTTTGGGGGGAAAAATAATTCAAACGAGTTAAGGTTAATTAATTTATTTTAAAATAATTAGAAATACACCTTCCCACCAATCCATGGGCACATGGTAATTTAACTCCTCTACCAAAATATTTGAATAGACGTTGTTAAAGGCTAAAACAAATTATGTCCAAAAAATGATTTTTATTTAAAATATTTACATTTATATGATTATTTTGTTTGTTTTATTAATATTTCATTAATATAACTGGTAATTTATTGAAATATTTGAAATATACTAATTAAGGGAAACAAAATAAATTTTTTAATTATAAGTAATATTAATATTAAAAAAAATTAATTGTAATTAATATTAATAGTAATAAATATAAATTGTAAATATATGCTATTATATAATAATTTTAAATAGTATTAATTATTCATAAATATATATATAAAATATATTAATTGTACAAATATTAGTTATTAAATAGTAATAATTATTAAAATTATTTAATTTATTTTTTATAACTTACTAATATTAAAAAATAAATAAATTTAATTAATAATAATTAGTAAACATTAACAATAATTAGTAATAAATCAAAAAACTTAATATGTTCATAAATACTATTAATAATAAATGATATTAATTTATAAATGGTAATAAAAAAAATAAATTAACTGATTAATAATATAATAGTTATTAATAGGTTGTAATAATATATAATAATTAGTTCTAAATTGTCATGTATTTATATATAATGACTATGAACTCATGTTGAAGCTTAGTGGTAGTTGGCCCTAGGGGTCTTGACGAATACTTTCCCGACATCGATGTTAATATATAATGAATAATAAAAAAATTATAACAAATCAATGATTACTACAATGAAATGTTGATTAATGTATTATTAATTTTAATATTTCATTACTAATTATTAACACCAATTTATAAAAAATAATACTAATAATAATGGCTTGATTATAAAAATGACGAATAAGTGACTTTAAATAATAATATCAATTTAATGTAATAAATATGTTAAAACTATAATGAAAATAACAAGTATAAATGTATATATTATATTAATATATATATAACATAAAAAAATCTTTTATTAGAAATATAGAACATAAATATAAGTGATATGTAAATATATTATGGGTTCTAAATGAATGGATTTTGTGAAAAATCACATTTGTGTTTAGCTTTTAAATAATTTCACCTATTTGATGAGTTGAAGTATTAAATACATTATTAACGAAGAAATTCTACATGTGTTGATGTGCCTACCACCTCTTTAAAAATCTAACATAAAATTAACAACATTGATTTTGAAAAACCATTTTACATTCTTATATAGGAACTATTCATAAAAAATAAATGATTTGTTCAAACCAAATTGGAGGTTTATATAGATAAAACATAAAAATAATTATTTTTATTATATTAAATGGAATTGAATTTGGTTAATGTATATTTATGGAATTAAATTCTTTGAATAATGTTTCTAAAATTATCTGATCCTAATATACTATTGAGAAATCATTGAAATCTAAAATAATTTACGTCTTTGAGGACATATAATTATATTTAGTATAATTAATTTTCATCTATGTCTCAAATTTGGGTTAACCCATATTTCAATGTGTTGATGGGATTATGAAGAAAATGTTTGATGTTTTGTTTTATAAATGTTTTAAATTTTGTTTCATCTATCCTTTTTGTAAGACTAAATTTTTTCTTCAATCAGACCATGTCCCCTGGAATGAGGTTTTGTATAAAAGATGAATCTTTATAAATGTAATAATCCAAATACATAATGGGAGAATATTTTTCTCCATTGAGAATGTTTATTTATAAATATAGGGTTCTATATAGAGGTTTTCTGATGGAGATTCACTAGATGAATAAGGGGTAAGGAATATGGAGGCTTTCCATTCGATAAATTTGTTGATTGGGCGCACACTCAGACTCAAATCCATCAGCATGATGTTCAAGATTTATAATACTCAACATTTGTTATAACGTCATAAGTTGAACAGTGAGAATGTTAGATAATGATTTTCTTATTTTTAATTCTTATATATCATATATATCCTGTAACACTTGTGATGCAAGCCTTGTGAAGGAAAGGGGTAGAATAGGTCTACCCAATTGTATTGAATTTTGGTTGGAAAAGAAGAAGGTGTTTGAAGAAAGAGAAGTAATAATAATTTCTTATATTAATCAAACATTTCTTATATAGTAATGAAGTTCTCATAAATAATGAAAACTCTTATAACAAAAGATTTTTATGAAATGGAGAATCATAAAGATTGTATTGACTCTAGGAATTAACACAAAGTTTAAATCTTCTCTATATGTACCAAACAAAAAATTTAAAAGACTAAATGGGTTATAGATGATGATGTATGATGTATTTAAATGTTACTGAGTGATGTTTCCATCATAATCATAATTACACCATTATTTGTATTCCATTGAACTTTCTCTGAAAATGAAAGAAAACCCCACTGACATTGAGAAGAAATTCAATGAAACTTAATCTGAGGTGGAAATATGAATAAAACTCAGGTTTTGTATGAAATTTAGATCGTAATGATTATAGGAATAGATTATGATTTAAAGGAGGATATGAATAAAGTCAGATTGTAGTAAGTAGAGGAAGAATTTCAGATCATAATGAGAAAAGGAAGAAATTCATATTTTAATGAGAGGTTGAATAATGTCAGATCGTAATTAGTATAAGAAGAAAGTCAGATTGTATTTAGAATAGGAAGAAAGTCAAATCATAATGACCATCGGAAGAAATTCATATCAAAAGAATAAAATGGAGAAAGTCGGATCGTAATGAGCAGAGGAGTGACAATAGATCGTAATGAGTAGAGGAACAATGTTAAATTGTAATTATCATATGAAAAAATTCAAATAATAATGATATAAGGAAGTTCCATAATACTTAATAATAGTTTGTAAGTTTGATATGGATGATTAATACTATGAATGAAGGTGATTCAAGTCTTGAGATAGTTTAAAGTAGCCAATGTTGATGTTTAAATGTGAGTGTTTTTTAGAGATTTGAAATATGAGTAATTGGGAAAAGATTTCCAGTTTCACCCCTACATTATAATATTTATATAAATAGAATCACATTACATGAAATTTTTTAAAAATTACAGCAGAACAGAAAATATAGTGTTATGCATAATTCATGTCAATGTTTTCTTTCCAGAAAGGGATCTCACTAGAAGATCAAACAACTAAAAGTTTTCTTACTGGACTGAGCAAGATCAAACTGATAAAGTTCACACTGACTAGTTGAATCATGAGAATTTTTTTTTGATAAAATGGTTCATCATAGTGAGACAATGTGACTAAGGAAATCATACTAACGATCATTAGAATGATTATCCTAATATAGTTATGTGGAGAAATGTATTTTGTGATATTTTTTATTATGTGTCAAATTATAAATAAGAAATATATTTAAACTAATATGAATCAGTATAATAAATCACATTGAGATAAAAAAAGGTGTATAAAATTATTTAGAAAATGTTTTACTCAATTATTAGTAATTGTGAATTTCCATAGACCCGTTGGAGTGGTTATGCAATGGATTTTGTTTTCAAAATGGGGATGAAATTTATAAATACCATGTTCATTACATGATTTTTAATGTATTCATGAATGATCATTTAATATAATATGATAAGGATATAAACATTAATAGGTTATAGGGGTTAATTTTTACAATAATTGAAACTTATAATAGTGGAAAATGATTCACCCCCTCTCAGTTATCACTCAATCCTTTTAACTTTAGATAACCTAATCAATATCGTCAGCCTCCATAGTGTGTTGTAGTCTGATGGCTTGGAGGGAAAACATTCTTATGTATATGAACATTGAATATCAACTAAATTGTTTGAGATTAATCTTGGGTAGGTGCATCCAATACCTCTGGGATGTTATGATATTATAATAACAATCTTGATATTTCTATCATGTATTAGTAGACATATCTACGTTCCCATAATTAATACCTATGATTTATGATGGTTCATTCATAAAAGGTGTTGTAAATGTTATATGATATGTTCTTAGATCCACTACACTAATAAAATATCATTCATATTATGTTTAAATATGTGGTTATTAGGTTATTTGATGCTCATTAACAACTGTATGAGTCATGTATGCAAGATTATATATTTTTTGTGGAATTGGTGAGTCCATAGATATAATTAAATATGGAATTTGTTATCATCATCACATATCATCAACTTCAGTATCTTCTAAATGGAATTCCTGAGTAAGAAAATTTTCTCTTTATAGTGGATGATTGAATATACTATCATATAAAACACCAACTGATTGTAAGATTATAGTAATTGAAGCATGTTACACTACATGACTGAATATATTTTTCATTATTAGGTATAGAAATGTGGATAATAAATTTTTTTCAGGAGTTTTATAAAAAATCATGATGAAAAATTAAAAATTATAATACAAAAAAAAAGTAAATTCATTGACATGCTAGATTTAGGATCCCTCTGTCATGTCACATAATTTATAATATAGATTTGAATGTTCAATCTAGTTTATATAGTTTGGAGTTATAAATTGAACACCATGAATATGTATACCAAGCATAAATTCAACATCCTATAGATTTATAGTCACATATCTCTTGGTAAAGTTGAATGATTGATTCTTTGGTATCGATATATTGCTGAGGGAAACAATGAGATGATGAATAAAAAATATATATTTAGAAACAATGATTCTATAAAAAAATCATTTATTTGGTGTCGGAGAATAGAAGATATTGGAGGAATGTGATTATAGTGGTCCACCCAAAACATCCACACCCATCAAACCTCGTTTCTTGTTAGTGCCTCACATGAAATTGATCTATAGTACAAAACGGGAAGAGTTAATCCAACGTATCAATAGAAAAAAATGAAAAACTACAATATATAATGAGAAAAATATTATGTAAAATTAATAATTAATAATTTTTCCATATTTTTATATATTTTAAAATACATTTTTATGTAAATATGATTAAATATTTATTCTTATGAATAGTTATTAAAATTTATATATATCTAATTATAAATAACACTACAATATGAATAGAAGGGATATTTTAAAAACTATAATATCTATATAACTATAATACATGGGAATAAATTTACCCCCAATAAAAATATAATTTAAGTCCCTGTCAAATAAAAATGAAATTCATTTAAATAAAAAAATTTCAAGTACACTGAAATTATATTTTTGCATACCTTACAGTCCTTTTGTGTCGTATGAAATAGATTAAATTATCTCCCCATAAACTACCTCATCATATAACTTTTTTCATTTTTTGATTTAATATATGGTAGATCCCAAATTGAAATCCTAATTAAAAGTTATAGTCATTTGAAATTCATGTCAGGATTTCAATATATCATGGATCATTAATTGATTTATTAATTTTTGTAACTAAATGAAAGTTAGTCAACAATAATTAGTAAATTAGTCATTTATATGAATTTTTAATTATTTTATATTCCATTTTTTAATCAATATCATATATATTCAGTGTAAATGAATATATAGTCTGATGTAAATCATATTATAACAAATATATTATATTTATATCAATATAAATAGATTTATATATTATTATATAATTTAAAATTATATTTAATTTTTTATATACAATATAACTTTTATTAGCTATAATGTCCTCTATTAAAGACCACCCTTTATCCAATCTAATAAAAGATCTAGTAAAAATAACCCTAATCAAGGTTTCTTCTATCATTGATAAGTATACCCCCATTATAATTTTATTATCACTGAAAAACACTAGAACATGATATCATGTGATCTTCAGTAGTTTCTAAATCATATTTAATAATATATAAATATGCATACATAAAATATTTAACATATAAGATCCTTTATCATAACATACATGTTGTAAATATAGGGAAGCCTTTATTACTTCAAAAAAATTATGATAAATATATCAATTTATTAAATTTAAATAATGCATTATTGAAGGGAATCTTTTTTTATCACATTTTGTAGCAATGATAACATCTTTCCAATATTTAGAATTTTCTCTAGAATTGACAAAAGTTACCCCTTTAAAAACATATTTTAGTGTTGATAAAGGATAAAATTTAATATAGATGAATTTGTAGTAGTATATGGTTCATTATAGAAATGAAATCAATTAATGTATATAAAATTACATATTTTTGGTCAATTAAACACCACTATATTACCTATCTATTATCAATGGTGAATTTTGGGGAAAAATATTTGTTCTACAAACCACAATAAAGTCTAGGTCCCATACACTAATTAGATAAAAGAAATATATTATATAATCCCCGATGTAGATTATAGGAATTTAGTTCTTGATTTATCTTTATTTATTTATTTATTTATTTACAATGGCTAGTGATAAGAACCAATTTATTTTACATTAATGAATTTAAAATATTATATATATTTTTAAACATTATACAGTTGTGTATTTCTGCATGGTTCTGTATATCTACATTAAAATAATATTACATATATTATATGTTTATAAAAGTATTTATTATTTATTAGTTTTTAGACGAATCAATTATTTTTACATCATCTTCCAATTTTATTCATGTTCGTAAATTCAGTATTGAATTTGGTAGTATTTATCCTTTATTATCCAATGAAATCGAAATGTATAGAAATAAACTTTATAATTTTTTTTATTTTCTCAATTTCACGGTTTCATGATATTTTCTTAAAAATATACTTTAGGTTAAATTAAAATATAAAATATAAAATAATGGTTTTAGAAATTTTACATTCAATTCAAAAACAAAAATAAAAATTAATCAATTTCGTATGGTTTAATGGAATTTTTTATTATATCAATCAATGTTTATAATAATTTCAATTTGTTTTGAACCATTAATTTTCATCACTTATTTGGTAATTTCTAAACTTGAAAGAGTTTTTTCAATAGAAAATTATAAAAATTCAAGGGCTACACATGCAGAAATATTCATTCATTGAATAAATTTATTACAAATATTTAATTTATTAGTTAAACATTATTAAATTAATAATTTTTAAATATACATATTAATTTAATCATATTAAATAATATATGAAAAAATTTATATTATATCTAGAAAAAAAATATTTTTTATGTTGTAATATTATATTTAAATCCAAATATCAGGTAGTATGGTAGGATGAAGATAACATTATAGTCTAAAATTGGGAATAATGGAAGATAATCAGCCTCCCATGGGAGTGGATTCCACTACATAGATTAATTATCTATATGAAAAGATCCTCAATTAAATAGGAGGTAACATGGGTGTGATCAACTCGGATAAAATAACCAACCATTCTTGTAGGATAGGGAAGGGTTTCTTGGCTCGTTTCAACACGTCTAATCAAAAAATCATGAAGAAAAAAATGGATAGGAGGCCAAGGAAAAAATATCAGCAGTTAATGGTGATTTCTAACATCCCGAACCACCTAGAAATATATAGCCTATGAATGGTTGAGCCACCATAACCAGAATCCCACATCTAATTGGCTTAGGGATTGTGAAAGGTTCCAAGAAGGAATACTGTAAAATGAGTGGACTTTTATAGTTTTACTATATGAACATAGATAACCATTTCCATAATAATGTGTAGAGTAATAATAATGTGAAAAACATCAGTATATTTATGATTAGTTGTAAGGGTTCACTATACACATTGTAGAAAAAAAAACCAATGGAAAAAACGTGGGATTCAAAAAAAGATGTTGAATACAACAGAAAATAAACATTCAAGATGAAATAATTAAATAATGATTGTTTAAAAAAATATTTTACATGAATTGGTCCATTTTGAACCTAAATAAATGGAAATAACTCTAACCACAAACACATATATTCATTCCATAATATAAATAAATTTATATTATAAAATGGTTAATAAATGTCAACAAAAGAGTAAATGTGAAGCTACTCAAAATGATAATAAATGAAAAATTGTAATGAATGTACAGTGTCAGATTCAAGGAGGTCTGGTTATCCTGATCCCTTTAATTATTCACACAATATTGT
This sequence comes from Viscum album, assembly GCA_963277665.1. Classification (NCBI taxonomy): domain Eukaryota; kingdom Viridiplantae; phylum Streptophyta; class Magnoliopsida; order Santalales; family Viscaceae; genus Viscum; species Viscum album. The sequence continues at coordinate 48,334,729 of OY728162.1, forward strand.
GCTGAATAGTCATACTCATTGAGGATCTATGTTCCCACAATGTAACATTCCACTACTAGATCATCTTTACATGGGTATTCAAAATTACATCCGATGAGTTGAAGGAATATATCACTGCTGCTCCAAACAAAGCGGTACACCAACCGTGTTTCATAGAGATCATCTGGGAAAAATATATATTGCTCTAGAATGGAAATCACGTGATTGGAGCTCAATATCTATAATGGAGAACCATAATTGTGATATGGATGAAAAAAACTAAATGAGAAGCAATGAATAATAAAGGGTTCATCAATTCCCCATGAATCATAGTGTAGTTAGATCCATCACATCTAATCATAGTCTTCCAAGAGGTCATGCCAAACAGAACACCACACAATGTAATCTCATACCTAGGAAAATTGGATGTATTATATCAAGAAGGAAATACAACCGGTCAACAAGAAAGAAATGATCCCATGTAGACCAGTGGGTCAGCATAGGTGTGGAAAACATGAAGAATGAAGGGTAAGGCCAAAAAAATCGTGAAGAGACTAAAAGAGGCCAAAGAGGAAATTGTGGATCTTCAATAAATGTAATACAAAAATTTAAAAAATAAATAAATTAATTTAAAATAATAGTTGAATAATAAAATTAAACAAGGAATATTAAATATGACAAAAGAAAATGAAAACTTTACTTACCAAAAATCCACCATATTCAATTGAACATAGTGATGTTCATTCACCTATTTTTATAGAATTGGAAAAAATTAACCCTATATAAAAATATTAAAATTTACAAAATACAATGGCTTTAGTCAAAAAATCGTTTGTGTTATCATTGGTGTTTATCTTATTGGCACACCCAGTTCCTGATTATACGTCATATCTAATAACATGAAGCCTAATGTCTATGTGTTTTTATTTTCCATGGAATAATATATTTTTGTATTAATGAAAAGAATAATTAAAATCATAATATATATTTATATCCCCAGTTAAAGAAATATACACTGATTTCATGGTTTGAAGAAAAACTAGAGACTGGATTTGTCACTTCTAGGAAATGGGGCTTTGAAAATTTGTGAAAACATAAATAGTCAAGGATTTCCTAGTGTAAACAGTCCATAAATTTTTACCATTTAATTATAAAACAATAATTTTATATGTTTCCATATTTTTACACCAACTTAATGATATTTTAAAACCATAAATAAAATCATTTAATCCATTTCAGGGCAATCCAATGTGGCATCCCAAGTGCACCTTTAAACCTGGAGGGGTGCGTATTGTAAAGGAAATGTCATAACCAGTGAAAATCATGCTATAAATGATGCTTCCTATAATATTAACATTGATTATTTTAGATATAAACTGAATATCATCCTCAACAATGGGTTCTTATGTCAAAGAAAATTTAATTTCCTGTCTAAGAGGTTCATTAATAGTTTTGAGATATTCAAACAAGTATCTATTACGAGTAATTAAAATAGACGAACGATGAAATATATTAACTAGTTTATTAACACTATCCCTAACTATGTCAACACCTAAAATTTTCATAGCAGCACCTCGGTCTTTTATTTCAAACACTCCTCTTAATAGGGATATTATAGAAATAATGAGACATGTGTTTTTGACAGTAATGAACATATCATCAACATACAAAAATAAATAAATCAGTCAACTTTTATTTGATTATAAATTAACAAAAAAATCATATAGACTCCTTAAAATTGGTTATCAATAATAAAAATAATAAAATTTTATGTACCATTTAATAGAGGATTTTTTAAAACCATACAAATATTTATTCAAAAGGAAGACCTGGTTTAACTTTAAGTCATTAGAATAACCATCATGATTTTTCAAGAAAATTTTTTCTTTTAAATAACCTTGATGAATGGTATTTTCATATTCCATGTTTTCAATGTTGAGATATCTAAATATGGAAAAAGTAATAAACAATCTAATAGAAGGATTCATTACAATAGGGGAAAAATTTAGAATAGTCAATGACATTTATTTGATGGAATCCCTTTGCAACTAACCATTCATTATACATAATTTTACTTCCCCCAGTGTTATCTTATTGCTTTTATAAGATCATCTTACTACCAATTATTTTAGCATTTGGTGGTTTTTTTATACCAAGTGATATTTTTCATTAAGGAATGAAATTCATCAATCATTGAAATGACACATAACATTGAGTCTTTTTCATTTAGGGATTTGCAATAGTTTTTAAGATAATCATCAGAAAGATCAAGTGTAACATGAAATTAAAAAAGTCCATATCAAATTGACTATACCAAGGAGGAGGCCTAATAAATTTCATAACTCTATATCGGGCCATTTGAAACTTCCTCCTATTAGATGGAGGTTTTTCTTCATAAACCGATCTAAAACTGGAGGTGGAATTAGCGTGTGTAAATTTATGTGGATCTAGTTGAGTGGTCAAGATTGGAGCCTCAAAATGACCTTGTGTTTATGTATCATTAACATGTTCTAAGGCTAGATCATTTATTGTAAATGTATCACCATTTGGTATAGGATATGAAGATACATGTAACATTACATTCTTAAATATGATCCATTTTTGGTAATTGGGTTTATCAACCCAATGTTAGTAACACTTAATACTCTCAGGATAATCAAAAAAATGTATTTCACTACACTAGGTTCTAGTTTATCAGTTTTTATTTGTTCATAATATATAAAAATAAATACCCTTATGTAGATATAAGATGGTGGATTACCATCCCACAATTATTTTGGGGATTTAAAATGATTAGTAGAATATGGAAATCTTTTAATGAGATAGACAACCATGCTAGAATCCTTTATCCAAAAATAGTTAGAGAGACCCAAGTATACAAGAATGCATCAAAGGCATTATAAAATAGTTGTATTCATTCTCTCTATAAGACAATTTTTAGGGTATGTTTCCCAATTATATTAGTTCCTTTTAATACCCTCATATTCATATAATTTAATAATATTAGTGGATAGGAACTATAAGACATTATTTGTTCTCATGGTTATATGTTTTCTCCTAGCATGGTTTTAAATGAATATTTTCCATTATTTAATTGTTTTTAGAATACAGTTTTTATTTTTTTGAACATAAATAGAATACATTATTTATTTTTTATAACATAAATATAGACTTATCTTATAATTAGCCTATAATGGTGAAAAATTGGATCCCCTAATATGATAGGTAGTCCTAGATAGTCCCAATAGGTCATACTGTATGTATTCTAAGGAGATGATATCCTTGAATTTTGTCCTATTAATGGTTAATCTCATCGCCTTTCCCATCATAGAACATTCTAAAAATGGAAGGTTAGATGTTCTGATGTAACAAAATATCCATTTTATTTTTAATTATTATAATCCTTTGGAGCTTACAAGCCCTAATCTCAAATTCCATGACATGATATTATCATAATTAATGGTATATAAAATTATTAATTTTCTTTAATATGAAATTCCATTCAAAACATTTAAATCATTAATGATATAACCTTTATTGATTTTTATAGATCCTTTTATGTTTTTTAGACAACTTGTTTTAGACCATTATGTAATGACCTTTTGGTCTAGAACCCCTAATAAAATCAGGTATATACGAAGGTTGGTAACCCACCCAAAATCAAGAAATGTGATGATGGAAGTAGTTATCTAGTTATATTTAAACAAAATCTATAACCTCTACCTTACATATCATATTATTCCCTATGAGTAAATTTTCTTCTACTCGTTTAAATAATTATAAGAATGAATCTTTATAAGGACACATGTGAAAGGATAAAAACTAAGTAATGTAACAAATATTAATTAAGAGAATTGGTTGACACATTTGACATTATAGGTATGTAATTACCAAAACCCACTAAAAGTTATTGTTCATTGATATTTTTATATTCTTGTTCTTGTTCATGTTTTTGACATATGGGCTTAGTGGTCCAAGCTTTACCACAATAGATTATTTTTATTTCACAGTATTTTGATGTATTTTTATGTTCCTTACTAGTAATTATTTTATATTTATTAAATTATTTCATTTTACCTTTATACATTGGTGTACCCATGCTAAACAAGTTCTCGGACTCGCCTTTGAAGAGAAGGGTAAATATATCCTCTTCAAGGGTTGATGAGTCACGACCACACATCATGGTCAATATTAAAGTCTTGTATAAATTATCTAATAAAATTAGAAGGATAATTTTTCAATATTCATCATCTATAGTTACATTTCAATTAGATAAATATAACATAACATTTTTAAATTAATCTACATGGGAGATTATTTAACTATATGGTTTCCTCATAAAAGTGAACAATAAATGTTTTTTATAAAAATTTCCAACGAAAGAGGATTTTATGTAGAATTTTTCTAATTTATGCCTATTAAAAATAGTAATTGGATCATATGAAAATATATTAATAATTTTATCTTGTATGGAGGGAAATATATAACTATGTTCATCAACTAAAATATCAAGGGAATCATCTTGATATTCATTAATAATTTATCTAGTTTCAATTATGTATACAATAGGTTTCCTTGGAACATTGAGGGAATTAATTAAGCATTTCAGGACTAGAAAGCATCTCATCTTAATTAAAAAGATATTAAATTTATTATCACCATCAAATTTATCAATTTCAAACTTATTTGCGGAATTGTTTTCCAAATTAGTAGAATTCGAGTTCATGTGGAAAACTATAGCTGTACTCCCCCAAAAAAATCGAATCATAAGGGTAGAATAATAATCCAAATAGATTAAAAACACATAATAATTATTGAGTGGAAGGTGAATATAATCAGATTCAGTATACAAAATATGTTATTTAAGAGAATATTAACAAGAGGAAATTAAAATAGAAACCATGATTTAATGTAAGGAGATAAATTTGAAAATAAATGAGAACTATTAAAACTATAATACACGTTTTTTTAGGGGTAAGGGTGCACCATCAAAAATTTAGAACACACAACCCCTATGGGCCAACATGGGGTTTTTCAAATAGGAGTCCTGTACAATAGAAACTAAACTTTCATGTTGTAATAATGAAAGAAATAATATAAAACATAAGTATTTATGCTCTTTAATATCATTGGGACCTTTGTGTATATAAATAACACCAAAACACATACATTTTATTCATTTTAAAAATATAAAAAGATATATATTATAATATTATAAACAAATTTAATCACAAAAAATAAAGATGAAGAAACACTAAATGTGAATCGAGTAAAAGTATAAATATTAACTTATAGCGCCAGATTTTAGGAAGTTTGACTATCTTGATCTCATTTATTCTTCATAGGAGAGTTGTAATTATTCATCATACTCTTATGGGATCCTAGTTTAGAAAATGTAACTTCATAGTTTTGGATAATATTTACTCAGGTACTCATTCTACTGTCTTCTATGTCAATGGAAACTATCGTCCATGCTCCAACGGAAGAATTACACTATCAAGGCACCACGAAGATCGAACAACATGGATAATTTCCCCCAAGTAATTGAAATATCCCAATTATGGTTTGGGGTCCGGAAAAAGAATTAAAGATCACTACAATAGTGAGAGGGTTGAAAAAAATGGATGGGGAAGTAATAAAGAGGCAGGGGGTCGTCAATACCGCCTAACACCCACTGTAGCCAGTAGTAGCACATGTAATCAAAGCATACAATGATATCATGTAAAACTAAATTCCACATACTACACTATACAACCTATAAAAATTGGTTGGTAAAGATAAAGCTATGGGTGTGAAGGATCAATGGATAGGAAAATATCCCACAGAGATCAGGGAATCAGCAGAGGTGTGAAGAACATGCTATCAGGAGGCCAATGCCCAAAATATAAGCCCATAGAGTATTCAATAAGCCAAAAAAGAAAAAATTAAATTGATCCTATTAAATAAATTTAATACAATAATTGAATTCAATAAATAAGATAATATTAAAACATAAATGGAAGAATACTATTAAAATTGAAATTTTCAACTTGAAAATAAAAATATTAACAACATAATTCCTAGTAACCATGCATGAAATAAACTCTAGGAAATGTAAAAAAACTTGAGAATATATAAAATAATGTAAATTGGTAAAAATTAATTCTAAACTTCAATGATTATCCCAGCATGACCACATCTGAAATAATGTAAAACCTATAGATCTCAACTCTTAATCACCATGTCTTGACCTCCATAGGCAGTAAATGCACCCAATTGTCCTTCCTATCAACAAAAATCACCACATATCTATCATTACTCTTCATAAGATGGGGCACATGTTGGAAAAGTCTGTGTAGGGGTGAATATATAAATACCCAGTAGGATAAACCAAAAACTAAAAAGTGGGAAGTATAATGATATTGTAATTGGTAGCTCAACTCAACAATTTCATGTACCTTATAATCTTTGAAAAAAACCATAACAATAAACATATTTATTCTCTACACCATGTTCAAAAAAATAGATAAAGGACATATCTACCTCCACAACCCATGTATGAACAATGAGCATACCAATATCTCAAGTGGTCCATATCTGATACCCAACATCATGTAAAACTATACAATAATCTCCATAGAGGTTATCATGCTTTGAAACTATTTTATAGATTCATAGGTACCACAAATGTAGCCATGAATCCCTTGTGATCTCATTAAAATATGTGTCGAGGGGCTGGCTCCTTGCTATTTCACTCCATAGTTGAGCGGTCTATATAACTTATAGATGACCCTCTCACCACCAGAGCATAAAATATGGGGGATTACAACTCCACAGTTAATGGAAACATTCTTAGCATAGGGGAGTACTATCTCTATGTATATAGTGTATGGGTAACCTGTACCTTGGTGCAATGTGGGAGTATCATCCCTAGAATCAGAGTGACCATCTTACCATTATCACTTCCATAATCAATAATCACCTAATTAAGTATCATTATTGGAATACATAACATCATATCTCTTAGGTCAAAATGATGGGAACCATCTCATTCCACAGTGAAAAATATATAGGATAGGCTACCATCAGGGCCAAAATTTGACTGTAAATAAAGACGACATGAGAGGAAGATGTTTGGGATGGAATTCATGATGTGTATGGGGATCTACTAGACATGTGGCACATCCTTTTTTCCTTACCATGTTCTCATTTAGACATGTATTATATTACATGTCATCATACCAGGAATGTCTTCCATGGGTACATGATGTGTACCACTACTAGTGTTCATAGGCATGCATCTCATCTTGTGCTTTTGTAAACCCGTGTGGGCCTGTGTAAATCAAGAATGTGCCCATTTACACTGACCATGTTCTTCTAAAAACTATGTATCATGATACACATAGTGTGTAAGGACCAAGACAACACTCATCATGTATCTTCTACACAATTCATGTACTCTACGATGTACATGGGGTATGGCCCACTATACAGAATGTGTGGAACAACTTAGTGTCTTCGGTGTTTACACCTATAACTTCCAAGCAGGTCGACTATGTTCCATATGGAATTTGGTTCCCCGACAAAACTTGTGATTTTTAACTCAACATTAAACCCTAGAATCCATATATATCTAGACTAAATGGTGTGATTTTGTCATAGTACATACTGTGTATATTGGGATTTACTAGAAACCAGAAAAGGATTCATAAATCATCCAAATATTACATTTCCATTGTGGATCTAGTAATTTGACAACAAAATATTCTCGGGTAACAGATCCATTCATCTATTTCTGTCATCTGGTGGATAGAAAATGGAAACTGGCTATTCTCATGATGTGTTGCCATGCATCCCATGTGCCTCCCATCACCAGATGCCACACCAGATCACAGATCCTCAATCAATCAAGTAAGAACCATCCTGATCTCTCTTCTAACCAATATTCTATTCTTAATGCATACATCCACTGTGAATATATGAGTTCAATCACAATTGATGGTGACCTACAATTTCAAATCATGTCCCAATGGTCCAATAATGAAGAACATGATTAACATGTGGGATCAAAGAACCATAAAAAAGGTGTAACCATCATTATGCATGTTTTATCATCGCTTAATTATTAATCAATGATTTCTAGGGTGGGTTTTTTCCTAACAATGATATATTAGAATACAAAAGTTTATATTATGTAATGGGATCATATGAAGGGTTTTAAATCACACAAATAATTAATTTTATCAAATCCATGCATTAACAGTTTAATCAAATAGGAGGAAACCAAAATTGACGATTCTTACCTCTGTTGGGATCAATTTGAGGCGAAGAATTAATTTTATAGTGAAGGATAAGTCCTGTTGTGTTCACTGCCTCTCGAGCAACCTCAATCCAATCAACCAGCATCCTCTAATGTGATATTCTAATGAACAAACCTCAATGACCCTCTCAATTATACTAGGCCTTATGTGGCATACCATAGATAATTGTTCATCATCATCATCATATAATTATTTAAATCAATAGAAATGGTTAAACCATCCTAAAAAAATAATTGAAACAATGGTGGTATGAAATAGTGAATATCAGGAACAACCCCACAAACCAAGTCAACACCATTATGGGGAAAAGATCACAACCTAGAAAAACAAGTAACCATCACACATTAAGAAGCCCGGAATTCTTGGAAATCCATTAATTTATTTACCCTACGTCCTGTTTGATGGATGTCAACATGGTTATTGATGAGGCACCTACACCTTGTGAATATTGTAGGTGACATTTCATGGGATACCATAAAGACCAAAAAATGATTTATGAATTGGTTTGAGTCAGTTTCCTCTATATCCAAGTCAATGTTTTGTTTATTAAAATGATTATGACACGTATAATTCTCTCTAGAATAATCCTATAAATAATTTCAATTCCAAAAAGAAATTATTTAATTAAAGTAGAGTAGAACCAATTTTATCATGAAAAAAACCACCATCTAGGATTGTACCCATGGAGTATGAATATTCTGTATTATGTTTTAAGTGAGGCCAATGAGGGTTCCATAAAATCCACCATCCCTAAAAGAGGTTTGGGTAGGAAGAGTGGGATGTTCTGGTATGCATGATAATACTGGATGAAAGGGAATCATCTGAGGTGGTTATAAGACATGAAAGAACACAATTTAATCAATTGGTTCTAAAAAAAGGGCCAACATTCATAAAGAGACACCCTCATACAAAACATTGTTTCCTAACTACCAAATACACCAACATCCCACTACAATAATTAACCATATCACATTGCTTTCAATGATTTCTTCTCACCACATCATTTCAATAAATGATCTTCTTGTAGTCACTTGGGTATAGATACTACTGAGTTATTAGAGTGTAGACAATACCAAACACATCAAATCACCTTCTATAAACAAGTGGACTGAGATTTATTTGTGGGGTTCAGCACAAAAAATATACCTAGATGAATGGTTTATGCCTATAAACCTGGATTCATGATCAGTTTATTATGCATTATTATGGTAACACTATAAAAGGATGTTCAATTTAGTGGAAATATATTTTCACTAGTGTATGTCTCCGAAACAATACAACATGGTTGGAGGAGACTACAACCGCTGATAATCCTTCCTAGAAAAGGCTCTAAATGTAATTCCAATATAAATCATATGTTAATGTCATGGGCTAGCTCAATGAAATAAAATATCATCCACTGATACTTATCTATGGAAATTTACAAGGAACCAAGACACCTTCTAGCATTCCTAATAATTATATTTGGGATTCAGAGCTCTGGAAAACCCAACCAGACTCCTACGCTATTTTGGTGACAGGAGTTAACATCTCCTATTCCAATGATATTGTGAGAGTGGTAATGTAGAAGTAGGATATGATGGTAAATTGAGTTCCATAGGGTAAAATCATTCCTCTTAGTGTAATACATTTTGTTCCCATGTTTTTTCACAATGCATTTACCACATAACACTCATCCATCAATCACATCCCACACCATCTTTCCATGAAACCCGTGCATGTTTTCGGAAAACTCCTAACATGAATTCCTTTCACATATTTCATCCTTTCCATCACTATCCATGACACCTAGTGGTGTTTTCTTTGTGAGTGGGCATCCTAGATGAAGGTTTCCAAAATATTTTCAACACTGATGATCCCAACATTTGGGGCCATAACAAGATAATACTTGTAAGTCAGTACTTGTAAAGTTTTCAATAGGATAACTCATTTAAAAAAAATTTAAAAAAATTATTTATTTATTTTAATTAAATTTACCTCCAACGACAACCTAAAATGGTCATTCTATGACGATCAAAATTCTCTACTATACAAAATTTTTTTAATAGCGCTAGAATCAGCCTTTATCAATGCTAGAAAAGTGATAATAATGGTAGTGCATTTAAAATTACATCACTTTTTTCAATGCAAAATAAATGGTATATTTATCAATGGAAAAGAGTATTGATAAATCATTCTTTTATCATTTCATTTATTTAGAACTGAAAAATAGTACCTTTATCAGCATTTTTAAATGTGCTGATAAATTGTGTATTTTATCATCTCTTTTATTTGTAGTGATATAAGTATGATTTATCATTGATTTTTTACAAGTGTAAAATTATGATATCACTTTTCATTTTATTGTGGTAATATAGAAAGACATTATCCACACACTATAATCCACAATAAATGAGTCCTTTATAATTGCATCTAAATGCACTGATTAAGGAAATAATTATCAGTTCATTTTGTAACATTGATAAAGATGAAAACTATAGTGCGATGTTGTAGTACACTGCATCACCAGAAATAGGTGTAGTGTACTTCAACAACACACTACATCTGCAGAAATAGTAACACAAATACCAAAATAAGATAAAAATACAAAACATAAATTATATACAATTTCTATAACAAATACAAGAAAAAGACATCACCACTATAGTGTATGTCAGTTTTTTTTAATTAAAATTAATGTCAGTTTTGAATAACAAAGAGACATTTGGAGTCATATTGGTCTTTCCATGCATAATATAGAGGTGTGACTGAATTTTTCACATCCCAAGTGATCCATGGGTAATTTTCCTAAAGTATCAAAATAATTATTATACATCTTCTCAGTTTTGAGTATGTCATTTTATTTGGATAAAAATTAATGATAGTATAGAATATAAATATAAAATTTGGGTCCTAATAATCAAATCATGTGTTGGATTAAGTTTTTTATAATCCCTATATGTCAAAAATTACATATGGATCATTGTCATAATGTAGCAAACCAATCATAATATGTTTTCTCTATTTCGAGTACGTTAGTTTTTTTACTAAAATTAATGTCAATTTTGACTAAAAAGGACACACTCGAAGTAATAAAATTTATACATGGAATATTATTGTAGTTAGGATGAATGAAACACATCCCAAATTACTAATAGATCATTTTTTTAATGTATCAAAATAATTGTACTTCGTTTCCTCGGTTTTTAGTATGTCAGTTTTTTTAATTAACATTAATGTCTCTTTTGAATAAATAAAGATGTAGTTAGAGTCATACCAGTCACACCATGAGTCATATTGAGGTTTGGATGATCCCTACATGTCAAAAATTACATATATATTGTGTTCCAAAAATACAAAAACAATCAAAATGTGTTTTCTCAGTTTTGAGTATGTCATTGTTTTTCTAAAATTAATGACATTTTTGAATAAAAACGATGTACTTGGAGTCATACCTACCACAATATGCATTAGATTAAGGATTTCCTAATCCCCAAATGTCAAATATTATGTATGGATTGTTTTTATAATTCCATAAAATAATCATAATTTTTTTTTTTGGCGATTATTTTTGAAAAAAAATTACTGTCAATATTGAATAAAAAATATTTTCATGGAGGCATACCAGTAACACCCTACATCATATTGAGGCATGGCTAAATTATACTTGTCCCAAATGACTCATGGTTCATTTTTCTAATGTATCCAAAAAATCAGAACCTTTTTCTCATTTTTGTGTATGTTAGTCATTTTTTATTAACATTAATGTATCTTTTGAATAAAAAAGAAGTAATTGGAGTCATACTGGTAACACCATGGTTCATAAAGTGGAGATAATAACCCATACATGTCAAAAAAATATTTATAGATAATATTACTAATGTACCAAAACTATATGACTATTTTTTTTCTCAATATTAATTATTTGAGTTTTTTTTTTAAAAATAATGTCATTTTTGAATAAAAAAGGCGAACATGGAGTCTTATCTATCACATTATGCATCCAATTATGGAGAATATGATCCCTAAACATAAAAATGGCATATATATCACATTCTAAATGTAAAAAATCAATGATAATGTGTTTCCTCAGTTTTGAGTATTTCTGTTTTATTTTTACTAAAATTAATGTTAATTCTGAATAAAAAAGATGCAGTTGGAGTCATACCGGTAACATCGTCTGTCATATTGAGACACGAATGAATGACGCAAGTCCCAAATGACTCATGGATTGTTTTATAAGGTATAAATACAATCATAATGGGATTTATCAGTTTTGAGTATATTAGTTGATTTTTTTGATTAACATTAATGTAAATTAGGAATAAAAAAGACATAGTTGGAGTCATATCAGTCACATTGTGCATCAGATAGAGGTTAGGATGATCCCTACATGGTAAAAATGTTGTATGTATTTTTTTCCTAAAGTACCCAATCAATACTAATTTTTTTCTAAATATTGTTATGTCAGTTATTTTTTTTAATAAAATTAATTTCAATTTTGATTAAAAAGAGGCACTTTGAGTCATACCGTTCACACCATGCATCATATTGTGGTAAAACTGATCCATAAAACTAAACAATTATTTATGGATCGTTTTAGTAATGTACCAAAACAATCGTACAATTTTTTTCCATTTTGAATATGTAAGTTGTGTTTTTACTTAATTTAATGCCAATTTTGAATTAAAAAGACACACATTGAGTCATACCAGTCACACCATGCATTAGATTATGGTATGGCTGAATTCTACTCATCCCAAATAACACATGGATTGTTTTAATAATTTTTTAAAAAAATCAATTGTGTTTTCTAAATTCTGAGTATGTCATTTTCTTATTAACTTTAATATCACTTTTGAATAAAAAGATTATGTAAGAGTCACACTGGTCACACCGTGCTTTATATAAATGTATGAATGATCCCTACATGTTAAAAAAGATGTATGAGTAATTTTCCTAAAGTACCAAAACAATAAAAATGTGTTTGATTTGTTTTGATTATTTCAATTTTTGTTTTCACTAAATTTATGTCAATTTAGAATAAATAAGACACACTTGGATTAATATTGATCTCAAAACGCATCAGATTGAGGTGTGGATAATCCCTATATGTCTCAAATGATATATATACCTTCTTACTAAAGTTTAATAATAATCATAATGACTATCACTATGTATGATTTCCCTCATAAATTTTCAAACATAATATCCGTAATAAATTACATTATCTTGTTTTAGAAAATGCAGATACATTGAACAAAATAGGTCATTTGACTTGAAATGTTATGATAGAAAAATATTTCTATATATATATTAGTTTTTCCATTTTTGTAACCCGCTAGCTTTATCTTTTTAGACACTGACCTTATTCAATTATTTATACAGAATTTAGAGTTCACCCTATCATAAAAAATTCTCATTAAAACACTAATTGAACATATAATTATAATTTTATCTATAAAATTCTGGTTGTAGTGTATTAAATATTCAAAATACATATCATGTATAGTTTTTTCAATGACAATACATGCATTGAATCCAGAAAATTATATATTCTGGTTGTCTATGTTGACCGCTATCAGCCTCATGTGCTTCCTAAACAATCAAATACATTATGTAATGAAAAATTAAAAAAATCTTTTCCATCATTAGATCGTAGAGTTTATGACTTTAAATATAGGCATATGAAATAGTATATCGTATAATGATTCTTATTGAATTAATTAAGTAACTCATCTATATTCTTGGTTTTTTAATTCATTTTCAAATTAATTTCTATCATAGAAATGGTACTTGTATTAATTAATCTAAATTCTTATTCACATGATCTTCCATTTATATAGTTTTAATATAAAATATATTACAAAATATGAATAGTTCATAACATTAATTAACATATTTAGATGGATATTTATACAAAAATATTATGAAAATGTAACTTATGAATGTATTCAAAACTAATATGCCCAACCATTCATCCTTGAGAATCTCATTTAGAGACTCGAGACAAATTTTGTCTCTAATAGACGCTCTAAATATTTCTTTTTCATAGTTAATGTAAAAACTAGATTTTTGTTTTAATGCATTCTATATATGATGTTTTAATGTCATGAATTTTTTCTCTTGAACTGGAGGATAGAAGTTACTCTCAGAAGTTCATTTTGTTTTCATGTTTGAATCACTAGATTTTCTTGATTTGACCTTTTCTTTCTTTGACACTTTATCCATATATAATATCATCCCCCATTTCAGACCTTTTATCATCAACTGTTACATGTTATTTATATGAAATAATTTTTTAAAGATATGCCTTATGCATCATTATAAGATTTTACTGTCATTCTATGAAATCTCTAATAAATACATTGACTGTTGTAATATATGGATCATCAAGTTGAATTGGAAACTGAGAAGGTATCTCATAACATACATGAATCCCCACACCAATTTGATATTTTTGGAGGGGTTTATTTTTCATCTTGTCTTTTGGGATATTATACATTGTACCCCTTTCAACATGGTGGTATATGGGTTTTGTTAGAAAAAATTGACATACAATTACACCATGTAGAATTTTAGTAATATAAAGTTACTAGATATTGTGTGATTCACATTTAGGAGAACAAATAATGAAAATATTGATTACCCCAAGTATGTTTTTTGGGTAATGTATAGGCTGAATGCTAGTGGGATCATTTGGATCATGTGTGGATCTTTGCTCCACAATCAGTTCACTTTGGTATTTAATTATAAATTGGTCTACCAATCCAGAGAGAAAAATAATATCTTGCATTGAGTATATTTGAGTCTACATTGGTCTAATTATTTTATATGTATCATTATGTGGTTTTATCTTCTCAAAATATTTTCAAGGAGATACTTCAAAACCTAATCCTCTAACATGTTTTTATTATAAATACTGCTTCAAAGTTATTTAAAGTCATTATTCTTATGGTACATTAATTTCTTGATTCTTATGTATACACACTATAAAAAATATAAACATATTTATTTTATTTAATATTTTTATAAATCATAAAAAACTAAAATTATGTCATTCTTAAAAATTCTTCCCATACTACTTTTTTGTTTTCATCAACTAGTATAAAATTTTTATTTACACAAGACTCCTTCCATAAGACATGATTTGGAAGAGAAGTGGCTTCATATTTTGATTCATCAATAAACATATAAAAAAAGAAACAAATGTTGTTTCATATCATATAATTGAAATTTTATTATTGATTGAAAATACATAAAAATTATTTCATTAATTAATTGTATCCCATTCTTCCTTTTTGATAGGGGTATGCTAGTTTTGATGCATCTTCATTATTTTCATCACTCTTTTTTGGTTCCATAAATTGTAAATTTTGAATCATGTTGGATAATAGAAATAGCCTCAAATAATATATTATTGATCAAAATTCACATAAAATAATTTATCATTGAAATTATTTTAAAAATTATTCCATGTTTCCTACTATATAATGTGTTCATAACAAATTGGATGGTGGGGCTTTATTTTCCCCTTAGCATCCATAACATGTAACTTTTTCAGAAGAGTTTGGAATCCTATATGGGATTTTCCAACATCCATTACGACATATATCATATGAAAATATTATATAATATATTATTTCTACAAATAATAATGAAAAAAAAATCAACAATTCATAATATAATTATTTATTTAAATATAGAAATTATATTTTAAAATCACTGTTATATATTTCCAAAGGATTTCATTGATTGTAGGTTAGATTCGGTGTCATGAGTAAATATCAATAGACACATTCATCATCATTGTGACCTAAGATAACAAAAGAATGTTTATTTTTTGGGGTCAATAGGTTGGCCACATTGATTCCAACCGACCTCAAATTTTATACCCTGAATTATTTCCTTATGATTTTTTTTCAAAATTACCATGATACATCATTGTTGTTATTTTTCATTATTTTCATCAACATGTTTTTGATACCCAAATAATTATATAGTTTCATAATAAATATTATATTCTTTCTCTATATTTGAAATATAATCATGATTAGTATCCACTGTCTTCACAAGTAGTCAAACATTTAATTTGACTTCAATTACAACAATTCAATACACTCAATGAATAAAAGTAAAAAATAGCATGACTCTTTCATGAAATCTTAAATAAGGATATAATACATCAATACTTTAATAGAAATCTTACAAAATCACCAAAATATCTCTTGTTAAATTCTCACCCAACAATGCCCCAATAGTCACCAACAGCAGGGTGACCGGGTGACATGAACACTCTTATGATGATTTCTCAACCGAAGGAGCCTACATCAAGGACTATTACACCACTAAAGATTAATACATAATCCTTTCATTTTCATAAATAGATATACATGGCCCTACTACTACCATAATCAACCACCCACAAGTATCCAATGAAGTAGTTAAGGTTTTTCGGGAGCCAGTAATAGGTAAGGATATTTCTGGGGGGGGGGGACCTCCCTAAGTGGCCATTAGAGATGCATTGGATGATACGAGTCTTTCGTTCCATCCAATAGGGAGGCGTCAACCCACCTCCTACATGATCAAAACCCACATATTGAGAACTATTAATGATAGGGAAAAAAGATTTCGGATGTATTTTTTGGAATTATATGGGATTATGGTTTTATTAGTTGGGGAAATGGGAGGGGACATCTCAACTTCATTTGTTAGCGGATGAAAAGGGGTTGAGCTATAGATAATTGTTACTCAATCTGTTTACATTAAATAATAATAATTTATATATATATATAATTAAATATTCTAAGTAATAAATAAATTATTTAAATATATATATATATAGTTATAATTATATATTTACAAAAAAATTAAATATTTGTGTGTATATATGTATATTTATAAATGTAGTTCAGGTTTGGATTAGAGTTAAAACAACCTTGTAATACAACATGTTGTTGGATGATCAAAACCAATTAGGTTCATGTAGTGTAGTAGCTCTATAACATCACTGTAGTAGTCTGTAGCAGTGGCTGAAATGTAGCACTGGCGGAATTGTAGCGGTGGTGGGTATTGTAGCAAGAACTATAGTGGCAATAATACTGTATCATCCTAGGTACTGTAATAAGAATATTCACCAGTGGGTCAAAAATATTGGCCTTCAGAGCCATGTAATGCGCTTTCGTGCCAACTAGGCCTATGAGCCAAGTGTCGAATAAATAAGGGTTTTATGGGTGAGATATTCCCTTGGGGGGATATGACTTGTCTTTCTAGTCTATGTGTGTGTGTGTGTGTGTGTGTGTTTAATGTAATTGTAGACCCATGAACCTAATATAGAGAGATATATATGTATTTATAAACATATATATAACTACATATAAGTTTATTTTTGTAAACATATAAATATATATAATTATATAATTATATATATATATATAATTTTAATTTAAAATTATTACCTCATTGTTAAACTTGATGGCTTCATGAAAGATTATTAAAATACAAAACATGTGTGAACTTAAAACATATTTTATCATATTGATGTGTTACCTCTATCCCCTATTGAAGATATGTCTTTATTTCACTAATAAAAAGGGGGTGTTTCCCCTACCTTTATATATATGTATAAAATAATATAATTTTTTATATAAATATTTATTAATTATAAATATATTAGACATGCATATTATTATATTAATATATGGAAATATTTAATTATATCAATTTATAATTATATTTAAAAATATATATTTAAAATTCTTCAAACATATTTAGAATTTTATAAATAAATATATAACATTATTTTAAATATTAAAATGATTTAAAATTTATTTACAATTATATTTTAACAATTATTAATTAAAAATATATTTATATTTATATAATCATAAATATTTATTGAAAAGTATATTTTATAAATATATAATTATAAATATATTTATTATATTTATATTAATTAAAATAAATTTATATTTTGAAGTATATATTGATAATTATCTGTAAAAATACATATTTCGAAATATTTAAATGTATTTATACTTATATAAATAAAAATACATTTTCATATAAAATAAATAAATATACTTTAAATTTATTTGTGAATATTAATTAATAAGGGATTAATTATAAATATTCTTATATTTATATATAGATAAATATTTATTTATCAATAAATATAAAATATATTTAGAAATATAATAATTTTTTAATAATAAAATTATTATTTTTAATTATATTTTCATTATTGCTATTTTACATAAGACTTATTTTTATATTTATTAGTAACTACTTTTTTAGTATTATTTAGATTATTATTTATATTTATTAACATAATTATTGAAAATATTTTTTCATATAATTAATATTTATGAACAGGATAATTAATAAAATTCAATAATAATAAATTCAGTAATAATATTTATTTAAATCTTCTACAACATAAATTGTAATTTATAGTAATATTTGAAATAAAAAATCAATGGGTAGATAAACAATAATCTTTAAAAAATAATTTATATTAATATAAATAAATAGTAATTGTAAAAAAATTATCAAATAAAAATTTTAAATAGAAAAAAATATTCGTAACTCAAATAATAAATAAATAAATTTTAAATATAGATGTTTTTACATAGTTATAATAATTTTTATTAGTAATTTTACATTTTATTAGTTACTAATTTTAACTAATAATTAATAAAAATTAATATTTCTTAGTAATGGGTAACGATAATTAATGGAAAAGAATATGTAATAACATATTATAATTAATATTTATTATTAATATGTAAATAATTATTGAAATTTAATAAATAGTTAATTTTAATTATTTATTAATTAATAATAGTAAGTAATAATAAATAATTATTATTTTTCAATAAACATGTATATGTATATTGAAAAAATAATAAGTTATAAAAAAATTTCAAACACTAGTATGTAATGATAATTAATATATAATTAGTTTTTGTTATCCATTACTGAAGATTAATAAAAATTAATCTGTGGTGGGAATAGTAAAAACACTATAGCAGTACTTTAGCCGTATTATAGCAGAGATGGGACTATAGCACTGGATACACTTTAGTAGTGGAGGGATATATAACAAGAACTATAGTGGGGGTATCACTATAGTTTCCCGAGTACTATATAAGTACTATTCATTTGGGGGCCTTTGGGGAAAAAATATCGGCCTTTACGGCCGTGTAATAGAATTTAATTTCCACTGAGAAAATGTACAATTTAATTGGTCTTATATACCCAAAAAATGATTATTTATTTCAATAAAAAACTAGGTTTAGATCCAACTAAAAAAACCTCAATTAATCATAAACAATAATAAAAAAATTGGTTACTTGACAATAATGGAAAATAGTTGAAAGTAAATAATAACATCTTGTTTATTTAATAATTTTGTTAAACTTATAATCAAGTTAACACATATAAATATAAATATAATATTAATTAATATAGATATAAGATAAATATATTGTCAAATAAGAAAAATATAACTTAAGTATAAGTTATTTTTTATGTTATTAATTATTTTGTCAATTAGATTAAGAAAACACATATGAGGTTATGTTTTAATTATTTTTAGATGTCACATAAATTGATGGATTCACTTAATTTATTCATGATGCAATGCTACATGTGTTAATGAATCTAGAACATTTAAAAAACATGACATAAATATAGCATTATTAATTGAAAAATTTATTTTATTTAGATATATTTGAACTATTAAATATGAATAAATATTTTAAAAAATTAATTTTCTAAATAGATACAATTTTATAAAAATTTTAATTTTAATTTTCTATGGATGTGAATTCTCTTTAAATTTAGTTATGACATTAAATTAGTTGAATAGTAGTTCTAAAACTATTTTATCATTAAATTTAATTTATTATATTCATAAAATATCAATTAATTATACTCATGGAGGGAATATAAGATTAGTTAGTGTAATTAATTTTTATCAGTGTCTCAAATGGGGGTCATCACATAGTTGAGAGTGTTAGTGGGATTCCAATATTGATCTTCCCAACCTCGTCAATGTGGATGATTCTTCTGACCTATATTGAGATCTTCTTCGTGTATTGTAACCTTGAATCTTTTCTAATTTTTGTGAGATTTATCTAGAGGTGGTTCATCTTTTACACCTATAAATTTTAGGTCTGATAATGGAAAAATATATCTATTTATCACAACAAAATTAGAATCCCCACCATCCCATTATAAATCCCCAATATATGTGATGTGTCAGTCATAAAAGTTGATGGAATTGAAATATGACAGGTTCTATGATTATCTACACCAAGAGAACATCATGGATATGTTGACAGAAGATGTGGATCTCAAGCCTGCTGGTATATATCAACCACAAGATGATCACATAGGATTTATTTACTTCATTATTTTGTTGAACATGTGAGGCCAAACCTGTGATTCAACATTGTATATGTTATCATCATCATGGATCATTAACATTTGTGTCTACTTTAAGTGGTTTTTGAGTAGGGACAACATCTCTATAGTGGATGATTTAAAATACTATCATGTACAACACCAAGTGAAAGATAGATGTCATGTGTTATAGTGTGGTATTCTTCTTGAATGAATATTGTTTCTTCCTCATGCTTTTATATCTTGATAATAATATATAGTCATGTATGCTATAAAAACATTAACAATCCTCAAACAAAAATTATAAAACAAACAAAGAAAATTATTATTGTTGTGTTGTGAAAACATGGATCCCCATACCATGTCACATAAGTTATCCTATATAATTTATCGTATTCCATGGTGAATAGTCAAACTATTATTTCATATAGATTCACATTTTAGGTACACCGTTAATATGAAACATCATAGGTCAGTCCAATATATCAATTTACTACGCATGAAATCACTTTCTGTTGACATCATTCACCCATTTAAATTTCATATAATGATGCATTGGTAATTGTATTGAGGTATTTTGGATACATTAAACACATACAAATTGATGCATAACTATATTGGTTTTTTTTCACTCAATAACATATAATTTTTTAGAGGTAATTTAACGCTGACATTGTTGATCCCAGTTGTATAGTATGCGTGAATATAGTCAAAGAGACACCAATAAATCTGAAATTATATCAAAAATGATATACATGAGTCTTTAGAATATTTCATTAATTATTTTTAGAAAACTATAATATTTTTAAATATATTACCCAACATAAGTATGTTTTTACTTACATAAGTAAGTATAATATGATCCAATATAAGATGATATGGAAAAAAAATTATGTCTCAGTACCAAGACATGATGTCGTGTCTGACTCCACTTGTAACATAAAATATGGAATGGCATAAATTGTATGTGATTCACAATAATATAAGTCACATTTTCATAAAAAATGTAACATCCATTTTAATTCATCATAATAATTTATAATACTTTATGAAATATTTTTATATCCAAGTGATTATGTGACATGAGACTCTGAGGCCAGATGTTCATCATGGTTGATATAAAAAAAATACTAAATATATTATATCACATTCACATAGTTTCCAAATGTAATCAAATAACTACAAAATAATGTGTTGGAAGTGAAATCTGATACCATCATAGAATAAAATATATATTTTTTACCCTAAGAAAGATATAATATATATTTTCATTTGGTGTTTGGTTTTAGTGTTGTCATGGGAAAAATATTAAATGTTAAATTTATTAATAATTTAATCAATTATTTGTTTATCTCCCATAACATAGAATCCACTATATAATCTGAATTATATTAAAATCATTTGGATAAACACATAAATTGGAGGATTGATTGGTGAGTGTGAGGGAGAATTAATCAATGTTAGGATCATGGATCAATTATCATAGTAATATAACAATAGACAACAATTGTGGAATTTTTGGATATATCCAACGATAGAAGTACATAATAATTCTTTAACAGTGAGAGATCCCAAATATAGGTAGTGGTTTTTATATTTATTTATCCTAGTTTGTTTATCCTATGATGAACATGAATTAATTCTTATGACATTTTGATTCATAATATGATCAAGTTGTGTGGTAATGTATTTATCTTCCTAGGAATAATAATTTAATATTACATTTTTTATTTTCTAATTTTTCATCAATGGATGACAACAAATCAATGACAGCCTAAAAATGGATGATTTTTCAATATTTATGTATATTTTTTCACTCCGCATGATACATGTGTTAATAATCTGTGTTTGGTATGGTTTGTTGTTCTAAAAATACCAGGTGAGATATCATTATGAAATAATTTATTGGTTCAATGAATTATCATCATGATTTTGTGATAGGGATCAACATCATTTTTTAGTTCATGAGCATAAGGGATCTCTCCTATTTTAATTTATAGATCCTTGTATTCAGATTGGAATGAAGAAAATGCATAATGTGATGGATATTTTCTACCTAGTGGAGGATCTGGTTGAAAACCATCACCAGCAATGATAAACTCCATAAACCCCAGATCCACTTTTTTGGGGTTTGGTTGGTATCTGATCGATGGAGGATGTAATGGTTATAAATTCATGAGGGTTTATGGGATTCTGTAAACATCCTAAGTATATGATGTGTATTCTACATAACAAATTCCATATACCCTCTATGATTATTGAATTTACATGAATATATAAGTATCAAACATCATGTGACATAATAAATACGTATTGTGAGGTAGTTTTGCAGGCATAGTGTGTATCCTAGAGGGTACAAGGGCATATATATGGCCAAGCACATAGGATCAACCATACTGCAAAAGAAACATGGGGTACGTTGAAATAGTAAGGAAAATGGGCATATGCAGAGTACATGGGAACATCCTGATACTAAAACATGGACAAATTTATAGGTATGGCCACACGATATATGTAAGGAATAATGTATAGATGAATGTCCATATATACATTTAAAAAATATGGATATATTTTGAGTGCCAACTTGACCTCTACACACCATACATTCTAAAAGGAAATTTCATGTATATGGAAGAATACATGTTGTGTGAATCAATGAGAAATGAGAGGACCTGGAGAATAACAGACATACCATGTACACCCAATACACACTATATACCTTCTCTAGTATTGTGTGATGCCTCATACCACTTTAGTGTCGATTAGTACCGTCTTAGTGTGGTCCCTTGGGTCATCCTAGTTAGGGTATGTTGTGGAATTACATCCTCAACATAGGATTATGATCCCCATTATGGGTTGTTCATGGATATAGTTGTGATGAATCTATTTGTGAGAACCGGAGTGGAATCCTCTATCATATCATTTTCTCATGGTTTGTTTTGGGAAATCATCGGGACCATCATATGTGATCATAAAATATCCAAAATATCTGATTATTTAAAAATGGGTTTGTGGTATCCCTTATGAGCAATTTGATGGATCCCATATCTGTTTTTCGATATATTATGATTTCTATTGAGTATTGCTTCTTTTGGGAGACCAAATGAGCATTACTCTTGGATGAACATCATCAATGGAACATGGATTGTGCAGTATATTCTCTCAGATGAGCATTTCCTTGAAGCCTCTAAAATAATCTAATGACCAGAAGAATCACAACAGGAATAGCAACCTACTCCAATGAATCTATACCTATAGTTTAGAAGAAACGTGGGTACAAAAAGTCCCTGCCCAGAACTATACCAATGTTTTTTAACAAAAAATTGGCATATGTTGGTCTATACCAATGGTTTTCGAAAACCATTGGCTTAGGCTTAAAATTAATTCAAGACCACATGGGATCCTACTCCCCTCCTACCCAGTTGATCCCCAATTCTCCCATTAATCCACGTGTCCACCTCCCTTTAGGGGACCTCATCCGGCCTCCTTCCCCCTTCTGTGGATTTGGCCACCATTCTTCCTCTAGTGACATCAGTCATCCCTACTGTCTTGCGATTTTTTCTTCCCCACTTTACATTTCATGTGATTCCAGCCACAACACTCTTTTTTTAGAAATTTTTTGTTTCAAATTTTTATTATTAGCATTTATTATTCCTAGTTATTTATTCCATATAGTTTTTAATATATTTAAAGTGTTTTACTTATGTCAACATGGTTTGGAAGTTTTATTTAAATAAATTTTCTGTTTCATTATTTTATATTGATTTTTTATCTTGTGGAAAATGGTTGGAATATTGTTATTGAAATGGTATCTTGATGTTAAAAGGGTTTTAATAACCTCCCAATGTTGGATAAATTTCTTGTGGTTTGTTTTTTAATTGAAACACACATGTTTTTAGTATTACTAGAAAAATGAGTCTTCCTATGTGGGTAAATTTTTTCTGTTAAAATATGAATTTCATGTTTTATGGTATTTTTTATTGAAAATATGAACAGAGTTATCCAATGAATTGTGTTTTCAACATTTTTTATGAATATATTTCATATTGAAATTTTGTTTTCATGTAATTTTGTATTTTTAATAGATTAATCCCTTGAATTATGAAAATAATAGTCTAATAGGACAATTGGCCATTCATCCAATAGGCTATTAGGCATAATAATACAATTTTTCGTTATTCTATTAGGAATAATGTCCAATTATCCTATAGTACTAATGGATAATTGGTCTACTGAAATAATATCCTATAATCATAATGGTCAATATTCATAATGGAAAATTGGTTTATAGGCATAATGGAATAATGCCCAATGGTCCTATAGGCCAAATTACCAATTGGCCTATAGGACGATCGGAAAATTAGCCTTTCTTCCTAATGGACAATTGGACTATTAATCCTAGAGGTCAAATGAACATTATTCTGAATAGGAAAATTTTCCATTTGACCTATAGGGAAATTTTACATTAGGACTATAGGCTAATTATCCATTAGGAATATAGGATAATTTTCCATTAGGAAAATTCAACACAAGGACATTTAGGCCTATTGGACAATTAGTCATTAGGCCTATAGGCCAATTGTCCACTCGGCCTATAGGTCATTTTGACATTATGCCATTAGGCCTATAGGACAATTTTCAATTAGGGATATAATTTATTTATACATTATTCTATTAGATATATATGCCAATTTCCCATTATGACTATATACCAATTTGTCATTATGCCTATACTCCAAATGGAAAAATGTTCAACTAGCCTATAGACCTAATTTCCAATTGACCTGTGGGTCTAATGACCAATTGTCCTATTAAAAATAATGAATAATTTTACTTTATCTCTATAGTCCAATTGATATATTTATGTTATAGATGATTCATTTATAGATTTTTCTATTATGTCTAATAGGAAAATGTTCTATGTATTAACACACTTTTGATGTGTTTTCATTTTATTTCATAAAACATTATGAAAAATGATTATTTTTTCATTTCAGTCATGTTTGATGAACCTATTGATCTTCATGGGGATATGTTTGGATAGTGACCTTGTTGGCACAAAAATTTGGAATGAAGAAAAGTCCCCAAGACGGCCCATGGACTACCTCGTGAAGCCCTTTCGCGGAGTCCTCCTAGCACCGCAGTCGCCGCGAAGCAAAGAAAGAGGGAGGATCTGTGAAAGCATTTGAAATTTGGGAGCCCACCATGAAGCACCTAAGGCGGGATGCTCCGCGAACGCATTTGACGTTCGTGAGCCCGCCATGAAGCGAAGGAGGCGGGATGCTCCGCGAACCCATTTGACGTTCACGAGCGCACCGCGAAGCCACAAACCACTTTTCTGGACACTTGAGCCCTCCTCCGCAGTGTATCTTGAATATAAATACAAGGTTTCCCATGAGCTTCGGGAAAGGACAATCCGACCATTCATATTCTCATCTCTTGAATCGTGAAGAACTCTTCCACTCGGAGAACCATAAGCTACGCTAGGTACTTTTACTTCGCAAAGTGCCTCACCATTGTCTCGTTCTGATCCCCTCTATCGAGAATGATGCCTTTCGCGAAGCCTAACAGCTTTTGTGAAGGAAGGGGATCCACAAGGGGACCCAGGCCATTGTGGAGCGTTTATTTTTCGTGAAGCACCCTTCATGTACACTTGATCCATTTTCTAATGCAGGATCATTGTACTTCCCAAAGCACATTGCTTCCCGACACCTTGCACAGCGATGCACCTTTGCTCCGCGGGTCTGTACTTCGCGAATTCCCTTCCACATCGTGAATCACCTCCCATTTTCACCTCTGCCCCATGATAATTATAAGGAAACCCACTTTGCGAAGCACACCCCTTCAAAAGTTCCCTCTGCTATGCAGAGCAACACAGCTCCACAATTCCACGTCCAATGGACCCCTATGCTTGGAAAATCCATTTCCTGTGCGACCCTCCAAGTTTGCACGATGTGATTTCAAAGTCCCCCGGACAATACCTCATTTAGCGTTGGTGTGCCTAATTATTTTTTTCACAGGTACGCTAATGGCTATTGCTTCTTCACATTGCCATGCTAATGTGAACCCCTCGTTGGTTTTCTCTGTGACACCCCCACACTATAGTTTTTCCAATTCCTTCCCTCCCACAAGGAGAAGATGGTACCAATTATGTAAGTCCTATGGGTGTGGAGAAATCCCACCTCTTCTGAGCTGAAAATGGTTAAACTTCCAACAACCCTCATCCTCAACACATGACGTTAAACTATGACATCATCCTATGACTCTCACATGGGGTGACCTCACCTTGGAAATTATCCATGCCCCATGGTATTAACAGGGGATGATATCCTCCTTTTGGGAGTGGCATTTTTCCATGGGGGAAAGAGAATCCATCTTGGTGTAAGCCCCCAGCTTTCCATGGAGGAGGTAGCACACCTACTCTTTCTCACTTCCTTGGTGCCAAGGCCAGCAGAGGGCGTGATAGGGAACGAAGCTCCTCCTCAATTCCTCGTTCCCATGTCCCTCTCCAACTTCTCTTTGTTGTCCATGGTCCGCCTCAGAGGGTAATCCTCACTCCTCTTCACTTCCCACAGACACACCTTTCGCGATGTGGTCGTCAGGCCTTTGCTGCCTCTTGTTTCTCACAACGATTATGACTCACGTGGGCATAGAGTAAGCCTAGACCATGACAACATTGTTGTCCTACATGAAGTTAAACTATACATCATCTTCCCAAGGTATGTGGTTTTGATCCATGTCAAGGCATGGTATGTAGGAAGCCTCCATGAAGATCAATCCCATCACCCCCGTCTCGCATGACGTTAAACTGCATTCCAGTCCAGCAGTAAACCATTCTGACGCTATCATGAACTACGTGGTCTTTGATCCATGTCAAGGCATGGTACGTAGGAAGCCTCCATGAGGTTCAAGCCCAAAACATGGTCATTCAGACCTTCTTCACGTTGGTTCACCCCAATCCCACATGACGTTAAACTTTATCCCTCATCTTGAACTACGAGGTCTTTGGTCCATGTCAAGGCATGCAACGTAGCAAGGCTCCCTGAGGTTCAATCCCACCATCCACCTAGACATAAGTCCTCCTTCACGTCAGTTCCCTGATTCCTCATTCTGAACTATGGGGACTTTGATCCATGTCAAGGCATGGTACGTAGGAAGCCTCCATGAGGTTCAGGCCCATCACCCATCAGACCCCCGGTCCATCATCATGTCGGTTCGCCGACACACTATTCCGAACTATGTGGAATTTGATCCATGTCAAGGCATGGTAAGCAGGAAGCCTCCACGAGGTTCAATCCCATCACCCATCGGACCCACAATCCATCTTCACATCGGTTTTCCGACACACCCCATCTCATACTACGGGGACTTTGATCCATGTAAAGGAATGGTATGTTGGAAGCCTCCACGAGGTTTAAGCCCATCACCCATCGAACCCCCTGTCTATCTTCACCTCGGTTCACTAATACCCATCGCTTGAACTACATGGTCTTTGATCCATGTCATGGCATGGTACGTAGGAAGCCCCCCTGAGGATCAAGCCCAGCACCTGGTCATTCCAACCTCCTTTAAATGGGTTCACATACACCTTGGGTAGCCTAGAGTGTAATCCCAACACAATCTAAACTACATGGTCTTTGATCCATGTCAAGGAATGGTACATTGTAAACCTCCATAATTTTCAAGCCCACCACATGGTCGTTCGACCTCATTCACGTCGGTTCACCAACACATTGGGAAACCTAGATTTTAAGCCCCACACCGTCTGAACTACGTGGTCATTAATCCATATCAAGGAATGGTACATAAGATGCCTCCACGAGGTTCAAGCCCATCACCCCCATCCTGCATGATTTTAAACTGCATTCCGATCTAGTGGTATGATGTTTGGACACCATCATGAACTATGTGGTCTTTGATCCATGTTAAGGCATGGTATGTAGGAAGCCTCCATGGGGTTCAATCCCACCACTTGGTCATTCCCACATCCTTCACGTCGGTTCACCCCCATCCCGCATGATGTTAAACTGTATCCCCCATCCTGAACTATGTGGTCATTGATCCATGTCAAGGAATGGTACGTAGGATGTCTCCCTTAGGTTCAAGCCCGCAATCCACCTGGACCAAGTACCTCCTTCACGTCGGTTCCCTAATGCCTCCTTCTGAACTACGAGGACATTGATCCATGTCCAGGCATGGTACGTAGGAAGTATCCACGAGGTTTAAGCCCATGACCCGTCAGACCCCCATACCATCTTCACGTCGGTTCGCCGACACACCCATCCTGAACTTTGGGGAATTTGATCCATGTCTAGGCATGGTACGTAGGATGCCTCCATGAGGTTCAAGCCCATCACCCATCGGACCCCCGATCCATCTTCACGTTAGTTCTCTGATACCCATCTTCGGAACTACGTGGTCATCGATCCTTCTCAAGGAATGGTATGTAGGAAGCCTCCCTAAGGAACAAGCCCACCACCTTGTCGTTGCGACCTCCTTCATGTTTATTCACCAACACCTTGGGCAGCCTAGAGTGTAATCCCTATACCATCTGAAATACATGGTCCTTGATCCATATGAAGGCATGGTACATAGGAAACCTCCATAAGGTTCATGCCAACCACCCGGTCATTTCGACCACCATCACAACGGTTCACTAACACCTTGGGTAGCCTAGACTGTAAGCCCCACACCATCTGAACTGCATGGTCTTTGATCCATGTCATGGAATGTTACGTAGTAAATCTCTATAAGGTTCAAGACCATCACTCGGTCATTCCGACCATGTCAGTTTACCAACACCTCAGGCTACTTAGAGCGTAATCCCCAAATTCCCCCCTTCCTGCATGATGTTAAACTGTATTCCCCAATACCTGAACTACGCGGACATTGATCCTTGTCATGGCATGGTACGTAGGAAGTCTCTTTGAGGCTCATTCCCAAACCCGTCATCCATCCTGACTCTTAACAAACCGCCACATCCCAGTGAAGTCATGCCACTTCACCCCCCTCTACAGCATTCAGGGATCCACCCACATGTTGGCCCTAATATCGGGGTTCCATCCATGGGGGTTCCTCAATTTGATCCACACTAATCAATGTTCTAATCAGTATGATCTATCCCTGCTGGACGTTAAACTCGTGGAATACCCTGTGTTAAAGATGGTATGTTGAGGAAATCCTCCGAGACAACCCTATGGAATATGATTCCACACATTCAATGTGGGATGCCTTAGGCTTCCGCACCCTTGAGTATCCCTATAATAATGGAAATAATAAAGATAGAATAATCCCAACCGTCCAGACACTCTAGTGATGCCCAGCATGACTACTACCCTAACCGAAGGTTGCTGACCTGGAAGGACCCCTTGGAATGTCCTAACAGAAGCTACGTAATTAACTGGTGTCCATGAAAATATGGCATTGGGAAGAGTTTCACAAAAAACTTATTAAATCTATGTGGGAGACCTGGACTACATGACGAGTTTCGAGGAGGAATCCACGGAATGCAAAACCGACATCCCATCATCCCATTTCGATCAAGGGGAAGACATCCTTGAACAAGGAGCGAATGACACCCACCTTTGGAAAGCGGGAATACAGGAAACAAAATTTTTATCCTTTCACACTCAACCTGACGGACGTGCGAACCCCTGTGAAAGTTTCGGAAATATAAATGGTGAACCCGATGTGAATATATTCTCCTTAATAAGGAGATTAGTAACTCTCGGGGCACCCATGGATTGACGTGTCACCAGATCCAGCCATCTGGCACTGAGTCCCGCATGAAAATATCAGGCCTTACATGAAAATCATGAGAAGATGGGGAATTAGAACATTGGGCATCCTATTTAATGATGTTGTCAGCATAGATCCCTCTTACCGAGCATGGAAGACAGAATGGAGATGGGGCACATGTTGTCGATTTCTTTTCCTTTATGTACTGATTAGTCCACCTCTCTACTTCTTAGGAATCAGGTTGCTGCCATGCGAACGTGATCACTGCCTGCCTTCCTACGCAGATGTATGGTAAGCACTAGCACAACCGCTCCATGTGGATCCACTACTGCCACAACGACATCTGCCTCCACAACTGTGGGGCTCCCATGCCATATCTCCCCATAGGAAGTCTTCCAACGAAGGGTGATTAACGACCATGTACGTCGTTATGAGGAGGAGGGCATAATCCCGACCTGGTTTATGGCCAGCCTGGACCTGGAGGCGTCCCGGCCCTACTCTAAATGATGCCACGGAGGGCCATTCAGGGAGCCACTCCTCTCCACCCCAATGGTCAATTGTTTTGGAAGCCTATCCCTGGAATGCTCTGACGATTCCCTACCTTACACTGTTGAGGTCGGCGATGCTCGGCCCAACCCGGACAAAGTCCCATCCCAAGGGCTCTTAGCAAGGGCCCCCACCCAGCCGCATTAGCGTTACCGCCTAGCCTTGCTGGAGGAGCAGGAAAGCTATGCACCTGTGCCACAAGCACCGGCTCGCCTGACTCGATTCCAGCGTTGGGCACGAGCTAAGGAGGCCCGCCAAGAAGCATCAATTTCGGTGGCTACTGTGGCCCGAGGGACATCTGATTCATATCATCATGTCTTTGCACACTCTGAGGAGAGGTCCTCCTACGTCCTTCCAGGATTGAGGCCGCAATTGGCCCATGGGCAGGCGGGGTCAACTCTCCTGGTCACATGCACGAGCAAGAGGTGTCATGTGACAACCCGCAATAATGAAACCATGTACGGAGGTCCTCCCCGTACCACCGCCACCGCGAGTGTGGGTCTTCCCCTCTTCAACGATCGGCATGAAGGTATGCCCCATGCCACCTCCAATCCAAATGAGGTGCCTCCCCACGGTATGGTCTCTCTCCAACGTAGGGATCCTACCTACGTCCTCTCCGCATCAGGTGAATGTCCTCCTCGCCTCGGCAACCAGAGGAGTGAAGGCCATCCTCACTCCACCCGCATCTAGCATGGAAGTCCTCCCCAAGCTCCTTCCAGTTCTAGAGGGGGTCTCCCAAACTCAGGTGATATTTTTGGAGGTCCACCCCATGTCCTCTCCGACATTTTTCCCGATGCTCCTCGCACCCCGGCTGTCTCAAGTGGAAGTACTCTCTGCACTCGCACCAGCACAGTCGAAGGAACACATGTCAAAAATCATCCATGTCTCGAGGAGCCACCCAGGGAAAGGAAGGCGGGTCGTCGCCACCACAAGAAGAATCATGGGACGGCCTGGACTAAGGTCAAACCGGTCTGCTTCTCAGTCTCTGAAGTGGAGTGTGACTCAGCTCAAAACCCCTCCCTTTTCTCGTCTTAGTCAAGGGCAAGGGAAAGGACGAGGCACATCATCGTAGTACTTCCAAAATGTGAGGTCCACAAGATACCCACCTCCCTCCGTAGGTTTATCCATGAGGATGAAGATCTGGAAACCCCATAGGTTACGGTCATGTAGTCACCACCATCATCGCCGGAAGTGCTTTCTACCTCTACGAGAGATCATGTAGCGCTATTTTGGAGACCAATGGTAGGTGAGCAGCATCGTGACCCACCACCAGCAGCCCTAGCCCTCTGATCCAGGAATGGTGAACGACATCCCATCCTATCGTGATGTAATGGCCAGGTCACTACACTCCTCAAAGGACAACCCAAGAATCGACAGTCATTCATCTCGTTCGCCATATTTTCCACCGGCCAACCTGATGTACCAGCGGTCTACCTGAGTATCTCTTCCAGTTCCACAACCACCCCTATTGGAGAGTGGGGAAATCGAGGGCCAGACCCTGAAATTGTGCCGAGGAGCTTCTGGAGCATCCTTGTAGTGGACCGCTTCCCATAGGAGTTCTGGCCCATAGTAGCGTAGGATTTATGCATACTTGAGTCCCTCACCGCATGGGAAATTCACTGTCTTCACTAAACCCTCTGGGAAATGAATTTTAGCCTCTTTCATCAGCACGTGGTATATCCAATGATACAAGCGCATTTTGAGTACATCAGCGAGTAGTGTCGTCTAGTCAATCTGGCCACACTCCCAGTGGCCTAGTGCCCTGAGTCACCTAGTGTGTTCGAATCCCTCTTGCAGCAATGAATTAAGAGTATTAAGGTGATTTGGAAAATTATTAGGTAAGAAACCCCCCACATGAATTTCTGTGGCTGGGGACAATATGTTTCCCTCTTCTTCAGCCCTATCTGATAGCAGTCTGACTCACTATGCGATATTGAGGACATGCCACTGGGAAGGGTCGCGGTCCACATGGCTGACATAGTGGACAAAGACGAAGATATGGAGTTTCTAGATAGATACTTACACCTCGAGGGTGTGAAAACACTGTTGGACCCATCGGGGAGGATTACCCAGCAGCAGAGGAACCTTCTAGGTCTCCATGCACCCACCGAGTCGTTGGTGCTCAGCTAGAATATCAGTAAGGGAAAATAGGATGTCAGAGCTGTCAAGCACTCTGACACATCTTCCTTAGTGCAGAAGATAGAGGTGGACAATGAGAAGGCTGTGATGCGCCAGCAACTTGCTGAGAAACAGAGGTTGGTCGACGAAATCCGGGTTGAATGTGTGATAGAGCGACGACCCGACTATGGAGATCCTAGACTGGGGAAATAGGGGCAGGAACAACTCCCCCCGGAGAGATGCCTTCGAGAAACCCTGATCATGCCGCTCCCGCTGACAGGGCTGAAACCGGAACTCACGGAAAGAGGACACGGTATGTCTCACCAAACCCTCCCGAACGGTGCCGCAATCCGAGGAATCCTACCCAGGTTCCCCCAGCTACCCTGTAGGCTGTCCCACCAGTCACTCCACGAGCCGCTAAACCCGTCTGTTGTGTCGAAGAGCCCAGAAACCCCCTCGTGTCCAGGGATCCCTGTCAAGATAGGGACACCCACCCGGATGATACTATGGAAGCACTCATTTCCCACCTTGAGGCACTGGAAACGCTGCAGGTGGAAATCCCACCAGATAGAAAGCCATACCTGACCTGGGTGGATGATATGTCAGCACCTCCAGGTTCTAGAATCCCACCTTATCCCCCTTTAACGGAACGAGGGACCCACAGTAGCACCTGGCCCACTTCAATTCAAGGTGTGGGACCATATTGGGGACTCCAGCATGGCAGGAGGCTGGAAGCACCTCTGTTTCATTCAGACACTGGAGGGGTCGACATTCGTCTGGTACAGCCAGCTCCCCGTCAGATATGTGACAAGCTAGGAGGACCTCCGCAGATAGTTCCTCTACCAGTTCATCTCTACAACCTATAAAATGTGCATCACAGACCTCTTCAATTGCAAATAAAGGCTTGACAAGCGAGTTGTGGACATTATCACCCAGTGGAAGGGGCTAACATACTCCCTTGACATTCCACTCACTCAGGAGAAATTATTGGCGATGTGCATAGGGAATGTCAAAACAGAACTGGTTCCTTTCTTGATCACTCAAAACTATCCCGGAGGGTTCCGATACATCCCAGATAAGGCCCAGTGCCTCGAGGAATCTCTACAACATGCTATCTAGGCACGTCTGCTTCCCCCTGTGATCCCAACAATGAGGGCTTCCAGAGCCAAAACCGCTGCAGTGGCCCAAATAGAAGCCCCGAGGTAGCTAGAATTGCTACCAGTAGCACCAAATCTGCAACCTCATAGAGGCCCGCCACCACAGGAACAGCCTCCGGCCACGCAACATCCTCCAAATCGGAAGGTGCCTCTGC
This sequence comes from Viscum album, assembly GCA_963277665.1. Lineage (NCBI taxonomy): Eukaryota > Viridiplantae > Streptophyta > Magnoliopsida > Santalales > Viscaceae > Viscum > Viscum album. The sequence continues at coordinate 48,369,109 of OY728162.1, forward strand.
ATAATACACTGCCACCGCCCAGGCAGGACAATCAGTGTCCACCTCCTCAATAGGCCCCTCCAGCTCCACATGAAGGCCATGCTCCAAGGGCTCCCTATCCGGAAAGAAAACACCAGAAATACTTGTTCAACTAGTATCAGGTCCCCGGTTACATCCGTAGTTCCCTAGAGCAGGGGATTGTATTCTTACCTGAGTGCAAAAGGCCGACAGAGGTGAACCTCACCGATCTCCCCAACTACTTCCCCTATCATCTGATTCTGGGGAACATTCTCAAGAAGTACTATGTGTTTAACGACTGGCTCCAGGACCATGTCAATAACAACATTTTAAGGTTGGGCCTGGCCCAAGAACAAGTGGCGGGTGTCATTGTGATGTCATAAGGTGGTAGCGATAGTGAAGGTGAGTGGAAGCAGGTTCCTAGCCACGAATCCCATAAGTATGATGTCTAGATGGCTCGTAAAACTGTCTCTCGTGCCCATGGAATTATTCGGGCACGCCTGAATTAGTCGGAGCCTTCAGAAGCTGTGGCCAGTGCCTCTGCGTCATCATCTCAGCCGACCACTTCCCAAATGAGCAAGCATCGACATCGCAAGAAGAAGTAATGTGTGCCGCCTATGCCATCGTCGTCCCGTACTCTCAACGACTTCATGCCCCCGAGATAGGGATCCCTCCCATAATTCACCCAATGGTGGATGATTCTTCGAGTGACAGTCAAGGGTATGCTTCAGTTAACACTGTTGAGTAGGTAAACCCCTGTATGACTCCCGATGAGGGTGAACGCCAGGCGAACCTCCCCAACTTCCCCAGATGACACCTACTTTGATGAAGACGTGGATACATGGGTCATCGAGGCACACCAGTTGGTGCCTCCAGCTGGGTCGTGCATGCCACTACGATCAGACAGCAGGCACAATGCATATCTCAGCACACACAACCACCTCATATGGTGTCGTCAGGACTGCCTCCACCACTGTTTGTGCTACTAGTCCAGGAAGAGCCACTTCGATTGTAATGCGACCAGCTTAGACCCACTACAGGTTGACCTCAGGCACCCAGAACTCATCCGACAGCTACTCTCTAGGCTTCGACTAGTGAGTGGCGGGATATTCCCAGCACCTGCCAGTCGCCAGTCCAGCCGACAGGGCCCTCCGTCCCTCCATTCGCAGAGCAGCTTCCTGTAAGTAGAAGTTCACACCTGGCACAAAAGTATGATTTTCTCAAGCACCTTGATGGCATCCCAGTGAGGATTTCCTTCTTTTAAGCCCTCTGCATATCCTCCTATATGCGTGTGACCCTTGCTAAGTCTTTAAGGTTCCCCCTCTTATTTCAGACGGACGTAGCAGCGGCGAAAGCCATTATTTCCGAGGCAGTTGGGACTACCGAATTCTAGGACACAATTTCATTATCTAGAGAGAATGAAAGATCTCCCATATAGGGGAAAATCTGCCCACTGTACATCACCGGACAATTCAACAATGTTGAGGTTCACCGCTGTCTCTTTGACACCGAATTCAGGATCAACCTTATCCCGACACGAATGCTGTGAAAACTGGGGTTATCCAAGGATGACCTGACTCCCTCTGATTTAAGGATCCAGGGATATGATAGGACAGAGCAGACCCCGTTCGTCAAGATCCGTTTGATGAACAAGTTCGATAGACTAGTTGCCAGTATTGAATTTATGGTCGTCTCTCTGGACATCGCGTACAACGCAATGATGGGCAGGCCATGCCTCCACCTGCATGCGGTGGTCCCCTCATCGTATCACCAGTGCCTCAAGTACTCCCTTAATGGTCGAGTAGTCATACTCCATGGTGATGCATCTCCTTTTGCCTCTTGTGGATCCCATTATATGTATGTTGACTATTACAAAAGTAATGATAAGTATATCTTGGAAAGTGAGGTTGAACCCGCCACGGTCACCAGTGAGCCATGGGAAGGTCTGGATGACGCCTTTGTCTTCTACATCCATTGATTGGAGGCCATGAACCCCAACATGGGGAAATTATTTGTTGTTTTAGGTATAAGAGGAAGTAATATTCCGAAGTCCAATCGACGGCGAGAAATCACATCATACTCCTACACAAACCAAGCTCAGGTGATCCTGGAACCTCATAGACCTGTACGGTAACAGGACATCCACCCCATGGGGATGGCAGTACGTCATACATGTATGTTTTTCTAGGCTGGGATTAACTGGCTCAAGATGACACACCATTATTACTTTGATATCATCAAGCATGGCCCTCTGGGATGAAGACCGGATGGGATTGGATCGACTGCCTTCATCAGCATGGTCTCAGCAGCACATGAATCCCACGATATGCTAACCACTGCCGCTCAAGCCGGAACCACCCTACCATCAGGTTCTGGTGGCTCAGAAGCAACTTACCCTACCGAAGATCCTTCCGTAAGTGGACAAGAGAATCTAGATGATGCTCCCCTGACCTTTGATGAAGGCATATCTACCACGATCGATAAATTGGTACAGGTGAACCTCGGAAGCAAGGTAGATTTGAGACCCACATTGATCTATGACACCATGTCCCTTGAGGAGAAGAAGCAGTACATGGAATTCCTTAAACAGCATAGCGACGTGTTTTCCTAGAGTTACGACTATATCCCAGGAATATATCCTCAGGTATTCTTCCACCATATCAGTCTCCCGACAAACCATCGCTGGTTCAAGCAGCCTCCCAAAAACATGAACCCTTCAAATGGTGCCATGGTCGAGGCTGAAGTTGACAAGCACATCATAGACAACTTCTTCAAGGAGGTCCAGTACCCCTAGTGGCTAGCCAACATTTTACTAGTCAGAAAGAAGAACAAACAGATCTGAGTCTATATTTACTTTTGAGATATCAACTATCACTCTCTGAAGGATGATTTTTCCCATCCAGTGACAGAATTGTTGATCGATGCTACGGTCGGGTTCCAAGCCTTCTCTTTCATGGATGGATACTCTGGATATAATCAAATCTGGATAACCCCTGAGGATGAGGATTCCACACCATTCAGGGTACCCCAAGGTACTTCCTGTTACTAGGTTATTCCCTTCGGACTGAAGAATGCAGGTTCCACCTATCAGCGGTCCATTCATCGCTTGTTCAAGACAATCCTGGGAACATTGGTGGAATGCTATGTGGATAATATTGTGGTCAAATCTCGCCTGCGCCAAGACCATCTCAAGGAACTTGCGAAAGTGTTCGGCTTCCTCTGTTCCCACAACCAGAAGGTGAACCTGTTGAAGTGTTCCTTTGAAGTCACTTTCGGGAAGTTTCTCAGCTTTCTTGTCAGGTACTGAGGCATCGAGACTGACCTGGAGAAGATAAAGGCCATCATCCAGATGGCTCCCCTTATCAATATTCACGAGCTTCGAGTTTTTCAAAGCCACATACCCTACATAATCCTATTCATTGCAAATATGGCTGGAAAGTTTAATCCATTTTCTCGGATCATGACTAAGGACACCACCTATGAATGGGACAAGGAGTGCTAGACCGCCTTTGAGGAAATAAAGAAATATTTTCTGCATCCCCTAGTCTTGGTACCACCCATCCCTGGAAAGCCACTGGTCCATTATGTGACCAACCTAGAATGGTCTCTCTGTGCCCTTGTCACCCAGAAGAATAGTGAGGGGACATAGAACACCCTCAAATACGTCAGTCCTATGCTTCTCTATATGGAGACCAGAAATTCTCCTATCGAGAAGAGCTAGCTTGGGATCGTATTTTCCGTGAAGAAGTTGTGACATTACCTGCAGCACTATGAGGTACAACTGGTCTCCCAGGAAGACCTGCTGATGTACATTCTGAATCACCTCATGTTGACCAGCCGTCTTGCATGGAGGGAGGTGATTCTATAGCAGTTCGACATCAGATTTGTTCCCGAGATGCCCATCGAGGGGCATGCATTGGCAATATTTCTATCTATCTATCCAACATATGCAGATCAATCACTGGACATGGAGTTTTTTGATAATGCAATCCTCTCAGTCGATCAAGTCATCCCCTGTTGGCAGATCCACTTCGATGGTTCCTCCCGGAGTCCCACCGGTAGTAGGCTCAATGATCCTAGTCTCAACAGCGTGGGCCTGAGTATCATCTTCATTACCCCATCACAAGCCATCTTTCCATACTCGTTCCTATTTTCAGAAGGATTCACCAATAATGAGGCAGAGTATCAGGCCCTCATTACTGGTCTCAAGCTAGCCCTTGATATGAACATGCCCCATTTACATGTGAAAGGTGATTCCAAGCTGGTCATCCAAAAAGTCAATAGTGGCTATGTTGTCAGAAAGCCAGATCTTGCCCCATTGTTGGAGCACACCCTCCATCTAATAGAATAGTTTAGTTCTTGACCAGAGGTTACCGATGTCCCTCTGTCACAGAATGGTTGATCGTATGCTTTGGAAAGCCTTGCTGCATCACTTTCAGAGCTCGAGCAGAATGATCTGATTATACATGTGGCCCACCAGAGAGTCATTTCCCTCGTCACCCAAGAAGATGATGATGTCCTATGAGTAATCCACCTTACCGCTGGATCCTCCATGCCAGGACCGCTAGGCTCCTCAGATCTAGTTATCGAATCGACTCCCATATGGAGAACCCCTTTTGTTGAGTATCTCCAAAATGGTTCCTTCCCAGCTTATCAGGCTGAGCGCGAGAGAATATGATGCCACATGTTGCAGTTTACCCTCTAGAGTGGTCTCAGTCTTGAGTAGATCCTATATAAGCGTGGTTTTTATGGTGTTCTACTTCATCGAATTCAATGAGTTGAGATTCTGCATGTCATGCAAGAGGTTCATGCCAGTTCTTGTAGTGCCCATCAGGCTAGGCTGAAGGAGTCCCATCAGTTCTGGAGACTGGGGTAGTTATGGCCCCCTATGATCCATGATTGTATTGAGTTTTCAAACAGATGTCACTCGTGCCAATTGCATGCTAATTTTCTGCATCAGAATCCAGAACCTCTCCACTCTACCAAGTACTCGTGTCCATTTGTGGCGTGGGGACTCGATGTCGTGGGGCCATATCCACCGACGAAAACTTGCTAGTTCAGGTTCTTCCTGACCACCACAGATTCTTTTCCAAGTGGTTAGAGGAAATTTTACTCAAAGAAGTCAAGGATCGTTCCATCGCTGACTTCGTGAGCTCTAATATCATCCATAGGTTTAGAGTTCCTCACGTTGTCCTCTCCGATAACGGCACCAACTTCCGAGCGGTCAAGCTGAAAAAATTGTATGAAAAGTATAATATCTGCTCGAACCATACCTCCCACTATCACACGTAAGAAAATGGACAGATCGAGGCATTCAAAAAACCCTCTCTAACATTTTGTAGAAAATGGTTGGTCAGAACAAGAAGAGTTGTCCAGACAAGCTCCCCAACGCCCTATCGGCCTATCATACAATGACTCGCAATTCCACCCAGGTGACCACATATTCGCTGGTGTACGGAGCTGAGGTCGTACGACCCATCGAGATCTTGTTGCATTCTTTACGCATTGTATTCTATGACTAGCATGCACCATATAAGGTTTCCGAAATCCATCTAACTGAATTGGATGCACTTGACGAGAAGATGCTCCATGCCCTGCACAATCTGGAAAGGCATCATAATAAGATGGATCATGCCATCAATAAAAAGGTTTGCCTCTGCTCCTTTGCGCAAGGCGACCTGGTATTGGCTCTCCGAGCACCATTGATCCCTGGTAGGAAATCACCCAAGTTGAAGCCCATGTGGGAAGGACCTTACATAGTCCACAGTGTTTACCCCAATTGAGAATACTCATTGCTGACCATGGATGTGGAGCGTATAACTCCTCCAACCAATGCCATGTACCTCAAGAAATACATTGCCTAAGCCAACTGGTCTGACACAACCTCAAAATAACTGGTCTGACACGACATTAAACTGGCTGGTCTGACATGACCTTAAACTGGTTGGTCCTGTATGACCCTAAACTGTATGATAGTCCCGCATGACCCTAAAATGCACGATGGTTCCGTATGACCCTAATGTGCACGATGGTCCCACATGACTCTAAAATGCACGACGGTACCACATGACTTTAAACATCGCATTGTCCTACATGATGTTAAACCACATTTTGAGAACTACGTATGGCTTGATTCACATCCTGATGTGATACATAGGAACGCTCATATGATTCGTTTTGAGCCCATCCCAAAACTATTCTCTTTGAATATCCCCCTTGGGTATAACTTCCACTGAGGATCATTGAATGATATGGAGTAATCATCCTTAACCCCACTCATACAAGGATTATAATGGTCGCACCATATTCCCACTCCCGTTCTTCTATCCTCCCTCATCTTCACCAAACGACGTTAAACTGTACGACCTTCAAGAACTACGTATGGATTGATTCCCATCCTCATGGGATGTGTAGTAATGCCCAGACATTTTGACTATTGGCCCATCCAAAATTCCATAATCTTCCCCACATGTGAAGAAATATGGTGGGGTGCATAATTTAGCCCCAATTCACGTCGATCTCGCCTAAATTCGGCCGTGCGTCCCGTTCCCTGGAGTCATTCGCCTCATGAATAGATGGGTACATCCAAGCTTCACCCCCTCCTTGACTAGGATTCCATCAACTTCTCCATCCAGAAGGACCCTGAGTGGTGTGGATGCTAGGCCTAAGGGCTCTCCTACCATTACGGGGCAACACTCTTAAGGGTGTCGAGCGACAAATTGATATGAATACCGTGTTGCGAATATGGTCAGCGGTCGATGCTTTTTTGCTCCAATTTCAGGTAACTATACGGACGATGTGTTTCAAACATGGTCAACAACCACCATGGATCATTAAGACCACACCTTGATGTCCCAAATATCAAGTGTGGTGGTTCATCCTGCCCCATTGTATCTCTAATTGGTGAACTCCCTAAACGATGCGCAGCCTCAGGACCCATGGCCTTCTCAGGCCCTTGGACTAGGTTCATTCATGGGAGTATGTGGTGTGATGTGGGATTACATCCTCAATCACTTTAGTTTATTCATCGTCTGGTACACCACCCTTGTTTGGGGGTATCCTACTCCCCTCCTCATCCTGCATGACGTTAAACTGAATTTTGAGAACTATGTATGGCTTGATTCCCATTCATATGGGATACGTAGGACCACCCAAATGCCTAGGATTCTGATCTAGCCCCTTATCCCTGAGATCTCCATTTCACTCAAGCCCCATGGCCTACCCTCTCCCTTCTGAGCACTCTCGTCAACCCTCTTTGGCGGTTCACCCATGTGCCTATGGGTACTCCAGTTTAGTAAATGGAATGTTGGACTCTACTCTGACATGATTCTACCAAATTTTTAGGATTTTAGTTCCCCTTCATTAGGGCTTCCATCACCATTCACACTCAAAGGGACCCTCGAGTGGCATGGATGATAGGCCTAAGCAGTCTCCTACCATTATAGGCCAACGCCCCTGAGGGTCACAGATAACAAACTGATACTAATCTCAGGTTGTGAATGTGGTTAGTGGTCGAGGCTCATTTGTTGTCTCACTTCAGGTTAACGCGATATGGGTATTGTATTTTGAACATGGTCAAAAGTTATCCTCCATCTCCATTCCAACCCCATTATGCCCAAAATTTCAGTTACATGATTCACATCTTTCTCCGCCTCATCATGTCCAAGTAGAACTCTGACACTCTTGGTATTGTACCTTAGTTCTCATCTACGCGTTGGGAGCACCAAATCCATCATTCAGGGTTCCACACTAATTTCCCTTTGGCGTGCATCCCAAATATTTCAAAAGACTTTCACCTCCTTTGTTTCCCACACCGAGTTTAACTCACCTAGTCATAGGGATCAGGTTGGGGTCTGCACTCACTTGGAGGGTTTTTTCTCCTCTATGGTCTGAGTTATAAGACCATAAATTAAGTTCTAGATCAGAACTATGTGAGGCATGATTCCCATCTTCATGGGATACGTAGGACCACCTGAATGTCTAGACTTCAGGTCTAGCCCCATCTCTTAGAGATCCCCCGATCTCCCAGTCACCTTGGCCCCATGACCTGTCCCTCTCCACGAGGGATATATATAGGTGTGGTATAGGGCTACGCCCTCCTTCACATTGTGTTTTTGGCACCATTGCCCCTTCTCCCCAGAATCTTCCACTTCATGGTCGCCCTATAGTTGAGTCCCTCGACCCCTTGCAATGGTTCGCCCATGTGTTATGAGTACTCTGGTCTAGGACAAAGTGTGTCAAATTCAACTTAGGTTTTAGACTATAAATTGATACAAATACCGCATTGCAAACATGGTCAGCGGTCGATGATAATTTGTTTGTCACCATTTCAGGATAACATGATAGGATGATGTGTTGCGAACATGGTCTGTAGTTATCCTCGGTTACCACACTATCCCCTTCGGGACATGAATATTGGTTGCATGATTTACATTATGTTCCACACCATCGTGTCCAGGTGGAATCTCAACACTCTTGGAACTATCCCTCGGTGTATCTCTACATGTGAGGGGGACAAAGCTATAATACGACGTCCTTCGGGGCTCCCACGGTCTGAGATCTAAGACCATAAACTAAGATCTTCGTTAAGTGTTGTGTGCGGCTCGGTCCTCATCCCTAAGGGATACGTAAGACCACCCAGACACCTCGTCTTCAGGTATAGCTCGGTTCGAGGATAATTTATCCTACCCCTTTACCACTTTCCCCTACATGGGCCCCTTGGCCTAAGGTTCCCCTCTCGGAATTGCTTACAATGTGATAGGAGATCATTTCCCTATTCACGCCAGGGATGTTCTACTACATCATCCTCATTCCTGGCATAGCATCATCTCTAGTATGTCTGCACTACATGACGCTAAAATGCATGCTTGGTTCCATCACATGATCCTAAACTATGATATTATATTACTGGTCATACGACAAAAATCGTCACTGCATTGTGATGACCTCATCATTGAGGACATCATGTAGGTTATTGGTCATTCGCCATACCATTTGTCAACGCCTACTACAGATTGATTCTTATGGAGATGTCAGGGTCTGCAACCCTAGGCATGTCGCTTCCCAAAAAATCAATCACCTTAAAGGACAAACAAGATTTATCAAGTACCGCTTCTCTCGGTTCGAGGGACACACCCGTGCGCCCATTTTATCCCTGGAATTGGTACCTCACCATTCCCCCCTCTAGAACTATATGCAGCATGATCCCCATCCTCATGGGGTACATAGGAATGCTTGTTCTCTTTGTCTCTGGCTCAACAAAACTATCGTTTTTGGTCCCTTGACCTAAATACTCTCCAAGAAAAACGTGGTGGTCAGAACCCCTGGTTCACATTCACGTCGGGTTTTTTTAATTACTCACCATGAGTCTCCTGTATTTCCTACCATCCGTGGTCTGAGTTCTACGATCCTAAACTATGAAATCCCAATGGTAAGGGATTCAAATCCCTCTGTCTAATAAGTCTTGATGTCATATTTAGATGTGTATGACAAAGATCCTGATGTGTGGAGTATTCATAGATACATTCCCCTCGTTCCATGTCCAAGCATTGACAGCTCGCTATTTGGATCCTCATCCTATTCCACATCCAAAAGGGCCCTCGAACGATAAGGATTCTAGGACTAAGGGATCTTCATAGATTCTAGGCCTAAGGACTCTCCTACTATTAATGGATAACATCCCCAAGGATCTCGAACGACATTTGCGACAGGTCCCGTGTTTTGAACTTGGTCAATGGTCGACCCTCATCTGTTTGTCCCCATTCCAGGCTAATGTGATGTGGTTTTTGTGTTTCCACAACAGTAAACAGTTATCCTCCATTTTCATGATGCCATCATTGTGGTCCAAATTTCAAGTATCAAGATTCACATTTCCAATTCCTCATGTTCACGTGGAATTCCGCCATACTCGTCTCTACTTCTTCGTGTGTCTAGGTGCGCTACATGAATGATTTAGAATCATTGGGCTGGTATTCACTAAGCATCTCATCATACTAGCATGCCCTTTCCTACGTCAGGAAAGTCCCACCACTACTTCTTGTTTCCCACATCGAGCACGACTCAAGTGGTCATATTAGTTTTTGTTGGATGTGTACCGGCGGGACCATTATTTTCATCGTCCCACATGACGTTAAACTGCACTCTCAAAACTATGTATGGCTTGATTCCCATACTCATGGGATACGTAGAAATTCCCGGCCACTCTGATTAAGGCCAAACCTAATTCTCACTCTTGGTCACTCGACCTGAAGAGTTTCCCACAGGGGTATGTGGTGTGATTTGGGCTCCAAGTCCCCATTCATATCAGTTTCATAGCTACATCACCACATGCTCCCTAAGATGTTCATTTTTATTCCATGTCCTATCGTACGACGTTAAACTGAAGGAGTCCATATGTCCTTAATGCATGACACTAAACTGTGGTTCTACACTGAAAACGTTCGGGATGCCCCATGAATAGTCATGGGATGCACTAGAGCCTCTACTAGAGAGAACTTCACCTGTCAGTGTTGTTCTATGATTACACTGCATTTCCGGAACTATGTATGGATTGATTCCCATCTTCATGGGATAATTATAGACACCTCGAAATATTGCCTAGGGTCCAGCTTCAGGAATCATAGGGTCTTGTTCCTCCCCATTCTCGGCCCCTGGCCTGACCCCTTGTAGAGAACCGTGCAACTAAAACTTTTCCCTGAACATGTTCAAGATGCCCAAATATGACATTGGGATGTGACGAATCACTCACCAGAGAGGCCCTTTATAAAAGAAGGAATGATCCATGATCAAACTGTTGCACACATCCGATGTGATTCCTCCACGGTGGTGTAATTTCAAGACTATTGGATTCTGTTCGATCAAACCCCCACTTCACGTCCCACGATTCATGTTCCCCTTATTTGGACCGTCATCCTCTTTCATGTTTGGAGGAAATCTCCTAACAGAATGGTTTCTCAGCCTACAGCCCACCTATTGTTTTGGGATAATGTTCTGGAAGACTAACAGATGGCATTTGCAACATGTCCCGTGTTTTGAACATGGTCAATGGTCGACCCTCATTTTCTATACACACTCTAAGATAATAAAAGAAGAATATTGTGTTTCTATTGTGGTCAAGAGTTATTCTTTTTTGTCATGCCACTCCACAATGTTTGGAATCTTTGGAATTGTGATTCACACCCCTCATTCACATCTGTTCAGATTTATTTCAGTTCCCCTGGCGTTACACCATTCGTGCACAAGACCACACTGAATAAAATGGTAATTTGGCTGTTCTGAGAACTTCATTCTCCAGGAAGGCCTCTCCCAGTTCTCAGAAATCTGGACAGGTTGCCTAAACCCCGGATGGCTGATGCTTGGTTTTCACTCCTACATTTGGATCGGGCAATGAGGTAACCATCCCTTGTTTCTCACATCGGTCTTGACCCACATGAGCTTAGGGAATGGTCACTGGATGCTCCGCGAACATTATAAAGATGCAATAAACCAATTAAAACAATAGAATTCATGCATTCTAAGGAATTCAGACAATCAAATCTTGAATGTTCGTTTCAAGGGTTTGTAATCATTACAGCATCTGGGGGTCGACTCCCCCATGGATGGATTGACCTTGTCAAAGGATCGTTGTAGATCTGTCACCCTATGGCTAGTGGATTCCATGAGATGATACCGCTTGTTCACCTCCATCTCCTCCTTGGCGGTGCGAGTGCGTAATTCGTTGGCCATGATCTGAGCCCGCACCGCGTCTGCCCGAATGGTGATCATCTCCCCAGAAGCCCACCTCAGGCCATCTGCGTCTTCTTCCAGCAAGGCCTTCAGTCACGATATCAACTTTGATTTCTCATTGACGGAGGTCAACTGCTTTTTTTCCTGGATTTGCAGCTGTTAGACCTTGTCTTCATACTTCTAGAGCCTCTTTATGTTCACTTCCTTCCTCCGATGCTAGCCCACGCCATGGCCTTAGTCATACTCCCGAATATTTTCCTCCATAATATCTTGGATGAGCATGTGATAAGGTCGGGCATCCACTCCCCCATCACATAGATCACGTAGGTGTGAGAGAAGTCTGTCCATCTCATTAAACCATAACACATGGGGGTGTCATTGATCAAGTGCATGATCAGCTTCCAAAATCGGTGAGTAACTATCTTTCTGTCCTCCTCATCAAAGGCCATCTCGTCCCAGTCGGCACAATTTTTGGGCACGTATGCAAGGAATGCCCCCAAGACCTCCTCGGTTGGGTCCACATCTGGTGTCGGATCAATCATGGAAGGGCCTGAATCATCTGGTTGATCCTCATCATCGGATCCCAACTCGATGATCTCAGGTGTAGTCCCACTGGAGCCCCAGCCTGTGGTCGGGAGCACTACGGGTCGGTGAGGATGGATGTTCACCTCCATGAAAATCGGCATGCCCCTCGGAAAGGCGCTACCAGAATCCCCTACATACTTCATTGCATCAACCCAGGACAATTCAAGGAATGTACACGCCAAGAATGGGATGTGAATGACAGTTAATGTTGTCAGGGGATGGTAGTCGGGAATGCAGTAGAGAATACATACAGAGGTCAAATCCCTGGTCTCGCTCTTGGGAAGATGTCTTTGGAACCCCGAGACGCGGACCTCCGTATATTTCGGGGAGGTCTAGGGATTCCAGGGGAGCCACCTCGACTATCCCAACCCCACCAGACATGGAGGATGATGTAGCCATGAGCACGAATCTTGATGGTCCCGCGTCGGTGCCCGCTGAGGGTCTAGAATGAGGCCTATGAACAAGGTCCTACTGCACAGTTCAGACGATGATAAGGAATCCAGAGTAACATAATTGAAGACTCTGGAGATGGAACATGGGATTTTACTTTGAGGGCCTATGTGAAATCTTTGAGATCTGAGGACTGGCCACCGACTTTTCCCTACTCCGGCGGACTCTCCCTATCAGCCTCGTCTCCCCAAGAGGACTCGTCTGATTCTTATAGCAGGAGGATGTGCTCCCTCAGATCACTGACCGATAGATGCGGAGGGACCGTGCGACCTAATAGCACCTTGAATTGGACTGTCATTAGGTGTAGGGCACCCTGAGAGTGGATTAAGTCCTCCAGATCAACTATGTCATGCTCCGCCTCCACCTGAGACACTATGAATTCGGATCTGATGGGGCCAAACCCTAGCAATTCCATCTCGAGGCGGTTAAGGTTCTGCCATTATTTGGATGGTCCAAGGACTTTCCATTTGACCTCCCAGATATCACAAGCCTCCGGAAAGGCATCATTCTGCGACATTTCAATGTGGCCTAGCCGTTTCCCTGGGGCCTGAGTAGAAATCCTGCGGAACCCTCTCAGTGGTCGCCCCTCTGGATGACTCTATTCTACTGATACCACTGGATCTGCTGCTGCTGCTTCCTCCTCAACTGGTTCGGGAACCACCTCTATAGAAGCCCCACCACTATTGGATGCCCTTGTCTCTTTCCAGCCCTGGCCCCAAGATTAGGGAAGCTCACCCTCACCTACCAGGACGGTTGGCCGCTTCAGCATCTCCCCTGGGTATGCTGTCTCCTAGCTCTAGGCATATTCTTTTATCATCCCAACGATGTAGGATGGCAGAGTCAATACATTATGCATCTTCCCGTCTTCCCATGTAAGAAGGATCCACATCTTCCTCATTACACATGGGTGATCCTCGTAGCACACCCCCGGATAGACCTGTGGGGTCAGTCGCTGCAGGAACTGGAATTTACTAGCAAACCGGTGTGTATTGTATGGATCACAGAGGCGCTCTCCGTCCACCCTAGGTACCAGGAATCCACCACGAAAGGCCAGGAGGTAGGCTCGGTTCTCTTCTGTTCCATGGTCATCATCCGTGAAGGCCCCTGTCGACAATAGTTACGGGTTGAAATTGAATTCCTCCACCATCCACACCCTGTTTAGAAGCAATGGCGTGGTCAGCTTGGTTGGAAATCTCCCTTCGACGTTCAAGATTGATGGACGAATGTATGGCCCTGGTGGTGAGATGGGGTTCAGATACTCGTAGATCCCCCTAATGTGTGCCCCCATCCACCCATACAGGGAGTGGAACGGCACACATATCCTCTGTATCCTCTTCCCCTCACTGTCGTGCCATGACATCTTGTACAACATGGCAAGCTTCAGGATCCCCAGGTTGACCAGTCATCCTGTCACCAAAGTGGATTCAATGATGAAAGTGCTTGGCTCACTCCCATGTTTGTATCCCTCACCAGCAGGATCCAACCATAGATGAGGGCTGTGATGAATGTCTCCAGCCTAACTATTGTTCTTTGTTCAGTACAGACACTAAACCCCCATGTCTTCCACTGGCTATTCTCCAGCAGCCGATAGTATGAGTTTTCCATACTCCAGGCACCCTTTGAGAATGTCTGAGGCGTCGCCGAGAACTAACTATTTTCTGGGAAATTCAAGAACTTCTTGAACCAGTTCTTGAAATGGACATCTCTCATGGTCTTCTTCTCCTCCCTGGGAACGAGCTCCATCAGTGTCATCACCAGATGTTGAATTTGTTCCAGATCCTCTCATACTACCATGGACTAGAGTAATTCATCATACATTTCCCCCAGTATCAGGACCCCCCAAGATCTGATGCACGTCCCATAGGCTGATTTCGACCACCCTGTGATGCAGGTGAAAGGTATTGGTCTCTGGTGACCACCGGCTCAACAACTCTGGCATCAACTACTTCGGCTTGTAGATATGGAACTGGGAATCCCAATATGCCTCATACAGGCCCACTCATCTCAGCTCTTCCCCGAACTCCCTGCACAATCCGCCAACCCAGTAGGCCCAAGCCCAATCGTCGGTGAAGTTTCCACCCTAGCGCAGGTACCATTCCTCAGACCACCCCTTCTTTGGGTTCCCCAGCGCCACTATAAGGATGGTTTCGTACTAGGTAGGGGACATATCTGGCTAAAATTACCTCCCGTCGATGTTTTTAGGATATTGTATAGACAGTCGGTGATGAGCGATGTGAAATCATCCCGAGCATTACCATCGGGCGCCCTGAACCATCGGTGCTAGCACGATGTGCTCTAGAACCAGTAGGTTGGATCATCCCTACTTCCGGTAGGGATGAAGACATCATTCCTTAGCCCTAAGACATATAGAGTCAACCTCTTACACTTCCGGTAATTCTTTTGGCTTTCTGACAGTAGCTCCACCAGAGAAATATGGTCTGAGTGGCTCCGGACTAGCTACCCTAGCCCCAGACTGTTCGCCATTTCATCCCTTCGGGCGGCATCTGCAAGGACCCCTTGGGAAGCTTCATGGTGGGCCATTCAGTTCTAAAACATGGATGTTTTCTTGGCTGATCTGTGAAGATAGCTCTCTATGTGTGTTTCCGAAGGCCGCTCGTGATAACTATTTGTAGAAGCACTACCTCGGTGTTCAAAGCTGGATCACGGAGCGCAAACGCGGAGTCGAAGACTCACTGTGTGCCTCAAAGCCTTGATTCGCAGAGATCACTCGCGGAGTACGTAGATCATTGTGAATCAAGAGCGCAAGAAGACAATATCCTGGATAATGGAAAGGAATAAAATAGAGGGACGACCCCTATTTATAGGAGACATCCTTTGGAGCTACATGGAATGCCCTGGCCACACAGAGCTTCACGGTGTGCCCGGTCCGTGCGGCCCCTACCCGCCTCGCGCATCCTCTTCACGAATGCGCACCGCAAATGTCCGAGGATTTTGGTGATTTCCCTCAAACATCATCCATTGATCCCTCCATGTCTCCAAGTCTAAGGGGGGTCATTTGTTGGCGCCAAAATTTTGGATGAAGAAAATGCCCCAAGATGTCCCCACAGACTGCCTCGTAAAGCCCTTTCGCGGAGTCCCCCAACACCGGGGCCGCCGCGAAGAAATGAAGGCGGGAGGATCTGTGAATGCATTTGACGTTCATGAGCCTGCTGCGTAGCACAGAAGGAAAGATTCCCTACGAACGCATTTGAAGTTATCAAGCCTGCCGCGAAGTGAAGGAGGCCAGACACTCCACGAACCCACTTGACGTTCGTGAGCACGCCACGAAGCCCCATACCACTATTCGTGCTTCCTGAGCCCTGCTCCACGACGCCTATTTCCTTTAAATATCATGCTCCCCCTGAGCTCCAGGGTCAGACAATCCGACCTTTCAGCCTCTCATCTCCAGAATTGTGAAGCACTCTTCCACTTGGAGAACCATGAGCTCTGCGAGGTACTTCTGCTGCAGGAAGTGCCTCCCCGGTGTCTCGTTTTGATTCCCTCTTCCAAGTGGGATGCCTTTTGTGGAGCCTAAGGTATTTCGCGAAGGAAGGAGATCCCCAAGGGGACCCGGATCATCGAAGATCATTTATGCTTCGTGAATCACCCTTCATGTACAATTGATCCATTTGCTAAGGCGTGATCACTATTCTTTGGGAATCACATTGCTTTCTGACACCTTGCTCTATGAGGCACCTTTGCTTCATGAGGCTGTGCTCCGCGAATGCCCTTTCACATCGAAAATCAACTCCCATTTGAACCTTTGTGCCATTCTAAGGCTAAGGCACCAAACTTCACGAAGCACACCCCTTCGCAAGTGCCCTCTTCTACGTGGAGAGACAGAGCTCTATAAGGCCCCTACCTATGGACCCCTCTACTTAGAAAATACCTTTCCCGTGTGACCCACCAGGTTTTCACGATGTGATTTTAATGTCCCCTGGACAATACAGCCCCTAGAGCTGCTGCGCCTTATGCTTTATCACATAGGCATGCTGATGGATATTGCTTCTTCGTATAGAAACTATATTGTGGACCCCTCGATGGTTTGCACCACAACACCCCCTCACTACGGTGTTGTCGATTCCTTCCCTCCCCAAAGGATCAGAGGGTACCAGTTATGTATGTACTATGCAGAGAAAATCCACCTCATCCAAGCTACAGGATGTTAAACAACCATTCACCCTCATCCTCAACACACAACGTTAAATGGTGACATCGTCCCATGACTCTCACGCAGAGTGCCATCATCTTGGACATTCTCCACACCCCCTGGTCTCCATAGGGGATGATATCCTCCTTCTCGGAGTGGCGTTTTTCCGTGTGGGAAAGGGTAGTCATCTTGGTGTAAGCCCATAGATTTTTTGGAAGGAGGCATCACCCCTTCTCCTCCTCACTTCCATGGTGGAAAGGCCAGACGAGGGCGTGATAGGGAACAATGCTCCTCCTCACTTCCTCGGTCCCATGTCCCTCTCCCGCTACGCTTTGTCGTCCATGGGTTGCCTCAGAGCGTAAGCCCCACTCCCCCTCACTTACCACAGACACCCATTTACTGACATGTACGTCAGGTCTTTGCTACCCCTTGATTCTCATACCGAGCATGACTCACATGGGTTTAGAGTATGCATAGACTATGGCAACACCCTCATCTTGCATGACGTTAAACTCTACCTCATGTTCCCAAACTACGTGGACTTCGATCCATGTCAAGGAATGGTATGTAGGAAGCCTCCACAAGTTTCAAACCCATCACCCCAATCCCGCATGATGTTAAACTGCATTCCGATCCAGTGGTAAGCCATTGTGATACCTTCGTGAACTACGTGGTCTTTGATCCATGTCAAGGTATGGTATGTAGGAATCCTATATGAGGTTCAAGCCCACCACTTGGTCGTTCCGACCTCCTTCACGTCAGTTCACCCCCGTCCTGCATGACGGTAAACTATAACCCCCATCATGAACAATGTGGTCTTTGATCCATGTCAAGGCATGGAATGTAGAAAGCCTCACTGAGGTTCAAGCCTGCTATCCACATAGACCTTGGTCCTCCTTCACGTCGTTTCCCTGATGCCTCATTCTAAACTACGAGGACTTTTCTCCTTGACAAGGCATGGTATGTCGGAAGCCTCCACGAGGTTCAATCCCATCACCCATCGGACCCCTGGTCCATCTTCACATCGGTTCTCCGACACACCCCTTTATGAACTATGAGGGCTTTGATCCATGTCAAGGCTTGGTACGTAGGATTCCTCCGTGAGGTTCAAGACCATCACCAATTGGACCCCCGGTCACTATTTAGGTCGGTTTGCTGACACACCTCATCCCGAACTATGGGGACTTTGATCCATATCATGGCATGGTACGTAGGAAGCATCCACAGGGATCAATCCCATCACCCATTGGACCCCTGGTCCATCTTCACGTCGGTTCGGCGATACCCATCTCTTGAACTATGTGGTATTTGATCCATGTCATGGCATGGTACGTAGGAAGCCTCCCGGAGGTTCATGAAAACCACCCGGTCATTCTGACCTCCTTCACGTCGGTTCACCAACACCTTGGGAAGCCTAGAGTGTTATCCCCACACCATCTGAACTACATGATCTATGATCCATGTTGAGGCACGGTATATAGGAATCCTCTATAAGGTTCAAGCCCAGCACCTGGTCATTCCGACCTCCCTCACATCAGTTCACCAACACCTTGGGCAGCCAAGAGTGTAAGTCCCACACCATCTTAACTACGTGGTCTTTGATCCATGTCAAGCCATGGTACGTAGGAAGCCTCCATAAGGTTAAAGCCCATCACCCCCATCCTGCATGACATTAAAATGCATTCCGATTTGGTGGTAAGCCATTGTGACACCATACTAAACTACATGGTCTTTGATCCATGTCATGTCATGGTATGTAGGAAGCCTCCATGACGTTCAAGACCACCACTTGGTAATTCCGACCTCCTTCACGTCGGTTCACCCCCGTCCCACATGACGTTAAACTGTATCACCCATCTTGAACTATGTGGTCTTTGTTCCATGACAGGGCATGGTATGTAGGAAGCCTCCCTAGGGTTCAATCCCACCATCCACCTAGACCAAGGTCCTCTTTCACTTCGGTTCTGTGATGCCTCAATCTGAACTACGGGGAAATTGATCCATGTCAAGGCATGGTACGTAGGAAGCCTCCACAAGGTTCAATCCCATCACCCATCAGACCCCCGATCCATGTTCACATCGGTTCGTCGACACACCCCATCCCGATGTATAGGGAATTTGATCCATGTCAAGGCATGGTACGTAGAAAGACTCCACAAGGGTCAAGACCATCACCCATCAGACCCCCAGTCCATCTTCACGTCAGTTCACTGATACCAATCTCCAGGACTATTTGGTATTTGATCCATGTCAAGGCATGGTACCAAGGAAGCCTCCATGAGGTTCAAGCCCACCACCCAACCTTTCCGACCTCCTTCATGTCGGTTCACCAACATCGTGGGAATCCTAGAGTGTAATCCCCACACCATCTGAACTATGTGGTCTTTTAACCATGTCATGGCATGGTACGTAGGAAACATTTATAAGGTTCAACCACATCACCTGGTCATTCTGATCACCATCACATCGTTTCACCAATACCTTGGGCAGCCTAGATTGTAATCCCCTCACAATCTGAACTACGTTGTCTTTGATCCATGTCAAGGCATGGTATGTAGGTACCCTCCAAAAGGTTCAAGCCCACCACCTGGTCGTTCCGACCATGTCAGTTAACCAACACCTCAGGCCACATAGAGCGTAAGACCCAAATTTCCCCATCCCACATGACGTTAAACTGTATTCCCCATTACCCGAACTATATGAACTTTGATCCATGTTACGGCACGGTATGTAGTAAGTCTCTTCAAGGATCAAGCCCAAAACCGTCATCCATCCCGACTCTTACCCAGGCCTCCACATCCCGGTGAGTTCATTCCACTTCACCCCCCTCCACATCATTCAGGGAGCCACCCACATGTTGTCCCCAATATCGGTGTTCCCTCCATGGGGCTTTCTCAATCTGATCCACTATAATCAGTGTTCTAATCAGTACAATTCATCCTTGTTGGACATTAAACTCATGGAATACCCTGTGTTAAACATGGGAAGTTGAGGAAAAGCTCAGAGACATGCCTATAGAATATGATTCCAAGTGTAGGATGTGGGATTCCTTGGGATTCCCCGCCCTCGAGAAGCCCTATAATAAGGGACAGAAGATGGACACTCCAATGCCCAGTGTCCAGACATGCCAGTGATGCCCAGCGTGACTACTCCCCTAACCGAAGGTTGCTGCCCTGGCCGACCCTTTGGAGTGTCCCGACAGAAACAGTGTAATTAACTGGTGTCCGTGAAAATATGGCATCAGGAAGAGTTTCACGAAAAACATATTAAATCTATGAGGGAGACCCAGACTAGGTGAAGAGTTCTGAGGAGGAATCCACAGAATGAAGAACCGAAAACCCATCATCCTATTTCGATCAAGGAGCATACTTCCCTGAACAAGGAGCAAATGTTTCCCTCCTTTGGAATGTGGGAATGCAGGGAAACAAAAATTCACGCCTGTCGCACTCAAGCAGACGGACGCGCGCGCCCCAGTAAAAGCTTCAGAAATAGACCATGATATAGAATTCTTAAATTTCATGGATACCCATATTGTTTCATTATTTGTTGTCTTTTCTTATAACATATGTTATTTCTCTTCCTCATTTTTTTTCTAGATACTAGTCTGTTTTTTATCAATATAATATTATAAATGGTTTTAATTATTTTTTTAATTATGATTTAAATTTTTTATTGGATGAAAAATATGTGTCCGTATAATAGAATGGATAGAATCTTGATGTATCATACTGATTTAATTTTAACCGATTATGAAAATAATATGGATTTATTTTTATATTTTTCATTTCAGAATACTTCAGATGTAGGTAGTATACAATGTATATTCCATAACTGTTTTTGTAATACCATGGTTAGTCCATGATGAAGTTATATACCATATAATGAAGGTTATATTTGAAAAACCCTATTCTATTTGGTATCACCATAGAGAGACATGACAATATTCTACTATTCATGAGTGAAAAAAAGCACTGGTATGAAGAATTTGATATTTGATCAGTTTCTAGTTGTACATCATCATGAGAGATATTTTATGCCAGTCGATGAAGATTAGTATTTCATTTATCATGAGGAAAATACAAATGATGATAATGTTGAGAGAGTGAAATTTTTAATGGATGACGCCTGAACTTCAGTATATCAGGAATGTAATAAAATGAACCAAATGGAATTTGTAATCTGGTTATTTCATGGGAAACCCTTGCATGGAATTTCAAATAATTTATTTGATTATATTCATAAATATTTTAAGTAATTGCTTCCTAATGGTGTAGATATTATATCAAAACATTACAAGTAATGGAATTTAATTAACCATCTTTGATTTTCAACTAATAATGTTAATTCTTGTCTAAAAGACTTAAATTTATTTTGTGAGGAAATAGCTAACCATAATGACCATAGAGAATTTGGAACATCTCAAAGGAAGGAAAATATATATGGAACACCATCATGGGTGCCACATAAATTTGAATGGAACATTCTATTGAATCCTAGACGTCAAAATATATTCATGTCAATATAAATATCTACTAATATATAATGGAATAATGCTATGATAATTAATGGTAATGATGAGTTGTTTCACCCTACAAACAGATTATCATGGTTGGAATTTGAGGCCCAATATCCTAATTTTGTAGTTGATATGTGTAATGACAAATTGGGTCTATCCTATGATGGGTTTAATCATTTTGGTCATATTCTTAATTTTCACAACAAGAGAGTAGTTTTTTTACTATTTATAATCTTCTCCCGTAGATGTGTAATGAAAAACTATCACTCTCTTGAGTATACTAATATCGGGAACTTCCGATACTTGTAAGGTTATAAACATCTACATGATTCCTTTAATATGATAGTTGATGCATATTTGATATATGGGTGTCTGGAAATTTGATGGTGCCTCAAAAAATATATTTCAAATGCGTTCTGACCATTTTTTATAATACAAATGATTTCGTTTCTTTTGTAATGATGTATGGATGGATCAAAAAGAGAAATTGCCATGTCTAGTATATATAAAGGGTACTCGACTCAGAAATCTTAAATATCATAATATTTTTAGTTTCATGGGGAATCAATGATTATTTTCAATTGTTTATTAATAGAGGAAAAATATTAGGATGTTTGATAATACTATTAAAACAGAACGACGACCTCAACAAAGGTCATGTTGTGATGTGATTGATGAATTTAAAGATTACTATTTTCATTCCGGAATTGTAAGCGAAAAACTAAAAGGAGGAATAATGTTAACACTGAGTCCACATACAATTGGAAAAAGGAATGTATCTTTTTTGAGTTTCCATATTGGTCTTCCAATTTGTTACATCATGATTTAGACGTAGTGAACATTGGGAAAAATATATGTGAACTGTTGCATAAAATTATTCTAAATATCAAGGGGAAGACAAAAAACGACATCCGATCTCATGAATATTTTTTTAGTGGGGTATTAAAGCATAACTGAATCCTTTGTGTATTAGTGAAAACAAATGGAATGTTCATTTTTCTTCATATGTGATGATACCATCATAAAAAGATCAATTTATGGAATTATTGGAAAATATCAAGGTTCCTAATGGATATTTTAGAAATATATCAAAATGAGTCAACCCAAGGGATTTGAAACTAAAATATCTAAAAACTCATGAATATCCCATCATTCTTAATGAATTGATTCCAATAAAAATTCTTCATTTTCTATCCAATAATGAAAGGGTTTTAGTGATTCTCTTGTGCCATTTTTTAAGGACCATTATGTTAAAAGGTTATCCAAGTCATTTTTGATAAGAATTTAGTACTATTCCCCATTAAAATTATGTGATGTGGAAAAAAATTCCTCCTTCCTCTTTCACATTCATGGTGCATTTAACATTCCATATTCCAACTGAAACACTTCATTGGGGACATGGTCCTTTTTGGTGGTTTTATCATGTTGAAATAAATATTTTCACAATGAAATCATATGTTTTAAATAATAATTATACTAATGGTTTGATTTTGAGAGTTTATCTGGATCAAGAATGTGTGGATATTTTAGATGTATTTGTCTAATGTGAGAACCATACATAACCATCAAATGAGAAATGAAGATGAATAGTATATGAAATTGATCCTTCATTACCATATCATCCCCAAATAATAGGAATTGTTGGGTCTTATACATTGGCTTCATTGATCCTTGAAGTGCACACTGTGAAACATTGCACAATCTTGTTTTACTGTGGGTTGTTCGATGACTATATCAAGTAATAAATTTGGTCATTTACATATTTTCTCAATTTATGAAATTTCACATATACCGTAGTCTATTATTATCATTTATTGTCGGGAACATAAGAAAATTATAACTATATGTCATCAAACATTTACTTTGAGAATGAGAGAGCCTTTACATAGACAAGAGTTTCCTACATGATTGAAATAAAAGGTATAACCATTACATTAATTAGCTTAAAATATAGATATTCATTTAATTTTATTATTCATAAATATTTAAGGTCTTCTGTTTACCTATGGACTCCATTTCTCTTGAATTATGAACATTGTATTTTGGTCCCAATTCATTGGTTAGTGAATGAAAATATTTAATAATCATTGTGTATAAATTTGTTACAACCGATCGACTGGAGAAAATGAAAACACAGCATGATTAAATTATGTTAACTACGACAAAACATTGTTAAACTAATGCAGCAAATAGTTGGAATTGATATAAATATTATTATTAATATAGACATGATGAGAAAATATTATTATTGGATTACTACTCTTAGTGTCGAGTCACTATGAAGAAATGTAAATGGATTGATTTGATGACCTGATAGGGTACATTAATTGACGAATGTGGATTAATTATTATTAATATGAGTATATTCCTATAAACTGATGAACAATAAATTTTGTAAGCAATGAAAAAATGTGTTTTATATGAAAGATCATCTGAGACTTGAATATGGTGGCATTAATTATGTAATCCTAGGACATGTTTTTCATGATGCTGGTGATGATGTTTCCACTATTGCCTACCCTACTAGTGTTGAACAAAATATTGAATTCAATTTTTCAAAATTTCTTACTGTGAGAGTTGATGAAAAAACATTAAGTAGGGGTGGGTAATTTATAGAATAAACCATATATGTTCATTTTTTAATAATTTTAAATTCACATGTGTTTCTGAGGATAATATTTATGCAATTAATTTAATTTATTTTTTGTTTTTACTGATAATTTTGTTTTATATTTTATTGAATCATTTCCTTAAAATAGATTTATTTCAATTTTGAAAAATGGAATTAAAATGAGTTTTTAATAAATGAATAACTTGGTTTAAAATTGACGTTACTACAATATGTTAGGAAATTTATAATGGATTATTGGACTTATATTTTTTTCATGATTTATAAAATCTATTTCTAAAAAATATAAACATCATTATTATATACGTTAGTCCAAATAAATAACAACATAAAAGGAAGCTACTATTTGATATCATTCGATAGGTGCATGACCATGAATTTCCACCATGACTATCCTCATTGATTTTATTAATTCAAATGGTTTTATTATGAATTATATATACTATCATGTTCCTATTCATTATGAACTTATTTAGGGAAATTTATTTCCATCGTAGTTGTGTCCCCATCCAACTAGCATGGGTCTATGTGGGGATTCTCTAGAACCTATACAAATCACCCATCATAACCATTCCCACACTTACCCAACTATGGACACCCCATCTATCAAACCATTCCATCTTCTGTTTAAGTATCCGAGGGTTTTCTTATCGAATACTTCATCATCATCTCAACTACCGTATTATTCGCATACCATTACTATGCCACATTTAGGGATGATCTTACTGATGAGTCCATCATATCATTTATGATATTTTTCCCCTACCATGCCTACACATCCTCCATGGATGTTTCCACCTTGACCATACCCATTTCTAATTAGGTATCCCCCAGCCTACTACCCATTTTATACCACATATACTCTACCTACAATTCATACAATCCAACCTACATTTGATGATTATGTTCTTTCATCTTCCACTCTGATGCATGAAGACCACACAGAGCATTCATTGGAACCTATGCTTCGTTTATAGGCTACTATTCTAGGATAACCCATAGATCCATCACAGTCTGTTGAGTAGTTTTCAACATGTTGTTTTTATTATGACTATGTAAAATTATATCACTTTTTTCATGTTGTACTGTGACTTAGTTCTTCATCCTCCCCCCTTCTTATTTAGTGTGTTCTTATACTATGATATGTGGGAACACTCGTATGCCGAAATCCTGGAACCTCTAGACATAGATAATGATTGACTACAATGAAGAAAATTAGATGTGAGGTGATAATTCAAGGTAGTATAGAAGTGTTATGTATACTTTATCCAAATTACATGATATCATTCAAGTGGAACCTGTATCATAGAGAAAAATCAGTAAATACATCAAAGACAATGAATGGGATTAGATATGGGTATGAAAATTTTATATAATTATATATATATTATTCTTATATTTATATGAAATAACCTGTTCGTTAGAGAGTTGGTTTAATTTTTTCGTTGGAGAAGCTGCTAATACAAAATGGTTTATTAATGATAGAGATTTATAGAGATCATAAAATCATGACATTTATATTGGTTGAAAGGGGAGAGTAGGTTCAGATTTAGAGTGTGTCACCACATTCCCAGACTATACAAAAAGTCAATATTACAAAATGACTTCACATTGGATGGCTATTGTGTTCATGTTATTCAAAATCAATAATGGTTACAATAAAAAAAATAAATTTATAATAGTATTATTAGAATTTTTAAGAAGAATTGGGGAGAAAAATAAAGATTAAATGACATATGTACACTCATCGGGGCACCATACAATTCCTGGGAATGGTAACCACATGGTACTTTAATCGGAATTAAAATAATTTATTTATTTATATTATTACATAGAAATATTTTCATGCTGAATTTTATATCGTTTATGAATAATAACATTTATAAAAGTATAAAAATAGCGCATTCAAATGGAAATCTGGCATATAGTCCAATAGAACATTATTTAATTAGTACAATAGGTTAATTGGACATTCGGCCTAATATTCCCATCTTTCTATAGGACACAAGACTAATTTCTCTATAATCCTAATGACAATTTTCACTATTAGTTCTAGCAACCAATTGTCCAATAAGCCTAACAGCCAATTGGCCTATAGGGCTAATAACCAATTGGCCTATAGATGTAAAGTCCAATAAGCCTTTAGGTCTAATAGTACAATTATCCCTTAGTCCTAATAGGCCAATTTTCCTATTGTCCTAATAGGATAGTTGTCACTTAGGCCTCTATATGAATTGTCCTATAGTCATAAGGGTTAATTGGCTTGTAGGGCTAATAGGCCAATTGGACATTAGGCATAATGGAATAATGTCTACATTTCCCTTAGGCCTTTATGAAAATTTTCTATTAAGACTATAGTCCAATTGAGCCATATGCCATTATGACTTTTAGGCCTATAGTCCAGGTGGACATTAAGCCTAATATGCCAATTATCCATTAGGCATATTGTCTAATTGGCCAACAACAGTAATGGCAAAATGTCCAAATGGCTTATAGGCCTATAGGCATACTATACAATTGGCCATAAGTAGAGATTAGGCCTAGTATGAAAATTGGACATAAAGCGTATAAGAAAATTGTCTATTAGGTATTATGGCATAATATAAAATTGGCCTATAGGCCTAATGGACAATAAGCCTATTAGGCCTAACACCCAATAGGCTGTTAGGCCTAATAGTCGAATTGGACTTTAGGCCTAGAGGAAAATTGGCAGTTAGTGCTAACAGGGAAATTGGAAAGTAGGCTTATAGGCCAATTGTATAGTATTCCATTAGGCATAGTATCCAATTATCTTATAGGCCTAACAGTAAATTTTCCAATAGGCCAATTAGGTGTAATTTCCAATTGGCATATAGGCCTAAGGGATAATTTGGTAATGGTACTAATACATCATTATTCATAATGCAATAAATTAAAATTTCCCTTTTGTCCTAAAGTCCAATTGGCCATTTTTCCTAATGTCTAATTAGCATATAATCCTAATGTACAAGTGAACTATTAGGAATAATGGCATAATATCCAATTGGACTATAGGCCTGACAACCAATTGGACTATAGGACTAAGGGCCCATTAGCCATTATGCTTAATGAAATAATGTCTAATTGGCCTATATTCCAAATGTGAAATCGTAGTATAGGCCTGATATCCAATTAGACTATTGGCCTGACACCCAATCAGATATTATGACATTATGCATATTATATCTAATTTCCAATTGGCCTATAGGTCTAATGGAAAATATTCCTATAGGACATTAGGCCTAATGAAAAATTGGGTTGCAGGCCTAATGTCAGATTTTCCTATTATCCTATAGGCTAAATAGACAATTGGTATATCATCTTGATGGAAAATTCACTTATTAGGTCATATGGAATAATGTCAAGTTGGCCTACATGACTAATGGAAAATTGGTCTATCAGAAAAATTCCCAATTTTTGTAACACCCCCAAGATTTTATGAGAAGTATTATTTTTAATTTATTTTATGTCTTGTGTTGTATGCTACACCATGATTATCTTGTGCTATACATGACACCATATTAGCTTGCAGTATACGTAACACTATTCTTGGATCGTGTTACACAAAATTTGAAGTTCATTTGATAGAAGTTATTCAACGCAACATTGAGTGTATATATATATATTCAATGTATAAATGAAATATGGTTGGATTCTGTTATACACAACAACAAAGGAATATTTCACTACATGCAACCCAGACTGGGCTTTCTTTACACACAATCATGACCTTCCACGATAGCGTGTGTTGTACACAATACCGAGTTTCACTAAACAACGATATGTTATTAACATATTATATAAACTAGTTTTTATGAATAGTAATACCCACTTTTTGAAATTTTATAAACATTATCATTCAAAATGGACTTCATTTTTTGATTCGGAATATCAAAATTAGCCTAGGGTGAGTTTTTGGTATTTTTCTGAAAACATCCAATTTTGATGAATAGTGAAAACACTGGGTTACTATTTAAAACTTGACTTTTTATTTAAATAATTATTTATTTTATTTAAATTTATATTAGGTAAAAATTGATACATAATACCTATATAAATTCAATTTAATTCAATAGAGTCATTTTATAATATTTTTAGATATATACAAATTTTATTGATCTTTTTACCGTCTTTTACCCACCTCCTAGGAGCATTTGCAATTGTAAATAAAACATAATTTTACCGCTTTTTTTTAATTGAATTTCACAAATCCGAGAGATGCGGTTAATATCAAGGAGTAAAATATGCTGCAATAAGATAAAAATAATTTTGGGTGAATGGTAAAGTATTACTTTTATTTACCATGGTTAATAGTAAATAGGGTAATTAAGGGTAAAAATGAAATTATTATTACTCCAACACATGTCCTAATTCTATTGGATAAGTATAATTCGACCAAAAAAGACCTTAGGAATATAATATTATCATTTATGTCCACTATTATTTTATTAGGACATTTTTTTATTATTTAATTCAATGAAGAGTTAAAAGAGTTAAAATCCATGTTTAATAACTAAAACATTTTTAATATAGGGTTATACATAAGATAAATTCAACTATGAATATTAATTATAAATATAAAAATATTTCCTACATAATGGTATTTTATTTATATTTTTTAGACATTAAATAATTTAATTTATTTATGACACAATGATGATGTAGTAATTAACTTATTAATGAAATATTTACATAATTGATGTAATAAATACCCAAATAAATGTAATTTGAGACTTTTTATAGATTACAATAATTTTTTAGGTTAATATGACATGTTAGTATTGATCTAATTAAATTTTTTCGAACTAATCGTGCTGTAATGAGTTTCAAAAAATATCAATTACCAAATAGTGTCAAAATTGACATAAAATATTTTTTTAAAACAAATATTATATTATTAAATGTTATTATATTATTAGAGATCTAAGGTTTGGCCAAATGACTTAGATAAGGTTATATATATTAATAATGAACCACTTGGGGTTTGTTTGGCTTGTTATAGTAATTTTATTAACCCTATAGTTTAAGAAAACAAGAAGACATGGTAAAAGTCAAATTATATAACATAGAGTTAAATCTAAATGATAAGGTTAATATAGTAACCTAAACATGTATAAAACCTATTGGATGAGAAAGTTTGGACCCGTCCCCACTTTATCTTTAAATAAATAAATTTTGAGCCATTATAAACTGAATATGACTTTATTATTATAATATTTTATGTTTTTTCTAAGGTGCCTCTCTCCTCCCTTATAAAAGGGCACCTCCTCCCTCTTCTCTTTACACAACCTTGAGCCTTAATGATAGTCCAAACCCTGATTATTTCTCTTATCCACCTCCCTTGAAACATTCTGGAGGTTCTTGTCTCCTCAAAAGACCAACTATAGGGCCTAAAGAGGATGCTTAAAATGGGTGCGTCGAAGAAGAGGTAATCTCTTCTACCGATTCTTTCATGTTTATTTATTCTTCAAATTCTTCTTATTTATTTGTTTCATTATAAAGTAATAACTTAAGTATCACTAATAAAATGATATGTTATTATAAATATGATACAACCCCATTTCACCTTCTATCCATCCTACATAAAATGAAATCATCGTGCGTGCGTACGTACATAATACTATCTCCATGTCGTGGTGTAATATGTTTTTCTAGAACCACCTTACTTGGATGGGTATAATGGTGTAATGAATAACTAAATATGGTTTTTATAACATCATACTGATTCTGAGATATTATATCATCCACTCCAATTCCATTTAATAATTATGCGAACGATATCATCGCCCGTGCGTACGTACGGATTACCGTCTCCACGATGTGATGAGATTCATTTTCCATGTTAACAATTCAAGAATGATTATAAATTATATATAATGAATAATAATGAAATATATGACATAATGAAGATACTGGATTTATGTAAATATATATGTCATCTACTTACAAAATAACATGTAATATAAAGTCATAAGTGAACCATATATGATATCATAACAATGAATATGATTCATTAATAAGTATATGACATTATTTAAATCATGATACATGAGGTCTAGATAAATACGAAGCATATCAGACCTAAGGTATGGGATAATTATTCCAATCTCATTCTTATCCGAGATTGTTTATTTGTAAGTATTTACGGGGTCATTGTTATCATCTATGTACATGTTTTATAAAAGTGTTTTTATATATGATTAAAGTCCTTTTCACCCATTTTTGACATTTACCACTTGTTATGAAAGGAATATTTCTTTTGTTTACCATACAAGGAAGTTTTTGACTTTTCTGAAAAAAGAACGAGGAGAATATTTTTTTAACTTATACAGCATGAATGTATTTTTACGGTTTTATAACACCATATTTTCATGAAGCTTACTCTAAATGATTTCATAATTATTTTCAAAAAAAATCCTTTAAAAATTGCATGGCATTTTGGGAAAAGAAAATGATTTTTATGAAAAAAGGATATTTTCCTCAAGAATTCTTTTCATGTTCTTTTATCAAAACCATATTCCATCTAAGATGAAATATTTCATAAGTGTTTCTTTCAAGTTTAATATGTCTATGATTTACATGGTTTCAATATTCTTATTATGAATCTATATCCATTTGTTTTATATGTATTATGTTATGATGGGATGAGGTTTATGAAACCCATTTTTATTCTTTGGGTTTTGATGAATGATTTATGTTTATGTTGTGGCACAAGTAATAATGATTTCATTATGAGATGTGTGAGACCTATATCACCCTCCAATTCATTGTGTAAATATTTACATCTCACGAGATAGACATGGCTGGAATGGTAAGTTAATCTGGTTTAGTGTTAAAACACCGGAACGGGGAGTGAACTCGATTCAGAAAGGGAATTTTTCCACTAAGATGGCCTTGGCAGTAATGCCTTGGCTACTATGGAAATCATATCATGTGATTAATGGTTTTCCAAAATTACATGTTTTATTCCCATTCTATTTTATCATGATTGATGGTCCATTATGATCCATCTCTTACATACTTCCATGTTTTATGTCATTGATCAAGATTTTAATGTTTAAA
The DNA here is from genome assembly GCA_963277665.1 of Viscum album. Taxonomy (NCBI): domain Eukaryota; kingdom Viridiplantae; phylum Streptophyta; class Magnoliopsida; order Santalales; family Viscaceae; genus Viscum; species Viscum album. Next base: position 48,400,240 of record OY728162.1, read on the forward strand.
TATCATATTTATTTTTTGAAGTTAAAATGTATAATTTTTGTTTTATTTTCTCCATGATTACCCTTACTGAGCATTTGAGCTCACCCTTTATATGTTTTATTTTCCCTATGATATAAAGAAATGTTTTTGTTAAGAAAAAGAAGAAGATCTTTATGGGAGATGTTGATGATATTTCTCCAAGACTAGAAGATTATTTTTCGATTTTCCAAAGACACTGAACTATTATGGTCCATTGGTGTCTATTTTTGTTATGTATTAGATATTCCACAAAAGTAATTTAATTTCTATATACGTCAATATTTGGGTCTCTATAGTTGGAATCAGTGGAAATGATTAGTTAACCTTTGGAAACTAGGATGTGAAAACTTTAGTGAAATCCCTAGGGATATTTCTAAGGTAGTTCTAGGGATGTCCCTAAGGATAAGTATAAGTATAGGTTATAGTCCTACATTTACGGTAAAAATATTATAATTTAACCTAAGTTGTTGGATATTTAAGGCACTCCCCCTTTATTATGTTGTTTTCCTAGCAAGATTTCTGCCTCTCACACTATTCTTTTTGGGTTTTAGAAAATTGCTGGAAACAGGAAGATTCACGATAATGGAGGATATGATGGACAATGGAATGATATTCTTCATGAGAAACCAAATGAAATGGGGTTTTTCTGTCCAAACATTGTTATTATTCCTAATCCGTAATCTCATAATATGATCAAGAATCTCAAATTTCTTAAGTATCCCGACTCAGGAAATAAGAGAAAGATGGATTTTCACGATGATCAGAGAGGAAAGAAAGTTCAATTCCCCTCATGTAAATCATGTGGGAAGAGGAATCAGGGAGAATGTTTCAAAGGAACTGGAAAATGCTTTGGGTGTGGAAAAGATGGACACAATGCCAGTAATTGCAATGGAAAAGATTTAGTTAACACCATGGACAATGATAATGTTATTTCTAAGACATCAACAATGGTTAAATGTTTTAAATGTGGGATGTACAGGCATTATGAAAACCAATTACATAAGTGAAAATCTCATGAATAGAATCAACATAGTCATATTGGTAGTATTTATGTTGATGATGATGAAGAGACTAAAAATGATATGTGAGATTAAATAAATGATAATGCTTAGTTGGTGGTTTAAGAAGGTAGTGGAATGATTGTATGTATATCAATAATAATGTATGGTACTATGGAATATAGAAAAATCTAAGGATTGTTACTATGTTGTCTTTCCTTGAGTTTTTGAGAGTATATGATGAATGGTACTGTTATCCATTAAAGGTTATTCGGATATTTTTGGAATGTAGATGATATGCGCATAATAAAGGGATAAAGAGATAATGAGATGTTTGAGAGTATTAATGAGCTCATGACTAATATAAGGACACTGTGATATCATGGTTTGAGTGTATGGAAATTTTGGGATTTTGGTATCTGCAAAGAGTTTACTATTGACAGCATTCATGTTTTCACTGAGGTTCTATGGTAAATCATGTTTCAAAAGAATACATGATTAAGATATTCACATGTTTGAATGTGATAAAAAAGATATATCTTATGATATATCATGGATAAATCATGGTTTTCACGTGCTTGTTATGTGACCTTTCATGTAATTGTTTTTTTATAATTTGAGCTTGGAACGATGTATTTCAGATAAACCTAAATATTGGAATGGATTATGTTAGACATAATATAGTATTTTTTATGGGTAGAAATTTTTTCGATGTTATTGCAGGAATGTTATAAAAATGTTGTTTTACAAAAAGGGGCAACCTACAGGATGGGCGACAGCCCGTCGCGTCGGACAAGGTTGCGGGAATTGAACCCACAACTGAAGTGTGACATGCCATTATCACCTACCTATAGCCTACAAGAAGTCCCTGGTTAGTATAAACTAGTTTTATTTTATTAAGCGGTATGATAGATGAAGTATAAGTCCATTTTTGGAACCATATATTATTAATCTCACCGTAGATGAACTTTTGTATATAACTTTTTCTGACCTTATGTTTGAGACAGATGGAATGACCAATAATTCTATCTCATGATCTGCTAACACTTGGAAGAAGACAAATTCAATTTCATTTATTTAAGAGGTCAATTGGAAATTGTTCAAGGAACGTGAAACGGTATGATTGTACCAAAATCAAGTAATTATTTCTTTTAATTCAAAAATTCGTCAACATTTGGGAAATGATCTTGAAAACCAAAAATGATGTCCTAGTGCCCTCATATCTGATGAATCAGATGGTTCCTTAGATTATCAAAAATTTATGGATTTGTGATTGTTGGCTTTTTCATAGCCATGTTCCCTACCACTCTTCATCCAAACATGATTGTTATATTTCTCTTCCATATCCATATTTCACCTGTGTTCTTCTATGTGGAAACCTAGTGATGAGTTAATTTGGGTAACCGTTATGTTTTATTCTTCACTTTTTAAAATTAGGTTTTTGTATTCCTTTTTACGATGTGGGTTTCTATGATTGAAAATTTCAAGAAGTAAATGATTAATAACCCTGATTAATTTCGAGGGTGAAATACATTTTAAGAGGGGTAGAATGTAACACCATGAGATTTTATGAGAAGTATTATTTTTTAATTTATTTGATGTATTTTGTTGTATGCTACACCAGGATTATCTTGTGTTATACGCAACCACGTATTAGATTTCAGTATACACAACATTATTCTTGGATCGTGTTACACAAAATTTAATGTTCATTTGACATAAGTTATTCTACGCAACATTGAGTGTGTATATATATATATATTCAATTTATAATTGAAATATGGTTGGATTCTATTATACAAAACAACAAAGGAATATTTTACTAAACGCAATACTGAATTGGCTTGATTTACACACAATCTCGACCTTCCACGATAGCATGTGTTGTACAGAATACCGAGTTTCACTAAACAACGATATGTTATTAAAATATTATATAAATTAGCCGTTATTAATAGTAATACCCACTTTTTGAAATTTTATAAATTTTATCGTTCAAAATGGACTTCATTTTTGGATTCATAATATCAAAATTAGCATACGGTGATTTTTTTATATTTTTATGAAAATTTTCAATTTTTGATGAATAGTGAAAACACTGGGTTACTATTTAAAAACCGACTCTCTTATTTAAATAATTTTTTATTTTATTTAAATATATTTTATGTCAAAATTGATACATAATACCTATATAAGTTCAATGTAATTCATTGGAGATATTTTATAATAATTTTAGATATATAGAAATTTTATTAAACTTTTCACCGTCTTTTCCCCACATCCTAGGAGCATTTTCAATTGTACATAAAACATAATTTTACCACTTCTGTGAGTTGAATTTCTACAATCTGAGAGACACGATTAATATCAATGAGTAAAATGTGGTTCAAAAAGATAAAAATATTTTTTGGTGAATAGTAACTTTTTTCTTTTTTTACCACGACTAAATGTAAATAGGGTAATTAAGGGAAAAAATGATATTATTATTACCCTAACACATGTACTAATTCTATTATATAAGTATAATTCGACCAAAAAAACCTTAGTAATATAATATTATCATTTAGATCCACATGTATTAGATTAGGACATTTATTATTATATAATTCAAAGAAGAGTTAAAAGAGTTAAAATCAATGTTTAATAACTAAAACATTTTTAATATATGTTTATACATAAGATAAATACCACTAATAATATTCATTAGAAAGATAAAAATATTTCCTAAATAATGGTATTTTATTTATAATTTTTAGACATTAAATAATTTAATTTATTTATGACACAATGATGATGCAGTAATTACCTTATTAATGAAATATTAACATAATTGATGTTATAAATACCCAAATAAATGTAATTTAAGTCTTTTTATAAATTCCAATAATTTTATAGGTTAATATGACATGCCATTATTTATTTAATTAGATTTTTAGAACTAATCAAGTTGTTATCATTTTCAGAAAAAATCAATTACCAAATAGTCTGAAAATTGACATAAAATAGTTTTTTAAAAAATATATTATATTAATAATTGTTATTCTATTCCTAAAAATCTACGTTTCATCAAAATGAATTAGATAATATTATATATTTTAATAATGAAACAGTTAGGGTTCTTTTTTCTTGTTATAGTATGTTCATTAACCATGTAGTGTAAGAAAACAAGAAGAGACAGTAAAGGTCAAATTATTTTACTTAGAGTTAAATCTAAATGAAATGGTTAAAATAGTAAATTAAACATGTATAAAAACTATCGGATGAGAGGATGTCGACACATCCCTACTATAGCTTATAAATAAATCCATTTGGAGCCATTATAAACCGAATATGACTTTATTATAACATAATATTTTAAGATTTTGCTAAGATGCACCTATCCTCCCTTATAAAAGGGCACCTCCCCACTCTTCCTTTTACACAACCTTGAGCCTTCAAGAACGTACAAAACCTGAACATTTATTCTCTCCAATTCCCTAGAAATATTCTGGAGGTTCTGGTCTCCTCAAAATCCCAACTCTATTGCCTTAAGAGGAAACTTAAAAGGGGTGCGTCGAAGAAGATGTAATCTCTTCTACCGATTCTTTCATGTTTCTTTCTTTTTCAAATTCATCTTATTTATTTTTTTAATTATAAATTAATTAATTAAATATAAATAATATAATGAAATATTATTATAAATATTAAACAACCCCATTTCACCTTCTATCCATCCTATGGAAAATGAAATCACCGCACGTGCGTATTTACAAAATATTGTCTCCACGCTGTGGTGTAATCTGTTTTTCCACCACAACCTTACATGGATGGGTATAAGGCTGTAAGGAATAACTATATATGGTTATTAGAACATCATACTGATTCTGATATATTATATCATCCACTCCAATCCCATTCAATAATTATGGGAACGATATCATCGCCCATGCGGAAGTACGGATTACCATCACCACGATGTGATGAGATTTATTCTCCATGTTAACCATTTTTGAATGATTATAAAGTATATAAAATGAATAATAATAAAATATATGACATAATTAAGCTACTGTATATATATATATATATATATATATTTCATCTACTTACTTCCATTCAAGTCAACAGGGAAAGGAAAATAGCGTTCATGCGTATGTACGACCTACCGTCTCCATGAAGGGTGTATTTCATTTCATACATCTATATATTATATATATATAATGAATATATAAGATATATAATCCATGATTTTCATTCTAGATGTAATTATATCATGATATATGTAATAATAATATCAATAACAACAAGTCCAAACATGTACGATAAATAAAACGATTTTATCCAAAACGCTGCTTTAACATGGAATTTACAAAAGAACGGGTAATATTTAATCATAATTGAACCATATATGATATCATAACAATTAATATTATTCATTAATAATTAAATTACATTATTTAAATCATTATATAAGTGGATCAGATTCGTAATGAGCATATCAGACCAAAGGTAAGGGATAAGTATTCCAATCTCATTCTTATTCAAGATTTATTATTCGTAAGTATTTACTGGGGTTATTTTTATCATCCATGTCCTTGTTTTCTAAAAGTGTTTTTATGTATGATTAAAATCATTTTACCAATTTTTTAATTTTACCACATGTTATGAAGGGAGTATTTCTTTTTTTTACCATATGAGGAACTTTTTAACTTTTCCGACAAAAGTACGAGGAGAATATTTTTTTAACATATACAGCATGAACAGATTTTTACGGTTTTATAATGCATTATATTCATGAATCTTACTATACAGAATTTCATGATTATTTTCAACAAAATATTTTTCTTTTAAAATTTCATGCCATTTTGTAAAAAGAAAATGCTTTTTAAGAAGAAAGGATATCTTCCTCAAGAATTCTTTTCGAGAGTTTTATCAAAACCATTTTCCATGTAAGATGAAATTATTTCATATGTGTATGTTTCAAGATTAATATATCTATGATTTACATGGTTTTAATTTTCTTATGATGAAACAATATCAATTTGTTTTATATGGATTATGTTATGATGGGATGATGTTTATGAAACCCATTTTTATTCTTTGGGTTATGATGAATGATTTATGTTTATGTTGTGGAAAAAGTAATAATGATTTCAATATGAGATATGTGGGACCTATATCTCCCTCCAATGCATTGGGTAAATATTTATGTCTCATGAGATAGACATGGCTGGAATGGTTAGTTAATCTGGTTCAGTGTTACAACACATGAATGAGGAGTGAACTCGATTCAGAAAGGGACATTATCCACTAAGATGGTCTTGGAAGCAATGCCTTGGCTACTATGGAAATCATATCATGTGATTAATGGTTTTCCACAATTACATGTGTTATTCCCATTCTATATTATCATGATTGATGATCCATTATGATCCATGCCTTATGTGCTACAAAGTTTTATGTCATTGCTCAAGATTTTGATGATTAAATATTATGTTCATGTTTTGAAGTTCAAATGTATATGGATTGTTTTATTTTCCCCATTCTTACCCTTACTGAGGATTTGAGCTCACCCTTTATATGTTTTTCTTTCCCCAGTATATAAATAAAGGTTTTAGGTAAGAAAAAAAATAAGTTATTTATGGGAGATGTTGAAGATCTTTCACCATGATTAGAAGATTATTTTTTGAGTTTCCAAAGACACTAAACTATTACGGTTCGTTGGTGTCTATTTTTATTATGTATTTGATTTTACTCAAATGTAATGTAATTTCTATGTACTTCATGCTTTGGGTCTCTAAAATTTTCTTATAGGTTTACTATGACATTTTCCTAAGAGGACTATAAGCCAATTGACCATTAGGCCTATAGGACTATTGGCCATTAGGTCTATAAGAAAATTGGGCATTGTACCATTAGGCCTATAGGCCAATTTTCCAAGACGCCAAGTAGGCCAATTATCCATTAGGCATAATTTCCAATAGGGTCATATTCCTAAATGGAAATTATTCTATTTAGCCTAACGTCTAATTGTCTTATGGGGAAAATAATCCAATTTGTTGATATGAATAATGGAAAAATTTTCATATTATGCCAAATGATATAATGTCCAATTTTCATATAATACTAAGGGCCAATGGGATTATAGGTTTAATGGAAAATTATCCTATAGGCCTAATGGGAAATTGTGATATAGTACACTAGGACAAATGATTAATTGGCTTATTCCAAATTTATAATTTGTAATGAATGTTTATAACTTTAATTGTTAATTTTTCATTTACTTAAAAGTTATTACATTTCATTAATATTCAGGATTACGAAATTTTTACATTGTAAATATTTTTATACTAATAAATGTTATTTGAAACATTCAATAATGGGTATCTAAGATCGTCTACCACAAGATAAATTATTTTTCTGATATAGGATGAAAAAGTATAGAAGTGCAGTAAATAAAAAAACATACGAAAAAATTATAATTTATTTAATTATATTTAAAATATATGTATGAAATTCATAATTGAATAAATTTATTATATTATAAATGGAATTCCCTAGAGTCCCTTGATGATAAATAATATGGAAACATTGGCCCTAACAAATATTTTAGTTAGGTTTTAGGTGATGAGAACAAGAGAAGAGTCTGATGTTGACCTGTGAAAAACATTATCCCCTAAAGGTATTATTATTCATCAAGATCCTATCAAGGATCTTATACCGCCAAGCTACAAATATATCTTAGAGAAGAAGATAATGAAAAAAATAGCTTTAGAGGATCATGTAAAAGTAAACACGAGTTTGAAAGAAGTATGATGATCATCGAGAAATTTATAAAAGATGTGTCGGTTATCTGTCAGTCACTTCCTTAGGAGGTTGATACTACTGTTTATTTTTATATGAAATAAATTAATTCTTTAAATAATTCCCCTAGTTATTTCAATGATGGCCATAATAAAGATCGAGCTATAGGTGGTGGCGAGGATTCTGTTGATGATGTTGCTTCTCTAGATGATGCCGTTGGTGAGGATGTTGTTACAGATGATGATGTTGTTTCTAATAAAAAGGATAAGGATATGATTTATGGGGAATATATTGATCCCCATCATTTATGACTTACAAGGAAGGATACTTGTGCAGGCTTATAGTAACATAAATTTATTTTTTTTATTGATGAATTTTTATATTTTAGTATTTTATATGGTTTAAATATTATTAAAAGTTATTGGTTGGAAGTTAAATATAGAAAATTTGTATTTCATTGAATGTATATTGTTTGGTTTATTTTATTTACATGTTTAGATATTTTGGGAAGAACGTGGTGGAGATAATTCCAAATACAGGAAGCAACTTATACCGATGGTTTTCAAAATGTGGGTATAGATTTATACACCTAATTTATTGAAACCATGTGTATAAAAAAAATCTAAGGGACCTATTTACAATATTTCTATAAAAACCATGGGGATTGGTCTATACATATGCCTTAACTATACATGGTTATTAGAACCATGGATATATCCTAAACTAATGGTTTTGGGGGCTATAGCCATGGGTTAAAATGAGGGTTATACGTTCATTTTCCAGCAGTTTATGGTTGAGACCTCCTAGGATGGGAAGTCTGTTATTAATATATATGGGTTGCTTTTATATTTTTATGTCTCATATTCTAACAGAAATTTTTGTGTGATGATGAATGAATACTCATGATTCATTATGTTTCATGATTTTTGGGTGTCATACTATGTAGTGTTATATTAACTTTTCTATTTGTTCATCACACACAATTCATGACTTATATAGATTAAGGCCCTTTTTATGTAGTCCTAGATGGAATAGAAGTGGGCATGGTATAATTTGTTATGGAAAGATGGTTATTAATCCAACTGTTTCCTTCAATATCAATCCCCTCCATATCATGTTAGATTTTTTTCCAGTTTTTGTGTGAATGTATTGATCCCTTTATGCTTTCTTGTAATTTTTTCATAATATAATCGTGGTAAATACGTTATGTATGCATTATGATATCTATTTTACTTTACCATTCATTATTTTAATGATATTTAATGATGTATCTGTACATGTAATTATTATAAGGACTTCCACATGTTTGATATTCTTACATGGAACTAGTTGCATGTCCCTATCCTACTGAAGGTGAGTATAGAGTATCCCACTAAGGTTACCAATAGATATTTTGTCCTTGATGGGTATCATTTTAAATGAGTATTATCAAATGGTGCGTTCATCATAGGAACATATTTTGAGAATTTCATCAAGTTCTTATCATTGGTTTGGGAACTAGTGTCGCATTAGTAATTTGTATTGAGTTCATATAATATTCTAGGGACTCTAATTTTTTTGGTGATAGACATATATGTTCAACATGATTTTTACAACCTATATTTTTATGCAGTTAATGTAGGAATTGATTATAAGGGAAAACATTAGCACATTCATCATATATTAATGTGTTTTGATTTATGTGTCTTTCTCATATTATCTCTCTATATATACTCATTAAATATTGTACATATTGTTTCCTTGCAGGTTATTTCCAGGACTATATCCACTGAGGATCCCATAGAAGATTCATGATTGTGAAATATGAGTGATGATGCCTCCATTAATGGGACTTAATAGATATATATTGGTACGTCGACCCATTTATCATCATATAGAATCGTCACTTTTTGGTCAAGTGGATGAATCATGTCAAACAGAGATAATGTTGGATTTGTTAGAAATAAATGATGATGAACATGGGTTGAGATCATATCATAAGAATCTATGTGTGTAGTATCTAGGAATATACGATCAAAATAACATACCAACAGTATGACTGTGATGTAGTTCATAGAATATGTGGTTTCTTGGTATGGAAGGTCCATAGAAACAAATCATTACATTAAGAATGATAAATTTTTATTCTTGTGATGGATAAGGAAATCATGTGTGTGATTTTCTTACCCATCACTCTTTAATAAGAGAGAATATCGATAAACATCTCATGTAGAAGGATCAGTTGGAGACAGGATATCTACATGGCTGCAGTCATGATGGAGAAGTTGTGAGAATAAAATACGTTGGTTATCGCTATGACATGTTTCCACCACCACCACCACTAGGGTGTCTATTACATGATTAAGAAGTTAGGGGAAAAGGATGTAGATACTTGTAGTAAATGGTGGAGTATGAACAGGAGGCTTCAAGATAGATTCATGGTATGAACTTTTTTTTACTTTTTCTTCATTATACATATACATGGGTGTGAGCCACACTATCCATGCCATAGATATTGTTCAGAATCAGGATCTCTTAGGTGAAGCTAATGAATCAACTTTTACTATCAGATACTCTTTCCCGAGGAGATTCATCAATAACACTCATTTTTCAACACTATGACATGACTATTAGAGAAGATAGACTATCATGAGGCCTTTTGGAAACCACGATGAGACCATATAATATCCTCATAGGTATAGACTGACTATCCAATTTTTAGTCCCATATAGACTATTTTAGATAAGGTATGAAGTTCCTTCATAGTGTTAGGACGCCATTCATTATAGATAACGAGGTCTTAGAAGTTTAGGTTGTGATCATGTGAAAGGTTACACAAATGATTACTCATCATATGGACAATATAACCATAGGAAAAAATTTTGTTTTCTGCTTTTAGTTTCCTACAGTGTTGGTAGGGTATGTGGACATCATTCATGGAGATTTTATAGGATTACATTTCCACTAAGAGTTATAATTCTACATATAATTTCACCTAGGGAGTACCCTGATATATATTCCTACATATCAAAAATCACCTATAAGAATTTTGGAGATGATGGTGTAGTATGAAAACTTTCATATAAAGGGATTTATCAAATACAATCTCTCACCCAAGGAATCCACAACATTGAGGTTGTGTGTAGATTACCATCACCTAAACAAGGTTATTGTAAAGAATAACTAACCATTACGAAGGATTAACGACTCTTCTTATAATTGATAGGGATGAGCTAGTTCTTAAAGATTGACCTTATATTGGTTCATCAGTTACATCTAGTTTGGAAGAAGGATACGAAAATGATGAGATTTTGTTGTCACTATGGTCTTGATGACTGATTTTCTATGCTTTATGACATAGATAATTCCCTAGTAGTGTTTACAAGACTCATGTAACATATAATTTATCATTTCATAGGTCGGTTTATATATGTATTATTCAATGAAATTCTAGTGTACTCAACATATGAGGATGGATATGAGAGAAACTTGGGGGATGTTAATGAACAAACTCTATGAGCACCCACTTCATAGAAATCTATTGAAATGATAGTTTTGTATTCGAGAGGTCAATATCGTGGGGCATTTAATCTTAGAATAGAATGTTTTAGTTATCCTGAAATAGTTATAGGAGGTGTTATCTTGGGATCTACCCAAGTGTGTGATAGTGGTGCCTGATTCCTTGAGTAAATAGGGTAGTACAAGAGATTCATTGTTCTTTTCTCCAGTATATTAGTACTATGACTACTTTGACTCATATGATACAAACTTTAGTCTATATAGAAGGGTGATAGTATTATTTTTAGGAGTTTCAGAATTCGTTATGTATTTACATAATCGTAAGTCTCATTGATGCTGGTGTTGAGTACTTTATGTTCTATGATTCCTCATGGATCAGGAATGGATGTTTCATAATACATATCTAGGTAGTGATTTCCTATGGTTATTGAATTTTGATACCTCAAGAGTAGAATAAGGAAAAACATGATATAGAGGTATAATAAGTGCTCTAAACCCAAAATAAGAGGTGTGATACCATACGGGTGACTAACTTCTCATTTATTCTGACCACAAGAGTCTCATGTATATATTCAAACATGAGTATTCTAACATCATCCTAAGAAAATGGATAGAGTTACACTAGGATTATAACTTTGATATAGTATATTCTATTGGGAAGGGAAACATAGTGGTATATTCTACTAAAATAAGACAACAATCACAATTAATAATTGACACATTAGTGTTGTTGGGATTAATTTAGTTGTCCTCAATGTAAAAGGATAGTTTATTAATTCTCCAGTAGATGATTGATACCTCTACAATTCTAATAAATGTTATAGACAATCAAAATAGAGATACTGGATATTAGATCTATTGTGACCAGATATCTACATGGCATGTTCTATACAGGTATACTAATGGTGGTAAGTACAACATCCTTTTTTAGGGATGGGCGATGACACCATTATAGTAGTGAGAGGAGACACTGAGGATGTGTTTTCCCCTAATTAGAACATATAAGGGACATTAGTATGTAATAGGATTCCATTGTATTGGAAAATGTGGATGTTTTACAATTTGTTTAGGTTAAACTCTTTATGTACACCAATCAGTAGGTGAATACCATAAGATCTCAATTTAGTGGTTTGAAATAATTTTGGTTCAACGTAGATTTTATATTCTATGTATATGGACCTGTTGAGTTGTCCATTCAAGTTTTTAACAACATGTTTTAGGAAATCATGTTAGGTTTGGGACATAGTTTAGAGGAACATATAAGATTGGTGGATTTTTCCTACCTCTGTACCATTAGTGAAGCACCTTTTGAGTCGATGTATGATAGACCCTACAGTTCTCATTATACTAGTCAGATCTAATGGTATATTGTGTGTATAGTAAAAGAGTTAGTTCAAGTGATAGTAGGGAAGGTTGTGTTCATCCAGGGGTGTCTGAGGACATCCTATATATATCTGTATCCTTTGTGGACCATTAGTAGATGATTTTCAGGCTTTATGAGCTAGATTATGTGATTATGTTTGTCTCCCATATCAGGCATTAAGATTATTTGTCTAGGGAAACAAGCTATTTCATGTATTGATACTTCATTTTCTAATATACTATATTGATTTAATGGGGGTACAACTTGACCCTACAACCATATTTTGACACTATGTATGATGTACTCCACATGTCACAATGGAGGATATATATGTGTGAATTTTTGTATAACAATGACTAGAGTGATATGTACATTGCGGATTAAGTTACATATTTTCTTTGGATGATCTAATTGAGAGTAGTTAAGATAAGACCTTTTATGTGAATGTTTTTTATTGGGTCGGTGTCCAGTGCTGTAATGAAAATCTCAAAGAGAGAACCTATGAGTGGGAGAACTAGATGCAAGCCCAAAACCCTCATAATTTTTAGATTTATTTTTTCATTATAGGATGAAAAAAATATGGGTAGGAGAGTCTAATGTCCCAATTTTTATCCTATAAGGCTTTGGAATACATTAAGAAATATTCTTGGAGTCACACATTAAGACTAAATGTGATTTTGTGGCCCTGTGAGCCTAAGTGTTGACATGATAAAAATATTTAATATATTATATCATGTTCATGTAGTTTTCATGAAATTATGTAATAAATATAAAATGTATTCTGATTTGGGAAATATAATATGTTGTTTAATATGAAATACGGGATTTCTGTAAGAGTGACATAATATTTATTAGTGTCAGGTGGGTTGCTTTAGAGATACCATGGATGCAATATTAAATTATTAATTAATCAGTTAAATTATTATTATTAGTATTTTCCATGATCTTTATCCCTTTATATAATCCTATTTATATTCAAATAAGAGTGTTAGTGGAATAACCATGAGGAATAACAGTATAGAATCGAGTCTCATTGGTAGATGTTATGTTTATTTATAAATCACGAGGTGCCACATGGATCACTAAAGAAAATAGAGTTTGTGGATCCTTCCAATGACCATTACATAAAAACATTAATCATTGGTGAAATATGCTAATTATAGGTTGTAAATTATTGTATTTTGACTTATCTCTATTTGTTTTATCCCATAATGATTGAAAATCAATATTCTTAAAAGTTTGATTTTAATGTCGATAATGTTGTGGAAGGGTGGTTTTACCTTATTAGAAATATAAATTTGATATTAATATGATTATTGCATTATTTTTATCACTCTATGAAAATTAATTGAGGCCGACCCAGACAATGGACATGGTTTATTTCTCAAATTTATACCTTGGTTTTTTCTCTCCCCTTTTGATGTACAATCATCATCAGTCTTTAATTTGGATAGAGGTTCAACAAATATCTAGTGAGTGATCATTTCCAAATAATTCTATGGTGAAATGAATCATTACAGTGGGATTATCATTGAGGTCTACGATATGGTTTTGCTACACGACAATAGGGGATTGATTAGGATCATATTTAAATATCCTCATTCCAAGTTTGGTAAGTTTGGATTTCATGGTGTAATGAGGATCGTATCCGAAGAAGAAGATGTGGTTGAAAATGATTCATCAGTGATTGAACAATCTATCAACACCAAATCCACATTTTCTTGGAGTTATTAGTGACTAATTGAAGGTGTATGGAATAGGTATAAACACCTGATAGTTCATCGGATTATGAAAAAATTCAGACTAAATGACATGTATTCCTAAGAACAAACTCCATGTACACCCCCCCTATGAAATATGGGTTTGTGTGAATAGATAGGTATTAGATGTCATGTGAAGAATGACACATGTCATGTGACCTAGTGCTATTATATCTACATGAATCCTAGAGGGTACATAGGCACATACATGGCCAGACAAATGATCATGACAAGAGTATTTGATAACTAAATTTTTCTCAAACACGACTAGGTACACATTTATGACCAATGTACCAGGGAATGACCTGAGACTCGGATATTTATAGGTACACTAAAACAACGATAGTATATGGACATAGACTGATGTACACAGGCATGAAAAAAATTATATGGTCAAAGGATAGTAGCATATAGATTGTTGTCCCAACCTTAACATGTTGTATATACTAAAAGGATATGACATATATATGAGTGAATACATTCCATGTGAGATGGTCAAACAAAGGAAATAACGGTGAAGACTAGACATACCATGTATACCCATTACACATTGTGTACCATATCTAGAGTAATATGAGGATTTATTTCTATTTATTGTAGACTAGTATTAGTTGAGTGCTTTCCCTTGGAAAATACCTATTAGAAAATGGTGTGAAATAAAAATCCTAGCATAGGATTGTGATACGATATAAGGGATAGTCTCGGCTATAGTATTCATAAATCCCTCCATGAGTCTGAGGGTGGAATACTCTATCATATTTTTTTTACTTAGGTGGTATTTTTTCGAACATCATTACTTACTTACATGGGAGTAAAATACTCTACATAGTGGTATATTCAAGATTGGGTTTTTGGTGTCCCTAATGAACCATGTGAGTGATACTCTATTTATATATCAATCAAATTTTAGTTATTCTGTGTAATTATTATTTGGATATTCTTAATTAGAGAGAATTCTTGGATGACTGTCATTAGTGGATGTTTAGATTTTGGATTTGATTCTCCCAGATGAGTGTTACCTTGAAGAATCAAGAAGAATCTTATTAATTCTATAATGGTTGAAACCTCATAAGGATGGGATTCTATTATGCATACATCTGGGTTGTTGTACTTATTTTTATGTCTCGTATTCAAATTCATATAGCCCTTGTGGTGCTGAAATGACTAATGACGGTGCTTCATTTTTGGGGATTTCAGAGTGTCATACACTATATAGCTAAACTAATCCCTACATGGGATATTCATAAACATTTTGTGTCTTGTGAAAATGAAAAGACTTTTTAAGGAGTACTAAGAGTGTCAGGAGAAATCAGATCATAGTTTGGGATAGATAAACTACAGTTTTACTAGATTTTTCATTTGATATAATTCCACAACCTCTTAGTATGTTGGAATATTTTATAATTTCATTGGGCCTATATTTGGATCATTATAATTTCATGTACATTTATCATACTCTATCTATGGGAAGGATATTATATATGAATTTTGGTATAATCTATACATTACCATTCAAAAATGTATGTGTTTTTATAGATGAGTTCATGTGTACAAATACTTATTCTTAGGCCTCAAATTTATCAGATATGCATACTCACCATTGGTGTCCATCCTCTAGCCAAATATAGGTGGTATTGGGGTGTCACTATCATCATATTACCAATCAATAGGGCCTCAATTGGGTTAGTTCATGACAAGAAAATATGAGAGATGAGTGATCATAATATCATCCACATCGATCATCCTGGAAAACATCAATGGGATCTTCTAGACTAATAATAATATGTTATATGGGAGGGATAAACTCCAATTCCCTAATCTAATACAGGATGAAGCATCTCCCAATATCACTATAATTTTGATATCATATAGTGAAAAAAATATATATATCTACATTACAATTCTACAGATTCCATAATTTATGTCAAATAATAAAAAATACATTAATAATCCACAAATAAATCATTTATACATTCATTCTAGAGTGGATGAAACACACAATCCCTTAAATGATCAATAATATATAAGCTTATGTGTGATGCATGATAGTATTATCATTGAAGTCATAAATTAAATGTGTGAAGTCATGTAAAGTCATCTCATAGACAGATTATTTTCATCTATATCTATGTCAATCTCTGTAATGTCTAGGAGTAGTAGTTGATTTACCAACTCATTATAGTCTATATTGATGGGTCCAATAACTTCATCATCATTAATAAGAATACCAAGGAAAAATGAAACACAAATAGAGTGATGGTTTTCTCTCTCTCTCTCTCTCTCATTGTAAAGATGAATTTGTGAGTCTTAGATATCCATCTCCCAGTGATGGGAACAATGAAATGATGGTAAATAAATATATAATTAGATACAATGATCATATGAAAACCCACACATCATATGAATGAGATAATATCAGGTGGTTTTGGAATGTTCTGATAGTTGTGAAACCAACATAAACAAACCAATCAAAACTCATGCATGGCTTGAACTACACATGAAACAATTATATACTACTCAGTGAGAAGAGTTTAATCCTCCATCTCAATGTATAAAAATGAAAACATTATTAATTAAAACAAAAAACAAATAAGTAAAACTAATATTAAATTATTATTTCCATATGATTTATATATTTATAAATACATTTATTTTCTAAATATGTATTCATTTTTTTACAATTGATTTATTATATGTAAGTATAATAAAATATGTAAAAATTTAATTATAAATAACACTAAAATATAAAAAAATTTAAAATTTAAATATTATAATATCCACATGACTATAAGACCTACGAATAAATATAGTCTATAATGAAAAAAATAAAAGAACACCCCCTAAAATGAGGTTTTAATTCCATAAAATTATAAAAATATATGGTTCAAAAAAATTATAGACATTCTAGAATTTTTCTAGCCACTAAAAAATGTTTTAATAATCCCCACAAAGTCTTTACATTGTAGGTATTTATGAAAAAAACAATTTGTAATGTGGTAGATCCCAAATGAACACCTTGATTAAATGTTAGGTTTTTTTAAAATTAAATTCATGTTTTCATCTTATATGAAATCATTAAATAATAAATTATTATTTTTATATAATTGTTATTAAATGACTATTAATCAATAGTAATAAGAAAATTATATAACTATTAATTTTTAGATATTTAATATTACATTTTAACTAAATATGAAATATATTGAGTGCAAATGGATACATAGTATTATATAAATAATTATTAATAAAATATATTATATTTTTATCCATTTAATTCTGAATATATTTTGTGTTTAGATACTTTACCTTGTCCACATCATTCAGGATTTTTACTTATTCAACATGGGTATCATTATCTTCTCTAAGATGAATGTCCATGCAAACAATTATTTTATTTGATCCTTTCGTATTTTGACTTCAGTATCCCATTCTTGGATCCAAATATATTAAGACTTATTTTATTATTTCCATTTTCTATCTAATTATATTTCATGTGGATAACATCCACTTTTTTACATCTTATAACATCTATATCATCTGTAGTTCCAACATCACTAAGCATGTTAGCTTCTTCAGTCATTCTTATATCATTTTGGAATGATTAAATATTGTAATCATATGAATCATCAAAATATTCATTTAGAAAAATTCTAACATCATTCAAATGATTCAAACTCTTTCTATATAAAATTTCATTCCAAGGGATTCAACTTGTCTTATTCTACTTACTTTATGTTAATCCCTTTTCATGGCACACTAATTTAATATAAAATTTAAACATGAATTTCAATAGTCATGTAAACCTAGTTATAGAAAACATATCCAGTAAAATAAACCCACCATACGATATTAATTATTAAGACCAAATGCTGGTTAGTTTCTCTATTGGGTTGGGGAAATATGGTAGGGATATCATATTCAAAATTATTCATCCCCAATATATCATAAAATATTTATTATGACTGTCACTTATTTTTCTCATTAGTTTTTAATCAATATTATCTGTAAAAAAATTATTGTAGGATGATATAAAAAAGATATTCAAAATGAAATAATAATGTAAAAATATTATTACTTTGTTCACCACTCTGGGCTAGTAAAATGAGCATCCATCCAATAGTGTGTTGGTGCACCAAAATCACAATTAACAATACTTTCTGGTTAATGCTATGTAATTGATTCCTGGGTTCACTACCCTTACATGATTTGCGGTACATCAACTATATACCTAGGAAATTCTCTTGCAATTTGATCATATTTTTATTATATATAAATGAAAACACATAATTAATGATTGATAATTAATAATATCATATATTGTTGATAGTTTAAATTAATGTAATATAGTTTCATTTGAACTTTACGTGTTTCATTCTATCTTTTTTATGAAAAATCCCATCAGAATCACCATTCTATGTTATATCATGGAAAATCATCCTCACTTTGGTAGGTTATTCAATAGATTCCCAGGTCCTATACTATCTAGAATGATTTTATAAATACCCTCACTTATTGGAATGTAGTTATTCTTTCTTCCATTAAATTTATTGGATGTAGAAATGAATAGGATTCATCTACAAACACTTTGATGTTGTGAAAATCCTTCTCCGTATTATGAATAGGGTGATTTAAATCCAATTCATAGGTGGGGAACGTGGCACACACTTGGGCTGGTGGGGGGCCCCTCTGGGAGTCAATGTTAGCATCACTTACTTTTCACATGAGCCTGAGCCCAGTTGTTGTGGACTCTATAAGTGCATCGTAGATACCCGAGATCAAATCGAGGTGGATGCTAATTTCTAGGAAATGTAGCAGTACTGTAGCAGGTACTGTAATTGTACTGTTGCCAAAACATGCAGTACCCTATCAGGTATTTCATAGGAAATGTAGCAGGCATTGTTTTGCACTGTAGCAGCTGGGAATATTCCCTCGTTTGGACATTCGGGCCACCGATTTGTTCCCTAGGTCATCTAAGGACTTCAGGACACCCATGCCCTTGGTTCAATATGTCCTTCAAAACACCTCACGACTTTTGGGCCACCTTAAGTACAGATGTAAACCAAAAAACCTACAAGGAACAACCTTCACAAAGAGGATGAGAAAAGAACATTCACCATATCATAAGCTAAAAAATTGAATGAATGAGTGGGTATAGAACCTGTCATCAGAAAAATCCTATTCATGCACGAGAAAGCCTAGCAGAACAGCTATGTGAAGGTGGATAACTAATTTCACAATGAAGATATTGGGGAGGAGAAATTCCAAGTAGTTATTCTGGGTTGCATGTAATGATTGAAGCCTACGAGCAATGAATTCCACTAAGGCCTATGTTCCACGTAATAATCATGCCTACGGGCCTTGTAAGGGTTCCACCTCACCCCTTGAACGATGGGTTATCAAAAATCAATAAAACATGATGGCCTTAGAACTGTTGGAGTTAAATTAAGATTTATATATTATACAATTCATATAGTACCATTTCCATGTATCTAGTTTCATGATACCCTAACATGTAACCTTTTCACAAGACCTATTCGTGTGACCCCACAACAAGACACCTCAGCAAGACCCCTCCATGTAACCTCTCCATTAGACTCTTTTGAGGTAGTCCTCATTGATAAATCTCCATGAGAATCCTCCATGAGTCTCGTATATGAAACTATTCTCTAAGAATCATCCATAAGATTCCTTAGTGAGACTCATTTGTGTGAACTTTTCTTATTTACACAAATCGAATGACTCTGAAACATGGCCTTGTCCTTATTACATGAATAATGTGTTACAAACACGTCTTCTTATAAACCCAGTGATATCATACATTCATAATATAAATTTGAGAAACTCCTCTAGGAGATCCTTTCGAAATAACTTCTTCTAATTATTAAGCTATTGTGACTCCAATGTATAATATTTTTCTGATCAGGATAAATTATATTCTTCCAATCAATCTACTTAAGAGAACATCAATAACCACTTAAGTGTGTTGTATGGGTATTTAAAGGCATAAATCAGCCATATTAACTCCAAAAAATGATTCTAGATATCTATTCTACCCCCTCATTAAACGACCATATTTGTATCACATGATCTCATCATGAGATCCAAGGAAAAACAAATTGTATTCAGCAACATTTTCTTCTAGTGATTTTGAAAATCCTCTCATGATATTGAAAGAAATTTGTTCACACTACACATGATCCAATCTCGATATACCAAGAAAATCATGCCACTAGAAAATTGTGTTCCATACCATTTTGTGGAATCATCATTATATCCATATACCATCATGAACACTCTGTGTGATCCCATAAAAATATCCAAATACAATCATGGATTCAAAATAATTTTAGGGAAAACACAATACTTCTATAATTTCTAGCATCTCTATCTTCATGTTCCCCTTGTGATCTTCTATTTATACCCCATAATAGTCATGTGATATATTAATGTCCATTATATGATCTATTCATTAGATCCCCTACAAATTATGTAGTGCCCTTAGGTGCTTGACATTATTTGAATAAGAGATCCTCTACTAATAAAACGAATCATGTGTTGCGATTACATGTTCTCCTTCAACAATTTCGATCTCAAGTGTGAAATTTCCACCTTGTTAATGAAACACACTATGTGTGGTACCTTTGGAATTACATGATTTGGCCTGATCTATGGTCACATTTATTATATATCCTCCTATATTGCAAGATGTGATCATATAATCCCTTTATGAAAATACACACCATCTCTTCATTCCACTATTGATAACTAGTATTTTTCACAAAATTTCATACCATGTAGGCAATAAAATTAAACCCAAAATCACAATCAAGAAGGTATTATATTCAAGAATAATGGATGTAAATGATATTACATATAAACTCCACCAGATAAGAAGGTTTTGGTTAAAAAAATATCCCATATTTTGTAATAGGAAGTATATCTCTAAATTACACAATGGGAGTGATATAAACATTGATGCATTCTAGGTCATGAAATATCAGATTTGGAAATAGAACATATTCCACAAATAATCATGAATGATAAATTTCAAGAGACACAAGAACTAAGTATGAGTAAGAAGGATGTTATATAACCTGATGGATATGGTTTTCAGTTCACCAAGGATGGTGATTAATTATTAGTTGATAATAATGATCCTATAATCTATAAGTAATACAGAATATAATCATCCATGTGGTGCTCATCCATGAATTATTAAATGGATTCCATGTACTAAAACCAAGTCTAGATTTTGGTAGATCCTATAGTGGATGTAAATCCTGTTGAATGATAATGGTTTTTCAAAAGGAAACTATACATTTATGGAAAGGACACTACCAATAATTCATAACTAGTTTCAAAATAGTATAGAAAGAATATAGTCATTGGTTATGACTATGATTGTTAGAAAATATCATTTAGCATAATTTTTTATTGATGATATTGACCTATGAATAGATTATTTTTAGTTTTAGAGGTAGGATCTTAGGTATGTGATGTGTGATAGATGGTATCATGAGTATGTTTTCAACATTAGGTTGTGCGGGAGAAGGCACCAGTTGATTTTGGATATGATTGTGCTTTTGTGAATGGGACATTCATGGTAGCTTTGGAATGAGTATTTGTGATTATTCATGTATAGAACGTGGACATGTGGTTTTGATGAGATACATATGGTCATTGAGACATATATATTTGGATGGAAATATAAATGTCCCTATAGGGTGATGATGAAATTAAGGATGGATAGTTTCAGATGGTAACATGAGATATGTGTATGGATATGAAGGAGAGACATGTATGTGATGATTGAAACTATTGAGGTTTGTAAAGAGTTGTAGTTTAACGAAATATATATTGTAGGGTGTGAATCATTGGCTATTATAGGGTATGAAAATAATTATGAACAGTATTTTGGAAGATTTCTATGGTGGTGTTCTTTTGAGCTTAGAAGATGTTGTGATCAATTTTTTTAATTAGTGATTGGTATGAGATGGAAGACATATTTGATTCCTTATATAATGTAATGGATGGTGTGTTGGATGTAAGATCATATATGGTTTCATCAGAACTATTATAAAGACAATCCTATTACAGGGAATGACTTAATGGTCATCGGTGTATTGCCCTTATTTTGAAAGGGACATTAGTATGATGAAACTGGTTGTTGGTTAATAAAGATATAACTATATTCTAATGAGAAGTTGAATTCAATTTCTCTAGATTCTATAGTGAATTATGGATTCAAATTTTTTATTTGGTATCAGATGGAGTCTCAGAATTAACATCAGGCTCACGATGGTTTTGATGTGATCTTAGTGTGAGTTGGATTAATGGTATGTCGATGCATGGGCTGATAACATGATGAATGGATTGTTTTATTAAATATCTAACCATTAATTAAATAAGTTGTTAGTATTAAACATTTATTTGAGAATTTTAAAGATTTTAGGATTCCCATGAGGGTGTAGGCATCATAATCATGTGGACTGAAAACGTGTTGGTGTCCAGAGTAGGAATAACTGATGTTTTTTATGAGATTGGGTGTGTTGGGTTGGAAACTGTATCAAATCCATCAAATTGGGTATAATTTAAAAATATATAGGATTGTATAATAATTTCAAGGAAATATGACATATTTGTGATCTTTTCATTGATTATGGAAACTTATCTAATCCAGTTCATAATCAGAGACAAGTAGTGGTAAAAATGTTGGACTAGTATTTTCACACAATATTGTGTGTGGTGTAACATCCCAGGTAAATATATAATATTACATTCTCATGTTTATCAATATTTTTGAATAAAATGTTAATATCACTTTAAATGGAATGTTATGCTCAATGGCATTCCCAATACGCAACAACGAGTTTCTTTAAAATCTTACGTTGCACACTAATAATATAGTAATATTATTTTAAATAGTTAATACCTAGTTGTTGTAATGGCGTGAATGAACAGAACTTACTAAAAAATGATTACATATGTTAGTTAAATATTTTTACTTTTATCGTATAAATGATAGAGGCTTAAAATCCAAATGAATCCAATTTTAAGAATAAATACTCTAATATTTTTAAAAGATTGTTTTTCAGCCTTTTGATGGAGAACCATTTTTTAAAACTAACTTTTGACACTTTTATAAGCACTATTTCTCAAAATAAACATATTCTTTATGATTGGGATATTTAAATTGACTTTGGTCAAATTTTTGGTATGTTTTTGACGATGTTCATTTTTTAATGAATAATGAAAAATATTGCATTTTACATCAAAACTTCTTTTTCATCTAATTTAAATATATTGTTAGATTATATTTTTAATTGGTTTAAAAGTTTAATTAAGATATATTTTTACAATTTAATTCAATGGTGGTCATTATAATTAATTTAACTTTGAAAATGGACATAAACAAGTGCCAAACTTTTCATAGATATTGCTTCCAAAAAAACCCGCTATGTTTTTTGACAGCGGGAATTAACTATATGATTTATTAATGAAAATACTATGTTTTGAGTTTGGTAAAATGGAAATAATTTTTTAATTTTAAATATAATATATATATTTTGGTTAATTTTTGGTATTTTTATGAAAATGCCTTTTTTAATGAATATTGAAAAATATAGTTTTTAATTCAAAACAGCCTTTTCATCCAATTTATTTATATATTTAGATTGTAATTTTAATTGTTTTTAAAATATAATTGAATTATTTTTTATCAATTAATAAAATGTTGCTCATTGGACGTAATTTCACTTTTCTATTGGATGTAAAAACAAGTCAATCTTTTGATAAATTATACTTTTTAAAAACCCGTCTTTTGTTTTGACAACAAGATTTACTTTTAAATTAATTAATACAAATTATGTGTTATGAATTTGATAAAATGGATTCCATATTTCTAATCTTAAGGTCTAGATTATGTAATTTATACTCTTTTGTTTTTGGACATTATGAATAGTAACGACGGTAATTATCCTTAATTATCGTGTTTAATTAGTAATCAGGGAATTAAGGGTAAGAAATTAATGTAATAAAAATATAAAATTACCCCAAAAAGTGTCATAATGCTATTGGTGGTGTATTTTCCGACCATGGGATGCCTTGTGCCAACCTTGGGACCCCATGGAATAACTTTAGTGTGATAGTGACCTTTTATCATATTTTTTTAAAGAACAGAAAATGTAACCAAAGTATGTATCACCTAAGTAAAATAATTTTAATTTTTATACATAAACGATCTCTTAGACTATACATATTAATTGGAAAGATAAAAATATTTCCTACATCATAGTATTTTTTATATAATTTTTAGACATTAAATAAATTAAAATATTTATGACATCATGATGATGTAGCGATTACCTCATTAATGAACAGTTTAAATAAAATTAGAAGATAGGGTAACATCTATTTCTTACACTTCTAAAAAACCTATTGGATGGGTTTATTTTAAAACCTTATCAACGTATCCTCGAAATATATTCTTTTGGGACTTTTAAAATATACTAATAATTTTATAATAAAGTAATATTTTATAACTTTCCAAGAGTGCCCCTCCTCTTCTCTTATAAAAGGCCCCCACCTCTACCACCGTACCCACACCTCTGAATCCTTTTTCTAGGCCAACCCCTGCCCATTTAATCACTCCATATCCCTATATTCAACATTTAAGCCTCTCCTTAGGAATAAAGCTCTTCAAGAAAACCTTTTGGTTCAAACCAAGGGAGTTACCCGATTTAAATGTAATGTCTTCTTTTATGTCCTTTTGTTTTATTTTCCATCTCCAACACCTTAAAATATTTTTATTAATTTATTTTGTAACAAAACCAGTATCATAAATATACTAGGATGTTGTTATAAGAAGTATTATAGAGACACATACACACACATCCATCTTATGGTTAAAGAACACACTATTTATGTGGATGCTGAATTACTGCCTCACGAAACGATGACTGTTCAATATTCTTTTAACACCATTAAAGGTGGCCATTATGATGTAACTGTATTTTATATATGATATATATGGTAGTTATGTTTTATATATGCTTCTGTATTTTATATTTAAAACATACCTTCATTCTTTGCATGTTGTACAAATGCGATAATTTCATATGAGGAAGTGCAGACTACCGCCCCTCTAGTGATTTGACTCATTCATGAAATACATGGAATGTATGATGAATGAAATTAATGAACATATGTGAGATATATAAAATATATATCATACTGTAATTATAATATATATATCTCTAAATTATTTTTAATTCCATTAATATGACAATGAAATGAAAGCAGCGTTCATCGTAAGTATGGCCTACCGTCTCCATGAACTGTGCATTTCATTTCTTTATATATACAAATGTTATGAAATAGTATAAAATGAATATTTAATGGATATATATTATATTTAAATCATTAATACTATTCTGGTGATGATTTACTTATAACTATATGGATGATTCTTTTCAAACAAGTTCATTTTTGACTCATGTACCAAACATCGACAAAACCATTTGATATGAACTCACATAATTAACTAATTATTATAAAATTATAATATGTGTTATGAATTTAATAATAAAAATTAAATTAGGTCCTTAAGAAATTATAAATTGACAAATGTTTATTATTCAGGAATATAATGAAACGAACAAGACATGTTGGATTTGAGGTAAGGGATCCGACTTCTCTCTTTCTTTTCAAGTACCCTCTTTTATGTCATTTCGTTTATGCTCCATGTTCTTATGTTGGAAGATGTTATTTTATATTCACCATACTGTAATTTTTATTTTAATTTGATGAGATACACCCTTTTACTCTCATGAATTCATTTTAAGAATTTTTATGTGGCACCGTTAGGCTGCCGAATTTTCATAAGGGATCCTACCTCCCTTTTTTTTATGTACTCTTTTTTATGTAACTTAATTTAAGCTCCAATTTCATATGTTGGTGGATGTTATTTTTTATTCCTATTTCATTAATTTTTATGTTAATATGATGATATACCCTATTTTATCTCATCAATACATTTTAGGAAGTTTTATGTGGCGCCATTAGGCTGCCGAATTTTCATAAGTGGATTTTCGTCTCACTTTTTATTCCCGTGAGATTCATTCAAAATTTTACACTATTTCCATTCATTTGGTTTAAGTATTTCCCATTATTTTACTTTTTTTATAATATAGTCTAATTTATGGGTATTTATATCTTAACTTTATGAAACTTATTTCATGGGGTGTATGTTTCAAAAGTTACCCAAATCGGTAAAGGAAACTTTCACACTCCACTTTTTTTAAAGACTTATTTTGTTTTGTTTTTTTAATTTTAAACTTTTCTATGTAGGGATATGTTCTTATATATGATTATTTAAGTAAATTTTATGTCCAAGTTATGAGATACCATTTTCTCTCTCATCAACTAATTTTATGAATTTTAAAGTGACGTCGTTAGGCTGTCGAATTTTACCAAGGGAATTTCATAACCCAATTTTGATTTCTTTGGGTTCAACTTGTAGTTATTGAATAAGTCATCCTATGAATATGTGTGAATGACCTATGGTTTTTTTACACTTAACATCCACTTATATATGGGTGTATTTATATTTGTCACAAATAATTATGAGATTGATTTATCCTTAATTTAAGGATACCTTCTTTATAAGGGATTTCATCTTGTTTTACAATTCTAGTGAGAAATAATTGTTGTTATGAACCAATTCACTATTATATGGTGTATATACTGTACATTGGAATAATATATCATGAATCCTTTTATTCTCATGATACTACAATGTTCTGATTAAATGTCATTCCTCAATTATTGTATTCAAGTGTCTCCCATTTTGTTAAAAACCCTTTAACTAAAATATCATTTTAAATGTTTTAATGATTTATTCATATAAATATTTTTCATTAATATCCAGGTTTTCAAAATGGTTTTAAGTATTTATTTATATGGATATTAATTGTGTAATATTTTAAAAGATTCAAAGTGGTATGGGACACTTTGATTCAAAAATCTCTTTATTAAATGTTTTAAATGGTTTTGAAAATGGTTTTTAGAATGGATTCATTATTTCAATATCATAAAAGGTTATATTTTTATTGCAATGTGGGAATGTTATCTTTAATTTATGCCTAAGTTATGTGATGTGATTATGTTATGGTTCTTGGGAATTGTTTATGAAGACGGGAGGTTTTGTGATAATCTTAGGGTGGGTGAGCCCGATATAGCTCTCCAATGCATTGGGTAACACGAAGGAGTTAAAGGTTAAGGTTTAACTGAAGAGATTTCGGGAATATACTGTGATGGGTATTCCAAACGTAACCTTGGGGGTTACTCCCTATGTAAGAATGTTATGAATGCCTCAAGTTACCTTTATGTCATATGATTTCTATGAGTTATTTGTAAATATTATGATTTCATGAGGTATGTTAAATTTCTTATGCTTTATGAGTAAAGTATGAATCCATTGATTCTTATGTGTACATTGACTAATGTTTTCTTTCCATATTGGTATAACCCTTACTGACCTTTTTATGCTCATCCCATGGTTTTTGAAATGTTTTTCATAGGACATAAAGTTGAATAGGGTCATGTATGGGATCAAGGAAATTCAGGCTGTCTAAAAAAAGGAACTAGACATGACTCTTTTTTTCAATAGTTTTTATTTTTGCAAAAAAATGGAAGCTAAGTTGATGTGTATACTTTGTAACCTTTGAGATGTAATAGGTATGTCCTAATTCTCTAAAAATCTAAGCCTGAAAAGATCCTCAATGTGAATTATTAATTTAATTCAATAATATGTAATGTTTAAGGCTGGGTCCTTATAGTTGGTATCAATGTTCGGTTTAGATAACTTTAGAGGATAGAGTGTCGTTTAAGAAAAAGTGACAAGTTGTGTATAACCACAATGGTTAGTATATTAGATGGATTCATTGTTTTTTTAATGTTAGAGTGAGTTTGAGAAAACTTGGATAAGTATATCATGGTGTTTATCTTCCTCTTTATTATATGATGATTTTACAGATATACTCACACTGACCTTTTTGGTTTTAGTAAATGGCTGGATCTAGTAGCCACCAAAGTAACAATGTATTTGATGAAAACTGTGATGGTTTTTTGAAAGGACAACTGAATGATATGGGATCTGCAATGAGAACACTTGTGGTTATCCTCAACCAACTATCTGGAGTCATGATTGACCACCTGAACCTTAGTTATTTTTATAAGGCATTGTATATGCGAGAAACAAATCTCTACGGAAGTTCAGGTAATAATCATAAAGGTATCTATGTTCAAAAACTTATGTGTCAAATATGTGGAAAGAAACACATAGTAAAATGT
This sequence comes from Viscum album, assembly GCA_963277665.1. NCBI lineage: Eukaryota > Viridiplantae > Streptophyta > Magnoliopsida > Santalales > Viscaceae > Viscum > Viscum album. The sequence continues at coordinate 48,429,012 of OY728162.1, forward strand.
TTCAAAAAGACAGAAAGATGCTATAGATGTGGAAATGATGTTCATAAAGCAAGAACATGCCATGGAAAAAGGAATCTTCTAGTTTACTCTAAGAATGGGAAAGACGTTCTTTATGAAGGATCAATTGAATGTTTTAAATGTGGTGTGCATGGTCATTATGCAAACACATGTCCTACGAAGAATTTTCGGGAATGGGGTCAATAAGATCATAAAAATATTAATTTACCAATACCTAATGCCATTCCGATTGAGGATGAAGAAACTGACAATGACCAATGAAAGGTATGGATTCTTTCTTAACATATGTTTTCCTATTATTGGATTCTTAGGATATGATTCATGATTTTTTTTAGGAAAGAAGTATTTCAGAATATGTTTAAAAGGAATGGATAATGGATCATGAAGAATGTTGAATGAGTAAGAAGTCAACATATAAGGGATTCAAGAGTTATGGTAGATTTTAGGATGGTGAACTTCATAGATGTATTAAGTCTCTTCTGATGATGGGGTTACATTAGAAGACTTTTTATAGAAACCCTGATGTTTGATATATGGAATTTTTATTCATGGAATAATTATCCTTTATTTTGTGGATATAGTTATAAAGAACCATTTGGGTTTATATGATCCTTACATTTCAGGTAATTATGGGTTACTATATGTTATGATGGAATATGAATGACATGAGATAAAATTGAGGATAAATTATGTTATGGTTATTTTTTAAGGTTTTATCGCCTTTTGGGGAATTTTATAAGAATTATATAGTTTTGGAAAAAGGACAGCACATAGACCGTGAGAAAACGTGTCGCGTCGGATGATGCTGCATGAATCGAACCCACAACCAATGTGTGACAAGTATTTATCGCCTACCACTGGACTACGTTATGTCCCTTGTTAGTTTGACTAATTATATTTAGTTAGATGATCTTATGAATCTATAATATGTTTATTTTGGGTTATATATGGAAATTATTAAACTATCATGGAGGATATGTGATTAGTTTAATTACTTTTCAGTATGATACTTTAAGAGTAACTGATGTTTTTTGGATATTTAAAAATGATTTTTTAAAAGGAACATCCTTTTTGGGTATTATCTGATCTTGTACTATCCTTTTTGGTTTTGGTTTTGGTTTTGGTCTAAAGACATGGGAAATATATAGTTCTATTTTTTTGATTAGGTGATTCTCAAAAAGTTGATTATATTACTCTTAGTGTGAACAAGTCTTTCTAAATACTCGTCTTTTGGATAAAATATGATTTTCTGTAAGACATATTGTAAAAGATGAAACAAAACATGACAAGTAAGTATGTTTCCTTATGATTTAGTTAAGATCATAAATAAATACCTCAAGGAAAAGTATCTTAAAACTAAAATGTTGTCTTTGAAATTTTCCTAATGGGGAATCAAATACTGTTTAACCCATCACAAGTTTGTGATTTTCTGGTGGTTAACTTTCTCCTAAACATGTTTTCTATCACTTTCCCTCAAAACATGACCCTTTTTTCATATCCATGTTTTCCTAAATGGATTACTAGTATGGGATAACTCGGGTGACCTATTTACTTCCCTTTATTTATTTTAAAGTGATAGTTTTGCTGACTCTTTTTCTGATGTGGGGCTTTCAATGATGTTTCCAAGACCAATTTTAAAATTATGAGGACGTAATTCCCAAAAGGGGTGAAGGATGTAACATCACAGGTAAATAAATAGTATTACATTCTCATGTTTATCAATATTTTTGAATAAAGTTATAATATCACTTTAAAGGGAATGTTATGCTCTATGGCGTACCCAATACGCAAAAACGAGTTTCTTTGAAATCTTACATTTCACACTAATAATATAATAATATTATTTTTAATAGTTAATACCCATCCATTGTAATGGTGGGAATGAACAGAACTAACTAAAGAATGATTACATATGTTTTTTAAATATTTTCACTTTTATCCTATAAATGATAGAGTCTTAAAATCCAAATGAATCCAATTTTAAGAATATATACTCTAATATTTTTAAAAGATTGTTTTACTGCCTTTTGATGGCGAACCTTTTTTTAAATCTAAATTTTGAAAGTTTTATAAGCTCTATTTGTCAAAATAAAATTATTCTTTTTTATTGTGATATTTAATTTTACTTTGGTAAAATTTTTGGTATGATTATGACAATGTTCATTTTTTTAATGAATAGTGAAAAATATTGCATTTTACATCAAAACTGATTTTTAATCTAATTTAAATATATGGATAGATTATATATTCAATTGGATTAAAAGTTTAATTAAGATACGTATTTAAAATTTAATTAAATTGTGGTCATTGGAATTAATTTAACATTGAAAATTGACATAAACAAGTGCCAAAAATTTCATATGTATTGCTTCCAAAACAACCCACAATTTGTTTTGACAGCGGGAATTATTTATATGATTTATTAATGAAACTTATATGTTTTTATTTTGGTAAAATGGATATAATTTTTTAATTCGAAATATCAAATATATCATAGGGTTAATTTTTGGTATTTTTCAGATAATGCTATTTTTAATGAATAGTGAAAAATACAGTTTTTAATTCAAAACTGCCTTTTCATCCAATTTATATATATATTTATATTGTCATTTTAATTTTTCTTAATGTATTATTGAATTATATTTATATCACTTAATACAATTTTGTTCATTGGATGTAATTTCACTTTTCAATTGGATGTAAAAACAAGTCAATCTTTTGATAAAATTTACTTCTTAAAAACTCATCTTTTATTTTGACATTGGGATTTACTTTTAAATTAATTACTACAATTTATGTGTTTTGAATTTGATAAAATAGATTCCATATTTGGAATCAGAAGGCCCATATTATGTAATTAAGACTCTTGTTTTGGGACATTATGAATAGTAACGACGGTAATTATCTTCAATTATCATGTTTAATTAGTAATCGGGTAATTAAGGGTAAGAAAATAATGTCATAAAAATATGAAATGACCCCAACATGTGTCATAATTCTATTGGTGGTGTCTTGTACGACCATGCTATGCCTTTTTACAACCTTGTGACTCCATGGAATCACTTTAGTGTGATAGTGACTTTTTATCCTATTTTTTTAAACAAAGGAAAATGTAACCAATGTATGTAACACCTAAGTAAAATAATTTTAATTTTTCCTAAATAAATGATCACTTAGACTATAAATAGTCATTGTAAATATTAAACGATTTCGTACATCATAGTATTTTTTATAATTTTTAGACATTAAATAAATTAAATTATTTATGACATCATGATGATGTAATGATTACCTCATCAATGAATGATTTAAATAAAATGAGATGATAAGGTAAATTATAAGTATTAGGCTTGTAAAAAAACTATTGGATGGGTATATTTCGAATCCTCATAACTTTATCATCGAAATATATCCTTTTGGGACCTTGAAAATCTGAACATCATTTTATAATAAAGTAATATTTTATAACTTTCCAAGAGTGCCCCTCCTCTTATCTTATAAAAGGCCCCCAACTCTACCACCTTACCTACACATATCAAGCCTTTGGGTTTGCCATACCCTACCCATTTCATCTCTTCACATACCTATCTTCATCATTGAAGCCTCACCGTAGGCATTAAGCTCTTCAAGGAACCCTTTTGGTTCAATCCAAAGGGAGTTACCTGATTTAAATGTAATGTCTTCTCTTATGTTCTTTTGTTTTATTTTGATTATCCACCACCCTAAACTCTTTGTATTAATTAATTTTGTAAAAACACAATTATCTTAAATATACTATGATTTTTTTTATAATATGGATTAGAGCTACACTTACACACACATCCGTCTAATGTTTAAATAACATACTGTTTCTGTGGATGGCGAATTACTACCTCATGAAACGATGATTGTTCAATATTCTTTTAACACATTTAAAGGTAGACATTATGATGTCACTATATTTTATATATGATATATATGGTATTTATGTTTTATATATGCTTCTATATATTATATTGAAAACATACCTTCATTTTTTCCTGTTACGAAAATGCGATAATTCCATATGAGGAAGTGCGGACTACCGCCCCCTCATGTGATGTGACTCATTCATGAAATACATTGAATGCATAAAGAATGAAATTAATGAACTTATGTGACCAATATAACATATATATTGTAGTGTAATTATAATATATATATAAATATCTCAATTATTTTTAATTCCATTAATATGACAAAGAAATGAAAGTAGCGTTCATCGTACGTACGACTTACCATCTCCATAAACATTGCATTTCATTTATTTTTATCTCCAAATGTTATGGAATAGTATAAAATTAATATGTAATTGATATATATGATATTTAAATAATTAATACTATTCTGTAGGTGATGTACTTATAACTACATGGACGATTCTTTTCAAACCTGTTCATTTTTGACTGATATACCAAACCTCGAAAAAAACATTTCATATGAACTCACATAATAAACTAATTATTATCACATTATAATATGTGATATGAACTGAATAATAAAATTTAAAGGAGGTACTTAAGAAATTATAAATTTAAAAAAATTTATTATTCAGTAATATAAAGAGACGAACAAGACAAGTCGGACTTGAGGTAAGGGATCTGACCTCTCTCTTTCTTTTCAAGTACCCTCTTTTATGTAATTTCATTTATGCTCAATGTTATTATGTTGGAGGAAGTGATTTTATATTCACCATACTGTAATTATTATTTTCATATGATGAGATACCCCCTTCTTACTCTCATTAATTCATTTTAATAATTTTTAAGTGGCGTCATTAGGCTGCCGAATATTCGTAAAGGATCTTACCTCTCTCTTTCCTTTTAAGTACTGGTTTTTATGTAACATACATTAAGCTCCTCTTTAATATGTTGGGGGATGTTCTTTTATATTCCACATTCTGTAAATTTTATGTTAATATGATGAGATACCATATTTGATCTCTTCAATACATTTTTTGAAGTTTTATGTGGCGTCGTTAGGCTGGTGAATTTTTATAAGCGGATTTTCATCTCACTTTTTATTCCCGTGAGATTCATGCTACATTTGCCACTATTTCCATTCATAGGGTGTATATACTTCCCATTATTTTAATATTTGTATAATATACTATCATTTATGGGTATTTAAATACTCATTGTATGACCCTTCTATCATGGGGTGTACGTTTCGAAAGTTACCCAAATCAGTAAGGGAACCTTTCACACTCCACTTTTTTTAAAGGCTTATTTTGTTATGTATTTTAATTTACATATTTCCATGTTGGGATATGTTCTTATATATCCTTATTGATGTAAATTTATGTCCAAGTGACAAGATACCATTTTCTCTCTCATCAACTAATCTTATGAATATTAATTTGACGTCGTTAGTTTGTCGAATTTTACCAAGGGAATTTCTTAACCCAATTTCAATTTCTTTGGGTTCAACTTGTAGTTATTGAATATGTCATCCAATGAATATGTGTGAATGACCTCATGTTTTTTTAACATAATAACCTCTTATATTGTGTGTATTTTAATTTGTCAAACATTATTATGATATTGATTTATCCTTAATCTGAGGATACCTTCTTTATAAGGTATTTCATCTCATTTTAAAATTATATTGAGACTTCATTATTGTTATACACAAATTCACTCTTATATGGTGTATATACTGTCCATTGAAATAATATATCATGAATCCATTTATTCTCATGATATTATAACGTTCTGATTAAATGTTATTCTTCAATTATTGTATTCAAGTGTATCTCATTTTCTTAAAAACCATTTAACTAAAATATCATTTTAAATGTTTTAATGATTTATTCTTATAAATATTTCTCATTAATATCCATGATTTCAAAATGGTTTTTAAGGATTTATTTATCTGGATATTAATGGTTTAAAATTTTAAAATGCTTCAAAGTAGTATGGGACACTTTGATTAAAAAATCTCATTTTTAATTGTTTTATATGGTTTTGAAAATGGTTTTTAGAATGGATTCATTATTTCAATATCTTAAAAGGATATATTGTTGTTGCAATGTGGGAGTTTTATCATTCCTTTATTATTAAGTTATGTGATGTGATTATGATATGGTTCTTGGGAATTTTTTAGGAAGATGGGTGGTTCCGTGATAAACATAGGGCGGGTGAGCCCGATATAGCTCTCCAATGCATTGGGTAACGTGAAGGAGTTAAACGTTAAGGTTTCTCTGAAGAGATTCAGGGAATATACTGTGATGGGTATTCCAAACTTAACCATGAGGGTTAATCCCTATGTAAGAATGTTATGAATGCCTCAAGTTACCTTTATTTTTTATTATTTCTATGAGTTATTCATAAACCTTATGATTTCAAGAGGTATGTCAAATTGATAATGCATTACGAGTAAAGTATGATTTCATTTATTCTTATGTATACTTGGACTACTGTTTTATTTCGGTATTTTTATAACCCTTACTGAGATTTTTATGCTCAAACCCTGTGTTTTTGAAATGTTTTTCATTGGACATAATTTTGAATAGGGTCAAGGATGGGATCAAGGAAATGTCAGGCTATATAAAACAAGGAACTAGACATGATTCTTTTGTTCAATAGTTTTTTTTTGCGAAAAAATGGATGCTGAGTAGATGTGTCTAGTTTGTATCCTTTGAGATGTAATAGTTATGTCCTAATTCACTAAAACTCTAAACCCAAAAAGATCCTTAATGTGAATTATTAATTTAATTCAATAATAAGTAATGATTAAGGTCGGGTCCTTATAGTGGTGTTGTCGGAACCACACCAAGAAGTCATTGGATAGTTGGAATTTCATTTAGTGTGGGATTCCAATGGTAAGTAGAAACCTGGATTCAAATTATCCATTATTAGTGTAACCTTATAGTGGGGAGAACTATAGGTAATAGATGATATTGTTGAATACAACGCGGCCTCATGGAAAATATGGGTGATGTTAAGCATAATACCAGTATTCAGTGATAGAGACAATCTCGATGATCATATTTTACCTCTTAGTTATCCTTATATATATTGTTTCTTAGTCAAATATTTTTCAACGTTATCGTAACATCCCAAGTAAGTAATGAATAATAATTAATTTTTATCTATGTATATTTATGAATTATATAGTGTTTTAGAAGCTTAAAATGAGAATAAATCCAATCTTAAGCACGGAATACACTAATATTTTTAAAATAACATTTTACCACCTTTTGATAGAGAACCATTTGTAAATCTATATTTTGAAAATTTTATAAGCTCTATCTGTAAACATAATCATATTCATTGTGATTGGGACACTGAAATTTACATTGGATAAATATTTGGTATTTTTCTGACAATGTTCATTTTTTAATGAATAGTTAAAAGTACTACATTTTACATCAAAACTGCATTTTCATCTAATTTAATTATATGGATAGATTATATTTTTAATTGGTTTTAAAGTTTAAATAGAATAAATTTTTACCATTTAATCCAATGGTGGTCATTGGGATTAATTTCACTTTGGAATTGGGAATAAACAAGTGCCAAACTTTTCATAGATATTGTTTTTAAAAAACCCGCTATTTGTTTTGACAACGGGAATTATATTTAAATTAATTATTTCAATTTACATGTTTATACTATTGTAAAATGTATTCCATATTTGGAATCAGAAGGTCAAAAATATCTAATTAAGACTCTTTTGTTTTTGGACATTATGAATAGTAACGATAGTAATTATATTTGATTATATTGATTAATTAGTAAACGGGTAGTTAAGGGTAATAAAATAATATAATAATAATAACAAATGACCCAAACATGTGTCCTAATGCTATGGGTTGTGTCATGGCCGACCATGGGATTCCTTGTGACAATCTTGGGGACCTCATGGAATCACTTTTGTGTGATAATGACTTTTTATCTTTTTATTTTTAAATAATGTTTAATATAACAAAGAATGCATCACCTAAGTAATAAAATTTTAATTATGTCTACATAAATGATCTATTGGACTATAAATAGTATTTGGAAAGCTAAAAATATTTTCTACATCATAATATTTTTTTATAATTTTTATACATTAAATAAATTAAATTATTTATGAAATCATGATGATGCATAGATTACCTCATTAATGAACGATTTAAATAAAATGAAACGATAATGTAAAATCTATAACATGAACTTGACAAAGTCCTGTTGGATGAGTACATTTCGACCCCTTATCACCTTATCCTAGAAATAAATCAATTTGGGTCCTTTAAAATCCGAAAATCAATTGAAAATAATGTAACATTTTATACCGTTCCAAGAGTTCCCCTCCTCTCCTCTTATAAAAGGCCCCCAACTCTACCTACATTCCCACACTTCTCAAGCCTTTGTATCGAAAAATCCCTGATCATTTTATCTCTCCAAATCCCTCTCTTCATCCTAAAAGCCTTTCCTTAGGGAGAAAGCTCTTCAAGAAATCACTTTTGGTCAATCAAAGAAGAGTTACCTGATTGAAAGGTAAAGTCTTCTCTAATGTTCTTTTGTTAATGATCATACTGTTTCTGTGGATGGTGAATTTCTGCCTCACGAAATGATGATTGCTCAATATTCTTATAACACCTTCAATGGTAGCCATTAAGATGACACACTATTTATATATGATATATCATATGTTTATGTTTTCCTTAATCTTCTATATTTTTCATTTTTGGCATACCTTTATGGTTTCCATTATCGGTAAACTGGATATCTTCATTTTAGGAAGTGTGGACTACCGCCCCCTCAAAGTGATTTGATTCGTTAATGCCATATGTGAGATATATAAATAATGGATTTAATGATATTATATATGAAATTATACTGGAATTATAATATATTTTTATGTCATTATGATTCCATTCTATAAAATGAAAAATACAAATGAAAGTAGCATTCATGCGTACGTATGGCATACCGTCTCCATGAACGGTGCATTTCATTTCTTACCTCTAAATGTTATGTAATATTATAAATGCATGTATATACTGGATATATATGATATATATTATATCTACATCATGAATATTACTCTGGATATAATGGATACATGAACAACTTTTAATTATAAAGTGTTTATTTTTTACTCAAGTTCCAATGATCGTTAAAATGACTGTTATTAACTTAAATGATTACATAGTGTTCATGAAATGGTAATAAGTGATATAAGAGGAATAATGAACTTGAAAAAGGTTCTTAAGAAAATTAGAAATTAACTCAAGTTTATTATTCAGGAGATTAAAGAACGATCGAGTCAAGTCGGATCCGAGGTAAGGGACTTCGTCTCAATCTCCTTTCATTGAGGCAAATTTTGTTTTATACACAACTTTATTTTATATGGTGTATAAAACCATTTTACTTTTATGTTTATTCAAAAGGAATATGTTTTATACGAAGTGTTTACTAAATGAAAAAAGGGAATTTTTTTTAGTCATACGTATGTGGCGTCAAAGACCTCTCTGCCGCCGTGACCATTATTTGAGTTTCGGCTTCCTCTACAAGCCATAATATTTTTTTTAAAAATGAAAAAAATAAATACCATGTTTTAATTTTCTTTTATTTTGGAATTGAAAATTGTTTTCATAATATTTTTAGATCAACGTGTTGTATTGATATCTTGTGATTGAAAAGTGGAAATGGATGTTGCTTTATGCATGTTTTATGTGATACGATTATGTTATGGTTCATGGGAATTTTTTATGAAGACGGGTGTTTCCGTGATAAACTAAGGGAGGGTGAGCCTGATATAGCTCTCCAATGAATTGGGTAACATGAAAGGGTTAAACTTTAAGGTTTCTCCGAAGAGATTTAGGGAATATATTGTGATAGGTATTCCAAACGTAACCATGAGGGTTACTCCCTATGTAATAATGTTATGAATGCCTCAAGTTACCTTTATGTCTTATGATTTCAATGATTTATTAAATATTTGATGAGGTATGGTAAAATTATTATGTTTTATGAGTAAATTATGATTTCAGACATGGACTAATGTTTTCATTTCATACTTTTATATCCCTTAATGCGCTTTTTATGCTCATCCCATGTTTTTGAAATGTTATTCACAGGTCAAGGGAAAGGTACATGATGTGATGATAGGGTCAAGGAAGTGTCATGAAAGAATCCATGTTTTGTTTTAAATATATTTACGTTGATGGGGAAAAAATTAATACTATCTTTTATGTAACGACTTTGTTTAAATGTGGAATGTAATGCATTATTTATGATCTAATTCTCTAAAGCTGTAAACCTGAAAAGATCCTCAATGTGTAATCTTGTAATAACTCAAGATTAACTGATTTTTAAGGCTGGGGCCTTATAGTTGGTATAGTGGTCAGTTTAGATAACTTTAGGAGTTAGATTTATATTAAATGATAATCCAAAAATATTTTTTTATGGTCATTGGATGTTATGTTTTTTATGTCCAAATAAGAGGACACATAACTGGTTATGCTCTATCCATGGGAAAGTGCGACACAATTTTAATGTTGTATTGGAAATGTAATTTTTTATTTTATAATCTAAATTAATATTATAATAAATATTAAATTTATTTCATTCATAATAGTTTCTATTAGGGAATGGAATTTAATTTGAGAGACCATAATAAAAAAAGTCCACTGAGAACAAATATTTTAATGTAAAGGTGATTCTTCATTTGTAATTAGTACGTTTGGGATATATTACTTAATAATTATATTTTGAATTTAATAAATCATTTAACTAGAATTTTTATAAATAAGAAATAAAAAACAATGCAGATATTATGTGTTACGATTTATGTTTGAAATAATTTCAATTTGAACAATTATGATGTTTCATTGTGAAGGATTTATTTATAAAAAATTCCATAATATTTGATTTTTTTATTCATAATACATGTTAAATTATTTTATTTTAAATTTATTTTCTTTTTGATGACCCTTATTCTGATAGTCCACAAGAGTTCAAACACTTACAAGTGGAATGAAAAAATATTTTTTTCAGGTTTTTTGGGTCTTTAATTTATTATTAATATATATTTTAATTATAAATTTTGTAATTATAAATGTGTTGCTAGTTTTTTTTATCCTGATTATTATTCTCTTTTGATTATTTGATATTTTGGCTGGTTGTGGAGAAGCAGTTTAAAAAGAAAATTTTTAAAGAAAAATTTATATTTCACTTCAATTATTTTATAACTAATGTGATAATCCTATATCAATGTTTTATAACATCAGTTATATAATAAATGATGTAAAAACACATGTTTTTCATCAGTTATTAAATAAAAATTGATTCAAAACCTATATAAAATCGGGTTTTCATTCCGGTTATTAAATACATGACATTAAAAACCATTATAAACGGGGTTTCACTAGTTTTATTTTATAATAGATGTAATAAAATCAATTTAATGTATAAATTAAAACATCTATTTTTTTTCTACATTAAATTCATATTTACAATGTCTTCTTCAATAACATGGCCTTATTACCAACATGAAAAAAACCACTGTGAAAGTCATTTATTCACTAATAATGGTTAATTTCTTGAGATAGGATGATTAACTTGTTATTATTTTTTTCAATTATCTAATCCATTGAAGAATAATTTAGTTATTTGGGAATGAAAAATTCATCTTGAATACTACTTATTTTGAGAAAAATAATATATTTTGAGAGAATTTGATTTTATGATGAAATTGCACATATCAAGTGAGTATATTTTCTTATTTTTTAGGGTGCAAGAAAGAGGAATTACTCAACTCAAGGTAAGGGGTCTTTATAAAATAATGATGCTTTATTAACCTATGTTATGATGAATTTATTGGGTTCTAAATACACATTAATTTATGTTTTTTTGATCATTGACTTTATCCTCCCCATGTTCTCTATCACTATATATCTTTCATTGGGAGTTATGATTTTTATACATGTACATATTTTGACATCCAACTAATTGTATCCTATCAACAAACCGAGGAATTAATTATTCGTCATTAACATTATGTTTCACATTCTTACTTAGAGTGGGGATGTTTTTGTAGTCCTTTTTATGAGGTGGGTTTCCACAATTTAATATTAAAATGTATAACCCTTTATTAATGAGAAAAAATTACTAGGAATATTTTTATTAATGTGGTTGAGGTAATAGTGTAACACCTTTATATTTTATGATATATTTATATATTATAATATATTTAACTTGTTTATATCTTGTGAAACATGTAATTGTGAGTTTAAATGAACAACGATATGTTTTAAAACACTATTATTATTTAACGGTGCTAATGACCAATGAAATGGTATGTTATAAATAGAATTATGTAATTTATGAATTATATATAGACGAACTAGTCAATTATTATAGATTAATCCATCAATTATTTGTGAATTCATTTTATTATCCGAAAATTAGTTTTATTTAAAAATGATTTGATTAATTGATTTGATAAAATAATATAATTAATTTTTTGAACTATAAAATAATAATTTATTTTATAAAATAAACATAATTTTTTAAATAATCATACCAGGATTTTCATTGGGAGAAATTTGGAAATTTTTTCTAAAGAGGATAATTTTTCAATGAACAATGACAAATATAAAATCTTAATGATCATTGAATTTTATTTTCAAGTATTTTATAATTAAAATTATGTTTTCAATTATTTTTGAATTTTAATACTTCCGTTTTATTTAACAGAGTTCAATTAAAATTTTTTAAGATATTTTTATACATGATTATATCTTTAAACAAGTTATATTTAAAAAATTTATTTTTGAGAATACATTTTGTTCAAATTTTCCATTGCTTTAAAATTAAATTATTTCACTTATGTGGTTAAAATAATGGACAATGTATTAAATATTTATAATTAAATGGTCTAAAATTTTTAAATATTTTCTTTCTATTTTTGGAAAAAATAAATAGCTACCATAGAAAAGTTTATCACCTCGGAAAAGAGTAAATTGGGGTAAATTTATTATAAATATAAGGGATAATGACATATGTTTTCATCATAATTTAAATAGGAAGATATCAAATATTCCATTATAACATTATGATCTTAATTTATTAGTTTTATGGACACATTTTCCTTAAAATTATTATATATTATTTAAATTAATGAAAGTTAAACAATGTCGCTTGTTTAGTTGGAAATATCATTTATTTGATCACATATGAAATAAAATTATTTATATATTAATATTAATAGTTAAATTTATAATAATTAGATTATATTCATTATAATAATTTTTTTTATTTTTTTTGAATTATATAATTTAAATAAATTATATAACAAAACCAAATCAATAATTATTCAATTAATGGAAAAATCAAATAAATGACGTTAAAAATATTACAAGGAATATAATTTAAAATAATTAATGGGATTAATGAATTTTTTAAAGTAATATAAAAATTTTGAGTATATATTAAATTAGTTGGTTATAATTTTTAGTATTTTATTGATGTTATCAAAATCAATGAATTGAATAGTCTCAAAATTGACAATAATGATATTTTATGAATATAATATTTTTTCAAAATTATTTATAAAAACAGAAAAAAGTTTAATATGGATAAAATTGATAATATATGGTATAAATTTTTATCCTATTTGAATTTATATTCCATTTGTAACCATTATTATTGGGAATTTATTTTTTATATTTTAATATTTTAAGGAATTCCAAGTGTGTCCTTCCCTTCCTTTATAAACGGAAAACCATTTATTATCAACTTCAAAGCCCTTTTATCCTACCATATTAAACATAAAATGATAAATTATCTTGTAAAATCATAATAAAATGTATACTTGTTTTAGTCTTCTCAAAATACTAGACCTAGGATCCTTAGGATGAAATCTAATGGACTTCATTCAAAGAAGAGGTAATTAGCTTAACCGATTACATTCTCTTTTACATGTTCTTTTATATCCACTAAATAAAATGTATTTATTGTAAAATAATATATTATATTTCCTAAATATGGTAAATGTAATTATTATTAATCTTTAACAATAATTATCATTTTACTTTCTATCAAATGTGATGTGCATGTATCTCTTGTGTGTATATTTTTCTTATCGTCTCCACATAGAGATAAAATTCATATCTCATCACTATATTTTACGGATGGTTGTTATTATGAGATTAATATTTAAAAATGATATTTATGAAACAATTATATATCTTTAATTATAATATCATTTCTTCATTTTTACTATCATACCCATTTCGAAATAATAATATCGCTCATCTGTATGTGTGGACTACCACCTCTACAAAGTGATGTGATTCATTTTTAATTTATATTTTACCTGGATACTAATGTGGATGAATTTAATTAATATATATTATATATATTATATAACAATGATTTTATTATGGTAAATTAATATTTATATTTCTACATTCCAACTGTTGAAAAATGAAAACATTATTAATTCGTGCTTATGACTTTGCATCTCTATGAATTGTGTAATTAATTTTTCTCTATCATCCTATTATAAATGGTTATAAATATGTATATATTGGATATATATGATATTAAAAGAAATTAAAATTTTATTATATTGATGTATGAAAATTTAAAATTAATTATATATGGTTTGAGTTCTATCGAAACATGTTGAACTTTGGGTAACTTTTTCTCGTCTCACCTATACATCCATGAGACATATTACATACCCACCACTTATTTTTAATATGGAATATATATTTCCTATTTGACATTTTATATGATTATTCAACTTATTTTCATGTTATTTGATGTTTCATTTTATGTTATTCTTCTATGGGTGTTAATATTGACAACATACCCAACTAGTAAGGGTCCAATTAATGATTCCATCATTATTTGGCATTGTTATGTTTATTTCTCCAATGGGTAAAATTTATCTTCTAAATAAATTATCTCTAAAAAAGTAAATTTTATTATTAAATTATACGAATGATTGTATAAATAATATATTAACAAAAATTTTCTATTTTAGAAAATATTTTAAATGATATCCTCTTTTCATTTTTTGGAAGAAGGTATATTTTGACATGGTCTACAAAATTTTGGAAGTAATATTTTTTATCTTATACTCCATGAATAGATTTTCCTATTGTAATGACACCTCAATTATTTTAATCTTTGTTTGTAATTTTACATGTATATTATTAATGAAAATTTTCTCCTTAATATTTGGATAGTTTTTTTAATAATATATTTTAAAATGGAAATGGTATTTTACAGAAGAAATGTTCTAAGTGATGTTTAAAAATAATTTTTTGTTGTATGATGAAATCATTTTATGTGAATTAACATTTAATAAAGGTATAATCCAATTATACCACATTTATTATTTCACTAAATTTTTTATTTTTATGATCAT
Source organism: Viscum album (assembly GCA_963277665.1). Classification (NCBI taxonomy): domain Eukaryota; kingdom Viridiplantae; phylum Streptophyta; class Magnoliopsida; order Santalales; family Viscaceae; genus Viscum; species Viscum album. The sequence continues at coordinate 48,444,423 of OY728162.1, forward strand.
AAGTATTTTATGAAAATTATTTATTTTCAATCAGTTTTGCTTTTATATAATGCTTATGAAACCCATTATATTTTACAGGTTCTAATATGATGACTATTTAAAACAATTTCCCCTCATATGTATGATTTTAATTATGATAGCGGTGGTGCCTATATATCCTACAATTAATTGGGTAGTAACTATAGTTTTATGGGTTGAAAGGGTTCCTGAGAGGCAATCCCAAGCCCAAAAGAGGGTGTACAAGAGGTTATCCCATCATTGATGCTTATACATAGGTAGTTATCTCAATAATAACAATTAATGAATATTATTATGGGTGGACATGATATAAGATTTTTTGTGCTTATGGGTATTTAAAAAATCCATATCTTATACAATTTTTATTCTCATTTATTATTCATATCTTATAAACATCTATGAAATATTCCATTACTAAGTATTATGATTTATAAAGTTTATGTTATGGTTTTCAAATTTTATTCTCATGTTATCATACAATTATTATAATGTAATGATTATGTGGTCCTCAAAAACGCCCTTCATTATACATAATGATAATTATATCTCACTCATTTTTTATTTTTATTTTCCCTAATTTCTAAAGTATGGTATTGAGAACGATATGAATAATACGGGTGTTAGTTATGAAAAAATCAGTGGGTGATAGTGTTAGTAATTTATGAACCAGTTATATCTATATAAATGTTTCCAAAGGAACTAAAACAATATTATTATAGAAAAAATAACCATTTTATATATATATTATTCATATCATAATATTTATATTTATTTAAGAAATATTTGGGTCCTTTTAGTTGGTATTTGAGAAAGGATTAGTTAATATTTGAAAACTATGATGTGAGAAATTTAGTAATAACTATAGGAGGAAGACTATGCACATGATAAATTTCTATTATTTTGGAATTGATCATTAATGAAGAAGTTAAAACACACAATTCCTTGAATATTGTCTCATGATAGAGACAACCAATAAATTATTTTTTAGGATTATGTGTTTTCCCACTGTGAATATTTTTTCTTTTATTATTCTATTGGTTTAAGAGAATTGTTAAATCATAATGGAGTCATGTTAACAATGAATCTGACCGAAAATAAAATGATTTACCTCCAAAGAAAACGATGTAATGGAAGATGGAAAGAAAAATTTCATTGTTATACTCAAACAACATTCTCAAGATATAAATAATGTTGACACTGAAAATGAGTAAAGGGGGTAATAATGCTCCACGGTGTCCATCATGAGGAAACATCCACCTTCATTTAGTGGGTCAACTGATCCAGTAATCGTTGAGAAATGGATGAATACCACTGAAATTTTATTTTTCATTCTCTAGTGTTTGGATAAGTATTTTTTGGTAGTTTACCATTTATTACGTGAAGCATTTCAATAGTTAAATCTTATCAAGAACATGAGGGAACATGATGAAATTAACACAATGTAATGGGATGACATTAATATCATATTTATAAATATATATTATTCTTTTATTATTCATACTAAAATGGAAAAATAATTATCTGAGATTAATAAAAATTAATATTAATTATTTAGTACAAATAAGAAAATGTTCACAAGTCTTATGTGGTATGCTTCTAGTATTATCATCCTACCTTAAAGTAATATTGATTGATTCTTTAATGGAATAAAACCAATTATTCAAATGGAGTTTTCTATATGGGACTATTTTATCCATGATGAAATCATTAAATGTGCTATCAAGGTGGAAATGAATATTTTAGTTCTATATCGATCTCGTTAACTTGTCATGAAATTAAGGATTAAATTTAAAAGAAATTTTAAAAAACTATAGAGACAAGAAGATGTGAATTATATTATACTCATACTGTGGAAGGGAAAATGGATGAAATTTCCTTAAGGGTGTCAGTTAATGGTTCAAATGTGAAAAGGAATACCATATAGAAGAAGAATATGAAGGTGATGGGAAGAATATATCTAATGACGTGAATATAGAGAAATATACATAGAAGGAATAATCCAAAATCCATAGTTTAAGAATATTTGAGTATAGGAATTATGTAAACTTTTTCCAAAATTCTATGATTAATTTCTACAATCATAATAAATTACCTCTTAATCCAGGACACATAACTAAAAATGCATGGGATCAATATTTATGATGTGACATATGATAATGATGATGTATAATTAAATGTTTATAATGATGTTTAATAAAAAAGGAGTATATGTATCGAGTTTTCATAATGATGATGTAGTGGTATTGATAATTTTTTGATATAGTGATTTTTTAACAATATTATGTGTATTAAAAACATCTAAGGATTTATATATAGTTTTTTTAAATATATATTTAAATAAATATATTTAGTTTTATAGACAACCTAGATAGGTGATTCAGGGATAAGGTTATATGTTATGGAAACACATGATTGATGGAAAGATAACCCTTACTATATGTCTTATGTGGTGAAAATAATGATTCATTATGATAAAGTAAAAATTGATGTTGTTTATGTAAATTGAATAGTATTTATGAACATGTAAATTGGTTAGTGATTTTATGTAAAATGGATTTAGGTTATCTTTGATGGTGTTTATTATATTTATTTGGTTTTATAGAATATATTTAATAGTCTATGGCCATAAATTAAGATTCAGGGTCATAGTAATTTTTTAAGCATATATGTTTTAATCTGATGATAAATTAATAGTTATGGATATCATTATGGGTTTATAAGTTTGAGGTTAATAATGAGATAAAAAATAGACTCAATTATAATATTTTAAATAATTCAATATTGATGTGATTAATGATATTTCTAAAAAAATTTCTGGTTTATAATATATTTAACCCGTATGTTTAATGTGATGTGTTATATAAGAAGAATAACATTACACATTTTTGGATATAAGATATAATGTATAATAATAACATTTAGGTAGAAACATTCAGTAATATTAAGGTTATTGATATAATTTGTGTTATAGGGTTATTTATTTACATAAATGATTATAATATATAGAAAATTATATTATTAGAGTAGATAAATATCAATATATGACTTTGAAATTATGTGACATTTATTGTAGATAAATGTTAAATGATTATTGAATGAATTTGTGATCAAATCCTTCTGATTCTAGGTTTCAAACATGGTTGAGGTTATTTAAATGAATTTTTAGGATATTTATTGATGTAATCAATTAATTTTAGCTTTGATTATTACTATTGATTTTTGATTAATGTGTTATTTATATTGTATGAGGTTTTATTAAATTTATGAATTATTGTACATTATTATAATCATTTATGTTTTTTTAATATGTAGTGGCATGATGAATAGCTGTTATTATTTTGTAGATTTATGTAATCCAAAGAAGGTTCATTTACTTATCCAAGAATTAAAAATACATCATCAATACTAATAATTTAAATAAATTGATGTGATTGAGGTGGAAGTTGATTAAATTATTAAATTTTACTTATCAAGTCATCATATTTTTTAATGTTCTTATTATATATGGTAGAGTAATTACTAAAATCAAGGTAAATGTTCTTAGAAAAAATTATTTTCCTATAACATTTAATTTTGACTAATTGATGGTCATTTCAAGCCTCATTGAGTTATGGTTTTGTGGTCATTTACATTCTAATCATCATGTAGTCTATCAATATATATTTGTTCTTGAGAGTTTTCTTCAATTACCATAATTTCAATTCCAATTAATTTTATTTTATTTAGAAACCATGATATGGATTATGAAAAATTTACATTAATTTCTCATTCTAACTTAACAAGAGAATGTTTTATGAACCGGTTGTATGATGTTTATTTCCAAAAAGGATTTTTAAAATGCCAAACCATTGATTACTAGGCATAAATTTCAAGGAATCATCATCTTATAGGGGGTATAATGTTCCAATTCTATATTTTATGACATATAAACAAATATATATATATATATATATATATATATATTTAACTTCTTAGATGATTTGAATTGCTCGAAATTGTGATCTTTAATTAAATATATGTATAATTTAAATAAATATTATTATTTGATGATATCATATAGCTATTAAAGTGGTTGGAATGAATAAAATTTTCTAATTTATGAATTATATATAAAATATAAGCTCAATTGTGGTGATTAATCATTCATTGTTTTGTAATGTTATTCTATTATTCAAAATTACATTATCTTCAAAAATTATATTACTATTTTGTAGAAAATAGTTTATTTAATTTTTGGAACATTTAAAAACAATTATATGATAAAATGAACATAATTTTTGAAATGATCATATCAAAATTATGTTAGTGTGAAATTTTCGTATTTTTTGGAAGAGGTTGATTTTTCACCGAATAGTGAAAAATACACATCTCCAATGTGAATTATATATTATTTTCTTGTATTAGAAAAATAAAATTATTTTTTGGATTAGTATGTACTTTTTACTAGTTATTTCTTATTTAAAATAATCCAAATAGGGTATTTAATTTATTTTATAGTAATATTTATAAAATATAAGCATTTTAAATTTTAAATTTAATTTTATAAACATATATTTTTCATCAATTTTTTAAATTGGATATAAAATTAAATTAATCCACACATATGGTTTGAATCAAGAATTTTTTTCCAAATTTTGAATCATAAAGTTATCATTTGGTCAATATATCACTTTTATTTTCGGACAATATGAATAGAAACACATATAAAATTTATCTTCTCGGTAAAGAGTAGATTTGGATAATTTAGGGTAAAACTATATCATAAGGACATAAGTTTTCTTAATATATCTTTTTGTATGAAGGTAATTATTATCTTCTAACCTTATTATCCAAATATATTTGTTTATGGGGCACTTTTCCAAGAAAATAATTTATATATTATTTAATTTTAAAAAGTATCAAAATCTCTCTCTCTAAGTTTTAAATATCATTTATGTGTTTACATTTCGATATCCATTTTTGTGAATGAATATTCAGTGTTATTTTTATATTAAAATTATATTAGATATGGTGATTTATTTATAATTATTAGAAATTATATAATTACCATAAATGATATCACAACAAAAAAACAATAATTATTCAATTAATAGAAAATTCAAATAAATGTTGTCAATCATTTTACAAGTTATATAATTTGAATTAAATAATTTGATCCGGGATTTTTTTATATTGACATAAAATTTTATGTATGTATTAAATTATTTGGTTTAGATTATTATTATTTTTATTATTATTATTTTATTAAAATCAATGTAATTAATTATGTCAAAATTGACCAAAATGATATTTTAGGAAAATAATATTTTTTCAAATTATATGAAAATAATGAAAATAATAAGGATAAATGGGATAATATATGGTTTAAATGTTATCTTATGTGAATTTATAGTCCATTTGTAACCATTGTACTTGAGAATGGAATTATTATATTTTAATATTTTATGAACGTCCACGGGTGTCCTTGCCCTCCCTTATAAAAGGAAACATAATCATTAACATCATCACACCCCTTTAAGACTGCTATATTTAACATACCATTCAAAATTATCATCTATAAATAATTATATAAGTTATAGATGTAATATACTATAAAAAATACATTCAATTGGATCCATAGAAGGAAATTTAAATGAGTTCATTTATTGAGGATTTAATATCTTTAACTAGTCACATTCTTTTCTTACTTATTCTTTTATCTCCAATAAAACATTAAAATTTATAATATAATACTAAATTAAGTATCCTAAATTAAATTATTATTAATTAACCATAATTATCCACCCACATTATATCAAATGTGATGTAAAGGTATCACCCGTGCGTACGTACGACATACCATATCCATATAGTGATACAATTCATTTAGCATAACTATATTTTATGGATTGGTATTATGATGAATTTAAAATTTATACAAGATATTTATAAAAACATTACACATATTCCATGATCATATATTGTCAGTATTTTACCATTTAATCCTTTTGTAAATGATTAAATGTTTTTTGTGTATGTGTGGAATACCACCTCCATGAAGCGATGGGATTTGTTTTTCATTTATTGTTTACTTAGATTGTAATGAGGCCGATTTCGATGAATATATATTATATATATTATATAATAATTATATTATAAATTTGAATTAATGTTATCCTTTTTTAAATTCTATCCTTCAAAAAATGAAAAAAGCGTTCATGTGTACATATGGATTACCGTCTCTAAAAATGGTGTTATTCATTTTTATATCTCTACCATTTATAAATGGCTATATGTATTTATTTAATGGGTATACATTTGATATTATAATTTTTATATGATTCTTATACAGAAATATAATATGATTTTTATTTATTACAGATAAGGTTATAGAGGCATCTAATCAAGTAGAACATAGGGTATGGGTTTCTCAATTCACTTTTACTTCCATGATATATATTCCATTTACACTAATTTTATTTATGTTATATATATAATGACTATCTAAAAATTTATATCATTATTCCCCTTATTTTTAAGATATTTCAGGTATGAGTTTTATTTATTCATTCATTGGGGCATAAGAATAAAAAGTTATCAAAGAGGTAAGGCTTTAATACAAAACACCATCTTTATTCTGGATTGTTATGTTTAAGTTATCATTGGGGAATATTTCCCTTACTTGTCAATTTTATGTAAAAAAATTCAGAATTTATTTTTTAATTTTAATATCTGATTGTTTAAATACATTATCCACCACTTGTTACCTTTTATATTTTTTTAAGGAATCTTTTAATAATTTTCCAAATGATGTACTTTTTGGATTTTCCTACTAAAGTGTAAAATAAATGTTATTTATACATAAAAAATTAATTAATTTTCATAGCACTAATAAACCTTAATTATTTGAAGGCTCCCTAATAAATTTACAAGGTTTTTTTAAAGAATATTTTTTCATTCCTATATGAATAGTTTTTTAATAATTGGTTTAAAAATGAAAGGGTTAATTTAAATAAGAAATGTTTCATGTGATCTTCTTAAATATTTTTCCATTTATGATGAAATCGTGTGATGTCATTTAATATTTTTTGGGGACATGAAACAGTGATGGTAAATTGATTATTTATTTGGATGATAAAAGATGACCAGGATAATATTTTTACAAAACCCATTTCTATTCCATGGGTTATGCTATGATGAAATGTTAAAGAAACACATTTCAATTCATGCGTTCTGATAATATGATTTTTTTAAGATTTTTTTCCCACCTATTTATGAGTTTAATTATTTGATTGGTGGGACATATAACTCACTCTAATAAATTGGGTAATGAATAATGTTATATGAGTTTAATGGTTTCCCTAGAGGTCATCCAAAGCCTAAAAGAGAACACATGGATATTTATCTCAATCCTAATGATTGCATATGGGTGGTTAGACCAAAACTCTAATTTCTTAAATTAATAGTTTTTTTCCTTAATATAAGTGTTTTTAAGGATATTCATATTTCACAAATCTTTTTTTATAATATTTTTATTCTCACTTATAATTCATGTCTTATAAACCTTCAGGATTTAAGCCATTACTCAAGATTATGATCTATGATATATATGTTATGGTTTTAAAATTTTATCCTCATCATATAATACCATTATTATAATGTTAAGATTATGTGGTCAAATATATCTTTCTTGATTACAAATATTGAGCATTAGGTCTCAAAATTTGGTATGTTTTCCCCAAGTTATGAAAAAGGGTATCATGAATTATATTTATTAGAAGGGTACTAGCTAAGAAGTAATATGTGGGATCTAGTGTAATTAATTTATTAATATCATTATTATATATCCATGTGTCCAATGGAACTAGACATATATGATTATATAATGTATCTCTATGTTATGTAAAGAATATAAAACTAATACTATTTATATTTATATAGGAAAACATTGGTTTCTTATAGGTATTTTTAGTGAATCATTTTATTAATATTTGGAATCTAGGATTATTAAATATTCATAATAACCCTACGTATATGTCTATGTATAAGATAAAATCCAAAATATTTTGTAATGATCATGAATGAAGTATGATAAACTAAATATTTCATAGAATAAGGGTTCGTGATTTCGACATCCTGTAAATTATTTTTCATAATTATGTGTTTTAACACTAAAAATATTATCTTCAAAAACTATTCTTTTTTTAATTAGTGATTTTATCCCAAATAAATTGTGTTAATGAAAAATATGATAAAAAAAGTAATGATTTTCCTCCTTATAAGACAAATTTTATGGAAGAAGGAATGAAAAATTCCATTTATATACTAACACAACTTTCACACGCAATGAATCATGTTGTACATATAATTGTGAAAAAGATGGAATAATTCCCTAACAGGGCCTTCATGAATTAAAATAAGCTTTCTATTATTGGATCCAATAATATACAAGTCATTGAAAAGTGGATCAATACTAGTGAGAAGATATTTTCTATTCTCTAATGTTCATATCCTGAGAATTATCTTTTTGGATGTTCATAACATAGAAGGAAAATAATATCAGCAGAGTACTCTTATAAGTAACACAAGGTAACATTAGAAAATTAATTCCATGTAATGGGATGACCTTAAGATCTTATTTATCTAAAGGCACATTTCTCATATTCTTCATTAAAAATTAAAATGGAATTCTTTGAGATTATGAAAAATTTTGAGGAATATAATAGTACCTATTAGTGTAATGCCACAATAATTTTGAGGTAAAATTAAGGTATTATAATTATATTAGAATATGATATTTATATATTCTTCACTGGCTTAAAAGAAATCCCCCAAGGGTGATACCCATAAGGGAATTTTCTAGTTGCGATGAAATACTTCAATGTGATATCAAGGTGGAAACAGAGATTGGAGTTAGCTATTAATCACATATATTATATAAGAAACTAAATTAGTAAATAAAAGAAAATTTAAAAAACCATGTAAAGAATAAGATGATATTTCCATTATTTTGAAAATATATTGACCCTAACCCTAGTAGCTTAGAGTCAATTGTTACTTTTCTACATAAGAATAATATATAACCAATCACGTCCCAAAATACTAAAAACGTTAGTTGTCCTGGTAAACTAAATACATACATAAAATTCACATTATATTTTAAAAAATATAATGCACAGTTAATTTATTTTATAATTATATTATTACGGTTAGTGAATCCTTGAATACCAATTGAAAAACACTCCCTTTAATCCAAGGAAAAAATTATTCATCAAAAAGGGGTGATCTCAAATTTTTATTAAGGTTATGTGTAAAACAGAAGATTTGAATAGATAATTCATAAAAACATGGAAAGGTAAATAAATGAAACAAATTATATTTAATCGATAACTCGACAATAATATGGAAAGAATAATAGATGGTCAAATATTTCTTATAAATAATAACGCAATAATGAAACATAACCATATATGTTGTACTAATCAAATAATAACATGGAATAATAATAACTAAATTCACAATGATGGAATAAATAATGCGGGAAATCATAAAAATAATATGAAGGCTTCTTCCATGACACCATATATAAATGGGTAACACATCATCCATTAACCTGAATAGTTTTTCTTGTGAGACCCACAAATGCATTGAGGGGCCATAACAGGCCCCTCAAATCACATAATAAGACCAACTAATTCCCATTATTTTTGGGGTGAAACATAAAATTCATATTTATTAACTAACATTGTAAATGTGAATACTTTACCTAATCAAAAACCATAATCATACAATGTAATATGCAAAATGGAATCAAAATTGTACATAAATAGTCAATGTAATCATAAAAGATTGAAATAAAAAATAATCATGATATAGATACAATATATTATTTCATGATTATAAGAACAATAAATTTTTGATTTCATCAATCAATTTAAATACTATGAAATGATAATTATAAACATTTTTATGGAAATGTTCATTTCATTTTGAAAAAAAGACATTTAAATGAAATTTTTCACATAAATTTTTGAAAATAATTATCTTTGAAGATAACCTTTAAATTTATTTTAAATTACGTAGTGTAAAATTACTTTCAAGAAGTACACATTAAATAAATATTTCTTTTCATTTTATTAGTAAAATTCAAATGTGGATTGTCATGAAAATGGTATGAAGATACCTTTCAATAATTTTTTTAAAAGTAAACATGATTAAAATGTATTTCATAAATCATTTTGAAATTGATCATTTTTGATGAAAAGTTATTTTAGAATTCATGGGTGGGGAATGAAATATTCCTCGATAGAAACATAAAAAAATCTTCAATAATGATGAAATTGTAAAATAAACCCTTTCAACTTTGTAAATAGTTAAATCTTATTCCCCATGAAAGAAGAAAATATAAATAAACATTATAAATCATGAAAGTTTACATTTTCATGATATATAAATTCAATGGGGTGTTATATGCACCTCCTAAAATAAAATAGGTCTATAACATTAAGATAAACCTTAATGAAGTAATATTTAGGAAACGTACCTTAAAAATATCATATAATAAAACTGAACATTAATAAAATGTGTCTATTGTGTATATCTACTTTAAATACACATAAAAAGTGTAAATAAAACATAATATAATAATAATTTATGTTTCACATAATATTATCTTGACATAATCAATGAAGTATATGTTTAAAAAAATGAATAGAAATTGAGTTAAAATTTTTTTTACCATGAACATTCTTCTACATGATTATTATTTAACTTCATATATATTAGTTAAAGTTGTGTTATTAAAATATACCAAAATCATATTCATATTTATGATATTGTTTTTCTATTCTATTACATTATCTTATCTCTTGGTTGTTTATGATATTTCATTCTTACCCCTTTTTCGGGTGATTAATACATCACTTTCCAAGGGATGTTTAGTCATATAAGTCACAATTCAGGTGCATAAGATATACTAATATCATCTAAAGAAATATAATAATATAATATTTTTCATATTTATTGATTATATATATTTGTAATGACGAAAACTAAATGTATAACATAGAAAATGTATCGCATCGTGTCATTGAGACGGTTGTCCATAAGTATGTATGAGTGATAATATCATTACATTAATGGGTTAAATGGTGAGGAAATGAGTTAAAAATTTAATTTAAGGAATTACAATAATTTTATAATTGCCATATATATCTATTGTCTTCATCATTACAAATTGGTGATGAAAAACACATCCCACAGCTATGTTGAGATGACAATCCATATGTACACACGTGCGCTACTTTCGTTTAAAATTGGATGTATAAAAGGTTGAATATATTTGTTTTAAAATCATAATAACATCTTTTTATATGGATTATACTGTATTTTTTATTTTAGTATTGTAAAAACAAATGAATAAGAATTATAAGAAGAAATAAATTTGAAAGTGTTGATAAATATTATTATCTCTTATACAATGGAATTTCATTAAATGTTTTATTAAGGGACTTGGGATTGTATTATGAGGGGCCTAGAATTTCCAAAACGTAACTGTTAAATTTTAGAAAATTAAAGTGTTGTACTGGGATGATCTATATGAATCAATGTGGTAAAAAAATTAAACTAAGGAGCTCCCTTTTTTAATTGAGGTGATGTGTACTTTACGAATTTATTAAAATATTAATTTAATACGAATTACATTTCAATAAAAATGGATCAAAACTTATTAATATCAATGATACAATAAATATTTGTTTAAAATACCATAATATGATAAAATTATATATGTTTTGACTAAATTTATACCCTTTTTGTTTGGTTTTAACCCTTAATTATCATCTTTAACTCTTTCTATGACAATAACGATTTTTAATCGTTGAGGGTAAATATAGTTATTATTCAATTAATAACATCCCATAAATGGATCATGGATGAAATTTTCAACCTTATCCCAAAATTTGATTCGAAATTATTATTTATTTTAATTTTATATAATTTAATAAAATATTATTTACTATTTCATATTCAGAATGGTAATTTTATGAAATATTCATTATAATAAAAATAATAATATCTAGATACACTTATAATTTAATCCAAATAATTTGTTAACTACAAAAATTTCAAGGTAATCTTAAAAATAATTTATCAAAATAATTATCTCAATTATATTTACTTTAATATTTTTATTACCATTTATATCATATTTCCATTAATAAAAGAATTGTCGCAACAACATTGCGTTAGCATTAAAAGTAATTTTTTTTTCTTCACTAATAATTAAAATTAATTTTTCTTGATGAATATTAATATTTTATAATTCAAATGACTATTTTTATTCAATGAAATTTTTTAATAACAAAACAATTATAACGTTATATTTATTAAAATCATTAATGTGACATCATTGAATTTTAATTAAATAAAATATTATATGGGTCATAATCACTTAATAATGGAAAAATTGGGCATATATTTGAAACATGAACACTAATGGAAAAAAATTATTTTTCTAATAAAATGTGGCCCTGTTTTTAGGTTAGTTTTTAGTCCTTATCATTTTATTTAAACCCATATTACCAAATATACCCTTTACCGTTATAATAACAATTAGCATGTTTACTATTTATATTGTCCAATAATAAAAATGAAATATTTACTAAACTTTTCCCTTATGAATAAAAAACTGGAATGATTTTTTTAAAATACAATACACCTAATATTAATTTTATAATTTAAGATTAAGCTTCAAAAATGAAAAGAAAAACAGCTTTGTTGGAAAATATATTTTTAAGGAAAAATGTAAATATACCAAAATATAGTATAATGATAATTAAAATGAAATTAATTAGATGATATATAGATAAATACTACTTGATTTAATTTAAGATGAAATTAAAATTATAAAAATATCTTTTAATGTAATTAAATTTACTCCTTTATAAATGTTAGTATTTTTCACTGTTCACTAGAAAATCAATATCTTTAGAAACTTTTGAAAAATACCCCTAATGATAATTTAAATATTAAAATTAAAAAAAAGTAATTATTTTTATCAAATAATAATTATATAATATATAGAAATATATAATAATATTAACTCATAAAATACAGGAAAACCATTTTTGACGAAAAAAATAGTTTTTTAAGATTAAAGAGATTTTTCTAAAATTTAAGTGCCTATTAATAAATAAATAAACAAATTGGTAAAATAGAATTAGAAAATTTTATTTTTAATTAATTTTTTAATATAATAACTTCTTTCCAATTTAATGGCTATTTTATAATGATCACACAATAAAATTTCATTGTTTTTTTACGTTGGGCGTTGTGTGAAATGTAATCTATCAATTATGTTGAATATAAAATGAGACATATTATAAAATATTTGTGTGGTAAATTATCTCCCTTCCAAAAAATTAAATATTACAATTTGAAATTTCACTTGAAAAATCTAAATTTTATTTTTGAAAAATAATTTGTGGGACACCTTATAATAAATTGGGTTTGTAATGCATCCTATTAATAAGAGGGAAAGTGAAATCTGAATTTCAAAATGAAAATAATATTTTTAATAGAATAAAATTAATAGGAATTGAGAATATTTACATGGAATAAAAAACTAACTATTATGTTTTTATAGAGAGAAATAAAGAACAAGGTCATCAAAATGTTTACCATCACAAAACCATAATTATTTTCCTTCTTAGAAGACCCTTGATTTAGCAATATGAAATTAAGACTAATAATTTTATTTTCCAAAATCATTTTCTTAGAGTTTATGGGTTCTTATACTATCTAGATAATAACTTGAGAAAATAAATATAAATATTTTTTTCCAATGGTATAATAATAATCTCTTCATTTTTTGTTCTTTGATCTATTTTCACATCATCTCTTATATTGGGAAATGGATGTTCAAGGTGAATTTTTGTACTTGAATAAAATTAATGAATCATAAGATCAACAAGTTATTATGTAATCCTTTATATTCATAACAATATAAAAGGGTTTTATAAAAGTTATGAATAAATAATAATATAAAATGTTTAATATAATACATTCCATATGTTGTTAATCGTAAGACTCATCTAAAATATGTCTGTCAAAATTAAAGGACTAAAAATTTATAAAGATTATCACTATATTTAGAAAACCAAATTAAAATCAAATTTTACAAAAATAATAATAATAATGTATCACTTATTATCAAATAAATAATATATGGATACATTGATCACCATTAAGTATTAATGAATTGATGCATGCTCCCAAAAATAAAAGCTCGTATTTTAGAATATATTCTATAAATCACAAAATCTAATAATCTTAGAAAAGATAACACAAACCAAAAAATCACTAACCAGCTTCATGGTTACAAATATTATCCCAGAAACATCTCTTTATCATTATTATCTCAAAACCAAGAACATATTATGGTTATCTTCTCAAAATACCATGTTTTGAAAATGATCAACTTACCAAGGAAATACCATCTCTTAGTTACCTATAACATTCAACACATACCTCCAGGTCATTAAATAAGTAGTACTAATTTACAATCCTTGTACAATTCATTATTATTCTATATATAATTCAAAAATTAGGTTTACCATATATTTCATATATCAAAATACAGAAGAACAGTAATCATTCCACTTTGTCTCTATTAATAACATATGATTTAAAATGGTCCCTTTACTTATTTAGTGATATATTCCTTTTAATATTGTGGAATTTAATTTTTTACTTCCCCATATACTTATAGAACAAGAATTTAAAATTGGAAAATTAAATCTTACCATTGAAATCATGAGCATGGTGGCTTCTTTTAAAAAACCTAGGAAAAACTCTTTTTTTTCTATGTAGGTACCATGTTATTTCTTTCCAGAACTATCACTTTTTGGAAAATCCTTTTTCCCTTATTCCCTTTATTCGTTCATTTTTCTTCAATACACTTTTTCTCTTAATTCCCATCGATGTCATAGGAATTATTGAATTTTTTTCTATCATTTTAGCACATTATACTATGTCCTCAAATGATAATAATGTATGGTAGAGTATTTATTTTCAAAATTTTGTATTTAATCTATGAATGATATTATCAATATTATTATTTATAATATTTTCATTGATAAATTTTTTATTCCTTATGCTAGGTGGAATTTCTAGAAAAATGGAATACACTAGATTACATCATAATATTAAAAAATATAATTTATAATCAAAAAAAGTTACACAAATAATATAAATTGAAAATTTAGGTGAAAATAGTCTGAAAATCATAAGCTTTGTTTATTTTTATATAATTAAAATAATATCATAGGGTTTTGTTTTATAATTTATGTTTTCATAAATCATGTTCTCATGTTGTCTTTATAATCATTTTATGACACCGAATATAAATACCACAACCCCAGTAACCAAGTGTGGGTGGATACATTATTTCTTCATCATAAGATACATGTAAGAGAATCTCAAAGGAATGAATAGTATAGTAGACTTGGTAAAATAAAAACATACTTGAATTTCACAATACATGTTAAAATAAAATATATATATACTGATTTTTTATATAAATCCATTATTCCACCTAGTGTATCCTTGTATATAAATTTAAAAATATTTCCTTGAATCTTTTGGAAAAATTAAACATTAAAAATTGATGAGATTAAATTCTTTTTAAGGGTAAGCATTAAATTGAATCAATTAATAAATAAGGCAATGAAATATTAAAAGGTAAATAACTAAAAAATCACATTTAATTAATAAATTAATCATAATATTATAATAGTACAAAAAGATCAAAATATTTCATATAAATAATTACATGATAATGAAACCAAAACATAGATATTTTACTAATCAAATAATCACAAGGTATATGAATAACCGATTTCATAATGTTGGAATTAATTATTTAAGACATTATAAACATACTGTCAATTATTTATCCAATACACCACACTCAAATCGGAAATAGATCATATAATACCTATACTAGTTAGTCTCATGGGACCTACTTATGCATTAAGGGGCTATAGAAGGAATCATCCATCACTTGCTAACTGCAATTAATTCCTATTATAAAATGGATGATTCATAATATTTGTGTTAAAAACTACCATATAAAATGTGAAAACATTCCACAATCAATAACAATAAACCATCAACATAAAAATGGACAACAGAATCAAAATAGCACCACCAAAGTCAAACTAATCATAAAATATCCAAATAAAGAATAATAATGATATAAATTAAAAACATCTATTTTTTACTATAAATAATATTAACGTTTTATGTCATTGATTAATATAAATACAATGAAAATATCCTCAATTTTTTTATAAAAATATACTTTTCAATATTATAATAACCGTTAAGAAGAAAATGATCAAAAAAAATTCGAAATAATTTCGATTGAAATTATCTATGAAATGTATTTTAAAATTCCATGTGAAAATATACATTTATGATATATACATTTAAAAATTATACCATTCATATTTTTATAAAATCCAAATTGACATTGTTTTCAAAATGACATGATGATTCCCTTAAAAACATTTGGTAAAATGTGAAAATGGTTAAAAAATCATTGATAAATCATTTTGAAAATGTTTAAAATTGTTTTTGAAAAAATTATTTTAAAAAACATGTCCATGTAAATGAAATATTCCAAAATAGAAACATAATCTTTAATAATCTCTAATAAATATGAGATTATAAAATAAAACATTTCCTTATTTGAAGTAGTTGAATCATATGACCATTCAATGAATAACATTTAATGAATAATTAAATATCCTAAGAATAAATAAATTCATGAAATAAATTTTCATAGGGGTGTTATTTTCACCTCATAAAATATCATAAGTGCATAACATCAACATATACCTTAATAAATGAAAATTGAGAAAATCCAGTTTTGAAGTTTATATATTTGATGTGAGATTCAATAAAATGAATCAATATGGTTTATTTTATATAAATCTATATAAGACATGTTTAAATAAAACAAAATATAATCATAATTTATTTTTCACAAAATCTTAGCATGAAAAAATAAATGAAGTAGATGATTAATCCAATGAATAGAAATTTAGTTACGAAATATCATTCTTTAAACTCTCCCTTAATTCATTTTTACGGAACTTACTTCATAATGGTTTAAATAACGTTATTAATTTATATTTGAACCATATTAATATTTATGATTTAATTTATGATCCTTTTCAATCATCTTATCACCCACTTGTTAATAAAATTTTTTATTTTTGCTTTATCATTTGCTAACTGCTTTAGTTTTTGAGGCATGTTTTTTCATAGAGGTCATTATAATTGTTCATAGGATATAATTCCATCATCTATATAATGGTATTATGATAATATATGTCATATTTACTCATTATATATTTATAGAAACAATATTGAATGTATATCATTGAAAATTAATCGTATCGTGTCGTGGTGAAGGTGGTCCATACATACAGTTAAGTGATGTATCATTCAATTTATGAGTGAAATAAAAAGGAATAGGGTGATGTTTTAATTTTAAAGAGTCAATATCATGTCATAAGTACCGTATATATCAATTATATCTATCATTATAACCATCCATGTAAATTGGAAATGAAAATTCAATTACACCGCTATGTGGACATGACATGTTGTACCTATGCATGTGCAGTGAATTCATTTTTCATAGGGCTGATAAAACCTAGAATGTAGTTTTTTAATTATCATAATAACAAAAAATTATAATCATTTTAATTTATTTATTATTTTCGGATGGAAAGAACATGAAAAGAGGAAGTAAAAGAAGAAATAATTTTAAAATAGTTGATAAAAATAATTATATCTTCTTCGCTGTATTTACATTAGTTATCATATTAAAGGAATTAGGGTTATTATTTTGAAGAGAATTTATCCTGCATAACTTTTGTAAGGAATTTTATAAAAATAATTGGAATTATTTTTTCAAGGTAGATGTTTCAATGTTTTTAAATTAGTGAATAAATAAGTTCAATTTTATAATTGTGGTGAAAGACATTTTAGGAATTTCATAAAATATTAATTTAAAATAAATTCTTTTTAAATTATAAAGGGTAAAAAGTTATTAATTTAAAGGATAATATTTTAATGGGTATAAATCCATTAATCCGATAAAATATATATTTATTTGTCAAATTTCCAACATTATCATTTGGTTTAGATCAAAATTTACCTTCTTTAAATCTAACTGTGAAAATATAGATTTTTACTCTTTGAGAGTAATTGTAGATACTAAAAACTGAAAAGGCCTTATTAATGGATCACATATTAAATTTAAAAGCTTATCTTAAACATATTTACTAATTTAATACTTTTATGAATTATATTTTATTTAGTAAAATATTTTTTATAATAAAATATTCATAATGGTAATATTAAGGACATTTATTTAATTTAACATTTGTAATATCAATATAAAGCTTATAATTAGGAGAATTTATATTATTAAATTCCTAAAATTTCAATTTAATATATATTTTTTATCACATTAATTATATCAAATTATATTTTATTAATATTTTTTATAGAATTTATTTGATCTTTCTAATAGTAAAAATAACTACTTCGCCAGTAATTTTTTAGCATCAAAAGGAATTATTTCTTCACAAATTTTTTAAAATAAATAACCCTACTGAATAAGAATATTTTATAATTAAAATTAATATTTATAGTGGGAGATAACTTCTAGATAACACCAAATTAAAAATTTTATATTTACTAAAATCATGAATGTAATATCTTTTCATTTTCATTAAATAATATATTATATTTATAATAATCACATAAAAATGGTTCAAAGTGATCATATATCCTAAACATGAATAATAATGGATGATTTTTATTCTTCCAATAATACTGGGTCTAGTTTTAGTGTCTTTTATAGTCCTCAATAATTTATTGTTATCCAATATTACCCAATTTACTATTTATCATGGTATCAAAAATTACCCCGGTTAAAATTCGTATTGGAAAAAACATAATAGGTAAATATGTAATAAATTATCAACTTATGGATTAAAAATTGGAATTCATTTTTTAAAATTAAAAACTAAGAATTTTCAGAACTCAATATCAAATTAATCATGGAAACGAAATTAAAATCGAATATCATGGAAAATGCATTATAAAGTCCCAAAATATACTTATATCGAAATATTACAAATGGATAATCAAAATGAAATTAATTATATTTTTTATAGTTAAATTTTACTAAATTTAATTTAATATAAAATTAAAATAATAAAAATACATTTAATATAAATATATATATATATATATATATAGTTTCATAAAAATATGTATTCTTCAAAATTCTCTTAAAAATAAATATTTTCATAAAATTCCAAAAAATAGAATAGGATAATATTTATAATCTGATTTAAAAAATAAAATTAGTTTTATACAATAAAATTAATTTAATTTACATTAATTTTTCATCATAATTACTCAAAAAAGTAAGGAAAACATTTTTGAAAAAAAAATATTTTTTAATTAAGACGTTTTTACTAAAAGATATTCTATAATCAAAAAGAATTAATTTCTAAATTAATAATGTCTTGAAAATTTATATATTACATATTATGGTAAATAATATTAATTCTCAACAATTTAATGTATCATTTATGTTGATCACCTAATAATATTTGATTGTTCTTTTAAGTTGGGTGTTTCATGCAATGTAAGTTATTGAAGAGGATAACTATAAAAAGAGAAATACCAAAAAATAGTGTGGTGTTACACAATGTGTGGAGGGAAAAAAGGAAGAATATATATTTTAGGTTACTAGAAAATTTTATAATTTTGAAAATTAAAATGATCATTCGATTGAATGTCGAAGTGATGATAAAAAGTTATATAATGGTGAAAATATTAAGAAATTTCCACATAGGTCACCACCCCCAATCAGGGGAATAAAATTATAAGAGTATGGGAATTATGAAGAATGGTTTCTAAATATTATGGTTAATGGATTTTATCATCATCAAAAAACATCTAATCGCATATTTAAAGGAAATTTTCATGCAATCAATATTTATGATGAGGGGTATGATAATGATAAAGAATAGTTAAATTTCTATGATGGATGTTGAATGAATGGTATTTTTATGTATAATATTTTCACAATTATTATGTAATGGTATTATTGGTATTATGATATAGACTTTGTTTAGAAAATATTACGAGAATCAGGAAACATTTATGGATTATTCTATAGCCTTTTTATTAATGTTTTTCAAGAATATATTTAATGGTACAAAAAACGTAGAAAAGTGATTTAGTGAAAAGTTGGTATTTAATTGAAAGAAATGATTGAGGGAAATACAACCCTTTATAGATGTGGGGATAATAATGTTTAATTTGGATAAATAGTTAATTTATTTTGGTCGTGTAAATTTTATATTATTAATGAAATTATAAATTGGTTGTTTATTTTATAAATTGGTGATTTATGTAATATTTAATGATATTTATTGACGTTTTCAATTTAGGGAATATCATAAAAAATAATTGAATATAATTAAATAATATAG
This sequence comes from Viscum album, assembly GCA_963277665.1. Lineage (NCBI taxonomy): Eukaryota > Viridiplantae > Streptophyta > Magnoliopsida > Santalales > Viscaceae > Viscum > Viscum album. The sequence goes on from OY728162.1 coordinate 48,465,011, forward strand.
ATGGTATAAATATTTTTTGAAGCTTATATATTTTAAATTGATGATATATTAAAATTTATGGATACCATCATGGGTTTATTAGTTTTAGGGTCATTGTGAAATCAAATATGTAGAACCTCTAATGGGGTTTTTTGTAATGAAATTTTGAGGTGATTAACTATATTTATGAAAATAAATTATTCTGTGGATTTATACATAATTATTTGGTTTAATTTGAAGTATTTTTTTAGAATAATTTTATTTCACTTTTTGGGGTGTAAGATTAAATGTATAAGATATCATACTAATTAAAACATTCAATAACATTGAGGTTATTGAGGTCATTCTGGATATATGGTTTTTTATTTATCAAAGTTATTATTGTATATTGGTACCTATATAATTGGATAATTTATATTTTAGTGTATGAATTTATAAATAAATAATTATTATTGGAGATAAATGTTAAATTAATATTGAATGAATGTGTTATAAATTTCTTTTCATATTGGGGTTTGAACATGGATGGGAGTATTTTAATGATATTTTTGGATATTTATTTGCTGAATGATTTAATTTGAACATTGAGTATTTATATTAATTTTTATTAATGTATTATTTCATTGTAATAAGTATTATTCTTTTTAGAAATTATATTACATTATTATAATATTTTTTGGTTATTTTATAGAGTTATGAGGAATAACTTGTTCTTATTTTTTTGTAAATATATGATTTTTATAAGATTCATTTGGATATTAATGAATGAAAAAATCATCTTGAATACTCGTCAATTAGAGTAAAAGATAATATTATGTTGGAATTTTATTAATGTATGAACTACACATATCAAGTAATTATATTTCTTTAAGTTCTTGGTATACATGGTATAAAAATCCCTTAACTATTTCAAAAGGATCTTCAGAAAAAAAAAATTGTCCTATAACCATCAATTATGATAAATTTTGTTCTTTTTACTCCATTTTTATGATGTTTTTGTCATTTAAGATTAACTAAACATGTTCTCTATCACTCCTTATCCGTCCATGGTAATTATGTTTTTCCCCAATGTCATTATTTTTAAGACTCAATAATTATTTCCTATCTAGAAACAAATATATGTATTATCCCATTTTACCATTTTAATTTGCATTCTCACTTATCAATTAGAATCATTATTTACCATTTTTAGGATATGGGTTTCCATATATGAATTTCTAAATGTCAAACCATTTTTCATTGAGAAAAATGTGATGAAAGAACTTATTAATGGGGGGAGAATGTAACACCATTTAATTTTTTGAAATATATACATATTTAAATATATATATTAAAAAAATTTAACTTCATAGATAGCTTGGGATACATGAAACTATGAGTTTAAAAATACATTGATATTATTTCAAAAAATATTATTATTTAATCAATAAAAATGAAAATAGATGGGAATTTATGAATATGATTTACTAATTTAGGAATTATATTATAAGTACTTACTCTATTCATATTTATTAATCATTATACTTTTAGTAGACTCATTTTATTCTAAAAAAAATCATCCAAAATATTATTATATCATTATTTGAGAAAATATTATAAATAACTTTTCAAACAAAAAAATGTTTATAAAAAGAATATCATTTTTTAAATCATCATACAAAATTATCTAATGGTGAAATTTTCATATTTTTCTAAAAAGGATGTGTTTTCAATGAGCTTGAAAAAATACATATATTTAATGGTAATTTTAATTTCCATTACAATTATTTAAAAAGTAAAATTATTTTTTGGAATATTTCTTAATTTTAATTAGTTAATTTTTTAATATAAACTTATGATGTTTTTTAAATGGATTTTATACATGAATTTAACACAAAAACATTTTATATCTGAAAATGTTATTTTACAAAAAATTAAATTTCATTACATTTTTTATTTGATTTCAAATTAAATTAGTATAATTATGCAGTTTGAATCATGAAAAAAAGATTCTAAATTTTTAATTGGATGATCCAAATTTGTTGAATATTTCCCTTTTTATTTTTGGTCAAAAACAAAAGTAACTGTGGTCAAATTTATCATCTCCAAAAAGAGTAAATTGGGATATTATAGGGTATAACTGTGTGAAAATTACATATATATTCATTATAATTATTATTAGATTAAATTAATTCATCCATTATCACTGTATTCACTAAATTTAATAGTTTATTCGAAACTTTTCAATGAAAATTTATTATGTATATTTAAATCAAATAAATTAAAGAAATGTCACTCTCTTGTATTTAAATATCATTAACGTGATCACATAAAGGAAAATTTGTTTTTAAATGAATAATAAAAGTTATTTTGTGAATTCTATTATTATATTAACTATGGTAATTTATTTATAATTTTCAGGAGTCATATAATTTCTTTAAATTCATTCACAATATAAAAACAATAAATATTCAATTAATAGAAAAATAAAGTAAATGATATTTAGAAATTATGAGAAATATAATTTGAAATAATTAAAATCATAAAATATTTTTTTAGAATATGATATCATTTTGGGGAATATTTAATTATTTGGTTAAATATTTTATTTTTTTCCAAATGTTGTTAAAATTAAAGTAATGAATATTCTCAAAATGGATAATAATGATATCTTAGGAAAATAATATTCTATTTATTTATTTAAATAACATTAAAATAATAAATAAAGATAAATAGGATAATTTTTTGTCTTGAATTTCACCCTATGTGAATTTAAAGTCCATTTGGAACCATTTGTCATGATAATTACGTTATTATATTTTTATTTTATTTTATGAAATTTCAGGTCATTCCTTCACACCCCATATAAGAGGAATCAACAACATTCACTTCATCATGACCATTTTAACCTACAATCATGAGTAGACACTAAAACATTATCTCATAAATATAATAATTCAAATTATATAGGTTCTATTTCACTCAAATTTCTAACACTAGGATCTTTAAGAGGAAATCCGAATGAGTTTGTTCAAAGAAGATGTAATCACCTTAACCGATCACTATATTTTTTTACTTCTTCTTTTATCTCTTATAAATCATGGTACATAACAAAAAATAGTACATTAAATATCCTAAATATGATTAATTTTTATTATTGTTTTGAAATAACTGCTATCCACACTCTTTGAATCTAATGTAAAATGAAGGCATCTCTCGTGCATATGTACGACTTATCATCTCCACAAAGTAATAGAATTCATTTATCATCACTAGATGTTATAGATGGAAATTATGATGAGATTAATATATGTACACAATATTTGTTAAAAAATTACTTCTTTAATGAACATCTAATATATTCTTTTTAACCTTTCAATCTTTTGGGAAACGATAATGATTCATGTGCATACGTTTGGACTTCCACCTCTATAAAGTGATATGATTAATTTTTAATTTATATTTTACATGGATATAAATAATGATAAATATAATGATTATATATTATATATATTATATATATATTATATAATAATGATATTTTAATGGGGAATTAATGTTTTCCATTTTTAAATTCTATTAATCAAAAAATTAAAATAGCAAGAATGCATCAACACGACTTACCATCCCCATTAATGGTGTAATTAATTGTTATATACCTACTTTCTATGAATTAATATGCACACATATATAATTATAATTAATATATATGATATTATAATTATTTACATTATTATTATATATAAATATAAATTATTATAATATATTATATATTAGGTTACAGTTCTTTAGAATCATGTGGATATAATGGTAAGTGTTTCTCATCACACCTTATGTTCCATGAGACATATTCCATATGCACAACTTATTTTTTAGGGGGAATATATATATACTATTTTAAATGTTATATATTCATTCCACTGATTTTCTTGATATTTTATTATTCATTTGAAGTTATTATTTCATGGGTGTTACGATTAAAAAGATAAAAAATTTGTAAGGGTTTAATTTACAATCTCATCATTATTCAGAATTATCATGATTAATTCCCCACTAGGGAATATTTCTCATCCATATATATGTTTATAAAAATGTTATTAGTTTTTTTACTATTAAACTATTATTGGTTATATACATTCATTTTCATTTTTACCTTTTGACAAGTTGATTTCAAAATAATCATTCTACCATTTATGTAATGAGGTAGTTTTTGACTTTTCCTACTAAAGTGTCAAATGATTTTTTTTAACATATATGGAATGAATTTATGTTATTAACTTCAAGGGAAAAAAATAATTTCATTCTTCCATTATAATTTACATGGTTATTTTCCAAATAAAGTTATATTTCATATGTGTGAATTTTTTTTAATAAGTGATTTTAAAATATAACAGGTATTCTTAATAATAAATTCTCTAAATGATATTCCAAAATAATTTTTTCAATTAAGATGACACTCACTAATTTTGTGTTATAATTACCTAATATATAATTCAATTATACCACATTTACTCATTAGTTGAATGTTTTATTATTATAATGAAAGGATGATTATGAAACCCATTTCTTTTCTATAGGTCATTCTGTGATGACATTTTTATGAAACCCTTTTCATTTCATGGGTACTGATATTATCAATGTTTTATGGTATTCTATAACACAAATACATGATTTTCATTTTGAGATTACTAGGACCTATATATCCCTCCAATGATTTTGGTAATTAATAATGTTCTATGAGCTCAAAGGATACATTAGAGGGTTTCTAAAGACCAATAGAGTGTACACGAGAGGTTATCCCAAGCCAAACATAGGTACACAGGAGGTTAGCCCAAGGCTAACATTTTATGAATTTCAAGGTCGGTTTCCTTGAAATAAGGTATTTGATTCTTATTTTTATCCGACAAATAATTATCTTATACCATTATCCCCCTTTATTATTAATTTCTCATTAACATTCATCTATTATGTAATTACTAAAGATTACCATATATGATATGCAATTTTTGGTTTTCAAATTTTATGCTCATGCTCTCAATCCCTTGTTCCAATGTAAAGATTATTTTATCATTGATAACACTCTTCTTTACCCATACTAATTATAAAAGATCTCCCTTTCAGGTTTTTCTTTTCCCCCGGAAATGAAGTAATCTATTGTCAATAATATTTATAATAAGGGTTATTGTTATAAAGAATAATGTGAAAGACATTGTAATTCATTTATGAACTCGATGTAAATGAATATAATTTTAAAAATCCTCTTGAACTAAATGATTATCGAATGGATCAACACATTATGTAAAAAATATTCCTCTAATAAAAATTTTATTTATATATACAAATTATGGGTCATTATAGGCATCAAACGTTCTGAGGGAGGTGATTGTTGGTTGGGTCAATTAATTAATTTAAATAAATAATTTTACTTAATTTATATTAAATCAAATATCAGAATTTACGCTCTACAAGTATACAATTATATGAAATACCCAGGGTAATCCTCATAACATAGTGATATTAGAGAAGAGGAAGGAGTTATTTTTCATTGGGGGACTAGGATCAGGGAATGATAATTACCAGATCAAGGTGAATCATGAGTTATACGGAAAACATAGTCGATCACCTTTCTAACTGTAGAACATTTTCTTCATGAAAAAATAATCAATAATTTCAGTATGGATCATTATTTGAAGTTTCCTCCCAATTTTATTGGATTGGAATGGATTTTTATATTATTTATTTCTATATGGGATTATTCTTTCATGAAATGAGTCAAATGAAAATTTATTTTTTATACCCTTTATATTTCTTAATCCCTTATATCACTATTGATCCAAAAATTGATGGCCATTGGCCAGGATGACATCAAAAATCGATTCCCATTAATTGTTTTCATATTTATCCCTCGTTATTCTTTGTGTTATTCAGCATTGCCCTTATAGGTTATTTTTGTAAATTTCAAGGTTGTATTCGAGTGAAATCATATCCACATGTATTGGAAAGTGGATGAAATAATTAATGGATTAAGTATTTGTGGGTAGATTAAGATGGATTCATAATTTTGGGTGATAGCTATGGGATTTGTGACACCTAACGATGGTGGACATGTGACAGATTCCTGACGAGGAAAATCAAAATTCTAATTTAGGGACATTAGAGGATAGTAATTGATGATTGACAATATTTACTTCTACATTGGTATCATCAATGTGGTCAAATAGTGGTAGAATCATTGAGAATGGAAGTTCTATTCTCCCAAGGGAAGGACATGGGTTTATATGAAAACCCAACTACACTCTATGTAGTCCGAAAGAATAGAAGTAATTTTTTCCATTGCATATGATTTTTTTTGTTTTCGGTGAGTTAAATATCACACAATGTGTTGGACTTCCACATACCATGTGAGTCTGGAAACGGAATCTCAGTGTGTTCTTTGGGTGTATATTATCGCATGCATGACCATGAGCATGGTATTTGATATGAGTACACATGAACAACCTAGTAATCAAAATTATCCTTAGTAAATGTGCACAATCCAATGTACATGATAAAGACGTGATGTAAATGGGAATGATCTGAGGCCAACATTTTTCCCCCATGGAAAATAAATTTCATGTACCACCTGTACATGAAATGTAGTTTCACATGGCTAGAAAAGTCATGTATAGTAAGGGACATATCCATGTGTCTATGAGAGGGTAAACATCACGGGACCCTAATAATGTACCTTCTTTGGACTCCTATAACATCTGTGAATCATTCTTTGAGATGTTGATATTGGCTCGAATGTATCATATCATGTGTAGTTTTCCATTTAGAACATGATTTTATACTCTATAGTGGATTTTGAAATGTAATGTGAGGTGTTCTGATGGTGAATCCTCTTTAGAAAATTCGTGACCACAAACTACGATTGGAATGGATCATCAGAGAGATTTCTGGGTTGAAAACCCCCATATCATACCAGTGCTAGTGTCCTAAATACCCATCACTAAGGTCGATTGATTCCCATATCATAGAATAGCATGGGTATTTTATCCATTGAGTGTCACACCGTATCACACTTGTGAACATGTCCGTTATCCTTTGAGTGGATCCCTTATTTTTCTATGGTGTGGGTTATATATCCATTGAGTTAAACCCATATCACAGTAGGGTGTAGATCCTATATCCATTGATTGGAACCCCTAACATACAAGGACATGGGTAATCTATCTATTGATTTCAACCCCTATCAAACTAGGGCATTGATCATATTTCAATTGAGGGGTTCCCCTAAACACACCATGTTGTTGGTCCACTTTCATTGGTAGCCCCCACTTTGTTCTGAAGTGTAGTGGTGAGGTGTGGGTCCTCTATAAGGATTATTTTGAGGTAAAATTAGATACATGACTAGAGATTTTCCACACATGGTTTTGGTGCATAGTGTTGAGGTGTGGGTCCTACACTCAGATTCTATAATGGTTATCTGCAATACTTAGTCAATATATAGTTTCCACTCGACATTTCAATTAAATGGTGAGGTGAGGTTCCTCCACACAATTTCATGTTCAAATAAACAAGATTTGTGGAATATTATATGTATGTTTTGGATTTTAGGCCGACTCATCATTCATATCTAGCCTATGAAGATGGAGATACCCTTTCTATCTCATTTATAATTATTATGATCATTCTTTGGTGGTTATTTCCCTCTTGTTATGGGTTGAGATGACTTGTGTTTTTATATTTAAATTTATCCATTTTTGGTTTTCGTATCATCTTACTGGGTATTTAAATACTCATAACTACATGGTATTTTCCTACACATGTCATATCATATGAAGATGATATGAATATTATCATTGATATCGGAGGAGTACAGGATTAGATGGGTTATTTGATTATATCCAGTGGTCAAATATTGAGATTATGAGATAATCCCTCCTTAGTTTTTCCATTATCAGTTTCATTTCATGTTGGCATTTCAATTTAGGTTGGGTGGGAATTCTTCCCCTTTATGGTTTGGTTCATACTATCATTCTGTTATGTATTCCATAGTGGTTATTATATAAATGGTTATACTGTTGATGTTACGTTCTTTATTTATTCATTTAAACTTTTTCATGGAGATGTTTGTGTGAATATGTACAAATATTATATTAAAGGTACCTCATTACAGACTATTCATTCTGAGTGATTTTCCCCAGCCCCTTGCCTATTAGAGGCAGGATTTTGGAGTCAAACCCAACTAGCTAGGTTGTACATTATGGGTCAGGTTGTGATAGGGTGGTATCAAACTAGATTATCATTGGGTCATTGTAGAGTTTATATATTTATTTTGATTGGTCAGTTACTTAATGAAATGGTGATAGAGAGTCTCAAGTGTGGATTTCTGGCCAGGGAACCCAGTGTGGGTGATGTATCTAACATATCAACACCCAAAGAAATTTAAAAAATTCTTGTAAACTTGTAATATAAAGATATTAGTTGTAGTGGTCCCATTGTACATAAATCATATATTATTTAGTCATTATAATATACTTTTTGAGTTACCTCAACATATATTCTCTATTATCATGGAATGTCTTGATAACATTCATGAGATTTCTTTGATAAAAAACAACAGGGATTTCAATATAGTTTCATGCTGAAATATAGTTAGTCTATGATAACTCTCTTCAATGGATTTTTCATGAGGTTATTTTTATAGATAGCAATAGTTTAGTTTCAAAACCTATTGAGAGGGTTATATATCATTCTAAGGATCATGTGGATAATCAATACCATACTGGGTAGTCAATTCATCGAGAAACCTAAGGCGTTAATGCATGTTATATTATCACATTTCACATGTTCCAAGGACATATAATTTTATTGTTTTATGGTGTTTTATACCCTTAGGTAGTGGATGATTGTATGTAGGTGGTGTTTTGCGGTTTTTTTTAACATTTACAGACCCAAATAAATCTGATGGTTGTGTTTGTGACCAATCTTTTTCATTGATTATTATTTGGATATAGTGTTACTAGAAAATAGATCTCCTTTGATGATTATGCATCTAGAGTTCTAGAAATATTTATTTTCAAAATTTCATGGTGATTTACAGCCCCTATAATGGTTGGGGGAACACAGGTAAATGTTTCTGGTGTGAATATACCACTTGGGTTATTCATTTATTGATTGTGGAATAGGTTGTGAGGATTCCCTAGGGTTATGATGGGGGTTGGTAGAGATATATGTTGATGACATTAGATATAGATTCAAGCTCATAAAGATGTTGGATACATTACCCACATATATTCATTCTTATTATGTGATGTAAAACCATGATAGAGAGTTATATCAACCAAAAGAAGATAATGTAAATGTGTGTAATATGAGTTCCATTGAATTTTTTTTGAGGAAATTTTGTTTTGTTGAGGTATTAAATCCATCCTTGGTTTTATGGATCATAAATACAAAATTAAGGATAACTTTAGGAATAATTTTCTATGACTCAAAGGCTTTGGGTCTATTATAAGGTATATCTTTTGTATTTTATACCCTAGTTATTGATTTATTTCATAGTAAAAATCCATTTTCCTAAATTCACCTCCTTTATATTGTATTGGGTTTTTAGTGGAGTCCCTTTTTTCTGGACCCATGTGCTTGGTGACACCTGAAAAGAAGGACTGCTGATCAAACACATTTATTGTTAGTTTTACCTAACTTTGAGAGGATATAGAGCCTCACATAGAACCTCTCGATTATAATAAGTGAGTTAATATGATGTTTCCCTCTGGAGTGACTACTTGTCAACCATGCTTGATCAGGTGATTATTATCAATGTGGGTCATAGTTCATTAATGTTTTAGGATGGAGTTATACCAATATATGGAAAAGGAATATAATGTGGATCCAGATGAGTTCATGTACAGGACGATACAACTGGTTTTTTTCCAGCTAGATAGCATGAACCTTGTAGAAAAACATTCTATGAAGTTTTAGTTTCTTATGATGTTTGATATCTTCAAGGTTTTCAACCATGAGGATATATCAGGATTACCCCCATCAGATGTATGACTTCATAAAATACCTATTCCTGGGTATGGATCAATATTTACTCCATCATATTTGATGTCCCTGTAGAACTATGGGAGATGAACGTGGAGCTGGTCGATATATATATATATATAAGACTTCTAAAGAACTAGTGTGTTCTCGTAGTCAGGAATATGATATTTGCCTATGAGGTATATGAGATCATGAGGTTTTGTGTGGGTTGATGTCACCTAAAAATTATATATTTATGGAGGAGTATTCACCCTTAAGAATTGATTAATTCTTTTACTATTGTATTGGGAGGTAGTTATTCTATGAGTTTTACCTTAGTTCAGATTTTTAACAGCTTGAAGTTCAAGTCAAATTATAATAATTCTACAACGATTTTGAGTTCATGGAAATTCATTTTTTTTGTTTTGGATTCCCCATATGTGTCTATTATACATATTAACCATATCCTGAAACATTATTAGTCCAGTTCATGGTAGACCCATTAAGTGAAATCCTAGTATACTCGATTTGAGAGGTAGAGCACATGATACAATAGAGGATAGTTCAAACAATTCTTTGAGAGTACCATATATATGTTGATATATTTGTATAGTTAGTTCATAATTTTTTAAATTCACATCTTCGGATATTTCTTTTAAAAACTGGGAGATACAATGGACTTGGTAGAGGTTGAGGTACTGCAATATTTAGTTCCACCCAAATGTTCAGTCATGGAATTAGATACTCACAATGAAATTATTTTTTTGATTTTTATGAGAATGGTGGTAGATTAGTTATCATATATATTTTTTTCAATTGAGGGTGAAAATAGTGCACTAAATCTATATTTGATGGTCATTACCCCTCATATTCATCAATGAACCATGGAGTTATAAGTTGGGGATATATATTCGGAGACCATTCACGACCAGATATCCACTTGACATGTTCTTAATAGATTTTATGATATTGGGGAGTACATCATCCTTATTCATGTATGACAACTGATACCATTAATCAAATGTGAAGAGGTTATAAAAAGGTTTCTTTTGCTTACCCATACATCCTATAGGGATGAATATATATCATGATTCCCCAACAACAGTTTTTATGTCCAAGAATGTCGTAGAGAATTTCTTTTATTCAGAACACTTAATGTCTATGCTATAATTATATGAAGAACAATATGACATAGTGATGTTTTTGTAATTCATGAGGAAGAATGAGGTATTATAATCTCATGGAATTATATAGATGATCATTATTGATCATGATGATCACATCACATCACGATTATCGCTAGGATGTAATAGGCTTTGGGACTATGTTTTGTTTGATCGTAGTGTTTTTATGCAAGGAAGATGTCGATGTAAACTAGGATGATCGAGTTCTTATGAAACTGAATTAGTATTGAATTTTTTTCGGGGGTCATAAATGGGTGGATAAGAATCCCTTAGCGTAGTTTGAGTATCACATCAGTTACCACTCCACCATCAATGTGAAAACCTTTTTGGAAATGAATGGGACACCATGAAGGTCACTGTTTTACTAGTTGGAGGTAGTGTGGGATAGAACTTATGTGACAAGAGTTAGGGATATAAATTATTTTAAAAGATTTATTTTATCTAGGGGTGGATGAGAACTACCCAGATCTGTGAGGAATTTTATTATTAATAATGCAGTTATTGAAATCTGATGAGGAGAAATTTTATTCTGAGAGATCTTAACTAAACCCTATAAACATAGTTAGAAAGGGTGTCTAGTGTTTTATATGTGTCGTAGCTAAGGATATATGTGCTTTATTCATTGCACTATTTCAACCAGGAGGATATTGAAACTAAGGGAATAGTTCTATTTTCTTTAATTTTCTTGATCCCATTGGAATTTGATAATATACTGCATAAAACCCTTGATGGGACAATGTTTCCCATGGGTGTGTGTTTTACAACAGAGGAACCTTTTTGAGAGCTCGTGAGAGTAGGAAGTCAATTGGGAGCTTAATATTCTCCCTTTCGAGTTGGGTTTCACTTTTCAGTATAACAATCATTGATTTTCGGGAGAGTAAAACAATTTAATTTTTTCCATTTCTATGTTTTCAATATTTATAAGAATGTTTCCAAATATAGGTGCTAAATCAATTTGAAAATCAAGGATTTAAAGGACATGGTGCTATAAAATTAAAAATATTAATATATTTTAGTGCATATATGTGCATTTTCTATATTTAAAATGCTTCCATATTGTTTGGGATCATAAATGGTAAATATAATACCATGTTTCCTTCAATATCACGAGGTTTATCCTATAATGATATATGGTTGATTAGAATAGGACATTCTAGGAGAGTTGACCATTAGTAGGTATGTATAATTAAAATAAATAAATAAATTTATTTATTTTATTTTAATTTACCTAATTTAATTAACCCTACATAAAAACCACATTATAAAAAACCATGAAGTTTAACAACATAATTCATGGACATTAGAGATGATGATGGTCTCATTCTTCCTTGGTAACGTTGCATTGTAGAACAATTGTGATTAGATCAAGGAGGATTGAGAGGTAGGAAACGAACACAACAAATCTTCTTGATCTCTGGTGAACACATTTATCACCATTGATCATTTCATAATTGGGGTATGGTCATTATTTTTTTCCACCTAGTATGATTTTATAATAGTGGTTTTTTTTATTTTTTATCTTGATTTTATTTTATCTATTTATCGCATTAGACAAAGAAAAATTGAATTAATGAAAACTGGTAATATTTTTTCTGACATAATATCATGCTTGCGCATGCACCTTGTGTTCATTAAATAAGATAACATGGGAAAACAATTATCATTAGATTTTTCATTATTATTTCCCCCATTATTCTTTATATTTTTCACTATGGGCATGTGAGGTCTTGGTTCAACATTCCCAGGGTGGGTTCAAGAATAATAAAATAAATATTAAACTAATAGTGATGATAATGATAGAATGATTGATGTTTTGTGGTGGATAAAGATTTATTTTTTCATGTGGGTGATGGAGACATGATTCAGTGGCCGGAATGATAATGGAAAGATGAAATTTCCTAGGTGAGATATTAGAAATTCCATTTTTCGGCCACCAGTGGAAATGAATTTATGGATAGTGATTATTCCTTAGACTTTGGTGGATTTTGAGTAGTGAAATGATGGTATATGTTTCGAAGACCAGAGATATGATATCCCACAGAAAGTACATTGTTTTTTTGTAAAAAGCTTGACAATAAACTATATAGACCATACGAACACAAGTTTTGTATTCCTCTAATTATGGAGGTTAGGGAATTTTGTGAGTTAAATATCTAATTTCATGTGTGAATACAACACATGGTTTGACTCGGTGTGGGCATATTACAATAATCTCTGGGAGTAAATGGACATGTGCATTGATAGGAACAAGGGAATGGAGAGAAGTGTAAGGTTAAATCCTGGTACTCATACATTGACACTGAAGATGGTAAAAATCCCAATTAAATGGGCCCGAATATATGTACATTGGAATATTCTAAGTATAATAGGTAGGCACTTATGGCCAAGACATTACTTGTACAACTTATACATGAGATATAGTGCAACATGGAAAACCAAACTGTGTCTTTGAAATGACAATACTATGTTTCTAGGTGAGTTTACACACTATATGAATCTAGGTATACACTGCGAAACTCCCTTAGACTCCTCATGACTCCATGTATCCGCCTATGGGACTCAAATATTGGATCATGAGTAGACAATTATAAGTGTTTTTCTACCTAGAAAATATTGGTACCCTCTATAATGGCTTTTGAGATACGATGTTAGGTGTTGCAAGGGTGGATCGACATTTGGTGATGATTGTCCAGCATCTTTTCTTGGGGAATATCCCTACAGATATGATGTGGTTGGAACCCCCCCCCCCACCCCATCCTACCAAGGAATGATTCACCCAAACTCTTTACATGGGATGAGCAGTACCCCATAACACCCTATATAACCATTCTTTTACACATTGATTGACACCCCCTATCGCCCTAGGGTGTGGGTCCTCTATCCATTGAGTGCCACCCCCTTATCACACTACTATGTGGGTCCTCTATCCAATGAGTGTAACCCCTATCATATTAGGGAATGAGTATTCTATCCATTGAGTAGACCCCCTATCTCAATAGGGAGTAGGTCCTCTATCTATTGAGTGTCTATACGCCCCCTCCCATAGAACAAGAGCCACATTCTTAATTATATTTATTGTAACCCCCTATCTTAGTAGGGTCATAGTATTATATACATTGAGTGACACCCCTAGTAGACCAGGTTTCATGAAATCTTTTTGAGATAGCACCCCTTGGTTGCGGAGAATAGTGGGGAGGTTCGGGTCCTCCACACCAATTCTTGTCAGGTCACGTGAGATGAATGGATGGATATTGTTCCCCTTGAGATGTGGATCACATGGGTAAGGTGTAGGACCTTCAATCAGATTATAGAAATTATATGAGGAATTATAGGTCAGAAAATAGTGAACCCTTTACTGTGTAGCACAATGGTGAGATTAAGGTCCCCTACATAGTTTTTTGTATGAATACATGTGATTGTGTGAATTATATATGGGACTTTAGATTATAAAAAGAACACATCATTCAAATATGGTATGTGGATATTGAGATACCCCTTATCACTCATTTGGATTATTACAAGCATGTGTTGGGTTTCATTTCCCTCTTTGTATTATCTTAGATTACATTTTTTATCGTTCTATTTTTCAATTTGGGATTTTTGTGGTGTCCTACTGGATATGTATATACACTTCCATTCATGGGATTTTTCTACACATGTATTATAAAGATAAAAAACAAATCAATAGTGAAATCTATAAAGCATATTAGTGCATGGGTTCATTGACTACATTTGTTGGTCAGTCATTGATATCATGATCCAGGATATCTTCAATTTATACAATATTTATTTTTTTTTCAGGTTGGGACTTCATTTATTATTGGGTTTTTATTTTTCACTTTACACTTCGGTTCATACTATCATACACTGATGTATCACATTACATTTATTTCATGTGTGGTTATACTATAGATGTTAGAATCATTCAATATTTCTCTGAACTTTTTCAAGGAGAGGGTTATGTGAGCTCATATAGGTACTATAAGATAAGGACTATGAAAATATTTTATTCCTATTTTGTGATTATCAAAATCCCCAAGCCTATTATCGATAGGTTTTGGGTGTCACACTCTACTTTCTACTATATTGTTAGAGTTTGGTGTTTAGGATCATGATACATTTTCACTTGTGTATGTTGGGTCTTAAATGATCCTCAGAGGAATGAAGGTAGTGAAAAAAACTCCTGAAGTTTCATAATCTACCATTCTAAGAATAAATGTTTCATATAAATGAAGAATATAAATTTTCATACCATGAGAATAATAAGATACATCATTGAATTTTGATAAACTATGCTTGATGTTGATTACTGGGGAAGTAGAAAAACCCTACTTCATCGTAGGGGATTACATTAACCAAAAGATCCCAGAAAATATCTTGAGGATCCTTAAATGGAAAAAGAGTTTTAGTGCCTTAACCATGTGATAAACTGTATCTCGGAAGGAAGAGAGTATGAGAAGGATTGTATATAATCTACCACATCCAGATAAAATGATCCAATCTCTTTATTTATATATAGAAAAATATCCTTGATTGGTTTTATTTAGAAAAACATATTCTCCAAATTAAACATATCTGTATATTAATCATATGAACAATAATTTATTCTAATTTGGCTTAATCGTTGATTTACTTCAATAAATTCAATAAATTTAATCCATTAATAAAGATGTCATTTAATCGATTCATAATGGAATATATTGATGAATCTATCTGGGACGATTCATGAAACTAAATACATTCTAATGTTTTACTAAAAATCCAAAAATATCCAAATTTGAATTAAAATCCCTGACAAACACTATGTAATACTTTAAAAATCCCTATAAAATATCATTAAACTTTTTTTCCAATATGGTTTTATTAGATTCTCATAATTTTTTAATAAAAATTTCCTCATAAAAAAATTCATATCAACATTCCAATATGTGTGACACTATGGGCCTTATTAAAATTAATATCATAGGATAAATCCATATTAAGTATATGTAATCAAAGATTTTTCTCTAGTAAAGAATCTGTGCTACTCAAGCTACTAAGGGTATGATGTAATTTCCATGAACCATAATCATATCTATATAAAACCTTGTACAACCTAATATTTATATTATAAATTTTATGATGACCTTTATAATCTATTTTCCATGGAATAAAGTGAATTATAGATGTGGAACATGTCAATTTACAATAATATAACTCATATTCTTTTTATCATTTGATATGGACTGACCAGGTCGATGAATAAATTATATATCAACAATCTAAGAGATTATCAAATAACACTTCCACCATAAAAGTTTCTAAGAACATCATATATAACATAACTATGAAAAGAAACACATTTACTAAAACTAATTCAACCAATAGATTGATGTCTTTACCCATCATTCATATAAAAAAATCTCATCCTAGTTTCACTCAAATGGATGACATGATTATAATAATACCAAATCTATCCCTTTATAGCTATATAGATTTCGAATTTGGTATGTAATGTTTCAATATATGGAATTTATTATTATGATTAAATCTCTCAATTTAGTATATGAGGATTTATCATAAATAAATACCCCTATATATATAAATTACATTATGACATTCCATGAAATATACTCTCGAAGTCCAACCCAATTAATAAACCTCTACTTATTTTCCTATGAAACTACTCTCAATATCTCATATAAAAGCATTAATAATTACTAAAAGATTATATCCCAGATAACCTTTAAATTTCATCACATACAAATATAACATGAGATTTTCATCGATTAAATATAAATAAAAATTGTATTTTGAGGGTATTTTTTTATTTGATCATTCTTGTAAATAAAATTACATCACACATGAATGAATGATAAATGAAAATTTATATTGTTATAAAATATTGATACTTTATAAAACCATTAATTTAATATATTAGAATGTTTATATCTAGACACCTTACATGATACTCAATATGATGTTGTAGTAATGGATTTGTAAATGGTTCTTCTAAAATAACCACTACAAGAACACAATTTTTCTTTACATCACAAATCTTAATTATATACCTCATCAAATGATATTATAAAATAATTAGTTTTGACCATTTTTAAGACATGGGTTACATAGCTTAATAAATGGAACTATTTTTGTAATAGTTCAATTAAATCCCTCTCTCAATGTTGTGATCCACTCTAAGTTCATAGATAAAATTATTGATCCAAACTACTTCCGTTGTAGAATCTGATACAATGATGTACTCTACAAATATTATTGAGCCCTCTATAGTGTCTTTCGTTTAATTATTATTAGTGATATATCCAAAACTAATACAAAACAAAAATCTATATTGATACATTATATCATTAATTATGGATTTGAAATTCACATATATAAAACATTTTACACAGATCTTATCTTATCCTCCCAGACTAGGAAAATATATTTACTCCTCAAGTAATTAAGAATCATCTTCACAGTAATTTGGTGACTCTCATTTGGATATGATTGATATATAATTGATATTATAGTATAATACATGACATCGGATGTAGAGAACAATATTGTATACATGGTAGATCCTTCAAAGGAATCACAGATAAATTTATGGACCATTTTTAAATCTTTATATTGATTATTGAATCATTGTAAGAATCATTCTATGTAACAACACTAAATAATACATATTGGATTTCCCTATTAAAAAAACATTAGTATTTTACCAGTATATGTTTCCTAATTATGTACTATAACCGTATAAGATATGTCTCTACACACTGACAGAAAATGAATCTATAGACATGGTTTATAACCATGCCTATATGTAAGGTCCATCGGTTAACTAGTTGTGTCTCTTATTGGCATGGAAATATACCTGAGGTTTTTTACACAGTTATAAATCTTCATGATCAAACTATAAAAATTGTTAAAACTGTGTAAATAGAGTAATATCTATGCTTTAGAATATGAAAATAATCCTATATCACTGATTTGATACAGTTCCTATTACAAATCCTATAGAGGTTTACTTCCATGATTTATAATCATGTAAATAGAAAAATAAACAAAGTTTCCCCCATGAAAATACACCTATAGACATGGTTATAAACTATGTTGACTAATTCTTCCCTGAAAGCCTATTTCCATGCCTTGAAACCATTTAAATATATAAATAGACTCAGTTTCCACTATATCAATACACATATATCCATAATTACAGACCATGACTATTTCTTCTTCCATTAATGCTGATAGAAACTATTTTTAACTATGGATACGTGGTACTTCCATTATGAAAACTATGGATATTTATGTGTTTCTAGGGTTTCTATCCAAGGATAGAGTTTTCTGAAACAATCATGATAAAATTGAACTCCACTTCTACTCTTGCAAAACCAAAATAGTCACCACACTCTATAATATAGTTCAAAAGTGAAAAAACAAATATCAATATCTCCATAATAAAGAAATTATACAATAAAGTTCAACCTATAAATAAAAAAATAAAACAATTTAGATTAGTAATGATCCTCAATATTTGTATCATATGAACCATCATAGACCTCATCCAAAAATTTTATATTAACATCATCACCACCTTCTCCACACCACTTATTTCATCATCATCATTTGCATCGATAGAGTTATTGACAACGAAACTAGAATCTATAGGTTTAGAGGAAATTTCATAAATGGAACACGCCATCATCAAACAAGAATACACATGTTCAATACCTTATATTGGATATTAAATAGAAATAAATGATATAAATTTAAATTTCATAATAATTCATCATATATTGATATTAGGAATAATATTTTGATTTTTATGGTTTTTATTTAATTAAATAATTTTTTTTCTCTTCTATGACCATACTATAATTGATATATGAATAGATACTTTTGAGAGTCCAGTATCTAGGTTTTACAATAATCCTCCCATGTCAAAAATTCACCCTTTAATTATGTTGATCTCCTGATACCTAATGCACACGATCATTCAGCCACAAAATTCCTGGTTATTATTGTGTCAATGTCTCTAAAGATATATATTTACTGATACAAAAAATAATTTAAAATGAAAAAATAATATATTTAATTAAATTCATTCAAAATAAAAAAAAATTAAATATCCTTCTAATAGTCTCTTAGGTGTCATTATTTTTCAAATTATATCTATGCTTTTCCTTTTTTTTAAAAGAAAGGTAGAGCTACAAACCTAACCCTAAATATCTAATGTATTTCATGGAATAAATATATAAATATTATACGTGAGTTAATTTACACTAAATCAATATTAACTGAATCAGATTAATATTACTATAAAATATATGAATATATAACCAAAAATATATCTAAAAAAGATACTATAATTATTACATACATTTATTTTAAAAAAATAACAAACCAAAATGAAAGGATGTGAATTTATTTAGTCTTTAAAAAATTCTGTTGAATAGAAAGAAACATAATAAAATAAATATGAGAAAACCAATATGATATAAAACCAACATGAACTAGACCCATTTTACCAATATTTTCCCAAATTAAATTTTATTGAAAAAAGGTAACATTGATTTGAGAAATTTTAATGTTAATTCTCTTAAACAAAACTATAAAAAATTTCACCAAACTAACCAAAATCAATTCAAACAAGTTTATATAATTTGTATCAAACATAATAAAAATATACTCTATATAACTGAAATATTATTAGTTAATTCAAATAAAAATGATAAAAAAATAGACCAAATAAAACATGAACTAACTAAATTTTACCTAATTGAATCAAAAAAATTAAACTAAAAATAATTGAAACATAAAAAATATAATTGCGTAAAATTTATTATCTCTTAAATTATTAAAAAAATAGAAAGTAAGATCAACCAATTGGTTATAATATATTGAAATCGTATTTCTAACTTTGAGTAATATAATGATGCTATAGAAATAATTATAAGGTATACATTATACCTTCATTGTTCAGCGAAATTTTTAGATTAAGTTGAGGTATGATATCCCAAAATACTGGATATTGAAACTGATTAAGTAATGATATACTAGACACACAATTACATACTTAAAATGGATTCTTGTCCTCAATATATACTCATGTTTTTTTCATTTAGATATTAATATCACACACTTTTAATTTTATGAATTTTATTTTATAAAAAAATACCTTATGGTTAATTCCTTAACAATGTTCCAATTTGATTTGATTCATCTATTTTGAATCTATATTTAGTAATTATGATTACCATCACTATGAACATAATTTTATTAATTTAATGTTAATATATTTAAATAGTATTTTACTTTTTATGGAAAATTCGTATAAATTTTTTTAGGGGAATATAGAGCACAAATATGTTTCAACTCATCATAGTGAAGAGGTGGTTTCCAACGAAAAATATTCAATAACCTCTAATAGTGGAATAATATCTTGGGTTGACGATTGATTCATTAAGAATGATTGTTGGGTTGGGAAATGGTTTAAGACTCATTTACGTGCCCTTTTTATAATGGATGGGACATCTAGAGTGGATGAAAAATTTACATCTATCTATGAAAATCATCAAGTAGAAATGAATAAAAATACTGATCATAAAATTATTAAACATTTACATCAATCCTTTCTACTGAAATATAAATTATATTACTTACCCCATTTGATCAACGTGATTTTATCCAAACCCTTGTATGGAACTCATAATATTATTTTCTTCTTTTAAGAATTCAACTACTTTTCTAATTAAAGAATTCACAAATATTCAAATTGGTAATTTTGGATTTGATGTTTTGATTTCATCTCTCTAAAATTCCCTTCATAAATTTTCTATATCTTATTAAAATCCCCATTTATGATATTATTCCTAATAATTTTATAAATTCAATATTTAAAAGTGAGGAAATGATATTATTTCTTTTATAATAGTGAATCTAAAATATTTTCATATAAACTAGAATCAACACTATATCATCAAATTATGAAGTAAGCCAGTTAGATATTACATTTACCACATACATTGTTAATTAAAACAAGTATTACAAAATTATATCCTTCCATATATTTTAATTTTTTTTACAAAATGTAAGAACACTGGTTATTTGATGAATTTATTTGATTCATTATTAAAAAAAATAAGAACTTCAAGTGGACGTCAATCTAAGTCAATAGACCACAATATTTCAAACACCACTTTAAATGTTACATAGGGTGATCTAAAACCAATTTAGGAAGATCAAATTGAAGAAATAAATCAAGACTATTTGATAGTGGGGATGATTAGTGAATTTTGTACCATTCCTTATTTTAAATAATATTATTATATCATTTTTAATAAAAATGGAAACAATACCACCATTGATAACCTATTTAATTAATAACTGAAAAAATCAACATATCGAACTTAAACATTTAAATGGGTTACCATTCAAATATGAATAAATACACTTGTGGAATGACCTATAAATTCCTATTTTCATAATATTCACAAAGAAATAATAATGAATAAACTAATATACAGATATCTTTAAATAATTGTTGTTAATTATTTCGATACCCTAAATATCATTATCAATTATGTGAAATCTACATAAATCGTGTAAAAATAGATGAACTTCTTTGATCAATTATTCATAATAAAACAGATAACATTCAATGAATCTCGACTTTGACAATTTGTTTCTCTAGATATAATGTTTTGGATTTAAAATCATTGATTTTTTTTAAAAAAATTTGTTTTAAAAGAACACCGCTCATTTATTCAAAGAATAACCATATAAATAAAACTATTTTTATTATCCTTTATAAAATAATATAATGATATTTATTGTTTATGATTCTTCTTCTATCTTCCAACTACCCTTTTTGGTTTTTTATAGTTATGTACCAAATTATTAAAACTATGAGAAAAATCATTAATAACTATTTACCTGAATTCCTATGAATTTTGAAATATATGTAGAAATTTCAAAATCGAAAAAATATTCCTTTAATTAGGGTGTAATATTATATTATAAATAAAAAAATAAAATCATTTTCTATAAAAAAAATTATTTCGAATATATTTTATCATATTAATTTTCATTAAGGGGTAATCGTTTATCCGCCTCTGTTGTTCCTTTTCAATCATGACCAAATCATCTATCCATGTAGCACAACTAAATATAACTAATCATTATGCATAATTATTTATTTTGTTTTTTTATATTTATCTGATCAATATTTGTAGAGTCATCAAATAAAAAATGTTGTATATTATATATCATTTTTTAGGGATTCCATATAAAAAACTAATCTAGATCCATTAACTATACTAACATATTTTTTTCATCCTTTATAATTGTTATATAATATGTTTTCCATAATATAAATATAGTAATGAACCACATAGATCCTAAAATTGGATATATGATATTCATTACTGATAAATAATCAATATGGTTTCTAACCATAGAAATCAATTTTTTTAACATTGTTTGAGGTTCTCTTGCATATTTAGATTTAGATTGACATAGGATTTTGTGTTTAAAAGTGGTAAGACAAATCTAGGATATGTACCACACACTCAATCATATTTATCTTCCATTTTAACTTATAATTTTTTCAATTGATGTTCATGTTCATGTAAAATATTTTTGGAGATATTTTATACTATTATATCATCACTAAATGCATAATCATATTTAAAATTATTTGGAAATGGTTTAGTGATGTCAATAAATAAAACATAATAACATAATTACAATTATGAATTATTCTTTTTCTACTTAATTATATAATATATTGACTCCGGGTTTAGGTTCTTTGATCTCTATTCATAGTCTATAGCTATAAAATAAATATGGTTAGGTTTTAAAAATTTTATAAATAATAGGTAACTAATTAATGTTATTGGGTTAAAATTGATTGTATAGAAATTTGAGTAAAATATTTATTAATTTATGAATGAATACTTCAATAAAATCATGGATTTAATAGAAAAAAATTCATAAGTATTTTACCCCCATATTCCAAGAAGGACTGAATTCAAAAAACAATAAAATGGTATTTCAAGAATACATAGATTCTTTTTTGACCACTAATGGGGTTTCTATATTACTATAAAATATGTATATTATAAATCAGGAAAATATTTCTCATATCATGATGTAATTGTCAATATCATTTCATACATATCATTTAAAATCATGTTTCTGAAGGAAATGAAACTAACAAATTTTTCTCCTCAGTTGGAAAGTACAATACTGATATTTTAATGATATTTTATTAATGTTATTTTCTCTATAGTGAATATGTTTAATTAAATAAGGTATTTTTTTATTCTTAAGATGAATGAAGATAGAAAAACCCTTATACCTATGTTGAATATTTTTAAATGGTATGGTCATTTATTGATGAATTTGTTTTTGTGATTTATCATTAAATGATGGTGGTTACTAAATTAAATTAAATATTTTCAAGGAATGTGGAATTTTAATGATGTTAAAAATATATTTCATTGATGATAGTAATATAAATATTAAATTTATTAATTCTAAAGAGTATATCAAAGATTTCCAACAAGTGTTATTATATTATTAATTAACAAATTATTGTTCAAGTGTAATTAAAACATTATATAGATTCCCAATTGAAGTGGAAAATGTACTACCTCACCTAAATTTCATTATCACCTTATTCAATTTTTTGTTCTCTACCAATATGTACATACATAAAACTATAAATAATTAAACTATTTGACACTCCAATAAAACTGAAATGGTGATAAATATATATTTCATAAAAATGAGGTTGAATAATTTAAATGTTAAATTATGTGCTCTTGATCATAATATAAGGATGATATTTGTCCAAGAATGTGAATTTATTTCATCGAACACTTATTTATTTTGTTTCTATTATATTTCTATTAAAAATAAAAATTGATTTAATTTCCTTATCATTATTAAAAATAACAAAATTATAATTCTAAACTAATTTTCAAAAAACAAATGTATATATATATATATATATTGAACTACTACCTTAAAATCAATAATATTCCAATACATGACCATCACAGTATGATATGATATAGGAAAACAAAGAACGCTGGTTATTTTTTTAATCCAAGTATGAAGTATCTATTTCCAGCCAGCATAAAAGTCATACTTGTATTCCCACCACGTTTCACCCAACAACATTAATCATGATGATCATACATTATTTCCATCATGAAATTTATATTCAACTTGAAATGGAAAAAATATCTGTTAGGAAAAATTATAATTAATATATATATATATAATTGTTGATTAACATTACTAACTAATTATCTACAAAATAATTTTACTTTATTTGGTCTCCAACTTCACTCAAACTTATTATTTAAAACAAAAAGATATTATTATATTCAGGAAGTGTATTGATTTTAATTTTTTATCCCTTACCATTTTCCAATTATAATATCATATAAATTTTTATTTAACCATGATCTAAATGTGTCAATTCCAGAACTCTCTTATTTTCATGTGAGCTTGTCATCTGGTAGAGGATTTCGTTAATCATGAAATAATATTTAGTAAAGGAAAATAATATATATAAATTTATCATTAACTAGTATCAGTAATGTTTAAATACATAACAGTGGATGAAAAATCTACTGACCCTTGGAGTTTTATGACTGTAGGAGGAGGGGTAGTATCCTATGTAAGGGATTTATATCTATAGTAGGATTACATTGTATAGTCATTGAAGATAAGTGTACTGATAGAGGGGAAACCATGATGAAATTTCATGTATAGATAAAGGTGGATATGGATATAGATATAGTAGTGGGAAATATGGATGAGAAGATCCCTATAAAATGGATGGTGTGAAGGGGTAATTATTTTTGATATGATCATGAGAACTACTACCATATATTGGATTATGTGGAAAGTGTGTAATGTAATATCCTAACTAATCAGTAATCTTATAGCTGGACAGGTTTCCACATGGACTCAAGCACACCTCAAAATATGATAGAGTCTACTAACTAGTTGTGAGAGTCTAATTATTTTATGATGGGGAGACTATCCCCTCTAGATCAGAGTCTCAAAATGCTATAATAATATCAAAACAAAAAAATAAAATTAGTGGATGTTGTATTATAGAAATGTCAAAATTGTTGAAGGAAAACATAATAAATGAATATCAAATTGGCCAATGAAAAATTACATCAATACATGTATGAAAGAAGATGCTATGAGTATAGACATAAAAATGACAATAAGAAATACAATTAAATAAAAGAATAAATACCTATCAACTAACTCAATGAGCATCTCGAGCATCATCTCAGTCCATTTCCCCAACTCTGTCATATTAATGTAAAAAACCCACTGGATGCTGGATGCTTCTCTTAATCAATACCTTTAGACATAAAGGCTTCTTGGGTATGATTTATGTTTGAGCAGGGTGTGAGATAAAATTTCAATATCCTAACACACACAGTTTCTATCCCAATCCATTTCATTGAAAATTATTTAAGACATTTTCTATAGTAATAGTATTGATAATAGAAATAAATAATTTAAGCATTAGACTGGGTTCCATTTTGACACCCTTCCAAGTACCTGCTTCAACCTAATCAAATGTGTCAAAACTAAGAGATATTAAAATGGTAAAGTTAATATATTATGATTCTATATCCTAGATTATCATGAATTTGGTTATTGGACTTTGATGACATGTACCTATGTTTTCAAAACCAACTGATCAATCCTCGTTTGAAGACATTTATATACCATTGAAAAACATTAATAATTTCTTTATAAAACATAAAGAGAGGCATGAAGCCCATACATTGAAATCCTTAGAGACATTCCAAGTATCGCTTGATGGTTTAACAAATTAATAATGCCACAGAGTCCATCCAAGGTGAAAGAAGTATGAAGTCCAATGTATATCTCTATCTTGGTTTGAAAATAGCACAAAATGACCCCTGAGGCCTAATATGGTGTCACACATAGGGGATCTAGTCTCTCTCATGGAATTCTATAACCAATTGTACAATTGAGACCATCCAAGTAGACTCTCCTAGGGAATATGTAACACTCATTTATAGGTAAATTGAGAATTAATATTGATCTCATATCAGGAATAACTAATATCACCCACGACACATTTAAAGGAAATTTATAATTTAAGTAGAAGGAATGAGATTCGGTCCAAGGGATCCTTAAATCAGAATCTCATGATTCTCCCTCAACTCCATGATACAATAATTTATAAAAATTATCATTTATGACAGGAAAATAAAGATGAAATTCCATAAACATTACATGAAATTTTTATGAAAGCGCACATCATATGAGGGGTTTTATTAGAAAACATAACATTTTTCTACAAAAATTCCTCTCATTCAATTTTATGAGTTTCATTTTATCACAAGGTTTGGAGTACAAAGCATACAACACAAAATCAGAGTGCCTAGAAAGATATAAGACTAATGTGGAACAATAATTAAAATTTAACAACTCGCAAAAGATAGATGTCACGCAATATAAGAAAATTTAAAAGGGATGTTATAAAAATGGTATAAGGAAATAATCATACCACTAGAATAATAAGAACAATACCAAATAATTCATCACTAAACGCATTAATCCGTGACCACATAAGATACACCTTCCCACATTCAAGAATATAAACCTTCGCATATAAATGAGGATGCATACTCCCTATGTATATATTTTTATGGATAAAATATGTATATGGGGATCTTTACACATATTTTTATATATGAAAATACCCATTTACACATACACATATGTGCATTATATATATATATAAGAAGACCTAGCCCAATATGTATACATTCACTCCCGTGGGTGAATATACATATAAGAAGGGAAATTTCATATATAGATATATATATTCCAACCTATGAATACAAATGACCATTGCCTTAGACTCTAGAGACTAGAAATCAAAGTGTCTAGGTCCAACTTTCTTAATGAAAAAAAAAATAGTAGAACACAAAAAAATTAAATCTCAAAATAGAAATTGAGAAATAAAGTAGAAACATTAAAAACCTACAATAAATTGATTATGGGAATCCCAAAATGATCTGAACCACTTTTCCATTGGAAAATAATGATGAAACATGCATGAAGGTGTCTTAAAAGACACAACTCACTCCCTAAAAGTGGATGAAAATGAAAAATTGTGTCAACCCTATCATTAATGTTTGGATGAAAGGAATTGGATGACGATAGAGAGTGAAAAACGCCAGAAATGGATGAAAAGGGATTTAATGATTTTTCCATGATGGTTCATGTATGAAATATGAAAGAAAACTATGTAAAATCATGTGTATAGAGGAGATAAAAAGAGGGGATCACACATACCGTGGGAGAATGGATGGGTTCTCGCGTGACACTGATTGGGATATAGGAATCACCCATGGTATTCTTAAAACACAAACAAATAATAATTATTATTATTATTATTATAATAATTTTATCTTTTTATTTCCTTTTTATCATTTATTATATGTTTAATTTCATTATAATTTAATAAATTAATTTGTATAAAAATTCATGTTGTGGAGTTTGGGTCACATGGTTAGCCAAAATATGCACCAACTGTGTAACACCCTCTTCTTAGGAATCCACCTCACTCAATTGTTCCCACACGGGAAACCTAAATGTTCACAAACCATGTAGTGAATAGTGATTATGTACTACCAATTTTTCCTTAATAATGCATGATGGGAACACGGTTTGGTTAAACCATGCATATCCCGTTTGGGGAACGTCTGTAACTCTGGTTAAGACTAGGAGGTTTTCTACAGGGACGCATGATTTCACAAAATCTAAGTGCCCTATGAAGACTGTCAAAACATGTAGTATCGGGGCCTTGTTGCTCCTAAAACATGATTGAACAATTGAGAAACCCCTAGTCTTTGAACAGTATCCAATAAACAACACAATGTTATTTAAGAAAACTCTCAGAATTACATTCTGAAACTTGTTTTGTAATAACACTCATCCAGTAAACACAAAAAATTAAATTATTCTAGAATTTTGTCCAAAACAAAACACGAGTTGATAAAACCTCACAACCATAAAATTTCTCATCATAGAAAGGCCTTTGGGAAAACATAAAACATCAGCCAACCTATGAGGTCTGGGAATTCCCATTCAAATGGTCACCATTCATTTATAAATGCTCAATGCAACTTTAAGCATTACATAACACATGAAACGAAATCGATAAAAGCTCAAACCAACACCCAAAATCCAACCAAAGCATTGAGAAAGTGCCTACATGATCCCATAAAACTAGAGGTGTTATATCCACATTAAATATTTATCCAACCATCATATGGTGATTCCACTATATGTTTAGTTATTTAAGGTCCATCTTTGAAACATTGTATCTCTATCATCAGAATAATTTTCAAAAATGTTTTGTATTATTTCAACAATGCTCATGACATGAGAATAAATATTATAAAAGGGTTGATTCGAAACTGATCTTTTTTAAAAGACATATGAACAATGGTCAAATCACTTCCAGTTGATGACTCTCTAAACACTCTTCCTCGATAGCTGATTTATTTCAAAAGAAAAACACTAAACATTTAAAACAAATGTAGCATATGAGTTTCTCAAAGAACATTCATCGAAGCCTATAAATAGAATATGGTGGTTAATCTAGATATAATACCACTTAAGATGTCATTATTGATCCCAAACAGTGAAATATTTCTCTGGCTGAATCATTTTTTTCACAATAGTAAAAACACACCCTCTAGGCCTGACTGGAAACCAGGGTAACATCATAGTAATCAATTGGAATCCATAGATATTATAGAATAAAAAACACATTTAGATATTATTATAAGGAAATCGTTACAAGATAAATTTCTTATATTAAGATAATTGGACAGACCCCGAATGGGATCTGCATGATGTTCAAGACAATGCTACCAATAAAATGGATGTATTGTTGAACCATTACAAGGTGACTCCCATAAATGATATTGGATAAACCCTTGGATAGATCAATAACCCTATCATGATACCTTACCTCATAAATCATTCCCACATACTAAATCATAACCAATGAATTCTATTCCTTACTAATGATGTTTACAAGGGTTTCATCGAATGCCATCCACTCAATGTTGTGATGCCTCCCAATCCCTAACATGCCCCCAGCTTATCGGCATCAAGGGAGACCATGAGATACAGTGACTATTCACAAAGGTCATTCTTGGTTATGTTTCACATACTTAGTGAAAATACTTGACTAGAAATAAATTATACACCCATATTAAGAGTGACCTTGGTTTTTGGGCCCACTGAAGAGAGGAGTCAATCAACGACACATGTTCCATGGAATAGAAACTATGTGTCCTAGATGTGGATAACATGATTTCAGAAAGCATTAACATAATGAGACAAAGACAACATCTGAAAAATTTTACAACATTATATTCATACAAATACATACATGTGATGCTTCTATGATTCATGTTCTTACATGTCAATGAATAAGGCATAATGAAAAAAAAACTAACTATCTGTTCGAACACTAGATTCTGCTTAAAACATCAGACTTAAAATTGGGATGATCCCAGAATTTTATCAACACCAAAGTTACTCTACTTTATATCTGATCGACATTAAAATAATAACATCTCATATATGGAATGATTACCACTGAACATAAATGGTTCACTACACGATTACAATGATTATGGGTACTATGTATATTGACGCACACTACCATATGATTAAATGATAAAAATTCACATAAATTAATCCATCCACAATCATAACATCCTCATTTATTCAATTAATTTATTGTGTAAAGGAATATATGACTCCATGTTTCATTACTCAACATGGATGGAGAACAAACTGACAAAATCCCATGCCATCCAATATTGAAAATTAAGAACAAGAAGGGTCACATGACTTACTATGTTGGTGAGCGTGCCCTTGGCTTATCTAGACCGCTTGAAAAGATCATTTCACAATTCTCTCAGTTAGTTAAATGGTTAAAAACACATTATCACCCATCAAAAAATGTATCATTTAAGAAATTACGTGTCCTATATTGGAGTATGTCGCCTGAACATCACAACATAAAAGAAACATCTCTAATGAAACAAAAAAAGGGATCTAAAAATCCTAGGTTGTTACCTACTTTGGGAAACCCCCTTAAGAAGAAACTAGAAAGGGGAAAATTTAAATTACACACCTTTACATTGAGAAACATACCAACATGGGGTTTGTATGTAATAATTTAAATGAAAATGAATCCTTTTAGGCTCTCATTATCCATTTTCGGTTCAACAAAAAGAAACCTCAAAATTTTAATCATTTCTATTTTGAAATCACTATTACCTGTTTCATTTTATTAAATGAAATCCCCAAATAAACAACATGTGTTGAGTTGTGCTTTTAATAAATTATCCAAATTTTTAATTAAGACTATTAAATTGAGTTATGATCATCAATGATACAATTAAAATATTAATAAACAAAATCTGTTGAACTCCTCATCAGTCTCTAAATAGAAATCTCATAAATGATGCCATGTTCTATGGGTTTCCAACATTCTCTATATAATGTACCCATACTCCTTACGAGTTGTAGGTGACTCCAATCTAACAAAAAAATTACAATAGAAGATAAAGTAAACAACAATAAAAAAAATCAACAACATTAAAATATATAAGGTAAAATTATCATTTCTCGATGCTTGGGTCATAATTTTTAGTTCATAGGGATCCCATACACTGTAAAAGTTAAAAATGACTTACTTTTTTAATCACAACCAGAACATTCATCATAGTCTAAATAATAAATAATCATAGAAATTTAAAACAAACACACTAATAAGTTACATAAACATATAAAGTGATAACCAAAATTTAAAAAATCACCTATAAACATAAAATCTAATCACATCACTAAATTCTCCTAGCATGGAATATAAAAAAGAGGGAAAAGCGGAAATTTGTTTTCAAAAAAGCATAAAAATTAAAAGTACATGGAATGAAATATGCATGACATGATAATTACTATGTGTCAATAATGATGAATGTAACGCTTCCTCGTTAGCATACCAGGTCAAGGGAAAATTGATAAATCTCATAAATCAGTATGTAGTGGAAAATACTCCAATCACTAAAGGTCAAATTAAAAAAGTATAAGGGAAACAACATTAACAAAAATACCTTCCATAGACACTAGGAATTTTTCCCATGGGTGTTGGGAGAATTCCTAGAAACAACTATTTACACTCAAATAACACATTCCTAGTCTCTTATTTACTTACCAAAAAACAATAAAAAAGAAATGGATGTCTCTGATACCACTATTTATTGCCCCAACCCAAATAAACACTAAACTAGTAGCCAATCTGATATAAACATAGACTACAGCGCACCTCCCCTATGCCAAAGGCTGTTGACTAGTAGCAAGGTTCTATTAATGGTATGATAGATAGACTATACCCTCTAGATTAGATTTGTGCAACAGTGTAGTAATATTAAAAAATAAAAAACAATAGAATAAGTAGTAATAAATAAATTAAAAAGAATCATAAGAAAAATATAATAATATAATATAATAGTGGCCAATGCCAAAATACAAAATTCATTCTTGAAAGATTATGACACAAGTATATGAAAAAACAATTACAAAATTCAATAGAATGAAAGAAAATAATAACTACCCATCAACTAGATCCATTAGAATCTTTAGAACCAGCTCAGTTATTTTCCCTAAATCCAACCTAGTTTAATAAAACATACATTCAAATTTGGCTACTTCAATCAACCAATTCCTATAAACATAAAGACTATAGTGGTTCCAATGTTTCCTGATTAGGGTGTAATAAAAATGAATGTAGGTTGGAAGCCACTATGACTATCCAAATCCATTTTAAGCCAAATGATTTATGAAGTGTGCCATATTAAATTAATGTATTCCAAAAATAAATAATTAAATAATTGTCTTGGGTTCTATTTGGACACTTATATAACTAACTTTTCTGCGCTAAGCCTGTGTGTCTAAACAGAGAGATCCTAAAATGGAAAAGTGAGTATAGTAAATTTAGTTAGGATAGACTATCTCCAAGATTGTGATTGGTCCTGGAGGACATGTCCCTTTTTTTATAAACCAACTGACTGATCTACATTTTATTGAATTTATTTAGAATTGGAATGATTTTAAATATTTCATTATAAAATAGGTCAAGATACCTAGATACCATCCTTGAAAATCAAGAGATATGTTCCAGTTATCAGTCAAAGTCATTGTAAAATTACAATTCCACAAAGTTTTTCCAATGTTACCCATGTATGATGTCCAAAGTATCACTCTATAAGGGTGTTAAAACAATGCAAACTAACCTCTACGTCTGAAAAAAGTATTGTATAGTGGGTATTGAGTCTCTCTCATTGAATTTTATATCCAATCGTACCATCAAGACCATCCATGGGGTGTCCCATAGGGAATTGGTAACAAACATTTTGAGGTAAATGGACAATTTATGGGGTTCCCATCTCAGACATTACAGATATTTCCCCCAACACATTTACATGGTATTTATAATTTAACAAGGAATGGGGCTCCATCCAAGCAATCCATATGTCATCACCCCTTGTTTTAACCTTGTCTATAAGATAAAATCATTAAAAAATAATTTCATTCATAAAAAACCAAGTAAGATGCAATTAAATAAACATAAATTGAAAATTTTAAGGTATCACACCTCTTAAAAGGGGTTTTATAAGAAAATAATGCATTGTTCTACAACAATTAGAGACATTCAATATTAATATTTTTATTTCATACCAATGTGATATGTTCATAGAATACAGTAAAAAATAACAGTGTAATAAAGTAGATAAGAGAAATGTAAAACATGCTTTAAAAGTTAACAACATTCAAAAGATAGATTGAACATGATATAAGGAATTTTAAAAATATTTTTTTAAAGGTATAAGAATATAATCCTACTTCAAGAATCAGAAAACCATGACAAAAAACATAGGTACCTGATGTTTTCTTTAGAGACTACATGAATCTTTTCCTTCAGGCATATACAAATATGCACCTTCACATATAAATAATTACACCTAACCACTATGTACATATTAACATGGCCAGAATATGTACAAGGGTATCCTTGTACATATGCTTATATATTCATATACCATATGAAAATTACACCCATATCAATTCTTTATATATATATATATACATGTAAGAAAACCTATCCCCCTATATATATATTCACAGATAGGGGTGAGTATACATATAAATTGGGAACATATATATATGCATATATTATTTCTTATTTATATGTTGGTAATTTTCCTTTCACTCTGGTAACTCGAACACACTATGGAACGGTCCCACAAACTAAAATAAAAGAAAATATCAAAAAACAAATCTAGGAATGAACCATATAGAAATTGATAAATAATGAATAACAAAAGAATACCAACATAAAATTAATGACAAGTGGACCAAAATGATCTGAACTGATTCACCTTCAGTAGTGTATGTCGAAAAAAGCCTAAAAGCATCCCAAGAGTTGAATTACATGCCCTAACAATGGAAGAAAACCAAAAATTGGGTCAACCCAAATCATAGGGCTCAGCTGAACGATTCTGGGTGATGGGAGATAAAAAAATTCACTAGAAAAGGGAATAGGATGGATCCATGGACATTACATTGAATGATCTATCAACAAATTTGAATGAAAACACTGTAAAATCACGTGATGAGAGGAGTCAAATGAGACGGGGGTTGTGTGCACCATGGGAGAAAGGAGGTGGGTCTCACGCGATGCTAGGATGGAAAATAGAAATCACATTGGGGTTCATAAAACATTAAAAAAATCATACTAATAATAATATATTTATTATTATTCTAAAACAAATTATTATAATTTTCCATTATCCAATTAAATTTATTTTTATATTAATTTTAATTTAAAAAATCAATTTCATTTATAAAAACATACTAAATGTTCTGGGTCCCGTGGGTATCCAAACTAGGTCCAACTTTGTGACACCCTCTTTTTAGAAATCCACCACGCATGGTTTATCCTGCACGGTTAAACTAATTCTGCACAAAACATGTGGTGAATTGTTCTTAGGAACTACGTAATTGGGACTAACCGTGTGGTCTAGGAACACAGTTTGGACATACATCGAAAATCCCATGTGGGAACTTCTATAGCTCTGATCTAGGTTGTATGGATTTCTGCTATAATCGCACAGTTTCATACATACCATATGCCCTTTGCAGACCCTCTAAGCATGAGGTTTTTAGTCCTTGATTCTTATGAAACATAATTGCTCACTCGTGCCACCAACGTGCCTTGAACATTATCCAATAAATACATTGAAGTAATAAAACACATTTAATCCCATTATGATGCTAGTTTTTTAATATAACCCACCAGTAAACCAAAAAACTAAATTTCCTTTATATTTTCATCCGGAAAAAAAATGTGCCATTATAAAGGGATATAGAAAAGGTGGTTATAGATAAAAATTATAATTTATAATCAGGGTAATGACTCTAAGTGAAATAAGTACAATGAAGGGATGATGAACTAGATAAAATCATAGTGACTAAAGCTATATAGTGGTTGGATGAACTATAGAATCAGTCATACCAATACCCCACACCACACTGTCATCCTCTAGATAATAATCCAATAATATCCAAAAAGATGTAGCCTAAAATTAAATGGATGATAAAATTAAAATAATTACAAAAGAATGAATAATATTAATTAATATAACATCCAAACCAAAAATTAAAATACAATGGTTAACATATGAGATAGTCATAAATATAAAAACCATTTTTCATTTATCTGGATTTTTTTCCTTATAAAATATTTATAGTCTAAAAAATTGACCATGATATTTAAAATAGGAATATAAGACAAATTCAAATAATAAAAATTTTAAATAATATAATTGCAAAAATGAAAAGATATTAAATGATATTTAATTCAATGATTCATCATCCCTAAAATAATAATTTCATTTAATTATTTTATGAAGTCTCCACAGTGGAAACTCATTCGAATTTTTTTAGTGTAATGAAAAAAATTAATTTGATATCATGTATGATTGTTTTAAAAACACATAAAATATTGAAATAACATTAAGTAAATATATTTATATGCATCAATGTTATGTGTTATATAATATAATTTATGGTTCACAATGTATTCTAGCAATGGAATCACCTACGTCGTAAAATTCAACATTCAAATAAACACTGATAGTTTCATTCAAAAATCATTTTCATCGATGACTTCATAAAAATATGTACATGGAATGACATAAAAAATATATCACCAATATTTTATTTTTAAGGATTAGTTACATGAAACACTTGTCTAGTCTATGATAAAAGAATAGATGTTTCATCAGTATAAAGATGATGGTTCATATCAATCACTATAAATATAGAGTTTTTTATATGCATGATTTTTGGTTTCATTAAATCAAACCACATTCATTTCTTCCTTAAAACCGAACTATGTCTATAGTAATGTAATAAAATTATTTTTTCAAAAAAACCACATAATATGATATATTTTCTAATCAAGGATAATTTTTTTATTCATTCACTTAATAATATATTCTAGAACTTATCATGACGCTATCTTGCTACATTTCATTTTTTATGGAATATATATTTATAATTAATTTAAATTTATTGAAAACTATTTACTTACTATCAAATACCTCATAGTTTATAGAAAAGAACAACAATATTATTTCATCAAATACACCATTCTTTGGTATAATTTAAACCTAAATTTTTCTACCATCAAATATTAAAAAATTACTTGTTTTTAAGTTATGAAACAAAATAAATATACTTCCTTTCACAATAAATAATCAATAAATACTTTTCTATCAAAAACATCCTTCCTCTTAATATATAGATAATTATTTATCCTTCTTATAATATATACACGTTTTATATGAATAATAAATCTTGAAAAATTTAGAATCTAGGAAAAAATAAAAAAATGATTATTTTTTTAGTCTACTTGATATCATAATCAATCAAAATACAATTGAGAAATACTATACAATTATTAATTTACCACTCATCCAGTATAAAATTACAACATGATTGTGACCATATATCAAACCATTTTATGTGAATTAAAATTAATGCAGGCTCTATGGGTTCATAGTACTCTTCTTCAACTCTAATTAGTGGATTATTCCTCATAGTGATTTTAGGAAATGAACATGAATAAAAATAAATTAATTACAATAATAAATATTCTTTTAAAAAAGTTAGTTTAGGATAATATAAATTTCTCTCATAAGATTTAAATTTGGAAATCATTACTTCTATTAGATACACCTGGGGACATTAAATAATTCCACCAAAAAAATATATGGGAAGATAAACAGTCATAAGTAACATATATGTGAAAAAAAAATAGTGGGAAATTTTTCATAAACTCAAAATATATATTTTGTATATATCACATAAATATCTGAATAACACATCTTTTAATAATTATGGAACAAATATATTGATAAAAATAAAAAAACATTATCACAGAAAATCTATAATTATGTGGAATGAAGTATCAAATTGAAATGGGAATCAACACATGTAACAATACATGGTAATCCTAGGTTTTAAGATATTTTAGTTTCACATCTTTTTTATTTATCATTTTTGAAACACTATTTAAAAAACCCATCTAAAAGAAAAAAATTACAACACCATAAGATTTTCTTTCTTCAACACATTATCATGAAGAAATAATCCAAAGTGGTTTTCCACCAATTCTGGACAATTAACATAGTATGCAATCTTGATTATATACTATAATCGTTCAAATCATGGTTACCACAAATATCATATTTAGTTTTTTCACATGATGTTTAAAAGAGTATTAGGTAACATTTCCCGAATTTATCATCAATATGAATTACATCCAGAAAATGAAACAATAAATTTTATGTCCAATAAAAAACATAAAGAATATCCTTTTATTTCTCCAATTTCTACTAGAATTTTAATTAATATTATTTTTCTTTCCCAAATTTGATTGAATTTTTCTAGGAACATAATTCAAACCATCATGTTCTCTAACAATATCATTCTCTAACATTCATTGAGGTGGTTCATCTATATCTTGGGTATTATCTAACTATGTTTGGTTATGCTTATATGGATGATCAATTGTTATAAATCATTGATTCCATATGAATATAAAAGTTCCTCATAACATAAATCATTGGGATCCTTCATATTCTATAAAAATAGGATAGGGTAATTTACTTTTTTTACTACAACAATACACCATTCCAAAAGAAGGTAATTCATTTATCATTCATAATAATGATACAAGGAACATAAATTTATCTTTGTTAAATTCATCATTGAACTACACAATAACAATCCAAATCACCTTTAACTCATCTATTAATTTTTTAAAGTACATGTCAATATCATTTCATGGATAACATGG
This sequence comes from Viscum album, assembly GCA_963277665.1. Lineage (NCBI taxonomy): Eukaryota > Viridiplantae > Streptophyta > Magnoliopsida > Santalales > Viscaceae > Viscum > Viscum album. Next base: position 48,502,688 of record OY728162.1, read on the forward strand.
TGTATATATTTATTCATGATAGTAAATGTATTTTTTTCATAAACATAAATGATGAAAATTTATTAATTTGAATTAAAATAGGAAAATTAATATTCTTAGTATACATTTGGTAAAATTGTTTGAAACCATCACATGATAGTCTTAATCTAATTTTTTTTAGTTTTTATAAACCTGAACCTAACTATAAAATTTATTCCAATATAACATGTTTATATAGAAGTAAATATTTCTAAATGCCCTTATTTAATTATTCATCATGACATATTAGTATGACACATTTATATTCCACATTATTGGTATTTAATCAACTAGGTATTTTCATTCTAGAAGGGGTACTAATATTTTGGGAAAGAATGGTTTTTAGTGGATGAAATTACAAACTTGTTAACAAAATTTAATTCCATGTAATATTTTTTAAAAATATATGCATCTTCAAATAGTAAATCCTTAATAAATATAAAAATAAATTGATCTTTAATATTACTAAATTTAAAAATGCATTTCCCCTGATATAATCACATTATAAAACTAATTTTTTCAGTTTTTTACATTCTCTAAAAACTGCGGTATTTTCATCTTCCACTGGCATGCTAACACTCTCATCATAATAATTATGATTATAAGTGGAAATGGTTTCTTAGAATTAATATCCTATATCACTAGTCTACGTGAGGATCTATCTTGAGAAACAAATAGAAATTGATCAGAAATCAAATTTTCCATACAAATTCATTTAGATAAATTAATTTCATTATACACTTGATATTTATCTCCATTTTTCTACTAAAGATTATTTTTATTTGGTATTTATGTTCATTTATATGGTAACTCACATTATCTTGAGTTAACCATGGACTTCCATCGTAATCAAAACATATTCATCAAATCAATCTCACATTTATATAATTATTTACTATAAATTCAAAAAAAAATATCATAAATCCTTCTAAAAGTCATCAGTGATCATATCAATTTTTTATATCCATCATTTATCCATTATGTGGAAAATAAACATACATTAAATAAATAATTTAATAAATTACATAACATGATTTCTATTATTCCATGAGATAAAATATAATAATCAATAACATGTTTATAATAAATAATAATAAATATATTAAATGGAATGTAAATATAATATTATATATAATTAAATTATAATTTTTAGTAAATATTAGATTAATATTATCCATTATTTATTTATTCATCATTTATAAATATCTTATAGTATATATTCATCGAATATTTTTTGAAACTATTTTACAAATATATATTTGTGTGTTATTGTATTCACTATAAGTACATATTGTTGGAATATCGTACCAGGTTATTATAATCAACACTAATTTTACAAACTCATAGGAGATATCATATGTTGTTTCATTCAATATATATTTCATATGGATTACATAATTTATGTGTCTCCTAAATGAAATTGTTAGGGTTCTTGAATTATGGGATCTCTATTATAAATATTTTTTTTTCAATATAATATTTTAGTTATTATTTTATGTAAATATAATTTAGAAAAAGATTATTTTGGTGTTTATTATCTTGGTAATTTGTATTTTTTTAGTATAATAATCTCCAAAATGGTCTGTAAACCCATAGTTTTAGACACTAGTCATTGACATTCCAAGGAACAATTTTTAGGTCATTGTTAGTAAGCTATGGGTATTGATCATATTATTTTATAATTTATTAAATCATAATTATCAAAATTTAATTATTTTTTTATTAAATACATTAATCCCACCACCATAATAGTTTATTTACACAACCAACCAATTAAATACTTTATTAGTTTGTTAGTGTTTGATTATTATTAATTGGTAAACTCATAATTCTGAATGAATATATTATCCATTATTTCAATGGTTATAAAAATATTCTAATAATATTTTTATGTGAACTCCATGAGTCATCATTTGTGATTATTGTAGTTTATTAAAAATGGAATTATTTAATGTTTGGGATCTATTATGGAAAATATTAATCATTTAGGTAAATAAATGTACTTATTAGAATGTTTATTATATAAATTGGTATTTACATTCTGAATTCAAGGTTTCTTAAAATTATTGAACATAGAATGGTATGGTTTCTCATTTCTTATTCCATCATTTATCCCAAAATATAGGAAATAATGTGAATTGCTTGTGAATATATATAACAAATCATATTAAAAAGTGAACGATTTAAATCTAAATCATAATAATCACCATGAAAGAAATATTTTTATGAATATTATTTATAATTAATATATGTAAAGGTTTGTGACAATAACATTATATTGTATGTGGGAGTGAAAAAAATATTTACAGAAATAGTTGATCCAAGACTATGAGTTTAACTTTAGATTCAAGGAATAAATAATAAAATGTGATATGTTGTGTTTTTCATATTTCTGAATTCTATAAAATTGAATTAATCATCCAACATATATAAAATAAAAATAGAGACATGAAAAATATACAAAGTTTTCAAAAAATGGACACATTGTTTGAGAATACACATAGGGATGTAAAAGTGTTCCAAAAATCACTTCTAATTGTGTACAATGAAAATATTTCTGAAATGATCACTATCAAACCAAGGTACATAACCTCTATCTTCATATCCACACACTACATATAATAATAGATTAATGAATTGATTATTCTCATTTCATAAAAATTAATATCAAATTAATTAATGAACCATCCAATTTTTTTGATTTCTCATTATTTACATACTTTTTGACTAATTTTGGATATTTAATTATGAATAAAATATCTTTACATAATAAAAAAAGTACACTATAATGAAAAACAAGTCCCTAATATTCTATAACATATTGTATTTCTCATTAATAAATGTCACAATTTTTTTGAAATCTTTAATTTAATATTACAAATATTACCATATTCAGATAAAACATGCCATATGTTAATTCAAACTGAAATCCATCCATTATGTTCAAAAGAATCCAAAAAAAAGAAGCCAATCCATCCATGTTATAAAAGTATCCAAACATTTAAAACAATTTTAAATTCATAGAACTTTAATGTGACCAAATTATGGTGTAATATCCTTTATTCACATAGATATGAATCATTAATGGCCTTATCTGAGTAAGAGATCCTTGATATAATAGGGATGATAATTATTGATAAAAAAATTATTGTGAAATATGTAATTTACTAGAATATCATGTCTTCAAACCATTTTTTAGGATCAGATCCAATTAATACAACCAAACACATATATTTTTATCTTCCAATTATGGAATGATTATTATGTAATAGTGTCAAAATGAACCAAATACTAAATAAAAATATAAATGAAATATGAATAGATCATACAAAGTAGTTTTTATGATTAAATAATGGATCCTTCATAAAAATCATTGTAACTGTAACACAAGAACGTGGATGAGGAATGTGTATTTTCAATGAGGATATAGAGTAGTATGCTTCGTAGAAAGGGTTGGGTTTTTCCCATACAGGTCCCACTCATAGAATGTGTTGGTTGTATAACTCATTAGTTTTCCAGTCAAAGAAGGGAAAGGGTTCGACCGGTGCACTGAATGGAGGAGGACTCATATGTATCCCTCATGTGAGGTCCACTCTTATAAGTGAAAGGCATCATGAGTTGTTCCGAATGGAGGAGGAACCTGCGATGAAGTGGATAGATAGAGGAGGAACTCACGATGAATGGGATGGGGGGAATCACATGATGTATGGACGAACCAAATTGATAACTCATAAAGTATCAGGTGAAGGAGAAGGGATTGGTCAATTATGGCAATCCAGGGGAGAAGGGATTAAGGATAAGGTATTTGGTAGGTAGTTTGGTAAGATTGACATCGTGGGAGGTTATGAATTTGAATAAACCTATGGAAACATGATTATTTTCCAATGGATTTGAAAAAAATATAGCAATATTTTTTAAATATCTGTTTATATATCTCAAGATATATCCATATACCTAAAAAATCATGGCTATAGGTCTTTGTCTATATTTAATTTTTATAGTATCGATTTATATTTATACAGTTTACATAGGAATCTCCACCCATGTCTTTCATCGATTAAAATTTTCATATCCACAACTTCATGGAATTAAGAGTTGGGATATTTTCTGATTCGGAGTATGTCATCAACTTATAATATCAGAATCAATAGTATGAGAAAACTAAACAATAAGAACCCTAAAATTATTTTCATCTATGAATCTAGATTTTGGGGGGTTTTGAGAAAAATCGGAGGCTTTGGAAAGTTTATAAATGCACTCCATGTACATAGAAGTACATGTCGTCTACAATGATTCCACGGGTGGTTGTGTACCAGTCGTGTAATGGCAGAGTACACGACCATGGGAGGTGACCTGGAAACTGCCTAAAGCAAGGGTTGGTGGAGGTATATACACAACTTGTACATTAAATGAACACACTGTGTACTTTTCCTTTTATTTGACAAAATGGATCGGGGTCACGTCTAGTATCCATAAATGACTCTTATAACCTTGGATGGTCTAGGGTTGTCAAAGAGTCATGCTCCTTCTCCAAGACACCATTTCTTCTTCCATGGTCGGATTTGATCTACAATGGGTATGCTAGAATCCCACTAGTGACTCCTTCCTTATTATTGATTCTCTCATCCCGACTTATCCTATCTCTTGAGTTATTCATGGTTGAGTTTTTTTGATGTTTTTATTCATCTAAGTCATTCTAGGACAATTCAGGGCCAATGTTCAAGAGAGATCATCGTACGACGTCAAAGTATGTGGTTTGTGACTTACCATTGTTTTTCTTTCAGTTATATATGCTTATGTTCTTGAATACCCATGTTTATGGTATTCTGTGTTTTGGAATTTAACCATGATTAATTCCTGATAAGTTTTTTTTGTTTAAGAAAGAGTTACTAATATGAATAAGGTTTATTAAATTGATTTTGGAGGTGTTACCGATGTTTGATTTGGTTATGGTTGTTGGGTTTAGAAATCATAATATGATTCTATTTTTCCATGTATAGAATTGATAGGATGGGGTTGCTATTTAAATGAGATGAATGTGATTCGCATTATAAAAGTATGACCATGAGAATTTACTATTAGAGCTTCCAAAATTAGGGTCTTTTATTTCAGAATTATTATTATAATTTACTATAGATATTGACTATGAGAGCTACCATGGGTCATTGACCTAAGGGGTTATATAGTGAGAGCTACCCAGAGTGTAATAATTAAATAAATGTTATACCACAATGAATTAAGTGTGATAGTTGTCAAAGGGTCATTATACATTATTATTGATATGAATACTAAGATATATTTATTGTGATAGCTACCCAGTTGGTCATTTTTATTTAATTATTTCACTATTAAAACTAGGGTGGTTAGACTATTTGATATTCCCATTGGGTTAATGTAAATACTTAATGATGTTAAGTGTCTACTAAGCCAAAGAAGAATATTGGATTCAGTCATGTTAAGTAGTATTCTGATATATATGTTTGTGATACTTACATGATTTAATTATGAACACTAAATTATAATTAATGTAAATGGAAACGGTAGGTTTGGTTTCTTTTGTGTACTCCTAGTTTCTTTGTTGTTCTTACATTATTACCATCCATATATATACTCACTCACAGTTATGTAGATATCATTTGGTGGTTGCTTACATTGATCCATCTCACAACCTGTTTGGGTCATGTTTTTTGACTCAAACATATTGTATGGTTGATGGTATAGAAAAGGGCAATTTCACTTTGTCATCATGTACTTGATTGCGGTGGATTTGGAGAGAATGGGACCAGGATGAGTCTTTCAATGTTCCAGGAGTTTATTTTTGATTCTTTGGTACATTGGATTTGTATTTTATTTCTAGAATTTTGAATTTTTGGATACTTTTATAGAAATATGTGACATGCATCATTTATCTATGTGCTCTAGTTTTTTATTTGCATTCAGTTTTCCACTGTTTACTTGTTGTATGATGTTATTGAATTATCTACGGGTAATTATTTGTTGTTATGTGGTGAACACTCTAAAAATGTGTGAATAGTTTTCCCACTATCACACCCAAGGCCCTTGCTACTAGTCGGCATCCTATGGAGTTCGAAATAATATGCTAGATTCTATTTGACCAACTGTGTACGGGGAACCTTTGGTGGCACCCAGAACTGGGATGTTACAAAGTGGTATCAAAGGAGGTTCTTTTTCATTGTCCTACAATTCTGAGACTACAAATAGGGATACAATGGAAAAGTTAGTAGATAATAATTTGTGTTTGGTAGTAGCTAACCCATGTATAGTGAAAAGAAAATAAACCTCCAATATTGCAATTTTTCTAGTGTTACAATTATTACAGTTGATTGAATTTTCACTATTTGTGGGTACAGAAGTTTTGTAATGTTCTCATTGATATTATTGAGGATCTATTTCTATTTCAACGAAATGAGATTAGGGTATTCCATCTCATGAATCCTTTATGCACTTGATAGGGATCACATGTCATGCATTCTTGTCATTCCCTTTAGGATACATTACTGACTGCATGCTATTATGATAGATGTTGTGCTACATATTCTTGTTTTTGTGATAGATGTTGTTATAGAATACCTTCTATTTTGACAGGGTACTGGAATATGTATAGTTTAATTTTTATAGATGCCAAAATTTGGTTTATGAGGTGTTATGGGCCCTCTTGGATCAAAGTTTGGTTGATCATATTGAACATAGACTTACTTTTGTTGTGTTATGACAGGAATATGATGCCAATCATTGATTCATCAGGAGTATGGGCCCCAATGATCGAAATATTGAACATTAATGCTTTTTAAGTGATTTATGAGGTTTCTGAGTAGTTATTGAGGTTTAATATTTATAAAACGCCAGAATACATGCAATGTGATGATGAATACACGCCTTATAAACTTTTCTTCGCGAAGAAAATGTTTTTATTAACTACACTCCATGTGTTGTATATAGACGGCATGTAGTCCTTAAACATGTGGATGACTGTGGGAGCAAATGCACGGGGTGTAGAAAATTTGGAAGAACATACTGTGTACTGGTTGTACACGATGTGTTTTAAAAAACATGTCTCTAGTCGTGTGACCAACAAAACAATGGATGAATTTGAGGTTGAAAACGTTGTTTCCCATTCATTACATTCTGGGTAGAGTCGACTCATTCTCCGACCGTGTGACTAACGACGTGTGTGGTTAGAACATAAGTGGTATAAGTCTTGTGTGGTGTGAACACGCCATGTGGTTTCACCCATGAGAGAACTATGTGGTTTAGCTATGTAGTAGAACTCAGACAGGATGGAAATGAAACAAGTACATGTCATGTCTCAATGAGAACATGTCGTGTGAATGGGTGTTACATGACCAGGTTTGGTAGAAAAAAATTCCATGTTAAAATCCTAATAAAACACGACGTGTAGGGGTTATACAAGTTCTATACCTATGATTTGTAAAACATTATTGTTTTTATTCACCTGTTACTTTATTGAGCTTCTATGTTTCCATCGCTGTAATTCTTGAATGAAGGTATGCGCTTGACCTTGAAGATTCATGCCTCTGAGACGTCCTCTGGTTGTAAACTACATACAGTTAAATTATTAGACACTAGAAATGGGAGATCAAGGACTTCTAGCAAATCCACCTATCATTCTTTTCTTGGCACCAATTGTTATACCAGACACATGTGCTGATGCAATGTCCCGAATAGGCTTCATGAGGATGAGACAAACTTTCTAGGGAGCATTGTATCCTACCCCATCTATGATAGAGCTGACACAGGTGTTCCAATAGAAGAAACTACCCTCTTTTTCTGGGGAAGTAGGACCACATGTCGTGGAGTCATGGATGGATTCTATACTATCTATCATTGAGAATCTTGAAACTCCTTCCACACGTTATCGATGAAAGTTGTGATTGCGTGTAATGAAAGGCAAGTCAAGGATTCATGTTGAGCAAGCTCCTTTTGGTGTAGCGTACAACACAAGATATTAATGAAATTAAAAAGAATATTTTTTTATAAAATCTCGGGCTGTTACATTCTACCCCCCTTAAAATGAATTTCTCCCTCGAAATTCATCGGGGTTATAAATGGATTACTACTAGAAAGTTTCTTTAATAGAAACCCTCATCGTAAAAAGGAATACAAAAACTTGTCTTTAAAAACTAAAGTATGAAATTTAACGGTTACCCAAATAAACTAATCACTGGGTTTCCAAATAGGTGAAAATATGGATATGGAAGAGAAATCTAACCATCATGTTTTGATGCAGTGTGGTAGAGAACATGGCTATAGAAAAGCCAGTAATCACAAAGCCATAAATTTGTGATGATCTAAGGCACCATCTGATTCATCAGATATAAGATCTCTAGGACAACATTTTTGGTTTTCAAGACCATTTCCCTAAAGTTGATGAAATTGGAATTAGAAGAAATACTTTCATGATTTTGGTATAGTCTCACCGTTTGTCATTCTTTGGAAAATTTCCACTTCATCTCTTAAAGAAATGATGTTGAATTTTTCATTCATGATGTGTTAGTAGATCATGTGATAGAATGATGGGTCATTCCATCTGTCTCAAACAAATGGTTAGAAAAGTTATCAAAAAAAATATATAAGTCCATCTATAGTGATATTAATCATATATGGTTCCTAAAATGAACTTATACTTTATATATCATACCGCTTAATAAAATAAAACTAGTTTCTACTAACAAGGGACTTCCTGTAGGCCAGTGGTAGGCGATAAAGGCCAGTCGCACTTCGGTTGTGGGTTCGATTCCCACAGCCTTGTCCGACGCGATGGGTTGTCGCCCGTCCTGCAGGTTTTCCTTTTTCTAAAGCTATATTACTATAACATCCCATCAACAATATCAAAAAAGTTTTATCCTTAAACAATACTAACTTATGTCCAACATAATCCAATCCAATATTTAGGCTTATCTAAAATACTTCGGTCCAATCTCATAGTATAAAGAAAATGATCACGTGAATGCCATCAATTATCCCCCATATATCATAAGATATATCTTGTTGGTCAAATTAAAAATATGTGAATACCTTAATTATGTATTCTATTGAAGAATGAATATCCATTGAACCATAGTGAAAACATGAATGCAGTTAAAAGTTAACACTTTCCACATACCAAAATCCTCAAAATTCTATATCCTCAAACCATGATATCACTTGGTCCTTATATCAATCATGAGCTCATGAATACTATCAAACATATTAGATTCTCTTTATCGCTTCATTATGTGCATATCATCTGCTTTACCAAAATATTACAATCACTTTTCATGGTTACCGATGCCATAAAATTATTGAAAATCACAATAGACCAAAACATAAATATTCCAATATTCCACGATACTATATACAACATAATTCTGAAATCCCATTTAATAAACACATAATCATTCCACCACATCGTTTTCATATTCAACATCGCCAATGGTGATCGCATGTGACGTCCCTTTGTCCTTTTCATTAAGTGGTTTCTCACGTCGATCATCACTAACCCTTGGATTAGGGTATTTATTAGCATAATGCCCAATTTCCTTGCACATGAAGCATTGAAGTGTAGTAGGTTCATTCTATGTATCCCTTCCTTTGTTTACATCATTAGACATCTTCTTCCCATCATTGCGGCATTAAAATGCCCAATGACCTTCCTTTCCACATTTGAAACATTTACTTGTCCCGTAAAGAAAATCTCCACCATGATTCTATCCACACATTGAGCATAAGGAAACATTCATCTTCTTTTCACCATTATTATGAGATTTCTCCTTGAACTACATCTTTTGTTTCTTGTCAAAACTATGAGATTGATATGTAACACCATCTTCCATTTCTACCTTGATAGCACAACACATGATTTCTTCATATCTACTGAAGTCATTTATAGCTAATGCCCTTCAACGATATGGTTTTAAGCCACTGAATAATCGATCAACTTTACTTTCAGGTTGGATGATAAATCCAGATTCATACCTTGCAATCCTTGTAAAATTCGCTTCATATATACCAACAGATTCATCATCCATTTTCTTTAGTTCAAGAAACTCCTTCTCCATCTATGTTCGAAGAATATGAGGGAAGTACTTATTGAAAAATAAGTTCTTGAACTCGTCCCATTTCATGGACTCAATTTCATCTCTTGGCCTCATATTCTTGATAAGATTCCACCATTGATCAGCTTCACCTTCCAAACGATATACTGCTAAGATGACTTTATCATGTTCAGAACATTGAATAACTGAAAATATATTTTCAGTAGTACTGACCTATTGTTCAGCAACAAGTGGATCAGAAGACCCACTGAAAGAAGGTGGACGTTGCCTCATGAAGGACTCAATAGAATATTGTTCCCTTCTCTGCTCATTTGGAAGTACAGAATGATTCACAGCTTGTGTATGTATAGAAATAAGATTTTTCACTCCATCTCCCATAACATTTGATTGTTCAGGAGGACAATCATTTCATTGTCCATTGCATTGATCAACATGGTTCCTTCAGGTTCCATCCATCGTCTAAAACCCAAAAAGAATAGCGTGAGAGGCAAAAATCATGCTAGGGAAAACAATATAATAAAGGGGGTGTATCCTCAATATCTAACATCTTAGGTTAAATTCTATGATCGTTACCGTAGTTCTAGGATTGTATCCTATACGTATACTTATCCTTAGGGACATCCCTAGACATACCTTAGAAATATCTCTAGGGATCTCACTAACGTTTTCGCATCCTAGTTTCCAAAGGTTGACTAAACTTTTCTTCTGATACCAACTGTAGAGACCCGAAGCTTGACGTACATGGACATTACATTACTTTTGCGGAATACTTATACATAACAAAAACACACACACAAGGACCGTGATAGTTTAGTGTCCTTGGAAACTCGGAACGTAATCTTCTAATCATGGTGAAAGATCTTCAACACCTCCCATAAAGATCTTTCCCTTTTTTTCTTACCTAAAACCTTTCATTATATCTTGGGGAAAAGAAAACATAAAAGGGTGAGCTAAAATGCTCAGTAAGGGTAAACAAAAGAAATATCAATCACATCATTTACATAAGAATATAACATTTGGAAATATTAACCTGCAAAAGAGATCATAAATTCATAACATGGGGTAAATCAAAGTAGTGAAATGTAATCCCAATAATCATAACTTAAATCATGAAAATTTGTGGCATACACACATAATCATATAGAATCAAATCTTATTAGTCGAGACTCATTGTCATGACTATCTTAGTGGACAAAGTTTATTTCTGAACCGAGTCACCTTCGTTTCAGTCCTGTTTCACTGAACCGGTATAACCTACAGTTCCAGCCATGTCTATCTCATGAGATATAAAATCGTTACCCAATGCATTGGATGCAGATATAGGTCCCACCCATCTCATAATGATACCATTCTTATTTTTTCCACAAAATCATAAACCGTACATCACAGCATAACCCATGTATTAAAATTGGGAATCTTAAACATCATGACATCATAAAACAATTCATATAATATAAAGGAATTCATAAAAATATTTCCATCACAACATAATCAAATAAATGTAATAATAGGGATAGAAACATAACCCTATATTATCTTAGATGGAAAATAATTTTGATAAAACAATTGAACTCCATTCTTGTGGAAAATATCCTTTCTACTTCAAAAACATTTTTCCCTTTCTTAACATGTCATACAATTTTAAACTAAAAGAAGTTGATTAAAAATAAACATGAAAACTTGTAAAGGAAGCTTCTTGTAAATAATGTTTTAAAAATCCATTCTTGACGTATAATTAAAAAAACATTCTTCTCATACTTTTGTCAGAAAAGTCAAAAAAAGTACCTTGTACGAAAAACGAAAAAAGATTCCTTTTATATCTTTTACTAAAAACTCACCGAAGGGTAAAATAGGATTTAAACAATTTTAGGTGAATAGAAATAATATTAAATATTGAGGAACCATGGATTTGGATGATAAAATACACCCCAGTAAATACCAACGTATAAACAATCTCTGATAAAAATGATATTGTGATATTTTCCTTACCTTAGGTCTGATATTCTTTGTACGTGTCCGAACCTCTTCTTCTTTGAAGTTATTCTTTGAGACCTTCTTTTAGGGCACTAAAATTGGCCTTTGAAGAAGACTTGGACCTCTAGGATGTCTCTAGGGTAGTGTAGATGAGAAATTGGCAGTGGTTGGCTGATTTTGAAGGCTCAAAGTGGTGCGAGGAAGAGAGGGAGGAGGTGCCCTTTTATAAGGGAGGAGAGGGGCACCTTTGGAATAAATCAAAATATTATTTTATTATAAAGTCATGTTCGGTTTTAAATAGCTCCAAGTTGAGTTACTTAGAAGCTAAGGTGGGGATGGGTCGAAATCCTCTCATCTAATAGAATTTAGACAAGTTTAGGTCATTATATTAACCTTATCTTTTAGTTTTAACTCTTAGTTAATTAGATTGACATTTACCATGTCACTTTGTATTTTTATATTATATAGTTAATAAAATTACCATATACTTCTAAGAGACCCCCAAGTTGTGTTTTATTAATATATATAACTCTATCTAAGTCATTTGGCCGATCCTTAGATTTTTAGGAATAAAATAACAATTAATAATATAATATTTGTTTTAAAAACTATTTTATGTCAATTTTGACACTATTCAATAGTTGATTTTTTTGAAACTCATAACAGAATGATTACTTCAACCAAAGATAATTAAATCAATCCTATCATTTCATATTAACCTAGAAAAATAGTTTAATTCAATAAAAGTCTAAAATTATACTTATTTAGGTATTTATAATATCAATTATTCTAATTTTTTCACTATTATGGTAATTACTACATCATCATTGTGTCAAAAATAAATTAAATTATATAAAGTCTAAAAATTTAAAATAAAATATCATTATGTAGGAAATCTATTTAGCTTTCTAATGAATATTTATAGTCGAATTTATCTTATGTATAAACTTATAATAAAAATTATTTAGTTATTCAACTTTGATTTTAACTATTTTAACCCTTCTTTAAATAAATTAATAATAAATGTCCAAATCTAATCAAAGTGGGCCTAAATGGTCATATTTTATTCCTAAGGTTGTTTTTGGTCGAATTAAACTTGTCCAATAGAATTAGGACATGTGTTAGGGTAATAATAATATCATTTTTATCCTTAATTACCCTATTTACTTTTAACTGTGGTAAAAAAAAGTAAAAAGTTACTATTCACCAAAAAATTATTTTCATCTCATTGAAGCACATTTTACTTTCTTACATCAACCATGTCTCTCAGATTTTCGAAATTCCATTCATAGAAGCAGTAAAATTATGTTTTATGAAAAATTCATTTTTTTAACTACCACTTAGTTGTTTCACTATTCATCAAAAAATGAAAGTTTCCAGCAAAATACGAAAACTTAGATCTAAGCTATATTTGATATTATGAATTCAAAAATGATGTCTATTTTATCAAATTCAAAACATATCTGTTGCATTAATTAATTTAAAAATTAATTCCCGTCGTCAAAACAAATAGCGTGTTCTTAAGAGATAATAACTATCAAAATATTGACACTTGTTTATGACTGGTTTAAATGTGAAATTACATCCAATGACCAAAATTGTATTAAATTTTAAAAATATATTCTAAATATACTTTAAAACCACTCAAATTAATAATTTATCACTATTAATTATTTCGATTAAAAAAGTTGTTTTTAATTATAATTTAGTAATTTTCACTATTCATCCGAATATGAAAGTTATCCGAAAAGTACGAAAATTTCACCTTAGGCTAAATTCGACACTCCGAATCCAAAAATGAAGTCCATTTTGAGAGCTAAAATTTATAAAATTTTAAAAGGTGGGTATTACTATTCATAACGGCTAGTTTTAATAATATTTTAATAACATATCGTTGTTTAGTGAAACTCGGTATTACGTACTACACATGCTGTCGAGGAAGGAAGCGATTGCGTGTAATGCAAGGAAAGTCAAGGATGCATGTCGAGAAAGCTCCTTTTGGTGTAACGTACAACACACGACATTAATGAAATTAAAAATAATATTTTTTTATAAAATCTCGGGCTGTTACAATATGGGAGAGGTGTATGTTCAATAAGGGATATATAAAACATAGAAGAAAAAAATAGACGCCAAATGGGGTTGTAGGAGGCCACGTTGTAATACACATCTTTAAGGAGAGGCCAAACACAATTTAAAGCCGCACGGTTTATTATTGAGTTCCCATGTCAACGGCATGTGATTGAGACATGGGTACACGCCATTTAAGGTCATGTGAAAGGAACAACCAATGTTATATAGTTTAACATCATGTAGTTAGGACATTATACATCTCTTATTTTCTGGTCACGGAATTTAGACAATTAGGATTTCTTCTCAAGAAGATATATGTAGCATGGTTAGTTGAGAAAATTGATGTGAATAAGGTACATGTTGGGCCGTCTCTACACCACATATTCATGAGGGGTGTTTTGAAGCTCATCCTCAAGGGCACAAACCCCTAAAATATTTCCAAGACCACATTAGACATGCTCATTGTGGAAAATATGGTGTGGTTTTAGGATTTCCCTTTCCCGTGGAAGTGCATAGAAAGGGTAAGAAAATGAATGGTATGAAATTCCTGATGATACTAACATTCCTACTCAATGTGTGTAGATGCAGAAAGGGGTAACACCATGGCTGTTGGGGTTCCACGAAGAAATTTAGTGGTTGAAAGAGGTAAATCAAGACTTTTTAGGTCTGGATAATGAAATTGTTGATTGACGAGTAGGGACAGCTGATGATTAAATTTGTAACACAAGATCAATAACTACACCAGTAAGGGAAGGGTAATGAAAATGCAGAATCCATTTTTAGCCATGTTAGAAACTCATGACCCTATATTTATTTCAAAATATCATTTTTGTCACTGGACTATGATGGGAGGTGAGACAATGTGGCATGAGACCATCACTGTTAGGGGGTCGATCCGAATATGAAAGATGGTGGGTACCCAAACCCAGAATTCCCTGACGTATGGTAATGGATCAGGGAACTGTCTATGTGGAACACAAAAATTTGGGTATCATTACCCTATTCATCAGATCATGTCTCTAGTAGAATGTTGTTGGACTTTTGGTAAAGGAAACTGGTGTCACAAATAGTTTGTGGTCATGTTTCATTTACTATAGGCTCTTAGATTTATGTTATTGTGTTTGGACCAGAGGATATTCATTTAAGGTAACAAATCTGGACCATAGGCACCTAATTTAATGACATATATTTTGGAACAAAGTCTCTTAGTTTACGATTATAAAGTTTTGACCAGTACGTGTAGTTTGACATTGTGCGTTGAAAATGCTGATTGTAATTCAGTTTATCATCATGTGGCTCGGACACTGGTGGGGGAGGTGTTCTTAAGGGGGAGTGTATGGAACAATAGTTATAACCCGACATGAATTAGTAACATGGAGGCCCACTCCAAACTATACACTCTTTATGAAAACAAAAAAAATATAAAGTCATCATATTTGGACTCTGGTTCCCATTTAATATCATTTTCCTAATAGGAATGAGTATATTCCATTTAAGGTTATCAAGGAAGATCCTTCATTGTTGTTCCGTTTAAAATTGTGTAGGTAAGATGCTAGTGATATCTATTTTAAATTTATACATATTCAATTTGGATTGTTACATAGTTACAAATCATGAAGATAGGATATTGGACCCCACATTCATGTGAAGAACTTCTTGAGAATCATAACATTGTATATAGGGGTGATGTTCTCCCCATCCAAGGTAATCAAAGAGTATACACTATTTGGATAGAACACGTGAATGATGTAAGATCCTTCCCACTTAGGTTCCAACATTGATTACTTCCTTCCATGTATCATTGGCATCCAATGATCCAAAACTGTATCAATATGGAGGAATGAGTAGAGGTGAACCATCTTAATGAATTCTCTAGACATCTTATTCTGGTGCTTTGCAAGATTGTTCAAGGTATGAAGTCTATTATATTCGAGGAACTTCAGTTCATGTAGTCAGACTTTCAATATATTTTCGGACATATGATGATTATAGATATATGTTCCAAGAAATGGAAACTAAATCTTGATTGCAAGAACTGCCTCGGTTATATACACCAGAGAATATGGGGTCACTTTGGTGGAATTCCAAGTTGTCATCTGATAAGACTAAACATAATTGGGAGCTCCCCTAGACGAAATTTCTTATTATCACCTTCCATTTTATATTGAATATTGAAGATGGGTTTTTTAATGCCTCGATCTGCCCATATTCCTATGCATGGTAGCAAGAAGTGGGGTTGGACAAGATGATGTACATGGTGTACAAGATCTTCAACTCAGCTACTTGGAAGTTGGTTCTATTATTTGGTGAGAATTATTTGAGGTAATTAGAATAATTGGATGATATTCTATCTCACAAAATAAATAAAATATCAAGCCATGAATTTATTGATATAGACTATATATTCCCATTTAGAAAATAAATCTATTGCTACTTGAAGGAATATACATTGGAAATCTGTTGCTGGTGGATATAGTACCATGATATCAAGTCCCCAGAATTCAATCAGAAAAGAGTACATTGAACTATGAAGAGGTTATATAGGTTGATGAAAGAATTTTTCATGGAACTAAAATGTGTTTCACCTCTTCGAAAACATGATACAGTCCTGGACCATAGTGTGATAGAAAAAACACATCCATTGAATCTAATGGGATAGTTTCAACTGTGTCTGATGAGCACCATAAGACCTGTCATGAACTTCATACATATCCATTGTAATATCATATCCATGAACATAATTAAGGATAATTCAATAAAACCCATGTTTTTTTAGGGTCTTCTCATTGTTGGGCCCACACTAGAGTGTGAACTATGTTACACGCCAATGTGTTCACTCAAGTATTGATCTGTCTAGTGGTATAGTGATATTCTATATATAATCAATGATGTGATTCATCCAATCATATATTTGTTCTGTGGAGGGGTATCTAAAAGTATCAATGTGGAGGCGTTGATAGTTGGGTGGTTTACCTACTAGAAGCCATCATCTCGTGGGATGATAGGATTCATAACCCTACGATGTTCCACATTGATGAATAGGTCGCCTTGGTCTGGCTCTATAAGGTAGGTTGCTAGTATTACCATGGAATCAGCTTGACCATTCTGTTACTGGGGAACATGAGTTTCCTTTGGTTGTGAATGGAACAGTTCCATTAGATAGAAATTGTGTTCCAGTAAGGGAATGTGTTCCGGATTCTTGACGACATATTCACTGTTGATCTTCTTGATTACTATCTCTGAGTCCCCTATTTATGTAGGCGTGGAACATCAATCATGAGAACTAGATCAAGGATATTGATGAGATCCTAGTACTCTTCCCAGTTTTCAATGAAACCTTCTGATTGCAGGAATGAATAAGTAAGAACAGCATGTGTTGGGGTGATGAAGACAATCCCCAGACCAACTATGTTAAGCATTGGATCGTTTAGCCTCATGCCACTAAGATTCTTGGAGGAACCATAGGATTTTATCTTTTAACCTGGAATATCCTAGTCCACTAAGAGGATAGACTCTTCTTGAATGTCATTATCTAAGGACTACACTTTTGGGGTCGGATGGGCGGCCATAAAGTCTTTTATATCCTCAACCATGATAGCCATCTGTAGAATGAATCTGATGTTTAAATACAAAACAATAACCTACGAATGTTCTAGATGGACTATCAATATATGGAGGTTCTAAGTATACTTAGGTGGGTCCATATGGGATACATGTTTTATCCCATGTTTCAACAGATAGTTACGTAACTTCTGTACTATTAAAACTAGTGTGAGGTATCTCTTCTTAGTAGAAGAACATCCATACACCATGCCAAGGATCATGTGACTGAGATAGTATAAATTGTTATATATAACTTTTTTATTCTTCTAGATGATCAGGGGACTGAGGCATCCTTCCAGGGTAGTCAGATAAAGGACCAATGGCTTCTTGGAGATGTTAGGCATCATGACCAGAAGATTTAGTATATACATCCTGATCACCTCAAATGTTGTCTGATACTCTTTATCCCATTGTTAGATGGATCCCATCATAATTAGTATATACGAGGGATTAAAATATCCGTCCAGATTTGTAATGAATTAGCATATGTATGCTAAGTGTCTAGGAATCCCATAGAGCTCTTAGGGGTTGCTCATAGGAGGCACCTAACTAATGGTCATGATTTTATATGGTTCAATTTTTAAGTAACTATACCAGAAAACAAGTCATAGAAAATTCCCATAGGTTACCTCAAAGGCACACATCATATGGTACTTCTTCAGATGGTGGGAGTAGTGGAATTACAACACATTTCCATGATCTCTGAGATGGTCATAATGCTGTCAGGATATGACCACATAATCGTCCAAGTTGAATTCCAATAATTTCCCAAGGATCTATTTGAAGATATGCAGCTTTCCTCACTGATAAGTGGACCCTAAATTCATCAGACTGAAGGAAATTACCCAATAATAGAAGGTCCCTTGCGGTACTCTAATGGTGTTGAAACATTATCTTTAACATCCATCTATATCTAATTGTACCCATAATACCCATCCATGAAAGGGAGAGACTGGAATCCAGTGGTGGAATTGATCAACAACTCTATCACAAGAAGGGGAAAATCATCTTTTATTTAATGGTAGTTGAGATCCTATAATTTGATAAAATATTCTGATCTATCTATTAATCTTCCAGAAAGGAACAATATCAGGAATCCACCATGCCTGCTGATATTCCATGATAAATTAATGTTTTATGACTTTATCAATTTTTGCCTCAACCATGGAACCATTAGAGGGGTTCATATTTCTAAAAGGATTGTATAACATATGATGAAATTCTGGGAGACCAATAAAGTTGATGGAGACCTGAGGGACCAGTCCTGGCATCTCTTTATATCTTTATGAAAAAATATCACATTGTTGTATTATGAAATCCAGGTACTAATTTTTCCCTCAACATGCATGGCATCATTGATTAGCATTGGAATCAAATATATCTCAATACTAAGATTCAACTAAACCATCTCATCAATGATGGTGGACAATTGCTCTAAAAAAGTGGAGGGTGCATCTTCCAAATCTGATTCATCATCTAAGGAAGGACAGTCAGTGGGAGGAGATGGTTAATCAAAGACAAATGATTCAAGAGGAACACTTATTCATACATGGGTAGATTTGGAGTTCTCATTGGGGAACTCATACTCTGTTGAAACCATGGTGACAAAATTTGTTAACTTGATTTTATTATGACTTTAATCATGGGATCCATGCATAATAACAAAGCAATAGTGATGGGTTGGTCTATTTTGGCTCAACCCGTCTCAACAGTATTGAAAAGTATGATGTATAGTTTAATTATAAGGAAAACATCTCAATACCTGACAGGATTAGGGGATTCATGTATCCCTTGAGCCTATACTATTTATGAGAATGATGTAATATTTCATTTTTCCTTGTATGTGGGATCATGTATCCCATTATTCCTAAATAAAATGAGTAAGTGTCCCATTTATATATTTCTTTCCTCCAACCTATGAATTCAGAGGATGAAAGCATCATCCTAGTATGTCCATGGTTCGACCATAGTGGTAGTGTTCTCATCCTAATTGGTATGAACCCATTTTTTATGTTATATTATTTTGAATATAGATAGAGGTTTTTACAATAGTCAAAGGGATAAAGATAACCTTAGATCACATCCACTTGACTATTGAGGGATTACTTGAGGCATTGGTTATAAGAGAAGGGAACAACTACATGCAGGGGAATCCTGGGTATACCCATCAGTGCATTGTAGATGGTGTCTTGTGAGATGACCATAAATTTGATGTTATAGTTTTTTATTGAAATGGGTCTTCAAATGGATTCTACCACATGGTATCTTCTTGGTCATGTCATAAACTAGTATATTTAGGTCAGTGGGACTTAGATATTCTTCAGTAAGTCAAAACTTGTTGGGTGTTTGGGTCTGGATAAGATTGATCCTAGAAGCTGTGTCAACTATAAAATGACATAATTTATCCCAATGAACTGAACGTTTTTGTAAATTGGGAGGAGGGTTTCCAATATTTGATATCATTCATCTTCTCTGATAATTATATGATGTCTTGACATTCTTCTTGCTGGAATTTTTTAATATAGAAGGCCTATCTGGTAGCTACCATTGTTTCAATTTGGAGGGGGATCCTCAATGATTTTATGAGGTCGTGTTTCAAAAATTTTGATAGATTGTGGAGGTTTAGAATCAAGTGATTTGAAGGAATGCGGACGAGGTGATTTATCATATCCTACATCCATTCTAAATGCACATTTCTTCCAGTAAGAGGTATGGTGGGAATCGCTAGTTGATTCGTTGGATTTTGGATGGTGTTGGAAATGTAATAATTCTCATTAGTTGGACCATGAAAGATCACTCTCAGCATAATGTTAGATAGATGAGGTCTAGCCACAGCTGGATGTGGCTGATCGTGACGCTGTCATAGCTGCTCTGCCTGGTCAAGTATCACGATCAGCAGTGGTAGTGAATCTAACAAGATAGGTTGAGTTTAATATTCATGTTGGGTCTTACAAATATTCTACTACCTAGTATTATTAGTATTTAAATCTTGGATTTTATCACTAGAATGGGCATCTTGATGATCCACAAATCTGCATCTCCTTCAACAA
Organism: Viscum album; assembly: GCA_963277665.1. Taxonomy (NCBI): domain Eukaryota; kingdom Viridiplantae; phylum Streptophyta; class Magnoliopsida; order Santalales; family Viscaceae; genus Viscum; species Viscum album. The sequence continues at coordinate 48,523,482 of OY728162.1, forward strand.
TGTTATTGGTAGGGGACATTCGGAGGGTCTACCTGATACTCTTCATCATAGGGAACATATAGGGATCCACCAACTCGATGTTATTCACATAGGAATACCCATGGTCATCATCATAGTAATCTTCCAATATTGGGTAGACTCTGAGGGTAATCACCATCTCTGGTGGCAAGAAATTTCACAGAGTGCAAGATGGATTCGACACCGACATCCCATGTAGCTTTCCCTTAAGACATCAATGTATACTCTTCTAAGAAGTATAAGGCCATGATTTTAATATGAAATCAATATTTAAATTAATCACATAGAATCAGGAGTCTTGGGTAGAAGAAAAGATTCTTTGATAACACCATCTTCATGAGTGATAGCTCTACAAGCCAGTAATCATCGTATTTTTGAGTCTCATAGTTGGAAACCTACTACCCTTCACATTCATTGTCACTATATGGAATTTATTAAATTAAATCCACTTATATAATTGTAGGCCACAACATGACTACATTTTTATCAACCTAGTCCAAAATAAAGCACTTAAACACATAACATCACTTGATGGTATGCCCAAGGATTTAATTATAAAGAAAATTTTCATAGTGATCGGTTATCTCAGATTCCTAAGGCTTCCTAATTCTAGAAGATCTGGAACCTATTTCTCCAATGTTCTATGTATATAACTAGGGACCTAAGCCTCATGTAATTATTAGGCCCAATTTCTTTGGTCCATAAAGTTTTCTCCTAATGTCTAACCATAAAAGGGTGGCTGGAGCCTGATGTGGTCATAGAGCCTAATTATCTAAACTAAGCAATGGTGCTTGATGTGGTGGTGCCTTCCAGTTTTTTTGTGGGAAGTGCTGATATTTAGCATAAGATTTATCATATTTCCATTTGTGAGTTTTTGGATGAGGCTCTATGGGTAACAACTCTACAACGCTAGGGGACTCTATCTATCTGATGACAGTCGTCACTACCGTGGAGGCTCTTCTTGCAGTAAATGGAGGAGGAAATAGATGTGTCTTCTTAGTTTACTACAAGGGATCTTATAATAACTAACTCTTTCCATAAAACCCCAGAAAAACATGAGTTTTTTTGAGTTATGAGATAGGGAACCAACTATGTCTCAAAATCCCCCACACACATTGTTAGTTGCTACTTGTGAGTCAACGAAATGTCAAGTGAATATGTGAGTCCCTTCTATAGAGTGATGAAGTCTGAGAATCACTCATCCAAAACATTCTTTCATTTAATGTGGTCATCAATATTTTTATTCCTAATTGTTGGGAATAACCTATATAAAAACTACATCCTAATATTTTCCCAACCAGTAATAAACCCAAAGGTGAGCTGGTTGTACCAGAAAAACACATGTCATTCCAATGTATGCACAAAAAATCTGAGCTTGGATGATTCATAATTCTCAAGGGGGTTATTATCATAATTCTTCACCATGAGATGAAGGGTTCTATATATTTTATCATATCTCAAATATATTTTATTCGGGTGAATGTTGGATTCCCTAAATCTGAGGGTGCCTGCATATGATCAACCGACATTGAATATAGCCTACCATCATGTGGAATCTCTACATGTTTCATTTAAAAATATTTGCCGTGATCAGTGAGAGTACTTATCACATTGTCTTGGTTCTAATTCAATTTTTGACAATTATTTATGACTACCATGTAATTTATGTGATCATTAACCTGATATGTAGGCTCAGCAGATTATGGGGTGGCTAGTGGAGCAACTGGTGGAGTAGTTGTTGGAACTACATATGGAGAGGCTCAATACAAATCCTGAGGGAGATTACCATGACACTCAAGAAGATTTGATGACACATACTACACTCAAATTCCACATACTTCACACTTTACCCTATCAAGATGCATGATATTATTGAGATTGATGTGAGGCAACTTGTCGGGATGGATCTGTAGCTTCCCCTACTACCCCAGTAGAGGAGGGACAAAAATGTATCAAAGATCACTATAATTTGAACATTATTCTGCAATGTTCTTATCAAGGAGGTCATCAATGAGACTTCATTGATATTTTTTCTGTTGCATCATGGTAGTAGTGGTATGATCAACATTATTCTCTTACGTCGAAACATATTATTAAAAGGAATTAGTGGTTTCGATCTATAACATCCCCTTTTTGGAATTCTAACCAATAGGGAATGATGCATTGGGGTACCCAAGGCCACATACTTGCCTTTTTTGACAAGTTAGGAAACCAGTATTGGCTTACACCATGTATTCTAGTTCCCTAGGCTGGAATTCATATTTTTCAAGAACAAAATCAACCATTATTACATTAAAATCATCCATATTCACTGTGACTATTCCCAACGACAAATACTTGATGTCACTGAGTAGGTTCGGTTGCCGAAAGATGGGACAAAATTGTAGAGAAGCATACTGTCCCCAGCCATATATCTAGACATATGGAGATGATTCATCAATAATTATGAATATCATTGTGAATCTCTACAAACATCTATATTTAAGGGTATAATGATTACTTGGTGATGTATGATGTTGTACCACTAGAAGTGCTGGCAACACCACCTTATAAAATTGTTGATTGATGTTGTGAAACTGCTCCCAAATATTTAGTTAGATCAATTGATGGTCACGGAGGTGAAATGTGTTGTCCAAATGGTCTGATAAAAGAATGAAATATCATCATCTGTGAGGATCTTCAAAATTCCATTGCTGGAAACTACAATAAGCTATAACATCTCAAAAAACTTATCTACAGCGAGGGTGTCCCACAAACTTCCTTATTAGGAAGTGGGATCTTACTATTTGATTCCCTAGCTATGATCAGTTCTTAATGAGAAACTAATAATGAAATTTATGTGGACTATCTTTTTGGAATACTATCCGGTGGAGAGACTACTACTTGAAATGACATATTACTATAAGATGGGTCATCTCTTTGGAATGGTAACATCCACATCATCATTTTCCTATAGGATAGATTGATAAACACTATTTTATGTCAGAGGGTAGTGGATTTTATCTACAAATCCCCAAAACTCTCATAGTCTATCAGGTCCTAGAAATATTCTAGGTGATATAATGTGTATAGGATAAAGCTAGTGATTATAGGCCCAACTACACCATGAGACCCTGTATGGGAGATAACTCTTCTACTTAAAACGTATACCTATGAAGAGATTCATAGATCTTGTGAACTTCAACTTCTAGGATGATGAATCCAACCCCAATTACTCCTACCCTAGGCTCTGATGATGATAATAGGGTGAAGCATACATCCTTGAACCGTATTTGACTATAGTATATACGAAGTGGACGAGATTGACCATGACTTGGAACTTCTCAATGTTATTCTTTTAGCATTTAAGGTTCACCCTTCTTCCACACGATGGTTATTCAGTGTAGGGAGATGATTCATAATGAGTTGGACCTTCATTTTTGTTGGCATTACAGTAGAGAGGACCTCCGCTATAGATAGTTGTGATACAAGGAGGACATTTGTATTAAATATCTTTGAGGTGGGGAGGACCTCCACTTGGACTGCTATGAGAGTGTGGAGGGACTCCAATATGGGTGTTGACATATTATAAAGGGCCTCCACATGAATCATTATGGACAGGGGGAGGACATCCATGTTGGGTGTGAGAGCAGGGAAGACCATCTCTTTGGGGAGATAAGGTGTAAGGATCACCTAAGGAATATATCAAATGGGAAATGGGGAGGGAATCCATGTTGGTTAGCATGATTATGTAGAGGAACACTGTGATGGGAAACAATAGTACATGGGGGATCTCCTTACTAGTTTCTATATGTGTTAGAGGACCTCTATTGCAGTGAGTGATAGAGTGAGTTTGACCTATGATTAAGCCGGTGGAAACATGTGGAGGACCACTATGTTGGTTGCATTTGTCATAAGGAGGTCTCCATGTTTTATGGAAAAGTTAGCATGAGGAGGACCATCATACTAGACTTTGGTTTTTTCATTATTACGACATTTCTACTGTTCGATGGTGAAGTGGGGAAGAAATACACTTTAGTGGGTCCTATTGTGGGTAGAACCTCTGTTTTAGAAGGTGCAGACATGTTAAGGACCACCTAGCTGATGAATGAAAGAATGGGGAGGACCACCACTCTAGTTGGTTGTATTTTCTGGAAGACCTCTATACTAGTCAGTGATGATGTAAGGAGGTCCTTATTTTTTGTTTCTGCTACTCTGGGGGGCACTTAGAGGTGGTGGTGGTGGAATTAATCATTGAACCAGTCAGCTTCAATTATTCTCCTAGCTCATCTATCACTCCTACCACTTAAGGGACCTCCCTACTATATCCATCCCTCTAATAGGGATTTCCATTTACAAATATCTATAGTTATAACATGATTGGTTGAAAAATATCTCATCGGATGTCCTATTTCATTATATTAATAACATCGCCACTTCCATATATGAGTAAGTAGTCCATGAGGTCCATTGAATGATGAAACCTCCTGTTTTGTGACCCACATCACAATCTTATTTCATGTGGGTCATTTTGACATTATATACCAATATATTCCTTGAATGAAATCTTCTGATACACATTACACACATATACATCATTATCCAGTACCAATGGAGCCATCCATGGCCCACTATAACATGATTCATCAACTTGAATCTCTAAAGGGGGGTAGAATTACCACCCTCTTTCCATCTAGAAGGAAAAGTGACTCATGAATAGTCCCCTTAATGATGTCCTTATCGCTCATCAGGTAATAATATATACTTTTCTCTAGAAACCTCAAATGGTTGTTATCTTGGAATCATATTGAATGGAAACAATATCTACCATGATCAACGAGTATAGTTAGGGAGCTATATCAAGGAAATGTAATCCAAAATTCATTTCTATATGATGCATGTACCAATTTTTCCATTAAACCACTGCCTACATGTAACAAGTCAACTAGTAGGTTTTCAAAGTCTTGGAAAAAATATACATTATCCAAAACACAAAAAATAGAGTCACTATCCTATGATATGAACTCAAAACAATTTAACAATTTTTCCCAAGTACCCAAACCAAACCTCACAGCTTGAAAAAAACCCAAAACACTATTCCTAGGATGGACGCACCGTATGATACCACTCTATCATTACATGATATAGTGGGGACCTCCTTTATAGTTCAATTCTGAGTGTTATACAGAAATATTACCTCCAATAGGCTAAAGGATGGTTACTAGCACTGAGTAGGCATATCTCACACATGGGAGGTCATAACCTAAGTATGTATACCCACAGAGACATCTCCAAATACCCATACAATACTGAAAGGTAAAGTAATACTAAAACCAAATTTCATGAATAACATCTCACCAACAATCAGTGTATAAAATAATTTATGTAATATATAAAGGTACAAATATAATCCTAGTAAAACTCAAAAATAGTCTGACATTCCACGAAATAAGGGACTACTATCAAATGAAACACCTGGTACAACCATAGTCTATCAAAAACAAACTATGATCACACTACTCATCTTCCTCCTCAGAATCTATAAAAATGGTCATAATTTTCATGATATATGAAATGTGTGGGAAATCCCATACACGGGTGAGTATAAAAATACCCAGTAGGACACCCCAAAAATTACCAAACATAATGAATCGTTAAATAGTCATCTTATCATCAAAAGTTAATTTTAATCAAAATTTTATTCATAAATATATGAACATAATATAAAATATATTCATAACAGACTCCTAGTATCAAGATATCCCAACCAAAATACATGTCATAGGATTCTACTTAAGGATTCAAGTTAATGATTTTATGTAAGAATCCACTACATAGACCATGCTTCCACTGATAATGAAAATCATATAGCTCATTATCATTAGGACATTCCAAAGAAGAAGTAATATCTACAAATTATAATATATCGATAAAGATATTGGGGATCACTCATAGTGCTTTATGGTACACCATAAACCTAATCTAGAATATAAATCATAGTAGGGGATCGCACGCTCAAGTATGTTGATTCTGACGATTCTGAAAACCCCACATAGGAATAATGTTATAATAAAGGATTCCACCCATGGCATCATATAGGGATTCAAAAAAATTACAACTGATAATAACCTATAGATAAGATCCAGTATTATTTTGAATACATAAATCCACACTATACCCTCGTTGGGATAGACCAAGGGAACACACTCAACCAATACAGGTCTAAAAATAATAGAAATAGGGCCTCACACTACCTTGGAGAATGTACATGAAATGTACTATATATAAATGGAATGGATGATCTACCCCGAGTCTACCCATGTATTTCCACCTCGTATAAAATTTATTCCTCAATGTAAAAGATGTTTCCATTTACAATATACAATGTGTAGAGTTCTTTACACCAAATAGTGTGTCACCTTCCCCTTTCGGTGTGCATTTGGATGTGCCTTTGTACTTTGGGTTGTTCCCATGTATTGTATTATTTCTCATGCAAAAAATCATGTTAGAGTGTTAGGCCATTACCTCGTGCTATTGTTTTTATCGTATTCCTGGCGATGTTTGAGTACTGGGTCATCTTTCTATACTCTAGAAATACCAGTGCTTCTAACCATGTATGTGGATTTGTACTCCCCAGTATACATGCCAATATACCAACACTGAGTCACATGGTGTGTGACATGTGTCACATGGGGCATGATACTTATCATTGTGTGTAAAACCTAGTACTGTGGCATGGGGTTCCACACAACCTGTGTTCTTAGGACTACACGCAATATAGAGAATACTTTTCTTGAATTCTAGGAAGTCTAATGTGTTTCCACCTGCGTCTTCCTGCTTCGATTACCCACCAACAATGCATGGAAATGGTGGATCGAGGGTTGACCGATATTTCCATTTATAGTAACCGATTTTTGGGTTCTTACTCTACTTAGTAAATGATACTCACTGTACCACTTCATCATCACATTCCAAACTATAAATGAAGATATATAAATCGAAACATGATATATCCCCTATCGTCACACACAAAAAAACCCATCGACCTCCATCTAGAAACCATAGTGATGATCCTTTTTCCTAAGAATAATTATGTAATGATCACTCACTAGGTAATTGTCAAACCTCCAACAAAATTAAACACATAAGATGAACACACATGGATAGGGAATAGAAACCCACATGTAATAAATCTATGAAAACAACCTCACCCATTGTACAAGTTGGCCACACATTTTTGTTGTAGGGTGATGAAAAAATTTGAAATAATCAAAGAAATATCAAATTACAATTTCTAGGAAGGTAAAACCATACTTCCCAAGCATGATTCACCCACATATCAAACTATTAGAAAAACTTATTCACTTTTATAACGTGGTAAGAAAACAAGGATAAATACAGAGAAATCAACTTCCTACATTGAATTTGGATCTATTTCCAATAAAGAATTGTTATTTTTTATCATCATTGGCGAGATTTACAAACTCATCTGTGGTTGGAGATTCTTTTGGTACCATGATCATTGATCCAAAATATTAATGTATGCTTATTCTCCTAAAATCTCTCCTGTCAATCCTCAGGGCTACATGGTTAACTGTGTGATATGAGTTAAATTGGGATGATATAGAGGGAGATAGTTCATATAATATAAGAAAAAAATTAATTAATTAATTAATTTGTCATTTAATATCTCTCCGATGAAAATATTAAAACCGACCACACAATGCCAAAAATGATAATTTCATGCATAGGGTCAAACTAGTATTCTATATTAAAAAATGGTCTCAAATTTTCAATTAGATACTCCTTTTGGGATTTGTTCCATTATTTCAATAAAATAATTTTTGGGAGATATAATATATTTAGTATTTTTATTATATCAACAATGAGGCTCACTTGGACCCCAAATCTCTTATGGTTTTAGTGCTTGGATCTTGAAATATTTCTAAAAATATTCCAAAGTATTACAAGTAAAAAAGGGGAGGTTATATTTCAAATAAAATTTGCGTAATATTCTACTAAATTAAATATTATAGATGTAAATCCATATTTTTTGTTACAATTTTTGTCATACACTCCAAAATATCTGAGAACTAAGACATAATTTAGATTCATACCATCTCATGTTTTATAGTATTTTACATACATATATAAGTATATAAATTCCTATGTTGAGTAATCTATTTTAGAGTATTATAGTTTTATAAAATTAAATAAATATATATATATTCTCAACACTCATATATCACTTTAGATATCATTGATGATGTATTGGGGTCTCTTTGACTAACTTACTACATATACTACTACTGAGATATGTGATTGAAGGGTTACAATTCCTCTCATACGCTTTCATATTATTTAGTGGAACCGTCCCCGGAGAATTATTTGTCAAATTAGATAAATTAAATTTATTCATAAACATTAATATATCTACAAATTCATCAATCAGTAAATATGAAAATGGGGGTGATTTCAACTTGAGGTGGTATCATACATAGTATAAAAACATTTGGGATAGACATGTGACATTTTTTAAAGTGAAACCTACAATACGACTCTATCTATCATAGAATCTTGACTATTAACCATAGCATATAAAAAAATCTATACTATGACTTATGTTACATGGTTGAGGGATCCAAGATTTTGTGACATGAAAAATTAATGTCTTTCTTTTTTATTGTATATATTTTTTTAGTTATTCATGATTTTTTATAACATACATGACCACAACATATTATCTTGATATTCAAACATAAGGAAGAACTGATATTCAGTCACATTGTGTACCATGCTACAACACATGACTTGTTACCTTCACATGGTGTTTTAAATAATAGTATATTCAACCATCCACCAGATATATATGTTTGTCCTTCTAAAAAACCTCTTCCAACAGATGTTGATGTTGATGATCCAGGACAATGATAATATAGACCACTTCGAGTTATCTGTGTGGAAACACTTATTACTCTAAAACAATAAGAACATCAAAAATACATTCCTTGACTACTTTTTGATTTGGACAAACAAACAACCTGTTCACATCATCAATCAATATATCCACATTATTCGCTTGGTGTGACATATTTGAGATCCCATCAGATGTCATTTCCATCACCGTTCATGGTGGTCCCTTCATGGATAAATTGAATTTATTTTGGGATCAAAGGTCCTTCAACTTATGAAGTGAGATAAATAATATGTTGGCCATTATGACATCTCCATATCCCAGAGGGAGTGGATGCACCTCCTCCTGATGGATCTGAAACAATGTAGAAGATAGTCAAGGTTTCATGTATATGAGGAACATACCCATCTAGGCCATCATTCTCCACCTAATTATAGAGGTTGATGATTTCGATATGGTAATCCCATTCATGGACTAAAATAGGGTATGTCACCCATTTTCTACATAGATGAATATTTATTATACTAATTAATTTTATTTGTTCTTCATGACATAGATTATATAAAATTTCAATGTTTATTCTATATTAATTTGAATGATCACCTAATTTTAGAAACATTATTCAACTAATTATATTTCATAAAAATATTTTGAGAAAATTAACATTCATTGAATATAATAGTTATTATTTTTATTAATTTTAATCAAAATAATCCAATATTTTTTAAAATCATATATTTATAAAAAAGATCAAATATATGTAAAAAAAATTCTTTTTAAAATAAGTTATTGTATATTTTGTTAAGTTAGGGTATTCTTTTAAAATTAGAACATGCTTCAACACATGTAGCATTGAATTGTAAAGAAATGTGTTGAAGTATTCAATGCATCCGATAACTAAAAAATTTTAAAACCTAAGCATATTTGTGTTTTTTATAAATCCATTTGAAAAAAACTCTTAATAACTTTTTAATAGAATTTATGTATGTTATATTCATCAAATATGAAATTATATTTTAATTATATAAATATTAAATAATATTATATATACAAGTTTATATGTTATTGTCATTAAAATTTTAATGAAATTATTAAATTAATTTGATATTATTATTTACAATAAAATAGTCTTCATTGTTTTTATGTTAATGTTGTTGTTAGTATTTTTTTTATTGTTCAGATAAAGTAATTAAAATTTAATATTAATAATATATTAATCCTTGTTACATACTAAAAATTATTATTATTATTAATTTTTTATAACTTCTTATTTGTCATTATATACATAAAATAAAATTTGCAACTTATTATTATCTATAATTATGAACAATTACTAAATAAAGAAAATATTTAAAAATATTTAATTATTAATTTTCTTTAATTATTTAAAAATTAATAATAACTACTATTATCAATATTTTAAAAATTCTAATTTGTTATTTCTTATTTTCATTTATCAGTAATTAATGTAAATCGTCACTAATTGTTGTTAATTATTAATGATTAATACATAATATTTTTAACTAATAGAAAATATAATTATTCATTATAAGAATTTTTACTATCTTATAAATAATATACCTAAAATTAATATATTTATTTATTTAGTTATAATTGAATATTACAATTTAAAATTACTATTTAATAAAAAATATTTATAATTTCTATTTATTAATATTATTATGAATTATTATTTAAAAAATTTTATTTAGATCCTCATTATTAATATATTTCAAAAACTATAGTTATTTACTATTACGGTAAAAAATCATTAAAAACATTCCATTCAAAAAAGGTTGAAAAAAATTAATGATTATGAAATGGGTAGTATGAAGATGTTTGGACCTTCAAGATAAAGATATATGAAGAATTTAATAGAATAAAATACTAGATTAAAGTCTATTAATTATTCCATTCAAACCTATACCTAAAATAAGATGACACAAAACTATAATTACATTATGACATGACATAAAAAAATATTTCATAGCTTCTTGTTCTCCCTGTTACACCCCATCCCACCATGTTTCAGTATCATCTTCAACAAATTTAAATGAATCTACTGGTTAAATCTCAGGCTACCCATCGTTCGATACTTGACAACCATGTTTTCATTATTGGATTGTAAAACCCATGTGTTGCAAAAAATCTCCCCCATATCTTATTTTTCAGTTCTTGATGTTGTCGTACCGCCACCCTAGATCAACCACCACCACATAATGATGGTGATTTGTCCTTATATTATTAGCTATTTTGGTTTTGGGATGTGATGTTGTAAATAAAGAAAATTTCTCTAGTGCAAACATTGAGATAGAAATATCATTGAATATTTTTTATAATTATCGCATTGTGGGTAGTTTATCATTGTGGGGGATGGGTTATTGGAACTCTATGTGAAGCAATGTAGGACTTGTATAACATGGCATAGAAGAATATTTTTCTGCATCTTGTTCTCCCCTTAAGCCCCCAACCCACCATTTTGGAGTATCTTCTTGGAACAATTTGAATGGGTCCCCTTATTTAAAATTGGGATACTTGTCGGTTAATAATCGGTAAAATTGTTTCAATTCATTGATTGAACCCCATTATTGGGGCCCTAAATTATTTTCCCTCTGTTGAAATGAAAATATCCAGATAAAATTAACTGCAATAAATATAAAAATAAATGGACACTAGATGTAATGTCGAAAATAACCCAAAAAGATAGGGGTAAAATATCATAGGAAAATAGAAGGGTCACTATGGGAAAAAGAGGGTACTCACTCCCTCTCTATTATATGTATAAAATTATCATAAATCACTATCTTTATTATGTGTGGAAACTAACTCAAAAAATACAACAAATATAATTTGACAACCATTGATGATTGAGATTTGTGATGAAGCTGACGAGGAAACCGCTGGAGGAGATCCCCTTTTATAGAATACCTTTTCCTCATCTAGTATTCCTCCGATAGATGATTGATGGTGTTTTTCCATGCACCACATATACCATCCTTACCAACCTCCCTTGATTTCATAAGGGGGAGGCATATCCCATGAATATAAAGACTATCGACATTACTCCCATGTAGAGATTTGTTAATAGTCAATCATATATCAACACATCCTTTCTATTTTCCAAACCATACATCCCATGAATCTATAATTCCACCCATGTATCTACACCACATAAACATATCAAATTCAATCACCTTTGTGAGAAAACTTTCCATATATTTTTTTTATGATTTTTTTTTCATATCCATAATTACATCCTCATCCACTTTTGGGACATTGTGACATTGTACTCCAATGTTATTCACCCTAAATGGAATCATTGAATCCTTGAAATGATCAAGGTGCGCTGACTATCACAAAATATTGGAATCTACTTCTATATTTCCCTGAGATCATCAAATAACCTTCTCACCAAAATACACTATTTTAATGCTTGTGTAGCTACCATATACTCTACCTCTGTAGTTGCTAAATCATGAACTGACAGTAACTTGGAAATCCAACTCACGACCCATCTTAAAAGAGTAAACACAAAACCAGTAAGGGATTTCCCCACATCAGGGTCACCTAAATATCATAATTAGTATTTCCTCTGATAGAAAAAAGGATTCTCTATAACATAATGCAACATCTAAGGTCTCTCTGATCTATCTCAGGATCCTTTTCACTGTGTTCCAATGATCTTACCCAAGATTCACTCTGCACTAACTATCTACTACAAATAAATTTTTAATTTTTGGTGTAGTACAAATCATTGACCAAATTATACTCCCCACTACTAATGCATGTTGTATACAATACATCTCATTCATATTTATTTCACTACTCAGACTAATCATAGAAGATAATATGAAATTAACTGGAATATGGTTAGGCATAGTCTTATAGTGTTTCCTATTTAAAAATTATATGAATTTCCATAATGAATTCTTATTTGATATCCAAATCTCCCCTTTATTTATATACTATTAAATAACCATCACAATAATATTATTTTCTAGTCCCATGTCCCTCATATCAAACCCATGAGCGAACTGTGCCATCATCTCTTAGATATAACCATTATTGGGACCTAAAACCAACATGAAATCTACATAAAAACAAATAAATTTTGATATCATTACCATATATATCCTAGAAATATGAAAAAGGATCAGAATTTATTATACTTTATCAAAGCCTCATGGTATGGGAATCAAAACGTATGTACTGACTTGTTAAAACCTTCTTGAGATTGTAAAGAGATTTTTTGAACCTAAAAACCCTATTAAATTTTCCTTATTTGGTAATGCCTTCTAGTTAGATAATATGGATATATACATCAAGATCACCATTGAAAAAATAATTATTCACTTTTAACTACACTTGATGGTAACTATATTATTCACACATCACAAGAGCTACCCAAATAGTCATCAAACTGACAATAGGATAAATTATTTCACCAAAATCAGTACCTTCCTTCATAGAATATAATTTGACCATAATACTTTGATGAAATCCTTCAATATATTCCTTTTAATCCCATTTGATCTTGAAGACATATTTTTGCAGATATCATTCCTTCCATGAGGTAATGGAAAAACATCCCTAGATTTTTTCTTTCTAACACCTTCAAGTTACTCCAACATCACTTCCATTGATTGGGATACATCTAAAATATGAGATTAATCTATAAAATAATATGGATCTCCATCCTTCGTCAATAATTAGTACACAACATTTCACACACTAACACAAACAGAGTCCCATAAAAAATATCTTTTCTCCTGATTTGACTGTTATGGTCTAGAATCAACTGGTACTTGATTGTTTTCCTCAATTAATAAATCAAATGAAACAAGTTATTCGTTAGATTATTCCTCCACCCTCACTATTGTAGTTTTGGTATTCACATTCACCATTTCTCCATCAATTTTCATTTTCACCATTTCATATACAAAATTTTAATTTTTGTTGATGATAAGATTATGGTATGTTGGTTCACACAAATGATACCCTTCATAGCATCGGTATATTCCAAAAATCTATATTTCATGGATCTCATATCAAACATTGACATTTAGTAGTAATTAAACAATAAATATATAAGACTCTACATTGTTTGTAACTAGGAATAGTTAGTGAGTTTACTAGTCCACATCTCCATTATTTCCTTCAGATCAATCACTTTTAATGGAGATTAGTTTATCACATAACAGTGGGTATTCACAACTTCTTCCCAACATGTTTTGGAAATTACTATAGACTTCATCATTGTTATTGTTCTATCCAATATGGTTCTATTTTTATTATCTTCCACTCCATTATTCTAAAGATGGTAAACCACCATGAACCTTCTATTGGTTATTTCATGTCCGAAAAATGTATCAAACTCTTCCCTTGTATATTATCCTCCTTTTCAGTCCTTAAACAGTTGATATTCTTTCTAGATTCAAGTTATATCCATGCCTTTAATATATTGAAGACATTAAAAAATTTTAGCTTTCCCATTGATCTGGTACTCCCAAAATTATCAATATTAATCAGCAATGGATGGTACAAAGTACCATGATCCTCCCAAGGATATAATTGGTTCTTTCCAAATGTCAAAATGTATATACTATATAGTCTATTTTCATGATTTTTTTGATGTCCCAAAAATTAACCAGTGTTGACTGATAAAAAAAGGCCCAAAAATTTGTACGGATTATTTTTTACGCACAAGTAGAAATATATGATTTTCAAGAATCTTGAGGCCTCGTTCTGATATAAGAAAATCCTTCTCACACTATAACATCATAAACGTTTTAATCAAGGTAGTTAATGTGATAACTATATCTGTATATTTATATGATTCCCCCATAATCTTGTATAGGTTCTTTGAGATCATCTCCTCCTTCATCACCACATTTATTCGCTTTACAATTAAGATTACTCCGTTCATGGTTTGATTCCTTTAATGACCCAAACGATTATAAACAAAATTCCCTTTATTATTGAATTAAATTACCATTTATGGTTATAGTAAACATATGCACTTATTTGGATTTATTATATCCTTTAATATATAATATACCATTAACCATCATAACCATTGAAAATATATCCATTGAATAGTTATCATATGATAATTATAAATATAATATTATGATAAATTCAATTGATACAAACAAAACATGTAATGGCCTCAATAAATAGGATCATACACTATGAATCTCATTTATCAGACCTTCGAAGGGAGACTAAATCACATTGATTTTCCCTTTACAAATACCAAGATAGGATCCCACAACTAAATCATGATCCAAACGGTTTATAGGATAAGTTCAAACTCATTGAGATCACAACCCAAACCATCAACGTCGAACCCCCCCACAAAAATACCATTATCGTGCACATTACCCTTACATAATATTCTATTATAATTAAGGCATATATATCACAACCCGAATAATATGAATATGCTAATTTTATAGATTAATGAATATATTTACATATTATTTTCATTAATTTGTAAAAGATTTTGGTTTTGATAAAATAAAATATAAATATTATTCATATTTATTATGAAATTTAAATTGAGATATTAATTTTTGAGGAATTAATTAATTTTAAAAATAAATATGTTAATAAAAAAACACAATTTAATAAAAATTGTTAAATAAAAATTATAATATTATTTTTATGGGGTCGAATTTAATTGTTATAAGGTTTTGAGAAATATTATTTTAAAAAACCCAACATTTCTCAATAAATGTTGATTATTTTTTAAAAATTGAGAATTCACATATTTAAAAATTTATTTTCATAAAATAAATATTTTTTTGGATAAATATGTTGAAATTATCAAATAGTTAATTTTACATAATTTTTTGAGACAGTCAAATTCTCATGTAAATTTTAAATATGTTATAAATATATCATGTGAATTACGAGACAATAATAACCCAAAGGTGATGAAATAAAATATATATGTGGTACCCATAACAAAATATATGTTTCCCATTTAAAATAATATGTTTTTAGTGTAACACTCTAACCCAAGTTACCCAGAGTCGGTGCATTATTACATAACATTGGCATGATCTTAAAAGGTCAAGTCTTGGAAGACCAATTAGTTTAGTAGTCTTGGAAACACTAGATATATTCATAAGTCTTATATTAAATCATAAAGTAAAAAAACTACCACAAAATCTTGTCTTCATATCCCCCGATACTATCACTATAGGTTATTTATAAATTAATTCTTCATATACTTGGAAAAATAAAAAATTGAAAGTGGTGAACTCAGATGCTCAGTAAGGATAACAATATATCGGAAACTTTCAAAAATAAGCATATACATTTAAGGTAATGTATAACTAAAACAAAAGAATTTTAATTTGAACTTCACCATAATATGGAAATGATAAAATGAAATAATTCCATTTACTTATTCACATAGATATTCTACTAGTCGAATAACCACATGTAATATTAATAACCACTTTTATAATAAATTAATGAATTATGCCAGACTATCATAACCAAATAGTCAAGGCCTCGTGCCAAGACTACAAATAAGATTTTGTCAAGGGCATGTGCCAAGACACTAGTTTGAATCATGAGACATACCGATGCTTCGAGGAGCTATAGCAGGCTCCACTCGTAACTTATTAAGTCAAATTCATTCCTCATATGAACAGGTTTAATCATAACATAAACATTTGTCTTAAAACATGCATACGAAATGTTAATACATTATCCAAAAACCATGAATGATATAAAAATAGAACATCCACAGTCAAACATAACTAATTCAATACAATAATGAAATATTGTATTGTAACCGATTAACCTCAATCGATAATAATGAAGTATATTGACAGAGATAAAAATAATCATCAAAACTATTAGAGAGAAATAACTCCCCCCATTCTTGAAAACATTTAAAAGTCACACTATTTTCCAAGAATCCATTTAAAATAGATTTTTGAATAAATGTGTCACATACCACTTTGAAACTTTTAAAAGTGATTTTGATTTGAAAACATTAATGTCCATATAAATAAATATTTAAAACCATTTTTAAAACATGTACATTAATGAGAATGATATAGAATAATAAATCGTTAAATCATTTTAAAATGATATTGTAGTTAGAGTTCCTAACCAAAAGAGAGACACTTGTATACAAATAATTGAGGTGATTAAAACATTGTAATATCATTACAATAAAGGGATTCATGATATAATATGTCAATGTACATTATATACACCATATAAAAGTGATTTGGTGTATAAAAACAATGAAGTCTCGATGGAATGTAAATTAAGATGAAATCTCTCATAAAGGTTGTATCCTTAGGTTCAGGATAAATCAACGACATAATTATGTGTGTCAAATATAAATTAACTAAATATGATTTGATATTCAGTGTAAAACAATAAAAGGACATTCACACATATTCTTGTGTAGACAACACCAATGAATTTGAAGTGTAACTCAACAAACGGAGATTGAGTAAAATTACTCTTATCAAGTCCATACCGATGACATGAGAATTTATCAATGGAGTGATTATGTGTATCAAAAGTATATCCCTAGAAAGGGGAGTAGAAATAATGACATAAGACAATTAATAGTGATTCCACACATAATCTTGGAGTAAAATAATTAATAAATTATGCGTAAAGCTGAATTAGTTGAAATTTAAATTTCAAATTCCCTTATTGATTTGGTAACATATGAAACATACACCCATGAAAGAAGTATAATAAAATGATGATTAAAATATCAAAAAATTAATGTATATTTCACAATGAATACTATAATGGGCAGTACACACACCACATGCAATAAATAGGTGGTGAACAATGAAAATCTCACTGAATTAAATGTGAGATAAGAAACCGCTTACATTGTACTTTTTCATTGGTCGAGGGTAGGTTAGACTACTGTATAATGGTGAAATAATTGTTATTGAATTATAAAAAAATCATATACATTAATATTATATTATATATGATCTTTTAGCATTGTTTTGTTAATAATATCGTAGTATTATCGTTGTTTCACGTGTTAACTTACTCGTTTTCATTTATATGTTTTGTTACATATGTCTTGTTTGTTATGGATTGGTTGTATAATACTCATATAAAGAATGATATCAAGTCCTTAAACATTAGTTTTAATCATAAAATGAGAATTATAATTGTATGGATATGATGGGGAAAGAATCTCATTCCGTTCGTGTAGACGGTAGTCCGTACATACGCACAAGCGATAATATCATTCTTTTGATATTAATATCAAATATAATTGGATGTTATATCATATAGACAAAATCATTATCATGTTATACTTATTATTTACACGAATTAAACATCATTATTAAACCCATATAAATAATAAGGTATTGAATAACAATTACACCACGACATGGAGATGGTAGGCCGTACGTACGCACGTATGGTGACATGTCATTCAAAGGACGGATATAATACTGAATATGGTTGTGAAATATTTATAATAACATCACAGTATATAAAATATACTAGAGTTTTTATTTTATAATGGAAATAAGAAAGAAAGAAGAAGTTAAAGAAGAACGTAACTAGAAAGAGGGTGGTGAAAACATTACCTCTTCTTCGGGTTCTTCCTTTTGATTTGATCAAAAAGGATCCATAGGATGGCTTAATGATCAAATTAAGGACTCTAGGCTAATGTCAGGGAAGTTGAGAGAATATTTGGGTAGGGTTTGTTCGTGCCAAAAGCCTTTGATTTTACTAATTTTAGAGATGGGGGAGTTCCCTTTTATAAGAGGGGTGAGGGGACCTTAGGAAAAACATTAAATATTATTTTATAATAAATTCATATTCTATTTATAATGGCTCCAAATTGATTTATTTAGAGGATAAGGTGGGTATGGGTCAATATCCAATCAACCAATTGGTTTTAGACTGGTTTGGGTCAATTTATTAACATTATCTATTAGTTTTAACTCTTAGTTAATTAGTATGACATTTACCATGTGTCATTGTATTTTTATATTATATAGTTAATAAGCTTACTATATACCTCCAAGAGTCCACCAAGTGGTCCATTAATGATACACCTATAATTATATAAGAATTTTGGGAAAACATTATATTATTATGAATATAATATCAATTAATAATATAATATTTATCTTTAAAACTCTTTTATGTCAATTTTGACACTATTGGGTATTTTGTTTTTGATAATTTCATAACAACATTATTACATCAAAAATAATTTATATAACCAATACTAATATGTCATATTAACCTATATAATAACTGGAATTAATGAAAAGTCTCAAATTACATTTATTTTGATATTTATAATATCAAATATTTTTATATTTCATTAATTAGGTAATTATTGCATCACCATTGTGGCATAAATAAATTAAATTATATAATGTCTAAAAATTATAAATAAAATACCACTATTTAGGAAGTTTGTTTAGATTTTTAATTAATATTTATTATCGAATTTATCTTATGTATAACCCTATATTAAAAATGTTTTAGTTATTAATCATTGATTTTATCTCTTTTAACTCTTCTTTGAATTAAATAATAATAAATTTCCTAATATTATCCATGTGGGCCTAAATGATAATATTTTATTCATAAGGTTATTTTTGGTCGAGATAAACTTGTACAATAGAATTAGGACATGTGATAGGGTAATATTAATATCATTTTTACCCTTAATTACCCTATTTACTTTTAACCGTGGTAAATAAAAGTAAAAAGTTACTATTCCCCCAAAAAAATTCATCTTATTGAACCACATTTTACTCCTTGATATTAACCGTGTCTCTTAGATTTTATAAATTCCTCTCACAGAAGTGGTAAAATTATGTTTTATTGAATTTCCAAATTCTACTATGAGGTGGGTAAAAGACTGTGAGAAGTTCAATAATATATTTATATATCTAAAATTATTCTAAACTAACAAAAATTAATTAAATTGAACATATATAGGTATTATGTATATATTTTGACCTTAATTAAATTGAAATAAAATAAATAATTATTTAAATAAAAATTCGGTTTCAAACTATAACTTAGTGTTTTTTCACTATTTAACATAAATTGAATGTTTTAAGGCAAATACCACAAATTCACCCAAAGATAATATCGATATTATGAATCCAAAAATGAAGTCCATTTTGAAAGCTAAAATTTATAAAATTTAAAAAATTCGGTATTACTATTCATAACAGCTAGTTTGATTGGTTGTGGTGTGTGTTAGAACTCGAAGTTGCATACAACACACACTACTGTATTATTCAAAGAGAAGCATATTGTGGAAGCTTGGGGTGTTACATTCTCCCCTCCTTCAAATAATTTCGTCATCGAAATTTTTAAAATTGGTCTTTGGAATATAATGGAAAGTCCCACATCGGAAAAAGAGTCAATAAAACTATCACCTTAAAATAAATAAAGAGAAGTACAAAGGTCACCAAAGATAACTCATACTAGGATTCCATGTAGGAAAACATGGATATGGAAGATAAAATAAGTGTCAAGTTATTATGGAGAGGAATATAAAACATGATCGGGAGAAAGTTAACAACAAGAATGCCATAAACTTATGATGGGACAAACGGTCATTAGTTTCCCAGTAGGAAAAGGATACGAACAAAATTTTTTTATGTTACATTACATAAAGATGAGGAATTAATTTACAAGATTGACTAAAAAATTAAAGAGATATACTTACTTTTTATGTAGAGTTTCATTCTATAATAAATTTCCACCACTAACTCAATTTTTTTTAAATGATGAGTATTCAAGAAGACTTGGTCACACAGGAAGAGCTAGAATAAACTTCTATAGAATCACATGATCCACGACGGATAAACTATATATTTACCTTGTCATTACAGATTAATCAAAACCAAAATGGTTAGTATAAGATCTGATCATCCCCCAAAAGGATATTCCTTTAAAGAAATAAACACTAATCTTAATTTCTAGAATTAAACCTATAATACCCCAAAGTTAAATAAATACCATTCAATATACAATTTCCTTAGAATCCATCAATATTATCCAAAGTAATATTGAAACCCAAAACATAGAGGAATTTGGTTATGTAGTCTTCCACATTAAATTGTATCTCCAAATGACATCAACTACTCTAAAAGTCACATACTTAAAAGTAATTAACCTAGTCACATATTCATTATTATAGGTTAATAATTTCCATAAATAACCAAAATCACTATAAATCCACAATAAAAACATAGATTAAAATCCACCATTACTACTCAAATGAAATCCCATTGTATTCTTGTTTCTTTGGG
Source organism: Viscum album (assembly GCA_963277665.1). Taxonomy (NCBI): domain Eukaryota; kingdom Viridiplantae; phylum Streptophyta; class Magnoliopsida; order Santalales; family Viscaceae; genus Viscum; species Viscum album. Next base: position 48,544,701 of record OY728162.1, read on the forward strand.
CATATAGTGTTCCCAAAACAGCGAACATTTTCCAAAATAACATTTATCACTTAATCACCAAATCATTTTCCTATACCAAGGGTATTGATTTGATAAGACAAAAGAAACCAAATAAACTTATTATTGACCAATAAAATCATTTAACTAAATAAAATTAGTCACTCTAACCAGGGACTTCATGTAGTCTATTGGAAGGAGATAAATCTCAATCGCACATTTGTTGTGGGTTCGATTCCCATAGATTTTTCCGACACAATGGGTTGTCACATGGTCTGCGTGTTGTCCTTTTTCAAAAACTATATTTTATAACATTACCAAAAAGAGATAAATTCCTCAAAATAACCATAACGTAATTTTAACCATAAATTTTATGTCATACATTTCATTTTCATCCCAAAATATAATTACCTTGTAATTTACTCAAACCTAATGATAATATAAAACCAAATGGTTATTTATAACCATATCCACAAGGGAAAAGAAAGTCTTCCTCAAATATCATTATCACATGGAAAACTGCAGGGTTAGAAATACATGATAAAATTATTCCAAAGTAATCCCATCAACAAGGAGAACAAATAAATTTAAAACATTTCTCCAACCATTTATTTCCACATAGCTTCTTCATTGACCTGGAAAATATCCTATAAAAAAGGGCATTCACTCGGGTAATGGCCAGGTCCCCTTTATTTACGACAAATGACTGTAAATGTATTTTTGGGACAATTTATATTTAATTCCATAATACTCTTCATTTTTCCCCGAAAATTCTTCACTTTATGTCCTTATTTCTCAAACTTAAAGCATTTCATTATTTCGTTGAGACTCTTTCCTGGGTGTCTCCTTCCACAATTCTTGCATGATGGAAATTTAGGATTCTATTCTCTATGGTCTCCACTGCTGGAGCTCTTATCATTCATCACCTTTATCTTATTTGTTGAGTCTAGGAGTTGGTTAATATATATGTTGTTGATCAAAATTTTGGAAAACTGATTTGGCATGAACACAATATCTTTTATGCCTATCACCATTATATTTTGTTGCTCATTTTCACTACTGTTCCCACATTGTACATCATTCTCAATGTTAATATGACTTCCTTGGACTCCAGCCATTGACTAAAATCAAAAATCATTGTGTGAGTAACAATTGTTTTAAAATCATTTAGAGAATATCATGACACCATATTCTCAATTTGGAACACCTTAGGATTAACCAAGGTCATTTATTCTCATCTTATATTATAATACCTACAATTGGTTTGTAAAGAGAATTTAAATTATCATAAAAATATCCCATGAGAGTTTTGTAACCAAGAGTGCAGTAAGGCTCATTGTCATGCACCAGATCCCGTTCGATTCTAGCTCAAAGAGGTGTTTTCTGGTTTTACCCCTAGATACATCTGTGCCAGAGCCACCTCTACCTGCTTGTATCTAGACATGGATGTATTGCGTGGAAAACTCACAAAATCTATACAATACCAATATTTTAGGAAGTTCTTCCATACAAATCCTCAAAGTCTATCTTAGGGATATGTTCTCTAATCAGAGTTTATCTAAATCTAGTTTCCAACGATTGTACTAAAATTCCATTAATACCAACTGTAATGCCACAACCCAAGTTACCCAGAGTTGGTGCATTATTATATAACATTTGAATGATCACAAAAGATCAAGTCATGAATGACTGATTAGTTTAGTAGTCTTGGAAACACTAGATATATTCATAAGTCTTATATTATATCATAAATTAAAAAAAACTACAACAACATATTGTCTTCATATCCCCCCATACTATCCCTACAGGTCATTCATAAATTAATTCTTCACACCCTGGGAAAAATAAAACATTGAAATGGGTGAGATTAGATGCTCAGTAAGGATTACAATATAGCAGAAATGTTCTTAAATAAGTATAAACATTTAAGGCAATATATAACTAAAACAAAATCTTTTTAACTTGAATTTCATCATAATGTGGCAAAGAAAAAATGAAATAATTCCATTTACTTATTCACATGGATATTATACTGGTCGAATATCCACATCCAAAATCAATAACCACTTTCATAATGAAGGAATGCATAATTCCATATGATTATAATCAAATAATCAAGGTCTCGTGCCAAGACTACAAATAAGATTTTGTCATGGCATTGTGCCAAGATGCTAGTTTTCCTCATGAGACCTACAGATGCATCGAGGAGCTATAGAGGGCTCCACTCGTTACTTATTAAGTCTAGTACATTTCTCATATGAATAGGTCTAAACATAACATAAACATTTGTATTAAAACTAGCATACAAAATGTCAATACATTATCCACAAACCATGAATGGTATAAAAATAGCACATCCACAGTCAAACATAACTCATTCAATATAATAAAGAAATATTATATTGTAACAAATTAAAATTTATCGATAATAATGAACTATATTAAAAATGTTGAAAATAATCATGAAAACTGTTTGAGAGAACCCCCCCCCCCCCCCCATTCTTGAAAACATTTAAAAGTCACACTATTTGTCAAGAATCCATTTAAAATAGATTTTTTAATCTAAGTGTACAATACCACTTAGAAACTATTAAATGTAATTTTGATTTGAATACTTTAATTTCCTTATAAATAAATCCTTAAAACCATTTTTAAAACATGGAAATCAATGAGAAAGATATAGAATAATAAATCTTTAAAACATTTTAAAATGATATTTTAGTTAGAGTTCCTAACCAAAAGAGAGACACTTGAATACAAACAATCGAGGTAATAAAAACTTTGTAATATCATGATAATAAAGGGATTCATGATATAATATGTCAAAGTAAATTATATACACCATATGAAAGTGATTTGGTGTATAACAATAAAGGAGTCTCAATGGAATGTAAATTAAGATGAAATCTCTCATAAAGGATGTATCCTTAGATAAAGGATAAATCAACGACAAAATTATGTGTGAAAAATATAAATAAACTCAATATGATTTTATATTAAGTGTAAAACAATCAATGGAAATTCACACATATTATTGTAAAAACAACATCAATGAATTGGATTTTTAACTCATCAAATGGAGATTGAGTAAAAATTACTCTTATCAAGTCCATACGGATGACTTGAGAATTTATCAACGGAGTGATTATGTGTATCAAAATTATATATATAGAAAGGGGAGTGGAAATTATGACATATGAAAATGAATAGTAATTCCACACTTAATCTTGGACTAAAATTATCAATAAAGTATGCTTAAAGCCGAATAAGTGGAAATTGAAATTTCAAATTCCCTTATTGATTTGGTAACTTAAGAAACATACAACCATGAAAGAAGGATCATACAATGATGACTTGAATATCCATAAATTAATGTATATTTCACAATGAATACATTCATGGGCGTACACACCCCACATGCAACAAATAGGTGGCGAACAATGGAAATCTCACAGAATTAAAAGTGAGAAAAAACCCATTACTTTGTACTTTTTTCCTTGGTTGATGGTAGGTTATCCTCTTGTATAATGGTGAAATAATTTTTATTTAATTATACAAGAATCATATACATTAATATGATATTGTAACGCCCCGAACCCAGTTACCCAGAGTCAATGCATTATTACATAACATTGGCATGATCACAAGAAATATCATGTCTCGGAAGACAGATTAGTTTAGTAGGCTTTGAATAACTAGATACATTCATAATGTTTACATTACATAATAAAATTAAAACTACAACAATATAGTCTCCATAGTCCACACTCTTATCCCATCATACTATCCTTACAGGTAATTCATAAAATAATTTTTCACATCCAGGGAAAAATAAAACATAGAAAGGGGTGAGCTCAAATGCCAAGTAAGGATAACAATATAGCGGAAACTTTCATAAATAGTAGTAAACATTTTAGGCAATGTATAACTAAAACAAAAGCCTTTGAAACTTGAACTTCAACATAATATGGCAGAAATAAAATGAAATAATTCCATTTACATATTCACATGGATATTCTACTAATCGAATAATCACATGCAATATCAATAACCACATTCATAATGATGGAATGCATAATTCCATACTATCATAACCACATATCCAAGGCCTCATGCCAAGACTACAAATAAGATTTTTCAAGGCCTTGTGCCAAGACACTAGTCTGTCTCATGAGACCTACCGATGCATTGAAGAGCTATTACGAGATCCACTCATCATTTATTAAGTCCAATGAATTCTTCATATGAACAGGTTTAAACATAACATAAACATTCGTATTAAAACTAGCATATGAAATTTCAATACTTTCTCCATAAACCATTAATGGTATAGAAATAACACATCCATAGTCAAACATATCACAAAACCTTAAATACAATATGGAAGTTTTGTATCATAATAAATCAAATTAAAATAATCTTAAAATCCATCAAAGGATGTTGAAATAGATGAAATCAAAACTATTTGAGAAAAATATCTCTTTTTTTTAAATCATTTAAAAGTCACACATTTATAAAGGAAGTAATATAAAAGAGATTTTTGAATCAAAGTGTCACATACCACTTTGAATCTTTTCAAAAAAAAAACAATTTCAAAATATTAATGTCCATATAAATAAATCCTTAAAATAATTTTGAAAACATGGACATTAATTAAAAAAATTTAGAAAGATAAATCATTAAAACATTTATAATTCTTATCTTGATAAATAGAACCTTTGTCAAATTCTTAAAATATTCATTTTGATATAATTTAAAGGTCACATAATTATAAAATAAAACATTTACTTAGAAAATATTATTATAATCTTTTATGGGAAGCTTCGTAGATATTATAACAGAGGAAAATAGCCGCAACCGTCGTATAAAAAACATTCTTACCTTAATTATATTAAAATAGCACCTTGTTTGGAAAATGAAAGAAAGATTCCATTATAAAACTCTTATAAAAATTAAACAAGGTTCTAAATGAATTTATACCATATTTTGTAAAATATTTAGAATGATTTCAAATACATTTTTAAGAAACATGGATGTGGATGATAAAGAGGTCCTAGTAGATTATTACGTATAAACAACCTCAGATAATGAAGAGATTGCGAAATAATCCCTTACCTCTACTTTTACTTCATTGAGGCTAGGTTAACCTCCTGTATAATGGTGAAATTATTGTTAATAAAATATAAAATAATCATATACATCAATATAATATCATATATGATCTTTTAACATTACTTTGTTAACAATATCTTAGAATTATCGTCGTTTCGGGTTTTAACGTACTCATTTTATTTTATATTTTTTGTTACGTAAGTCGTTTTTGTTATGGATAGGTTGTATCTTATTCATATAAATAATTATATCAAGTCCTTAAACATTATTTTTAGACAATAAAATGATAATCATACATGAATGGATAGGATGTAGAATGAATCTCATCGCGTTCGTGGAGACGGTAGTCCGTACGTATGCACGAGCGACAATATCATTATTTTGACAGTAAAATAATATATAAATGGATGGTATATCATATATAAAGAATCATTATAATGTTATATTTATTATTTACATGAATTAGAAATCATTATTATACCGATCCGAATAATAATATATTGAATAACAATTACACAAAGACATGAAGACGGTAAACCGTACGTACGCACGTATGGTGACATGTCATTCAAAGGATGGATAGAATAATGAATATGGTTTTACCATATTTATAATAATATTACAGTATATAAGAGATACTGGATTCATTATTTTATAATGGGAATAGTAAAGAATGAAGATGTTGAAGAAGAAATGAATTTGAAAAAGGGTGGTGAAATCATTACCTCTTCTTCGGGTTCTTCCTTTTGATTTGATCAAAAGGGCTCCATAGGTTTTCTTTCTGATAAAACTAAGGCCACTAGGTTGTATTTAGGTAATTTGAGAGAGTATTTGGGCAGGGGTTGGCCGAACCAAAAGGCTTTGAAGGTGTGAATTAAAAATAAGGGGAGTGCCCTTTTATAAGAGGTGTGAGGGGAACCTTTGGAAAAGGTAGAAATACTAGTGTATAATAAATTCATATTCGGTTTATAATGGCTCCAAAGTGGGTTATTTAAATTTTAAGGTGGGGATGGGTCGAAAACCACTCAACCAATATAATTTATACATGTTTGGGTTACTATATTATCCTTATCATTAAATATTATTTCTTAGTTAATTAGTTTCACTATTACAATGTCTTTTTGTATTTTTATATTATATGGTTAATAAACTTACTATATACATCAAAGTGACCACCAAGTGGTCAATTAATGATACAAATATCATGATATAAGACTCGTGGCCGAACATTAGATTTTTAGGAATTTAATATCAATTAATAATATAATATATGTTTTAAAAACTATTTTATGTAAATTTTTACACTATTCAGTAATTGATTTTTGTAAAATTCACAACAAAAGTATTACTTCTAAAAAGTTAATTAAATAAATCCTAACATGTCATATTAACCTATAAAATTATTTTAATTCATAAAAAGTCTCAAATTATATTTATTTGGGTATTTATAATATAAATTATTTTAATTTTTCACTATTATAGTATTTATTGGTTCATCATTGTGTCATAAATAAATTAAATTATTAAATGTCTAAAAATTATAAATAAACTATAATTATGTAGGAAATATTTTTATCTTTCTAATGAATATTTACAATATAAAATCAAACATATATAACCTTATGTAAAAAATGTATTGCTAAAATATATATGCTTATGTCATTTTTGTATTTATTTTTACATAATCAATATAAAGTGTCATTATCACTTACAAGTGGCTCCATGGGGTCCCAAAATCGACCCAACGATGCCCATGGTTGGAAATGTATCCAAAAATAAGGTTATAACACGTTTTAGGGTAATTTAGTATTATTATAATATTATTTTTTAACCCTTATTTACTGGATTTACTCTTCAACCATGGTAAATAAAATATTTACCGAAATAATTATTCAAAATGTATAAAAATATAAGTTACCTATTTAAACAATTGGAACATCCTGATTAAAAATATGGAATCCATTTTTTCAAATTCAAAACACATACGTGGCAGAAATTAATTTAAAACTATTTCCCGTTGTTAAAACAAAAAGCGTGTTTTACAGAGATAATAACTATCAAAAGATTGACACTTGTTTATGTCTGGTTTAAATGTGAAATTACATTGAATAACCAAAATAGTATTAAATGGCAAAAATATATTCTAAATATACTTTAAAACCACTCAAATTAATAATTTATCACTATTAATTATTTCGATTAAAAATGTTGTTTTTAATTAAAATTTAGTAATTTTCATTATTCATCAAAATATGAATGTTATCCGAAAAGTACCAAAATTTCACCCTAAGATAATTTTGATATTAAGAATCAAAAAATGAAGTCCATTTCAAAAGATAAAATTTATAAAATTTCAAAATGTTGGTATTACTATTCATAACGGCTAGTTTGATTGGTTGTGGTGTGTTAGAAATTTGAATTTGCGTACAATGCACGCTATTGCATTATTCAAAGGGAAACATATTGTGGAATCTTCGGGTGTTTCATTGTAAATCTTTTATGTCCCCATTCTAAAGTAAATATTTATTTAGTAAAATTAAATATATAAAAGTTTAAAATATTGTATTAAAAAAAGGGTTTCACTATTAAAAGAATGTAAAAGTGCATTTTTTTGAAAAATACTTCTTTTATCTAAAAATGAATTTGTTCTGACATTATGTATAAGAAACTCATAATATGGATTCTAAAATTATAATTATTATATAATGTTTAAAATTTAGTTTATACTATTCATAACCTCTTTTGAATGGCTTTGTTTGGTAAGTCATGGTGCGCTTCAACTCGGTGTCGCGTGTAGTGCAAGTTATTTAATTATTTTGAAGAAATAACACATTATGAAATATTGGGGTGTTACAGATATCATATATGATCTTTTAGCATTTCTTTGTTAATAATATCTTAGTAATATCGTCGTTTGGGGTGTTAACTTACTCGTTTTCATTTATATGTTTTGTTACATAAGTCATGCTTGTTATGGATAGTTATTATCCTATTCATATACATGAATGTTATCAAGTCCTTAAACATTATTTTTAATCATAAAATGAGAATTATACATGTATGGATACGACAGGGAATGAATCTCATCGCATTCGTGGAGACGGTAGTCCGTACGTACGCATGATCGATAATATCATTATTTTGATATTAAAATCGTATATAATTGGATGCTATATCATATATACAGAATTATTATCATGTGACTGTTATTATTTAGATGAAATAAACGTCATTATTAAACCCATCCAAATAATAATGTATTGAATTACAATTACACCATGACGTGGAGACGGTAGGCCGTACGTACCCACATATGGTGACATGTCATTAAAAGGATGGATATAATACTGAATATGGTTATACCAAATTTATTGTAACATCACAGTATATAAAATATACTAGAGTTATTATTTTAGAATGGAAATAATAAATAAAGAAGAAATTAAAGAAGAAAGAAACTTGAAAGAGGGTGGTGAAAACATTACCTCTTCTTCGGGTTCTTCCTTCCGATTTGATCAAACGGGATACTTAGCTTGGATTTATGAACAATGTAAGGCCTCTATGTTGAATTGAGGGAATTTTAGAGAATATTTGGGTAGGGTTTGGCCGAGAACAAAGGCTTTGATGGTATTAATTTGAGAGAATGGGGAGTTCCTCTTTATAAGAGGGGTGAGGGGCACCTTAGGAAAAACATAAAATATTATTTTATAATAAATTCATATTCGGTTTATAGTGGCTAAAAATTTATTAATTTCTAGGAAAAGGTGGGAATGGGTCGAAATAAACTCATCCAACAGGTTTTAGACAGGTTTTGTGTCACTTTATTAACCTTATATTTTAGTTTTAACTCTTAGTTAATTAGTTTGACATTTATCATGCATCTTTGTATTTTTATATTATAATGTTTATAAACATACTATATACCTCCAAGAGACCCCCAAGTGGTCCATTAATGATACACTTATAATTATATAAGTCCTTTGGCCGAGCCTTATATATTTTGGAATAGAATATCTATTAATTATATAATATTTGTTTTAAAAATTCTTTTATGTCAAATTTGACACTATTGGGTATTTTATTTTTGATAATTCATAACAGCATTATTACTTCAAAAAGAAATTATATAACCAATAATTATATGTCATATTAATGTATAAATTTATTGGAATTAATAAAAATGTCAAATTAAAATTAGTTTTATATTTATTATATCAATTATTTTAAAATTTCATTAATTACGTAATTATTGCATCACCATTGTGTCATAAGTAAATTAAATTATTTAATGACTAAAAATTATAAATAAAATACCATTATTTATGAAATCATTTTATCTTTCTAATTAGTATTTATAATTTAATTTATCTTATGAATATCCCTATATTAAAAATGTATTAGTTATTAAACTTTGATTTTATCCCCTTTAACTCTTCTTCGAATTAAATAATAATAAATGTCCAATTCTAATCCAAGTAGACCTAAATGATAATATTTTATTTATAAGGTTTTTTGGTTGAGATACACTTGTCCAATAGAATTTGGACATATGTTAGGTTAATATTAATATCATTTTACCCTTAATTACCCTATTTACTTTTAACCGTGGTAAATAAATGTAAAAAGTTACTATTAACCAAAAAATATTTGCATCTCATTGAACCTCATTTTACTCCTTGATATTAATTGTGTCTCTCTAATTTTCAAAATTCCACTCACAGAAGCGGTAAAATTATTTTTTATGTGAATCTCCAAATTCTCCTATGAGGTGGGTAAAAGACGGGGAAAAGTTCAGTAAAATTTTTAAATATCTAAAATTATTTTAAACTAAATCCAATTAATTATAGTGAACTTATATATGTATTATGTATCTATATTTAGCATAATTAAATTTAAATAAAACAAATAATTATTTAAATAAAAATTTGGTTTTAAACTATAACTTAGTGTTTTTTCACTATTCATCAAAAATTGAATTTTTTCAGAAAAATACCAAAAATTCACCCTAAGCTAATTTCGATATTCTGAATCCAAAAATGAAGTCCATTTTGAATGATAAAATTTATAAAATTTCAAAATATGTGTATTATTATTCATAACGGCTAGTTTGATTAGTTGTGGTGTGTGTTAGCACTCGAAGTTGCGTAAAACACACGCTACTATATTATTCAAAGAGAAGCATACCGTGGAAGCTTGTGGTGTTACAATTAGTTTATTTTATTATTTTATAAAGCCTTTTTGAAACCACCAAAACCTATATTATGTTTGAATGTTTTAAAATTAATTATATAGAATCATGACTCACTTCGACATCACCACGAGTATTATTTTATTACATTCGTCACATGTACATATAAAATATCGAAAACCACCCCTCATTAGAGGAAAACATAGGAAAACCCAAGGTAAGGTTTTCTTTTTTATTATTTTATTATATAGAGTCCAAAACCTGTGTTTGAGAAAAAAATGAACTCCCCTATCTTTCTTTATAAAAACCCACCTAATATCATCTTACTCTTAAAAAAAATTACTTTTATAATGCACATGATTTAACCTCCTATCGCTATATTCCTTCCATGTTTAATCCAATCTCTCAAAAAGATTCTCCCTGGATTTTGGAATCACCCTCTCAAGGTAAGTGACCTCCCCCTCTTATTTCCATTCAAACTCTATCTTTTTTTAGCCTTTTGAATATAATTTTTCATGTTTTCATTCGATTAAAAATTTCCATTTACTTTACAATTTCTGTTATTATAAATATATATAACTTATTCACTCTGGTTATATGCTTTACCTAAGTTTTCACTGTGTCGAAATTTAATAAGGGGTATCTAAATTCTATTCAATTGAAGAACCTTCTTTGTATTTAGCCTTTGGAATCTTAATTTTTATGTTACCATGACTTTATAAATATTAAACTAATTTTCATATTTTGCACCAATAATTATATATCATTTATCTGATATCATTATATTGTTTACCTAAGCTATTACTACACTGAAATTTAATTATGCATTTCCCTCCCATATTTTCCATTTTAGAACAGTCTTTGTAATTATCCTTTTGAGTCCGAATTGGGTTTGTTGTCATGATTTTCTATATATCCCTCAACAATAAAATGTATTTTCTAAAAATGATTGATTATTTATCCCCACCAATTATTTGATTTAACTATGATGTTGATTTACTGAAATTTATTATTGCATCCTCTCTTTGTCATCTTTTTCAAGAACCTTATTTTTGTAATGCATTTTTCCCAATACCAAATTATGTTAAATTATTTCAAATATCAATCTTACTACCCATTTAATATCAAAATGATGATAAACACCTCTAAATTTCCTTATAACATTTTATGAATCCTTATGTATAGTCGTTATGCTACTGAAATGTCACTATGGTTTTGTATTCCAAATGATATTGTCAAGAATGTTCACTTTCATTTCCACTCATGATTATTCACTTATATGTAACTATCCTTAATTTATAGGGTACTTAATGGTTTTTAAACCACACTCCTAAATCCTATTTTTATATTTGAATAAATACATCCTTACGTTGTATGATCAATGTGGCACACATGAGCATGTACATGATATGGAAGTGATGGGTGCACCCAAAATTATAAAGTACTATAATTCATTGGTTTATTTTTTTTGTCTCATATGATATCATGCATCGGATTATAAAGTGAGCATAATCCATTATGTAAAATGTTCCACCATGTTATGATTTCATTGTTGTTACCCTTAACCTATTTTTTTATGTCAGGTTTAATGTTGTTTCTACATTACCACATTTCTTTCATGTTATCATGTTATATAATCCCTTATTGTTATTATTTTCAATTTTTACCCCTTTTATGTCCCATTAAAATGACTATTTTCTAACATATAATACTTTCTTCAGTTTGCAATTTTTTTATTCCCTTATTGGGATTTATAGATTGTAACACCCCGATATTTTATGAAAAATATTATTTTTAATATCATTAATGTCTTGTGTTATACGCTATACCAAAAGGAGCTTTCACAACACACATCTCTGACCAGTCTTGAATTACACGCAATCGCGACCTTCCACGATAGCGTGTGTTGTACGCAACACTAAGTTTCGCTAAACAACGACATGCTATTAAGATATTATTAAAACTAGCCATTATGAATAGTAATAACTACTTTTTGAAATTTTTGAAATTTTATTTTTCAAAATGGACTTCATTTATGGATTCGGAGTATCGAATTTAGTCTAAGGTGAAATTTTGGTACTTTTTGGATAACTTTCATATTCTAATGAATAGTGAAAATTACTAAATTTTAATTAAAAACAATTTTTTTAATCGAAATAATTAATAGTGATAAATTATTAATTTTAGTGGTTTTAAATTATATTTAGAATATATTTTTACAATTTAATACAATTTTGGTCATTGGATGTAATTTCACATTTAAACCAGTTATAAACAAGTGTCAATCTTTTGATAGTTATTATTTCTTAAAAACACGCTATTTGTTGTGACAGTAGAAATTAATTATAAAATTAATTAATGCAACTTATATGTTGGGAATTATGTAAAATATAAATCATTTTTTTATTCGGAATATCAATTATAGCTTAGGGTGAAATTTTGGCATTTTTTTGAAAAACATAAATTTTTGATGAATAGTGAAACCACTAAGTGGTAGGTTAAAAACAAAATTTTGCATAAAACATAATTTTACCACTTTTGTGAATGGAATTTTGAAAATCCGACAGACACGTTTGATATCAGTAAGTGAAATTTTGTTCAATGAGATAAAAATAATTTTTTGGTGAATAGTAACTTTTTACTTTTTTTACCACGGTTAATAGTAAATAGGGTAACTAAGGGTAAATATGATATTACTATTACCCTAACACATGTCCTAATTCTATTGGATAAGTTTAAATAGACCAAAAACAACCTTATAAATATAATATGTCCATTTAGGTCCACATGGATTACATTATGACATTTAATATTATTTTATTTAATGAATAGTTAAAATAGTTAAAAACAAAGTTTAATAAGTAAAACATTTTTAATATGGGGTTATACATAAGATAAATTCGACTATAAATAATCATTAGAAATTTAAAAAGATTTCCTATATAAAGGTATTTTATTTGTAATTTTTAGACATTAAATAATTTAATTTATTTATGACACAATGATGATGAAGTAATTATCTTATTAATGAAATATTGACATAATTGATGTTTTAAACACCAAAATAAATTTAATTTGATACTTTTTATGAATTAAAATAATTTTCTAGGTTACTATGATATATTAGTGTTGATTTAATCAACTTGGTTCGAACATATAATTCTGTTATGACTTTCACAAAAATCATATATCAAATAGTGTCAAAATTGACACAAAATAGTTTTTAAATCAAATATTATATTATTAATTGTTATTTTATTCCTAAAAATCAAAGGTTCTGCCAAATGACTTAGATAAAGATATATATATTTATAATAAACAATTTGGGGTTCGTTTGGCATGTTATAGTAAGTGTATTATCCATATAGTGTAAGAAAACAAAAAGACACGTTATAAGTTAAATTATTTAACTTAGAGTTAAATCTAATTGATAAGGTTAAAATAATAACCTAAACTTTCCTAAATCCTATTGGTTGATATGATTTCGACCCATACCCACTTTAGCTTCTAAATAAGACCCTTTGGAACCATTATAAACCGATTTTGACTTTAATATAAAATCATATTTTGAGATATTCCTAAGGTCCCCTCTCCTCCCTTATAAAAGGACACCTCCTCCCCCTCCTCCTCACACCAATTTGAGCACTCAAGCTCGGCCAAACCCTGCCAAAATCCCTCCCCTACTTCACTAGAATAATCCTAGAGGTCCTGGTCTTCTTCAAAGAGAAATATTAATTCCCTAAGTGGAGGATTTAAAGAGGCGTTTCAAAGAAGAGCAGGTTCGGACAGTTACAAAGCAAGTCAGACCTAAGGTAAGGGATAATTGTGCAAATCTCATTTTTATCCGAGATTGCTTATTCGTAAGTATTTAATGGGGTTATTTCTATCATCCATGTACATGTTTTATAAATGTGTATTCATGTATGTTTAAAGTCCTTTTTACCCATTTTGACTTTTACCCCCATGGTATGGAAGGAATCTTTCTTTTATTTACCCTAAAAGGTTCTTTTTGAATTTTCCGACAAAAGTATGAGAAGAATGTTTTTTTTAACTTATACAGCATGAAAGGATTTTTAAAACATTATTTCCAAGAAGCACCCTTTACAAGTTTTCAAGTTTATTATTAATCAACTTCTTTTAGTTTAAAATTGTATGACATGTTAAGAAAGGAAAAGTGTTTTTGAAGTAGAAAGGATATTTTCCTCAAGAATGAAGTTCAAGTGTTTTATCAAAATTATTTTCCATCTAAGATAATAGAGGGTTCTGTTTATATCCCTATTATTACATGGATTTAATTATGTTGTGATAGAAATATTTTTTATGAATTCCTTTATCTTATATGAATTGTTTTATGATGTCACGATGTTTAAGATTCTCATTTTTATTACATGGGTTATGAAATGATGTATGTTTTAATATTTTGTGGCACACATAAGAATGGAATCATTATTAGATGGGTGGGACCTATATCTCCCTCCAATTCATTGGGTAAAGATTTCATATCTCATGAGATAGACATGGCTGGAATGGTAGGTTATACCGGTTCAGTGAAACAGGACTGAAACGAGGGTGACTCGATTCAGAAAGGGAGTTTGTCGACTAAGATAGTCTTGGAAATGAGTCATGACTAACAAGAAATTATTCTATATGATTATGTGTGTATGCCACAAAGTTTCATGTTTTAAGTTTTGTTTATTGGGATTTCATTTCACTACTATGATTTATCCCATGTTATATTTTTTGCATGTTAAGATTTCCAAAAGTTATGCTATTATGAATATGATGTGATTAATTTTTCTTTTGTCTACCCTTACTGAGCATTTTAGCTCACCCTTTTATGTTTTCTTTTCCGCAAGATATAAAGAAAAGTTTTAGGTAAAAAAAGGGAACATCTTTATGGGAGATACTGAAGATCATTCACCACGATTAGAAGATTACGTTCCGAGTTTCCAAAGACACTAAAATATTATGATCCTTGTGTGTGTGTTTTTGTTATGTACTATGTATTCCGGAAAAGTAATGTAATTTTCATGTACGATAAGCTTCGGGTCTCTACAGTTTGTATAATAGGAAAGGTTTAGTCAACCATTGGAAACTAGGATGCGAAAACGTTAGTGAGATCCCTAGAGATATTTCTAAGGTATGTCAAGGGATGTCCCTAAGGTTAAGTATACATATAGGTTATAGTACTAGAATTACACTAACAATCATAGAATAAATCCTAAGATGTTAGATATTGAAGGAAATCCCCATTTATTATGTTGTTTTCCCCTAGCATGATTTTTGCCTCTCACACTATTCTTTTTCGGTTTTAGAAAATGGCTGGAAACAAGATGATTCACGATAATGGAGAATATGATGGACAATGTAATGTTATTCTTCAGAATGAAATGGGATTTGTAAGTCCAAACATCATTATTATGCCGAGTCAGCAATCTCATAATATGATCAATAATGTAAAAGTTGGTAAGTTTCCTGACTCGGCTAATAAGAGAAAGATGGAGTTTCATGAGGATCATAGAGGAAAGAAAGTTCAATTTCCCCTATGTAAATCATGTGGGAAGAGGAATCAAGGAGAATGTTTCAAAGGATATGGAAGATGATTTGGGTGTGGAAAATAATGATACAAAGCAAGTAAGTGCAAAGGAAAAAGTTCAGTTAACACCATGGATGAGGATAATGGTATTGATACGACATCAACAATGGTTAAATGTTTTAAATGTGGAATGTATGGGCATTATGCAAACCAATGCCCTAAGGGAAAGTCTCATGTAGAGAATCAGTATGGTCGTATGGGAAGTATTTATGTTGATGATGATGAAGAGACTACAAATGATATTTGAGATGAAAGAATTGTTGAAGCTCGGTCAATGGTTTAAGAATGTAGTGGAATGATTACATGTTTATCATGTGTAATGTTGTATAAGAAATCTCATGGTACTATGGAATAAAGAGACATCTAAGGATTATTACACTGTTGTCTTTCCTTGAGTTATGAAAGTGTATGATTAATGGTACCACTATCCATGAAAGGTTATTCAGATATTTTTAGAATTTAGATGATATGCGCATAATGAAGGGATAAGGATAAAAGTAAATGATTAACAGTTTTCATGAGCTCATGATTGATATAAGGACTAAGTGATATCATTGTTTGAGTATATAGAATTTTGAGGATTTTGGTATGTGGAAAGTGTTAACTTTTGACAGCATTCATGTTTTCACTAAGGTTTAATTGGTATTCATTTTTCAAGAGAATACATGATTAAGGTATTCACATGATTGGAATGTGACCAAAAAGACATATCTTATGATATATGGGGATCAACGATGGTATTAAATCTCTGGTAATTGTTTTCACTATATTATGAGAGTGGACTGCAGTATTATGGATAAGCCTAAAGATTGGAATGGATTATGTTGGACATAAGATAGTATTGTTTAAGGATAGAAGTTTTTCGATATTATCGATGGGATGTAATAGTAATATAGTTTTAGAAAAAGGACAACATGCAGGACGGGCGACATCCCATCGCGTCGGACAAGGCCGTGGGAATCGAACCCACAACCGAAGTGCGACTGGCCTTTATCGCCTACCACTGGCCTACAGGAAGTCCCTGTTTAGTAGAAACTAGTTTGATTTTATTAAGCTGTATGATATATAAAGTATAAGTCCATTTTAGGAACCATATATGATTAATCTCACTATAGAATGACTTATGTATATTTAATAACTTTTGATAACCTTTTGTTTGAGACAGATGGAATGACCCGTTATTCTATCACATGATCTGCTAACACTTCACGAATAACACATTCAACTTCATTTATTTAAGAGATGAAGTGGAAATTGTTCAAGACACAAACAACAGTGAGATTGTACCAAAATAAAGTAAGTATTTATTCTAATTCAAATTCTTTAACTTTAGGGAAATGATCTTGAAAACCAAAAATGATGTCCTAGTGCTCTTATATCTGATTAATCAGATGGTACCTTAGATCGTCACAAATTTATGGATTTGTGATTGTTGTCTTTTCCATAGCCATGTTCTCTACCACTCTCCATCAGAACATGATGGTTAGATTTTTCTTCCATATCCATATTTTCACCTATGTGGAAACCCAGTGATTAGTTTATTTGGGTAACCGTTACGTTTCATACTTTTGTTTTTAAAGATTGGTTTTGGTATTCCTTTTTTCGATGTGGGTTTATATTAAAGAAACTTTCGAGTAGTAAACCATTTATAACCCTGACGAATTTCGAGGGTGAAATTCATTTTAAGGGGGGTAGAATGTAACACCCCGAGATTTTATGAAAAATATTATTTTTAATTTCATTAATGTCTTGTGTTTTACGCTACACCAAAAGGAGATTTCACAACACACATCTCTGACCTGGCTTGAATTACACGCAATCGCGACCTTCCACAATAGCGTGTGTTGTACGCAACACCACGTTTCGCTAAACAACGATATGCTATTAAGATATTTTTAAAACTAGCCATTATGAATAGTAATAACCACTTTTTGTAATTTTGTAAATTTTATTTTTCAAAATGGACTTCATTTATGGATTCAGAGTATCGAATTTAGTCTAAGGTGAAATTTTGGTACTTTTCGGATAACATTCATATTCTGATTAATAGTGAAATTTACAAAATGTTAATTAAATTTTTTTTAATCGAAATAATTAATAGTGATAAATTATTAATTTGAGTGGTTTTAACGTATATTTAGAATATATTTTTACAATTTAATACAATGTTGGTCATTGGATGTAATTTCACATTTAAACCAGTTATAGACAAGTGTCAATCTTTTGATAGTTATTATCTCTTAAAAACACGCTATTTTTTGTGACATCGGAAATTAATTATAAAATTAATTAATGCAACTTATATGTTGGGAATTTTGTAAAATATAAATAATTTTTTAATTCGGAATATCAATTATAGCTTAGGGTGAAATTTTGGTATTTTTCGGAAAAACTTCAATTTTTGATGAATAGTGAAACCACTAAGTGGTAGGTTAAAAACTGAATTTTGCATAAAAATTAATTTTACCGCTTCTGTGAATGGAATTTCGAAAATCCGACAGACACGGTTGATATCAGTAAGTAAAATTCGGTTCAATGAGATAAAAATAATTTTTTGGTGAATAGTAACTGTTTACTTTTTTTTACCGCGGTTAATAGTAAATAGGGTAACTAAGGGTAAATATGATATTACTATTACCCTAACATATGTACTAATTCTATTAGATAAGTTTAATTCGACCAAAAACAACCTTATGAATATAATATGACCATTTAGGTCCACTTGGATTAGATTATGACATTTAATATTATTTTATTTAATGAATAGTTAAAATAGTTAAAATCAAAGTTTAATAAGTAAATCATTTTTAATATGGGGTTATACATAAGATAAATTCGACTATAAATATTCATTAGAAAGATACAAAGATTTCCTATATAATGGTATTTTATTTGTAATTTTTAGACATTAAATAATTTAATTTATTTATGACACAATGATGATGCAGAAATTATCTTATTAATGAAATATTGACATAATTGATGTTATAAACACAAAAATAAATGTAATTTTAGAGTTTCAAGGAATTCCACTAATTTTCTAAGTTAATATGATATATTATTGTCGATTTAATCAACTTGGTTTGAACATATAATTCTATTATGACTTTCACAAAAATCATATATCAAATAGTGTCAAAATTGACACAAAATAGTTTTTAAATCAAATATTATATTATTAATTGTTATTTTATTCCTAAAAATCTAAGGTTCGGCCAAATGACTTAGATAAGGATATATATATTTATAATAAACAATTTGGGGTTCTTTTGGCATGTTATAGTAAGTTTATTAACCATATAGTGTAAGAAAACAAAAAGACACGGTAAAAGTTAAATTATTTAACTTAGAGTTAAATCTTATTGATAAGGTTAAAATAATAACCTAAACTTATCTAAATCCTATTGGTTGATAGGATTTTGACCCATCCCCACATTTTCTTCGAAATAAGACCCTTTGGAACCATTATAAACCGATTTTGACTTTAATATAAAATAATATTTTGAGATATTCCTAAGGTGCCCCTCTCCTCCCTTATTAAAGGACACCTCCCCCCCTCCTCCTCACACCAATTTGAGCACTCATGCTTGGCAAACCCCTGCCAAAATCCCTTATCCACTTCCCTAGAATAATCCTAGAGGTCCTGGTCTTCTTCAAATACCAATATTAGTTCCCTAAGTGGAGGATTCAAAGAGGCGTTTCAAAGAACAGGAGGTTCGGACACTTACAAAGCAAGTCGGACCTAAGGTAAGGGATAATTGTGAAAATCTCATTTTTATCTGAGATTTCTTATTCGTAAGTATTTAATGGGGTTATTGGTATAATCCATGTACATGTTTTATAAAAGTGTATTTATGTATGTTTAAAGTCCTTTTTACCCATTTTGACTTTGACCCCATGGTATGGAAGGAATCTTTCTTTTATTTACCCTAAAAGGTACTTTTTGACTTTTCTGACAAAAGTACGAGAAGAATGTTTTTTTAACTTATACGACATCAATGTATTTTTAAAAAATTATTTCCAAGAAGCATCCTTTACACGTTTTCAAGTTTATTATTAATCAACTTCTTTTAGTTTAAAATTGTATGACATGTTAAGAAAGGAAAAGTGTTTTTGAAGTAGAAAGGATATTTTCCTCAATAATGAAGTTCAAGTGTTTTATCAAAATTATTTTCCATCTAAGATAATATTGGGTTCTATTTATATCCCTATTATTACAAGGATTTGATTATGTTGTGATTGAAATATTTTTTATGAATTCCTTTATCTTATATGAATTGTTTTATGATGTCACGATGTTTAAGATTCCCCTTTTTATTACATGGGTTATGAAATGATGTATGTTTTATGATTTTGTGGCACACATAATAATGGTATCATTATGAGGTGGGTGGGACCTATATCTCCCTCCAATGCATTGGGTAAACATTTCATATCTCATGAGATAGACATGGCTGGAATGGTAGGTTATACCGGTTTAGTGAAACAGGACTGAAACGAGGGTGACTCGATTCAGAAAGGGACTTTGTCCACTAAGATAGTCTTGGCAATGATTCATGACTAACAAGATATGATTCTCTATGATTATGTGTGTATTCCACAAAGTTTCATGTTTTATGTTATGCTTATTGGGATTTCATTTCACTACTATGATTTGTCCCATGTTATATTTTTTGCAGGTTAAGATTTCCAAAAGTTATGTTCTTATGAATATGATGTGATTGATTTTTCTATTGTTTACCCTTACTGAGCATTTGAGATCACCCTTTTATGTTTTCTTTTCCCCAGGATATAAAGAATGGTTTTAGGTAATAAATGGAAGATCTTTATGGGAGATATTGAAGATCTTTCACAATGATTAGAAGATTACGTTCCGAGTTTCCAAAGACAATAAACTATTATGATCCTTGTGTGTGTGTTTTTGTTATGTACTAAGTATTCCACAAAAATAATGTAATGTCCATGTACGATAAGATTCGGATCTCTACATAGATCACCTCATTCTTATGTATATACCTCAGATATTTTTTTTGTAGTTTTAAGCACGGTGGAAAATTATGAGTGTTTTAATGAAATTTTAAATAATTAATATGTACACTTGACTGTGCTATCATGACGCATCAAATTGATAGTGATTTGAATAATATTTTCCTGTCTAAGAAAGACCCTAGGTCGTCTCTCAATATACATTGATAGGTTTTGAGTATGTATTTTAATAAGAAGAATAAAATAGCGGGTGGTTTTCAAAATAGTTTCAAGAAAGTACCTTAGATTATAGAGTTATAGAGTTAAAAGTCCAAGTAGATTATGAAAAATATGAGACAAATAAGTAATAATTTCAAAGTTAATACAACACTTGAAGAGTTCCTCATTCATATTTATTATTAGGATTTATTCTAATACTTTGGTTTAGGGTTATCGAAGATCATGGATACACACAATCCTATTAAAATGATGTGACTAGAACTAAAACTAGACATAAAAACAGTTTAGTCATGTTCCATCCCATTATCATGATTTATGTTTTGTAATTTATCATTTAAATCTAAAAGGGTTTGTAAATAAAAGGGTTCTTATATTTTCCAATCGGAACAACACAAGACGTACATGTAAAATTTCACACCAATCATTTATTAAATAAAAAGTGATTCAATTCAATGAGTCAAAAAATGTTATGATACATATGAAAGAACAACTCAAACCACATTATACATCAATTCAAAAGATAATTATGTTCTTGATCTCCCTCTACAATTATGTACCTCCCTCATAACAATCACGCATCGCTTAGCACGACATCCGTAGGAGGAGGAATCTCGGGTGGATCTTCTACTTCATTCTTGATCCCCTATGAGGATAGGGGCCTACAAAACAACTATTAAGATTAAGAGATTATTATAGGACTCCAAAGTAGAATATACATTCTTTCATGGAATAAATTTTAAATTGGGAACCCAAGGTTCAATTTTATAAGAAAATGGGATGGAGTTTTGAGCACATAGATTTCATAAAACCACTTATCACATTGGTTTCGACCCCCCGATAGCCTTATCTATCTTTGGAGAAAAAAATATTTATCCCCACCTCTTGTCTGTTTCCACTGAATGTTTGAAACAAATAGGACATAAACTGCCCTATATAGGGAAATATACTTTCACACCACCTTTGACTTCTTGCAGATTAGGTGTGATGGAGAGATTAGGTCGGTTGGGAAACCAGATGGCTGAATGGGTCCAGGGTTTATTTAGATGAAATTTAGCCCAATAAAATTATTATCAGGACACAAAATGTCATCACATTTTGATGAACTATTTAGGAGTAGTGTGCAGATGATTCCACTAGTGTGCATGGATCCTACGTAGTTTGGCCCTTTTTTCCTAGACATCATCATGGGCCCTCAAAATCACCTCCACCATGAATGAAATTGTCAAAAAATTATCATTTCCCTTTTTAACAATTATCAACTCAAAATAAATTATTCAAACTTGAAATGAAATTATTAATTATTTTTATAATTTTCAATAAAAAACTAGTTTAGCATAGTTCTGTAAGGGTGAAAATGAAAAAGTTAATCGTAGTGCGATCACACCCCCACACCTAAACATTTGCACTCTGGGTAAAAGTCATAATTTTCGAAAATTATGCATGTTGATATTTCCAACATCATAATGATTTAACATTCAATAAAAATTTAATTCCTGATATAATTGTTATCAATGAAAAAATCACATTGATGAGTTATTCTCAATGATCATTGAAAACGGCGTCTCAAAAATTGTATCCAAATGGAATTCAATGAGATTAATGATACCAATAAAATAAAATAATTCAAAAGATAATCATGTCACTGATTCTCTTACATGTGTGTGTGAAAACCATTTCCTGCTATTCATTTGACTTTTTATTGAGTAAATATAAGTTATTTTAATAATTGTCTACTTAAAAGATTCTTTCCACCGAACTTTCCCCGTATCATTTAAAATCAAATTTCAAGACCCACTCACTTAAGCATTCCCAAATGTCAAACAATATGCTCCTGACCTAGATATCCCCATATGTTGTGCATTTCATCACACCCCTCATTTATTAAAATTTCAAATTTTTCACTTGGAACAAATCTCACACTCTTCTCCGAACTCATGTTTGATCTCATCGCAATACTAAATATAATAGTTATAAAAAGATAAATGGTCTAGTAAGGGTGGTTGTTTACCATCCAAATATATAAGCCTTTATTTAATTTTCATTGAGGGAGTACAAAAGTCGGATAACTGGTGCACACACATAGTTAAATATGGTATAGTAATGAAATATATCGCATAGGGAACAAATGTAAGGAAAAATGATTTTGTAATGTAGAGAAAAATCAACCTAAATTATATTTATCTTCCATTAAGTAATTTTTTTTTCATATTTCATGGATGGGAGACAAAATATTTGGAGAGAATAAGTAACACAAATTACCTTAAACTATTCACTAATAAGGGAAACATTTTTCTCAATGTATTCAAAATAATGCATCCATCTATATTATTGACAAGGAACTAAATTTCAAAACAAATTCACACCATAGTATTGGATTCTTGCTGAAATGCACATTTCATCAGAAATATTTTATGAATTTTTAAACACATGAAATATGGAAATTCCACATGAATTTTCAATAACATCCATGATTAAACAATCATCATTTCCATGATAAAGTGGTAATAAAAAAGCCATATTCTAGCACAAATGTGAGAGGAGGGAAGGGGGAAAGTAACTATAAAATTCAGTAAGAAAAATTGTTAAAAAGAATAAAGATGATAAAAATTTCTAACTAACCCAGGAATATATCCATCCCCCATAACTAAAGTGTATAGTGTATTCACTGTAAGAAAATAGAATGTGGAAAGGAAGTATAGAACATAGTGAGTATCATTCATAGATTTATTCCTGAAAATGAAGTCCCTCTATCGGGGAATACGAAATGGATTCAGAGATGTGCTTCAGCCACTGCCCATTGACAGTTAAGGTTTGCTTTATTTCATCATTTTAAACCTAGAAAACACCAAATGGAGAGACATTAGTAAAAGTGTATGGTCTAAACTAGTGGTAATGAAGATAACATGGATGCAAATTCAGTATTTCATTGTAGAGGAGGACCTTCTGACCAATGATGAACTTACGATGAAGGATGAGATGCTCACGGGAATCATTGGTATGCTCTTTATAAATATTATCACCCTCATGTGGATCTCTTAATATTTCATCTAACTCCTTAATCTGCATCTTCATTTGAGCATCTGGACTTGAAAGATTAGAATTGAATTTTTTGATGGCCCATTAGGTTTGATTCTCAATCTCAAAAGGGAGCTTACAACTCATTCCAAATAGAAGACAATATGGTTACATGCTAATGGTAGTCCTAAAGGCAGTACGATAAGACCATAATGAATCATTGAGTCTAATACTCGCATTCTTCCTTTTGGGTTGAACCGTTTTTTCAAGAATTTTTTTTCCTCTCAATTTGACACCTCGGTTTGACCATTGGTCTATGGGTAATATGAATAAGACACTCTATAACCGACCTCATATCGATGAAAAAGTGGTTACATTTTTCGGATGTAGAAATGATAACTTGGGTTACTGATGATGAACCTAGGTAAGCCAAACCTACAAAACAATTGGGATCAAATAAATTCTACAACTACCTTAGAATCATCAGTTCTTGTATCTCGTGCCTCTACCCATTTGGAAACATAATCCATGTCCTAAAGAATGTACATGTTACCAAATGAATTTTGGAATGGTCTCATAATGTCAATACCCCAAACATCAGAAATGTCCTTGAAGAGAAAGGGTTTTTGTGGCATCTCATTTATTTTAGAGACATTACCCATTCCTTGATAGTGAGGACAACATTTACAGAAGTCATGGAATATTGATAAAATTTTGTCTAAAAGATACAATAATTAGTGAACTTGTGAGAAGTTTGTTGGGAAACAAAGTGGCCCCGACAAGAAAGAGTGTGGTAGAACCTATGAACGAACTGAAACTCGCTATTAGGAAAACAATGCCTGAGGACTTGATCACTAATAGTGAGGAAAATCTAGGGGTCATCCAAAATCTACCAATGGGACTCATGTTTTAGATGGTCAGCCTAGTTGTTTTAAATCAGTAGGAATGAGAGATGCTACTAAATAATATACAATTTCATTATACCAAGGAATGACATCTTGAATTCGGTACAACTACTCATAAGGAAAAATTTACTTTATATGAATACATGGAGATGATTCAATGTCTGAGGACGGTTGCATCCTACTAATATGATCATCTACCGCATTCTATGCTCAATTTTTCTTCTTTAAATTATAGATTGAATTCATGAATGAGAAGCATCTATTGAATGAGGCATAGTTTGGCTTCCAGTTTCTTAAGTAGATATCAGAGGGCTCTATGGTTACAGAATAATATGAATTTTCACCCTAAAATATATGACTTAAATTAATCTAAGGAGATAAATATGACAAATAATTATCTTTCAGTTGTGGTGTAGTTTTCTTGGTTATGGTCCAAAGTACGTCAGGCATCTCCAATGACATGTAGATCTTGATCGACCGTTTGTGACAAGACTAACCCAACTACAAAGTTGGAGGCATCACTCATGATCTAAAATGGTAAATCCCACCGAGGTTGTTGGATTACCAGGGGTTACTTGAGAAACCATTTTAAATTATTAAAAGCTTCCTCACATTCATTATAAAAAACAATTCTTTTTCTTTTTGGAGTAACCGGGAGAGTGGGAGTGAAATCTTACTAAAGTCACGAATCAAACGATGGACAAATCCAGCATATCATATGAAATATAGAACATTCTGTGCATTTTTTGGGAATGGTAAGGAATAAATGAAATCCAATTTTGATTAAACTACTTGGAT
Organism: Viscum album; assembly: GCA_963277665.1. Classification (NCBI taxonomy): domain Eukaryota; kingdom Viridiplantae; phylum Streptophyta; class Magnoliopsida; order Santalales; family Viscaceae; genus Viscum; species Viscum album. The sequence continues at coordinate 48,570,517 of OY728162.1, forward strand.
ACCATCCCCAGAATTGACATGCCCAAAAACTATATCTTACCGCACCATTAAAAGGAATTTCTCAAAATTTAATACAATATTCTTATCCATACAGTGACTTATGACTAAAAAATACTACTAAAACATTCATCAATAGAGGATCCATAAATAATTAAATCATCAATGAAAACATCTATTCAATTCACCAAGTAATTAGGAAAATTACAAACCATAGATCACTGTAAAGTACACAGAGCATTGCACAGACCATACGGTATCCTCTTATATGAAAATTTTCCAAAAGGGAAAGTGTAGGTTGACTTTTCCTGATCCTCAAAAGAAATATGGATCTGAAAGTATATATAATACCCATCAAGGAAATTGTAGTGGTACATACCATCTAGCCTCTATAGAATTTGTACAATGGATAGAAAAGGGAAATGGTTCTTCCTAGTGTGTTGTCTTAGTCGGTAACAGTTTGTGCAGACAAGCCAACTATTCGGCACATGAGTTGGAACCAATTCATTTTTTTTATTTTATAATACTTTAAGGCCAATTTTCATCGGAACTACTTGAACGGGACTGACCCATTGGTTGTCAGAGATGTGTGAAATGATTCCAAAATCAAATAATTTAACTACCTCCTTCATCACAACTTCTAGGAGGTTTGGGTTCATTCGATGTTGTGCATGCCACAATGGTTTACCCTCACTATTTAATAAACTATGATGAGTAAAAATTTATGGTCTAATACCATGAATTCCAGTAAGTGTCCATCCCATTTCTGTTTATACTCCCTCAGAAGATCAAGCAGCCAAAATTCATTCTCAAGAGGGAGTGAACTAGAAACGATAATAGGCAGCTTGTTTCCATTATCAAAATATGAAAAATTTAAATCCTGAGGTAGTTGTTTAAATTACAATTATGGGGGATTTTGTATTGATGGTAGTGTGTGTGAAAGTGAGAGGTCACTGATCTCATCTTACTTCTCAATGATATCATCTTGAGACGATGAATGAGATTTTACAAACTTATCATTATCATCTATGGTCATTGGATCCATAGTGTTTAAGAAATCATCAATCAGTGAACATGCATGAAACTTTTCTATAAAACTATAACATTCAATGCATGAATCATATCCTAGAATTTATTTCAATGAATAAAACTCAGAAAGGGGAGCGAGGGAAATCAATGAAGTTTTTTCAAGGTAAGGGAGTACATCTATAGAATTAATAGATATAAAGAAATGTTCTTCTGAGGTGTTCATAATGGTATCAATGATATTGAAGTGGAAAATGTCACCACTAAACTCCATCGATAATGTACCATTATAGACATTAAATATGGTTTTGGTGGGTTTAAGAATGGTATCCCTAATATAATCATGGCATGTCCATTCATCCTATCATCCTCTATTTAATTCACACAAAAGTCAGCAGGAAAAATTAAAATTTAACCCTCACAAGAACATCCTATAACACACCAGAGGGGTGCGCAGTACTCTGGTTAGCTAGTTGAACAATAATTCCAGTGGGATTCTGTTCCCCGACCTGCAATGTTGAGTAAATGGTGTAAAGAATCTCATTTATAGAAGAATCTAAATCATGTATAGCATTAAAAAAGAATAGAACCCTATGGTCCATGGAATTAAGAATGATTAAGGATGATTTCACTTAGTGGGATGTGATGGATCTATCAATTCTGAGACATTCCTCCCCGAAATCACCTTCTCATCACCTCGAAGTTTCTTTCGCTGTGTACACATATCCTTTATAATATTATAATATTCTGGAATTGGATTCATAGAATCAATCAAGGTAATGTTTACCTTCACTTTTTTGAATGTATCCAAAATATCCTTATCATGTTCAGTTTCATTTTGATTTCTAGGTTGGGTTCCCTTTGTAGAAATAGAAGTGGTATTATTGGGATATGTGACTCATTAATAAACACACTCTTTCATTTGGAGGGGATTATCTCAGGAAAAGGTTCCACCTCATTTGGAGTATTTCAAGTAGTTTTTATGGGGGTTTATTTAAGAGGGGATGACTCTAGTGGAGGGGTCATTTGTCTTTTTAGTTTTGTTCCACTTTTAAGGGAGATGGAACTTACATTTACTTAATATCTATGGTTTAATACAGGTTGAGGAGATAGTTTACCAGACCCATGGCTCTGGATTTTCCCCCATTGAGTTGGAAAGTTGGAATAATTGGATTTTTATGTATTTTATGGAAGCTTGGGTTGTTTGTTGGAATTTGAAATTTTTGGAAGCCATTTCATTCATCAATTTATCTAATCTAGGCATGGGTTTTGGAGGGTTCCTTTTTGAAATTCATTCATTGTTGTTGAGGATTTCTTGGTGGTGGTGGTTGATTACTCTGCCCCAGTTGGTTCCATGGTTGTTGAGTTTGCTTTGAATACCCCCATACATATAGGATTTTTTGTCTTTCCTCCTAGGATTGTATGAATTGTATGGTTCTTGCCTAAAGGGTTGGCTATAGGGGAGGCCTGGACGGATTGTCTCACAACATTCAGAAGTTTCTCTTAGTTGGGGAGATTTATTAAAGTAGTGGTGTTAGAAGAAAATGTACCACAATTTATTTGAAGAGGATATTAGGACTTCCCTGGGGAAAGGGAATATTTTCTACGAAGGGTTCTTACCTCTTCGAACATCATGTCCAACTTTATCTTGAATTTTGCACTTTTCACCTCATGGAAACCTTGAATGGGTACATTGGACCATGAACCCAATTGTTGAGTGTTCTATTCCATGTTCTCAAATAAGTTATATGCAGCGATTGGGGTTTTATCACCTATCAAACCACCTAAAACAACATTAATCATATTTCGGTCAATAGCTATTAATCCTTCACAAAAATACTGAATTAAAAGATGATCAATTATTTGGTGGTGTGAAAAGCATGAACATAATCATTTTAAGAATTCCCAAAATCCATGAAATATTTCCCCTTGATATTTCCTTATAACATATATTTCCTTCATTATAGTAGTAGTTCATGAGGTTGGGGAATATTTTTTAAATAAGGCATTTCATGTTCTCCCAGCCTCTAATTGGTGAATTTGAAAAGTAAATACAATCTTTTGCAGTGTATTCCAATGAAAATGTTAATGCTCTGAGATTTTCTTGTTCTTCATTGATATTTTCTTGTTTTAATATAGAAAAAATGGTATGAAATTATTTAAGATTGTTTTTTGGATCTTCTCCATAAAGTCCATGGAATCTTAGCAATAAACAAAATAAACTAGATTTAAGTTCAAAATTGGGTGTCTCGCCTTGCATTTGAATGTATGTTTGTTGGATATAAACATCTGGTGAGGTTAATTATTTTAATGTTCTATTTGATTCATCCATTTTAAACACGTTAAATTCAGGTTCTAATTTGGTTCTAGAAGAATATGGGTTTCGAAAAGTCTCAAGTTTTTGTGTGTCCACCTTCAAAGGGTTGTCTTCTGCATCTCGGGGTCGCTGACGTTATATCCTCTCTGCTTCAGGTTCAAAAGGTGGTAGGTATCCCGGATTAGAATGCATCATGAACAAAACCTGTAGAAGAAATAAATTAGAACAAAAATTTATATTAAACATTTTAAGACAAAACAAATAAATATTCACAAAAATTACAAAAATCTTATAAAAAACACGCACTAAAACCAAAGAGCTCCTTGGAAATAGTACCAAAATTTGATCATGATATCATGACACATGAAATTGATAGTGATTTAAAGAAAATTTTTATTCTAGGGTAGACCCTAGGTCATCTCTCAAGGAGAATTGATAGGTTCTGATTGTGTATTTTAATATAAATAACAAAAGAGGGGGTGGTTTTGAAAACATTTTCAAAAAAGTTCCTTAAATTAACGAGTTATAATCTTTAAAGACAATGTGGATTATGAAAAATATTAGATAAATAAGTTATCATTTCTTAGTTACTAAAAAACGTGAATAGTTCCTCATTCATAAATGATTATTAGGTATTAGTGTAATCCTACTGTTGAGGGTTAACCGAGATCGAGGGTACACAAAAGACACTTAAAATGATGCGATTAGAACTAAACCATGACATAACAATCATGTAGTAAAGTTACACCACCTTAGCATGATTTATGGTTTGTAATGTTACATTGAAATCTCAAATGGTTGGGAAAGTAAAGGGTTCTTATGTTGTCTAATCAGAACAACAATAGACGCACACTTAAAATCGCACACCAAAAGGTTATGAAATAATTTTTTTTTTCAATTCAATGCATCAAAACAAGTTAAGATACATATCAAAGAACAATTAAAACCACAATATACACCAATACAATAGATAATTAGGAGTTTTCACTCCCACTTCATGTGTGTAGCTCCCTTGCAATGATCACCCACTACTTAGCTCATCATCGGGTGGAGGAGAAAGATCGGGTGGAATTCCTTCTTCATTATTAATACCCCATATGAGGATAGGGGCCTCCATAACATATAGGATGAATGTGATACTCCTATAAGTCTTAAAAATGTTAGAACTTTTTTTCTTGGGAAAACATATATATGGGGAGCCCAAGGTGTGATTATATAGGAATATGGGATGGTGGTTTTAAGAAAGCAAATTTCTTAGAACCACTTGTCACATGGGTTTCAATCTACAAATATCCTTATCTCGCTTTGGAGAAAATAAAAAAAGGTTTATAACCACCTCTTGGATGACTATATCGATTTTTTTGGCAGAATGCGGACAACTAGAGCCTGAGATATGGATAGATCACAGCACACCACTTTTGAATTTGTGCAGATTTAGTGTGATGAAATAAAATTGGTCGTTTGGGCACCCAGATCACCGAATGCATCTAGGGTTTCTTCAGATTAAATGTAGCCCAATAAATTTTGGACCAGACCAAAAACTTTCAGACCATTTAGACGCACGGTTCGGTATAACTGTTTGTATGAGTCCACTGGTGTGCATGGATCATGCACAGTTTGGCCCATTTTTCTTTGACATCATCGTGGGCCCTCCAAATCACCTCCACCTTCAATGATATTATCAAAACATGTATCATTTAAATTTTTAACAGTTTTCAGCACAAAATAAATGATTTAAATTTTAAAATTACTTCATTATTATTATTTTTTAGCACAGTGATGTAAGGGTGAAAATGAAATAGTGAAATGTATTGTTTTACTCTTATTCAATATATAATTATTTAATGTGTGATAATGAAAAGGGTTATCATAGTTCGTATTAGATTAATTTTTAGTTATTTTGGGATTTGGATGACGAAACTCTAATAAAATATTATTTGATAATACAAAACATAAAAAAGAATCCTAATTTTTTGTAAAGTATAGAGTCTGTGGTTCCCAATTTAATACAACCCTGACTGGATACTGCAAGTTAAAGAAGGTATAGAATAATGGTTCCTATGGGTAATAATCCCGAAATGCGTACATTGAGATAGACTTGATCATCTCCGGGTTCATGACAATGGGACTTGCTGAATAGCTTGTTTGAAACTCCCAGTAGATATTCCTTGGTAAATTCACAGGTTAATTATCTACCATTATTAAGTTAAAGAAATTCCCATAAGTGTTTATGTCAGTAAATAGATCAAGGAAAACTTATATTGAAACTTGTAAATTCATAAGTTAAAGAATAAATGTCATTTATAAATTAGCCCTTTAATGTTATTGGATCCATTTTTCATTGATTAATAGTTTACAAGTACTCATCAATATTTTTTACATTATTGTACAGAATGGATGAAAATGGGATGAACCGAGTTGACAACCAATGTGAAATAAAATTTGATGACTTCCCAATGAGATGTCTAACATGATTGGAGATCAAGTTGGACATCTTGTAATTATTCCAAACTGGATTTTAAAAATCATCGTAAAAAACTGGAGCGTAGTTAGATGCCCAAAGAATCCATTAAATAGGAGTAACACATCATAATGATTTTCGTATGATACAGGTGATACCATAAAGAAGATCCAATTTAATTTGTACAAAAAATTTGGAAATTGGCATAGAGAAAAATTTCACAAAGGAACTGGGAGATGTTTTATGTTCAGGGAAATAGGGAAGAAAGTATAAAATTTACATGGGAAAATTAATAACATTATATATGGGATTAACTTCAATATAAGTTACCATACAAAATTTTATGTCATAAATGTCTAGAAGTTGGGTATTATCCAATCCAATTCCCTATTCCAATGGATAAAAGGACTGATGAGCATCAACAATCTTCAGGACTAAGGGAACAAGGGAAGTACTATGCTTAGATGGATTTTGATGACTGAAGTACATGTAAAATTTTCATTAGAGTAGTGTATGTCATGCTTTTTTTTCAATTCATACCCTATTTTGATATTTTTTATTTTTTATAAGAACATCAAGTAACCATAAAAATTTATTTGATATCACTGGGAAAAAATTCTATGATTATTATATCATTTTTTGATGTTTTTGGGAATTTAATTATCAAAAAACATATCAGTATCCCATTCGTGGAATTTTATGTTATATTATTTGTGGATTGATATTCATTTTATAAATCTGATACCAATTATAGAAATAATGAATCAATCCTCCATACAATGAATGACTGTTCAATTCTATACAAGGTAAACAAGGACAATGGATATTATATTGTATCATCAATTTAATCATGGATATTATATAACTATTATAACATTTATCTAGATCAAATTATTGATACTAAGGAAAATATCTACCTTGCAAACATTTCCATTGTGATGGAATATACTGATTGTTTTCCTAATGAATTTCATTTTCCCCCGCATAAAAAATTCCCTAAGTTCACAATTAAACTTATACCTAGACCAAGAAACATTAATTGGTAAAGTTATCATAAGAAATTGGGATATCAGTGAACCCTTCAATGATATAATCAATTAAAAGGTGTTTAAGGGCATCATTTTTGAAGAATATATGTAGTTTCCTGGTACTGGATAGGTATTATTGATAACTTGTAAAAATTTTATCATGATAATAAAACCTTTTAACCAATATAATTTGTATAGGAGTCATGTTTATATTTAATAATTAATGTGAAGATAGATTATGATAGTTTAAATGAGCCTTTTCACTACATATGTACCTATGCTACCCACATGTGCGGGTATTTTGGTGGTATACAACTGTGGTTCTAATAATATATTGGTTGGTTTAATAATATAGTCCAAAAATCTGATTGAATATATCTTAAGGAAATATAATATTCATTAACTAAAATACAAAACACATAATCTGGAACTAGTTGCAGTAATCAACATATTGAAAATATGATGACATTTTCTCTTTAGGGAGAAGTGTGAAGTATGTTTTATCATAAGTGCCTCAATTCTATGATCACACTAAAATAGATTAATATGTTACAGTAAGGATGGTTAGATACAATTAAGGATGGTGACTTCTCAATCAACTACCATCTTGGGAAAGACAATAACATGAAAAATTCTCTGAGTAGAATGTATTTGGAAATTTTATCACAGATGAAAATTGAGAAGGATAAAATATTCATGTAATTGAAAAATATGTACATTGGAATCAGAAAGAAAGAACATCATAAATCATTTCACAAATTATTTATCAACCTTACAATCTATAGATGATAACGGATGGCTAAAGATCCTATGAGGAAATTATGATTATGATTGAAGATATAAGAAAAAGGAAAATACTTAGAGATCAAAATTAGTGAATAAGGAGTTATAAGATTTGTGTCACGACTATGTGTACTAATAATTTTGAGCTTAATGATTGGGTTTTTTATGATGTACATAGATTTAAAATCTACATCTATCCAGTTAGAAAAAATATGTATAAAGATCTATGAGAGAACTATTGGTGGGACAATATAAATAAGGATATCTTGTAATATAAATAATGGTGTCTTTTATGTCAGTATGTGGAATATGAAAGGAAAAAATTCAATGGGATGATACAACCATTACCCCGACATATATAAAATGGGAACAAATATGGACTTTGTCCCTTTTCATTAAGGTCCATCACCATGAAATAATAACATATAGGTTGTGGTAGATTGTATTTCTAAGACTTCTCACTTCATTGAAATTTGATAGTATTTCTCACTCGATGAACATGAAAGGATAAAGATTACAGATGTGGTGAGGTTTCATGGAAGAACACTTTATAATGAATCTAATCAACAACAAATATCTACCTACATGTTCTATAAGAGTCTCTGACATGCTCTATATAGTATATTGAACTTCACTATAACTTATCCTTCTAAAAATTGTGGGACAATCTAAGGGTGCTATCCAGAAACTCAAGGATATGTTGAGATAATTATCATTGGAAATAAACAAAGGATGGATTATAAAATATTATTTTTCACTAAATAATCCAAATGAATCGCTATGAAACCCTTTATGGTAAGAGATGAAGAAAAAATACATGATGAGATGATGTTGGGGATCAAAAACTGTTGGGTCTTTAAGTGGTTGATGAAATGGTCAAGACCATCCTGCTACACATCAGGGATACATAGAGTTGAAGGAATATCTAGTTGTACAATCATCGAGGAGACCATGAGTATAAGGTTGAATATAAGATATTAAAATGAACATATTTGTGTAAGATAGTCCATATATTTATAATAATGGAAAACATAGTACAAGATACATTAACACCTATGATATCCTTGATTTCATTAGAGCCCCCATCAACTAGAACTCTCACCTAACCTATCCCAAGTCCATGATATGTTCCATATTTCCATATTGTGGAAGTACATCCAGATCTCTAACATTTATTTAATTCATAGGTGGTACCATTGGATAATGATCATTCATATGTATGGTGTCTGGTGATGATTTAAGATCATATCGACAAATCTCAATGAATGAAGACAATTCACTTTGTCAATGTGACATTGTAAAAGGTATGTTTTATGAGACAACAAGGGAAATGGAAGAGGTAATGAAATATAATTACCAGCATCCATTAGAGTATATGAAATGAAATTATCTAGGTTGAAATTTATGAAGGTGGAAGATTGTAACGACCCAAAATTATAAAATATAATTCCCTTTGTGATTGAATTAAATTCCCTTTATGGTTATAGGAAAAATATGCACTTATTTGTTTTTATTTTATCCTATATGTTTTAAAATACCATTAATAGTCATAATCGTTAGTATAATTTTATTTTAGTAGTGATTATATCAATAATATAAAAATAATCATATGATAAATTTAACTAACATAGACAAAAGATGAAATGACATCAACTAGAAGGATTGAACCCTATGAATCCCATTTTTTAAATCTTGTTATGGAGATCTCATTATTTTTATTTCCCATGACCAATCCCATTCCTAGATCTAGCAACTAAATCATGAGAGAACCCGCTTATGGGAGAAGATAATGCTCATCGATATCCTGACCCAATCTAGCTATGTTGAACCACAATATGAAGATCACACAATTGTGAACCTTACCCTTAGAGAGTTTTCTACTGTAATTATGGTATATGTAAAAAGACCCTAATAATATGAATTTTTATATTGTATAGTTTATGTAATATATATATATATATATATATATATCTTATTATCATTAGTTTGTAAACTATTTTTATCTTGATATGATAAAAAACTGTATTTTTCTTTAATACACCATTTCAATTAAAATATTTTTTTCTCATAAATTCTTCAATTTTGAAAGTAAATATTTTAATAATATATTAAAAATAAATAATATTTATTAAATATAAATTATAATATGGTTTTTTATGAAGTCAAATGTAATTTTTATAAAGGATTGAAAACCGTTATTATAAAAAACACATCATCTTTTTAATAAATTTCAATTAATGTTTTAAAATTGATAATTCACAAATTTGAAAAATTATTTTTATGAAAAAAATATTTTTTTATTCATATTTTTAAAATTATCTAATAGTTAATTTTTCATAAATTTCAGATTGAGACGTATTTTCAGGTAAAATATAACTAAAATATAAATATATGGTGTGTATTATGATATCATAATGAGAGATGAAATACATGATATAAATTATATAACTAAAAATATATTTTTTCCCCATTATAATAATGTGGTTTTGAGGTTATATTATCAATTTAATAAATTCTTTATTAATCCCCCTAAAAAAATATTATATTATAAAGTTTTAAAATCAATTATTCATAAACATGACTCACATCCATATCAGAAAGTGTAATATTTTATTTATTTCCCCCATAGGAACTATAAACTAATTATATACACTCCTATTTGTTATAAAAAATTATAAATTCTTTATTATAATTTTTTTATATTGATTCCAAATCCTATGTGTGAAAAAAACTCCCCATATTTTACTATATAAACCCACGCAATATCCCCTTCCTATTCGCTCAAAAACCATGTAGAACATCCTTAAAATACCATAAGATATATAGAGTCCTCCCAATGTGCCCAAAGGTCTTAATAATATCCTCCTAATATTTTTAAATAACCCACTCATGGTAAGTGATGTCTCTCTTTTCTTTTTCATTCATGTTCCTTCTTTGTATATAGACTTTTGAATCACACTTTTTTATGTTTTCATTTCATTATATATGTCCCGTTACTATCAAAATTATTTTCTTATAATGTTATATCACTTATTATATTTCATTATAACCTTTATCTAAGTCCTTAATATGCCGAAATTTTTTAAGGGACATCTCTCTCTTCTTTTCAATTCCAGATCCTTATTTATATTTTTCCTTTTGAATCTTAGATGGTTAGATTTTCATAAATTTATAATGATATCAGTAGTTTACATTTGGTTGCCTAATAATTAGAGATCATTTATCCCCTCCCATTATATAATTTACCTAATCCATTACTATATATAAATTAGAATGGGATTTCCCATTCTTCTTTTCCATTCAAGAACCTTCATGGTTATTTCATTTTGAATCCCAATTGTTTATGTTGTCATGACATTATAATGATCCATAAACATTCAAAATTAATTTCAAAATATATATATCTTTTATCACATATCATAATATCATTTAACTGGGCTGTTATAATGTCAATATTTTGTAATGGATCCAATCATTCTCCTATTTTTTTCAAGAACTATATTTATGTAATGCATTTTGTTTTCCAATTAATAATGTTGGGATGTAATTTTACATATTTATATGAAATAAATTTACATATAAAAATTATGATAAACCCCTTTTCATTAAACCATTTTATGAATCTTAATATATTGTTATTATGCTGCATAAATTTCACTCTGATTTTTCATGCCAAATGATTTCGTCAGGAATATCCACTGCCATTTACACTCAAGGGTATTCACCGAGATTAACTTATCATTCATTTATTTGGTACATACATGTATATAACCATAAATTATTTATTTTGGGTTAAAAATTCATTAAATACATCCTTATTTTGTATGATATATGTGGCACACTTATGCATTCACATGATATGAATGTTACAGGTGCACCGGGAATTAAATAGTGCCCCAATGCACTGGATAATGTTTTAGTCTCCTTCCATTCCATGTATGGGATTAGGGAGTGAACCTAATTTTTTGGTGTACATTTTCCACAATTTTTTGACGTCTTGTTTATTATCAACAACTTATTTTTATGATTTCATGTTTAATGTTATTACCACATTCCCATGTTTTTTTATGTTATCATGTTATATCATTCCACATTGTTCATATTTATGATTATCACCCATTTTTATGTCCCATTGAAATCACCATTGTCTAACAAATAATATTTTCTTCATGTTATTTAAATTTATTCCCTTACTAGGATTAAAAGATTACCCCTTTCCAATGTTGGTCCCTAGGTTATCCATTGCATTTTTAAGCATGTTGGAAAACTATGAGCATGTAAAGCGAGTTTTCAATAATACTAATGTACCTATATTTTAAGTTGTTATGTAATGTAATTAATTAATAAAATACAGCAGAATTTTTAATATTATGTTTTTTATTATGTGTATTCTTATGTAATAAACTACTATTTAGTTTTTAATAAAGGAAAGGGTTTTTATAATTCTTTAATCAAATATAATCAAATTTTACCAAAGACAATATGATCTTATTTAGGACGTTCAAATAGAGTACTCATTAGATGGTTTGAACAATAGCATCATGCATCTTGTGTTTGGTGGTATAAAATCCAACTATCTTCATCGTATGATTAATACAAATAAACCCATTCTTTCCAGGACGACTTGTGCCATGTTTCTCCAGATCTGACCATCCAAGAATAATTTTGATGATACCTACTTCTAGATATTATTTATGCTTCACGGACTACAATTTCGCTATTCCTATAATTACTATCCACATTTCTTTGAGATATATTTTCAATAATATTTGTATTCAATCCATCCTTCTTGATGAGACATATTTTTCCATAATTATCACATCTGATATTCTACTTCATAATCTTTGATTTTGACCTTCTGTGATTTGGGATCCCACTAGAATCACACTCCATCATCCTCCCTCTCTCCATTGACATAGCCTTTGATAAGTCAGATGTTTTCTATATATCTTCATTGTACTTACACCAAATTTATAATTCAATAAGTACAGTTGAAATATTGTTGAGGAGAATCATATTTTTCAGGATATTTGTTTTGTGGTTGACGACGTGTTGTTCATATAAATACGGAAAACTCTATATCATAATATATAGACATTCTATATCCACACCTTTATATCCAAACTCCATAATCTGAGTTAATAGGATATTGATGGTATTGGTGTGTTTGGTCACTGATAGTGACTTCACCTTTTGAAAAGTTTAAAATTTGCTCTTCAGTGAAATCTTGTATTTTAGTTACGAGGACTTGTATAGCTTCATTAGAGTATACCGTATTTAATTTAATATTTTTTATATAATTATTTATAGGTCCCCATATGTAAAATTAAATTTTATTTGGGGAATATAATTGGCATCCATGTCATTCCATTTATCATGTATCACACTCAATGGTCTTTCTCCAATTTTTAGTATGCAATTGTCCTTCTACAACACTGCATGTATATTTATTTTCCATGATGAAAATTTATTTGCATTAAATTTATTGACTTCAAATTTCAACACCATCATGACACATAATCCATATAGAATATCCCATGCTTCAAAATGGTTTATTTAATAATATCAAAAATACTTGTTATTTTGAATGATCAAAAAGTGTCCCAATCCGAAATCATAATAAAATATATAAGATTTATTAATACCCAAAAGAGTAAAAAACAGTGGGAAAAACCGTCATCTATTACCACTTGTTCAGAACATAAATGAATGTACCACTACATTAGTGACAAAAGGTAGATAAAATTAACAGCACCAAATGTGTTTATAAATTGATTCATTATTTATATGTAAAAATACTCGAAAATTGAAGCGGTAAAAAACTACAAAAATTAGAAGAATAGATATGGGTAAAAGTGGTTATAAAATAACCCATTATTTCAAGGAGATAACTCGTGTAAGTCTCCCTCTTAAATATATGGGGAAACCACCTCAGAAAATACCACACATATAAATGAAGAAATGTTGGCGATTGATATTTTCGGTGAAGTTGATTTAAAAAACCCTTGGGGGATCCACGTTTATAAACCACCACTCCCCCTTCTTATTTTACTGCACTATATGGTTTTTCCCACCCACCAAATCTTCTAGTGATGCCACCTCACTTGACAAAAGAAGGGGGAAGAACCAACCAGGAATGAAAAAAACTATCGATAGCTGCATGCATCGCAAATTATCTCCCCATGAACCCCTATCTCCCAACATGGGTTGTTTACTCTACTACACCACCCCTTGATCAACCACCACCACATCTTTTTGGTAATTTTTCTTCATGTTCCTGTGATTTGGGTATCTGGGATGATATGTGATGGATCAATTTGATGCACATATTTCTACTTTTAGTTGGTTGAATATAAAATTTGTTAATTTCCTTCCATGAATTCTAATAGTTTTTCTACATGAATGGACCAAATTGTATCAATCCTATAGTTATATTGGTTAATAATGACTCCAATCACATCCTAGTGACATAATTTGTGGATTTCATGTTGTTAATCATAGATGGAGTGAGTTCCTTGCTCCCAAAGGGTAAAAATGATTGGTGGATATGGTTAAAGGCATCCCTTTTAACATTGTAATGGTCCTCTGCAGGGTCTATCATGAAGTTTCCAACCATAGATTTGTTGGTTAAAAATGGGATATTGTTATGATATACAAAAAATAAGAAAACAAATTCCCGATATACAGGTCTGGGAAAACAAATTCCAAAACTAGAGATCTTCCTAGGGTGTGATTCAATACAATTATGTATATTATTTAAAAGAGAAACCCCATAAAAAATCATTGAAAAAATGTATTTAATAATAATGTGACTTATTCAAAGGTATTTTGAAGAAGGAACTTTATTATTAAGATCCATCTTTAAAATAACTTTGAAGAAGATGTTTTCTAAACATGCACCTTTTTTATAATGGTTTTTAAGACAGATTTGTTTGAATTAGTGCCTTCCAGGTATTTTTTTAATTTTTTTTCATTTTTTTGTTTATATATAAATAACACATTTTTAATAATTAATAATAATTATTATAATACCAATGATGTATATAAACTCAATAATATAAATATAATCATTTTTTATTATTTAATATAATTAATAATTTTATTATATATAATATTTAAAACATTATATTAGAATATAATATAAACAAAATCTATATGAAATTAAAATAATTGACTGTAAAAATAGAATTCAATTTAAAATAAAAGGAACATCCAAAAATTAATAAATAATTGTTGTTAAAAATTACAAATTCCATTTTTAATAGATAATAAAAATTTCTAAAACATTTACATGAATAATAAAAATAATTAAAAAAAGTTGTAAATAATATAATTTTTAATGCATCTAATAAATTAGTTAATAATATAATTTAAAATAAATATTAATTATATTTTTAATATAGAAAATATAATTATTCAAAATAATGTTATTATGAAAAATTTGTAATATAATTATTAATTTTTATAATAACAATAATAGTAATGTAATTAATATTTTAATTTCCAAAAGATAAAAAAATAATAATTTTAAATATTATAGATAAGCTAATTATTTATACATTTAATAATAATGAATAATAATAAAATAATTTTTTTATTAATTATAAATATTTATTCTATCGATATGATTATATATTAATAATTGTTATTTAATAGTAATAACATTTAATGATAATATGCTTGTAATTTATTTGACAATAATATGGGAATATTAATTATTTTAATAAATAATTTTCTTTATATTCAATAATAACTAGTACCCCAACCCATGCAGTTTCAGAGGACAATATAGAGAGTAAATCAATAAAATCATAGATATAACTAAAAATTCTTACAGAGAGGTTCAATATAGGAAGGTAAATATATAAAGTATTATATAATAATTAATTCATTGAACAAAAAAGAATCATATCCACAAATATTTAAAATCATCAAAGATATTGGAAGTACCATTATTTAAATCACTTATGAATATATCTCTATGGATAGAAATAAAAATTTAATAGAAACAACATATTTATTTGTAGCACATTAGAGGATAAAAATAATAAGATGTTAATTGGTCTTTGGAAATCCAAAATCCATAAATAGTGAATAAAATGATAGGTACATAACATAATATGTTTCAATCAAAAATAAATCATGTTAGGAAAGTGTTGTAGTGTTTAATGTTTTTAATATACATTATCAAAAACATATATGATCATCAATTGTATTGGGAAACCTTATTTGTCATCTATGAAATCTCTCTTCTATGGATGTGTCTTAGAAATTTAAATTTATGTGTAACATATTTGAAATGATTGATAAATATTACAACACAATTATGATATTCATCATTTTCAATATATTACATATTATAAAATAATATATGTAAAATATATTTGTAATATATTTTTTGAATAAAAAATATAGCATCAGATGTATTTAAATTGGTTTCAGAAAACATAAGTGGGTACAATACCATCTCAATATGTGTATAATGTTATATACAATATCTAGTTTAGACAATATGTACAATATTCAATTTAATAAATATGAACAAAAATGAATAAATAGTATTATGAAAATTTTAATATGAAAATACAATACAATGTAGCATAATATAAATTATGCATCTACAAAAAAATAATATTCTAAAAATTGGATATGTCGTATGATTATACAATATATGAAAACATAAGGTGAGTCAGCATAATGAACATTTAAAACTCCAATATAACTTGAAAACTACTACATGAATGATGTTTC
The DNA here is from genome assembly GCA_963277665.1 of Viscum album. Taxonomy (NCBI): domain Eukaryota; kingdom Viridiplantae; phylum Streptophyta; class Magnoliopsida; order Santalales; family Viscaceae; genus Viscum; species Viscum album. The sequence goes on from OY728162.1 coordinate 48,586,880, forward strand.
TTCATATGAATATATTTTAGTGAATGGTATATTAATCACATATAGCTAAACATTTTGTGATCCATATATATAACAAGTATTAATCCCTAGGAAGATATGTTCACATATCACACCCACCAATAAATATCATACCCCAAAGAAAAATAATTCAGTAAAATTATTTCAAATGAATTTCAAAAAAATTAAAAAACATGGAATAATTATTTCACATGTTATTTGAAATTGTTTCTTTCCTTCTTTGGGAACCCCCATTTTTTACCAACTAATGAAAAAATAACAAAACATTCTTTAAACTAGTTTATATAAGAAAATTATTATTAGTATTGTTGAGACCACCCTTTTATTTCCAGCAATTCATTATCCTATTGACTAAATAAAATTTTAATCACTACCTAAACTAATTCCATATATACAAGGTTAAAAAAGCATGTAATTCTCAAAAATAAATGAATAAACAATATAAGGTCTTGTAAAATAAGGAGTTGTATTTATGAAAAACCCCTCATGGATATTATTGGAACGTTTTATTTTCCAAAAAACATTCATATATATTCTTGAAAAATTATTTTGAATCCAAAATTAGTGGATTCTGGAAGGATTTAAATTTAATAAACAAAGGATACAACTATATAATTGAATTAATTTATCGATTAAACTCCATTTAAATTCCATAAAACAATCATACGTTATAGTTCCTATTTATAATTCATGGAACTATATCTAGGAATGACTCCCTATTAGAAACCTTTCACACTCAATCAATGAAACCTCCTCCCCACCTCCCTACTGAAGATATCAGCTTGCCTCTCCATTATTTAGGGTTCCTTCTGCTTCTCATTGTACAAGTCCTCCAATCACTCTATAGTGATTATCTTTCACTTTTTTTATATTTCCTCTCTATGAAGGATTTAATAGTCATTCAAAGTACTATGAAATTGTTGGACATGTTAAATATTCTCAAGCATTTAAAATTGATCCTCTCTATAATGAAATCAAGGGGTGAAGTATTGGACTTTTCTCTTCCATGGATAAGAATCTTGTATCATGAATATTAAAATCAAATACTTCCCCAAGAATATTTGTTAAATTATCTCAAATCCCTAAAAAATATTATTCAATCCAAGGTATCAACATACCAATTAGTTCGATGGATTTAATATTATGTATTCTAAATCTGGGGTGGGGCTATTGAGGATGACCATGAGAATCATTGTATAAATCCAATCTTTTATTATGAAGAGGATGAAGATGAACGTAAATATTATATGGATATTGATAGATATAGTTATTATAGTGACTGAAGATAAGGAAAATATAAATATCAATATGTAAATATTCCTAACAATAATTACAATGAACCTGAGAGGATCATCTTTACAATGAAAATATTTTCATGAAATCTCTTGAGAGCCTTATCTATACATTTCACCTGAGAGTTATACCTTAATCCAAAAACATATACACAAGTGAATTATATAAAGAAAATGAAATTTAATATTAATTATTACTTAATATATAAATTGAAACTAAAAGAATTTAGTTCTAGTTAGCCATCAGAAGGTAGCTCTAATATGTGAACTAATACATTTCAAGAAAACTATTTCCCATTGAATTTTATTTTCATCTTGAATTTATCATTATTCAATGAAGAAATGATATAATACATTTTAAATAAAGGTATAAATTTCTTATTATACATTCTACCAAAAAATTGAATAATAATATAACTCTTAAACTAAATATGTAAATGTAATAAATAAATTTTTTTCCGAATATAAATTATCTAAAATATTATATAAAATATAATAATCAATGTAAAATACTAATAATATAAATGAAAATAAAATTATAAAAAATAATTAAAAAGTTAAATCATACTTTTGTATAATTTATTTACCTATGAGAAGATACAATATCGGAATAGAAAACAATGGATGATTAATTTTTTTTTAATATAGAAAAAAATAACAAAATATTGAGTTTGGGTTGGCCATAAAACAAATTTACAATTAACGTGCAATTACAATTCAAGTAAATAGTTTAATATATCATCTGACATTAAGTCCATCTAATCAATATTTCTTGTCATGTTACATTAATTTTCAGTTAATTGCATTTTAATATCCTCTGATGATAATGTTTTTTCATTTAATTTAGTTCTGAATTATTCACTTTAATCAAAACATAATAAAGCTCCAACCTCAAATGCTATAAATTAATTACGTAACAGGTCAAAATGATATAAATAATATTGAATAAGTCCAATAATGTGATCTCAGTGATGCCTCACCGATTATGAAACTGTAAAATATCAATAGAGGGTTACATAAATTATATAAAGCATTAACCATATTGTAACTGAATATTGAATCACATTAGAAAATATAAAATAAAACACTACCACCATCCAACAATTTTTTTTTGAATTAAAATCATTTCCAACATCTTTAACTCACTAATAATTTTGTGGTATCTCAGATATTCCAACTCATATTAAAAAAATTAATTAGTGGTGATGGCGTTATTAAATTATATGTACTTATCACACAAACATTTTGATGCAAGAAGTTCATAGTTTTTACATAAATCATTTACATTCTATTCCAATCGCATAATTCATTTCCATAATTTGGTTTCATAACTCTGTTTCCAAATTCATTTTCAATAATAGATGCATAACTCTTTTGAAAAAAACAATTCCATATTTTTTTAACTTCTTCCATAATTAATTTTCATATAGTTTAAACTATATGATGAATTCATTATTCCTAAACATTCATTTGCATACAGATTGAAAGTAGTTAAATAAATAAAAATACAAAGTTAAAGGAATATATATGAAGAATTTAAAATATTTAAAAAAGAGATAGATGAAATCAAATATTACATTTCATTTAGTAAAATGATGACATTGATATAGTAGGGATTCATTTTCTAGGAATCTTGGATCATAAGAAACACCTTGTAATGAAATGAATAGTATTTATAGATTGAATTTCTTATTCTTGTGAATGGATTTAATAAATCCCCAAATGATACTCTAAAATCAAGAAGAACAATCATATAATATAAAATTGTTTTATTATTTCATAATAATTAACAATAAATCATTTGAAAAAATTTTAAATGTATATAAAATACTCAACTAATATAACTTAAACCCCATACTGAAATATGATGTAAATACATAAACCATTTCAATATGTCACCCCATATTTTCATTGGCATAAACAACACTATCTTGAAATTAGAAGATATTATTATGGATTTTGATCAATGGAATACATAAGAAACAAATGATACTATCCAAGAGGTAATGATCCTAGGAGATATGGCTAATTTTATGGTGTAGTAAATAATGATGCAAACAGAATTTGGAGAGTGTAGATGAATTTTGGGTAATATTCCAATGGATTTTTTTGGAATTATAGGGCATTCGATGAGGGATCATAAAGTTAGGATAATTTTGGGAAACAAAACATGATAATCAATAAATAATTGGAAAAAACACATGCAATTGAAATGGATGAAGGAAATTTAGGCATTTGCAACTGAATTTTCACAACATGACATGCATTGTAAATTTAAAATTGTAATATAATAACACGAATTTCTCGTTCCTAATGGGTGTCTTAAAGAAAATAAATGGAAATCTAATCTTGTGAAATAAGATAATGTTCAGTGAGATAACATGGTATCTATTTAAAACTGAACTATAATTAAAATCCAAATTCAATGAAGGAGAAGTTTTAGAAAGCATTAATATCAAAAACTCACCCGAAACCTAAATTTTTCACACAATAGAAATTTCAATTCATTGCGACTGCATCACCTCATTAGTTGTATGTCCCTATTAAACCATTTATCTAACCAAGAAATGCTAAGTGGTGTTACTTAAAAAAAATAAAATTGATCTAATGAATCATCAACAGTAGAAAATAAGCTTCATAATGAGAGGAACATGATCATTTAGAATAAAAAAAATAAAACTGGAGAATCTGATAGCAACATAAACATGTAACATTTTCAGGGAGATAATGACATCAGTAAAATAATATCTTGATGAAGTTAGAATTACAACATGTGAACAGATAGGTGAAATGTGAGTTTATTATAAAATAATTCAACTAAGGAATAACTCATTTAATGGTCAAAGTAACTATGTCCCATGTGAAACTATTTTTTTAAATTTTAATATTTTCCCTCAATTTATTAATATAAAAAAAGTATCAACCACAATTTCACATCATTTTAATATAGTATAATTTATAGGGGTTCAATGTAATATTATAAGTAAATTATATCCCATTCACAACCATTATAGAACACTTAATCATCTGATGTTTATTTTATTTATGGAATGATAATAAAAGTGTTAGTTTCAAGTCAAATTGAATGAAATATATAATCCATAGAATTATTGGGAATTAAAAATATCAGTTTATTAGAAAGCATATACTTAAATAAAGAAAGGTATAACATAAATTATAATTCATATAATTTATTAGTACACGAAAAGGGAATAAAAAAAATCTATAGTGGGGAGCAATCATATTTTCAAATTATGTGTCAAAGGAACTGTTAGACATGCCATTGTATTTTTTCACATGAAGTCACAATTCAAGGTTGACTAAAAAACTTTTAAGTAAGATGAAAAAAATATTTAATTTCCACAAAAATATTTTTAGTAAAAATTCACATAAAAATGATTATATAATCTTCTAGGATAATTAATTCATACAACTCTAGATATGAGAACATCCATCATAAGAGATTTTTAAAATGTATTTGAAAAATAAAATCATAGAGGAATGATGTCAAAAAGTAATAATCCCTGATCAAAATCATTTTCTATATGTCACTATAAATAATATGTTTAGTGAAATATATAAAATTTTCATTAACAAAAAATAAATAAATTTGAAATAGTTTTAGATTTCTAATTCACATCTTATCCATCAATCAGATGCATAATTTAATGTCATATTACTTTTTAATGTAGTTAAATTCAAACTGAAATCAATCCATTCACAGAAAATTAATTATAAAAAAAAGTTATGTGGAACCTTAGTAGTCAATCTCAGATCTAGATGAGATGTGATGTGGGTCAAAGAGAGATATAGTTGCGACAAAAATAACATCATGGTTGACTTTTTATCCAATAGTGAACAAATATATAAAATTTAAATTATATAATTCTTCTCATATATGTAGAAAAATTAAAATATGATAAATATAATATGAAATGGAGTTAAAATAAAAAAATAAAAAAAACTAAATAAACGGATTGGGAATGGAAATATTTAACTAAAACACAGAAAATAAAAAAACATAAAAAAAGAATAAAGATAAAAAAAGGAAAGGTGTCCATCAATTAGGTGAAGGGAGTATGTCTAGGAGAGAATATTCAGGGGGTTCATCGGTGATAAAAATTTTCCTAGAAAGGGGAAGTCGTCATATTATTCTATGAGGTGATAAGGGAGGAGAACAGTTACCTGAAATAAATGGATTAAGTTACAATGAGGGAATAATTTCTTTAGGTGAAGGTAGAAGTATGGTGTTTGAGGTATGGGTGGTGGGGTTATATTTTTTATGTGGAAAAATATTTTTTGGGAATCAAAACAAGGAACAACTACTCTGATGGGATCGTAGTGGAACCACAATATCTGGGATCATGCTGGATGCGTCGTGATCATGTTTTTTCCATGATCCATCCCCCAGAAGTAGTGGGGAACTAAATTCCACCATTCTAGAGGGATCACAACTAAGGCACCGCTATTTTAAAAAAAGGAGCGAAACATTTATCAATATTTTTTATATTCACGTAACTATAGACATGTATATTATAAACATGGAATATAATGTGAAGAAAATATTTAATAGTATTTAATGATTATAGGGGTATATGCATTGTGATAAAATAGAAAAACATTGTTTAAAAATGAATTGTTTTTTTGAAAATAAGAGTTTAAACCAATATAAACAAAAGGAATTAAATTTGAATTTTGTTAAAAATAACTAAAAAAATAGAAAAGGGAATTATAATCTAATGTGTAACTTTATAAAAACCAATTGTACATGTTAAATAATATAATATAAATATTTTTAGCTTTTTTGTAAATAATATAAATGGGTTGGTAAAAAATAGAGTCTAAATGAACATTACTACAATGGGTTTAAATTAATTTTACAAATAAAAAAACATTTATAATTCCATCTTTGTAAATGTGTTTTCAATATAGTATTGAACCATAAAGAAAATTTAATATTTTATACTCTTGGGTATGATGATGACATTGATTTAGTACTTTAAATAGATTTACATGAGGTATAATCAGAAGTCACAGACTGTTAGGAGACAAAATTTAATGTTAAGCCCCAAAAATAGCTATATATGTTATGTGAAATAAATTTTATTGACATACTGTTTAAACTCATCATTTTCCTAAATAATTACATAATTTCCATTATTACAAAACTCATACAATTAATCAGTTATAAATACCAAAAATAGTTCAAAACCTCACAATTTCCCCCTCTTATAGATAATATCCATTACCTTTTAAAATTATTAGAAGTGAATGTTGAAGTAATTAAATAATCGTATGGGATAATATATTTAATTTACATTTAAAATGGAGGATAATTCTATTATAATATTTTTTAGGGAGTCACTGGTACAACAAATAGATTTGCAAACATCTTAGGGATCATAAGCCCAAATTTATTTAGTACATGAATATCATTCCTTTTATAAAAGATATCAAAATACATGAATTATACAGAGTAGAAAATTACAAATATTGAATAAAAATTATAAATTGAAATGTTTTCACGTATCAATAACAAAATAATCAATGAAAACATAATATTAAAAAATAAATAATATAATAGTATATAAATTGAAATTATTATAGGGGTAATATAACTTCCCATCCAATTAGAGTCATAATATAAATAATCACTTAATATAAATTATCATCACCACCTGTAATAGAAAAAAAAATTAAACTATGAAATTTTATTACATGTCGCAAGGGAATGGTTGCTAGTAGGTATCCATGAAGTTGGAGACCTGAAGAATCACATGAAATAAATCAATGTCAATTCCTCTAATAGAAAACCAATAAATCATAAACCACTTCATTCGTATGATGAGAAGAAATTTTTTGGTAAATATATAATCCTTCAAAATTTGATGAAAAATTTGGAAGTAAACAATTAACATACCACAATAAATAAAAATATACAAATAAAATCGAATATTTTAAAATCAATGAACTCAGTGTGATGAAATAGAAATTCTTATATCATTAACATACATTCACAGTGAAAGATAATCATAAAAAATTAAGAACCTGAATCAAATTAATGTCACTACCATTAATAAAAACCTATTAAAGTAGTGAAGGTTTAGGCCGAGTTTCGATGGAATCGTTACAAGTAGGAGTCCGTGAAGGAGGAAACTTTAAGAAGCACTTAAAATAAATTAATTTCATGTCTAATAATAGAAAACCCATAAATCCTAAACTATTTAATTCCTGTGATGAGATAAATTTGAGTGAAAAATATCGAATGATTCAAAAAAATTGAATTAAATAATTATGAGTTCACAATAATTAAAAAATAGTTAATTTAATGAAATATTTAAAATCAATAAACTAAATGTGATGAAATTGAAATACTTATAGAAGTAAAATACCTTAATAGCAAAATATAATTGTACAAAAAGAAAATATCCTTAAAAATTTAACATCAATACCTATGATAAAAAATATATTGATGTATAGAATATTTAGGCCATGTGTCAAGGGAATGGTTTCCATTAGGACTCCATGATGCGGGAAACTTGAATAGACACAAAAAATAATTTAAAGTCATTACCTATGTTCTATGTGAGAAAATATTAAATCCTTTATATAATAATAATAATATTGAACCCAAAAACGAAATTGAGATATAATATTAGGATATATAATCAATGTAATGATTTATAAAACTTGTATCGGCACAATGAATGGGAAGGTAAGAGTGTGAATTTTTTTTGTCATCAATGAATCTCTATTTGTTTTTTGTGAGAAGAAATAAGTCTATCATGTGGTGTATATTATTAATGAGAGGAACTCATCAACTGAAATTGTTATAGATAAGATGTTATAATTTATATATAGGAACTCATAGAATTATATATAAGAATCAAACTGTAAACCTAGAATCTTTTGATCCATCAAAAATCATTATGAAAGTCGAATAGGTCAATATCAAGAAATAAAATGGTGGTGTTGGTAGTCTACAAACCTGTATCAGCCGTAGATAGAATCACTTCTAGGGGTAGGAAACTGAGATAAGGATATCTAAAAACCACAGAACCAGTGATTTATGGAAGAAAATGGATATGTCATTGGATTAAATCATGTTTCAATGAATCTAACTGTTAATAAGAATGATGAAAATCATTATTAATCAAAACAGACCATGATAGTATAAATTGGTTGGTTATATGAGAAAATAGAAATGTTTCACTATAAAGAGTTAGAGGAATTGGAATAGGTGTTAAGGAAGATAGGATGGGGGGAAGGAGGTGAGAGGGATGGGGAGGAGTTTTAGGTAGGTTTGATGACCTCGGGTAAGGGATTCAAAGATAGGGTTGTGGGAAAGAGAGTTGGGTGTGGGGAGTTGGGGTTGTGGTTGTTGGGGAATTTGGAAAGAGGGGTATAACAGAGAGTGAAATAAAAATCAGGGATGGTAAATAGATATAGGTAATTCTATGTAGTTGAGAGTCATAGATGTATGGTAATTCCGTCACATTTATTATGTTGTCTACACAAGTATGGATTTGGAAGAGACTTTAGTATACATAATATATATTTTGTTAATATTTTTTATATTTAATAATAAAGAAAATTATTAATTTATTTATATTATTTTAGTTATATATATCATTTTTTTATGATTATTATTATTATTTATTGAAAATTTGTTATATTAAATATATATATATAAAACAAAACCAAAAAATAAATGAAAAATTAAATTTTAAAAAAATATAGGGAAGGAATTATTTCAAATATAATCATATTAAAAACCATTATGAAAAAGGCACATGTTTAGATTGGGTATTTTTAAAATGTATTTATAGAATATACATAGTAAGAATGAATTTTATTTATAATAACATTGAATAATGTGCTTTATTATTATGTGACTTGTTTAATGATTGGATTTTGGACACACTCTTTTTGATTGGACACTTCCTTCTAGATATGTACAACCCAACTGGATCACTAGTATTTGAATATTTATTCCCAAACCTGTATATCAAGAGTTGTTTTTATTATTTTTGGTATATTAAAAAAATCATCGATTAAAATGTCACCCATCACAACGTCATTTCATTGTTCTGGACTTGCGGTTCATTGAACGTGGAGGGGATAACGTGGTGTCTTTCCAGGAGTGGAAATTAAGTAACTGCATCGTCTAATGAATCCATCTTTGAAATAGTTCCCTTGAATAACGACGTTACTTATTGGGGGCTCTGGGGACACCACCACATCATTCTTGGAGACTTGTGGGTGGATTAATATGTTGATGATGGTGTAATGTCTTACTAGGGATAGAAATTAAGGGAATATGTACGCATACCAGATGGCAAAAAGATACTCCCGGGAGTCCCCTATGGTGGTCAAATTATACTAGGAGTGTTCGTGTTTCCCAATAACCCTGAGGATGGTGCCAAACTGAAATATTTGTGGATGCTTGTTCTCCCCAATTTGGAAAGCCTTCTCGGAAAACTTTTTTGAATTTTGGGTATGAATATGGGGCTACCTACCAGTGGGTAATCAGAAACATGGTTTCCATTCATGGATTGAAACCCACTTACATTGTAATGTGTCTCTCCCTTCCCCTATTTCCACTACTATATTGGTTGCACCTCCACCCTCAATAATCCACCAATACATGATCTAGTAACTTAGTCCTCATGTCTCTATCCTTTGTGGGTTGGGGATGAAAGGTGTTCAATCCAGTAGGGATAGAAAGCATGAAATCCAACCTGGAAAGATCATTGTAAACTATATTTTTCCCTTTCCATGCCTTATAATATCTTTTATCCAAAGAGGGAAAAAATTATTTCATTCTATAGTATCGTTTCTTAATCATCACTCCCAGCACGTTGTTGTTGTATATTTCATTACATGTGGGTTATTGACCATTACTGGTCATGATTCCTTGATATCTAAGAGTGGAGACAATGTCTGGATATTGTATAATGCATCCCCGTTAATTATTTAAATGCACTCCATGTTCCTTCCCGCAATGGTGATGTGTAAAATAGGATCCAATCACACTATTATTTCATAGGGGTAATTGATCGGGGGGGTGGGATCATAGCTCTCTTGATGATGAAATGAATGAGAAATATTGTCCAATGCATTCCCAACTATGTAAAGGTACTTTCATTTCCATTTCATTGAGTTTCCTCCAGCAACATCATTTTTTAATCATTTCTCATTGAACATCATTTCTACTTCCTTATGGGTGGTTGATTGTGATGGTGTTGGGGTCCTATATCTCTATGGGTGGAAATGAAGTTACTATGTAACCTAACAAATCCATGATGGCATAAAGTTCCTTGATGGAGGCACCTTGGCCAAAGAAATCTGATGGAGGATTTTTGCAATGAAAAGAAAACAGGTCGGATGCAGATCACTAGTGGTTATAACAACCACAAAAATAGAGAAGCAACATATTAGTATATATTTATTGAACTAGAATTGAAATACAACACACACAAAACTCTCGATTTATATAGATATTACCACAATAAAATTAAATAAATGAAATAGCCAAATTAAATGTCTATGGTTTTGTTGCATTAGGTGTCGGCCAATCCTCGAGATCCACACAAATCATGATACATGTAACACCCCATTCATCCATGGTACGTTTCCCTTTAAATAGTGTAATAGCTTGTATTGTACGAAACTTCGAGATTCTAACACACCACGACCAATCAAAGTAGCAGTTATGAATAGTAATATCCAATTTTTGAAATATTATGAATTTTATCATTAACAATGAACTTCATTTTTGGATTTGAAATATCAAAATTATCTTAGGGTGAATTTATGGAATTTATCTGGAAACTTTCAACTATTAATGAATAGTGAAAAACACCGAGTTATAGTTTAAAACCGACTTTTTATTTAAATAATAATTTATTTTATTTAAAATTATTTTCGGCCAAAATAGATACATAATACCTATATTTGTTAAATGATATACATTGGAGTTAGTTTATAATAATTTAAGAAATATAAAAATTGTATTGAACTTTTCACTTTCATTTACCGACCTCCTAGGAGAATTTGAAAATTCACATAAAACATGATTTTACCACTATAGTGAGTGGAATTTCAATTTTCCGATAGACACTGTTAATATCAAGGAGTAAAATGTTGTTCAATAAGATAAAAATAATTTTTGGTGATTAGTAACTTTTTACTTTTATTTACCACGATTAAAATTAAATTAGGTAATTAAGGGTAAAAAGGTTATTATTATTACCCTAACACATGTCCTAATTATATTTTATAAGTATCAATAGGCCAAAAAACATTAGAAATAAAATATGAACCTATTTGGTCCACTTGGATTAGATTGGGACACTTATTAATATTATATTTAAAGAGGACTTAAAAGAGTTAAAATCAAAGTTAAAAAACGAAATCATTTTTAATATAGGTTTATAAATATGATAAATTAGACTATAAATATTCATTATAAAGCTAAAAAAATTTCTTATATAATGGTAATTTATTTATTATTTTTACACATTGAGTAATTAAATTTATTTATGACACAATAATGATGCATTATTTTCCTTATTAATGATAGAATCAAATAAATGATATTATAAATGTTACAACAAATACAATTTCAAAGTTTTGATTCCATAAACAAATTTTATACCTTAATATGACATGTTATGATTTATTAAATGAATTTATTTCGAATTAATAATGTTTTTAGGACTTTAAAAAATTTCAATTATTAAATAGTGTCTAAATTGACAAAAAGGAATATTTAAAACAAATATTATATTATTAATTTATATAGTATTCCTAAAAATATAAGGTTCAGAGAAAATACATATATAATGATAGGTATATCATTAATTAACCACTTGGGGTTTTCTTGGTGGTATATTGTAAGTTTATTAACCATATAATATAGAAATACAAATAGACATTGTAAATGTCAAACTATTTAACTAAGAGTAAAATATAAATGTTAAGGTAAATATAATTACCCAACCCTATCTAAATCCTATTGTTTGAGTGCTTCTCGACCCATCCCCACATTATAATTTAAATAATCCATTTTTGGGCCATTAGAAACCGAAAATTATTTTATTATCAAATAACATTTCTAGCTTTTCCTAAGGTTCCCCTCACCCCTCTTATAAAATGTAACTCCCCCTTATCTCTAATTCAAACCATCAAATCCATTTTGCTCTCCAACCCCTTACCAAATACCCTCCAAACTATCATACCATAATCCTAGAGGCCCTAATTTAGTCAGAAAGCCAACTTAAGGATCCCTTTTTATCAAATCAAAATGAATAACCAGAAGAAGAGGTAATAATTTCACCAACCTCTTTCAAGTTATTTTCATATTCCACTTCATCTTTATTTGTTATTTCCATTGTAAAATAATAACTCTAGTATCATCTATATATTTTGATGTTGTTATAAATATTTTAAAACCAAATTCATTATTTTATTCATCCTTTGAATAAAATTTCACCACACAAGCGTACCTACGGCTTATTGTCTTCATGTCGTTGTGTAATTGATATTCAATAAATTATTATTTGGATTGGTAGAATAATGATGTGTAACTCATGTAAATAATTAATATAACATGATAATTATTCGGTATATATGATATAACATCAAATTATATATTATTTTAATATCAAAATAATGATATTGTCGCTCGTGTGTACGTACGGAATATTGTCTCCACGAACGCGATGAGATTCATTCCCCATCGTATACATTCAAGACTAATTTTCAGTAGATGAATAAAAATAATGTTTAATGACTTTATATCATTCTATATATGAAAATTATACATCCCATCCATAAAAAATATGACTCATATAACAATTAATATAAAGGAAAACGAATCCATTAACACCCAAAACGACGATAATACTAAGATATTATTAACAAAGAAATGTTAAAAGATCAAATATGATATCATATTAATGTATATGATTATTGTATAATTTAATAAAAATTATTTAACCATTATACATGAGGTTGACCTATCCTCTACTAAGGAAAGGTACATGGTAAGAGATTATTTCACAATATCTTCTTTATCCGATATTTTTTATACGTAATTATTTACTAGGACCTCTTTATCTTCCACATCCATGTTTCCTAATAATGAATTTCAAAAAGTTCTTACTATTTTATAGAATATCTATTAAATTCATTTATACACTTGTTTTAATTTGTATAATATTTTTATAAAGGAATCTTTCTGTCATTTTCCAAACAATGTCCTTTATTACCTTTTCGTCAAAATTAAGGTAAGAGTGGTATTTTTTTACTTATATGGCGGGTGCGGCTATTTTTTACCATTATAAAATCATATAAGTTTCCCTTAAAAGCTTATAAGTATATTTTCAATTTAAATGTTATATTTTATAATTATGTGACTTTTAAATGATTTAATAAAAAGAGATATTTCTCTCAAATAGTCTTGATTTTATCTATGTCAACATCATTTGATATATTTTAAGATTATTTAAAGATGATTTATTATGATACAAAACTTCCATATATTATTAATGTTTTTGTGATATTTTTGACTATGGATGTGTTATTTTTATACCATTCATGTTTTATGGAAAAATTATTGACATATCTTATGCTAGTTTTAATATGAATGTTCATGTTATGTTTAAACTTGTTCATATAAGGAATGCATTGGACATAGTAAGTGATGGGTCGAGCCCTATAGCTCCTCGATTCATCGATTTGTATCATGAGACGAACTGATATCTTTGCACATGGCCTTGAAAAAATCTTATTTGTATTCTTTCCACAAGGCCTTGAATATGTGGTTAAAATAGTCTGACATTATGCATTCCATCATTATGAAACTGGTTATTAATATTTCATGGGATTATTAGACTAGTATAATATCCATGTTAATAACTAAATGGAATTATTTCATATTATTTTTTCCATATTATGCTGAAGTTCAAGTTTAAAAGGCTTTTGTTTTAGTTATACACTGCCATAAATGTTTATGATTATTTATGAATGTTTCTGCTATATTGTTATCCTTACTAAGCATATGATCTCACCCCATTCTATGTTTTATTTTTCCAAGAATATAAAGATGTATTTTAAGACTGACCTACAGGGATAGTCTAAGGGGTTATGGTTGTGGACTATGGAGACTATTTTGTTGTAGTTTTTCACTTTATCATGTAATGTAGTACTTATGAATGTATCTATTGTTTCCAAGGATACAAAAATAATCTGTCTTTCGAGACATGATCTTTTGTGATAATTCTAATGTTATGTAAAAATGAATTGACTCTAGGTTAATGGGGTCGGGGAGTTACAATACAAAAAATTGAATTCTCAAATTCTCCATTACTACTGTAGAATGTTGAAATAGTCTATGGGAAAACATGTTTATTATTTAATATCCCACTTAAAATGGATTTCCTTATATCCCATGATTTTTATATTATTTGATTAGATGACCAACATGTGAATGAATTAACTATAGTTATATTTGTCCTTTTTCTTGTAGGATTTGGAGGTATCTATGGAATATATTTTATCATCTATCACTTTCTTCCAATTTAAATTTTTATTCTTCCTTGAAGTTAAATGGATCATTACTCACTAAGAGAGTATAAATTTATATACTCTTACATCAGTTTCATTATCTCACATATATTTGTAAGGGTTTGAAAATTTTTGGGATGTATATGAGAAATTTCTCATTCAGTGCCTTCATATGTGGGAGTAAGTAGTGAATGTGTCCATGGTTATTCAATTACCAATTCCTAAAACAGTACTTTTTCAACTATTAATTCATCTTTTTAGACTGATTTTTACCCCCCTTAAATCATCTTCATTACATTTACATGTCTTCTTTTCATCATAAATAACATTTCTAATAAATATAATCTTCATGGTTAAAGGATTATATAACTGACATCCCATTTCTTGATCTCTATATCCCATAAGGACAGACTTCACTCATTATTGCTCGAGCATTGTTCACTTTTCTTCTAGGATCCTGATATAGTAAATAGAAAAAAACTCTAAGATATCTTACAATTGGCTTGTGATCACTCCAATAATCATTTTAATTCTTTAGATGGAAAATTTTAATTGGGCATTATTATGTATATACATTGCATCCAAAGCCTCTTCAGCCCCTAAATTCATGGGCAGTCCTTTTTCATTCAATGTGCTTCTCACCATTTTGATAATGGTGTGAGTATTTATTTTTGATACTCTATTGAGTTGGGGTTTTTAAGATGATGTCATATAGTGATGAACTACATGTTTCTTAAGGTACTCTTGAAAAAATCATAGGTGTACTCCCCACCTCGACCAGATCACAATTTTTTTATGTGATGGTTTGTTTGATTTTACAATAGTTCCTTTAATTCTTTAAAGACTCAAATCACTTATGACACCATACTGAGAAAATATATCTCTTTATTACACCTATAATTATCAATAAATTTCATAAAATACCTCATTTGTCCATTTTATTTAGTATCCAATAGACCACAAACATCATTGTGAAGTTGCTCAAGTTGTACAAAAACATTCCAATCAGAATTCAATGCATAAATGTTTCTATGTTTTTTACTTAAAACACAGATCCATATATTTTATTTGGTTTTTTAATGATAGGAATCCAATTCATGATATTCATGATTCTTTATAATCTTTATCTTTCAAATATTAAATTCCCACACTTAAGATGCAATTGATAGTATTTATCATCAGGTAACATCGTTAAACAGTGTGGTTCTTCAGGTTGGATCATAAACAATATCATTTGATTCATCATCATAATATATTTTTTGATCAGCCTTAAATTGTCATCAACAATCACCATTGGTTTATTTTTTAGGATTATTTGAAATAATTTTTCCACCAACTACATGGCACTCAAGATATTAGTCTTTATATTGGGTACATAGAATATGTCAGAGATGAAAGCATGATTTTAATCTTATTTCTTAATTATAATATATCCACTTCAAATGAATAATTTTATTTACATACCGCCAAATAAAAAATATCCTTGATCCGTCTTATCTATGTTCATAAGCATGTTCTTGTTCCCTACCATGTGTTTTCTTGCTCCAGGGTCAAGATACCACATACCATGATTTTCTGTTGATGTTTTTTCCATATTGACATGGGATACAAACAATTTATATTCTTCTTAGGTTATATTTACCTCCTCATTATCATTCTCCATTGGTTTCTTATTCCAATAATAATTACTATAATTTCCATATTTTGGAAAATTATAGTAGTAAAAATTTCATTTTAGAATTGGTTATTATTTAATCACTCCCTTCTACCTCATACTCATTCTCATAGAGTATATTTTTGATAAATATGTACTCCATGATGTGGGATTCTTCAACATATTCATCCACTAATTGTAAAAAAAAATTCTATGAAATTATCTACCGTCGGTTCTTTGAGATCCCCCAATTGCAACTTTTTTGAGCTGTTGAGATATGACATTGATCAAAGGGAATGAACCACTACATTAGTATCACTCTAGTTGTTAACCTCCAATTCATTGTATTTTAGAAACCCTATGAATTAATTGAAAAATTTATCTCCATGAAATTTCTTTCTTCCAGGGAAACGACTTTGTAATCATATTTTGGATCAAGATATCAAAAACTTTTCACACATACTTAAATGTGTGAAATATTTTATCCATTTCCTCATAGTTAGATCACCACAACCATTAAATGAGTGTGATTCTCAGTAATGGTTCAAAATTTTTCATAAAAAATGATTTGAACTCATCTATAAGAGATTTATGTTATATTCTCTATAATTTTTAGTATGCTTTGAATACTTTACAAATATTATCCATGATCTACTTTCATGATTTGGACAAAGTGATAATTTTGTATGTCTATTCATCATGACCATTATAAATGAAGTATTTCTTCTTACAGTCTCTATTTGGTTCTACAAGAAGAGAGGCCTTTGGAGAACCTTACAGATCAGCCTTGTCTATTTTAGATTCCGTTAATTTGTATACGTCATCCATGATGTCCATGGAATGTTGGGTGAAAATGAACACTCGAATTTGGTTGCTGCCATTTTTATAATTGTTCTTCATCGTCATTGGGAAAAATATTGTTCAATTTAATTTTCTATAGAGACAAAAAAATCATTGTGTGTATGGAAACAATTGTTTTTGAATCACAGAATGTCAAATTTTTGTTTCAGAAAATGCAGATATTTTTTGGAAATGTTGAGTGGTCTTATTTTTCCTTAATAGAGATGAATGGAAATTTTTTTTTGTTGTACATGAAAAATAAGAGTAGAGAGAAAAATGGATGATGTTATGTTTTAAAAAATATAGGATAAGAATAAATAGAGAAGGATGTGGCTTATGGTGGGAGGAATATGGGGGAGACATAACCCACTCAAAAGGGAGATGTGGTTGACAAAAAACTAAAGGATGAAAACAAGTTTATAAAAATTGAATAATGCTTATGAATAATAGAAAATCAAAAACAATTTGGGAAAAAAACCAATGGTGGAGACTCACACCTATTATTTGGAATATATATTAATACAATTAACCTTTTTCATCCTCACCTCCTCTACAGTTTTAAGAAATATTTATTGGATATGACATGATATTCTCTTGACCCACCTCACCATAAACCTACCTTTGATAACACTAAAAGAGGATGTATTCACCAAAGAACATAACTATGTGGATACAAATCACTGGTGGTGATCACAACAATACAATAAGAGAAGCAGTAATTGGAATTTATTTATTGAAATAGAATTGAAATACAAAACACACAACACATCCCATTTATAGAGATACAATAACACAATGAAAATTAGATGAAATAAACATAGTAAATAAAAATATAAGTTTTAGTTACAATAGTTTCTCCCCAATCCTCCATATCCACACACATAATGCTACCCAATATTGAATTTTCCAGGCCTCCATTACTCTATTACAATGTTGGCATTGTTCATGAAAAAATAAGTTTATTATCCAAAACAATCATCATGATGTCCCGCTTTTATGATTTTTGATCAAAACATTGATGATGGTGGATACTTGTCCTCCGTGATTTTGAGTTTCTTTTTGGATCAATTTGAACAAATCTCAGATTTGATACTAGATCATTCCATGGGGTGGTAATAGTAGGAATAAGATAGTGTCCCCCCTGCTCCCCCTTCCTCTAGTGTTGTGTTTTCACACTGCCAAGTGCCCGCATCGCCATCAATTCTCATCCACAACCACATCCCCCGAATTTTTGTTCCTTATCAACAAATCCTTATTAAACTTCCTATATTATAGATTAGATATGATAAAACTACCAGGGAAACCATTATGAATGGAAAATTTCTGTATATAAAAAAATAAAAAAAAACTATTTCTGAGTGTTGGTATTCTTGGGGGTTACAGAAAAGAGGGTGGGTGTTGTTTGAAATATTTTCCACTTTAAAAATATTATAATAAAGGAATTATTTGAAATTTAAAATTCTTCATAACTTTTTTAAGAAGTATATATCTTAGAATTTTCCTTCATCAAAAATGATCTGAATAATGTTTTTTCCTGGACAGCCCCTTCTTCAAAAAATGTTCTGAAGAAGGTATTATTTCAGACAGTGAATTACCTCATTTTTTGTTTTTTTTTCTTTAACATAAAAAATCTCAAGTCATGGGATCAAATCCAATGCACTCCCAATCCAATGTGGTTTTACTCAGGATGGGAATTAAGTGATTGAAAACGTTAACCCCATTAACATTACGGTGGTCTAAATAGGGATGAGATCAGTTGTTGGTGGCACATGGATTCCCAAGTGATGGATGGGGTTGATTGTGGAGGCCCTTGTAATGAAAGGGGTTGACAATGTGGAAGATGTGTTTTTCAATGGTGCCTATGCTTCTGGATTGTTGGATGGGTGGTGTTGACTCGATTTCATGGGGTGTCATGATCTACAGTGGTGGGGAGATGGCGGCTACGGGCCACAAAAATGGTTGTCCCTTACACGATGGTGGGGTAAATGTGGTCAGGAAATCAAGGTTCGAAGGAGGTCACCAATTAGTTGAGATAGTGACATGATGCGAGTCGTGGTTGATAGGAGCATAGTAGGGTGTGGGAAGTGCAACTAGTGGCAATTGTGACGATGTGGATATTGATGACAAAGTCAACACAATTTGATGGGGTGTTGGGGGCCATTTTTTGGACATAAAATAAATATGATATGAGAAGTTGGGTGTAATATGTATAGGCCTTGTGAAATTGATAATTAAGGCATAATGGGTTGGTTATCTCTTGGAGGGCTATGACCCTTCCCATTCAGCTTGTGAGTGTTTGGTGTGGGTGTTTCATTGTACTTGTACCCCAATCAATTAGAATATATATAAACAAATATATATAATTATATAACACATTTTCAATAAATAATAATGTGTATAATTAAAATAATATATATAAAATAGTATTAATATTATTGTTATTAATCATAAAAAAAATTATTATTATAGATAATATTTTTTCAATTAAATTAATTAATGTTTTCCTTTTATAGTCAAATTAATTACAGTCATTGTACTATTAATTATTATTATTACTATTAAACAATAAATATAATCTTATATTCATTTTAACATAATGATTATTTATAATTATTAAAATTATAAATTATATTACTATTTATTATTATTATTATTATATAAATAGTTAGAATATAAATAATATTTTAAAATAATTATTTATTAACATGTTTACTGTTAAATTACTAATTATATTAATATTATGATTATAATAAATGATTAATAATTGTGTTATAAATTTAAAATAATAACATTAATATTTATAATTATATTTCTAATATTAAAAATTTAATTAACAGTTACTTTATATTATATTATTAACTAATTTACTAGTTACATTATGAATTTGTTTATTTATTTCATTATTCATCATTATTGTTGTAATTAATATAATTATTTTAAAATATTATTGACACTTATTACGAATGTAATTAAAAATATTTCACAATAATAAAAAATTTATTTATTAGTAATCATTTATTTGGAGATAAATTTATTTTAAATTTATTTTTATATGTACAATCTATGTTTTAAATGGAATTTATATTTTATCCACACTATGTTTTGTGCTAATTAATTTTTTTGAAGGGTAGGTGTAGTTTTTTAATCAATAAAGATTGTGTCATGTACATTATTTCTCATTTTTTATATTGTTAAATTATTTTGAGATTTAACTATTTTTTATACGTTTAATTCATTTTTACGTTTCATTTATATTGTACTTATATTTAATATTTTATAGGCTTCCGAATTCACGCACATGAAATGTAATAACATTATCTATCGATGAGTTTCATAGCCTATGAATTATATTTTATTTACTTTATTTATGAAATTGTTATTATTTTCAATTAGTTTTTATATTTTTAGTCAGTGTACAATACTTCCTTTAAAATGTATTTATAAATTTTAGTCTAAATGTCCTCAAAATCACTTACATGAAGTATAATAATGTCTGAGCACATCGCACGTTATATTGACGCTCCAACTTCTCACATATGTTAAAGATTAATTATAATATAGTTTTCATATGATTTTACATAATATATTCATCATTTTATGTTGTTTTAACCATCAATCACACATTTTAGCGTTTTAAATTACTTAAACTGTGTTTTCGGTCCTCTCCACTAAACTATACCTCGATTTGACGTGTGGTTTATTATTAAAATTAAAAAATCTATCGATGGTTCTTGTTCTATAATTTATTAGTAACTTGAGCTTATTTGGGTGACTCTACCTCTGTGGTCCAGGTTTTTACATACCGATATTTGCTATAATCTTTTTATTTAGACTGTTTGAGCACATCACATATCGGATTGAGGCGTCCTCTTCTTGTACATGTCCAAAATAATTATATGAATTCCTTCAAAATATTTAACATCAATTCAATATGTTTTCTATAGTTTGACCATAAAATTAATGTTATAGTGTTTCAAATTAGTCAAACTATATATTCAAAATATAACATTTCTAACTAATGATTTTTTTTTGTAGGAAACATTTTTTGTGTAAATAAAATTTTTTTGTTTATTATTTTTTTGATATACCTTTTATTTTCAATTATTTATATTGTTAAAGCCCATATTTTAATTTCATATAGATTTTATTTCTACTATATTTTATAGAAATAAATATTTTGAACTGTAAATGTTAGGTTTTTAATCCAACAATATGTTCCATTTAAATAATTTTTAGATAGTAATATTTATGATTTTTAATACTATTTTTAATATTTCTAATAAATTTTTTTTGTTTTATTTTTATTATAATTATAATTCATATTTTATAGGCTTCTTAAGTCACCTACTAATAATATAATAATGTTTCTATTATAAACATTGAAAGACAATAAATAATAATGTATATGTAAAATTTGCAATATATTTAAAAAAATTTGATTGTAAAAATAAAAAATAATTGAAAATAAAATTAATAACAAAAAATAAATAAAATAAATAGATTTTAACAAAAACAATTATGCAAAAATAACTTATAATTACAAATGTTTTGTTTTGAAACAACAACATTTTGTTTGATTGAAATTATATGTCATCAATTATTTTTATGAAATTTATTTCATTAAAAACTATTTTTTATATTTTTATTCAATGTTTCAAATTTCATTTTTATTGGTCTTATATTATATATTTTTCATGTTTTCAATGTCACCTACTTGAAACATTATTATGTTTCAAGAAGCTGTATTTTTAAGCCTCTTAAATATAAATTAGAATACCAATCCAAATAAAACATCCAACATGGATTAAACATATAAGAAAGATTTGAAAATAAATAAAATTATTAAATATAAAAAATCTAAAATAATTAAAAAGACAAAAAAATTTTGTGATTTAAATCATAATATTTACATATCAAAATATTTATGCGTGTAAAATATACATTAAATGAAATCTATATTAAATTTAAAAAATTGACTGTGAAAATAAAAATTAATTGACGATAAAAGGATTATCAAAAAATAATAAGCAAAAATACTTAATTTATGCAAAAAAAAGTTTGTTGTAATTATAATTTATAATTATAAAATTAATGTTTTGAAACAACGCTATTTTGTGCCATTGAAAATTTTTTCAGTCAACATTTATCATTATTTTTTATTATTTTCAACTATTTCATATGTTTTTAATCCATGATTTATGTTTAATTTAGATTGAACTTATATTTCATATTTTATAGTCTTCCAATTTCATCAATTTGAATCATTGTTACACTTCTCGTATGTGAATTTAAATGTTTATGAAATATAAACTACAAGAACAATTTAAATGAAACCTAGAACAAAAATCAAACTCATAAGAAATAGTTTAAAAATAAATTTTAAAAAATAAAAAATAATTTAAACAACTCAAAAATTACTAATTAAAAAGACTTCATTTACACCCGAAAAAAAATTATGTGCAAAAAATATATTGTAAATAAAATCCATATGAAATTGAAAAAATTAAATATTTGAATAAAAATTAATCAAATAAATGGATATTAAATTAATTGAAAAACCCCCTGGTGATACATCCAATCTAATGCATATTTCCTTTGCTAGAAAGACTAGTCTAAAACAAGTGACTCCTACTCTGTATTCTCATGGCCTTAAAAGTTATTCGGGTCAAGGTGCATATTTATGGGCTCAAAGATATATTTCCCAACCCCTAGATGAACATCTGATGGAGATATATGATGAATCCAATCCAAGGAAGACTTTGGTTCCAATAAAAATCATCGAAGCTCAAATTGGGAAGGTAATGAGTAATGTTAGTATTTATAATTATTTTGATATGCAAAAAGAGATATAGTGTTTATAGATTTGAAACCATGAAGGATAATGTTGTGGCTAAACATTTAATGGTAGTGATGACATGTGGATGGAAGTCAAGACTTCGAGGGGACGACATCTTTGTGGTTGGGGTGGACATATTCCTTATCTCAGTTTGAGCAGTCCCTCTCGAGCGAGTTCAAGACTTTTATTCTTGTATTATGAAGCCCTTGGGAGATTTTTATTTTCCTCTATCTATTCTATTTCAGTTTTCAATAATATGGCTTTTTGAGCCTAATTTTTTAACAAATTATTATCTTTTAAAATATTTAAAATAATTTCACCAATAATTATGAATAATGATGTAAATAACATAAATCTTAATGTTACTAATAAATTTGTTAATAATAAAAAAAAATTAAAATATTATTTATTGTTTTAGTATAAAAAAATATTATTTTTAATAATAATGTTATTATTAACAATTTCTAATTTAATTATTAATTATTTATAATAACCATAATATTAACATAATTAAAATTTTAATAATAAACACATAAAATAATAATAATTTTAAATATTATATTTATTACAATTAATTAATATTTAATATTAATAATATTTAATCATAATATGATTTAGTTAGTTGTGGATCTGTATAGATAGATAATCAATCCATGCAGTAGAGTCATCCCATGGGAGATTCATTATCTTCCACCAAGCCCAAAATCATGCTCTGAGGTTATCTTCATCCCACTATACCGCATGAGATTTGGATGCAAATATAATAATAAAAAATGTAGATAAAAATGTACCTTAGATTCTGAGAGTTTGACTCCTAGGTTTTTCCTAGGTTTAGGGGTCCTAATGATCATTAGCCGACTTTATTTTCAAGTTCCCCAAATCACCGAATCATCTATTTCCTCTACACTCGCTTCTTGTTTCATACCTAGTTTCAATGGTTTTTTTCGAATTTGTTGCTCGCTAGTTTTTTTTTAACTGGGTTCTTCGGGTTTTTTGATTTCACCAAATCATCGATTCTTCAGGGAACCTCTTCATCAGATTGATTTTCCCTGGAATTACAATCACTGGGTTCTCTACATCATTAATGATTCGTCATCGTGGTGTGGTATGATGGCATGTTCCTGATTTGCGACATAGGGTTTTGTTTTCCTCTCATACATCATCTTCAGGTGTGTATCAGATTTTTTCTTTAAAATACCTTTTATAATAAAATTATTTTATAAAAAACTTCTAGTTTAATTTTTTTTTGAAAAATAATCCCTGAAGGCAGCAGTGCAGTTTCCTCCTTTAGGCTTTGATGGAAAGACGACATCAGCACAACCGCCTTTTAGGTTAACTTGAAAGGTGGTAACCTCGTTTCCTCCATTATACTAATTTTTTTTGTATTTTTAATTGCGGATAAATTCTGATGAAATTTTTATTTTAATTTTCTTTTGTTATGTATATATATATAAACAAACCAAAATTAAAACTTCATCATAATTTATCTGCTATTTAATTTCCAGCAGTACTTCCATAACATCAGTCTGGATTCTGAAAGAATCTGTCACCCAGGGCTCCCTTTTATAAGAGAGAATACCCTGGAAATCAATTCATATTTCCGATGTGGGATTCTGGTTCTCCATTTCCTATGAAAAACATTGATCATTTCTAATGTGGGTTCTATTTCAAGTAATTGACATTGAAAGAAAATAAAATATAAACTATAAGACCATTATAAATGAAACATAAAACATGAATTAAAAATATGAAAAATAGTTGAAAACAAAAATAATTTCTTAAAAAATGATTATAAATAATATTTTATTAGCTTTCAAAACCACAAACTTGAATCATAAAAAGTTTCAATTAAGTGATTTTAGAAGCATGTAAAATTTGAAATACAAGACCAATATAAATGTAACATAATACATGGATTAAACATATAAGAAAAAGTTTAAAATAAAAATAATTTCGTAAAAAATGTTGATGCAAAATAATTTATAAGTTGTCAAAGACACCTACATGAAACATAAATATATTTCAAGCACGTGACTTTGAAAACCCATAAATATAAAATATAACACCAATATAAATTAATCTTAAAACATGGATTAATCATATAAAAAATAGTTGATAATATAAGGAAATTAATAAAAAATGTTCATGAAAAATCATTTATAAAGTTTCAAATCCATCTACTTGAAACTAAAAAAATTATTCAAGTATGTGGCTTTGAAATACTATAAAATAAAACTATAAGAATGATATAATTTAATGTTAAAACATAGATTAAACATATAATAAATTATTAGATTATTAATAATTAATTATATAATATTTAATTAGTTAATTAGTAATTATTATTAATTAATTATATAATAATTCACCAATTAATTAATAATATAATTATTCAGTATATAATAGTTAATTATTTAATTAGTTAACTAGTAATATAATTACTAATTTTATTTATTCATTTTAATTAATAATTAGTAATTACTAAAATTTATTATATGATTATTAATTAGTTAATTGGTAATGTAATTATTAATTTTGCAATAGTTAATTAGTTAATTAGTAATATATTTATAAATTATCATTACTCATTATAATTAATAATTCTAAATATTCATTATAATTTCTAGTTATAATTATTTAATATAATTACTAATTATAATTATTCATTATAATTACTAATTATAATGATCAATTATTAATTATTAATTATTAATTATTAATATAATTATTAACTATACAACTATTATTTGTATATTAATTAGTTACGTAATTAATAATTATTAATAATTAATTATATAATAATGAATTAATTAAATAGTAACATAATTAGTTAATTAGTAATATAATTATAAATTATTTAATAATTATTTAGTTACATATTAATATAATTATGAATTATATAATTATTAATTACTTAATTAGTAATAGAACTAGTAATTATATAATTTATAATTTGGTAATTAGTATTTATTAATCATTAATTATATAGTAACTATTTAGTTAATTAGTAATATAATTATTAATTAATTAATAGTTAATTAGTTAATTTTTTATGAAAGATAGAGCTGAGACCCCTTTTATAATTATTTAATTAGTAATATAATTATAAATTATAATTATTTGATATAATTATGAATTACTATTTATTAAAAATTATAATATAATAATAAATTAGTTAATTGGTAATACAACTATTTATTATATAATAATAAATTAGTTATCTAGTAATATAATTATTTAGTATAATTATTAATTAGTAATTATTAAAAAGTATCATATAATAATCTATTAGTTAATTAGTAATATAATTTTTCTTTATAATTATTCATTATAATTTTTATTATAATTATTAATTATTCATTATTCATTACTAATAATATTATTAGTTATATGACTATTAATTATATAATAATTAGTTAGTTAATTAGTAATTATTAATAATTAATTATATAATAACTAATTATTTAATTAGTAATATAATTAGTTATTTAGTAATATAATTAGGTAACTGGTAATATAATTATTAACTATTTACAAATTAATTATTTGCATGGTAATATAATTATTAATTTTATAATAATTAATTAGTTAATAAGAAATATAATTATTATTAATATAATTTTAAATTAGTTAATTAGTAATTATTAATCATTAATTATATAATAATTAATTAGTTATTTAGTAATATAATTATTAAATATATAATAGCTAATTAGTTAATTTTTTTGAGAAAGACAGAGATGGGGCCCTATTTATAATTAGTTAATTAGTAATATAATTATAAATTATAATTATTAATTATAATTATTAATTAGTATTTATTAAAAAAACTTATATATTATTTAATTAGTTAATTGGTAATATAATTAATAATTATATAATAGTTACGAAGGTATTTAGTAATATAATTATTCATTAGAATTATTAATTAGTAATTATTAAAAATTATTATATAATAATAAATTAGTTAATTAGAAATATAATTATTCTTTATAATTATTCATTATATTTATTCATTATAATTATCCATTATAACTATAAATTATTATTTATTATTTATTAATTAGTAATTAATAATATAAATATCAATTATATAACTATTAATTGTATTAAAATTTGGTTGTTAATATATAATTATTAATAATTATTTATATATTAATTAATTAGTCAATTACTAATATAAATAGTTAATTAGTAATATAATTATTAGTTATTTAATAATTAATTAGTCACTTAGTAATATATTTATTAATTATATAAAAATTAATTTGTTAATTAGTAATATAATGATTAATTATATAATTTGTAGTTAGATAATAAATAATTATTAATCATTAATTATATAATAATTAATTAGTTAATTAGTAAAATAATTATTAAATATATAATAGTTAATTAGTTGATTTTTTGAGAAATATAGTGTCGAGGAACTTTTTATAATTAGTTAACTAGTAATATAAATATAAATTAAAATTATTTGTTATAATTATTTATTAGTATTTATTAAAAATTATTATATAATAATTATATATTTATTTTTTAATATAATAAATAATTATATAATAGTCAATTATTTAATTAGTAATATAGTTATAAAATAAAAATTTCATTATAATTATCCAATTATTGTTTTTAAAAGTCAATATATTACTAATTAATTAGTTAATCATTATATAATTAATTATTAATAATTACTAATTAACTAATTAATAATTATATAACCAATTTTTAATAATGTCAATTTAATAATTTAATAATTTATTATATGTTTAATCAATGTTTTAACTTTAAATTACATCGGTCTTATAGTTTATATTTAAAGTATTTTGAAGCGACATTCTTGAATCATTTTTTAGTTTCAAGTAGGTGATTTTGAAATATTATAAATTTATTTCATGAAATTTTTTTATTAAATTTTTTTGTATTTTAAAATATGAATTATATATGTAATCAATGTTTTAGGTTTCATTTATATTTGTCTTATAGTATATATTTTATAGTCTTTCAAAGTCACATGTTTAAAATGTTTTTAAGTTTCGTATAGGTGCCTTTGAAAACTTATAAATTATTTTCCATCAACCTTTTCTATGAAATTATTTTTTTAAACTATTTGTTATATTTTTAATCCATGCATTACATTTCAGTTATATTGGCCTTGTATTTTATATTTTATAGGCTTCTAACGTCATGTACTTGATTCTTTTTATGTTTCAAATATGTGGATTTGAAAGATTATAAATTATTTTTTAACATCATTTTTTTAAACAATTGTTTTCAACTATTTATTATATTTTTAATTAATTTTTAATGTTTCATTTATATTGGTCTTATAGATTATATATTATATACTTTAAAAGTCACGTACTTGAAACAGAATCCCGCATCGGAAATGTAGAATGTTCTGGGCAGGAAATGGAGAACCAAAATCCCACATCAAGAGTGCAGAATGATTTCCATGGTAAGATTTCTTATAAAAGGGAACCCTGGGTGAGAGCTTCTGTCAAAAATCTATATTTTTCTAATGGTAGTACTGCTGGATTTTAAATAGTAGAAAAATTCTGTTATTTTTTGTTTTTTTTTATTTTTTTTATTTTGTTTATATATATATATATATATAATTAAAATTAAAATAGTTTTTTAAAAATAAATTTTTTTTTGTTGGAAAGGAAGCATCACGGATGCCACCTTTCACCCGACGAAAAGGCGGAATCTATGATGCTACCTTTGAGGGACAAATTAAAATAAATTAAAACGAGACGTTTAAAATTTTTTTTCAAAAAAAAGCATAAAAATAAAATACTTAGTGTGTAACGCTCCCTCGTGCCCTGGATCAGCATTTATTACTGGCATTACTGTGATCACAAAGTTTTTTGGATTGTTAATATTTAATATGTGTGAGACCCTCCTTCTCTCCATGGATCTACATTCTTCTCTCCTTGGATCGACAATCTTCACATAGTGTGTAACTCTCCTTCACTCCTTGGATCGTCATTCTTTTCTCGATCCTCCACTAACGATCCCCCTTTTTTCTTTTTCTACATTCCTTGGTTCATTACTCATGTTTTTTATGATAGAAAAAAAAAATATATCTCAATGGAAACACCGCCCTCTTATGAAGATAGAAAAATCCCCAATCATAGAAAAAATGTGTGAAAACTCCTTTCTGGTTAGATGAATGAATCTTCTTGCTATTGGAAAAATCATCTCAAACCTGCATGTAAGTTTTCCAAACTTAAAGAACACACTGCAATCTACATGAAGATTGGATATTGGATTCTCCATATGTGATATAGGATCTAAACGTCATATTTTCGAGTTCTTAAATAAGAAATAAAAACACACAGTCCTCCTCATAAGGACTTGGTCCTTCGACAAACAACTAATCTTATTAGAGGATCTGGAAAACATTGAGGATGTGCTCAAAGTGACCCTATTTAAATCGCCCTTTCAGGTTCAGATTTTAGGAATCTCTTATTGGGACAAATCTGAGCGCATCCTGAGAGAGATCCAATATTGTATTACTGTCTTTATGGAATGAGATTGATCAGATTCCATTCAATGGTGTCCTTCTACATGGATAAGGGTCTCGGTCGATTTTTTTTACCTCTCCCAAGGTATTCCTTTATATGAATAGTTAACTCAGAAAAAATTATCATGATTGAGTATGAAATGATGTTGATATTTTTTTTATTTTGTGGATGCATCAGACACATGAAAGAGTGTACCTCAAAGGAAACTGCTGGATAATATAATGTTGTCATGTGTTATAGCCACTGGATCTTCTTTTAAAACCCTTGGAAAAAGTTGTTTGAAGAATCAGGATAACATCATGACAGAGAGAATCTCATTATGGCTCTGATCAAGCACACTAGTAATGACCTAAGATGATCTAATTTACTAGGTTCACCGTGATTTCTTAAAGAATACGATGATATAGAATAACCAAAGGAAGCGTAAAATATATCCCCCTTTCTATCCCTAGGGATTCTAGGAGATCCATGGTCATCTCGAATAATGTCCCAGTGGAGTTTAAAGCCTTGTCTGCATCCCTTTCTAAATGGCTGGAGGATACTCTTGAACCACCATCTATTTCTAAACACATCTTCACAGAACGACTTCCTCCCCCAGGCATCGAACATCTATGTCACAACACCCATGTGATAGATGACTTGAAAGGTTTGACATCAACTGGTACAAAAAAGCATAGGACGTGGAGAAGTAAAAGTATAGGTGACCCAAGATTTGACCCCCCCCCCTCTTTTAGAACTCTTCTTACACATGTGAAGCACATACTCATCCCTAAGAAGCGAGATCTTCCCAAAAATATGGAAGGATGAAGATAATTGATAGTTTGTTAAAATTTTGGAGGCTGAGGATGGTATAATACATCTCCTTCTAGCCCAATGAAAATCATATACTCGAACATATGTGGCCCTTGGAACCCATACATAGTTTGTATACTCCAACTTAGTAGTAGTCTAAGTCAACCTAGTTTTGTTTATTGTCCGAAACCATTCTAGAAAACAACATTCGTGAAATTTATTCCAATGATTGTGTCGCGGGATGATTATCAGTCCAACACCATGGACTTTACGGAGGCCTCTACCTCCTATGGAAGGAGGTAGTGGACACTAGAATTAAGAGCTTCTCATTGAACCATATTACTGCCTCTGTCCATCAGCCCGACATGCATGTTTAGTCCTTTGATGTTTTCTATGTATAGTCATCAAAAAATAAAAAACATAAGTTATGGGACCTATTTAAAATTATTACGAATGGAATCTCGTGACCTCTTCTTGTGGGAATTTTTTTAATGAGATCATGTTTGAAAGGGAAAAGAGATGGTGTGCCAGCAGGTCCTCAACATATATGAGAGGCTTCATGTTTGTGGTTCAATACATTTGTCTCATTCACGTGGGTCAAGAGGTTATCCCCTTTGCACGGTACTGTGGATTGGTTAGAATGCCTTCATCTAGGAGGACAAGATAGATTATTGGAATATTTTGACTAGATCTCCATATAGAACATCTTTCTTGTATCCCACCTCACCCCATCCATGTCATACCACTTCCTAATTCTCATTAACCTTAATAACGTCCAAAAAAAGTCGAAAGGTTAGATTCCTTTTATATTTAATGATACTTGATGAGGGAATGTTTGCTTGAAAAGGTGATAAATCAGGATGGACTATGAGTGGACCCTTCATTCATGATAAAATACATTAGGTCATGTCTAACTTCAAAAAATGGAGTGGTAGGTGGTTCCACCAACTATATCGGTAATGTGATTCCAGTAAAAAATGACACTCCATGCTCCACTCTCTCCCACCATTATTTTGGATCATTTCCAAAATATAAATTCTAGATACTGAACTCAATGAATCCCTTAGAAGAAAATAAGTATACTATTCAATGCATGATTGTGATATTCATATAAAATAATGTTACTTAAATACACATTATTTCTATGAGATATCATTCGGAAGGTATCACAAAAAAATTATGTCATGCCTTACCTTACATGATGGAAGTAATGTCCTTAAAGAGGATGAGATTAATGGCCTTGTAATTCATTTTTTCAGGATATTTACATGAATGTTGGACCCTCCATCTGCACCGAGGTATCCTCCTGCGTTATGCCTATTCTTACAGAGGCTCTAAATAACATGCCGATCGAGGATATTACTTAGGAGGAAATCCGTTTCCCCCATTAAAAAATCCACTCCACTAAAGCCCCAAGCCCAGATATATTCTGCACCCTCTTTTTAAAAGCATATGGTACTTTATGGGGAATGATGTGTTGATCCCGATAAAGGAACTTTAGCACGGGAAGAACAATATATCCTCCATTAACAAAACCATCGTCACCCTAATTCCTAACACCCAAACACCCTTTTCGTTTTATATGTTTTGACTCATTATCTAGTGCAATTAAACTTATTAAATTTTATCCAAGATTCTGGTTAACATCCTTCATCCCTTTCTACATTCTATTATCTCTAAAAACAAATATTTTTTTTGTCCCCAATATGATTTTCTTAGACAATCCGATTATTTCCCATGAAATGTTTCACTCTTTGAAGAATTGTAATGTGTCCAAATGAGGTATTATGGTCTACAAGATGGACATGACTGAATCATTTGGCATAATGGAATGACTGTTTATCTAGTTTATACTGAGAAAAATGGTATTCTACTCAATATGGGTTGACATCATTCTAAACTCTTATTCCGCCATCTTTTTCAACATCTACATTGATTGAGGGATTTCACATAGCTTCTATCCCCCTAGGGGACTTCTACAGGGAGACCCCCTTTTCCTTTCCCGATTCATTTTAAGGTATGATATATTCTCTAAATTCATTTAAGTAGAAGATAGGGATAATATTGTTCATGGAGAAAATACATGTCATTATTGGCCTCTCACTTCTCATCAATTCTTTGTTAATGAATTACTCCATTTCTCTAGGGACACATTGGAAGAATGAATGAATATTTTCCTTTATCTCCACAACAATTATAATTATTTTGGGAAATCTATCAAACTCTTTAAATAGAAAATTTATTTCTTCTTGGGAATCCCATAATTAGATGTTTGAGCTCCAACAGGCATATTGCATCCAAATTGATGACAATCACCACAAGTGCCTCAGGCATCCTATGGTATTCATTGTATTCAGAAAATAATATTTCTACATCAATTTGAAGAGGTAAATAAAAAAATTCATGGTATGAGTTAAAAAAATCTTGAAATTAGGAATATAATTATTTACCGAATTGGTCTTCCAGTCCACCAAATTCTATTTTATGACACTCTATATGCTCACTGGTTTCATTATCAATCATCTCCTCTCATGATTCTCTGATTTTTGGTGGGGACTCATTGAAGGAAAACATGAAGCCCACTGGATTTCGTGGGATAAACTCTGTAAACCCAATCAACATGGGGAAATGGGGATTATGAAATTATTCCTCTTGAATTTCAAAATTATTTCTAAAAATTGACAGTAGATCAATCAATAACATCATTCTCTCTTTGTAATGTTTTTCAAGGAAAAATACTTTCCATGTACAGCTTTTTGCAGTTCTATATTAGGCCTACACCCTTGGTTCTTCTAGGATAGCCTGTGGGGATCACATGTGATACTACTGAGGAGTATTTACTAGAGAATTTGAATTTTATATTGCATTAATATTTGGATGGAACCGTGGATGGTCGATTGAAATGGGCTCAAAGTATCTTCCCTTACCCCTGAAGGTCTCAAATATGCAATGGTTCTCTCCCATTTTAATGAGGAAGGGAGATGAAGGTTCCCTGAGAGAATTTCCTCCTTGTTCAACAATAGGGATAACAAAATTATTTTTTGTATAACGGTGGATAGATATTTGGGTCATGATTGTATATTCTAGAGTGTGGAAACCTCTATAACTTATACTGTTAAATTTGGGTTTTCTCTGTCTACAACCGCTCCGACAATGGAGGTAGAGGCTCTTTGAAAATCTATCCAGCACTTACTAATCTCTTCTATAGATCGTTATTTCTAGTGCAAAGTTTATGCTGGGATCCTTACTTATATGGGGTTCCATACCTTTTTTCATGTCTCAGACAACGAAACATTCCCTATCTGTGTGACCATGCCTAAATCTCCCATTCATTCCATTGCCCATATCCCTAGGGCAAGGAATGTATGGCACCCCTTCAACCCTCATGGTGACAACCTATATGAAATTTATTTCGATCTATTAGATATTCTCACAAAATTATATTCACAAATTATTGTGGAGGACCTTGCTTCCCATTACAATGTGGCATGAATCACTTGGGTGATGAGAAAAAACATTCTCTTTAACCAAAACTCCATCCCTTTCACATATGGGGTCATGAAAATATCCCACTGGTTATCGGAATGGAACAACAATGATAATATGTTTGGAAACCATTTGATAATTATGATACCTATTCAAGGAACCCCCCACTACCGAAACCCTAGAAATTATCTTTAACGTATCACCTTTTGACAAAGACATCACATGTTTCAGCACCATATCCCATGACTCTCAAAGGTTATTCATCAGGAATTTTCAATTTTCTTTTATGGTTCTTCTCGTACATACAGTCTATGAATCTTAATCAATTTTTATTTCCCTGGAATTTTCATTGGAACAATGTTGGGAATCCATAACTATGGAATCATATTGCCACATTATCTTTTATTATATATTTACTCTAGATGATGGAATCTAGCCCTTTGTCCTTCTTGTCTAGAATATTCAGCCACTTATGCTCTTATTTTCGGCTTACTCCTTATCCTTAACCAGAAGGGACGTTAATAAGGTGGCTCGTAATTTAGCTACATGATTCCTATCGAATGACTGACATGTCTAGTTGGAATTGTTACCCAGCTTGATGTCCTCTCTTGTTTTACACGATCTATGATCTATTAATATTTGAGTTACTCATTTTTCATCAAAATAAAATTAAAATTAAATTTGTAATTAAATAAAATCTCAACTGAAAAATTAAATTTGTAATAAATATTTTTAATGAATGGATATTTCTATTAGTGTAGCTATAAAATTGTTATATTTTTTTGTGGAACAAACACATTCATTTGTATACCATAAATTAAAAATGTTGAAAATTTGTGGATACAATTAAAACCAAATAATTGAAAACATTAATTAATATAATAAATTAAATTCCATTTACCCATATAATTAATGAATGATTTTTTTTAAAAAAATGAAACCAAAATTTCTAAAATCATTGTTTTGTATTTAGTATATGAGTTAAACATGAAATGTGTTATAAAAAAAATGAATCCTTAAAATCAAAAAAATAATTGAAATAATATATTAGATATTAAAAATATTCTATTTAACTAGAAAATGATGTCGAAATACTATCATATTCAAAATTTAATTTCTGATTATAATGAAAAGTGGAATATGATGTAAAAAACAATTATTGAATGTAATTGAAACTAGGAAAGATGAAAGGGTTTTATGAAATATAGTGTGTATGTAATTTTAAAGCAATGTTATGGGACATAGTTTTTATTATGGGTTCTCCCATCAATAAGCCACCCAAAATTTCTCCTTCTAAAAAAGAGAGTTAACAAAGGGGTGGTCAATTACATAGAAATAGTTAATTTTAGAGGGCATAATTTATTGCACTAACATAATGTACAGTACTATATATTCTCCTATATTAAACACATCCCATTATGATCATAGAAAGAATTTTAGATAAATATTTAACATTCATCAGTGCTAAAAAATTCACAGATAAGAGAAACACATTATCAATACTAAAAATTGTACTAATACAAATGTTTGATGTATGAGTGCTTTATTTAGCAATAAAGAAGGGATAACTTTTCATTTATTTTTAGCACCCATAAACTTTTCACATTATCAGCATCAATTATTCACTGATTCTAGTTGAAACATATAAAATATTTTATATAAACATATTTATATATTGAAAAATTCTATTTATAAACTACTATAGATCATGAAATTTCACGAAATACCCTTTTATAGTGAAAAAAACTGATAAAGGGTATACCATTATCAATTCAAGCTAAAAACCTTGATAAATGTCACAATTATCAATGAGATTTTAGAATATATAAATGGTGGCCTTAATGAGTGATATTTTAATGATGATAAAAGGTATAATCAATTAAAACATATATCATTAAAAACCATATATTATTATCTAAATATTTTTTATATTGATATAAATATAATATATTTAATTAAATATGATTTTTATAAAACTATATATGCATTTTCACTTAATATAGGATATATTTAGTAAAAATAGATTATAAAAAATAAATAATTAATATAAATTAACAGTTTGAAAATTATTATTGAGTAATTCTAATTTAATAACAATTTGATGTCATAGAAATTAATAAATTAAGGAACAATCTAAGATAAGTAGAAAACATTACTTGAATTTCAAATAAACATAAATTTTGATTAGGGTAACTGTTTGGGGTGTAGGACAAATCAAACTGAATATTGAAAAACAATATATTGTGGGGGAGAATTAGTGAGACTTAGATAATCATTTTTAGAACTCTAAAATTTTCTAAAATGTATCCAAAATTGCGTTTTTTCGGTGTACATTTCTTTTTAAACATTTTATGGAATTTCATCCTCATTTGAGGGGATCGTTATTACATTATCTTGAGGAGACTAAATTTATTCTCAGTTATTACAGTAATATGGATATAATGGGGTTTAAAAATTACCTTTTTCAGGTTGTGGTTTTATTTATAATTAAATATATACATATATTCATATATATACATAAATAAATCAATGGAACAAATATATACTTAAAATTTTTTATATAAAATATATTTGCAATTATATATACAATATGGAAAAAATTATTCTTTATTCCACATAATATTTTATTATTTTACTTAAAAGGTTTTTCTTTTTTATGTGCTCAGATGGTGGATGCAACTCTAGTATTTGAGAAGTGTATGTATGCTTCATGTGAGGTGTTTGTAGGTCCTATGGTTCATTGGGTTTTGATGTATAGGGTTCACTACTGTCATCACATTCCACCACCACACACTATTATCCTGTACCGATATATTGAATGTTTTTATGGGATCAATGTACATGATTATATATTTTTTGATCATCATATCATTTTTTCTACTCAAGAGATGGCCATTTTAAGCTCACACTTACCATTTTCCCGAGAGGGATAGAAGGGGACATAGAGAGAGAGAGAGAGATTGGTGACCATCACTATGGAGGATGATGAATTTATTCTTACTGTAACTATTTTGGGTGATGAAGTTATAAGACCCCCTAATAGAGGACAGAATAAGATTGTACATCGATTTTTATGACTATAAATTGAAGAAGATAACATAGAAACTGATAACAATAATCTATATATGAGATGAATTTACACACACTTCATATTTTTACCTATTGATGCTGATCTGTAGACCATCGTGCGTATGATGTGGGAATATATCAGGGGTCTCATTATAAGGACAATTATCAGTGATCGCATGAGCATTTCTGACCATATTATGTGTTTGGGGATGTATAAAGACTTCGATCAGGATATGAGATATATCTGAGAATCTTCGTGCTTGGAATAAAAATATAGATCATTATTTACAATATAATAATTAAAATACTATGATATTTGGAGATGTGTCATCCATCAATTGATGTGGGAATGGGAGTACATTCATCATGTGGACCCTATTATTTGATGGTTTAGAGGATCCCACAGATATTCATAATGATTCTATACATTAATTATAGTTTTATCACTAATATTTATTTTTTTCTGATTCAAGTATTAGTTATATTGTAAAAAATTAATTATTATTTATGAAAAATTATATATTACAAGTGTAGTCAGACACAAAAACATGCCAGTGCATTGAGACATAATTTTTCACTATATCATCTCATGTTAGACAATCATATACCTGCTAATATAATTATATATATTCTTGTATTGATTAATCAATTTTAGAATATTATATTATTATAAAATAAATTAAAAAATATTTTAAAAACTCTCAGCTACTAATTTAGATATCAAGGATGCTATGTCAGTTTCTCATTGAATATATTCCTACATACTGCACTACTGGGATAGATGATGTTGGGATCAGAGGTCCTCACAAAAACATTCATATTATAGAGTGGCACCAATGTGATAGAGTTATGCGTCTATTTGTATGTTCAACATGTTCCAAAAACACCGAGAAAACTACCAATGCATCATTCCCTGAAGCAAGCAAGGGGGAAGGATTTCAACTAAAGGTGGAATCACACATATTATATCAACATATGTTGAATACATTTGATAGTTAATGTTATTTTAACCCCAAAAATGTGATAATATCTATCACATCATATTGATTATTCACCTAGGTATATACTGAAATCTATATTGTGACATATGTGACATGGTAGAGCGATATGGGATCCATAAGTCAAAACTTTTTCTTTAATTTATTTGTTGTATAATTTATTATAGTTCATTTTAAATTTTATTTGTAACATACTCAACTATATTATATTATCCAAATATCTAAATCCCCACAGGGAACAATATTTAGTCATCAAGTGTAACATGTTACAACACATGACATATTACCTTCACTTGGTGTTGTATATGTAACATCCCAGTTAAATAATGAATATGAAATGTTCATTTTTTTTAGTATTTGTGAATTATATATTTATTCTAATTTAATGGGGATTCTATGTTTTATGGAAGACCTGATACACAACAAAAAGTTTATTTTAAATCTTATGTTTCACAAAATGTTGAGTTATACTGAAAAATAATAATATAATATTATTACTTTAAATGGTAGTTAACACATAGTCATTGGTAATGGATGGAATGAAAAAAAACTCATAAAAAATGATAAAAAACTTTTTTTAAATGTTTTTACATTTATGTAACAAAATTTAGAGGCCTAAAATGTGAATGAATCAAATTTTAAGAATAAATACTCTAATATTATTTAAAAGGTTTATTTACCGCCTTTTGATGGAGAACAATTTTTAAATCTAGTTTTTCCACTTTTATATGTTCTATTTGACAAAATAACATTTTTTTAGAATTGGGCCATCAAAATTTTCTTTTGATGAAAATTTTGTATTTTTCTGATAATATTCATTTTTAATGAATTGTGAAAAAATACTGCATTTTAATTCAAAACAACCTTTTAATTTAATTTATTTATATAGTTAAGTTATTATTTAAATTGTTCTTAATGTGTAACTGGATTATATTATTACCATTTAATCCAATTGTGGTCATTGTATGTAATTTAACTCTTAAATTTAACATACAAAGGTCAATCTTTTGAAAGGTATTATTTCTTAAAAATACGCTTTTCGGTTATGACAACTAGAATTGAATTTAAATTAATTTATTGCACTTATGTGTTTTGAATTTTGAAAAATGGATTCCATAATTGGAATCAGGAGGTCAAAATTGTGTAAATAGGTAACATTTATTTTTAGTCATTATGAATATTTAATTCAATAAATATTTTATTTATAATCGTTAAAGTGTATATCTGGTAAATAAGGGTAAAAATTAATTTTATAATAATACTAAATTACCCTAAACTTGTGAAAAAACAATTGGATGTGATATTTAAGACCAAGGTAATCCTTGGGTAGATTTAAGGGCCCCATGGAGCCACATGGGAGTGATAATGACACATTATATTAATTAATTTAATGTAAAGACAAAAGTAACAAAAACATATATATTTTAGTAAAAACATTGTATATGGGGTTATATAGCTGATATATTGGACTATAAATATTAATTTAAAATATAAAAATATTTCCTACATCACGGTATTTTATTTATTATTTTTAGACATTAAATATATAAATTAAATTATGAAACAATGGTGATGTAGTAATTGCTTAATTAATCATGGATTCAAATAAAATATATTAAAAATAAATAAATAAATTTATTCTGAAACATTTAATGACATCCAGGAATTTTTGGGATACTAATGACATGTTATATTTCAATTAATGATGTTTTTTCAAATGAATCATGTTGTTATTAATTTTTTTAAAAACATGATATGAATATTTTATAAAATGACCTAAATGATTTTCTAAAATAATTAAAATTTTATTAAATGATAATACAATCATAAAAATCTAAGATATGACCAAAGGACATAAATAATGTTTCAAATGTAATAAATTATACATTTTGGGTAACTTATTCTTTTATAGTAAATATATTATCCATATAGTGTGAATATATACGAGGACACGGTAAAAGTTACATAAGTTAACAAAGGGTTAAATAAAAAAAATAAAGATTAAAAATTTCCCAAAACCTGTCAAATTATTATTAGATGAAGTTATTTGAACATATAGGAACTATATATTAGAATTAAATATGTTTTACACCTTTTGAAACCAAAAAATAATTTTATAATAAAATAATACTTTCAAACATTACTAAAGAGCCCCTCCTCCCGCTTTTAAAAGGCCACCACCTCTAACCCATTACTCACACATCTCAAGCCTCTTTGATTTTCCAAAATCTGATCCATAAATCTCTAAAAATTCCTCTCTAACTCCAAGAAGAATTCTCTTATAAAGATGTCAATTCTAGATATTTTTTTGGTTAAAACCAAAGAGAGTTACCCAATTTAAAGGTAATGTCTTATCTCAAGTTCCCTTCTTGTATTTTCCTTCTCCAACCCCATAAACTGTTTTTATTACATCCCTTTATAAAAAAACTTGTATCCTCAATATAGTATAATTTTTTAATGAGTATTCTTATAAATACACATCCACACACCTCCATCTAATGGATACGATCACACAGTTTCTGGGGACGACGAACTACTGTCTAACGAAATGATGATTTTTCAATTAACACATACCACATATCATTGTGGCCATTATGATTGAACTATATTTATA
Organism: Viscum album; assembly: GCA_963277665.1. Taxonomy (NCBI): domain Eukaryota; kingdom Viridiplantae; phylum Streptophyta; class Magnoliopsida; order Santalales; family Viscaceae; genus Viscum; species Viscum album. The sequence goes on from OY728162.1 coordinate 48,627,581, forward strand.
ATTTATATATATTCTATTTATATATTATATATTCTTATAAATTTTTCATTTCTATCTTATATTTATGGTTTCTATAATGGGTAAATGCAATCATTTCATTAGAGGAAGTGCGGACTACCTCCAACTCAAAGTGATATGATTCGTTCATGCCATACATAGAACATATAAAGGATAGAAATAATGAAATTATATATGATATTATACTGGGATTACAATATAACTATGTATCTTTATGTATAGATTCCATTAAAATACAAAATAGAAATGGAAGTAGCGTTCATGCATACGTACATCTTACCGTCTCCATGAACGGTGTATTTAATTTCTTATCTCCAAATGTTTTGTAGTGTTATAAATAAATATATATACTTGATTTATATGATATATATTATATCTAAATATTTATTGTCATTTTTTAGAAAATAGAATTTTTATCACATGGACAACTTGTAATGATAAGAAGTTCATTTTTGACTCAAGTACCAAATATCTACAAAATGACTATTATTAACTTATATGGTTATATAATGTATATAACATGGTAATAAGTGATATAAAAGGAATAATAAATCCAATAAATGGTTCTTATGAAATTAGAAAATAAATTTTATTTATTATTCAAGAGATTAATGAACGAACGGGTCACGTCAGACACGAAGTAAGGGACGTCTTTTAAGTCACTATTCATTGAGGCATATTTTTATTTCTACATGACATTCATTTATATGATGAATAAACCAGTTTTAATTTTCAATTAATTCTTAGGGAATCATTTTTCTACATAGAATTTTCTAAACGACAATGGGAATGTTTCTTTTTTAACATATGTGGTAACAATGACCTTTCAGCTGCCATGAGCATTATTTAATATTTTAATTCCTTAAAAAGCCATAATATTTTGAAAATGATAATAAATACCATGTACCCATTTAATAATTTTTGTATTTAAAATAGTTTTTAGAAACATTTGTTATTTCCAAATCTTTAAATTCAATATTGTGATTGCAATGTGGAAATGTTATCTTTCCTTTATGCTTGTTCATGTGTTATGATTATGTTATGGTTCATGGGAATTGTTTATGTATACACATGGTTTCGTGATAAACCTGGGGTAGGTGAGCCTGAGATAGCTCTCAAATGCCTTGGTTAACATGACAGAGGTAAACATTAATGTTTCTCCAAAGAGATTTTAGGAATATACCGTGATCAGTATTCCAATGTAACTCCATTTGTAGCTGTGAATGATGCCTTGTAAGTATGATATGGATTCAAAATGTTACATTTATGATTTATGAATTATATGTGACAGTCATAAATCTTATGATTTCATGAGGTCTATTAATCAGGTTATGTTTGTACGTATCGATGGAATAATGTTTTCTTTATTTATTTTATGACCCTTACTAATATTTTTATTGTAACCCAATGTTTTTGAAATGTATTTCATAAGGTATAATGAACGGTACGAAATGAATATTTCAAGAAGATTTATATCAATAAACAATTTATTTTTTCTTTTAAGGGTTATTAGTTTATGGAAAACATGTATACTAAGCACGGGGGTCTACATTGTAATTTTTTAGTTGTAATGTAATAATTATGGAATAATTATATAAAACCCTAAACATGAAAAGATCCTCAATTTGAACTATTAACATAATTAAAGATTATGTAATGTTCATTTATGGGCCTTATTGTTGGTATCAGAGGCCAGTTTAGAAAACATTAGTAGTTAGGATGTTGATAACTAAATATACATAAATTAATTTATGGTAATATTGAAATGATATAGCATTTAAATATAACCAAGCTTCTTCACCTTATATATATTTATGTTCAGAATGATTTTTCTTAGAGGAAATGGATAATCTATACTGGGAAGGCATACAATGGAAAATGCCCTTCCAAATCATCAGCTTAAGATGGTCAGAATCAGAACTGAACAACTTCGTTATAGTGATGGCATGATTTACTAAGTATATAAATGGTGTCAGTATCCATGCATGGGATTTTCCATATCAACAGCAGAGGAACATGTTAGTAGTGGATCATTTTATGTGGAAAAATCTCCCATCTTTTAGAGGATCATATTACCTTGTTCTAGATAAAGGTTGTATTATAGTACTAGATGAAGATTTTTGATGTCATGGGGTGTTCCGAACATCAAAAGGGTAGTCTTTCTCTTTACAATTTTGAAGGTGAAGTCGATTAGTGGTTGTTGATGGTTAATAATATCAAAGACAGTGAGTATATTTATTCCCTTTATTGGGATGAATTCAAATGTATGTTTATTGAGAAATATTTTCCTAAGTTTGTTCATCTTAGGATAGAAAAAAATTTCCAATATTTGGGGTAGGAGGATGATTCAATTCATTCTTATCATGAATATTTAACTCTACATGAAAGGTATGATCCAGTTTGAGCATTGTCTTCGAGAAATGGTGAGTTAGTATTCTAAAATGATGCTTCGTTGAAAGGAATCAGTTGTGTACTGATACAGAAAGATTAGGTAATTGTTTATGCTTCATGATAGTCGAAACCTTATGAGATAAATTAGCCTACATATGATTTTGAATTAGATGTTGTTTTTTTTCTAAAAACAATCGTACGTATCATCTGTATGGAGATAAATGTGAAATATATATCAACCAAAAAACTTTAATGTATATATTTACTCAGAAATAATTGCACATGAGATAGAGAAGATGTCTATAATTAATTAAATATTATGGTTTCATGATCCATTACCATCCGCGAAAGGGAAATAATGTGGTTGATTATTTGAGTCAAAAAAATAATGCTACATTAACGATGTTACATTTAGAACAATATACCTTGATTAACTATTTTATGAACTTTGGAATAGATATTTTTGGGGTAGGAAATTCCTCTGTTTTGTTTCAAGTGTTAATGAACTCATCTCTATCAGATAGAATTAAGAAATCACAGAAGGAAAACGATGAGTTGGAGAAAAAGTTAGAGTTGGTTTAGAAGGATATGTTTCCTGATTTTAACATTTATAATGATTGTATTTTGAGATTTGGGAAGCGGTTATGTGTTCCTTGTGATTCAATTTTGATGAATGGGTTGTTATTTGAAGCTCATAGTTCTCTTTTTTCAGTTCATCCTAGCAGTTTTAAGATGTACAATGATCTTCAAGAGTATAATTGGTGGAATGGAAAGAAATGAAATATCTCTGAATTTATTGTGAAGTGTCTAACTTGTCAACTGGTTAAAGCAGATCGATAGTCACAGAAAGGGATTCAATAGCCTTTACTAGTTCCTGAGTGGAAATAGGAATATATATCAATGGACTTCATTATGTGATAACCAATGACATCTCGAGGTAAAAATGAAAACTTGTTTATTGTTTATTGATTGACTAAATCTACTAATTTCCTTCCCATTTGAGATACTTTGTCTCTAGATCAACCTTCTCGATTGTATATTAATAAGATAGTCAGGTTGCATGGTGTTCCCCTCTCCATTGTATCTGATTGTGATCTCAGATTTACTTATAACATTTAGAAAGGCCAGCAGAAGTCGCTGGGTACTAATTTAACTTTTGGTACAACTTTTCATCCTCGAACAGATGGGTAGTCAGAACAAACAATTTTGACATTGAAAGATATGCTAAGTGATTTCTCAATTTATTACCAGAATATTTTGGACCATCATAATTCATTGGTTGAATTTTTTTACAATAACAATTTTCATTCTAGTATACAGATGGCTCTGTTTGAGGCAGTATATTGAAAAAGGTGTAAAACTACTTCTTTGGGTGATGAAGTAGGTGTAAAGAAGTTGATGGGAACAGAATTTTTAGAAGAGATGGAAGACAAAGTCTAGTTGATTCAGAATAACATGAGAACATAGGGTAGGAAGAAAATTTATAAAGATAACCAATTGAAGGATCCTTCTTTAGAGTAAGTTTATCATGTCTTTCACAATGTTTCTCCATGGAAAAGTTTGATACATTTTGGTAAGAAGGGAAAGCTGAGTCCGAGTATCATTGGACCCTATGAAATCATAGATAAAGTTGGATCAGTTGCATACACAGTATCTTTACCTTCATGTTTGTCCCATGTAGAAAATGTTTTTCATGTTTCAATATTAAATATTTATATGCTAGATCCATCTCATTTTTTGTGGCTCGAGGTCGTTTAGTTGGAAGAGAATCTTTCTTATGAGAAATAACCAATCCAGATTTTTTACCGTTGAGAAAAAGTGTTGTGGAATAAGTAAATTCATCAGGTAATGTTTTTGTTGAAAACTCATATAGTTGAAGAGACAACATGGAAATCTAAAAATGATACGAGGGATCAACACCCCCACTAATTTGATAACTAAATAAATATTACGAGGAAACAATTTCAAAAAGGGGGAAGGATATAACATCCCAAGTAAATAAAGAATAATTCATTTTAAAAATTTTTAATATTTGAATATTAAATATTAATTTATTTTAAAGGGAGTTCTTTATATAAGCCTTCCCCTTGGGATAAGGAAATTTAATAAATCCTTTTGGTTCAAACCAAAGGGAGTTACCCGATTTAAATGTAACGTCTTCTCTCATGTTTGTTTCTTTTACATTCCGTCTCCAACCACCTATTAAATATTTATTCAATTATTTTATAAAAAAACCAATATCCTTACAATACTATAATTTTTTTAAGAGGATGATTTGAAATACACATCCACACACCTCCATCTATTGGATACGAATATACGATTTCTCTGGATGGCGAACTACTGCCTCACAAAACGATTAATGTTAAATTATCTACTACCGCCTATCATGGTGGCCATTATGATAGAACTACATTTATATTGGAAATATATTATATTTATATTCTCTATATACTTCTCTATTTTTCCTTTTTATTATACGTTTATGGTTTCCATAATGGGTAAATACGATAATTTCATTTGAGGAAGTTCGGACTACCACCCCCTAGAAGTGATATGACTCATTCATGTCATACATGGAACATATAAAGGATGGATGTAATGAAATTATATAATATATTATACTAGAATTATAATATACCTATGTATCATTATTTTTTCATTCCATTAAATTAATAAATAGAAATGAAAGTAGCGTTCATGTGTACGTACGACTTACTATCTCCAAGATCGGTGTATTTCATTTCTAATCTAAAACTGTTATGTACAATTATAAATAAACATTTATACTGGATATATATGATATATATGATATCTAAATAGTGAATATAATTCAGGTGATAATGGACTTTTTACAATAGGGACAACATGTAATTATAAGATGTTCATTTTTGACTCAAGTACCAAATATTGTCAATACAACCGTTATTAACATAAATGATTATATATTTTTTATAACGTGCTAATAACTTATATAAAAGGAATAATAATCCTTAAAAGGTTCTTAAAAATGTAGAAATTATCTTTAGTTTATTATTTAAGAGATTAAAGAACGAACAGGACAAGTTAGACACAAGGTAAGGGACTTCGTCTCAATCACCTTTCATTGAGGCATGTTTTTTTTTATACATGAATTTATTTTATATGGTGTATAAACCCCTTTGACATTTCATTTCATTCAAAGGGATTATTTTTTATACATATCATTCTACTAAATTATAAATGGAATATTTATTTTTTAACGTGTGTGGTGACAATGACCTTTTCGCCGCCACGATCGTTATTTGATATTTTTCATTCTTAACAAGACATAAGTTTTTTCAAAGGAAAATAATTACCATTCACCATTTTTATGTATTTTTTTATTGAAAATGGTTTTGAGAAAGCATTGGTTATTTCAATATCTTAAAATGTTATATTGTGATTGCAATGTGGAAATGTAGTATTTCCTTTATGCATGTTCATGTGTTATGATTATGCTATGGTTCTTGGGGATTTTTTACGTAAATAGGTGGTTTCGTGATATAACTAGGGAGAGTGATCCTGATATATCTCTCTAATGAATTGGGTAATGTGATGGAGGTAAACATTAATTTTTATCCTAAGAGATTTACGAAATATACTGTGATGTTTATTCTAACATAACTCTCTATATAGCTTGTAATGTTACAATGTAAGTATGATATGGATTCCACATGTCACCTTTAGGATTTATGATTTGTATTTGTTAGTCATAAATAATATAATTTCATGAGGTATGTTAAAGATATTATCTATTGTACATATTGATGGACTAATGTTTATATTCATTATTTTATAACCCTTGATGATATTTTTATTCTCATCCCATGTTTTTGAAATGATTTCAAAGGTTGTAAGGAAGGGTAAGAGACAGGAATAATTAAAGAATATTTATATTAGGAAAGGAATTCTTGTTTAATTTTAATGTTATTTTATTTAATGAAAAAAGGGATACTCAGTAGGATAATCTACTTTGTAATTTTTTATTTGTAATGTAATTTTTATGGCCTAATTACCTAAAACTCTGAACCTAAAAAGATCCTCAATGTGAATTATGAACATAATTCAAGATTATTTAATGATCAAGGTTATGGACTTATAACACATTGTAGTAAATTCAGTCTTCCACCAGAGAGAGAAGATGTACCTAACATGAACCTCCTCTAAAAGATGTTGACGTCGATGAACTATAGTGGGAATGATGCAGACCACAGTGAGTTACATGTTTGGGCTCACCAGTTCCACTGAAACATGAGGTAAATCTAGCCAACTGTCCTCATTCGGTTGTCGATGAGAACCGACAGGCATGATATCCACATATTGTATTATGATATCTACTATATTCACTTGGTTTAGTGGATCCATGCTAATATAAGAAGTCATCTGCATCAGCGTTTACGACTGAAACTTCATAGATCTATGGTATTTATTATGGGATGAAAGGTCCTTCAACTAATATAGTGAAAAAATATCATGTTTTCCATTATCACATCTCGACCTATCGGAGGTAGAAAATTCACCTCCTCCCATTGAATATAATACAATGTAGTAGATAGGTGAGATTCATATATGTGAGGAAGAACTGCCCTCTATGTCGTCAAACATCACTACATTGTAGAGGTTTACGAGTTCAATGGGCATGCTACTCAAACTATAAACTCTAAGATGACCCCCATTTGATACATAGAAGAAAATTAATTATTCCAATTAATTATATATATTATCCATGTCTTAATTATTTCGGGATTTCAATTAATATTCTAAATTAATTTTAATGGTCAAATAATTTTAGGTTATTTGGTATTTGAATTATTGTTCTATATTAATATTAATGATCTAATAATTTTAGAAAAATAATTTAACTAATTATATATCATAATAATAATTAATTAAAATTAATTTTCATATAATATTGTTATTATACTTTTTAATAATTTTTATCAATACAAACCTATAATCTTTCAAAAATATAAGTTATTTATAAATAATAGCTCAAACATACATAAATATTTTTTTAGAATTAATGTATATATTTTAATTTAGTTTTTTAAAAGCTGTATATTCTTCCACACATGTTGAATTTTTGATAAATATATGCATTGACACCCTCAACACATGTGATAACTTCAAATATGTAAACCCAAAACACAATTTTTTATCTTTTTAAAATTTATTAGAATAAAACTAGTAATAACTTTATATGTAGCTTATATTTTCGAATATTTATGTAATATATCAATATATTTAGGTTATATATACTTTAATAAACATAAAATGTCAATTTATAGGCTTTATTTTTATTATCATTTTAACGTAATTGTTATATTAATTTCATATTATTATCTATTGTCAATTATTCTACCTTATTCTTAAGTAAACATTTCTATTTAAATTATTTGGTATTTTATTTTTTTAAAAATTCATGTTGGAACCATTTTTATTAAAATAAAAATAAAATAAATGTTGATGGGGTCAAATAAAGCTAAAAATACTGCATTATATTGCACCATTATTGGAACAATTTTTTTATTATCACGAAATGACCATCATGGTCCTATTTTTTCAAATCCCCCCAATTAATGAAACTACACCAACAAACTTGACCTATTGGATGAAGACCTATCCTCCAAGTCTTCACTTATTTTAAATTTATATTAGAGTCCTTTGATTCCATGGATACACTTTTAACAACTTATTTCGGCACCTCCTCCCTCTTAGAGGGATTATGAAAGTCATCAATTATACTTTCCCGCTACATGAGAGGTCTGAAACTTTATATAATTAGGCTGAAACTCATCTTCTATATAATTGCCTTCACAAATCTTATGTGAGTAAATACCTTTAAAATGATTTGAACTATTCACCTATGACTTTATTATGTCTTCATGGTTTTATTATTGTAAAGAGGTGGCCCTGATAACCATCAAGAGACATTAATTAATTGCATCAACCATGGAAGATCCCCTAATTGAAGAATAATGTAATAGGGGAACAAGGAATAATGCAACATTCATTACACTAATTTAATTACTGTAACTTGATGAAAATACTCAAAAACAACATGCCACTTGGACTTATTGATTTCTAGTGAAATTTGATCCCACCCAACACTAGATATTGAAATTAACTAATGTTAAACAAGAAATGGAGACTATTAGGTCTCTAAAGGTCCCTCCTTGTCTTCATTCACCTGAAAAATCACCTGTATAGTATACATATACTACAATTTCTCTCCTATAATTGATCAAGGATCCCTGGGCCCTTTATTCAAAGAAGTACCATCCATGAAACTCTCCTGAGGGGGAACCCCCAAATGCTATAAGATGTTGTCGGGAGTACCCTAAAGATGGTTCCATTCATTCAATATCCACAAGGGCTCCATATAGAGGCTCCATTGAAGATGGACCATCTCTTCCTTTGATGGTCACTCTATTACTAGAATCATTTCAAGATTTTCATGAGAATTTTGGGACCAATTACATTTTACTTATATGATTCTTTGAAAAGGATAGGTTATCCTCCTTCTATAGCATATGATAAACATCCCTTTGGGACCATAGTTCAAATTTGAAGTCAGATGAAGCTCATTACCAAGCTCATCAATATTTTCCTCAATAAATAAATATCTAATAGAAACTTCATCTTGAAGGATGTCATTTTCATTAGCATGGTCTACCCAGTACTATGATAACCTCGAGGGAAAATGACCATGACCCACCAATTCTTATATAAAAGTCCCCAGATCAGTATCATTCGTAATTCAAGATTCAGAATAATCTACTAGTGACTATATTTGAATCCTATATTTTCCAGAGTGATGTGAATTACCATATAAAGCCTCAACTCCATGAGTCTACCCTTATGGTCTAGAAGCCTTTTCTTTAGCTTTGTAATGGGATTCCATGGCTAAAGGACCCTCTAAACTACGAGTGTAACAACCCGAGATTTTATGAGAATTATTTTTTTTAATTTCATTGATGTCTTGTGTTGTACGCTACAAAAAAATTAGCTTGTGCTATACAGAAAACCGTATTAGCTTGAATTATATGCAAAACCATTCTGGGATCCTATCACACACAATTTCAAGTTCGTTTTGTTAAATTATTCTACGCTAAATTAAGTATAGATTTTTTTAATGTATAAATGAAATATGTTTTGATTATGTTATATGCAAAAAGAAATGGAAATTTCACTACACACATCCCTAACATGGATTTCATTACACGCAATCATGACCTTCCTCGATAGCTTGTGTAGTACGCAATACCGAGTTTCACTATACAATATATTATTATAATATTATTATGAACTAGCCGTTATGAATAGTAATACACACTTTTTAAAATTTTATAAATTTTATAATTCAAAATGGTTTTCATTTTTGGATTCGGAATATCGAAATTAGGCTAGGGTAAATTTTTGGTATATTTATGAAAATTTTCAATTTTTTATAAATAGTGAAAGGTCTGCGTTACTATTTAAAATTGACTTTATATTTAAATAATTATTTATTTTATTTAAATTTATTTTAGGTCAAAATTGATACATAATACGTATATAAGTTAAATGTAATTCATTTGAGTCATTTTATAATAATTTAAGATATATAAAAATTTTATTGAACTTTTCACCGTCTTTTACCCACCTCCTAGGAGAATTTGATAATTTAAAAAAAACACAATTTTACCTCTTCTATGAGTGGAATATTGAAAATCCAAGATACACGGTTAATATCAGGGAGTAAAATGTGGTTCAATAAGATAAAAATAATTTTTTTGTGAATAGTAACTTTTTACTTTTATTTACCACGGTTAAAAGTAAATAGGGTAATTAAGGGTAAAAATGATATTATTATTATGCTAACACATGTCTTTATTCTATTGGATAAATGTAATTTGACCAGAAACAACCATATGAATAAAATATTACCCTTTATGTCCAATTGGATTAGATTATGACACTTATTATTATTTTATTTAAAGAAGAGTTAAAATAGTTAAAATCAATTTTTAATAACTAAATAATTTTTAATATAAGGATATACATAATATAAATTAGACTATAAATATTCATTAGAAAGATAAAAATATTTCCTACATATTGGTAGTTTATTTATAATTTTTATACATTATATAATTTAATTTTTTTATGACATAATGATGATACAATAATTACCTTATTAATAAAATATTAACATAATTGATGTTATCAATTCCCAAATAAATGTAATTTGAGACTTTTTATGAATTAAAATACTTTTCTATGTTAATATGACATGTTAGTATTGAATTAATTAACGTTTTTTGAACTAATCATGCTGTTATAATTGTCCCAAAAATCAAGTACCCAATAGTGTCAAAATTGACATAAAATAGTTTTTAAAACACATATTATATTATCTATTGTTTTTATATTCCTAAAAATCCATGGTTTGGTCAAATTACTTATATAAGGTTATATATATTAATAATGAACCACTTTGGGTTCGGTTGGCTTGTTATAGTATGTTTATTAACCATTTAGTGTAAGAAAAAAAAGACACGGTAAGAGTTAAATTATTTAACTTAGAGTTATAAATAATTGATAAGGATAAAATAGTGACATAAACTAGTCTAAAACCTTGTAGTTGATTGAATTTCGACCCATCCCCACATTTCCTTAAAAATAAATTAATTTGGAGCTATTAAAAACCGAATATGACTTTATTATAAAATAATATTTTAAGTTTCTCTAATGGTGCCCCTCTCCTCTCTTATAAAAAGGGCAAACCTTCCCTCTTCTCTTAAAACCTTTTGAGTCTCAAAGCATAACCAAACCCTAAAAATTCCTCTTATGAACATCTCTAGTTATATCATAGAGGTTCTGGTCTTCTCAAAAGACCAACTTTAGTGCCATATGAAGAAGTTTAAAGGAGGTGTGTCGAGGAAGTGGTAATCTCTTCTACCGACTCTTTAAATATGATTTCTTCTTCTACTTCCTATTGTTTAGTAGTTTCATTATAAATTAGTAACATAAGTATTACTTATATACTGATATGGTTTTATAAATATGAAACAACCCCATTTCACCTTCTATCCATCCTACGGAAAACAAAGTCACCACGCGTGCGTACGTACAATATATCGTTTCCACACCATGGTGTAATCTGTTTTTCCCCACCACCCTACTTGGATGGGTATAATGGTGTAAAGAATAACTATATATGATTATTATAACATCATACTGATTCAATGATATTATATCATTCAGTCCTATTCAATTCAATAATTATTGGAATGATATCATCGCTTGTGCGTACGTACGGATTACCGTCTCCACGACGCGATGAGATTTACTTTCCATGTTAACAATTCAAGAATAATTATAATGTATATATAATAAGTAATAATGAAATATATGAAATAATAATTATACTTGATTTAGGTATATATATATATATGTATTTCATCTACTTAATTCCATTCAAGTCAATATGGAAAGGAAAACAGTGTTCATGCGTACATACGGCCTACCGTCTCCAGGAACAGTGTATTTCATTTCATTTATCTATATTATATATATATATACTGAATATATATGATATATAAATCATGATTTACATTCTGGATGTAATTAAATCATGATATAAGTAATAATAATATCAATAACAACAAGTCCAAGGAAGTACGCTAAATAAAACTATTTTACCCAAAACGATGCTTTAACATGGAATTTACAAAAGAACGGGTAATTTAAAGTCATAAGTGAACAATATATGATATAATAACAATGAATGTTATTCTGTAATAAGTAAATAAAATTATTTATATCATTATACAAGAGTTACATATACGTATGAAGCATATCAGACCTAAGGTAATGGATAATTATTTCAATCACATTCTTATCTGAGATTGTTTATTCGTAAGTATTTATTGGGTTTATGTTTATCATCCATGTCCATATGTTCTCAAAATGTGTTCATAAAATATGTACTATTATTACATGTATGATTAAATTCATTTTTACAATTTTTATTACTTTTACCATATCATATGGAAGGAATCCTTCTTTTGTTTACCATATGAGGTACTTTTTGACTTTTCCGAAAAAAGTACGAGAAGAGTGTTATTTTTAAAATATATAGCTTGAACAGATTTTTACAGTTTCATATTTCCTCATTTTCATGAACCTTAGTCTACAAGATTATATGAAAATTTTTAGCAAAATACTTTTCTTTGAAAATTCCATGGCATTTTGTGAAAAAAAAATGATTTTGAAGAAGAAAGAATATTTTCCTCAAGAATTTATTTCATGTGTTTTATCAAAACCATTTTCCATATAAGATGGAATTATTTCATATGTGTATTTTTAAAGTACAATTTCTCTACGATTTACAGGGTTTCACTTTTCTTATGATGATATGATATCCATTTGTTATATACAGATTATGTTATGATGGGATGATGTTTATGAAACCCATTTTATTCTTTGGGTTATGGTGAAAGATTTATGATTATGTTGTGGAACACGTAAGAATAATTTCATTATGAGATGGGTGGGACCTATGTCTCTCTCCAATGCATTGGTTAATGATTTATATCTCATCACATGGACATGTCTAAAACGGTAAGTTAATCTGGTTCAGTGTTACAGGACTAGAATGAGGAGTGAACTCGATTCAGAAAGGGACTTTGTCAACTAAGATGGTCTTGGTAGCAAAGCCTTGCTACTATGGAAATCATGTCATGTGATTAATAGTTTTCCACAATTATATGTTTTATTCTCATGCTATTTCTATATAATATATTCCTTACGTACTTCCAAGATTTATGTCTTTGCTCAAGATTTTTATGTTTAGATTTTATGTTTATGGTTTTCCATTCAAATGTTTATGGATTGTTTTATGTTCTATATGTTTACACATACTGAGAATTTGAGCTCACAATTTTTATGTTTTCATTTCCCCAGGGTTTAAAGAAAGTTTTTAGGTAAGAAAAAAAAATGGGAAGATCTTTACGGGAGATGTTGAAGATCTTTCACAGCGATTGCAAGATTATATTCCGTGTTTCCAAAGATAATAAACTATTACAGTCCTTGAGTGTTGGTTTTTGTTATGTATTAAATATTTTCAAATGTAATGTCATGTCCATGTACGTCAAGCTTTGGGTCTCCACAGTTGGTATCAGAGGAAATGTTTAGGTAACCATGGGAATCTAGGATGCGAAAACTTTAGCGAGATCCCTAGATATATTTCTAATGTATTTCTAGGGATGTTCCTAAGGTTAAGTATAAGTATAGGTTATAGACCTAGAATTATAGTAATGATATTAGAATTAAACCTAAGATGTTAGATATCAAAGGTACTCTCCCTTTATTATGTTGTTTTCTATAACATGATTTTTTCCTCTCACACTATTCTTTTTGGGTTTTAGACGCTGGCTGGAAACCGAAGGAACTATGTTGATCAATTTAATGGACGATGCAATGATTTTCCTCTTGAACAAATCAACATTATGGGAGATGGAGTGAAAAAACTTATTTCTATACTTACACAAGCTATGAATCTTTCTGGACTTCAAAATGAGAAGAGAAGGGAACAATATTCTATTGAGTCCTTCATGAGGAAATATCCACCTTATTTCAGTGGGTCTTACGATCAACTTTTTGTTGAACAATGAATCAGTAACATTGAAAAGATATTTTCCATACTTTTTTGTTCGGAACATGAAAATATAATTCAGGAAATTAACTATTTATAAGGTGAAGCAGATCAATGGAGGTCTCTAATTAAGAAAATGAATCCCCAAGATGAAATTGAATCAGTGGAATGGGATGAGTTCAAGAACTTATTTTTCAATAAGTACTTCCCTCGTATTCTTTGAACAAATATGGAAAAGGATTTCCTTGAGCTTTAGAAAAAATATGATAAATATATTGGTATATATGAAGCGAATTTTACAGGTCTTGCATGGTATGCATCTGGCTTTATCATCCAATATGAAAGTAAAGTTGATCGATTCTTCAGTGGCTTAAAACCAAGTCTTCGAAGGGAATTAGCTATAAGAGACTTCGTTAGCTATGAAGAAAGTATGTGTTGTGCTAGCAAGGTAGAAATATTAGTCAGTGTTACATATTCATCTCATGGGTTTGATAAGAATAAAAATATGGAGTTCAAGGAGAAATCTAGAAATAATGATGAAAAGAATATAAATGTTTTTTATGATCAAAGTGTGAAAATAAGCATGGTGGGGATTGACTTAAATTGACTAGAAAATTTTTTAATTGTAGAAAAGAAGGTCATCGAGTAGCTGAGTGTCAATGTAATGGAAAAAGGTTTGCTAACAATGTGAATAAAGAAAATAATGCAGAGAATGCACCACCAACACTTCAATGCTTCAAGTGAAAGGAAATGGGGCATTATGCTAATCAATGCCCTAATCCAAGGGTTAATTATGATCAGCGTGAGCAACCTCTTAAGGCAATGGACAAAGGGAATTCACATGCGATAACTATTTGTAATGTTGAGTATGAAAACAATGTGGTGGAATGATTATGTGTTTATGTAAAGAGATTCCGAAATAATGTTGTGGAATCTCATTTATAGTATTGTGGAACATTGGAATATATATGTAATGGTTTATTGTGGTTTTTGATAATTATATGGTACCAATAACCATGAAAAGTGATTGAAATATTTTGGAAAGCAGATGATATGCGCATAATGAAAGGATAAGGAGAAAATTAAATGTTTGATAGTATTCATGAGCTCATGACTGATATTTGGACAAGGTTATATCACAGTTTGAGTATATAGAATTTTTGGATTTTGGAAATATTTAACTTTTGAATGCATTCATGTTTTCACTATGGTTCAATGGGTAATAATTTTTCAAGAGAATACATTATTAAGGTATTAACATGATTGGAATGTGACTAACAAGATATATGAGAGATAAATGATGGTATTCACGTTCTTGCTATATGACCTTTTTAGTAATCGTTCTATTTATAATATGAGTTTGGAAAGAAGTATTTTGGATAAGCCTACAGATTTGAATGGATTATGATGAACATAAGATAGTATTTTTTAAGGTTATAATTTTTTCTGATATTATTGATAGAATTTTATAATAGTGTAGTTTAAGAAAAGGGACAACCTATAGAACGGGCGACAACCCGTCGTGTCAAATAGGGTTGCAGGAATCAAAGCCACAACCGAAGTGTGACAGGCCTTTATCGCCTACCACAGGCCAATAAGAAGTCCCTAGTTAGTAGAATCAAGTTTTATTTTATTAAGAGGTATGATAGATGAAGTATAAGTCCATTTTTTGAACTATATACGATTAATCTCAACATAAGATGGACTTATGTATATAACTTTTGCTAATCCTATGTTTGAGACAGATGGAATGAACTATCATTCTATTGTATGACCTTTAAAAACTTCGCAAAAGACAAATTCAACTTCATTTCTTTAAGATATGATGTGGATGTTGTTCAAGGCATGAGCAATGTTAAGATTGTACCAAAATCAAGTAAGTATATCTTTTAATTCAAAAATTTGTCAACTTTTGGGAAATGATCTTGAAAACCAAAATTTTTTTCCTTCTGTCCTCATATCCAATGAATCAGATGGTACCTTTGATCATCACAAATTTATGGATTTGTGATTGTTGGATTTTTCATAGCCATGTCCTCAACCACTCTTCATCAGAACATGATGGTTAGATTTTTATACCATATTCATATTTTCACCTATCTTCTCCTATGTGGAAACCCAGTGATGAGTTAATTTGGTTAACCATTATGTTTCTTACTTTACTTTTTAAAATTATGTTTTATTATACCTTTTTACGATGTGGGTTTCTATGAAAGAAACATTCAAGTAGTAAACCATTTATAACACTGATGAAATTCGAGGGCGAAATTTATTTTAAGGGGGGAAGAATGTAACAACCTGAGATTTTAAAATAATTATTCTTTTTAATTTCATTGATGTATTTTTTTGTACGCTACCCCAAAATTATCTTGTGTTATACGCAACATTGTATTAGCTTGCAGTATATGCAAAACAATTCTTGGCTCGTGTTACACACAATTTCAAGTTCATTTTGTGAAATTATTCTACACAACATTAAGTATATATTTTGTTTAATTTTTAAATGAAAATTGTTTTTCATAAGTTATACGCAATTCCAAATAGATCTTTCACTACACGCATTCCTGACTTGGATTGCATTACACGCAATCAATACCTTCCTCGATAGTGTGTGTAGTACGTAATACCGAGTTTCACTAAACTATATATTATTATAATATTATTATGAACTTGCCGTTATGAATAGTAATACCCACTTTTTGAAAATTTATAAATTTTATCATTCAAAAAGGATATCATTTTTGTATTCGGAATATCAAAATTATCCTAGGGGGAATTTTTGGTATTTTTCTGAAAACTTTTAATTTTTTATGAATAGTAAAAACACTGGGTTACTATTTAAAAACCGACTTTTTATTTAAATAATAATTTATTTTATTTAAATATATTTTTGGTCAAAATTGATATATAATACCTGTTTATGTTCAATGTAATTTATTTGAGACATTTTAAAATAATTTTAGATATATAAAAATTTTATTGAACATTTCACCGTCTTTTACCCACCTCCTATGAGAATTTTAATATTTACATAAAATATAATTTTACTGATTCAATGATTAGAATTTAAAAAATCCAAGAGACATGGTTAATATCAAGGAGTAAAATGTGGATCAATAAGATAAAAATAATTTTTGGTGAATAGTAACCTTTTACTTTTATTTACCACGGTTAAAAGTAAATACAGTAATTAAGGGTAAAAATGATATTATTATTACCCTAACACATGTCATAATTCTATTGGATAAGTGTAATTAGACCAGAAACAACCTTAGGAAAAAATTATTACCCTTTAGGTCCACTTGGATTAGATTAGGACACTTATTATTATTTTATTAAAGAAGAGTTAAAATAGTTAAAATCAATGATTAATAACTAAAACATTTTTAATATAGGGTTATCCAAAAATATAAATTATACTATAAATATTAATTAGAAAGATAAAAAGATTTCCAACATAATTGTTTTTTATTTATAAATTTTAGACATTAAATAATTTAATTTATTTATTACATAATGATGATGCATTAATTACCTTATTAATGAAATATTAACATAATTGATGTTATAAATACACAAATAAATGTAATTTGAGACTTTTATGAATTAAACTAATTTTCTAGGTTAATATGAAATGGTATTATTGATTTAATTAAATTTTTTTGAACTAATCATGTTCTTAGGATTTTCACTAAAATCAACTACCAAATAGTGTAAAATTGACATAAAATAGTTTTTAAAACAAATATTATATTATTAATTGTTATTATATTCATAAAAAATATAATTATCAGACAAATGACTTAAATATGGTTATATATATATATATATAATGAACCACCTGGGGAAAGTTTGTCTTGTTTTAGTAAGTTTATTAACCATTTATTGTAAGAAAACAAAAAGTCACGGTAAAAGTTAAAATATTTAACTTAGAGTTATATCTAATTTATAATGTTAAAATAGTAACCTAAACTTGTCTAAAACATATTTATTGATAGTATTTAGACCCATACCCACCTTATCTTATAAATAAATCAATTTTGAGCTATTTAAAACCTAATATGACTTTATTATAAATTAATATTTTATGTTTTATCAAAGGTGCCCCTCTCCGCCCTTATAAAAAGGGCACCCCTTCCCTCTTCTCTTCACACCATTTTGAGCCTTGAAGTTCAACCAAACCCTTCCAATTACTCTTCTAATCCTCTCTATTTATATCATAGATGTTTTTTCTTTCTAAAATGACCAACTCTAGTGCCCTAAAAAGATGTTTAAAGGAGGTTCGTCGAGGTAGAGGTAATCTCTTCTACCTACTCATTAAAGATTGTTTCTTCTTCTACTTCCTCTTATTTTGTTGTTTCATTTTAAATTAATAACAACCGTATTAATTATATACTGATATGTTATTATAAATATAAAAACTCCCCAATTTCACCTTTAATCCATCCTACGGAAAACGAAATCACCGCGCATGCGTACGTACGAAATACCGTCTCCACGCCATGGTGTAATCTGTTTTTCCACCACCACCCTTCTTGGATGGGTATAATGGTGTACAGAATAACTATATATGATTATTATAAAATCATATTGATTATATGATATTATATCATCCAGTCCAATTCCATTCCGTAAATATGGGAACGATATCATCGGTCGTGCGTACGTACGGATTTCCTTCTCCACGACGCGATGAGATTCATTTTCCATGATAAAAATTTAAGAATGATTATAAATTATATAAAATAAGTAATCATGAAATATATGACATAATAATGCTACTGGATTTATGTATATATAAATTTATTTCATCTACTTAATTCCATTCAAGTTAATAAGGAATGGAAAACCGCGTCCATGCGTACGTACGACCTACCGTCTCCATGAACGGTGTATTTCATTTCATTTATCTATCTGTTATATATATATACTGAATATATATTGTATATAATTCATGATTTAGATTCTTTATGTTATTAAATCATGATATAAGTAATAATAATATCAATGACAACAATTCCAAACAAGTACGATAAATAAAACGATTTTACCCAAAAAGCTACTTTAACATGGAATTTACAAAAGAACGGGTAATATAAAGTCATAAGTGAGCCATATATGATATAATAAATGAATATTATTCTGTATTTAGTAAATAACATTATTTAAATCATTATATAGGAGGTTCGGATACGTACGAATCATATCAGACCTGAGATAAGGGATAATTATTCCAATCTCATTCTTATCCGAGATTGTTTATTCATAAGTATTAACTGGGGTTATGTTTATCATCCATGTCCATATGTTCTCAAATTTTTTTCATTAAATGTTTAATATTCTTCCATGTATGTTTAAAGTCATTTTTACCCTTTTTTTACTTTTACCGCATCGTATGGAATGAATCTTTCTTTTGTTTACCATACGAGGTACTTTTTAACTTTTTCGACAAAAGTATGAGAAGAATGTTATTTTTATGTTATAAGGCATGAACAGATTTTTACAGTTTCATAATGCCTCATTTTCATGAAGCTTTCTCTATAATATTTTATTAAAATTTTAAACAAAATAATTTTCTTTTAAAATATCATGAAATTTTGTGAAAAGAAAATGAATTAGAAGAAGAAATGATATTTTTCCTCAAGAATTAATTCTATATGTTTTATCAAAACCATTTTCCATATAAGATGGAATTATTTAATATCTATTTGTTGCAAGTATAATTTCACTATGATTTACATGGTTTTACTTTTTATATGATGAAGTGATATTTATTTGTTTTATATGGATTATGTTATGATGGGATGATGTTTATGAAACCCATTTTATTCTTTGGGTTATGATGAATGATTTATGTTTATGTTGTGGCACATGTAAAAATGATTTGATTATGAGATGGGTGGGACCTATATCTCCCTCCAATGAATTTTGTAATTATTTATATATAATGGGATAGACATGGATGAAATGGTAGGTTAATATGGTTCAGTGTTACAGGATTGGAATGAGGAGTGAACTCGATTTAGAAAGGGACATTGTCCACTAAGATGGTCTTGGAAGCAATTCCTTGGATACTATAGAAGTAATATCATGTGCTTAATGGTTTGACACAATTACATGTTTTATTCCCATTATATTTCTTTATGATATATGCCTTAAGTAATTCCAAGATTTATGTCTTTGCTCATGATTTTGATGTTTAGATTTTATGTTCATGTTTTTGCATTCAATTTTTTATGGATTGTTTTATGTTCTCTCTGTTTACCCTTACTAAGCATTTTATCTCACCCTTTTTATGTTTTCTTTTCCCCATGGTTTAAAAAAATGTTTTAGGTAAGACAAAAAAATGGGAATATATTTATGGGAGATGTTGAAGATCTTTCGCCGTGATTATAAGATTATATTCCGAGATTCCAAAGTCACTAAACTATTACGGTCCATGAGTGTTGGTTTTTGTTTTGTATTAATTATTCCTTAAAAGTAATTTAATTTCCATGTATGTCAAGCTTTGTGTCTCTACAATAGGCCTGGAAGGAGGGATTCTGTCGAAAACCCACTTGTGAATTTCAGGTATAATTACACAAAACACAATATTTATTTGGTTTATCATACTAAAAATTATACATAATATCATCAAAAGGGGTTTTAGGCATTACCTTATCGATATTTTTTTTGATAAAATCAACTTCAATATGAATTATGGAATAATTCCTATAAAACGAACTTGATCTATTTTCTGACAAAAGTGAATGAGGACTCAAATTTTATATTCAATATCAAGAAGAATCTCTGGATTCAATAAAACATTTTTTCGGTGGTGAATGTTTATCCATAACTTCTCAAAAGGGTTTTTGCTTGTGAATATTGATGTCAAAAGACCACTCATTGTGGTAGAGTATTGTAGGCTTCATAAGAAGCGATCCAATGCCCCTTGAAAATAGTATGACCTCATCTCAGGGGAAAAATAAAATTAAAAAAGCCTTGGCCAAGATAAACACACCTCTAGTCCAAGAATACCCAAGTTTGAATGATCTTACAAATCAACTCCTCCCATCACCAAGGATTCTTACCATTGGGAAGGCCATGCTATGTATTGAGTGAATTTTTCCATAGTCCAGCCTCTCTAAATAATCTCTTGGAATAGAATCTAAATTTTTCATAACACCTTTATTGAGAATCATTCTATTAGATGAATTATTTATAAAATAAAAGGAACATCCTTTTCTAGAGTTCTTCTATTTGTGATGTTGTGAATCCTCTTGCAAAGACACCAATTCAAATCGAGATTTTGTATCATCCACACGGGGTTAAGGAATAACATGGGTAGATTATTTAGCCAAACTATTGAATATCAAGAAGTGTGGTATTTCCATTATAGTAGGGGAACCCTAGCCAATGAGGGGATCACCATAGAAATGCCAATAATCCAGCACCATCATATTTATTATCATCAATTATTTAATCACTCAGAAAATTATAATTCAATTGTTTTATTTTTTATTGAATTTTTTTAATACTAAGAAATGATAAACTAAAATTAATAAAATATTAATCATCGTTAGATACTAGTAATTTATATTATAATTTTTTTATAACTTACTGTTTGTCATTAAATATGTACAAGTAAATTTGAAACTATTTATTTTTTTATTAATACTAACTATTATATACTGAAAAATAATTAAATTTAAAATTTATTAATTTCCATTTCATATTTATAAATAAATATTTAGTATTTTATAAATTTTTTATTTAGTATTTTCATTTTTCAATAATTATTTTCCATTATTAATAATAATTATTAATTATTTCTAATTAAAAATTAATGTAAGTAATATAAAATGTAAATAATTTTTATAACTACCATTACTAGAAAATATCTATATACCACAATTTAATATACTTATTTTTTTGTTACGAATAATTATTAATATTTAAAATTAATATTTAGTTACAAATATTTTCAATAATTATTTATTACTATTAATATAAATTACTATCTAATAATTAATTTTTAGTTACACATTATTTCCATATTTCAAATATTACTTTAAATTAATGTTTTGGCTAAAAAACATTAAAAAATAAATAAAAATAAATTTATTAAATAATATATTAAAAACAAAAAAAAATGGAAATAAGGGGTTGCCAAATATAGCACATACTATTCAAGTATTTGGGAAAATTCAATAAGGGGCCTATTGCATTTTTCTTGGTTAAAAGGTGACTTTCCAAATTTCAAAAAATATTTTAACCTAAAACATTTTCAATTTTTATTTTCCCAAAAATATATTAATAGAAAAAACACATTCTCAAATTTTATATAGAAAATGAAATATAGTAGAAAATGTAAAAATATTTTAATTCATAATGGATCAATACCAAATTTCTATGTCACCATTTAATTTTTGTGAGGCATTGATAATAAAACATTTTCATAAAAAATATGATTACAAAAACTTATCATTAATAATAATATTGACAAACCATTGAATCTTAGTTCATGGGTAGAATGAATATTTTTTCCCAATAAAGATCGAGAAATGTGATGAATTTATGAAAAAAATACTTGATTATAGCAGATTAATTAATATATTAAAACCCACACCCCAAATGAGATGACACGAAACTAAAATTGTGGTATAACATGTCATACAAAAATATTTTCCACCTTCTCATTCTCCCCCAATGCCTATCCTACTACATCAGAGTATCTTTTAAAAACAATTTTAATGAATCCACAATTTAAACATAGGCTACCCATCAATCAATACTCAACAAAATAGTTTTAATTCATTTATTTCAACCACCATGTATTTCAATGAATCTCACCTACTCCCCATTCTCCCACATCCATGATTTCACACAGCTACACATTACATTGGATCAACCACAACAACATAAAGTTGGTATTTAGTACTTGTATTCCTATCTATTTATAGTTTTTTATAAATTCACGACTTTATCACTTTAGGGATGACCACATTGAGAGGTGTTGAATCTATGTGGGATGAATATTTATCACATTAAAACTATTATCCATTTTAGTTTCCTCTTTTAAATATTAGTTTAATTGTTCTTGTTTGTCTTCACCTGTAATAAGATAGAATCAAAATAAAATAGTAAAACATAATGAAAATTAGGATCTGTTAATGAAGTTTTTCTCCATAAGGATATCTATATCCCTAAGGTAATGTGGTTATTATACCATTCACACATCTTTAATTATATTATCAATGAATTCAGGGTAAATGGAATGGACATGAACTTTAATTCTAGTACCAACCATGTACAATGAAATATTTTTCTTTAAATCACAAGATTTTAGGATATCAATCTTTTCCATCTAATGTGTCCACCGGGGTAGCATAACTAATCTTACCTTGAATATAATTAACCAAATAAACATCCCTATAATGCATTAAATAAAATTTACCACTACATCACAACTATTAATGGGGTGTATTGATTATTAAACAAACAAGACGACTACCGGTTCTACTTGTTTAGTTAGAATAATATCAATTATATAATGGATTTGAAATCTAAAAGATCCTATGACTAAAATGATAATCAAATGAATACATATTTTCCACTCACTTCTTCTTCAACTTTTTAACATCAATAGAAAATATTAGATATCAATTTTTAATTTCAAAATCCCTATTTATCATTATGAAATTATGTGAATAACATGAATGTAATCTTGTTAATATATCATTCATGTATATTATGTATCATGGTTGTAATATTCAATCCCGCATTTTATTATTAATGAATGAGATAAAGGACTTAATGTTCAATGAATTATATGTAGTTTTGTACTATTATATCAAATCCCTCCTTTTGGAACACATATTGAATTTAAAATATAAAAGATATATTGACATGAAAATATAAAGGGGGGTATTTTTGGGTATATTTTTTAATTTGTTGTCAGTGATGTGTCAATATGTGTTTGGGGAGAAGTGGCGATTCTTGGAGAATTATTATGGATTTAGAAAATGACATTGTATGATAAACATTGATAATTAAACTTTTAAATGTGATGATTGATTCAATGTAAATGACTTATTCTAAGGGGTGAAAAATTTAGTAAAAAAGATTTCCATGAAAAAAACTTTTAATCATAAGAAGAAATATGTAAAGGCCATTCTATAGTTTTATTTTTTCATTAGAATTAAAAAAGAGTTCATAAGGAATAATTTATATTTTGTATGAGGTAATTTGAAGAATATTTTTTGGGAAATGTTATGAAATATATTCTAGAACTAGAATATATTCTATGTATTCTAACTAACAACTTCTATAAAATTTTGGGGCCAACGATGGACACATAAGGAGTCCATCTAAACCACTTATGAAAGCATATGATCAACCAAATGGGATCCATCCCACACTTGGGAATCCATGGTTGTAGTTATGAGGATGAGTCATGGAAAGGCTCATAGGAGTGGACACTAGAGCACATAAGTGGAGCGACCAGAAATAAAATCTAGTTCATGGTCCATGTGAGAATAGGTGTATGTGGGTATCAATTCCACACTACCATGGAACAAGTAGAAAGTGTCACCCAATGCTATAAAAGAATGTTACTTAACCATGCGGAGTAGCGATATTGGATGAGGATGTGCGGTTATGATTCCCCTATAATAAATACATGCATAAATAACCTCGAAATATTGATATATCTAATCCTAGTTCTTTGATCAATATAATTTTGTCCTGTACTTCCAAAAATGTGATAAGTTCATGTTTTCTGGTGTATTCTATGCCATTATTTTAAATCAAACTCAATGCCTTCAAAATCGTTCTGAGGCCGATATTATGAGAATATGAATCCTCTTGCATGCATGCTACATTTATAATGCAATCCGAAGATCGATAATTATGTATATACTTAATGAAATTTTTTTATAGTTTGATATCCATATATCTATCATATATGGATGATTTTGAGTTTATATATGAATAGATTCATCCATTCATCATCGAATGCATGTGAGGATATAGTGAAAACTAATGAAAGAAATACACCACTAGATTCAGTGTATGAAATTTTATGATCACTTAATTATTGAAGTGATTAAATATACATGACATGAAATATTTTTTAAAGGCATCAATAATACATGAAATGAATTTATATGAGGTAATGTAAGTAATTGATACTCTATCTATAAATATTAAATCCCAGAGGCATGTATGACTTTTTCCCATTCATATTTTCTTGGAGACTGTGAAACATAGTATCTTCCAACATTTTCACTATGTGAAGGGAATATGATTCAAAACACATATTTATTTCCTTAAGAAGTAGATTTATAGAATCATCATTTATTAAAAACATTACTCTCAAGGGTCTAACAGATAAATAACAGACCCATCAACAACAAAATGATGTTCTTTAATAGTTCCATGACACATTTTATTTTTCACAAACTCATTCAGACAACATGAGACATTGTATACACCTATACTCATTATGAACAATGAATATTATTATAATGATCATGAAATTATTAATTTTCATGATATTCATTGATGAAAATTAAAATCTTTATTGTCATATAGATATCATGAATTAAATGAAGATAATAATAACTGAAATTTTAGTTTTCATGAATAACATAGTGAAACATGAAGATTATACTCTTAGGAAAAGAGGGTGATGATGATCCAATAATTAGTGGTAGTGATCACATATTTGAGAATATTAATGATAAATCATTTCCTACATCAAATTATATGCTTCATAATATTCCAAAATAAGTATTCACATTTATCTTTGGCTCATTCCATGTAATTTTCAAATATTTCACTATAATTGAAGAAAATTTATATAACATGGTAAAAATATTTAAAGAAATAATTCAATATAATATTATTCTCTTTATAAAAATTGGATTAAAATAAGAAAATATTGTTGAACATGATCAAAGGATCTTCATTTTTTATGATCAGTGGCTAAATAAAATTCATGAGAATTTTAATTAAACTAATAAATTTTAAAAAAATATATACATTATAATAAAAGAATAATAACATCATTGATGAAAAAAATTTCAAATCTAAGATCAAATGGATTGTCACTTTTATACTTGAAAATAATATAATGCATGATGGGGTGGTTTTATAGATGAATAAAGAATGTGAAGAAATATTTAATTAGTGGGCGATGATAAATTCATTCTAAATATGACATTTCATAGACATGGAGTTAAACTAGACAATTTTTAAAATGTTCAGGATGATTCTTCATAACAATTTGAAAGATGATATGTTAATTCAAGTGATACATACACACAAATATATATGGAGGAGTCTTATCCTAAATGAACCTAATTTTGGGTAAGGAAAACATATAAATCATAATGTGGTCAATCGTAATAATTCTCTATGAATAAGGAAGCAACTGTCTTTGCTAAAATGATTTGTTAATTCATTCTCAATGTATAGTGTATTTTTAAAATAAAAACATATGAATATATTGTTAAGGAACTGTGATGAATTGTCTACCAATACATCAATAGTGAATACAGATTAGTTTAGAAGGAAATGTTCCCCCAAAAAATTTCATCTTAATAATGAAAATAAATTATTCATTTAGCATTCCAATCTATCTATAATGTTTTATCAAAGGGTAGAACAAGATTTGATGGATATTGGTGGTGTTATGAATGATTTGGTTTTATTGAATATGATTGGTTTAATTGGATAATATATGGAAAACAAAGAATTTTTTCATTAAGGTGGAGAAAATACGTGAATAACAAAACACTGTTGAAAAAGTTAAGTATATTCCTATTATAGTTTGATTTTATAATTTGTATGACCCTTATTGTATTTGAAATGAATTTGGTCACAATAAAGGGGAAATAATATTTAATTCATTCAAGAATTACAGTAGAATAATGAACTTGATAAGTCCTCAAGAGTTGAATCCATTCTTGGGAATGAATCAGGCTAAAATTATTACCAAGATCATTACCAATAAATCTTTAAATAATTCATGAAATTAAAACCTGTGTAAATATATAATGATGTATTATAAAATAATCCATGAAGATCAATAATGGTGGTACACCAAATATATTGTCACATTTATTTTATCGGTTAAAAGGCCAAATCAAGGATCACTATAAGAAGACCATGGAAATCAAAATGAAATAAGAAAATATTAAAAAAGAAATGGTATGACTGGTCCAAGGAAAATATAATTTTACTAATGTATATAAAAATAGACCTAAGAATACATGTGGGACTAATAATCATATTTTGTAAATTCTAAATGATATTCATGTAACTCTTCCATCTTATTTTTAAAGTGAAATAGAATCTATATAATCAAAAGTAAAATTAGGTGTTGAAGTCATACAAAAGAATCCCCATGATGGAATATACTTTGATGGGGTTTTTAATATATGATAACCAAATAATCTCATAAGTAAGACAAGGAAGGTGAAAAAGTGATTGAAATATCTCTAATTAGTATTTTCTCATAATTCTACCTCAAAAAGAAATTATAACGAAGAATTACAGAGAACCTTGTATTGAATGGTTTCCTTATGTCTAGTGTAAAAATGAAGATTCCACACAATGTTATTTGATAGTAAAGTGAATAATTCATGTTGAAGGATGCCTTAAAAAAATATATAGAATTATACATGAAGAGTTCACCCTAAAATTTTGGAGGGAAGAAGGTAGTTTCATGGTTGATAAACAATTTCCATCCTTGTTTCTCTATCTAATAAACTAAAAATATCAACCTTAATACTAATTACATTTTTTTTATTTTTAGGTAAATGAAGGCGATGAACATACTCATGGGTAGAATTGAGTAGAATAATTACATATATATATATATATATATATCTACATGCTTGAATATTCATTCCATTCATTATTAATGAACCATCCTCATTTGGTTTATATACTGATATCACGAAGATTATTTGGTGAAATATATCAGATATCACCCTTAATAAAGATGACCAAGATATCTTAGATGATCACAATATATGATGACACTATCATATATTTGATCACAAAAATTGTTATTCCCACCATTTATCATTCATAAATCAACTGATGAAAGGATCCATCTTGATGATGTAAAAATGGATATCATCCATTTAGGGAGAGAATCTAAAGATAGTACTACACAATTATATTTCATCCCATCATTTCATATCTAGAAGGTATTTGTTGGAGAACTCATTGATAATGTATATAATAACACTGCCTTATCCTTATAAAAAAAATATAAATTAACTATGTTATTAAGTGGGAGAACATAAATGAATCAATTAAATGAAACAAGTATTGTTAAATATGTTCTCTTAAATTTTTTTCTTTCTCTCTCTTTTTTCTAATTCTATAAAGTAAACATTGTGGATTAATGAGAACCATACACAAAATAGTGAAAATAAATACATACCCAACATCAAAAAAATTCTTCAACAATCATAAACCAACCATCAATAGATTACCCACCTGAATGCCATCAACCATCACTGTTGTTTTTTCATAAAATTCAAAATTCAAAGGCACCTCCACATCAAAATATGTTCCATGATTGAGTTTAAGAACATAACATTCCTAGTATATATTATTTCTTTTAACATGTGTATGGAGATTAGTTCATGAATTCCATGTTTAATGTTTGTTGAGGATCATCCTATCAACAAGTGTTATTGGAAAAGTTATACATATAATATCATAAAAGGTATCAACAATCATTTATCAGCCTATAAACAGTTTAATAGTACATCAAGAATGATATGTGTTTTGGAATCTCATTTTTCAACACATTTTAAATTGATAATTGAAATCATTGATGTCTAAATTGGACACTATTCTTTTCAACACTAGGTTTTCCCAAGTAAAAATAGAATAGAATAATTTATGGAACATTAATTTAGAATGTAATTATATTATATTCTACCATAATATTTTCATATTTTATTAATAAGTGGTAGTGAAGAAAATGAAAATATTATAGACCAAGGAAGAGAGAATATGATCTAATGTTCAAATTGGATAAAATTGGTTGAATATATTGATATAAAAATTTCTTCTCATATTGACAAAAAATTAAATCGGGGATATTGTAGATCCAATTTTTTTTATAAATACGTTTATTAGTGTGTATTGAATAACAACTTAATGGAATTTCATTGGTAATCAAAAAAATTCTTGTTGAAGATTGAAGATCTACCCATGGGATGATCAAAGGTCACTTATATAATAACATGGATTAATTGATGATTCTTGGATAAATATTATGGATTCATTTAAAGGAATTTAATATAATACATTAATAATTACCCATTCATGTTATATGATTTTTTAACTATTAATAATGTTCTAAAGACATGATAGAGGTGTATGACCTGAATTTCCTAAAGGCCTTTTTATTAATTTTTTTATGATATTCCCCTTTTCAAGGGATTAGGGGGAACCCTTACAAGGACCTAAGGAAAAAGTGACACATTACATGATACCCAAGTCATAGATGAAATTGGTGTTTAGTGATTTAATATTATTACTATAGTTATTTATGTAAATCATTTTAAGGTAGAACCCTATGGTTTATTAATTTACCCAAAATAAAGGTTCCAGGCATAACACATTTTGGATGAAGAAGACCCATGATATTTTGTTGAGATCATTATTGAAGAACCACATACCGACTATTTTGTATGTGAAGAAAAATGTCTTCATGCTTAGTTTTCATGAAGAAGACAATCATTCATGAAATTATATGGAAAAGAGTGGAAATTTATGTGATCCATCTATGATATGGATATCAACTGAAGGTAGTATACATTCAATAATGTGAGGAGAAGATAACAGGTGATTACATATATACCCAATATTCATTAATTGAATATAGTTATCTACTGTAAATCCATTAATGTTTTAAACTTTTCACGAAGGAATGCATAATAGTTCACACAACCCTAGAAGACACTGAAAATTTGGGTCTTTGTGTTATACAATAATATGAAAGGAGGGATTGAATATTCCATGATTGATAAAAAAATTACATGAATGAGATATTTTTGAGATTACATGCATGTTATTAACATGATTTTATGATGTAAAATTGTTACTCTGATATTACAACTTGATATTTCATATTGTGTTATCCTCACATTAGTGTATGTCTACTATCTTCATGTAATATCCTTTACATGTATGGATCACCCAATGTCTCTCTCTTATTAACTTATGTATAGGAATAATTGTCTTCTTCCCACAAACCACATATATAAACCTTCATTTTCATCACTAAGGAAATAATATGTATGTGGTTATTCCTTCACGATCTCAACAGAGTATCATAATTATCATTATTTATGAATGTGTTATGCATGGATCCTTACCTTCACACAAGTTAAAATATTATAGGATACTTTTTCAAGTTCTTCACTTAAATGTTGTTAGTAATACTGTGAAATCTCAATTCATCTCTTGGATATGTTTATATAATTAGGTACTGATCAAAAATCATCAATCCTGAATGGATAACTGTTCAAGAATTACATTAAATGCCACAAAATGAATCCATTAAATTTATCCAAGAATTATAACTTTATACAATGTTTAATATATGTGAAATGTTAACTTCCAATGGGTGCATATTCAGTCCAAAACAAAAATTTATTTGTAAAAATTCAACTTCCAAACAGGTCTTATTTAATACATATTTACATACTCGTTGAAAACAAATAAAACACAAACACAAATTATGATTTTTAATGCATTGGGGAATAAATCAATTTGAAAAGATCACTGATTTGTTTCATCTCTTGAAATTAATTATAATAGTTTTGGTATATGTAGGGGAAAAGAAGTCTCCCAACTAGAGTGTATTTGATAAATATTTCCTCCAAGAACACCTTTATTGCATATTTTGTGGCTTTCAAGACATTGATCATCGATAGGGTGGGGTATTGGCTCTCCATGGGTGGATATGATTGGTGGATATAGTAACAGGAATCCCCATTAACATGTAAATTTTCTCCCAATGGCCTTTCATGATGTACCTTCTAGAATTTCCATTGATTAAAATTAGCTCCCACTACACCGTTGTTGCAACAAAATTTTTCCAATCAGTTATTTACTATTATGTGATATTACATTATTATTATTTGGGGAAATGGGAGAGGCCAATCCCAAATTAGGTGAATATTCTTTGGTAGAATGTAAAAACACCACAAAAAGTTCCACTTTTATCAAAATTAATGAACATTATATGAACTGGCATTCTTGGTTATAATTTTAATGTAAGTCCACCACTTCATCTATCACGATTAATATAAAAAATACACCTTGGGGAACCAATTCAATTGTTTCCCATCCCTACCTTTCTTATAAAAGCATAATAACCCCACTCCCACTTCATCCATCATAAATACCCCAACACCCATTCTCACGCTTCTAAAATGGCACATCTTCAACGGTTTCATCAAATTTTATGACCTAAATTATGAGGTTGTTAATTTATATATAGGTTTTTAATATTTTTAATTAATTTAATTAATTTTATTTGTTTTAAATTTATTATAAAATTAATTTACATTTTTAATTATTTATATAAAATTTATATATAATTTTATTATAATTTCTAATTAATTAAAATTACTTATTAATTAAAAAAAATTTAATTTTTATTACTAAATTTTAATTAATTACTTATTATTAAGATCTAAATAATAATAAAATTATTTTAATTACCAATTAATTCATAATAAATTAATAACAATAACTAATTAATATATAATATGTTAATAGAAATTTATTATTACTAAGTAATTATAAGTATAAATTAACTTAATATGATTTATTAATCAATGAATAGTTAATTAATATGATTATTAATTCATATTGTTATCAATATTACTAATAAATAATAAGAATTATTTTGAATTTTTAATTAATAAACACCATTAGAAATTATCATGAATTGTAATTGAATATTAAATATATGATTTTTTAATTATTAAATATTATATTAAAATTAAATTACTAAATAAGTAATAATAATAAAATAATATGATTTTTAGTTAATATGATTTGAAATATGAATTAAAATTAACAATAATAATTAAAAATTAATTATAAATTATGTTTTTTTCAAAAATAATAAACAAATATCAATAGATATTAATTTGAATAATAATTAACAATTTTTTCATAAAATCAGAGATAGGGCCAATTGACCCTAACCCATTTAATAATAAAAATGATAAAATTACAAGAGAGGAATATCATGTCAAACTTAGCATAAAAGTCCCTCACTAGTTAAACAAAAATATAATGTCTTGGATTTACTTCCGGCACCCTTTTTCATGGGGTATCAACATCTTCCCTGAGGATATCAATCTCTCCTCCATGTTTATGGTTTTTTTTGGAGACCCTTGATCATCATATATTGATGAATAAAGATTTTCATCAGGAATAAAAAATTTGTAATTTACAAGATCGGTCTCTAAAGTCCAACCTTAGGTTGGAATGATAGCTTTCTTCATGATTGAAAAAAGCATATTCTAGACTGTGAGGTATTCCTTGTATTTAATGAATTCCAGTTCTATTTTAGAAAAAATAACTCACCCAATGAATCAAACCATTCAATTACATCTTCACTGAGGCCATGAGGAACACTTTCATATTCATAGTCCTCTAGAAGAGTAGAGATTATAGCATTCCTTAATCTTTCCTAATCATGTTATATTCTTGAAGGCTTTATAAATAGTTCATATGAAAATTTCATTAGACTACGGAACTGAGGGGTATAAGACCAGTTCTCATTCTTTTTATCATGATCCCTTTATCATTCTAAGGGGATTTACAGATGATGTTTCCACCTAAAGAGGACCTTCAAAATGTATATGCAATGCCATATCACATAAGGTGTCAAGAGGTGGTGTGTTCCCAGATTAGGGGTGGGGTCATGGGATCTAGATAGCATATGATTAAACAATTTAAATACCTATTTTTCCACAAAACATATTCTTACCTTAGATGGATAAAATTTCTTTCTATCCAGAGTTTACAAAATTATCACTTATAGAGACTAGCCATGTCCAAAAGATGGTCTAGTAATACTAGGATGAACATCACTTCCATGTGGGGTCATCTTGGAGTTTTTAGGGGAGGTAGATAAAATCATATAATTTCCATTCCCATTGGTGAATAAACCCAAATTTTTTGTTTGTGTAAAGAGTTAAACAACAATATTATTTGAACATATTGATTTGGTGGAGGAAATAACATTCCAACCTAACTTTATAGAAGCATGCTTTTAAAAAAAATAACATGATATAGTATCGGGATATTAAATACACCTCAAATATTTATTGAGAGATACCTTCAAAATGTTGAACTATATAAAATTAATAGTATGTTTCTTTGATTGGATTGGATTAACTATGATGTTTTATTTTTGAGAAAAATAGGGATTCCTATATTTTTTGCTACTCTGAAATAATTGAAACGGGACAGGGATTTAGTTATAGAATATAACTGGAAAGAGTTATGATGCTTGGAGAGTTTAAAAATGTTGAATCCTTTCAATGAAAAATTCATAAATGGTTAAAAATAGTGACTAATAAAGTGATATATTACATCATATAATGATATATACAATTTAATGATAGTTTTTGGCGTATTTACAATCCATTAACTGATGATGATGACATGGAACACATTTTGTTATTGGTTAAGAGTCAATATGAAAATAAAATGATGGAGTTTTATGTCACCATTTATAACATGATTGTTCAATAGATATTGTAATTTTTCCATCACAAATTCATGATAAAATGTAACATCCTCATGTTGTATCATCTCAATAAGTTCTATTTGAAATGTATGTTGTTCTATGGAATCCACAGGAAAGACATTCCTATCATGAAGTTATGATTTCCCATAGAATAAGTATTATTTCCAAGGATAGTCCTCCACAATTTTTTTATTTCATGGTGGATTATTTTGAGGATGATGAAAATGTAGAAAAAGAAGATGAAGATGAACCTGATCGACAACATGATAGAAAATTACATTCTTAGACTGTCCCTGTGAGGTTCCACCATCTGTTGAACCATCATCTAAAATTGGAATCATGGTTTACCAAAGGCATTACATACTTAAAAAATCTTTATTAGTCAATTATTACTAACCGTATATAATTTCCAGGAATTATTGGTGGCATGAATCGAGTGTTGGTTGAAGGTGTTATGTGTATTCGTAGAAATTTTGATAGAAAAGAAGAAATATGAAATGTGATAAAATAAAATTACATTGAAATAATTTATATTTATGTTGTAGAAGTGTCAAATATATCTATTTATATGATTTAGTGAGACAAATATGATTCAAATAATCAGATTCATTTTTGAGCTATAATTGATAACATTTTTTTCTATTGGTGAATTACTTTATTTTTTCCACACACTTGTGTCAACCCAATACTATCACATGATCACTCATCATTATATAATGAATTGATTTAAATGGTTATTTTTTAAATGATTTTACTAAAATTTTGGTGGTTGAGATTATCAAACACCATTTCTGGAATCAAATCTCTTAGTGAAAGTCTTGGGCTACAATATAAACAGATATTGTGATAGTTTATATTTATTTTGATGACTACATTCAAGTTTTACCATAATTTATTGAGGTTTTATACCACAAAAATTAAGTTATCTATTGGTTGCAAAATATTGAATATGTTTACCAACACAACGATGTTGATCAGTCAATGATAGTGTTTGATAGATTATTTTTTAAATATTTACCATGTATGGATACTTTTAGATATTTCAATATGTTTATCTAGATAGATGAATTATTTTTGGATCGAAATTATACTATATCTTTATTTATTTCCTCCAAACACGATGTTAATCAATCCCATATAGCATTGTATTATTGAGAAGGACAACTTCTCATATTGGAGATGGTTTATAGATTGGATTAGAGAGTTTTTGACAAACAAATAATGGATTTTTCTAAATTAAAATAATCATCAACAAATCTAAGAGGCATTACATTCTGACTATCTATTATGGAGACCATACCATTCCCATCATTGATCTTTTATTCATTACATTATATGAACTATGTGAATGAAGTTCAATGATGAGTAAATGAAAAAATAAATCATAAAAACTTCCCCCGAATATCTTTTTTTTAGAAATAAAATTCATGGCTATTATAACAATTATTAAGATTCTTCCTTTTTTGATAGAATATAATCCTCAACAAAAAATTATTTAGCAGTGTCTTGATGATTTTAATAGTGATAATTAGGAATTTTAGGATAAAATTATGAAAATTATAAAGCATAAGTGGTCATTGAAGTATGATGATGGGTGGGATATAGATATATGATGAAAACATTTTGTATATGTATATCTTGTTTTCAAGGGAGTTTGAAAATTTCTCATAAAAGATAATTTATTATATTATATTATATGTTCATTAGAATACCCATAATAATAATATAATAATAGTTTAATGTTATAAATTTAAATGATAGTTTTATTACAAGAGTCGTTCTGTCACAGTATAAACCATTTCGTGAAATGAGAAAAGAATGTAGAAGAGGGTCTAAATAGAGGGATGTTATGTGGTTAGCATTTATAGTGTGATATTTGTAGATTTATTTAGGAGGCTACAACATTTCATGACCATTAATTTGATTGTGTGTAGCATATATATGAGGTCACTAAGTCTCATGATATAATTATTGGTACTAATGGTGTGTTCATTTAATTTTATTAGAGTAATATTTCTATGATTGGGGTGAGTTTAAATCATTATTCTATCATTGCATAAAATTGATCACTGCAAGCAATTCTATAAGATAATCTTGGGAGAATTTTGTTAAACCAGTTTATCAACTAGAGAGTTGAAACAACTCTTAATGTTCTTTTTGGATTATTATGGTGGATTATTAGAATTTTGGTCTATCTATTGAAATTACAACACTTCTACTGAGCATGACTAGGATGTGTCCAAAAGGGCATGTAGAGTCAACCCATTTTTAGGATGAGATAGATTTTACCAACAAACATGCAACTAAATAGAGGCGTGTCTTATACATCCATGAAGTTCATAAATGGACACATTTCTCTAGATGTATAGGGTAGTGATCAAATAGTTATAATTATTTACATATTCTATCAATTAATGAAAAAATATTTACATATAGGTATTTTTTTAATTATAATCATTCTATGTAATTAATTAAACACACCTATATAATTTAACCAATAACACTATAATGAATAATGGTTTTATAATTTTAATGCATAAATGAAATAAAACTGCATTCCTGTATGATAAATAAAATTCTTCATTTTTATGAAAAACCAATTAGAAGCATAAAAAACATTTTATATCAAATAATAAAAATATATAGGAGTTAAATAGTTGTATCTATTAATGTATTAATATACAAAAATTTAGACATATATTCATTTGTTTTCTACCCAGAACTCCCACGTGTCATGTCATATGTTAGAATGATGACATTTTAATAATTTTTATATTCAGACATCACATCATATTCACCATGATTCACATCCCATATCCATACTCCATAACTCATACAGGATGAATTTTATAGAGTCACCTTTGGAACATCAAGACTATTGATCAACATTTGATTGTTGGAGTCGTTGAGAGATGGTATCCAGATACACGCATTTCATAAAACTAAGGGGGTTATATCCATTAATTAAGAAAATGTATGTTAGATTATTGGACTAACCATCAATGGATCTGTGGTTACAGTTTCAACTATTGTAAACTGGTGTGTGCTCATACGATGTATGCTAGGCAATGACATCGATAGAATACCATGTTTCTTCCATGGTTCTAGACTATACATGGGATAGATTGTTGTGAATTTATCTATCATTCATGTTGATATGTATGAGGCTGTACTTATTCAACATTAAAATGAATACATTATGTTTCCGGATAGAGGCATGTTGTGTGTAGACCACTGCACAACATTGGTAAACATTCTGTATATATAAAAACATGAGGATCTTGACCAGATGCATAGATATAGTTGGGGATCAACTATATTTCCCCATCTATATATATATTCCTTTTTACAGGTTGTTGAGTTTATATGTAGTATATTTTTGGGTGTATTACTCTAGTACAGATATGGGATATGGAGAGTTTAGTACATATATATCCTAGAGTTATCAACAACAACCATAACACATATTTCAGGACAGTAGTCGGGGATGTTGGTATCTTTACATCATTAATTGGAGTTATTTTTTAATTTTTTTATTGTATATTATAGGCCAAAAATATAATACTATTTTTACAAGGTGAAGTCAGGATCAGTGGTATGTACATACTATGAGACATAGTGTTCATATATTTCAATAATTAATTTATTATATAAATCATACTGATGTATGTTTAAGATTAAAAATGATACTGAAAAATTAATTCCTATAATACCTGATTTAAGATAATACAATGATACGTAAGAAATATTTTGATACTAGTTTTTTATTTCTCATTAGAGTAAGAATTTTATGTTTCATGGAGCCTATATATAGTATTTTTCTATATAAAACTACCACTATAGTTCAAAATATGTTTGGATATAGTGGTTTTGTCATACCACACTTCTAAATTCACATCATTGAGTAGCACCATCCAGGCCATGTGATGCGATTGTTATCCAATATATATAATATCTCCATTCCACCAAAATATGTTGATGGATTATATTCTATTATAAAAAAAGGTCTATATATGATGGATTGACCCTAATATCATGCATGTTACATTGATTATTGGGAAAATGTACCCAATATAGCATCTTTGATCATAGATATCCCACAACATGATTTCAATTATATGATCAAGGGGGATTGTGAGAATTAGTACCAAAATCACGTGATAATATACCTTACACTCCTTGGGATAGACCTTAAAAAGTTGGTATTTTTATATATATTTATTATATATTTTTTAGATAATGTTTTGTTTTAATTTTAATGTTATTTTATATGATGTCATATTAGAATGATACACTTATACATATCATAGATCCTATATCTGAGGAATTTAAAAAAATGTATGTAGTTCAGGCAGATCTGGTGGATCTTATGGATTATCATAGTTTTATTCATCAGAGTGTCTATTACGAGGAATGGTATCACCCAAATTTACCCATGTTTTTAGGGTTAACCATCATCTAGTAGTTTATCTTGGGTTGTCAAA
Source organism: Viscum album (assembly GCA_963277665.1). NCBI lineage: Eukaryota > Viridiplantae > Streptophyta > Magnoliopsida > Santalales > Viscaceae > Viscum > Viscum album. The sequence continues at coordinate 48,665,928 of OY728162.1, forward strand.
TCCTCAGAGACCTAAGAAGTAACCTAAAAACACGCACATTCTATGGATTGTTTTTTCCTATGAAGTGGAAAAATTGGGATGATTTTAGATGGGATTAAGTGGATGTTAAGATAATTAATTTAATTAAATGTAAAAGAATGAGTTGACCCTATGTTATCACTTGGGGTGGATTGGATTCATTCCTTTTAACTTAATTTTTATATTTGAGATGGGTTCATTAAAAAAGATCAAACAACATCATCACATAATAGTTTAATGCTTAAACACCCCATTTATAATAAGTTATACACTTGGATGATCAATGTTTTTAGCACTCTAAGGAAAAATTTCATACTAGCACTTGAAGTGTGTGACCTTAAAATTCAAAAAGGACAAAGATGATTTAAAATAATCATATGAAATTATCAATTAAAAGAATTTATTAGAAATTAATAGAGTGAGAAACAACATTAAGAACATCCCCTTCATAATCCCTTGGATCAACCCATAAGTGTGTTAGCCCTCCATTTATGCTATGGTTTAAATGGAAGTGGGATGTAGACTCATGAGAGAGGAATTAAAGATGAACAAAAATACAATGAAATAACGATCACTCCACCATTTTTTAAATAATTTTAAAAGGTTTAGTGTGAATAAAATATCATCTAGAGGAAAATATATCAATGTGATATGTATAAGAACATAATAAAAGGATAATAAGAACATTTACTGAGAAAAAATAGATAAATTAGAACAACATCCATGTGAAAGAAAAACTTAAGAAAACCAAATTGCACCATGAAATTACAATGAAATAAAGATCAAAATAAAATAGAATCCTACAACAAAAATGCCCTAAGTATTCATTTTAGGAGTCTGGGATTGTGCCCCCAATAATTCATGTCTTCCCACATGAGTATGGTATGCCTAGGGCGATGGAAAGTTCATGGAATTTAGACTTTTCAAACCATGACCCAAACTAACATCCATATTACATCCATAAAACATTGGCACCTAAATGTGAATAAATGTGGACGAATAAAATTAAAATTAATGTGAGTATATCCCATAAATTTATTTAATTTTCATCCGAAAAGAGTTTATTTCTTACATGATATGTGTAAAATTGTGGGATTTTTTTTCTGGGTGGCAGAATCAGGAAAAAAAATTATCTCCAACTATGGAAGCCTGTAACTCCATTAAAACAATCAAATTATCTCTTCTATATATTGGATGAAATTTTCTCCATGATTTCATATATATTAAGTAATTTTTTTAGAATCAGTGGGGTTTTATATTTCCCGATACAGTACCTTTATTAGGTTGATTACTTGTATACTTTTCCCAGAATATGCTTGCATGAAAGCCCATTTTGGTGATCTTACAATGTGAATATTCAAGAACTAAAAAAATTGTGAGTTGTCTCAATGTAATGAAAAACATGAAAATTAAATATTAAAATAAAATCAATACATTTGTGTATTATATATGTTGTTCAAAAATTTACCATATAATAGGGAATTTTAAGAACGACTTACATTCATAATGTGAAATTATGTTCAATGTGTAAAATTAACAAAAATGATATTTATGAATAATAAATAACATGAATATTATATATATTAACAATGAATATTATCCTCATTTAGTGTCTATCCACACCCCCATCTTGAGTTTTTCTAGTCCCAAGAAAAATATATTTCAAAAATGTGAAATTTGATTTCCCTTTTCTATAAAATTTTAATACACAATGATCACCAAGGACCATTATGTTGAAAAATCATGAAATTCATTAAAATATTTTATTAAAAGAAAGTTTAATAATAATAACCCAATCCCAATCACATTTCTTTGTTCAAATTCATCACCACATTCCATCCAATATCAATTAAGCATGGTGATGTGTTGTGTATCACAATATACACGAGGTTTAATCTATAATCAAAGGGGAAATTTTGGAATCACTAGTTGGAATAACATTTTAATACTAAGATGACTATTCAATATATATATATATATATATATACATTTTTATTATATCTTTTTTTAAATTTTTCCATGGTAATGGAAATTGCACTCACAAAAGTCAACCCATGTAGTGAGACTTTGCCAATGAATCTTAGGCTCAATGACCTTTGGGAACCAAATGAAGCCCACATTATCAGGAATCATCTCGAAATAACATAGTAGAATACTAATTCAAATTACAAAAAATAGACACAAAATTAATAACTCTCAGCTAGAAAAATATGGAGTCAGTATCCCCATGTTATGAAAGCCACACATTAGGTCATTTCATTGCTTTATGTGAAAATTTATTTTTTGTTAATTTTTTATTGAATACTCATATTAAAATTAAAATTATCACCAAAATAATGTTATTTATTTGGGGGACCTAATGAACACAAACTAATACCCCACTATCAAAAGGGTGCGTGTTGTGATTTTTTATGTGGATAAAAATATAAATTAGTAAATATCACAATAGGCAGCCACACTTTTCAAAATCAATGCAAATGAAATTATACATGGATTAAAAACAAAATCAGTTCATTCTATCAAATTTGATATTAAATTTCAATGTGTTAAAATGTTGTTTTCATGTTCAATTTTAATGAAATTTTTCTATCTAAACATTTTTTTTATGCACAAAAAATTATTTATTAATTATTTATCATTATTTTCTCCCCCAATATAAAATAACATTATCCCCAGTTTTTTATGAAAAGAAAAATTAGAAGGGGGTAGAAGAGAGGATTTCAAAGAGTAATTTTAAATTATAATCATCGAATGATGTTATCTGGTGGTTGAAGTTGACGTTTGTGATTCTCCAATTTAGTCCTTTGATATCTATGTCACTCGTAGAGTTGCATATTAGAACAAGAAAAAACAAACAAAACAATATATATATATATATACGTAAAATATATGTATATATATAAAAATATAGAATAAGGAATCACTATATGACATAAGTAAGTGGAATGTGCATTCCCCTATCTCCCTTCTATCTCGGGTTCGAGTCTCCGCAACTTCCACGGTTGTGATGAGGTTTTCCCCATGAACTACGATGTGACCTTTTAATTGTTTTCAATTATTAATATATATTTTTTGAATAATTATTTTAACCTAAAACTCATAAATTTTTTTAATGATGATACATTGTTTTATTTTTAAATTTCTGTGTATGGTATTACTCAACGATCAAACCGTGTCACACAGATTAATATGGAACTCACCTTTCATACTCTTATATACTCATAATTAGATAACATGTCAAAAGTATAAGGTAGTATAATATTTCGAGTTGATTTATTAATTTTTTTATTAAATATAAAATTGATTCAATAATCCTATTTGAAAAATAAAGTTGATTCACAATTACTGGAACCATGAAAACCATGAGTTTGCTCCCATGAAGTACTTTTATTTAACGTTGTTAGCTCAACATATACCCATAATTTTTTAAGTATTTTCTTCTTCTGAGGTTGGATCACAAAAGTATTCAACAAATTCATGTTTTTAGAATGGTTCAATGAATGGTTTGACTCTATGACCTTTAAAATTAAATGACTGACCATTGGTAGGATATTTAATTTCTACCACCCCATGGGGGTACACCTTATGCACTATGTATGGACTAGAACATTTGGACCTCAGCTTTCCAATGTGTTAATGATTTTTTGAACTATACAATACACAAATTTTCCAAATTCAACATTTTCTATTTTGATATCCCTAGAGTGGTAGGATTTAACTCTAGCATTATTTATCCTTGAATATGCATAAGCATCCATCCTATGTTCCTCAAGTTCATTAAGATCAATTTTACTCTTTTCTGCACATGAACCTCAGCCCAGATGGTGAGGTATCCTTATGTGTATCCATGAGACCCAGGTTCAAATATAGGTAGAGGCATATTTCTAGTACTGTAGTAGTACTTTACCAATGTTGTACACTATTTGGGTACTATAGTAGAGTCTGTAAACTGTGTAGGTACTGTGAAGAAGAGGATTCAGAGAACGTTCACTCACAAGAGTAGAGCCAAGTGGATTTTTTAGAATGAGAGTGTATGAAAATTCCATAGGGACCATCATGTGCTTACACGAGATGCCTAGCTAGACGGCCATGCCAAGGTGGAGAGATACTATAACGATGCAGATGCTTGGGTGGGGAAATTCCTTTTATATAGTCTGGTTGAATTCTTAAGACTTTTAGGTCATGTAATCTCCTATGCCTCTGGTCCATGTAATATCTAAACCTACGGGACTTGTAAGGGTTCCCCCTCATCCCTTGAAAGCGGGTTTATCAAATATCAATAAAAATGAAGGCCTTCAGGGCATTCAGGGGTAATTTCCTCTTTGCTTCAGCCTATGAAATGTCAAAGTTCATTTTGTTGATTTACCATAAGGCCTTATAATCAATTTCAACAGTTAAATTGATTGATTTTCCATAAAACATCCTATATGGTGACATTCCTAGGATGGTATTGAATGTTTTATGATATTCCCAAAGGACATCTATAATTTTCTCGGACCAATCTTTCATAGAGGGATTGACAATTTTTCATGAAGTTTTTTAATCTCTATGTTCACTAACTCAGTTTGACCATTGGATTGAGGTTATTTCATAGTGTAAACTGTACAATAAATCCTATACATAATCATGAGGGTGGAGAATGTATAGTAGTATAAATGGGTTCCTTTATCACTGATTATAGCCCAAGGAATTCAAAATCGAAAAAATACGCACTCTTTCAAAAATTGAATCAAAACATGATGGTCATTATACTTGATAGGGATGGCCTCAACCCATTTAGAGACATAATAAACATATAATTGGATTTATTGGTATCCTATAGTGTTTGGGAAGGTTCCCATGAAATAAATTCCCCAACAATATAATATTTTGATGACCAGAATGGGAGTGAGAGACATTTGATTCCTTTTGGAAATGGATCCTAATTATTGACATTGAGGATAATTTTTGAAAAATTGGATGGAATCATTATTGAGGATAGGCTAGTAAAAACAACATTGGAATACCGTTTCAGTGGTTTTCATTTTGTTATTGTGACCTCCACATGCATTTCTATGAAACAAATTTAGAATGGAATCTTTCTCAGACCCAAGAACACATCTCATAATTATTTGATTAGGACAGAACATGAATATGTAAGGATTATAAAAAAAATATTGATAGACATAATAGATTAATTTCATTTAATCTTGGTTCCCTAGGAATTTGAGAATTTCAACCATCACTAAATGGTTTTCTATTTTAGTATTCAATGGGAAATCACTTATAGAATAGAGGTGATCATCGAGAAATTAATCGGACATAGAAAGTTGACATAAGTTTTCTTTGAATTCCATCATAGAGAGGTGATCAAATAAAACATTTTCAACAACCTTTTTATCCTTAATGGTTAAATTTAACTCTTGAAGAAGAATGATCATCCTAATCAATCTAACCTTGGAATCTTGTTTTGGAAAAGTTTTTAAGGATGAATGGTCGGTGAAGACAATGATGGGTGATCCTAAGAGATAGGATACAAATTTCACTATGGAAAAGACAACAAGAAGAATATCTTTCTCAGTGGTGCCTTAAATGATTTGAAAATAATTTAAATGTTTTCTTTCATAATCAATGACACTTGGAGTTTTCTCAAATAATTTTCCTAATACTTCTCATACATATGTTTCACTCACATTAGACATGGTTTCAAAAGGATGTTTCATTTTGGAGATTTCATGATAGGTGAAGAGATAATAGAGGACTTTAGTGTAGATAATAATTCCTCATAGAATTATTCCAATAAAAATATATCATTCTTCACTAATAGAGCACACAGTGTTCTAGAAATATAGATAAAATTCCAAATGAACCTTCTATAGAATCTAGCATGTCATAATAAGGAACTCACTTCCTTAGCTGTTTTAGGAGATGGAAGGTGACAAATGATGTTGAACTTATCTTTATCAACTTCAATCCCTCTACCAGATACCAGATGGCCTAGAACAAGTCCTTCATTTACCATGAAATTAAATTTTTCCCAATTTAGGATGAGATTATTATCATCTCATCTTGAAAAAATCCTTTCAACATTAATAATACATCCATCAAAATAATCCAAAAATATATATTACTCATCCATTAATACCTCTAAACAATCCCCCCACCATGTCTAAGAGGATTTCCATCATTAGTCTCTAGAAGGTATCGGGAGAATTACATAACCCAAAGGGAATGTGCTAAAAGGGAAAAGTGTCGAATTGACAAGTTAAGGTTTTTTTTCATTGATCATCTAAGGAAGCCATGATATTATTATACACTAATAATCCATCAAGTAAGAAATATAAATGATTTCTTAACACTCTCTCGAGGACTCGATCAATAATGGGAAAGGGGAAATGGTCTTTCTTGGTATAGGAGTTAAGCTTCCAATAGTAAATACAGACTCTCCATATTGTACTAACCCTTGTAGGGATAAGGTCACCATCCTCATTGGTTGTCACAGTGATTCTATCTTTCATTGGGACAACTTGAATTGGGATTACTCACTCACTTATTTCAATGGTATATATTATACCCACTTTCAAAAATATATGTAGTTATTTCCTTACGACATCCAAAAGTTATGAATTAAGTCTTCACTGAGGTTGAAGAAATAGTTTGATTCATATTCCAGAACAATCCTATGGGTTCCAATGAGTGGGATAATCCTAGGAATGTCAGAAAGGTTCCATATAAACAAATTTTTATGATTTATTAGGACACCTAGTATCATCATCTCTTTGTTGGATTCAAGATAGGTATAAATGGAAATAGAAAATTCTCGACTTCCCATATGAATTCATACTTGAGTGATGAAGGTGGGACCTTAAATTCGAGATCATAATTGTTATCACTTTCCTGGAATGTATGAGACTTTATATTGAACTTTGTTTCTTTGTTAATATTTCTTGATTGGATTGGTTCCTTGTGAATAGAATTTTCATCCACTAAATTGACCATATTTGTGCCATGACTGGGTATGGACTCAATGTTATTGATTTCACCAATGGGATCATTGATTTTTCATTCGAGAAAATCATCAATAGAGCTATCTAAAAAAATTCAAGCCAAAGAGAAAAATTTCTCTCATGTGTACAAAAAATATAAATATCTTCATGACTTAAACATCCTGTTGTAATCCCTTTTTGTTCCTTCAGATCACAATCAACACTACCTACACAATTAACCTCATGGATCTATTCATCATCCCAAATTTGAGATTTATCATTGTATATGTTCAAGTATAGACTCATGTTTCCAATGGTGATGGTCATGTTCCCAATTCGGACTCAGATAACAATGATGATTGTTTCAAGGAAGGGAAAACCAAGGATGATTGGTGATTTCTCCCTAAGACCTAATATTGGTGATTTTCATGGACAATGAAGTGATCTGGGTGAATGAAATTTTTATCTTTCACCAAAAAATCCTTTAAGACCCCCATAGGAACTCAAACACTACAATCAGAAAGATGAAGAGTGACAGATGTGGGTTGGAGTTATTCGAGCCCTAACTAACAATACATTGCATAAGTAATGAGGTTCATAATGGATCCTAGATCACAAATTTCATTGAAATTTTTTTTCTCTCTTATCTCAACATTGATGTATGGACATCCTGGATCATTCATCTAATGGGGAATGGTTCCTTGAATGGTGGTACTCAAATTAGTAGCCAAAATGACACGGTTTTTATGTTAACATTTCTTATTAAAATTTTATAAGTCCTTAATGTACTTTTAGTAGGTATAAATGGTTTGGATTGAATCTAGATATTGAATGTTCAACTTAACCAGAGAGATTATTTCTCTCAATGTCTCATTCAGTACTAGTTTAGTATTTATTCTCATGCGTTGAGGGAAGGGAGAAGTTTGTATGATTGTTTTTTGTGGTTATAGTTCCCTCAGATTCACAGTTGGGTTTTCAGAAACTATGGGTGGTTATTCCTCATTTTCATGGGTTGTTGAATATTTTAATGGTTCTAGAATGTCTTGTTCTGGTTTATGAATGGATTTACAACATGAAAAAACAATCAATTCTTTGATTTTTTTTCAAGAGAGGTTTGCGTGTAACTGGATTCTACGCTTAAGGTTGAGGATGGTACAACCTGAGTAGGCCTGAGTTCCTTCACTGTTTTAATGGTTTGTAGTTCATGTTCAATGGATGAGACTTCTATGTTCATTTTATGCATTTTTTTACAAAACTCCTCAACGATTGTAAGATATAATGATTGAGTAGGGGATTATGTTGGTTGGTTTATCCCAGGAGGCTACATTGGTTGTTGGATTGGTTATTTCATGGGTTGATAGATGGGTTGTAGATCATGGATAGGAGGGTGTTGGTATTAGACTGGTTTTGGTTGTAACAAGTAATAGTTTTGAAAATTTTGTGAAGGGTAAGGGTTTGGTCCATGTGGCTGACTAGGTTATCGGTTGGGTTGTCAGTTATATTTCTAATGGAATCCTGGATAGTCATTATACCTTGGATTGAAAGTGTTTTGGTATTATGGATTATTAAAGATAGATAATTGACTTCTTCTACTGGTTTTCCAAGAAGAACATATTTAATGGATAGGATGGTTGGGTAGTTTCCAGTCTTGAGGTCATGTTTGTCACCAATCGTTTTAATAAGGTCAACAATTTGAATTTTATAGACCTTCCTAAGATCGATCTCCTCGACCTTCCAAGTGAGTGAAGAATGTTTTTCTCTAAGGATTTATACCTCTCTATGTGAGTGAGTTATATTAGATATTAGTGAATTCTCATAGTATGTTGATGTTCTCCTTGTTTGGTTTTGTTCAGTAAGGCTTTATAGATACTCATAAGCATCATCTAGGGTTTGTTTTTAATGGTCCCATTACACATCATGTCAATGAATAATTTTTCTATGGGACCAACCCTTCAATAAAAATTGAACTTATTTTATCATTGAAAACTCATGGTGAGGTACCATGTTGTGTGTGTCCATGAACCTTTACCATGTTTCAAAAAATGAATTCCATTATATTTCAAAAAGGTTTTGGATGCTCTTTTTAAGTGTAATTGTTTTGAGATGGGGGAAGTATTGTTTGTTTAACTCTCTTTGAAATTGGTCCCTCGAGTGGATTGATGCAGGTATAAGTTATTTTAACCAATTATTTGATAAATCTTTTAGTGTTTAATGAATGTGCCTCATCTTAGCTGACTCAAATTGATGCGGTGGGAACATGGTTTCAATAATGTCATTGAACCCTTTGACATGAAGGTATGGAATTTCTGACTCCATCATGTGGAAGGTTGGAAGGTGGATTAGTACATGATGTTTTAATACATAGTGGTATTATATTAGGGTAAAATTCCTAATTAATGACGGTTCATTGGCCAAGGTAGGTTTGAGGAACTCTTTCATGGATCGATCCACTGCATTCCCCATGTTTGGGGCTGCCTCACTTGGATTTCCATTTGTGTTCCCACTCAAGATTATAAGTGGATTTAATTGAATACATTCCATTAAAATGGGATCAATTTTTTACTCGTGAGTATTAGTAATATTAGGATCTAATTTAATGATTTCTTTTATGTACTTGACTCCCTGACCCCAAGACTATCCACTATAGCTAATATGTTTGAGTTATCACTAGTGTAGGAAGACAATGGAAAAATGTATGAAATGGAAAATATAAGAGATTTTGAGGTGATAAATGAGAAATGGGGGAGAATATAATGTGTTTTTAGATGGAACAATTGGGTCCATGTAAATAGTTCCAAAAAATTTTCCTCACCCAAATTTACCCAAATTTTAGGGTTAGAGGGTCTCTTGTAGATTAACATGGGTTGTCGATTCCACATAGACCTAAGAAAGAAACTAAAAACACATACATTCTATGGATTTTTTATATGAAGTGGATAAATTAGGATTATTTTATATTAGTTGAATTAAATTAGATGAGACATAAGTGAATTAATTTTAAAATAATGAGTTGATACTAGGTTATCACTTGGGGTGGATTGGATTCATTCATTTTTCAACTATTTCAAATTTCATATATTTGATATGGGTTCATTTAAAAAGATCAAAAAAAATCATGACATTAATTTTTAATTCCTACACACCTTTATACTAACCACCTATACACATGGAGGAACAAAAATGTTAGCACTCCATGGTAATGAATCGTATTACCACTTGAAGTGTGCAACCTTAAAAATCATAATGGATGAAAATATTTTAAAATTGTCAAATGAAATTATCAATTAGTAGAATTGATAATAAATTAATATAGTGGGAAATAAAATTCAATCCAGACCCTTTATACACCCTTGAATCATCTCATATGTTGTTTAGCTTACCATTGATGCGATGGTTTCAATGGAAGCAGGAATTAGATTCCTGAAGAATGAATTGAAGATGTAAAAAAAGACAATGAAATAACGATCACTCCAACATTGTGTAAATAATTTCACAAGTATTGGTTAGAATAAAATAACAGATTGATGAAATAGTATCAACATGATATTGATAAGTACAAAATAATAGGAGAAGAAAAACTTTTATTAAGAATCTAAGATGAATTAGAAGAAGTTACATGTGAAAGACAATCATAAGTCAATTAAATATCAGAATAACATTACAATGAAAGAAATAAAAAAAATATAATAAACATCTCCCCCACCACTACATTAAATACTAATTTCAAGAGTCATGGGTAGACCCCCAAATATTCCATGTCTTCACACTTAAGTTTGGTAGGCCTAGGGTGGTGGAATGTTTTTGGAATTTATACTTTTCCACTTTTGACTAGAAATGACATCCATCATTCATGGAAAACACAGAGGATCCTAAATGAGCATCTAGATGGACAAATTAGTGTGGGAAATAAAATAATAATATTAATTTCCGGCTATCGCCTTACTGTATGTACAGTTTCAGCCCAAAATATGTTATGCATTACAAAATAGGTGTAAATTGAAGGGAATTTGTTTTTTGGGACCCAGAATCTGGGCCAGACATCAATCTCCAACTTGTTCCTCCTAGAACTACCATAAAAAACCAGATTTATCTCTTATAATTGTTGGATGAAATGTTATCCATGATGTCATTTATATTTAGATATTTTTTTTTGAATTATTGTGCTTGTACCATGGCCGCTACACTCTCATTATTGAGCAGTGTCTCTTTCCCCCTTCCAAGGCGAGTAGGGTTTTCCCCCGTCCTCGTGTTCCTTCTCTCTCCAGCCACCTTATTCCAAGTCTTCTTCATCTTTTTCGCATCGGCATCTAAGAGATGGTGCTGTGTGGCTGGTCTCAACGTGTCAGTGTCCCTTTGATGTCTGACAAAAGAGCTGGTCTGGTCCAGCGAGGGGATGTCTTCACTTCCTTTTTTATTTGTGATGTTCATAATGGTTTGAAGGTTCCCTCTCTGATGTCTTTGGCTGAGTTCTTGTTTAGAAGGTTGTGCTAGGGATTTTTCAACTGGCGCCTCCCTCTGGTGGTGGTTTTTATACAGATCCCTCTGTGCTCTCGGCAGTGGTTCTGTGGATTCCTCTCTTGTTGTTGATTTGCGCTATGGGATTCTGTGGGTGATGATTCAGATCTGCGGGTGTAAGACCAGGTTGCGACGTTTCAACTTGTCACCAACATACACATCGGAGAGCTCCGGTTTTTGTTCTCTGTAGCTCGTTGGTCATGTGGTGAGTTTCTCAGCATTTGAAGGTCATATCTTGGCCCACAGTGGATGATTGGTTTGGGGGTATTATGTGGTATTTTCCAGTGGTTGGGTTAGCATCTTTGGAAATATTATTAGTTTCTTCCATGGTGGTTATATGATGGTTGGGAATCACTGTAGTTATCTTGTTTTCTAGTGGATTTGGTTCGTGATGGGAATCAGTTGCATTTGAATTTTTTGTTTTGTGATTGTCTGTGGTGTGGGTGATGTTTTTTATGGATACATGATTTGCGACGGTGACTACGGGCTCTTGCCGGCATTGATGTTGAAGCTGACGATGGACATCAATGAAGTTCACCGGAGATTCGGTGCAGTGGATTTGTCTGAAGATCATGGCGTGTCACACTTGGTGTAGGCTCGCGGATCGAGGTGTCAGGCTCGCAGCTCGAGGCAAAAATCGAAGTGTTTTTGAATTTTTAAATTTCAAACTGTTTGTGATTTGTGGTACCAGGTTTCTGTTGTATGGGTACCAGCAACACATAAACCGGTTTTTAAAAATGGTAAAAAATGACTTGCAGGTGCTAGTGTTGGCACAAAATCCCATTTTGGTGGTCTTCCAATGTGAATCATCATGTACCCAAAAAGAATGAATTGATCCAATTTTAATGGTAATCCTGATAATTAGATATGAAAATAAATCCATTACCATTGGGTATTTTATATGGTGTTAAAAAATGTACCATGGGATAGTTCTTTTTGAGGACTTATAATCGTAACAAGAAATGATTTTCAAAGTGTAAAATACAATAAAATGGTGTTTATGAATAATAATATACCTGAATATTATATATATTATCAATGAATATTATCTTCATTCAGTGGATAATAAAAGATAAATAATTATATATTGATCCAAACGGTCCATATAAATCACCTAGGGATGATAATATTCCTTTTGTTCCTGATGAGAATGACGCACCACCAATGAAACTTCCAGCAAGAAGATATATAGGAGAAAATATGTTAGCGTAGTGGAAAGGATAGATAGATAAACACCCGAGGAAGGCTCTTGCATATGCTACTAAACCATAGAGAGAAGATCTTTCATAACTGGAGGAGGATGTGGCATATCTGGGAGAGGTTTATTTTCTATATATGTCTAATTATATATTTGATATACCATCTTCATCTCAGATTGTTTTGATGGAAAGGGATCTGGCTAGGGTAAAACTATTTATGGCATACACGGGTGACACTAATGTCGATAGTAAATTATTTTATATATCATTTTCCTTCATCATTAAGAGATCCATTCATGCAACTAAATTCAAGGCCATATAGTTCCACATTTGATATTACACGGTTCTCCACATATGATTATGGGTATCCGTCTATACAACAGATTGAGGTGGAACACACAACACCACATGATGAGGAACACACACCTATAGATTGGACACCATAGTGACATATATAGCAGAAGTGGAGTGGGTGTAAGGGTTATAAATAGGCTTGTGTTGAATAGATGAATCGACATTTTTTATATATTTTTTATGAGATTCCATTTACTATAGTGAATGAAATGAAAAAAAATTATAAATAAAAATTCTATATTTTGAAGAAATAATATTTTATACCATTAAAATAATTTTTAATTAACTTTTTTAAGTAAATGTGTTTTATAATCAATTAGTTTTATATTCGTAGTCAATTATTCAAATTTCATTTAGATTGTAATTATAATTTATAATTTATTGACTTTCATCATCACATACTTGTAACAATGTTATATTACATGTAACTGACTTTGAAAATGTAAAAATTATAAGGTATGAATACTATTTAAGTTAAATTCATCATACATACGAAAAATATAATAAAATATTAAAAAATAAATAGATTTTCAAAAATATAGGAATGAAAAATTAATTTACATGAATAAAAAATTATTATTCAAGAACATTACATTTAAATTTTAATAAATATATGGGAATATATATTGTTATGTAATTTATTTTTAATTAAATTATTAAAAAGTATTATTAATTATATATTTATTGTTGAATTATATTAATTAAATTATTAATAAATATTAATTATATGTTTAGATATTTTAAATATTTAAATTAATAAATATTAATTATAATGTTAATAATAATAATAATGTAGTAAATGGTATATTAAAAAATAAGAAGTAATTTTTAAACAATTTGGGGTCTAGGACCATTTATTAATACAATATTAAAGGGAAATAAATGTTTATGGGGTCATACATAGAATTTATTCCCTCCAATAAAAAAATACAAATCACAAAAATTAGGCCACACACAAAGGTAGACAAATGTCACTTCTTTTATTATACTATGACATTCATGTTCGGAAGATATAGACCTATTACTTGTTGTTTTCGACCTATCCTTGAAAAATTCAGATCTTTAAAACATCCTTGGAAACATGTAATAATTTTAAGGTGATGTTTTACAACACGGGAGAAGCAACATATTTCCATTATAAGTCCCTTATGACCATCATTGAGTTTGATCAAATGTAATATTAAATGATGATGGATAAGAATCTCACGAATGAAAGTTGTTTTTTATTTTAAAATATTTAAGGATCTATATTGTTATAGAAATTATCTACTTATGAGATGAACTAGTCATCAATGTCATCACTGAGGCCCTTCGGAAGCCTCTCGTGCCCAGATCCCCCCAGAAAAAATGTATTGTTGGAAATTTTTGTCCTCACTATATCAAAATCATTATATGTATTTGTGCTAATAATAAAATATTAATCCTTCATAAACTAATGGAAACATTAATCTTAACACCAACCCTCTTATAAAATGTCTCCATCACTCATGCTTAGATAATTTCATTGTATTACCTCAAACTGAAGAGGATCTACATAATGAATTTTCAATGTCACATACAATCATATAGAGTTCGTGTCTGGGAAGATAGTCCCAAATAGTCTTACATTATCACCATAAGGAGAAGACTAATTATGGGAATCATGGAAAAAACCATTTGAAATTCCTCATCACACAACACATTTATTACCTTTAAAAATGTAATTTTATTTGAATTCACTTATAAATTCCAATCCTATACATGTCTTCTATGTGATTTCCATCCATTCCACCATTAACATGCTCCATATTATCAAAAGCCTGCATTACACAATCCCATTGTCTTTGGGTCTATGCTTCATTATGCATTAGTCCCTACAACACATGTTCATACCTCTTAAAAAATTATTTCAACATTTCATATGACCTTTAATTATTTAAATCATTATAATTTACATCATATTTTACTTATGTTAGTTCCTATAGTTCCCTTTCTTGATGGAATCACAAAACCTGCCTATTAAGCATTTCCCAAGGGAACCACGAGAAGTGCATTACAAACCCACATGCATATTCTAGGGGTGGAAAAATTATCATTACATTTATGAGAACCTCTATTATTTTTATCACTGTTTGGTGTGTGAACCATTCATTAAGCTCCTTCTATATGAGGGAAAATTAAATCCATGTTTCTAATAAGTCTCTAATATTCCTACGTGTGCCCATTACATGAATCTACAATCCAACACCCATATAATTTGTGTAAATAATGATTGAGACCACATGGAATCTAAGACTTCTTCATTTAATTATCATATAGTTGTACTTTTAAACCATAATGACTAGAATTCATTATCCTAAAACAATTCTCATAAAAATTTCGAATATTAGAACATCCCTTGTAGAAATTTGGAGCATTCTCATATTCATCATGGAGTTCCAAGTGAAAATTAGTGTTAGATATAAAAATAATCATGATTAATGCGGATTTGAAATTAACTTCAACTAGAAACATATAAATGTAAAAATATCTATCATTTTAGGTCTCTTTATCTATTTTTATAGGAATACTGACTACTAAAGAAATTTCCCAAATAATTTTTCTTACCATAAAACCATCTCAAGCCCTGGATTTCAATCTATAACTAGGTGAGTAAATTATAAACATTAAGTGGATGGAAATAATGATAATAGTGACTGACTTTTATTAAATAAAATATTTATATTGATGATGCCATGTCCCCATGATTTTAATATTAATTATGTGGAGAACAAAACAATACAAAAATCATATCTCTATAAAGAGATCATCCTATAATCATCTAATACTAAAAGGTATATTGGTATCTCCTTAATATCAGGGAGACTCCACTGATGATATTTTTTTTCTATAGAGATCCACAAAAAGTGAATTCGTACATTCATTGAGTTGATTTAAAATGATTCCTTGGTTTGCTTAAAAAACTCACTTTCTGTTTTTCCATGATCCTCTATGAAAACGAAGAGGACACACATTGAATTCCATCAATGAAAGGATGATTCAAATATTGGTCAATTATCATGAAGCATGATCCATTGTGGGGGCTCAACTTCCACCATTGGTTTCAGCATTTCGTTAGATGGATCAAATAATTAAATGAGCACCACCTAAAAAAATATATGTGTTTTCTATATATGATCACATCCAAAGGGTTCAGGGATGTAGTAATATTTAGGCTCAAATCCACCAATGAAGTTATATCACCATTAATTTCATGATTACCTCCTCCAGCATCATCGAGATTGAATACAATCAAATCCATTAAAGCCCAATCCAAAAGATATAAATTTCAAGAACCATTGAATTTCCCAAGCTCTTATCTCTCTGCACTCCCCATTCTCCTCTTGTATTAAAAAATATTATTTAAATTATAATATAAATAGATAATTATTAATAATAATGTCACTATTAAAACAATATTATATTTTTAACCATATTTTAAATTTTTTTATAATTATATATTTTAAATAATGAAAATATAAGTATATTTCTAATTACATATTTATTAAATTATATTTTTCAAATAAATTTATTACGTATTTATATATAGAATACTATCTTTATTTTTAAAATTATAAATATATTTAAATAAATTAAAATATTTATTTATAAATATAATTATAAATATAAATTTATTTATTTGAATATATATATATATATAATATTTATATTTTTATAATTATAAAATATGTTTTTCAATGTGATTTTATAATCAAATAATTATAATTATAATTATAATTGTATAAATATTAAAATATATTGATAATTAAATTTAAAATGAATTTAAAATAATTTCAATATATATTTTTTATAGGTTAGGGGAAGACCACCCTTTTTATTAACCAGAAAAACTATCTTATTATGCTGGGTATAGGGAAACCATTACATGAACCATAGCCCAGTATGTGGGATTCCCAAAGAAAATATACACGAAGGAACAAATCAACCAAAAGGTCCTAAACCCTTTTGAGTTCATTTGATCGTTGCATGTGTGAGTGACCCCATTGCCTTCATTGTCACTATCATGTGTGATGGACACCTTATCTATTCATTGTATGTTCAAGATGTTGCTATCGAACTATCACCATCTCATTCATCTCAGCATACCGTCATCCATCACCCTAGTGCCATCAAAATCCCCCCTATGAAGTGGACCACCATCACCACCATAAATAAAGTTTATGGCCCGCCATCTACTACTCTGAATACATTCCCGATGACCCCGACCGCTGTAGAGACACATCATCTTGTCTCCAAATCTCCCTACCATGACTACATGGTCCACCCATCAGTAGAATATAATAGATTAAATCCTTAAATTTCATCCATACAGGATTTTAACCCCGTATAATATCAAAATTATAGGGTGGTCATACTATTTGTGCATGTGTGTGCATGTAATTTTTTTTTGTTCGATTACATTTTAGTTTATTTTTCTAAATATTATAAAACATTTTATTATTTTATGGCAAAAACGGTTATATAAAACCTCAATATTTTTTATATATAAAGAGTTTTAGTGAACATATTTTTAAAATTAAAATTTCAAATGAAAGATAACATTTTTATCAATCATTTATTGAACAAGGATTAAGTCTAATCTTATCTCTATCATGATTGAATATTTATTCGAACACAGTAAATGCGTTTGGATTAAAGATTTATTTTCAGTTTAAACATCTTTATAGTTTTATATCAATATTAATTTATTACATGATCTATATTGATCTAATTCTTTCAAAAAAATAATTTTATGTCTAAAACTTTTATATACATTTCATTATAATAAATTTAAGTATTAATTTATATTCAAATTAGTGTTATCAATATCTAAAGATCTTGAAATAGTTTCGGAATTATGCATTTTTTATGAATTAAAATAAATTATTTTCTTTCATATCTCAATCATTACACATAAAAATGATCATTTTCTGCCATTAATAAATATAAGAAGGTTTTATTTATTTAATTAAACAACATGAAATTCTAAAAATTTAGTTTAGTACCTTAAATAATGTCCCATGTTCTGCAATGTTTTATACAGTGATCAAATCATGTTTTCACTATATTTTAGTAATATATATTCATATGGTTGTTGTATTAACGAAATTATTGATTGAAGGGAATTTTTTTAAATTATATTAAATTAGGTCTACTGGACCTACTTCTAATTTTGTGATTAATATGGACTAAAATTCAACAATTTTTGTGCGTTCATCTTTTGTGTAAAATAATGAATCATAATTCATCATCGTCTTCCTTCATCTTCCTTCCTCCATGAAAGCTCCGCAAGAGTTTTCTCCATAAACATCATTATACATACAACCATTATCTTCTTCCTTGCATGTTTTATCCTTCTATATCATTTCACATTGACCCGAAATACATTTCAATGGTATCTCATTTGTTTTATTTCAATAGTATCTCATTTCTCATTTCAACAATTTATCATTTCTCGTTTCAATGGTATCTTAATTATTTGATTTCTTATTTTAAAAGTGTCTCATTTTTCTCCCAATGCATTATCATTTTTCCCAATGGTTCCTCAACTAAGTCTTCCATGGTAGATCAACTATGTATCCAAGGGTTGTAGTTTTTTAGCACCCAAAAGTAGATAGATATTTTAAATGCAATGGTATATGAAAATATAACTAATGATGGATCATTTTTTTCAACTAAAATTTGGTAATTTTAATATAACTAATGGTGGATAATTTTAATCAAATAACGGTGGACCATTTTTTTGTAAGTAATGATGGATCAGAATTTATATATAACCGTGTATTTTAACCAGTATCCATTTCTCAGTTGTACCCAATTTTTTAATATATGAATTTTAAAAGTTAATATATATCATATTTTACCAAGTGAAGTATTTTAAGTATTTTGTAAACTATTATTAAAAATATATTTTTTTACTCCTTATTCATGCATACACTAAAAACATATTTATAGAATATTGTTGTTTTAATATTTTGAGTTTATTTATTTGTGTAACTCTATTTGAAATTATTATTTAATGACATTGATTTATTCAAACAAAATTTATGATATGTAAAGTAGTATAATTAGTTTTTAAATTACAAACCTCATTAAATTAAATATTATTTAATATTTGGAAGTTTCATGATTATTATATAATTTATTTGGATTATTATTATTATTTAACTAGTTGTTCAAGTTGGTTCAAATATTCCATTATGTTTTGAATAGAATAATACATTTATTACTATTATTCTAGAGGATTACTTTCATATTATTGTATAATTTTATTATGTTTTAATTTAAATTTTCTTACATCAATATTTGTTTTATAAATTATTTTCTACAGATCCTATTGAAATTTAATATGAAATATAATGGAATACACTAGATATCATATTCAACTCTCAGTTTTTTCATCAGCAAAAGATATTAAATTCTCATGTTCTGTAAAAACAGAATCCCTTTGTGATAAACTATTTTTCTAGAAAGTCAATCCCTTATTCTAAAAAAAATCAACAACAACTACTACTTCCTTGATGGGACATCTATATTACTCGAAAACTTGTACCTCTACTTTTATTTTTTATCTTCTATGTCATGTGATTTTTAATTTTGTAACACTACTTTAAAGTATTTCACACTCACTCTCAATATTTTGTATATTCATTTACACACAAAAACTTATTCTTCTTCTATATCTTTGGGTTGTTACTCATGGATTCTAAAGTTATGACCATTCTAGTTGTGAGTCATGGTATCTGAAGTCAATATTTTTAATTAAGTTTTGATTCCCGATACAAAAGTAAATGTATCTTGGTTATCTCTCTAATAGATATGGATATTGTAATTCATATAATCTTGAAGGGTTGAGGACATGGATTGATCAGGTTTGGGGATTTAGAGATTCGAATATCATCTCAAATGGTAAGTGATATTTCCATATTGGGTTTTTGACGATTGATTCCATGTAAAAAAGAATGGGGATTTGGAAATGATTCAATAAAGTAGGGTTTTTTAAAAATTCTTGACTGGAATCGAATTTTAAAGCCAATATTGGCTAATAAGTCATTAAATCAAATCTCGATCCGATTTTGTGGACTTAAATTGTAATTCTAGGTCCCCAATATCTAGTGGGATGTTTCCTCATGTGTTAGTGTTCCCATCATTTTCAATAGGAATATTATATGAGTAAGGATGATAAATTTCTTATAATTTTGATCAAAGTAGATATTAATTCACCTTTGATCAAAAAATTTATGCATGTGGATTATATATATAGACTACATCTATTAATTGAATATGAGAGAGTTCTTGATGTATGTTCAAAATGTAAATTCATTTTTCATGTTGTTGAAAAATTATACAGGTACATGTTGTTGTATCTCTCTATGAAATATGGTCACTCGAATGACTTATGATTTCTTAATCCAAAGGGGGGTATTTCTTCATCTCATGGATAGTTGGAAGAAGGCTTTTAACAGACTGATTCTAGGGATATTAGTCCACAAGATTTTCTCCTTTCCTTATGATGGACCAGATGGATCGATGTTTGAACTACAATATGTTTAGAATTATTGTAGTACAATTAAATAGAACGAGGATATCATCTCATATGATAGAAAAAACATGCATGGAAAGGAAAAACCTTCCACCATGGTGTGGAGAAGACCCAATAGGATTCTCACCCTTTTGATGATCATTCATAGAACCCAAATGAGATGGAGATGATTGACGGTGATGATGCTTTGGACTCTAATGATATTCTG
Source organism: Viscum album (assembly GCA_963277665.1). Classification (NCBI taxonomy): domain Eukaryota; kingdom Viridiplantae; phylum Streptophyta; class Magnoliopsida; order Santalales; family Viscaceae; genus Viscum; species Viscum album. The sequence continues at coordinate 48,686,748 of OY728162.1, forward strand.
GATGTCTCTTTCATGAATTCATGCAATAGTAAGGGTATCAAACACAATGAAGATTCAACTTCATTATATATGATGGGAAATAGTGGATCCCATATGAGAACGAATCCTGTGAAATATCAAGTCAACAAAGATAGTGTGGGAATGGCCATGTAGATCACTTCTAGGAAACTTTTAGGATATACCCTGAAGGTTACTCAATGTTCCAAATAATGGGATGGGTCTGAATTTAATGAAATTCCACAGTAGGATGTTGTGAATTCTTGCATGAATTATATAATTTTAGGAACCCAATCAATGCATGTTGTGGTTTTTATAAAGGGTGGGTTAGTCACTCATCTAAAAAGAGAATATCATTTGGAAATGGAGTACTCTCATAGTATGGTTGAAATTTTAATCAGGTACAATATTATGGTGGTAAAATCTACAGAATAAGGATATTTCCATAGAACTGGGACTTTTAATGCAAGTAGCAGCTCTGAATTAGAGAGTTTAGGTCAGGATGGTTAAAAAAATCCTTAGTCTCTTAAGAATCGCACTAGAATGGAGGATTACATTCATCACCCTGATGATGATGCCTTGAAATGGCCAAAACCTAAAACATGGTTGGTGGATCACCGTCAGAGAGCACTACAACAAAACCGCTATTTAGTAGATGTTGTTTAGTGGAGGTTCTAGGAATCGCCACTGATCCTTTTGTAAAAAAGGATTCACGACAGTTTATAACAAACCGGCGTGAAACATTGTTTTTTTAACAACCGACCCTTCCCCCCACCCCGAACCTCCTTCCCCCATGACCCCGGCCCCCCACTTCCCCCGCGACCCTGGCCCCTCGCGACCCCAGTGACCCCGCGACCCTGACCCCGACAACACCGCAACCCCACAACCCCCGGCCCCCCGCGACCCTAGAAGCTGCACCATCTTCCCCTCTAGGTTGGGTTTTGTTTCTCCTTCTTTAGGTTTTTGGTATTCTAGTAAGTATGGTAGTTGATTTAGGGTTTGTCATGTTGGATAGGGTTCAATCTTGCTGTTTTTGGGTAAATCATTCCTTTTTGGGGTTTCTTTGAGGTGTGGTTGAGGTACAAATGGTGTTTGACACCATTTTTAAGCAATTTCTTCACCCAATGTAGGTGGTTCCATGCCCTATTATTTTTAGATGTTTTGAATTTTTTAATTAATATTAACATGTTTTAAAGATAAATTGTGTAATGTGAATTATGTTTTGGATATATTTTGGCATATTTATGTGGTGAAAATTGATTTTATAAAGAAAAATGGATATGTTTAATATGTTCTCTATTGTGGTGTTTCATGGAATTGGTTTTATGGTTATGTGAAGGGTGTGAATTGTGTTTTCAAAGGAACATAAAGTGAGAATGTGTTCAATATGGGGTTTAAAAGGGAAATGAATTGTTTCGGGTTTGTAAACTTTTTTTGTTCCCCAATAAATGTGATGAGTTATTTGTGTAAATTAAGAGAAGCATGTTTTTAAATAGGTTAAATTAGCTTGTGTGATGATTTTGAAAGGGTTATCCGAGGGAAATTTATGAATGTATTATGTTCTTCTATTGAAATATACCAAATGGGTTTTATGAAAATTTCAAGAGCTTTGAAAAGTGTTTTTCTATTCATTTTTGTGTGTGTGTAAAATGGTAAAAGGTTCATTTTATGGATAAAAAGTGTTTGCAATGTAATTCTTGACCTGTATTGGCGAAATCAGTGTTATGTGTTACATGTAGAACATAAATGAGCATAAGAGAATCCTAGGTAACTAGGTGAACCTATTTGGACTAGCTCTCTAGTGATTCCGAAGTGGCTACGACCTGATTTAACTTAGTGGGATAGACCTGTATTTATGTTGATTTTTCCACTTCTATATAACTATATACCTGAGGGTATGGTCTATCCACTATAAATATCACACTCATTTCTAGTCAATTACCTGTGTAATATGGTTAGGAATGCATGAAGTCCTATAAAAAACATTATTTGTTCACATGAGAGAGTGATGGATTGGGGGATGTAGCAAAGTGGTATCAAAGAATAATGTTTTAATTTCTATTACATTACTACTTGTGGAAAGGTATAAGAGTTACAAGGATATGCAACGAAATAGAAATGAGCTTCTGAATAAGAGTATCTAGCCAATGTATTGGGGAAATATGTGTTCATATGGACAAGATTGGTTCTTATGTTATATTATTGAAAACGTTGATGTTATTTCACTTTGGGTGGTTTGTATTTTATGTGATGGTATTTTTTAGTGATGAATTTTGATTCTTGATATTTATACTCATTGCCCAGAATGGTGTTAAATGAGTATTCATGCATCATGATAGGAACATACGAATGTATATATTGACATTCATTCTTCATGGTAGGGACATATTTATTTCATTTTCTATGTTCTTTCCTTTATGATGTGTTTTGATAAACCTACTGTATCTAATAAATTATTTATTCTCCCAAGCCTTTAATATTGGAAAATGGATTTGTTTTTTGTGAATAAATATTATGGAACCCATCACCTATGTAATGATTACCGAAAGATGAATTGAGTCATAGTAAAGAACAAGTTTCAAACATTTATTCATGGTTTGTGCCTAGACACACATCCCACAAAGCCAAAGCATTTACATCACAATTTATCCCCCTATTATCCTGTTTCAACTCATCTCCAATCTGTATTTTCCAAATGAAGTTCACACTTATTGGAGGTGGTATTTTATAATTACTTATAAAGAATGGTGGTTTAAAATGAAAAGTAAGTTTGGTTTCATTAGTGTGTTCCTTGTTTAATTTATACTTTTTTTGTATTTTATTATTACATTCATATACAATAATTAAGATTTATTTGGAGTATTTAATTGATATAGTTCATTTAGATGTTATTATTGTCCACTGTTGTTTTCAAAAAGGATTATTTAGTTCTTATTCCGACCTAGAATATGTGTTGATTTGTTGATGTTAAATAATTTTCAATCTCGGACACCATCATAGGATTCCTGAATCACTATCTTCCTTCATTAAGTGTTTTTCAAGGGTTAGTGGAAGCAGTTAGGTAGTTTGAACTAATTGAGGTGATCCTCAATTATCATAGGGAACCTAATAATTTGTGTGTGACAATTTTTTAGAACTTGATTTGTAGTTTCAGTAGAGTCTTGTGGGAGTCAGTGGTACCTTCTTAACTTCATGAATGTATGAATGGGAATCTCCTCAAGATTGATTTTTCTAATGGTTATTTCCTAAGGGAATGAATGTAGAGAAATATACTGAGCTCATGAATCTTTTTATTGGTGAAAGATCAGTATGGGAGTATGTCAATAACATTTTATGGTTTGTTATATATTGTCCAAAGATATGGGTCATCAATTATGAGAAAGATCATTTCTTTGGTGATGGTCTTCACCCAGACCTTGGTACATCTCTACTTTCTTTGGGCATAACATCCATTTTGGATGTTTTCACTAGGTACATGTGAATGGAAGCTAAATATTCTTGGAAATTGATGGTTTTTCATTACTTATTTTTATCAGGTATGCAATAAATTAATAGTGGGAATGAAGAGAATACAATGTTCAAGGAGTAGTGGCAGGATGAACCATAACATGATGAAAATGACCATTCTTATAGAAAGAGTTCATCCATTTTTTTTTTCTTCCATTTTAGGGACGTTGGGGAATTTTTAGACCCATTTGTTGATATATCCTTGAATTTTTCTCTATTTTGGAAATTTGGTTCATCATTATTCGTTTTGATAATGGGGTTATAGAAGATGTCTCATGTTTGATTCGTTGTTTCTTGTGTAGGCACATTGTGATATACATGGATAAAAGCTTGATCACATTACCAAGGAACACACCTTAGTATGTTAAGGGTTTTAATGAGTTTTAGATTTTTCAATTTCTAATCGATTCGTTGAATGGAGAATAAAATTTCTATGTCCTAAATGTAAATATAGAACATGGTTGAAGAGAGATGAGGTTTATGAACATTTAATACTGAAGAAATTTCCTACTCAATATTTGTGTTGGATTTGGCATGGAGAATCAAACGTTACAAAAAGATTGAGCACTGATGTTATTCCGCAGAATGACATCCCAAGTTCATCGACAAAGGAAAATGAAATGAAAAACCTAATAAATCATTCATTCGGCACTGCAAGACACCACTATCAGCATCAAAACATATTAGAACAACCAGAAGAGAGTGCTACAAATTGCAACATGACAAGTGATGTTTTTGGACTATAACACAGGGAGATCAAGATTTTCACATATCATTGGATCCTCTTCTTGATTATGTGGTGCCAAATGTAAGAGAAAACTTCACTGAGGAAAATGTGCTTCACGATTTAGTTGATGATGGAAATCAAGAGTCGTATAGTGGGTGTTTGAAATATTCAAAGCTTTCATTTTTGCTGATGTTGTAACATATAAAATGTATATGTGGAATTACAAATAAGGCATTGTACATGATATTGGAATTGATCCATGATGCATTTCCTGAAACAAAAATCATAGAATATTTTTATGATATGAAAAAAGTTGTTAACAAGCTTGGTCTAAATTATAAAAAAATACATGTGTGTCCCAATGATTGTAAGCTTTATTGGGGAGACGATTCAAGTAGACAGAATTTCAAGAAATGTTCTTCTTCTAGATGGAAGGAAAAGGGTGATGTTGGAAGTCTGAATGAACATAATTTCATAGAAAAGATGAAAAGGAGCACACCTGCAAAGGTTTTGCATTACTTTCCTTTGAAGCCTCGATTGCAATGATTATTCATGTTATCGAAAACCACAGAACACATGAAGTGTCATTCTGTAGATAATAACAATAATGGGTTAATGAGACATCCACTAGATTCCCAATCGTGGAAGACATTTGATTCATTACATCTTGATTTCTCAGCTGGTCCTAGGAATGTTCTGTTGGGATTGGCTACAGATGGATTCAACCCATTTAGGACTTTCATTACCAATTATAGCATTTTTCCAGTTGTTTTGATCCCTTATAATCTGCCTCTGTGGATTTGTATGCAACAAACATAATTTATCCTTTTGATTATTATTCCTGGAAAAAAATGCCTGTAAATGATATTGATGTATACTTGCATCCTTTGATTTAAGAATTGCAGGAGTTATGAAGAAATGGTGTTGAGACATTTGATGCTTCTTCTGAAACAATGATCAAAATGCATGCTTCTTTAATGTGGACCATTAGTGACTTCCCTGGGCTTGGGAATTTATCTAGTTGGAACACTTACACGGGTTTGGCCTATCCCATTTCTAACATTGATTTTGAGCCCAAATGGCTACCTCACAGTAGAAAATGGTGTTTCTTGTGTCATCGAAGATTTCTCGATGCATGTCATAGATTTCAGTTGAACAGATCAAAATTTTATGGTTCCATTGATCGTAGACCACCTCCAAAGATGTTAAATGGTATTGAAAGATTGAAACAGCTTGAAAATGTTGAAACGGAATTCGGGAAGGTTCTTCATTTGAATGATAGCGGAAAATTAGTCTGAAGTGCATCGTCAAGCGAAACCAGAACACAACAATGGAAGAAAAAAAGTATATTCTTCAAACTTCCGTATTGGGAATTTAATTTTTTGTGTCATAATCATGATGTGATGAATATTGAGAATAATTTATATGACAATATTATTTTCACATTGCTTAAAGAGCATGGAAAGTTGATAGATCATCTCAATGCTTGCAAAGACTTACAAGCAATGAACATAAAACAAGATCTCTACCATATGAGAATGAAAATTATCCTCCTACAATTTTTGCAATGACAAATTGGGATAAAGATACATTCCTTCGAATGTTAAAGAATGTTAAGGTATCTGATGGGTATTCAAGTAACATCTCGAGGTGTGTTGACTTGATGAATCATAAGTTAAATGGATTGAAAATCTACGATTCACATATTTTGTTACAACAGTTACTAACATTTCCATTGTGTATATTATTACCTGAAAAAATTACTTCTGTTGTATTCCAGTTCTTCACATTTTTCAGAAAACTATGTGAGAAATCTCTAAATAAATTTCATCTTGAAAACCTCCAGGAGAGGTTTGTATTGACACTTTGCGCAATGGAGATGCTCTTTCCTCCATCCTTTTTTACTGTAATGATGCATTTAACTATGCATTTGGTTGAGGAAGCTAAATAAGGAGGCCCCATTCATTATCGATGGATGTATCCAATTGAGAGGTACTTTATTTATATGTTTTCTAGTTATGTAAACAATTTTTGGTACTTAATTAAATGCATAATTATGTTTATTTTATTTCAAAGATATCTTGGGCATTTGAAATCATACGTGAGAAATAAAGATAAACCATAATGCTCAATTGATGAAGGCTATGTGGCTGAGGAGTGTCTTACCATTTATTCTCGATACATGGATGATATTGAGACAAGATTTAATCATGTTGGATGTGTTGAAGACACATCGACTCAATCTCAAATACATTAGAAATCAAAAATATTTTCTTCTATTGGCCGATCAATTGGGAGGACCTCAAATGTGACACTAACTGAATTCGAATTATTACAGGCACATAGATATGTGTGTCTGAATAGTGAAAATGCAGATCCATTTATTGAAGAGTTGAGGATACAAACAAAGAGACGAATAAGAGCCCGAACACGAAATGAGAAAGATATAACGAAAGCCGTTAATAAAGATCTTGTAGAATGGTTTTCACTACGTGTAAGTTCATAAATATTGCAATAAATATGAATATTATTTTGACACATACATTTTTTAAATCTAATGAAGTATATTTCTTTTTTCAGATCATGAATACTGATACTCAAGCAGAGGTGTCAGAAGATTTGAATTTTCTAGCTAGAGGTCCTCTAAAAGAAGTTAGAAAGTTCAACGCTTATAATGTGAATGGCTTTAGATTTCGTATAGTTGATCAAGAAGTGTGTTTCAGAACACAGAATAGTGGTATATTTACATTTACTGAGGTGGAATACAATGGAAAGCTGCATGATATTATTGAATTAAATAACCAAAAAAATGTTCGGTTGTTTTATTCAAATGCTAATGGGTCGTTATTATCAGAGGTGTTAAAAGAGATTCCTTTCAATTTACTTCTCCGATCTTATCTTGCTTGATGGATGTTGGTGATCGTGAACTGCATGATCCATATATCTTAGCATCCCAATAAAAAATGTTATATTATGTAAATTATGTTACCGATGAAGGGTGGAGTTTAGTTGCTCACGTAATACAAAGAGATTTGTATGATATGGGTGATGAAGTGGAAAATGTGACCTCTGAAATTGAATTTAATCAGCAACAGGAAGTAGAATTATTTTTCCATCATGATATTGAAAATATTAGTCTAGCAATGTTGAATGAAGTGGATGAAGCAATGGAGTAGGAAACCGACATGATTGAAGGGGAAAATGATTGTATGTAATATTATTTATTTACTCAGTGACCACTTGTTTCATTTCTGCAGTCATTCATTATCATTGTTATATATATTTTGTCTATTAGTACTCTATCTGTTATCATTTATAATATTTGTTTTGCATAATTTTTTTGAAATATATATTCTGAACTTAATTTTATTTGATTAAATGACATGAATTTCAAGGAAGAAGTGTTACATTATTTCATCCAGTTCTGCGACGGATGACTATCCATCTAGCTCCCTCCCCACGAAAACTGATGCACCAGCTGTAGACACCCCTGCACCATCTCTCACAACATCTATGGATGTCCTAGTAGAGGCTGAGTCGCTGACTCCCCCTTCAGGAGCCTCAGCAGTGGGGCAGCGACGTGCCCCTTCCAGTTCATCTCAGACATACTAGATTGTCAATATCATAGGTGCAAATTTTAGTTAAATAAATTTATTGCATTTTGTTTATACTAATTATTTGCTCATTGAAGATGACAAAAATTCTACCATGGGGAAAAACATAAAAAGTTCAGATGTTTGGAATCTGAATGGCGAGAAGATTGTTGTGCCATTTGATTCTTACGGGGTCACTACAGATGATGTTGCGGGGTTACATGGCCAGATTCAAGGCTAGTTGGAAGTAGAGCCCATTTCCCTTTACATTTCATATGACGATTGGAGACAAATGCCTCCAAGCTGGAAAAAATAAGTTTTTTATTCTATAATCAAGGTAAATTTATTACATTATGGTTTAATAGAATGTCTTGTTACTAATATGTTCAAAATGAATTTCTGTATACATATTTTCTTCTACTTTACCATTGCTGATGTGATAGCACAGAAGTGGACATTCAAAAATCTTGGTAAGAGGTGGAAAGATTTTAAATGGAGATTTTCATGTGACATCAACGATGCTTCGTTAAAAGCGCTGCAAATTTATGAGAAGCTACCCAGTGGGGTACCGAAAGAGTAGTGGAAAGTGATTGTTGACATGCATCCGGATCAGAAGCAGATGGTATTGAAATATATATATTATTATATTATCCTCATTTTACATTTAAAAATGTATATGAAATGGACATGACATTAAATAAATCAGTATTAAATTGCATTTTATTTATTTCAGGATCTATAAAGACAGAATGCGTCAAACCGAGTGAAGAAAGTCATCCCGCACACTATGGGCTCAAAAAGTTTTTCTAGATATCGAAGTACATTGGTAATATTTTAATTAGTTTAAATATTTATAAGACAATATTATCTGTTTAATATATTAAATTGTTGATTTATCTTTGATTAATGCAATCACAGAGTATAGGCCATGAAGCATCCAGAACTGAACTGTGGTTGGATGTTCAAAAGAAATCAGATAGATGTTATGTTAATGAGCCTGCTAAAGAAGTTGGGGTATGAAGTAAATTTTTATCATAATAACTTATTATCATTTTTTAATGTGTTAATATATATTGATATTTGAATTTTTGGTCAAAATTAAAGAACTATGGGATGTCAATCCTATGCATTCCTACTCTGTCTCCCAGGATGATCTGGTTCGTAAAGTCCTTGGGAAGGAGCATCCTAGGAGAGTGCACATGACAGGTTTGGCACCCGTGCCATTTGAGGTTTTTGGCAGGCCACCGGGGATAGCTGCTGCATTTACTCCTGAGATTAGTCATCCCATACCCGGAGATGGTAAGAAAGAGATAGTTTCATTACGAAAAAGTGTTCACCAGCAGGGGGACCTGATATCTACATTGTAGAAAGAGTTGGATGAAATACATCAGCAGATGAGAAGATATGCCCCTGGTGGGAGTGCATCGATTGGTGTTATGCAGGTAAATCATAGAAAATCAAAATCATTTAGTTTTATAACTTTCATTGGTTTTATGTTTTATTATAAATATGTTACTGTATTTAATTTTTAATATGATATTCTTATAGGTGACAACACAAAGTGTAAATGAAGGTGGAGAGGGTGACAATGCATCATCGGACCCTATGTAGTTGTATTGTTGATGTGTTGAACATGAATGGAAAAATTTGGTTTGTATATATAACATTTGTGGCACATAGTTGCCAGCAGTCATTTTCATGTCCTAAAATTTCCTTGATTTCTCAGGTTTTTTTATGCATTTTATTGATTTCTGATGTTTCTTTTTATGTCATCATTTCTCAAGTGTGTTATACATAATTCCATTTTGGTCTGTGATTGAATTGGTAGTCGAGATTTTGGATGACTAGGAGTTAAAACCATTGTTGATGTGTTGAACAAAGTGGGTCATTTCATAGTGATCAAGGGGGTAGTGTTATGGACACTTTGCTGAGGCCCATTGTTGAATATGTCTGATTTAAGCATCAAAAGTATCTAAACATGCTCTAGCTCTTCAAAAATTTCATGAGAATGTTCTAAATTAATGCTGGTTCACTAAGATATAGGTGTGACTAAGGGGTGATAAATTAGCATAAGTACATGAATATAGGCAAAAATACTTTATAAATTAAAATATAATCTTGAAGATGGATGTCGACTTGACGCACAATTGGTATGTCTTATAAAAACATGAATATTATGAAAATAACTTCTACCAAATACTTCAATATTAGGATGGTTATCTCAAATATTTATGTCTCTCGATTCAAAAAATATATATGAAAATGGGTAACATGAAAAAAGAACTAAAAATAGGGTATATAAGATTGCACAATGATAACACTTATAGAAATGAAGAAAACAAAAGAGGTAAAAGGAGCAGAATCCAAACCCCAGTCCTTCCTCTTATTTAAATAGATTAATAAATGGATGAGTATTTATTTTTTTATTGGAATTGTTTGATGATACATACCTCCACTTACAAGAAACAAAAAAATATAACTCACAGGTTACAAAGGAACATTTCCAACCATAACTATTTTGACCATTGAACTGTTAATGCATGTCTTGAACTGCATTCCCAATACAATTTCCACTTAATCATAGTCTTTCTAGTAATTATTACATATCATTAAATCACTGAATTATTTATATTATGATTCATAATTCCAATTTTTGATTCATTACAAGCTATTCGTTCATGAAACTTTAATTAATGGAATTCCAGAACATTCATCTTTACCAACTCTATGCCTTATAGGGAGATATCATAGGTCTGGTACAAAACACTTCTATCCAAAAATACTCATAAGAAACCATAGTTATACTCCCACGACTCTGTGTAATGATCGTATTGAATTTGACCAACACCCACATCTACAGGATGTCCAATTAAATAAGACCCCCCAAACCACCTCTCATCACATATCCCAAGGTTACTTTGCCATCTGAATTTAATCCAGAAACATTAAACCAAGTGACACCACATGGAAACATTAACAATGAAAACTACTTAAAGCGAGCACCACCTGATTTATAGGTCCATGGTGTCTTCCCACCATAGTAATTCTCAAACCACTAAACCATGAGCACTATACTACTGTACATCACTTCTAGTTTCACATTGACATGTTCGAGCCTTTCTTGCTTTATTTAAGACATATCTCACTTGAGCTCACTTGAAAACTCCTTTTGAAGCGATGCCACATGAAAACCGCTACCTCCATTTACAAATCAACCATCACTGTTAATCTAGTCCTAAAAATTTAAACTAAAGGGACATAACCAAACCACACACTTCATTATTAATACATATTACACAAATAAATCTTAGCTCACAACATGAACTAGTTTACTGAAATTCCAGCCAGAATTCTTTAGGTTGACCTTCTTATAGGACATCCAAATTGATGTCCAATGCCATTATTTGAAAACTAAATTATATTATCAAAAATTGAAAATTTATATCGTGATAACTGAGATGAACCCAATGAATTCCAAAATTTAATTACGGTGTGATTTAATGGGTGCATACTCAGACAACCATTTCAACATCATGCTACATTACAAGAAAATATGTGATATCAATCTATCACATTTCCTAGATTTCACATGCAGCCCGAGTTTGAATATAATTACCAAACATGATTCAAACTCATACCTAAGTCTTAAATTCAACACCTCCTCCATGACTGGAAAACATGAAATTTATAGCTCACAGACTTCTAAAATTTATTTTGACCATTCATGACTATTCTTTCTACAACCACTCTTCCAAAGGTTACATTTTCCATGACCTGTGTGATTCTCCCCACCATAGGATTTTAATATTCATCATTTTAATAAAAATAGTAATATAATTCCCAAGAAAAACACTCTGTCCACCACTAACCATGGTTTCTGGGTGTGAGTCAACATAATTATACCATGTTCCATCACGACAATCCATCCTTGGCATACACTGAAGCCTCATCTGGAACTAATATTCCATCCTTGAAAAACCTGTGGTTCACTTCCTACCACATTTATTTATATAATCCACTAAATAATAAATAGAAACGGTCTATTCATAGTTACATGCATTACGTAATCCTCATTCCATGCGCACACATTCAATCAACATCAATAACTACATCTTGAACATTAACCCAGATTGATGATGTTATAAAACTCAATCTTCTTACATAGTCATCCATAACCATTTAACATGTATGATGACTTCTTGAGTCATACACCTTTGAAATTAAACTCAAACAACTAACTATACTAAATAAAATTATATTGTCATGTCAGTCCAACTAATCTCAAGCATTAAAGATGCTCGAAACACCTAAAAGTTTTACTTATCTCATGATCGCCTACCAACATGGGGAATCATTCCACAACTAGAGTTCTACTCAATCCCAAAATAAATAAAAAACAAATTCTATGACAAAAAACTAAAAAGATGTGTCCAATGATGCTTAATATCTACATGGATGCTAGAAAAACTAGGGTAACCCCTCACATAACACGAGGAATCAAATCTAATTCTAGGTTTATTCCTAAAAGTTCACTATAATCTCCCACCTAACCTATATTCCAACATATAAATATGTCAACTAAGATTCACTAGAAATATCCACATTCCTATAAAATCTATATCCCAATGTAACTCTAAAAATATTCCAACAATAGGATTTTTTATAACAATATATTTCTAATGTGTTATTTAAGTTATTTCATCAGTTCAAATTTATTATAAGTATTAAGGATGGTTTCTAGGCCACAAAACCAAAAAAAAATAATTATATAAATTGGTTGGTACTAATATAACTACTAATTCATCAATTATCAATTTTTATAAGTAGAGTGGAATCTATATGGATGATCTATCGTAAGAAAGTGAAGTTATAAGATTTAGTAGAATCTAGTTTGGGATGTTACAATGTTGTATCAATGGATTTTTATCTTCCTAGTATTTACTCATTAGGATATTGTATACATGTGTATGAGAAATGTGTTGGAACCTTTGATAGATATCTGACTACTGTGTTAATAGTACTTTCTCTAATAAGAAGTCTTATTTTTCAGATTTTCCGATTGTTGTTCTATTTTTAAATATGAATGTTGTATATTATTTCTCATTAAGAGAAAAACATGTTTTTTGGATGTTGTGATTTATTCTGGATATTCAGCTCTTGGTCACTGGTGGGGGCCATGGATGGTTTTTTTGGTTTTATTTGTTTTTCAGGGCAGTGGTGCAGCAGAAGAAAAGAATTATTTTTTTTTCTTCTGGGCAGCTTTTTGTGGCAGTTAAAACCGCCGCAAAATATATATTGCGGGCGGTTTAAACCACCGCTAAACATAAAATTAAATTTACTTTTAGCAGCGGTTATAACTAGTGCTAAATAGGATCACTGTGGCTGCCTTATTTTGTAGAGGTTCTCGTCACTTTGGAGGTGATTTTACGACTGCTGGAATTTGAGTTTATTCACGGTGGTTATAACCACCGCAAATAATGTGATATCAATGGCTCATAAAACCATCACGAAATTCAGGGAAACCACCATGAAATGATGCAGCGACGATGCTTTCCGGAAACCATAGCTAAACGTAAATAACCGCTGTTACTAGATTTCCGACACCCTATTAGACGGTGGTTTCTATAAACCGCCACCAAACAATATAGCGGCGTTTTAAAGCGCCGCTAAACACAAAAAAAAACCACCGCTAAATGGTGATACTGTTGTAGTGGAGGTAGGGGTCGTTACTGATTTTTAACCACAAGATGATTTATTGAGTTGCAGGGATGGTCCATTATATCTTATTTATGTTAATTTTCAGTTTACATATTTGTGAAGGTGGTCTTCCCACTTTTTTTCATTTTAACCCCATTTTAAAGATATATAATTTTATAAAATAAATTTGAGGATGTGAGTTGGATATCTATCCCTAACCCGAGTCTCTTTGGTATAAATATAGTAAATATAAATTAATAATTATATTTTTATAAAAATATTTATTAATATATCTTTATTATGAAATATAGTTTCATAAATATATTTGTAAATAATTATTTCTGAATCAGTTCTGCATTCAGACATGGTTTAAGTTTTAAAAATATTATATAAACCAGGTCAAATTAAAAATCAAGTAATTGTTCTAAATTTAATTCTATTACATTTATATATACACTTTTATATATAATTATATAATTATATAAATATATTTTAGGTGACCGCCAATTAATCTAGAACTAAACCCTTTTCCATCTAGTTCCAAATGTTGTGGCATTGTCCCCACTCATTTCCACTAATTAATAAGTCCATATATAATATCATATAATTAATATAATACCACTGGGAATCTTTTCCCCAAAGATTCATAGTTCTCAACATACTGACCATTGATCATGGAGGGTGTGGGATGATGGATCTTCATCGTAGAAAAAAATGAACACATATCATCAAATTCATCCCATATAGCGTTTCATTGACTTCTCACCTATAACATTGTTTCTTAACAGTGGAATCTGACACACCTCCACTGCTTTATTGGAGACCTATGGATGATTTTTTACAGAATCGTTGGGTTATTATATCACTATGGGTGGAAAATAAGGGATTATTGATGCATCCCCTATGGAGTAAAGGACTTTCATGGAGCATCCTTCAGTGGAAATATCATCCAATGAGTGTTCTCATTTCCCATTTCCCCAAATGTTGTCACCAAACTGAAAAATTTGTGGCTGATTTTACTCCCTCAGTTTATGTATCTTCATGGAACAATTTGAATAAATATAATGTTTGAAACTGGTTCTACCCACAATGGGTAACTTTGAAACTGGGGTTTTATTATTGGATTGAAACCCAAATTCATTACAAAGCATCTCCCCAAGCTCCCCCTCCCTTTAAAAAATAAGTTGTTGAACATCCACAGTCAATTACCCACCACTTCATCTTGCATGTACGTTGTACTTAGATTTACATTAATGGGGGGTTTAATATGAGAGGTTCTAGATCGAGTGGGGATAGTTGGCACCTAATCTGAGCTAGAAATCTCATTAAAAAATTTATCTGTCCCCTATCATGTTTAATAATAGATTTGATCCATGATGGTAATAAAATCATTCCCTTATACAACATTGTTACTTAATGTTCGATCCCAACACACTATTTTTCTCATTTTTCATGACATGCAGGATTTTCATCTTGTATAGGATGGGTTCTTGGATTTCCATTGGTTGAAAAAGTTTGGTTTTCTTATATCGCACCACCATTATCATCATAAATGTCCTCTTAGTTAATTCATGTAGTAATGTTTCTTAAAATTTCATTTCACGTACACCATATTTTTATATTGGTCGACGATCAGGGGGGGGGGGTTGGGGTGATATCCATCCAAGGGATTAAAAATGAAAAATCTTGTCCCATGAATACCCAACCACGTAAAGTTCCTTTAAACGCCATTCCATGGAGTTCCCTCCAATATCACCGTGGCTCCCATCACACCATCATTACAACATTGGATACTTGAAGGTTGTTGATTATGTGTGAAATGGGGACTTGAATCAATTGGAGTTGAAAATAATGGACTATGTCATAAAATTAATCCATGGTGGTTTAAACACACAATGGAACACCATGGTCTTGGAAATCATCATAGTAGTGTTCACATTACCTATGAGGATGTGTGGTGACCCGAATAAAGGAAAAATACCAAACATCACAAGGACCAAACTGAATTATTTGTATAATGAAGACTTATTTTAAAAAATGATTCAAATAGAACATAATAAATGAATGATTTCAAGGAAAGGGTAAAAAACACAGATATTTAATTTTGGGACCAACGTGCACGACAAGAACACCACCACCCACACACCTATTTTTTATGTTCAATGAGAATAAATGCTTGAAGGTGTAATTAACCATAAAGAATAATAAATAATAAAAAAACATAAAAAAAATTTCTATAAGGATTGGAATGAACAAAACTGAATACCCAAAATACAATAAATATATTTTTGAACTCTTCACGGTCTAGATATCCTGATATCTGTTTACTAGAAGAACATGAAAATCAACATGTCTGGGCATGTATCTTCTTTATCCTCCCATTGTTGTGAAATTTTAATAGGGAATGACTACACATATTAGACCACATAAGGATTCTATTTACATGAGATAACTAGCAACAATATGGATCAATGGGGATCAACAGGTTGGAAAAAGACTTCGTTAATGCTGGACATGTGATATAGGTTTCATATGATGGATAACTGAGAGATTACCCACATGAGAGTGGGAGAGATTCCAAATATAGAGAGGGAAGTGAATGGGGTGCATGGGCCATCACACCCTGTACACCAGAATATCATTAAAAATCCATGTCCAACAAGAGTCTTCCACACACAAGTTTCCAAAATGGAACCCGAGCACATCGATTAACAATATGGTCACATGGATAGTGTTGATCAATAGAGTGGTGGGTCAAATTAATTATCATGAATTAGAGAAAACATATAGCCAATGTGGAAAGAGGATGTATAGGCAATAGGTTGGCTGAAAGGCCAAGGCCCAATAAAGCATATCCTAGGAGGAACAATAGAAGAACAATCCAACATAATCCCAACAAAAAAACCAATATAATTATAGCATTTAAATAAATCCAATCAGTATAATTTTTTTTGTTCATGAATGATTAACAATATAATGAGATAGTAAATATGGCACGATTTCAAGTAAAAATACGATAAAATAAAATCCATAATTCACAAATCTCCACCATTTTTAGATGTAAAAGGTGATGTTCTTACACATATGAAAATAGAAGTGGAACCGTGTTCAACCTATTTTATTAAAATTCAATATTATATAAGACCATGAATTTAGTCAAACTATCATCTATGTTTATGAAAGTGTGCATCTTTTTGACACGCATGTCTCTGTATTCTACAACAACTTGAATAAAATTTATCCTAATATCTTTTTCCATTTATTTACCATAGGAATATAAATTTATATATAAAGGAATTAATGATTTACTATAAGAGTATAAATTAACATATGAATTTTACATGTGAATTTTAAATGACAAACCCTTCAGGATAAGCCTCCTTCACTTTTTCGGTGATGGAAATATACTCAAACAAGGTGGTCGATAGTGTAACTATGGATTGCATATTGATTTTCCATGAATTAGAACCACCATATCCCATGAACACATACGGTAAGAGATTTTACAATGTCAATATTGACTACAAAAGTAGGATCAACATATACAGTAATAAATTCATTAGAGTCTATATCATTACCATATCAAAAACTAAATATTGGATCTAAAATAGAGGTATCTTAAGATCCAATTAATTTCATACTAATGTGGCTTACCAGGAGAAGCCATAAATCTTATAGGAGTGCAGATTGAATAAGAAATATTAGGTCTGGTGTAAATATTATTCTACATAATTCTACCAACAATTTTAGTATAAGGAATTTTAGACAAAAATTGACCATAAAATTATTCAGTAGGTTCTTGTGTTAAAGAGAGTTTAATGTTATTTACATGATTTATATTAATTGGTTGGAGAGATTTAAACATTTATCTCCAATGAATATTTAAAATTTAAGCATACTAAGATAAGTATTGAAATTTATTTAGTCCACCTCTTATGATTTCATCACCCTATATGTTTTTACTTCACTTAAGTATTTAATTTAAAACAAACCTTTTATTTTTTTTAATTGCATAAAAGAGTTCCATATTTTTAAAATTGATTAGAATGTCATCAACAAATAACATCAGATAAATCATGTTGTTTTTGTTAATTTAAAATTAACACATGTATTGTATTGACCACTAATGAACTGACTACATAACATCAATGAATCAAATTTTATGCACCACTTCCTGGAGGACAATTTTATTCCATACAATGAATTTTTTAAATAATAATATGATACAATTTGAATTTATTTGGATAGTCATTATAAGGTTTCATATTATTTTTCTCATTACGTTTACCATGAAAGAAGGAAGTTTTGACATCTAACTATTCAATGTGAAGATCATTATAGGAATTAAAGGATAATAAATGTCTAATGGATAATTTACTAAAATAAGGGAATTTATTAGGGTAATAAATTTACTATATTTAGATGAAAATGTTGTAAACAAACCATGATTTATAATATAATTTATTTCACTTAGTGTTAAATTATTTTCAATTAAATTTCCAGTCGGAACCAATTATTATTTAATTAGTTAGTTTGACCACAAAATTCCAACTGTGGTTCTTTTCTTAAAATATTAAATTTCTTAATTCATGTAAAAAAACCACGAATTTGTGACTTTTTCACTTATAGCATGTCTATATATTTGAGGATCATCATTAAAAAGTTCATGGGCTATATGAAAGACATAAGATTCCATACCATTTAAATAAACAAAGAATTAGATATTGGAAAACTCTTTTCTCCATCTTGGGTCAGTTGGTAATCTATAATAGGGGAAACATTTTCTGATTGTAAATATAAATATGAGTAAGAGTCAAAATTATCCCCAGTAGTGGGATAAATAATAGGTGGAGCAGGAAATATAAGATCCTCAAACTATGTTGGAGGATTAGTATCATTAGTAGTTTTAGGGGAACGATCACTATTTCCAAATTTGTAAGCCCTGGTAATAGGATTTGAAGAATCATGAAAGGAAACATATCTTCAAACAATGAACATTTGATCACCAGTTTTATCTACCTGAAGTTTATACACCTTAACAATGTTAGGATACCCAACAATTATACACTTCATAGATATTGTTTCTAATTTTTCAGACATAACTTAATAATATGGTATAAAAACACGTCTATTATGTAGGAATAATAAGGGGGTTTAACTATCCTCAAAACTTCAAGTGTTTTATACTAATTAGTAGAAGACGGACCATGATTATTTCTGTGGGAAATAGTGTTGACAACCTCTATCAAAAAGGATTTGGAGAGTCTGGAGCATAAAATCATTATCCTGACTCCTAGTATTTTCCTATCCATCCTTTCAACTATTCCATTTTTGGAGAGTTTTCCTACATTTTCTATGTCTTATGACACCTTTCAATTCAAATTTTTTTATGAACTCAGTGGATGGGTATTGAATCCCACATTCAGCTCTTAGTGTTCTATGTTTTCTCCTAGAAGGTTTTTCAACTAATGTTTTTGTGGTTTTAAATGTTTTCAAAACACTAGGATTGTTAATGTAAATCAACACTTTCCTAGAAAATTAATATATAAATTTAACAGAATAAAAACCACTACCATGGGGGTATGGAATAAATGGACACCATAGATTAGAGTGGACATATTCTAAGTAGTTGGTAGCTTTGAAACTATTCCTACCAAAGCAAATCATCATAGATTTTCCCATGATGAAATATTCAGGATATAAAAGAATTATTCAAGTGATATCATCCAAAATCACTTTCTTGTTTAGTTCTTCATGGCCTTTAAAGCTAGAATTCACAAATATCATATTCCAAAGTATATTACATTCAATATTAGTTGAATAGACACTACCCGACTACCTTGAATTAGTCATTCCTTTCCATAAATACATACCATTGAATAATGATCTATTAATAATGGTTCTAAAGCCTTCAGATGTGATCAGTAGGATGAAGGGGGATCTTGTAGGTCCTTCTATTGGTAGGATGTAGGATAGAGAAGGAATATACCAGCATGTGGAGGTTCAGGTGGAAGGCGAGGTGAAGGGGGTCCAGTCCTTAGATCACTTGTCGGGCAGTGAGCAAGTGGAGTTTCTTGGTTTGGATGCTCAAAAGGCATGGAAAGGCAGTGGAGATGTCCGTAAGGGGAGGAAAGGGTCTGATATGGTTATGCCTGTTACAGCCAGAGGTGAGAAGAAGGGGGATTCGGGTTCATTTCGGTTGATGGTTTTCTTGTGCAACAAGTTCGAAAGCTTCACAGAGGCCAATTTGAGTTCTGATTCCATTACTTTATGTGTGGATATCAGGGTCAATGTCTTGGCTACCAATGTTCATGAACTTGTTCACTCGGTAGATGAGGACTAAAACCTAATATGTTTTAGGGACTCCATGTGAAGGAAGGGGAGGAACCATTACTCGCCTCTACCTCCTCCTATGGCGACCCGCTTTGCAAAGATAATGAGTAGGTTGAAGATGGACGTGGAGGCTCGGAGACATCAGAAGTTCAAGGTTCATGATGACCATCCCATGGTCTTGCTGTTAAGTTTTGATGACCATGTGATAGAACAGACATTATTTCTCAACGCAACTGAGGAGGAGGTAGCTAAAATGTTGGGGAGGCCTTGTGAGGTGTCTCTCAATGAGGTGAAATATGCATGGATTGAAAAATATGATTCTAAATTGGGTAGAGACTTTATTTAAGGAAATATCAGTATAGAGGAGTACATTTAGTCTTGGGATCAGCTGGCTTTTGAGTTTGAGAAGCTGATATCCGAAGGATATGATTTACAATATGCATCCTTAGAATGGAATCTATTTAGGGAAATTTATTCAGGTAACATCATGTATATCTTTAAAATCTCTTCTTATGTTATTGGCATCGGGTGGATGGCTTGAGGGTAATGTTTTTGTGAGCTTTTAAATACTAGGATTCCTTGTTGTTTGGATTGGATGTGAGTTTTTTCTCATTCCATACATTAGGATTGGACCTACTCTGGATGAGGATCAGAGTAAGAAGCCTTCATCTAGATAGACCTTTGGATTGGGATGTTGGGAGGGTTTGGTGTTACCATCTGTTCTATGCATGTACATCTTCCCGGGACTCTCTGCTGAGGGTTATTCATTGCTGGAGGCTTCTCATCATG
This sequence comes from Viscum album, assembly GCA_963277665.1. Lineage (NCBI taxonomy): Eukaryota > Viridiplantae > Streptophyta > Magnoliopsida > Santalales > Viscaceae > Viscum > Viscum album. The sequence continues at coordinate 48,707,391 of OY728162.1, forward strand.
ATATAGTTGCAAGGGTGGGGAAGGACCGGTTGATTTGTATGGGTATTTATGGATGTTCTGTTAACTTTTTCGATTTCTCACTTTGTCCTAGAAATTGTTTTATTTATAATAAAAAAAGTAAATTTTTGTCATAATAGAATGGTCCTCATATTCTCACAAAAATTAACCTCTAAAAAAAACCTTACACAAATTACTATTACCTAAGAGGACATATCCTCCTACCCTATCAACCAAATCTACTAAGGTATCTATAATAGGAAACATATGAAAAGAGACACATGAATCATGGACCCACTCTTGATTGGGAGCATAGGTGAACATATTGAAAACATTGGTATTTTCACAACTGAGTTATTCATGAAAAGGTTGATCAATGGTTTGTTTAGAATCTATCTCATGCTTGAGTTTCCTATACTCTGGTTTACTATTCCCACATTTTCCATAATTGAAATATGTGACCTTCCAATCACAAAAATAGACCTAGGATTTGGCACATTATTGGTTTTGATATTATATTTATTAAAAATATTTTCTTCGATTTTGTTTGAGGTCTACCCTTATAGAATATTATCTCGAAATCACCATTGATTATAGTTTTAGAATGTTGTTCCTTATAATGAAGGTTTTATTTAACTTCTTCTAGGATTAAAGTGTATCTTCCATAAATCATGGGCTATACTAGTTTATATAAGGAATTATCTAAAGAGATTAATATGATCATTACCTAATCATAATAATCAAATGAAACATTAATGTAGGATAATTAAAACAATAATTTATTAAATTCATCTAGATGTGCTATAATTTATGTTCTATGTTTCATTTTAAATGTACAAATATTTTTTTTGCGAATCCTACATACTAATTCGGTTTTCGGTAGAATACATATAAGAAACTTTTCTATGTACTTTATCACCTAATGAATGAAATAGAAAGCTATGTTCTTTAACTAACACATCTGGTGAAATGTCAACATATTCTATAACAGGCTGTCCAATTTCATTCACAGTAATAACATGATTCAAGGGCCCACAATGGGAATCGATGAGAAATGTTTTTATAGGAATGACTCTCATCTTAATTCGCCACAAATTAATGTCTTTTTCACCATAAAATTTATCAATTTCGTATCTTATTTTGACATGTTTACCCATGGAGTACATTCCATGTTCTTACGAACAATGTTAAGTATACACCCTCGACAACCGACCAAACTCATGGGTAAAATATGTTTTATAGAAAGAGATGTAAAATGTAGAGAAATATAGCACAGATAATGGATTTAAATAAAATCAATCAATAATGTAAATGTGGATTTAAGAGTTACATTATTGTGTGTAAAATAAAAATCATTATCCAAAATGTAAATAAATAATGTAGGAAATAGTAATTGAATTCTATAGAAAATGAAAATCAGTAGGCTTTTGAAACAACATTGGGAGGCTAATTAGTGACAATAATCAAAATAGAATACCAAAAATCAGATGAGAAAAATTGATTTTTTAATAACGAGGACAATAATTTTAAAATGATTGAAACGTAACATATGAAACCAAAAACTTCAAGGAAAGAGTAACGAACAAAAATATTTAACATGATTTGGCCCCATGGGGACATACTTGCATGATAAGAACACCACCAACAACACACAAATTATATAATGCTAAAATAAAACAAACAATATAAGGTTTAAAGAACCAACAAGAACAAAAACTAAGAACTAGGGTAAAAAATAGATCTATAATGCTTGAAATGAAAAAAACATAAAACCCCAAAAAAGATACTTACAGAAATGGATGATTCATGGTTCGATTGACCTAATATCTTTAACCTAGAAGAGAATAATGATCAATGTGTATGGACAAATCTCATCTTTATCCTCTGGGTGCTAAAGGAACAATCAGTATAGAGAGCCTCACATCTTCCACTATGGAAGGATGTTGTCTCCACCATATAACTGGAGATGAGATGGGTCCCTTGGAGAAAAAACCTGGGATAACTCCCCATTAACCTATGACCGTTGAGCTGGGGTTTTTCTAAATGATAACCAAGATCAGATCCATAAGAGATCTGGGGAGAGACGGAATACAAAGAGACAAAGAGACGAAGGTACGTGGGTTATGAATCCCCTGACACTAGCACAACCTAAAAACCTAATTCACAATAAGAGCACTCCACACAAACGTAACCAGAATAGAACATTGGTGCATCATTTAACAATAGGGAAATAGGGACAACATATAACAATATGTATATTGGGCTGATCAATAAACATGATTCGATGAAAATTGATAGCCAACGTTGTAGGGGAGTGTGCAAGCAATAGGCCGACCAAATGGCCAACACCCAATAAACCAGACACCAGGTGGAAAAAGTGGACCAACGAGCCAACATAATCCAAATATAAGAAAAACCAATTTTATTTGAACTTTAAAATAATAGAATCAATATAATTTTTTCATGCATGCATGATTAACAATATATATTTTAGATTAAACCTGGTAAGAATTCAATGTGAAAACAAGATAAAATACATTCTATGATTCAAATTACACAATTTCCCTAATGTTTGAGGAAATTTAAATTATATATAGAAATTTATTCACCATTAGTTAGATTACATTTTTAGATCAATTTGAATGAATCTCTAGGTTAATACTCATTGAGTTATCCGTGAGGTGGTACCCAGAAGCATTTACCGGTATCACCCACTATTCCTCTTTCCTCCACTATTAGGGATTCATGAAACCATAGTGGTTTGACAACTTGTATTTATCATCCACCACCAAATATTATTAATATTGGGTCCTTATCTTTTTATCCCCCTTTATCTTATAGTGTTTTCGATCAGAGGTGTTGAACCTATCATGGAACCCATTCCATATCCTTCCCACATGACCTCTTATCTACACTGTGTGGCTCACACCTGCATTCACTACCATCTATTTTAGGATCTATTTGGATGGAGAATCAATCTCTATAGTGGATTCCACTCCAATGTGATATTAATTATCTTCCTTCATGACCAAAATCAAGCTCTAATGTTATCTTCATCCTACTATATCACATGAGATTTGGGTGAAAATATAATAGAAAATCATGTGGAAAAAATATATTATATTTTTTACATATAATTTAAAATATATATATATATAATTTGATTTGATTTAATGAATCTATAAATTTGTGAATATTAGTATTATATAATTATTGAAAAAAAAAATTTATGATATATTATATATATATATATTTATCATATAATGATTGGAACTAGTTTTTCCTTTAAATAGTTATTATTTTTATTCTTACAGAAATCAATTCAAGTGCATGACATAACACATAAATTCTTAAAATGAATTTATTCGTTAAAAATTAGATAACTAAAAAAATTAATTCAAATTACTAAATTAATTACATTAACCCATATAATAAATGAATTATTTTTTTATTAAACATATGAAACATGAATTTATAGAATCAGGGTTGTCTATTTCATATACAAATTTAACATGTAGTAATTTTTTGAAGATAATTTAATGAATCTTTTAAATAAATAAAATAATAAAAATCATAAATTTGATTTATAAACTAATCGATTTTTGTAGATTATGAATGTTGAATACTATTATATACAAAACGGAATTTATTTTGGTGAACAAACGTGCAAGATGATGGAGAACAATGATTGAATTATTTGAAAACAAAGAAATATGAAAGGGCATAATGCAAGGTGCAGTATAAGAAATTTTGTTAATATTTATTGTCATATAACCTGAATATGATACAATATATTAGAAATTCTAAACAAATTAATTCCATAATATACTAAAATAATTAATGAAAAAGAAAATTTCTCTTACATCAACCAACTATAAAAAATGACGAATCAAGTACTGAATGCCTTAAATCTACATGGGGATTAGATGATGTATTTCCTTTTTCTACCAAATATTGGGGAATTCATATTTTTTTAGGGGTTGTACATCAAAAACCTACCCCAAAATTTAAATAACCATAAGTGAGTTAATATAGGGGTGATTAATTCCCTAAAAATAAATAATTTGGAGGACTATTATTTATTGTATTAATATAATGGACCACAAACTACTCTATATTTTTTTATATTTAAAACTACCATTTATCCACATTAATAAAATGTTCATAATGTGGGAACTTTTATTAGCACAAAAAACACTGTTAAAGGAAATTCATTGTCAAAGATTAAAAAAGTGCTAATATGAATGATCCATTTATAAGACCTTTATTTTTCATTAATAAAGGGATTCCTTTATAAGTACATTTTAGTGCTGATTAATAATTTCCATTTATATGATGATAAAAGATTTTATATAAATAATATTTTATATACATAAATTTATATAATATTAAATTTTACTTAAAAAAACTCCATATTATATGATATCAATTTCTACCCTTTACCAGTGCTAAAAAATCATTGATAAAGGGGAACCTTTCTCAAAGCTAGACAAAAACCCTGTTACAATTCACTTATATAATCACTTATTTTTAGCATACAAAAAGGGTTTCCTTTATCAGCATAATTCTAGTGCTTATAAAAGTTAGATATCATAAAAATAATTCATTTGAAATCATATATTAATGTATAAATATATTTATATTGTCATATATTATATATTTTATTAAATATTATTTATAACAGACTATATAGGCATTTACACTAAATATATATGATATTTTGTGAAAAGTGTATAAAAAAATTAATATTAATTATAAATTTTATAATTATTATTGACTAAAATTCATTTAAAAACAATTTGGTGACTTTAAAATTTTATAAAGTATCGAACGATATATGATAATTTAGAAACATGACTTGAATTTCAAACAAACATAGATTTTGACTAGGGTATCCATTTGTTATATAACACATATCAAATCAAATATTGAAAAAAGATTTTTGATGTGGGGACGTATGCGGCTCTATTTCAATATATTTTTTGAGTTTAAAAATGTTTTATAATTTCACCAATATTGTGTTTTTTTCAGGGTACATTAATTTTTGAACATTTTATAGAATTTGAATAATGGTTTGGGGGTATTATTTTTATTTTATGTAGGGAATTTTTTTATTATTATGTATTATTTTAAGAAGGATATTATAGTGATTAAATTTTAATGTGTTTAATTTTTTTTGAATTTTATAATAAAATATATACATATTTTCATAAATTTACCGTGAAGTTGAGTTGTGATCGGAAAGTGGATATAACCAAAAAACAAAAGCATCGAACTGTATCTTTAGAGGCCAAATATAAAAAATATAGATTGATTCAAATATAATATAAGAAACAAAATATTACAAGAAAAGGTAACAAACATTATGATTTAACACGCTTCAATCTCGTGGGGACCTACGTGCACAGTAAGATCCCCACCACCCACAAACGTATTTTATTAATTCTCATAAAATGAAGTCATATTTACAGTATACATAAATTAATAAACAAACCCAAAATAATATATTATACGATGGATACTCTATGATATTATGGAAAGAAATTTCAAAAGGATTAAAGTAAAGGATGCAGATATGACATGTCGTCCTAATCTTTTCAGGATTTTATCTATCTATATGAGGCATGGTATAATGAATCATCCTTAAAAATTACATTATATTGAATTAAATGAATAATTCATATTGAGGAACATTTCAGGTTTATAGTTTTAGATAATTACGACAGAACTATTAAATTTCAAAAGATTACAAAGTAGACACTTTAACACAGTTTCCATTTTTTTCATAAAATAAACACATGAAAAAAGACTCATGTCTAGTTCTAGGTTTTGTACAACATGAATTTTCATTGATCCCATCCTTCACCCTATTCATCATTACGTCCTGTGAAAACATTTCAAAACATGGGATGAGCATAAAAAGCTTAGTAAGGGTTATAAAATAATGAAAGAAAAAATTTGCTCATTAATACATACAAAACATAAATTCGTTTACTTACCTCATAAAACATAATATTAATGAATAACACATATAAATGATTAATCATAAGGTAACTTATGGAATCCATATCATACTTTCATTGTATCTATCACAGCTACATAGGAAGTTACTTTTGAAATACCCATAACAGTATATTCCCAAAATCTCTTTGGGGAAACATTCACGTTTACCTCTGTCACATTACCCAATGCATTAGAGAGATATCTCTAGATCACCCGCCCAAGGTTTATCATAGAACCACCCATATATCTAAATAATTCCCAAGAACCATAACATGATCATAACACATAACATAAGAATAAAGGAATGATAACATTTCCACATTTCAATAACTAACTATTTTTTCATTATATAATAAATCCATTGTAAAAATCATTTTCTATACCAAAATATGTAAAAAGATTATTTGGTATTCATTTTTCCTTTTAAAAACATTTTTGCTTGTTAAGGAAGCCCAAGATCCATTAATACTAGTGGCAGCGGAACGAATGTTGTCACCACTTACATAAAAAAAATTCTTTTTTGTCATTTAGAGAAATGATATTCATAAAAATATTCCCTTTGAAATTAATGAAAAGTCATAGGTGTTTATACAGCGTATAAAATAAATTCATTTATTAAAACAAAATATGCCTCAATGAAAGGAGACTGAGATGAAGTCTCTTACCTTGTGTATGACCAGACCTATTCATTCATTAACATCTTCCACAATAAACTTAAGTTAATTTCTACTTGCTTAAGATCCTTTTTTGTGTTTAATAGTTCTTTTATATCAATTATTACCATGTTATAAACATTATGTAATCATTTAACTTAATAACATTCATTTAGACAATATTTGGTACTTGAGACAAAAATGACCACCTTATATTTACAAGTTGTCCATGTGTTAAACAGTCCATTATAACCAGAATTATATTCATGATTTAGATATCATATATATCATATATATCCATTATATACATGTATTTATAATAGTACATAACATTTGGATGTATAAAATGCTACGTTCATGGAGACAGTAAGTTGTACGTATGCATGATCTCTACATTCATTTATATTTATTCATTTAATGGATTTAAAACATAATGATACATAGTAATATTATAGTTATATAATAATATCATTAAATATATCCTTTATACATCCCACATAAGGCATTAACGAGTCACATCACTTTGAGGGGGAGGTAGTCTGTACTTCCTCAAATGAGATTATCGTATTCACCCACTATGGAAACCATAAAGGCGTGATATAAATGGAAAATAGAGAAGAATAATGTAAACATATACATAATATATATCATATATAAATACATTTCCATCATAATGTTCACCATGAGAGGCGGTAAGAGGTAATTGAACAATCATCATTTCGTGAGGCGTTAGTTTTCCTTCCAAAGAAACATTATGTTCTTCATACATTATATGAAGGTGTGTGTATGTGTCATTCAAATACTTCTCATAACATAATCCTAGTATATATTGGATACTGCTGTTTTTACAAAAGAAATAAATAAAAATATTTTAGATGTTGGAGAAATAAAATAAAAGAAAACAATTTAAGATAAATTGTTACCTTTAATTTGGGTAACTTCCTTTGGTTTGAACCAAAAGAACTTCTTGATGTGCCTTCTGCCTAAGGCAAGGCTTCTATAAGAGGATAGGGATGTAGAGAGATTAATTGGGAAGAGCTTGGACGATCCAAAAGGCTTGAGAGGTGTGAGGAATTGGTTAGAAGTGGACCCCTTTTATAAGGGGGGAGAGGGGATCTTTAAAAAAAGTGGGAAAACATTATTTTATTATAAACATATATTTGGTTCCAAAAGGTCCTAAAATAAATGAAGATGAAGATAAGACGAATCATGGTCGAAATAAATTCATCAAATCACAATTGCACAACTTTTGGATAATATCTTAATCATTATAATATTAGTTATTTAATGATTTATTAATGAGGTAAACACTGCATAATTATTATGTCAAAATAATTTAATTTATATGTTTTCTAAAAATTATGAAAAAACACCATAATGTAGTAAATAATTTTAGAATTCTATTGAATATTTAATGACAAAAATTATCTTATATAACACCCTGTAAAAATTAACTGATAATGAGATATTTGTTTATGTCATTTTTGTCTTTACTCTATATTAATTAATCTAAATTGTCATTATCACTCCCATGTGGCTCAATGGGGACCTAAAATAGACCCAAATATTCTAATGATCATAAATGACTCAACCAATAGGATTAGGAAACGTTTATGGGTAATTTTATATTATTATAATATTATTTTGTTTACCCTTATTTACCTGATTTACGCTTTAACCACGATAAATAAAATATTTACTGAAATAAATATTTAAAAAGACTAATAATAAAAGATATGTAATTACACAATTTGGACCTCGTGATTCTAAATATTGAATCCAATTTTCCAAATTCAAAACACAGAAGTGGCCGGAATTAATTTAAAATTAATTTCGGCTGTCAAAATAAAAAAGCGTATTTTTAAGAATTAATAACTATCAAAAGATGGACTGTTGAATTAGTCCAATTTCATAGTGAAATTACTTGCAATGACCAAAATTGGATTAAATGGTAATAATATATTCTTATTATACTTTATAACCAATTAAAAACATAATCTAACCATATAAATAAATTATATTAAAACATAGTTTTGAATTAAAAAACAATATTTCACTATTCAATAAAAATTGAACATTATTAAAAAAATTCCAAAAATTTAGACAAAGTAAATTTTGATGTCCCCATTCTGAATAAAAATATTATTTGGTCAAATAAAATTTATAGAAATTGGATTTAAAGAGGGTTTTCTGATAAAAGGTGATAAATTGGCCTTTTATTGTAAATTGTGCTTAAAATTAGATTTATTCACATTTTAGGCCTCTAACATTTTATTGGATAAATTTATATACATTTAAATATCATTTATAATCATATTGTTTTTTGATTTATTCATTCCTGCTAAAAAAATGGCTAGGAGTTAACTACTCTTTATAATAATAATAATATATTATTATTAGTGTGCAATGTAAGATTTCAAAGGAACAAGTTGTTGCGTATCGGGTGTGTTATCGAACATAGAAACCCATTTAAAGTAAAATTAATTTTTAATTCTAAAATATTAATAAATATAAAAATCTCTTATTCTTTATTTACCTGGGATGTTACATCCTTCCCCCCTTTTGGAAATTGCATCCTCGCAATTTTGATTCAATTATCAAAATAAGTGGGGGTATTTATCTCTGATAGCATTTTCAGATTCCCACATTACCTCTTCAACCATATAGTTTTTCCACAAAACCATTACGTAGTGAGATACCTTATTCCACAACACTTGCTCTTTACGGTCAAGAATCTGGACATGTTGTTCTTCATAAGAGATATTATCTTCCAACTGATCTACTTATGAGCTCAAAACATGAGATTGATCTGGTATATACATTCTCAACATTGAATCATGAAAAACATTGTGCACCTCTGATAAACATGGAGGTAAAGACACTATGTATGCAACTTATCCAACTTTCTTCAGAATTTCATAAGGTCCAATGAACCTCATACTCAGCTGCCCCAAAACGAATCCCAATTTCCATGGAGAAATATTGAGAATGAAATGATCACCTACTTCAAAAGAAAGATCATTCATCCAGTTATCTTCATATCTTTTATGTCTACTCTGAGCTGTTCTCATGTGCTTATGAATCAACTCAACATCTCCTCTATCTCTTCTACCAATTTTGGTCCCATCAGCTTCCTTTCACCTACTTCGTCACAAAAAGCTGGACTTCGACAACACATTCCATATAATGCCTCAAATGGAGCCATCTGTATACCGGAATGAAAAATATTATTATATGAAAATTCAACCAAAGAAAGATGTTGGTACCAACTTACCTGATAATCAAGTGAACAGTCACAGAGCATATCCTCCAAGGTCTGAATTGTTCATTCTGACTGTTCATCTGATTGAGGATGAAAAGAAGTATTAAAACTTAATTCAGTACCCAACAACTTCTGAAGGCCTTTTCAAAAGATAGAAGATATCCTGGGATCCCGATCAGATAATATGAAGATGGGAACTCCATTCAACCTGAATATCTCTTCAACATAAAACCTATCAAGTTGATATAGAGACAAAGTATATTTAATAGGAAGGAAATGGGCATATTTAGTCAATCGATCAACAATAAACCAGATTTCATTTTTACCTCGAGATTTTTTGGTAATCCCATAATGAAATCTTTGGATATATTTTCCCATTTCCACTCTATCATTGGTAGGGGATGAAGAATCCATTTCAGTAACTAACTCTCTGCTTTAACCTGCTGAAAAATCAAAAAATTTACAGTAAAATCAACAATATCTCTTTTCATTCCATCCCACCAAAAAAACTCTCGAAGATCTCTGTACATCTCAGTACTACAAGGATGAACTAAAAACAAGGAACTATTCTGTTTACATAATAACTCATTCTTTAACTATGAATCACAAGGTACACATAATCGTTTTCCAAATCTCAAAACACATTCATTATCAATGTTAAATTCAGGAAACTTACCCTTTTGAAACAACTCTACCTTTTTATATAACTCATTATCTTCTTCATGTGCTTGCTTTATTATGTCTAATAGAGATGATATCACTGACACCTGAAAAAAAAAGAGATGAATTTCCTACACCAACGACTTCTATTCCATAATTCATCAAATCAAAAACCAAAGGATCTCATTCCAAACATAGTATGGTTAATGAAGCATTACTTTTTCGACTCAAATCTTCAGCCACGTTATTTTCTTATACCGGATGGTATATCATCTTGAAATCATAATATTTGATTAATTGCAACCATATCCTCTATCTCATGTTCAATTATTTTCGATTGAATATATAAATCAAACTTTTGTGATCAGTATATATTTCACACTTCACTCCATACAAATGATGCCTCCAAATTATAAAAGAAAAAAACATCAGATAATTTAAAATCATGTGTATGTTAATTTAACTCATGAGGTTTCAACTAATGTAAATCATAAGAAATTACCTGATCATTCTGCATTAGGACACAACCTAGTCCTTTCAATAAAGCATCACTGTAGATAACAAACTCACCATTTCTGGATGGCAGTGCCAAACTGGAGCATTCACCAATCTTTTTTTCAATTCTTGAAAACAAACATCGCATTCTTTTGTCTAGATGAACTTAACACCTTTTAGTGTTAACATAGTCATTGGATGAGATAACCTTCAAATGTTGTCAACAAACCTCCTATAATAACCTGCCAAACCAAGAAAACATAGAATCTAAGTTATATTTTTGGGTATTGGCCATTCTTCAAAAACATTTGTTTTAGCAGGATCAACATGTATGCCATTTTTTGAAACAATGTGACCAAGGAATGAAATTTTTTTTAACCAAAACTCACACATTTTGAATTTCCCATAAAGTTTATTTTCTTTTAAGGTTTCTAATATTACCGTTAAATGAATTTTGTGCTCTTCTTTACTGTCAGAATAAACCAAAATTTCATTAATGAACACAATCACAAACTTATCCCAGAACTCACAGAAAATTCAATTCATAAGATCCATGAATATAGCAAGTGCAATGGTTAACCCAAAAGTAATAACTACAAATTCATAATGGCCATATCTAGTACGAAACACGGTCTTCAGAATGTCTGTTTCCTTTAATTTCAACTGATGATTCCTTGATCTCAAATCAATCTTAAAAAAATACAGAGCTCCCTAGAGATGATCAAAAAAATCATCTATATGAGTGAAAGGATACTTATTATCAACAGAGATGTTATTCAATGATCTAATAAAAATAATACTCTCATTGAACCATCTTTCTTTTTAACAAACAAGACAGGAGCACCCCATGGTGATGTGCTAGGTCGAATGAAACATTTATCTAATAACTCCTGCAATTTCTTCGTTAACTCTAAAAGTTCAATTTGACCCATTAGATAAGGGGGTTTGGAAACTGCCTTAGCATCATGAACTAAGTGAACAATAAATTCAACTTCCCAACAAGGTATAATACAAGGCAACTCACCTGAAAAAACAAAAAGTTACTCATTTACCACTGGCACATCATTAATCTGAACAGTTCCATTATTTTCAACAATATGTGGAAGGTAAAATTCATTTTCAAAAATTTGTAGAAGATAACCCAAATAACATGTAGGTGGGTGAATTATTCTATTCAACATTAATTTAATGAAACACTTAATCATTAAATATCTCACAATCACATTTTGATCATGAAAAGTATGTTTAATTTTTAGAAATTTTTTTATTGAAATGATACAATTATCTCTTCACTTTTTCATTAGTTATTACCTAGTATTCATTAATTTTTCTTATCCTAAATTTTGTATGCGTGCATGAAATAAAAAGGGACTCAATATTTTTACCTGGATCACCCTCAATGGGTTATATACAAGGAAAATTCTTGGTGATGTTCTTACGCATAAAAATCACTAAATATATCATTCCTCCACAAATGGGAAACTCCTATTATAATAATTTGGGCATTTCCTATCCTTTCCATGGAAAAATGCCTTATAATGGTTAGGTTTGATTTAGTATCTTCCATGTATTACTACTTTCACACTACCATAATCCTACTTCATTACTCATTCAACTAATTTATTGTCTCTATGTAGTTTACATGAATGTAGTTCTCTTCATAGTATCATTGAATACATATTTAACCCAAGATATATTTTCTACTGAATTATTGTTAGGATGCATCTTTCCTTTTTTGAATTAATCATTTTTAGAACCGCTTTAAAAATATCTCTTGAACAAACATCATTTCGTGAGGCGTTAGTTTTCCATCCAAAGAAACATTATGTTCTTCATACATTAGTTGGTGGTGTGTGTTAGTGTCATTCAAATACTTTCAAAACAAAATCCTACTACATTTAGGATACTGGTGTTTTTACAAAAGAAATAAAAAAAAGATTTTAGAAGTTGGAGAAGTAAAATAAAAGAAAACAATTTAAGAGAAATTTTTACCTTTAATTTGGGTAACATCTTTTGGTTTGAACCAAAAGAACTTCTTGAAGTGCATTCTGCCTAAGGGAGGCTTCTAGAAAGATGATAGGGATGTTGGGAGCATAATTGGGAAGATTTTGGATGAGCCAAAAGGCTTGAGAGGTGTGAGGAATTGGTTAGAAGTGGTATCATTTTATAAGGGGGGGAGGGGCTCTTTAGGAAAGTGTGAAAAAATTATTGTATTATAAACGTATATTTGGTTCCAAAAGGTCCTAAAATCATTAAAGATAAAGATAAGATGACTCATGGTCGAAATAAATTCATCCAATCATAATTGGACATGTTTTGGATAATATTTTAATCATTATAATAATATTTATTTAAATAATTTATTAATGAGGTAAACACTACATCATTATTATGTCGAAATAATTTAATTTATATGTTGTCTAAAAATTATAAAAAAAATACCATAATGTAGGAAATCTTTTTATAATTCCATTTAATATTTATAGTAGAAAATTAACTTATATAACACACTGTAAAAATTAATTTACAATGAGATATTTTTTTAAGTCATTTTTTTCTTTACTCTATTAATTAATAAAAATTGACATTATCACTCCCATGTGGTTCAATGGGGTCATCAAATCGACCCAAATATTCCCATGGTCGTAAATGACTCAACCAATAGGATTAGGACACGTTTAAGGGTAATTTTATATTATTATAATATTATTTTGTTTACCCTTATTTACCTGATTTACCCTTTAACCACGGTAAATAACATATTTACTGAAGTAAATATTTAAAATGTCTAAAAATAAAAGATACATATTTATAAAATTTGGACCTCCTGATTCAAAATATTGAATCCAATTTTCAAAATTCAAAACACAGATGTGGCAGGAATTAATTTAAAATTAATTCCCACTGTCAAAAAAAAAAGCGTGTTTTTAAGAATTAATAATTATCAAAAGATGGACGGTTGTTTTAGTCAGATTTCAATGTGAAATTACTTACAATGACCAAAATTGGATTAAATGTTAAAAATATATTCTAATTATACATTAAAAACAATTAATAAGATAATCTAACCATACAAATTAATTATATTAAAACATAGTTTTGAATTAAAATTCAATATTTTCACTATTCAATAAAAAATGAACATTATCAAAAAAATTCTAAAAATTTACACAAAGTAATTTTTTATGTCCCCATTCTGAATAAGGATTTTATTTGGTCAAATAAATATTATTACATTTACTGAAACTATATTTAAAGAGGGGTTTCCATTAAAAGGCGATAAATTGCCCTTTTATTGGAAATTATGCTTAAAATTAGATTTATTCACATTTTAAGCCTATAACATTTTATTGGATAAATTTATATACATTTAACAATAATTTATAATCATATTGATGTTTTATATTTTTTTTCCTGCTAATACAATGGCTATGAGTTAACTACTCTTTATAATAATAATATTTTATTATTAGTGTGCAACGTAAGATTTCAAAGGAACATGTCGTCGCATATCGGGTATGTTATCAAACATAGCAACCCATTTAAAGTAAAATTAATTTTTAATTCAGAAATATTAATATATATGAAAATCTCTAATTCTTTATTTACCTAAGATGCTACATCCTTCCCCCCTTTTGGAAATTGCATCCTCGCAATTTTATTCAATTATCAAAATAAGTGGGGGTATTTATCCCTCATAGCATTTTCAGATTCCCACATTACCTCTTCAACCATATATTTTTTCCACAAATCCTTTACGTAGTGAATTAACTTATTCCACGACACTTTCTCTTTATGGTCAAGAATGTGGACTTGTTGTTCTTCATAAGAGATATTCTCTTCCAACTGATCTACTTCTGGGCTGAAAGCATGAGATAGATCTGCTATATACTTTCTCATCATCGTAACATGAAAAACATTGTGTACCTAGGATAAACATGGAGGTAAAGACACTTTGTATGCAACTTATCCAACTTTCTCCAGAATTTCATAAGGTCCAATGAAACTCGGACTCAAAAATCCCTTCTTAACAAAACGAATCACACTTTCCATGGAGAAACTTTGAGAAAGACATGATCACCTACCTCAAAATAATGATCCTTCCTCTAGTTATCTATATAACTTTTATGTCTTTTCTGAGCTGTTTTCATGTGCTTATGAATCAAATGATATTTATCCTCCATCTTTTCTACCAATTCTGGTCCCATCAGCTTCCTTTCACCTACATCATCACAAAAAGATGGACTTCGACAACACTTTCCATATAATGCCTCAAATGGAGCCATATGTATACTGGAATGAAAACAATTATTATATAAATATTCAACCAAAGAAATATGTTGGTCCCAACTTACCTGATAATCCAGTGAAAAGGCATGTAGCATATCTTCCAAGGTCTGAATTTATCGTTCTGACTGTCCATCTGATTGAGGGTGAAAAGAAGTAGTAAAATTTAATTCAGTACCCAACGACTTCTGAAGGCCTTTCCAAAAGATAGAAGATATCCTAGGATCACGATCATATACAATGGAGAGGGGAACACTATTCAACCTGAATATATCTTTAACATGAAATCGAGAAATTTGATATAGAGACAAAGTATCTCTAATAGGAAGGAAATGAGTAGATTTAGTCAATCGATCAATAATAAATTAGATTGCAATATTACCTCGAGTTTTTATGGTAATCCCACAGTGAATTTTAGGGATATATTTTCCCATTAACACTATGGAACAGGTAGGGGCTGAAAAATCCCTTTTGGTAAATACCGCTCTGATTTAACCTGCTGACAAATAAAACATTTCACAGTAAAATCAGCAATATCTCTTTTCATTCCATCCCACCAAAAATACTCCGGAAGATCTCTATAAATATTAGTACTACCAGGATGAACTGAAAACAAGGAACTATGCATTTCACATAATAAATTATTCTTTAACTGTGAATCACAAGGTCACATAATCGCTTTACAAATCTCAAAACACAATAATTATCAATGTTAAATTCAGGAAACTTACCCTTTTGAAAAAACTCTACCTTTTTCTGCAACTCATTATCTTCTTCATGTCCTTGCTTTATTATGTCTGATAGATATGATACACTCACACCTAAAACAAAAAAGAATAATTTCCTGCACCAATGAATTCTATGCCATAATTCATCAAATCAAAAACCAATGGATCTCGTTCCAAACATTGTATGGTTAATGAAGCATTTTTTTCGACTCATATCATCAGCCACATTATTTTATTTTAACGGATGGTAAATGATCTTGAAATCATAATATTTGATTAATTCCAACCATATCCTCTATCTCATGTTCAATTCTTTTTGAGTGAATATATAAGTCAAAATTTTCTGATCAGTATATATTTCACACTTCACTCCATACAAATGATGCCGCCAAATATTAAAAGAAAAAAAACATCAGCTAATTTAAAATCATGTGTATGATAATATAACTCATGAGGTTTCAACTGACGTAAATCATAAGCAATTACCTAATTATTCTGCATTGGGAAACAACCTATTCCTTTCAGTTAAGCATCATTGTAGATAACAAACACACCATTTCTAGATGGCAGTGCCAAATCTAGATCATTCACCAATGTTTTTTTCAATTCTTGAAAACAAAAATCACATGCTTTTGTCCAGATGAACTTAACACCTTTTCGAGTTAACATAGTCATTGGACTAGATAATCATGCAATGTTTTCCACAAACCTCCTATAAAAACCTGCCAAACCAAGAAAACTATGAATCTCAGTTATATTTTTGGGTATTGGACATTCTTCAAAAACTGTTGTTTTAGCAGGATCAACTTGTATGCCATTTTTTGAAACAATGTGACTAAGGAATGAAATTTGTTGTAACCAAAACTCACCCTTTCTGAATTTCCCATAAAGTTTATTTTCTTTTAAGGATTCTAAGATAACCCTTAAATGATTTTTTTCTCTTCTTTACTATCAGAATAAACCTAAATATCATTAATGAACACAATCACAAAATTATCCCAGAACTCATGGAAAATTATATTCATAAGATCCATGAATACAGAAAGTGAAATGTTTAACCCCAAAGTAATAACTAAAAATTCATAATGGCCATATCTAGTACGAAACACGGTCATCAGAATTTCTGCTTCCTTTAATTTCTACTGATGATTCCCTAATCTCAAATCAATATTCAAAAAATACTGAGCTCCATATAGCTGATCAAACAAATCATCTATATGAGGGAAATGATACTTATTATTAACAGTGATGTTATTCAATGCTCTAATCAATGAAGAGTCTCATTGAACCATCGTTTTTTTAACAAACAAGACAGGATCACCCCACGATGATGCGCTAGGTCGAATAAAACATTTATCTAATAACTTCTGCAATTTCTTCGTTAACTATAAAAGTTCAATTTGCGGCATTAGATAAGGGGGTTTTGAAACTGGATTAGCATCATGATCTAAGTCAACAATAAATTTAACTTCCTGATCAGGTATAATACAAGAAAATAACCTGTAAAAACAAAAAGATACGCATTTACCATTGGTACATCATTAATCAGAATAGTTCCTTTATTTTCAACAATATTTGGAAGGTAAAATTCATTTCCATATTTTACTAGTTTCTCATCTTCCTAATATGTTATCAAAAACAGAGGTTCATTCTTGTACACAAACTAATAATCATTATGGAAAGAAAATACTTAAGCTATGTATTCAATATTAACATGATAAACAGAAAGCCAATCCATGCCCAAAATAACATCAAATTGTACTAGAGGAAAAACAATAAGGTTTGCAGGTAGATTCTTTTCGAAAACAAGGACATGAATGTTCTTATGTTTTCTTTTTGTCTCAACATTTTCTCCAGGTGTTTTTAACGTAAGTTCTGTATTCATATCTTGGAATGGAATTCCAAATTTACTAGAAAACTACTCAAAAATGAAAGAGTGTGTAGACCCTGAATCAAACAACACAATGACATAATCTGATCAAACAGTGTAACTCATACAACATCATTTGATGGCCCAACATCTTCTGAAGTAGTTGAAAAGGATTTAACCACCCTTTTCTGCTTGTATTCTGGATTCTTTCCTTTGGTTGAGTTATTTATTGGACACTAATTTTCTTAATGACCAATTGTATTGCACATAAAACATTTTACTGACTGTAAATCGTATTTTTTCATACCATTACCCTGATATTTTTTAGTGAAATTACAATCCTTATGTCCCATTTTAATACATCTATAGCACTTACCCGAAATCAAAAGACATTACACAACATTGTTTTTACCACAATATTCACAAACATTAATCTTAAGTTTCTTACCATCAAAATTTTTTGAACAGTTCTTCCCTTTCACCTGCCACCTCGACCTTCTATTCTATTGTTTGTCAAAGAATACTTGATCATCGGAAAATTCCATTTCCACCTTCACTGCACAACGAACAAGTTTTTCATAACTTTTGAACTCATGGGAAGATAAATCCCTTCGATACATTGTCTTTAATCATGAGTAAAATGTTTGATTTTACTATCAAGATATTGTATGAAATTTGGAGCATACCTTTCCAGTCTAGTGAATTTTTCTTCATATGCGGCCACTGAGTCAACCTCCTGCCTCAATTACAGGTATTGTTTTTCCATCCTAAGACAAACCACCTTAGGAAAATATTTCTCAAGAACCATACCTTTTAATTCATCCCAATCTAGTGCATCAATCTCCTTACTATCCCTGATATTTTTCACCATCGACCTCTACTGATCAGCTTCACCTTCAAAATGATAAACAACGAGACTAACCTTTTGATGTTCTAAACAACCCATGACATAAAAAATTTTCACTAGTGCATTAATCCACTATTCAGCTAGAATAGGGTCAGATGATCCTCTAAATTATGGGGGATGCCGCCTCATGAAATGCTCTACTACTATCATGTTTCTATTGCGGTTGATCTGGATGATCTTGTGCATGGATACAAAAACCATTTATTGCTTCAGTCAACTATTCCATCACTATAACAAACTATTCAGTTCCAATTCCAACAATCTCAGGTTGCTGATTTGGAAGGTTGTCTTCCTCCAGATGTCATCCCAGCATAGCTGCCATGTTTCCTCTATGGAAAACCATTTTGAACACAGAAATATCTTAGGCAAAGCCACATGATAATCTGTAAATGCTATATCTTTTCAATATTAACATAAATTAAATATTAATTTAATAATACTGCAATCTCTTAAAGTTATCTAAACTGACCTCTGATACCAACTATAAGGACCCATCCTTACACATTACATAATATTGAATTAAATGAATAATTCAGTTTGGGAATCTTTCCATGTTTATTGTTGTAGATAATTAGGACATAACTATTACATCTCAAACTATTACAAAGTAGAAACTTCTACACAATTTCAATTTTTCTTCATAAAATAAAAACTCCTAAAAAAAAAGAGTCATGTCTAGTTCCAGGTTTTTGACAGCATGTCTTTTCCTTGATCCCATCCTTGTCACTATTCATCATTATGTCCTGTGAATACTTTTCAAAACATGGTACAAGCATAAAAAGATATGTAATGGTTATAAAACAATAAAATAAAACATTTTTTCATTAATACATAAAAACATAAACTCATTTACTTACCTATTAAAACATAATATTTATGAATAACACCTAAAAATAATAAATCATAACGTAACTTGTGGCATCCATATCATATTTACATTATAGCTATCATAGCTACATAGAGAGTTACTTTGAAATAACCATCAATGTATATTCCATAAATGTCTTAGGAGAAACATCAAGTTTTCCTCTGTCACGTTACCCAATGCATCAGAGTGCTATCTCAGGCTCACCAGCCCTAGGCTTATCATGTAACCACCAAATACGTAAACAATTCCCAAGAACCATAACATGATCATAACACATAACATAACCATAAAAGAAAGATAACATTTCCACATTGCAATAACAAAATATTATTTCAAGAAATAATAAATCCATTCTCAAAATTATTTCCAACATCAAAATACGTAAAAAAGAGTATATAGTATTTATTTTTCCTTTTAAAAACATTTCGTCTTGTTAAAGAAGCCAAAGATCAAATAATATTCGTAGTGGCGGAAAGTTCGTTGTCACTGCTTACAAAAAAAACATTATTTTTTGTCGTTTAGTAAAATGATTCATATAAAAAGATTTCCATTGAATGAAATGAAAATTCAAAGGTTTTTATATAGCGTATAAAATTATATTGTGAATTATAACAAAATATGCCTCAATGAAAGGAGATTGAGATGAAGTCCCTTACCTCGTGTCTGACCTGACCCGTTTATTCTTTAATATCTTTAATAATAAACTTATGTTAATTTATACTTTCTTAAGAACCTTTTTCAAGTTTATTAGTTCTTTTATATCAATTATTACCATGTTATAAACATTATGTAATCATTTAAGTTAATAACATTCATTTTGTCGACATTTGGTACTTAAGTCAAAAAAAAAACACCTTATTTTTACAAGTTGTCCTTGTGGTAAATAGTATATTATATCTAGAATGATATTCATGATTTAGATATCCTATATATCATATATATCTATTATATACATGAATTTATAATAATACATAACATTTGGAGATATGAAATGCACCGTTCATGGAGACGTTAAGCCGTACATACGCATGAACGGTGCTTTTATTAATATTTCATATATTATTGGAATTAAAACATAATGATACATAATTATATTATAATAATAGTATAATATCATATATAATATTTTTAAACCTATCCTTTATAAATATCACATAAGTCACTAACTAGTCACATAACGTTAAGGGGGCAGTAGTCCGTTCTTTCTCAAATGAGATTATCATATTTACCCACTATGGAAAACATAAAGGCATGATATAAATGGAAAATACAAAATCATAAAGAAAAAATAAACATAATATATATCATATATAAATGAAGATCCATCATAATGTCCACCATGAGAGGCGGTAAGAGGTAATTG
The DNA here is from genome assembly GCA_963277665.1 of Viscum album. Classification (NCBI taxonomy): domain Eukaryota; kingdom Viridiplantae; phylum Streptophyta; class Magnoliopsida; order Santalales; family Viscaceae; genus Viscum; species Viscum album. The sequence goes on from OY728162.1 coordinate 48,728,484, forward strand.
AACAATCATCGATTCGTGAGGCATTAGTTTTCCATCTAGAGAAACATTATTTTCATCCTCCATTAGATGGAGGTGTGTGTAAGTGTAGTTTTAATACTTCTCATAACAACATCCTATTATATTGAATATAATGGTGTTGTTATAAAAGAAATAAATAAAAATATTTTAGAGGTTGGAGAAGTAAAATAAAAGAAAACAATTTAAGAGATATTGTTACCTTTAATTTGGGTAACTTCCTTTCATTTGAACCAAATGTATATCTTAAAGTGCCTAATGCCTAAGGTAAGTATTCTAATAGAAGGAGATGGATAAAGGGAGATTTATTGGGCAGAGATTGGATGAGCCAAAAGGCTTTAGAGGTGTGAATAATTGGATAGAAGTGGTCTCCTTTTATAAGGGGGAGGAGGGGCTCTTTAGGAACGTGTGAAAACATTATTTTATTATAAACAAATATTAGGTTTCAAAAGGACCCAAAATCATTACAGATAAAGATAAGATGACTCATGGACGAAATAAAATCATCCATTCATAATTGGATATGTTTTGGATATTATTTTATTCATTATAATCTTATTTATTTTAATTATTTATTAATGAGGTAAACACTGCATCATTATTCTGTCTGAAATAATTTAATTTATTTGTTGTCTTAAAATGATAAAACAAATTCTATGATATAGGAAATCGTTTTATATTTCTAATGAATATTTTTAGTCAAAATAATATCTTATATGACACCATGTAAAAATTTATTTACAATGGGATATTTGTTTAGGTCATCTTGGTCTTTACTCTAAATTAATTAATCAAAATTATCATTATCACTCCCATGGGGCTCAATGGGGTTCAACAATCGACCCAAATATTCACATGGTACTAAATGAAACATCCAATAGTAGAAGGACATGTTTAAGGGTAATTATAGATTATTATAATATTATTTTATTAACCTCATTGACATGATTTACACTTTAACCACGATAAATAAAATATTTACTAAAGTAAATATTTAAAATGTATAAAAATAAAAGATATCTATTTACACAATTTTTACCTCCTGATTCCTAATATGGAATGCATTTTAAAAAATTCAAAACATAGTAGTGGAAGAAATTAATTTAAAATTAATTTCAACTGTCAAAACAAAAAAGTATGTTTTTTAGAATTAATAACTATCAAAAGATGGACTGTTGATTAAGTCCAATTTCAAAGTAAAATTTCTTACAATGACCAAAATTGGATTAAATGTTTAATATATATAATAATTATACTTTAAAACCAATTAAAAAGATAATCTAACCATATAAATAAATTATATTAAAACATTTTTTTGAATTAAAATACAATATTTTCACTATTCAATAAAAAATGAACTTTATCAAAAAAAATTAAAAAAATATACACAAAGTAAATATTGATGTCCTCATTCTGAAGAAGGATTATATTTTGTCAAATAGAATGAAATATTTTTACAGAAACTAGATTTAAATAGGGATTTCCATTAAAAGGCGATAAAGCGGCTTTTTTGTAAATTATGCTTAAAATTAGATTCATTCACATTTTAAGCATCTAAAATTTTATTGGATAAATGTAAATACATTTAACAATAATGTATAATCATATTGTAGTTAGCGTTTTTCAGTCTAGCCAATACAATGGCTAGGAGTTAACTACTATTTAAAATAATAATATTATATTATTAGTGTGCAACGTAAGATTTCAAGGAAACTTGTTGTTCTGTATTGGGTACGCTATTGAACATAGCAACCCCATTAAATAAAAAATAATATTTAATTCACAAATATTAATAAATATGAAAATCTCTTATTCTATATTTACCTGGGATGTTACACATGGAATCTCTCTGAAGATCCCAAAGCTCAGAAAATTGCTTGGATTAGATCTTGATCCTTATGTAATTCTATTTTCACTTGAGATTTTTCATAGAAGCTCACAAATGTGTGATATAACAGTAGTGTACCATGGAGTTAGGAAGTCAGAGAGGTTCACCACCGGATATTAAAAAGGAGTTGCCCAGTGGTTTTGGGAACTAGATAAGGGATAACAAGAGAACCAGTAGAGGATCTAGATTTCGAATGAACTCCCAAAATTGTTGGATACACATGGAGGATTAAATTCACCATAACACCATCTACAGTGATGAAATGACACCACTAACTAGGATGTTCCATTCAGACACCATTGAAATAAAAAACACAAAAGAGAAATATAGTGGAGGGATTAGAGGACGGTGTAGATAAAAATCTATAAAAGTGTAATAAAAATAAACTGGTCAAAACAGTGGGCAACTTTCCATGATATTGTAGGAGTTCATGGGAAATCGGATGGCTAAAAGGATAAGTCCCATTGAACAAGATCCCATGTAGATTAGGGTCCCAGTGAGCCAGAAAAGACCTACACAAAAGGATCCAATTAAAATTTATCATTTAAATAATTCCATTAATTTTGGTTGAATGATTAATTATCAATATAAATGGGAGATCTTACAAATTTTCATTTAATATGAAGACAAAAAATGAATATCACAATTCAAAAATATCCATCATTTTTATATGAAATTGTTGATGTTATTTCACTTAAATTTATGGAAATAGAACGAAATTCAATCTATCTAAAGAAAAAATTGAATTTTGTCAACACCATGTATTTATTAAAACTCTCTATAGGGTTTATTTCAGTATGAATCTTCTTTACATACACGGTTTCTTGATTGAACAACATCTCTAACGAAATTCAACCTTATATCGATGGGATTAGATTTACCATGGCATACTAAATTTTTGGATAGTTGGATTGCATACTAGATATTAGAATACTCGTTGACAACATAATTACAAAGGCCATGTTTAGAGGACACACCATTGATCCATAAAGAATATTTAACTACCTCAGTTAATGCTATGTATTTGGATTCAATTGATGAAAGATAAAATATGGACTACATGTTTCAATTCCATGAAATGGGTCCAAAACATGTAGTAACTACATAACCAGTCAAATACATTAGAGTATATTGTTTCCATCATAGGCAACATCAACATAACTAGAAGTATTTTCAAAATTATCCAGGTTTTCCCCATAACACAATGAAATTTTAAATCTATAGGAGTGGAATCCTGAAATCCACAAAAGGGAATGCCAATATATCTTTCCATGTTTGACCATGGATCTTATTGAGGTGAAAATTACATAGTAAATATCCAAGAGAGTGAAAATCATACAATACATGATACTACACAAAATATTATCATATGTTATATGTGATATATAGTGTATATAATCAACATATATGGGTGAATATGTTAAAAATAGATTAAAGTTTTGTCCAAGATGAATGATAAATGTTTTTAGAGATTCAAACATATATATTTAGTATTTTTATAACATAAATACACTAATATAAATAAATAAATTTGATTCATTTGTCCCTTAATTCTCTCAGTTTCTAGGATTTTATTAGGTGACCCTACGTATTTAATTTCAAACTGGCCATTTCATTATGATTTTATAGATGAAATGAAATTAATATTTGAAAAAGGTATAAAAATTACAGCAACATATAACAACAGATAACTCATATTGTTTTTTGTTGATTTCAAATAAAAACATGCATCAAACTAAGTTCTCTAAACTGATTATAAAAAATAAATGAAGCTGTCGTGTAATGATTACCAATTTTAAGACAAATTACAGTTGTAATAGACTCCTAAGCTACTTTTCTATGTAATTTTTTACCTAAATAAAGAAAAAGGTAATTATTTTCTTTAACTAAAATATCATGGGAATCACCTATGTATTCTATAGTAGGTTTTAGAGTCTCATTCATTGTAATAACATTTTTCTTATGCCCTAATAGACCATTAATTAGGACCTTATATACAATTAATGATATCATCATAATTCATCACAAAATAATTTCTTTCCTACTATCAAATTTCCATGTTTCATATCTCATTTTGAAATGTTTACCCACAAATTAGATGTCGAGTTCATGAGGAAAATGTTAAGCATATTCCCAAAATAACCAAAAAATCTCTAAGGTAAACAATATTTTATCAAAAGATATATGAAATAAATATACATATAGAAAGTAGAGTGGCGTTAAATGATTTAAATCAATAACGTAGTTGGTGATTTGAGAGCTATTTCTTAGTATAGAAATAAAATGTTAAACTATAATTGTATGTAAATAAACAAGTATACATCAATCAAAATTGATAGATAAATAAAAACCGTGAAGATTTGATGTCACTTTTTGAAGTTCAGTGTTGATCCGAACAGTGGAGAGTAAAAAATAATAATAGGACCATATTGTATTTTTGTATTCCAATGATGAAAATTATATATTGATACAAATAGAATATAAGAGACTAAATATTTCAAGAAACGGTAATGAACACGATGATTTACTGTTCTTTGGTACCATTGGGACCTATGTGAATAGAAAAAATAGAAATCACCATGAATGGATTTTATTAATACTCAACAAATGAAAATATATTTATTGTACATGTAAATGAATAAAAAACACAAGAATCATAGAGGATACAACTAATACAAAATGTGATCATGAAAGAAGATGCGAAAGGATTTCAGTGTGGGACATATATATGTCTAGCAATCCTTATCTCTTCAAGCCTTTGTCTATCTATATATGTCTTGGATGCCCTCCAATGATTCCAAGGCTCACAAACCACCAAAAACAACTTTTTTTGTTACTTATCCTGGAATAAGACCACTGTCATCGATGCTCTACCAAGAGTTGTACACCACAAGTGTGTCATGGAGTTCGGATGTTGTGGAGGTTCACCAATGGGGATCAATAAGCAGTTGTCCATAGTTTTTGGGAATAAGACATGGGTGTTGTAGAGAACCAAGAAAATGACCCAAATCTATAATGAGCCTCAAAATCTATGAAGGCATAGGAGGCATAAATTCCCCTTAAAAGCATCAGCAGTAACAAAACAACAGAACCATCCCAGTCATGCCATGCACATTCCACTGAAAAATAAAACACAAATGAGTAATAAAGTGGCGGGACAAGTTGATGGTGTGGATACAAAGTGAAGCATGAGTAATCAATAGCCATAGGTTCAAATGGAGAATGGATTTCCATGATGTCGTAAGAGTGTGTGGGAAAATGGATATCCAAAAGGCCATGGCCCCATGAGCAAGATCCCTCACGGATTGTGGTCCCAAAAGCCAGTAAATCCCAATAGAAAAATATCCAATATAAAGTTATTATTTATATAATTATAATCGTTTTTCATTCATGAATTATTATAAATATAAATGGTAGATATTATAAAATTTTATTTCAAAATAAAAACAAATAAAATGAATATCAAAATTTACATTAACACATAATAAATAAACTATATAAATTAATATTTATACATATTTATATAAAATATTATATTTAAATACCTAAACTGTATATAAAAAATATATATTACTCATTTTACTTAATATTTTTTTCATTATACTCAATAGTTTTTTCATTTTTATACTTTGAGATGGTTGATGTGACTCTACTCATTGTGCAACATAGATATGTTTCATGAGAGGTGATAATAGGTCATGAGGTTCAACTGGTCTATCTATGTAGCATGTACCATTAACATCACATTCCACCACCACCCAACGTTATCCCATACCAAGGAGCATCTGGTTTTTTAGGCACCTGGTATCTCATTATAATTTTTTTCATTATCATTTCGATGTTTCACTCACTGGGATATGGAGCCCTAAGACTCACATTTTCCACTTTCCCAAGACATGGATGAACATCACCCTAAAAGATGTTTTATTTATTCTATGTCATCCTATTTATAGTAATGTAGTAATATGATCCACCCATAGAGACTGACATGATCTTGTACATTGATTTGTACACCTAGACATTGATAAGGATGATAAAGCTATCGAATGATACTAAGATATCTATGAGATGACATGACATTTACTTCACCCATTTACCCAATTATGTTGATGAGAAAAATATCATGAATCAAACATGTGCATAAATCATGGGTCTCATTAGAGGAAAGATGTGTGGTGATCACTCAAGATTGAATGTCGATATGATGTATTTGGTGATCATAAAGACATAAATCAGAGTAGTAGTTGAATATTGGAATATACATTCCATTCATACAAAGAGAGATGATTATGAATGCTATTATAATTATATTATGGTGATACATTTAGATTTTAAACCCTGTATTAGAATTGGGAATGGGATTACATACCTCCCTGATACCCGATTATTAATGTTCAACAACGTCTTACAGATGTTATCCATGATTCCTTACATGGAAACTTGTATGATCACTCATAATTACTATTTTCTAATGAAAACATGAGTTATATAGTTTTCAATTACTTAATATTTATCACATTCCATAATGTATGTTAGAATTTGAATCAGACACACCAACATGTTAGGGGACTAAGTCATAGTTTTGTAGAATACCATATCATGTTTGATAGTCTTCTTCCTACTAAAGTGTAACAACCCGAGATTTTATAAGATACATTCTTTTTAATTTCATTCATATATTATATTGTACGACACACCAAGATTATCATGTGATATACACAACACTATATTAGCTTGCAGTATACGCAACACTTTTCTTGGCTCTTGTTACACACAATTTTCAAGTTCGTTTGATAGAAGTTATTCTACACAACATTGAGTGTATATATATATATATATATTCAATGTATAAATAAAATATGGTTGGATTCTATTATACGCAACCACAAAGGAGTCGTTCACTACACGCAACCCTGACTTGGCTTGCATTACACGCAATCGCGACCTTCCTCGATAGCGTGTGTTGTACGCAATACCAGGTTTACTAAACAACAATATATTATTATAATATTATTATGAACTAGCCATTATGAATAGTATTAACTAAATTTTTAATCTTATAACATTATTATTCGTCTTACACATTTTCTAAAACATGGTATAAGAACAAAATAAATTTTTCGGGTAAAATTAGTATTTTTCAAAAAAAGCGGTTTTGTCGCCTTTTGATGGCGCACCCACTTTAAATCTAGTTTTTGACATGTTTATAATTTCAATTTGACAAAATAAAATTCTTCTTTGGAATCATGAAATAAAAATTTACTTTGGATGAATTTTCATATCATTCTGGTAACTTTCATATTTTGATGAATAGTAAAAACACGGTATATTTTAATTAAAAACAACATTTTCAATCGAAATAATTAATAGTGATAAATTATTAATTTGAGTGGTTTTAAAGTATATTTAGAATATATTTTTACAATTTAATACAATTTTGGTCATTGGATGTAATTTCACATTTAAACCAGACAAAAACAAGTGTCAATCTTTTGATAGTTATTATCTCTTAAGAACACGCTATTTGTTTTGACGACGGGAATTAATTTTTAAATTAATTAATGTTAATGATATGTTTTGAATTTGGTAAAATAGACATCATTTTTCAGTTCATATTATCAAATATAGCGTAGGCCTAATTTTTGGTATTTTTCTGGAAACTTTCATTTTTTGATGAATAGTGAAACCACTAAGTGGTAGTTAAAAAAATGAATTTTTCATAAAACTAAATTTTACCACTTCTGTTAGTGGAATTTCGAAAATCGAAGACACACAGTTGATGTCAGTAAGTAAAATGTGGTTCAATGAGATGAAAATAATTTTTGGTGAATAGTAACTTCTTACGTTTATTTACCACGGTTAAAAGTAAATAGGGTAATTAAGGGTAAAAATGATATTTTTATTACCCTAACACATGTCCTAATTCTATTGGAAAAGTTTAATTCGACCAAAAACAACTTTAGGAATAAAATATGACCATTTAGGCCCACTTGGATTAGATTAGGACATTTATTATTTATTTATTTAAAGAAGGGTTAAAAGAGTTAAAATCAATGTTTATTTAGTAAAACTTTTTTAATATAGGGTTATACAAAATATAAATACGATTGTAAGTATTCATTAGAAAGCTAATAATATTTTCTACATAATGATATTTTATTTATAATTTTTAGATATTAAATAATTAAATTTATTTAGGACACAATGATGATGCAGTAATTACCATAATAGTGAAAAATTAGAATAATTGATATTATAAATACCCAAATAAGTGTAATTTGAGACTTTTTATGAATTACACTAATTTTATTGGTTAATAGGACATGTTAATATTGATTTAATTAACTTTTTTGAACTAATAATTCTGTTATGATTTTCATAAACATCAATTACTAAATAGTGTCAAAATTGACATAATAGAGATTTTAAAACAAATATTATATTATTAATTGTTATTTTATTCCTAAAAATCTGAGGTTCCGCAAAATTACTTAGATAAGATTTTATATATTAATAATAAACAACTTGGGGTTTTTTTGGATTGTTATAGAAATTTTATTAGCCTTATAGTGTTAGAACACAAGAAGACACGGTAAAAGTAAAATTATTTAACTTAATGATAAATCTAAATGATAATGTTAAAATTGGAACCTAAACTTGTCTAAATTCTACTCAATGAGAGTATTTCGACCCATCCCTACATTAGTTTCGAAATAAATCAATTTGGAGCTATTTAAAACCGAAGTTGACTTTATAATAAAATAATAGTTTTAGTTATTCCAAAGGTGCCCCTCTCCTCCCTTATAAAAGAACACCTCCTCCCCCTCTTCCTCACACCACTTTGAGCCTTCAAGATCGGACAAACCCTGAAAATTTCTTCTCTCCACTTCCCTAGAAACATCCTAGAGGTTATGGTCTTCTTTAAAGTCCTATTTTAGTGCCCTAAAAGGAGGTCTCAAAGAAGCACTTCAAAGAATAGGTAATGTCCGTTACCGATTCATTCATCTTTATTTCTTCATTCACTTCTTCTACTTAGGTTATTTAATTATGAAGTAATAATATCGGTATCACTTATATAATGATATGTTATTATAATTATGAAACAACTATATTTCACCGTCTATCCATCCTACGGAAAACGAAATCACCGCGCGTGCGTACGTACGGAATACCGTCTCCACGCCGAGGTGTAATCTATTTTCCACCACCACCTTACTTGTATGGGTATAATGGTGTACATAATAACTATATATTATTATTATAAATTGATATTGATTCTGAAATATTATACATACACTCCAATACAACTCCACAATCATGAGAACGATATCATCGCTCGTGCGTACGTACGGACTACCGTCTCCACGACGCGATGAGATTCATTCTCCACGTTAGCCATTCATGAATGATTATAAAGTATATATAATAAGTAAAAATGAAATATATGACATAATAATGATTCTGGATTTATGTTTATATATATGTATGTCATCTACTTAATTCCATTCAACTCAATATGGAAAAGAAAACAGTGTTCATGCGTACGTACGGTCTACCGTCTCTATCACGGTGTATTTCTTTCCATTTACTGATCTATTATATATATATATATTCTGAATATATATTATATATAAATGATGTTTTATATTCTGGAATTAAGTAATCATGATCTAAAAAATCATATGAATAATTACAAGTCAAAACACGGACAACAAATGAAACGATTTTACCCAAAACGCTCTTTAACATGGAATTTACAAAAGAACGGGTAATATAAAGCCATAAGTGAACCATATATGATATAATAACAATGATTATGATTCTGGAATAAATCAATGACATTATTTAAATCATTATACAGGAGGTTCGGACACATACGAAGCAAATCGGACCTATGGTAAGAGAAAATATCACAATCTCATTTTTATCCGAGATTGTTTATACTTTGGCATTTACTGGGGTGTATTTTATCATCCACATCCATGTTTCCTAAATATGTTATATTAATATACTTCTACAATAGTTAATATCCAATTTTACCCTTCGGTGAGTTTTTAGTAAAAGCTACGAAAGAAATCTTTTGTCGTTTTTCGTACGAGGTACTTTTTGACTTTTCCGACAAAAGTATGAGAAGAATGTTTTTTTAACTTATACGACATGAATGGATTTTTAAAAAATTATTTCCAAGAATATTCCTTTACATTTTTTCAAATTTATTTTTAATCAACTTCTTTTAGTTTATAATTGTATGACATATTAAGAAATGAAAAGTGTTTTTGAAATAGAAAGGATATTTTCCTCAAGAATGGAGTTCAAGTGTTTTATCAAAATTATTTTCCATCTAAGATAATAAAAGGTTCTGTTTTTATCCCTATTATTACATTGATTGATTTTGTTGTGATGGGATTATTTTTATTCCATTATTTTATATTAATTGTTTTATGATGTCACAATGTTTAAGATTCCCATTTTTATTACATGGGTTATGCAATGATGTATGATTTATGATTTTGTGGCACACATAAGAATGGTATCATTATGAGATGGGTGGGACCTATATCTCCCTCCAATGCATTGGGTAAAGATTTTATATCTCATGAGATATACATGGCTGGAACGGTAAGTTATACCAGTTCAGTGAAGTAGGACTGAAACGCGGGTAACTCGGTTCAGAAATGGACTTTGTCTTAGCAATGAGTCTTGACTAATAAGAAATGATTCTCTATGATTATGTGTGTATGCCAAAAAGTTTCATGTTTTATGTTATGAGTATTGGGATTTCCTTTCACTACTATGATTAATCCCATGTTATGAAATTATTCTCTCTTTTGCAGGTTAAGATTTCCAAAAGTTATGTGCTTATGTATATGATGTGATTGATATTTCTTTTGTTTACCCTTACTGAGTATTTGAGCTCACCCTTTTATGTTTTCTTTTCCCCATGATATAATGAAAGGTTCTAGGTAAAAAAAGGAAGATCTTTATGGGAGATGTTGAAGATCTCTCACCACGATTAGAAGATTATATTCCGAGTTTCCAAAGACACTAAACTATTACGATCCTTGTGTGTGTGTTTTTGTTATGTACTAAGTATTCCGCAAAAGTAATGTAATGTCCATGTATATCAAGCTTCGGGACTCTACAGTTGGTATCAGAGGAAATGTTTAGTCAACCTTTGGAAACTAGGATGCGAAAACGTTAGTGAGATCCCTAGAGATATTTCTAAGGTATGTCTAGGGATGTCCCTAAGGATAAGTATACGTATAGGATATAGTCCAAGAACTATGGTAACGATATTAGATTAGACCAAAGATGTTAGATATTGAAGTTACTCCCCCTTTATTATGAGTTTTGCCTCTCACACTATTCTTTTTGGGTATTAGAAAATGGATGGAAATAAGATGATTCACGATAATGGAGGATATGATGGACAATGGAATGATATTCATCATGAGAAACCAAATGAAATGGGATTTGGAAGTCCAAACATCATTATTATTCCGAATCAGCAATCTCATAATATGATCAATAAAGTAAAATTTGGTAAGTTTCCTGACTCAGCTAATAAGAGAAAGATGGAGTTTCATGATGATCATAGAAGAAAGAATGTTCAATTTCCCCTATGTAAATCATGTGGGAAGAGGCATCAAGTAGAATGTTTCAAAGGAACTGGAAGATGGTTTGGGTGTGGAAAAGAAGGACACAGAGCCAGTAAGTGCAAAGGAAAAGGTTCAGTTAACACCAGGTATGAGGATAATGGTATTGCTACGACATCAACAATGGTTAAATGTTTTAAATGTGGAATGTACAGGCATTATGTGAACCAATTCCCTAAGGGAAAGTCTCATGAAGAGAATCAGTATGGTCGTATGGGTAGTATTTATGTGGATGATGATGAAGAGACTACAAATGATATGTGAGATGAAACAATTGTTGAATCTCAGTCAATGGTTTAAGAATGTAGTGGAATGATTACATGTTTATCATGTGTAATGTTGTATAAGTAATATCATGGTACTATGGAATAAAGAGACATCTAAGGATTGTTACACTGTTTTCTTTCCTTGAGTTTTGAAAGTGTGTGATTAATGTTACCAGTATCCATGAAAGGTTATTCAGATATTTTTGGAATGTAGATGATATGCGCATAATGAAGGGATAAGGATAAAATTAAATGTTTGATAGTATTCATGAGATCATGAATGAGATAAGGAGAAGGTTATATCATGGTTTGAGTATATAGAATTTTGATGATTTTGGTATGTGGAAAGTGTAAACTTTTAACTGCATTCATGTTTTCACTATGGTTCAATGGGTATTCATTTTTTTTCAATAGAATACATCATTAAGGTATTCACATGATTGGAAAGTGACCAACAAGATATATGGGGGATAAATTATGGTATTCACGTGCTTGGTTGATGACATTTCAAGTAATCATTCTCTTTATACTATGATCTTGGACCGAAGTGTTTTAGATAAGCCTAAAGATTGGAATTGATTATGTTGGACATAAGTTAGTATTGTTTAAGGATAAAACTTTTTTGATATTGTTGATTGGATGTTATAGTAATATTTCTTTATTAAAAGTACAACCTACAGGATGGGCGACAGCCCATCACGTCGGACAAGGCTGTGGGAATTGAACCCACAACCGAAGTGCGACTGGCCTTTATCACCTACCACTGGCCTACAGGAAGTCCTAGATTAGTAGAAACTAGTTTTATTATATTAAGCAGTATAAGTCCATTTTAGGAACTATATAAGATTAATCTAACTATAGATGGACTTATGTTTTTTTTTTGATAGCTTTTCTAACCTTTTATTTGAGACAGATGGAATGACCCATCATTCTATCACATGATCTGCTAACACATCACGAATGACAAATTAAACTTCATTTATTTAAGAGATGAAGTGGAAATTGTCCAAAGAATGACAAACAGTGAGACTATACCAAACTCACGAAAGTATTTCTTCTAATTCCAATTTCATAAACTTTAGGGAAATGATCTTGAAAAAAAAACCAAAAAATTTGTCCTACTGCCCTTATATCCGATGAATCAGATTGTACCTTAGATAACCACAAATAAATAGCTCTGTGATTGTTTGATTTTTCATAGCCATGTCCTCTACCACTCTCCATCAGAACATGATTGTTAGATTTCTCTTCCATATCCATATTTTCAACTATTTGGAAACCCAGTGATTAGTTTATTTGGGTAACTGTTATGTTTCATACTTTTGGTTTTAAAGATTGGTTTTGGTATTCCTTTTTACAATGTGGGTTTCTATTAAAGAAACTTTCAAATAGTAAACTATTTATAACCCCGAAGAATTTCGAGGGCGAATTTCATTTTAAGGGGGGTAGAATGTAACAACCCGAGATTTAATAAGATACATTCTTTTTAATTTCATTCATATCTTCTATTGTATGACACACCGAGATTATCGTGTGCTATACGCAACAACGTATTAGCTTGCAGTATATGCAACACTTTTCTTGGCTCTTGTTACACACAATTTTCAAGTTCGTTTGATAGATGTTATTCTACGCAACATTGAGTGTATATATATATATATTCAATGTATAAATAAAATATGGTTGGATTCTATTATAAGCAACAACAAAGGAGTCGTGCACTACACGCAACCCTGACTTGGCTTGCATTACACGCAGTCGCGACCTTCCTCAATAGTGTGTGTTATACGCAATACCGGGTATTACTAAACAACGATATGTTATTATAATATTATTATAAACTAGCCATTATGAATATTATTAACTAAATTTTGAATCTTATAAAATTTTTATTCGTCTTACACATTTTCTAAAACATGATATAAGAACAAAATAAATTTTTAGGGTAAAATAAGTATTTTTAAAAAAATGCAGTTTTTCCGCCTTTTGATGGCGCACCCACATTAAATATAGTTTTTGACATGTTTATAAGTTCAATTTGACAAAATAAAATTCTTCTTTGGAATCATGAAATAAAAATTTACTTTGGATAAATTTTCATATCATTCTGGTAACTTTCATATTTTGATGAATAATAAAAACACGGTATATATTAATTAAAAAAAACTTTTTCAATCGAAATAATTAATAGTGATAAATTATTTATTTGAGTGGGTTTAAATAATATTTAGAATATATTTTTTCAATTAAATACAATGTTGGTCATTGGATGTAATTTCACATTTAAACCAGACATAAACAAATGTCAATCTTTTGATAGTTTTTATCTCTTAAGAACACGCTATTTGTTTTGACGACGGGAATTAATTTTCAAATTAATTAATGCAAATGATATGTTTTGAATTTGGTAAAATAGACATCCTTTTTGAGTTCATAATATCAAATATATCTTATGCCTAACTTTTTTTTATTTTTCTGGAAGCTTTCATTTTTTTATGAATAGTGAAACCACTAAGTGGTAGTTAAAAAAAATGAATTTTTCATAAAACTTAATTTTACCACTTCTGTGAGTGGAATTTCAAAAATCCGAGAGACACAGTTGATGTCAGAAAGTAAAATGTGGTTGAATGAGATGAAAATAATTTTTGTTGAATAGTAACTTTTTACTTTTATTTACCACGATTAAAAGTAAATAGGGTAATTAAGGGTAAAAATGATATTATTATTACCCTAACACGTGTCCTAGTTCTATTGGACAAGTGAAATTCGACCAAAAACAACATTTGGAATAAAATATGACCATTTAGGCCCACTTGGATTAGATTAGGACATTTGTTATTAATTTATTTAAAGAATGGTTAAAAGAGTTAAAATCAACATTTATTTAGTAAAACATTTTTAATATAGGTTTATACAAAATATAAATACGATTTTAAATATTAATTAGAAATCTAATAAGATTTACTACATAATTATATTTTATTTATAATTTTTATACATTATATAATTTAATTTATTTAGGACACAATGATGATGCGGTAATTACCATAATAGTGAAAAATTAGAATAATTCATATTATAAATACCCTAATAAGTGTAATTTGAGACTTTTTATGAATTCCACTAATTTTATAGGTTAATATGACATGTAAATATTGATTTAATTAACTTTTTTTGAACTAATCATTCTGTTATGATTTTCAAAAAAATCAATTACTAAATAGTGTCAAAATTGACATAATATAGTTTTTAAAACAAATATTATATTATTAATTGTTATTTTATTCCTAAAAATGTAAGGATCCGCCAAATGATTTAGATAAGATTATATATATTAATAATAAACAACTTGGGGTTATTTTGGATTGTTATAGTAAGTTTATTAACCTTATATTTTAAGAACAAAAGAAGACACGGTAAAAGTAAAATTATTTAACTTAATGTTAAATCTAAATGATATGGTTTATATAGGAACCTAAAATTGTCTAAATTCTACTGAATGAGATTATTTCGACCCATCCCCACATTAGTTTCGAAATAAATCAATTTGGATCTATTTAAAAACGAATATGACTTTATAATTAAATAATAGTTTTTGTTATTCCAAAGGTGCCCCTCTCCTCCCTTATAAAAGGACACCTTCTCCCCCTCTTCCTCACACCACATTGAGCCTTCAATCTCGGCCAACCCATGACAAATTCCTCTCTCCACTTCCCTAGAAACATCCTAGAGGTTCTGGTCTTCTTCAAAGACCTATTTTAGTGCCCTAAAAGAAGGTCTCAAAGAAGCACTTCAAAGAAGAGGTAATGTCTGTTACCGATTCTTTCATCTTTATTTCTTCTTTCACTTCTTCTTCTTAGGTTGTTTAATTATGAAGTAATAATATCGGTATCACTTATATACTGATATGTTATTATAATTATGAAACAACCTTATTTCACTATCTATCCATCCTACGGAAAACGAAATCACCGCGCGTGCGTACGTACAGAATACCGTCTCCACGCCGTGGTGTAATATATATTCCTCCACCACCTTAATTGGATGGGTATAATGGTGTACATAATAACTATACATTATTATTGTAAAGTGATATTGATTCTGAAATAGTATACATACACTCCAATACAATCCCACAATCATGATAATGATATCATCGCTCGTGCGTACGTACGGACTACCGTCTCCACGACGCGATGAGATTCATTCTCCACGTTAACCATTCATGAATGATTATAAAGTATATATAATAAGTAATAATGAAATATATGACATAATAATGATTCTAGATTTATGTGTATATATATGTATGTCATCTACTTAATTCCATTCAACTCAATAAGGAAAAGAAAACCGCGTTCATGCGTATGTACGATCTACCGTCTCTATGAACGATGTATTTCTTTCCATTTACTAATCTATTATATATATATATATATATAAATTACGAATATATATTATATATAAATCATGTTTTATATTCTGGAATTAAGTAATCATGATCTAAGTAATCATATGAATAATTACAAGTCAAAACACGGACGACAAATGAAAAGATTTTACCCAAAACGCTCTTTAACATGGAATTTACAAAAGAACGGGTAATATAAATCCATAAGTGAACCATATATGATATCATAACAATGAGTATGATTCTGGAATAAGTCAATGACATTATTTAAATCATTATACAGGAGGTTCGGACACATACGGAGAAAATCGGACCTACGGTAAGAGAAAATATCACAATCTCATTTTTATCCGAGATTGTATATACTTTGGCATTTACTGGGGTGTATATTATCATCCACATCCATGCTTCCTCAATATGTGATATTAATATACTTCTAAAATATTTAATATCCAATTTTACCCTTCGTTGAGTTTTTATTAAAAGATAAGAAAGATATCTTTTGTCAATTTTCGTACGAGGTACATTTTGACTTTTCCGACAAAAGCACGAGAAGAATGTTTTTTTAACTTATACGGCAAGAATTAATTTTTAAAACATTATTTCCAAGAATATTCCTTTACAAGTTTTCATGTTTATTTTTAATCAACATCATTTAGTTTATAATTGTATGAGATATTAAGAAAGGAAAAGTGTTTTTGAAATAGAAAGGATATTTTCCTCAAGAATGGAGTTCAAGTGTTTTATCAAAATTATTTTCCATCTATGATAATAAAAGATTCTGTTTTTATCCCTATTATTACATTGATTTGATTATGTTGTGATGGGATTATTTTTATTCCTTTATCTTATATGAATTGTTTTATGATGTCACGATGTTTAAGATTCCCATTTTTATTACATGGGTTATGCAATGATGTATGATTTATGATTTTGTGGCACACATAAGAATGGTATCATTATGAGATGGGTGGGACCTATATCTCCCTCCAATGCATTGGGTAAAGATTTTATATCTCATGAGATAGACATGGATGGAATGGTAAGTTATACTGGTTCAGTTTAGCAGGACTAAAACGAGGGTAACTCGGTTCAGAAATGGACTTTGTCTTGGCAATGAGTCTTGACTAATAAGAAATGATTCTCTATGATTATGTGTGTATGCCACAAAGTTTCATGTTTTAAGTTATGATTATTGGGATTTCATTTTAGTACTATGATTTATCCCATGTTATGAAATTATTCTCCCTTTTGTAGGTTAATATTTCCAAAAGTTATGTGCTCATGTATATGATGTGATTGATATTTCTTTTGTTTACCCTTACTAAGCATTTGAGCTCACTCTTTTATGTTTTCTTTTCCCTGGGATATAACGAAAGGTTTTAGGTAAAAAAAAGGAAGAACTTTATGGGAGATGTTAAAGATCATTCACCGTGATTAGAAGATTATATTCCGAGTTTCCAAAGACACTAAACTATTACAATCCTTGTGTGTGTGTTTTTGTTACGTACTAAGTATTCCATAAAACTAATGTAATGTCCATGTACGTCAACATTCGGGTCTCTACATAAAGTAAGTATATAACTTCTTTGCTTGACTAATAAATTTAAAAATATTGTTGTTTTTGGAAAAATTAAAAACAAAATCTTCTAACAAATATGTTATATCTTTT
This sequence comes from Viscum album, assembly GCA_963277665.1. Classification (NCBI taxonomy): domain Eukaryota; kingdom Viridiplantae; phylum Streptophyta; class Magnoliopsida; order Santalales; family Viscaceae; genus Viscum; species Viscum album. Next base: position 48,746,392 of record OY728162.1, read on the forward strand.
TAGATATCATGGTATCTATATTGGGGTCTCTTTGACCTACGACCAACAAACTAAACTACTAGTACAGGCAAGGAAAGGGTTATAATTCTTTTTAAACACTTTCATACTATTGTGTGGCACATATACAATAGAGGTATTAATCAATATTAAATAATTTAATTTTTTCTATTAAAACCGTGATAGTTACCAAAAACATATTCCTTGATGATGATAAGAATGAAGGGTGTCAAGTGATGGTGGCATCATGCATAGTATATCGACATATAGGACATAAATGTGATGTTTTTTTATAGTAACACCCAAAATGTGACTATATATATAAAAAAGATACCTTATTCGCCATGTTAAAGAAGAATATTGATATTGTAACTTATATGAAAAGTGAGAGGGATCAGAAATCTAGAATGTACGAAAATTTAATTTTTTGTTGTTTTCTTTTTTGGAAGTTTAGATTGATTTCTTTATAAATTTATTGAAAAAATCCTATTATCTGGATATCAAAAACTTATGATTTAAAAATTAATTTTAAATATCATACTAGGATTAAATACATGAAATGAACCCTTCACTGGGTATAACACATTATTTTAAAAAAATGTAGGGGAACCCCCCCCCCCCTCTCTTTTTTATTAAATACAAAATTCCGTATTTTTGGTGGTTGGGAAATCTGATTACATGACCTTATAATTCCAGAGAAACATAATAAAAAATACATGGTCAACATGCCCATGTAATATAAACCAAATATAATGGGAATAAGTGCTCACATGTGTGTTGACGCTATTTTTTCGTCACAGAGTTTAAACGAAATGAAAAGGGAAATACCTCAAACAAAGAAGATTCATCCTTTGAATAAAAATAAAAAAAGAGAAAGGATGAACAAGGAGAACATTGCCCATATGTCATGCATGTTCCACCATGTTCATGCAAGTATACATGCATGATGCCCAAATGAACACACAGGTGACTTGCGCGCCCTCTTTGAAAATCGCCCAGGGTCTTCTCTAGCCTATAAATACCCCTGGTGGGCCCCCCATTTTGAGAGGAGTTTTTTCAGAATTCAGATACAGATCCTTGAACTCCCAAGTCAGTTCCTTAAGTCTTCCAATCACTTATAAGGTAATTCTTTACCCAGAATGGAAGGTCAAAACAAGAGGAATATTTTCTAAGTTTTAGAATTTACTAACACTTGCACGCATAAGTGTTTTAACCTTAATGGAAATGGACACACTTGCGTGAATCCTTACCTACTCATTGAAACATGTGCACAACTCTTATGGAAGTACCTCAGGATTATTATAAAGGCTTTGGTCAAGGATCGCCCAAGTATTACTCTACTGGTCAAGGATATCCCAATTATATATGTTGCACAAGTATAATTGCATGACCAAGACTTGCACACCCATGCAGTACTTGCGCGACCCCCAAGGACTTGCGTGCACTTCTATTTTTTGGGTGTCCTTCCAATCCATTTCACCTCTCATATACCTATCCATCTCTCCTCTTCAGGATTAATCCTTAAGAATTCTCTCCAAATCCATTGATGGCATGATTTCCTTGTTGGCTTCCTTATTTGAAAGGAATTTTTTTGAACATCTCTCAAAACCTAGTGATGTACACATCTTTATATCACTAATGTTAGAGATTTCATTCATTCAACCTCATAATCTAAGATGAGAGAATCATTTATTTGGGCCTCCTTTTTAGGAGTAATCCCCATTCCAAATTCTCATTAATTTGGGCATCCTCTTTAGGAGTAATCCCCAAGTCCTCATTAATTTGGGCCTCCTTTTCAGGAGTAAGCCCCAAGTCCCCTAATTTAGGAATCCTCCTTAGGAGTAAGCCCCAGTCATAATTCCCTTAGATTGGGCTTCCTACTCAAGAGTAATCCCCATTCTTAATGTTCCCAAATATGGTCATCCTCCTTACGAGTAAGCCCCAAACATGGTTCTCATAACCTGGGTTTCCTCTTCAGGAATAAACCCCAGTCTAAAAGTCTACAAATATGAGAATCCTCTTTAGGAGTAAGCCCCAAGTCCCTTAAAGAGGTCTTCCTTCTCAAGAGTAATCCCCCGTCTTAATTTCACTTAACCTGTCTTAATTTACTTTTGATCTGTGCTTCCTTCTCAGGATTAAAACACAATCATGAGTCCCATCCTAATTTGGGCATCTTCCTCAGGAGTGAGCCCCAAGTTAGAGTACCAAATTCTCCATGAAGTATATATACCATTATGGACCTTGTCCCTGTATTTCATCCCTAATGTAAATCTTAATCCTCATCTATTTTGGGTAGTCATACATACTTAAGCCCCACATCATTTTATCTTTCATGTCACAATTGTTTGGTTTCACCAATAACTATTATTTCTCACACCGAGCATGACTCTTGTAAGCTTAGAGTGTAAAAGTAATCATGACATCTTTCTTTTGAGCCATAAATCATGCATAAACATCATACTCCCTTACTCGAACTATGTGGGTTCTGATTCCTCTTCCAAATCAAAGGATACGCAGGTATCCCATCAGGGGGTACAATCCCAACTCTGAAATAATCCATGTCCTTCTAAATGACAATAAAATTAAAGTGCCCCACTGAGTGTCTTTAAAACCAGTATGGTCATCATAATGACCAAGATACTTTTATGTATTGAAGGATACCATTGACTAAGAATCTCTAAAAAATACATATGATTCTCTATTGATGAAGAAGCTCGAATACATATAAAATAATTTCTAAATTTCCTACATATATAATCACTAATTATCAGATCTAAAGGAAAGGTCATTTTATACATGGTAATGTAATAAGGATTCACAGAAATAAACTTAAATCTATAAAGAGAGTCCCAAAGTAGAAAATAATTCCCCTAAAAATGTGTGATGAGTCTAACCTCCCATCCTCTCGACCAATGAAAATTCCTAAGCCTCATTAGTCAACAACTAATGAGTGCCTACATTTGGAAAGTAGGTCCAAATTTATATGGAATCATTGGATGTTTCCGGTTTAACAAACAAACCCATTAGAAACCGTTTGGAATGTTTTAATCCTAAATCAATGAGATCATACCCAATTCTAGAGGAAACAAAAAATTGTGAGCCCAACGTGAATCCTTAACCAAGTTAAAATGATGCTTTGATTATTTTTTAGGCCCCTATTTAAACACAATGTGAGGGACAACAAAGAAATCAATAACATATTTTCTCATCCAAAAAAATATAGTGGCCAAACTTATCTTTATTATGTCTGTTATATCAAACATACACTCTTTTCCATGATCTTCTACTTTATAAGAATGGCTTTTCATAAGTCCACATCTGTGAATACCTTAGTTGTGAAAACCTCTGCTGCGAACGCCACTGCTGCTACTCCTGCTGGATCGTCGTCCGCTCTGAGGACAACATCACCTACTTAGTGTCTTCAATGCTGGGTATCAAATGCTCTAGTTAAAGAGTACCATCAAAATGGTAATATTCCGACTCTAGTGGACACTCGACAAGCCCTCGATGTCAATAATTCAACCTGGTCATCTGGACAGTGATGACCACTGATCAAGAAGCACGCGGTGTTAACCACCATCTCCATCCATTTCGGGTTGTTATCCCTGGAACACAATCATCATTCACTCCCATATTCTGAAGAGGTGAATGAGATGGTCCCTCGGGGTCTTAATTCAAGAAGACATGAGTCCTTCCCGATGTCTCCCATAAAAACTATCCTCCAGACTCATGCGGCAGTGTGCCCTCAACATGAAGAGGGTATCAACTCCAGGCATTCGGATCAGGTTCCTTTAACACGAGCAAGCAAGACGAATCGCTATAGGAAAAATCCGGTCAACAGTGAGAAGGTTCTCATCTCTGCAATCTCCATAGAAGTACACCAACCTATCTTGGTGGCAAGCAATGAGTGGGCACACACACCCGTCCGTTTTAATTCCACTGTTCAACAGACTCCTCTGGCAGCATTACACCAATCCTGCTAGGCAATTCTAGAAGAGTACTATAGAAATGAACATACACCTGTTTATAAATCATCAGTTAGTCAGCAGGCTCGTCTGACTACATATGATGGAGCTCGTCAACAACATTTGGTGATGTGAAATCAGCAGGCACTTACACCTGCTAGTATTGATCAAGCGTACCAACAGTCTCGTTTGGTAGCACTCAGAGATGTTAGTCAGAAAATCCGGTGACAAACAGAAGGTAGACTCAACTCTCTTCCCCCACACATGAGTACTGCCAGGATTCACTAATAGGAAAAGGAAGACAGGAGCAGGAACATACACCTTTTCTAAGAATGGAATGGACGTATATCCCAGTTCCGGTAGCTGAAGTCACCAAGAATATTCTATCAATGGTGAAAGAGCAGAAGAAAATACCTAGTTATATTCTGGATACCTGTCAAGATATTGTAATAGCTTCAGTATCATCTCAGGGAAAGACACATAAATCTATCCCTACCAGTGGAGTGACACATCAACAGTTCACTCCGGAACAGACACACACATCTTTTCCAGTCCAAGAGGGTTGTGGGGTGTACTCCCACATATCGTACAGACAACCATGTCAGGCACATACACCTGGTTTGAGTAGTGATAATTAGCCTATCCTGATCATTTCCCCTAAGCAAGAACCCACACCTTCCAAATTGAGTAAGAAGGCATCTAAGAAGAAAACCTTCCATGCATAGTCAAGAAATCAAGGGCCAATCTATAACAAGGACTTACTCGATGATGGAGTTCTTAAGGCACTCAGACAACTATCTATTGCAACTCATGATTCTAATCTCTCAGTTACCAATAGGGGGAACATTAATTCTGAAGGTCTCCCCCTTACACTTCCTCATTAGGTCTTGCTTCGTGACAGCTTGGTTGATCTCGAAGTTTCATCTTCTGATGAGAGCCACAAGAACCCTTTGTGTGGTCAGAAGATCAAGGAGAAAAATGTTTCATCTTTTGTTGTAACCCACCATGGTGGTCCTCCCCATGATGATGAATTTACTTATGAAATCCCTCTCCATAGTAGTAATTCACATTGTCTGGAAAATTCTTCAGAAGACAATGTAGTGATGAGAAATCCCTCTTATCTTGAGGCACATGAAAAAGTAAATCCTGTCATGTCTGATGATTTTCCATCATCAAGTGAAATACCTTCTCAATTAGAAGATATCTCGGGGTTTAGGTCATTCTCTGAACCACCCCTAGGTCATTCATCTTCCAGTTTGATCAGTGTATTCTCTACCAGTCTTGTTGAATCTGATGAAGAAACATGAAATCACCAGCTTTGGTCTCAAAAGGTTAAAGAATTATCATTAAATGATATAGAGGAAATTCTGATCATGAGAAAACTACTGGCGAAATGTGAAGTGACAGTCATGTTTTGGCCTCCAGCTGACTCTCAGTATGACATTATAGATTTGTTGACGGAAGATGAAATTCATGATATTTGTCTCAAAATATGGAAAACTCTTTATCAGTTTAAAAATAAAGTATTATCTTATGATGAATATGAAAATCATGTTATGATAATTGAAGGTTTACAACATCAGATTGATTTGGCTTCTCTATCAGTCTCTCAATTTCTGAAGGCTGAAAAGCAGCAGAGAGCACTTCAACGTTCATGCCTTGGCGCACTTCAAAGATTGCGCCAGTTAATTGCCAATGCCCCATCTGGTATTCATATCAGGGGATATGGTGTTCATGGAGCACTACATTTCACTGTACTCTCTAGTAAGAAAAGCCCGCTGAAAATGGTTTCAGGCAATGTTATTTCCCATGGCCGGACAAAGTCAATGGGTTTTGTTTGTAATCAAAAGCTTTCCTAAGAACATGATTCAACTAGTTCTCTCAAAATCAAGAACATGGAGAACAAGTTGTTGAATTACTCCTGCATCAAGAAAAAGAAAATATTGAACATGCCTCTCATTTGGAGCAAGAAAATAACCACGTGACATAAGTTTCAGAAATCATCCAACGGTCTTTTGAGCCAAGTGATAAATGTGGATAAAGGTTGATGCATCCAGCTAATTTTCGGAATAAGGTCCGAAAGATCAGGAGAGATTTCAAGAAATCCTAAAATATAGAATGTCAAGAGACACCCCAGCTTGCCAGAATGGAGACTCTATTAACTCAACCCTCAGAATCAACAAATAGGATTTGAGGAGTTGAGAAAAGATAGTAGGAATAGCCGCAGTCCAATAGACTGGGGACTTTTTCAAATCCTCAATCCCTCCCTCAGAGAAATTCAGTCTTATCTCGATTGGAGAATAAGCTTCAAGAGGAACGAAGAGTGAAGTTATCAGGAGATTCCCTCCAAATTACGGTTCGTCAGGAAGTTCCTGAGAGATCGAATCAACAAAAGGCAATGTCTCATCAAAGACATGGAAGAAGACAATATCACTGAAATGCTGATAGAAGGGATGTGATGTGTTATACATCAATTAATGTCATCAATGATATTGTTGTTGATCCACCATATGAGGCTCATTCAAAGGGATCAGATGAAGAGGTTCCTTCTCATGAAGTTGTACGAACATACACAAATGAACAAGGTGTGTGTACAGTAAATAAAAGGCATACTCAGAACCTAGGAAATCCTTCTAGTAACCCACTTCCCCCTCTCCAAAAGGTGTCAAATAATGGGAATAGAAAGAACCAGGTTACATACCCTTCCTCTGGAGAAGGCCAATCTCTCTCACTAGAGTAAATATTTGCATAACAAGAGGAAGAAATGAAGGAACTGTGGAGGTTGAACGCAGAACTACTTCAAGGTAGTCTTCCTCCTAAGCGTGCTGGAGTCAGTCAGCCTATGGAATTTGTTCCAGCTGCTGAGATGGATCAAGAATATCCTCTTCTATCAGTACACCCTTAGAGGTCTAATCTTACGGGACAAGTGCAACAACAATCGGTGGTGCTACCATCAGTTGCATTACTAGCCACCATACCTATCCAGACTCTAATTATTACACGTACCCAAGTCCAAGTTCAACCGGATGTTTCTTATAAGTTAATAACTACCATTGAGTCATTAACAGCTCGGTTAGAGAATATGGAAGGGAAGCGTGCGTAGGTTCAACCAGAAAGGAGAGATTACCCTGAATGGGTATATTCAATCCCTCCCCAATAAAGTTTTGGGAACGATGTAATCCCTATTTTCAATGGATCATTTGATCCTGAACAGAATTTGACACATTATGTGTCTTGTTACGATCCTATGATACGAACTGTGGAACAAAAATATGTAGTGAAACTCAGATGCTTCGTGAGAACCTTACAAGGACCAGCTTTTGTCTGGAACACTAGCTTGTAATCTCGGTCAATTACTAGGTGGGAGGATCTTCGTCAACAATTTCTTCTTCAATTTAGTTCAACATTGACAAAGAAAATAGTTTTTGATCTTACAAACTGTAAGCAAAGGGAGAATGAAAGGGTTTCATATTTCATTGCTCGCTGGAAAGGATTAACATATTCCCTAAGCTTATCACTCCCTCAAGAATAATTGTTGCAAATCTGTGTGGAAAATTTATGTGATGAGTTGCGCACACCATTGATCCCTGTGAAACACATAGGAGGGTTTCGAGACCTTACTTCAATTTCTCAACAGATTGATTATTCTCTTATAAATACTAAGGATAAAGCTCGTATAATTCCATCAGCTCTAGGAAGGAGAATGGGTAAAGCAGAAACTGCTATAGTTATGCTTAAACAAGAACATGCACCTGATTCTACTTCAAAACCTTCATCTTCTCGAAGGGCTCCACATCCTAAGTGCCCACAACAGAGGCCCTTTCTTCAAGATGATCAAAGAGATTAAAGATGATGAAAATTTGAGGATTTGAAAAGCAATGTTTACTATTTAAAAAATGAAAAAGTTCCTGGTTATTTCATTTCGGCTCTAGAAAATAATTTGGTTTAATTTCCAAGCCCCAAGAGGCCAAACAAGGAAGGTGACGAAGGCCGTCCCAACTATTGATCATTTCATCAAATGTTAGGGCATCTCATTCAGGAGTGTTTTGTTTTTAAGGACCTCTTGTAAAAAATGGCCGATTTGGGACAAGTCAAACTGAATGGTTCTTCTGCTCAGGTAGCATGTGTTCCTACTACAGTTCCAGTGGAGGAAGGAGAGTGGGAAGAATTTAAGAAAAAAAATGCACAAAAATATGATGATTGGATGGTCAGAAAGTCAATCAACAAAACCCATGCTATTTTTCGAACACAATTGAAGAAACCAATTGTGCCTTCTGCCATGAATGACACACCAAAACCCTCTTCATCAGAGGGAAACTCCTCAAATAAAAGAGACAATTCAAAGAAGAAGGAACAATCAAAAGAAGATGTGTATGTGTCAAAGCCTATGTTGAATTTGACATTGGATGATTTTATGCCATCTACTTCAATGAAATGGGCACCGACCCACCAAACAGCATAGCCTAAACAGGCTAATCAGGCAGAGTCATCATTGGATGAAGAGTTTATCTTCGGTTATGTTAATATGATTTAATTAACAGACCCATATTCCAGTCGATGTTTGGATTTTGATGAGCCTGAATTCCCTATATCAAATAGAGGAATCAGATGTAGTTCTAGAGGCTCATGATACAGGGGAATACATGGATCTTTCAGAGGCCACTTTTCCAATTATACCCCTGCTAGAATTGTGTATGCGGAAGAAACTCATGGTAGAGCCATTCAATGAACTCAACATGAATAAGAAAGTTCTTTCACAAAAGGTAGACTCAGTCCTGGAACAATTATTCTAGAAGATTAGTCGAAGATTCCATCTTCTTCCTCTCAGTAAGTAAATAGACCAAATCGGTCTAATCATCCAAATCCATCAGTATTACCAACTCTTATCCTGGTACAAGATGCATAAAATTACAAATCATCAAAATCCAAGGAACTTGCTAAACCACATGTTCTTGTTGGGAAACACAGAACTTTAGATCAAATGTATGATATATTTAAACACCTGGCCCAAGTACCGCCCAAGTTATCAATTCTGGATGCCTAGAATTTATCAAAGGATTTTCGAGAGGCACTCATCGAGGCTTTGTCAATTCCTCAGGAGTTTGAGACTGAAATTGCTACAACTAAATTCTACCATGTATAGAATAATCCTACAGAATTCCATGGAGTAATATCTTTTACTGATGAAGATAAAGATGATGTCATGCATGGACATATTAGACCTTTGTACTTATCTGTCAAGGTCAATAGAGTAGACATCCGAAGAGATTTCATTGATAATGGTTCAGAAGTCAACATTTTGCCTATTCATACACGTTGTCGATTGGGCCTCTCAGAATCTGATTTGTCTCCTTCAACTATGATGTTACAAGGATATGATAAAAATGAACAAGAACCACTAGGCGCGATTACACTCAGAACTCAGTTTAGATATCTTGTTTCTAATTCAGATTTCATGGTTTTTGATCAAGACTCAGCCTTCAACATCTTTCTTGGAAGACCCTGGCGACATCAACATGCGGCTATCCCTTCATCATACCATCAATGTCTCAAATATTGTTTTGATGGACATGTTGGGACATTGTATGGTGATAAGGCCTCCTTTAAGACATGTGAACCTCAATACATTGAGGTGGAATTCTACCACATGAAGGGAAAGGAGGAATCCACAACAAAAGAGATAACCAAAGTTAATGCTTCGTATGGTTTGTAAAAGATTCTAGTAAACCCATTAGCACATGTGAGTATAGATTTTGTGTTGCCTATCAGTCCAATTGACAGGATAGAACCAAATAAAAATACTCTTATGGAAACCTCCATAATGTGAATCATGGTAATCAACACATACAACATGGGAGAAAGTGGTGATCCCCCAAGAAATGATGAAAGCTCAAATGGAGATGTCTTCATTTCATTTGCTGAAATCCAGCAAGTCTATACTTCGCCAACCAGGCCAGAAGAAGTTATAGAAATGTTAGAGGATAATGATGATGTCGATTCTCAATCCATCATATCCTCTTTATTACACATAGAAGACCCTTCATCATCAATTGGGTTGGAAATGGAATCGTCATCTTCAAGATGTGAAAATTTTAACATCTATACTGATCACGAAAATTCTGATTCATCATATACTATGCAAGTAGAATCAGAGTAAATAAAACATGTTGATGAAGATGAGGAAGATCTCAGGGATGCTGCTCCAGCATTTGAAGAGGGTATCTCTACTACCGTGGATGAACTCAGAAAAATAAATCTCGGTACAAAAGAAGATTCACGCCCCACTTTAATTAGTGCGGCTATTACTCTCGAAGAATAAGAGATGTATATTTCCCTATTATAGAAAAATAGAGACATATTTGCTTAGAACTATATAGAGATTCCATGGCTTGATCATGATGTTTACACTCATCGTTTGGGTTTTCCAGAAGAACATCAAGGTTTCAAACAAGATACAAGAAGAACACACCCAACCTATGCTTCCAAAATTGAGGCTGAAGTGGATAAGCTCATCAAAGCTAACATCGTCAGAGAAGTTCAATATCCCAAGTGGTTGGATAATATTGTCCCAGTGAAAAAGAATAATGGGAAAATTAGAGTTTGCATTGATTTTAGAGATCTGAATCGGCATTTTCCTAAGGAATATTTTCCAATTCCGATTACATAACTATTAATTGATGCAACAGATGGCGATGAAGCACTTTCCTTCATGGATGGATATTCCAGATATAATCAAATATGAATAGCTCTAGATGATGAAGAATATATAGCCATTAGATCCCCTCGGGGTGTGTTTTTCTATTGGGTTATGCCCTTTTTCTTAAATAATACGGGCACAACATATCAGTGTGACATGCATCGTATCTTCAAACCCGTTTTACGGAATCTTGTTGAATGTTGTGTCGACGATTTGGTGGTCAAATCAAAACAACATTCTAATCAATTGGCTGATTTGGAAGCCATATTCCGCAAGCTTCATCAACATAATTTGAAGATGAACCCCTTAAAAAAAATTTTGGGGTAACCTCAAGAAAATTTCTCGGCTTTGTTGTATGCCATCATGGTATTGAAGTTGATCCTGAGAAGACCAAGCCAATCCTTGGTATGTCACCTCCTCGAAATTTGTAATAATTAAGAGGACATCAAGGACATTTAGCCTATATTCGGTGTTTCATCTCTATTATTTTAGGAAAAAGTTTACTCTTCACCATGTTGATGAAGAAGAGAGTCACTTACTAGTGGACTAAAGAATGTCAAGAGGCATTTGATATTCTCAAGAAATATCTCTTGAGTCTACTGATACTTATGCCACATGTTGAAGGAAACCACTTATCCCTTATTTGAAAATATTAGAGTGATAATTGGGTACCTTTCTTTCCCATAAGAATGATGATGGGAATGAGAACAACCTCTACTATCTCAGTCGGACTATGCTTGAAGTAGAAACCCTATATTCATGTATTGAGAAGTGCTTCCTAGCATTAATCGTTGCACTTCAGAAATTGAGACACTACCTGCAACATCATGATTTCCAATTGGTATCTCGAAATAACCCGCTCAAATTAATCCTTAGTCATCTGATACTTACAGGACGTCTGGTAAGGTGGGCAGTTATTTTGCAGTAGTTCAACATTCAGTATGTGTCTCAAAAGGCAATAAAGGGCCAAGATCTGGCTGATTTCCTGGATGAATAGCCTTCAGTGGAAGAAACATCTTCAGATATTGAAATTCTTGATGAGGGATTCTTATCTATTCAAGATAGTCTTTGGGTATGGGAAATGTACTTTGATGTGCTTCTAGAAATTCAACAGGAAAAAAAATGGGTAATACTAAATTCAACAAGGTTGGATTAGGAATTGTACTCATTTCTCTAGAAAAGGCAGGGTTACCTTATTCCTTCTCATTTTTGGGACGCGGTGCAAATAATGAAGCATAATACCAAGCTCTTATTTCATGATTGGAGTTTTCACTTCATGCACAAGTTAATCACTTAAAGGTGATAGCTGATTCAGACCTTGTAATCAAACAAGTCAATGGAGATTATGCAACCAGAAAAGAAGAACTAATCACATTTTATGATTATGTCAGAGAGTTAATGGTGGAATTCCCTTCAGAACTGACATTTTCTTATTTCCCAAGATCACAAAATGCTCAAGCTGTTGCATTGGATAATATAGCCACAGCTCTGGAAAATCCAAAATCGGGACAAAACAACCATCAGTATTTCCCACCTTCGTACAATTTCGCCTTATGTTTGAAGCAGAACTGAAGAGATGAATGAAATTAGTCCTATTCAGGAACCATAAGGTCATACTATTTTATGGATGACACCTATTAGGGAATACCTTCAAAATGGAAAACATCAACCTAAGAGAGCTGGTAATGAAAAAATCTGGCGACGTGTTGTCAAATTTACTCTTTATAACAACAAAGATCACCTGGAGAAAAATCTCTACAAGCAGGGTTTTGATGGAGTTCTCTTCATATGTATTTATGGTGAAGAGACAATGGATGTCATGAAGGAAGTGCATGCAGGAGTCTGTGGTTCCCATCAGTTTGGACATAGACTGTCAAATCAGATTCGAAGGCATGGATACTTTTGGCCTTCAATGATACAAGATTGTGTTGATTTCACAAATAAGTTTCAGTCATGCCATGTACATGCAAAATTCATTCATCAACCTCCAGAGTTTCTTCATACAACTAAATACTCGTGGCCATTTTCCACATGGGGAATATATGTGGTGGGACCATACCCTTAAGCTACGACCAAGTAGTTTAAGTATATTCTTATGGCTACAGATTTCTTTTCCAAATGGGCATAGGAAATACCTCTCAAAGAATTTAGATCTAAAGGCATGGTTAGAATCATCAAATATAAACATCATTACCATATTGGGTGTCCCTCATAGCATATTGACGGACAATGGCACCAACTTTTGTTCATCTGAGGTGAAGAAGTTGTATCAAGAATACAACATCAAATCCAATAATTCATCTCGGTATCATGCAACGGCCAATGGCCAGATAGATGCCTTCAACAAGACTCTATCAAATATACTTCAAAAGATGGTGGATAATGATAAGAGGTCATGGCTTGATAAAAGCTATCGTGCTTTATGGTCTTATTGGATCACCACCCGCATTGTAACTCAGTCAACTCCATATTAACTGATATATGGAATAGAAGTAGTCTTTCCCATTGAAGTTCAATTACCTTCGCTCAGAGTAGCCATTTGTGTTCAATCATATATAGATGAACAATCTCAAAAGCGATTGAATGAATTTGAACTATTAGATGAGAAAATATTGTGCACTCTTCACCCCTTGGATGTCTACCAGAATTGAAAAGCACAAGCTTTCAACAAAAATGTTTGTCTTCCTTCATTCGTTCATGGAGAATTGGTATATGTTCTCAGAACTCCAATGATACCAGGAAAGAAACCTTCTAAGCATGATCCAATGTGGGAAGGACTTTATTCAATACATATGGTCTATTCCAATGGAGATTATTCTTTAATCTCAATAGATGGAGAAGTCATCACTACTCCATCCAATTCGAGATTTCTAAAGATGTATTTTTTATAAACACAAAATACAACATCAACAGTCCATGTATATGACCTTAAACTATTTTCATGTCCATTACGTCCAGCACGATGTTAAACTTCACCATCCAAGGTCCATTCATATGACTCTAAACTATTGGAACTTACGTCTAATGTGACGTTAAACTATGAAATCCAGACTACATGACGCTAAACTGTATAGAAGTCCCATACGTTCAGCAAGATGTTAAACTGCATAACCAACGGTCCATGCATATAACCTTAAACTATTATCACTTTCTTCCAACATGACGCTAAACTATATCAACCTTTTTCATCCAACATGACGTTATTCTGTGAAACAGTCCCTAATACGTCCAACATGACATTAAAATGTGTCCTCTTTTGTCCTTACTGCATGACAATAAACAGCACAGTCCTATTTTTGTCCAACATGAAATTAAACTGTATTGTCCCCATCGTCCTAACTACATGATGATAAACTATATATAAATCCCTTAATACGTCCTACATGATGTTAAACTGTATTTTTTGTCCCTTCTACATAACATTAAATTGTGCAGCACCAATAGTCCTAACTGCAAGACTTCAAACTGCATAGTCCCTTCATATGTCCTACATGACATTAAATTGTGCATTGTTAAGGTTGTTGTTACCTCTTGTTTCTCACACCGAGTATGACTCATGTGAGCATAGAGAAAATTTCAACCATACCACCCTCCTTGGGCCGCTAACCACACATAAGTCCCAACATCATTTTTTAGGTTGTTGTCCCAAAAAATAACTTGATCACTAATTCATTCTTTAATTGAACTATGTGGACTTTGATCCTTTCCTTCCAGGGTGGGTAAGTAGGAAACTTAAAAAGGTTCAAGCCCAAAACCAATCCATTCACATCGGTTCACCTCTATCTCATACGATTTTGTTTTGTGAAACCACCCCCAGAATAAATATCTTTACATTGGTTCACCTTTGTCCTTTCTATACGACGTTAAACTATACAACACTTATGTCCTGTACGACAATAAACTAAAATTTTCTTAGATACCCTCACCTAAGAGGGAATCATTATTTACAATTATTTTCAATCATGTTATATTCCAAAAACTATGTGAATACATGGCAATACCTTAACCTTTTATCTTGGGTTAACCCATCATTGCACTAAATTCCCCTTTCACCATTCACATGTACGAACCAAATTTGTACATAGGGTATTTCTAGAACTATGTGGGCTTGATTCCCATCTGTATGGGAAACGTAGGAATGTTCGAGTGTCCCTCGAATCCAGCCCCATGTCTTTTGGGCCTAACCACAAATTCCACTTTCAGTCCCCTGGCTAAAAAGTCCCTATGAAAACATACACTGTGTATTTCTTATAATGGTCTGAACTCTATGACCCTAAACTAAGATCTATCATACTTTCATCCCACAAGAAGTTAAACTATATTTCAAGAACTATGTATAGCTTGATTCCCATCCTTATGGGATACATAGTGACGTCCATTATTTCAATTCAGGACCCAGCCACAATTTTATTATGGTTAGCATTGATTTATGTATCTTTACATACATTGAACAATACCCATTTTCATGTGTCATAAATCATAACCTTAAAAATTTTCAGATCTTCATAACCCTTTTCTTAACTTCTAATCACAAAAGGATTGATACCCGAGAGTTCTTTTGCCTGACTATGCAGCACCTACCCATAGGCGGCCTTTCATAAGTAGTCTACATAATGGACCTGTCAGGAAAAATATGTGATTATTTGACTATGCATCCAATGCCCTTAGGTGTCCCTACCTAATTCAACCACCTAATGTGTTTGTTAAATACTGGTAACTTCATTCTTGGGAGAAAAACCTCTTTTTTCCTTTTTGTCTTAATGAAAATATGTAGCGACCCGAAAAAATAGCCATCATTAACATATTTTTCCCATATTCCTTTTCTGATATGAAAGTATTCAAGTCTATGGTTTATATTTTCCTTCCCTACGTTTGGCTCAGACCTTCGTAGGAGTAACATTCATCTAATTCTTAGACAATCTTGATTGAAAATATCTTCTCCATAATCAAGCACCTCTTTCCATAAAACAAACTCTATACTTTGGAAAAGTTGAATCCCCATAAAATTAACTCGTTTTTTAGTAGTAGAAAAGTAAATTTTCTACTGTTCTTTTTCCTGAATATGCAGCACGTGCCCTTAGGCAGCCTTGCATAAGTAGTCTATAAAATGGACATGTCAGCCAAAAGATACTGTTCTTTGACTATGCAGCCAATGCCCTTAGGTGGACCTGCATAATTCAACCCCCTAATGGGTTTGTAAAATAATGGTAACTTCATTCTTAGGAACTACTTTTCTAATGAATTTTAGATCTTTTTCATATCATTCCCCAGATGCAAATTTTCTTAAGACGTAGTTTACATATTTTACCTCATACATGAGTGTGGTAATAGGTTTTTAGATAAATTTTCAAGGAATTGAGTCAATTTTAATAAATTTAAGTCAAATATATTTCTACCTTAAACATTAGCCTCTTTATGTCTAATGTGCATGACTTTAAACTTCCCACACAAGACAAGGGAAGTCGAAATAAAAGTCAATTTCTAGCTCACTAAACATACATTTTGTATGATTTAGGTAATATTGAGAAATTAAAATATTTAAAGTTTGTAGGGTTATTTATATTAATCCTAGTAAAAATCAAAATATGCTTACTAGGCCCATTGGCTTAGTTAAAAATCTAAAGCATGTAGTAAAGGAAAATGTGTGCACAAATGATTGTAGATGAAAAAAAAGTTTTTCATTTGTTATACAAGAGATCATATGGACATCCATAGATTGGAGTCTCTTCTCTTTTCCAAGAAATTACAAGAGGCTATCTATATAAATATTCACTTGATTAACAACATCCCAATATTCATCAGCAGTTACATAAAGCTCATGATCCCGACCAACTTCAGTCTTTTCGGCATGCTGGAGTGATTTCTTGGCATCTGCGATGGCTTTCATACCACTCGTCTGAGCTCCCTCCAATCAATTATTGAGTTGGTCAAGTTCTCCAGTAACAGCATCTAACTGTTGATGAAGGTGCATCTGCTGGACGACTTTATCTTTGATTTTATGCTTCAGCTCATTCATTTTGGCAGCATAATCATCCTCAGCTTGGGATACCACAGCCTCAAATTCGCAGATATTGACTAACAGCTTCACCCTGGTCAGATCTTCACGACACTTTTGATTCTGCCCCCTTCTTAAGATGACCTATTTCACCGCAGTATGGACCTCTTGACATCCAAAACTGGTATGTCCTAGCATGATGAACATGGAAAACAATCGAAAAATCGTTGATGATATCTCTTCAAGAGGCACTTTAGATATGATTTTCCATATGTTGTTCCATGCCATGCATTGTGAAAATCTGAGTTCATTAAGCACCTCTAGGCTTGATTTGACATCATCATCACATGGGGGCATGTAATATGGGATTAATGCACTTACAGAAGTGCTCTATTCTACTCCTTCCCCCCTTACCCTGGTTTCTTTGCCTTCTACTACTGTTTGGGTGGATGTTGAGACTTCACCTCTAGATCTATACAATAAAGTTGATGGCCCTGTTTGATCAATAAATAGTATGGTTAGTTTCATAGAACAATGAATTTTTTTTGTCTATCTTGAAAAATCAGTACAATCATTACCTATTATAGATCAAAAACTTTACAAGACTCCTCCCCATCTTTCCCAGTTTCAACAGGATCTCCAAGACGTTTTTTATGAGGGTTTACTTGGTTTAGCTCCACATGAGCTAATTTTTCTAAAATGGTAGGGTTGACATCAATGTCCACACCCTCTTCAGGCATTGACAGTTCAACAACTTCATTGGATGGAACTACATATTATTTTCAGTCATGATAAGAAGTGTAAATTATAAGAAAATTTATTAGATCCAGGATTACACTCACACCCAAGATCTTCTAAATCACATTATAACTTACCATGATCATAAAATTATTCGAATGAAATAACAAGATTCATCATTTCATCCAATGATATTTTAGAATCCAGGTTAGTCTCACCAGTGGGAGCATTTGATATGTCGTCTTGGAAACCCTCATTCTACGACCCCTATCCCTAGACAACTTCTTTAAAAAGGTTGGCAGATTCAGTTTCTGTGGCCGCCAATGATTCTGGTGCAGGTTTTATACCTAAAAAATCAATAACGGAAGTTAGTTGATGTTTTCATTCAAAATTTAATGAAGCATTTTATGACGAATTGTTAATTACCAGAAGCAAGTTATTTTCTACTTGTAACAGCATTAGAAGCAGTATTGGGAATATATGTTGGATCTTTTTCAAAAGCATCCAAGTCATCCTGAATTTGGGTTTTTTCCATAGCACCCTCGGTGGTCCTCAAAGGAGGATCAATCCTCTACCTGAGAGGGGAAATTGTTGAAGCCCCTGAAATACCAAGGAAAATGAGAAATCTATTCATGGTTTAAGGATCATGATTATCCAAAGGACATACCATTACTGATGAATCATTTAGTTGTGAACTTATTCCTCCATTGCCTTTGTCCCTTTGGTTTTTTGGGAGTGTTGCCCGTCTCCCTTATAGGTTCCTAAATTATAGAATGGAAAGCCACATCCAACTCCTCATTCATGGCCTGTTGTCCAGTAGATATCCCACCCGACTCATGAGGAGATTCAGTAGAATCCCCGATGGAAGTACCACCAGGGCTATACTATAGTGAAGGAACTTCAGTAGTTCCATTCCATGGAAGCTGTAGGATAAAGAATGTAATTTCCTTGAGTAAAACATCTTTGACATTAATCAAGTTGAAAAGTAAATATGAAAAGAAAACATACATCTTCAGGATCCACGTTCTCATGCCACTCCTCATTAGTGGCGTTGTGATCCATCATTTCATTCACCCACTTGGTGATAGGGATAGAATCATCGGTGGAATGTATATAGTTCCTAAACTCTTTGATATAGGCTCTTACTTCATCAAAGATATCCTTGAAATAAATATTTTGCAGGATCCTGAAGAGTCCCTATTCTAGGAAGATGTAGCCCTTCACATAGTTCCAACCAGATTGTTTCAGTATCGGAATGTACATCCCACCATGTCTGGATGGCCTCTGGTCATAGATATGAATGTGTACTAGAAGGATGCCAATAGGGCCCTATAACCTTGGATATTAATTTCTTTCTAGCTCCTGTAACTATAAAAATTGGATGAAAACTTGTTACTCTATACAGTTACTAGAAATTAAATTGCCTTAATAAAGTAACTCACTAGGAGTTGATGGAGTGGATCTCTTGATTCTGACAGGAGGATTATATACGGCACATGGCCACTTTGACACATGTTGAATCTCCTGAGAATATGATGAATTAGCCTTGGTTGAAGAACTCGGTGAACCAGCTTTAGGAGTGAAAGAATCACCTACTCATTGAAACTTGCACGCCACTCTTCTGGAAGTACCTCCGGATAATTCTAAAGGCTTTGGTCAAGGATCACCCATGTATTACTCTACTAGTAAAGGATCACCCAAGTATATTTGTGTCACACAAGTATAATTGCATGACCAAGACTTGTGCGCCCATGCAGTACTTGTGTGACCCTGAGGACTTGCACACCCTTCTATGTTTTGGGTGCCCTTCCTGCCCATTTCACCTCTCTTATACCTATCCATCTCTTCACTTCATGATTATGCCTTTAGAATTATCTCTAATTCCATTTATGGCATAATTTCCTTGTTGGATTCCTTATCTGAAAGGAATTCTATGGAACATATCTAAAAACCTAGTGATTCACACATCATGATATCACTAAAGTTAGAGAGTTCATTCATTCAACCTAGTCTTCTATGATGAGAGAATCATTGATTTGGTCCTCCTTTTCAGTAGTATTCCCTAGTCCAAATTATCATTAATTTGGGATTCTCCTTAAGATTAAGCCCCATGTCCTCATTAATTGGGGCCTCCCTTTCAAGAGTAAGACCCAAGTCCCCTAATTTGGGCATCCTCCTTAGGAGTAATCCACAGTCATAATTCCCTTAACATGGGATTCCTTCTCAGGAGGAAGCCTCAGTCTTAATGTTCCCAAATATGGGCATCCTCCTCAGGAGTAATCCCCAACCACGGTTCTCTTAACCTGGGTTTCCTCATCAAGAATAACCCCCAGTCTAAAAGACTACAAATATGGGCATCCTCCTTAGGTGTGAGCCCCAAGTCCCTTAACCTGGGATTCCTTTTCCGGAGTACGCCCTAGTATTAATTTCTCTTAACCAGTCTTATTTTTCTTTTGATATGGTAATCCTTCTCAGGAGTAAAATCCAATAATGTGTCCCCTCTTAATTTGGGAATCTTCCTTATAAGTATGCCCCATGTTATAGTACCAAAATATCAATGAAGTACATTTACCTTAATGGACCTTATTCCTGGATTTCTTCCCGGAAGTAAATATTAACCCTCATCGATTTTGGGCAGGCATACATACATAAGCCCCATATCATTGCATCTTTTGTGGAACAATTGTCTGGTTTAACCAATACCTCTTGTTTCTCACACTGAGCTTGACTCACATGAGCTTAGAGTGTAAAAGTAATCATGACATCAATATTTTGAGCCATAAACCATCCATAAACATCATACTCCCTTACACGAACTACATGGGTTCTGATTCCTTTTCCAAAACAAAGGATACATAGGTAGCCTATCAGTGGGTACAATCCCAACTCTGAAATAATCCATGTCTTTCTGAATGACAATAAACATCAAGTGCCCCACTATGTGGCTTTAAAACTAGTATGGTCACTATAATGACCAAGAGACTTTTATTTATTTAAGGATACCATTGACTAATAATCTCTAACAAATACAGATGATTCTCTATCGATGAAGAACCTCGAATACATATAAATATTCTCTAAATTTCCTACAAATTTAATCATTGATTGTCAGATCTAAAGGAAATATCATTTTATTCTTTGTAATGTAAAAAGGATTCACGGACATAAACATAAATCTATAAAGAGAGTCCTAGAGTAGACAATAATTTCTGTAAAAAGGTGTGATCAGTCTAACCTCCCATCCTCTCAACCAATTCAAATTACTAAGCCTCATAAGTCCACAACTAATGAGCACCTAACATTGGAAAGTAGGTCCAGATGGATATGGAATCATTTTATTTTTCTGGTTCTACGAACAAACCTATTAGATTCCATTTGGAATGTTTGAATCTTAAATCAATGAAATCATCCCCAATTTTAGAGGAAACAATGTGACTCGACAGAATGTGACTTTTTTTGCATGACAGAGATCACCCATTACCATCAGTTGTTCTCATCAGGGACCTCACTAATCATGAAGAAACCACACTCCTAACCCTAACATTCAACCCCAGGATTTAGCCCCATAATCCACACAACCTTGTCCTACTAGATTACAAATTTTCACACTCAATGGCCTCACTATAGATCCTAACCCCAAACCGTCATCAAAGATTCAATTGAAAATATTCCCCACCTCCACCTAGATTAATCTGATTCATCACTATAAATTATATGAATTCAATTTGTTTTCATATTGATATTTTCCATGTTCATATTCTATAAATTTATTTCATATGTGTTTTATCCATGAAAAATAAAATTATTTTATATGCTCAAAATTTTATCTGTCAGGCTTATATTGTCTATTGGGCCATTTACTATGTACATTGGACTCTTATTTGGCCTTTGGCATTTTTTCCTCCAGTTGAAAACTCTTATTCTTAGTCAGTGATCTATGAGATATTTATTCTTGGACATTGATGTGGTATTACACCCCTTTCTTGGATGTTAACCACTTGTCTTATATAATTAATTATGTGGTCATGATTTATTTTTGAAGTGGTTTCATGATATCATATAATTGGGACTGTATTTTTTAGGGTGTCAGTGGATTAATGAACCATACATCCATCATCGGCTCATAAGTTAGTCATTTTGGCTCTCCCTCTCCTACTTTGGCTCTCAATTATTTTGGTAGAAACCTTATCTCTCCAATTACACTCTCCTTCATCAGAGCACAAGTACTATCATGGTGTCCCCCTCATCTTCACCTTGTGAGTGGAAAGGGGGGGGGGTGAAGTTCTTCCTTGGAGGAAGAAAATTTTCCTTCTCAATAAAAATTCCATAATATCATAGATAAGAAATATTATTAGAATCTAGGTGCATTTTACATCCCTAATTTGTAGAAAATAGATCAAAATCATAGGTAGTGATATCCATTCCTTATATTTATGTGATGTGGTTTTGTTTTGTTTTTTTAGAAAGATTCCATTTGTCTATTATTCTATTTCTCTTAAATTTTTTTATGGATTTCATCATTTAGAATATTATTATTTGTTCATAATTAAATTTTTTTGTGGGGGGTGTTCATTCCATTCACATAGGTCCCCATAGGATAAAAGCATGAAATTAATTGTGTTTTTATTATTTATTTGATTCTTAAATATTTATTTTTTATTTATTTATATTTGAAATCTAGGTTAAAAATCCTCAGTTTTTTCCTTTCATGTTTTATGTGGTCTTTATTTATTTGGTTCACCCTTACCCTCACAAAATAGTGTCACATCCCTACTATTTATCCTTTATTGTTTCATGTGTTTCTTATTTCGATAATTGTTTTGTTTAATTTTCTCATTGTGATCTCTTATTAAATAACTAATTTTTTCTTTTTTATTTTATTCTATCCATTTTACAATCAATAATTCCTCTTAATTTTTGAGTCTATTTGGAAAAACATATAGTAGCCTTATTATTTTTTGGTTTTGGGAGGCGTATGCTTAAGGTTTTCCACAAGAACTGGATATCCACTCTTCGAGTAAACATGACAACAACTAGTTTTGAAATCAAAAATTTAGATGGTGATAAATGAATTTATCCTTTGGAAAATTAATATGAGATCCCTTATTGTTAAGTAGGGATTAATTGATTCCCTATGTAGTCCTAATAATCTTATTGTTACAATAAATGAAACTATACATACTATTACTGAATATCAAGATGGGTCCCCTCATGTTTTATCTAAAGTGCATAGTCCTCTACTACATTTTTTAAGTGATATTATTCTTAGGGATGTTTCAATTGAATCTAATGTTTATATTATTTGGATTAAACTATAATAATTATACATGAAAACATTTTTAGATGGAAGGAATTATAAAAATAATCTAAGGTTCACCTTTCTGATGAAACACGAAATTTCTATTAAGGCACGTTTAGATGAATTTATCAATGTTATGTTAGATTTATCCAAGATAAATGTATATTTTGAGGAAAAGGTTCATGTAATGATTCTTCAAATTTCATTATATAATGACTACCACTCCTTAATATAAACCATGATATATGGGAATGATTTATTAACCCTTGAATAGGTTATGTATAACCATATATCTAATGAATTACACTCTAAAACATGAATAATGGGTGAGCCATATAGATTATTTACAAGGGGTATAACATACTATAATGGTAAAAATAAGTAGATTAATAATTTTAAATGCACGAATAATATATAAATCAAACCTCATTCTAATTCTAGAAAAATAAATAAAATTGATTACACTATGGTAAACCTGGGCATGCTAAGTTCGAATGAAAGACACTAAAAAATGAAATTAAATCAAAATCTCCCATTGAGCTGCCCCTTTTTAGTGGATTTTGGTTTTGACACAACCAAAGTGTTATATTTGTCCATACATGCTCTTAGTCAATAGAGGGTCATTATATCAAGCTATTCCATTCACATGTGTTCTTTAGAGAGTCATTCATATAATTGGAATAAATATTAGAAGGGGATGTCCTATTAGGAAATAATAAGTATTGTACAATAGATGGAATAGTTTTTATTTTACTATAACTATATAAGTATTCCATCATCACTGTTCTTGAAGTTATGTAGTTTCCCATCCTTTATTGAAACCATATTTCCTTAGAGATTGTAGACCAAAATGGGACCACCTTTATGTCTGAAACAAGATGTCTAAAAATCAATAATGGCACTATAACTATCAGAAATACTTCTCTATTTAATGGGATATATGTTCTAAGTGTAAAGACCCATTCAAGACAATTAAAAAGTTTCCATAACAATAGTAATGATAATACCATATTTCAGAATTAGATATTGTGGCATGTAATCTATAAGGGTTTAGAAAATATCAAAAATAAAGGACTGCTGACTGAAACCACACCATGAAATCTTCCATTTTTAAGGACTGTGTGATGGTAATGGAAAACAGATTAACCATTAATTGGTCTAACTTTAAAGATATAAACTTCTTACAATAAAACCATTCTGACTTGTAGAGACCATCTAGAACCATCTATCATGTCGTAGATTACAAATTTTCACATTTATAGATTATTTATCATGAAATGTCTTGTTTTATATTCTCAAAAATAATTCTTATGTCTTTCAAAACACTAAAAACTAGAAAATTATAGTTGAAAATCAGGTTGGGAAAAAAATTAAAACCATGAGAACAGATAATGGATTAGAGTATCTATCCACTAAATTCATTCTATTTTATGAATATTATGGTATAAAAATGAATAGAAACATTACGAAAACCCACAAATAGTCTTATAGAGAGAATGGATAGAACTATTTTAGAAATAGTTCAAATCATGCTAGCATGGTTAGGTCCCCATAAATCATTTTTGGAAGAGGATTCCAGCACATATATCTACCTTATTGATAAATTCCACTCCTCTTCCAATCAATTAAATATCCTAGAAAAATTATGGAATTTCAAGCATACCTCTAATATATAATTTAGGGTCTTTAGTTTTATTTCTTATATACACATCAAAACTGATAAAATTGAACTAAGATATCTTGAATATATATTTATAGTGATCCACAAGTGTTTTGAGTGTTTCGAAATTTGTTATGATAAAATTAGTTACCAAAAATGAAATTCATGTAGGGATATAGTTTTATATGAGTCCCCTTCTCCCAAATGTATGCTCATCACATCTATTAGTTGTGATTTGTGCTAATAATAGGCTAATGAAACTCATACTCCAACCTAGTTTGAGGATTATATCCTACCCACCCCACTAGATCAGTACCCTACTATACAAACTTATCCCACATCAAGTTCTACTTTAGATTCTATAACGGAACCTCCTACTAACAATTCAAATTATCAATTGACCCAAGATGGTTTGGAGAGTCCGTAGACCCCCCTCCCCCCTCAGTCAGTCTAATTTTATATGGATAATTATGCTTTCCATTTCACCCTTGTTCTAGTATATTATTATCCTTATACATATATAAAATAACTAATTGATAAAGTATAAAAAAGGTTGGTCTGTTCCATGGATGAATAATTGCATTATTTAAGAAAAAAACACACTTTATGTATTGAAAATAAACAATAAAATGGTAAAATAATTGGATGGATGTTTGTTCATAAAAAAATACAACACTAATGGAAATTAAATTAAATATAATTAAATGATAGATGTTAGTTTATCCCTTCAAATAAGAGCATTTTACTACTCTAAAATTGTTAGAGTGATGTAAAAAATTATTTTGTTATGATTTTTGTTTCTTTTTGTTCTATAGTGACCTTTACATTGAACAAATTAATGTTAAAACTATCTTTTTTCATGATGATTTAAATGTGAACATTAATAGAAATCCTCCATAAAGTTACTATATATAATTTAAATTAAATCAATTATACATGTTGAAAAAATATTTATACAGTTTAAAACAATAATCTAGGAATGGTAAAAAAAATTTATTCCATTATGTTCGATAAAAATTTTACAATGAGTCAACATGATGTCTCTTTCTATTTTGAATAAAATAATAATGTTATATTACATTTCTAATTTATATTTATGATATGATTTTTTTTTAAAAAACCCAAGCCTCAATATTGCGGTAAAATCATTACTAAATGTAACTGTTGAAATGAAATACTTATGTGTAGCTCATAAAATTCTAGGTGTTTTAATAATTAGAAAGAGAACTAATAAACTCTCTTATTTATCTCTTCTGGACAATATTTTCAATATACATAAAATATAATTGTATAAATCTCTCAACCCTATTAATTTACCTCTTAGAAATTAGTTTAAATTATATTTTTCAAAGGATCCTGCATTTACTGATTATATTTAGTTTATTTATCAAATATCGTATGGTAATATAGTGTGAAACATCATCTATAACATGATCTTAACTAGTCCTAACAAATAAAATTTAATTTTTACCCATATCAAGTTCATCTCTCTTCCAAATACACATTTTCATAAATTCAAATGGATTATTAGATAGTTACCTATAGTTATAATATGTCATTGTATTAGGGTAAAAATATTGATACATCTTAAATTATTGTTGTATTTGTAGATGCTAACTATAATGGAAACACTGAAACACAAAAGTATTTGATGGGTATGTTTTAACTACTTATGGTGACCCATTTCCTATAAGTGCAACATGTAGTCAATGTTTTATCTTTATAACATGGAATCAGAGTAAACTGCACTGAAATAGGTTGTGAAATAGCCATTATGGATTAAAGGATTGTCTTTGGAACTCATCCTATATAATTCATTTATTATGTTTATTCTGATAGTCAATATGAACATAATTTTTCTCGAAAATTAGTGTCTCATGGTAAATGTAGTCACATAAACCTTAGGATACACTTTATTAGAGGCATTACCGAATCCAGAACCATGTCTACCAAAAATATGCACACTAAAAATATCCCATGAATATGATATTTTCCATGTCAAAATTCTGCCAAATTATTTTTGTATTAGTCTCATGCATGAATGAAAATGTTAATTTTATTTTATATTCTCGATATTTTATCTTTAGGAAGTATACTATATATTAATCCATTTACACCCCACATCGGTCTCTTCTTTGGTCCTTGGACTTTGACCTAACAATTGTTATCTCTTCGTCTTAGTCACTAATAAGAGTGAGATTCATTCTTGGTTGTTTATGTGGGTTTCTGCACCATTTATGGATGTCATCCACTTGTCCCAAAAAATTGAGTATGTAGTAAGGCATTTTTTTGTGGGGTTTATTTGCCTCTTATTATTTGGTGGGGCATTTCGAGGGTGTCAGTGGTTTAATGACCCCTGCATACGTTATTGGTTCGACATTTGAAAATTTTGGGTATCCCTCTCTTGTTTTGGATATTTTTTCTTTATAGGGAAACCCTATATCAACATTTTCATTCTTCATCATCAAAGAACCATCCCTATCCATTAATCACACATGGATTCATCTTGTGTTAAACTTATGGTGGAGATGATATCCTTCTTTTGTGGAAGAATTCTGTCCTTATCAAAATATTGTTCTAGAAGCTCAGAGGGAATAACGAGTCTTCATATCCTACCGCATTGGGAATATATCATTCCACATCTATAGATAAAGATCCCTGAGAGTGATACCCACTATTGTTATATATATATATATATATATATTGTTTTTTGGTTTAATTTTTTTCAAAATTTTCCATTTTGGTATAACTTTGCATCTCTTCTATTATTATTTTATTCACTAATGTATCATTTTATTCTTTGATCATAATAAAATGTGTGTGTGGGTGGTATTCTTGAAGTGAATGTTGGTCCCCAAGGGACCAAATCATGTAAATACTTGTTCTCCTATACATTGTTTGTTTCCTTTAACTTGATTGATTAATTATATTATATTCATATTCTATGTAATAAATCCCTAGCTTGGCCTCTTTTTTGTGTGTTATATCATTGTGGGATTCACCCTTACCCCTCACAATAACCATGCCAATAAGGACATCCATAATCATGTAATGATATCATATACCGCATCATGTTTCACACATGGCCTCACATGATCTATCAGATCATGATGCATATCTAGAAGTCATGCCTCAGTTGATATGACATATATACCAGTAGGCCTAGGATCCACATCTTCTATCATGATATCCATGCTATTATCTTGGTGTAGAGGATCCACGATCATATCAAATGTCATTTCTATCAGACTTTATGAGTAACCCTTCACAAATATAGAGGATTTGTTATGGGAGGGTTGGTCCTTCCACTTATGAAGTGAGAGAAAGATCAAGTTGTAAATTATCACATCTCGACATCCTAAATGTAATAGATACACCTCTTCCTAATTAATATCAGAAAAGTAGAAGAAATTCTAGGTTCCTATATAATAGGAAGATTCCCCTTCTAGTCATCAGAATCCACCACATTGGAGAGGTTGATGTGTTCGATATATGCATCTGATTCACACTCATAACTATGGGATGGCCCCTATTTGATAAACAGATGAATATTAATTATACTAATTAATTTTATATATTACCACAACATAAATTATTTAATATTTCAATGATTATTCTATTATAATGTTAATGATCAAATAATTATAGAAACCCTATTAAAGTAATTAAATGCAATTAAAATATTATACGAGAATTCATTTTCATTGAAAATAATAATAATTATTTGTTTTATTATTTATCTATAAAATTTATTTTTTTTAAATGTATTATTTTTAAATAATAGTTCAAATACCGGTAAATAAAATTTTGTTTTTATTTATTTTAATGTTGGGGTTTTTAGAGATGTTTTAGATGCTTCAACACATGTGGCATTGCTTCATGAATAAATGTGTTGAATACCACAACACAATCAACAATAAACAATATTTGAAACCTAAACTCATTTTGTGTTATTTAAATCCATTTGGGAAAAATTCTTAATAACATTATATATATAATATATTTATTCTATATTAAAATAAAATAATTTATAATTATGTTACATCTAAATTAATTAATATTATATTTACATTTATATGTATTATTTTGATTAAAATTTTAACCTAATTGTTACATTATTTTTATATTATTATTTATTGGCAACTATTTTTCACTGTTGTTAAGTATCCATTATTATTAGTATTATTTATTATTTACTGTTATTAATAGTATTTAATGAAAATATAAAATTAATAATATATACATCATCATTATATACTAGTAATTATTCTTATTAATTTTTTATAACTTCTTATTATTCATTATATATATACGATTAAATTTTAAACTAATTAATATTTATTATTAATAAATATTACGTAATAATAAATAATTAAAATTGTCAAATTTTTAATTATAATTACTAATTTATAAATAAATATTAATAAATATTAATAATATTTTATAAATTAATACTATCAAGTAGGGGGGTGTCCAGAGGTCGGGGGAACAGAAGCAGAAGAGTTGACGAGAATAAATTAGATAGAATGAAATAAAATTGGGTGAAAGGTTGAGAAACATTTTATGTGGATAACTTTTATGCTTTGTGATTTTTTTTATTTGTTTTAATGTATCCTTTATGGTTTCGTTACATCCTTTTCTTGTTTCTAATAAAAGAGCCATCACCTCCATCCTTTTAAATAAATGTTGTTAATTATTACTAATTACAAATAATTATTTACTATTACTTAATATGATTAAATAATAAAAAATGATTTTTAACGATAATAATTTTTACTATATAATAACTAATATATCTAAAATTAAAATATTTAATTAGTTTATATTTGAATAATTTTTACATTTTAAATTAAAAATTTAATAACTTATATTTGAAACTACTTTTTATTTCAAATATGGTTTGACGTGACGTACAACAATATTTTACGGATTCTTATTCTCCTCCCTACGCCCATTACACGACGTTGGAGTCTCATCATAGAGTAATTTGATTGAATCTCCTAGTTTTTTCTTGGGTTACCCACAAGTTGGTACTTGAAATCCAAGATTCTATTATTGGATTGCAACACACAAGTGTTGCAATGAATCCCCAACTAGTCCCCCTTATCCTTGATCAGAAACCAATCAATTTCCCACCTAAACGTGTGGGATAATATATATGTTTGGATTGTATCACATAAAGAGGATTAAAGTGGAAAAATATCCTCTATTCCAAATTTTTATATTTTTAATCAAAAAATTTATAATTACCTAAATACCCTTACACACAAAGTTAATCCCATTTGACCTTTTCTCTCTTTCATTCATTTTTTACACCAATGATATTTGATCTAATTTATTATTTTCAAATTCTTTCATAATTTTATTCCATTAACACTAATGAGATCATTACTTCAATAATACAAATTATAGACCCATATATGATATATTATTTTGAATTTTAATTTTTTTATATTTCATATTACATTGGAAAAATATATTATACTCTTTAATATATAGGAAATGATCATTGATCTAATATATTAATCTCTCTCTTTCATTCATTATTTTGTATCAATACCAATAATTGTGGACACATTGATGAAAAAATAATTAACATTATTTTTTTATATACAGGTCTAGAATTACACCATTTTTATTAAATGTGAATACTTATTTATTTATAAAACAAAATATACTAAATAACAAATATATAGATTTATTTTTATAAAATAAACAATATGTATACAAATATGTGATTTCATGAATGTAAATAAAGATATAAATAAATAAAATTATAATAATTCAATTACATAAATACATATTACTATAATTATTCATGAATATACATATATATTACTACTTTCAACAATATGTATCTACATGCACGAGTCTGTTCATATATATAATTATACATACAATATAGATTTTACAACATAAATTTATAGTGCATTTTGTTTGTATACACTGTATATATTTACAATGTTTTCTATACCTATGTGTAGATAAATATATTTTATATTTCCACCACCCAAATATAGGTAATAATAAAAGAATATATATATATATATATATAATAGTTCTATTTTACATAATAACTTGAACATAATGTATTTTTTAACCAAAAATTCATTGGAAATATTGTAGTGGAAATTTAATGTATATTTTTTGAAACAAAATAACTGCGTACAACATATATGTATACATAAAATATATAAAATAATAAGTGTTTACATTTGGTTATAAATATAAATACTTACATACACAATATTTTATGAATATTTTATTAATTATAAATTTTATATAGATTGTGTTGATTATATATCAACATAACTATAGACTATATATATATATGAATGTGTGAGTTTGTATATTTTTGTATTCTTATAAACACTCAGAGTAATATTTTAATTATATTTTACTAAATATAGATTTTCTATATACTGTATAGTCATACTTCGATGATTTATAATGGTATATACAAATAACATTATTAATAATGATACTTTAATACAGGTACATACATGCTTATAAATATTATTATATGTACATACGTATAAATAATTACCAATATGTATACGTATAAATATATTATTTTAATTATTTACAATTATACATCTATATAAGTATATACAAATATAAATATTTATAAGGGTATTTTAATGTTTATTTTTACAAATATACAAAAATCTATCATAATATAACTACATAAATATATATTATTACAATTATATGTAAATATTATTAAAGTAATTAATTAAAAATATAATTCCATGCATATGTGCAGGTGCACACACACACCCCTATAGGTATACACATCAACACATATTTATTGGAATATTTTAATGTATGTACAAACCTGTATCTAAGTATTTTCATACATTCAAATACAAACAATCATACATACATATAAATATTACTTTATACATACAATAAAATGTACATATATATTAATGTAATTATTTAAATATATATATATATAAGTATATGCATAATCTTATATACAAGAATATGTTTACATATATAAGTGTATAAAAACATATTCACAAAAAATTTCATACATATAAATATAATTACCCTAGCAATGCATGCATTCTTATATATTAATGAAATTATTTAACATTTAAATATATAATTTAAATAACACATAAATATCTCTCTTAATATATCTTACTAAAAATTGGTGTTGAAAATATCCCATGGGAAATTTCAGAGTATTGATTTTAGTTGTGCATCTCCCAGTGGAGATTTCCCAATGCAGGTTGGAACTGAGAATCTCCCATGGGAGATTTCACGATGGGACATTTTTTAATAAATCATCCATGGGGGACTTCCCAATGGATATTTTTAGTATGATTCTCCCAGGGGATATTACATATTGGATATTTTCATATAGTTATATACATATGTATGAATTCATTAATGTACTTGTTATTGAATGTAACTATGTAAATATATAGCTGTAAATAATTATATTTATAAATTTGTATACATGTAAGTAATTAAATTAATATTTTTTGTATGTACGTTTTTATATATATGTACACATACATGTTCTTATATTAATAAATATTTGAATATTTATGTACCTATGTACATATACTTACAGATATGTTTTTTGACCACATATATATATGGATATATTAATTTGTATGTATAGATGTATATATGTGTGTCTATATGAATGTTTGTATATATATATATATAATCATTTTTTGGGTGTGTACATGATCATTAATTTTTAGATATATTTGTTGTTATGGTGGTATAAAAAATTTAGTTTCTATAAAAAGTGTATTGAAAAAAATGCATTCTAAATTTTATATATTACATTTATAAATATTTACATTAATATATATCCACGGATTCATGCACATAGGTACTGGCATTTATATGTGCTGTTTTACAATTATATATATATATATATATATATATATATATATATATGTACCCAATCATGTATATAATATTATTCATGTAGTAATATATATTTGTAAATAATTACATAAAAATATATATGCATTAATTTATTTACTCAAAACTATTTGTATGCATGATTGTATATATATGTATGTATGAATGTATGTATTAATTATATAACAATGAATATATATTAATAATTCTATATATCGTTTATAATAAAATCCACACATTGATGTTTATATTTATATAACTTTAAATAATTATATTTTTATATACTTTTTTATTTTCATGATAGCATGCATGTATATGCATATTGTTTCATGAAGATATGTATGTGTATGTATGTACATATAATAATATCCAGATTCCTCTATGTACAAGTAATAAAATATCTTTATAAATACGTATATTTGTATATTTCTATATAAATTATTAATCTCACACATATATAAAAACCAATTAATATATATACACATATAAACATACATACGCATACATATATACATATATTCATATATATATATATATTCTTATATATAAACTCATATGTATTTATATAATTACAAATTAAATGAGATATTGGTGCAATTAAATACAATATGCATGATATTGGTGAAAAAAATGGTTAATTTATCGAATGGGATCAGTCAGCCCCTATTAATTGGTGACCTACGGTTTGTATCATTGTTCTGGTTAACATTGGATGACCCCTCACGTGCAATATTTTCCGGTTGATGGAGGGATCAAACAATTGGATTTCATTCTTATATGATATGTTTCTAGTTTTTGGTTTCGTTTCAAACTGCTTGGGGCGTGCAGAGAAAGACTGGTCCAAAAGGATTGCTGATAAAGACAGAAAAATTTGGGTCGTTGTATGGATCATGGATGTGAACCATAAACATGGGTGGTTTGTTGACTCTAGAAGCTGAAAACAGAAGAATAGATAATGTTTTCCAAAGCGTTGATTTATCAATACTTATCATATTTAAACAAAGTGGTCATGTTGGGGACTCCTGATTTTTCTCAATATAAAAGTAACCACTAAAGACCAAATTAGGGTAAAAACCAAGGCTCTGGGGTCACTTATAGTGATCTTGTAGACTTATTGATCCCTATTACCTACCCATCTTAGGTAATTATGATAACTCGTTTTGAAAATGGATCAACACTGATTTAAAAAAATAAAATCCCCTCTAATCAACATTAAATATTTTCTGATCCCCCAGACAACCCCTACCCCACTCCATAAAGATATCTCTCCTTTCTATGATCTAAGTGAGTTTCCCATTTCACTCTATGTGTTTGTACCAATAAATTTAGATTTGGACGTGTAAATGATATGGGGACAATGATATTAATTAAAACATGGTGGAAAATGATAGGTCTAAAGGACATATGGAAGATTATTTGGTTTGTGATAAATTCCACAAAAGACAGAGTAACAAAATATGGCTCCATTCATGAAAACATAGTGGTGGATATTATATTTGACTAGACCCTCATATCCAAAAGATCATTTTATATAGTAACTATAACGGGATAGGCAACCCCCCCATCAGTTTGAATGATTTAGCTCCACTGCACTAAAAGTTACTCGAATATGTATTTCCAGTATGAGACCATATTTGAAAACAAGGACATGGATGTTATTGAAAAAGGACGTATTTCAAAGACGCATTTCAATCTTAAAGAGAAATGATGTAATAATATCCTCATTCCCCTAGGCCATGTTGTTTCCTCTATTAAATAGCATAAGACCCCAATGTGGACATTCGTTGTTTTCTATGGTTGTTCATCATAAAGGAATAAATAGAAGTCTTGGATGCAAATATAATCCAGGAAACATTAGTTTTATGACCCCTTCCCCCATTGAGATAAATTTAACGAAATATTGATCCAAAATGAGAAAATAGGTGTGTCCCACAGATCTCTCTCCCAAATTTATGACTTCCAACAAGAAACGCAGTAGTAAAATCTTTTCAATCTGTGGTAAACTAGTACTACCATTACCTACTCCTGAGGAAATTAAAAAATTACCCACATTTATGAAAGGTTCTACATATTTATGAGTACAGTGGAGTGTAATGACACCTTTAAGAAATTTATCATTTCTCATATGGCCCCAACTACTTCATACCATTGTCCTGTCCTGTTAGATACTCTGCATGGCCAAATGAAACATGTTCAAAAATGGGTCTTCATGTTTTAATGTTTTTGTACCAAATTAAAAAATATTGATTTGATTGTTCACTCATGATATAATGCGGGCATCTTTGGCTATAATTATAAATTTTAATAAGTGGAAACTAATTTGGATAAATAGAATTTTCATAATTATGAACAACCATATTTTTAATGTGAAAACATTGAAAGGATCGTTAAATCAATTTGCTTTTATCCCCCATCCAATTCCATTTTTTCTAGAACAAGACAACTGGAATAGGTGATAGATGATTATCATCACATCAAGTAAATCTATTATTCTATACGAGCACGTGATAGTCACATAATAAGGGGTAAATCCAACACTTCCTACATCCACTAGAAGGAGTAAATATAGAGTCATGGGAACTCTATCACTAGACATAACATCTTATAAATCAATCCTACATTCATGGTTTATGTGATCCGTGAAACTATTATTCTCTTCTTTGGGGATCTCTACAGGTTGGTGACCCTTCTGCGTCACCAATTACTGTTTCCTGCATTAAACATGAGATCATAAATTCTATGAATTCCCATATTTCATGTAATCTTTCTAATGAGGAAATAATAAGGTCTCTCAATCAAATCCACTCCACTAAGGCCCCTAGACTTTATGGAATCCATGCCCTCTTTTCCAAAAAATAAGAAATCTGATTGGTAAGGATAACTAGACTCTTATGAAGGAGCATTGTGTTGGAAATGATGACATTACTTCCCTGAATGAAACCACAATAACTCATATTAAAAAAATCAAAACCCCCTCCTAGTGGAATATTTCAGACCTATTATCTTATGTAACATGGTTTATATGATCTTTTATACCATTCTAGGGAATTATATTTCCTCTAGACATCCACAAGACATATTCAAAAATAAAATTGCGTTTATCCCTAAAAGACTTATTATAGATAACATAAATATTTCTCTTGAGATCATCCACTATATGAAGACTATATTAGTTTCCATAAGAGGTATTATGTCATGGAAACATGACATGAACAAGTTTTATGACAAAGGTGACTGTAATTTTCATCAACTCATTTTGGAAAATGTGGGGTTATTTTAAATTGGATTAATATGATTATGAAATGATTCATTATAGTGACATATAAAATCAAGATCAATTTTGTCAGTTCCAGTAGTTTCCTCGCCTCTAGAGGCCTATTCTGAGGGGATCCACTCTCCCCATTTATCTTTATTCTTATTGGAGATGATTTCTCTAACCATATTTTAGATGCATCAATGGGAAAAAGTTTCCATATAGATTAGGTTTGTAGATATATCCCTTTCATGTATCATATTTTTTTGATGATAGTCTCTTATTTTTGAGAGCTACACAAGAAGAATGTTATTCAATTTATCACCATATTCATGACTATATGAAAGCATTAGGGAAATATATTAATAATTTGATCTTTGAAATATCCTTTAGTTCCAATGTTCTACCAGAGATTAAATAATAAATAAATATTATATCAGGCATCTAGGTGGTTGAAAATCATAACAGATATCTCATGCTCTCTATGATCATTGGTCATTCTAAAGAAGTTGTGTTTTCAAATATTCATCATAGGGTGGATAAGAAGATCAATGGAGGGACTCCTTAGAAAATTTCAAAATATAATAACTTTGATCCTATTAAATTTGTTGTCCAATAAATATCAAGAAATTTCATTACCTTATTTATGCTCCAGGTGCCCATTACCTATCACATCCTAGAATGAATTATGATGTTTCGGTGGGGTAATAATAAAGGGAAGAATATATATCATTGGTTGGATTGCAATAGGTCTCACATGCCCCAAGACTGAGAGGCAATAGGTTTTTGATAACTTAACCACTCCAATGGTTCCCTCTTGGTTAAACAAGGTTAGTTTCATTCCCTTCATGATAATTTTCCTTACGACTCGATTCCAAAATCCATATAATTTCCCCAAAACAAATTTCTTGGATGATTTTTTCTCCATATACCACCTTCCCATAGTGATGTATTGGTGGAAAAATCATTCTTCATTTATCTGGGTTATGTTGAAGGATAGGGATTTTGATTGTTGGTAAGATTATGGAAAGATCAATGGCTATCAGATGAAAATAATTTAATAAAAACCTCTCCAACAATCATTGAACTTTAATATGCTATGGTATTCTCTCTCTTTAATGCTACAAGGAATTTTTAGTGATCATAGAATATTGTAATATTGTTCAATAAAATAGATCATAATATTATTTTGATCATACCCTAGTTTAATTACATGGGAAATGTTTCTTCTATTGGTACAAATATAATTCATGAACACTATCTATTAAATCAAGTTACTTCCTGGTTCGTTGTATCCTAATATCAAGGGGTGATAATGTCTAGAAAACATTGTGGAATATTTCCCCCCCCCCAATGTGTGTTTTTTTTTGAATATTTATAGGGGTTTTCCAAACATGATTTTTTTCCACTTCCATGATGTTGATAAGCCCTTATACCATATTTTAATGGATGTCTGGGATTCTCCCTTTCAGGAAATCATTTTTTCCCAAATGCTAAGTTTGTTTGGAATTCCTGGTACCCTAATTGTGATGTATATTTATCCAAATCTCATAATCTACTTGAGCTTAATGATGCTTGGACTTCTTTCATTTTGGAAACAATGTTTGATTATTTATTCACTTTGGCTTGATTTATTTGGGTATGAATAAATGATCATGTTTTAATCCATATTATTAGACAAAACATTGTTTGGTTGGAATGAGATAAGATGTGGCTGGATACATGGAATCCCCAGAACAAAGAGAAGACCATATTTATCCCTCATCGTCTCATTTACTCATGGGAACCTCCACCAGTTGATGTCCTTCAAATAATAATTGATGTTTTCCTCCTCACGAATGGCACTGATGGAACATGGGTCACTTCTCATAATACTTCTGGTTATATCAACATGGCTCACCATGTCTCTCTCAAAACCATATAGGATACCCAATTAGCTAAATTCCATGAAATTAGAGTCAAAATGTCCTCTACTATCAAGAGAGGCTGAAATTCCATCATTATAGAACCAGACTTCCTCACATTAATTAATGTTATTCTTTCCATTGATAGTAGAATGAATTCATCTGGTCCTATTATTTTGATGATATGGTCTCTTCTCCATCACATAGTGGATTTCTCAATCTTTATTAAAACAATGCGGATCAATGTTTCTCCCAATTTGGAAACTAGGAGTATCTAGTTTGCTTCTCTCACATGGTTGGAAGAATTTATTCCACAATTGTTATCTATTGCTTCATTGGACCTTTGGTCCGCTTAATATATTTACCTCCATATGTAAAAAAATCATAATATCCATATACATACATGGTTAGATACATATCTTTATGTAAATGTATATATGAACAAATATAAATAAATCTATATTATTATAAGTATATAAATATATATTATTGCAATTATACAAAAATTTATATAGTGTAATTATTTATTGAAATAATTACATTCATGGATACCTAAATACATACATACATACATATATATATATAAATATATACGGACATATGCAACTTGTCACGACCCATCCTCGGGGCCTGTGCCGTGACTAAGCCAAGCCCGCCTTCCATAGGCCAAGGGTTGGCGACTAGCACCAAGGCGTAAATCCCAACAAAAGGAAAGCAATTGCCTTTGAAAAGTAAACAAGCACCACATAGTAAGGAAGAGGAAAAGTAAACACAAAGTAAAAACTGTACAAGCTGTGCTGAAAATAAAAGGGGCCGGAAATACAAGCCCAACAGTAAAGTACAACTGAAAGGAAAAACAGCAACTGAAAGGGAAAACTGCAGCGTCGAGCCATCCTCTGGAAATCCCACCTGAAGGGTGGGTACATATAGCCTCCACTGCTCCTCCGGTCCACCTGACCGCTCCGAGTACGTCCCGCCCAGTCGTCCACCTCCAGGTACCGTCCTGCTCCGCACGCCTCCACCACGATCAGCGCTGTCTGTCGTCTGCAACCAAAACAACGTAGTGCGGGCAAATCCCATGCAGGGGTGAGTATAAGCTAATCAGTAGGGACCCTGATACCCCTGAAGGTCTCCCGAAATCCAAAAAGGATAATCCACAAAGGAAATATACTATCACGAAGTAACATCTGACACGGCTTAGGTATATGCCCATACATATACCTAAGTCTTCAATTCCCGTTCGGCTCCAACGTCTGAGCCCAAGCACAACCCAGTCCACACAGGAAAGCAAACGTATACCCACACAGGATAGAACAACACAATACACAGAGGAGAGTAAATAGTAAATCCACATAGGATAGCTCAACACAATCCACAAAGGAGATAAAACAGTAAATCCACACAGGATAGCTCAACACAATCCACAAAGGAGAGAAACACAAGATTCAGCTCACACAGGTATACTTCTTCGGATGACGATAAAGATTATCACTAACCATCTAAGTCGTCAGTCCCACGAAGGATCGATAGGTACTAACCTCGCAGTGACCCACACAAGATCGGACCCACACAGGATCGGGCCCACACAGGACCGGGCCCACGCAGGACCTGTAGGCGTTGGCTCACACAGAACCGCTGAGCGCTGACCCACACAAGATCGGACCCACACAGGACCGGGCCCACACAGGACATGTAGCACTGATCCACGCAGGATCGCTGAGTGCAGTTGTCGTCGCCGTCCACTGAGAATCTCTGCACAGTCGTCGCTGCAGTCCACTGAGGATCTCTGCACAGTCGTCGTCGGAGTCCACTGAGGATCTCTGCACAGTCGTTGCCGCAGTCCACTGAGAATCTCTGCACGGTCGTCGCTGTCGAAGTAGCCATCACAGCCAGCACTATGGTTCCGCACAGAGCAAGCTCGTTCGGGAGGGTCCGCTCCACGAGCCGAGAGGCTGATACATCAACTGACAAAAAGTCCGAAGTTGATGTATCCAAAATTTCCGTATCGTCAACAGGAACTCAACGTCGCAGACGGCGCGTCAATCGGACACCCGGTCTGAGAGTTATTGGCATTTTCGTCCCAGGGGCCCGGTTAGTTTTTAAGGCAAAACCAACTCGACCGCACTCCACCTGCATCCAAAACTCGGGCGGAGTATGCCAAAAGATCCGTCTCACTTAGAGGAATTCAACAAAGCTGACGGCACGTCAATCGGACGTCCGTGGCTCAAGATATGAGCATTTCCGCTCCGAAGGCCCGGTTGGTTTCGTGTACGAACCAACCTGGCCGAATTCATAGTATTCTGAAAC
Organism: Viscum album; assembly: GCA_963277665.1. NCBI lineage: Eukaryota > Viridiplantae > Streptophyta > Magnoliopsida > Santalales > Viscaceae > Viscum > Viscum album. The sequence continues at coordinate 48,786,100 of OY728162.1, forward strand.
CTTGAGTGAGATATATCGAAAAGACCGTCTCGATCCAAGGATCGCGTTGCCGCTGACGGCGAGTCATTTGGAGGCTCGTTGCCCAAGATACAGCCATTTGATCGAAAATCGTCCGAAGACGGGGGGTACGGGCCCGGGCCGACCCGGCCCGACCCCCCCGGGAGTCAGCTGAACCGGGTCGACCCGGTTCGACCCGGTCAGGTCCGGCCAGGGCGTGACCCGGTCGGTCGGACCGGCCTGGTCCGGTTCGGCCGAGCGGCCGAACGGCCTGGCGCCGCGGGGTGCGGCCCCCGCGGCATGGTGGTGCCGCGGCCCCCGCGGCCTGGTGGTGTCGCGGCCCCCCGCGTGGGGCCGCGCTAATTCGAGGACGTGGCTTCAGCCGCGTCCGAGAGCACTGGACCCGCACGGCCGTGGGTCCGCGGGTGCCGCCGCCACTGCGGCTTCAGCCGCGGCGGCCTGTCCGGCGGCGCGCCGGGGCGCCGCCGCTCCCGGCTGCCGGCGCCGGCGGCGACTTCCGCGTGCCACCGGGATCGTTCCGGTGGTCCGATTCTCTTCATGTCTACGCCATTGCTCCTCCCGGGACTCATACTTCACTGCGTGATCGTCAAACATCCGTTGCGGCACATTCCGTCGTCGCCCGTCAAATCCGCACAAAACGAACAACGACGGAGGGTCGTCGGGCCGTGTTCGTTTGGCCCGCACCCTCCGCGTTAGAGATAAAAAAAACGGGAGAATTTTGTTCAACACATGAACCGAAAATTTTAATAAAATAAAATTGTTCGTTTGAAACCGGTTCTTTACCTTTTTATAGAAACACTTACGGGAATAAAAAAATGGGTAAATCCCAAAATAAATCCCTACCTCGTTGGCCGTCGCGCGCAGGCGTTTTTCGCGAAAAAGCTCGTCGCGGAAGAGGGGGGTCGTCGCGTCGTCGCGGGGAGGCATCGCGTCGTCACAGAATCCGGCGTTGAGTTGGCGAGCTCAACGGACCAAGAACAACAGATTTAAATTATAAATAATTAATTCTGTGTTTCGTTTAAAACCAAAAAGAACCTTTAGAGGAAACCCGAAATCACTCACCTCAAACGGTTGGTGATCGGAGATCGGAGCGGGGAAGAACGTCTCGGACGGAAGCATCGTCGATTTCCGGGTTCAGGGTTCTTCGCGTTCTTCACGTTCTTCGTGTTCTTCGGGTTCTTCGCGTTCTTCACGTTCTTCGCAAGGGAGAAGAAGATACAAGGGTCCTCTCAAATCTTCTCAACGCGTAAATAACCAGAGGTCGAGCGTTGGCCTTATTTTATTATTACGCCAACGAATTTGAAAACTGGTTAAGAAACGACTAATCAATTCGTTGAATTAATTCAACGAAAGAAACAGCCCATTTAATTCACAAAATAAACCGCCCAATTAAATGGTCTATTAAGATTTTAAGAAACGCGTTAGTTGACTTTCATAAAGACGGGTTTTCGCGGGTGCGTTTCTTAGCGGAAAGAAACGGCGGGGCTCGTGTGGGCCCCACCTCACAAATATCCTACCAAGGGGGTAGGATATTTCTGGATAGCATCCTATCCGGTTCAACTCAGTTCAAGTCGTCAATAGGTGGCTTCAAGTGGCTTCCAGGTGGCTTAAGTGAAATAAAATAAGGTTGACGCAAAATTATTTTATTTTTTAACTTTAAGCCCGAAAATTAAAAACCACACCCGAGCAAATGAAACTCTGGAAGAGAAGTTTCTAAGAAAATACCGGTGCTGCGATTTCATTGGTGCCCTCATAATTCGATTCCGGGCACCGGTTCAAAAGTTAGAAAAAACCCGCTCGTCCGTTCACTGAACGTACCCGAGCCAAACTTCGAAAAATGATTCCGGGCACACTGGGCCTCGGAATCAGGTGCCTTCAGAAACTGCGCTCTTGTAAAATTCCAAAAAAATTAAGAAAAAAATTTCCTTGAAATTTACGGGTCTTTACATTACTCCCACCTCAGGACTTTACGTCCCCGTAAAGATACATCATAAACTAGGGAAACAAATGTGGGTACTGAGCACGCATCTGAGCCTCCCGCTCCTAAGTGCTCTCCTAGAGGTTCCCGTGCTGCCATCTGATTCGTACAAGCAGAATTGATCGCCCACGTAGGACCCACTTCTGTCGATCATCTATCTCCACTGGGACCTCCGCAAAATTCTCCCCATCATCCACGTCTAGCTCCCCATAGTCAATAATGTGCGTCGGGTCGTGCACGTATCTCCTCGGCTGGGATACGTGGAAGACGTCGTGCACCCGGTGCAACTGAGGTGGCAGAGCCAGGCGATAAGCCACCTCGCCAATCCTGTTGAGGACCTGGAATGGCCCGATGAAGCGTGGAGACAACTTGCGCCCCGACCATATCTCTGCAACCCACGTCGATGTGAGACACGCAAGAAGACGTGGTCGCCATCCTCGAACTCTAGTGGCCTCCGCCTCCTGTCAGTATATGACTTCTGCCGGCTCTGTGCTGTCCTCATCCGCTCCTGGATGACCTGGACCTTCACTGTCGTGGCCCAGACTATCTCTGGTCCCACAAGTGCTGACTCCCCAGGGTCTGTCCAGCACAAAGCAGATCTGCAAGGCCTGTCGTACAATGCCTCGTAGGGTGCCATCCCGATGGTGGAGTGGTAGCTGTTGTTGTACGCGAACTCCACCAAGGGTAGGTGGTCCCCCCAGCTGCGACCAAAGTCGAGGACACATGCACGGAGCATGTCCTCAAGGGTCTGAATGGTCCTCTCCATCTGACCATCCGTCTCTGGGTGAAAGGCGGTGCTCAGACATAGCCGCATTCCGAACGCCTCCTGCAACACCTTCCAAAGCCGGGAAGTAAAGCGAGCATCCCGATCGGAGATGATAGTCGATGGAACACCGTGAAGCCGTACAATCTACTGAACTTAGAGACGTCCCATGCTCTCTACTGAGACCTGCTATCGGATGGGTAAAAAGTGTGCCGACATGGTGAGTCGGTCAACAATCACCCAAATGAAAACGTGACCTCTAGAAGTGCGTGAAAGTCCAGTCACGAAGTCCATAAATATCCTATCCCACTTCCACTCCGGGACCTCCAAGGGCTGTACCAATCCTGCTGGTACCTGATGCTCTGCCTTCACCTGCTGGCAGGTGAGGCACCGTGAAACGAACTCTGCCACAACCTTCTTCATGCCCGGCCACCAGTGCTGTCGTCTGAGATCCTGGTACATCTTCACCACTCCAGGATGTACCGCCAAAGTAGAAGTGTGAAACTCTATCAGCACCTCCTCTCGTAAAGCGACTAGTACCAAGGTACGTCCTCTGAAAAGGACGTCGTGCTCGGCTCCAAGGGAGAAACCATCAGGTGCCTGTCCTGAGGATATCTGTGCACGCCGTGTCTCACAGTCAGCGTCCCCACGCTGTGCCTCGCTGACCCGCTGTAGAAGTGGAGGAGAGACTGTGAGAGACTGAAGGAAGGTTGCTCCGTCTCTATCCATGAAGGATATCTGCAAGGCGGCTAGCTGCTCTGTCTCCTCCTCAAGTAGCTGCATGCCCGTCCTCCTGCTGAGGGCATCGGCTACCACGTTCCCCTTCCCAGGAGTATAGACTATCTCAAAGTCATATTCCTAGAGGAACTCGAGCCATAGCCACTGTCTCAGGTTCAGGTCCTTCTGAGAGAAGATGTACCTGAGACTCTGGTGGTCAGAAAAGACTTTGAAGCGCTCGCCAATCAGATAGTGCCACCATGTCTTCAGGATGAAGACCACTGCTGCCAACTCCAAGTCATGGGTAGCGTAGTTCTGCTCATGCGACCTCAAATGACGTGATCCGTAGGCAATCACGGCCCGCACCTGCATTAGGACACACCCGAGTCTGGTCCCTGATGCATCGCAGTAGACTACATATCCAACTCCCTCCTCATGCAACCTCAAGATAGGTGCGCTGGTCAACCTCTGCCTCAGCTCCTGGAATCTCTGCTGACATCTGTCTGACCACACGAAGGGTTTCCCCTTCTTCGTCAACGCTAAGAGTCGGGCCGCAACTCTGGAGAAGTCCGGCACAAATCTCCGATAGTATCCGGCTAGGCCCAAGAAACTCCGCACCTCTGTCACGCTCTTGGGTGGCTCCCAAGCTAGCACTGCCTCGATTTTCGCGGGATCCACTACAACTCTTGCCTCAGAAATGACGTGCCCCAATAAGTGGACCTCACGTGACCAGAAATGACACTTCGAGAGATTTCCATAAAGCTGGTGCTCTCGGAGTGTGTCTAGTACAACACGCAAGTGGTAGCCGTGCTCCTCCTCCATGGTCGAGTACACCATGATGTCGTCGATGAAGACTACGACAAATCGATCGAGGTATGGCTGGAAGATCCTGTTCATGAGGCTCATGAACTCTGCTGGAGCGTTTGTCACGCCGAAAGGCATAACCACAAACTCATAGTGGCCATACCGACACCTGAGGGCCGTCTTCTGCACATCCTCGTCTCGAACTCTGAGCTGATGATAGCCTGACCTGAGGTCAATCTTCGAGAACCACCGTGCTCCCTTGAGCTGATCGAAGTGGTCATCAATACTGGGTAGCGAATACTTCTTCCTCACTGTAACCTGGTTCAGGCGATGATAATTGACACACAGTCGCAAGCTCCTGTCCACCTTCTTGGCGAACAATATCGGGGAAGCCCAGGGTGAAACACTGGGTCGGATGAACCCCTTGCCCTGCAAGTCCTCCAACTGTACCCGTAGCTCTCGAAGCTCAGCAGGGTCCATCCGATATGCTGGAGTGGATATCGGGGCTGTCCCAGGGTACATGTCAATATAAAAGTCTACCTCTCTGCAAAGAGGTAGTCTTGGAACGTCGTCGGGAAAGACGTCTGTGTACTAATCCACCACTGCAGGAAAACTGGGACTCCGCACGTCAACTTCTCCCAGGATGAGGCTAGACAACTGATGAGGGATGGGCTAACCTCGCCTCTGCATGAGTCCATCCTGTGCTGCTAAGGCTCCCTTCTCACCGGTGAAGGTGAACCTGCTCCCGTCGGTGGGCACACATCGCACCTTGCGCCTAATGCAGTCAATCTGAGCATGGAAAGTAGATAACCAATCCATGCCCAAGATGACGTCGTAAGGCCTCGACGCCGCTACAAGAAGATCCCAGCTGAAGCTCTCGCCTCTTAGAGTAAGCTCACGCTATCGGCACCAGTGCGTAATCGTCGAGTCTTCTCCCGTAGGAGTCTCTATCCGTAAGGATCGAGCCAACGGCTCTGTCAGAATCTCCGAGCTCCGAACAAGGGCAGTGGCTATGAAAGAGTGACTCGCTCCTGTGTCTATCAGAACTGCAGCAAGGGTGGAATAGACACAGATCATACCTCGAATCATCTCTGGCGCGCCGTGGTCGTAGGCCTTCACTGCCTGGAGCTGAGCCTGTCTCTGCCCGCCAGCTCCCTATGGTCGGGGCGGGCCTCATAGTGGTGGTGGTGGCAGAGCCTCAAAGCATCGCCCACCACCTGCTGCTCGGCCATCACATCTTCCTCATCTGCCTCCTCCCTGCGGACCGCCACAGTCGACCCTCTGCCTCTGCCTGGGTGGTCCCTCCACCGTCTGCTGCCCCTCGGTATGATGGGTTGGGCAGTCACGAACCACGTGGCCCTACCCGCCGCACTCGTAGCACTACCTCCCTCTCGGAAGACTGGATCCGCGTTGTGTGCCCCGCACTACTGAGCCACTATCCCGAGGTCATCTTCCGGAAGGCCTGGTATCCCTGGAACCCTGAGTCATCCGTCATCTACCTGCTGCCGAAGACTCCGCTATCTGCCGCCCTGCAGTAGGTATCGCTGTGGACTCAGCCAGGAAGCTCTCAATCAGGAGGGCCCGCTCTAGCACTCCTGCCTGGGTCGGGATGCTGAGGGAGATAAGCGATGCCCTGATCTCGTGTCTCAATCCCTGCTCGAAGGTCCGGGCCCGGAAGAAGGGGTCTTGTACCATGTCGGTCGAGTAGCGAGATAGGTCGGTGATCCTCGTCGCGTACTGGGTGACCGTCAAGCTGCCCTGCCGCAGCTGAAGAAGCTCCTGGATGCGCACCGCACAGAGGGTGGCCGGGACGAACTCTGAGCGGAAGAGGCTCTCGAAGTCCGTCTAGATGAGGGATGCCGCATCGTGTACCTGGAGCATCAGGCTCCACCATCTCCCTACTGCTGCGTGCAGTAGGCTCGCCGCGATGGTCACCATGAGGTCTGCTGGTGTCCTCACTAGCCTGAAAACTCGGACGACCGCCTCCAGCCAGTCCTCGGTAGCCTGGGGGTCCGACTCCCCACGGAACCTGGGTGGTCGCTGGCACTGGAAATCGTGCAGAGCTCCGAGGCGTCGTGCGTCGTCAGCTGCCAGTGCTGGAAGCATCGGGGGCTCGGCGGGTAAAGGTACCGCCGGTGCCTCTGCTCTCAACGGGCCCTGTACCGAGGTCTCGTCGCTCGGCGGGCTGTCGTCGTGCTCTACTCTAGGAACCCTAGCTGGCTGTTGTCGTCGTGCCATCCTAAAAAGGAAACATGTATGCCACGGTCAGAACAGTATACCTGGTGAGCTGACACAAGTAATCACAGAGAAAACTTGAAACACACATGCAATCAATGTTTTCGTGCATTAAGTCGGAAATCAGAAGTCGAGGTCCTGGTGTATGGATACGTCGGCCGCCGCACCAACACTGGACTCCCTGGACTGATAACCACACCCAATACTCTAAACACTTTTTCTTCACATAGAAGAAAGATCAGAGTGTACGGTAGAACCGACCGCCTCTGATACCATTTTGTCACGACCCGTCCCCAGGGCCCGTGCCGTGACTACCCCAAGCCCGCCTTCCATAGGCCAGTGGCTGGCGACTAGTACCGAGCCGTAAATCCCAACAAAACAGAATTCATTGCCTTTAAAAAGTAAACAAGCACCACATAGTAAGCAAGAGGAAATGTAAACTCCAAGTAAAAAATGTACAAGCTGTGCTGAAAGTAAAAGGTGCCGGAAATACAAGCCCAACAGTAATGTACAACTGAAAGGAAAAACAGCAACTGAAAGGGAAAACTGCAGCATCGACCCATCCTCTGGAAATCCCACCTGAAGGGTGGGTACAGATAGCCTCCACTGCTCCTCGGTTCCACCTGACCGCTCCGAGTATGTCCCGCCCATTGGTCCACCTCTAGGTACTGTCCTGCTCTGCACGCCTCCACCACGATCAGCGATGTCCGTCGTCTGCAACCAACACAATGTAGTGTGGGCAAAGCCCTTGCAGGGGTGAGTATAAGCTACTCAGTAGGGACCCCGAGACCCCCGAAGGTCTCCCAAAATCCACAAAGGATAATCAACAAAGGAAAGATACAATCACGAAGTAACATCTGACACGGATTAGGTATATGCCCATACATATACCTAAGTCTTCAATTCCCGTTCGGCACTAACGTCTGAGCCCAAGCACAACCCAGTCCACACAGGAAAGAAAACGTATACCCACACAGGATAGAACAACACAATCCAAAAAGGAGAATAAACAGTAAATCCACACAGGATAGCTCAACACAATCCACAAAGGAGAGAAAACAGTAAATCCACACAGGATAGCTCAACACAATTCACAAAGGAGAGAAACACAAGATTCTGCTCACACATGTATATTTTTTCGGATGACGATAAAGATGATCACTGAACCATCTAAGTCGTCAGACCCACAAAGGATCGATTGTTACTAACCTCGTAGTGACCCACACAGGATCAGACACACACAGGATCGGGCCCACACAAGACCGGGCCCACGCAGGACCTGTAGGCGTTGGCTCACACAGAACCGCTGAGCGCTGACCCACACAGGATCGGACCCACACAGGATCGGGCCCACACAGGACCGGGCCCACACAGGACCTATAGCACAGATCCACGCAGGATCGCTGAGTGCAGTAGTCGTCGCAGTCCACTGAGGATCTCTACACAGTGGTCGCCGCAGTCCACTGAGGATCTCTGCACGGTCGTCGTCGGAGTCCACTGAGGATCTCTGCACAGTCGTCGCCGCAGTCCACTGAGGATCTCTGCACGATCGTCGCTGTCGAAGAATCCGTTGCAGCCAACACTAGGGTTCCGCCCACAACAAGCTCGTTCGGGAGTGTCCGCTCCACGAGCCGAGAGGCTGATACATCAACTGACACAAAGTCTGAAGTTGATGTATCCAAAAGTTCCATATCGTCAACAGGAACTCAACGTCGCAGACGGCGCGTCAATCGGACGCCTGGTCTGAGAGTTATTGGCATTTTCGTCCCAGGGGCCCGGTTGGGTTTTAAGGCAAAACCAACCCGACTGCACTCCACCTACGTCCAAACCTCGGGCGGAGTATGCCAAAAGATCTGTCTCACTTAGAGAAATTCAACAAAGCTGACGGCACGTCAATCAGACGTCCGTGGCTCAAGATATGAGCGTTTCGGCTCCGAAGTCCCGGTTGGTTTCGTGTACGAACCAACCAGGCCGAACACAAAGTATTCCGGAACCTTGAGTGCGATATACCGAAATGACCGTCTCGATCCAAGGATCGTGTTTCCGCTGACGGCGAGTCTTTTGGAGGCCCGTAGCCTAAGATACGACCATTTGAACGAAAAACGTCCGAAGACGGGGGGGTACGGGCCCGGGCCGACCCAGCCCGACCCCCCCGGGAGTCGGCCGCACCGGGTCGACCATAACTGGGTCAACCCGACCCGGTCCGACCTGGTCCGGTCTGGCCAGGGTGCGGCCCGGTCGGTCGGACCGTCCTGGTCCGGTTCGGCCGAGCGACTGAATTGCCTGGCGCCGCGGGGCGCTGCTCCCGCGGCCTGGTGGTGCCACGGCCCCCCGCGTGGGGCCGCGTTGACTCGAGGAGCGGCTTCAGCCACGTCTGAGGGCACCGGACCCGTGCGGCCGCGGGTCCACAGGTGCCACTGCTCCCGGCTTCCGGCGCCGCCGTGCCGGCGACCGGCGCCGCCGGCGAGTTCCGCAGGCCACCGGGATCGTTCCGGTGGTCCGATTATCTTCCCGTCTGCGGCATTGTTCCTCCCGTGACTCGTTCTTCACTGCGGGATCGTCAAACATCCGTTGCGGCATGTTCCATCGTCGCCCGTCAAATCCGCACAAAACGAAGAACGGCGGAGGGTCGTCAGGCCATGTTCGTTTGGCCCGCACCCTCCGCGTTAGAGATAAACAAACGGGAGAATTTTGTTCAACACATGAACCAACAATTTTAATAAAATAAAATTGTTCGTTTCAAACCGGTTCATTAAATTTTTAAAGAAACACTTACGGGAATAAAAAAAGGGGTAAATCCCAAAATAAATCCCTACCTCGTTGGTCATCGCGCGCGGGCGTTCTTCGCGAAAAAGCTCCTCGCGGAAGAGGGGGATCTCCGCGTCGTCGCGGGGAGGCGTCGCGTCATCGCGGAATCCGGCGTTGAGTTGGTGAGCTCAACGGACCAAGAACAGCAGATTTAAATTATAAATAATTAAATCTGTGTTTCGTTTAAAACCAAAAATAACCTTTAGCGGAAACCCGAAATCACACACCTCAAACGGTTGGTGATCGGAGAACGGAGCGGGGAAGAACGTCTCGGACGGAAGCATCGTCGATTTCCAGGTTCGGCGTTCTTTGCGTTCTTCGTGTTCGTCGCGTTCTTCTCAAGGGAGAAGAAGATACAAGGGTCCACTCAAATCTTCTCAACGCGCAAATAACCAGAGGTCGAGCGTTGGACTTATATTATTATTACGCCAACGAATTTGAAAACTGGTTAAGAAACGACTAATCATTTCGTTGAATTAATTCAACGAATGAAACAACCCATTTAATTCACGAAATAAACCGCCCAATTAAATGGTCTGTTAAGATTTTACGAAACGCGTCAGTTGACTTTCATAAAGACGGGTTTTCGCGGGTGCGTTTCTTAGCGGAACGAAACGGCGGGGCTCGTGCGGGCCCTACCTCACAAATATCCTACCAAGGGGGTAGGATATTTCTGGATAGCATCCTATCCAGTTCAAATCAGTTCAAGCCGTCGATAAGTGGCTTCAAGTGGCTTCCAAGTGGCTTAAGTGAAATAAATTAAGGTTGTCGCAAAATTATTTTATTTCTTAACTTTAAGCCCGAAAATTAAAAACCACACCCGAGCAAACGCAACTCCGTAAGAGACGTTTCTAAGCGAATACCGGCACTGCGATTTCATCGGTGCCCTCAGAATTCGATTCCGGGTACCGGTTCAAAAGTTAGAAAAACCCGCTCGTCCGTTCACTGAACGTACCCAAGCCAAACATCGAAAAATGATTCCGGGCACTCCGGGCCTCGGAATCAGGTGCCGTCAGAAACTGCGCTCTAGAAAATTTCCAAAGAAAATTAAGAAAAAAATTTCCTTGAAATTTACGGGTCTTTACACAACTAGAAAAAATTTATAGCATATTTTAAAACATGTAAACACATCTATATATAATTATTTTTATATATAAATGCATTCATATACATACGATAATATTTGAAATATAAATACATGTATAAACATATAATAATGATTACAATAATATTAATTTAACATGAGAGATTTTTGGGGAAAATATACAATTGGAGATTCCAAGATGAAATCCATAGTTGGATATTTGTATTAATAATGTCCTATGTAATATGAGAGAAAAATAAAATTCAAAATTAAATATCATATATGGATTTAGAAATATTTATATCAATGTAAAGATCACATTTGTGGTCATATATTGATATTATGATTCCATTTTAAAATAATATATTAGATCGAAGATTATCAGTGAAAAAAAGAATGGATGAGAGAGAATAAAAATTGATTTAAGCGTTGTATGTGAGGGTATATGGTTTTTTAGAATTCTAAACATTTTAGAGAAGAATAGAATAGAGGAGATATTACATAGAGAATGTATATTCTACTATGTGGATATTCTTCATGAGCCATCATCCTAAGAATAATGTTTTTCACATTTTTAGGTGGGAAATGGAGATGATGATTTTCCCCTTCTCCCAATGTGGATTTTCAAGCTGATGTACAAAAAACCTTGATCAACAAAAACCATATTTTATTGGTACATGGTAATAATATTCCAATCATTTGGGGATTGGGATGATATGGGATGGATCTAGTAGGATGCGCCAATGCATACTTTGATCCAGTGAGCTCTTTGTAAGATCAGTTCATATCCTCACATGCACTCTAATATTTTTAATAAATGTATAGACAATACTAGATTCCTCATATAGTGTTTTTAAGAAAAACTCACACCACCACAGATTGAAACAAAATCAACATCATAATTTCCTAGAGCTAAATAGAATGATTTGATAAAATCATCACCTTAATTTGTGCTACTTAAAAGCATCGATAAATTTTAGTTTCCTATGTGCTAAAAAGGTATGATTCAGGTGTACCTTTGTCACACTATTCTTAGTAAAAACAAAAAATAAAAGATAATAATATTTATATTCATTATATTAAAAAAACTCTTTTATATATATATATATTAATTAAAATACACATGATTATAATCATTTAAGTATGATAAATTAATATATATTTTTAATTATTCAAAAATTCATATATATAATTTTATAAAAAGAGTATTTGTAAAATTAATAAAAAATATATATACATTTAATTAAATAATTATGAAATTATAATAATTTTTTAAATTATAAATATATTTATTATATTTATAATTATATATTTACAATTATATATGAATACATATCAAATTTATTTTTTATTTCATTGATGGAGTGCCATAGAGTTGTGGATGTAGCGAGGCTACTCTTGGGTGATCAGCCAAGAAACCCAAACACAAATCCTAGTCCTTCACTGATTTTGTTTTGAGAAAATTCATCATGCCTACTAAATCTAGAATGTGTGTTGTCACAAATACTAAGACACACATAAGTCCAAATAAATTTTGTCACATAGGTCATCCTAATATTTCATTCTCAAAAAAGGTTGTAAACCTTCTGTAATCATACATAGACATTGTGCTCATTCGTGAAATCATAAAATGTAGACCATCACTAAAATTTTTATTGAAATGTCTTAAGGTTGTATGTTTTACGGGCTTCTTTATTGTGTTAATGAATTCCTATAATTTTATTTTTCATCTCTCTTCTAAAAAAATTTCAATAGATGTTGGCAAATATGATGATTAGATTTCATTGGGTCTTTTATGAAATCACTCATATGGACAACCAATTTTTTATCCTTACACTGAATCCCCAATTGTTACGATTTGAGTTACTTTACCTGGATTACACATTGACTTTTTTTAATAATATTACCTATTTCCAATTTCATGCTTTATTTCCAATACATAAAAATAATAATTTGTAATGAGGAATATTTCAAGATCCACATTTTCTAGGATTTGTGATAAGATTGACATTTTTCAAATTCCCTCTAGCCAGATATAGATTAAAAATCAAAATAATGGTTTCTTTCAGTTATTTTTTTATCAATATCTTCTTGATTATCGCAGTGTATTCCATAAAATTGTACATTGCATGAATTCTTGTATCAATAAGGTAGAATATTCTCTAGCTTGTAAACTAACATGGTTTGAAAAGGGAAATTGAAAGATGGACCAAGAAGAATGCAATGGTTGTCATAAAGTTACTGCTTTCTCTTTTTTGTTTCAAGATACTCATGGAAGAAAAAATAAATTAAATAAGAAGCCTTATGAGGTTGAATCTCATTATGTGGAAAATGAAAATATTGGAAAATCCAAGAGACATTCTTCTGAGGACAATAACCTTTCAGTTTTTGTTATTGTTGCTCAAATCACAATACAATCCACCACAGATAGCCCAAACCCGGTGGGGGTTCTGGTAGACCCTATTGAACCTCATGATTCCTTTCAAGAAGATGATAATAGTTCCCACTATGATTCAAGTGATTATTTACACGATTCTTGTGATATATCTTTTATGATCAAGGATCCTTACTTGAAATAATGCAATAAGAAATGTAAAACCTAAATATTATTTCAGACGGATTCCTCATTCCAAACCCCAATTAGACATGTAATTCCGTGATTATTCTAATCTCAAGAGAAATATCATTTCTATATTTATAGAGTCTTCTAAGAAGGTGAATAATACTATTCCTCTGTAGATTGGCATTTATGAAAATTCAAGTACATCCTCTACTAAAAATAAATCAAGAAACATTAATACTAATGAACACATTGATCCATATCTAAGGGATGATTATCAGTTTAATAATTATGCGATTGTGGAACATGAATCATGGATGTATGAGAATGATTTAATAGTATTACAATGATACAAGAATGGGGAATTTTTTGTGGAGATACACCTTCAAATCCGAATGAGAATGTTCATCAAATTTTTAGAGTAATTTAAACAAAATCCAAATAAAAATTTCATATACATTCCATGGAAATGAATCTTTTAATTTCCCCATGTTAGGGTAATACATTCTTGGTTTTAAATAATAATAAAATGATTCAAGGTTTGGATGTTTGGATTTGTATGAATTTACAATGATGTATTCATCCACATTTTTCTATGTTTTTTGAGATATATTTATTCATGAATAAGGTTTATATTCAAATCTTGGACCTATTAGTATGGTGGTTTGATATAAAAAATATTTTCTTATGAAGGTTTTAGAATTTCCATCAACAAATACTGATGTGTGGACAATCTTGAGATATTTAGATGGTGTGTATGGGACTGGTATGTGATGTCCAACTTTTTTCTGATGTTTTACCTCTTGAAAAAGTCATTTTGTGGATATTTTGATTTTCATGGACCTACATGAGTTTCTCTATGGTGGGTTTTTTAGTTACAAGGGAGATGCTCTAGAATAATATATAATATGTTGAGGATGGATTTGTTTTGTTTGTGATCTCTCTGGGTCTTAGTTTAGATTGTAAATCTAGTTTCTTTGAATCAGATAATTTATAGAATTCTACAGGTACATGAATGATGTTTTTGATGAAGTAATACAATTTTGATTATAAAGGTTTGGGAAAAACTATTTCTTCATCATGTATTACAAAATAGATATTTTTCATAAATTTCTTAATGTTTTCGTGTTTCCACAATTCTAATTTAATTATTTACATTATTTTTATATTATTATTATTGTTATTGGTGATGAGTAGAAATTACTATCTTCAAATCTTGTAACTAATCCTTAAATTCATTCTTTAGTTCTTCACATTGTTACTTTTGGAATATTTTTGGCTTCTTGATGTCTAATTGTTTTCTTTTCATTCTTATGATGATTATTGGACTTGAAAGATGGTAGTAGTTATAATTAGATCGAAATTTAACAATGTAATCAATGGGGGGAAATTTATTCTATATATCGATTAAGAAATCTTTTCATTAATGTAATCCAGTGTCTTTTTCCTTATTTATTGAACTGTACTTGTTCAGTTTCATGTGATGTTGTGATATACCTTATGCGTTTATGTTTATGCTCCCTATAAAACTGGAGAAAACTATAAAATTGAACGTCACCGTGATGGAACAACGAATAGATTTTCTAATATTAGTACTGATGAAATATTTTTTATTGGTCACCAATAGGATAGTGATTTATTTTCATGAGAAATTTTTTTTCATATGGATTGGTTGTCCTAATTGGATGTGGTGATTTATGGATAGATGGTAGGTAGTTTTTAGACTGGTATGATTCTATGTGAACATTCATATGTATCATTAAATTACATCATCATGTATTTACCTCAAATCCTTGATGGTTTAATCTCATCACACCTCCTTCATGTATTTTAACCATGAATTTGTTAAATAAATATATCACGTACATGAGTTGGGTAACCAATTGTTATCTAAGAATGCTCCAAAAAATATTTAATTATAAGTATAACTATAATTATATATATATATATATATAAACGAATTAGGTCAATAAAAAACAAAATAAATATATATAATAAAAATTTGGGGTTGAAACATGTAGCACCCTGATATTTTATGAGAAGTATATTTTTTTAATATATTATGTCATATGAAAAGGAATCTTTCATTTCACACAACACTATCTTGGCTTGCGTTACACGCAATCGAGACCTTGCTCGATAGCGTGTGTAGTACACAATAACAAGTTTCACTAAAAACGATATATTATTTTAAAATTATGAAATAGCCATTATGAATAGTATTAACTGAATTTTAAATTTTATAACATTATAAATTATCATACACATTTTCTAGAATGAGGTATGAATACAAAATTAGTTTTTCGGATAAAAGAAGTATTTTTCATAAAATGCAGTTTTACCGCCTTTTGACGGTGCACACATTTTAAATCTAGTATTTGACATGTTTATAAGTTCAATTTGACAAAAAAATTCTTCTTTGGAATCAGGATATAAAAATTTACTTTGGATAAATTTTTCATATTATTCTGGTAACATTCATATTTTGATATATAGTAAAAACAGGCTATATTTAAATTAAAAACAACTTTTTTCATCTCAATAATTTATATTGCTAGATTATAATTATAATTGGTTTTAATCTGTAATTAGAATATATTTTTACAATTTAATCCAATGTTGGTCATTGGAATTAACTTCACTTTGAAATTGGACATAAACAAGTGATGATCTTTTGATAGTTATTGTTTCTCAAAAACACATTGTTTTTTTGATAATGGGAATTACTTTAAAAATTAATAAATTCCACTTCTATGTTCTGAATTTGGAAAAATAGACATCATTTTTTAATTCATAATATCAAATATAGCTTCATCTGAATTTTTGGTATTTTTCTGAAAAACTTCAAATTTTGATGAATAGTGAAAACACTATGTTTTTGGTTAAAACCGACTTTTTATTTAAATAAACATTTATTTTATTTAAATTTATTTTAGGTCAAAATGGTAACATAATATTTATATAAGTTCAATTAAATTAATTGGATTCATTTTATAATAATTTTAAATTTATAAGATTTTTATTGAACATTTCATCATCTTTTACACACCTCCTAGGAGCTTTTGCAATTGCTCATAAAACAGAATTTTACTGCTTCTATGAGTTGAATTTATAAAATCCAAGAGACACGGTTAATATCAAGGAGTAAAATGTGGTTCAATTAGATAAAAATAATATTTGTTGAAAAGTAACTTTTTACTTTTATTTACCACGGTTAAAAGTAAATAAGATAATTCAAGGTTAAAAAAATATAATAATTCAATATTACCTTAACACTTGTTCAAAACATATTGGATGAGTAATGGACGACCATGGGAATACATGGGTTGATTTTGGGACCCCAATGGAGCAATTTATGAAAGATAATGACACATTAGATTAATTAATTTAATGTAAAGACAAAATTGGAACTAACAAAAAATCCTTTAGTAATTTATTATTATAAGGGGATATATAAATTATATTTATGACTATAAATATTCATTGGAAAGATAAAAATATTTCATACATGTTGGTATTTGTTTTATAATTTTTAGACATCATATAAATTAAATCATTTATGACACAATAATGATACAGTATTTACCTCATTAATAAATGATTTAAATAAATAAGATTATAATAATTAAAATATTTTTCCAAACATGTCCAATTCTGATTGGATAATTTTATTTCGACCATGCGTCATCTTATCTTCACCTTTAAGGATTTTTGGACCTTTTGAAACCGAATATATGTTTATAGTAAAAAAAAAATTTCACACTTTCAAAAGGTTCCCCTCTCTTCCCTTATAAAAGGGCACCTCCTCCCCCTCCTCCTCACACCACATTGAGGCCTCACGTTCTGCCAAACAATGCCCATTTCACTTACCCAGTTCCTTAGAAACCTACTAGAGGTACTGGTCTTCTAAAAAGTCCAACTCTAGTCCCCTAAGAGAAGGTTTAAAGGAGGCACTTCGAAGAAGAGGTAATACCTTATACTTTTTTTATTGAGGTTCCATTCTTCTTCTACTACCTCTTCTTTAGTTGTTTCATTATGAGGAAATAAAATTAGTATCCCTCATATAATGGAATGTTATTATAAATATGAAACAACCCTATTTCACCCTTTATCCATCCTATGGTAAACAAAATCATCACGCGTGCATACGTACGGAATATTATCTCCACATCGTGGTGTAATATGTTTTCCACCACCACCATAATTTGCTGGGTATAATGATATAAATAAATGACTATATATGATTATTGTAAAGTGGTATTGATTCTGAAAAATTATACATACACTTCAATACAATTCCATGATCATGAGAACAATATCATCACTCGTGCGTACATACGTCATACCGTCTCCACGAAGTGATGTTACTCGTTCTATATGATCTTCATTGAATAATGATTTTCTAAATGAAATGAATGAGTGAATATGATATATATTACACTAATACCATTCTGTAAATGATGTATCTATATCTTATAAATAGGAATAAGAATTTATTCAACAAAACATGCATAAGAACATAAAGCAATAAACACCCGAATAACAAGTAGAAATAAAATATCACTACTAAGAAGATAAAAATATAACCATATATGATATCATAAAAATAATTATGATTATGTAATAAGTCAATTAACATTATTTAAACCATATTATATGAGGTTTGGATTAATACGATGCATATCGGACCAAAGGTAAGGGAATATCTAACTATCTCATTTTAATTTGAGATTGTTTATAATTTGTTATTTATAGGGGTGTATTTATCATCCACATCGATGTTTCCTCATTATGTAAAATTATTTCCATCCTCATAAAATTATTTAAATCCAATTTTACCCTTTTGTGAGTTTTTAGTAAATGATATGAAAGGAATCCTTTGTCGTTTTACGTACGAGGTACTTTTAGACTTTTCCGGTCAAAGTTCGAGAAGAATGTTTTTTTAACTTATGACATGATTGAATTTTTAGAACATTATTTCCAAGAATATTACTTTACAAGATTACAAGATTATTTTTAATCAACTTCTTTTAGATTAAAATTTTATGACATGTTAAGAAAGGAAAAATATCTTTTAAGTAGAAAAGATATTTTTCTCCAGAATGGAGTTCAAGTGTTTTATAAAAATTATTTTCCATCTATGATAAAATAGGGTTCTGTTTCTATCCATATTTTTACAATTATGTGATTTTTTATGATGGAATTAATTTAATGATGTCCTTTTAGCTTGTATGGGTTATTTTATGATGGCATGATGTTTAATAATCCCATTTTTTTTACATGGGTTATGCTATGATGTATGATTTATGATTTTGTGGAACACATAAGAATGGTTTCAATATGAGATGGGTGGGACCTATATCTCCCTCCAATGCATTGGGTAAAGATTTATATCTCATGTGATAGACATGGCTGGAACGACATGTTAAACTGGTTCAGTGATACAGGACTGGAACGAGTAGTGAACTCGGTTCAGTAATGGACTTTTCCCTCTATGATGGTCTTGGAAATGAGTGCTGACTAATATGAAATGTTTTTCTATGATTATGTGTGTATGCCACAAAGATTCATGTTTTAAGTTATGATTATTTGGGATTACATTTCATTACTATGATTTATCCCATTACATGATATTTTTACCTCTTTTGCAGGTTAATATTTTAAAAATGTTATGTTCTTATGAATATGATATGACTGATATTTCTTTTGTTTACCCATACTAAGCATTTGAGTTCACCCTTTTGTAGGTTTTCTTTTCCCCAGGTTAGGAATAAGGATATTAAGTAGAATATTCCAAAAAGGGACTCTAGATATGATGAAATAAATGGGAGACAATGTAGATGATTTATTAACCAGTTGTTTATGTTACCTAGTTTCTAAAGACATTATACCTATACGGTCCTTTCATGGTTTTTTTATATGTTGTAATAAGTATGCATCAATTTTTGATGTAATAACCATGTATGTAAAGTATGGTTCGTTATAGTTGGTATCAGAGGAATGGTATAGTCAACCTTTGTAAACTAGGATGTGAAAGACTTAGTAATAACCCTAAGGATACGTCTAAGAATAGAACACAATCATTGCGTTTTAAAAATGGCCATGAAAAACCTAGGATAAGACCTTAAGTTTGAGATTTTATTCTTGATTATGTGGTTTTCCTATTATGATTAGTGTTTCTCACACTATGCTTCTTGGTATTATTCAATGGATGGAACCCGAAGGAACCGTTTTAATGATGAATGCGATGGGAAATGCAATGATTGTCCCCATGAACAACCAAATCTTATGGGAGATGGAATGAAAAATCTTGTTGCCATGATCACACAACTTTCTGAAGCTATGAACCCTGAAGGACTTCTATACGAGAAAAGGAAGGAGCAATATTCTGTTGAATCCTTCATGAGGCAGCGCCCACCTTCATTCAGTGGGTCTTATGATCCATTAGTAGCTAAACAATGGATTAGTACCACTGAAAATATATTTTCAGTTATATAATGTTCTGAACATGAAAAAGTCATCTTAGCAGTGTATCGTTTGGAAGGTGATGTTGATCAATGGTGTAATCTTATCAAGAATACGAGGCAAAGAGATGAAATTGAGTCCATGGAATGGGACGTGTTCACGAACATATTTTTCAATAAGTACTTCCCTCATATTCTCCGAACAAAGATTGGGAAGGAGTTTCTTGAACTGAAGCAAAATGATGATGAATCATTTGGTACCTACGAAGATAATTTTACAAGACTTTTAAGGTACGCTTCTAGAATCATTATACAACTTGAGAGTAAAATCGATCGATTCTTTAGTGGCTTAAAACCAAGTATTCAATGGACGTTAGCCATAAGGGACTTCAATAGCTATGAGGAAATTGTTCGATGTGCTCTCATGGTCTAGATGGAGATTGGAGTAACCCATCAGTCATATGGGTTTGATAAGAAGAGGAAAATGGAATTCAAAGGGAAATCTAAAGACCACACTGAAAAGAAGTTTAGTTTTCCTTTATGCTCTAATTGTGGAAAAAAACATGGAGGGTATTGTCTTAAAGGGACATGAAAATGATTTAAGTGTGAAAAATAAGGTCATCGGGTAGTTGAATGTCGAAAAAATGGGAAGAAGATGTCAAATGATGTGAACAAATAAAGGGATACAAAGAATTCACCTCCTACACTTCAATGTTTCATGTTCAAAGAGATGGGGCATTATGAAAATAAATGCCCAAATCCAAGGGTTGTTGATGACGATGAATGTCAACAAACTCTTAAGGACAAAGACAAAGGAAAGTCACATGCAATTACAATCGGTGATGTGGATTACGATAACGAATTGGTGAAAGGTAAACTTACCATCCACTCTAAAGTATCAAATGTTTTATTTGATTCTCGATCCACCTAGTCTTTTATTTCTGAAGAAATTTATAAGGGTATCACCATATTACATCAACAATTAGATGTTGAGTTAGCTCTAACAACTCCTAATGGGACAACGGTCGCGCCAAAAGTTTATAGTTCTTCTTCGATTGAAGTTTGTGGGAACGTGCATCCATCAAATCTTGTGATCCTTCCTATGTTGTAATTTGATGTGATTTTTGGTATGGATTGTCTTTCTTTACACGGAGCTCATATCAATTTCCAAAGAAGGGAAATCACATTTAATATTCCAAATCAATCTATGATCGTCTATCGATGCAAGGATGAATATAACCTTACAGAGGAAATTTCTTCCATATTATTGTTCTTGATTCCAATAAATGAAGTTTATTTATCTCAAATGGTTGGAAAGAAACTGACAATTAACAATATTCCCATTGTACGGGAGTTTGATGATGTCTTTCCGGAGGAAGGGTCGGGTCTGCCACCAAATCGTGAAGTCGAGTTTTCAATAGAACTCATTCCAGGTGCGTTTTCTATTTCCAAGACACCATATAAAATGGCCCCAATTGAGTTGCATGAATTGAATAAGCAACTCTAAAAGAATATTGATAAAGGATTCATACACCCTAGTACGTCACCTTGGGGAGAACCTGTTTTGTTTTTTAATAAGAATGATGGATCAATGAGACTCTGCATTGATTATCAAGAACATAACAAGATCATGATCAAGAACAAATATCCTATCCCACGATTTGATGATTTATTTGACCAATTACGTGGAGCTCAATACTTTTCCAAGAATGATGTTCGTTTAGGGTATCAACAATTAAGGGTCAAAAGGGAGGATATACCAAAGACAACTTTCCATACAAGGTATGGAAACTATGAATTTATAGTGATGCCAATTGGTCTTACTAATGCCCCTATTATCTTCATGGATCTGATGGATAGAGTCTTTAGAGAGTATCTTGATCAGTGTGTGGTAGTCTTTATATACGATATTCTTGTCTATTCAAAGAGAAAGGAAGAACATGAAGATCACTTGAGAATTGCATTGAATACCCTGAGAAAGGAGAAGCTTTATGCCAAATTTACCAAGAGTGAATTTTGGATTCAAAAAGTTGCATTTTGGGTCACATAATCTCAAAAGAGGGGATATCTGTGGATCCAGAAAAAAAAGAGGTTATCGAAATATGGTTGAGAATAAGAACAATAACTGAGATTTGATGTTTTCTTGGTTTGGTTGGATATTATCGACGCTTTGTGAAATAATTTTCATGATTATCTAATCCACTCACAAGGTTGACTTGAAAAGGAGTTAAGTTCGTGTGGATGGAGGAATGTGAAGAGAATTTTAAGGAGTTGAAATAAAGGTTATCCAGTGCACCTTTTCTCACTCTGCCTTGTAGTGTAGAATGGTTTGTGATCAATAGTGACACATCCAAGAAGGGATTGGGGTGTGTTCTCATGAAAAACGATATGGTGATAGCTTATGCCTCATGACAGTTGAAAATTCATGATCAAAATTACCCAACTCATGATTTAGAGTTAGCTGCGGTAATATTTGCATTAATGATTTGTAGACATTATCTTTATGGTGAATGGTGTGATATTTATACTAATCAAAAAAATTTAAAGTATATTTTGACACAAAAGGTGCTGAATATGCGCTAAATAAAATTGTTGGAGCTGATTAAGGATTACGACTGCTCAATTCATCACCACCCTGGGAAAGAAAACAAGGTGGCAGACACATAAAGTCGACAAGACCATGATAGCTTATCCATGATGAAGATCACAAAAGATCCGATATTTATGGATTTTCAAAGGATGGATCTTGGAATTATAATTGAATGGGATAAATATTATCTTTATCAAATGAATGTTCAACCATCTATACATGGGAAGATTAATGAGGAACAAAAAGAAGATGTAGAGTTAGAGAAGAATGTGAGAAATGTTCCTAACTTCAATCATGATTGTGATGGGATAATAAGGTTCAGGGATCAGGTTTGTGTTCCTCCAATCCATGAATTAAAGGAGTTTCCAGATGAAGCTCATAGTTCATCATTCTATATTCTTCCTGGAAGCACAAATGTGTATAGGGACTTGAAAGAGTTCTTCTAGTGGGATGGCCTGAATGGAGATGTTGCTGAATATGTCTCTCGATGCTTGGTTTGTCAGCAAGGTAAAGCTGAGAGACAGAAGTATAAAGGGATGTTACAACCATTACCCATACCAAAATGGAAATGTGAAAACATCACTATGTACTTTTTCACTGTAATTCCTAAAACATTCAAAAGTAATAATGCTATATGGGTTATAGTTGATCGTCTTACGAAGTCTGCACACTTCATTGCTATTAGGGAAGATTTCTATCTGGATCAGCTTCCCAGGATATATGTAAAGGAAGTGGTAAGATTTCATGGAGTACCACTTTCCATTATATCTGACCGGGATCCGAGGTTTACCTTGAAGTTATGGTGAAGTCTTCAGCATACTCAAGATACAGAGTTGAGTTTCAGCACTTCTTATTATCCTCAAATAGACGTTCAGTATAATAGGATAATTAAAACTCTTGAAGACATGTTAAAAGCTTGCTTAATGGATTGCAAAGGTGGTTTGGATCAACACCAACCTTTAGTGGAATTTTCCTATAATAATATCTTTCACTCCAGTATTCAGATAGAACCTTATGAAGCTATCTATGGAAAGAAATGCAGAACTCCAACTTCTTAGGATGAAGTTGGGGAATGAAAGCTATTAGGACCTGATATTTTTGATGAGATGGCAGAAAATGTCCGATGGATTCAACAAAAAATAAGAGCAGCTCAGATTCGACAAAAAATTTATGCCGACAACCGAATAAAATACCTAGAGTTTGAAGTGGGTGATAAAGTGTTCTTATGAATATCTCCTTAGAGGTGAGTAATGAGATTTCGGAAGAAGGGAGACCTGAGGCCTAGGTATATCAGTCCTTTCGAAATACTAGATCGTGTAGGGAAGGTAGATTACAGATTGGAGCTTCCACCGAATCTCTCTCAAGTTCATGATGTGTTCCACATATCTCTCCTGAGAAAGTACATACCTGATCCTTCACATGTACTAATCTCAAAAGTTGTACTGCTAGAGCAAGATCTTTCTTATGAAGAATAGCCGATAGAGATTTTGGATTGTGGAGAAAAAGTTATATGGATCAAGACCAATCTCTTGGTGAAATTTTTATGGAGGAACCACCAATTAGAAGAAGCTACATGGGAGCTTGAGGATACGATGAGGGAGAGGTATCCTCATCTGCTTGTTACGAAGTGACGAATTTCGAGGTTGAAATTCATTTTAAGGGGGGTAGAATGTTACACCCTAATATTTTATGAGAAGTATATTTTTTATGTAATATTTCATATGCAATGTAATCTTTCATTGTACACAACACTAGCTTGGCTTGTGCTACACTCAATCGCGACCTTCCTCGATAGCGTGTGTAGTACGCAATATAGAGTTTCACTAAACAACGATATATTATTAAAATATTATGAACTAGCCGTTATAAATCGTATTAACTGATTTTTAAATTTTATAACATTATAAATCATCTTACACATTTTCTAGAATATGGAATGAAAAAAAAAATTTATTTTTCGGATAAAAGAAGTATTTTTCAAAAAATGCAGGTTTACCGCCTTTTTATTGCGCAAAAATTTTATATCATGTTTTTGACATGTTTATAAGTTCAATTTGAAAAAATAAAATTCTTATTTGGAATCAGGATATAAAAATTTACTTCGGATAAAATTTCCAAATTATTCAGGTAAATTTCATATTTTGATGAATAGTAAAAACACACAAATTTTTAATTAAAAACTACTTTTTTCATTACAATAATTTATATGGATAGATTATATTTTTAATTGTTTTAAAGTGTAATTAGAATATATTTTTACCATTTAATCCAATGTTGGTTATTGGAATTAATTTCACTTTAAAATTGGACATAAATAAGTGATGATCTTTTGATAGTTATTGTTTCATAAAAACACACTATTTATTTTGAGAATGGGAATTACATTTAAAATTAATTAATTCCACTTCGATGTTTTTAATTTTTAAAAGTAGACATCATTTTTTGATTCGGAATATCAAATATATCTTAGGCTGAATTTTTTGTATTTTTCTGAAAAACTTCAATTTTTGATGAATAGTGAAAACACTGATTTTTTTGTTAAAACCAACTATTTATTTAAATAATAATTTATTTGATTTAAATTTATTTTAGGTCAAAATTGGTACATAATACTTATATAAGTTCAATTAAATTCATTGGAGTCATTTTATAATAATTTTAAATTTATAAAAATTGTATTGAACTTTTCACCGTCTTTTACCAGCCTCCTAGGAGCTTTTGCAATTGTTCATAAATTTTTTTTTACCTCTTCTGTGAGTTGAATTTCGAAAATCCGAGAGACAGAGTTAATATCATTGAGTAAAATGTGGTTCAATTAGATAATTTTTTTTTCTGAATAGTAACTTTTTACTTTTATTTACCATGGTTAAAAGTAAATAGGGTAATTCAAGGTTAAGAGAAAATTATAATAATTAAAAATTATCTTAACACTTGTCCAAACCTTATTGGATGAGTAATGGACTACCATGAGAATCCTTGGGTCGATTTTGGGACCCCATGGAGCCACTTATGAAAGAAAATGGCACAATAGATTAATTAATTTAATGTAATGAAAATATTTGCATTAACAAAAAATCTTTTAGTAATTACTTTTTATAAGGGGAAATATAAATTATCATTTCGACTATAAATATTAATTATAATGTTAAAAATATTTCCTACATGTTGGTATTTTTCTTATAATATTTAGACATAAAATAAATTAAATTATCTATGACACAATAATGATGCAGTATTTACCTCATTAATAAATGATTTAAATAAATAAGATTATAATGATTAAAATATTTTCCAAAACATGTCCAATTATGATTGGATGATTTTATTTCTACCACGAGTCATCTTATCTTCATCATTAATGATTTATGGTCCTTTTGAAACCTATGATAAGTTTATAATAAAATAATATTTTCACACTTTCCAAAGGTGCCGCTCTCCTCCCTTATAAAAGGGCACCTCTTCCCTCTCCTCCTCAAAGCACATTGAGCCCTCATGCTTGGCCACCCCCTGCCCATTTCACTTCCTCACTTCCATATAAACCTATTATAGGTACTGGTCTTATCATAATACCAACTCTAGTGCCCTATGTGAAAGTTTAAAGGAGGCACTTTGATGAAGAGGTAATACCTTCTCCTGTTTTCATCAAGTTCCATTCTTCTTATACTCCCACATCTTTAGTTGTTTAATTATGAGGTATTAACATAAGTATCCCTTATATACTTATATGTTATTATAAATATGAAATAACCCTATTTCACCTCTTACCCATCCTATGGTAAACAAAATCACCACGCGTGCGTACGTACAGAATAACGTCTCCACGCCGTGGTGTAAAATGTTTTCCACCACCACCTTACTTGGATGGGTATAATGGTGTAAATAAATAACTGTATATGATTATTGTAAAGTGGTATTTATTTTAAAAAATTATACATACACTACAATACAATTCCATGATCATGGGAACAATATCATCGCTCGTGCGTACGTACGGTCTACCGTCTCCACGATGTGATGTGACTCGTTCTATATGATCTTCATTGAATAATGATTTTATAAATGGAATTAATTAATATGATATATATTACACTAATACCATTTTTTAAATGATTTATCTATATCATATAAAGAGTAATAATAATTTATTCAACCAAACACGCATAAGAACATAAAGCAATAAACACCCGAATAACAAGTAGCAATGAAATATTACTATTAGGACGATACAAATATGACCATATATGATATCATAACAATGGATATGATTCTGTAATAAGTCAATTAACATTATTTAAACCACATTATAGGAGGTTTGGATTCATATGAAGTATATCATACCTAAGGTTAAGGAAAATCTCACAATATCATTTTTATCCGGGATTGTTTATACTTTGGTATTTACTGGGGCGTATTTATCATCCACATCCATGTTTCCTCAATATGTAATATTATTTCCATCCTCCTAAAATTTTTTAAATCCAATTTTTCTTTTCGGTGAGTTTTTAGTAAAATATATGAAAGTAATCTTTTGTCATTTTTCGTACGAGGTACAATTTGACTTTTCTGGCCAAAGTACAAGAAGAATGTTTTATTAAATTACAGAATGAATGGATTTTTAGAAAATTATTTCCAAGAAGATTCCTTTAAATGTTATCAAGTTTATTTTTAATCAACTTATTTTAGTTTAAAATTATATGACATATTGAGAAAAGGAAAAAAAAATTGAAGTAGAAAGGATATTTTCCTCAAGAATTGAGTTCAAGTGTTTTATCAAAATTATTTTCCATCTAAGATAAAATAGGGTTCTGTTTCTATCCCTATTTTTACATTTATGTGATTGTTTTATGATGTAATTAATTTTATGATTTCCTTTAATCTTATATGGGTTATGTTATGATGGAGTGATGTTTAAGAATCCCATTTTTATTACATGGGTTATGCTATGATGTATGATTTATGATTTTGTGGAACACATAAGAATAGTTTCTTTAGAAGATGGATGAGACCTATATCTCCCTCCAATGCATTGGGTAAAGATTTATATCTCATGAGATAGACATGGCTGGAATGGCCAATTAAACTGGTTCAGTGATACAGGACTTGAACGAGGAGTGAACTCGGTTCAGTAATGGACTTTGTCCTCTATGATGGTCTTGGCAATGAGCCTTGACTAATATGAAATTATTTTCTATGATTATGTGTGTATGCCACAAAGTTTCATTTTTTATGTTATGATTATTTGATATTACTTTTCATTACTGTGATTTATCCCATGACATGATATTATGACCTCTTTTGCACGTTAAGATTTTCAAAATGTTATGTTATTATGAATATGATATGACTGATATTTCATTTGTTTACCCTTACTGAGCATTTGAGCTCACCCTTTTCTATGTTTTCTTTTCCCAAGGTCAGGAAGAATGATATTAAGTATAATTTTCCAAAAAGGGACTCTAGATATGATGAAACAAATGGGATACAACATTGATGATTTATGAACCATTTGTTTATGTTTCCCAATTTCTAAAGACATTATACCTATAAAGTTCTTTCATGGTTTTGTTATATGTTGTAATAAGTATGCTTCAATTTTTTATGTAATAACCATGTATGTAAAGTATGGCTCATTATAAACGGTGTTTTTTATTATAAAATAAAATAGATATTTCTATATTCATAGAGGGAGAACCATTTCAAAGCCCATTGGCTCAGGGCCAAATTACATGGTCCAAAAACCCAGTGTAGTATCATGATTCATTCATGTTATGCCCAAAAACTTATTATGTTCTCATAAATAATTATAAAAATAAAAACATTATATATAAATAATAAATATATTTTTTATATTTATAGTTTTAATGTTTTAGTTATATCTATATAATTTTTAAATAAATTTATTTATAATTATAATTATAATTAAACAATTATATATTTTAATAATTTTAAAATAATATTATATATATTTAAATAACTAATATAATTATTATATGTGACATTATATATATTTATATAATAACATAAGAATATATAATGATATAAATATGCCAAAAGCAGTACAGACAATGAGGTATAATTATAAGAATATATTTTTAAGTATGTATAATTATTATTAAATATATATATTAATAATACTATAAATATATTAATTATTATACAAAATTGTTTCAAAAATATTTCACACCATGGGTGAGCCCATGGTCCTAGAAAATTCATTTGAAAAATAATGTTCTATCATGGTAGTAAATAATTTTCAATGTTATATGGAACAGAAGTTCCACAAAAGAATAAAAAAATAAAAATCAAATTCCTTTACACCGAATACCCCTTCCTTGAGATCCACCCTGACTTCGGTGCCTTCCTCTTTTCCATTTCTTGGGATTTTTCCAACTCTAATCCATTTCATCCATACTTGGATATCCATATCACTCAACATAAGACTCCAGGTCATGAGCTCCAATGAGATAATTTTTTATTACCAAAAAACATTAATCATGAACAATTTTGAACTATTCATGAAACACATCTATACTTTGAGATCACATTAAGATATTAGTCAAGGTGAAATCACTATAAATAGAATCATTTTCTAGTGTGCTATGACATCAATTTCAACCACATTCTTTGATATATTATCCCCTTCCTTTTTGAGGGAGATTCCAAGGAAGGAGAAGCACTTTTCCTAGAATTAGGATCAGTGATGTGTATTTGTTCCATTGAAAAAACCTAGAGCTTCAACGAAAGGGTTAAGGATCCTGGAACATCCTGATAGGGGAGGGGTGAATCAGGGTGTCAACATTTTCTTCTCAGGTGAAATATCTCTTCCTCGCCTTGGCAGGAACTTGTTAATCCTTTCTGATGATAATGTGTGGAAATTAAAACATTCAAAAAATGTAATAAAACTCAACAATTTTACATGGTTCCGCACTATGGGCTAGTATAGGTAGTATACTCTGATATTTGTGTTGTCCATACCTATAACCAATTTTCATCACTAGATGTGGAATACAAAATTTCAATCATAATCACCATGTTCCAAGCACTCTTTATTTACTAGATTTTATAGATAACACATTTTGTCCCCTGGAACACATCCATAAACTCCAACAAGCTCACTACATTGAAAGAATTATAACTCATTTTATTGAAATGAATGCCACTTAAATATATTTTCTTTGAAGACTTTGTCTCTAACTTGCATGAGACACTTCATGAATCAAAATTTTGAACTGATGCACTTGAAATCCATGATCAAACAAACTGGATGTTAATAAATTCCTAGAACCACACACTAGAACTTGTTCATAGAAAATACTCTTGCACACAATATTTTGTATTCTTATGTAGGATTAATTTCTCAAAAACCTTAATTTCCAGTCAACATTTATCTTCCAAGAAACTACACTGTAAAATTCACATGGTGTTTTGGACTAAAGAAACACTTTGCATGCAGGATTTACTTTCTACAACTCATCTAAACACAAATCCATTGCATGGTAGAGGAGCCTAATCTTCGATGGAAAAGATATAATACTTGATTGGGGGTAGTCAACTATTTATAGGCCTTGATGACCCTGTACATATTATTAATATGTGTCTTCCTCTGTATGTGTAATATTATCTACGATAATGTTAAACCCTTTTGATGTCACATTGGGAACATAAGCCTCTTCCACGAACCCTTGACTTTCATGCATATTTAAATATTTCATTCAATTTTTTATTTTTCCATATTATGATGTGGTGATACCAAAATATGGCACGTAATCAATAAATCAAAATTATCTTCAAACCAACACAAAACATCCTTTTCCAAAAATAGTTTTCAACATTCTCTAATTTTTGGAAGAAAAAATTTGGAAAACAATTGGAAATGATGCCTCCATCAAAATTGGTGTATGCTTGAACTATAATACCCCTTTCCTTGAAAACTTCTTAATATTCCATGTGAGTATTGACAACCAACATAAAACATAATCCATTTCCATCATATAATATCCTTGGATCCAACAATTTCCTCCTTTGTGTTTGTTAAAAATCTGAAGATAAATTCAATGAAACACCAAGAACTATCAAAAACAAATATTTATAAAACTACTCAACCAACCCACAATGTCTAAATGAGAAATTCTCAGTGTAGAAAACAAGAGTATAAGAATTAATTCGGTTATCATGTTTTGGAAATATTTATGATTTCCATGATAAGTTCTAACTATTTTTATATAACACCTACTAGTTTTCTTTATTCTCATTCTCCCCTTTGTAAGTCATTATTCTCCCCATTTTAAGCAATGAATTTATCTGTTTATTATAAACTAATGCGGCATAATTTTTACACTTTGGTAAAACCCTTTTTAATAATGAAATTCTCCATTATCTATTCTCATGTAAATTTAAAATTGAATTTATCCATTCCCCCTATTTGAAATAAACCCAAGGACTAGTATTTGTGCATTATATAGCTCAAACACACTCCCTTTAGATTATATCTCCCCCATAATCCTACATAACATCCACATATAGTTTAAAAATGTTAACATAATAGGGGATAGTGGACCATTTTTAACCTCCTCATGCACTAGGAGGTGGCTGAACACTGAGGTTCAAATGGAATTTCTCAAACACATGTGCTACCAATGTCTTTCAATGAATGTCATCCAGTTGGTCATTAGTTCCAACGTGATCCATTTAATCATTCTTGGTTGAACATTTTTTATGAAGTGATATCTGAATTTAATATTTTTTTTGAGAATGATTAATATGATTTTTCATAAGATACTTCATGACCTTATTGTCATAGTAAATCACCATTGGTTGTTTGACATCATCTCCAATATCAGTATATTGTTTCTTCATCCATAATATCTGAGTGAAAGGCTTTGTAAGAGGGATATACTCATCTTCATATGTACTTAGAGTACTAATTTCCTTTTTCTCACTCAACCAATCCACACATTTTTTTACAATAAAGAATTCTCAACTACTAGTGGACATTCTATTAATTACATCTCTAGCTCACTCAGCATCAGAAAATGATAATAGTTTACTTTATATTATTGTAGAAAAGTATAATAAATAATTGTGAGTACCTTGAATATACCTCAGGATTATTTTTTCTACCTCTATATATTCTTCCTTTAGATTAATTTTAATGTATTCCATTAAGTATATTGAAAATACAATATTTTTTTCATGTCACGGTGAGGTAAAAGATGATTCCAATGATTCTTCAGAACATTCTAGGATCTAAAGATGACCCATCTTCATGATTTACCATTTTTTAAAACTGAGATTAGAGTTTAAATTGGTTTAGAATAATTCATATTTAAATTATTCAGTAACTCTCTTACATAATATTCCTGACAATTAAATGTGTAGTCATTCTTCTAAATCACTTACAACCCTATGAAGTATATGATTTCACTAATTATAGACATTTGAAATTCAGATTTCATTTCATGGGAAAATTTATACATAGATCCCTATCTTCTTCCCACAAATATAATGTCATCTATGTACACCAGTACAATGATTTGCTATTTCTTATAATTCTTCAGCCATAGATTGTGATCCACCGATATTTTAAATTCGATCTTCTTTAGATAAGAATCAAGCCATGAGTACCACAGATGTGGTTACTATTTCATACAATGTAGTTTCTGATTCAATATGAAACCATTAAATTCATAATTACCGAGCAAAAAACCCACATGTTGTTCAACTTAAACATCTTCTTCAAGAAAACCAATCAAGAAATCAGTTTTAACATCTATTGAATACACTTTGTATCCTCTATGAATTACCATGGAAATCCAAAACCCGATCGACTCCAGTCTTCCCAATGGAGAAAATGTTTCTTCAACGCCAAATTCATTAATCTATATATAAATTTTACACACTAATTATTAGTTATTTCTAATCACATTAACTTTCACATTGAATTTATTATTAAGGATCAACATAAACCAATCACGTTGTGACATTTGGGTCTCCTAACAAGATCACATGTGTAGTTTTATCAATCTGATCTAACTCATCATTCATGGATTTAACCCATGATTCATCCATTGAATCTTATTCCAAATAGTATGGTTCCACAACTAATAAGAAGGAGTATTGTGTGTTATTACTCATTTTCCAAGTCTGTGTGGGTGTTTTCCAATCCCCAGTGATGGTAGATTGATCAGTCTCCGCTCTTTGATTACCATTGTGTGGCTCAAAATAATTTTCTTTAGCCATGGTTTCCTCTATTGATTATTATCCCAAATCAACATGATTTTATGAACACTGAATGTTTTGAAAATATTATTATACATATTTATTTAAATCTATTTCATGTCCACATTTTCCTCATCATCTATCATACCAGTATAATAATTCCTTGAGGAAATTGTGTTTTTATCTTTAATGATCTTCACATCACTGTTTTTTCACAATTTTTCAAGGATTATTATTGAAAAATTTGTAGGCTGTGTTCTTCATTTAATATTCTAGTAATATTCATTCATCTTTAGAATCACCATACTTCACTTGATTTACTTTTTTGTTTTGGATTAATCATATACTTTCAGAAACAATAATGTGCTTCAAATAGGGTTTCCTTCCACACCACAAGTCATATGGTGTCTTCATTTATCCCATATAAATCCTTGTTTAATATTGAGTATACACTATAGCATGAATATCCTCTTTCCGGTAATGGAAAGGGATACAGATCTCAATAAACATATTAATAGACATATTTTTATCCTGCCGATTATTATGATCAATAACTCCATTTTCTTGTTGATTTCTCATAGCAACCACTTCATATTGTATTAAATTTTTCTTTTGGTAATTTTAAAATTCAATGGATGTGTATTCCCCTCCATTTTTCGACCATAGAACATTGATTGTACTCCAATATCATTCTCAAATATTTATTGATTTGTTTTCATGCAATAAATCAGTTTTCATTTCTATGTATAAACATCACACAAGCCATTATACTAAAATTATCTTTAAACAATGCGATGTACCTCTATCCATATGTTTTAGCCAAATTTATCAGTCCACATACATATTTTTGGATGAGATAATGAAGATTCGAATCCCTTTTATTTTTTAGGAAATATGAATTTCAGAACATCTTTCCTCGTATAGAAGCATAACAATTATTATCCTATTCATGCCTCATATTAGGTATATCCATGATAATGTTCATATTAGAAATATTTTCTATGACTTGTTGATTAATTTGTGCCAACCTCGGATGTCACACGATGTTCTCTTCTTCAAATGTTAGGTAACAAATTATATACTTACTTTCCACCTGATATAAGTTTCAATTTGTTCTACATCATTTGATTAGAGAATTCCATTTCCTTGTTTTTTATAGTGAATCCATTTTGATTTAAAGTTAATATAAGTCCCGAGTCACATATTTTTCTCACAGTTAATATATTATAATGCAAACCATCCATATAAATATATTTGGCTTTCTTAAGCTCTTTAGTAGCCAATTTAGTGGTCCCACATTCAATAATCTTAAAATCTCTATCGTTACTAAACCTGACTATTATATCAACCCTTTTCATTACCATATTCAATAATTATTCGTTTCTTGTCATATGGGATGATCATCCACTATCATGAATCTGGGTGCTACTATTCTTTATATATTTGAGAGCAGCTTCAGTATGATTGGATTTCAAGATCTTCTTCTTTTCCAACGACGTAATATAAGATTTTTTGAAGGATAATGATGGAATTTAAAATCTGTTTTCCATGTGCACAATTTCATCATAATCATACTATTCTTCTAGAATATAAAATCAATTTGTATGAGTGACACCATCTGGTTGATGAGTATTGGCTTGTATCTGATTTCTATATGAATTTTTCATTCCATTCCTCTACCTACAATTAAAGGTTTTATGGAAAAAGTTGGAATAAATAAAACTATTACCATAGATATTATTTCTACTATAATAAGTAATATATGAATGTTTCTCCTTTTTTGACCTCCTAGATCTTCTCCATTCAAATACCTCCATGCCTCTTAACAGTATGACATGGTATGGACCAGATATCCACAGAATTAAAATTCCATAAGAGGAAATGTTTTATAACTTCTGTTTCTCCCCATATCACCATCCTTATGTAAATATTTTGACCGAAAATCATTTCTGGAAATTGTGGATAGTTTTTAGTTCTCCTTTTAGTTTGATTTTGGGCATTCTTTATTAAGACATCAGAAAAATTTTCTATATGTCTTTATTTGTAGTTCCCTTTGTTTTCGATCAACTTGTTTACAACTTTCAATGTTTCATCATCCCCAAAAATTACAATTTTTCCTATGCATGTGGGTATTTGATCATCCAAATCCTTCTCTACTCCATCTTAAGCATGCTTGGATCACTCTATTATCTTAGCATCTGAAAATCTTCCAAACTGTATTTTCTCCATTTTTTCAATTGATTTGATTCAAATTAAAGGTTATTCATAAGAGTAAAAACTTTTAATTCATGACCCTAAACATTATTGGACTTATTTTCTTATTATGTTTATACGTTCTTTGATAAACATTTCATGTTCTTCAATTCTGAGATTCAGTTCCAATAAATCTTATTTTCTTTCAAAGGTTGTTTACTATTCCTTAATTACGTCTTACAGTTTATTAATTTCAGTTTCATGCTAATTAACTTATTTTTTTGACTCTTATACAACTTATCTTCACTTTTTTCATCTTTTACATTGATTATCAATCACTACTAGAGATTCCTTACGTTGCAACATGAGATCATTATTAGCAGTCAACTGATTATCCCTATATTTATCTTTAGATGATTATAACTTTTCAACTATAGCCATATAGATGTGAGGGTTACAAATTTAAACTATGTTTCTTATTTATTAAATAATTCATTATCATGTTATTATTTATCATGGATATAACTATCAGTTTACACTCTTTGTTCCATATTTAATATATCCCTTTTGATAAAAACATTTTTTCGGATTTTATGAATTGTATGCTTCACATTCATAATCATCATGCTTCCTTCACCACAGAGAGGAAATATTCCAAACACTATGAAAACTAAAATTGGACAAGGGAATCATTCCTTAAAATCTACATTTTCATCTCATGAATTTCTTTTTAACAAGTTAAATAATTTAATTCTACACAATAACATAATCAACTATATCTCCAGACTTCTCAGGTTTTTTCATGGATTTGAAATCCATTTCATTACTTAATCGTGTCATTGCATCTTTAGGTTTGATTCTCATATCATATGCCTATACATTACATAAAATATCATCCAAGTAATGTTTAGACAGATCCCATTTTTCAAGGGTTGATATAATTTCATTGTAGAGGGGTGGAATAATTCGCCATATTTTCTTCACAATGTCAGTGTCTTTGATTTCTTCACCAAGTCAACATAGAGCTCCATCAAAATCAGTAATTCAATAAAAAGGTATCTACATTTTCATCATGAATCAATTTTAAGTCATCAAACATATTTTTCATGAACTTATGTTTTTCCTCCTTCACTTTTCTTCAACCTTCATAAATATTCTCCTGTTTTTCCAGAATAGACATTACTAAAGTAGAAATAATCCCCATTAGAGAGATATGATCTGAATGAGAATTAATGAGGGTAAAATATTATTTATCATCTACATCAAGCATTTTCCAATATGTATTAGTCATGGAAACCCCTTTTGGATTACAGACCTATATTAATTGTTAAGTGGAAAAGTGTACTTTCATTCCAAGAGATATTAGATGAGATATCACCCCATTCATCCATATATGAACATTAAATCCATCAAAGTGGGGGACTCCTATAACATTAAATTAAATCACCAATACAATAAATAAGGAGAAATTTATCACCAAAAACCATTATGGTTGTATACAACTTGAAGGACCCTAGAACTCCCTAAGAGGGGAGGGGAGAATCCGGGTCCAAGGACCATACGTCGATAGTGTGTTGATCATACCTAAATCCAATATTCTTCACTATAAGTGGAATACAAAATTTCAAACAAAATACATATATTCTAAGGACATTTCCATTACATGATTTTATATATATCACACTGCAACCCTCCTAACACTTTCCTCGAC
Organism: Viscum album; assembly: GCA_963277665.1. NCBI lineage: Eukaryota > Viridiplantae > Streptophyta > Magnoliopsida > Santalales > Viscaceae > Viscum > Viscum album. The sequence continues at coordinate 48,822,243 of OY728162.1, forward strand.
TCACCCTAGCTCACTACTTTGAATGATGTATAACTTATTTTGTCGACATGAAGGTTTATTCAATAGATTTGAAACGAATAATGTGTCTATGTCTAGAATGACACTCTTCATGAATAAAATTCTTGAATTGAGGCACTTGAAAACACTGCTAACATAACTAGATGTTCATAACCTTCTAGAAGCACACACTCGAACCTGTGCACAACAACTACTCTTGCACACAAGATCAATAATTTTCATATAAGATGACTTTGAGGGAACCCTTATTTTCCATGTAACACTTACCTTTCGTACAGCTACACCATAAGTTTCACTAGGTATTTTGTGACTAAAGAAACACTTTGGGGGAAATATTTACTTTCTATAACTCTTCTACATGAAACTCTTTAACATTGTAGAGAAACCTGATCTTTGTTGTAAATGTTGTAAGCCTTGATTTGGGGTAGCTAGCTATTTATAGAACTCAATGACCCTTTTCATAAGATTATGACATGTCATAATATATGTGTGTAATATTATGTATGAGTGAACAGAAACCCTATTGGCATCACATTGTATGTTTATGTCTCTTCCGTGCAACCTAATGTTTCACGCATATTTAATTCTTTTCCAAAAAACATTTCCAACATTCTCTAATATTTTGGACCCAAAATTTTGAATAACACTAGGAAATAATTCCACCTTAAAAATTGTTGTTGGATTGAACTGTAAGACCATGTTTTATGAAAATTACTTGATATTCCATGTGAGAATAGATAGAAAAACCCAAACCATACGCCATACGCCATTTTCATTTAATAATATAATTGGTTCCAACATAAGGAACACTTGAGTAAATGTGAGGATGCAATGGGTTTCAAGGAAAGAACAATTGAAATCTGTCTTCATCCGCAACTTTCAATTTACCCTTTATTTCGGTGGTGAAGCATTCATGCTGACTAAATTCATGATTCACTACTATTTGGATAGTATATTAAATAGGATTCCCACTAGAAGATTCTTCATGAAAAGCATACTCCTCTTTATTTTCATCAGACCTAGAGGTCCTCAAATCAATTACTGAAACACCCATATTACCACTTTCAAAAGTATTCAAACCAGTATCATGAGAAACCACATGGTTTTTATCCATACTACTCCACAAGACCTCAATAATAAATCCCCTCCCATCATTTTCTAATTCTATAACATTGGCAGAACTAGATCCCTAATGATTTAATTCTTGTCAAAAGGGATGATTCATAAGAGAAAATATTTTCATTTGTATCTTCTCCACCATTAGAATCATCCACCACTATGTCCCATTCATCCATATTTATCACATTTATATCAATGTAAGCAGTTGTAGGAGAATCCTTCTTATACCTATAGTCTTCATTCAGATGTCCAGATCTCCTACAGTGTGAGTAAAAATGATTCCTTCAAAAAAATAGGAAACTGCATGATGGATTTACATGGGCCCCAATAGATTGGTATCCTATCATATTCAACTAATAAGTAAATGTGTTTCCCCATAAAAAAAGAATAAAATATTGATTCAATGTGAGGGAGAAGTATAGATAACCTAGAACCCTTAATAACCTCCCATAAAGAGCACGCACTATGTCCCTATCAAATTTTATAGGGATGCCAATGAAAGATGAAATATCCCATAGAATTTTAGGTTTCCAAAAAAACCAACACAATCCACTTATACAAACCCAAGATTGGTTAATTGAGTTCTTGAATTTCACATGATCAAAGAGTGTATCCCCTTATTATATCTTAAAAAATCCCAATTTTAGAAGAACGAGACACCAACCCTAGGCTCTAGTCTTCAAATATTGTGAGGGGGGAAAATATGAAATAACCCCCTCCCTATCTAAACAATGTTCTAGGCATCAAAATCTCAAATATAATAAAGGAGTTCCATCAAATCATTGAGATTCCACATATTGGACCCAAATGTAATACCAAGTTGTGCAATAATGGAGAACATACATTTCTAATTTCATTCATAAAGGAGCATTGAATTCACTTCAACCATAACTGATGAAGTCTTGTGAGTAATTTGATTCATCGGCATAATATAATACCCACTGTGATCCAAGAAGAACCAATGAATATCAGACCCAATCATCACAGAGCATGGTATATCCTGAAGACACTTCTACAAGGATCCTTCATCATTCAAAGAACTAACGAGTGGACCTAGGAATAGTAGATCAAGATCCAGAGCCCAAGGAAACACCATTTTACATAACTGACCATAGAAGAAACCAAGGCCACCACAGATTCCCAACAAAACCGCTCTCATTCTCCAATAAAATATTTCCAAATAAATAAATATGTATTTATAATTATAATTATAAAAAAATTATTTTATATTAAAATAATTATAAAATTAAAATAAATACATAAATTATAATTTTATAAATTTATATTTTTATATATTAATAAATTATTATATAAATATTTATATAAAATTATTCTAAATATTTTTATTTTTATTTTTATTTTTTATATATTTAAATATGTAAATAATAATTTTAATATATATATACATATATATATTTACAAAACATCTCAGTAATGGGTTTGAGAACCCATGACTCAAAATTTATTAAAAAAATATACAAGTACAGGGAAGAGATGGCTCATACAAGGCATATAGCCCACATCTGACAAAGTAAATCAAAAGTAGTATATCATAACTTTCAATTCCCTTTGGATACCAAATATTTTGGGTATTTCCCTCTGCCCTTTGGATACTAACCTCCACGCTATGTATTAATTATTGGTACCTCATCTTCCATATCTATTGAGGAGTTAGAGTAATCCCCAAGAGTGTCGTAGATCCTAAATTTCCAAGACAAATCATGAACATCCATTTTTAGGATAGTTCAAATTCGATACTCAATTTTAATCGAAAATAAATTCTAGAATGATAAATATTCATTGAAACAAAATACATCCAACTCCTTTATATAATATACAAATTCAAGATATGAAAGTTGTAGGTTTCGGGTGTAGCGGAAGTGCGGGAGGGAAGTTTCCCAAAAAAAATCATATTCAATGAAAAATCTGGGATCAATACTATGATGAATGATATTATCCATAGAAATAAATCATGTATTTAGAGAAATTAATAGAAACTAGTAACCAAGAGATAGGATCAACATATTTTGTTTATAAAAAAATTAATTAATTAATGAATTACCTCCAAGGTGATTAATTATTCATTGAAGCCTCTAGCCACAGATCTGGAGTGAGCCATTATTGTGTTTTAAAGAAAAAGGATAGATATTATGTAGATGTGATACACATGTTCTCCAAATATCTTTAAATTTAATTGAAGGTGTTTCTGGGTGCTAGAACGGAGAATCCTAGCACTTGCGTTGTCTGCCGTCAATCACCTTGAGAACCGCTTCCAAAGCATCCTACTCGATCCGATGGCGGACGATATCTCTCATTCTTTAGAGCTTTATTGGTGAGGGATGGACTCTTTAGGATTGGGATCTATTCTACAATTTTTTTGCACAACACGATAGGCATGGTACAACTTTCCCTTGGATATTGAGAGAATAATATAACTGGGAATATATTTCAGTAGGGTAATAATAAATAATTTTCACAAGTCCCTTTAATTATTTCATTAATCCAAGAAAAATAAACCCAAGTAAAATAAGAAAAGCTAAATTATAATTTATTGACAAGATTTTAACATTATATTTATAATAAAATATTATTTAATAAAATATTATGTAAGAAAATATTATTTAATATTATTATTTCTCATTGGACCCTTAACTTGGTCTTCTAATCCTTTACCCTATTGGTTGAACCTTAAATAATATTTATTTATTTATTAAATAAATATATCTAGATTATTAACAAATAAATATACACATATTTTATTTACTTATAGAAAAAAATTATTTTTATTTATTATACAAAAAATATATTCTCTCAAATAAGTAGTGTAGAAATAAATGAAATCGCAAATCCATGAATCATTATTAAACCCTAACTAGGAATAATCTATATTCAACTTGTTAAATAATAAATAATATATTATTTTACTGAGATTCTGGACACACTTAGTGTGTGCCCCACTATACCACATTCTCAGTATAATTAGGTGAATCAAACTAATGAAAAAGGTTAGCATCTAGCAACACGCCAAGGATCCCATAGAGAAACAAGTTAATACAGCAATGACATGTCACCTCATAATAATACATACAATGTAATATAATACCTTGGTATCGATATCTCCTATCAACCAGGTTTCTTGCATGTGCCATCATCCCATGTTCTCGATTTATTATTCATTCACTTCATAGAAATTGATATTTCCTATAGAACACCATTGCCATGGATTTATTTAGGATATATAATTTCCATTAAAGGGCCTGATATATCATCTTATGTTATGGTATATAAGAGAAAATTATATTCTCACATTATTCATTAATGGATTAATACTCTTGATGAATCCAACATATCCTATATCATTGCGAACATATGTCATTACAGTTTTTTCCAATACATTTATGTGAGCGAGTCATATTACCCTGTAATAATAATCCTAAATTATAAGGACCAATAAACATGTCCACATATAGGAACATCCAATGAAACTTTTAAATGAGTATATCATACTAGAGGGTCTCATTTTAAAAATATCCTCTTGGGCATTACTAAGGGCATGAAACATGAAAAGGTGCATCAAGTTCAAATGAGTCTCCACCCATAACAGCTTGTATTATTTGTTTAACTTGAAATGGCATCATCCGTCTATTGACAATATATTCAAGAATATTATCATGACACTTCTTAGTATTCATCATAGTAGGGATCCTCTATGACCTTATAGTATGACAGCAACTCTTAGAACATTATCACATACAAGTCATCTAGAAGAACAATAATGATGTGATAATGATTTCATTAATATATTTAAAAATAATACATGTTTATCATAAAGTAAAAAATAATTTTTTTCTACGGAACATAATCCAATAGACTCCCACTTTCAATAGATCCATATACTAACAATATTCAATACTCTAGATCCTACATTATATTCATGCTTCCACTGATATATGACTTTAATCGAGTGTTCAACCATGTTATCGTCTGTGGATTCTCTACTCACTACAACTTCACCACTTTGATTGAAATCCCTCAAGAGGTGATACTTATGGTGTATTTACTTTTTTTTTGACGTGACCTTGACTCTTTTTAAAGATCCACTACTGTAGCATTATCCCAATACAATGTGATAGGGTCTTTATTACACGGTACCACATTATGATCCTAGAAAAAGTTCTGAATCTAGGCTACTTATTTGGATGCATCAGAAGCCTCTATATACTCAGAATCCACTATAGAATCAATGACAACATGCTTATTTTAAATCTTCTAGATCATAGATCTTCTGTTGAGACAAAAAAACATATCTTGATTTCGTCTTCAGATCATTATGCTCTATCTAAAAACCATAAGGATCAAACCATCTGATGACAAGCTCCTTGTCTCCTCCTTACCCAAAGACCATATCCTAAGTTTTTCTTAGATACTTAAGGATAGTCTTAAAAGTATTCCAATTTGGTTCTCCTGGTTGTGGTTGATATCTTCCTACCATGATAATTGCATATGAAACATCAATTCTACTACAAAACATGACATTCATGATTGATCATATAACTAAATCTTATGGGATCTTACTCATTCTATCATTCTCTTATTTTTTTTGGGGAAACATTTTTCATAGAAAGATGTAAACCACGTATCATTGAAATAAATCCCCTATTAGATTATTCTATAAAAAATCCATTTAGTATGCTGTCAATATATATGTATATATATATACTATGAATATGTCCAAGAAGCCTCTTGGATGTATCACAAATTATTTTGATACCTATAATGTAGGTTGATTCACCAATGTCCTTCATAGAGAATCACTTGTTTAACCAGTCTATACCAGACTCGATGATTGGTATCTCATTTCCAATAAGTAATATATTTTCATCATATACTACTAGGATAAATACCATATTCTAATTAAACCTTATGTAAACACATTTCTCAAATTCAATTTAGTCAACCCAAATTCATTTATGGATTCACCAAATCGAATCTTCCATGACCTATACGATTTATTTAATCCATAAATGGATTTCTACAACATGAAAATCATTTTGGAAACACCTTGTATCACAATAAATTCTAGTTGTGTCATATAGACATCTTCATGAAGGTTCCCATTTAGAAATTCAGTTTTGACATTCATCTTCCAAATATCATAGTCATGGTAAGCATCGATGGAAAATATGATTATGATAGATTTATACAAGAAAACATTCCAAAATAATTGATCATAGTCAATTAAATAATGTTATTTAACCCCTTTTTTTCACTAGAAATGCTTTATGCGTACAAAATTTACCTTCCATGTTTAGTTTCCCCTTAAAACCCCATTTACACCCAATAGACATTACATCGACTAGAGCATTGACCAGAACCCAAACATGGTTTTGATACATGGAATCCATATCATAATTCATAGATTATATCCACCTTGTATCTTTTGAGCTATCTATTACCTCCTAGTTAGTGATAGGTTCAACATTATCCAATAATAATGAGACACCATCGTTTGTGACAAGAAAACTATATCTCCCTGGGTTCCTTATCTCTCTTTCAATCCTACATAGTACATGTGTTTTAGGAACAACTTATTCCATAGGGACCTATGGAACTTGTTCGTTCCAAATTCTATATATCTTGAGCATCAACTTCATAAATGTCAATATTTCTCCCATAATACTATTTTATAATTTTCTCCCCCACAAGAAATTTTATTTTTTAGTGAAAATCAATTTACTGTATAGTGGGATGTATATGTAGTATCATGTTGTTTCCTTAGAATACCTTATAAAGATACACTTCATTCCTTTTGGTGCTATTTTGTTTCATGATAAAGCCTTAACAAACACCCTTCATCCCCATACACATGTTTGCGATAATGTGGGTTTCCTTCCAATCCATAGCTCAAAGGGAATTCCATTTCCCACTTTAGTTGGTAATCGTTTTAATGTGTATGCCACCATTTGTAATGATATACTCAAAAGGATAAGGGAAGATCTTCATGACTAATCATTGACCTTACCATGTCCAATAAAATACAGTTCCTCCTTTTACTAACACTATTCCACAGTGGTTTATAAGACGAAGGGAGTTGATATTTTTTCCCAAACTCACTAAAAATGTTGATGAACTCTTGGATAAAATATTATCCACCTTGATCTCATCAATGGTTCTTTATCCTCACACCATTATGATTTTCTATTTAATTCCTAAATTCATTGAATTTTTTAAAATACATAGATTTATACCTCAACAAGTAAATATATCCATATATACTCAAGTTATTATAAATAGTTATGATTTAAGAATATCCCCCTATAGCTTCTACTAGAAATTTTCCACACACATAAGTTTGTACCAATCCTATAAGATTTATATCCCTTTCACCCTATCCACAAAATTGCGGTTTTGTCATTTTACCTTTGTATAAAAGTGTGACATATATCAAATGGATTTAGCTCACAAGAGTCTAAATAACCATATTGATTATGATTTTTCAGGTGTTACTTATTTACTTGACAAAGGTAGTGATGCCAGAACAGGATGTGGTATGAGTCATGTGAACTTGGATCATTATCAATTTCCAACACTTGGTGATCATAATTTAATACATACATACCATTATTTAAATGTTCTCTACCATAACAAATGTTTTCTTTATAAATGTAACACCATTTATTTACAAACTTGAAAATAAATCCAGATGTATCTACACTGGATAAATAAATTATGTTCTTGGTAACACTAGGTACATAATAACATTCATTTAAGACCAAAATAATTCTCATCGACAATGTGAGGTGGTATCACAAATGGAAATAACATCCAAGCTCCCACAATTGGCATTTTACAGATCCTCCTCTCCCCTTTAAATTTTCTAGAATCTACTTGGTTCCTATATTTGTATATAGATGTGATCCCCATAATATATATCTAATACTCAATGTGTAGAATTGGAAAGAATTCACTCGATAAAGAACACACCTTTGGCATCCCATTGCCTCTTGGTGTAGTTCCACTTATAGTGGCCTAACTTCCACATGCAAATCATACTACCTCATTTTCCTTGCCTCGCATCCAGATTTGCTTCTTCTTGGTTAGATGGTTCTCAGAGTATTTAGATTGTTTATAAATATTATTCCCATTTTACTTGCCCTTCCTCTTCCTATTTACTAAAAGGACTGTGGGGGTTTTTAGGCCCCATGTGCTTTTCCACATGGTCATTAAGGTAATAAGCTCTAATAGAATCTTCTCAATATTTCTCATATTATAATTAACAATCAAACTAGATGAAGTCTTGGGTAGTGATGATATTATGACATATTTATGCAACTCATATATGAATTTAATCCCTAAGATGTTCAGATGATCAGTGTAGCAAATAATCTTGACTATATGTAGACCCGCCAGTATAGACTATCCATTCATAGTAGTTTTAATGAGTGAACAAATCTCATACCTTTCATACCATTCCATCTTCTGATAGAGATCCAGAAGTTGATAAATCATTCTATAAGTATAAATTTCCTCATGATGGTTCTAGAGATCATAGTCCATGGATGATATCATGTGGAAATTAACAACAGTATTTTCATTTAGATGTATCTCGGACATAGAGTGTTCCTCATCACTCAGCTCATTATTTGGAAAAACTAGTAAAGGCACTTCCGTCACATAATGTTTCCTCTCATGGGGAAGGATAACCCGAATACACCATTTCCACTCTTGGAAATTATTTTTGGTGAGAAGGTTTTCCTTCTCGAGTATGGATCGCAATGATATGATTGATTTAAAATTTTATATTATTTCTACAAATAATAATATTAGAGTTTTAGTGATTTATCTTCATAAATATACACAAATAAATAAATTAATATTTATTAGTCTCTCTCTATTTTATCTAATCCCAATATCCCTCACCTATTGGTTTCGATAAATCCTCGTTCATTTGTATTCTAGCAACAAGGATTCATATTTACCTTTTCATTAAACCAACTGGGGTTGGTAAAGAAACGTAAAATGTTTTAGGTAGGCATTAAAATTTCCAACTGTATTAATTCACATCTCCTTGATCTGTGGAGTGGAGTCCCCAATCCTAAAATCCTTAATTCTATATTTCCTCAACCTTTAACTCTTAGTTTCACCAAGTTTTGTTAGGGCAATCAACCCTTGATGTAAACTATGTTATGTAAAACAAAAACCTCAAATTATAAATCTACGATAATTAAAAGAACCCCATCTAGTGTTGGTCAACCACATTGAACTATGGTTTGATTATAACCGAATCAATGGAAAGCTATATCGACATAGTATTTATTTGAGAGATTGTATCCTTTATGCATAAATTCCCATTTATAATCTATTCACAATCTTGTTAATATTATGTGGGATATACTATAGTGATTATCCATGTATAGATAAAATTTATCCATAAGAAATTTAATTTTAGTTATATCTTGTATGGTTATTAGTTTATTAATTATGTGATCGCGTTAAACATATATAATGAATAACCAAACAACCGACAAAAATAAATAAAGGGTATGATCTTGAGCTTTACATTATGTTTGTTTATCTAGCGGTTGATAAACTAACCCTATAATAGGACTGAAACACGATGAACCATTTAATGATCAGCTTTACATCGTTCCATATGTAAACCTTTGTATCTGATTTGATTCGTTTCCCCTCGACTCCTTACTTGAACCTCCTCCACTATCATATAAGTTCCATCAATTAAATATTCTTTTATGTTATATAGAAGTGAGTCATAAAGTGGTTTTACATAAAAGTAACAATGGGAACGCTGGACCTACATATTAATGAGAAGATGGCACACATAACAACAATTTTAATTTTAGAAATAAATTAAAAGGAAACACATCACATACAATGGTTTGTTCTGGATGATGATCATCCACAAAAAAGAAACAAATTACACATTTAATAAAACTAGCTTTAAATTCATTAAACCATCTTATTATGATAAATCATGCTTGGATCGATTAATTATTATCTTTACTTAATCAATGCTTTGTATCTTAATTGTTTTATTAATTTTCTGGATATTCATATCCATAACCTTGTACATAACTTTTACCTTCGTGGTAACCTGATGAATACTCATCCAATACTACCCAGCATGTATTTATACTTGTATTAATATTATTTGTTTTGACATGTAGCATGAATGCATAATTCTATCTTTAATTCAACTCATACCTGATGTGCATATCTTTTACCATTATAAGGATGTAAATTAAACATTTATATATAAACACACATATATATATCAAACACATATCACATGTTGTGTCCCATATTTACCCCAACACGAAGGTACATGTGTCAAGGGTTACATAATATAATTATTTATTTTTAAATATGCATAATCTGGAAATAGTACATGGTGTATAGATCTGAATACACTGCATGTACCCTCCTCACCGTCCATCTGAAGTACATGCCTATGGAAAAAGTTTGTGAGACATAATTTGTAAATCCGCAGAGTACACGTCACGTCCAGTGGTCCACTCACCATGTAGAATCCATGTGACATTGTCACCAACCGCATATGCAGTGTGTGGGATACATGATTTGAACCTAACCTGAACGGACTATAAGAAATGTCCAGTGGACCACATTGTGTGTAGTCTGGATGAATGTGCACCAGTCATTGCTCATCAAAATATGGTGTAATAATTAACTACATCGACTTTCATTAATCCACATAGCCTGAGTAATATCTGAATTATATTTTATGTGTTGAACACAACTACATCATGTGTTATCCAGATTACACAGCATGTATGGAAGCTGACATGGCATGTAAATCCGAAAACATGGTGTTTACTCTCATGATACCTTAATAGAATCATTAGACCCTCCTGATGATATCTTGGATTTAATTTTATTCATAAAATCATTCGTTTCTGTGAGATCTACGAGAAAAAAAGAGAAAGAACATATATCAAAAGTCAGATTACAAGCACTATTAGAATTGAATTGAAAAACTGAATTTTTAAAGTGTAAATCTTAAATTAATTATTGAAATATTTATAAAAAATATATGACCCCTCTGACACCAGTTGAAGGATCCAGTCATAGTGGAAGCGGAGGATGAGTGTATACCATGTTGACAAATTTCCATTATCGATGATTAATATGGGATCAATACACTGATAAACGACATTATCTATAGACTAAATAAAAGATAAATGTCAAAGGAGAGATCCTAGAATCGAGAAGAGAGGATATACATATTTTGTTTATAATTAATTTAATTAAATTAATTAATTACCTCAAAGGTGATTCTTTCTTCATTGATTCATTTGACTCTGAAACTAGCTAGCTGTGAGGGTTCCCACTTTCCCCTTAAAAGTGTGTTCTCTTTAATAAAAAAATTAATGTTGGATGGAGGTGAGACTTCGTTGGGATATATAATAGTAGGGTATGATTCTTATAGAAGTGATCCAAACATGTTGCATGTATCTCGAGACATCACTGAAGGAGTCTCCATGTTCTAGCACATAAGATCCATTCCCGTGTGATGTCCTCTAATGATCTCCATGACAATCAGTTCCAATGTTTTCTCCTAGATTAATCGGAGGAGGATCTCTCTCATTCTTGAGGGCATTCTTTGAGAGGGAAGAGTTCTCAAGGATATAGATATTTTCTAAAATGATTTAGTGCACACAACAATTGGTTATTCAGTGAGATGACCACATGGATAATTAGATAATACTAAAATAACCAGGAATTTAATTCACTTGGTAATAATAAATATTTATCACATGTTATGTTACTTATTTTATTATTCCATATGAACCCTATTGTCAAATAATAATAGAAATGTTATTATTGCCATTGCATGTGCTTTAGTATTGTGTTATATTTAATTATTATTTAATTTTATTTCTCACCAGACCCATAGATTGGTCCTCCAATCCTCCTAAATATTTACCTAGCCTAGAATGATGACTATTTATTTACTAAATAAATATAACTACATTATTCACTAATAAATAAATATTCCATCAGAAATATATTATATCGAATAACTACTGATGAAATAAATGGGATCATACATACATGAATATTTATTATACCACAACCGAGAATAATATTTATTCAAGTTTCTAAATAATAAATTATTTAACTGAGATATTGGATACACTTAGTGTGTGACCCTCTAGGAATATTTCTCATTGACATTATGTGGGATTTAATAATTTCCATGATTACTATCTATCAATGGTTTAAGGAACCCAATGGAATTAATTTTATTTCTCAATGATGTGTCGCCTGATTTGAATACATACCATTTAATAAAAACTCTGTTCCCTGATATCTCTAATCATGCGGGTTCCATGCAAGTTCCATCAACCGATGGGATATATTTCTCATTCTTTAACTTCCCATAATTGAACATTCCTAGAGACCACCATGGCCATAGATTTAGTTAGGCTCTCTCATTTTCCATTATGGTCCTAATATATCTACTTCCGTAGAAGCGACAAATCCGTTCTTGCATTATTCATTAATGAGGTATTAATTGTGATGCACCCCATATATCATATCTCCCCAAGAACATATATCATTATGGTTTTCATAAATACATAAAAGTTAAGGATTCATAATACCCATTAATAATAATATTAAAGTCTAAGTACCAATACACACATCCTCATATTGAAACATCCAATGACACTTTTGAATGTGGATTTCCTACTAGTGGGTATTCTTCTAATAATATCCTCCTAGATATTACCAATGGTTGAACCCATGATAAGGTGAATAAATGTTTCTTGAGTCCCCACACCTAATAGCCTATATTATTTGGGTCCCTTTAAATGATATCATCCTCCCATAGAACATATATTCACGAATAGTGTCATGGAACTTCCATGTTATCATCATTGTATAGATCTACTATGGCCTTATAGTGCGACATGTATTCTTAGGAAATTATCACATACTATGTCATAGAGAATAACATTCATGATTTGATAAAGTGTTTATTATTATTCATCCAACAAATATAGTTTTATCATAATGTACAGAGATGTTGGTTTCTAGGGAACCAACTCAAACAGCTTGGACATTCTAGAGGCCAATATCCATATTTTCTTTCTCATTATCTAAAAATTGTATGGCCATGAAATATGAATGGTTTTAGGTAGGAATTACAAATTCCAACCACATTTACTCAATGATCATTGAGCTGTTGAGTGGACTACCCAATCCAAAAATCCATAATTTTTTATTTCCAAAACCTTTGCCTCTCAGTTACAGCGAGTCCTGCTCTGGTAGTCAAACCTTGATGTAAAATAATTCAAGTGAACCCAAAACCTAAAATTTTAATTCCCCAAAAATTTAAAGAAACCCAAATTTGGCTAGCCAATTACTTTGAACTATGGGTTGATTCTACGTGATGTAATGTAAGGTTATACAAACATTAATTTTATTGAAGAATTTTATCCTTTCTGTGTAAATTTTCATTTATTATCTTTTCACATGCTTTTAAATATTAAGTGGGATAAGATTAAGTATTAACCATTTATGAGATAATATTTACACATAAGATAGTTTATATTAGTTCCATCTTACATGCTTGTTAATTCATTAATTATGTGATCGTGACAAGACATCCATAATGAGTTACCATACAACTAACAAAAATAATATAAAGTGTATGATCATGATGTTGTTAAAATGTTTAGTTTATATAGTGGTTGATAAACTAACTACAAGCTAGGGGAAAACACCATGAACTAATTAGGTTCATGTTTACAGCTTTCCACCTACCCACCTTTGTATCTCCTTGGATTGATTTCACCTTAACTCTTTTTTTAACCACCTCCACAGGCTTAGGAGCTGTATCCGTTAAATATGCTTTTACTCACACGCATGTGAGTGGTAATAGGTGTATACATAAAAGAAACCATGGGAATGAAGGTCGTAAATTTTAATGAGGTGATAAGGAGCACAATCCAACAATTTAATTTAATAAATTAAAAGTAAACCAATCACATTGAAAAAGGTTTAGTCTAGCTCATGATCATCCACATGCATGCAGTGAATTTAGGCATGTAATAAAACTAGAATTCAATAATTTATTCATTATTTTTTAAGATAAATAGCACATGAATCGATTTTTTATTATCTTTAATTAATCAATCATTTTCTTTTAACCATTTTAATTATTTCATTGAGATTATCCTCTATTTTAATTTTAAACAAATTAATAAATTCTATTAAAATTAACGATGTACATAACATGTACATTGGAGGCAACATGGTTAATACCTTTAAAAACTAACCAACATGTATTACACTAATATAAACTTTATTTTTTGTGACATTTATAAAGCACATAGAATAATAAGGCAATACAACTCATATATGATGTTAAAAGTTTGAATATTACATAGATATTAAAAAAACACACACACAAACACAAATATATATATATATATATAATTATTAAATCATGTCACATGTTATGTCCGAGAATTAATCCCACATGCAAGTACATTTATAAAGGGTTGCTTAATATAATAAATTTTTAATCTGTTTAACTCGTAATAGAACACAACGTATAGATCCAATCTATACAACATGTACATTTTTAATCGTGTAACTGAAGTACACGCCTAGGGACTCAATCTGTGAGGCATAATTCATAAATCTAGTAGTACACGACATGTCTAGGGGTCCAAACAATGTGTTGACTCCATGTTACATGGTCACTTGTTAGATAAGCTATGTATGGGATACATGGACCTGCCCTGACTGGAAAGGGACTACACGTCGTGTCTAGTGGGAAAAATTTCTTGTAGTTCAACTAATCATGTGCGGGTCTATCCTGGTCAAAATGCGGTGCAAGAATTAACTACACCATGTTTCATTAATTCACACGGGATGAATATTTTTTGATATACTCCTAGCATATTGAATAAAACTACACATCATATTAATATTCTAACACATCATGAACTATTGTGTAACCTTGATATAACCATTGTCATATTAGAATGAGATCCTTGATATAATTTTAATCATAAAATTTATAGTTACTCATAGATATGTGAGAATCAATAGAAGATGAAACAAAAAATGTTATTTATATTAAAAGGGAAAGATTAATTTTTAATTTAAAAACTAAATTAAGAATGTGCAAGTCATAAATGATTATTAAATAATTATAAATAATAATATACCTGCTCTGATATCACTTTTAGATTTCATGCATAGCGGAAGTGCATGAGAGATGTTTCCCAAAATATATTTTTGTCATATTCAATTAACAATCGAGGATAAATATGATGATGAATGCCAATATCCATGAAACTGAATCAAGGATTTGGAAAAATGAATAGAAACTGAGAACCAAGAGATATGGTTCACATATTCTGTTAATAAGTAATTAAATTAATTTAAAGAATTGATTTCTAGGTGGCTCTTTATTCATTGATTTATCCGTCCACAGATCTAGAGTGCACCGTCATTGCCTTTTTGATATCAAGGGTAGATATTCTCTAGAATTGATCCACACTTGGTCCATGTATCTCTGGACCTTACCAAATAAATATTCTGGTTCTTGCATGGAAGATCCTTGTACATGGGATGTTCACCTTCGATTGCCTTAAAAACCTATCCCAAGTGCTCTACTTGATCCAGTGAAGGAGGGTCTCTCTCGTTATTGAGAGAATTATTGTATAGGGATGGAATCTCTAGGATTGAGATATATTATCCAATTTGATTTGCACAACATGATAGGCATCATATAGATTGTCCTTGTATAATGAGATAATAATATAACCAGTATTTTATTTCCATAGTGTATTAAAAAATAATTTTTACAAGTGCATTTAATTATTTCATTAATCCTAGATAAAACTCCATATCAAATAATAATGCCAACATTATTATTTCCTGACTTGTGCTTGACTCGTGAGTTACAATTAAATATTTTTAAGTCAAATAATATTCAATATTTTTATTTCCCATTAGACCATTAACTTGGTCCTCCAATCCTCCACCATATTTAATTAACCTCGAATAATGAATATTTATTTGTTAAATAAATATCATTGTATTATTTTCCAATAAATATATAAATATTATATTCATTTTGAAAAAATATATATTAATTAATTATTTCCCCACAATATATTCTCTTGAATGACTACTATCAAAATAAATGAGATCATAAAACTGAGAATAATTATTAAACTAAAAACGGGAATAATCATTATTAAATTTGTCAAATAAATAATGATATATTAATTAATTGAGATACTAGACACACTTAGTGTGCGAACCTCTGGGCTTTTTTTCTCAATTGCATTAGGCGGAGCATCCCAAACTCTAAGGTTATAATCTAGTAACATTCTAGGGAACCCATATAGAAATAAGTTAAAACCACATCGACATGTAACCACAAACAATTTCATACCATGTAATATAATCCATTTTTCATGATATCTCCCATCTAGTAAGTTGCATGAATGTGAGATCAGCCCATTTTATCATTTTCTGCATCATTGAATTCCTGAAAACAAAAATCAAATAGAACACCATGGATATTTATTTATTTAGTCTATATCATTTCCATCAAAGGGTCTGACATATCAACTTCTATTTTAGGAAAGAAGTAAAAATTCCATTCTCAAATTATTCATTAATGAAATATTACTCATGATGCTCCCAATATATCATACCTCACCAAGATCATATTTCATCACATTTTTTTCCAATACATCTAAGTCTGTGAGTCATAATAACCATTAATAATAATCATAAATTCAAAGGACCAATACATACATCCGTAGATAGGAATATATGACGACACTTGTAAATGTGGATTTCTTTCTGGAGGGTCTCGTTCTCATTATGTCCTCCTGGTCATTACCAAGGGTGTATGCCATGAGAAGGTTCCTCTAAGTCATATGAGTATCCACCACTAAAATCCTATATCATTTTAGTACCTTAAAATTTTTCTATAGAACATATATTCAAGAATAATGTCCTCAAACTTCTTGGTTGTCACCATAGTAGATATCCCCTATAGAATTTTTCTGTGACTATTACTCTTAGAAAATTAACACATTCAATTTCAGGCAGAAGATAAATAATAATTTGATATAGAGTTTATTAATATATATCCAATGGATCCATTTTTATCATAGATTACATAGAATTTTGTTCAATGGAACTATATCCAACAAAAATACATAGCAGCTGATTCATTAATAGCACCAGTAATGGGTCTTTTACCTTCGTGATTTTTAGGTAGTGTGATATAGTAATTCAATTCAGATTAATCACTAAAATCCTAGTCTAATGGCTTACCAAAATAGGTATATGAAATTTTCATTAAATAACTCAAATGATATGGATAAGACTTGAACACATTCTCATACACACTAGGAAGGACACCATGCGTGGGAGAAACCTGTGAAGAGATGTAGCCTAGTGAGTTTAATGATTTCGATTTACATGGGATTACCATTTGGAATCCCCCCTCATCAACAAAAGGTTTTCCCCATATGATTTCATGAAGGAATATTACTCTCTTATCTAATATGTCGATCGTCCAATTCATGAGAAACATCCTTATCACAAAAATGATCATCCATCACATCCTCACCCAACACTTTATCCTCATCTTAGTGATGATTTAATTTTTTTTTATTATTATCTGTAGTAGATTCATTACCATCATGAAAATCTAAATTGGGAGTGAGCTGAGTGGAAAGGGAGGACACCATACCCATTTTTTCTTTACCTTTATTATTGGAAGTCATTTACCTATATTCCTATAGCTGGGTAGCTAAGTAAGCCTTATAAAGATCCATAATATAACAGTCATGATTTTAATGAGCCTTCATTTCTAAAATGTCCTAGTCCTCTGTAGCAATGTTCACCCATGAATCTTTTCCCAAGTTAGAGAAGGATACCACTGTATAATTATCATAATGTATAGTGGGGATGAAAGTAGATTTCCCAGTGGGTGTACCTTTTCTAGTTAACTCACTTATATATTTCTTCGATTCAGCCACATGAAGCTGTGATAATTGGTTTAAATCAGAAGTAGTCCCCCTGTTTATACTCATAGAACTATCTAATAGTAAATTCCCCTGCTGATTGCAATCACCATGCTATGGAAATGAAGGTTTTCCCAACACAGTCCTTCCTATTGGACTGTCTTCACATAGTCCATCATTTTCATCAAGGATATATGTACTCATATATCATGCCTTCCTATTTTAGTTTCTTTCTTCATGACCATGAGCTAAATATAAAGAACAAGAAACATTTCCTCTATAGTTTAATGACTCATGAAAAATTAACCGACAAGCCGATCAGAACATTGGAACTTCTCTTATTCAACATTAATATCATACTAATCAAAATAAGTGGGAATAATGTTTTTATCGACCAATGTGAAACCCAAGTCAATCTCAACAAAAAATCTGGCATATTGCACAAAGTGAACTATCTTAGTTACATTGTTCAATAGAGGGTAACTCCTATTGCAAGCACAAGGTCATACTAAATCATCAACTGCCACAATAACCAACTAAGGCAAAAAAATTTGACTGGTAGTTTTACAGAAGAGTTACATACCTACATTGAGTTTCCAACAAGCCTATGCCCTGGTGGTACAAGCTTATCCTTGGCTTCCAAAAGGCCCTGGATAAAACCCGGGTAGTGGTGAATTTCCAGGGGGTACTATAGCAGTATTGTATCAAATCACTATAGCAGTACTGTAGCAGTGGTGGAACAATATCAATGGTGGCACTGTAGCGGCAGAGAGAATACATCAGGTACTATAGAGGTGTGAGTACTATAGAATTATTGTTCACCGAGGGGTCCTTTGGGCCAAAAAATGGGCTTTCATTCCTTGTATTCAGGACACTTTGCCTTGGTACTTCGGGCTATGTAATGGGTCTCCCTCAACCCAGTCTTAAGTGGTATTTTCATTAATAATAAATTGAGGCCTCAGCCATAGCCTTTAAAAAAAGAGATACTGAATCGAGACCCCATTATCACATATTCATGTCCTCTATGGGAAAGAGGAAATTGAAAAAACCCCTTCCCAGTAAAAAAAATCGCCACATATGAAAAAACCCACACCACTGATAGTTGATAAAAAAAATTCATTCACATTCCATGGTTTAGATCCCCTTGGAATAATTATTCTTACAATAACAAAATTCGTACCTAGTTTCAGGCATTCCAAAACAACTTCATTATCAGCTTTGACATGAGATGTGTTCCCCTTTTGAAGAATCACCCCAACAACAGAACCACTATATAAAGATAATGAACTCATAATAATTGAAGACAAAGTATTTTATTTGTATTCACCATAGGTGGCCTTACAATCATTCACTTCGAGCGTACCATACATATACGAGGGTAAGCACATCTGACATAAGAATATTTTAAAAACCAATGGATTTGGTTGAGTTTCTATAATCAAAGAACCCTACAAGTCACCATCAACCTGTAGAGTGATAGCCTCTTGTGTAGACCTCATCCTTAATATATATATATATATATATAATTACAAAATCAAAAGAAATACATTTATTACAATTTTATGAATATATATATTTATATTTTAGAAATTATATATTTATAAATACGTTTATTATTAAATACAAAAATATAAAATATTTTTAATTATAATGATAATTATAAATATATATATAAATATATATAAATTATTCATAATTATTATATTAAATAAATATATATATATATATCATTATTTATAGTATTATAATAAATATTTTTATAAATATATTCTAATATATTCTAATATTTATAAATATATAAAAATATATACAATTAGATAATATATTTAATCATTTTTTAATATTTATTTTCAATAAGGATTTGAACAATTATCTATTATTCTTTCACTAAGGGATATAGTTAATGGGTTGTAGGCCATGTGTTATATAATCCTCAAGAGATTATTTTAGTGGGAAGGTGTTGGATGTTGTCATCCTACTTTTCACTCTATTTATTTTTCCCCTCAGGCCTATCATCACCCTTCCCCTTCGCACTGACAACCAATGAATCATCAACAATATTAGAAGATTCTAATTTCCCAGATGATGGCTACCCCATTTGTCAAATTGGGAGGTAGAGGTGCTTGGTAGATAGTTTCTGGCCAGCTCTACCAAACAACCAATGGGAGAAGGTTGTAGAAGATGTGATGGGTGGGTTGTTAGAGGACTATAAAAGGAAATATCCTCTACTAATTTCTTCATCAACTTTACTAAGTTTCTCATCACTAATGGTTCTCTATTTTTGAGTGGTATTTCATGAGGTAGTTTCACCACATATTGAAGAGAGAATATTATTTTATTTTTATCATTGTAATTGTGAGAGAATGTGTACCATCATTTTCCCATATTGAGCCTTCTATTTACCCCTTGTTTTTAACCATTCTATTTGGGGATTTTACACGTTACATATGGCTTCCTTTTCATTCGAATATTTCATTTCATATTATTTTATGATTATCTCTATCCTGGTGGGTAAATAATTTTTTTTTTCACAACAACTGGAATCAGAGGGTAGGATCTAAACCGATGTTGTTCATGATTTTGGGTGTTAATAATTATCATAAATTTACGTTTTCTATATTATTTCAACTCATGTTGATCTTTTACATCAAAAAAATATTGAGATTATTAAATAATCAATGGTGAAACTAAGGATCTCATATACTGACGGTGATTCTAGATGGTGGTGAACTTAGAGATAAAGAAAATCAACTTGAATAATATTTCTTTGTTGACAATAAAGATACAGACATTACTATAGAAGGATAATTGCCTACTAAAAATTGGAGAAAGGCTGGATGGTGCGGCAGAGAAGAAATTGAACAACATGGATGGGATGGTTATTACTAACATCAATTTGGATTTAGAAGATGGGTTCCTATACAGAATTTTAGAGGGAAGGATGGTGAAGGAAATATGGGATACTCTGGAGAAGCTATATGAGCCCAATTAACTTCACAATAATATTTTAATGAAACAATAATTGTACACGCTTCGAATGGAGGAGTCATCATCGATGACTGACCACATCAACAACCTCAATACCCTATTCACTCAGCTCATAACTTTGGGATATAAAATTGTTGATACTAAACATGTGTAGATTCTTCTCTAGAGCTTGGAAGATTCATAGGAAAAACTCCTCATCAACCTCACCAACAATATCCTATTATATATACTATCACTAAATGATGTTTCAGTCATCGTTCATGAATAAAAATTTCAACACAAGAACAAGGAGGAAAGATATAAAACTTCGAACCAAGAAAATGCTATGTCAATGGAGAGACAAAGAATGATGGAGTTTGGTTCCATTAGAAGTGAAAATCATGGAAGGTCCAAATCAAGGAGTAAGATTTATAATGTCACATATTTTAATTTTGAATGAAGGAGAAGATGCAGAATGATTTTTGAAGGAATAAGAGTAGAGAAAATATCTCATAGGTGAAGGTGATGAGTATTTTTGGATGTGGATATATACTTGTCAGTGAGACGGGGATGACTAATGGAAGCAGGAAAAATCTCAATGACACATGGATAATCTACTGAAGAGAAGCATGGAACATGATGTATCGATTAGAATGGTTTTACTAGTATGAAACCATCGCGAAAGAACTTGTGTACATGGAGAATAATCACGCCCTGAAGAACGTCGGAAACAATACCATCAAATTGAATATGAATGATGGCATAGTACAGACCATCTAAGGAGTATGTCATGTGAAGGGCCTAAAGAAGAACATATTGTATTTAGGACAATTATATGATATTGGATGCAAGACTCATAATGAGAATTGGGTGATCATAATTGTGAAGGGATCACATGTGGTAATGAAGGTGGAGAAGATCTCAAATAAAATGTATATTATTATGGATGAAATGTACTTGGAGGTGGAGATGGTTGTCACATCTACTACCTCAATAGAAGAATTGATGGAATCAAAGAATCATATGATTATCCATATGTCATAATGATGCCTAAGGTTCATTTGGATCAGAAGATGCTTCCTAGTCTAAAAAATGAATCCTTAACATTTTGTGTGTGTTGTGTTGTGAGAAAGAAATATTGGTTAATGTTCAGGATATCTACATCACAAAGCAATGATATCATATAGTTGATCCATTACAACGTTCGGAAAGCACTTTTTATATCCCTATGAGGAACAACGTACTTTTTACCATTCATTGATGATTATTCTATGAGATGTTGGGTATACCGAATCAAGAGTAAGTAAGATGTTTTTGGAGTATTGAAAACATTCAAAGAGCAGAGGGAACCTTAATATGGAATGAAGATCAATTTTATGAGGACTGAGAATTGTGGAGAATATAAAAGCAAAGAGTTTAATAAGTTTTTTCAACATGAAGGAATCAAGAGATAGTTCATGGTGGTGTAAACTGTAACACCCCGATCTTTCACGATATGCCTCTCTTTCAATAATGCAATAGCTTGCATTTTACGCAAGTTCGAGTTCTAACACACCACCACTAATCAAAGTAGCTGTTATGAATATTAATAACCAATTTTTAAATTTATAGAAATTTTATATTGCAAAATGGACTTTATTTTTGTATTCATAATATCAAAATTATCCTAAGTTGAATTTTTTGTAATTTTCTGAGAACTTCCAAATTTTTATGAATAGTGAAAAATACTTAAAAAAAACTTTTTTAATCAAAATAATTTATAGTGATAAATTATAATATTGAGTTTTTTAAAAGTATAATTAGAATATATTTTTACCATTTTATCCAATGGTGTTCATTAGAATTAAGTTCACTTTGAAATTGGACATAAACAGTTTTCAATCTTTTGATTTATATTCTTTCTTAAAACACGCTATTTGTTGTAACAACAGGAATTAATTATAAAATTAATTAATGAAACTTATATTTTTGGAATTTTGTAAAATAGACATCATTTTTGGATTCAGAATATCAATTATATCTTATGGTAAAATTTTGGCATTGTTCTGAAAAACTTCAATTTTTGATGAATAGTGAAACCATTATGTGGTAGTTAAATAACTGATTTTTCATTTAAATGAAACATTACCACTTCTGTGATTTGATTTTCAAAAATCCAACATACATGGTTGTCATTAGGAAGTAAAATGTGGTTCAATGGGATTAAAATAATTTTTTGGTGAATAGTAACTTTTAAGTTTAATTAATCGCGATTAAAGATAATTAGTGAAATTTAAGGTAAAAATGAAATTATAAAAATATTAAATTACCTTGAAATTTGTCCTAAACCTATTGGATGAGTCATGGCCGACCAAAACAATCCATTGGTCAACTTGGGGACCCCATGGATCCACTTTGGTAGGAGAAGGATATAAATAACTTTTTATTTAATGTTAAAATAAAAAGGTCACAAACAAGAGTTGTTTTACAAAAACAATTTTTAAATGGGGTTATAAAAGTAATATTTTTGACTATAAATATTCATTAGAAATATAAAAGGATTTCCTACATCATGATATTTTTTTTATAATTTTTAGGCATTAAATACATTAAAGTATTTATGACACCATGATGATACAGCGATTACCTCATTAATTAACAATTTTAAATAAAATGAAAGGATAATGTAAAATCAAAGACATACATTTGTAAAAAACCTATTGGTGGGGATATTTCAAACCCTTATCACCTTATCCTAGAATTATATAATTTTGGGACCTTTATAATCCGAAAATCATTGTATAATAAAGTAACATTTCATTACTTTCCAAGAGTGCCCCTCCTCTCCACTTATAAAAGGCCCCCACCTCTACCACCTTATTCACACATAAAATCCATTTGGCTCGGACAAAACTGCCCAAATACTCTCCCAACATCCCTCCCTTACTCCTACAAGCCACACTTTCGGCAGAATTTATCCCAAGGAATCCTTTGGCTCAAATCAAAAGAGTTACCCGATTTTAAGGTAATGTCTTCTCTTGTGTTCTTTTATTTTATTTTTCTTCTCCAACCTCCTATACACTTTTTATTCATTTCTTTTGTAACAAAACCAGTATCCTAAATATACTAGGATGTTTTTATAAGAAGTATTCGAGCTACACTTACACACACCTACATCTAATGGTTAAAGAATATACTATTTCTGTGGATGGATAATTTTTGCCTCACGAAACGATGATTGTTCAACACTCAAATAACACCTCTAATGGTGGCCATTATGATGACACCGTTTTTATATATATGATATATATTATGTTTTTGTTCTCCTTATGATTTTTTATTTTTCATTTATGGAATACCTTTATGGTTTCCATTATGGTTAAACGCGATATTTTCATTTTAGGAAGTGAGGACTACCGCCCCCTCAAAGTGATTCGAATCGTTAATACCATATGTGGGATGTATAAAGGATGGACTAAATGGTATTATACACTATATTATACTAGAATTTTATTATACATTTATATCATTATGATTTCATTTCATTAAATACAAAATAGAAATGAAAGTAGCGTTCATGCGTACGTACGGCTTACCGTCTCCATGAACGGTGCATTTCATTTCTTACCTCTAAATGTAAGTAATATTATGAATGAATGTATATACTGGATATATATGATATATATGATATCTACATTATGAATATAATTCTGGATATAATATATATTTCACCACATGAACAACTTGTAATTATAAGAAGTTTATTTTTGACTCAAGTACCAAAGATCGACAAAACGATCGTTATTAACATAAATAATTACATAATGTTCATAACATGGAAATAAGTGATATAAAAGGAATAAAAAACATGAAAAATGATCTTAAGAAATTATAAATTAACTCTAGTTTATTATTCAGGAGGTTAAAGAATGGTCAAGTCAAGACAGGACGCAAGGTAAGGGAACTTCATAACCCAATTTCTATTCTTTGGGTTAATATATTACTTTTAAATTATGTCATGATATTATTATGTCATATCTTGTATTTGTAATTTATTTATGTGTACTTATAGTTAATACACATAATAGTCCTACTTTATTTAAAAAATTGATCTTTGTAAGGGTCTTCGTCTCAATATCCTTTCATTGAGAAATATTTTGTTTTATACACAACTTTCTTTTATACGGTGTATAAACCCCTTTGACTTTAATGTTTATTCAAAAGGAATCATTTTTATATGAAGAGTTTTACTAAACAATAAAAAGGGAATGTTTTTCGTGTCGTACGTATGCGGCGACAACAACTTCTCCACCGCCGTGACCATTATTTGAGTTTTGGCTTCCTCTACAAGCCATACCTTTTTTAAAAGAAAAATAAATACCATGTTTTACTTTTATTTTATTTTGGTATTGAAAATAGTTTTGAAAGTGCTTTTATTATATCAATGTATTGTATTGATATCTTGTGATTGTAATGTGTAAATGTTATGTTTCCTTTATGCATGTTTTATGTGATATGATTATGTTATGGTTTATGATATGTTTAAACCTGTTCATATGAGGAATGCATTGGACTTAATAAGTGACGGGTGGAGCTCGGTATTGCTCCTCGATGCATCGGCATGTCCCATGAGACAAACTAGTGTCTTGGCACGAGGCCTTGAAAAAATCTTATTTGTGGTCTTGGCATGAGGCCTTGACTACGTGGTTAGGATAGTCTGGCATTATGAATTCCATCATTATGAAAGTTGTTATTGATATTTCATGTGATTATTTGACTAGTAGAATATCCATTTGAGTAAGTAAATGGAATTATTTCATTTAACTTCTACCATATTATGCTAATGTTCAAGTTTAAAAGGCTTTTGTTTTAGTTATACATTGCCTTAAGTGTTAATTTTTATTTATGAAAGCTTCCGCTATATTGTTATCCTTACTGAGCATCTGACCTCACCCCTTTCAATGTTTTAATTTTTCCAGGATGTGAATAAGTATATTATGAATGACCTGTAGGGAAAATATAAGGTGATATGAAGAGAATATGTTGTAGTTTTGTTTTACTTTATGATGTAATGTAAGACTTATGAATGTATCTAGTGTTTCCAAGGTTACTAAACTAATCGGCCTTTCGAGACTTGATCTTTTGTGATCATGCCAATGCTACGCAATAATGCACCGACTCTTGGTAACTGGGGTCGGGGCGTTACATAAACTCCTCAGTATAATGGAGTGTAATAACAGATGAACATAAACATATTGGATTGAACATTGAAATTTTAATCACAATAAGAATTTCCAAAATAATTTGGGAAGAATTAGTGAATACTGTCTGTTATGTTACCAATAGATCTGTTTCACTAGTGATTGATCTAATGAAACCAATGGAGTTGAGGATTTGTAAACTCAATGACTATTCTTGGTAACATACTTTTTTCAGTTAAGTATATGAAATTATTAATGATGAGGAATGATCAATGTTGGATTCGAGATCCAAGAAATGTATCTTTTTATGGTATGCTGATTGTTGGAAGGGGTATCATTTCTTAGACCCCACTACCCGCACACATATCACCAGTAGACATTTCATTTTTTGAGAAGGTAAGGTTTGAATTTTAACCGGTCAAGACATGGAGAAGTATAATAAAAAAAACTACAACTATCGATGTAGAGGAAAAATACAATAAAGAATCTATTTCCATTAAAGATTTTTCCGAGCCTGAAGATCATGTATTGTTTGAGTCTGGACCATAACTATCAAATCGAGGAGAAAAAACAACCAATATGGAACTTAGGAGGAATGTAAATGACCATGTATAAAGATATCAAGAAATTATGGTGGTTAGAGGATATACTCAGAAGGAAGTTATTGATTTCAATGAAATATTTTCTCTAATTATTAGACTGAGAACTACTCAAATAGTTCTGGTGATGTGTGATACAGAAGCTTTACATTTAGAGCATCTGGATGTGAAGAAAACATTTCTCCATTCTTTTCTTGATGAAGAGATAATTATGCTCTATCTGGAAGGTTTTCTAGAAGAATGAAAAAAGAACATGGTTTTTAGGTTGAACAAATCTTTTAACAAACTCAAATAGGCACCATGTTTTTTCTACACGAGATTTGATTATTATACCATGATTCATGGATACACCAGACTTCATTAAGATCCTTGTTAATATCTTATAGGTTTATATGGTAATTATATAATTATAATTCTGTTTTATGTGGATGAATTATTGGTTTCAGGCCCCAAAAACTATCAGATCTAGGAGATGAAGACTCAATTTTCATGGGAGTTTGATATGAAGGACTTATGACCACCAAACAAGATTCATGGGATGCAGATTTATTGACATAGAAATAACGAGAATATTTGGCTGTCACAAAACAATTACTTTCATAGATTCTTGGAACACTTCAACATGCAAGACTGTAATCCAATATCTACCCCTCTTCCAAATAACTTCATGTTATCCTCAATGACGAGTCCTAACAGTGATGAAAAGAGGATGGATATGTCTCATGTACCATATACATCAGGATTGGGTAGTCTTATGTTCGTTATAGTTTGTACTAGAGCATACATTTCACATGCAGTGGGAGTAGTTAGTCGCTACATAGAGAATCCATGATGGTAGCATTGGAGCATAGTGAAGAAGATCCTAAGATACAACAAAACGACCTCAAATTCTAAATTTTGATATAGTGGATCAGATTTTACTATTAGTGTATATGCAGATTCAGATTTGTTATGTGATTCTAATAGGAGGTAATCCACTACTGGTTATGTGTTTACTCTTGCAGGAGGAGTTGTGTAAAGGCCTGATCAATTATGAATAAAATTACCTTTCTTTTATTGTCTTACGGATTTAGAAAACACATGAACTCTTTTTAATTATTATTGGGTTTAAATGACCTTTATGTATCATTACCATTTATAATTTATCTGTTGAACAGTGATCCCACAACTAATATAAATATAAGGTTTTAACAAATACTTTCATCATAGAAAAAGGAGATTATGAACTCATCCATTAGACAAAGGTTGTACGAATCTCATTTTTTGGAGCCTAGAAAGGAGGTAGCATCAGTGGCATTTTATCACGACCAATTCCAACATGAGCTTCATCATGTTATGCTTGAAAGTAATCACGTAAAGGAGATGTTCAAGTTAATAGAGATTAGCACCTTGGCAATCTTATCCGAGCCGACCAATGATTATGTCACCATCAAACACCACACCCTTAGCTCTTATATGTGTGTTATAATTGGTTATGTGACAAGTTACTAATCCCATTTTATAAATAAAATTGTTATTCCATCAATTCCATTATGAGAATAGTATTTCATAAAAAAATGATGAATTTGATGAATTTATTTTTTGAGTAAAAATTTTCAATTTCAGAAATATATACATTAATTTTTTAAACTAGGTTTTTTATTAATAATGTTATAAAAAATTTTTTATTAATGATGATTATATCATTTCCTTATCAGTAAATGATTAGATAATCAGTTTGATAAGAGATATATTTTTATACGATAAAATAGAAAGTGTATTTTTAAAGAATTTCTTTTACTAAATTAATAAATTTTTGAATTAATTAATGTTTTAATAAAATATTATTATTAATTAAATTTTTTTAATAATAAATGATTATATAATAATTATAAAGTAAAATTTAATTTTTATTAAGGTTTAAAAATTGTTTTTGAAAAATTAATAAATTTTGATTCTCATTTTAAAAGAAAAAAATTCACATATTTAAAAAATTATTTAGGTAAAATGAATATTATTTTAGGAATCATAATATTGAAAATATCCAACGGTTAATTTTTTTAATTCTCAGTGACAGTCAAATTTTTCGGTTAAAATTAAATAATATATAAATAAATTATGTGTTTTGTGACATCATAATGACCATATAGTGATGTAATAAATACTATAAAATGTATATTAGACAAAATATATGTTTTAACTTTAAAATAATCTGGTTTTTTATTAATTTGACTTATTTTATAATGCCTAATTTAATTCTCCAAAATGTATAACATTTTTTAAGTTCATTTGTTTAATAATGTGAATGACCTCCACATAAGAAATGATAATATTTTAATATATTCGGCCCATTGGCTTATAAAATAAATTATATACTTGTATTTGTGAAACATTATGGGCAAAAACCATGGTTAGGTTTGTGGTTTTGAATATTTAATTATCTAGATTCCAAAACCTATGTTTGTGAAATATTAAATAATTCCCCTTTCATTTCTTATATAAACCCATCAAAGCTCCCACATATATTATCTAAAAATACTTTTATAACGTCCCTACTCTGTCATACCTTATATATAATCCCCCCAATTCTCCCAATCTCTCAATAATCCCCTCTTCAATCTTTTGAATTCACACACTCATGTAAGGGTTTCATTCCTTTCTCATTTTTATCCAAGTTTCCTTTTATTGTAAAACCCTTTTATTTTTGATTAGAAATTATTGGGAATGTTTTAAAAACTCGCCCATACATCCCTCATTATGTTTTAATGAGGATATTACCCTTTTTATCTCTCATTAATCTCTCCCATGTATACCTATTACTATGCTGAAAATTAGTAAGAGTTATTTCATTCCTACTCCTTCTTTGAGTATCATTATTATGTTTCACCTTCTATTTACGAATTCCTCATGTTAGAACATGTATTTATATAAAACCCTTACTTCCCATTTAATTTTAAAATTATCAGTTACCACTTTCTCTCTCATAAACACATTTTATGAATCCTTGTGTGATGTCATTATGCTACCGAAATTGCACCGTGATTTTCTATACCAAAATAACCATGTAGTGAATAGCATGGCCATTTTAATATCAAGGGTATTCAACATTATGCACATATAAATATTTATTATAGACATTAATATATTTATTCCACATTAATTTATCATGAAATTAATGATTATGTTGAATTAATCCATGTTATATGATCTATGTGGCACACTTAAGCATGAGATTAAAATGTTTCTGAAGGGTGTGCCCTGATTGAACTCCAATGAGTTTGATAATGTTTAGTATCATGATATGTCATGTTCGGATAGGTGATTACCTGATTCATTTATAGGAATATTTTTCCATCATGTTGGGACACAGGTTTAATTGACTTCCCTATGTTAATGATGCATTATTTTAAGTTGTTGCCACATTACAATGTTATGATGATCATGATATATCGTGAATTTGGGTTTATGATTCTCTTATTCTCCACTAATATGTATATTTCATAACATGTATTTTATTTTTCATTTTATTCCTCGTTTAATCCCTTACGAGGCTTTATATCTCACACTTTTCGTATATATGTCTTCATGTAAGCCCACACAATGTTAAGTACGATGGACTGTCATGTTCATGTAAAATATGTTTTCAATAAAGACGTTGTATTTTCTGTCTTATGTTGTCATGTAAAGTTCATATTCCCCAAACACACTAGACCTCTATATCTTATTTGTTTTATTAAGTACATGTTTATGTAATAAATCGTGTCAAAATATGAAATAAAGAGAAACATCATAATAAGTTGTGAGATGGATTTCAACGTTATAGTTTGGTGTGGTGTTATCAATAATAGAGGTAGCGTACATGAAAGCTACATAGTATTGGAACGAGGTGATTTGAATGAGAAGGATCTTGAAGGATCATGTGAATAGATAGAAAATGATTCCATTATTTTTGGATATTAAGAGAGCCTTGCACATTACAATGAATCCATCTTTTCATTTTAGGAGGATTCATATTGGGGTAAAATATCACTTTTTCGGAGTTGTGGTGGTTGAAGGACGTATGCATATGTAGAATATTCATACTAAATAAAATGTGGTAGATTTATGATGAAGGTAATTGATTCTAATAAGTTCGGATGGTGCAGATCCTTGAGAGGCCTAATTGAGATGTGAGTAGCATGTTTGGTAGATAAAAAGGGTGTATGGATATTTGATTGGTTATCAATAAAATCTACAATTGGGAGATGTGTTGGTGGATTCTTATTTCTAGGATGATGGCCACCCCATTTTTCAATTCAGAGGGAGGTAGGTGTGGTAGATGGTTGGTGGCCAGCTCCCCCAATCATCTAGTGGGAGAGGGCTATTGTAGATGTTCTAGGAGGGTTGTTAGAGGCCTATAAGAGGTAGGATCATCATCTTAATTCTTCATAAGAATCAATAAGTTTCTCACCACTGATGATCCCCATTTGTGAGTGTTATTTCATGAGGCAGTTTACCCACCTATTAATGAGATAATATTGAGAGATTTTTCTCATTGTAATATATAGGGAGTGTGTAACCATTGTTCCATAAAGTTATCCTTATATTTAACTATGGGTTTTTACCCCATAAATTTGGGAGTTCTACCACAATACTTATGGTGTCCTATTTTCTTCATTTTTATCTTCATTTTATCTTGTGATTATCCCTTCACCGATGGTACAATCTATTTTCGGTCTCTAAAGACATTTCTGGTGATTGGTTTGTATGTATGATTCTATTGTCCATCATCTAATGGAATTCTGATCTGTGGTTCTTATGTGTAAGCTATTTCTTCGTACCCTAGGGTGGATATGGAATATTTGGGAACCTGGTGGAATTAAATGAAGTTGTTATATTGTACAAAGATGATGGATGTTGAGAAAGATGGATTCAACAAGATGTGTGCTACTAGAAATAAATGGAAGATGGTGATGGTGACGACCATGCAACATGAGTAAGTAGCATTCACTCGGATGGACTTGGGACACAACTGGTATTTCACAACAAGGGTAAAGGGTTTCCCTCTTGATGGCGATGTTGATGCTCGGGTGAGGGTTTCGTTATTCATGGTGATGAATAACAAGGATGATGCAGAGATGTGATACTTGTGGTTACTGGGGGTCCTGCGGTCTAGGATCTCTATGGATGAAATGGGTCATAGGGTATGATCATTTTGACCCATTGTAGCAGCGTTCCATCATACGGTGGGATGAAAAACAATTTTGGATGTAAAGGTGAACTGACAATGGATGGCATTGGGACATCAGAATGTGGGTTGGGGTGTTCTTAGAACAAGGGATAGGGAGACCTTGGGAGTGACAATGGGATAGGTTGGAAACAGAATACCTTCGTCCTTTTTGGCATAGGTGTGGCGTCTTTCCCAAGGGTGGTGGATTTATATGGGGTGAGGTCATTGGTCCTTCATTGATTTATTTGGTCATTGATTTGGGGTTTTGGGCCAAAATAATAATAAATTGGTCTCTAATTCATTTATTGTGGGTATTCGGAATAGTTTATTGTGATTTTTAGTGGTGATTTTTTTCCAATTTCTGGTTTGATGGTGATGATTAAGCCACACATTTTAATGACACTCTCGCTATGTTTTATCTTTTATTCCTAATTTTTAAGGTCAAGTCTGCATGCTACCTAAACCGTTTTATTATACAATTATAATAAACATATTTAGTATATTTAAAATTATACATATATATATGTGATTAATATATATATGAGTATTTACTTTTCAACATTGAATGAAACATATTAAAGGGACTAGAGGTCTAGAAATACAAGAGAAAACATCCATGGAGGGAAATCATCCATCCAAGTGATATAACCATTCGAGAGAGTCATGGTCACTAAAAATGGAATTCTTTCAAACCATATAATTTAATATAAGTAGAAATAGAAATATGAAATGTGGTGGAGTAGAGATCATATCATCAAAAATAGAGGGATAAAAGATATAAACCCTTTCTTCATTTCATGAACGGAATTGATCACCGTAAGGTAGTATAAATTAATAATGATCAATTTCTATCATCTCTACAAATAAAAGATCTCACTGATGAAGATTCCATGTGATTTAGTTATCAGGGGTACCGAAAAGACATTTAATGAAATAGGGTGATCCACGATGATTTGTCCAGATGAATTTCAGGATATAGTTGTAATACCCACCATTCATTTCATGGGGAGTGGTGTATCACCATTTATTTTCTAAACATCCATAAGGGCAGGATTCAAAGTGAATTTCACTAGATGAGGGTCCAATTTTTATTTTTTATTGTCCTCTAAATATCATGCTTCCATCAACACTCATTCCCATTCAAAAAATGAACGAATGATTCCTAGATATCTTGTTAAAAATATGGTCATTTAAACTCACCCATAGTAACCATGAGAGAGTTCATAAAATTACCCCCATCTCTATAAGGAAAGAGGAATACCAAGCACAAAGCAACACATGATGTTCTGGTTCGAGGGATACAAATTTGTTATCAAAAGGATTCTAAGAATTATTGATATCCCTTTCTCCTAGTAAGTTAATGACAACATGAATGGGAGAGTATGGGGTTACCATGACAAGATAACATGAGGAATAATTGAATAAATATAAATTCTATAGGAACTTCATATATGGGGGGATTCCACTACAGATCCACCACCATAAACAGATGAATTTTTCTGGGACTGAGGTACTCTTGAGGTATTTCCAATGCTCCTCACCTTTCAGGATCTGGATTCCACATGGAATGATGTAACCAAACACTTTCGAAAAAACACTTTTATTTTATTTTCATGAGAATAATTTGTCTTTCCCCATATTATTTAATCAAGGAATGCTCATAATAACATTTATATACCTTTTATTAATCTAACTCATCAACATATTCACACACTATCTATCACCCAAATCATTAATGATTGAGAGAGAATTATCACATATTTAAATACAAGGACTATAAGAGAGGTTTACATCATTACATCATCTTCTAGATGCCACAGAGATTTCGAAATTTTAACTGAGGATCCATTCCCAATCCTCTAGAATATTTCCGACCAAATAAATGTGTGATGTCCATTAAAAAATATCCAAATAAATCTTGGGTGAGGACTCAAGGCCGAGTCTCAGAAATAATAGTGGGGTTAGTACAAGGATATGGGGATTTGAGTAGAGAGAGATTCAAAGATAAGGATAATCTGCTAACCTAGATTTACCAATAGGGAATTATTGAAGTAATTATCGTCCCTCAAACCCATTACCTCATTTGACTTAGGAATGGAAATCTTATTCGAGGAAATCCAATAGATTTTGTTTATACAATTATTGTTACCCCACTAGAAGTTGGAAGTACTCACATGGATGACGATAATAAAAGAAACCATGAGTTTGAAAAGTGGACTAAAATAACTCATGATTGATTGGATGACATATTTAATAAATGTTTCCATCCAATATTTTGAGGTCCTTTTAGGAGTCCATCCTTAGATTTTCATTTCCTCCATATTGAGAATACCTAAAAACACTTCCTTTTTTGGGTAGCCAATTATTGTTGGGAGACCGATGTATTCGTTATGTATATAAACCACCAATATACATGAATTTTTATTGAGGTCATATTTCTTATCCAGTTATACACCAGAGCTGAAATATTGTTCAGATTTCACCAAATTCTTAGATTTTTTGGAGGCTCCACTGTAATATGTAAGAATCTTTCAAAAAGACATGTATTCCTCTAGTGTATCTCTTATGAAAAGCAGTCTATCATCAATGAAAATATAGTGAGTCATAAAATGGAAATGTATGTAATTCTTTTCCCCATTAATTGATTTGTTTCTTAATGCCTCTAAATGTAGGTTATAAAAAATATTAGTAACAATAATAAATAGAAATGGGAGAGAGGAACGCCTTGGTAGAAGCCTCTAGAGGTAAGGGAACACTGAGAAAATCCACCATTAATAATTATTTTAAAGGTAAATATAGTTAAACATATCATGATGACATTGATATTCTTAGGTCGTAATACTAACACCTCTATGATTAACCATATAAACAACCACTCAACTCTATCGTAACCCTTGTTCATGTCATATATGTAGATCACGATACCTCTCTCAGCAATATATAGGGTCTTCATATAGTGGAATATTTCTTGAGTGATGAAGATGTTATCAGTAATGAATCATTGATGTAAAAAGTTGCATCGGTATTCATAAATTATGGAATTAATACAAATGTAAATCTGATTCAATAGGACCTTATATAAGGCTCTAGAGGTAAGGCAAAACTGAGAAAATCCACAATTAATCATTATTTTAAAGGTAACCATAGTTAAACATATCATTATGATATTAATCTTCTTAGGTCATAATACCAACTTCTCTATGATTAACTATATAAACAACCACTCAACTCTATCATATCCCTAGGTCATGTCATGTATCTAGATCATGATACCTCACTTAGCAATATATAGGGTCTTCATAGAGTGGAAGATTTATTGAGTGATGACGATCTTATAAGTAATGAATCATTGAGGTAAAAAAGGTGCATTGGTAATCATAAATTATGGAATTAATCCAAATGTAAATCCGATTCAAAAGGACCTTATATAAAACTCCACTTCCATCCTACCAATCCTGGATAGAATAGTATTAGTTGGAGAGTAGGAATAAATGACATTAATATTCTATTAATTGTTATCATAAGTTAAATATGGATGGAAATACTTAAGGGTATTCGATTTCCTCATACTTTTAGAAACATAGTGGAGTTTCTTCTCGATACCGGGATCTCCCGAACTCCAGAACATGCGGGAAATTTCCACACACTCCTTGTACATGGACAATGAACAATAAAACCTTGGCCCACTATTGTAATCCTATTTAATCTACACATAAATTGTATCCAAGAGAATTAGGCCATGATCTAAAATATTATGAGACATGTGGGATAATATTTAGTGCCTGAATGTAGTGGTCCCGTCAACAATTACCAAGAATCTATCTAGCCGTACAGTAATGCATGATTTTTTGGAGATTCCAATAATCCATGGAAAGGGATTAATAGTGTTACCCAAGTCAAAAATATTATAAAATATTATTTCCTTATATAAATCATGAATTTGGGAATTGATTTTTTATGCACCTCCTCTCTTTTCATGATGAAACAATATCAAATTAAAATCCCCACAAAAAATAAGAGGTCTAAGGGGTATTTCATAAAGGGAATTTAGAAGTCACTAAGATATCCTTTTATACATTTGGGAAATAAAACCATTGAAATCGATGGATGTCTATATAGGGATGTTATGATAGTGAATGATGGTGGCAATGTGGTTCAAGGAGAAGAGAAATTCGGACATCCATTTTCTCTTTCCAAATGAGGTAAAGGCCATCCAAGTAGCCAAGATTAGAGGCTGATGATCTATATTTTAAACCCTTTTTTCAATACCAACCATTTCCTTACATTCCTAAATTTTTTTGGACAAAACGTCCATGTCAGATTTACTTTTAGCACAGTTTCATTGGTGCGTGAAAACTGGCCATGGGTTTCCAATCCCACAACAGTTCTAGTATAAAACAATCATTAGAATATTTGGCATCGGTTAAGTCTAGCCTCCACCTAAGAGCATTAAAGTAAACATTCATATTCCATTTCATCCAATATTTTTGTGGGCCACCCAATAAATTATGTTCCTTCGACACATAATTTAGAATATCTATTTCCAACCTTATTTGAGATTCTTTCCAAATCCCCTCTTGGGATCCTCTTCCACATTCATAGTTTCATATGACCTGACACATAAAGAGAAAATCTGTCCACATTAAATGTATGGAGGGGTGAAGAGTCTCCAAGGTACTAAATAATAAAATTTTCTAGGGGGTCTAAGAAAATTAATTTTTGATCTAGTGGGTTTTTTCTTTAAATCATAAAATGTATAAAGTTTCTGAACAAGATCAATCAATATCATTTTCAATGAATGATTATTAAGGTTATGGGAATTTATAGGTCCATCATAGGAAAACATTATACCTTCGACTTTGTCCAATATTTTTGGAGATGGTCCCTTTAAGCTATAGAAAAATCTAGTCATCCTAACTAATGACCTTGTTTCATCCTGGATATGATTGATCATTAAAAGATATGGATATTTAATCTCTTTTCTTTGAATTTTCCTATTTTAGTTTAATGGATCCTCTCAAATTCTTAGTTCAACTCTACAGGACATATTGATAGAGTGTGATTCCATTATTATGTATGTCCTTTGTGGGGAAATATTTTTCCACATTCCCCAAATGACTACAAAAGAAACAAAAAACCAGTAGTTTCTCATTTTCAAATGAGATCCATTAATTTTATCCACATATAGAAAGGAAAATATCATGCATAAGAGGATTCCCAATGTATATATAATCCCTTATTCACACTGAAATACCCCAATTAATAGGGTCCAATCGATCCTATTCCATGAACTTCACAATTATTCTTCATGTTTCCCACATAATTATTTAAGTCCTTACAAAGATAAGAGTTCCTCTGAGGTGTATCTAGAGTAAATATTTAGAGTAGAGGTTGTTTTGGATATCCATTCCACAAAGTAGACTTTCCATCAATATGATTTGATTTTCAAATGACTATATTCTCCAATTTAGAGTCTTTTAGTTTTCTTTATCATTAAAAATTCAATGATTATGATATTTCTTCTAATATATGTAATGAAAACCAATTTGCATAAATTCAATATGTTCTATAAGATACTTTTTACGGTACTGGTATTAAAGTGTCAATCAGATATTTGCTTTCTGATTGTAAGAATGGATATCTGATGAGTCAAGAATGAGTCCCCATTCTTCTTAGAGAATACCATCGTTTTATCCTTCACTTTCAAAAATATTTTTTTCTAGTGGTTAACATGGAAAAATTTCATCCCACTGTGATCGAAAGACAGGGGAACGATCAATAATGAAAAAGGATGAAGAAGAAAACATCAACCACCATAAATGGTTATAGTGCCGAGCAAGGAAACATATTGCCCTAGGAAAACCTAGGCAACATAAACACTATGAGAACCCTAGAAAATGATATCATAGAAAGAGAGAGACAATAAAATATATAGAAAAATAAAAAATATTTATAAATAAAATATAATTATAATTATAATTATTCATTAATATATATATATATATATATATTATATATATAATTTTGAAAATATATATAATAAAAAAATATAAATATTATCTTTTTATTAGTGTTTTTAGTGCTAATAAAGATACCCATTTATCATCACTAAACATCATTGATAGAACACATCTTTATCAGTACTAGAATTTTGTTGCTGATAAAGACATGTTTTATCTATGATTTTTTAGCACTGGTAATGGTGTGTCTTTATCAACATTGCTTGGAAATTTCTGATAAATTCATCACTAGTTTATATAAAGAAACATAATTGGATGTATTCTCTCACACACACCTCATGATCTTGGAGAACCCTACAGCCACCCCTCTGCCTCTCTATTGTAACAAATTCCCATCATCATCACTACTCTCACCAAATCCCATTATCAACATTTCACCTTTCTTAATGAATACTAATCAAGCCGCCAGCACTACTTCTCTCACTAAATAACACTATCATCATGTTGCTGATATCTTTTAACACTAATCCCTCTTCCACTGCCACTGACATTCCAAATCTAGGGTATGTGATGAACCACTACACCTCATCACTCCCCTACACCACATATCACAACCTCTATACCCAAACTCCCCACTTCTTCTGGCATATTTCATGCATGAAAACTATAATCACAGGGAATAAATGTTCATAATGGTTTTTATTAAATACTATATATATATATCAAAGAATCAAACTTTTATTACAATTAATCCTTTATAATTATCAAAATGTTCGTAGTATATGATAATCTTTGTATTAGTTTGAAATATTTATTTGATTTAATGTAATCAAGCGTAAATGATTGGTAAACATAGATCAAAAAATACAATGTTTGATAAATCAACATATGAGGTACTATATAAATATGATTTGGTTACGTTAGATGAGGTGGGTCTTTTTCTATTTGTCTGTTTTTGTTATAAATTTCTTTTTAAACATTAGTTATGTATTTATAGACAACATCCAATGTCATATTCCCTAAATATATTTTTAGAAATATTTTGGGATTTATTTGAATTACTATAACGTTGATTTATATAGTGATTTGTATATCATTTCATATTAATGAAATTCCATTAATTAATTAAACTAAATATTCAATTGATGTCACATCACTATTTTGAAACCGTTCAGGTCTTTACAAGTAAAAAATAATTGAAATCTATTATCTCTCCTTATAAAGACATTGGTCATATAACTTATTATTTTATATTCACTCAAACATATTCCAAGAGACCCATATATGACTTCTCCAATGATGGGTTATTCATGAATTTTTCTATATTGATATTAATTTGATTAAGAATTTATTACAGGTGTGAAAAAATATTATATTTAAAAGGTATTTATTCCCTAAAATACATTCTAAGGGTTTTATCCAACCCGTGTATTCTAGAAATAAATATAATATATTCTAATTTAACATGATTATCCTAAAATTTGAAAACTATTCTTCATAAGTGCTTAAAATTATAACAATGTAGTAACAAATCCAGCACAAGGAAATGTAAAAACCATTGAGGTGCAACTAAGAACATCTTCAATGTGTCTCATAAAAAATATTCAATGGTAATTTTATCCTTAGTTTTCTACTGATATTGGAAAAATATATCATCTTGACTAATTATAATAAAATATCCTTTTTGGGAGATATAGAGTGATCATGTAAATAAGCCAAAATGAGGTACACTTTATCCAACTCATTTTCATTGGGATAAATGATCTTCATACTTCTAATTATAGAATCAAATTCATTTTTAAAAAAAATTGTATTTATATTAATATTATTATTACAATAGTTTCATATTTTCTAATATGTAGAATATATGGGCCTCTTCCCAGTCCCATGATGAAAAATTTACCACTTCTATATACTAATATAATTTAATAATAGTTTGTAATTAAATATTTATTCTTTTTTGTTTTTTTCATTTATAAAAACATATACTTGTATATAATTTATACTGTATCATGATTAAAAAAATATTTTAAAAAAATATTTTTCAATTATTGATACTTTTAATGTTTTATTGATTTATAAATTAATATAAGAGTATACATTTATTCATTATAAAATATTATACATTTATACTTTCTTAAATTTTACTTTTATATATTATAAATTTATACTTTTATAAATTTATAAGGGTGTATACTTTTATAAATTATCCCTACATCTTTAAAATATATGTACTTTTATATAGTTTTACAAATTTATATAAATTTATAAATCATGTTTATTTCTATAAAAATATAATATATTACAAATTATATATAATTTTAAACTTCTATATATGTATAGAATTTTATAAACTCATATAAATATATATACATTCGAAATTTATTCATTTATACATGTAAATTTTTTTAAATTAATCAGTTGTTGGATATTTTTGTACTTTCATTTTTTTATTTCTATAAAAAATAATTTTATAATTTTATAATTTTATACATTTATTATTCATTTCTCAAAAAATTTATTTGGGTAATAAAGAGTTGTTTTATTATAAGAAATGTTTTATCTTTTAAAAATATATATATATATTTTAGGTGTATTATTTTAATTGAGTGTTGAATGAGTTTCAAAATATTTTTTTTAATTAAATAATGTATTAAAGGGGGAACACATTCAATTTCTTCTTAAAAAATCATCGTTAAGTTGTGGTTTACACATAAAGGCTACTATCTATATTTATATGATCATATTAACATTGAGAGACCTTAGAGATACACAGAATATCACCTCCTACATAATATATATTGATCATAATATAAAAAAATAACATGTCACTAAATCTATCCAACCCATTGGATATCTATCATGACCTCACTCCCACCAAAGGAGAATTAAATTTTATCCCCATTATAAATCTTTAACCTACCTTGAATCCAACATCACCTACATGGTATACATTAAGGGATTCATCATCCAATACAAATTCTCTCTAATTTGGTGTTATCTGATATGGGTATGAGGCTTAGGAAACAAAATAAAATAATATCAACCATCCTAATCAGCTTCATCTTCTAAATAGTTATTATTTCATTTATTTTTCTTGAGAATCATACCCCATATATTCTTAACAAGAACCAATGTATCCTAAACTACTATCATCTATATTCATCCCATACCTAGTACTGGTGAAATTTTTTTCTGAATTTAGAGGATTACACCTACCACCACTGCAATAATTCTTTTTTAAAATTCAATTACCTGGTCACTTCTAAGCATGAAGAAATTATTTGAAATTATAAAATGTTGAACTCCCATTATTTGAATGACAAGTTTTTTGTGTTTATTTATTTTTAAAATTTTTAAATTTTTGGAATCAAATATGATGTATATGAATAAAAAATGGATGAATACAAATCGTATGACAATGATGTATAAATATGGGGTGAAAGAGTTCCTCAAGATTGAAAAATATCATCCAGATGACCCTTATCAAATCATTTTATATGTTTTTTTGTTGTTATTAAAGACTAATTATTCCATATGATTTGGAAGAAAACTTGATCTATCATAGAATAGATTAATGTTATAGATGTAGAAATAATCATGGGAAAAAAGAGAATGTAGTTAATGACTGGGTTAGAACTGTGGTTTATCCATCATATGATAAGATTAAAATTGGGTAAAATAATGAAGGTTGTGTAAAGGATGTGATTATAGGTGTGAATGATGATGAAGATCATATTGATGAAATGACAATTATAGTTGAAGATTAACTTCAAAATTTTCCAAAATTATTTGAGAAGTTAATGAGTTGTGAAAATACAGCATTTTATGAGATCATTAATAAATATATTACATTTGCATCTATACTGAAGCTATATAATTTAAAATCTTGTAACGAATTTAGTGATGCCAGTTTTACTAATCTACTTGCTCTCTTGTATGATATCCTTCCATTGGATAATGAGCTCTCTATACAAATATATGACTCTAAATGAATTCAATGTTTGATGGGTATGATCTCTATAAAAATACATTCTTGTCCAAATAGTAGTATACTATTTCTCAACGAACACAAATCAACTTAATAATGCCCATAGTGTGGTGCTTCTCAATAAAATAATGATTAAACATGTTTTTAGAACGATTTATTGTGAATTCTATTCATTCAATTATTTAGGTGCATATATGGATGTGATGAGACTGTAATGAAATTAATGTGGCATGTAGATAGAAGAAATTAAGATGTGGAACTTCATCACCCAGAAAAATATTCCTAGTAGAAGAGAATTTATCATGACTATCCTTAATTTAGAAACAAACTGAGAATCCACTATCTTGAATTATTTTCATATGGTGTCAATATTTTTTATTTTTAAAGAAACACTCATAGTATAAGGCCGATTATGTTTTCAAATTCCAACTTTCCACAATGGATATACTCGAAATGATAATACATTAATATATTTATACTTATATCAAGTCCAAAATAACTGGGTTGTGATATTGACAATTATTTGGTTCAATTGATCAGATATTTGAAATTATTATGGGATTCTGGTATTATATTGATTGATTCTTACAAAAAAATGATTTCATATTTAGATCTATGTTTGATGGGAATTTAATTGACTTTACAGGTTATAGAAATTTTTCAAGATATACCATTAAAAGAACTCAATGGTTTTCTATTTGTGAACAAGGTACCCAGTCAATTAAGTTGAAACATTCATTGGAAACTATATTTCTATGAAATTGTATATTTCTACCCTGATGAGAAAAATAATGATCTAAGATGACATCATTTGATGGGATTTTAGAAGAATGTACAGTAACATCTCCAATAATAGATGTTCAAATATTTCCTTAAGTAAATGATATGGACAATTCTTTAGGTACTTCTTTTTTAAAAAATCATATGAAAACCAGTTGAAAAAATTGAATGGTTTTTTTAAATTACCATACTTTTATTTTTTGAATGTCATAAAATTTATTTATGTTACTCATGTTAAAACAATGTATGTGATGGTTTCATTGGAATGTTACTAAATGAACTTAGAAAAACAATGGATAGAAATAAGGCTAAGATTGAAATGATTTACATGGGAATACAAGAAAAGTTGTTTCATGTGAAATGAAAAAAACAAATTTTTATTCCTGAACATTCTTACACTCTTCCTGGGATGGTGAGATATCAGTTTTAAAACATATTGAATGATGTAATGGTTTCATCGGGGTATTCATAAAATATCAAAAATATCATTTCAATAACTGATTTAGAGTTAATGTGTATTTAATCACATGATTTTTATGTTTTTATTTATGATCTAATTACAGTATCATGATTTTTCATTTTACTTATGTTTTTTTTCATAAATTAATTAGGACAAATTTATTTTTTCAATTCTATATACAGAAATGTAATTGTCCCATCAAAATTTCATACTATATAGAATGAAATTTTTTCAATTTTGTTAATATTTAATGTTCTTCCTACCAATATTTTTTGATATGATGGTTCACATGATGGATTAATTGGTATTAGATGACTGACTATGTGGTTTCATACATTGTAGATGGATATTCCATATTGAATGGTATATGGATATTTTTAATGGTTATGTCAAAAATCTATGTTTTACGGAGGGTTGTACTGTGAAGAGATATATTGTTGAGAAATCTGTTGAATTTGGTACTGATTTCCACTCTCTTCGGGAAAACATTGGTCTCCAAAATCTCATCACACTGGGTGCCATGTGGGTGAAGGAATTTCTAGAAGATATGATTTCACAATTCATGATACAAATTGGAAGTTGGCCCATATTAATGTTTTATATAATATTTTAGAGTTTTCCCCATATTTTGAAACCCTGAATAAAATTTGTCGGCATTTTAATCCATAAAGGGATAAAATATTGATATAAAATACAC
The DNA here is from genome assembly GCA_963277665.1 of Viscum album. Lineage (NCBI taxonomy): Eukaryota > Viridiplantae > Streptophyta > Magnoliopsida > Santalales > Viscaceae > Viscum > Viscum album. The sequence goes on from OY728162.1 coordinate 48,866,253, forward strand.
ATAATCAAATATGTATAGGACAATTTTGGTACTATATTTTTAAGGAGTCGAATTAAACACTGGATTCAATTTCATATTCACTTTGATGGATAACAATAACATTAAGAGTGTGTGAATTATCTTATAATAGCCATGTAATTAATGGTTATATGTTATATATAAATTAAAATGATGAAGGAAGTACCATGAAAAATACTGGAGTTACATATATAGATGAATAAATAAATGTTTATGGAACTAATTACAAGAATAAAATTTATGACAATATTTCATAGTTTTACATCATCAAAAATATAAGATATGGATTATAAAAATTCCAATGTGATGATTTTCAATTCAAGTGGGTTGATGACCATAGTGGGGTTGTAATGAATGAAGTAAGACTCATGAAAGTGAATTTAAGTAAAAAATGGTATAAAGATAAATCGTTTATAATGGTAGTACCAGAAGTAAAATTATTTTATCTTCTAGATCCTGTAAACCAAATGTTTAAAATTGTATTCTTATTGACCAAAACCACTGAATGGTAAAATGAAATTTCAACTGGGGATGCTCCTTTCTTTAGGAAATCACAATCATTTCATAGAAGTCCCAAAATAGATGGAGTTTTTTATGTTAGGGGAGACCACAGTGAAAGGATTTGGATACATTGTAGAGGGTTCAAATCCCATAAATCGTTAAAAACTAGAGTTCAATAATCTAGTCATATATTTATTTGTTCTATAAATTTTGTTACCTTAGGTTAATATTTATCAGTTGATGAATTTATGTAATATATATTTAATGTTTAACCCCTTATATAGATAATTAATTCTACAAATTTTGATGCTTCTAATTTCATGTCACAATAGGGTTATCAACCTGGTGTTTCTTCCATTGTAGAGGAACAATGACCTTATGCACATGTCATAACTACTAATCAAGGGAAACAATATGGTTCATAACCTGTTGCTACTCCCTGTGTTGAGGAACAATGAACTTGTGCACATGACAATTATACCAATCTATAAGAATAATATATTGATGATGTTGATCACATATAAATGATATATGTTGAATATATTTGTTTACAGAAAAATAATATCATTGTAGCATGATAATGTTTTAAATAATTATTAAGGTGAAAAGAAAAGGAATGAAATTTGATGTCGGATGGAATGCGTACAACCAGCCAATAAACCCCAATAATCCCATGTCCAGTAGATTCACTCGGATCATCACTCGGTATGAAATTATTATTAACATAGATTAATAGAACCATGTTGTTACAATGATTATGAAACTAATTTGGGAAGATATTATACTAAAATTAACATATCCTTTCTTAATTTTACATAACAAATGACATACATTTCACCATCCCATGATAAAGTAATTTTATACTAGATGACCCCCAAATAAATTTTAATGAATGCTCAATTGAAAGTATCAAAGAAGTTTTCAAACAATTTTAATGAAATTTTATCTATATTATGATGAAGGGAAAATAAACATGCACCCATCAAAAATGTTTGAACATATGATTAGCCAATAAGGGGAGATTTATTTTTATGTACATTTTTGTAGGTAATACATTTTCAGAGAATATCTGTATTAATATCTTAGATTGAGAAGTTTTTATTTATGAAATAGAAACTGAGTGATTACAATAAAGAATGGGTAGAAAATCCAACATAGGACTAATGTAAAGAAAATATGGGGTACATAGAATTTTAAAAAATAATGGTACATATTATCAATATACCATAATACTTTTTTGTGACATTAAACAACTACATAATTAGGTTTCACTCATTATATGTAGATTGATGAATCCATATCCAAATCCATTTTTATCCCCAATCATGTTGTATGGAAGCATGATCATGTAAATAAATATAGTATACTAATATATTAAAACACATAAAATGTGTTGAAAACATGATTAAATATGAAAAGGTAAAAAATTTATTTTCCTTCAATAACTATTACATAACAATGCTTATATATTTTTCTATATTTTATATCCATCTTAGAACTATGAACCATCAAAACCTATAATGTATGAATACATTTTTATTGGTGGCCTTGGATTGGATATAAAAGCGTGGTCTCATCAGAGGTGTGGGTTTTGGAGTGACACTCGGAACATATTTTGGCAATATAAAACAACAATAGGATAAATATAATGTAATGAATGCGCTGAAAGAACAACTATATTACCTTCAGGAAAAATTTCATCTGCAATATGATTTTATAGAAAATTTCATTCGTGGATTCAAAGAGAATATAACACAAAAGAAAATCCACAGTATGGATTTCCCATACCACCCCCTCCATCATTGAGGAAATCCATTCCCCTAAAAGAGCTTTCTTAGATGAGGTAATAGAAATTCTCATAATTGTTTCTATGAAATTTGAATCAAAGGGACACTGAAAACATTCCTATACAAAAATTCTATAGGGGAAAATGACTATTATTTAAGTCTATCAACACTAATCCATCTCATTATTGTGAGGGAGAGTATGTTCAATATTCAAGAAGACAATGTACACAAAAGAACACATCAAATAGGTCTTGTGAGAGTGGGGATTATCATAGCTCATGTGTTGAGCAATGAGCTACCTATTACACTAGTTGAAATAAATATTCATATGGACAACCAAGCTATTGAAACACTTGTATCATGGACTTCAGTTCTTGTAACAAACTTGTCGGAAAATAGGTATTCATTTATAATTTATTTTTCATGGTAATATTAAACCAATTAATGAAAAGATGCATGAACCAGTGAATTTTATTACATATGGGAGAAAATAAGGGGTGAAATGAAAAGTTAAATAAAAACCATATGAAGGATCAACCAACCAATTTTAAATATCTTCAAAACGAACATTTACCATTCCCATTAAATAACGACATTTACAAACATTTAAAGTTCATGAGGAAACAATTTCACAAATTGGTAGTAATCACATTGTTGATTTTAAAGAACAAATGTATGTAGTGTCCATTAAAAACTACATATCTATTGAAAATGTAAATTAAATCCTCAAGTATGAATAGATAGGATTTTTAGTTCTAAATGTCTACATGTGATGTGTTTTCAAGATTTGTTTCTTCAATAGCTGATATACGATGTTAATTTTGAATAAATATATTTCAATTTTTTTACAGGTTAATATATGAATAATAATTGATCGTATTATCCCATGGACATAAATATTGAATCACTTTTCCTCACCTCACTTCTATAGAGAAAGAAAATGAAATTTAAGATTAAATATTTGAAAAAATCAACATATGGTTTGAAACAAACAAACTAATGACACACTAATATTAATACTAAAGATGCAGGGGTAAAAATTTATAATTGAATCATATAAAATATATTTTCATTCCATTAATTACATATTAATTTTCTTTGTTCTATTAAAAATTGGATAAAGGTTGTGGTAAATTCGAATACTCCAATTTTTTATTTTCTAGATTCACATCATGGATATCCAACAAACCGACAACACCGGATGATGTTTTTCAACTTTTAATACACAAAATCCAATTTTTATAACAATCCTTAATGTTATATATTTTATATTATTTTTAATGATAATTTTATCATGAAGAGAAATTTTAACTTAATTTTGAAAATCATGGAATAAGGATAGTGCAAGCTCAGAAAGAGGTTGACAAGTTCTACAGGTAGTTATGTATCAAGGTATATATAATAACATTTTACTATCCAAAAACATTAATAGAAATTACATATTTTTTCAATGTATATTTACTGTATAAAATAAAAAAATGAGAATATTTTGGTTGGTATGTTTGTAAATTTATGTGAGATATCATATACCATCAAAAAACTAGAATCCATGAAGAATTATTTTCAACTATAACTACTATTTCATTTAAAATGTGTCTTAAATTTTTGTGTATTTATATTTTTTATTAATACTATGATTGTCAAAAATCCCCGTATTCACAATATGAAATAGATTTGTTTAGAAATGAATGAGAAGCATACTAGATGTTAGAATGTACTCATATATAATGAATATGTGACTTCCTGCTTTTTATTTAGTTGATTTTCTCATCATGTTATCTAGTTTTTTAGTTAATTTCATCTATATTACAATATGATAATTGTTTTGTTAATTGTTATAGATATCATAAAGAGATGAATTTATCAACAGGGATGATTCACCAATGTACCATGTTTATTCCCTAAATATGATACACGATATAGCCAGAATGACCCAAATTATATGTTTAGAGTTTATAATGGAAATTTTATTAATTTATTGTTCCATATTAATGTTTAATTTATTTCTTTATAGCATTACTAACATATGATTTATTTTCATATACACATGGATTATTTTTCTTAGTTTGGGGTTATTCTATTGATGTTCTTCGTGCTTATGCAAGATGTGACTTCGAGGCTATATCTAAAATAATGACAACTAGATAATGGGTTAAGAATGTATAAAACCATTATAAAAAGTTGAATTCCAAATAATTATTTATTTTATTTTTTGAATTAATTTATTTAATATTTTTTTGTTAATTTTCTTACTCCTACATAGGCTAGGGTTGGGTGATCTCAAAATCCCCTACCCTTTTGATGTATCTAGAGGTTGTAAATATGAAAACTAGTTCATGATATTGACACTTGTTCTTCAGGGAAGGGTTGAACCAAAAGATTCCAACCTACAACCATTGATTTGGAAAATGGATTGGACCGTATTGTTGAAGGCTTAATGGAATTGGGAAAATATCCACCATTGTCATGGTTATATATGAGAATGATTCCCCCGTATTATATTTCACGCCCACCCATTAAATAAACAATGAGCTTCCAGAATCATTTAGCCTAGATGAACCCCATACCATCGATTCAACTACAAAATATGATTAGTAGGACATATAAGATAATATTTCTACATTCAAATAGGTTGTCTCCACTCCCATATATGAGTTGATTCAGGTCAATTATTATATTGAGGTAGATATGATGGCGACGATGATCAGTGAATCTATGGCACTAGAGTATAATTAGAAAGTATGTGAATTTCATGAGGTAACATCATGATGTGTTTTCCTAGAGCTATGATGAGATTCCAAAAACATATCCTATGGTCTTCATCCATAACCGTGGTCTCCCAAGAAGACATCATGATTTTAAAAAACATCCCAGAAAAATACACCCTGCCCATGTTACCATTGTCAAGGAAAATTTTAATAAAATTGTCAAGGATAACTTCATCAGGGTGGGTCCAGTACCCCAAATAGATAGTTAAATTCATACTCATCAAGAATAAGAATGGTAAAATCAGCTTTTTTTTATCAAATTTTAGTATATCAATATCCATTTCACGAAGGATAATTTCCACTTCCAATGATAGAGATGTTGATTGATTCCACATCTGGGCTCCAGGCTCTCTCCTTCATGGATGGATACTCTAGATATAATTAGATCCGAATGTCCCTAGAGATTTATGATTTTACCCCATTCAGGGTTCCACAATGGAACTTATTCTATCATTTTATTAATTTTTTTCGAAGACTGTAAGGGCCTATTATTAGTAGAACATGCACCACGTCATCAAATTGATCCTCGAGGTGTTAGTAGAATTCTATATGGTCGACTTAGTGGTCAAATCCTGATAGTTTTGAGGGCTATCTTAGATATGTTGAGAATTCATTAATCTTCCATCACTCCAGGAATTTGAAAACTAACCCGTTGAAGTGACCCTTTGGGATTACATATGGGAAGTTTCTCGTCTTCATTGTTAGATACCAAGGTATTTAGATTGACCCCTAGAAGATCAATTCCATCAGATAGATTCCACTTTTAAGTACCCTCTAAGATATATGAGCACTTCAAGGACAATTAAAATCTATATTTCGGATCATCTTGAGTATGGAATGAATGTGTAATACATTTTCAAGGATCATGAAAAAAGTTATTGTTTACTAGTGGGATGAATAGTTCGATACCACCTTTGAGGAAAACTAGAAATAACCGAAAAACCCTCCAACATTGATTCCACTGGCCTTTGGGAATCCCCCAACCCACTACATGAACACCCTAAAATGGTCCCATGGTGTGATTCTCACCCATAAGAATAATAATGTAATAGATAATAGTATATATTATCTCATCCAAATGCTCCACAACATGGTGGCCATGTACTCCCATATTGAGAAAATTTACCATTTTATCAATTTTACAGTGATGAAGTTATGGAATTATTTGAAGAATAATGGGAAAACGATGGGTTCCATGGTATACCTACTGAATTATATCTTGAAACACCCCATACTAATATAATGGTTTCCAGGCTAGTCAATGGTCCATTAGAAATTTGATATCTGGTTCATTTTATAGAAATCCATCAATGATTACTTGTTGGATGATGTCATTGTCACTCATATATCCCCTAAATAACAACCCTTTAATATTGATTCCCCATATTCAATAATCCTTTTAGTGGACTAGGTTATGTCATGCTAGTAGATGAATTTCTATGGTGACATTTTTAGCCCAACTGGACGATGTCTTAACAATCCCAACCTAAATAGAGTATGGTTAGGGATCATCTACATAACCTTAACACAGGTTGTCCTTCCATTTTTATTCCAGATATCATAGGTATGTACTAATAACAATTTAGAATATCATGCTATTATTTCTGATATTGATCTAGCACTATATATTATACTCCCTCGGTTACATGTGAAGGTAGACTCTGAGTTATTCATTAAATAGTTCAGAGGTGATTATATCATTAGGAGTCTAGATCTTGTGTCTATACTGATGAACAAGATCCAGTTAGTTCCCATGTTTCTTTTTCACCCAAAAGTAACTCATGTCCCTAGTCACAAAATGGTTGAGCAAGCACCTTGGTCAATTTACCAGAACCTCGTGAAGTGAATAGCTAGGATGACTTTTTCATTCAAGTGGCACATTAGAGAGTCCTCAATCCCATCAATTCAGTCTATGAAGACATCCAAAAGATAAATCAACTTGATGTTGGGGCTTCTACATTAGGACCCTTGGGTTCTCCAATAGTAGAGGGAAACCCTGATTGGAAAATTTATTTCAAAGAGTGTCAACACTGTGGAATTATACCACGAGATCAAGCCGAACGTGAGCGAGTTTGTCAACTCGAAACACAGTTCACCATCCATAGTGGGTATAATATAAAAAAACTATCTAAAGATGTTGGATTATTGTATTTATCCTCTATTTCATCTAAGGAGATGAGATTCTTTAGGTTTTCTATGAATTCCATTCCATGTCATGTGGTGATCAATAGGCAGTTTTAAATCTCTCTCACCAGATCTAATGCCTAGGATATTATTATCCCACCATTTTCCATGATTTCAATGAGTATTCTAAATGGTTTCACACATTTTAGATCCAATCCTTCTTCCTACATCAAATTACAAAGGCCATCTACACCACCAAGTATTATTGGACGTTTCCAGAATAGGGAGTCAATGTTGTGGGCCAGTATCTGCCTGCTACATCACTGAACTGCATGTTCATTCTAATCGTGATGGATTTTTTCTAAAATTTGGAATAACTGATTCCAATCGCAGATTATAATTCCTGATCTATGGTTAAATACATGATCTACCACATCATCCAATGAAATATATTTCATCACCCAATTCATACAAATAATGACACAAAATTTCATGCTCCTGAGAAAAATAAGTTGTGTAATAATTACAACATCCAATCAAATCATACATACCTCTATCACAGACTAGAAAATTGGAAGATTGAGGCTTTCAATAAGAAACTATCTAACATTATAAAGAAAATGGTGTGACAAAAAAAAGAAAATTCGTATGCACAAGCTCCCCAATTCAATATGATCCTATCAGAAAATGACTCACAATAAGACACATGTGACTCCATATTACCTAGTGTATAGATAAGAGGTAGTCCTACACATTGATATTCATCGAATGTCACTCTGAATACTTCTATAAGTCCAACAGATTACAGATTGAAATGAAAAAAAATAAGTCTTGATTTGCTTGAATCCCTGGAATACAATCAGATCCTTGCCTTGAAAAATCTAGGGAGGCAGCAGAATAATATAGAAAGAGTGTTCAAAAATAAGTTTCACCTATAATATTTCTTATATAATGATACATTACTAGCTCTCATAAATCTAATTATACCTGGTATGAAACCACCAAATATGGATCCCATGTGAGAGGGACCTTGGATCATCCACAAGGTAAATTCTAATGGAGTGAACTCTTAGATAACCATGGACATAGATCATATCACTCCACCCAAAAAATCCATGTTCCTCATGAAGTATATCTCATGAGGGATGCCCTAGTCTATTAATCAGAAGATTAACTATGTGTGAGTTCTCATCAAGAATGTGTTGTGGGGTGTTGGGCCACTTTAGTACTCATTGACGCCAGGTTTTCTAACTCACCAAGCATTGTATATCCATTTGGAACATACCATGGTTCGATCTCTATGACCATAAAATAGGATTCCACTTCCCAAGAATATGGTTTTAAAATGAGCAATTTTTCCCAGATCTATGACCATAAACCTGGTGTCTATTTCTAAGAATTATGACCTTAAACTATTATCATTCCCTACTATTTGATCTGTATAATATTAAACTAAAAATCTCATCATCCTCAACATATGAAGGTAAATTGTGATTTTACCCAATACATGAATGATATTACTCTTAAACAAGAGATGATGTTTACCCGACCATTAACCAGGATTCCTTATACAATAAGTATGGGATGGTTAACAAGCATTTTTACATGCCATGGACTTGGGATATCCCTCTATGACCATGGGATGCCAAAAATTCATTCACAATAGAGGCTCTCTAATAAAAGTTTGAGTCATATACCATGAAATGTTGAAAAACTATTTTTGTCTTGACTACCATCCCAATGGGATATGTAGTGACGCGTTGAATTCTCATCTCAGTGCCCAGTCACAAATTCGCCAATTATTTAGCCCATTTCTTATAGCCATGGTCCAGGTCGTATAACTTTATACTATTCAAAACAAGGTTCCATGATTCTGTGTTGTGGTTCTGTGACTATTTTCCCCTTATACATGAAAGGTTTTTTGACTCAGAATGTCATACAAATCAGGTTGGAGATTATTTGTAGTTCTGAGCCCTACAACGCTGAACTATGAGCATTATCCTCTCATTCACATGTTCTTATTAAATCATATCGAATACAATGATTTTAGTTTTATAGAACTACATGTGTATTGATTCCCAACCTCAAATAATTTATATTGGGGCCTAGACATTTCATTTATAATCCCAGATGAAAATTCATCAAATTTTTTTTCCCTTGGGCCCCATCAGGGTCAATGAAATATGACCCTGAAATATTTTCTGCACCAAGGTTCTAATCCTACTTCATGATATTCCAAATTGGATTGTCCTGAGTATTATGTGGTGTGGAACCAAGACTGTTTATTCCCAAAAATAAATTACCTAACTTTACTCCCACACTATGAGTATCTCTCCTCTTGGACTCCCATCATCTTTCAAATCCAAATGGTACCCCTAATGGCGATGATGGTTTGACTAGGCTCAACTCATGTTCTTTCCCAATTCCCCAAGTGCAAGATTCTATGTTTAAAATCTCGTAATAATTCAATCATGTGTTTGTTCACCCCATCATTGACTTGTTCCCTTGTGTTCCCTATGTTTCGAAGATGGCCAAATGTCGATCCCTTCCCATTATTCACCAATTATCACTATTAGAAAATCAATTATTTGTGAAAGGTAAATTGTAGAGATAAGATGATCAATCAGAAATAGTATCTGGATTGGAACTTTATGCGAAAGAATAATTTTTCAATAGTTAATAATTAAATTTTTTGATTTAATAATTGTTTCTTCGCAAATAGGTTTAGTGGGAATTTCCACCACCAAACACCAAACATAGTAGCAACATGAATTTGTAATAAACTACTAATTTCATCACAAATACCCATATAATCAGAAGTATTTTTGATGGTAACCAATGCTCGACGTAAATAATTTTGACCGAATAACAATTTGCGATGAAATTAATTCTATCACAAATAGTCCATCATAATTAATCTTTTTTATTTAACCTTTGTGACCCTTTATTCTTCATCCTCCCTTCTTTATCTCCCACAACATCTCTTCATCACTCCCTCTCATATTAATGTCCCATAGTTCTTCTCCCTCTCTCGCACATTCATAATCCCTCTCCCACACGATCATGATACAATGATACATCGAGTTTTCCCACTCAAATCCACTTAGTACGGACCCCGATTCTATCATCCTTCATTATTTTAACAAGTTTTAGTTCAATATTGTAAATATTGGTTTTTTCCAAACATAGGTTCATATTTTTTCCCTATATTATAATTTATTTGATCTGTAGGGTTAATCTAAATTTATTATTACCTATGTGGGTGTCAATTTGTTTCGCATGAGTTGATTTTATTTTATTTGAGGTTTTTTTCTTATTATTTTCCCTTTAGAATTAATATATTATATTTTTTTAGGGTTATTGAATGTTTAATATTTTATATTATTATTTTAAATATGATTATTATTATAATTATTTATAGGGATGTCCTGAATTGATGAGGTTTACAAATAAAATTTTAATTGGTCAATAGTATAACATGGTTATATTGATATTTATTTCTATGAAATATGATAACTAATGGATAGTAAAATTGATTTCCAAGCCTTTTTTATATTATGATTGCTTTTATTTATTTAAAACATGTAAATATAATTTTTTAAACATTCAGATATATATATTTTGTTTGTGTGTGTGTGTCTTAACATGTTAATATACATATATAAATATTTTGAAAATAACATGTATGGTTTTATGTTTGTGCATGTGCGTGCATGTGTACCTGGGTATATATATTTGATATGTTAATTTGTTTATAAACGTATAAGAATAAATTTGATTTACATATATTTGATTAAGAAAGTATATAATATATATATATATATAACATACAAAATAAAAGAAATCATTGTTTTTTAATAAATCTGAGAAAAATAATTAAATGAAAACGTCTTAACGAAATGTTATTTATATGAATTTATTTATAATTTTTTTAAAAATATTGGTTTATTTAAAAAACAATAAAAATTTAAAATAAATAATTTTTTTTAAAATCAAACTTGATAATAATTATGATATATTATTTTGATTCCTTTTAAAAAACTATAATAAATGAATGGAATTATATAAAATAAATAAAAAATTAATTATAATAAATGTAGTGTTAATTAAATTAATTTGTAAAACTCAGTAATTAATTTATACTATTTAATTATCATTGAGTAATTATTATTAATAAATTAATAATTGTGTTAATTATAAAATACTATTAAAAATTTATAAAAAAAATTTAAAAAACATAACAGCTATTAGAAACACCAAATAATTCATATAATTGTTTTATTAATTAAAATAATTATGATGAAGACATTGATCTCGATAAAGAATTTCATTTAACCTACACAGCCCTTTATTCTTCATCATCCCTATTTAATTTTGATATTTTAAATTGTGTGTGTGTGTGTATATAAATTATTAAAAATTACTAGAAATGTAAAAAATGAAATAGGTATTCATTTTTCATGTCAGGATCAATAACAAATTTGATTATCACTTAGACATGGATGACACAAATTAGTAATTTATCATGACATAAAAATTCAAAATTCTATAATTTACACCTTTTTTCTAATTTAAGATATATATTTTTTATTTTTTATTAAATTATACTAATTGTTATTAATTTAAAAAAAATAAGTTTATTTACATTTATTAATTGTGAATATATATATATATATTAAAAAAATTATGATCATATATATACGTTTGTATGTTTGTATGTTTATATCCATTTATATATAAATTTGATATGTATATTGTTTTTAAAATTTTGTCAGAATATATTTGATGTATTTATATTAATTAAAAAATATTTAAATATAAATATATATAAATAATACCTTATGAAGATATATAGATATATATATATATATATATTGAGAAAAACATGTAATTATTTTAATATATATATATATATTATATAAATAACATGTAAGGATTTTAATATATATTTAAATGTATGTGTGTTTGTTAATATATGAATATTTATATATAAGCTTCAAAAATTGGGTACAGTTTTTGACACGCACACACACATATATATATTTGGTTAAAAACATGTAAAAATATATCTGATTATGAAATCATGTAATATATATAGAAATATATATTTACATCAGAATTTGTATATATATACGTTTTTAAAAAAATGATTGATTTAATATATATATATATATATGATTATAAATTTTTATATAAATTTTATAAGCATATTTTTTTTAAATTGTCTAAATATATTAAATGTATTGATATTAATTCCATAATCATCACATGCATATAAATGTATTAATTATTAAAAATCCAAAAATAAATTCCACAATTAATAAAAATTATTAAATAATTTATAATAAATAATAATTATTTAGTTAATATATTTAAAAAATAGTAAATATTTATGTTAGTTACAAAATATTTTTAATAATTTGAATTTTTTTGGTAATTATGATAATTTGGAACAAAAATTAAAAAGAAGAATATTTAATAATAATTGTTATTAAGAAATAGTAATATATACTATAAATTCAATTATAAATAATAAATAATAAATATTACTTACAAAGAATTATTTCAGATGTATAAATTTTAAAAATGTTATTAATATTATTATTTTTATAAAACACTGCAAAAAATATAAAAAGTACTATTTGTTAGAAATTCAATATATTTCATATATATTTTCTATTAATAATTTGAATAAATTTTGTAATATATGTAATATTGATAAATGATTAAAAATTATACTTTCTCATTCGACGTTATTAAACACTTGATGGGCACAAATCTTATGTAACGCCTAATGTATACCCATCATCCTTGATCTAATGGTGGTCTTAGGGTTATGATATGATACATAGTTCAAGAGGTAATATATAATTTTTAAAATTATAGTGTGTCTGATATAATATATTTAATATTTTCATTTAATTTGTGTTGATCATATGTGGGCCCTGTAATTTAGTGCTACCCCAATACCTCAGTCTGGTCAGTAATATTTGTTTTTATTTATGTTTTTTTAAGAAAACTATGGTCTTAAGAATTTGACAATATTTTCTATTATGCAATCATGATTGGATAAATCATTGAATAAATCTCAACGGTCCTAGTAAAAATCATGTCTAAATTGATGGTGTTAAAACACATATATCATTAGTTTAATTGATGTTGGACTTTTTGGAAGGAATAATTAAATGACCATGTAAGAAATGTGATCATAGGGTATTTGAAACATTTGAAAATGATGGACATCAACTATTTGGTTTTGGTTTTTGTGAAAATAATTTTTTTGGTATCAACATGGTGAAAAGAATTCAATAGAAAATATAAATTTTATACTTTTGACTCCATCATTTTATAACTTAGTATATGATGATGTTGGTCTATATATTAGATAAAAAATAAATCATAATTATATTAAAATTCCTGAAATAAAACATTCTTTGTTTTAAAATTTGTTGAAATTTTCTGAGAAGTCCTTATATCTGACATTCTGGGTGAGAAGACATGAATCTATTAAAAACAATTATGGATATTAAATCAGATTTTGGAATGTCAAATAGTTTATTTTATCATATATTAATATTTTGAAAACGTTTTTTTCCAAATGGAAATACATTACCAGCAAATTTCAGTGAAAGTAAGAGGTTGTTTAATAATTTGGGTCTTATTTATCAGAATATTCATTGTGTTCAAATGACATCATGTTATATTATAGTGATTATTAATCATTTTTTAATATTCAAACATGTGGAGAATCAAGGTATAAAGAGGCACAATAAAGAAAGTCTAAATTTCTTATGAAACTATTGCTGTATTTTTCAATTACACATTGTTTACAATTTTTATTTATGTCTCACAACACATCTGAGTTTATGTCATAGAATAAATAAAATATTTCCATAATTGATAACTTAAATCATCCATGTTATGAGGATTCATTGAAATGCATTGATCAGAAGAAAACTTATTTTCCTCCAAAACCTTGTAACACACAATTGGGCCTTTCTACTGATTGGATTTTTTCATTTGGTTCTTACGACAATCAATATTCTTATTTTTTTGTTTTCATTAATTCATACAACATACCACCTTGGATGCTGATGAAAGAAACATATATATATATATATATATATAAATCATAATTCTAGGACATCCAAAGAATAATTTTTATAGTTATTTTAATCCACTAATATATAAGTGAATTTCATCACGGAACAATGGTGTGACTACATTTTATATAGTTTTGGATCATAATTTTATACTAAAGGTTTAGTTAATATGGACGATCAATGAATCTTTACTGTATGGTTTGTTATATGGATAGATAATACATGTTCTAAAATCATGTCTATACTACATGGAAGGGAAAAATAATTTTTTCTTGGAAATGGGAGAGAAAATAGTTACATTAAATTCCATTATATATATCATCCTATTGGTCACCCTTTTTGAAATAATGAAAATAATTTTAAAATATGTCGAATTGAATGAGCTGAAACTCAATCAGTTCTATTAGTTATTTAGTTAAAATATATAATATCTACATTACCTCTTTTACATTTGGTCCTAGTTTAGAGGAAAAAAATAAATGATTTTTGGAGAGATAGTAATGGGATAAATAGGCGTATTTTTTGGGACCATAAATATTGATATGATATTTTGGTTCATCACATGATAGATGTAATGCATATTGAAAGGAGTTTTTTGATAAAAAAAATTTATACCACTTTGGAAACACGTGATAAGACCAAAGATAACATTATCGAGGGTTAGATATTTCCCAAATTAGTAGACATCGTTAACATGAATTACTTTAAAATTAAAGATCTCACAATTTGATGAATCCAAAAGAAGCGTATGATCATTGTAAATAATTTCATTTATTATTTTTTCAATGGATTTGAGAGTTGAGGTTACTATATGGTTATTCTGATACATTGTCTCTCTTCATAAAAAATGGGCATATTACCAGTTTAAGATGTCATGACTGCCATGTTATAATAAAAACATTACTACCTATTGGTCATAGAGGGATGTTGAAATCATAAATATGGGATGTGTTGAATAAAATATTATATTTATGATGAGGTAATTGTGAAGAATAATCAGATAATGTTACATTGATTATTATGAAAAAGGATGTTGTTTTAGTTTTCTATAAATTCTATAAAACATTCCTTCCATTCTTATTTGAATCAATGGAAATTTTAATATTAAATTTTTAATATGAAGATAAACGTTAAAGGCCAATATATTTATAATGGGTGTATCCATTTGAAAGATATATTCCAAAGTTAAAGAAGAAATTATATAAAAAAGTTTCAGTTGAAGGGTCAATTGGATAAGCGTACATACAAGAAGAAATTTCAAATTTATGAAAATTTTATTTTCAATCGGAATATCCTTGAAAACATAACTAGATGGGTCATAAAGAGAAAAATGATAATTATGTCACATACCATAAATTTTCAATTTTTAATCAACTTGATCTTGGTTTTGGTGGTTATTGTGAAAAATTGATTTTGGATGAAGAACACCACAAAGCTCATAGATATGTTCTCTTGAATTGTGAAAAATTAAAGGATTTTTTCATTAATTACTACTTTTTTTAATATTTAAATAAATAATTATAAAATATAACATTATAGACATTAAATATTTTATACTATATGAAGATTATATAAAGAAATAATTTATACAAATTATAGTTACTGCTCTTGAATAACATCATAAACAACAATTTTTATATTTTCTTCAAATACTAGTAATTTGTTTTTATTTTCATGGAATAATAAATAAATTTTTGTAATAATATCTATTATTAATAATTTTTATTATTTAAAAAAACAGAGCATGAATATATTATTAATACCTGATTATGTTGGCTAAAAAACCCTCTATTAAAATGTATATAATCTTATAATGGGTATGTTGTTAATTGAGTTCTATTCCATACACACTCATATAGTGAATAATATAAATCAATAAATAGTGGTGTTTGTTTGATAGGATTTCATTATAAGAAAATTAATGTTTACTTTTTAGGTATACTTGATGAAATAATTGAGTTATTTTATCTAGCACCAAATTATGTAACAATATTTAAATTTCATTGGTTTGATACTTATCAAGGGTTTCAAGTTCATCAATGAAATGGAGTGATTAACATTCAATATAACAATATTATTGCATAAAAAGATCCATTAATGATGGCGCATCAAGAAAATTATGTTTATTATAGATTTAATTTCATGTTTTGAGAGATTTTAATGACTGGTGGAAAGTGATAAAAATGAAATCATGCAGTAATAAATTCATTGAAAATGAAAATGGTTATTTAAAAGTGATAAATATAAAAAGTTTTGAAGAAACATCCCAAAAATTTGTCCCTTACATGAATATATATAGATATCGATGATGTAACCCCCTAATAAATTTCTAATGACAACGATATTGTTGAAGAAGTAATAAAGGATGATGAAACTAAAAGTCATATGGAAGTTGATGAAGATGAAGATGAAGATGGAGACATTTTTATTGATGAAAATGATGAATAAGATACGGATTGATGTATTATATTCATGTATTTATTTATAGGTAATTATTATATTCTATTATTCATTAGTTTATTATATTTGATACTTTTAATAACAATTCTTTGTAGGAAATATTATTATATGTTGGTATTTATTGTTTTTCACATTAAATATCTGTATCAACAATTTCATTCAGTTAATAATATTTGTTCCAGACTTATAGAGATGATCATGATGATTTATTTAATTCTCTTACTAATGCCAGACATCCGAATGAGAAACCTAATTTAGTGGATCCCCAAGATGTTGTGCCTATTAGGATAGGGTGTTTTATTTCTTGATTGATGATTCCAGATCCCATTCCCAAGAAAATACCACCAGTTTATTTTGATCCTTGTATAGGGAGGTATGTTTAATAGTTTATGATATCTATTTTATATTAACATTTTGTATATAGTTTTGGTAATAATTTTCTGATTATTTATCATATTTATTCATTTTTTCATATTTAGCAGTTGGGAAGGAAGATGTGATTTTATGAAATTATTTTTCTAAGCGATGGGTATCAGTGGAATTGGTTCCCCTTATCATGATTCCCCAGATGTTCGACCACTATATTATACATTATTAAATATTTATATTTTTAAAATTTATTAAATTTATAACATATTATTTTTAATTTTACTTTAATAATATATTTTCTACAATCATTGATAACCATGGAGATCCTACCTGAGAGACATGGAAGATTTTTAAATGTGATTGATTTCATCTATTTATACGCAACCTCAGAAAGAGGGATATGGATAAATCTTCTACTATTGTTTTTCACTAGCCTTGTATCTCCCATCGACCTCAAAATATTTCAACTAAGTAATGGGATGGATTTTTCTCCTACTATATATGAGAGACTTTTTGGAGGAGTTTTTCATCTTGACAATAGATACAGGGGGATGAAGGATGTCATCTAAAGGGTTTAAAATCATACATTTGGAATACATCGATATCATATGGTAATTGATATTACTTACTTATGTATATATACTTTAAATGTAACATTATTTTTAGATTATAGAGGATGATACTGACCCATCTATTATAAAGTTTATAGATTATAATAATATTTATATTTACCCATATACAAGATAATTTGTAGGTGACATACAACACCATAATGTGGATAGTAAGTTTTATTTTCAAATTTCATTAATATTAATTTTATTGTTATTATAATTTGTCATTATATTTAAAGGAAACATTTGAAACTGCAAATTATCAATCACAGGAGAGTCGAGTCAAGATCGAACAAGATACCACTGGTTATTCGGGTTTCGATGAGGTTTCCTAGATTCAAGAAACATTTCATGGTGTCAAGAAAGCTCTGGTGATTTGTTTTAGTTCTCGATTGACACATATGAGTTATTATGGTAAGTTTATTATGTATCCACGAGCACAATGGGAGGTCATGGAGATTAACAATTGATGTCGTCATCTGGTGAACAGTATATGGAGAGGTTGATATCTTGGGATGAGATGATATAGTAGATGTTGAGAGAGATGGATGAGGAGTCTGAGTAGTAGCTTTGGAGAGATGACCAGATGTTTGATTATATGTGGGTACTTGCATGTGGTGTTGATATATATATTCATCCCCATGATCCTTCAAGTGATCATCCTCTACCTAATAAAAGTTGATGATTTATGATGTTTTATTTTTTTTTGTAATATTGGATGAAAAAATTAATATATTTGAAATTATGTATTACATTTATTTATGTTTTGTTTAAAAAATTAATGAGTTTTAATTTTTTATAATTTCTTAATTTATTATAATTATTGTTAAATATTATATAAAAATAATTTGTTTAAAAAATAATTTTATTAAAAAAAATTTATTTTTTAATATTTTATATTGTCTTTTAAATAAATTTAATATTTTTGAAAACATTTAATTTTTTTTTTAATTTTCTAAAATTTTGGTTCATTTTTAGAAAAAAAATATTTACGATGAATGAATGGTCCGTCACAAATAATCAATGATGCATATCATCAAAATTATTTATTTACATGTGTCTTGATTCCAATCTAGATTGGGTACGTATCGATGCTCAACATTCTCATCTCAGGCCCCGGCCGCAAATTCCCCAATTCTTTGTTCCCTTGGACGTAGTAGTGGTCTAGGCTGTACATATTTAAAATTTGCGAAGCTAGGTTCTACGATTGTGTGGTGTGGTTTTGGGCCTCTATTGTCCTCATTCCTTCCATGTTTGTTAACTCAGAGTGCCACACTATTTTTTGGATCATCCTTGTAGGTCTAAGATCTATGACTCTAAACTATCAGCATTTACCTCCCATTCGCATGGCCGACTTCACTTCTAGTGAAGCTTATACCTTCATCTATCCAAGACTATATGTAGATTATTTCACATGCACCTATGATACATTGGGACACCCATTCATTTCATCAACATGAACATCTGATAATTCATCAAATTTGTTGGCACTTTAGCCCAATTATAGTCCATGCAATATGATCCTAAACTATTTTCAACACCCATGTTTGAATAATACTTCTCAATATGCCTCATTATCATCCCCCAAGTATGTTGTGGTGTGGAACCAATAGTGTTGACTCTCACATAGACATTCCCTCACCTTATTCCAACACTTATAGACATTATTAGCTTGGATTTCCATCATCATTCAAATCCGAAAAGGACCTCTAACAGTGATGGTATTTGGGAATGGCTCCCCTTCTTTCCATTCCTAACACCCTAGGTTCTAGATTATGCGTTTCTAACATGGTCACTAGTCAATCATGTGTTTTCCCACCACAACATTGACAAGTGTGGTTGCGGTACCTGTGTTTTGAACTTGGTCAACAGTCAATCCCTACCCATTAGTCACCCATTGTCTAGATCTCCAAAGTTTTGACTTACCTCCTTTCATCCTTTGTATGTTTTGGTTGAATTCCAACACCCTCTGAGTTACCCCTACATACATTTGTGCGTGGTGAGTTGGGAGATCGGTGTTTTTGTGGATTCCCAACTTCTCATGTAATTTCCTTTGATGTGGTCTTCCATGCATTGGGAGAGATTCCTCACCACACCTTATTTCTCACACTGATCATGTCTAATGTGGTCTTAGTTGTTTTGGTGGATTTTGTACCCATTTGGTTGAGCTGCACGAACCAATCCAAACATCACAACATTAAATTGATTTATTTGGTCTAGGAAATTTGACTTTAAACTATTTGTATGTTTTTTGTTTGTCTCATGGACTCTTTATGTAGTATATGGTGGCCTATTAGATTGATACATGCATGTTGAGTAGTTTTCATTCAATATCCCTTGTATTGCTTTAAGATTTTCCACCTAATTTTATAAGCATCTTGATGTAAAACTATATTCAAGCCCTCTGATGAATATATTATATATCATTAAGACTACATTAAACCACATTCCTCTATGGTTTGTATCTCCTCCAAGATTCATATATGTATTTGGGATACTCAACCTCATCCATGGTTGAGTGAGTACCACTCATGTCAGTTCTCTATGTACCTCTTAGTCACTGTTAAACTATTATTATACCCGATACAATAGATATGGGATGCTGTTTTGACCTAAATTAAGGATGAAAGGATTGGCCACTTCGTCGATAAGACATATACATTTGTATCCCTATCATAGTAAATTAAACTGTATGATGCATCCTAATCACATGACATTAAACTGTATAATTCCCCATCCTCAACGTACAATGTAAAATTGAATTTATATCTGGCCTTTTTCATAATATAAAATACAATGGCATCTGAATCCCTCATCACAGAGTTCCTATCCTCTTATTCTAGTCACCTACTGCATATTTCATTTTACAATCACCTAGTATCGAAGATGATGCTCACCCTTGAAGATGTGTCTGGATTTTCTTTGGACGGATACGACCACACCTATGTGCTCTATGTGATGACGGTGCAATCATAATTGTTTTAAAATCCATTTGAACATTCCATCACCTCATTTCCAAGCTTCTTACACCCTCCGTTTGGATCCTCATCCACCTCCACATCTGAAGGGACCCCCTAATAGAATCGTTCTTGGATAAGTTTCACCTACCATCCATGGTTAATTCTCTATAGGACTCTGGGAACTATTTTGGTAGGTCCCCATGTTTCAAACATGGTAAGTGAAAAATTCCCAATTTTTTCACCCCCAATATCAAATACGATACATGTATGAAATTATATGAACAAGGTCATTACTTATCTTTTATCATGAAATCACTCTCCATGTATTCCATATCTTGGTAATTTATTATATTCACTCCCCATTCCCCTTTGTTTGGGTTGAATTCAACACCATGGAATTTAACCCTTTACCCCAAAAGTGAACGTTAAAAAAATGCCAGTTTTCCAAGAAACTAGTTCACCATAAATATCCTCCCTCACCCGCAAAAGTCTCATATGAATGATCAATCACACGATCTCCCCTTATTTCTCACATAGAGCATGGATCATGTGATCTTAGGGATTGGTTGTTAGTTGTCGTAGAAATATGATCGATGCGTAGTAAAAAAACATGCTCAAACATACATATATCAAAAAATTAAAATCATAAAAGGTTCATCCACATATTGGTGACATTAATATGTAAATTCTATTTGTAAGGATCTACTTTAATGATTGATCATTCATGATCACCTATCCTTTTCATGGAGGACACCATGATTTGTTGTGGAACTACTATGTATTTTTTCTCCTTGTCGGCCTCATAGTGGACATCTTTAGCATTTATCCACATCCAGTATTGGTCATCACATCAGTCAACCTCTAAAGTCTTGGTTTTATCCACTTCGGCCTCGAATTATACCAATTGATCCCTCATACTAGTAATGTAGTAGTATTGACTGTTTCATTCTCTTAGGAAAGCCCCTCTAGATGAGAAATATATTCTGCACCATTCTAAAGATACTAAGAGATCTCAGCATTATGGTTCGTTTATTATAGGTCGAGGTCTTCCAACTTCAAATGTTCCCACTCAATTAGAATGTGTAAATGAAATACATGAATAATGATAGAGGTCAACTCACTAGTCCCCATATTGACTAACTAATGGCGGAGAGATTTCGTCCATTGTGGAAATTTAGTTATCTAAAGAATGTTCTAATGTTACTCACATTCCTCCATGCCTTGTGATAAATATCTCAATTATCCGAGGCAACACATTCTCTCTAATCATCAAAATATTTGGTTGATACAAGCTATCATGGAATAAGTTCCACCAAAATTGAATAGGTCAGACCCTCCAAATAAAGATCTTTGAATGTGAGTAGTTATATATTCTTATCTTCAAGTTTGGATGGACTGAGAACTATTTTGGGTGATAATTTCTTGCCAAATTCTTTAGAGAAGAAGAATCATTTTCTTCCCCTTGTAGCACCATGGATATAGACACAACTTCTTTGACTCTATTGGCATCCCATCTTGGTATTATGATTTCAGCCTAAACTTCCATGGACAATACTAGTGGAAATTATAGAACAATAATTTATAATACAAATTCATTAATCACCTCACATGTTGACATAGTTTCCTCCTCTTCTATGGATGATTCTGCTCCAATGACCTCTTCTGGTGGTTCCACTGTCACACTATTTTCCACAACAACCCCTTAAACCTGTCATTTTCTGGATACCACCTTGTCTCCCACCATCAAGGGAGTGGTCTCAATAGTCCCATATTGTGGAACCTTTACTACTGATTCAGAATCCATGGCCTCCGTATCCATCTCCTTAAAGAGACCATCATCATCCATCGCCACCCAAGCCACAGGTTCAGCTAATTCAAGTGTCGTCACTGCTGGATGAGTCCATAATGTCGTTCAATCATCCATTCAAAAATATATCAGTCAAGCTATCAAAAGTAAAATAAAAGTCTCAAAAAATTAGAGGAATAATATATCTATTTGAATGATACACTCTATTGAAGTGTTTTAGATGTTTTATGGGTAGAATCCTAGGTAAGGTTCCTTCAGCATCTTCTGCCATATTTGAAATTGTTAATGGATAACTGCTTGCAGCTGATACATCAGAATGGTACCCCAAATTCTCCCATTCATGGGTTGAGATCCCCTCAACCTTCATTTCATGTCTGTCTCAGACCTCTGCCTCCCAATCTAATTATTTTTTTGCAAGTGGAAATAATATTTGGGTGGTATTTATAAGGTAGTAGTTATAAATGAGGTAAATAAGATCCTGATATTTACCTGGCCTGGGTTGGAGGTAAAACTTACTCTCATGGGAGATCCTTGGTAATCATATCTTCCATAAAACTTTTATGACTCCCCATGAAAAATAACATTCATAGACAATTCAGATACTGACTGTTAAAGGGGACAAGTTCTTCCCAACAATAATGTCACTCATTCAGTTAGCAGATATGTATTGACCTGAGAATGCACATCTGCTACAAACCTTCTCACATACCACTCCTCCTCAGTCCATGACACATGGATGTTGGCCTTGTCATGACCAATTCTGAAGAGATATATCTCGTACCTATTAATATGTTTCATTATTTTGTGATCTTTAGTGAACTTTATGTAGGAATCCTAGTTGTCCCAAGCTTCAGGAAAGATGATGTCATTGATAATTTCCATGTTGTGTGACCACAACTCAATGATTGGAAAAATTTCTTCATGGCCTCCCTAGATGACCCCCGTATTCTTTCGTCCAACTAACCAAGAGTGTTGGACCTAGTACTACTATGAATCTTCCAACACCTCTTTCTTATATGGTCCCATTATCTATTGTACCCACTACTTTTGTCCTTACCACTATCCCGGCTCTACCACCACAACACCCATTGAATTTAAGGGGAAAGTCCACCCCTTTCTTGAATCGGGTGTCCCACCACCTCAGTGTATCGCTCACGCTCTCCCATATCCGAGCGTACTCATGAAAAAATTCATATTTAGTAGTTGGTTGTTAAATATAAATTCATATCTTCTTGTCCCCATGAGTAAACATACAGTAAATCTTCCTCAACACCAAGGGATGAAATTCAGGCCTCGCTTATGAGTACTCATTTAGTGTTAGCCTCCACACACATCTAAACTACCACACATACCTATATGAACTATACAATAAATTGTTTGGATCATAGTCATCTTTGGCAACCAGTACCCCATCTCAACAGGCCTAATGTTACAATATACAATCAAAAGTCCTTGTTTCATCATCAGTCACCACTCTCATTTCTAAGGATAGTGGATGAAACATGAATATCTCCACAAACCCAACCTTCTCTAGTACATCATCTTGACGCAACATGAATGGGTAACATCCTGTGATATTCAAGATTATCAGCCAGAAGTCAATTTTTCTAGTGGAAATGGGATTAGTTTACGCATAACCTTCCATTTGTCTACCCACCCAACTATAAATAAAGTGAAAAGGCCAACTTACATAAAACATAATCTCCCCTTCACTTATATGCCAAGGTAGCTTGTACAACAACACCAATACTGGGATAGAAAGGTTGACACACTTTCTGTGGTTAACATCCCTACCATTATAATATTTCTCGATCACACACAAGAATACCGCATTAGGAGAATACACCCACCAATATGTACAATGATGAATCCTACTAGCCTAACAATGGGTTGGGCCTCGGTCAAGACATTGTATCCCCACACCCACCATTGTATCATCTCAAAAATTCTCCTATAGGAGACATCTTAACTCCACTAATATCCCTTTGGAAATTTGTGAGGACTAGTCAAAATATTATCATATATATCCTCTCCAGCAACTTGTTTTTTTGCTGGTTTGTTTAGAATATTTTTGAGCCACTACATAATGGGAACTCCCCTCATCCATAGCTTCTCTTTACTGGTTCCCTACACCTTTTACGCATGAACCATTACCAAATCTAGTAGCTAATATTGATCATCCCACACATTATATATGGGTATAAATTCATTGCACATCAAACCTAGTATAAGGATCCCTGCAATTTTGTGAATTTCCTAGAGGCTCACTTCAACCTCCCCAGGATTCAAATGAAATGTGTTCGTTCTCAGTGAACATTTTTTCCATAGCTTGGGCATGACCTCTTATGGCTTGTAAATTTGGAACTATGAAGCTAATGATGCTTCATAAATTACAACCTAATGTATCTCTTCCTCAAATTCAACACAAGAAGAAAATAAACTCTAGGATCAGTCCCACTCATCCATTAAGTTTCCACCCTTCCAAAAATACAATCCATTATTATATCACTTTAGAGGATCCGCCAAGTCTATCTTAATGATCATCTAAAACTATTTTTTGGATTCCTAATCCTCTAGATTCATCACATTAATATTATTTATATGATTTTATAAGTAGTAAATTATGATGGTTGCATGTTTTTAATTGATATGGACTTCAATATCCATGTTCCACTGCAATTTCCCAGGTATACCTCTGAACTAGTAATCTGGTTCGACTCTACTCACTATTTCGATAAAGACAACACCACTTAGTCTAAACTCATAGAGAAATAGCCTAGTTCCCAAAAAAAATCATCTCAACCATCTTCAGTAGTTCCAATAGTGTCTCCTTGTTTGAGGAGCTTCTGACACACTCCCCGATCATGATGTTGGCTACCATTTATTCTATGTATGCATCATTATCATTGACTCCTTGAGATACATTTTTGTTAAAGGATGAATTTGTTTTCCAAAGGTTTGTTTGTGATGGTATTTTGTGAATCATGTTCATAGAGTAATGTACAAAATAACTCTACATCATAAGGCTTGCTTCATGGAGATGATTTTTTTTGTCTATCCTTCACTAATAAGTGTTCACAAATCAATGGTACAGAAGTATAGTTTTCTATGAAATAAATTATAGAGAATGTTCCCTAAGATGAAGTGCATTTCATAAATAGAGATAAAACATTTCTTCAATAAAATATATCGGTTCCCTTGAGCCCCCATCTATTTATAGGTGCACGACCAACCCAAGAATTTTAATTTCCTTCACTCTAGAAACAATCATGAATCATCATCGTGAATGAAATTTGTATGTGAAATTCACTAATGGTAGTTGATTTCCAATATTCGATGATTCTCCCTCGTGAATTTGATCCTCTATTTTCCTATTAGATTCGATTCTTGGGGGTGGCTTCTTTGTATTAAAATATTTGAGATGTGATTTTTCGAGGAGAGTAAGGATAGTTCACATTAAATAAATACAAAAATTCTCAGAAAAACACTAATGAGTTTTTTTCATGAATAAACATTCCAATACAAATGGGCGGACAACATTAAACTCCCCATATGATAATTTTCCATCATGAACATGTGAATCTACGATGGTGTTACTCTATGAGTTCGAAGGTCCTTTATGAACATGTGAATACATGAAATCATTCCTTTATGAGTTTGACGATGCTTCACGACTGCATGAATGGTTGATGGTGTGTCTTCGTGAGTTTGACAGAGACACACCAATTCAAAAATACAATGAGTTATTCAAAAAAATATTCCATCATTTCTGAAATGTAGTTTTTTATATGTACTCCCCTCATTCTGATATTTTAGGGATGGTAACCCTGACCATTCACCTTCTAAATTTCTCCCAATTCATGATCCTCCTAATCAACGTGAAAAATGCCAAAAATTAATCATCCAAGGAACCTGGGATTCTCAATGCCCCTTCATTGTGTTCTTAAGAGAATCCAATATATGTGGAGATGCATTTCGTGAATTCATATGCTCTTCGTGATGGAAAAAGGCCACATGGGGAACTTGAGGCATTAAGAAGAATTCAACCATCCACAAGGACTACATTTTAGATCTAGGACTTCATAATAAGGTAGTATCACCATGTTATGGGAATCCTCCTCCCATATAAAGCCCTTGAACTCTACGATTCACCTAAAATTATTGATG
Organism: Viscum album; assembly: GCA_963277665.1. Lineage (NCBI taxonomy): Eukaryota > Viridiplantae > Streptophyta > Magnoliopsida > Santalales > Viscaceae > Viscum > Viscum album. The sequence continues at coordinate 48,892,928 of OY728162.1, forward strand.
AACCACTTTGTGAGTCCCTAATATTCATGAAACCCCTATCTTGGTCCTCTCTATTAAACCTATTCTTGAGGGATGAGCGTCCATAGACCCCAAACCCATCCAAGATTGGTTTAGCTATAATTAGATTCCCTATATGACATGTTCTACCCATTCATGTGGCCCGATCCTCTTCATGTGTGCCCCAATACTCCCACACACCACGTGAATCATAGCATTTTTACACTAATTCTAATTAATTATTTGTATAGGTATGCTACCATGGACCTCGATATTGGGCACCCCCTCCCCATCGTTACACTATGGAATTTACAAATCCATGCCCTACACAATGTTTCATGAGTTGGGGTATTGTAATCCCATGGTGCGAGATGTGAGTACCCCATATATGAGGTACATGACGTAAAACTGCCTAGTGTGTACATCATCAACAGATGAGGTTATATTTTGTATATGACATGTGTTATAAGAATAGGATTCTCTTTCAATGAGTGGAATGGAATGGTATCCACACCTCTTATCATCACATGGAATGATATCCTCCTTGTGAAGATTCCATGAATAATCCCCACACCACCTCTCATTGGCACTTATTTTTGGACACAAGCATTAGGTCTACTTATTCCTCTTTTTTACCACACCAGGAATAACTCAAATGGGCATATACATTATTTTACATCCGGAAATCCACCCTGTGTACACCTTGGGAATCCTCCTTATGTATAATCCCCAAAATTAATGAACTACATGGTTTTTCACTCCCAACATACTGGGATATATAGGAATCCTCTAGGAGGTTAAATCCCAACTAACATCCCGAGTTGCCTTGATTTTCATTGGACCTCATCCCTAGTAAGATGATTCCATTTTCCTAGGATTCAATATCTCTTATTGGTCCTGTAGAATGCTTCCACATGTAATCCCCACATCGAATCATTAAAACCAAGAGAAATCCAATTTTGTTGGGTAGCTTTTATGCATAATCCCCATTGACGTCATCCCGTCCAAGAGAAATAACCTTGTAAAGGGAAAAATCGACGTGTATACCACAAAAAAAATCATCCCATCCATGAGAAATCCTCTTTCGATGGGAAACATCCATGTGTAATTCCCACACCACATTATACCAACCAGTAGAAATCCTCTTGCGAAGGGAAGCTTCCACGTGTGAGCCCCACACCGCATCATCCCAACCAAGAGAAATCCTCCGGAAAATGTAATATTCCACATCTAATCCCCACACAATCCATCTCCAAAAATCCTTTTGTGACAATACCATCCTTACGACATGATTTTAAACTACATGAATAGGTCCTATCACACGACCTTAAACTGAAACATCAAATATTAATGGATTTCATTCCTTTCCTCATGGAAGGTTTTGTAGGAAACCTACCTAAGGTATGATACAGTCCAATGGTAAATGATTTAGGTGCCCCCTAATAAGGATTCTCCTCTCCAACCCACCCTATGGGGTGTTCTGATCAGTATTTATTGTGTGACATCTTCCCTTCATGGGACACACCTCTTGAATTCGCCTCTATGGGGTGTTCTAATCAATATATCAATAAACTATATAGTATTGCCTCATAAGGATACACCTCATTGATCTTCCTTTATTGGGGTGTCTTGACCAGTCAAATTTGTATCCACAAGACCACAAACATGTTCCTTAATCCATCTCATCCCGATGTCCTGATCTGTCTCCACAAGTCACTAAACACAGGACTCTAACCCAAATGCATACCTCATGTAAATCATAGTATGCCTGAGGATAAATTCATGGACGATATGTGCCTATGAAATCAGTATCCTCATGAAGAAACATGGGATAAATGGGGTGAAAACATCAAAAGATATATGCTTTCTCTGTTAGAAACCTTGCAATCAACCTAGGATTCCTTTGGTTTTGACCCTAACATTCCTCCATGGGATTCCCTCCTATTATTAAGAATACAGCTAGATAATGTTCCCAGTGTCCATAAATTCTAGTGATTCATATCATGAATACTCTCTTAATAGATTCTTGATTCTATTAAAGACCAATTTGAATGTCCAAATAGTAGTACTGTAATTAAACAACTTCTACAAAGTGATGATACTTGTATTAATTTCCATGATAATGACTTTACTTATTGAGGGAGACATTGACTTGGTAACACATTACAAGGATGAATACATGGAAGGATAAACTGACATCCATTCATCATATTTTATTCATTGAGAATATATCACTATTTAATGAGATGAAGCTACCCACCTTTGGAAAATAGGAATGCGGGGTAACAAAGCACACTAGAGGCCATTAACATGCAAGAAACAAAACCTGATTAAAGAATGAAAAAGAAAACACACAGATATGTATATTCTAAAATTATGATTTTGAATTATTTTTATCAAAATATACATTCTATCATACTCATTTTTTAATCATATAGATATACTAGTAATGAATTATTGATTAATATAATTATTATATTTTAAAAAAATATTTATATTCTGACGGTCTAAATACACAACCAATTATTATACTATTGTATATAATAAGAGTATGGCATGTGATGCTTGTACATTCATTGGGTTATTTGTCAAACATGGTTTCTTCCAAGATATTTACAATATTGTCCATAACCTGTGATTGGTTTCTCTCAATATTCAGTTGTTAAATTGCTACTCGGTATTGGTTAAGGGAAAATCCAAATAATTCCATCTCCCTCATAATATCTGATAAATTGGCTTCATATGGTACGATCATATTAGTTGAGGTCATCAATTTTTCCATTTCATTCAATTTAAATTCATCATAACCCTTAATATATATTAATCTAAACTGAAACTGGAAAATATATATATTATCAACTATTAAGATGATTAACAGTATTTTAAATTTGATATGTTATAATTTATAATGACACAAAATAATCTAAGTACTACATGTGTTTTCTATTATAACATTTATTAATATTAAATTTATGCATTCAAAATGGAATATGATTTTTAAATTTTTGGGTCATCATAATTATAATATTGGATGTGTTATTTAGTGAGTGTGTCATAGTGAAGATGGGTATGGCTAGTTGACCTACATTGGTGCATGTTGGTTAATTTGTTCATCCACTGAAGAATTTGTACTATCTTTTCTCATGTGTTTGAGAGGCCATAGTAACCATCATACAGATAATACTTGTTACACCAATAATATTTATATTAAAACCATTTTTTGTCTTCATGGAAGACTTTCGGGACTGAGTTAGGCATCACTAGCTTGGTTTTTGGATATTTTGTTGAGTCATTTTCATAGAATCATTCTTTTGGATTTATTTTGGATAATATTATTTTTATCTATTGACATCTATCTTTCATTATGGTACAGTTTTGATTAAATTTTATTTTGTCAAATGGAGTTGATTTTTTTTATTTTTTCAATCTCATAATACTTAATTTCTTATGGGGGTAAATCCATCCATATGTATGATTTTTCAATACCCTCAGTGATTGATTAAAACCTGAGGACTAATGATGGTCATAATTTAAGTTAATTATATATATTATTTCATTACGATCCTATTAGGGGTGACCATAGAGGGATGGGTCATGTAATAATTGTATAAATGGTTTTGGATGAGAGATATGCTTGATTTCAATGTTAGGAAATATGAGAATGGAAGGGGTAGGTGTGGAGGTGGTTCTAGTTGATCTTAGTGTGTGAAATAGTGTACAGATACCAAATGGTATATGAGTTTTAGGGAACCAATTGATCATATCCTAGGACTTGGGATTTCAAAATGACCAAGTGAGGTGGTCATTTTTTGGGGTAGAGAACCATGAGTGGTATATAAATCATTCTATTCTATATTTTTGAATGAATTGAGAAGTATTTGGGACATTAAAATTAAATTTATTAAATTAGATTAAATAAAATTCCATGATTCTTATTTTAGGAATTCTATTTGTTTCTCATGAATTAATCATGGTCATCGTCTATGTGCATCCCAAGTAGTAGAGGTCAAGAAGGATGATCTGTTTTATCATTTGTGGATCAACCACATAAAGGTTTATTATGATTAGTAGTGGGACATATGTTACATTTATCAACAGTGCTTCGGGAGGTACGAGAGGATTTTCTTAGATCTCGAGATAAAACATTGTGTAGAGGATTTTGAGATCACTATTGGTATAATTCTATCTTTTGATGAGCTATTGGCGTTATTGAATGTTAGTAAAATGTGAGAAGCTATATTTTAGTGGTGGATGTTTTATATTGGACAATGGAAGGAGTAATATTTTTCAGGGGATAACATATTTAATTATTTTCATCTACAGATATTTTTATTAATGATGAAGGTAAAAATAAGGTGTGATATTAATTACCTTTAATATGGAAACGTATGTGTGTGGGAACATTTGATCATGTTAAAAGGATTTCTTAAATATTTACCATAATGTCTTAGTAAATGTGGAGTCTCAGGAATGGTGTTTGGATATGGTGTTATTACCACCGTTCAGGTATGGAATCACCCATTTTATTCTTACTATGTATCTCAACATGGAAAAAAAATTATGTTATTGAATGATTTATTTCTGTAAGAGGTGATCCTAGAGGGAGTGTCCATTGGGGAATCTTGTGGAGAAGTGGTTTCGATAGTGTATTATAGTTTTCTATATGATTGAGGTTATGACTTATAGGAAACAATCATTAGGTGATTTTGAAAACCAGTCTGGGGTTGAAGTTTATTAAGAATCTTATAGGGGATTCATATCTTTTCACTGAATCTATGGTGGTTGTGGTCACTATACATATTAGTGACCAATATATCCATAATTAATATATTATATGGGTGTTTAATCCCCTTTTCTATATTATTACCTGTAGTTTCCTCTAATGAATAACTAGCTATTTGGACCATCGACATTTTTTCAGTATCAAAGGGATGATGGGGTTAGCCTATGGAATCCTCATGATAGTCCCATTAATCAAAGGAGTATGAATAATAATTTTCATAGAGGTCACAAAAATAGATTAAAGGAGTTAGTAATGGGTAGATGAATGCGATGGAGGCAACAGTTCCAATAGGACTAATGGTTTTTTGAGGTAAAATCTGTATGTCATCTTACATTGATTGTTCCTTGATTGATTTAGGAGTCTCACAATACTTTTTTGTTATTTATTTTATTTTCTCCGTATGGATTAAATGTATAGTGTATTGACATTCCATTAATGTTATCCACACTAGTTAGAGGTTAGAAAACATTTCGTATTTGTATTGGTGGTGTATAATAGTTATGGGATAGCACCAGTTAGTGGGGGATTTCCTCTTATTATAGATGCGTCCATATAATGTTATCCTTGAAATAGAATGGTTTTATTCCATTTAGGTAGTCACGTACTTCTTTTGTAGGAGAGTTTAATTTTTAATGTGTAGGTACAATGAGTGCAATTTCTTAATGAGCAATGTTTTTAGATGTATGGAAGGAAGGTGGAGCCACTTTAATCCATGTTGGTCTAGTTGTCAGCAAAAAATCAAGCTGAAAGTTTTGATAGGGTTGTGGATGATTTCCTTATTTTTTTTGAATAATTTTGGGACATTACCCCTCGAAAATATATTGATTTTTTAATAGAGTTGAAACAAGACACATATCTAATTATTATGGTTCTGTAATGAATTTTTCAGGTAGAGTTGTCTGAGTTGAGACTATATGTTGATAATTTGATGAATATCAGTGCCATATGACCTAGGTCATCTCCGTAGATGCAATAATGTTGTTATCCAAGAAGGAATATTATATTCTATGGTTGTACATAGACTATTAGAGGTTGAAAATTTTGATAATAAATAATTTTTACACCTCCCAATGATCGATGATATGTTTATCCAGAAAACGGGATCCCATTGGTTTTTAAAGATTATGTTATGATTTTTATGTCATAGATGAGGTTAAGAGATGAGGATATCCCAAATTCTTCCTCCAGGTGTAGGTTTGGGCACTTCAATTTTAAGGTCATGTTGTTTTCTAGGACAAATTCACCATCTTTGTTCATGGGGATCATGAACTCCATGTTTTGTGAATTCCTATACCAGTTCATTGTTGTGTTCATCAATGACATCATGATCTATGTGATGCTAGATGAGGAACATATAGATCATCTCAAACCTATCTTGCAGGTCCATCGACACCACTAAATCACTTAAAAACAATCATGTTTCTTTAGAATCTAATATCAGTGGTTTGTGTCCAATTTCTCTTACTATGCTACCCCATAGACTTTATTTAATTGGATGTAACACTATGTTTTTTTAAAGATTAGTTTATGTGTAATTTAGTAACAATGAAATGAATTTCATTAGTGGTGTTGGGATTTTTTTTCCTGAGAATAGGGTGATGTTTGAGGTTTTCTATTATAGTAATTTTTTGATCTTGGGATGGATCATGATGATGTAGAGGGAAGTGATATCTTATGGGTCTAGATAGTCACATCCCAATGAAAATAATTATGTTACCCATAATGAACTATTTTCGCAGTTGTATTTTATTTGATGCAATGGTGGAGTTAACTCATCGATGAGTGCTCTGTAGTTTTTATGTACCTTAAGAGATAAAAATATGTCTTCTGTTAAAATATTTTGAATATATTCCCATGAATATTTTTGTAATTTCTCCATGATTACAATTTTGAGAGATCCTACACAATAAAAAAGTGAAATGTTATTGCTGATGTGTTGAGTCTGAAGACCAAATGAGATTTCGATTACGAGTCCATAGTGGTCTATATACAATTTATCTTACATTACTACCCACATAAAATCGTTGATCGGGAAGGAGTATGATTTTATTTCAACTTATCAGTTTTAGTCAAAACATGGTAAATATATGGATAATTTTACAAGTAGTATAGGGATTTGGTTTCCCAAAGAGGGTTTGATGTTTTTGGTTTTTATGATAGGTATTTTATGCTCTTGGGATTCACCTTGATTCATTATTGGTTCATGATATCTTATGGGTCTAGGAAGTTAGGTCATCAAAAATATAACTATGTCACTCAGGACCTAGTGTTGGAATCAGTTTGTTTTTCACTGAATCTATTGTTGTTATACCTAATCGATAAGTGCTTTGTGGTTTTTCACATACCTCAAGATCCTAAAATATGTATTCTATCAATAGGTTTTGAAACCATTCCTATGATGGTGTTTTGAGTTTCTCTAGGGTTGTGATTTTGATATCTCTTACACCATAGGAAATGTAATTGATGGTTTTGATGGGATTAGACATAAGTCCCAAAAAGATGTGTCTTTGTAGTCCAAAAATGTTTTGAAATGAGTAAAAGAGATATTAGTGATTCTCCAGGAAATGTGGGAATGTTGTGAATGAGGTTATATTTATCAAATGATAATAAAATAAACACTGATATTGAAGTTTGAGGATCCTCAGCGGGGGTAATTTTAGGTAGAGGTGATGTGATACCATGTTGGTTATGGAGACACTGTAGAGGGATGATCGGAGGATGGAAAAAGTCAGAAGTTGTTTCATGGATGATTTATTCATATGGAAATACATTTGTGGGTTATCCATGAGTATCATATATCACCCTTAGAAACTCATACCTATGTTGATAAGGTGTATAATAGATTGTGGGGTCCAATTTGGTGTCCTAGGATGAAGTCGTTCATGGTAGAGTTTGTGGTACGATGTTGGTCTCTCATCATGTGAATAATGAATATATAAATTATAGATGGTAATTTCAGACATTATATATTCTCAAGTAAACATGGGAGGACATTTTGATGTATTTTTTCTTTAGGTTACCCTAGGATCTAGTAGTTTGTGGTACTGTTTGGGTGATTGTATACCAACTAACGGATTTAGGGAACTTTTTTGAAATTCACGAGCCGAGTGTCGTGGAATTTTTGGAAAAGAGGTATGTTGGTGATGTGGTTAAGATTCATGGGGTACCAAGGAAAATAATATTTAGATATGATCTTTATTTTTCCTCATGGGTCAATAGGGTATTGAAAAATGACTTTGATCCTAATTGTTTCATTTGAATAATTTTCAACCATAAACATGGGAAGACAGAGATAACCATACAGTTGATGGTGGATATGATGTGAGACTATGTCTTGGATTTTATATGATAATGGTTAAATCACTTACTCTTGGTTTAGTTTTACTAAAACAATTGTTATCACTCATGTATATACATGGCCCTATTTGAGGTGTTTTTTCAGAATTCGTGTTATTTTACATTGTGTTGGATATAGGCTGGGGGTTATTGGTTCTTGGGAAAGATATATTACAGGGCATGATTGAAACGATCCGTGTGGCCATCGAGTGGATAATGTTGGATATGAACCATAAAAAATACTATGTTGATCTTAGGAAGAGGCCCCTAGAGGCTGAGGTTGGTGGACATGAGTTATGGAGTATATACACTCAAAAAGGTAAGTGCATGTTTGGAAGAGGTAGCAGGCTATCTCCTTAGAACGTTAGTCCTTTATTGCGTTATTTGGGAGTATATGTTTGGTGTACTATTGGTTGTTGCATCAATACTTCATGGAGAGGATTCAAAATGTATTCCATGTGTCCCAGATTCATCAGTAACTTCATGATTAATCTCACAAAATTTAATTGGAAGATATGGATATCAATCATGAAGGGAAATTCATGGAGTGGATAATTGTGAAATTAGATCATACCGATTATGTTTTTTGTGGATGAATCATCCCTTTGTTTCGTGTATTGTGTAGGCATGGTGTCTTACAGAAGAGTACTTCGAGTTTTATATGAAAATACAATCCATGTACCTGAATAATTTTTTCCTTTCCCACATTTTCTTGATGATGTGATGTTTTGATGGTAATTTATGAGATGTTCCCTCTTCCCCTTCTATTGATGTATGTGATGGATTCTAACATAGTTAAACGAGGAAAACACTTTACAATAATGATTTTTTATTTTTATGAAACATTATAAAAGCATTTAAGTTGTTTAGTTCTCCGTACTATGTACAATGTCATGATATAGATGGTGTGTTTCATGGAATTGTGTTCTTAAGGAACTGTTTTCAATTAGTTGTGGTGGATTTTGGATTTGGTTGTAAATATGATTAAATGGTAGTGAAAATTGTTTCATGTAAGAGAGGTGGATTGTGAATAGTGTGATATAGTGTGGTATTGTTCTATGTGGGGGTAGTGATTCGGTTGAGAGGAGTGATTTGTAGAAATTTTACTTTTATTGATGTTCTTGGTTAATGGTAGTGTTTAGTGTGTAATGAGATCTTGAGAGGTATCACGTGAGATTTTTTTAGGATCCTTACATTCCATTATGGGTTTAGGTTTAATTATTAAGGATTATAATTGTTTGAAATGTATCTTATATAACTCAACAGTCTAGGAAAATAATCCTTTTGGTTTTCCCACTGCCCATTGGTGTAAAGGGGATGTTTGGAAACTTATTTTTTCTCAAATTGTCGTGAATTATCTTTGACTGGTTGTATAAATTTATTCTTATTTAAAAAGCTGTTTTTGATGTAGAAATTTTCTCAGGTGGAACTAATTTTTTGTAGTGGCGGCAAGATATTGTGGTGACTGCATGTTTTTGGTGGTTGATTTTTTTATATCACGTTTTTTATGGTGGTAGATATTTTCATTAATTATAGAAAAATAAAAATTTCCTTTTTTTAAAATGAAATATGTCCTATATAGTTTGTCATAAATTCTTATTTTTATTGAAAAAATAGGATTAATTCCTACATTATTAGAAATTAAAATCTATTTCAAAGTTGATATTTATATCAATTATTTTTCAAAAATTCAAGCTTTTATTAGGTTCTTTTCACCTGAGAATTAAATAATACTTATACCATCTTAATTTTTAGAAAACCATATCCCATATCTTAAAAGTATCTGACCTTTCCCCTTAGAAACTCTCTTGTTTTTTTCAACTCTAGAAAAACTAGAATTATGTAAGTAATCATTGAAGAGTCATCTACATCCATAGGAACCACCCTATTATTTTTTATGGGTATTTTAATAGATTAGTCTAAAATCTATTTTCTATATTAGTCATTTCTGTTTGAGGATAGAGTATGTTTATCTTCTGATTACCCATCTATATAAGAGTTACAATATTAATTAGCCCCTTACCTTTATGATATCTAGGATACCAAATCAATTAAATGTTTCACAATAATTTTCAATGAACTGTATTTGGAATGCTTTATTTAGGGAGTGTATCCTCGTTCTCTAACTATTTTTGTCCACATGTAGGAATTATAAGTTTTTTACTTTTTTGGGTGGATAACAAGGGATGACATAATGAGGATAATGAATTTTCGAGATTTTAATGTAGTAGGAATGAGGATAAATTGTTTTATTGTATATTTATGATATTTCTTTTTTTATTATACATAGATGTTTTGATTGGTGAAAATCATTGATGTTGGTAGCCTTGATTGTGTTTTTTTGTTTATAAAAACCATTATTAGGATGGTTTCTTGAACACATTATGAATGAAATGGATAACACTTATATATTTTTAAATAATTGATTTCCCAAATTAAGATTATTTTATTGGGATTATATCCTTTCTAAAGAAATATTTAATGTAATTAAATCCCTTCAATTGAATCTTGAATGAAGTATTCTGAAAAGTATATATTGTTGGTGGGTGTTGACTATTATGTTTATGTGATCCATGTTGGGTCTTATGTGCTGATTGTGGTGACATTCATGGCTATGTAATATGTTGTGAACGGATATGATGATTGGTTTTCTTGGTATGTGTTGTGGATATAGTTGATTTTGGGTGATGAGATGGTGACTAGTGTGTTCATGATAGTTTCCCGATTAGCCATCGACTGAAAAAAAAATGTTGAAAATGAAAATATATGGGTTTTTAAGAAACCAAAAAAGGATTATATCTAAATAAAATACTAAAATATAATTAAAATATCCTTTTTTGATTAAATTAATTTTATTATAATTGTATAGCTTGTTTAAATTTGAAATGAAATGGCTCAATAAAAAGAAATTGAATGTAACTCATTAATTTTTGAAAATGGAGGAACAATTAATTAAAAGTTTAATTATATAGATATGTGTGTTGCATGTATGATGTGATACATAGATAGGTGAATGTATTCTTGATATATATTGTATAGTTTTGTGGTGGTGATGTGGATTATTCTAGTGTAGTTGATGTAAACGCATATGTTGGGTATTCTGTTCTATCAATCTATCATATATATTATGTTACTTCTTTAAACAACAACCTGAGTTGGATAAAACTAATAATTTCAGAATGTCTTTATTTTTATGTGTTTTCAATAACATTTAGGATTTTGGTGAATCATATGGATGAGTATCCCCTCTTATCCACTATTCCTTCTACAGTAGTGATGATGAGTTGGTTCTCTAGATTACTCTATAGTGATACGGGTTGGTGTTGGATATTTCCCAGAGGCGATGAGGATGTGATACGTGGTGGGGTCATGCATGTTAAGGTGATGGAATGATGATGACTTTATTCAAGTTCATGATACCCCACTTCCCTGATTATATGACATTGTCGTGATGTTGAGACCTTGATGTGTGATGTGACTGATGCTAGCTCTTGATGCAAGATCCAATGGGAGGTTGAGAAAGGTTGGGATGTGTCTTGACCCACATTAATGATTGATGTAAATGTAATGAAATATTTATCGATGGGATGAGAGAATATGATATTTGAAATTGGGGTGTGAGAGTAGAATGCCAATGTGGATGTGGTTGTGGGCCTCCATTGTTAATATTCTTTTGTTAATATGTTATTATATTTGATGTGTTATTTGAGAAGTGTTCCATGTTGAGGATGAATTTGTTTGGTTAACTTGAAAAGGTTTACGATGGTTCTACTGTTGGTCCACTAGGGATTTTTTATTCCCATTTCACATGTGAAGCATAGACCTTGGGTGTGATAATATATATTGTACTTATTTTTGTCACGAAATGTGTATATAAATTGTTATTAGGTTTCACATAGGTCTACAGGGACCAAGATAGGGATTACTAGTTTGGGTTTTGGAATAGTTGTTGAGTTGTTTCCGTATTATTTTACTTTTGGTACTCTTTTGGGGACTTTTATTTGTATCCTTCAACATTCTTCATGCATTGTTTGATGGTTCTAGATAACATTATTATAATGAAATGGATTTTATTTTTGTTTTATTTATCATATTTCATGATCAATATTTTTTTATAGAGGGAATATCCTTTCATATAAGAAATTCTTTTATAACCTTGATGCTAGAAACCATCCCCTGGCATTTTGAATGTGGGAGTCTGGGGTTGTAATATCTACACATGTATTATTGGTATATAATGGGTTTATTTTTTAGGGAGGGGGTTCTTGAAAATCACAATATGACCTAGGATTCCTTCAAAGATGCATTTTTTGGGAGTTTGATCCAAATACATTGATGTTGGATTAAGCTCAAGTGTTCATGGAAATCCAATAAGAACTTATGATATTGACATTGTATTTATAAGATTTACCATATTTTCTTAATTTTTATCCAATTTTGGAATGAAATGTGGCCAAAATCATAGAAGTTCAAAATTGGTGTGTGAATTGAGTTGAAGTGCCATGTGAAGATCTTCTACCAAACCATATACTAAAAAGTACCCCACACCTAACAAACAAATGAGTGGGGTTTAGAGGAGGATAAAGTGGTTAATCTTCTTCTTGTCCTTGGTGGAGTAATGTGTGGCTTCTTGAGTGGAGATATCAGTGCCCCATCTAGAAACAAAAAATAATGATTGAGTAGATGTACAAGAGGGGTCATAGAGAGGTTAATTAGAGCAATGTTTCTTCAATTAATATAATGGAAGTTGGTTTTCCACAGTTCTTTAAAATTATATAATTTCAAAACTACCAAAAATTATATCCCAATACTCAATGGAAGTTTTATTGTTGTGGGAAAATAGTTCATTTCTATTGTTTCGGTTTGAGATTATCATAATCGGTTCAAATCGGAATGTCAAGTAGACATAGGCTCATGGGAGTTTCTTCAAGAACCACATCACCGTTGTTGGGATTCTAAAGGAGGGTTGGGTCCTGGACTGGGAAGGGGGGGTCTAAATAGAAGTTATGAATTCCATAGAATTCGGTGGATTATGTGAACTAGGTATCAATTATTTGGGGTCATGGATCTGATGTGATTCAAGTCAAAATAGTTGATTTAATATCAATTAATAGAGTATAATGGACTTCGTCAGTTCATGGTATGGTCTTTATTACATATACTCTATCAAATTCCTTATTTGATATAAGATCTTATCACTCTATTATATCATCTAATGTAGTGGTCAGCCAAGGTTTTCATGGGAAACTTTTCCCAAGATTTGTTTCTCTTGATCCTCCTCCCATAAAGAAGATTGAGTGTACATAGATATTTCTATAATTTCCTATATTCTTTTTTGGATATTTAAATATGTAGGATTTCCTATTTTTTGAGATGAATTGTTTATTTATGACATTCGTTATGGATTGGTTGACTCTCTACCAAGACTATGTCAATTGTTACCATACACATGTTACCGTCACCCCCTTGAAAGGAGATAATTATTTCATGATCAAATAATGGAATCATGGATTAGGTAGAGTTTTATTAGGCCTCAGTTATATCCTAATGATTGTTGATTATGTGGTATTTATGGTACCTTCTCTAGATTAAGAAATTAATAAAACCACTTTTACTCCTATGATGGACCTTTACCAAAATATCATTCTAAATGATTTCTCAAGACTCCCTCCCCATAGACGAATTGAGGTTGAGATTGAACTCATGAATAGTGTCTATTCTATATCAATATCTCTATATCTAATAGAATCAACCAAAATGATTTACTTTTAAATGAGACTTTAGGATAATGAGGTGAATAATTTTATTTATTCGAGTACTTTCCCTTTGGGTGATCTAGTTTTCTTCAAGAAGGATAATGGTATCCTAATAAAAATCATGTATTAACAAAAATTTAATCTAGTCACATTGAAGAAGATTTATACAATGTCAAGGATTGATGATTAGTTTGATCGGTTGAGTATTTGAGGATTGTTTTCAAAAATTAATTTTTGATCAGGATGTCACCAGCTTTGATTCAGATAAGATGATTTACCAAATATGGGGTTTAGTATAATATATGGTATATATGGGTACATTGTGATATTGTATGGGATGATTAATACTCAAATACTATTTAAAGCCTTCTTAAATAGAATTTTTTAACCATACATGGATTACTTTATTATTGTGCTTATTGTAAACATCCTGGTATATTCATAGACCTCCAAATTTAATGCAAAAAATTTGGAGATTCTAGTGAGTAACCTTAATGTTCATCAACATTATGCCTAGATTTCAATATTTTTTCAATTCAATAATTTATAAGTTCACATGAATGTTATTTTTTGAGAAAAACATTTCTATTTATCGGGGGAAGAATGAGGATGTTACATCACATGAACAATCTATGAATGTGTTTGAGATTTAGGGTTTCCATGGATTATCGATGTATTATATGTTGTTTATCCTAGACTTATCTTATATCGTAGCACCTATGACCGAACACACTAAGAATGGGGTAATGTTTGATAGTACCGAACACTGAATGGATTCAATAAATATAATAGATGGTTGAAATAATCTCTAATTATGATTCTACCAAAACCATGGATGGGATAAGAAATATAGTGTCTTGATGAATAATGACTATGTAGTTTCTTATGGGTACTGCAAGCAATGAAACCCATAATTAAACTACCCTACACATGACCCATAGTTATTTTTTGTGGTTCATTTATTTAAATTCTTGTATCATTATTTCATTGATGAAATATTTAATGCATATACGATCCACTAGAGCATGCAATATATTTTCTCCCAGTGGAACCTAAATATGTGGATGAGATGTTGGGTTGAATAATTAAATATATTAAATTTTTAGATTTTGTATGAAAATGGAAAAAGTAATGTTAGTATAAATTCTGTTAGTAGGAATAAAGATGAATCTTTATCTCATAAATTGAAAAAAGTGTGGTTGTTGATGGGTCTACTAAAAGTTGGTAGATAGATGTTTCTGAGGAGAAGGAGGTGGTATCATATTCACCCTTACTCATCGCATATCCATTGGTTGATCAATTCAATGCTAGTGGTGAGACTAATCCAAATTTTCTAATGATATATGAGATGTTGACAAGAGACAAAATTGTTCCAATATAGTCCTTAAAGGGGCACTTTTCTATTATGTCCATTATAGAGTGGTATTTCCTACTTCTATTAGAGTTTAATTTATGAGGGAATCAATAACCTAATGATGAGTGGATCATATAAAACTAAATAAGATGTATCACAATAACCATCTTTGATTTGGGTGTCCATACAAGAAAAAGGACATAACATGTTTCATTGCTAATTGCCTCACATCCTAAAGAATCAAAGTAGAACATCAACAAATCGATGGATTAGTTCAGCCTCATCCTACATAAATATGTAAATGAGATGAGGTGGATATAATTTTTTTAATGTGGTTCCCCAATACCTATAGATACTGGTATATATTATAGATTTTCATTTACCAGCTTATAAAGGATGAACTCTTCTTGTGCATTCTAAAAACTCAATTCATAGATGATTTGGGTAGGATGTATGTTCAACATACGATGTCTTCCCATGTATTTCATATTATTAATTTTTTAAATCATGATAAAATGTTTTGGTTATGATTCTAGAAAAACATTTAGAAGGAAATGAGGCAATAGTTGAATCTCTGTATTGAATATCTCCCTTGAATAGATGGAAAATACAAGAGGATTATCCAAATTTTAGGTGATATGCACAAAGATTGTGTTATAAACATTCTTCCAGCATGTTATGACAATTTTTCATTGATATAGTTAACATATAATAATATTTTTTAGTGTTAAATATATATGGATCATTTTCATCCCATTTAGGGATGACCTTTTTCTTCTCCATTATGATGGTGAAATGTACCTTTTGTGGGGTGTGGAAAAAGAAAATTTCAATTTCCCCTGCTATAGTGTAGTGGGAGACCAAGGTCATCTCACATGAGGAGCTTCACAAATATTTACTGACATAACATAATTCACCTAAAATATTTAATTTATTATTATTTTTTAAAAATATTGAATTTGTTTTTTAGTTTTTGGAAAAAAACTATTGATGTGTATAAATAAAACTATACTAAAATGTAATGAATGATAGAATGAATAAATAATATTGTCTCTTTGATTTTGGATTCAGGTTACTTACATTATTCTTGTTGGATGATTAAATTTAGACTAGTAGTTCAATATAAAAATGTTACTATTGAATTGATATTCATTTATCTAGTATTTTTTAAATCTTGAATTGTATACCAAACTAAATTCCAACTCCTCCTATAATTAAGGTTTTTGAAACACCTCAATTGATAGTGTAACACCTTCCATGACCTAGATCCATCATATGTTGTTTCTTCCTTTGAATAGATCAGCTCCATCATGTGAAGATCATATTTATAATTTATTTAAGGTAAATGTTTTAAACTAAAGAATATAAATTGGTTCAAGATCAGTGTCATGGTGGAGAATCACCACACCTATAGACATATATCGTACTTACCACAAAAAAAATATAAATTTAAAGAATAGGACACCTGATTCTCCCCAAAGGCCATGCCTAGGGTTAGTCACTCATTTATGAGTGTGGGAGGACATAATGGAAGAGATGAGAATAAGAGAATGAGAGAAAGAAATAAATAATATTGAGATAATGAAATAGTGGATTATATATGATGTATGGATCAGTTTAATTAAATGAAATATAATTAGTTACATAAAAGAAACTAAATTATAGAAGAAAAAGGAAAAATAGAAAAACTGAGAATCTAAAAATAATAATCTCCAATCCTTTGATCTTTTTTAGTGTCTCATCATCGTTGTACTTATAGAGGAAATAAACCTATATTATCACACTATTTGTGTCTATCAAAATCATTACAATCATTGAATATATCTTTTAAAAGATATTCCATGTGGAATCTTCTCAATTAATGATTGTTTCCAAATTTGAGTTTTCACTTTAAATCCCATATTAGTGGTTTCATCGTTTACTATTGGGAAGATACCATTTTCATGATGGTATAACACATTTAGCCTTGTACATATACAATTTCACATATTTCATTATAAGGATCCATCATTAGTTCCATGATTTAATATGGAATCTCTTCTATTATTGCATAACACATGGGATTGGTGCAATGTGGAATCATGGTGGTTATTATAAATATAGATAGTGTTGAATTTGAAGGTGATGTTATCCTCGGGATTCACATATGGACTTCATAGTAGATGGTTGGAACTCATGTATGCATGGCTTGGGTGGATTCAAATATCACGAGATTCATATGACATTCCACATATCACCCACGAAGACTTAAGGCCTCATAAGTGGTTGATTGGATCGATCTCATGACTCTTGGGGGTCATCCATATCACTTAACTATGGAATATGTAGTAGTGGAGGGGGTGAGGGGAATCCTTGGTGAAATTATCTTCCAAATATACCATTGTATCAATAGTGGATCTCATCTACCATTGTCAAAATGATGTTTCTTCCTCAAACCGGTGATTATATGTGCATGGTAGTATCTCCCTCCTTCAACAATGTAAGTAGTGATAGAATCCCCTTATTACATATACATTGTGTGGATGGGCATTGAGGCTTGGTACTGGCCTATTGTGGATTCATGTAATTTTTTTAGAGGTGATATATGTGAAGGAACTGTGACAACAAACATCATCAAACCATTTGTCCTCCGTAGTGTTTGGAGGGAGCGTTAGAATCATGAACGACATTGAATCATTAAAAATTGGGGGAATCCAAGGTCAGATGATGTCCCAATTGGGATCCATGGAGGAACAAGGGTTTGGTTGTGGAAGTAGAGCTGACGCTCAATCTCACATGGAAAGAGGAAGCTCCTTCTTCATTTGGCATTTGCAGTGGTTGAATAAAGTATTGATACCATCATCATGGAGGTCAAAACAAGAACCTAGGATGAATCATGGAATTAGATGAGAATATCAGTGGTAAAGTGAACACATTTGATTTTCAAGATGGTTTCCATGGTGGTTCTACCGATTAGAGGGGGTGGCAGTTGAGGATAGAGGCGACAAGCACAGTGGAGGATGGTGATGGTTTTTTTCGAGGTGAGGCATAAAATATTATGCAGGATAGATCGATTTGTTTTAAAAAAATGAACAGTTTCTAGAGAACCATCCCACATAGAAAAATGGAAGGCACTCAGTCCATGTATAATAATATAGTCACAGATCCACCATGACAATGAAGCCGGATGGGTGTCAGAGGACACTCGCTCATTGCCATGGACTACCTTGTCATCAATGATCGAATTTTTATTAAAAGAGAGAAGGATACAAGAAAGTGAGATACAATCAAGATGGAAGACATGATCTAGGGAGGCCTAAAATAATGCAATCCAAATCATCCCCACGAATTGATGTCAGGACCATAGGTTTAAAGAAAGAAATGTTGAGAGAGCTGGTGACGTCAAAAATTTAGTCATCTTGAGAGTCTAAATGGTATTTTATTTTATTCCCTTCATGCCATGTATGAGAAACCTTAATATCATTTCTAAAGAGAGCTCTGCATTTCATTATGATATAAGATATCATCCAAAGAGTTTGATCTTTACCTAGAAGAGAGTTATTAATGATCATGGAATCAATGTCCATGCCAGATAACCAGATATTTTTCTGGATGCTCTATGTGATTCCAGACAACTATGCTTTGGCCTCGGCATGAATTCAAGTACAATACCCACAGTGGACATTAAAAGACAACACCACACTCCCCCACTGGTCCCAAAAAACTCCACCTCCTTGGTAAATGCCTTATTTTTAAGAGTCATTTGTATTTTGCAGGAAGGAAACCTCCTTTGGGAACCATCATACCCACTGGCCATGGAACCACGGTGGGTGACCCCCTATGGAAGAAGAAAAAAGTGACCTCAGAGAAGTCTCATCCTCCCAGTTTTTGAAAAAAGGCATCTTTCCCACCAATACACTCTAGAGTCTTATGATGATGAGACCCTTTAAAGAAGAGAGCCCCTCGTACCTCGCCCGGTTCCCTACATTCTAGACACACCAACAACCAACATTGAGAATAATGGCATGATCCCTCTATTGCATGCTCATTATTTTCATCCCCTGAAACCATCTCTCAAAGAAGGATTCGTCATGGTGAGCCAGGGAAGAGTACGCAGTGAACTTGCTGATGAAACTCCACACCACTTGAGCCCAGTATCCGTCAAATAATATGTGGTTTTCATCCACCTCATGCTTACTACGGCAACATTGGTAGTAGGAAGAAAAAATTATCCCCATTTTTTTTGATACTATCGTCTAATAGAAAGGAATGATTTCTGATCACCCATATGAGAAAGCAGTATTTAGAAAGAATCTTATTACACCACACCTCCCCACTCCATCTTGAACCTTGAGACTTTATGGATGAAATCATGTGATAATTATTTGTATTGATGTTACACATTGCCAATAGAATAAAGACGCATTTATCTGGTTCTGAATTCATGATAAAAATATCGCAGTCCCCTATTTTCTTTATGTCCAAATCCATCGATATAAAGTCAGAATATTGACACGATTCCCTGAATGTGACTTTGGGTGCTGGGAATCCCAGATACCCTATTAATTCGCCATCCCATTGGTCGAACCAGAATGTAATGTTCCCCTTTCCTAAGATCCAATCTCTGAGTTTGAGAAGAGTCTATATAATGGAACATATTGAGGATCACACTGGAAAATCAGTCGCATACTGGATGCCTGCATTTCCTCCCATATTACAGTTCATGGTCATTCCCCATAAGGATCTCCCCTCAATCATTTCCAATGCCAGTTTTGTAATGCATGCATTGAATGGTGGACATGAGGCTACTTTCAGTTATGCCTCCCTCATTTATTGGCCTTATCATTCTCCCCCAAGAGACCCAGTGTATTTTTTCCTTAGTAGTAGCATCCCATATGAAATCGAACATTATTTTATTGATAGTTCTAATAACCATTTTAGGAACATTTGTAGACTCTGTTGCATGCACTGGGATTGGAGATAAATCACTAGTGTCCAAAGTAATATGGCCCATGAATGATAAGAAATAAATATTCTAGTTGAGCACTCAGTCGCTATCCTAGTTACCACGTGATCAAAGTCCTTGATTCTCAATCTTCATGAAGATGTAGGAGTTCCTAAATAATCCATAGGGAACTGGACTCTATGAAAACCCAAACTATTACTCAAATGTGTCGCTCTCCTGATCGTGCACTTGTTAGATTTGTAGAACTTTCTTTTGTCTTTGTTAACTACTTGTCCACTCTAGGAGCAGTAAACCTTGATGATTTTATTAATCCCTGAAATGGATATCCTTCTTGCATTTACGAAGATAATGGAATTATCAGCATACATGAGATACGAAACTGGATGCATGCTTTGTTTTCTTCGAAAGGGAAAGAGGTCTTCATTCTAAATCCCTCTATTTATAATTCTACGTTACGTAACCGACACTAGGAAAAATATACATGGAGAAAAAGGGTCTCCTTGTCAATGACATCTAGATTCTTTAAAAAACCTGTAGGATCTACCCATGAAGGGACCTGTGAGCCAGGAAGAGCTGATGCATCTGAAGAAGATATCGCATTCCCATGAAAAGAATACCATGTGCGTCATCACAATGTTAATTACTCCACATTATATTCTATCATATGACTTTGTCATATCTATATTTATAATGATATAAGACCCATGGCTTCTATTGTTGATGTCCATGGTCATTTTCTACGATAATGCCATAGAGCCTTGGATCGATCATCCTTCCATGAACTCGTATTGTTCATAGGAAATGAATGGAAGAAGAAAGTCATATATCATCGTGTTGATAATACTTTCCAAAATCTTGTATGGAATGTTTCATAGGCTTA
Source organism: Viscum album (assembly GCA_963277665.1). Taxonomy (NCBI): domain Eukaryota; kingdom Viridiplantae; phylum Streptophyta; class Magnoliopsida; order Santalales; family Viscaceae; genus Viscum; species Viscum album. The sequence continues at coordinate 48,913,979 of OY728162.1, forward strand.
CATGCCAATAATGGGCTAGGGAATAGGGGTCTTTTGTCGTTGGAAATAGATCTAGGGCGGTCGCACAAGCCACCCGGGGAAGGATGTAACGACCCAATGTTTTTCAATGGAAAACTCCCTTCTTATATCTATGTCATAAAAACACAAAATAATGAACTACTAAGTGATAAGTGACCTTTAAACATAATTTTGTCACCCCTATGTTTGGAATTTTAAAAATCCAACATACACGGTTGTGTTCAAGATAGTTTTTGGAGTCTAATGAAACAAATATACTTTTTGGTGAATAGTAACCTACCCTTATGAATAGTAACCTAACCTTATGAATACTAACCTTCCCTTATGAATAGTAAATAAGAGTAACATTAGCTATGAATTATAAAATAAAATTTAGACATCATAGAAAGTGATAATTTGACCATAGTAAACGTTTTTGGTATTTTATAAGTCATAAATAATTAATTATAAATAATTAATTAATTTAAAAGAATATTTATTTTCCTGAAATATATTCATAAATTATTGAATCATTGTCTAATAGTTTTTAGGTAATTTTATAAGACCCTATGAAATTTTTTAAGGAATTGCAAAATCAGTTTTAATTTTAAAAACTGTTTTTTTCAGTATATTCTGATTTTAAGTAAATATTAAATTAATAATATTTAGAAAATTATTTTTGAAAAATGGAATTCATTTTTGGATTCTACATGTCGAGAAATGGTTGGGGTAAAATTTTGGGATTTTTCTGAGATACTTGAATTTTTGATGAATAGTAGAATACATTAATTTATCTTATAAATACATTTTTATTAAAACCCACTATTCCTGACATCACAAGTGATGTAATCACCCAAATCCCGAATTCAGAAGTCAAATATACTATTCATAGTCATCCAAGACTCACTATTCCTTGTCTTAGGTGAAATTAATAAACTAATCAATTTTATATTAAGGAAACCCCTCTCCCCTCCACTATAAAAGCTACCCTTCACTCCCTCTTTTCCTCACACCTCTCAAGCTCCAAGACTTCTCTAAATTCTGCCCAAAAACCTTCCTTATCTCATCCCCCACGTCCAAAATCTTCTGGTCTTATCAAAATACCAAGCCTAGCTTCCTTAAAGAGGATCTCAAGAGAAAGATTCTAACGGTAATTTTTCTCTCTCTCTTCTCCTTTAATTTCCATTCAAGTTCAAGTTCCTTTCTTGATCTCTCTCTATCTATCTTCATCCAAATAGTTCTGTAAATCTAGTATTATATATATACTGTAATATTATTATTCTAATGTTATATTATATCACCCCACACTCTTTCCCTCTTCCTTTTATTTTATTAAAGAGAACGTTGTTCATGTGGTGATAATTTATCACCTCCAAAAACAACATGCTCTCTTCTTCCATTTATACCTTAAATCTGGTCATGAAACCATTTTTATGGTTGTAAAATAATGTTTTATATGTATTATGTTCTATATTAAGTTCTGGAAATAACATATGGCCTTATTACTAAGTTAAATGTTAAAACAAGATCGTTGTGATCCAAAAACCACTCTGATTAACCCAAATAACCATCATTAAATTTTTACCTAATGATTCATCCACTTGGATCTAATATAACTCATTATAAAATCATTCAAGCTTCTGTAATATCATTAATTACATGTAATATCAGTACTGGATGTTTACCCATGATCTACCCAAACATCAAATTAAGAATACAAGTGGACCGTTCAAGAAAACCATAAAAACGAACATCCCCGAACAATGTTTTTAAACTCTATAAGTCATCCAAAAGAACATAATATGAAATAATGAAACCATAATGAACCCTATTAATGTATAAAAGCTTCTGGAGTTTATAATTAATGAATATAATGTCATTATATAGGACATTAAAGAGAAGGAGGCATTCGAGTACAAGGTAAGGGGAAATCTCGAACCCAATTTTCTTCCTTCGGGTTCTCCCTCTTTCACTCCATTTCTGATATGGTTACTCCTCAACGGTATTTTGTTCATCTTTTACTTTACTTTTCTGGGATATACATGTTTGTAACTGGTTTTTATGTCCATCAAAATGTTTTCCAAAAGAACTCTTCTTTCTAGATCTCACCTTTTACCTCTCATTCAAGGTTGATGGTTTTTATATCAAGTATGTTGTTCCCTCTTTCTTTTGGGAACCCAAAGCATATGAATGTGGTATTATGAGATGAAAACCATTCCTTTCCAAGGGTTATTTATGTACATGTTTGATATGTGTTCTATGTGGCAATCATGATAATGATAATGTTATGATGTGACAGGTGTGCCCGGAATTATATAGCGCAATATGAATGTTTAAATGTGACGGGTGCGCCCGGAATTATATAGCGCTCCAATGCATTGGGTAAAGTGATGAATCTCATGAGTAAATGTGAAATGATGCATGAACATGATGCTAGCTTTGTTCACAAGTATGTGTGGTAGTTAACCACTATGACATGATGTTTCATTTTTATGCTTTGCCACATTTCAAGTTTATTGATTATGCTCCTCTCATGTTCAAGGTTATCTTCCTATGTCATGATTATACTCACACCATGCTATATTGTTCTTATCTATACTCTTACTGGGATTCTAGCTCACCCCTTCTGATGTATATCCTCAGGTGGCTACATGTACTAAGGAGAGGACAAGTGCTACTAAGAATCTATAGAAGAAGAGATTAAATGAATTTTTATGCTTGATGTTGTACTTGTTATGTGTAGCCCTAGTTTGCCCAAGACACTAACCCTATGGATCCTCCATGTGTAATACTATTATATTGTTTATCTTTGAAATGACGTAATAGTAATGTATGAAAAGACCGGGTCGCTATAGTTGGTTTCAAAGGAAAGGTTTAGTAATTTGGGAATTAGGATTAGTGAACCCTAAATAAAACCTCTAGCATGAGACTAAGTACAAATATGCACACAAGGATATTTACCTAGGGATCTCATATTTTATGGTATAATTGTTTAAAACGATAAGTTATTCATGACTTGTTTACTTATGTTTTGTTCTAACCTTTTCTATTTTAGAAAATGGTGGGAACCACGATAAATCAGGCCAACAACTCTTGTGAAGGCCAATGAAATGATAGCCTGAAAAAAATCCCCAATGATTTTGGAGGTGGAGTTCAAAACTTCATGGTGATTCTTACCCAATTATCTCGGGTTATGAATAATAAACATAATAATGGGGAATGTCCTCCTTCACCAAAGAGGGAGCAACTAGCTATCGAAAGTTTTATGCGGAAACGACCACCGACGTTTTGTGGATCTTCCGATCCACTAGTTGCGGAACAGTGGGTCAACTCCATGGAGAAGATCATTTCTGTTCTTCACTGTTCCGAGATGGAGAAGGTAACTCTAGCCGTTTATCGTCTAGATGGAGAGGCTGATCGATGGTGGGCTTTGATTAAGAACACCAATCCAAGGGAAGAAATTGAAGAGATGGAATGGGAAGACTTTATGATAATGTTTATTAATAAGTACTTCCCAAGAACTCTTCGCACGAAGATGGAGAGAGAATTCATAGAGCTCAAGCAAAAATAAGTTGAATCTATCACAACCTATGAAGAAAATTTCACAAGGCTCTCAAGGTATGCTTCAGGTTTTGTTATCAACAATGATACCAAAATTGATAGATTCTTTAGTGGATTAAAACCACATCTTCGAAAAGCTCTTGTAATTCGAGACTTTGGGAGTTATGAGGAAGTTTTTTGGTGTGCTCTCAATGTGGAGATGGAGTTTGGAGAATGGTCCCATGGCTATGGTGATAAGAAAAGAAATATGGAGTTTCAAGCTGGTGGATCTAGTGATAAAGATGGGAAGAAAACACAATGACCCACTTGCCAAAAATGTGGGAGGATGCACAGTGGGAACTGCCTCAAAGGGACGAGGAAATGTTTCAAGTTTGGGAAAGAAGGACACCTAGCTCACGAGTGTCGAAGAGACATGAAAAGGAAGGATAATGTGGCCGATGAAAGGAGAGAACCACTCGTGGTTCAATGCTACAACTATAAGGAGCTAGGGCACTATTCTAACCAGTTGACTAAACCTCGAGCTTTCGAGGGTAATCAGCACCAACAACCACCAAAGCCAAAGGAATAAGGGAAGGCTTATGCCATCACTACTGCGGAGGTGGAACATGATAATGAAGTCGTACAAGGTACACTTCCTATTCACTCAAGAATGGAAAAAGTCTTATTTGATTCTGGTTCTACGCATTCCTTTATATCTTGAATGTTTTATAGAACTATAGAATCGAATCCCCGAAACTTTGAAGTAGAGATATCTGTAAAAACACCAAGTGGTGCAATCATTGCAACCCAAGTGTTTGATTCTTCTTCTACTGACGTATGTGGGAAAATTATTCCGGCAAATCTCGTAATACTTCCCTTGGTGGAATTCGACGCTGTAATGGGAATGGATTGGCTCTCGTTATATAGAGCACATATAAAATGTTGGGAAAAGGAAATATATTTTCATATTCCGAACCATCCCATGCTCCTCTACAAATACAAGGAAGATCATGAATCTCCTTTGAGAAATCCATCAATGGTGTGGGTGATGATTCCCTATGAAGAAGCGTACCTCGCCCAAATGTTTGAGTCAAAGTAAAGTTCCATCCTTGAGGAAATTCCCATCGTAAGGGAATACGGCGATGTATTTCCTGAAGAGTTACCCAGAATTCCCCAGGATCGTGAGGTAGATTTCTCAATTGAACTCACACCCATAGATACTCCTATCTCGAAGTTCCCATATAGGATGGCTCCTATCGAACTGGAGGTGTTAAAGAAGCAGCTGCAAGAGCATCTGGACAAAGGGTTCATACGCCCTAGTGCATCACCTTGGGGTGCGCCAGTGCTCTTTGTGAAGAAAAAGGATGGTACCATGCGGCTGTGTATCGATAATCGTGAACTCAACAAGATCACCATAAAGAACAAGTATCCTCTCCCAAGGATTGATGACTTTTCGACCAGTTAAGAGGAGCTCAATAATTCTGAAAGGTGGATCTTCGTTCTGGATATCATCAAGAGTAGGTGAAGAAGGAAGATATTCAGAAGACTTCCTTCCGTACTAGGTATGGGCACTATGAGTTTTTGGTGATACCCTTCGGACTTACTAATGCCCCTACAATCTTCATGGATTTGATGAATAGAGTCTTTAGACATTACCTCGAAAAAATTTTGGTAGTGTTTATTGATGATATTATCATCTACTCCAAGAGAAAGGTGGAACATGAAGAACATATAAGACTTGTGTTGGCGATATTGAGAAAGGAGAAGTTGTACGCCAAGTTCAGCAAGTGTGTCTTTTGGATGAATCAAGTCACGTTCTTGGGACATGTGATCACAAAAGTGGTAATTTCTGTGGACCCTTCAATGACAAAGGCGATTGAAGAATGGCCCAGGACCTCTAGTGTCACAGAAATCCGTAGTTTTCTTGGATTAGCTGGGTACTACCGACGTTTTGTGAGAAACTTCTCACGATTGTCAAGACCGCTAACTAAGTTAACAAGGAAAGGGGTAAAGTATGTATGGACGGATGAATGTGAAGGAAGCTTCAAGGAGCTAAAGAGAAGGCTAATCACTGCACCTGTACTCACACTACCGAAAAGTGGAGAAAGTTATGTGATATACAGTGATGCTTCAAAGAAAGGCTTGGGTTGTGTACTCATGCAAAATGATAATGTGATAGCCTACGCCTCACGAAAGTTGAAGATCCATGAGAAGAACTACCAAACACATGATCTAGAGCTAGCAGTAGTGATTTTTTTCCTTGAAAAACTGGCGGCACTATGTTTTTGGTGAGAAGTGTGACATATACACCGACCACAAGAGCCTAAAGTATATATTCACACAAAAGGAGCTCAACATGCGTCAAAGGAGATGGTTAGAGCTAATCAAGGATTACAATTGTTCTATTCACTATCATCATGGAAAGGCGAACAAGGTAGCTGATGCTTTAAGCAGGATAGAACCTGCTACTCTATCCATGTTGAGGATTGAGAAAGACCCTAACTTCTTGGATATGCAAAGGATGGATTTGGGAATCGTAAGGGCAGGGGATACATCCTACCATGCCCAAATGATTGCGCAACCATCCATCTAAGAGAAGATTAAGGAAGCACAAAGGGATGATGTAGAGATACAAAAGAGGGTGAATGCAGTAAAGGAAGGGAAGCTGTAAGAGTTCCATATCGACGATGATGGTGTGATTCGGTTTGGAATGCGGCTTTGTGTGCCTTAATCACCCAGAATAAAGAAGGAGCTATTGGATAATGCACATAGCTCAACTTTTTCTATTAATCCTGGAAGTACCAAGATGTATCATGATCTCCGAGAACACTTCTGGTGGGATAACATGAAGAAAGAGATTGCGGAATATATATTAAAGTGCTTGGTATGTCAGCAAGTAAAAGCTGAGCGGCAAAAGACCAAAGGTATGATGCAGCCATTGCCTATACCCATGTGGAAAAGGGAAAATGTTACTATGGACTTTGTCACGGGTCTCCCGAATACGTCAAGAGGAAATAATACGATATGGGTTGTGGTTGATCGACTCACCAAGACTGCCCATTTTATCGCTATTCGGGAAGACCTCTCACTTGAACAACTTGCAAGGATATATGTGAAGGAAGTAGTGAGGTTGCACGGTGTTCCACTCTCAATTGTCTCTGACCGTGATCCAAGGTTCACTTCTAAATTCTGGAGGATCCTTCAACATGCTTTGAGTACTGAATTGAATTTCAGCACGGCCTATCACCCCCAAACTGATGGACAGTCTGAAAGGACTATTCAGACACTTGAAGATATGCTAAGATCATGCTCTCTTGAATTCAAAGGTGGATGGGATCAGCACCTTCCATTGGTTGAGTTATCGTACAAAAATAGCTTCCACTCGAGTATTCAGATGGCTCCGTATGAAGCTCTTTATGGGAAGCGATGTAGAACTCCAACCTGTTGGGATGAAGTTGGAGAACGAAAACAACTTGGTCCGGATCTTGTTCAAGAGATGACCGAGAAGGTTCAAGTCATCCAGAAACATATCAAAGCTGCTCAATGTCGGCAAAAGATCTATGCTGACAATCATCGAAGGGACATAGAGTTCGACGTTGGAGATAAAGTCTTTCTTCAAATATCTCCATGGAAGAGAGTCATGCGGTTCGGGAAGAAAGGGAAGCTAAGCCCAAGGTACATTGTCCCCTTTGAGATCCTTGATCGTATAGGAGCCGTGGCCTATCGTCTGGCACTTCCACCGAATATGGCTCAAGTCCATGACGTGTTTCACGTATCACTACTGAGGAAGTACATTCCAAACCCCTCACATGTACTAAACTCAGAGGTGGTACAGTTGGAAGATGATCTCTCATATGAGGAGCAGCCGGTAAATATTCTGGACCGAAGTGATAAGGTTCTACGCAATAAGACAACCCGCCTTGTCAAAGTGTTGTGGAGGAACCAAACGTTTGAGGAAGCAACATGGGAACTGGAAGAGGCAATGAAGGAGAAGTACCCTCACCTGTTTGTGTAAAGTGAAATTTCGAGGGCGAAATTTCTTAAGGGGGGATGAATGTAACGACCCAACGTTTTTCAATGGAAAATTCCCTTCTTATATCTATGTCATAAAAACACAAAATAATGAACTACTAAGTGATAAGTGACCTTTAAACATAATTTTGTCACCCCTATGTTTGGAATTTTAAAAATACAACATACACGGTTGTGTTCAAGATAGTTTTTGGAGTCTAATGAAACAAAAATAATTTTTGGTGAATAGTAACCTACCCTTATGAATAATAACCTACCCTTATGAATAGTAACCTATCCTTATGAATTGTAAATAAGAGTAACATTACCTATGAATAATAAAATAAAATTTAGACATCCTAAAAAGTGATAATTTGACCTTAGTAAACGTTTTTGGTATTTTATAAGACATAAATAATTAATTATAATTAATTAATTAATTTAAAAGAATATTTATTTTCCTGAAATATATTCATAAATTATTGAATCAATGTCTAATAGTTTTTAGATAATTTTATAAGACCCTAAGTAATTTTTGAAAGAATTGCAAAATCAGTTTTAATTTTAAAAATTGTTTTTTTCAGTAAATTATGATTTTAAGTAAATATTAAATTAATAATATTTAGAAATTTACTTTTGAAAAATGGACTTCATTTTTGGATTCTACATGTCAAAAAATGGTTGGGGTAAAATTTTGTGATTTTTCTGAGATACTTGAATTTTTGATGAATAGTAGAATACATTAATTTATCTTATAAATACATTTTAATTAAAACCGACTATTCCTGACATCACAGGTGATGTAAGCACCCAAATCCCAAATTCACAAGTCAAATTTACTATTATTAGTCATCCAAGACTCACTATTCCTTGTCTTAGGTGAAATTAATAAACTAATCAATTTTATATTAAGGAAACCCCTCTCCCCTCCACTATAAAAGCCACCCTTCATTCCCTCTTTTCCTCACACCTCTCAATCTCCAAGACTTAACTAAATTCTACCCAAACACCTTACCTAGCTCATCCCCCACGTCCAAAAGCTTCTGGTCTCATCAAACGACCAAGCCTAGCTTCCTTAAAGAGGATCTCAAGAGAAGGATTCTAGAGGTAATTTCTCTCTCTCTTCTCCTTTAATTTCCTTTCAAGTTCAAGTTCCTATCTTGATCTCTCTATATCTATATTCATCCAAATTTTTCTATAAATCCAGTATTATATATATAATATAATATTATTATTCTAATGTTATATTATATCAGCCCACACTCTTTACCTCTTCCTTTTATTTTATTAAAGAGAACGTTGTTCATGTGGTGATAATTTATCACCTTCAAAAACAACATGCTCTCTTCTTCCATTTATACCTTCAATCTGGTCATGAAACCATTTTTATGGTTGAAAAAGAATTTTTTATATGTATTATGTTCTATTTTAAGTTATGGAAATAACCTATGGCCTTATTACTAAGTTAAATGTTAAAACAAGATCGTTGTGATCCAAAAACCGCTCAAATCAACCCAAATAACCATCATTAAATTTTTACCTAATGATTCGTCCAATTGGATCTAATATAACTCATTATAAAGTCATTCAAGATTCTTTAATATCATTAATTACATGTAATATCAGTTCTTGATGTTTACCCATGATCTACCCAAACATCAAATTAAGAATACAAGTGGACCATTCAAGAAAACCGTAAAAACGAACATCCCCGAACAATGTTTTTAAACTCTATAAGTCATCCGAAGGAACATAATATGAAATAATGAAACCAGAATGAACCCTATTAATGTATAAAAGGTTATGGAATTTCTAATTAATGAATATAATGTCATTATACAAGACATTAATGAGAAGGAGGCATTCGAGTACAAGGTAAGGGGAAATCTCGAACCCAATTTTCTTCCTTCGGGTTCTCCCTCTTTCAATCCATTTTTGATATGGTTACTCCTCAAAGGTCTTTTGTTCATATTTTCCTTTAATTTTCTGGGATATACATGTTTGTAACTGGTTTTTATGTCCATCAAAATGTTTTCCAAAAGAACTCTTCTTTCAAGATCTCACCTTTTACCTCTCATTCAAGGTTGATGGTTTTTATATCAAGTATGTTGTTCCCTCTTTCTTTTGGGAACCCAATGCTTATGAATGTGTTATTATGAGATGAAACCCATTCCTTTCCATGTCTTATTTATGTACTTGTCTGATATGTGTTCTATGTTCCAAGCATGATAATGATAATGTTATGATGTGACGGGTGCGCCCGGAATTATATATCGCAATATGAATGTTTAAATGTGACGGGTGCCCCTGGAATTATATAGCGCTCCAATGCATTGGGTAAAGTGATGAATCTCATGAGTAAATATGAAATGATGTGTGAACATGATGCTAGATTTATTCACAAGTATGTGTGGTAGTTAACCACTAAGACATGATGTTTCATTTTTATGCTTTGCCACATTTTAAGTTTATTGATTATGCTCCTCTCATGTTCAAGGTCTTCTTCCTATGTCATGATTATGCTCAAACCATGCTATATTGTTCTTATCTATCCTCTTACTGGGCTTCTAGATCACCCCTTTTGATGTATATCCTCATGTGGCTACATGTACTAAGGAGAGGACAAGTGCTACTAAGAAGCTATAGAAGAAGAGATTAAATGAATTTATATGCTTGATGTTGTACTTTTTATGTGTAGTCCTAGTTTGTCCAAGACACTAAACCTCTGGATCCTCCATGTTTAATACTATTCTGTTGTTTATCTTTGAAGTGATGTAATAGTAATGTATGAAAAGACCGGGTCTCTATAAAGGACTCCTCCCCTGAAGAAGTCGTGGATCAACACTATGATGTCCCGTTTAATGGTATCACATGATGCCCTGTAGAAAGATCATGGTAGCTTGTATGGACCTGATTCACGATTCGGGTTAAGCTTCATCATGGCACTATATATTTCCTCCTCCTCGGGATGGTTAAACAAGTGTTCATTGATCTAAGAAGACATGACATTTAATTGTTCTCCTAGAAAACCTCACTCGTTGTTAGATACCTGTTAGGAATTTTTTAGTTAGGCCCTACCAACAGGTCTCTAAAAAACTTGTAGGCCATCCCTCCCACCACATATTTGTCATTAGTGAAGGACCCATCTTCCAGCTTTATATTAGGCATGGTTTTCCCCCTCTTCTCTATAATAGAAGCATGGAAGAAATTTGTGTTTTTTTCACCCTCTATAAGACATTTTATTTTAGAAGCCTCCCTATCCTTATTCTTTTGGGTAAGGAGTAGAGTATCAAATTCATTTTTATTTAAAAGATGCTCAGTGAAATCTGACACTTTCCAGTTCTCTTCTAGGCTGATGTCAACCGCTCCACTACCTTCATCAAGTTCACTATCGACCCGTCTGCTAGCGTCAGAATCCTCTCCCACTGTTGGAGTCTCTGTTTAATCCTCCTTAACATGTTATGTAGTGCCACCAATGAGTGACCACAAAATGGTTCTTCCCACAACTCCCTAACCATCTCCATATACCCTGGTTCCTCTCGCCACAACCTGCCGAATCTGAAGCTATCATAGTTGGTTTGCACTGGAGATAGAGAGAGTAGCATCAGAGAGTGGTATGACACCCATCACACAGTATGTTCACTTGCAGATTAGGAAACGCTAAGAGATCATGAATGTTTTTTGGTCAAAGAACCAAAAGACTCCACCATTGACTGCTCCCCCATTGATTTTTCACCAAGTGAAATTTTCTCCTGAGTAACCAATGTCCATTAAACTGTTCCCTGCAATAAATTGAATTAAGTCTAAACTTTCCTTCCAAGGGGAGGTTCTGCGTCCTTTCTTCTCCTCTGGATGTGAAACAACATTTAAGTCTCCCCCAATAATCCAAGAAAAATCCCCTGGTTCAATGTCTGAGATCTCTTGGAAAATCATTTTCCTCATTTGGGCATCATAACTGCCATAGATGCAAGACATTAGAATAATCCTCGCGTCACATGCGATATTCATGGTGATGAATTGCTCCCCCACCTAAACCAGGGCTGCTAAAATAACATTACTCCAGAATAACCACATATCAGTATTAACCAGATATGCATGCATGAAATTCTCCATTTTGATCATATAAGATAATTCCCTGATTTTTTCTGGTTTCTGTTTATGTTCAAGGATTGCTACCAACTAAAACCATGAACTACCTTGTCTTCGAGAGACAAACTATCATCATCAAATGGGATTGAACATCACATTCCAGATCACACATAGTCCACATCCCATCAATACACCTATCGGTATCCTATGTGTTGGCCTTTTCAAGGGATTTATCCCACATTTATCCCATCATCTTGTGATAGCCCTCCCTTCAGATTGCAAGGACGAGTGGCCGCTCATGAGATTCCGATATGGAATTAATTCCTTTCGGCTAAAAGACGTCCATATTAGAAAAACAATTACAAACTTCTGAATGAATGATAATTAAAATGATTTCAAAATCAATTATAAAATAATATCCACAATTTCATTACATAAAATCAATATAAAAACTCAATAAATCGTTGTTAATATAAATCAATTTTAATTCATTATTACTAAATTAACAATTTTCAATAAAACATAGAATTTTATGTTAATAAAAATTAAAATCCTTCAAATATAACTAAATTATATTTAAAAATATGCATGAAATATGATTTCCCCAAATACCCCCACACTAAAACTATGTGTGTCCTCAAGCATAAAATCTCAGTAATAAAAATCAGAGGGAACCGATGTGACCATTATTCAAATCTCATAAAAAATAAAATTATGCAATTATAAATGATAATTCCACAAAAAATATCAATTAAATTTCTCACTTTTAAAAGAAGTAATCAATTGAATTGTTTTAAATTAACCATTTTTAAATTGATGGTTCCTTTCATCTCATTCAATCATGGTCCTTGATTCATTATTATTAAACATGCCATGTCATTATTTACATCACTTGAAAATATTTTCTCTCATCACACTTGATACAAATTCATGTTGAGTTATTATCACTTCATTAAAAACAATCCTTATCCATAGGCTTGTAAACAAACTATATTAACCTCTTTGTAAAGTCAAAAGGAACATAAAATTATGAGAACATTTTAATTAAGGTTCTAATGACCCTGAGGATTATGGTTGGTTAGAATTTATGTTTTCAAATTAAATCTCACAGAGTAGGTTTATTTCTAATGTAGAGTGTATGATATCAGAAGTATAAGTGTGGTGAAATTCTCCCCAAGAAATTAGAACATCCCATCTTCCCCAAACTCAAAATAAAGATTAAAAAATATGAAATCATAATGATTGGATTCATCATTATTGTATTTGATCTATTTCAATTTTTTTCATTATTTTAGAGTGTTATTATTACAATGTATCTCACATTAATCACATTGATACATATTATAAAAATCATCAGTATGGTCATGTGGATTTTTTATATTCTATATTAAAAACCCAAAAAAAATAATTTTTTTTATTTTTAGGTATGTTTGTAGAAGAAAAACGGTCAAGAATAAATAATTAATCAATATAACATTCCCAATACCCAATATAACACAACCACACTATTACCTTAAAATATATATCATCCCTTTATCAATTAATTCTCTCACCCCCACACTTCACCTTTAAAATACCATGAAAATACTATGACGATGGTAGAAATGAAAACAAATCTTGAAAAATGGATTATTCCTAAACATTTCATTCATGGTCATTATGTGATAAACAATGTAAAATATATAATCTTACCTAAAGTATAAAATCTTAAAAAAAATATGAATCAATAATTTTAAATGTGTTTTTTCACAGTCACAACTTTGGCCTGTTTTAGTGCTAGTTTTAGTAGCTGGCATGACCCATGATTACTCAAGAAATATGATCATGGTAATTAGAAAGTAGATCCATAAAAAATAATCTCTAAAATGTGAAAATTTATTTGAGACAATCGATCATGGAATAAATAAAATTAACAAATAAAGTCAAATGAATTTCAGAAATTGAAAGAATGAAAAATGGGAGGAAAATATAATTACCATGAATCAACTAATTCGATCAAACAATGAGTTATATTTTCAAATATCCATATTTCAACTAAATTATTAAATTATCAATTTTAGTCAATCAATCTCATTATCATTGAAATCTATAACATTTAATCTTAGTTTTTATATGAAACTCATGTCTCCTAGATATGTCAAGTAAATCAATAATTCAAATATGGGAATGCAATTTTCAGTTTAACTCCCAAAAAATTGTCTTTAGAAATTAATATATGGAGTTTAAAGGATAAATATAAAATTAAACTCCCTTTTATTATTTATCTCTAATCCTTTTCCTCCACAGTTTGGGGTTTCCTTATTCCATCGTAGTCCTACAAAATTAAATTAATCAATTAGTCATAAAGATAATTTAATTATAGTTCATAATGATGTCGGGAGTGTGTTTTATTGCTAAAATAGTCCTAATAATGAAATTGAAACCCTTAAAAGAAATTACAATCATAAACAGTGGTATTATCTCCTAAGAATTCTAGGTATATTTTCTGCCTCTAGAGGGTAGTAGAAACTATCACTATTAGTCAGCTGGTGAATGATTCTTCTTAGACTTGAACCACAACATGTGTCTTTTCCCTTCCTCAACTTTTTCTTTGTTGTTGAGTAGTGATCCATGGATATAGAATACCTAATACTACCCCTTTAAATTTTGTTATAACTTGTATGGTAGTGTTGGAATGAAGTATCGATCATCAACTTTTCTTGTAGCTACATGAGAAACATTTCTCGATTTCCTTGTGCTGTATCAATTTCGTCTATAGGGATTGAATGATCAAAGGGAAATTAATCAGGAAATTTCTCATGAATTTTTTATAATTAAAATTAAAATTATCTATTTCAATGTGAGCTTCTTCTGTTTTGTATTCATCAGGCATAGACTCTTGGAATTCTTCATGTTCTTCATTAAATTCATGTTCATCAAAATCATGGTGCTCCTTGTATTCTTCAGTGGGTGAAAGTTTTATTTATTAATCTTCCTCTAAGGCATAGAAATGATTTATTAAATCTAATTATTAAATAAAATATTGGTTGATACTCAAATTTGGTTGAATAATATCATAAAATAACGAGTTCAAAATAATATTATCTCCCTGAGATAGTTCTAGTTCAATGTATTTATCAGTGGTAAGAACCTCTTGAATGTGAGTCTCACTATATTGATATAGTTAGTTATAATCCTCCATTTTTTCATGAAATTCCACCACTCGGGTAGATTCCATCTCATCATTGGATAGAGATATATGAATTGGTTTTGGATATTATAATTTTTAATAAATAGGGTGATTATGTATTATTTCATACTCATTCCTGATGTTTTCTCGATCTGGTTTTTCTCACACACATAGCTCAGTAGATAGGTATTCCACATCACTAATCCACTCTATATTATCATGGTCATATTGGATTTGGATCATAAAATGTTTGGGCTCTTGATGATTCTTGAGTTTCGGATCAACTTCTTACATGTAATCACAAAAATATGGAAAGCTCCAATGGTTCCTCAATTGTGTCTTTCAAAATATTATATTCATTTTTTACTCCATTGGCCAAGTCCATCAATTCATGAAGTTAAATTTTTTTTATCTTATCCATTCATCATCTTCATGATCTGGTAAGTGATATTTCTAGATCTTTTTTGGATGACCTCATCAAAATCAAGAATCGCATTCTCTTGTTCATTCACACCTAACTAATTATTACAGGCACAAATATATGATCTGTTTTGATACATCACATAAAAAAAATGAAAAATAATAATATTTTTATTATTTTATTATTTTATTTTAGAATAAAATGAAAAATATTTACAGTGTGAAAAGAAAAATTAAATAAACATTAATTAGATCCACAGAAATGGTACCATTTTGCATAGACACCTATCATGGGGTGTGGAAAAATATAATTTATATGTTTTCAAAGTGTAACAATGTTGATGTACATGATCATATCACTTAAGGATATTCATAGTTTAATGACCCGGAATTTCCATGTAATTGTTTTTAATTAAATGAGAATTTTATGACTCTGCGAAAACTGACATCGCGTGATTCTGAGGCCCGGTGTGCCCAGAATCAATTTCTGATGTTTGTTATGGGTATGTTTAGTAAAGGTATGAGTGGGTTTTTATATCTTTTTAACTGGTGCTCAGAATTGAAATCTGAGGGCACCATTGAACTCACTGCACCGGTATTATCTTAAGGAGACTTTCACCTCGATGGTAGTTGGTCGAGAATAAAAGATATTTTGTGGGATTTTCATGGAAAATGATACATTAAAATGAACATTATGTTATTTTATTTTTGAGCCACCATGTGGAAGTTGGATATGGGGTCCACAATAACTAAGCCTCCTTATGGGATATGAAGTGTGGGGACCACCGGACCATAACCTCCTATTAGAGGTTATGGTGGTGGGGCCCACCCAAACCTAACCTCATGTGAGAGGTTATGGTGGTAGGGAGCACCCGTGACTAAAAACCCATTTTAATTGGGGAAAACCTCTCAAATCCCTTCATTAATGAGGGGGAGCCTCTTGACCTTCTCTACCCAATTAATGGTTCCACCACCTCCCTTAATTAAATTCTGCCAACGCACATTCCATTAATTTTCCAACCAGGTGATTAATTATGCTTTTTGAATTTTATGTGAACGACTTAATTGATTTTATAATCTATTATTTTTGACTACTTATTCTTTTGTTGGAAAAGGAGGAAGGAGCTTTTGAGAGAAAATTTCTCGCCAACGAAGAACTAGTTTCTCCAACAAAGAACTACTTTATCCAACGAATAACGAAAAATGAATTCATCCAATGAAGAATGCTGGCAAGGAGCATCTTCAACATCTTCCTCAGAGGTATCATGAGGAGGTAACCAATATGGTTTGTCTTCGAAGACCGACCTTCACTCCTCATCATCATCAATGAACCAACCCATGAGCTTGGGATTTGAAGTGTGTGACAGACATGACGAACAATGACAACTCTGTCTTCTTCACCATGAATACATCAATGAATAAAAAACAAGGTAGGATTTATATTTGAATATGATATTATTTATTTATTTCTTACCTTTTAAAACCAATAATCATTGTGGATGTTTACCTTGCAGGTTAGGAACCTCTATTTGCAGGAAGATGTGGGTGGTTGTTTGATATTCTTCACTCATGTTTTCTTGATAATTATATGAAAATCAAGAAGGTTTTGAACAAATTTCTGCCACCCTAAATGTAGAGGGTGTGGGCCAAACCAACAAGTCATGACCCTGACGCTGTTCTTGTTTGTGATGTTCTTCGGATTGGCGATGAGGAGATAAGACGACGGAGGCGATGAAGGCAATGGTTGCGCTACCCGCAGCCTCTGCGACCCACGCCTCCCCAGTGGTGTTCCGACCGGTGGCAGAACTGCACTCCATGCCCTAACAATGTGAACCCTAGCTGCATTGCCTCAACGGTCATGCCGCGCTGCCGGTCGGGCCTCCCCGCCGGCCGCACCACCTCACCCGCCGCGCCACCCCCGGCGGTTATGCCCCTACGCCTCGGTTGCGCTTCCACGACCGTGCCACATCACTAGTCATGTCGTCCCACTGGCGGCACCCCCACACCCTTGTTGTGATACCCTCAATAGAACCGACCTCACCCTCATGGTGCTCCAGGCCAATCCGTCTCTACGCCACTGGGTCGAGCCACCTACGTGGTGTCTCCAAGCCGAACCACCATCACGTCCTATTGGTATGGGCCCAACGAGCTAGGTCAAACCCAACGGGATGGCCCGCCCAATGGTCCGGGTCGGACCGGACCCGGGCCCACTACGACCCCTTCACTTTTTTTGGCCAAATCATTGGCATCAGACGTCTGTTTGATGAACCGTCCGCGATGCTGGTAATATTGGAGCTTGATGGTCTTTTTGAGTATATTCCACTAGAGTTTGGGATATAGTTGAGATATGGGCCGGTCGGATCGCGTAAATATCCAACCAGGCCCCTGAACCTAATAGGATAATAACTCACAGTCCGGACATCTGATTGACATGCCATCAGTTTCATTGAGACACCTAGGACGTGGCAGACCTTTGAGATACTTTTTCGTTGGACTTCGTTAAAGTTGGAGCATCGAACAGTAGCTTGTGGAGTGGATCTTCCAGAGACGAGCATGCATTTTTGTGGGAACCTAGTAGCTGGCTGGGACTTGATGACTACTGACTGATATACTCTGAGTGACTTGTATGGCCCTATGGGGAGCGCCTGGTTGTGGTGGTAGACCCATGGAAAGGAGCGCCTTATTGTGGTCGCAGACCCACGATCCTTGATAGGAGGAGTACCTCTGAAGGCTATGAGGGGGTGTACCTGGTTGTAGCGGTAGACCCATGTTGGGGAGTGCCTCTGTGTGAAGTATCAGATCTAAAATACTCGATAGGAGGAGTACCTTAGCAGTCCAAGGTTAGTGGGAAGCGCCTGGTTGTGGCGGTATGCCCACTGTACTCAATGGACGGGGAGTTCTCCTGCAGCGGAGGGTTAAAATGTTACTTCCCCTAGAATAAAATACTGGTTGAGGTGAGTCAGTAACTTTTGTGTTTTCCTCATGATTGAGATGGATTACATGATAATATAGGTATATGTATTGGTATATACCTATGTGGGGGATTACTTTTGATTTCATACTTGTGGTTTATCCTTGTTGAATTTTCTATGACCTTGAGGGTCTTGGGGTCCCTACTGAGCATTGTTATACTCACCCCTACATGGGTTATTCCCACACATCATTGTGTTTGATGCAAATGGTGAACAAAGTTGATTGAGGCTGAGAGTATCAGGACTGGACGGTACCCGGAGGTGGACCATACAGCGAGTCGGTACAAGATGGAGACAGATGAATGTGGAGTGATAATTAGGCTATCTGTACCTACCCATCAGGTAGGAATTCTAGAGGACAACCTAGTATCTATTTTCCCATTCTTTAGTTGCATATGTACTTCTAGTTACATTTAATTTACATTTGGGCTTGTATTTCTTGCCCATTTTACTTTTCAGTACTCTTTTGTTATATAGTTTACATAGTGTTTTGTATCCAACTATGTGCTCTGTTGTGTGTGTTTACTGGTTATCATGGAAATGCCTTCCCAGTTTTAAGGAAATACAATATTTGTGAATGTCCCTAGCCCCTGTCCAATTAAAGGTGGGCTTGGGGTAGTCACAGTACGGGCCTTGGGGGATGAGTCGTGACAAATTGTTATCAGATGAGTTGGTTCTAACGCAAAACATAGGACTCTAATCTTACTTTTCTATGAAGAAATAGTGTTATGTGTAGTGGGTGATGTTTTCAGTTCAGGGAGTCCATTATTGGTTTGTCGACTAACGTATCCATACATCAGGACACTGACTTCTGATTTCAGACTCAGTGCATGAAAATAGTGATTGTCTGTGTGTTTTCAAAAGTTTTCTTTATGTCAGCTCAACCAGTTCAGCTCACCATGTATAAATTTTAACCATGTCGCATCGGTTTCTTTCAGGATGCCTCCATGTGGACGACCAGATAGAGTCCCAATAGTTGTATGCACAAATAGCCCGTCGAGGAACATAGCCTCAGTGTAGGGCCCTTTTTCAACGGAGGCACCAACAATACCACTCCCTGTTGGGACACCGATGCCACCAGCCACAACAGCAGATGATACACGCCGCTTAAGCGCATTACATGAGTTCTAGCACTAGAGGCCACCCAGGTTCAGGGGAGAGATGGACCCACATATGGGTGAGGATTGAATGGAGGATGTGGGGAGAGTTTCCTGATTGGTAGGGACACCAGAAGACTTCATAGTGATCCTTGTTGATAGCCTTCTATAGGCCACAGTAGGAAGATTGTGGAGCTTGATTATCCAGGTTCATGAAGAGATGTTGCTTCTTTGGGTAGACTTCGAGAGCCTGTTTCGGGCAGAGTTTGTCCTAGTGACTCTTCGTGTAGTGCGCATACAAGAGCTACTACATCTGCAGAAGAGCATCATGACTCTAGCCCGGTACTCAGTGAGACTCACAGACTTCTCACACTACTCTACCGATATGGTGAAAGTACCCTTTCTTCCAGGCCTGAACCTTCAAGCAGGGGCTCAAATATGAGATCAGAGCTCCGATGATCCCACTCATCATCCCCACATAGGAGGGGGTGTAAGAGAAATCCCTCCTAGTGGAGATTTTCCTGGGTAAGAAGTCTCCAGCAGAGAGATACACCACCGGTCGACATGAAGTGGAGTCTTATGCAGTTGGTAGAAGACAGATGTCGCAGAGGTACAAGAGGGACCAGACCCATTGGCGGATGACCTCATGACTCAAGGTTAGTTGTGCGAGGCATAGGAGACAGAGCCAGGCATGCCAGGAGCAGGAAGTGTTTCTCATGTGGAGGGTAGGGTCACATGGATCGTGACTGTCTGACTTTTCGTTCAGATGATTAGAAGATGGTGGAAAGACAACCCAGGCCGAGACTGAGATTTGATCGAGACTGTCCATAGGGAGAAGGTGGACGTGGCAGAGGAGGTGTTCATGCAGCTGAAAGTGGATGATGTTATGATGTGTCACCACCAACACAACCAGGAGGTCCATCCTAACCATAGGCAGCTTGAGGGCAGGGGGGAAATCATGTCTAGGCAGCTGAGTCCTACAACCATGGCGCTCCGGAGATGATTCGAGGTACGATCTGTATCTACTCCGAAGCTCGGAGATTCTGACGAAGCTGTTGGCTCATTCTTTAAAGCTAGAGACTAATACAAGAAAGGATTAACTGATTACGTACTGGTTCCAGCAGTACGAGCTTACTCCAGGAAGAGAGAGCTTCAGATGGGATCTCCTATTAGTGGTGTCGAGGCCTTACGATGTCACCTTGGGTACAGACTGGTTGTCTACACTCTATGATCAGATTGAATGTATTAGGAAAAAATTGTGGTGTGTCTACACGGATGGGACCGAGTTTACCTTCACCGGCGAGAAGGGAGACATTACATCGTAGGATGGACTTGCTCGGAGGAGAGGGAATCTGATCACTCATCAGTTGGATTGCCATACACTCGATGTAGTAGATGTGGAGAGTCCAAATTATGCTGTAGTGGTGGAATAGTACATTGATGCTTTCCCTAATGATGTCCCAGGTCTACCTCATCGTAGAGAGGTATACTTTTACATTGACATGTACCCCGAGACGTCACCAATATCTACACCAGCGTATCATATGGCTCCTACGAAGCTTTGCGAGATGCAGGTACAACTAGAGGCTGTGCAGGGGAAGGGATTCATCCAGTCCAGTGTTTCTCTCTGGGAAGCCCCGATTTTGTTCGCCAAGATGGAAGATGGAGCATGAGGATTTCTGTTGACTATCGGTGCCTGAACTAGGTGACCGTGAAAAACAGGTACCCACTTCCAAGGATTTATGAGCTCTATGATCAGTTGAAGGGAGAACAGTGTTTCTCGAAGATATACCTCAGATCATGCTATCAAAATCACAGAGTTTGAGACAAGGATGCGATGAATACAGCCTTCAGATGTCGGTATGGCCACAACGAGTTCTTTGTTATGACTTTCGGCATAACCAATTCTCCAGCTATGTTCACGGGACTCATGGACATTATTTTATAGCCATACCTCGCTAATTTTATTTCGGTCATCATCATCAACATTCTAATCTACTCAAAAACTGAGTAGGAGCATGCCTACAATATGCAGGTAGTATTGGACAAATTATGAAAGCACCAAATTTATGGTAAACTCTCGATGTTCCAGTTCTGGATCAGAGAGGTTCACTTTCTGGGAAATTTCTTCTCAGTGTCTAGAGTTATAGTGGATTTAGTGAAGATTTAAGTGGTGCTTGCTTCGGAGCCACCCTGGAGTATGATGGAGGATCTGAGTTTCCTGGGATTGGCTGGATATTATAGATGATTTGTGCCAGATTTATTCTGAGTTAAAACACCAAAATTAGCCTTGATGAAGAAGGGGAAACCCTTCATGTGGTCGGAGAGATTCCATCATATCCTTGAGGAGGTGTGGCAGAGGCTGACTAGTGCCTCCATCTTGAGGCTTCTAGAAGAAGGCATAGGGTACGTACTCTACTGCAACGCATCAGGGACCAGAATCAGATGCATCCTAATACAAGAGTGAGTAGTGATCGCATATGGTTCTAGATAGCTGAGAAAAAATGAGAAGAACTATGTAACACATGACCTGGAGTTAGTAGTAGTGGTCTTTTCCATGAAGATGTGGTGACACTATCTGATGGGTGAGCGTTTTACAGTGTACTCTGATCAAAATACTCTGATGTATATCTTCTCTCAAAAGGACCTGATCCAGTGACAATGATGTTGGCTTGAGTTCCTCCCAGACAATGACTTTGACATAGTCGATACTCCTGGTAAAAGGAACATTGTAACAAAGGAACTCAGCAGGAGATATGCAATATAGCTACTAGGAGAGGAAACAGAGCAGCTGGTTTCTTTAAAGATATCCTTTGTGGATAGAGAAGGATCAGCCTTCCTTCATTCTCATACAATCACTCCCCTACTTCTTCAGTGAGTCAGGGAGGCACAGCTTCGGGACACTGAGTGTGAGACATGTCGTGGTCAGATTTCCAAAGTGCATGCACCTGATGGATTTTCTGAAGGTGGGGAGCACGTCATCCTCTTCAGAGGTCGTACCATGGTACCAGTGTCACTTTAGGAGGAGGTGTTGAGGGAGATCCACACATCCCATCTAGCGGTATATCCATGAGTGGAGAAGATTGATCAAGACCTCCAACAACAGCACTGTTGGCTGGGAATGAAGAAAGAAGTAGTGAAGATTGTATTTCGATTCCTCGCTTGTGATCAAGTGAAGGCGGTGCATCATGTACCCACAAGCATGGTTCATCCTTTGGAGGTCCCAAAGTGGAAGTGGGATTAGATATTCATGTATTTCCGGACAGTACATCCATGTACATCCATGGGTCATGACTCTTTCTGGGTGATCATCAACCGACTCACCAAGTCGGCCAACTTCTTACCGATGGGATTGTAGCGTTCAGTAGAGATCTTGGGAAGCCCCTAACTGCAGGAGATTGTCTGGATACATGGATTCCCTTCGGCATTTCATTATGATCGTGACACATGTTTTAGTTCACAACTATGGAAGGGGTTATAGTAAGCATTTGTGACACAACTCCATTTGAGCACTTCCTTCCAATCCTCAGATGGATTGTCAGACTGAGCAGACCATTCAGACCCTCAAGGACATGCTATGTGGTCATTTCCTCGAAATCGGTTTTAGCTTGAGTCCTTTTACATTTGGTGGAGTTTTTATACAACAATAGTTATAACTCTTCCATAGGGATGGAACCTTTTGAGACATTATACGGGAGACCTTCCAGATCTCATGTGTGCTGGACTGACCCAAGGGAGTTAGTACTAATGGGACTGGAGATGGTACGAGCTACCATAGAGAAGGTGCAGATCATTCATGAGCAGATAAAGAATACACAAAATAAGCATAATTCATATGCTGATAGGATACAGAGATCTCTAGTGTTCGAGGATGGCACCCACTTCATTCTACGGGTCTCACGCCAACAAGGTCTACGGAGATTTGGGAGAGGCAGTTGGTCATCTCTGAGATTCACCAGACCTTGTCAGGTCCTCAACATAGTTGTTGAGGGGGCATACCGCTTAGCTCTTCCACCATAGTTGAACCGAGTGCATGACGTCTTCCATGTATCACAACTAAGGAGATACGTGCATGACCCTTCTCACATCATATTCCATGGAGAGCTAGACGTCGACGATGGGGAGACATTTACAGAGGTTCTAATAGAGATTGAGGATGTTTATGAGTGGGTCCTTCATGGATAGTCGATGCCTCTTGTTCTCTTTTTCTGGCATCATGGGAACCTCCAGGAGAGCACAAGGGAGCGGGAGGCTCAGATGTGTGATCAGTACCCCCACTTGTTCCTTTACCTATGAGTTGTGGATTAAGGGTATGTAGAGCCCTGAGGTGGGGAGAATTTAATGACTCAGATATTACATGTAATTTTTTTAATTTAATGGTAATTTTACGAGTCCAATAAAATTGACGGAGCGTGATTCTGAGGCCCGGTGTGCCCGAAATCAATTTCTGATGTGCTATTTTGGTACATTCAGTAAACGTACGAGCAGGTTTTTATAACTTTTGAACCGTTTCTCAGAATTAAAATCCACGTGCACCGTTGAACTCGCAGCACCGGTATTCGCTTAAATAGGCTTCCACCTCAATGACAGTGGATTGATAATGAAAAAGAGTTTTTGGTTTTTTCGTGGAAAATAATAAAAATAAAATAAACTTCAATTTATTTTATTTTTGAGCCACCATGTGGAAGTTGGAGGTGGGGTCCCCCAGAACTAAACCTCATTGTGGGATTTGATGTGTGGGGACCACCCTCCCATAACCACCCATGAGAGGTTATGGTGGTGGGGCCCACCAGAACTTAACCTCTCGCAAGAGGTTATAGTGGTGGGGACCACTCGGGACTAAACACCCATTTTAACTATGGAAAACATACCAACACACCTCATTAATGAGTGGGAGCCTCTTCACCTTCTCTACCCAATTAATGGTGCCACCACCTCCCTTATTTTAATTCTACCAATGCACATGCCATTAAAGTGCCAACCAAGTGATTAATAATCCTCTATGAATTTTATGCCAACAACATAATAGATTTTATAATCGATTATTCATGGATACATATTATTTTGTTGGAAAAAGAGGAAGGATATTTTTAGATAAAGGCTCTCGCTAATGAACAACTAGTTTCTACAACGAAGAACTAGTTTCTCAAACGAGGAATGAAGAACACATTCTTCCGATGATGAATACCAGCAAGGAGCATCTTCAACATCCTCCTTGGAGGCATCCTCCAAGATAAAATCGGCATGGGATGTATTCGATGACTGTCCATCCCTCCTTATCATCATCAACGAACTAACACACGAGCTTGGTATTGGAATTGTACGGTGGATATGACGAACGACGACAAATCCATCTTCTTCCCCGTGACTCAGTCGATGAACAACAAAAATGTTAGGGTTTTTTTGAATATGATATTATTCATTTATTTCTTCCCTGCTAAAAAATGATTCGTTGTGGATTTTTACCTTTCAGTATGGGAACATTTATTTGTGGGAAGATGTGGGGTGATTGTTAGATATTTTTCACTCTTCTTTTCTTGACAATCTGTGAAAATCAAGAAGGATTGGAACCGCTTTCTACCAACATAAATGCGGATGGTGTGGGAAAAACCAACAAGGCATGACCCCTCCACCGTTATTGTTTGTTATGTTCTTCGAAAAGGAGATGAGGCGATGAGAAGACAAAGGCGATGAAGGCAACAAATGTGCTACCCATGGCCTCTGCGACCTGCGTAGCCCCCACAGTGTTTCGACCGATGGTTGAACCACACCCCACGCACCGTCCCGAGGAACATGGTCATGTAGTTTCGCCAGCAGTGCCACCCTTCTGGCCACGCCGCAGCGCCGGCCGTGACAACACGCCGACTACGCCTCCCCACCGGCTGTGCCGTCGTGCCCCAGCCAAGCTTCCCCACCCTCGCCGCCACGCTGGCTGCTTCGCCTTGCGGTTCGCACCGCCCCACCGACTGCAACCCCATACCCAGGCCACGCTGCCCCCAACTAAACTGACTGCGCCCTCATGGTGCTCCGGGCCGAACTGCCTTCGCGCCTCCGGGCTGAGCCGCCTACACAGCGCTTTCAGGACGAACCACCCCCACGGCCTGCTAGGTCGGGCCTAGCGGAATGGGCCGCACCCAATGGGCTAGCGCACCCGATGAGACAGGTTGAACCAAACTGGGTTGGTCTAGATGGGGTCGGACCGAGTCAGTCCGACAGGGTCAGACCAGACTCGGGCTGACTACAACCCCCTTTACTTTATTTTGTTCATATCTTTGGCACCAAACATCTATTTGACGAACTGTCAGCGGTGCTGGTAACATTGAAGCTTGAAATTCCTTTTGAGTATATTCCACTATATTTTGGTTTATAGTTGATATATGGTCAGGTTGGATCATGCACGAATCCAACCGGGCCCCTGGGACTAAAATGCTAATGACTCACAGACTGGGATTCTAATTGATGCATCGTCAGGTGCATTGAGACCCCTATGATATGGCAGACCTTTGAGATATGTTATCGCAGAACTTCTTGGAATTTGGAGCATTGACCAGTAGCATGTGGAGAGAATCTTCCGGAGACATGCGTGAATTTGTGTGGGAACCTAGTAGTCAGATGAGACTTAATGACAGCTGATCGATCGAGTCAGATTGACTCGTATAGACCAGTGGGGAGCACCTGGTTGTGGAGGCTGACCCACGGAGGATGAACACCAATTTGTGGCAGTAAACCCGCAATAATCAATAGGAAGAGTACTTATGCAGGCTATGAGGGGGAGCGCCGGGTTGTGGTGGCCGAACCATGGTGGGGAGCACCTCTGGGTGATGCAAGAGACCCACAATACTCGATAGGAGGAGTACCTCAGCATTCCAAGGTTAGTGGGAAGTGCCTGGTTTTGGCAGCATTCTCGCTATACTTGATAGAGGAGGATTTATTCATCAGCCGAGGGTTTGAAATGTTACTACTCCAAGAATAAAATCCTTGTTGATTTGAATCAATAACATTTGTATTTTTCTCATGATTGAGATGGACTACATGATAACTTAAGTATATATATAGTCATATACCTAAGTGGGGTTTATCAGTTGATTTCATACTTGTGGATTATCCTTGTTGGATTTTGTGAGACCTTGAGGGTCTCGGGATCCCTACTGAGTGATGTTATACTCAACACTATGTGGGCTATGCCCGCACCACATTGTGTTGGATGCAGACGACATACATCGCTGATCGAGGTTCATAGTACTAGGACTGTATGGTACCTGGAGGTGGACCATATGACGAGTCGGTACACAGTGGAGATGGACATTCGTAGAGTGCTGATGAGGGTATCTTTACCTCTCCTTCAGGTAGAAATTACAGAAGATGACCCAGAAGCAGTTTTCCATTTCTTCAGTTGTACTTGTACTTATATTTCATTGTACATTACAATTGGGCTTGTATTTTTGGCACCTTTTTCTTTCCAGCACTCTTTTGTTATACAATTTACATATTGTTTTGTATCCACCTATGTGCTCGGTTGTGTGCGTTTACAGGTATTAAAGGCAGTGCCTTCCCAGTTTTATAGAAACACACCTTTGGTGCTAGTTGCCAGCCCCTGGCCAATGGAATGTGGGCTTCGGGCAGTCACAACATGGGCCCCGAGGGACGGGTCATAAACATATTTGATTACTTGTTTTATATTATTCACCTAAACTATTTCATTTTTTATTACTTTTTTAATTGAATGAAATTGATTTTGGGGTTATGGGAAATAGAAATTAATTGAAAAACCCAAAACTATACTAACATGAATTATAAGACAGAATGAAGAAAGAACATGGAATTTTTCAGTATGGATTCAGCATCCTTACATTACTCATACTAGTTTATTAAATTTATTATGACAATTTAATTGTGAAATATCAGTCTTGAATTGATATTTATTAATTTAGTTGTTTTGAAATCATGAATGCCAGTGAAAAATCAATTACACCTTCTATTATAATCTAGTTTAAGGAAACACCACAATCAAGAGTGTAGAACCTTTTATGAATTGGATCCATCGTCCATCATTTCATCATTTGAATGGATCAAATTCATCATGTGAATAGATTATGTACAAGAGAAGTAACTAAAAGGTTATAAAAATAATAGAAATATGTTTAGGTTCCACGTAGCTGTGGAAAATATCTACAATAGTAAATATATATCTTACTCTCCACAAATACAAATAAAACATTTAAAATTGAGGAATAAAATATAGGACACTCGATACTCCCCTGAGGCCAATCCTCAGGTTAGTCACTCATTTTAATGTCTAGGATGTCATAGTGTAAGAGTTGAGATAATGAGAATGAGATAATCTAGATATAATATTGAGACAATGAAAATGTGGAAGAAGGAAAAATGATGGTACACATTAATTAAATGAAATAGAAATATTTACATTAAATAAACTAAATTACCGATGAAAAAAATCATCAAAATAGAAAATAAAATAGAAGTCCTCTTGTGAGACACCTATATATTTTCAGTGGTGCAACATCCTGGTATTGGTAGAGGGAGGAAACATCTCTTATAACATACTTCAAATATTTCTAATTATTCAAAATCATTGAATATAACATCATAGTGATATAACATATTGCATCTTATGAATTCTTGAGTGTTTCCAAATTCTAGTTTTGAATTGTTATTCCACAGTAGTGGTAGTAGTATCTACCATTAGGAATATACCATTGTCATGATAGTTGATCACATATACATTTACGCATCTACAATTTCTCATATAATGTAGTAAGGATCCATGATCAGTGTCATGATTTACCAGTGTGGCTCGTATACCGTTGCATGGCGTTTTGGATCAGTGTATTGTGGAACCTTGTTGGTTCTTGTAAAGAAACATAGTGGTGAAGGTGATGGAAAAAGTGGCCTCATGATTCCAATTTAGCCTTCATAGTGGCATTATGAAAATATTTTATTCATGGATTGGATGGATTAATTTAAATATAACAGGATTCATATGAGGTCCCAATTTCTACCCATGGAAATTTGGGTCCTCGCTATTGGTTCATTTTCTCGATCCCATGATTCCTAGGGGTTTACCATGGAACTTTTTGGTGGTATTTGTGGTGGTGGGGGTGGTGAGAATCTGAAGTGGTGAAGGTATCTTCTAAATATACCATTATATCAATGGAAGAACACATATAACATTTTATCAAAATTAGATCACATCTACTCTTGTTAGAACGATGTAGTGTCTTTCTAGTGGAGTTCTTAGGTACATGGTTTCATCACCATACATTAGAGATGATAGTGATGAGATAATCCTCCTCTTCTATATGCAGGGTGTACATGGGGATTGAGGTGTTGAAGTGGTCCAACATGACATTTTGTAATTACTTTGGTGGATTTGTAGTTGTGGGAATGGTGGAAGAGGACTTCATCAAACCCCTATGGCTGTCACAATTGCTGTAGAGAGATTCATAATAATTAAATGAATCAAATACATTGATAGTGGTCTTAATAAAGGTTTTTTTATTTCCCAATTCAGATACATGGTTGAATGGGGATTCATTGGTGAAATTAGAGCTCATGTTCGAGCTCCCATAGAAAGCGACAACTCCACTTTCATCCGTCCTAAACAGTGGTTGGATGAAGCATCCATACAGTCAACAAGAAGGTTAGATCAATATCCTAAGATTATCCATTACATTGGAAGGCCTTAGTAGTGACAAAGATCTCACTTTCATGTTTCCAGTTGGTCATCCATGGTGGTTCTAGCGATAACAGGTTGTGGCAGTCAAGGATGAAGGCAACAAGCATGGAAAAGGACGATTATACCTATGTATGAGGTGTGGAACATGAAAATTAAGGGGGATAGAGCCATTTAATTTATCAACTGAAAAATACCCAAAGATATATCCCACATAAAAAAATGGAAGGCACTCATCTATTGTGTATATATAATGATGTAGTGCCACCACGACAATGAAGTGGTATGGGGGTTAGAGGACCCCCGCCTACCACTATGGACCACCCTATCCCAATAAGACACTCATATTATCATCATATGTGATAAGCCAAAACATTTAGGTGCTCACACAGGCCTCAGCCTAGTAATTGTCTCCACAAGATTGTCTCCATGGGCATCTGCACGGGCCTGATCCCCTTGTAGGCCCTACCACTTTTGTTGGACTTCCTTTGGATCGCATGGATGGGTGGCCCCTTCGGTGCCAATTATGTTGAATGAATTCTCTTTGGTTAATGGATAAAAAAGATAACTTATTTTTCAGATAAAATTCTAAAAAACGAGGCATAGAATGATTTCAGATTAACTTATAAAACAATATACATAATTTCATAACATAAAACCAATATCCAAAACTCAATCAATAATTATTCATTCAAATCAATTTCATTTATTCATTAAAAAAGTACTATTCTTGAATAAAAAATTCAATTTTATGTGAATACACATTAAAATCCATAAAAAACACATTGAACTATGTTCCAAAATATGCATGAAATTTGAGTGTGTCAATTTGCATGATACAATTGATAAAATATTTATCGGGAATAGTTTATGGTTAAAAACCTCCGAGTGTGTTTATAGAATCATGAAGTTGTTGCATACAACATATATAGCGATGTTTTCATATAGAAATAAAATATGATGACCTTTGGAGTACATAGTGTGTAACTCGGTTCTCATTTAGGAATCACCTCAGTGCGACACAGATGATTCTGATATTACTAGAAATTGGCACCAAGGTTTGTGGTACCGTTTGAGATAATGGAATGGATCCGAATAGTGGATTAATGATTGGATATTCCTCCATGAAATTGAGGTATGTATGATATGTTATAGATGTAAGAGATTGTGAAGTACAAAAAGGATCCTTTACATGTGATCGATAATGAAAATGTTGAGTTGGAGGAAGAAGCATTGCCCAAGGAATGTATGGTGATTTTTTTTATTGGAGTTAAAATGTATTTTGATAGAAGAAGATGCAAATTGTTTGAGTTTTATGGTAGCACATACATTTTAAATAAGAAGCATTGGAATAACATGTTCTATAACATTGTCTTGAGTTATTCAATCAGGTCCTTTAGAGACACTTTTCATGTATGGGAAGCATATGAGGGGTGTTGTAATGGTATAAAATTTTCTAGGTTCGTTGTGACAAGTTTGATGCTATTATATATGTTTATTTGGGTTAAAAATTGTTTCATGAGGTCATAGGTAGAATCTATGTGGTTATTGGGGGTTTTAAAATCCTTCAAGAAGGAGAAATATTTTATCATTGTTAACGAAAACCAAAATGTTTTCATTACGTAATTCTTGCAGTCTACTGGATGGGAGAAGAGGGTGGAACACTGTTAGCACTGAGTTAGATCTAACTATGTGGTGTTCCCTACATAACTGTGTAACTCACTATATAATAAAAAATTAGTTGGCCCATATTTTAAAAAATTATGGGGCCAAATCATGAAGCAATCGTTAAGAGGTAATGAGGATCATGCGGTTTGGTAAACCATGCACCGAATACATGCATACAAAATTAATTAATCAAAAAAAATTATTTTAACTGAAAATCTACCAAAAACCATTATTCTTCATCATACACCTATTTATTTTAGATTTATGGATACCATTGGTGGTTCATGGAAAATTCCTTCCCTCTTGAGAGAAATTACATTGGATCTAGATAAGTCTGTCATAGTGGTTTCAAGGTAAGTGTTTGTTTTTTCCTCTGTTTATGTTATTCATTATTGATATTCTCTCCTCTCATAATTTATGATCTAAGATCCAGACTATCAAGGTCAACTATAGGTATTATAACATGATCTAATGTGTTTCCTTTCAGATTCCATGAAAACGAATTTGGTAACTGATGATTGTCGTTTTTTGTGCCATTTTTTCCTCCCACATCATAATTTAAATATCATAACTATTGCAGTAAAGCAGCACCCAGGGTTATCTTCTAATGAGACTGCATTTAAAGAGTTATTATGTCAGGTATTTTATTATTATCTATTCATTTTTTTAATGTTATAATGGGATTTATAGTATAGAAAATGTAACTATTTTATTTTCCAAAATAGTGAATATTGAGACACTAGTAAAAAGACAAGAAATTTCACAGAAATATAGAAATAATGACATATAATCATGATTCATTATGTTCTATTTTATTCATAATTTGGAATGGTTTTCACAATTACAACTCTCTAAATTCATAAAATGAAATCCATATTCACTCACCTATTTAATTTAATTAATTTGAGGTCAAAATAGAAGATCTCTATAAATGATTTTCATTCTGTAGGTGTCGATCAATTCCCTCAACGATTTTCATGAAAAATGACAAGTGTAACTCCCTATATACTCAATGTCCTCAATAGAGGACAATAATGTTTATATAGGAAAATAAGAATCAATATCCAACTCCTCTTCAACAAAAATTCAACATTCAATGGATGTCACAATACAATTAGAAATACACCATTCGAAGAATGGAAGAGAAATTAATTACGAAAAGAAATAAGATTTAAACATTATTTAAAGATCATTTTATCAATTTTTAAATTTTTGGAGAGAATATAAATTTTGAAAATAGAACACATGATGAAACTCCAAAAGACATCATTGTTCGAATCATCTATCTTCGCCACTAGAATTTTAGCTAAACATGATCGAGGTTATGGAGCGAACTATGATCTCAATCTTCTTCAGCATGATCAATAAAAAATCCTCTTTGAGAATCCAAGAAATCCCCTTGATATACTCTTGATTCTCCACTCCTGAATTGTAAATATGTGTTTTTTATGAATATCAATGTTGACATCCAAAAATGTCCTACTAGTGCTTCATAATTCGTACCTTGAATGAATCTCAAAAAAATCATGGTGTCCACATTTTATTCTCCCTGAAAATCAAATAAAATTACCAACTAATTGGTGATAAAGAAAATAAATATTTCATTTTTGGAAATCTATCAGTACTCGTGTCACATTAACTGAAATCACCAAAAAAATTTGTTTTTAACCTGTATGTCTTTAATTTCCACTATCAATGAACACAACTTCATTTCCTCATAATTGATAATATATATATATATATATATATATTACAAGAACCAATGTGCTGGCTTATCTAAAACATACTAAAAAGTCTGATTCAATTCTATGCCTCTGTAAATTCAAACATAGGCCCAACTAGGCATTCAAATCTCTTCAATCATTACTTAAATCATGTTCCAGTTCATTGACCTCATCTATAAGGCACATACAGTTTCAAACCATTCCCATAAACCTCAACTTCTTATTGAAACAATATTAGAGAAACTTATAAACACTGTTTTCTGGTCATGAAACCAAAACATTAGAGAGCTATAGGACCCAATTGATGAAGAGAACCAAGAACCTGCAAATGAAAGAAACAATAACCAGCAAAATGGAGTGCCTCGATTTGAAATCAGCCATAGTTCCTTAGAATCAAGTTCAATGGATTTGGTTTATCAATAATATACCAGAAACATCCTAAAAATGTCTATTATCTGATCATCCAAACTCTATTTTCCAACTCAATCTTGTTGGAGCTCATCCTTTCTCTTCAATAATAATTACCATAAAAGATATCGCAATAGGTGGCATCAAAATATTTAAATTGGAATCCCAATCTAAAAGCTGAATAATCATAAAATAAAAATTCACCTTCCTCGACACGTTTAATACTCAGCCTCCTCTAGATTACAATCTAAAAATCGACATGGGATCTTTCTTGGAATCAAAAATAACATCATCCTTCTTCATTTTCGGTCAGCATCCTAATAAGTCATCTTCATATTTAGTTGGATATCTCCATACATCCATTTACAAACAAGGATTCATCTTCTAACAGCTTAATCAGAAACACAACTTCATAATATCTAGTATTGATTTCCTAATGATGAAACCATTCTAAACACCCATTTCCAACATTATGTTCATCAAAAAATCAAATAGGTTCTTCGTCAATGACGGTAGTGGCCTCAATGGTTATGGCTTATCAGCTTTATCTTCATCGATACCCAATAGTGTTGATAAGCTAGGTTGTCGTCAATGTTGTTGTATTTAACAAGTTCATTGGTAGTGTTTTTCTCTAACACATCAGTCATTGTTCAGATGAAATGGCTCAGGATTAGCCAAATATTCTACTTCATAATGCCTGGATGAGTTTTTTTTAATTTCTGTTTTCTAGAATATTCTTTTTCTAAGGTGTAGGGTGTTTAAAAAAAATATTGACTAAAGGGGGAACCGTAAATGATGCCTTTTGTTTTTGGGTGAATGGTGGTAACCGCACTACCGGCTTTCAGTTTAAGTCAACAAACGACAACTCTGTGGCCTCCTTTCCTCCAAATGTTTTTATTACTATTTTTGGTATTTTTAAAATTTTTGTTTAGTTTTTTATAAATATAAAAAATAAATAAATGCAGTAAAATTTATCTTCTATTTAATATCCATATTTACTACCATTATAACAATCTGGATTCGGAAAGAAGCTCTCACCCCTGGATCCCTTTTATATGCGTGGTTTCCCAGGAAATCATTCTGTATTTCCGATGTTGGATTCAAGTTCTCCATTTTATTCACATAACATTTGGCATTTCTGATATGAGATTTAAAACTATTTCAAGTACGTGGTTTTGGAAGACTATAAAATATAAACTATAATACCATTATAAATGAAACATAAACATTAATTAAACAGATAATAAATAGTTCAAAACAAAAAAAATTGTAACAAATATTGATGGGAAATAATTTATAAGTTTTCAAAGGCACCTATTTGAATCATAAAAATATTTCAAGTACATGAATTTGAATTCCTATAAAATAAACATTATAAGACCAATATATATGAAACTTAAAAAATTGATTAAGTTTATAAGAAATAGTTGATAATAAAATGATTTTCGTAACAAATGTGGATGTAAAATAATTTCTAAGTCTTCAAAGCTGCCAACATGAAACATAAAACTATTTCAAGTATGTGACTTTGAGAGCCTTTAAAATATAAGCTATAAACCCATTATAAATGAATCATTAAAGTTGGATTAGAAAAATAATAAATAGTTGAAAATTAATTAGTTATTTAAGAAATTAATTAATAATTATATAATTATTAGTTATATAATAATTAATTAGTAATAAAATTATTTTTTATATAATTATTAATTATATAATAATTAATTTGTTAATTTGTAATATAATTTTATGTTTTATAACAAATAACATGTTTAATAGTAATATAACTATTAATTAGCTAATTAGTGAATATAATTTTTAATTATAAAATTTTTAATTAGTTAATTAGTAATATAATTAATAATTATACATATTCACTATAATTATTTATCATTAATTATTAATAATTAATTATAAAATAATTAATTTTTTAATTAGTAATATAATTAGTAAATATATAATTATTATTTATAAAATTAGTAAAATAATTTTATTTAAATAATTAATTACCTAATTAGTAATATAATTAGTAATTATATAATAATAAATTTGTAAATTAGTTATATAATAATTAATTATATTATAAATAATTAGTTAATTAGTAATATATTTAATAATTATTAACCAATTTTTTAATTATTAATTATATAATAATTAATTTTTTAATTATTAATATAATGATTAATTATGTAATAATTTTTTATTTAGTAATATAATTATAAATTATTTTATTTTTAATGTAATTATTAATATTAATTTTTAATTATAATTATTAATATAATTAATAATTATAATTATTAATATAATTATTAATATAATTAATAATTATAATTTTTAATATAATTATAAAAATAATTAATAATTATAATTTTTAATATAATATTTAATTATAATTATTAATATAATTATTTATTATAATTATTAATAAAATTATTCATTTTATGTATTAATATAATTATTAATTATAAGTATTAGTTTAATTATTAATTATAATTAATAATTAATAATTATTTAGTAAAATATTGATATTATTATTTATTATTTATTATCAATTATTAATTAGTAATATAGTTATTAATAATAAAATAGTTAATTGGTCAATTAGTAATATAATTACTAATTAATAACTAATTACATAATTAGTAATATAATTATTAATTATATAATAATAAGTTATTTACTAATATAATTATTATTTATATAAGAATTATTTAGTTAATTAGTAATACAGTTATTAAAATATAATAATATGATAGTTAGTAATACAATTATTAGTTAGTCCATTAGTAATATAATTATTAATTATAATTATTTACATAATTATTAATTATATTATAATTAATTAGTCAATTATTAATATAAATATTAAATATTTAGTAAATAAATAGTTAATTAGTAATGAAATTATTAATTATAAAGTAATTAATTATTTAATAAGTAATATAAGTATTAATAATAAATATTCATTATAAATATTCATGATTAACTATTAATATTTAACTATATAATAAAAATTTTGTCAATAAGTAATATAATTAATAAATATATAATAATTATTTAGATAATTAGTAATATAGTTTTTATTAATAATAATTTATTAGTTAATTTGTTATATAATTATTAGTTACATAATAACTAATTAGTTAATTAGTAATATAACTATTAATTAATAATTGATAATTTAATTAGTAATATAATTATTAATTACATAATAATTATTTAGTTAATTACTATTATAATTATTAATTATATAATTATTAGTTAATTTGTAATATAGTTTTTAGTTTGTTCATTAGTAATATAATAATTAATTATAATAATACTATAATTATTAATTATAATTAATAATTAATAATTAATAATTAATAATTAATAAATAAAATTTAATAGTTATTTATTATATATATAACATCCCAAACATTTTAAGGAAGTGTTTTAAAATACTTTCTATTCATTACATTTCCTATATTGCGTGAAGCATTACGTCTCTATGAGACAACACCTTGTTCTTTATAGGATAATGTCATACCCATGCTATTAAAATTAAATTCGCCACATCGGTGTTTTGAATTTCAAAAAACAATCATCTACTGTTGTCATTAGTATCTTATTTGGAGTCTGATCGAACCAACTTGTTCTTTTGATAAATTGTAACATACCCTTATGAATAGTAATATACCTTTTATGAACAGTAAATCATATTATTATTTTATTTTTATAAGGTTATATGGTAATGAGATGTTGATTAATTTTTGAAGGTATTAAATAATGAGATATAGATTTAAAATTGTTATTTTTGAATTAATAATAATTTTATTTAGAAATTAATTTATTAATATAATGAAAATAATTTTTAAATAGTAGAGTTTATTTTTAGATTATACACATCGAAAAAAGGTTAGGTTGATTTTTTCGGGATTTTTCTATAATAATTCAATTTTTCCTGAATTGTAAAAATAATGTTTTTTGTTTTTGTTATGTTTAATGAAATCATATTGATGTAATAATTAATATAAAATTCTGGTCATCTTATGTACAGTAAAATATGAACTGAGGTGTCCCAGATAGCTCATACCATGGTAAATTCCATGGTTTTTCAAAAACCACTAATGAGTTCTCCATTGAAATAAATAAAAAACTCCCTCTCATTTAATATAAATACCCACTAATTATTTTGTTTTACTTCATTCCAAACTCATTATCCTCAATGTTATGATATTTTTACCTCCCTAGTATTCCTTTTAAGGTGTCCTCAATCCCCCAAGGTCCCAACCTTCTAGTTTTGCGAGTTACTCAACAAGGTAAGGGAATCAACCACCCTTCCCTTTTTAAAGCTTTCATTTTATGTTATTCCCTTTTATTTTTCATTGCAATATGTTGGGATATTTATTTCAATATTACCCTTTCTATACATATTATGTATGAATTTTGAGTGTCCCATTTTCTCTCATAAACATATTTATGAATTTATAAGTGATGTTGTTAGATAGTCGAATTATATTGAGGGATTTCTCAACATTTCTTTTATTTCAAGTTCCATTCTTTTCTATTTATTTCTTCATCTCCCTTCATCAAAATTCTATGATAATTCCAATATCATACATAAACTGAAATTTTATTTTTCTAATGTAATCTTTCATCATTTCTCATTTTCCCCCTCCTCTTATACAAAACACGAAAACACTGTCTGAGATGTGTTAATTTGTCCCATTCAAGGACGACATGTTCTCATTTTTTAACCTCTACAATTCAGGTCATGAAACATTTTTAATCATTTAACCATATCATAATATATTTATTATATCTTATTAAAAAAAATTTAATCCTCACACAATCATAATATAAAATAATTATACGAAATATTTCATTGTGCAAAAAACCCCCAAGTTAACCCAATGTTTTATGATTAACATTTATTTAATGTTCCATCCAAAAGAAGTATATCCGAAATAATTATAAGATAATTAATATCACTAAAATATCACTAATAATATATATAAACAAATCTTGTTTATTAACCACATTTAAAACGAACATCCATTCATGAATACAAGTAAACCAATCATGATGACCAAGGAAGAAAATGCTTCCGAAACAATAAAATTAAATATCATAATCCCATAAAAAAGGAATGAATGAACCTAATAATGTTAAAATAAATAAATTACATGGATATTAGGTTCTATAATTATTAAATAATGAATCCAAATTTGGATATAGAGGTCATTAAGATAAATAGTGATCAACTTTGGGCATAAGGTAAGGGTTTACTTATCTCCATTTTAATTCTTTGAGATTTCCATTGTCTGCCACATATTTCTTGTATGTGGGTAATTGGGAAATGTCATGTGATATATATGTTACAATTTTAATTTTTATATTCATGTCATTCTGTGATTCATTTGGGGTTATTAATTGTTGGTCATACGACTCGATTGATTACAATGTGGCAAGCGACTTTGTCCCATTATCCATTTCAATGTCATTTACTTGGTATTGTGCACCTAATAATTTTTATGTGTTGTATCCACCGACAATTTTAGATAATTTTTCATTTTAAAATTTAAATTTATTATATATCCATATTCTAGTTTCATGGATATGATTATTTTCTTAATCTGTATACACTTTTACAAACTGTGATTATTTGGAATGTTGTTTTAACTATGGTAATACTGATGAATCTGTATCCTCTACTCTATAAAGATATTGAGAAGGAATATTGTAATTTTATTAAATATATGTATCAATAATTCTTTTTAATTGTATTGAAGGGAGGTGACCTCTATAGTCGCTCGATGCATCGACAGGTCACATGCGACCAATGAGTATGTGACAAACCCTTCGAGTTTGTTTCCAAAAAACAGATTAGTTTCTACCCAAAAAATTTATATGTTTTGATAGTATATTGGTATCATTTTTCAGATACATTATTTCTAATTAATAATCATATCTCTCTATTAATTTTCAACTATTACTTTCCCTAAGGTTTTCACTATGACTAAATATATGGATGCAGTTTCATTCTCAGTTTATTAATGGCTTGTGTTTTTTATTTATTCATCATTCCATATTGACTATCACACTTTTATGATGATTAAATTATTATTGATTCATAATTCCACAATTATTAACCCCTAAATAGAATTTGTGCTCACCCCTTACATTATTTTACCTTAAATATTTTTTGAATATGATACCATTTATTTAGTTCTCGTGGATGCAGTTTATTAGTTTTTGTTATGTATTGTATTTTTTTTACATTTCTCAATGTAATATGAGTTACATGCATGTATCTAGTTTTTTCCAGACAGCTAAAATGAAAATTCCTTTGGTATTTGATTCCTTTTAATCAAGAAAATGTAATAAGTAATGCACCGACTCTGGGCTTCTGGGGTCGGGTGTTACACATGGTATCAGAGGAAGATTAGTAGAAAACATGGAAACTAGATTTAGAAACATATATTATGGGAAAAAAACATAAGATTGAATTTGAGGACAAACATAGACTAAAATAAGGGTATTTTGGTACGGAATTGATTATGTGAAGATTTCTAGAAAATAAATCCTTGGATGGATACTACATGTGTATGTGGTTCTGAAACAGATGTACCTAGGACTAAAAACTACGACAAGGAGTTTTGGACATGACTGGTGTATCCTGATACACGGTAATTGGCCTTACTGCACAACTGGTTTGAATCTCCAGTGGATATGCTTAGGACAATTCCCATTGTGTTTACAAACCATTATTGTGGATTTAAATGTAAATATAAACAATGTAAATGATTATGATAATTGTTGTGAATAAATTTTCATTTTATCTTATGTGTTTTCTAGTTAGAAATTATGAATTATGACGTAATTTATTGTATGCCATTGATTAGTGGTCGAACCTAATGGAAGAAGGAAAATCAATACCCTCAGAAAATTTTGGAATTGTCCCACTAAAAAAATCGATACATTTAGTGTTGAAGAAGATCATATCATGGCCATATTGGGACAACATACTCAGGCTGTGATGAATAAGCATCTTACACCTGTGATGGATTGTTTCATGCGGCAGAATCACACATATTTTAGTTGGAATTTAAATTCAGTGGTAGCTGATAAGTGGATCAATTCCCTTGAAAATATATTTATAGCATTAATATACATTGAAAATGAAATGTTAGTATTAGAAGTATATTTCCTCGAGGGTTATGTTGATAAATGGTGGTCCTTGATCCTTAATACCGTAGGGGAAGAAGAAATATAATATATTGAATGTATAACATTTAAGAAAATGTTCTTCGAAAAATATTTCCCTCGTTAACAACGAACTGAAATAAAGTGGAAATCCCTTTGCATATATAAAATAGAATAAGAGGGTATTGCTAAGTTTGAGGTTACCTTCACATGATTATCCAAGTAATCTATAAATTATGTATGTGATTTGGAAGACAAGATTAATCATTTTTTTGATGTTCTTAAGCCAATTATTTGAGGGCACTAGATTCTCAGACAGTATCATTACACAATGAAATTTTATTATGTGCCATCAAAACAAAGAATGAATTTTCAAGATCAAAATTTTTCACGATAAATCAAGATAAGTTGTGTAATTTTAATAACCATGGAAAAGATGATGTGCCAATAAAGAAGAATGGAATGAATAATTTTCCATTATGAGTAAACTACATAAATAATCATCCTAGTAAATTCTTGATAAGCATTGGAGTTTTCTATAAGTTTAGCAAAAGGGTAATCAATATATTGAATGAAAGGGGAAGAAAAAATTCAATGATATTCATTTCTATGATTTTAGAATGATGGATAAATATGAAAATGAGTTTCTTATGTGCCAAGGTAACTAGCCTAATAATACCATGAGGGAAAGGGTAATCTCATGCTACTAAAATTGCAAAGGTTGATGTTCAAAATGATTTACTGGAAGGTACTTTAATTGCTTCATCAAACATAGCCAATACATTATTTGATTATTGATCACCTCATTCATTTATATAATCCTAGTTTTCCAAGAAAATTATCCAATTCCAATTTGATTTAATAAATGATTAGTCATTAAAAACACCTAGGGGATGTATCATTGCCTCAAATATGTGTCGATCAGTCCCCCTCATGAGAAATAACCATGCTTTTGTGTATAACCTTATCATCATACCAATTATTGAATTTTATATAATTCTCGATATTAATTGGCTATAAAATTATTATGTGAAGATCTATTTCAAGAAGAAGGAAGTTACAATTTTTGACAACGGTGGAGAATCCCTTATCATTAGAGAAGAATCCTCAACATCTGATTCTATTCTAGATGCACCCCCAGTAGCTCTAATAAATTCTATTCTTGGAGAGTAAGAGAAAAAATATCTATGGGTGGGGAATTAAATCATCAAATTAAAGAATTTCCTATTTTTAAAGAATACATCGATGTATTTTGAGAGGATTTACATGGACATCCTCTAGAGTGGGAAGTTCAGTTTTCTATTGATTTAATTCCTGGTTCCAGACATATATCAAAGACTCCCTATAGAATGGAAACTATATAATTAGTGGACAAAAAGCAACAACTAGAGGAATAGAGTGACAAAGGATTTATACGACCTAGCATTTCTCCAAGGGGATCCCCTATCCCCTTTGTCAAGAATAAAGATGGATCCATGAGGATATGCATTGATTATTGGGAAATTAATTCTATTATAATAAAGAACAAGTATAATATTCCATGAATTGATGATTTATTTTATCAACATCATAGAGCACAATATTTTTTTGAAGATTGACCTTTGATCTAGATATCATCATTTGTGTGTGAGGAAGGAAGATATTCCAACGAAAACCTTTTGAACCAAGAATGTGAGTTATTATTTAAGAGTAATTCCTTTTGGTCTCACAAATGTACCCTCTATTTTCATGGATATAATGAATAGAGTTTTCTTTGAATATAATGAGGAATTTGTTTTGGTGTTTACCAATGATATCCTAGTATACTCCCAATAATATGAAGGACAGGGGAATCAGTTGAAAATAATTTTGAAAACTATTAGAATAAATGAATTATAAGGGATGTTTATAATGTGTGAATTTTTTATTCAATCGATTTCTTTTTTTTTTGCCATATTTTCCCTCTAAGGATAAATCATTGTTGATCCTGTTAATAAAAAAGGAAATCCAAGAATGTCCCACACCAATGCACATAACTGAGGTATGTAGTTGTATGATATTAGCAGGTCATTATCAGCATTTCATTCATAATTTTTCCTAATGGGATAACCTGCTAACAAAGCTCACAAATTATGTGGTTATGTTTTTACAGATGAAGGAATGTAAAAATGCTTTGTATATTGAAAATAATTTTGGTCAATGCTCCAATTTTGAGTCTTTCATCTAGAAATGATGGATTTGTAAAATACAATGATGCATCAATGAATGGTCTGTGATGTATGCTTATGAGAAATGATTATGTTTTTTCTTAAGTATCAACGATGTTTAAGAATCATGATGAAAATTATCCTACACATTATCTTGAGTTAGAAGTCGTAATCATTTTTATGAAAATATGGATACATTATATATATGATGAAATATGTGAGATATATACATATCACAAGAGTTTTAAATACATATTTACACAAAGAGAACTCATCATGAGGCAAAGGTGATTGATCAGGTTACTAAAAGACTATTATATTTCAATACAATACCACCCATGAAAGGAAAATAAGGTGGTAGATGCCTTACGTAGGAATGATCATGGACTTCTAACCCAAATGATGATTGAGAGAGATCATATATTCCTGGATCTAGTAAATATTTATATGGGAATTTTTATAAATGGGGAAAATCTTTCCTCATTCAAATGATTGTTAAACCATCTTTACTAGAGAAGATAACAATCTCCCAATCAAATGATTAGAATATAAAAATGAAAATTAAATATGTTAAGGATTGGAGATGTGAAGACTTTGTATATGTGAATGGAGTTCTGAAATTTGGGAAGAGGTTATTTATTTCATTGATACTTGAGCTAAAAAGAGAACTATTAGATGATTCTCATATATAATGTTTCATTATACACCCTCATAACACTATGACGTATATATATCATAAGGAACATTTTTGGTGGTATTAAATGAAGTGATAAATTGTTGAATATTTGTCATGGTCTGTAGTTTTTCAATAAGTTAATGCTGACAGACAATGTCCTAGAAGATTCATACAATGTATGCCAAATCCTATATGGATTTGGGATGACATTACAAGGGATTTTGTCACAAGACTACTGAGGATACCTAGAAGTAATGATGCAATATGGGTAATTGTTGATCATCTCACAAAATAAGCACATTTACATTCTATAAGAGAGCATTTACCACTTCAGTGCTGATCAAGACTTTATATAAATGATTTTTAAGCATTCATTATGCACTTATATTTACTGTGTCTGATTGAGACTCAGGTTTACATCAAAATTCCGGAAAAGTCTCCAGAAGGCATTGGAAACTGAGATTCATATGAGTACTTCTTGTCACCCCAACTAATGGATAGTCTGAAAGGACTATTGAAAATCAAGAGGACATGTGCAGGTCATGCTCTCATTACATTCAAGGTATGTGGGATCAATAATTACCTTTGGTGGAATTTTTCTAGAACAATAGTTTACATTCTAGCATTTAAATTCCACCATATAAAACATTATATGTGAAGAGATGTCGAAATCCAACTTGTTAGGATGAAGTTTGAGAGAGGAACCTTATAGAACCTAAACATATTGGAGATACAACTACTTGGGTAACGAAAATTGAGGGCCATATTATAGAATCCCAAATTCAGAAAAATAGTTTTGAGGATGACATGAGAAAGGATTT
This sequence comes from Viscum album, assembly GCA_963277665.1. Lineage (NCBI taxonomy): Eukaryota > Viridiplantae > Streptophyta > Magnoliopsida > Santalales > Viscaceae > Viscum > Viscum album. The sequence continues at coordinate 48,957,636 of OY728162.1, forward strand.
GGAATTTCATATAAGAGACCATGTATTTTTAAAAGTTTCTCCATGGAAGGGTGTCTTAAGGTTCTATAAGAAAGTGAAACTAAGCCCCAAGAAAATTGGACAGGTCGAAATTCATGAAAGGATCAAAGGATTAGCTTATCATTTAGAAATGTCACCAAGTATCTTGAAAGTTCATAATTTGTTACACCTGTCATTGTTAAAGAAATACATGTCATACCCAATGCATGTACTCACATGTGAAGAAATAGAGTTGGAACATGATTTATGATACTGCGAAGAGCCTATCGAGATTATTTACACAAAAGAGAAGGTAATGATAGATAAGAAAAATCAACTAGTAATGGTTATTAGGAGAAACCATATAATAAATCTATAAAAATGGGTACCTGGTGATGTTTCGAAGAAGAACCACCCACATATTTTTAGGGAGAAATATACCTGAAAAATTTCGAAGATTTTTTTTTCATGGATGGAAGAATATAATCCCCCAAACTTTTTAAGGTATTTTTATCTTAAATACTTTCAATTAATTAGATAACCTATATTTCATGAATCATTGAGTCTCCCTGAAACAACACTTTGTTATTTAAAAAAGAAATTCATAACGTAGACAATAAACATAAATTTTCCAAATCATTATTTGGAATTTTAAAAAATGGTCTTCTACGGTTGCAATCGGTATGTTATTTAAATCTAATAGAACCAACCTATTTTTTGATAAATAGTAACATACCATTATGAGTAGCAATATTAATAGTAATATGGCCCTTATAGAGAGTAAGTCATATTATCATTTTATTTTTATAGTGTTATATGTTAATGATATGTTGATTAATTATTCAATTTATGGAAAACATGTTATGGATTTAAAATTGTTATTTATGAATAAAATATGATTTTATTTGATAAATAAATCAATAATATATACAAAAGTGATTTAAAAAAATGGATTTCATTTTTCAATTCTACACATCAATAAATGGTTGTGGTGAATTTTTTTTATTTTTCTAAAATACATTAATTTTTCAAGAATCGTAATAATATAGTTTTGAGTTTTTTGTATGTTTAATTAAATCATAATGATGTAATAATTAATAAATAATGCTGGTTGACATGTGTATATTAGAATATGAAATGAGGTGTGATGCACCCGATTTGTTTATACATTTTCATATAATTTATTGAAAAATAAGAACATGTTATCATCATTTACCAACTTCTTAGTGGATAAATACATTGTTTTTGGTGATCGTGTTCATTTTCAGAAGGTTTTTGGCCAAATGCACTAAAAGGAGGAAAACCAAGCAAAAATTCCCAAATACATGGAATTTACTAATATACAAGTCGTGTACTTTCAAGATCAGACATTGGTTGACTAGGACAAACTCATTCCCAAGTAACCAAAATGCAGTACACACAATATTTATATTGATTCACGCCATGTAAGACATTATAGAAGTGGTTGGTGGCTGAATTAAGAGACTACATGCCTTGTATAGTGGCGATACACGCCATGTTGATTTACTAACCAGGATGCACCGTGCTCAAAGTCAGAGACGACGTGTTAATCCACCTACCATTGGAGAAAATGGTTGCAAAAACACGCTGAAAATAAGTACACGATGTGTAATTTTGTGCATGCCATGTAGTTTAGTTTTCTATAAATAGAACCCTTGGCCTCCGAACGAAGAAGAGGAAAATACACTTAGAGATAGGGGAACTTCTGCTGCCATATTTTTGAGCAACCATTGTGCCACTATTCCACCGTTGACACCTCTCCCTGAATGTTATTTGATGATCTCATCAGGCATCGAAGGTGTTGTTTTTTTATGTCCAATATGTGTAACTAAACACCCCTTGAGTTGTGGATGTGGATGATGAAGAGCTTTTGTATGATGGATTGATTTGTATGGTTGTGTTTGTTCTTTTAAATTCATCTCATTCTTCATTAACCATTGTTGAATACCACTAAGCATTCTGATCCAGACCAAGTGTAGAATTCTCATGGATGTACATTAAGAATAACGATGAATTCTTTCATGATCATTGAAAGGATTCATCGATTCATAAATAGACTAATCTGAAATTAAGATTGTGAAACACTGACTACTAGACCAAGGAGTAAAATTTATTCAATTACAAGACAAAATCAACCGGACTAAGGGAATGTTGTCATAAATAAGTTCCATATTGTTGAATTATCATCAACAACACCACTATATATGAAATCTACATAAAATCTCAATAATCACCATATCCCCAACATGATCTTTTTCCTATAAAATACATTAAAAATCGCTTGTTTTTTCCTTTTAAATTTTTAATCATTATTTCAAGTAAACAAAATAGTTTAAATAATCCAAAATAAGAAAATCCAATCTAAATTCAGAAAGACTCACTAAATTATTTCTAAACTCAATTGAATTCACGCACGTAGAAAAGTTCCAAGTGGATTGATACCACACATGCACTATACTAAGGTTAAGAGTGGGTAATATCAATTTTGGACACTGATAACATACCTTAGGTGAAACGACAGTCCAAACTTTGGCGCCGTTGTCGGGGAACGCTTAATGGTTAAAGTGCTAAATTGTCTTGTGTTAGTAGTTAATTTGGTGAAAATAAAAAATAAATATTCTAGAAAACATTTCTTACCTAATCCCATTTCTGTTTATCTTTTGTTTTCCCTTTTATGCCTGGGTTTTGTGTGTGTATGGGTCTAATCATAGGTGCATGAACCAATGCCAATAATGGTCTAGGAGTGATGAGTCATCATATATTCTTTTTGTTGTCTCAGAGATCGAATGAACCTTGTTGAGATGTTGATGTGCACTTGTAAAGTCACACAAACAAAAATCATTACCTATGGAAACTAAGGAAGTGGGAGCACCGGCCGCTGAAGCTAAAGCTGGACAACCATTCCAAGGCCGACAGCCTCCTGTTGCTGGTATACCGGAGCAGACTCAACCTGGAGGTTTCATGGAGTTCCTCCCGAGGGACTACCAGCAACTGCCAAAGAAACCAGATCTGTAGTATGGCCAGCCCCAGTTCCAGCAGTAGATCATTCAAGAGCCCTACTTCGTCTCTCATGAGCAGCAGTATGTGCCACCTCCACTCCCTTAGAATACAACTCCACGACATACTCTTATAGAGTACAACCTTCCATCAATCCACGGAGTTGATACAGGCATCGTTCGTCCTCCGATACAGGCCCAACACTTCGAGATCAAACCTTATATTATGCAGATGATCCAGAACATCGTTCAATTCGGAGGACTACCCAGTGAAGACCCGAACACCCATCTCTCCATTTTCCGGGAGATCTGCGACACGTTCCGCTACCATGGTGTTTTTGAAGATTCCATTCGACTTTGCGTTTTTCTCTTTTCTCTACGGGACAAGGTGAAATACTAGATCAAATGGGTACCACAATGATCTATCCCCACCTGGGAGGAGCTATCCCTGGAATTATTGTCCAAATATTTTCCACCTTCGAATATGGTAACCTTTCGAAATAAGGTACACATCTTTCAGCATCACAACTCCGAATCACTGTATGAATCATGGGAAAATTTCAAGGATATGTTACACAAAGTCCCACACAACAGTGTTCCACTCTGGATATAAGTCCAAAACTTTTACGGAGGACTAACAACGAATACAATGTCCTTGGTGGTTGCATATGTTGGAAGAACGGTAATGATAAAATCCCACTAAGAACATTTCAAACTACTGGAAGATATTTTTTCCAAAAGCTTCCAGTGGCATTCCATGCGGGGGACCCAAAAACAGGGTATACATTGTATTAATGCTACTACAATGGTTGCTTCCCAGTTGAGTGTAGTATCCAGAAAGATCAAACCATTGAATCTCAAGTGTGCATCTCATGTCCATGCGGAGAACCATCCAGCATGTGGTGATTGTGGAAACAACCACATCCTAGGAGAATTTCTGGGACCTTCAGTTGACACTTTGATAGGCGAGGTGAGCTATGTTTCTCAAAATAGAGGGTCAAATCTGTATCAACATTACCAGAACCTGGCATGGCACGATAACCAGAACACAGGCTGGGGCAAACAGCAGCAAAATCCTCCGCCCTAGCGACCTCCTGGCTATTGTAACACACAATATCAGAACCCATACCCAAGACCACAATAGAACTCACAGGGTTACTACCATCAGCAAGGATCTACAAACCCTCATCTTCAACATCCAAGGCAGAAACCACCTCCACCAGTTTTGTAGCCACCTCAGTTAGAAATACCTCTTGGTTAGAGAATCTTATGAAAAAAATCTTACCTACTACTGAGACAATATTTCAGAACCAGGAGGCTCTTATTCAAAGCCTCGAGAACCAAATCGTCTAGTTATAAAACTAGCTCTCACGGAGATATCCTGGTACACTACCACGTAACACCGAGAAGAATCCAAGGGATGATGCCCATGCCATCACATTACAAAGTGAAATGAATCTACACTAGAATGATCTAGCACATTCAACTGCACCTATACTCTCTATTGATAATAAAGGTACAAATTCAGACCCCTCTTCATCTGCAAATTCATCATCAGAGGCTCACCCGGGAAAAGGAAAGGAGGTCGTCAAACCATTCGAGTATGCATGACCTCTTACGGAGAGGATGAAGCAAAGGAAGATGGATCCCTAGTTTTCAAAATTCATGGAATTATTCAGAAAGCTACACATCACTATCCTATTTGCAGAGGCTCTGACACAAATGCCTACATATACAAAATTCATGTAGCAAATCCTCTCGAATAATAGAAAGATGGAGGATTTGGGCATCATAGTAATGACAAAGTAGTGCACCGTAGTCGTACAACATTCCCTTCCTCCCAAGCTCCAGGATCTATGTAGCTTTACTATTTCATGTACACTTAGACCCTGAGAATTTGGAAGAGCGCTGTGCGACTTAGGGGCAAGTTTCTACCTCATGCCATTTAGAGTTTTCCAAATGCTCGGACTCCACGATCTGAAACCTACACATGTCACCCATAAACATGCTGACAAATCCATTAAATATCACAAGGGGTTATTGGATTATGTGCGTATAATGTTGGGAATATTTATCCTCCATACAGATTTTATTATCCTAGATATGGAGGATGATCAAGAGGCACCTATTAATTGGGAATACCTTTCCTGGAAACATGGAATGACTAGATTGACGTGCACTAGGGAGAGTTGATTTTTAGGGTAGGGGACGAAAGAGTATCTTACAATGTTCTAAAGGACATAAAACAAGAATCGTTACCTGAACATGAGGGTTGATACGCAGTGACTACCATGGATGAACAATTGAGCAGCCAAGAAGATGATCTGGTATGTTCATCCATTTCAGATGATATGATTTTTTCAGACATGCCAACTGATGAAGCACCAGAGGACCTGGAATTCATTGAAGGACAGGGAGACCACTACTGGAAAAGATATATCATTCCTGACATCCTGGAGAGGGAATAAGTACAACCACTGGTACCTTCAGTTCTCATGTCACCTGAATTAGAGATGAAGCATCTACCACTTTTCTTAATGTACGTGTATTTGAGATATCATCACACTTTTCCCATTATACATAGTGCATCACTATCCCAGGCGTAGGAGGATGAACTCCTACTCGTTTTGAAGTAGAGAAAGTAGGCAATTGGATGGACTATTGCAGATTTGAAGGGTATCATCCCTACTATTTTCACCCACAAGGTGCTACTAAGAGAAAAATGAAAGCCATCTAGAAAAACCCAGCAGCGTCTGAACCATCCCATGAAGGAAGTCATCACGAAAGAGGTTATGAAGCTGTTAGATGCATGCATCATTTACCCAATATCAGATATCCCATGGATGAGTCCCCTATAAGTGGGCCCTAATAAGGAAGTTTTCACTATGGTATCTAACGGAAATAACAAGCTCATCCCTACTCGAACTATCACGGGATGGAGAGTCTATGTCGATTACAGGAAGCAAAACAATGCCACAAGGAAGGATCATTTTCCCATGCCATTCATGGATCAGATGATAGAAATACTAGTAGGGCATGAATATTACTACTTCCTCAATGGTTATTCAGGATATAATCATATGTATATTTCCCTAGAGGATCAGGAGAAGAGCACCGTCACTTTCCCATAAGGTACGTTTTTCATTCCTCATGATGTCATTCGGTATGTGCAACTCTCCCACCACATTCCGGCGATGCATGATGGCTATTTTTCCAAAAATGGCGGAACAAATCCTGGAGATCTTCATGGATGATTTTTCCATTTACAGGAAGTCATTTACCACCTATTTAAGCACCTGGAGCCAGTACTAGAGCACTGCAAAAACACTAACATAGTTTTGAACTAGGAAAAGTGTCATTTTATGGTGAAAAGTTTCACAATCCATGGCCATAGCATTTCATCAAAGGGAATATAGGTGGATCTAGTGATACTAGATGTCATTTCACAACTTCCCATTACAACTTCTGTTAGAGACATCTGCAGCTTCCTAGGATATGCGGGTTTTTACAGGTGGTTTGTCCACGATTTCTCAAAGATTTCCCAGCCCTAACCAACCTCCTGAACAAGGATTCTATTTTTGAATTCAATGAGGAATGTACCATATATTTTGAGCATCTAAAGTAGTGCCTAGTCGAATATCCATTGATTATTTCCCCTAATTGGGAGGCACATTTTGTAGTAATTTGTGATGCCAGTGACTATGTGGTGAGAGCCGTCCTCGGTCAGTGGCTGGACCAAATCTACTGACCCATCTACTATGCCAATAGGACACTCAATGAGGCCTAACTAAACTACACTACTATAGAAAAGAAGATTCTAGCAGTGTTATTCTTATTCGACATGTTTCGTTCTTACCTAGTGATATCTAAAGTTATTGTTTATACTAACCATGAAGCACTTAAGTACCTGTTAAACAAGAAGGTTGCAACGCCCCAGTTGATCTGATGGGTCCTCCTATTACAATCATTTTATGTAGAGATAAGAGATAAATATGGGAGTGAGAATATGGTTGCAGATCATCTATCCCATCTGAAGCTGCCACCCTTAGTGAAGGAAGAGGATCGAGTGACAAGGGAGGATTTTCCTGATGAGACTATCATTTTAATTATCGAATCCCCTAGGCTCTGGATTTTTTATATTTCTAACTATTTAGTTACAGGTGATGTCCACCCTGACCTCTATTTTTAGTAGAAGAAACGATTCCTCACTGATGTTAAGAGATACTTCTCTGAAGACCCACTCCTATTTCGATTCTGTGGAGATGGGGTGATCTAACGATGCATCCCAGAGACATAGGTTCAAGGGGTCTTGTAATTTTGTCATACCTCACCCGTTGGAGGACATCATGGACTGGATCACAACAAAGCGTAGATTATACAATCTGGGTTTTTCTATCCCACCATTCATAAAGATGATCAAGCCTTCGTTTCCCATTATGATCCATGCCAACGTATAGGTAATATAGGACGTAGAGCCAAGATGCCCCAACACCCCATCCTGGAGGTTGAGATCTTTGACGTCTGGGTCATCAACTTCATGGGACAATTTCCCCCTTCTTTTAGGAATATATACATCATAATCTGTGTTTCTACGTCTCCAAATGGGTGGAAGCCACTACTACGACACACAACACCGCTAAGGTAGTCGTGGACTTTCTAAATAATCACATTTTCAGCATGTTCATCATTCCTCATGTGATGACCAGTGACAGAGGGTCTCACTTTGACAATGCATTAATGAATGGAGTGTTGTCTAAATATGGGGTTAAGCATCACATGGGTACAACATACCATCCCCAATCAAGTAGACAGGTGGAGCTCTCCATCTGTGAGCTCAAACAATTTTTTGAGAAAATAGTGAATACCTCACGGAATGACTGGTCCCAAAAGCATGATGACGCATTATGGGCCTATCACACCACCTTTATGACACCATTGGTGATGTCACCATTCTGTCTCATCTATGGAAAACCATGCCATTTATTAGTGGAATTGTAACACAAGACATATTGGGCCGTTAGGGCCCTAAATATTGATCTGAAGGCAGCTATAGAAAGTAGAATGTTCCAACTATCAGAACTCGATGAAATAAGAAGGGAGGCACGAGAACGCTAAATTGTACAAGGAGAGGATAAAATCCATCCACAACTAGATGATTTCTATAAATATATTTCAACCCAGTGATCAGGTACTCCTCTTCAACTCTCTTCTTCACCTGTTCTTAGGAAAACTCAAGTTTAGGGGGTCGGGAGCGTTCCATGTCATACAACTATTACCCCACGGAGTGGTGGAAGTTGTTAAAGAGGACGTTCAACTATTCAAGGTGAACAGAAAATGACTGAAGATTTACCATCACCTGAATGATATAATGGGAACAATCTCCACCACCCCTCTCAGGTAAGAAAAAGTAAGTCAGTCGATCCAATGACCTAAAACAAAGGAACTTACAGGGAGGCAACCTAGAGGTTACACGCCATATCTCACTTATATACACGACATGTTCTTATCTTTTTATTTTTTAATCTTAATAATAAAAATATATAGATTATCTTAGTATAAATAGGGATGATGTCGGTACCGATGGCAAGGTCAATGGAGTTTATATGAGCCAACCCCGGTTCGAATCCTCCCGACCTACCTTCACCACGGGGTTCCTCCTTGTTATATTTTCTTACACGGTGTGTGTAGTAAAATTTAAATATATATGTTTACTTATATGAAAACCCATTGTGGGGATAGATTGGTTGGCCATGAATGAAACCCAGTTTCCAACAGACACGGGATCGAATCCGAACAACATCCCCATTTCCATCATTTACCCTTTTAATAAAACCAAATGGTGTGTCTTCCAAAATAGGAGGTGTGTGGCTTATTTTCTTTCTAAAAATAAAATATGAAAAAAAAACATTTTTTATATAATGTAATTGATGTGGATAATGTTGGAAGATTGGCAAAGTCTCTGCCCTGAATCCAAAAGATCCGAGTTCAAACTCAGCTAATCTCCCTACTTCATCCCCTTCTTTTATAGTTAAAAACCACACACCTTGCATTTCATTCTTCAAGTGTGTATAGGTAGTATATATTAAATGTATATAAATAATAAATATGGGTAGCAGTACAACCTTCGCTCTAGTGGTAGGGGGATTCCTTTCGGAGTGGCCGATCGTCGATTCGAACCTCTCCCCGAGCACCAGACCAAATGTTTTACTTCTCTTTTTACAATTTTTAATCACACGACGTGTATTTTCCCACTAAATTACATGTATAGTATTAATATTCAATTCCATATATGCATATATTTACTTATTTTACTTTTACTACTTTAATTAATATATATTAATTATTATATAGTTTATTATATTAATTATATATATATATGATATAAAAAACATTTGGTGGTACACAGTGGGTAGTCTAGAGGTATACGCCGTATACCATGGCTATATAAACCACAGGACACCTGGATTTAACCCGTGCCACATGACACCACCTTTCACACCATGCTTATCGTTTTCTTCTCCTGAATTCCACCCGACCTCCCACTCTCTGATCCGTCAGTTTGGTTCATTTTGAGCTCTGATTTCTCTTCCATTGTGATCCTCAGTCAGGGTACGCCCTTTTATGCTCAATATTTAATGTTTTTAGAAGAATTTCGGTTGTTTATGGATTTTCCAACCATTCGACCTCTGCGGTACACGCCCACAACATGAAGAACACACGCCGTGTACTTTTGTACACGGCCACAAAAAAATGATTTGCAATTTAAATATACACAGTGTGAATGTTTGGTACACACTGTGTATATTTTCATATCGTGCCCCCATACCCTTTGCACATGGCCTCACACACCATTTTCATGTACACGACATGTGTGTTTGGTACACACCGTGTGTATCATTTCCTTTGGCACATCTGTGTGTAGCACTAGACACAGCCTCTCAACCCATGATTCCATACACAACGTGTGTGTTCGGTACATGCTGTGTAACTTATTTTCTTTAGGACATACCCGTGTCTAGCTGCTATATGGCTATGTTCCTCAAATCCAGAACATTCCATGTCTGTCCTATACATGGCGTGTCATTGATTCTTCGAAATAATAAAATCATGGCCATGTCATTTGTAATACACGACCATGTATACTTTATATGAACACAACATGTATGTTCAGTACACACCATGTATATTTACATGTCCATTTTTCTTCACCCCGGGCATGTTTATCCAGACAACACACGATGCTGCTCATCTTGTACTATATGCCGTGTACTCTGGATGTACACGCTGTGTACATTTATTTTTCATATTTCTCACTTTTTCTTTGTTTTGTTTGGTTTTATTTTTCTTTTGTTTTCTTTTTATTTCTTTTTTAGGTTATGTATGATCACAATCCTTCCCGGGGGAAGTGGCCGGCCTCTGCCACTGAGGGCGAGAGGCCCATTTTTCGGTGGATTCGAGTCCGACCTCTAACGCAGCCAGACCCAGACGCTCCGGTCTACGAGATCCCTCTATTAGGCACCCTTCTACACCTCAATCCCTCTGTCGAGGTGGGTTCGAGAACCATATTTTCTTCCCTCCCAACTGCCACTCCTCCTGAGATATCCTCCTCTGTAGCTGACACTTCATCGACCGCCCCATCCAGTGACCCTTCACCTACTACAGTCGATCCACCCATAGAGCCAGCTCCTGCCACTACACCTCCACCTGGTCCGTGACCTGCAGGTGTTCCCTAACCCTACATGTTGTTTCCGGTCACAGAGCTGGAACATGATAGGGTTCAGCGCTTTTCTCACCGTCTGATTCCAATGAGCGACTTCTACCTCGACAACATCGTTCCTCATCATCTAGGAATCTGGGAAGAGATAGAGGATCTCCATGGACACACTCCCATGATCGCCATTTTCCAGGTCATTACTCCTATCTTCCCTGATTTATTTTTAGAGTTCGCGGCCTTTTTTGAGTATGATGGAGCTGAGTACTAGGAGACACCTGGTGATGCGATGCATGTGGTTCGGTTCCGGCTGGTCGGTCGACAGTTTTCCCTCACCATAAAAGACTTTGGCTGAGGGTGTGGTTTCAAACCCCATCCTATTACCCACCCCCTATTTCCACCTTGACTAGACCCGAGCACTTTGAGATTCTGGGTATGTCGTGGTTGATTGCTAGGTATGACCACTGATATGCCCCTAACTCGTAGAAGAGCACCCTTATCATTGACCCCATCCTTTATTTTACCCACCAATGTTTCAGCTCAATTGTTTTTTTTTCTGCCATGAGGATATGGGGGTCGTGACCGGTCGTGAAATGGATCTCTTTACCAGTGTCACTCATCAAGACTACACGGGCCTCCCTTACGTAGCTCCCTTCTATTTACATGCAATGTTTACAGGCCGTTAGGGAAACCTGAATGGTGGGTTTTACGCCACTTGCCTCGCCCACCACCTTGGGGTTTTCGAACCTTCCTTAGCCCATGACCTATTAGGTTCCCCCTAGCAGATGGAATTTCACATTCTCATCTGCATGGTATTGGTATGGAAGTAGGGGGTTCCTAAATCCTTGCCCAGGCTCGTCCCCACACACCTGCTGACCATCCTACACGAGCTGATGCACCTGTTCCTCCCTCCCCACCCCACTTGTTTCTCCACCCCAACCCCTTCCTGCTGGCCCCACTTATTTTGGACTTCCTGTTTATGTCCCACAAAAAGCACCACCTACCCTCTCCCCTCGGTGAATCTCTCCCTTTCCCTCCACCTAGCCATGATGGAGCAGCATTTGGTACGTTTTGACAGCTGTCAGGACTGGATGGAGAAGCTTTTAGAGATTTTTGTTCAGCATCTTGTTCTTCCATTACCTCCGCCTCCTACCTCTGGCTCCATTCCTGGCCCTTCAGCTGCTGCTCCACCTCCCTTCACTACGCTCGACATAGATTCCATGCTTCTTTCTATTATGGGTCCTTCTGCTGCTACTACTACTATAGCCGCCACTGTTTCCAGTCCAGGGGGGATACCAAACTTCTTTTACTGAGTCCAGTACCTGCGGCTCCTACTTCTTCAACTTCCCTTTCAGATGCCGCATCCGTGCCTCCAGCATCCATACCTTCGGATCCATCTTTACTGGCTGATCATGTATTTGATGATGCATTTTCTGAGGTGACCCCTTGATTGGTTTTGGACAACTTCTTTTCATTGTATATATCTTTTTGTGATCTCTTCTTCCTGTGTTTGATATGTATGCTTGAAATGTTCCTTTTCATTCCCCCTCCCAGGTACTCTGGCATGTTTTGGGACGCGCTTTAACCTCACATACCGTTTTCCTATGCCTAGACACGAGGGGAGTTTTATTTTTTCTATTTTTTTCTTATCTTTATTCATTTCCTTGTTTCCTTACTTCCACTCAGTCTAGTCCTTTATTGTGTCCCCAACTTCCCTTGTTCCTCTTTTTGGACACGTGGGGGACTACGTGCGATATTATGTAAGTGGGGGGGGGGTGTCTCTCGGCCTCTTTAGTCTTTTCTCTTTTTAGATTGTTGGAGAAATCATTATTAGAAGATATATTTGACAACATGAAGACATTTTTGGTTAATCTTATTTTTCAAAAAATAAAGCTGAATGTGGAAAATTTTAAAAAAAATTGCATGCTTATTTTGATTCTTAGGTATTTTAAAATGATTACTAATATAATTAAAATTAAAACTTGTAATCCCTGGATAAATTACATAAATTAGACTTATCAATTATTTTTCAAGTCATGACCTGATTGTCTCTTTATTTAGTTTTCCCACTCCCAAGTGGTATTCTAAACCCCTTTGTCTAATTCTTATTAATACCCTCTTTGTTAAGAGAATATTAGAATATACATAACTACCAGGATTTTCAAGTTTTCTTTTCGAAAAATGATGAATTTTTGAATTACATTAAAATTATTGAGGCATAAGATTGTTTTAACCCATTTATCTTGAGCCTACATTACATCTTGTCTTCGTGAAACCCATAGAGACCATGAATAGTCTTTTTAAGAAACCGTATTACAAGCCTATTTCCCCTCCTACCCTAATTCTATTATGATTTAGCATGAATATTTTTTTTGATCTCACAAGAATGGATTGGATATATATGGTATAAATTCATGAATTGTAATGAAATAAAGTATGCGGAAGTGCCACTTAATTATTTGGGGCAAAAAGAGTTACAAATCTCTATTTTGAAAATTTATAAAGGTTCCCTTTGTTTCAAAAAAAATTGTACAAACAAAGGGGCATTTTACACATTTGTTGGTTTGTGAATCCTACGCACCTAAAGGAGATAGTGGTGATAAGATCACTTTATAAAGCATGTTGAGTACATCTTTAAATTGTGTTTAATTTTGAATATCATGCATTATTATTTATGAATTTAGCCTCCTTTTTCAAGCCTCAGAGATATTTTTCATTTCTTTACTTACCAACCTTTAGCCACAGAAACCACTGATCCTTATTGAAAATCCCACATGATTTTTGTAAATTAAATTTTCTATAGTGGAGAACTATATTTAAAGAAAACATATGGATAGAGTGTATATATCTTTTTTTGAACATAAATTTTTTGTAAAAAAATCTTGAGTGTTTAGAATATTTTTGGTGAGGTAAATCATCAAGTGGATTGCTTATTTTTGAAAGGTTGAAATATGAATTAAAAGACAATGAAAGTAGTTAATTGAATTATATATAAGTCGTGATTATAATATCTCATGGATTGAAACTGATTTGTATTCATTTTGAAATTTCTTCTTGTCACTTATTATTTACATTTATGATTAACTAATGTTCTTCCTTTTAAAATATAAATTCATTAAATTCGATGTTGAGATTTGCTTGAGGGAAAGAAAATGAATAAGTACGGGGGTGTTTGAGGCACCAAATTTGTGTATACATTATCATATACATTATTGAAAAATGAGAACATGTTTTCATCATTTACCTACTGCCTAGTGGAAAAATACATTGATTTTTGTGATCTTGTTCATTTTCAGGAGGTTTTTGGAAAAATGCAAAAAAAAGGAAAACCAAGAAAAAATTCCCAACTACGCGGCTTGTATTAATATACATTCCATGTACATTCAAGCTCAAACACATGTTGACGAGGAAAAACACATGCCCAAGTAATCAAAAGGTAGTACACTTCGTGTTTAAAATGATACATGTCGTGTATGACATTCAAGAAGCGGTTGGTAGTCGGATTAATAGATTGCACGTCGTGTATGGCGGTGCTACATGCCGTGTATATTTACCAACTAGGCGGCACCATGTTCAATGTCAAAGAAGAAGTGTTAGGCCACCTACCAGTGGAGAAAATGGGGGCTAAAATGCGTTTAAAATAAGTGAACACCATGTACTTTCATACACATCGTGTAGTTTAATTTTATATAAATAGAACCCTTGGCCTTCAGACTAAGGATTGGAAGAAACACTATGAGATAGTGGAACCTCTGCTGCCATTTTCCTGAGCCACCATTGTTCCAATATTCCACCTCTGACACATCTCCCTAAATCTTATTTGATGATCTCATCAGGTATCGAAGGTGTTCTTTTATGTCCAATATGTGTAACTAAACACCCCTTGTGTTGGGGTTATGGATGATGAAGTTCTTTTGTATGTTGTATTAATTTATATGATTGTGTTTGTTCTTTTATATTCTTCTCATTATTCTTTAACGATTGTTGAATACCACTGAGCATTAGGATCCAGACCAAGGGCATAATTCTCAGGGAAGTACAAGATGAATAATGATGAATGCTTTCAGGATCACTGAAAGGATTCATTGATTAATAAACGGACTAATCTGAAATTAATAATTGTGAAACACTGACTACTGGGCCAAGGAGTCACATTTCTTCAATTCAAAAACAAAATCAACCGGACCAAGGGAATCATATCATAATTAAGATCCAGAATGTTGAATTATTATGAACAACAAAACTATATAAAAATTCTTCATAAAATCTCCATAATCACCATAGCCCCAACATGCTCTTTTTCCTGCTAAACAAATTAAAAATAGCTTGTAGTTTTCTTTAAAATTGTTAATTATAATTTCAAGTAAGAATACAGTTTCAAAAATCCAAAACATGAAAATCCACTCTAAATTCATCATGACTCACTAAATTAATTCTAAACTCAATTGAATTCATGAACGTACCAATGTTCCTTGTGGATCGACCACACACTTGCACTATAATATGTTTAAGAGTGGGTAATATCAATAAGGGACACCGATAACATACCGTTGGTGAAGCGATAGTCTAAGGTGTCCCAAGTGGCTAATAACATGGGAAAATACCATGGGCAAGGCCATGGTTTTTCAAAAACCACTAATGAGGTGTCCTTTGAAATTAATAAAAAACTACCTCTCATTTAATATAAATACACACTAATTCCTTAGTTTTATTTCATTACAGACTCTTTATCCTAAAATAACTTGTTTTTTTACCTCCCTAATAGTCATCCAAATGTGTCCTTAATCCCCAAGGTCCCAACCATTTCGTTTTGGGAGTTACTCTACCAGGTAAGGGAATCTACCACCCATATTTTTTAAAGATTTCATTTTATGTTAATCTCTATTATTTTAAATTGGATTATATTGGGATATGTTATTAAATATCCCCTTTCTGTACATATTATGTAATGAATATGTTATTCCGTTTTTTTCTGAAAAATTTTTTTTATCAATTTTTAAGTGATGTCATTAGGATGTCGAATTTTTTTGGGGGTTTTCTCAACTTTTCTTTTATTTTGAGTTCCTTTATATATTTTTTCTCTCCTAATAATCCCTCATAAAAATTATATATTAATTCCAATACCTTACATGAACTATAATTTTATTATGCTATTATAATATTTCATCATCTCGCTCTTCTCCCACATCTTATACTAAATAAACACCATCCAAGAGGTGTTAATTTATCACATTCATGGATGAAGGTTTCTCAATTTTTATTACCATATTAAATTGTGATCATGAAATATTTTTAATGGATGAAATTGATCATAATATATGTGTTTTATCCTATTACATATTGTGAAATCCTTATACTCTCATAATATAAAATAATAATATGAAATAATCTGATTGTGCACAAAAACCACCAACTTAATCCAAGTGTTTATCGTTAACTTTTCCCTAATGAGTTGACCTCATGATATATAAACAAAATCATTATAAGATAATTTATATCTCTGTAATTACACTAATAATATATATTCACAATTTTGGATGTTTAACCACATTTTAAATGAACATCTATTTTAGAATACAAGTAAACCAATAATGAAATCCAAAGAATAAAATGCATCCACAACAATAAAATTGAACCTATTACACCCATAAAAAAGGAAACGAAAGAACCTAATAAGGTTATAATAATAAAATAAATGTAGAGGATGTTTTATAATTATTAATTAATGCTGCTATATTTTATTATTTAGGCCATTAAGATCAATTGAGAACACATTTGGGCATAAGGTAAGGGGTTTCTTATCTCATTTTTATGTTATTGATATTTCAATTGTTCGCCACTTATTTCATGCATGTGGTGTATTGTGTACATTAATTTGATATATTATAATTTTTATTCTCTTTATATTTATGGTATTTTATGATTCATTTGTTGGTTATTGATTTTTAGTCATATGGTTCGATTGATTAGAACGTGGTAAGGGATATTGCCTCAATTTCGGTTTCATTATCATTTACTCAGTATTGTGAACCAAATAATTATAAAGTAATGTCTCCACTACCCATTTGAGATCAATTTTAATTTTAAATTGTAAATATATTTTATATCAATATTCTGGATTCATGGACATGATTATTGTCTTAATCTCTATACCCTTTTACATACAATGTTTATTTGGAATGTTGTTTTAACTTTGAAACAATTGATGAATCTGTATCCTCTAATCTATACGGATATTTATTTGGCATATTTTACATGTATTAAATTTATATAAAAACAATTATTTGGGCTTGAGTGATGGGTGAGGCCAACTATAGCCCCTCAATGCATCGATAGGTCTCATTAGACAAATCACTCTGTGACAAAGCCTTTGAGTTTCTTCCCAAAAATCAAACGGGTTTCTACCCAGAGGAATAAAACATTTAGAAGGAATAATGGAATCATGTCCCAGATAAATGAGATCCAATTAATAATATAATCTCTATTCATCTTCAGTTATTACTATCCATGAGGTTTTCACTATGACATAATCTATGGATGCAGTTTCATTCTCAGTTTATTAATGTAGTGTGTTTTTAATTTATTCACCATGACATATTAACTATGAAAATATAATAACGAATCACTTATTTTTTATTCATTCTTCCTATATTTGAAACCCTTACTACCCTTCTTAGATCACCCCTTTCATTTTTTTACCTTCAATTGGTCATGTAGAGAAGATGATTTATTATGTTCTCATGGATTTAGTTTATTAGTTTTTGTTGTGTATTGTATTTTTTTAAAATTCCCAATGTAATATGAGTTACATGTATGTATCTAGTTTTTTAACTACTACTATATGTATCATTATGTTGGGATTACATTTCATTTTATCATTCCAATGTAATAAGTAATGCTCCAGCTCTAGGATTCTAGGGTCAGGGTGTTACAGTTGGTATCAGAGGATGTTTAGTATCAAACTTCGAAACTACATTTAGAAAACTTATATTAGAAAAAAAACCACAAATATATTACTTGAGGATATACATACAATAAAATCATGGTATTGTGGAAAGGAATAGATTATGTGAATCTTTCTAGAAAATTAATTTAGCTCTGGATACTACATGTGGACATGGTTCTAGCGTAGATGAACCTAAGAGTGAAAACACTAAAATGGAGTTTCGGGCATGACAAGGGTATCTTGGTACATGACAATAGGCCTTACAACCTACATGGTTTGACACTACTGGGGGATATTATTCAGATAATCCATATTTTATTTAAAACACATTATGTAGGATTTAAATGTATATATAAACAACACATATGATTAGAAAATTAGTTGGGAAAAAAATTTCAAATTATCTTAAGTGTTTGCTAGTGAGAAATTATAAACTATGGCATAATTTAGTTTATTCGGTTGTTTATTGATAGCTCCTAATGGAAGGAGGGGAATCTATACACACTAATAATGTAGGGATTTCCTCAATAATAAATTCAACATAGTCAATGTTGGAGAAGATCGGATCATGAACATACTGGGAAAACATTCTCATTTTGTGGAAAAAACATGGTACAATTATTATGGATTGTTTTAGGCA
The DNA here is from genome assembly GCA_963277665.1 of Viscum album. Lineage (NCBI taxonomy): Eukaryota > Viridiplantae > Streptophyta > Magnoliopsida > Santalales > Viscaceae > Viscum > Viscum album. The sequence continues at coordinate 48,975,947 of OY728162.1, forward strand.
GTAGAGGCCCCCTTCTTTTAGTGGGACTACTAATCCGGTGGAAGGTGATTATTGGATCATGTCCCTTCAAAATATATTTTTTTAATTAAGGTGAAATGAAAATTAAAAGTTAGTATTGGTAGTATAATGCCTCAACAGTGATGTTGATCAATGGTGGTCCTAATCCAGAATACCATGGAGGAAGAAGAAATAGAATATATTGAATTGATATGTTTTAAGTAAATATTATTCGAAAAATATTTTCCTCATGAACAATGAATTGAAATTAAAAATATATTCCTTAGTCTAAAGAAAAGGGTAGAATAGAGTGTTGTAGAGTATGAGGCTACCTTCACAATATTAGATAGGTATGGTACAGATTACGTACGTGATTCAGAAGACATGATTAATAATTCATTTGAAGGTATTAAGCCATATATTTGATGGTAACTGCCTTCTTAAACATTTTCATCATATGATGAAATTTTATTACCTTTCATTCAAATAGTTAAATAATTTTCTAGATCAATTTTGTTCAAGTGAAATCAAGATAAGAAGAGGAATTGTAAGAACAATGGAAAATTTGAAGCGCCAATGAAGACGAAGGTAATGAATAATTTTTCATTATGCAAGAACTGCAGAAAGAATCATCTTGGGAAATTCATGAAAGGAATTATAGTTTTCTATTAGTGTGGAGAAAAGGGTCATAGATCAAGTGAAAGAAAGGGGAAGAGACATGTCATTGATGTTCAATGTTACAATTTTAGAGATATGGGACCCTATGAAAGTGAGTTGTCTATGTGCCAAAGAATCATTCTTTAAAAAAGGACACAAGATAAAGTTCAATATTATGCGATTACAACCACAAAGTTTGATGTTCCTAACGATGTGGTGGAAGGTACTTTAATTGTTTCCCAAAACATATCCAATGAAATATTGGATTCTGGATCATCGCATTCATGTATATATTCAATGATTTTTATGAAAATTATACATTTCCAATTTGATTTAATAAAGGAGTTGTCAGTAAAAACGCATATGGGGTGTATCATTGCATCAAATATGTGTTGATAAGTCCCCCTCATAACACATAAACTTACTTTAGTTCCTAACTGTATCATCATACCAATGATTTAATTTGATAAAATTATCAGTATGAATTGGGTGTCAAATTATGATGTGATGATATATTTCAATAAGAAGAAAATTAAATTTTTTGGGAATGGTGTAGATTCCATTATCTTTACAGTAAATAACTCACCATATTATTATTATCTAGATCCAACCCCCAATAGGTCTACTAAAAGAAATTATTTCATGGGAATAGAACTCCATATCTTTAGGTGGGGAATGAAATATTCAAATTGAAGTTGTACATTTTTTTCATGAATCAATTGATGTATTTCTGGAGGATTTACCTGGAAATCCTCTAGGCCAGAATTTTGAGTTTTATATTGATTCATTTCTTAGTAGAAGACCTATATTAAAGGCTCTAAATAGAATATACACTCTAAAAATAGTGGATCTAAACAAAATCTATATGAATATAGTGATAATGGATTTATTTGACCTATTGTTTCCCCATGGGGATCCCGTGTCCATTTTTTCAAGAAGAAAGATGGATCCATGAGGCAATGCATTTATTATAGGGAAATAAATTCTATTACAATAAAGAACAAGTAGCATCTATAATGAATTGATGAATTATTTTATCACATTCATGAAGCCTAATATTTTTCAATGATTTAAATTCATTTTGATATCATCAGTTGTATGTGAGGAGGGAAGATATTCCAAAGACATCATCTCAAACAAGGTATGGGAATTATTAGTTTATAGTAATGAATTTTGTTATATCAAATGCACCCTCTATTTTCAGGGATAAAATGAATATGGTTTTCAAGTAATATCTTGGTGATTTTGTTGTGGTATTTATTGATGATATCCTGGTATACTCAAAAATCTATGAAGGCCAAGAGAATCACATACAGATTATTCTAGAAACTCAGAGAAGAAATAAAAAATATTGTTAGATTAGGACGTGTGAATTTTGGAAAAAACCATTTTATTATCTTGGTCATATTGACTCTAGGGATACAATATTTGTAGATAAAATGAAGAAAAATGAAATCAATGAATGACCCACACCAAAAACAATTACCAAGGTACATTTTTTTATTGTCTTAGCAGGTTACAGTAAGCGTTTTTTTTGGAATTTCCCCATTGGATAAAAGTCTAACCAAGATCCCACATATAGGGATTAAGTTTTTATAGATGATGTAATGTAATATATCCTTAAATTATTTGAAAACAAAATTTTTCAATTCTCCAATTTTGACTCTTCCATCTAGAAATGATGGATTTGGGTAATATAGTGATTCATAAAAGAATGGAATGGGTTGAATCTTTATAAAAAATGATAAAGTTATTGATTATGAATCATGGTAGTTGAAGAATAATGAGAAAAACTATCCTACTCAGGATCTTGTGTTATTATCCGTAATATTTTCATGGAAAATTAGAAGGAATTATCTTTACGGTGAAATATGTGAATTATATAACTCTAAAAAGAGATTGAAATATATATTTACACAGAAATAACCCAACATGTGGTAAATGAAATGGATTGGGTTACTGAAATACTATGATTTTTCAATACACTACCACCCATGAAAGGAAAATTAGGTGGAATATGCATTAAATATGAAAGATCATGGACTTTTTACCCAAATGAGGATTAATAGAGATCCTATATTCATGGATAAACTAAATATGGATATGGGAATTATTATTGAAGGGGAAAATATTTCTTATTTCAAATGATTTCTAAATCAACTTTAATAGAGAATATAAAAATCTCTCAATCCGATGATGAGAATCTAAAAAATAAAATTAAAGTAGTTATGTATGGAATATTGGATGACTTTGGGTGGATGTAGATGGAGTTCTACAAATTGGGAAGAGGTTATACGTTCCATCAGTACTTGGGATAAAAAGTTAAATATTAGATGATTTTCATATATAAAATTCCTCTATAAACCATAGTAGAACTAAGTAGTATATTGATTTGAAGGATCATTTTTAGGAGGATAACATGAAGAAATAAATTGTTGACTATGTGTCAAGGTGTCTCATTTTTCAACAAGTGATGCTGGGAGACAACATCTTATAGGGTTCATGAAACTTATAACTAATTATATATTAAATTTGGATGACTTTATGATTTATTTTTTGATATAACTACCGAGTAATCCTATATGGAATGATGAAATATGGGTTATTATTAATTGTCTTACATAATCATCACATATGCTTACTATAAGAGAGTATTTACCACTTGAGTTCAAAAAAAGACATTAAAGTATTGATGTAACATCCCATTTAAGTATAGAATTATGAATTTTCATATCTATGTCTATTTATAAATTATATAGTGTTTAGAGGCTGAAAATGAGAATAAATCCAATCTTAAGTAATGAATTTTCTAATATTTTTAAAAGATTGTTTTTCCGCCTTTTGATGCCAAACCTTTTTTAAATAAATATTTTGAAAATTTTATAATCTTTATATGTCAAAATAAACTTATTATTTTTTATTGGGACATTGAAATTTACTTTGGATAAATTTTGGGTATTTTTCTGACAATATTCATTTTTAATGAATAGTGAAAATACTGCATTTTACTTCAAAACTATTTTTTCATCTAATTTAATTATATGGTTATATTATCTTTTTAATTTTTTTGAAAGTGAAATTATAATATATTTTTAACATTTAATCCATGTTTTTTCACTGTTATTAATTTCACATTGGAATTGGGAAAAAACAATTTTCAAACTTTTGATAGATATTGTTTAAAAAACCCGCTATTTGTTTTGACAACGTGAATTATTTTGAAATTAATTATTGCAATATCTGTGTTTGAAATTTGGTAAAATGGATTCCATATTTGGAATCAGAAGCTCTAAATTATGAAATTAAGACTTTTTTGTTTTTGGACATTATGAATAGTAACGACAACAATTATCTTTAATTATCGTGATTAATTAGTAATTGGGTAGTTAAGGGTAATAAAATAATAAAATAATAATATAAAATCACCCCAAAATGGGTCCTAATGCTACTGGTTCTGTCATGGCCGACCATGAGATGTGTTGTGCCAATCTTTGGGACACCAGGGAATCACTTTTGTTTGATAGTGACATTTTATCTTTTTATTTTTAAAGAAAGTAAAATATAACAAAAGTATGTAACAACTATGTAAAACAATATTAGTTTTGTCTACATAAAGGATCTCTTAGACTATAAATAGTAATAGTAAAGATAAAAATATTTCTTACATCATATTATTTTTTTATAATTTTTAGACATTAAATAAAATAATTTATTTATGACAACATGATGATGCAGTGATTACATCATTAATGAACGATTTAAATAAAATGAATATATAATGTAAAATATAAGACTTACACTTGTCAAAAACATATTGGATTGGTGGATTTCGAACCCTTATCACCTTATCCTAGAAATATATCATATTTGGGACATTTAAAATCCAAAACTCATTATATAATAATGTAACATTTATTGACTTTCCAAGAGTGCCCATCCTCCCTCTTATAAAATCCCCCCACCTCTACCACCTTACCCACACCTCTCAAGCCATTGGATTGGCCAAGATCTACTCATGTTATCTCTCCACATCCCTCTCTCCATCCAAGAATACTTTCCTTAGGAATAAATCTCTTCAATAAACCCTTTTGGTTCAAACCAAGGGGTGTTACCCGATTTAAAGGTAAAGTCTTCTCTAATGTTCTTTTGTTTTATTTTGATTCTCCAACCTCATAAACATTTTTTATACTTCTAATTTTTAACAACACCAGTATCAATAATATATTAGTACGTTTTTATACGAATTATTTTATTTAAACATAAACACACTCTCGTCTAATAGTTAAAGAACATATTGTTTCTGTGGATGGCAAATTACTGCCTCACGAAACGATGATTGTTCCATCTTCTTTTATCAACTTTCATGGTGCCCATTAAGATGTCACTCTATTTATATATGATATATATTTATTCTATGTTTTCCTTATGATTATGTATTTCTCATTTATGGCATACCTAATGGTTTCCATTATGGGTAAATGTGATATCTTTATTTTAGTAAGTGCGGACTACCGCCCCCTCAAAGTGATTTTATTCGTTAATTCCATATGTGGGACGTATAAAAGATGGTGTTAATGGTATTACATATGATATAAAACTGGAATAATAATATACCTTTATATAATTATGGTTTCATTCCATTAAATATGAAATAGAAATGAATGTAGTGTTCATGCGTATGTATGACCTACCGTCTCCATTAATGGTGCATTTCATTTCATACCTCTAAATGTTATGTAATATTATAAATGAATGTATATACTAGATATATATGATATATATGATATGTAATCATGAATATAATTCTGGATATAATGGATATTTTACCACATGAACAACTTGTAATTATAAGATGTTTATTATTGGCTCAAGTACCAAAGATTGAAAAAATGACCGTTATTAACTTAAATAATTAAATAATGTTCATAAAATGGTAATAAGTGATATAAAAGGAATAATGAACTTTAAAATGGTTCTTAATCATATAGAAATTAACTCTAGTTTATTATTCAAGAGATTAATGAATGATCGAGTCAAGTCGTACATGAGGTAAGGGACTTCGTCTCAATCTCCTCTCATTAAGGCATATTTTTTTTATAAACTTTATTTTATAATTTTTTTAAACCCCATTGACATTTACATTATTTCAAAAGAATATTTTTATACGAAGCATTTTAATAAATGTCAAAAGGGAATGTTTTTTTCTTACGTATGAGGCGACAAAGACTTCTCCGCCGCCGTGGCCATTATATGAGTTTCAGCATCCTTTACAAGCCATAACTTTTTTTAAATGAAAAATAAAAACCATGTTTTTGTTTTTTTTTGGTATTGAAAATGGTTTTGATAATATTTTGATTATATCAATTTGTTTTTCATGTCTTGTGATTTAAATGTGGAAATTTTATGTTTCCATTATGGATGTTTTATGTGATACAATTAAGTTATGGTTATTGGGAATTGTTTATGGACATGGGTGGTTCCATGATAAACTACGAGTGGGTGAGCATGATATAGCTCTCCAATGCATTGGGTAATGTGAAGGAGTTAAAATCTAAGGTTTCTCCAAAGAGATTTAGGGATTATACTGTGATGGGTATTCCAAACGTAACCATGAGGGTTACTCCATACGTAAGAATGTTATGAATGCCTCAAGTTACCTTTATGTCTTATGATATCTATGAGTTATTCATAAATCTTATGATTTCATGAGGTATGTTAAAGTGCTTATGTTTTATTAGTAAAGTATGATGTCGTTGATTCGTATGAATACATGGACTAATGTTTTCATTCCATACTTTTATATCCTTTACTGATATTTTTATACTCATCCCAATATTTTGAGATGTTTTTCACAAGTTAAGGGAAAAGTAAATGTGTGTTGATAGTGTCGAGGAAGTGTCTAGAATGAACCCACGTTTTATTTTAAATATGTCTCCTTTGATGGGAAAAATGAATAATGTATTTTATGTAACCACCTTGTTGAAATGTGGAATGTAATGCATGATTTATGATCTAATTCTCTAAAACTCTAAACCAGAAAAGATCCTCAATGTGTATTCTTGTAATAACTAATGATTAAGTAATTTTTAAGGAAGGGTCTTATAGTTGGAATCATAGGTTTGTTTAGTTAACTTTAAGAGTGATAATTATATTAAAATATTACCAAAGATATTTTTTTATGGTCAAATTGAAATGATATAGCATTTGAAGATTAAGATGTTGCTTCATCTAAGACATATTTGTTCAGAATGGTTTTCCGCAGAGGGAATATGGAAGTAGTGCTAAGAAGGTATAAAATAAGGAAATGAACTTCAGAATCAGCATCCTGATATGGTCAGAATTGGAACTGAACAGTTTTTTGTAGTTATGGAGAAGTTTACTCAAGCGATAAATGGTGGTGGTATCCATGCACAAGATCGGCCATATCAACCGTAGAGGAAAATGTCAGTGGTGGAACATTTCATGAGTCAACATCCCCCATCATTCAGAGGGTCATCTGACCCGGTGCTACCGGAAGGGTGTATTAAAGCACTGGAGAATATTTTCGATGTCATGGGGTGTTCAGACAATCAAAAGGTTAGTCTTACTGTTTACCATATGAAGGGTGAAGCATATTAGTGTTGGTCAATGGTTAAAAATATCAGGGATGCTGATGAGATTGATTCTATGACTGGGATGAATTTAAAGGGATGTTTCTTGAGAAATATTTTCCTATGTCTATTAAACTTAGTATGAAAAAAAAATTCATGGAATTGAGGAAACAGGACGACTCAGTGGCTACTTATGAAGAAATGTTCACTCTATTGGAAAGGTATTCTACATATTTTATCTGAGACCTTGATAGTAAAATAAATCATTTTTACTCATGATTAATTCCAAAATGTAGAATGGATTTAGCTTCTCATGAGTTATAATGTTATGAAAATCTAGTTCGATGTTCTGAGAAGGTGGAAATGGAGTTTCCCTATGATCAAGTGTTCTATAACAACCAACAGAATAAGAGACCGAGGTGGCAGGAGAAAGGGAAGAATCTTTCAAAGAAGTCTGATGGTAAGAAAACAAAGTTTTCGGTTTATGATAAATGTGGTAAAAGGCATTATGGGGAATGTCTTCCAAATTTTTGAAAGTGCTACTGATGTGGTAAGATGGTACATAAGGCTTGTGATTGCACTGAAAAATTTCTGGGTGATGGTAAGAACAAATTTGATTTACAGTTAGTGAAATGATTCAAGTGTAATGAGATGCGTCATTATGAAAACGAGTGTTCGACAAAGAGCTCAAATGATGGGAAGCAGTTAGTCTATAAGCAGAAATGTGTGGTGATATTATTTGCAACTACTTCATCAGTTGTTGGGCCATCAAATGAAGTGGTATCAGGTAATTTGTTTGTTTTTCAGATTATACCCATGTGTTATTTGATTCGAGGTCTACAAATTCTTTCATATTGGAAAAATTTTCTTGTAAATTGGGAATTCCATCTCAATAAATTACTCCTAAACTTGTGGTAAAAACCTAGGGGAAATTTTGAGGCAAAAATAATTTATAATAATATTCCTATCCTTATCTGTGGAAAGAACCTACTTGCAAAACATATTGTTTTACCTCGGGTAGAGTTTAATGTTATCCTGGGTATGCATTGGCTCTTTTTTTTCCATGCTAAGATTGATTGTAGAGCTAATTAAGTTTATTTTCAGGATCACTTTCAGTTTTTGTACAATAGTGAACCCTTACTATTGATAACATATCAAGAGGCTGAGAAACATGTAAGATATGGAAATGAATGTTACCTTGCACATATTGTTGAAAATAAAGTAACTGTTCATATTAATCATGTGCCAGTGGTAAATGATTATCCTAATGTGTTTGTTGATGAGTTTCCTGGAATAATACCAGATCGAGAAGTTGAATTTTCTATTGACTTAGTTCCTGATGCTAAGCCAATTTCAAAACCCCCTTATTGAATTGTTGAAATGGAACTTTTAGAGTTGAAGGAGGAATTGAAAGATTTATTAGATAAAGGTTTCATTCGACCTAGCACATCACCATGGGGTGCTCCTATCTTATTTGTTAAAAAGAATGATGGTTCTATGAGACATTGCATTGATTATAGAGCCTTTAATAAAATCATTGTTAAATACAAATATCCTTTTCCTCACATCGATTATTTGTTTCATCAACTCCGTGGAGATCAGTATTTTTCAAAGATTGACATGAGACAGGGGCACCATTAGTTGAATGTAAAGGAAGAAGATATTCTGAAGATCGTGTTTCATACAATATATGCCCATTATGAATTTTTAGTAATGCCTTTTGGGCTAACCAATGCACCTTCTGTATTCATGGACATTATGATAGAATTTTCCATGAGATATTGGATAAGTTTGTGATTGTTTTAATTGATGATATTTTGGTGTTTTCTAAAAGTAAAGAGGAGAATGAAAGTCATTTATGGGTTATTTTTCAATGCATAAAGGAAAATAAATTTTATGGGGAATTTAGAATGTGTGATTTTTGGTTGCAACAAATTTCTTTCATTGGTCACAATGTTTCTAAAGATAGAATAACAGTTGATCCTCCAAAAACAAAGGTTGTTGAAAAATGGCCAAGACCCACAAATGATACTGAGATTCTTATTTTTTTTTTGGTTCAGTAGGATATTAGAGAAGGTTTGTTAAAACAATTTCACGGTTATCTAGTCCAATTACTAAGAAAACTTGGTAGGGTGTTAAGTTTATCTAGACAAAAGAATGTGATTATTTTTTTCTGGAGTTGAAAAGAATATTGGTGAATGCTCCCGTTTTGGCACTACATTCCAGGAATGGTGAGTTTGTTATCAACAGTGATGCTTCATTGAAAGGACTTGGTTTTCTCCTGATTCATAATGATCAGGTAATTTCTTATGCTTCACGTCACCTAAAAACTCATGAGGTAAATTACACACCACATGATTTAGAATTAGCTTCTATGGTTATCGCTTTAAAATTTTGGAGGCATCATTTGTATGGTGTAAAGTGTGAAATATATACTGATCACAAAATTTTAATGTATATATTCCCTCAGAAATAATTGAACATGAGACAGAGGAGATGGATAGAATTAATTAATGATTATTAATGTACAATTCATTACCATCCGGGAAACAAAAATAAAGTGGTTGATGCTTTTAGTCAAAAAAGTAATGCTTAATTAACCATGTTACGTTTGGAACATGATCCTTTGGTTATTGATTTGATGAACTTTGGCATAGAATTTGTTGGTGAAGGATGTTATTCTATTTTGTTTAAGGTATTAGTGAAATCTTCTCTATAAGATAGAATTAAGAAAGCTCAGAATCAAGACTTAGAGTTGCAGAAAAATGTATAGTTGGTTTATAAGGGTATGTTACATGAATTAAATATTGATAATGATTTTGTTTTGAGATCTGGGAATAGATTGTGTGTGCCTTGTGATTCACAGTTGAAGAGAGAGTTGTTATGTGAAGCTCATAGTTCTCCGTTTTCATTTCATCCTGGCAGTACTAAGATGTATAGAGATCATCATGTGTATTACTGGTGGGATGAAATGGAAAGAGATATTGCTGATTTTATTATGAAGTGTTTGACTTGTCAATTAGTTAAAGTAGAGTGGTAGTTACCGAAAGGGATGCTTCAGCCTTTACCAGTGCCAGAGTGGAAATGGGAGAATATATACATGGGCTTCGTTGTGGGATTGTCGAAGACACCTCAAGGTAATAATGAAATCTGGGTTATTGTTGATCGCTTGACTAAATCTGCTAATTTACTTGCTATATGAGATAATTTTTTTCTAGATCAACTATCTCCTTTGTATCTTAGAGATATATTCAGGTTACATTGAGTTCCCATCTCCATTGTATCTGATCGTGATCTCATGATTACTTATAACTTTTAGAAAGGCCTTCAGAAGTCGTTGGGTACTGAAATAAATTTTAGTACAACTTTTCATCCTCAATCAGATGGGCATTCAGAATAAAAAATTCAGACATTTGAGGATATTCTACGTGGTTGTTCGATGGATTATCAGGGATGTTCGGACCAAAATCTTTATTTGGTTGAGTTTTCTTATAATAGCAGTTTCTATTCCAGTATAATGATGGCACCATTTGAGGCATTATATGGGAAGCGGTGTCTAACTCCAACTTTTTGGGATGATGTGAGTGAAAGGAAGTTGGTGGGACCAGAATTGGTAGAAGAGTAGGAAGAAAAAGATCAGATGATACAGAAACACATGAGAACATCTCATAGTAGGAAGAAAAGTTATGGGGACAATAGGAGGAAAGATCTCTCTTTTGAGGTAGCTGATCATGTCTTCTTCAAAATTCACCATGGAAAAGTGTGATGCGATTTGGTAAGAAAGGAAAGATGAGTCCAAGGTTCATTGGACCATATGAAATCTTAGAGGGAGTTGGATAAGTTGAATACCTAGTGGTTTTTCCTCTGAGTTTATCTCAGGTACACAATGTTTTTCAGGTTTCAATTTTAAGGAAGTACATGCAAGATCCATCTCATGTTTTGAGTCTAGAGGTTGTTCAGATGAAAGAGAACCTATCTTATGAGGAACAAACAGTCATGAATATTGACCATAGGGAGTAATTATTTCATAATAAGGTGATTCATCATGTAAATGTTTTTTTGGAAAAACCACATGATTGAAGAGGCAACATGGGAATCTGAAAATTCAATGAGGGATTAGTACCCCAACTTATTCGATAAGTAAATAAATTGCGGGGATGCAATTTTCTAAAGGGGGGGGGGAAGGATGTAACATCCCATGTATGTATAGATTTATTTATTTCCATATCATTGTCTATTTCTAAATTATATAGTGTTTAAGAGGCTTAAAATGAGAATAAATCCAATCGTAAGCATTGAATTCTCTAATAATTTTAAAAGATTGTTTTACTACCTTTTGATGGAAAACCATTTTTAAATAAATATTTTGACAATTTTATAATCTCTATTTTTCAAAATAAACTTATTCTTTAGGATTGGGACATTGAAATTTACTTTGGATAAATTTTTTGTATTTTTCTGACAATGTTCATTTTTTAGTGAATAGTGAAAAATACTGCATTTTACTTCAAAACTACATTTTCATCTAATTTAATTATATTGTAAGATTATCTTTTTATTTGGTTTTAAAGTTTAATTAGATTATAATTTTACCATTTAATCCAAGTATGGTCATTTTGATTAATTTCACCTTGGAATTGGGCATAAACAAGTGTCAAACTTTTGATAGATATTGTTTAAAAAACCTCGATATTTGTTTTGACAATGGGAATTATTTTTAAATTAATTAATGAAATTTATATGTTGTAATTTTGGTAAACTGGATTCCATATTTGGAATTAGAAGGTCCAAATTATTTAATTAAGAATCATTTTTTTGACATTATGAATAGTAACAACGGTAATTATCATTAATTATCGTGTTTAATTAGTAATCAGGTAGTTTAAGTGTAATAAAATAATAACATAATAATATAAAATGACCCAAAAATTTGTCCTAATGATACTGGTTGTGTCATGGCCGACCATGGTATACCTTTTACAATACTCTGGGACCCCATGGAATCACTTTTGTGTGATAGTGACATTTTATATTTTTATTTTTAAAGAATGTAAAATATAACAAAAGTATGAAACACCTAAGTAAAACAATTTTAATTTTTTCTACATAAATTTTGTATTATCTATAATTTTTCATTGGATATTTAAAAATATTTCCTACATCATAGTATTTTTTTAATAATTTTTAGACATTAAATAAATTAATTTATTTCTGACACCATGATGATGCAGTGATTACCTCAGTAATAAACGATTTAAATAAAATGAAATGATAATGTACAATCTAAGACTTAAACTTGTCAAAAACAAATTTTATGGGTGGATGTAAAACCCTTATCACCTTATATTTGAAATATATCATTGTGGGACCTTTAAAATCTGAAACTCATTATATAATAAAGTAACATTTCTTGACTTTCCAAGAGTGCCCCTCCTCCCTCTTATAAAAGCCCCCCCACCTATACCACCTTACCCACACCTCTATAGCCATTGGTTCATCCATTATCTGCTCATTTTATCTCTCCACATCCCTTTATTCATTGTAGAATCCTTAACTTAGGTAGAAAGCTCTTCATGAAACCCTTTTGGTTCAAACCAAGGAGAGTTACCCGATTTAAAGATAAAGTCTTCTCTAATGTTCTTTTGATTTATTTTTATTCTCCAACCCCCTAAACTATTTTTATTCTTTACTTTTGTAACAACAACAGTATATCTAATATACTAGGATGTTGTTATGAGAAATATTTTATTTACACTTAAACACACTCTCGGCTAATGGTTAAATAACATACTGTTTCTGTGGATGGTGAATTACTGTCTCACGAAACAATGATTGTTCAATATTCTTTTAACACCTTTCATGGTGGCTAGTAATATGTCGCTCTATTTATATATGATATATATTATGTCAATGTTTTCCATATGATTCTTTATTTTTCATTAATGACATAACTTATGGTTTCCATTATGGGTAAACGTGATATCATCATTTTACGAAGTGCGGACTACCGCCCCCTCAAAGTGAATTGATTCGTCAATGCCATATGTGGGATGTATAAAGTATGTAGTTAATGGTAATATAGATTATATCATACTAGAATTCTAATATACCTTTATATAATTATTATTTAATTCCATTAAATACAAAATAGAAATGAATGTAGCATTCATGTGTATGTACGACTTACCCTCTCTATGAACGGTGAATTTTATTTCTTACCTCTAAATGTTATGTAATATTATAAATGCATGTATATACTATATATATATGATATATATGATATATACACAATGAATATAATTCTTGATATAATGGATATTTTACCACATAAAAAACTTGTAATTATAAGAAGTTTATTTTTGGATCAAGTACCAATGATCAACAAAACGTCCGTTATTAACATAAATAATTACTTAATATTCATAACATGGTAATAAGTTCTATAAAAGGAAAAATGAACATTAAAAAGGTTCTTAAGAAAGTATAAATTAACTCTAGTTTATTATTCATGAGATTAAAGAACGATCGAGTCAAGTCATACACGAGGTAAGGGACTTCGTCTCAATCTCCTTTCATTGAGGCATATTTTGTTTCATACACAAATTTCTTTTATACGGTGTATAAACCCATTTGACTTTTACTTTTATTCAAAAGGAATTTTTTTATATGAATCATTTTACTAAACTAAATAAGGTAATGTTTTTTCCTTACGTATGTGGTGACAATGACTTATCCGCCGCTGTGACCATTGTTTGAGTTTTGGATTCCTCTACAAGCCACAACTTTTTTTAAATGAAAAATAAATACCATGTTATAGTTTTCTTTTATTTTGGTATTGAAAATTGTTTTGATAATTTTTTGATTATATCAATGTCTTTTTCATATCTTGTGATTGAAATGTGGAAATGTTATGTTTCTTTTATGCATGTTTTATGTGATACAATTATGTTATGGTTCGAGGGAATTTTTTATGATGATAGGTTGTTCCAAGATCAACTAAGAACGGGTGAGCCCGATATATCTCTCCAATGTATTGGTTAACACGAAGGAGTTAAACACTAAGGTTTCTCCAAATAGTTTTAGGGAATATACTGTGATGGGTATTCCACACGTAGTTATGAGGGTTACTCCCTACGTAATAATGTTATGAATGTATCATGTTACCTTTATGTCTTAGGATTTCTATGAGTTATTCATAAATCTTATGATTTAATGAGGTATGTTAAATTGATTATGTTTTATGAGTAAAGTATGATTTCATTGATTCATATGAATACATGGACTAATGTTTTCATTCAGTACTTTTATATCCCTTTCTGAGCTTTTTATGCTCATCAAAAGTTTTTGAAATGTTTTCCACGGGTCAATGGAAAAGTACATGATGTGATGATAGCGTCAAGGAAGTGTCCATAAAGAATCCATGTTTTATTTTAAATATGTATCTTTTGATTGGAAAAATTAATATTGTCTTTTATGTAACCACCTTGTTAATATGTGGAATGTGATGTATGATTTTTGATCTAATTATCTAAAACTCTAAACCTGAAATGATCATCAATGTGTATTCATGTAATAACTCAAGATTAAGTAACGTTTAAGGCTGGGGCCTTATAATTGATGTTGTAAGACTTCATAGTGAACCTATTTCGATTTTTTCTGATCGAGATCTCTGGTTTGCATCAATATTTTGGAAATGTGCCCAGATGTATTTCTGATGGTGAGTTTCATATGAGTACTGTTTATCACCACCAAACTATTAGACAACCTAAAAGGAATATTCAAACACTGGAAGACATGTTGAGATTAGGAAATCATGAATTTTATGGTATGTGGGATCAATACACGCCTTTGGTAGAATCTTCCTAAAACAATAGTTTCCCTTCCAGAATTCAAATGGAACCATATGAAGCATTATAGGGTAAGAGGTGTCAATCTCCAACTTTTTGAGATGATGTCAGTGAGAGGAAACTTATAGGACCAAAACATATATATGAGAAAACATCATAGGTAAAAAAATTAAGGCCGATAAAAAAGATGCCCAATGTAGAAAAAAAGATATGCTGACAACCAGATAAGGTATTTGGAATTTCTTGAAGGATCTCATGACTTTCTAAAAGTATCTCTATTGAAGGGTGTACTAAGGTTCTATAAGAAAGGGAAACTAAGTCCTAGGTACATCCAACCTTTCTAAATTATGGAATGGATCAAAGCTATAACTTATTAGTTAATTAATTCCACCAAGTCTCTCCAACGTTCATAATGTGTTCCATTTTCCATTATTAATGAAATACATTCTGTACCAAACACATTTACTCACCTATGAAGAAATAGAGTTGGAACCTTATTTTTCAAACTGAGAAGAGCCTATCGAGATTCATGACACAAGGGATAAGGTATTCATAAATCAGACAAATAAACTAGTAAAGGTTCATTAGACAAACCATAAAATAGAGTTTGAAACATTGAAACCTGAGGATGTCATTAATAAGTAACAACAACATATTTTTAGATATAAATACACATGAAAAGTGTTTTGGGTGAAATATCCAATGAGGGAAGAATCTAACACCGCAATAATTTGAAGTTATGTTTCTATTAAATAAATTATATTCATTAGATAGCCTATATTTCATGAAACACTAACTCTCTATGAAACAAAGCATAGTTATTTATAGAATAAATTCATAACCTATACATTAAACTTAAATTTCTCACATCTATGTTATGAATTTAAAAAAGAGTCATCTACGGCTGTGATCTGTAAGTTATTTAGAGTCTTTTAGAACCAACTTGTTTTTTTTGATGAATAGTAATATACCCATAAAAATAGTAACATGAATTTTAATAAGAACCTTCTGAATAGTAAATTATATTATTACATTATTTTCATAGGGTTATAAGGTAATGATATTTTTAATAATTATTACATGTTTTAAAAAATTATTTATAGATTTAATGTTTTTATTTTTGAATAAATTATGATTCTATTTAAAAATTAAATTACTAATATTTAGTAAATTAATTTTAAAAAATGGAGATCATTTTTTAATAATATATATTATAAAATGGTTAGGTTGAATTTTTGTGATTTTTATAAAATAATTAAATTTTTCGTGATTAATAGAAATATAGTTTTGAATTTTCGGTATTATTAATTACCTTAAAATGATTTAATAATTATTATAATGTTCCGGAAGACATTTATATAGAAAAAAAATACATGAGATGTCCCAAGTGGATAATACCATGAGAAAATACCATGTTAATGTCCATTGTTTTGGAAAAAATAGTAATGAGGAATCTGTTGCATTTATCAAAAAATCCATCTAATTTACTAACAATACCCACTCATTACTTCATTTTATTTCATAAAAAAACTTAGTATACTATAATCTATCATATTTTTACCTCCATTATACTCTTACCATGGTTTCCTCAATCACCCAAGGTCCCAACCTTCTTGTTTTGGTAGTTACTCCATAGGGTAAGGGAATCTACCACCCTTCTCTTTTTAAAGATTTCATTTTATGATATAATATTATATTTCCAATTGGATTATGTTGGGATATGTAATTAAATATCCTCATTGTGTAAATATTATGTATTATTGTTAATATACCCATGTTCTATAAGCAAAATATTTTATTATTTTTTATGTAACGTTGTTAGGCTGTCGAATTTTCATGATTTATTTAACGTCTTTTCTTTTATTTTGAGTTACATTGATTTTTTGTTTCTTTCCAAATCTCCTCAAAAAGAATTATATGATAATTATAATACCTTACATGAAATGGAAATTTATTATCCTAATGTAATATTTCATCATCCCTCTTTTCTCCCATCTTATAATAAAAATGAAATCACTGGGCAATATGTGTTACTTAACCACATTCAAGGATGACTTGTTCTCAATTTTTAAAACCATCATTAATTATGTTCATTAAACCTTCTTAATGGTTGAAAAAAATCATAATATAGGTATTTTATCTTATAAAATGTTCTTAAATCCTTACACACTCATAATATAAAATAATAATACGAAACAAGTTCATTGTGCACAAAACCACCACGTTAATCCAAGCATTTACCATTAAATTTTATTTAATGTGTCATAGTCATGATATATAACCGAAATTATTATAAGATCATTTAAATCTCTTTAATTTTACCAATATTATATATTATCAATTATTTATTTTAAAAAACATATCAAATGATCTTCCAATCAATAATATTAGTAAAATGATCATGAAAACCAAAGATGAAAATGCATCCAAAATAATAAAATTGAAGCTCTTAAACCCATCAAAAAAATAAATGAAAGAACCTAATAAAATAATAAACATGAAATTTAATGTATATTAGTTTCTGTAATTATTAATTAATGAATTTATATTTTATTTTTCAGTTCATTAAGATCAACAAATAACACCTTCATGCATAAGGTAAGTTGTTTCTTATCTAACATTTAATTCCACGATATTTCCATTGTTCGCCACATATTTCATGAATTTGGTGTGTTGTGGGAAACCATTTGATATATATATTATTAATATTCTCTTTATATTCATGGTTTTATATAATTTATTTTCTGGTTGTTATTTTTTTTGTCACACAACTCTATTGATTACAATGTGTTATGGGATTTTATCTCAATTTCCATTTCATTGTCATTTACTTGGTATAGTGAATCTAATATTTCTTATGTGGAGTATCCAAAACAATTTTTTAGATCAATTTCAATTTTAAATATTAAATATATTATATATCCGTATTATGGTTTCATGGATATGATTGTTACCTTAATCCATATACACATTTATATATTATATTTATTTGGAATCATGTATTTACTATAGAAATATTGATGAATATGTATCTTATACTCTATATGGATATTGAGAAGGAAAATTCATCTCTTATTAAGTATATATATAAAGAATTATTTGGACATGCATTGATGTGAGGGGCCCAATATAGCCCCTCGATGCATCAACACATCTCATGAGAAAAATTAGTTGGAGACAAACCCTTCATGTTTGCTTCCTAGGGTAAACGGGTTTCTACCCACAGACATAAATAATTTCAATCGTATAGTGGTATCATGATCTATATACATGGAGTTTAATTAATAATCATATTTCATTTTTTATTTTATGTTATTAATATCCATGAGGTTTTTACTATGACAAAATCAATGGATGTTGTTTCGTTCTCAGTTTATTAATGGCATGTGTTTTTCATTTATTTTCCATGCCATATTGACTATGAAAATTTGATGATGATTCAGTTATTATTGATTCATGCTTGTAACACCCCGGGTTTATGAGTCGGTTTTATGTTTTTTCAACGTTACATAATGAAATAAAATTCATAAACATCTGAACGTAGAAATATACATAGTAAGCTCTTTATTTATACAAGAAAACCCAGAATAAATCCTTAACACACTAGAACATACCCATTAAACCCACTGCTATCGTTAACAAAACAATTTAAAGACCACTGCGAAACACAATGATGCCGATCGAGAAGATATCATCTTTTGGATCTGATAGAAGCCCAAATTTTATGGCAAGGATAATAGCAATGAAAATAAAATTAAGAGGAACATATAAAACCATCTCTGAAAGCAGTGGCATGAGCGTCGTGATATATTTTCTTCTGAGTGTTTGAACGACCCTTAAAACATTGACATTTATAACATTTTATCCGATTGTTATAAAAAAATATCCATTAGAAATTTTAATATTTAAAAATGACACATGAGAACTGTTACTAAAATAAATAGACAATGTTGATTTGAATATTATTATTTAACATTTAATTGAAATGAAATAAACAAAGTTTAATGATATTTAATATATTATTCTAAGAGTAAATAATGTTTTAAATATTAGAATACACATATTCTGGAAAATTGATGAAAATATTATTATTCCATATCTTATTAATACGTTAATCTTAGGATTATATATATATAACGAAATGAATTTAATTATTTTATAACTAAATAAATAATGATTTCAAATTAATATATATATATATATATATCAACAATATGATAATGTATCATTAACATTATTCTTATTTAATATAAAAAATGGTGTTATTATATGTATATATATGTTAATTGGAATGTAAAACAGAATATATATATATAAATATATATCACGATAAAACCTATTTTTTTTAAATAGATTAAAAAAAAGAATGAATAAATCATGTAGAGGGTTGGAGTCCGTCAAATATCTTTTCGGTGTGAAGGAATATAGGTCCAAGGAGTTTTGTCCGAGCTGTATCAGTGCACCTGCTAATCAAAACTGAGGTGTTGGTCGCAGTTCACGCTATGTTGAGAATGTTCGAGCAAGGTCGCGGTGATGAGGTTCAAGCTCAGATGAGTTTCAATTCGGAGGTTCAAGCACAGACCAGAGAACCATATCCATTTTGCGTTTACGGTTTCAGTTTTGATGAGGTAGGTCTATCTCGTTTTTGATATCTGGATCTGTGAGTATGCTTAATGGAAAAATCTACTGAGAATCGACTCAATGGTTCAGTTTTTTTTCATTTTTTCCTTTAGAAATTGACGGATACTCTGAAATTTTCTTTTCCTATATCGATATCTTATACAATTTGTCATTATTTTAATTGTTTAAATCATCTGAATCCTTATATGTTGAACTGATTTCATCATATTAAATTTGTTGTTATCCGAATGGATGTAGCATTTTGATTTTTCTATTCTTGTCATATTCTTCAATCCAGATGCTGTTTTCAATGCATTAAATAACCGATTTGTCATCTTTTCTCAAATTTATTTATCATTTGATGTATACAAACCCTTTTGGAATCGATTCTATATCTTATTCAATCCATTTTAACACTATTTTAATATAGATTTGTCAATTTTCTCTGTGTATGTCCATATCAATAATATGTTTTCAAATAATCTAGTTGTCATGTTGTTCCATTTTCAACAGATATGTAAACAATCCTCCAAATCCATGAATTTTTCCACTTGGAATAGAATATGTAATGTATTCATAATGATATGTTTTCTTGATCAACAATTAGTACATATGGTTCACTAAAATTAAAGAAAATATAATCATTTTTGTAACTGATTTCACTAGTAGACAGTGAGTCATCAAATATTTAATCTATGTGTTGTTGTACTGGTACCACATATACATTCCCTTTATTTTTTTCACTTAAATCTCATCTATTATAAATATATTAGTGCGTTGAGGTAGTCTAGGAGGAAGAGAGAGTTCTTTTTTTGAGTTCTCTCTTCGGTTTCTACTTATCTATGAGAGAGAAAATAGAGTTCAAAGAGTTTACCAAAATATAAGGAGACTCTGCAAAAACATGTAAGGGATCATTATATTAAGTCTGTCAATTTATTTTCATCGAAAATAAAATTATTCAATTGAAATTTGTTTCATCTATGGGTTTTTTTTAAAAATCACCACGTTTTTCACGTTCGAAATTTTTGTAGATTATAGTAAGGGCATACTTCTTTTACACTTTCAATTTCATTTTATTTTGTAACAGATTTCATAAAGTTCATTTGGAAACTCATTATTCTTTAATAAAATTATTATTTTGTGAGGGACTATTTATTTTCAATTAGGAATTCTTCCATTGTATTTTATTTTTTTAATTTTTATTTTTTAAGGAATTATTTCTTTTTGTTTTTTTAATTTAGAAATCCTTTTTGACATAAATATATTTCCAAATATAATTCGATTAAGGATTTCTAAAACTGTAATTCTGTGTATGTTGTTGTTTATAATGTCTAAAAAAAGTAAGGGATAAATTATTTAATTTCAAATTATATTAATCTGAAAATATTTTTTCTGTATGGGTTTTCATGCTTATTTATTTTTAAAATGATGATTTGAATTTTATGATTTATCGTAAGGTTTGAACATCTATTTATTTTCTAGCTGCATTTTAAAAGCTTGATTCTATTTGTTTTCCAAAATTATACCAAGATGTAAAATATCTATTTTTGATTATTCATTTGGAAGAATCCAAAAAGGGTTAAAATTTTATAACAAATTACTATTTTATTATTATTTTTATTATGGATATTCATGTATCTATATATATATATAGATGAAATTACCTTTTTAATAATTCTACTATCATGTTTATAATTTTATTTTCAGTTAATTATCATGTTGCACATAAATTATCATCATTTTTATCGATATTATCTGCATCACACTTGCACGTACATTTTCCATGTGTTTATGCACATCATCGATGTTCATTGCGCTAAAAGGAAACTATAGTTTCAAGTTAGAAACTTAAAGGTTATTTTCGAATTCATTAATTAAATGAATTTCATTAGGAAATTGAAGGTCACATTTATAATGATATATTCATAATCTTATGTAAAAAACATCATTAATTATTATAATTAATTTAAATTAATCTGCGCATATGTGCAACAAAAAGGATTTGAGAAAGAATGATTAATTGTAAGGATATACCCTGTAAAGTGTATGTGGTATAAGTGTTGGTCATAACCAAACTTGTAGATGGTAAATATATGGATGTCTTTACTTAATTATGTTATATTTATAAACTCATGTGTATTTTAAATGCGTTGATAAGTTATGGGAAAAAACTCCAGTGACCAATACTAGTACATATATTTATATATATAAAGCAAACTTTAAACGTTTTTCAAAAAAATCCGTGCTAGTTCGTTGTAAAAATAAAATTTCATTGGGGATTTAACCCATCCTTCACAATGTGGGTAGGCCCAAGACAACCTTCAACTAATTAGGTTTACTCAAAATGATTTTTTCATTTACTAAAGTTTGCTTAATATTTTTCAAAGAAAATAAATGGATTCGTTTAAAAATGATTTAAAAGTATAATTATTTTCCAAAATCATTGCATTATTTTGTAAAAGGTTGTGTTCAAATGTTTCATCAAAAATGATATTTTTTAAAAGCAATTTATCAAAGGTTTTCAAAACCCATCTTACAGGGCATATTTTGTTCTCACCCTACATTTTTGAAATGTTTTTCACAGGTATCTTAGGAGATTATTGTAGTTGTCGTCACTTATAGAGTTAGTGTGTGCAAAAGCATATTGAAAAATTTTATTATTTTTGTTCAACTCTGATAATGTATGGTGTTGTCTAATTCTCCAGATCCTAGACCGGTAAAATGTCCTCATTTCATTGAATTGTTGTGTAATTGTTTATTCAGTTTATAAAAAATCACCTCATTTTTCATGAACCGAGACCGGAAGAGTGGGCTCGGGGTGTTATAATTGGTATCAGAGGCACAGTCTAGAAAACTCTGGAAATTTAGAACCCTTCTATAAATTGACTGTCCTTTCTCAGTCAACATTCTTCGTTGTAATTTTCAGATGGAAGGAAAGATAACTCAAGCACGTCTATTAGGCCTTCTTAATGAATTATATTCTATGATCATGGAAAAATCATGCAATGAAAAAATCTGATCCCTACAAAGCCATGTGGCTTTCTTGTAAAAGAAATTATAATATATCAAGCACACTTGATATACATCGATTTCACAGTGGTTTTGGTTGTGCCTTCGAAGATATCAGACAGATCCAATGTCACTTCTATAGATGCCAAGGGGAATATTACGAAGGACGTTTTAGATGATTTTCCATGTTTGAGCAGTCAGAATCAATATCAACTTTTTATAGAGAAACTGAAGAAGATAATATTCACATAGCTTATATGTGTCAAATTTTAAGCTTTTTCTTCACATGAAGAATTTACAATGACTTTGAATCTTTTGAATACATCGCAATGAGATTTTCTTATAGAAATCAAATTCAAGATGAACTTTTCAGATACTATTTCGATGATCATTCCTTGAGGAATGTCTTCTGATGCATACATCTATACAACCCCTCTTGCACTAGTTTCATTTAAGAGAAGGAAGTGGAAGATTTTGAAGCCACTTTGAACTTTAATCTCATAGGAAGACATGGAAACTATGGAAGAAAAATGTACAAACCTTGGGGACATCATTTGAGACTCAGAATAGATGGGAATTAAGAGCGATAAGTGTAAATGAGTTTCGAGGGAATGTTCTTTTTAAGGGGGGTGGAATGTAACACTAAGGGTTTATGAGTCGGTTTTTTGTATTTTCAACGTTCCATAATGAAATAAAATACAAAAACATATGAATGCAGAAAAATACATAGTAAGCTCTTTATTTATACAAAAAAACTATAATACATCCTTCACACACAAGAACTAACAAATTAAACCCACTACAATTGATAATAAAACAATTGGAAGATCACTGAGGAACACAAAAATGCCGATCGAGTAGTTATCATCTCTCTGATATGATAGATGCACAAATTTTATGGAAAGGATAATAGCAATGAAACTAAAAATAAGAGGAACATTTAAAACCATCTATGAAAGTAGTGGCGTGAGCATCGCGATATATTTTCTTCGGAGTGTTTGAACGACCCTTAAAACATTGACAAGTATAATGTTTTATCCGACCGTTATAAAAAAAATATCCGTTAGAAATTTTAATATTTAAAAATGACACATGACAACTGTTAATAAAATAAATATACAATGTAGATTAAATATTATTATTTAACTATTAATTGAAATAAAATAAACAATGTTTAATGATATTTAATAAGTTATTCTAAGAGTAAATATTGTTTTAAAAATAGAATACACATATTCTGGAAAATTGATGAAAATATTATTATTCCATATATTTTTAAAACGCTAATATGAGGATTATATATATATAACGAAATGAATTTAATTATTTTATAACTAAATAAATAATGATTTCAAATTCAAATATATATATATATAATATGATAATGTATCATTAACATTATTCATATTTAATATGAAAAATGTTGTTCTTATATGTATATATATATATAGATTATTTTGAATGTAAAATAGATTATATATATATATAAATATATGTCACGATAAGACATCATTTTTTATTAAAACAGATTTAAAAAAGGAATGAATAAATCGTGTAGAGGGTTGGATTCTGTCGGATTTATTTTCGGAATAAAGGCATATCGGTCTAAGGAGTTTCGTCCGAGCCGTATCGTTGCACCTACGAATTGAATCTGAGGTGCTGGTCGCAGTTCATACCGAGTCGAGAAGGTCCGAGCAAGGTCGCGGTGATGAGCTTCAAGCTCGAATGAGTTTTAATTTGGAGGATCAAGCACGGACCAAAGAACCAGATCCATTTTCCAATTAGGGATTCAGATTTGATGAGGTGGGTCTATCTCGTTTTTAATATCTGGATTTGTGAGTATGTTTAATGGAAAAATCTACTGAGAATCGACTCAATGGTTCTGTGTTTTGTCATTTTTTCCTTTGGAAATCGATGCCTGCTCTGAAATTTTCTTATCCGATGTCGATATCTTCTGAAAGTTTTCATTATTTTAATTGATTAAATTATCTGAATCCTTATCTGTTGAACCGATTTTATCATATTAAATTCTCTATTATCCGAATGGATGTAGCGTTTTTATTTTTCCATTGTTGTCGTATTCTTCAATCCAGATGTTGTTTTCAATGCATTAACTTATCGATTTTTCATATTTGCTCAAATTCTTTAATCGTTTGATGTATACAAACCCTTTTGGAATCGATTCTATATCTTACTCAATCATTATTAACAATATTTTAATATATTTTTGTCAATTTTATATGTTTATGTCCTTATCAATAATATGTTTTCAAATAATCTAGTTTTCGTGTTGTACCATTTTCAACAAACTTACAAATAATCATCTGAATCCATGAATTTTTACACTTGGAATAGAATATGTAATGTATTCTCAATGATATGTTTTCTTTCTCAACAAGCAGTACATATGGTCGAATAAAATTAGAGAAAATATAATCATTACTGTAACTTACTTCACTAGTAGATAGTGAGCCATAAAATATTTAATCTATGAGTTTCTATACTGGTACCACATATACATTCCCTTCATTTTTTTCATTTAAATCTCCTCTATTATAAATGTATTAGTGTGGTGAGGGTGTCTAGGAGGAAGAGAGAGTTATTTTTCTGAGTTTTTTATTTGTTTTCTACTTCTACATGAGAGAAGAAATAGAGTCTAAAGAGTTTACCAAAATAGAAGAAGACAATTCAAAAACATGTAAGGGATCTTAATATTATTTTGTCAGCTTATTTACTTCGAAAATTATAATTGTGAAATTGATGTTTATTTCATCTATGGGTTTCTTTTCAAAATCAGCATGTTTTTTAATTTTTAAATTTTGGTAGATTATAGTAAGGGATTTCTTCTCTTACACATTCAATTTCATTTTATTTTGTAAGATATTTTGTAATGTTTTTATTGAAACTCATTCTTCTTTCCTAAAATTATAATTTTTTAAGAGACTATTTATTTAAAATTACGTACTCTGCCATTCTATTTTATTTTTTTATTTTATTTTTTGTAAGGAATTATTACTTTTTGTTTATTTTAATTTACAAATCCTTTTTGACATACATATATTTCCAAATCTAATTCGATTAAGAATTTCTAAAACTGTAAGTCAGTGTCTGTAGTTGTTCATAAATTTTTAATCAATGTAAGTGATAAATTATTTAATTTCAAACTTATATTAAACTGAAAATCCTGTTTCTATATGGGTTTTATTTCTTATTTATTTTCAAAATGATGATTTGAATTTTATGATTTAGCATAAGGTTCGAAATTCTATTTATTTTCCAGTAGCAATTTACAAGCTAGATTATATTTGCTTTCCAAAATTATACCGAGATGTATAATCTATATTTTTTATTATTCATTTTCCAGAATCTCAAAAGGGTTAAAACGTTATAACAAATTAAAAATATATCATTTTTTTATTATGGATAGACTTGTATCTATATATATATATATATATTTATGAAATTACCATGTTCATAATTCTTATATCAGGTTTATAATTTAATTTTCAGTTTATTGTCATGTTACACATAACTTATCAACATGTTTTTTCGATATTATCAGCATCAAACTTGCACATACATTGTCGATGTTTTAATGCACATCATCGACATTCATTGCGCTAAAAGAAAACTATAGTTTCATGTTAACAACTGAAAGGTTATTTTCGAATTCAGCAATTACATGAATTTATTTAGTAAATTGAATGTCACATTTATAATGTTATATTCATAATCTTATGTACAAAACATCATTAATTGTTATAATTAATTTAAATTAATCTTCACATATGTGCAAAAAAGAGGATTTGAGAAATAATGATTAATTGTAAGGATATACCTTGTAATGTGTGTGTGGCAGACATGTTGGTAGTAAGAAAACATGTAGATGGTAAAAATATGGAAGTCATTATTTAATTATGTTATATTTATTAACACCTGTGTATTTTAAATGCATTGGTATGTTATGGTAAAAATCTCCAGTGACCAATACTAGTATATATATTTATATATCTAGAGAAAACATTAAATGTTTTTCAAAATAATCGGTGCTTGTTCGTTGTAAAAATAGAAGTTCATTGGGGAGTAAACCCATCCTTCTCTATGTGGGTAGGCCCAAGATATCCTTCAATGAATTATGTTGCCTCAAAATGATGTTTTTTTAATAATGTTTGCTTATTATTTTTCATAGAAAATCAATGGATTCGTTTAAAATTTTATTAAAAGTATAATTATTTTTCAAAGGCATTACATTATTTTGTAAAAGGTTGTTTTTAAAATGTATCATCGAAATGATATTTTTTAAAAGCGATTTATCATAGGTTTTCAAAACCCCCTTATTGGGCATCTTTTCTGCTCACCCTATGTTTTTGAAATGTTTTTCACATGTTTCTTAAGATATTATCGTAGTTGTCGTCACTTATAAAGTTAGCGCGCACAGAAGCATTGTGGAAAATTTTATTATTTTTGTTCAACTATGATAATGTATGGTGTTGTCTAATTCTCTGGAACCTAGAATGGTAAATGATCCTCATTTCATTGAAGTTTTGTGTAATTGTTTATTAACATTATAAAAGAAATTACACCGCATTTTTTAAGCACCGAGTTCGGAAGTGCGGGCTCGGGGCGTTATAATGCTTCCCCTATATTTAATCATTAATGAGAATTTTATCTCACCCCTTTCATTTGTTACCTTCAATATGCTATGAATTGAAGACCATTTATTGGGTTCTCATGGATGTAGTTTATTAGTTTTTGTTATGCATTGTATTATGTTACCTTTCTCATTGTAATATGAGTTATATGTACGTATCTAGAGTTTTCAAGACTATTAAACTGGCCATTCCTTCAAAATTTCATTCCTTTTAATCAGCCAATGTAATATGTAATTCATTGGCTCCGGGCTTATGGGGTCGGGGTGTTACAGAATAATTATTAATTAGTTAATTAGTGATATAATTGTTATTTATTATTTATTTATTATATAATAATTAATTTGTTAATTCGTAATATAATTATTAATTAAAAAATGAATAATTAATAATTATAAATACTAATTATATTACTAAGTTACTAATTATTTAATATATAATTAATTATTAATTATTATTAATTAACTATTAATTATTATTAATTAAAAATTATAATGAATAATTTTAATAAATAATTCTATGACTAATTAAATAATTAACTGTTATATAACTAATAATGATATTACTAATTAACTAATTAATTATTTTAAAATTAATAATTATATAATTATAAATTATATTTTTAATTAAATAATATATAATTAATAATGGTATTACTAATTAAAAAACTAATTAAATAATTATATAACTAATAATTATTAATTAATAATTGTGTTACTAATTAACTAACATATTATTATATAATTAAAAATTTTATAATTAAATATTATATTTATAATTAACTAATTAATTATTGACTATTTCATATATTGTAAACCCATGTTTCAAGAATAATTTATGTTTGTCTTATAAATTTTATTTTAATTTATTTCAAAGCCACGTACTTGAAAAAAATTTATGCTTCAAGTATATGGTTTTGAAAGAATATAAATTATTTTTCATCAAAAAATATCATGAAATTTATTTTAATTTTTAACTATTTATTATATGTTTAATCCATGTTTTATGTTTTAGTTATATTAGTCTTATAGTGGATATTTTATAGTCTTTAAAAGACTCATATTTGAATCATTTTTAAGTGTCAAAAAGGTGGTTTTGAATATTTTTAAATTATTTTTCATCAATTTTGTTTATGTTTTTAATTATTTTTAATTATTTAATATATTTATAATCCATGATTTAAGTTTAATTTATATTGGTCATATAGTTTATATTTTATAGTTTTTCGATTTCAAATACTTGAAACATTTTAAAGATTCATGTTGGTGCCTTGGATAACATTTAAATTTTTTTCATCCACAATTGTTATGAAATTCATATTATTTTAATCGATTTATTATATGTTTAATCAATATAATATCTTTCATTTATATTGGTCTTATAGTTGATAATTTAACCGCTTTCATGGTACCGCATTTTAAACATTTTATGTTTCATGTAGGTGAGTTTGAAGGCTTATAAATTGTATTTCTTGAACATTTGTTACAATTTTTTTTATTTTAAACTGTTTATTATAGGTTTAATCCATGTTTTATTTTTAAATTATATTCGATTTATAGATTACATTTTATAGTCTTTCAAAACCTTAAACTTGAAAGAGTTTAAAATCCCAAATTGAAAATGAAGAATGTTCTGCAGAGGAAAGAAAGAACTATAATCTCATATCGGAAATGCAAAATGATTTCGATGGCAAGACCTCTTATAAAAGGGAATCCAGGGTGAGATATTCATTCAGAATCTATACTAATATAATGCTAGTAATTCTTGATAATAAATAAAAAATAAATTATTCTGAATATTATATATATATAAACAAAAAAAAATAAAAATAAAAAATTTCAAAAATAAAAATAGATATTTTTAGGGGAAATGTAGCATCGCCATTACCACCTTTAATCCTAAAAATAACGGTGGTAGTGACACTGCAGCAATTAGTACACATATTAATTTTTTTTACCGTACACCTTTAAAAAAATTTCCCCAAAAACAATAAAATAAAATAATGTTGGGATTACAGTCTTCTTTGGGATGCTTCAACCCAATATTATTTTTTATTTCCATATAAAATTGGTTTATTCATTAGGTTTATTTTAATATTAATAATAATTTATAATTTTATTTTCCTCTAGATGGGATGCTTATTTTCTATTGGGGATGCCACATGGATCCCAGTCATTTGATTGAGTAGTTACACAGCTTTCTAGTTGGTTTTATCAAATATTATCACTTTTATTTCTATAGGTTTTCATTTTCGTTGAGTTATTTTTCATATCATCCATTGCAATGGTTCTCTCACATGAAAAACATGTCAATAAAAGATAGAGAATCTCATATCATCATGCTGCAATTTCCCATTTTCCATCTCATCACTAGATCCTACGATTCTTAATTTATATAAGGCATCATGCTAATCTTAATTTTCAGAGGAGCCTTAATCTAATTTTGAAAGGATACTCGGTGTTCTTGTATTTAATACATCCTTGCTCCATTTTCTGGTTGGATCATTGAACATGGTTAAAATATTTGGTGTAGATTCATATTTTTTCCACTAAGGGTCTTTGGGGTGAGAATGTTTGAAAATCAAGACATTTTTATCTTGTAGAGCATGAAATAATGATTGTTGGATAGTGGCAATGTGTCCATTGTGTATGATTTACTCTTACATCTTTTTATTTATTCAGTTATGCTTCATTTCCATTGCTCTTATGATTTATTATCTTTTAGATTGATCGTGAATAAAATAAAAACACAGGGTGATGTTGTTTCAATGGATTGGTAAAAAATAGGATCCGAACCATGATAAATTGTAGTGCATTTACTATTTGCTATTTTTTTCATCTTCTTCTATTTTTTTATGGATTCATAGTTTTCTAGTTTCCCTATTTTCCACAATAGATTCCAATTTTGGTTTATTTGTTTTGTTGTTACTTTTTTATTTTCTGTTTTGAATATTGAATTAACCAATTTGTCTATTTGGTGGTCATTTTCAAGTCATTTGGGACTTACCTATCATTGTATACCATAATAAAGTGGTATCAAATCCACCTGAATAATCAACAATTTATACAAAATTTAAAATAGAATAAAATGATAGATAAAAATTATTTTAATATGTGGAGATTAATGATGAGAGCCTTATTAGTCCAACAAGGGCGGAAAGATTCCTTTTTTAGATATAATAAACCCCACATAAGTCAATCTGCTGAAGGTAAGATAGTGATGACCCCTTTTGACCTTTTGATGAAAAACATTCCTCTTTGACCTTTTATTTAGGTTATAAAGTCTGTAGGGATATTTCTTATGAGATTTCCACAATATGTATTTGGTCTAAGATTGAAAAAAAAATGACAACATCCTTAATTGTCAATATACATAAAAAACAGTATATACGCCCTTAAAATGAATCATGAAACTGCTATCCAGACATTCCATGATGAGTTTAATAAAATATTAATAGACCTATCCAATAAAATGGTAATTATGAAGGTGAGGACGTAGTTAGAATACTTTTATTTTCATTAGATAGTACATATGAAATCTTATTGATTCTATTTTGTATGGAAGAGATTTGTTGACCTTAGAGGAAGTCATGTCTGTTTTGTTTTATCGTGAGTTACGTAGTAAGGATAAGATAAAACGTGAAGTTAAGGGTATGAATTTGAGGGGTCATTAAGAGTTTAAGGGAACTAGAAAGGTAAAATAAATAGGGGTAGCATGATTCATAGCCAATCAATGGAATATCTGTCTAATCCCCAGCCAAAGGAGGTTACTAGATACCATTAAGGGAATCCTCGACATATTACACCAAAACTCCCATATTTGAAATGTAGTGACCCAAATATTGATCTACATTGACATTTCATTACTTTTGCGCAATACATAATACATAACAAAAACAAACACGGAAGGACCGTAATAGTTTAGTGTCTTTGTAAACATGGAATATAATCTCCTAATCGTGGTGAAATATCATCAACATCTCTGATATAGATCTTCCCCTTTTTTTCTTACCTAAAACCTTTCTTTATATCCTGGGGAAAATAGAATATATAAAGGGTGAGCTCAAGTTCTTAGTAAGGGTAATCATGGAAAAAATAAATCAAACCATTTACATTTGAACATAAAAACATGAACATAATTTAAACATGGAAATCTTGAGAAATGACATAAAACATGGAAGTACGTAAGGTATAGATCATAATGGAACATCAATCATGATAAAATAGCTTGGAAATAAAACTTTTAATTGTGGAAAAACATTAAGCACACGATATGATTTCCATAGTAGCAAAGGCATTGCTACCAAGACCATCTTAGTGGACAAAGTCCCTTTCTAAATCGAGTTCACTCCACGTTCCATTCCTCTAACATTGAACCAGATTAACTTATCATTCCATCCATGTCTATCTCATGAGATATAGATCATTACCCAATGCATTGGAGAGAGATATAGGTCCCACCCATCTCATAATGAAATCATTCTTACTTGTGCCACAACATAAACATAAACCATTCATCATAACCCAAAGAATAAAAAAATGGGGTTCATAAACATCATCCCATCATATTATAATCCATATAAAACAAATGGATATTTCATTATAAGAAAAGTGAAACCATTAATAACCTATATGAAATATACTTGAAAAATACATGTATGAAATAATGTCATCTTATATGGAAAATAGTTATGATAAAACACTTGAAATGACTTCTTGAGGAAAATATACTTTCTTCTTCCAAATAATTTTCTCTTCTTAAAATTCCATGAAATTTTAATAGAAAAGTATTATGTTGAAAATATTTATAAAATATTTTAGAGTAATCTTCATGAAAATGAGGCCTTATGAAACAGTAAACGTCTGTTCACGCCGTATAAGTTAAAAATAACATTCTTCTCATACTTTTTTCAGAAAAGTAAAAAAGTTCCTCATGTGGTAAAAAAAAGTAAGATTCTTTTAATAACATGTGGTAAATTACAAAAATGGTTAATAAGTACTTTAAAAACACATTAAATCATTTTTAGGAAACATGGGCATGGATGATAACAATAACCCCAGTAAATACTTACGAATAACAATCTCGGATAAGAACAAGATTGGAATAGTTATCCTTTACCTTAGGGCTGATATACTTCATACATTATCAAACCTCTTGTATAAATATTTAAATAATGTAATTTAATTAGTAATGAATCATATTCATTGTTATGATATCATATATGGTCCACTTATTACTTTATATTTCCCGTTCTTTTGTAAATTCCATCTTAAAGTAGTGTTTTGGGTAAAATCGTTTTATTTATCGAACGTCTTTGGAATTGCTGATATTAATATGATTACTTAGATCATTATTACTTAATTCCAAAATATAAAACATTATTTATATATAATATTTATTCATAATATATATATATATATATTACATCGATAAATGGAAAGAAATACACCGTTCATGGAGACAGTAGGTTGTACGTACTCATGAACGCTATTTTTCGTTTCCTTATTGGATTGAATGGAATTATGTAGGTGAAATAAATATTCATATACATAAATAATGTATCATTATTATTTCATATATTTCATAATTTCTTATTAAATATATACATTAAAATCATTCTTGAATTTCTAACATGGAAAATGAATCTCATCGCGTCGTGGAGACGGTAATCCGTACGTACGCACGAGCGATGATATCATTTCCATATTTATTAAATGGAATTGGAGTGGATCATATAATATATTATAAGAATTATGATTTTATAATAATATTATATTGTTATTCCTTGCACCTTTATACCAATCCAAGTAAGGTGGTGGTGGAAAA
The DNA here is from genome assembly GCA_963277665.1 of Viscum album. Classification (NCBI taxonomy): domain Eukaryota; kingdom Viridiplantae; phylum Streptophyta; class Magnoliopsida; order Santalales; family Viscaceae; genus Viscum; species Viscum album. The sequence goes on from OY728162.1 coordinate 49,009,142, forward strand.
ACTAATTACACCACGGCGTGGAGACATTATTCCGTACGTACCCACGTGTGGTGATTTCATTTTCCGTAGGATGGATAGAAGGTGAAATAGGTTTGTTTCATATTTATAATAACATACCAGTATATAAGTAACACTAATGTTATTAATTTATAATGAAACAACTAAAGATGTGGAAATAGAATAAGAAAGAAACATGAAAGAGTCGGTAAAAGAGATTACCTCTTCTTCGATGCACCTCCTTTAAACTTTTTCTTAGGGAACTATAGTTGGGATTTTGAGAAGACCAGATCATATATGATATAACTAGAGAGGTTGATAAGATGAATTGGTAGGGGTTGTCGGAGCTTTAATTCTCAAAAGGGTGTGAAGCGAAGAGGGAAGGGGTTCCATTTTTATAAGGGAAGAGTGGGGCACCTTTAGAAAAACATAAAATGTTATTTTATAATAAATTCATATTCGGTTTATAGTAGCTCCAAATTGATTTATTTCAAATATAATGTGGATATGGGTCTAAATACTCTCAACCAATATGTTTTAGACAAGTTTAGGTTACTACTTTATCCTTATCATTTAGATTTAACTCTAAGTTAAATAATTTAACTTTTACCGTGTCTTTTTGTTTTCTTACACTATATGGTTAATAAACTTACTATAAAAATCTAAACTAACCCCAAGTGGTTCATCATTAATATATATATCTGTATCTATGTTATTTTTTGAACCTTATACTTTTAGGAATAAAATAACAAATAATAATATAATATTTGTTTTAAAAACTATTTTATGTCAATTTTGACCCTATTTGGTACATGATTTTTGTGAAAATCATAACAACATGATTAGTTAAAAAAAATTAATTAAATAAATACTAACATGTTATATTAACCTATAAAATTATTTTAATTGAGAAATAGTCTAAAATTACATTTATTTTTGGATTTATAACATCAATTATGTTAATATTTCATTAATAAGGTAATTACTACATCATCATTGTGTCAGAACTATTTTAATTATTTAATGTCTAAAAATAATAAATAAAATACTATTATATAGGAAATCGTTTTATCTTTCTAAGGGATATTTATAGTCGAATTTATCTTATGTATAACCCTATATTAAAAATGTTTTATTTATTAAACAGCGATTTTAAGTATTTTAATTATTCTTCAAATAAAATAATAAGAAATGTCTTAATCTAATCCAAGTGGACCTAAAGGGTAATACTTTATCTATATGGTTGTTTTTGATCGAACTACACTTATCCAATAGAATTAGGACATGTGTTTGGATAATAATAATATCATTTTTAACCTTAATTACTCTATTTACTTTTAACTATGGTAAATAAAAGTAAAAAACTTATTATACACCAAAAAAAATTTATCTTATTGAACCACATTTTAAACTATGACATTAACTATGTCTCTTGGATTTTTGAAATTCCACTCACAAAAGTGGTAAAATTATGTTTTATGTAAATTTTCAAATTCTACTAGGATGTGGGTAAAAGACGGTGAAAAGTTGAACAAAATTATTATATATCTAAAATTATTATAAAATGACTCCAATGAATTACATTAAAATTATATAGGTATTATGTGTTATTTTTGACCTAAAATAAATTTAAATAAAATAAATAATTGTTTAAATAAGAAGTCGGTTTTTTAAATAGTATCCTAGTGTTTTGAGTATTAATCAAAAATTGAATGTTTTCAAAAAAATAAAAAAAATTCACCCTAGGTTAATTTCGATATTCCAAATCCAAAAATGAAATCCATTTTGAAAGATACACATTATAAAATTTCAAAAAGTGGGTATTACTATTCATAACGGCTAGTTTATATAATATATCATTGTTTAGTGAAATCGTTATTGCGTACTACACAAGTTAACGAGGAAAGTTGTGATTTCTTGTAATGCAAGACAAGTCAGGGCTGCGTATAGTGCATGCTCCCTTTTGTGCTGCGTATAACATAATCAAAACTTATTTCATTTATACATTAAACAAAATCTATAAATAATGTTGTGTAGAATAATTTCTACAAAATGAACTTGAATTTGTGTGTAACACGATCCAAGAATTGTGTTGCGTATACTGCAAGCTAATACGGTGTTACGTATAGTACAAGCTAATCTTTTTATAGTGTATAATATAAGACATCAAAAAAATTAATAACAATATATCACATAAAATATCAGGGTGTTACATTCTACCGCCCTTAAAATGAATTTCCCCCTCAACATTCGTCAGGGTTATAAATGGTTTACTACGTGAAAGTATCTTTCATAGAAACCCACATTGTAAAAAGGAATACCAAAACTAAACTTTAAAAACTAAATTATGAAACATAATGGTTACCCAAATTAACTAATCACTAGGTTTCCACATAGGATAACATAGGTGAAAATATGGATATAGAAGAAAAATCTAACCATCATATTCTGATGAAGAGTGGTAGAGGACATGGCGATGAAAAAGCCAACAATCACAAAGCCATAAATTTGTGATGATCTAAGTTACCATCTAATTCATCAGATATAAGGGAAATAATACAACATTTTTGGTTTTCAAGATCATTTATCTAAGGTTGAATAATTTTTGAATTAAAAGAAATATTTACTTGATTTTGGTATAATCTTACCGTTGATTGTGCCTTCAACAATTTCCACTTCATCTCTTAAAGAAATAAAGTTGAATTTAACTTTTGCGAAGTGTTAACAGATCATGAGATAGAATGATAGGTCATTCCATTCGTCTCAAACATAGGATTAGCAAATGTTATATACATAAGTCCATTATATGGTGAGAATAATTGTATATGTTTCCAAAAATGGAATTATACTTCATCTATAAGACCTCTAAATAAAACTAGTTTCTACTAACCAGGGACTTCCTGTAGGCCAGTGGTTGGTGATAAAGGCATGTGGTACTTCGGTTCTGGGTTTGATTCCCACAGCCTTGTCTGACATGATGGGTTGTCGCCCGTCCTGCAGGTTATTCTTTTTCTGAAAATAAATCATTATAAAATTCCATAAATAGTATCGAAAAAATCTCTAGCCTTAAACAATTCTATCTGATTTCCAACTTAATACATTCCATCCTTTAATCTTATCAAAAATACTTCTGTCTAATATTATAGTATAAAAAAATGATTACTAGAAATTTCATCAACCTAGCATGTGAATACCATCATTTATCCCCCATATAAGATATATATTGTTTGTCACATTCCAAACATGTGAATACCTTACTCATTTATTCTCTTGAAAAATGAATACTCATTTAACCTTAGTGAAACAATGAATGTTGTCAAAAGTTTACTCTTTCCACATACCAAAATCCCAAAATTTCTATATACTCAAACCATGATAGGACATTTTCCTTATATCAGCCACGAGATCATAAATACTATAAAATATATCATTATCTCCATATCCCTTCATTATGCGCATATCATCTACATTCCAAAAATATATGAATTAACCATTCAAGGTTTACAGTACCATTCAATATATACTTTCAAATAGTTTAGGAAAAACAATAGTCTAAAAATCCTTAGATGTGTCTTTATTCCATAGTACCATTACCTATACAACATAACTCTTGATAAACATAAATCAATCCACTACCTTTTTAAACCATTGACCAAGATTCAACACTTCTTTCATATCATATATCATTTTTAGTCTCCTCATCATCATCCATATAAATACTACGCATATGACCATGCTGATTATATTCATGATATTTTCCCTTAGGGAATTAGTTTGAAAAATGCCCATACATTCCACATTTAAAACATCTAATCATTGTTGATGTCGTAGAAATACCATTATACTTATCCATGGTGTTAACTGAACATTTTCCTTTGCACTTACTATATTTTTGTCCTTATTTTCTGCACCAAAATCATCTTCCAGTTCCTTTTGGTCATTCTCCTTGATGATTCTTCCTACATGATTTACATAATAGAAATTGAACTTTCTTTCCTCTATGAACATCATGAAACTCAATCTTTCTCTTATTAGCTGAGTCGGGAAACTTACCAAAGTTGAGATTATTGACCATATTATGATATTGCTGATTAGGCATGTAATGATATTTGGAATTCCAAATAATTTTTTCTTTGGTTTCATATGAATAATATCTTTCCATTGTCCATCATATCCTCCATTATCGTGAATCATCCTATTTCCAGTCATTTTCTAAAACCTAAGAAGAATAGCGTGAGAGGAAAAAATCATAATTAAGTGGGAGTACCATCAATATATATCATCATAGGTTAAATTCTAAGATCATTACTATAATTCTAGGACAATAACTTATATGTATACTTATCCTTAGGGACATCCCTATACATACCTTAGAATCATCTCTAGGGATTTCACTAAATTTTTTGCATCCTAGTTTCCAAAGGTTAACTAAACATTTTCTCTGAGACAAATTGTAGAGACCCAAACCTTGACGTACATGGACATTATATTACTTATGTTTAATACTTAATACATAACAAAAAACAAACACCGAAGGACCGTAATATGTTAGTGTCTTTTTAAACATGCAATATAATATTCTAATCGTGGTGATAGATCTTTAATATCTCCCATAAAGATCTTCCCCTTTTGTTTTCTTACCTAAAAAATTTCTTTATATTTTGGGGAAATGAAAACATATAATGGGTGAGCTCAAATTCTATGTAATGGTAATCATAGAGAAAATAAAACAAACCATATACATTTGAACATAAAAACATGAACATAATGTTTAAACAATGAAATCTTGAGCAATGACATAAAATATTGCAGTACATAAGGCATAGATCATAATGAAACATAAATCATGATAAAATATATTGGAAATAAAACTTGTAATTGTGGGAAACTTTAAGCACATGAAATGATTTCCATATTAGCCAAGGAATTGCTGCCAAGACCATCATTGTGGAAAAAGTCCGTTTCTGAATCGAGTTAACTCTTTGTTCCAATCCTGTAACACTGAACCATATTAACATAAAATTCCAGCCATGTCTATCTCATGAGAAATATATTTTTACCCAATTAATTTGAGGGAGATATAGGTCCCACCCATCTCAAAATGAAATAATTCTTACTTGTTCCACAACGTAAACATAAACCATTCATCACAACCCAAACAATAAAAAAATTGTGTTTCCTAAACATAATCCCATCATAACATTATCCATATAAAACAAATGGATATTTCATCATAATAAAATTGAAACCATGTAAATCATAGAGAAATTTTACTTGAAACATACACGTATAAAATAATGTCATCTTAGATGGAAATTGGTTTTGATAAAACACTTGAAATGAATTTTGGAAGAAAATATCCATTCTTCTTCAAAATCATTTCCTTTTCAAAATATTCCATGCAATTTTAAAATAAAACTATTATAATGAAAATATTCATAAAATATTGTAGAGTATGCTTCATGAAAATGAGGCGTTATGAAACTGTAAAAATCTTTTCACTCTGTATAAGTTAAAAATATCATTCTTCTCCTACTTTTGTCAGAAAAGCCAAAAAGTTCCTCGGGTGGTAAACAAATGTAAGATTTATTTCATAACATGTGGTAAATTTCAAAAATGTGTAAAAAGGACATTAAAAACACATGAAAACATTTTTAGGAAACATGGTCATGGATGATAACAATAACCCTAGTAAATACATACAAATAACAATCTCAAATAAAAATGAGATTGGAATAGTTATCCCTTACCTTAGGTCTGATATGATTTGTACGTATCCAAACCTCATGTATAATGATTTAAATAATGTCATTTACTTATTAAAGAATAATATTCATTGTTATGATATCATATATGGTTCACTTATTACTTTATATTACGCTCTCTTTTGTAAATTCTATGTTAAAGGAGCATTTTGGGAAAATCGTTTTATTTATCGTACGAGTTTGGAGTTGTTGTTATTAATATTATTAAATAGATAATTATTAATTAATTCTATAATATAAAACATGATTTATATATAATATATATTCAGAATATATATATATATATAATAAATCGATAAATGGAAAGAAATACATCGTTCATGGAGACGGTAGGTCGTACGTACACATTAATGCTGTTTTTAGTTTCCTTATTCGATTGAATGGAATTAAGTAGATGAAATACATATATATATATAAATACATACAGTAGAATTATTATGTCATATATTTCATTATTACTTATTATATATACTTTATAATCATTCTTGAATTTTTAACATGGAAAATGAATCTCATCGCGTCTGGGAGACGGTAATCCGTACGTACGCATGAGCGATGATATCATTACCATATTTATTGAATGGAATTCGAGTGGATGATATGATATCTTATAATCAGTGTGATTATATAATAATCCTATAAAGTTATTCCTTACACCATTATACCTATCCATGTAAGATGGTGGTGGAAAAACTGATAACACCACGTCGTGGAGATGGTATTCCGTACGTACGCACGCACGGTGATTTTGTTTTCCGCAGTATGGATAGAAGTTTAAATAGGTTTGTTTAATATTTATAATAACATATCAGTATATAAGTAATATATATTTTATTACTTTATAATGAAGAAAACTAAATAAGAGGATGTAGAAGAAGAATGAAACATGAAAGAGTCGGTAAAAGAGATTACCTCTTCTTCGATTCACCTCCTTTAACCTTTATCTAAGGGAACTAGAGTTGGTCTCTTGATAATACCTGAACCTATATGATATAACTAGAGAGGTTGAGAAGAGTAAATTTCAGGGTTTTTTCGAGCTTCAATTCTCAAAAGGGTGTGAATAGAAGAGAGAAGGGGTGCCCTATTTATAAGGGAGGATAGGGGAACCTTTGGAAAAACATAAAGTATAATATTATAATAAAGTCATATTTAGTTAATAATAGTTAAAAATTGATTTATTTTGAAGATAATGTGGGTATGTGTAGAAATACTCTCAACCAATAGGTTTTATACAAATTTAGGTTACTATTTTATCCTTATCATTTAGATTTAACTCTATGTTAAATACTTTAACTTTTACCGTGTCTTTTTGTTTTCTTACACTATATGGTTAATAAACATACTATAACATGATAAAGAACCCCTAGTGGTTCATTATTAATATATATATATCCTTATCTAAGTTATTTTTCTGTACCTAGGATTTTTAAGAATAAAATAACAATTAGTAATATAATATTTGTTTTAAAAACTATTTCATGTCAATTTTGACACTATTTGGTACATGATTTTTGTGAAAATTACAACAACATGATTATTTCAAAAAAATTAAATTATATAAATAATAACATGTTATATTAATTTATAAAATTATTTTAATTCATAAAATGTCTAAAATTACATTTATTTGGGTATTTATAACATCACTTATGTTAATATTTCAGTAATAATTTAATTACTGCATTATCATTGTGTCATAAATAAATTAAATTATATAAGGTCTAAAAATTATAAATAAAATACCATTAGGTAAGAAATCGTTTTATCTTTCTATGGAATATTTATAGTCTAATTTATCGTATTTATATCCCTATATTAAAAATGTTTTAGTTATTAAACTTTGATTTTAACTATTGTAATTCTTCTTTAAATAAAATAATATTAAATGTCATTATCTAATACAAGTGGACCTAAAGGGAAATATGTTATTCCTATGGTTGTTTTTGGTCTAAATAAACTAATAAAAAAGAATTAGGACATGTTTTAGGTAATAATAATATCATTTTTACCCTTAATTACCCTATTTACTTTTAACCGTGGTAAATAAATGGAAAAAGTTACTATTCACCAAAAATTATTTTTATCTTATTGAACTACATTTTACACCTTGATATTAACCATGTCTCTCTGATTTTTCAAATTCCACTCACAGAAGCGGTAAAATTATGTTTAATGTAAATTTTCAAATTCTCCTAAGAGGTTGGTAAAAGACGGTGAAAAGTTCAATAAAATTTTTATATATCTAGAATTATTTTAAAATGACTCCAATGGATTACATTGAACCTATATAGGTATTATGTATCAATTTTGACCTAAAATAAATTTATATAAAATATATAATTATTTAAATAAAAATATTGGTTTTTAAATAGTAACCCAGTGTTCTCACTATTCATCAAAAATTGAATGTTTTCAGAAAAAACAAAAAAATAACCCAAGTCTAATTTCGATATTCTAAATCCAAAAATGAAGTACATTTTGAAAGATAAACAGTATAAAATTTCAAAAATTGGGTATTTCTATTCATAACTTCTAGTCTATATAATATATCATGGTTTAGTGAGACCCGTTATTGCCTACTACACACACTATCGTGGAAGGTCACAATTTCGAGTAAATCAGGACAAGTCAGGGCTACATATAGTGCTAGATCCCTTTGGTTCTGCATATAACATAATAAAATCTTATTTCATTTATACATTAAACAAAATCTATAATTAATGTTGGGTAAAATAATTTCCACAAAACGAACTTGAATTTGTGTGTAACACGATCCAAGAATAGTGTTGTGTATACTGCAAGCTAATACGGTGTTGCGTATAGTACAAGGTAATTATAGTGTAGTGTATAATAGAAGACATCAAAGAAATTAAAAATAATATATCTCATAAATTATCAGGGTGTTACATGAAATTTGGTAAACCTTATAAAGAATCTAGTGATCATTCACTATTTTCCTACCAAGGCTATGAATGTGGTGACTGGTTCTGTGTGTCCCAAGATACTCTTTATGATTAGTGGGTCTTATACTCAGGATATTCATTCAATATGTTCTCAGATATGAGTTTTGTTTCTTTTTTGACAGATGGAGATGAAAGTGTGGTCATTTTTGGAAACAATAAAAGATGTTACATCATGGTTATAGGGTATGTCATGCTTGAGCTCTCGAACCATTCTATATTCATCATATTGGACGTGGGATCTGTTCTAAATTCACCTAAGAATATGATCTAATTAGATGTTTGGGATTAGATAGGTTTCAACTTTAAATCTATTTTTGGTTATATTAGAATCCCTAAGAGAGATTGTATGGTACCTAAAAGATCCTTGTTGAATGGGTCATATTTTTTTGATGGAAGTACACATGTTATGCATTTTGGAAACACCTATTTCACTAACAATAAAAATACAATGCATTGGAATAGGTGGCCAGGACATCTAAGTGCTAATGAGATTGGGTAATTGAGTGTAAAGGCGTTAATCACTCTTGTTACACCATATAACATACCTTTTTTTGAGGACTGTGTCATGGGTATGTTTAAAAGATTTTGTTCTCATAAATATAGCTTTAAATATTATCTCCCAATTAAGAATGTTCAAAATGACATATGGAGACCTACTAAGACTACCTACCATGGTGTAATATCATACGTTGTAATTTTTAGACAATATTTCATGGAATGTATGAGTTTATATATTAAGAAATAACTTTAATGTCTTTTAGGTGTTTAAAACATGGAAATCCTATATATAAAATCATTCATATTTGACTATAATGTCATTGGGGACTAATAATGTTCTTGGATACCTCTCTACTGAATTTATGAAGTTTTGTGAAAAAATGGGATAATTATAAGGCACTAAACTATGAGGCATTATCCTCAGGAGAATCGTTTAGATAGATGTATGAACCTTACTATTCTTGAGTGGGTTCGTAGCATGATTTCATGCAAGGGAATTACCAAATCCTATTGGGAAGAAGTTTTAATCAATAAGTCTTTCTCGTCAACCAAATACTATAAGAATCCTATTGAATTGTGGAACATTCACCACCATCCTATAAACACCATAAGATGTTTGGATGTGCATCCTATACTGATGTTAAGGTTGATAAAAATGAGCCCAGAGCTATCAAGGGTATCTTTATAGGTAATCTTGATGTGGTGGAAGGGGGATATGCTTCGGTTAGATAAACCTATCATAAAAAAGATTATTCTTAATCGGGATTTGGAATTTCAAGAGTGTTCCGGCAAGAGTCTAGATTTTCCAATGATTGTAGTGATGATCCTTCTCAGATATGGGATATTGTTGTTGACCCTCCCAGTTTTACTGAGTCTTCTATTTAGAATACTACATCTCAGGTTTCTCTTTCATTGACAGAGCCGGAATCTGGTTCTGATTCTAATGATACTCGTGATAATTGTGTTCCTAATGACATTGGAGTTTATAGTCTCACTAAATATAGTCAAATTAGAGTCATTAAACCGCCTCCTTGGTACTTTCATGCTGATATGGATTTATTTTCCTTACACATGGTAGATGATCTAAGTGGAGATGTTCCCCAAAGCTATAATCATGTTGTCAATTATAGAAACTCTAACCATTGGATTTTAACTATGAAAGATGAGATGACATCCCTATGAAAATAACCCCCTGGCCGATATTCAATTATAAAACTACTGAAAATGAGATTGGATGTAAATGGATACATAAAACAAATAACGACAATATTTCAAGAAATAAAATTAATTTTAAATCGATATTTGTATCCAATGACTTCCCTCAAAGAGAAGTAATGTATTACTCTGATTTTTTTCATGTAGTTATACCATAAATCATTATATTTATTCTTTCTATTGATCCCTATTTACACTTTCATTCATAAAGGCTATATGCCAAAAGTATTTTCTATCATATTGATTTAATAGAAAAATTATACAAGATATCTTCTGCTGGTTTTGAGCATGAATTTAAAATAATCAGGTTTGTTTTTGAATTAATTGTTATATGGATTAAAACAAGATTCAAGAAAATGGTATAAGAAGTTTGATTCATTTATGTTTGAAAATTGTTTCAACATGATTCATTTCGATGTATGTGTACAATTTAAATAAATTAAAAATTCCAGGATTTATTTACTACTTTATGTTGATGACATGTTTCCTATATGTAGGGATATGAAATTATTCATTGATCTTATAATTCAATCGATATTACATTTTCAAATGAAATGTCGTGGATGTGCTATGAAAATTTTGGTCACGAAAATTATTATGGATATGAAGTGTAATATTCTTTATCAATCTCAATGTTCTTATATCCATTAAGTGATTATGAGTTATTTGTTTGATTCTTTGAATCCTGTTAGTGTTCCAAAATGTCATCATTTTAAACTATCAAAATCTCTGTAAACATCCACATCTATTGATATTGAATACATTAGTAGAATACTATATGTTAATGCACTGGGATGTATTATGTATGCTAGGATTTTTACTAGACTAGATGTTTCCTTTTCTATTTGTAAAATAATAAGGGTTATAGAAATTCTAGGAAATCCACAATGGTATGAAATTAATTTGTTTTTATGGTACATTTATTCTACTTTAACTCTTTCGATTTTCTATGGTAAGAATGTTAATTAGTATTAATTAGTGACTGATTATGTGGATTTTGATTATGCTTGAAATATTGATAGAAGGAAATCACTAGATGGTTATATCATTACTGCTTGTGGAGGTCCTATTTCATGGAAGTGAATGGTGGCCTCTAAACTACTGAAGCTGAAGACAAAACACTAATAGATGATTTTAAAGAAGCCATATGAATCGGGGGTTTGATTTATAAGATTAGTTTAAGTAATTATTTTTTGTTCTGTTTCACTGCTTCTCCCAAGTGAAAAACCACTTCAAAAATAGATGAAGAATCTCAGATCTTTGTTTTTCTATTTGCATTCACTATCCCACCGCCAGCTCCATGAATTCAAAATTTCTATGACGTATCATGATACTCATTATTTTTTTTGGAGGAGCCAAAATCAGATCTTGACATGCTACTAAGAGATAATGGATTTACACCAGTCTTACATCGTTCTCAGACAGGAGCATCGACCCGAGTAATGATCTCTAGTAGAGATTTTGATTCATTTTTCACCAAGTTCCAATGGCAGGGTAATTTTTGGAGATCCAGACCATTTTTCATCTTGTAAAACATGATCAAAGGATTTCCAGACAGTGGTAACATGTTCATTGTGTATGATTTATTCTTGCATCCAATAATTACATTGTTTATACTTAATGTATACCAATGTTTGGTTTTTATATATGTTATATTGATCATTAATGAATGAAAAACATAGAATGTTGTTCTTACCATGTAGTAGGGACAAATAGGTATTAATAAACATTAAATATTAGTGTATTTACTTTTTCTATTTTAATTTATTATTCTTCCATTGTTTTTCTTCATAGTTTTCCATTTTCATTATTCACCACAAAATTTTCTTATTTTGTATCTTATTTAGTTTTTTTAATTTTTAATATTCTTGTTTTTAATATTGTATTGAACCAATTAGTTATTTTGTCGTCATTAGCTATTTATATTGGGATTACCTTTCATTTGATCCCCTAACATGTGGTTCCCTTAGGCTCATATATCGATTCATCGGTCTTCAGTCCATTCAGAATCATGATTATTAAGGAATCATGGAATCCTCCCTCCATATTCTTTTTCACAATTCAAATTAGATTTCTTCAAAAACACCAATGTCAAAATGGCTAGCTAAAAAAATATATACGTGGTTGTTAAAAAATATTCAGCTATGTGGCATACTGGAAATATTCTATGTGGGATGTTGTGGATTGGAATATATGAATCTCTTTTCAAAATGGCTATGTGAATCTATTGAGAAAATTTCCTTCGTGGTTGGCCATCAATAATTCAGCTTCATTGTAATTTTTGAAATTCTAGACCAATCAATAATTCACCCATATACATCATACCACCAATTTTTAAAAAATTCAACAAAAAATTAAATTATAATTTTTAAATTAAAAATACTTACTAGAAATTCAATATATTAAATTCATACATATTACTAAATTTAAAAAATAAAGATTTAAATTTAATAAATTATGTCTAAAAAAATTTATTGATTATTTAATGATCAAAATAAGTAAATTTTAAAAAAAATTTAAAAAGGTGTAGTTATAATTTAATTTTGTAATTTATTAAATTATTTAATGTTATTATATTAATTTTCAAACATCAATTATTTAATTAAATGAATAAAATATAAATATAAATAGAATTAATGAGAATACCAAATGAAAAAAAGACAGAAAAAGTAATATTTTTAATGATTCATCATAATTAAATAATAAAATATATTTTTTATCAAATTATATAATTAAAAATTAAATAAATAAATTAATAATAAAATCATTAATTTAACAATTTACCTAAAAATTTCCCTTCACAAATTAACCAAAAATTACCCGATCAACAAAAATGTAACCAGATTGTAGAAATTAACTAATAAAAACATATTTAAGATATAATTAATTGTTTATTAATTTATAAAATTCATCATCAAAGGTACATTAATCAATTAAAATTTTATTTTTTAAAACAGAATTAAATTAAATAAATTATGTTGCATATTAGTATACAATCAAGGTAACATTAAATTCCCCTACACTGGATTTTTTATTTTCCTATAGAAAACAATGATAAAAAATTAGGGGAATTAGATTAATTTTATTTTTGATATACTGCATGTCCCCTAAATTTTTTTGGATAAAATTATTTTCCCGAACAATTTTTTATCAAGAAATGAATAAAATTACTCTCATGAAGTTAATTATTTTCTAGTGGAAAACTAATTCCAGTTTTACTAAGATGAAAGAAAAAAAAGTTGAAAAAAAGTAAACCTAATTCAAATTTCATTAAACTAATATTGCATATTTGTCTTTATATCGAAGATAAATAACAAACATAATTAAGAACCAAATAAATTAAACACTCTGTTTATATGAGAAAACGCAATAATATAAAATGTTGTATAAGTAACTCATTCATTAGAATAGAGAATAAAATAATGGGTTGATCTTGGATTAATAAATTTATTTCATACTTCATTTGAAAAAAGATATTATGAATTTCAATCCATATTCAAAAATTCATTAGAAATTTTACTTTCATAACATTCAATATATTATTTCCAGAATCAAACGATATTCAATAGGGAAATAATAAATGTTTTACCCAACAAAATCCAATGGGAATTATATAATTATTCTCCTAAATTTGGATACAAAATATTACAATTTTATATAATTAACAACTATATAAAATAATTCATTGAAACTTGAAACAAAATTCATCCTTGAAAAATATTAGATATTTGTTTTATGGAATCACATTGTGGTATAACATAACACATTAAAATAAAATTTCCATCACACTAAAACTCAACAATTTTCTCATTAGTTAATCTAATTTTAATAAAAATGTATATTAAATTGTATTGATCAATATAGATTTTGAAACACTATAAATAATAATAATATAAAAATGATAATTTGAAATTTCAATGTATATTTTCAACAAATAACAAATAAATAACATCTCATAGCATGTAAAAATGTATTATACTAGTTACCACTTCAATAATTTAACCTAAGAACTATGTATTTATATATGTAAATTCTCAAAGATTTTTTCAAAAAAAAAATTCAACCAAAAATGATATTTTAATCACTAACAGACAATAACAAACATCCAAACTAATAGAAATAACCAGATTTTTTTGTAATTTTCAGTATTTACAAACTCTTAAAAAATCAACAATTCGTTTAACTAATTATGTTAGAAGTGGATGTAGAAAAAATATCTTAAATGTATTAAAATGAGTATAAATATACTGAGTAACTTCCCTTAAATGGGAGCTCTATTTTCCATAAATCCACTCAAATTACCCATTTATTATCTCTAATAAAGTTTATATGATTAATATAATTGATAAAAAAATTTAAAGGAGTTTGAAATTAAATTCCATAAAAATTAATATCACGTTTTAAAAAACTATAGTTCAAAATTTGAGGTTGTTTATCCAATATCCATTATCATGGAGATTATTGCATCTTGGATATTTTAAATCATCTTTTTCAAACAATGGAGAGAGGCCACAGTAGATTCTGTTGGGTTAATAATGAATTTAGAATCCCATTTATGACATTTATTCCATCGAATTTACGATAATAAAAAATAATCATTTTCAAAAGGATTATTGAAATTTTAAAACATTGAGAAGAAAGTAATTGAAAATAGAGAAAAGGGGAAATATTAGGTCAAACCCCCAAGGGGTATATAATTTATAACTTTTGGTAGATGGAAAGATTATTATTCAACACTAATACATTAGAAAATGATTCTTAAGTAGAAATAACACCACATCAAAAATTTCACCCAATTTCACAACTTCACTCTTATGTTAAGGTCCCCTTTGAAAAAATATGGTCCAATCAGCCCCTTATTTTACAATATAAATTTGTAAATGGTGATTGAAAGATAATATAAAAGTCTCTATGTTATTTATGAATATATGGAGAGGTGTCCCCATATCCATTCACATATTTGAGGGAAAAATTCAGTAAAAAATGATAGTTTCATTATCCACAATTTCTATAGACTGTTTATCCATTTCTAACTCCAAACACATTTCTAAAGAGGATATCATCACTTCTAAATCCATATTATACATTAATTCTACATAATTAAAAAAATCTAATAAACACTCTTATAGCCCTTCCATGGATTATGAAGTTGATTTTAATTCGTCAACGATATAAAAAAGGGTACCAAGTAAAAATATAATTTTCAAAATGTTCAAAACATGAATGGTCAAATTTATTGAAATATCCCTAAAGTGAATATGTTGAAATCCATTTCACTAATTCCATATCCTTATGAAACTTGATAATTCTAGGAAGAGAATTTTAATTATTTCTAGCCTTATCCTTTTGTATATCTCATTCAAAATTTGAGAAGTTAAGCTTTTCTACATTGAGCTTTGGGAAAATGTGTTTTTTTTGGGAAATCCTCGACCTAGATATTCCAATACTTGTGGATTTAATTATCTTTTATGTTCATAAAACAATGATTTGAATTCACTATAAGTTAATGTATTTAATATAATATATTTTTTGAGAAACAATATAACACAATATTCACTAAGGATGATATAGACTCTATTTGTTCTTATTTGTTTTTTAGTATATTAAATTATATAAATTTTCAACTGTTATGGTAATTTTTTTACAAACTCAATGGAATCATCTATTATAATGGTTCTAATTTAGGAGAGCTGTTTTGGAATCATTTTTATCTCATAATTAAAATTTTAAATCACTTAACTACTATAATAAAGTGAATCCCAAGGTTTTCATCAAACAATACTACATTTGTTGAGTTCCTCTATCACATATTTTATTATTATTACTTTAATTTTTTTATTATTTTCAAGGGGATTTATAAGAAATGAAATGTAACAATTCTATAGTCGTAAATTGAAATGATATACTGTAGTAAACAGTTAATAGATTTCATTAAATAATTGACGTAGAGACCTATCATAATGAGTCTTCATGTTCATTATTTCTTAGACATTCATAATGGTTTTCACAACAATAACTCTCTCAATACATATAACGAAATATCTATTCATGAAACTCACCTATTTAATTAAATTGTGGTAAAAATCCAAGATCATGGTATACGATTTCATTTCCATTAGAGTTGATCAATTCTCTCAAAGATCTTCAATAACAATGACATGACCAACTCCCTTTGTATTCACTGTACTCAATCAAGGATTGTGAAATTTAAATAGAGAAATCACCATTCAAAATCTATAAGTGTCTGAACAAGTATTATATATTCAAATACCATCAAACATAAATAAGAATTGTCCCATTCTCATAATGAAAGAAAAATAAATTAAAAATGAAAGAAATTTTAAAAATCCATTAATTGTTTTATTCTCAATGTTCAAATATCTAGAGATATTTTTTGTTTTGAAAATTATGAAGAAATGAATATACAGAAAGAAAACACTATTTGAATATACTATATTTGGAAACTATAATTTTAGGTGAACATGATTGGGGAGATGGAGTGATCTTCGATCTCATTCATCATTGAGATGATTTGTAATTGGTCCCCACCAAGATTCCATAAAATCTTTTGGATCTTCTCCAAAATCTCCACTCTCAAATCCTAAAAAAGAGTCTCTATTCATCGTAGATAGTAATTTTTTTTAAGAAATAAAGAAAGTTGAGAAACCAAAAAGGAACCAAATATGAATAAAGACCAAGACCAAAAACCACAAGCCTAGGGTGGCCTAATTTAATGGAGGCCAATTTCATCATCTCAAATCAGATCAACCCCCTTTGGCTTCAGGAAAAGGCTACTGGGGAAGCATGGGACATTGGGGCCCTAATTCGAAAAAATAAAAGAAGCGAAATGGTATGCTACAATGATTCCCTCCCACATTGTATGAACCACATGAGTTATGTTTCCAATGATGGATCTACATTTTCTAATGATGTAGGGAATCGACTTTGGATTGGATCCTTTTCTATGCTTATTATCATGGATGACCATGGAGTTAGTTTCAACCATGAGAAAACTACATTCTCCAAGACACAAAGTTGCATTCCTATAATCATTACATTGGATTAATCTTGGATCAATCTCTCTTGTCCATAGTATGTAGAGAAGTCTAGTAGGACATTGCCCCGGTAGTAACAGACAACACCTCCACAAAAAATGACTCCCTCCATGCATGATCCTTCAATGTTGAGCTTTAAACCAAAAACTAGTGGATGTCACTAGACCCACTACCCCTGATCCCCATCAATCATAGGGGAACCTGGAGTTTTATTAAGCCGAAGACATCATATAGAGGGTGAATTTCATAGGTTTTTGACACCACAAGCTGCATCAACTCGAAGGGATCAAATTATCATTATGATTGATCTTCCATTCTACAAGATACACTAGTACTCAGCTTTATTCTTGACCTTCCAAATGCACCATCAACCCGCACTCAAAATGATTGATCTTGTAGGTTTCCCCAAGCACATATAATTCACTACATGATCCTATCGCTTTAGGAAATTGGCACCATGAAGACCTTCATGGGATATAGCAGTTAAATCCCTAAATAAGTTCCACACTACAAGAGCCTATTCCCCCTCATTGTATAGGTGGTTTATTGTTTCCTCCAAGGGGGGTTGGAAGTATGGGTATCCGGTGGAAAAAATTTTATTGTCTTTTTTTCATTCTCCTTGAAAATCACCAACAAAAACAACAAATTAAATTTGAGATTGTCCAAATAAATAACTACTCATTGGCCTTTTATCATTTCTCATGTCACTTTAAAAAAGCTCACCAACTAATTTAGTCATCTCTTTGTGTGTCTCTAATTTCCACCATCAATAAACTTTCATTCATTTTATCAGCTTTGTTTCAAAATATTTTTATTCCAAGAACCCACATGTCTTCCCAGCTCAAACAGCCTAACTAATTATATTCAATTCGGAACCTCTCAGAATTAACACCCATGCCCAACTATGCATCAAACTCTATTCCATATTTAGTTAAATAATGTTATATCTTTTCGATATTTCCCATAATGGTCATCTAGTTTAAAACCATTACATTTTACATTAATTCCAATGGAAATAACAAGACTAGTACATTTTTATTTATTAGAATATTGAAAATTAATTTAGAATAACATTTTAGAAACATATGATCAGTCTAGTATGGTCATGAAATCACAATATTGTAGCACCAAAGGTCCTCATTATTGATGATAACTATGAATCTGAAAATGAAAACAACAACAACCAACAAATAAATCTCCCAATTGAAAATCATCCATAGTTCATCACAATCATGTTTCATTGATCCAAATGATCCATCAAGAAATGGAAACCCCATTATCATGTAATATATTAGATCATATGGACATTGTTTTCTAACTGAAACATTATGGATCTCATCCTTTATATTCAACAACAATTACCACAAAAAATAAAAAAATATGAAGCATGGAAATCATCCCCTCAAATCACATTAAAATAGCTTTAAATTAGAAAATAAAATGATCGTCATTATTTTCAAGATTTATATTAGTTCCTGTCTAGTTATTAAGATTGAAATTGACTGAGTATCTTCTTTGGTGTCAGAAATATACTCAAAATTCATTATATTTTTCTAGATTATTAATGAGTAATCTTCATCTTCTATTGTATGGCACGACACTTCCATTTATAAAATAGGGATCGACATCTAGAAACATCATTGCGACCACAACATCGTCAGATTTAGTTTCATATTACATAGAGAGAAACCATGCTGAAAACACCCATCCCTAGAATAAAATTCATTATGAAATTGAGAATTTGCTTCATTAATGATGGAAGTATCCTCAATAATGGCTACTTTTTAGTTTCATCTTCATCATTTCCCAATAATTTTGTCAGGTCCTTTGTGTCATGTATAGGGGTATTCAATATGGTGGGAAAGAATCATATTCTCCAATGTTATTTTAATATTTAATTCCATAGATTCATCATGAAACATTTTCCAGAATGGCTCTAGATTGGTTAGAAATTATTCTTCATGATACCAGGGATACAAGATTCTATTGGAGAGCCTCCTCAAAAGGTTCAACATGTTCGAAATGAATTATTCATAGATAAAAAAAGTTATTTTGGATGAGTTACCTTTTTATATGTGTAAATATTTCATTTAAAAGTATGAAGTAGCATAGTATTTCATATCACATCCATATGAAGTGAAAATTCAAATTTTGTTTTCTCTTCATTCTCTGATGAAGTTTTTTATCAGATATACTCTCTCCCTCCCTTATCCATTAATGATTTTATTCTTCTATGTTGGAGTGTTAAACTTTTGATATCCCATTAATTTTTAGGAGTATCTATTATGTACGAGTTGATTTTAGTAGATCTTCCTTCTAAACTAGGCCCCATGGGGTTTCCCTCATTGGGATATTCCTTTGGGAAATTTATTGTTTCAACATATATTTTTTCCTTGATTATATTATTTTCTCACTGCTCTTCCTCTTTAATTAGTTTTTCATTCTTGATTGGAAATAACTATTTTTCCACTGCATGTTTTCTTTAATGTTGAATATGTGTTCATCACATTCCATATTACCCAATAAATAGAATCAAAGGGTGTGTTTTTTATTTAATATTTATTACGGAAGCCAACTAGGGTCAGATAATTTTGTTGAATTTTTTTGACTACCATATGTAGAGACTCAAAATGAAGGATCTGTTTTGGACAAGTGAATGAATATTCTGTTTTTTAGTACTCAGAATCTAGAAAGAATCTCAAATGATGAATAGATATTTGATCGTGAAAGGGATTGTGGTTTCATTCACCAATTGGTTAAAGATACTTTGAGTAACCATATTATCAACATCTCTCATGCCAAAACATTTTTAGATAATCTTTATAGTACCTTGACATTAATGTCATGAAACAATAAGTTGTTTCTTCAAAAAAATGATGAATTTTAGGCATAACGAATGTATGTATTTATTTTACTATCTAAGTGAATAGAAAAAAAAATAGTCAATTTTATGATATGGGTATTAATTTTTAAGATGGGTTTTTATCTCTTTTGTTTCATAACACTATACCCGATTTTTGGTTGAATTTACATGTTACTCTAACTTGTTTTTCTCCAAATGGTGTTATGACATTCAGTTTTGTTAATTATACTGTTGTGAAATAAGAGTTTAGGAGACATACTAAAGGTTAATATCCATTAGATCATTGATTCATATGGAATATAAGGAGAATACAGGAAATAAATCAAGGAATGAGTAGTCATAGTTAGATAAAATGAAGAAACAAATCTAGGCTGAAGAAGAGAGAATTTGAATTTCAACATTTTGGTATGAAAGTGTTTGATAACAAGTATTGGTATCAACTAAAAGAATAAAATAGAATATGGTAAAATAATTTGAATCAAAATTGTGATGTTGATGGAGATGATTGTGTCGATGTCACTACAGGGTGTGATGTTGTTATTGTTCATGATTCCATTAATATTTCTCCTCAGGATTATTATTGGGTTGTTGAAATTTGATCCTTTCTTCATGTGACATTGAGGAAGGATATCGTAACATATTACAATATAGGTGATTTTGGGATTTTGGATATGGGTAATTATGGTTGTTCCAGTGTTGTAGGTATCATGATTATTTGTTTGGAGACTAGGAGAAGAAGTTATATTATTTATAATATTGTTCGACATGCTCTTGAAGTTTGCTTAAATATTATTTCTAATGTAGTTCTTGATAAATAAGGATTTATTAGTAAATTTAGTTATTTATAATGGAATATTTCCAAGGATTCATTGATTTTGGCTCAAGCGATGAAGTAGTCAGGTTTGTACTGGACTGGATCTTCTTTTTCTTGTGATACCGCTTGTGTTGTTGAGTGTAGTGTATCATCTAGGATATGGAATAAGAGTATCATTCACATTATTTAGAAAGGTATTGGTTTTTTTTAAAAGTTAAATCTTCTTTTATATTTTAAGAGTTTAACATTGGAAACACATTATCACTATATGGATGAAAACCTAGCAGAGTGAGTTTCAACAGTAAGCCTTTACACAGGAGGTCACAAGTACATGAATATTCAAATTTTGTAGTTTCTATCCTTTGAAATTTAATTAAGATAATGTATGTATTTAATTTTTTGAATTTAATGGTGAAAAATCACATATTCTTTTGGATTATATTATGAATTCCAAAAGTCAGGTGCTCAGTATTTTAATTCAATTTTAGGTTTCTCCTGAGAGGTAATCTAGTAAGAAATTGAAAAGTATTTTCACTAATAATTGTTGTGATTATTGTGGTATGGTTGATTAGTATTGCAGGAAGGAAGGTATTCATCAATAAAATATACCCCCAATACACCTTATTGAAATGGTATAGATGAGCAGATGAATATGTCTTTCTTGGAAAGAGTTCATTTATTTCATTCGAATGAAATGTTTGCTGGAAATTTTTGTCATGAGGATTTACCTATCACTTATAATATTATAAAATGATAACATACAGTTTCTTCTCAAATATATGTTGTTGATTGGTTTTGGTATGTAAAATAGATCAGGTATGATCACTT
The DNA here is from genome assembly GCA_963277665.1 of Viscum album. Classification (NCBI taxonomy): domain Eukaryota; kingdom Viridiplantae; phylum Streptophyta; class Magnoliopsida; order Santalales; family Viscaceae; genus Viscum; species Viscum album. Next base: position 49,031,140 of record OY728162.1, read on the forward strand.
TTGTGTTTTTGGTCGCAAGGATTTTTTTCCTGTACCAAGATATTAGAGATCCAAGAAGGATGCTATGTCACATTAGTGTATTTTTATTGGATATGGAAATGAAGTGTTTGGGTACAAGTTCTATGATCCCTATTTGAATAATGTTTTCAAAACCCATGATGTAGTTTTTAGGGAGGGTCATAATGTTAAATATATTGGTATGGGTGAAAAATATACTTCTCTATATTCTGATGATTTTTTTGTCTTTATCAAGGTTATGATTCACATTTACCTCATATTGTTGATCTTGATTATCTTGTTGATGTAAAGAATGATGTTCAAGGTGAATAGGTTATAGTTGATATTTATTATTCACATTTGTTTGATGATCCAGCCCTATGTTTTATTAATGAACCCATAGTTCCACTTTAGTGGTCATATCAGCATCATTACATTTCTAATCGGTATTCACCTTATGAGTATGTGCATCTCACCGAAGGGGGAGAACCATAATCATTTTATAAGGTGATTTAAAGTGAATAGAAAGACAAATTGGTTGTGTAAATTGATGATGAGATGAAATCATTACACAAAATGAATACTTTTAAGATGGTTAAATTGCCTATAAGTAAGAGAGACTTTCAAAATCAGTGGATTTATCAGATTAAATACTAATAATAAAGTCATGGTCAATGATACAAGGAAACATTTGTTGTTAAATTATTATATCATAACAAATGTATTTATTTTGATATTATCTTCCCACCTTTTTTTTCAAAAGGTATTCCATTCATGATTTTCGTAGTTTTGTTACTATTTTGGATTAGTAGATTGAGGAGATGGATATGTAGATATATATCCTCCATAGAGATTTAGAGGAGGATATTTATATGGATCAGCTAGAGGTTTTTTTTGAAATAGGTAATGAGAAACATTTATGAAGTATAAGTAGAGTTGTATGTTTTGAAGAATGCTTTTAAGTAGTGGTATAATAAGTTTGAATTTTTTATTTTTCAACATGGATTCAATAAGAAATATTCTAATATTTTTTTTGTTCTGTGATTTAATAATGATGATTTTATTATAAAACATATTTATTTCGATGATATTCTCATTGATAATGATGATTCTTCAAGAATTAACATATTGAAGGAGTTTCTTTGTTAGTATTTATCGATTAAATACATGGGGATGGGATGAAATATTTTTGTCATGTCAATCTCCCATGACTAAAATTCTTGGAAATTATTGTTATATAATGAGAGATATATTTATATCAATACTCATAAATATTTATGGATATAGAGAAAGTGGTTAATACTGCCTTTGATTTACAAATTTTTTTTAGATCAAGTCAGTCACCTTCTTCCGATGTGGAGTGAGCGGAGATTCAACACATACCTTATTAATATTCCCTTATTTTTTGATGTATCTGATGGTATGTATCAGAGCACATATAGCTTATCCTATTAGTGTGGTTAGTCATTTTCTATTAAATCTATGTGAGTTAATTCGAGAGAAGTGAAGTAAATATTATATTTTATTCATAGCACTTCTATTTTGAGATTATTTTTCTTCAATATAGAACTTATTCATTATGTCTTTACATTTTCATATATGATAAGTGATATAAATTCCAGGAAGCCTACATCTGGTTATTTGATGACTTTTATTGGGTGAGATGTATCATGGAGGTCCAAATTTAAATGATTTGTTGCTTTATGTACTACATTGTCATAGATTATTGTAGCCATAGAGCCCTGAAAAGAATAGTTGTAGATGCCGAATTTTATTTGAGTGCTCAATTTTAATTTGGATAGGTATGTTTTATTCTATTATAATCTAAGTTCTATATGTTTGGGAATGATTTCCACAATTCATGACCAGTAAAAAATTATCGATGTTTGCTATCGTTGGATCTAAAATGTCCTTAAATAGAGACAGTTATATCTTTAGAATATACACATTAATGATAAATGGTTATTCATTTTGACTAATAGTTTAATGGAAATAAAATTTTAGACTTTTAGACTGATTGTAGGGATGGTGGTGATCCCCACTTGAGTTGGATGGAAAGTTTATTGGGGAACCTCCTCAAATGGTGCACTGTGTACACAGGCAGTTTCTAAACATGGTTAAAAACATGTTTTTTTAGAGGATTTACATTTTATAAACAAATAGATTTCGTTTAATGGAGGAATCTTCTTGGTATTGTAGAACACGTCCATATAAAGAGAAAATTCATATTTTGTTTATTCATCTTTCATGGATGATGTTCTTCTGTCTGATCTTCTTTCATATTTGGTTTCCCACATTTGGTTTTATTCTACCATTTCTAGAAGTTATAATTTTGAGAACCATATCCATTTTTGGATTATCTATTGTGTACTCCTTGATTTTAGTGGACATGATTTTTGGACTAGGTCCCATGGTTTTCCCCACAATTGGTTTTCCAACATTACACATTCTATTTTCATCCTTTATCTTTTCATTCTTATATTATTTTCTTATTGTTCATCCACTTTTATTTTTATATAAATCTTAAAAAAAGTATTAATTTTCTACTTCACATTCACTTGTCTATTTATTTTCTCATTCGTCGCTGGTTGTCTTTACAAAAATCATCCTGAGGAAGAAAAAAAATCTGGTTCTCTCGATCTCATTTTTCTATTCATTTCCCATCATCCTAATTAACTTCAATATTATTAAATAATCACGGGTTTTCCTCCCCCCATTTTTTTTGTCATGGTTAAAGAAACAGTTCCACTACTACGCCTAAGTAAATTTGATGTGATCCAAAAATAAATACATTGATGACAAAAATAGTTAGGTATGAGGTATGTTATAATTAAAATCACAATTTTATCAATTATTTAATGTAATTAAATTAATATTTGAATGTCAATTAATTAATTAAATGAAAACATTTAAGCGATAAAATATTTTAATTAGAATAAAAAATTATGAAAAAACATTAAAATTAATATTTTAAAATATTATTAAAAATTTAATAATAATCTCAATGATGGAAAAATATATAATTAAAACCTAAAATGAAATAATTAATAATAAAATAAATAATTTTTTCATTTAGTTAAAAATTAGACAACACAAATTAACAATCAACTACCAAATCAATAAAAAATTAATCAGAAAATTAAAATTTACTAATGAAAACCATATTTAACATAGAATTATGTGTTTTATTAATTTAACATAAAACATTATCAAAATGGAATTTTAGAGTTAGAAAACTCTTTTAACAATTAAAAAATTTATTAAATTAATGATTTTTTGTTGAAAACTATAATACAAAAATAGAAACATAAAAAATTTGATTTTCTATTGATCATTCTTGGGAACATCTAGATCCACTTGTTATGTTTGATCTCATTGGATAATTATAATCCAATCCTATCATTGACATGTTCTTATTCTTGGATCATATATGTTGAATCCTCATATGGTTATTTGGTTTTGGTTTTGTAGATTTTTTTTGATTGAACATTATTTGGGTTGTGAATTTTGATGTTGGGATTCAACACACATTATGTTGGAATCTTATTACCATTGTATGAAAATTGTATAAAACTATTTTCTATGACATTATAGTGTGTGTCTTTGTATGACCTGTGAGACCTCTCATGATATGAATTGATTGTGATTGAAAGTGTGTCTGACCCATGATACCACTTTTTATATTAAATGCTCATGTAAATTTGTGAATGTGACCATTCTTCCACTCTTGAAATGTTATTCTTGTGCATTTTTTTATTTATTTAATTTACTCTCCATGTATCACATATGATTATATATGTATGGTTACTGAATTATTCAATATTGATCCTATTGTAGTCGATGAACTAGATAAGTATTCTTATGTACTTTACGATAACATGTATTCATTATTTTAAATAACTATAAACTTTGTATTACATCATGATTTTTCTTATGTGTAACATAGTATGTGATAATGTTCTAAGAGTAGATTTCTCACTAAAAGGTCATTGGAGTTCCCTGCTACAATGAAAACCTATAAGTGCTACAAAACCATTCCTAAATATATGTTCTATAGCTAGATTATATCATTTTTGAGGCATAGATGATACAGTCTATTAGGGTTGGAGGAACATAGGACATTGAGGAACCATCTTAGGGTTTACAGTTGTCATAATATCAAGTGTAGGATATTATGAGAATGAGACCAACTAGATGGAAATCCACATTTATTTATGTCATTGGATGTTCCAATATGTAGACATGTTTATTAATTCTTATAATTTATGATTATTATTAATGTTTTTTATGATTTTTATACTTTTATGTATTAATAAAAATCATGATGACATATGTGTGTTGTGAAATAGGATATTACGGGTGCGTCACGAGTAATAATTCACTAATGAATACAAAGAGAAAGGATTTTTTATAATATTTATGGTATGTTGATATATTAGGCCCTTTTATAGAAATTATATAGCCTAAATAAATCCAAAATAATGGTGATCTACATTTAAGTTCAATGTCTAGGATGTCAAAAAATGAGACATTGAGCAGATTGCTTGATTGCCCCAGCATGAAACCTAAGTGATTTTATAAACCATTATAAATGGAATATATTTCACAGTAAGAATTAATTTGATGTATTATGTCATTGTGGCATTAAATTATTTCTTTATGGTTTCCATGACATGTTTCTAGATTCTAACATTAATCTTTTTGTTTCTATTCCTATTGACACTAAGAAATCGTCCTAGATGGTCACAAACTAAGTGTATCCAGAACCTCAATTCAATAATTTTTTTTAAAAGTCGAATAAATATTATTCCTAAACATGGTTTAATATTTATTCATGTTTTCTTGATCACATATATTCTATCACAAGTTATTCGAGAGAATATAATGTCATTTGAATATTAAATAACTATTTAATTTGTATTTATTTAATATAATATTTATTTATTTATTGGAAAATAAATTATTGATATTTACTTAATAAATAAATAGTAATTATTCAAAGCCTAAAAAAATCATAGAGAAATGACAAACCGAGTTTAATGGCATTTTGAGTAATAATATATAATGAATATTATTTGAGTATATAATATTTAATTTAATTCACATGTTATGCCCATAACGAGAAATTATTAAAATAATATTATTAATTGAAATGGGGTTCTATAAGGATTAAATAAATAATAAAGGAAACACGTGTAATTATTAAATTTTAACCCTAGAGGTATTAAACACCAATTATATTATTGCATAATAGACCCAATTCTATTCTTCGGTTGTGAACAATAGATTTAGAGAATCATATCATGCCCTAGTGAGCTCCCTTCTCCAAGAAAGATACCGTTAATTGAGAGAGATCTTCCTACACCTCCCACTATCATGTCTAGATATACTAATGAGAACACATGGGAAGCAGTTCTCCTAGTGATCAAAGGTGGATAAAGCAAGAAATATGATCTACCATTCTACCACCATGATATTCCTATAGTGACGTTCAGAGATTTGTGGAAGACATCTGGATCACCACTATAGGGAATCTAAAATTGATTCAATGAATGCGTCCATTGTACAACATAGATCTATATTTAGATCTATCGTTGAAGAATGAATTCATACTATGTTATTCTATAATTATTTAAATTTATTATAAATAATATGTGATGATACACTCTCTAGTTTTGGTGTTATATCCCTACTTAATATTTATTGATTTAATTTCATTGATCACGACGATAAATGTTGTGTAAAATCTCATCTTAGTCATCGATCATGAAGAAAAATGTTGGGCATGAACCATCACATGCTTCCGTTGCATCAGGAACCTACGAGTTGTATCATATCTATCACATAATTATTTTTAATTATTTATAGATCGTTGATTGATTTATGTATTATTAATTTAGTTTTAAATTCACGATTAATCATTATTCTATTCTGAATAGTGATATCTACATCTTCACCAATCATTTTTTCATAGATATAATCAAAATTATTAATTTTATGAATAAAATATAATTGAATCACTCATACAAAAGTGCCAAATATTCTGGCCAAATAACATAGGATTTCATGTTCTGTAACAGGTATTACATTCCATATACTTGTATTAAATTAGCAAAGACTTAATTCATAGTTCATTCAGTCAATGTGAATTGATGAGATGTGGTGTATTTATTTCTTAAACTACATATTGACTAGCCTCTCCTAGGACAAGGTTAGCTAGAGTACACTACATGCAACACACATACACAGTGTGTAGACATTTAAATCACATAATTGAAGAATATTTCCTTACATGGGCTTCCTGATTGGTGACCATGTAATTCATAGACCACACTTCATGTATCCCATTATACACACAATGTACCCCATTTTTCTAAGGCAATATTTACACATTGATTCCCTAGGTATACAAATACATTACTGATCCAGGAGAACAACATTGGTTTTCTATTAAGGATTTCATTAAGTATATGAGGATAACTAAGGATACGGTACTAGTTTATAGAGGAGATTTAGAGATGGTCATTAGGTGTTATACTAATGCTAGTTTCTAGAGATATCAGAATGATATGATGTCATAGTCATGATATTTTTTCTATCATAGTGGATTAGTTGTGTGCAGCAAGAGGTGAACGTAGCTATTTGTCACTGATTCTACAGAGAACTACAAGTATATAGTGTAATTCGATGTAGCAAAGGAAGCAGTTTGGATGTGAAAAATTATCTCGGATCAGGATGTGTTATATAACAGTATATATCCTATCACATTGTATTCTGATAATATTAATGTGGTGGATCTTGAAAAAGATCCACGGTTTCCCCAATGGACAATGCATATAATTCAAAAGTATCACATCTGTAAATTTTTTTGTCAAAGTGGTGATTTTGAAGTATGTAGAGTAACCACATAAGAGAATATGGTAGACTGCTTGACTAAAAGTCTATCTCATCAGAAGCATGAGTATCATGTGAGGGATAGCAAATGAAATGTTTCTAGGTGTTGGATCTAGTAAATGTAGGAGTCTATTGGAGTGGTACCCTAGAACCAACTTCTATAGACATTATAATATCCTATATTCATGGATTTTAATATTAATAAACTACTAATCACATCATTACGGTTATTCTATGTAACACAGTATGTGATAATGTCCCAAAAGTAGCTATCATAATAAAAGACCATTGTAGTTCCCCACTAAAATGAGAATTTAGAATGGATATGAAAAAATTGTCAAATATATTTTCAATATCTGTATGATAATTTTTTTAAGGCGTAGATGATATGGGATATTAGGGGTGGAGGCTCATAGGACTTTGAGACACCTTCTCACGATGTACTTCCATCATAATATCTAGTGTAGGATATTATGAAAATGGGACCAACCAGTAGGAAATCCACATTTATTTGTGTCATTGGATATTCCTATATGAGGACATGTTTTTTGATTCATAGAATTTACGATTATTATTAATGAGTATTATTTTTTGAATAATTTTATGTGTTGATGTATATTGTGATGACATATGTTTTCTTTGAGGTAGGATAAATTGGGTGTGTCACCAGTAATAGTGAATTAATGAATAATTTGAGAAAGTACTTTTCTATTCTTCTCTTTAAATGATGTTGATATATTAGTCCCTATTATGGTAATGATATAGCCTAAATAAATCCATGATCATTTTTTTATATTGGAATGTTCAATCATGGGAAGTCAGAGAAAGAGACATCGAGCACATAGGTTGATAGAACCAACATGCAACCTCTTTCATTTTAGATATCATGATAAAGGGATTATATTTGATAGTAAGTGTTCATATGATGTGTTATGTCAATTTGGAATTAAATTATTTCTCTATGGGTTCCATGACATGTTTCTAGATGCTAACCTTGGACTTTACACTGCTTCAACGAATGCCAATGAGAAACCATCACAGAGGGCCACACAAAAAGTGTATCTAGAATCTCAGTTAAATAATATATCTATTATTTATTATTTAAAAAGTTGAATAAATATTATTCTCTGACGTGGTTTAATAATTATTCACATTTTCGTGATCACGTTTATGCCATCTATAGTAATTCAAGAGAATATAATATGGTAATAATATTTAATAAGTATTTACATTGTATTTAGTAAATTTAATATTCTTTATTTATTGGTTAATAATGTAGTGACATTTACTTAATAAATAAATAGTAACTATTCATGGCGCGATAAATTTTATCGATGAATGAAAAACCAATTTTAATGGATTGGTGAGAAATAATAAATAATGAATATTATTTGATTAAATAACATTGAATTTAATTCCCATGTTTTGAACATACTGGGAAATTACAATAGTATTATTGTTCATTGACATGGGGTTCGTCATGGATTAAATAAATAATAAATTTATCTTCTGTAATTATTTTATTTTAACTCATGTGATATAGAACCCAAATTATATTATTTTCTAATAGACCCAATTAATTTTTTCGATTGTGAAAAATGGATTTATAGAATCATATCAAGCCCTAGAGAGATCCATTTTCCAAGAACACTCAGAAGAATGGAGAGAGATCTTCATACACCTCCCACTCTCAAGCCTAGATAGATCAAAGATAACACATTAGACGTATTATACATGGAGATCAAAGGCTGATGATTTAAGTTATAAGATCTATCATGCTAGAACCTGAATATTTATATGGCGGCCTTCAGAGATTTTTGGGACACATGTGGATCACTGCTAGTGGGAATATAATCATGATTGTAAGAAGGCAACAACGATACAACATAGATCAATTGTCAGATCCGTAAATGATGAATGAATTCCAACAAGGTAATTCATTAAATAACTAAATTGATAATAAATAATATGTGGTGATCCTATCTCTGGTTTTGGTGTTTTAATCCATTTAAATATTCATGGATTTAATTCATTGATCACGACATTCAACATTGTGTAAAATCTCAGAATAATCATCGGTAATGATAAAAGGAAATGTTGGGAATGAACTGACAAAAGCTTCTGGTGTGCCAAGAACCTATATGTGGTATCAGAGTGGTCAGATAATAAATTATAATTATTTAAATATCGTGGAATGATTTATTCATTTTTCATTGATTTTTAAATTCATGTTTAATCGTTGTTTTAGTCTGAACTCTGAGATCTAGTTCACCATACTTAATTTCTCATAGGTATAATAAAAATGAAAAAAATTATGAATAAAATAAAATTGGGGAACTCATTCGGAAGTGAAATGGATTCTGTCCAGATAACATAAGAGTACATGTTGTGTAACAGGAGTTACATTCAATATAATTATGTTCAATTCACATCTAATTAATTTGTAATAAATTAAATCCTTGCGAATTGATGACATGTGATGTATTTATTTCTTACTCTGAATGTTCAAATTCCCATCCAGGCACATGGTTATCCAGAGTACACTACGTGTATCACACATACACATTGTGTAGTATTTTAAATCATAGAAAGTCATGTATTTCTATACATGGCCTACCAGATTGGTGACCGTGTAATTCAAAGACCACACACCATGTAGCCCACTATACACACTACGTGCTCCATTTTTTCGAGGCACGATTCACACATCGATTCCCTAGGCCCATGTCTGGGATAAATGTTGAGATATGTAGATGTTTTATTTTTATCTTGTACACATAGTGTACTTATATGAATTTACAAGGAATTAAAATTAATTTAAAAAAATATGTAAAATGTATTCATATATTGTTGTGCATGGTGATAAAGTTAAAAGGAAACTCCATGTGAGGGGGGTTTATATATATATACATATATAAAAGTTTCATTAATTTCTATATAATATTTATATATGCATATCATGTATTAGTCATATTATATTTATTACACTTTTTTATGGAAGAATAACATGTGACCTAGAAATCATATAATATGTGTAATTATAAAGTAGATAGTACACTTCCTGAATGCATGTGATATTTCATGTATTCTATATGTCACAAGGGTAAACAATAATCTAGTATAATACATGTTGTGAAGAATCAGATAGTTATTCATCATGTTACCTCTAAGGTACATTGATTTACCAAGCAAATTTTAAATAAATTTATTTAATTACTATAAAATTATTATTGATGATAATATCAAGGAGAATCTGATGATAATTAGGTTAAAATAATTTATTAATTAAATATGATAACTAATTGATTCTAGAGTCATTTTTCTTAAAAAACAACGATTATGAATTGAATTCTAGTTTTATTAAATGTGTAATTCATTTCATGCATGTGGATGATCATAAGAATTTACCATACCTTTTAATGTGATTAGTTTCATTACATTTTTTGTTAAATTACATTGTATTCCAGTGTGCTGTATGGTCTTTTATTATGTAAGGTCCTTCATTCCCATGGATTCTTTTTATGTAAACCCTTTTCCCTTACATGTGTGTGTAATCGAATATGTTATTTATGGAGAACCCAAGATAGTGGAGGGTTTTAATGTTTTGAGAAGAGAAAGAAACAATATAAGGGAGATTCATAGGTGTACTGGTGAAAGATATAACATGTACCTTAATTAGATCATGGTGTTTTACACTAGGCAGACAGTTGGTTTATCACCCTATAGATAAACTAACCATTAGTATGGGATTATGATCATACAACATTATTATTTTATTTCATTCAAGTTGTACAATTATTTCAGTATGCATATTTTTTCACGATAACATTAATTAATGAATTAACGTACTTTCATTAGAGAATTAAAATACTTTTTCTTTTTCATAAATATTATCTAAGAAATGATTAATCAATTACGTAAATGCACATAATATGAAAAATAATTTGATAAATATAATAATAAAAAACTTATACAATATAGTATAAAATTAAACAATCATATATATATTAAGTCAGTATAGCCTTCACTACATCAGATAAAATGGAACCATAGTTCAAATTTCTTGACCAACCAACGATGGCGTGCCTTAAATTATTTTGGAATTCTAACTTGATATTATTGATGAATTATCTTAGTTCACCTCAATTGATTACTACCAATGTTGGAAATGGTGTTAGTGTGAGGAAAGGGTTGTGAAAATACAATTAACAGATTGTAGGATTGTGGAATCCACTCATTAAGACAAGGAAATGTGAGTTAATATAGTTGGAATTTTGAATGCCTACCTAAAACCATTAATGTTGCCTGACTAAAAAATTTTGGGGTAATAAGAAATGGATGATGGAAATTTTTTACTAGAATGTACATGTAAGATGATATTTTGAGGCTACTGTTTACAACTATTAAGTTTTCATAAAAAACTAGAATATTAATAAAAATAAAATTTATTTATGTGCATAAATTTTATTAGATTAGGTTCTAAAATTATGCAAATTTTATTTTGAAGAAAAAAAATTAAAATTAATTCAAAAATATTATTAATACCCTTACTTAAGAAGGATATCCTTCACAAGAAAACAAATTTACAAGAGTGGAAAAGGATTTTAAACGTTATCATTTAACATGACAAGAATATTGTATGTGCTAGAAGAAACTATTACTAATGTTCTTGGAAATGAGGCAAGTGATGAACATTTATTAATATATGAGAAATACTTGAACAATTCCATATATGTTCAATTTTTCATGCTATCATCCTTGTCTAATGATATTTTGAATAACCTTGAAAAAGTGGATGCATATCGAACTATTTATCATATTTGGGGCCTCTACCAAAAGAAAAAGAGATTATAGAGGTATGTGATCTATAATGATTTCATTAAAATGATACTTTTGGAGTCTACATTAGCTATGCCATAGATATATGAAGATTTGTAGACACTATTGTATATGGACAATTTATAATTGAAGCTAGAGTGGGGGGGTATTAATAGTTGATAACATTTACTGAAAAATTGAGTGGATTTGGATATGTATTCATGATGAGGTATAAGTTTGATTCCACTAAGAAATTCAAGGACATTTAAGAATGAAGTAGATAATCATCTTGGAAAGAAGATAATGAAACATGAATCATATCAAAGTGGTGAATATATTAACTTATAGTTTGTCAATTTCTAATGAGATCTTGTGATTATATCACAAAAAAATCCACCATATCCACCATATTGAAATTATTTTAGTGAAAGTATTAACTGTGCATCGTTAAACATAGAAAAGCTTATAATGAGTCATAGAAATCTTCCATTATCATTTTGGGGATATGAATTAAAAATTGTAACATACACATTACAATGAGTACCAAATTAAAATGAAAACGGAATTCCATTTGAGTTATGGAGTGGATAGAAACATTTTTTCACATTCACGTTTATGTGGTTACACGGAATTTATTATGTCCTTCTTGGGAAAAAAACTAGAACCTCTTGTAATAAAGATAATCATTATATGGTATTCCAAGGAATCAAGGGGATACTACCTATACAACCCTACAGATAAGAAAGTGGTTTTCATTAGAAAATATGTCTTTTTTGAGAGGTATCACATCCAAAAAAGGATAGTGTAATAATAATTTACTTAAATGATGTTTATTATTAGGATACACAAGATATGGTACAAAAATGGGATCTATAGATCTTCATGTAAGAAGTAGTTTATGAAACACAAGTACTATGTAGGATCACAAGAGAAGTAAGAGATCTAGAGTGATATGGTTTTATACATACAAAAGATGGTTACTCATTATTGGTTGAAAATGATGAACCTCTCTCCCACAAAAATGAATCATAGAGCTCAAAAGATATAAGATGGAAAGAAGACATGAATTCTAAAATGGATTCCATATACCAGAACAAATTTTGGGTTCTGGTTGATGCACTAGTTGATGTAAATATTTTTCGATGAAAATTGGTATTCAATAGAAATTAGACATGGAAGGTAAAGTAAATTCCTATAATGAAGGGACAATTGATAAATGGTTTATGAAAAGTCACAAAATTGACTACAATTAAACATTTTTATAATTTCACATGTTTAAATCCAACAAAATTATATATATTATAAAACATTACCTCCACTATAAGATTTTGAAGATAGATATAAAAAAGGAATTTCTTATTGGGAACCATGTGGAAAATAAAAATACGACTCAACAATAAGGGATTGTGAATACAGGTGATTACTAAAGGATTTTAATGTTTTAGAGATCTATTTATATAATGAAGAAAGTATCCTGGTCAGGGAACATTCAATTTAATAAATCTATAAAAGAATTTTCCTTCATTAAGAACTAATGTGAGGCATGTGTTTACAAGTGGTTTATTGGAAACATGGTATTTATACTAGTGGTATAGGTAAATGACATATTACTTATTTCAAATTACAATCTTATTAGTATATGTACATGACATATTACTTATTGGAAATAACATACACGTATTATAGTGTATTATGAATTTCCTAAAATTGTTTTTCTCTATAAAGTACATAGGTGAATAATCTTATATTATTGGGATAATGATCATTTTTTAAAGATCCATGAGGTCTATTTGAATATTTCAAAGTACACATGTTGACTATATACTATAAAAAATTAGTAAGGAACAACCTAAGCGGGTATTGGTTTTAGTGATAAATGGTTTACATCGTTCTAGGAAAATGTTCCCTTAGAAAAAACACAAGAAAGGTAGAATGGAAATTATATAATTTGCTTCAGTGATAGGATCAATTATGTATGATATGTTATTCACTAGATTTTATGTTGCATATGCATTGAGTATGGTACACAAATATGATGCTGGTCTAAGAGAAAACATTGTTCTACTATTAAAGCTATACTTAAGTATCTGAGAAGAACTAAGTATATTTCCTAGTGTATGGAGGAGATGTAGAGATGATCATCGAGGGTTATGATGATTCTAGTTTGTAGAGATATCAAAATGATCTGAATTAAAATTTAGGATATGTTTTCTATCTTAACATAGGATATGTGTGTTATAAGAGTTCAAAGTAGCCAGTTGTCACTGATTCTATAGTGAAGTTCGAGTATGCAGTATATTTTGATGCTACCAAGGAAGCAGTTTGGATATGAGACATTCTATAAGATCTTGATGTGTTACCTTGTAATAAATGTCCCATAAAATTCTATTGTGATAATACTATTGTGGTGGATCTTGAAATAGAGAAAACATTTATCCATTGGAAAAATTAAACATTGAAGATGTATCACCTCTTGAAGGATTTTTTTCAAATGGGTGAAGTTGAATTATCAAGATTACCTACATATGATAACATACTTGTACCTTTGAATAAAATTCTATCGTAGAAGAAGCATGAGTATCATGTGAGGGATAGAGAACTGAAGGTTTTTAACTATTGGATCTAGTGAAACTGAGACTCTTCTTGATATGGTACCCTAGAACCAACATCTATATACTTTATGAAAACCTATAATCATAGATTAGAATATTAAGAAACTTATTATCACATTAGGATTGTTCTTTTGTGTAACATAGTATGTGATAATTCTCTAGTATCAACTGTCACACTAAATTGTCATCATAGTTTCCCGCTATAATGAGAACCTAAAAGTGTTGTGACACCGTTCATAAATATATGTTATATAGGTGGATGATATCATTTTTGAAGAAAATATGATATTTGATATTAGGGGTTGAAGCTCATAGGACTATGAGGCACCTTCTCACAGTGAACTTCCTTCATAATATCCAGTGTATGATATTATGAGAATGGGACCCACTGGTAAGAAATTCAAAATTATTTGTGTCATTATATGTTCCTATCTGTAAAAATATTTATTAATTTTTTGAATTTAAATTGTTATTGATGATTATTATGATTCGAATACAATGATGTATTGAAGAAAATCCTGATGACATATGTTTGTTTCGAGGTAGGATACTCTGGGTTCCTCAGAGTAATAGTGAATTAATAAATACTACGATAATGGATTTGACTCTTATTCTCCTTAATGGAAGTTGATATATTAGGCCATTTTAAGGAAACGGTACTACCTAAAGAAATCCATGCCCGTGGTGTTCTTTTGGAAAGTTCAATTCATGGGATGTTAAAGAAATTTACATCGAGAACATAGGTTGATGGCATCAGCATGCAACCAACTCGATTTTAGATATCGTGATAAAAGGATTATATTTCACATTAAGCATTCATATGATGTATTATGTCATTATGGAGTTAAATTATTTCACTATGGGTTTCCTGACATTTTTTTATATGCTATCCTTGGACATTACACTACTTCTCCTAACTCCATTAAGAAATAGACATAGATATTCACACACTAAGTGTATTTGGAATCTCAGTTAAACACTATATTTTTTTTATTATTTAAAAAGTTGAATAAATATTTAATCATGCATATTGTTTAATTATTATTCATGTTTTTATCACATATATTTTATCACTAGTTATTCGAGATAATATAATTTTGGAAAAATATTTAATAAATATTTGTTTTCCATTTATTGAATATAATATTTATTTATTTATTGGAAAATAATTCATTGATATTTATTTAATAAATAAATGTTAATTATTCAATTATCGTTAAATATCATGAAAAATGAAAAAAACAGTTTAATGGTATTTTCAGAAATAATTAATAATGAATACTATTTGATTAAATAATATTTAATTTAATTAACATGTTATGTGCATATCGAGAAATTATAATAGTATTATTATTAATTGACATGGGGTTCCGTAGGGATTAAATAAATAATAAAGGGAACTCATGTAATTAATTTATTTTTACCCTAGAGATATAGAACCCATATTATATTATTTCATAATAGACCCAATTTTTTTGTTTGGTTGTGCACAACAGATTTCGATAATCCTACGAAGCCCTAGTGAGATCCCTTCTCAAAGAACACTCCCACGAATAGAGATAGATCCTCATACACCTCCCAATCTCATGCATCGATAGATCAAATAGATCTCTTTGTAATTAGTTCTCATGGTGATGAAAGGGGGACATCACATTTGTTAGGATCTGCTATGTTAGCACCGAGATATTACTTCAGTGACATTCAGAGATTTGTGGAATAGATGTATATCACTACTAGATGGAATATTATCTTGATTCCAATAATTCAATGACAGTAAAAAATAGATCTATTGTTAGATCCATCAATGAAGAAAGATTTATAAAAAGGTAATTATTTAAATAATTAAATCGATTATAAATAATATGTGATGATCCTCTCTCTAGTTTTGGAATTTTATCCCTTTTAAATATTCTTTCATTTAATTTCCTAGATTATGATGTTCAACATTGTTTAAAATCTCCTAATAATCATCAATCATGAATAAAATAAAAGTCATCATGATTCTTCACAAGCTTCTAGTGGGTGAGGAACCAACAAGTGATATCAAAGAAGTTGAATAATTATTTTTAATTATTTAATGACCATTGATTGAATTAAGAATTTGTAATTTATCTTTAAATCCATGTTTAATCGATCTTTTAGTCTGAACTGTGATGTATGCTTCCTCGCCCTCAATTTCTCATATATATAATCAAAATGATCAATTATATGAATAAAATAAAACAGAAGAACTTATCAGGAGGTTCCAAGGATTCTTGCCAGATAACGTAGGAGAATATGTGGTGTAGTAGGAGTTACATGCCATATACATGTGTTCAATACACATGGAATTAATTCGAAATTAATTCAATCCATGTGAAATGAATAAATTTGGTATAATTATTTCTAACACTGCATGTGGTCCTACCCAATGTGGTGCATGTTTATCTAGAGTACACTACCTGTAGCGCAAGTACACAATGTGTAGTCTTATAAGTAACAGAAAGGATATGTATTTCCATACATGTACTACATGATTGGTGACCATGTAATTTAGAGACCACAATCCATGTAGCCTATTGTACCATGATGTACAAAATTTATCTGAGACAAGGTTTACGTGTAGATTCCCTAGGCATGTGGATCAGATAGATGGTGAGATATGTATATGTCGTATCACTCTCATGTACACTCTACATACTTATATGAAATTGTGATGAATTAAAATTTATTTACAGAAATATCAAAACTATATTGATACCTTCTTGTGCGTGTTCATTAATTTGAAAGGACACACCATGTGATTAGTTTTAATATATATATATATATAAATGATTAATTAATTTCTATACTGTATTTTTATATTCATAACATGTAATAGTCATATTACAGTTGTTACTCTATGTGCATTGAAGCATAACACATGAACTAAAATTCATCTAATTTGTGTAGTCATAATGTTTATAGTGCATGTCATGATGATATGTGATCTTCCATGTATTCTATATGTTATAAGATTAAATATTATTTGAGTATAATACATGCTGGGTATAATTGGATAATTTTTCACAGTTTTCCCTCCATTGTAAATTTATGTACACAGTTAATTTTAAATAAATTTATTTAATTTGTTTAAAATTATTATGGATGGGAATCGCGAATATATTATGATGATAATTAACTTAAAATATTTTATTAATTAAATATTATAAAAAATTTATTCTGATGTGATTTTTCATAGACAAGAATGATTAATTATTAAATGCTAGTTTAATTAAATATTCAATTCATGGAAGGCATGTGGATGATCATAATCATAGACCAGACCTTTTTCTATGATCAGTTTCATTTCATTTTTTATTAAATTAATTTGTTTTCCCTTATTACTTGTGTCCTATTATTATGCATGGCTTTCCATGCACATGGTTTCTTTTTATGTAAACCTCTTTTCCCTCACTTTTTTGTCTATAAAATCATATGTAATGGATGTATCTCACAAGATATTGAAGGTGGATAATGTTTTTAGATCCGGTGAAACCAATCTATGAAAGACACATAGGTGTAATGGTGAACGATATAACATGTACATTAATTAGTTCAAGGTGTTTCAAGCTAGGATGAACATTTTTTTATCACCCTCTATATAAACTAACCATTAGTATGGGATCATGATAATACCAAATAATTATTTTAATTCTGTCATGATTTGTGGTTATTTCGTTATGTTTATTGTTTCACTATGACATGAATGAATTAATTAACAAACATGCCAGATACAGAAAAAATAAATTTACTTATGAATTAATATTATCTAATTCACGATTAATCACTTAAATAAATTCACTTAATATTAAAAAGCATGTGATAAATATAATAATTGAAATTTTTTCATAAATTAATAAAATAACCCAATAATATATATAGTAAGTCTATATAGCCTTCCACTACCTCAGATAAAATGGAACCATAGTCCAATGTTCTTGACCAACCAATTTTGGGGTGCATTAAATTATTGGGGAATTATAACTATATTTTTTTATTGAATTAACTTGGTACACCACAAGTGTTGACTGCCAAAGTAGGAAATGGTGTTACTGAGAGGAAAAGGTTGAGGAAATAAAATAAACATATTTTACGATTGGGGAGTCCACACAGAAGTTCAAGGAATGGTGATTCAATGAAATTGGAATATGGGATGTCTACCTTAAACCATTAATGTTTCATGAAAAAATAATTTTGGGGTAATAAGAAAGGGAAAGAGGATCCTTAATACCAGAACAACCATATATCATCCTTTATTGAAGCTAATGGGGAGGCCTATTAGGATTGAATAAAACACTAGGATATTAATAAATATAATATTTATTTATGTGTATAAATTAAATTACATAAATAATTAAAATTATTCTAATATTATTTTGCAGAAAAAAAAATTGAAATGACTTCAAACATATTACTAGGATCCATACTTAAGGGGAAACCTTATCCGCAATAAAAATTTCATTGAGTGACAGAGAATCTTACACTCTCTCTTTCACCATGAAAATAAAATTGTATGTTCTTGAAGAACCTATTTAGGATTATCCTTATAATGAGGCATGTGATGAAGATTTATTTTTATATGAGAAACAATTGAATGATTCCACAAAAGTTAAGTGTTTCATCTATTATCCATGCCAAATGAGATTTTGAATCAATTTGAGGACATGGATTCATATTGAATGATGCATCATCATTGGTGTCTCTATAAAGGTAAGAATATACATGAGATGTATGAGATCTCTAATGATTTATTTTAAATTATTCTTTTCAAGTATGTTCCAACTTTACCTCATGTAGTTTTGATTATTGGATAAATTAAATTCCTAGACATCTTAGTGATTAAATTATTGGATGAGTTTCATACGTATCTCATACATCCATCACTACCCAATACCTTCTCTAATTTTATAGAAAAATTCAATATGAGGAATAATGATAAGGGTATTAAAAAAAATATTGATTTAATTTTCCATATAGAAATAGAAATGGTGTGTGGTAAAACTATGGTTCTTATAGTTAATAAGAAGTGGAATAACAAGGAAAATGGGCCGAAGACTCAGAATAACTCTAAATCTCCCAAAGACCATCCATTGAAGAAGAAGAAGATCCAATGAAAAGGAAAGGAAAAAGAGGTAGTGTGTTTTCCATGTGGCAAGCCATGATACTGGAATAGTAACTAAACCCATAATCAAGGGGAAGATAATGGTGTGTTTGTTATCAACTGTAATATTTTATAATCAAAACATTCTTTATTAGATACAACTTGTGGTGCTCACATCAGTATCCAAATATATGAAACAAGTAGATTCAAAAATATTTCTATAGGAGATTTAAATATGAGGGCTATAAATGGTGTGAGTCTAGCTACTCTAGCTATTGGTGAATACCACATTTACGTTCCAAAGAGGATAATTTTGGATTGAAAATATTATTTTTTTGTAAGGACGGTTACCAAAAACATAATCTTTGTATCATTCATAAATACAGATTGTTTTATTTTCATGTTTGGAAATAAATATTTTTTATTTTTTTACAAAAACTTATGTTATTGTATGGTACATTTACGTAACAATATTTATGTATTGACTTATGAATTTTTTTTGGAAATTGACAACAAATCATGTTCACATGTCTCAAATAACACCCAACTTTGGATTCACCATCTTGGTCATGTAAATGAGAATATTTTGACAAAGATATTTCAAGATATTAATATAGAATATTTTCACATAAAACCACATGTAGTATGTCATGAGAGGTTTCTTGTAAAATAACCAAACTATCATTCACTATATAGGGAGAATGGGACACATATCTTATTGGATTTCTATAAACCAATGGGTGTAGACCATTTCCAGTAGAATATAGAGGTTGTATTCACAATTAAAAACTTATACTGATTAATTGAGTAGAGATATATCTTTATACCTAATTAGTTATATGTTTTATTCATTTGATAAATTCATGGAATTCAAGAATGAACTAGATAATCAACATGGAATGGTTATAAAGATACATCAATCAAATCAAGGTGGTGAATATATTAAAGTAGAGTTTATCTCCTACTTATGATATTTTTGTAATCAATCTCAAAAAAATCCACCATATCCACCATAGTGGAATTATTTTAGTTAAATGAGTATCCACATCATGTTAAATATGGTATGGTTGATAATGAGTCATGTCGATCTTATATTATGAATTTGGGGATATTCATTACAAACTATAATCTATACATTAAACTTATTAACAGATTAAAAGGAAATTGGAATTCCCTCCATGTTATGGATTGGAAAGAACCATTTTTTCACATACATGTGTATGGGGTTATGTGGAATTTGTTAAGGCCTTATCAAAAAAAATGTAACCCCATAAGAAAAAAACTGCATCTTTATAGGTTATCTCAAGGAAACCAAGGGATACTACATATACAACCCCTCAATTTAAAAAGTTATTGTCACCAGAAAATATGTCTTTCATGAGATAGATCACATCCTAAAAAATTATAGTGTAATAAATAATGACTTAAATGAAGGTTATTCTCATGATACACAAGAGTTGTTAAATAAATAGGTTCCCTAGGTCTTCTTGGAAGAAGTAGTTACTGAAACACAAGTACTATGTTTGATCAAAAGAGAGGTATGAGAACCAAAGAGTTATGGGTTTCCAGTCCTCGAATATGGTTACTAATTTTTTGTTGAAAATGATGAACCTCTTTCCTAAAAAGGTAGTAAAGAGTTCAGAAGATGAAATATGGATATATGTGATGAATTCTGAAATGGATTCCATGTATCAGAACCATGTTTGTGTTTTGGGAAATGCACATGTTGATGTAAGGCCTAATAAATGAAAATTGTTACTCAAGAGAAATTAAACATTCAAGGTAAATTAAATACCTATAAAGAAAGTATACTAGGAAATGGGTTTATGAAATGTCAAATAATTGAAAAGAGTGAAACATTTTTTCAAATTTCTATTTTAAATACAATAGAATTCTATATATATAAAATATTACCTCAACTATGAGATTTAGAAGATGGATGTCAAAAAATTCATTCCTTAATGGGGACCGCAAGGAATATATCTATATGATACATACAGAAGAGTTATTGGCTCTAGGTGATTGAAAAATAATTTGAATGTTTTAGCTATCAATTTATTGATTGAAGCAAGCATCCAGGTCATGGAAAATTCTATTCGATGGAGCTATAATAGAATTTTTTTTCATTTTGAATGAATGTGAACCATGGTTTTATGAGAGTTTTATTGAAAATATGGTCTGAATACTAGTAGTATATGTACACGACGTATTACATATTGGAAATTAAAACACCAATAGTATATGTACATGACATATTACTTATTGGAAATCACATACCATTATTATAGTCTATTGAAGACTTGTTTAACATGTGTTTCTCTATGAAGGAATTATATGAAGAATCTTGTATTCTATGAATCAAGATCATTTTTGATAAATCAAAGAGGTTTCTTAGAGTAATTTAATGTACTTATGTTGACTAGAAACTGTATACTTTTATTACATAAAAATCCAAGGGGAGATGGGTTCTGGTGTCCCATCGTTTACATATTTCTAAGAAAATGTTCCGTTAGAAAATACATGAGAAAGGGAGAATGACTAAGATCCCATACACTTCAATGAAAGGATATATTATGTATTCTATGAAATTTTTTGGACCTGATGTTGCCTTTCCTTTGATATGGTAGACAAATATCATATTGATCCAAGAGAAGAAAAATGGTGTACTATTAATGACATCCTTAAGTATCTAAGATGAACTAAGGATATGTTCCTAGTGTATAAAAGAGATGGGGAAGTGGTCATCAGGGGTTATACTGATTCTAGTTTGCAGAGAGATCATAATGATATGAAATCATAGTCAGGATATGTTTTCTATCTCAACGAAGGTATTGTTGGCTGAAATAGATCAAAGTAGGTAGTTGTTGGTGATGTTAGAGCGAAGTATGAGTATATAGTGAATTTTGATGCAACCAAGAAGGCTATTTGGATAAAAAACATTATCCAGGATATTGATGTGTTACCAGAAGAAAGTATCCTATCACATTGTATTGTGATAATACTACTGTGGTGGATCTAGAAAAAGCTCCAAGGTTTCACCAATAGACAAAGAATATACTCAATAAGTATCACCTCTTGCATGATTTTTTTCAGAGGGGTGATGTTTAAATATGTAGAGTACCCATAGAACATAAAATTCTGGACCTCATGACTAGAAGCCTATCTTAGCATAATCCTGAGTATCATGTGAGAGATAGTGAACACAAGGTTTCTAGCGGTTTGGTCAAGTGCAAGTGGGAGTCTTTTGGAGTTGGTACCCTTGAAAAAACATCTATATTCCTTATGATAAAATATATTCATCGAATTGAATAATAATAAATTTTTTATCACATCATTATTGTTCATATGCGTAACATATTATATGATAATGTACCAATAGTAGTTTTCATACAAAAAGGTCATTGCAGTTCCCTGCTAGGATGAGAACCTGGAAGTGCAACGACACAATTATGAAATATATTTTATATATCTGGATGATATAATTTGTGAGTAACAAATGATTTGTGATATTAGGGGTGGAGGATCATAGGACATTGAGTCACATTCTCGTGGTATACTTACTTTTTAATATCCAGTGTATGATATTATGAGAATGAGTGTAGAGACCCGAAGCTTATCGTACATGGACATTACATTACTTTTGCGGAATACTTAGTACATAACAAAAACACACACACAAGGATCGTAATAGTTTAGTGTCTTTGGAAACTCGGAACGTAATCTTCTAATCGTGGTGAAAGATCATCAATATCTCCCATAAAGATCTTCCATTTTTTTACCTAAAACCGTTATTTATATCCTAGGGAAAAGAAAACATAAAAGGGTGAGCTCAAATGCTCAGTAAGGGTAAACAAAAGAAAAATCAATCACATCATATTCATAAGAACATAACTTTTGGAAATCTTAACCTACAAAAAATATAACATGGGATAAATCATAGTAGTGAAATGAAATCCCAATAAGCATAACATAAAACATGAAACATTTTGGCATACACACATAATCATAGAGAATCATTTCTTGTTAGTCATGACTCATTGCCAAGACTATCTTAGTGGACAAAGTCCCTTTCTGAATCGAGTCACCCTCGTTTCAGTCCTGTTTCACTGAACCTGTATAACCAACCATTCCAGCCATGTCTATCTCATGAGATATGAAATCCTTACCCATTGCATTGGAGGGAGATATAGGTCCCACCCATCTCATAATTATACCATTCTTATGTGTGCCACAAAATCTTAAAACATACATCATTTCATAAACCATGTAATAAAAATTGGAATCTTAAACATCGTGACATCATAAAACAATTCATATAAGATAAATGAATTCGGAAAAAATATTTCCATCACAACATAATGAAATCCATGTAATAATAGGGATAGAAACAGAACCCTCTATTATCTTAGATGGATAATAATTTTGATAAAACACTTGAACTTCATTCTTGAGGAAAATATCCTTTCTACTTCAAAAACACTTTTCCTTTCTTAACATGTCATACAATTTTAAACTAAAAGTAGTTGATTAATAATAAACTTGAACACTTGTAAATTATGCTTCTTGGAAATAATGTTTTAAAAATCCATTCATGCCGTATAAGTTAAAAAAACATTCTTCTCGTACTTTTGTTGGAAAAGTCAAAAAGTACCTTTTAGGGTAAATAAAAGAAATATTCCTTCCATAACATGGGGTAAAAGTCAAAATGGGTAAAAAGGAATTTAAACATACAAAATTACACTATTATAAAACATGGACATGGATGATAGCAATAACCCCATTAAATACTTAAGAATAAGCAATCTCGGATAAAAATGAGATTTGCACAATTATCAATTACCTTAGGTCCGATTTGCTTCGTAAGTGTCCGATCCTCCTATATAATGATTTAAATAATGTCATTTACTTATTAAAGAATCATATTCATTGTTATGATATCATATATGGTTCACTTAGACTTTATATTACCCGTTCTATTGTAAATTCCATGTTAAAGAGCGTTTTGGGTAAAATTGTTTCATTTATCGTAGGTGTTTGGACTTGTTGTTCTTGACATTATTATTACATATATCATGATTTACTTACTTCCAGAATATAAAATATGATTTATATATCATATATATTCAGTATATATATATATATATAATAGATAGATAAATGAAATGAAACACACTGTTCATGGAGACGGTAGTCCGTACGTACGCATGAACGCTGTTTTTCATTCCTTATTGTCTTAAATGGAAGTAAGTAGATGACATATATATATACATAAATCCAGTATATTTACCATGTCATATATTTCATTATTATTTCTTATATATACATTATAATCATTCTTAAATGGTTAACATGGAGAATGAATCGCATCGCGTCGTGGAGAAGGTAGTCTGTATGTACGCACGAGCGATGATATCATTTCCATAATTATTGAATTGAATTGGAGTGGATGGTACAATATATCAGAATCATTATTAAGTTATAATAACTATGTATAGTTATTCTTTACACCATAATACACATCCAAGTAAGGTGTTGGTGGAAAAAACAGATTACACCACGGCGTGGAGACGGTATTCCGTACGTACGCACGCGCGGTGATTTCATTTTCCATAGGATGGATAGATGGTGAATTAGGATTGTTTCATACTTATAATAACATATCAGTATATGAGTGATACTGATGTTATTACTTCATAATGAAACAAACTAAGAAGAAGAAGTGGAATAAGAAATAAAGGTGAAAGAATTGGTAACAAAAATTACCTCTTCTTTGAAGCGCCACATTGAAACCTCCTCTTAGGGCACTAAAATTGTTTTTTGAGGCCGACCAGAACCTCTAGGTTGTTTCCACTGAAGTGGAGAAAAGATTTTGTCAGGGGTTGGCCGAGCTTGAAGGCTCAAAGTTGTGTGAGGAAGAGAGGGAGGAGGTGTCCTTTTATAATGGAGGAGAGGGGCACCTATGGAATAACTAAATATATTATTTTATTATAAAGTCATGTTCGGTTTTAAATAGCTCCAAATAGATTTATTTCGAGGCTAAGGTGGGGATGGGTCTAAATCCTCTAATCCAGTAGAATTTAGACAAGTTTAGGTTCCTATTTTAACCTAATCATTTAGATTTAACATTAAGTTAAATAATTTTACTTTTACCGTGTCTTCTTGTGTTCTTATACTATAAGGTTAATAAACTTACTATATGAAGCCAAACAAACCCCAAATTGTTTATTATTAATATATATAACCTTATCTAAGTCATTTGGCCGACCCTTAGATTTTTAGGAATAAAATAACAATTAATAATATAATATTTTTTTAAAAAAACTATTTTATGTCAATTATGACACTATTTAGTAATTTGATTTTTGTGAAAATCATAACAGAATGATAAGTTCTAAAAAATTTAATTAAATCAACAATAACATGCCATTTTAACATAGAAAATTAGTGTAAGTCATAAAAAGTCTCAAATTATATTTATTTGAGTATTTATAACATCAATTATGTCAATATTTCATTAATAAGATAATTACTGCATCATCGTTGTGTCATAAATAAATTAAATTATTTAATGTCTAAAAATTACAAATAAAATACCATTATGTATTAAATCTTTTTATATTTCTAATGAATATTTACAATTGAATTTATCTTATGTATAACTCTATATTAAAAATGTTTTACTAAATAAACTTTGATTTTAAATCTTTTAACTCATTTTTGAATTAAATAATAATAAATGTCCTAATCTAATCCAAGTGGGCCTAAATGGTCATATTTTATTCCTAAGATTGTTTTTGGTCGAATTACACTTATCCAATAAAATTTGGACATGTGTTAGGGTAATAATAATAATATCATTTTTACCCTTAAATACCCTATTTACTTTTAACCGTGGTAAATAAAAGTAAAAAGTTACTATTCACCAAAAATTATTTTCATCTCATTGAACCACATTTTACTTACTGACATAAACCGTGTCTCTCGGATTTTTGAAATTCCACTCACAGAAGCGGTAAAATTAAGTTTTATGAAAAATTCAGTTTTTTTAACTACCACTTAGTGGTTTCACTATTAATCAAAAATTGAAAGTTTTCAGAAAAATACCAAAAATTAGACCTAAGCTATATTTGATATTATGAACTCAAAAATGATTTCTATTTTACCAAATTCAAAAAATATCAGTTTCATTAATTAATTTAAAAATTAATTCCCGTCGTCAAAACAAAAGGCGTGTTTTTAAGAGATAATAACTATCAAAAGATTGACACTTGTTTATAACTGGTTTAAATTGGAAATTACATCCAATGACCAACATTGTATTGAATTGTAAAAATATATTCTAAATATACTTTAAAACCACTCAAATTAATAATTTATCACTACTAATTATTTCGATTGAAAACGTTTTTTTAATTAAATTTTAGTAATTTTCACTATTCCTCAAAATATGAAAGTTATCCGAAAATCACCAAAATTTTACCCTAAGATAATTTCAATATTCTGAATCCAAAAATGAAGTCCATTTTGAAAAATAAAATTTACAAAATTTTAAAAAGTGGTTATTACTATTCATAACGGCTAGTTTTAATAATATTTTAATAGAATATCGTTGTTTAGCGAAACATGGTGTTGCGTACAACACACGCTATCATGGAAGGTCGCGATTGCGTGTAATTCAATCGAGGTCAGAGATATGTGTTGTGAAAGCTCCTTTTGTTGTAGCGTATAACACAAGACATTAATGAAATTAAAAAGAATATTTTTCATAAAATCTCGGGGTGTTACATTCTACCCCCCTTAAAATGAATTTCGCCCTCGAAATTCATCGGGGTTATAAATGGTTTACTACTCGAAAGGTTCTTTAATAGAAACCCACATCGTAAAAAGGAATACCAAAACCAATATTTAAAAACAAAAGTATGAAACGTAACAGTTACCCAAATAAACTAATCACTGGGTTTCCACATAGGTGAAAATATGGATATGGAAGAAAAATATAACCATCATGTTCTGATGGAGAGTGGTAGAGAACATGGATATGGAAAATCCAACAATCACAAATCCATAAATTTGTGATGATCTAAGGTACCATTTGATTAATCAGATATAAGAGCACTAGGATAACATTTTTGGTTTTCAAGAACGTTTCCCTAAAGTTGAAGAATTTGAATTAGAATAAATACTTACTTTATTTTGGTACAATCTCACTGTTGTTCGTGCCTTGAACAATTTCCACTTCATATCTTAAATAAATGAAGTTGAATTTGTTATTCGTGAAGTGTTAGTATGAGAGGTCATTCCATCTGTCTGAAACAAAAGGTTAGCAAAAGTTATTAAATATACATAAGTCATTCTTTGGTGAGATTAATCATATATGGTTCCTAAAATGGACTTATACTTCATATATCATACCGCTTAATAAAATAAAACTAGTTTCTACTAAACAGGGACTTCCTGTAGGCCAATGGTAGGCGATAAAGTCCAGTCGCACTTCGGTAGTGGGTTCGATTCACACGGTCTTGTCCGACGCGATGGGCTATCGCCCGTCCTGCAGGTTGTCCTTTTTCTAAAACTATATTACTATAACATCCCATCAATAATATCGAAAAACTTCTATCCTTAAACAATCTATATTATGTCCAACATAATCCATTCCAAT
The DNA here is from genome assembly GCA_963277665.1 of Viscum album. Lineage (NCBI taxonomy): Eukaryota > Viridiplantae > Streptophyta > Magnoliopsida > Santalales > Viscaceae > Viscum > Viscum album. The sequence goes on from OY728162.1 coordinate 49,059,242, forward strand.
CTTTAGGCTTATCCATAATACTGCAGTCCACTCTCATAATATAGTGAAAACAATTACCAGAGATTTAATACCATCGTTGATCCCCATATATCTTAAGATATGTCTTGTTGGTCACATTCCAATAATGTGAATACCTTAATCATGTATTCTCTTGAAAAATTAATACCAATTAAACCATAGTGATAACATGAATGCTGTCAAAAGTTAACTCTTTCCACATACCAAAATCCAAAAATTCTATATACTCAAACCATGATATCACTTAGTCCTTATATCAATCATGAGCTCATGAATACTGTCGAACATTTCATTTTGTCTTTATCACTTCATTATGCGCATATCATCTACTTTCCAAAAAATATCTGAATAACCTTTCATTGTTACTCATACCATAAACTTTCAAAACTTAAGGAAATACAACAGTGTAACAATCCTTAGATTTCTTTTTATTCTATAGTAAAACATTACACTTGATAAACATGTAATCATTCCACTACCTTCTTAAACCATTGACCGAGCTTCAACAATTATTTCATCTCACATATCATTTGTAGTCTCCTCATCATCATCAACAAAAATTCTACCCATACGACCATACCGATTCTTTTCAGGAGACAATCCCTTAGGGAATTGGTTTGCATAATGCCCGTACATTCCACATTTAAAACATTTAACCATTGATGATGTCGTAGCAACACCATTAACCTCATCCATGGTGTTAACTGAAACTTTTCCATTGCACTTACTGGATTTGTTTCCTTCTTTTCCACACCCAAAGAATCTTCCAGTTCCTTTGAAACATTCTCCTTGATGCCTCTTCCCACATGATTTACATAGGGGAAATTGAACTTTTTTCCTCTATGATCATCATGAAACTCCATCTTTCTCTTATTAGCCGAGTCAGGAAAATTACCAAATTTTACTTCATTGATCATATTATGAGATTGCTGATTCGGCATAATAATGATGTTTGGACTTCCAAATCCCATTTCATTCTGAAGAATATCATTCCATTGTCCATCATATTCTCCATTATCGTGAATCATCTTGTTTCCAGCCATTTTCTAAAACCCAAAAAGAATAGTGTGAGAGGCGAAAATCATGCTAGGGGAAAACAACATAATAATGGGGGAGTACCTTCAATATCTAACATCTTAGGGTTAATTCTATGATCGTTAGCGTAATTCTAGTACTATAACCTATAAGTATTCTTAACCTTAGGGACATCACTAGACATACCTTAGAAATATCTCTAGGGATCTCACTAATGTTTTCGCATCCTAGTTTCCAAAGGATGACTAAACCTTTCCTCTGATACCAACTGTAGAGACCCGATGCTTATCGTACATGGACATTACATTACTTTTTCAGAATACTTAGTACATAACAAAAACACACACACAAGGATCGTAATAGTTTAGTGTCTTTGGAAACTCGGAACGTAATCTTCTAATCGTGGTGAAAGATCTTCAATATCTCCCATAAAGATCTTCGCTTTTTTACCTAAAACCTTTCTTTATATCCTGGGGAAAAGAAAACATAAAATAGTGAACTCAAATGCTCAGTAAGTGTAAACAAAATAAAAATCAATCACATCATATTCATAAGAACATAAATTTTCGAAATCTTAACCTGCAAAAAATATAACATGGGATAAATCATAGTAGTAAAATGAAATCCAAATAATCATAACTTAAAACATGAAACATTGTGTGTCACGACACACCTTCGGGGTCCGTGCCGTGACTACCCCAAGCCCGCCTTCCATAGGCCAGGGGCTGGCGACTAGCACCAAGGCATAAATCCCAGTAAAAAGGGAAGGCATTGTCTTTGTAAAGTAAACAAACTCCACAGAGTAAACAAGCGGAAAGTAAACACTAAACAAAAGCAGAGTACAACTGAAAGTACGGAAAAGTAAATGGGCCAGTATACAAACCCAAACTGAAAGTAAAGTACAACTCGAAAGGAAAAACAGCAACTGAAATGTAAAAGCCGCTACTCCGAGCTGTCCACTGGAAATCCCACCTGAAGGGTGGGTACAGATAGCTCCTCTGCTCCACGAGTCCTGACGCCCGCTACGAGCACGTCCCGCCCAGTGGTCCACCTCCGGGTACCGTCCCGCTCTGCAATCCTCAGCTAAGGTCAACGCTGTCCGTCGTCTGCAACCAACACAACGTAGTGCGGGCAAAGCCCATGCAGGGGTGAGTATAAGCTACTCAGTAGGGACCCCGAGACCCCTGAAGGTCTCTCAAATCCACAAAGGATAAACCACACAGAAAAGTAACAATCATGAAGTATTAACCGACACTGCTTAGGTATATGCCCATACATATACCTAAGTCATCAATTCAAATACGCTCTATCCTCCGAGCCCAAGTACAACTCAGTCCACACAGGAAAGTAAACGTATTCCACACAGGAAAGCAAAACGTAATCCACACAGGATTGCACAACACAATCCACACAGGAAAGCAATAGGATTCAGCTCACACAGGTATACTTCTTCAAGGACGATAAAGATGATCACTGATCCATCTAAGTCGTCGGACCCACGAAGGATCGATAGGTAACTAACCCCCGCAATGACCCACACAGGATCGGGCCCACACAGGACCTGTAGGCGCTGGCTCACACAGAACCGCTGAGCGCAAGGACCCACACATGATCGGACCCACACAGGATCAGTAGCACTGATCCGCGTAGGATCGCTGAGTGCTGAAGTCGTCGTCATCGAATCCACACAGGATCTCTGTACTGTCGTCGTCGCAGTCACAGTAGCAGTAGTAGCAGTAGTAGCAGTAGAACAGTCACAACCACACTAGGGTTCCCGCACACAGCAAACTCGTTCGGAGGGTCCGCTCCACGAGCCGAGAGGCTGATACATAAACTGTCACGAAGACCAGAGTTGATGTATCCAAAAGTTCTGTATCGTCAATAGAAACTCAACGTAACAGACGGCGCGTCGATCGGACGCCCGGTCTGAGAGTTATTGGCATTTTCGTCTCCGGGGCCCGGTTGGTTTTTAAGGCAAAACCAACCCGACCGTACTCCACCTGTGTCCAAACCTCGGGCGGAGTATGCCAAAAGATCCGTCTCACTAAGAGGAACACAACGCGCCTGATGGCACGTCAATCGGACGTCCGTAGCTCAAGATATGAGCGTTTCTGCTCCGAAGGCCCGGTTGGTTTCGTGAACGAATCAACCCGGACGAACTCAAAGTAATCCGAAACCTTGAGTGTGATATACCGAAATGACCGTCACGATCCAAGTATCGCGTTTCCGCCGACGGTTCGTCAATCGGAGGTCCGAGGCTCAAGTTATGGCCAAATGACCGGAAAAGATTCGAAACGGGGGGGTCCGGGTCCGGGCCGACCCGGCCCGACCCCCCCTGGGGCGGCGCGGCGGAGCGGGGGGCCGCGGCGGCGCGGGTGGCCGCGGCGGCTTGGCGCCGCGAGGTGGCTGCACGCGGGGGCTAAGCCCCCGCTGATTGGAAAGTCGGCGCGGCAATTGCCGCGCCCCTTGATTGAAAACCGCCCCCACGTGGGGGCCGGTTGAAGTAAAAACCGGGGGGCTGCTGCCCCCCCCCCCCTCCTTTAAAGAACCGCCCCCCTCATAAAGAGGGGGGGTTTTATGCGCTGGCCGGGGGATTAATTCCCCCGGTTTAACGACTTCCGGCCGGCCAGCTAGCCGGCCGGTTTTCTCCAACGGGACCGGAAAAATCCGGTCCCCTCTTCGGCTTCCAACGCCGGCGGCTCGGCCGTCGGTCTTCTCTTCCCGCCGCGGCCCGGAACCGGCCGCGGTCTCCACGTCCCGCCGCATCCCGGAACCGGCCGCGGTCTCCACGTCCCGCCGCGCCCCTTCGCCGTGCCTTGATTCCTTTCAACGCGGCGCGACGGTGTCGCGTTCTTGAAGATTCTTCCTCGGCGTGGCGCGATGGCGCCGTGCAAAATAATTGCACGATTATCCGCGTGGTGCGACGGCACCACGCCACTTTGCTTCCACCCGCAAGAATAAACAACAAGAACGATGGAGGGGGTTCGGCCATGTTCATGCGGTCCGGCCCCCTCACGTTAAGCAATAACGCATCTTAAAATAATCCAAAGCCACACGTTAGACTTGCTAAAAATTCATGATCAAAAAATAGAATAACTAAACAATAATCAACAACCCCTACCTCGGGTATAAGGTTCGAAGATTGTCAACGTTCCGCGGAAGACGACGTCGCGGAGGTCGGGCGTCGCGGTAGCCGTTCGCCAAATCCGATGACGAAGGGATGCGTCCGAAGAGACACGTCGTTGGCGAAACTTCTTATGTCGACGAAGGGAATCCGAGGAGGAAGCGGCGTTCCCACTCGTTGACACGGAAGACGAAGAAGAGCGGAGCGGCGTTCTTCGTCGGGACTTGAGCGTTCTTCGTCAAGTTGAGCGTTTTTCGTGATCTTCGTCAGAGATGAAGAAGAAGAAGAAAAAGCTCTCCACCTCTCAAGAAGACAAACAATTAACCAAAATAAAATAAGACAACATCTTATTTTATTAACACATAACACACTAGAATTTCAAATGTTTGAAATTCAAAAGGATTAACTCCCATAATTAAATAAGTAACTCAAGTCATTTATTGAGGCGTTAAGGGAGTTGAGAGAATATGAAAGGTTTAGGGGTTCGTGTGGGCCCCACCACACTTAATCCTCCCAAGGGAGGTTATGTGGGTGTGGGTCCCACTTCCAACCCCCTTTGGTAGGTTTTATCAAGTTATTATAAAATTTGTTCTTCACAAATTTTATTTAACTCAAACTAAAAACCCCAAAACTAACTTTCAACCCGCAACAAATGCAACTTCCGAAAAGGTCTCTTTAAGCGAAAATAGGTGCTGCGAGTTCATCGGTGCCCTTGGATTTCAATTCCGAGCACCGAATCAAAAGTTAGGAAAACCCGCTCGTTCGTTCACTGAACGTACCCGAGCCAAACTTCAGAAATTAATTCCGGGCACTCCGGGCCTCGGAATCAGGTGCCGTCTGAAACCGCGCTCTTGTAAAAATCTAAAGAAAATTAAGAAAAAAATTCCCTTGAATTTTACGGGTCTTTAAATTACTCCCACCTCAGGGCTTTACGTCCCCGTAAAGTTACATCAAAAACTAGGGAATCAAATGAGGGTACTGAGCACGCATCTGAGCCTCCCGCTCCCATGTGCTCTCCTGGAGATTCTCGTGCTGCCATCTGATGCGCACAAGAGGAATCGATCGCCCACGCAGGACCCGCTCCTGTCGATCCTCTATCTCCACCGGGAATTCCGTAAAAGTCGCCACATCGTCAACGTCAAGCTCCCCATGATCAATGATGTGTGTCGGGTCGTGCACGTATCTCCTCAGCTGAGATACGTGGAAGACGTCGTGCACCCGGTGCAACTGAGGTGGTAGAGCCAGACGATAAGCCACTTCGCCAACCCTGCTGAGGACCTGGAAGGGTCCGATGAAGCGCAGAGATAACTTGCCGCCTCGGCCAAATCTCCGAATACCACGTCGAGGTGAGACCCGCAAGAAGACGTGGTCGCCATCCTCGAACTCTAGTGGCCTCCGCCTCCTGTCAGCATAAGACTTCTGCCGGCTCTTAGCTGTCCTCATCCGCTCCTGGATGACCTGGACTTTCTCTGTCGTGGCCTGGACCATCTCAGGTCCCACCAGTGCTGACTCTCCAGGGTCTGTCCAGCACAAAGGAGATCTACAAGGTCGGCCGTACAACGCCTCGTACGGTGCCATCCCGATGGTGGAGTGGTAGCTGTTGTTGTACGCAAACTCCACCAAGGGTAGGTGGTCCTCCCAGCTATGACCAAAGTCGAGGACACATGCGCGGAGCATGTCCTCGAGTGTCTGAATGGTCCTCTCCGTCTGACCATCCGTCTGAGGGTGAAAAGCGGTGCTAAGACGTAGCTGCGTCCCGAATGCCTCCTGTAACCCCTTCAATAGCCGGGAAGTAAAGCGGGCATCTCGATCGGAGACGATAGATGATGGCACGCCGTGGAGCCGCACAATCTCCTGAACGTAGAGACGTCCCAAGCTCTCTACTGAGCCCTGCTCTCTGATGGGTAAGAAGTGTGCCGACTTGGTGAGTCGGTCAACAATCACCCAGATGGAGTCGTGACCTCTGGAAGTGCATGGAAGTGCAGTCACGAAGTCCATAGATATGCCGTCCCACTTCCACTCCGAAACCTCCAAGGGCTGTACCAAGCCTGCTGGTACCTGATGCTCTGCCTTCACCTGCTGGCAGGTGAGGCATCGAGAAACGAACTCTGCTACTGCCTTCTTCATGCCCGGCCACCAGTGCTGTCGTCTGAGGTCCTGGTACATCTTCGCCACTCCAGGATGTACCGCCAAAGGAGAAGTGTGAAACTCTCTCAGCACTTCCTCTCGCAAAGCAACTGGTACCATGGTACGTCCTCTAAAAAGGATGTCGTGCTCGGCTCCAAGGGAGAAACCATCAGGTGCCTGTCCCGAGGATATCTGTGCACGCCGTGTCTCACAGTCAGCGTCCTCACGCTGTGCCTCCTTGACCCGTTGTAGTAGTGGAGGAGTGACTGTGAGAGACTGAAGAAAGGCTGCTCCATCTCTATCCACGAAGGATATCTGCAAAGATGCTAGCTGCTCTGTCGCCTCCTCATGTAGCTGAATGCCCGTCCTCCTGCTGAGGGCATCGGCTACTACGTTCCACTTCCCATGAGTATAGACTATCTCAAAGTCATAGTCCTGGAGGAACTCGAGCCATCGTCGCTGTCTCAGGTTCAGGTCCTTCTGCGAGAAGATATACCTGAGACTCTGATGATCGGAAAAGACTGTAAAGCGCTCGCCCATCAGATAGTGTCGCCATGTCTTCAGAGCGAAGACCACTGCTGCTAACTCCAGGTCATGGGTAGCGTAGTTCTGCTCATGCGGCCTCAACTGAAGTGATCCATAGGCGATCACGGCCCACTCCTGCATCAGAACACATCCGAGTCCGGTCCCTGATGCATCGCAGTAGACTATGTACCCTACTCCCTCTTCAGGCAACCTCAAGATAGGTGCACTAGTCAATCTCTGTCTCAGATCCTGGATGCTCTGCTGACATCTGTCTGACCACACGAAGGGTTTCCCCTTCTTCGTCAAAGCTGTGAGTGGGGCCGCAACTCTGGAGAAGTTCGGCACAAATCTCCGATAGTATCCATCTAGTTCCAAGAAACTCTGAACCTCAGTCACGCTCCTGGGTGGCTCCCAAGCTAACACAGCCTCAAACTTCGCGGAATCCACTGTAACCTCCGCCTCAGAGATAACGTGTCCCAAGAAGTGGACTTCACGTATCCAGAACTGCCACTTCGAGAGCTTACCATAAAGCTAGTGCTCTCGGAGTGTGTCTAGTACAACTCGCAAGTGATAGGCGTGCTCCTCCTCTGTCGTAGAGTAAATCAGAATGTCGTCGATGAAGACCACGACAAACCGATCGAGGTATGGCTGAAAGATCCTGTTCATGAGAGCCATGAACACTACTGGAGCATTGGTTACACCGAAAGGCATAACCAAGAACTCATTGTGGCCATACCGACATCTGAAGGCCGTCTTCTGCACATCCCCGTCTCTGACTCTGAGCTGATGATAGCCTGACCTGAGGTCTATCTTCGAGAACCACCGTGCTCCCTTGAGCTGATCAAAGAGGTCATCAATCCTCAGTAGCGGATACTCGTTCCTCACTGTCACCTGGTTCAGGCGACGATAGTCAACACAAAGTCGCAAGCTCCCGTCCGCCTTCTTGGCGAACAATATCGGGGAAGCCCAGGGTGAAACACTGGGTCGGATGAACCCCTTTCCCTGCAAGTCCTCCAACTGTACCCGTAGCTCTCGAAGCTCGGCGGGGGCCATCCGATATGCTGGAGTGGATATCGGGGCTGTCCCGGGGTACAAGTCAATATAAAAGTCTACCTCTCTACGAGGAGGTAGCCCTGGAACATCGTCGGGAAAAACGTCCGCAAACTGATCCACCACTGCAGGAAAACCAGGACTCCGCACGTCAACTACTCCAAGGATGAGGCTAGCCAACTGATGAGTGATGGGATGTCCTCTCCTCCGCGGAAGTCCATCCTGTGCTGCTAAGGCTCCCTTCTCGCCGGTGATGGTGAACCTGCTCACTTCGGTGCGTACACATCGCACCTTGCGCCTAAAATAGTCAATCTGTGCATGGACCGTAGATAGCCAATCCATGCCCAAGATGACGTCGTAAGGCCTAGACGCTGCTACAAGAAGATCCCAGCCGAAGCTCTCGCCTCCTAGAGAAAGCTCACACTGCCGGCACCAGTGCGTAATCGTCGAGTCTGCTCCCGTAGGAGTCTCTAGCCGTAAGGATCGAGCCAACGGCTCTGTCGGAATCTCCGAGCTCCGAACAAGGGCAGCGGCTATGAAAGAGTGACTCGCTCCTGTGTCTATAAGAACTGCAGCAAGGGTGGAATAGACACAGATAGTACCTCGAATCATCTCGGGTGCGCCGTGGTCGTAGGCCTCTGTTGCCTGGAGCTGTGCCTGTCGCTGCCCGCCATCTCCTTGTGGTCGGGGTGGACCTCCTGGTGGTGGTGGTGGTAGAGCCTCAAAGCGTCGGCCACCACCGGTTGCTCGTCCAGCTCCTCTGCCTCGTCCGCCTCCTCCCTTCGGACCGCCACGGTCGACCCTCTGCCTCTGCCTCGGTGGTCCCTCAACCGTCTGCTTCTCCTCGGCACGGCGGGTCGGGCAGTCACGAGCCATGTGGCCCTGCCCGCCGCACGAGTAGCACTATCTGCCTCTCGTAAGACTGGCTCCACGCTGTGTGCCCCGCACTGCTGAGCCAGTGTCCTGAGGTCGTCTGCCCGAAGGTCTGGTCTGTCTGGACCCTAGAGTCATCCGTCGACTGCCTGCTGCAGATGACTCTGCCACGTGCCGTCCTGCGGTGGGTCGCTGTGCTGGTGTAGACTCAGCAAGGAAGCTCTCGATCAGAAGAGCCCGCTCCAGTACTCCTGTCTGAGTCGGTATGCTGAGGGAGATCGGCGATGCCCTGATCTCGTGTCTCAAACCCTGCTCGAAGGTCCGGGCCCAGAAGAATGGGTCCCGTACCATGTCAGTCGAGTAGCGCGAGAGATCGGTAAATCTCACCGAGTACTGAGCGACCGTCATGCTGCCCTGCCACAACTGTAGAAGCTCCTGGATACGTACCGCACGAAGGGTGGCTGGGACGAACTCCGAGCGGAAGAGGCTCTCAAAGTCCGTCCAACGAAGAGATGCCTCATCGTGCACCTGGAGCATCAGGCTCCACCATCGTCCTGCTGCTGCGTGTAGTAGGCTCGCAGCGAGGATCACCATGAGGTCTGCTGGTGTCCTCACTAGCCTAAACACTCGTACTACTGCCTCCAGCCAGTCCTCTGCTGCCTGGGGATCCGTCTCCCCGCGAAACCTGGGCGGTCGCTGGCGCTGAAACTCATGCAGTGCGCTGAGGCGACGTGCATCGTCAGTGGCTGCTGCTGGAAGCATCGGGGGCTCGGCGGGTAAAGATACCGCTGGTGCCACTACTGGCAAAGGGCCATGCACCGAGGCCTCGTCACTCGGTGGGCTGTCGTCTCGCTCGACTCTCGAAACCCTAGCTGGCTGTCGTCGTGGGGCCATCCTGAAAAGGAAACAGGTGCGCCACGGTTAGAACAATATACCTGGTGAGCTGATATAAGTAATCACAATGAAAACATTGAAACACACACGCAATCAATGTTTTCATGCATTAAGTCGGAAATCAGAAGTTAGGGTCCTGGTGTACGGATACGTCGGCCGCCGCACCAACACTGGACTCCCTGGACTGATAACCACACTCAATACGCTAAACATTATTGCTTCACATAGAAAAGATCAGAGTTCGCGGTAGAACTGAACTCCTCTGATACCAATTTGTCACGACCCGCCTTCGGGGTCCGTGCCGTGACTACCCCAAGCCCGCCTTCCATAGGCCAGGGGCTGGCGACTAGCACCAAGGCGTAAATCCCAGTAAAAAGGGAAGGCATTGCCTTTGTAAAGTAAACAAACTCCATAGAGTAAACAAGCGGAAAGTAAACACTAAACAAAAGCAGAGTACAACTGAAAGTGCGGAAAAGTAAATGGGCCAGTATACAAACCCAAACTGAAAGTAAAGTACAACTCGAAAGGAAAAACAGCAACTGAAATGTAAAAGCCGCTACTCCGAGCTGTCCACTGGAAATCCCACCTGAAGGGTGGGTACGGATAGCTCCTCTGCTCCACGGGTCCTGTCGTCCGCTCCGAGCACGTCCCGCCCAGTTGTCCACCTCTGGGTACCGTCCCGCTCTGCAAGCCTCAGCTAAGGTCAACGCTGTCCGTCGTCTGCAACCAACACAACGTAATGCGGGCAAAGCCCGTGCAGGGGTGAGTATAAGCTACTCAGTAGGGACCCCGAGACCCCTGAAGGTCTCTCAAATCCACAAAGGATAAACCACGAAGAAAAGTAACAATCATGAAGTATTAACCGACACTGCTTAGGTATATGCCCATACATATACCTAAGTCATCAATTCAAATACGCTCTATCATCTGAGCCCAAGTACAACTCAGTCCACATAGAAAGTAAACGTATTCCACACAGGAAAGCAAAACGTAATCCACACAGGATTTCACAACACAATCCACACAGGAAAGCAATAGGATTCAGCTCACACATGTATACTTCTTCAAGGACGATAAAGATGATCACTGATCCATCTAAGTCATCGGACCCATGAAGGATTGATAGGTAACTAACCCCCGCAATGACCCACACAGGATCGGGCCCACACAGGACCTGTAGGCGCTGGCTCACACAGAACCGTTGAGCGCAAGGACCCACACAGGATCGGACCCACACAGGATCGGTAGCACTGATCCACGTAGGATCGCTGAGTGCTGATGTCGTCGTCGTCGAATCCACACAGGATCTCTGTACTGTCGTCGTCGCAGTCACAGTAGCAGTAGTAGCAGTAGTAGCAGTAGAACAGTCACAGCCACACTAGGGTTCCCGCACACAGCAAACTCGTTCGGAGGATCCGCTCCACGAGCCGAGAGGCTGATACATCAATTGTCACGAAGACCAGAGTTGATGTATCCAAAAGTTCCGTATCGTCAACAGGAACTCAACGCAACAGACGGCGCGTCGATCGGACGCTCGGTCTGAGAGTTATTGGCATTTTCGTCTTCGGGGACCGGTTGGTTTTTAAGGCAAAACCAGCCCGACCGTACTCCACCTGCGTCCAAACCTCGGGCAGAGTATGCCAAAAGATCCGTCTCACTAATAGGAACACAACGCGACTGACGGCACGTCAATCGGACGTCCGTAGCTCAAGATATTAGCGTTTCCGCTCCGAAGGCCCGGTTGGTTTCATGAACGAACCAACCCAGCCGAACTCAAAGTAATCCGAAACCTTGAGTGCGATATACCGAAACGACCGTCTCGATCCAAGGATCGCGTTGCCGCAGAGGGTTCGTCAATCGGAGGTCCGAGGCTCACGTTATGGCCAAATGACCGGAAAAGATTTGAAACGGGGGGGTCCGGGTCCGGGCCGACCCGGCCCGACCCCCCCCCCCCCTGGGGCGGCCGGCGGCGGCGCGGGGGGCCGTGGCGGCGCGGCGGCGCGGGGGTCCGCGGCGGCTTGGCGCCGCGAGGGGGCTGCACGTGGGGGCTAAGCCCCCGCTGATTGGAAAGTCGGCGCGGCAATTTCCGCACCCCTTGATTGAAAACCGCCCCCACGTGGGGGCCGGTTGAAGTAAAAACCGGGGGGCTGCTGCCCCCCCCCCCTCCTTTAAAGAATCACCCCCCTCATAAAGAGGGGTGTTTTTATGCGCTGGTCGGGGGATTAATTCCCCCGGTTTAACGCCTTCCGGCCGGCCAGCTGGCCGGCCGGTTTTCTCCAACAGGACCGGAAAAATCTGGTCCCCTCTTCGGCTTCCAACGCCGACGGCTCGGCCGTCGGTCTTCTCTTCCCGCCGCGGCCCGGAACCGGCCGCGGTCTCCACGTCCCGCCGAGGCCCGGAACCGGCCGCGGTGTTCGTCGTCCGGCGCGGTGCGACGGCACCGCGCCCCTTCGTCGTGCCTCGATTCCTTTCAACGCGGCGCGACGGCGTCGCGTTCCTGAAGATTCTTCCTCGGCGTGGCGCGACGGCGCCACGCAAAATAATTGCACGATTATCCGCGTGGTGCGACGGCACCACGCCACTTTGCTTCCACCCGCAAGAATAAACAACAAGAACGATGGAGGGGGTTCGGCCGTGTTCATGCGGTCCGGCCCCCTCACGTTAAGCAATAACGCATCTTAAAATAATCCAAAGCCACACGTTAGACTTGCTAAAAATTCATGATCAAAAAATAGAATAAATAAACAATAATCAACAACCCCTACCTTGGGTATAAGGTTCGAAGATTGTCAACGTTCCGCGGAAGACGACGTCGCGGAGGTCGGGCGTCGCGGTAGCCGTTCGTCAAATCCGATGACGACGGGATGCGTCCGAAGAGACACATCGTTGGCGAAACTTCTTATGTCGATGAAGGGAATCCGAGGAGGAAGTGGCGTTCCCACTCGTTGACACGGAAGACGAAGAAGAGAGGAGCGGCGTTCCTCGTCGGGACTTGAGCGTTCTTCGTCAAGTTGAGCGTTCTTCGTGATCTTCGTCAGAGATGAAGAAGAAGAAGAAAAAGCTCTCCACCTCTCAAGAATACAAACAATTAACCAAAATAAAATAAGACAACATCTTATTTTATTAACACATAACACACTAGAATTTCAAATGTTTGAAATTCAAAAGGATTAACTCCCATAATTAAATAAGTAACTCAAGTTATTTATTGAGGCGTTAAGGGAGTTGAGAGAATATGAAAGGTTTAGGGGTACGTGTGGGACCCACCACACTTAATCCTCCCAAGGGAGGTTAAGTGGGTGTGGGTCCCACTTCCAACCCCCTTTGGAAGGTTTTATCAAGTTATAATAAAATTTGTTCTTCACAAATTTTATTTAACTCAAACTAAAAACCCCAAAACTGACTTTCAACCCGCAACAAACGCAACTTCCGAAAAGGTCTCTTTAAGCGAAAATCGGTGCTGCGAGTTCATCGGTGCCCTCGAATTTCAATTCCGAGCACCGAATCAAAAGTTAGGAAAACCCGCTCGTTCGTTCACTGAACGTACCCCAGCCAAACTTCAGAAATTAATTCCGGGCACTCCGGGCCTCGGAATCAGGTGCCGTCTGAAACCGCTCTCTTGTAAAATTCTAAAGAAAATTAAGAAAAAAATTCCCTTGAATTTTACGGGTCTTTACATTGTGGCATTCACACATAATCATAGAGAATCATTTCTTGTTAGTCATGATTCATTTCCAAGACTATCATAGTGGACAAAGTCCCTTTCTGAATCGAGTCACCATCGTTTCAGTCCTGTTTCACTGAACTGGTATAACCTACCACTCCAGCCATGTCTATCTCATGAGATATGAAATCTTTACCCAATGCATTTGAGGGAGATATAGGTACCACCCATCTCATGATGATACCATTCTTATGTGTGCCACAAAATCATAAAACATACATCATTTCATTACCCATGTAATAAAAATGGGAATCTTAAACATCGTGACATCATAAAACAATTCATATAAGATAATGGAATTCATAAAAAATATTTCCATCACAACATAATCAAATCCGTGTAATAATAGGGATAGAAACAGAACACTCTATTATCTTAGATGGAAAATAATTTTGATAAAACCTTTGAACTTCATTCTTGAGGAAAATATCCTTTCTACTTCAAAAACACTTTTCATTTCTTAACATGTCATAAAATTTAAACTAAAAGAAGTTGATTAATAATAAACTTGAAAACTTGTAAAGGATGCTTCTTGGAAATAATGTTTTAAAAATCCATTCATGCCGTATAAGTTAAAAAAACATTCTTCTCGTACTTTTGTCGGAAAAGTCAAAAAGTACCTTTTAGGGTAAATAAAAGAACGATTCCTTTCATACCATGGGGTAAAAGTCAAAATGGGTAAAATGGACATTAAACATACATGAATACACTTTTATAAAACACGGACATGGATGATAGCAATAACACCATTAAATACTTACGAATAAGCAATCTCGGATAAAAATGATATTTGCACCATTATCCATTACCTTAGTTCCGATTTGCTTCGTTAGTGTCTGAACCTCCTGTATAATGATTTAAATAATGTCATTTACTTATTACAGAATCATATTCATTGTTATGATATCAAATATGGTTCACTTATGACTTTATATTACCCGTTCTTTTGTAAATTCCATGTTAAAGAGCATTTTGGGTAAAATTGTTTCATTTATCGTAGGTGTTTGGACTTGTTGTTCTTGACATTATTATTACTTATATCATGATTTACATACTCCAGAATATAAAATATGATTTATATATCATATATATTCAGTATCTATATATATAATAGATAGATAAATGAAATGAAACACACCGTTCATGGAGACGGTAGTCCGTACGTACGCATGAATGCTGTTTTCCTTTCCTTATTGTCTTAAATGGAAGTAAGTAGATGACATATATATATATACATAAATCCAGTAGATTTACCATGTCATATATTTCATTATTATTCCTTATATATACTTTATAATCATTCTTAAATGGTTAACATGGAGAATGAATCTCATCGCGTCGTGGAGACGGTAGTCCGTACGTACGCACGAGCGATGATATCATTTCCATAATTATTAAATCGAATTGTAGTGGATGATAAAATATATCAAAATCATTATGATGTTATAATAACTAGGTATAGTTATTCTTTACACCATAATACCCATCCATGTAAGGTGTCGGTGAAAAAACATATTACACCACGGCGTGGAGACGGTATTCCGTACGTACGCACGCGCGGTGATTTCGTTTTCCGTAGGATGGATAGTTGGTGAATTAGGATTGTTTCATACTTATAATAACATATCAGTATATGAGTGATACAGATTTTATTACTTCATAATGAAACAACCTAAGAAGAAGATGTGGAAGAAGAAATAAAGGTGAAAGAATTGGTAACGGAAATTACCTGTTCTTTGAAGCGCCACTTTGAGACCTCCTCTTAGGGCACTAAAATTGGACTTTGAGGAATACCAGAACCTCTAGGATGTTTCTAGTGTTGTGGAGAAGATATTTTGGCAGTGTTTGGCCGAGCATGAAGGCTCAAAGTTGTGTGAGGAAGAGAAGGAGGAGGTGTCCTTTAATAAGGGAGGAGAGGGGCACCTTTGGAATAACTAAATATATTATTTTATTATAAAGTCAAGTTCAGTTTTAAATAGCTCCAAATAGATTTATTTCGAGGCTAAGGTGGGTATGGGTCGCAATCCTCTCATCCAGTAGAATTTAGACATGTTTAGGTTCCTATTTTAACCTTATCATTTATATTTTACATTAAGTTAAATAATTTTACTTTTACCGTGTCTTCTTGTGTTCTTATACTATAAGATTAATAAACTTACAATAAGAAGCCAAACGAACCCGAAATTGTTTATTATTAATATATATAACCTTATCTAAGTCGTTTGGCCAAAAATTAGATTTTTAGGAATAAAATAAAAATTAATAATATAATATTTGTTTTAAAAACTATTTTATATCAATTTTGACACTATTTAGTAATTGATTTTTGTGAAAATCATAACAGAATGATAAGTTCGAACACAGTTAATTAAATCAACAATAACATGTCATATTAACCTATAAAATTAGTGTAAGTCATAAAAAGACTCAAATTTTATTTATTTGATTATTTATAACATCAATTATGTCAATATTTCATTAATAAGATAATTACTGTATCATCGTTGTGTTATAAATAAATTAAATTATTTAATGTCTAAAAATTACAAATAAAATACCATTATGTAGTACATCTTTATATATTTCTAATGAATATTTAAAATCGAATTTATCTTATGTATAACCCTAAATTAAAAATGTTTTACTAAATAAACATTGATTTTAACTCTATTAACTCTTTTTTCAATTAAATAATAATAAATGTCCTAATCTAATCCAAGTGGGCCTAAATGGTCATATTTTATTCCTAATCTTGTATTTGGTCGAATTAAACTTATCCAATAGAATTTGGACATGTGTTAGGGTAATAATAATATCATTTTTACCCTTAATTACCCTATTTACTTTTAACCGTGGTAAAAAAAAGTAAAAAATTACTATTCACCAAAAATTATTTTTCATCTCATTGAACCACATTTTACTTACTGTCATCAACCGTGTCTCTCTGATTTTTGAAATTCCACTCACAGAAGCGGTAAAATTAATTTTTATGAAAAATTCAGGTTTTTTTAACCACCACTTAGTGGTTTCACTATTCATCAAAAATTGAATGTTTTCAGAAAAATACCAAAAATTTGGCCTAAGATATATTTGATATTATGAACTCAAAAATGATTTCTATTTTATCAAATTCAAAATATATCAGTTGAATTAATTAATTTAAAAATTAATTCCCGTCATCAAAACAAAAGGCGTGTTTTTAAGAGATAATAACTATCAAAAGAGTGACACTTGTTTATAACTGGTTTAAATGTGAAATTACATCCAATGACCAACATTGTATTGAATTGTAAAAATATATTCTAAATATAATTTAAAACCGCTAAAATTAATAATTTATCACTATTAATTATTTCGATTGTAAAAGTTGTTTTTAATTAAAATTTAGTAATTTTCATTATTCATCAAAATATGAAAGTTATCCGAAAATCACCAAAATTTCACCCTAAGATAATTTCGATATTTCGAATCCAAAAAAGAAGTCCATTTTGAAAAATAAAATTTACAAAATTTCAAAAAGTGGTTATTACTATTCATAACGGCTAGTTTTAATAATATTTTAATAGCATATCGTTGTTTAGCGAAAGTTGGTGTTGCGTACAACACACGCTACCGTGGAAGGTCACGATTGCGTGTAATTAAATCCAGGTCAGAGATGTGTGTTGTGAAAGCTCCTTTTGGTGTAGCGTATAACAGAAGACATTAATGAAATTAAAAAGAATATTTTTCATAAAATCTCGGGGTGTTACAATGAGACCACCCAATAGGAAATCCACATTTATTTGTGTCATTGGATGTTCCAATTGGAGGAAATGTTTTTTGATTCATAGAATTTAAGATTTATTTTAATGATTATTATTTTTCAAATACTTCGATGTATTGATGAAAATCGTGACGTCATATGTTCCATTCAAGGTTGGATACTTTGTGTGTGTCATGAGTAATGTAGCATTAATTAATACTATGCGAAATGATTTTTCTCTTCTCCACATTAATGAAAGTTGATATACCAGGACCTTCTATGGAGATGATATAGCCTAAATATTCCATGACCATGGCATTCTATATGAAATATTAATTTTGGGGAAGATAAAGAATGAGACATCGAGCACATAGCTTGATGGTCCCAGCATGCAACCTGTATGATTTTAGATACTGTGACAAAGGGATTATATTTCATTGTAATGATTCATATGATGTATTATTTTATTGTGGAATTAAATTATTTCTCTATGGGTGCTTTGAAATGTTTCTAGATTATTTCCTTGGACTTTATGCTTCTTCATCTAATGCCACTAAGAGATCGGTCTAGAGGGTCACACATTAAGTGTTTCTAGAATCCCAATTAAATAATATAGTATCATTTATTATTTAAAAGGTTGAATAAATATTATTTCCACATGTGGTTTAATAGTTATTATTTTTCTTGGTCACATATATTTCCTCACCAGTTAGTAGAGAGAATATAATGTGACCAACATTTTTAATAACTATTTATTTTATATTTAGTGAATATAATATTTATTTATTTATTGGAAAATAATGCAATGGTATTTACTTAATAATGAAATAATAAATATTTAATTCCCGATAAATATCACATAGGAATGAATAACTGAGTTTAAAGTCATTGTGAGAAATACTAAATAATGATTATTATTTTATTAAATAATATTTAATTTAATTCGTATGTTGTTCACATATCCATAAATTATAATAGTATTATTATTAATTGATAAGTGGTTCTACATGGATTAAATAAATAATAAAGGGAACTTGTGTAGTTATTTTATTTTAACCATAACAGTATAGAACCCCAATTATATTATTTATTAATAGAACTAATTCATTTTTTCAGCTGTGTACAATGGGTTTGGAGAATCCTTTCAAGACTAAGTGAGGTCAGTTCTCCAAGAAAGCCCCAAAGACTGGAGATTTATCATCATACACCTCCCACATTAAATTCTAGATATATAAAAGATAACAATTTGGAAGCAGTTGTCATGGATATAAACGGTGGACGACACAAGTGATAGGATCTACCATGAAAGCACCCAAATAATCCTACGTTGACATTTAGTGATTTTTGGAACAAATGTGGATACCCTCTAGAGGGAATATAATGTTGATTCCATGAATGCGAGGATGGTACACCATAGATCTATTATAAGACACATCAATGAACAATGAATTCCAACAAGGTAATTATTTAATTAATTAAATTTATTATAAACAATATGTGATGATCACCTCTCTGGATTATGAATTTTATTCTTTTTCATTATTATTGGTTTTATTTTTCTTAAACATGACATTCAACATTGTGTAAAATCTTGAATTAATCATTGATCGTGATAAATATAAATATTGGGTAGGAACCATCACATGTTTACAGTGCGTTAGGAACCTGCAAGTTGTATCAGAGTGGTCATGTAATTATTTATTATTATTATAATATAGTTTGTTTATTTATGCATTTTTCATTTAGTTTTCTATTCATGTTCAATAATTCTTTTAGTCTTTATTGTGAGATCTGGTTCTTCCTTCTTCATTTCTCAGGGATATAATCAAAATGATTTATTTTATGAATAAAATATAATTTAATAACGCATCTGGAAGTGGAATGGATTCTTTCCAAATAACATAAGAGTACATGATGTGTAACAAGAGTTAATTTCTTTATAATTTTGATCAATGCACCAGGAATTAATTCAAAATTAATTCAATCCATGTGAATTGATGACATGTGGTGTATTTATTTCAAAATCTTCATGTTTACTGGCCTAGCCTAGCACACAGTTAGCCGATGTACAGTATTTTTAATGCACATATATATTGATTAGTCTTTTAAATCACATAAAGGCTGTTTATTTCCATACAGGGCCTACCTGATTGGTGACCATGTAATTCAGAGACCACATGCCATGTATCCCATTGTACAAACTGTGTACTCCATTTTTTTGAGGAATGAATTAAATACCGATTCCTTAGTCTAGTGCCTCAAATAGATGGTGTGAGCCGTACATTTCATATAGCTCGCTTGTATACACCGTGTACTTATATGAAATTATGAATTTTTAATATGTATTTTCTAAAATATGTAAACTATATTGACACAAAATTTCATGTGGTCATTAAGATTAATGGACATTCCATGAGATGTATTTTAATATATATATAAATGTTTAATTAATCTCTATGTAATATATATATATTCATAACATGTATTATTCATATTATTTTTGTTACTCTATATGCATTTAATGATAAAACATGACCTACAAATCGTGTATTTTTTTTAATATTTATGTTGATAGTACACATCGTGATTGTACATGAATTTTTGTGCATGCCAGATGTCACAAGAGTAAATTGCATTTAGGTATAATACATGTAGAGACCCGAAGCTTGACGTACATGGAAATTTCATTACTTTTGCGGAATACTTAGTACATAACAAAAACACACCAACAAGGATCGTAATAGTTTAGTGTCTTTGGAAACTCGGAATATAATCTTCTAATCCGAGTGAAAGATCTTCAAAATCTCTCATAATGATCTTCTTTTTATATACCTAAATCCTTTCTATATATCCTGGGGAAAAGAAAACATAAAAGGGTGAGCTCAAATGCTTAGTAAAGGTAAACAAAAGAAATATCAATCACATCATATAAATAAGCACATAACTTTTGGAAATCATAACATGTAAAAGAGATCATAATTTCATAACATGGGATAAATCATGGTAGTGAAATGTAATCACAATAATCATAACTTGACACATTAAACTTTGTGTCATACACACATAATCATAGAGAATCATTTCTTGTTAGTCAAGACTCATTGCCAAGACTATCTTAGTGGACAAAGTCCCTTTCTGAACAGAGTCACCCTCGTTTCAGTCCTGTATTGCTGGACCGGAATAACCTACCATTCCAGCCATGTCTATCTCATGAGATATAAAATCTTTACCCAATTCATTGGAGGGAGATATAGGTCCCACCCATCTCATAATCATACCATTCTTATGTGTGCCACAAAATCATAAATCATACATCATTGCATAACCCATGTAATAAAAATGGGAATCTTTAAACATCGTGACATCATAAAAAAGTTCATATATGATAAAAGATAAAAATATTTCCATCACAACATAATCAAATCCATGTAATAATAGGGATAGAAACAGAACCCTATGTTATCTTAGATGGAAAATAATTTTGATAAAACACTTGAAATGAATTCTTGAGGAAAATATCTGTTCTTCTTCAAAATCAATTTCTTTTCACAAAACGTCATGCAATTTTAAAAGAAAGATATTTTATTGAAAATAGTCATGAAATTTTTTGGAGGAAGCTTCATGAAAATAAGGCTTTATAAAACCGTAAAAATCCGTTCGTGCCGTATATGTTAAAAAACATTCTTCGTACTTTTGTCGGAAAAGTCAAAAGGTTCCTCGTACGAAAAACGAAAAAATATTCCTTTCATATCTTTTACTAAAAACTCACCGAAGGGTAAAATAGGTTTTAAACAATTGTAGGTGGATGGAAATAATATTAAATATTGAGGGAACATGGACGTGGATGAGAAAATACACCACAGTAAATACCAAAGTATAAACAATCTCGGATAAAAATGAGATTGTGATATTTCCCTTACCCTAGGTCCGATTTGCCTCGTAAGTGTCCGAACCTCCTGTATAATGATTTAAATAATGTCATTGACTTATTACAGAATCATATTCATTGTTATTATATCATATATGGTTCACTTATGACTTTATGTTACCCGTTCTTTTGTAAATTAAAGTTAAAGTAGCGTTTTGGGTAAAATCGTCTCATTTGTCGTTCGGGTTTTAACTTGTAATTTTTCGTATGATTACATAGATCATTATTACTTACTTATAGAATATAAAACATGATTTATATATAATATATATTCAGAATATACATATATATAATGGATCAATAAATGGAATGAAATACACCGTTCATGGAGACGGTAGGCCGTACGTACGCATGAACGCTGTTTTCGTTTCCTTATTGAATTGAGTGGAATTAAGTAGATGAAATACATATATATACAAATAAGTCCAGTAGATTTATAATTTCATATATCTCATTATTATTTCTTATATATACTTTATAATCATTCTTAAATGGTTATCATGGAGAATGAATCTCATCGCGTCGTGGAGACGGTAGTCCGTACGTACGCACGAGCGATGATATCATTTCCATAATTATTGAATTGAATTGGAGTGGATGATACAATATATTAGAATCATTATTATGTTATAATAACTATTTATATTTATAATTTACACCATAATACCCATCCATGTAAGGTGTTGGTGGAAAAACAGATTACACCACGGCGTGGAGACAGTATTCCGTACGTACGCACGCGCGGTGATTTTGCTTTCCATAGGATGGATAGATGGTGAAATAGGGTTGTTTCATACTTATAATAACATATCAGTATATTAGTGATACTGATGTTATTACTTCATAATGAAACAAACTAAGAAGAAGAAGTGGAAGAAGAAATAACGTTGAAAGAATCGGTAATGGAAATTACCTCTTCTTTGAAGCGCCTCTTTGAGACCTCCTCTTAGGGCACTAAAATTGGTCTTTGAGGAAGACCAGAACCTCTAGGATGTTTCTAGGGAAGTGGAGAGGATAATTTGGCAGGGTTTGGCCGAGCTTGAAGGCTCAAAGTTGTGTGAGGAAGAGAGGGAGGCGGTGCCCTTTTATAAGGGAGGAGAGGGGCACCTTTGGAATAACTAAAAATATTATTTTATAATAAAGTCAAGTTCGGTTTTAAATAGCTTTAAATTGATTTATTTCGAGTCTAAGGTGGGGATGGGTCGAAATCATCTCATCCAATATAATTTAGACAAGTTTAAGTTCCTACTTAAATCTTATCATTTATATTTAACATTAAGTCAAATAATTTTACTTTTACCGTGCCTTCTTGTGTTATTACGCTATAAGGTTAATAAACATAATATAAGAAGCAAAAGGAACCCCAAGTTGTTTATTATTAATACATATAACCTTATATAATTCATTTGGCCGAACCATAGATTTTTAGGAATAAAATAACATTTAATAATATAATATTTGTTTTAAAAACTATTTTATGTCAATTTTGACACTATTTAGTAATTGATTTTTGTGAAAATCATAACAGAATGATAATTTCGAAAAAAGTTAATTAAATAAATACTAACATGTAATATTAACCTAGAAAATTAGTGGAATTCATAAAAAGTCTTAAATTACATTTATTTTGGTATTTATAATATCAATTATGTCAATATTTCATTAATAAGATAATTACTGCATCATCTTTGTGTCATAAATAAATTAAATTATTTGATGTCTAAAAATTACAAATAAACTACCATTATGTAGGAAATATTTTTATCTTTCTAAAGAATATTTATAGTCGAATTTAACTTATGTATAACCCCATATTAAAAATGTTTTAGTTATTAAACTTTGATTTTAACTATTTTAACTATTCATTAAATAAAATAATATTAAATGTCATAATCTAATCCAAGTGGACCTAAATGGTCATATTATATTCATAAGGTTGTTTATGGTCTAATTACACTTATTCAATAGAATTAGTAAATGTGTTAGGGTAATAGTAATATCATATTTACCCTATTTACCCTATTTACTATTAATCGCGGTTAAAAAAAGTAAAAAGTGACTATTCACCAAAAATTATTTTCATCTCATTGAACCAAATTTTACTTACTGACATCAACCGTGTCTCTTGGATTTTTGAAATTCCATTCACAGAAGCGGTAAAATTATGTTTTATGAAAAATTCAGTTTTTTAACTATTACTTAGTAGTTTCACTATTCATCAAAAATTGATGTTTTTCAGAACAATGCCAAAATTTCATCCTAATCTATATTTCATATTCCGAATTCAAAAATGAAGTCTATTTTACCAAATTCATAACATATAAGCTGCATTAATTAATTTTATAATTAAATCCCGCTGTTAAAACAAATAGCGTGTTTTTAAGAAACAATATCTATCAAAAGCTTGACACTTGATTATGTCTGGTTTAAATGTGAAATTACAACCAATGACCAACATTGTATTAAATTATAAAAATATATTCTAACTATACTTTAAAACCACTCAAATTAATAATTTATCACTAATAATTATTCCGATTGAAAAAGTTGTTTTTAATTAAAATTTAATAAATTTCACTATTCATCAAAATATGAAAGTTATCCAAAAATCACCAAAATTTCACCCTAAGCTAATTTCGATATTACGAATCCAAAAATAAATACCATTTTGAAAAATAAAATTTACAAAATTTCAAAAAGTGGTTCTTACTATTCATAACGGCTAGTTTTAATAATATTTTAATAGCATATTGTTGTTTAGTGAAACTCGTTATTGCATACTACACACGCTATCGAGGAAGGTCGAAATTGCGTGTAATGAAAAGAAAGTCAAGGATGTTTGTTGTGCAAGATCCTTTTGGTGTATCATATAACACAAGACATTAATGAAATTAAAATAATATTTTTCATAAAATCTCGGGGTGTTACATTCTACCCCCCTTAAAATGAATTTCGCCCTCGAAATTCATGGGGGTTATAAATGGTTTACTAAATGAAAGTTTCTTTAATAGAAACCCACATCGTAAAAGGGAATTCCAAAACCAATCTTTAAAAACAAAAGTATGAAACGTAACGGTTACCCAAATAAACTAATCACTGGGTTTCCACATAGATGAAAATATGGATATGGAAGAAAAATCTAACCATCATGTTCTGATGGAGAGTGGTAGAGAACATGGCTATGGAAAATCCCACAATCAAAAATCCATAAATTTTTGATGATCTAAGGTACCATCTGATTAATCAGATATAAGAGCACTAGGACAACATTTTTGGTTTTCAAGATCGTTTCACTAAAGTTGAAGAATTTGAATTAGAATAAATACTTACTTTATTTTGGTACAATCTCACTGTTGTTCATGCCTTGAACAATTTCTACTTCATCTCTTAAATAAATGAAGTTGAATTTGTTATTCGTGAAGTGTTAGCAGATCATGTGATAGAATGACGGGGCATTCCATCTGTATCAAACAAAATGTTATCAAAAGTTATTAAATATACATAAGTCATTCTATACTGAGATTAATCATATATGGTTCCTAAAATGGACTTATACTTCATATATCATACTGCTTAATATAATAAAACTAGTTTCTACTAAACATGGACTTCCTGTAGGCCAGTGGTAGGCGATAAAGGTCAGTCGCACTTCGGTTGTGGGTTCGATTCACATAGCCTTGTCTGATGCGATGGGCTGTCGCCCGTCCCGCAGGTTGTCCTTTTTCTAAAGCTATATTACTATAACATCCCATCAATAATATCGAAAACGTTTTATCCTAACGTATGTCCAACATATTCCATTCTAATCTTTCAGCTTATCTAAAATACTTCGGTCCAAGCTCATAGTATAAAGAAAATGATTACTTGAAATGTCACAGAACAATCACGTGAATTCCATCATTTATCCCCCATATATCATCAGATATATCTTGTTGGTCAAATTACAAACTTGTGAATACCTTAATCATGTATTCTCTTGAAGAATGAATACCCATTGAACCTTAGTGAAAACATGAATTCTGAAAAAAGTTAACTCTTTCCACATACCAAAATACAAAAATTCTATATACTCAAACCATGATATAACCTTCTCCTTATATCAGTCATGAGCTCATGAATACTATCAAACATTTAATTTTCTCCTTATCCCTTCATTATGCGCATATCATCTACATTCCAAAAATATCTGAATAAACTTTCATGGATACTGGTAACATTAATCATACACTTTCAAAACTCAAGGAAAGACAACAATGTAACAATCCATATATGTCTCTTTATTCCATAGTAGCATGAGATTACATATACAACATTACACATGATAAACATGTAATCATTCCACTACATTCCTAAACCATTGACCGAGCTTCAACAATTCTTTCATCTCACATATCACTTGTAGTCTCTTCATCATCGTCCACATAAATACTACCCATACGACCATACTGATTCTCTGCATGAGACATTCCCTTAGGGAATTGGTTTGCATAATGCTCGTACATTCCACATTTAAAACATTTAACCATTGCTGATGTCGTAGCAATACCATTATCCTCATCCCTGGTGTTAACTGAACCTTTTCCTTTACAATTACTGTCTTTGTGTCCTTCTTTTCCACACACAAATCATCTTCTAGTTCCTTTGAAACATTATCCTTTATGCCTCTTCCCACATGATTTACATAGGGGAAATTGAACTTTCTTTCCTCTATGATCATCATGAAACTCCATCTTTCTCTTATTTGCCGAGTCAGGAAACATACCAAATTTTACATTATTGATCATATTATGAGATTTCTGATTCAGCATAATAATGATGTTTGGACTCCCAAATCCCATTCCATTTGGTTGCTCATGAATAATATCATTCCATTGTCCATCATATCCTCCATTATCGTGAATCATCTTGTTTCCAGCCATTTTCTAAAACCCAAAAAGAATAGTGTGAGAGGCAAAAATCATAATAAATGGGGAGTAACTTCAATATCTAACATCTTTGGTTTAATCTAATATCGTTACCATAGTCCTAGGACTATATCCTATACGTATACTTATCCTTAGGGACATCCCTAGACATACCTTAGATATATCTCTAGGGATCTCACTAACGTTTTCGCATCCTAGTTTCCAAAGGTTGACTAAAATTTTCCTCTGATACCAATTGTAGAGACCCGTATCTTGACGTACATTGACATTACATTACATTTGTGGAATACTTAGTACATAACAAAAACACACAAACAAGGATCGTAATAGTTTAGTGTCTTTGGAAACTCGGAATATAATCTTCTAATCCTGGTGAAAGATCTTCAACATCTCCCATAAAGATCTTCTTTTTTTATACCTAAATCCTTTCTTTATATCCTGGGGAAAAGAAAACATAAAAGGGTGAGCTCAAATACTCAGTAAGGGTAAACAAAAGAAATATCAATCACATCATATACATAAGCACATAACTTTTGGAAATCTTAACCTGTAAAAGAGATCATAATTTCATAACATGGGATAAATCATGGTAGTGAAATGTAATCACAATAATCATAACTTAAAACATTAAACTTTGTGGCATACACACATAATAATAGAGAATCATTTCTT
This sequence comes from Viscum album, assembly GCA_963277665.1. Taxonomy (NCBI): domain Eukaryota; kingdom Viridiplantae; phylum Streptophyta; class Magnoliopsida; order Santalales; family Viscaceae; genus Viscum; species Viscum album. The sequence goes on from OY728162.1 coordinate 49,085,879, forward strand.
TTTAGTCAAGACTCATTGCCAAGACAATCTTAGTGGACAAAGTCTCTTTCTGAACCGAGTCACCCTCGTTTCAGTCCTGTTTCACTGAACCGGTATAACCTACCATTCCAGCCATGTCTATCTCATGAGATATAAAATATTTACCCATTGTATTGGATGGAGATATAGGTCCCACCCATCTCATAATGATACCATTATTATGTGTTCCACAAAATCATAAATCATACATCATTGCATAACCCTTGTAATAAAAATGGGAATCTTTAAACATCGTGACATCATAAAACAATTCATATAAGATAAAAGATAAAAATATTTCTATCACAACATAATCAAATCCAAGTAATAATAGGGATAGTAACAGAACCCTATGTTATCTTAGATGGAAAATAATTTTTATAAAACACTTGAAATGAATTCTTGAGGAAAATATCCTTTCTTCTTCAAAATCAATTTCTTTTCACAAAACGTCATGCAATTTTAAAAGAAAGATATTTTATTGAAAATAGTAATGAAATTTTTTGGAGGAAGCTTCATGAAAATAAGGCTTTATAAAACCGTAAAAATCCATTCGTGTCGTATATGTTAAAAAAACATTCTTCGTACTTTTGTCGGAAAAGTCAAAAAGTACCTCGTATGAAAAACTAAAAAAGATTCCTTTCATATCTTTTACTAAAAACTCACCGAAGGGTAAAATAGGGTTTAAACAATTGTAGGTGGATGGAAATAATATTACATATTGAGGGAACATGGATGTGGATGAGAAATTACACCCCAGTAAATGCCAAAGTATAAACAATCTCGGATAAAAATGAGATTGTGATATTTCCCTTAACATAGGTCCGATTTGCCTCGTAAGTGTCCGAACCTCCTGTATAATGATTTAAATAATGTCATTGACTTATTACAGAATCATATTCATTGTTATTATATCATATATGGTTCACTTATGACTTTATATTACCCGTTCTTTTGTAAATTCATGTTAAAGTAGCATTATGGGTAAAATCGTCTCATTTGTCGTTCGTGTTTTAACTTGTAATTATTCATATGATTACATAGATCATTATTACTTACATATAGAATATGAAACATGATTTATATATAATATATATTCAGAATATACATATATATAATGGATCAATAAATAAAAATAAATTCACCGTTCATGGAGACGGTAGGCCGTACGTACGCATGAACGCTGTTTTCGTCTCTTTATTGAATTGAGTGGAATTAAGTAGATGAAATACATATATATACACATAAATCCAGTAGCTTTATAATGTCATATATTTCATTATTATTGCTTATATATACTTTATAATCATTCTAAAATTGTTAACATGGAGAATGAATCTCATCGCGTCGTGGAGACGGTAGTCCGTACGTACGCACGAGCGATGATATCATTTCCATAATTATTGAATTGAATTGGAGTGGATGATACAATATATCAGAATCATTATGATGTTATAATAACTATGTATAGTTATTCTTTACAACATAATACCAATCCATGTAAGGTGTTGGTGGAAAAATAGATTACACCACGTCGTGGAAACGGTATTCCATACGTACGCACGCGCGGTGATTTAGTTTTCCGTAGGATGGATAGATGGTGAAATAGGGTTGTTTCATACATATAAAAACATATCAGTATATGAGTGATACTGATGTTATTACTTCATAATAAAACAACCTAAGAAGAAGAAGTGGAAGAAGAAATAAAGTTGAAAGAATCGGTAACGGAAATTACCTCTTCTTTGAAGCGCCTCTTTGAGACCTCCTCTTAGGGCACTAAAATTGGTCTTTGAGGAAGAACAGAACCTCTAGGATGTTTCTAGGGAAGTGGAGAGGAGAATTTGGCAGGGGTTGGCCGAGCTTGAAGGCTCAAAGTTGTGTGAGGAAGAGAGGTAGGAGGTGCCCTTTTATAAGGGAGGAGAGGGGCACCTTTGGAATAACTAAAAATATTATATTATTATAAAGTCATGTTCGGTTTTAAATAGCTTTAAATTGATTTATTTCGAGGCTAAGGTGGGTATGGTTCTAAATCCTCTCATCCAATAGAATTTATAGAAGTTTAAGTTCCTATTTTAATCTTATCATTTAGATTTAACATTAAGATAAATAATTTTTCTTTTACCGTGTCTTCTTCTGTTATTATACTATAAGTTTAATAAAATTAATATAAGAAGCCAAACTAACCCCATGTTGTTTATTATTAATATATATAACCTTATCTAAGTCATTTGGCCGAACCTTAGATTTTTAGGAATAAAATAACAATTAATAATATAATATTTGTTTTAAAAACTATTTTATGTCAATTTTGACACTATTTTGTAATTGATTTTTGTGAAAATCATAACAGAATGATAAGTTCGAACAAAGTTAATTAAATAATCTCTAAAATGTCATATTAACCTAGAAAATTATTGTAATTCATAAAAAGTCTTATATTACATTTATTTTGGTATTTATAATATCAATTATGTCAATATTTCATTAATAAGATAATTACTTCATCATCGTTGTGTCATAAATAAATTAAATTATTTGATGTCTAAAAATTAAGAATAAACTACCATTATGTAGGAAATATTTTTATCTTTCTAATGAATATTTATAGTCGAATTTATCTTATGTATAACCCCATATTAAAAAAGGTTTAGTTATTAAACTTTGATTTTAACTATTTTAACTATTCATTAAATAAAATAATATTAAATGGCATAATCTAATCCAAGTGGACCTAAATGGTCATATTATATTCATAAGGTTGTTTTTGGTCGAATTACACTTATCCAATAGAATTAGGACATGTGTTAGGGTAATAGTAATATCATATTTATCCTTAGTTACCCTATTTACTATTAACCGCGGTAAAAAAAAGTAAAAAGTTACTATTCACCAAAATTTATTTTCATCTCATTGAACCAAATTTTACTTACTGACATGAACCGTGTTTCTCGGATTTTTTAAATTCCATTCACAGAAGCAGTAAAATTATGTTTTATGAAAAATTCAGTTTTTAACTACCACTTAGTAGTTTCACTATTCATCAAAAATTGATGTTTTTCAGAACAATGCCAAAATTTCATCCTAAGCTATATTTCATATTCCGAATTCAAAAATGAAGTCTATTTTACCAAATTCATAACATAGAAGTTTCATTAATTAATTTTATAATTAAATCCCGCTGTTAAAACAAATAGCGTGTTTTTAAGAAACAATATCTATCAAAAGACTGACACTTGATTATGTCTGGTTTAAATGTGAAATTACAACCAATGACCAACATTGTATTAAATTGTAAAAATATATTCTAAATATACTTTAAAACCACTAAAATTAATAACTTATCACTATTAATTATTCAGATTGAAAAAGTTGTTTTTAATTAAAATTTAATAATTTTCACTATTCATCAAAATATGAAATTTATCCGAAAATCACCAAAATTTCACCCTAAGCTAATTTCGATATTACGAATCCAAAAATAAATTCCATTTTGAAAAATAAAATTTACAAAATTTCAAAAAGTGCTTATTACTATTTATAACGGCTAGTTTTAATAATATTTTAATAGCATATTGTTGTTTAGTGAAACTCGTTATTGCGTACTACACACGCTATCGAGGAAGGTCGTGATTGCGTGTAATGCAAGGCAAGTCAAGGATGCGTCTTGTGCAAGCTCCTTTTGGTGTATCATATAACACAAGACATTAATGAAATTAAAATAACATTTTTCATAAAATCTCGAGGTGTTACAATACATGTTGGGTAGAATCGTATAGTTATCCACTGTGTTTCCTCCAATGTACATTGATTTTCATAGTTAAATTTAAAAAAAGTCATTTAGTTTTTTAAAAATTATTATGGATGATAATATCCATGATATGATGATGATAATTATGATAAAATAATTGATTAATTGAAGATGATAATTAATTAATTCTAGTTTGATTTTTCTTAAACAAGAACGATTAAAAATTGAATTATAGTTTTGTTAAATGAAAAATTTGTTGCATGCATGTGGATAATCATAATTAAAGACCATAATATTTTATTTGATTATTTTCATTTCATATTTTCTTACATTAATCTATTGTCCAGTGTGCCTTCCCTCCTATTATTATGTACGGTCCTGCATGTCCATGTATTACTTTTATGTAAACCCTTCTTACCTCACATGAATGTGTGTAAAAGAATATGTAATGGATAGATCTCCCCAGCTAGTGGAGTTAGTTAATGTTTTGAGCTGAGGAGAAACCAATCCAAGAGAGTTACATAGGTAGATTGGTAAAACATATTACATACATGAATTATTTTGTTTTTGAAATATTATTATTATGTAGTGACGGTTACCGAAAAACATAATTTCTATATCATGTTTAGATGTATAGGGTTTTATTCTCATGTTTTGATATAAATTCTGTTTCTTTTATAAGGAAAACATATTTTATGATATGGAACATATAAATAATGGTATTTATTTATTATCATATTAACAAAAAGTATTTTCAATTGATAACAAATCATGTTATCATGAATGATATAACACCCAACTATTGCATCACCAACTTGGTCATGTAAATGATAATCTTTTTAAAAAGACATGTACAGATGGTTATTTAGAATAATCTGAGTTAAAACAACTTGAAATATGTCATGCTTGTTTTCATAGAAAATGACCAAAATACAATTTAGTGTATAGGGTGAATTGGCCACATAGATTCTAATATTTGTACACACATATTTGTGTGGACCATTTCCCGTATAATATAGTGGGGGGTTTTCTTACTTCATAACATTTACGGATGAATTGAGAAGATATTTATATATATACCTGAAGGGAAATAAGTTTGATTCCTTTGATAAATTAAAGGAATTCAAGAATGAAGTAGAGAATAGACTTGGAAATAAGATAATGAAAACTCAAGCACATAAATATGGTGAATATATAAAACTACTTGTTACTGACTTCTTATGAGAGTTTGCGATTATATCACAACAACTCCACATTATCTACCATAGTGGAATGATGTTAGTGAAAGGAGGAACTATACCTTGTTAAACATGGTATGGTTGATAATGAGTCAAGAAGATATTATATTTTCCTTTTGGGGATATTAATTAAAAACTTCAACAAACACATTAAACTGTCACCAAATGAAAAGGAAAATGGAATTCCTTTCAAGTTATGGAGTGGAAAGAATAATTTTTTTTCACATGCACATGTATGGGGTTTCATGGAAATTTTTATGCCTTCTTATGATAAAAATTATCACTCAGGGTAAACAAGTGATTCTTTATTGGGTATCCCATGGAAAGAGATCGATACGACCTATACAACCCCTCAGATAAGAATTTTATTTTCAATAGAAAATATATCTTTCTTGAGAGTGAGAATATCCTCAAAATTTAAATTTTATGAAAGATTAACCGAAATGAATTTGATGCCCATGATACACAAGAGTTGGTACAGAAATAGGTTCCTTAGGTCTTCATAGAAGAAGTAATTCCAAAAACAGAAGTACTACGTATGATAACAAGAGAGGTAAGAAAGCATGAGAGATATGGTTTTCCTATTATTGAAGTTGATTACACATTATTGGTTTAAAACGGTGAAGCTCTCTCCTACAAAGAGGTAGTAGAGAGCTCAAAAAAATCAAGATGGAATGAAGCCATGAATTTATAAATGAATTCTAGGTATCACTAACATGTTTGGGTTCTAGAAAATGATCTAGTTGATGTAAATCATGTTCGATGAAAATAGTTATTCAAGAGAAATTATACTTGGAAGTTAATGTAAACACCTATAAATTAAAAACTGTGGAGAAAGGATTTAAGAAACATCGTGAATTGACTACAATAAAACATTGTGACCTTTTACCATTTTTAAATACAAAAGAATTCTAAATACTATAAAATATTACCATGACTATGAGATTTGTCAGATGGATGTCTAAAATGTATTCCTTAGTGGGAACTATAAGTAAAATATCAATATGACCCAACCAAAAGGGTTTGTGACTCTAGGTGATTCCAAAAGGACTTGAATGTTTAAGAGATCTATTTATGGATTGAATAAAACATCAAAGTCATGGAACATTTTAACCGATGATGGTATACTTTCTTTCATTCAGAATGAATGTGAGCCATGTGTTTACAAGTTTTTTTGGAAATGTGGTCATTATAATAGGAGTATATGTACATGACATATTACTTATTGGAAACGAAAATCCTAGAAGTATATGTACATGAAATATTACTTATTGGAAAGGAAATACCAATCTTATAATATATTAAGGACATGTTACACAAGTGTTTCTATATAAAAGAAATAGGTGAAGAAGCCTGTATTCTAGGAATCAAGATCAATTATGATATATGTAAGAGAATTATTATACTAAGTCAATGTACATATATTGACTAGATACAGTAAAAATTTAGTATGGAACAATCCAAGAGGGGACTGGTTCTAGTGACACATGTTTTACATGTTTCATAGAAAATGTTCTCTAACAAATGATAAGGATAGAATGACTAATATCTCATACACTTCTATGATAGGATCAATTAGTTATGATATGTTATTTAATAGACATGATGTTGTCTATGCATTGAGAATGGTTGACAAAAATATTTCTGATCTAGTAGAAAAACAATGGTCTACTGTTATGTCTATCATTTACTATATTATAAGATCTAACGATATGTTCCCATTATATAGAGGAGACGAGGAGTTGGTAATCTGGTTTTATACTAATACTATTTTACAGAGAGATCATAATGATGTGAATGAAAAATCATGATATTTTTTCTATCTCAATAGATGAGTTGTGTGATCAAGAGTCCAATGTTGCCAGTTTGGACTCGTTCTCCATCAATGTACGAGTATATAGTGGATATTGATGCAGAAAAGGAAGATTTTGGGATTCAAATCCATTTCCAGGATCCTGATGTCCAACCTAGTAGTAAATATCCTATCATATTTTTTTGTGATAATATTACTATGGTGCATCTTGAAGAAGAGAAAAGGTTTCACCAATGGAGAATCATATATTCAATAATTTTCACCTCTTGATGGTTTTTGTTTGTCAGAGGAGTGAAGATTAAGTATGTATAGTACCCACAGAAGAGAACACGGTGGAATCCATGAGTAAAATCCTATCTCACTAAAAGGATGAGTTTCATCTGAGAGAAAGTGTGTTAGTTGATAAATCTAGTGCAAGTGGGAGTCTGTTGGAGTCGGTATACTAGAACCAACATCTTTATACATTATGATAACATGTATACATAGATATTAATATTAATGAACCTATTATCACATCTTTATTGGACTTCTATGTAATATATTATTTTTTAATTTCCCAAGAGTATCTCTCACACTAAATGTTCATAATAGTTCCCTGCTACGATGAGAACCCAAAAGTGCTACAACTGTATTCCTAAATAAATTTTCTATATCCAAATGTTTTTATTTGTTTGAAATAAATGATACATGCTATCCGGGATTGAGACTCATAAGACTATGAGGATCCTTCTCATGGTGTATTCCCTTGGTAATATCTAGTTTAAGATATTAAGAGAATGGGATACACCAGTATGAAATAAATATTTATATGTGTCAATGGATGATTGAATATGAGAACATGTGTATTGATGCTTTATCATTAATATTATTATTAATGAGTATTATGAATAGCTTAATTTTACGTTCTTATGAAAACTGTGAAGACATATGTTAACAGTGAGGCGATAAACGTTAGGTGTGTCACACATAATATTGCATTAATTAATAATACAAGAAATGATTTTTATCTTTAGTTCATTAATAGAAGTTGATATCTCATTCCCTTTGATGGAAATTATATAGTCTAAATAAATCCATGTCCATGGTGTTATATAGGAAAGTTAAATTTCTGGCATTTCAAAGAAAGAGACATCAAAGAACATTAGTTGATGGTGCCAACATGCAACCTAAAAGATTTGAGATATCAGGATAAAGGTATTATATTACATTGTAAGAATATGTATGAGGTATTATGTCATTGAAACATTAAATTACTTCTCTATTGATTCCTTGGTGTGTTTGTAGAGGCTAACCTTGTACATAATGATGATTCACCAAATTTCTCTCATAAAGTGGCCTAGATTTCCACAAACTATGTGTATCCAAAATCTTAATTAAATAATGTATTATTATTTATTACATATAAAGTTGAATAAATATTATTCTCAAAAATGGCTTAATAATTAGTAATTTTTATTTTATTTCATATATTTTATTTGCAGTTATTTGTGAGAATATAATGTGAGGACAATATTTAATAAAAATTTATTTTCTATGTTGTGAATATAATATCTATTAATTTATTAGAAAATAATTTTGTGGTATTTTTTATATAAATAAATATTCATTGTTCAAGTATTGGTAAATAGTGTGTAGGAATGGAGGATTGAAATTAATGGTTCAGTTAAAAATAATAAACATTAAATATTATTTGATTAAATAATATTTAATTTAATTATTACATTAAAAACATGTGTAGAAATAATAATAAAAATATTATTATTATTTGACATAGGGTTCCATAGGGATTAAATAAGTATTAAAGGGATCCATTGAATTTATTTTATTTTGACCCTACTATTATATAAATTCAATTATATTATTTCATAATAGAGACAATTTATTTTTTTGTTTCATTATAATGGAGTTAGAGAATCCTCTTAAACTCTATAGAGCTCCCTTCCCCTAGAACTTCCCCAAGAACCAAAATAAATCTTCCTCCACCTCCCACTGTCATGTTTAAAGAGGTATAGGAGAATGTTTTGGGAGTGGTTTACTTGGAGATGAATGTTGTAAAATGAATGTGATGTGATTTTTCATGCTATCACCTGGAGATTCCTACAGGGATGATCAACTTTTTTGGAATATGTTTGGATCACTAATAGAGGTAATCTTCTCATAATTACTATAACATAAAGAATGTATAAGAGATATCAGTTGTAAGATCTATTAGAGAATAAATAATTCTAATAGGGTAATTATTCAACTAATTAAACTGGTTATAATTAATAGGTGATGTTCATATATCTAGGTCTATAATTTTATTCCTTATCTATATTCATTTATTTAATTACACTGATCATGACATTCCACATTGTGTAAAATCTCAGATTACCCATTGAGCATGGAAAAAAGATGCACACAACCCACCGCACGCTTCCTCTACGCCTGGTTCCTAGATTATCAAAGTGACTAGCGGACCATTCATGGCTTGGTAAATACCTAATAGTGAAATTATATGGAAAATGATGAGTGATGTTTTTGGTACGGTATTGAAGGAAATATGGTAGGGCATAATGTTCTTGAGGCCTGACATGAGGCTAACAGTGTGAATGAAGACTTTGTAGCTAATCCTATGAAAATATGGACTTATGGGACATTTTAAAACTTCTGTTGGTCTTTTGGAATGTTCTAAACATAATGAAATTTAGGAATAAATTTTTATCTACCATGGATAAAATGTTAGTAGGTTATGATTTCATGGTATCATGGATTTCCCACGATGTGTCGATATGTATTTATCTATTTGTGTATTAATATTCATATCATTAAATAAAATTTTATATAAACGATTCAATTATATTAAGGATGAATTGGGGGATTCTTAATGGTTTTATACTCAAACCCTACATGGGTACCTAATTATGCATGTAAACTTAATGGTCATGGATCTAGTCAAGGGAATTTCACCTATGTTTAGGTGCTACGATGGATGAGCAGGCATATAAATAAATTTATGGTGGACAACATTTTTCTTTTTTATGGTGTCTATTTTTATCTTCTATCTTTGTTTCCATAAAATACTTGACAAATAGTTTCTTGATAGTTAGTTTGTCATTTATGACATATTGAATCATCAGGTCTTATATCATTTTCTTCCATTTAAAGAAAATACTTATCTATTACATCATTTTGTATATGTGTATGTGGGATATATTTACAGAGATAATAAACACATAATGTTCTGATTTATCCCCACACTGCTATTTAGTATCTACTCACGTGCATGGAGACATGAATGGGATCATTTTTCATTTTATCACGAACCTGGTGATTCAGGCCGGGGTTTTACACTATTATACCTCCATCATCTACATGTACATTGACATGCCTTATTTAATAGGGATTCATTACAATCACATCTGTAAAAATCCATTGATTCACCAACATTAGGTGGTTGTAAACATTATGGTTATGGTCATGATTCTCATACCTTAAAAATTTGTGACCCCAATATATGATAAGTCTTTTGATAATTACACTATTCACCAATTTAAAAAATTAATATTTCATTTTCAATACATTGTATTGCATTTCGTGAACAAGATTTAGGGTTTTAAAAGACTGAATTTGACATCGAATGCATAAAGTAATTGAAAACAAAGTCACTTAATCCCATATCCTTAGACATAAGGGACATTTTCATCCAAAATTATGTCACATCACATGATCCCAAAGACGGATTTTATCTATGGACCCTTTAAATAATTATGAATATTTGATTAATGATCATATAGGTAACCCATTTCATTCACTTGAATAGATATATTTCATATTGTTTCATCAGGTAAGTGTTAATTGTCACTTCTCCCCAATCTATAATTTTTTATATTAGTATTGGGAAATTTTTTTATGTGGTTCAACATATGATACTTTTTAAAGTCATAATGAAATAAGGTCACAAAGATAATTTTTAATTATCAAGATAAAAAGGACTACTTGACATGTTTTCAAATTATTTTTTATCATAGTATACATAAATTAGAACATATTATTTTACATTTAAATTTCATAAATTTTTTCATAAAAAAACACCAATTATAATATTTTTTTGTATATCATTATAAATTTTTTACTTTGTCATAAAAAATAAATAAATATAACTCAAACGATTAAATTTACATATTCTAGAAAGAATTTAAAGAGTTCAAGCAATATTTTATTATTTAGTTTTTTTGAAATATTCTTTTAATGTCATCTATTTCATTATAATTTTAATATAGGAACGAAATAACTAAATATATCATTGTAAAAACTCAATAAATTCTTCAAATATATCCTTTAATAAATAAATTATGAAATTAACATGTATTGGATTATATTTTAAGTAGATTGAGAATTAAAGTGTATATTTAATTTATCCCTCTTCCATTTTTATTTTTTATGAAAAAGTAAGAAATATATTATCATTTCATTTTTATATATTTAATTGAATAAATATTATAATACATTATATTAAATGAAAACTAAATTCTTTTCCAAAACAAAAAACAACCTAAATATTCTCAAAACTGAATTCTTTTATCCATAATTTTCTAAAACACTTGTTTTTTATGGATTTTTGGGTGATTGGTGGCCCCTACATACTATTTGGAGGACATTTTGATTGACTATGCATAAAATAGATATTATTAAAGCTTATTTTTTCTACCAAGGATATATCATTTAGATGTTTATGCATGAATCCATAAAACACCGTGAATACAATTTCATGAGCACGTGCTTGAGGATCAAGGCCAAAAAGTAGCATCCCATGAATAATGAAAGCACTATGATATATGAACCAGTTGAATCAATACATCATAGTAATGAGTGTCCCAAATACACCATGGTGGAGTCCATATAAATTCAAATCAGAAAATCCTTAGAATATTTTATTCATCTTGGAAGATAAATTTTGAAAATGTGCACAAAATCTAAGGTATCCAGAGGTTCTAAATAATGTTTTTATGATCATTATTTCAAACATCATCCACTATATTGTTTTTAATTTTATATGGTTAAAATATATAAATTTTGATCTAATATGATGATTTTTGTATTTTCATTTTAATATATGAGATATTTATATGGTCCAATGTTTCAAATATTATATCCACAAAAATAATTTTTGTCAAAATAGGTTCCCCAGTTCCATGAATTACAATATAAACTTAATATTGGAATTAAATAACTGAAAAATTTGTTGGAAGATTCATGTCAATTAGTATAACATGCTAACTGTAGCTTGGAAGACATAGTTTTTGTATTTCCATTTACTAAATGTCTATATTTGATTTTTATTTCATTGGTTTTATTTAATATCCCAATTTTAATCAATACGTTGGAATTATGAAAACATATAAATATTATAAAAGAGTGGTATAAAAAACCCCATGGCTAATTATTTTTAAAAACAAGTGATTTTTTTATATTTAAATTTTTATAAATGATTTATTTTATTAAATTTTCAGTGGTTTTGGAGAAATAGCATATAAGTGATTTACTTATATTTGATTTTCTTTTACTAGGAAACAAATAAATAATTTATTACAGTAGCATAATTTAATATGATACCTTGTTAAGATAATATCTCAGAAACTCTTGACAATGAAATTAATTTGGATTATATAAAATTTTAAAAAATCAATGATTGAGATTCAATGTGATATGATTTTAAATGAAAGAAAATAAACTATTTTATGGATAACATTTATTTTATGTTTCTCATATTATAGAGCCTCTCAACTATTTAATTCTATCAACATTCAAAATTATAGCTAGAAATTACAACCAAAGTTTATGTTTCACATATCATTATCATAAATACCTATTTAATCATTACAATATGTAGACTTGTTCCCATGATTGAGACCTTGATCATTTCAATTTATAAATAAATTCTTCAATGACATACCATATTCAATAAGAATAACATTTTGGCGTATACTCTAAATAAATTAATTTTTAGTCCTCTTATTTTTTTCATATATTATTGTAATATAAAATTTCATGAGATCCAAATTCTTCTATGTTTCATCATTATAATAAAATATCATTATAATTTATACTTTTACACATTTAAATGAACATATTATTGTCAAAATATGTATAAATAAAATATTTTAGACATGCCATGGGTTTGAATTCAATGGGTTATATGAATTTTTTTGTTCTGTATTTTAGATTTGTTTTCATGAAATTTTAGTTTTTTTACTTTGCCTAGACATGGAAAATATAAGTGCTAAACTATTTACCTAACTTCCATCATTTGAGACGATATTATAAATTTTTTTCATATTTCAACTCCCACATATAAATTTTATTTTCCGATATGTTACATTATATTTTATATTCTTGTTTATACCTATATTATATGATATATTGGACTCTAGATAATACCATTTAATTATAAACTCTTCTATCATATATTTTACTAAGATGTATCTAGTGATGTATTTTAATGTTTCATCAAATAAAATATTTGAGTTCCTCTTCATCATTTTCACTATGAATTGTGATATATTTCCAAAAAAATTATGAGTAGGTAATTATACACATTTTCTTTGTAACTATTATAGGAATCATTGATTATGTGTTTACAAATTATAAATTCGTATAATATATGACATACTATAAAAATAAAAACAATATAATATGTACTATATGTTTTATTTTCTCATTCTATGATGTGATGATTTTGAAAAACGTTTATGGAACAACATGAAATATATAATGCATTACTATGTAGCAGGAAGAAAAAATGGAAAAAATTTAGGGAGAGAGATAATATTATAGGTTTTGGGGTTAGAAGGTTGGAAATATGGCTCCCTGAAGATCATCTTAGAATAGATAACTAGAAATATTTTTGTTGAATTCATATTTTTCACATGGGATTCAAGCTAAAGATAATGAGGTATGTTTATTTTGTAAATGGTGTTTTTATTAATATTACCCACACTTTGAGGGCTGTTATGATTATTTTTTATATGAAAATAATTTTATGTATTAATACCACAATGAATACATCCAACCACTCTTAGAAGGACCATATATCATTAACTAATAGGCTTAGACAATGGGATACCCAAACTATTTATTGTTTACAATTAGTGATTATGTATGAATGTAGATTTTCTTCGTTATCTTGGAAAATTACAAACTATAGGCCTCTTTGTGTTTGTATATTTTATTTTGTTTACCATGTGCATACTCAGTATACACATATTATATAATCATATTGTATATCCAATTTCAAGGTCAATAATTTTCAATACATGCAGAATATATATTATATTATATCATGTTATACATTCATATTAAAATATGGATAATATTGTTTTTATATTGGTTATTCATTGTATCTAAAATACATATTGAATATATAAGTCATATTGGGATGGACTTCAATCCTGGGTAGTTTTGTGAAAAAAAATTAAATACCTTAGACCATTACTATAATGATGTTTTATTTATTATGAATATTTTTTATTTTTTATCCCTTAACATGTTTTATTTTCACATTATTTAGTATAATAATTGTATTTTTATAATTGTAAAAAAATTAAATATATTTCACAAATGAATTTCAATTCCAAATCCACTTGCATTGAAGAGAGAATTCATAGATGACTAAAATGGATATAAAATAATTCTTCACCTCATACTTGTTTCTAACAATAGTTAAATGTTATGCTTTAAATAAACACGACATTAAAGTTGAAATAATAACCATTATAATTATTCCATCCACTTATATTGTCTAAAATTATTTTGGTAATTTATTTTCCATTGAATTCTACATACCTGATATATTTCATATTGTTAACATGATAATGTTTATCCCATTCCCTTGGTTTATAATTTTTTTTGTTTATAAATTCCCATTTAACATTTTATTATTTCAAACAACATATATTGAAATTTCATAAAATATTTCTATGTGATGATTATTTATCTATTATTCAAATCCTCATATAAATTATTTAAATATATAATTTTTATTTTTACTAATTTAGTTAACTATGTACCCACTTTCTACCATTATCATTGGAAATTATCAATGGTAATTCATTTATATGTACTATTTTTGGTTGCAATGTGTTTTTTTCAAAACATTGATTTCAATTTTTTTTATATTTAACATATATCTTTCATTTTTTATTTAAACTATTCAAACTATACAATATATAAATTTTTGATATCATAGATATTTCATGCATCACCATAGATATTTCATGCAATACATTCTTCCCTCATTCATTTCATCCCTCAATAGTTCAAATCATTACCCATTTTAGATATTTATTTAGTTATTTTATTTTAATAGCTAGTGCATCCCATGAAAATTATTTGGTGTGAATACTATGTATATTATAATTATATTTCCTCCATTTCATGTGAAAATATATCCTATCCCATTTTACCTCCAATCATTTTCCACACCAAAATATCAAACTCCAATATTCTCACACAGACCAATTCTTCGTCCCCTATACTCAATCCTCCCTAAATCCCCTCAAAATCACCATATCCAATATATAATTTCCCCAAAATTCTTCCCCCCATATCCTTACTCCATAATCCCCCTCTCAATACCATATAATTCAATGTATCCATTGCATAGTCCTCCCCCCAAACCTCCCATATTCTCCCAATATTATTATTTCCACTCAATTTCCTTCAAAAAAACAATCC
This sequence comes from Viscum album, assembly GCA_963277665.1. Taxonomy (NCBI): domain Eukaryota; kingdom Viridiplantae; phylum Streptophyta; class Magnoliopsida; order Santalales; family Viscaceae; genus Viscum; species Viscum album. The sequence goes on from OY728162.1 coordinate 49,101,414, forward strand.
CTGCATTTTATCAGTTCATCATCAATCACATTCCATCATCCATAACCATCATAAAATAAAAAAACATGAATCAAAGACAACTCACATCGGCTAAGAAATCTTAGCTCATAACCATTAGAGATTCATGAAGCCCTCCAAATGATTTTTAATAGCCATTTTACCACATTTGGAATCTAACATAATCATCAAACATCAATAATTATGAACCTATTGTAATAAAAATATAGATATTTGTGGTCACATTTCACAAGTCCTTAAATTATATCATAATTCTCTATTTATACATAACATTTATTTCGGTCTAATTACTCTTATTATCAATCGTTGTGATGCGGCAGTCACCATTTTTTCCAACATTAGAAACTCATGTCGGAAGAGGGACATTTTATGAGTTCCAATGAACCCATAAATATTTAAAGGATACCATCTCAAGATTCATGAATTTATTCACTATGTGACACTTATTAGATGTGTTACATCATTTTCTAGGTTACAAGAGTGATACTATCATCGGTCAACATTACATGTCACACTCTTTCCAACAAAAATTGCACAATAGTTCCCAATATTGGATAATGGAAGAGAACCCCTCCATTCCACATGATATATCCATGTAGGGTGATGGACAAATGATATGTTTGAAGACACTCATCACAGTTTTGAGAGTCCCACAGAACATTAACTATGTATAGCCATGTTGTGCCATCTTCCAAATTGTGCCATGTCATCCATCTGATCCCCATTGTATCAACTAGGTGATTATTATTGATGGATCGATGGCTTGACAGCCGGAAGGACTAGATCCAGGGTCTTAAATCCCAAATTTGCTGAATAATAATTTTTCTACAATGCGCAGTATAGTACTTGCAAAAATACTTCCATCATGTAGATTTGAACCTAGGTTTTTTAATACTGGTTTACAAGGTTCTTACCTCAAAACCAAACTCTTATTGCATAACTATAATAATAAAATTATTATATTTAATATAAAAAATTTATTGAAATGAAATTATATTAATTAAAAAATACTAATAAAATAACTTCAATTAGATATGTCAATTTTTTTATAAATAATATATATATATATATATTTATAAAAAGTAATATATTTATAATTATAAAAAATAGAACTACATTTAATGAATTATAATTATATTTAAAATTATATTTTTTATAAATATATTTATTATATTTATATAAATTTTCCATATATAATTACATTTCTAATTAATATATTTATGTAAATGAAATTTTGTTAGTAAAAAATATCAAAACCAGTTGTGGTAATAGCCCCTTAATAAAAGAAATAAAAAGAAACAACATAAGGGTATTTGGTTATAAATGGAAAATTCCTTATTAAAAGATAATTAAATGAAAACAAGGAAAATAAAAAATAAAAACATCAACAAAATTAAATAGATGCTATTGTAGTTAAAATAAACTCATGTCAAACAACTTTGTCAAATCTTCTACATGATTTTAGCATGATAATGAAGACCCATATTGTGTTTAATCTCTTCAAATCATCATATATTTGGGTGATGATCACATATAAACGTTTTAACCCTCCCCCAATTGTATCCTAAATCCTTATAGTATCTATTATAAAAAACTAGGAGAGAAGTGAATCCACTTTGATGATAACATCATTGAAAACCTTGTCTGAATTAGATAGCCAAGAATCTAGTAAGAAAATCTTATAAAAAGAATTTTAATTTTAAAACTGACATTCAACCATGAAATTAGTATAAATACATTCTTAATGAACTACATAAATTTCATTATAATCACAAAAAATAGACTAACCAGCCCGAAACTCCCCATTTTCACTTACAGTTTGATTTAAAGTTCCAGTACTCACAGGGATGACCTCCTTCCGTAATGTATCATCCCCTACCTTCATGTATGTGACCTTACCAGTTATAGAGTTATTGTTATTAGGTTCTCCAAAAATAATTTTTACAACTAAAATATACTGTAATCCCTATTCACTCGGAGTTTCAGTATCCATAGGCTAAACATGTGACTACCTCATGAATGATTCATTTTTCTATAAAAGCAAGATGAATCAACTTATTAAAGCTAAACTAAAGATTTTATTTTAATAATGGAGAAGTTGATAAGATCAAGTAGGTTATTTTCAAGATCCATTGGTCATGCCTCAACAAATTTATATTTCTTTAGTATTATTTCATCATTTTTGAGATACTTTTTATATGAAACCTAAAGATACAAAAAGAACATTTTTTCATGCATACCCTTGAGAAACAAACATCCATTTATCAATATAATTTTGTATAATTCATGTCAAATATCATAATAGACACTATGTTCTCTCCCTTTGGAGTATTAAGTGATAAATAAATTGTTTTTTTATTTTCTAACAATGGTTTTTAGGAATCCATCATCGGTAAGGTAAAAAATCCATTCTCATGTAACTATCCATGACATAAATCTATAATTTCAAATAATCTTCATACAATAATTTATTATTCGACATCTTCCCATCATGAGCATTATCTGAATGTGCAGTAGGAATTCCCTCGTCTTTCTCAATATGTTAGGTGGAAGAAGACCAATAATCCTCCTAGACACCATGAACTAACTTTTCATAAATTTGGGCCCCACATATTCCACATTTTATTTATGATTATTATCCTTGGGTGGCATCTTTGTAGGACTATAATTTTATCTTTATGAATAAGATAGATTCCACATTTTGTATTAGAAGGAACATAGAAAACCCCTATGTTACTTTTTATAAGCATGAACAATTAATTAACAAGTACCATAACATAATGGAAACATAACACATTCAATTCTACAATACATCATATTCTCATGGGAATACATAATAATAGTCTATATTAAGGGATAACATATATTACATTCAACAATGTTCTTAATCTTTCAAAATTTCATAATTAAACTTTATTAGAGTACCAATGGAAGTTAAAAATCCTATAAACATGTAGATTTCCATAAGAAATAATTAAAACATATAATTTAAGCCCATAGACGATTCCTAGAGTTACATACATCATCTTATTTAAAAAAGAATCCCATTCAAGATACATCATGATAGGTTAATTATTTAAATAAAAAATAGATCTCAATGACCTACTCATGAGATCTCTCAAGGGAAATACAAAATGGAAACATCCATTTCTTATTTACATCATGTTCCACTTAAAGGAACCTCAAATCCCATTAATTATTTTATCGAGATCATTATATCCGTAAATATGATCATTTGATAAAATCAGATAAAAGATCATAAAATCATAAAATCCTTAATATGATAATATTCTAATATTTGATTTACTTCAATAATGGATAATGATCCATTCTTCACGAAACAATGAGTTAATGAGGATTCCCCATTCCTAAAATCATAAAATGATCTCAAGTCAACCATATAATTATTAAGATCATTAATAATATACAAATTAGTGTCCATATACCTTACTTGGGATGTCAAAGATTCTTCATACTTTGGAGGAGGAATGAAAAACATCATTGCATTAATAAAATAATCAAATTATCAAGCAATCAAATATCCTCAATAAGGATGCTATTAAATCTTGAGAGTGTGACCAAAAACCCACATCCTCTAACCATATCAATAAGAAATTATTTATTATATAAATTCAATAATATAAGATATATATTATAGAGATAGAATAAATAAATTTATAAATACATAAATATATTTATAATTATGAAAATAGGTAACATGTATATAATTATAATTATAACTAAAATCATTTTTAGAAATATATGATACGTGATTTTTTATTCATTTCAGGAGATTACAAACTACATGCACCAACATATCTATACACACTATTGGTTAAATCCTCATACCTTCATTAAAGTATTGGAATGCACCCGCTGGACCTATTTTATTACATATTATGGCATTAATACTCAGGTTTCATTGTGTGGACTAAAAGAACTAGATCTAAAATGAGTTAGGATCCTCATGTGGCCATGAAGGCCATTGAAAGGTAGCCCAAAAGACCATTTTGATGAATAATACTAACTACGAAAGCACCCCATATTCTATAGAACTCTGATATTGTTGTATTATAATACATTCTATAGTACTGATATAGTAACCTGTAGTGAATCCACCAAAATTAGAGGCTACCAAGATTCAAACCCTGGCCTGATGTACGACTATATGGAGATATTAATATTGTTTCACGCCACCCAATTTCCATAATTTATTTATAATATTTGTAAAAAGATATCATATATAATTAAATTATTATAAATATATTTATTGAAATGAACTTATATTAATTAAAAATTATGTATAATATAAGTACAATTATATATGATTATTTTTTAATAAATATGTTTATTTTGTTGCTGAGATTCAAACTATATGAATCACACACACCAAGACACTCCAAGACACCCCAATCGGTTAAGACTTGTCTTACACACAAAGGACTGATAATAAACTACAAGACTTATATAATTACATATGTAATTATTCAAGGTTCTATAAATTCAATATTTCTCAAAATTTATTCTTCAATGGTGGGTGAAGTGGATGATTCTACCCATTTCAACATGGTTACTCCACTTTCAGATGGAAACATATAATCAAGAATTTGTATTTGAAACACCACAAAGGTTCATCTAATATTGTGAACAAAAATTCATTTGATCCCTTGAAAACAGATTCTATCCCTTTGAAGAATTTTTTCATGGTCTTGAAATAGAATACTATGTCTAGTAATCTATCTTCACCAGACCTTAAATATTCTTATGATATTATGAATAATTTTTTCAATTCCTTGGATAAAAGTGATCAAATTGATTTTTAAATCCAAAATTATTTGATATATGGGACTATTAAAAGGTATGAAGCAACTGAATAAGGTGGATCTCATGAACAATATGGACCCAAGTAAAGTTATGATTTGAATTTAAACATAATATTATCAACATTTCATAGGTAATAATGTTTCATCAATACTATGAACATCTAACAATAAGATGATATATGCGGATTCACATGAGTTAGACCCTATGATTTTTATAGGAACACATCATGTTTTGGTGTAGATATTGAACATAAAAAATTTCATTGGGTTAAAAAATGATTTTTATTTTGGAAAAATTGAAAATTATAATGAATGGGGATATAAAATTTGTTTATGAAATCCATAACCATATCATAGACAAGATTGAGGATAATAATCCCTCTATAATTTCATATTTCTCAATACAATTCAAAGATAATATGTAGCGTATTTTGAGTGTAAAAACAAATCCATTATTTGTTCTGATTTGACAGTTTACAAATTTCATTCTTAGGTAATTGTTTTTCCATATTTTTTCCCAAATAAAACTATTAAATATAAATAACAGGGGTTTAGAATTGTTTATTCAATTCTAGGATTTCAAAAGATATATGATCAAGATCTTTATTTAAAACCTACTATTGTGAAAAAAATAAATTACCCATATTTGGGTATGAATTCGGGGGTTGAGACTGTTTTTTAAAACCCTTATATCTTGTGGGAGGTTACCTCATGCATTAGAGTACCTATCATAATGGATAATAAAATTTGAAAATAATTTTATGTCCATTTATCTAGACTATACGTGGTTGTTGATCTTACCTCTTCCTTGATTAAAATAGTGGTGTTAAAGGTCGATTAAAATCACTTTTATTTGACTTTTTATTATGGAAAATGTATGAATTTTGAAAGATCAAAAATAAAATATTACATAATTAATATAACTTACATAGATGATTTTTTTAGATTTTATGGGATGATGAGTCACATTATTGATAAATGGTTGACATATATGGATAGGGATACCTATGATAAATATAATAAATAAGGTATGGACTACATATATAAAATGATTTATCAACAAGATGAATTGGATTTAGGGAACCCATATCATGGAGAAAATATCCTGAAGGATTGTTGGGGTTATGTATTAAACTCAATAATATATCCTTTAATGGAACAAAAAACATTCATAAAATTTAAATAGGGTAATTAAAAGACCACATGACAAGATTAGTTTATTTACAACATGATCAAAATGAAATGGATCAGGATTTTGTATGTCCCTCTCACACTAAATCTATGTGGATGTATAAAGATATTGGTAATAAATATTAGGTCTCAATATAAATGGAAAAAAAACTAATATGACTCTAATGATAGGTGCTCCTTTTATAATTAACTAGTGATTGATTTAGTTGACCTAAATGTTGAAAGGTTAAGGAGATCTGGTGACAAAAGGGGTTAAAAACAAGTAACAGATAAGAAATATCCTACTCATTTGAAGAAAAAATGTCTTAAAAATGGTATTGGGAAACCATGAAATATATTCAAAGGAAATATATGCTCTTATAATTTTAGATTTGATGAATTTATGGCATTGGAATTCCATATGAAGTTGCAAGCAATCATTTTTGGGTATCCCAAGCATGCAAACCACACCAGAAAATCATTATTGAATCAATATGGATTTTATGTACAAGATTCTATGCCTCCATGTAATATTATATTATAAAAACACAGAACATACATTCTAAAAGAGATAAGATATTATACATATTCTAACATGGATAAAAGTATGCATAAGTGAATGAGATTTAAGGAAAATTTACTTAATGGGATAAATAACGTCTGGGTGGAATAGTATACATTGTAATCTATAGGTTATGTCAAGGGAGAAATAATGAATTGTTGGTCTCCAGCAGAAAATGATCTAACTATAATAAATGGCCTTCTGTGACTACAATATTTCATTTTCATCACCTAAGACTTTTCCAATAAATAGAATCTTACAGCCTTCTTCGATGTGACTATCTGAAAGATGAAGCATCGCTCTTCTACACATAATACAAATATTATTTAGCATAATGAAAGAATAAAACACACAATTTAGAGACTCTTTCATGACATGTTACCTATGGGATTTTAATTTACCTGGCCCATTGTTGGGTAATCCTCTCCAAACAACATTCAACTCAAGTTGGGTGTGTACAAGAAATCATCCTTCGTGCAACCCTGACCATGAGTTCACCCCCAATCATTCATGAAACCATTATATTGATTCTCCATGGCCTACCATTTTGTTTGAGAACCATTATTGTTCCACCATTTGACATAAAAACCATACGTTGCGTGGAATTCCTAGGTGCACCCCATGAAATTTTAATACAAAAATTTCATGTTCCCTCATGTGATGTCCCCAATTACCCTAGTACATGAGTTTAAATACATATTTATTATCATCAAATGTAAAATAATCCTTATTTCATTTGAGTGTAGGGACTATAAGGTAAAACTTGTTAGTGATTAATCAACCCCATAATTAAACCTTGGAATTTCAAAATATGTGACATGCCTAAAGGCACATGATCAGTCATCAGGTAAGCCCGATGAGTGATGTGTGAGTCCCAAAATCCGAACATAAATTTTAAAAATAGCCTCGTATTTACATCAAAAACACATGACATTAAACCATGGAATTACTCAATTAAAAAAGAAAATGACGATCCGTGAATGAGTGGAACGGTGTGGTATCCACAATTGTAATTCTCACATGGAATGAGATCCTACGTAGATATATTTCACACATAAGTCCCACTCCACCTCTCATTGGCTCTTCTCTCATGACATGAGCATTAGGTCTATCGATTCAAATTTTTTCTCACACCGAGTGTGACTCTCATGGGCTTATAATTAAGGGGTAATCATGAAATCCATCCATCATCCATTCAAATGGGCCTTCTCTATATATGTAATCACCACTGTCAATTCAAATGGTAACCCTTAGTAGTGTAATCCCCGACAACCATACCCCCCCATTTAACAATTTCAAACATAATCCCCAACCACATGTTTCACTCCATTAGGACTTCTCCTTAGGCATTATACCCATCCAATTTATAAATAATGGGCTTTGATTCCCAACCAAATTAGATAAGTTGGAATCATCTCTGATGTTCAAACCCAACATACATATCCACTCTAATTTTCTATGGTCCACATTATTGGTAACACTATGACCCTCACATGGGAGACCACATCTTCTCCAGGTCCCTTGGGCTTACTCTTTATATGTCCCACACATAGATTTCTTACCGCACAATATTAAACTATATTAATAGTCCTATTATACAACCTTAAACTACAACATCAAACTTCATTGATTCTGATCCCTGACATCAAAATAGGGTACGTAGGACGCCTCTATGAGGATCAATACCAAAAAATTGTAATGAATTCTGATCCCTACTAAATATAATCCTCTCTGATCTACCCCAAGTGGTGTTCCAATCAATATTCATGGTCTTACATCTTCCTTTTATAGGAAACACTCCAATATACCCCTCCATGTGGCATTTTGATCCATCTATTGGTAAACCATTCAGGTTCTCCCTTTAGGGATATACCTCCATGATTATCACTAAAGGTCGTTCAGATAAATCTTCATGGTATGAAATCATACTTTTATGGGACAAACCTCCAAGATCCACCTCTACTGGGAACTCTGATCCATCATTAGTAAACCTTCTAGCATTCCCTTCTAGGGATGCACCACCCTAATCCAACCCAAGGGGTGTTATGATAATTATATATGATGTTTCATATTACCTTTATGGGATACACCCACAAGACCCACCTACACAAGTTTCTCTTATTAATAAAATGGTAAACCATTCACGTTCTTCCTCCTAGGGTTATATCTCCCTATTCCACAACATGGGGTGTTCTGATCAATCTTGATGGTGTGTCATCTTTCCTTCATGGTACACACCTATTAGATTTTAGTCCGTGGGGAATTATGATCCATACATTTGTAAAACATGGTTCTCCCTTTTAGTGGAATACATGCGTGATCTTACCTAGTGTTTGTTCTATTCAATATTCATGATATGAACTCATACCATTATGGGACACACCCACCAGATCCACTTCCATGGGGTGTGATGATACATCCATTGGTATAAATTACAAGTACTCTCTCATATGGATACACCTCCCTGATCAACATGAATGGTTATTTAATAAATATTCATTTTTTACATGTTACCTCTATGGGATACACCACTGGATCCTCCTCTATGGGGGGTTTTGATCCATCCATTGAAAACCATTATAGTTCTCCCTCATAGCGAGTCACATCCTTGATCTGTGGTAAGGGGCTTTCCAATCAATCGTCATGGTGTGGCATATTCCTTTTATACAACACACCTCCCAGATATTCCTACACATGGTATTTTGATCCATACATCAATAAAATTCTAGGTGCGACATGTTCCATCTTCTAGATTCGTATTCTTGATCCCCCTACATGGGGTATCATAATCAATCTACTCTATCTCCATAAGAATTTATCCTTATTCCCTGATATGTCTTAACCACACTTCCTAGTCCGCCACTATAAGATCATAAAATTGTGTCTAGATACCTACTACATAACTCATGAAATTCATGGGATTCATGATTTCAAATCCTTGTAAAATATGTGCATATGGCGTAAGCTACCTCATGAATAATGTGGGATTCCTGATGTGAAATCCTTTAGAAGATAGATGCCTTCACTGTTAGATACCTCATGATTTTCATGGGATGACTTGTGTTCTTTAATTAAGATGAATCCATGAGATTACATCCTAAGAGGAAGTATATTATTGACTAATGATCCCAACATCAATACATTCCATCAATTCCCAGCATGACTAATCTCTAGACTAATTGTTTATATCATGTTAATACCAACAGGAATGTCCAGACAGAAGTACTGAAATCAACTAGCGTCCACAAAAAATGTCATTGGGAATGAGTTCCATGAACACACTAAAAAATATTTCAGTTTCTGCCAGGGGGAATATCTATAAGTAAAAGTACATTTTCTATTGGTAAAACGTTTTACCAACATATATGACTCTTTCACTAATATGTTGATAAATACTCTATCGCAGAATATTTTTTGTGACAGATAAAATATTTCTTTGGAAATTATAATAATAACAAAAAATAATATATGTATTTGATAAAGTGCTTATGAATAGGTTCTGATGAAAATTTTATATGTCGGTAATAATATTATCAATATACAATATTTATTTATAAATGAAATTTCAATGTAAATTATATTTTTTTCCACTAAAATTCCATAATATATTTATTAATTTTTCCTATATAATATATATATGTTTTAATTATTAAACCACATAAGATCTTAACCCATATTCAAAATTAGACAAGAATTAATTATATTAATATTGAAATTCATTACAAATAGAACATGGTGGATCCCCACCAAGTTTTTTCCAAAATTCAATCACTAGAAAACCATTCCCCCCATTTATGTTATACAATAGTATCTCTCAACAACCCTAACCACCCAACCCACATCACCCCACCCCACCCCCAACAACAGCTTCATCCCATCATCACCAGCGACTCCAGCACTAGCATCTCTAGCCCATCAATATCAGCTCCATCTCCTTCCAATTCAGCTCCAATCTATGTCAGATCATCCAGCTCAATCCCCTTCATGAAAACTCACGTTCCAAATCCATCCCATCCATTAAATCTCTAGTCAATTTCATATCCATCACTATCTATTTCAACTCCAGTATGCAAAAATATATGATAAAATAGATAAGAAAAGACCTCATATAGAATTGAGGGAGTCATACCGACAAGTGACATGAATACACTTAAGCCATATGTTTAAAGGTAGTACCTGCACAATAAGATACAAACATTTTTTTTGACTTCCTACATTTGTTTAGAACATTCAATGGTTATCTATAGCATTCTAATTGATTAGTTATGAGAAAGAGAGGTGGATGTACATTTTTTTTCTTGGGAATCTTTTCAGTTGACCCACTTTTTGAAAAATGTATTTAATTTTTGATTCAACCATTTAATTGACTATATTGTTACATAGGAGATGACATGAGAGATGCGATTAAGAGTTTGAGATTGAACTTACACCGGTGTGGGGTATATTCTATTCTCATTCTCCAAGAGAATTCGAGTGATTAACATAAGAAAGGTTTGAAGGTGTTAGGAGGAATGATTTATAACTCAACCTTAGTATAAAATTGAAATATTCATTCTAAACAATGACCAGACCAAAATACATCAAACTAAGATCCAAATCAACATCTATCATATAATTAGGACTTGTAAACAAGAAAAATTATATGGGGTCGAGGAGGAAGAAGCTTACCGATTAGATTCAAATACATAAAACCCATCAACCTCCTCAGTAATTTTTGCTTCCCTCACATGAATAAAATTATTATTCTAGCCACTAAAATGCAAACAATTAGCCTGATAATCAAGGAAACAAAAAAAAACTGACAATGGGTGGTCATAACACTCATTAGTAAATGAACCATAAGGATCCCTTTAATTGGAATCTAAAAATGAATTCCCACCCCAATAAATAACTATCTGATTCAAATTTCCTATCAAAAATGATGACGAGACCATAAATGAAGATTCCATATTTGAGATAAAATGTAATAAAAAACTAAATTAGATAACATATTCTAGATTTCACTCATTAATTTTATGTGAATTAAGCACATTTCAGGCCATGTGTGCATTGATTGTATATATAACACTCTATGTTATATTTATACCAAATAATATTGTAGACAAGGAGATAGACTACATATATTTCATATATAATGCTTTGTTATATTTATAGGAAATAATAATATTCACAGTCCTACAAATATTCCCATCCACCCTACAATTGTAGTATACAATATACTTACTCTTATCAGAATTTACTACTGTTCAATTTTTTATTTCAGTATTTCTCTATAGATAGGTAAATGATTAATTATAAGAGAGATGTGTGAATGTACCTTTTTAGGTTGGAATTCTTATTTACCTGCAATTTCACTCTAATTCACATGATCTTTTTGTTATGAAAATAAACAATCTGATAGGGGAACCCCAAATATAAAATTTTATGTAAAATTAGTTTTCTATATCCATTAAAAGATGAAAATAATCATAGATTTTATGAATTATTTAAATAAAGAATTTTCAAAAAAATTGATACACAATGGAATTTCCTCACCTTGACCATAATAAATAATTCTAGAGAAGATTGTATAGCAATTTCAAATACATAATTTGATTTCTCAATGATCATTCTTCACATTTACAGATCTTATTTCACTCAAATTATGCAATTATAACCAAATAGATAGCAGTCACACCTTGGATAGAAAATCCTCCTTACCATGTGAAAATATTCAAACAGATGAAAATGGATGCTTCATAATCATGGCAAAGGAATGCCGAAATCTAAAAATGCCATTCCTCATTTTTTCTTACTATATCTTTATACATATGGACGAGACATGTGTTTTTCTATGAGAGACACTTCTTTATGTGATCTATGTGATAAAAATGACCACAATCTATCCCACCAACTACAACATCTTCCTCATAATCTTCCTGACATATACTGTATTTCTACCCTATTGGTGTGGGTAAATGAACTGACTGGTTCTTTCCGATCGAGAGTCTCATTTTCCTAAGGTAGACTTTTATCTCGTCTTCTCTCAGTCCCATGTGAACGTCCAACCTCTCGCGGTCTCATATATCCACTTCCAAAGCTAGTAACATTACATCACAACCTAGAACATATAGTCCTAGCCTTCGACGCTCATTTTATCCCCACAATAGTAAGAAACCCATCACCAGTAATACCTCTCTCCACTCTCTTCGTTGCCTAGGATTCCACTACCAAACCCTCACTTCTCCCACATTAGTACCTGGTGGTGAGATATAAATTTTAGGAACTCGAATGATTGAAAATATCCAAGGTGAAATAATATTCATATTTAGAATTTTTAATTAAAAAAAGATTCCACATAAAATATTAATAATTTATATTTATAAAGTTAAAATGAATTTTGAAGATTCATACATACAGTCTAAGACATTTTACATGATTTTTGTCATCTCTTACTTTAATTAAGTGTATCTTAAACCCATTAAATCTATCTCTCAGGGATAGTTTCATTGGATCAATGAGATTCTCTATAAAATCAATTCATTGAATATATCCTTTAAATGGTAGGTGTGGCCAGAAATAACCATTTGAATCATTAAATACAACACACTTAGAAACACAAAATTACATGTATACCAGAATGAATGCATAAAAATGATTGAAAACAAATGATGTATATAAACACAACACAAATAATAATGATGAAGAAAATAACTATACAAAATAAATGTTAGAATGGAAATTAGTAAAGAGAATGTAATGAAAATAATTATCAGGAAGAAGAATAAATCAAAGTGAAACCTCCCGAAAAAATAATTCAGAATTTATTATATAATGTAGAAGTAAGGTATTAGAATAATTAGGAGAAAGACAAGTGAATGTACCTTTTTAGTATATGGATTTTCCATTTACATACAAGTTCAAAAATTTATGTAAATATTGATTCGTCCATCAAATAAACTGTCCAACTATAGGTTTAGAAAATGTCTTCTTGTGGGTTGGACATCCATCCTCCTCTTTATGACCTTCATACCACCCCTTACAAAGCTACCAATGTTGTGTCATAAGCGTAGACCATGTAGTTCAGGCCTTCGATTCTCATGCTCTCTCAGGAAGAAAAATTTCAGATTTCACAGATTCCATATTTAACTGATTCCAGATTTCATAAACAATACATAGAATCTAGATTTCACAAATAGTTTGAAGCCCACCTGGCTTCTACTTACATTTCTTATACAGATGAAGAATAAATTTACCAAAAAAATGAGGAATCAAAAAATTATTATTGACAACACTAAAAAATATTCTATATTTTAATCTAGGGAATTAAAATGTGATGATTAGAATTAAGATGTTGGTGAGAACACTAAAACAGTAATGAGGCATTAATAAATTACCTTAAATGTGTGGCCCTATCTAATTCAAACACTCCATGAAAAACTAAAAATGAAGAAACAACATGCAATTCTTCATGATACAAATAAACATATCAACAATGTAACACTTCATTTACATTTCAATATCTTCGATATCTTTTTTCATTTCATCCACATTAGGTAGAGAAATCCGAATATAAAAACACAAGTATAAATGTCATCAATCTTATATTATTATCACCATGAACATTGAAAATATGTTTCATAAAACCATAAATTTTTACAACATCAAGACATTTATCCTTCTCATTTTGGTGGTAAATCAGGAATTGAATTCAAAGAGATATACCCATATTTATGATTCTGGCATGCCCATCTAAAAGATTTATTCGATATAGAAATTTAAGCCTGGTTTTCAAACAATGGTGGATATGTTCATTCAACTAGATTTCTATATCAACACATCCAGAATAATGTTTCTACAGTAGTCGATCTGAACATGGGATACCACAACATCATCCCTTGGATTGTAGTCAACCGCCCTTATATGTTTGAAGTGGTACTTTTCCAATCATTGATCACAAGTCGAACCTATCCACTTTATAATTGAACCGACATGAGAAACTTTTGATCACACAAAAACAAAAATTAGCCAAATGTTTTCATTTAAATGTATGATATGAAAATTAAGAATCATGTTATAAAAAATTCATCCACTACAACAAGAGGATTATATAACTAGTGAAAACAATAAACTCTAATATTCTTCTCTTGATCATAGTCTCTAACATGTTCCTTAAATTTCAATATGTGGTTTTATTGGTTTGTGAGATTCATTTAAAAAAATATTTATTTTTGTTACAACTGAATCTGTTCAAGGCCTTTCCCATTGCTTCTCACCTCCAAAACCTCTAGATTCATGTTGATCATTGAAAAAAAGGTCCCTGGTTTACTTTTCTTTTGCTTCAACTATTTTTCTATCAATACATTATCCCTTAAAACTAGTGGAAATATCCATCATATGAATATATAACAAGAGTCCAAAATAACTAGATGTTTATCCATCCTGTGACCAACCAATGACCATATCCATCCAGTGACCAACCATTGGAATGTAATAATAACATGTGATCACAAAATGAATAATTACTAGAAGGGAAAAAATTACAAGTGGCCACAAAAACACAAAATAGAAATGCATGATATAAAAATAACCTAAATATCATCTATCTCATTACAACAAACCATTTACACTAAAACTAATTTCAAATAAGAGTGATACAAAACTCAAAATTCTATATTCTAGAAACTCTATATTAAATCCCATAATCAAGTAAAGGTGATTACTATTTATAATGACACTGTATTAAATTGAAAATGAATCCTAATTCAAAATCTAAAATACAATATGCAATAAAAACCCATTGGCATTAAGGATATATTTAAAAAGATAGTATAGAAGAAAAATTTCAAATTGTATGAATATAAAAAGAAACTTATTGTCTCCTAATAGTTGGTTCAAGTTAATACAAAACACACATGTTTATTTTAATGTATTTCTAAATGATTTTACTTTTGATGAGGATGTGAATGAGTTTTCTATCTGCGTAATAATAATGGAGGAATTCAAAAACAATAAATCCCCGAGTAGATCTATGATGATAAGGAAACATGTCGAACAATGGGAGATTCAATTGATATATTTTTGAATGAAACTTTAGTTTCTTGGGATATAGAGACATTGGATGGCACACCTCTGTGTCTAGAATGAAATGCCCCCATGTCGGTGATCCATGCCAGATTTGTGAGAAAAATGTGAGAAATTCGTAGCATTCAAGTGGAAAAGATAGAAAAATAAACTTGGTTGAATAGAAGATGGTTTGATTATGTGTTTGTGATGATTCCCATATATCGATTCCTACTAATTTTATCCATATCCATATGCTTACTACTAAGGAAATGAGATCTGATGTGAATAGGCATTATGAATTTGAAGCAGACGATGAAGAGGAATGACTGAAGCTTCATCCGGTTGACCCGATCAAGGTTTGTGAGAATAATCCACAGGGTGTTGTCCTAGTGATGTTAATGTTTTGGAATGATTCGAATGTTCATAGTGGGAAATTTTTTGGTGGTAGGTAGGATGATGTGATCATGGATGATGGGAGTGTTAGCTATACAATGGTATGGTCCCTAGATTTTGATGCTTCCCAGCTAGAGACTTTTAGCACCAAGAAAGAATAAAAAAACAAGGATAAAACAAACTAAACCAAATAGATAATGAACTACCCTAAAAAAGATTACACACTACACTAAAACACCTAAAAACCCATCAATAAAGATACCTAAAACAACAGAATTAGGTTTTATAATAAAACAAACATAATTTTCACTACCCATTAATAGATTTTGCAATACCCTAAAACGCTTTCAACAAATGTGGCTAAAACAAACCTCAATCGAGTCTCACAAACCTATACCTTCATGAATCAAAAAATAAAACACCCAAATACGGTTAGGTTTCTGATGGGTAACATGCAATGCAAGGAATATAATGAAAAAAAAATATTAAAAAAGACGAACAGACCAGAGGAGAATAAATGCTAAATGGGGAGACAGCAAGCGAAATTGGACGGAGAGATGGCCATGGAATGAAGGGGAGGAAGGCGCGCTGTTGGGGATCCTCTTAGCTGGGGTTATCTTGAATTAAAAATTATATTATATATATATATAATGAAATTATATATAAGTGACTTTCTTTTTGTAGTTTTTACTAGTGTAAATTTGATCTTATTCGTGTTTTCAAAAATTATAATCATTTATCATCAGTTTTATATCATATATATATATTATATATAACAAAAATATAATTTTATGTTGAACAAATATGAATATAATATTTTATTAAAATTATTATATTTTAAAACATTCACTGAAAATAATATACATATATCAAAATGTTAGTATTGACTTGATAAGGCAATAGATTTAAGTATTGGTAAATGTTTTGTTGGTATTAAATTTTAAATATCGGCAAATATAATATTTGGTAAAAAAAATTGTGGGTACATATAATTAATTCCAATATAGCCTAATATCTATTGGAATTGGTCATTTCTACCAACAGATATATTATATGTCCATAAATATCTGTTGGTAGAAGCCATTTTTTTATATTGACATGAATTAACTCTATGAGGCAGAGCTAGACTGAGTGATATGTTCATAGGGGGAATCCATGTAATGAGGAACTGATATCACATAATCCCATTTTGATCAAGTAGAAGACATTTCCACTAATAGTGATGAAATTTATCAACCTTTGAAAGGAAGGAATGTAGGTTAACAATACAAGTTAGCGCACAATAACATACAGGCAGTGCACCCGGTAAAAGTGTCAGAAATAGGAATGGTGAACCCAACATGAATGCATTCTGCTCAACATGTGGACTAGTAGAATTCATGAAATCAATATCTTATATTGTCATCATATTAAGATTTTTTTGTGACAGGTCCAACCAAGTAAATGGTAGGTCCCAACGTGAAACTCGCAAACAATTGGGGTAGTAAACAGTGGGAATATATCAAATTGCAACAACATCTACATGGATACTCCCCTTCTTCAAAATATTTCTTGACATAAGTCAATTGGACATAGATTTACTTTCCCATATACTGATTATTGAATCAACCTACTTTGCAAGACCCCATCGGTAGGAAATCACCCACCCAACACCAATAGGAACATGGGTAGGAGGAATGTTAGTGCAGTATTCCCACCCAACCCCACCTCCTACATGATTTCATCTACTAGGATCCAATTACCTATATCATCCTATGAAATTAGAAAAAGAAGGGTGATAGACACCCTTATAAAACCATATAAGCATGATGTGTTCATTAACATAAGGGACATGGCCCACAAGGACATATAGTATACAGTTTTTCATTGTCACTGTTGACCCCAAGGGCTGTGCAAAGAGAAACCCCTTACCATTTTTACAGATAATCACTTTTGGAGGCTCTCCTCAAAGTGATCATATAAAAATAACTTTTACTATGTGGAGGTGGTGCATACCTAAGTCACCGTCGCCACAACTACCACCCGAGAGCCTCTAAGGTGGACTACCACTAGGCCATGTCAATGAAAGAAATAACTGGTCCTTCAAGATGAAGAATATGTGTATTATATCCCTACATCCCAAGCCCTAGCCTAGACTACACGACCTCTACATTAAGGAAAAAACTAGATGAATTATCTAAAATGTGAATCATCTTCCATGACTCTAGTTGTCCCTTTCACCATTGGAAAATTCCACCATATCACTGTAATATAAAATCATGGATACATATTTTCCCAGTTAGGATCAAAACTTCAATAAACTCATAAGAAAACTTGGTTGACTTTTTCTATCGCCATTACTAACAATAGCAATTTTGAGCTGACCTGTAATGATGAGATTTAGTGTGGTGGTCTCCCACACTATCACCGAACAAGGTGGAGGTCCTCTCCACCATCACAATCAACATAGAGGTCATATCTATGTTCCCACCAATCAATGAAGAAGTCCTAACCACTTCAATGACAATTAGTATGAAGGTACATCCCATACATATGCTTCCGAACATGGAGGTCCTCCATGTGTCACATCAAATCAGAGTGGAGGTCCTCCAAACAATTTTAATAAGAAAAATGGAGGTCCTCCTCATGTTCCCACCTATCATAGCAGAGGTACTCCCCATTCCTTTATCAACCATCACATGAGTTTTCTCCATATTCTAGCTCTTCAACATGGATTCCTTACTTGTGTCAATTTTTATTAGTTTAATGTTCCTCCTTGGAATGCATCCAACTAGAATGGAGGTCCTCCCTATGCCATTAACAACATCCACCATATAGGTCCTCCCCATTCTATTACCAACAACCAACACATAGGTCATCCTTATTTCATTACTAATCAAAGAAGAGGTCCACCCTACTTAAGAACAGAACGACATAGAGGTCCACAAAATACTGAAAAATTGCCTTTCTGTAAAGAACTATCGTGGGGAAGAAGGGAGAACAAAATCTATCAATGAATAAATCTTTGTAAATTCTAGGTTATCATCAAACATGTCAAACTTAATAATTCTAAGGGAGAAGAAAACTAAGAAATGGATCCCCTAGTCCAACTTATATAGTATAGGGTAGGACCCCGAAATGTATGATTATCCATCCCATAAGTTGAAACCCATATGATCCTCATATTTATCCATTGGAACATGTAGGTGTTGGAAGTTCATGATCCCTTCTAGGGGCATGGGGTATTACCTTCTCCTTTATCACACGTCTCCCTCTCCACCACCACCCAAGATCATGGAGTGTTGTCCTGGTCAAGGATAACACCTTCATATGGTGAGTTTATTAAAACCTCTCCAAATATTTTCACTTCCCTAGAACATGAATCACATTCCTTTAAGGATTTAAAGATCTTGTTGTTTCCACTCCTAATAGAAGACTCAAAATTCTACAAAATGGTAACTCACATAGTGGATCATCTATTTTCCATCTAGCTACTACACCAATCAACATTATTTACACAACCCATCTCTCATACACCATTGATCAATGATTGGGATAATCAATAATATATAAAATACACTAAACATTATATCCTATGGTAGAATGTATTCACTAAACAGTTATTAGTGGTGTTTTGGGAAAAGGAATCTTACAAATTTGATATCCAATAATTCTCCACTAAGGGTGAGGTCATGTGATTCGTATAGACAAGATGGGTGAGACTTAAAATCCATTAAAATTGTAATTTCATTTATTTATGGAGACATGATCACATTGATGACTTTGATCAGCAGTTCAGAATGTTTTTGTTGATATATCTCCCAATGTCACAACACCCTGCATCACATGGATACCACCAGACCCTATAATCGAGATGAATCAATAGCCTCATCATTTTTTTCATAATCATAGAAGATGCATCTCCACATATACAGATCATGGGTTGGGATAAGTACCATTCTCTTCACATCATCTATATCATATGAAAACCAGACTTACCCATCAAAAATGACAATTCTACTCATGGTGAACATGGTTGTTCCCAAATCATCCAAGGATAGGGACCCCAAAATTAGGTTTGATGAGGAAAAACAATGCAATCGGGTAGGGAAGTATCAGGTAGATCATCATAAAAGTTTCTAAACATTCCCATAGACACAGTTTCATATACTCTGATATCCTCTTAAGACATTACCTTAGGGTGGAAATATCAATAAGGTTAAAGGTAAGGATGGGTTCTCTATACCCTCTGATTTTCCTAAGATCACACCAAAGAAAGAGGCTGATCTCGCAGCTACTGACTTACTCTATTAAGTCATGTTGAAGAAGAGAATCATCAATAAAATCATTGCTGATTAGTGATTGGATTATTTTTCAACATAATGGGATCCCATTTCTCCTCTGATGGGGAAACAACATGTCATCCATGGACAATTCCCCCTATATTATCTTTTTAATCATAAACATATAGAATGAGTATAGGGAATAGTGTATGGAAAATGGGCAAGGCATGAGTCACTAATCCATCCAAAGTGGTATAACCACCTCCACCAGATCCAAGCCATTTAATCTTAGAAGAAGTAGATCTAGCATACCATTTTGATGATTCTATGAGATCTTTGGTGGTAAGAGATCCTCATCAAGAAAATAACCCTCACCAAGATTTTTTTGATTGCCTCTCGCACGGCTCGACTTGAGGCCATTGAAATAAAATAGGTGTCCCCCCCCCAACAGAAAACTATACCTGACATGGTTATATGACATGAGAGAAGCCCCATATTTTGGAAACACTATCTTATCCCAATTCAATGAGATGGTCGACCCACTGTAGTATCTTTCCCACATTATCTCAATGTGGGGACCCTTGTTGGGAACCATAGAGTAGAAAGTGGCCAAAACGATCTGATGAATTGTTAAAACATTATAAGGGCCGTCAATTTTTTGGTACATCCTGTTACCCATCACTGGTTAGGATGAGCTGCATAGGACATCCTCTACCGGTTCATATCCACCATGGGCAAGACAAGATTCACAAATTTCATCAAGTGAAAGATAAATTTTAATGAGAGCTTATTGACTTATACACCTTGTAGAATACCATCACATATTGATATCACATGATTAAGACTCAATATCAACAAAAAAATATTTGTGTGGGGGAATTTAATGACTAAGAGGATCCCTACCCTTATGACTCATAACATCCCAAGTGAGTTCTGATATATCTCTAACATGGCCCGACACCTGGAGGAATCCTGGTAATAGGCTATGTATGAATTTTCATTTCATCTTCCAAATCTCGCAAGAAGGACCACCAAGGTAAAGATTTCCGCCATCATACATGAATACCCCCCCTAATCCTTTGGAGTGGTTGGGCCCTTTACTACAGTGGCCTCACCAAGTACATCAGCTTGTTCAAGATCATCCTTGAATAGAAAAACCATACCGAACCGCCTCACCATGTACATCCTTTTAGAGTATATAATGAAAATTGAACCCCTCATTAATCTATGGCCCCTCAATAGTGTCACTTTCTAAGAGCACCATCCTATATAGAATGAACATAATGTATTATTTGAAGGATGCACATGTTTTAGTCTATTGTATCAGTTTCCTATAACATGAGATTCCACAACATCTAGAGTGTAAGAACCCCATGAAGCCAAACATACTAACCACCCTAAGAATTTACATTACCATTGTATCCTTTTACATACCATAAAATAGTGTTATGCATTAAAGGGTTAACTCCATGAAAAAGTCGATAACAGTTTGGTGAAAATGGGAAATGTCCCAACACCAGTTGAATATTTCTTTTCTAATCCCGACCATGCATTTAATGGTGAATATTAGTAGGTTTAAAATGTTTTTATCCATATGTAAGGTGAATTGTAGGCCTGTAGTGTATTTTCACATTCCCATGGTGTCAACCTATCCCACTCAGGAAAGAAAGAGACTCTGTTGGCCTCCTTTCATTCTCTAGCCACTGCTTCTACATCAATGATATATCCTTATAAGTCTTAGACTAGCATGAAAGGGGTGAATAATGGAAGTCAATTCCCCCCACCATTACCAACAACATCTTGTAAAGTATGCTATTTTATGCCACTTTAGTTGGGAATCCTTCCTAGGGTCCTCCCAGCCCAAAAATACTCCTCTGATGACCTGAAAGAATATCAATCATTGAACATCATCGGGTTTATAGATTTGTTCACACAACCAAATCATGTGTAATTCTCTAAAACATATCTAAATACACCCATCAGATGGATTCAATGAAGATATCAAGGTAAAAAAAACTACTATAATACATAGGCGTGTGCCCCAAAAAAAGTTGTGCATGCTACCAGGACTTGGATGTAGGTGTTTTGTAGTGCTTATTTAGCATAATACTTTTAGACCACTTCATAAGACATGCCACAAGTATTTAATATTTTGACTGAATAGACCGAGAATTCATGACCACATTGTGACCATCTTCTTCTAGAAAAAGACAGTCCTCAATCATCTGACATTGAGCTGATAGTGGTTTTGGACTATTTGGATGATTAAATGATGGAAGACGCCAAAACCATCTAGAAACCATCAGTACAACTGGAAATTCTAATCACTCATCCCACCAAATGGTATCACCCAAATGGTAGGAATGTGCATCTACTACGAAAGTACAATGTGTGGAAGAACCATTTCAAG
Organism: Viscum album; assembly: GCA_963277665.1. Classification (NCBI taxonomy): domain Eukaryota; kingdom Viridiplantae; phylum Streptophyta; class Magnoliopsida; order Santalales; family Viscaceae; genus Viscum; species Viscum album. The sequence goes on from OY728162.1 coordinate 49,124,097, forward strand.
ATAAGTATAATCCTATCAATACATTAGGCCCCTTGATTTTCCATAGAAATGTGTGAGTCCCTTACTGAATCCATGAGGATCCCCTCTTATTTGAAGCATAGTTAATAGCCATAGAGACCTTTGGGGAGTCTGAAGCTATCATTTAATTATCCAGATAGGATGAAGCTTCTCCCATATAGGGGAGTATTTTCATATTGTACATCATGAGATAGTTCAACTATGTGGAATTCCTTTGATTCCTAACCAATATTGCTTCTGTGATTAATATAATTATAACCCATCTTCTCGGAAAGATAGGGTGGATTAAAGCTAACTTGAGTCCCTCCTATTAGAAAATTCAATGATATGGCATAATCTATTAGAGATCATGTCAGATGACTCCGTTTAAAACCCATTTCAAAGGCTTGATAGCTAGTTTTTAATTCATGGTAGTCTCTGTGTAGTGATTCTTCAATAGTTCGACATCAGGTTCATCCTATAGAAGGTCATCAAGGGTCATGAATTTGCAGAATTACTAGTTTCCCATCCATCACTTGATGAGTTTTCCTTGGATGTAAATTTCCTAGATGAATCTACCCTCTCAATGTATTAGGATATGCCATTTTGTAATATTCATTTTTGAGGTTCCTCCCATATCACAACTAGAATAAGGCCCAATGATCACTTTCTCAAAAGAGTAGGTTTGTGGGTCATCTCCATTACCTTGACACATGATATCATGTCGTACTGATTCATGTTATTATAATTCTACACCAAAAACATCTAAGAGTATCATTCAATCATTGATGTTTTTGTGAATTCCATCGATATTGATGTTCTTAGCTTCCATGTGAAGGAAGACAGTTATTTATTCGTCAAATAGATTAATGTTGATTCTAACATAAGAAATGTAGAGTATGTGCCCCTGCTAGAGAACACTCTCTATTTAACGTCTCACTTCCCTTCTTAGCGAGAGGCAAATCATGTTCTTAGATCGTATAATGGATGAGTTGATTCATTGGGTAGTTGGGTCTCATATATTGTAGATCATGACAAGGACATTCTGTAAATTCATATAGTGCATCCTAGGGTCATCACTCTCTTCATTTTAGAGGATGAAGAAAACCAAAAGGTGAATCAATCGACTTCCAGTGCTTCTAAATCATGTCCCATTGGTTCTCCTTTAGCATATAAAACCTCCAATTTTATAAAACCATTTAGTTGAGTAGCACCAACATGGAATCCTTATATCACATCGAGATGAACATGAGTGATTCCATCAAGTCACAATGTAGTTCACCCTCCTCTCTGGGCATACACTTAATAAAACTATCTATAAACAAGGATCTGATAGAGTTATAATCCATTTAATAAGAGGATATGAGATTCCTCATGCTATTAACGATGTCCATTCAATGTATTATGGTGCTCAATGGTTATATTTGAATCTCTCATAGTAGATTTTGAGGTTTTTCTATTTCTATCACTACATGGTCCATGATTGCATTGCGGTTGCTAAAAGGATTCATGATTGTAAAATTCAAGACAAATTTTTAAATAAATCATTTTATTCCCTCCACAACAACTAGTATTCATATCCCTTCTCTGTATGGTGACTCGATGTTGTGGACCCTTATCTACATACTGTGACTTTCTAGTCCAGGTTAAATTTAACTACAACATATTAATTTTCCACGTGTCAATACAAAATCACACTCATGGAAGTCATGGGAAATTCATTGTTTGAAATTGTGAGCTCCCATACAATACATCGATTCAGAGTTCATCAATATATTCTTACAGATAACAACACCAACATTTTTGAGGATGAGATAAAGACTCTATACATGAACTAAATTATCTAATCTAACGAAACATCTAGCTACCATACATTAGAGACTGGAATGATTGGTTTTTCATTGATAAACTCTATAATATTTTGTAGAAGATATTTGTATAGAATATGAAATGTTGGAAAAAAATCTATCAATATCCTTCGGTCCTACATGATAATGACCCATATTTCAGCACAGGTAATTCCATATTCCATAGTGTATAGAACAGAGGTAGTCTGACATATTGAGATTTATATACCATTAATCCAAATAAATCTCTAAATTAGAATATTACAAAAATAATAGACTAAGTCCATATAGATGATACAGAATAACTCTTAGAGAACATGATTAAGTCCTTTCACAGTCTATTGCGGCACCAAAATATGATTGTAAATGCATTCTACAAGAAGGTTCGCCTCCTTTTTCCCCTCTAGGGTGATACAATACTTTCTTGTATAACGCCAATGATACCTTCAATGAAGCCTCCAAATTTAGATCCCATGTGGGATGAAAATTAAATCATTCACAAGGTTTACTCTAATATATCATACTATTTGATCACCATGGATAGATAACATATCATTACTCTCACCAATACCATGTTACTCATGTTATAATTCATATGAGGGATCCCGCAGTCCAGTCATCATTACTTTAAAATGTGTGAGAGTTATTCTCAGGAATGTGTGGAGAGATGATGGGCATATTAGGCCCTCATTTATGTTTGTTTTATCAACTCAACATCCACACATATACTTTTGGAGAACTTATTTCGAGCTCTACTACATTAAACTAGGAGTCTGCATCCCATGAACATGATGTTAAACTAAGTACTTCGTCTGATATCTATGAACGTAAACCAGGATTCCATGTCTCAGGAATGGCTTGTAAAACAATGTTCTTGGTCTATGATCTATGACCTTAAAATATGATTCAACATCCCAGACACATTAAATTAAACTATGCACTTGGTTTGATTTCTAAAAAATTAAACTAGGGATCTATATCCCTGGTACATGAATTTAAACCAAGTTCCTGGTCCAATCTATATAACCTTAAAATGGAATTTATAGTCCATGAATTATGACCTTAAACTAGTAGGATCCCCTACATTATGAGATGTGTGAATTTAATATAAAAATTTCAGTGTCCACAATTCACAATAAGAAATTGGGATTATACAATGTATAATGGATGTCTCTAAAATATGATATGATGTTTACCCAAACTTGAATTGGGATGCCTTATACAACAATCATCAGATGTTTTAAAAGAATTACCTTGTTCCCCAAACATGGGATTCCCCATGGTAGTTATGGGATTCTATAACTCCCTCATCGAAGGTGATATACCTTACTGTATTTTATCTCTACAACACTATTATATAACTACATGTGTCTTGATTCCCTTCTTTATGGGATATGCAGTGACCCTCAGACTTCTCATCATTAGGCCCACCCAAAAATTCACCAATTCTTTGACACCATGGACATGTCCATGGTCTTGGACCTATGACATTAATCAATTTTGAAATGGGTTCATGGAATGTGTGGTGTTGTATTAGTCTTCTTTGGTCCTCATTCATGCTAGGTCTATCGATTTTCCGCACCACACATATTCGTTTGGCACAGCCTTTTTGGTCTAAGCCCCACAACCAAAAAGTATGGGCATTCTACTATAATTTTCATGGTTTCTATCACTATGATTGAATCATATACCATTACCTATCCATAAATACATGTGTCTTAATTCCCATCATCTTAGGATACACAGTTATTCCTAGACAGTTCATCTATAGACCCAACAAAAATTTATTAAATTATTTGTCCCTTTAGCCCCACCATGGACAAAGCATTATGAACATAAACTATATACAACACCCAGGTTAAAATCTAACTTTCCAATATGCATCATCATCATTCCCCGAGTACATTGTGATGTGGTACCAAAATTTTAGAGTCCATCATAGACATACCTCTCTTCATTCTCACAAATCAAGTATTTATCGGTTTGGACAAGAATCATCTTTCAAATACAAATATCCCCCCTAACAGTTATAGAGTATGCCCAAGGCTCACCTCTCATCCTGGGCGAACACCCTAATTGATCATTGGAAATATTTTCCATAGTATGTGTTTCAACCATGTTCAATAGTTGATCCCTTCAAATTAGTCACCCCTTATCCAGATCTTAGATGTCCTGACTTACCTCCGTTCCACCTCCCTATGTTTTAGTAGAATAATGAAACCCTTGGTGTTCCCACAATGAGCATATGTTCACATTGAGTAAAAACACCAGTGTTGTTGGGGAATTCCCAACCAAAAATCCCATTTCCTTTGGTGTGAACATCCATGCATTGGGGACATTTCCTCACCACTAATTATACCAACAATGAGCATGGATTATGTGGGATTAAAAGTTTTGTCAGATGTTTTACCTATGATGTTGAAATTACTAAACAAGTCCAAACATCATGACATAAATTGATTTCCATGGTCCATGCTGTAATACCTACAACTATTTATATATGTGTGGTTTTCCTAAGTTATGTTTTATATCGTATATGGTGGCCTCCCAGTCCCCTCTATTCACATCAAGTAATTGTTTTCATTTTCATGCATATTCTATTGATACAACCCTATTAATATTACAAGAATCATGAAGTAAGACTATATGAAAGTCCTATTCGGAATATGAGATATGGAATTGGGACTACATAACCCATCATTCACATGAGGTTTGTCACCCTGCCACACATTATAAATCAATTTGGGATACTCACCCACATCTGTAGCTGAGTGGGTAGCCACATATTTATGTTTCCATTTTCGATTTTTCATGATGTTTAATTGAAACTATACCCTACACAATGGACACACGATTCCCATTTGACATTAGATGAGGAATAAATAAAGGGAACCATGGCACATAACCCCCATACACTCTATCTCGGTCACATAACATTAAACTATGGGATGCATCCTGATCACATGGAATTACACTATTCAATTCCACATAATTAATATATGATGTTATATATCATTTCTATAATCATAATTTATATTATTAAAAACTTAAAAAATTCACAGTCCCTTCCTGATAGGTTGTATTACCTAGTTTTGGTCAGCTATCGCATGGATCACATTTTCATCTTTTGCTCGACATCAAAGATGACACATTTCTTGGATGATGAGTTTGAATTTTTTTCCTCAAACCTATATGCCCACACCAATGTTCTCTAATTCATGATGTAATAATTATTGGATTTTTCTAATCCATTCAAAGATTGCATCACTCTATTTCCACACTTCACATGCCTCTTGATTGGATCCCCATCGATCTTCACATCTAATTTAACCCCATAATGGAATGGAATCATGAAATACTCTCTCACCAACTATCAAGGAAAGACATCCCGAAAGACATTGTAGACCATTACAATATGGGGTCCCTGTTATGAATATGGTTATCATTTTACCATAATTTTTTCCCCAATTCTAGGATAACAATACAGATACTGTGTTTCAGACATGGTCATAAATTATTCAATATCACCACACCAATATCCTTACATTATATATTTTTGGGAATTTAAATTCCAACTTCCAATACACTTTATCCAAGTAGAAATATCTTCTGCATTGCCCCATTCATGCACTAGAGCATGATGGAAGATAAATTCATCTATTAAAATATCCAAGTTCTCCATCTACATCCTCTCTCATACTAAACACTATCAATGGATTGTCATAAATAAAAACCCTTATTGATCAATTTTAATCAATAATTATCATTACAATGAGAAATCATATTATCTTACCTAGTTACTCATATTGATACTCACTCATGTGAGCTTAGGGATTGGTCAATGGTTTTTTTAAAATAATACTGAAGTGAAATAATTAAAACAAAAAAATATGGGTGTTCCTAAATGGGAATGGTTTCAAAATGTAAAAATATTGTTCTTATAATTATAATGGGGATCCCAAAATTTTTAGCCTATATTGATTTCTAGAGATATTTAATCTATGGATTTACTCTAGTAATTGAGAATTGTACCTTTTCTATCCTCTGGTGTGTGGAATTTAGAACCCTCCACAACATCTCGAGCTCTACTTTCTGCTCATCTACTGTAGTGATATTATCATCATCTATAATATGTGCTTGGATATTTCCAACCAAGAAATATAAAATTTTATGTGTTTCATTCCACATCATCCTCTACATGTCCTCTAGCTAATCCCTCATTTTGATGATGATCTCTTATTTAGTGTTGAGGAAAGAAGTATATTCATTCATTTTCACCACTAGCCATATGATTTCATTATTGATTTCATTGTTCTTCTAAATTCTATTAGAAACATTCTAGTTCCATGAACCCTCAAAATTATAGCTTTCACCGTGAAGCCAATTGGGAAGGAAGTGATAGACCAGTGTGTGAAAACCACTAGAATCCTCCCCTCTAGTAAAAATATTGCTTGAATAACAATGGAGAGACCATATATAACCCACTAGTAATGGTTCTAGATTCAGGGTGATGAAGAGATTTATGTACTTCCATACCCTACATTGGATTATTCGATTCAATTCAATTGTGTTAGGTTTATTGTCTTATATCTATTTAGGAGGTGCAGGCATGTATTTAATGAAATTCATGATAACGGTGGTTGTAGGGTCCTCCTTAGGAAACCTATTAGATGGGATGGGCTCCATATCATGAGCATGATCATTATCTCTTGAAACCTCAAAAACGCGATCACTACCATCATGAAGCCATACCCCACCAGTGGCATCACTCAATGCCATAATAAATCACTGATATAGGACCATGGCCAGATCATCTTGTATGAACATATCCTTAATTTCCTATGTGGATATCAAATAATCCCCAAGATGTTTCGGCCAAATTTTATTTTTTAGAATACAACCATTATATAAATACTTGATATGGAAACAATTATGTCAATTTGATCGACAAATGACTAGTTGAATTTATATGATAGAAATAAACTTATGAGAGGTGAGAAATTAAAAATTGACTCCCTAAGTATCATTAGTGAGCTCCACCATAGGACAACCCTCAATTTCAGTTGGTACTTTAATATACAACACCAACTCCTATTCTATTGATTGATGGAGAGGAGAATGGAATAAAAAAACACATTAATGCAATGGATGTATGGAAATATGACAAGGGACAAGTGACCTAAAATATATTATTACCTTCAAAAAGTGGTATTTCGAGGATTAGATACCCTGGGCATGCCCCTTCGTCAATATTGGATGATGTTATTGGAATAATTGGGTGCATACCCTAATAAATGATAGGGAAGATTTGAGGCTCTGAGGCCATCACCATGACCTCCTTAACTAGACCACCATCAATTTTGGCACCCGGTACAGGCCGTAGAGCATGATATATATCACCCTATGGGTCACCTCCACCATACCCAATAGTGCAACCATTTCCATTTTGAATACTACCCTATATAGTTAATGTTTCAGTCAGAGGTTCTGAATAAAAAATTGGTAGATATCAAGGGAGTTATGTAAGTTAATACTTACCTCGAGGAACAAGGATAATTATTCTTTGAAGGAGGTGATTTATCCATATTCTTAGGGACACTCATTATGATAAAATTATCGCAAATATTTTTTATGACTAGGTTCCTATACATCCTGGTCATTATATTCCTCCTCATAAGAATCATTGACGAGTGGTTCCTCCTCTCACCCTTCATCTTCACCAAGTATCACTCACACCGAGGAAGAGGGATGTTCATACTTCCATCACCAAAAAAGATTAGGAATCCATTGAAATCAAATATACATACCTCTAATGGAATCTCACCCTTCATGTGATTCGAATGGCCCCGACGTCTGGAAGCATGATTCAATCTGAAACTAGCTTTCTCCATTGGACCTCCAATAAAAATTATATTCGATGAATCCTCCAAGCTGACCAAAGAGAGTGGATGAAAGAATTGGAATATGGTTGTATTAGGTGACTAAAAAACATATTAGTATTCTACCTATATCTTCATGTCTCATCATGGAATCTACCTACATTCTCCAAAGGATTAATTCAGGACCATTTTTTTCTAGGAGGTGGGGGTGAAACTTCACCTTGCACCACAATTGACGTAGATCCAACACGAACTACGTTAGATACCTAGGATTCCCCTTAGGGGAAAACATGACAACTTCCTCACTACTATAGATCTCCTCGATCTTTATCAACCATTAGAATTCACGTCCTCAAAATTGAATTAAGAAATTTCACCACACAGTTTCGAGAATATTTCATCGAGAGGCTAATGTAGAAATTTTTAGTGGTATCATAATTATTTCACCCAAACCTACAGTCACCAGTAAACACCATATATGAAAAACAATATCGGGGTTACACTCTTCATGAAACCCTGTGTAGATAGTCTTCATCTCTCACTGGAGGCAGCATAACTTCCTAACAAAGAGAGATATATATACGACTCACAATAGACATGTTTGTTGATATTGGAAACAAATAGTACACCTCAGTAACTCTCCTATCAATCTTTATGATCCCATGTGTATTTTAGGTTGTATATGATTGGAACAATCAATGTAAAAAAAGGATTCATGTTTTAGTTATCATACCAATTCAGATTATGGTCTTGTCAAGTGCCACTGGACAGACCCCAGCAATATTCAAAAGAGACGATTACAGACTAGTATTTGGAGGCCAGATGGGGTTTAGGTATTCATAACCACCAAGGTTCACCAATTTTTAAAAATTTAATAGCTTAAATGGGAAAAATATCTTCCTTAGTGTGTTTCCACTCACAACATTCCCTTATAGGCTATTGAGACTAGCGAACATAGGCATCCCTAGGTTGAATATATTGCCAGTTTCCAGAATCACCTCTATAATTAGCATCACTGAGAATTGGTCTATCCACTTTTCCCTAACTAGAATAAGTTATCTTCTAATGAATTTTGGATGTATCATGGTGTAGTGGGCTATAAGGTCCCATATATCTACCATGTTGTACCCCCCCATGGGCCAAATTTGCATTCATCTAAGATCAAGTAGGTTGATTCTGACCTCATCCTCTACAGTGCTATTAGGAACTATTTTCCCTAGCCTGACATCCTCATGTTTGGGTCCTTCTTTATAAACATTTCAAACCATACATTGAATTAGATGTACTTTTATATGAATGGATCATGTCTAAACATCATCTTAAGTTATTACAAAAGGTGTTTTTTGGGAGGGGATCCTTATTCCTATTATTATTTCTATTCACTAGTTGTAGGAAATTATCATACTAGAATACTTCATGTGGATCTCCACCAATGCATTTGATATCCAACAAAATGATGAAAACTTCCCCATGATGAAGATGAGTGATGTTCAACTCTTGGGACCATCCTATGGGGAGATATGTCACCAACTCCCATTGATTGTAAAATTTTAAATGCAAAATCCAAACCACTTAATAAAACCAAATATGATGTACCCCAACCATATACAATATATGGTGTACCGTACCTAGTAATCCCATCCACATTCAATGGTAAATTTTCATCCTGATCGTAGATTCCAATCGTTGTGCTAGCCCATGTTATTGTACCTCATGCTACTCTAAGAAATGGTGGCATAGTTGGTGGGGATTTCTACAGCCTTTTGATCCTATCCCTATGATCATCATGGTCCACCCATTCAGTTCATAGACAATGATTACACCGTTCTCTCTATTTGGATGTTTTGAATAGTTATTCTTTAGAGATTGAGATAATCTTCTCATATGAACCATGATTGTGGTGTGGTAAAATAATGATATGGGATGGGGACCTAAAAAAGTAGCCAAAAAATTCAAATAGAGAGATAGTTTCATAGTGGATAGCTCTTATATGATTTGGTTAGAAAGGACATTAGTATATGATTGTCTGTGTAGTTGGGTTTTGGCTTAGTGGTAAGAACCCTATAATTCTACATGAAAATGGGGGTTCAAAACCCACTGGGCGTAGGTACTGTAGCAATACTGTAGCGGGTAATGTAACAGAGGTGGTACTGTTGATCGGCGGGTACTGTAGCGGCGGTAGAAAACTATAGCGGCGGAGGTACTGTGCGGGTACTATTGTAGTCGGGTTACTATTCACCAAATAGGAATTTGGCCAAAAAACATTGGGAATACGACCTATGTAATGGGATACAAGCTCACTGGGCCTTCGGGCGATGTAATGGGTCTCCCTCTACCCAGTTAAAAATAGGTCTTTGCTTTGCTTTATTAATAAAAAATGAAGATTTGACCCCATCCTTTTAAATAAAATATTATTTTTTGATATGAACCTCCTAGAATGAGTGAAATGAGGATTTCAATCAATTTTTTCTCCCCAAGCAGTAGTAGCACCATCCTCGATCTCAGTTGAGTTTTTTTGGTTGACCATTTAATAAGAGTCTGAAATGTCCAAGTAATGTGCACGTAAGAAGAACAGTTTGGTGTACAAAAGGAGATGATTTATTAAATTCTAATATAAGGCTTGCAAGATGTGGGTTGGGATGCAGAATTAGATGTGTTAAAGAGATGTTCTATGTGAAATAAGTAGTCAAATATTTTTTTTTGGAAAAATAATGACATAGTCACATGGGTGAAGAAATACTATCACATAGAATGTAAATATTGAATACAAATTCCCCTCAATCTTTTTCCTTGCATGGACCAGCTGATTTCACACACATGGAATAGTGTTTCCCTCCCAATGAAAATTTATTCATGAACCCATGGGAAGAGACAACCTCCTTTAGCATTTCCATCAGAATCTAATCATTGGGTAATATTTCAACACATATTATGATGAGGGTGTGGGAAGAATTTTTTTGGTGCTAAAATTATATCTATAAAAGGAAAATCTACGTTTTTTAATACACAAGCATGCATCCCACCAATGACAAGATTTATTAGATAGAAAAGGATGTTGCACACAAGTTGTGTGACTAAACATAAGATTATATTCTATGTGAAAATATCTTACATGATAAAGGAGATGGGATTTTATAGTTCTTCATAAGAGGATAAAAGGAATGAAAATTCAAGTGAAAAAAAGGAAAATGTGATGTATGCAAATGTATTCAATTCACACCGAAGACGACATCAAGGGAGACATCTGGTGTACTTGATATCTAGAGGAAATGGATCCAACTTCACACAATTTTCTTTTATGAAGAAAATATTCAACACCCATCGCTAGCGATTTTGACTAGAAATTAAATCTTACCCCCTTCTTCAGGGTGAATCTATTAAAGATGAATTTTCACCCTATTTTTCAGAAGACTAATCATCCATGTCATCACAAAATGATGGAGGACCCAAGGTAGGGAATCTTGCGTGAAAATTTCCATGTGGGTGTGCAATTGATTTGGCCCACAGTTTGGTAATCCTCACCCAACCCTTTTCATCCCATTGCATGTTTACATAAAGATACATCCTTCATGAAACCCCAATCGTTCTTTCATGTGGGTGTGTAGTTGATTAGGCTCACAGTTTGGGTGACCACTCCTCCCCATCATTAATCATAGGAGTTATAAGAGATTTCATACCCATAGGTGCATGTGATGTAACGCCCCGACCCCAGTTGCCTAGAGTCGGTGCATTAATTACATAACATTGGCATGATCACAAGAAAGATCAAATCTCGAAAGACCGATTGGTTTAGTAGCCTTGGAAACACTAGATATAATCATAAAGTTTTACATTACATTTCAAAGTGAAAAAACTACTACAACAACAAAGTCTTCATATCCACACTATTAACCCCTCATAATATCCCTGCAAGTCATTCATAATTTACTTCTTCACTACCTGGAAAAAATAAAACATAGAAAAGGGGTGAGCTCAAATGCCCAGTAAGGATAACAATATAACGGAACATTCATAATAAGCATAAACATTTAAGGCAATGAATTACTAAAACAAAAGCCTTTTAAAATTGAACTTCAACATAGTATGGCAAAAATAAAAATGAAATAATGCCATTTACTTATTCACATGGATATTCTACTAATCGAATAATCACATGCAATATCAATAACCACTTTCATAATGTTGGAATGCATAATGCCAGACTATCATAACCACATAGCCAAGGCCTCGTGCCAAGACTACAAATAAGATTTTGTCAAGGCCTTGTGCCAAGACACTAGTTTGTGTCATGAGACCTACCGATGCATCGAGGAGCTATAGCGGGCTCCACCCATCACTTATTAAGTCCAATGCATTCCCATATGAAAAGGTTTAAACATAACATAAACATTCGTATTAAAACTTGCATATGAAATGTCAATAATTTCACCATAAACTATGAATGGTATAAAAATAGCACATCCATAGTCAAACATATCACAAAACCTTCAATACAATATAGAAGTTTTGTATCATAATAAATCAACTTCAAATAATCTTAAAATCCATCAAAGGATGTTGACATAGATGAAATCAAAATTCTTTTTAAAGAAATATCTCCTTTCATTTTGAAACCATTTAAGATCCATATAAAATAAAACATTTTCTTTGAAAATATTCTTATAAGCTTGTAAGGAAATCTTTGAAGATTTTATAACGGCGTAAAATAACCGCACCCGCCGTATAAGTTAAAAAAAACATTCTTACCTCAATTCTATCGAAAAGGTTAAAAAGGACCTTGATTTGAAAACGACGGAAAGATTCCTTTATAAACCTCTTATAAAAATTCAAACAAGGGTATAAATGACTTTAACCCATAAAAAATGTTTTGAAATACATTTTTAAGAAACATGGATGTGGATGATAAAGATATCCCAGTAGATTATTACGTATAAACAACCTCGGATAATGAAGAGATTGTGAAATAACCCTTACCTTGTACTTTTCCTTGGTTGGGGTAGGTTAACCTCCTGTATAATGGTGAAATAGTTGTTATTAAATTATACAAGAATCATATATATTAATATGATATCATATATGATCTTTTAACAATGATTTGTTAATAATATCTTAGAATTATCGTCGTTTCTGGAGTTAACTTACTCATTTTCTTTTATATGTTTTGTTACATAAGCCATGGTTGTTGTATCTTATTCATATCCAGAATGATATAAAGTCCTTAAACATCATTTTTAAATCATCAAATGATAATTATACTTGAATGTATACGATGGAGAATGAATCTCATCGCGTTCGTGGAGACGGTAGTCCGTACGTACGCACGAGCGACAATATCATTCTTTTGATATTAAAATAATATATAAATGGATGGTATATCATATATAAATAATCATTAACATGTTATATTTATTATTTACATGAGTTACACATCATTATTATACCCATCCAAATAATATTATATTGAATAACAATTACACCACGACGTGGAGACGGTAAGCCGTACGTACGCACGTATGGTTACATGTTATTCAAAGGGTGGATAGAATACTGAATATGATTGTACCATATTTATAATAACATCACAGTATATGTGAGATACTGGAGTTATTATTTCAGAATGGTACGAACAAAGGAAGAAGAAGTGGAAGAAGAAATGAACTTAGAAAAGGGTGGTGAAATCATTACCTCTTCTTCGGGTTCTTCCTTTTGATTTGATCAAAAGGGCTCCTTAGGTTGGCTTTCTGATCAAACTAAGGCCTCTAGGTTGTATTGAGGGATGTTGGGAGAGTATTTGGGCAGAGTTTGGCCGAACCAAAAGGCTTTGAAGGTGTGATGAAATGAGAAGGAGGAGTGCCCTTTTATAAGAGGGGTGAGGGGCACCTTTGGAAAAGTTAGAAATATTAATTTATAATAAATTCATATTCGGTTTCTAATGGCTCCAAAATTGACTATTCAAAGGTTAAGGTGGGGATATGTCGAAAACAACTCAACCAATAGAATTTAGACAGGTTTGGGTACTTATATTAACCTTATCTTTAAGTATTAACTCTAAGTTAATTAGTTTCACTTTTACAATGTCTCTTTGTATTTTTATATTATATGGTTAATAAACTTACTATATACATCCAAGAGACCCAGAAGTGGTCCATTAATGATGAACCTATCATGATATAAGTCTCTTGGACGAACCTTAGATTTTTAGGAATTTAATATCAATTAAGAATATAATATTTGTTTTAAGAACTCTTTTATGTCAATTTTGACACTATTCAATAGTTGATTTTTGTGAAACTCATAACATATTGATTACTTCGAACAAAGTCAATTAAATCAATCCTAATATATCATATTATCCTAGAAAATTAGTTTAATTCATTAAAAGGTTCATATTATATTTATTTGGGTATTTATAATATCAATTATTTTAATTTTTTACTATTATAGTAATTACTGCATCATCATTGTGTCATTAATAATTTAAATTATTTGATGTCTAAAAATTATAAATAAAATATCCTTATGTAGGAAATCTTTTTATCTTTCTAATGAATATTTATAATCGAAAATCCAACATGTATAACCCTATGTAAAAATTGTTCTTCTAAAAGATGTAAGCTTATACCATTTTTATTTTTATTTTAACTTTATTAATATAATGTGTCATTATCACTTACAAGTGGATCCATGGTGTCCCAAAATAGACCCAAAGATGCCCATGGTCGACCATTTATCAACCAATAGGGTTAAGATACGTTTTAGGGTAATTTAGTATTATTATAATATTATTTTTTAACCCTTATTTACCGGATTTACCCTTAACCATGGTAAATAAAATATTTACCGCAGTAATTATTCAAAATGTCTAAAAATAAAAGTTACCTATTTACACAATTTGAACATCCTGATTCCAAATATGGAATCCATTTTCCTAAATTCTAAACACAGAAGTGTCAGAAATTAATTTAAAATTAATTCCCGCTGTCAAAACAAAAAGCGTGTTTTTAAGAGATAATAACTATCAAAAGATTGACACTTCTTTATGTTCGGTTTAATTGTAAAATTATGTCTAATGACCAACATTATATTAAATTGTAAAAATATATTCTAAATATACTTTAAAACCACTCAAATTCATAATTTATCACTATTAATTATTTTGATTAAAAAAGTTGTTTTTAATTAAAATTTAGTAATTTTCACTATTCATCAAAATATGAAAGTTATCCGAAAAGTACCAAAATTTCACCTTAGGCTAAATTCGATATTCTGAATCCAAAAATGAATTCCATTTCAAAATATAAAATATATATAATTTCAAAATTTAGGTATTACTATTCATAACGGCTAGTTTGATCGGTTGTGGTGTGTGTTAAAACTCGACGTTGCGTACAACACACGCTACTGTTTTATTCAAAGGAAAGCGTACCGTGGAAGCTTGGGATGTTTCATTCTAAATTTTGATGTCCCCATTTAGTCAAAAAGTTTAAAATATTGTATTTAAAAAGGGTTCACTATTAAAAGTTGATAAATATGCAATACTGAAAATGAATTTGTTCTTGCATTATATCTAAGAAAATCATAATATGGATTCTAAAATTATAAGGATTATATAAAGTTTAAAATTTAGATAATACTATTCATAACCTCTTTTGAATGGCTTTTTTTTTGTAAGTCATGGTGTGATTGAACTCAGTGTTGCGTGTAGTGCAAGTTATTGAATTATTTTGAAGAAATAACACACTATGAAATCTTGGGGTGTTACATTCTCCCCTCCTTCAATAAATTGCGTCCTCGCAATTTGAAATTGTTCTTCGAAAATAAAAGGTTGAAAATAGAAAATATCTTTGTGGGAAAACCCACATCGGAAATTGGGTTACTAAAATTTAGTCTTAATATGAGGAAAAGAGAAATGAAAGGATCACCACCAAATTATGATCTCTATTAGGAGAACATTGGTGGAAATTATAGACATATAATTGGAGGAAAAACGTAAATATTTATAGGTAGTGATTGAGGTCATCAATCACAAACAAGTATAAAATTGAGGTCCTTAAACTCATCAATCTATGATGATTTGAAGTACCATCAGTTCAACAAAATATAGGGTATTGGGATAACACATTTTTGACGTTTCAAAATATCTTAGTTGAAATCCCACATCGAAAAATGAATTAATGATGCCTCTATTTAAAATAAAGAGTGGAAAGTATGAAGATTACCGAAAATAACACATACTAGGGTTCCATGTAGGAAAATATGGATATGGAGGAGAAATCTAACCATCAATTATCTGATGGAGAGTGGTAGAGAACATGGCTATGAAAAGGCCAACAATCCCAAAGCCATAAATTAGTGATGATTTAAGGTACCATCTAGGAAAACATTTTTGTTCTAAGTTCCTTTTATTAATGTTGAGGAATTTATTTATGAGATTGGATAAGATCATAAGGAGATATACTTACTTTATAATTAGAGTTTTATCCATTAATAAGTTTCTACCACAAACTCATCTATCACTCTAAAAGATAATAGAATGTAAAAAAAATTCTATTTACACTATTCGTATAGGGTTCCAAAATAAACGAATTTATAATTCATCTACATGATCTTTTAATAAAAACTACATTATTTAATCCAGGACATCTCATGGGCCAGTGGTAGGTGATACACCCTTGTCCCCTTTCGGTTGCAGGTTCAAGTCTCGCAGCCTTGCCGGACGCGACGGGTTGCCGCCCGACCTCTGGGTTGTCCTCTTATGGTAATCCAAAATAATCCAAACTAGAACTATCCAAAATACTTCTGTCTAAACTCACAGTCCAACATTTATAAGGAAGGTAAACATAATGTAGATTCTTTTTACCCCGTAATAGCATATGAATACCTTCATCATGTATTCTTTTAATACACTGAAACATCCTGAATTACCATATTCCTTATTGATTACATTCATGCTCCCTTATTCCATATAGAATGCTGGATATACTTCATTAATCCAAAAATGTTTTAAACCCCAACAATGATGGAATATACAAATCAATAATCAGTTCCAAGGTAGTCAAGAATATCCAATATAATTTATCCAAAACAATCATGTATTATTCCAAAATCACTACCTCGGTATCAGAACTATATTATGGTTTATCATTCTCTCAACCATATATTTTCCAAAAATCTATCCTTCTATTGAGTCACTTTTCTTTGTTCCACAAAATCTCAAGTCCTTAATGAAATAGTACTGCAGTACAATCCTTATATACTCCATAAATATTATAACAAGTACATTGTTGATACAACAGTCAATTGAAATAATCAACATAAGAACTCTAATCATTCCTCTTCATCTGTGGTAGTATCATAACTTGATTATTATCCAATAGCATCATTTGCGGCATAGTCTGATGACTGGGACATAGGTTCGTGTAGTGTCCAAACTCCTTGAAAATGAAGCATTGTACATTTGAAACGATTTTCTTACCCTTGCAGTCACGTACCTTGTGCCCTTTTCCTCCGCACTTATAACAAACTCCCATTCCTTTCAGGCAAGTTCCAGGGTGTTTCTTTCCACAGTTACCACATATGGGAAAATTCTTCTTTTCCCTCTTCCCTTTATCCATCTTTCTCTCTTCCATCCTTTTCTTCTCTTGCTTCCCTTCAAATCCATAGGACTCAGTAAAATCTTTACTTATCTTATCAACACATGATATTATTTCTTCATATGATGATAATACATGGGAGAATATTTATCTTATAAATTCTTGCTTAAGACCATGAAAGATATGATCCTTCCTTCTCTTTGGATCATGTGCATTTCTGGAGTTCTCATTCCTTATACTGGGCGCCATTTCTAAACAATGGCATACACTAGATCAGTTTATGAATAACAATACCTAATCCCAAACTTGTAAAACACATAACATAAATTAAATAGTTTATGGATATAATCCATAATCATAAAAATGTTTTCTTTGAGGAAGTATATACTCATAAAACCCTTCATAATGGTTTGTAAAGAAAATGAGAATTATCCTAAGCATATCCCCCGGGAGTGTCGTAACCAAGAGTGCAGCAAGGCCCGTTGTCGTGCACCAGTTCCCGTTTGAGTCTAGCTCAAAGCGGTGTTTTCGGGTTTTACCCCTAGGTACATCTGTGCCAGAGCCACCTCTACCTGCTCGTATCCAGACATGGATGTATTGCTCGGAAAACTCACAAAATCTCTACAATACCAAAATTCTAGGAAGTTCTTCTATACTAATCCTCAAAGTTCATCTTAAGTCTACGTGCTCTAATCAGAGTTTATCTAAATCTAGCTTCCGAGGTTTGTACTAAACTTCCTCTGATACCAACTGTAACGCCCCGACCCCAGTTGCCTAGAGTCAGTGCATTAATTACATAACATTGGCATGATCACAAGAAAGATCAAATCTCGAAAGACCGATTGGTTTAGTAGCCTTGGAAACACTAGATATAATCATAAAGTTTTACATTACATTTCAAAGTGAAAAAACTACTACAACAACAAAGTCTTCATATCCACACTATTAACCCCTCATAATATCCCTGCAAGTCATTCATAATTTACTTCTTCACTACCTGGGAAAAATAAAACATAGAAAAGGGGTGAGCTCAAATGCCCAGTAAGGATAACAATATAGCGGAACATTCATAATAAGCATAAACATTTAAGGCAATGAATTACTAAAACAAAAGCCTTTTAAAATTGAACTTCAACATAGTATGGCAAAAATAAAAATGAAATAATGCCATTTACTTATTCACATGGATATTCTACTAATCGAATAATCACATGCAATATCAATAACCACTTTCATAATGTTGGAATGCATAATGCCAGACTATCATAACCACATAGCCAAGGCCTCGTGCCAAGACTACAAATAATATTTTTTCAAGGCCTTGTGCCAAGACACTAGTTTGTCTCATGAGACCTACCGATGCATCGAGGAGCTATAGCGGGCTCCACCCGTCACTTATTAAGTCCAATGCATTCCCATATAAAAAGGTTTAAACATAACATAAACATTCGTATTAAAACTAGCATACGAAATGTCAATAATTTCACCATAAACTATGAATGGTATAAAAATAGCACATCCATAGTCAAACATATCACAAAACCTTCAATACAATATAGAAGTTTTGTATCATAATAAATCAACTTCAAATAATCTTAAAATCCATCAAAGGATGTTGACATAGATGAAATCAAAATTCTTTTTAAAGAAATATCTCCTTTCATTTTGAAACCATTTAAGATCCATATAAAATAAAACATTTTCTTTGAAAATATTCTTATAAGCTTGTAAGGAAATCTTTGAAGATTTTATAACGGCGTAAAATAACCGCACCCGCCGTATAAGTTAAAAAAAACATTCTTACCTCAATTCTATCGAAAAGGTTAAAAAGGACCTTGTTTTGAAAACGACGGAAAGATTCCTTTATAAACCTCTTATAAAAATTCAAACAAGGGTATAAATGACTTTAACCCATAAAAAATGTTTTGAAATACATTTTTAAGAAACATGGATGTGGATGATAAAGATATCCCAGTAGATTATTACGTATAAACAACCTCGGATAATGAAGAGATTGTGAAATAACCCTTACCTTTTACTTTTCATTGGTTGGGGTAGGTTAACCTCCTGTATAATGGTGAAATAGTTGTTATTAAATTATACAAGAATCATATATATTAATATGATATCATATATGATCTTTTAACATTGATTTGTTAATAATATCTTAGAATTATCGTCGTTTCTGGAGTTAACTTACTCATTTTCTTTTATATGTTTTGTTACATAAGCCATGGTTGTTGTATCTTATTCATATCCAGAATGATATAAAGTCCTTAAACATCATTTTTAAATCATCAAATGATAATTATACTTGAATGGATACGATGGAGAATGAATCTCATCGCGTTCGTGGAGACGGTAGTCCGTACGTACGCACGAGCGACAATATCATTCTTTTGATATTAAAATAATATATAAATGGATGGTATATCATATATACAGAATCATTAACATGTTATATTTATTATTTACATGAGTTACACATCATTATTATACCCATCCAAA
Organism: Viscum album; assembly: GCA_963277665.1. NCBI lineage: Eukaryota > Viridiplantae > Streptophyta > Magnoliopsida > Santalales > Viscaceae > Viscum > Viscum album. The sequence continues at coordinate 49,143,921 of OY728162.1, forward strand.
TAATATTATATTGAATAACAATTACACCACGACGTGGAGACGGTAAGCCGTACGTACGCACGTATGGTGACATGTTATTCAAAGGGTGGATAGAATACTGAATATTATTGTACCATATTTATAATAACATCACATTATATGTGAGATACTGGAGTTATTATTTCAGAATAGTAAGAACAAAGGAAGAAGAAGTGGAAGAAGAAATGAACTTAGAAAAGGGTGGTGAAATCATTACCTCTTCTTCGGGTTCTTCCTTTTGATTTGATCAAAAGGGCTCCTTAGGTTGGCTTTATGATCAAACTAAGGCCTCTAGGTTGTAGTGAGGGATGTTGGGAGAGTATTTGGGCAGAGTTTGGCCGAACCAAAAGGCTTTGAAGGTGTGAAGAAATGAGAAGGAGGAGTGCCCTTTTATAAGAGGGGTGAGGGGCACCTTTGGAAAAGTTAGAAATATTAATTTATAATAAATTCATATTCGGTTTCTAATGGCTCCAAAATTGACTATTCAAAGGTTAAGGTGGGGATAGGTCGAAAACAACTCAACCAATAGAATTTAGACAGGTTTGGGTACTTATATTAACCTTATCTTTAAGTATTATCTCTAAGTTAATTAGTTTCACTTTTACAATGTCTCTTTGTATTTTTATATTATATGGTTAATAAACTTAATATATACATCCAAGCGACACAGAAGTGGTCCATTAATGATGAACCTATCATGATATAAGTCTCTTGTCTGAACCATAGATTTTTAGAAATTTAATATCAATTAAGAATATAATATTTGTTTTAAGAACTCTTTTATGTCAATTTTGACACTATTCAATAGTTGATTTTTGTGAAACTCATAACAGATTGATTACTTCGAACAAAGTAAATTAAATCAATCCTAATATATCATATTATCCTAGAAAATTAGTTTAATTCATTAAAAGGTTCATATTATATTTATTTGGGTATTTATAATATCAATTATTTTAATTTTTCACTATTATAGTAATTACTGCATCATCATTGTGTCATTAATAATTTAAATTATTTGATGTCTAAAAATTATAAATAAACTATCATTATGTAGGAAATCGTTTTATCTTTCTAATGAATATTTATAATCGAAAATCCAACATGTATAACCCTATGTAAAAATTGTTCTTCTAAAAGATGTAAGCTTATACCATTTTTATTTTTATTTTAACTTTATTAATATAATGTGTCATTATCACTTACAAGTGGATCCATGGGGTCCCAAAATAGACCCAAAGATGCCCATGGTCGACCATTTATCAACCAATAGGGTTAAGACACGTTTTAGGGTAATTTAGTATTATTATAATATTATTGTTTAACCCTTATTTACCGGATTTACCCTTAACCATGGTAAATAAAATATTTACCGCAGTAATTATTCAAAATGTCTAAAAATAAAAGTTACCTATTTACACAATTTGAACATCCTGATTCCAAATATGGAATCCATTTTCCTAAATTCTAAACACAGAAGTGGCAGAAATTAATTTAAAATAAATTCCCGCTGTCAAAACAAAAAGCGTGTTTTTAAGAGATAATAACTATCAAAAGATTGACACTTGTTTATGTTCGGTTTAATTGTAAAATTATGTCTAATGGCCAACATTATATTAAATTGTAAAAATATATTCTAAATATACTTTAAAACCACTCAAATTCATAATTTATCACTATTAATTATTTTGATTAAAAAAGTTGTTTTTAATTAAAATTTAGTAATTTTCACTATTCATCAAAATATGAAAGTTATCCGAAAAGTACCAAAATTTCACCTTAGGCTAAATTCGATATTCTGAATCCAAAAATGAAGTCCATTTCAAAATATAAAATATATATAATTTCAAAATTTAGGTATTACTATTCATAACGGCTAGTTTGATAGGTTGTGGTGTGTGTTAAAACTCGACGTTGCGTACAACACACGCCACTGTTTTATTCAAAGGAAAGCGTACTGTGGAAGCTTGGGATGTTTCATTCTAAATTTTGATGTCCCCATTTAGTCAAAAAGTTTAAAATATTGTATTTAAAAAGGGTTCACTATTAAAAGTTGATAAATGTGCAATACTGAAAATGAATTTGTTCTTGCATTATATCTAAGAAACTCATAATATGGATTCTAAAATTATAAGGATTATATAAAGTTTAAAATTTAGATAATACTATTCATAACCTCTTTTGAATGGCTTTTTTTTTGTAAGTCATGGTGTGATTGAACTCAGTGTTGCGTGTAGTGCAAGTTATTGAATTATTTTGAAGAAATAACACACTGTGAAATCTTGGGATGTTACATGTGAGGAGGTTTTGTAAGACCGATTGGTGAGGAGTGATTCCCGCACATCCGAGCTACCTAGAATAAAATGGGGTTTTCCCATGTATGAGATGTATAGTGTGATGTATTCAAGTCCTTATTTCCTCAACATATGACGTTAAAATGTGTATTTACCCAATTAAATTATTGAAGCATGCTACATGTATCATTGGAATGGGATTTTATCCCCTGTGCCTACCCTCACAAGAAATGAGATCCTCCTAGGGAATCTTTCATTCGTAATCCCCTCACTATGTATTGTTTGATCTTCATTCGTGACACATGTGTTATTTCTACTACAACCTTTTGTTTTCACATTGAGTATTATATACATGGTATATGAGGTTAGTAAAAATCATGACATTCTACCATCCTCTATTCAAATGGGCATTCCATATATATTTAAAAAAACTCCTTTAAAATGGTAATCCATCTGAGTGTACGACCCAAAAACCATCCTCATCCTATGGACCACTTTCATGTGTAATACCCAACCACATGTTCAACTAATTTTGATCTCATCCCTAGGTGTAATTCTTAGCTGATTATGAACAGTGAGGGCTTTTATTACCAATAAAATAGGATACATAGGAAGCCTCTATATGGTTCAAACCCAACAACCACATTCACTCTGATTTTCTTTGAGCCACAACCTTAGTAAGATCATGCCTCTCACCTAGGAGACAACATCTATTTCAGGTCCCTCAGGCCACCATGGTGTATGTAATGAACACAGAGTCATTACCACATGATGTTAAACTACATAGACAGATCCTATCACATTATCTTAAACTATGGCATCAATCTACATTAGTTTTGATTCCTATAATCTACACCTGGTATATAGGACACCTTCATGAATTTAAATCCTAACCAAGGGTAAAAATTTGTCTCCATGTTAGATATATACCTACCTTATCCATTCCAAGGGGTGTTCTGATAAATCTTTACTATGTGAGATATTCCCTTCATGATACACACCTCCCTTATCCTCCTCTATGGAGTGTTATTATCCATGAATTCTTAAAGCATTTAGGTCCCCTTCTCAGGGATGCGCCTCCCTAATCCATCACAAGGGGTGTTATGATGAATCGTCATGGTGAGATATATTATTTTTATGGTACAATCCTCATGGATCCATCCCCAAAGGGTGTTATTATCTATCCAATGATAAACATTTTTTTATATTCTCTAAGGGATTGACCTCCCTGATCCACCCCCAAGGGGTGTTCTAATGAATCTTCACTGTGTGAAATCTGCCCTTTTTTGGACACTACTCCTAGATATGTCTCCATGGGGAAGTATGATCAATCTATTGGTAAAACATTCATGTTCTCCCTCATAGGGACACACCTACCTAATCCACCCCATGGGGTGTTATGATTAATATTCATAGTTTGAAATATTCCCTTTATGAGACACACCTCCTTGATCAGCCACCACACGGAGTTATGATCCATCCATTAATAATCCATGGTGATCCCTTCGTAGGATGTACCTCCCTGATCCACCCCAAGGGGTGTTATGATCAATCTTCATGGTGTTAAATCTTCACATTATGGGACACAATCTTCATGTTCGCCTCCATGGGGTTGTTTAATCCATCCATTAGTAAACCTTTTAGGTTCTCCCTCCAAAGGATGCACCTCATTAATCCACCCAAGGGATTTTAGAATCAATATTTATTGTGTGAAATATTCCCATTATGGGAAACACCAAGAGATATGCCTCCATGGGGATTTCAGATCTATCTGTTGAAAAACCTTTCGAGTTATCCATCGGAAGGAATAAACCTCTATGGTCCACCCCAAGTGGTGTTCTGTTTAATACTTATGTTGAAAAATATTCCATTCACCAGACACAACAATGATATCTACATCCAGTAGAGTATTTTGATCAATCAATAGATGAACTTCTAGGTGTGACATATTCCCTCCTAGGGACACACATTCTTGATTTGCCTCCATGTGGAATCTTCATTAGTCAACTCCATATCCACATGATTTTAATCTACTTCCCCAATCATTCTTAGCCAGACATCCTGATCTATATCTACCATACATTAAATTTTTTAATTGTTCCCAAATACATACCTCATGAAATAATGGGATGCATGATGCGGAATCCATGGACAATATGTGTCTATTGTGTCATCTACCTCATTGAAAACATGGGATGACCAAGGTGAAAAACTTGGAAGATATAAACTTACCTAATTATATAAATTATGATTAAAATAGGATTTATTATATTCCACATTGAATATGAGTCCATGGTATTCCATCCATAGATTAAGAATATAGGCGACTTATTCTCCCAGCATCCAGACATGTCAGTGATGCCCAATGTAACTACTCTCTTATGTGAAGGTTGTTTCCTTATCAACAAAAACTAGAATGTCCAGAGAGAATAAATTTAATTAATTAGATTACATAAATATATGGAACCATAAATGAGTTCCATGAACATGACATAAAACTCTGAGGGAGACCCATAATAAGAGACAAGTTTCAAGGAGGAATCCATGGAAGGAGGAACTGACCACCTTTCATCAGTTTTAAATCAAGGAGAATAGATCACCATTGAGAGGGATGGAATCCACCCACCTTTGGAAAGAGTGAATTCATGGTAATTATTCACACCAGTGAATATTAACATATTGGTGGCATGCCTCGATGATGGAATCATAATGATGAATCACCTATGATATCACATCCCAATATGCATCAATTTTATAGAGAAGGATTTTGATATAAAGTAGTGGGAACTAGAATCTCTATTTTAGATTCTAAACAAGGCGATACTAGGACTTTTATTCATATGGATTGGGTTTTAATCTATCGCGATGAAATTTTATGCTAAATGAGAACATATTGTTGTGTCTACTATTACTGAAATGTTATTTCATGATAATGTAGATCAGGAGAAGAATCCATCATCCAAACAGATTGGGGTCTAGGATAAGTCACATCTTGTGGTATCTATTCATGAATATTAATAACATAGACTATAGTGCCTATTTTTTACGCCATAAAATTCCTCATATGGATAAGATATAACTGAAGGTAATTGATCCAATCCAGAAGGGTCTTGCATCTACTAATTTATTCATCTTCCACATATTGAAAAATTATTTGGATGTTCTTTATGTGTATACTATTAATTCATTGAACCTAATATCTAACACAATTGTAGTGGTGGTTTATACTAAAAAGGATGTTGTTTTTCTGACGATTAGGAGGATTTTTAACTTCTATTCATGAAATCTATAGATATGGGTTTCTAAGGATCAATATAACACATGGTAAAGGGGAAGAAACTAGAAATCATGATTTTAACCATGTGTTATGGGGGGGGTTACAATATGTGTCTCCATTTTCAGGTTCAATTTTTTGGAGGAATAAAAAATTTGAAGCATGAATTGACGTTGTTTGTGATGAATTTATATTCCGTTTCTTTGGAATATATTCTAATGGGCCATTGTGCATAATATATTTTGTTTTATTATAATGTTAATTAGTGTTAGATTGTATTTTCTTAACCCATCATCCTATATTCCTATTTTTGGTTTCTTATTAATGGGATTTTACATCAAATTGATTAGATATTTTATATCAATATTTAATATATATTATAAATATAGTTAAATATATAATTATAAAATTATATTTTCATACCATATTCATAGTAGAAGTTAATATGACTTTTTTTAGGACATGATTTAAATAGATTTTTCTATGACAATGATGGTCAAGTGTTTTACATCACAATTCATTGAAATTATGAACTATTCTCCCTCTCCATGTACATGTTTAGTATAAAACAATAAGTGTATCATAGAATATATATTTAAACAGACCATCGAGCTTGAAAAACTAGGTAGGTGATCGAAAAAACTCTCCTTAGTATATTATTTTTAATTTTGTAACTACAATTAAAATTTTATTGTTGAATAAATATAATAAATTAACATCAACAAGATAATAATATATAAATGAAATCAATAATTGGCATATCAATGTTATTTCATTTGTGACTATAATAGTGGTGGTATTTTTCAATGTTTTATTATTTTATTTCAATCATGTTTGTTTATTTTTTGTTTTGAGATTTTAATTATTTTATTCAAATTATTTGAACAAATTAAAGAGGAAAAATGAGTACAGTAATGAAATGGATAGTCATTAAAAACATTATCTGTAAACGAGTATAGTGTTTCTCATGCGATTGAGATATTTATATGTTTTCATTATGTGATTTTTATGTCTATGTGTATTTTATATATCAATGAATTTATTATGTATCACAGATATCCTATATTTTTAAATAGTATTAATCATTTTTATATAGAATCTTGTGGAATACAATGCCTAAAGCGATCATTTTATTTTTTATAAACATCTAATGATGATAACAACATCTTTTCACATATTTATTAGAATTCTAAATACTAATTAAAATAACTATTACTATTATTATGAAATAAAAAATTTCTTTATAAATAATTAAAATAATCAAGAAGAAAAAATAAAATGATGATATTGCAATGACAAACTATTATCTAAAATAATTCATGCCTTGTTTTTATTTCTTGTATATATAATTTAATTAAATATTATTTCCTTTTAATATATTTTACTAATTTAATTCTATAGTTTGTTTCAATGAATATATATAAATATATATTAAAACCCATGAATCCTTTAATGTAATCACTGTACTGTTTAAGAATATAAGGATAGATGATATATATATTATTTCATGCTAAAGAATAGTTGTGGTTGATGATGGATGATGGGGAAAATGTGGAATGGTTTTGATGATGAAGATATTAGATGATTATATATTATTTTTTATGAATTTTCTTGATGCATACTTATTATTTATATCAATATATACTATTCCCACCACCATTGGGAATTAGCATCCATTGTATAGAAATGGAGTCTTTGTGTTCAGAATTATGGAATGGTAATTAAATTATTAATTTGATTGAATCGAGATTGTTATTTAATTATAATGAATATCATGAAATTTGAAAAGAATATACAGATTGGAAAATGATAAAATGGGTTTGGATATGAATAATGGGTGAAATAAATGTTGATTTGGATGATTAAATTATTTAATATTGAAAATTATCAAGGATAAATATAAAACTAAAGGTAATGGTTTGTTGATTAATAATTTTTGAATTTTGATTCTATAATTCTTAAGAGTTTTTTCCGGACCTTAGAAATTGATGTTAGGGGTGATGAGGGATGTTAGTTAAAGAGTGAGTCCAGTGATTATTTAGATTCACTTAGGAAAGACATGTTTTTTTAAATATCACCATGTTCTATGATTTATTACACTAAAAAACACAAGTTGATAGGGTAAAGAATAAACATATTTGGAATTTGGTTCTTGGTGTCTTTCGAATATCTATGTTATAGAGGATAAACTAGTAAGGAAACTCATGCTACCTAGCTCTCACATTTAAAAAAAATAGTGCATGTTGGCATATATACTCTATAATGAATTATTGTATATGATATATGATCATACAAGTTTTTATGGCTTTTGGTTATGACATACGTGTATATGTGGGTTCTAGAGACTTTAGTTTATAATAAATACTGTTATTATATGTCTACCAATACACAAGATATAATTGATTGAGGCATAATATCTGTTTATACAAGGTTGTAAGGGATTTAAATATGCTATTTGATATTATAATATGTTATAATCATGTGTTGATGTTGTTCTGATGTGTTTTCATGGATGTGGAATATGATAATGATGCTATTTGAGAGACAAAAGGTACGAAATTTGGTTTAGGCTGACTGGTTTAGTGTTTTTTCCATGTTACCCTAATTATGTATATGAATCATCATATGGTTACTTATATTTTTTATTTGGAGAGTTAGACTTTGTCGTTTTGAAATTACAACTAACATAATTTAAGTGATTTTTTTGTTTATTAGATTCTTTTCACTGGAGATGTAGCATGCATCATTCACATATTCATATTAGGTTTTTAGGAGGATACTATCAAGTATAATTTTATTCTCATACATACATACATACATATATATATATAATGTATTAATGAGGGAGTTGGAGATCAAATTTGGTGTTACTACCTCATGGAGACTATTTTTAACATGTAGGTGATCATGGTTGTTTTCATTGGTGTTATTGTGGTGATTATTTTATTTTATCCATTTATAGTGTATGGAATATCATGTTTTGGGATTTTATTTATTTATTATAATATTTTTTTTGGTTATTTCAATTTTATTATCCTAGTAATAATGATGGTAATTCCTCCCATGTGAGTGTCCATTATTCCCAGAGTGCTACTCACCATCCCGTGGACTATTTGAGGTGGTTTTGTGGTTATACCAATCATCACTAAGTACTTGGGTGGGGTTCAAGAGTGGCCGGATCATGTATTAAGTCAAATTATGGATACTGTGGAGCCAATATAGTATACTAAATACTCTCCTGAGGTTAACTCGGTATACAAATGGGTTGGAGAGGGGGGTAGCTTGTGGCTGGATCAGATATTTCAACAATGAACGTATTTATGCTCCTAAATTGAGGTCAATTAATATTATAACCAGTATAATTTATAAGAAAATACTAAATATAGTGAATGTTAATGGTGGTATTATAATATTTCTACAATAACATAAAAAATTCAACGTGTGTTAAAATTGAAATTAGTGACCCCTCAAATTTCAATCCCCATTAGTTACCAAATTACTCGAGGTGGAATATAAATATTCCATTTTCATGGGGAGATAATATCTATTTGTGTACTTATTTATATAAGATAAATTAAAAACATTGGACCATTTTTTTACACGGTCAGAGGTGTTGATAATCCCTAAGTTTGTGTAAATTTAGAAATTCCTTTTAAACACTCTTATTTTCAAAACTACCTAAGTGTTGTATAGTGTGAATTATTATGTAAATCCCATAGAAAATAATGTTATCCATGATGTATTATTTAAAATAAAACATTCAGAAAAATAATATTATATTAATCATATTATTAAATGGAAAAAATTAAAACTAAAGAATAAATATCAAAAAAGAAGAATACGTTAATTATTATAGATTTGAAAATCATGATTTATATAAACATTCATTATATAAATGGAAAATATATTATTGGAGAAATTATGTCTAAATTTTTTTTTGGTTCTATGATGGTCCTCTAATTATTAAACTAATAATTTCCCTTTTCCTAAAACTAATATAAATATAATAATTCAGTAATTAAAATCACATTTAGGCATAAATAACACAAATGCATTGCATATTCAAGAATAAAACAATTACATATTATAATTGTATTGTAAGAACATAATATTATACATTTTCTTAACAGGTGGGATTATAGTTTATAAAAAATTATTGTTTACATAAAATATTTGTGAAAGTATTATATAAAAATACTCATTTTAATTCATATACGTGTAATCAGAAAACGTTTGAAATAATACATTACATTATAATAGTTATGAAATGAGTATTACAAATGAAATATATATTTAAATTTTGAACAATAGAAGTTGGAACTTGAAACAGAAAGTAAAAAAATATTATAAAGCTCATACGTAAACAATCAGAAAAAATATAAAAAATATCCATACTTTTACCTTAAATGTTAAGGATGTTAAAATCCTTAACTTCGGGTATCCAAGGTTTAAAAATACGAAAAAGGTATATCTTCCTTAATTAAGGAAGTCATCAATACGATGATCGGAATATATTCTATTTTCCTATCCTTTGAAACCCCCGATCACATAGGATTGAAAACCTCTATCTTTCTATCCATGGAATCTGTCAAACAAAACTAGACTAGGCAAACAATTATAGGCATGAATAAAAAATCCATTTTCAAATATCCTTAGAAATGGATTCCTTAATTGACAACTCACTAAATTTAAAATTATGAATTCACTCATAAAAATTTATTACAAAAAATTCAAAACAAATCTAGATTTTTATTAATGCTTAATCATCATCCTCCAAGAATGTTAAGTATATTAATGGAAATTTATACAATTATCATATTCTACATTCTTCATAGTTGTTTGTAAGAACATCAGAAAGACTCATCCTCACTTAAAAAGTTATATTACCACTTTTTCATCAAATGGTTTATTTAGTTGAATCATTATTATAATTAGTTAAAGGTTTTGCATGGTAGAATAAGTTTTTTATTTCTGTAGAATGTATAAGTTTGATCTAGTATGCCTTTATAGAAGATCATCTAAAGATTATTTTTACCTTTATCTGGTTTAGTTCATCTAGTATACTTTTTATAATATAACATGGTGGAACTTGGTGATACTTCTTCTTATAGAAATTATACATCATAATTTTATTAAACATTAAATCATACATCTATTTTATAAATTACATGTTCATATGATTAATGAGACTTCGTACGATTGTATTATTTTGAAAAACTTTAACAATGTTCCATAAAATGTACAAAGTATTCTACATCTGGTTGAATATAAATTTTAAATAAAAAATTCTTAACACTTGTGAAATAAAAATTTACTAACACAAATAATTTAAGGAAGTATGTTTTATTTTTGAAAACATAGGTTAGAATGTTTTTAGAGTAATAATTTAGACTCAACAATCACCCTCTTTTTTGAAATCTCAAAAAACAACATCCAAGTAGAAAAACTAATGTTAAAATAACCTTGAAAATAATTTCCCCATATCTTAAAAAACATTATATTTTACCCTTTTCACTTATTTTTCCTTTTATACGCTTTTCTTTATTTCTCCAGCTCTAATTATTTATCTCCTTTATAAAACAAAATTTTTAAAAATGTTTTGTTTGATTGTTAGGTTTTTCCACTTTTTTCCTCCATCGTGATTTTTAAAAAGTTTTTTTAGGAGGTAGAAAGTTACCTAAAATGTTATAGAAAAAAATATATCTACAAAACAATATTATATATATGAACAAACATTCAACTAAAAATAATATGAAAATATAATCATCGAAAGATGTTGGAGAAAATGTCCATTTAAAATAATTATAGAATAAAATTCATTTTAAATAAACATCCATAAAGGTGTGTCTTATTTATTAGAAAAATGTGATTTAATAAAAAATAAATAAATATTTATATGAATTATTTTTTTAAAAAAAATTAATACTTTTTTATCATATTGATACTTCTCAGATTTAGAAACAACTAATTTTATGTTACCCAATTATTTTGAAAGAATTTGTATCATCATTTTCCCATATATCAACATAGACATTTCTTCTTCTAAATTTGGAATCATCTTCTTTTATTCTATAAATTCATCATTAGGATTAATTGAATGATACTTAATATTTTCAATAACTCTTGAATATGCATTAACATATAAAACTATATTTTTAACAAATTTGAAAATTGATATTTTGATTTTAATATGCAATTGATATACTTATCATAGAACATTATATATCCCTCTATATGATTAATCAATTTGATAACTTGTTTCAACATACTTGAGTTAGATTTGGATTTCCCATTGAATTAAATAAACTTGTCTCGTTCAGAATCACTGTCTCAGAATACTGTTTGAATGAGTTTGAATTATTTGATAAATCAATCTTCCTTGAAATATACTAATATAATTATTGAATATTAGGAATTTAATGAAGGGAATCTTCAAGATTCATTAAAATGTAATTGAGTTTATTAATTCCAATTTATATTATATGATTACTTGTTCTAGAAGAATAATGAGTTGATTCAAAAGAATTATTTGAAAGGGATAGAACCGAAGGTAATTAAGTTCCACTTCGTATTTATAATTATCAGTTTTTATTCAAAAATATCCAACACTTCAACATTTAATTGGATTGATGTTTTTATGAATCCTTTGTATAATATTATTTTGATTATAATTCTAAATATTTTAATTTTCGATTCATAGAGATTATCATACTTAGCATATTTAGATGATAATGGTGTAGAAGACTCATCTTCACCAACTTGAATTTCTATGTCAATTTTTACCTATATCATGGTTTATGAATCTTATTTTTATTTATAAAATGATTCAATATTTGATTAAAAAGTTAATTATTTAGTATTTTTCAATATCTTTAGTTTATAATTTTCTATATCAATAAATATAGATATAAATGATGGCAGAGCCTTTTGTACTTCCAATTGAAGAGACTAAAGAATGTTTGTTTGAACAACTAATAGAGTAAAAACAAATAAAGGATGTTCTCTTTGACTTTCCAATTCATCATTGGCATGTAAAATTTTAACTACCATTAGAAAAATATAATTCACCCTGCCTTTTAATACTTTTTCTTCTTGTCACCTTTCCTTTTATTCTACCCTAATTTTATTTTTGTTTTATCTTTTAAGGCTAATGAATCATCCTTTTCAAACCCATAACTAAAATCATCTGATTTAATTTATTATTTATTATTCATAAAATAAAAAAAAGTCTCATAATGCAAATTCTTTTCTTTATTCTATAGAAAAGAATGATAAAATTTTCCTTCACGCTGTTTCTAAAGAATTTATCTTCGATATTTTTTCTATTTCGGACACAACATTTTCAAAATTATCAATAGAATCATTCAAGGAAGTAAAAAAACTATCCTCTTCTTTTTAAATATATTTTAAATAATTATAATTTCTTTTATATAATTGGAGTTACTTATTTTTTCAAAACATCAATAAAGTTAACAAGAAATTTGTTTATCGAACTCAGATATAAGAGAATACTTAACTCTATCATGCCTTGATTTTAATCCTCTGTAAAATGGAACCCAATCATAAAAATATTAAATTTCATAATATTACATAATAATTATAGAACATATATATCTATCACATTATGTTATATCTATATTCGTTAATTTTAATGAGATACGTTTCCATCCAAATACCCAATATTATCGCATCTGGAGAAAGATAGTGAATTTTTTAAAATATTACTAAGTATAAAAAAAAGTATTTTCTCTTGAATACTCAAAACTACATAGTTGTCTGGAATCTTATTATTTTCCATGATTTCATCTCCATCAATGTAAAATACAATCACCTCCATAATTGTTTATATTTTCAAAATATAAAACATTCCAATATAGTAAATGATATAAGTTTCAGATTTTCATAAAAAATAAACTAATTATATGAATAAGACTCATTTATAATATCAGAAAAATTAATATCAAAATTACATTTAAATTCAAAAAAATTTCCCAAAACATGAAAAATAATTAAAAAAATTAATAATGTATAATTTTTATGACACCAGACTATTTCTATCCTAATTTCTTTAATAGAAATTAAGGATGAGTTTTCCATATAGGAGGTCATTTTTGTTAGTCATATGAAATTACATGAATTACCGAGCTATAATAAAATTGTAGATGGAATATTAGGCTAGAGAGGGGGTTTTTTAGTGAAAATAGGGGATTGAAATATTGGTGGCCCAAACCCCTTTATACATTCTATACAGAAGAGATTTCACCTTCCCCAAATCTGTCAGATCATGTTGAAACTATTATTTAGATCAATGGATGATCAGTTTCCTCAAAATTTAAAAACATTTTCGAACTCATGAGTTGTTAAAATATATTAAAATGATTTTTATAAAAAAAATATTTTTTCAAAATCAAATATATTTTTTAAAATAAATTATAATTTTAAAATTATGTAATGTTATAAATAGAATAAATAGATCAAAAAAATAAATCGTATAAAAAATAGTAATTTAAATCTCATAGAAAATTTTAATATTTCAATATGAAATATTCTCCATTGATTGTATCTTATTGGTTTTAAAAATTATTTTTTTTGAAGATGAATTAAGACTATTTTGTTTGATTCATTTTTAGGATAAGTTTGGACATAAAAAAGGAAAAATGTAACATAATGTTTTTATAAATGATTATTTAAAAATATTATCAATAAATTATTTTCAATAAATTTCAAGGGACATTTTTTTTCAAAAAAATTGTAACAAATGTTTGTGTGAAAAACGTTGACAAATTTTAAGAAAACCAAACGAATATTATAAACATAGTAAAAATTACACTCCACAATATTTTTTTAACAATAAATTGGTGGATTAAATAATAAGTGGATATGAATGATAATTTTACATTGGCTATCCATGGATTCTAGATCATATATTCAATTTTATGGAAAATGAGTGATTTTTTAAAAATTTCAATACGTCGTCCATTTTTAGGATGAATTTTAAAATGGTATATTATTTTTGTGTGTGTTCCTGAAAGAAATGGTGTCTTATTACTGTTTCCTTTTCATGTGAGTGATGTGATGCGATTTAATTAAGATCCATGTAACTTATTTTATCACACCTATAATGTTTTTTTTTTAAAAATATTGCCAAAACTAGTTTGTATGTTTTGCATTAACAACACATGAGCATAAAAATTTAAAACTATTAATATTCATCCTGAGCTATGGGAAGAGCTACATAGTATTTTTTCTTATAAGGATATAAAACTAGTTCTTGTCCTAGTATCAAAAAATCTCTATAGGCACTTTTTATATCAATTTTAAATCCACTAAAGTCTGCATCCAAAATACATTTTAATTAAATAAATATTCCAGAAGAATAAAATATTACATGATATATGGTTCTATTAATGTAAAGAAAATTTCATTTTTAGTATTTGAGATGTGGTAGTTTGTATATATTTGAATTCTCAGACATAACCATATAAGAAACATTAAATCTGGTTGACTATATTTATGGTATAGTTAAATACAAATCATTTCTCTAAAACAATTGATCAAATTATTAATATTATTAAACAATATATAATGTTTTTTATGTTTGTATAGGAGTACATATACATTTGTAATTTAATTTTAAATTTTAAGTCAATATTTTATAAAAAACATTGAGATATAAAATTTCCATTTAGTTTTTTTGAAATTTAAAAACTAAAAAAATATTAGGTTAACCTATAATTCTCACATAAAATATTGGTTTAATAATATTTTTGAAGGAATAAGTTACCATTTTTGGTGTTGAAAAAAATATAATTTCATTGATACAATTTTGAACAATTTGGTATTATTTAAAAAAATTAATAATTTTATTTGGATCTTTAACTCCTATTATAATATTGTTTTATAAAAAACATTCTTTAATCTATCATAATAGGATCTTGGTGCCTTTTTTGGTATATAAAAAACCATAGTATGTATAAAATCATGATACGTGGATTCTGTGATTTCAAATCTAGGGGTTGTTATAAATAAAATTTCTCATGTATATATATATAATGAAACATACGCTTTATATCCATTTGAAAATGATTGATATTTAGAAATGTTGTATATGATATTAGTAAATAAATAGATTCACCTCTTGCTACCAGAGTGTTTTTTTATTCATATTCTATGCATTCATACTGATTATAACACTTTTTAATAATTATTTCATTATTTATAACTATATATCCATTTCGAAAACATTAATTTTTAAAAACCAATTTTACACCAATTACATAATTTTTTTGGGTATTCATCCAATGTACAAACTAGATTCCATTCAAACTCATTGAGTCAATATTATATTTATTTTTTCTGAATTGATTCACCTTAAGAGTCATCAGGTTTCATAAGTTCTAATTGTGATAAATATTCATTGTTCTCACTTTAATTTCTTAAGGAACGTCTATTTTTAATTAGTTAACCTACATCTTCAATGAAATCATCAATCGGATGATTAATATTTTTTTGGGTTTATTTTGTTTGAAATAAGATTTTATTAAATAATAGGATGAATTTATTATTCAGTTAGATCTTAAAATATGATTTCATCATTAGTTCTTTAACGAGAAGAATTTTAATACATGGGTTGAGAATCATTTTTCTATAAAAACATCTGAATATGTGTTTTGAGATGTTTAAAAACAACATGATAAGTTTCATATATTTCAAAATATTTTGTTTTGTCAAAATTAGTTCATATTATATATAAAACTAAATACACATAAGTAGATTTAGAACAGAGGAGGAAAATTTCATTATATAATTTTGGAGAAAATTCAGTGGAATTTATATTTCGTAATCAAAATGAAAACATTTAATCCAAAAACTATAAATTAAGAATGATTTAGATTTGTCAAAATTCTAAAATCATTTTATTTTTTTAATAATAGGTCCAAGTGAATCCTGATTTAAAGTAAAAAATAAGTATAAACTACTTAATCGCATTAAAATTTTTGTAATTTATTATCCACTCAATGTGGTAGTAGATATATTCTAAAGAACTCTATGTCTCTTCTAAACTACACAATTTTATTCCAGAGTTGTAGTTGGTTGTAAATTTTTTAAAATAAATTTTTCTACTAATATTATTTATTAAAACTTCAGTTTTCATATTAGACACAAACATAACTAGGAATAGTATCCAAAATTAGATTCTAATCATTTTAAACACAGGTTGTAATTTTTTTTAAAACCTAAACATGATTCCATATATTTTACAAAAAAATACCCATTTGTATCTAGTATAGTATCCAATGAAGAAATATATATAGTATTTACCACAAATATATCCAATTTGTGTTGGAAAAATTAAATCAATTTTCAATTTTCTATAATTAATTCTATGCTATAACTTCATTAATGAATTTTACAAAATAATTATATTTCCTTATAAATTTATAAAGATCACAATCTTTAGAATAGTTAATCATAATCTTTGTATGATCTATAAATACTCATTAATTATAAATTCAAGATAATATTTTAAAAATATATACTTATAAACTTCAATGAAATATGAAACATCGATCCCCCATTTCACTATGATAAGGTAGATATTTTAAACAAAGGTCTTCTAGGTGTACTGTGTATACATTTTCATTTATATCTGTATAAGGAATAAATTTACTTCTTGATCTTTGAACAACATATTTATCCTTCCTAATGTTTTTAAGGTATCACTCATGATAGAAATCAATTATGCTAATAAATTTGTTCTTATGTCCAAAAATATATAAAACATTTGAAAATGAATCTTTACCAAGAAAACAATATGACACGTACCATTCATTTCAACTTGATCATTATCAACAAAATTGAATTTTCCACCTCTCATCATGATAATATTTTAAAAGAATATATTTTTCCATTCATGTTGTGGGAACATCAACAATCAACATACCAAATGTAAATGTTGTTGGTAATATTATTATTTTTATAAAATAATGAATTTTTTTATTTTGGAACCCAAAATTTATTGGGTCCTACATTATTAGAATAAATAAATTTTGGATTCCAAATTTGTACACCTATTTTGTTTTTTATAGATAGAAACTCCTTAGTAATATAATATTCATGAAAACCTAATGATTTAATTTTAATTAAAGAAAATATATATTCCCAATCTCCACCACATTAACATTTAGAACAAAATGGTAAAATTTTAAAAAAAAAGTTAATGTATTGAAAATGGGGTTATTCTTGAATGAAACTTATCCAAGAGATATTTATTTGTGGATTTATTTATCAATAATTTGATTAAAAATTTTCCATCCCATGAGTAAATTTTTTTGAAAAATAATATTCAGACTATATATAGATGAATTTATTTTTATAACTAAATCCTTCTGCTCATTAAATTTATTATAATATGATTTATCAAAATATTCTGATATAAAATTTGAAATATCTGATGTAGGTAAATAAATTTATGACTTTTCATTGACGTTTTTTTCTTAGAATAATTATGATTTTTAAATTTTTTTAAATAAATACAATGTACTATCAACTCCAAAACCATGTTCAAGAATATTAATGTATCCTCATCTTCATATGATTCCTATCTTTATTCCTCATAATAAGTAGATTTACATTCATTATAAAAATGAGGTTAATTTTCATTTATAGGTAAATTTTAAGGGTCTCAACATATACCTTATCCATAGAATTCATTTTTCTTTGTAACACAATTATAAAATCCAATGACCTTCTCACTATAACTTTTTTTTGAACAACATTCTAATAAAGTATTTATATTACTAATACTTTAGGTGCTATATTCTTTTATACATTTCATACTATTTTATAGATTTATATAACTTTTTAGATTTTCATTATTTCTAATATATCCATTTCAACATATGAAAATCATTCCTAATGTGACCAGCCATCTTGCATTCATATAAAATCACTTCAAAACAATATTTCATCACATTTAAGTCCATATATTTTTTCATGTATTTGTAACTGAAATATTTCTTACAAACTATCTTATTCCTTCCCTATAAAATATTAGAATCCTCATTTTTGACTATTTTTGATGAACTTATTTATATCATATCATTTTATTTTCTTATTCTTAGAATATTAAGAAATGTTTTCAATTGAACTAACATTTTATGTAATATGAATGTAGAGGAAAAGTCCCCTCTATAATTATATTTTTATCTTTTTCAGAACACCTATTTAATCTAACTTTATATTGCATGAAAATACCAATATGTTCATATAAGATAATCATTAAAAGGTAATTTATATCATAAAGATTTGTCCTCTCATAGTCCCACTCATTATAAAAAAATTATCTAATATTAAATACAAGATTATCCTCTATCAAATATTTATCACCAAGGGATTGTATACTAATGATATATTTCATGAAAAATTGATACATATATCCAAGAGATTGTATAATTATAAAATAAATGATTCCATAATCAGATCTTAGTATATCTATTTTTTTAATTTATGGTACACTTATTGAAAATGACTTATAATTTATTCCATATTGTATAAGAAGCTTTACATGAGAAATTTTTACTATATATATTTCTTTTCATAGAGCATAAAAATCATTTCACACATTATAATTAAGTTAAGATTCCAATTTTGATTATTGAGTTAATGAAGAAATAAAATTCCCTATTATTTTATAATTTCCAATCATCATAACAAAGTTATAAAATCCATTCTTTATAATGAATTTATTTATTCATACTCTAAATTATTAAAAATAAGAACAATTAATGATTGTTGGTATTCTAGGATTATTATTTTAAAAATAAACAATCATAAATTATTCCATTTTTAAAAATTATTCTAGTTTCAAAAAAAACACAAAATAGTGTAGAAAATTTAATGACAAACTTTATAAATTTAAAATCCCATATGATACCAAATATAAGACTATATGAGTATATATTTAACTGAAATATTTGGGGTTAATTTTAGTTTTCAAAACAAAAACTCACAAATTACATAACCTCTTTATGAATGTATTTTGTAAAAATACTCTATCCATCATATAAGTAATTAACCAGACAAATTTTTTTACTGCTAACATATATCATCTGAGTTATTAAATGTTTACAACAATAGTTATCATTCCATAATGTATGAAAAAATAGAAACTTGTAAACAAATAAATAAGACATTATAAAGTTCATAGTAAAACGAATAGACATATTACTAAATGAAATCTACAATTTTAACTTTGGGGATGAGGATGTTAAAAACACCATCTATGGGTATCTATAGTTTTCACCAAATCCTAATGATCTATATCCTCTAATCAAGTAATCCCTTAATACAAATATTGGATGATAATCTATTTACCTATCTACGGGAACCGTCAATCACATAGGATGAGGTACCCTTATCCTATTATCCTCATAACCCCATGATCAACAATATATCATAAAGGCAATTGAAAAAAATAAAACATAAGTATTTTATAAAGATCAAAAAAAGGGATTTCTTAAGTAAAAACTATTTATTAAAAAAATAAAATGTTCAATCACAATAATTTGTTACAAAAGCTTCAAAAAATACTAGATTTTTAATAAAGATAAATATTAATTATACTCAAATGTTTATCCCATTTATATATGTTTCTATAATTGATATAGTTTTTATTCATTATATTTGATTGCATCAACTTTATATGAACTCATTTTCACATGAGAAGGTTCAGTGCCTGTTCTTCTTTTTTTTGTTGATTTTGATGATGAAATAGTAAAATTATTTAACGGTTACATCTAGTAGAATAATGTCTCTTCATCTAGAAGAATTTATAAGTTTCATGCTATAGATATTTATAAATGATCATCCAAAGAGAATATCTTCCTTCTTTTTATTTGGAACATCTAGTAGACTCTGGAAAACATTATCGGCTGGTGCTTTTTTATACATTGTATTTGGAATTTATATAAATGCATCCGAATCAACTTGAATATTTAAATTTTTTGTATAATGTACACATACCTATGATTTATGAGACTCTATATGATTTTGATCATTCCAAACATATTATAAATGTTCCATATAATGTAAACATTTTTCTATATCCAATAGAAAATAGATTTTCTAAAAAAACAATTCTAAACCATTTAGATGTAAAATGTAAGAAAAATAATGAATTATATGATGTGTGAGTTTATTTTCAACATTAATGTTAGAAATTTTTGTAATTTATTTTTCTACTCAATATTTATAAGTGAACAGTTTTGGCATTATCAATGCTAAAAAACTGCTAATATTTCTAATATTGATAAAAAATGGGGAATTTTATTAGGTCCATCCGTACCAATAATAAAATTCATGAGATATAATAGTGTTCTCTTACATAAACATCACATTGATACAAAAAAAGAAATAAATTACACATATATTAAAAATAAATTTACATTCAAATAAATTAAAATTAAAGAAAATTATATTAAAAAAAAATTCAATATATTATAATTATATTAATTTAGTTATTTTATTTGAAACACGTAAAATTTACAACCATATGGAAAAATATAACTCATAAGAGTCTTGGTGTCCCTACATTTTTCTTTCAATGATACCCCCTTCTAATAGGTATCGATCTTACAAGTAGCTTTCGTACACACCACTACTAGTTCATGGAAAATAATATTGTACATATGATACAAAATAATGCTTATTTAATTTTTTTCTTCAAAGAAATAAATAAAAGATAAATATAACATAATAAATATATAAAATTAAAACCATAACATAACACTTAAATATAAATAATTCCATAATACACCAATAAAGAATGTTACAAATTAATATAATACTCGAACTGTGTTTTCTTTATTTTTTGTATGTGATTCACTTTCAGTTATATCGTCCACACTATGAGTCATATTGAAATTATATTAATTCTTACACATCACAATTTAATTATCAATCGTTATCATTATATATTAGTACAATATGATCATATTTAATTCTTTTTGGGGATGTGACTTTGTTTTGAAATACGATTTCAATTTAAAATATTAAAACACACATTTATTCTTATTAGCCATAACATGGGTCATATTGGCATGAAATAAATTCCTTCATGTCAAAAATTAATTTTTTATAAATTTTATAATTTATGAAGATAATAAAATTTCATTTTCTCTATTTTTATTATTTTATGAGTGTTTTGATAATAAATTTCACTTTTATTCCGAGAACATGCACTTTCAGAGATACCATCCATACATTGGGTTGCTTGATATGAGATTAATTTCTACACCTCATAGTTGAATTATATATATTTATTATAAATTATCAATAAAAATTGGTAATGTGTCTACAGTTTTGAGCATATAGTGTCTGTTTTGAACTAAAATATCACTTGTAAATACATTCATTCCCTTATAGTCATGCAAGAGACAATATATATTTGGTGGATGTGAGGTTAGTTCCTATACATTGTAAATGAATTATTTATTTATTCCAAAATTATCATAATAATACAAGTGTGTCTTATTGTATTTGAGTTTAGGTAAGATGTTTTGAACTAAAATACCACTTTTAAACTAAAAACATATGCTTTTGTCATACTAGACACACTATGTATCAGATAGAAATGTGGTAAATTCCTACAAATCAAAAATAAATTATCAATATTTTTCCTAAAGTATGAATTTAACGCCCCTAGCCTAGTTAACTCATAAGTAACAAAATTGAGTTGTTACATAGATTCAAGTGTCCCTCCTTATATGAAAAAGGTTTTTGAAGAGTGGTGAGGTTTTAAGTGGATATCAGGGGGAGATTATACAATCAGTTTAGAGTAGCAATAACCCTGAAAATCAGTTCAATAAAATCCATTACATAAAACTACTAGAAAATCATGATATATATATATGTACCTATAGCCATGATTTTCCCTAACCATAGATATATGTATATATTTCTGGGCAATAACCTTGGTTTTTATAGAACCATGGCTATTGGTATTTTTTTAAGGATATAGATATAGTTATCCAAAATAGTGGCTATAGAATGTAACAATAGACATGGATTTCATAGAACCATAGCTATAACTAGTTTTTTCAAACGATATATCTATGATTCCAAGAAAACCAAAGCTATAATTTATTTTTCCAATGGATATAGCCATGATTTCTCTAGAACCATGGAAATTGGTAGTTTTTACAATGTCTATAGCCACGATTTTCATATAACCCTTGTTATAGCCTTTAAATATATGAATGGTTTACCTAATATATGGATATAGGTTGTTTTCATTAAGGATATAATATTGGTTTTCATAGATCTGTGGATATATACATCAACAATACACATGGTTCATGCAATTCATGTCTGTAGGATTCTCAAATAAGTGTGGAAAAAAATTGACATAGGAATTTGGAGGGAGTACATATTTTCATGGGTATTATTCATATTTCATAAATTTTTAATGATATAAATAATACACATATCATAAGTTGGTTATATGGTAGTTTTAAGGTTCATGGTTATGTGTAATAGATGTGTGGAGATCAAATTATACCAGGAGTAATTTATTTAACACATATAGCCATATTTTATAATTCTATTTCCATTGTTTTCCACAATTTCTATATACATATTTCAATGGTGGATAACCAATTCATAAATTTCCATGGTTTTCAAAACCATTACTATAGGCGTTGTTTCCATGGTGGAAACAATGACTACTTCTCATCAAAACTGTGGATATAGTTTTGTTTCTATATCCAGGCCAATATGTTCCCCCTACCATTGGAACTGTGGCTATAGCCAAATATTCTACTTGTGTACCACGAATGTTATATACCATATTATGTTATAGATAATTATAAATGTATAAACATGAAAAATAAATAAAATTATACATGAATAATGGAAAATCCCAAAATAAGGCTAACAAAAAAGATAAACCCAACTCATTATATGACATGATCCGTCCCACTCTCCCTGCTTGAATCCTAAAAACCATATTTAACCCCAAAAATAGTTTCCCTAACTTTAAATTGACATATAACTATTAATTATTTTCATGAACGAAAGTATGCTAGAGTTGTGTGTGAGAAAAACTCAGTAGGCCAGCTCGAATGGTGTTTAAATCATATCAAGTGTGGGCAATGTATATAAAGATGTGAAAAAATGAATAAATATGAAATATAAAATTGTAAACAAATAAATTTTTGATCCTCAGATCATACATGGAACATGGTATCAACCATACCTACTTCAAACAATGGTGGATGTCTCTACTCAAAACACAATTGACTAGATTGAAATTATAGAGGAAAAAAATCCTTGGAATCGCATCAAGGTTATCCAACAATAATAATCACTACATAAGTATTCCATATACTTGGGATCATTTGATGGTACCTAAAAACTTTAATCACAATAGAGGCATACCAGATCCATGATATCTCATTAAGGTCCCATATTAATAATAATCACAACACAAGCATACCTAGTCTGTGGAATCACCACATGTTCAATAAAAATAATCAATTCATGGTAAAAATATATATTTGGAAAAACATAAAGGTCCCTCTAAAATATTAATGATTAATACCATTTAACTAAAATTTCCACATTCCATCTTTTTATTAATAAAATCATTTCCCTAAATTCCATGTACATGGAATTATAATTTAAAATCCCCTAAGAGTTAAAAATTATTAATTTAAACAAAAAAAATTGATGTTAATTGATGATCTATTAACTTAGGAAAGGAACACTAGCCGTTGAGTAGTCTAATTTTCTCCAAGAGTATCCACATTAATTCCTATTTAATTTTCAATGGATGACGAACCTCAATAAGTGACCTAAGTTCCAGTATTTATGTTCCAATAGATTGACCATGGTATATGGGAAGGTATAACACATTTAATTTACAACCATTATTTGATTAAAAAATAGGATTTCTAAGTGGGAATTATGTTGTTAGGATGCATATCACATTTATAAGATAATAAAAACAAGGCCTCAATGGATATCCTAAGACAACTAGCCTCAATCATTGTGAGATTCCAACAACTGAATGTGGCCAAAAATCTAAAGGGAAACTGGGATCCTCTAGTCTAAATGGAAATAAAAAAACTGGACCAAAATAGATCCAGGGGAGAGTGATCATCTATGGTAAACATTCAAATGATGATAGGTGATCCATGTCTCTCCCATGAATGGTCTAGGTTCATAAAATCTCATGAATGAGGAATTAATTGGGCTTTTAGAGAAGAGTATGAATCAAGGATGCATTAAAAATTCCCATAAATACCACACACTATAATAATATATATGTATAACCTCCCCAAAAGACTAACTAAAAGATTCAACCAATTAAAAAAATATGAAACTACCGAAACCATGATGTGCAGGTGTCCATATCCAATGATGGTGGATTTCATCACACCTTGACAAGTATACTAACCAAAATGATTGAACATGATGTAGGGGGAAGTATTTTCAATTTTAGACCCATCTGGCCCTAAAACAGACTATGGTAAATCCATATTTTTCTTGGTCCACAGGGAGACTTCCCCGAATCCACGTTCTAGACCACACCCCACTCGAGAAAACTGATATTTCCCATTATTGACATATGATATCTTGGGGAAACATGTCTTCAACTATAGCATGGTCCATCCAATTTCACAATGAATTCTTAAAAGAACTTTTTATGTCATTAGGAACTATAAAACACATTTCAAACCAAATAAACCCATGAAAAGGATAAAAAATACATATGTTAAACTAGTGATGTGACAATTTCCTTACCACATAACACCTCGTTCCTGAGCTATCGTCAAGAGAATTTCCAAGAGGCAGTTCTAAATAAATCACACCACTAAACCCATTTATCTTTATACTACTCCCTTGTCACATCCCTATCATTCATATGCTTTCATAACAATATTACTAAGGTAATATTATTCCCATGCAGTATAGGTTCTCTCTGATCCACTATATATACCAAATTTTCCTCAAAATTTCAATTACATTCAAGATCAATGTCACTATATTTGAACACATGTGATTGTTTTGGATGATACTATTAAAGTTGTGACACATGAAAAAATCCTTGTCCAGAACTGAAACATTGTTGAAGTTATAGACTCTAAGCCACCACACTCATCTTCTCCATACTCTCAAGAGGCTGAATTTTACTAGATTCCAAACATTTTCCACTTCAGAATATGGTTATGTCCCATAATCTATGACACTTGTACAAATACAATTTATCCAACCACAAACACCATATATATTCATCAATGATCAACATACAAATTGATCTCAATTTTTAGTGTCTCTAAGAACATCAAAATCAACTAAACATTCTATGATTTCTCATTCATGTTACATTTCATGGTGATCACTAAATCACTAACTTCAATCCAAAGAATAGTGATGATAAAACATTCGATAAGAGTTATTTTTTTCAATGGGTGTTATTTATTTAAAATGGTTTTTAAAGAACAAGAAATCTATTTCATCAATGTCAATATTTTTCAGATGTTAGAACTAAATTATTTTGTTTATTTTTTTCTATAGTGTCTAATATATCCAATATTGATAATAATGGAAGGTTATAATATATTATTAGTTCAATAAGAAATAAATTACTCATGTATTAATATCACAATTTATCTATTATTAAGACACTGTGTTTTATTATTAGTATTTTTTATCTATTATTCATTTAAAACACTTGTGTCAATGGTGGAAAACAATTTTTAACAAGGAAGTAGAAGAAAACAATGCAATATTTTATTATTACATGATATGTTTTGATGAAAGTAATGAAAATTTTTATTTTCAAGAATAACGAGATATTATTATTTGTTGATTCAGGAAGGCCATGAAAAAAATAAAAATATATTATATACATTTCATAAAGGATGTGAAAAGATGAATTTTGAGTGGGTTGACAATTCGATGCATAATGGAAACTATTTTATCTAATTGTTCCAAAAAAATATTTCCAATATTCAAACAACAATGTACATAACTACACTACATGTTGGACTAGGGGTCAACCATGTGGGATGAAGGTTGATAGCACCAGACCACACTAGTATAATTTAGGGAGAATATAGCAACTGTAATGATTGAATATGTGGGTTCAAATATCATGGGAAGAATATGTATGTATGTGATCAGGTGGAAAACATAGGTGTGGAACGACCCAATTAGGGCATGTGTGAAAGGTGTTATGACAGAAAAACTCTAGTGCCGTCTTGAGAAAGTATTAAGAATAGAATAATTTATTATAAATCAACTTACAGTGTGAAAGTCTTATATGGGATGAGTGATGCATGATAAAAAATTTACTTGTCTGAAAATATACATATATAATTATGGACACATAAAAAAATATTCTCAACTGTATGATAAAATTCAATAATCATATCAATCATTTTGGAAACCCTTACTAATATGTGTGGAGTATTTCATATATCTTATGTATTCTACATCTAGTGATTATGTAAAAACAACCTTATCTCAAATGGATTAATACTTGAGTTTGAAATGATGATAACACTTTGATGTAATTTACATCATGCACGCAAGATAAAATTCATAAAATAATGATTAGGTCTAGATGAACAAAGATATTACGGTTAAATACTCTTTTTTTTAGAGTAATATGGGAGTTTAATTTCTATCTTACGAGTTCTATTAATAGAACATGATTCCAAGCACAAAAAAGGATAAGTAGCTGGATAAATAAAGATTACATTATTTTCATCATTATTTAACTCATGTTCACAGAATAAAAATTTTCATATCATTAGGCATTCAAAATTTATGATTGTCGTTTCATATTTTCCAGGATTATAAGATAGTGATGGATCAAAGCTAAGGAGGTGGAAGTCACATATAAAATGAGAGCATATAAGACCAATTGATTCAGTGTAAACTCACATTCTTATTTGAGAGATACCATTTTTCCTAAAATATAATATCTATGTGATTTCATATACATGATGACTCCGGAGGTATTGTGATACACATTACATTAAGGATAGGGGAGTTCAATAAACTAATTTACATAAATCAGATGAATTGTGCACTATTGAATGAAAAAGAACTATGGTCCTCTTAGGTAAAAAAGAATTAATGATTCTAGATTTTCATTATACCGCTATGTGAATCCCATATCAAGTATAAAAAAACACATTACATTACAGAAAGAATAGAATCACCACTTAATTGTAAAAAATGGGATTGGAGAAACACTCATAACCATTATATTATTCACTTTAGTTTACAGTAATAACTATTATTTGAAAAAAAAAATATTTCATGAAGTAGAAATAATTAAAATAAGATCATTAGTTTATCTAAAAATAATGTTTGTTCACCATTTAGTTATTGTGCGAAAGAGATGTTTTGAATACACTCGTGTGTAAAGAAGAAGATAGGAAAATACATGATATACATAAAAAATATAATTGTGAATAATATTACACGTACGATCCTTAGAACATGTATCATTATGTAAAAAAATTAAGAGAACAAAAATTATGTATATACAAGTATACCTGGGTATTAAAAGTATATATGTGAAAAATTAATTGAAAAATAATTGAAATAACACTTGAAATAACAAGGGTAATATTTTGTTTTTGGTAAAATTCATTTGAGAAAGTATTAGGTAACATTTTCATTAAATAATATTTAATTTATAGTGTGATTCAATTAAAATATATCTTCTACAACATGAATAATAGAGAATAACTAATAAAATAATAATTTTTTTTATTTTGTATCGATGATTAGTAATGTTTTATTCTATGGTAAAATTTATATTAGTGAGAGTGAATAATATATTGATTTTCTTTGCAGCAATCAATTGATTATTATTTAGTAAATAGTAGGGAATAATGGGTTGGCTATCAACTTAATAGAGTTTTTGTTTTCTTTTGTCATCAAGTGAATAGTTAGATGAATATTGAAGAATCAAACATACAATGACTTGATAGAATAAGAAGTACAAATTTTAATTAACTAATGTGAAGAAGGAGAAGTGTTACTTATAACTTTTTGTGAATTTCATAATTGAGGGAATATAATAAAAAAATCATTGTGACATCCAACATTAGTCTTGCAATATTGAGGACATTTTTTATAAAAAATATCTTTACAAAGAATGTGAATGTTGTCTTCAGAGGCTTTATAAAAGACCAATGAGGAGCTTCAAGTTGGAGGATTTTTTCACCAGTCTAGGGAAGATGATGGTTTCAATCACCCCATCCGAAATTTTAGCATAAGACATATGGATAATTATTTTTTCATTCCACACCACTACATTCATTATTTGATTATAGTAGAGAATATTTGTGTTGGTCGTCACTATAAGTAGAAAGGAAAAGATACTCTTATTGAGTAGTGAACCTTTTAAAAATACCATCTTCCATATTTTAACAACTTTTATATACTTATATATTATTACGAAAATATAATAATAGAATAAGGACCATAGTAGGTCTATGTGTAAAAATGTACAAATGTTATAAAATTATAAGGAGGTCCCAACCGAGATTCACCCTCCCTCTGCATTGAGTATATCTTAACTATCCCAATTAGTTTTCTATCAGAGAAAAGGTAGCCTATAATTGATTATCTACATTTCAGTTATTATATTTTGAATATTTGAGTTTTTTTCTTCTACTAAAAATAAATTTCAGATTTTTGGATGATTCAGTTATCATTTTGAATAATTATACTTCGACCAAGGCAGTCATTTACATTATGAATATAGTGAAAATAAATCTAAAGAAAACAAAAATATGTACTTAAGAAGAGGAAGTATCATATTCATCATTCCATGTCATAAAATAGGACATATCAAACATGAAATATGAAGATTAGGTGAATCATGTTTCTACTCTGGAGAAGGAAAACAGTCTATCTTATTTAATTGGATCAACACATTCAAGTATTCATGTTTTATGTTTTCATTCTTATTAAAACATTCTGGAAGATGATCCAAGATCTAGTGGGAGTGAAAATAGTTTAAATGAATTTTAAATTGATTAAATAAAGGATATGAAGTATGTTTTTTCCAAATAATTAGTCCTTATTATCTACGATGTATGTGAAAGAATATTGGAAGAGTTTAAAAATATTTAGTAAAATTCATAAGTAATGGATAAGGATTTATCTGACAAATTTCTATAATGTATAAATCTATTTAAATAGTTTAGTGACTTTGGAAAAAATAGGGTGTATTTCAAATAATTTCCACAATGTTTGAATACAATTGGATCAATGATGTTGAAGTTAAAGATGGAGTCATTAAAGAATTGGAATAAAATATCCATTCACTTGAAGAAAAGATTAAAAATATAATTGAAGTCAATGAGTTTCAATTTGAGGTAATATTCTAGAAGAATAGTGAACATGATTCTTTTTTTACAAAACAATTTCATGTTATATGTAGTAGTATTTTAATGAATGGATTTGGATTTTGATGCTGATTGGAGTATCATTGATTATTAAGGAAACATACTATAAATCAGATGCCTATAATTTGATGTTATGTTTTCTAATATTGATAAGACACATTTAATATTTAAATAAAAATTGAAAGAAATTTTTGGTACTCAATACTCCTCAGATGATAAAAATGTTTCAAAACCCCCGAAAAAAGGGATAAGAATATCATGAAATCATTCTATGATCTATTTAATAAATCTAGGAATAAAGAGATATAATCTATACAATCTTATAATAATGATTCTTAATTCTTCATCATGAATAATAAAGTTAGGGAAACCAAATCTGAATATGTATGCATGAATATAGGTGATTATAAGCCTACAAACACGACTAGGGTGGATAGTAAAAAGTGTATAGAATCAGGTTCTCCATGCAGATCCAAAAATGTTATCAATAAAACCCAAAACCATAACATAGTTAAATATGAATATAATGGTTTTTAGGATAATGTTAGTGCTGCAATAGATTAAATCATTGTTCATTATGTTATTGGTATAATCCCAGAAATGAAAAATTATAATGGAGTCCCAGGGAAAGGGGGAGAGTGAAAGAGATAATGAACCAACATCCACAGGTTAATAAAAATTTTCATACATAAAATACATTTAGAAATCATGAAAATATATATTGTTTGTGAAATGGTAATAGTCAAAATATTGGTATATTCTAATCTAAACGTGTATCAAAAGTTAATAAAAAAGAAAGGAATATATGTTGACTAATAACACAAAATAATTATTTGGAACTAAGAAGAAGTATTTTGTATAAACATTATCTCAAGAGAATTTTTAGTGGGATAAGAAATAAGACCATGAATTCAAATTCTAAGAAGGTAAGGAAAATTGCATCATCCAAAAGAACTAATAATAAGGAAAAAACTCATAATAATTCATGTGGAATGTAAAAAATTACATTCAAAGTTCCTAAGGATATTTTAGTTATCTCGGTAGAATATTTGGATGGAATGAAGATAATATATGAATTAAATGAAAAGTATCCTGAAAAATGAAAAAGAAAAGATTTTAGATGAAGCTAATGTTCTAAGGTGAGTTGAATCATGGTTGGTCACACTTCGAAATATTTTTCTATAATAATTACTACAGAAGATGAATTATTTAATAAGAATAATTCATTACTAGGTTATTTATGAACATTAAAATATCTTGAGGAGATAAGATCTACAACCAAATAAATTAAATAAGTAATTAGATCTATGAAATCCCAATGAAAACTGATATTTATAAGTGAAATCATGAAAAATAGAGGAAATAAGGACACTTTATTTAGAAAAATATCTCAAATTTTATATTAAAATTATGATTTAAGGATGATCCACATTATTCCAACAAAATTTAATTTATTTTATTTGTGATTACCATTTTGAGAATTTATGTTAAATATTTATTTTAGGGGGAGAACTTGAGAATCAGTGAGTATTGTCAATTCAAGATAGAATAGGTAAATAAGTCCTTATCCTTAAATAATTTATCAATTATTATTCAAATTAATATATAATAGACTATCTTCTATGATAAATTTGATGAGTGTTTTGTCATATACAGGAAAACAATGATAAAAAAGACACGGTCTTGGTTTAATATTACATTTGATATCCTGAAAAATAACTATTGAATAAGATCATACTTGGTTAAGATGTGGAATGTTTCAAATAAAGAAATTAACATGTTGATGATCTATTTAGGTTCATTATCTAAATTATAACATTTTTAAATCAATTCATGAATATATTCAATATTAATATGACGTTTATGTGAGTTTCCCATGAGGGGAGTCAAATTAAAAATGATGAAAAAACATCCCAAAATTATTGTTTCATATAAATTTGTTTATTTTGGAAGATTCATGAATAAAGAGTTATTGGAAAGTGTTTATTTTTTATTAATCTATCATTCCTTGTTAACACAAATAAAACAATTAACCTAAGGGGGTGTAATATAATCAATCCCTAATGTAAGAAAAGTGGAATCATAGATGTTCCCCAAGGATGCTTATCCTACTTGTTACACTTGAATGTTTTGTATGTGTTTGTTGATGCCAATTCATGAGTTTTAGATTGATTGTTATAAAAAATGTATCATACCAAATTTATTATATTCATCCCATAATAATTTTTTGTAATACATGATGAAAATTTTAAGAGTTATCATTTAATGAGGTGTCTTTATTATTTAGTAATGGACATTTTTTATATAAATCGAATACTATTTGTTTTACATTGATCATGGATAACGTATACTTATTGTGAAATAATGAATGTATATTTTCTCAATAATGACCTAATAAATTTTTCCCATTGAATTATTATTTATATTTAACTAGGGGAAAATAAATTGAAATGAATTTTCGGAAACATAAACGGGATAGATTCATATATTTACCTAACAAATACAAAGGGAGAGATCGAGGAGTTCAGTTTGTGTAAAAGATGTAGTTATTTTAAATGGACAATTTAGATTTCAATGTAGTATAAGTAACAAGAAATATATTTTATTAATATAAATATGTTGAATTAGTAAGAAAGAATTATTTTTCTTGATGTTCTTCTGAGGAATCAATGATATCCCAACCTGATAACAAATTGAATATAACTTGGGGAAATTGATGAATAAGAAAGAAATTACTCAAGTTCTATTATATTTAGGATTCTATTTTAAAGAAGTTGAATTTAATTATGAATATTATTGAACATTTATATATGTAATTTAATTATATCTATAGTAACAAATTCAATGAAAAAATAGAGTAGAAGAAGATCATGAAACATATAATTATTTCATGAGTAGTTTTGATGAAATCCATGAAAATATTTTTTTATATGAAGATTGATACATTAGTTTTGGTAGATTCTTGAATTCCATAAAAAATGTAAATATATTTTTTAATTTTCATTATAGATATGGGAAGAATAATATTGGGTGGGTTAAAAATTCTATGCATACTAGATTGCACATTTTGTAGTACACCCAAGAAATATGGATAGACATAAGAGCATAAAGGATCCACCTTAACTACATATGGGAGTAGGGGTAAACCTAGTGGGATATAGTTTTATTGAGTAGGACCATGATGGATGAAGTGTTGTAGACAATATCATCCATTTGGAGTATAAATGTGGGTGCTCACAGTGCATGCATGGAGTTTCTTGGGTGGTCCATGAAAGTGTGGCGCGTCATGGTGATGATGTGTGTTCATGGTTTCAATCCCTAATGTCCTCTTAATAAAGTGTGAAGAAAAAAAATCATTTATTACAGAAAATCTTGAATAAAAAAATTCTAATGTGGTACTAACAAAGTGAATGAAACTATTTCTCCACCATAAAATATATGGATATAATTTTGGTCACCTAATCAAATGTTCCCTGATTTATAATTGAAGCCTTTGATCATCTTCAACCTTGTGAAAACCCTACCACAACTATGTGATGTATTTATAGGCCATGAAATATTCAATACATGACAATAGTGCTATTTAAAATATGTATGTGAATTGATGAAGTGTTTGGAATAAACTGAAGATAAATGTAACATCCTGAGTTTTAATTAAAAAATCATTATGTTCAGTAGGTTACATGATACGCACATTGGAGCTTAAACAAACAAATAATATTATTATTTAAATGTTACAATCATAACATAGCCATTGGAATGGAGGTAATGAATATTATCAATTGAATTATTAAAATAATTTTTACACATGTTCAAATAATTATTCATTGGTTACCAAATTTATTATAAATGGAAATAAAAACCTTTTGAATATAAAGTTTGTGTTTTTAGAAAATAAAATTTAAAAATAGAATAATTGTGTTTTTAACATCATATAACCCGTTATGAGTTTTTATAATATTAAAAATATAAATTATATATTCAATTTAATGTTTTAAATTCATCTTATGTGTTTTCTATATATTATATAAGAACAAACACAATTTTTCGGATTAAATAGCTATTTTTCTAAAAATGCAGTTTTACCCCCTTTTGATGGTGAACCATTTTTAAATTTAGTTTTTGACAAAATGATATGGATTATTTGAAAAAATTAAATTATTATTTATATGTGGGACCTCAAAATTTACTTTTGATATTTCTCTGATAATTATCATGTTTTGATGAATAGTAAAAATAAACTAAATGTTAATTGAAAACAGCTTTTCCATCGAGATAATAAAATATTTTTAAAAATATTATTTAATAGTTGTAATGTATATGTGTAATATTTTTTTATCATTTAATCCAATTTCTGTCGTTGGATGTAATTTTACATTTCAATTTTATATAAACACTTGTGAGCCTTTTGATAATTTTTATTTCATAAAAACCAGCTTTTTGATTTTGACAACGAGATTTTATTTTAAATTAATTTCTAAAAATTATAAGTTTTTAAATAGGATAAATGGATTTCATATCTGGAATCATAATATAAAATTTTTAAATATTTACCTTTTATTTTTTGACAGTATGAATAGTAAGTCAAGTAATTATTTTTATTTGACATGGTTAAAGTTTAAATATTGTAAATAAGGGAAAAATAATATTATAATAATATTAAACAACACTAAAACATGTAATAATACTATTTTATGTTATATTTGTGACCATGGTCATGATTGGGTCTAGTTTGGGACCCTTGGAGCCACTTCGGTGTGATAACGACATGTTATAAGAATTAATATAAAGAAAAGAGATGTATAAAAAAACATTTATATCCTAACTAAAATAATTTTAATTTGGTTTATATAAATTATATAGTTGACTATATATATTAATTAAAAATATATAATTTTTTCCTACATCATGGTATTTTATTTATAATTTTAAGACAATTAATAAATAAATTTTTTTATGACACAATGATGGTGAATTGATTACCTTATTGATGAATGATTCAAAAAAATGATTTTTTAAATATTAAAATTAATGTAATTGGAAAATTTTTGTAACACACATTAATTTCATAGATGAAATTTATATTTTATAGATGAGTTAATTGTTTTGGTTCTAATTAATAAAGTTATTATGAATTTTTTAAAGGGTCAGTATGAATAGTGTCAAAATTGACATATTTCATAACCTAACAAATAAAATAGTTTATTAATTTTTTATATTATTAAATACCTATGATTTTTCCAAATTATTAAGGTATTTTCAAATATTTCATAAATTTCCTTTTCGGTATATTGACATTATATGGTAATTTAATTAACCCATAATGCATAAATAACATGATATCATGGTAAGATTAAAAAAAGTTAAATAAGGGTTAAACTTAAATGATAAGGATATAAAAATAATAAAAATTTGTTTAAAAAATATTGGATTATGGGTATTAAAGGAAAAATAATTTTATATTCAAAATAAATGAATTTTGGACCATTTGTAATAAAAATTTAATTTATAATAAATTAATATCTCAAGACATTCCTGAGGAGCTCCTCCTCTCTCTTATAAAAGGACATCACCTCTACCCACATACTAACACATATCAGGCCCCTTGGATAAAATAAATTCAACTAAAATAATCTCCCAACAACCCACTTTTTCTTATAGAATCCTTACCTTTGGAATAATGCAATTCGGGAAATCTTTTTGGCTCAAATCAAAAGAAGTTACCCGATTTAGAGGTAAAATTTTCTCCCAAGTTACTATACTTTATTTTTCATAACCACTACCTATTATATTCTTATTATATGACTACATAAAAATAGAATCCTAAATATAATAGGATTTTTATGAGAATTATTCAAAATACACCTACAAAAACCTCAATTTAATGTATACAAAAAACTATTTCTTTGTACGGTGAACTACTGCCTCATGAAATGATGATTTATAAATTTCCTCCTACCACCTTTCATGGTATCCATTATGATGGAAATTTATTTTTATAATATTATATTATATTTATATTGTATCTAATATTCATTAATTTTTATTCTCAACAAACCTTCGTGATTTCCATGATGTGTACGATAAATTCATTTGAGGAAGTGTGAACTATCGCCCCCTCAAAGTGATATGACTCATTCATGCGATAAAAGGAATGTATAGATGATGGTTTTATTAAACCTATGAGTCAAAAAAGAAATAATTATAATACTAGTATTATAATATAAATTTATATCATTTGATTATTAATTTTTTAATATGAAAAATAAATGAATGTAGCGTTCATGTGTACGTACAGCCTACCGTCTACCTGAACGGTACATTTCATTTATGTATTCCATATGTTATTGAATATTATAAATAAATATATAATTTATACATAATATATCTACAACATTAGTATAATTTTTTAGATAATGGACTTCTGAACATATGGACAATTTTAATAAAAAATAATTCAATTTTGACTCAAGTAGAAAACAAAAAAAAAGATTGATATGAACTCAAATAATTAACTAATAGTTATTACATGATAATGAGTTATATAAAATTAATACATAAATTAAAAAATGTTCTAATGAAATTATAAATTAACCTAGTTTTATTATTCATGAAATTAAGGAATTAACGTGATTAGTCAAATTCAATGTAAGGGAACTTCTTATCCCAATTTCCATTCATTGGGTTAATAATCCACTTCTTAATTATGTCATTCTAAGGTTATGTGAGAAATTTTTTTTATATCATATCTAGTATTTATACTTTATTTTTTGTATTTATAGTCAATAAACATAATTGATCTATTTTATTTACAAAATGATCTTTGTAAGGGAATGTCTAAACTCAATTTCCCCTCATTGGGTTCTATACATACATAGTTGATTATATTATGTGATGATTATGTATGGAATCACAGTTTGTTTATTTATGTATTAATTTCCACATACTATTGTATGGATATACTTTATCTACACATAATCACTCCATTTACTAATTCTTAAATAATTTATATTTAATTTTTAAGGGAAATATTAATTCAATCTCCACTCATTGAGTTAAATATCAATGTCATTGTTTTTTTTAAAATATTATGTGTGACTGACTGCTGATTGTTTTACACTTAATATCCAATTATATTTAGTTTATTTATATTTTTCATACATAATTATGTCATTCATTTATTCATAATCAAATGTTACAATCTTTTCAAGGGATTTCTTCTCAATTTACATTCCATGGAGACTTATTTATTGTTATGAACCAATTCATTTTTATATAGTGTATATACATCCCATTGACATATTATATCATGAATCCACTTATTCTCATGATATTATATGTTTTTTTTAATATTATTCCTTACTGATTTTAATTTAACTATTTCTCAAGTGGTAAGGCTGTCTATAACTAAAACATCATTTTAAATTTTTTATAACTTTATTCACTTAAAAACCTATAATTCATGTCAATGTTTTCAAAATGGTTTTTAAGATTCTATTTATATGGACATTAATGTTTAAAATCACAATTCCTTTAAAATTTTCAATGTTTTATCAGACACTTCGATTAAAAAATCTCTTATATTAAATGTTTTAAATGATTTTTGAAATGTATTTAATATTTCAATATCATGAATTGAATTATTGTGACTCATAATTGAAATGTTGAAAATTTCCATATTTTGCGTGTTATTATTATGAAATGGTACTTGGACATTGGACAAGTGTATATGTGATGTACCAAATATGGGTTGTTTTTTGAAAATCCTATGGTTGGTGAGCCCATGAAATATCTCAAATGCATTGGGTAACATGAGAGAAGTTAACATTAAGGTTTATTCTAAATGATTTAGGGATTATACTATGATGGGTATTCCAAACGTAACCCTGAAGGTTACTCCCAATATGGATGTGAAAGATACAACACATGAATGTTATGGATTCCATAATATACAACTATGATTTAATTTTTCTGTGTGCTATTCAGTAATCTTAAAATATGATAGGGCATCTTAAAAAACATATGATTTATGAGTGAAAAGAATGATTACATAATTTTTGTTTGGATTCAATGACTAATGTTGTCTTTATTTATTTTAAATCATGTATTGATCTCTTTATTATAATCCCATGTTTTTGAAAAAATTTCCACACTGTATAAGGAAGGGTAAGAGAAAAGAAGAATTCAAGAATATATTTATGAGGAAAATAATTGTTGTTTTATTTAAGTATTTTTTTATTGTGGAAATATATAGATATAGATGAAGAGTTTACTTTGTAATTTTTTAGATGTAGTTTAATAGTTATGGACTAATTATCAAAAGGTATAAACCTGAAAAGATACTCAACGTGAACAAATGTAAATTATTGATGAAAAACCAACATTATGTATGGTTTAAGGACATGGCCTTATAGTTGGTGTCAAATGATGATTTAAACAACATTAAAAATTTGAATGTTTTCTTAAAGATTAGGGATATCATCATGGGTTTATTATTTAAAGGCTGGTCCAATTTTCAATGTCATAGAAAACCATTATGAGGATTTATTATATGATATATTATGGTGACTAATAGTGTGTTGGGAGACATTCACCTTTGAGGAAATTATGGGTTATTAATATTTGGAATTCAAAAAACGAGGTTTCAGATAGCCTTCGAAGATAAATGTTTTATGGTTAATTTTTAGACTTTTATCTCATTTTATGGAAATTTATAAAATATATATAGTTTTTAAAATGGATAACCTATATGATGGGTGACAACCCTCATGACGAGTGAGAACCCGTCACATCTGGCAAGGTCACTGGAATCGAACCCACAACCCAAGGGAGAAAGGGTGCATCACCTACCACTAGCCTATGTGAAGTCCCTGGTTAGTATGAAATATCGTTTTTAGTTAAATTATTATATGGATCAAGAATAAGTATATTTTGTGATCTTATGTTTTATCAAATGGATATCCTTCGTTTTTGAAAATTATATTTGGATTAAGTTATATTTTGGAAAAAATTTACTATTTTGGGTACTCTATATGACTATGGTAAATAGAATACTATGGGATTTTATTTTAGGATAAATGGTTTAATTTTACTTTTTAAAAATCATTGTTTTTATTATATACTTATGGTGATTCATGTTATTTATGGAAATGATTAACCTATTATGGAGGAAATATTTTCAGGATAAATCGTTTTTGGTATGAGATATCAAGAGTAGTTGGTTTTTGTAGGACATAAAGGTTATGACTTTTCATGGAAGACTATGTGATCAGATCCTCTTGAATTTTTGGGTTTCAATATTAGTTTAGATTAATATTTTTGAGGAATTATATGGATAATTATTTATGGAATTGCCTTTGTAGAACTTTTCAGAAGATGGAGGGTGAGGATGGATCTCCCCATCAGCTCTTTCTCCCCTTAATATTCTTGCTCTTGGTTAGGTTGTTGATGGAATAGTTGGCCCGCCCTCACGTTTGGATAAAATTGGTTCTTAGGTGGGGGGGTTTTAAGGGTCTTTCATTCAAAGAGTATCCTTTTGGTGCTTCATGTGAATTTCAGTTTGACCTTTTTTTATTATTAATTAAAATTGTATTTCCCTTTTAATATGATTTCTGTTGATTTTTTTGTTACGCACCTAGGAAAAGGGAACCTCCTAATCGCACCACACCATCCACGTGTCCCTTTTCCTCCTTTCCTGCTTTTAGAATTTCACTAAAGAGGGCGTAGCACACCTAGGCCCTTCCCTAATGATGAGAGAGTGGAGGCGCGGCTCGAGTCTTCTTGGTGGAGCTCTCGAGGGTTCTTCTTCATGGAGATACCGGTTCGGTTGGTGCGGTATCAGATCTCTATGGAGGCAGCTTGGTCTTCTCCTGCGGCTTACCGATCAACTTCAGATCGGCGAGGGTTGGCAACAAGACATCGCTTTCTTCTTCCCGTGTGACCAACGGGCTTCAAATAACACGCCTTTTCCCTTGCAATGGTTCATGAATCTAGTTTCCAGATGACATGTGGGGTGGTTATTCAACATCGTTGGATATGGACAACCGCAGAGTTCTTGGGCAGCAGTATCGCATCTGGACAGGTGCAGAGGTCTTGGATAGTAGAAGCTAATCTAGATAGCCACAGAGCTCTTGGAAATCGGCCGTGCATCTGGAAAGATCTTGTGGAAAGGGGCCGCAGGTTTGATTCGCACCAGATCGGGAAGTTGGTGGAATGTCTAGATGGCTATTTTGGGGCTGGACAGTGCTCATAGATGTGAATCAGACTACTCCTATGTAGCAGCAATGGGCCTGGACAGCACCCACAGATTGTATCTGGACATTTATAGGGTTCATGGATATGGCGCACAGACAGGGTTCTGGATAGCAGCGCTCAACCTGGATGATCGAATTAACAGAGGAGTTGGGTCTGACCCCTGGTTAGGGTGTTCGGTCCAGGTTTACTCTCTTTGTTTTATTTCTATCTTGTTTCATTTTTGTCGTTGTTTTCATTGCTTCACTCTTATACTCCATTATTTCTCCATAGTATAACCTCTGATGTTGCTTCCCCGTGCACGTAGGCCATATGGCCGAAGCATGTAAATTTTTTGTGTCCTTTTACTGCTTTCCGCATTTATTTTTTGGTCTGATTAAATTGTTGAACACTCACTTGCTTCTTGATTTAATTAGAAACATCTTTGTCCATGTTTCTATTGAATTTGCTACTACTGGAAATCATTTCAATTATGGTCATTGGAATTGATTGCGAATTAGTTTATGTTTATTGGATTATTTTTTATAAGTCCAGAATAATAAACATAGTTTTGTGATTCCGTATTTTGGGATTATGCTATCATAATTTATACTCAATGGGTCCTCATTATTTCAGATGGTGGACTGCCTTGCACAGTGCAGCCTCCCCCAACACTTCATCTTCTACTATCTCTGTCAGGGGTGAGGTATCGGCGGGGGTCTCTCATATTCCTCCTATCGTGGTAGTACCAAAGGATCTTGGAAGAGGGGATGATCTTCTAGTGGTGGACTTGATGGAGGAGGAGGTTCTGGGTGAGAAGACTTTTCATGACCTCTGTCTCATTGCTCTTTCTTGTTATAGAAATCCGCCCCAGGGCTTCTTCCTAGAGATTGTGTTGGGGGAGGTGTGCTACGCAAGGCAGTCCCCATTTCAAATAGCCAGGATCCATTGGGTATAAATTATGTTTTCAAACTCACAAAATATGAAATCTGAAACTAATGTTAATTATTCTTGTCTTATAACAAATAAACCAATAAACATAAACTAATTCGCAATCATTTCCAACAACCTGAATTGAAAATATTTTCTAGTAGCAACAAACCCAACAAAACCATGGTCAAAGCTGTTTCTAATTAAATCAATAAGCAAGCAAGAGAAGGTTCAGCAATTAACCAGGTCGATAAAAATAAATGCAGAAAGCAGTAAAAGGACACACATATTTACGTGTTTCGGTCAATTGACCTACGGGCACAGGGCAGAGTCACCATGAGTTTTCACTATTCAATAATAATGCAGTACACGGTGAAACAAAGCAGCACGAAAAAACGCTGAGCAGTATTCAAAAGATCACAACTAAGTAATATTTAAACTAGGCCGAGACCCCCCCCCCTACCAAGGGCTCAACCTCACCTTAGTAGAACCATCATGTTTAGACGTGCCGACATCAGATCTTCTGGGTTCATCTTCCAGATTCAAGGGCCATAACCTTAACTTGACTCATCTTGCCTCTGTGTGGCCAAGAAGCAGCAACACAAGGTCTGCACCCATCAACAAGCGCTACTGTAATCCAGGATCCACACTATTGAGCAGATGCGCTGCTGTTTTCCTAGAATGCCACGACTGTCCAAGGATGATGTCGTCCGAGATCATGAACAAGATCCACAACTTCTGTCCAAGAATCAGTAATGTCCTACGTTCACGAACCAAAAATAGCAGATACCTCAAGAAAAACCTTTGCACGCTGCAACTGGGAAACACCATGGCTCAATGGAGATCCTTCCCAACAAGGATACGGATGCGGGCTACGAACGCTGCTGGTGATCCTTTGACAAACAAGAAATGTGGAAGTAGGAATATTGATGACAATGATTATGGGTCAGAAACAGATTGGTTTCAAATATAAACTTAGTTGCGACAATAACAATTTGTGAGAATATTAAATGTAAATGAAGCACCAAACCAAACAGCAGAATGAAAATGAGGACACAAATTTTAACGTGGAAAAACCCTCCCTTTGACGGATTAAAAAACCACAGGGCAACTCCGAGAAAATTCACAATAAATCAGAGAGTACAAAAATCCAAGTTAAACCCCATATATGAATCGCAATTACAACATAAAAACTTGTGCAAAAAAACACACCATGATATGCCTCTACGACCTCTCTGATAATAGGCTGTCATATACATCACCTTTCAGAGATCAAAATCAAATGTTCTGCGTCATTGAAGCACCTCGTTGTACAACCTGATTTTCTACTGCTCGTTGTCAGCCATGCCCTAGAAAACAATCACCCAAGTATCTGCTCTCCTTGGGTTGTCTTGCACCACCAAATTTTCACCTTCCTTGATTCTCTTCTTCTCCTTTAATAGGCTCCCATATGCCACATATCCTGATTGAAAAGGAAATATGAAAATATCACAAAAAGATATCATGAGATATCACCTGAATCTCATGATGTCAGATACACAAAGGATGAATCGTGAATTTACAAAAGATATATATATTCATGTCACTATTTCTTTTTTCCAAATACAGATAAGATATGAAATATAATATATTAAATCTCCAAATCACCATGCTACCTTATATGAGTGATATGATAAATGATATCTCAAACTAAAAAACATATCATATCTCAAATATATAAAAACCCACGTGCGTGATGAACCCTAACAATCTCCACCTTCAGCCCATCAAATAAGGAGATCACATCCAACAAACTCAGTTGGAAAGAAAACCAGTTCGTATCGCACCCACTGCCATCCTCTGCAGAAAATATGACATCCCTCTTTTTCATCTCTGACAAAAACCTAAAAGATACCCCTGCAAAAGAAATCCAAATGTGGAATTCTTCTTCATACTTATGTCTGCACCGCTAATACCAGAATCAACAATATCTGGATCCCCCATAATTGTGATCACCACATAATATGGAGCACCTGCAGGAATTACTTTCTCCCTCTGCTCAATATCCTTCGAGCAGTCAAAAACACTCAGCGCATCACCTCGATCTTTGATTTCCATTCTTTTTTCAATAGTGTCACTCTATGAAAAAAAAATAGGTGTAAGATCTGAAACACCTGCCATGACATGCTTCGGCTTCCAAACCATCATCAACTTAGTCGACGGTCTTCGACTCATTAACGATGTTCACCACTTCCACAAATATGATGAAGTCCTCTTCACAAATAGATTCGCCACATCACTGCA
Source organism: Viscum album (assembly GCA_963277665.1). Classification (NCBI taxonomy): domain Eukaryota; kingdom Viridiplantae; phylum Streptophyta; class Magnoliopsida; order Santalales; family Viscaceae; genus Viscum; species Viscum album. Next base: position 49,187,390 of record OY728162.1, read on the forward strand.
TGCCTTTACATCTGTCCTGTAAACCATTCCATCCATTTTTTCGCATGAATAAACCATCGATCATCTGGAAAAAAACGTATCTTCCACTGCTAAACGAACTCCCGAATCCATCAGTATCAAGAGCACCAGCAGATAACAAATTATGGAGAATACCTAGAACATATCGAACATCCTTCAATGTCAGTGTACGTCCTGCATTCGTAGTGATACAAATATCACCAACATCAATGACATCAGCAGAATCTCTATTTCCCCTCTACAATCTACCAAATTCATTTTCTTCATATAAAGAAAATAGTCCCTTATTTGGTGAAATATGGTCTGATACTGCTAAATCAATCACTCATTCGGTGTAAAAATCTGACATGTGACAATCAACGCCAACTGAAAGTAAATCACCCTCACCCTGAAAAAGACTTACACTGGTATCCTCAGAATTTGTGCGCCTTCTTTTCGTTCATAAGCATCTTCAATTCACAGAAGTATCTCTGCACATAACCTTCCTTGTTGAAAAAGAAGCACTTGACCTTTCTTCTTGTCTTTGACCAACCTCTCTCACTACCACGTCCATCTACCACAACCAGAATACCACTATTACATGAAGATTCACCATCATTTATCTTTCACCGAGTCTCGTTCACCAACAACAATGAAATCACATCATCCAACTTCAATGTATCCTTCCCAAACAATAGTGTGGTGATGAGATTATCATATGAATCAGGAAACAAACCCAAAAGAAGAAAAGCCTAGTCTTCTTCTTCCATTTCAATAGGTACCATGTTACCATTATCATCAATATTGACTACCACTGAGGATAGCACCGTCATAAGTTTGGTGAACTCATCTAGATGGTTACCTGAATCTCCATTTTCTAGCATTCGCAAACGATACCATTGTTTCTTAAAATATAAATTATTTGTGAAGGATTTTAATTTATACATCCTTTCAAGCTTTACCCAGACCTCCTCCGGATCTATCAGATTCATCACTTCCCGCAGTGTATAATCACCCAAATAAATTACAATTGTTCTTGTCGTAAAATCTTGCATATCCTTCCAATCATCATCACTCATCATCTCCAGATTCTCTGATTTTTTCTTCAATTCCTTAATTGTCTTCTCACGGACCAAAGTATTTTTAACTCTTTGCTGCCAAAGTGTAAAATCATTTTCTCGTTGAACAGTTCGATGTGAGCCTAAATCCAACGACGTGAATCCCCTATATTAATCAGTAAGAGAACAAGAATAACCTCTTCTGATACCAAATGTTGTGTCAGAAACGGATTGGTTTCAAATATAATCTTAGTTGTGACAACAACAATTTGTGAGAATCTTCAATGTAAACGAAGCGCCAAACCAAACAGCAGAAAAAAATGAGGACACAATTTTTATCATGGAAAAATCCTCCCTTCGAAGGATTAAAAAGACACAGGGCAGCTCTGTGAAAATTCACTATGAATCAGAGAGTACAAAAATTCATGTTAAATCTGAGATTTGAATCACAAATACAACATAAAAACCTGTGCGAAAAAACACACCCTAACATACCTTCGTCACCTCTCTGATAATAGTCTGTGAAAATGAAACGACCCAAAGTATTTCAATAGAAAACTCCCTTCTTATATATATGTCATAAAAACACAAAATAATGAACTACTATGTGATAAGTGACCTTTTATCATAATCTTGTCACCCCCTATGTTTGGAATTTTAAAAATCTGACATACACAGTTGTGTTCAAGATAGTTTTTGGAGTCTAATGAAACAAAAACAATTTTTGGAGAATAGTAACCTAACCTTATGAATAGTAAACTACCCTTATGAATAGTAATATGACCCTTTTCAATATTAAATAAGAGTAACATTACCTATGAATAATAAAATAAAATTTAGACATCATAGAAAGTGATAATTTGACCTTTGTAAACGTTTTTTGTATTTTTATAAAGTAAAAATAATTAATTATAAATAATTAATTAATTTTAAAAAATATTTATTTCCATGAAATGTATTCATAAAGAATTGAATCAATTCTTAATAGTTTTTAGATAATTTTATAAGACCCTACATAATTTTTGAAAGAACTGCAAAATCAGTTTTAATTTTAAAAACTATTTTTTAAGTAAATTATGATTTTAATTAAATATTAAATTAATAATATTTAGAAAATTATTTTAGAAAAATTGAAATCATTTTTGGATTCTACACGACGAAAAATGGTAGGGGTAAATTTTTGGGTTTATTCTGAAATACTTCTATTTTCGGGTGAATAGTAAAAAAATACAGTTTTTCGCATAATCGGTGTACACTAAATTGCATCATTAATGATGTTATGATGTCATAAACATTCTAGAACATTAGGGTTGTAATATCATCAACCAATCATATTTAGACATGTTTTGATCTTATTTTAAACCCTATCATTTTGATTTATCCTTATTTAATCTATTTAAGTTTATTTGTGGTAATAAAATTCTAAATTTTTAATAGTTATTAATAATCACTTATGTGTTGTTAATTATACATAATTGGATAATTTATGAAATTTTCGTCTATATAAATTTTAATTTATAGTTTTGAAATATTTTTGTTAATTTTAAACAATTTAATATTATGTTATTTTTAAAATCAATATTGTCAATTTTGACACTATTCATTTATTTGAATTTAAATAAAATCTAAACAGAGGATATATTCGAACTAAAGTATTTAATAGACTCATAAAAGGACATATGTATCTATATAATTAGTGTACCACATTAAATAGTTAATATAATATTTATTTTATTATTTTTAAAACCATTTATTTGGTTTATCTCTTAATAAAATAAATACTACAACATTTTTGTATAATTATTTAATATAATTATTTGTTGCATAAAAATTAAAAATAAAATCCTATGATGAATATAAATCTACTAAATTTCACAATAATACTTTTACTCGAACATATCATCTTAAAATCACTATATTTAAATTGTTATATTTATTAAATTATGAAGGTGACAACTTTGGAATCATTTAACATTAAATAATATAAGTGTCATAATCTCTTATATAAGGCTCTAAATAGTCAAATATTAGACCATTGGATGATTATGGTTTACATTTAAATGAAAAATAAGTTTTGGTAAGGGTTTTGTGCATTTTATGGTCCCTATTAGTTTAATAAAAACTATATTCTTGATTTTTCACTAGATAAACAATTTCTGCATCACTAATGTGTCATATATAATGTTAATTATATGATTCCTAAAAATTATATACAAATTCATATGATGTAGATAATTTTATTATCTTTTTGGAGACTACTCATGTTCTAAGTTTCATGAAGTTTATCAGTAAATCAAAATTATTATACTTATAAGATTTAAGAGAGTGACATGTTGTCACTTTCTTTGGTTTTAATAATAATTAAATTATTTTCATGGAAAAAAGTGCATTAAATGAATATAATCCGACCCGTAGGTGATATGGGTCTACTTTTAGTCATCCTATATAATTTTTTCATGTGTTAGGTAATTTTATAATATAATAGTTACCCTTAATTACCCGATTTACCTTTAACTATGGTAAATAAAATTTACCATAGTTACTATTCATAATTTCCAAAAATAAAAAGTATCCTATTAACATAATTTGGACCCACTGATTCCAAATATAGAATCCATTTTTTCAAATTCAATACAAAGAAGTTGCAGAATTTAAATTAAAATTAATCCCATTTTTGAATGGAAACAGGTTTTTGTTTAAAACATTGCAAATGATAGAATTGATTTAACCTACGAATTCAATGTATAATGAATGATAATGACATAAATTATATTAAATGATAAAAATATATTTTATTTATAATTTAAAACCATCCAATATTATAATTTAACCATATAAATTATTACGATGAAAAAAAGTTGTTTTTAATTAAAATATAGCCTGTTTTTACAATTTAAATATGAAAGTTATCCGAAAAATATCAAAACTTTATCCAATGAAAATTTTTATATCTTAATTCAAAATAAAAAATTTATTTTGTAAAATTGGACGTATAAACATGTCAACAACTAGATTTAATGTTTGAGCGCCATCAAAAGGCGAAAAAACTGCATTTTTTGAAAAATACATATTTTACCCAAAAAATTTATTTTGTTTATATACCATGTTCTAGAAAATGAGTAAGATGAATAATAATGTTACAAAATTAAAAATTTAGTTAATAATTATCATAATTACTAGTTCATAAAAATATTATAATAATATATCATTTTTTAGTAAAACCCGATATTGCGTACAACACATGCTATCGAGGAAGGTCGTGATTGCGTGTAATGCAAGCCAAGTCAGGGTTGATTATTGTGAAAGACTCCTTTGTTGTTTGTTTATAACAAAATCCGACCATTTTTCATTTATAAATTGAATATATATATATATATATATACTCAATGTTTCGTAGAATGACTAATATCGAACGAACTTGGAATTCTGTGTAACACAATCTATGAATAGTGTTGTGTATACTGCAAGCTAATACGGTGGTGCGTATAGCACAAGATAATATTGTGGTAGCATAAAACACATGACATCAAATAAATTATAAAGAATATTTATCATAAAATATTGGGTTGTTACATTTAGAGTATGAACCTATAGACCCCGAAGAACTGGATGACTTCCAACCTCATGTAGCTAAAAAGAATCTCATCATCTGGTGCAGGACATGGGGGTTCATCCAATGCTTCATTGAAACTACATATATACCACTAATTGGGCAGAAAGGGTCCATTTGTAGAGACCCCCAAACACAGGGTGCCTAATGAGACATGATATACTAACATTTAATTATATCGTTTACAAATTAGATATCATTCCCATTACTACAGAAGATTGTGAGGCTCAGGATTCTGCGAAACCAGCTGATTCTAATTAATTTCATTAGTACCAACCATGCCTGAAATTTTTTTAAACTAAAATTTAGGGTGAGAAAATATTTATAGTAAGGGGTTTTAAAAAATGTTTTAAGAAAACTCTTTCTCAAAGAAGTCCTTTTGAAGAGAATAAAATACTTTAAAATCGAAGCATTATCTTTTCTTAAAAACATGAAATCAAACATTCATGAAAACCACTTGCACGGAGATGTAAGTACTTGAAATAAGCTTTAAAGTAAACATGATCAAAGAGCGCAACACATGAAGAATAGACAATGCTTAAAATTCAATGAAGTTTACTTAAAGTCAAAAAATATTTCTGTGACTAAGCAGGGATAACATTCATAACATGATTCATGAGCATATACAGTTCTTCTCATAGTTTACCACATGAAATTCAGTTCTTGACACATAATTTTCATAGTCATGGGAATTTTGAACTAGGGGATGTCCTGTTAGTTGAACTAACCCCATGTTGACCAATTATCATCACATGCAGAGGGAATGTATAATGCCGGACTATGTCAAGACCTTTCGTCAAGACCGTATAAAATACTTAATGGGTCAAGGATAACCGCCAATCCCATTTCCATTGTAGCACAAGCCAAGGCTAACTGCCAAGACCATCGCAAATAATGTCACATGAGACTCAAAAATTACCCAATGAATTGGGGCACTGTATAATTCCGGGCGCACCCGTCACATCATTTATATTGCGCTATATAATTTCGGGTGCACCCGTAAAATGTAAGTCTAATACATCCCTCTCATATCTTGACATGGCCTTTCATTCATAGGTTTTTATTCATACAATCTTAATCAAACCACCTTTTTCAAATACATATTCACAACTTGAAGACAATTCAATCATTTATAAAACAAAGACATGCATGCTTAAAAATCTGTACACATAAGAAACTATCTTAACAATTGAAAACATGGGTGAACATAAACACTTTAACATTATAATGCATCATAATACCAAGTTAAAACAAAGCCGTTTATAACTAATACACTTGCTGATAAATGGGTATTGGGGGTATTTAATTAAAATTGTGTAAATATACAAGCAGTTAGGGTTACAATGTGTGTAATTAGGTTCATCTTGGGAAAATCATGTACATATGTAAGAAAACTGCATGAACTTTGTGTAACAACTAATTTTTCACTTTGAATAACATGACCTTTCCATTGAAAAGTTTGCAAACACCATAAGAAGAACTTGTATTTGATGACAACATTTTTATACATGGTTATATATATCTATAAGTATATAAATTTAGGAGTGTATACACTTGTGCATGGGTTTACCAAATTAAACCATACTCAATAATATTTCTCATGTTATACATTAGATAATGTTTGGTAAAACCGAATGGGGTTCTTTTATAAAAAAAAGTAAACATAATTTTCATAAAACCCTTATTGGCATAAAATCCTCCTTGCATACAACATGGTCGATCCATAAATATGATTACATATATATATATGAATATATAAACTTGTAAACATTTAAGTTATTCACACTACCCATCTTCACAAAACAAAATCATGTTTTAACAAGAATGGTGATAAATAAAATTTTGAAAGAAACAATTTGATACCAACTAATCCTTAATCCTCATCATACATATAATCATAGATTAATGAATACTTTTGGTACCTTTTTTGGAAATAATAATATTTTGGGTAAAAAAAAATTTAATCATCATGCTATATTGTAATAAATTACAAAATAAGAGAACCAAGTTCACCCCTTATGCACATTGATGTACATGTACAACGATATAATCACATGTATATATATATAAATATGCTCTATATACTTTCATGATTTTACATGTTTATACAATTACCCAAAATCACTATTTTTCAGAAGGCAGAGTGACGCAAAGGTTGTATACATATAAAAGGAATGTTTGTACATGCATATAATGTATTATATATATATGTAAATATTTATACATATATATATATATATATATATATTCACACTAAGTGTATTCATGTATACACAAACACCCAAAACCGATGTAAAATTATGCCCAAGAGCTTCTTTTACCCTAGTTTGGTTCTCCATGCAGGGTATGGGAAGCTGATATGAATGGGTCGTAGTCCTTTATATAAACTATATATAAACTATGCATGAAGTATAAAGATATATATGTAACCGAGTTTTTTCCCCAAACAAAAGATATTTCACAAACTGGAAGGGATCTTTGACTTAGGATTGGTTTTAGGAAGGGGAAAATGGTATGAACCGATTCAAATGGTCTCGTATACATAACTATACAGATTTATATAAAAATTGTTTACACATATACATAACCTTCGAAACTGAAGGGAAATGAAACAAAGGAGTTTCCTTTAGAGAAGCTGAGAATAATGGTTTTTAAAGCCTTGCACATGTGTATAAACAGGAAATATATACATATAGGTTTATATATGTATAATCCTGTATAAAAATATATATACCAAATCTTAAAAGAAAAAAGTTAATATTTTTCCCCTTACCTGATCGGAGGGGAGGAGTAGACGAGGAAAATGAAACCAGTCCGGTGGTCGGATATCCAGAAGCATTAGGTGAACAACCTCTCCGGCCTTCGGTGCAACCATGGTTTTTTAAGGAAAAAGAAAACAACGGACTCTTCGTGGAGACGTCGACCCAGGTATCCAAGGTGAAGTCAGTGCCAACCCATGGAAAAGAGAGAGCAGATCTGGGTATATTAACCGGCCTACATGAAGAAAACGAGCCGCCCTAACCTACTGGTTCAGTGGTGCGACGATGTAGAAGAAAACACGGGACGTAGGGGAGGAAGAAAGACGGAAAAAGAATGAACAACTGGGATTTAGAGGGGAGTTGATAGTGTGGCTTAGAAGTGGTGCGGCTTAAAAAAAAAGGACGGTTGAGATCAAGGATCTGGACCGGACGGCTCTGGCTCGATGCGGTTTAAAAAAAGAAGAAACACACGGGTCTTCGGTTTAAAAAAACAAATTTGTTTTAATATTATTTTCTATTAACTTATTATAACATTGTTTTTTATTAATTAAATTCAATTATTAATCTAAATTTTATTATTTTAATAAGAATCATTGGTCAATGGTTTATTTAATACAAAAATACATTAATTTAATCAAAAACATTTATATTTTTAAATTCCTTTATTAACTAATTATCTTAATTTCCTTATTTGAAGATTAATATTATTAATATTATTAATGAAATTAAACATTAATCATAACTACATTTATAATTATTTTCAAAATCACACATAAGAGTGTGTTGATATAAATATTATCATCATGAAACACATAAGTAAGTGAAATCAAAATTTAACATAGTTTTCAAAACTATTAATTTAAATTATAAACATTTTCATTAATATTATTACTTATATTTAATTTAGAGATAAATATAATAGATTTAATTTAAGTTTTGATGCAACATATATATATAACTCAAGAGTTTGAGTTTATATTTTATTAGACAATGTAAGAACCCATCAGATTCATTATAATTACAAAATAGAAGTTTAATTGCTCAAGTTAAAACAATATGTATAGTGAATAGTGGATGAAAAATCATAATAATAATTTTCACCGTTTTGAAACCTAAAATATAATTCTCATTTGGGGAAAACATGAAATAATTTAATTATATTATCATTGATGTAATTATTTAAATATTAAGGAAAATTATATAATTAAATTTTTGAACCTTTCGGGGGTAAACCATTCTTATCTCCAACGGTCCAAAAATAAAACATAGTGGATATGGGAATCCAACGGTCATATTTATTGTCATTTGGGTTCAACGGTCGGATTAGTGTGCTTATAAAGGGTCTGGTCTTAGGGTGTCCCTCACTCTAGGTGACTGAAGGAGAATGTAAAATATGGTTCGTGTGATTCCCTTGGTGATCAGCACGGTTGCACTGGCTTCGGCCATCCTCATGTTCATTATGATGGATGCCAGAAACCCTTACCGCCTTCTGGGGTCCTAGTAGTTTTAAGCGGTCTCCCAATTATTTTAATTGGGTTTTTAATTGGGATTTTTGGTTATCTTATCTTCTTGTTCGGTCTGTGTGAGTTGTAGCTACCGTGATGTTACCCATTTGAATAAAGGGGATTTCATTCAATTGATGCTGTTTTATTATTGTCATCTTATAAAATGTTTGTTTGTTCACATAACGGGTGACATTGTAAATTTTTTTTCGAAACTCAAAACATGGTTTTCTTGGGTCGTTACATTACTTCCCACTTCAAATAATTGTGGCCTCGCAATTCTATTAGAAAAAGAAAAAACTGAAACCCCCACATGTACAGAATTACCGAAACAGTGGATCTGGCTCTGTTAACGGGATACCAAAGTTGGCACATAGCTCTTCCATTTCACAAGCCCAGATGCACTTCGAATAGTACGTCCTGACCTCCTGCTCGTGCGTACTGCACATGGGCTTCCAAATGGTGGGTCGTGCGGTGCAAAGCTCAGAAACGTCTGAGTAGATAAACTCCTTGATAACTCTTCGGGCGACATCACGCTCGAGGTAGTCCAGAGGAATGATGCAGTTGAGGAGACTGAAATTAAAGACTTGGAACATATAGGCTGCACTAAGCTGGCCAGCTTGGGTGGCTACGAGGAAGCACGCTCTGGAAGAGAATTTCTATGCCAGTGTAAAACACTAGAATAGGTCTTCGTAGTACATTCCCTTTCTCCTGTAGTTGGGGAGTTGAGTAGTGGCGATGATGTGAAAAACATGATCATCCTCTTGACATAACCGAAGAATCTCAGGACCGTTTTCTAGATCGAGAAAACACTGACAGGACCCTCGCAGGTGGAGAAAGGATGGATAATCCACCGTGCATTCCTTGATCAAGATAACTTCTACTAATTCATCGGGTGGTGATGAGTAGTTCGTTTGACCAGTAATCTGAAAAAAAACATTTGAAAGGAAACTCTTAAAAACATTGGTAAGGTAGAGGTAGGAAAGGAAACATGAAACTTCCATTTATTCAAAAGCTTACATGACAAAGCCTGAGATTACTAGACATACACCACAATGAGTGTCAAAACTTCCTAACTCTTCAAACCACACATAGGCTGAACAGACCGGACTAAACTCGTGGGAACTTTTATGACGCCTCCAGAGTTTAGCGTGAGGGGTATGGAGTTAGGAAACATCAGTATACACCTCTTTCCAAGGAGACAATCGGGTGGAATCATCTTCCAACACTCCAAAGTCCATTAACTGGCCCTAGAAGCTGTAGTGAAAAATCTGGCATAGGTAAGCCGCTCGGAGGTCTCCGGCAGCAGCAGCTTCTTGGAAGGGGTTATCAAGCATCATTACAAATTTCTCGCTAGTCGTGAACACTAGGAAGAGTCCTTTGTGATACATTCCCTGACGTGCATAAGAGGGAAATTGGGTCATCATCATTAGGAGATAATCCATCCCCAATCCCCGATGAAGACTAAGCACCCTTGGTGAGTTTGACACGTCATATAGGTGCTTACACGTCTTGCGAATTTGGGCATAATTCATAATGTTCTCATGGCTAGCAAGAGATAAAATGTTCTCTATAGCCTCAGTGGGAAGTGACAGTAGGTCGGTAGGTACATCAGCCATCTGAAAGTTATAACATTTTTACTTAGTCAATCATAGAAGTACATTCATACCACCTGGTTTTCCATAGTTTCCTGAACCTATCCTCTGATACCAACTGTAGCGACCCCCAAACCCAGGGTTCCTAATGAGACATGATATACTAACATTTCATTACATCATTTAAAGATTAGATATCATGTCTAATTATTACAGAAGATCGTGAGACTCAGGATTCTGGGAAACCAGCTACTTCTGATTAACTTCATTAGTACCAACCATGCCTGAAATTTTTTTAATAAAAAATGTAGGGAGAGGAAATATGACCAGTATGGGTTTTAAAAAAACGTTTTAAGAAAACTCTTTCTCAAAGAAGCCCGTTTGAAGAGAATAAAATACATTTATATCAAATAATTATCTTTTCTTAAAAACATGAAATCAACATTCTTGAAAACCACTTGCACGGAGAAGTATGTACTTGAAATAAGCTATAAAGTAAACATGATCAGAGAGCGCAACAGATGAAGAATAGACAATGCATAAAATTCAAACATGGTTACTTAAAATCTAAAAATAATTCTTGTGACTAAGAAGGGAAAACATTCATAACATGATTCATGAGCATATACAGTTCTTCTAACAGTTTACCACATGAAATTCTGTTCTTGACACATAATTTTCATAGTCATGGGAATTTTCAATTAGGGGATGTCCTGTTAGTTGAACTAACCCCTGGTTGACCAATTATCATCACATACATTGGGAATGTATAATGCCGGACTTTGTCAAGACCTTTTGTCAAGACCGTATAACGTACTTAACGGGTCAAGGCTAATCGACAATCCCATTTCCATGGTAGCACAAGCCAAGGATAACTACCAAGATCGTCGCACATAACGTCTCATGAGATTCATACTTTACCAAATGCATTAGAGCGCTGTATAATTCTAGGCGCACCCGTCACATCATTCATATTGCACTATATAATTACAGGTGCACCCGTCACATGTAAGTCCAATACATCCCTCACATATCTTGACATGGTCTTTCATTCATAGGGTTTTATTCATACAATCCTAATCAAACCCCCTTTTTCACAAACATATTCACAACTTGAATAAAATTCAATCATTGATAAAACTAAGAAATGGATGATTAAAAATCCGTACACATAAGAAACTATCATAACAATTGAAAACATGGGTGAACATAAACACTTTAACAATCCAAGGAATCATAATACCATGTTAAAAGAAGGTCGTTCATAACTAATACACATGATGATAAATGGGTATTGGGGGTTTTTAATTAAAATTGTGCAAATATACATGCAGTAAGGGATACAATGTGTGTACTTAGGTTTATCTTGGCGAAATCATGTACATAAGTAAGCAAACTGCATGAACATTGTGTAAAAACACATTTTTCACTTTGAATATCATGACCTTTCCTTTGATAAGTTTTCAAACACCATAACAAGAACATGTATTTGAAGACAACATGTTGATACATGGTTATATATATCTATAAGTATAAAAATTTTGTTGCGTATACACTTGTGTTTGGGTTTACCAATTTAAACCATACTCAATAATATATATCAGGTTATACATTAGACAATGTTTTGTAAAACCGAATGGGGTTCTTTTATAAAAAAAGTAAACATAATTTTCATAAAACCCTTATTGGAATAAAATCCTCCTTGCATACAACATGGTCGATCCATAAATATGACTACATATATATATGATTACATAAACTTGTAAACGTTTAAGGTATTCACACTACCCATCTTCACAAAACAAAATCATGTTTTATCAAGAATGGTGATAAATAAAATTTTGAAAGAAGTAATTTGATACCAACTAATCCATAATCCTCATCATACATATAATCATAGATGAAAGAATTGTTTTGGTACCTTTTTTTTGAAATAATAATCTTTTGGGTAAATAGAAATTTAATCATCATGCTATATTGTAATAAATTACAAAACAAGAGAACCATGTTCACCCCTTATGCACATTAATGTACATATACATCAATATAATCACATGTATATATATATATCAATATGCTCCATACACTTGCATGATTTTACATGTTTATACAATTACCCAAAATCACTATTTTTCAAAAGGCAGAGTGACGCAAAGGTTGTATACATATAAAAGGAATGCATGTACATGCATATAATGTATTATATATATATATATGTAAATATTTATACTTATATATATATACACAAAGTGTATTCATGTATACACAAACACCCAAAACCGAAGTAAAATTATGCCCAAGAGCTTCTTTTACCCTAGTTTGGTTCTCCATGCAGGATTTGGGAAGCTGATATGAATGGGTCGTAATTCTTTATATAAACTATATATAAACCATTCATGAAGTATAAATATATATATGTAACCGAGTTTTTTTCCTCAAACAAAAGAAATTTCACAAACAGGAAGGACTCCTTCACTTAGGTTTGGTTCTAGGAATGGGAAAATGGTATGAAACGATTCACATGGTCTCATATACATAACTATACAGATTTATATAAAAAGTTTTTACACATATACATAACCATCGAAACTGATGGGAAATGAAACAAAGTAGTTTCCTTTACAGAAGCTGAGAAGAATGGTTTTCGAAGCCTTGCACATGTGTATAAACAAGAAATATATACATATAGGTTTATATATGTATAAGCCTGTATATAAATATATATATCGAATCTTAAAAGGAAACAAGGTAAGATTTTTCCCCTTACCAGATCGGAGGGGAGGAGTAGACGAGGCAAATGAAACTGGTCCGGTGGTCGGAGATCCAAAAGCTTTAGGTGCACAACCTCTCCGGCCTTCGGTGCAACAAATGTTTTTTAAGGAAAAAGAAAATAGCGGACTCATCATGGAGACAAAGACCCGGGTATCCGAGGCGAAGTCGGTGCCAACCCATGGAAAAGACGTAGCAGAGCCGCGTCTACTAGCCAACCTACGTGAAGAAAACGAGCCGCCCTAACCTACTGGTTCAACGGCGCGACGATGAAGAAGAAAACGCAGGACGCGGGGGAGGAAGAAAGCCAGAAAAAGAAGGAATGACTGGGATTTAGAGGGGAGTTGATCGTGTGGATTAGAAGTGGTGTGGATTAAAATAAATGGACGGTTGAGATCAGGGCTCTATATTGGACGGATTCGACTCGATGCGGTGTAAAAAAAAGAATAAACACACGACTCTTCGGTTTAAAAAAACAAAGTTGTTTTAATATTATTTTCTATTAACACATTATAACATTGTTTTTTATTAATAAAATTCAATTATTAATATAACTTTTATTATTTTAAGAAGAATCATTGGTCAATGGTTTATTTAAAACAAAAATAAATTAATTTAATCAAAACATTTTATTATAAATATTTATGTTTTTAACTTCCTTTATTAACTAATTATCATAATTTCCTTATTTGAAGATTAATATTTTAATATTATTAATGCAATTAAACATTAATCCTAACTACATTTATAATTATTTTCAAAATCACACATAAGAGTGCATTGATATAAATATTATCATCAGGAAACACATAAGTAAGTGAAATTATAATTTAACATAGTTTTCAAAACTGTTAATTCAAATTATAAACATTCGCATTAATATTATTACTTATATTTAATTTAGAGATAAATATAATACATTTAATTTATGGTTTGATGAAACATATATATATAACTCAAGAGTTTGAGTTTATATTTTCTTAGACAATGTAAAAACCCATAAAATTCATTATAATTACAAAATAGAAGTTTAATTGCTCAAGTTAAAACAATATGTATAGTGAATAGTGGAAATAATAATAATAATAATTTTCACGGTTTTGAAACATAAAATATAATTCCCATTTTGGTAAAACAAGAAATAATTTAAATATATTATCATTGATGTCATTCTTTTAATATTAAGGAAAATTACATAATTAAATTTTTGAACCTTTTGGGGTTAAACCATTCTTATCTCCAATGGTCCAAAAATAAAACATAGTGGAAAGGGGAATCCAACGGTCATATTTATAGCTGTTTGGGTTCAACGGTCAGGTTAGTGTGATTATAAAGGGTCTGGTCTCGGGGTGTCCCTCACTCCAAGTGACTGAAGGAGAAAGGAAAAGATGGTTTGTGTGATTCCCATGGTGCTTAGCACGGTTGCACTGGCTTCGGCCCTCCTCATGTTCATTTTGATGGATACCAGAAACCCTTACCACCTTCTTGGGGTCCTGGTAGTTTTAATTGGTTTCCCAATTATTGTAATTGAGTTTCTAATTGGGATTTTTGGTTATCTTATCTTCTTGTTCGGTCAGTGGGAGTTGTAGCTACCGTGATGTTTCCCATTTAAATAAAGGATCTTTCATTCATTTGATTCTATTTTATTATTATAATCTTATAAGATGTTTTTTTGTTCACATAACGGGTGACATTGTAAAAAAACATGTCAAAACCCAAAACATGGTTTTCTCGGGTCGTTACACCATTAACTATTGGATATGTAATCAATGAACTATATAGAAATATTATCGAGATTATCATATGATATTCCACAATTATCTCTCCAAACATATTCGTTTAGGGAATCAAAATCTAGAAATTTCTTAGTCCCAAAAGATATCTGACAGTATACACAATCTCTTTGAAGTCACCCAACAGATTCATTATATGAAGGAGTAAGGGGGCTATAATTATAGGTTCCTCAATACAAAAGCAGAGGTGATCCATAAATTGAGGTCTTAACTAGAGGAGTCTTAAATCCAAATGAGTTAGGAAACTAATCAAATTTCTAATCTCAAGGTTGAGTGGGGCCCATAATAGACATGTGCTGAGGAGATTCATCCTATGGATAATGACAAGGAAATAGAGCTTCAGAGGAGACAAAAAATATTATTGACCACATGATAGAGGATCGAAAATTTAAAGTTCTCAATGACTAGAGAAGATCTATAGGGGATATTTTTTTTTTCAGGACTCGTGAGAGGCTCCACTATGTCGATGACACATATGATGCATCATATTTTTATTTGATTTTGAAACAATAATTTTCAGAGAATTATTTCTTCACTTTATTCATTTATCATTCATCAAACATATTTATGAGGTAGCTAATGACCTATACCTAAGCTCACATGGGTCATTCCCAATGTGATCAATAATGGAAGATCACATAATTGTTCACTTCTTATGAGTGTTTCTCATAATCATCAAACATTTATGGTTTTCTATTGTTCATTATCCATTGAGAAATCATGGCCAAAGAGAGGATGTGGCTGGAGAGAGATGTTCCTATAATAGATGAGTTTGTTCACCGATATGCGCTACTATATGAATTGGATGATTCTTGTGGTGTTGGATTATAGTCGAACATAGGGGAAGGAATGTTGTGAATCATAATTCAAAATATTTGGAACATGAGGGGATTGGAATGGAAATGTAGGATACATTTTTAAAGTGCTCGAAACATAGAATCCATACGATTATATTAAAATTAGTGAAAATAAATGAGTGTCAACTACTGCCCACGTTTGGAACATGATACATATCTTATAATGTAGCCTGAAGACTTATTGAATGTTGGACCAGAATGGTAGGTGGGTCAAAATTGAATGAGACCAAGCCATAAGGGGGTCCATTCAAATGTGGTATGGGATGAGGATACATATAATGAGCACGAGAATCATGGAAATAGAGTTATGGAATGTTCATGTGGATTCCAACACTCTTGGGATTCTTCCACTATGGATTAGATCACAATGGTGTGTGTGTGTTGGTATGAATAAAGGTCAAACCCGTCTTGCAAGGGAGTTTCATCTCAGATGTTGAGCAATAGATGAATATATAAACCATGTGGTAGCTGAACAGTGTTAGGAAATGACCTCTCACGGAAGGGCCTGCACTTTTTTGGTTTATGTCATGCAACTGAGGATGACATACATGATGTTTCACATTATATGGTAAGGAGGTTTCATGGTATAGTCTAATTCCATGTGATTAGGATGTGTCTCATAGTTTTTTCATAATCTGATCGAGATATTTCACATAGATTAATTTTTTATTTCAATGACAGTTGAATTAATTTTAATGTTCTGCTTCATCGACTATAGGATCTTAGTATAATGGTAAATAGGTTGGACCAAAGGAAAGGAGGCTTCCTAGAAAAGGAATATGTGGCATGGAGGAGTGACAAACCCAAAATGAATGAGGCCCTAGAATACCATGTACCAGAGCAGACTTTTCCAGTGAGGCTATTAGTATTTATTTATAGTGTTTGTACCATAAGGTTTAATGTGCGACATGACCACAACGATCAAAACCCAACAAGAACTCATAATCCCATGTGATCCATGCTTTGTGTGAGAAATAGGGATTGACACATGGGGTCTACCTAGCATGTGGAAGTGCACAGTAAGGGTGACACTAAGGGTAATATAATTCCACTAAGACACAAATATATGGAAGTAAGATAAGTTGAGAATTTCATGTTCATGATGGTGGGTGACCGATTAGTAGGGAAAAACTATTGACGATATTTTGAAAATAGGGAATACAATTGTGTCATAAAATAACGAGGAAATAAAATTAATTATCTATAGTTTACCATGTCTGAAAACATAGGATCTATAATTTTTTATACCAAGATTCCATTAAGTCATTTTCCTAGAATGGGAGGTAAGATAATAATGGCATGATACCAAGTTGTTTGGGGGATCATATATATTTTAAAGGTGATGGAAGCCCAAATCATGAAATAATCAATGTATGGATATAAGTGCATCATAAATTGGGATCCATCATAGATTGTGAAAATAGTTTAACATCATGTTTCTTATACTAAACAATTTAACATCATATTTCTTATAATATCATATAAAAGTTTCAGTCATAGGGTGTATATAGATCATGTGGGAGGTAAAACCCAATTTGAATGAGTTCCTAGAACTTATGGGATACATATACACTTTTTGAATAATTTTATATAGTGTATGGCTATAATGATTTGACCATGGATTAAAGGTGGATTCAATGATGTTGAGAAGATGTGGGAGTTGAATACCAATGAGGATTTTTTACCAGCTACACACCTAAAAATGGACTTTTTTTAAAAGTTTCTGGTAATGTTCCTAGACCATAATTAAGGCCAATGGGATGAATGTTGGAATTAATTTGTAGTTAGTCCCAAAGATAATATTTTTGGGTATCACTATATATACCATGAGGATGGGAATCAAGAGAAACATAGTTGATGAAAATAATGTCGTATAATACCAACACCAGTGGGGTTAGCCCTTTAAAAAAGGAAACTCAGGTATCCCATGATTATCCTGGGGAAGCTACTGATCTCCACCGTTGGACTTTGGTGGCACGATTTGGTGTGGATAAACCTTCCATTGGGTTCTTCTGATGTTTTGTTGACTCGTGGGGTCTCGTGTAAGCGGCTTGGGTTTCAGATATCTCCAGAAACGCGTTCTGTGTTGTGCTTGCCTTGGGGGATGATTTTGTGCAGGAGTGGTCAAGACAGGTTCGTTCAGTGGGGAGTTGGAGATTTCATCTGTTTAGATGGTCTATGGAGTTCCACCATGGTTTTGATTCCCCCCAAGAAGCTTCTTGGATCTCTATTCCTGGCCTCCCCCTTCCGTTCTTCAACTTGGGCTTCTTACATGAAATTGGCGACACCAACAGTTCCTTCTTGTGTGCAGATGCATCTACCTCCTTGCTTCAGGATTCTTCCTCAGCTAAGATCTGTGTTGAGATGGATCTGTCGTAGCCTCAGCCGGATCTGATTTTTCTTTAGGTGGGGGATTCATTATCATGGTGGAAGAAGATTATATATCATAGTCGTGGAAACTTCTGCACGACCTTCCGTCTTCAGGGTCACTCCCAATCTGTCTTCAGAAATCTATCTAGCCTCTAGGAACTCCTCGGTCGATTCCTTGCTTGTCTGCTGGTCCCTCCTCTAAGCCTGGGATCCCATCTAAGGTTCTCCCATCCCATGATTTCCTTTTTGCAGTTTCAACTGGTTCCACGCCTGATCCCCTCCCCTGTCCTCCTGTGCATACTCTGGCTATTTACACTAATTACTTGAACTTGGAGTCCAGTTTGGATACCTGCATGGCTCTGGTTCCTTATGCTCCTACTAGGATCGAGGTTGACGTTGAATGGATCCCTGATCCCAATCCTTCTACCCACTAGAATCCTATCTATTATGGGTCCTCCTAATGCTCTTCCCACTCTCGCCATCTCTCCAATATTCTTTTCAAACTCCTTCAGTTTGCTATCCCAGGAGTCGGGTGGGCCTTATCCCCTTCCATCTGTTGAATCACCGGGAACCACTGGGGTGATTAACCGATCAAAATCAAGGTTGTTGTCTCTTGGAACCTCTGCCAGCATAATTGGCTCAAGGAAGTATGGGGCCCAAGCCAGACTCCCCAGTGTTCAATGATCTTCTTCATAGTGTGGTTCGTGCATTGCCAGAGTGCATGTGTGAAAACAAATTTCATCTCGTCAGAATTCCTCATGTCCCATGATTCTGTCTTTACTGTCCTCGAATCTAAGTTTCCAGCATCCAAAATCATGGATTGAGAAGGTAGAATCAATGTGCGTGGTTATTTTCACAATGATCCGATTAATCAACACATATGGATCTTCTGGCAGCCTGTAGTTAGTTTAAAACTGGAACCATCATCGGATCATTACATTTATACAATGGTTACCTCCAT
Source organism: Viscum album (assembly GCA_963277665.1). Taxonomy (NCBI): domain Eukaryota; kingdom Viridiplantae; phylum Streptophyta; class Magnoliopsida; order Santalales; family Viscaceae; genus Viscum; species Viscum album. Next base: position 49,206,661 of record OY728162.1, read on the forward strand.
CCCTGTCTCTTTTTTTATCTCCTTTGTTTATGAAAAATGTGAAGTCCAAGATAGAAGAAGCATGTGTAATTATCTCTCCAATTATGATTCGAGTGACAATCCATGGCTTGTGAGTGGTGATTTCAATATTAATTTGGATCCATCAGAGAAGAAAGGCAGAGGCGACTTTCTGCGGAGAGCTAGCTTGTAGTTTCTGTCCTTTTTTTCTAATGCTGGTATCATGTACAATGGTTATTATGAAGATCAATATACTTGGTGCAACAATCATTAGGGGATTCAGAGTATGTGGTGCCGCCTTGATTGCTGCCTGGCTAATTGGAGTGCTCTTTCAGCCTTCCCGGCTACTAAGGTCACCCACCTGGCCCGAGCGATTTTAGACCATTATCTGTTATTGGATTCTCTGTCACCTGGTACAAGTCATGGGGGCAGTTTTCTTTATCATCACTCGTGGTCCGACTTCAACGGCTTCTGCCAGACTGTGAAATATTCTTGGACGAAGCCTATTCAGGGTAGGCACTGGACCAAACTGCACAACAAACATCAGCGCCGAAGAGAGGACCTTCATCAGTGGAGTACTGGTCATCCCTCTTGGCTGTGGGACCTACATTATATCAAAGAGGAGATCAACCAATTGGAAATTTCATTGGAAATTGTTTTGGTTGAGTCTATGTTTACTGTACTGGTTCACAAGAAAGAAATTCTAACTAAGTTGCTTCTCCTTCAGGAACGCCTCTCCCAGGAAAATTCAAGGGTCAAGAGGCTACGAGAGGGTGACTGAAATTCTTCTTATTTTAATTCTTGTATTAAGGAGAGAGGAAGGAAGAATTGTCCCAAATTTTTTAAGTAAGACAGATCATACTATGACGTCACTAAGGTGATTGGTCACATGATTATATCTGATTTATCTTCTATACTAGTTGGCCCCATCTCTACTAGACAAGATGGGTATCCCTTGGGGTAGGCATACCTGTTTGAATCTATTCCTTTCCAGGTCTCGGATCAAGACAATTCCATTCTCTCCTCTAGTACAGATGATGATGAGATTCTTGAGGCCGTCAAATATCAAAATCCAGAGAGTGCCCCGTGTCCAGATGGCCTCCCCGGATCATTCTATATCGCCCCTTGTGACCTGGTTAAATAAGACCTTACAAATGCCATCGGAGATTTCTTCCGAGGTGGTCATCTCCCTCGTGTGGCTAGTGTCACCAAGAAGGTATTTATTCCCATGGTCAAGAACCCATGTTATCTCAATCCATATAGACCTATCAGCTTGTGAAATTTCCTATACAAAGTTCTGGCTATGGTGCTCAATAGACAGATGGCTCGTTATCTTCCCCAATGGATTTCATTGGAGTGGCACATCTTTTTCAAATGGAGAGATATCCAGGGAGATATTGGGTTGGCTCAAGAGATGTCTCACGACATCGATGCTAAAGTAACTGGTTCAATTATGATTATCAAAATTGACATGGATAAAGCTTATGATACTTTTTAGTGGATCTTCATCATCAAGGTGTTGTGGTGTATGGGCTTCTCCCCTTGGTCAATTGACTTAATTTTATGATGTTTCATCTCACCATGGTTTTACATTTAATTTTTGGGGACCTGCTATGGTTTATTCAAGTCGGTGGATGGGTTAATGAAATGGGATCCTCTATCACCAAACCTCTATATCATTTCTCAAGATTCTCTCTCACGGTACCTCAAAAAGAGTATTTCTGCTGGCGTCGTCATTCCCTATCGTAGCAGGCCTATCTCTAATGAATTTTCTCACCTGATGTTTGACGATGAATCAATATTCTTTCTTAATGCCAGTAAAAAGTCCATTTGGGGCATTAACATTATCCTGGAGACATATGGGAAGTACAACAGACAGCGTGTTAACAAGGATAGGATCAATTTATTTCTTCCCAATAACTGTCCGGGAAGATGGGTGAGTAATGTGGAGAAATGCCTGAGTATTCTCAGAAAATACTTCCCCTTTGACTAATTGGTGCACCAATCTCTCCTTCCTGTCTCAAGGTGCATCATTTTGACACAATTGTGTCTAAAATCTCTGATCGGATTTCCAACTGGAAAAACAGATTTCTCTCACTCGGTGGCAGGATTACACTCGTTAATCGAGTTCTTTCTTCAATTCCCATTAATTTTATTTCTTGTCTCAAGGTCTCGAAGCACGTATTATATAATATTGAAAATATATTAAACTCTTTTATATGGGACACACACTTTGACGGGAGACTTCATTGGGTATCCTGGAGGAGACTGACAAGAAAGGCCCAAGGGGGAGAAATTAATGTGAATGTTTTGGCTAATACCATGGAATTCATGCTTGGGAAACTGGAATGGGAGGGAATTATGGGGGATACATTATGGGGACAATTCATTCAAAACAAGTATGCTAGGAATCTGGATTTGGTCAGAGTAACTGATTCTATTCTATGGCGTACTATCCAGACACATATTGCTACTTTTCAGGCACACCATAGATGGATTGTTGGGAGGGGAGACATCAGTTTATGGCATCAAAACTGGGCTGGAACCAAGCTGGCCTTCCACGGCTGCCCGGTCCCTTTAATCTCTTTCAAGAAGGCTATCATCTTCCCTCAGTTTATCAATGCCATACTGGATGACTCACAGTGAAAATTATTTGACTCCATTTTTCTGAAAGAAGACCTGGAATACTGTATTTTTGATGCTTCACCGCTGGGTGTTTTCCCTATCAAGGGTTACCGACCATTTCTGGGAAATGCCTCTGCAACTGATGAGTGGAGACATCTGCTATGGTGTAAGGAAGTCCCAGCCAAGTTGAACTTCCTCATGTGGCACATTCGGAACATATACCTTTCCATGGATGATAATGTGAGGTGACATGGATTTTCACTCATCTCTAGATGTGCTTGCTGTCTCGATAGCCAAGAAGAATCTTCTCCCCACCTATTCTTTGAAGGCTCATGGGCTCGGGCGATTTGGGAGGCCTACGGTGCTTCTAGCAGATGCTCGGTCTTCACCAGCACTGACTTACTACAAGCATGGTTCCAGGGGGATGATTATCTCATTGGGAAGAAGTAAAGGGTGGAAATCCTGCTGGGAGGGTGATGGAACATCTGACAGGCTCAGAATCATGTGAGGAATGAGGTTGTCATCACATCACGGGCATCGCTTCTCTTCAGAATGAAGACTATGATTATTGATGTCGCTCGTCTCTTCATGAGAGGAGAATGAGAAGCCTCATTTAGGAATCTTTGAACATCCTGAATTCCCATTCCCAGAACCCTGAATGGTTACTGGGTGCGTTGGATCCCACCCAACACTGACTTTAAGCTCAATTCAGATAGCGCCTACAGGATGGGGTTCATGAAATGGGGAGGTATTGTCAGGGACCATAATGGGTCTACAATCCTTGAATTTTCGGCATTCTAGGGGAGTGGAAATTCCCTTCAAGCCGAGGCGAGAGAATTGCTCACTGGACTCATTCTATGCGGTGAGAGGAATATCACCCTATCGTCCATTGAGATTGATTACACAACCCTTCACCATGCCCTTCATAAAAGTGGCATTACTCTATGGTGCATCGTATATACTATCCATAAGTTTTGTTGTCTCATTCCCCCCCAGTTGGAGATTCTTCACACATTGCGGGAGGGAAATAGAGTCGCTGATTGTCTAGCCTGTATAGCGGGTCCCAGTGAAGAGCTCACATGTTACTATAATTTTGAATCCCTTCTTCTCGGGAGCGTGGATCTTATCATTGGGGATGCTCTTGAACTCCATTACATTATAACCCCATGAATACCCTCTTGTGTTGTGCGTCCCACTCTTCATATATTTTTTTTTTCTATAATAAAAAAACATCTTTGGTTGTTGAAAAATTATATGGAGGATAACGTGACATAATTAGGTTATATGGGAGAAAAACTGATGAAGGGATGAATTTGAAGTCCGGAAAAAATACTATGTGAATGGTCATCATTACTTATCTCATAAGAATTGGAATTAGGCCACATATAGTTCTTGATGCAGATCTATCTATGTAGTTCTAGCTTGTATACATGGTTATGGTATTTGTTTTCTTCCTTTTTCATTTATTTTCTATTTTCATGAGTTGATGGACCCGGATGGAAATCCCACGAGTCATTATGTGTCATTTATATATATGAATCATTGCATACATAGTTCATGAATAATGTATGTTAGGTGATCATTGTCGAGGAATATTTCTTCTTGAATGATAATATCATGGGTTTATTCCACATTTTTTCATGTGAGAATGATTATAAATGTTACACAGTTTAATGTTGTGGGAATAGGATATTGGTTGCTATGTAGTTTAATGTCATGGAATTAAAACATGGAATCTATGAAGTTTCACATCACGCATCCTAGAAAATTATGTCATAATTTATGGTAATGTGATGCGGCGAGTCCCTTCAATTAAATGTATTGGGGTTAGGGTGCAGGTTACAATGCAGTTTATCATCATGAAACTAGAACATTTATAGAAAGGTGTTCCAGAAGCAATGTATATGGAATGGTAGCTACATCACAACCTGAATGGAGCCAGTAAACTCTATTTAGAAGCCACAGTTTCCAGGAAAACCATGTACACAATTTATAGTCAGTGGAACAAGAAATTAGATTATAGTTTATGGTTATAGAGATTAAAACAACATGCCTAGTTTAACATCTTCTGCATGGGACATTGAATTACTTATAAGAATTACATATTGAGTGAATTATCAACGGTTGGAGGAATAATGCACTTTTCACCCATGATGAACAAATAGTTTTCACCATTGTGATAAAATTTGAGAATTATGTTTGGTCCATCCCACATGGGCACTAGCATTGAAAGATTTCTACTCGGTAACATCAGCAATTGCAGAGCCAACACTATATCACCATGGAGGAAATAGTGGATGTGAATATTCTTGTTTAACCCTATGGGTATCTTATTCTGAATCATCTATACATTATACTAGGCATAGTGGTTGTTCTCTTCGTCAAAATCCATCTCATGTAGATAAAAAATTTTCATTCTATCTGGTATCTTCTGGAAATAGGTAGCTATTATAAGTGATGTAAAATAGATCTCACTGGGTAGGACAACCTCTATTTGATACATAAGGGAGTATGTAATCATCTGATTTGAATTTTAAGTCATCTTCTAATAATCCCATTGAGAGTTAGGGATCCTGTCGAGCCAACACTTCTTACTCTATCTCGCCATCTTATAGAAAATGACGGAGAGAGTTTTTCTGAATACCCTGATCTTCCCAATTTCATATTCTTGATAGAGAAATGTTTGGTAGGACCTGATGTTGTACATACAATAAAAAATCTTCATCTCACCTTCCCGAATGGTGGTTTGGTTTTTTGTGCGAATAAAGTGTGGGAATCTGAATCGATGTATGATATTGGGGCTCATGAATTCCAAAATGGATCACTCCTTAAATTTCATAAGAGGAACATATTTTCCCAGTTGGAGAATAAATACATCATTGTTATAATGAACTTGTATTTGTGTGCCATCGCAGGTGGATATGGTCCCATGACATTGAGCCCCCTTACTAAAAATGACCAAGAATACCTTGTAATAAGGAGGGGCTCTGATGGTCAATGCTCAAAGTTGGAAAAGATATCACCGGCTTGAAATGTCTTGGAGTACAAGATATATTCATGGACCACTGTAGGATAGAAGTATCCCAAGATTTGTATGTGATGGGAGAGTATCAAACCTACATGATGAGAACATCATGACCTGTCTTGAACTTCTTTCAAAAGATGGGGAATTTTTTCTCCCTATATGAAATAGAGGATAATTTCATCAAAACCACATCATTAGAGAGTATGATCAAGGTTGGGCCAATCATGAGGGTGTAACAAGATTCATGCCAATGGATTCTCCCATGACCAGCTCTATCTAGTGAGAGAGTTCAATACCGAAGGTACTCAATGAAATGAGTTTTCTAATCAAAGGTATCATCAAATGTAGGGGGATAAAAATGTCTCGATGTGGTTATACTGAATTGTAGGTGGATTATTTTTGGAAAGTTGTCATCTACATCTTAGATGCTAGATGCAATTACACATTGATGCGTCACATGAATGAATAGTTCGTCCTAACCAGGCACTGTAAGGGATGTGACTTAGCTAACTAGGGAATCGAATTGACCATTCTACGACTGGGGATCATGAATCACCTCTGGATGACAAGGGAGTTGGGCTGTTTGATATAATATATTCTCCAATAAGGGTACAAGAACATGATTCCTTACAATATAGTCACCATTTATTTACATGATGATCAATTAAAAGTACCACTTCACATAGAAGTGGGTGAAATATATCTCAAGAGCTAGTTAGAGATCATTTATGAGAGCTTGATAATCGGTGTCATTGTTTTTAAGCCATTCTATTTATAGGAATGAGTAAGGAATGACAACATGTGTAGGGGTGATGAAAAAAATTCACAGCCATACTCTTTTGTTTGTGGGGTCATTGATACTTCTCCCGGTTTGGATATCGGAGGAACCATCAAAATGAATTTTATAACACAACAAATACCTAATCCATTGAATGGACATATTTATCGTTGAAATTGACATATAGGGGGTGTTCCTCAGGAAAATGATGGGAAACTATATTTTCTACCATCACCTAACCCTCGACGGATATTTTTAGACAAGACCATATGCTGATCTATTGCTGAATCACCCACCAAATTTCCAAACAGCCTATCAATTGTGGGTGATTCAGGATATAGTTTATAATGTCGACATAGGATACCAAATATATCTCATTATGATTTAAATAATGTCGCAATTTTAGAAATTCAAAAACTAGTATGAGATATCTCTTCTTGATAGGATATTATGTAGATTTTGTGTTGATGAGAAAGCGAATAAGATAGTACAGACATCATTATATCCCTTCAGTGTTCTTATGTAAAAGTAGGGAACCAAGGGATTCCTCTAGGGTGGTCACATAAAGGTCCTATGGCTTTTATAAGATTTTTGGCATCTGAACTAGGGGACGCAAAAGGTAGTGATTTTTTCTGCAAATGCTTCTTGACAATATTCCACCCATTATTATACAAAACAATTCATCAATATGTTGGATACAGGATTAATATTTCCATAATGATTCACAATTAATTGATTAATTTTGAATAGGTGACTTTAATGGCGTCAAATTTCCTAGATATTTCTTGGAGAAGGCATCTGAAAGATGGACTTTATCTTCACTCTTTTGATCTCAATTCCTATTTACCTAATGAATAATCTATGTATCTTCTAGAGTTAACCATGATTGAAAATATCAAGGGGATAATCATCATATATTCAGTGAATATTTAGATTAAAACTTTATTGAGGTCTCTGAGATGGTTCAGATGTAGGCTGTAGAAGAACACAAAGTCAACAATATATAAATCTAATATTTTTTTGAGGATTGGATTGAAGATGTGGTGCATGGATCATTAATAAGTGGTCCTTCTATATTTTTCACCTAAAATAATTTCCTAATAGAAAAATGTCCATTACGAAATTCAAAATGAGTTAGAATATTAATGTTAATGGGCCATCCTGATCTGTTTGTATCATAAATACCCATCCATGAAGGAAAGAGTCTAAAACAGACACATGGCATCAATCAAAAATTCAGTTTCTGGAAAGGGAAAATCATATTTTGGGTAGTGGCCATTGAGATCCTATAATTCTATACAAACTCCAATTTAACCATTCTTCGTCCGGACGGGAATGATATTGGATATCCACTTGGGGTACTGGACTTCCAGGATGAAGCTTGCTTGGATAATCTTATCAACATCATCCTAAACCATGGAACCATGAGAAGGATTAATTTTTATTGTAGGAAACTAGAACCTATAATAATTCACTTGGAGACCAAATGGAGGATGATGACTTGATGATCTAGTCTTATAATGTCATCATAACACCATGAAAGTACATTGTGATACTACATTTGGAAATACACATATAGCTGCTATTCATCTAGAGGCATGGATTCACTAATTATTAATCTCCACAGAACTACCTCAGTGCCAAGGATCACCTAAAATAGCACATTGAATGTGGTGGAGACGCCCTCATCAAATACTGGGGGAGTAACTTCTAAATTCTCTTCATCATTAGAGGTATGATAACCATCTTAAAGATATGGTTAATCTAGGTCGAAGCCTTTATGGGGTGACTTTTTCTTGCCGAGGCAGTGGATATGAAATCCTCATTGAGGGACTCTGACCACACTAAAAAATTAGTAATAGAGGTAGTCAATCAAAATCCATCAGGACATTGACTGTAGTTCCCATTATTTTTGTCAAGGAAATGGTGGTGAGTCATCTTATGTCAATTAAACCCACCTCACCGAAACAAGAACATGTGACATAATTATGTAGCCATTTGGAGAAAATATCGATACCTTACAATGTAACAGCGTTCTAGTATCACTCATTCCTAGGTTGAGTAGAAATAGGAGGTAGTCTTCAAAGGTTCTTTATAATTTGGGATGCCACCCCATTTCTTCCCAAAAACAAAAATCAAAATTCCCAAGCTCGAAATCATTTCGTCCAACCAGTGATTTTGGAGGATAAAAAAATCATCCAAATCTATCCATGGGATAGTTTCAAGAGTGGTGTGATCATCCTCATTGGTCATAACTAGAATATCCAAGATTTTATAGAATATAGAATCCATGTAGTGATTTTTAGAAAATTCAATGTGAGTGAAATCGACATGTAATATTTTGACTTGCCCATTGAGGGAGAAGTTGAGCTATTAGTGACTAGAGGAAGGGACTACTCTGTGTATGTGGATCCAAGGTGCAAGGACATGATCGCAGTTTCCCAGAGCTGGTTCCTTTTTTAATATCATTAGTATATAAATAGGGAATCAAATCATTATGGACCGAGTATTTTAGTTGTTTTTATAAACAAATACATCCATAGGTTCAATGTTATAACATTAAAAAAATACAACATATATGTTTTATTGGGAATACCCAAAACTCTATTTTTAACCCTAGTAGATATTCATAATAAAATTCTCATGTCCTAAAAATTGAAACATTTGAAAGGGGTTATATAAAATGATTATTAAGGGTAAACAATATAAAAGAAGATATCATAAACAAAATCAATATTAATGGTGAATAAATAAAAACACATCCCATTAAAAATTAACATCAACACATTACGATTTAAATAACAGATGAATAATTAATTCCATAACAAAAAATATACATTTGTATTCTACTAGTGGAAAGTCAAAAAGAACTATCAATACTATGTTCATAATGAGGGAATGCATAATGCGGGATATCATTACAATACCTTCATCTCCTCGTTCCATGACAATAAATATCATTTTTTTCAAGGCCTTCTGGCAAGATCATAGTTTGTCTCATTAGACCTACCCATGCACCAAGGGGATATTGTAAGCCCAACATGACACAAACTTTTTCCAATGGATTCCTCATATGTGTGGTGATAAAAAAACAACATAAACAATCATATTGAAACTATCATATGAAATGAAAATAACATTCCCCAAATAATAGCCATAAACACTAACCATTTGGAGTAAATTGATTAATGGTTTTAAGATAGATCATCCACTGTCAAACTAATCATAAACCATTAAAATAAATATGGTAGATGATATCATAAGAGATAAAACTCAATGATTTAAATGATAAAAAAATTATGTAGGCATAGAAGAAAATACTTTTAAATGGGACCATTGAATCTCTCTAAGGGAAATAATCCTTAAACATTCCAATGTGTCCAACAACACCTTAAAACATTCAAATCATAATTAATTAAAATACATTCAGAATAAATATTTTCTTGTTATGATATTCTATGTTTAGTGCATACACCACAATAACGATATAAGTTGTGAACAAGTCATATATATCATAAAAGTTGTTTGAGATGAGAAAAATGCTTTTTTACTTTTAAAAGAAGAGTTCTTTTAGAAAATCATTTATATTTGACATGAAATATGATTGAAAACAATAATAACCCAAAAAATAAAACACTATTACTTTTAAATTATATTTTAGTCATAAATTATGTCCCCCAAAGGTCAAATCATATAAAAATAGTTCTTAATAATATTTAGAAATAAATAATTTTAATGCATTTTTAAAAAATATTAAAAATAATTTTAAATTGGAAAGTGTTGTTTGTAATATTTAATCAAAAAATGATTCATTTTTATTTTTCATGATAAAATTTCTGTTTTTTTAAAAGATTTTTGTCTTCAAAAATAATCCATTGTACACTTGAAAAAGGAAAGAAATCGAAAAAAAATCCCTTGAATCGGGTTTCAATTTTATAAATAAATTTTAATGTTCCTTTTAAAACACAGAATCCCTATAAAATAAAGAATTATTATGGTTGGGAATAATTTATAGAATAGTCACACAGAATTTATGATGATTAAATAAAAATACATAAGTACTTCATTGAGGTTATTAGACAATAAAAGTAACCTAAATGAAAATGGAGGTTCGAGTGGAAAACCTTTATCACTTTGTAATCAATCGAATCGTATGGACAAAAATAAATAATATTCAAATGATACATTTAACACCATGAAAATTATTATATTCATAATGTGTTACATCAATGGTAATTATTCATACAATAAATACAAGTATTAGTGGTGAATACAAAAAATATCAAAAAAATGGATGTGAGGTGATGAACCACTTACCTTAAGTTTGATGGTGTTCTTTAATAGATATTCGTGTCATGGGTAGAAAAATAAAATTAATTAATTAATATTTAAATAACCACTTAATAATTAAATTTATTTATTATGGACATATTAATTTCTTTCATGGCCTTCTTGATGGGTCTAATAGGTTCAATTTGTTTGATTGAGAGCATTTTCTTCATGGTCAGTATACTTATATACATGAACAGGAACTCATGTAAAATGAGGATGGTTATCCAAAAGTAAAGTTAAATGTTATTAGAGATAATAAATAAGGTTACAGGGTTGTAAATTTTATTAGTTTACTTTGATTGGAGATGAATTATTATATATATTATTTAATGAAAACCGTTAGGGTTAATTTGCAGATTTTGAACACAACAAACTCATTTTTCGTTATAAATCAAAACCTTGTGTAAACAAAGATTCAAGAACCATAGATGAGATATAATACATATATTATAATCTATCTCAACCTTAATAACTATTTAATGACATGACTTGAAATCGGTAATAGAAATTAAAAACCCATTCTCCTTGAATGTGGTAAATTAGCATATCGAGGATGGTTTATTAATTTTTAATATAAAAGAATTGCAAAGGAGAGATGATAAAGAATCATTAAATTATAATGAAAAAATTACATAAAATTTAATATACTATAGTAATAACATCATTTAGATGATATTAGGAGAGGAAAGAAATAAAAATAATGGAACATGAAAAGAAAAGAAAAGATGAGAGATCCCATACGGGAATCCAGCAGTGTAACAATGTTGCTTAAAATTTCATAAAATATATTTTCATGTAAAAATATTATCTAATAATTCATAAATAATATGTATAATATGGGATATATGGAATGGGTTATCCCAACATAATAAAATTTAAATTAAAATGTTATAACATAATAAAAGTTCTTGAAAAAGATAGATATTTGGAGATGAAAATTATAATGAATAATGACTATGCATCATGATTTTAAAAAAAAATTATAAAGATAGGGGACATCGGTCACCAATTTGTAAAATAATCATAAAATAGTATAGGGATAGAATCATATGAATATTATAACATGATATAAAAAATTGAAATAAGTACCGCATAAAATAGAACTTGAATAGAAAAAAAGAAGTTGAGATTTCTCTTTCTTTATAGAGTAACTCTTAACAATTGAAGGTTGGGATATTAGAGGATTTAAGACACCCTGGGATGACTAATAGGGAGGTAAATATACTAGATATTAGAGGTTGATGTGTTTGGAATGAATGAAAACGATAAAATGAGTGGGTGTTTATAGTAAATGAGAGGGAGTTTTTTTATTAATTTAAAAGGACACCCCATTTGTGGTTTTTGTAAAACCATGGGCTTGTACATGGTATTTCAGAAGGTATTAGACACATATGACACCTCATAATATATTTTATCATACACAAGCCTACCATAATTTTATGTTAGTTAATACATAATTATGATGTCATTAAGCATACCAAAAACTGAAAACTGTATTTTTACTATTCACGAAAAAATCAGGTATTTTAGAAAAATCCAAAAAATTCACCGTAATCATATATTGAAGATTGGAATTCAAAAATGTACTCCACTATTCAAAAAAAAATTCAAAAAAATTTTAATTTAAATTTTAAATAAAATTCCTAACTTATTCCATTAAAACAACTTAATAAGTATTAATCATTTTATAACACCTTCAGAAATTAAAAATGCTTCCATAAAATTATCCTATAACTATAAGAAAATAATGTAACAATTTATAATTAAATTTTATGAAAATAAATTTCCTTTATAAATTATCTAATAAATTATTAAATTGTAATTAAAATATTTACGAAAAAAATACCAATACTAATACTATGATTTTTTTCACTTATAAGATATCTAAATTTTATTTATACACTCATGGGTGAAGTTTCTTTATTTTTACCAAAATAATATTATATAATATTCATTACTATTCATAAGGGTATATTTCTATTTATAAGGGTATGTTAATATTCATCAAAAATTAATTTTGTCTTATACGTCTGTAAATATCTTTCTGAACGCAACATTGTATGTCAGTTTTTCAAAATTAAAATTTAATAAGTTGAATTTTTTTGTTCAATTGGCTAGGTTTTAAAAAAATATTTTTTTAAAGACTTAGTGATTCATAAAATCTTTATTAAATCTATTTATAAATTCATGGGTTGTTACCTAAACCAATCCATATAAAAATTTCATCCTCAAAATTTGAATTTGAAATTTAAAAATTAATTGTTGATTCATGAAAATTCCCTTCTCGGAAAACCACATCATGAATATGGTTAAAACATATTAATAACCAGAAAGTTAAATACATCAGTTACTCCAAAAAATGCATTCCAATTGAAAAATATGTAAATTGAAGAATAATAAAACCATCAAGTAGTGACACTAAACTCTAAAACCCCATACAATGATAAAATTAAACCATTTTATAATTATTCAACACTTTAGAATGAAGGTATTTGAATTTCAAAGATGAACATATAATTAACCTTTTATTAACAAGATGAATCTCTATAATTCACATTCTAATCTTGTGAAAAACTTCATCATGTATTGGGTTATAACACAGATTACAATAAAAACCACATTAGAAACATGCAATCTTCTGTATTCTTTAAGTAAGAAACATGTTATTGAATATATTCATTAAATCCAAATGTTTTGTAAAATCCATCAATGATAACATATACCACTTATAAAAAATTCATTAACAGTTCCATGGTAGTTAGTACTCATCCTAAATAATAATTTTCCAACATTTTCTCGACATCAGATATATATTACGACTTGTATTTCCCTTAATAATGTGTTTTTTTGAAATGTTTAACTTTCTAATAAGTCATATTTCTATTATACCATTCCTCATAAGACATAAAATACTAAATGAAACAATATTTCATTACAAGGCATATATATCACTCAATTCTTATAACTAGTACATTACTGACAAAATATTCAAATGAAATGATTCTTGAATAGGAATATTATTCATTCTACTTCATCGATGAGAGCATCATAACATGATCATTATTTAGAATCATTGGTTGGGGTATATTTATATGATTCCTGGGACATTTATTTTCATAATGACTCATCAGCTTGTAGTTGAAGCATTGAATATTAAATAATTCTTTCCTTATTATTCAATTATGAGCATGGTATGAAAACTCTTTTTCCTCTAAAGATTATACTAATGTGTTTACTTCCACAATTATCACATGTGGGAAAATAAATCATTCCCTTATTCCCTTTATCCATGTTTTTCCTTTCCATCATCTTCTCCATTTTCTTCCCTTCAAATACATAGGATTCCGATAAGTCTTTACATACATTGTCAACACATGATATTATTTCCTCACATGATTAGGATATTTGGGAGATCGTTTTCCTTTGAAATGATGGCTTAAGACCATTAGAGATATTATCATTCTTACTCTACACATCATGTGAATTGGTGATGTTCTAATTCCTTCTTCTAGGCATGATTTCTAACCAATCCCATATTATATATTATATCATAAATTTATGAACTCTCTATATCTCTAGACAAGGTATAAAACATAATATAAATTTATGCATCGTGAATCCTAGGACTATAAAAATTAGTTATGTTGGGAGAATAAACCCATCAATTTTTTAAGTAAGCTTATTAATTTGCCAAATCATATCCACTGAGAGTTTCAAACCAACATCCAGAAAGGACCATTATTGTGAAACAGTTCCCATCCGAGTCTATATAAAGGGTTGTTTTCTATTTTTACCCAAAGATACATCAGTTCTAGAGCCACCTATACATGTTTTATCCAATAAGAGATATATATTTTTTATAAAACACATAATATATTCCTTCAAAAAATTATAGGATGTCAATGTATTCTTATCACGATGGCCTGTATTAGGGGGGTTTTCACAAATATACTTTTTCAATATCTAGTTTCCTTGTTTTCTACTAAACTTCCTTTGATACCAAATGTAAGGATATGAACCCAGTTGCCAAATCCAATGAATTATTTAATAACATTTTCATATAAACAAGGAATCAAATCCTAAAGGACATAGTAGTTTAGTAGCTTTGGAAAACCAGATATAGACACAGGTTCAACATTACAACATGAAAATAAATACAACATATACGTTTTATTTGGAAAAACAAAAACTCTTTGTTTATCCCGAATGGTAATTCATAATAAAATTCTTCATGTCCTGAGAAAATAAAAAATAAGTAATGGGTGAGCTAAAATTCTCAGTAATGGTAAAAAATTTAACGGAAGATATCATAAATATAAATATTACGCATAGTGAATAACTAAAAACACATGCCTTTATAAATCAACATGAACACATTATGGAAGGAATAATAGAAGAATATAAAATTCCATAATAAAACATAATCATTGGTATTCTACTAGTGAATAAACACAATAACTATCAATAATATTTTCATAATTAGGGAATTCATAAAGTGAGACATCATAACCATGCCATCAAGGCCTCGTGCCATAACCATAAATGTAAAAATTTTCAAGGCCTCATTCCATGACCATAGTTTGTTTAATAAGACCTACTGATTCCCTCTGGGGGATATTGATGGCCCCACCTAACACATAATAAGGTTTATGAATTCTTCATATGAACTGGGATAAAAAACATACACATTCATATTGAAACTATCATATGAAATGTAAATAACATTCCCCAAACCTTAAGGATTAACACTAACCATTTAGAGTAAATTGGTAAATTTGTTTTAAGATATGACATTCATAGTAAAAATATTTATAATCCATTCAAATAACTATGGTGATCAAATCGAAAGATATAAACCACAATCAAGTACAATATTCAATAAAGGAAGTTGACATAGATGAAAATTCTATTAAATGAGACCATTGAAAAATCCTTGAGGCAAATAATCCTTATACATTCCAAAGTGTCACATACACTTTTAAACATTAATATAATAATCCCTTAAAATACAATGAGAATTAGAAGACACTTTATATGATATAACAAGAAAAATACCTACACCACAAGAAAGAAATTACTGACGAACATGACATATATCACATAAAAGTGAATGCGATGTGAGAAAAATAATTTTTTCTTTTGAAAGAAGAGTTATTTTGTAAAAAATTTATCTTTTCTGTGATATCAGATTGAAATCAATAATCACCCATAAAAAATACTAGGACATTTAAATTATATTTTATTCTTAAATGATGTCCCACTAACTTGAAATCATGTAAAAAGAGTTATTAAGATTCATTAGAAACAAATCATTTTAGATCCTTCTAAGGAAAGTATGAAAGATAATATTAATGTAAAAATGAATGTTTGTTATATTAAAAATATAAATTATACAATATTATTTTTCGTTATAAAATGACTTTTTGTCAAAAATACAAGTTCCTTAAAACAGATTCTTGTGTTCACTTGAAAACATTTAATAATTACAAAAGATCCCTTGAATCAAGTTTGTATTTTAGAAATAATTATGAAAGTTCCCCATAAAACACATAACTAATCATAAAATAAGGAAGGATTCTGGTTGTTAATAATATATAGAAAACTCACAAATAATTTATGAAGAGTACATTTTAATAAATAATTATTTCATTGATATAATTACATAATAAAAGTAACTCAAATGAAAATGGATTTTCAGGTGTAAAACCCTTATCACATTGTAATCAATTGCTTCATATTCCCATAAAATAGTAATATTCAAATGATATGTTAAATTCCATGAAAATAAATATATTCATTATATTTTAGATCAATTTTCAATATACATACACTATACACAAGTATTATTAATGAATACATACAATCTCACAAAAATGTAAGTGAGGTGAAAAACCCTTACCTTAAGTTCAATGGTGTTCTTCACTTTATATTAGTGTCTTGGATAACAAATAAAATTAATTAATTAATATTTATATAACCTATTAATAATGTAATTTTTTTACTATAGACTTATTAAGTGCATTAATGGCCTTCTTGATGGGTATAAGAGGGTCAATTTTATTGTTTGGGACTGTTTTCTTCATGATCGGTATATTTATATACATGAATAAAAAATCATGTAATATGAGGGTGAATATCAAAAATTGAAGTAATATTTATTATTGAACATACAGAATGTTACATGGTTTTAAATTACATTTGGTTACATTTATTGAAGATGAATCATTAAATAAATTATCAAAGGAAAATAGTTTGGGTTAATTGGCGGTTTTTGAACTTAATGAACTCATTTTTCATTATAAATCAATACCATGTGTAAAAAAAGATTCATGAATCATAGATGACACATAATACATAAATTATAGTCTAGTGAAACCTTAATAATTTATTCATTTCCATAATTGAATTTTTAATAGAAATTTAAAACCCATCTTCCTGAAATGTGGTAAATTAGCACATCTTCGATGGTGTTTTCATTTTTAGTAAAAAAGAATGGGAAAGGATAGACATTGAAGAATTATTCCTTTATCATGAAAAAATTCCCATATATGTAAGATAATATAGTAATCACATAATTTTTTTAATTATGGAGAGAAATGAAAAATTAAATTAAGGGACATTAAAATAAAATAAAAGTTGAGAGATCTCTTACGAAAATTAACCAGCCTAAGGACGTCGCTTAAAATTTTATAAAATATTTTTATGGGAGAAAAGGAGAATCTCATAATTAATAAATAATACGTATTTTAAGGGGGATATATAATGATATATACTAATGTAATTCTATTTAAATTAAAAAATAAAAATATAATAAGAGTTCTTGAAAAAGAGGGCGATTTTGAGATGAAAATTCTGCAGCATAACGATTGTGCAACATGGATTTGGAGCACATTTAAAAGGCAAGGGAAATGGGTAACCAATTCATAAAAGACTCATAAAATAGTATTGGGAAAAAATAATATAAAAATATGAATATTGTATGAAAACATGAAATACGTACCACATAGAAGTGAACTTGAATGGAAAGAGAAATTGAGAATTCTATTACCTTGTAGAGTAACTCCTAAGACTTGACAGTTGGGATGTCAGGGGCTTGAAGACACATTGGGAGGTATGCTAGGAAGGTAAAAATAAAAGAGATTATAGCATTAGAAGTTTTTAATTAATGAAAAATAATTAATTAGTGGGTATTTATAGTAAATGGGGGGGGGGGTTATTAATTTAAAAGGATACTTCATTAGTGGTTTTTATATAACCATGGGATTTCCCATGGTATTTTCCAATGATATTAGCCCCATGGGACAACACATTCCATATTTTACAGTGAAAAAGTCTAGCAGAATTTTATTTTGTTGATTACATCCTTATGTTGTCATTAAGCATATCGAAAACTCAAACCTTTATTTGTATTATTCATGAAAGATTCATGTATTTTAGAAAAATACAAAATATTCACCATTACCATTTTTCGACATATATAATTAAAAATTGAACACAATTTTTTGAAATTAATTTATCAAATATTTTTACAACAGTTATTAATTTAAAAAATTACTTATTCTAAAAAACAACTTTAAAACTATAACTCATTCTATAACACCTTGATAAATTAATCTAGCTCTAATAAATTTATCCTATAATGATATGATAATAATGTAACTATTTATAATTAAATTTTATGAAAATAAATTTCCATTATATATTTTTAAATTATTCATAAAATTGTAATTAAAATATTTATAACATAGAAAATATCAATTCTTATACTATGATCGTTTTTTTACTTAGATGATGTATAAGTTGTATTTATAAACTCATGGGTGGAGTTTCTTTTTTTCAATTTAAAATTCATTAAAATTCAATAATATTCATAAGGGTATGTTGATATTCATAAGTGTATGTTACTATTCAACAATAATAAATTTTTTCTTATCAAACTCTAAATATCATACTAAGAACAGCTGTGTTTGTAAGTTTTTTGAAATTCAAATTATAGAAGTGGAAAAATTATTTTTACTTTGATAGGTTATAACAGAGTGGTGTTTTGTAATGATTTATTGTTTTATGAATTCTATATTAAATATTTCTATAAATTCATGGGGTGTTACTTTATCCCATCCTTTCAAAAATCGTGTCCTCAAAATTTGAAGTTGAACATCAACAGTTAATAGTTGATATATGAGAATTACCTTATGGGAAACCCACATCAAGAATTTGGAAAAACTATCCTATTAATAATAGAAAAGTGAATTTCACTGGTAGCAACAATACAAAATATTATAATTGGACAACATTGTCATGGAAGAATAATTAAACCTTCACGTAGTGACATTAAACAGTAAAACCCCATATAATGATCAACAAAAAAATTCATAATGGTTGAACACTTTAGAATGATGATCACGAAATTTACTCGATGATCTTAGAATTAAACCTTAATCAACAAGAAACCGCTATAACATTCACATTCCAAACATGTGAATAATGTCATCACGTATTTGGTAATAACACGAATTACTATAAAAACCATATTGGAAACTTGAGTTCTTCTGTATTCCTAATGAAAGATACATATTATTAAATTTATTAATTAAATCCAAATGTTTTGTAAACTCCATCGATGATATCATATACAAATTCTTGAAAAGTCAATAATCAGTTCCAAGGTAGTCGGTACGTATCCGAATTAATCATATCATCATCATTATCTCAACATAAAATATATATATTAAGGGTTTCCATTCCATTAATCATGTGTTTTTTATAATGTTTAACTTTATACTATATCACATTTCTTTTGTATAATTCATTATACAACCACAAATCCTCAATGAAATCTTACTATAGTACAATCCATATATATATAAATATATCATTATTCTTATAACTAGTAAATTGCTGACAAAATATTCAAATGACACAATTCATTACTTGGGTGATTAATCATTCTACTACATCCTCGACAACATCATAACTTGACCATTATCATGAATCGTTATTTAGGGTATATTCCTTTGACTCTTTGGACATTGATTCTTATAGTGTCTCATCTCCTTGTATCTAAAGCATTGAATATTAGAAATTTTTTTCTTTATATTTCAATTAAGAGAATTGTTGAATTTTCCCCCACACATGAAGAAAACATCTTTTCCTGTCAGGAATATACAAATGTGTTTACATCAACATTTTTCACATTTGGGAAAATACATTTTTCCCATCTTCCCTTAATCACTGTTTTTCCCTGCCATCTTCTTCTTATTTTTCTTCCCTTAAAAGCCAATGGATTCGGAGAGGTCATTATACACCATTTCAACAAATGATACTATTTACTCACATTATGAGGATTCATAGAAGTTAATCATCATTTTAAATTATGGATTAAGAACATTACATATATGATCCTTATTACACTTCACATCACGTGAATTAATCTAGTTCACATTCCTTCTGATAGGTGATATTTTAAATCAATTCCATATTATATATTAGCTTAAAAAATTATGAACTATCTATATATCTAGACCTGGTATAACACATAATGAATATTTATGCATCATGAATACTAGAACAATAATCATTGGTTATAGTGGGGGAATAAATCCTTCTTATTTTTTTGTAAAAATATTATTAACTTAACTATGGATGTCCCCTGGGATTATCAAACCAAGAGTGCAACAAGGCCGGTTTTCGTGCACCAGTTCCCATTCTATTATAGATCATAGTGGGGGTTTTTAGGATTTCCCCTAGATACATCTGTCCCAGAGACACATCTACTTGTTCGTATCCAGGAATGGTAAGTAGTTTCATGATAATCAACATACTCTATTCCTTACCGAAATTATAGGATGTCATTTTATTCATATCCCCAAAGTCTATATGTAACACCCTGAGATTTTATGAAAAATATTCTTTTTAATTTCATTAATGTATTGTGTTGTGCGCTACATCAAATGGAGCGTGCACAACACGCATCCTTGACTTGCCTTACATTACACGCAATCACGACCTTCCTCGATAGCGTGTGTAGTATGCAATACCGAGTTTCACTAAATAACGATATGTTATTGAAATATTATTAAAACTAGCCGTTATGAATATTAATAACCACCTTTTAAAATTTTAGAAATTTTATCTCTCAAAATGGACTTCATTTTTGGATTCGGAATATCGAAATTAGCTTAGGGTGAAATTTTGGTACTTTTCGGATAACTTTCATATTCTGATGAATAGTGAAAAATTCTAAATTTTAATTAAAAACAACTTTTTTAATCGAAATAATTAATAGTGATAAATTATTAATGTTAGTGGTATTAAAGTATATTTAGAATATATTTTTACAATTTAATACAATGTTGTTCATTGGATGTAATTTCACATTTAAACCAGACATAAACAAGTGTCAATCTTTTGATAGTTATTATCTTTTAAAAACACGCTATTTGTTTTGACGATGAGAATTAATTTTTAAATTAATTAATGCAACTGATATGTTTTGAATTTTCTAAAATAGAAATCATTTTTGAGTTCATAATATCAAATATAGCTTAGGCCTATTTTTTGGTATTTTTTTGGAAACTTTCATTTTTTGATGAATAGTGAAACCACTAAGTGGTAGTTAAGAAAAATGAATTTTTCATAAAACATAATTTTACCGCTTCTGTGAGTGGAATTTCAATAATCCGAGAGACACGGTTGATGTCATTAGGTATAATGTGGTTCAATGAGATGAAAATAATTTTTGGTGAATAGTAACTTTTTACTTTTTTTACCACGGTTAAAAGTAAATTGAGTAATTAAGGGTAAATATTATATTATTATTACCCTAAAACATGTCTTAATTCTATTGGATAAGTGTAATTAGATCAAAAACCACCTTAGGAATAAAATATGACCATTTAGGCCCACTTGGATTAGATTAGGACATTTATTATTAATTTATTTAAAGAAGGGTTAAAATAGTTAAAATCAATGTTTAATAAGTAAATCATTTTTAATATAGGGTTATACATAATATAAATTCGACTATAAATATTCATTATAAAGATAAAGATATTTCCTACATAATAGTATTTTATTTGTAATTTTTATACATTAAATAATTTAATTTATTTATGACACAACGATGATGCAGTAATTATCTTATTAATGAAATATTGACATAATTGATGTTATAAATATCCAAATAAATGTAATTTGAAACTTTTTATGAGTTAAACTAACTTTCTAGGTTAATATGATATGTTATTATTGATTTATTTAACTTTTTTCGAACTAATCATTCTGTTATGATTTTCAAAAAAATCAATTACTAAATAGTGTCAAAATTGACATAAAATAGTTTTTAAAACAATTATTATATTAGTAATTGTAAATTTATTCCTAAAAATCTAAGGTTCTTCCAAATGACTTAGATAAGGTTATATATATTAATATTAAACAACTTGGGGTTCTTTTGGAACCTTATTGTATGTTTATTAACCTTATAGTATAAGAACACAAGAAGACACGGTAAAATTAAAATTTTTTAATTTAATGTTAAATCTAAATGATAAGGTTAAAATAGGAACCTAAACATGTATAAATTATATTAGATGAGTGGATTTCGACCCATCCCCATCTTAGATTCAAAATAAATTAATTTGGAGCTATTTAAAACCGAACATGACTTTATAATAAAATAATATTTTTCGTTATTCCAAAGGTGCCCCACTCCTCCCTTATAAAAGGGCTCCTCCTCCCCCTCTTCCTCACACCACATTGAGCCTTCATGCTCGAAAAAACCCTGCAAATATATCCTCTCCACTTCCCTAGAGACATCCTAGAGGTCCTGGTCTTCTTCAAAGACCAATTTTAGTGCCCTAAAAGGATGACTCAAAGAAGCACTTCAAAGAAGAGGTAATGTCTATTACAGATTCTTTAATCTTTATTTCATCTTCCACTTCTTTTTCTTTAGTTGTTTCATTATGAAGTAATAACATCAGTATCACTCATATACGGATATGTTATTATAAGTATAAAACAACCCTATTTCACAATCTATCCATCCTACAGAAAAAGAAATCACCGCGCGTGCGTACGTACGGAATACCGTCTCCATGCCGTGGTGTAATCTATTTTCCACCACCACCTTACTTGGATGGGTATAATGGTGTAAATAATGACTATATATGATTATTGTAAAGTGATATTGATTCTAAAATAGTATACATACACTCCAATACAATTCCACGATCATGAGAACGATATCATCGCTTGTGCGTACGTACGGACTACCGTCTCCACGACGCGATTAGATTCATTCTCCACGTTAACCATTCATGAATGATTATAAAGTATATATAATAATTAATCATGAAATATATGACATAATAATGATTTTATATTTATGTGTATATATGTGTATGTCATCTACTTAATTTCATTCAACTCAATAAGGAAAAGAAAACAGCGTTCATGCGTACGTACGGTCTACCGTCTCCATGGACGGTGTATTTATTTCCATTTACTGTTCTATTATATATATATATATTCTAAATATATATTATATATAAATAATGTTTTATATTCTGGAATTAAGTAATCATGATATAAGTAATCATATGAATAATTACAAGTCAAAACACGGACGACAAATGAAACCATTTTACCCAAAACGCTCTTTTACATGGAATTTTCAAAAGAACGGGTAATATAAAGCCATAAGTGAACCATATATGATATCATAACAATGAGTATGATTCTGGAATAAGTCAATGACATTATTTAAATCATTATACATGAGGTTTGGACACATACGAAGTAAATCGGACCTAAGGTAAGGGAAATAACACAATCTCATTTTTATCCGAGATTGTTTATACTTTGGTATTTACTGGGGTGTATTTTATCATCCACATCCATGTTTCCTCAATATGTAATATTATTTCCATCCGCCTACAATTGTTTAAATCCAATTTTACCCTTCATGGAGATTTTAGTAAAGGATATGAAAGTAATCTTTTGTCGTTTTTTGTACGAGGCACTTTTTGTCTTTTCCGACAAAAGTAGAAAGAATGTTTTTTTAACTTATACGACATGAATGGATTTTTAAAACATTAATTCCAAGAAGCTTCCTTTAAAAGTTTTCAAGTTTAGTTTTAATCAACTTCTTTAGTTTAAAATTGTATGACATGTTAAAAAAAGGAAAATGTTTTTTGAATTTGAAAGGATATTTTCCTCAAGAATGGAGTTCAAGTGTTTTATCAAAATTATTTCCCATCTAAGATAATATAGAGTTATGTTTATATCCCTATTATTACATTGATTTGATTATGTTGTGATGGAATTATTTTTATGAATTCCTTTATCTTATATGAATTGTTTGATGGGGTCACGATTTTTAAGATTCCCATTTTTATTACATGGGTTATGCAATGATGTATGACTTATGATTTTGTGGCACACATAAGAATGGTATCATTATGAGATAGGTGGGACCTATATCTACCTCCAATGCATTGGGTAAAGATTTTATATCTCATGAGATAGACATGGCTGGAACGGTAGGTTATTCCAGTTCAGTGAAACAGGACTGAAACGAGGAGTGAACTCAGTTCAGAAAGGGACTTTGTCCACTAAGATAGTCTTGGAAATGAGTCTTGACTAATAATAAATGATTCTATATGATTATGTGTGTATGCCACAAAGTTTCATGTTTTATTTTATGATCATTGGGATTACATTTCACTACTATGATTTATCCCATGTTATGAAATTATGATCTCTTTTGCAGGTTAAGATTTCAAAAAGATATGTTCTTATGAATATGACGTGATTGATATTTCTTTTGTTTACCCTTACTGAGAATTTTAGCTCACCCTTTTATGTTTTCTTTTCCCCAGGACATAAAGAAAGGATTTAGGTTTAAAAAAAATAAAATCTTTATGGGAGATGTTGATGATCTTTCACCACGATTAAAAGATTATATTCTGAGTTTCCAAAGACACTAAACAATTACGGTCCTTGTGTGTGTGTTTTTTTATGTACTAAGTATTCCTAAAAAGTAATGTAATTTCTATGTACGTTAAGCTTCTGGTCTCTACAGTTGGTATCAGAGGAGAGGTTTAGTCAACCTTTGGAAACTAATATGCGAGAACTTTAGAGAGATCTCTAGAGGTATTTATAAGGTATGTATATGGATGTCCCTATGGTTAAGTATACATATAGGTTATAGTCCTAGAATTACGCTAACAATCATATAATTAAACCTAAGATGTTAGATATTGAATGCACTCCCCCTTTATTATGTTTTTTCCCTAGCATGATTTTTGCCTCTCACACGATTATTTTTGGGTTTTAGACGACGGCTGGAACCCGAAAGAACCATGTTGATCAATGCAATGGAAAATGCAATGATTGTCCTCCTGAACAAACAAATGTTATGGGAGATAGAGTGAAAAATCTTATTACTATACTCACACAAGCTAGGAATCATCCTGGACTTCCAAATGAGTAGATAAGGGAACAATATTCTATTGAGTCCTTCATGAGGCAATGTCCACCTTCATTCAGTGGGTCTTCTAATCCACTTGTTGTTGAAAAATCGATTAGTACTACTAAAAAGATATTTTGAGTTCTTAAATGTTATGAACATGATAAATTCATCTTAGCAGTGTATCGTTTGGAAGGTGATGCTGATCAATGGTGGAATTTTATCAAGAATACGAGGCCAAGAGATGAAATTGAGTCCATGGAATGGTATGAGTTCAAGAACTTATTTTTAAATAAGTACTTCCCTCATATTCTTAGAACAAGGATGGAGAAGGAGTTTCTTGAACTAAAGCAAAAGGATGATGAATATGTTGGTGTGTATGAAGTGAATTTTACAAGGCATGAAAGGTATGCATCTGGCTTTATCATCCAACCTAAAAGTAAAGTTGATCGATTCTTTAGTGGCTTAAAACCAAATCTTACAAGGGCATTAGCTAAAAGAGACATCAGTAGCTATGAAGAAATTGTGTGTTCTGCTATCAAAGTAGAAATGGAAGTTGGTGTTACTTATCCATCTAGTAGTTCTGACAAGAAACGAAAGATGGAGTTCAAGGAGAAATATCAGAATAATGGTGAAAAGAAGATGAATGTTTCCTTATGCTCAAAGTGTGGAAAGAAAGCATGGTGGAGATTGTATTAGAGGGATAATTAAATGTTTCAAATGTGGAAAGGAAGGTCATCGGGCGTTTGAATGCCGAAATGATGGGAATAAGATGTCTAATGATGAAAACAAAGGAAGGAATACACAGAATGAACCTACTACACTTCAATGTTTCAAGTGCAAGGAAATGGGGCATTATTCTAATAAATTCCCTAATCCAAGGGTTAGTGATGATCAACATGAGCATCCACTTAAGGAAAAGGAAAAAGAGAAGTCACATGCAATCACTATTGGCGATGTTGAATATGAAAATGATGTGGTGGAATGATTAAGTGTTTATGTAATGGGATTCCAAAATAATGTTGAGTATTGGAATATTTATGTATTGGTCTATTGTGGTCTTCAATAATTTTATACCGGTAACCATGGAATGTGATTGAGATATTTTTGGAAAAAAAGATGATATGCGCATAATGAAGGGAAAATGAGAAAATGACATATTTGACTGTATTCATGAGCTCATAATTGATATAATGACTATGTGATATCATGGTTTGAGTATATAGAATTTTGAGGATTTTGGTATATGGAAAGTGTTAACTTTTAACTACATTAATGTTTTCACTAAGGTTCAATGGGTATTAATTTTTCACGAGAATACATGATTAAGGCCTTTGAATGTTTGGAATGTGACCAACAAGACATATCTCATGATATACGGGGATCAAAGATGGTATTAAAATGCTTGTTATATGAACTCTTTGGTAATCGTTTTCACGATAATATGAGATTGGCCAACAGTATTATGGATAATCCTAAAGATTGGAATGGACTATGTTGGACATATGTTAGTATTGTTTAAGGATAAATTTTTTTCGATATTATGGATGGGATGTTATAGTAATATAGTTTTAGAAAAAGGACAAATTGCAGGACGGGTGACCACCCATCGCGTCGGACAAGGCTGTGGGAATCGAACCCACAACCAAAGTGCGACTGGCCTTTATCGCCCACCACTGGCCTAAAGGAAGTCCCTGGTTAGTAGAAACTAGTTTTATTTTATTACGCGGTATGATATATGATGTATAAGTTCATTTTTGGAATTTTATACGATTAACTTCACCATAGATGGTCTTATGTATTTTTGATAACTTTTGTAACCATTTGTTTGAGACAGATGGAATGACCCATCATTCAATCACATGATCTGCTAACACTTCACGAATGACAAATCCAACTTCATTTCTTTAAGAGTTGATGTGGAAATTGTCCAAATAATGACCAACGGTGACACAGTACCAAAATCACGAAAGTATTTCTTCCAATTCTAATTTCATCAACTTTAGCGAAATGATCTTGAAAACCAAAATTGTTGTCCTAGTGCTCTTATATCTGATGAAATAGATGGTACCTTAGATCGTCACAAATTTATGGCTTTGTGATTGCTGGCTTTTCCATAGCCATGTTCTCTACCACTCTCCATCAGAACATGATGGTTAGATTTCTCTTCAATATCCGTATTTTCACCTATGTGGAAACCCAGTGTTTTGTTTATTTGGGTAACTGTTAAGTTTCATACTTCTGTTTTTAAAGAATGGTTTTGTTATTCTTTTCTATGATGTGGGTTTCTATTAGAGAAACTTTCAAGTAGTAAACCATTTATAACCCCGACGAATTTTGAGGGTGAAATTCATTTTAAGGGGGGTAGAATGTAACACCCTGAGATTTTATGAAAAATATTCTTTTTAATTTCATTAATGTCTTGTGTTGAACGATACACAAAAAGGAGCTTACAAAACACGCATCCTTGACTTGCCTTACATTACACGCAATCGCGACCTTCCTCGATAGTGTGTGTAGTACGCAATACCGAGTTTCACTATACAACGATATGCTATTGAAATATTATTAAAACTAGCCCTTATGAATAGTAATAATAAACTTTTAAAATTTTAGAAATTTTATCTCTCAAAATGGACTTCATTTTTGGATTTGGAATATCCAAATTAGCTTAGGGTGAAATTTTGGTAATTTTCGGATAACTTTCATATTCTGATGAATAGTGAAAATTACTAAATTTTAAGTAAAAACAACTTTTTTTAATCGAAATAATTAATAGTGATAAATTATTAATTTTAGTGGTTTTAAAGTATATTTATAATATATTTTTACAATTTAATACAATGTTGTTAATTGGATGTAATTTCACATTTAAACCAGACATAAACAAATGTCAATCTTTTGATAGTTATTATCTTTTAAAAACACGCTATTTGTTTTGACGACGGGAAATAATTTTTAAATTAATTAATGAAACTGATATGTTTTGAATTTGGTAAAATAGAAATCATTTTTGAGTTCATAATATCAAATATAGCTTAGGCCTAATTTTTGGTATTTTTCTAGAAACTTTCATTTTTTTGATGAATAGTGAAACCACTAAGTGGTAGTTAAGAAAAATGAATTTTTCATAAAAATTAATTTTACCGCTTCTGTGAGTGGAATTTAAAAAATCCGAGAGACACGGTTAATTTCAGTAAGTAAAATGTTGTACAATGAGATGAAAATAATTTTTGGTGAATAGTAACTTTTTACTTTTTTTACCACGGTTAAAAGTAAATAGGGTAATTAAGGGTAAAAATGATATTAATATTACCCTAACAAATGTCCTAATTCTATTAGATAAGTGTAATTCGACCAAAAACAATCTTAGGAATAAAATATGACCATTTAAGCCCACTTGGATTAGATTAGGACATTTATTATTAATTTATTTAAAGAAGGGTTAAAATAGTTAAAATCAATGTTTAATAAGTAAATCATTTTTAATGTAGGGTTATACATAATATAAATTCGACTATAAATATTAATTATACAGATAATGAGATTTCCTACATAATAGTATTTTATTTTTAATTTTTAGACATTATATAATTTATTTTATTTATGACACAACGATGATAGAGTAATTATCTTATTAATGAAATATTGACATAATTGATGTTATTAATATCCAAATAAATGTAATTTGAAACTTTTTATAAATTCCACTAATTTTCTAGGTTAATATGACATGTTAGTATTGATTTAATTAACTTTTTTCGATCTAATAATTTCGTTATGATTTTCACAAAAATCAATTACTAAATAGTGTCAAAATTGACATAAAATAGTTTTTAAAAAAAATATTATATTAGTAATTTTTATTTTATTCCTAAAAATATAAGGTTCGTCCAAATGACTTATATAAGTTTATATATATTAATAATAAAAGTCTTGGGGTTCGTTTGGCTGCTTATAGTAAGTTTATTAACCTTATAGTATAAGAACACAAGAAGACAAGGTAAAAGTAAAATTATTTAATTTAATGTTAAATCTAAATGAAAAGGTTAAAATAGGAACCCAAACTTTTCTAAATTATA
This sequence comes from Viscum album, assembly GCA_963277665.1. Taxonomy (NCBI): domain Eukaryota; kingdom Viridiplantae; phylum Streptophyta; class Magnoliopsida; order Santalales; family Viscaceae; genus Viscum; species Viscum album. The sequence goes on from OY728162.1 coordinate 49,235,970, forward strand.
TTGGATGAGATGATTTCGACCCATACCTACCTTAGCTTAAATATAAATTAATTTGGAGCTATTTAAAACCGAACATGACTTTATAATAAAATAATATTTTTTGTTATTCCAAAGGTGCCCCTCTCCTCCCTTATAAAAGGGCACCTCCTCCCCCTCTTCCTCACACCACATTGATCCTTCAAGATCGGACAACCCCTTCCACTATCTCCTATCCACTTACCTAGAGACATCCTAGAGGTCCTGGTCTTCTTCAAAGTCCAATTTTAATGCCCTAAAAGGGGGTCTCAAAGAAGCACTGCATAGAAGAGGTAATGTCCATTGCCGATTCTTTCATCTTTATTTCTTCTTACACTTATTCTTATTTAGTTGTTTCATTATAAAGTAATAGAATCAGTATCAATCATACACTGATATGTTATTATAAGTATGAATCAACCCTATTTCACCATCTATCCATCCTACGGAAAAAGAAATCACCGCACGTGCGTACGTACGGAATACCATCTCCATGCTGTGGTGTAAACTATTTTCCACAAACACCTTACTTGGATTGGTATAATGGTGTAAATAATGACTATATATTATTATTGTAAATTGATATTGATTCTGAAATAGTATACATACACTCCAATACAATTCCACGATCATGAGAACGATATCATCGCTCGTGCGTACGTACGGACTACCGTCTCCACGACGCGATGAGATTCATTCTCCACGTTAACCATTCATGAATGATTATAAAGTATATATAAAATAATTAATAATGAAATATATGACATAATAATTATTCTGTATTTATGTGTATATATATGTATGTCATCTACTTAATTCCATTCAACTCAATAAGGAAAAACAAACAGCGTTCATGCGTACGTACGGTCTACCGTCTCAATGAACTGTGTATTTCTTTCCATTTACTGATCTATTATATATATATATATTCTGAATATATATTATATATATAAATAATGTTTTATATTCTGGAATTATGTAATCATGATATAAGTAATCATATGAATAATTACAAGTCAAAACACGAACGGTAAATGAAACGATTTGACCCAAAACGCTCTTTAACATGGAATTTACAAAAGAACGGGTAATATAAACCCATAAGTGAACCATATATTATATCATAACAATGATTATGACTCTTGAATAAGTCAATTACATTATTTAAATCATTATACAGGAGTTTCGGACACATATGAAGCAAATCGGACCTAAGGTAATGGAAATATCACAATCTCATTTTAATCCGATATTGTTTATACATTGGTATTTACTGGGTTGTATTTTCTCATCCACATCCGTGTTTCCTCAATATTTAATATTATTTCCATCCACCTAAAATTTTTTAAATCCAATTTTACCCTTCTGTGAGATTTTAGTAAAGGATATGAAAGGAATCTTTTGTCGTTTTTCGTACGAGGTACTTTTTGACTTTTCCGACAAAAGTATGAAGAATGTTTTTGAACATATACGGCATGAATGGATTTTTAAAAAATTATTTTCAAGAAGCTTCCTTTACAAGCTTTCAGGTTTAGTTTTAATCAACTTATTTAGTTTAAAATTGTATGACATGTTAAAAAAAGGAAAATGTTTTTTGAATTTGAAAGGATATTTTCCTCAAGAATGGAGTTCAAGTGTTTTATCAAAATTATTTTCCATCTAAGATAATATAGGGTTCTGTTTATATCCCTTTTATTAAATTGATTTGATTATGTTGTGATGGAATTATTTTTATGAATTCCTTTATCTTATATGAATTGTTTGATGATGTCACGATGTTTAAGATTCCCATTTTTATTACATGGGTTATGTAATTATGTATGATTTTTTATTTTGTGGCACACATAAGAATGGTATCATTATGAGAAGGGTGGGACCTATATCTCCCTCCAATGCATTGGGTAAAGATTTTATATCTCATGAGATAGACATGGCTAGAATGATAGGTTATACCGGTTCAGTGAAACAGGACTGAAACGAGGAGTGAACTCGGTTCAGAAAGGGACTTTGTCCACTAAGATAGTCTTGGAAATGATTCTTGAATAATAAGAAATGATTCTCTAGGATTATGTGTGAATGCCACAATTTTCATTTTTTATGTTATGATCAATGAGATTATATTTCACTACTATGATTTATCCCATGTTATGAAATTATGATCTCTTTTGCAGGTTAAGATTTCCAAAAGATATGTTCTTATGAATATGACATGATTGATATTTCTTTTTTTTTACCCTTACTGAGCATTTGAGCTCACCCTTTTATGTTTTCTTTTCCCCAGGACATAAAGAAAGGATATAGGTTTAAAAAAAAGAAGCTCTTTATAGGAGATGTTGAAGATCTTTCACCACGATTAGAAGATTATATTCTGAGTTTCCAATGATACTAAAATATTACGGTCCTTGTGTGTGTGTTTTTGTTATGTACTAAGTATTCCGCAAAAGTAATGTAATTTCTATGTACGTTAAGCTTTGGGTCTTTACACTATCTTAGGCTTTTGTTCACTAATCTAAATTTTTTATATATATTTCCCATGTTTTCTACTAAACAACCTTTTATACGACCTGAATGGGCCCAACCACAGTTTCCAGGAGCCGATGCCTTAATTAATAACATTTTCATATAAAAAAGGAATCAAATATTGAATGAATGGGTAGTTTAATATATTTGGAAACTATATATATACATAGGTTAAATATTAAAACATGAAGATAAATACAACATATAAGTTTTATTAGGAAATCAAAAACTTTATCTTTATCCCTACAGGTCATTCATAATATACTTATTCATGTGTAGAGAAAATAAATCATTAGAAATAGGTGAGATTAAATGATCAGTAAGGGTAAAGAATACAACATATGATATCGTAAACATAAACAGTAGGCATGGGGAATCACTAAAATCACATGCCTCTAAAAATTATCTTGAACAAATTTTGGCGGGAATATGAGAAAAATAAATAATTCCTTAATAAAACATAATCATGGATATTCTACTTGTCGAATAACCATGAGAAGTATCAGTACTATTTTATTAATGAGGGAATTCATAATGAAGGACCTCATAAACATACCATTAAGGCCACATTCCATGAAAATAAATATCAAATTTGACAAGGCATTGTGCCAAGACCATAGTTTGTCTCATGAGACCTATCAATGCACCGAGGGGATATAGAGGACCCCACAAAACACATACTAAGTATAATTAATTCCTCACATGAACATGGATAAAAAAACATACATATTCATATTGAAACAAACATAAGAAATGTAAATAACTCTCACCAATCATTAAACATAAACAGTAACCATTCAGAGTAAATTGGCGAATGGTTTTAAGATTGAAAATCCCCAATCAAAAAAATAATAAATCATTTAAAAAAATATGGTAGATTATATCATAATATATAAACCTCAATGAAAAAAAATATCCAAAAAGGGTCATTGACATAGATGAAAATACTTTTAAATGAGACCATTGGAAAATAACTGAGGGAAATAATCCTTAAACAATCCAATGTGTCCCATTACACCTTGAAAAATTCTAATCATAACCCCTTAAAATACTATAATAGTAAAGAGACTATTGATATGATATAACAAGGGTAGTGCATACAAATCAAGAAATAAATAAGTAGTGAACATGACATATATCATATAAAATTTAATGTGAGATGAAAAAAATTGTTTTCAATTTTGAAAGAAGTGTAATTTTAAAAAATCATTTATATTTTATAGGAAATCAGATTAAAATCCTGAATATCCAAAAAAAATAAATGGAAATTACGTTGATATTATATTTTAGGCATAAATTATGTCCCACTAAATTGAAATCAAATAAAAAGAGTTCTTATGATTCTTTAGAAATTAAAAATTTTAGATCATTTTAAGGAAAGTATTAAAAATTTTAAATTGGAAAGGCACAATGGTTCTATTAAATCCATAAATGATCAAAGAAAAGTTTTCATGATAAAATGAGTTATTTTTTTATAATAATGGTGTCTTAAAACTGATTCTGATGTACCCTTTAAAGCATGTAAGAATTCAAAAAGATCCCTTAATCATGTTTGAATTTTAGAAATAATTTTGAATGTTCCTTTAAAAACGTGTAAATACCCATAAAATAAATATGTATTATGGTTTTTAAACATATATAGAATACTCACATTGAATCTATGATGAGAATATAATAATAAATAAGGATTTCATTGAGGAAATTAGACTATAAATGTTACACAAATGAAAATGGAGGTTCATGTGGAAAACCATTGTCACTTTGTAATCAATCAATTCTATTTCCCATAAATTAATAACATGAAAAATATAATTTTAATAACATAAAAATAAATATATTCATCATATGTTACATAAATAGTCATTATACATACACTAAACACATGTATTAGTAGTGAATACGGAAAATCTCAAAAAAATGGAAGTGAGGTGAAGAAACCCTTACCTTAAGTCTGATTGTGTTATTCACTTGATCAATGTTTCTGGGATAACCTAATTAAAATTATTAATTAAGAATTCAATAAAATATTCATTTTTAATTGATTTAGTCTATACTTATTAAGATCATTCATGAAGTTCTTGATGGGTTTAAAAGGTTCAATTTTATTGTTTGGGAGTATTTTCTTCATGATCAACATACTTATATATATGGATAAGGAATCATGTAAAATGACGATGGATATACAGAAATGATGTCATATGTTATTATTGAGCGTACATAAGTTTACATGGCTGAAATTATAGTTGCATACGTGGAGTGATGATTAATCATTATATAAATTATTTAACGAAAACCATTTGGGTTAATTGGTGGATTTTGAACACAACGAACTCATTTTTCTTCATAAATCCATAACATGTGTAAATAAAGAGTCCATAACCATAGATGAGTCATAATAAATATATTATAGTCTGGTTCAACCATAATAAATGTTTCATGATAAGAATTTAATACAGTAATAGAAATTGAAAACCATTCGTCCTTGAATATGAAAAATTAGCACATCTCCGATGGTGATTTTAGTTTTATTATAAAATAATTAGAAATGATAGGGGATGAAGAATTATTCCTTTATCATGAAAACATTACATTAAATTTATCGTAATTTAGTCATCACAATATTTCAATGAATGTTGGAGGGGAAATCAAAAGAAAAGGAAGGATCATGAAAATTAAGAAAAAGATTACAGATCCCTTTCGAAAATTTGACAGCCTAACGGTGTCGCATAAAAATTCATAAAATATTTTGATTAGGGAAAAAGGGTGTCTCACAATTCATACATAATATAAAAAATATGAGGGATATGGAATAAAAAATCCCAACACAATTAAATTTAAATTAAAATATATCAACATAATAAGAGTTCTTGAAAAAGAGACAGATTTTTAGACAGAAATTGTACATCATGACGACTATGAAAAATGGTTTTAGAAAACATTAAAAAGAGATAGGAAATAGTTCAAAAATTCAATAAATAAGAAAAAATAATTATAGGTACAAAATAATGTGGGACTAAGGATATGGTAAGAAAACAATAAATACCTAAAACCTAAAATAGAACATTATTGAAATAGAGATGTTGAGAATTCTCTTACCTTGAAGAGTAAATCCAATGACATGAAGGTTGAGACCTTGGGAGCTTGAGGAAACCATGGGAAGACTACTAGGGAGGTAAATATAGCAGAAATTTGAGGATTATAAGTTTGTAATGAAATAAAATGAAGGAATTATAGGGAATATATAGTAAATTAGAAAATTTTCTATTATTAATTTAAAAGGACAACTCATTTGTGGATTTTGTAAAACCATTGGATTGAACATGGTATTTTACCATGTTATTACCCACTAATTACAATTCATAACTTATTTTACTATAAAAATAGTCTACCATAATTTTATTTTAATTATAAAATCATTATGATGTCATTAAGCATACTAAAAACACAAAACTGTATTTTTACTAATCATAAAAAATTTAGTTTTTTAGAAAAATACCAAAACTTCACCCTAACCATTTGTAGAAATGTATAATTCAAAAATGAAACCATTTTTTTAAAATAATATTCTAAAAATGTTAAAATTAATTTTTAAATACAATATAAATTTATTCCAAAAAAAAACATTAAAACAATAACTCGTTTTGTAAAACCTTTAGAAATTCCAATTATAGAAGTTGATTTTCTTAAAATTTATTATGTTTTAAAAAAATTATTTTTTATAGTGACTGATTATATAATGAATTATATATTAAATCTCTTTATAAATTCTTAGGGTGTTACACAAGGTCTTTCTATTAGTGCATTATAGGAGGTATCTGCTGAGACAACCATGAATGTTGTGTTTGCTACCAAACCACAGAACTAGGTCTTCAAATGGGTTAATCCAAATACTCTCTACTTGGTCATACCATAACAATGAATAGTTATTTTCTAGATACCATGATCTACTTCAGGTAGTTCCATCTTATGGAGATTCCAGGTTGGGATGAGATTGATCTCGAAACATGTTTCCCCTTGTATATTCTGATCTTTCATGCCATTGAACTCACCGGTGATATACATTGAGTAAATGTGTCCATGTAGGTGGGATTCGTAATCCTCTAAAACTAATGATATGATAGGTAGGAATTATACTTTCTTGAACTTATTGTAATAGAATGTATATATCTTTTCTTCTAAATTTATTTCACACTATTGGGGGCTCTTAAAGTATTCATATAGGGCCTCTCACATCTATTCTTTCTGAAAAAAGTATTTTAGATAAGTTATATTTGTGGGAATTCAAGAACGGTGATTTAGAACATTGTAAATTAATAAAAAATGAAAATTTCATCCCAAATGTGTTTTCTCTCTGACAGGAGGCTTGCTAGGAATTACTAGTTGAACCTGTTGATTATAGCTAATTCTAGAAATGTCATGTTAATCATCAGAAAACTCATCAAAAACCACAACAGATTGACTACTATCTGACTAAGACATGGATTTAACTGGGAATGGTTGATCATTATTCAGTTGTGGATACTCTTCCTGGTTATGTATCTTTGTCCTTAGTGGAGGCGAGTCTGACAGAACATGATAGGAAGACTGTACAAGATATGATATGTGCATAATCTCTTGTCTAGTCTTAGGAAAGCATGGATTGTCCTGGTGCACTTTTTTAATATTTATGAATTCGACCACCTCATCAATGATACCATATAGAGGAAGTTGGGACTATTTCATGTAGTTCATACTCCTCATCATCGAAAACCATGTAATGTTATAACAACTCGACAGTATTCACATATGAATAATCCTCATTGTTTTTGGATAAGTCATTCAATGATAAATTAAATATAGGGTCATTCAATTTTGTGGATAAATGAATTCAATGAGAGTTCGTAATAGTTGGGGAACTACTAGGGGACTATGGTTTTCATTGATCCATTAGCATATTCATTTTCAAGACATGGATGGATGAAAAGAAAATGTTGAATCACCAGTCGAAGAAGGTGAATAGACAATAAGAGGGTTCATATAGATTATTTTGGAATGAATGAAACCATGGGTAGTATTAAATACTCTATAAAACAAAAATATCATCATATATAAGAGTCTCGTGGTTGGATACAAACTCTATTCATCAGAACATTTACTCTGACCATCGAGTTCGGTGGAGATGCATGTCACATGTCTCAGGACATGGTCTAACATGACCACACAATTGTCCACATTTTCCTGGATCAAGTCCGTGGAAAAACCAAATTTACTAATGGTATGTAGATGGACCATTTGGTAGCAGAAATACATATAGAGTTTAGTGTGATTAACCTCATGGAGAATTTTTCATTCTTTTAGTTTCATAACTCCATTCTCTAATATAATATGGAAAAAACGTGGATTCTATTCATCCATGAAATAATTGGTCTAGTTTTTCATGTACTGGAAGGGATATTTATGCACTTATTCCTAATGAGGGTTAGGATCTTAATGGGGGGTTGAATCCATGTTGTCACATCCATTTGAAAATGCATTATGATTATTTGCCTTTTGACTATGCACTAGACAAGGCGGAGCCTAGTGAGGTTACTGTATATGGATAGGTTTTGTTGGAGGGTCTTGGCCAGAAATAAATCTAGTGGTTTTGGAGCTTCTACATATACTATAGTGTCTATATTTGAATTGTTGGATCATCTTATAGGAGATGGAAGATGCAATGGGCTTTCCTGTTCGTCTTGATTCAAGCATTCGTTTAGTTGTTGAGTCTTTTCAAATTAATATCAGAGTCCCCTTTGAAAATTATGAGTGATTAAGCAATGGACCAACTCGGTCTTAATGTTTCCCATGCAAACCATTTTTAGAATATATTGAATTTGAATCTTATAATGTTAATACATTAAACCTTTACATCAAGTGAAAAATTCTATGATGCGCTCATCTGGTAGTTTCTTTCACATGAAGAGGTCTTCAATGTTTGTCTTGCCCATGGATGAGTTGAACATTTATAGCAACCCTAATTTTAATTTCATTACAATTACAACATTTCAATGAAAAAAATGTTAAATAATTAAACAAATAGGATCCAATGTTTTAGTTTCTTGGGAAAATATGGATCATACACAAATTTTAAAATATTAACATAATTATTTATATAATTACTTATTCTCTATATTCTTAATGGCCCTTGAAATCTTTATAGTAAATGTAGTCACTTGAGGATATAGATTAACAAGGGGTGATATAAAATAAAAATAAGATTATATATAATAACAGGAAACAATATAAAAATGGTGGAGAATAATTATTATCATCATAACAATTTAATATGATCAGAATCATGATAGGAACCATTAAGAAACGACTTGAAATGTGGACATGCATAAAACTAAAACATCATGTCTTAGTGGTTAACTACCACACATAGTTTGTAACACATCTTATGTCATGTTAATTTTTATTTCTATACACTAATTACCTTTTTAACATTACTCATAGCATTATATATCTATATAATTTTGGGTTCAGCCATCACATCATAATATTAACATTGTGCTATATAATTTCGGGCGCACCCATCACATCATAACATTTACATAATCCTGCATGCCACATAGATCAGATATAAATAATGAAATTTAATACCCCATGTATTGGAATGAGTTTCATATCATAATAAATCATTCATATACTTTGGGTTCCCAAATTAATGGGGGAATAACATAATTGATATAAGTTTCATCAACCTTTAGTTAGAAGTAAAAGGTGTGTTTTAAAGAAGATCTATTTTGGAAAACAATATCATTGTCAAAAAATCCAGAAGAAAACATCTATATCATAGAAAAGTTAATAAAATTATGAATAAATTTAAAAATTACCATACTAAAAATGTATTGAAAGAGGTAAAAACCAAAATAATGGGAGTTGGGTTCAATAATTCCCCTTAATGTTTTTCTAAAATATCCCTTCATGTTAATATCTTGTATAATCACATTATTTTCATTAATTAAAAATTATAGAACATTATATAAATTATTATGATTAATTATGGTTTTATTATGTTCTTTTATCGTCCTTTGTATGATTTATAGAGTTTAAATTCATTATTCCTGAGTTTTCATTTTCATAGTTTTCATGATCGATTCACTTGTATACATGAATAAAATTTTGTCTAAAATGAGTATAAATATACCTGATTCTTATTATATGTAATTAATGATCCTATAAAATATTAAATGGTCAAATAATTAATTTTTGTTAATTTGGGGTTGGAGGAATCATTACATAATATCTTAGTGATAAACATTTTGATTATTTTGGGTGATTTCACCAAAACGGGGTTTATTAATTTTATTATTTAAAATCATGTGTGTATTAAGATTCTAGAACATTAATTAGAAATATTAAATATATTATAATATTTTTCAACAATAAAAATGGTTTCATGGCCATAATTGATGAAAATAATACAAATTTATTACCTGTTGTCCTTGAATGCGATAAATTAACACATCTCTGACAATCTTTTCATTTGTAGTATAAAAGTAGGGGAAGGCGAGGTGATGAAGAACTATTCAATTATCATAAAAAAATTAAAATAAATATATGGTATTTTAATTTTTATACCATTTGGATTATAGTATGTAAGGAGAGAAAAAGAAAAGAATGAAACTTGAAAGAAAATAAAATAATCTGAAATAGAAATTTACCTCTTGAATTTGTGCTCCCTGAGAGCCTCTTTAGGGAATAAGTTTCGGTATTTTGATGAGAGAAAAGGATTTTGTATGTGGGTAATGGGGTATGGAGGTTATTTAAGAATATTTTTGACACTCATCAAGACATAATGGGTGTGATAAGAAGAGGTTGTGGGGGGTTTTAATTATTGCGGATGGGAGGGGTGTTTTCTTATTATTTTAATCATTAGTTTATTATTTAGCTGAAGATAAGAAATAGTGAGGACTATTATGACCATAAATATTAATAAGATCGCATGATTTCTAACAATTGGTTCTTACATTAGCAATGATTCAATTAATAGTTCTTTTATCTTATAAGTTATATATACCATAAATTACCGTATTTTACTATTCACTAAAAATCATGTATTTTAGAAAAAATAAAAAATTTACCGTAACCATTTTTTGATGTGTATAATTAAAAATAACTCTATTTTATGAATTGTTTTCTATATATGAGTAATTTTATTTTTAGTTAAAATAATAATTGACATGGAAAATACATATTATAAAGTTATATTAAAATTTATTTCACATTAAAAAAGTAGTTAAGGTCTTATAAAAATATCATAAAATCACAAGACATAAAAATGATAATATATGAATTTATTTGATGAAAATAAATTTTGTTTCAAATTTTATTTATAAAATTTTAATTACAAAATTAAAAATTACAGAAACACCAATAACTTAATTTATTTACATATCCTATTATACCATTATTTTATTTATAGGATGCCGAAATTTTATTTGTACTTTCAAATGTGAGGTAACTGTCAACTTAGTTGTTTTATTATTCATAAGGTCATATTACTATTCATAAAGGTAACATTACTATTCATAAGAATATGTTACTATTCACTAAAAACTATGTTTGTCCAATCAGACTCTAAATTCTTACTGATCGCAACCGTGCATGTACTAGTTTTATAATTCAAAACACTAAAGTGAAAAAATTATATTTAGTGGATTGGATATAAATGTCACATAATATTTAGTAGTAAATATAGTCATTATGTTTAATTGTGCATCCTAATGTGTTTTTTTGGGACATAATTATAAGAACGTAATTTCCGTTGATATGACTTTAGGTCACTACATTCTTCATGCCTTTCTAAATTATTCACTCAAAAATTTATTTTACAAAAACATGTGAGGGTACTTCTCTATCATCACCTTATCCAGTTCCCATGTTTATTCTTCATGAATATAGTGCCAAGACAACACTATGACAAGGTGGGTTGTCTTTTTTTGTATAAAATTTTATCTTCCATCTATAATTTTTACCGAATGCTCCTCATAAGAGAGATCATCTTCTAGATATACAACCTTTGAGTTCAATATGTGAGAGGGATCTGGTATGTAATTCCTTAGGAGTGATATATGGAACACATCATGAACATGAACCATATATTGTGGAAGTGAAATAGAATATGCTACGACTCCTACGCAATCAATGATCTCAATGTGGGAAGAAAAATTTGGGTTTAACTACCCTTTCCTTACAAACCCCATTACTATCTTACATGGTGATATTCTAAGGTAGAATTTATCTCCAACATCAACCTCCAAGTCCCTTCAATGGTTGTTAGCATATGTATTTTTCCAACTATGATTGTATTTGATATGCTGATGGATGGCCTGAACATTTTCTTTCATCACTTTTAAAAGATCAGTTCCAAGTAGCATTCTTTCTCTTACTTAATCCCAATAGGTTGGAGTTTTAGATCTCTTTCTATATAGATCATCATATGGAACCATCTGAATACTCGAGTGGAAGTTATTGTTTTTATGAGAACACAAGCAATGGTAGATTATAATCCCATCGACATTTGAATTTTAATGAGTAGGATCTTAGAATATCATTTAGCCTCCTAATTATCCTTTCAGATTTATCATTAGTTTAGTGGTGATATGCCATTTTGAAATTCAAATCAGTACAAATGTATTTTTGGAGACTCAACCGAAATTTCGATTTTATCCTAGGATCATTTTTAATGAAATTCGATTGTGGAAACCCATGTAGTCTCACCATTTCCTTCACATAGATAGTAGAAAGTTTTTAAAAATATAGATATTATCGAATAATGATAAAGTGAGTAGTCTTGGTGAGTCTGTCCACCACATCCCATATCATATTATTTCCTTTGGATGTATTTGAGAGACCTGAGGCACAATCAATTATGACATTATCCCTTTTCCATATGTGTATATGCAATGGTTATATCATCCCCTTGTACCTTTTTTCTTTTTTTAACTTGTTGACATATCAAGCACCATTAAATATATTATGAAATCTTTTTATTTATGTTATACCATAAGAAGTATTCTTGTAGATCACAGTACATCATGATGGTTATTGGATGGATAGAGATAGTTGATCTATGATCATTTTCTAATAGATCCGTCAATATCTTGAGTGATGAAGGAACATTAAAATTTTCTCAAAACTGAATTATATAATACTCATCGATATGCAACTCTTGATACTTTCCTTCCTTTACTGTATTCACCTTATTTTTCAACTCTTGATCAAGCCTTCGGTCCTCCTTAATATTATCTTGGATATATGATTTCAAAATCATTTGGTAAAGGTAGGATTTATTCCTTTATGTTATGATTTTAAAACTATCCTTTACATTTCCAATATTATAGAGTCTTTCTCAATGTGAAACAATGATAGGGTAGTAGGTTCTTTTCTATTAGAGAATCAAATACCTTATATTATTTTCCAAGATGATAGTCAATAGAGAATATATAGTCTTTGATTAGATCTAACCATCTTCATTGATGCTTTTTGCGATCATTTTGTGATATTATATACTTTATGCTCTTATGATTGGTATGTAAATCACACTTGTCACCATAGAGGTAACGCCTTCATATTTTCAACGAAAAAAACACAATTTAAAGATCCATATAATGGATAGTGTAGTTCTGGTCAAGGATCATTAACTTTCATCATGATTAGGAAATCAAATTACCATTTTCCATGAGTACAAGACCCAATACATTCTTAGAATCATAAATATATACTAAAAACATTATCTTCTTTTCTATAATGTGAGTATATTTGTAGTGATAAACCTTCTCTTCATCACCTTGAGGGTTTCCTCACATTCTTCCATATATACATACTTTTCCCATTTCCTTGTTAACATAGTCAGTGAGCCTGGAAATCATTATAAAGGTCTATTATAATTTTGTCAGTACCCTAATAATAAAATATGAATATGAATTTCATTGAAACTAGTGGTTCTATTCCATTCATCAATTGCCATGGTTTTTGTGTGGTCCAAAAAAATTCACTCACTTGTGATCACATGTCTAAAAAATGTGACCTACTTCATCAAAAAGTTATAGTTTTTTAACATGGTGTACAACTTATTGTTCCTTAAAATTTTCAACACAAGTCATAGATTTTCTTCATGTTCATCATTTTCAAATTGATTTGATAATAATTTCCTTAATAAACTGTACCTAAATTTTGTTAATTTAATGTCTAAATTTTATTTTCATCAAATAAATGATGATTGTAGGATTATTTGTAAGTCTAAATAATGTCATCAAAAAATCAAAGTGTGCATACCTTGTATGGAAGGCAGTATTCATATTATCTTCTTTCTTCACCTTTAGTTAATGATATCATGAATGTAGATCCACCTTTAAGAATTACATAGATCCTATCAACTGATCAAACAAGTTATCAATCCTTATAAGAGGATACATGTTCTTTATGGTGATCTTGTGGAGTTCCCAATAATTGATACACATCCACAATGGTCCATCCATCTTCTTGAAAAAAATCACTAATGCACCCCAAGGTGATGCACTAGGGTACATGAACCATTTTTCCAAATTATCTTGTAGCTTCTTCTTTAACTCCTCCTATATGATAGGATACATCCTATTGGGACACATTGGGATATGATTAGCTTCTGTTATGAGTTCTATTGATAAATCTACCTCACAATTTTGGGTAACATGGGTAACTCTTTAAGAAATACATCACTTTATTCCCTCTTGATGGGAATTTTATATAGGTGTATAACCTCATATAAATTAAAAATATGATTGAGGAATGCCTATTCATAGGAAATAAACACACAAAACCATTAATGGGTTTTCAATGGAGATTCATGATCTTCATTGCTTTTGTATAGGAGCATGGTATGGTTTTGAATATGAAATGATATTTCCTTTTCCTAAGTATTTATATTTTCTCTACACAGGGTGATACAATCCATCCAATGAATGTCATTGAATTCCTCCAAAGGAAGTGTCATGTTATTTAATAGAAGAATATTCCTTCATACCCCAATACGAGAATAGTCCGACAGTTTGGTTGGAATGAGTGAACCACTTTGTGTATTAATAGTTATCTACACTTCAATGTTTTGGCCTAAAATTCAATATTTATATAAAACATGTGAGATATAAAGTAATGTGAAGAACCAAATACAAATAATACTATTTAAATTATTTATTGAATATTATTTTTACCATATTCATGTCCACTCTCTTGCACCACTTCTGTAGTAGTGATGGCATAAGCCTTCCCATTCTCTATTGGATTTTGTGGCTGATGACATTTATTACCCTCGAGAACTCAATGATTAGTAAACTATCATAAATAGTTCCTTTTTTCACTATAGTTATAGCATTGGATCATGGGTGGATCTCTCCTTTATTCCACCATATTTTTGGGCCTTTTCATGCCTTTAGAACATTCATGATCTAGGTAGCATTCTCTTCGACATTTGAAGCATTTCCTTATACCTTTGAGGTAGTTCCCATGACTATTCTTCCCAAATTTTTTACATGTACATGGTTGAGTTTTTATTCATCCTTTTTCATTAGATCATCCAGATTGAATCTCCGTATTTAATTTTTTATCACTATATCCATTAGAAAATTCTCCAAACTCTATCACAACTTTGACTGCATGTCGAACAACTTCTTTAAAAATCCAAAAGTCTCAAATTTTATGATCATTTAGAAGTTCGGGATTTAAAAAACAAAAGAATATATAAAATTTTATATCCCTATTGATAAAAATCATGAAGAGTACCTTGAAGTCCAAGTGAAAATTTCATCGTAGTATGTGAAATATTGTCCTTCCTTCTGAATTAGTTCTACGAATTATCTATAAAGTTTTGTTCATTCAGTATGAGGGAAATAAGTTTTTATAAATTTTATTTTAAATTCTTCCCACTCCATCTATTTTATTTCATCCCTTGGAATGGTTTTCTAAAATAATTACCACCACTATTCGACCTCTCTATCTAGATGATAAACATCTAGAGTCAACTTCTCTATCATAGTACAATGATGCTGAGAGAAAGATTTTATTTATTGAGTTGAACAACGGTTCCACAACAAATGGATCTAAAGATCCACTTAATGTCGGTGGTCATTTCCATATATAACACTCGATATCTAGTTTCATCCTTTTAGGTTAAATAGGATGCTCCATATTATTTTGTTTAGTGTTCATAACATATGATAAATGGGTAAACATCACCCAGAAATTTTGACCTCGACCTCCCAAAGCATTGGGGTTCCCATTTAGGAAATCACTACATTGTCCATCGCATGGGTTGTTCGACTACTTTCTCCCGGTTCCCACCATTATCTAAAATAGAACAGGTTATAACAAAACATAAGTCATCATGTCAAGAATTAAAAATTTAATACAATGCACATTTAAGTCTACATGCTTATCATGTGGGATCGGTTTGTTTATCAATTCATATTTGGGGGGCTTACATATACATAGTTTCATACTAAATATTTTCACTAATGTTTTCTAATCCAAATTACCAAATTAAGTAAATAATCCTTAGATACAAACTATAGAAGATGTTCTTTTTATTACATTTCTATTAAATTATTTTAATGATAAAAAACATAAAATAATTACACAAATACGATCAATTGGTTTAATGTCTTTGGAAAACTCGGATAATACATAACTATTTCAATATAAACATAAAAATTTATTTAATTACATTTTATTTAGCTTATTAATTAACCATTAATTCTTCTTAGTAAAAGTAGTTACCTAAGGACATAAATAAAAAGGGTGTGAGATTAAATCCCAATTAGAGGATTCATATGAACATGAAATAATATAATATAAGGTGAACATAATTATATCATCATAAAATAGGAATATGATCATAATAATGATAAGAGGCGTTAAGAAAGAACATGGAATTTGGCAATGCCTAAAAATAAAACATCATGTCTCAGTGGTCAACTACCACACATAGTTTTGAACAAATACATGATTATGTTCATGCATATTTCACTTTACACATGAGTCTATTCAATTTACCTACTTAATTGGAGAACTATATAATTCCAGACACACCCATCACATCAAAACATTAACATTGAAATATATAATTTTGGTTCAACCCGTCACATCATAACATTTACATTATCATGCATGGTACATAGAAAATATATCAATCATTAACATAAATGACCAATGGAATAGAATGGGGTTCATATCATTAGTACACATTAATAAACTATGTGTTCTGAAATTAAAGGGAGAATAATATACTTGATATATGTATCATAAACATTGAGTTAGAAGAGAAATATGTGATTAAAAAGAAGATTAATTGTGGAAAAAATTATTATTTTTCATAAAGTTTATTAGAAAACATGTATATCCCAAAAATGTTAATATAATTATTAATTAATCATGGAATAACCATATTGAAAATGTATATAATGAGCAAAAAACCAAAGAAAGAGAGATGGGTTCAATAATTTCACTTAACTTTTGTCTAAATGCTCCCTTCATGCTAATATATCGTATAATCACATTAGAGTCATTGCTTAACAATTCAATAAAATTTTATACCAGATTATGATTCATTGCGATTTTATTATTCTCTTTTATGGGGCATTATATGAGTTATAGAGTTTAAATTCATTGTTTGTGAGTGTTCATTTTCTTAGTCGTCATGATGTGTTCACTTTTATACATTAATGGATGTTTATTTAAAATGAGTATGAGTATAAATAATTCTTAATATATTTTATTAATGATCCTACTTATTATTAAACGATTATATGAGTCATTTTTATAAATGTTTTGAGCATCAATCATTAGATAATATTTTAGTGATAAACATTTGGATTATTTTGGGTGATTTTGAAACACCAAATTTGTTTTGTTAGATTATTTAACATCATATGTGTATAAAGAATCAAGAACATTAAATAATATATATTGCATATATTATAATCTAGATCAATCATAAATGTGGGTTTAATGAGAATAATTGATTATGATTACAGAAATTAGAAACTATCAACCTTTAATGCGATAAAATGACATATCTCAGACGTTGATTGCATTTGTAGAACAAAATGAGGGGAAATAGAGGTGATAAAAAATTATTCAATTAGCATAAAATCAATATTTTATGAAAGGAAATATATTATTCATAACATTTGAATGAGGGAAGGTGAGGATAGAAAAATAAATTTACAGAACTTGAATGAATATAAAAGAATTGGAAAGTAGATTTTACCTCTTGAATTTATCCTCCATGAGAGCCTCTTTAGGGAAGAATTTTTGGTCTCTTGATTAGACCAAGTGCTTCTGGACGTGGGTAAGGGACTAGGGAGGATATTTTAGCAACATCTATACAAGTATCAAGGCTTGAGAGGTGTGAGGATAAGAGGGTGTGAAAGGTGGTAACTATAATGGAGGTAGGGGTGTTTTATTATTAATATTTTAATCCTTAGTTTAATTTTTTGATCCAGAAAATGAAATTTGATGATTAATGTGTCTATAAATAGTAATTAGATCATGTGAGTTTGAAATTTATTTTCTTACATTTGAGATGAATCAATTAACAGGGATTTGATCATATAATTTACAAAAAAATCAAATTAACATATTTTATTATTCACTAAAAATTCAAGTATTTATGAAAAATTATCAAAAATTCACCAAAACCATTTTTCTACATGTATAATTAAAAAATAATTTTCATTTTATTAAAATAATTTTCCATGTAAGTGTAATTAAATTTTTTATTACAATTATTATTTACATGGAAGATACAAATTTTAAAACTATAATTGATTTTATAACACATTGATAAACTAATTAAGGGATTATAAATTTATCTTAAAATCACAAGACATAAAAATGATAATATATGAAATTATTTTTTCAATATTCATATAATTTTGAATTATTAATTATAAAATAATAAATAAATAATGTTTACATATATATACTAATAACTTAATTTATTTACTTAGTATATTACACCATTATTTAATTATAGTATACCTAAATTTTGTCTGTAATTTCAAGGATGAGTTTACTATTCATTTGGTCGCTTTAATATTAATTAGGTTCATATTACAATTTATAAGGTTAACTTTTTTATTCATAAGGGTAAGTTATTGGTCACCGAAAATTATGTTTTTCCTATCGTGCTCAAAATATCTTACTTATCACAACAATGTATGGTAGATTTATTAAATTACAAACATAGAAGTTGAAAAATTATGTTAAATGGCTAGGATATAATGGTCACATATTATTTAGTAGTTCACTTAATAATGATGTGTCATTTTTTCATAATGTGATTTTATTTGATATTATTATAATAAGGGATTTCCATTTATTAATCATTGGGTAATTATAAATATAGATAAATTACATGTGAAGGTCATCCAAACTAGTGATAGACCTAATGGGTAACTAGCTATTTCAGCAGAATGTAGGCCCTTCTAATATCTGAAAAACATCAAAACATGGTTTCTTGGTGCTGCTATAAGGTTCCCAACATTGTTCCACGCCTTCTGATGATGTGTGTGAGATGATGCATTGATCCACCCATCCCATTGAAGGGGATTATCACATTTCATCCACCCATGATAGATACGACATAACATCAGGTGGTATTTCCTCCTATCATGTCTCCATGGCTTTGATGAGAGAAATGTGAGTAACCATCTCGTCTTGACAAGTGCACATGTCTTAATGAGGACCCCTGACAACCAATGAATTGACATAGTCGTCTACATGGTAAGAAGGAACAAAAGCTCATGGATAGTCATGATCTAGGCCTTGAAGAGTGTTATCATGTTTCTCAAGATACACAAGGGTATTAGGAGACACATACCATGGTCGATTTATATTAACCCCCAACTCTAACCTATCGAGATTTGCGGGACTGTCTAGATTGAATTTTAGAAACTCATCGAGAATGACCTACAATTTCCCTTGCTACATTAGTAGAGGGGAACTTGATCCTGGTGAGGGGAACCAGTATCTAGGAATCACTTATTGAGGAGGTCAAAAAGGAGCCTCTTCTAATCTATGATATGCCAATGTATAGCAGCCATTGTAGGGTTGAACTCCATCTTTCGTTCCACCTCATATGGATCATAGGTCTTAGAGGTACTGATCTTCTATTTACCCCTATCAATATCTATAATTAAAAGAAATGAAATGGAGGGTTTTATATGGTCGAGATCCGGAATTTCTTGAAAATGAGAAGACCTATACAAAGTCCCTCCTAATACAACACTATCGCATGGGGAATGTCCTCTCCCATGGTTCTTATGTTAGTGTCCATGTACTTTATTGTCTATGTGACAACTATTTTTAATTTAAAAGTACCCAAAGGAATATCCCCAGTATTTCTGGGCCGGTCAGACTTTCACGAGATACGACTAAAATGAAGAGTAACATTCTATCCCCAACCACATATCTATATGTGGAGGATTTCCTCTTGAATAATTCAATAAAGAATTATGAATCTATGAACACATCTTTGTTAGAGGGTTTGATTGTAGCCGAGTGACAAAGGATGCGGAGACACTTGGATTTCTTCTAACCAAGTCATGCTATATTTAAGATAAATGTCATCATAGTGATCTCATCTCCTTAGGTAGAAAGAATGAGGGTCATGGATATACAAACACTTCATTCAGAAGGTTTGGGGGAACATGTCACCAATTTCTTGGTCAGCGACTCCGAAATATGGAATTTTAGAATCATATTAATCAAAAATATTATTGATAAATGATCAATCAATATAGTATCCCATAATATTCCATTTTTATAGGTGGGGTATGTCTCTTGTTTTTCACAATCATTGATCGGTGTTGGTTGAGAAACAAGTGATTGAACTGATATGGATTAGCACAGAGGTTGACTGACCAGTGGAGGAGACACTACATGAGTTAACTACACTCTACACACCTAGAAGTCTCTCTATGTTAGAACTATCCACATTATCACATCTCAATAGGATGTGGTTATTACGGCTAATTCTTGTAAAGGGGGAGCGATATTCATGGGAATGTCTTATAAATTCTCTTCATCCACCAAGCACTATAAAAAATATCCATGATCTTGGGTAGAGGACGAGAATGAAACAATTGAGGATAGGGATGACTGCACTATGAGACCTTGGAAGTGAGAAAAATCATCAACCACCAACATGTAACTGCAACTAGATTTATAAATTTTGTGGATATCAACTTCCAAGATGATTAAATTTACCTATCAGGATTTTTCCCTAGAAACTGATGCATATGAATTTAGTGAGGGCCCATTCGTTGAACCACATTCCCCATCTAAGTCTAATAGATGAATGATATTTAAAACAACATGAAAAATCCAGTAATTTTTTCCATTATGATATAGATTTTCCCTTCTTCCCCAGGAAGGTTCTTCAGTGAAGGGAACATAAACATGGTGAGGGCCACCATGATTGTTTTCTTGAAAACCAGTATGCCCTAAATATTTGATATCATCGGAGTAGGGAGGACCACCACTTGGAAACCCATATTATTGGGGTGGTCCATAAATCTATATATTGATGTAACAAGGAGGAATAGTTTGTTTGATCAATGTGACCATGAGGGGACTTTTATATCAGTTGTGATAATGAGTATGGCCTTTGTATTGATGTCTTAATTCATGAGAAGTTCCTTCAAAATAATGAAAATGGACATGGGGAGGGGCACCATGAGGATAATAATTGTTAAGGGGAGGTCCTCTATAATTGTTACTATATTTGAGGAGAGGACCTCTATTATAGATCGTTGAAACAGTGGTAGGACCTCCATGATGACCAATGGTTTCATAGGGATGAAATCCATGCTTTTCATTGAGAAAATGGGTATGAACTCAGATTTTGTTGGTAATGGGGTTGGGAGGACCTCTTCTGAAGATGAATATGGAGTAAGAATGAATTTCATGCTGACGGTCCATGACATGTGTAGGGCCTCAATATCGAGAACCATAAAAAGATCGGGGACCTCTAAGTTGGATGTTGATAAAGGAGTGATGAAATCCTCTCTAATTGATTATGGGTACATTGGGATGACCTCCATGTTGATGGTGATAGTCTGGAATAACTCTTCATTGGTGGATTATCATATGGGGATGTCCAACAAAATGAATCTCCTATTCACAAACAAGACATTAATGGATAATAATGATACTGGTGGTTGATAGAGCCTACCACAACTACTTGTAAAGTGATTGGAATCTTGATCACTTATGGGAACTGACAGAAGTGATCTAGAGGGGTTCACATGTGGTGGAAAGATCAAATAGAACTATATATGATGATTCCCCCTAACGGTCAATCTCCAGAGCTTGGGTCTGGTGTTAGCATAGGGTCATCTGGACAAGGGATAACAGATTGGGCATGTAATCCACCTACACCATTTCTTTGAGAACTAGTCATTAATGCAGTTGACAAGGCCTAATATGAGCCCTAATTGGATGCTCTGGAGTGGTAGTATTCATAGTCGAGACGACTCAAGAATCCCCAACCTCCCCTTTGTATGGTAACAAGTGATAGGATTCCTCAAGGGAGAAGATCCCAAAATTGTTCATTGTTGGAGTGGGGAGCTGTGGATCCCAACATGACCCCTAGGGGTGGTGGTGTTAGTCCGCTGTAGTAGCCCCCATATCCTGGTGAGCCATATCTCTTGTGGGAATAACTCCCTCCAACTCATATCATCGTACAAAGGAATTCATCACCCCCATCTACGTGATCTCTGAGGGTGAGATAATGAGTGGGAACCTAGAATCCAGGGTCATGTATAAAGGTATGGCATGGATGGTTCCATGCAGTATTTCCACATTGATTTTTTTCCATCCCATATGTCTGCGGGGGGGGGGTGGGATATTTTTTATTGCTTGGTTCTTGCAAAGAATGATGACTCATCAATCAATATGGGAATCGGGTAATAAATTAACAATTCCACAACATAATACAATATTTCATGGTTTGAGAGGGAGATTAATAAAGATGATTTCATAGACTAAATTTCCCAACATTTTACATCCCTAATATCTGGTGAGTTCTATACCTGTCTCGCCTCTTTCTTAGTGGGCCATGGTGACAAATAGATGGATCTTTTGACATTCCAATCTGTTGATGTGTTGAATGATACTAGTCTCCACGATGAGGATATGAGTTTCACATTGGGTTCACCATTTCAATTTATTACAATTTCACTAGGGCGCACCTGCTGAATTTATTTTACTCCCATTTCCATTTCCCCACATTCTCACATTCCAAATACAGATTAAATTTATCACATTAAATGGAGATGTATTTTTCCTGATCAAAAAATGAATATTGGATGTTGGTTTCTCCTTCCATTGATTCCTCCTTAGAACTGATCACCTAGTTAGGGTCTCCATCATAGATTTTAGTTATGTTGGATTAACTCATTCTCTATTCCATATCCTTGTGGGTTCTAGTTATTTATGTTGCATCTATATTATAAGTATAATGGGTATTGATAGGGAATCAAACATTAATAAATAGAGTATTCATGTCGGAAATCACTGTCATTTCTGGATTCTAGGATAATTGGTCACCTATAATCATCCTCATAGGAAGAAATCTCATGGTTGAGGAACCCAAGTCATCCTATTTGGATCTTAAGGAATTTAATTCCAAATGAATATCTTCTAATAAATTCACCTCATAAATACCATTCTTAACATGAGGTATCTGTTGTTGTAGGAACATATATTCCATGGATTTCACCTCAGGCATACCATGTTTACATTTAGGTAGCAGTATGAGATTGGTCATGAGTTTAACATCATTCGATGATAGAAAGTGGTTGATCAGAATACCCCTTAGATGAAGATCATAGCGGTATATCCCTAGAATAGAGAACCTAATAGGATCACTTATGGATTGATTAGAACACCATGTGTAGGTGGATCACAGAGGTGTGCCACATAATGGGAAGATGTCACATCGTGACGGTTGATCTGGACAACACTAGAGGTAGATCCAGAAGGTGCATCCCTAGGATAGGGACATAAATATTAAATATTTTTCAGAATTTAAAATCGAAGTGGTTTCATAACTACACTTTTTTTAGGAATGGTATTAAAAACCACATGCTTCAATGGATGGGGATTATTGGAGATCATACATGGAATCTACCTTTCATAAGAGTATTTATATTCATTGGATGGTGTCGGTGTTGAACCGGGGATCTACTTGTGTACTGCTAAAAGTAGCAATGATGTATATGGTTCTTATGTGTAGGAATATCCCAAATGGGTAGCATTGGACTCATAAAGATGTGTAATCTAGGGTAAAATCCGGAAGGATTATGGGGCGTATTTGATAGAGTTGATTGAGTGGATATTTTTTGGGTTCATTTGTTTTAGACCATATATAATCTTCCTATATATCCCATTTTATTGGGAGTCAAATCCCCTTTAGTTATAGATGGGTAATTGGGTCATACACCTAAGGATGAGGCCCGTAGAAATGGAGCTTGTGATTGGGGCTTAGAAATGGATGCTTCCCTTTTGGTTAGAGATTATGCTTGGTAGAGGATCATATGAATCTGAACACTGGAGATTACCCCCAAAGGGATTATACATTGGTTGGATAGATATCCATAGCTTACATCTATAAAGAGTTGATGTTGTAGGTTTTAGATTGCGAGTATATCATGATCACCGCTAACCTTTAAGAACGCGTGAGTCATGCTCGATGTGAGAAACAAGAGTTAACATTAGACCTTAAATTGAAAATGTACATTGTCAATAAATGAATAAATGATGAATCCCAATGGAAGGGAAATATAGCATTTTTTGGTAACCATATCGTTTATTATTTTGGTATCCATGCGAGGCACAGGGGAAAAGGTGTTATTTAATGAAACAAATGCGAAGAGCATACACCAGGAATGATTTCTTAGAGAATGTAATTCCTTGTATATAAGAATTCATTCCATATGACAAGGATCTCATTCCTTATCACTCATACAGGGGATATCCAAAAACATTTTCATATGGTAGGGCCATAGTTTAACATAATTTTTTGGGGATGATTCTTCTTGGTGGGTTTTCATCATACAACATAGATGCATGGAACTCAATCCTTACCCCATGGGATTACATAACTGAAGCTCAATTGCAGGAGGGAGGGGGATAGATTTAGTAATGTTGAGTTGGGATGGTGTGACGAAGTTTCCAGTCATGAGCTCCATGTTACCATCAATATGCTAAATGAAAATGAAATTAGTCTACCTATTAAGATAATAAAGAGGTAGGGAAAAACATTCACTAAAGGAATATGGGATATTTCATGAGGGACATGGAAGTCAATGCAAGAAAACCTGGAGGGATTCATGTGGGAGGTCCATGAAAGTCATGATGGGTTCATGAAATATGGGCTTAGTCATAGTTTTTTGATAGAAATGAAATCCATTGTGGTCAAAGAAGATATGCGCACAAGTTTTATGACCTGTGCACAAGGGGGATTGTGAACAACATTGAAGTGTTGTCTATAAGGTCAGATTAGCATGCGAGAGGAGCCCTTTTTTACACCTGACATTGGATTGAATGATATTGGGTGAGGATCAAAACATTATGATCCCACCCAAAGGAGGATCCTCAAGGAACATGTGGTGCATGATATTATTCCATGGGGTTTACATTGTTATGAGATTCTATAGAATATTGTTCTTACATGTAGAGGATATAGGCTTTGACATTTTATGGATCAACATAAATAAGATGGATTTGGGTATACTTCAATATATTAATGAATCCTCCAATGACGTTGCATGAGGCTTTAGTAATTGAGGAGGCCTTTTGTGCCACTTCTCCCTTATCCTGGAAGAGAGAGCATTTAAAGGCATGTTTGACATCACATTGTGCCTATATGGTTTTTGTGCATGGTTTGGATTCTAGAGCATACTGATATTGTATTGGGAACCCCATGTGTAACCATTTTGAATCTACTTAATGTAAATGATACCATATACACTACATTTTGTGCTCAAGTGTCTTCCATGCAGAATTCAATATACCACACACACCTGGAAACATGTGTTGTACTTTATTCACAATATATAGAGGCTTCGTTAAGTTAGATGATATGTTTGGTTTTCCCAATGGTAGAATGTTTTTCTTAATTAAGAATTTAGTTTTAAAAATACATTATAATAGATTATATGTAGATGTACAGTAACAAATAAATATCAATAGAAATCATAGATTGATTATTTAATAATATTTAAATTAACAACATTTGTTCTCAATTGAATGTCGTACCCATATCCATCAATCCATCTTCAGCCCATGCGATTCATTTGTACCATATGTCATATGGGTCACTAGTCGACATACCAGGAGCATCGATGCGTGTATCCAAAATGGATTCATATGACCATTTTTGACCATTCCAACCATGATATAGAGTTCCATTTCTATAGCCATGGATTTTGGATTATCATTCCATACCCTAAAACGATGATGAATTAGAGAACCTAGAGAATCATTCTTTCCCACCAAAGGGTGACACGAACTAGTATAACATCCCAACCAACCATTAGTCACATTATTGAGGGCCGATATTAGTAAACATTTTATCAAAAGAAGATATCATAGGTTCCCATTTTCATTTAACACAATTAAATGGTTCATTAATTTTAATATGATCTATATTTTCATAGTTATCTCAATACTTCATTCAACCATGATTACCACCATTTTACCCCATTAAACCCATTAAACAAGACATACAAGATCCTTCAACCATTTCTCACATTTACCCATTTACAATCAATAACAGATTTATGTCTTTAATGTTAATAAAATCACATAATTATTCTTTACTAATCATTTATGACATGTTAGTTATAATTTTTCAGACCACAAATCCATTAAAGACCATTTAAAAAATTAACACTCATGTTCAAGGAAGCTCCATAATCCATGGGTGATAATAAGCCTGATCTAATAATCCTCATGGATCCAATGGGGACTATAAGGAGTCCAACCCAATCATTACATATCTAAACTATCATTTCCTACAAAGAAATAAAATGCACGACACAAATAAAAACAATCACAACCACATACAAATTAATAAACATCAACACAATTGGATGAAATTTTTATTTCACCTTCCACACGCTCACAGTCATTCCCCTATCCCATAAAAAACCTCAATTCAAACTCAAATAGCCTAAAAATATAAAATAATAACACTCTTGAGAAAAATGATTTAGAGGCTTCATAAGGATATAAAAATTCCCACCACAAATCTTCCACACAAATAGAGGAAATAGGAGTGGTTCACTCACATAGAAACTAAATTTGAGACAGATAGTGCTTTGAACAACCACCAACCGAAGATGGATGATCTTAAAAAGTGTGGGAACTCCTAGTTCATGAACCTAACTGTTGGATGAGGATTCGGGAAAAAATAGGTTGAGAAACCATAAATAAAAAGGGAGGGGGGATATGAATTTCAAAAACTTTTATTGGTTGAATGGTTTATCAAAATGGTTTCCAAAACCATGCTCTAGCAGTGTGGAATCCTTTTTCGAAAAGGGGTCCATGCCACATGGTACTGTTGGGCCACTGTAATGGTTTGAAAAATTGTGCAATGGTCATGCACACTCATTTCTCCAGGGGATGATATGACACATGGCTTCATAGGCCATGGTTCATGGATTTATAAGTATTAACCATCCATATGAGGAAACTTAGTTATGAAATATGGTAGTACATACCATCCACCAACCATGCATCATACACTGAATGACCACATTTTCTCTTAATCCATGTACCAAACCCCCTAACCCCCCTGATACCACACATAGACTCGAGAGTCATTTCATCGAATAATATAATGTGAGGTTTAACAAAAATGTATGTTGTACATACATCAATATAAGGGTCATAATTTTACAACCTACCCACCTTTTAAAAGAACATTATTTAACTTCCCCTCCAAGAATAAATAAATCTACACGGAATTTTTTTTGGCAATTGAGACCATAACCCATCTTTCCTCTCCCATGTTTCCTCCTAAATATGTTTATGCTAGCAAGTATTCAGAAAAAATGTATGTGGTTACCCCATATATATTTCTCAAAATGGCTCAAAATTCACACCAGATGCTCCTTAAATGATGCATCAGACTCAAGAAAAACATTAACAACATAAATCACATGAGTGGGTTCAGGGTGATACTTCCAAATCTAAGACGCTTGAAATTTAAGCATACCAACACAACTGTGTAAGTTCCAATTAGGTTGCCACTAGACCAATCCTCTCTATGATCTCAATAAAATTCACATATCTAAGAGCCATATATTCCCAATTCTATATTCATTGGTGACCCAATCATATTGACACTCAAAGGAACACATAGTCTCCCACTACAATATTTTGAGGTTAGTGACTTATATTAGAGCAATTCTTATCTCTACTTTGTTACTTAATCGTACACTTTTAGATCAAATTGTCATACTATGATGTTTCCTATACAAGACACAGTCCCAAAAAACTATGATTCCCCATATTTCATCCAGCATAAGGGAGATCTTCTTCGACCATAATAGAGAACATCATATGATTCCATCTGAATGGTCACCTATTAACTGTCTTCATACGTGAAATTAGTAAGCACTATGTGTTTGTAATATGTTCCCCAAATATTGAGGATTCATTCCCTTAATAATTATTCTAGTTCCTAACTAGTATTTCCTAAATTTCTTTCTATCTATAGGTGAAAATATTTACACAAAGGCATCTGAACAATGGGTACTTTCTGCAACACATTAAAAAATCATGATGTAAAACACATGATATTTTGGAACTATTTTTTATGGAACCCCATGTAATTTTAATATCTCATAGAAATATTAAACACCAAAATATTCAATGGTAAAAGTATTTAAAATCTATTTTAAATGTGCAATATTAGTTAATCAGTCATCATTCACACAAATCCAATTATTATTTTGTGGTTTCCCTGGAATACCAACCACAAAATCCATAGTAACACATTCCCAAATCAAATCTTGAATAGGAAATAGATGTACAAGTACCATGGACAATTGATTCTAATGCTTTACTAGATGAATTTTAGGGAATCTCAGAATAAAGAACATGATCTCCTTTTTCATCCACAGACACCAACATTATCTCTGAATATCAAGGTACATATTGATCAAAACAAGGTGCACCACCCACTTTAAGGAATGAAAATCTGGCATCATATCTTATCGAATGTAAATAAGTACAACTAAATCTCTACTAAAGTTAATAATAACATATTATTTAATAGTACAATCAAAAGGTGTCTCCCCACCTTTAATACTATCCCTAAAAGCTATAAATTACTAATCCTTGTACTATCTCTTCATTAACCATTTCAGAAGATAGTGATTGACTAAAAATTGCAATAGATTTATCATCTCAATCTCTTTTAAAACTCATATAATAATCCTATTAAATAAATACATCATGTTATAATATAAAATAGACTTATTAACTGCATGAGTCTGAGTTTTTTGACTCAATGCATCTCAAACACTATTTACCTTCCTAGGTGTATAATCAATATCAAAGTGAAAATACAGCATGTAATCAAACCATATCTATTGTTGGATGTTTAAATAATTCTAAGAATATATGTATTTAATTATATTATTGTCAGTTTAAACAATAATATTCTCTCCTAGAAGATAATTCCACCAGTATTTCAAAGAATAAACCACTAAAAACAACTCGATATTGTGTGTAGCATAGTTTCATTCATGTGGTCAAAATTGCTTTGATACATACTCCATGACTAAATCTACATTCATGAACGATACCCCAAGTATAATTCCAGAAGCATATAAAAAAGGTACACTCTATACCTAGGTCTAGATAGATCATAATTTATGGTTTGTCTAATTCTTAGTTATCTCATAGAATAAACTATCACAATCCTTAAACACATCCATCCTTATACCCTTCTTGGTTGATCCTGAGAGAAACATTTCCATGTTTGAAATTCCCATGATGAATTTTTCATAATAAACCACAAAAAATAGGATATCAAAAACATTTATGGGGTTCTCACAAGAAATAAATCCTGGAACAATATATGGTTTGAATGAAACACCTTTCATTAAGAAAATTTGACCCATGAAATATACCTTGCAAATCACGAAATGACACTAATATATATTGGTGTATAGCCAATTCTCTTTCAGTGTACATAGGATGATATCATGATTTTGGGCATGATTGTCATGAGTCCGGGAGAACCCTAGGATGTTATCCAAAAAAACAATAAACCGATACATGTATAAGAGGAAGAATTGGTCTGTCAATACAACAAACATAGATAGAGAATTAGTCAGACCGAATGACATCCCGATGAACTCATTGAGACCATACCTTCTTCTAAATTTACTTCACGATATATTAGATGGTCTCAACCTCAGCTGATGGTGGACATACCTAAAATCAATATATTCGAAACACACTATAACCGCTAATATAGTTAGAAATATCGTCAATATACATAAGGGGATAATAGTTCTTAACCATCATCAAATCTAACTTCTAATAATCGACACAAAACCATAGGGTTTCATCATACTTCTTAGAAAGAAAAAATAGATAACCCCAAGGTGATGTACTTGAATAGATAAATCTATTTTCCTTTAATTCCACAAAATATTTAACATGTTCTTGATGTTCGTCTGGATTCATTATATATAGTGAAATTGAAACTAGATCAATTCCAAGAATCATATAAATTGTGAACTCAACCTATCAATCTTGTGGCGTCCCTGAGAAGCCCTCATGAAATACATCATAATAATGATCGACTACTCAATGGAAAACATCCCAATAAACTCCATCATCATCAAGAAATAGACTCCCAAACTAGGTGATGAGCTCTTCCAGTCAATAAAGAACTAGCCCTACATGACATGAACATATAACACATTACACACGATGAAAAAAAGTGTCACCGTTTAGATGAATTTATGTTATCATTAAGTGGTAAAAATTGATGTGTTATTAATATGTAACAAACAATTAAATTCCCATTATCATGTCAAAACCTTTCTTATCATGCAGAAAAAAGTCCAAAATAAAAATTTACCCTCTAATGTCATGTGAACATTCCATACACTGTTAGATACCAACTGCTCATACTCCAAATGATGTGTCAATAGACATAATGTCACTCATATATTACACCAATACTCCAAAAATGATCACAAACCATGATGATATAAAATAATTATAATATTCTATATTAAATAAGGAACTATCAAGAAATGAAACTATAATAATCATACATCATACATTCAATGGTCTACCATCACTACCATCCGAAGTAGTCTGTATTGCATGCAGTAACAATGTCCCCATACCTTGGGCTCTGGTCTGACTCTCATGTGTTGTGCTACTCTTTTGATATGAATTATCATTACATTATGTATCACATTCCCCACCCTGACTGGTAAGTTATGTGGATTACAAACTATTCGACTATTATGGTGTTGTTGACCCTCTTCTAGTGGTGTGCATTGGCCTTAGTCCCCCATCATTGACCACCTATTGTTGGTTCATATATATCCAATACATGTGACCCATCCTCTCACAATATTTCATTCAATTATCCATCATGGAAACACACCACACGTGTTTCCTTGTCTTCTACACTAATAAAAAATCACTCAATCACTAACCTATGAAATATATAATTTAATTTGTATAATCATCCTTCTACCACTGTCATTGATGTTATCAATATTTTTCTTCCAACTATCAGAAAAGAGACCACTGGATCCCCAAAAAACATTGTCTTCCAACCACTAAAATTCTTAATCTGGTTCCCCTCATAAATGAGAGACCGATCCACTACATCAATAAACCTTTTCAACTAAAATATTTATATCTCAGATATGGTCTCAAATCTAAGAACTTTATTAAAAAATTTGTCGATAACAACATCATATCCTATCAACATTGAAGAAAAAACTCTTTTTCTGTGTGGTATCTAGTATAATATATCCCTAACATACTCCCCTGATTCAACCATATTAAATATTTTGATTTCACTCTACCTAATGTTTCCGGGTTAAATTTCTCCAACAAATTATCTTGTAAGTCCTTCTATGTCATGACTTTCAACTAGAAATCCCAATCCTGAGTATCCCACAATCATTTATGTTGTTCCTTATATCACATAATCTTACAACTTATCTCTATTTTATGGAAGAGTCTCAAAGTGGTCCATCATCATCTAGATGGACTCAATATAGAACTCAATCACCTCAGGTCCACCCTCTCTGGAAAACATTGTAGGGTGTTGTAACTAAAACTATGTAGTCGCACCAAATAAACTCTAAATAGCCTTCCCTAGGTATCTCTCTATAAAATCCACAAAACACTCAAAATAATTGAGCGATATATCATCCCTTAATTATACGATAACAATTAATACCCCAATACCACTACAGTAGGAGAATTCTCTGCGATGTCCTCCTATCATCCAACCAGTAATCATTTCCATGCTAAAATACCTCTAAAATTCCAAACATATGTTTTATAACACATAACCGAACACTTTCACAATTATTCCTAATGGGGGGGAATTACATGAAAAAACCATGTCACCCCTCACACAGACTCTCAATGTATACAACCACAACACTATAACTTTGATCAACCATCCATGTCTTGGTCCATGACTAACATTGGGTAATTAAAATGTAAATAATTAAACGATTTTAATCAGACATAGTTTTTCTATTCTTAAATTACATTTTTTCATCTTAGGAAACTATATTTTTTTACTAGGAACCATTTTAACAATTTCATTTTAACATATTTCATATTAAAATAATTGCACCATCCTAATGAGGTATTAATTAACTAAAAAAATAGAGATGAAAATATATTTTCAAATCCTACAACCCAGCCATAAACATATTTACAATGTTTTACTAATATGATACATGTCACATATATAACTATGTTCCTAAAATGATGTACCCATACTAAACTCATTCCATTATGATCCATGGGACAATTCTTGGAAAATATTAACAAAACATGATATTTGTTTCACAAAAGGTGAAATAACATCCAAATATGACAATAAAACATCAATAATATCAATTTCATTCTAGGTACTACGGTTTTCCTCCACACATGGTTTACATAGTATCATGAATGAGCTCATTTACAAAGATAGACTCACCCAAGAATCATGTATACCATTTTTAAATAGTAAATCGACATAAATGAAAATGTTCTTATACTGTTTTGAACCACTTTTACCTAGTGATAATATAATAGTCCCCCATTTTGGATCAGTATGTCACCTATATCCTAACTCTACAAACATCATAGTCTACTAACTATAAGAGAGAATCTAGTATAGTATGTTGGGTAACTATACCATATTTAACATGGTAATAAATAAGTGGAAATAAGTATTATAACAACTAAATTATAAAAATAAACAACCATACATTATATAATCAATTCCCCAAAACCATGTACATGCACATATGAATAAAATAACCATATTATTCCATAACAGTTTCATATATCAAAATAAACCCACAATAATGATATGTTGGTGAATCACAAAAAGGTTCTTAACTCATTTCAGTTTTCTCATCCTTGTTCTATCTCAAACCGCCCAAATCAGTGATCTAAAATAGGTCCTTTGACCTCCTTCTGAGAGGGTACCATGAAATCTTCATGGGTACCCAACGAAGACCCGAGAAGGGTATGATTACAACTATATAGTCCACCACCATTAAATTTATACAACAATATATAGTACAATATAGTGTATGATGATGTAAAATATAAAATATAAAACAATTGATAAAACAATATTCATTATTGAAATTTTTTAAATTTACAACCATTATTATCAATTCCAAGTGGTACCCATAACAATTAAACCTACTACAGATTATGTTGGTGGTCTAAAACATATGGAATAGGGGTCACTGGTTGATGTAAAATGATAATCAATCCATGTACCTAATTGGAATTTGGAATTACATGTTTGACCATCCCAACAACATTATTGAATACTATGTCCATACCCGTGGTGTGAAGAGAATCAATCCATTCAACAAAAATTTGACGCATCAGATCACCTAGTTAATGTTTTTGGCCACCCAAGGGAGAGTAGAATCTACCCGATATCCCAACCATCCATTTGACATATTTCCTATAGTCATAATAAGTTTCCATTTTATTAAAAAACGAAATAACTGTTTCACCTTATCATTTATCAAATTTCCATGGTTCATTACATTCAATATTCTCTTCATTCCCATAGTTAGTGAGTTTCACCATTCACACACAATTAAAACTAATTTTCACCGCTTCCAATCCATTAAACCACATAAACAATCCTCTTTAAAAAAATTTCAACTATACCCTTTTAGAAGCCATAAATCATTAAAGTCATTCAGGTTAGGACAATCCCCCTTTATTCCACACTTACCATTTGTATCAATTTATAATAGTTGAATACCACCAAACCATTAAAACACTGTTTCATAATTCAAATTACATGATCATGGGAGTGTAAAAACATTTGAGTGACCACATGACCAGTATAATTACCCTCAATGACCAAACAATGATTGTGAGGAGTACAAAACGTCATTTAAACAAAAAATTTATCATTTACTACAAATGAGTCAAATTCCCAAAAAAATAACAAAAGAACAACCACATAAAAATGTATAAAATATTAAGACTATGTGGTGTGACGTGTATACCTCCTACCTCAAGATCACTGATTCACACTGTACAAATCCAACCACCAATTTTGACATTAATGAGAATAAACCTAATCAAAGAACACCCTCTAAAAATAATGTGTTTACTGGATACAGGAAAATAGAAAACATCATACTATGGTTCTTATAGAAAATTGATGAAATATGAGATATATACTCACCCATATCATTGATCCGAAAATAAAAAATCTTTGAAAAAACACAATATTGTAGTAGAATGATTCATCGAATAGAAGAAATCTTTATGATCTTGAACATTTCTACTGGAGGATGGAATGGGATAAAATATGGTGAGAATTCTTAAATTCCAAGGGGAAAATTATAAATTCCCCATTTATTAAGAGGTGCATAATTTGTCTGCAAGGTTGGTCGAACCATCCTCCAACCATGAAGAAACCTATTTCAAATAGGGGTCCAGGCCACATCATTTATATGGGCTACCCACATGGTTTTAAAAACCATGTATTGGATGTGAACCCTCCTCTATCCAAGGGGGAGACTAGGCTATAAGGTTTCATGGGCCATGGTGCATTTTATTCTGACAATGAACCACCCTCTATGAGGATTCAGGATTATGGTGCATGGATAGCACTAAACATATGACCACCATGAAACTTGAACTTGATGGTCACATTATCTCCATTTTCATGCCCAAACAACCATGATACTCATGAGACCATGCTCTCTCAGTCATATAAACCATACCATATGTTAGATAAATATGATGTGAATTTTTACATTTTAAAAATGAATTATAATTGATTATCCTATATTATAAACTCAATATGATAATTTTTTAATAGTTTTTAATTTGTGGGATATGTTTTGAAGAAAAATTCCACTTTGAAATGAAAATATTCACCTTTAAACATAATTATTGTACCACGTATCATATTAAATTATTTCTAGTACGTAAATATCAAAAATGAGTTATATATATTTTTCATTTTGTGTGAGGACATTATGAGTGTTTTTTATTGGTTATAAGTGTGTCAAATTTATTTTAAACTAAAATTTCACATTTAATCTAAAAACATACAGTTTTAATCATACTAGCCATATCTTGTGTCATTATAAATTGTGATTAAATCGTATATTTCAAAAAATTATTATTATCATTTTTAGTAATGTTTTAAGGTCCACTATGTCGAATACCTAGAGGTGGGGGGGTGAATCAGGGTACGATAGATTAAAAATTTTCCCATTCATATTTTTTTTTCATTTTTATGAAAACTCAATTCTATCATCCTACCATAGAAATATATGAACTGATAGAAAATAATGAACAATAGACAACAATTTTTACGTGTTTCACCCTTACTAGGCTACGTCCATAGAGCATACAATAGAGATATGTTGATGTACCAAATACTCTAAGGACCTCCTACAATAATGAGTACAATGTTCAGGCTATATATTATATACCCAGAATAACTGTATTTACAAGGTTTAAGGTATTCTCACAACAATCCCAAGGGTCACTCCCAATGCCACTTTCTCTAGCTCATTGCCAATGGAAAGGGTCACCATCATCCTTTTTCGGTGCTCACTGCTCTGGAATGGAATCCAAAAATAGTTTATAGATTTGTAGGTCAATAAAAATTTATGGATATGTAGGTCCAATAAATTTCTTGAATTTATACCTCCTCAAATATAGGTATATACTATATTGAAGCTCCTATTTCACCCGTTGATGAATTCCACATTCCTGGGTACTTCTAGATACCGGAAGATACAATCACAACATGATTTTAAGCATTATCAAGCCTCCTTGTATAAATCAAGAACCACATTTATCTCCAACGTACTGAGTATGGGGTTTGGTAAGTGGAAGACCTTCTTTTTGAACCTATTCTGATCCTACGAACCACCCATCCTCTATGGAATACCACTTCCATCGCTATCGCATACCGCCTCTACCTACCGACTCTGCGAACCTCCTCTGCGAATCACCCTCTGTCAGCAAACTGTTCTCTATTCACCGACTGCCTTCATTGACTACCTACATATCATGCCTTCTTCCTCCACGTACCAAATCCTTTTGGGGTTATAGTTCTCCACAAAAACCATTGATGAAATTTCTTCCATTCAAACCACATCATCTTTCGTAGAATTCTCCCTCCCGAACTTCCATTGGACTTTGCTAAAATCCTAATGAAAAATATTTCCTCTAATGATATTTTTCCTCCATTCTAATTGGTGGTATTATAGATTATTATATAAGAAAAGTATATCTGAAATATCTACTAATCCAATATTTAACAAATTGTTGATTCGGTACATCATCCACCACATACTGATCCTCCTGCCTCTACGAAGCAGAAGCCTCACTACGAACCATTTTTTATATGTGGTATGCATACTACCCATTCATATACATGGTTGATCTCCAATGAAAATTACAAGACATACATGTACCACACCGTATTCTTCCATAAACCATTTTTTGTTTCACTAATCATATGCCCTTTGCTATAACCATTGCTGTGAACTATTTCTACCATCCAACATATTATTCAGACTGCCTGGTACGTGACTGAGTAACCTTCTCTGACATGGTATGTGATCCATGTCTTGGGATTCACGTTTCTCTTCCTTTTTTTGATTTTTTCACTATTCTTCACACAAATTCCCGATGTAGAGCCCCCAAATATTTTCTAGCACTGGGAAATGGCCCAACCTTAAAACATGACTTTGGAAAAAACCAACCATAATAATTCACGGTCATCTAGCTTTGTCAACAAAAACAATCAAACCAAAAAAAACACTGATAGAACACATCAAGGGATTTTTTTCCAAAAAAATTATTATGATGGAAGGAGTATTTTTCTTACAGTTTTGAGTATGTGATTCATGTTTTGAACTAAAATGTCACTTTTCATGGAAAAAAAATCTTTTAGCCATTCCAGAAACATTGTGTATCAGATTGTTTTAATTAATACACATAAGAAATGAATTATATTTATTATTTTTCCTCTATGTTATACTAATAATGTTGATCTAGATAGGAAATAATTATATCCACTCAAATTTTTCTCTAACATTTCTAATCCATGTTGATCAATCAATTGTCACATTTTCATCAATTATAGCCACTCTAATTTTTTCTTGATTAAATTTAATTATAATGTAATCAATTTTAGTATGATCGCATGACTATATTAATATTTATATTTTTGATACCCTTATTTTTTTCAATTTTTCTTGCTAAAGGCTAATAATCACTACTATATAAAATATCGGGTATAATAATAGTCTTATAAAATATACCCATTATTTTCAAATGTATTTTTTGGACACAATTATATATAGAAGTTTTTATTAATTTTACACATCCATTTTGAATCCTATATTCATTAATTTGTCAATATCATTAAATTAATGAGCCAAAATTCTGTAAATATACATCTTTTCAAATAACATTGGCCCTTAATCGCTCATCCATAACATTACTATACAATACATTCCTAAAATCATGCTACATAAATTCTTTTATATGTTTAAATGTAAGAATCCTTTCAATTTTATGGTATCAACATATCTAAAAATTACATTAAAGAAAAATAACAAAATTATATTTATATAAAAAACAAAATCAGGATATTTATGAATGAAAAAAAATTTCAAAGTTGTTTTGAAACCACCTATACATATTGTTGGAAGATATTCTAACACAATTTAATTTTACACTTATTTCAAAAATATACCTCATGTTAATATTCATAGTTGAAGCTCAAAAAATAATAATTAATGAGAATATCATTTAGATTCTCAAAATCCAATCATACCAGTAATGGGATATACATATATTAGTTCATCATATTTAATAAAAAACATAATTTTTTTAGGAACATTTAAAATTTATAAACATGAAATGCAAATTAACATGAATGTGAAATTTGAGGGAAAAAGGTACTCAAAGAAGTCCCTTTTGATCAATTAGTTATTAATTTATATTGGATTCAATCGACCTTTTGTTTCTCCCATTATTTTTTTCTGTAATAACATAACATAGTTCAAACCTTTTTTAATTATTTTTAAAATCATTTTCATAAATAATCATCTACAATTGGAATACCTCATTTTCATCATGAAAATATACAAGAATAAGATTCCATAATATGGATGTTACAATAATATGTTTGACTGTGAATACTTAAAAATAATCTATGGGAATAGGTATCTCGACACTTGGATCATGAGCTATGTGAAACCCTACTCTCAGAAGAAATTATTGATGGTTCTTATTGTATATAATACCAAAAAATACAGCATATAATAGAATCAATCCACAACAATTTAACTCCATAGAAATATTATTATAATCATGAAGTTAATATTCAATTACCATTGTAATTTCTAAAATATAATCTCTATTATATTTTATATTTTTACTCATATCAAATGATCAATAAATTGTAGTGTTATCTCATTCACTAGTTACATTTAGTTTTTCGTCATGTTTATTCAAAGGATGATATATTTTGTATATTTCGTGATATATCAATTATTATTCCACCAAAAATTAAATAATATGCTTCAATAATAATAACCTAAATAGGGAAAAATGACTCTAGATGTGTCATTTTCACACTATGTTGAAAACATGATGAACTCTTAACCCTATCCTTATACCCTTTTTCATACACCTGATTTCCACCCATTTTCAATTCATATGATTTCTATTTTCATTCATAATATTCAAATTTAACAAAAATAAATGAAAATAATTATAAATTATATAATATAATAGTTATGAAACTTATTATTGATTACACATCTTAAAATATATACATATAGTAAAATTGAAATATATAAATATAATTTATATTATTTATATATACACATAGATCTGTGTAAAAATTTATATTTTATGTAAAAATATAATTCATTATGACTATGTGTATGAATATATAAAAACAAGTAAAAATAATTATAGGTAAAGAGATAGAGAAAATCATGAAAACATAAACTAAAAATTATATGAATTCTATTGAAAAATATGCTTGAAAATACTGACCTTTGACTAAAAAAGTATATGAAAAATAATTATAAATGCAATGAAAATAATAACTGTTATGTATATATGATTTTACTTACATAAAAATATATAAATTTTTGGACACAGAGAGATATTAAATACACAAAAAAATAGATATATGTATTTATATATATATAAGATGATGAAACATCCATATATATATATATATTATTTAATTTTTAAAAATAAATATTATCACTATAGTCATACCTCATATTGATGTTGATATCAATTCCCATGATATAGGCAGTACATAAAGAATTAAAGTAGTGGCATCCAATATCATGGAGGTAAGAAAAAGGTCACAGATCTCAAATATCATTGTACTCGACTACGAGTTCTCAAATAGACTAATATGAAATTCTATACCATTTTACATAGAATTCCCTATAGATCTGTGTCCCCTGATATCATATGACAATTATTCCACTAGATATACCATAGATACTCAAAACTGAGACCTTCTGTAGACTTTTTCAAAGGAAACAAATAGCAAACCACTAAGAAAACTCTTATTGGGACACAAAAGTACAATTATATATGTGTGTGTATATATGTATGTATGTATAAAAATATATATAAAATCTATAATGTGAATAACAACCCAAATAATTTTGGATCAAATTACTCGTATTTTCAATATATTATTTTATATATACACAATAATGTATTGATTTACATATATATTAAAATAGGGTTTAAATATAATGTAGATCATGGGAAATCTCAAGAATGATCAATTATAAAGTCCTTAAATAAATTTCATGAATGTCATAAAATATTTTTTGATGGTTTATTCATTAAAAAAATATTCCATAGAAGTGGTAAATATATTTATGTCCTATAAATTCTTGAAATACAAGGGGGATTGGTGCTACCATTTGGGATATTTTAAAAATTGGTAATCATTTTTATAAAAAATAACAATAAAATTATAAAACCTTAAATTTCACTAAAATTATATATAAATTCTTTTCTCAATGAAAAATTTAGTGAAGTCCGAAATCTTACCAGAGTTGTAATGAATCCTCATAGTCATACATGAATCATGGGTTCTAATATAGGTGGGGATAAATTTATAAGGACTAATAGTAGTATTATAGAAATGATGGCCTTATAAATGGTACTACAGAAACATTATTATTCACATGACTTTTTCTTTCAAGACATGTATTTTGGAATTCAGGACACAGATATTTCTATCTATCTGTATTCCTAAGTGCCTTATGGGCCTACAAGACATTGTACCTCTGGTTCTTTGTGTAATAAATGATCTATGTATTAGAGAAATGTTATACTAATTGAAACAAATACTATTATTATTATTTGTGGTAGTATTAATAGGTTTACAAAAATTGAGAAGATATGGAGGGAAAATAAAATATCATTAATAGAAATAGGTCATCCAAATCCTTCCATGGGGCTTGAGCATAATAGGTTGTGACATTAGTGGTTGATAATTGTCGGCTTTGGGAAAAGAGGATGTGTCCTTTAATGGTATGAACAACTAACCATTTATTATTAAATCACATGAAATCATTTCATAAAATGAAAAAAAATTCCATTTTCAATGAAAAATGTATATTAATTATCTATATTAATATTATGGAACTATAATAAACACATTTTTATAGGAAATTTTCTATTAATTTATAAGAATATTCGAAATTAGCATTAACTTATAACTACACTTTAGTTGATGATATGATTAAATAGATATCATTATAACGTCTTTTTACTATATTATTTAATTTTATAATCCCTATAGTTTTTATAAAAATGTTTCCCACAATATATGAATGACATCCCAGAATCATTGGGTGCTAGCTTGTCCAGACCTAAATTATTGCATTATATTCGTTACCCGAAACAGATTGTTCTCTATGATGGAATAAATAATTGTTTTATCCTGAAGAATTGATAGGGGAATAAAGAAATGTCTCAAATGATTATATAGTCTCTATTTATCCATTGTTATAACCAAATGATTAATTGGGAATGTGATATAATTATATATTTATTATGGTAGGTTAAGGGTAGGAAAATTTCACAATAAATCCTTGATAGCTTTAATATAATTATTTGACCCCTAGTCTATTAATTAAAATAATATTATTATCAATCTCTTGAAATTTGAAAATATTTATTAATTTCATTGAATATCTTTTTTCCATTATAATTGGAAATTTAAGCTCAACCGACTTTCCCACATCGAATATTATCAATCCCAAATAATGAAGATATAATTAAATTAGTTTCTTTTCATTTTTCTAGGATAAATGGAGAAAATATTATATTATAAAAGATGACAACAAATATTTTTTTATTGTTATTATTTACCTCAATTATTATTTAAAATAAAACATGATTACATTATTTAAATTAAAAAACTAGAATAATTACTTATTAGTTAATGTTAAATTTATTACATGAATTTAATTGATATTGATAATACAAATAGTTTTTGACCCTCTAGGTCTCATTCTCTATGGATTTTTGAATAACATATTAATGTAATTTTTCAACATCTAGAAACATGCTAATGATTCCATAGAAAATAGAATTTAATGTCTAAATGACATCCAATCTTATACAAATTCTTACTTATTAATATAATCTTTTTATAGTGATATCTCAAATCAAGAAGGTTGAATATATGTTCCACCAACATATTTTTACAATGTATCTAGTTTTGACTATATTGAATTGAAATCCCTCACTGATCTCCTTCTCAATGGACTTATATAGGTAGTTCCAATCCATCAATGGACCCAAGATATCATAATTTCTCAAAATATAGAAGGGATTAATCCTTTGTGACATTATTCATTAATGAAAAATCATTTGAACCGTCCCCAATGCATCCTACATGGATGTGAACATTTATCATAAAGGATATCATTAATTCATCAATTTAATGATGTAATGATATTCACTAATGAAAAATTTAATGTCCATATACCAATACACATGTCTCTATATA
The DNA here is from genome assembly GCA_963277665.1 of Viscum album. Classification (NCBI taxonomy): domain Eukaryota; kingdom Viridiplantae; phylum Streptophyta; class Magnoliopsida; order Santalales; family Viscaceae; genus Viscum; species Viscum album. The sequence goes on from OY728162.1 coordinate 49,278,385, forward strand.
GGAACATCCAATGAAACAAGGACTTTGGATTTACTATTTGATGGGTATATTCTCATAACCATATATCATGGTGATTGACTTGGTAAAACCATTAAAAAGTGTCTAAATGTCTTATAACACTCTTACCCATAATATCTTTTATTTTCTATGTCTTATCCAATAATATCATCCCACCATTGAGAAATATTTTAGAATGATGATGTGAAACCTCTATGTTTGCACCACAATAGGAAACTCTTATCAAATTTCTGTGTAAAATATATTCTTAGTAAATTATCATATACAAATGGAATACAACGGAAATATAATAATGTGAAAATAAAACTTCATTAATAATGAATAATACATAATGAATTACTATACATGTTTTTTATAGTGTACATACTCCAGGAAACTCTAAAATTCACTAGAGCCAACTAAAAATAACATCCATTCCCTTAACTATCGCATGAAACCCATCCCCATTCTAAGAAAAATATTTATTAATGTGGTATTCAATACATTCTTCCATGGATACTCAGTTCACAAAAAAATCACCTCTTTGAGAAAAAACCCAGATGATAAGAAACTTCCAAAGCATTTTCTTTTTCCTTTTCTGTGATGTTGATCCTTAGAGAGATCCACTACTACAAAACTATAATGGTAAATTGTAATTTGATATTTACTACTAGTCACCACTTTAATATCTTAGAAAAAATGGAATATATAAAATGATTCATTACCTATGTAATAATCCATAATATATTATTAATCTCCTATAGAATTAGTTATAATTAAATTTTTTGAGATTCTCCAGCTAACAAATCCTCCATTGAGTTAAAAAATATTTATAAAACAAGACTTCATATCATATTGATCTTTATTAAAACCATCTTGTACAAAACACCTATTCAATACCTCTTTATATCCTCCACACACTAAAAACATATCCATAGATCTCCTAAAATACATAAGGATGACTCAATATTACAAAAATGTTGTTCCCCAAGATCATCATGATATCTACAAATAATTGAGAAAAAAAAAAGAGATTAAGACTCATATATTACCTGGAATACATGACATATCATGTCACTAAAGCTAATGGGATATTACTCATTCTCTCCCATTCCTATCTTGTCTATGGAAACATTTCGTAGGAATGATATATATCATGTAATACTAAAACTGATCCCCTCTTGTATTGTTCTATATTGATCCCCTTTAATATCTGGTCAATGTAGTTACCTTAAAATAGTATGGGAATCCTCTTGGGTCTATCATGCATAGTCATGATGTATAAAATATAGGTTGCCTAATGTATTATGAATCATTACTCATAATGACCATATCATGTGTTAGATTAACTTCTGGTTAATTATTAAATATTCAAAATGCATTATAAATATTTTTCATAAATAATCAAGACACTGATATTTTTTATTGGTATTAATTTTGTGATATAATTATATATTTATTATGGTAGGTTAAGGGTAGGAAAATTTTACAATAAATCCTTGATAGCTTTAATATAATTATTTGACCCCTAGTCTATTAATTAAAATAATATTATTATCAATCTCTTGAAATTTGAAAATATTTATTAATTTCATTGAATATCTTTTTTCCATTATAATTGGAAATTTAAGCTCAACCGAATTTCCCACATCGAATATTATCAATCCCAAATAATGAAGATATAATTAAATTAGTTTCTTTTCATTTTTCTAGGATAAATGGAGAAAATATTATATTATAAAAGCATGACAACAAATATTTTTTTATTGTTATTATTTACCTCAATTATTATTTAAAATAAAACATGATTACATTATTTAAATTAAAAAACTAGAATAATTACTTATTAGTTAATGTTAAATTGATTACATGAATTTAATTGATATTGATAATACAAATAGTTTTTGACCCTCTAGGTCTCATTTATATGGTTTTTTGGATAACATATTAATGTAATTTTTCAACATCTAGAAACATGCTAATGATCCCATAGAAAATAGAATTTAATGTCTAAATGACATCCAATCTTATACAAATTCTTACTTATTAATATAATCTTTTTATAGTGATATCTCAAATCAAGAAGGTTGAATATATGTTCCACCAACATATTTTTACAATGTATCTAGTTTTGACTATATTGAATTGAAATCCCTCACTGAACTCCTTCTCAATGGACTTATATAGGTAGTTCCAATCCATCAATGGACCCAAGATATCATCATTTCTCAAAATATAGAAGGGATTAATCCTTTGTGACATTATTCATTAATGAAAAATCATTTGAACCGTCCCCAATGCATCCTACATGGATGTGAACATTTATCATAAAGGATATCATTAATTCATCAATTTAATGATGTAATGATATTCACTAATGAAAAATTTAATGTCCATATACCAATACACATGTCTCTATATAGGAACATCCAATGAAACAAGGACTTTGAGTTTACTATTTGATGGGTATATTCTCATAACCATATATCATGGTGATTGACTTGGTAAAACCATTAAAAAGTGTCTAAATGTCTTATAACACTCTTACCCATAATATCTTTTATTTTCTATGTCTTATCCAATAATATCATCCCACCATTGAGAAATATTTTAGAATGATGATGTGAAACCTCTATGTTTTCACCACAATAGGAAACTCTTATCAAATTTCTGTGTAAAATATATTCTTAGTAAATTATCATATACAAATGGAATACAAGGGAAATATAATAATGTGAAAATAAAACGTCATTAATAATGAATAATACATAATGAATTACTATACATGTTTTTTATAGTGTACCTACTCCAACAAACTCTAAATTTCACTAGAGCCAACTAAAAATAACATCCATTCCCTTAACTATCGCATGAAACCCATCCCCATTCTAAGAAAAATATTTATTAATGTGGTATTCAATACATTCTTCCATGGATACTCAGTTCACAAAAAATCACCTCTTTGAGAAAAAACCCAGATGATAAGAAACTTCCAAAGCTTTTTCTTTTTCCTTTTGTGTGATGTTGATCCTTAGAGAGATCCACTACTACAAAACTATAATGGTAAATTGTAATTTGATATTTACTACTAGTCACCACTTTAATATCTTAGAAAAAATGGAATATATAAAATGATTCATTACCTATGTAATAATCCATAATATATTAGTAATCTCCTATAGAATTAGTTATAATTAAATTTTTTGATCTTCTCCAGCTAACAAATCCTCCATTGAGTTAAAAAATATTTATAAAACAAGACTTCATATCATATTTATCTTTATTAAAACCATCTTGTACAAAACACCTATTCAATACCTCTTTATATCCTCCACACACTAAAAACATATCCATAGATCTCCTAAAATACATAAGGATGACTCAATATTACAAAAATGTTGTTCCCCAAGATCATCATGATATCTACCAATAATGGAGAAAGAAAAAAAAGAGATTAAGACTCATATATTACCTGGAATACATGACATATCATGTCACTAAAGCTAATGGGATATTACTCATTCTCTCCCATTCCTATCTTGTCTATGGAAACATTTCGTAGGAATGATATATATCATGTAATACTAAAACCAATCCCCTCTTGTATTGTTCTATATTGATCCCCTTTAATATCTGGTCAATGTAGTTACCTTAAAATAGTATGGGAATCCTCTTGGGTCTATCATGCATAGTCATGATGTATAAAATATAGGTTGCCTAATGTATTATGAATCATTACTCATAATGACCATATCATGTGTTAGATTAACTTCTGGTTAATTATTAAATACTCAAAATGCGTTATAAATATTTTTCATAAATAATCAAGACACTGATATTTTTTATTGGTATTAATTTTGTGATAATTATTTTGAACCAAAACATCACATTTAATCTGAAAACATTCACTTTTAGTCATACTATACAAATCACGTGTCATATTGAATTGAGGTAAATTCCTATTTTTTCAAAAATATTATTACCCCCTTTATTAATGTATTAAGACAAAAAGAGTACTCTTTCCATGTTTTGATTATGTGATTCATGTTTTGAACTAAAATTTCACTTTTCACGGAAAAATAAAATTTCACTCATTTGAGAAACATAATGTATCAAATTTAATTTTTTAATTACTACACATAAAAAATTAGTTATCTATATTAGTGTGCGTATATGTTATACTAAACATTTTATTCATGGTATGGAATTATTAAATCCACTCCATTTTTATTCTAAGATGTCCAAACCATATCAATCAATCCATAGTCATATTCTCATCAATTACGACGCCGTTAATTTTCTCTTGATTAAAATTATTTTTAATCTTATAATTTTCAGTATGATCACATGTACATATTAACATTTTAATTCTTGATACACTTATTTTTTGATTAAGGTGTCCTACCAAAAGAATATAATCACCACCATATAGAATATGTGGTATAATAATAGAACTATAAAATTTAACCTTTATATTCATAGGAATGTTTTGGTCTCAATTTCCCATATAAGTGTTTCATAATTTTACCCATCAATTATGAATCCTATATTCATTAATATACCAATATATTTATATAAATGAGCCAAAATTATGTAAATATACAACTTTTTTAATTACATGGGCCCCTAATATCACATCCATAATATTTCTATACAATAATTTCCTAAAACTAGGATACATGTATTCTTTCTTATGTCTAATAAGATGTAAAACCATCAATTATAAAGTATCTACATAACTCAAAATTAATATTAAATGAAAATTGACTAAATTAGTGGTAGATAAACAACCATATCATGATATTTATGAAAAAAAATTAAACATGACATGAAACCACCTACCAATAATGGTGGAAGATATTCTAACACAATGTAATTTTTCAAATTATTTCATAAATATACCTCATTTCTACATTCATATCTAAATCTCTAAAAAAACAATTCATGAGAATATCATTTAAATTTGTAAAAACCAATCAATAATGTAATTTAATCTTTATATATGTTTTCATCTTATTGAATACATAACATAATTTTATCTTATAAAATTGTGAATGTATAAACATGGCATGTTAAAAAATTAGAATGTGAAATTGGAGGGTAAAATGTACTCATAGAATTCCCTTATTATCAATTATTTAATCATTTTTATTTTCTTGACATGGCCATCTGTTTATCCCTTAATGTTTGTGTAAAAACATAACATAACTCCAACACTTTTTAATTAATTTTAAAATCTTTTCGATAAAAATCATCTAAAAAGGTAATTACTAATTTTCATCATTAATATTTATATGAATAAGCAGACATAATGTGGAAGTACAATAATATGTTTTATTGTGAAGACATAACAATCATCTAGGGGTATATGTATCTTGACACTTGGATTATGATATATGGGAGACACAAATCTCAAAATATATTTTTAAAGTTTCTTATTGAACATAATATCACAAACATCAAACATAAAAAGGAATCTGTCCAAAACAATTTAACTCCTAAAAAATATTTCTATAATCATGATGTTAATCCTCAATTATATTTTTAATTTCTTCAATATAATCTATATAATCTTTTATCTTTTCCCTCATATCAAACTATCCATAAACTCTAGTGTTATCTCAATCACCATTTACATTCTTTTTCTCCTCATGTTTATTTTATCATTGATGAATTTAGTATATATTGTGATAGATGAAGTATTCCTTCAATAAAAAAGAAAAAAATCATATTTAATAAAAATAACATAAAAAGTGAAAAATTATTTTAGATTGGTCGTTTTCACACTATGTTGAATCCTTGATGAACTCTTTAACACTATAATTATACTCGTTTATCATACACCTGATTTCTACCCATTTTTAGTTCCTATTCTTCCTATTCGGTTTAATAAAATTCATATTTAGCAACAAAAAAATAAATATAACTATAAAATATATATAATAATTGGTATGAAACGAATTTTTTATAACACATTGAAAAATATATACATATAGTAAAATCAATATATATAAATATAATTTAATTTATTTATATATACACATAGATATGTAAAAAAATTATATTTCTGTCTAATTATATAACTCATTATGGGTGTGTGTAAGAATGTAATAATACAAAAAAAAATCATATGTAGAGAGATAGAGACAATTTTGAATGAAAAAAATACAAATTTGATGAATTTTATTGAAAAAATTCTCAACGATTGTCACACATAAATAGAATAAGTATAAAAAATATATATAAAATGAATGAAAATAATTACTTTTATGTAAATCTGATTTTATTTATTTATTAATATATAAATATTTTTACACACATAGATAATAATTACGCAGACACAAAAAAACATTTATATGTATTTATATATATAAAAACTGATGAAACAATCATATTTATATATATATTATTTTTTAAATTTAAATATTATCACTATAATAAATCCATTCCATGGATGTTGAACTCATGTTCAATTATATAGGATTTACATCTAGAATAGAAGTGGTGGCATCCAATATCCTAGAGGAATGAAGCTTGTCAAAGATCTCAAATTTCACTATACTCGACTGCGAGTTCTCAAATAGAATAATATGAAATTATATACAATTTAACATAGAGTTTCATATATATATGTTTCTCATGATATATTTCTCCTATTATTCCATTGGATCTTTAATAGATACTCAAAACTAATTCCTCCCTTAGACTCCTTCGGTTGAATCTAGAAGAAAACCACTAAGTCATCCCCTGTTGTCAGTGACACAAGTAATTATATATGTGTGTGTATGTATGTATCTATGAATATATATGTTATAAAATATATAAGAACAATAATGTGAATAAAAACCCAAATAATTTTGGATCAAATTAATCCGATTGTCAATATATTATTTTACATATACACAATCAGGTATATATTAACATATATAGAGAAGCAAGGATCGTATTTAAAGTAGATCATTGGAAAATCTCATGAAAGGTAGTTAAAATACATTTAAAAACATTTAATTTATATCATAAATTTATGATTGGGGGTTGATTTATAAAAAATTATCCCACAGAAGTGGAAACAATGTTTATGTTCCATCATGTATTAAACCACCAGGTGTAGTGGTGCAACCATTAGGGATCTTTTAAAAGTAGGGAAATTTTTTTTCCAAAATAATTGATAAATGGTGAAAAAACATTATTTATCACTAAAATTATTTTGAAATATCTTTTTAGTGCTAAATTTAGTGAATTTAGTAATCGTACCTGAGCGGTAATGAATTCTCATAATCCTACAAGATGATTGGGGTCAGATCTATGTGAGGATAAATTTATTAGGATCTATTGAAGCATTATAAAAATGATGGTATTACTGAAATTAATATAGAAAAATTATTAGTCACCTAACTTGTGTTTTTTGTACATGTATATTTTACTTTGGGCCACTGATATTTATTTCCATCTATATTCCTAAGCACTATATGGGCCTACATGCTAATGTACCTCTAGGTTATCGTGTAAGAAATGATCTATGGATTGAAGTAATTTTAAACTATTAAAACCATATTGTATTTGTATTAGTAGTAGTAGTATTCAAATTTGGAACCAACTAGAAAAGATAGAGAAGGAAAAGGATGTAACGCTATTCGAAATAATTCATGGACACCCCTCGATGGGGTATGTCCGGACATGGTTGTGACATCAGTGGTGGATATGTGTAGGTTTTGAGAAAATAACATGTGTTCATTAAAGGTATGACCAACTCCACTTTTAGTATTAAATAACCTGAAATCATTCCTTTATATGATAAAAATTTCATGGATAATGAAAAAATTACATTAATTTTCTATATTAATATGTAGGAACTAGAAGAAAATCATTTTCATTGGAAATGATTCATTTTTTTAATGGTTGGGGTAATTCCTTATTTATTGTTTAAGGAAAATACGTTTTTCAAAATGGGTATAGGGGGACCCATTACATAGCCCAAAGGCCCATGACCATGTGGTCTACATAAGAGGCCCAAAAGAGAATTTTTTGGCACAAAGGGCCTTTTAGTGAATAGTAATTCTACAGTACCTTGGCCGCTACAGTTCTACCACCTCTACAGTTCCTACTACTGTTCCTCCAACACTATAGTGCTTCCGCTCATACAGTCTACCACAGCTAGTATACCACTATATTATCCTGGTTATTCTTCCCTTACCATATTTGATCATGGTTATTTTTTATGCCAATCATGAGGCTTTGCCTCTATGGTATATTCTCATTGGCCTAGGAAATGTGTAATTAATTTATGAGAATATTTGAAATTAACTTTAACTTATCATTCAAATTTTTTTGATGATCTGATGAAATTAATATCACAATAAATTATTTTTACAATATTATTGATGTGAAGAATCCCTCTTGTATTTATTGACATGTGAACTACAACATCTAAAAGGCATCAAAAAATCATTAAGTGATAGCACGTTCAAACCTGATTTCTTGCATTGTTTTTGGTTAACCAAAACAGATTATTCTCGATGATGGAAAATATCATTTTTTCTCTAAAATGATCGAGAGAGGAAGAGAGAAATTACTATTGGGACTAGAAAGTCACTCTCTAGCCATTTTCACACCAAAAGTTTTACTATGAATGTTTTATAATTAGATATTTATCATGGTAGGTTAAGGGTTGTAAAATTTCACACTAAGTCCTTTCCATAATTAATATAATAATCTGACCCGAATTCCATTAATTATAATATTTTTATTATAAATCTCAAGAAATGTGAAAATATTTGAGAATTTTATTGAATATCTATTATACCATTTTAATTAGAATAATATGCTCGACATGCTTCCCTCATCGTATATTATTAATCACAAATAATGATGTTTTCATTAAAATAGTTTCTTTTCATTATTTTATTATAAATATAATAAATATTATATTTCATAAATATAAAATATAATATTTGTTATTATTAATTACCTCACTTATTATTTATAATAACATGTGATTAATTTATTTCAATCGACCAAACTAAATAAATAATTATTTTATAATGATAAATTCATTACCTGAATTGAATTGAGAATGTGAATACACATTTTTTTGACCATCTAGGTCTTTTATTAAATGGATATAAGCATAAAATCATAATGTAAGTGGTAAAATTCTAGAAATATTCCAAGGATATTATATATAAAATACGTTAATGTCACAATGACTTAAAAAATTCTACGAATGAATGTTATGTAATATAATATGTTCATATTTATATCAGAAATAAAGAAGGTTTCATATTGGTTCCATAAACATATATGATCAATGTCTCTTTATTTGACTGTTTTTATATAAAATATATCACTGGAAAAAATTTCCATTGACTTATACAGGTATTTCTATTCAATAAAATGATCCATGATATCATATTTTCTTAAAATACAGAAGGGGTAAATCCATTATCACATTATTCATTAATGCAATATCATTTGTAATGTAACCAAAGTATCCTAAATGGATGTGAACATATATCATCAAGGTTTTCATGAATACATCAATGTAAACATGAGATGATATTCACTAATGATAACATTATTGTCCACAGATCAATACACATGTCTATATATAGTAACATCCAATGACACATGAAATGTGGATTTCTTATTTGATGGTTATATTCTCATAAGAATTTTTCTTGATGATTCCATGGTAAAATAAATTAAATGGTGTCTATATTTCATATGAGATCCTACCCCTAATATCATATATTTTCTCGGTCTCATCAACCAATATAATCCCACTATTGAATAAGATTCGAGAATAATTTTGTGGAACCTCTAGGATCGCATAATAGTACAGAACTACTATGAGATTTCAGTGTGAAATATAATCTTTGAAAATTATCATATACAAATGGAATGTAGTGGAAATAAAATAACATGACAATAAAAAGACATCAATAGTGAATAATAGATAATCAATTACCAAAAATGTATTTTATAGGGTACCGAATCCAACAGACTCACAATTTCACTAGATCCAACTAAAAATAACTTTTCTTCCCATAGCTATCACATGATACTCATGTCATTCATGATGTAATTACATATACATGTGGTCTGACGAAATTTCATCCCTCAATACTTTACTCATTGAAAATTCCCCTCTTTGTGAAAAAACAACAAATATGAAACTTATAAAGCATTTTTTTCATTTGGGGTGACATAGATCTTTGGAGAGATCCATCACTACAAAAATTTCACGGTAAATTTTGATTTGATCTTTAGTTCTAGTTACCACTTGATTCTATTCAAAGTAATTTCAAACCTTAAATGATTCGTTTTCTACCATGAATGTCATAATATATTAGTATTCTTATATAAGATTAGAGATAACCAACTATTTAAAGATACTCCTGCTAAAAAATCCTCCATTTAGATAAATTTATTTATCAAATGAGACCACATATGATAATGATATATCATAAAACCATCATCAACATAACACATGATGTATAAGTCCCCAGCCTTAAACCGTACTTAATCTTGAGTTATTACAAGATTACACATTGAGGACCTTTTCAGGTTTAGAGTTTTAGAGAATTTGATCATGAAACTTGCATTACATTCCACATTTAAACAAAGTGGTTACATAAAAGACAATATTCTTTCTTCCCATCAACGGAATCATATTTAAAATAAAACATGTATTCTTTCTTGACACATCCTTAACACTATCATCACATCATGTACCCTTCCCTTGACCTGTGAAAAAAATTTCAAAAACATAGGATGAGCATAAAAAGCTCAGTAAGGGATATAAAAATATGGAAAGGAAACATGAGTACATGTATACATAAGAATGAAATCATACTTTATCCATAAAACATAAGCACATTAACATAACTCATAAAATCATGCATAAATCATAGAAATCATAAGACATAAAGGTAACTTGAGGCATTCATAACATTCTTACGTAGGGAGTAAACCTCTTGGTTACGTTTGGAATACCCATCACAGTATATTCCCTAAATCTCTTCAGAGAAACCTTAATGTTTCACTCCTTCACGTTACCCAATGCATTGGAGAGCTATATCGGGCTCACCCGCCCTTAGTATATCACGGAACCACCCGTTTTCATAATAATTCCCAAGAACCTCAACATAATCATATCACATAAAACATGCATAAAGGAAACATAACATTTCCACCTTTCAATCACAAGATATCAATACAACACATTGATATAAAAACATCATGGAAACCATTTTTAATACCAAAATAAAATAAAGGTAAAACATGGTATTTATTTCTCTTTAAAAAAGGTATGGCTTGTAGAGGAAGCCAAAACTCCAATAACGGTCGCGACGGCGGAGAAGTCGTTGTCGCCGCATACGTACGACAAAAACATTCCCTTTTTTCGTTTAGTAAATGCTTCATATAAAAAAGATTCCTTTAGAATAAACGTAAAAGTAAAAGGGGTTTATACACCGTATAAAAGAAGGTTGTGTATAAAACAAAAAATGCTTCAATGAAAGGAGATTGAGCCGAAGTCCCATACAAAGACGGTATCCTTGGTTTAAGGATAAATCAATTACATATTTATGTGTAACAAACGAATACACCAAATATAAGTGGATATTAAGTGTAAAATAATCAAAGGTCATTCACACATATTCAAAGGATGACATATTCAATAACTACATTTTGAACCCAAAGAAATCAAAATTGGGTTAAGAAGTTCCCTTGACAGCCAAACAGCGTCACATCAAAATTAGTTGATGAGATATAAAAAAAGGATATATCATCACTTGGACATAAAATTTACATCAATAAGGATATATGAGAACATATCCCAACATAACAATATGTAAAATAAAAGACTCAACAAAAGAAGTCTTTTAAAAAGTGGAGGGTGAAAGGTTCCCTTACCGACATGGGTATCTTTCGAAACATACGCCCCGTGAAAGAAGGACAATACAACATTAATGTAAATACTCAGAAATGAAATAATATTATAGAATGAGTAAAATAATGGTCAGTACATACACAACTCAAAGGAAATTGTGGAAAATGTAGCATAAATCGCACAGGAATAAAAGTGATATGAAAAATCCCTTACAAAAACTCGGCAGCCTAACGGCGCCACTTAAAACTTTAAAAAATGGATTGATGAGATCCAATAGGGTATCTCATCACATTAAAATAAAATGTACAGAAAGAGGAATATAAATTAACATCCCCCATCATAAAAAATAGGAACTTAAAAGAAGTGACATAAAGGAGAGTACTTAAAGAGAAAGAGAGAGGTTAGATCTCTTACGAAAATTCGGCAGCATAACTGCGCCACTCAAAACTTACAAAATGAATTGATGGGAGGAAATAGGGTCTCTCATCATATGAAAAAAATAATTACTGTAGGAGTAATATAAAATAACATCCCAATCATAAGAAAGTTGAGCTTAAAAGGAATGACATAAAAGTGTGTACTTAAAAAGAAAGAGAGGTGTATGATCCCTTACCTCGGGTCCAACTTGACTCGATCGTTCTTTAACGTCCTGAATAATAAACTTGAGTTAATATCTACTTGCTTAATAACCTTTTTCAAGTTCATTATTCCTTTTATACCATGTTATGAACATCATGTAATCATATAAGTTAATAATGTTCATTCTGTCGGTATTTGGTTCTTAAGTCAAAAATAGACTTCTTACACATACATGTTGTTAATTTGGTCGAAGTTTCATTATATCCAGAATGATATTAATGATTTGGATAACATATATATCATATAAATTCAGCATATACATGTATTTATAATATTACATCACATTTTGAGTTAAGAAATGAAATGCACCATTCATGGAGACGGTAAGTCGTACGTACGCATGAACGCTACTTCCATTTCTATTTCGTATTTTATGGAATGGAATCATAATGATATAAGAGTATATTATAATTACAGTATAATAACATATATAATATAATTATCTTTATCCTTTACACATCCCACATATGGTATTAACGAATCAAATTACTTTCAGGGGGCAGTAGTCCGTACTTCCTAAAATGAAGAAATCGTGTTTACCCATAATGGAAACAATAATGGTATGCCATAAATGAAAAATAAAGAAGCTTAAGGAAAGAGTAAACATATTATATATCATATATAAAAATAGTGGCATCATAATGGCCACCTTTTAAGGTGTTAAATGAGTATTGAACAATCATCGTTTCGGGAGGCAGAATTTCTCCATCCACGGAAACCGTATGTTCTTTAACCATTTGATGTAGTTGTGTGAGAGTGTAGCTCGAATAAATATTATAACAACATCCTAGTATATTTAATATACTGTTTTTGTTACAAAAGAAGTAAATAAAAAGAGTTTGGGGGTTGGAGAAGCAAAATAAAACAAATGAATATGAGAGAATGAATTACCACTAAAAGTGTAACTCCTTTTGATTTGAGCCTAAAGGCTTCCTTTGAAAGGATTCCTCCCAAAGAGAATCCTCTAGGATTAGGAGAGGTATTTGGAGAGAGTAAATGGTCAGGGTATGGCCGAGCCAAAGGCTTGAGGAGTGTGTGAAATGAGGTAGAGGTGGGGGCCTTTTATAAGAGGAGAGGAGGGGCACTTTTGGAAATCATGAAACTATTATTTTATTTTCAAAAGTGTTTCGAATTTCTAAGGTCCCACATTGATATATTTCTAAGATAAGATGATAAGGCTTCTAAATATTCCAATCCAATAGTTTTTGGACAAGTGTAGGTCTTAGATTTTATATTATCGTTTCATTTTATTTAAACTATTCATTAATGAGGTCATCGCTGCATCATCAAGATGTCATAAATAATTTAATTTATGTAATGTCTAAAAATTATAAAAAAACTATTATTATGTATGAAATATTTTTATCTTTCAAATGAATATTTATAGTCAAAAATATGATTTGTATAACCCCATGTAAAAATTGTTTTAGTAAAACATTTCATGTTTGTCTCACTTTTACTTTAACTTTAAATAAAAAGATATTAATGTCATTTTCCAACCAAAGTGGATCCATGGGGTCCCCAAGTTGACCCATGGCTTGTCTTGGTCGGACATGACACGTCCAATGAGGTTAGGACATGTGTCAAGTTCATTTAATATTATTAAAACATTATTTTTACCTTAAACTACAGTAATTACCTCTAATCACGATTAAAAACTTAATAAGTTACTATTCACCAAAAAAATTATTTTAATCCCATTGAAACACACTTTACTTCTTAATGACAACCATGTATGTCAGATTTTTGAAATTCAAAACACAATGATGGAAAAATTTCATTTAAACGGAAAAATCAGTTTTTATAAGTACCACTTAGTGGTTTCACTCTTCATCAAAAATTGATGTTTTTTAGAAAATTACCAAAAATTAACCCTAAGATATATTTGATATTCCGAATTCAAAAATGATGTCTATTTTACAAAATTCAAAACATATAAGTCACATTAATTAATTTAATAATTAATTCCCACTGTCAGAGCAAATAGCGTGTTTTTATGAAACAATAAGTATCAATTGATTGACACTATTTTAAGTCTGATTTCAAAGTAAAATTAATTCCAATGACCAATATTGGATTAAATGGTAAAAATATATTATAATTTCACTTTAAAACCAATTCAAAAGATAATCTATTCATATAAATAAATTAGATTAAAAAGAGGGTTTGAATTAAAATACAACATTTTACACTATTCATTAAAAAATGAACTTTATCGGAAAGATACCAAAAATTTACACAAAGTAAATTTTGATGTCCCGATTATAAAGAAGAGTTTTATTTGGTCCAAAAGTATGTATAAGAGTGACCAAAACTATATTTAATGACGGTTCGCCATCAAAAGGCGATAAGTGAACCTTTAGTGAAAACTAGGGCATATACGCCTAAAATTGAATTATTTCCGTATTTTAAATCTTTATCTTTTATTGGATAAAAGTAAAAACATTTAAAAACATATATAATAATATTTTAGTTATTTCTATCCATTCCCTCCAATACAACGACTACATGTTAACTGCCATTTAAAATAATATTATTTTATTATTAGAGTGCAACGTAGGATTCCCAAGAAACTCGTTGTTGCTTGTTGGGTACGCCATCGAGCATAGAATCCCCTTTAAAGTCATATTAATATTTTATTCACAAATATGGATAAATATGAAAATGTCATATTCTTTAATTATCTGGGGTGTTACATCCTTCCCCCCTTTTGGGAATTGCGTCCTCACAATTTTTAAAATTGAGCTTGGAAACATCCTTGAAAGTCCCACATCGGAACAAGAGTTGGCAAAACAATCACTTTAAAAGAATGGGAGAGAAGTACAAATGTCACCCGAGATAACCCATACTAGTATTCCATGTATAAAAATATGGATATGGAATAGAAAACAAAGGGTCATGTTCTGATGGAGAGTGATAGTAAACATGTCTAGGAGAAAGTTAACAATGAGAAAATCACAAACTTGTGATGGGTTAAAAGGTATTAGATTCCCTAGTAGGAAAAGTTAATAGACAACATTTTTTTAAGTAACTTTTTATTTATGAATTTATTCATAAGGAAAAATAATCACTTGTCATGTTGACATTCAACTTTTACTTGATTCCTTAATCAAACTCTTATTTTTTTCCAAAAGACGAGTATTTAGGGAGACTTGTTCGTATTAAGAGTACCATAATAAATATCTAGAGAATCACCTAATCCACAAAAGTGAACTATATACATCTCATATCTTTAGACATTAACCAGAACCAAAACAAAAAAGGTTAGTACAAGGTCAGATAATCTAGATAAGGATAACCCTTTAAAAAGAAAATCTCTGCTTAATCTCCAAAATTTGACCCAAAAACCCAAAGTTCAACGAGGAACATCCGATAAACAATTCTTCCATAAAATTCTTCAAAGTAAACAAATCTAAGATTGAAAACCAAATATTTGAAGGATTTATTCACATAGTCTTCCAATTTAAATCGTAATATTTATCTCCAAACAACATCAATTGCTCCTAAAGTCTCGTATTGAAAATTAATTAACCTAATAACATATCCTCCATGATAGGTTAATCATTTTCATAAATAACCAAAAATCAACTTACTCTTAATTCATAAAATCATATAACTAAAAATAATAAGTCAAAATAACCAGGGACTTCACTTAGTCTAGTGGTAGGCGATAAATACCAGTCGCACTTTGGTTGTGGGTTCGATTCCCGGAGCTTTGTCTGACGTGACGGGTTATCACACGGTCTGCGTGTTGTCCTTTTTCCAAAACTATATAATTCTTAAATCATTCCCAAAAAAGAGATAAAATCATAAAAAATGATCATAACATATTTTAACCTCAAGTTTATCTCATTCCTTTCATTTTGCATCATATCATAGAGTAACCCATAATTACCTAAAAAGTAAGGATCATATAAACCCTAATGGTTACCTTAATAATTATTACCTGAATTTCCACATCGAGTTGGCCATCTCGTACATGATGCATTAGAGAAATCACCAAGGTTGAAGTGGTTGATCATGACTCCTTGATAGTTGGTTTAGAAAAACCATGAGATTCCTCATTGAATCCCCCATCTCATCCAGTCTCTTAATCAGAGAACCACCATTGTGTCCTTCAAACCCATTGTCACTTTGGTGCCTACTAGATCCAGCCATTTACTGAAACCAAAAAGGTCAGTGTTAGTATATCAACATAACCATCATGTACTAATGAAAAAGTTAAACACTAAGATATACTTACTCATTCACTTTA
This sequence comes from Viscum album, assembly GCA_963277665.1. Lineage (NCBI taxonomy): Eukaryota > Viridiplantae > Streptophyta > Magnoliopsida > Santalales > Viscaceae > Viscum > Viscum album. Next base: position 49,295,169 of record OY728162.1, read on the forward strand.
TTTAAAACTAGGACTCTTTCTGAAATCCTAACCATTATGGTAATGTCACTTATGCTTAAAGAATACCCTAACCTCTAAAGTTATCTAAACCGACCTTTGATACCAACTATAAGGCCCCACCCTTAAACCTTACTTAATCTTGAGTTATTACAAGATTACACATTTAGTATCTTTTCAGGTTTAGAGTTTTAGAGAATTAGATCATGAAACTTGCATTACATTCCACATTTAAACAAGGTGGTTACATAAAAGACAATATTCATTCTTCCCATCAACGGAAATATATTTAAAATAAAACATGGATTCTTTCTTGACACATCCATGACACTATCATCACTTCATGTACACTTCCTTTGACCTATGAAAAACATTTCAAAAACTTGGGATTAGCATAAAAAGATCAGTAAGGGATGTAAAAATATGGAAAGGAAACATGAGTACATGTATACATAAGAATGAAATCATACTTTATCCATAAAACATAAGCACTTTAACATACCTCATAAAATAATGAATAAATCATAGAAATCATAAGACATAAAGGTAACTTGAGGAATTCATAACATTTTTACGTAGGGAGTAACCCTCTTGGTTACGTTTGGAATACCCGTCACAGTATATTCCCTAAATCTCTTCAGAGAAACCTTAACGTTTCACTCCTTCACATTACCCAATGCATTGGAGAGCTATATCAGGCTCACCTGCCATTAGTTTATCATGGAACCACCCATTTTCATAATAATTCTCAAGAACCTCAACATAATCATATCACATAAAACATGCATAAAGGAAACATAACATTTCCACCTTTCAATCACAAGATATCAATACAACACATTGATATAAAAACATCATGGAAACCATTTTCAATACCAAAATAAAAGAAAAGTAAAACATTATATTTATTTCTCTTTTAAAAAAAAAGGCATGGCTTGTAGAGGAAGCCGAAACTCAAATAATGGTCACGACGGTGGAGAAGTCGTTGTCGCCGCATACGTACGACAAAAACATTCCCTTTTTTCATTTAGTAAACGCTTCATATAAAAAAAATTCCTTTTGAATAAACGTAAAAGTAAAAGAGGTTTATACACCGTATAAAAGAAGGTTGTGTATAAAACAAAAAATGACTCAATGAAAGGAGATTGAGACGAAGTCCCATATAAAGACGGTATCCTTGATTTAAGGATAAATGAATTACATAATTATGTGTAACAACTGAATACACAAAATTTAAGTGGATATTAAGTGTAAAATAATCAAATGTCATTCACACATATTCAAAGGATGACATATTCAATAACTACATGTTGAACCCAAAGAAATCGAAATTGGGTTAAGAAGTTCCCTTGATAGCCTAATGGCGTCACATCAAAATGAGTTGATGAGAGATAAAAAAGGATATCTCATCACATGAACATAATATTTACATCAATAAGGATATATGAGAACATATAACAACATAAAAAATGTAAAATAAAAGACCCAACAAAATAAGTCCTTTAAAAAGAGGACGATGTATGGTTCCCTTACCGAAATGGGTATCTTTCGAAACATACGCCCCGTGAAAGAAGGACAATACAAAATTAATGTAAATACTCATAAATGAAAGAATATTACACAATGAGTAAAATAATTGTCATTACATACCGCACTCAAAGGAAATTGTGGCAAATGTAGCATAAATCTCACAGGAATAAAAGTGAGATGAAAATCCCTTACGAAAACTCGGCAGCCTAACGGCGCCACTTAAAACTTTAAAAAATGGATTGATGAGATAAAATATGGTATATCATCACATTATAATAAAATGTACAGAAATAGGAATATAAAAGAACATCCCCCATCATAAAAAATAGGAGCTTAAAAGAAGTGACATAAAGGAGAGTACTTATAGAGAAAGAGAGAGGTTAGATCTCTTACGAAAATTCGGGAGCCTAACGGCGCCACTAAAAACATCCAAAATTGATTTATGAGAGGAAATAGGGTCTCTCATCATATGAACACAATAATTACAGTAGTAGTAATATAAAAGAACATCCCAATCATAAGAAAGATGATCTTAAAAGGAATGACATAAAAGAGTGTACTTAAAAAGAAAGAGAGGTGTAGGATCCCTTACCTCCGGTCCGACATGAGTCGATCGTTCTTTAACGTCCTGAATATTAAACTTGAGTTAATCTCTACTTGCTTAAGAAACTTTTTCAAGTTCATTATTCCTTTTATACCATTTTATGAATATCATGTAACCATTTAAGTTAATAATGTTCATTTTGTCGGTATTTGGTTCTTAAGTCAAAAAATAGACTTCTTACACATACATGTTGTTAATTTGGTCAAAGGTTCGTTATATACAGAATGATATTAATGATTTGGATAAAATATATATCATATATATTCAGCATATACATGTATTTATAATATTACATCACATTTAGAGGTAAGAAATAAAATGCACCGTTCATGGAGACGGTAAGCCGTACGTACGCATGAACGCTACTTCCATTTCTATTTCATATTTTATGGAATGGAATCATAATGATATAAGAGTATATTATAATTAAATTATAATAACATATATAATATCATTAACTTTAACCTTTACACATCCCACATATGGTATTAACGAATCAAATCACTTTCAGGGGGCGGTAGTCCGCACTTCTTAAAATGAAGATATCGTGTTTACCCATAATGGAAACAATAATGGTATGCCATAAATGAAAAATACAGAAGCTTAAGGAAATAAAAAAAATATTATATATCATATATAAAAATAGTGACATCATAATGGCCACCTTTGAAGGTGTTGAATGAGTATTGAACAATAATCGTTTCGGGAGGTAGAATTTCGCCATCCACGGAAACTGTATGTTCTTTAACCATTTGATGTAGTTGTGTGAGAGTTTAGCTCGAATAAATCTTATTAAAATATCCTAGTATATTGGAGATACTGTTGTTGTTACAAAAGAAGTAAATAAAAAGAGTTTAGGGGGTTGGAGAAGCAAAATAAAACAAATGAACATTAGAGAATGAATTACCTTTAAAAGTGTAACTCCTTTTGATTTGAGCCTAAAGGCTTCCTTTGAAAGGATTATACCCAAAGGGAATCCTATAGGATTAGGAGAGGGATTTGGGGAGAGTAAATGGGCCGGGTATGGCGGAGCCAAAGGCTTGAGGAGTGTGTGAAATGAGGTAGAGGTGGGGCAGTTTTGGAAATCATGAAACTATTATTTTATTTTCGAAAGTGTTTCATATTTATAAGGTCCCACATTGATATATTTCTAATATAAGATGATAAGGCTTCTAAATATTCCCATCCAATACCATTTTGACAAGTTTAGGTCTTAGATTTTATATTATCATTTCATTTTATTTAAACTGTTCATTAATGAGGTCATCGCTGCATCATCAAGATGTCATAAATAATTTAATTCAGTGAATGTCTAAAAATTATAAAAAAACTAATATGATGTAGGAAATCTTTTTATCTTTCCAATTAATACTTATAGTCAAAAATCTGATTTGTATAACCCCATGTAAAAATTGTTTTAGTAAACATTTCATGTTTGTCTAATTTTTACTTTAACTTTAAATAATTAGATATTAATGTCATTTTCCAACCAAAGTGGCTCCATGGGATCCCCAAGCTAACCCATGGCTTGTCTTGGTCGTCCATGACACATCCAATGAGGTTAGGACATGTGTCAAGTTCATTTCATATTATTAAAACATTATTTTTACCTTAAACTACACTAATTACCTCTAATCACGATTAAAAACTTAATAAGTTACTATTCACCAAAAAAAATTATTTTAATCCCATTGAACCACATTTTACTTCTTAATGACAACCATGTATGTCGGATTTTTGAAATTCAAAACACAATGATGGAAAATTTTCATTTAAACGGAAAAATCAGTTTTTATAAGTACCACTTAGTGGTTTCACTATTGATCAAAAATTGAAGATTTTCAGAAAATTACCAAAAATTCACCCTAAGCTATATTTGATATTCAGAATTCAAAAATGAAGTCTATTTTACAAAATTAAAAAAATATAAGTCACATTAAATAATTTAATAATTAATTCCCACTGTCAGAGCAAATAGCGTGTTTTTATGAAACAATAAGTATCAAAAGATTGACACTAGTTTATGTCTGATTTCAAAGTGAAATTAATTCCAACGACCACTATTGGATTAAATGGTAAAAATATATTCTAATTTCACTTTAAAACCAATTCAAAAGATAATCTAATCATATAAATAAATTATATTAAAAATAGGTTTTGAATTAAAATACAACATTTTACACTATTCATTATACTCCCACAAATTCTCAAATAAATAAACAACTCGCATTAATTCGTAATGAAACCAAATTATTTCATAGCTTCATTTAATCAATTTTTTCCTGACCTAGATGTTTTATTTAACACATAAATTTATATACACAACATTTATACATTTTTTAACTTTTCTAAAGTCAAAAAGCCTTCTTGTTATGTCATATACAAATCCTCTTAAAGGTTCATGTTATTTAATATAGCTTTGAAATACATTTTCGAAATTTCATATTCATGGTATGATGTTATGAAAATAATCAATAATTTATTTTAAAATGGAAAACAGGGAAAATTGTTCATCTTATTCAATTTCTTCATGTTATCTAAACTCATTATCCACTATCCTTGTTGTATAAGTTTTTACATTTCCTTCCATGAACAATTTTCTCTTCAAACCAATTTAAACACAATATGTTATACATCAACTCGAGGATTGATCAAAACTCAATCATGATTTTTATACATGGAATCCATATTAGAATTCATGGATTCATTGCACTATGTATCATCAAAATATCTATACTACCTCCATATTAGAGAGACTATAACGAGTGTAAAATAATAATTAGTCACCAATTTCTGTTTGTAGAAAACTATATCTCTCTATTTCCCTTACCTCTCAAGCACTCAAATGCAGCACTTGTATTTCAGGACAATCTTCTCCAATGATGTCCTATAGAATCAGTTCTTATACAATCTATTATGCATCTTGGGAATCAAATTTATTTAAGTCAATATTTCTCCCACTATCGTCCTTGAGGATGTCCACCCCTCTATAAAAATGGTATATCATTGAATAGATATTTTATTTTTTAAAGGATACCATATATAGGATATAATTATTTCATAAGGATACCCTATAAAGATACACATTGTTCCTCTAGGTGGTTATTTGTAACATGAGAAAGATTTATAAAATAACTTATAACTGCATGAACTTATATGTCCCAAAGACTTTTTATTTACATTCCACAACTCAAAGGGAATACCAATTTCTTCATTAGTTGGTACTGATATTAGTAAGTATGATGTCACCTAAAATGAATATCCCATAACTTCAATGAAGTAATTTTGTAAAATTACATGTAAAAAAGAATGAAATCATTCATGTTTCCAATGATCAAAAGATTCTTAGTAACCAACAAGATAGAGCTTTGTCAAATTATTATCATTTACATGACCAAGATGAAGATTCCATAATTGGGTGTTAAAAGAGTCATGCATATTTAGTTCTTCATTTATGGGAAAAAATTATTTTCTTGACTTAATACATAAGGACAGTTATTCAATTATTCCATACAATAAATTATTGTATCTATAAAAATTTAGAAAAAAATATATCCAAAGATAAAAATAAATCCATATATATCTAAAATTGAAAAGGAAATAACATTACTTGTAACACTATGGACATAAACACAGTTATTCGGAACCATAACCAATCCAAATAGAATTGTGATATTGTAGTATCCAATGGAATGATCAGCCATAATTGCTCTATTTGGAGCCTATAGATCGACCTCATCATTATTGATCTCATGAATTTTACATAGTTTCTATATGTTGATTGAAATGTGAAAAAATAGGTAGTATCTTATAAAAAAATTATAGATATATAAATATTGCACTCAGAAAAACAATAACCTGAAGATTCCCATTTCTTTATTGGATGGCTTTATTTTATCTTCCAGTATCCTTGATTTTCACATGAAAAAAATATAATATCATGTTCCTTTCATTTCTTATGGATCTAAATCTTTTTGTAAGGATGGTTCATGGTAGCTTGAGGCTTAGAATACGTTTTCATAAACATTTCCATGTTCATAATATTCAAAATAACCATAATGAAAGTTGGTTTTTCATGTCCAACTTATTTATCAACATGGTGAATAATCGTAGTATTATTCAAGATTGTCCAATATCTATTTATCATATAATAATTCAAAATAAAAATGTGTGTGTTTTTAGTTTGTGGGGATATAATGTCATCGATGCTCAAATCATCATATGATGACCAAGATGTAACATACATTAATATTACATGAATTTAGATGAATATTTATCACATTAAAAAATTACATACATGTGGACAGTAATAGTTAATGTCTTTGGAAACATGGAGATATGATCTTCTATCATGGTGAAGGATCTTCAATATCTACCTTAATGATATTCCCCTTGAGTGATCCTACTTGAAACTGTTTTTTATAACATGGGGAATAGAATCATATGAATGGGGTGATATCAGATGCTCAGTAAGGGTAAACAAGGGAGATATGTATATATACCATGAGTATAAGGGAATGTGAACAAGATAATAACATTTGAATATCATCTGTTTTATATCAAAGATCATATATATGAGTTTGGAATAAAGATTTGTAGTTGATAAGACATTAATCATAAGGTAATCAAGATAATAATCAATGAAATCATAACATATGAATAATGCATAAAACAGTGGATGAAACATGAGCATACAAAAATAATTCCACAAAATTCAAGGATCATTAACAATACTTATCAGGGAACTTCAATAGTCCTACTCGTACTGGTTTGGACACACCACCATCCCTAATCATAGTCTTTTACATATGGTGGATTAGGTTACACCTTTTTCCCATTGTGGATCAGGTGTCCCCTTCTTCCCATACTGGATCGGGTTTCCCCTTCTTCCCATAGTGGATCAAGTCCATATACATGTTTCCAATCATTATGTCCGGAGATATAAATCATTAGCCAATACATTGGGGGGAAATATAGTTCCAAACATTCACATATTGAAATTATACATACATTTTACACAATATAATGAATCACTATTCATATAAAAACCCATAAAAAGATATGGATTTCATAAAGAACATATAAAAACTCATGAAATTAAATTAGTATCATAAAAATTGAATCATATTATAACATGTTAAAAAGATACATCTCGTATTTTTTTATCATTTAATAACCCATGAAAATAAATCGGTTTATTATGTTATATTTCATTGTTAAACCTTGGAAGAGAAATTTATTTCATAAACAACATGACAAATTAAACATAAACCATTCAGAGAAATAATCATAACTGTGGCCATATATCATACCACTAAAAATCATAATCCATATACAATGATGTAATATTAGATGGATATATATTTTTGAAGATAACACAGAAATTTTCTAAAGGAAAATAACAATTTTATGAAAATCACTTTTTAAGGAATAATAATTTTCAAAATCATTTTCATTGAAAAGCCCTTGGAAAACATATAAAATAATTTTTGGTAAAAATATCCATTCCATATAAGAAAACTCTTTTATAAGCATAAATCATTTTAAAACCAATATTATTTCAAAAAAACGCTGAAAAAACTAAAATATGCCTTAAATCACATAAAACACTTTTAATCATAATTATTTTTAAAACGTTTTTGTTTGACAATAACCTCGAAAATATAAACAATAATCTTCAAAGAAATTATGTTCATGATGGGGGATAAATCCGTACATTCCAAACATTCCATTATACCCATAAAAAGTATTAACAAGTTACTCAATCAGAAAACAACAAGAAGAATCCTTTTTCAAAATAAATTTTATTAAAAAGGTAAACCATTTGTAAAAATAAATTTGAAAATCACATGATAATTTGTATACTTATTAAATAAATATTTTTAAGACATGGTTTTGAAAGAACATAAATTTCTGATAGAAGAGAGAGATAAATTCATATTTTAATAAAAATTCCTTCTTAATTTTCTTATGTACCATGAAACAAATGGTACCAACACATGAAGAAACCAGGAATAATAATAGGAAAAGAACATGGATGAGATTTATTGAGATATGAATCATCAAATTTCATTAATAGATGCATAATCCTAAACATTCCCGATAAAGATGAGATTGTATAAATAAAATTAGAACACATTGGTAACACTGAATCATAAGATCCATGAGACAATGAATTAAAAAAAATATAAAAATATCATGAAAATAAATATATTAATAATATAAAATTTATTAGGTAATTATATACACATATTAAAATAATAAATGTGCATAAAATAACATTTCTCTCAAAAAATGAAAATTGAGACAAAATTACATTACCGTTTTGGTAACTTTTGAACCATAAAACCCATAAAAGAGATATCATAAAATGGACATGAAAATAACCATAAATTTAATTATAATATTCATAGATTATGTTCGTGGTAATTTTATACACCACACAAATTAATTGAGTAGAGAATATGTCATAAGTCTCTTAGAAATAAATGTGAGACTAGACATCCCCTTACTAATTGAATAACTTTTTCAATCATGAGATACATGAAAGAATAAAATAAAATTAAACTCTATATATCATTTAATAAATGATATTAATTATATAACACATAATAGGGAATTACATACACTAAAAAACAAGAATAAGTTATGTGTATATCATATATCTCACATAAATAAAAGTGAGACTAGAAAAATCATACCTATACTATTGACACTACTCATACAAATTAAAAATCCTTTATAATAAATATTATTTTATTATAAATTTAAAAATTATCAATATTCATATATATAATACAATATTTTATTTTATTATGACTTTTTATTATACGTTTATTAACAATTCCACATTAAAATTATGTGTTGGGTAATAACCAATTTATTTTTCACATTTGTTTTGATTTTTTATATTTTTGGCCTCTTAAGTATATCATGATGTAATCAAATATAAAATGATAGTAATGATATAAATATCCTATATATTCATTATATAAGTATTAATTATAACAAATAAAATATTGAAATATGAAATGGAATACACCATTCATGGAGACGGTAGGCTATATTCAATCATGAATGATGTTCTAGTTTCCATGTCATATTAAATGAATGAAAGTAAATGTCATATATATATATATATATATATTATATTTAAAATAGAATTATTATTTCCTAAATGACATATATTTTTAAAAAATAATCCTAAGGAAATTCAATATAAAGTGTGAGGGATTCACATCGGTTTGAAGAGGTTGTAGTCCACACGCCCATAGGAAAAGTAATCATAATACCAAAATGGAAATCATTACTATTTGAGTTATATAGTAATTATATAATAACAAATACATAATAATAATAATAATAATATATAATATAAAAATAGTAATTCCATCATTATTCTGAACCCTTAAATTTTTTAAATGAAGAACGAAAGGTATCATTTCCTGAAGTAGTAATCCAATGTACAGACAATCAATGACTGTGTATCCCATTTTATAGTTGTGTGTGTAGGTGTAGGTCGATACCATATGATAAAAAAATATAATTATATTTAGTATAAATTTATCTATTATATAATCATTGAAAAATAAAAATTGAACTGGTGTAGAAAGAAATAAAACAATAGTACTTGTTTATGGATGTTACCTCTTCTTTGGGTAATGCCATTTGGTTTTCACCAATTGAATAATATGGATTTATTTATTCCCAATTTTAGGATTTTTCATTGATGGAAGGAAATATTTCAACGTATTTGGTCTTGTTATAAATTACAAAAATATATTTATATGTTTGAATTATTGTGGGGTGGGGTGCGAGTTCCATTTTATAGTGGAGGATAGGTGGCATTCATATAAATACAGAAAGGTTAAAGCTTTTGAGAGGTCTCCCTTACATCATGTTCCAATACAAATGGTACAATTTATTTTAAAAAATAGATTATATATTATAAATATGGCCATGAAATAGATTTTGAATATTTTTCTAGGTTATTTGTTCCATTAATATAATATTTAACCACTATGTAAACTAATTTTTACATTAATAATTTAAATTTATTTTAATTACATTCACTAATATTTTTGGTAAAAATGAAATATAAAAATACTAGAAATTATAAATTATGATGATTCCAATTTTGGAATTTATTTTTAAAAAATTATATTATAAAAATAGTAAAAAATAATTTAAAATTAATCCATAAAAAGGGATGAGGAAACCAGGTTTTAATGTGTACATGTTTAAAAGTATGAAATTTTTTACATATAATCTCAATTCTAAATTAAATCACATGACATAAATTTTATTAATTAATTTTTAATTGATATATATATAAATTAAAACCAATATTAAAAGATAATTTAACTTATAAATATATTAGAAAAAATAATAATTATTCAATTAAAATTATGTATTTTTCATTAATCATCCAAAAATGAATATTCCTCTAAGAATACAAAAAATATATTTCTGCCTAAAATAATTTTTCTTAATACCACTTGTCTTAAAAACACATAAGATGAACATTTAATAATTAATTTAATAATAATATATATATATATATATCATTTAAATAACTTATTATAATTATTTATTTATTAATTTAGGTAAAACGTATTTTATTTCATAAATACAGTTTTCTAGCATAATATTTCATATATTTTCAATAAGGGTTTCATTTTAATTTCTCAGTAATTGGTCACCAAATAATTCTTCTTATTCATATGTGAAGACAATATTTTATTAATTCAATTAATATTGTTCATAACCACCAATCTAATGGCTCGGTAAAAAATATAAATTTTTTTTTACAATCTAATAAATTGTACATTGCATTTTTGTAAAACTAGGTCGTGCATGTAACAAATGTTATCAAAGGAACTAAATATTCTATGTAGAATGAGATTAAAATAGTATCGTGTGTATTGAAATCTTGTCTAATTTTTTTATAACAAGATTAACATGTTCTTGTTTCCAATACAAACCAAAATTAGTGATTTCATATAACACAAGCTCTTTTTAGTGTTGGGAGAAATTAAAAATATCTTAATGTTTAATATATTTCAGAAAAACTTCACAAAATATTTATGTTTTACATTATAAACCCCTTAAAATTAACTTCTCCATTCAAATTATTTTAGGATATCAATGGTTTAATTCATGAGATATCATTTTATATAAACCAACTTTGTAAAAATGAATACTAAAACTCACATTAAAAAGGGAATTTTGGAACCAAAATGGTTACCCAAAGTAACTCAGAACTAGGCTTTCACATAGGAGAACATAGGTGAAGATTTGTACATGGAAGAATGGAATAAATAATTATAAATACTAATAAATATCACTCATGAGAAGAAAGTGGGTGATCCAGAGATAGTTAAAAATCATAAAATCCAAATCCATATAGGCGTGAAGTACATCATTAATATCAATGAATGTAATGAAAATAAGAAAACATTTTATTTCTACATATTTTTACTAAAATTGAAGAATGTTCCTAAGAATATGTACTTTATTGATTTCATTAAATTTTATAAGAATAATCTCTCCCTTGGGTAGTGTCTTGATCAATTTACACTTTATGACTTATTCAATTAAATGAATGTTAATTATTCATTATTGAAGCATTAGTAGATCATGAGGCCCATAAATATAATGATAGATGACTCAATATGTCTTAAAATCACAAAACATGGTTTTAATAGGTTATCTAATATGTATAAATCCTCATTTTTCAAGAAAATAATTTAATATCTAAAACCACATGTTATGTTTAACATAAAAAATTCCATAAATGGACAACCTTGTAACACTTCTAAAAGATGAAAATAAAAAATATAAGAAATAAGATCACTAAATTTATCAGAATAATCCTAAAATTGATCCCCCATATATCATAAAGTATCTTTTGTTTGTCACTTTCCAATCATTTGAATAACTTCATCATGTATTCTCTTGATACATGTTAATAGATTGAATTAACATAAATACTTATTAAAAATAATAATTCATTCTTATTACAAAAATTACTACATATTTTCCATAAATACAAAATTTTTTGAAAACATCATCCTTGATAACATATACCAATTTGGAAACATATAAATAATTATTTTCAAGTTAATCAGTACGATCCAATTTACATTATCTATATCAATAATTTCATTTTCCCAGCTGAGTAAAATTTCTTCAACACCAATAACTCTTTATGGTTTACCTTCCATTAATCAAAATATCACCTTTCCATTAAATCATTTTTCTATGTCATCAGGACCATTCAATATATCCATTTAAATCCGTAATGAAAAAATTTCATTGAAAATTATTATATATTTAATGACATGTAAAACATAATCCTTTAATTCCAAATCATATAAATTGAATCAATAATATTAATTCTGAAAACATTACTCATGATTCATAATTTTATTCCTTAATTCACCCTTAATATAATATGAAATATGAATCATGTATTAAGGTTTCACAACCTCAATCTGTTAATTCATTTAATGTTTAGTGTAAACAATATTATTAGGACATTCTATAAATTTCACAAGTAATTCTTGGTCTCTTTATCATTAGTAGTATAACCAATAATGATACCACCTTCTTTATTCTTTTTATAAGATTTCTACATAGGACATCAATTTGTATAATATCAATACTATTCACATATAAAAAATTCAATGTTAACCCAATTTATTCTAGTTCATTCTATTGAGTATTACTATAAATCATACTGTTATAAACACTTATTATAGAAAGTTACCACATTATAATGAAAAATAACCTGTAAGACAAATAATTTGGGCACCAACTTCAGAATATATAACACTATAGGAACATGCTTTGAGAAATAACCATAAATATCCTTATAAATATGCCTATTGGTATCAATATAGTTTTATCATCATTTTTCAAATGATTACTAATCTATTTCTTCGATACCAATAATTTAAAAAATTATAGTAATCATGGATATTACATAATTTTAGATGAATATTCAGAACATTAAAAATGTTTATACCCGAGGACCATAATATTTAGTGTGTTTGGAAACATGGAAACAGAATCTTCTATCATGGTGAATGATCTTAAATATCTCTCATAAAGATCTCCCCCTTGATAAATCCTAATTAAAACCATTCTAAACAACCTAGGGAAATTAAACCTAAGGAAGGGGTGATCTTAGATTCTCAGTAAGGGTATAACAGGATATATGTAAGTATAACATGAGTATAAGTGGATGAGAACATGATAAAAAAATTGAATATTGTTCCATTTTTGTAAAATATAATATCAATTAGTCATGTCATAAATATTGTTGGTACATAATACATTAATCATAACGGATTCAAGATCATAAACTATAAAAGCATAACATAAGAATAAGACATGGATTTGTGGAATATAGATAAGTATATAATATTATTCTATATACGTCATGGCCCATTTAAAAAATTTATTTGGGAACTTCATGGGATATAACCTTATTGGGTGGGACACACCACCATCCCTAGTCACATTCATTTCCTTATATTGGACCAGGTGATACCTTATTCCCTTAGTAGATTGGGTATCCCTTTATTCCCATAGTTGATCTTGTTTCCATTACTTCCCAATGTTAATCAATACCATCAACATGTTTCCCATAATTTTCTAATGATATATAAATCCTTACCCAATTCATAAATGGAGATATATTTACCTCTCTTCACATAAAGAAATAATGAATACATAGTCTAAAATAAAATAAAACGTTCAACATATCATGACCCATAATAAGTGATGGGTTTCTTAAACAACATATCATATCCCAAGAATGAAATGTGAATCATCAAAATTTCATCATATTACAACATGTGTAAAAGTTACATGCTTCATAAACATCTCATCATATAATAACAAAAAAAAGAAATGGGATTCATTAGCAATTATTCATTTAATAACCCATTGGAGAGAAACATGATTCCAAAATAACATGACATATTAAACATAAAACATTCAGGGAAATAATGAAAATGGTTTTCATAGACAATGTACTTATTAAATTATAAACTATATCAAAATATTTCATCATATATGGATATCTATTTTGTACGATAATATGGGATATTTCTTAAAGAAAATAACCATTATTTGAAAATCCCATTTTAAGGAATAAATTATTTTAAAATTATTATCACTAAAAATAAAATCGGAAACATGTAAAATAATATTTATAAATAATATGTAACATTTATTTAAAAAACTATGTTTAAGTCTTTGAAAAAAATTGAAAAAATAACTCATTTTGAAGACAACTTTCTTTTAAAAAAGTATTGAAAATTTATAAAATAAATTTTTAAATAATTTATAATTATTTTAAAACATAAAACATTTTTGACATAAATTTTAATTTAAAATAACCTTTAAATCATATATAATATTGTAAAATGAAATTACATTAATTGTAGTGGATAAATCCTTACATTCTGAACATTCCTTCTGCCCTAAAAAATATATTAAAAAGATCCTTAATTTGAAAACGAAATGAAGATTACCTTTTAGTTTTTTTAAAAAAGATAAATCATGGGTGAAAATATCTTTTACAGATAATATTAGAATAGTATATTTTTTAAAAACATTTAATTACAAACAATTATTTTGAAAGAACACATATTTCTGATATAAGAGAGATATAATGTCATATTTTCATAATAACAATTTCTGCATTATCCTATGTACCAAAGAGTGAAAAAATGGTAACAATACATTAATATATCAGGTATATTCATAGGGGAATAAAATTAATGAGAGTTATTTATAAATAGATTATAATATTTCATCACTTGAAGCGTAATCATAAACAATCCCAATAGCGATGATATTATAGAACTAAACTCTTACCATATCGGTTACCTTGAATCATTGACGGGCCTTGTTGTGCACACTCTCAAATATATTTGTGATTTTACTATGTGTAGAATAGTGGATAACCTAGGTAATTATATTTAGGAGGAATTGAATTAAACAACCATAAATAGACTGAATAAAATAATAAAATAAGTGGAACTAAATGAAAAATGCTCGGGGGTTTGGTTGTGATTTTTGGATAACAAAACAATTAAAGAAAGGAGAAGAAACAATCTATAAGGCCCCGACCTTAAACCTTACTTAATATTGAATTATATGAATAATTCAAGTTTAGGATATTTTCAGGTTTAGTGTTTTAGAGAATTAGAACATAACTATTACATCTCAAAAGATTACAATGTAGACACTTCTACTAAGTTTCCATAAAAAAACTCTTAAAAGAAACATGTCTAGTTCCATGTTTTACATAGCATGACATCCCCTTTATCCCATCCTTGACCTTATTCCACATTAAGTCCTGTGAAAAACATTTCAAAAAAAACTTGGGGTGAGCATAAAAAGATCAGTACGGGATACACAAAGAATGAAAACTGTTAGTTTTTCAAACATCAAGTAAACCATGTATACTCAATCAAAGTAATACCTTCACCTTCATGAAGTAGTAAAAACTCTTCACTGATAAAGTATAATTACTTACCTTTTTGTAACCAAAGGATTAACATAAAACCCATATAAAGAACACATAACATATATAAAGGTAACTTGGGACATAAACATACTTAAGTGGAATAACCATACGGCCGACTTCCACACATATCACTTAATGGAATAGCCATACGGCCAATTTCCATACATACTTAATGGAATAGCCATACGGACGACTTCCATACACAATGCATTGGAGGTTATAACGTAACCACCCATCCTGGTATTCACAGCACCACCCGTCATATGGTTTATAACGTAACCACCCGTTAAAATGTCCATGTACCAATATAAAATCATAAAACATAAAACCAATATAAAGGAATGATAACATTTCCACATTTCAATCACAATATATCATAAATATATTGACATAATAGAATACTTTATCAAAACCATTTTCAATACCAAAATACATAAAAGAGTATATGGTATTTATTTTATTTTAAAAACATTACGGCTTGTTGAGGAAGCCAAAGACCAAATAATACTCGCGTCGGCGGAAAAGGTCGTTGTCGCCGCGTAAGTTAAAAGAAACATTCCTTTTTGTCGTTTTGTAAAATGCTTCATAGAAAAATATTCCCTTTGTATAAAAGTAAAAGTAAAAGGGGTTTATACACCGTATAAAAGAAAGTTGTGTATAAAACGAAATATGCCTCAATGAAAGGAGATTGAGACGAAGTCCCTTACCTCGGGTCCGACATGAATCGATCGTTCTTTAACGTTCTGAATAATAAACATGAGTTAATTTATATTTGATTAAGAATATTTTTAAAGTTCATTATTCCTTTTATATCACTTATTACCATGTTATAAACATTATGTAACCATTTATGTTAATAATGTTTGTTTTGTCAATATTTGGTTCTTAAGTCGAAAGTGGACTTCTTACAATTACATGTTGTTCATGTGGTCAAAGGTTCTTTATATCCAGAATGAAATTCCTGATTTGGATATCATATATATCATATATATCCAGAATATACATGTATTTATAATATTACATAATAATTTAGAGGTAAGAAAATGAAATGCACCGTTCATGGAGACGGTAAGCCGTACGTACGCATGAATGCTACTTTCATTTCTATTTCATATTTTCTAGAATGGATTCATAATTATATAAGAGTATATTATAATTCCAGTATAATAACATATATAATATCATTAACTTTATCCTTAACAAATCCCACATATGGTATTAACGAATCAAATCACTTTCAGGGGGCGGTAGTCCGCACTTCCTAAAATGAAGATATCATGTTTACCTATAATGGAAACAATAATGGTATGCCATAAATGAAAAATACAGAATCTTAAGGAAGAATAAACATATTATATATCATATATAAAAATAGTGACATCATAATGGCCACCTTTGAAGGTGTTAAATGAGTATTGAGCAATCATCGTTTCGGGAGGCAGAATTTCGCCATCCACAGAAACCGTATATTCTTTAACCATTTGATGTAGTTGTGTGAGAGTGTAGCTCAAATAAATCTTATAACAACCTTATAATATATTTACGATACTGGCGTTGTTACAAAGGAAGTAAATAAAAAGAGTTTTGGGGGTTGGAGAAGCAAAATAAAACAAATAAACAAGAGAGAAAGAATCACCTTTAAAAGTGTAACTCCTTTTGATTTGAGCCTAAAGGCATCCTTTGAAAGGATTATGCCCAAAGGGAATCCACTAGTATGAGGAGAGATATGTTGAGAGAGTAAATGGGTAGGGTGTGGCCAAGCCAAAGGCTTGAGGAGTGTGTGAAATGAGGTAGAGGTGGGGGCCTTTTATAAGAGGAGAGGAGGGGCACTTTTGGAAAGTAAAGAAATATTACTTTATTTGAAAAATGTGTTTCGGTTTTAAAAGGCCCCACATTGATATAATTCGTGTATAAGGTGATAAGGCTTCGAAATATTCCCATCCAATAGGTATTGGACATGTGTAGGTTTTTAGATATTACATTATCTTTCCATTTTATTTAAATCGTTAAATAATGAAGTCATCGCTGCATCATAATGACGTCATAAATAATTTAATTTATTTAAAGTCTAAAAATTATAAAAAAATTACTATGATGAAGGAAATATTTTTAAATTTCCAATGAATATTTATAATCAAAACTCTGATCTTTATATCCCCAATTAAAAATTGTTTTTGTAAAACATATTATGTTTGTGTCATTTTTACTTTTATTTAAAAAAAGGCATTAAAGTCATTATCTCACCCAAGTGGCTCCATGGGGTCCCCTAATTCGACCCATGGGTTTTCTTGGTCGGCCATGACACAACCAATAGGTTTAGGACATGTGTCAAGCTCATCTCATTTTATTAAAGCATTATTTTTACCTTAAACTACACTAATTACCTCTAATCGCGATTAAAAACTTAATAAGTTACTATTCACCAAAAAATTATTTTAATCTCATTGAACCAAATTATACTTCTTAATGACAACCATGTATGTCAGATTTTTGAAAATCAAAACACTATGATTGAAAAATTTCATTTAAACAGAAAATCAGTTTTTATAAGTACCACATAGTGGTTTCACTATTCATCAAAAATTGAAGTTTTTCAAAAAATTACCAAAAATTCACCCTAAGCTATAATTGATATTAAGAATTAAAAAATGAAGTCTATTTTAAAAAATTCAAAACATATAAGTCACATTAATTAATTTAATAATTAATTCCCGCTGTCAGAGCAAATAGCGTGTTTTTATGAAACAATAAGTA
This sequence comes from Viscum album, assembly GCA_963277665.1. NCBI lineage: Eukaryota > Viridiplantae > Streptophyta > Magnoliopsida > Santalales > Viscaceae > Viscum > Viscum album. Next base: position 49,313,600 of record OY728162.1, read on the forward strand.
TCAAATGATTGACACTAGTTTAAGTCCGATTTCAAAGTGAAATTAATTCCAACGACAACTATTGGATTTAATGGTAAAAATATTTTATAATTTCACTTTAAAAACAATTCAAAATATAATCTAATAATATAAATAAATTAGATTAAAAAGAGTTTTTGAATTAAAATAGAACATTTTACACTATTCATTAAAAAAATGAACTTTATCGGAAAGATACCATAAATTCACACAAAGAAAATTTTGATGTCCCGATTCTAAAGAAGATTTATTTTTGGTCCAATATAATTTAAAAGATTTATCAAAACTATATTTAATGACGGTTCGCCGTCAAAAGGTGATAAGTGAACCCTTAGTGAAAATTAGGGTATAAATGCCTAAAATTGAATTCATTCCATATTTTAAGCCTTTATCCTTTATTGGGTAAATGTAAAAACATTTAAAAACATATATAATCATATTTTAGTTATTTCTATCCATTCCCGCCAGTACAACGACTACTTGTTAACTAACATTTAAAATAATATTATTTTATTACTTGTATGCAACGTAAGTTTTCAAAGAAACTCATCGTTGCGTATAGAGTACGCTATCGAACGTAAAAAACCCTTTTAATTAAAATTAATGTTTAGTTCGTAAATATTAATAAATATGAAAATTATTTATTCTTTAATTACCTGGGTTGTTACATCCTTCCCCCCTTTTGGGAATTGCGTCCTCACAATTTTATCCACTTATAAAAATAAGTGGGGGTATTTATCCCTCATAGCATTTTCAGATTCCCACGTTGCCTCTTCAATCAAATGGTTTTTCCACAAAACCTTTACCTGATTAATCACCTTATTCCGTAACACCTGCTCCCTATGGTCAAGAATCTGGACTGGTTGTTCTTCATAAGATAGGTTCTCCTCCAGCTGAACTACCTCTGGACTAAAAACATGATATGGATCTGGCATATACTTCCTTAACATTGAAACATGAAAAACATTGTGTACCTGAGATAAACTCGGAGGTAAAGCCGCTCGGTAAGGAACTGATCCAACTTTCTCCAGAATTTCATATGGTCCAATAAACCTTGGACTCAACTGTCCTTTCTTACCAAATCTCATCACACTTTTCCAAGGAGAAACCTTGAGAAAAACATGATCACCTACCTCGAAATATAGATCCTTCCTTCAGTTAACCGCATAACTCTTCTGCCTGCTCTAAGCTGTTCTCATGTGCTTCTGAATCAACTAAACTTTTTCTGCCATCTCTTCTACCAATTCTGGTCCCATCAGCTTCCTTTCACCCAATTCATCCCAAAATGCTGGAGTTCGACACCGCTTCCCATATAATGCCTCAAATGGTTCCATCTGTATACTGGAATGAAAGAAGTTATTATAAGAAAAATCAACCAAGGAAAGATGTTGGTCCCAACTTCCCTAATAATCCATCGAACAAGCTCGTAGCATATCCTCCAAGGTCTGAATTGTTCGTTCTGACTGCCCATCTGATTGAGGATGAAAAGCTGTACTAAAATTTAATTTAGTACCCAACGACTTCTGAAGGCCTTTCCACAGGTTAGATGTGAACCTGGGATCACGATCAGATACAATGGAGAGGGGAACTCCATGTAACCTGACCATCTCTTTAAGATACAAACGGGAAATTTGATCTAGGGAAAAAGTATCTCGTATAGCAAGGAAATGAGAAGATTTAGTCAAGCAATCAACAATAACCCAGATTGCATTATTACCTCTAGATGTCCTCGGTAATCCCACAACAAATTCCATGGATATGTTTTCCCATTTCCACTCTGGCACTGGTAAAGGCTGAAGCATCCCTTTTGGTAACTGCCGCTCTGCTTTAACCTGCTGACAAGTCAGACACTTCACAGTAAAATCAGCAATATCTCTTTTCATTCCATCCCACCAGTAATACTCCCGCAGATCTCTGCACATCTTAGTACTGCCAGGATGAACTGAAAATGGGGAACTATGAGCCTCACATAACAACTCATTCTTCAACTGTGAATCACAAGGCACACATAATCTCTTCCCAAACCTCAAAACACAATCATTATCAATGTTGAATTCAGGAAACTTACCTTTCTGAACCAGCTCTACCTTTTTCAGCAACTCACTGTCTTGCTTCTGTGCTTGCTTGATTCTGTCTGATAGAGATGATTTCACTGATACCTGAAACAAAACAGAAGAACTTCCTGCACCAAAAACTTCTATGCCAAAGTTAATCAAATCTTTAACCAAAGGATCACGTTCCAAACACAACATTGCTAATGAAGCATTACTTTTTCTTCTCAAAACATCAGCCACTTTATTTTCTTTTCCCGGATTGTAATGAATTGTACAATCATAATCCTTGATTAATTATAGCCATCTCCTTTGTCTCATGTTCAATTATTTCTGAGGGAATATATACTTTAAACTTTTGTGATTAGTATATATTTCACACTTTACTTCATACAAATGATGCCTCCAAATTTTTAAAGTAAAGACAATAACAGCTAATTCCAAATCATGTGTAGGGTAATTTACCTCTTGAGTTTTCAACTGTCGGGAAGCATAAGCAATTACCTGATCATTCTGCATAAGGATACAACCATGTCCCTTCAATGAAGCATCACTGTATATAAAAAACTCACCATTCCTGGAAGGTAGTGCCAAAACTGGAGCATTCACCAATCTTCTTTTCAATTCCTGAAAACAATCATCACATTCTTTTGTCCAGATAAACATAACACCCTTCCGAGTTAGCTTAGTCATTGGACTAGATAACTGTGAAAAATTTCTAACAAACCTTCGTTAATAACATGCCAAACCAAGAAAACTACGGATCTCGGTTACATTTGTTGGTATTGGCCATTCTTCAACAACTTTTGTTTTAGTAGGATCAATAGGTATGCCATCGTTTGAAACAATGTGACCCAAGAAAGAAATTTGTTGTAACCAAAACTCACACTTTCTGAATTTTCCATATAGTTTCTTTTCTTTTAAGGTTTGCAAGATAACCCTTAAATGACATTAATGCTCCTCTTTACTTTTAGAAAACACCAAAATATCATCGATGAAAACAACCACAAACTTATCCAAGAACTCATTGAATGTTCTATTCATAAGGTCCATGAATACAGCAGGTGCATTGGTTAACCCAAAAGGCATAACTACAAATTCATAATGGCCATATCTAGTACGGATTGCAGTCTTCGGAACATCTTCTTCTTTTACATTCAACTGAAGGTACCCCGACCTCAATTCAATCTTCGAAAAATACTGAGCCCCCTAGAGCTGATCAAAAAAATCATCGATATGAGGCAAATGATACTTGTTCTTAACAATAATATTATTCAAGGCTCTATAATCAATGCAAAGTCTCATTGATCCATCTTTCTTTTTAACAAACAAGACAGGAGCTCCCCATGGTGATGTGCTAGGTCGAATGAAACCTTTATCTAATAACTTCTGAAATTGTTTCTTTAACTCTAAAAGTTCAACTTGAGCCATTCGATAAGGGGGTTTGGAAATTGGCTTAGAATCAAGAACTAAGTCCATAGTAAATTCAACTTCCTGATCTTGAATAATACCAGGAAACTCATCAGAAAAAACATCAAGATACTCATTTACCACTGGCACATCATTATTCTGAACAGTTCCTTTATTTTCAACAATATATTCAAGGTAACATTCATTTCCATCTTTTACTAGTTTCTCAACTTCCTGATATGTTATCAAAATCAAGGGTTCATTCTTGTACACAAACTGAAAATCTTTCTGAAAAGAAACCATTTTAGCTCTACAGTCAATCTTAGCATGATAAATAGAAATCCAATCCATGCCCAAAATAACATAAAACTCTACTAGAGGCAAAACAATAAGGTTTTCTGGTAGATTCTTTCCACACACAAGGATAGGAAGGTTCTTATAATTCCTTTTTTGTCTCAACGTTCCCTCTGGGTGTTTTTACAATAAGTTCAGGATTCATATCTTGATATGGAATTTCCAATTTCCTAGAAAACTTCTCAGAAATAAAAGAGTGTGTAGACCCTGAATCAAACAACACATTGGCATAATCTGAACAAACAAGCAGTGTACTTGATACCACTTCATTCGATGGCCCAACATCTGCTGAAGTTGTTGCAAAGGATTTCACCGCACCTTTCTGCTTGTAGTCTGGCTGCATTCCCCCCAGTTGAGTTCCTCGTTGGACACTCGTTTGCATAATGACCCATTTCATTACACTTAAAACATCTTACCGTTGGCTTTTCATTGCCTTCTTGATCATCTTCCTTACAGTTACGAGCAATATGACCAGACTTACCACACCGAAAGCACTTACCAGACTTGGATAAACATTCTCCAGGATGCATTTTACCACACTTCTAACAGGATGGATATTTGGTTTTCTTATCTCCTTGCTTCTTTGATGAATTCTTCCCCTTTGCCTGCCAACTAGACCTCTTATTCTGTTGTTTGTCATAGAACACCTGATCATCGGCAAACTCCATTTCCACCTTCTCCGCACATCGAACTGTTTTTTCATAACTTTTGAACTCACGAGAAGCTAAATCCCTTCGATACTTTGGCTTCAACCCTGAGTAAAAACTGTTTATTTTACTATCAAGATCTCGTATGAAGTTTGGAGCATACCTTGCCAATCGAGTGAACTTTGCTTCATAAGCAGCCACTGAATCATCCTCCTGCCTCTATTATAGGAACTGTTTTTCCATCCTAAGACGAACCACCTTAGGAATATATTTCTCAAGAACCATACCTTTGAATTCGTCCCAGTGAAGATCCTCAATCTCATCACTATCCCAGATATTTTTCACCATCGACCACCACTGATCAGCTTCACCTTCAAACCGGTAAACAACAAGACTAACCTTTTGATGTTCTGAACACCCCATGACATCAAAAATCTTCTCCAGTGCTTTAATCCACCCTTCAGCTTTCACAGGGTCAGATGATCCTCTGAATGATGGGGGATGTTGCCTCATGAAATGTTCCATCACTGACATGTTCCTCTGCGGTTGATCTGGCTTATCTCGTGCATGGATACCACCACCATTTATAGCGTGAGTCAACTGTGCCATCACTGTAACAAACTGTTCAGTTCTGATTCCTACCATCTCAGGTTGCTGATATAGAAGGTTGTCTTCCTCCTGATGTCATCCCCACATAGTTTCTTTGATTCCTCTTCGGAAAACCATTCTGAACACAGAAATATCTTAGGCGAAGCAACATGGTAATCCGTTAATGCTATATCATTTCAATCATATTATAATTTAACACTTTTATAACTCCTAAATTGTCTAAACCGACCTTTGATACCAACTATAAGGCCCCGACCTTAAACCTTACTTAATATTGAATTAAATGAATAATTCACATTGAGTATCTTTTCAGGTTTAGAGTTTTATAGATTTAGAACATAACTATTACATCTCAAAAGATTACAAAGTAGACACTTCTACTAAGTTTCCATAAAAAAACTCTTAAAAGAAACATGTCTAGTTCCATGTTTAACATAGCATGACATCCCCTTGATCCCATCCATGACCTTATTCCACATTAAGTCATGTGAAAAACATTTCAAAAAAACTTGGGGTGAGCATAAAAAGCTCAGTAAGGGATACACAAAGAATGAAAACTGTTAGTTTTTCAAACTTCAAGTAAACCATGTATACTCTATCAAAGTAATACCTTCACCTTCATGATGTAGTAAAAACTCTTCACTGAATAAAGTATCATTACTTACCATTTTGTTACCAAAGGATTACCATAAAACCCATATAAAGAACACATAACATATATAAAGGTAACATGTGACATAAACATACTTAAGTGAAACAACCATACGGTCGAATTCCACACATATCACTTAATGGAATAGCCATACGGCCAATTACCATACATACTTAATGGAATATCCATACGGCCGACTTCCATACCCAATGCATTGGAGGTTATAATGTAACCACCCGTCCTGGTATTCACGGCACCACCCGTCATATGGTTTATAACGTAACCACCTGTTAAAATGTCCAAGTACCAATATAAAATCATAAAACATAAAACCAATATAAAGGAATGATAACATTTCCACATTTCAATCACAATATATTATAAATATATTGACATAATAGAATCCTTTATCAAAACCATTTTCAATACCAAAATACATAAAAGGGTATATGGAATTTATTTTATTTTAAAAACATTACGGCTTGTTGAGGAAGCCAAAGACCAAATAATACTCGCGGCGGCGGAAAAGGTCGTTGTCACCGAGTAAGTTGAAAGAAAAATTCCTTTTTGTCATTTTGTAAAACGCTTCATAGAAAAAGATTCATTTTGTATAAAAGTAAAAGTCAAAGGGGTTTATACACCGTATAAAAGAAAGTTGTGTATAAAATGAAATATGCCTCAATGAAAGGAGATTGAGACGAAGTCCCTTACCTCGGGTCCGACTTGACTCGATCGTTCTTTAACGTCCTGAATAATAAACTTGAGATAATTTATACTTGATTAAGAACCTTTTTATAGTTCATTATTCCTTTTATATCACTTATTACCATGTTATAAACATTATGTAACCATTTAAGTTAATAATGTTTGTTTTTTCAATATTTGCTTCTTAAGTTGAAAGTGGACTTCTTACAATTACATGTTGTTCGTGTGGTCAAAGGTTCTTTAATTCCAGAATGAAATTCCTGATTTGGATGTCATATATATCATATATATCCAGCATATACATGTATTTATAATATTACATAATAATTTAGAGGTAAGAAATGAAATGCATCATTCATGTAGACGGTAAGCCGTACGTACGCATGAACGCTACTTTCATTTCTATTTCGTATTTTCTGGAATGGATTAATAATGATATAAGAGTATATTATAATTCCTATATAATAACATATATAATATCATTAACTTTATCCTTAACAAATCCCACATATTGTATTAACGAATCAAATAACTTTCAGGGGACAATAGTCCGCACTTCCTAAAATGAAGATATCATGTTTACCCATAATGGAAACAATAATGGTATGCCATAAATGAAAAATAAAGAAGCTTAAAGAAGAATAAACATATTATATGTCATATATAGAAATATTTACTTCATAATGGCCACCTTTGAAGGTGTTAAATGAGTATTTAACAATCATCGTTTCGGGAGGCATAATTTCGCAATCCACGGAAACCGTATGTTCTTTAACCATTTGATGTAGCTGTGTGAGACTGTAGCTCGAATAAATCTTATAACAACATCCTAGTATATTGAAGATACTGGTGTTGTTATAAAAGAAGTAAATAAAAAGAGTTTAGGGTGTTGGAGAAGCAAAATAAAACAAATGAACAAGAGAGAATGAATCACCTTTAAAAGTGTAACTCCTTTTTATTTGAGCCTAAAGGCTTCCATTGAAAGGATTATTCCCAACGGGAATCCTCTAGGATGAGGAGAGATATGTGGAGAGAGTAAATGGGAAGGGTTTGGCCGAGCCAAAGGCTTTAGGAGTGTGTGAAATGAGGTAGAGGTGGGGGCCTTTTATAAGAGGAGAGGAGGGGCACTTTAGGAAAGTAAAGAAATATTACTTTATTTGAAAAATGTGTTTCGGTTTTAAAAGGTACCAAATTGATATAATTCGTGTATAAGGTGATAAGTCTTATAAATATTCCCATACAATAGGTTTTGGACATGTGCAGGGTTTTAGATATTACATTATCTTTCCATTTAATTTAGATCGTTAAATAATGAAGTCATCGCTGCATCATAATGATGTCTTAAATAATTTAATTTATTTAAAGTCCAAAAATTATAAAAAAAATACTTTGATGAAGGAAATTTTTTATCTTTCCAATGAATATTTATAATCAAAACTCTGATCTTTATATCCCCATGTAAAAATTGTTTTCGTAAAACATATTATGTTTTTGTCATTTTTACTTTTATTTAAAAAAAGGCATTAAAGTCATTTTCTCACCCATGTGGCTCCATGGGGTCCCCTAAATCGACCGATGGGTTTTATTGGTCAGCCATGACACAACCAATAGATTTAGGACATGTGTCAAGCTCATCTCATTTTATTAAAGCATTATTTTTACCTTAAACTACACTAATTACCTCTAATCGCGATTAAAAACTTAATAAGTTACTATTCACCAAAAAATTATTTTAATCTCATTGAACAACATTTTACGTCTTAATGACAACCATGTATGTAGGATTTTTTCAAATAAAAACACAATGATTGCAAATTTTCATTTAAACGGAAAATCAGTTTTTATAAGAACCACTTATTGGTTTCACTATTCATCAAAAATTGAAGTTTTTCAGAAAATTACCAAAAATTCACCCTAAGCTATATTTGATATTACGAATTCAAAAATGAAATCTATTTTACAAAATTCAAAATATATAAGTCACATTAATTAATTTAATAATTAATTCCCGCTGTCAGATCAAATAGCGTGTTTTTATGAAACAATAAGTATCAAAAGATTAACACTAGTTTAATTCCGATTTCAAAGTGAAATTAATTCCAACGACCACTATTGGATTTAATGGTAAAAATATTTTCTAATTTCACTTTAAACCCAATTCAAAAGATAATATAATCATATAAATAAATTAGAATAAAAAGGGGTTTTGAATTAAAATACAACATTTTACACTATTCATTAAAAAAATGAACTTTATCGGAAAGATACCATAAATTTACACAAAGCAAATTTTGATGTCCCGATTCTAAAGAAGAGTTATTTTTGGTCCAATATAATTTATAAGACTTATCAAAACTATATTTAATGACGGTTCGCCGTCAAAAGGTGATAAGTGAACCCTTAGTGAAAATTAGGGTATAAATACCTAAAATTGATTTCTTTCCTTATTTTAAGCCTTTATCCTTTATTGGGTAAATGTAAAAACATTTAAAAACATATATAATCATATTTTAGTTATTTCTATCCATTCCCGCCAGTACAATGACTACTTGTTAACTAACATTTAAAATAATATTATTTTATTACTTGTCTGCAACGTAAGTTTTCAAAGAAACTCATCGTTGCGTATAGAGTACACTATCAAACGTAGAAAACAGTTTTAATTAAAATTGATATGTAATTCATAAATATTAATAAATATGAAAATTCATTATTCTTTAATTACATGGGATGTTACACAATCAATTAACCTTCATTAAAACACTAATAGAAGAAGACATAGTTAATCTAATCCACCCCTTAACCATTCATTTACCCTTATACCATATTATTATAATTCATTCAATTATGATCCCTAATCTTGTCAATTCCCAAGCCCTATAGAAATTAATATGATCACAAATATTGGAGAAATGAGTCATATGTTATGTTTAGGACAACCAATCGAAGCACCATGCTTATATTGATATCCAGAATCCAAATTTTTATCAATTAACAATTAGGAAAAAATATCCTCCCTATATTTGAGAATATAATTGAGTTTGGGGATAAGACATGAACACTACAATTGTATCCAAATTTGATTAGATTTTAAGGTTGTAGGTTCACTCTCACGATTCACAGAAGACTTACCTAACAGTTAATTGAATTCGATCTAGTTCCATATAAATTCAAAATCAAATAATTGGTAAAAAAATTTAGTTATAGTATTTTTATGGATTTAATGTAAATAAAATAATTGAGAATGAATTAGATCAACTATAATGAAATCACTCTTCCATGGGTGGAGTTATCATCATGGAGACGTTTTCCAGAAGCAAAATATTCAATGGGAAACACCAAATATCATATACAATATTATATTACATCACCAAGAATAAGAACAACAAGATTAAAATATTTTAAAAAATTATTGATTAATGAAAAAACCGAGTTAGAGACATTAAATCAAAGAAACACAGATTGGTGGTAAGAGGGTAGAGCCTTATTACAGGAGATCCTTATAGGAATCCTTCATTATTACATGTAGTTATTGAGGATTTCTTGAGCCACACCATTTAAAAGACCATTATAATGCCTCAAAAAACCATCCCGAATAGTAAAAAACTCATTTAAATATTGTTTTGGATTATTAGGGTTTGAAATTCTAAAAAGGGAACATTCATTATTTGGTATCCAAAAATTACATAAATATGATATGAATTTCCAACCAATGTACCGTTCTAGTCATGTATCCCTCCAGTTGAATAAAATTCAATAAATTGAGTCCTTTAATGCCTCACAAAAGTTCAGCCGTATATAATCAATATTGACTATTTTTTGTCTGGTTTAGTGAGGTGGGTTCCAGTATGCCAAATTATATCCAACCCTTTATTAATTCACATTTTTTCCAAAAAATTAGAGATCCAAATGTCATGGTCTAAAAAAATAATGAAATATAGAGTTTAATATCAATGTAAAAATCAATGTCTAAATTAGGCACAAAAATATTTTATGATTTAAATAAAAAGGGGATATTGAAATGGTAAAAATATAATTTCCTTGCAATTTCGAAATTCTTTTCCAAAACACATTTTCCATTTAATCTGAAAAATAATATTAACATGGGAAAATTATTTCATGTAATATAAAAAATATAAAAAAAACAAGTATTATCAACCCCCTCACGCTTACCCTTTTTCACTCCACGAAAAATCTCATGTCATGTAATCGATAAAATGATGCATGTTGAAATTATTCAATCCAAAATGGAAATATGATCATAGAATGATTTATAAAAAATAATTCAATCTCAATATATTAGGAAGTAGATGCCTCAGAAATTGTATCAAAACAAAATCCAATGATATGAATGACACTAATAAGGTGAAAACATCTTTTGAGTCTATATATGCATCAAATTGTTCAGCTGTATATAAGAAAATCATTTCATGCTTTTTCCCCAAAATTTATCTATAATATTAAGGTGAAGATAAACTTTTATTCATACCTAATTATATTCCCATGAACCTGTTCAACATAATTTAAAATTAAATTCCAAAACACAATATTTTAATCATTCTAAGAAGTTAAACCGTAATATTCTTACTTAAATATTCCAATGTGTCATAAAATTCTTCACTAGAATACTAATTGATTGTTTTATATTATTTGATTTTACTATTTTTGTGTGAGTATAGTAGTTAGATATTAGATTTAGACACATTGGAAAATATAATATATTGATGGAAATGATTAGAAGATAAATGAACATATAGAAAGGCCATGTTATAAGTTGAAAAATATTATGTACTGTGACTATACATTCATTTTTGTCGGAGAAAAATTAAATTCAATATTTTTTGGGATGTGAATGAAGTTACTAAATGACATAATTTTCCTACAAATATCCAACAATAAAATAATTTCAAACATCTGAAAGGCTTTATAAAGACACAAGACTACTTATCAATGAAAAACGTCAATTTTAAAAAAAAGACAACAATAACTAACTCAAAAATTCCCAAGCTCAACATGCGTTCTATGAGGGTTAACAAATAAATCATTAACTCTCAATTTGGTCCATGGGTTTAATGGGAAATTGAAATGATTTTTTTATATTTTTCTTTTTTTGAAAGAAAAATAATTAACACTCAAAAAAACCCTAAGGAATCATACCATAATTCTATACCCTTCCCCACACATAAAATGATATATTTTCCTCAATGTGACTCTATAAATTTATATAATGACCATTAAATGTAGAACTAAATTTATAACAAATTATATAAAAGTTTTAGGGTAATGAATGACCTCATGTTTTCATGTGATAATGGGCTAATACAAAGTGATGAAATCAACTACATGTGTTGGGAATCTATCAAGGTATTTATTTCAATAACATCCCATTGAATACAATTCTAATTAATTATTACTCTTGAGTGATATCCACTACACCGTAAGGAATGACATTAGATACAACATAATTTATGAACCATTTCGAAGGAAACTTACCAGCCATCAACACCAATCATGAACTATATAGAAGAAAAATCCCTCATAAAAGAAACTCCCTTTTTAGATCATTTAATCATGAAATTTTGATAATTCATTATAGAGTCCGGAGTTCTCAAAAGATCACAATCAAATATCATCAATCTTTTGAATATTCATCTTTCTTTGACCTCTATCTTTGGCTACATCCACATTTCATTTTCGTAAAACCTATTATTCACGATTCTCGACCTCCACGGGGAGATGAAAACATTCCAAAAAACAATATGAAATGGTTACATACCATTGTGTATTTTTTATACCATTCTATAAGCCCAGGGGGCATCACCCAAGTGCCTTCTCCAATCCATCTTATTTGAAAGCACAATTTAATCTAAAATTTGTTTCAAATAATGATTTGAAACCTATACCTGGCCATTTTTCAGTGGATGGTTTGGTGTTGATATTTTTTTTGTCACCTAATACTTCTAAAGGATGGAATCCAAATTCCAATCAGAAAATTGTACCCTTTGGTCACTGAGTAATGCGTTCAATACCTCAAGACTTTAAAACATTTGTGCCTGGAAAAATTAACTACAACTTGAAAATCATCATTATTGGTGGACTTTAGCTCAACCCATTTTCTAAAATAATGAACATAAAGAGAAATATAAAAATATTAACTAGAAAAATTAACAATAATATCAATAACCAATACATAAAAAAATATCATAGAATAATATGGGCTATTGAAAAATCCCATGTATCCTACTAAAATTACCAGTGTGTTGGTAGTGTGAGCATGACATACCATACACATGTGAATCATGGAATAATCTAGGCCAACATAATCCAGATTCTATGATTTCAATAGCTATTCGTTAGGGTCCAAAGTGACCCCGACATTAAAATGTATGGAACAAATAGAAAACAGAATCAAAATAATGATCATGAATACAACTCTTAAAAACTTGTTCACTACACATGTTCTAGATGAAGGGATCCTCCCACACATAAAACCTAGAAATATGCTTTAGTTTTCTGGATATCATGTTTCATTAAATTTGAAGTAATTTTTGAGGCTACTAGGTAGTTCACTAAATCCACATACTCATGATGCATACTAGTGGGTGTATAAATATTTTATTAGATAAATGAGTCTCGTAGTGGTTTCTGGTCCAATGTGTTTTCATTTAGTGATCAAGTAATCCTACTCAATTTATTATCCACCATTTTCTGTGAAATTATATTCTTATTTATCTATATATATAATTATTTAAGAATGAGAATCCATAAGATAAGTCTAGTCTTGTATATGGATTCTTCATGAGGTAGGTCATAGATGCATGGTATGAAAAAAACACATTAAAGATCGATAAATATTAATGGAATTTATCCATTGAAAATTTGATGGAATGAAACTCATTTTCCATGGTTGTTTAGTTTTATTTTTCTGATTCCAATGTCTTATATGGATTGGATATCACATTTGAATGTACCTCTACCTTCTGTAACATGAAAACTCCAGCTATGAAGCTTGAAGCGTCACACATAAGCTCAAATAGAATGTCCCACCATGGGGGATGTGTTATTGGGGGAGTGGTTAGATGCTTCATTATCCCATCAAAGGAATAACTACACAAATAATAAAATACAAAATCATAAACCTTATTATGTAACAATGACAATGGATGAACAAAGTCACAAAATTCATTGATGAAGAGTTGATAAAATCCCACATTCCCTAAGAATGATCTAACATTACACACACATTAAGGATAATTTAAGGATAAAATAATATCTATAATGGATCTATCAACCTCTATTCTATGTTTTGACACTACATGCCCAAAGACAATTCCATGATCTTTTATAAAATTACACTGTTCAAATTTGAATACATAATTCTTATCAATATAATGATTCAACACCTATCTAAAACAAATGATAAATTCATAAAATAAGGATCTATATACTATAAAATTATTCATAAAAACCTCTATGAATGTCTCAATAAAATCAGAAAAAAACTCATAATGTATCATTAGAAGGTACTTGGGGAGTTTCAGAGCCCAAATGGAATCCTATAGTTGGTAAATGTAATAAATGGAATAGTGAGAGTAGTGTATTTTAGACCCTATAGAACCATATGGTCCAAAAAACATCCAAAAAAGATATCCAAAAAACAATAGTGCATCCTTACAGAAAGTCTCTTAATCATTTGATCAAAAAACATGCGGGGTAAATGGTGTATTCAAGAGGATTTATTTTGATACCTATAATCAATATAAAAACCACAATAGTTTTTGAACCTCATTGGAACTAACACCTCACTCTCATTTATAAAAATAGTAACAACACATTCTTAGGAACAAAATTGATAGGGCATACCCAATGTGAGATTGAAATTGGATAAATGAGAACTGCCTCAAGAAAATTTTAAACATGTTTTTTAAAAACATCCCCAATATTTAGATTAAGACTCCCTTGTGTCTGCTCTATCAGTTTAGCATTATCCTCTCAAATAATCCTATACCTGAAAATGAATGGGCTAATACATGATATGTCTATCATGTTCCACTCGATTTCCATAATGTTCTGCCTCAAAAGATTAAAAATATTTTTTCGTGTTCAATATGAATATTATTTGAAATTATAAGAGGTAATCTATCACCATTCAACATGTTTGAGTATTTTAGATCAGGTCTAAATGGATTGAGTTCCAATATATGGGTTATTTATGGATGGATTCATTGAAGGAACTGAAATATTTTCACATTGAAAATTAGTATCAAAATTGAAATTATCCAAATCGTAAAATAATATATCAAATAAATTATCATACTCAACAACCATGTCATAATCTGAGTGAAAATTTTCAAAATAAGAATATAAATCAACCTAAAAATCTCATTCAAGAGAGGGTTGTTCATTAGAAACATGTGTGGAAGTGATCTTTGAAATAAAAATAGAACTAATACTAAAAATATTCATAATAATAGGATAATCAAAATACATGGGTTTTTTTATTATGGTTTAAAATAGGTGATAAATAAATAAGAATATTCCTCTAAGGGGTACTTTATTGAGCATAAAACAATAAATATTACAACTTCATCACAAAACTTTATGGAATGTGTACCCTCATGATCATTTATGATTGTTTTTTTTTTGGATTGGATGACATAAGATAATGGGATAATGATAATTTTCATTACCGTCCTCCATGTTAAGATCATAGAACTATACTAGATGTTTTATTTCTCATACCCAAACCAGTATATCCTCACAGTATCCTACTAGATAGGTTGTAAATCAATTCACTAACTACACCACTAATCTTGGAATGTTAAACTCACCAACCTGTAATAAAGAGAATATATAGTGATTCATCACACTTATGGAAGATCATATGTCACATAATGTATCTGATAAGTGATTCTCCCCTTTGATACATGGTATGGTCAATGTCCTAGGATCCTATCAATTTTCTGGAATATCATGATTTGTTATAAGGAGTGCCAAAAAATTCCATCAAACACTGATCCTCTCATTTCCCATGATCTATCTTTTATTTTTAGAATGTTATTTTATGAATCTAGAATAACATAGGATTTTCTTAATCACCACAAGAAGGGGGATTCTAATCTATATGAGCTTGAATGTGTCGAAAACAAAAGATTTTTTTAATTTCCTCATTGGGCACCTTTTTTTGTTTTCAGGACTCTATTTGGAAAGGGAAGGGTTTTAGGAAGAATATCATTGTTTTTCATCTTTCCAATGCCTTTTCCATTGGATTCTCAGTCACATATGATGATGGGGGAATCTTCTCTAGTTAGATGAATCATTTTGGACTACAATGAAAAATTATCTTAGCTTTTTTGCTTCAAACTCCTTAGTGTGATGGAACTAGAATTCACATTTTTATTTGTAGTGGGTTGGCAGGGAAAATTATTCTAGAGTACATTTTCACCATTTCATGGAGGGCAGTGGAATTATTTTCATTTTCATATTTATCTCCCTCGAATCTGCACCACGAATCATCATATTATTTAGTAGGTTATGAAATATTTTATTTCAAAAGTTCATCTGAGTTAGAATATAACTTTTTCTAGGGATTCCCTTTTTGTTGGCTTATTTATTCTTTGGATTCAATTCTCATTTGGGGTTTTTGAAATCCCCGATGGTAAGGTGGAGGTTACTTTATTTATTTTGAAAAGGATCCCTTTTTTTCATAACCATACCTCATATCTAAGTCATCATTCCATCCTTGATTGTATGTTGGTGTGAAGGAATCATGTTTATTTGGTGGGGTAGATGTTGTTGTTGAAATGGTCTCCTTGGGAACACTGTTGCAAATTATTCTATATCTTGTAGTTGTGGAAAACAATCTGTTGGATGGTTTGGTTAAGTACAAAGGCAATAAATATTCACTTGAGTGGGGGGAAACGTTTTTGGTCCAATGTTACATGTTAAAACATATGGGTTAACTCATCCAACATAGTATTTGTTAAATGATTCTCAAGAGTAGAGGGACTTACTTGATGTACACCGCTTATAGCTACTATTCCTTGATCACTAAATTGTTGAGAGTATTTTTATATCTTTTCAATGAATTCATGAAAATCCCTCGGGGTTTTGACAGCTAATTCTCCTCCTACTACCATTTACACTATAATCCACTCCATGATTGTGATCCATTCATAAATGTGTTTGATAAAAGGTTTATCACTAATTCATTGATGTGGAAAACCTGAACATAATTATTAAACCAATATGGGTACTCATACATTCACTCTCTATTTTTTTCATGATTCCAGAGATGTCAAGTCTAATTTCAATTGTCCTTGATACAGGAAATAAAATTAGCAAGAAAAGAAGATTCAAATCATACCAATATGAATCATGTTTATGATGTTGGTAATAAAACCAATATTCTGTTGTTCAATCATGTTTTAATAAAAATTACATGAATTTTATTTGATATTTTGAGACATTTATTGCTTTTAGTGTTGAGAAACTTACATTGAATTCATTATGTTTTAGTTTGTATCCACACATGAAAGGACATGAAATTTTTGAAGACGGTGTATTAATAATGATTTTAATTCAATGTATGGTTAAAGATTTTTTGTACAAATTTCATGTTGGTTGATAATTTTCATTTGGTTCATCCAACACTCGAGTGGTTCTTTCATGATAATTTATCTCTTCAAACATTTATGAAAATTAAATTTTGTTTTTAATTATATAGTAGAACTAATACTATAATAATGATGAAATTAATAAAATCTGGTAATTGAGACATTTCCAAAATTTAATCATTGTATGATTAGATCCCTAAATCTTCCTTCAACCATGGGGCCTAGTTCAAAATGAACATTATGGATGGATCATGTCATCAATTTGAGTGAATCCATAATTATCATACCACAATATGATTAATTGTGGTTTCGTTTGATCATATGAAAAAATAGATGTCAAAAATAAATAATAGTAAAGAAAAGGGAAGAGAATGTAACATCCCAGGTAATTAAAGAATAAAGAATTTTCATATTTATTAATATTTACGAATTAAATATTAATTTTAATTAAAAGGGGTTTCTACGTTCGATAGCGTACTCGATACGCAATGATGAGTTTCTTTGAAAACTTACGTTGCACACAAGTAATAAAATAATATTATTTTAAATGTTAGTTAACAAGTAGTCGTTGTACTAACGGGAATGGATAGAAATAACTAAAATATGATTATATATGTTTTTAAATGTTTTTACATTACCCAATAAAATATAAAGGCTTAAAATACGGAAAGAGTTCAATTTTAGGCTTTTATACCCTAATTTTCACTAAGGGTTCACTTACCACCTTTTGACGGAGAACCGTCATTAAATATAGTTTTGATCAATCTTATAAATTCTATTGGACAAAAAATAACTCTTCTTAAGAATCGGGACATCAAAATTTACTTTGTGTAAATTTTTGGTACCTTTCCGATAAAGTTCATTTTTTTAATGAATAGTGTAAAATGTTGTATTTTAATTCAAACCCTCTTTTTAATCTAATTTATTTATATGATTAGATCATCTTTTGAATTGGTTTTAAAGTGAAATTATAAAATATTTTTACCATTATATCCAATAGTGGTCGTTGGAATTAATTTCACTTTGAAATCGGACTTAAACTAGTGTCAATCTTTTGATACTTATTGTTTCATAAAAACACTCTATTTGCTCTGACAGCGGGAATTAATTATTAAATTAATTAATGTGACTTATATGTTTTGAATTTTGTAAAATAGACTTCATTTTTGAATTCATAATATCAAATATAGCTTAGGTTTAATTTTTGGTAATTTTCGGAAAAACATCAATTTTTGATGAATAGTGAAACCACTAAGTGGTACTTATAAAAACTGATTTTTCCGTTTAAATGAAATTTTTCCATCATTGTGTTTTGATTTTCAAAAATCCGACATACATGGTTGTCATTAAGAAGTAAAATGTGGTTCCATGCGATTAAAATAATTTTTTGGTGAATAGTAACTTATTAGGTTTTAATTGCGATTAGTGATAATTAGTGTAGTTTAAGGTAAAAATAATGCTTTAATAAAATGAGATGAGCTTGAAACATGTCCTAACCCTATTGGTTGTGTCATGGCCGACCAAGACAACCCATGGGTCGATTTAGGGGACCCCATGGAGCCACTTGGGTGAGATAATGACTTTAATGCATTTTTTTAATGTAAAAGTAAAAATGACACAAACATAATATGTTTTACGAAAAAAAATTTTACATGGGGTTATAAAGATCAGATTTTTTATTATAAATATTCAATGGAAAGATAAACATATTTCCTACATCATAGTTTTTTTTTAATTTTTAGTCTTTAAATAAATTAAATTATTTATGACATCATGATGATGTAGTGATGACCTCATTATTTAACGATTTTAATAAAATGGAAATATAATTTAATATCTAAATCCTAAACATGTCCAAAACCTATTGGATGGGTAGATTTCGAACACTTATCACCTTAGCCACGAATTATATCATTGTGGGACCTTTTAAAACCGAAACACATTTTCAAATAAAGTAATATTTCTTTACTTTCCAAAAGTGCCCCTCCTCTCCTCTTATAAAAAGCCCCCACCTCTACCACCATACACACACTCCTCAAGCCTTTGGCTCGGACAAACCCTGCCTATTTACATTCTATACATCCCTCTCCTAATCCAAGAGGATTCCCTTTGGGCAAAATCTTTTCAAAGGAATCCTTTAGGCTCAAACCAAAAAGAGTTACACTTTTGAAGGTGATTCTTTCTCTCTTGTTCATTTGATTTATTTTGCTTCTCCAACCCCCTAAACTCTTTTTATTTACTTCTTTTGTAACCAACCAGTATCTTCAATATACTAGGATGTTTTTATAAGATTTATTCGAGCTACACTCTCATAAAACTACATCAAATGGTTAAAGAACATACGGTTTCCGTGGATGGCGAAATTCTGTCTCCCAAAACGATGATTGTTTAATACTCATTTAACACCTTCAAAGGTGGACATTATGATGTCACTATTTTTATATATGATATATAATATGTTTATTATTTCCTTATGCTTCTGTAGTTTTCATTTATGGCATACCATTATTGTTTCCATTATGGGTAAACATGATATGTTCATTTTAGGAAGTGCGGACTACCGCCACCTGAAAGTGAGTTGATTCATTAATACCATATGTGGGATGTGTAAAGGATAAAGTTAATGATATTATATATGTTATTATACTTGAATTATAGTATACTCTTATATCATTATGATTCTATTCTATAAAATACGAAATAGAAATGAAAGTAGCGTTCATGCGTACGTAGAGCTTACCGTCTCCATGAACGGTGCATTTCATTTCGTACCACTAAATGATTATGTAATATTATAAATACATGTATATGCTGGATATATATGATATATATGATATCCAAATCAGGAATGTCATTCTCGATATAACGAATCTTTGACCACATGAACAACATGTAATTGTAAGAATTCCACTTTCGACTTAAGAACCAAATATTGACAAAACAAACATTATTAACTTAAATGGTTACATAATGTTTATAACATGGAAATAGGTGATATAAAAGGAATTAATGAACTTTAAAAAGGTTCTTAATCAAGTATAAATTTACTCAAGTTTATTATTCAGGACGTTAAAAAAGGATCGAGTCAAGTCGGACCCGAGGTAAAGGACTTCGTCTCAATCTCCTTTAATTGAGGAATATTTTATTTTATACACAACTTTATTTTATATGGTGTATAAAACCCTTTGAATTTTACATTTATACAAAAGGAATCTTTTTCTACGAAGCGTTTTACTAAACGACAAAAAGGAATGTTTTTTTCGTACACGGTGACAATGACCTTTTCCGCCGCCGCGAGTATTATTTGGTCTTTGGCTTCCTCAACAAGCCGTAATGTTTTTAAAATAAAATAAATACCATATACTCTTTTATGTATTTTGGTATTGAAAATGGTTTTGATAAAGGATTCTATTATGTCAATATATTTATGATATATTGTGATTGAAATGTGGAAATGTTATCATTCCGTTATATTGGTTTTATGTTTTATGATTTTATATTGGTACTTGGACATTTTAATGGGTGGTTACGTTATAAACCATATGATGGGTGGTGCCATGAATACCAGGATGGGTGGTTACGTTATAACCTCCAATGCATTGGGTATGGAAGTCGGCCGTATGGCTATTCCATTAAGTATGTATGGAAATTGGCCGTATGGCTATTCCATTAAGTGATATGTGTGGAAGTCGACCGTATGGTTATTCCACCTAAGTATGTTTATGTCCCAAGTTACCATTATATATGTTATGTGTTCTTTATATGGGTTTTATGGTAATACTTTGTTTACAAAAAGGTAAGTAATGATACATTATTCAGTGAAGAGTTTTTACTACTTCATGAAGGTGAAGGTATTACATTGATAGAGTATACATGGTTTACTTGATGTTTGAAAAACTAACAGTTTTCATTCGTTGTGTATCCCTTACTGAGATTTTTATGCTCACCCCAAGTTTTTTTGAAATGTTTTTCACAGGACTTAATGTGGAATAAGGTAAAGGATGGGATCAAGGGAATGCCATGATATATAAAACATGGAACTAGACATGTTTCTTTTTAAGATTTTTTTATTATTATGGAAACTTAGTAGAAGTGTCTACTTTGTAATCTTTTGATATGTAATAGTTATGTTCTAATTCTCTAAAACTCTAAACCTGAAAAGATTGTCAATGTGAATTATTCATTTAATTCAATATTAAGTAAGGTTTAAGCTCGGGGCCTTATAGTTGGTATCAGAGGTCGTTTTAGACAACTTTAGGAGTTAGAAAAGTGTTAAATTATAATATTATTGAAATGATATAGCATTTACGGATTACTATGTTGCTTAGCCTAAGATATTTCTGTGTTCGGAATGGTTTTCCACAGAGGAAACAAAGCAGCTATGTTGGGACGACATCAGGAGGAAGAAAACCTTCCAAATCAGCAACCTGAGATGGTCGAAATCGGAACTGAACAGTTTGTTGCAGTGATGGCACAATTGACTCAGGATATAAATGGGGGTGGTATCCATGCACAAGATTAGCCAGATCAACCGCATAGGAACATGTCAGTGGTGGAACATTTCATGAGGCAACATCCCCCATCATTCAGAGGATCATCTGACCCTGTGCAAGCTGAAGTGTGGATTAAAGCACTGGAGAGATTTTTGATGTCATGGGGTGTTCAGAACATCAAAAGGTTAGTCTTGTTGTTTACCGTTTTGAAGGTGAAGCTGATCAGTGGTGGTCGATGGTGAAAAATATCAGGGATAGTGATGATATTGAGGATCTTCACTGGGACGAATTCAAAGGTATGTTTCTTGAGAAATATTTTCCAAAGGTGGTTCGTATTAGGATGTAAAAACAGTTCCTAGAATTGAGACAGGAGGATGATTCAGGGGCTGCTTATGAAGCAAAGCTCACTCGATTGGCAAGGTATGCTCCAAACATCATACGAGATCTTGATAGTAAAATAAATCGTTTTTACTCAGGTTTAAAGCCAAAGTATCGAAGGGCTTTAGCTTCTCATGAGTTCAAAAGTTATGAAAAACTTGTTCGATGTGTGGAGAAGGTGGAAATGGAGTTTGCCGCTGATCAGGTGTTATATGAAAAACAACAGAATAACAGGTCTAGTTGGAAGGAAAAGGGGAAGAATTCATCAAAGAAGCAAGGAGGTAAGAAAACCAAATATCCATACTGTGAGAAGTGTGGTAAAATGCATCCTGGAGAATGTTTATCCAAGTCTGGTAAGTGCTTTCGGTGTGGTATGTCTGGTCATATTGCTCGTAACTGTAAGGAAGATGATCAAGCAGGCAATGAAAAGCCAACGATAAGATGTTTTTAGTGTAATGAAATGGGTCATTATGTAAACAAGTGTCCAATGAAGAACTCAACTGGGGGAATGTAACCAGACTACAAGCAGAAAGGTGTGGTGAAATCCTTTGCAACAACTTCAGCAGATGTTGTGCCATCGAATGAAGTGGTATCAGGTACACTGTTTGTTTGTTCAGATTATGCCATTGTGTTGTTTGATTCTGGGTCTACACACTCTTTCATTTCTGAGAAGTTTTTTAGTAAATAGGAAATTACATATCAAGATATGAATCCTGAACTTATGGTAAAAACACCCGGAGGGAACGTTGAGACAAAAAGGAATTATAAGAACCTTCTTATCCTTGTGTGTGGAAAGAATCTACCAGAAAACCTTATTGTTTTGCCTCTAGTAGAGTTTGATGTTTTTTTGGGCATGGATTGGCTTTCTGGTTATCATGCTAAGTTTGACTGCAGAGCTAAAATGGTTTCTTTTCAGAACGATTTTCAGTTTGTTTACAAGAATGAACCCTTGATTTTGATAACATATCAGGAAGTTGAGAAACTAGTAAAAGATGGAAATGAATGTTACCTTGCACATATTGTTGAAAATAAAGGAACTGTTCAGATTAATGATGTGCCTGTGGTAAATGAGTATCTTGATGTTTTTCCTAATGAGTTTCCTGGTATTATTCATGATCGGGAAGTTGAATTTACTGTTGACTTAGTTCCTGATTCTAAGCCAATTTCAAAACCCCCTTATCGAATGGCTCAAGTTGAACTTTTAGAGTTAAAGAAACAATTGCAGGAGTTATTAGATAAAGGTTTCATTCGACCTAGCACATCACCATGGGGTGCTCCTGTCTTGTTTGTTAAAAAGAAAGATGGATCAATGAGACTTTGCATTGATTATAGAGCCTTCAATAATATTACTGTTAAGAACAAGTATCCTTTGCCTCATATCGATGATTTGTTTGATCAGCTCCAGGGATCTCAGTTTTTTTCGAAGATTGACTTGAGGTCAGGATACCATCAGTTGAAAGTAAAAGAAGCAGACGTTCCGAAGACTGCGTTCCGTACTAGATATGGCCATTATGAATTTGTAGTTATGCCTTTTGGGTTAACCAATGCACCTGCTATATTCATGGACATTATGAATAGAATTTTCCATGAGTTCTTGGATATGTTTGTGGTTGTTTTCATCGATGATATTTTGGTTTTTTCTAAAAGTAAAGAGGAGCATGAAAGTCATTTAAGGGTTATCTTGCAAATATTAAAAGAAAAGAAACTATATGGAAAATTCAGCAAGTGTGATTTTTGGTTACAACAAATTTCTTTCCTGGGTCACATTGTTTCAAAAGATGGCATAATTGTTGATCCTACTAAAACAAAAGATGTTGATGAATGGCCAAGACCCAAAAATGGAATCGAGATCCGTAGTTCTCTTGGTTTGGCAGGTTATTACCGAAGGTTTGTTAGAAATTTTTCACGGTTATCTAGTCCAATGACTAATCTAACTCGTAAGGGTGTTAAGTTCATTTGGACAAAAGAATGTGATGATTGTTTTTAGGAGTTTAAGAGAATATTGGTGAATGCTCCTATTTTGGCACTTCCTTCCAGGAATGGTGAGTTTATTATATACAGTGATGCTTCGTTGAAGGGACTTGGTTGTGTCCTTTTACATAATGATCAGGTAATTGCTTATGCTTCACAACAGTTGAAAACTCATGAGGTAAATGACCCTACACATGATTTGGAATTATCTGCTGTTGTCTTTGCTTTAAAAATTTGGAGGCATCATTTGTATGGAGTAAAGTGTGAAATATATACTGATCACGAAAGTTTAAAGTATATATTCACTCTGAAAGAATTGAACATGAGTCAAAGGAGATGGCTAGAATTAATCAAGGATTATGATTGTACAATTCATTACCATCCGGGAAAATCAAATAATGTGGCTTATGCTTTGAGTCGAATAAGTAATACTTCATTAGCAATGTTGCGTTTGGAACGTGATACTTTGGTTAAATATTTGACGAACTTTGGCATAGAAGTTTTTGGTGCAGGAAGTTCTTCTGTTTTGTTTCAGGTATCAGTGAAATCTTCTCTATCAGACAGAATCAAGGAAGCACAGAAGCAAGACAGTGAGTTGCAGAAAAAGGTTGAGCTGGTTCAGAAAGGTAAGTTGCCTAAATTCAACATTGATAATGATTGTGTTTTGAGGTTTGGTAAGAGATTATGTGTGTCTTGTGATTTACAGTTGAAGAATGAGTTGTTATGTGAGGCTCATAGTTCCCCGTTTTCAGTTCATCCTGGCAGTACTAAGATGTACATAGATCTGCGGGAGTATTACTGGTGGGATGGAATGAAAAGAGATATTGCTGATTTTACTGTGAAGTGTCTGACTTGTCAACAGGTTAAAGCAGAGCGGCAGTTACCGAAAGGGATGCTTCAGCCTTTACCAGTTCCAGAGTGTAAATGGGAAAACATATCCATGGACTTTGTTTTGGGATTACCGAGGACAACTCGAGGTAATAATGCAATCTGGGTTATTGTTTATCGCTTGACTAAATCTGCTCATTTCCTTGCTATACGAGATACTTTTTCCCTAGATCAACTTTCCCGTTTGTATCTTAAAGAGATAGTCAGGTTACATGGAGTTCCCCTCTCCATTGTATCTGATCGTGATCCCAGGTTCACATCTAACTTTTGGAAAGGCCTTCATAAGTCGTTGGGTACTGAATTAAATTTTAGTACAGCTTTTCATCCTCAATCAGTTGGGCAGTCAGAACGAACAATTCAGACCATTGAGGATATGCTACGAGCTTGTTCGATGGATTATCAGGGAATTTGGGACCAACATCTTTCTTTGGTTGAGTTTTCTTATAATAACAGCTTTCATTCCAGTATACAGATGGCACCATTTGAGGCATTATATGGGAAGCGGTGTCGAACTCCATCATTTTGGGATGAAGTGGGTGAAGGGAAGCTGATGGGACCAGAATTGGTAGAATAGATGGCAGAAAAAGTTCAGTTGATTCAGAAGCACATGAGAACAGCTCAAAGCAGGCAGAAGAGTTATGCGGATAACCGGAGGAAGGATCAATCTTTCGAGGTTGGTGATCATGTTTTTCTCAAGGTTTCTCCATGGAAAAGTGTGATTAGATTTGGTAAGAAAGGAAAGCTGAGTCCAAGGTTCATTGGACCATATGAAATTCTGGAGATAGTTGGATCAGTTGCATACCGGGTGGCTTTACCTCCGAGTTTATCTCCGGTACACAATGTTTTTCATGTTTCAATGTTGAGGAAGTATATGCCAGATCCATCTCATGTTTTGAGTCCAGAGGTAGTTCAGCTGGAGGAGAACCTATCTTATGAAGAACAACCAGTCCAGATTCTTGACCACAGGGAGCAGGTGTTACAGAATTAGGTGATTCATCAGGTAAAGGATTTGTGAAAAAACCATGTGATTGAAGAGGCAACGTGGGAATCTGAAAATGCTATGAGGGATAAATACACCCACTTATTTTGATAAGTGAATAAAATTGCGAGGACACAATTCCCAAAATGGGAGAAGGATGTAACATCCCAAGTAATTAAAGAATAAATAATTTTCATATTTATTAATATTTACAAATTAAATATTAATTTTAATTAAAAGGGGTTTCTACGTTCGATAGCGTACTCAATACGCAACGATGAGTTTCTTTGAAAACATACGTTGCACACAAGTAATAAAATAATATTATTTTAAATGTTAGTTAACAAGTAGCCGTTGTACTATCGGGAATGGATAGAAATAACTAAAATATGATTATATATGTTTTTAAATGTTTTTACATTACCCAATAAAATATAAAGGCTTAAAATATGGAAAGAGTTCAATTTTAGGCTTTTATACCCTAATTTTCACTAGGGGTTCGCTTACCACCTTTTAACGGAGAACTGTCATTAAATATAGTTTTGATCAATCTTATAAATTCTATTGGACCAAAAATAACTCTTCTTTAGAATTGGGACATCAAAATTTACTTTGTGTAAATTTTTGGTACCTTTCCGATAAAGTTCATTTTTTAATGAATAGTGTAAATGTTGTATTTTAATTCAAAACCTCTTTTTAATCTAATTTATTTATATGATTAGATCATCTTTTGAATTGGTTTTAAAGTTAAATTAGAAAATATTTTTACCATTAAATCCAATAGTGGTCGTTGGAATTAATTTCACTTTGAAATTAGACTTAAACTAGTGTCAATCTTTTGATACATATTGTTTCATAAAAACGCGCTATTTGCTCTGACAGCGGGAATTAATTATTAAATTAATTAATGTGACTTATATGATTTGAATTTTGTAAAATAGACTTCATTTTTGAATTCGTATTATGAAATATATCTTTGGGTGAATATTTGGTAATTTTCTGAAAAACTTCAATTTTTGATGAATAGTGAAACCACTAAGTGGTACTTATAAAAACTGATTTTTCCGTTTAAATGAAATTTTGCCATCATTGTGTTTTGATTTTCAAAAATCCGACATACATGGTTGTCATTAAGAAGTAAAATGTGGTTCAATGAGATTAAAATAATTTTTTGGTGAATAGTAACTTATTAGGTTTTAATTGTGATTAGTGGTAATTAGTGTAGTTTAAGGTAAAAATAATGAATTAATAAAATTAGATGAGCTTGAAACATGTCCTAACCCTATTGGTTGTGTCATGGCCGACCAATAAAACCCATGGGTCGATTTAGGGGACACCATGGAGCCACTTGGGTGAGATAATGACTTTAATGCCTTTTTTTAATGTAAAAGTAAAAATGACACAAACATAAAATGTTTTACCAAAACAATTTTTACATGGGGTTATAAAGATAAGATTTTTTATTATAAATATTAATTGGAAAGATACAAATATTTCCTACATCATAGTATTTTTTTTATAATTTTTAGACTTTAAATAAAGTAAATTATTTATGACATTATGATGATGCAGTGATGACCTCATTATTTAACGACTTAAATAAAATGGAAAGATAATGTGATATCTAAACCTAAACATGTCCAAAACCTATTGGATGGGTATATTTAGAACCCTTATCACCTTAACCACGAATTATATCAATGTGGGACATTTTAAAACCGAAACACATTTTCAAATAAAGTAATATTTCTTTACTTTCCAAAAGTGCCCCTCCTCTCCTCTTATAAAATGCCCCCAACTCTACCACCTTACACACACTCCTCAAGCCTTTGACTCGGCCAACCCCTGTCCATTAACTCTCTCCACATCCCTCTCCTCATCCTAGAATATTCCCATTGGGCATAATCCTTTCAAAGGAAGCCTTTAGGCTCAAACCAAAAGGAGTTATACTTTTAAAGGTGATTCTTTCTCTCTTGTTCATTTGTTTTATTTTGCTTCTCCAACCCCCTATAATCTTTTTATTTACTTATTTTGTAACAACAACAATATATTCAATATACTAGGATGTTGTTATAAGATATATTCTAGCTACACTCTCATACAACTACATCAAATGGTTAATGAACATACGGTTTCCGTGGATTGCGAAATTCTGCCTCCTGAAACGATGATTGTTCAATACTCATTTAACACCTTCAAAGATGTCCATTATGATGTCAATATTTTTATATATGATATATAATATGTTTATGATTTCCCTAAGCTTCTGTATTTTTCATTTATGGCATACCATTATTGTTTCCATTATGGGTAAACACGATATCTTCATTTTAGGAAGTGCGGACTACCACCCCCCGAAAGTTATTTGATTCGTTAATACCATATATGGGATGTGTAAAGGATAAAGTAAATGATATTATATATGTTATTATACTGGAATTATAATATACTCTTATATCATTATGATTCCATTCTATAAAATACGAAATAGAAATGAAAGTAGCATTCATGCGTATGTACAGCTTACCGTCTCAATGAACAGTGCATTTCATTTCTTACATCTAAATGATTATGTAATATTATAAATACATGTATATGCTGGATATATATCATATATATGATATCAAAATCAGGAATTTCATTCTGGATTTAAAGAACTTTTGACCACACGAACAACATGTAATTGTAAGAAGTCCACTTTCGACTTAAGAACCAAATATTGACAAAACAAACATTATTAACTTAAATGGTTACATAATGTTTATAACATGGAAATAAGTGATATAAAAGGAATAAATGAACTTTAAAAAGGTTCTTAATCAAGTATAAATTAACTCAAGTTTATTCTTCAGGACGTTAAAGAATGATCGGGTCAAGTCGGACTCGAGGTAAGGGACTTCGTCTCAATCTCCTTTCATTGAGGCATATTTCGTTTTATACACAACTTTCTTTTATACGGTGTATAAAACCCTTTGACTTTTACATGTATATAAAAGGAATCTTTTTCTACGAAGTGTTTTACTAAATGACAAAATGGAATGTTTTTTTTTCGTACGCGGTGACAAAGACATTTTCCGCTGTTGCGAGTATTATCTGGTCTTTGGCTTCCTCAACAAGCTGTAAGGTTTTTAAAATAAAATAAATACCATATACTCTTTTATGTATTTTGGTATTGAAAATGGTTTTGATAAAGGATTCTATTATGTCAATATATTTATGATATATTGTGATTGAAATTTGGTAATGTTATCATTCCTTTATATTGGTTTTATGTTTTATGATTTTATACTGGTACTTGGACATTTTAACGGGTGGTTATGTTATAAACCATATGATGGGTGGTGCCATGAATACCAGGACAGGTTGTTACGTTATAACCTCCAATGAATTGGGTATGGAAGTCGGTCGTATGGTTATTCCATTAAGTATGTATGGAAATTGGCCGTATGGCTATTCCATTAAGTGATATGTGTGGAAGTCGACCGTATGGTTATTCGACTTAAGTATGTTTATGTCCCAAGTTACCTTTATATATGTTATGTGGTCTTTATATGGGTTTTATGGTAATCCTTTGGTTACAAAAAGGTATGTAATGATACTTTATTCAGTGAAGAGTTTTTACTACTTCATGAAGGTGAAGGTATTACTTTGATAGAGTATACATGGTTTACTTGATGTTTGAAAAACTAACAGTTTTCTTTCTTTTTGTATCCCTTATTGAGCTTTTTATGCTCACCCCATGTTTTTTTGAAATGTTTTTCACAGGACTTAATGTGGAATAAGTTCAAGGATGGGATCAAGGTAATGTCATGCCATATAAAACATGGAACTGGACATGTTTCTTTTTAAGAGTTTTTTTTTATTATGGAAACTTAGTAGAAGTGTCTACTTTGTAATCTTTTGATATGTAATAGTTATGTTATAATTCTCTAAAACTCTAAACCTGAAAAGATCCTCAATGTTAATTATTAATTTAATTCAATATTAAGTAAGGTTTAAGGCCGGGGCCTTATAGAGAATATATGTAAAAAGGAAGAAAAAAAGAACATACCTTAAAGAGGTTGAAAAAAAAAATTTCCTCCCAAAAACTGGACAACATTTGATGAGCTTTTTCACACATGAACTAAAAAATATTTGTAATGTCACAAGGTGTAGCATAGTGGATGACCTCGATCATTATGCTGATGTAGAATTTAATTAAAGAATACTTAATAGGATTGAAGGAAAAAAGAAAAAAAAATTTAAAAACACTTGGGGGTTTCGTTGAGATTTTTGGATAATAAAAAAACAACAAAAAAGAGAAGAAAAAATTAATGACAAAATATATTTAAAAAAACTAATATGAGATGACATAATGAATATAATAAAACCACATAACCATTAATTTATCATTATCACATATTCTTATAATTCATTCAATTTTGATCCCCTAATACTTTCAATATACTAAACCTATATTAATTAACACAACAACTAATATTGAAAAAATGAATCCAAGGTCAACATTAGGACATCCAATCGCAACACCCTACGCTTATTATGTTCCAAAATCCAACTTTTGATTATTGGAAAATTAGAAAAACATCTCATCCTAGTATTTGAGAATCAATTGAGTAGGGGGATGAAACATGAACCCTACAATTCCATCCCATGTTGATTTGATTTTCCGATTTTAGTTTCTCTCATAAAATTCACAGAAGTCCAACCTCAAGATCATGTAAAAGTTGATCGAGTTCTTCAGAAACCAAAAATAAATTAATTGATCACAATTTATGAATTATGTTATGTTTATGGATTCAAAATAAATAAATTAAGGGAGAAAATATTAGATTAACTATGAACGAAATCTCTCTTCCATGTGTGGATTTTTTATCAAGGAGACATTTTTCATAAGAAATGGATTTAAATGGAAAACCCAAATATTGTTACAACAGTAATATTCCATAATAAAGATGACAAATAATAAGATGAAAAGATAATAAAAAATAATATTTATTGATGAGAAATTCAAGGAATAAGCATGAAAAACAAGAATCACAAAGTGGAGGTGGGAGTGGAGAGCCTTCTTGGAAGAGATATTTTTCATAAATCCTCACTTATTCCAAGAGGTGTGATATGTTTCCAGGAGCCACCCCTTCGAAAAAACTATCCCAAATTCTATAAAAACCCTCTAATTGAATGAAAATATCATTTAAATAGTTTTTTTTGGAATTATAGGGTTTAAAATGAAAAAATGGTACACACATTATTTGGTATATAAAAATTCCTTCATCATGAAATGAATTTTGACCACCTTCCACTGTGAACAAAGTGTCACTCAATTTGACTGAAATTCTAAAAATTAATTCTTTTATCCACTCACAAAATTTCATCTAGAGCTAATTATTCATGAAGATGTTTTGCAAAATTTAGTGAGGTGGTGACTATTATTCCGAAATCTATCTAGTCCTTCAATAATGAACATTTTCTACCAACCAAATTTGAGATGTAGATGTCATGGTATGAAGAAAAAAATTAGTTAAATTTTAGATGAATATCACTGAATCACATCAATTTAAATTTAGAATCACAAATAATTTTATTACATAAACACAAACTTCATATTAAAATTTTAAAATTATAATTTCTATGGAATTTCAAAATTCTACCCAAAACACATTTTGCAATAAAATAATCTAAATAAGATTAATGTGGGGAAATTATATAATTTAATATCAACATAATCTTACACAAAAACAAGTATTTTATATCATAATACACATCAAGAAATGATATAAAAATATATTAAAATATCATAAAAATATGTATAATGATGATACAATATCTCAAAGGGATGTATATACATATTGTAAAATAATATAGTGAATAATCGAACAAGTGTCTCAATGAAGTTAAATTGAGACATAATTACTTTACTGATTTGGTATCATTTGAACCGTAACTCTCATAAAATTGGGATCATAATATGGATATGAAAATTACCATAAATTTGAATGAGGAGTCATAGAATAAACTAATTTAATGTATACACACCATAAAAAAAAGTGGTAAATAAGGGATAAGTCATAGATAAATAAAAGTGAGAAAATAAATCCACTTAGTATTTGTGTAAATTTTTTAACAATGATATCCATGAAAGAATAAAATCAATTGAAACTTTTTATATAATAGAATAACTTATATTCAGGATATAACATTTCAAAAGGATGTATATACACCCCAAAATAAAAATAAGTGGTGAATATAACATAAATCATACGGAGATAAAAATGAGACCAAAAAACAAAAACCTAAAGAATTAAATTTAATTATACACATTAAAAAAAAATTAAAAAAAATAATTTTATTATAAATATACCACATATTCATATTATTATATATAATATCATATATAGTATGATTATTACATTATATTGCCCATTTATTAACAATTTCATAAAAAATTTATGTTTCGGGAAATAATCGCTTGGGAATTGGCATGTGTTTTGATATTCTATATTTTTTTCCTCTTACTTATATCTTGAAATAATAATATTTTTATGAAAATTTACTTTTTATTATTCCAATCTTTTATGGAAAAAAAGCAAGAAACCAAAATTCAAGAACAAAAGGCGAAAAGAAAATAATTTAAATTTTTTTCAGCCTACCCATTTCAGACTCCATAAATAATTCACACCAAATAGTATTTACTTGGGTGTCTAGTTCGTCCATCAGAAGTTTTTAAATTATAAACACAAAATTTTCACAATATTTAATGTACTCATATGAGGTGATCTTCCCATTGTCGAATCCCCTTATTAAATTGTGGTCTTTTTTATCAATCATGTTTTACTGCTCCTCATTGGGGGTCTCCCATAGTGCCCTTTCCATAATTCATTCAGCCTCGTCATTAGATGCATTAAAATTCAAAATAATGTAAACAAGAACATCTTCTGAATCCATATGTCGTTCCAACTTTTTCTCAAGAAAACCATTGGACTCCCACTGCTGGAAATACAACTATTCATTGTTCATCTATTTATCAATCAAATTCATCATGGATCTGGTCTCTATTGGATGCAGTAAATAAGATTAGTCCTTCCTATCTTTAGGGTTACCCATCATTCCTTTAACCCTCAAAAGGATTGGATACCAACATCCCTGAATCTCATCTTCTGAGCCACTTGCATATTGGCTGGAATCTACATCAATGTATTTATTATTAGGGACCAGTTTCTTAACCAAAAAAGATATAACCAGGTCTTTTCAGACTCCTGGGATGGATTGGCCAAGATATAGAGTCGATTTCTCATCACAAGACTCGACACGTCTCCAGTGCATATCCGAAGAAAGTCCTTTCCTACTGCACCTTCTTCCAGATCATTGCAACAAGTATGAAAACATAATGCAGGTTCCTTATGGGACTCTACCAGGTCCCTAACACTTCTATCATGTCCTACGCTCACCACCTTAGTAGAGGAACTACTTGAGGAAGTAATGTGACCTACCAGATCTATCTTTTTCAAATTTTCATTAACACCACTAGATAACTATACATATAAAATCTCCATCATTGGAGTTTTCACATTAGACTGGGGAGCATCCATCTCTTTTCTAAGGTGACTAAAAATATCATCAATTAGGGGGTTACCCCTCTCTAAATCATCTTTCACATCCTTAGGTAAATTAAGGTTAGACTCCCACCCCTCTAGACCATAAAATGATCAACCATCCATAATGTTTTTCTCTGTATTTTCATGATCACTGTTTCTTACCCTCTTTTAAAAATTAGTATTCCTTTCCCCCAACTATAGTTGTCTAGCGAGTGACACAAATGCTTACCAAGCCGGAAAAAAGTGGAATAATGATTCATAGACAACATGTTATTTACACTGGACATCTTCGACTATGGTGATCCAAAAAATTCTTAAGGCACCCTTGAAGCGTCAACCTCTACACACACTCGAGGGTTAACCGGGTGACAAACATCATTGGTCCGGCTGTTAGTGCACATGTATCTTCCAATAAGACTTACATGAATTTTAACATTCGATGGATTTTTAAAGGATAAAAGGAGATTAGGAAAACATATCCAAATCACCATTGAGGGTGAATCTTTCTTCATATGAAAATCATAGGGCCATCGGTACAGGTAGAAATGTGATCTGTTACAGTTGCTGGGAGCCCTCAACCATGTCGTAATTAAGTCTTACTCCAATAAAATTGGATCAAAATATTCTTGTTATCCAAAAATCCTACATTTTCCATTTCTTTCAAATATTAGGAACCAAAATCAAATATATCAAACAGATTTACTGAGAGTCTTATCTTTGAAAATAAAGTAACCAGATTCAAAATATGGAGTTCTGAAGCTTCGTTAAACTCTACTACCAAAATTGGGAGATTAAGTTGTTCATCATGAATATCTCACACCTTAGGGCTCAAGATGGATTGAGGGAATGGAAAAAAAATATATGGATTGGATAATGGAAGTAATGATTATTCTTCTCTTGTGAGTGATGGTGGAGGTCCCCCCCTATAGGGGGTGGAGCCTACTCAGAAGCCACTGTTGTCACGGTTCAGGATTCAAAATTGCAGCAGAGTTCCTGTATTCATGTGTTATATTCCTATAATAATATAAAGAGTGATAAATATTATATAAATATCATATATATTGTGTATAAATTTATATTTATAATAATCTATAATAGTTATAATAATGAAGTAGAGTACACGATTCATGGATACGACATGTCCTATGTACGCGTAAACACTATTTCCATTTTCTTGTCATATTGAAAGCATGAATGTAAATGAAATAAATATATATATTATCATTATAGTATAATTTTTATGTTATATATATCATATATGTTTAAAAAACCCATCATTAATACATTCTATGTAATGTGTGAATGTATCGGGTCATTTTGAGGAGGCAGTAGTCCATACTTCTACAAATAAAGTTCTCATATTCCCAAATGATGGAAAGAATGAAACAATGTGTTTTATTATATTTATATAACTACAAATTTTTAATAAAAAAATATCATATAAAAATAATAAGTTAATCCTTATTCCCAACCATGAATGGTGGTAACAGAAGAACGAACGTCATAGGTTCACATGGTGGTAGTATGTCATACACACAAACGATGATTGTAAATCTCCTTTGTTGGATGTGTGTGTTAGTATAGGTAGAAACTTTAACATAAAGAATTTTTTATATTTAATGTAACACCCCAGGTAAATAAATAATATGACATTTTCATATTTATCAATATTTGTGAATAAAATATAAATATATCTTTAAAGGGGACACTATGCTCGATGGCGTACCCAACACGCA
The DNA here is from genome assembly GCA_963277665.1 of Viscum album. Taxonomy (NCBI): domain Eukaryota; kingdom Viridiplantae; phylum Streptophyta; class Magnoliopsida; order Santalales; family Viscaceae; genus Viscum; species Viscum album. The sequence continues at coordinate 49,348,699 of OY728162.1, forward strand.
ACAACAAGTTTCTTGGGAATCATGCGTTGCACTCTAATAATAAAATAATATTATTTTAAATGGAAGTTAACATGTAGCCGTTGTATTGGCGGGAATGGATAGGAATAACTAAAATATGATTATATATGTTTTTAAATGTTTTTACATTTATCCAATAAAAGATAAAGGCTTAAAATACAGAAAGAATTCAATTTTAGGCATATATGCCCTAGTTTTCACTAAAGGTTCACTTGTCAACTTTTGATGGAGAACCGTCATTAAATATAGTTTTTTTCACTCTTATACATCAATGTGGGACCTCTTAAATCCGAATACCATTTTGAAATAAAGTGACTTTTCTTCACTTTCCAAGAGTGCCCCTCCTCTCCTCTTATAAAAAGCCCCCACCTCATCCTCCTTACCCACACTCCCAAAGACTTTGCCTCGGCCAAACCCTGCCCATTTTGGCTCTCCACATCCCTATCTTACTCCTTGAAGGCTCAATTTTGGTATAAGTCTTCCCAAGGAAGCCTTTGAGCTCAAACCAAAGGGAGTTACCCGATTTTAAGGTAATGTCATCTTTTGAGTCCTTTTGTTTTATTTTGCTTCTCCAAGCCCCTAAACTCTTTTTATTATTTTCTTTTGTAACAACTCCAGTATCCTCAATATACTAGGATGTTGTTATAATAAGTATTCAAGCTACACTGACACACACCTACATCTAATGGTTAAAGAACATACTGTTTCCGTGGATGACGAATTTCTGCCTCACGAAACGATGATTGTTCAACACTCATATAACACTTTAAAAGGTGGCAATTAAGATGTCACTATATTTATATATGATATATAATATGTTTACGTTTTACTTAAGCTTCTGTATTTTTCATTTTTGTCTTACATTTATGGCTTCCATTATGGGTATACGTGATATCTTCATTTTAAGAAGTGCGGACTACCGCCCCCTCAAAGTAATGTGATTCGTTAATGCCATACGTGGGACGTATAAAGGATGGATTTAGTGTTATTATATATGATGCTATACAAGAATTATTATATACCTATATATGATTATTATTTCATTCCATTAAAGTATGAGATAGAAATGAAAGTAGCGTTCATGCGTACGTACGACTTACCGTCTCCATGAACGGTGCATTTCATTTCTTATCCCCAAATGTAATGTAATATTATAAGTACATGTATATAATGGATATATATGATGAATGATACATCTAAATGATTAATATAATTCTGTAATTAAAATATACAGAACTCTCATTTAGTTTTAATTCCATTAATATGACAAAGAAATGAAAGTAGCGTTCATGCGTACGTACGGCTTACCGTCTCCATGAACGGTGCATTTCATTTCTTACCTCTAAATGATTATGTGATATTATAAACACATGTATATACTAGATATATATGATATATATGATATTCAAATCAGGAATGTCATTCTGGATATAAAGAACCTTTGACCACACGAACAACATGTAATTGTAAGAAGTCCACTTTCGACTTAAGAACCAAATATCGACAAAACAAGCATTATTAACTTAAATGGTTACATAATGTTTATAACATGAAAATAAGTGATATAAAATGAATAATTAACTTTAAAAAGGTTCTTAATAATGTATAAATTAACTCATTTTTATTATTCAGGACGTTAAAGAATGAACAAGACAAGTTGGACCCAAGCTAAGGGTTCCTACTCCACTCTTTCTTTTTAAGTAAACTCTTTTATGTCATTACTTTTTAAGATAATATTTCTTGTTATTGGGATGTTATTTTATATTAATCATACTGTAATTTTTATGTTCAAGTGAAGAGAGACCATATTCTCTCTCATCAATCCATTTTGGAAGTTTTTAGTGGCGTCGTTAGGCTGCCGAATTTTCGTAAGAGATCTTACCTCTGTCTTTATTTTTAAGTACTCCCCTTTATGTCACTTATTTTAAGCTCCTATTTGTTATGATGGGGGATTTTATTTCATATTCCTGTTGCTTTAAATTTTGTTGTAATGTGATTAGATACCCTATTTGATCTCATCAATCCATTTTTTGAAGGTTTAAGTGGCGTCGCTAGGCTGCCGAGTTTTCGTAAGTGATTTTTCATCTCACTTTTATTCCCGTGAGATTTATGCTACATTTTCCACAATTTCATTTGATTGGTGTATGTACTGACCATTATTTTACTCATTGTGTAATATTCCTTCATTTATGAGTATTTACATCAATGATGTATTGTCCTTCTTTCACGGGTGGTATGTTTCGAAAGATACCCAAGTCGGTAAGGGAACATTTCACCCTCCTTTTTTTAAAAGACTTCTTTTGTTGGGTCTTTTAATTTACATATTATTATGTTGGGATATGTTCTCATATATCCTTACTGATTTAAATTTTATGTCCAAATGATGAGATACACTTTTTATCTCTAATCAACTCATTTTGATGTGACGCCATTAGGCTGTCAAGGGAACTTCTTAACCCAATTTCGATTTCTTTGGGTTCGACATGTTGTTATTGAATATTTCATCCTTTGAATATGTGTGAATGACCATTGATTATTTTACACATAATATCCTCTTATATTTGGTGTATTCGTTTGTCACACATAATTATGTAATTGATTTATCCATAAACCAAGGATACTGTCTTTGTAAGGGACGTCGTCTCAATCTCTTTTCATTGAGGCATATTTCGTTTTATACACAACTTTCTTTTATAAGGTGTATAAACCCCGTTGACTGTTACTTTTATACAAAAGGAATCTTTTTCTACGAATCATTTTACAAAATGACAAAAAGGAATGTTTCTTTTAACGTACGCGGTGAAAACGACCTTTTCTGCCGCCGCGAGTATTATTTGGTCTTTGGCTTCCTCAACAAGCCGTAATGTTTTTAAAATAAAATAAAATACCATATACTTTTTTATGTATTTTGGTATTGAAAATGGGTTTGATATAGGATTCTATTATGTCAATATATTTATGATATATTTTTATTGAAATGTGGAAATGTTATCATTCCTTTATATTGGTTTTATGTTTTATGATTTTATATTAGTACTTGGACATTTTAACGGGTGGTTACGTTATAGACCCTATGACGGGTGGTTCCGTGAATACCAGGACGGGTGGTTATGTTATAACCTCCAATGCATTGGGTATGGAAGTCGGCCGTATGGATATTCCATTAAGTATGTATGGATATTTTCTGTATGGCTATTCCATTAAGTGATATGTGTGGGAGTCGACCGTATGGTTATTCCACTTAAGTATGTTTATGTCCCAAGTTACCTTTATATATTTTATGTGTTCTCTATATGGGTTTTATGGTAATCCTTTGGTTACAAAAAGGTAAATAATGATACTTTTTTTCAGTGAAGAGTTTTTACTACTTCATGAAGGTGAAAAGTATTACTTTGATAAATTATTCATGGTTTACATGTTGTTTTGAAAAACTGACAGTTTTCATTCTTTGTGTATCCCTTACTGAGCTTTTAATGCTCATCCCAAATTCCTGAAATGTTTTCCACAGGGCTTAGCTTGGAATAGGGTCAATGATGGGATCAACGGAAAGTCATGCTACCTTTAACATGGAACTATACATGTTTCTTTTTAAGAGTTTTTATTTTATGGAAATTTAGTAGAGGCAAATACTTTGTAATCTTTTGAGATGTAATAGTTATGTCCTAATTCTCTAAAACTCTAAACCTGAAAAGATCCTCAATGTGAATTACTCATTTAATTCAATTTTAAGTAAGGATTAAGGTGGGGGCCTTATAGTTGGTATCAAAGGTCGGTTTAGATAACATTAGAGGTTAAGGAATTCTTAAAGCATAAGTGACATTACCATAATGGTTAGGATTTCAGAAAGAGTCCTAGTTTTAGATAAAGTGAATGAGTAAGTATATCTTAGTGTTTATCTTCCTCATTATTACATGATGGTTTTGTTGATATACTCACACTGACCTTTTTGGTTTTAGTAAATGGTTGGATCTAGCAGGCACGAGAGAGACAACAGGTTTAAAGGAAACTATGGTGGTTCTCTGATTAAGAAACTAGATAAAATGGGGGATTCAATGAGGAATCACATGGTTGTTCTAAACCAACTATCAAGGAGTCATGATCAACCACTTGAACCTTGGTATGTTCTGTGATGCATCATGTATGAGATGACCAATCGATGTGGAAGTTCAAGTAATAATTATAAAGGTATCCATTAGAGTTTATATGATCCTTACTTTTGAGGTAATTATGGGTTATTATATGATATGATGGAAAATGAAAGGCATGAGATAAACGTGAGGTTAAAATATGTTATGGTTATTTTTGAAGATTTTAGATCATTTTGGGGAATGTTTTAAGAATTATATAGTTTTGGAAAAATGACAACACCCAGACTGTGTGACAACCCGTCGCGTCGGACAAAGCCGTGAGAATCAAACCCACAACCAAAGTGTGACTGGTATTTATCACCTACCACTGGACTACATGAATTCCCTGGTTAGTTTGACTTATTCTTTCTAGTTATATGATTTTATGAATTTAGAGTAAGTTGTTTTTGGGTTATTTATGGAAATGATTAACCTATCATTGAGGATATGTGATTAGGTTAATTACTTTTCAATACGAGACATTAAGAGCAACTGATTTTTTTTGGAGATAAATGTTACGATTTAACTTGGAATACTATGTGACTAAATCCTTCAAATATTTGGGTTTCAATCTTAGTTTGGTTTACTTTGAATAATTTTATGGACAATTTGTTTATCGAATGGTCGTCATTGAACTTTGGGTTTTGATGGACAAATTTTAGAGATTAAGAATAGATTTTCTTTTTATAAAGGGTTATCCATTTCTGGATTATCTGATCTTGTAGTAACCTTTTTGGTTTTAGTTTTGGTTAAGGTTTGAAGACATGGGAAGTATATAGTTCTCTTTTGTGGATTAGGTGATTCTCTAAAAGTTGATTATAGTACTCTTAATGAGAACAAGTCTTCCTAAATACTCGCCTTTTAGAGAAAATATGAGTTTGTGTAAGGAATCTAATAAAAGATTAAAGTCAACATGATAAGTGATTATGTTTCCTTATGAATAAATTCCTCAATAAAAAGTAACTTAAAACAAAAATGTTGTCTATTAACTTCTCCTACTGGGGAATCAAATACTGTTTAACCCATCACAAGTTTGTGATTTTCTTGTGGTTAACTTTCTCCTAAACATGTTTTCTATCACTCTCCATCAGAACATGACCCTATGTTTCTCCTCCATGTCCATGTTTTCATACTTTTAATCCTAGTATGGGTTAACTCGGGTGACTTTTGTACTTATCTTTCTTTATTTTAAATTGATTGTTTTACCGACTCTTCTTCCGATGTGGGACATTTAAGGATGTTTCCAAGCCCAATTTTAAAATTGTGAGGATGCAATTCCCAAAAGGGGGGAAGGATGTAACACCCTAGTTAAATAAAGAATATGAAATTTTCTTATTTATCCATATTTGTGAATTAAATATTAATATAACTTTAAAGGTGACGCTATGCTCGATGGCGTACCCAACACACAACAACGAGTTTCTTGTGAATCTTGCGTTGCACTCTAATAATAAAATAATATTATTTTAAATGGAAGTTAACATGTAGCCGTTGTATTAGCGGGAATGGATAGTAATAACTAAAATATGATTATATATATTTTTAAATGTTTTTACATTTATCCAATAAAATATAAAGGCTTAAAATACGGAAAGAATTCAATTTTAGGCATATATGCCCTAGTTTTCACTAAAGGTTCACTTATCGCCTTTTGATGGAGAACTTTCATTAAATATAGTTTTGTTCACTCTTATACATCTATGTGGGACCTCTTAAATCCGAATACCATTTTTAAATAAAGTGACTTTTCTTCACATTCCAAGAGTGCCCCTCCTCTCCTCTTATAAAAGGCCCCCACCTCAACCTCCATACCCACACTCCCAAAGCATTTGGCTCGGCCAACCCCTGCCCATTTTGGCTCTCCACATCCCTATATTACTCCTTGAAGCCTCAATTTGGGCAGAAGTCTTCCCAAGGAAGCCTTTGAGCTCAAACCAAAGGGAGTTACCCGATTTTAAGGTAATGTCTTCTTTTGAGTCCTTTTGTTTTATTTTGCTTCTCCAACCCCCTAAACTCTTTTTATTATTTTCTTTTGTAACAACTCCAGTATCCTCAATATACTAGGATGTTGTTATAAGAAGTATTCTAGCTACACTTACACACACCTACATCTAATGGTAAAAGAACATACTGTTTCCGTGGATGGCGAATTTATGCCTCAAGAAACGATGATTGTTCAACACTCATATAACACCTTAAAAGGTGGCTATTAAGATGTCACTATATTTATATATGATATATAATATGTTTATGTTTTACTTAATCTTCGTTATTTTTCATTTTTTTCTTACCTTTATGGCTTCCATTATGGGTATACGCGATATCTTCATTTTAGGAAGTGCGGACTACCGCCCCCTCAAAGTGATGTGATTCGTTAATGCCATACGTGGGACGTATAAAAGATGGATTTAATGTTATTATATATGATTCTATACTGGAATTATTATATACCTATATATTATTATTATTTCATTCCATTAATGTATGATATAGAAATGAAAGTAGCATTCATGCGGACGTACGGCTTACCGTCTCCATGAATGGTGCATTTCATTTCTTATCCCCAAATGTAATGTAATATTATAAGTACATGTATATAATGGATATATATGGTGAATGATACATCTAAATGATTAATATAATTCTGGAATTAAAATATACATACCTCAAATTTAGTTTTAATTCCATTAATATGACAAAGAAATGAAAGTAGCGTTCATGCATACGTACGACTTACCGTCTCCATGAACGGTGAATTTCATTTCTTACCTCTAAATGATTATGTGATATTATAAATACATGTATATACTAAATATATATTATATATATAATATACAAATCAGGAATTTCATTCTGGATATAAAGAACCTTTGACCACACGAACAACATGTAATTGTAAGAAGTCCACTTTCGACTTAAGAACCAAATATCGACAAAACAAACATTATTAACTTAAATGGTTACATAATGTTTATAACATGGAAATAAGTGATATAAAAGGTATAATGAACTTTAAAAAGGTTCTTAATCAAGTATAAATTAACTCAATTTTATTATTCAGGACGTTAAAGAACGAACAAGACAAGTTGGACCCGAGGTAAGGGATCCTACTCCACTCTTTCTTTTTAAGTACACTCTTTTATGTCATTACTTTAAAAGCTAATCATTCTTGTTATTGGGATGTTGTTTTATATTAATATTACTGTAATTTTTATGTTCAAGTGATGAGGAAACCTATTCTCTCACATCAATCCATTTTGGATGTTTTGAGTGGCGCCGTTAGGCTGACGAATTTTCGTAAGAGATCTAACCCCTGTCTTTCTTTTTAAGTACTCCCCTTTATGTCACTTCTTTAAAGCTCCTATTTGTTATGATGGGGGGTGTTTTTTCATATTACTCTTGATGTAAATTTTTTTGTAATGTGATGATATACCCTATTTGATCTCATCAATCCATTTTTGGAGGTTTTAAGTGGCGCTGTTAGGCTGCCGAGTTTTCGTGAGTGATTTTTCATCTCACTTTTATTCCCGTGAGATTTATGCTACATTTGCCACAATTTCCATTGAGTGGTGTATGTACTGACCATTATTTTACACATTTTGTAATATTCCTTAATTTATGAGTTTTTACATCAATGATGTATTGTCCTTCTTTCACGGGTGGTATGTTTCGAAAGATACCCAAGTCGGTAAGGGAACCTTTCACCCTCCTTTTTTTAAAAGACTTCTTTTGTTGGGTCTTTTAATTTACATATTATTATGTTGGGATATGTTCTAATTTATCCTTATTGATGTAAATTTTATGTCCAAGTGATGAGATACACTTTTTATCTCTCATCAACTCATTTTTATGTGACGCCGTTAGGCTGTCAAGGGAACTTCTTAACCCAATTTCGATTTCTTTGGGTTCGACATGTAGTTATTGAATATGTCATACTTTAAATATGTGTGAATGACCATTGATTATTTTACACTTAATATACACTTATATTTTGTGAATTTGTTTGTCACACATAATTATGTAATTGATTTATCCTTAAACCAAAGATACCGTCTTTGTAAGGGACTTCGTCTCATTCTCCTTTCATTGAGGCAAATTTCATTTTATACACAACATTCATTTATAAGGTGTATAAAACCCTTTGACTTTTAGTTTTATACAAAAGGAATCTTTTTCTATGAATCGTTTTACAAAACAACAAAAAGGAATGTTTCTTTTAACGTACTCGGTGACAACGACCTTTTCTTCCACCGCGAGTATTATTTGGTCTTTGGATTCCTCAACAAGCCGTAATGTTTTTAAAATAAATAAAATACCATATACTCTTTTATGTATTTTGGTATTGAAAATGTTTTTGATAAAGGATTATATTATGTCAATATATTTATGATATATTGTGATTGAAATGTGGAAATGTTATCATTCCTTTATATTGGTTTTATGTTTTATGATTTTATATTAGTACTTAGACATTTTAACGGGTGGTTACGTTATAAACCATATGACGGGTGGTGCCGTGAATACCAGGACGGGTGTTTATGTTATAACCTCCAATGCATTGGGTATGGAAGTTGGCCGTATGGCTATTCCATTAAGTATGTATGTAAATTGGCCGTATGGCTATTCCATTAAGTGATATGTGTGGGAATCGACCGTATGGTTATTCCACTTAAGTATGTTTATGTCCCAAGTTACCTTTATGTATGTTATGTGTTCTCTATATGGGTTTTATGGTAATCCTTTGGTTACAAAAAGGTAAGTAATGATACATTTTTTCAGTGAAGAGTTTTTACTACTTCATGAAGGTGAAAAGTAATACTTTGATAAATTATTCATGGCTTACTTGTTGTTTTGAAAAACTGACAGTTTTTATTCTTTGTGTATCCCATACAGAGCTTTTTATGATCATCCCAAATTTTTGAAATGTTTTTCACATGACTTGGCGTGGAATAGGGTCAAGGATGGGATCAAGGGAAAGTCATGCTACCTAAAACATGGAACTATACATGTTTCTTTTTAAGAGTTTTTATTTTATGGAAATTTAGTAGAGGCGACTACTTTGTAATCTTTTGAGATGTAATAGTTATGTCCTAATTCTCTAAAACTCTAAACCTAAAAATATCCTCAATGTGAATTACTCATTTAATTCAATTTTAAGTAAGGTTTAAGGCGGGGGCCTTATATTTAAAGTAACATGGTTATTATATAGTCATTGAATTATAATAATCGATGGGGAGGAGAAAGAAAAATAACAAATGTTCATGTTCAAAGATTATACACCTTCATTGGGTATTTCCTTTTAATTTCCCCAAAAGACTAACATAGATATATTTGTATCCAAATTGAGGATTTTGGGATTAGATTATGGAATTTGGTATCTTATTTTTGTTTTTTGTTTTTTTGAAAATATATTTATAGTTGTGACGAATTGAGGGGGTGAGAACACTTTTAAAGTGGGTGGGGTGTGACATTCTTATAAATATAAAATGTTAAAAACTATTGAGAGGTATCCCTTACATCAAGTGCTTCTAATAAAAGTCTATTTTATATCCAATGATGGATATGGTAGAAATATTGTTATTTAATATATTTTGGACATGATTAAATGATGGTTGTACCGTTATGTTATTGATTAACCACAAATATAAATCTTTTTAACCTCAATCACTATAATTAAGTTTTTTTACATTTAATAATGAATTTTTTAAAAAAATAAGTGGACCTTAAAAAAAATTATAATTTATTCTAACTGAAATTATTTAATCTATTTTTAAAATTTTAATAACATAATTGGAAAAAATTATTTTTAAATGAATACGAAAAATGGGATGAGAGAATTGGTTTTTAATGTAAGAATGGACAAAAGCATGAAATATTTTTATATCCAATTTCAATGTGAAATTAATATAAATGAAAATAATATTATTATTTTATATGTAATGGATCTGAATATTCCAAAAAATTTAATGATAATTCAACTATATAAATAAATCAGATTAAAAAACATTTTCCATTTAAAATTCAGTATTTTTAACTATTCATCCAAAATGAAACTCATCAGAAAAATCCCAAACAATGACCATAAGATAATTTTGAAGAGATGATTTATAAATTTAATATTTTTTTGAAATAATATTTATAAAAGTACAAAAATTAATATTAAAAATAGGACCACCATTACAAGGTGGTAATACTACCTTTAATAATATATATATATATATATATATATATCGTTTTGATTAAAATTAGGTGTACTCTGGTCTATTGACTATAAATCAAATATGATTAATGTTAAAAATATTATTGAATATAATCTTCATATATATCAATAAATTAATTTTTCAAATTTCCCTTCATGATTGTATTGAGGCAAAACATTTTTTATTCCATAAATATAGTTTTCCAGAAAAATATTTCCCTATAATTTCAAAAATGGTTTTATATTAATTTTTTATTAATTGGTCACCAAATAATAATTATTATACTCATGTTTAAACCATTTCTTCATAATTCAATTAATTTTATTCAAAACTATAATTACAATGGCCAGTTGACAACTATAATTATATTATAAAAATCTTATTACTAATACATTGTAGCTCGGTAAAACTATGTCTTACATATAACGTAAGATATCTAAAGAACTCGATATTGTGTATAAAAAACTAATATCATACTCTTTTTGTATCATAATATAATTTTATTATATCTTATAGCATAATATTAAATTTTTTTCTGTTCATTTCAAATAAAGATTTTCGATTTGATAAAAAAAAATATTCAGTCTTTTGTGAAATAAAGAATATCGAAATGTTTAAATTAATATGAAAAAAGTAATTATCAAAATACCCTGGTGTTACACATCAAGGATCATAAAATTAAGTATGTTTAAGCACTCAATATTGATAATCATATTTACCACATGTGCCCTAGCTAGCACTGACTCCCTATCTTTTTACTTGATTAGTGCATTGGAGATCTCCTATATCTCTTTTATTATATTCTATTGATTGAGATCCTTAATGTGAAAACCCATCATATGAGAATACTTATCCTAATATTCCTTTATAATTTCATTGGAATGAGATGAAACCATTAATAATAGAGAATCCAAATCATCATAAACATTCTTCAAATAGATAAATACTTATTAATAATTATCCTCTATAAAAAACACATGAATTAAGGTTTCTACAATGTAAAATTTCCATCCATGGAATAATATTAGATGCAAGTAACTATAATATTCATAGAAATTCATGCTGGTGATAATGTAATACTTCTTGAGTGTGATTCATAGTGACATTTTTTATTTCTTTTATTTTACACTTCTACAAATTAATATCAGTTAATTATTTCATGTTTTTATTACAAAAACATATTAATAAATTTAAATTAAATAAAATTACATTATTCTCCAACTATTTCTCTAAACCTAAGATCTATAAACATCACTTTAAGAATTAATTTCCTCATAGATATTCATAGTTTCAAGGATCTATATTCCTATTCTCATAACCAATACTTGGGCTTGACAATATATTTGAAGGGTTATGAAATACCAACTAAATGGTCGTAACTTTCTTACTACATTAACATGTGGTTCCTTGATTCATTGACCGAAAAACACAATCTAGAAATAGTTTTTAATCATTTACATAACATTTTACTATTACTTATATCAATTCCATCTTTTAATGTTAATCCATAATGTAAAATAAGGTAATTAAATCCAAAACATCAAGTTAAAAGTTCCACAATTATTTAATGCACACAAACATGGGTTGGGAGGGAACTATGAAGTATGATGTTATTTTTAATTTACCAGTGAAAGGAAATAACACCATAGAATTTCATTTTTCTGTATTTTTTAATTTTATTAAAAAAATTATTTTATATTATTACAGGAATTGGTAATATTAAGTTTATTTTACTAATGTGATTATCCATGTCTGAAAAAACATTTAAAAAATATCTGATTTTATTTTATCCCATATGGTACTATAGTTATTTTTTTATTATGTGGTCAAATATATTCAATATAAAAAAATAATTAAACATGAAACTAATATAAATAAAATATAATTTAAAATATTATGATATTTCTTAATGGTATTTTTATCTTGAGAATGATAAACTAATCCTTCACCCAAGGGGAAAACACACCTTAAACCAAAAACATAGTTCATGATCTTGCATTCCATTGTTTCTTCTATTTAATGACTTGATTGGTTTTTCCATGAATCCTTGCCTTGTAAAGTCTCCTCTCACCTTGTATTTCCCTCTTTATATAAGTATTTAACTACATGTAGATTAATGGATCCATTAAATTGGATAAATTATGTTGACATAAAATAAACCGCATACACAGATGAAAGTTTATATTAAATGTAATGGGATGTCTCAGATGCCATCATATTATTTTAATAAAAAAATTAATATAAACCAATCACATATAATAGTTCTAGTAAAATCTCATGATCATCCACACAATATTAAAATAGAATATATTTTCGATATTATTAATAATTAAATTAATATTTTCCTTAATTAAGATAATGCACCATGAATTAATACAATTAATTCTACTTATCTTAATTTCGTCCTATAATTATTAACACAGAAACCTCTCTAATTATAAAAAAATTAATTTCATTTCAAATTAATGGTTCACACAAGTTTACAAGGAGGAGATTACATTTTATCATAAAAAAATTACAAGGAAATTAATTATAATATATAATTATTAATCCTATGACATGTAATGTACTCCCTAGTGAATTAAACAAATAACATATAATCAATATGATTAATTATAATTTTTATTCTTCTATTAATAAATATTTTATAACACTATTGGTATTATACTACAAGGTGATTATAATTTTAAATAATATGTATTTTTCCACTTCCCATGTCGACAATACAGAACTTGGGTCTAGGCATGTCCCCAGCTATGGTTGAGTTTTATGTATATGGAGTTTACTTGGAATACATCATGCATGACTGAATATTGAATTAAATTTTATTCCATGTGTCGTGTATCTAATACACAAAATGTTTGGGACAACCCGATTACTCATCTATGATAAAATAGGGTCTATACATCATCTAAAGTGGTTACCTGACATGTAGTTCGTGATGTTGTGTACCAATGTGCCTATATTTACACACTGATCTGAACCATTTGGATGTCAAATCATCTTTTGACAAATATTACATCATAAAGAAAGAAACAGAAATGGAAAACAAAAATTAATGATCTCTATTTTGGAATTACACAGTGTGTGATTTGTTTTTTCTCCTAGAAGATCCTCTGGAACCTATAGATATTGTGAGTTGTAGTTTTATTCATTTATGATATTTTAATTATTACCATTTATGTTATTGATAATAATGAAATGATGGTATGATAATGTTCTAACAATTAAACGAAAATTTTTAAATAAAATAATGAAAAAACATGAAATAAATCAACTTATAAAAAATTATTATAAAGTTATCATGTTTACCGTTTGATGCCACTTATTTTTTTAAAGGTGTAACTAAAACATACATTGAAGGTATGCCCAATAAAAATTTTAGTCTTAAATAAAATTTAATAATTACATTATGTTATCAAGACATCATGAACAATGAAAAAAATAGTTTAATATACAATATTAATATGACTAAACTAGAAGTTAAGGATAATCATTGTACTTTTAAATTAATTTATGAGTAGATCTAGAATTACCATAATGCATAAATCTTATTTCGTTGACGATCAGATGGAAAATATCTCTATAAATTATTATGAAAAAATAGGATTGAAGTGAAAAAACCCACTATAATTGATACACATTTTTACCAAAAATATATAATTCATGTTGTAGAATATTTATATTCTAGAATGGTCAATCATAATAACTTTAATTGATCATAATTGATTGTAGGATATTCTTCATGAAGAAAGAAGATCTATTGTTGGAGTCTCAAATTATTGAGAGAGTAATGGATAAAATGCACTCAAATCCTTGAGAAAGTCACTCCTTATTTTTTTTCAACACCAAGTGTCTACTTCATATATTGATATAATTATATATTTATTATAATAGGTTATGGGATAGAAAATTGACTACAAAATCCTTACCAACAATAATATTATTATTTAACCTCAATTTCATTAAAAATAATGTAATTATTATTAATATATGGACATGTTAAATGCCCTATGAATATATATAAATATCATTTATACCATTTTCATCGATCTATTATTTCATTTATGGTTTCTATCATCGATATTTATCAATCAATGAGAAATAGTTATTCAATTAATAAAATTTAGCTACATTATTCAATGATAATTATAATAAATATTATAATTTAAAAAAATTGAAACTAAATTTTTTATATTTAACTAACGTATTCATCTGAATAACATGTGATTATATTATAGTGGTCAACAAAACTAGAATATATATTATTTTTTCCAACCAATTAAATTCATTACTTTAATTTAATTGTGATGGAAATTAATTTTATTTTTTGACCCACTAGTCATATTTCATAATGTCATTTGAAAAAATTTTTATAAATTCAAAGGGTAGCATCTAGAAATATTCTATCGATCCCATATAGAAAATATGTAAATTTTACAATGGCCTCCAAAAACCTAATAATTCATAATATGTAATCTAACCCCTTAATACTATAGTAAAATTGGTTAATTGTGATGGTATTTTTGCGATAGGGAAGTGCCTCATCACATATAATCATATATAATCACTTATTTGTGACACAATGAATTTATATCAAAAATATATTATTATTTATCATTATTTTCACTGGAAAAAATTTCATGTAATGACATATATGGTGTGCATGAACACCCTTCCATGTGAATGTTATTATCAATGAATAATAGTGACAGAATGTTTCATTTGTTGATTTTAGTCCGTGGTAAATATTATTTATTAACAATTTTATAATCTATCAGATAATGTTTCCTTGAAATTATTATTTTTTGAGTGAGTAACTTTTCGCACTATTAAAAATCCAAAAACAATATTTTATCAAATTCATGTGATCCTTTCTTGTCGTCTCCCTGAATTATTTTCTCTATCAGACAAACCATCTTATTGTGAAACCCTCTGATGACCTGGTACCAAAATCTCCCTTCATAAATAATTTCTAGAAGATTAAACTTCAAATCTCCAAGGTATGGACTCTCCTTTTCTCCTCTTTAATTATGAATAGATTTTCCCGTGCAATATAGTAGCTATAATATTGTTCAAAACCTAGGTTAATAAATTTACCTTATATTATGGGTTATATGGTGCTTATGATTAGTGGATGTATTGAATTCGATATTTGGGTGTCTTCCATTGTATACAACATGTTTAATCTCTAAATAGATATATTATAATTTATTTTTGTATTTTTCAACTATTTTACCATCATATTTAATATATTTTTCTATTTTGGGTTTATACTTATGCCATTGTAGATATTAGGCCACCCTGCTAATTCTCGATTCCCATGAACATGTGTGCATGCATTTGAGACTGCTAAAATCTGACATAATACATGTATGCATATAATAACACAAACCCATATATATATATATATATTGTTCATATGTGTTGTTGAAAAAAATAGGATATATATGTATTTATAAAAAAGGAATCATTTTAAATATATATTTATATATATCTATATAAATGTCGAATTATTTTGTTGAATTATATATAAACATATATAATTATTTGTAATTTTTGTATATTTATATACATGTGATCATTAAAAACATGAATTTTATTGATGTTTTTTATAGAAATGTTTTAATGTTATACCTTATTACGATTATTTTGATATCATTCCTCAGATGGTATAACTTTTTGATGAATTATAATAATGTGTGGAATTTGGCTATGATGTGAAACCATGTTTGATTAATATATAATGATTGTTTTTTATTTATTTAAAATATGATTATAGTTTTTCAAATATTTGGATATATATATATATATATATTAATATGTGAATATACATCTATGATAAAAATGCATGCGTTTTTTATTTATGTATGTATCTATATTTGAAATGTATATATGTTAAAAATTCATGTAAAAGTATATTTGATGGATATAAATATTTTATTATGAGATCATGTAATATATATAAACATATAACTTACCCAATATATAGGACATGCGTTTTTTTGTAAATGATGATAAAATCAATAAATGGAAATTATTTAATAAAAATATATTTATAAAAAAGTTGTTTCTATAAATAAAATAATAAATAGAAATTAATGAAAAAATAACTATTAAAAATTATTAATATTTATATAAAAAAATATGAATAATTATTAAAAAATTTGTAATACTTTGTAAAAATATAATAATAAAAACACATATTAAATATTAACAATAAATAGTAATATGTATTTGTAATTTATATAATTAGTATTAATAATTAAAACATTCTAAATATTTTGAAATTATGATAATTTTTAATAAAATATACAATAAAACATATTAAAAAACATTAATTATTTAAAATGTGTTATATTTAATAATAATAATATTATTATAATTATTAATTATATAGTATTAATTTTTAGATAAATGGATTAAATATAAAAAATGAACCTTGTTGTAATAAATAGTTAAAATTAGTAAAATTTCAGGATAAGTAGTCATAATTATCCTAAATTAAATTATAATAGTAATATGTAATTAGTCACACTGTGTAATTAATATTACTATTTGTCTTGTTTTTAAGATAAATTTGATCTCCAAAACTAGACGTAAGTTCTTATTATTCCATCGTGATTACATAAATCATGGAAACCATTATAATGAATATTGTATAAATCTAGTCTTCTATGAGGGTGATAATGCATTTATATCATTTTCATCATCAAATTCCAAAAAAATTATAATGGAATAATTATAGGTGGATATATGAAATGTGATATTAGGACATTTGAAAAGCATTACAATTTTGGACATCATCTAAAATTTTTTAGATTATGAAATGATTATATATTTTTTATCAACATGTTTAAGATAAATTAGTTGAAAATTTTTATGTTTTTGGTTCTTGTTCCATTGTTTAAGAATTTAGTACATGTGGTTGTCGTACCATTTATTTTAGAAGAAACAACCATGAATGATATTCTTAATCACAAATTAAAAGCATCACACTATTATAATTTTTTGAAATATGATGGGGATTAAATATATATATGACATTTGATATAGGAAAACATATTGTTGTTATATGTTTTATCTCTATTAAATTATTTTTTAGAATGTCAAATAGTTGTTTCGGTCAAATATTTTTCTTTTGTTCAATTGTTGTTGCGTGATGGGAATACATTACCTATAAGTTTCTCTAAAAGTAAGAGTTTGGTCCATAATTAGGACTTATTTATCAAATGATCGATGCATGTTCAAATGACTATATATTATATTATGGTTATTATGAATAATTAGTTAATTATTATACATGTAGATAATCAGTGTGTAAAAGGAAACAACATGTAATGTCCATATTACCAATGAAACAATCGTGGAAATTTAAAATTACATCATGATTATAGTGTTTATTTATGTATCATAACACAGTGGTATTCATGACATGGAATAAATCAAATTTTTACAACACTAGATGGATAAATAATCCATTTGATTTTTATTCATTGAAACACTTTCATCATATTCTTCCTTCATTTTTTTAAATCATCATAACATATGGTTTAGTCATTCTACTAATAGATTTTGTCTCTTTAGTGTTTTTGTTAGTCAATATTAATGATGTTAGGTTTTCATTACTACATAAAAAAGACCTCCTTCGATGATGATGATGAAGAAATATATATATTTTGCGGTATTAATTCATGGACATCCGTAGAAGAATAACAATTTTATTTTGAGGATACTAAGTTATGAGTTTATTTCATTATAGAAAAAGGTGATAAATACAATTAATATATTTATAGATTATAATTTATAATGAATGATTCATTAATGTGGATGATCATTTACTTTTTGGTGTATGGTATGTTATTTGGATGGAGTAAAAAAGGTCTCAAATAATTTTTTTGTTTGTCTATGGGAACAATGAGTTTATGATAAAGATTATAAGAAAGAAAATTCATTTTGAATTTATTTATAGACTTCTTCCAAGGGGTATCAATTTTCCATGGAATAGAAATAATTTGACAAAATGTTTAATTGAAGGAGATTAACCGCAGAAAAGAATATCAGGAATTCAATTAAAATCAATAAACTCTTTATTACCTCCGATTACCTTTAGACCAACAATAAGAAAACAAAAATAAATTGTTTTAGAAGAGATCATAATTGGATTAAGTGGAATATTTTGTGGGACTTTCCATATTAATATTATTTCATTGTTAATCACATTATAAATGTTATGGATATTGTGAATAATTTTTTTGATAACATATTTTTTGCAAGTTGGACATAGATGGAAGACCATTGATTATATAAAGGCATTGTAAGATATTTCATAAATTTATAGATGCCTGAAAATTTAATTATTTATAGATGAAATATCACACTATTTTAGGAATCTAAAAGAAGTTTTCACAATTCATAAATAATTTCATTTATTATTATATTAATGGATCATGGATTCAAGGTTACCAAATTATTATGCTTTTAATTTTCCTCACGTGGTTGAAATGGACATATTATCGGGTTAAAACACCCATAAATTTGATTCCATAATTGAAATATTATCTTCTATTTGACTTAGAAGGTTTTTTTTATTCTTTAATATGGGCTTAATTGACTGAAATATAATATCTATTCCAAGTTATATGAGTCGAAACATCATATTGTGATGCATTGAGTACGTAGAAAAAAAATTTAATTTGAATTTTATGTAAATTGGAGAAAATATTCTGACATGCCTTCCTTTTACTAAATTTAACATTTAATATTAATATTTCCAAATGAATATAAATGTTTAGGGTTGGTTTAATTTCAATAGATGTACCTATTTGAGAGTTGTATATAAAAATTAATGTCAAAAGTACATAACAATGCATCAGTTGACGGGCCATTTGTAGAAGTATATATGCAGGAGGAATTTGAAATTTAAACACTTTTTATTTTAACTGGGACTATCCTAAAAAAATTATCACATGGTGTAAAATGAAGAATATTTTTATAATTCCACAAATCATTTATTTTTAGTTTTTTATAAATCAGATCATAGTTTTGGTGGATATAATGAAATGTGTTTTTAGATGAATAAATGCACAAAACTCAGAGATATGTTCAACAGAATTATGAGTAAATAGAATTATTTGTACAATATGTACAACTTATTATTATTATTAATTTATTTTATGAAAAATACTTTTATTATTATTATATTCTTTAGAGTATATGATGACCATATAAAAGAATTTCTGAAATTGACCACACTTCTCTTGAAGAATTCAATCAACATAATTTTCCATATTTGTATCAAACAGAAGTAAGTTAAGTAATTTTTAATGGATCATTAAATGATTTTATTAGTAATATCTATTATTAATAATAATTTCTATTTGCAGGCCACATAATATTTATGTAAAATTGAAATTTGATTATATGAGCTCAAAACCCTCCATCAAAATTTGTAAAATATTATAATGGGTCTATGGTTGATAGATTTTTTTTCCATACAAAAATATATTTTGATCCAAAGAAATCATTTAATAGAGATTTTTTTTTGGAAAGGATCTCATCATACACAACATGATGTTGCATTTTATGGTATTTTTGTTGAAATAATTGATTTTTGTAAAATGGGGATAAAATATGTAACATGGTTTAAATTTTGTTTGTTCGATACCGATGGATGGTTGAATGTTCATCCATGAAAAATAGTAATGGGAAATAAATACAACCACCTTCTTCCATTAAATGAACCATTTATATTGGAACATCATGTAAATTTTTATAATTACAATGACTTTTAGAGTGATCTGAATGACAGGTGGATTGTATTAAAAATAAAACCTCTTGATGAATATATTCCTAAAATATAAAATAGTTCATTGTAATTGAGGCATATTAATATTTTCTAGGAAACATCCACAAATATATATTTTACCCAATGAGATTTGAATATCTATGTTGAATACCCATAGATAATGTACGTTAGCATTGACAGTGTTGATGAAGTAATAGCGGATGTTGAAATTTTAAGTCGTATGGATGTAGATGATAATAATGATGAATATGAAGTCATTTTCCACAAAGAAGATGGTGTTGATGATGGCATTTGACACATTATATTCAGGTTATTATTATTATTTTATATATGATATTTATATTAAAAAGTAATTTTAGGTATGATTTTTATTTGGTATAGTTGGACGCAATTATCAATTATGTTCCTTCACTAATGCTATTAATTAATTGTTTTTTATATTTGATATTTTTATTAACAATGATTAAGAGGAAGAATATTAGATTTTTTATGGTATATAATTATATATTTATATAGGTAATTATTATATTATTATATTTGTTACATTTTATGTCAACTAAATTTATTTTAAATTATTTATCAATAAGATTATTATTTTCGATTTTTTTTATTTTTTTTATTTGATATATGTATTAAAAATTTTCACAGATAAGATTATTTATTTCAGTTCGCTAGATATGATCCCAATGATCAATTTAATTCTCTCATTGATACCGAACATCGTGATGATGACTTCGAATCATTTGATATATATGATGATATTACTCTTAAGAGGTGGCATGCCCTTTATCAATAAGTAATTTTGGAACCTATTCCATAAAGATATCTTTATCCTGATTTTGATATTCTATTATGGGGGTATATTCAATTTTTATGGTATTAAATTTAACCCTTTTTTATAATAACTATTGTAATAATATTCAGATTATTTCATTTTATTTTGACAATTTTTCAGATTCAGGTATTAGGAAGGTTGGTGCGATTTTATGAAGCTATTTTTTGAGCCATGGGTTTCATGGATTTGGTTCCCATTGTTGTTCATTATCATATGTTTGACCATTGTATTATAAAATTTTAAATAATATATATTAATTTTAATTTATTTATTTAGTAACATGTGGTTTTTGATTTCTTTAATGAATTTATTGTGCTGATTGGTGATAACTATAGAGCTCCTATTCGGTAGGCATGGGAGATTAATATACATGTATTTTTTCATCACTTATTACACAACCACAAAATGCGAGTTGTGTATTGAGCTTATGATACTGTGTTTCATCAGTATTGTATCTCACGTCAACCTAACTATATCTTATCTCAGTTATAAGATGGATTGAACTCCTCACTATGCCAAAATTTTAAATTATATGTGGTTTATCATGTCGTTAATTCATTCTACAATAGGTTTGAAAAACTGAAACTAAATCGTGTGATGACAATCAATTAATGGTGGATATTAAAAACCATCGTAGTATGATTTATTGGCGGTTTAAACCACTCCAAAATAATTTAGCAGTATTTTTTTAATTTTTTTTAAATTTTTTAATGTTTTTTATTCTTTTATTATCATTTTATTCTTTTATTTTGTTATTTTATTTTCTAAATTTTATTATTTATTTACTTATTACAAATGCCACTATTTGTTACCATGCACATGCAATTGCTTGTGCATGTTTTGTGTATAGAAATTCTCTATTGGGTGAGATTTGAACCACTTAACTCTTGCATATTCTATAAAGACTTTGCCACTCCAGTAGACTCTTTATGTGGTGAATAAAGAGAATTTAATAGAACTATATATATTAACTGAAAAAAATAAAGGATACATAAGAAATATATTTAATCTTAATGATTATTATTATAAAACGATTAATAAATAATGATTAATAAATAATAAATAATCAAAAATTAGTATTTAATTATCATTATTTAATAATTACAAATTACAAATTAATAAAACAAATAAATCAATACATGATATGGAAATAAATGGTAAATAAAAAACTATTAAATAATAATAAAAATTAATATGTAAACAATAGTAAATTGTGAAAAAAATAGAATAAAAAATAATAGATAATAAATAAATAAATAAAAATGAATAAATAACTAATAAAAAAATAACACATAAATAATAAGTAAATAATAAATATTAAATAAACAAATAATTAATTATACAAAATTAATAATAAAAAAAATAATAAAAAATAAATAGTAAATAATAAATCATAAATCATAAATCATAAATAATACAAAAGAAATAAGAAATTTCATCATAAATAACAATAAATAAATAAGAATAAAGAACTAATAATAATAATAAATAAGTAATAAGTAATAATAAAAATTAATAAAAATTAAATAATAAAAAATAATTAGTAAATTAATATTTATAAATGCATAAATAAAGAATAAAAGTAAGATAATTTAATAATACAATAATAACATATTAAATGAATAAATGAATAAAATTATAAATAGTAAATAATGAATAATAAATAAATGAAAATATAAAATTAAAAATTTATAAATTTTAATAAATGAAAAGCAATTAATAATTAATAATTATTAAATAATAATGATAGTTAATAAATAACTAAATAAACAAATTAAGAAAAAAAATTACGAAAATAAAAAAATAAAAAAACATAAAAAATGTGATTATTAAATAGTGAGTAATAAATAAAATAAATAAAAAATAAATAAAAAATAATATATAATATATAATATATATTATATAATAAATAATAGATAAGAAATAAGAAATAATAATTAATTAAAAATAAAAAATAAAATTTGAAAAATGAAAAGTAAATAATAAAAAATTATTAATATGAAAACAAATAATATTAAATAAATAGTAAATAATAAATATATATAAAGAAATCAATAGATAAAAATTCAATAACAAATCATGAATAAATAAATGAGAAATAATAAATATCAATTGAATATATAATTAATGATATATAATAATTAATAAATTTGAAATAATGAATAATGAATAATAAATAATAAAAAATAAAATAATAATATAATAAACTAATAATATAATGAATTAATGAAATAATGAAATAATGAAATAATAAATAAAATATAAATAAAATAATAAATATCTATAAATATCTATAAATATATATAATTATAACAGAATTTACACAAAGACATATATATATATATAAACATATTTATGATACATAAATATATATAAAAACACTCATATTTTAAAATATATGTTAATATAAATAAATAAATAAATAAACAAATGAATAAATATATCACAAAATTTAAACACAAGTTAATAAAATTTTCAATATATATATATATCTACACATATATGAAATAAAAATATATGATCCTAAATATGTATAAATATTTACCAATGTATATAATATCGACAACTGTTATTTTAAACTAATTGAAAAAATATATATTTATTTCCATTTGGTTAATACGATTTAAAATACATTTCGATGTAAATATGTATTTATATAAGTGATTTTTGTTACCCCCAGAGATTTTATGAGAAATATTTTTTTATGTATTATGTTATAAGCAACACCAAAGGAATCTTTCATTACACACAACACTAGCTTGCCATGTGTTACACGCAAAAGCAACCTTCCGTGATAGCTTGCGTTATACGCAATACCGGGTTTCCCCAAACAATGATATATTATTATAATATTATGAACTAGCTGTTATGAATAGTATTAAATAAATTTTAAATTTTATAACATTATAAATCATCTAACACATTTTTTAGAATGAGGTATGAAAAAAATCAATTATGCAGATAAATTTTTTTTTTTTTTAAAAACATTAGTTTTACCTTTTTTGATGGCTCACCCATTTTAAATATAATTTTAATCATGTTTATAAGTTCACATTTACAAAATATACATCTTCATTTGAATCAGGATATAAAAATTTACATTGGATAAATTTTTGATACCTTTCTGATAACTTTCATATTTTGATAAATAGTAAAAATACGCTAAATTCTTCTTAAAAACTACTATTTTCATCAAGTTAATTTATATGGTTAAATGATAGAATTTAATGGTTTTAAAGTATAAATAAAATATATTTTTACCATTTAATATAATGTATGTTATTACCATTAATTTTACATTGAATTAATAGAAATAAACAATTCAATCTTTGGCAATGTTTTAACATTTAAAACTTGTTTTCCTAACAATGGGATTAATTTTAAATTAATTACTGAAACTTATGTGTTTTGAATTTTGAAAAATGATTCCATATTTGGATTCAGTGGGTCCAAATTATGTAAATTGGTTAATTTTATTTTTTTTTGATATTATTAATAGTAACTTTAATAATTTTATATTTACTATAGTTAAAGGTAAATCGTGTAATTAAGGGTAAAACTAAGATTATAAAATTATCCTAACACATGCCAAAATTCTATTGGATGAATAAAAGTATACCCATATTACATAAGGGTCATAATAAATTAATTTCATGGACTCTTGACAACTAAAATGATATAATTATTATTAAAACCAAAGAAAGTGACAACATGTCACTCACTTTTGTCTTATAAGTGTAATAATTTTCGTTTGGTGATAAAATTCATAAAACATCGAACAAAAATAGTCTCCAGAAATATAATAAAATTATCTAAATCATTAATA
Source organism: Viscum album (assembly GCA_963277665.1). Classification (NCBI taxonomy): domain Eukaryota; kingdom Viridiplantae; phylum Streptophyta; class Magnoliopsida; order Santalales; family Viscaceae; genus Viscum; species Viscum album. Next base: position 49,373,513 of record OY728162.1, read on the forward strand.
TTTATTTATTATTTTTATGGTGTAAATAATAATCATTAATGATGACACAATACTGATGTAGAAATTATTTTATTACTTGAAATATCAAATAAATGGTTTTAAAAATATTAAAATAAATATTATATGAACTATTTAATGCGACCCACAAATTTTCTAGATAAATATGAAATTTTATGAATCTATTAAATATTATGGTTAGAATATATCCTCTGAGTGGATTTTATTAAAATTAAAATAAATGAATATTGTCAAAATTGTCAAAATTGTTATTTTATAAAAATGATATATTATTAAATTGTTTAAAAGTCACAAAAATATTTAAAAATTATATATTTAAATTTAAATTGTCGAAAATGTCACAATGTATCTAATAATGTACATTTCAAGACAAATAAGTAATTATTTATAACAAATTTAAAATTCAAATATTATTACCACAAATAAAATAAAATAGATGAAATTAAGATAAATCAATTTCATAATGTTTAAAATAAATTTAAAAAATTTCTATATTTTATTGGTTGATGAGATTACAACCCTATATTATCAAACATTCAAATTTAGTCATTTTGGAAAGTTTTTATGTGGGGTTTGAATTTCTTATAAATTAATATTTTTTTATGTTTCCAAAGGTGCCCCACTCATCCCTTATAAAAGGGCACCTTATCCCACTCCTATTTACAACATTTTGATCTATGAAGCTATGAAAAACCCTATCCATTTATATTATCCACTTCCCTAGCAACATACTATAGGTAATTTTCTTCTTCAATGTTCAACTTTAGTTCCCTAATAAGAGGTTAAAAAGAGGGGTGTTGAAGAAGAGGTAATATCTTTTAGCGATGTTTTCAAATTTATTTCTTCTTTTATGTCCTCTTATTTATTTGTTTCATTATAAAGTACTAACATCAGTATTAATTATAAAATTACATGTCATTATAAATATGAAACAACCCTTTTTCACCTTCTATCCATCATACGAAAAACGAAATCACCACGCGTGTGTACGTATGGAATACCATCTCCACGGCGTGGTGTAATATGTTTTTCCACCACCACTATACATGGATTGGTATAATTGGGGAAATAATAACTATATATGGTTATTTTAAAGTGATATTGATTCTGAAATATTATACACCATACAATACAATTCCACAATCATGGGAATGATATCATCATGCGTGCGTATGTACGACCTACCGTCTCCATGATGTGATGCGACTCGTTCTACATGATCTTCATTGAATAATGATTTTATAAATGAATTGAATGAATAAATATGATATATATTATACTAATAACTTTATGAAAATTATGTATCTATAACCTAAAAAGAGTAATAAGAATTTATTTCGTCATAACACGCATAAGAACATAATGCAATGAATACAAGAATAACAAGTATCAATTTAATAATAATAATAAGAAGAAAATAATACGACCATATATGATATCGTAACAATGAATATGACTATGTAACAAGTCAATGACATTATTTAAAACATTATACAGGAGGATCATATATGTACAAAGCATAATGGACCTAAGGTAAAGGATAATTATTCCCATCTCGTTCTTATCTGAGATTGTTTATTCGTAAGTATTTACTGGGGTTATGTTTATCATCAATGACCATGTTTTATAAAAAGATGTCTTTATAAAGTTTTTACTATTTTCCACATATTTTTAAAGTTGTGTTTAACTATTTTTGACTTTTACTATGTGGTTTGGAACGAATCTTTCTTTTTTTACCATATCTGGTACTTTTTGACTTTTTCGGCAAAAGTACGAGAAAAATGTTTTTTTAACATATACGACTTGAATGGATTTTTATGATTTCATAGAATATTATCTCAATGAACATTCCTTTAAAATTTTTCACGTTCATTTTCAATTAACTTCTTTTAAAATGGTATGACATATTATGTAATGAAAAATGGTTTTGAAGAAGAAAGGATACTTTATTTAGGAAATAACTTTATGTTTTTTTATCAAAATTATTTTCCATCTAAGATAATATAGGATTTTATTTCTATCCATATTATTACATTGATTTTCAATTTTTATAAAGGAATTATTTTGATGAATTATTTTTATCTTATATGGATTATGTTATGATGGCATAATGTTTATGAATCCAATTTTTATTACATGGGTTATGTTATGATGTATGATTTATGATTTTGTGGAACACATTAGAATTTTTTCATTATGAGATTGGGGGGACCTATATCTCCCTCTAATTATTTGGGTAACGATTTATATCTCATGCAATATACATGGCTATAACGGCATGTTAATCTAGTTCAGTGATACAGGACTCGAACGAGGAGTGAAATAAGTTCAGTAATGGAATTTTTCCTCTATGATGGTCTTGACAATGAGTCTTGACTAATATTAAATGATTTTCTATGACTATGTGTGTATGCCATATTGTTTGATATCTTATGTTAGAATTATTGGGATTACATTTCACTATTATGATTTATCCTATGTCATGATATTATGATCTCTTTTACAGGATAAGATTTTCAAAATGTTATGTTCTTATGAATATGATATGATTGATATTCCATTTTTTATCCTTACTAAGAATTTTATCTCACCCTTTGTATGTTATCTTTTTCCCAGGCCAGGAGGAAGGGTATTAATTCATATATCCCAATAATAGACTCTAGATATGATGAAATAAATGGGAGAGAATGTAGATGATTTATGAACCAGTTGTTCATGTTTCTCAGTTTCTAAAGAAACCATACATATATGGTCCTATCATGGTTTTTATATATGTTGTAATAAATATGCTTCAATTCTAAAGTAATAATAATGAATGTAAATTACAGGTCATTATAGTTGGTATTAGAGGAAAGATATAGTAAACCTTTGGAAACTAGGATGTGAAAGCCTTAGTAACAACCTTAAAGATATGTCTAAGCATAAGACACAATATTTGTGTTTTAGAAATGGAAATCAATAACCAATGATAAGACCTTATGTGTGTAATTTTAATCATGATTATGTGGTTTTACTGTTATGATTTCATGTTTCTCACTCTACGCTTCTTGGTTTTAGTCAATGGCTGGAACCCGAAAAAATCGTGTTAATAATGAATGTGAGGGTCAATGAAATGATTTTCCCCCCGAGAAACCAAATGTTATGGGAGCTGGAATGAAAAATATTATATCCATGCTCACACAACTTTCTGATGCTATGAATCATGCAGGAATTCCAAACGAGCAAAATAATGAGAAACATTATGTAGAATTTCTCATGAGGAAGCTTCCACCTTCAATTAGTGGGGCTTCTGATCCATTAGTGGATGAAAAATGGATTAGTACCACTGAAAATATATTTTCAATTCTGCAATGTTCCGAACATGATAGAGTCATCTCAGCAGTATATCATTTGGAAGGTGAAGCTAATAAATGGTGTAATCTTGTCAAGAATACAAGGAAAATTGATAAAATTGAGTCCATGTAATGGGATGAGTACAACAACATATTTTTCAATACTTACTTCCCTCTTATTCTTCAAACAAAGATGGAGAAGGAGTTTTTTGAACAGATGAAAAAGGATGATGAATATTTTGGAAACTACAATGTAAATTTTACTAGACTTGAAGGTATGCTTCAGGGATTATTATCCAAATTGAGAGTAGGATCGATCAATTATTTAGTGTCTTATTTTCATGTCTCCGAAGGGCATTATCCATAAGTGACTTCAATAGCTATGAGGAAATTGTTCGATGTGCTCTCAATGTTGTGAAGTAGAGTGAAGTAACCCATCAGTTAAATGGGATTGATAAGAAGAGTATAATGGAAAACAAAGGAAAATATAACGACCACACTAAAAATAATATGAGTTTCCCTTATTCTTAGAGTGTGGAATGAAACATGGAAGGAATTGTCTTAACAGGACAAGTAAATGTTTTAAATTTGTAAATGAAGTTCATCGGGAAATTGAATACCGTAGTGATGGGAAGAAGATGTCTAGTGATGCGAACAAAGAAAAGGCTACACAGAATACACCTCCTACATTTCAATGTTACGGGTTCAAGGAAATGGGTCATTATGTTAATCAATGCCCTAATCCAAGTGGTTTTGATGATGATCTACTTTAACAAACTCTTAAAGAGAAAGACAATGTAATGTCACATGAAATTTCTATCGGCGATTTGGAGTACTATAACGAAGTGGTGAAAGGTAAAATTACCATCTAATCTAAAGTATAAAATATTTTATTTTATTCTGCATCCACCCACTATTTTATTTCAGAATAATTTTCTCAAGGTATCTCCTTATTACCTCATCAATTAGATATTGACTTAGCTGTGACAATTCCTAATGGCACAACAGTCGCATTAAAAGTTTACAATTCTTCTTCAATTGATGTTTGTGGGAATGTGCTTCCTGCAAATCTTGTGATACTTCCTATAGTGGAATTTGAAGTGATTCATGGAATGAATTGACTTTCTTTATATGGATCTCATATCAATTTCCAAACAAGGGATGTCACATTTCATATTCCAGATCATTCTATAATCATCTATCGATGCAAGGATGAATATAACCTTACAGTGGAAATTTCTTCCATGTTATGGGTCCTCATTCCAATAAATGAAGGTTATTTATCTCAAATGGTTGGAGAGAAACTCATGATTAATAATACACCCATTATATGGGAGTTTGATCATGTCTTTCAGGAGGAATTCCTAGGTCTCCGACCAAATCGTGAAGATGAGTTTTTAATAGAACTCATACCGGGTTCTATGCCTATACCAACGACACCATATATAATGGCCCCAATTGAGTTGTAGTAATTGAAGAAGAAACACCAAGGGAATCATGATAAAGGATTCATACACACTAGTGAATCACCTTGGGGAGAACCTTTTCTATTTGTTAAGAAGAAATATGGATTAATGAGACTCTGCATTGATTATTGAGAACTTAACAAGATCAATATCAAAAACAATTATCCTCTCCCACGAAATGATTACTTTTTTACCAACTACACGGAGCTCAACACTTTTCTAAGATTGATCTTCGATCAAGATATTATCAACTAATGTTCAAAAAAGTGGATATACCAAAAAAGGCATTCCATACAAGGTATGGACACTATGAATTTATAGAGATGCCTTTTGGTCTTACTAATTTCCTTTTCTATATTTATGGATCTAATGAATAGAGTCGTTAGAAACTATCATGATCAGTTTCTGGCAGTCTTTATAGACAATATTATTGTTTATTCAAAGAGAAAGTAAGAACATGAATATCACTTAATAATTTTATTGGACACACTGAGAAAGGAGAAGCTTTATTCCAAATTTACCAAGTGTGAATTTTGGCTTCAAAAAGATTCATTTTTTGGTCACATTATCTCAAAATATCGGATATCTGTGGATCCCACAAAAATAGAAGTTATCAAAAGATGGTCGAGACCAACAACAGTAACTGAGATCTGAAGTTTTCATGGTTTGGCTTGATATTATCGATCTTATGTGAAATATTTTTCAATATTATCTAATCCACTCACCAGACTGACTCGAAAAAGAGTTAAGTTTGTTTGGATGGAGGGGAGTGAAAATAATTACAAAGAGTTAAAGATAAGGTTAGCCAGTCCACCTGTGCTCACACTGGCTTGTAGTGAAGAATGGTTTGTGATCTATTGTGATGCATCCAAGAAAGGGAATGGGTGTGTTCTCATGCAATCTGATATGGTGATAGCTTATTTCACGTGATAGTTGAAAATCCATGAACAAAATTACCCAACTCATGATTTGTAGTTAACTGTGGTAATCATTGCATTAAAAATATGGATACATTACCTTTTTGTTGAAAAGTGTGATATTTATAAGAATCATAAAAGTGTAAAGTATATTTTCACACAAAAGGAGTTGAATATGCACCAATAAAGATGGTTAGAGTTGATTATAGATTATGACTGCTCCATACATTACCAACCTGGGAAAGAATACAAGGTGGAAAAAGCATTATGTCCACAAGACCATGATAGATTATGTATGACGAGGATCACAAAAGATCCAATATTGATGGATTTACAAAGGATGGATCTTGGAATTTTAATGAATGGGGTGATATCTTATATTTATCATATAAATGTCTATCCATCTATAAAATTAAAGATTAAAGATGCGTAGAAGGAGGATGATGGGATATAAAAGGAGGTAAGAAATGTTCCTGAATTAATCCTTGATTGGGATGGGATAAGAAGGTTCAAGAATCACGTTTATGTTCCTCCCATACCAGAATTAATGAAGGAGCTGCTGGATGTGGCTCATAGTTCATCAATCTCTATTCACCCTGGAAGTTCAAAGATGTATAGGGACCTGAAAGAGTACTTCTGGTGGGATGGAATGAAAATAGATATCGCCGAATATGTCTCTCGATTCTTGGTTTGTCAGCAAAATAATGTTGAGAGATAGTAGTCTAAGGGGATGATACAACCATTACCCATACTAGAATGGAAATGGGAAACCATCACTATGGACTTTTTCATCGGACTTCCCAAAACATCCAAAGGTAATAATGCTATTTGGGTTATTGTTGATCATCATACGAAGTCAGCACACTTTATTTCTATTAGAGAAGATTTATCTCTTCATCGTCATTCCAGGATATATGTAAAGGAAGTGGTATGATTTTATGGAGTTCCACTTTCCATTATATCTGATCAGGATCTGAGGTTTACCTTGATGTTTTGGCGAAGTCTTCAGCATGCTCTAGATACAGTGTTTAGTTTCAGCACTGCTTATCATCCTCAGAAAGACGGCCAGTCGGAGAGGAAAATTCAAACTCTAGAAGGCATTTTGAGACATTTCTATATACATTTCAAATGTGGTTGGGATCAACACCTACCTTTGGTGGATTTTCTAATAATAATATAATTCAATCCAGTATTATGATTGCTCCATATGAAGCTATCTATATAATGAAATGCAGAACTCCAACTTTCTTGGATGAAGTTGGGGAAATAATTCTTTTAGGACCTGATCTTGTTGATGAGATAGAACAAAGGGTCAGATCTATTCAACAACACAAAAGAGCAGCTCAGAGAAGAGAAAAATTTATGTCGACAACATAAGAAAAAACCTAGAGTTTGAAGTGGGTGATGAAGTGTTCTTACAAATACCTCCTTGGAAGAGAGAAATGAGATTTGTAATGAAGGGAAAGTTGAGCCCCAGGTATATCAGTTCTTTCGAAATAATGGATCATGTTGGGATGGTAGCTTACCAATTGGAAATTCCACTAAATCTCTTTCCAGTTCTTGATGTGTTCCATGTATCTCTCCTAAGAAAGTACATACCTGAACCTTCACATGTACTAATCTCAGAAGTTGTACCACTGGAACAAGATCATTCTCATGAAGAACAGTTGATAATGATTCTGGATCATAGAAAAATTGTCTCTGAAACAAGACCACTCACATGGTTAATATTTTATGTAGGAACCATCAATTAGAAGAAGCTTCATGAGAACATGAGGATATGATGGGGGAGTGGCATCCTCATCTTCTTGTTACGAAGTGATGAATTTTGAGGGCGAGATTCATTTTAAGGGGGAAGAATGTAACACCCCATGATTTTATGAGAAATGTTTTTTAGGTCTTATGTTATATGAAACAACAAATGAGTCTTTCACTACACACAACATTTGCTTGGCTTGCGTTACATGCAAGAGCAACCTTCCTCAATAGCTTGCGTTGTATGCAATACTGAGTTCCACTAAATGATGATATATTATTATAATAATATAAGCTAGCCATTATGATTATTATTAACCGATTTTTTAATTTTATAACATTATAATACATTTTACATTTTTTCAAGAATGAGGTATGAATACAAAATCAATTTCTCATATAAAAGAATTATTTTTCAAAAAAATGCAGTTTCCCCACCTTTTGATGGCGCACCCATTTAAAATATAATTTTGAAAAGTTTATAAATTCAATTTTACAGAATAAACTTCTTATTTTGAATCAGGATATATAAATTTACATTGGATAAATTTTTGACACATTTCTGATAACTTTAATATTTTGATGAATAGTAAAAATAGGCTAAATTTTTATTACAAACAAATTTTTTCATCTACATAATTTATATGGTTACATGATAAAATTTTATGTTTTTAATGTTTAAATATAATATATTTTTACCATTTAATATAATTTATTTCATTAAAATTAATTTTACATTGAATTCATTGGTAAAAATACTTCAATCTTTGACAATTTTTTAACTTTTAAAACCCGTTTTCATAACAATGTGATTAATTTTAAATTAATTTTTGCAACTTCTGTGTTTTGAATTAGGAAAAATGGATTCTATATTTCGATTCAGTGAGTCAAAATTATGTTAATCAGTTACTTTTATTTGTTGGATATTATGAATAGAAACTACTGTAATTTTTTATTTACTATAGTTAAAGGTAAATATGTTAATTAAGGGTCAAACTAAGATTATAAAATTACCCTAACACCTACCAAAATTCCATTTTATGAATAAATGTAGACCCATATAATCTAAGGGTGAGAATAGATTCATTTCATGGACTATTGACAATGAGAATGATATAATTATTATTAAAACCAATGAAAGTGACAAGATGTCACTTTCATATATCTTATAAGTGTAATAATTTTAATTTGGTGATAAACTTCATAAAACATCAAAAATAAATAGTATTCAGAAGGAAAATATAATTATATACATCATGAAAATTTATTTATAATTTTTAGGGAGTAAATAATTATCATTAACGATGAAACAATAGTGATGTAGAAATTATTTTATTGACTTAAATATCAAAAAAATGGTTTGAAAAATATTATAATAAATATTTATGAACTACCTAATGTGATCCACGAGTTCTAAAGATAAATATGACATGTTATGGATCTATTATATATATTTTTTTGAATATTTCTTCTGTGCGGATTCTATTTAAATTCAATTAAGTGAATAGTGTCAAAATTGACACTATTGTTATTTTATGAAAATGATATTATTATTAAATTGTTTAAAAGCACATAAATATTTAAAAATTATAAATATAAATTAATATTGGTGAAAATTACATAAAGTATCCAGTTATGGACAATTCATAACACATAAGTAAATATTTATGACAATTTAAAATTTATAATTTTATTAACACATGTAAAATTAAATAGATCAAATATGGATAAATAAAGTTGATAATGTTTAAAATAAATACCCAACATGTCTAAATTTTATTTGGTGATGATATTACAACCCTATCTTATCTCATATTCGAATTGAGTCATTTTTGGAGGGTTTTAAATTGGGTTTGAATTTATTATAAATTAATATTATTTATGATTCCAAAGGTGCCCCTCTCCTCCATTATAAAAGGAAACCTCCTCCCTCTCCTATTTTCAACATATTGATCCATCATGATCGTCCAAAACCTATCCATTTGTCTTTTCCATTCCCCTATAAACATACTAGAGTTCTTTTTATTCTTTAATGACCATCTTTAGTGCCCTTAGAGGAGGTTAAGAAGTGACGCGTCAAAGAAGAGATAATATCCTTTAACGATTCTTTCAAATTTATTTATTCTTATACATCATCTTATTTATTAGTTTCATTATAAACTAATAACATTATTATTACTTATATACTTATATTTTATTATAGATATTAAAAAACCCTATTTCACCTCTTATCCCTCCAATGGAAAATGAAATTACCGCGTGTGTGTACATACGGAATACTGTCTCCACGCTGTGGTGTAATCTATTTTACCACCACCACTATACATGGATTGGTATAATGGTGGAAATAATAACTATATATGATTATTGTCAAGTTATATTGATTCTGAAATATTATGAACCAGACAATAAAATTACACAATCATGGGAATGTTATCATCGCTCGTGCGTACGTACGACCTACCATATCCATGATGTGATGCGACCCATTCTACATGGTCTTCATTGAATAATTATTATATAAATGAATTGAATGAATAAATATGTTATATATTATACTAATACCATTATGTAAATGGTGTATCGATAACTTAAAAATAGAAAAAATATTATTTGTCAAAACATGCATATCAAAATAAAGCAATGAACACATGAATAACAAGTAATAATCAAATATTACTAATAAGAAGGAAATAATATGACCATATATGAAATAATAACAATGAATATTGTTCTAAAATAAGTCAATGAAATTATTTAAATCATTATACAGGAGGATTAGATACATACAAAGAATATCAAGCCAAAGTTAAGGGATAATTATTCCAATCTCGTTCTTATCCGAGATTGTATATTTGTAGGTATTTACTGGGGTTATATTTATCATCCATCACCATGTTTTATAGAATGATGTTTTCATAAAGTTTTAAATATTCTTACATTTATTTTTAAAGCATATTTTACCTCTTTTTTAATTTTACTAAGTGGTATTGAACAAATATTTCTTTTTTTACCATACAAGGTACTTTTTGACTTTTCCAGAAAATGTACGAGAAGAATGTTTTTTTATATTATATGGAATGAAAGTATTTTTATACTAGAATAGAAAATTATCAAAATGTACCTTCCATTACATGTTTTCTGGTTTAATTTCTATTGACTTCTTTTAAAATTGTATGACATGTTGAGAAAAGAAAAATATTTTTTAAGACGAAAGGGTATTTTCCTCAAGAAATAAGTTCATGTTTATTATCAAAATTATTTTCCATCTATGATAATATAGCGTTCTGTTTCTATCCCTATTATTAAATTGATTTTCTGATGTTATGAAGGAATTATTTTTATGAAGTCATTTTATCTTATAAGGATTATGTTATGATGGCATGTTGTTTAAGAATACCATTTTTGTTACATGGGTTATGTTATGATGTATGATTTATGATTTTGTGTCACACATAATAATGGTTTCATTATGTGTTTGGTGGGACCTATATCTCTTTCCAATGAATTGGGTAATGATTTATATTTCTTGAGATAGACATGGATGGAACGACATGTTAATCTGGTTCAGTGATACATGACCAGAACGAGGAGTGAACTCGGTTTAGTAATGGACTTTGAACGCTATGATGGTCTTGAAAATGAGTATTGACTAATATGAAATGATTTTATATAATTATGAGTGTATGAAACAATGTTTCATGAATTATTTTATGATTATTGGGATTACATTTCACTACTATGAATTATCCCATGTCATGATATTATGATCTCTTTTACAGGATAAGATTTTTAAAATGTTATGTTCTTATGAATAGGATATGATTGACATTTCATTTTTTTACGTAATGAGAATTTGATCTCACCATTTGTATGTTTTCTTTTCCCCAAGCCATGAAGAAAGGTATTAAGTAGTATATTCCAAAAAAGGACTCTAGATATGATTTAATAAACAGGAGACAATGTTGATGATTTATGAACCAGTTGTTTATGTTACCCAGTTTCTAATGACACTATAACTATACGGTCCTATCGTGGTTTTTTTATATGTTGTAATAAATATGCTACAATTCTGATGTAATAAAAATGTATGTAAAGTATGGGACGTTATAATTTTATAGGTAAATATAAGAAAATATGAATATATTTATTTATAAATAAAACATCATTATAAAAAACGATAATGTTTCTTAATCATAATATCAATATGAATGTAATATCAAATAATAAATTTATTCCCCATCAAAAGATGAAATAAGACCCCCGTAAATGAGGCTGAAAATCCATATAATGTAAAAAAATGTTGTACCCCTAAAATAAAAAAAACGATAAAAAACTCTAAAAGAACTAAAACCCTTATAAATATTAAATTGACCATAACATAAGATCCGAGAGTCTCTTTATAATATAAAACTAGTCAGATTGGAGAACATGAAATGATTCTAGATATTATATGTGGCAAGGGCCGAATGGACACCCGGATCCGATGTTATAGCCGTTTGAATTTTAATTAACCGGGTTTAGTGAAATAAATTAGTTTTGAAGGCCTTCTAGGCCTTTATGGGAATTAAAAAAAGTTTAAAATAACTTTGAACATAGTCCAATACCCTATTTTTCATAGATACCATCACATTCTTCAATTTAATATTTTGTAGAGTGCAAACGGACGCCCATATCAATATTTATGGAAATTTAAAATTCAAGTTTGATTTTTGAAATTTTATTAAACAACAATATATTTCCATCGTTTTATTATCACATGGATTAATTTTCAGGTGGTTTTACATCATTTCATAAGCTTTAATTCAAATATTTATCGAGCTCAAACTTACTCTCAGATCAAAAGTTATGGCCATTTGATGCCGAAGTGTGAATTTTAAATTATTAAATATTTTTTTATCACTTTTATATTATTATTAACAAATAATTATAACTATTAATTATTTGAAATAGTATAATGATGTAAAAATATAAATAATAAACTATATATGATATTATATTATAATTAATAAATAATAAATTATTTTTTCCTTATATTTCGCGGTGGGTTTTTTAAAAAAACTGCTTCTAAAAAAATATTTATTTTTAAAAAAAAAATGAAGAAAATATAATTTTTATAGAAATATTTAGCAGTGGTTTTTAAAAACATCGCTAAAATTGATAATAAATTGGATATTGAATAATATTTTGTTTTGACTTTCAAAACCACCATGAAGAAACATGTGTTAAATCGAAATTTTCCTATAGTTCTTATTGGCTAAGAACGTCTTTTAGGAGGAGGAAATCATTAAGACATCAGAACCGAGGGAGGGAAGTGGTCACACAAAGGGATGGGAGTTTTACATTTGGTATACATCAATTACATATGTATGTTATTTTATTTATTAATGTATATATAATTTTAATGTATTTTTTTCATATTATATAGGCCACTCCTTACCCATATATTATATAGTTCGATGTTTTCAAGAAGACAAACATTATCTTCATACCAAATAGGTTCTTTGTGATCAAGAATTTCATATTGTGGTTAATAAATTTCTTAAAAATATTTACTGATATTAATTTTATTGTTATTATAATTTCAAATTATATTTTAAGTTAATGTATATGGATATAACTTATCATTCATGAGAGAGTCAAGAAGAGAGTAAAGAAGATTCAACTTGCAAGTCAAGTTTTAATGAGGGTTCTTGGATATAGAAAACTTTTCATGGTGACAAGGAAGGCTAGGTGGCCATTATTGGTTCACGACATACACCTAGTAGTTAATATGGCTCTTCTAGGATGTTATCAATAAGCATTAAGGGAGCTCATGCAGAGCGATCCTTATCATCTGCTATAAAGTATATGCCAATGTTGATAAATTTGGATGAGATAACACAACATATGTACTGTGAGAGGGAATATAAGTGTGAGCATCTGTGTACGAGAGATGAGAAGATGTGGGATTGTATACGAGGGCTTGTGCAAGGTGTTGTAATGGATTATCCTACACCTACCCTTTTAGTGATCCCCCACCACATGATACCAATTGATTCTCATTAGTTGTTTTTAATATTATATATTTGTTTAATATAAATATTTTATGTGTGAAATGATGTAATAATGTTATGAATATTTATTATATTTATTATTAAATAATTAATAAATAAAAATTATTATTTTTTGTTATTTTTTAAAAATAAAAAATTATGTTATATATATAAATTCAACACATTTGATTTTTAAAAATATCTATTTTTATTATTTGTGATAGACCTAATGCCTATCAAAATAAATTCATTAGGATAGGTCAACTCAATTGTTTATTTAAGAAAACATTGTGCTAGTATTTGTGACAAATCCCTTATCGATTAGAAAATAGAATTTTTTTGAAAGCCCATTGTAATAGAATATAATTGTGATTTTGATTAAAACAATGGCCTTTTTGAGATGAACTCTTATCGCAAAAGTTCATTAAATGTTGAAATCCATCACTAATGTCCCTTAAAAAAATAATTATTGTTATGTTGATATCTCAAATAAAAAGTGTTCCAAATTAGATCCATCAACCTATATGATCGATGTTTTTTTCTTTGACATTCGGGAATAGAAAACTCCCACTGAACAATATGGGCATGGATTTTTATAGGCAGTTATATTCTATCAATGGGCCTGAGTTGTTATCTTCCATAAAGAGAAAATGATATTCTTATTTTGCGACATTATTCATTAATGAAATTCAATCTGTGGCGTACCCAATGCATCTTACCTGGTCACAGGTATATGTTTTCATGGATTAAATCAATACATATAAGTTTTTGAGTCATGATATTCACTAATGATAATAGTAAATTCCATAGATAAATACACACATATGTATATTGGTACATTAAATGACATATGAAATGTCGATATACTATTTTAGGGGTATGTTATTATAACCTTATATATTCTATATTACGATGTTCAAACACCATGATAAGGTGTTTCACTTTCTTATGGGTCTCTTAAAAATAATAGTCTATATTTTTTTTATGTCTTATCAGTAAATATCATACAAATATAGAACAAGAGTCATGAATAATTTCATGGAACATCTAGGTTCGTATCATAGATGGAACACTCTATGACCTTTCAGATCAACATATATTATTATTACATTGTCAAAAAAATGTCACGTAAAAAAATAATGTGATAATAAAAATAATTATAAATTAATAATATGTAATAAAATACAATACATGATGGTTTCAGGGAACCAAATCTAATAATAAGAAAATACACATGAAGGAGAGATATGAAAATGGTGTGATTGTACATGCCTTCTTCCTCAGTCTAATTTTTTCATTTTAAAATGTATATCCATTGTGCATATTACCCTCTAGAAATGTAAGGTTTTCTACTCAACATAATTAAGAAATAGATTACATAATAAAGAAAAAATTCATATTCATTTGGGGTAGCCAGAATTGTGAAATTTAGCACAAAAATAAAACCATTATAAGTGTAATGGTTATCACAAATAAGAGAATGATATGCACAGGTAATTGGATAAATATAAAGGATTAACATTATTTACCACTAATATATCATTATGAAAATTGGATTTGATAAAGGTAAAAATATAATTATTTATATTAATCAGTAATAATTAAATCATATTATTAATTATATATAAGTAGAATTATATTCATTAATATTTATCAAAATATGATTAGATCATAGAACATTTTTATTAAAAAAAATCAATGTATTGGTTAAATGTAATAGACAATTCATATCATCCCTCAGAAATGAAAATGATAGAAAATGTATCAACAAAAATTTGGCATAATTCCATGATTCTCTAGACCCTCTATCATTGAGAGAATACCCATATTATATTGGGCCACTAGAGAAACTCTACTACGAGGTTGTTTTATTATTCTATATTGGTACATAATTATCTATCAATGTAGTTATCATTTATGTTAATGTGGATGAACTCCTCCCCATAATGTTTATTTTCATGTTCCATTTAAATTTCCTCATTTTCCACATCCTCATATTCTTCCACATAAACCAAGACTTCCACACCAAACATGTCCATCACAAGTTGGTCATCCTCACTTTGATTTGTAAGAATACTATTGGAGTACAATGAAACAACTTTAGTTTCCACACTAATTATAGATTTCAAATTTCCTGAATAATCTCGAGATTTCTTATACTAACATAATAAACAAGAAAATGCTATCTTTCTCAAAAATATTATCTTGTGTAGAATTAGTAAAAACCATAGGATCAGCTGCTATAGACACCACATTAAACTACATAAAAACATCCATAAATGTTTCACTACGTGAGATAAATATATATGTCTCTTAAAACCCCCTTAACTAAGGTGACTATCATTCTCTGACTTTTAAAGAGTATGATTCCCAAAAAAACTCCCTATTCAAAATGAGAATAAAAATTATATCCTTTAAATACTAAAAACCTTATCGAGGTACTAGCTGCATCATGAAAGCTAATAAATGGACCCAAATGTTGGAAAAAATTAGAAAACCTGGTCTGGGTGTAAATTCTGAAAGGAAGGTAAACATGAATAATTTATATTGTAAGGGATAAATTTTCAAGAAACCTTTTATTTTACATTGAGTCCCATTGAAAGAATCTGTTTTTATCCATATATAAATTAAAATAAACTACATATATCTAATCAATTTCAACATATTAAAGGTCATTACTTAAATCATGAACATGATGAGTACCCTCAATGAGATTACAATAATCATCCCTATTGGAAACTCATTGGTTAATTGCAAGCCCATGATCTATTATTTTATCCAAGGTATGTATATTAGATGCTTCTTCACTAACTAGAAAATGAGGTGAAACATAAGGAGAACTTTCTTGACCTACCAACCCATGATTTTATGCTACATCCCCACAACATGAATGTGATATTCCATATTAAAAATTACATTCTTTTGAAACATATAATACTCCTTCTTCATATAATTGGGATACTACTCTGATTCACATACATTCTTCTTAGCAGTGAATGTAAAACCCTATATTTTGTGAAATATGTATTTGAATTAATTTAAAGGTTTTGATGTTTTTCATTTATCGCAATGCTGATTATATCTGATGTCATATAAAAAAAGTTTGATTGGTTTTCATTACAAACAAAAACCAGTTAATACTATTCTACATGAATAACTTATATTAACCTTTAGTACACGAAACACTATTTTTGGATTGTATTACACAAAATAAAGAGTTCATTTGATAACTTGAGTTACATGAAAGACCCAGTTTTACTAAAGTACAATGCACTATAAATATTAATATTTAAATATTATTATAGTTTTCATATATTTATTGGAGTAGTGGTTAAGAATTATAATAACTAAATTATAAAAATATATTATATTCATGTATATAAGATGAATTATTTGGTGATGAATTAAAATGTTTTGGAAAGAAACCCCATTTTTGAAATATAGAAAATCTTTTACTGGAAAAATTATATTTTTCAAATGAAAACGTGCATTACCTCAATATATTAATTAAAAAAATTTGTTAAATTATATCAATGATATATATATATTATATTCAACCGACTATTTAACATTCATCGTTTATATTTACAAAATAATAGATAATAACAATACAAATTTTATGCATAAATATATATTATTTTTCTAAAAATTATTTTTAACACAAATTAATAGTGAAACTATTTTAATTATAATTTTTGAAAATATAATAAAACATATTTGAAAAGATAAAAATATGTTTTTTAGTGATGAATAAAAAATTATCTTATGGTTAATAATTTTTATTTTTTAGAGATGATTTATTTTTTGATGAAAAGGAAAAACAATGAATTTTAATTTAAAAATTATTTTATTTATATTCTATTAATATATTTAAATTATTTGTTTGTTTTTAAAGTATAATTATATCAATAATATATCAATTAATAAAATTGGTTTCATTATAATAAATTTAACAATTAAAAATTATATAAAAATACTACAATCATTTGAATATTTTGTTTTAAAAATGTGTAGTCTCATCCCGTTTGTGGGATTAATTAAATATTTTTTTCTATCACTTATGTAACTATAATTTTCAAAAAAGGATTAATTTTTTTAAACATAATAATTTAAAATTTATAATAATTTCAAATTATTTTTGACCAATAATATTGGTAAAATTAATTATAATTAATTATAATGATTTAGGAAAAAACAAGTTTACATTTTGGTTAAACATTAATATTTAGAAGATAGTTAACCTACAAAAATTTTCAAACTCTATTTTATGGGAATATATAAACTATATACTCCATTTTATTAACATGGAGAATTTTTTGTACGTTATGTAAGGGAGACCTCACAATGATGTTTTCCTTCTTATATTTAGAATATGGTCACTCGCCCGCAACTAAAAAGTGCACTCACCCCCCCTCACTTATAAACACCTCTAAAACTATTATTTCATATAAGAAAACTAAAAAGAATATCCTCCCAAATTCGTTACCTTTATTTCATATTCATCACATTGAGTATAAATCAAACTACAGAATCACTTTGGTGAAGACAAAAGGGCGTTCGTAAAAGAAGAGGCAACACCCCTCAACAACAACTTTTCATTTATTCCTTTCCTCACCCATTAATTTTTCATATTACATGATTATATAATAACCTATGTATCCAAAATATACATTTTTTTAATGGTATGATGTACACGGACACACATTTCGATAAAATAGGATACAAAATAATTGTTTATGTCTACTATGGACTACTACATCGTGACTCAATGCCATTAATTATTCCATTTCCTCCATTAATGGTTGAGGTAAATATAATTAGTATTTTTATATGTTATATATAATTTTTAATATGTATTTATTCTTAGGGAATTATTATATGACACATACCTTCATGAATTACATTTTTTGGGAATACGATAACATCATTTGTGGTCATGTGGACTACCGCCTCCTCAAAGCAATATGATTCATTCACAGGTTACAAGGAATATATTAAGTATGGTTTTAGTTAAAATATATGATATATATAAAATAATACATATAAACTAATAATAATATATTAATATACGGATGTTCTGTTTAATTTATTTATTTTAGCATGATAAGAAAATAGAAACAACATTAATGCATACGTACGACCTACCATCTAAATAAAAATTCTATTCAATTGCACATTTCATTATTTTATTGATTTTTATAAATACATATATAATGAATTTATAAGATATTTATATCATGGTTACCATTATGGAGGATATGAAATCATGATATAACTATGACGCCCAAACATATAAGAGAGAGAAAACACATACGAAAAATAAAGAAATTATTACATGAAACATAATGTTAACTTGGATTTGATAATAAAAGGGTAATATAAAGTCATAATAAAATTATTTATGGTATTATACATAATAATATGGGTCTATTTCATATTTATTATTAAATAATATACGTTATACTGGAGGATTGAATGTGTACAAGGAATGTTAAGACTTAAGGTAATTGTTTTCTCGTCTAACATTTATTTCATTGAGATATATGATATATTCAAAATTTAGTCTTGTTGTGTGATGTATAAAATATATAATAACAAGTTATATAATAAATTTAATCTATTTAATGATATTATATGTTTCAATTGATGTTATTATTTAACATATCTCATGATTTGAATGTTAATCATGTAGTAATTTGATTTCTAGTCTAATTTTTCATTCTCTAAGGCTTATTCCGTGTTCACTAATCATTTATTTTGTGTTGTGTATATTGTCACCATGAATATATTTTATGATTATTATCATTAAAGTTATTGATATTTTTATATCTATTTTAGGATCTTTATGTCATGGGGTTTACAATAAAAGTTTTACAAAATCGTAAGAGCATTTTAGTTTCAATTTACCGTCCTTGAGATACATATTACATTATACACCTATATTATTTTACAAGGTGTATATAATTATATTCTTACTTGTTATATCATAATTATCTTTATATTAATGATATTATATTCTTCATTTAATATTTTTAGTTCATTCGTTTCATTATTCAATTTTATGAACATTGTAAGAGATTATTACTACAAACATAGTGTTTATCTGGGTTGTTTATGGTAATTATCCCATTGATGAAATTTTATGATCTATACATTAAGAATTCTCAAAAAAATTCATTCAAACTAGTTATTCTTGATATCTTCATGTAATAGTATAGTTTAAAAATCTTTTGTACAAAATATAGATATGAAAATGTTTTTATGTAAATCTGACTTTAATTTTATTTTCGGTCAGAAATATATTTTCCTCAATAACCAAGTGTTTAATAAAAATGTATTAAAAAATGTTTCAATATTATTTATATATAAAAATTTCCCTATAGTTTAACTTTTTAAAAAATAATTTTTAAATTAATATTCTTTTAATTTTTTTATCATGGTACTTTTCTAAACTTTTTATTGTGAATAAGGAGCTTTCAAATTATACCAATTAACCGATCGTCATTACCATCATTTCCATGATGATTCCTTTGAGAGTTTACAAATTATGTTTTAATGAATTTTTCTTCCATTAAATATCTAAAATAAATGTTTTAGACTTATTTTCTTAGAAAAAGGTATTCAATAATTTTATATGTTTAAAAGGAGTTTTGACTGGTTTTTAATGATTCCTTTAAAAATGTTCAATGTAATATTAAAATAATAAGGTTTTAATTTTTTATTATTATTTAGAAATGATTTTTCCAAAATAAAAATATATTTTATCAATAAATGTTTGAAAATATTTTTTTAATATATCTTTATAAGTTTCCAATGTGGTTTTTAATGAAAATAATTTTGAAAAGGTTTCTTGTTTTTATGAATTATTTCCAAAGAATGATTATTTTTATTAAGAAACATTCCATATAATCATTCAAAAATATTTCCCCATATAAGATGACATCATTTGATATAGTTTATTGTTTTATAGGGATGATATCTAAATAATGTATTCATATTATATCATTTATTGGTTTATGTTTATGATGATTTTTTTATGGAACATGTTTCCCTTCCACATGTAATATAGTGATGAAATACACTTCATTTCATGGGTTATGAAATGATTAATTGATTATGAAACATGTATCTTTTTCTATGGTTTTTATATTATGAAATATTTATAATATCCATTTCATGTTATGGTTTATGATATGATTTTTCTTAAAATAATCATTTTTATGGGCCATGTTATATTGGCTATTATATTGTCTTCAAGAACACACTGTATGGGTGTGGCTTATATCTCCCTCAAATGCATTGGGTAATGGTAAATGTTATATGATCTCAAAAGGGTACATGGGAGGGTATCCCTAGATGATAAAAAGGGGGTATACAAGAGATAAACCAATGGACATAACAAGAGGGTATGCTAGATTGAATTCTAATCCCCAAAAAAGAGGGAATACTAGAGGGAGTCCGAATCTAGTAATAAGAAGGTTCATAGGGGGAATCCCAAACCTAAAAAAAAGATAAATTTTTACTAGGGCTCCCAATCCAATAATAATATGGTACATGAGATGGAATTCATGAATAGAATAAGACAGTATGTGGGTGGGAATCCAAAGCTCATAATAATAGCATATTGAAGAGGGAATCTACAAACCAAAACAATATAGTACACATGTGGTTATTTCAAGCCCGAAGAAGGATCATAGGTGATTAGCCAATCCCTAAAAGGTTAATAGGGTCCTGGTAGGCAACCTTAACATATTTTTCTCTATTAATATGTGTATTCAAAATTTTTATATCTTATCCCTATGTTTTTCTCTCATGAATTATTCTCCAGATTCCCATATGATTAATTTTTTATGAAATTCCAGTGATTATTCCATGACTGTTGATTATGATGTTTGATATTTAGTGTCTCATCATCTAATTCTATGACCATGTTCTCATACCCATATTCCAAAGTTTATGCTTAAATTTCTCCATCATTTATCGTTACAAAAAACTTGAGCTCGCCCTTTATTTTGTTTCCTTTCCCTAGGTTATGAATAAATTTTTTATGTATGATTACAAATAGAGGAAGATTTTTACTTTTGAGGATGAATATATTATACCAAATTAGTTGAATGTGTTATATATTTCTTACGGATCTTTACAATTATGGTCGTCAAGCATATAGTTTTGTAATGTAATGAATATTCATAATAAATGTTGTAATATCCTTGTATATTATTCCAGGGCCTCTAATGCTGGTATCAAAGGAATGGTTTAGTAAGAATTTGGAAACATGATTGATAGAAATTTCGTTACATCCCTAGGGATATTTATATGAATATGTATTGGGATTTTTCTAAATATAATATTATGGATTCATAGATTTAAAATAGGTGTCCTGATTTTTGTATTCTATAATTAAATTATCATGATTATGTTTTATATGATATGATAAGTGTTCCTCAAACTATGCTTTCATGTCATAGTCAATAAAGGATACAAAAATGAATTGTGTTTACATTGAACTTTTTTGATGTGAATTGTATGATCATTAAAAAAATGGATTTCTTATATTTAAATCTCATGAATATAACCTTGAAGGTGGTTTGAGTATTGGTTATAATGTTGAGGATAAAGAGACCAAAAACGATACATTGAAGGTATGTGATGTTCTAATAGAATTGATAACATTAAAAGTATGAGGAATGATTAAATTAAGGTTAAAAAAACACAAAATGATCCATATTTAATAATATATAAATGAATAAGATGACTAATCCTAAGTAATGGATTATGAATAATATTGGATGATTAAAGTGTATATGTTTTCGAATTCAATGATTATGTTATAGAAATCCTGAAATATATAAGTATTATCAGTATATGTTTTTCATTTTGTATTAAAAAGGATATATTGAACGGTGTTGAGAACATAGAAATTATATTTAATGAAAATATGATATTTTGATTAAGATAAGGTAACTGTTAATGTGTTATTGAGTGTGAAAAAATGATTTTTAGTTTGGTTAAAGAGATGATTATATGAATAATGTAAATTCAATAGAACTTATGATAAAAAATTTATAATGGATTTGTTAGTGAAACAATTTGTGTTATCTCTTGGGAATGTCTTGTATCAAAAATACTCTATAAATATTATTGTTTTTTATTCTCACAAATCACTTTCGTTTTTTACTAATTATTTTACTTTAAGAATATTTAAGGGAAATAATTTTATTTATATTTATTATTTTGAAATGATATTAAAGTATTTGATTCATGAGAAATACCCGTCAATGTGTTTAGAATTCTACCAAATGTATTGTGGATAAACTCTACCTTCTTTTTCATTTTCTGAAATCACTGTTCATTCCATATGCTAATGAACGTAATATAAGGAACATACCCGTAGTTTTTATTAAATCATATGGTAAAGGATAATTTCATATGGTTAATGAAACTTATGTTGGAAGATATATATGGTTAATAGAAAATATGTTTTAATGAAACCATGTGTTTTTCAAATTGAAAAGGTATGGATAAATAACCCTACGCAAGTATGGTACACTATGTTTGAGAAGAAAACAAATGGATCATCACCCATACTTCTGTGATAAACCATACATTGTCAACCCTACATTTGGAAAAGATAAACATATAGATAATTAATACTACATTCAGAATTTTATGCTGACAAGGATGAACGTATGGATCATCATTTATATGTTACATAGTTGAACCCTACATTTGTGATTTTGTTGTTTTATGATGAAACCTTATGTTTTTCCATTTCAACAACGGAAATTTGAATTTCCTATTCTTATCAGAGTTTTCAAAAACTGCCTTTGCAGAATATCAGGGCGATTTAATTCTTGACTTCAAAAAATTCAATGCTCGTTATATTTAATTTAAACGATCATATTTAGTGCAGATTTTTTCTCATATTCTTAAGGTATGTTATCACTACTCTGAGCTATTTTTTTCTATCGATTTATTAGGCATCTTTTTCAGATCTGAAATAATAGATCGAGATATATCATTATATAACATTCTAATTCATATGTGTGTATTTCACTCAGATGTGTTGAAAAATTTTATTCTACACATTTTCTTGAGACAGTTAATTTATAGTGCTACAACGATCGAGCATCACCAAAACAAGGGCTACATTTTAGTGATATACATGTTTAATATTTGATGTGTGATTCTCTATTATTGTTTTTGTTCTTAAAATCAATGATCTTTTGTGAAACCAGATATCTTTATCCATATTTCATATATTATTATTCTTTTGAAGTCAAAGATCCATCTTCATTCAGTTGCATTCTGTAGAAACGGTGATGCTTAATAATTTAATCAAATTAATCCTTATTGATTGTTTTGAGTATCAGTAGCTTGGTTTCAGTCATCATGGAGTGTCGAATTCCTGTACTAAGATGTGGATATTTTGCTTCCCTGAATAAGAACCAAAATGACATATTTTTAATCCTTATTTGTATGTGTGAAAACTACCTATATTGAGTTGTGGATCAGGATTATGATATGAGGACATTACTAGTGAAATTCACAAAGACTGTATAGAAAATGATTTGTGGAGTGTTCATGGGGATATTCATCCAACAAACCACTATAAACAGTTGTGTTCTATTTCTACCATTTTTCTCAGCTACACAATCTTTCATAAAGAAACCCCACTCTACCGTCTCTTAATATTTAGCGACAGAATTGTGATAATTTTAAAATGAATCAATTCACCCCCTCTTATATCATCATTATTGCCATTACATACTACTTTTGGCATCAGATGTTGATCTTTTCTACAGATCTATAAGATGCAAAAATCATATAATTTATAAAATGATGGAAATGCTGATCTAAGGGAAAAAATATAAATGTTTTGTGCTCCATATTTCAAAAGAGAAAATTATGGGGGGTTAGAAACCAAGTATGATTATTTATCTATAAAATCATGGATACTAAATTTATTCAAAAATACTATTTCTTTAATAGATTCATTAGAAACTAGAATTTTGGAATACTGGAATTGACGTTGAATATGATAAAAATTCCATAGAAATGAACGCTATCATCTATGGTCTTATAATAGATGAATATAATTGTGTATCATAATTTCTAACAAGTTATGAAATGTGGGGGAACATTTTAGTTTCCTATGAAGGTGTAGACAATGCAATACAAATGAGATATGTAACATAAATATTAAAGTTTGATACATTTAGAATTCATCATGGAGAAATAATCAGTCAAATGAATGGAAGGATACGGTAAAACATAAAAATGAACCAAAAAAACATTGTAAACATTGAGAGTAATGACTGAAATATTTAATGTTATATCAGCTGTTATTCAACAATCATCTCATGTAACAAATCTGACAATGAAATAAATCATTGGCACATTGATAATGTATGAAGCTGAAATGAATGAAAAAGATGATGATTAAAGATTTATTGTGAAAAGTAAAATACAACCTCAATCGGGACATCTTAGATGAAATACATAAATATGAAACAAGAAGTTAGAGAAGATAAAATTAAAACTCATCTAACACTAATGTAGAGTAGGCTAAATTAGAATGAATGATTATAATGTTTTACAAGAAGAAAATAGGATTCATAAAACCCTTCAAAAAGTTTGATAAAGAATCAAGGAAATTTAGATTATATGAATTCAAAAAATTGGGTCATATAAGACCTGATTGTCCCCAACTAAAAGGTGTGAAAAGAAAGATTGAAAATAAGTATCATAAAATTTCCAATTTAAAAAATAAAGACAAAAGAGAAGTGATAGTTACTTGGAGTGTTTCTAAACACTCCAACAACTCATCTATTTCGGATTCAAAGAAGGAACAATAAAATCTAAAATAATATATGTGATTCATTGCTGAAGAATAATAGGTACCAACCTTCTATTTATCAAATTCGTATTTTATTTATCTAAACGATAAAATTGATTCCTACTGCATTATGTTGGATTAATGATATGAATCATTATTAAAGAAACAAAAATAATTAATGATTATTAATAATTATTCATTAGGATAAAGGTATTCCTCACTGAAATAGCATCAAGTGTTTTTTTACAAATTTAAACCATCTACTACAAACTGCACTTTCTATTAAAATAAGATTAAAATAATTCAGGATGAAGTAGAAACTTTTAAATGTGATGATATTATTTTATGAAAAAGACAATTTATACTGAATTAAACTCAGAGGAAATAATTTAATTAAAAATAAATGATTTTTGTATTAGAATTAAGGTTGAAAAATCCAAACTTTATAAAAATTATTTTATTCCCAATTCAAAAACCATTACATGTCACTTTTGTGGAACATAAGGGCATATAAAAATACTGTTATTTGAGAAATCCTCAAATATATGGGATTAAAATAGATTTTATTTCCATGAGTTTATATAAATAAATTACATTTGTCATGGGAAAATAAATCATATTTGGATTATGAAATTATTGTTAGCTAACAGAGCCTGACCCAAAAAGATATTGGTACAAAAACAATCTTTTTCTTGAATTGCCTATGTAAGTAAAAAGTCACATAAAATATAAATATATATAGTACCTGGACAATGGCTGCTCAAAAATATGAGTGTAAATCCATCAAACATCAACACACTGACCCAAATAAATGGATACCTAGTCACCTTCACTGATAATTCCAATTAAAAGATAACTAGACTCGTAACAGTTTGAGATCCAAAGACTGTCTCAATTAACAAAGTATTTTATATACAAGGATTGATGCATAATATGATAACCATATCTAAACTCTATGATGATGGATATTATTTTGATTTTTCTATCAATTCAGGTTCTATATTACATGATTATTTATTTATGTCTAGAGAACCCAGAATAGCTAATGTTTACACTATTGATTTAAATTCCTTATATAAACAGAAAGTGAATTGTTTAACTACTAAGATAAATGAGTCAAGGATTTGGAATAGATGACTTGGCCATTGAAATATCCATGTTTTACTTAAATTAACTATGAAAAAGATAGTTTCTGACTTACATAGTCTTATGTTTGAAAGTGATAGATTCTAGGATGCATGTCAAATTGACAAGAAACAAAAATCCTCTTTATAATATATTAACAAAATTTCTATATCAGAGCACCTATAATTTATGGATAAGGATTTGTTTAGAACATCAAGAGTAACATTCTTCGCTAAAAAATTATTTTTATATATTTTAATTGATGATTAATAAATATTTTCATGGGTCTATTTATTAATACTCCAAAATGATGCTATTAATCTTTTTAAATGATTTTTAATACAATTATTAATAAAAAAATGTATTAAGATATTTTCATTAAGAAGTGATCATGGTTGAGAACATTAGAATGACCAATTTAATTATATTATCTCCAATACAAGTATCAAGAAGACATTCTCCACACTAAGAACACCTCAAAAAAATAGAATTGTTGAATGAAGAAACAAAACTAGTCAATAAATGAAAAGGACTATGTAGAATGAATAAAACCTTCCAACCTAATTTTGGAAAAAATATGTAAGAACAACCTACTATATTATAAATAGGGTTATAATTAGACCTATTTTCAAAAACATGCCTTATGACCTTTGGAATAACTGAAATCCTAAGTTAATGCAATTTAATGTTTTTATATGTAATGTGTATATCTTGAACACCATGTATAATCATGGTATGTTCAATACAAATGTCGATGGAGGAATATTTTAAGCATATTCTAGAACATCTATATCTTATATAGTATTAATTAAAATGTCACATATTGTTGAGGAAACATTTCATGTGATATTTTAAGAAACTGACCCTTTTAATAATGAGAATGATCAAATTAATGAAACTACTGACTCTTTTGATAACATGAAACTTGAAAACCTGAAAATTATTTTGATAATATAAATAAAATTCAGTCTATTTAATAAAAAAATTATATTGAAAATCCTGAGAGAGTTTTACCTTAAAATTCGTAACTCCTAAAGGATCAACCTTTTGAAACTTTCATTAGAATCGAAGATATAAGAATTAAAACCAAATTAAGTGTTGGAAAAATAGTAGAATTCCCTTACTTTTTATCAAAATTAGATCCTAAATCATTTGAATAAGACATAGTATATGAGATTTAGATGGTATAAATACAAGAAGAGTTAATGTTATTTAAATGGAATTTTTTTTGGGAATGAGTCAAAAGAAAAAAAAATATACAATCACATGAAAAAATGGATCTTTAGAAGAAAACAAGATTATCAAGTTATTGTAACTAGAAATAATACTGGGTTAGTAGTTAAATGATATAATCAAGAAGAATGTATAAATTGTGACGATTATTTTTCCTCCTTAGTGAGACTACGAAGCAATTAAAATTATTTTAGCATATGCATCTCATATAAATGATAAATTATATTAGATGGATGTTTAATCTACCTATTTAAATGGATATTTAATGGAGGATGTTTATGTTGGAAAACCTTTTGGTTTTGAAAATTCTCAAAAACTCGGTTCTTTCATCAAACATACTAAAGCTCTCTATGACCTTAAACAAGCACCTAGAACATGGTATTAATGATTAATTTGTTTTCTCTTAAAAATGGTTTTAATGTTGGTTTGGTAGATTCAACCCTTTTTAAGAAATGATTTTATTCTAATTTTCTATTATTGTAAATATATTTTGATGATTTTATTTTTGGATCTACAAATAAAAAACATTGTAATAATTTATCACAACTCAAGCAAAATGAATTTGAAATGAGAATGAAGGGAGAATTGAATTTCTGTTAGGAAATTAAATTTATCAATATGATTATGGAAATTTATTATACCAATTAAATAATTTTACCGATTTATTGAAAAAAGTTTGTCTTGAAAACATCAACACATATAAAACTCCCATGTTTACTAATATATAATTTACTTTGGATAATGCTAGAATAACTTGTGAACAACATGTTTTATAGAAGTATGATTGATATTTTATTATATCATACTACTAGTAGATCTGATATTATGTTTTATATATGTCTATGTGCTAGAGTTCAAAGTAATCCAAAACAATCTCATCATATTGATGTTAAAATGATTTTTGGATATTTTAAAGGAAGTAATTTTAAATATATTCTTTATCCAAAAAAATTGGATTTTAATTTTATATCATATTCAGATGCTGATATTGGAGGTAGTAGATTAAATTGACAAATTATCTAAGGAAACTGTCACTTTTTAGTAAAATCATTAGTATCTTGGTCAAGTAAGAAGCAACACTCAACTGTATTATCCATAGCCAAAGTAGAATATTTATTTTAAGTCAGTTTTTGTGAAAATGTAATGTGGATAAAAAAAACACTAATGAACTTTGGAGTAAATTATAATAATATTACCATTTTATGTGATAATAAAAGTTCCATAAATATTTAAAAATATCACTTAAGCGATTCTATAACTAATCATATTAATATTAGACATCATTTTCTAGTAGTTCATTTTCTTAAAAGGGATATATATTTAGGATTTGATACCACCAAATATCTATTAGCTAATATTTTTTAAAAACCCCTTCCCAATTAATGTTTTGATTTTAATAAGGGGGAGTTAGGATTCAATAATTTTTAAATTATTTACATTAATTTTTATTTATCATTTGTATACTGTATATATAATTTTTATTAATCTTTCTATACAATTTAGTTAATTTATATTAAATTCATTTTTCCATGTGACTATTATAATTTTTTTTCATAATTACCCAATAACACATGAAATGATGCTATACCTATTTTGTCAGAAAACATCCGAATACAAATCCCTTCATTTTCCAAATCATTCCGCCATTTGAAAAACCATTGTCCTTCTTCCAAAACATAGATGATGAAAAATCTCAATCTTTATGATTTTCAAAAATAGAGAAAACCACGTGAGTCAAAGAGGGTGCTTCTAGTGAACAAGAGTGACACTACATTTCTAGAAGAACAATTCTTCAAGGAAAAGTATTGTATTTGGAATGGTTGTACGAGAAGGATTTTATAAAAAAAGTATTATTGTTTCATGAAAAGGATACTAATTTCAATGATGTACTTTCAAATTTTCATTATGAGGTAGAGGTAAAATATTTTCATTAAAGTATATATTTTAGTTTTGGTGATTATGAATATATGATTTTCGTGAGTATAAGATTGAATGAATTTTCTATTCCCTCAATTGATGTTTCATATATTTTGAACTGCCTGGATGAAGGAGTCATCCATTTTGATCTTCGATCTACTGGATATAAGAATCATTCTTCAAAAGATATTATGAATTTTCTATTTAATACAACTATAATTATGAAATTGTTTGTTAAATATCTTGAGGTAGATCTTAAAATTTTAGTTAGCTTTTTTTATACACGAATTGCCCAAAGGATGGCTGAGTTGGAAAATATTTTTATCATGACATGAATCTCATTTTTTTAATTTTGAGAAATATCAAGCTGAACATCCCATGATATTTGTTTCATTATCTTCGATATTGCTATCAACTCGATGATAAGATGAATTTTTATTCTTATGTAAGGATAATTTCTCGAATATTGTTTAAAAAGGATATAAATTTGTTAGTTGATTCAAGAGTTAAGTACCATCACATTAATTTTCTTAATCCAGAACTCTAAGGAAGCTAGTATATTTCTAGAGTACATTTAAAGGGAAAATTTTACTTTCTGATGCTAAAGAAGAACAATTCCCAAGAGATTTTTCTCAGGGGAATCAAGGAGGTTTATGAAAAGAAGATGTAGCTGAGTCTGGAACAGTTGAAATTTATCAACCAACTAAAATGAGGATTCGGTGTGATATAGAAGAAGAAAAAGAGGATGAAAATATTTAGTAGGGAATTATTTTCCAACATAGGACAATACCTGCTAAAAAAACCAATGAAATAGTTTTGGGTTCTAGAGAGGAAAATTTTTTGTTTCATATTGAAGAATCAATTAATGGGGAGAAGAATAATGTACTTTTTCAAAATATAGATATTCATGTTCTACGTATGATCAGTGATCATGTAAAAGTGAATATTCAAGATCAAACTGAGTATTTAATAAGAAACTGTTTAGAAACAAGCTTCTCATGAAGAACAAATTGTACCTAAATCAATAACCAATGTTACAAATGTGGTTGTGAATCAAACTATTGAACAATCAGGTCATGTTTTCGGAGGACAGACTAAAGTTCTAGATAATAAATCTTATTTATATGTAATATCTATGGAGATACTAGTAGAGAATACTATGTCTCTTGTTGATGTTAATCTGCAATCAAATATAGACTAATGAGCATATGATTCCTTTCCTCGTTATTTGGAAGAAATATTTGTTGTGTTTAATAAGTATTAAGAAGAAAATGATAATACGTGAAAATTCTTCAAAGTGAAAAGAAAAATATCAAATAACATCCTAATAATAATGTTTCATGAAGAGATCTTTATTATTTTATGTGGGATATGTTGAATGATATTGGAAAACTCGATTTTAATGTTATTTCTATGTTATATTTTTTAGATCTAAAGTGGTATTTGGGAAGTCAGTATGAATTAATCAAAATTATTGTTGGTCATACTAGTACAAATACTTCTACTCATACTACCAATTCATATTTTATTAGATGATTTCAGGACATTACAGCTGTTATGGAGGTCAGTAATGTTCATATACAGAAAGTACAATGGAATTGTGCTCCTCTTTCAGTTCATTTGGATAACAAAAAATTACATATTGATCAGTTCACTTAGGGAGAACCTAGTATCAAGTGCTTCTTATCCATTTTAATGAGATGTTTGAACCATTTATAAATAATTAATAAAGTCTACATGACTATTTGAAATTCAATATTGTTGAGAATTTGTACATTATTCATGAATCTAGGATTCTGGTTATTCATCTTGGTGATAGTTTGATGATGAAGTTGCAGGTGCAGATAGGTGAGTTGAAGGAGATTATTCAAGCCGTTCAGAATTCCAACTTAGCCAATACCAATCCTTTTTAACCATAATAATTGATGTAACTATCCTATTTACCAATCACCGAATCTATTTTATTTCATCAATTTTTGATAATTTAAATTTTATTTTTCTATATATTTAAATTCATTATTTTAATTAACATTATTACAATAAAAAATTCTTTAATGTTTGAAAATTTCATTTTATTAAATAATTTAATTACTAATCTATCTGTAATTAAATGTGATTTAGTCTATTTATTTTCATTCTTTTTATCTCACAAAAGGGTGATAAATTTAGATAAACACAACATTTCTTTTTATCAAAATAATTATATCAAATGTAATTTCTTTCACTTCATGTTTGCTAAATTATAATTTAGAATTTTTAATATATGGGTTTTGTGATCATAAAAAGGGGGATATTGTTGGGAATGTATTGTCTCATCAATACTCTATAAATAATATTTATTTTGAGGCTCATAAATACTGTTGTCTGTTTTTCTAATGATTTTACTTGAAGTGTATTTTAGGGAATTTATTTTATTTATAATTATTATTTAGGAATGATATTCAATTATTCCATTAATGAGAAATATTAATCAATTTGTTAAGAATGATGTCAAACATATTTTTTGAAACACTGTTTATTGTATGTCATTTTCTAGAATCACTATTCATTCCCTACACTAAAGAACAAAACATATAGAAGATACTCTGCATTTGAATTAAATCTTATGGTAAAGTATCAACACAAATGGTTAATCAAAATTACGTCAGAAGAATCAAATTGATAAATAACATTACGTTTGAACAAAACATTATGTTTTTCAATGAGGAAATGAATGGTTAAAGAACACTACATATGTATGGAACCCTATGTTTAAGAAGAAATCGTTTGGATCATTAACCTTACTTTTCAATAAGAATTATGTTTTCAATCCTACGTTGGGAAAAGATGAACATTTGTATAATCAATGCATCTTTCAGAATAATATACTGACAATGATGAATGTATTGATCATCATCCCTATGTTGCGTAGTTGAATCCAACGTTTTTGGATTTTTCATATTTTGAAGGAACCTTACATTTTCCTATTCAATGATGGAAATTTCAATTTACTCTTTTATTAGACTATTCTATATTAGTATTCATTGAATAACATGGTGATTTAAATCCCAATTTTGATAGATTCATAGCTCGTTATAATTTTTTTATGTTATTGTATTTATTATATATTTTATCCCCTATTTTCAAGAGAAATAATGAATACCCATAGATGTATTTTTGAATATGAATTATCTATATTTATCATAAATATTTTGCAGATCTGAAATCATTCTATGAGATATCTATTTATATATCATGTTAATTCATAGCTTTGGAGCTCTCTCAGCTATGTTGATAATTTTTAATCTTTTAGTTTTGATGTGAAAATTAATTTATAGGGCTACATTGATTGAGCATATGAGAAATGATGACATCCTTTTGGATATATACATGCTCAATCATGGAAGTGTTATGGTCTTTTTATGTTACTTTTTAAAGAATCAAAAATCATTTGTGAAACCAGATCTCTATTGATATATTTCAAATATAATTATTCTTATGAAGTCTAAGATCCATCTCCTATAATTTTTGTGCTTCTGCAACTATGATGTTTAAACAAATTTTCAACTGAATCTCTATTGATTTTTTGAGTATCAGATACTCGGTTTTAGTAATGGTGGAGTGTCAGCTTCTTGTGAAATGGTGTGGATATTTTGGTTCCCTATAAAAGAACCAAAAGGCTTTGTTTCTAAGACTTATTTGTAAGGGTGATAACTTCCCACACTCAGTTCTGGATTGGTTTTGTGATACAAGGACCTTACTAGAGAAAATCAGAAAGCCTACAGAGAGGGATATCAGTGGAGTAGACTTGGGGTTATTCATTCCTAGAACCAAAATAAATAGGTGTGTGATGTTTCAATTATTTTTATCCACTACTTATTCATTCATACAGAATCACTTCCCTATCGTCACTTACTATTAGGTGAAAAAAATTGAAAATTTTAAAAGCACACAATCCACCCCCCTCTTGTGCCATCATCATAGCCACTATGACCTAACACTATCATGGATGTAGATTAAGAAATTTATTTAATATATCCATTTATCTTTTGAATAATAAATAAATCATGTGTTCAATAAGAGTTTTTTATAATTTAGGTTGTTACCATGTTTCAAGAGAATGCAAGATAACGATATTCATATCTTTTGAATGTGACCAATGATGGGTACCATATGATATTTGGGATATCATTGTTATGCTGATTTAGTGAACATATTTAAATTTTATTTTCATGTTTATTTTCATAAGAAATACAAGGTTGACCATTTATGGGATCATTTAATATAAAATTCAAATGAGGTATTAGGGATTAAATTATTAACTCTCCATATGATGATTTATTCATATTGGATAACATATGCTAACATTAATTATTATGATGATAACTAATCATTTATGGAATTCAATATCTTTATACTTATTGATCTCGTGATCTATTAGTTATTCAGTAGTGAAAAGATTACCTCCATTCCCTAGAGTAATAGATGATGGTTGAATTTATCAAGGCATAACCAATGTGTACGATTGTGCATATATAAGAGTATGAAATCAAGAATGTATAACTTCTTATAAAAAAATTATTTACCTCTAAAAAAATGATATAGAAAAAGATTTAGCCTAATGAAATCAATTCTATTGAACTGATGGTTTTATACATAATCCAAAATTTATGGTTTTGATACCCTATTGGGTCTTAAAATTTCAACATAAAATAAAAATATACATACATCATTTTGTAAAATGATGAAAATAATTGAAGGAATAGTTGAAAGAAATTTTTGGAATGAGATAAAATGAAAAAATGGAAGAATCCTGGACATGAATTATAAATCCTTATCGTATAATTGATCAACATTACACTCAAATTATTATGTCATTCATGAAATAAAAAATACACAAGATGGATATGGAAAATATAGTCCCTACATATGAATCAAAATCATGTGTGGGAATGTGTCAAACACATCCTCCACACAATGATTCTCTCCCAAGAACTAAAATGGTTCATGGGAAATGAGATTCCATCAACTCCAAATGAATGAAATTAATTAATTAGTGGGATATAGGAGGTTATTTCAATCTTGAAAATGAATACCTTATTCCCTCACTGACAATGAAAACTGCATTCCATATATTATCTGTGTGATTCTATAAAAGAGGGTTCACGACCTCATGAAGGAGAATATCCACACTAGTATCTAGTTTCATCACTTATATATAAATAGATAATAATGGGAACCAAATATGGGGATTGAGATTTTGATGGGTCAATAGAAGGACAGACAGACCAAGAGATTGACATCTCCGCAAAAGGACTTCATCAATAATTTCCTATAGGTAAAACCCACCACATAGAATTAATGTGTATTCAAATATAATAGATTGGTATTCCACGAACATGAAATACATTGTGGGAATAATTAACGTGAGGAGTAGAACCGATAGACTCTTTATAACTAGGTGTAGCATATAGAAAATTAATATATGGACAGAACCATACACCGTGTAGTAAATCCTTACATGGGAAGAACTCGATCCCACATAGAAATATGCTACATTGTTGTAACCCTACCCCATAAAGAAAATCACTACATAGTAGGAAGTCAATACCACATAGTTCCATTTTATCCTTGTGGAACCCATACCCACATATCAATGTGTATGATGAACCAAAATCTAGTCTGCATTACATAATGCTACGCGGATGACCCCATACCTGCAAAGAACAATGATATGTGGATGGTAGCCCATCCATACCACCATTATTTTATTTTTGTTACCAAAAAAACACATTTAAGAAAAAATTGATAAACCCCACGATATGATATAGTTATTAAAAGAAAAAATATGCATGTTGACTTACTTATCCATTAAAAGATCCCAGGAGAAAGAAGATACCGATGTTTCTAGATCATCATTTATTAGGTCTTCAAATCGACATACCAGTCTATCCCAATATTGCATGTACTAGACTTGGTTGATTTTCCCCACATTAAAACCACTTACTCGGATAATATTCAACTTGTAAATCCAATCACTTTGTTTTCTATTAGTGTCCACTAGAATGGTCCTTTCTATAATTTTATAACCATATTTAGCTGAAGCATTAATCAAATGGGATTCCTCCTCCATTTATCCTCTATGATGCTCTAAGAGGTGTCACGTGGGCCATATTTTCCATAGATCAGAGTCTCATAGTGCCCCTAATGTTTTCATGCCCATGGTAATGCATGTTTTGAACTCATGATATCCCCATGAAATCCAACATAGTTGCGATTAAGGGGAACTGTTGGTCATTCCCTTCAATTATGACATGTTTAGAATATTACCTCCACTCTTAAATCCAATTTTTAGTAAATCATACTTAGGTAAGAACCTATAATTTATTATGGGAGGTGGTGTTGTCACCCCCTTTTACCTTATCCTAGGTCATATCTGAATAGATCCCCAAAGATGACTATCATAAAATTGAAAATAGGAGAGAATAGGTGGACACAGAAAGGCCTATTATATCTTTCCCTTTAGGCTCCAACGTCATCTATCAAATGATGGAATGGGATGTGTGAACTTTAGATTCATTTCCACCCATTGTTTCTCACAACAATCATGACTCGCGTGGGATTAGAAGTTAGAAATGATCATTTCATCTAGATGATCACAATGTATCTTAATCCGTCCATCTTCATACATGTAATATCTATCATAAATCTAAATGGGAATCCTTGATGGAATAAGACATGAAACCATAATTCAACATAAAAAGGGTAATATTGTTAATAAAGTAGCACCATGTGGGTAGTCTCTACATGAATGTCATAGTCCTACCCCCTTATGGGTATCCTATAAAATGTAAGTAACAATTGACTGAACTACATGGGTATTGATTCTGAAATAACTGTGATATGATGGAATCATCCTTGAGTTCCAAAATGATAAAAAATAGCCACCCTAATGTTATTTAGGTCACATCCCTAGTCAGGACACATTAACCCCCCAGACCATATCCCTTACACAAACCTCGGGCCACCTCGGCCAAAGTCCTACACCAACCTTTACCGGGAAACATTCACGTGATTTTCCTTATGATATGATGATAATTTACATGGATGTGTCCATTTCATGTGTCCATAAAGGATGATTTTTCCCATTAAGAATCACCAAACTATGTTAGTTCAAATTCCTCTCATGAGGATACATATGAATCACATTTCATGGGTTTTATCCCAATATCAACACAACTTCTTCTTCCTTGATGAGGTTGATCTAAATATCTCCCCATCATAAAAATATAACCAGTATTATCTCTAAAAATGACCGAAGAATATACGATTCTTCCACTAAAGGGTAACATTGATGGAGAAACTTAGCTACATAGAGATTGACCTGTCAATGGAGAACCTCAAATACATACAGAGGATACTAAAACTATGTATATTCATGATCAGTCACGACCTTGTGTAATATATTGACATTTTAGTCGAAATGAATCAAGGATCCATGAACATATGAACATGACAGAAATCTATAAGGGAGTATCAGAACAAGAAATTGTCACCCCCAAAGGGAGAGATGATCCCAACATCCCATTCTCTTGACCAATGTGAGTTATTAAGAATCATTTTCCATGTTACTAAAATGATATTCTACCAGTGGAATGTTGGTCCATGAATCATGGATATAATAGACGTTGGTTATTTGTAGATCCATAAACAAAACCTTTTGCAGACCATATAAAGACATTCTATCCAAATTCAGTGAATGTATACCAGTCAACTATAAATAATCATCCATTTAAGAAAAATAAAACTTTGGTAAAAAATGGTAAACTGATGTGTGAAACCAGAAAATGACACTTCGTACAAAATATAAAAATAATATACTACCCAACCCCCATTAGACTATTTCACTCCTAACCTTGACCAACACATTGAGGTGAAACAAAAATGTTTAACCCAATGTGAATCATTAACCATGGTGGTAGTGTTACCTATCATAAGAACCCTTTCACCTTCAAAGTGCTAACGGGTTATGTAAGATGACTGGCTATACATGTGATCATCAGAGGC
Source organism: Viscum album (assembly GCA_963277665.1). Classification (NCBI taxonomy): domain Eukaryota; kingdom Viridiplantae; phylum Streptophyta; class Magnoliopsida; order Santalales; family Viscaceae; genus Viscum; species Viscum album. Next base: position 49,411,196 of record OY728162.1, read on the forward strand.
TACATTGATGATATTTTTTGCATGTACTTGTCACACACATTAAAAGCAACCTAATAGATTCCTTCAATATAATGGAATCCTAAAAGTTCTCGAAGACATGAATTTCAACCAACACATTGTCTGAGTCCTACACAATGCAAAGGAATCCATCGTCCACCCATCTTCTATAACATCATGTATCAAATTTCATGATCTAGGAGTACAATTATAAAAGTACTCTCCCAACACTAGAGGTAAAAAGACATGCCGTCCAGTTGATAAAAATATACCGGTCACCCACTCAGTAGTGGATGATAGTTTTGAACAATCCGACTCTATAATCCATCTTTAATCATTTTAAGAGAATATCCCTAGAACAAAACAATTAGTAACTCTATTATATTAGGAAGTCTAATCAAGTAATAAACAATTAATTCAACCCTTCTGAAAAAGGGTCCCACTCAAGGGACCCTGTTGGAAGACATCCCCATCAATGCCATATGGACCACTATTCTCACTCTGAGGAGGATATCATTGCAGAGGTTCATGTTGAAGGTAAACTGACATAGTCACTCTATGGTATTCCTTCCATGGTATACAACTATACAATTAATAAATATTCATTACCCTGGTTCTTGAGGAAGAAATCCTCTATACAAATACAATTATGAGTAATGAGAAGGTATATATTCCTACACATATTTATAATTTCCACCACGTAAATATGTATTCATACACCATGAAATAAATAATTATAGCCAATGATCTCAAAACATATCCATAATATAGCGTTGAAAATTATAGTCAGATCAAAAATAATAATAAAGAAAATGAATCCCATCAGCCAAATAATGCGATTACATGTTATGAATAGGTGAATATTTATAATTCTACATATGAAGCCCCAAATCCAAATAGGGAAGAAAATGAGAAGACACAAATCCATGCCCGTGAAAATAAATCTCTTTAGTCAAATATGATGGAACCCAAATAAATGTAGTTTCAAACTCATATAGAAGCATATCAAGCCTATAATACAAATACAGTGGAAACATGAAGACGCAAATCCTTGCCTGTGAACATGAAGTCCAACACTCACATATGATGCAACCCAATTAAAAGTAGATTAAAATTACAATATATTAATGTCATGTCATTTAGATAAATATTGTGGATAAAATCATATTTAAATCCATTCTAGGGAACATGAATCATATTAGTCAAATACGGTGGAAACCAGAGAATATAGCTAGAATATCCCAACTATAAAATAGGGGTGGACCCGTTACTTTTTCCTAGCATGAGATAACTATCAATATACACTGGTAGAATAAGTAGGATCATAGAATGAAAAAACTCTTTATTTTATGTCATAATGATCATTTATTCCCATTTAATTCAAATAAGTCTCTCAACAAATCATTGAAATGATGTAAGATCAAACATGAATTCTTAATCACATCCAAAAAACATATCTTGTTGTTATAAAATTTGTGATAATAGATATAAATTATAACCAGAATCCAACCTTTACAACTGGGGTTTCTCAACAAAAAATCATGGTCACTCTAGAGAATACTTACATCCATTCAAAAATCCAGGATGGTAAGGGGAAATATTCCAAGATAAATTGAAAACTAAATCAGGCATAAACATCTATTTCATGTGGGGACACTAGACCACCATGGTTGACACTCCATGGTAGGAATATATCCCAATTAAAACTAAATATGGTTTCCAGTTTATCCTAGTAGCACCAAGTGAGTCACCAAAATTGGAACCTGTATATGAAGGTCACCTACCACAAGAAGCAGTCTGAGTTTCCCACAAGAGATAACCCAGAATAGATCAAACCAACCGAAGTTGCAAAATGAATAGAATATTCATGACCTTTTTATACTATAAGATTTCATTCTTAATACCATATAACACTTATATATGGTATATCAAGACAATTCCATTCCATTAAAGAATTATGGATGTGGTAATAGCAGTTGTGAAGATCTTATCCAAAATATCATTACTTGTAGTTCTAAAGATCCCCCCATTGTATGCACCATGAGGGATTACTTAATGGGGAAAAATATTGATCATGGAGCCTATATCATGATGAGAATCACAGTATACCATATTGTGACTAGAAAAACATATAGAATGTACGTCATCCCCAAGATGTTGTCCACATTGATGGTCTATCCCTAGGTATACATTCCAGATATTCTACCTGAAGTTAGACATAATGCTATGATGGTAATCCTCCCCATGATAGCACCAACCGTGATGGTATTTTTCCAATGATGTCTAAATTCTCAAAGAAGGACCTACCCTTGCTAACTTCCTCCCCAATGGTCCTTCCCAGAGAATACTATGAACAAATGATTACAATAGTTGGACAAAAAACTATGATGGTTCTCCTCGCTACTATTGGAAAAATTACAAAGGCCTCCCCATAGTCAAGTTCCATATTGGCAGGAAGGTCCTCCCCTTGAAAAATAAAATGAATGAAATCACTCATAAAATGAGGTTCATGGATGGTTAAGGTAAATTTAGTCATCTAAGATATAAATAAAAAGTTACTATTTTTCTTTTCTAGGAGATGAGTCTTGACTACACACATATTCTAAGGAACCATTGAACCGTTCAAATAGCAGAGACCCCAACTAGCCCCACTAATTGTGATAAAATCATAAAAAATGCAAAATTTGGGAAGATCAAGGGTATTATTCCCTATCCAAATAATAAAATGTTATATTTATTGTGAGAATAAAACTATCCAAGGTTGATGTACTGGTTATATTTTGGACCATATCTACTTATTAGACTGACATACCAAGAAATTTTTAAGAAGAATGCATTCAAAAAAAATGGAATTGTCTATGGAAAAATCTCTACTAGTTTAATGAATCATTCTTTCCCTATGATGGGTATGTAGACAATGTAAATATATTGGTAGAGATTTGACATAAAATTTAAATGGAATCCCTTTAGTCTACATGGATACCAAATTCAAAAAAGTGGAAAAATGATTTTCATATAACTTGTATCTTTTTGCTTTATAAATTAATACATATTATTAAAGATGAACCATCTAGTGTTCATATCATGTAAAGACCCAACCCCAGTTTCCCAGAGCCAGTGCCATATTTTATTACACTGGCATATAAAAATGGAAAGAGAATCTCGAAGGACCGAGCAGTTTAGTATGATTGGAAACAAGATACATACATAAGTTCAATATTACAAATTGAAATGAAAAACAACATGGAAACTTCTTAGACAACATTTATAAATCCTTGGTTATTTCAGCAGGTCATTCATAATAAATTTCTTCTTGTAATAAGAAAGATAAACATAAGAAAGTGGTGAGCTAAAATGCTCATCATGAGTAAGAAATACAATGGAAGATAGCATAAACATAAGACATGGTGAATACCTAAAAACAAATGCCTCTAATAACAAACATTGACAAATTATGGAATGAATATGGGATGAGTAAATAATGCCAAAATAAAACAAAATTAAGGGTATTCTTCTTTTCAAATAACCACATGAACATCAACTACTAGCATTAGAATTAGTGAAGTGCATATATCGAACATCGTAACCATTCCATCCAAAGACTGGTGCTATGACCATAAATAATCATTTTGTCAAGGCCTCGTACCAAGACCATAGTTTGTCTCAAGAGACCTACCAATGCATCGAGGGGCTATAGAGGGCCCACCTATCACATAATAAGTCCAATGCATTCCTCATATGAGCATGGATAAAATTAAACAACATATACATGCATATTGAAACAATAATATGAAATCTAACTATCATTCCCCAATCATTAAACATAAAACACTAACCATTCCGAGTAATATGGTGAATGTTTTTGGGATAAATCACCCACAATAGAGTTAGTGATAAACCATTATATAAAATATGGTAGATGAATTCATAAATTATTAAACCCAATAATACCATGGAATCAACAAGAGTGTTGAATTAGATGAAAAGACTCTTATAAAATCATTAATCAATTCTTGAGATAAATACTCTTTTATTTTGAAAACAAGAGTTCTTTTGGAAATATATTTGAATAAAACCATAAGTGAAGTGAGATAGTATTTTCTTAATAATAGTTTTGATTTTATAAATATAATCACTTCAAAAAACAGATTATAGAGTGCGCTTGAAAATTGGTAAGAATTTGAGAAATTCACTTGAACTGGGCTTGTATTTTGGAAACAATTTGGAAAGATCCTTTTAAAACATGCAACTATCCGTAAAATAAGGAAAGATTCTGGTTCATAATCATATATATTATACTCAAACAGATTATATGAGGAGTAAATGAAAATACATAATAATTTCATTGAGGTAATTAGTCAATGAAAGTATCCCGAATGAAAAATTGATGTTCTGGTGGAAAAAACTTTACCTTAACTACGAACATGCTCCTCTATCAATATTAAGCTCATGGAATATAAAATTATACTTATTAATAACTTAATTCAGAACCCATTATACATGTATTTATTTTATCATAATTCTGGTTAGTTCATTTATGTCCTTCTTGATAATTTTTGTATTGAATTATGTCGTTCTAGAGTGTTCGTTTATTTATTTCCAAATTCTGTTCACTTGTTTTTAAGTAATTAAGTTTAATGGATGTAAATCTCCAAAATTGGAATTATATATTATTTATGAGAATGAAAAATTGATAATGGTAATTTCTATCATTTGGTTACATGGAATGTGGATGAATCATTATATGACAACGTCATTGATTATTTTGCGGTATTTGGATTATTATGAAATAGTTTTGTCATATAACAAAATAATATGTACATATAATGGTTCTTGAATAATAATTAGGTTGTAATATATATATTATAGTCTGGTTAAACCATTAATATGGTTTCATGATGTCTTCCACGAAGGTTATAAATTGGATCCTCAACGATGTTGATTTCGTTATAAAAATAAAAGGCACAGAGTAAGAATACCGATGACGGTTCTTCCATTAAAATGATATAAATCCAGAATATAGATGATAATAGAGATATCATGATCATATAGTTTGAATTGGTGAGTATAGGATAACAAAAAAAGATAAATTGAAATGAAACAAAATGAAAAAGGAGGGTGATTTACCTCTTGAAACAACCACCTTGAGAATCTCCATAAGGGAAGGGGTTTTGGACTTTTTGCAAGACCAGAAGATTCTTGGACGTTGGTAGAGACTAGGGAATGGTAATTGGGCTAATAATTTAGGAGATTCAAGGCTTATAGTAGTTAATAGAATAGGGAGTGGTGGGGGTTTTTATAGTGGAGGAGAGTGAGGATTTCTTAATATAAAATTTTTTAATTTATTTTTTCATCACAAATAAAGTAATAGTAATTATTCCATGACCAAAAATAGTAATTTTATCATGTGATTTTTGGATCAATGGTAGTGACATCATCCATGATTCTAGAATAGTCTATTTAGATTATAATGTATATATACGGTATATTACCGTATTTTATTGTTCATAAAAAAATCAAGTATTTTAGAAGAATATAAAAAAATTTCCCAAACCATTTTTCGATGTATAGAATACAAAAATGATGTCTATTTTTCAAAAATAATTTTCTATATAGGATTATTTTAATATTTAGTTGAAATCAAATTTTAATATGAAAAACCAGTTTTAAATCATTCAATAACTTATTCTAAAATATAGTTATAACATACCTTCAACATGAATATTATTGATATATTATCATATGTAAATTAACTATTCATTAGTGTATATCACTATTCATAAGAGTATGTTACTATTCATAAGGGTACATTACTATTCACCAAAAATCATATTTTTCTAATTGGACTACAAATAACATACTGATTGCAACCGTGTATGTCGTATTTTCAAAATTCACATCACAAAAATGACAAACATATGTTGTATGGAAACCAAAAACATAGTAGTTCATTATGTTGTGTTTCTATGACATATCTATAAGAAGTGAATTCTCATTGAAAAAAATATTGGGTCGTTACATTCTCCCCTCCATAGCAAAATTTCCCCCCGAAATTTCATTTTACAATATAGGACAAAAACACGTGGAGGTAATTTTCCTTCATTGATTTCTCCAATTACCATGTTTTATCTCTGTACATATGGTTTGAACATTGTACCTTGACTAGATGAGTAGTCTTCTTATGTAGAAATTTGTCTCTACAATCCAAGATTTTCACAGGATGCTCCTCATAGGAATGATCATCCTCCAACTGTACCACCTCTAAAGAGAGTAAAAGTGAAGGGTCTGGTATGGAATTCCTTAAGATGGATACATTAAAGACATCATGTACCTTCAACATGGTAGGTGGAAGTGCCTATCGATATGCCACAACCCCAACTGGATCAAAGATCTTGAAGGGGATAATATACATAGGACTCATCTTTATATTCTTCCCAAACCGCATGACCTTCTTCCATAGTGATATGCTTAGAAATACCAGGTCTCCTACTTTGAACTCATGGTCTCTTTGATGGTTATCCACATAACTCTTATGGCGACATTGGGCTGCCTTGATATGTTACTGAATGGTTTTCACCTTCCCTGCCATTTCTTCAACCAATTGTGGTCCTAAAAGCATTCCCTCACTGAATTTATCCCAACACGCCTATGTTCTACACCTTTTCCCATAAAGGGATTCATATGGTTCCATTCAGATTCTCAATTAAAAACTGTTGTTGTAAGAGAATTCTACCAGTGGAAGGTGTTGGTCCCATCCTACAATGAATTCCATAGAACATGCTCTCAAAATTTCTTTTAGTGTATGAATAGTCTGATCAGATTGACCATCAGTTTGAGGATTATAGGCCGTATAGAATTTCAGTTCAGTGCTTAATGCATGTTGGAGACTTTTCTAGAACCTCTAGGTGAATCTAGGATCACAGTAATATACAATAGAGAGTGGTACTCCATATAATCTTACCACATATTTTATGTAAACTCATGCATGTTGATCAAATTAGAAGTCCTCTCTAATCGTGATGATGTGAGATGTCTTTGTAAAATAATCTACAGTGACCCATATTGCATTGTTTTCTCTAGATGTCCTTGGGTGTCTAGTGACATAGTCCAAGGTAATGTTCTCCCACTTCCATGATGGTATGGCAGTGGTTTCATCATCCCCTTACACTTTTTCCTCTCGGTATTCAGTTTTTGAAATACCAGGCATATTGATGTATATTTAGCAATCTCTATTTTCATATTGTCCAACCAAATGATTTTTTCAAGGATCTCGATACGTCTTTGTGATGATAGGATGTACAGAGAAATTAGATCTATGAGAATCAACCCATAGTTCTCTCTTTAGCCCTAGAATAGTGGGAACACAAAGCCTTTTTCCGAATTTCAATATGCCACCTTCATATGAAAAGTCAGTCAACTTCCCATCATTTATAGCATTTATTTTCTTATAAAACTCCTCATCATCAGATTGATAACATTATATCATCTCTATTAATGACGTTAGGGAAACCATTTTCAAAATTAGGGACGTTCTACCTTCCTTTATAATTCACATATCCATCTTTTCTAGATCCATGAACATAAGATCTATTTTCATTCTCATCTTGTTCAGAATTACATGGCCCTTTCTACTCAAAGCATCATCTACCATATTTGAATTTCCCATGTGGTAGTGTATTGTGCAATCATAATCATTGGATAGCTCAATCCACCTCCTTTGTATCATGTTGAGTTATTTATGAGAGACTATATACTTCAAACTCTTATGATCTTTATATATCACAAATATTTCTCCAATGAGGTAATGTCTCTAAATCTTCAGAACATATTTTATCACTACTAAATCAAAATAATGAGTGTGATAGTTTTGTTCATGAATTTTTAGCTACCTAGATGCATAGGAAATCACTCGATCATTCGGCATAAGGACACAACCAAGTCCATTCTTCGATGCATCTATATAGATCACAAACCCCTCATTCTGCGATGGAAGGGTTAAAATTAGAGCATTCACTAACCTCATTTTTTATTTTTTTGGAACATTATTCACATTACTTTGTCCATGAAAACTTAACCCATTTTTGTGTGATCGTGGTAATTGGGATGGAAAAACGGGCGACATTATGAATGAAACGCCGAAAATAAACCAATAAAACTATAAACCTCAGTTGCGCTTATTAGAGTAGGCCATTCTTACACCACCTTTGTCTTCACAGGATCTACAGATATTCCATTATTAGAGACAATTTGGACCATAAAGGAAACTGATTGGAGCCAAAAATCACACTTTCTAAATATCCCATATAATTCATTTCTTCTCAGAGTCTTCAAAATAGTGCGCAAGTGATTTTCATGTTTTTAATAGCTTCTGGAGTACACCTAGATATCATCAATAAACACCACCACAAAGCCATCAAGATATTACTTGAAGACTCTATTCATCATATGCATAAAAATAGATGGTGAATTAGTTAGTCCAAAAGGCATTACAGTAAAATCATAATCCCCATACCTAGTTCGGATTGCGGTTTTTGGAATATATTCTTTCCTCATAAGTAACTGAAGATATCCAGATCGATGATCAATCTTTGAAAAATATAGGGCTCCATGAATTTGATCTAATAAATCATTAATTATTTGTATAGGATACTTATTCTTTATTTTAATAACATTGATGTCAATATAATCAATGCACAACCACATATACCAATCTTTCTTCTATACAAAAAGAACATGGGCTCCCCATGTAAAAACTCCAGGGAGAATAAATCCTTTATCACATAATTCTTATAGTTGCTTATTTAGCTCCACTAACTACACAATGTCCATTCTATAAGGGGTATATGATATGGGACTTGTACAAGGAATTAAGTCAATGGAAAACTAAATTTCATGCTCTGTAAGATGTCCAGGTAAATCCTCTGGAAAGACATCAATATATTATTGCACAACAGGTAGATATTATATTTTAACATTATTTTCCTCGCCCATAGTTATTTCATTCTCTTCCTCCTCAATAATTTAATTTCATTGATCTACTATGGGTGAATATAGATAAGAATTAGGTGGTGACGTTTCTACTCTAATGATAAGGTAGTCCTTATCATCATCGAAAATTGTAACCTTCTGCTTCTTACAATAAATTTTCACATCATGGCCCAAAAGCTAATCCATAATAAGGATTATATCAAATTCAATCATGGGTATGACAATGAGATCCACAAATAAAGAACATTTATACGCCCTAATAGAAACTGGTTCAAAAAAATTTGTTATAATGATATTTTCTTTAAGTGTTTTAACTGACCAATCCCTTGTTAAATCAAACTTGTAACATTTAATTTTCTTACCAAATTGGGAAGATACAAAACAATGACATGATCTAGAATCAGATAAAGCATCAGCTATGTTTTTTCAAACGATCAAAGTACCTACCACCATGTCCCGCAGAACTTCAACCTCTGCTGTTGTGATTGCATAAGCTCTCCCTTGCTCGTGTGGCGTTTTCTGTGGCATGTTTCCTTGATGTTGTCGACAATCATTAGAATAGTGTCCCATCACCTGACAGTAATAGCAGTTAACATCATTAGCCTCATCATTTCCCTTAAAATTACCATCAATTTGGACCTTATGTCCACATTTTAAGAATCCTACTTTTCCATTTAATCAAGCACGGTGGTGTCTCTTTCCACAATTATCACAGGGTGGAAATTTGAATCTTCCCTACATCCTTGTTTCCTTATTTCTTTTCCCAGAGTTTTCAGTAGCCGTCTTCTTCTCTTTCATTCCCTTAAGGTTATAAGACCTAGAGAATTCTTTTTATATCTTTATTGCACATGAAACTATATCCTCATATACTGAAAAACTTTGGGATACCAATGCATGCTAGAGGAATGGCTTTAGACCATAAAAGAATTGATCAACTTTGCTCCTTGGATTTCGTATATAGTCAAAAACATGTCTTGTTAACCTTGTGATTTTGGATTCATACTTGGCAACATTTTCATCCTCCTTCTCCCTCAGATTCAAAAATTTTCAATCCAAATCTGCTCGCTGCTCACGAGGGAAATATTTTTCTAAGAACATTTCCTTAAAAACCCTTCATTCCATCTCTTCTATATCTTCCTCCTCCATTGTGTTTTGGAGTAATGATCACCACTGATCTAAATATGTCAATAAATGATATACTGCCATGAAAACCATATCTCTTTCATTACTTCCCAAAGAAAGAAATATCTTCTCAAGGGAACATGTCCACTACTCTACTACAAACAGGTTTGAAGACCTATTGAATGATTGAGGCATTTATCACATAAAAAGATCCAGCTTAGCTATTCCATGTGGTGATTCTGTATTCTCTATATGGGATAGGTTATTATTCATAACTTGAGTAAGTTGTCCCAGTATAGTAATGAGTTTCTCAACACCAGTCAGAGTGCCAGAGACAACATCATAATCTAGCGTTGGAGGAAAATCCTTATAGGGGACATAAGAATTCGTTCGTTTTCCATTCATTCTACTAGGTTCCATTTCAAAATAATGGCATACACTAGATTAGGGTATGAATCCTAATTTATAATTTCAATATAAAAAAATACTAAGCATAAATTGAAATTATACTCATAGCTAACCACTTAATCATAAACATGGTAACGTTGAGGATTATTTTACATATAAATCCATCATAATGGCTCGTAATGAAAACTTGAATTAACATATGCATATCCCCCAGGAGTTTTGTAACCAAGAGTGCATAAAGGCCCGCTGTCGTATACCAGGATACCCCGGTACAAGCCCGAAACTAATTGTCAGAGCTTTCACTATTAGGTATGTCTCTCCCAGAGCCACCTTTAACTGATCATATCCAGACATGTTTGTATTTCTTGAATGATCCACATAATATATTTTATACCAAAATACCAATATGTTATTATATTTTTATCCACAAAGACAATCTTAGGGACTCTTTCCTAATCTACATTTTCTAAATCTAGTTTCCATATTTTCTTCTAAACTGCCTTTAATTCCAACTGTAAAGACTCGACCCCAGTTTCCCAGAACCAGTGACATTGATTATTATATTGGCATATAAAAAAGGAATAAGAATCCTAGTGGTCAAAGTAGGTTAGTATTATTGGAAACAAGATACATACATATGTTTGATATTACAACTTGAACAGAAAAACGACATAGAAACTCCCCAAACAACATCCATAACTCATAGCTTATTTCATCATGTCATTGATAATAAAATATTTCATGTCCTAAGAAAATGAAAAATTAGAAAGGTGTGGGATCAAATTCTCTGTACGATTAAGATATATAGTGGAAGATAGCATATACATAAGACATGGTGAATAATTGAAAACATATGCCTCTAATAACGAATATTAAAACATTATGGAATGAATATGGGCTGGGTAAATAATGCCTTAATAAAACATAATCATGGGTATTATACTAGTATAATAACCACATGAAAATAAAATAGTAGCATCATAATGACCGATGTTCATATTCCGGACATCATAACCATACCGTCCAAGCCTTGTGCTAAGACCATAAATAATCATTTTGTCAAGGCCTCATGCCAAGACCATAGTTTGTCTCATGAGACCTACCAATTCATCGAGGTGCTATAGTGGGCCCCACCCATCACATTATAAGTCTAATTAATTCCTCATATGAGTGGGGATAAACTTAAACAACATATAAATTCATATTGAAATAATCATATGAAATGTAATTATCTTTCCCCAATTATTAAACATAAAACACTAAACATTCTGAGTAATATGGTGAATGGTTTTAGGATAGATCTTCAACAATAGAGATAGTCATAAACAATTAAATAAAATATGGTAGAAGACTTCATAAATTATTAAACCCAAAAATACCATGGAATCAAAAATATTTTTGAATTAGATGAAAACACTCTTATAAAATCATTAAACAATTCTTGAGATAAATACTCTTTTATTTTGAAAAGAATAGTTCATTTTGAAAAATATTTTTATAAAACCAGAAGTGTAGTGAGATAGTAATTTCACAAAAAAAAGTTTTATTTTAAGAAGAAAATGGTTTCCCAAAACAGATTATAGAGTTCAATTGAAAATAGGTAAGAATTTGAGAAATTCCCTTGAGTCGGGCATGTATTTTAGAAGAAAATTTTAAAGTTCCTTTTCAAACATGTAGCTATCCATTAAATGAGGATGGATTCATGTTCGTAAACATATATATGATACTAAAAAAGAATATATGAGGTGTAAAAAACAATACATAATAATTTCATTGAGCATATTAGACAAAGAAAGTATCTTTAATGAAAAATGGAAGATCATGTGGAAAAATCCATACCTTAACTCCGAACATGTTCCTCTCTCGAACTTAAGCTCCTGGAATATAAAAAAATACATATCAATAACTTAATTCAGTACCTATTAGATATGTATTTAGTTTATCAAAAATTTTTTAATTCATTTATGTCCTTATTGATATGTTTTTGTATTGAATTATGTCGTTCCGGAGTGTACGTTTCTGTTATTTCCAAATTCGAATCACATGCTTTTAAGTAATGATGTTGAATGGATAAAAATCACCAGAATTGAAATTATATATTATTAATGAGCATAATGAATTGGTAATTGTCATTTATATCATTAGGTTACATGTAATGTGGATGAATCATTAGATGACAACCACATCGATTATTTGGCGGTATTTGGATTATTATGAACTAGTTTTGTCATATAACATAATAATATGTTCATATACTGGTTCCTGAATATTAATTATGTTGTAATAAATATATAATAGTATGTTTCAAACATCAATATTGTTTCATGACCAGTAATGAAGGACTGTTTGAAGAATGAAACTAAGTCTTCCATGACGGTTATAAATTTGAACCTCATGGACGTTGATTTTTCTCTAAAAATAAAAGGGAGGGAGTAAGAATATCGATGATGGTTCATCCATTAACATGATATAAATCCCACATATAGATGATTTTGGGGTTTTCATGATCATTTGGACAGAGTTGGTGAGGAGAGGATAACAAAAGAAGATAAATTGAAATGAAACCAAATGAAAAAGAAGGGTGATTTGCCTCTTGAAATAACCTCCTTGAGAATCTCCTTAAGGGAAGGGGTTTGGTCTTTTTTCAAGACCATAAGATTCTTGGACGTGGAGAGAGACAAGGGAAGGTATATTTGGCAGAACTTTGACATTTTCAAGGATTATAGAATTGATGAGAAAAGGTAGTGGGGTGGGGGGTATTGTGGAGGAGAATGATGATTTCTTAACATAAAATTTATTAATTTATTAATTTTTCACAACAAAAGTAATTGTATGTATTCCTTGACCAACAATTGTTTTATATCATATGATTTCGGATCAAGGGTAGTGACATCATCCATGATTCTAGGAATAGTATATTTAGCTTATAATGTGTATATACAGTAAATTATCGTATTTTACTATTCCTAAAAAAATCATGAATTTTTAAAAAATCTCAAAAATTTACCCTAAATTTTTTTCGATGTCTAAAAACGAAAAATGAAGTCCATTTTTCAAAAATAATTAACTAAATATGATTATTTTAATATTTAATTAAAATCATAATTTATTATCAAAAACCAGTTATAAAACATTCATTAACCTATTCTAAAATATAGGTATATCGTACTTTCAAAAGGAATATTATATATATATTATCATAGGTAATGTTACTATTCATTAGGGTATATCACTATTCATAAGGGTATGTTACTATTCATAATGATGGGTTACTGTTTAGCAATAATCATGTTTTTCTTATTGGACTCCAAATAACTTACTGATCGCAACCGGGTATGTCGCATTTTCGAAATTCACATCATAGAAGTGAAAAAAATATGTTTTAAGATCACTTTAAACATAGTAGTCCATTATGTTGTGTTTTCAGGACATATCTATAAGGATGGATTTCCCATTGAAAAATAATATTGGGTCGTTACATATCTGAGGTTCGAGAGAGCATTGAAATTTTCATTTTAGCCAAATCACCTTTAGTAAGTCCCACTAGAAATAGAATAATGGAATTCTATTATCCTAAGAAGGATATCAAATGAAATACCTATTCTAGATGGGTGGTAGAATCAATAATAACTAGACATGAGTATCTCTCAAATGTGTTAGGATATGAGAGAGAGAGATCAATTAGAAAACTCATGAATCATGAAACTGAGAACACTGAGAAGGATTCTTTCATAAGAGAATCCAATCATCATGAATTTCTATAATCCTTAATAGTAAATAGTTCACATTTAGTCCCAACACTATATATTTATATATATATCAAACCCAATTAAAAATGTTCAAAATCCTGAATGAAGTGGTAGAATTAATGACCACTACAATAAGAGTTTAACCCCAACCCATATAGATAGGGGAATATATAAAAAAAATTACATCATAAATCCAGTAAATCATGACCAAAGTTCAACAAAAATAGAACAAGTGAAACTACAGCCCGTAGGGCTACGGAAATTTTTTCCTCAACCACCCAATTAGTATAAATCAGTTTATTCTCTTTTAGGAAGGATGAAAAATAAATAGGTTGTCCATTCTGACCCACCTTGTGACTCATTACCTCCAGAATGTTGGCATACAGTGAGGTTGTACAAATGTTTCATTCAAGGTTCCCTTGACATAGATGTCTGTAGAGGATCTATGAATGGAATGAAAAGATCCAATAAGGGGCACCAATGACCCTACCATTCAGTAAATGGTATGCCCCCCAAAATGTGTAATACATTGGTAAATTTTATGGAAGTAAATGCTAAAATACATATAGAAAATGATATTAATGAAAAAAAGAATATGTGGGTGGTCCTATCTAATATATAGTCAACATTGAGAATGAATGTGTGCATACTCAAAACCAGTGGAATGCACTGAATTTGGGTGTTCCCTAGGTAAATACTATTATACCAAATCAAAAAATACATTATAGTGGGAAGAAGAAAATAATGGACATATATGACCCTCCTCCTCCTCCATCTAAAAAAATCCCATCACGCTCAAGGATAGATTTGCTCGAAATGAATAATAAATTGAATCGTTTATGCACATCAATTCTAGGATTCTCTATTGTAGACACCTTATCGATTATTCTCATTATGAAGAGCCCAAACATAAACTCGAAGTGGGTCTACCTCAATAAGAAGTGTTTGTCCTGGTAAATGAATAAAGGGAAAGACATCAACCTAATGTATCACCTACACCATCAAATTATTTTTTTGGAGATGGATGGATATAAATTTTATCCCCATTAATTATTAAATGGGAAAAGTATAGGATAATACTCCAAATATTCACATGGTTAAAAATCCAAATCATGTACTTGTAGATTAATCATGAAAAATATTTACCCTTCTAAGCCATCCCATGACCAGGTTGAACAAGACACACATACTGCGTGTAGAGACCCGTATCTTGACGTACATTGACATTACATTACATTTGCGGAATACTTAGTACATACCAAAAACACACACGCAAGGATCGTAATAGTTTAGTGTCTTTGGAAACTCGGAACGTAATCTTCTAATCATGGTGAAAGATCCTCATCATATCCCATAAAGATATTCTTTTTTATACCTAAAACCTTTGTTTATATCCTGGGGAAAAGAAAACATAAAAGGGTGAGCTCAAATGCTCAGTAAGGGTAAACAAAAGAAATATCAATCACATCATATACATAAGCACATAACTTTGGGAAATCATAACCTGCAAAAGAGATCATAATTTCATAACATTGGGTAAATCATGGCAGTGAAATTTAATCACAATAATCATAACTTAAAACCTGAAACTTTGTGGCATTCACACATAATCATAGAGAATCATTTCTTTTTAGTCAAGACTCATTTCCAAGACTATCTTAGTGGACAAAGTCCATTTCTGAACCGATTTACCCTCGTTTCAGTCCTGCTTCACTGAACTGGTATAACCTACCGTTCTAGCCATGTCTATCTAATGAGATATAAAATCTTTACCCAATTCATAGGAGGGAGATATAGGTCCCACCCATATCATAATGATACCATTCTTATGTGTGCCACAAAATCATAAATCATACATGATTGCCAAACCCATGTAATACAAATGGGAATCTTAAACATCATAAAATCATAAAAAAATTCATATAAGATAAAATAATTCCATCACAACATAATCAAATCAATGTAATAATAGGGATAAAAACAGAACCCATTATTATCTTAGATGGAAAATAATTTTGATAAAACACTT
The DNA here is from genome assembly GCA_963277665.1 of Viscum album. Taxonomy (NCBI): domain Eukaryota; kingdom Viridiplantae; phylum Streptophyta; class Magnoliopsida; order Santalales; family Viscaceae; genus Viscum; species Viscum album. Next base: position 49,427,489 of record OY728162.1, read on the forward strand.
GAACTCCATTCTTGAGGAAAATATCCTTTCTTCTTCAAAACCATTTTCCTTTCTTAACATGTCTTAAAATTTTAAACTAAAAGAAGTTGATTATAAATAAACATGAAAACATTTAAAGTAAGCTTCTTGGAAATAATGTTTTAAAAATCCATTCATTCCGTATAAGTTAAAAAAACATTCTTTTCGTACTTTTGTCGGAAAAGTCAAAAAGTACCTCGTACGAAAAACGACAAAAGATTCCTTTCATATCTTTTAGTAAAAACACACCGAAGGGTAAAATTGGATTTAAAAATTTGTAGGTGGATGTAAATAATATTACATATTGAGGAAACATGGATGTGGATGATAAAATACACCCCAGTAAATACTAAAGTATAAACAATCTCGGATAAAAATGAGATTGTGGTATTTCCCTTACCTTAGGTCCGACTTGCATTGTAAGTGTCCGAACCTCCTGTATAATGATTTAAATAATGATATTGAATTATTCTATAATCATACGTATTTTTATGATATCATATATGGTCATATTCTTAGCCTCGTAGTAGTAATATTTCATTGTTACTTGTTATTCGGGTGTTTATAATTTTTTTTTCTTATGCATGTTTTGTCGAATAAATTCTTATTCTTTTCATTAGTTTTTAGATACCTCTTTTATAGAATGGTATATGTGTAATATATATCATATTCATTCAATTAAATTCATTTATATAATCATTATGAAATGAAGATCATATAGAACGAGTCGCATCACATCGTGGAGATGGTATTCCGTACGTACGCACGAGTGATGATATCGTTCCTATGATTGTGGAATTATATTGGAGTATATGTATACTGTTTCAGAATCAATATCACTTTATAATAGCCATATATAGTCATTATTTACACCATTATACCCATCCAAGTAAGGTGGTGGTGGAAAACAGATTACACCACGGCGTGGAGACGGTATTCCGTACGTACGCACGCACGGTGATTTCTTTTTCCGTAGGATGGATAGATGGTGAAATAGGGTTGTTTCATTCTTATAATAACATATCAGTATATTAGGGATACTGATGTTATTACTACATAATTAAACAACTAATGAAGAAGAAGTGGAAGAAAAAATAAAGATGAAAGAATCGGTAACGGACATTACCTCTTCTTTGAAGTGCTTCTTTGAGACCTTATTTTAGGGAACTAAAATTGGTCTTTGAGGAAGACCATAACCTCTAGGATGTTAATAGGGAATTGTAGAAGAGAATTGGGTAGGGTTTGGCCGAGCTTGAAGGCTCAAAGTTGTGTGAGGAAGAGAGGGTGGAGGAGCCCGTTTATAAGGGAGGAGAGGGGCACCTTTGGAATAACTAAAAATATTATTTTATTATAAAGTCAAGTTCTGTTTTAAATAGCTCCAAATTGATTTATTTAGAGGATAAGGTGGGGATGGGTCTAAATCCACTCATCCAATAGAATTTATAAAAGTTTAGGTTCCTATTTTAACCTTATCATTTAGATTTAACATTAAGTTAAATAATTGTACTTTTACCGTGCCTTCTTGTGTTCTTACACTATAAGGTTAATAAACTTACTATACGAAGACAAACGAACCCCAAGTTGTTGATTATTAATATATATTACATTATCTAAGTCATTTTTCCAATCCTTTGATTTTTAGAAATAAAATAACAATTAATAATATAATATTTTTTTGAAAAACAATTTTATGTCAATTTTGACACTATTTAGTAATTGATTTTTGTGAAACTCATAACAGAATGATAAGTTCTAACAAAGTTAATTAAATCAATAATAACATGTCATATTAACCTAGAAAATTATTGTAATTCATAAAAAGTCTAAAATGATATTTATTTGGGTATTTATAACATCAATTATGTCAATATTTCATTAATAAGATAATTACTGCATCATCGTTGTGTCATAAATAAATTAAATTATTTAATGTCTAAAAATTACAAATAAAATACCATAATGTAGTAAATATTCTTAGCTTTTTAATTAATATTTATAGTATAATTTATCTTATTTATAACACCATATTAAAAATGGTTTTTTAAATTATCTTTGATTATACCTCTTTTAACCCTTCTTTAAATAAATTGATAATAAATGTCCTAATCTAATCCAAGTGGGCCTAAAGGGTCATATTTTATTCCTATGTATTTTTTTGGTCGAATTACATTTTTTCAATAGAATGAGGACATGTGTTAGGGTAATAATAATATCATTTCTACCCTTAATTACCCTATTTACATTTAACTGTGGTAAATAAAAGTAAAAAGTTACTATTCGCCAAAAATTATTTTCATCTCATTGAACCACATTTTACTTACTTATATCAACCGTGTCTCTCGGATTTTTGAAATTCCATTCAAATAAGCGGTAAAATTAAGATTTATGAAAAAAAAAATAATTTTTTTAACTACCACTTAGTAGTTTCACTATTCATAAAAAATTGAAGTTTTTCAGAAAAATGCCAAAATTTCATCCTACGCTATAATTGATATTCCGGATTAAAAAATGATTTCTATTTTACAAAATTCCCAACATATAAGTTGGATTAATTAATTTTATAATTAATTTCTGTTGTCACAACAAATAGCGTGTTTTTAAGAGATAGTAACTATCAAAAGATTAACACTTGTTTATGTCTGGTGTAAATTTGAAATTACTTCCAATGACCCACATTGTATTGAATTGTAAAAATATATTCTAAATATAATTTTAAACCACTCAAATTAATAATTTATCACTATTAATTATTTCGATTAAAAAAGTTGTTTTTAATTAAAATTTAGTAATTTTCACTATTCATCAGAATATGAAAGTTATCCGAAAGTACCAAAATTTTAACTTAGGCTAAATTCGATACTCAGAATCCAAAAATGAAGTCCATTTTGAGAGATACAATTTCTAAAATTTTAAAAGGTGTTTATTACTATTCATAAAGGCTAGTTTTAATAATATTTTAATAGCATATCGTTCTTTAGTAAACTCGGTATTGCGTACTACACACGCTATCGAGGAAGGTCGTGATTGCGTGTAATACAAGGCAAGTCAAGGATTCATGTTGTGCAAGCTCCATTTGGTGTAGCGTACAACACAAGACATTAGTGAAATTAAAAAAATATATTTTTCATAAAATATCGGGGTGTTACATTCTACCCCCCTTAAAATGAATTTCGCCCTCGAAATTCGTCGGGGTTATAAATGGTTTACTATTCAAAAGTTTCTTTAATAGAAACCCACATCGTAAAAAGAAATACCAAAACCAATCTTTAAAAACAATTGTATGAAACGTAATGGTTTCCCAAATAAACTAATCACTGGGTTTCCACATAGGTGAAAATATGGATATGGAAGAGAAATCTAACGATCATGTTCTGATGGAGAGTGGTAGAGAACATGGCTATGGAAAATCCAGTAATCAAAAATCCATAGATTTGTGATGATTTAAGGTACCATCTGATTCATCAGGTATAAGATCACTAGGACAACATTTTTGGTTTCAAGATCATTTCCCTAAAGTTGAAAATTTGAATTAGAATAAATACTTACTTTATTTTGGTACAATCTCACTATTTTTTGTGCCTTGAACAATTTCCACTTCATCTCTTAAATAAATGAAGTTGAATTTGTTATTCGTGAAGTGTTAGCAGATCATGTGATAGAATGACGGGTCATTCCATCTGTCTCAAACAAAAGATTAGCAAAAATTATATACATAAGTCGATCTATAGTGAGATTAATCATATATGGTTCCTAAAATGGACTTATACTTCATATATCATACTGCTTAATATAATAAAACTAATTTCTACTAAACAGGGACTTCCTGTAGGCCAGTGGTAGGTGATAAAGGCCAGTCGCAATTCGATTGTGGGTTCGATTTCCACAGCCTTGTCCGACTCGATGGGCTGTCGCCCGTCCTGCAGGTTGTCATTTTTCTAAAACTATATTACTATAACATCCCATCAATAATATCGAAAAAACTTCTATCCTTATACAATACTAACTTATGTCCAACATAATCCATTCTAATCTTTAGGCTTATCCATAATACTGCAGTCCACTCTCATAATATAGTGAAAACGATTACCAGAGATTTAATACTGTTGTTAATCCCCATATTTCATAAGATATGTCTTGTTGGTCATATTCCAAACATTCAAAGGCCTTAATCATGTATTCTCTTGAATACCCATTGAACCTTAGTGAAAACATGAATGTAGTTAAATGTTAACTCTTTCCACAAACCAAAATCCTCAAAATTCTATATACTCAAACCATGATATCACATAGTCCTTATATCAATCATGAGCTCATGAATACAATCAGACATCTCATTATCTTCTTATCCCTTCATTATGCTCATATCATCTGTTTACCAAAAATTTCTCAATCACTTTTCATGGTTACCGGTGCCCTAAAATTATTGAAAACCACAATAGACCAAAACATAAATATTCCAATATTCCACGATACTATATACAACATTATTTTGGAATCCCATTACATAAACACTTAATCATTCCACCACATCATTGTCATATTCAACATCGCCAACAGTGATCGCATGTGACATCCCTTTGTCCTTTGCCTTAAGTGGTTGCTCATGTTGATCATCACTAACCCTTGGATTAGGGCATTTATTAGCATAATGCCCCATTTCCTTGCACATGAAGCATTGAAGTGTTTGTGGTGCGTTCTCTACAGTGTTTGCTTTATTCACATCATTAGAAAACCTTTTTCAATTACTTGGACACTCAGCTGCTCGATGACCTTCTTTTCCACACTTAAAACATTTTCTAGTCCCTTTAAGACAATCACCACCATGCTTCTTTCCACACTTTTTGCATAAGGAAACATTCATCTTCTTTTCACCATTATTCTGAGATTTCTCCTTGAACTCCATATTTTGTTTCTTGTCAAAACTATGAGATGGATAAGTAAAACCAACTTCCATTTCTACCTTGATAGCACAACGCACAATTTCTTCATAGCTACTTAAGTATCTTATAGCTAATTCCCTTCGAAGACTTGGTTTTAAGCCACTGAAAAGTCGACCAACTTTTCTTTCAGGTTGGATGATAATGCCTAATGCATACCTTGGAAGTCTTGTAAAATTTGATTCGTATATACCAACAGATTCATCATCCTCCAGCTTCAGCTTAAGAAACTCCCTTTCCATCTTTGTTCGAAGAATACGAGGGATGTTCTTACTGAAAAAAAGTTATTGAACTTGTCCCATTCCATGGACTCAATTTCATCTCTTGGCCACGTATTCTTGATAACATTCCACCATTTATCAGCTTCACCTTCCAAACGATATACTGCTAAGATGAGTTTATCATGCTCAGAACATTGACGAACTCAAAATATATTTTTAGTGGTACTGATCCATTGTTCAGCAACAAGTGGATCAGAAGACCCACTGAATGAAGTTGGACGTTGCCTCATGAAGGACTCAATAGAATATTGTTCCCTTATCTGCTCAATTGGAAGTCCAGAATGATTCATAGCTTGTGTAAGTATAGCAATAAGATTTTGCACTCCATCTCCCATGACATTTGTTTGTTCAGGAGGAAAATCATTGCATTGTCCATTTCATTGATCAACACAGTTCCTTCAGGTTCCAGCCATCGTCTAAAACCCAAAAAGAATAGTTTGAGAGGCAAAAATCATGCTAGGGAAAACAACATAATAAAGGGGGAGTAACCTCAATATCTAACATATTAGGTTAAATTATAAGATCTTTAGCGCAATTCTTGGACTATAACCTATACGTATACTTAACCTTAGAGACATCCCTAGACATACCTTAGAAATATCTCTAGGGATCTCACTAAAGTTCTCGCATCCTAGTTTCCAATGGTTGACTAAACCTTTCCTCTGATACCAACTGTTGAGACCCGTATCTTTACGTACATTGAAATTACATTACATTTGCAGAATACATAGTACATAAAAAAAACACAAACACAATGATCGTAATAGTTTAGTGTCTTTGGAAACTCGGAACGTAATCTTCTAATCGTGGTGAAAGATATTCAACATCTCCCATAAAGATCTTCTTTTTTTTATACCTAAAACCTTTGTTTATATCCCGGGAAAAAGAAAACATAAAAGGGTGAGCTCAAATGCTCAGTAAGGGTGAACAAAAGAAATATCAATCACATCATATACATAAGCACATAACTTTGGGAAATCTTAACCTGCAAAAGAGATCATAATTTCATAACATATGGTAAATCATGGAAGTGAAATGTAATCACAATAATCAGAACTTAAAACATGAAACATTGTGGCATTCACACATAATCATAGAGAATCATTTCTTTTTAGTCAAGACTCATTGCCAAGACTATCTTAGTGGACAAAGTCCATTTCTGAACCGAGTTACCCTCATTTCAGTCCTGCTTCACTAAACCGGTATAACCTACCGTTCTAGCCATGTCTATCTCATGAGATATAAAATCTTTACCCAATGCATTGGAGGGAGATATAGGTCCCACCCATCTCATAATGATATCATTCTTATGTGTGCCACTTAATCATAAATCATACATCATTGCATAACCCATGTAATACAAATGGGAATCTTAAACATCATGACATCATAAAACAATTCATATAAGATAAAATAATTCCATCACAACATAATCAAATCAATGTAATAATAGGGATAAAAACAGAACCCTTTATTATCTTAGATGGAAAATAATTTTGATAAAACACTTGAACTCCATTCTTGAGGAAAATATCCTTTCTTCTTCAAAACAATTTTCCTTTCTTAACATGTCTTAAAATTTTAAACTAAAAGAAGTTGATTAAAAATAAACTTTAAAATTTTTAAATTAAACTTCATGGAAATAATGTTTTAAAAATCCATTCATTCCGTATAAGTTAAAAAAACATTCTTTTCATACATTTGTCGGAAAAGTCAAAAAGTACCTCGTAAGAAAAACGACAAAAGATTCCTTTCATATCTTTTATTAAAAACTCACCGAAGGTTAAAATTGGATTTAAAAATTTGTAGGTGGATGGAAATAATATTACATATTGAGGAAACATGGATGTGGATGATAAAATACACCCCATTAAATACTAAATTATAAAAAATCTCAGATAAAAATGAGATTGTGGTTTTTCCCTTACCTTAGGTCCGACATGCTTTGTAAGTGTCTGAACCTCCTGTATAATGATTTAAATAATGTTATTGACTTATTCTATAATCATACTTATTATTATGATATCATGTATGGTCATATTCTTAGCTTATTAGTAGTAATATTTCATTGCTACTTGTTATTCGGGTGTTTATAATTTTTTTTCTTATGCGTGTTTTGTCAAATAAATTCTTATTCTTTTCTTTTGGTTATAGATACCTCATTTCCAGAATGGTATTAGTGTAATATATATCATATTCATTCAATTCAATTCATTTATATAATCATTATGAAATGAAGATAATGTAGAACGAGTCACATCACATCGTGGAGACGGTATTCCGTACGTACACACAAGTGATGATATCGTTCCTATGATTGTGGAATTGTATTGGAGTATATGTATACTATTTCAGAATCAATATCACTTTATAATAGTCATATATAGTCATTATTTACACCATTATACCCATCCAAGTAAGGTGGTGGTGGAAAACAGATTACACCACGGCGTGGTGACGGTATTCCGTACGTACGCACGCGCGGTGATTTCTTTTTCCGTACGATGGATAGATGGTGAAATAGGGTTGTTTCATAATTATAATAACATATCAGTATATGAGGGATACTGATGTTATTAATTCATAATTATACAACTAAATAAGAAGAAGTGGAAGAAGAAATAAAGATGAAATAATCGGTAACAGACATTACCTCTTCTTTGAAGTGCTTCTTTGAGACCTTCTTTTAGGGCTCTAAAATTGGTCTTTGAGGAAGACCAGAACCTCTATGATGTTGATATGGAAGTGGAGAAGAGAATTGGGCTGGGGTTGGCCGAGCTTGAAGGCTCAACGTTGTGTGAGGAAGAGAGGGAGGAGGTGCCCTTTTATAAGGGAGGAGAGGGGAACCTTTGGAATAACTAAAAATATTATTTTAATATAAAGTCAAGTTCGGTTTTAAATAGCTCCAAATTGATTTATTTCGAGGCTAAGGTGGGGATGGGTCGAAATCCTCTAATACAATAGAATTTAGACATGTTTAGGTTCCTATTTTAACCATATCATTTATATTTAACATTAAGTTAAATAATTGTACTTTTACCGTGTCTTCTTGTGTTCTTACACTATAAGGTTAATAAACATACTATAAGAAGCCAAAAGAACCCCAAGTTGTTTATTATTAATATATATAACATTATCTAAGTCATTTTTCCGAACCTTATATTTTTAGGAATAATATAACATTAATAATATAATATTTGTTTTAAAAACTATTTTATGTCAATTTTGACACTATTTAGTAATTGATTTTTGTGAAAATCATAACAGAATGATAAGTTCGAACAAAGTTTATTAAATCAATAATAACATGTCATATTAACATAGAAAATTAGTGGAATTCATAAAGAATCTCAAATTATATTTATTTGGGTATTTATAACATCAATTATTTCAATATTTCATTAATAAGATAATTACTGCATCATCGTTGTGTCATAAATAAATTAAGTTATTTAATGTCTAAAAAATACAAATAAAATACCATTATGTAGGAAATATTTTTAGATTTCTAATGAATATGTATAGTAGAATTTATCTTATGTATAACACCATATTAAAAATGTTTTAGTAAATAAAATTTGATTTTACCCCTTTTAACCCTTCTTTAAATAAATTAATAATAAATGTCCTAATCTAATCCAAGTGGGCCTAAATGGTCATATTTTATTCCTATGTTTGTTTTTGGACGAATTACACTTGTCCGATAGAATTAGGACATGTTTTAGGGTAATAATAATATCATTTCTACCCTTAATTACCCTATTTACTTATAACTGTGGTAAATAAAAGTAAAAAGTTACTATTCACCAAAAATTATTTTAATCTCATTGAACCACATTTTACTTACTGATATCAACCGTGTCTCTCGGATTTTTAAAATTCCATTCACAGAAGCGGTAAAATTAAGATTTATGGACGAAAATAATTTTTTAACTACCACTTAGTAGTTTCACTATTCATAAAAAATTGAAGTTTTTCAGAAAAATGCCAAAATTTCACCCTAAACTATAATTGATATTCCGAATTAAAAAATATTTTCTATTTTACAAAATTCCCAACATATAAGTTGCATTAATTAATTTTATAATTATTTTCTATTGTCACAACAAATAGCGTGTTTTTAAGAGATAATAACTATCAAAAGATTAACACTTGTTTATGTTTGGTGTAAATGTGAAATTACATCCAATGACCCACATTGTATTGAATTGTAAAAATATATTCTAAATATACTTTAAAACCACTCAAATTAAAAATTTATCACTATTAATTATTTCGATTAAAAAATTTGTTTTAATTAAAATTTAGTAATTTTCACTATTCATCAGAATATGAAAGTTATCCGAAAAGTACAAAAATTTTACCTTAGGCTAAATTCGATACTCAGAATCCAAAAATGAAGTACATTTTGAGAGGTAAAAATTTCTAAAATTTTAAAAGGTGGTTATTACTATTCATAACAGCTAGTTTTAATAATATTTTAATAGCATATCGTTGTTTAGTGAAACTCGATATTGCGTACTACACAAGCTATCGAGGAAGGTCGCGATTGTGTGTAATACAAGGCAAGTCATGGATGTGTGTTGTGCAAGCTCCTTTTGGTGTAGCGTACAATACAAGACATTAGTGAAATTAAAAAAATATTTGTCATAAAATTTCGGGGTGTTACACTGGGATAATTATTTCCATCAAGTCATTGGTAGCTCGATAGGATCCATGGAAGGATGACACACTCTAATATAGCCATAATAGAGATCTCACCCTAACAGGGCGAGGATCACTCTTCCACCACCAAATAAGCCTCGTTCCTTATTTTTAATGGCTCATGTAACTTGGAAAACTTCTAATTAATAATGAATATTATGTTGATACCATGATGGGAACCCAATAGAAACAAGAAGTAGTGAAACTGAATCACTAGATGTGAAATCGGAAAGGTTTAGCCTTTGTCTTATAAAACAGTTTTCCACCTCATTCAATAAAAACATGGGAGGATCTCTAGAAAGGGATACTTTTCCAGTTTATTTAAATGAAACCTAAGACAGTAGTCATTAAAATCATGAATTTCAAGAAGTATGATAACAAGAGAGTCTAAAAATTCATTTCTAGGTGGAAAGGGCTAACAAACTATTTGAACTAGACACTCCCCTAGGAAGTGATTCTTGCTATGTGTATTGATAGCCTTTTTTATGGGCTATGAAACCCTCTCATCTCAAAAAAAAATTATGAGTGGGTTATAGTATTTCTCTACCATTTACCCAATGATATATAACTCCTTATAACAGCCTAACCTAATGTCCTAGGTATCCCCACTTGTCCCATGAAAAATACCATGAAAAATATATAGTGGACTCCATCATTATTAAGCTATCCCCAATGTCATCTCTACCACTAAGGCATGCACCATATCATACAAGTCCCCATGATAACCATCAGTAGCCTCCATATTGGCAAGATGATTGAAGTTGGCCTAAGATAATGATCTTCGAGGAATGAATGAATAAACACACACTCATTTTGAGATGTCCAAGACTATTAATATTTTATATCCTATATGAACTGAACATTACTCCATCTATCATATTTTAATAGAGTTGAATAAGTTAGTCATGATGAATAGAAATTTTTTATCCCTTTTATTAGATATTAGGACACACCATTCATGAATGTTTTACATTAAATTAAATCCTATAACGAATGATATACTTTTGGGAATTCAACCTAACACCAATACTATAACATGTGACACATGTTTCCAATACCGACCCTAATGAAGGTGTGAATAACATAAGGGATCAAAATTTCGATAGTTATATGACTCATTAAACATTTATTTGAGATTATGGATTTCTATTAAAACAATTTAAGTAACACAATGTTCCCCAACCTTTCCAAATGTAACAAAAACTACATCCTTGGCCTAACAACACTCTAGAAGATGAATTCCCAAAAAAAGTGGTACAAAAATTAAAGAGAAATCAATGCTGGATGGACATGTATCAAGGCCCAAATTATCATTGATCCTCTCATGTTTAATCCATATGATATAAAACAACATGCACAACACCCATAATATGAAACCATCATTTGTAGTCGGTCATAAATTGTTATCATCAGAAGTAGATTGGATTTTCGGTTCTATTATTATTAGTCACTTAATGGATGCCTTCTCCAATGATGAATATTGATATGAACCCATGGTCCCCATACCTGATCTTGGAACCTGGGAAAGGGCCACAAAATCTAGTGATACAAAGGAAGATGAAACCATGGAAGAAACCATGCTTGTGTTCACACTCTAGCACAAAATTTCAATGTTGTAGAAACTCGCAGAAAGGCCCTTCAATGTACCCAATAAGTGAATAAAAATTCCATTCCATATGAAATAAAACACACTGGACAAATTATTCAATAATATACTTCATAAGAGGATTGATTTGATGGACTACACATAATATTCAAAGGTGGTTCTATATATGTTTCCCACAATAACATAATGTCAATGTAATGATAAATTGTATTTAGGAGAGAATTTCCCAACCTATATACACCCCAATTCATTTCATGACTCTTACCATTTTTCATAATCCAAGAATACCGAGGGTGTTGGTTTAAACTCTCTTTCCCCATGGCATACAGATCATTTTAGAACATCTTATCCTGATTCGCATCCATTTCATTGATAATTTCTCCAAGAAAATTTCTTAAATGCAAGATGAAAAACTTTATGGATGTTTTTCCAAATGAGGTGACATTTAAATGTATGTTAAAACAACCTTGACACGGGATTTTAAACTATAAAATTCCTCAATAACTACAAACATAATGATTCTTGTCAACATAGGATTTTAAGATACACCTAGATTCTATATCTTGGGTCAACCATAAACTTAAAAATTCCAACCTCCCTATATATTGACCAATCCTATGCAGTGAATTTTTTCATGAACAATGTATTGTCAGATTCTCACCCACATGAGATACATCTAAATTTCTAGACATTTTTTCATTATTACGAGCCATAAATCCATTAAATATTATTTCCCCTTCATCTAAGTTTTCTTTGAGAGTGTGTGGTATGGAATATGGCCTTTTATGTACTCATTCATGTCATGTCCTCGTAAGGACTCCATACATCTCCCATTGGAACACTTTCACTTCATCCTCGAAACATGACATTAAAGTATGCTAACACCATCCAATATATATGATGATAAACTACATGATACCATCATGATTCCCTCATCTAAGATAAAATTTCTCCTAGTATTGGTCATCCACCATACAGTGTCCTAAAACTATCTTTCCCAGTGTATGGGTTACTCCTAAATGGGAAATTTCCAAACAAAACAAATAATGCCTCCCCCCATGTTCAAATGAATGAAATAAATGTCATCACCAAAAGATGTTAAACTGCACAGATGATGATTATTCACTATGCATGGGACTAATCTCTGTACGAAAAACCCTGAAACATATGGAAGGGAAACATCTATATCCCTTCCCCAGAAAATTATGACTTGAAATGCCTCTTTTATGCTTAGGAACCCAAATTTGATAGACGAAGGTATTTTTCTAGAAAGGTCCAAACCCAAATACCCTTTCTCGGTCATCATAGATGGAAGTAAAATGACTTGTGGACACCTCTTATTTCTTTATTCACTATATGACCCATTGGATCTGCATAAATTTACCACATAAAAGGACTATCAACCAGTGGATAACTAATCTCTAGGGGACGCTCTTCCAACCTCCATACACACTATGACGTATACGTCCCATATCACACCATGGATTAGGAAACCCCTTGATTATAGATAATATAACTTATTCTCCTTCATGAAATAATATCGTTGAACATTCATCTTCAGATTACCTTTGAATGGATGAATCTTTTACCCCTTTCATTAGAGTAGAGTGGTTAATTCAAAAAGACATTGCAGTAAGACATTAAAATGCACCATCAATGTCCTAGTTTCACGAAAATAATCTACTCTATGTTTCTTTCCTACTTTAAACATGTCAAATACATGTGGGAGTGGTCCCCCATCCATTGCTGATACACATTACCCCATTTTTTTTGAACATCACTCCCAAACCAACTACAATGGTATTCAAAAAATAGTCAAAAAAATATAAACCTCTCATAGATAACCTGACCATCAGAGATGGAGGGAAACATTCTTAGGGACAGAATTTTTATACAATGAATAATATTCCCATATAGATCTGCCTATTTTTCCCATACAATGGAATATCTACCAAAGGTAAAATCCTCTTTAGGATAGGAGTTTCCTACTTCAATATGCCCCAATTACTTAAATGCACCCATAATATATCTCACATACATATTTTTTGAACCAGGGTAAATAAAATCCCTCATTCATGACTAGAAAATATTGGTACGTTCACATTAAATAGACCATATTTGGGCCATTTCCCTACAATTAATGATCAATGACGTTTGACATAAAAAGTCATGTTGTACCCACTATTCCCGCACTAGAGAGGAATTAGGAAAAAATTGGGTTATAATAGAAAATACTCAAATTTAATAGTGTTTTATTATGAACCAAGAAATTTTAAAACTATTCTATTTGATTCACTCATCTCAAGAAAAAATAGAGCATTATCTGAACTATCATTCAAATCAGGACCATTTCTACATCATAATAGCCTCCTCTTCATCTAGATCGGAAAACATTTTGATGGGGTAATTGGTTTGACCCTAAACAATTCTCATAGAAGAAAAAGATACCTCTATAAATTTGGAAATAGATCTAAAAAAATCAAAGGAAGAGTTAAAGGAAAAAATGAGTCATCAAACATAAGAACAAAAAGGAAGAAGTTGGGTTGCAATTTAGAATTCCTTCATGGATCTCCTCATCGGATAGAACACCTCATCATGAGGTATCATAAAACAAAATAGTTCTCTATAATGATACAGTGATTCCCATCACTACAAATGAATCAAAATCATCTATAGGAAGGAGGTGCAGATATACACCCCACAATTTATGCTCTCTTATAAACTAAAACAGTTCATGGGTAAGTTAAAGCCATTGGATCACCAAAAAAAATAAATGAAGTCATTCATGTGATGGATTCTATGATTTGTTACCAAAAAATGATTAACCCATAGCCCCACTGATTATGTCATCCTTTGAATGTGAATCTCCCATGGGCTTATGAAAATGATGGATTGTGGCTTCTTCACAGACAACTGACTGCACTAGTACATAGTTTCATCAATTCATTATAAAATAAACTAAGGGGGAACCAAATTGGTGGATTGAAATATTGGGGGATTGATAGAAGGAGTGACCAATTGAGAGATCGATAGCTCCAAAATAGACTGCAATCTTCGATGATTTCCTATAGGTAAAACCCACCACATATCATTAAAGAGTAAAAAAATATAATTGATTGGAAGTATGTGAAATCAAAATCATTTACAGGAATACTTTACATGAGGTAAAGAACTAAAGTACACTTTTCTACTAGGAATCCAACATAGAAAAAATCAATGTGGATGAAACCCTACATCGTATTAAAACTCACACTATGGGAAGAACTCAATCCTGTGTAGCAGCAATCTATATGGATCAAACCATGCCCCACATATAATATATCTATGTGTGTTTTTCTAAATACTGCATAGTGTCATGCTATTCTGTAGGAACCTATCCCTAAGTTGCGAAGTGATATGCGAACCACACTCAGGACCGCTTTCAACAATAGTATGTGAATTTCCCCCTTCTTTGAAAAGAACCATTCTATGTGGAGGGAATCTCATAAAAATTAAGAACACGTTACATTGAGTGTGTTGTCCCATGGAATTTTACTCTCATTCTTCAATCATTCACATCAGTGAATCATCAGCTACTATGATATCCTCTCCAAAACCAGACAAATGCAAATAGGATAAGGAATCTTTTATGGACAGTAGAAATTTATGATAAAATCAGTGGCCACATCAGTGTTACCATTTGAGATAACATATCTATGGTAAGAAATGACTTGTGGGTAATCTATTTCAAGGATTGTACACAAATAATTCCCACATGTTTTCATTCCAATTGCAATGTGAGTTCTTTCCTAGAGATACCAATGTTATCCTCACTGTTGTAGGGATCGAGAGGAACCACTGTGATTTCCCATCAACGAAGGCTATTGTCAAATACTTTATCCTCTAATAGATACAATTTTATGGAACTCATCGTGAGGTAATCCCCAATCCTTTCTCTTGGGAGGTGTCTCTCTCACCCCTCCTCACTTCATATTGGGTCATATTCAAGTAGACCCACAATATGTCTATAGAGGATATGAAAATAGGATAAGATAAAAGAAAAATAAAAATCCATATATATCTTTCCTTTTTGGATCTATCATTATCCTTTTGTGGATGGAGCAGGATGTATGATCTTCAAATCCACTACATCCTCTTGTTTCTCAAACCAAGCATGACAGATATGGTCTTAGAGGTTGGTGGAGATCACAACATCTGCATGTTCTTGAAGTAAATCAACTCGACCTTCTCAATAGATGTGAACACCAACATCAATCCACAATTTCCTCCTATATAGTACAATCTATAAAAACATACATTAGACTCCAAAGGGTCATATTCTCAATGAAGTAGCACCAAGGGGCACTTTCTAAATGTATTCCAAAGTCATACACCTTATGGGCCTCTTATAAAGTGTATGTCCCAATTTAATGAACTACCTGTGATATGATTCCCATCCTAAAGGGATACAAAGGAAGCCACATTGTGGTCTAAAACCCAACACCCATGCCCAGCCTAAATTTCCCTCTCACACATCCCCGTTAGGGTCACATTCAACCATGTGACCATATCTCTTCTGAGAACCTCATGCCTCCTCAACAAAAGTCTCACACCATCCATGATCAGTCACCTTTCGCCTCACCATCCTCACTTTATAATGATAAAATGCATGGACAGATTCATTTCATATGAATTTAAATGGATGTGTGTCCAGTTGATTGGAATCAAAATACTTTGTTTCTATTTCCTCTCACAATGATATGTATGAATCATATTTCATTGATTTGATCACAACATAAACAGAACTTCTATATCCCCTAGACAACGATAAACTACAGAGTACTCCATCACACAGCTTAAAACTACTGTCGTCCCAAAAAACCAACCAAATAATATCTGATTCATTAATGGAATGGAAACACTTATAGAGAACATAAAATAAATATAGATCCATCTACCGATGGAGAAATTCAGAAATATACAGATTTTTATTAACCTGTGCTTATTAATTATTTACTATGACCTAGGGGTAATATAGGGACACATGCTTGTGAATTATCCATGGTTTCATGAATAAATGAAAATGACATAAATCTATTAAATAGTCTCAGAATAAGAAAATGTCGCCCAAATGTGTGGGATGCGCATAACATACCATCCTCTCAGCCAATGTGGGTTATTAAGTGTCGTTGGATAAGTTACCCAATGAGATCCTGACTTTGGAATGCATGTCCTTGAATCATGAATATAAGATTCATTGAATATTTTTGGCTCAATGGAAGAAACCCCATTGGAAACTGTCCAAATACCTTGTATCTGATGTAATTTATTTCACACTAGTAACCCCTTTCAATCAACCATTCATGCCAAAGAACTCATTTGTTGAAATGAAAATGTTAACCTAATTTATGAACCCTGACTATGACACTTCATTAAGAATATTAAAAGGATATACTACCCAGTCTTTATGAAACTAAATCACTCATGACCTGAGACAAATGCTTTCATGTGAAACAAACCCTTAACAATCCATTTAATATTAACTTTTTGGTTATCAGTGATAAAATTATTTATTCTTTTATTCCTTGTCAAATCTTCACTTCCCACTTATTTTCACCTATGTGGAAACCTAGTTATGAGTTACATTTGGTGACAATTTTGGTTCTAATGTTCCAATTTTAAAGGAAGTTTTATTATTCATATTTATGATGTGGTTTTCATGGAAATGGACTATCAATTATCAAACCATTGATTACCGAGATGAATTTCATAGGAAAATTCATTTTATGATTTGGTAAAATGTATCACCCCATGATATTGTGATGTATTTTTTTCAAATTAATTTAAACATTTAGTTATTTTTCATTTTTCGTACCCCATAATATAGCTATAGTTTTATGAAATAATTATTTTTGTATTATGATGAACCTAAAACCCATTTAATATTATTTTATTTGAAACATATAGATTAGATTTTGGTACTTTCTGCACTATTTTTTTGATTTTGTTACACACATTACCAGTTTAATTTGAGAACTTTTCATTCATTCAAGACTTAGTTTTTTCACACTACTATGTTCTATTAAAATTAATATTAAAATGTTATTATAGTTATACTTAGACATTGGAATGGTGGTATGATTAAGAATATTAAAATTATTAAAATATAATTTATACATGTAAATAATAAGAATTATTAATGACCGATTAACAATAAAAGAAAATATACTACTTTTGAAAATATAGGAAATCATTTTATAGAAAAGTATATTTTTTCGATCCAAATCCTATTACCTAAATAAATTAATTAAAGTTTTTTAAAAATTATTTATATGATATATATATATATATATATATATTATTCAATCGAAAATTAAACATTAATTTTATGTGGTATATACATGATATAATAACAAAACAAATTTTACACATAAAGATATATATTTTTTCTAAAAAGAAATTTTACTATCCTTGAATGGAAGAAATATTTTAAATATAAGTTTTCTCTATTTTATAAATTATATATGATAAAATAAAAATCATTTTTTAAAATATATATATATATATGAAAATTATCATAGGGTTAATTTATGGTATATTTCTAAGATGTATTAGTTTTTTAACAAATAATGAAAACACTAAAATTTAATCAATTTTTTTTCATATAAGTTATTTATGAAGTTAAATTATGTTTTAGTTTTCTAATTTTTAATTTGATTAATTATACATAAATTAATACAATTTAGGTTATTTTGATCAATTTCACATTTAAAATGGATATGAAAACAATTCTAACTTTTGATTAATTTTACATTAAAATCTTGTTGTCTCATCACATTTAGAGGATTAATTTTAAATTAATTTCTTCCACTTAGGTGATTATATATAGAAATATAAATTCCAAATTTATAATAATAATAATATATAATATATAATAAGGTCAACATTTTTTTTACAAAAAAACTCAGTGAATGTAATTAAAATGTATTATACTGATTACGGCAAGAAACAAGTTTACAAATTGGTTAAACTTCAGTATATAAAAGAAGAATCACCAAAAAGCATATAAAAAATCCATTTTTTCAAAATATATAGACCATATACAACCATTTATCTAATAGATACCTTTATTGGTGGAACATGATGTAAGGGATACCACTCAATAGTTTTTTCATTTTTATATTTACAAGAATAACACTCCTCCTCCACTATAAAATGGAAATCACCCACACTCAAATATTCACACCTCGTAAGCCATTTGGATAAAAAAAACCTGCCTAGATATCCAACCAACTTTGATACATTCATCCTAGATTCCTTACTTTTGGATTAAACACAACCATGGTAGCTATTTTTTGTAAACGACAAGTAGTTACTCAAATAAGAGGTAACACCCTTCAACAAGAACATTTTTTTATTCATTTTACACCCCTCATTTATTGTTATTACAATATTACATAACAAACTATGTATCCTAAATATATTTAGATTTTTTATACCAAGGTTATAATCTACACCCTCACACACTTCAATCAAATGGGATGCAAAATCATCATTTGTGTGTGTGGAGGAATATCACTTCGCTATCTCATATCGTTAATTCTTTAATTTCAACCATTTAAATTTGAGAATAATGATGGAATTACTCTAAATTTAATATATATATGATTTTTATTATTTATTTATGTATATTTAGTTATTTTATTACTTTTACCTTCAATCATTAAATTTTGCGGGGATACGATAACATCGTTTCGGGACATGTGGACTATCGCCTCCTCAAAACAAAGTGACCCATTCACACATTACGTAGAATATATTATTGAAGTGTTTATTAAATTAATATTATATATTTTTTAAATAATAATTTTACTATAATGATAATATATATATATTTAAATTTAATTTAATTTCTTTATTATAAAATGAATTGAAATACGAAACAACATTCATGTGTACGTATGACCAACTATCTCTATGAACAGTGTATTCCATTTCATATTTATATATTTTATAGATTATTATCATTACATGTATAATAAATAAATATGATATTTTTATCATTATTATCATACTTGTGGTGATTAAATGATTATATAAGAAAGAGGTAAAAATTATAACAAATCAAAATAGATGTGAAAATGTTGTTATTACCTGAAAGACACCTTAATGTGGAGTTCTAAAAAAAGGGTAATAAGAAGTAATAAAAAATATGTATTGTATCATATATAATTTAATTGTTCTATTTTATTTTAGTAATAAAATTATATTTATCATAGGTTAGGTTTGGACTTATATGAGAAAATTCAAGACTAAAGGTAAGTTCTGTTTTGTCTCAGTATTATTTCTATGAGATATATGCTATATTGACTAGTTATTATTATTATCTGAGGTGTATACATTTAGATGAAATGTTATATACTGAATTTACATTATTTAATCATATTAAAATTTTCAATTGATGCTATTCATTAATGGATACCAGGATTCAAAAGTTACTCATGTATATAATGGGTTTTAGTCTCAATTTTATTTATGCTAGGCTTATACCACATTCACCACTCTTTTTTTTTCACGGTTTATATAATAAAAATGAATGATTAATATTATTATTTTACTTAAATTTATGGTCATTTAAATATAAATATAATGATATTTCTTTCCATGTAATTATTTTTCAAAATTTACAAATCATAAAAGTATTTTCATCTCAATTTTCCTTCTATGAGATAAATGTAATTTCATGTAACAATATGATTTTAAAAGGTTTATATGATACCTATTTGAAATTTTATATCATAATTATAATTATTTTAATGATATTATATGATTCATGTAACCCAATTATTTTATAGGGATTATGAATTCAATGTTACCAAAGTTGTAAATGTTTATTTCAACAATCTCAACATTTACTATGTTTTTTATGATTACAATCCATTATTTAAATATTGTGATCCATATATCAATAATTATAATGAATTGTATTATCATATAGATATTCATCAGATATTCATGAAAATTATTATTTTACACTATTTTGTACTTAAGATAATTAAGAATGATATAAAGGAATTTGGACTTTTTTTATCTTTTCAATCAGAAATATATTTTCTCCCAAAACCATGATGTTTAAAATATTTTTTTTCAAAACATTTTTTCTAATATTTATAAATAATATTTTCTCACATGTTTTACCTTTAAAAAAAATTGAAAATGTATATTATTGTCATTTTTTAATCAAGTAATTTTTTTAAACTATTTGCAATAGTAGGGGAATGTTCAACATGTAGGATTCTACCCATCGTATTGACTATCATTTTCTTAAAGTATCCTTTTGAAGTTTACAAGTTAGGTTTTTAATAAATTCTCTAAAATTCTGTAAATTGTTTTTAAGGTTATTTTCAATGAAAACAATTTTATATATATTTTATGTTTAACAAGTGTTTTAAATTAATTTCAAATCATCCGATATATATTTTGTTGTTTATTTTTATATAGGAAGGTTTTAAAAAAAATATTATTTAAAAATAAATTTTAAATGACGAAAGTATATTTTATCATGAAACTTTTTAAATAATTTTAAGAATATTACATTATCATTATGTAAGTATTTTTTTAATAAGAGGATTATAAAATTGTTTCATGTTTTTAATATTAATTATCAATGAAATATTATTTTTGTTAAGAAATTTTTCATATTATATTTAAAAATATTTATACATCTAAGTTTGAATCCTTTAATATAGTTTCTGATTTATTGTGGATAGATTCCATGGACACCATTAAAATTCAATCCTTGACTGTTTTATGTTTATGATAAAATGATTATCATGAATCTTTCTTCTCTTACATGGGCTATGTCATGATGTAACTGACTTCATTTTATAGGTTATGCTATAATGAATTGATTATGAAACCTAAATTTTTTCCCAAGGTTATGATATTATGAATTATTTATAATACCCTTTGCATTTCATGGGTTATGATATGATGTTTATGAAACCGATCTATTTTTAGGGGTCGTGATATGACGAGAGTTTTATTATATTATGTCCCACACATTGAATAGTTTTATTAGGTTATGGGTGGGACCGATATCATCCCCAAGGAATTGGGTAATGGTAAATGTTCTATGACCTAAAAAGTGTACACTATGGGGTATCTCAATCCAATAATAAGAGTTATATGGGGGAAATATCAAGCCTTCTATAATAGTGTATTCAATATTTCATTCCAATCCCAAAACAAGCGGGTATATGGGAGGATATCCTAATCTAATTACAAGAGGGTATACTTGATTGTATCTCAAGTCCGTTGTAAGAGTCTACATTGTAGGTCATCCCACGATCATAACAAGAGAGTACAGAAGAGGGAATCCAAATGCTATAACATGATGGTACATGAGAGGCCATCCCAAGTCCAAAACTATATGGTGCATAAGTTTTCATCCAATTCCCAAATAGGGTATACAGATGATTATATAAACACTAACATTCTAATATGGTTTCGTTAGGTAGCGTTGATATAGCATTCTATATAATTATTTGTATAATACAATTATATATAATTTCCTAGTTTATTATATCAGAGATTATTCTATATATTCCCTTATATTTAATGTACTGTGAATGTGACATCATTATTCTATGATAGTTGATTGTGATCTTTGATATTGATGGTATTATATTTTAGTGTAATTATAATGTTATTATACAATTATGGCCATTATTATGATTAAATATATCCATTTCCCCCTTATTAAGCTTATATGATCATATTTTCATATGATAGATATCATTAGGTTTTGAAGAAATGATTTATATAGGCGTTAAAAAGGGAAGATCCTTATAAGATATGTTGTAGATCATTCACCAAATTAAAATAATATGTGCCCAGTTTCAAAAGGAACTAAAATATTATGGTAATCAGGAATGTACTTTTGTAATGTAATGAATAATTATAAAAACATGATGTAATATTCATACATATATATATATATATCCTATGTCTCTATATCCATGATAAAGCTAGATTAACCTCCATTGGATGTAAATTTAAATAAATATGATAAAATTTCCTTTATTTATTGTAATTGATGAAATTCAATTCCTCTGACTACCCTATAAAAATGATCAACTCATATACAATTATTGTATAAAAGGTTCTCTTATAATATTATATAATGACCTCTAGATTATGTTAAAAATCAACATGATGTGCAGTATTTATAAGAGTGAAAACATTTATCTTCATCCTAGATTGTTGAATAATCACCATACTATAGCTCACTTGATAACCTTATCCATTTTAACGGGTAAACAAACTACTAATTTGACCTACAATATGATTTGATGATGCCAAAAGAACCGAATGAGCCTTTGAATTTGAATTCATTCATGATTCACTAATTTTATAACATTATTTTGGTTAAATAAGGGATACTAATCAACGAGTAAGATAAAGCGAGGCTTAATCAGGATAAAATACAATATGCATCCCTTATATTATAAAAAACATTCTTCACACATTCTGGAGTCACTATACTGTTAATCGAAGCATATGAACCTTCCACATTCATTGAGGAAGAAAAAAACAACCCCCATTCCACCTTATTCTTGAATTATTATATATATACATAAAAAATATAAATGAGGAATATAAATGTATATACTATTTATAATTATATAAATTTATATAATATTTATAACAATATAAATTTATATAAAATTAATAATATCATATATATAATATTAATAAGTATTAGTTATAATTAAAGACTATAAGTTATGTATTGAAAAATATTGTTAATTATTTAAATGTATAATTATTTTACAATAAATAAAAACAGACGACGATATTTATAAATATTATTTTCATTGAATTGAAATAAATTAAAATTAAATATATATTACACATTAAATTTAAGATTAAATTTTCATTCAATTGAATTTTGGGTCAGGAACTAGTGGTTAAGATGCCACATTAGACATAATAGGGATGAAAGATCAACCCCCCCCCCCCCCCCGGTTCAGGGTGGGCTCATAGGTACTATATAAGTACTATACAAGGTATTATAGTAGTAATGAATTTATTGCAGTGATGTATAATGTAGAAGTAATATTCATTAAAGGGGATTTTTATCCATGAAAAAGGGATTTCATGCCACAAGTCTTTGGGGAAATTAAATTATAATTGCTATCTTAGTTGTAGTAGTATCTTGGTGGGGGTAGTGTGACCCATGCTAGTCCAATTGATTTGTGTTTGTGTTTGTTTTTATGTTTTATAACCCGTAAATACCTAATATTATTATTTTTAAAAACTATTCATTATTTTTTGTACTATTATATATATTTTTAAAAATAAAAAGTATATATTTGATATTTAATATAGAGACATGATGAACCATAAGTTGGAAATCCATGGTCCCTTTATTAATAAACAGAAATGATACAATGGGGTGTAAGTCAAATAGTGTTTATAAGATAAAAAAACTAGTGTTTATGAACAAAAAAAATGTACCAATTAAATACGATAAGTACCAATTTGACCCCACCACAAAATATCAAAACCCTGATAATCATAATGTTTGTAAAACATACAAAAACATGACCTCAACAATTTCTTTTAATCATCTATTAAACCATACCATTTAAACAATATTCAATTTAAGTCTTCAAAAAAACAAATTTGTTATCCCAATTTACCATTCAATTGGAGTCCCAACATATACATCCAAAAAATTTAACGATACATGAATCCCCAAGTATAATTTATCCACACATTACAAGAAATTCAACAATTATGATGTCCCATGATATGGTAGAGCCACTATTAATGGAACATGTTAATCTCAGCTATAGAGAACACTACTAACAAGGAAAAACTATGTTAAAAACATACCACAAATAGATAAAACTAATTCAAAATAGGTATAATATAATTGAAAGTTACATGATGAAATGAAATGAAAAGTATAAGGTATATTTTTAATTCTCAAATAAAAACATAAAATCCTTAAAAACACACAAACAATAATTATAAAATTATAGACATTAAATTAATTTAATTATAATACACATTATATAATGATTAATTTTATAACATTGATTAATACATCTCTTATAACAATCATTCCACTATAGAATAATATAACAAATTTACATTCCTTTAAACCTAAAATCCTAGGATGAGTTATCTATAGTGCCTATAAATCCAAAATGTAAATGTAATCAAAAGTAGGAACCTAATATTTAATACTAGGAGAGTAACTCAAATTGGACATAACCATCCTGAAATAGTATGATTATATAACTCCATCAATGATATATAGTCATTGAATAGATGATTAATACACCTACACTACTTCTATATTGGATTAAGAAACAAACTCAATTTACTAGGATCCAAAAAATAAGATCCATTTTCATGCTAAGAATTAACATTAGTATGTGTATAATGATTAAGAAAATATTCACTACCATAGGGTAGGTGGATTCCATAGGAGGCCCGGTACAGTTTTTTTGCAACTAGAAAATAATTGGAAGGGGTTTAGTGACACATAGAGAAGAATATATACAAAAAATTAGAAGTATTATACACCACAAATTTTATATATATTGGTACTTCTATATGGTAAAAATAATGGTAACTATGTAATATGAATCCAACCAATTTTAAAAATAAAATATATGTTTCCATCCCAATGGATGTAGGTCACCCGTACCAAACCATGTTAAATTTTTGAGTATGTATTTTTTGTTTTTTTCTAATTGAGTGTGATGATTTTGAGGAATGAATACTTCCTCAAAAAAAATTCAATTATATTAGTGAGTTTTATTACTTTATAAATAAAGCCGCTACCTATGATCAACATCACTTTTGGGATATTTCTACCTACATTTTTAATTATTCCTTTTTAATATTTTGTATACAACATAGTTGCATGAATCTCATGTCTGCAACATACCCTCTTTATGTTTTTGTTGCAAACCATCCTCTAGTATGATTTTTCATCCATACTATTTTGTGGATTTCTTATATGGTAAGAATTATGAAATAAGATAATGGTTAAGGAGGAATGTGACATGATTTTAAAGAGGGGACGTATCAGTTTTCATATTATGATTATGCAACTCAAAAGGAGGAAGAAGTGGTGTTATATTTTTTATGTTAAAAAGTATGGATTCCATTTTTTGAGCAATTGGTGGAATGAAAAAGATGTTTTATTTGTTATTTTTAGGTATTGTTTAAAAAATACATAGGAATAATCATTTGGAATTCATTGGGATCCAATTTAAGGAATTAAATAGAAAATTTTAAAACTTGAGAGTAATTTGTATTCATTGGTGCTTTTTTTGAATATGATCTTTTTTAAAGGATAATTCCAAAAGTGAAACCAATATGATACCACTTGGGGAGTTTGTTCCTAATACGAATAATATTAATACATATACATTCAGAATATATGTGTGGGTTCAAACTCAAATTTTTTGTTGAAGAAATTAGATGGGACAAGTATGTTCAATTTGTGGGTGTGTGATGTTTTAGATATCTAACATAGTATGATTTAGATACCACTTTAAATGAAATTAACATCCATAGATAATATTTTTATTGGATTAGACTGAACTATTAATAATATACCATGGTTTGGGTTTTTTTCATAAATATCATAAATAAAATGTAACGTGAGATACTTCTTTGAAATGGTTTCAGAGTATTTTGGAGAACAGGTACATAAATAAAAGTATTAAAAATTGGCTCTACCAGATAAATAATGTGTTCATATTTTCATATAGAGAATTTATATCAATGAATGAGAACATTGGTTTTTTTAATAAAATCAACACATATTTGAAAACATTGGAAGTAATGATTACTTTTCAATATAATGTAATTATGTTTATAAACTCTATACATGATATTTATGATCACATTTATATAATATTATTGTATTTTCAGTATGAGGAAAAATTTGTTCTTATATAAAATGAATTAGTTAACAATGAGTATAGAAAGAAGGAAAATTATGATAATTGATATTTTACATAAAATTCAATGATGAAAACTATAGAAATATCACCTCAAAGGATGCATGAATGATTCAGAATAATTTAATCATGATTGAAATCAATATGCGAGTCTAGATATAACTAACCTGAAATAAATTATTGTTACAACTATCATTGAAATGGTGATTGTAAGATTGAATTTCCCAAAATTGGGAAACCAAAGGTGAATATTTTATTAAAAACTAAGGATGTAGAAGATATTACTATTTTATTTAATCAATTGTCAACCATTCAGATTGTTTCATTCTTGATTCTGGTTATTCATTCTATATATCAGGGATTAGATATTGGAGTTCAAACCACAAGGAGTATAATGTTTAATTAATGATTATAGGAAACAAATTTTTTTTTTCACATGATAGGTATTATAACTTTATGGTTAAAAATTATTTATGGTACACCTATACACATTATAGTTTAAAGATATGTAAAAAAATAGGAAAAAACCCCAATATCTCTTAGAGTCTTAAATATACAAGGTTATCAGATAACCATTGAATATGGATTCATGAATGTTATCCCATGTGCATTAATTATGATTAATGGTATTCGAAATGGTTTTTTGTATTATTTTAATGATGTAAATTTTATAGCTAGATTTATGATTTTAGAAGAGAGTATTTCCACAAGTAGAACATGACGTAAGATATGGAGACCTTCCAGGTATGTTGGTATGATTATCTATTATCATTATGTATTTGAATATGATATTATAGATAGAGATTGATATGTTTTTGTAGAAAATAAATCAACCAAAAGGAATCTATTGGGGACTAAAAATTGAGTTCAATGCATCATAATCATACATGGGATCTTATTCCTCACCTGAAGGACAAGAATAAAGATATATGGATCAAGTTCCTACATTTTTTGGACATGATCAATATATAATATACTTGGGATGAATATGGGAATCAAGAAGGAAGAATCAATAAGAATAATAGTTTGAGAAAAAAAATTGGTGGTAATTTTTTCTAGGTGAAGATTTTTTAATGTTGATGAAAATAATCAACACCAAATGACAGGTGGATTCTATAAGATACCCACTGTATTTTATGGTTCCACGAGGGGTTTATTTCCACCTAGAAAAGACACATTGTGGCCAATTTAAAGCCTTATGGTCCATCACTGTCATATTTATGGGTGCTATTATATATGAAAATTCATGGGGAATTTTATATATGTGTTCTTACCATTTGAATAATAAAAAATATTCTTCTGGATCGATGGATGTAGGTAACGCTAATTGAACAATGTTAAATTTGTGTCAGTCAATATATTTTTTCCCATATTTATGTGTGTAAATTTTAGGGAATGATCTCTTATACACAATAAAATGTTCAAGAGTTGGTTTAATAATCAATCACACCCTACTACCAGAGGTGGAAATAAATAGGTTGTTTTTATTTTGGATCCTCAAAGATTAGGAGACATGATATGAAACAACCATATTATAAAATAATCCAATAATTCTCTATGTTGATAAATCGAAATCAACCAAAACAACATCAGTATCATGTTGATAGTCAATAGATCAATCAGCAACCTGATAAGAATCCTAGTTATCGAATGAATTATAAATTGAATGGGTGTTCCTACGAAATTACTCTTTAGTCCACTTCAATAAAAGAGACCTCATAATCATATGACCATGTCCTTTAAGAGAAGGCCCCTTCATAGTTTTGGTCCTCAATGTTTAAGATTCATCAAGATTATTTTTTCCTTTGTAGCCTTTAC
Organism: Viscum album; assembly: GCA_963277665.1. Lineage (NCBI taxonomy): Eukaryota > Viridiplantae > Streptophyta > Magnoliopsida > Santalales > Viscaceae > Viscum > Viscum album. The sequence goes on from OY728162.1 coordinate 49,455,825, forward strand.
ATGAAATCATCTTGTGCTCCATTCATAATTTATTATAATCTTATTCTTAAACTACTAAATCAAATATAGAATCATTATTATCAAACTCAAATTATCCAACCCCAATACCATTGATAAGGGAATCCTTGAATGTAATTACATCCCTGTAATTAAACCCATAATAATTAAAATATCCAATGATCATTCAATTCAACCCATAATGTAACCTCATTTCATTAGATCGTGTTAATTAATGATCAGATACACTCCAAGGTTATTAATTCTAGAATGATTTCTACATTTCCAATCATTCTCCACACATATATCCATAACAGAATAGCTCATCACCTAATTTAAATTCGAATAAGGACTCTAAAAACCAATAACTTACAATTTTTATGAAATATTCAACAAATCCTATTTTTATAATAAACATTATATACTATTTCATCATATTATGAATGAAAATACACTATAGATTCAGTAGATACATTTATCTTCTATTAAATATTACCTACATAATTTACTAAAATTCCATATTTTTTGAGAAGTGAAAAGAATATGACCAAACCCAACTGATTATAAATCATAATACATTTATAATTGTCAAAAATTCCATATACTTTCCCCCTTAAAGAGAATAATGAACAAACTGAACTCTTATAGCAATTTTCTAGACAGTTTCCAATCAATTTTAAGGAAGTATAAAAAATGGATTTTCTCAATCTTAAGATGAGGATCAATATCATTTTTAGTAGTTTACAAAACAACATTATTAATCAATGTTTAAAATAAAACAACAACTATGTGAATCTTAGCTAAATATCCTAACCAATTGTCATTTTTTGCATTATCCATCTTAATTTGAATACCAATCTTAGAGGAAATATCAAATAAAATTCAACGATTCCAGAATAAAAAATTATTGTTAATTATTATATTTCCAAACTTGTACTTGATTATTCTTAATGTTAAATGATGAAAATTAAACACTCTATATAATTTTAACAATATACTAAAATTAAACTAAATATGACCATTATCCCATGATTTATCCTTACATTCATTATAGGGTAAAAAATATTGAAATAATAATTTACAACAATAATAATCCTCCAATTCAAGAAGCCCCAAATGGATAGGAGGTTACCAAATAGGGTATTTTTTCTCCATGAATTCCCAGAGACACGAAAAAATTTATCAGAATGTTTTCTCCAGTGGAGACGTCTGAGGCCTCAAGGAACCGTCCCTTATGAAAAAGGTCAGTAATTAAAAGTAAGGGTATAATGTGTCATCATGAAGATACTTTACCCTCATATGAACATAAGGAACTATTGTAAAATCACTAAAATATATGCATAAATTTTGGTGATTTTATCATCCCATGTACTTTCATCAGTTATAGTTCCTTACAAATGGATACAGTTGTATCCATTATGAGTAGATTAAATGGATTTCATTCATTAAATTGATTCAATGAATAATCTAAATATGAATAAACATATTTTGAAAAATTGAATATTGATGATGTGTTTCATTAAGTGAATCATGTTAGTGATAGATATATAAAGGGATGAGATACCTCTTATTGGATATAATTGATTTTATACAATCCTTATAACATTCAATATCTCTTAATATGTAAATTACCATTTAGAAAATGTGATAGGACTACTTCAACATTTAGGGACCCTCAAGAAATGCACGAGGAAATTTTTTTTAATCCCCTCAAAGGAAAATGATTTTTTATATGGTTCTAATGATCACTAGAATGTGTAATCCCTCAAATATTTAAATGGATATTATTGTTTTCAAGGTATGAATGTTATTGTTCTACATTAATATTTCATTTTGGTTCTATTGTGGTGATATTGAGCACACAACTAGTTTTTCATTAGTTTTCTCTGTTATAATGAAAAACCAATACATCCCATCTATGGTATCAAATTTAGTTTCCACACTCAATCAATATGTTTTATAACAATTAAATAATGAAAATGTTTTATAAAATATTAACTATTAACCCATTTTGTTATCTAAAAGTGGTATCAAGTTGAAATTAGTGAATTGGTCATCAAAGATGTATTCATTTATGCTGATACTTCTTGGCTTGTAGGAAGAGATCATTTTCTAGGGATCATCAGTTTTTTAGGAATGGATTTGCAAAAAATCAGTGACATATATTGTTGAAATGTCGTTGGTTTCCCTCAACACCAATTAATTCATTATCTTACAATCCCCCTACTAAAATGGTTATCTCTCTTACCAAATATTATTGCCTCCCATCTTCCCTCACAATATTTTTTCTTTGATATTCAAATCTATTACACATATAATGTTGGTGGTTTCAACATCATGCCTTCCACATGAAAGGTAGTAGATTTTTTGTTTATTATAATGATAATAGTGTAGCCTTAATGATCAAAGAAGGTAGTGCAGTCTTCGACGTTGGGGGACATTGATGTTGTGTTCAGTTTATTTAAACAGTGTGGTTTTGGTGTATGTGTGAATTTGTATGGATTAATATGGTGTTTTTCATATCCACAGTCTTTGATAATGTTAATAGTTTACTCAACACTAGAAGTAATAATGGTTTGAAGAATATTTGTTGCTCGAGTAGCTTTGGTGGTTGTCCGAACAACATAGACAAATCTACCTCAGGGATGATGTTTGATTTGGAGATCAGTGACATTTTTGGTGGATCAGGTGGCGATGATGAAGACAATAATGAAGGAGTATGTATGTTTATGTTTTTCATTACCCATGTCCCTTCATTAAATTTTACTTTGTTCTTTGGTCCAATGGACCACTATGCCATATTTTAGGGTTTCAGGTGAAATTTTGTCCCAATTTTATATCATGGAGCATTTGGAAGGTGATACAATATCTCTTGATAATTTCTTGTTGTAGAGGAACTCAAAAGAGGTATGGTTGTGTTTTCACCCATGATTCAAATACCTTTTACATTCTAATGTTGGTAAGATGGGTTCCAAATGGTTTGTATTTCTATTATGTGTTTTAATAATATCATGTGAAGAATTAGGTTGATGGTGTATTGGGTGCCTTGCATTCCCCATCATGTGGGTGGCATGATTGAGGGATAGGTGTGATGAAATATATCATTTTTTCCTCCCCCATTTACTATTGTGTGATTATGTGGATATCTTATTCATTTTTTCAGACCATCATGGAAAAACTCTTGATAGGGTAAACACATAATCCTTGACTGTAATCAATTGTGTAGTCTCTCTGGTTGTGTTGGTGATATGTTTGATTATTATGGGGTTGTAATCATTCTTCCTTTGTACCATTGGGTCCTTTGGTCCATTTTGTAGGTCTTTAGGCCATTTAATATTAGGCTTTTTTTGTCACTAGGCCTTCAGGTCAGGTTAATGCTTTGTCCAGTCAACTAGGTCAAGTACCCTATTGGTGGGGGGGGTGAATTAGTGTATGAAAGATTAAAACTACCACCACTTTATATCATGTATTGTCTTTAAACAAAACAAACTTCTCTATTTCCCCCAATTAAATATATGAGCAGAAATGAAATAATGCACAATAAACAATGATTTTACATGGTTATCCCTCACTAGGATACATCCAAGGACTATACAATGATGATGTGATGATATAAAAAATCCACTAATGCTCACATACAATTACAAGATTTAGGCTAGATATTCGATTCCTAGGCTCAATTATTTTACAAGTTTTTGGGTTTGATCACTGCATTCCCAAGGGTCACTCCCTAGGTTTATTCCTCTGGATCACCACTGGTGGAAAAGACCACTATATTTCACTTCCTTTTTTCACTTCTCTCGTAAGATATCCAATCAATGTTTATGGACTAGTAAGTCCCTTAATTTTCATGAAAGAACACATCTGATGATGTATGTTAATGCTCTATTGAATTTTCATTTTTCACCCATTAATTAAATATACTTTTTTGTGTGATATTAGTTAGTGTAAGTTACATTATTGAAATATTTTAGTGTGTTTTCACGCATTCATAAGCCCTCCAAAAACTGCCTTTATATTCCAAAAACTGAAATGACCATATTCTTCATGGACCACCTCCTCTTCTTACAACCTACACTTTCACTATTTGCATACCATGTCCACATAACCTCTCCGCATACCTCTTCCATGTACCACTTTCATGTTCCCAATATCCTTCTTCAATAGACTACCTCTTTCATGGAACTCTTCTCCTTTGTAAACCACTTCTCTTTGGAATTCCATTTTCCATTACATAATATGTTTCCTCAGAAATCATTTTTCCAACTTTTTTCATGAAATCCTTCTTATTTTGTAGAATCCACCTCGTGATCAACTTCTCTTTCATGTAATTTATTCCCATGTACCACATATGACTTAGTCGAATCCCCATAGCATAGATTTTTTATAATTTAAAATGATTCCATTATAATGGGATTAGAGATCCTTATATAGGAAAATAGATCTGTAGAATCATCTAATATGATACTTACCAAATCTTTAATGTGGTATAGTTTTCACTGCATATCATGATCCTTCCAAGAACCAATATTCCCCACACGGTCTTCATACCTCATCACTTCCTTTGCATTTACCAAAATCACAATAAAATTTTAGAAAAGGAATCCATTTTTGGATACTCAAATCACTTCCTCATTTCCACCAATGAAAATAAATCAAGAACAATTCATGATTTCTATGTACCATGTGCAATCCCACAAACCATTTCCATGAACTGTATTCCTTTCTCAATCCACGAGCCTCCCCACGAACTATTTACCTTATGCATACCATTATTCCATCTATGAACTGTTCCATGTACCTCCTTTTCAATCTGTGAATTGTACTTCATAGTACACATACGATTCACTCCTACACAAAAACCATTATTTTCTAATAACCAAACACCTGACATAAAGGCCCAAAAAATTGGTAAACTCTATGAAACTATTCCACCTTAAACACCTACATAGGCCAAAAACAACCGTACTTACTCATGTTAATTTGGATTTTCAAAAAATACAATCAAACCCAAATCATAAAAAAACTACACCTTCGAGTATTTCCCCCAAAAATATTCAACATTGGGTTTGTTTAAAACACTTTCATAATTTGATATCTCATTAAAAAATATTCGAACATTTTTATAGAATTCACTTCTTACATGTAAGATAAAGATCATGGATTTACTAAACACATGCCCTAAGCCCAGATTAGCAATGATCGGCATGAGAAACATGAGTATAATGAAATGTCACTCAATGAATCACATAATTTCATTCCAACATCACTCTTCAACGTTCATCATGAAACTCAGCTGACATGATTTGTATCCTTTTATCAATTACGCCTAGCATCATTAGATTTAATACTCCCCTTATCTTACTACTCCTCCTAATATCTTCAAATCCCCTATCTTGTAGCTCCACCTATTAGCTTCTCCCTGTTTCGTGATGATGAAAATTTCTACATTTTAATAGCACAATTTATCGCCCATTTTCAATAAACCTAAAGAATTTTTCTTTCAAGTGTGAAATAGGGAAGAGAATACATATTAACACATCCCAGAACCACACTTTTTAAGATTGGGGAGTCGAATAAACTCTTGTTACTACTAGATTTCTTTAAAATCCTTCTTTGGGTATGGTATTTGTTAGAATATCTTCAACATGTTGTTATATAGTCACATAATCCAACTTCAAAAGCCCATGTTCCATATTCTCATAGATAAAATGATCTTTAATTTCTATGTGTTTTTTCCATGAGTTATGGAATATCTATTTCCTATGATTTATAGCACATGAAATATTACAATGCATTCTGATCAAAGACTTCACTTCAACCACCATTTCATTAAGATATTGGTTCATCGACAACAACTGTGTGCATGACTTTTTTGCCATAATACAATTTGATTTTGTGGTGCCGAATAAAACAAAATATTATTTGTTTATTAAAGAATAATAAACAATACAAAAAATATGAATCACCTCTCGACGTTGATTTCTTGTCATATTCTGAACTGGCCCAATGTGCATCTATATATCCTAATATCCAAGGTTGAACATTGTAATTATACATAAAACTAAAATCCATAGTCCCCTTGATATATCGAAGTATTTTTTATTAAAAAAATCATGTGGATTTCATTGGTATTACATTGATACTGTTTTACATGGCACATGGGAAAAATATCTTGTCATGTCAATATTATGTAAAAAAACATCTAATGATCTACCCGTATTCTGGGATATTGACCTCTTTTCCATCATCATCCTCAGATAGTTTAGTCCCAGCAACCACAAGAGTCTTCATCTCCTTGGAACTATCCATTCCAAAATATCTCAATAATTCCTTGGTTATTTTTATAGAGAAATTAATGTGTCATTATTTCCAAGTGCCATATATAGAACAAACAAACATTAATTCACCAATAATGGATATTGTGAACTCAATATTCATGAATTCAGAATACAAAATATGTTGCACTACATATAATCCTCCAAATTTTATGTCATTGACATATACTAACACCATCATCCTTCTATTAAGATGATGGTTGACATATAGATTGTTATCAAATCCCCCCTGATATAAACTGAGCATTCTTAGAAATTGTTATAGCCTTGAATATCCTACTCTTTTTTCTTTCTACAAACCATATAAATACTTCTTAATCCAATAACATTGTTTTATTCCTCATGAATGAAACAACTGTCTAGATTCTCTATATAAACTTCTTCATCCGAAACTCTATTCAGAAATTATTACATGATGTCCATCTACAAAACATGTAATGTTCTTTATACTAATATGGACAATAATAATTAAATTGTATCTATCTTAACAATAGGTGAAAATGTTTCATAATCACAACTACCCTCTATCTATGAGTACCCTCTAAACAGTAGTCATTCATTGTATCTAATCAAAACACCAAATTCATTCATTTTATTGAGAAAGACACATTTTTTCAATGAAATTTTTATCTGTTGGCCTCAAATCAATCTCCAATGTCTAATTATTTTCACATTTGTCAAGCTCTTCATTCATATCCTGAACCCAATTCTCATAACTAGTTACTTCACAAAAAAATTTCAACTATACCTATGATAAGTATGATACTTTCAGTAGATTCATTATCCGCCTTGTCTATAATCATGTTGTATGATCACCAATTATATTCTGTCAAACAATTTTTTCTCTTCTCTTTATTATTTTTTAGATACTAATTTATTCCAATCCTTCTCATCATCTGATTCTTCTTTTGAATCTTCCTCTAGAACTAGAGAATACCATGATCTATTTATATATTCATCGCTCTCACACAAAGACCGATCATGTATTTACTGAATATTATTCTCATTCTTCATTATGGTAACATGATGTCTTTAAATAATCATTCATATCAACTTGTGGAAGAATTTATAAGGTTTTATTTTCATTTAGAATCCATGATATATCCCTTCATCTCTACTGGATTCAATCTTCATATGGTTCTCTTTTTTGATATTGAATCACATACTTATGAAGATTCAAAAGTACATAAATTATGGATTGTTTCCATACCATAGTTCAAATGAAGTATTACTTTATTTAGAACATAGTAACACTCTATTTGATGTGTATAATTCCATCATCACTACTTCATTCCAAAATTTCTCAGATAGGTATTTATGAGTTAACATTATTATATCTAATTTTTCAACAATTCTATTTCTTATTTTAACTATTTCATTCTTCTACGGTTTTTCTTACAATAAAACATGTTGCCTTATCCCATGTTTTTCGAGATACTCTTATACATGGAAAATTGTGAACTCTGTTCCACTATGTATTCAGATAATTTGGATTATTCAACCCAACATCCTCTAAAATTCTCTTCAATATGTTTTTATGCTACTTAATACCTCATATTTTTGGTTGATGATTGAATCCCAAACCATTCTACTATAATCACCAATAAAGAAAACATAATATCTCCTCCCATCTATATCACATAGTGAAATTGGTCCACATAAATCAATATGAACCAAATCAAGAAATCTGGTGGACCTTTGATTTTTGGCCACATATGTCTTTCGAATGATCATCCTTAATTGTAATGCATCACAAATATTTGTATGATATTGTGAAAATCTAAAAAAATATTGATCATCGTCATATTTCACCAAATATACCAAGGATAGTTAGATAACTTTGCAAAGACGTTTATTCCACAACTAAATTTTGTCTTCCTTAGACAGAAATCACATATCTCTTTTTCCACACATAAAGTAGAGATTCCATTTTGTATTCTTTACCTACAATTAAAAAAACATATTTTCCCTTGTTGAGACATACATTCTTTGAAAATGTTATGGAATATCCCAAGTCACCCATGTGATTTACACTTATTGAGTTTTGTCTAAGACCTTCAACAACAAATACATATACACATATCATGTTTTTCCTCTTACATTTCATACCCTGAGCTAATGATTTTCAATCCCTAATCATTACCAAATATTATGATACCTTAGTTATTGTAACTGATTCCTATCCCTAGATACATCGTTCTTGTTATATGGGAGGTGTATCCACGGTTAATGATCCATGTACCTATGAGATATAATGCATTTAATGTAATCTATGTAACCACTACCTGCACATATATTTTCTTTTTGATCTATGTTTATGAATTCATACCATGTATGGATTGATACTCAATAAATTCCTAATAATATGATGGACCAGCTTCATTATGAAAAGTTGCAAATCGATTTGAATTTTTAGCTCATTTGATGATACATTTTTCTACAACATATAACTAAACTCCTTCTTCTTCAGAACATTCCTCGGTATTGTGGATGAGAAATATATTTCTATTTTCATAAATCTTCCATTCATGAAATAGTGACCATCAAATTATTACATAGAAAATTATGCTCCTTAGGAATGACTTTTTGTCCATGCTCCCTTCAAAACATCTTTTCTATGAAAAAAAATCTTTTGAGTGTCCCATATATCCATAACAATACAATCATATCAGGATGAATCCACGTGTGGAAATTAAACATCAATAGTAATCCCTTGGGTTCTCAGAGTCTTCTGATTATTCTTTATACCCAAATTAATTTTCAATCATGCAGTTGGTGCTTGTGTTCTAACTTCATCCATTACCGATTTTTGTTTTCGATCAAGCCTCATAACAACCATACAATTTTTATTTGAATATTTATTCAATTCTACCAAACCACAACACTCATCTTTTATTAGCTCTATTGTCTATATGACCTTATTTCCTTATGTCTTACACCGAGTAATAAATTTTTCTTCATCTATAGAACTCCTTCGTGGACTGATGACTTCTTCCTTATGTTATTCAATTCATTTAATTTGTTCTTTTCTTGTTTCTTTTAAAATATCGATCTCTCTTGACAATTATTCATTTCTTAATTGAATCACCTTTTCTCAGAATTTAGGATTTGAAGAAATCGATTTTTTAATTAAATCATTCATCTGAGAGTTCTCTCCATCCTATTATTGCATATAGAGTTGTGCATCATGAGGAACTATTTTGGCATTCTTTTTTTTCTGGATTTCCAAACATATATCTCATCAATAGGGGATTCTAATTCAACCTAAAGGTCCACTCAACCTTCAATGTCTACTTATAGTTTGTCACATTCTTCTTTTTTTATGAAATTTCCAAAAAAAATACATCCAAATAATCTACCTCATGATAGTTTTAGTCCACCAACACTTCTAACTCAGATTTTTTTGAACCTTCATCATTCTCTTGAAAGAATATTATTCTTTTTGAATAAGTTTCTCTTAGAAATTATCCTAAATTTCTCATAGGATGAATACTTATATTGGAAAATTCCATCATTTTCTTCATTGTCATCTTTAAACTACTTAGGAATCATTATAGAAAAATGACCAATATTTCCAAATCAGAAGCATGACACTGTAACTTATCCTCTGAACTTCTCTCTTCCTCTTTTCATATTTGATGATATAAACAACATGAAATCATCCAAAATATTTTCCTCTCGACAATCATTATCAGATAGATTCTTCATTGACGTAAATTCCACTTCATTATAATTAGATTTTTTTACAACATCGGCATCATCATTTATCATTTCATAAGCTACAAGAGTACTATGCAAGTTACCCAATGTCATCTCCTTTGGATATTTATCTTCAAATACTGAATCTTTATAATTAAATAAAGGTGGAGTATTCCTCAAGATACACCTCACAATCATTATATATTAGATGAATTATCTGTGACAATGAATGTATTCCACTACGATGTTCACCCATTGAATGAATGCATCAACATATTCATATGGGATCATTCTCTGATAATCATACTTGTTCCACAAATCCTGCAGATTTACCTCTTTGACCTTTTAATCTCCTTAATATATACTCCCATACTTTTCCCACACAACATGTGATAATTTATATGACATCACCATTGTATATATTTCATTTTGTATGGATCCTCCAAAATTATAGATCCCTTTAGAATCGACATCCAATTCTCTTATTTCAGATTCTAATAATGCACCCCTATTGATATCAGTTGATATTTAATACATAAATAATGTGAAGATATTTATTCCAAATGATTGAAATAATTGTTCTATCAGATTCTTACATAGATGTAAATTTTTACCATTAGGGATTGGAATTACATTGTGATTGAGCATGTCCATTTACTCAACTGATAGGTAACCACTCACATTTAACCATTCCCTCTAATACAAATTGTTAGGTCCACCATGTCAAATACCCTAAGAGGGGGGGGGTGAATTATGTAATGAAAGATTAAAATTCCAGAAACTTTTAATCTTGTTCCAACTGTAAAAAGACATATATGTTTCTTTTTTCTGTTGAAATATATTAATATAAATGAAATCATGCATAGTAAACAATGATTTTACATGGTTCACCCTCATTGGGATACGTTCAAGTAGAATACAAAAACAATGTACCAATGTACCAAATCTACTAAATATCACATATAATTCCACGATTCATGCTATATTGTCCTTTCACATGATCTCTACCTTTACAAGGATTTAGGTATGCTCACTACATTCTCAAGGGTCACTCCCTATGCCTTTTCCTATGGCTCACTTCTAGTGGGAAGGATCACTGTCTTCTACTTCCTCTGCTCAGTGTTATTAGAAGAGTCCCACTCAAAGAATGTGTACATTTAGGTCACTTAATTTTCATGAATGAATTCATCTTAATATGTTGGTATATTACATATTGATATCCTTTTTAAACTATAGATGAGATCCACTTTTCTATGTACTTCTTGTTAGCTGAAATTAAATTTTAAAACTATTTTACTGAATTTTTATACATTCCAAATATCCTTGCAAACTTACATTCTCTTCAAAGAACTACGTGGTGAAAATGTTTCATGGACCACATCCTCCACAAACTTCCTCATCATTCTATACTACATAATTTCCTTGTGTATCGTCTCCCCAAACCACTTTCGCATACCGTTTCTATGTTCCTGATATCCTTCTTCAAAAATCTAACTCTTTCATAGACCACTTATCCTTCGAAACACCTATATTCCGTGTACCATTTTCATTTATAGGATATAGTTCCCCGTAAAAAATATTTTCAAATTTTTGTCTTGAGATTTTTATTTATTCACATAATCCTCCTTGAGAACTACTTCTCTTTCAAAGACTTTTGTTCTGTGATCCAAATCCGACATAACTGAATTCATAGAGCAAATATCATTTCTTATGAAAAACATTGTATCATAATAATGGGATAAAAGATCCTTATAATTGTAAATATATCCTAAAAATCAACTAATCATAGATTTAACAAATGTTTAATGTCACATAGTTTTCATCACATATCGTGCTCCTTCCACAAATAGATGTTCCAAATGCGGTATGTGCACCACCTCTATTCATTTACGACTTCCAAAATCACCATCACATTTTCACAAACGACGCCATTCATGGATTCTAAAATCACCTACAAAATTATAAAAATGAAAATAAATCGCACATAACAAAAAACTTCTGCATACCTCCTACCATCCCACAAATTATTTTTATGAACCTCCACCTTCCATGAGAACTTATTTCCTTCTGCGTACCATTCCGCCTTCTGAAAAATGTTCCACATACCTTAATTTAAATCTATGAAATATAAATTGTGGTAGAAAGACAATTCTATCATATATAGATATATTCATTTTACAAGAACAATACTCATGATTTTTAGAAAACACTGGGAAACTGTGTCACCTTAAACACCTAATTCTGTGAACACCACACATACTCTGTCATGATCATCTGACTTTTTAAACAAACACAATCACACCCAAAACATAATGAGATGAAACCTTGAGGTATTTTTCCAAAATAGGGTTCCCTATATTCATAATATAAAATGGGATTTTAATTTTTATTTGAATAAAATAGGGCCAAGCCCCCAATAATTTTTTGGAAATGTACGAATTTGGAACATTTTAGTTGTATTTTTTTGACCACATCATAAAATGTTTCATGATCAAATGTTCAAATAATAATTATTATATTATTTATGGATTATGTGATATCATTACACAATATAAACTCAATAATGATGTATATAATTCATAAAATATCATATATTTAAATAGATATGTTTTATATAGTATAATAAGACAAGTTCATATTATGAATGAGTATGAATGTGTTTCTATTAAATATTGTGGAGTGTCCATAATATTCCAGATTATATATAAAATGTATATTATTTTTATTTATTTGTTTATTATTCATGAATGGATACCTAATAATTTAGAAAATGAATAAAATGTTCATTTATTTATTTTTTTCATTAATATATATTACTAGTAAAATTTTTAATAATTTTGAAGATTTTGTATGAAAAACTAATGTAATAAATTTCATCAAGGAGTATGATCCCATAATTAAATGATAGGTACAATTCCTTTGGATTTATTTTTCAACCACATTGACATTTTTTTAGTTGGAGTAATGAGATTAAGAATAATTTTTTAATATTGTTTGTTTATATTAGTTGTTAGAAATATAATGAATTAAATTGTCTCTTTAGTAAAGTCTCTATATATATAGGGACTTGGGGTAAGACTGTCCACCATCCTAGAGGATTATTCAATTTTTCAAGATAGATAAGGGGTTAAATATCTATCTTAATGGCTTTATTATATAGATACTGTAAGTCTCATATAACACTATCCCTTTTTTTTAGATATTCATGTACCTTATGTATATGATTCAATCAGGTATATAAGAATATACATAGATTATAACTGGGTGTGTAACTATAAATATGGATTTTGTAAACAAATACACATTAATAGGGTTTTAATAAATAAAAATGATGAATGTGTCATTTATTTGAAATATAAATCATTATAAGGTTGGATACACAATTAAATGAATGACAAGAAGAAAAAAGTTTCATATTTTTCAATAGTTATGAATTGATTATGCATATGATTTATATTAAATAAAAAATCTTTTATAAAGTAATACCATCAAATACTGTGATTATGATTCCTTATAAAGTGTCACATATTGATACCTAAATCATTCAAATGGGTAGTTTCATTCCATAACTAGATAAATATTACTTTTATTATGTTGGGGAAAAGATAAAGGGTAATGATGGATTTTACAATTAATAATTTTTATGTTATATCCAGGTGCACGAAGATTGTCCACTATTAGCCTATTTTTTGTTATTCAATAACTCCACGGTTGTTATTATTCTCTAATAGTTATGAAAATAGAGGAATATAGTTGAGTTTATTCATTTGGGTTATTTTGATAAGGAATTTTCTATATCACTATCCATGAATCATAAATATTTTGATCGGAACCATTTCTTATCAAAATAAATAAATTGTGATATCATTACCACCATCAGATCCATTTCTTCGTGAATTATAGAGCTTGAATCACTAAATAAGGATGATGAACATGGTCATATATTTTATTGGGAGAATTTTCAATAAATTTCACTATTGGAAAGGTATAAAACAAGGTATTCATCGACTAACATGTCATTATAGTATATTATGGATTAATTCACAATAATAATGTTTATATCCCTTATAGAAATAACATATAATAAAATTTGTGATATGAACATATGGTTGATAATTTTTATCAAAAAATATTAATTTTAAGAACATGAATGTAAATTTCATAGATATTAATTTGACTAACTCAAGATAATGGTTATTAGATATTGGGTGTACATTATATATTTGTACTGACAAACACAAAACCAGAGATATAAGGGAATTGATGTTGTTTAATATATATCTTTATGTTAGTAGTGTAAAAGGATTTGATGCATTAGAAAATTAATCTTATGATATATTCCTACCTAGTGGATTAATATTATAATTATAGAACTGTTATTATGTTCTAAAAAAAATATTTCTACATCTAGTTAGGATAATAAGGTTTTTTCATTCCCTATTATGATCATGATCAGTTCTATATATATGATGAAAATATTTTATGGAATATGAAATATAATGAAAATTTTTATGCTATATATATGTATAATCTTGTTCGAAACATTAAAAACAAGATGATAAAGATTGAATGTAATTCAACATACCATTGATAGTTTAAACTTGGACACATATAAAGGAAATGAGGTCAAAGACTCAATATAGAAGGACAGTTGGAATAATTCCATAATGGATTCTCCAATATATGAAAATATTTATTATTAGGATAAATAAAAGAGGAACCTTTAAATATAAATGGTGAAAGTGATTTTGGACTACTGGATACCATACAAAGTGTTGTGTATAGACCTATGAGTATAAAATAAAGTAATGGTTTTAGGCGATTTGATATATTTATTGATAAATTTCATCAATACAGTTATGTGTATCTAATGAAACACAAGTATTAAATATTTTAAATATTCAAATAGTATAAAATATTACTGTAGAATACAATATTCAAAAGTATTAAATTTATATGATCAAATCAATGGGGGTTCAATACATAATCCAAGAATTTATAAATAATATGAGAAATTGTAGAATTATTTGAATCCTCTCCCTTCCTAGAACTCAAAAAATGGAATGGTGTGTTTAAAAAGAGTTATTTTATCTTATTAGACATGGTTTGATTTCTGATGGGTATATGTGATTTTCTTATTTCATTATATGTCTATTCTTTAGTGATATCTATATTATAAATTAATTTGATTCCATCTAAAATAGACATAAAGACACCATATGATATATAGTATGGAAAATATAGTTGTTTTTATTTTTTCATGATTTAGGGTTTTCAATCTCTCATAAAATTATTGGATTTAGATAAACATGACCGAAAATATGAATATTGATTATTTTTTGGTTATCCAAAGAAAACAAGGGGATATTATTTATACAATATTTATGAACACAATTTTTTTAGATTAAAATTATTATTTATTAATAAAAATCATTTAGGATGAGGTTTTAGAGGTAGGAATGTTGAACTTATATATTTTTATGACCAAAAAATATATGTGTTTCTGAGATAGAGTTTGTTTCAGTTATGCAAAGAGTTATGAAATAAATCTTACTCAGGTAACATAAAATCCTCAAGGGACTATTAAAAATAACTAGGAACCTAAAAATATAGGGTTATCATGGAAAATAATCATTATTATAAATTCATAGAAAAGTTATCTACTTCATATATAGATACTATTTTTATTTATAAATCAATTAAATTGGTAAATGCCATGGAATATGATGTAGATTCCATATATAATACCTGTGTTTAGGAATTGGTATTTTCACCGTAATGGGGACATCCATAAGTATATAGTGGGTTTTATGAATGAAAAATAACATATATAGTTGAGTGTATTATTATAATCCATGTATGGTGAAAACACATATAAAAAAAATCATGGTATTGACTATCGAGAAAAAATTTCACCAATTGTTATGATTAAGTATATTATAAATTTTATATCTATACTGGGTCGATGTATTTATGAGATATGTTAAATAGATGTGAAAATATATTTCTTTAGTGAATATTTAGTCAAATATGTGTATATTATATAACATAAAGGTTTTGATATTTCAAATGATTCTGTTAAGGTATGCATGTTTCCACTATCAATTTATGTGATGAAGTATGATTTTTGTAGTAGGACTATTTTTTTGATGACATAATCAAATAGATTAGTTTCATTAAAACATAGATTATTATTGTGTATAAAATTGGTTATGTGAGATTATTATGGGATTTATCATATTTTATGTGGATGAAATACTCCATTTCTGAAATGGAATCCCATATCATTACATGGTGACGATGTGGTTGGGTAAATTTTTATAAATTAAATACGTGGGTGGAGATAGATAAATATTGTGTATGATGATATATAGAGACAAATATAATAGGATTCCAGTACATAGTCAAGATACTTATACCAGTAATGTTCTAAATTGGTTTACCATTTATAAATCCAGGAAGTGGTATTTAGTGGTGTTACATATAATTTGATGTAGGAGGATTTATGATCCTTCTAAAGAGTTAAAATGTTTGTATAAATTTCCTTATTAATATTTTAAATGATCTATCATGTGTAAAAAAAATTTAACAAGACTTGATGTCACCTATTATTTTATAACAACTATTTCATGCAATTCCAATATTTGTTAGAGTCACTGAATTGGTGTGATGACTATTCTTATGTATTTGATAATTTCTAGATATTTGTTCTTGGTCGTAAGAGGAGAAGATGAGCTCTATGTAAAAGATTATATAGATGTGATTATATAATCTAGAAGAAATGGTGTCATTTCTCAATCTATAATTTTCTTTAATAGTAGATCTGTCACTTATAAGTGTTACCAAAAACCTACCATACTAGAATCAAGAATAACGGTATAGTACATTAGTGCATCGTATACTACAGTGGGAGCATTTTGGATCAATATGTTCATCTATGAACAAGGAGTCGTTCATAGAATCTTGGGAGTGATTGCATTTAATTGCGACTATAATGGATACATTATATAAGATATTCGTCCATGGTTTTACAGAGATCCAAAAAAAATTAATCAAAAATATGATCTCATCAGTTATATAGTAATATTTGGTGATGTGATGATCAGTTGGGTGGATACATAGGACACTAGAGTAGATCTATTGATAAATCCATCAATGCAGCCACAACATGAGATTCATGTTAGGTCTCTAGGAATTCAATACCTAATATATTGATGTAATGGATATATAATGTATCAATATTATATTATTATATAAATCCATGTTTATGATTCATTCATGTATTCTGAAATTTTATTTACACGATAGGTCGAATGATAAATTCCCCCTCAAAAAGACAATTTTGAGTAATGCATATATGATAATCGTCAAAATGTTTTATTGGGATGTAATGAGGTATAAATGGTAGATTTAGTGGAATAATTCACTCATTATAAATGATTTTATGTTGGATAAAAAGAGTAGATTTATGAGGTAATAAGTAAAACGTTATAACATGGATTGATCTTCCAAATTATTTCTCATGGAATATCACAATACAATAAATATAATTAAGGATTTATATATATTATACATCAAAATTACCTAATGTTTGATATATATCATCATAATAGCCATCATACATTGACACATTACATATTCAAGTCAAAAGAGACTTAGCTAACAAGGGGTTTGATTTGTATGATTCTAATCATATCATCAGATTTAGTGAATCCAAGATCAGATTTATCCACATACATGATGATAAAGGACCTATTACCCATGATTGAATTAGAATGAGGAAAATATTTTAATTTCATTTTTATTATACTTATGACTTTTTTAGCTTTTTATATGATGGAAATTTGAATATCTCCCCTCATAGATGTTTGACATATTATATATTCATTTAGAAAGTCTATATATCTCGACTGATCATGAAAGGATCAGTTATTCTATACTAAAAGGTATTGATGTCTTGGAAGAATGATTATATTGGTGATCATATGATGCATATGATAGATATTTTGGTGGTTGTTTTTCATATAGATACAACTATGATTGATGACTACTATACCATATCCATTATTTACATGAGTAGAAATGATGCTTTTCCATAAGGAAATCATTTCTTACACCTATAAAATATGGATTTCCTATTTCATGTCATTTTTACTAATTCCTAGAGGGTTACATATATCGGCTTCTAGATAAGGATTATGCCTTTGTCAAAATTCTTATTCCCAAATAATGAAATTTTTATTAAACCATATATAAATTGATTTACAAATATTTGTGATGTTTTACATAAACTCTTTAAGGGAATTTATTGAATGTTGGATATTTTTGGATGTTCATAAAAACATATTAATAAATTATGGGGCATCAATATTACCACACATTTTTCATAAGTTATATTCTATTATGAATAGATAAAATAGATTTATTATAAATGGATGAAATGACTTGAATTTTATTATGTAATTCAATGAAGAAGTCCAATAACAATAAATATATGTTGGTACAATAAATATTTCAAATTGTTGAATATGCATGATAAGATATATTAAGTGAAATATTTTGAGGATTGATATATAAAGGAATGAGATCAATTTTATTGGATATGATAGATTTTATACAAGAATTAATAAAATCTCTTCCTCCTGATATTCCATTTATTAATAGGTAATGGTATTATCACCCCTTTTACATTTAAGGATCATTATGAAATAATTGGGATTCTTTGGCCGGTGTAATCCCCATTGATGAATGAGGTTTTTTCTCTATATCCCCAGTGATAAACATCAAGTATACTCCCTAAAAAATTAATAGTGATTTTTATAGTGTCTTGGTATGAAAAGTTATATTATTATTTTATATTAAAAATTGATTCCTATATTCATATATGAGACAAATTTTGGGTTTTTTGCACTACAATTTTTTATATGATTATCCTTTCAGACCCTTCATCCACTAATGAAAAATAACTAAAAAATATATAGAATAAAAAATAATATAGTGAGTGAATAATAAAAATATTCTATATGAAATTACATATAGAATATATACTTGTTGACAAGCCAATAAACGTAAATTTATCACCCAATAGGTTGATGTTTTCCCTTCTTCATGTGTGGAAGGATATGGAATAGCCTAGGGACACCATAACATTTCCCTTCTTCTTTCCCATGGAATACGTTCTAGACAGCAAGCTATGCATGGGTGTCCTATCACACTAAGAGCTATGACCCAACCATTTTTTAACCTCCACACATATCTAGGGAGACACTACAGGTGTTACGGGATTGGTGTAAAATTTCATAGATGGTATGGTCGTTGTGTGGCTAGTGTCTATTTTTTCCGAAATTGTACTTTTACCTATAGTACTCTCAAATTTTTTAAGAATGTTTTTGGGTCTCCTCCTCCGATGATTTGATTCCTCGACAGTAATTTTCATTTCTCTTCATTGACTTTTCAAAAATAAAGATTCCATGTGGGTTTCCATAAAACATAACATTAATTTTTTAATGTATTCCCCTTTAAATCATCTCCTATCCTATATTTCAACATTATTCATTTTGTTTCATTTTCTAATTAGGTATCGACAACCTAGGTCTCTATTTGATAAATTTCTATTTACATTTTTTGGGATTTTATGGTTCTTCTTGGTTCCCTATATATAGATATTTCATTATAAGGGTGGAATAATGGCTCAATTCATGAAAGTAGTGGTTTTAAAAAATGTTTTTCCTTATGATTTACTAATTAATTATATAACCATTAATTAATTTTCTCTTTATATGAATTTTCTTTATATTTAATGATTATTTTAATTGTCTTTATGTAATTATGTCCTGAAGTAAACTTGGATGTCACTTGGATTCCATTTAATGTGAAGGGTTCATCCATTTTTGTATATAGATTAAATTTATTTTCCTTCATTACCATGAAAATCTATTGTTTGAAAATAAATTGTAAATTTTTTTTAAAAATGAATTTTTATATATTTAAGAGTGTTTTTTCATTAACCTAATTTCTAGATGGTTACTTGTATTTTAATGGCATGGTTGGTTAAAAAAAGATTCAGTAAAAATGTTTAATGGTTAGATATTATTTATATTTTTTATTAGTGGTTTGCAAGCTATTTACATAGTGAAATGTTTTAAAAGGAATGAAAATGTGGAATGATTAGAACATTAAATTGTAGTTTAAAAAAACCATATACATGAAGATTTACCCTTATGGATGATGTTATTGAGTCCTCATTGTTGGAAAAAAAATTATAATGTAATTGAGGGGTGAAATAGGGGAATTGAGTTTTCAGGGGTGTTGCAGACATATGGTTTATATTTCATATATATTTATATTTATATTTACATATGTATACAAATAAATATGTATGTATGATTCTCATATATGTAATTTATATCATTGATTTTTTCACCTATCACTCACATTTCATGGTAATCATAGATTAGATACAGGGATATTAGATTACAAACGATGTACTTGCTTATGATCATTCTTTAGATAATGAACCATATGATGGAAGATTCTCTACTTAGGGATTTTCCCTTAGTTTAGCTAGGTTGGGTAAGGATGAGTGTTAGGGTATTCAGATTACATGAGGTATAAAAATATGAGGGTTCATTTTTTATTATTTTCCTAGGTTACCACTTAGACTTAAGGAGTTCCCATGTTCACTTATTAATTTCTTACCATTTCCAATATTATTATGACTTTTGTTTGATGTTTTTTCCTAACATTCAATTATTATTTTAAGAAAAAAATGGATTATATCATTAATATGAAATGTATCTTTAATTAAAATGGTTATTTATTATGTATAGTTATAAAACAATTATTTTAATTGAAATTTACAACATCCAAATTTTAAAATAAGTGTTTGTAAATTATTAATTTCCCAAAATTTGATTTTGAAGAAGATAATAAAGTGTCATTATAAATTTACTTCAAACTATCATGGGATGGTTCTTTAATGAATTTCTATACATTTTATGTAGTTTAAACTAAATTAATATTCATATTTTCATTCATGATTATTACATGATAGGTTCAGGTTCTAGATTAGCCTTTATTTTCTTGAAGTGAGGATTATGTTGAGCATGCTTGGTTAGCATGATCTCACATGGAAATTAGACCATGTGCTTTTTAATTTTATTGTAGTAATACTAATGTGTAAACAATATCAACCTTATTATTTATTATATTTATGTTTTTTCTTAATCAAAACGTTATTATATTGAATTTTATTTTTTTCAGTTTTACCATAAGAATTTGAAACAATTTTTTTCTAAGGCCATGACATTATATTTATGGATGGGTCTTGCTAGAATCTATGGATGAGTCCCACTACTTATTAAATAATTATTATTTGGAGAAATTATTCACAAAATGATCATTTTAATACCCTGTAACTTATTTCTAGATCATGAGAATCCAGTTATTCCTTTAAGGCATGCCACAAGATAGTTCTAGTGGTCAGTTTTGGGGTGGATGAGGATAGATCATGAAATTGTTTTATTAGAGTGCAGTTTTTTGTTGTGAAAATAAATCTAAATTGACGATATTACTAAAGGAATATTGCGTATAGTTGTAAAATGAGTTTTGACCAAAAAACTATTATAGAACCTTGATTTATGTAGGGAATTTATGTTTTGAGCATTTATTTTTTTGGTTTTACATTTATTTATGATATATTAAGAATTTGGTTGATGGGTATTATACTTTTATTCAATATTGTGAGTGTTTTTGGTTTTTTGGGTTTTCAGAAATAAAAACAAGAGTTTACCTGATGGTACAGGGTGATATTTCTTGTATTGGAAATCCATGTGTCTCCTATGTTCCAAATTAGTTTTCTGTGCAAAGGGGATAATTTTATGGTTTTTAAATAGAGAAAACTGTTTTGTAAAGTGAAATAAAGGATTATTTTTATCAAAATGATATTTTTTTTATGTATTGATGAATTGTGTGCATTTATTTAAAATTTATTTTTATAACTGTGTGAGTAGATATATCTCAATTTTTTGACAATTTTTATATTATTAGTCTTATGATATTTTTGGGATTGGATCCATGAGATTTGTAATTGATTTTTTATTATATTGTGTGTTGTGTTTCTATTATTTTTTAGATTAATCCCATACTACGTCTCGATGGATTCCCATGGGAACATTATGGGTGGTTCAATGCTAGTTACACAATAAAATATATACATAATGATTTACTTTTAGAGTTATGGATGTTGAGTCCCCCAAATTTTATAGTTAACTAGAAAATTATGAATGTGAAGAGTGGATGTAATGTATTGAATAAGTCTTTGGTTTTCTTATCTTTCTTGAATTTATAATGAATATATTCACTACTATTATAAGAAATGTCTTATTTTTATGTTGTATAATCCCATTGCTTGGGATGATCAATTAGGGAAACATTAATAGGTGTGTCTTCTTTATTGGTTTATCCAGTGATAATTTGATAAATTACTGAAAGTGGAAAATTTTATAGAGTTGTACAACATTCAACATGAAGATCCATCAATGTTGGAGTATGTCTGAGATTTCATTTAACTAGTCCCTTATATTCAAATGTATGACTTGACTAATTCCTTGAAATCCTAATATTTTGAAATATTTCTTTATATCAATTATTAATAAAGGTTATTGAAATTTGGTTTCCCCTATTACATATAAATGGTGAGGCATGAGGTTAATGTTGAAGAAGACTATTTAGGAGTTCTTTTGGGTAATGAAACATCTTATATTACCATGAAAATGAAGGGTGTTTTGGTAATGAAATCAGTATGAAAGGTGATTCTGATCAGATAGGTTATGTTATTAATATTTCCTCTGGTATCTCATTTTCGTCTTCCTGGTTTGGGACCCTAGTGTCCAATTAGGTCAAAATATTCGGTAAAAAAAATTTATTATTTATATTTGATGACCTTTCACGTTTGTTTTAGTATAGTTAATCTAAAAAGGTTCTGTAAATGAGTACCTTGGAGAGGTAGGGGAATCATGTCTACCACTTTTAAGTGTCCCCATGCTAACCCTGATAAAACTGATCTATAATACGTGGTTTTTTCAGGTATTCATTATCCCTTATTGTGTTCATTTACATGTGTTCACTCATTGACCTATAATTAAAAGAATTTATAACCATTATGATAGAACATTATATTTAGTTGAAATAGTATATTTTATTAGTGGAACCTGATATATTACTTTAGAGGTTGAATTTTTCCTTAGTAGATGGTACTTGAGTGGAATCTCTCATTTTCATTAACCATATGTTAATTATTTAAATATTTAGAGAATCGATGTTTTATTGGAATTATAATATTGGAGGGAGGATAAAATAGTTTTCATGGCCTTGAATAATCTATTTATTGTTTGTTTCTTTAGAGGTTCCTTGGGAGATGATTTGTGCTAGTTGAATTTTTTGTACTAGTTAGCATCATAGACATTACTAAGGCATATTATATGGTGTTCTATTGTTCTGATGACCAATTTATTTCAAAATAATTAAAATATTATCCCTTAAATTGAAATAATTAATATAATAAATAATTATGTGCATATGAAGTGTGATGTTGGATAAAATTATCACACCACAGTATCAAATTCCCATCTATTTTACATAATTATTGATATCTAACATATTTTATCCTTTTTATTGGTTTTCCCAATGTATTTGGGAGTTATAGGGGAGTACTATTTTTTTAGGATGTAGAATTTAGTAGGAAATTGTTCTTCGATGAGGTTTATTCCATAGGAAACCCATGTGATATAAATGTTACGAATGTTACCATTGTATAGGTTTTATATGTCAAGACATGGGATATAGAGAGAAGGGTATATCCATAAATTTTAGAAAAAGACAATCTAATAACCATATATATGTATCATGGTTTTCTAGTTCCCTTGGAAGTATTTTCATACAATGAAAGTGACCTCCAATTTGTTGCAGGTGGGATACAATATAGGTGTCACAGGGATGGGGGCATCATACCATTTCCAATACGGTTGTGGCATGGTTAATGTTAGATTTTTATTTTTCATATTTTTTTATCTTTATACCACTATTGAGTTTTAATCATTTTTTGAGTCTCCTAATCCATTGATTTGATTCCTCTGCCATATATTTATATCCCATTCATCCACCTCTTTTTCAGGGTGATTACATAAGGGTTTCCTAAATACATAAGGGTGATTCTTTAATTTATTTTACTTTTAATCATCTCCCCTCATATTTTTTTAACCTTTTACCTCATGTGTGTTTCTTTAATTATTTTTTTTAGCATATGTTTGTATTTCCTTGATTTTTATTTGTGGGGTTTTTTAATTTTATAGTTTACCATGGTTCCCTAAGGATTTATCATTTCATCTAAATTTTTAACAATACCTAGATTCGTGAAAGGATTGATTTGAGCTTTGTTTTACACATATTCTAATATATAATTATAGACCCATTGAAAACCTTGTATTTAAATCCATTTATTAGTATTTAATGATTATATTCAATGTATTTAAGGTTTTTTATGATGTAAAATTGGGTTTCACATTTTTTTATTTAATGTCAATGGTTACTTCACATAGAAATAAAATTCAAATATTTTATTATCAATTTCGAATGTCTATTATTTGAAAAATATATGAAATATCCATTACAAATGGGACATTGAATTATTCTAGAGTGTTTGTGTCCTAAAATTTATTTCCAAGGGGTTACTTTTATTTCAATGGTGTTCATTGTTCCAAAAAAATGTTCTTAAAACTAAGAATGTTTTTTGGCTATTTTATAATGTTTTGTCTGGGGTTTTAATGTTAATTTCATAGAAAATGATTTTGAAATAGAATAAATTTTAGGCATAGTTATCACCTTTAATGTTGGATTTCTATAGATATTAGATCCTTGAAGCATACCCATAATGGATGAAAGAATTGAGTCCTTATTATGGAATTTTATGATTATATTAAATTTGATGTGTATCTTTGAGGAATATATTTTTTGGATGTGTTTCATGTTTATGGTTTATAAATATTATATGTATTAATATATATAAACCTAAATATATTTATATATTCATTCCCGGTCACAAGACATTACTATTGATTGTACCAACTCCCTTTTCCATTCCATGGGAAATATAGAATAACAATATGGGTGTACATATTCCCATTGTGCACTAGATTATGATTATTAATATTCTAGTGGACCTTAGTATGGTTCATTAAATACTTTGGTATTTTTATCCTTAATTAGGCTAGGTAGGGTATGAATGATCATTAAACTTTTTGGATTACAATAGCTATTCGAGTATGATGGATCATAATTTGGTATTTCTATAAATCTCCCACTTATCTCTAAAGTATTCCATTGCTCAGTTATGCTTGGATTAATTTTTCTATTATCATTTTGATTGTTATTTGTGATCATTACATTTTTTATATATTTTAGGAAAAAATATTGTACCACATTAAAATGAAATGTCACATATAGGAAAATGATTCTTCCTTATTAAAAGTATTAGAAATATTGTTTTTCTCAAAAATTATAAACTCTATGTTTTAAAATAATTTTTTCCTAAATTTATAATCACCTTTGATTAAATTTTGAATATGATTTGAATCCTACATTCTAAATTTTTTTCAAAATAGAATAAAAATTATTTTTTATGTAAATTGTATACAAGGGTTTTAGTTTGGTTCAAATTATTAAAGGGGTTCTTTCTCATGAATGATACATTTTATGTTCAAATTATAGTTCATCCTTGACAACAATTGTTTGATGAAGGTGTTTTGGATCATTGGTGGCCACATGGACACATGAAGATTTATTTGGGTATATTGGTTTTTTATTTCAGCATTACTGATGTGTCAACCATATTAGTCTATTATTTTGTTGTATATGATATTTTTCCCATTCTTATTTTTATAATGTTATATTTTATGTTAATCACTTTTTTTCATTTGTAACATTTAGAATTTGAATCAATTTATTTTCATTGGATTGGACATCTAATGTATGGGAGGTTCATTCCACAAATCCTAGAATAGTTCTATTCCATATTAAATTATGTTTATTGAGAAAAATCATTCCAATAGTGTTCATTTTTTTGTCACGATGTTTGTCTCCAACCCAAAGTGATAGAGAATGCACATTGGTCATAGCCATGGGTAATTGTGGGAGCCAAGTTTAGGGGTGGTCAAGGTTGGCTAATGACATATTCCATAGTATCAAGCAATAAGTTCCAAATCACTGACATCTGTAGAATTCCATTTATTAGGAATGAAGTTAAATCCTATGTAACATGCTAATAATTCCATAGTATCAATAATAAAAAGTTGAACCCCACATATCCATGGAATTTTATGCATAAAAAATAATGAAAAATCCAATGTAACATACATGGATTTCTATAGTATCTGTTATAAAGATAAATAAAAATGAATCATAAGAATTCATTCATAAAGACTAGATAATAGTTAACACCCATGTTATCTCATATAGTCATAACTACAAACACATTAGGACAAAATCATTAACCTTTATATTCTTGGGTGACAACCAATGTTAAAAACACACATAATCCTACAATATCACTTAATATGGTCAACATATTACACTATTAAAAATATGCCTTTAAGAGGGATAAAATAATCCATAATCAGTGCAAAAAGTGCTTATAATCAGAGCTCAGTTAAAATATAGATACTTTTAACAAAACATTTTTATGTGTTGTTATAGCAGGCCTTTAAAAGGACTTTTTGAGCACTGATAAATGATGTGCTGATAAATAGGGTAATTTTTTAGACATCAATGAGTGAGAACCCTTTTATTAGTTCTTCTATGACCCATTTAAAATCACTCTATCCCACTTTTATTAGTGATTTTCACCACAATTCCACTTTTATTAGAATTTGGAGAATTTTCGGCCTCATATATGAATACTTGGATTCAAACCCTTCACCTCACCTTCGATGGTGGAATTTCATTACAACTAAAGCATATATATTTTTTCTTTTATTAATGATATTTCAGTTTATTTAATGTATAAATATTAATATATATTTATATATATATATTTTACCAAACTATTTTTAAATTTATTTATAAAATATGTATCTGTGTGTGTGAGAAATATATATATTCATATATTTGTTTCAATATATTAATTATTATATTCATATTAATATTTTACAATGTAATATAAATATACATATATTTATTAATACACACACAAATGTATATATTAACATTATAAATATATTTTCATAATTTAAAAAATGGTTAGGTAATCGATTAAATACATTTTTAGTATTGGTATTTATTTTGATATATTATAATATATATTTTTTTGTAAATATGTTGACATATGTAATTATTTGATTAATTTATTATATATAAATATAAGTGCACTTATATATATTTAATTACAAATAAAAATATCCTCTATAAAATTATATAAAATGAATAATATCACTATGCATGTATGACCCATAAATAAAATCAGTTTTTGATGAAAAAAGGGAACGAAAATCACTTAAACGATGCTAAAAATCCATTGATTGTTAAAAAATTGGGTACCACGACTAAAAAATCAGTTTAAGTGGTATTTTAAAATTTTTATCCTCGAAACATGTAACAGAGGTTCACCTCTCTCACTAATGGTGTCGAGATCGTCACATGATTCGATTTTTTGTGTGGTATATCCCAAACAAACACTCGGATCAAAAGTTATGGTTCTTTGATTTATGGGTTATATTCTCAACTTATTTTACATATTTTATTTATATTTTATAATTCTTATAAAAAATTTAAATTAAATTACAATTACTCGGTAATAATAATTAAATTATTAATAATTTTATTTATTTATTTAATAAGACATTCTCAATAAATATCTTATATATCAAGTGTAAATTTCAATTTACATCATTTAAAAAATTCATTAAGAAATATATATTACATTATTGTCAATATAAATATATATATATATTCATATATTATTTGTAAAGAAATATAATTTTTTTGATGTATTTTTTTATCAGTGATTATAAAAAATAACTATTAGTAGAGGTCTTTGTTAGTGCTTCTAGAAAGGCACCGAGAAAACCCCCATTTATGAGTTCATTATTATAAGCGATGATAAAGAAACTCATTTATCATACCATTATTAAAAGTGATGATATAGGGTATATTTTATGAGTGCTTATAAAAAATACTTATAAAGGTTCCCATTTACAAGCGTTAAGAAATTATCTATTAAAACCCCGTTTGAAAAATATTTTTTTAGCACAGACAATGGGGGAATTTAACAACATTTTTTTCTATCACTGTTAAAGCCATTACACTCAATAAACCCAGTTTGGAAGTAGTATCACATGGGAACCCACTAAGGTCCCCTAGGTCACACCATAGATCTAATAGCTTATATGGGTTCCTTGATCATATATTCATATCATCGGAAATCTACATCACATAAAACACATAACATATTTTAATGTCAATAAAATCAAATTACGGTCTCAGTGCTCTCATTGAATAATCCTTATTTTCATAACATTTATGAGATGTCATCAGGCCTGTCTCTTATCCCAATGTCACACTAGGTCAGTCCTCTCACCCATCAGATCACATTTCTTTCAAAGGTACTCCAACTTGGGTACTCACATACTAATGGGGAAGGATCCCCTTCCCTATTCACGAATCAATAATCCCAATTCTATATGGAATAATAAATAGAATATAACATATCCCTATGTATAAAGGGGTTAATTATAGTTATCCCTTCCTGCTTGATTACTTCTCCCTATTTAAGGGAGATATGGGAACCTTAACCAAGGTCTTCTATGTTCCATCATTTCATTAAATTACAAACCCTAAGGCTCCAATCATTAAATGGAATATATTAATATTCAATCACCTTTCCATATCTAGTAATGGAATTAAGATAGAAGTAAAGGTAAATCATTTCTATTTCCATTTGTTATATCCAAATTAAATTATTTCCATAAAATATTTTATTAAAAAATTTTGATTACCCTTATAGGTGAGACTACATATCACATGAATATAAATAAAATAAAAATACCATATGGGAATACTAAATGGACCACCTACCTCAGAAATAAATTTATCAGGTAAATCATCTTGTCCACTACCTCCCATGCTCATCCAAGTCTCACATTATAAATCGGGAACCAAACTAAATTCATTACAAAAAACTATTAAATTTTAATCAATTTCTTATAAATTTACCACATTAAAAAATCCAAATAGTTGGAATTAATTTAAATATTTAATTGAAATAGGTACAATGCCTAATATCTCATCAAATAATTTTTTGAGGACCTCTCATTGGGAGAAACGTTTTGATCCACCCCCAATATCTTTTTAGATCTCCACCAAACAAAAGTAAAATAGTTAACTGTCAATTTATGTCATTAACTTAAACAAATTAGAAAACCCCTAAATAATTCCATTTATGTGATATAATTGTCAATAATATACAAAACATTGCATGATATTTCTGTTTTGATCTCTTTTATCCAAGCTCTATAAAATTCATTTAATATTGAGATGATTGAAGTTTTCTTCCATGGAATCACCACTCATGATTAATCATCGATTGGCATAAATTTACACTATGTACGAGATAATGACAACATGTAATGATCAATTCATGGTATTATATTCACTTTATGATTTCTTCTGTATTAAACGACATTGTATTCTAGAAATAATAGTTACATATCCCCCTGAGAATGAAAGTTTAACTCCCCATAATTCACCACATAGGGGGTCATAAATCCCCCATATTCCAAATATTAAAAGGTTTAAAACATAACAATTAACCGCTATTTTTTATTTTTAATTATTTCCACTTATTGTAATGGCCATTAATTTTTAATGGATGGTTTCACCCTTCATGTAATTGTCCCCCCATACATAAGGGAGGCTACACCCATAATATAAAAATCATATGTTACTTAATTGTGGATTCACCCTTAATATATGTGTCACCCTGTAAGGGTCTCCACAGCATTAATATAATGGTCTACTCATACATGAGGTGTAACACCCCAAAATTCTAATGAATGATTACAGCTAAATAATCAATGTATTCAATTACATTATCCACATTCATTGCCTAATTTAATTAAAAATAAAATATATTTGTGTAAAAAAATAATTATTGAAGTATGATCAATGAAAACCTAGATATTTATTTAATCAGAATCAATATAATTAAAGAAATTAGGAATTATAAGTATATATATAATACATTCGACATTTAATATGAATAATATTCAACTAAATTATGTAAAATGGCTAATAATATCATTTAGTTATTAAAAATTTAATTTTGCAAATATTATTTATATGAAATGAATTTTTATTTCATGGAATAAATATTTATTTTTAATAATTTTTTAATATTAATAATTATTTAACACCAATTTAGTTAAATTCTATCCAATAATATTAGAAATAGACAATATTGGAAAACTTTATTTTCTAAATTTTCTTATTATAATTTATGATTATATTTAATCATTTCATTTATATATTTTTTAATATAAAATAATTAAAAATATACATCATTTTTGAATTCCACATATCAAAATATACATAGTATGAATTTTGTGTTTTATCAGAGAAAGCTAGTTTTGAGTACTAAAATATGGTCTTCCCAAAACATATATATTTTTTACTACTTTACCGTTATATAAGAATGACCTATAATTTATCAAAATTTTAATTAATAAAATATCAATTTTAGAGATAAAATTATATATTTTAAATTATCTTTTGAACGTATAAAACCTATTGAAATTATTTTTATATCTAATGAAAATGATACTTCATCATAAAAACTACATTCAGTCTTTTCATTTAATAAAGTGTTTTTCAAGGGATATTTAATTTTGTATATTCATGGAAGCCTCATATAAATGATTTATTTTATAATAATTCAATTTATTTAATTAAAATCAGTATCAAATATAAATTTATATTATATATATACTTTATCACTAAAAAAGATATATCTTAGAATACTGCTTTCAAGAGATTAACTGAAATTGTTTAAAAATGAAATTTTTATACTGTTATAAATTTTATTTGATCAACTTATTATAAAATATAAATTATATGCACCAAATTATATAAAAATTTAAATCTTAATTTTTTTTATCAAGTATATTTACTAGAGTTAGAAATTAATTACCATGATAAAGGTAAAAGTTGTAAATTGTCTTTAACGTTGTGTAAAAGTCTAAAAAAATTAATAAACAATGATATAATTTCATGGTTGACCATTATATCTACCAAAAAATGTTTTCCCTACATTAGTTTTATATTTTGGATCCATTTAACTTGAATTTATTCATAAAATTATTTAAAATGTAAGGGTTACTTCAAAAAATAACTTTAATATCACTTATAGATAGGTAACATCTTTACAACATAAAGGCCCACATTACCAATGAATTAATATATAAAAAACAAAATTTAATTATCCCTTTAACTAAATTCCATGAAAATAATTCCAAATTCAACTATGCTTAGTCTAATAATATCCAATTATAGGCAACTTTCAGGAAACATTAATGCCCCAACGTGAGTATTAATAGCTACATAGTATTCCTCATAATTGTATTAATTTAAATTTATTATATCCATAATAATATAATGATGTTATTATATTTTAATAATTTATTTTTACTATATTAAGGTTATTATTCTTATTAATTCATATATTGCATCCATTTTGTTCATCAGACGTGCAGACTACCTCCTCCATGATGCAAATGTTAGGTCAGAATAATACACAGATACACAATAGGGGGGAATTGTGTCTTTTTTTATTATAGTGATATATTTTATCTTTTACATTCCTTTTAAAATTATATAGATATGAATTTTTCTATTTTATAACTAATTTTCACAGTGAATAAGCACAAAATAAGAAAAAAATATGTTTTCGAGTAGTTAGGGGAACAAAGAACCCATAGTCCACTCCACCGTCATTTTTTCGTTGAGAATTGTGTTATTTACTATAAATGACCTTTTATCACAAGTCATTTCAAAAAAGAAAAGATTATAGGCAATCGATACCCTACAATAAGGATAAACCGTTCCTTTTTTTATTTACAGGGAACTAAAATATCAAATGTATAATGAAAGAACCAGATACTTAACAACAACTATGTTTGTGATGTCAAAACACCGATAGAACATAAGAGTTTTATTTATGGATTAATATAGGATGGAAACCACAATAGAAACAACAATAGAAAAAATATATATGGACTGATTCAAAGATAAATTTCATCAAGTAAAAATAGATCTTATGAGATACTGTATGAAAAGATGTTCAATACAAATTGAAGAAAATAAAAATAAGTAATAACAATAGTATGAGGTTGAAATATGAATCGTCAATGTGCAACCTATTTATAAAATAAAAGACATGTTCATTATTTACATATGGTGTATATAATGATAATAACAAATATATAGTTATATATCATATATATCACACACATATATTGTCTCTCAATAGTGAAAATATTCTATACATACATACAGAATACAGAAGAATATTTTGGTTGAGAATATCCATGAATTTTTCATGACAGATCACATAAATGAAAATTTGAATCATTCAGGAGAGTCATAACATCACTTTAAAATATAAATGAATTTATTATGAAAATCCTTTTAATAGGTTGTAAACTAGATTTGATTATATGTTTACTCTTATCAAGATTTTTTAATATATATTGGATAAAATTACAGATTTAATACTCCATCGTTTAGTAGACAAAAGTGGGGTTCCTTCATTTGATGAATAAATGTAAAACATAGGGTCTGAATGTAATTTTTTTATAAAAAATATGGTCGAAGTACCATATGTTTGTATCCTAAAACATAGGGTTTTATAATTTCATTGGGTTGATAATCCATATGTTACCTTTTTTTAAACATACAGATCCTTTTAAAAACATGTTTTCTGAACCGTACATTTCATCAGTATAGGGTATATGACCCATACATGATATTGTGAATGTTTTTTTATTCCTTAATCTTCAATTAATAACATAGGGTATGAAAATTATTTCTAGAATGTGATAAAAAAAATTTCCATTCAGTTTAAGGAATATTAAATGCGGGATAAAAATTGAATATAAATCTAGAATAAATATTTTAAACAAATATTAATTTTATGATATTCACCAAATGTAATTTCATCTATAAAAAAATGGTATATATGATCCTTGAAATCAATAAGTTTTCTATTTGATTATTGTGACAATACATGCACGAAAATATCCACTTTTTCATGATAACAAACCCAATAATATAACTGATATAAAATATAGGATTTTTCAAACACTAATAAAATATTATTTTAATAGAAAAACATGTTTTGAAATTTATTTTTCATAGTATTATTTCAATGAATTAAAAAATGGATACTATTAATTTGATTATTTTTTTGTTTACCCACTCTTCTCCCCCATTTTTATATCAGAAAATAAGATTATGAAAATGGATTAAAGCACAATTAATGTTGCATAAAACTTTAAATGAAGTTTATAATATATGTTAGAGAAAAATGAATCATTTTATTTATAAATATAACTGAACATAATTACATATGGAAAACATAGATATGAAATAATATATGAAATATGTTTTATGAATAAAACACTTAACTTTAACAAAAATACAGTTTCAATTGAAGGTATGGATGAATTTGAATGGTTTGGTTCAGAAGAGGTTTCTAGTTATTAAAAATCTTGAGTAGCATGAAAATCATCATATTAATATACCATCATCCCTTCCAAACAAGTTATATGATTTTGAGATATCAATATTATAAAAATTCATAATTTCAGACCCACTTGCATACGTTCAAACATATAGAATTTTATGAATTCATGCATATTTTCCACTATTTTTTTGAAACATAGTAAGTTTATCACAGAAACCATTGTGAAGAAATTTTATACCGATTTTAAACGAGGATATTTTTTGGAAAATATCTCTATGATTGTCTAAAAGTATATTTAGTGGTGCACTATTAAACTGAAGTGATTAAATAAAATCATTCATATCATCCATTAATTAATTAAATTTTTAAAATTATTTTACTTAATATATAGATGTTAGTGGTGTTGAAGTAGAAGATATGGACTGAATAATAATTCATTTTATAGAATCACACTGAATTCCCAAATACCATTTTAAATATGAAAAAAAAATTGAAATTTATTTTTATTTCAGTTTTCCAAACTGATCGATCAAATCTCTCTAAAAGGAATCAACATATCATATGCATACATAATTTTCTATGAGATAGTTATAATGATTCTATATAGGGAAAAATTTCCGTATAGGAAAATTTGAATGTTTTAAATTTTGTAAATATTTTATGACATTATATAACTCACCATGGAGACATGAATTTTCATCTTACATCTTTTTGAAATGAGTAACAAATCCTTCAATTTTATCATTCTGATAATGGAGATATTTTTCATTGTGAACGAGAGTTGGTTTGCCTCTATCAACAAGGGATAACCGTTTTTCTTTACTGGTATGTCTGTAGAATGAAATTTCAACATCAATATGCTCTATTAGCATAGTTTTTTCCAATGTTACCTTGTCTAGGGAATCAAATATTTTTGAAATTGATTGATTCAGGTTTGATCTTACGGGGTCATATATTACATATTCAACTTTTATATATCCTTTAGAATTTTATGGGACATGTTTTTCAATAAGAGTTTTTTGATATTTATTCATATCTTGATTTTGAAAAACCTTATTTTCCGGGTTAAATGGTTGATTTCATGGTGGGGAAACATCACTAGCTATAACAGAATCTAAAATTGGTTCTTCTTATGTAGTTTCCTAGACTACATGTTTATCCATTTTTATAATGTGTATTTCAAGATCCAGAGAATTTTTTTCTTCCAAATTTTCTTTACGAGATAAATTTGCATCTCTCACAGACTCTAGGTCAGAGACAAAATATCTAATTCAACATCAATTTGGTTGATATTTTTCACAAATTATTTATTCTTTATCTTCTTCTTTATGAATATGGATCACATCCACTATTTCCAGAAATCATTACTCCCACTGAGGAGTAGAACCAATTTTTTTTTCAGCTTACTACACCGATAAGTAATAGTGTTCATTGTTCTAGACTCCATATGTATCCTATATTCTTAAGAGTTACATCATTGAGAATGTTGTTGTGATATCCTTTAAAGTTAATCATAACATCACCAATATTACCAGTATGTTACGGTCAGAATCAAAATATTTGATAGGCATTTTTTTAATGTGGGTGGAACTAGAAATAAACCAACAAAATATACTCTAATTTATGTTCTGTATTTTTTATTTATCTCAAATCAAAATGAAAATCACATTATGGATAAATATAATAAATTTATTAATCTCAATTGAAGAGAAGGAAAATTAATCTTGATAAATCCTAGAAGTAACTATATCCGCTCTATCTCCAAAACTATACATAGTCTTTTAAATAAAATAGTTTTAATTTAATATCAGAATGATGATTGGTTTTTTCAATAGAAAAAATAGTTTCTTGAGCATTAATGACTATAAATTCATTCCTAACAA
This sequence comes from Viscum album, assembly GCA_963277665.1. Lineage (NCBI taxonomy): Eukaryota > Viridiplantae > Streptophyta > Magnoliopsida > Santalales > Viscaceae > Viscum > Viscum album. Next base: position 49,491,530 of record OY728162.1, read on the forward strand.
GATTTTTATTATTATTTCGAACGAACAATATAACCTTATCCTTAAAATCATTTTATTTTTAAGACAAATAATTTATCTACTCAGTTTTCCTCCTTCTATCATCGAAATTTCTATGAATTTAATGGTTTAAGGTTTCAGATTATAGGGTTTCGAAGGGAGATGAGAAATCCTAAAGGTGGACGGGCTTAAAATCATAGGGTATGAATATAAAATATTTATGATGTTTTTTACAGATTTGGGTGACATGGTTCTGTTTCTCAAGTTGAATACATAGTGTAATAATTAATTCTTTATTTTGAAAAAGATCATGTTTTCCAAAATTAAAATAAATTTTTCTGTTTTTATTTAAACAATAACTAATTTAATTATAAAAAATAAATAAAAATAAATAAAAATGTATAAAAATTATTAAGATATAAATTAATGACATAAATTAATAATAAATCAATTAAAATTAAATATTCTTAACTACCCCTTAATAAAATAAAATCATTCATTGGGATGTTTTTTAAGGAATATATCAGCAAATTTATATTTGGTATTTAAAAATTTTACTTATATATACTTTTTAAGAATATGATATTTAAAAATTGATGCTTATGATTGGTTCTAGAATGTCTTAAATAATTATTTTAAATATAAACTACACTGATATTATAACATAAAATAATTATATTATTAAAATTAACATCAATGTACTGTAAGTTGTGCTTCATCCACAATAATTGTTAATTAAAACTACCAAAATATGTATATTATTCCTTGTCCATTGACTTGGAAACTATGTTTTGTGTCTTACCTGGCCATGATACTAATTATTTTCCTAGAGAGTGATAGGTCTCACATGATCTTTTTTATATAATCTACATCCTCTAATGTTAGAATGTTAATGTGAAATTAAATTAAAATAATAAGTATTTGAGAAAATAAGAAAATGAAAAAATATACCTCTTAAATATATACAAATACTTTGAACAAAAGTAAGTAAAGATTGTTTTGGGGTTGATTGAAATCTCGCACATTAAAATAAAAAACAGTATTTCTGCTCTTTTAGTAATAATAAATTTTAAAATTCCAATCATAACTCTCTATAAGTTGTTCCCAACTATATTTATAGCTTTATCTAAAGAATGATTCACAAAAAACAAATGGGAGTTCTATAATCCACACTATTTTCTAGTCCAAGATTTTTTAAAAAATTTAATATATTTATATTGATTAAAAAAATTACAGTATCCTTTTTTGATAATTTTGAAATCCTAAAAAGAATTTCAATTCCCCCATCACAATAATTTCAAATTTTTTTGTGCGAGGTTTGAAAAATCACTAGAATTTTTTTTATTTTTTAATCCAAAAATAACAGCATCAATAAAAATATTAGTAATAATATATTAGAGAAAATATTTTTTTTAAATACTATGATCCTCCAATCCCATATAAAATCCAATATAAAATTTAATTGAGATTAATATCTCAGACCATGATCTATGTTCATCATTAAGGCCATACTGAGATTTAGTAATTATAAAAATTGAATCTGGGTTGTGAGGGATTTTAAAAGCAAGTGGTTTTTCAATATTTTCTTCCTCCATTAAATATCCATTTAAAAAGGATGATTCAACATCTATCTAATATATTTTAAAATTCATATGACATATATAGGCTTGATGGATTCTAATTTCCTCTAGTATAGAAATAGTTTAAAAGATTGCATCATAATTTATCCCTTCATCATGGGTGTATCCTATTGATACAAAACTAGAGTTTTTTAGTAATAATTCCTTGATCATATTTTTTATTTATAAATATTCATTTGGATACTACTACATGTTAATTGGATATTCTATCCACTAATTCCCAAAATTTATTTCTATTGAACTTGTTTCATTATTATTTCATGGGAAATAAAAAACTGTCAACTTTTAATGCTTCTTCTATAGTCTCAAGATATAATTCTGGTAGAAAGTGAGAAAATTCAGCTTGTTCTCCTATATTAATTTTTCTTGTAACTCATGTGTCTAGATTTCATGTAATAGTTTCTAAGGGATGATTATTTATGGTTTTACTATGTCTAAGTAAAATATTTTTTGGATCTTATGTCCCATGTTCTATTTTTTTTACAAAATATCCGTTATTTTAATTTCAAAATGGGTCTTAGGAGTTTGAAGATTCATGATGTTAGAAGTTTCAATAATTTCATCTGTTTAATATTTCACTTTAATAAAATAGTTAGTTTCATCGAACATTAACACCCCGATATTTTGTGTATTTTTTCTTAATTATTTTAATATTTTTTAAAATTTTCATTTTACCCATAAATAAAAATAGTTTATTTAATAATAATTCACTATGTTTGTAATTTTTTATAAACAACACTGAGCTTCTACGAAACATCATTCTATTGCTATAATTATCTAAATGAGATAATTATAACCGAGTCAATAAAATTAGAAATATTATAAGTAATTAAAACATTTAATATATTATTTTTAATGGTTTCACATAAATTAAATATATTTATAAGGAAATATATTATTTTTGGTAAAGTCTTTATATGTTTTAAAATACTATTTTCTTAAGGAAATAACTTTTCTTAAAATTCTGTAAACAATAACCAAATAAATCATTGAAACTAATAGAAATTTAATATGATAAAATAAAATTCAACTTTTACATTAACAATTTTTAACTTAACTTTAATTAGTTATTTGGAATTTTTTTGAGAAACAATGTTTTTTGTTGGAAAGTAAAAATTTCTGCAAATTTAGTTTAAAAAAAATTTTCATTTAAAAAATGATTAGTTTTAAATTATAATTTAAATATTTATATTATGAAAAAATATTTAAATTATGAATATATTAATCTTATGTAGGAAATTGGAACCATTGTGATGTTGAATATAAGTATAACAACTTATTTAACTTTTGAATGTTTTTACATTAAAAACCTGCTTTCATGCCATTTCTGCAGGATTAATGTTAAAGCTAATTATCTCACTTATGTGATTTGAATATGAAAAAATGGATATAAAAGGTTTTTATCATTATTATATTTTTATTATAATTAGATAAAATTATTTTTGGAACAAATTATTAGAGAAAGCGATTAAAATTAATCGTAGTGATTTAGTTAAGATTTAGATTAATTAAAAACTAAAACATAATCATAAGAACCTAAATAACTTGGAAACTAGTCCCAAAGAAATTGGATTCCAATTATTTGAACATACCCCGTATTTTTTGTAATTTTATATTGTATTTGGATATTATTAAATGGATGTACCACATATAAAAGGTTAAGTATGAAAAAATAGAAAAAGGGAAGTTTTCATACCTTTAACATTTATAAAACCATGATGTATATAAAAAATTCATTTTTTTGTTATACATATCATATTAAATGATAAATGAGTTATTTATAAATAATTTTATAGATTATTTAGATACTTAAAATGGATAAGAAACACCAACGTAGTGATTATTTAGTTAATAATAAAATAAAATAAATAATATTATATATATTAAAAGTGAAGTGAATTGGATAAATTATTGTATTAAATTATTTGTGAAGATTATTGTATCATTTTAAAAATATTTAAACATAATTTATTTGAATTTAAATATTATTTTTTATTTATGAAATTATAATTAAATAAATATTTTCTAAATTGAAATTATTGTAATTTTATAATAAATGAAAATAAATTAAATTATTTAATATTATTTAAAATTAATTATTATAACAAGTTGTTTTTAAGGTTAAAAAATATTAAATATGATATATTAATGGAATAATTTTACTTTTATAACTGATATATTGAGATATATATTTTTAAAAACATGTTTACCATAGTCCCTGTTTAAGGAGTGTTCGGTGCTCTACAATTGCTTGTTTTGACAATTAATTTCCAAAAAAATAATAATTTTATTTTATAAATTAGATATAATATTTATAATTCATGTTATCAAAATTTTAAAATAAATATAACTTTATTTTAATATTAATAGTTTTATTAATTAGTTTATAAAACATGATGCTTCAACAAAAACCAAAATAATTAAATTGACAAATATTATAAATTAAACAACCAAATTAATAAAATAAAAATAATTTTTGTAATAGTATCATTATTTTGATCATAAATTTACATAAATCGATTATTATCTATTTTGGGTTCACATTAGGTAATGGAGTCCTTCTATTATTGAATACCTTTTGGTATTTGTAAGAGTGACTCTCCGGCTCCATTATAAAAAGGAATGAATTCTACCCCTTCTTCACACTACTCAACCAGCTTAAGATCAACCAACATATGCCAAATACAAATAAAAAAATCCTTAAATTCTTCCTATAATACTCTCATTGGCCAAAATTAAATCCATATATGCCTTTTGACACTACCCAAAATGGAGTTACTCGATTACTAGGTAACATCTTCTCTCAGGATCCTTTATTTTATTTCATTTCTCCACCATTTCCACTCCCTTTATTCCATGATATTATATAAAAAATTATATTAAATATACATTTATTTTTTTGTGACATGGGTTATACCAACACATACACACAGATCCACTTAATTGGCACTGAACATATTGTGTACTTGTATCACGATCTACCACCTCACGAAACGATGATTATTTATTTTTCCTTTACCACCTATCACAGTCAGAATTATAGCATAACATACATTTATATATATTATATATTTTATATATATATTATGTATTTAATGTTATTTAATCCTTTTATAGTACATATCTTTATAGTTTCCATTTATTGTAACTATGATTGATTCATTTGAGGAAGTATATATTACCACCCCCCCAAAGCGATGTGATTCAATCCCATTGTACATGGAAGGTATTAAGGAAGAGTATAGTGAAATTATATGATATATATGAAATAATAATGATATATTTATGATATTTTATAAATTTATATATACACATTTAATTCATTTACTTTCATTTAAATATGTTCATAAAATGGAATTAGCGTTCATGCTTATGTATGTCCTAGCTTTTTGATGAACAGTGTATTGAATTTTATAAATATATAGATTATTTATATATATATATAATGAAAATTAATTATTTTTATACCATGTTTTAAATTCATGAAGTCGTGATATAAGTATAAGGACAACTGATATAACAAATTAAAAAACATGTGAAAAACAATTTGAATATTACCTGTAGCGTAACCATAACATGGAATTGTTATGAAACATGTAATATAATTTTTTAATAAAATTATAAAAAGTATTAGATATGAAAATATTGGTTTTTATAAGAATTATAATAATCTCAAATTCATTATACAATATTATTGAATGAGTGCGATGACTGTCAAGAAACATGGTGTGTGGATTTAATGTAAATTTTAATTTCTCTGAGATACATGCTTTATTCAAAACCCATTCGTTTTGTATGGTGTATTAATAAACATGGATGAATTATATTATTCTTATAATTACATTAATATGTATTTACATATCGATTTTATAAACTTTCTCTCAATGGTTTTATGTTTCAAAAGTTACCAAATCAGAAATGTAATTTTCCCTCAATTTGTTTTCTTTAAGACACATTCCATGTTGTGCACCTATATTTTTTCATCAGGTTTATATTATAAATTTTAAATGCTATATCATTAATATTTTTATTTCAATTATATTTTATGATTCATGAAAAAAAATTCTTCTAAATTAGGAGAAAAGTTCAATGTTTCTGAGTGGTAAATGTTAATTGAAACAATCTAAATGATTATCACGATTGTTTATATTTATGATCGCATTGATGAAATATTATGATCCAACTCTAAAAAAATCATTAATTTTATTATTGTCTAGATATTCATCATATATACATATATTGGTACCATTATTAAACTCCTTTAGAAGTAAGATAGTTAAGTGTCTCTATTTATGAAATCCGGACATTACCATCTCTTCAGTCAGAAATATGTATTCATTCAAAACCATGTTTTCTAAAAAATGTTTCTAATATTATAATAATATTCTCTTATAATATAATCAATTACTTTTTAACCCTTTTTTTCTTTTACCATTGTTATTAAAGGAATCATCATGTCTCTTTCCAAACAAGGAAATATTTATATTGTGTTCACTTTGAAAAAAGAATATTCATTTTACCTCGTACAACATGTGTCGATTTAATCCCCATCATTTATATGAAGCGTAATTTCCATGTTTTAAAGTAAAAAATTTAATAAAGTGTATTTAAATATATTTTCAATGAAATGGTTTTCAAAAAAAATCCATGTTTCATTTATAATCATTGATGTTTAAATTTTTTAAAAATGTTTTCCAGATAGTTTTATTTCATTTTAAGAAGATTGGTTTTCAATAAAATTTGGAGCCATAATTATAATATTTCATGGTATTTTATAAGAAAATTATAATCATATGATTTTATGTATTAGAATTTGTTTCATACAATAAATGATATTTCTTTCAACAAACAATTTTGAATGATATTTCAAAACTAATTGTCTATATAAGATGAAATCTATTGATGTTACTCATTACATTATAGGAAATGATATAATGGTTCCATTCATATTCTTTCTCTGAATGGATTATGGTTGATGTATGGTTTTTTATAAAGCACGTGTCTCTTTCATGAGTTCTATTTTTATGAAATATATTTCTATTTTATGGGTTATCCTTTTGATGAAATGATTATTAAAGATATATCTTTTTCAGCATGTTATGATATGATTACATGTTTATGATACCAATTTAATTTCATGGATTATGATATTATTGTATATTATTTTTTGAGCCATGTATGTATGATTTTGTTATGAGATGGGTGGGACCTTTATCTACCTCTAATTCACTAGGTAATGATTTTTATCTAGTGAGATAAACATGGATAGAATGATAAATAAACTCATTTCAGTGTTACAAGGTTGGAAAAAAAGGTGGTTTAATATTATACCAATAGGATGAGGTGTGAAATCAGTTCCATAATACATGTATGTATTGGAGTGTGAGCCCAATTCAGTCAATTAAATTTTCCACTAAGATGAAATCGACAACAATGCATTGAAAAATATGAAAATCACTATTATATGCTTCTGTTGTTTCAACTATTCTATGTTTTATTCCTAGTGAATGCTTTAATTGAGTATGTTATATATTTCGTTATCATTCATGTCTTATGAAAAGTCTATATTTATTCCATGATTCATTTTGATGATCCTTGATAAACCATGAATGAAATTTTAATGTTTTTATCTTGTTCACATTCCCTTATGCTCAGGTTAATGCTTACATTTATTCCTCGTCTATCCTTATCGAGAATATGATCTTACCCATTTTATTGTTTTCTTCCCTTGGTATTAAATATATGATTTATGTATGATGTGTCTAATAAGGGTTCTCATCATGAATAACCTAGTATGATATAATTTATCTCACTTATGTTCGAGTTCTTATATTTCCATGTTTGCAAAGTCAATAAATGAATCAATAATTTGGGAATATTTTTTTATTGTTTTATTTATCTTTAAAAAATGATGTAATGTTAAAGATTGAAAAGAAGTGGTCCATATAAACGTAACATGAATATATTATTTAAAAATACTAGACTTTTTATTTTATACTCTATTTGATTTATATGTAAAAAAATATCTAGAAAATATTCCTTTATTATCCTTTGGATCGAATTTACCAAGACATTCCTTAGTATTCAAGACATACACCATGCTTCCAAAATATATTAAATTAAATTTCTTTAGGATTCATATTAGTAAAAATTTCATAGGGTTTTTATTATTAAGGGGTGTAAATAAAACATTATTCAAGATATATGAGGATAGGTTTAAAGATTCATCCAAATAAATTGTTAGGGTGAATATATTTATTTAACAAGGATCGTTCCAATTATTGAAAAGTTTTATTTACACTTTCAGAAAAACCATTTTGGTTGATATTTTCATTATAAGGACCTAGCCTTAAATATTACATAATATTGAACTAAATGAATAATTCACATTGAGGATCTTTTCAGGTTTAGTGTTTTAGGGAATTAGGACAAACCTTTTAAAACTCAAATGATTACAAGGTAGACATATCAACATAGTTTTCATTTTTTCATAAAATAAAAACTACTAAAAACAATTCATGTCTAGTTCCATGTTTTAGACAGCATTACTTTTCCATGATCCCATCCTTGACCTTATACATCTTTTTGTCATGTGATAACATTTCAAAACATGGGGTGAGCCTAAAAAGATCAGTAAGGGTTATAAAACAAAGAATGAAAAAATTTGTTCATAAATACATACAAAACATGAAATATTTTCTTACCTCATGAAATCATAAGATTTATTAATGAAACATAGAAATCATAAATCATACTGGTTACTTGTGGCATCCATATCATACTTACAATGTAGCTATCATATCTACATATGAAGTTGCTTTGGAATACCCATCATAGTATATTACCTAAATCTCTTAGGAGAAACATTCACGTTTACCTCTGTCAAGTTACCCAATTCATTGGAGGGATATCTTGGGCTCACCCACCCTAGGATTATCACTGAACCTCCCATATACAAAAATAATACCCAAGAACCATAACATGATCATAACACATAACCTAAGTATAAAGGAACAATAACATTTCCACATTGAAATAATAAAATATCATTTCAAGATAGTGAAATAATAAATTCATTGTCAAAATAATTTTCAATACCAAAATACATAAAATGAGTATATGGTAGTTATTTTTTCTTTTAAAAACATTCCAACTTCTTAAAGATGCCAAAGATCAAATAATACTCGTGGTGGCGGAAAGGTCGTTTTCACCGCTTTCGTTAAAAAAACATTTATTTTATTTCCTTTAGTAAAACTCTTCGTATAAAAAGATTCCCTTTGAATAAAATGAAAATTCTAAGGGGTTTATACACCGTATAAAATAAATTCATGTATAAAACAAAAAATGCCTCAATGAAAGGAGAATGAGACGAAGTCCCTTACCTCAGGTCCGACATGACTCGATCGTTATTTAATCTCCTGAATAATAAACGAAATTTAATTTCTAATTCATTAAGAACCCTTTTCAAATTTATTATTCTTTTTATATCACTTATTACCATGTTATAAACATTATGGAATCATTTATGTTAATAACATTCAATCGGCTGATATTTGGTACTTTAGTAAAAATGAACACCTTATATTTACAAGTTGTCCATGTGGTCAAATGTTCATTATATCCAGAATTATATTCATTATTTGGATATCATATAAATCATATATATCCAGTATATACAGGATTTTTATAATAGAACATAATATTTAGTGGTAAGAAATTAAATGCACCGTTCATGGAGACGGTATGTCGTATGTACACATGAACACTACTTTCATTTTTATTTCTTATTTTAATGGAAATAAAACATAATTATACATAGGTATATTATAATTCCATTATAATATCATAAATAATATTTTTAACTCCATCCTTTATACATCCCACACAATGCATTAATGAATCAAATCACTTTGAGGTGGCGGTAGTCCGCACTTCCGGAATTGAGATTATTGTATTTACCTACTATGGAAACCATATAGGCATGATATAATTGGGACGTACAGAAGATTAATGAAATCATAAAAATAATATATATCATATATAAATACAGTTCCATCATAACGGCCACCATGAGAGGCGGTAAGATGTAATTCAACAATAATCATTTCGTGAGGCCTTAGTTTGCCCTCCACAGAAACATTATGTTTTTCATCAATTAGATGGAGGTGTGTGTAAGTGTAGTTTGAATACATATCATAACAACATACTTGTATATTGTGGATACTGGTGTTTTTACAAAATAAAGTAATAAAAAGAGTTTGGAGGTTGGAGAAGTAAAATAAAGGAAAACAATTTAAGAGAAACTGTTACCTTTAATTTGGGTAACTTCTTTTGGTTTAAACCAAAAGGACTTCTTGAAGAGCCATCTGACTAAAGTAAGGCATCTAGGGGTATGATAGAGATTTTGGGAGCTTAATTGGGCAGAGGTTGGACGAGAAAAATGGCATGAGAGGTGTGAAAAATTGGTTAGAAGTGGTCTCCTTTTATAATAGAGAGGAGGGGATCTTTAGGAAATTGTGAAAGTATTATTTTATAATATAATGATATTCGGTTTATAATGGTCTAAAATTCATTATAGTAAAATATAATATGATTCATAGTCTAAATAAAATCATCTAATCATAATTGGATATGTTTTGGATAATATTTTAAGCATTATAATCTTATTTATATAAATGATTTATTAATGAGGTAAACATTTGCATCATTATTATGTCATAAATAATATAATTTAATTGTTATATAAAAATTATAAAACAATACCATGATATAGAAAATCTTTTTATCTTTTCAATGAATATTTATAGACTAAAATAGGACTTATATAACACCATATAAAAATTAATTACTAAATGATTCTTGTTTTTGTCTATTTTTCCTTTACTTTAAATTAATTGATCTAAATTGTCATTTTCACTCCCAAGTGGATCATTGGGGTCCAAAAATCGACCAAATTATTCCCATGGTCCGTCACTACTCAACAAATAAGGTTAGGAAAAGTGTTAAAGTAATTTTGAATTGTTATAATATTCTTTTAAACTTGAATTACCCTATTTACCCTTAACTACGGTAAATAAAAGTCATAAGTTACTCTTCCCCAAAAATAATTTAATATTAACGAAACACATTTTACTTCTTGATAACAACGATGTATGACGGAGTTTTGAAATTCAATTCATAGAAGTGGTAAAACTTGATTTAAATGAAAAAGTCAACTTTTTTAACTACCACTAAGTGGTGTCACTATTCATAAAAAATGACGTTTTCCAGAAAAATGCAAACAATTCTGCCTAAGAATTATTTGATATTCCGAATTAAAAATTGATGTCTATTTTTCCATATTAAAAACATATAAGTGGAATAAATTGATTTAAAAATTAATTCCTGTTGTTAAAACAAAGTGTGTTTTTAAGAAAAATAACAATCAAAAGAATGATATTTTTTTATTCCAATTTTAAAGTGCAATTAATTCCAATGACCAACATTGGATTAAATGGTAAGAATATATTCAAATTTCACTTTAAAACAATCTAAAAAGATAATATAACCATATGAATAAATTAGATTAAAAGGCACTTTTGAATTAAAATACAGTATTTTTCACTATTCATTAAAAAATGAACTTTATCAAAAAAATTAAAAAAAATTCCCAAAGTAATATTTGATGTCCCCATTCTAAAGAACGATTGTATATGGTCATTTAGAATGTATTAAAGTGAAAAAAACATTATTTAAAGAGGTTTTCCATTAAAAGGCAGTAAATCGGCCTTTTAATGTAAATTATGCTTAAAATTAGATTCATTCATATTTTAAGCCTCTATAATTTTATTGGATAAATGTAAGTACATTTAAAAATCATGTATAATCATATTGTAGTTAGTTCCATTCATTCCTGCCAATACATCCTCTAGGAGTTAAATACAATTTAAAATAATAATATTATATTATTAGTGTGCAACGTAAGATTCCAAAGAAACTTGTTGTTGCATGTCAAGTATGATATCGAACATAGAAACACCTTTAAATATAAATTAATATTTAATTCAAAAATAATAAAAAATATGAAATATGTCTTATTCTTCATTTAACTAGGGCGTTACATCCTTCCCACCTTTTGGGAATTGCGTCCTCACAATTTTTATTCCCTTATCAATATAAGTGGGCGTATTTATCTCTCATAGAATTTTCCGATTCCCACATTGCCTCCTCAACCATATGGTTTTTACAAAAAACATTTACCTGGTGAATTACCTTATTCCGAAACACTTTCACTCTGTGGTCAAGAATCTGGACTAGTTGTTCTTCATAATATAGATTCTCTTACAACTGAACTAACTATGGGCTCAAAACATGAGATGGATATGGAATATACTTTCTCAACATTGAAACAAGAAAAACATTGTTTACCTGGGATAAACTTGGGGGTAAAGCCACTATGTACCCAATTGAACCATCCTATTCCAGAATTTCATATGGTCCAATGAACCTTGGACTCAACTTTCTTTTCTTTCCAAAACACATCACACTTTTCCATAGAGAAACATTGATAAAGACATGATCACCTACCTGAAAGGAAAGATCCTTCCTCTGGTTATCTGTATAACTTTTCTGTCTACTCTGAGTTATTCTCATGTGCTTCTAAATCAATAGATCTTTCTATGCCATCTCTTCTACGAATTATGGTCCCATCAGCTTCCTTTCACCTACTTCATCCCAGAATACTGGAGTTCGAAAATGTTATCCTTATAATTCCTCAAATGGAGCCATCTGTATACTGGAATGAAAACTTTTATTATAAGAAAATTCAACCAACGAAATATGTTGGTCCCAACTTCCATGGTAATCCATCGAGTAAGCACATAAAATATCCTCCAATGCATGAATTTATCGTTTTGATTGCCCATCTGATTGATAATTAAAAGCTGTACTAAAATTTAATTTAGTACCCATTGACTTTTGAAGGCCTTTCAAAAAGTTAGAAGTAAACCTGGGATCATGATCAGATACAATGGAGATGGTAACTCCATGAAATATGACTATCTCTTTAAAATATAACTGAGAATGTTGATCTAGAGATAAATCATCTCGAATAGGAAGGAAATGAGAAGACTTAGTCAATCCATCAACTATAACCCAGATACCAGTATTACCTCAAGATGTCTTTGGTAATCCCACAACAATGTTCATGGATATATTTTCCCATTTCCACTCTGGCACAAGTAAAAGATAAAGCATCCCTTTCGGTAAATTCTGCTCTGCTTTAACCTACTATCAAGTCAAACACTTCACAGTAAAATCAGCAATATCTCTTTTCATTCCATCCCTCCAGTAATACTCCTGAAGATCTATGTACATTATAGTACTTCCAGGATGAACTGAAAACGATAAAATATCAGCTTCACATAACAACTCATTCTTCAATTGTGAATCACAAGGCACACATAATTTGTTTCCAAATCTCGAAAAACAATCATTATCAATGTTAAAATAAGGCAACCTACCCTTCTGAACCAACTCTATCTTTTTCTGCAGCTCATTCTATTCTTTCTGCACTTGCTTAATTCTGTCTAATAGAGATGATTTCACTGACACCTGAAACAAAACAGAATAATTTCCGGAAAGAACAACTTCTATTCCAAAGTTAATCAAATCAAACACCAAAGGATCTCATTCCAAACGTAACATGGTTCATGAAGAATTACTTTTTCGACTCAAAGCATCAACCGCTTTATTTTCTTTGCCCGAATGATAAAGGATCGTGCAATCATAGTCCTTGATTAATTCCAACCATCTACTCTATCTATTTTTCAATTCTTTATGAGTGAATATATAATTCAAACTTTTGTGATTAGTATATATTTCACACTTCACTCCATACAAATGATGCCTCCAAATTTTTAAAGCAAAAAAACAGCAGCTAATTCGAAATCACGTGTAGGGTAATTTAACTCATGTGGTTTCAACTGATGTGAAGAATAAGCTATTAAATGATCATTTTTCATTAGGCCACAACCCAGTCCTTTCAATGAAACATCATTGTAGATAACAGACTCACCATTTTCAAAAGATAGTGCCAAAACTAGATCATTCACCAATCGTCATTTCAATTCCTGAAAACAATCATCACATTCTTTTGTCTAGATGAACATAACACATTTTCAAGTTAACTTAGTCATTGGAATAGATAACTGTGAAAAAATTTCAAAAAACCTCTGGTAATAACCATCTAAACCAAGAAAACTATGACTCTTGGTTATATTTGTTGGTCTTTTCCATTCTTCAACAACTTTCGGTTTAGAAGGATCAACAGTTATGCCATTTTTTGAAACCATGTGACCAAAGAAAGAAATTTTTTGTAATCAAATCTCAAACTTACTGAATTTCCCAAATAGATTCTTTTCTTTTTAGGTTTTCAGAAAAACCCTTAAATGACATTCATGATCCTATTTACTTTTGGAATAAAAAAAATATCATCAATGAACACAAACACAAACTTATCCAAGAAATCACGGAAAATTATATTCATAAGATTCATGAATACAGTAGGTGCATTGGTTAATCCAAAAAGAATAACTAAAAATTCATAAAGTCCATATCCAGTATGAATCACAGTTTATGGAATGTCTACTCCTTTTATTTTCAACTGATGGTACCCCGACCTCAAGTAAATCTTCGAAAAATACTGAGCTCCCTAGAGCTGATCAAACAAATCATCGATATGAGGAAAAGGATAATTATTCATAATAGTGATGTTATTTCATTCCCTATAATCAATGAAAAGTATCATTTAACCATCTTTAATTTTAACAAACATGACAGGAGAACCCCATGGTGACGTGCTAGGTCGAATGAAACCTTTATCTAATAGATCCTCCAATTTCTTCATTAACTCAAATAGTTAAATTTGAGCCATTCGATTTGGGGGTTTTGAAATTTGCTTAGCATCAGGAACTAAGTAAATAGTAAATTCAACTTCCCGATCAGGTATAATACCCGGCATCTCATCCGGAAAAACATCAAGGTACTCATTTACCATAGGCACATCATTAATCTAAATAGTTCCTTTGTTTTCAACAATATGTGAAAGGTAACATTCATTTCCATCTTTTACTTGTTTATCAGCTTCCTGATATGTTATCAAAATCAAGGGTTTATTTTTTTATACAAACTAAAAATAATTCCGAAATGAAACCTCATTAGCACTGCAATCAATATTAGCATGATAAATAGAAATCCAATCTATGCCCAAAATAACATCAAATTCTACTAGAGGGGAAAAAATAAGGTTTGAAGGTAGATTCTTTCCACACACAAGGACATGAATGTTCTTATGTTTTCTTTCTGTCTCAAAATTTCCTCTAGGTGCTTTTACCGTATGTTCTGTATTAATATCTTGTGTTTGAAATCCAAATTTACTTGAAAACTTCTCATAATTGAATGTGTGTGTAGAACCCATGTCATACAACACATTGGTATAATCAGAACAAACAAACAGTGTACCTAATACAACTAAAATTGATGGCCCAACATATTCTGATGTCGTTGTAGAGTATTTTTACACCCCTTTATGATTGTAGTCTGGCTGATTTCCTTCAGTTGAGTTCTTTTATGGACACTCATTTGCATAATAACCCATTTCATTGCACATAAAACATTTTACTGACTGTAAATCAGATTTTGTTTTACCATTAACCTGATCTTTTTCAGTACAATTAAGAGCCTTATGTCCCATTTTACCACATCAGTAGCACTTACTGGAATTCAAAATACATTACCTAGTGTGCTTTTTACCACAATTTTTACAAACTGTAAACTTAAATTTCTTTCCATCATACTTTTTTAAATAGATCGTCCCTTTCGCCTGCCACATCTTCCTCTTATTCTGTTGTTTGTCAAAGAATACATGATCATCAAAAAAACTCTATTTCCACCTTCTCCGCACAACGAACTAGTTTTTCTTAACTTTTGAACTCGCGAGAAGCTAAATCCCTATGATACTTTGTCTTTAATCCTGAGTAAAAACAGTTGATTTTTCTATCAAGATCTATTATGAAATTTGGAGAATACCTTGCCAGTCTAGTGAATTTTTCTTCATAAGAAGCCATTGAGTTATCCTCCTGCCTCAATTCTAGGAATTGTTTTTCCATCGTAAGATGAAATACCTAAGGAAATTATTTCTCAAGAAACATACCTTTGAATTCATCCCAATCCAGATCATCAATCTCCTCACTATCCCTGATATTTTTCACCATCGACTACCACTGATCAGCTTCACCTTCAAAATGGTAAACAACGAGACTAAACTTTTGATGTTACGAACAACCCATGACATCAAAAATCTTCTCTGATGCTTTAATCCATATTTCAGCTAACAAAGGGTCAGATGATTCTCTGAATTATGGGGGATGTTGCCTCATGAAATGATCCACTACTGACATGTTCCTCTGTGGTTGATATGGCTGATGTCGTACATGGATACCACCAACGATTATCGCCTGAGTCAACTGTGCCATCATTGCAAAAAACTATTCAGTTCTGATTCTGACCATCTCAAGTTGCTGATTTGTAAGGTTGTCTTCCTCCTGATGTCATCCCAACATTGCTTCCCAATTTCCTCTGCGGAAAACCATTCTGAACACATAAATATCTTAGTTAAAGCAACATGGTAATCTGTAAATTCTACATGATGTAAATATTAACATAAATTACATTATGGATATTACATTAACAATAACCTAACACCTAAAGTTAGCTAAACCGCCCTCTAATAGCAATTATAATAACCTGACCTTAAACATTACATAATATTTAATTAAATGAATAATTCACATTGAGGATCTTTTCAGGTTTAGAGTTTTTGGGAATTAGGACATAACTACTACATCTCAAAGGATTACAAGGTAGACTTATCCACATAGTTTCCATTTTTTTCATAAAATAAAAAACTATTGAAAAAAAAGTCACATCTAGTTCCATGTTTTGGACATCATGACTTTTCCTTGATCCCATCATTGACCTTATTCATCTTTAAGTCCTATGAAAACATTTCAATACTTGGGATGAGCATAAAAAGCTCAGTAAGGGTTATAAAACATAGAATGAAAACATTTGTTCATAAATACATACAAAACATGAAATATTTTATTAAACTCATGAAATAATATGATTAATTAAAGAAAGATAGAAATCATAAATTATCCAGGTAACTTGTGGCATCCATATCATACTTTCATTGTAGCTATCATAGCTACATAGGGAGTTACACTGGAATACCCATCACTGTATATTCCCTAAATCGCTTAGGAGAAACTTTAACATTTACCTCTTTCATGATACCCAATGAATTGGAGAGGTATCTCATGCTCACCTGCCCATGTTTTATAACGGAACCACCCGTATACATAAATAATTCACATGAACCATAACATGATCATAACACATAACATTAGCATAATGTAACTATAACATTTCCACATTGCAATAATAAAATACCATTTAAAGATAGTGAAATAATAAATCCATTTTCAAAATCATTTTCAGTACCAAAATACCTAAAAAGATTTTATGGTATTTATTTTTCGTTTTAAAAACATTCCAGCTTGTTAAAGAAGCCAAAGATCAAACAACACTCGTGGTGGCGGAATGGTCGTTTCCACCGCTTACATTAAAAAAATTCTGTTTTATCATTTAGTAAAATGCTTTGTATTAAAACATTCCATTTGAATAAAATGAAAATTCAAAGGGGTTTATACAGCATATAAAACAATGCCTTGTTTAAAACTAGGAATGCATCAATGAAAGGAGATTGAGACGAAGTCCCTTACCTCGCGTCCGACTTGACTTGGTCGCTCTTTAATCTCTGGAATAATAAACTAATGTTAATTTCTAATTGATTAAGAACCCTTTTCAAGTTTATTATTTCTTTTATATCACTTATTAACATGTTATAAACATTATGCTATCATTTAAGTTAAAAACGTTCATTTTTTTGATATTTGGTACTTGAGGAAAAATGAAAAACTTATATTTACAAGTTGTTCATGTGGTCCAAGTTTCATTATATCCAGAATAAAATTCATGATTTGGATATCATATATATCATATATATCCAGTATATACATGTTTTTTATAATATTACACAACATTTATAGGTAATAAATGAAATGCACCGTTCCTGGAGACGGTAGGTTGTACGTACGCATGAACGCTACTTTCATTATTGTTTCTTATTTTAATGGAAATAAAACATAATTATACATAGGTATATTATAATTATAGTATAATAACATATATAATTTTGTTAACTCAATCCTTTATATATCCCGCATAAGGCATTAATGAATCAAATCACTTTGAGGGGGCGGTAGTCCGCACTTCCTCAAATGTGATTATCGTATTTACCCACTATGGAAACCATAAATTATTGATATAATTGGGATGTAAAGAAGAATAATGAAATCATAAAAATAATATATATCATATATAAATAAAGTTCCATCATAATGGCCACCATGAGAGGAAGTAAGATGTAATTTAACAATCATCGTTTCCTGAGGCCTTAGTTTTCCATCCACAGAAACATTATGTTTTTCATCTATTAGATGGACGTGTGTGTAAGTTTAGCTATAATAATTATCATAAAAAAATCATAGTATATTTAGGAAACTGGTGTTGTTACAAAATAAAGTAATAAAAAAGAGTTTAGGGGTTGGTGAAGTAAAACAAAAGAAAACAATTTAAGAGAAACTATTACCTTTAATTTGGGTAGCTTCCTTTGGTTTAAACCAAAAGGACTTCATGATGTTCCTTGTGCCTAAATTAATTCTTTTTGGGGGATTAGAGGGATGTTTGGAACTTAATTTTTCAGAGTTTGGACGAGACAAATGGCTTGAGATGTGTGAAGAATTTGTTAGAAGTGGTCTTCTATTATAAGGAAGATGAGGGGCTCATTAGGAAAGTGTGAAAGTATAATTTTATAATATAATGATATTCGGTTTGTAATGTTCCAAAAATCATTATAGTAGAATATAAGATGAGTCATGGTCTAAATAAAATCATCTAATTAGAATTGGACATGTTTTGTGTAATATTTTAAGCATTATAATCTTATTTATTTAAATCATTTATTAATGTGGTAAACACGACATCATTATTATGTCATAAATAATTTAATTTATTTGTTGTCTAAAAATTATACAAAAAATATCATGATATAGGAAATACTTTTATCTTTCCAAATAATATTTAGAGTCCAAAATAGGACTTATATAACACCATATAAAAATTAAATACTAAACGCTTTTTGTTTATGTCTATTTTTCCTTTACTTTAAATTAATTCATCTAAATTGTCATTTTCACTCCCAAGTGGAAAATTGGGTTCTAGAAATCGACCCAACGACGCCCATGGTTGGCCAATACTCAAAAAATAATTTTAAGAGAAGTGTTAATGTAATTTTGAATTGTTATAATATTCTTTTGACCTTGAATTACCCTATTTACCCTTAACCACGGTAAATTAAAGTCAAAAGTTACTATTCACCAAAAATTATTTTCATCTTAATGAAACACATTTTACTTCTTGATAACAACCATGTTTGTCGTATTTTTGAAATTCAATTCACATAAGTGGTAAAATTTCATTTAAATAAAAAATTCAGTTTTTTAACTACCACTAAGTGGTCTCACTGTTAATCAAAAAATGAAATTTTCCAGAAATATACCAAAAATTCAGCCTAAGTATTATTTGATATTCAGAATTCAAAATTGATGTCTATTTTTCCTAATTCAAAACATAGTAGTGGCATTAATTAATTTTAAAATTAATTCCAATTGTTAAAACAAATAGTGTGTTTTTAAGAAACAATTACTTTCAGAAGATTGATACTTGTTTATGTCCAATTTTAAAGTGAAATTAATTACAATGACCAAAATTAGATTAAATGTTAAAAATATATTTCAATTTTACTTTAAAACAATCTAAAAATATAATCTAACCATATAAATAAATTATATTAAATGGCACTTTTGAATTAAAATACAATATTTTTCACTATTCATTTAGAAATGAACTTTATCAAAAAAATACCAAAAAATTACACAAAGTAAAATTTTATTTCCCCATTCTAAATAAGAATTATATTTTGTCAATGAGAATGTATTAAAGTGGCCAAAACTATATTTAAGGAGGGTTCTCCATTAAAAGGTGGTAAATCGGCCTTTTAATGTAAATTATGCTTAAAATTAGATTCATTCATATTTTAAGCCTATAACATTTTATTGGATAAATGTAAATACATTTAACCATCATATATAATCATATTTTAGTTAGTTTCATTCATTCTCGCCAATAAAATGGCTAGGAGTATTCTATAGTTTAAAATAATAATATTATATTATTAGTGTGCAAAGTAAGATTCCAAAGAAACCTGTTGTTGTCTATCAGGTACGCTATAGAACATAGAAACCCCTTTAAAGTAAAATTAATATTTAATTCACAAATATTAATAAATAGGAAATATGTCTTATTCTACATTTACCTGGGGTGTCACATTCAGATTGTAGAGAATGTTTTTTAATACTTAAATTGCAAAAAAAGAATTAAATGTATGATTCTAAAATTCACCACATTGATCAGTTCTTAATGAAATTACTTCAAAGGCCTTTTCATTTTGAACAATGTTTGAAAATATTTAAAAATAGTATTTATTCAATTTTATGGTTTAACAATAAATCACAAGTAAATCTTGAAAAAACATCAACTAAAACAAAATAAAATAATATTGTAGAGAAAATTTTACCCTACGTGGTCCAGACAAATCCCTATGGATAAGTACTAACGGGTTTGATGAAGTAAATTTTTTAATTGTTTTGAAATATTTTTTCTGTTGTTTTCCAATTTGACAAGAATCATAAAGTCAATCATTATCAAACATAAAACTAGGTAAATCAAATAATATTTTTTTCTAAAATTTTTTATATAAAGATTTTTTTTCAGTTTTCAAGTTACATATTAAAGATCCATGACTCATTTGTACCATTAATTAAGAAATTATATTTTTGTGTACATAAATAATTGAGATCCAAAGTATAAACATTGTCAGTTTTAGGTTCTCTCAATTTAAGATGTTTATATTTTAAAAAATATAAGTAATTTTAAGGGAAATCAATATTAAATCCATCATCACAAGGTTGATAAATAATTTTCATTTTTTTCATTTTAATTTGTACATATGTTTTTTTATTGAGACAGTATTTGGATATTTATCACTTTTAACTCCCACTACTAGAAAACTGGGATATAAACATGGATTTTAACCGTGGATATAGTTCTGAAAACTAGGGATATATTAAAGAGCCCTGGTTTCATGGGATGTGTATCCTATTGGAATAGATATAGGGAAAATTCTATAGCCACATTTATAACCTGTGGAAATATCCCAATCACAACACTTTGAATCATGGTAATATGGCTATTTCTATAGTTGAAATAATGTTTTTGTGTCTATAAAGTTAGTTTACAAAGATTTTAATAACATACTTTACACAGACATTAATCCATTGTTCTAAATTGTGAATATAAGGCTATTAGCACAGTTTGAAGCATGGAAATGGGGATGTTTCCAAAATTTATAATCATGGCTATAACCTATACCATGTAGAATTATTTTCACTATTTTATAATTTGGAACAAGTCTAATATCCACTATTTAAACATTAGAATAATGTCTACTTCCACGGTTTACATCTATAGTTATAGACTATAGATTACATATAAATCCACCCTTCTAAATTAGATGTTATTGACGCTCCTTTCCATCACAGATTCCAATGAATGGTAATGGGTAATACCTTAAGCACAATGAGGGTCACCCTTTATAGAACATAAAAAATTGACAAAGTCATGGACCAGAAACCCATTTGAAGGGAGTCGCGCAAGTTACATGCACACCGCACGAGCCACATGGGCACCAATTATGGGTCATGCATGTCACTTGTGCATAGTATTATTTTTTCACCCATGGTGCCTAGTGACTTATAAATATCCCCAATGGGCCCCCCATTTCGATGACAAATTTTCAAAAACACAGATTCAAGCTCTAGTCACCCAAGTCTTTATCTGACATCTTCCGAACACTTATAAGGTTATTCTTTACCTAGAATTGAATCTCTAAAGATGAATAACAAGGCCTATGTGTTGGAACTCATCAATACTTGCGCACCTAAGTGTCCACCCCTTAAGTAAAATAATGACACTTGCATGTGGCCTTTCTTTCTCAAGGGAACTTGCACACCAGACTTATGGAAGCCTCTAGGGATGATACAAAGGGCTTGAGTTCAATGTCTCCAATATATAAACCAATCAATTCTTCATTTCCCAAGGTGACTGATGTCGCACAAGTGTACTTGCGCGACATGGACTTGTGCTCCAAATCGATACTTGTGGGCATCCTTCCTAGTCACCTCCTTCCCTCAAATCCACAACTCCTCTTCAAGATATTACCCTAGAACACCTATTTAATGCCATTTATGGAATGGATCCTTGGTTGGATTCCTTATCTAAAAGGAATTATCTGAGATCCTCTCCCAAAACCTCATGAATTACATGTTTTATGTCACCACTATTATGAGTTTTCTATATAACCTCATCCATTGAGATGAGAATATCAGTTGATTTAGGCTTGTTTCTCAGGTTTAGGCCCCAAGTTACAAGTCCCCTTAACCTTGTCCATCTTCTCCGGAGCAAGACCCAGTCTCAAGATACCTTTACATGGGCCTCCTTCTCAGGAGTAAGCCCCAATCTTAAGATCCCTTAACCTGGGCCCCCTTCTCAAGAGTATCCCCCAGTATCAAGATACCTAAACTTGTGCCTCCTTCTCAGGAGTAAGACCCAGTTATAATTTTCTTTTAACATTGGGCCACATTCTCTAGAGTAATCCCCAAGTTACAAGTCCCCTTAACATGGTCCTCATTGTCATGAGTAAACCCCAGTCATAATTTCCTTAAACATTGGGAATCCTACTCAGGAGTAAGCCCCAATCTTAATTTCCTTCGATTTTGGCCATCCATCTTTGGAATAAAACCCACCCATCAGTCCCTATTAATTTGGGATTCCTTTTTAGGATTATGTCCTGGGTTAAAATTCCAAATCTCCATAAAGTACGGATACCTTTATGGACCCTACGCTTGGGCTTCTCTCCTAAGTCCTGGTTTTCATTTACTTAGGTTGTCATACATACGTAAGTCCCACGTAATTTTTCATAACTGCATATTTCGTGGCACCATTTTCATGTTTACTGATATCTCTGGTTTCTCACACCAGGATAGACTCACTTGAGCATAGAGTTTGAAAGTAAGAACGACATCACATTTTGGGCCATTAACAAGGCATAAACCCCAAATTTCATTATTTGAACTACATGGACTTTGATCTAATACTTAAAATTAGAGTACGTAGGAAACCTTTATATGGTTCAATCCCCTCTTTCATTAATTATTTTCCCTCTCATATGACTTTAAACAATATCCATTTTATAGAACTACATGGGTCCTGATTCCTTTTTAACCAGGATACGTAGGTATCCCATCTATAGGTATGTTCCCAAATCTAAAATAATCTATATCTTTATGAATGACATTAATCATCAAGTGTCCCAATGAGTGGCTTTAAAACCAGTATGGTCCTCAAAATGACCCAGAGATTTATATATAATTTGTTGAAGGATACCATTGACTAAGAATATTTAATACATATTGGTGATTATCCATCGATGATGAACCTTGAATACATATGAATGATTCTATAAATCCCTAACATATCAATCATTGATTGACAAATATAAAGAAAAAATCATTCTCATGCTTGGTGAATTAATAAGGATTTTAAAACATAACTTAAATATATGAGAGAGTCCTGGAGTAGGAAATAATTATCCCCATGAAAGGTTTGATGAGCCTAACTTCCCATCCTCTCGACCAACATAATTTCTTAAGCATCATCGGTCACAACTAATGAGCACCTACCTTTGGAATGTAGGTCCAAATTGATATAGAATCATTGGATGTTTCCTATTCTATGAATAAACCCATTAGAAACTGATTAGAGAGTTTGAACCTTAAAAATACAAGGTCATCCCCATTTCTAGAAGAAACAAAAAAATGGTGAACCAGACGTGAATACTTAACCAAGTTAAATGATGTTTTACTTGTTTTTGAGGACTCTATTAAACAAAATATGAGGGACAACAATGAAATCAAAAACATATGTGCTAATAAAAAAGATTTAGTCTGGAAAAAACTATCTTGATTATGTTTGCAATATTAACTAGGAACTCTTTTCCATGACCTCTCTGCAACACAGAATGGGTTCTTTAAAATTCACACCTGTGAATGCCTTGGCTGCTACTCCAGTTGGATCCTCATCCGCACTAAGGATGACATCACCTACTTAGCATCTCCAATGTTGGGTCACAAATTAATTAGTGAGGTAATACTATCAATACAGTACCATCCCAACTATGGAGGCCACTTGACATGTCTTCCAAGTTAACAACTCACCCTGGTTGTCCAGATAGTGATGAACAATGGTCAAGAAGCAGGTGGTGCCAACCACCGTCTCCAACTGTTTCAGATCTTTATCCCCGGAACGCAACAACTAGTCCATACCATGTTATAGGGAGGTGAATGAAGAGGTCACTCAAGAACTCAATTAATGAAGACAAGAGTCCTTCTGGAGGACTCCCACCAACAATCATTGTTAGACTCATGTGGTAGTGCGCCCTCAACATGATGAGGGTATCACCTCTAGGTGTTCGGCTCAAGTTCCTAAGACCTGAGCGTGAAAGATAATCTGGAAGTGGAAAAAGTCAGTCAACCGAGAGCAGGTTCTTACCTCTTCCCCCCTCAAGATAATTCTATCAATCTTACATGATGGAAAACAACTTGTGGGATTATACACCCGTCCATCCTGATTTCACTACGCAGAAGACTTCTCTGGAAGTAACACATCAATACCGCCAGGAAATTCCGGCAGAGTACTATAGGTTGGCACCTCGACTTGTTTATAATTCATAAGATAGTCAGCATGCTCGTCTGATTGTATCCAAGTAAACTCGACAATCAGATGTGGTGACTACCTGTAAATAGGCAGATACACATGCATACACTAATCAATTCTACCAGTAGTCTTGTCTACTAGTATTGAAGGATGTTTATCAATCATATTTGGTGGAGAACAATCATCAGGCACATACACATACAGTTCATCATGCTAACCAATAGTCTTGTTTGGTAGAATAAAGAGATGTCAATTAGAATGCCCCAATGACAAATAGAAGGCAGACATAGCTTTCCTCCCCCACACATGAGTACGGTCAAAAATCACTGACAGGAAAAGGAGGACATGAGTAGGAACACCCACCTACTCCAAACCAGAGAGGTACGTATATTCCCATTCCGGTAGCTGAACTCACCAAGCACATTCTATCAATGGTGAATGAGCATAAGAAAATACCTGTTCATATCTTGGATGATTGTCACGATATTAAAACAGCTTCAGCAGTATCTTAGGGAATGAAATCAAAATCTATCCCTATCAGTGGAGTGACTCATCAACATGTCACTCTGGAGAAGATACATTCATCTGTTCAAGTCCATGAGGGTCTTGGGGAATACTCCCCCATGTCATATGGACAGTCACTTCAGTCACATACACCAGATTTAAATGGAGATAATCAGCCTAACCTGACCATTTCTCCTAAGAAGGCACATACACCTACCCATAATAACCACTTTCATCAACAAGTGGTTTCCAATGTGAGTATTAAGGAACCCAAGAAAAAGACCCATCTAGCACATTTTAAAAATTAAGATCCAATATATAATAAGGCATTTCTCAATGCTGTTGTTCTTGAAGATCTCATACAATTGTTGGTTTCAGCCCATGATTTTACTCTCTCATTTCCATATTTCGGAAGTAACAACAATAATTCCAAAGGTCTTCATTAGACACTTCCACATGAAGGATTACTTCATGAAAATTTGGTCAATTTCTATGTATCATCTTCAGATGGGAGCCATGATAACCCTCTGCGTGGTCATAAGTCTAGGGAGAAAGAGGTTTCATCTTTTCTGTATCCCACCATGGTGGTCCTCCCCATGATGATGAATTTATCTATGAAAGTCCTCTCCGCATTAGTAATTCGCATTACCTGGATTATTCTTCAATGAAATATGTGGTAACAAGAAATAACTCTAATATTGAGGAACTAGAGAATGTGAAGCCAGTCATGTCTGATGCCTTACCCCTAGTAGGTGAAATACTCTCTCAATCAGAAGATATCTTAAGGTGTAGGTCATTCTTCAAACCACCCCTCAGTCATTCATCATCTAATTTGACAAATGAATTCTCTACAAATCTTGTTGAATCTGATGAAGCCACAAAGAAGCACCATCTTTGGTCCAATCAGGTAGAAGAATTCTCATTAAATGACAAAGAGGAAGTGCTGAATATGAGAAAACAACTGGAAAAGGTAAGATTCCAGTCATGTTTTGACCATTGTCTGACTCTCAGTATGGTATTCCAGAAATGATGACAAAATATTGTATTCACGGTATTCATCTCAACATATTTAAAACACTTTCTCCATTAAAAGAGAATATATTATCTTATGATGAATATCAAAATAATGTTAATATAACATATGGGTTGCAATGCCAAATTGAATTGGCATCTCTCCCAGTTTCCTGACATCCAAATATTGAAATACCACAGAGATCCCTTCAACGTTCATGTCGTGGAGCATTTAAAAGGTTATGCTAATTAATTTCCAATCCCCCATCTGGTATTCATATTAGTGGATGGGGTGTTCATGGAGCATTAAATTTTACTCAGATCCCCAGTCAAAAAAGCCTTTGAAAAGTGGTCTCATGAAATGTTATTTCCCATGGTTGGCCACATCTACCTAGTTTTGTGTGTAATCAAAGGCTTTCTCATGAACATGCCTCAACTAGTTCTTCCCAAAGTCTGGCATATGAAGAAAAAGTTATTGAATTACTCTTGCATCATGAAAATGAGAATATTGAACAGGATTCTCGTTTAGATCATGCACATCATAAATTCCAATAGAAATTTTGGATTAGAAGAGTCCCCAGCCTAGAAATATGAGGTGGCTCGTGAGCTTCTACATCAGAAACATTCTTAAAAGACCTCGTGATTTTGTAGATTTTAGTACAGAAATTGGCTAGATGCATCATCCGACATCCACTCAAATCCCCTGGCTCAGATGACCATTAGATTATTTCGGACACCTCTGTCACCTGATGATGTGCATGATCTAAACGAGAATCCTGTTCAATATTCTATTGGAATTTATGCGATACTATCTTCCTCTGTGAAATTCAGTCTTCTCTTGATTATGAAAGAATCCACAAGTGGAACACAGAGCCTAATTATCATGAGATTCCCTACAAATTACAGTTCATAAAGAAGTTCTTGTGGGATCAGCCAAACAAAAGGCAATGTTTCGTAAAAAACATGAAAGTAGATAGTATCGCATAAATTCCAATAGAAATTTTGCAATTCGTTATACATCGATAAATTTCATCAATGTAATTGTCACTAATCCCCCAAAACATGAAGCCCAATCAGAGGAATCAGATAAAGATGAATCTATTCAAGAAGGTGTACACACAGAAACGAATGAAGGAGGTGTTCATACCAAAAGACAGAGGGTTGCCTAGGGGCAAGGCATTCCTTTGGGTAATTCCCTCCATACTCCAGAAAGGCACATGCCAAGGAAAAGGGTAAAGTTCATGTTACATTCCACCCTACCTCTGGAGAAGTCCAGTTACTCTCATTAGAGGAATGGTCCATAGATCAACAAGAAGAAATGAAAGAGTTAAGGAGGTTAAATGAAGAACTATTTCAAGGTAGTCTTCCTCTTAAGCATATTGGAGTTAATAAATCGAGGGAATTTTTTGTAGATAATGGGATAGATCAAGAATACCCCCCATTACATATACACCCCCATAGGTCCAATCCTATAGGTTATATCCAACAGAAACCGGAAATACTACCATCAGTGGCAGTACTGGTAGCCACACCTCTCCAAATTCGTGTTATCGCACTTGCTCAGCCCCAAGATCAACCATATGTTTCTAAAAATTTAATGAGTACCATTGATTCATTAACAACTCTGTTAGAAGCTATGGAAGGTAAAAGTGAAAAATTTCAACCAGAAAAGAGAGCATACCCTGAATGTGTTGATGAAATCCCTCCCCCATCAAATTTTTTGAATTCCACATTCCCAATTTTTAATGGTTTGGGTGATCCAGAACAACACTTGACACATTTTGTTTGTCGTTGTGATCCTATGATGCGAACTCCTCAACAAAAAGAATTAGTGAAGCTCAGGTGTTTTGTGCAGTCATTACAAGGACCTACTTTTGTTTGGTATACAAGTTTTCAATCTCGGTCAATTACCAGGTGGGAAGATCTCTGTCAAAGGATCCTTCTTCAATTTAGCTCAACATTTCCAAATATGAAAGTTTTTTATCTAACAAATTGTAAGAAAATGGATAATGAAATATTTTTTGATTTCATTGATCATTGGAAGGGATTAACATATTCCTTAAGTTTAGCACTACCTCAATAAGAGATTCTTCATATATGTGTGGCAAATATATTTGATAAATTACGCACACCGTTGATTCCTGTTAAATACATAGGAGGGTTTCAAGGCCTTAATTAAATCACTCAGAAGATAGAAGACTCTATTATACAGACTAAGTCTAAAATTTGTGTAATCCCATCAGTTCTAGGAATGAGAATATGTAATGCAGAGATTGCTATAGATACACTTAAACAAGAACCTGAACCTGCTTCCATTTCAAAGCCATCATCATATCAAAGTTATCCACCTACAAAGCATCAACAACAATTTCCGAATAATCAAGATGATCTATGAGATCAATGGAAGAAATAGTTTGAGGTTTTAAAGAACAATGTTTATTCTTTCCAAAATGAACATGTTCCAGGTTACTTCATCTCAGCTCTGGAAAACAATATGGTTCAATTGCCAAGGCCCAAAATATCAAACAAGGAAGGAGATGAAGTCCTTCCCAACTATTTCTTGTTTCATCAGATGTTTGGGCATCCCATTCACGAGTATTTTTTTCTTAAAAGACCTCCTGAAAACCATGGAGGACTCTTTACAAGTAAAATTGAACGGTTCTTCATCCCATGTAGCCTTTGTTACTGCTACTGATCTAGAGGAAGAAGGTGAGTGGCATGAAGTCAGAAGAAAAAATGCACGGAAATATGATCATTGGATGGTTAGTAAAATTATCAACCGAACTCGTTTTGTTTTATGAAAACAAGTGAATCAACCAATTTAGTCTTATTTTATTACTTCCACAGAAAAATCCCCTTTATCATATGTAAAATCCTCAAAGAAGCGGCATAATTTGAAGAAAAAAGAGAATTCAGAAGAATACGAGCTCATGTCAAAGCCTAAGTTGTCTTTGACTCTGGTAGATTTTATTTCATATGCTTAAAAATCAAAGGAACCGCCCTACCAAACCGCACAACATAAAATGGTTCATCAGGAAGAATCTTCATCAATTGTAGAATTTATCTTCAGTTCTGTTAACATGATTAATTTAACGGATCCATATGTCAATGACAGTTTCGATCAATATGAACATAAATTAACTATATCTAATAGAGGAGTTAGAAGAAGAGAGGGAGTTATAGGATACAGGGGAAGATGAGGATATTCCAGAAACCACTATTTCAATCCTACCCCTGATATAACTGTATATGCGGCAGAAACTCATGCCAAATCCTTCATCGGGCCCAAGAAGAACAAGAATGTTCTTCCACACATGAAAGATTCGGTCCTAACATAGTTATATTAGAAGACTAGTTATAGGTCACCCCTTATTCCTCTCAGCTAATAGATAGACTTTGTCGGTCTAATCTACCAAAGCCAAGAGTATTTCCAACTCCTATCCTGATACGGGATGCATCTACTACCAAAGCATCAACTTCAAGGGAATCTGCAAAACCTCATTTTCATGATGGTAAACATAGAACTCTGGACAAAAAGTATAATTTCTTGAAACATTTGGAACAATTAATGGACAATTTATCAATTCTAGATGCCTTGAATCAATCAAAAGATCATCGAGAGGTGCTTATTGAGTCTTTGTCAAGTCCTCATGAATTCAAAACTAAAATTGTTGTGGCTGAGGTCTACCATATAGATAATGATCCTACAAAATTTCATGCAGTGATATCTTTTACAGATGAAGATGAAGAAGATGTTGTACACGGACATATCAAACTTGTGTATCTATCTAGAAAACTCAATGATATTGACATCTGAAGATCATTAATTGAAAATGGCTCAGGAGTCAATCTCATTCCTATTCGTACATTTCATCAATTGGGCCTTACATAATTTGATTTATCTCATTCTACATTGATGTTTCAAAGATACTATAAGAATGAACATGAGAATCTAGTTGAAATTACACTCAGAATTCATTTTGGAGAGCTTGTATCTAATTCAAATTTCATGGTTGTTCGTCAGGACACAGGTTTCAACAATTTGTTTGGAAGTCCTTGGTTCCACCAACATGCAGTCATACCATCATCTGACCATCAATGTTTAAAATATTTTTTCAATGGTCAAATTGGGTCATTGTATGGTGACAAGGCCCCATTCAAAACATGTGAATCTCAATACATTGAGGCTAAATTCTATCACATGGAAGAAAAGAAAAAATCCATGGAAAAGAGGGTCACCCAAATTAATGCTCCAAATGGTTTGGAAAAGATTCCAGTAAACCCATTCATATATGTGAGTACAGATTATGTGATTCATATCTGTCAAATTGATAGGATAGAACTAAATCAAAACACTATTATAGAAACTACCATAATGTCAATTACAACAATCAAGCCAAAAATCATGGGGGAAATTATTGATTCACCAGGAAATGATGAAATATTAGATGGAGATGTCTACAATTTCATCCACTGAAATCCAGCAATTATATACTTCATCAACCACGCCAGAAGAAGGTATAACAATACTATAGGAAAATAGTTATGTCGATTCTCAATCCTTCATCCCAACTTTTCCACCCCAAGAAAACCCTTCATCATCAATAGGGTTTGAAATGGCGGCCTCTACTTCGATAAGATCAAATTATAACCTTTCACCTAACTATGAAAGTTCTGCTTTTTCATCTACTCTAAATGTAGAAACAGAAGAAATAATAGATATTGAAGAAGAGGAGGAAGATCTCATGTATTCTCCTCTAGCAATTGATGAGGGTATCTCTACCATTGTGGATGAACTCAGAGAAATAAATCCTGGTACTAAAGAAGATCCACAACCCACTTTAATTAGTGCGTCAATGACTATTTAAGAGCATGAAATTTATACTTCATTTCCAAAGAGGAATCGAGATTTATTTTCTTAGAATTATACAGAAATGTCAGGTCTTGATCCTGATGTAGCCACTCATCATTTGGGTTTTCCAGAAGAACATTGAGGATTAAAGAATGCAGCAAGAAGAACAAACCCTACTTATGCCTCCAAAATTTAAGCTAAATTTGATAAAATTATCAAGAGTAATTTCATAAGAAAAGTTCAATATATCAAATGGCTTGCTAATATTGTCCCAGTAAAAATAAGAATGGACAAATTAGAGTTTTCATTGACTTCAGATATCTTAATTGACAAGGTCCCAAGGATGATTTTCCAGTTTCAATCACAGAACTCGTAATTGATGCAACAACTGTCTACAAAGCTCTTTTTTCATGGATGGTTACTCTGGGTACGATCATATACAAATGGCCCTAGAAGATGAAGAGTCTACAACCTTCAGAGCTCCTCAAAGTGTGTTTTTCTTTCTAGTAATGCCCTTTTTCCTGAAGAATGCAGGGGTAATGTTTCAACATACCATGACCCGTATATTCAAGTCCTTTTTAGGGAAATTTGTTGAATGTTATATGGATGATTTGGTGGTTAAATCCAGACAACTTTCTCGTCGCTTGGCCGATCTAGAAATCATATACCACAATCTTCGACAACACAATTTGACGATGAACCCATTGAAATGTGCTTTCGGGGTAGCCTCAGGAAAACTTCTCGGATTTGTTGTACGCCATCATGGAATCAAATATGATCCTAAGAAGACAAAATCAATCCTTGACATTTCACCACCTAGAATTCTGAAGTAGTAAATAGTACTTCAAGTACACTTGATATATATTCGGCGTTTCATTGCCAATTTGGCAGGAAAGTGTTTACCCTACACAAAATTGATGAATAAGGGTGTCACCTACCTGTGGATTGAAGAATTTCAAGAATCATTTGATATCCTCAAGAAATATCTCTTGATTCCGCCAGTATTAATGCCACCCATTGATGGAATTCCACTTATTCTCCATGTATGATCATTAGAGAGATCATTGGGTTCCTTCCTTGGACAAAAGAATGATGCATGGAATGAAAACAACCTTTACTATCTCATTAGGACTATGCTTGAGGCAGAAACTCAATATTCAAGTATTTAAAAGTGCTGCCTAGCATTAATAATTTCATTTTTGATATTAAGACACTACCTGCAACATCATGAGGTCTAATTAGTATCTTGTAATAACCCGCTCAAATTTATCCTTAGTTGTCCAATGCCAATAGGATGTTTGGAAAGGTGGGCTGTTATTTTGTTGTAGTTTGATATCCATTATGTGTCTCAAAAGAAAATAAAGAGCCAAGATCTAGCCGATTTCCTTTCTGAACATCCATCTATAGAAGATACATCTTTAAATATTAAACATATTGATGAGGAAGTCTTTTCTATTAAAAATAGACCTCAAACATGGGAAATGTACTTTGATGGTGCCTCTAGAAGTCTGATATGGAAGAGAATGAAAGATCCCAAATTCAACAATGTTGGGTTAGGAGTTCTGCTTGTTTCCCCAGAAAAGGCCATCTTTCGTTATTCCTTTTTTACTTTCGGGAGGTGGCACAAACAATGAGGTATAATATCAAGATCTCATCAAGAGCTTAGAATTAGCTCATCAGGCAAAGGTGAATCACTTTAATGTGATAGGTGATTCAGATTTGGTAATCAAACAATTCAATTGAGATTATACCATAAAAAATAAAGTGTTAATCCCTCTGTGTGATTACATTAGAAAGTTAAGGGCATAATTTCCCTTTGAACCGACATAATCTCATGTCCCGAGATCACAAAATTCCCAAGCGGATTCCCTAGAAAATATATCCACATTCCTGGAAGATCAAAATCGGGACGACAAAATCATCAGCATTGCCCACTGTTGTATTGTTTCATCATTCGTTCCAAGAAGAATAGATGAGATTAATGAAATTAGTCCCATATCTGAACCATATGGTCATACTATAGGATGGATGAATCCTATCAGGGAATACCTTCAAAATGGAACACTCCCACATGATAGAGCCGAGAATGAACATGTCTGTTGACGTGTGGTCAATTTTACTCTTTATGATAGCCCAGATCCCCAGAAACATCTCTACAAGGGTGATTTTGATTTAATTCTCTTCATATGTATTGATGGTGAAGAAACAATGGATGTCATGACTAAAGTGCATGCAAGAGTTTGGGGTGACCATTAGTCTGGACATAGACTTTCTGGTCAAATTAGAAGGCTTGGATACTTCTGGCCTTTAGTGATGCAAGATTGTTTTGATTCACTAAGAAGTTTCATTCTTACCAAGTATGTTACAACTTCATTCATAAACACCCAGTGCTGCTTCATATAGCTAAATACAAATGGACATTTTTCACATGGGGAATGGACATAGTAGGAAATTATCCTCAAGCTACATCCAAGCAGTTTAATAATATTATTACTGCAGTAGACTTCTTTTCCAAATGGGTAGAGTCAATAACTCTCAAGGATGATAGTTTTAAATGCATTGATAGCTTTTTCAAGTCTAACATCATTACTAGATTTGGTTTTCCTCATACCATATTGATGTATAATGGCACCAACTTTTGTTCATCCGAGGTGAGAAAGTTGTATCAAGAATACAACATCAAATCCAACCATTCATCTTGGTATCATGCAGTGACCAATGACTATATAGAATCCTTCAATAATACTCTTTCAAACATACTAGAAAAGATGGTGGATAAAGATAATAAATCATGGCCTGATAAACGTTTTCATGCTTTAGGGGCCTATCAGACCACCATCTACACTGCTACGTGGTCAACTCCATATTCATTGGTATAAGGAACAGAAGAAGCCTTGCCTATTGAAGTCCAATTAACTTCACTCAAAGTAGCCATTTGTGATCAGTCATCCATAGATTAACAATCTCCAAAGCTATTTGATGAATTGCAATGATTAGATTAAAAATGATTGTGCACCCTACACCATTTAGAAGTCTATCAGAATCGAAAATCACGAGCTTTCAATAAGAAATTTCGTCTTCGTTCATTCATTCAAGGAGAATTTGTATTGGTCCACATAACTCCAATGATACCAGGAATGAAACCTCCAAATCATGAGCCAAAGTGGGCAAGACCATACTCAATACATAGGGTCTACTCTAATGGAGCTTATTCTTTAATCTAAATGTATGGATAACTCATTACAAATCCAACAAATGAAAGATTCTTGAATAGGTATTTTGTGTAACACAAACACAAACTATTGTACTTGTTGCAAGTCATTAAACTGCATAGCCCCTCATTCATCCAACATGACGTTAAACTGTGTCCCCTTTTCCATGATGTTAAACATTGTATCTTTATACATGATGTTAAACTTTAAATAGTCCCTTATATAGCCTAGATGATGTTAAACTATACATGTTCATCCTGCATGATGTTTAAACTTTGAAAAAGTCCTTTAATACATCCTACGTACATGAAGCTAAACTGTACAACACCATTTGTCCCACATGACGTTAAACTGTGCATCGTTACAGTTGTTGCTACCTCTTGTTTTTCACACTAATCATAAATCACATGATCTTAGAGTAAGCTTCAACCATAACACGCTATCTGGGCCGATGACCACACGTAGGTACCAACACCATCTTTGGGTCATTGTCCTCATGTAAAACTCGATCCCCCGTTCATACTCAATCGAACTACGTGGACTTTGATCCTTTCCTTCTAGACTAGGTATGTAGGAAACCTCATGAGGTTCAATCCCAAAACCAATATCTTCATTTCGGTTCACCTCTATCTCATATGATGTTTATCCATGATGCCCCCAACCAATATCTTCACATTGGTTCACTATCGTCCTATATGACGTTAAACTTTGTTCGACCCTTTTTTCATTGCAACATGACACTAAACTATGCTGCACCATCATCCTTACTATATGAAATTAAACTATAAAGTCCCAAATTTCCCTCGCAGCAAGAAATTAAACTGCATAGAAATACTTCCAAGCTACATGACGCTAAATTGTGCAGCACCGGTCCATACATATAACCTTAAACTATTCACACTTTCGTCCTATATGACAATAAACTACTAATGTATCTAACAACCTCACCTGAGAGTGAATCATTATTGACATTGATCTCAAATCATGTCATATTCCATGGACTACGTGAATAAATGGAAATTCCCATTCCTTTAATCTTGGGTCCAACCATCATTTCACTAATGTCCCCTTTCTTCCATCACATGTAGGAACCAAATATGTACAGAGGATATTTCATGATCTTCATATGGCTTGATTCCCATACCCATGGGATACGTAGGAACATTCAAGCATCCATTGAATATAGCCCCAGGTCTTTGGTCCTAACCCCAAACTCCACTTTCAGTCCCTTGGCTGAAAAGTTCCCCTGTGAGAACATGAATGTGGTATACAAACTCTGGTCATTATTCACATAAGGATTATAACAAACACACAATGTGTACACATCCATATAGTCTGAGCTCTATGACCCTATACTATGATCTTCTACGTTCTCATCCTATATGACGTTAAACTATATTTCAAAAACTATTTATGGCTTGATTCTCATTCTAATGAAATACGTAGTGAAGTCCAACAACTCAATTCAGGACCCAGCCACAAGACGATTATTTTCACCATTGGTCTATGTATATCCTTCATGCATTGTACAATTACCATTTTCATGTGTCATAATCCTATCCTGAAATACTATCAGATCTCTATAACCATTCTCATGACTTCTGGTCACATAATGTATGATACCTGGGAATTCTTTTTCCTGACCATGCAGCATGTGCCCTTAGGCAGCCTTGCATAAACAGTCTATGTAACAGAACATTCATCCAAAAGATGCTATTATGTGACTATGCAACCAATTCCCTTAGTTGGCCCCGCATAATTCAACCCCCTAATGGGTTTATCAAATAGTGGTAACTTCATTTTTGGGGGGAAACCACTTTTTCCCTATTGGTTTTAACAATTATATATAAGGATCAGCAAAAAAACCCTCCTTATCATATTTGTCCCACACTCATTTTCATGATCTGAAAGTTTTCAAGTCTATGGTTTATATTTTCCTTCCCTACGTTTGGATCCGACCTTTGCAAGAGTGACACTCCTCCATTTATTTTACAATCTTGATTCGGAATATCCTCTCCATAGTAAAGTACCACTCTCCATACAGTAGACTCTATGCTTTGGGAAATTTGAATCTGCATATACTTTCACTGGATTTTAGAAATAGAAAAGTATAATTTCGGAGTGTTATTTTGTATGACTATGCAACACATTCCCTTAGGTGGCCTTGCATAAGTAGTCTACATACCGGACCTATCAGGCAAAATATGCTTTATTTGACTATGCCACCAGTGCCCTTATGTAGCCCTATGTAATTCAACCCCCTAACGGGTTTGTCAAATAGTGGTAACTTCACTCTTAGGAAATACATCCTATAATACCTTTTAGCCCCTTTTTCATATCATCCCTCAGATTCAAAATTTCTTAAGCCATTGTTTACATGTTTTCCCCCATACATGAATGTGGTAATATGTTTTCAAACAAATTATCAATGAATTTAGTCAATTAAAATCCATTCGGTCAAAGTTATTCAACCTTAAACATTAGCCTTTTTATGTCATACATGCATGAAATTAAACTTCCAAAAAGAAATAGGGTACTTATTAAATTGGGAAACTATAAAAGGGACTCTAAAAAAATGTCGAGTCCCACCTCGCTAAATGTTCATTTTGAATTATTTAATCAATATTGAGCCACAAAAAGATGCAATGTTTGTGGGGTTGTTTGTATAATCCTAGATAAAATCAAACTATTCTTACTAGGCCCATTTTCTTAGGTAAAAAATATACATAGTTAGAAAGAGAATGCATGTACAAATGATTGATGATGAAATGTCTTATTCATTGATGTACAAGATTTTACGAACATCTAAAAATTGGAGTATCTTCTCTTTTTCAATAATTATAGAAGGATTTCAACATAACTTTTCATTTGATTTATGGAATCCCATGCTTCCTCAATAGCCACTTGAAGATCATTCACTCGAGTAGATTCACTCATTTCATTTTGATGGAGTGATTTATTGGCGTGAGTGATGGATTTCATACCATCTATTTGGACTCCTTCTAATGAATTGTTAAGATGTTCAAGTTCCATAGTAACAACATCAAGCTGTTTCTGAAGGTGCATCTACTAGACAACATTCTCCTTGATCTTATGCTTCAGCTCCTTCATCTTTGGAGTGTGATTATCCTTAGCTCAGGACACCGCATCTTCGAATTCACCGATATTGGTCAGCAACCTCACTCTGTTAAGATCATGACAACAATATTTCTCCTTCTACCTCCTTATGATGACTTGTTCCACCGTGCTATGGATTTCTTGATATCCATAACCACCAAGTCCCAACATTACCCAAAACTATGACAGTCATGGGATATTCAAAGACAGCTCTTCAAGAGGAACTTCAGATATGATATTCCATATATTCGTACATGCCTTATGATGTGAGAATTGGAGAAACTTTTTCACCTCTATGTTTGATTCATCATCTCTATCACATCGGAGAATATAGTCTGCGATTAATGCACTTAAATAAGTTCCGTGTTCTTCTCTGCCCCTCTGACCCTTGGTACTTCACATTATACTCCCTTTAGGGATAAGGATGAGGCTTCACCTCCGGATATAGCCATAGAAGTTGACAGTCTTATATAGTCAATTATAGCTTTTGTTACATTCAAAGGAAAAAAATTTAGCTATCTTTCAAATTATGTATAGCCACAAATATTATCATCATTTACCGAATGGTCGATCAGTAGCATGAGAAGGTTCCCCTTCATCATTACTAGATTCAAAAATATTTTCAGGAAGGATTTCAGGAAGCTTTGTTGGGTTATGCTCCACTAAAGCTACTGTCTCTGCAATGATAGAGTTGTCTCTACCCCATTCAGGCATTAGTAGATCAGCATCTTGCTCAGACGGAACTGCACATTTCAACCAATCATGGTCAGAGGGGTAGTAATTTTTTAACAGGATAAAAGATAACACTCATGTCCAAAATCATCTATATTTTATGGTAATTTAACATGATCTAAAATTTCTTCAAAAGATACACCATGTATCATCATTTCATATAGTGATATCCCAGATTCCTGGTTAGACTCACCAGTGGGAGCATTTGACATGTCTTCTTGGCGACCCTGCTCATGCGATCTCTGACCTTAGATATCTTCCTCGACGAAATTTGCGGAGTTAGTTGCAGTGGTCTCCAAATGTTATGGTGTAGGTTTTAAACCTAAACCATCACAGGATGGTAGTCAGTTGATGTTTTCATTCAAATTTCTATGAAGTATTGTTAATTTACCAGAAGCATGCTCTTCTCTTCGTGTAGCAGCAACATGAGTAGTACTGTGAATAGATGATGGCTCTTCTACTCTCATCATTTCTTCAAGAGTAGCCAGGTTAGCATGAATTTGTGAATGTTCACCTGTACCGTCCGTCATCCTCAGAGGAGGGTCAGTCCTCTCCCTCAAAGGGGAAATCGAAGAATCCCCTGTAATTACAAGATGTATGAGAAACATTTTCATGAGATATGTTTCATGACTATCTGAAGGACATAACACTACTTATGAAGCACCTATATATGGACTTCTTCATTCGATGCCTTTGATTACTTAATTTTTTGGGTGTATTGACATCGTCAGATCCAAATACAGGTATTGGAGAGTGAAACACCTTGTCTAACTCCTCGTCCATGACTTGTTGGCATGGAGATACGTCGCCCGGCTCATAAAAAGATTCTTTAATCCATGAGCAGTGCTGCCAGGGCTGTACTTCGGTGAAGGGACCTCAGTGTTCCTTCCCTAACATGTTACAGGATAAAAAAATTAAATTCTTTGAGTAACAATGCTTTAACTGAAATCATGTTGCAAAAAAATAAGGAAAGAAATATAC
Source organism: Viscum album (assembly GCA_963277665.1). NCBI lineage: Eukaryota > Viridiplantae > Streptophyta > Magnoliopsida > Santalales > Viscaceae > Viscum > Viscum album. Next base: position 49,530,631 of record OY728162.1, read on the forward strand.
ATCTTTAAGAGACACGTAACCATGCCACTACTTGTCTAATGAAGATCCAATACCATAATTGCTACCATGATCCATCATTTCCTTCACCTGCTTGGTGATAGGGATGGAATCATCAGTGGAATATATGATAATTTCCAGCTCTATAAGGCAAGCATGCACATCATTGGGGTTATCCTCGAAGAAGATATCAGCAGAACCCCAATGTTCCCTACACCGTGGATATGTAGCACTTCGCATAAGACCATCTAGGAGGATTCATCACAATGAAATCTCTTCCATGAATGGATAGCCTCAGATCGTAAATATTCAAGATGTGCACCTGAAGGCCGCGTGGAAGGTCTTACAATTTGGTACTTAATCTTCTTCCCAGCTCCTGCAATCATAGATAAAGTATAATAAAATGAAACGTGTTGCTATATAAAATAACGGTGACTAAATATCCTCAATGATATAACTCACCATGAGTCGATGAAGTAGGTATCTTGACTCTGGAAGGAGTATTATATCTAGAACGAGGCAGTTTTGACGCATATTGTGCCTCATCATCCCTGTCGTAGGAATCCGGTGAATCAGCCCTGAGAGAAGAACAAAGTTAATCAGCTCCAGATAAGGGAGTGTCACATTCCATATGAAAGGTTTCTTTTATGACACTTCTATTTTTTCTCCACACCTAGGAGACAGGAAGATTCAATACCCTTGACTATTATGATGCTACCTAGTTCTCGGCATACCATGTAGTCAGTTGACTCGCCGCTGCATCAACTGGTAGATTAATCACTTCCCCGGTCTTCTTAATAGCTATCAGCAACCATAGTTGTCGGGAAATCATTTGATGCTCCTCTGACCTAACATGACTTGGAGGGTATACAAAAATCTTCTGGAGACACTTGAATTGGCGTGCAAATCTATATGGAGAATAGCCCTCACATATAATCTCTCTTTCAATTCTGGTGGCCAATACACCATCTCTGCAATCCAGTATATATGACCTCAATTCCAGGTTAGTTATTCCATCATAAAAAAAATTCCGGGTTGGGGGGATTCCAAAAGGAAAGAAATGAAATTCATTGAACATGCTCAGCCTCACCTTAAGATAATAGGAATTAAGGGAAAATGGTGAAATTTCAGAAAATGCCTATACCGATGGCCTAAAAGAACTTCCATGAACATGTACTCTGGTCTGTACAACATATTTCCTGAAGTGAGTGGAGATCAATCCCCACAAAACAAGTTATGGTCCCACTATTCTCAAAGTAATCATACCAATTTAGACATGGAGTCCGCTCATGTGAATCTTTTCCAAAATCGGGGTGGCCAACCAAACCATTTTTCTCTCAGTCAACTTGGCTGCAACAACGAATGTCTCTTTCCTGAAGCCTCCCTTAGAATCCCTAACTGGATGAAGATAAATGCTGAACCAAAAGGCTAAGAATCCTACTAGATGGGTTTTATCTGGGATTCTTTGATCCAATTCATACCCCCACTTTTCAAACACTCCTACTTCCATAGTTGGCAAAAATGTTCCGAGAGCTCCCCTCTTCTCTACTCTGAGGCAGCTGGTTGGACGAGTACATGTGTGACCCTTATCCTTCTTATTGATGAGAAACATATCCATCAATTCCTATGGATTAATATCCATTCTAGAATGGGTTTTTGTGGACATGGTATTCTTAATCTTGTGGAATATTTTATAGAACTCTCGAGATAGAGTGAGATTCTTCTCAGAATCATTTCACATCACCTTCGGAGTGATGCACTCATCATACATGTCTCCCAGAAATGGATCCCTTGAAATCTTGTAGACATCCCACAAACTGATTCTTAATTTTCGATGAGTCAGATGGAAATAATTCGTTTCTGGGCTCCAAAGACCGATTAAATCCCGCACGAAATTTTCATGCTTGTAAACATATGTCTACCCAACCCAGACGACTTCATATATTTCAGCTCCTATCATATCATTGACAAACTTTACATAGGTTTGTTGCACCCAATATACCCACATCCATGTCGACTTCACACCTCCTCCAGGACAGAAATCCCTACACTTTTTTCCATCCCTTAGATTGGTCCATATGAGAATTTCAAAAAATAGAAGGATATCAATGTGTCTGCAGCTCAGGCTTGTAAGGCTTCAGATCAGAAGAACATGGGCTATGATGCATTAGGAATGCATTCTCCGTTGTTCCAACATTGAAAAATGATCCTTCAATTGAGACATATGCCGAATAGAAAATGGTGTATGTCTGAAACCAGGAATGTGGAATATAATTCATTGCCTCTGGAACCTTAACTCCTTATAGATGACCATGGCCATATAAAGGCATGTAGATGCTCTGTGGGAAATTTCCATGATATTTCTTCAAGTACTTATCCAAATCCGGGAGAGTGCTATCACAAATATCATAATAATCATGGAAATGATGTTCATGATGTCATCTATTATTTTGCTGGCCAACTCATCAGTGGATCTAATTCTTTTGGGATCCATTGAATCATCACAAATATCATATAGTTAACTTATAAATAAGTCTATTTGAAAGAAATATTTGTGAAAAAAACAAAAAAAGGCTAAGGCATTAAGAAGTGCAAGTCATGTCGGGAAAGTGTTTCCGCACATGTTTTTCCACACAGGTAATGGCGCACAAGTAAGGTCGCGCTAATGATGGTGCACAATTCATAATATTTACTAGAGAAGCACGACACAAAGATGGGAGATCAACCAATAAAATAAACAAACTTGTGAGATGAGATATCAAAAGATTTGGAGGCCAAATGGCTAGCGCGAAGTGACGCCCATTTATATAGGAAATCCCATATCCATGTGCGCCACAACCTGTGCGCCGCAATCTGCATGCCTAAAACCTAGGCGCCGATGAACCCTGGTTTCATGTTTTCCTCAGAGTGAAATCCTTTTTCCTTTTTCGGATCCAACTCCAAGGGAGGACTTTTGTTGACGATCATTTCCATCAAAATGTCCAGAAAATGGAAAAGGGGTATATATTAAGCATAGTGAGGGTCACCCTTTCAAGAACAAAAACAATTAACAGTGGTGTGGACCAGGAACCCATTTGATGGGAGTCGCGCAAGTTACCTACACACTGCGCAAGTCACTTGCCTGCCACTTATGGGTCACAAAAGTCACTTGAGCTCCCTATTATTATTTCAACGAAGGTGCCCAGTGGCCTATAAATAACACATGTGGGCCCCCCATTTCGTGGATGAATTTTCTAAAACTCAGATTCAAGCTCTGGTCACCCAATTCTTTGTCTGACGTCTTTTGGACACATCTATGGTAACTCATTACCTACAATGGAAGCTCTAAATAGGAAGAATAAGGCCTAAGTGTTGGAAGTCATCAATACATGCGCACCTAAGTGTCTAACCCTTAAGGGAAATGAAGACACTTGACCGTGCCCTTTCCCTCTCAAGGGAACTTGCACGCCACACTTCAAGAAGCCTCTAGGGATGATACTAAGGGCTTGAGTTCAATGTCACCCAAGTATTACCCTATGGATTCTTCATTGCCCAAGGTGACTCATGTCGCGCAAGTCTACTTGCATGACCAGGACTTGCGCACTAGAATGATACTTGATTGCCTCCTTCCTAGTTACCTACTTTCCTCAAATACACCTCTCCTCTTCAATATATTAGTCCTCAAACACCTCTTCAAATCCATATATGGAATGGTTCTTTTGTTTCCTTCTTTATCTGATAGGAATCCTATGAGAACCTCTCCCAAAAACTCATGACTTACATGTTTTATGTCACCATGGTTAGGAGTTTCATATATAACCTCATCCTTTGAGATGATAAGATCTTTTGATTTGGGCCTCCTTCTCAAGAGTAAGCCCCAAGTTACAAGTCCCCTTAACCTGGGCCTCCTTCTCAAAAGTAATCATGAGTCTCAAGATCCCTTAACCTGGACCTCCTTCTCAGGAGTAAGCCCCAGTCTCAAGATCCCTTAACCCAGGCCTTATTCTCAAGAGTAATCCCTAGTCTCAAGATCCCTTAACCTGGGCCTCCTTATCTGGAGTGAGGCCCAGACATAATTTCCTTAAACACTGTGCATCCTCCTTAGGAGTAATCCCCAATCATAATTTATTTTTTACTTGGGCTTCTTTCTTAGGAATAAATCTCATTCATAAGTCCCTCTTAATTTGTGATTCCTTTTCAAGAGTAATACCTTGGTTAAAATTCCAAATCTACATAAAGTGGAAATAAATTTATGTACCCTACTCTGGGGCTTCTCTCCAAAGTCTTGGTTTTCATTTACTTAGGCCTTCATACAAACGTAAGTCCCACATCATTTCTCATAACTACATATTTCATGGTAAGATCACCAAGTTTGATGACACCTCTTGTTTCTCACACTGAGCATGACTCACGTGATCATAGAGTTTGAAAGTAATCACAAAATCTATATTTGGGCCATTAACTAGGCATAAACCCCATATTTCTTTATTCTATCTACGTGGACTATGATCTCTTCCTTAAAGTGGAGTACGTAGGAAGCCTTTATAAGTTTTAAGCCCATATTTCATTAATTATTTTCCATCCCATATGATGTTATACTATATCCTTCTCATCGAACTACATTGGTTCTGATTCCTTTTTAAAAAGGATACATAGGTTTCCCAAATGCGGGTACAATCCCAACTATAAAATAATCCCAATATTTCCGAATGACAATAAACATCATGTGCCCCAATGAGTAGATTTATAACCATTATGGTCATCATAATTACCAAGAGATTTATATATGGTGTATCTAAGGATACCATTGACTACAAATCTCTAATAAATAATGATTATTCTCCATCAATGAATAAACTTGAATACATATGAAATATTCTCTAAAAAACATACATATCAGTAATTTATTCCCAAATATAAATGAAAACTCTTATTCATTCTTGGTATATTAATATGGATTCATGATAATAACTTAAATCTATGAGAGTGTCCCAGAGTAGGCAAAAATTACCCCCCAAAAAAGGTGTGATGAGCCTGAGCACCCATCCTCGTGATCAATGCAATTTTTTAAGCCTCATTGGTCCACACCTAATGAGAACCTAAATTTGGAATGTATGTCCAAATGGATATAGAATCATTGGATGTTTCTGGTTCTACAAATAAACACGTTAGAAACAGCATGGAATGTATGAACCTTAAACAATCATGGTCATCCCCATTTCCAGAAGAAACAGATGTGTCGTTTTTTGAACATATGATTGAAAAATATGAATAAAACTGGGCACAATGCATCCCCAGATATTATCTTGTTACAATAATATATCATGTAACATACCATATTATTATAAAAATTAGTTTCTATCCAAAACAACGTCATATTATATTAAATATTAGGATCATAAAATAAATGAACAACAATAATAAAATCTATTTTGAAAATGAGAATCCAAACAACCGAATTCATTTAATATGGTGATCCTGTCATTAGATAAACCACCAAAATCAATTAATTATAAATTTCCTATTAAAATATTTATTTCAAAATAAACACTAATGGACATAAAATAATATATTTCATCCATATATATATATATTCATAATTCTAGATCAATAATTTTTTTAAAATTTATCATTATGAAGAGAAAAATATATAAATATAGGAGGAAGAGAACTCTGAAAAAAATATGTTTGGAAAGGGAGATATCAATTTCCTAAGAAAATTTAAATTCTTCAATGTCACATAAAAATTAAAAACACAACATAATTAGAGCATTTAATGAAATTGTTTTGCAAAATGGAAATATCTAGGTTTTTAATCACAATATGTAATGAAATTAGTTGTATGTCCCATTAATATTATTGGAATTCATATTATAAGCATCATCATGTAGAAATATCCAATTTAATTTTATCAATGTAAAAAAACCCAATACAATTGAGTTTTATAAAACATCATGGATGACTACTATTCAAATAGAAGGGAAATAGGATGGGCTCAATATTTGGGAGATTAATCAAGTGACTCTCTCAAGAAAAGAACATGGAACGATGTCAATTTATTTAATTATCTATGGACAATAATCAATAAGAGAAACAATAAATTAGATTCTAAGTAACGATCCTCACATACGATGTGATTTTGGGTGTGTTCAAATTTTTATATTAAAAATACACCTCATAGTAGTCATCTAAAAAAAGTATCCTCACCAGGATAAGGTGAAAAATTCACACACTGTCTATAGAAATATAAAAATACCAATAAAAAAAATTCATATGTTTCATTTAAAAATTCCCAAGGCTCCATGTGGAATTTATCTAATGAAAACCAATCAATAACACAAATCATCATTTTAGACTTACTATGTGGAGTCTTTTCCACAAAATTTGCTTCATGAAAACAATTCTATAGCTCATCCAATGAAAGATAATATTGTATATGCATGTTTTCAAAAAAATCCATTGTTTAATCGAAAATATGCGCATCCGAGTTTTGATTTTTTGAAATAACAAAAAAATAATAAAACCCGGTTTAGATTCTGATAAACCTAAATCAAAATATAATTTTCTAATAATATATGCATAAAATTTATAAAAAAAAATTCTAACCAATAAAAACGTACAAGTTTAATTTTATAACCCAATAGGCCCAAGGTTCAATTTATGAAATATAAAATAAAGACAACCCAAATCATGATTTCATATGTCTTGTAGAGTATTTTATGAAATAGAGAAATCATGAAAACAAGTCTTCAGTTCATTCCCCAAATTACTACCCCACATTATATTTTGGCATGAATTCTAGAAGGATATATCATCAACATCTAGAATTATAGAATCAATGAAATATTGGAAATTTATCATGATTCTATTGTCCCTTCATATCAACTAACATAAAATATGAAATGCATGCTCTTGGAATACCACATTACATTTCCATTAATCTAAACCTTACCTCCAACAAAATTATAGAATTTAATTTTAATAAAATGGATTAAAAATGACAGAAAAAATGGTATATAAATGACATGTGTGTTTCTAGTTGTTCACAATCAGTTTCCAAAAAACACCAAGACTAGGTTCGACCCAATTATAGAATATAATCACAATATAATTTATACTAATATTTCCATGTGAAATAAAAACATTCAACTATATGAATGTAGTTGTAATAAAGGTGCATAATATTTTCTTGAGGAAGTCGTATGGAATCCCACAGAAAAAAACTAGTTGGCTAGGCCAAAACAAGATATACATGAAGAAGATTTCACCAAGACTATACCATTTCTGTCAAAAATTTCATAACATCTTATAATTTCAAATTATCAATCCTTATGGAATCCTTATACTTCCCTTATTTATCAAGAATGATGAGCTATGAAGGTAGATTGAAATAATTTTATAATCTTAAAAGGGGAATTTCTCTTTATAAGTAAAACCCATTACATTGGGATAGACCACCAGTTTCCTCACACACATGTCCTCAACCAAACACGACTAAGAATCCTTTCTCGTAAAATTATCTGAATCATTATTCCCCGGTATCACTTAAATTTTATTATCATCCTTCCTTTATTTACGAGGCCTCAAGATATATATATTATTATACTTCAAATAGAAAACCCTTTTGAATGATTTAATTCACAATTACTTATCCCTATATCACTAATTTTAACTACATCCCTTCCATACCCAAATATTCACTATAAATGAATGCAATAAAATTTATCACAGTAGATAATTTACTTCTTCTTTCTTAGATCCATTTTTATTTATAACATATAAATACTCTTACTCAAATGGATTTTATGATTATTTATGTTTTTCAAAAAAATACTTATATATAAATCGAATATTTAGAGTGACACATAAATAATTAGAAATTGTTTAAATGAATCTAACAAAAATATTCCCTTTTCAATCCCTTTAACATCCCAAAAAACAAAATTTCTCCAACTATTAGAAATCAAAACTCCATTAAAGGATTAAAGAGTTTTCAAGACATTGTATAATGAAACATTAAAACTAATTTAATTCATAATTTTCTTCTTGAGTTCCTTAAGAATAACACTAACATAGTTCATAGGCATTCTAATCCATTCGTTTTCCAGACAATATTTTAATGATTCTTATAGTCTCTTAAACACTGAATCTTTCAGAAATGGATTTCTATTCCATTTATTGTAATGATATTACTTCATTATATAGATACCTTGAATTTTAGAATATACATTAAATATCATTTTAAAATACATGTTCCAATAATTTAGATGATGGTGATTCTAGAACCAAGTTACTCCACCTTACATACATTTATTTCTTCAACTACGTTCATCACAAAAATTAATAGATATTAAATAAAAATTAAATATCCATACATTTAGAGTAGTACAAATAATATCATATTCCATCATTCCTCAACATAATTACCTCTTGAAAAATATGATTTTCAATTATCTATATTAATCATATAGAAATAGAATATTATTTAGTGTTACATTTCAAAAGAAGATAATGATTTTACCTATATTATATAATGGTATGTTTTTAGACACAATAAATACATTCAATTTAACATTATTCTTCATATTTTAATTATAATCATATTTAAATAAATTATCACTGATAAATAATTTAATCATATTCATCATAATTTTTTTGGGTTCAATCTCCACGATTGGATTATTTTCAATAAATATTTCATGTCTATAATAATAAATTGTTTTTCTAAAAACGTTTTTTAACCTATGTGAAATTCTACATCACCTCCAACCCATGAAGTGACCCTATATGATCAAAAAAAATGTATTTATTATCCTTTTATTGACATTCTAGATATATATTGTATTTTTTCATTCAACATTGTCACATATCAATATACAACATGAATAATACATATGAATTAAATGAAGAATTTAAAATACTACTCTACATGAAAAATAATAAGCTATTTAAATTACCTCTCCAAGTGTTTTTTATTTAAATACCTATATGAAACAACGTTACCCAAAAATAATAGTCATTACAACTAAAACTCAAAGAAGAAACAACGACTCAAACTTCATGACACTAACTTAGATGATTATCCTACATGATAAAATTTATGATTTTCATGATAATTGATAAATGATGTTTATTATCCTGAATACCTATCAAAATTGAAATTAGTTTGAATAAAAAATCCTCAAACTTTTGGGACACACAATCCAAATTATGGGTAAGGTCTTGGATTTTATTGTTAAAATTTTCCTCTAGAAAATGGTTGTTCAGGCTCACAATATGATTTTACTAAATTATAAGGACTCATAGCCATTAATACATCATTTAAATATTTAATAATTTTAAAAAGTATATGTATTATAGGTATTTATAATAAAGTTGTAAACTTATTTGTTTTTGTTGGAAAGAAATCCCTTAAGGCATCACTGAAGCATTTTTGAGGTGATTGTGTTTGTTGAAAAAGTGGACATATGTGTTTTTATTATTGAAAAAAGAGGACATGACATACAAATTTGTTAAAAAATGGGATTTCATGGTGACTTGCGCGAAAGAGAATTGCGCGTCAAAACTTGCGTGCTGTGGGGAGACTTGCGCGCCATCACGCAGGGTGTCCAAATGACAATATATACAGGTTTACCCCTCCAAATTCTATACGATTCCAACACTTAGATAAAATTAGAGATCCCATTGGGTAGGTGTGGTGGTCGTGCATGTGATGGTGTGGTCACACAAGTATAAGGTGTGCGCCAGTTGTTTATTGCATGTCTATAGTGGGTTGGATAATAAAGGAAGGGAGTCACCCATGTTTTGAGTTGAATAAAGATGTTTCGCTCAAGTGGTTTGGTGACACATGCGTTCCAAGTTTTGAAGAAGCGCAATAGTTGGTGGTTGCGTGCCAATATTGGTTTGGGTGTAAAAGGGTGTGAGTCACGGAAGTTTGGAGTTGAAAAATATTGTGTTACAGAATTGGTTGGGGTGGACTTGCATGCCAGTTATAACTTGCACGCCGATACTTTCATGCCATCTTGGAGAAGGTCTTCAGGAATGTTTGAAGTACGGAAGTGGTTCAGGGCTGCCTGAAAGCATGAAGATTGCCCGATACCTTCGGTGCAAAGTGAGATTCATCTACGGGTGAACTTTGGACTTCAAAAAATCATCCACATAAACCATAAGATGTATTCATTAGTCATAATGGAGAGACCTATAGGTCTATAAACTGTGAGTGAATCCTTTCTAGATCAGTGATAAACGGAAGATGAACACGGTGATCCTCTCCACCGATAGTGATCAAGAGAGAGAGAAACAAGGAGTGACCCTTGGGAAAGCAGTGAGATGGCTCTAAACATTGTAAAGGCAGTGAGCCTAGGAATAGAAGTGATATATCACGAACCTTTTAATCAGCAGTGTGCTTATAGTGTATTTGGTAAATCAGCACTTTTTTAGTGTATTCTCCTTGGACGTTGCCCAGTGAGGGTGAACCAAGTAAAAATTTATGTGTCATGTACATTCATTACATTCTATTTATATTGTGCAATGGGAAATATTGAGAAGTCTGTCTTTATTAATAGCGAAACAAGATCAGAACATGATTTAATTTTAAAACAGTAAAACCCTGATTCACCCCCCCCCCCCCCTCTTTGGGTATTCATCCATGTGGACCTAACAGTTAGTGTTTTTATTTAACAAATCATTTACATTTTGTTATCATTTTTCTAATAATGCATTATTAATTGTTGATAAAATTAATTATATTCACGTATTTAAATTTATTTGATATTATATAGAAGGGAATTAAAAAAATATGAAAATGTATAGTTTTTTCATAGATTAATCAATAAAAAATATTTGATATTAATGAAATAGGCAACATGGATATTGACGCGAACATGTTGTTAAAAATTTTGGAAAAAAATAAACGAACTATAATCCCTAGTGCATACCATTGGGGTTCGAGTCTAGAAAACTAAACTCATGGATTCTACAAATCCACAATTTCATCTTGATATTATAATAATGACATTCCCTTTGTAATAATTAAAAGGTACCATAAACCTTATTAGTGTTTTTAGTTCTATGAAAAATATCTATGAAAATATAATTATAAAGAACATTTCCAGTTGAATATAGTCAAAATACTTCTATAAGTCCATAAGAATCCCTTGAATTCCAATAATGAAAAAAATTCCATGTATTCTTATAAAAGGATTGGTGGTGATATAATATATTGAAATATAAAATTTATATTGAGAGTATAAATGTTATTACCTTCAAAATATAAAGAACATGATGGAAAATTGATATTAAAATATTTTTTATTTTAGTATTTTAGTAACATAGTATAAGGAAATTTGAAAGTGTATAATATTGTATATGAAAATGTATATTAAAAAATATGAAAATGTATTAGATTACTATAATAATAATGTATTAAATTTTTATAGTATTTTTATATGATAATATATAGATATGAATATGAATTTTTGTATTTTATCATTACAATATATTTTTTATATTAATGATATTATTACAATATTTTTATGTGGATGTATAAGAAAATTTATATGTATTATAGTATTTGTAAAATAATAAGTATAATTAGAAGTATATTGTTATGTTTGTGTGTGCGTGGATTCATGAAATAATTAATTAAAAGTAAATACAGTAGAATGTGGTTTATATTACCAGTTGTCAAGATTTAAATTGTGAAAATGATATACAACAAGATGAATCTGGAGATTCCTCCTGTTCATCCCCCCATAGCCATGTATTTGGTTCTTGAATTTTTAATTTCATCAGACGGAAATTCTTCTTCACACAATTTCAATCTTGATTACCTAGTGTCCATTTTAAAAAAAAACAACACATTTAACTTTATCGGCACGTTGAACTAATGTACCACCACATAGTGAAACATTTTTGTTGATTCAAATAATTATGATTTAAAAAAAATCAAATCATCAATCAAAAAATTGAAAACAAAGAAAATATTATAGACATCTTGAAACTGGAAATAATAAAAAATCAATTTCTAAATTTTTTTAGTGGTGATAAATTGAGCAGGAATTAAAAAATATTATTATATGTGGATAAAATAATAAAACCTTATACAACAAAATTCTACAGATACAGACAAGGAACCATCAAATTATAGTCAAATATGGTAAAACCAATAATCAATTCAAAGATATCCTACCAACGTTCATAAAAAATACCTCTTGAATTAAAAAAAATTGTTGACCAGAATACCATGATATCAACATTGAAAATTAAAACTCATAAATTGACTACTAGAGAACATTAAAATATGAAATTTTATGCCTGTAACTAGATAATGAACCTAGAATTGGATTTTAGGAAACATAGAATACTAAAATTGAGTTGAATTGGGTCCATGGTTGGACATTATCATTTCACTATAATTTAACCGAGAATAATAACAATTAATTATTTATTGGGAATAAACAAATTAACTTGGTCACATTTTATTGGTCAATGAAAAGTTTTTAGTAGAGGTAAAACTAAATTATTTGTGTTTATTTATCTATATAGGATGGAAATGATGTTAATAAAATAAAATTGATTCTATAATTGTTAGTTGTTCAAAACATAAAAAGGAATAAATTTAAGAGTTCTCAATATTATCCCTAATTAAAATTATGCATGATTGTCTAGGAATCCTAATCTTTTATGATTTTGTATAATGTAAGATCACATGATTAAATAATCAATTTAAAAAATCATAGTTGTCAAATCAGTCCACAAAATTAGGAATGGAAAAATTTAAAAATAGATGATAACATCAAATAGATGCGAAATCAAATTATAAAATACTATAGAACAATATTAATGGAAACATTATGAGAAGAAATAATTTCCTTATAACTAAATTGAAACAACCTCAGAACACTCTGTTGACACTCCATTCCATTAAGAATTCAAAAAAGGAAAGGGAATCACTTTAGAAAGAAAATTGGAAAATACATGACAAAAAAACAAGATTTGGAAGGGAATAAATTTTGAGGTACCCTAGTGTAGAAAAAATCAATGTCATCATGCAAGGTACTTGTGCGCCGAAGTATGGCCGCAAGTCACATGCACACCCAAAATCTTTTCTCCCAAGGTCATCTTTTTTGCATATGAATAGATCGTTGGCGCCCTTCTTTCTACAGAACAATTTCCATGAAGCCTGATTGCTACTATTGTGGCCCTACAACTTCACCCTAGCCTTCCAAAACTATGTAGGTAGTTATTAACTACCATGAGTGGTAGATTTATTGAGGATCATTGCACATATGTCCTTTTAGTATTTGAAAACCACAACACGTGTGCACTTAATGCGCCCAATATCCCCAAGTGAAAAACACTTGCATGACACACATTCTTCTAGCAGGAAAATGAGCACCCCACTTCATGGATCACTTGTGAATACTCTTGAAGGATTCAACATGGTATCTCCCAAGTATTACTATACAAGTTTTTCGTCACATAAGTGAACATCAGGTCACCGAAGTGTACTTGTACACCCATACTTCCACGCCCTTCTCTACTTGGGAACCCCTCTTTGATTAACTTACTCTTTTCACCCTCCTCAGTCTACATGCCAACAAGAATAACTTACTCTCTTCACCCTCTTTAGTCTACATGCCAACAAGCCTTCCTCAAATCATTCATGGTAAATCTTCTTCTTTATTTTCTCCCTTGTCTGAAAGGGATTCTTTTGAGACCTCCACCAAAACCTCCTGGCTTATCAAACCATTGGAAAAAGTCACATTAGGGTGTCTCCAATTTGGGTTTGTATTTCTACAGTTTGAGGTTTCCCATATTGGTTTCACAATGGGGTTAGGATTCATGGGGTGTTTCTGGGTTTATATATCCACAGTCACATGTACCGTTCTCCCTGAAACAGTGTTCATAGATTCTTGATTTGGAGAAAGGGTGTGGGTCCTGACCTTTCCCTTCTCAATGTGGTGACCCAGAACCTCAAGTCTCTGGTTGGGAAGGTATGCTTCATAATTTATTTTCCACACAATCATAGTAAATGTATCCCACATCTACCAAGATCAATTAAAGGGAAGCCATCCTGGTGTAAGCCCCTCACCTTCACCCCTTCTTTCTTCCATTGGACACTTATCCAATGTGAAGAGAACAATGGGAAATATCATTGCATTTCCATCTTCCATGGTCGACGCCCACTCTCCCATCAGTGGAGGAGGAAAAATTCATAGTTTTGGATGCCATTTCTGAATATTTGATATTATATTGTTTCTCACACCAATCATGACTCACATGGTCTTAGAGATTTTTCATGATCCAACCATTTTCACTATGAAGGAACTACGAGAAATCTGATTACTGTTTAAACCATGATACGTAAGAATCCCTTTTAACGGCCTGAGCTCACTGGGTATCATCTTTTAGAATCCAACCCTAATTCCACAAATTTGGTCATATTCCTGAGGAAATGAGCCCCAAATTCAATCCTCAAATCCTCAAGGAATCCATTTCAAGATGTAAGCCCAAAATCATTTCTCTCATAGGACCATACTCTCCTATGAGACTTACCGAACTATGTGGGATTTTATTCCCATTTATATAGGATACATAGGAAGCCTCCATGAGGTTCAAACCCAACACTTAAAATCAATAATGTCCTTATTGGGCCATACTCCAAATGGGGTCTGATGGTACATGGAAACCTATATCCTTTCCATGTTCCTCGGGTTGCTTCATTATAAGTCCCACAAAATGTTTCAACTAAGCACAATCTGCATATAGGTCCTCATCGCATAACCATAAAATGTATGACGTGTCCCATTCAGTGGCACCAAACTACAGGGGTTCTGATTCCTTTCATGAGGATACGTATGAACCATATCTTATGGAAAAGATCCAAAAATCAGAACAAACAATTTCCTCCCAGGATGACAAAAAAATTCCAGAGTGTCTAACTGAGTGGCTTAAAAGCTACTATCATCACAACGATGATTAAAAGAATCTATATGTAGTATATTAGAGGATACCATTGATGGAAAATCTCACATACATATGAATATTTTAATTAATGATCAACCTTGAATGAGTAGTGATGATTATAAAATTGTACACATGTTAATAAGTGATTATAAACTCCAATGGATACTTATGATATACTTGGTGAATTAACAAGGAATCATGATAATATTTTAATTTTATAAAGAGAGTCCTAGAGTAGACATTAATTCCCCCAAAAGGGTGTGATGAGTCCAAACTCCCATTGTTTCAACCAATGCACATTCATAAGTATCATAATGTTAAAATCTTAACGAACACCTGCCTTTAGAAAGCTGGTCTTATTTGGATAATGAAGTGTTGGAAGTTGCCAGTTCCATGAATAAATCCAATGGAAACTTCCTGGAAACAATTATTCTTAAATGTAGAACACAAATTTAACGGAACTACAAACCAAAAATGGTGAACCTGATATGAATCCTTAACCATGATAATAATGTTACCCGCCAATTAGGTCACTATAAACAGATAAAGGATGGACATAAAAAATAATTAATCATCCATGAATCCACCAGAAAAGATGTTTCTATAATAGATTTTGTTGTTGTTTCCATGTTTTCAACATAATTCTCTTTAATCCATAAAATGGTTTTCTCCAAGACAACATCTATTAACTTCCCTACTAATGCTCATGTTGGATCTTCATCCATGCGAAGGATGTTATAACCATCCCAGTGTCATAAATGATGGGTCTCTAATGTGATGATAAAGGAATATCACCATCACGGTACAATCCTGACTTTGGAGGCTGGTCGACGGCCCTCTAGGTCCACAACAATCCTCGATCATCTTTCCAAAAACAACCAATGATCAAGAAGAAAATTGTGTCAACCACCGTCTCAAACCTTTATGGGTCAATATCCATATAACACAATAATAAATACCTCCCATATTAAATTTTGTTGGATCAAGGGATCACTCAAGGCCAAAATTCATCTGTGCAGGAGTCCTTCAAGAGGATGCCCAAAAATAATCACCGCCAACAGAATCGTGTAGTAGTAAACCCCCAACATGATGGTGGGGTTGCCTCCAGGATTCTGGCCCAATTCACTCTGACATGGGCATGTAAGATGAACTATAAGGGATAACATCCGGTAAACGGGGTTTATGTTTTCTCCTATTCCTCCTCCAGAAAAAAAAAATTCAATTTAACTTTATGGAAAACAACAACGGGCACATACACCCGTCTGTCCTAATATTGCGGCTCAACAGTCTCATCTGACAGAAACCCACCAATCCCACAAGATAAATCTAGTGGAGTACAATTAATAGGAACATACACCGTCTTACAACTTATCATCCAATCATCAGGCTCGTTTTCCTGCATTTATGGAAGCCTGACAATCTAATGTGGGGGAAACTGTTAACAGGAACATACACCTGTATTCAATTACAAATATTTTCAGTAGTCTCATATACCAATATTGAAGGATTTTCTTCATCCATAATTGACGGGAAACATCTAGAAGGCAAATACACCTGCCAATGTTCATCAAGCCTGCCAACAGTATCATTTTTTAGCACTTGGAGAAGTCACTCAGAAAGCTCCGATGAAAAATTTGGAGTAGACTCCCCTCTATACCCCTATGCAAACATACTGTCAATACCCATTGACAGGAAATGGAGGACAGGATCAGGAACCTACAGTTACTACTAATACATAATGGACATATATTCCTGTTCTAGATACTGAAGTCACCAATCATATACTATCAATGGTGAAAGGGAAGACACAAATCCATTCCCATATTCTGGAAGCGTGTCAGGATATTTCATCCACTTCAATAGTATCAGGGCGACAGACACATAAATCTATCCCCACATATGGGATGACACATAAGCATTGCATCCGGGAGAAGATACACACCACTATTCTAGTCAAGGATGGTTATGGGGCATATTCCTCCATATCATACAGACAACAATATTGTTAACATACACCATTTCAAATCTGAGGTAATCAGTCTATTCTGAAAACTAATCAAAGAAAGGCACATATACCTACCCATTATAACTACTTTTCCCAGCAAGTGGCCCCAACTAAGTATAAGAGAACATCGAAGAATAAGTATTTCCAAGCATTGTTGGAAAATCAAGTGCTAAGTCGCGATTTGGCTCCAATTAATGTTGGAGTTATTGAAGCCCTCAGAAATTTATTTGTTGCTTCTCAAGATAATATCTTATCATTACCAAATTATGGGAGTGGTGGTGGTAATTATGAAGTGCCTCATCAGACACTCCGTTATGAAGGATTGGTATGTAAAAATTTTTACAATTCAGAGTGCCTATCTCCGGATGAGAGCCACGACAACCCTTAGTGTGTCTAGATGACCAAGGATCCAGATGATTTATCCCTTGTTGTAATCCATCATGGTGATCCTCTCCATGATGTAATTCACTGCAAAATTCTGCTCTATAGTAGTATATCACATTGTTAAATATATTCCATAATAGACTATGTAGCGATAAGAAATACCTCATAACACGAAGAACTTGAAAACACAAGGCCAATAACGTCTGATGCCTTTTAATTGATGGGTGAAACACTTTATCAAACAGAAGACATATTAAGGTAAATTTAAAT
Source organism: Viscum album (assembly GCA_963277665.1). Taxonomy (NCBI): domain Eukaryota; kingdom Viridiplantae; phylum Streptophyta; class Magnoliopsida; order Santalales; family Viscaceae; genus Viscum; species Viscum album. Next base: position 49,548,236 of record OY728162.1, read on the forward strand.
CTCTGAAATTCCCTTTGGTTATTTGTATTAAAATACATAACATCCACTTTGGTCAGATCAAGTGGAGAAAGCTCTAGTTAAAGATAACGATGATGTGTTAAACATGAGGAAAAAATTAGCTAAAGGAGATATACTAGTCATCTTCAGGCCATTGAAAATTTCTAAATATGATATTTCATAATTTATGACATAATATACCATTCATGACATTCGTCTCTACTTATGGAAAACTCTTCTTCATTTTAAAACCAAAGTATTAAAATCTGATAAATATCTAAATCATGTAATGGTAATAGAAAGGTTGAAGGGACAAATTGAATTGGTATCCCTCTTGGTTTCTCAACATCCAATGGTTTAAAAAAATAGAGAATCCATCAGATTGTATGTCTCAATGGTCTAAAATGACTATTATAATTAATTTATGATTCCCCATATAATGTTCGTATCAGAGAATGGGGTGCATTTGGAGAATTGCATTTCACTGCACTCAAAAATCAGCAAAGTCCGCCAAAAGTAGTATCATGAAATTTTATTGACCATGGTCAGCCACCATCAATATGTTTTTTATGTTATCAAATGTATGATCAAGAATAGGACTCAAACAACTCTCATTAGAATCAGGCCCAAAGAAAAGAATATTCTGAGTTACTTTTACATCATGCATATGAGAATATTGAACAAGAATCCAGTTTATAGGATTTCAGGTGTCAAATAATGAAAATGTCTAAAATAGCACAGTAATATGGTGTAAAAATTATTTTAGTGATTTTAGGATGATGTACACATATAATGTTTAAACCAAAATTTTTAAAATCAGAAGAGCAGTTGCACGTATTTCTGCCCTAACAGTTCAAGAATCACCCCAGCTTGCCAGGATGGGGGATTATTTAATTCAATCAATAAATTTATTAATCAATGTTCAAAGAATTGATGAAGATGAACTGGAAAAGCACTATCCTGTTGGGCAGGGGGATTTTCCACATCAGCAATCCCCTCCTCAATGGAAGTCAGTTTTCTCTCGATTAGGGGAGAAGCCACAAAGAAAACGTACAACTAAACTATCAAATGAATCCTTCAGGTTAATTTCCACCAAATTGTTCTAGGAAATTATCCATATATGAGAACATACTATCATGAATTCCACCAAGGAATACGATTTTGTAGAAACACTGATAGAATGCCATCAATGAATTACGCGTTGGTAAATGTCATTAACACCATTGCCGAATATCCTCCATAAAAGAAGTCAAGTTCTTGAGAATTGGATGACGATGTTATTGTCCATAATATAATACACACTGATGAAAATGATGAAGGTGTGAGTAACCAAAATCATGAGCTTACCTAAAATCTAGGTATGCCTTCAAATAACAACCCCCCTCTCAAAAAGGCAGCAAACAAGGGGATAAAAAAAATTCAGATTGCATCTCACTTTTCCACTGGAGAAGGTCAATAACTTTTGTTTGATGAGAGATTTTCAAAGCAAGAAGAGGAAATGAATGAGTTGAAAATAATAAACACAATGTTATTTTGAAAAAACATTTCTACTAAGCGTACTTCTCAAACATGATCATATACATCCTGATAGGCTTGTTTCTGTGGGTAATCCGAGATAGATATCAGCACCACAATCTGTAGTGTTACCTGTCACTACACCATCTCAAACTCTAGTGGCTATACCTAAACAGAATCCAACTCATCTGGAGATTCCAAAAATTCTTATGAACACAATTGAGTCATTAACAACTCGATTAGAATTTATGGAGGAAAGGCATGCACCATTTCATCCGGAAAAGATAGAGTACCCAAAATGGGTGGATGTAATTCCTCCCCCACCAAATTTTATGAATATCAAATTCCAAATATTTAATGGTTTGGGAGATCCAGAACATCACTTACCACATTTTGTTTCTCGTTGGGATCCTATGACGGAAAATTCACAACAACAAGAAGCAGTGAAGCATAAGAGTTTTGTGCAGTTATTATAAGGACCGACTTTTGTCTGGTATACATGTTTTAAATATTGATCAATTAATGTATAGGAAGGTTTCTTCAAGAAATTAATTATTCAATTTAGCTCAATGCTACCAAAGACGAAATTTTTTTATATTAATAATTGTAAAAAAGGTAGAATGAAAGAGTTTCATATTTCATTGCATGATGGAAAGGACTAACATATTCATTAAGATTAATAATCCATAAAAAACAGTTTCTACCAATATTTGTGGAAAATATGTGAGATGAATTACACATTCTATTTATCCCTATGAAATACACAGGAGGGTTTCAAGACCTTACTCCAATCGTTTTACAGATCGAAATCTCTATTATAGAAACTAAAGATAAAACTCATGTAATTCCATTGGTTTCAGGAAGGAGGATAGGAAAGTAAGATTCTGGTACAATCACACTCAAATAATTATTTGTACCTACTTCTACCTCAAGACCCTCATCATATTAAAGACTCCACCTCCTGAGAATTAGTAGCAGTGACCGGCTCAGCAAGATGATCAATCAGATCAGTGGCAGAAACAGTTTGAGGAATTAAATAATAATGTTTATTCTTTAAGAGTTGAACAAGTTCCTGGTTACTTCATCATAACACTAGAAAAAAATTTGGTTTTGTTTCTAATACCAAAGAAAGAAAATAAAGAATGATATTAAGATCTTCTGAATTATTTTCCCTTTCTCTAGATGTTGGGACACCCCATTCAATATTGCTTTGTTTTCAAAGTCCTTCGACAAAAGATGGTAGACTCTTGACATGTGAAACATAAAATTTGATTATCTCAAGTGTCATATGTTACTACTACCTATACAGAGGAAATGGTAGAATTCCAAGAGGTTAAAATGAAAAATTTGAAGAAATGTGATTATTGGATGATTAGGAAAACAATCAACCAAACTCATTCCATTTTACGAAAATAGATGAATCAACCAATTTTGTCTTCTATCGCTCCTTCAATATGAAAAAATATCATCATCAAAAGTCAATTCTTCAATAAAACTGTTTGATGATAAAAAAAGGACAATCAGAAGAGAACGAGCTCATATCATGGCCAACGTTTTTCTTGACACTGGAAGATTTTTTTCTATCGGTTTCAAAACCATGGGAACCGCCCTTCCGAATGACACAATCAAAATTGACATTTCAAGAAGAATATTTTTCATATGATGAATTGATATTTGGTTTTTTTTAATGTTATCCATTTAATGGATCCTTATTGCAATGATGATTTTTATTATAATGAGACAAAGTTCCTTGTACATAATTGATGAACAAGTGGAAGAGGACAATGTCGAGGATACATGGGACGATGTGGGAATTATAAAAACCACCATTTTAACTCTACCCCTACATGAACCATATACATGTCAGAATCTCATGGAAGGGACCTTTATCATGCCCAACATGACCAAGGCGATTCTTCCATAGAAGACATATTCGGTTCAGACACAATTATTTTGGAAGACGGGTTATAAGTCACACCATCTTTCTCTCAGAAAAAGAAGAGACCTAGTCAGTCTAATTTACCAAATACAATAGTATTTCCAGCTTCTTCTCCAACACAATGTGCTTCTACAACAATAGAATAAAATTCAAAATCACATTCCAACCCATATTTCCATGCTGGGAAATGCATACTTTTGGAACAAATGTATGTTGTTTTGAAACAATTGGCCTATGTATCGGCCAAGTTATTAATTATGGATGCGTTAAATCTATCAAAAGATCATAGAGAGGAACTCATTGAGTCTTTCTCATGTCCACAAGAGTTTTAAACGGATGATGCGGCTGTTGAGGTTTACCATATAGAGAATGATAATGTAGAATGTCATGTAATCATATCTTTTATAGATGAAGATGAAGATGTTGTTGTACATAGACGTATCATACCATTGTATTTTTTTGGAAAGGTCAATGACGTAGACTTATGAAGATCCTTCATTGATAATGGATCCAAAGTAAAAAAATCATTCCCATTCGTACACTTTGTCGATTAGGCCTGAATTAATCTGACTTATCTTCTTTAACATTAATGTTGCAAGGATATGATAAGAATTGATAATAACATCTAGGAAAAATTAATATCAGAACTCAGTTTTGAGATCTTGTGTCCAACTCAGATTTCATGGTGGTTTTTTAGGACACAACCTTCAATATTAAGGATTGGAAGGACTTGGTTTCATCAACATGTAGCCATCCCTTCTTCATACGACCAATGTCTGAAATAATATTTCTATGGTAAAATCAGTAAATTTTATTGTGACAAAGATCCATTAAAAAAATTTGAATCTCAATACATTGAGGCAGAGTTTTATCACACAAAATGAACACAACCCATAAAAAGGAGATAACCTAAGTTAATGATCCAAATGGGCTGGAAAAGATCCCAAAAAATCCATTTATTCATTTGACTACAGATTATGTGTTACCCATCAATCATATTGAAAGGGTAAAACAAAATACAATGACATGTCTAATAATTTCCATAAGTACAATTGTGACAACTGAGACTGATTACATGGAAGAAATTTTGGACCCATCAAGAAATGATGAAAGGTTAAATGGAATTTTTTTTCATTTCATCCATTGAACTAAAATAAGCCTCTACATCGTCAATATGAGTAGAAGAAATTGTAGAAATGCCTGAGGAAGACAAATATGTTGATTCTCAATCCCTTAATCCCTCTTTAATACCACAGGAAGAACCTTCTTCATCTCTAGGGTCAGATATGGTGGTCTCTTCTTCAGGATGTTCAAATACTGACTCCTCCCTTAACATTTGATATTTTTCTTATCATCTATTATGATAATAGAAATAGAAGAGGTAAAACATGATAAAGGAGAGGATAAAGATCTCATGGATGCTCCATTGGATTTTGAAGAATGTAACACCCAGAGATTTTATGAGATATATTCTTTGTAATTCCTTTTATTGTACACTACACCAAGATTAACTTGTACTATACGCATCACTGCATTATCTTGCAGTATACACAACAATATTTTTGGATCTTGTTACACACAATTTCAAGTTTGCATCATTGAGTGTATATATATATTTATATTAAATGTATAAATGAAATATGGTTGGATTATGTTATACAAAATAAAAAAGGTGTCTTGCACTACCTGCAAACCTGACTTGGTTTGCATTACACGCAATCACGACTTTCCTCGATAGCGTGTGTTGTATGCAATACCAGGTTTCACTAAACAATGATATATTTTTATTATATTATTATGGACAAGCCTTTATGAATATTTGTAATTACATTTTTAATTTTATAACACTATTATTCATCTTACACATTTTCTAGAACATGTTAAGAGAGAAAAATAAATTTTTCGGGTAAAATAATAGTTTTTAAAAAAATGAAGGTTTGCCGCCTTTTGATGGTGCAACCACATTAAATCTAGTTTTTTAAAGGTTTATAAGTTAAATTTGACAAAATAAAATTCTTATTTAGAATCAGGATATAAAAACATACTTTGGATAAATTTCGGATACTTTTCTGATATCTTTCTTGTTTTGATGAATAGTAAAAATAATCTAATTTTTAATTAAAAACAAATTTTTTTCATTGAGATAATATATATTGATAAATTATAATATTGAATGTTTTTAAAGTATAAATACAATATATTTTTACCATTTAATTAATTGATGTCATTAGCATTGATTTGACATTGAATTTGTAGGTTATATCAATTCAATATTTTGCAATGTTTTAAACAAAAACCCGTTTTCTTTAAACAACGAGATTATTTTTAATTTAATTTCTGAAAATTTTGTGTATTGAATTTGAAAAAATGGATTCCATATTTGGATCAGTGGGTCAAAATTATGTTAATATGCTACTTTTTATTTTTGGGCATTATGGATAGTAACTACGACAAATTTTATTTACGATAGTTGAAGGTGAATCAGGTAATTAAGGGTAAAAATAAGATTATAAAATTACCCTAACCCTTTCCAAAATTCTATATAATGACTAAAAGTCGACCCATATCAAATAAGGGTTGTAATAGATTCATTTTATGGACTTTTTTACTTGAAAATAATTTATTTATTATTAAAACTAAAGAAAGTGACAACATGTCACTCTCTTAAATCTTATAAGAATATTAATTTTAATTTAGTGATAAACATCATGAAACATCGAACATGAATATTCTCAAGAAAGGTAATAATATTATCTTCATCATATGAAATTTTTTATAATTTTTAGTGATTAAATAATTAACATTAATTGTGACACAATAGTGATGCAGAAATTGTTTATCTAGTGAAAAATCAAGAATATAGTTTTTATTAAACTAATAGTGACCATAAAAGGCACCAAAACCCTGACCAAAACTTATTGGCCATGTAAATGTAAACCATAATCGTCCAATGGTCGAATATTTGACCATTTGGATCCTTATAAAAGTGATTATGACACTTATAATATTTTATTTTAAATGATTCCAATGTTCTAACTTTCATAATTTAACAAATATATCAATTTACATGTTGTTATTTTAAGATTATAAAATCGAGAAAAATTCTTATTATTAAATATTTGATATTTATATTAATTAAAGGATTTAATTATTAATTTTTATTCAACAAATAAGTATATTTTATAATTATAAAAAAATGTTGTACTAATCATTTTATTAAGAGATATACCAAATAAATGGTTTTAAAAATATTAAAATAAATATTATATGAACTATTTAGTGTACTCCACTAATTTTTTAGATTACTATGACATGTTATAAACCTATTAAATATTTTAGTTTGAATATATCCTTTCTGTGGATTTAATTTACATTCAAATAAATGAATAGTGTCGAAATTGACACTATTGTTATTTTATAAAAATAACATATTATTAAATTGTTTAAAAATCACAAAAATATTTAAAAATTATAAATTGAAATTTATATAGTCTATAATTTCATAAATTTTCTAATTGTGGATAATTCATAAAACATAAGTAATTATTTATAATAATTTGAAATTTAGAATCTTATTACCACAAATAAAATTTAATAGATTAAATAAGGATAAATCAAGTTGATAATGTTTAAAATAAATTCCCTACATGTATAAATTTTATTTGATGATGATATTACAACCCTATATCATCTAAACATATAATTGAGTCATTTTTTGAGGTTTTTAAGTGGGTTTGGGATTTAATATATACTAATATTTCTTATATTTACAAAGGTGCCCCTCTCCTCCCTTATAAAAGGGAACCTCCTCCCTCTCTTCATCACACCATTTTGAGCCTTGATGCTCGGCCAACCTCTTCCCATTTCACTTACCCACTTCCATAGAAACTATATAAGGGTACTGATATTTTCAAAAGACCAACTCTAGTCCCCTAATAGAATGTTTAAAGGGGCACTTTGAGAAAGAGGTAATACCTTCTACCATTTTCTTCAAGTTCCATTTTTCTTCTACTCCCTCTTCTTTAGTTGTTTCATTATGAAGTAATAACATCAGTATTCCTCATATACTGATATTTTATTATAACTATGAAACAAAAACATTTCACCTTCTATCCATCCTACGGAAAAAGAAATCACCGCCCGTGCGTACGTAAGGAATACCGTCTCCACATCGTGGTGTAATATATTTTTCCACCAACACCTTTCATGGATGGGTATAATGGTGTAAAGGATAACTATATATGGTTATTATAATATCATACTGATTCTGATATATTATACCATCCACTCCAATTCTATTCAATAATTATGGGAATGATATCATCCCTCGTGCGTATATACGGAATACCATCTCCACGACACGATGAGATTAATTCACCATGTTAACCACACATGAATGATCATAAAGTTTATATAATGAATAATAATGATATATATGAAATAACAAATCTACTGGATTTATGTATATATATATATATTTATGACATCTATTTAGTTTCATTCAATTCAATAAGGAAACAAAAACAGCGTTCATGCGTACGTACAGCCTAACATCTCCATGAACGATGTATTTCATCTCTTTTATTAATCTATAATATATATGTATATGATGAATATATCTTATATATAAATCATGTTTTAAATTATAGAATTATTTAAATCAGGATATCAGTAATAATATCAAGAACGACAAGTCGAAACACATACGATAAATGAAATGATTTTACCCAAAACGCTGCATTAACATGGAATTTACAAAAGAACAGGTAATATAACGTCATAAGTGAAGCATATATGATATAATAATAATGAATATTATTATTTAATAAGTAAATGACAATATTTAAATCATTATACATGAGTTTCGGATCCATACAAAGCATATCATACCTAAGGTAATTGATAATTATTCCAATCTCATTCCTATCTGAGATTGTTTATTTGTAAGTATTTACTGGGGTTATGATTATTATCCATGTCCATATGTTCTCAAAATGTTTTTATAAAATGTTTAATTTTATTCCATTTATGTTTAAATTCATTTTTACCCTTTTCTACTTTTACTACATCGTAGGGAAGGAATCTTTCTTTTGTTTACCGTACGAGGTACTTTTTGACTCTTCCGACAAAAGTACGAGAAACATGTTATTTTTTACTTATATGGCGTGCACATATTTTTATGATTTCATTAAGCCATATTTTCATCAATAATCCTTAAAAATATTTCATGACTATTTTCAACAAAATACTTTTAGTTTAATATTGCATGGAATTTTGTGAAATGAAAATGATTTTGAAGAATAAAAGATATTTTCTTGAAGAATTCATTTCAAGTGTTTTATCAAAACCATTTTCCATCTAAGATGACATTACTTCATATGTGTATGTTTCATGTATAATGTCTATATGATTTAAATGGTTTAAATTTTCTTATGATGAAATGATATCCATTTTTTATATGGATTATGTTATGATGTGATGATGTTTATGAAACCCATTTTTATTCTTTGGGTTATGATGAATGAATTATGTTTATGTTGTGGAACAAGTAAGAATGATTTAATTATGAGATAGGTTGGACCTATATCTCCCTCCAATGCATTGGGTAATGATTTATATCTCATGAGATAGACATGTCTGGAACGGTATGTTAATCTGGTTCAGCATTACAGGACTTAAACGAGGAGTGAACTCGATTCAGAAAGGGACTTTGTCCACTAAGATGGTCTTGGCAGCAATGCCTTGGCTACAATAGAAATAATAACATGTGCTGAATGGTTTCCACAATTACATGTTTTATTCCCATTATATTTTTTCATGGTTGATGTTCCATTATGATATATGCCTAATGTACTTCCACGATTTTTTTTCTCATGATTTTGATTTTTAAATTTCATGTCCATTTTTTTGCTTTCAAATGATTATGGATTGTTTTATGTTCTCTATATTTTCCCTTACTGAGCATTTGAGCTCACTATTTTTATGTTTTATTTTACCCAGGAAATAAAGAAGGGTTTTAGGTAAGGAAACAAAAAGGTTAATATCATTATGGGAGTTGTTGAAGATCTATCTACAAGATTAGAGGTTTATATTCCAAGTTTCCAAAGACACTAAACTATTACGATCCTTGTCTGTCTATTTTTGTTATGTATTATGTATTTCGCAAAAGTAATGTAATGTACAGGTACGTCAAGCTTCGGTTCTCTACAGTTGGTATCAGAGGAAAGGTTTAGTCATCCTTTGGAAACTAGGATACGAAAACGTTATTGAGATCACTAAAGATATTTATAAGGTATGTTTAGGGATGTCCCTAAGGATAAGTATACATATAGGATATAGTCCTAGAACTATGGTAACGATCTTAGAATTTAAACTAAGATGATAAATATTGAGGGTACTCCCCCTTTACTATGTTATTTTCCCAAGCATGATTTTTCCTCTCACACTATTCTTTTTGGGTTTTAGAAAATGGCTAGAAACAGGAAGATTCACTATAATGGAGGATATGACAGTCAATGGAATGATATTCTTCATGAGAAACCAAATGAAACAGGATTTGGAAGTCCAAACATCGTTATTATGCCTAATCAGAAATATGATAATACGATAAATAATCTCAACTTTGGTTAGTTTCCCGAATTAGATAATAAGAGAAACATGGAGTTTTATGATGATCATATAGGAAAGGAAGTTCAATTTACCTCATGTAAATCATGTCGGAAGAGGCATCGGGGAGATTGTTTCAATGGAAATGAAAGATGCTTTGGGTGTGGAAAAGAAGGACACAAATCCAATAAGTTCAAAGGAAAAGGTTCAGTTAATGCCATCGACAAGGATAATGGTATTGCTATGACATCAACAATGATTAGATGTTTTAAATGTGGAATGTATGGGCATTATGCAAACCAATTCCCTAAAGGAAAATCTTATGAAGAGAATCAGCATGGTCATATGAGTAGTATTTATGTGGATGATGATGAAGAGACTACAAATGAAATATGAGATGAATGAAATGATGAAGCTCATTTAGTGGATTAATATGTTAATGGAATGTTTGTATATTTATAAAGAATATTTTATAGTACTATAGAATAAAGAATCATCTAAGGATTATCACACTATTGTTTTTCCTAAAGTATTTTAAAGTATATGTTGAATGGTACCGGTAACCATGGAAGGTTATTCAGATATTTTTGAAATGTAGAAGATATGATCATGATGAAGGGATAAGAAAATAATGAGATTTTTTACTCTATTCATGATCTCATGGAAGATATAAGGACAAAGTGATATTATAGTTTGATTATATAGATTTTTTTGGGATTTTGGTATGTGGAAAGAGTTACCTTTTGACAGTATTCATGTTTTCACTAAGGTTCTATGGTAATTTATGTTTCAATAGAATATATGAGTACGGTATTCATGTGTTTGGAATGCAACCAAGAAGATATATCTTATGATATATGTGAGATAAATTCTTATATTCACATTCTTGGTAGATAACCTTTCTAGTGATTTTTTTCTTTATACTATGAGCTTGGACCGAAGTATTTTAGATAAACCTAAAGATTGGAATGGATTATGTTGGACATAAGTTAGTATTGTTTAAGGATAGAAATTTTTTCAACATTGTTGATGATATGTTATAGTAATGTAGTTTAGAAATAGGACAACCTGTAGGACGGGCGACATCCCAACGCGTTGGACAAGGCTGTGGGAATTGAACCCACAACCGAAGTGCGACTGGCCTTTATTGCCTACCACTGGCCTACAGGACGTCCCTGGTTTGTAGAAACTAGTTTTATTTTATTAAGCGTTATGATATATGATGTATAAGTTCATTTTTGTAATCGTATATGATTAACCTCACAATATATGGACTTATGTATATTTGATAACTTTTAATAACCTTTTGTTCGAAACAGATGGAATGACCCATCATTCTATCAGAAGATCTGTTAGCACCTCACAGATAACAAATTCAACTTCATTTCTTTAAGAGATGTAGTGGAAATTGTTCAAAGCATGAACAATAGGAGATTGTACCAAAATCAAGCAAGTATTTATTCTAATTCAAAATTTTTAGCTTTTGGGAAATGATATTGAAAAGCAAAAATGTTTTCCTAGTGCTATTATATTCGATGAATCAGATGGTACCTTAGATCATCTCAAATCTATCGCTTTGTGATTGTTGGATTTTTCATAGCCATGTTCTCTACCACACTCCATCAGAACAAGATCGCCAGATTTTTCCTCCATATCCATATTTTCACCTATACTATCATATGTGGAAACCCAATGCTAAGTTACCTTGGGTGACCATTATGTTTCTAACGTTCTTTTTTAACGTTATGTTTTAGTATTCCTTTGATGTGGGTTTCTATTGATAGTAAACAATTTATAATAACAACGAATTTCGAGGAAGGAATTCCTTTTAAGGGGGGTAGAATGTAACACACCTACATTTTATGAGATATATTCTTTGTAATTACTTTGATTGTGCACTACACCAAGTTCAACTTGTACTATACGCAACACCGTATTATCATGTAATATATGCAACACTATTCTTGGATCTTGTTACACAATATTTCAAGTTTGCAACATTGAGTGTATATATATATTTATATATATATATATATTCAATGTATAAATCAAATATGGTTGGATTATGTTATACAAAACAACAAAGGAGTCGTGCACTACAGACAACCCTGACTTGGCTTGCATTACATGCAATCACGACCTTCCTCGATAGCGTGTGTTGTACGCAATATCGGGTTTCACTAAACAATGATATATTGTTATTATATTATTATGGACAAGCCGTTATGAATAGTAATAACTACATTTTGTATTTTATAACATTATTATTCATCTTACACATTTTCTGGAACATGTTAAGTGAACAAAAAAAATTTTTTGGGTAATATATTTATTTTTAAAAGAAATGTAATTTTGCCGCCTTTTGATGGCGCACCCACATTACATCTAGTTTTTGAAATTTTCATAAGTTGAATTTGATAAAATAAAATTCTTCTTTGGAATCATGATATAAAAATTTACGTTGGATAAAATTTTGATACTTTTCTGATAACTTTCATGTTTTGATGAATAGTAAAAATATGCTCATTTTTAATTAATATCACCTTTTTTTCATTGAGATATTTTATATGGTTAAATTACCATATTTAATGGTTTAAAAGTATAAATAGAATATATTTTTACCATTTAATATAATTTATGTCATTATAATTTATTTTAAATAGAATTCGTAGGTTAAATCAATTCAATCTTTTGCAATGTTTTAAACAAAAACCCGTTTTCTTTCAACAATGGGATTAATTTTAATTTAATTTCTGAAACTGTTGTGTATTGAATTTGGGAAAATGGATTCCATATTTGGAATCAGTGGGTCCAAATTATGTTACTAAGATACTTTTTATTTTTGGGCAATATGAAAAGTAACTACGGTAAATTTTATTTTCGATAGTTAAAGGTGAATCAGGTAATTAAGGGTAAAAATAAGATTATAAAATTGCCCTAACACCTGAAAAAATTATATTTGATGAATAAAATTCTACCCATATTACATAATGGTTGGAATAGATTCATTTTATGGAATTTTTTCTCTTAATATAATTTATTAATTATTAAAACCAAAGAACGTGACAACATGTCACTCTCTTTAATCTTATAAGTATATTTATTTTAATTTATTAATAAACATCATGAAACTTAGAACATGAATATTCTCCATAAATATAATAAAATTATCTACATCATATGAATTTATTTATAATTTTTAGGTATTAAATAATTATCATTAATTGTGACACAATAATGATGCAGAAATTGTTTATCTAGTGAAAAATCAAGAATATAGTTTTTATTAAACTAATAGTGACCCTAAAAGGATCAAAAACCCAGACCAAAACATACTGGTCATGTAAATTTAAACCATAATCTTCCAATGGTAGAATATGTGACCATTTGGGGCCTTATAAAATCAATTATGACACTTATAATATTTTATTTTAAATGATTACAAAGTTGTAATCTTCATAATTTAACAAAGATAACAATTTACATGTTGTAATTTTAAGATGATAAATTCTAGTAAAATTATTATTATAAAATATTTTATATTTATCTTCATCCAAGGATTTTATTTTTAATTTTTATGAAACAAATAAGTATATTCAATAATTATACAAACATGTTGTACTAATTATTTTATTAAGATATATACCAAATAAATGGTTTTACAAATATTAAAATAAATATTATATGAACTTTTTAATGTACTCCAATAATTTTATAGATTAGAATGACATGTTAGGAACCTATTAAATATTTTATTTTGAATATATCCTTTGTGTGGATTTAATTTAAATTCAAATAAATGAATATTGTCAAAATTGACACTATTGTTTTTTTAGAAAAATAACATAGTATTAAATTGTTTATAAATCAAAAAATTATTTAAAAATTATAAATTGAAATTTATATAGTCTATAATGTCATAAATTATCTAATTGTGGATAATTAAAATCACATAATTAATTATTTATAACAATTTATAATTTATAATCTTATTAACACAAATAAAATTTAATAGGTTAAATAAGGATAAATCAAGTTGATAATGTTTAAAATAAATTATCTACATGTATAAATTTTATTGGTTTATGAGAATACAACCATATCTCATCTAATATTCGAATTGAGTCATTTTCGGATGTTATTAAGTGGGAATGGGATTTAATATAAACTAATATTTCTTATATTTCCAAAGGTGCCCCTCTCGTCCCTTATAAAAGGGAACCTCCTCCCTCTCATCCTCACACCATTTTGAGCCTTGAAGTTCGGCCAAACTCTGCCCATTTCACTTCCCCACTTCCCTAGTAACTTTATAGAGGTACTGTTCTTTTCAAATGTCCAACTCTAGTTCCCTAAGAGAAAGATTAAAGAAGGCACTTCGAGAAAGAGGAAATACCTTCTACCGTTTTCTTCAAGTTCCATTCTTCTTCTACTCCCTCTTTTTTAATTGTTTCATTATGAAGAAATAACATCAGTATCACTCATATAATGATATTTTATTATAAATATGAAACAACCCAATTTCACCTTCTATCCATCCTATGGAAAACGAAATCAACGATCGTGCGTACGTATGGAATACCGTCTCAACGCCATAGTGTAATCTGTTTTTCCATCATCACCTTAAAATGATGGGTATAATGGTGTAAAGAATAACTATATATGGTAATTATAACATCATAATTATTCTGATATATTATACCATCCACTCCAATTCTATTCAATAATTATGGGAACGATATCATCGGTCGTGCGTACGTACGGACTACCATCCCCATGACGTGATGAGATTCATTCTCCATGTTAACCATACATGAATAATCATAATGTTTATATAATGAATAATATTTAAATATATGAAAAAACAATGCTACTAGATTTATGTATATATATATATATATATGTATTTTATCTATTTAGTTTCATTCAATTCAATAAGGAAACGAAAACATCATTCATGCGTACGTACGGCCTACCGTCTCCATGAACGGTGTATTTCATCCCTTCTATCGATCTATAATATATATGTATATAATGAATATATATTATATATAAATCATGTTTTACATTATTGAATTATGTAAATCAGGATATAAGTAATAATATCAATAATGACAAGTCGAAACACATATGATAAATGAATGATTTTACCCAAAACGCTACATTAACATGGAATTTACAAAAAAATGGGTAATATAAAGTCATAAGTGAAACATATATGATATCATAATAATGGATATGATTATTTAAAAATTCAATGACGTTATTTAAATCATTATACAGGAGTTTCAGATCCATACGAAGCATATCAGACCTAAGGTAAGGGATAATTATTCAAATCTCATTCTTATCCGAGATTGTTTATTTGTAAGTATTTACTGGGGTTATGATTATTATCTATGTCTATATGTTCTAAAAATGTTTTCATAAATCTTTACTTTTCTTTCTTGTATGTTTAAATTCATTTTTACCCTTTTCTACTTTTACCACATCGTATGGAAGGAATATTTCTTTTGTTTACCATATGAGGTACATTTTGACTTTTCCGACAAAAGTTCGAGAAGAATGTGATTTTTAACTTATATGGCGTGAACGGATTTTTACGATTTTATAAAGCCTTATTTTCATGAATCTTACTCAAAAAGATTTCATGACTATTTTCAACAAAATAATTTTCATTTAAAATTGCATTGAATTTTGTGAAATGAAAATGATTTTGAAGAATAAAGGATATTTTCATCAAGATTTCATTTCAAGTGTTTTATCAAAACCATTTTCCATATAATATGACATTAATTCATATGTGTATGTTTCATGTATAATGTCCCTATGATTTGTATGGTTTCACTTTTCTTATGATGAAATGATTTCCATTTTTTTATATGGATTATGTTATGATGAGATGATGTTTATGAAACCCATTTTTATTCTTTGGGTTATGATGAATGATTTATGTTTATGTTGTGGCACATTTAAGAATGATTTCATTATGAGATGGGTGGGACCTATATCTCCCTCAAATTCATTGGGTAAAGATTTATATCTCATGAGATAGACATGGCTGTAATGGTTTGTTAATCCAGTTCGGTATTAAAGGACTGAAATGAGGAGTGAACTCGATTCAGAAAGAGACTTTGTACACTAAGATGGTCCTAGAATCAATGCCTTGGATACTATGGAAATCATAACATGTGCTGAATGGTTGCCACAATTACTTGTTTTATTCATATTATATTAAATGTTTGTTGATTTTCCATTATGATATATGCCTTATGTACTTCCGTGATTTTCTTTGCTCAAGATTTTGATGTTTAAATTTCATGTTCAAGTTTATGAATTCAAATTTTTATGGATTGTTTTATGTTCTCTATGTTTTCCCTTACTGAGAATTTGAGCTCACCCTTTTTATATTTTATTTCCCCCATGAAATAAAGAAAGGTTTTAGGTAAGGAAACAAAAAGGGGAATATCGTTATGTGAGTTGTTGAAGATCATTCAACATGATTAGAAGTTTATATTCCACGTTTCCAATGACACTAACTATTAAGAGCTTTGTGTGTCTGTTTTGGTTATGTATTAAGAATTATGAAAAAGTAATGTAATGTCTATGTAGGTCAAGCTTCGGGTCTCTACCAAGAAGGTGTCTCTATCACTGTGGATGAACATAAAAAAATAAATCAGGGTACATAAGAAGATCCATGCCCCACTAAAATTAGTGTGGCCATGGCCTCTAAATAGAAATAGTTGTATACTTAATTTCTAAAGAAAAATAGAGATATATAATTTCTTGGAATTATACAGAAATTTCAGGTCTTAATACTGATGTATCTACCAATCATTTATAGTTTAAATAAGATCATAATGGATTTAAGCAAACAGAAATAAAATCACAACCAAATCATGCCTCTAAAATTGAAGCTAAAGTTGATAAGCTTAAAAGTATATCTTTTTCAGGGATGTTAAGTTTCCCAAATTGCTGGCCATTATTTTCCCAGTGAAAAAAAGAATTGAAAAATTAGTGTCGGCATTTATTTTAGATATCTTAACCAGTATTTTCATAAATATGATTTGCTAGTTCTGATTATAGAGCTTTTAATTGATGTAATGGCCGGCTATGAAGCTCTTTCCTTCATGGATGGATACTCTGGATATAATCAAATCTAAATGTACCCAAAGGGTAAAGAATATATATCCTTTAGAGGTTCTCAATGTCTGTTTTGATATAGGGTAGTGACCTTTGACTTAAATAATGTATGTGCAATGTACCAACGCCCCTTACAACATATCGTCATACCCTTATAAAGTAAATTTGTTGAATGTAATATGGATAATTTGGTGGTCAAATCTAGACAACAGTCTAATCACTGGGATGATTTGGAGACTATATCCAATAAACATCAGAATCATAGTTTGAAGATGAATCCTTTGAAATGTTCTTTTGGGGTAACCATTAGAAAATTTCTTGGCTTCATTGAACCCCATCGTGGAATCGAAGATGATTCTGAGAAAAAAAAATCAATCCTTGGTATGTCACCTCCTCTAAATTTGATATAATTCAGAGGACTCCAAGGACCCTTGTCCTATATTCAATGCTTTATAATCAATTTCATTGGAAACTATTTCCCTTCACAAGATTAATGAAGAAGGGGGTTACCTAAAAATGGACAGAAGATTTCCAAGAGTCATTTGATAGACTCATGAAATATCTCTTGAGTCCAACAATATTGATGCCTCATGTTGAAGAAAGTCCCCTTATTATCTACGTGAAAACTATAGAACGATCACTTGGTGCCTTACTCACCCAAAAGAATGATGTTGGGAATGAAAATATCATTTATTATATCATTTTTCTTATGCTTAAAGGGCATCAAGCATAGTAGGAGGTAATTTTTCAACAGGTTGATTTCTATTTTGTGCCTTAAAAGGCAATAAACGGACATGATCTGGATGATTTCCTTACTGAGTATCCATTTGTGGAAGATATAACTTTTAATACCGAACTTTCTAAGGAAGAGGTCTTCAATATTCAAGATAATTCCTAGATAGGGGAAATGTATTTTGGTGGTGCATTCAGAATTCCAATAGGGAAGAGACTGGAAATCCCTAAACTCAAAATGGTTGGATTAGGAATTGTCCTTATTTCCCTCAAAAAGGTGGTATTTACTTATTTTTTCCTATTATCGGATGGTGGTACCAATGATGAAGTAGAATATGAAGCTCTTGTCACATGATTGGAATTAGCCCTTCAAGTGAAAATGGATCATTTAAAGGTAAAAAGTGATTCAAAATTTGTAATAAAACAAATAAATAGGGAATATTCTATCAGAAAAAATGAGTTAATCACTTTGTGTGATTATGTCATAGATATAATGGATGAATTTCCCTCAGATCTGACATTCTCCTCTGTACCAGGATCACAAAATGCCCATGCAGATGCACTGGATAATGTAACTACAACCATGGTAGGTTAAAATCAGAATGAGACAATTATCAGTATAACTCATCTCTATGTGTTCTCAACTTTTGTTCAAACTAGAATGGGGGAAATTTTTGTCATTTTCATTATGTCTGAACCATATGGACATACAACGTGATCGATAACATCGATCATGACTTCTATTAAAAATGTGGTACTTCCACCAGATTGGGCTGAGAAAAAACATATCTGGTGAAGAGTGGCCAATTTTACTCTTTATAAAAGTATATACACCCAAAAGATCATTAATGAGTTAGGATCTATTGTAATTGTCCTTATATATATAATGGTGGAAAAGAGAATTAAGCTGTCAAGAAAGAGGTACGTTCAATACCATGTGGTTCCTATCAATCTGGGCAAAATCTATCTTATTAGATCTAAAGGCTCGGATACTTTTGGCCTTCAATGATGCAGGATTGTACAGATTTTAGTAAAAATGTCATCCCTTCAAAGTACATGCCAACATCATTCATCAACTCCCAAAGTTTCCACATACAACTAAATACTCCTATCCATTTTCCGCAAGGGGAATAGTTGTAGTAGGACCTTATCCTCCAGCAACGGCTAAAAAGATCACATATATTCTCACTACTACTAACATCTACTCTAAATGGGATGAAAAAATACATCTCAATGAAGTCAGGTCCAAAAGCATTGTTAGTTTTGTCAAAATAATACCATCACCACATTTGGTGTCCCTCATGATATTTAGACAGAAAATGGCATGTTTTTTTGTTCTACTGTAGTAAAAGGTGTATATCAAGAACATAATATAAAGTCCAACCATTAATTTCGATATCATGTGGTGCCCAATGGATAGATATAAGCTTTTAACAAAACCATATCAAATATACTCCAAAATATTTTGGACAAAGATAATAAATTTTTACCTTATAAACTTTTGAATGGTTTAGGGGATTATCAGAAAACTATATGTACTTGTACATAATAATCTCCATATTCATTGGTATATGGAACTAAATATGTTTTACCTATTGAAATACAATTTCCTTCACCTAGAATTTCAAGCATTGATCAGTTGTCTACAGATGAGAGGTCTCAAAAATGGTTCAATGAGATGGAACTATTAAACTAGAAAAGATTGCATTCTTTGAATCATCTAGATGTTTATCAGAAGAGAATACAACGAGATTCTAACAAGAAAGATCACCTTTGTTCATTCCTTCATGTATAATTGGTATTGATCCTCAAGACTCCAATGATACTAATAAAGAAAACTCCAAAACATGAACCAATGTGGAAAGGAAATTATTCCATTAATAAGGTCTATTCAAATGGAGCCTATGATTTAATCTTAATGGATGGAGAGCTCATTAAAACTCCAACCAATGGGAGATTCATGAAGAAATACTTTGTGTAATTTTACATCTTCGTACTCACTTCAAGACATTAAACTGCACAGTATAATGACCTTACTGCAAGACGTAACTACACAACCCCCATGGTGTAGTTTCAAGACATTAAACTGCCTAACATCCATAAGATTCCATGTTGCATGATGTTAATGTGCGTAACATCTTCATATTTATCGCATGATGTTATAATTTATGACATTATTTGTACAACTAATTTTTTCTCTATTTGATGTTTGAAGCTTGCATAAGAAAATGTAATTTGACATCATCACTACTCCTTAGTAGTACATGAGTCCCTCACGTTCTTATGTCAAATTCATATCTACATAGAGACCATGCTTCATGCACTATGTATGGCTTGATTCTCATTTTTAATGAGACACACGGATATGCCTAAATATCTAATTTTGGGCCCAGCCACATTAAAAAAAATCGTCTTATTTTATTTTATCCTCTTGTATATGAATCATATCTATACAGAGTATTTCCTTAAGATA
The DNA here is from genome assembly GCA_963277665.1 of Viscum album. Lineage (NCBI taxonomy): Eukaryota > Viridiplantae > Streptophyta > Magnoliopsida > Santalales > Viscaceae > Viscum > Viscum album. The sequence continues at coordinate 49,568,638 of OY728162.1, forward strand.
TATGATTTGGTCCGTATACCGTTTTATGACTTAATATTATTTTTTTCTCTCAGAACGTGTCAAATTCCCCCATTATTCATGTCAAACTCGATTAACATGATGAATGATTGATTAAATAACTATGTACAGCTTGATTATCATCTATTATTGAGATATTTAGAGACGCATAGAACTTCAGTATAGGGCCCAACTGTGATTAAAAAAACATTTATTTCTTGTGTAAGTATCAAATATGTATTGGAATTGTCTTTATGAATAGAGCATGACTTGAATTTTTTCACAACCAAACATATATTGACACTTTTGTTTTGTACCTTAATCTAGTTACAATATGTCTTTCCTTTCACATTGGTTCGTTGTCATCCTTACCACATGACGTAAAACATCATGTAAATCTAATACCCTTATTCGTTATTTGCATAACCTTTTCATTGTAAAAAACCCCTTACTCCTCCTTGTTTCTCACTCTGATCATAGATCATGTGAGATTAGAAATTGGGTAAATGATTTCATTATATAAGGTGCTTTAATTTATTATAGGTTCAATAATTCCCAAACTACATGACTTTAAAATGTGTAGTATAAAGTCCTAACTTCATGACTTAAAACTGCATAGTACCATATTTGTTCAATGGAAACAAAGAAAGTCTCCATTATACATATGTGTCAGATCTATGTAAAGGACATCAAACTCATGGTCAAAATTGATTAAAATATTTCTAATAAACAATTAACATAAACCCTCATCCACATCAAACAATGTTAATCTTGAATATTTCATTATTTTCATAATCATTCTTATGGTTTCTGGTGATAGAGCTTCTAACATATGAGATCTCTCTTTCCCTGACTATGTAGCATGTCCCCTTAGGCAGCCATGCATAAGTTTCCTACATAATAGGCATGTCAATCAAAAGATGCCACTATTTGGCTATGTAGCATATTCCCTAGTTCGATTAGTATAATACAACCCCCATAATGGGTCTATCGAATAATGGTAATTTTTTTCTTGGTTATCGTATCTTTGTCCACTTTAATCATTGTTGAAAATATACAAGATTTTATATTTTAAAACAGTCATTCAAGTATACTTGTCCAATTATCTTTCTCACAATATGAAAGTCTTTAAAACCATGGTTTACACATTTCCCTCAACATTTGTTAGATGAACTATTAAATAAACTTGAAATCACATGGCATCAAGTTATATATTGTTTCTATTTTTGGTCCTAGTTGTATGAACTAAAATTATAGAAACCATATCTTTTGCATTTGGGTCAGACCCTAGTAAAAGTCATATTCCATTGATTCTTTGTATATATTGGTTGGAAATATACTTTTCATATTCAGGTACCTTCCTCAAAAAAACAAACTCTATGCTTCATAAAACTTGAATCTTCATAAAAATTCTTCGACTTTTAGCTATAGAACATCAATATTCTGATAACTCTTTTTCCTGACTATGAAACATGTTCCCTTATACAGCCATGCATAAGTTTCTTACAAAACATGCTTGTTAGTCAAAAAAATCCACTATTTGGCTATGGAACATATTCCCCAGTTGGCCCTCTATAATACAACACCCATAACGATTTTTTCAAATAATGGTAACTTCATTCTTAGAAAATACTACCTCTAATGATTTTATCCTTTTTACCATATCAATTATTAGTTTCAAATATTCACAATTCACAGTTTACAATTTAACCATCCATACCTGAATATGATAGTATGTTTCTGAACAAATTATTAAGAAATCGGGAGAGTTTTCTCATACCTTTGGTCAAGGATAATTACCTTAAATTAAACCCACACAATGTCTTTACTACATGACTTCCAACTTTATAGTACAATGTCATCATTGCATGACTTAACATGGCACAATACGATATCATAATGTATCCTTTTTGATGAAATTTTAATCACTACTTATACACCAAATTTTTAATGAGATGGTTTTCCTATTCCTCACATATGTGGTTCTAAAATAGCCCAGTTTCATTCCTAAAATTCATTTCCTTGGAAAAACAACCTATTGAGGTCTTTAGTCACCAAAATCTTATTTTTCCCTATCTATCAACATAAAATATTTTAACATCAAATAAATATTTTGTCTGACTATGTAGCATGTTCTCTTAGGACACCTTGCATGATTTTCCTACATAATAGGCCTTCCAGACAATAGATTCCACTATTTGTCTATGCATAATACAACCCACACAATGGGTTTGTCAAATAATGGAAACTTCATTCCAGAAGAGGAAACCACTTATGTTGATACAAGTTCTAAATTCGGTGACCATAAAAATCATGGCTCAACATTCCCCTTGGAAATATTTAAAATATATTAATGTAATTCATAACTACAATATTTATTGGGATCTAATTCAATGTTTCTGGTCAAATATATTGAGCCATAAATATTATCCCATTATAGTCCAACATACATGACTGTAAACTGCCAAAAAACAAAATACATGGTAATCAATATATTAAGAACCCACAAAGAGAACATTAAACAAAATTCGAGTCCCATCTCACTAAAAGTGCATTTTGTATGGTATAGGTAAAATTGAAAAATAAAAAGTAAATAGATTTAAATTTTGTTGGTTTTTCCATATAACACGAGGGAAAAGGGATAATATGATTACATGGCTCAATGGGATATGAAAAACAAAAGAAATTAATGAATGTGAAAACATAAATGAATAATGACAAAATACTTTTCAATTATTATATTTTTCCTAGAGGAGCATCCAAAAATTGTTGTCTCTCTCACAAAAATTACAAAATACATTCTACGTATTTCCTCATTTGTTTAACAGTTTCTTAAGCCTTCATCAATTGCTTGTTGGAGTTTTTCTATTTGACCAGCCTCACTCTCTTCAGCATGGTTAAGTGCTTCTCTAGCATATGTGATGGATTTTTCACCTTCCTTATGGAATTCTCTTAATAATCTATGAAACCGATCAAGCTCCCCTATAATAATATCTTACTCCTGTTGAAGGTGCAGTTAATAAAGATTATTTTCCTTAATTGAATGTGTTAGTCCCTTAAACTTTTCATAATGATTATCCTCATCTTGGGACAATGCTACTTGGAACTCTAAAATATTGGTATAGAGCTTCATTTTTATGAAGTCTTGTTTAAGCTTTTTCCCTTGCTACCTCCCACAGATAATCTCTTTCACCACAGTATGAATTTAGGTTTATCAAAACCCCCAAATCCTAGCATGATAAACAGATATGAAAGTCATGGAATTATTTATGGAAGTTCCTCAAGGGGTATCTCAAATATTATCTTCTAGATATTTTTACATGCTTTTCAATGATCAAGACGAAGGTCCTTCTACAGTTCTTGGTATGATTCAGAATCACTGTCATAAGGAGGGGTATATTCTAGGACTAATTCAATTAAATAAGTACCATGTTCTGTTCCTTCTTGAATAGTGGTTTCTCCATCTCCTAATGTTGTTTGGTCTAATGGAGAGGCTTATCCTCTAGACCAAGACATTGAATTTTGATAAACCAATATGGTAAATAACGAATTATGGTTATATTCAAGAGATTCCAAAGTGAATGCAGTCACAGTATCAGTATCTCTTACCTATCTTTAGGTTAGCATTTTATGAAGAATCCTTTCTATCATTCTCAATTTCAGTTATATTTTTTTGATATCTCCGGTTGATGAGTGATATCTTTTATATGCTCATGATTTTCAGGGTGAATCTTAGGAAGATCCACAATATGAAGATTCACCTTAGCCAATCTATCTGTAATAGTGGGGTTGATGTTAATATCAATGCTTCCTTCAAGTATTGTTGCAAAAACAAATTCATTAGATAGAACATCATATTTCAATCAAACATGGTTTTCAGGTTAATCATAAGTAGATTAACAGGACGAATAATGAGAACCCACATCAAGTTGATTCTATACAAGGAACTCCAAAATATTCTAATGCATTTGATACTTTAACATGTTCTAATAGTTCATCAAAAGACATTCCAATGTTAATTATTTCATTCATTGATATCTCAGATCCTAGATTAGTCTCACCCATTAGAGAACATGGCATGATTGCATCACAACCTTCCTCTGGCATCCTATGACCCTAATTAGCTTATTCAGCAACAATTGTGGGGTCAACATCAGTTATTACTAGATGTTCTGGTGCATGTGATGAACCTAAAATTATCAAATAATGGAAGTCATCTATTGTTGCATTTGATTCCTTATATAATATTATTGATTTACTGGAATCTTCCTCTCCTCCAATAGTAGTAATCAGATCAGTTCTAGGATCATATGTTAGTTCCATTGATTTCAATGCCTCTTCAAGAACTGATGGATTTTAAAAAAACATTGTTTTCTCAACTGCACCTTCTATGGATATTTGAATCGTATCAGTGGTTTCTTTCAAAGAATATACAGAAGAATCCCCTATAATCTTCAAAAATTTACACACTTTTTCATAAATAAAGTGTAAAATTCATTATTATCAGGGATACTTACCACAACTAAGGAAGCACTTTAGAATGGGTTTCTTTCTTCAATGATTTTTCTTTTTTTTATTTTTAGGGGGGCTTGCATCGTCATCTATAAATATAGATATAATAGATCCCAGTACCCTTAATATTTTCTCCACCATGAAAAGTTGTCATGGGTATATTTATCTTGATTCGTGGGGTGATCCGGTAGCTCTGTGAGCAGTGCCACCAGGAATATATTTTAGTGAAGGAACATCAGTTGGGTTCCCTTTAACCAACTGTAAAATTAAGTCAATATTTCTCCTATGTAAAAAGGTTTTGATTAAAATTGAAGTTGAGAAATGGAAGAGTATGAAAAATAATGGGGACTTACATCCTCATGATGTACAAAATCTCACCACACTTCATCTAATGAAATATTCTTCCCTTCGGTGGTACCATGATTTATCATTTATTTCACCTGATTTGTTATAGGAATTGATTCATCAGGTGAATATATGAGAATTTATAGCTCTCGAATGTAATTCCTTACCTCATTATAAATATCATTAAAAATAATGTCAAATGAAGCCCGCAAATCCCCTACTCCTAGAATATGAAGTCCTTCACATAGATCCAACAACATGGTATCAGCATCACAATACAAATTCTTCCATGTTCGAACAACCACTAGTCGTACATATTCAGAATGTATATCTGAGGGTTGTGAGGAGGATCCTACAACCATAGACCAAATATTCTTCCAAGCATCCACAACCACATATTAAGGACTAACAAATGGAAATCACTGCTCTTCAAAATGATGGTGACTAGATCTCCTTGATGTAACATTATCAAGTATTGATGGAGTGGCTTTTTTATTCTAGTTGGTGGATTATATCTTGCGCAAGGTCTCTTGGGTGAATTTGGATCATCGTCTCTTCCATCCTCTGATTCATGTATGTTGGCCCCTGATGGTGAAAAATTGCCTTCCATATGACGGGGTTCCTTCATGGTACTTCTCTTTATTCCCACTCATGGTACAACATGAATTAACATTCCATTAGGGTACGATACAACCCATTTTTTAGCATACCAGATAGTCAATCTTCTTACTGCATCAGCAATGGGTAAATTAAAAATTTCCCTAGTCTTTTCTGCAGATGTCAACAACCATAATTTTCAATAATCCATACTGTGTTCTTCTAATATAATTAGAATGAGAGGGGATACCATATTTTTTTGTCGACATTTTAATTGATATGTAAATCTATAAGTAGAATAGGCCTCACCTATTATTTATTCGTTGATTATGGTGGACAAAAAGAAAAATCTGTAAGCTAGAATATATTCCCTCAACTCTAAACTGGGAAAACCATCATAATAAAATTTCCTGCTAGGCAGATTCCAATATGGAATTAAATTAAATTCCTTATGCATGATCAATCACGCCTTGTAGTCGTAATCATTCAAGGACAATGGTGAAGTACCATAAAAAGTATTGAACAAATGGTCAAGAATGATCTTCCAGAAACATGTACTCCACTTTGAATAGCATACACTCAAAAATGAGTAGCAATCCATCCCCAAAATAATTAGATTGGTCCTTCTATTCTAAAATGTGATTTAGCTTTGTAATAATGTAGAAAACTCCTAGGAATATTGTCCAAAACAATAGTATCCAACCACACCATCATATTCTCTGCAAACTTCACTAAAAAAAAGGTCATGGCCTCACAACGCCTTGGGAATCTTGAATCGGTAATAAATACACACTGAGATGTATGTCTAAGAAACATTCTAGACATGTATTAGCATGAATTTTTGGGTTGATATCATATCCCCATATTTCAAATTCCCCCTTCTCCTATGTTGTCCAAAAGGCATCAAGAGTTCCCCACTTCTCTTCCATTGGAAAGATAGTTGGACTGGTGTAATTGGGCCACTTTTCATTGTTATTTATCAAAAATACATCCATCTGTTTCACTAGATGAATATCTATCCTGGTGTGTGTTTTCACGTTGCTTGAAATCTTGTGTTTGGTAAATATTTTCATCAACTCATGAACAAAATATGGTGTCTTTGTCAGATCATTCCAAGTCACCTTGGGAGGAATACACTCATCACACATGTCTCTAAGGATTAGAGCTCTAGAAATCTCTGAAACATCCTAGAAGTTGAAACCTACCTCTCCATTTGTTCAATGAAAGGAATTGGTATCCGGGCTCCATCGACTCAATAACTCTAGGATGAAATAGTCATCACAATGCAAATATGTTTTCCCAACCCAAACATCTTTATAAATCCTGACAATTTTCAAATCATTTTTAAATTCTGTACATGTCTTTCGCACCCAGCATTGACACATCCATGCGGGGATTACACATCCTCCTAGATGGAAATCCCAACATTTTTCAAACCCTTAGACTGATCTGTCTGAGAATCATAGAAGATATATTAATACCAGTGTGGCATCAGCTCATGTGTGTGTGCCATTAAATCTGTTGTAGATGGTCCATGATTCTTGATATAAGCTTTCTCTACATTCCTAGCACTGCAAAATGATCCCCCAATAGAAGAATTCACCAACAAGAAGTTGGTATAATCCTGAATCTAAGAACCTGGGACATTGTTCATTGGATCTGTAATGTTAGTATCCTAAAAATGTCCATATCTATACAATAGAACATGGGTTATCTGAGGAATGATGAAGTGATACTTATTCAAATATTTTTCTAATTTTAGAAGGGAGGTTTCGCAAACATCAAAGTAATCATGACCAACAATATTCATCATGTCATCAATCCTCGTGCTAGCTATCTCATCAGAAGTTCTAATTCGTTCGGGATCCATTAAACCTGACAAAATATAGATATCATTTTTTAATGAAAGTTCATTTTTTGTGTTTTAAAAAAAATAAATGGGAAAAACAATAAGGCCTGGATGTTTAAAGTTGTCTCACAAGTATAAGTTTCCATGCAAGTATGGATTTCCACATATGATAAATATCTAAAAACGTACAGAGGAAGCACGATGAATAAGAATCATCCTAACAGTCACTTGCACACTTAGAGCTGAGAATTTCGAAGTTGGAAGACTTTTTGCGGATGTTAATCCCCTTATATATAAGCGACTGTTATCTCCCCCATGCTAGAAATCGTATGCATTGAAAACATGCACACCCAAGGCTACTTGAGCACCGAATACTTGCACCACCAGTGCCTTTTTATTTCTCCTTCATCTCATCACCTAAGTATAGGATCTTGTTTTCATTTCAGATTCAATTTTGAGGGGGGATTTTGTTGAACCTCCAGTCCATTAATGAGTCAAAATGGAAAGGGAATACCTTTATAATGAAAATGGGAAAATACATGATAAAAAATAATGATTTTCAAAGGCATTTATTTTGAGGATCCCTAGTCTAGAAAAAATCACCATCGATGAGAAAGGTACTTGTGCACCCAATTCTAGTGTGCAAGTCACTTGAGTACCCAAACTCCTATTGCCCAAGGTCCTCTTTTTTCATATAAATAGACTATTGGGGCCCCCATTTGTAAGGACGAAATTCCCTGAAGCTTGATTTCTGCTCTCGTCACCCTAGTACTTCTCCCAATTCTTCCAAAACATCCAAGGAAGTTCATCAAAACCTTGTGTACAGTATTTAGGGGAGGATCATTGGACTTAGGTCCTTATAGTGTTTGAGAACCGTAACAATTGTGTTCCTAAAGCACCGAACCTCCCCAAATCAGAAATACTTGCATGCTGCCCATCCCTATAATAGTAACTTGAGCACCCCACTTCATCGATCACCTGTGAATACTATGGATGTCTTGAGAATGGTCTCGCTCAAGTATCACCATACAATTTTATCATCACTATAGTTAACATAGGGTGGACCATGTTTACCAGTGCACCCATAATTGCACGACCTTCACTACCTGGGCTCCCCTATTTGATTCACTTACTCTATCCACTCTCTTCAGTCTACAAGCCATCAAGCCTTACTCAAAGACATTAATGAGAAGGATTATTCTTCATTGGATCAATTTTCTAAAAGGGATTCTATTGATACATCCTCCAAAACCATCAGACATGTGAAACCTTTGGAAAAGGCACATTAGTGTGTCTCCAATTTGGCTTTTTATTTCTACAATCATAGGATTCCAACATTTGTTTTACAATAGGGTTTGGAGTCATGGGATGATTTTGAGTTTGTATATCAAAAGTCACATGGACCTTTCTCCCATAAACAGTTTGGGAAGTTCCCAGTTTGAAGAAGCGTTTGGTTCCTAGCCTCTCCCATCTCAAAGAGGCAACCCAGAACCTCGGGTCTCTGGTAGGGAAGGAACACTTCACACTTGATTTTCTATTAATGAATAGGATAAATCTCTATACTCTACCAAGATTAATTCAAAGGAAACCATCTTGTTATAATCCCCCAACCTTCACCCCTTCTTCCTTCCATTGGACCCTTTTACAATGTGATGAGAACAAAGGGAAAGATCATTTCCTTGTCCTCTTCCTTGGTCAACGCACAATCTTCCAACCGTGATGGAGAAAAAATTTGGAAGTGTGAAAGATTTTGTTTAATCGTTGACATTATATTGTTTCTCACACTGAGCATGGAACACGTGGGCTTAGAGATTTTTCCTGATCAAAAAATTTTCAAAACGAAGGAACTACGATATCTCTGATTCCTTCTCAAACCAGGATACGTAGGAGGCCCATTTTCAGGTTCCGAGCTCACTATGTATCCTCCTCAACAATCAAAACCTAATACCCCCAATTTGGGAATACTCCTTAGGAAATAATCCCCAAATTAATTCCTGAAATCATCATGGAATCCTTTTTAAGAAGTAATCCCAAGCTCATTTCTCTCAGAGGACCACAACCTCCTTTGAGACTTATAACACTGTGTGGGCTTAGATTCCCATTTATATGGGATACATAGGAAGCCTCTTTGAGGTTCAAAGCCAACACATCAAATAAACCATGTCCTCCTTATTCCATATTCACCAAGGGGTCTGATATTACTTAGAAACACATATCCTTTCCCGGTTCCTTAGGCTGCTTCAGAATAAGTCCCACACTAAGTTTCAACTAAGCACATTCCTCTTAGAGGTCATTATAACTTGAACATAAAAGTTATGATGTTTCACATTTTGTGGCACTGAACTACGAGGGTTCTGATTCCTTTCACAAGGAGATGTTGTTATCCTATCTTATGGGAATGATCCCAAAATCAAATCAAACCTTCGTCTCCCTAGAGGAAAATAAAATTCCAGAGTGCCCCACTGAATGGCTTAAAAACCAGTTTCATCACAACGATGATTAAATGAATCTCTAAGAAGTATCATATAAGATACCATTGATGTTAAATCTTAAATTCATATAGAAATTGTCATTATTGAAGAAACTTGAATTCATACTAATGATTATAATATTTTACACTTATTAATATGTGATTATAAATTCCATGGGATAATTTTGATATAATTGGTGAATTAATAATGATTACAGAAAATATTTTAATATTACAAAGAGAGTTTCAGAGTCGAAAATAATTTGCCCCAAATGTTTGTGATGATTCCAACCTCCCATCCTCTCGCCCAATTCACATTCTTAAGTATCATACATTTCAAAACACAATGAACACCAAACATTGGAATGATGGTCCTATTTGGATAATGAAATGTTGGATGTTTCTGGTTCCATAAATAAATCCAATGGAAACCACCTGGAAATATTGATTATTAAATCTAGAACACACGCTTCAATGAACTACGAAACACCCTCCCGATAAAAATTTTAAAGTGTAATTATAAAATTAAAACCTCATTGAATTTTTAATATAGAAAACAAACAGATTTAATAAAAATATAAATAATCAATGAAACATAATCAAAACCTATAAATCACTTATTAACAATACAATTACATGTTATCTTTTCGTTCAAACACATAGAGGCCATCAAATACATAATATGAATCAATAAAGCAACCAAAAAATGAGTCACTATGTAATTAAAGTATTGAAACTTACTTGAAAAGAGTTTAGACCCAGCTTCAACTATGACATTAGATTTAGTAAACCTATTGGAATTCATTTTTATAGTAACCCACTATCTATAAAATGAAAATTCACAATTGAGATTTGGGAATTGAAATAATGTTATCAGGTTAGAGAAATATTAAAAGAAATAATGAAAACACATACCTTTGGGATCAAATTATATATTGATATGAGTATTCAACATTTTCTATTTATCTTAATAGAACCATTAAATTTACCAAGAGAGATTAATAATATCAATTTTCCTGGGGAACGTCTTGTTCTAGTGAACTGACGAATATAGAGAGCTAGAATATTATGAAACCCCCAATATATCAAGTGATTTGAATGAAAGAAACGTTATCAATACAATTTTAAGAAATCATGAAAATGGAAACAACTGGCTAAAAAATATATTTTAAGTGAAAGGAAAAATAAAAGAATATTAATTTAGAGAAAACGTTAGAGAAACTATAGTTATGAAATAAAATATGAAATTGAAAAAATTTAGTTTTAGTTTTTTTATGATTTGTATAAAATATTATATCATGAACATATTTGATTATATATAGAATAAAAGAACTAAAATTAAATGTAACAGTTTAATTTAAGATGAAATCAAAATTTTCAATGAGTTCAAATTATTTGGATGAATAGAAATACCCCATTAAAACCGATATATTGATTAAACATAGTTGATAAAAAAATAAAAATAGATTCCCAAGAAAAAAATTATATAGAGTCATGGGTATTGAATATTCATTGAAGATATGATTAATTAATATCAATATAGCTAACATTATATATTAATATTCTGTCTAGTTTCATCATGGATTAAATATATCATTGGTAGTTTTTTTGAGAGGTTTAGAGATTGATGTGATTGGGATAAGTATATAAAAAAACTTTATAATCAAAAAATATATCAAAAAATATAGGGTTCACAATTGCATTTAATATGTCACCTAGAAAACATATAAATATTATTATTGGTGGGTATCAAACTGTATGAAACAAAGATAAAACTGATCTTGAGTTTGATTAGAAAAATCTAAATTTTTTATAGATTTTTTTTAAAATGACACGTTTTTAGTTGGGGAGAACCTTGAAAATAAATTTTGATTATATAGTTTATGGATGAAAAATCATTTGAGATAGGAATAAATAGCAAGGTAAGGATTCATTCATGAAAGCGTAAACACATAAATCATTACAGAATGTGTACGGGTTGACTCACATGGATCCCTCTTTTAGAAGGACACGGTTCATCCAACACACTAATTGGAGGAGGAATTGAAAATGAAGGGGGTAGAGGAGGAGGTGAAAGTGTTATGTAGGGGATGTGAGGGATCACACGAGGAATTGTCGAAATGAATGTGGAATATGGTGAATATCATTCGAGGAATAATAAATCAGTCAATGATGAGGGATACAGATTTTGTGGGTGGTATATGAGTGATGATGAGGGAGGAGATTGTGTGTGGAAGATGATTCATAGGTAAGATAAATCATTTGATAATTTGAATCCACAGACACTATTCATGTTATATTATTAATTCTAATGTCATAGATTTCAAATAACCATGGCTATCTCTTAACTAATAGCCACAGACCAAGTAATCCATTGCTCTAGGTATGTGGATATAGCTCATTTTTTTAGTTGTTTCCAATAATCATTCCATTATCTTTTTCATCAAAGGTTACTAGACCTCCATCCATTTGAGTCAGTGCCTGGAAATTTGTAGAGTTTAAACTCATGTGTCTATAATATACATGGTTAATATACTATATAGAATATTTTTTCTTATGGTAATATTTATTCAAATCCTTTTAAACACATGTTTGTTTTGGTAGCCATATTTTCATAGGTCCTGCTATGCCCTCAAGCAGTGAACTAGGAATTCAGATCTACTCTAATTTTTGAAAATTAATATCATTAGCTTTAGAAAAAATCTGTAAATGAAATAATTTTTAATACCACATATTTGAGTATTTATTAAAAAATATTTATATTTTAATTTCCTTTTATTTCAGAATAAGAGCATGTAGTTTTTTTGAACAATGAAATGAATAATTTTTATATAACTTTGTTTTTATCAGTTTCTTCCAATTGAATAATTTTCATTTATAATAAAAGTATTTACAAGAATCTCATTTATTTATTTTTATCCTTTAGTTAACATACATGTTACACATTTATAGGATTTTTCTTCTTTCAATAATTCTTTTATTTTATTTTCATGATATATATTGTTTAATTTCCATTTATTAATTTTTTTTATTTCATGATTTTTTTAATGTTAAATATCATTCGTTTAAAATATAATTATGAATAATTTTAAGTGAATTGTGCTTCATTGTTATAAAATCATATTTCACATATAGTACAGAATAGTAAGGATGTAGTTTACTATTTGAGCAAATATTGGAGTTAGAGGTAAAAGAGTAATATTTTTTAACCATTTATTCTTCCATATCCATGAAGGGTATATTCTATTTCAGATTTTGGGGTTCTTTCTATAAATTAGATATGGAAGATCTAGTGGTGTCTCCAGACATGCTCCCCATATCCTTCATAGCCTTCTTTACTTAACACTTATAATCAGTTTATCAGGACTCTTTTCCATTTTCTTCTTCTTTCCTTTAGTTGGGGAAAATCTGGTCTACTATGACCCATCAACTTAAATTCAAAGAACATAACTTCTTTGGATACGTTATGATGTATACTGAAGGATTTTTTGAATCCACTTTTATTTTATTGAGTTTTCTCACTTTATTGGCTAAGTAAGATAGTTCCATACTAGAATATAACCAAACTGAATCTTTTGTGAAATTGATATCCTCTTCATTTTATCATTCATTATTCTTATATGTGTCCTTAAGGGATGTATTTTTTAATTTTCACTATTTTGTGATCATCGCCATCATCTTGAATTTCTTATTTTTTACATTGTAAATTATCCAATTAATTCAATCATAGTAAAATTGTTGAGAGTTTAAAATTATCAAATAACTATATATTCTATTCCACTATACAAGAAGTAATATATGTACTTTCAGTAGTGGATCTGATTGTGAAAATAGATCACCTAAAATATTAATATGGTTGAAAATTTCTATCAATCGTCCATTAATATGAGTGATCATCTCTCTATCAAACAACCAAAAGGTTTCAAACATTTTTTTTGCAGTATCATACCTAATTTGTCTGATGATATCTATTCATTTATATAAATTATTTATTCACTGCAATCCATCCATCCAACGACCAAAAAGCATTAATTTTTTTAATTATAAGAAACCCCCCATTTAAGGGAAGAAGGGGGAGAACACAAATATACATAATGGACTTAAAAAAATCACTACCCAAAGGTCATGAGAGAAAAACCAAATAGATAACATGTAGAATCCTTACCGTGCAGAAAATAATGGTAAAATGATTCATCGTTGCATGGATGGACGACAAGAAAGTTTCCTTTGTCAAAGCACATGCCTGGTCCAATCACTGTCTCCAAACCCTCTCAAACATCCAATTCCTTAATGCACTTCAATGATGAATAGCTAGCTATGGATCCAACTCTGAGTCCCAATCCATGTGGTCAAGTCCAGGTGCATCTCCATTCCAAAAGATTAAAAAACACATCAAAAATTCACAAAACTCATACATAATGTCAGGACATTCAAACCGTCACCATCACTGCCCACAGACCATATCCCACTCTAGATGAACATCTCATCCCCAAATCAAATTGAGACGAACAAGAATAACCCACAGATCACAAAAATCATAGTAAACCAAACCAAATAAAAAAATCACCAATCCTCAATATTTTAAAATCATCAAAAAAGATCCAAAACCCATTAGCTACCCCCTCAGTTCCACTCATATATGTCATTGTTCATCACCAGAATCACTCCAAAGGAAAATCATGGCTACTTCGAACCAAACCAAGGCCAGATCCACTTCACATCATCCAAACAGAGTAAGCCAAGTCGATCTGAGCTGTAGGCTGACCTGTCATAGCCAACCCGATCCTAGATGAAGCTGATGTTCCATGGAGACATGACTTTATCGAGAGTTTAAGACACCACTAAACCAATCTAAAACCCCACCATGTCACACCAATTCCATGCAACATCCTTACAAGACAATCCTAAGGAAGTTGGATAAGCCACGTCACACCAAGGAGATATGGAGGAGTGGCGAAGTCTCGTCACGTCGAGATGATCTAGAGGAAGCGACCAACCCGCGTCATGCTAAGATGATTCATAGGAAGCCAGGTTGAGGTCGATTCATGGGAGATAGGGAAGAGGAAGCTAAACCAAAGGGGGACACCAAAGTCGCCACATATGGGAGAGGAGAAGCTACTCAGAGGCTCTTACCCAAAATATACTCCCCGTTGATTTCCTTCCACATTTTATAAGAAGTAGGGCATTATGATAGTTGATTGAAATCATCAGGTCTGATTCACAGATAATGGAATTCATCACTATTATGTTTATATCATATTCATCTTCTTGTGCAGATTACTAAGTCTCTAGTTTTTCAGGAATTATATAAGGATTTATTATATATGAATATACTTTATATCCCAGATTTTTTATGTGGATTATCATCTGTCATTTCCAAAATCCATATTCGTCACCATTAAAATAGGTAGCATGAATCACAAACATACCATTTATTGGATAATCCATTGACTTTTTCATTGTATATACCCTATTGTTTTATGATTTATATAACATTATTTTCCATATAAAAAATCACACCATTGAGACAAATTTATAGGATAGAATAATTCAAAGATATACAAGAGGGGGGAGGTGAATTTTTTATTTCAGATAATATTTATATATTCTATATTTTATCTTCCCCTAAAATTTAAAAAAAATATCTTTCATTACATTATATATGTAATATGGGAAAAAAGAATCCATAAAGTAAAACACTTAAAATATATAGTGGTATGTGGAACAAAGATCCACTAGTTCACTACAGTAGTGCTCTCTCTGTGATTTTATTAATTTTCAGAAGAAATTTTCTCTTATCGCAAACACATAAAACAAAAATTGGGTGTATGTAGTTGAAACATTACAAAAGGTATAGACAAAGCCCTCTATTTCATTTAATGGGAGTAAAAATGTAACATTGTGTGTTTTTATGGTCGTTTTATTCTAGAGTAAATTAAATTTTCATTTATGAGTTGTAATTTAAGAATTTAAAACATTTATTTCACACAAAACATACTTGGAATATGTTACACAACACCAAACTGGCATCTGATACATGGAACATAAACTTGGTTTATGTTATAGGAAAAACCAATGTTTCTACGAAACACCAATTTGTTTTTGAAAATATATAAATGAGATATTTTTAACAAACCAATTAAATTCATCCATATGATTAGTAATAATTAGTTTTTAAATATGTTATTTACAATATTTTATATTAAAAAAACAATTATAATAAATGATATGATTTTGGGAAATGTTCTTATATTTTTAATAATATTATTTTCTCAAATGATCTATTTTTAATATCCAATGTGTAAAATATTATAATTAATTTTAGAAAAAATTAGATTTTAATTTGATAAATAAACATTATTTTTGAATTTCAAATTCCAAAATTAACGTAGACATATTAGTTTGGATTTTTTTGAGAAACAACATTTTTGGATGAGTTGTAAAAAATATCAAATTTTAATTGAAAACAAATTTTTCATCAAAAGTATTTATAAGCATAAATTATATTTGAATTTTTTTAAAAGAATAATTCGATATTATTTTTATAAATTAATCAAATTTTTTTAATTGCAACTAATTTCACATCGAAATTGATTATTAAAAACAAATCACATTTTTGATCATTTTTCATTTAAAAACTCTCAATGTCGACCCAACTGCAGGATTAATGCGAAATTAATTTCATCCACATAGGTGAAAATAATTGGGAGAAATATAATCCATATTTATAAATAGAATGAATTATAATTTATAATATGTCCATCATAATTTCATTTACCAAAAATATTAGTGAATGTGATTAAAATCATTCATAACGATTATGGTTAAATTAAGTTTAAATGAAGACTAAACCTAAAATTTAAGACCCAAAACGACATTAAAAAATTTAAAGAAAAACTTTTATTGTAATTATTAATCAAATCACATCCATTTTTAAGATTTTTTTTGTTTTAAACCACATTTTAGGTAAAGTTTTCAGTACACCTAGCTTGTTTTAAAAAAATACTAAGTGAGTTCATTCCCTTACCTATAAATTACCACAACCTCTCTCTATTTTTCACACCTATAAACCCACTTAGGTTCAGAAAATACTTGCCTAATAATCTTCCAAGCATCCCTCCATTACTCCACGAATCCTCCCTTTGGGATGAAATCATTCCAAGGAATCAATTTTGTACAAAACATGAGAAGTTACCTAATTAATAGATAACGTCTTTTCTAAAGCTCAATTGTTTAATATTACTCCTCCACCACCTAAAACATCCGAGACCATGATTGTATGAAAACACCAGTTTCATAAACATACTAGTATTTTGTTATGATATGGTTTCAACCATCATTTACTAACACCTTAAACTAATGGGTAATAAACATAATGTTTACGTGTACGATGAAATATCGCTTCACAAAACAATGATTGTTCATTTTTCTTTTACCACATATCATGGTTGATATTATGATAGAAAATATATATATACATATGTAATATATTATATTAATTATTAATTTAATGATATTAGTTCTATATACAACATATATCTTTTTTTACTTTCCATTTGGTTTATGTATGTTAATTTCATTTGAGGATGTGTCTACTACGACCCCCTCAAAGTGATGTGAGTCATTCACAAACTACATGAAATGTAATAAGTATCGTTTTATTGAAATTATATGATATAATTGAATTTATAATTATACTATAATTAAATTATATATATATATATATACATATTTTACTTTTCTTGTTTCTCTCAATTAAATAATAATAATGAAATTAATGTCCATGTGTATGTATGACTTACTCTCACTATAAACAATGTTTTCCATTTAATAATTCAATATTAAATAGATTATAATAATAAAAATACAGTGAATATATATGGTTTTAATGTCATGGTTTAGCTTTTGGAATCAGGAAATTAGTACAAGGAAAAAATATATAACTAATTAAAATAAATGTGATGAACAAAGCGAATATTACTTGAAGTGAAACCATAACATAAGAATGTTGACATGTTGTTAATATAAACTCACAACCAAAACATATATGGAATTATATATAATAATATGTTAATTTATATTATTTATATTAAATTTAAATTTATTATACAGGTTGTTTGGAGGAGTACGATGAGAGTCAAGACACATGGTAAGGGGATTTCATCTCACTTTTTTATTTTTGTCAGATACATACTTTAAGCACTAGCCATTCCTTTTATGTGGTGTGTATAACTCCCAAATATATATTCAATGATTCTTATAATAATGTTTTTTATATTAAAGGAGCCATTTTATGTTCTTTATTTTATGGGTTCAAGATTTAAAAGTTATCATATCGGTAAAATTGTATTGTCTCAATTTTTCATTCTTTAGGGCTTCTGTATTGTTATGCACCCACATTATTTTCTGAGGTTTATATAATTTCAATTTACATGTTATGTCACGAATTTAATTATTTTTATTAATATTTAAGCTTTATCTAAATTTATTTTATTTCATCGAGAGTATGATACCATTTTACCATGTTATATGAGTTTATTGAAACAATCTCATCGCTTTTCTAGATTGTTTATGTTTATGGTCTCTTAGATGATATATAATAATCTATCTATGAAGAAAACTAATTAATATTTTTATAATATTTTTATTAAAGATATAATCATGAATTTTTACCATTTTAACACTTTATGGTATTTATGATAATATCTTAAAGTAAAATATGTCCATCTCTCTCTGGAAAGAATCTATTTTATTTAAAAAATAAGTTTAAAAAAATTAAATTTTTTAATATATTTAATTACAATTTGCATGGAGAAAATTATGTTAAATACCTTTTAATGTTTTCAATGATTCCTTTATATTTTTTCTAATCAATTTCCAAATAAATATGTTTTCACACGGATTTATGATTTCAAAATAATTTAAATTGCAGAAAAGATATTTTCCTAAAAAAATGTTGTCAAAATATCTTACTATATTATTTACCATCTTGGATAAGATCCAGTTGTGTTACTCAAACATTTATGAGGAAATTATTCAATGCTTTTATTCATATTATTTCTCTAAATGTATTATGTTTTGATATAATGATGTTGATGAAGATTGTTTCTCTTTTGTGGGTAATTTGATTTTGAGTATTGGTTCTTTTCATGGGTTATGCTTATGATGAAATGATTTTGAATCTTGTATTTTTTCCATAGTTTAGGATATTATTTCTTGTTTATATTACACATTTAATTTCATGGGTTCTTATATGATTATTTATTATATTGTAGAACATTTATGTATGATTTAATAATTAGATGGGTGGGACCTATATCTCCCCCAAATTCTTTTTGTACAAATTTATATCACATCAGATATTCATGGATATAATGGGAAATAAACATGGTTCAGTATTTTAGGCTGGGAATGGAAAATTAACTATGTTCAGTAGTATAGGGATGGAATGGGGTATGAGCTCAGTTCAATAATATATGTTTAGAATGGGTGTGAAGCCGGTTTAGTAAGGGAAATTTTCCATTAAATGGTCTCGACAATAATGCCTTGTATATAATGGAAATCATATTATATGCCTATGTCTATTCCAAAATTCCATGTTCTATTTCAATGTTGTTATTTCATGGATTATGTTCATTATTTCCTCAATATTCATGTCTTATGAACAAAATTAATTATATCATGATTCATCTATATGATATTTGATATTCATTTTATGATCAACTATTTCATGTTCATGTTATCATACCCTTATTTTCATTAGGATTATTTCATATATCCCTCACATACCCTTACATAACATTTTATCATACCCCTTTTTGTGTTTCCTTACCTTGTCTTTGAAGATATGTATAATTCATTATGTATATAAGAAGGGTTCTATAGAAGAAAAACCCATTGGTATATAATTTTTCTCACATATGTATTATTGTTTATGTTTCCATGCTTCCAAAGGAACATGATCAGTTCGATCATTTTGTATCTGGTAGGATATTGTTTTATCAATTCAAAATAAGTTATGTAACATCAATGAATAAAAAGAAAGGGTAACTATAATTGGTTTTATACAATAGTATTAGATATAAATTGGAATCTAGGATGAGAAAACCAAAGGGAAAGCCCTTAGTATATTTCAGGGGATAAGATTATGGGTAAGGAAAATTATATGAAATGTTACAGAAATTTTGGTGAAGAATAGATTGAGAGGTTCCATAGAAATACTTCCCTCTCTAGATATTACATGTCGGTGTGGATCTAGCAGAAATTTATATAGGGGTAACAACTAAAAAAAGATATTTTGGGCCTGACACTGGTTAGTTTGGTACAAGAAAATGGGTCATTATCCATGCCTGGTTTGACACTATCATGGGAAATTCTTTGGGAATTCAAAAACATTTCATGAAACACCTTGACAAATTTAAATAAATTTTCCAATAAATAACATATGAAAAAACAATGTATCCATATGTTAAAGAAGGTTTCATAATCTAGATATACTATAAGTGAATTTTCATGATAATGAGGTTCGAAAATATGATAAGTGTTCCTTACACTTTTCCCTTACATTTAGTCAATGGATGGAACACAAAGGAACCATGTTAATATTTACAATTATGGAAAATAATATGATTTTTCTCAAGATAAACTAAATTATATAGTATATGGAATGAAAATCCAAATTTATATGCTCAAACAACTTTCTCATTATATGAATCAAGGGGGAAGGAAACATACAACTTCATTCAGAGGGTCTTCTGATCCACCTGTTGAAGAAAAATGGATCAATAATTCTAAAAATATATTCTACATTCATCACTTATTATAGAATGATATTTTTATTCTGGATATTTATTTATTTTAAGGAATATAAGACCAGTGGTGGGCGCTAATCAAGAATACAAGGAAACAAGTTGAGAATAATCCATGTAATATAAAGAGTTCAAGAACATATTTTTCATTAAGTAATTTCCTCTAATTATTTATACCAAAATAGATAAATAGTTCCTTGAGTTGAAGAAATGTGATGAAGAATCATTTGTTAATAACTAGCCTAATTTCATGAGTCTCGGAAGGTGTGATTTATAAATTATTATCCATCGTGAATGGATCATTGATTGTTCAATGAGAAGATTTAGTTCAAGTATTATATGTGTGTTCTCCATAATAGATAGTAGAATCTATGACGATATTGTGTGTTGTGTAGTCATGGTTAGAATGGAGGTTCGAGTCACATATCAATCTCATGGTTTTAACAAGAATAGGAAGATAGAGATTAATGGAAAAAACACAAAACTATTACGAAATGAAAGTGATCATTCATTTATGCTCTTTGTGTTTGAAGAATCATGGATGAAAATTTTTTTAGGGGTCAAATAATTATTTTAGGTGTATAAGGGAGGTCCATCCGGTAATTGATTGTTGCAATAATGTGAATAAGATATCCCAAAATGGTAATAGATAAAAAGACATATAAAATACACCTCACATGATTATGTTCTAAAAGTGTATGGAGAATTGGAATAATGCTAATCACTATCCAAAATCAAGGGATAGTGATGACGATCGATGTTAGTAACCTGTTGTGCTGAGGGACAAAGGTAAATCTCATACAATCAATATTTTTGATGGGTAATACAATAATAACATGATGGAATGTACACTTACCATCAACTATAGAATTGTTAATCATATATTTTATTTTGAATATACCAACTCGTTCCTTCCTAAAAAATATTCTATGTGTGTTAGGATCTCACAAAATTAAATTGATGTTGAATTAGTAGTGAAAATAATTAATTGTACAATAATTTTATCTAATTTCTATGAATCCCATATGATTGATGTTTTTGAGAATGGTATTCCTGAAAATCATATCATTCATACTTTGGTTGAATTTTATGTCATATTAGGCAAGGATTGGATTTATCTACATAAATCCCACATCAATTTTCAAGGAAGGGAGGTTATGTTTGATATCTCAAACCTTCATATGATCAATAATCAATGAGATGAAAATGATTAACATATTATAAATATTACATACTATGTACAGGTTTTAATTCCCACCCAAAATGGTTGTTTATATCAAATGGATGGGTAAAAAATTGACATCAATGATATGATTATTGTTCATGATTTTTTGGTTATATATAATAATGACTTTCCTAGTCTTCCAAAAAAATGTGATGTTGAGTTATCAATATAAAATAAAATTAGTTCCACACTAATATGAAACTCTCTTTATAGAAGGTATCTAATCGATTTGTTGTAATTGAAGAATAAGATTTTAAGAAAAAATTTATAAATAATTTATTAAGAAAAAATTCTCCCCATAGGGTTCACCCATTCATCTTTGTAAATGAAATATGAATTAATGAGAATCTGTATGGATTATTGTGAGTTTAAAAAGATGAGAATCATGAATATGTATCCTATTCTCCATATTGATGACAAGATTGATCAACTGTGTAGAGATTAATAATATTCCAATATTTATCTTCATTCTATATATCATCTATTGAGGTTCATAAAATGGGATATACCTTTGATTGATTTTTTGTTTTAGGAATGGACACTAAGAATAAATAGAGATTCCATTTGGTATTACTAGTTCCCCAACAATTTTCATTGATTTAATAAATATAGTCATTAGTGATTACCATTATCAGTTGGAGGTAGTCTTTAATGATGATATTATTATCTATTCAAATATAAAGTAAGCGATGGAATATCATTTTATAATTTTACAAAAGTCCCCATGAAAAGAGAATCTATATGGAAAATTTACAATGTGTGAATTTTTGCTACAAATATTTCATTTTTGGGTGATATAATCTCAATAGACGGTGTAGAAGTAGATCTATCACAGAAAAAGTCTATTGAATACTAGCCGAGACAAACCCCAGTGACTAAGATATATAGATATCTTGGTTTAAATGGATCTCATTGATGGTTCTTTGGAAAATCAATCACAAAATAAAAGTAATCTCGAATGTGTATTAAGTTCCAATGGTTAGAAGAATGTGAGTAAACTTTAATGGAACTGAAGACAATGTTAGTTAGTGAATATGGGCATACATTACCCTATAGTGGATATGGGTCTATATTCTATTGTGATGAATCCAATAAGGTACTGGTATGTGGTCTTCTGCATAATAAAATGGTTATCACATATTCCTCATGGAAGTTTAATATTCAGGAGAAAAATTACCCAACTCAATATTTTGAGTTAGAAGAGGTAATTTTTTGTAACACCCGGAGATTTTATGAAAAATATTCTTTTTAATTTCATTAATGTCTTGTGTTGTAAACTACACCAAAAAGAGATTGCACAACATTCGTCATTGAATTTCCTTATATTACATGCAATCACGACCTTCCTCGATAGCGTGTGTAGTACGCAATACCGAGTTTCACTAAACAACGATATGCTATTGAAATATTATTAAAACTAGCCGTTATGAATAGTAATAACCAACTTTTAAAATTTTAGAAATTTTATCTCTCAAAATGGACTTCATTTTTGGATTCGGAATATTAAAATTAGCTTAGGGTGAATTTTTGGTACTTTTCAGATAACTTTCATATTCTGATGAATAGTGGAAATTACTAAATTTTAATTAAAAACAAATTTTTTTAATCGAAATAATTAATAGTGATAAATTATTAATTTTAGTGGTTTTAAAGTATATTTAGAATATATTTTTACAATTTAATACAGTGTTGTTCGTTGGATGTAATTTCACATTTAAACCACACATAAACAAGTGTCAATCTTTTGATAGTTATTATCTCTTAAAAACACGCTATTTGTTTTGACGACGGGAATTAATATTTAAATTAATTAATGGAACTGATATGTTTTGAATTTTGTAAAATATAAATCATTTTTGAGTTCATAATATCAAATATAGCTTACGCCTTATTTTTGATATTTTTCTGGAAACTTTCATTTTTTGATGAATAGTGAAATCACTAATTGGTAGTTAAGAAAAATGAATTTTTCATAAAACGTAATTTTACCACTTCTTTGATTGGAATTTCAAAAATCCGAGAGACACGGTTGATGTCAGTAAGTAAAATGTGGTTCAATGAGATGAAAATAATTTTTGCTGAATAGTAACTTTTTACTTTTTTTACCACGGTTAAAAGTAAATAGGGTAATTAAGGGTAAAATGATATTATTATTACCCTAACACATGTTCTAGTTCTATTGGATAAGTTTAATTCGACCAAAAACAACCTTAGGAATAAAATATGACCATTTAGGCCCGCATGTATTAGATTAGGACATTTATTATTATTTTATTTAAAGAAAGGTTAAAATTGTTAAAATCAATGTTTAATAAGTAAATCGTTTTTAATATAGGGTTATACATAATATATATTCGACTATAAATATTCATTATAAAGATAAATATATTTCCCACATAATAGTATTTTATTTGTAATTTTTAGACATTAAATAATTTAATTTATTAATGACACAACGATGATGCAGTAATTATCTTATTAATGAAATATTGACATAATTGATGTTATAAATATCCAAATAAATGTAACTAGAAGATTTTTGTGAATTACAATAATTTTCTAGGTTAATATAACATGTTAGTTTTGATTTAATTAACTTTTTTCTAACAAATCATTCTGTTATGATTTTCAAAAAAATCAATTACTAAATAGTGTCAAAATTGACATTAAATAGTTTTTAAAACAAATATTTTATTATTAATTGTTTTTTTATTCCTAAAAATCTAAGGTTCTGCCAAATGACTTAGATATGGTTATATATATTAATAATAAACAACTTGGGTTTTTTTTGGCTGCTTATAGTATGTTTATTAACCTTATAGTATAAGAACACAAGAAGACACGGTAAAAGTAAAATTATTTAATTTAATGTTAAATTTAAATGATAAGGTTAAAATAGGAACCGAAACTTGTCTAAATTCTATTGGATGAGAGGATTTCTACCCATACCCACCTTAGATTCAATATAAATTAATTTAGAGCTATTTAAAATCGAATTTGGATTTATAATAAAATAATATTTTTATTTATTCCAAAGGTGCCCCTCTCCCCCCTTATAAAAGGGAACCTCCTCCCTCTCTTAATCACACCACTTTGAGCCTTCAAGATCGGCCAACCACTGCCAATTTCACTTCTCCACTTCCCTAGAAACATCCTAGAGGTTCTGGTATTCCTCAAAGACCAATTTTATTGCCCTAAAAGGAGATCTCAAATAGGCGCTTCAAAGAAGAGGTAATGTCTGTTACCGATTCTTTCATCTTTATTTCTTCTTCCACTTCTTCTTCTTAGGTTGTTTCATTATGAAGTAATAACATCAGTATCACTTATATACTGATATGTTATTATAATTATGAAACAATATTATTTCACCATCTATCTATCCTACGGAAAACGAAATCACTGCGTGTGAGTACGTACGGAATACCGTCTCCATGCCGTGGTGTAAACTATTTTCCACCACCACCTTACTTGGATGGGTATAATGGTGTAAATAATAACAATATATGATTATTGTAATGTGATATTGATTCTTAAATTGTATACATACACTCCAATAAAATTCCACGATCATGAGAACGATATCATCGCTTGTGCGTACGTACGGACTACCGTCTCCACGACGCGATGAGATTCATTCTCCACGTTAACCATTAATGAATGATTATAAAGTATATATAATAATTAATAATGAAATATATGACATTATAATGATTATTTATTTATTTGTATATATATGTATGTCATCTACTTAATTCCATCCAACACAATAAGAAAAAGAAAACAACGTTCATGCATACGTACGGTCTACCGTCTCCATGAACGATGTATTTCTTTCCATTTACTGATATATTATATATATATATTCTGAATATATATTATATATAAATCATGATTTATATTCTGGAATTAAGTAATCATGATATAAGTAATCATATGAAAAATTACAAGTCAAAACACAGACGACAAATGAAACGATTTTACGCAAGAATCTCTTTAACATGGAATTTACAAAAGAACGGGTAATATAAAGCCATAAGTGAACCATATATGATATCATAACAATTAGTATGACTCTGGAATAAGTCAATGACATTATTTAAATCATTATACAGGAGGTTCAGACACATACGAAGAAAATCGGACCAAAGGTAAGGGAAATATCACAATCTCATTTTTATCCGAGATTGTTTATACTTTGGTATTTACTAGGGTGTATTTTATCATACACATCCATTTTTACTCAATATGTAATATTATTTCCATCCACCTACAATTGTTTAAATCCTATTTTACCCTTCGGTGAGTTTTTAGTTAAAGATATGAATGGAATCTTTTTTCATTTTTCGTACGAGGTACTTTTTTTGACTTTTCCGACAAAAGTACGAGAAGAATGTTTTTTTAACTTATACGGCATGAATGGATTTTTAAAACATTACTTCCAATAAGATTCCTTTGCAAGTATTCATGTTTATTTTTAATCAACTTCATTTAGTTTAAAATTTTATGACATGTTAAGAAAGGAAAAATGTTTTTGAAGTAGAAAGGATATTTTCCTCAAGAATGGAGTTCAAGTGTTTTATCATAATTATATTCCATATAAGATAATATAATGTTCTGATTACATCCCTCTCATTAAATTGATTTGATTATGTTGTGATGGATTTATTTTTATGAATTCATTTATCTTATATGAATTGTTTTATGATGTCACGATGTTTAAGAATTCCATTTTTATTACATGGGTTATGCAATGATGTATGATTTAAGATTTTGTGGAACACATAATAATGTTATCATTATGAGATGGGTGGGACCTATATCTCCCTCCAATTCATTGGGTAAAGATTTTATATCTCATGAGATAGACATGGCTGGAACGGTAGGTTATACAGGTTCAGTGAAACAGGACTGAAACGAGGAGTGAACTCGGTTCAGAAAGGGACTTTGTCCACTAAGATAGTCTTCGCAATGAGTCTTGACTAATAATAAATGATTCTCTATGATTATGTGTGTATGCCACAAAGTTTCATGTTTTATGTTATGATCATTGGGATTACATTTCACTACTATGATTTATCCCATGTTATGAAATAATGATCTCTTTTGAAGGTTATGATTTCCAAAAGATATGTTCTTATGAATATGACGTGATTTATATTTCTTTTGTTTACCCTTACTGAGCATTTGAGATCACCCTTTTATGTTTTCTTTTCCCCAGGATATAAATAAAGGATTTAGGTTTAAAAAAAAGAATATCTTTATTAGAGATGTTGAAGATCTTTCACCACGATTAGAAGATTATATTCCGAGTTTCCAAAGACACTAAACTATTACGGTCCTTGTGTGTGTGTTTTTGTTATGTACGAAGTATTCCGCAAAAGTAATGTAATTTCTATGTACGTTAAGCTTCGGGACTCTACAGTTGGTATCAGAGGAAAGGTTTAGTCAACCTTTGGAAACTAGGATGCGAGAACATTAGTGAGATCCCTAGAGGTATTTCTAATGTATGTCTAGGGATGTCCCTAAGGTTAAGTATACATATAGGTTATAGTCCTAGAATTACGTTAACGATCATTTAATTAAACCTAAGATGTTAGATATTGAAGGTACTCCCCCTTTATTATGTTGTTTTCTCTAGCATGATTTTTTCCTCTCACACTATTCTTTTTGGGTTCTAGACGATGGCTGGAACCCGAAGGAACCGTGTTGATCAATGCAATGGACAATGCAATGATTGTCCTCCTGAACAAACAAATGTTATGGGATATGGAGTGAAAATCTTATTGCTATACTTACACAAGCTATGAATCATTCTGGACTTCCAAATGAACAGATAAGGGAACAATATTCTATTGAGTCCTTCATGAGGCAACATCCACCTTCTTTTAGTGGGTCTTCAAATCCACTTGTTGCTGAACAATGGATTAGTACTAATGAAAAGATATTTTCAGTTCTTCAATGTTCTGAACATGATAAAGTCATCTTAGCAGTGTATCGTTTGGAAGGTGATGTTGATCAATGGTGGAATATTATCAAGAATACAAGGCCAAGAGATGAAATTGAGTCCATGGAATGGGACAAGTACAATTACTTATTTTTGAATAAGTAATTCCCTCGTATTCTTTGAACAATGATGGGGATGGAGTTTCTTGAACTTAAGCAAAAGAATGATGAATCTGTTGTTGTGTATGAAGCGAATTTTACAAGGCTTGCATGGTATGCATCCGGCGTTATCATCCAACCTGAAAGTAAAGTTGATCGATTCTTTAGTGGCTTAAAACAAAATCTTCGAAGGGCATTAGCTATAAGAAACTTCAGTAGCTTTGAAGAAATTGTATGTTGTGCTATCAAGGTAGAAATGGAAGTTGGTGTTACTTAGCCATCTAGTAGTTTTGACAAGAAACGAAAGATGGAGTTCAAGGAGAAATCTCAGAATAATTGTGAAAAGAAGATGAATGTTTCCTTATGCTGAAAGTGTGGAAAGAAGCATGGTGGAGATTGTCATAAAGGGACAAGTAAAGGTTTCAAATGTGGAAAGGAAGGTCATCGGGCGTTTTAATTCCGCAATGATGGGAAGAAGATGTCTAATGATGCAAACAGAGGAAGGAATACACAGAATAATCCTACTACACTTCAATGTTTCAAGTGAAAGGAAATGGGGCATTATGCTAATAAATGCCCTAATCCAAGGGTTAGTGATGATCGACATGAGAAACCACTTAAAGTAAAGGACAAAGGGAAGTAACATGCGATCACGATTGGCGATGTTGAATATGACAATGATGTGGTGGAATGATTAAGTGTTTATGTCACGAGATTCCAAAATAATGTTGAGTATTGGAATATCTATGTTTTGGTCTATTGTGGTCTTCAATAATTTTATACTGCTAACCATGGAAAGTGATGGAGATATTTTTGGAAAAAAAGCTGATATGTTCATAATGAAGGGAAAACGAGAAAATGACATATTTGACAGTATTCATGAGCTCGTGATTGATATAGGGACTTAGTGATATCATGGTTTGAGTATATAGAATTTTGAGGATTTTGGTATATGGAAAGTGTTATCTTTTAACTGCATTAATGTTTTCACTAAGGTTCAATGGGTATTCATTTTTCAAGAGAATACATGATTAAGGCCTTCGATTGTTTGGAATGTGACCAACAAGTCATATCTCATGATATACGGGGATCAAATATGGTATTAAAATGCTTGTTATATGAACTCGTTGGTAATCGTTTTCACTATAGTAAGAGATTGGACAACAGTATTATGGATAAGCCTAAATATTGGAATGGACTATGTTGGACATAAGTTATTATTGTTTAAGGATAATTTTTTTTTGATATTATTGATGGGATGTTATAGTAATGTAGTTTTAGAAAAAGGACAACCTGCAGGACGGGTGACCACCCATCGCGTCAGACAAGGCTGTGGGAATCGAACCCACAACTGAAGTGCGACTGGCCTTTATCGCCTACCACTGGCCTACAGGATGTCTCTGGTTAGTAGAAACTAGTTTTATTTTATTACGCGGTATGATATATGATTTATAAGTTCATTTTTGGAATCGTATACGATTAACTTCACCATAGATGGTCTTATGTATTTTTGAAAACTTTTGTAACCTTTTGTTTGAGAAAAATGGATTGACCCATCATTATATCACATGATCTGCTAACACTTCACGAATGACAAATACAACTTCATTTATTTAAGATTTGAAGTGGAAATTTTCCAAAGAATGACCAACGGTGACACAGTTACAAAATCCCGAAAGTATTTCTTCTAATTCCAATTTCATCAACTTTAGGGAAATGATCTTGAAAACCAAAAATGTTGTCCTAGTGATATTACATATGATGAATTAGATGGTAACTTAGATCGTCACAAATTTATGGCTTTGTGATTGTTGTCTTTTCCATAGCCATGTTCTCTACCACTATCCATCAGAACATGATGGTTAGATTTCTCTTCCATATCCACATTTTCACCTATGTGGAAACCGAGTGATTAGTTTATTTGGGTAACCGTTATGTATCATACATTTGTTTTTAAAGAATGGTTTTGGTATTCCTTTTTATGATGTGGGTTTCTATTAAATAAACTTTCATGTAGTAAACCATTTATAACCCCGACGAATTTCGAGGGCGAAATTCATTTTAAGGGGGTAGAATATAACACCCCGAGATTTTATAAAAAATATTCTTTTAAATTTCATTAATGTCTTGTGTTGTACGCTACACCAAAAAGAGCTCGCACAACACGCATCCTTGACATGACTTACATTACACTCAATCATGACTTTCCTCGATAGCGTGTGTAGTACGCAATACCGAGTTTCACTAAACAACGATATGCTATTGAAATATTTTAAAACTAGCCATTATGAATAGTAATTACCACCTTTTAAAATTTTAGAAATTTTAACTCTCAAAATGGACTTCCTTTTTGGATTCGGAATATCGAAATTAGATTAGGGTGAAATTTTGGTACATTTCGGATAACATTCATATTCTGATGAATAGTGAAAATTACTAAATTTTAATTAAAAACAACTTTTTTTAATCGAAATAATTAATAGTGATAAATTATTAATTTTAGTGGTTTTAAAGTATATTTAGAATATATTTTTACAATTTAATACAATTTTGTTCATTGGATGTAATTTCACATCTAAACCAGACATAAACAAGTGTCAATCTTTTGATAGTTATTATCTTTTAAAAACACTCTATTTGATTTGACGACGGGAATTAATTTTTAAATTAATTAATTCAACTGATATTTTTTGAATTTGGTAAAATAGAAATCATTTTTGAGTTCATAATATTAAATATATCTTAGGCCTAATTTTTGGTATTTTTCTAGAAACTTTCATTTTTTGAAGAATAGTGAAACCACTAAGTGGTAGTTAAGAAAAATGAATTTTTCATAAAACCTAATTTTACCGCTTCTGTGAGTGGAATTTCAAAAATCCGAGAGACACGGTTGATGTCAGTAAGTAAAATGTTGTTCAATGAGTTGAAAATAATTTTTGGTGAATAGTAACTTTTTACTTTTTTTTACCACGGTTAAAAGTAAATAGGGTAATTAAGGGTAAAAATGATATTATTATTACCCTAACACATGTCCTAATTCTATTGGATAAGTGTAATTCGACCAAAAAACAACCTTAGGAATAAAATATGACCATTTAGGCCTACTTGGATTAGATTAGGACATTTATTAATAATTTATTTAAAGAAGGGTTAAAATAGTTAAAAACAACATTAAATACGTAAATCCTTTTTAATATAGGGCTATACATAATATAAATTAGACTATAAAAATTCATTAGAAATATAAATAGATTTCCTACATAATAGTATTTTATTTTGAATTTTTAGACATTAAATAATTTAATTTATTTATGACACAACGATGGTGCAGTAATTATATTATTAATGAAATATTGACATAATTGATGTTATAAATATCCAAATAAATGTAATTTGAAACTTTTTATGAATTACACTAATTTTTTAGGTTAATATGACATGTTAGTATTGATTTAATTAATTTTTTTCGAACTAATCATTCTGTTATGATTTTTACAAAAATCAATTACTAAATAGTGTCAAAATTGACATAAAATAGTTTTTAAAACAAATATTATATTAGTAATTGTTATGTTATTCCAAAAAATATAAGGTTCGGCCAAATGACTTATATAAGGTTATATATATTAATAATAAACAACATGGGGTTCTTTTGGATGCTTATAGTAAGTTTATTAACCTTATTGTATAAGAACACAAGAAGACACGGTAAAAGTAAAATTATTTAATTTAATATTAAATCTAAATTATAAGGTTAAAATAGGAACCTAAACTTGTCTAAATTATATTGTATGAGAGGATTTCGACCCATCCCCACCTTAGCTTCAAAATAAATTAATTTGGAGCTATTTAAAACCGAATATGGATTTATAATAAAATAATATTTTTAGATATTCCAAAGGTGCCCCTCTCCTCTCTTATAAAAGGGCACCTCCTCCCTCTCTTACTCACACCACATTGAGCCTTCAAGCTCGGAAAAACCCTGCCAATTTTTCTTATCCTCTTCCCTAGAAACATCCTAGATGTTCTGGTCTTCCTCAAATACCAATTTTAGAGCCCTAAAAGGAGATCTCAAAGAAGCGCTTCAAAGAAGAGGTAATGTCCATTACCGATTATTTCATCATTATTTATTTTTCCACTTCTTCTTCCTAGGTTGTTTCATTATGATGTAATAACATCAGTATCACTTATATACTGATATGTTATTATAATTATGAAACAACCTTATTTCACCATCTATCCATCCTTCAGAAAACGAAATCACCGCGTGTGCGTACGTACGGAATACCGTCTCCATGCCGTGGTGTAATCTATTTTCCACCACCACCTTACTTGGATGGGTATAATGGTGTACATAATAACTATATATGATTATTGTAAAGTGGTATTTATTCTGAAATAGTATACATACACTCCAATACAATTCCACGATCATGAGATCGATATCATCGCTCGTGTGTACGTACGGACTACCGTCTCCACGACGCGATGAGATTCATTCTCCATGTTAACCATTCATGAATGATTATAAATTATATATAATAATTAATAATGAAATATATGACATAATAATGATTCTATATTTATGTGTATATATATGTATGTAATCTACTTAATTCCATTCAACTCAATATGGAAAAGAAAACATCGTTCATGTGTACGTACGGTCTACCGTCTCCATGAACGGTGTATTTCTTTCCATTTACTGATCTATTATATATATATATATATATTCTGAATATATAATATATATAAATAATGTTTTATATTATGGAATTATGTAATCATGATATAAGTAATCATATGAATAATTACAAGTCAAAACACGGACGACAAATGAAACGATTTTACCCAAAACACTCTTTAACATTGAATTTACAAAAGAACCGGTAATATAAATCCATAAGTGAACCATATATGATATAATAACAATGCGTATGATTCTGGAATAAGTCAATAACATTATTTAATTCATTATACAGGAGTTTAAGACACATTCGAAGCAAATCGGACCTAAGGTAAGGGAAATATCACAATCTCATTTTTATCCGAGATTGTTTATACTTTGGTATTTACTAAGGTGTATTTTATCATCCACATCCAAGTTTCCTCAATATGTAATATTATTTCCATCCACCTAAAATTGTTTAAATCATATTTTACCCTTCAGTGAGTTTTTAGTAAAAGATATGAAAGGAATCTTTTGTCGTTTTTCGTAAGAGGTACTTTTTTTGACTTTTCCGACAAACGTACGAGACGGATGTTTTTTTAACTTATACGACATGAATGGATTTTTAAAAAATTACTTCCAAGAAGCTTCCTTTACAAGTTTTCATGTTTATTTTTAATCAACTTAATTTAGTTTAAAATTGTATGACATGTTAAGAAAGGAAAAAAATTTGGAAGTAGAAAGGATATTTTCCTCAAGAATGGAGTTCAAGTGTTTTATCAAAATTATTTTCCATTTAAGATAATATAATGTTCTGATTATATCCCTATCATTACATTGATTTGATTATGTTGTGATGGAATTATTTTTATGAATTCATTTATCTTATATGAATTGTTTTATGATGTCACAATGTTTAAGAATTCCATTTTTATTACATGAGTTATGCAATGATGTATGATTTAAGATTTTGTGGCACACATAAGAATGGTATCATTATGAGATGGGTGGGACCTATATCTCCCTCCAATTCATTGGGTAAAGATTTTATATCTCATGAGATAGACATGGCTGGAACGGTAGGTTATACCAGTTCAGTGAAACAGGACTGAAACTAGGAGTGAACTCGGTTCAGAAAGGGACTTTGTCCACTAAGATAGTCTTAGAAACGAGTCTTGACTAATAAGAAATGAATATATATGATTATGTGTGTATGCCACAATGTTTCATGTTTTATGTTATGATCAATGGGATTAAATTTCACTACTATGATTTATCCCATGTTATGAAATTATGATCTCTTTTGCAGGTTAAGATTTCCAAAAGATATGTTCTTATGAATATGACATGATTGATATTTCTTTTGTTTACCCTTACTGAGCATTTGAGCTCACTCTTTTATGTTTTATTTTCCCCAGGACATAAAGAAAGGATTTAGGTTTAAAAAAATAAGATCTTTATGGGAGATGTTGAAGATCTTTCACCACGATTAGAAGTTTATATTCCGATTTTCCAAAGTCACTAAACTATTACGGTCCTTGTGTGTGTGTTTTTGTTATGTACTAAGTATTCCGAAAAAGTAATGTAATTTCTATGTACGTTAAGCTTCGGGTCTCTAAATTTTTTCATTAATGATATAGAAGAATTATCTTTATTAATAAAAATTCGATATATATATATATATATTGATTAAAAAATTATGAAATATATATTCACACGAAATTAATTGAACATGAACCAGAGAAGATGCTTACAACTGATTAAGAATTATTACTACTAAATATAATACCATCCTGGGAAAGAGAACTAGGATGATGGTTCATTGAGTCATAATGATCATGAGCTATTATCAATATGAGGATAAATGCAGATATAATATTTATCTATTTTCAATGTATTGATATATAAATCTTGATGAATGGATAAAAATATAATTCTTCATCAATGGATGTTAAACCCTATTTCCAAGTGAATATTAAATGGGGTTATAATAATGTTCTATAGATGAAAAATAAATTAAAATATATTTATGAGTATAACATTGATTAGGATGTAATGATGAGGTTCATAAACCATGTATATGTTCCTTCCATACCATATTTTATGAAGGATCTATTAGAGTTAGATCACAGTTATAAATTATATATTCATCATATAAGTAGGAATATGTATAGCTAATTTAAATAACACTTATGGTGGTATGGAATTATGAGATGTATCATAGAGTTTATATAATGGTGTTTGGTATACCAACAAGTTACGGATGAAAAAAAAAGATAAAGGGGATGATTCATCCATTAGCCATACCCAAATCGAAATCAGAGAACATCAGTACAAATTTTTCAATGTACTACCAAAAACATCTAATCATTTTTAATGATATATGGGTGGTAATAAATTTCTTTACTATTTCCTCAAAATATCATCGCTATCAGATAAAAATTATATCTCGATCCTATATCCTGGATATAACTTATGGAAGTGGCAGAGTTGCATAGATTAAAAAATTCAATTGTATCAGACTACAATATGAGGATCAACTCAATTTTTTTTGGAAAGTCTTTAGAAATAAATTGACATAGACATGAGTTTCAGTGATACTTGTCATCCATGTATGGACATTCAATCTGAATGAAAAATTCAAGACCTAGAGGATATGTTGAGATAATGTTCTCTTAATTTAAATGGTAATTGTTATCAACACATTCTTCTACACATGTTTTTAGAAAACAATAGCATTCAATGATGAATTAAAATGGCACCTTATAAAGTCCTATGTGGAATGAAATGTAGTGATCCAACAAGTTGTGATGAATTTTGATAATGATGTTAATGTGATCTAAAATCACAGAAGAAATGTTCTAGAATGTTAGAACTGTTCAACAACCTA
This sequence comes from Viscum album, assembly GCA_963277665.1. NCBI lineage: Eukaryota > Viridiplantae > Streptophyta > Magnoliopsida > Santalales > Viscaceae > Viscum > Viscum album. The sequence continues at coordinate 49,604,102 of OY728162.1, forward strand.
TCAAGGTAGTCAAATGTTAGCAGAAAATTTACACTGATAACACTTATCAAGATCCAAAAGTTGAAGTTGGTTAAAATGTTTTTCGTTGAATCTCATCCCAGAAGAAATTTAGATTTTTAATAATGAATAGGATATGAATCCCTAGGAATATTAGTCCCTTTTTTATTTTTGATCATATTCATATGGTATCCAATCACTTCAATCTTACACCAAATATCAGTCAAGTTAATGATATGTTCCATGTATATCTCATGAGGAAGTAAATAGCTGGCCCTTCACATTTACTAAACTCAGAGGATATACTGATGGAGCCAGACTTTTCTGAAGAAGAATATCTAGTTGAAATTCTGGACCAATCAGATAATGTTCTACAAAAAATGACGACCCATCTGGATAATGCTTTGTGGAGAAATAACTAATTATGGGGACTACATTGGAACTTAACAATATGATTATGTACAATTATCCTCAATTTTTTAAACCTAGTGACACATTTCTATGCGGAAAATCATTTTATGGGGGGATATATGTAACACCACATGTTTTTGTGGATTTTTTTTTCATGAATAAATTATATTTTCATTTATTTCATTCAATGAAATAAGTAAAAAAGTTATTTCATAGAGAACTGAATTTTTTTAGGTTACACGACACTAAATCAGTATAGGATACATGTAATTTCAACTTGGGGTATGTCACATGCCACACCGATGTTTCTATGAAACATTATTTTATTGTTATAATTATTAAAATGACATATTTATAACATAGCCTTTAAATTTTTTTATATAATTAGTAATAAATAATTATCAAATATATTTTTTAATTTTTTTATATAAATTAAACATATTGATAATGAATGATGTGATTTTTTATAAAGCCCTTATATGTTTAGAATAATTCTTTCATAAAATGAATATCTTTTAATGTGTTTTTGTGAAAGATAATAAAATTAATTTTAGAAAAAATTATAAATTAAATTTTGATAACTAAACTTAATATTTTAATTAACAAATTCAAAATTAGCTTGTGGATACTTTTGGGGTTTCTTTTGAGAAACATCATTTTTGTATGAACATCAAAAAATATCAGATTTTAATTTAAACTAATTTTTCATATAATATATTTATAAGTTAAATTTTATTATCAATTTTTTTAAAAATTAATTATATTATATTTTAATCACATAATCCAATTTAGGTAAATTGAAAACATTTCACATTGAAATTGGATATAAAAAACATAGAATATTTTGGATCATTTTTAATTAAAAACCTACATTATCGACCCGACTACGACCATGATTTTATAATAATTTCATCCACTTATGCGATTTTTATTTGGTAAAATGGTTTAAATAATTTTATTATGTGTAATTAATTATTTTTAATTAGGATATCCCAGTTTTGGACAAAAAATATTTTTAAAGTTGATTATATTTAATTACAATAGTTATGGTAAAATTATGCTTAACAAAGGGCTAAACCATATATTTTATACCCAAAACAAGTTATAGACCTATCTATCACCAATAATATGGACATTATACATCCATTAACCTTATATTATTTAGTATTTTTTTGTTTTTATGACTTTTTGTAGGTAAATGCATGGGAACACTTAACTTGATTAAAAAAATACTAAGTCCTTTCCTATCACTTAGGAGGCCACCACCTATCCCTCTATATCACACCTCTATAACCAAATAATTTATTCAATTATAATACCAACATAATTCCCAACATCCCTCCCTTAATACTATAATGATTAAATTGTACATAAATCAATAAATAGAATCCTTTTGGCACAAACGAAAAAGAGTTACTCGATCAAGAGGTAACATCTTTCTCATGAGTCTTTATTTTATTTTACTTATACTTACCTTCCACTATCCTTACACCATAATTGTATAAATAGATTTTATAATCAATATAATAGGAATTTTTATTCTAAGTGTTCAACCTAGACTTATACACAACTCCATCTAATGGGTAAGGATCATGCTATTTACATGAATAGCGATCTATCGCCTCACTAAACATTGATTGTCCTCTTTCTCACTTATGTCATCTCAAAGTGGAAATTTTGATGGAAAATATATTTATATGTTTCATATATTATTTTTATTTTTAAATTAAAATTATTTATTAATTTTAAAACACATATCCTTTTTTACATTCTGTTTTCTGTAAGTATGATACTTTTTTTGATGAAGCATTGACTTCCACCCACTCAAAGCGAAGTGATTCGTTCACAAACTGCATGGAATGTATTAAGGATTGATTTAGTGAAAATATATGATATAAATAAAATTATAATTATACTATAATGTTATTAAATATATTTAAAAATATTTCTTTTACAGTGTTTCTTTCAATACAATAATAAAAATGAAAACAACGGTCATGCGTACGTATGATATACCATATACATGAACAATGTATTCCATTTCATAATTATTAATTATATATATTATTAAAGAATTAATATAATGAATATAAATTATATTTATTGGATTTATTAAATTTTGTAATAATTATATAATAATAAGTACCAACGATATAATAAATTAAGACACATGGGAAGAACCAAGTGACAATTACCTGAAGTGAATCCATAACATATGATTATTAACATGAGGGTTATATAATTCCATAATAAAACCATATATGGTATTATAATATAGAATAATGTTATATAAAATATATATAATAAAATTATATTTATTATAGAGGTTGTTGGAATAAGTACGATAAGAGTCAACATATAAGGTAAGTGGATTTCATCTCACTTTTTATTTCTATGCTAGACATGATTTATTCACCACCTATTGCCATTATGTGGTGAATATATTTCCTTATAAAGAATTAAATGAAACTTATAATAAATTTTATTAGTATTTACATATCCATTTTATGATCATTCTATCATGGGTTTCATATTTTAAAAGTTACAACATCGGTAAAAATAATTTCGACATAATTTTACTTCTTCGAGACTCGTGTTTTGTTATGTAGTTAAATTATTTTTCTAGGTGTATATACTAATATTTTACATGTTATATTAAATTTGTTTTTATTTTTTTATTTTTTAATCCCAATGTATTTATTTCTTTCATACATGTAGAGTATGATTCCATATTAACAATTTATAAAAATTTATTGAAACAATATCAATGATTTTTGAGATTTTTTATGTTTATGATTCGTTTGATGAAATACTATGATCCACCAAAATTGAAAACTAATGAATTTTCTTATATTATGGTCATTAATTATATCATAATTTCTTTTTTCCATTTTCCACTCTTTGGTAATTAAGAAAAAAATTTCTATAAAATATAACAGTCTCTCCTGCTGTTTGGAATATTATTATATTCAAAACAATTGTTTTAAAAAATTATTTAAAAAATTTATCCAATAGATATTAATGTTCCATTTTCATGGTAAAATTATTTTCAAAACATTATATAGTTTTCATTGAATCCTTAATATTATTTGAAATTAATTTTCAATTAAAAAAAAATTCAAATGGATTTTTGTTTTGAGAATCATTTTTCAATCTAAAAAGTGTATTTTTTCATGATTTGATATTAAATATCATATAAAATTATTTAATATCAAACATAGCACCATTTTTTTCTCATCGTGAATATATTGGGAAATAATTCAATGTTTCCAATCATATTGTTTCTCCAAATGGATTGTGTTTTGGGGGCATGTTGTTCTAGAATATCATTTCCCTTTCGAGGCTTATATTCTTTTGAAAGTTTCTTCTTTTCAGGGGTTATGATTATGATTAAATGATTATGAAACCATTATTTTTCCATAGGTTATGATAAGATTACATATCTAAAATACCAATTTCATTCCATGGGTTTTGATATAATTTTTTTGATCTTGTACTACATGTATGTATGATTTCACTATGAGATGGCTATGACCTATATCTCCTTCAAATGAATTGTGTAAATTTTTATATCTCATGATATAGAAATGGATATAATAGAAAATTAACTCAGTTTAGTATTACTAGGATAGAATGTGAAATAGGCTCGAAGCAGTATTATTGTTATGTAATAGTGGGTGAACATGGTTCAGTAATACATGGTTGGAACAGGGTGTAAACCCGATTCTATAAAGGACATTTTCCCCTGATATGGTCTCGAAAACAAGGACTTTGATACTATGGAAATCATATTATATTTTTTTTCTTCTATAGTTCCATATTTTATGTTTATATCATTATTTAATGAATTATGTTTATTATATCCTTCTTATTTGGGCCTTATGAATTACAATGAATTATACCATGAATCCTTCATTTTATATTTGATATAGAGGGAATAATCTCTTATTTTCATGATCATAATCTCAGACTCTTATGCTAATGATTATTCTTACATATCTCCCTTATTTACCATAACTATGAATTTTAGGTCACTTTATTTTATGTTTCCTTACCCAGGTTATGTTGATATGTAATTTGATGTATGTGTATAATAAGGTTGATAGTAAATAAAAATATAGTGGGAGATAATGTAGCTCCCTTATGTATTAATGTTTATGTTTCCATGTTTCCAAAGGCCATAGACTAGAAAATCCTTTCGGAGTATCTTTGTATAACGTTTTATGTATTAAACAAAATATATAATGGATATTTTTGAAAAGTAAGGGTCTCTATAGTTAGTATAAAAGTAATTTTTAAGTTAACCTTTGTAATATAGGATGAGAAAACATTATTCAGAATCTTATGGAAATATTTAGGGATAAAAAAATTGATAATGAATCATATAAGATTAAGTCAAAGAATGTTAGTGAAGGGTATAGTGATCGGTTTCCTATAAATACATCTATATATATACTACAAGTGGATGTGGATTCAGCATAAATTTTCCTATGGGAAAAAGTTTGAAAACATGTTTTGGGCCTTAGTTGGGGAAATCTGGTACATGAAAGCTGGCCTTTCTGTGCACATTGTTTGACACTGCAGGGGGATACGGTTTGGGAATTCAAAAATACTTCTGGAACCATAATGAATTATTTAAATAGAAATTGCCAATGGAAATCCATGTATAAAACTATGGTGTCAAATATTACTGAAGGTGTTACAATTTAGACATCATATATGTGAATTTTCATGAATATGAGGTTCCAAAATATGATAATTGTTCCTCACTCCATGATTTCCTTTTTAGTAAATGGATGGAACCTAAAAGAACCGCATTAACGGTGATGGTGATAGATAATGAATAAATTTTTATCTTGAGTAAATTAACTCTATGGGATTTGTAATGAAAAACCACATTGCTATTCTCATTTAGAATTCTCATGATATGAATTATAGTTGGACTCTGAATGATAAAATGATGGAATAACGTTCTGTAGATTCTTTCATGTGGAAAAGTCCTCATTCATTCAGAGGGTATTTTAATCAACTTCTTTCTAAACAATATATCATTACTACGAAAATGATATTATATATTCTAGAGTGTTCATGGTATGATAAAGTCGCTCTATATGTTTATCAAGAATAATAATTAATACAAGGAATCATGATGAGATTTATTCCATGGAATGTGAATTTTTCAAGAGATTATTTTTATTTAAATACATTACTCCAATTCATTGCAACATGATGGAGAAAGAGTTCGTTGAGTTGAAGAATCTGTTGGTACCTACATGGGTAAATTCAAGATATATGTGTGGTCTGATTCCAGAATTATTATATATCAAAAAAATAATGTTGATAGGATTTTTAGTGTCCAAAATCAATATATTAGAGGAGAGTTGTCCATAAGAGAAATTAGTAGCTATGAATATAATGAGTTTTCTGAAATCATGGTTGAAATGTAGGTTGGAGTTACATATCAATATCATGTATTTGATAATAAGATTAATACAGAGGTTAATGAAAAATATAAAAACTAGGAAGAAGATAATAAGAGATTTCCTTTATTCATTTTGTGTGTGAAGATGTAAGAAGTAAATTTCCATAAGAGGTATAATAAGTGTTTTAGTGTGGATGGGAAGGACATTAGGAAATTTATTTTCAAAATAATGGAAATAAGTTAGGTTAAAATTCCAATGGCGAATATGTTAAACAAAATGTACCACTATGTGTATAGTACTACAAGTGTATGGAGAATGGTCATTATACTAATAATTCCCAAACCCAAGTGCATTTTAAGATAATCGACATCAATAACCACTTATGAAATGGAATAAGGGAAAACACCATGAATTCCCTATTTCTGATTAGGGGTTCAATAAAGCCATGATGAACGGTACACTTACAATCCACTCCAAAACATTTAATATAATATTTAATTATACATCTACCCACTCATTAATATCTAAGGAATTCAGTATGTGTGTTATTATTCAACAAATACAATTAGATGATGAATTTTCCATTAAAACTCTAATGGTTTGCTGATTGCATCTCAAGTCTATGAGAGGACCGATTTGGGATATTCCTAACACCGAGAGGGGGTGAAATAACTGTTGGGGAATTTTTTAAAAAAATTCCAGATTTTATCCCTGTACCTTTTGTCCTAATAGGATATTGATTCTCTTATACTATTTTCCATGTCTTATGAAATTATAGAAATCAATAAAAATATTCACATTATATTTTTACAAGGGACACCACTCAAAAACTGTAGCTACATCCTTTCCATGCAGGGGGATGATTAGTGCATGGAATTTCTACAATAATGTGATAGTTTGTTACAGTTGATTGATGTGGAAAACAATCCTCTAGTCTGTGTGGCTCTCTAAACTTGTAGGGGGAAGGGAGATAATTCACTTCCAATAAAAAAATGTAAGATATACCATTTCAATTTCTGGTTCTTTATACTTCCACTGGAGAAAGTCTCTTGCATCCTCTAGCTTGCTCTTTATACTGCCTTTGAGGACATTCTTCTCTCTATTAAAAGAGTTTTCAACACCAAAATAATCATCCGCCTATTGAGACTTGTTGGATGCTAAAGTGCTACTTTATTCTTCCACAACCTTATTCTTCTCCTTGTTACATAGAATCATGCATGTAACCAACCACTTCTTTCTATTTAGAAAACATGTAATCTACACACTCTTCTTCATCAACATCATTAATGCAAAACCATATTCACTAAAACCTACTCTTCATCACAGATTACCTTTTAGTGAAAACCATCTACACTGAGATCACATATATTAATCTTTCTATAATCACATGATTTCCCTTGTGAATGTTATATCAATGAAGTCGAACACATCTTAGCATCATCATAGTTATTATGGCTTCAATAACTGAAAATAAATTTTCCAATCTACTCTTCTTCTCTTCCTTCTAATTGAAACATTATAATATGGAATATTACGGTAGTGTCTTAATCTCTTTCATTAATTATCAATAATAACACATGAGTGTATCAATATAATTATTTCTTCCTTTGTGCATATGTGATTGTAGTAGCACATCTAGTTCTTCTACAATTTGAAAATCACATTGAGAGTGTCAAAAAGCAGTCATGTGAGTGGGTTCTACTTCACATCATGATACTAAATGTTCCACAGTACTTCATTCTTCGAAAAGTCACATCGAGAATGATATGAAACTGTCGACGGCCAGCGGGACCCCAATCTTTCATGCACCAATTTTTGGATTACATGCACACAACATTAATGTTTTTGCACAAAATTCAACTTTTTTCACTGAATACCTCTTGTGCGCAACTTCTATCTTAAATGAAACTATATTATTGTATGAAATTATACATTCTTTTGTGCAACTCATAATTCTTTCGAGAAACTTCATTTGAGTATATTTCTTATGAACTTCAAAAATATGATATCTTCTATGTGTTGAGAGTCTCAACACCCATATGCACTGATGTGTCATTCTAGATCCTAACATGTCGAGAAAAATTCCATTTGACCTCTCCTTAGGCACGTAAGTCTCTTTCAGGCCAACCTCATATTTTTTGCACTTCAGGAATCATTCGGGATCTTCCTTTCATTGAGATTATTAGATTTCTGGACATCGAATCAGGACTTTCATGCATGATTCCAAACTCCCTTCAATATTGTTCACAAAAAAACAATCTTGCGCACAAACATCCATTTAATATTGTCTGTTACTTTTTCATTTATCTCTCCACTGAATTCCATAACCGTTATTCTACTTTAATCATGAAATCCACTGTCATGATATGTACCTATTTATCGAACAAATTTTGCATCATCATATTTTCAACAGAGAGTACTGATCCTTCCATGTCTAGTACTGGAATCTTTACTTCCAATCACAACTAAATGTGACTAAAAACACCATTACTCTTACATTTCTTCATATGTATTGCTTCACAAGTTCTCTTAATTAATGAAATTGGTGAAATATGAATCATCAAATCATCTCCTGTTTTAGATACAATGTAAAATGCATGGCTACCTCAAAATGTCATGCCCTTCAAGATTATCTCTTATTCTTCTTCCATAATTATATACTTAATAAAATCATATGATTCTATTCTTTATGTAAGATCTTTCATGGTTTAAAATCATGAATAATTTAATGTCCTTATTCAAACCCCCATTCTTTATCAATCATCCTCAAATGGATGATACCGCACCATTAATCATTGTTGTCAATAATGTGTCACGTTTGACACAACTTCTTTGACATAGGACTAGTTCAACCATCATCTTATTTGACTTCAAAGAGAATTTCCCAAGCATGAAATCCAATTATATGATTTAATAGCAATTCTCATGGCATATTCACTTTAGTCGATCTCCATTAACACTGGAGTCCTTCTTCATATCCTTATTCATGTTGACCATCAATGATGATTGTTGACAAAATGTATAATATTCAATAAAACTGTTGTCCCAACAGTCTATAATTTCTCTTTTGATTTCTTTTTTGGGAATGTTCTTCTATCAAATCAAATTATTCCTCTGGTTGAATTTTATTTCATCTTATTCTAAGATGACCATTCTCTACAAAATCACCACATCAATTGTCATGGAAAGTAAGTAACATTTGATATTTCAAACCCTATTATAATCATACATCAATGCGATGAGAATCATGAATTTATTATGAAGATTACACCAAGTGTATTGGTCTTAATTCCCATTAAAAAGAATTTTTTATCTCAATCGGTCAAAGATAAAATAGAGAGTGATGATATGCATATTGTTTTGAATTTTTTATGTATTAATGGATGAGTTTCTGAGTCTTCCTATAGAACATGATGTTTAGTTATCAATAGAACTTTAAACTAAATCTACATGAATATCATTGTCTCAGTGTAGAATGGATCAGATAGAGTTATAGGAATTGATGAAGAATATCCTTGAAGATCTTGATATGGTATTTCCGCAATGTGTGTCACCTTGTGGTGAAACCATTATTTTTGTGAAAAAGAAACATGGATCAGTGAGGATCTCTATTGATTATAATGAGTTTAACAAGATCATAATAAAGAACATGTATCCACTTCCTCGTATTGAAGAATTTTTTATCACCATTGAAGAAATAACTAATTAGTCAAGATTAAACTTAATTATGGATATCATAAATTGAGTTTCAATAAAAACAATATACCCAAGATGTATTTCTTTACAAGGTATGGAAAATATGAATATATAGTGATTCTATTTCATCTAACTAATTCCCCTTTTATATTTATGTATTTAATGAATAGAGTCATTATATATGACCTAATTCAATTTGTATTAGTCTTTATATATGATATTATTATCTATAAAATTTTAATGGAATGTAGAGACCCGAAGCTTATCATACATGGACATTACATTACTTTTGCGGAATACTTAGTACATAACAAAAACACACACACAAGGATCGTAATAGTTTAGTGTCTTTGAAACTCGGAACGTAATCTTCTAATCATGGTGAAAGATCTTCAATATCTCCCATAAAGATCTTCCCTTTTTTTTACCTAAAAACGTTCTTTATATCCTGGGGAAAAGAAAACATAAAAGGTTGAGCTCAAATGATCATTATGGGTAAACAAATGAAAAATCAATCACATCATATTCATAAGAACGTAACTTTTGGAAATCTTAACATGCAAAAAATATAACATGCGATAAATCATAGTATTGAAATGAAATCCCAATAAGAATAACTTAAAACATGAAACTTTGTGGCATACACACATAATAATAGAGAATCATTTCTTGTTAGTCATGACTCATTCCCAAGACTATCTTATTGGACAAAGTCCCTTTCTGAATCGAGTCACCCTTGTTTCAGTCCTGTTTCACTGAACCGGTATAACCAAACATTCCAGCCATGTCTATCTCATGAGATATGAAATCTTTACCCAATGCATTGGAGGGAGATATAGGTCCCACCCATCTCATAATGATACCATTCGTATGTGTGCCACAAAATCTTAAAACATACATCATTTCAAAACCCATGTAATAAAAATGTGAATCTTAAACATCATGACATCATAAAACAATTCATATAAGATAAAGGAATTCATAAAAAATATTTCCATCACAACATAATCAAATCCATGTAATAATAGGGATATAAACAGAACCCTCTATTATCTTAGATGGAAAATAATTTTGATAAAACACTTGAACTTCATTCTTGAGGAAAATATCCTTTCTACTTCAAAAACACTTTTCCTCTCTTAACATGTCATACAATTTTAAACTAAAAGAAGTTGATTAATAATAAACATGAAAACTTGTAAAGTATTCTTCTTGGAAATAATGTTTTAAAAATCCATTCATGCCGTATAAGTTAAAAAAAACTTTCTTCTCATACTTTTGTCGGAAAAGTCAAAAAGATTCTTTTAGGGTAAATAAAAGAAAGATTTCTTCTATACCATGGGGTAAAAGTAAAAATGGGTAAAAATGACTTTAAACATACATGAATACACTTTTATAAAACATTTACATGGATGATAGCAATAACCCCATTAAATACTTACGAATAAGCAATCTCGGATAAAAATGAGATTTGCACAATTATCCCTTACCTTAGGTCCGACTTGCTTTGTAAGTGTCCGAACCTCCTGTATAATGATTTAAATCATGTTATTGACTTATTCCAGAATCATATTCATTTTTATTATATCATATATGGTCCACTTATGACTTTATATTACCCATTCTTTTGTAAATTAATGTTAAAGTAGCATTTTGGGTAAAATCGTCTCATTTGTCGTTCGTGTTTTTAACTTGTAATTATTAATATGATTACTTGGATCATGATTACTTATATCCAGAATTTAAAACATGATTAATATATAATATATATTCAGAATATATATATATATATATATAATATATCGATAAATGGAATGAAATACACCGTTCATGGAGACGGTAGTCCGTACGTACGCATGAACGCTGTTTTTGTTTCCTTATTGAAGTGAATGGAATTAAGTAGATGACATACATATAAATTTACATAAATCCAGTATCATTATTATGTCATATATTTCATTTGTACTTATTATATATACTTTATAATCATTCATGAATGGTTAATCATTGAGAATGAATCTCATCGTGTCGTGGAGACGGTAGTTCGTACGCACGCACGAGCGATGATATCGTTCCCATGGTCGTGGAATTGTGTTGAAGTGTATGTAGAATATTTAAGTATCAATATCACTTTATAATAATAATATATAGTTACTCATTACACCATTATACCCATCCTATTAAGGTGGTGGTGGAAAATAGATTACACCACGGCGTGGAGACGGTATTCCGTACGTACGCACGCGCGGTGATTTCATTTTTCCGTAGGATGGATAGAAGGTGAATTAGGGTTGTTTCATATTTATAATAACATATTAGAATGTAAGTAATACTTATGTTATTACGTTGTCATGAAACAACTAATGAATAAGAAGTTGAAGAAGAATGAAATTGAAAAGATCGGTAATGGATATTACCTCTTCTTTGAAACGCATCTATGAATCCTCCACTTAGGGAACTAAGATTGGTATTTGAAGAAGACCAGGACCTCTAGGATTATTCTAGGGAAGTGGAGAAGGGATTTTGGCAGGGTTTGGCCGGGCTTGAGTTCTCAAATTGGTGTGAGGAGGAGGGGGAGGAGGTGTCCTTTTATAAGGGAGGAGAGGGGCACCTTAGAAATATCTCAAAATATTATTTTATATTAAAGTCAAAATTGGTTTATAATGGTTCAGAAGGGTCTTATTTCGAAGCTAAAGTGGGGATGGGTCGGAATCCTATCAACCATTAGGATTTAGACAAGTTTAGGTTATTATTTTAACATTATCAATTAGATTTAACACTATGTTAAATAATTTAACTTTTACCGTGTCTTTTTGTTTTCTTACACTATATGGTTAATACACTTACTATAACATGCCAAAAGAACCCCAAATTGTTTATTATAAATATATTTATATCCTTATCTAAGTCATTTGGCCGAACCTTAGATTTTTAGGAATAAAATAACAATTAATAATATAATATTTGATTTAAAAACAATTTTGTGTCAATTTTGTCACTATTTGATATATGATTTTTGTGAAAGTCATAACATAATTATATGTTCGAACCAAGTTGATTACATCAACACTAATATATTATAGTAACCTATAAAATTAGTGGAATTTATAAAAAGTTTCAAATTATATTTATTTTGGTTTTTATAACATCAATTATGTCAATATTTCATTAATAATATAATTTATGTATCATCATTGTGTCATAAATAAATTAAATTATTTAATGTTTAAAAATTACAAAAAAAATACCATTATATATGAAATCTTTTTATATTTCTAATGAATATTTATAGTCGAATTTTTATTATGTATAACCCCATATTAAAAATTATTTATTTATTAAACTTTGATTTTAACTATTTTAACTATTCATTAAATAAAATAATATTAAATGTCATAATGTAATCCAAGTGGACCTAAATGGTCATATTATATTCATAAGGTTGTTTTTGGTCGAATTACACTAATCAAATAGAATTAGGACATGTGTTAGGGTAATAGTAATATCATATTTACCCTTAGTTACCCTATTTACTATTAACCGCGGTAAAAAAAGTAAAAAGTTACTATTCACCAAAAAAATTATTTTTATCTCATTGAACCAAATTTTTCTTACTGATATCAACCGTGTCTGTCAGATTTTCGAAATTTCATTCACAGTAGCGGTAAAATTATGTTTTATGCAAAATTCAGTTTTTAACCTACCACTTAGTGGTTTCACTATTCATCAAAAATTGAAGTTTTTCAGAAAAATGCCAAAATTTCAACCTAAGCTATAATTGATATTCCGAATTCAAAAATGATTTATATTTTACAAAATTCCCAACATATAAGTTTCATTAAATAATTTTATAATTAATTTCCGCTGTCACAACAAATAGCGTGTTTTTAAGAGATAATAACTATCAAAAGATTGACACTTGTTTATAACTGGTTTAAATGTGAAATTACATCCAATGACCAACATTGTATTAAATTGTAAAAATATATTATAAATATACTTTAGAACCACTCAAATTAATAATTTATCACTATTAATTATTTCTATTAAAAAAAGTGTTTTAAATTAAAATTTAGTAATTTTCACTATTCATCAGAATATGAAAGTCATCCGAAAAGTAACAAAATTTCACCTTAGACTAAATTAAATACTCTAAATCCATAAATGAAGTCCATTTTGAAAAATAAAAATTACAAAATTTCAAAAAGTGGTTATTACTATTCATAGCGGCTAGTTTTAATAATATCTTAATAGCATATCGTTGTTTAGTGAAGTATTGCGTACAACACACGCTATCGTGGAAGGTCGCGATTATGTGTAATTCAAGCCAGGTCAGAGATGTGTGTTGTGAAAGCTCCTTTTGGTGTAGCGTATAACACAAGACATTAATGAAATTAAAAATAATATTTTTCATAAAATCTCGGGGTGTTACATTCTACCCCCCTTAAAATGAATTTCGCCCTCGAAATTCGTCGAGGTTATAAATGGTTTACTACTCGAAAGTTTCTTTAATAGAAACCCACATAGAAAAAAGGAATACCAAAACCAATCTTTAAAAACAAAAGTCTGAAACGTAACGGTTACCCAAATAAAATAATCACTAGGTTTCCACATAGGTGAAAATATGGATATGGAAGAAAAATCTAACCATCATGTTCTGATGGAGAGTGGTAGAGAACATGGCTATGGAAAAGACAACAATCACAAATCCATAAATTTGTGACGATCTAAGGTACCATCTGATTAATCAGATATGAGAGCACTAGGACAACATTTTTGGTTTTCAAGATCGTTTCCCTAAAGTTGAATAATTTGAATTAGAATAAATACTTACTTTATTTTGGTACAATCTCACTGTTGTTTGTGTCTTGAACAATTTACACTTAATCTCTTAAATAAATGAAGTTGAATTTGTTATTCGTGAAGTGTTAGCAGATCATGTGATAGAATGACGGGTCATTCCATCTGTCTCAAACAAAAGGTTAGAAAAAGTTATTAAATATACATAAGTCATTCTATAGTGAGATTAATCAGATATGGTTCCTAAAATGGACTTATACTTCATATATCATACCGCTTAATAAAATAAAACTAGTTTCTACTAAACAGGGACTTCCTGTAGGCTAGTGGTAGGCGATAAAGGCCAGTCACACTTCGGTTATGGGTTCGATTCCAACGGCCTTGTCCGACACGATGGGCTGTCGCCCGTCCTGCAGGTTGTCCTTTTTCTAAAACATTATTACTATAACATCCCATCAATAATATCGAAAAAAATCTATCCTTAAACAATACTATCTTATGTCCAACATAAGTCATTCCAATATTTAGGCTTATTCATAATACTGCAGTCCACTCTCATAATATAGTGAAAACAATTACCAAGGATTTAATACCATCATTGATCCCCATATATCATAAGATATGTCTTGTTGGTCACATTCCAATCATGTGAATACCTTAATCATGTATTCTCTTGAAAAATGAATACCAATTAAACCTTAGTGAAAACATGAATGCTGTCAAAAGTTAAATCTTTCCACATACCAAAATCCTCAAAATTCTATATACTCAAACCATGATATCACTTAGTCCTTATATCAATCATGAGGTCATGAATACTGTTAAACATTTAATTTTCTCTTTATCCCTTCATTATGCGCATATCATCTAAATTCCAAAAATATCTGAATAACATTTCATGGATAGTGGTACCATTAATCATACACTATCATCACCCAAGGAAATACAACAGTGTAACAATCCTTAGATGTCACTTTATTCCATAGTACCATGAGATTTCATATACAACATTACACAGGATAAACATGTAATCATTCCACTACATTCTTAAACCATTGACCGAGCTTCAAAAATTCTTTCATCTCACATATCATTTGTAGTCTCTTGATCATCATCAACATAAATACTTCCCATATGACCATACTGATTCTCTTCATGAGACTTTCCCTTAGGTAAATGGTTTGCATAATGCCCTTACATTCCACATTTAAAACATTTAACCATTGTTGATGTCGTAGCAATACCATTATCCTCATCCATGGTGTTAAATGAACCTTTTCCTTTGAACTTACTTGCTTTGTGTCCTTCTTTTCCACACCAAAAGCATCTTCCAGTTCCTTTGAAACATTCTCCTTGATGCCTCTTCCCACATGATTTACATAGGGGAAATTGAATTTTCTTTCCTCTATGATCGTAATGAAACTCCATCTTTCTCTTATTCGCCGAGTCAGGAAACTTACCAAATTTTACATTATTGATCATATTATGAAATTTGCTGATTCGGCATAATCATGATGTTTGGACTTCAAAATCACATTTCATTCTGAAGAATATCATTCCATTGTCCATCATATTCTCCATTATCGTGAATCATCTTGTTTCCATCCATTTTCTAAAACCCAAAAAGAATAGTGTGAGAGGAAAAAATCATGCTAGGGGAAAAAACATAATAAAGGGGGAGTACCTTCAATATCTAACATCTTAGGATTAATTCTATGATCGTTAGCGTAATTCTAGTACTATAACCTATACGTATACTTAACCTTAGGGACATCCCTTGACATACCTTAGAAATATCTCTAGGGATCTCACTAACATATTCGCATCCTAGTTTCCAAAGGTTGACTAAACCTTTCCTCTGATACCAATTGTAGATACCAGAAGCTTATCGTACATGGACATTACATTACTTTTGCAGAATACTTCGTACATAACAAAAACACACACACAGGGATCGTAATAGTTTAGTGTCTTTGGAAACTCGGAACGTAATCTTCTAATCATTGTGAAAGATCATCAATATCTCCCATAAAGATCTTCCCTTTTATTACCTAAATCCTTTCTTTATATCCTGGGGGAAAGAAAACATAAAAGGGTGAGCTCAAATGCTCATTAAGGGTAAACAAAAGAAAAATCAATCACATCATATTCATAAGAACATAACTTTTGGAAATCTTAACCTGCAAAAAATATAACATGGGATAAATCATAGTAGTGAAATTATATCCCAATAAGCATAACTTAAAACATGAAAGTTTGTGGCATACACACATAATCATAGAGAATCATTTCTTGTTAGTCATGACTCATTGCCAAGACTATCTTAGTGGACAAAGTCTCTTTTGGAATCGAGTCACCCTCGTTTCAGTCCTGTTTCACTGAACCGGTATAACCAACCATTCCAGCCATATCTATCTCATGAGATATGAAATCTTTACCCAATGCATTGGAGGGAGATATAGGTCCCACCCATCTCATAATGATACCATTCTTATGTGTTCCACAAAATCTTAAAACATACTTCATTTCATAACCCATATAATAAAAATTGTAATCTTAAACATAGTGAAATCATAAAACAATTCATATAAGATAAAGGAATTCATAAAAAATATTTCCATCACAACATAATCACATCCATGTAATAATAGGGATAGAAACTGAACCCTCTATTATCTTAGATGGAATATAATTTTGATAAAACACTTGAACTTCATTCTTGAGGAAAATATCCTTTCTACTTCAAAAACACTTTTCCTTTCTTAACATGTCATACAATTTAAAACTAAAACAACTTGATTAATAATAAACTTGAAATCTTGTAAAGGATGCTTCTTGGAAATAATGTTTTAAAAATCCATTCATGTCGTATAAGTTAAAAAAACATTCTTCTCGTACTTTTGTCGGAAAAGTCAAAAAGTACCTTTTAGGGTAAATAAAAGAATGATTACTTCCATACCATGGGGTAAAAGTACAAATGGGTAAAAAGGACTTTAAACATACATGAATACACTTTTATAAAACATTTACATGGATGATATCAATAACCCCATTAAATACTTACGAATAAGCAATCTCGGATAAAAATGAGATTTGCACAATTATCCCTTACCTTAGGTCCGACTTGCTTTGTAAGTGTCCGAACCTCCTGTATAATGATTTAAATCATGTTATTGACATATTCCAGAATCATATTCATTGTTATTATATCATATATGGTCCACTTATGACTTTATATTACCCTTTCATTTGTAAATTCATGTTAAAGTAGTGTTTTGGGTAAAATCGTCTCATTTGTCGTTCGTGTTTTTAACTTGTAATTATTAATATGATTACTTGGATCATGATTACTTATATCCAGAATGTAAAACATGATTTATATATAATATATATTCAGAATATATATATATATATATATAATATCGATAAATGGAATGAAATACACCGTTCATGGAGACGGTAGTCCGTACGTACGCATGAACGCTGTTTTCGTTTCCTTATTGAAGTGAATGAAATTAAGTAGATGACATACATATAAATTTACATAAATCCAGTATAATTATTATGTCATATATTTCATTAGTACTTATTATATATACTTTATAATAATTAATTAATGGTTAATCATTGAGAATGAATCTCATCACGTCGTGGAGACGGTAGTCCGTACGTACGCAAGAGCGATGATATCGTTCCCATGGTCGTGGAAATGTGTTGAAGTGTATGTATACTATTTCAGTATCAATATCACTTTATAATAATCATATATAGTTACTCATTACACTATTATACCCTTCCTTTTAACGTGGTGGTGGAAAATAGATTACACCACGGCGTGGAGACGGTATTCTGTACGTACGCACGCATGGTGATTTCATTTTTCCGTAGGATGGATAGAAGGTGAATTAGGGTTGTTTCATATTTATAATAACATATCAGTATGTAAGTAATACTGATGTTATTAATTTTTCATGAAACAACTAAAGAAAAAGAAGTTGAAGAAGATAGAAATTGAAAAGATCGGTAATGGATATTACCTCTTCTTTGAAACGCCTCTTTGAATCATTAACTTAGGGAAATAAGATTGGTCTTTGAAGAAGACCAGGACCTCTATGATTATCCTAGGGAAGTGGAGAATGGATTTTGGCAGGGTTTTTCCGAGCTTGAGTGCTCAAATTTGTGTGAGGAGGAGGGGGAGGAGGTGCCCTTTTATAATGGATGAGAGGGGCACCTTAGGAATATCTCAAAATATTATTTTATATTAAAGTCAAAATCGGTTTATAATGGTTCCAAAGGGTCTTATTTCGAAGCTAAAGTGGGGATGGGTCGAAATCCTATCAACCAATAGGATTTAGACAAGTTTAGGGTATTATTTTAACCTTATCAATTAGATTTAACTCTAAGTTAAATAATTTAACTTTTACCGTGTCTTTTTGTTTTCTTACACTATATGGTTAATACACTAACAATAACATGTCAAACGAACCCCAAATTGTTTATTATAAATATATATATCCTTATATAAGTCATTTGTAAGAACCTTAGATTTTTAGGAATAAAATAACAATTAATAATATAATATTTTATTTAAAAACTATTTTCTGTCAATTTTGACACTATTTGATATATGATTTTTGTGAAAGTAGTAACAGAATTATATGTTCGAACAATGTTGATTAAATCAACACTAATATATCATAGTAACCTATAAAATTAGTGGAATTCATAAAAATTCTCAAATTACATTTATTTTGGTGTTTATAACATCAATTATGTCAATATTTCATTAATAAGATAATTACTGCATCATCATTGTGTCATAAATAAAGTAAATTATATAATGTATAAAAATTACAAATAAAATAACATTTTATAGGAAATATTTTTATCTTTCTAAAGAATATTTATAATCGAATTTATCTTATGTAAAACCCCATATTAAAAATTATTTACTTATTAAACTTTGATTTTAACTATTTTAACTATTCATTAAATAAAATAATATTAAATGTCATAATCTAATCCAAGTGGATCTAAATGGTCATATTACATTCATAAGGTTGTTTTCGGCCGAATAACACTTATCCAATAGAATTAAGACATGTGTTAGGGTAATAGTAATATCATATTTACCCTTAGTTACCCTATTTACTAATAACCGCGGTAAAAAAAGGAAAAAGTTACTATTCACCAAAAAATTATTTTTATCTCATTGAACCACAATTTACTTACTAATATCAACCGTGTCTTTCGGATTTTAGAAATTACATTCACAGATGAGGTAAAATTGAGTTTTATGAAAAATTCAGTTTTTAACCTACTACTTAGTGGTTTCACTATTCATCAAAAATTGAAGTTTTTCAGAAAAATGCCAAAATTTCACCCTAAGCTATAATTGATATTCCGAATTCAAAAATGATTTATATTTTACAAAATTACCAACATATAAGTTTCATTAATTAATTATATAATTAATTTCCTCTGTCACAACAAATAGCGTGTTTTTAAGAGATAATAACTATCAAAAGATTGCCACTTGTTTATAACTGGTTTAAATGTGAAATTACATCCAATGACCAAAATTGTATTAAATTGTAAAAATATATTCTAAATATACTTTAAAACCACTCAAATTAATAATTTATCACTATTAATTATTTCGATTAAAAAAATTGTTTTCAATTAAAATTTAGTAATTTTCACTATTCATCAGAATATGAAAGTTATCCGAAAAGTACCAAAATTTCACCTTAGACTAAATTCGATATTCCGAATCCATAAATGAAGTCCATTTTGAAAAATAAAATTTACAAAATTTCAAAAAGTGGTTATTACTATTCATAACGGCTAATTTTAATAATATCTTAATAGCATATCGTTGTTTAGCGAAGCTTGGTGTTGCGTACAACACACGCTATCGTGGAAGGTCACGATTGCATGTAATTCAAGACAGGTCAGAGATGTGTGTTGTGAAATCTCCTTTTGGTGTAGCGTATAACAGAAGACATTAATGAAATTAAAAATAATATTTTTCATAACATCTCTGGGTGTTACATGGAAGGCCATTAATAACATTTGATAATAGTACTAAAGACTCTAAAGAAGGATAATCTATACCCAAAATTAACAATGTTTAAATTTTGGATACAATGGGTTCATTTTTTGGGTAACATAATCTCATGATACAGTATAATAATAGATCCTTTAATGAAAAAATCTATTGAATACCTCCCTAGACTAACCACCATGATTCAGATCCATATATTTTTTTTATTTAGATGGATGTTATCGATAGTTTATAGAGAATTTTACAAAACTATATAATCCTATGATCATGTTAACTCAATAGGGTGTAATATTCCTCTGGATAGATTAATGTGAGGAAAATTTCACGGAACCGAAGAAAGGGTTTGTTAGTGGAACTATTATTACAATACCCTATAGTGGATAAGGATTTTTAATCATTAGTGATGCATAAAAAAATGTATTTGGATGTGTACTTATGTAAAATAACATTGTTGTTTCTTATGCCTCATGACAATATAATATTTATGTGAAAAATTACCCAACTCATGATTAGGAGTTAGGAATAGTAATTTTTGAAATAAATTTATCGAGGAATTATCATTATGGTGAAAATCTTGATATATATATCTATCATAAAATATTGAAATATAAATTCAAACCGAAAGAGGTGATCACACACCAGAGAAGATGGTTTATGATAATAAATCATTATGACTGATCAATAAATTACAACACTAGGAATTCTAACATGGTGGATGATGCTTTGAGATCGAAGGATGAAGCTATTATATCCATGATTAAGATAAAAATATCTAATATTTTTGGATTTTCAATGGATAGATATAGAAATTCTGAAGGAAAGAGAAATTTCATATCTTAATCAAATGAATGTGATACCTTATATCCATGTGAATATATAGGAGGGACGAAAAAAAGATGTAGATCTGAAAAATATTGTATGAAATGTTATAATTTTTAACCTGGATTAGGATAAAATGATGACTTTTAGGAACCATTTGTGTGTTCACTATATGCGAGATTTGAAGAATGATTTTTAGAGGAAGATCATAGCTCATTATTCTCTATTCATCCAAGAAGAATGCAGATGTATATGGATTGAAATAATACTTATAGTGGGATGGAATGAAGAGGAATATCATAGAGTATCTATCTGGGTACATGGTATGAGAACAAGTTAAGACAGAAATACAACTTTTGAAGGGGTTGTTGCATCCATTACCCACTCCAGAATTGAAATGGGTGAACATAACTATGGATATTTTTCTTGGACTAGCCAAATAATATAACACTACTGAAAAAATAACTTATACAAACGGCTTGTAACCATTGGCATAGGCCTCCAAACTGTTGGTATAACATATACCATTGGTTTGGAGAACTGTGGGCAAGCATGCCATGGGGATAGGTCCATACCATCAGTTTTTGGAAAACCGTTGGTATGGACCTATACGAATAGTTTTCAAAACCGTTGGTATATGTAATATGATAATCTATACCAACAATCAAATAAAACCGTTGGTATATTTAATTCAAAAAACAATCATTCAGTGGGTTTGGATCCCAACACCTCTCATTTGTGATTGATTAACCAAACCACTAACCGAAGAAACTTTTGTGAACATAATTTGATAAATATTTATTTGTATTATCATAATTATTTTACATTCCGATTTATTTAATTTCCTCTGTAAGAATATTCGATTAAAAACACATTTATGTATACCAACGGTTCTCAAAACTATTGGTATAGACCTATAACAATGGTTTTGAGAAACGTTGGTATATGTTCATTTATTTTGGGACCTATACCAACGGTTTTGGACAAACCTTTGGTATAGGGGTGACTAATACCAATGGTTTGGCCAGAACCGTTGGTATAGGGTGTCTATAAGGGATCTATACCATCAGTTTTTCCAAAACTGTTGGTATAGGTCCAAATTAGTGAATTATACCAACGGTTTCCCAAAACCCTTGGTATAGCTCCAAATTAGTGACCTATTCCAAAGGTTTTTGGAAAACCATTGGTATAGGTCCATATAAGTGACCTATACCAACGGTTTTGTCCAATACGTTAGTATAGGTTCCAATTAGTGAACTATACCAATAATTTTCCCAAAACCGTTGGTATTGATCATATTTCCAGTAGTGTAAATGGTTTAATGAAATATGGGATTGTATTCTATCAATATACAAAGTTGGAACAATTAATCTCCATCAGAGAAGACTTCACTCTAGTTCATTTATTTTTGATATAAATTAATTATGTGGTAAGGATGTATAAAATACCACATCCCATTGTATCATATTGGAATATGAGGTTCACCTCAATGTTTTGGAGAAGTCTCCAGTATGCACTTGACACATTATTGATTTTTAGAACTGATTATCATCCTCAGATGGATGGTCATCCTGAATGAATAAATAAAAACCATGTAGATATGTTGAGATATTGGTACATATATTATAAAGGTGGTTGTGATAATAATTTTCTTTAGTTGAGTTTTCTTACGAAAATATCTTTCACTGAATCCTTCAAATGAAACCATATGAAGACCTATATGGGATGAAATGTAGAGATCAAATGTGTTGGGAAGATGTTAAAGAAAGAAATTATTTGGGACATGAGATCACTAATGAAATGGTCAAGAAAGTTATAACCATTCAACAATAAATCTAGGAATCTAAAAGTTGTTATAAATATATGCTGATAAACATTGACGTGATCTGGAATTTGAAGATGGTGAAATGGTGTCTCTAGGAATGTCACCATAGAAGAATGTTTTAAGGTTTGAAATGAAAGGGTATCTAATATCGAGGAATATCAGTCCCTTCGATATTCTTGATCGTATCAATACAGAATCCTATCAGTTTGAACGTCCTCAAAATATCTATCATGTCCACGATGTGTTTCACGTATATCTTCCATTTAATTTTATATCTTTCCCATCACATGTATTGAACTGAGAGGTCATACCGTTGGGGAAGGATTTTTTTAAAAAGAAAAACCTGTTCAAATTTTAGACCCATCATAGAATTTTATATGAAACTAGACCACTCACCTGGTCAATGTTTTGTAGATAAATCACCAATTAGAATAATCTACTAGGGAAATTGAGTACATGATGAAGCGGAATTATCATCATTTATTTACCCAAGTGATTAATTTCATGGGTGAAATTCATTTTATGGGGGTATAATGAAACACACTAGGTTTTTTGGATCTTTCTCTCAAATAAATTAAAATTTCATTTATTCTTTTCAATTCCCTAATCTAAGAATTCATTTAACATGGAATCTAATTTGTGTATGTTACAAGAATAAAAATTCTTATACGATTCATGGTACATCGAATTGGTATATGTTACATGCAACACCAATATTTCTAAAAAATATAAATTTATTATTATAATTATTTAAATGAGATAATTATAACCTAGAAATTCAACATAGTTATATGGATAATAATAAATACGCATTAAATAATTTTTAAAATATATTTACATATAAAATAAACATTGATAATGAATGATAGTTTTTTAGTAAAGTTCTTATATATTTATGAATACCGTTTTCTCAAATAAACTATTGTTAATTTCATTATGTGAAAAATAATAACAATAATTTTAAACCGATTTAAATATTTCATTTCATAAATAAACATATTTTTTGAAGTATAATTTTTAAATTATATTAGTGAGATATTTTTGGATTTTTATGAGAATCCTCATTTTTTGGATGAATGTTGAAAAATAATGTATTTAAATTCAAAAACCAATATTCCATCTAATTTATTTATAATTAAAAACGTAATTTTAATTTAATTTAAATATTAATTAAATTATAATTTTATCAATTATTACTTTTTAGGTAATTGGAACCTATTTCACATTGAAATTATATAAACAAAACATTTCAAACTTGTGATAATTTATTAATTAAAACCCAAAATTTGTCGACCCAACGGTGGGATTTATTTTAAAGTAATTTATTCCAATTATTTGATTGAAATTTGAAAAAATGGATTCCATTTTCATAATAAGAATAATTTATAATATCTAATAAGGTCTAATTATTTTTAGAACAAAAATATTAGTGAAAGTGGATAATGTTAATTATAATGAAAAAGGATAAATAATCCATACCTGAGGACTAAATAATAAATTTGTAACAAAAAAAGTCATAGAAATTTGTCCAAAACCCATTAGTGGAAATTATTCAGCCATGATCCTAACATTACTTATTTTGGTTGATTTTTTATTAAATTCTTATGTAAAAATGTGGGTACACCTTGTTTTCTTAAATATCAAGTAAGTCCATTCCCTTCCCTATAAAATTATAAAAAATCTCCCTATACATCACACCACTCAAAAAACATAAGACTATACATGATATACCCAATACACTTTTCTAAATCTATCCCTTTATACTTGAATCCTCATTTTAAGAACAAAAAAATACAATAAACAATTTTGGAATAATCCAAATGGAATTCTTTGAATAAGAGGTAACGTCTTCTCTCATGATCTATAATTTTATATTTCTTCACCACCCCTACACTATCCTTAGACCTTATTTTATAATAATAAAATATAATAAATATACTATGTTTTTTATTCTATGTTTTCTATCTACACTTACACACACTTCCATCAAATGGGTAACAAACATACTCTTAATGTGTACGATGAACTACCACCTCAGTAAAGAATGATTGTTCATAATTACTTTATCTCCTATTATGGTGTAAATTATTATAGAAAATATTTTTATATAAGTTATTTTTTTATATTTATAATATACTTATGAATATTTATTCCTTTCAGAAAAAATATTTTTTTACATTCAATTTTTTTGAATTACATAATATTCATTTGATGAATAGTGGACTACCTCCCCCTAAAAGCAATGTGATTCGTTCAGACACAACATTGAATGTATTAAGGATGGATTTAGTGGGAAAATTTGAAATATATAACATTATAATGATTCTTTGATGATAATATATATATATATATATATATATATATATATATATTTCATTTACCTTCATTCATTCAATATGATAATAAAAAATGAAACAACATTCATGCTTACGTGCCACTTACCGTCAACATGAACTGTGTATTCAATTTAAATATTATATATTATATAGATTATTATCATACAAATATAAGGAATATAAATTATATTTATTTCATGTCGGTAATTTTAGAACCATGATATATGATTAGGTAACTAAAATATTATAGATTAAGACACATGTGAAGAGAAAATTGAATATTACCTGAAGTGAAACCTTATTATAGGATGGTTTAAAAGAGGGTAATATATGTTCATGGTAAAACCATATATGGTATTATATATAATAACATGGTTCTTTAAAATTTGTATAATAAATTATATTTATTATAAAGGTATTTTTAATGGATAGTATGATTGTAAAGATGCAACGTAGGGGGATTTTATCTCACTTTTGTTTCCATTAGATACATGATTTATCCACCACCCATTCCTTTTTGTTCTGTTTATAATAAAAATGGATGTATTTAATGAACGACATAATTAAATATTTTGGTAATAATATATCCAGTTTATGATTTTTTTATGTAGGTTCAAATAATCAAAAGACTATAATTTTTTGATCAATAGAGGTTGATGTCCCTAGTCACAATAAGAACCGCCATAATATGGATCATATTCTTCAAAGATAAAATTAATCATGTAAGATTATATTAGATGGTACTGTTGTTGAAAATTCTATTCAATACGAATAGAAAAATAAAAATATTAGTTACATCACTATGAGTTTGACATTTGTATCTTCAATGTGTATAATATTATGAAAATAATGTAGTCATTCATTATTCGTATAAGTTTTGTAGAAAGTTATTCCCAGAAATTAAGTTATATATTGTATGTATAAAACACATATATGATATATCAAATGTAAAAAAATTATAACCACATAAATAGAAAATACAACTTTCTTTCAGTTGAGTAGATCTAAGAATCTATCCAAAAAGACCAAATATATTAAAATGTATATCATTTAGAGGATTGATAACATCCCTTTTAAATAAAAATGATATACTCCATTAAAGACTAGTATTTGAATCTATCATAACACATCATTCAATCTATCATGCAATATATTTGAGAAGTTATTTACTTCCATAAAGAACATTTCATACACCTCCGATCAAATCATTTATTTAATACACCATCATTTAATAGTCAAACATTATATACCTCCTTGTGATAAAAAACATGAAATTTAGGGTTAATAATGTAGGGTTGTATACAAAGGTAGGGTTGATGTAGCATAAATTTCTATCCTCAATCATGTGGTTTCATAATTATGTAGGGTTGAAAATATATATGTTCCCTTTTAAATAAATATATAATTCCATCCAATCATAGGGTTGATGTCTCATACTTTTTTCCAGCATAGGCCACATGATCTATATGCACTATTCTGAACGTATGGTCGATTCCTTATGTTATTCTAAATAAGCATAGGGTATGAATAGTGTTTCAAAATACACTAAATCACATTCTAATCACTGCAAAAAATATTTGTCACATATTAATAACATGAATATAATACCAAAATAAATATTTTAAATGAATAGTAATCTCTTGATATTCATTTAATGAAATTTCAGCTGTAATATAATAATGGGTATTTTGAGCATCAAAATAAATAATATTTATAGTGTATTGTTGAGACAATACATGCCAAACAATAATGTGTTTTGTTCACATTTATCACCATAAATGGATGATTAATGTTTGTTACTAAAGGATTTAAATGACATTTAATATATGATTATATTTCTAGTAATAAAACATTTACAACCCAATAATTATATGATCATCACACGATAATCATTAATTTAATCTCTTAACACTAGTTTTCATAGAGGATAATCATTTATTGAAATTACGTAACGTTTTAATATCCATTATTTATACTTTTACATCAATATAAATCCAATATTTCACACTAATAATCAACAAATAATATAAATATAATCTTTTATAATGAAATTACAAAAAAACCTCATAATCCTTCATGAAATCATTGTGTGTTCATGTTTGGGTCTCTTTAACCACCTAATTGAAAAATACTTTGAATTTATATAAGGAATGATTATGGGAACATAATTATTGGTATAATATTTTATAAATTTGAAAATAATAATTTTTTAAAATCATGTGATTTGATATTATTATTTATTTCATTAATTACGAAAACACACTTTGATCGTCATGACCATATAAAACATTCCTTGTATCAATTTCAACATAATGTATATAGAATAAATAACAATAAATTGAATTTTAATCATTATATAAAATTATAAATAATAATTAAACATTATTTTAAATATGTATTAATTATGAACATTTAATTATGAATGAACACATACACTATTATTATTGAACTAAGATAAATGATCAAAACAATAATCTCCCAATTTGGAAAATCAAACGAATTCATGTAGATAATGAATAATTATAAATAAGATGACTAAAAATTGATATGATTAAGGTTATAAATGAAATAATTAATATGGTTATATTTATGATACATGGGGTTAAGTATTATCGTGCAAGTAGGTAGCCATATGTAATGGAATCCATCACAATTTCCATTTACTAAGACAATTATTGTATTTATACACCAATTTTCATTTTTGAGGGGTGTATACTAAAAATGTGATCTTAAATATCTTGAATACCATTCATTTAATGGTATATAAATATACATTCCACGTTTTAAATATTAAGGTTTTCGTCGATCAAAATGTTTCACTCAAGCCGAAGGGTTTTCTTTATATCAAATCTAATTTTTGAGACCTAATAAATTTTGTTCACAATGTTTTCCTTATATGGTGTCTAGACTACCCATATAAGTTTTTTGTAAAAATACATTTATTTCATGGGATTTACTAGACAATAAATTTTCCCATATTCAAGTGTCTTGTGATTTATTTTTCCACCCTTTAGTGAGTATTTTTGGTTACTCAGTTTTCATTTATTATTTTATGATAATTTTTTGAAATTATTTCATATACTCTGAGTAAATTCCTCCCTTTTGGGTAATATATAGTATTTTATATTTATATTATAGGGATATAAATTCTTACTACATTACCCATTTGAAAATTATTTCTCACTTATTGGTATATATTCTTTTGAAACCATTCACTTTCATTCTCTAGATGGATTATGATCATGTTATTTCAGTGTTGAATTTGTTGTATTTTGATTGTTCTCTATGGTGAGATTATAAAATTTTACATAACTCATATTGGATTTAGTTTATATATAAATTATTATATTTTATTAATATGGGAAAAATTATTATCATTCAATGTAATGTTATTACAACACGAATGATTATTTTCATATTTACTATGTATGGTTTATCCAACGACCATTTTTCTAAGAATGGGTTGTGATTAGGTTTTATCATTTTTTTAAATAAGGAAATGATTAGAAATTTCATATATTGATATTTCATAACAGTTTATTATTATAAAGTTTGATCATATATTGTCTAATCAATTTGTTCAATAGTGAATGCCCTAGACATTAATAATTAATAAGTGGGACCCTATATTATATAGTCAATTGATGATCAACAGGTCTAATGAAACCATTAATTTTTGAGTATTTGGTGTATATCGTCAAAATCATATAAGATTCCCTCACAATGGCATCAATAAAATTAAATTTCAGGGAAAAAGGCCCTAACATTAGTTTTTTTTATGTCCAACACTTTCCATTTTATCAATATGAGATCATTATTAATGTTTATTACATAATAATAGAATCAAATAAAAAATTTATAATTAAATTAATAATCACAAATTAATAACTAATATATATAAAATTAATATATTTAATTGTATTAGTTATGAATAATTATTAGTGTTTAAAATTAATATTTAATGACATATATTTACAATTATAATTTTCTAATAGTGATATTAGTCATTATTAAAAATACATTATTTAGTTTCTATTTATTTTTATATTTAAAATATTATTAGAAATTAATATTTAGTTTAAAATAAAATTTTAAAATTAAAAATACGAACATATTAAAATATATATTAAAAAATTATATATATTAATTTTGAGAGAAAGTGTTGAGGTATTTTAATGCCTTTTGTTAAAGTATTTTCATTAAGATGCTAAGGGACCTAATGTATTTTTCTTGTTGACTGATTCTTGATTGATTTTTTTAATAAAAAAATCACTTAAACCCATTTAGTTTATTTTTTCCCAAAAAACATTTAAAATAAAATTACTCACCATCAAATTTTATACAGATAAAAAAATACATCAGTAAAATTTATAAAAAATCATATTTAAAAACCATAAATAATTATTCCACCTTTTGTCTTGTGTGGGTAATTGATAATAAAACATGCCCATAAAACTGCTTATAAAAAATTGCTTTCTTAATTAGTTAAAAAAAACATTCAAGATTCATTCATGTGTTGAATGAAGATATTCAGACCATAAATACAGATATAGATGGAAACATCATGATGGTACATGGTCTTGATATTCACATCCTTTAGGTTTTGGGGGTGATATGTGATGAATCATGGTAGGGGTGCGGTCCATGTTCACTAAGGATGGTAATGATGGGTTGTTATAGTATACGACATAACCATTTATGGTGTAATGGTCCTCCTATTAGTTGTTTTATTTTTCATGAAACCTATATCCCAACTTCCTTGGTATCTATAAGGATCCCACTCCATCCACCTTTTAGTGGGGTATGATATTTGTAATTCTAACCAATTCTCAGAATTAGATAAACTCTAACCTTTCCCCAAAAAGGGGAGACAAGTTCCCATATGAATACATCATTCAAAACCCAACATCTCATGGGTTATTGAGATCCTATAACTAAGGTAGATATTATATTCATTAAGTTATATGACTTATGGTTTGGAATAAATACCTTTGTGGCTCTTGTTGTTCAACAACATATTAATCATTCACAAAACCATCTCCATGAGGACAAAGAATTAAATCTATTGTAGGGCGACCATAATTCATGAATGATATATCTTCATGGGTCCCCTTTTCTTCACGGGACCCTCAACCTTCAGGAATATATAATATTCATGAAACTAATCCTCTGGGATTCTCCACGATGTCTCCTTTTATAAGATTCACCTTTATAAATGTTTACATCATGGGTTCCCTATACCAATCTAAAACTGGTTCATTATCACCTCAATCTTCCATGTGACTAGAATAATCATCCCTCATGTCCAGCCCCATTTTTCTAAGCTTTTATTGGATGGTTTTATCTTCTTTTCTCTTAAACATGGGCACACTAATGCATCTTTCTCCTTATAATAAAAACCCAATTGTCGGGACCACTATTCTCCACTTCACCATGGAAGTGTTTACACCATTCACCACCCTTAGGAACTTGTGTAATAGTCATGTAATCCCCAAAAGAGGTAGAATCAGTGGAAAAAACATGACTTTCCCTGCAACGATAGATTCTTATTTACCCTCATCTACTACATGGACATATCCCCCAAGGTATTTGTTTTCACCACATATGATTTGAATGGAATTAAACTTCATAACACCACATCCTTCTATTATGACATTAAAATGCATGATCACATCATTAGTAAATGATGATACACTATAGTCCTACCCTATGAGATGAAAATGGGATGAAACATGTATGAAATGAATGGGATAACAACAAACCACTTGGGTAACCCGTACACATAAACATGTACTGTCACAAGACCTTAAACTACATCATCGAACTATGTGGGTTTTTATCCCTATACCATAATAAAATAAATAGTAATCCTCTCAAAGGATCAATCCCGAAGACCTGATATGTTTGGAATACATCCATGAGGATTAATCCCGATCCAAAAAAATTGCCATTAAATTTTCATGTCTTCCTACTAGAAGGAGTTTAACCTAATATGTTATCATCTTCCCCCATGGGGACCCAGATCCAACACTAATGTGTGACCACCTTCCCTCATGTAGAGACACTTACAATACAAAAGTGTGATCATATTCCCTAATAGGGACACTCTTAACCCCTCATCAACCCAAACGTGTGATCTTCTTCTCCCATGGGGACACACATAACCCATAAACAACCCAAATGACTGATCATATTTACCAATGGGGCACGCATAATAACTCACTATCCAAACCCAAGGTCCCCACCGGGCATCAATATCTTTATGCGATTCTATCCTTATAGGCCAGTATAAAACAAGAATATATGGGAAACGTATCCCCAAAGAGTTAAACTACATGCCAATGAGTCCCCACAAGACATTAAATCTGTGGTATTTATAAAAACATTTACATCTTGAAAAGAACATGTGTTGAATGAGGAAACTATTCTACAATACCATATGACCCTTCAATCATTTACATCAAATTAGAAATTTTATGCCTTTGGATTCATTCCCACGAAGTCTCACATAAGAGATGATACCATCTTCAAAAGTTTAAAACATTATATATTCAAAACACTCCCAACAATTACAAATAATCAAACATTCCAAAAATTTACTTCCACTATTACTATAGGTTCGTATACAATAGAGAGTGAAGGGATATAACTATCTAGTATCTAATCAAAATGGAATAAAAAATATATTTTCGGAACATGAATCAAATTTATGATGGAGACAAATATTATGAACTATGATCAATGTATGTAATAGTGGAAGGAGGAACTGACATCCCATCATCTTTTTTCAATCAGCGAGTCGACATCACCAACCTTGGTGGTGGAGGTCTTCCACCTATGCAAGGATAGATTGTAGGGAATGATAAAGCATGTCGTGGAATCAATGTGTTCCTTGATTGAAAAATTAAGATAAAAAATGTTTAACCAGATATAAAACTCTTCTCCTTTTATAGTGAAGGGATGTGTAATATTGGGGTACATATGATTTGAGCATCAGATTTTTTCAGCCATGCCCTACCAAACAACCAGTGGGATCATCATGGAACAATTCTCTTACAGGTGTGGGTGAATGAAGAATGTTGGAAATCCAATGTATGAGACATCATTGATGTGGATTCTCCCTCCTCTTTATAGGTGGAAAAATGAAATTGGTCATTCTGTAAATCACTATCATGATCAATCCCGTGTCAACGCTAAACATGTCACTTGACCCGATCCTTGGAAAGGCTCTAAATCCATTCTCGATCCTACTAGTTTAGAAACTAGTATCGAGGAATCATAAAAGAGATAAGGGAATGATTTCACCCAATATATATATATATATATAACTATAATAGTTATAAAAATAAAAGTAGTTCGAATGATCATTTTATAACCAAATGAATATGATTTTTTCATAAATTGAAAATACTAAATTGAATAAAAAAACTAAAACTAATATTGATGACCACAACATCACTATATGACCCAAGGGTCATTATTTGATTATTAGACCAGAAATCACCCACGACATTCAATGCAACGATGAGACCTTCATCAAAAGCTATAAACAAGAATGAACTATAGGAATGAGTATTAAAACTCTATAGGCATACCTAAAAAAATCTATTCCTAATGAATTTATTTAAATAAAAAACATCAACAATAGTTTTTGAATACAATATATGAAATTATTCATTTATATCTATTTTACACATTAAAATGAATCACTGTATATTTACATTATTCATTTAGATTGTATATTCAATTTGAAGAATCCAATTTAATCATTTTTAAGGAACTAAGTGGAATTATTATATAAAATTATTTGAAGAGAATATTAAAAAATATCTCAACATTATTCATAATCCCTTGAAAACCATTCAATCACTTTATAGGGAAATAAACCACTCATGAGAAAATAAAAAATAATCACACAATAAGGGAAATGGAAATAATGACAGAAGAGTATCCAACCATAAAGAATATTAATCATCCACTGCAATCAACTAACTACCAATAAACATGGGAGAACCAAGGATCTCATGAAATAATAAAGAACATTATATACCTCATGAAACATCTCGGAATGTATTATTCACTAAATTAAAAAAAATATCTCCCACACACTTAACCTCACACTTAATGGACTAACTGAGGGCCACTATAACATATAAATAATTAACAAAACATAGCATATCCCCTACAATGGGCTAGTAGTTAGAGAACAATCCTAAAAAGTGAAACAATTGTTCTTTGAAAGTTCACTAGGTATTATAGGTTCCCATCATACAAGAATAAGGGGGTAAGACATGCAATGCCAAACGGGTGTCACAACCCATACAAATATTTCATATATAAATACTTCACACAACATGCATAATACAAATTCTCCCAAGGATCAATCTCTTGCCTAAAATCTCATAGATTTAAAATGACTGTGCCCTAAGGATCTGTCATTCTGCTCAAAGTAAATGGGTAATGAAGATTCCACACTGAGGAATTCCCACCAATTCAACATAATTGATCAGGAGAACTCCATATCAATGAAATGTATTTATGTAAATATAAAAAAGTAAAGAATATTATCCATGGATAATTTTCAAGATAACCATTTTCCCCAATATCACAACAGATCCAAATGGGCATCAAGTATCCTTTCCTAATGAATAAAAACCACCTTTCCAAAAATAATAAAAACACCATTTTCTATTTTAGAATCATTTAAAAAAACAACATGTAGGTTCTTTTATGGAATGTGCAATCCAAAACTACACTTACTAAAATTCCAAATTTTCCACATGTCATGATCACATGTCATAACATTTCCACGGAACCAAACACAAGCCACTTTCATGATAAAAACCATATATAAATATATTTTAGAAATTAAAAACCACCATTTAGATGTCAAAAATTCATTCAAAACGCCATCCATGATTTATAATCCACTAATAATATGAAAATTCTAACCATGAATTTTATTAAACACTTGGTGTGCAGTATTTAACAAAACAATGCTATTCACCTCATAATAAGGAATAAATATCTACTTTTCACACCAAAAATTATTAGAAGGATAAAACATAAATATTTAACATATAATGATGGTTTTAAAATCATGAATGCAATGATTTTCAATTTAATGGAATGTGAAAAGAAAAACATACCTGAAACTAAAGGTGCTTCAACAATGCACACATGGGACCACCTCACGAAGTCTAAACAAAGAACGAACATACATGAGAAACTATAAATATTAAAAACCACAAAAATTCACTAAGTTAATAATTTATATTATGTCCACAAGACAAAGAGAAAATGATAAATAAAGGGAAAATGGAAGAACATTTAATAGGAAGAAGATATCGGTGGGATTACCATGAATGTTCAAACAACAACATTGAATAAATCCCTTATATCTAAATTTGGAGGGAGGAGATTGCTTGGATAACAAGGATATACCATTAGAATATATGAACCTTGAGGAGGACGAAATGGGTGGATTATAGAAAAATAATAAGATGGTAGAATGACCATTTCTTCTTTTTGATGTCATAGAAATTGTGCATGGTATGGATGCAAGATTTACCAAATAGTGTGCCAACCATGCTACCCTCACATAACATACATGGACCTAGGATGATTTGAAATAATTTTTATAAAAATAAATTTCCAACTATATGAAATATTTCTATAATGAAACATGGACACCCAACATGCTTGACACAATGTTTGACAAACTATGTTCAGTACATCTTCCATGCCTTTTTCATCAACCCTTAAAATCATGGTTCCTTGAGAAAGTCTCACTATCTCTTTTAACATTACACCTTAACCACATAACATGAGAAAAAACATTCATAACTAAAAATTTATTCTTATAACTCCTAGAACCCTAGGAAAGAACAACATAACAAAATATTATATAAAATAGAAGCCCTAAAAAGACATATGAGTGTCACAATTCTCCCCACCATTACAAATTATTCCCCTTGAATGCCACAAAATCATCTAGTTGAAAAATCAAAAACACTATATTTCCACATCGGTATAATACAATCTCTTTGACGAAGAACATGTAAACTAAATCCAAACATAAATTTTTCGTATTTCCCAAAGACAACAAAGACAAAAACTATTTCTTAAGAAATGATGTAAAAAATAAAACCAAAGCCTATTTAACTGTGAATCGAACATGATTTTTTGTAAAAATATATTTAATCCCAACATTAAACCAAATATAAAGGATCCCAAAATTAGAAAACATCAAAAAGAATTATCTTTCTATCTAACCTCATTCAATATTAAACCACATTATCAACACGAGAGGCTAGAATTGACTCCCCACCCTTAGAAAACAACTAAAACTGTGCAATTATATAGAAATACTTATCACGAAGTGAAATGGGTCTACCCACCATTAAGAATCAAATATATTTATCCACCAATATAGACTAGTATGAAAAACAAAAAATGATCAAATACCCCCTCCATATATGTACGGGAGTAGAGAGGCCCCAAAAATATATCATAGACCTAGATGATAAACCAACCTTGGATTCAACACCTCTAGATAAGCATGAACCAAAACGATTTACCACTCATAAGGACCATACAAAGAAGAAATCCTAACAAGATAATTTCAGAAAATATGTAAAAAACATTATAATTTCATGAGGTTAAATCCACCAAGATCATCTATTAAGTGGAAAACTGCAATAATAACATATAAACATCCTCAGCCCAAAAGGTGATCCAAGGGTTGAACAAATGTTTCCCACACCATCGGAGTATTCCTTATAGTGTGAATAGATTCAATCAATGTCTTATTACTGGAGCCCTAATAATTGAAACTTTTGTTACCCAATAGTTATGAAATAATGATCCTCGATTGAAACATATTCTTCTAGTGACACAAGTATCCACAACACACCATAGACAGAAAAATTTGATCACAACACACAAGAATAATCTCTTCCTTCACTCATGGGGATTTCACACTCATATGTGCATTGAACATGCACATGCATCATAATATTATTTCGTAGAAAGAAACAATAGAAAATGGAAAATTCGGAACACACCACAACTTATAATAGAACAATTATGAATTTTAAAAATAATTTCACACTTATATTGAAACAAAAGTTATGTGGAGATCCAAATCATCCCATTATATCTCATCTTAAATAGAATAAAACTGACACAACTACCTCACTAGAAACTGAAACTAAGAAGAAGGAATACTTAAATAAAAGAAATTAATATGGACCATGAACAAAATCTCACTCCATCAATCAGGAAAAGGTGCCTTTTGAAGAGGTATATCTGGATCCATGAAACTTCTTGGAAACACCGCGAAAGAACCATTTAATGTGACCATGGATTAAATAGGAATGAAATGTCATATGATCACTCAAAAACAATTAATTTTTATTATATGTCTTTTCTTACTAATGAAACATTGTGATCCTGTTCGTAGAAGTAGTTATCAAAAGATATAATGGCATTTTAATTCCATGACCCACACCAACGTCCTCATATAAATTATCTATTTTCATAATGGAATTAACTTCACCATATAAAATAATTAGATGAAGGAAGTCTTACTCAATCACTAGCACTAGAACAACCTCTACATGATTAAATTTCCTCACCACATCATCCAAAGTGGTTTAATCGATCTCTAACACCTTAGACTGCATATCTATATAAATCCCATACTCAAAATGTTGAGAATTAAAGGAATCCCACCCCAAACACACCTTGGATGTTATGGAAGTGGATGTATAAATTGAAAAAATGAAATTCAACACTGTTACATCACTTTAATGTATATATCACATATCCATCCCTTTCCTCACATTCAAAATCATAGAGAAATACTTCTGGAAGAATGAATCCTTTAATAATATCAAGCTATGATCTTTCTAAACCATAGTTTGAGAAACTGACATCCTCCATTTCTAGGATGGACCTTCAAGAATGAAGTTAGAAAAAATTACCTTTAACAACTCATGAATCTCAAGGAGAAGAATACCATTTTTAATTTTTACATATAATCATCCACATTGAGAGGATCCACTTAACCATAAAAGATAAGGTTATTAGGATTTAAAAACATGATAAATAAGTAATTCACATGATGATATGGAAATATAAGTAATGAGTAATATCATGTATATATGCCCTTAACATCCATTGAATCTATACGGTGGCATGCACCAAGAAATAAAAAATCCACGAACTCATTGAAAAATATCTCATAAACAAAGACTCACCTCAAACTGACACAATCATGAAAATGGAAAGCAACTCAAGCTTCAAAAAATAATATCTAGAAATATACTAAATACAACATTAAAATTATATTACCAAAAAAAATTTCTATATCAAAAAAAACATTAACAACACTTTCAAATCACATTAAATAAAACCATGACATAGTGATTTTAATACACCACGATTTCACCTGGAAAATTATTTTTAAAGAAAAACATGTCTTGTGGGTTTCATTATCACCAATGGTAATCCATGGGGCCATACACATGAACATTCCCATGCCACCCTAATCACCCATCAAATCAAGCCAATCCTTGATCTCATCCTCCTATATCATCATCCATCCAAATTCTCTAACATATCCATGCATGTGAGAACCCATAGAAATACTAATCGTCAAAAAAACATTCCTATTTTACAAATAAAATAATTCCACCAAATATTTCACAATCAAAATATATGTCTCACATTATAATTCACAATACATTTCAATATATCACCATCAACTAATCTAAACCCATTTTCTAACCTTAAAAATAAATCTATTTCATTTCATCTTTGAATAAAAATCCCATGAGTTATAATCAAAACCCATTTCATCACATTAAAATCATTTTTAGAAGATCAATAAATCTCATTTAATAAAAAATAATTTGATTAAAAAACCATTCAATATTAATTTAAACAAAATTTTAAACCCTCTTTAAAACATTTTTTTTTCACATATAATTAATTTCAATAAGCTCTAAATTCTATTTATAATACCCATCCATGTTAAAAGATTCAAATTCTATCCCAAATATTATTTTATAAAAATAAATTTTCCACTTTCCAAAAATAAAACAATTAGATCTAAAAACACCATTTTCACATCTCCAAAACAAGAGTTCTAAAAAAACGTAGAATCAAAGAATACCCAAAAACTCATACGGTGAAACTAGTGTCGATGGGTGACATGGAAATATGGATAGAATTGATCTTCCAATAACAAAACAATCATAGAGAGTATTATAGTAACATGTCTCCACCTCTACAAGTATTTCCAGTCTTACCATTTCACTATGGGCGTAATCCCAATTGAGTTTTCATTTCCCAAACATAAAATGAAAAACAAGATCCATATAAAGAAAAATTATCCTCACTTTCCATGGAATCTCATGGTTTGGTCCAGAATGTGATGGCCAAACACTCCCTCAGACCTATAATCTAAACTCCGATAGTCATACTCCAGCTACCTTCAAATCCCAAATAAAAAAGGGTTCTCTGAAAGCTACGTTTTCTAATGAACTAGCATGGTATGATACCATTTTGTCACGAACCAACCAAGGTAGTCCCAATACCAGACACCCAACTCGATGCAAAGGAATGACCTATGTAAAACCCTAATATTTAATGAGATAGATTATTTTTAATTTATTTATGTCATGTGTTGTAATCTACTTCAAGATTAGATTTATCTATATGAAACATCGTATTTTATTGCAGTATACACATCACTAATCCTGTATTTTGATTCACACAATTTTCTGTTCTTTTCATAGAATTCATTCCACCTAACACTATGTATAGATTTCTGTTCAATTTAGAAAAGAACAATGTTCAGATTATTTTATAAAAAACAGAAAAATAATATTTCACTACATGAAATACTTACATGGATTTCATTACATGAAAGAGAAAACATTCTTGATGGCTTGGATTTTATGTAATACCGAATTTCACTGAACAATGATATATTTTTATGATATTATTATTTAATGGGATATAAACTATCTGATATGAATTTTGATAATTTTTAATTAATTTTGTAACTTTATGTTTCATATTATATATTTTATAGAACTTGATATAGAAATAAATTCAATTTTTATATAAAAGTAGTATTTAAGAAAAATGCAGTTTTGGCGCCATTTCAAAACACACCATTTTTAGAAATATAGATTTTAACCTTTTTATATATTAAATGTGACAAAATAAATATATTCTTTACAATAGTGATAAAAAATTACTTTGGATGAATTTAAGTATTTTTCTGATAAAATTCATATTTTAATAAATAGTAAAAAATTCTACATTTTTATTCAAAACATATATTTCATCTAATTTATTTATATAATTATATTTTATTTTTAATTTTATTTAAATGTTAATTAGATTATTCATTAATATTTTAATTCAATGTCAATATTTTTATGTAATTTCACATTTAAATTGGACATAAAAACATGTTAAGCTTTTGATAGTTTTTATTTCTTAAAAACATACTTTCTTGTTATGACACAAGGAATGAATTTGAAATTAATTAATGAAACTAATGTATTTTGAAATTTGAAAAATAGATTCAATATTTGGAATTAGTGGGTCCGAATTATGTTAGCAGGGTAATTTTATTTTTTTAGATATTATAAATAGTAAATACAAAAAAATTTATTTAACACAATTGAAGTTAAATAAGGTATATTAGGGCAAGAAGTGATACAATAAAGATAATAAAATTACCCTAAAAACATAAAAAATACTATTTTATGATTTATGGTCGACCAATATAACATAATTGGAGGAATTGATTCATTTCATGGATATTTATCCATGAAAGTGATGTAATTTTAATTAAATAAAAAGAAAGTGACAACAAGTCACTATCTTTTCTCTTATAAGTATAATAATTTTCATATGTTGATAAACAAGATAAAAATCAAACATAAATTTTATAATGAAATATGTTTAAATTATTTACATTATGTGAATATATTTTAAATTTTTTGATATTAAATAAATACTATTAATAATTACACAATAGTGATACAAATATTATTTTAGTCATAGAAATAACAAATAAATGTTTTTAAAAATATTAAACAAATATCATATGAACTAATTATTGTACTCCATGAATTTTATAGTTTACAATGACCTTTTATGAGTGTATTAAATACATGGTTTTGAATTTATCTTTGTTGTGGATTTTATTTAATTTTATATAAATGAATACTGTCAAAATTGACACTATTGATAATTTTTATAAATAACATATTATTAAATTATTTTAATCTCAAATAAATATTTAAAAATTATAAATTTAAATATATAAACTCTATAATATTGTAGAGTATATGATTATGGAAAATTGGAAACACATTTGTAAATATTCATAATAATTTAATATTAAGAATATTACTACTATAATGAAAATTAAATTGATTAAATATAGGAAAAAATTATAAGGATTAAAATAAAATAAAAAACTGTCTAAATTATACTATGTGAGAGGATTTAGACCCATCCTAATATTAAGATTGACATAATTCACTTTTGAGGGATTTTAATTTTTAAAAATAATTTATATTAATTTAATATTTTCTATATTACCAACGGTGCCCATCCACTTTCTTATTAAATGGAAACTATCCTTCCCTTCTAATAAAATCTCTAAATCCATTTTTCAGAGACAAACCCAACCCATTTCGTCTCCAAACATCCCTCACTTCATCAAAGAAGCCACACTTTGGGCATAAATCCATTTTATTGAGACCATTTGTGAAAATCAATAGGAGATACCCAAAAAAGAAATAATTGTTTTATCACCAC
Organism: Viscum album; assembly: GCA_963277665.1. Lineage (NCBI taxonomy): Eukaryota > Viridiplantae > Streptophyta > Magnoliopsida > Santalales > Viscaceae > Viscum > Viscum album. The sequence continues at coordinate 49,645,328 of OY728162.1, forward strand.
TTTAAAAGTTATTTTCTTATACTACATCATATTTTTATTGTGTTTCCATGAGAAAGTAATAAATTTAGTATCATATACATGATGGTATGGTATTATAATTATGGGGAGACCATATACCTCCAAATATCCATCCTACGAGTGATAATAACAATATGGGTGCATATGTATGGCTTACCGTCTCCACGTTGGGGTGTAATTTGTTATTACACAATACATAATTTTTATGGGTATAATGATTAGTATAATGGATGTAAATAATGAATTTAACATGATAAATATTATATATAATTAATATACCATCAAATTTCATACCATTTAACCATTATTTGAACGATATCATTCTCATGCGTAGATACAGAAACAACGATTATACACATTAATGGAATGATTAAATATGATATATATTACAATAATATCAATTTTTAAATGATATAACTATAACCTGTTAATTTTAAAATGAACTTATATGAAAAAAATGAATATGATCATAAAGTAGTTAATATCCAAATAATGGGTTACAATGAAATGTTACTATCAAAATGATGACAACAAGATCAAATATGATATCATAAATATTTCTATGATACTATAATAATTCAATAATATTATTTAAATTATTATACAATAGGATGAGATACCTATAAATTATATCATACCTAAGGTAAGGGATAATTTTCCAATATCATTATTTAATCAGATTTTTTCTATGAATGTATTTATTGGCCTACATTTATAATCTACATCCATATTTCCTAAATATATAATATTATTTATATTATTATACCATTATTTAAAGTCAATTTTACCAATTTCTAAATTTTTATTAAATGCTATGGAAGGAGTCATTCTATTTTTTCCATTCGAGGTACTTTTTTTTTCTATTCTGGAAATAGTTTGAGAATAATTACATTTCTAACTTATATGGTCTGAATGGATTTCTTTTTTCCTTATAATGCCCTATTTCCATTAATCTTCCTCTATTTTATTTCATGTCTATTTTTAGCTAATTTTTTCTATTTAAATAATGTGGAATTGTGTGAAAATAAAACATTTTTGAGAAAGAAATGATTATTTCCTCATGGATTTAGTTCGTTTTTTATAGAAAATTTTCAGTCTAAGATGACACGCTTTATAAAAGGTTATGTTTTTATCCCAATTATTACTATGATTTTATTGTGTTTTTTATGGATTGATATCGTATATGGATTTTGTTATGATGTAATGATGTTTATGAAACCCATTTTATTTTTTGGGTTGTAATTTGATTACTGATTTATATTTTTGTGTCACGAGTAAAAATAATTTCATTATGAGATGGGTGGGACCAATATCTCTATCCAATGCATTGGGTAATGATTTATATCTCATTATATAGGCATGATTAGAACAACATGTAAATCTGGTTTAGTAATACGAGGTTGAAACGGACTGTAAATCCGGTTTCATAATACATGGATGGACAGAAATGTAAACCAGGTTATGTAATAGATCTTTTCCACTATGATGGTCTTAATATCAATGGATTTTTCTACCATAGAAATCATATTATGTGCTTATTTGTTTCCACAATTCCATTATATATTCCAATTATATTTCTACATGGTTAATGAATCCATAATTAATTATGTCTTGCAAACTACCATGATTTATTTCCTGATGCTGGATTTTGGTATATGGTAAATGTGTTTTGTTTTTTAATGTTTTGTGATTGTTTTTTCATTATTATGTTTACTTTTTATAAGATAGTATCCATGATTACCCTTACTAAGAATTTCACCTCACCACTTTTTATATTTCATTTTCCCTATGATTTTAATATGTTATTATTTATTTTGTGTCGAAAAGGTTTTATAGTTATGAAGGATAATGTAGGAGAAGATATAGATGTCTTTTAAACCAATTGTTTTTGTTTTCAAATTTATAATGGAAGTAAAATAATATGGACATTGGGCATCTATCTGTGTCATATTTATTCTTCATATGTGACGTAATGTCTATATATGTAAATCGTGGGTCTTTATAGTTGGAATAAAAGTGAATGTTTAGTCATCCTTTTGAAAGTAGGATGAGAAATCTTTAGTGAGATCCCTAAAGATATTTATATGTAATATATTGGGTTTTCATGAAGGCTACGTCTAAATATAGGTTAAATTCCAAGATTTATTATAAAAAATATTGAATAAGATAGGATGAAACCTAAGATGTTAGAGATTGAATGTACTAAAACATTATTATATTGATTCCCTAATATGATTTTTTCCTCTGACACTATTCATTTTGGGTTTTAGAAAATTGATGGATCCCGAAGAACCCCCGTCCATGACAATTTCACTGTGTCATTGATTAGTTGTCCTCCTAGACAACCAAATGTTATTGGAGATGAAATGAAAAATCTTATGGCTATACTTAAACATGATGTGAATCATTCAGGACTTATAAATTAGTATATATTGGAACAACATTTTGTTGAGTCAATTAGGAGGAAACTTCCACCTTCTATCAGTGAGACTTTTGATCTACTTATTTCTAAAGAGTTGATCAGCACTATAAAAGATATATTTTCCATCCTTCTTTATTTGGAACATGAAAAATTAATTTTGGCAATTTATATTTTTGAAATCATTGCATACCAGTAGTGAAATCGAATCAATAATACAGTGTTGAAAGATGAAGTTGAATCCATGGAATGGTAGAAGTACTATGACATGTTTTTCAATAAGTACTTTCCTAAAATCCTTAGATAAAATATGGAAAAAGAGTTCCTTGAGCATATAAAAAAGGATTATGGATCTGTTGGTACCTACGAAGCTAATATTCAAAGACATGCATGTTTTGTTTCAATATATATCATCCAACGTAAAAGAAAAGATGATTGAATTTTCAATGCCTTAAAAACTATTCTTAGACAGGAATTATCTATAAGACACTTTAGTATCTATGAATATATTGTATGTTATTATATCATGGTAGAAATGGAAGTTGGTGTTTCATATCAATCTCTTGGGTTTGATATGAAACGAAATATGGGCTTCAAGGGAAAATCTTGAAACAATAGTGAAACGAAGATTAATGATTCCATATTCTCAATGTGTGGAATGAATCATAGATGGTATTGTTTTAAATGGACAATAAAATGTTTTATGTTTGTAAATGAAGGTGGTTGATCTTTTGAGTGACAATGTAATATGGATAAGAATACTAATGATGTGAATATTGAAAAGTCTACAAAGAACCCACCATCGACAATTCAATGATACATGTGCAAGGAAATGGGGCATTATGTAACCAATTACCTAATTTGTGGTTAATAGATGATTATCGATGCTAAAATAATCTTATGGATAAAGATAAAGAAAAATCCAAGCGATCCATATTGGCAATGTTGAGTATGAAAACAAAGTGGAGGAATTATTAACAGTTTATGTAATGGGATTGCAAAATATTGTTATAGAATGTATTTTATAGTATTATGAAATATTTTAATATATATGTACTGATCCATTGTGGTTTTCAACATGTATATAGTACCATAACGATGAAAAGTGATTGATTTTTTTGGAAGGAACATGATAAGTGCATAATGAATGGATAAGAAGATAATTAGATGTTAGATAGTATTAATAACCTCATGAAGAATATAATAAAATGTGATATCATGGTTTGAGTATGTATAATATTTAGTATTTATGTGTGTGGAATGTTCCAATTTTGACCGAATTCATTTTTTCACTATTGTTCAACAGAAATTCTTGTTATTATGATGTTCTAATAGAATACATGATTAAGGTATTGGCATGTTTGAAATGTGACAACCAAAAACTAGATTTTGAGATATGGGAGATAATTGTTAAGTCAATTTAGTTGACCTCTTCAAATTTTTTTATATTTTATGTTTTTGAAAGGATTGTAAGGTTATCCATTTATGGATAGTATATGTTATATCCAATTGAAGATTTTTAGATTAATGTATTATCCCACACTACACAGACTTATGCATATTTGATTTCCTATGATAAACGTTTTGTTGAGATAAATGGAATTACCTATCATTCAAACTCATGATATGAAAACAATTCATGAATGGAATATTCAACATCATTTCTTTAAATAAGATATGAATTGAAAAAATTTCATGGAACGAACAATAGTGAGATTCTACCAAAATAAATTAAGTATTTATTCTAATGAAAAATTATTCAATATTAGTGGAAGGATCTTGAAAACAAAAATTTTTATCTTTGTGCCTTTTTATCTGATTAATTAGATCATCCCATTATTCATTTAATATTTATGGCATTCTCGTTTCTAACTTTCTCTGAACATTATTCTCTATCACTATCCATCAAAATACGAGGGTTAGATTTGTCTTCAATATCCTTGTTTTCACTTCCCACATTTGTAATCCTATGTGGAACCCCCGTGATGAGTTACAATGGGTAACCATTATATTTAAAACTTTTCTTTTTAATATAATGTTTTAGTATTCCTTTTAATGATGTTTTTTTCAATGAATTAATCTTTCATGTTGTAATACTTTTATAACACCGATGAATTTTGAGGGTGAAATTCATTTTATGGGTTGTATAATGTAACTCCCTAATATTTTATGAGTTATATTAATTTCAATTTCATTGATTACTTGTGTTGTAATCTACATTTTTATTATCTTTAACGATGCACAACATCGTTTTAGCTTGCAGTATACCCAACACTATTTGTGGTTTGTGTTACAGACAATTTCATGTTCATTTTATATAATTAATTTCACGCAACACTGAGTATAGATGATGTTAATATATAAAATAACTATGTTTATATTATTTAATATGATACAAAAATGATTCTTTCACTTAAATAAACACTGACATGGATTTAATTACATACAAGGGCGACCTTCCTCGATAGCATGTGTTGTACGCAATACCGAGTTTCCATAATCTATGATATATTATGAAAATATTATTATTTAATGAGATATAAACTATAAATTATGTATAATATTAACCACATTTTGAATAATATAAAATTAACATTAATCTGATATATTTTCTAGAACATTATATAAGAATAATTCCATTTTTTGGATAAAATAAGTATTTTTTAAAAAATCAGTTTTCCTCTTTTTAATGGAGCACCAATTTTAAATTAAGTTTTTAAATAATTAATATAAAATATTTGAAAAATTAATAATCTAATTTAAAATTGGGAAACCAAAATTTAATTTGTTTAATTTTTTGGTATTTTACTAATAAAATTCATTTTTTTAATGAATAATGAAAAATACGGCATTTTAATTCAAAAATGCCTTTTCATTTAATTTATTTATCTAGTTATATCATCTTTTTAATTGGTTTTAATGTGTAATTGGATTATTTATTTATACTTTAATTCATTTTTGTTCATAGTAATCAATTTCCCATTTAAAATGAACATAAACATTAGTCAATCATTTGATAGTTTTTTTCATTGTAAAACTCTTGTTTATTGTTTTTACAACGTGAATTAATTTGAAATTAATTAATCCAACTTCTGGGATTTGAATTTTGAAAAATGTTATCAATATTTTTATTCATTGGTTCCATATTATTTTAATAGGTTACATTTATTTTTTTTGGATATTAGGAATATTAACTACGATAATTTTAATTTAACACATTTAATGGTATATAAGGTAAAATATTGTAACAAAAAAATGAGGAAGACAATAAAATAACCGTAACACCAGAAAATAATATAAGATGAATTAAAGTCGACCAATATTACATAAGTTTCATAATTAATTCATTTAATGGACTTTTTTTTTCCAAAAAAGTGATGTAATTAATATTAAAACAAAAGAAAGTGACAACATGTCACTCTCTTATATCCTATAAGTATAATAATTTTAATGTGATTATAAACATGATAAAAATTATAAAATAGACAATCTAAATAAATATAAATAAACTATATACATAATTTGAATTTATTTATAAATTTTATTGATTAAATAAATTTTATTAATGGTGACAAAATAGTTATGTAGAAATTATTTTATTAATATAAATATCAAATCAATGGTTTTAAAAATATTATATGACAAATCATATGAAATAATTAATATATTAAATATTTATATTTAAAAATGAAATGTTAGAAGTGTGTTAAATAATTTGGTTCTAATTTATCTTCGGTGTGGATTTTATTTACTGTCAAATAAATGAATAGTGTTAAAATTGACACTACTAATATTTTATAAAAATAACTTATTATTAAATTATTTAAAAATGAAAAAGTGAAAATTATGGGTTCTAAAATTTCAAAATAGTATCGAATTATGGAATATTTAAAACACATAAGTAAATATATATAACAATTTAATATTTAGAATATAATTACTACAATTAGAAATTAATTGATTAAATAAGGATAAATCAAAATGATAATGTTTGAAATAAAATAAAAAAATAAAAATAAATTTTATTGGTTCAGAGGATTTAGAACCATACTCATATTATCAGAAAAATAATCCACTTTTGATGAATTTGAATTTAAAAATTTATTCCCTGTTAATTTAACAGATTTGGTATTTCCAATAGTGAAACTCCCCTCTCTTATAAAATGGAAGGACATTCCATCATCTCTCCATATTTTAATTTGTTATTAAACTATTCTTAATTTGGATTAATATAATTAGGAGGATAATTGATTTAAATAATTAATTTAAAAATATAATTTTTATTTACAATTAATATTCCATCCAATTCTATACCATTTAACTATTAAGTGGATGATATCGCTGCTCGTGCGTACGTACTTCCTACAATCTACACAATGAGATGTGATTCATTGTACATGATCATCATTAAAAATTAATATATAAATGAATGGAATGAATTAATATGATATATATTATTCCAATGTCATTTTTTAAATGATATAACTATAACCTAATAAGTGTAACATGAAATTATCTGACAAAACATGGATAAGAACGTAAAGCAGTAAACATCTGAATAACCAATGAAAATTATATGTTACAAACAAATAAATGATAATACGATCATATATGATATCATAAAAATTATTATTTTTTAGAATAAGTCAATTAAATTGTTTAAATCATTTTCCGAGGGGTTCACATTCGTATAAATCATATTAGACCTAAGTTGAGGGTTAATTTTTCAATCTCAATATGTTTAGATATTGTTTATACGTAAGTATTTACTAGGGTATATTTATCATCCATGTCCATGTTTCGTAAATGTATAATATTATTTCTATTCTTATACTATTATTTATAGTCAATTTTACATAGAAGTGAATTTCTTTCAAATAGTATTGAATTATTCTTTCTTTCATTTTCCATATAAGTTTACTATTGAATTTTCTCGTAGGAGTATGAGAATAATGTCTCTTTTTTATCTTAAACATACTGAATTGATTTTTATGTCTTCATAATGAATTATTTCCATGAAATTTACTTAAAAATATTTCAAGTCTATTTTCATCTAAATTATTTTCTATTAAAATATTGTGGAATTTTGAGAAAAGAAAAGGTTTTTTAAAATGAGAGGATATATTCTTTATGATTTCAGATCAAGTGATTTATAAAAATTATTTTCCCTCTACGATGAAACTATTTATATATGGTTATTTTTTATCCCTATTATTACTATGATTTTACTGTGTTAATGATGGAATGATATTTTATTTGGATTTTTTTACTATGCAATGATGTTTAAGAAACCCATTTTATTTCTTGGGTTATGCTATGATGGATGATTTATATTTTTAAGGCACATATAAGAATGATATCATTAAGAGACGGATGGGTGTTGTATCTCCCTCCCATGAATTGGGTAAGGATTTATATCTCATGAGATAGAAATAAATATAGTCACAGGTAAATATATTTCATCAATACAGTGATAGAACGACATGTAGTTCTGTTTCAGTAATACAATGATAGATTGACAAGTATACCCAGTTCAGTAATGGTCATTTTCCACTATAATAGTATTAGTAGCAATGTGTTGTCTTCTATGTAAATATTATTATGCGTTTATATGTTTTCCACAATTCCATGTGTTCTTCCAATGATATTTTCTCATAGATCATGATTCTATTAAGATTCATACTATATGAACAACCATGATTTATTTCATGACTCGTGATTTTAGAATATGATAAATGTGGTACGCTTATTTTATTGTTATATTTATGTTTTTCCATTATTAGGTTTATATTTGGTAATATAGTTTCCATTTTTACCCCTAATGTGAATTTGAGATCACATCTTTTAGTGTTTCATTTTTCCCACGATTTTAATAAGTGTATTAAGTAAGATCTGTCAAAAAGGAGTTATAGTAATGACATATATAGTAGGTGATGATGTAAATATCTTATGGACAAATTTATTATGTTTTTAATTTTCCAAAGGCACTATACTAATATGGTCTTTGAGAAAAGTTTTGTGTCAAATGTTTTTCTCATATGTAATGAAATTTCCTTGTATGCCCAACTTGGGTTTTTACAACTGAATGACATTTCCAATCCTCAGAGGTTGGAAACTAGTGTCGTGTGATCAAAATTGAGGCAAGGTAATGATTTCACCAAATATAAATATAAAAAACTGTGGAACCAATAACAGAGCATCCAAAAATAAATTATAAAATATCCAACTAATCATCATTTTTTAATTATTGGAAAATAAAAATACTAAATAAATAAATAAAAAATAATTCAGATGACCACAACATTGTTATATGTCTTTGTGGGTCACTCTTAGATACCCAGATCAGCCATTTCCTAGAGTGATTGATACCAAATAAAACCAACACCACAAGCTAAATATACAAAAAAAATAGGTGTGAGTATTAAAACTTAGTAGGTGTTTAGAAAAAAATTATTACAAATGATCATCCATTAATGAAATGATACTTCAACATCATGTTTGATATATAATATATAAAATTAAGCTTCTTAACTAATTTTTCACTTTAAAATGAACAGAAATCCCTTTCCCATTTTCATTCCAAATCGATATCTATCTTCAAGAATTCGGCATCAACATTTATAACAAAAAATAGATATATCATTTTAAAAAATGAGAATAGAAGATAAAACATTTTCTCATCATTTTACATAAACCCTTGAAATCCAAGACATCTGATTCCAAATAATTACACAACACAAGAGAGAACAAAAAATAATCACAAATAAAGGGTAATAGAAGTAAACACATAATAGTATACAACCAAAATGTTCCTCAGTCATCAGATATATGCTACAATGATCCAATATAAATGGGAGAAACTATAAGCTTGTGAAATAATCCAGAACAAAATATAACTCTTGTCTCATCCTGGAAATAATGACTTACTCGATGAAATTAAATTTCTCCCACATGCATGATCGAACCCTAAATAGTTTAGACAATTAGAATTATTTCCATAATAATAATAATAAAATATATCATATCCCCAACTATGTCCCACTTGTTAGAGATAAATCATAACTAGTGTTGTATTAATTCTCAAAAAAAATTCTAGATAATCCATGTTCCCATGTCATGAGTGTAAAGGAGGTGAGCTAACTGATTCTAACCGAGAATCAATTCACAATAACATATATCATTTATTAATAATTCACTACAGTTTAATCTCATAGAGTCTTCCCAAGTATTAATTTATTTCCTTACATCTAATAGATATCAAAGGATCAAGCACCAAGGATATCCTATTCCGTTCAATGTAAATCAGTCATGAGGAGTCCTCAATAAGGACATCCCACCCATTAAACATAATAAATCATGAGGATTTCACAGTGATAACATCCAATTAATTAAATATAATCATTTTAATTATATTATCCATGGGGGGATTTCATGTGAACCATTTCTAGAAATTTCCATAATGTTCCAAGAATGCCTCGAGTAGAATTTTTCAATTAATCAAAACCAATTATCCAAAAAAACATGCAAAAAACCATTTTCCATATCCCAATAATTTTACAAAAACCACTGTTATGTTATCACATATAATGTGAAAACCAAAAACACATTCATTAAAATGGAAAATGGGCCGCACATCATCATCACAGGTCATAACATTTCCAACGAACAAAAAAAACACCACTTTCATGTATAAAAGTTTTTATAAATCCATCTGATAAATCCCAAAGAACAATTTATATGTCAAAACAGAAATAAAAAAATCCAATAAATTCATTACAATCTAAAAAAATTGAAAAATAAAAATAAAAAATTTCTCAAATAGTTATAGTGTGATACATAACAGAATAATTTTATTCACTTTACAAAAAAAATTAAATAACCACTTTTCACCCAAAATTTATTATAAATATCACACATAAATAGTTAACATATAATCATGGTTTCGAAGGAATACAATTAATAATTCTTAAATTTAATGTGATGTCTAATGGGAATCCAACACCAAACTCATGTTGCTTCAATAACCCAAACCTGAAACCACCATAAGAAATTTCATGGAAGAATTAAAATCCATGAGAAAATATAAACATAAAAAAACCCCCAACAAAAACCATGGGAAAAAGAATCCCTAGTATTACAAGACCATAGGAAATGGAAAAGTCAACAGAAACATTGTATATGAATGAAGAAGAAAAAAATATGAGAAGAGTACAATGAATATTCACCCAAAAACATTGAATAAATCAATTACATCTACACATGGGAGGTATTAGGAGTGTTGGAGAATATGTAAAGAGTTACACTAGAGATGTATGATTATAATGGAGGATAAAATGTGAGAACTGGTGCAAAAATCATAAGAGGGTAGAATTTAAAATTCATATTTATCATGGCACGTACCATGTGTATGGTTTTTCCACACAGTTTACTAAACTGTGAGCCAAAAATACCCCACTCACTGGACACACATGTAACCTTCATGGTATGGCTTCATGGTATGAAAACCATTCATCAACCTTGTGAAATGGTTCTTTTCCATCATAAAACCAACATGTGTTCTTGTCTTAGAGTTTAAAAAACATGTGAAACTTGTGCCCCATTTCTATGTCATAAACCCTCAACCACTTCATTTCCTGGATAAGGTCATTTGGTTTCAATTAACCATGAACTAAAAATATGAAATATTAGAAAAAGACACTAAAACCCAAAATATAATATTGGAACACCCAAAAATCCCTGAGAAAAACCATGATCCAAAATACAAACCAAGATCCACTATACTCCTTCTATGACTTCCAACACTCCCATAAATACTGAGAATCCTCTTTATAGAGTATCCCTATACATTTATACATATTATTACATTATTTTTATCATAATTAACCATTAAACACAAACTAAGGATTGAAAATTCTGATGACTTTGTAATACTAGGAATATAATTAAAATACCTGAAACCAATATAAAACATATTTTTATTAATATTTTATAATGATCCTTAACATCCTTCTAGTTCCTACATCCGTATTAGAAAACATGTGGAAGAAATAGACAAATGGTATGAGAAAAAAACGCCAATAATGGAATAATCCTAGTAATGAAGCATAACACATAAGATAGATAGAATGAAATTATAACATAAAAGGAATTTCTCATGAATAAAAATATGTAATCATAACATATAGAAAATGGAATAATATAATCACGGAAATATAGGAATTTGGAAACAACATATATCATGAAATAAACATTAGTAAAGGTTAACTACCATGATATTATCACATGGTGTACAATGTCCCATAATTGATTATGTATGGTACCTAATCCCATACATAACATATCATTATACAAAACATTACACAATTCCTTGGAGATATTTTTAGGCACATCCATCGTAACATGAATATGAATACATGTTCCAAAAATACACAATTAATAAACATAAAGGTTACCCATGGAAATAAATGGGTTTTATAGTCATGTAATAACGAATATCCAAAAGTATTATCGTAATAGTGTCCTTGAAATAAGCGGTTAAATATTTATTGGACAACAATAATGTAAAATACAAGATTACATCATGAATAAAAATTTCTAATATAATTGAAAACATAAAAAAATTTAGTTAACTATCTAAATGTTCCATTATAGCGTAGCTTTACAAAAATGAATAAAGAGTCATTAAAGACGAAATAGACATATTTATTTCCATAAAATCATTAATGAACTAAATTTTTTTAGTGTAAAATATTATATTTTATAAAAATATTGGTGGATTAAATATTTTTTTTTGTTTACTTGAAAATGGGTAAGAGTAAGAAAATATACCTTTTAACAGAGATTTCTTATCGAGAGAAATAGAGGGGAAAATATATTAAAACATGTATTTACCCAAAAAATAAGGAAAAATTGATTAAGATAAATATTTTTGTCCAAATCTTCATATATTGTAAAATTATTATATAATATGAATTAATTAATACATTGGAAAAAAAAATTATAACCCAATGGAAGGATGGTGGTTTAGAGTGATTCCTTTCATTATATATGAATGTGTAATGAACATTCACTAAATGTCCTAGATAATAAAATTAGATTATTTAATTAATTAATTTAGAACCAATTTCACTGGTATATTATTTATTATAATTTTATTAGGATCATTTAGGACTATTTATATGAGTTAAAAATATTAATTTCATTATCCTAATAGAATTTATTTCATGGTTTCATGATCAGAAAACTTATGTATAACAATGTATGTTGTTTTCAAATTTAAATTATTTTCCAGAAGTGAATTTATATGGTTTTCATGAATATTATTTTTTTTAAATGGTCTAATACATCTTTTTTTTCTGAAATTAGTAATACTCATTTTGAATAAGTTTTTTATAAATTTTTAGTTTAATTTGGACGTTTTTATCACCATCATGAATTAGTATCATTTTCTTTAATATTATGGTTATATATTGGTTCCAAATCCTTATATATGTTATGATATAAATTTTAAATTATTATTTTAAAATAATTTTTTATTTATTACCATCCTTTGTGTCAGTAATTCAAAATGAACACATGTTATCCATTAAGGTAGGGAACTGACGTATTACAGACGATGTTTTTTTTAAAAAGAAGAGAGATAGTATTTGATGATGCATATTCCATTAACATAATAAAATTTCAATATATATATGATACATTATTAATTCTATCACATTTAATAGGGGTTTAAAATGAGGTATAATAAAGAAAAATTTTAAAATATAAATATGAAGGATTTTATCTCTTGAATGCAGTCTCTTTGAGATCCATCTTAAGGATTATGGAATTTGAATATTGGTGAGACCCTAAAGACCAGAGAAATTGGAAGAGGCTTGGAAATGTAATTTTAGAGAACTTTAAAATCCTTCAATTTTTATATGTTGTGAGGTGAAGGGTGCATGAAAAGTGGTATTTGTAAGGGGGGAGTGGTGCTTTTGATTATTATATTCATTACATTATTATGTTGGCTTAAGAATATCAATAATATTTATTATTAAGACAATTTATAGTATATTGTGAATTTTATTTTGAGATATTGGGTTCCTACATCATCCATGACTAAAAAATACATGAATTTTTCTTAAAATGTTTTATACCGTAAATTATTGTATCTCACTATTCACAGTTTTTTTATTTTTTAAAAAAATCCATAAAACACAACCTAACAATTTTAAAATGGGTATATTTCAAAAAGTGAATCCATTTTATGGAAATAATTTTCTAAATAACTGAAATTACATATTTAAATAATATTATCATTTATTAAAAAATATTACGATTTTAATATTATAATTGATTTAATAACCCTTTCAAAAAATATTTATGGCCTCATAAAATTACGTTTTAATTTTTTTAAAAAAACATGTTTATGAATCCATTTTTTTGAAAATAAATGATTAAATAATTCTATAAATTGTAAAATTTTAAATAAAAAATATACATCTTATAAATTACCAACACATAATTTAACGTTTTTATATCATTTATTTACATATACCATGATTTAAATATAACATATTTTTGTTGATAAGATAACTACAAATTATTTTACATTTTCCTAGGCATGGTTACTAAAATAGTAGCGTGATTAATATTCCTAACAGTCAGCTTACTATTCCAATAATAATTTTACTATTCAAACAGTCTAATTAATATTCCAACGGTCAGATTTATAATGGTCATATGTGTTATATAATTTTTGTAAATTCATACTTTTTTATTAATTAATAATTAAATTAAATTTTATCTCATGGTTATTCCTACTTTCATTTTCAAAATGAATATTTTATTATTAATATTTTACCTTCATTCTATGGTTTTGATCATGAGTTCAGTTATTCTAGTGGATCAAAAAGATCCATATTTTCCTATTCTTGTTATCATAATATATTTTTATTTACACATTGTAATATTTTGAATTCTTATTGGTTTATTTGTTCACCACTAAATCCTTCGTTATTTCTGAGAATAGTTCTTTGTTGGTTTCTCTATGTGATAATTGTTCTTTCTTCTGCATGAAATAATTATTAGAAGGGAAAATCCATTGATAAAATAAAATTTCATTACATTCTTTCCGCTTATGAAATTTCTCCCTCAAAACATTGTTTTACATTATATGGTGAAAATAGACATGATACGTCTCATTCGTCATATCCTCGAGTTCCCATGTGGGCACTTCATATTTATTTATTTTCTATAAAAGTACATTGACTAGGTGGGTAGTCCTATTTCATAGAATATTATCTCTGTGATATGAAATCTTCACCAGCTGCTATTAACAAGATATTTCATTTTACAATTTAATTTTTTATGAATTCAGTACATGTGAGGGATCTGCTATGTAAGTAATTTAGTGGGATACATGGAATACATCATGTAATTGAGAAATGGATGGTGGGAGTGTATGTTGATATGCCACAGCTCCAATAAGACCATTAACCGTAAAGTATTAGATATATTAGGAATGTAGATTTCCCTTCTTCACATATCTCAGCAATCTTTTCCTTAAAGATATATAGATAAATACCATATCTCTAATATCAAACTCTAGTTCACATCGATGATTATCTATATAGATCATCTATCAAATTTGGGGTTCCTTGATGTGCTACAAAATGGTTTTCCCATTGTTTGATTTTTATTTGACAATTACAGGACCCATCTACTTACATTTACCTACATCATCATAGCATGAAGTTTTTCTATGTCTTTTTCCACAATATGATTCATATGGGGCATTTTGGATTCATGAGTGGAAAGTATTGTTATAAGAGGTCTTGATCAGTGGGACATGGTGGTCCCATACTCCTTTGATATCCATCAAGTATGTTATGAAAATATCTTCCAATGTGTGGATATTCTGATATGAGTGTCCCTTATTATACGGTGTAAATTCTTATTGAAGTTCACATAAGTGTTTCAAGAATGTTGGTTACATTTCCATAAATTGGAGGTAAATCCTAAATCTTGATCATATAAAATTTATAATGATACTCCATTAATCCTATCAACTTATCTACTATAAATCCATGCATGTTGATGGAGTGAGAGGCCCTATAGAACTTAAATAAAATGAGTTTTCTTCTTAGAACAATCCATCATAACCGATAGAGATTTATTTCTAATGGATGTCTTGGGAAGTCTGATGACATAGTCCATGGTTATTTTTTACCATTTCTATATAGTTGTAGATAATTATTTCATCATCCAATTACACTTTTTCTGTTCATAATGAACATGATGACATTTCAAGCACTTTGATGAATAATCAACAATCTCATGCTACATATTGTCCCACTAATAGTACTCCCAAGGATCTAGGTTAATCTTTTTCCTCCCTGTGTGAATCTATATAGTCAATCTATATGAATCATTAAAAATATCCTATTTTATCTCGAGATTTAATGGGACGCATTGTTGTGACCCTAATCTTATGACTCATTCCTCATCATATTTTAAGACTAAGGATAAACATTTTCTGATAAATTCCACCTTTTTCTAAATTTCCACATATTTTATTTTTAATCTTTTACCTTATCCATATGGGATTGTTGAGAATTATTAATATTTATAATTTTTTAGGATGCTTTCTACTTATAGAACCTACAACATTTTTCACATTACTGAGATGGAAGTTGATTGATAAGTTGTAATCATTGATGAGATATAAACATATCCACTGGAACATATTATGTTCCTTATATGTGAATATAAATTTTAGGCTATTGTTATTAGTATATATCTCACACTTATCCTGATAGAGATAATGCCACCAGATTATAAATGCAAAGATCACAACTACAAACTCCAAATCACATGTCAGGTAGTTTTCCTCATGAACATTTACCTTCATTGTGGAATTGGCCATCAATTTATTATATTGCAATAGTAAATACCCTAATACCTTCTTTATGGAATTATTGTATTCTAGAAAGGATTTCCCATATGTTACTTTATATTCTTGCATCAGTATATAACATTTGGTTTCATACCCATGATGCCTCACATATGTGATGCCCCAATCTCTTAAAGGGGAAGTCTTTACAGGGTCCTAAATCTACCAAAATCTTATGATTCTCATAGATTCTCAATGATACTATCCAATACGACTGTATGTTCCTTCCTTTTCATGATAGAAGCATCGTAATTAACTGGTGACCACCTCATGATGGCCTCGAAAATATGTTTCATTAACATGAATTATATCCAATAGAGAGACAAATACTTGGAAACAACTTCCAAGGAGGAATCCATGGAAAGTGTATCTGAAATCCCTTCTAAACATTCCAATCAATAAGTCGACATCTTTATCCTTGGTGTTAGAGGCCGTGTTTCTATGAAAAGGTAAAATTTATGGAATGAAAAAACCATTCACGACCTAAATACTCACACTAGTAGAAAAAATTGGAATACAGGGTAAAATAGATGATATTCTCTTTATCTTATATAGTGAAGGGATGCGTAATTTTGAGTCCGATGGGATTTGATAATTTGGTTTTTGGTTCCATGCCCAACAAAACAATGGTTGGTCATGACATATAACCCTTCTCTAGTAGAGGTGTGATAAAGAATAATGTTGAATATCCCTAGTTTGATATGTCCTTGATGGTGATGCTAAATCATCAATGGAGTTGGATGAGTTAAATTGGGAAAGATGGAAATCTATTTCATTTATAATTCAATAATTAATGGACCCATGTACCTTGTAAGAATCCAACCATAGAAAATTCATGATCACCCAACACCATCCATCGTAGGGGTAGGGGCACCAACATTGAGGAATTCCAACACCACTATGAATGTTTCATGACATCAACCCATTCCACGACTACCTAGAACCCTCTATCCATATACCGTTATGATATTTACCAAATAATGGTTACAAATTTTCTTGTCTTCTTATTCATTAAAGAGGGGTTCATACCAACTAGGGACATGACCGATATAAGTATGGAGTCCATGGAACCTCTATAAAACCAACTCCCTTAAATGTCATAGTAGGGGTACACCCCAAATTAAAATTAACTATTTCAGGATCATATCATCACAATGGATGAAAAACTTCCTCTCCTACGGTAAGAATGTAGCGGATCCACATGTCAATTCAATAGTGACCACCACTAAAAACATCTTATAAGGGATTCCACCCTGCACATCAATGGAACAGACAATTTTATCATGTCTAATATTAGTTCCAAAAAACCAACATTCCACCAGTCTAGATCAAAAATCCCCAAAAATCAATGCGAAGGGAAGTTCTGGAACCATTCCCCACATGAGTCACCTCCCCAAACACTGGTTAACCATTCATGTGTAGTTGTTCTTTACCCCTCCAACAAAATATCTTTTTGGGGCCCCATCTTTACCTAATAGGGACTGAGACCCCATACTCTAAACATTAAGGTTGTGTTGACTCTCTCCATCAGGGGAACCACTAAAAACCCTAACGGTTTGTCCTATGCAAGTAAATTACACAAGAAAGGTCCTCCCCACAACATCCCTCGGATACACATAGGTCTTATATGCATCGATGACTTTCAATGTCATGATGATCTGTCAAAAGTTGGAAAACAACTTTCCGGGAGGTTCTAACCCTCGTAACTATCATTTCATGTACTTAATGAATCTTTGAAACACGTAAGGAAATACAATTGGAGAAATGTAATGATAACTAATGAAAGAATGAGGGAAAATATGCATCACCATCAACCTATTGGAGTCTGATGTGAACAACGACTAAGTGGAATCACCTTCACTCATACTGCCAAAACTGATGGTAGAAGCCTATCAACTAAGGCTAACCGTCTATGAAATCGAGGTTTACAATATTCCCATATTTTTCTATGGATACCTACATGTGTTGGCTGTATTGAATTATATGTAATATTTTTTTGTAAAACCACTTATACCATCATCAACATTCCTCTTGTAAACCTCCACATTGGATGTGGGAGAGACATTTTGTTCTAGATTGGTTCCCTCAATTAATGGTGGCCACTACAGTGATCCTTATAAGGATGTCATATCTCTAAATAAATTGGTGGACATAAATATCGCTTAATATATGGACATTGTGATGATGTTGGACCCTCTTCTAGAATACATTCCCACATTCCATGGAATATTGTTCTGCTTGATGAACCCTATAATAAAGTCAACTATTGAAAATATATACATTATCTCTCATCCAATCACATAACCACTTCCAATTAACGAATGTGAATTTTTTGAGTGGGATGATCCTATGGGAAATGATCAAGTGGACATATTTGGGGATCCTATCGTTAAAATAACATTCATTTGTGTATTAGACACCCACAACCCTGAAATTAATCATCATAGATTTCCACACTGAGTTCTAATTGTAATGATTCCTCTATAATATCTATTCAATTATCAAACATTCCTAGTATAGTTAGATGTCATCCTCAGGAATCAATGAGAGTCTCGATGTAATCCATTAGTAGTGGTTGATATTTTACATCACAGAACTCCAAGTTTCTTTTCCCCATAGCTCATTTATTATACACAATAAAATGGATAATATTAATTGTTAATTTTTATAATCTTCATTATATTAATTATTCATAAACACAATTTTAGTTCATTTTACACTTGGAACATTATATCACTTTATGATTGTAATTCTTTATTCAATTTCACTATTACATGGTCCTTCTTGGGAGAACTCCAAAATAAAAAATGTTCATGATTTTATTTTAATATTTTATTTTCATTTCCCCCATGATATAATGAACAATTCATGATTTTTTGTCATTTGAATATTCTTATTATAAGACCACCAACATTTTCCTTCAATCAACAACATTCTCGGCCGAACCAAAGGTATAAAAACCAAATAAAGAGATTGTATCGGCCACGATACAAGCCCACTAATTCTGAAAATTTAATTAAAGATAGGTGACATCAAGGAGAAACATTTTAATCCACATTGAAAGGTGATAATTTTGTGTTTTAAATAGAGTTTCATGCAGCCGAATTTGAAGATAATATTTTGGGCCACATTCTGCGGCCCAGAAAAACAGTCCACACATTTAATCATATCTTGAAAAACATAGACTATTTTGTGATGATAATTTACAAGCTATCATGGGACATTTGAATACTAATTTGTTTATTCTATGGACCACAAAAATTTCGCCATTAAAATGATTGTTTGAATATATCTTTAGAGTCATGAAAGTTGGCTCGGATTGTTTGTCTAGGGTAGAAAAATCAACACTCCCTCAACATTCAACCCACTTATGGCCAGCCAAAATTAATTGAGGAGACTTGGACTACTAGAGGATCGACCCAGGGCAGCAAAAATTACTATTTAAGGTATTGGTGGTGTAGTAGTTTCGAATCTTTGATCATTTTTTACATTGTAATGTTATTATGCTGATTTTTCTTTGTAACATTCGTCTTTCTCATGTAAGTTGTTCAAATCATCTTAGTTCTTATGGAAATTTATTACTTTCCTATTATTCTATTTTTAGCCATCTCACTTTGATACTATTTCTTCAAGGTGTGAATTTATTCACACTAAATGTTGTGAAATTATTCACACATAGGTGGAGTGATAATATTATTTCTATTGTCTTTTTACCACTTCAATTCCTCTCTTATGAGTCTACTTTATGCTTCCATTGAAACCAGAGAATCAATGGAGGTACAAACCACATATGGGTTGATCCAAGGGATTATCAAGGGGCTGGATTGGATTTTATTTCCCAATCCATTGTTTTCTAATCACATATTTTAATTGATAATTTTGTTTGAAGATTTTAAAAATCCTTCATCCTTGTTGAATTTAAGGCCATACACTTCATGTTCTAATACAAACCTTTAAATTGATGTTCTCAAAACATTGATCCTTCAGGTGTATATGTGATTTTTATTATAGGGTGTTGGTATTAAACCATTAAGTGAAGATGTTGTTTGATCTTCTTAAATGAACCCATCTCAAATATAAGAATCTGAAATAGATAAAAAAGAATACATCTAATCCACCCCAAGTGATAAACTAGGTTCACCTCTTTCTTTTAAATTGAATTCACTTAAGAATATTATCATTCACCCAAACTAGTATAATATAAACCAAAGATAGATACTTCATATCCAACAACAATCCATAGAATGTACTTGTATGTAGGTTACTTCTTAGGTCTCTTAGGATTCGACCACCCAATCTAAATTACATGCGATGACTTAACCATAAAAAATTGGGTAAATTTTGGAAAGTCCAAATTTTTGCGCCCTTGACTGGGACCCAAGTAAGTCATATCAAAACCCATTATATTCTCCCCATTTTCTTCTGTTCTCATTCATATTCTATTATCTTTTTCCTTTATCTCTTTTTTTCTTTTTGTGCATGTCTACTAACACTCATGGTCAATCAAACTGTCTAGTTAGGGTGGATAGTCCTAGGGTTGGGGAGTCAAGTACACCAAGAGAACCATTTAAACAATATCATAACCTTCCTAATATTTTAGTATAAAAACCTGTTCCCATATCAATGGAAGGTATTCAAATAAAACAACTAATAAAATCGTGTGGGAATCAAAATGGAAATCAAAATGAGGTAGCTCCAAACAAGGGGAATGCAGTTGATTAAACCATCAATGACTACCTCACATCTTCTTGGACCAATTCCCCCTCATTCATTAGACACAATTACCAAGTAGATTCCAACTACATTTTTAAACCCCATGTCCTAAACCACCTTCCCACATTCCATGGAATGTATTCCGAGATTCTCTACCATCATGTTATGGAGCTCAATGACATTGTAGAAACCATGTGTCCCCCACATCAACTAGAATCAACTATGATTATTATATTTCTTTTTTTTAAAGGATAGAGAAAATAATTGGATAAAAAATTTGACCCCATCATCCATAAAATCATGGCACCAATTACTATGATAATTCTACAAAAAATACTTTCCCCACCACAAAACAATTGTAATTTAAAAGAGCATCCAAAACATTTTTGATAAAGAGGGAGATTCATTCTATAAAACATGAGAGAGGAGGAAAGACACTAGAAACATAGTCCCCACCATGATTTTTCTATTCTTGAAGAAGTGTGAATTTTTTATGAATGTTTGGCCTCCGAGATCAAAAGATTCATTGACATGATGTGTAATGGGACTTTTAAAAACAATACCCAAAATGATAATTACGAGTATCTAGAAAGCCTTGATGAACAAAACCAAACATGGGGGACTTCACCTTACTATGAGAGGACACCTAAATATGGTGGAATTCACACACATAGATAAGAGTAAAGCCTTAGTGAAAACATCACACCACTCACTAGTATGTTTGAAGAGATAGACCATAGGAATATCAATGAAATCCGAACTATAGACTATGTTTGCACAATTTGTGAAAAACAGGACCACACGACTAAAAACTGCCCAACCATCCCTTCTATTAGATATGTTCTTCTAGGAGGACCACCAGTAGAGTTCAATTCAATGTTCATTCCGAAGCTACAGTACCAATACACTTTCAATCCAAGTTACAATGACCATCCAGGATTTTGTTGGAATGGTAATCAAAAACCATGTGAACCAAAAGGACCAAACCCCTACCCTCTATAAAATATTAATAACAGTAACCAATTACAACCTCAATAAGTCCAATAAAAACATCCTCTTGTTGAATACCAACAAATCATCAAACATCTTATGATACAACCAATCTAACAACTAATGTATCATCCTGGGATAAACCAACCAACACAAGCCCATACACAATCTGGTGCTCATATAATCCTTGAGCAGTTGTATAAACAAATGGAGAAAATGAACTCAGAATCCACATCCCTTAAACATGAACTAAAAACCATTAAAACTAGTAAATAACCCAATGCAACTAAAGAGGTTCCTTCCTCAAATTTATTGGGACAGTTAAGTGGCACTGAAGCAAATCATGAACAACTAAAGGATATGGCAGTTTTAAAAAGCTGTAAATCAATTGTGAAACTAGAACAAATAAATCAGAAACCATATGATGATTAAAAATGTATTGAAAAATCAAATGAACAACATGAACAAAATGAAGAAACTAATAACAATGTGAATCAAACAACACTTCAAAAAACAATCCTAGAACCTAACCATTTCTACAACGCATGAGGGGAAAACCAAGCCTGAATTGAGTGAAACATTGATGGAAATAATATAAAAATATAGGTTGAACATTCCAATTCTCAAATCCATTCAAAACATTCATGAATACTCGAAATACCTTATTGAACCTTTCAAAATTTTAATGGAAATAACCACAAAAGAAACAAGTCATTATTGAAGAAAATGCTAGCACAACAATCCATGGAACCCTTCTTGCAATGATAAAAGACCCATGATGCCCTTACATAAATGTTAAACTGTGAGGGAAAAAAGTTTTCAAAGCCTTGTGTGACCTAGTATCTAGTGTGAATCTCATTCTTTATACCATGTATTGTCAACTAGAGATTGATGATCTCCAACACACATCAGTCACCGTTCAACTTTCGGATCGTAGCATTAGTGTTTCTAAGGGGATATTAAAAGATGTTCTGGTGAAGGTCAAAAATTTCTTTTAACAAACTATCATCATTGTCCCTGACAATCAACAAAATTTTAGGCCCAATGTAAAAACCTCCAATCATCCAATGTCGTCCCTTCATATCAACAATCAACTCTGTCATCTGAGTCTGAAATGGTAACATGATAATAACCTTCGTGAACATGCATCGAGACTTGAAAATATACAATGAAAACTCTCAAATTGGGGATGATTAAGAGATTAATGTGGTGAATTGTGTTTTTAGAGTTGATAGTGAACTCTAGGAATATTATGAAATTATTGTAGGGTGTTTAAGTCATGATGATATTGATTTTCTTTGTTCACATGGGGTAAATTTGTCTCCTTGGAATGAATCTCTTTCAGATAGCTCTATTGATGATTTTCAAGAATCCCCAATAAATTATACCATGGGTGAAATCAATAAAATTGATCCAATACCTATTTTTGACACTTCTCTGGAAAATTTAGTGGATGAAAATTCTATTCACAAGGAACAGATTGTGTCAAGAAATCTGCACAAGGAATGTTAGCTTAATACAAAGTCTCATCCTTTATTGGAATGTGATAACCAATATGATCTCTAATTTATGTTCTTGCATTCATCACTCATGTATGCGTTATTAGGGGAAAATCGAACCTTTCATATTGTCTGTTCATCCTCTCTTGAATCCAATCAAGGGATGATTCCTTTGGATGTCCTAAGAAAGCATAAGATTGCAATTGGATGGACCCTTTATGATATTCCTAGGATTATCCCACTCATGGGAACACGTTGAATTGTTCTCGAATCTGTATCCAAACCATTTCGTCATCCTAAACGACGACTCAATCCTAATCTCGATTTAGGTAGTAAGGAAGGATTATCTAGAATTGATAAAACCTGGTACCATCCACCCCATAGCTGAGAGTGACTGGGTAAGACCAATTATAGTTTCCCCAAAGGAAGATGGAATTACTATGATCACCAATGAGGATGGTGACCTTCTCCTCACATGGGTCAATAGTGGATGGAGAGTACGTATTGACTATAGGAAGCTCAACTAATGTACCATGAAATATCATTTCCCCTTTCAATTTATTGATCAAGTCCTCGAGTGAGTGGTGGGTCATAAATTCTACTACATCATATATGGATTCTAAAGGTATAATAAAATAGAGGTCTTATTATATGAACAAGGAAAAAAAACTTCACTTTGTCAATTCGACATTATATCCTTCAAACACATTCCCTTTAGGTTATTTAATTCCCCTGGTACCTTCCAGCAGTGCATGATGGGAATCTTCTAATTCATGGTGGGGGATTATATATATGTATTCATGTATGAATTCTCCAACATTGGGGATTTTTTTAGGGATCCATTTTTAATTTTGAAAGGGTTTTGTCAAGATGAGAGGTTAAGAATCTCATCCTAAATTGGGAAAACTTTATTTCATGGTAAATAGAGGACTTGTTCTAGGACATATGGTATCTGGTAGAGTTATTAATGTTGATAATGATAAGGTTGACATCATTTTTAACCTCTCATCTCCAAAAACTATTAAGGATGTGAGGTCCTTCTTAGGACATACCATTTTTTATTGAAAATTAATTATGGATTTCAGATCAATTTATCAACCACATTGTGGACTATTGATGAAGGATGATCCATTTTTGTGGACAGAAATCTATGAGAAATAATTCTCTGCACTCATGTAAGCTCTTTTCTATCCACCTAACATGCAATCACCAAATTGGAAACTTTATTTTGAAATCATGGGTCATTCTAGTGACATTGTTGTAGGACATGTCTCAGGATAACGGTGTGAGAAATAACCATGTGTCAATGATTATGAAAGAAAATAATTAAATTATGGAAAAATAAACTACACCACCACTAAGAAGGACTTTCTTATTGTGTAGTTTCCATAGATAAATTCATGTATTATCTTTTTGGATCACCTATCATTTTCTTCACCGACCATTCATCCCTGAAATACCATTTCCATAAAGAAAATGCCAATGCTAGATTTATTATGTGTGTCCCCTTTCTTCAATAGTATGATTTAACTATTATACATAAAAATAGTGTTGAAAATGTTGTAGCTGATCATCTCTCTAGGATGGTATTTAAAGACAACTCACATCACCTTTTTGTGTATGATTCATTTCTCGATGAGCACCTTTATTATGTGAGTGGTTGATCATGGTATGATGACATAGAAAAATTCATAGTTATATGATTCATTCCAAAATTCTTAGAGACTCATGCTGGAAGTAAATTCCTTTCTAATGTCAACCACTATGTGTTTGATGATCATTACCTCTTCAAGGTCTATCCTGATCAGATCATTAAGAGATGTATTCCTTTGTATGAGGAAGAAACTATTCTAAAATGTTCTCATGGAGAAGCATGTAGAGATCAATTTTAATCTAAGAATATTTATTCTAAGGTCTTTAAAAGCGGTTTATACTGGAATATCCTCAATAAGTATTCCTTCTAATTCTGCAAAATTTTTCCTCAGTGTCAACAATTGGGATCCATTACTAAAATGAATCAAATGACCCTCACTCCCATTCTAGTCATCGAACTCTTTGATTGTTGTGGAATTGATTTCATGGGACCCTTCCCAAACTCTAGGGGATACCTCTACATCCTCTTAGCCATTGATTGCATCTCAAAATCGGTTTCTCCCATTCCCACCAATCCAATGACCATTATGTTGTGATCCGATTTATGAAAGATCATAAATTTTCTCGATTTTGAATTCCTAGGGCTATAATCTGGGATTGAGGAAACCATTTCTGAAACCACCCATTCTTTTGACTCATGTATAAGTTTGGGATTCCCTATAATGTTTCCATTTTGTATCATCCTCAAACCAATGGTCAAGCTGAGTTAGAGAATAGGGAGATTATTAAAATTCCAGAAAATTTTTCAATCCATCTAGGAATGATTCGTCTGAAAAACTCTTGGATGCCCTTTGGGCCTATCGAACAACATTCAAAACCATCCTAGGAATGTCACTATATTAGTTGGAATATGGAAAATCATGCCATTTACATGTTAAAATTGAGCATAAGGAATTTGGGGCAACAAAAACATTAAATTTTGACATATCATTGGATGAAGCAAAGAAGAAGTTATAACTTAATAAACATGACGAACTTATGATGGAGGATTATGAAAATTCAAAGATAAATAAAGCTATATTTTAAGCCTACCAATATTGGTATCTCAAAGTTAAACACTTTAAACCAGGAAAATTCATGCTCTTGTATAGTTCAAAACTTTATTTACACTTGGGGATGTTAAGGTCAATATGGTCTTGTCCTCTCAAAGTTCATAATGTGTTCCCCCTTGTGGCAGTAGAGATTCATGATCCCACAAGTGGTAACATTTTCAAGGTCAATTTCCATAGGTTAAACAATTCATTGAATTATTCTTTTAATAAGAAATAGAGGTTGAGTTAACTGATCCAGCCTATGAACCTGATAAAAATTGATAGTTTTATGATCCATGTAGGGATAATAATGTAAAACAAAAGCACTACATAGGTGAAAAAACATGGTTTTATTGTTTCATATATTTTTGAATCATCATTATTTTTTGAAATAAGATTAGTGAATCATTTTTATATTTTAAAAAGATTAAAAAATTATACTGTTGACATGTTCTTATATGAGGAGTATGGATGGTTACGAAAGGGGAGTTCCATATTCATCAGTGTCACGTGGTGCAATCCTTGAGTAATAGCTTACCCATATATTTAAAATGAATACAATGTATCATAAGTTTATTTTAATTTATTTTTATGTATTTATAGGTTAAATTAAAAATTTATAATAATAATAATAATAATTATATATATATAAAAGGACACATCGTAGGTCATGGGTCAAACCATGACAAAACCAGTGATGTCGTGAGGAATTAAACACGGGACCAATGGGAGAATGGGGCAGATACTTACCACTGACCAACAACTTATAGTGTTTCCTTATACTATAAGTATTGTATATATGTTTTTTTTTATTTGAATATATATATATATATATATATATTATTTTCTTTTTTACACTATAGAACTCTACAAGTGAAATGAATATCAAATGACTAAATTAGTGTAACAAGGTCATCAACATCAACCACATGGTGACTCCATTCCATGGTCCTCATTTTTCAATTTCCTTTTTGACCTCCCCTTATCTGCGTCTAGACCTTCTAAATATTATTTTCGTAAAAAAATAGGAAAAATGTTATTTTATGGTGGGAGGGAGATGAAATAAAAACATATCTTTTGTGTGAAAAAAATTATTTGAAAAAAATGTATGTAAATAAATGGAAAAATGCAATTAACATTGGACATGATAAAACATATTGAACACTTTGAAATAGAATATCAAATAATTTAGCATGTCGTGATTCTAATATTAATCCATGATTAATTTGTTGAACATATATTTTGTAAATTGTGGCTATAAAATGTGAAATTTTATCTTTTATATTTTCAACCAAATATAAAATTAGGGATCACTACGCACATCCTTTGGATAATGGGGTATCAGTTTCTGGTCACGGGGTCCCCTAAATAAATATCATAGGTTTGGTTCTAATTTTAATTTTAATATGAATATTCAATTAAAAAAGTAATTAAAAAACATCAAATTTTTGTGTAGAGAAATGAAACGACCTAATTCATGGCTTTCAGCACATGGGGATCATGAATCCATAGTTTTCAGGCCCTGAGTTAGTAATTTTATCTCTATTTTTGTTAATTTGACTTTGTTTTAAACTGAGTTAACTTGAGATGATGCCCGAGTATGTGGGCTTCACTTGGTTCCCTAAGGTCTTTGAGCCAGGGAGTCATTGGAAAAGTCTCACTACATGGGTTGACCCTATTGAGTGCCATTTCAATTACCATGGGAACGATGGAAAAAATAAATTCAAAAATAGAAAAAATATATTCAATACAAAATATAATACACATCTTCATATTGAAATATGATTCCACCTAGTGCGTCCAACATTTCACCCTTGAATAATGATGAACTGCCACGTCTATTGTGACAGACAACACATCCTTATACTTAATTGATATTGGATGAAATATGGTGATGAATCTGAACAAATGAATGGTGCTTGGGTTTGGGATCTACTTATGAAAAAATCATGTATTAAAATATTTTTATGAGTTTCACTTTTTTTTATATAAATATTTTTTGTGATAATTGTTTATTAAAATTTTTTTTGGAAAAGGGAATTGCAATTTTGTTTTTTTGAGATACATTTTTCTCGGTACTAGCAATAATCCTGTTTGGAGTGTGATTACCCACTAAAATGGGATAATATTAATTGTTAATATTTATTATATTCATGTTATTAGTTATTCATAAACACACTTTTAGTGCATTTTATACTATGAACATTATTTCACATCATGATTGTAATTATTTGTTAAAGGGAACTATTACTTGGTCCTTTTTTTGAAAAACTCCTTAAATAAAAAATGATATTGATTTTATTTTCATATTTTATTTTCTGGTCCCCATGATATATGTAAAAATTCCTAATATTGGATCACTTTATGATTCTCATTAGAAGACCAGCAATGATGGCCTTGAATCAACAACATTTTGGGCCAATCGAACAGGAAAAAAACAATAATATGACTATATTGGCCACTATCCAAGCCCAATAATTCTTAAAATTGAACTGAATATAGGGGAAATCAAGGGTAACATTTCATCAAACAATGAAAAGTGCTAATTCTTATTTTAAATGGACTTTCATGCAGCCGAATATGAAGATAAAATATTGGGCCATATTCTGTATCCCAGAAAAACATCCCACACATTAAATCATATCTTGAAAAAAATAAAATATTTTTGGATGAAAATTTAAAAGATATAAGGGGACATCCTTATTTTCATTATTTTATTCTATTGCTAACCAAAATTCTTCCATCTAGATTCTCGTTCGAACACATCTGTCTAGTCATCCTAGTTGGCTCAGATTTTTTGTCAAGGGTTGAAAAATCAGGCCCCCTCAACCTTCCACCAATTTATAGCCTACCAAAATTAATTGAGGAGACATGGACTATTAGAGGATAGACCCAATGCTTAAAATATTAATATTTAGGGAAGTTTTGTTAGAGTATTAGGGAATCTTTGAGAAATTTTTACAATGTAATTTTGTTATGCTTATTTCTCTTTTTGATGTTCGTCTTTCTCATGTATGTTGTTTGAATCACATTAGTTATAAATAAAATTTCATCCTTTACTATTATTCTTTTTTTTCCATTTCACTATGATACCATTACCTTATGGTGTGAATTTATTCACACCAATCCTTGTATAATTATTGACACAATGGTGGAGTGATCATTTTCAATTTATTGTTTTTTTCTTTTCCAATTACTCTCTCACGAGTCTAAATTCTACTTCTATTGAAACCATATAATCAATAGATGGATAACCCGCTTTGGAGTTGATCCAATAGAGTAGAAAGGGGATGTATTAGATGTTATTTCTCGCTCCATTAATTTCTAATAAAATTTTTAATTGATAATTTAGTATGAAGATATTTAAACTCCTTCATCATTGTTGAATTAATGGCCACATGCTTCATGTTTTAATAAGAACCATAACGTTGAAGTGCTCAAAACATTGATCCTTCATGTTTATAGGAGATTAGTATTAAAGGGTGTAGGTATTAAACTAGTAAGTGATAATGTTGTTTTATATTCTTGAATAAAATCATATGAAATATAAGAAATTGAAATAGATAAAAAGGAATGCATATAATCTAGAAAAAGTTATAAAATAGGATAAACTCATTATATTCATTTTAATTCACATTAATATCATAGAATTCACTTAAACCCGTATAATATCAACCTATTTTGGCCACTTAATATCCAAAAACCATCCATAAAATGTATGTGTATTTAGGTTAATTTTTAAGTCACTGATGATTCGAAAACCCAAGATAAACTACACGTGACCGCTTAACCCTAAAAACATGGGTAAATTTGGGAAAGACCACTCATCTTGATACTACTAGACACTCCAGTAGACCTAATTAAAGGTCTTCAATATGGTATACTGATTCATTGAAGTGGAATCCTAATATTTACTAATCATAAGCTAGCGTAAGTTCAATTAACTTCACTTAATCCCTATACCAAGGGAATAATAGAATCATTGGATCAAATGGACCACTATTGGGGAGGGTTATCCTCCAAGAATAGAAACTATGACCACCATCCTGATCAAAAATAGTGATGATATGAGATATAATATTGATGTAATGGGGTGTGATATAGAAAAAACTCTCCATAGAGAGCCAAAAAATAAAAAAGACATTTTGGAAGGTGCCTGTAATTATCAGTTGAGTTAATTGATAAGACTTCTAATTTATAACAATGTTGTATTATCATCTACCTGCTAAAATCCTGACAAATTAAAGGTGAACACTAAGCTTGTTGGTAAATCTTGGATAATCCCAGAAACTGTGTAAAACTCATGTTTTTCTTATAATCTAAATAAACAAAAATTATAAAATGGTCTCACTATCACAAAACTCCTGAATCAGGAAATAAACATATGGGACCCCATTTTCCCTTCGGTTGATCACATAGTCCTCCATTCCGAGTCACTTAGGGTTAATCTACATGGTCCTGCACATTTAATTAGGGTGGAATTCGATGCCTACGGAAAATAGGGAAATCTATTATTCATTATCTCTGCATAAGAACAATAAATACAAACATAAGGATTTGGACCGCTACACCACTCATATGATAGGCCAGTTAAAGCATTAGTGACTAATAACCCTCACTAGAATGATGTGGTAATAACTCTCACTACCCTCTTTATGGATCTGGAGACACAAAAAATATTGGACCCACCTAAAGGAATGTTGTATCCAGAATCAGTAAATCATCTCTTTGATCAACCATTATTCAATAATCCATGATTCAGAACATTCAATGGATTTGGTGATCCATTAAATTTCCTGGACAACTTTTCCTCATCGTGTGGCCCAATTTTGTGGACAATATAATTCTATGAGTCTTCCAAGAATCATTGATTCATCTAAAACAAGAATGTACCTTCCGTTATATGGAATAATAATTAGGCCCCTATATAGTGACCCATACTTTACCTACAAGGATATTGCATTATTTTAGATTATTATTTTGTACATTACAAATATATATCCAAAAGACTGTAATATTTTAGTGTGTTTGTAAATATGGAATAAAAATCTTATATCCTAGTGAATGTTCTTCAACATCCCCCATAAATATATCTACCTATAGTAATTCTACCTAAAACCTATATTCATAAACTAGGGAAGGAAACATAAAAAGTGGTGAGATTAAATTCTAATTAAGGGGAAATAAAGGATATATGTAAGAATAAGTTTGACATTAAGGTTATGATAATATTATTATTAAAATTGATGATCAAATAAATAATATAAAATATCAAATAAACAAATCATGTCATGAATCATGTCAGTTTGTATGACATGAATCACAAGAAAATAAATAAAATAAGCCATGAAAACATAAAATTTGAATAAACCATGGAATTGTGTCATAAACATAATTATATAATATGATATCCATAGTAGTCAATGTATTACTATCGAGACCATATTTGTGGAAAATGTCTTCTACAAAACCGGGTTAACATCCCATTTCATCTCTGTATTACTAAACTGAGTTCATTTCTCGTTCCAAACCTATAACACTGAACCAATTCATTTCCCTTTCTATCCTTGTAATAAAGAACTTGGTTCTTTTCCCGTTCCAACCATGTACTACTGAACTAAGTTAATTTCTCATTACTTCTATGTCTATCACATGAGATATAAATCATTACCCAATGAATTGGTGGGAGATATTGGTCCCACACATTTCATTGTGAAATCACACATAAATTTTCCTTAATATCATAAAAATCATATAATAACCCATAAAATTAAGTGGTAATCTTAAATATGTCTGAAACTGTGGAAAAAAGATAAAAATTTTATAACTATTTTATCAAAATCATAACCCATGAATGATAAATGGATTTCATAAACATGTAACTTGTGAAAGAGAAATTAATATCATAAACATATAGCCGGTGAAAGAGAAACTTCTTTGATAATGACTGTGACATTAAACAAAACCCATTCATATAAATAATATGGATGGAACCTATATATCATTTCTTAGAAGGCATAAGCGACATAAAATGATGTCAACTTAGAGGAATATTTTTTAATAATATTTCATAATTGTATCACAAAAAATATAACCATTATTCATTGAAAAAATATTTTCAATACATAAAACCATTGGAAATCATTTTCAAAAAAATAAATAGAAGTCTTATAAAGAATTATTAAAATAATTTTGTAATTTTTTCCTTGATTACTTATAAAAATATCTTGAAAATATTTTGAAAAACAGTTTATTGAAAATACTTTTCAATCATAAAAATGAAGCTTGAAATAATATTGAAAACAATATTTCTTGAAATATTTTAAAATAAGCCTGATGAAATATTTGGATAATATTTTCCATGAAAACATATAAATGAATATTGAAAAAAATATGAAATTAATTTTAATTGAAAAATTATATAAGGATCTTGAAAACATTTTGAAAATTATTTTCCTTGAAAACATATAAAATAATCTTGAAATATTTTTGAAAACCATTTCATCGAAACTATATTTTAAAAAAGATTCATAAAAATTAACCATTAACCATCAATATAATGGTTCAATGTATTTATGGAGGATAAATATATACATGTTATATGAGGTAAAAAGTGTATTACTTTATCACAATTAAAAGGTTAAAAAAATTACTCATTCGGAAAACGATAAGAAGACACCATTCAAAAAATTGGAGGAAAGAGAAAAAGGGAACAAATTTATTTTAATGTTCATAAAATAATATTATAATATTGATGGAAACCCTTTTTGGAATCATTATTTTAAAGGAACATATATTTTCGACGGAATATATGGTAATGCAAGGCTGTCTAAAATCACATTATTAACTATCTTATCTATCAAATAGTTTACTAAATGGTACCAATATAAGAATAAATAATTACATTACATATGAGAATAATATACCTTAATTTTCTTGAGATATGGATCATAATATGTTTTCAAACAAGCATAAACAAAAATAGTATTGAACAGTGATGATATTATCTCAATAAACTCTTAGAACCTGGTAAATTGGGATCATACTCTCCATGTATGAAAATGAAGTTAAATGAAATAAAAAATATAACAACAATAATTATATTAATGATTTATCATGTAAAATGGATTTATATACACCTCCAAAAATAATTTATGTTCATAACAAAACATAAGTCTCAAGGAGGGAAAATTGAGAAAAAACTGTTTCACAAATCTGGAAACGTTTTAAAAATATACCGAATGAACGAAAGATCATAAAATTGATATTTGAATACACAAAATTTTATATTTAAGATACATTGAATACAATATTGGTCAGTACATACACCACACTAAAGGAAATGGCGGCCAACGTAGCATATATCTCACAGAAATAAAAGAAAAAATGAAATCCACTTACCTTGTGTCTTGACTCTCATCATACTCATTCGAACCACCTATATAATAAAAATAAACTAATAATAAATATTTTATAGAACCATATTATTATATATAATAATATACATTGTATGATTAAGACCTTATATTACCCACATTTTGACAATAAATTGTTAAGGTTTCAATTTAGGTAAAATTCTCTCTATTCTTCCCATGTGAAAGAATTTGTTGTATCATGGGTCCTTGTAGTAATATCATGATTTATAGAATTTAAATGATGATATAAATATTATATATTTAAATATATTATTTATGTGTTATAATAATCTATAAATTATATAATTATGAAATTAAATACACCGTTCATTGAGATAGTAGACCATACGTACACATGAACACTATTTTATTTTAATTGGACTATGACAGGAAAAATATAATATAAATATATGTCTATATATATGTACATAAAATTATTAAATTATTTTTATTATAGCATATATATTCCCTAAACCCATCCTCAATACAATTCATGTATTTTATGAATGAATCATATTGTTTAGAGGTGGTGGTAGTCCACACTTCCACAAAAAAATTATTTTATTAACAAAAAAATTGAGTGTAAAATGACATGTCTTATAAAAATGGAATAAATAAGAGTAGAAAAATAATAAATATAACATATAACATATATAACTGTAGTTATTATCAAAATTTTCACCCCCTGAGATATAGTATGGAAAATTGACCACTCTTTAATAAGTGAGGTTGTAGTTGACCCTACACATAAAATATATTTTTGTTACCCATTAGATGGAGGTTTGTATAAGAGTAGTTTAAAATAATAGAATAAAATTATCATTTATATTTAGTATATTGTATTTTTATACCAGTATCAAATCAAGAGAGTTTATGGGGTGGAGAATAAAAATAAAAGGAATGACTCAAGGGATGATGTTGCTTCTTAATCGGGTAACTCCTTTTGGTTTGTGGAAAATGATACATTAAATTGACTCCTTTCTAAGGGAAGGATTATATAAGGAATTTAGGGATGTTTTGATGTTTAATTTTTTGGTCAGGTCCTATTCTAATTTTTTTTACAGGTTTGAGGATGTGTAAAAGTGGGTGACCATTTACAGGGAAGGAAAATGACTCACTTGAAATTTTTTAAAACACATTAGGTGTACATATGTTCTTACCTATAAATGGTCATCAAAAACCATCATTAATCAATATTTGAATTTATATGGATAAAATATGGAAAAATTATTTCTAACCTGACAAGTTCATTTGGACTCACATGATTAAGGTTTAGTCCCAATTTATGTTTAATTTTTCCTTAATCAATCTTATTAATTTTATTCAATTTTAATAATAATTATGTTAAATAATAAATATTATTTAATTATAATATAAACATTAAACTAATTAAAATGGTTTATGTAATTTTTTAAAATTTAAATTCACAAGAGCTAAAAAATTATGATAAATGCTAATCACACAGACATTACAAAATTAAATGTTTTTAAACTATAAAGATGTTCAAAAGATTAATAAGTTCATAAATTCAAATTAAAAGTGAAATTAATTATAAATACCTGAATTATATTAATATATGTATAATTTACCTAATTTGAACTTAAATATTTTCAATATAATTTCATATTAGTAATTATATAAACACAAATTGCAGTTTTTTTCCATAAATAATTATTTTTAACAATTCATTAAAAAATGATGTTTCTTAGAATAATACCAAAAACTCACAAAAAATTTATTTACACATTTTAAATTAAGAATTAATTTCATTTTATACAATTAAATTACTTTATATGTAAAAAATTAATTTTATTATTAAAAGTCACTCTTTCGAGAAAACGGTGTAAACAGACTTTTCCAATAATCATATCTATCATTAACAACATGTTTTATTAATATATAATAATATATAAAATATTTGAAAAATTATTATTAATATTCATATAAATATGTTTAATGGATTGGTTATAATTATCACATTTAAATATATATTAAAATTAAATTATGCTTTATAGAAACAAATGTATTACATGTAACATTCATTATGTTGGTCTTGCAGGTAGTGAAATACGAGTTGATAATGCATGTAGTAAATTTTATATGTGAATTATGTGTTGTAAAATCCATGCCAGTGCCATGTGAACGAAATTTTTAACATAATGTATTAATATATATATATATATATATAGAACTACTTCTATTGTCACTTGAAATGAAAAATATCATAAGTATATATAAATTTGAAAAAACAGTATTTCAAAAAATCTCAAGTAGTTACATTTTACCCCTCCTAAAATGAATTGATCCCTAGAAATTCATCTTTGTTATTAATGGTTTAATACATTAACGTTTCCTTCATAAAAACCCACTAAGTAAAAATGAATATTAAAACCTCCCTTGAAAAGGAATTTTGGATCCAAAATAATTAACCAAACTAACATGTAATTGGGATTTGACCCCTGTAAAAATATGTTTGGAGTGGTGATTAAAAAATGAGGGAAAAATAATTTTTATTTAGTGATTTAGGTCATCAATAAAAATCAATTGCATGATCAACAAAATGTTTGGGGTCTCAAATTCATAAATCATGGATGATTTAAAAGGCCATCAGTTAAACAAAATAAAGGTGCAGCGCAACACATATTCTTGTTCCAATAAGACATAATTTAGGTGACTCTTTCTACATTCAATAAAAAATGGAATCCAAATATTATTTCTTCTATGGTCTTAATTACATGAACTCTCAGTGAACTCCTTCTTTCATATCCTTGGTGAGTGCAAGAGATGGTTTAGGTACACATTGTTAATTATGTTCCGTGAAAATTGATTAGGCATGATCAAAAGATATTTCACTCCAATGATCATCCCACTTGTTAGATCATAATAAAATAATCCATCACATTCAACATTAATCCAATTCCTTCCTTTTCCCGTCATTGACTAAAACAAGAAGCATATTGATATCATCACATTTCATAGAAAAAAACCTCTTATTCATGAAAATAATTACATATAGGATGTATAAATCATTACACCATCTATAATCTATGACACCATATAATCATGCTAGGTTATTCATAGACAATTAATTATGGTTCATGATGTGTCTGTGAATAAAAATACATATCCCCTAAGAGTTTTACACTAGTTGTGCAGCAAGGCCTGCATTAATGTACCAGATTTACCCAAGACATGCCCAGAGCATCTTTTTGGAGTTTCGACCCCTACGTATATCTGTACAAAAGAGACATTGATTTATTTATTCTTGGTAGTGATATATTTCTATGAAACCAGTCACAATATCCTTTACCAAAATTCCATGAAATTTTCTTATGTTTTAAGTCATCTATATACATATCCATAGAGATATCCGTATAAATATCCTTCGAATTGAACCTAGGGATCTTTCTAATGTTTTCAATTCCTAGTTTCTATTTTTTTACTAAATATTTCCATTAATCCAAACTATATCATCACCGGCTTAACATATAATCATATTACATCATTTTATTAGAATATTCAGTACATTAAAAAACATCATTCCTTAGGACCGTAATAGTTTATTGTATTTGGAAACTTAGAATCAAAATATTATATTCTGGTGATATAGAATCAAAATCTCCCATAAATATCTCCACATTTAGTACACATACCGAAAAAAAATTATTCATGACCTAGGGAAGGAATCATAAAATGGGGTTCCCTCAAATGCTTAGTAAGGGTAAATAATGGAGATATTTATGAATGAATATGGCATTAAGGGTATGTGAACATGATCCTGACAATAAAATATCATACCATGATAAATGAAAAATAAAATACAAGAATCATGGAATAAAGCATGGAAGATCATAAGAAACAAACCATAATGATGTAAATAACATAAGCCATGAAATCACAATATAGAAATAAAACATCGAATTGTGGAAGACACATATGAATATTATATGATTTAAATAATATCCATGGAATTTTTCCTAGATTATCTTAGTGAAAAATTACTTTATCTATCAGACGTGACACCATGTCCCTTCCATGTATTACTAAACTATATTCATTTCCTATTCCAGCCCTGTAATATGAAACTGTTTTCATTTCCTATTCCATTCATGTAATATAAAACATTGTTTATTTCCTTTTCCTGCCTTTTTATAATGAAACGAGTTCATTTCTCATTCCATTCATGTTTATCTCATGACATATAAATCTTTACCAAATTTATTTTTGTGATATATAGGCCCCACCCATCTCATAATGAAATCATACATACATGATCTACAATATAAAGAAAATCATATCATAAACCCTTCATTGAAATGGGTATCATAATCATGTAAAAAGTTCATGAACTATGAAAAAGGATTAATGTTTCATTACAATTTTATTAAAGAAAACCCAGTGAATGAAAAATAGATTTTATAAAATGTTATCCCATGAATGATGAATATAATTCATAAACATATAACCCATGGAAGTGAAACATGTTTGATAAGTACCATGACATTATGCACAACAAATTCTTAAAAAACAATATGAATGGATCCATTATATCATTATCTAGAAGGACATGTGTAACATACATGGATTTCATCTTAAATGGAAAATAATTTTGAAATATATTTAAAAAATGTTTCATGAGTAAAATTTCATTTCTCATTTAATGTGTAATTTTAATACTTAACACCATTGAAAAATAATTTTCTTATAAAATACCTTTAAAACATATAAATATGAATTTAAATCATTTATAAATACATTTTCCTTGAAAATATATAAAATGATATTGAAAAAAATTGGAAAACCATTTCACTGATAATAATTTTCAAACATAAAAATGAGGCTTGAAATCATTTTGAAAACCATGTTTCGTAAAAAAATATAAAATAATCTTGATATCATTTTCAAAATAATTTCAACGATAAAATATAAAATAATCTTGAAAACCTTTTATAAAATTATTTTCCTTGAAAACATATAAAATAATCTTGAAAACATTTTGAAAATAATTTATTTTGAAAATAAATATAAGAAGCTTGAAACATTTTAAAAATAATTTTCATGAAAACTTATAAAAGAAGCTTGAAATTTTGTTGACAATACTTTTTTTGAAAAAAACATTAATTTTTTTTAAAAAATTAAATTTTAAACATGAAAATAAATCTTAACAGGATTGATGGTGGAGAAATCCATACATGTCATATGTGCTAAATAGAATATTAATTTTTAATGGTAAAAAGGTACGAACAATTCCTCGTTCAAATGCCAACGAGATGATAAATTTGAAATCCATGGGAAAAATAAAAAAAGGTTAAAAATATTTTAATTGTAATGACCCAGAATTTAAATGTAATTTTTTTAAAAAATATAAGAATTTTACGAGTCTGTAAAAAATTGACTGCGTGTGATTTAGAGTCACAGAGTTCCTAGAATGAATCTCATAACTTTATTTCAGGTACGTTCATTAAACATACGAGTGATTTTTTATAACTTTTGAACCATTGCTCGGAATTGAAATCTAAGGGAACTGTCGAACTCGCAGCACCGGTATTCACATAAGAGGACCTTCACCTCGACCGCAGTTGTTCGAGGGTGAATGTTATTTTTTAGTTTTTATGTGTAAATAATAAAATAAAATAATCACACGTTTTATTAAATTTTATTTTTTGTAACCACCCACTTCTGGAAGTTGAGAAGTGGGGACCACCAGACCCTAACCTCCCATGAGAGGTTATGGTGGTGGGGACCACCTAAGCCTAACCTCCCATGAGTGGTTATGGTGGTGGGGACCACCAGAGTCCAAAACCTCTTGAACTGCACTCTTAATGAGGGAGAAACCTCTTAACTCCCCCTTTAATGTGGAGGAGCCTCCTGAGCATCGTCTACATTAAATATTCCAACAGTCCACTTTATTATGAAAACCGATGTAATTAATTAATTCAATTTGAAACTGTTCCACAAATTATAATTCAGGAAACACTTTTTATTTTAATGGGATATGCTTTTGAGTGCATTAATTAGCGATGGAGACAGATCTCTTGGAAGGAGAAAGCTCTCAAACAATGAATTTCAACAATGATCTTCTTCCACAAAGAATGAAGACTTAGAATTCTTCCTTGGGACACCCTTCAAGGAGAAATGTCATCGACTATGAAGAACCAAAGCACAAGCCCAGAATTGGAGGTGTGTGGCAGACTAGATGAACATCGACAACTTCACCTTCTTCCCTCCTAGTCGACGTCAAAAAAAGATGATGTAGCGGTTTATTTGTGTGTGAATACATTTCCCATGTTCTTCCATTGAATTCATTTTCAGGGTAGGGAATGAATCGTTGTGGGATGTTATAATGAATTATGTTCTTATTCATGTTCTTGTTGATCCATATGCTACCACCCTAACATAGAGGGTATATGCCAAATAAACATGGATCGACCCCACTGCAATTATTGTGATGATATGTGGTGTTGAACACAATGAAGGTGACGACACAACGACACTTCCCCACGGCTTCTGCAGCCTCATGCTCTCCGCAATCTCATGGTTCCCCCAAGCCCTTCTGAAATGCTCCACGACACCAAGGGCCACCGCGCCCTGCGGATCCACACCCTACGGCCCCACCGCGCTACCCATGCCTGCCGTCGTCTGTGTCGAGCCACCACCGCTGACGGGCCGAGCCGCTGCCATCATCCGCCGAGCCACCACTGCTATCTTCCAAGCTTCCACCACCATCCGATGAGCCGCCACCACTATCCACCAAGACATTGTCTTTTTCCATTCTGCCACTGACCTCCGAGCTGCTTCGTCCGAGCCACTTGAGGGTGAGCGGCTACGACCGAGCTACCTGAGGCCGAGACCCTCCTATCGTGCCGCCCTCGCCGATCCCTCATGTCTGAGATGCCCCGCCACCAAGTCACCCTGGAAGCACCGCCCCGTGGCCTGGTCGCCCTGCGGTCCTCAGCCTCTCCGGCCGAGCCGCTCCGCACAAGCCCCCTGACTGAACCGCCCAGCGGCCTTGAGCCATACGCAGTCGAACCCCCGCGACCCCTCGCGGCCTACCAGACCACCCCGATGACAGGGCCGCTCAGTATGGTTCGGGATGGACCCAGCTGGCTGATTCGAACCCAACAGGCCGAGCCGCATAGCGGGCCGGTCCAGCCCGAACCCGGTCGGTCTGACTCGGTTAGTCCAGACTTGGGCCCACTACAACCACATTTATTTATTTAGGCCAACAAATTGGCAATAAATGTCTGTTTGATGACCCATCAATGATGCTGGAAACCTTGGAACGAGATGGTCCCTTTGAGTATACCCCATTGGGGTTTTGGATTAAGATGAGCAACGGTCAGGTTGGATCAAGCACGAATCCAACCAGGCCCTCGAGACTAAAAGGGTAATAACTTAATGTCCAGACGTCTGATTGACGCATGGTATCTATTGAATTGAGACCCCTCCAACGTGGAGTAACTTTGAGATTCATATTCCTGAGATGTTCTGGCAGTTGGAGTATTGACTAGTATCTTGTGGAGAAAATCCTCTTAGAGATGAGCGGGAATAGTGCGAGAACCTAATAGTTGGATGAGACATGACTACTGCTGACCATTTTGACTTGGAGTCACATGAAAGGCCTAGTGGGGAGCGCCTCTATGTGATGTGACTGACCCCCGGGGGGAGCACCTATGTGTGACGTAGCAGACCCACAATACATGACAGGAGTTTTACCTCAGCAGGCCATGAGGGGGAGCGCCTCTGTGTGATGTGGCAGACCCATGATACTCAACATGAGAAGTACCTTAGAAAGACACCAGGGGGAGTGCCTATGTGTGACGCGGTAGACCCACGGTGGGGAGAACCTCTGTGTGATATTGTAGACACATGGTACTTAAAAGGAGTAGTACCTCAGCAATCTAAGGTTAGTGGGAAGCACCTCTATACAACGTGGCATACCCATTTTACTCGATAGAGGAGGAGTTCCCCAGCAGCCGAGGTGTTTGACGATGTGATTGGGGATGTTACTTGTTACTACTGTAGAATATATCCTAGTGTGAACTGAGTGAGTACATCTGTTTTTTCTCAAGATTGAGATGGATTACATTAAAACATATGAATATGTATCGTCATATATCTAATTAGTGTTATCTATTGATTTCATAATTTTTGGTTTGTCCTTGGTGGATTTTATGAGACATTGATGGTCTCAGGATCCCAACTTAGTATCATTATAATCACCCCTGTATGGGCTATGCCCGCACATTGTTGTGTTTGATGCAGATGAAGGACATCACTGAATGAAGAAGAGTGTACCGAGAATGAACAGTGCCTAGAGGTGGACCATACGGCGTGTCGATACGCAGAGGAGACAGGTGGACGTTGAGTGCTTATGAGGTGATATGTACCTACCATTCATGTAAGAAATCAGAGTATGATTCAGTGTCTAACTTTCTTTTTCGTTAGTTGTATTTTATTTCATTTTTACTTGTACTAATATCGCTGGGATTG
The DNA here is from genome assembly GCA_963277665.1 of Viscum album. Classification (NCBI taxonomy): domain Eukaryota; kingdom Viridiplantae; phylum Streptophyta; class Magnoliopsida; order Santalales; family Viscaceae; genus Viscum; species Viscum album. Next base: position 49,687,495 of record OY728162.1, read on the forward strand.
TATTCCGACCCCTTTTTTACTTTCATCACTCTTTTTTCAGTATAGTTGACTTGGGTTCATATCTTTCTATGTTCTTGGTTGCATGTCTTTATAGGTTATAAAGGTAATGCCTTCCCAGTTTTAGGTAATATGTCTTTGGTGCTAGTCACCAGCCCATAGCCTATTGAAGGTGGGCTTGAGTTAGTCACGACACGGGACCCAAGGCATGGGACATGAATTTAATGATCATAGGATAATAGTTCAATATTCTTGGAAACCCTTTTTGGAAACAATATTTTAAAGAATCAAAAGTTTTTTTCCAAAGATAGGGTATTATTGGGATTACAAAAAATCACATTCTTAACAATAATAATTTTTCAAAGTGTAAAAAAATTGTTAACAATATTTTAATAAATCAATAATAACTATAGTAAAATAAAATTCATTAATTTTCCTTACATATGGATTATAATTTTTTTTCAAAGGAATTACAAAAATAATAAATCTTGAAATGTGATTAGACTATCTCAGTAAACACTTAAAACATGGAAACATGAGATCATACTCTCCATATAAGAAAATGAAATTAAATGAGGCATAAAATATAATGAATAAAATTAAATTGATGACATAACAAAGAATGTATATTTATATACCTCTCAAAATAGAATTAAGGTGCATAACAAAACATGAGCCTCGAATATTGAAAATTGAAAAAAAATTATTTCACTGATTTGGTAACATATTAATCTAATACCCCATAAAAGAGTGATCATAAAATGTATATCTTAATACCATTAAATTTATGTATAAGATTCATATAATAAAATGGTGTGTAGTACATAAATCGCAAAAAATTAAATAGTGTAAAACATATCATGTATCTCATGGAAATAAAAAGTAAGATGAAATCATCTTACATTGAATCCTGACTCTCATCGTACCATTTCTATAAAATTGTATAAAAAATATAAATTTAAAATAAATCTTTTAATGAAACATTTTATAATATGAAAAATAATATATGGTTTTATGATGACCTTATATTACCAACTTCTTTACAATCATATGTTATAGTTTCACTTCAGGTAATATTTTATTTATTCTTCACATGTGTCTTACTTTTTTATATCATTCAACCTTTTACATATATCATGATTTAAAAAAAGTAACACATGATATAAATACAATTTAAATATATTATATTTGTATTATAATAATCATTAGATATATATGTATTAATGAGAATACATTGTTACTTAAGAAGGTAGGATGTATGTACGCATGAAAACTAATTTCGTTTAATTTTGTGAGTTCAAAGAAAAATTTAAAGAAATATGTGTATATATATACATATAAATATTATATTAGTTTTATTATATCATATATAAAATAAATATTCCCTTAAAAAATCCTTAATACAATCCATGTAGTCGGTGAACAAATCATTTCTCTTTGATGGGGCAATAGTCCCCACATCCCCAAATGAATTTACTATATTAATATAAAATGTGATTTGAGAGGATATATATTGTAAAAAAAGGAATAAAAAATCATAAATATATAATAAATATAATATATAACATATTTAATATTAATTTCGACCATTATTTATACTATGATAGGAGGTAAGTAAAATTTAACGATAATTGTTTAGTGGGGCGGTAATTCATCATACACATAAACAATACGTTTGTTACACATTATATAGAGGTGTGTGTAAGTTTAGGTAAAAATATTAGCATAAAAATAGTAGTATATTTCTGATAATTTTTTTTTGAAATAATTTAATAATGATTTGGCAAGGGGTGGAGAAATAAAAATAACAGGAAGGACTTGTGAGAAGTCATTATTTGGTTTGTTCCAAAAGGCTTACTTGGATTACCTTCAAACAAAATGATGGATTATTGGAGGAATTTATGGACATTTGGACGTTTATTGTAAATATTTAGGACTAACCTAGTAGGTTTTATTGGTTTGAGAATGTCGATAGGTGGCTTCCTTTAATAGGGATGGAAAATGACTCAAATTTTTTATTTAAAAAGTTTGTGGTATAGATAATTTATCAAACAAAATTCATACCGATCAAAAATAAATCAACAAGGAAATTTTTATAGATTATATTTTCACATCCACTATGATTTGGAAAAGTGGATTGGTCATTTGGTGTCCTACGATTAGGGATTAGGCCATAATTAAGCTTAATTTGACCTTAATTGATGTGATTAATTTTAATCACTTTTATTAATATTGTTTTTCAAAATAACCATGATGTAATTAGACTATAAATATTATAATTATTATAATTATTTTTTTATAAAATTACATCATAGAAGTAGAAAAACTAAGATTAATTCTAATCCCACAGATGTGATGAAATTACTGGTTTTTTAAATAGAAAGAAGTTCAATGGTTTATTATGTTTTAATATTCTATTTAATAGTGAAATTGATTATAATGACTCAAATTTTATTAATATATGTATATTATATATAATATTACCTCAAAAAAATTAAAATATAATTTAATAGTAATAATTATTAAAATGAAAAGGCATTTTAATCTAAAAAGTAGTACTTTTCATGATTAATCAAAAAATAATGATTCCAATAAACAGCTAAAAAATTAACACTAAAATTATTCTGACACATTAAAAATAAAAAATAATTTTTATTTTATGAAAATAAATTTCTATGTGTGTGTACAATTAATTTTATAATTAACATATATTCATTCGAGAAAATGGAATAAAATACATTAACAAAAATAACTTTTTCATTGCCAATACGTTTTATGTACATAAAAAAATTATAAACAAAAGTTCATAATTTATTATTACTATTCTTACAACTACATTTATTGGATAGGTTATAATTATTTTATTTAAAAAATTGTTAAAAAAATTACATTTCATTGAAATGTTCGTGCTATGCATTACGTATACCAAGTCGTTGTTGCTTGTAGAGCAGGACAAGTCAGTAATGTGTGTAGTGAAATTCAAATCAATTATTTAATGTAGTGTAATCCATGAAGTTTTTGGGTGAAAGTAATTTTTGAATTAGTCTTTTAATATAAATTTATATATATATATATAGAACTATTTCTAGTGTCACGTGAAATGAAAAATATTACAATTGTTAATTATTTTGAATTTTTTTAACAAATATCAGGGTTTTACACCCTATATATATCTCCATTTAAGGGGATCTCCCTATGTAGTTCTTCTAGATTTTTGGCTCTAGATTATAGAAGACCAGTGTAAATTTTCTATCCAAGTGTAAAAATATGCAAGGTGAGTTTCATACTAACTTTATTGAATGATGGATAGTGAACACATACATTCTTGATATGAATATTTACCATGAAAACCATTTGAAAATGTGGATATAGAATTTAAAATAATTTTTTGTCCCTCTTCTCATCTCCCTGAGAAATCTAGATTAGTATTACATGTGTATAAGAAGGGGTTAGTTTCTGGAAGAATCATTGCATTATATAAATTATTGGTCACACAAAAATCCACTTCTAAATATACTTTAAAGGTCAATAATGGTAAATATATTGACTATAGTTCAGGTTGAGGCTGCCAAGCATATTCACAATTAGGAATGTTAAGAGGATATTCCGTACAAATAATATCCTCAATAAGAAATGTTTCTTCAAACACAACCTCTCCAAGGTAATTATACCTAGGATCCCCATTCAGTATTGGTTCCCAAATTCCCATTCTCTGAACGGAGGAACAATAACTACCCTTCTAAGGATTCACATGTCCTAATATATTTCATCTATTCTATGTAAAAGGGAATCCTGAAGTTAAATTATTTTAAAAGGACAAATAAGTATAAGTGATTCTATCATGGAAAATACTACCTATACCATAGTATCATTGTACACAAAATCAATGAATGATTCATCATCAAATAATTTCTATAGGAATAGGTAGACCTAGGAATAGGGGAATTGGGTGATGAACCAACACAGATTGTATAAGTCTCTGATGATCAGGATAGTGACAGTGAAGGTTCCTATGAGTGGAGAATATTCCTCAGTTGAGGAATGTAAAATTACAATGACATGTTGGCTTGTAAGATAGTCAGTCACACCCAAAAAAATCATCATCATCCACTTGAGAAGACAAAAAAACTCATATGATATGCATGCCAGCACTGAGAAAAAATGTGCATCATAGCCTTCCATTTATTAGAAGAAGATACATATGTAGTATAGGAGAAATCAAAGTCCCTCGTGTGTTCTAAAACAAATATGCATTCTCAGTGACTTCATGCCTCTAATATTTGGATACAATTTCATAATTCATAATGATATGTAATAATCCACCAATAAAGAGTATGGATACACCTATTTAAATGTTATTAGGATTTTAGATCACTATATGACACATAGTGATGTTGAAAACCATGTGGCCTTATCAAGATCACTTGTATGACACCATAAAGGGAGAGTTTTATGCCACACTATTTGGAAAAAATTCCATGACAGAGCCTTATAAAGGACATTTCATCCCACGAAGCCTAGATATCATGCGTCACATACATCTCAAAAAGAACAACCCTCATAGAAATCTCTATTTGGTGCACCTCCAAAACATCCAATACTAGTTTAAAACATGTATTATTCATAAAATTTCCATCATATGTATCTATTAATGGTGGGAATATATCCATCTACTGCTCAGCCAAATCCATTCAATCAATTATAGTATATGACCAATACTATACAAGCGCTGAAAACACAATCAGTGGATTAAAAATTCTCTTATTTGGAAAATTATTCTGATAAAAATGATATCATTAATGAATTATAAACATAATAAAATTGTTTATGTTAATTTTTAGGATTTTTCAGAAAAAACATGATTTTTTAGTGATTAGTCAAATACATTAATTTACTGTATAAATAAATTATAAGATAAATTATCTATTACCTACATCATGGAAGATTTAATCAGACATGGTTCAAACTCACATGCACATATTAATTTTTTTTTTCATATGAATCAACACTATTGGTTGTCTTTGAAAAAAATAATAAAAAATAATTAAAATAATGGAAAACCCTTCCTCTTCCCCACTATAAAAACAAGGATTTACTACCTCTTCTCTTCAATACTCTAATACATGAATCTCTTAATTGATCAACCCAATTAATCTTCCCTAGTCTATACCCATGTTCAACAGCTCTTGGCTTTTCGAAATGTCCAAAACCGCTTCCTTATAGGAGGATCTCATGGAGGAGTACTCAAGAGGTAAAATCCTCTACTTTTTTCATTTTATTTTTTTATGTTGCCTCTTTAATTATTGTCTCATATCCACCTCTATACAATTTATCATGCGAAAACTAATATATTCTATATATTATAATTATATCATTTAACTTGATAACCATTATAAATATCCATACTCCCCAACTGTTATTTTAAAATCAAAATCATTATTCTAGAAGTTATGATGTACAACATTCATGAACTAAGAAGCTTTAGTAATCAATTTCATCTTCAAGGCTAGTAATAAAAACATTTTAATGGTAGAACCAGATTAAAAATCATGTATTATATCATATTTCATGATTTTTACCCATTATTTTTTACAAGATATTAAATAATAGAATAAGACTAGTTTGTTGTGATCGAAAAACCATCGTAAAAATCTAAATGATTATCATTAATTGTTTTGCACACATATTGTATTTCCCCGAGTCCAGTTACCCAGAGTCAGTGCATTATGTTAATAAAATTGAATGATTACAAGGAATCATGTCTCGAAAGACCGATTATTTAGCAGTCTTGGAAAATATATTACATACATGAACATTACATTACAATTTAGAAAATAATGCACATCATAAATGATCCTTTGATAATTACATTAATCCACAGTCATGACCCTCCTTATCAATAACAATACACTTCTTGGAAACCTGTGAACATAAAACATAAGAAAGGGGTGAGCTCAGATGTTCAGTAAGGGTAAATAATTTAGTGGAAGCTATAAACTTTTAAAGAAATACGTGGGATCAAAAAGCATCCTTTTTAAACACATGTACTCTTGGAACGAGGCCTTGACTATGTTGTAATGATGCCCGACATTAGGTATTACCTCATTATTAAATTAGTTATTACATGTGATTATTTGAATATTATAATATCCATGTGCTTGTTTATATGGTAATGTTTGATTTATTTTTTTCTTTATTATGTTCACGTTTATGTTTTGAAAAGGCTATTGTTTATATCTCACATTTTTCCTTAAAATTTTATAGCTTATGCTAAATTATTTACCCTTACGGAGCATCTGAGCTCACCCCTTTATTATGTTTTATTTTCCCATGATTCCAAGAAGCGTATTATGATTGATAAGAACGGTTAATATTTGGGATTAATGGCGTTTTAAAATGACCATTTATGTTGTGTTTTATTTTCTAAATTGTAATGTAACGTCTATTTATGTAATCTATTTTCCAAGACTGTTAAATTGATCAGTATTTCAGGACTTGATTCCTTGTAATCATGAAAATGTATTAACATAATGCACCGACTCTGGGTAATGGGGGTCGGGGCGTTACAGTTGGTATCATAGGAAGATTAGAAATAACCTTGGAAACTAGATTTTGATAAAATCTTATTAGAGAATGTAGCCCTAAGATAGACTTTGAGGATTAGTATAGAAGAACTTCCTAGAATTTTTGTATTGTAGACATTTTGGGGAGTTTTCCGAGAAAAACATCCCTATTTGGATACGAGCAAGTAAAGGAGGCTCTGGCACAGATGTATCTAAGGGTAAAACCCGAAAACACCGCTTTGAGATAGACTCGAACAGGAACTGGTGCATGACAAAGGGCATTGCTGCACTCTTGGTTACGACACTCCCAAGGGTTATGCTTAGGATAATTCTCATTTTCATTACAAATCATTTTGAAGGGTATATGATTATATACTTCCTAAATTAAAACATATTCATGATTATGGATTATATCCATAATCCATTCAATTTACGTTAGGTATTTTACAATTTTGGAATTATTCCTTGCAATTCATAAATTGACATAGTGTATTCTCTTATTTAGAAACAGCACCCAGTAGAATGAATGGGAACTCCAGCAAAACGTATGATCTATAGAGTAAGAAGGGTCAAATCATTCATGGTATTAAACCAAAATTTTGAATATAAATAGTATTCCACATATTATCATCATATGAATGAATAGTATCATGTGTTAATAAGATCAGTAAAGATTTATCTGAATCCTATATCATTGAAGGGAAGCCAGAGAATAAAAAGATGGTAGAATGAATGATGGATAAAGGGAATAAGATAATGAAGTATTTTCCAATATGTGATAAATGTGGAATGAATCACCTTGGTAAATGCTTGAAGGGAATTTGAGTTTGTTATAAGTGTATAGAAAAAAGACACTAAGTACGTGATTGCAAGGGTAAGAAAAAGTTTTCAAATATAAAATGCTTCATCTACACGGTGTTGTTACACTACATGAATCAATGTCCCATTCATAATAGTATAACACAAATGATGTTCTTGGATAATAATATCATTATGATACTAAATCAAATGAAGAATAATGACTAGTGTTCTTATGTTGTTATTATATATTTATTTCATATTAGTGTTGTATCAACAATATATGGTTACATGAATTTTGGAGATAAATAATGATTGTACTGCAGTACTATTTTATTGAGGATGTGAGATTATACTGTTCTAAGAAAAGTGTTTTAAAATTAAGATGTACTTTTTAAAAAATACATGGTTGAAGGAAAGGTAATCCTTAATAGGGTCAGGATAATTAGGTAGTTATTTTGGAATAAGAGATGGTTGATTTGGATAAATTATATTGGATATTCTTGACTTCCATTAAACTAATTAATGATTTGTATGTCCCATCATTGTTAGAGTTTACAACATTTTTTTGGATAGAAGGAGTATATACAATATTCTATAAGGAATAACAAAGCATGAATATAATCAGTAAGGTTTTATGGTAATTTAGTTTGTTACCATGTTTTAAAATAATACATGATGAAGAGGTTTACATGTTATTACATGAAAAAATGATCCTCATTATGTTTAAATTCCTTATAATGTTTGGAATAAGAGTTTTGATATAATTATTTTGGATATTTTGAAAGGTTGGAATGGATTAAGTTTGAAATTGGATACTATTGTGAAGGTTATTTTTGGATTTCCAAAAAAAGAACAACCTAGAGTTTGGACGACAACCTGTCACGTCCAGCAAGGTCGTAAGACTTGAACCCGAAACCGAAGGGAGGCAAGGGTGTATCATCTATCACTGACCAATGTGATGTCTTGGATTGAATAATGTAGTTTTTAAAGGGTCTGATATGTTAATTGTAGATTCATTATTTTTAGAACCCTATACTATTAGGATAAATAGAAAATATTTTTTTTGAAATCTATTAGAGTGAAATATGAGTTTGTGGTAGGAATTAGTTGAAGGATGAAAATCTACTTTTCAAGTATACACACACACAAAATATATATATATATATACCTCTTATTTTGTTGATCAATTAATTATTAAACTTTAGGGAATGGTTCTTAAAACCAAATATGTGTTATCCTAATACCTTAAGTTTTGTTGAACCGATGGTATTTTAAATCATCCTAGATTAGTGGATTTGAGGCCCACAATACTACAATTTTTTGTGATTGGTTACCTAAATCACTCCCTATAAATATTTATGTTTATCCACCAATGATGTGCCTCTAATTTTCACCAATGTTATCCTAATTGATATCATAATTTGGTGGTGACTTTTTCATTCCCCTTATCCACTTATTAAGACTAAATTATATTAGCACAACTTCTGATATGGGTTTTCCCACAAAAGTATTTTCTAATTTCATCCATTTATTTTCAATGAACAATTTAAAATTGTGAGGATTAAATTTATCAAATTAGGGAACAATGTAAGACCCCATGAATTCATTGTACGTTATTTCTTCAATGTAATGCAATAACTTGCACTACACACAACACTGTGTTCAAGTGCATCACGACTTACCAAACTAGCCGTTCAAAAGAGTTTATGAATAAAATTAATTTTATTTTGAAATTTATATAATCTTTATAATTTTAGAATCCATATTATGAGTTTCTTAGAAATAATGTAAGAACAAATACATTTTTTTTCAGATAAAGGAAGTATTTTTTAGAAAAATCAATTTTACCGCCTTTTAATGGAGAACCATCTTTAAATACTATATTTGAAACTTATATATGTTAAATTTGTCAAAATAAACTTCTTATTTATAATATATACACAATAATTTAGTTTTATTAATTTTTTTGTGTTTTTCTGATAACTTTCAAATTTGGGTGAATAGTGAAAAATACTATATTTTAACTGAGAACTACATTTTTTAATAAAAATAATTTATAGTGTTATATTATATATTTTAATGGTTTGGAAGTATAAATAGATTATTTTTTACCATTTAATCCAATATTGGTCATTGAAATTAAATTAACTTTGAAATTGGACATAAATAAGTGTCGATCTTTTGATAGTTATTGATTCATAAAAACACACTATTTGTTTTAACAACGGTAATTAATTTTAAATTAATTAATGAAACTTATATGTTATAATTTGGTAAAATAATCATCATTTTTGAATTTGGAATATAAAATATAGCTTACACTGAATTTTATGTATTTTCTGAAAAAACTTCAATTTTTGATGAATAGTAATACCAATTAATAGTAGTTAAAAAACTGAAATTTTCATTAAAATTAATTTTACCACATCTATTAATTGAATTTAGAAAATAAGACATAAATTTTTATTATTATTATGTAAAATTTGGATCAATAAGATGAAAATAATTTTGGGTTAATAGTAACTTTTGACTTTTATTTACCACGGTTAAAGGTAAATAGGGTAATTCAAGGTAAAAAGAATATTATAATAATTCATAATTACCTTAAAAATTTTACAAACCATATTTATGGAGTCATTAACGACCATTTTCATCGTTGGGTCGATTTTGGGACCCCTTTGAGCCACTTGGAAGTGATAATGACAATTTAGATAAATTAACTTAATGTAAAGGAAAAATGACAAAAACAAATATCTTTTAGTCAATTAATTATTACAAACGATTATATAAATTATATTTTCAACTATAAATATTCATTGGAAAGATAAAACTATTTCCTATATAATGGTATTTTATTTATAATTTTTAGATATTAAATAATTAATGTTATTAATGACACAATGATGATGCAATAATTACCTTATTAATGAAAGAATCAAATAAATGGTATTATATATATTAAAATAAATATAATTTCAAGTTTTTTATGACATAAAATAGTTATTAATGATAATATGACATGTTAGGTATGATTCAATTTATATTTTTTAGTTAATCACGTTGTGATGACTTTCAGAAAAACAAAATACTGAATAGTGTCAAAAATGACATAGTTTAATATTTAAAACAAATACTATATTATTGATGAAATAATGTTCCTAAAAATGTATGGATTGGTCAAAGCACATAAATGATACTATATATGTCATTAATAATCCACTTGAGGTTCCCTTGAAATTTTAGATTATTTTTATTAACCATAAATAGTAAGAATACAAGAAGACATGGTAAAAGTTAAAGTTTTTAACTAAGAGTTAAATCTTAATGATACGGTTAAAATGGTAACCTAAACATGTCTACAAAAACTTTTTGGACATTATTTTGACCCATAATTACCTAAGTCTAGAAATAAATTCATATCGATCCATTATACGCTGAAAATAAATTTATTATAAAATAATAATTTATGTTTTTCCGAAAGAGACCCTCCTCCCGCGTATAAAAGGACACCACTTATAACAAATTATTCATACCTTAAAATACTTTTTGTTTGGACAAAACCTGTCCAAATATACTACCAAATTCCCTCAATTCAATATAGATGCCTTATTTTGATCATAAAGCCATCCAATGGATCCCTTTTGATCAAATCAAAAGGAAAAACCAGAAGAAATGGTAATGATTTCACCACCCTCTTTCAAGTTCAATTATTCTTCCACTTACTTTTTCTTTGTTGATTAAATTTTAAAATAATAACTCTAGTATATTATATATATATTTTGATTTTATTATAAATATGGAATAAAAATATTCATTATTATATCCATCTTATGAATGACAATGTTACCATGTGTGCGTACATACGGCTTACTATCTCCACAATGTGGTGCAATTTGTTATTCAACACTATGTTATTTGGATGGATATAATGATGAGTAATATTTATATAAATAATTAAAATAACATTCTAATGTCTCTGTAAAATTAATATACCATCCAATTCCACACCTTTAAGGAAATTATATTGTCTCTCGTGTGTACGTACAGATTACCGTCTCCACGACGCGAAGATATTCATTTCCACGTTCACCGTTCATCGACGATAATAAAAATATATATTACTAATAAGTATGTAATCTATGAAATAATAAGGCTACTGGATATATATATATATATATCTGTGTGTGTGTGTGTTCTTACATATATCTTATTTACTTAGTTCGGTTCAATACGATATGAAATCAGAAACAACATTTATGTGTACGTAGGTACTACCGTCTCCATAAATGGTGTTTTCAATTCCTTAAATATGTCTATTATACAAATTTATATTCTAAATATATATGATATATAAATAGTGTTTTATATTCTGGATGTATTTAAATCTTTGTCTAAGTGATACAATAAAGAGTAACAAGTTAAAACACGTGTGATAGAGAAAGCGATTATTACCCGAAATGTTAATTTAACATGGAAATTATTATTAAATGTGTATTATGAAGTCATTAATGAATCATGTATGAAATCATAAATAATAATATGCTTCTGGTATACTTTAATAACATAATATGATCTTCATACAGAAGGTAAAACGTACCTTTGACTAAAAGAAAGTGCAATGTAAGGGGTTTTCTTCTCACTCCTTATTCCCAAGAGATTAATGCCATATTTCCACTATTACCTTTTCTTTGGTGTATGTACTTCCCATAAATGTATTCATTATGTAATACACATTACTTTATGTGTATTTACATATTAATTGTATGATACTTCTTTAATAGGGTGTATGTTTCGTAAGTTACCAAATCGGTAAGTTTTAATTCCTAAATCTCATTATTATCCGAGATTGTTTATGTGTAAGTATTTACTGGGACATTTTTATCATCCATGTCCATTTTTCTTAAAAATGATTTCAAAATGAATATTTTAAGGATTTTTGAATGATAAGGTTTATCAAGATCAGATTTTTTAATGTTTCAATGATTTATCTTTCTAAATATTTTTAATTAATGTTTATGATTTCAAAATGATTTTATGGAATTATTTATATAGACATGAATGTTTTTAAATGATAATTATTTTCAAAAGTTTCAATGGGGTATGTGACAAATTGATTCAAAAGTATATTTTTAATTAATTCCATTATAAATGTGTGAATTTTAAATGATTTTTCAAAAAAGGGTATTTCACTCAAAAAGTTTTAATCATCATTTTCAACTATGTCAGCATCCTTTTTCGTATATTAGTTTTGATTGAGGTTGATTTATTATAATAAAATCTTAGACATTATATTTAATGAGTTATGATATTTTTTACTGTGGATGTCCTATTTTTATACCATTCATGGTTTATGGTTAATGTATTGACATTTCATATGCTGGATTTAATACGAATGTTTATGTTATGTTTCAACTATTCTTATAAAGAATGTAGTGGAATTAGTAAGTGACGGCTAGATCCCGCTATAGATCCTCCATGAATCGGTAGTTCTCATGAGGAAAACTAGTGTCTTGGCAGAAGGCCTTGAAAAAAAAATTATTTGTAGTCTTGGCATGAGGCCATGACTATATGGTAATGATGTTCCACATTAGGCATTCCCTCATTATGAAATTAGTTATTACATGTGGTTATTCGACTAGTATAATATCAATGTGCATGTTTATATGATAATTTTTCATCCAAAATCCATCCTCAGAGTCCTTTTTGATCAAATCAAAAGGAAGAACCCAAAGAAGATGTAATTATTTCACCACCCTCTTTCAAGTTCTCTTATTCTTCCACTTACTCATTATTTGTTGTTTAGATTTTAAAATAATAACTCTAGTATCTTATATATATACTATTATGTTATTATAAATATGGATAACTATATTCATTATTCTATCAATCTTAAGAATGATAATGTCACCATGCATGCGTACGTACGCCTTACTGTCTACACGCTGTGGTTTAATTTGTTATTCAACACTATGTTATTTGAATGGATATAATGATGAGTAATATGTATATAAATAATGAAAATAACATTCTAATATCTCTATAAAATTAATATACCATCCAATTACACACCATTAAGTAAATTATGTTGTCACTTGTGTGTACTTACGGATTACCGTCTCCACGACGCGATGCGATTCATTTCCACGTTCACCACTCATCGATGATTATAAAAATATATATTACTAATAAGTATGTAATATATGACATAATAAGGCTATTGGAGATATATATATATATATGTGTGTGTGTGTGTGTGTTCTTACATATATCTTCATTCACTTAGTTATGTTCAATGCGATATGAAAACAAAAACAGCGTTTATGAGTACGTACGTACTACCATCTCCATAAAATATGTTTTTCATTTCATATATATTTATATTATACATATTTATATTCTAAATATATATGATATAGTAATAATGTTTTATATTCTGGATGTATTTAATTGTTGTTCTAAGAGATACAATAAAGAGTAACAAGTTAAAACATGTGTGATAAAGAAATTGATTATTACCTGAAATGTTAATTTAACATGGAAATTATTATTAAATGGGAATTATAAAGTCATTAGTGAATAATTTATGATATCATAAATAAAAATATGGTTCTGGTATACTTTAATAACATACTACGATCTTCATACAAGTGGATAAACATACCCTCGAATAATGGAAAGTGCAAAGTATGGGGTTTTCATCTCACTCCTTATTCCAGTGAGATTCATGCCATATTTCCACTATTAACTTTTCTGTGGTGTATTTACTGCCCATAATTGTAATATTTCTATAATAAATATTAATTTATTTGTATTTACATATTCTTTTTATGATACTTCTTTCATAGGGTGTATGTTTCACAAGATACCAAATTGGTAAGGTTTAATTCCTAAATCTCATTATTATCTGAGATTGTTTATGTGTAAGTATTTACTGGGACATTTTTATCATCCATGTTTATTTTTCATTAAAATGATTTGAAAATGATTATTTTAAGGATTTTTTAAATGTAATCTTTATCAAGATCTTAATTTTAAATGTTTTAAGGATTTATATTTCTAAATCTTTTTAATTAAGGTCCATGATTTCAAAATGATTTTAAGTATTTATTTATATAGACATGAATTAGTTTAAATGATAATTATTTTAAAATGTTTCAAATTTGTATGGGACACTTTGATTCCAAAATATCTTTTAAATTACATCCATTATAAATATGTGACTTTTAAATGATTTTACAAAAAGGTATTTCACTCAAAACGTTTTACCCGTCATTTTTAACTATGTCATTATCATTTACTGATATTTTTTTTAAATTAGGTTGATTTATTATAATAAAATCTTCCACGTTGTATTGAATGACTTATGATACATTTGACTGTGGATGTTCTATATTAATACCATTCATGGTTTATGGTTAATGTAATGACTTTTCGTATGCTAGTTTAAATAAGATTGTTTATGTTATGTTTCAACTATTCATATGAAGAATTAAATGGAATAGAATGTTACTGGTGGAGCCTGTTATAGCTCCTCGATGCATCAGTAGGTATCATGAGACAAAATAGTGTCATGGAACAAGGCCCTGGCAAAACAAATTTTAGTCTTGGCACGAGGGCTTGACTATGTGGTAATGATATATGGCGTTAGGCATTCTCTCATTATGAAATTTGTTATTAAATGTGATTATTCGACTAGTGGAATATCCATGTGCATGTTTATATGGTAATGTTTGATCAATTTTTTTCCCTTATTATGACCATGTTTATGTTTAAAAATGATGTTGTTTTTATCCCACATCTTTCCTTTAAAGTTTATAGCTTCCACTAAATTATTTACCCTGACTAAGCCTCTGAGCTCAACCCTTTCTTTGTTTTATTCCCAGGATTCGAAGAAGTGTATTATGATTGATAAGAAGGGGTTATGCTTGGGGATTAATGGCTTTTTCAAAGGTGAATTTATGTTTTGGTTTATTTTCTAAAGGGAAATGTAAAGTCCATGTATGTAATCTATTTTCCAAGACTGCTAACCTGATCGATCTTTTGGGACTTGATTACTTGTAATCATTCCAATGTATTAAAATATTGCACCGACTCTGGGTAACCGGGGCCAGGGAATTACACATATAATATAGGAAAATGATATATATAAAAATTTACAATACACTATTTTCATCAATATCTTACATATATAATTATTTATAACTATGCATATTCCACATGAACTTCCATTATAATGTACAATTATATCGATCTTGATAACCAAGGAAAATAACTCCCCTGAGCGAAATATTTTTATCTTATAACTCATCAAAATGCCATAAATGATCTTAATAAAATTATGTAAAATCAAAAAACATGTAAATAAGGCTCTAAATTGAATAATTATTGGATTTATTTTGATTATCCATGAGGTTAATCTCAAATGAAGAACACATTTGAACACATGGTAAGGGTTTTCTACCCAAACCTATATTTACATTTGGTTTACTCATTGTCTCTCTGAGTTCCGATTAAAATATTAATTATTCTTATGCACTCCTCATAATTTCTATTTGAATGGTATATATATTTGTACTAGTCAAAATACATCATTATAATATATGGAGTTAAATGTATTATAAATACATTTCTCAATTCTTCCCATTAAACAAGATCGATTGAATGAAACTTCTCAAATTCATACCTATTTTTAAGTGAACTCTATTATATGGTTCAAGGCACAATAATTATTTCTAAACCACTCTTTTTCTCATGGAAGAAATAACTTGGTTAATTTCTAGTTTTCACCAAATAGTTTTCAAAATAAAATATTCATTTCAAAGTAAATGTGAAATTATGTCAAATAAATTCCTTGATGATTTTCATATTTAGAAAATTATTTTCATAAAATGTAATTCATTGTTGAATTCATCAAATCAAAAAATG
Organism: Viscum album; assembly: GCA_963277665.1. NCBI lineage: Eukaryota > Viridiplantae > Streptophyta > Magnoliopsida > Santalales > Viscaceae > Viscum > Viscum album. Next base: position 49,703,781 of record OY728162.1, read on the forward strand.
ATGACGGTGAATTTTTCTAGTTTTTCTACAAAACATGAATTGTTAGTGAATGGTAAAATACCATAAATTATGGTATAAATACATTACAAGATAAATAAACTATTACATTCATCATGGATGATGCAGAAACACTTTGTTTAAATTGAAATAAATTTATTGCAATTTTTGTAATAATAATCAATACTATTGGCTATATTCGAAAAAATAGTAATATAATTATTAAAATAATCGGAAAACCCTCCTTTCCTCCACTAAAAAAACCATCCATAACTACCTCTTATACTCACTCATCTAAACGCTGGAGCTCCTCAATGTTCTTCCTAATTACTTTTCCCCACTATCTCTATATATCAATGAGATATTGGTCTTTCTAATAGTCCAAAACCAATTCCCTTAAATAGGATTTCATGGATGTGTACTCATGAGGTAAAATTCTCATCATTCATTCAATTAAATTTATATTATGTTACTTATTTTATTATTATTTATTCATATCCTCCAACCAATTAATCACGATAAATATAAAATAGTATAGATACTATAATTATATCGTGTTTATGTAAAAACCATGATCAATATCCTTATTCGATCACAATAATTTTTTTTTAAAAAAATCACCATATGAGACGTGCCAAATTACATTCTCTAAGGACTATAATGTTTTTTCATAAATTTCATCATCAAGGATGGTAATGAAACAATTTTATTGTTGAAATAGATTTAAATAAGTAATATATTTGATTTAATGATTCTCGAACCATAAATTGTCCATGATATGAAATAATATAATAAAACATCATAGTTTGGATTGGAAATCCAAAATAAAAATCTAAATGCATTACGATAAATGGTTCATACTCATAATATATAACTAATTGATAATTATCACCATTTAAACAACTGTATGTTCATCACTATCATATAAATTTAATTCTGGATAAATATACTCCTTCCATAGGAACTTCCATTATCATATACAATTATGCTGACCATGGAAACAATGGAAATGAATGATCTCATGTGATAAAATTGTTTATGATAACTCATCAAAATGCCAAAATGAAATAAATAAAATTATAAATAAATCATAAATAAGGTTCCAAATTATATACTTACTGGATTTAATTTTATTATCTAGGAAGATAAGGTCATGTGTCAAACACAATTAGACCTAAGGTATGGGTTTCTACACGAACATCGATTTTATTTTAGGATCACATTATCTCTCTTCATCCTAATTATATTATCAAATATTCATATGTACACTTCATGAGTTATGTGTGATGATAAAGTGTAACCAGAAAAAAATGGAGTGTCGAGTAGAAACCCTTACATTTTATCCGAATATGTTCTACAATTTAGCATAACTTCATAGATAATAAAATTAAATCCATTAATGATTTACAACAGAACCTTATTTACATGTTTTTTTATTTTTCATATATTGTTTAAGTTATTTTTTGGTTTCTTGAGTTATAAGATACAAATATATTTACAAGGATCATTCGCTTCATTGTTTTTCATGATCGCTGTGATTGTATATGATAATAGATGTTCATGTGGAGTGAGTATAAATCATCAGGATTGAATTTATATGATATTGATTAACATAATGTAGTGTAAATGGTTATACATTTCATTTGGATATATATTGTGATTATGGAACATTTATTGGAAATAATTTAGATTTTTATAGAGTTTTTTCGAACACAACGAACTAGTTTTATTCTATTATTTAATATCATGTACAAATTATTGTCCCAAAATAATTACATTGAAATTATTATACATATTTTAGAATCTATTTCAACCCTAAAAATGGTTTAATTACCAAATTTGATGATTAAATTGAATAACAAAACTTCATCATCCATGATGGTTATAAATTTGAACCTCTCGGATGATGATTTTTTTTAAGATATAGCGAGATTAAGGTTATTGATAATGATTATTTCATTATCATTATAAAATTACATTATATAGACTATACTATAATTATCATTATAATTTGGATAGATGAGGTGAGGAGATGATAAAACAATAAGGAACTAAATATAAATTAAAAGGAAAAAATAATATGATTTTACCTATTGAGGACTCATCCTTGAGAACCACTTTAAGGGTAGGGGTTTTGGTCTTTTGGATATAACATGCGCTCCTAAAAATGGGTAGAGACAATGGATGATTAAATGGGAAGAACTATTTGGATCTTCATGGATTCGAAGGGTGAGGATATGAGGGAGTGATGGGTGGTTTTTATAGAGTAGGGGATGAGGGGTTTCCCAATTTTTTAATCATTGTTTTATTATTATTCCAAATATAAACAATATTGTGGATTTATGTGAAAAAATATAGTAATAATTTCATGTGAGTTCAAACCAAGTGTGATTAAATCATCCATGATTCATGGAAGAATATATCTTAAAATGTATTCATAATGTAAATTACTGTATTTTAATATTCACAAAAATCTATTGCTTTTCATTAAAATCCTAAAAATTCATGTTAACTATTTTTGATGGGTATAATTCAAAAAATAAACTCCATTTTATCAAAATTATTTTAAAATAAAACCATTACTTATTTGAAAAACTCATATTTCAAAATCTATTCTAAATTAACTTCCCTTTCTAATCAAGTGACACAAGGGGCCACTATATCCCCTTGTAAAAAAATTTAGACAATCCTTGGTAGAAAATGTACAAACTATATTTTAAGTGATTCGTATGATCAAAAAAAAAAGAGAAAAATTGTGTTGTTTACTCAATTGGGTTAATTGTAGTTGTAAACACAAGATTCAAAAGTATGGTTAATGAATTTGGTGGACCGTAATCATCTTTTGCGACTATGTTTAGTGCATTTATTTATTTTTTCATTATTTGAGATGTCATATTTTTACATTTTAAAATGAAATCATTTCATCATTTTCAGATACTCGATTTTTTTCTATTAGAGTAATAGGTTCATTATGATCTCTCCTTGTTCTTGAAGCTAAATCAACACCAATTCAATTATATATATATATATATATCTGTGTGTGTTTTTTTGTTTCTTCATTAGAATGACCCATGTACTCTATTTCATGATCCAAGATGAAACCATTCTTTTATACTGATTTCATTGGTTAGAGTTTTTTCTCAAGATGAAAAGACACATTGCATTAAATACCCTATTTAGGGAGAATATACTGCCCCTAGTTTTCCTTTATCTAGGTAAGTGGACTTCTGTTTATTTATTATCATTGTTTTTGTAAAATTAATTTTTAAATATGAGTGCATGTAGGTGTTTACATGTGTTTTTTTGTTGTTTTTATCATTCATAAATATTCTATTCAAGTGTGAGGGCGTATTAAATTTACTTTTAGTTATTTGTTTTTATTATATTAAGTATGTGATAAAATTATATATATATATATATATATATATATATTGATTTATATATTTTTATTTGAAAATATTTTTTCTATTTATTTTATGTGCTTTTCAAAACTAAAATAATGAATGGGAGAAATTATTTTTTCAAATCATAGTTTTCAATTTCTAATTTAGAAATAAATTTTTTTCTAAGTAATGTTTTCATTACGGGAATATTATTTATTGTAAATTATGTTTCGTGAAAACTATGTTTCAACATATAATTTTATCTACTATTCACTATAAATTATTAGGCCTCGATGGATGATATATATATATATATATGTGCTTATGACGATTTATGTTCCGATGGAAATGATTATATCTTTGTGTATCATAACTATGTTTTAACACTAATTTAAAATGGACATTTTTATCAAAGCATTCATCACACATAAATTTATTATATAACCTATATTATTATAAATTTCTTGTTATACACAAACACACACACACATATATATATATATATATATCAAAAACATTATATTATTTTATTAAGAATTTAAAATTTAGATATATATCTATATAAAGGATATAATTTTTATGGACATGTTATGATTTTAAATATAATGTTTCTAAAAAAATATCACAGAGAATTTAATCAGGTTTCAATTAAAATAAGGACGTTACATTATCATGTAGGCATGGCCATGTGATATGCATTACATACACATCTGTGGCATTTAAATTAGAATCATGGTTTATATTTTAAAATTGAGAATTAATTCAGAAATTAATATGAACATGTATATAATTGAAATTGTTATATTTTAAATGATTCCATAATTATTTTATTGGTGGAACATGATTAATTATTATGATTTTTTATGACTAAAATTTATTTATAGGAATTGAAAATTAATTACGTGAAAGAATGTTTAAATGCTTGTACAGTTCATGCATAGACATAAGTTATGAGTTTTGGTTGTAACCAAACTAGAAAGTTATATTAAATGAAGATTCAAATATTTATGTGTTCAAAAACATATATAAAAAATATTTTCAAATTTATATCTTAAACTGTTTATATGATTTCCAAAAAAACTCTACTGGAATTATATAAATAAATAAATAAAGCTTAACATGTCTTCAAAAAATCCAACACATAGAAACATCTTCATTCTTAATGAAAAAGAGAAGTGAATCCCCATTGAGAAACACTATGATGCATAAATCATTTATAACTAAATTAATCTAGTAATTTATTTATTTATACGAATTACACAATATATATTCTATATTGATTATTTGATAGAGGCCTTAAAATAGGATTTATATCAATGAGATACTCCACTTCCCACACTAGAGGATGTCAAGGTAAATCCTCTGAAAAAACTACAATATATTCTTGAATAATTTTTAGCATTTAAATTTGAATATTTTTTTTCACACCCACATATAATAATTTTTCATCCTCACCAAAAAGTTCATTATGTAGATCTACTGGGTTTGGATCTACAAAACAATCATATAATGAAGTTTCTTCTATAAAGGCATGATGTTCAACATCGTTCTTAAAACTTTTACCTTCCTTAATCTAGAAATATATTTTTGTGTCATAATATATAATCCAATCCATAATTAAGATTATATCAAATTCAATCATGTTAATGATGAAATTATAGTAACAAAATCATGTTTATGTGTTCTAAGGGGGATTGATCGACACATCCTTGTTGAAATAATACTTCCCTTAGGATTTTTGACTCAATACTTCTTTATTAAATAAAATTAGAATTATATTATTTAATGGGAATGGTGGGAAGATATAAAATAATGTTATTATAGAAAATCAAATAAATAATTGGATAAGTTTGAGGAACTAATTAGAGTACCCGCCACTTCCTCATTAGGAAATTAAAACTCAGCTGTTCTGATCACATAAGCTTGGCCTTGCTTCCCTTGCCTTTATTAAGAAATAATTCATTAACACATTTGAATATAACTATGATTTTATCCCATAACCCTACAATTATAACATTCAAAATTAATAGATTCAATATTTCCCTCACAGTCACCAGTATGATTTCCTCACTTTTTACACTTTTTTCAAACCACTTTTCCTTTTGTGAAAGAAGTTATGTGTTTCTTTCCACAAGTATCACACATTGGAAAATTCCCATTTTTTATTTTTTTCATTTATCCATTATATCCTCTTCCACCCTCTTCTTTACTAATTTACCCTTAAATTCATAAGAAATATAGAATTATTTCCTTATCTTCTTTGCACATGAGATAATTTCTTCGTATTATGAGATACCTTGAGAGTCTAGTTCCCTTCAGAGTAATGGTTTTAAACCATCAATGAATCAACCAATAATTCTCTATTGATTACATATATAGTTGGTATCATGCCTTTCTAACCTTGTAAAGTTGGATTCATACTTTCCAACATTTTATCCTCTTTTTGTCTCATACTAAATAATTTCCTCTCCACATCCTATCGTTGTTGACGAGGAAAATATATTTGTAGGAAAACATCCTTAAAATCAATACGTTCCATTGATTATATTTATTCCTCCTCATTTGTGTTTTGAATTAATGACAACCATTGATCCACATGTCATGAGAAAATATAATCCGCCTAGAGAACCTTCTCTCATTCGTTAGTTCCCAAAATGAGAAATATATTCTCTATAGAATATATCCCCTTCTGTACTACAGATGGGTTTTTAGTCCCACTGAATGATATGGTCTATTTCCACATAAAGGTGTTTAAAATTGATCGTCCACATTGTGGTTCAGGATGCTCTATACAGGCAAGGTTATTGTTCATAACCCGAGTCATTTTCCCCAGTATAGTTATAAGTTTCTAAGAATGAGTTGTTGATCCAGTAAAAATATCATTATCTTGAATAAGATGGAAATATATACATAGGATATGTGTAATGATACCATTTACATTCCTTCCATTTAGTGCCATTCCAAAACAATGAATCTCACTGAACTAGGTTATGCATCATAATGTACAGTCTAAACATGAAAAATACAAAGAGAAATTTAAATCTTATGTATAGGTAATATCATAAACATAAACATCATTTCTTTGAGAAAATTTTTACATTTAAATCATTCATGATGGGTTGTAAGGACAATGAAACTTATCCTAATCACACCATCAAGTGTGTCAAACCAGGTGCATGGTAAGGCACATTCTCGTGTACAAAGTTACCCCATGTCAAGACCGAAACACCTTTTAAAAGTTGTTACTACTAGGTACATCTGTTCCAGTACCACATCCATATGTAATATCCATACATGGATTTACTTCATACGGAGATCCAAAAAAATAAATTCCTTACCAAAATACTAGTATGTTCTTTTTTACTCACCCTCATAGTCTATCATGGGTATTTTTTCAAATATAAATTTTTTATATCTAGTTTCAAAATTTTATACTAAATAACTTATGATACCAACTGTAAGGACCCTGAACCCAGTTTCCCAGAGATGGTGTCATATTTCTCTATAGTAGAATGATTTCGAGAATGGAAAATCCTTATGGATCAGGTATTTTAATAGTTTTGGATAAACAAATACATATATATGTTTAACATTATATTTTAAAAATATATTGAATATAAAATTCTTATTAATGCATACATAACTCCTAAAATATCCCTACATTTTATTCATAATATACCCTTTATGTGCTGCAAAAAGTAAAACATAAAAAATAGTGAGCTCAGATGCTAGGTAAGGGTAGGCCATATAGTGTATGATATCTTTAACATAAACATTATGCTTGGTGAATAACTAATAACACATGCATTTAAAAATAAAAATGAACATAATATAATAGGAAAAATAGTTGAGTAAATAATTATGTAATAAAACAAAATAAATGTATTTATACTTTTCGAATAACCACATGGAATATCAATTACACGCTTCATAATAAGGGAATTCATATTGTATGAAATCATTACCATATCATCCAGGCCTCATTCTAGACACCCAAAAATGAATAATTCCTCAACCAAAACCATATCTTAAAATGGGGAAGGATATGGACATGTTGATATTTGTTTTTTCTAATGAGAACTACGATGCATCGAGGAATTTTAGCAGGACCCACCCAACAAATTCTATGTCTAATGAATTCATCACATGAAAGGGGATAAACATAAACAACATGAACATATGAAATAACATTCCCCAATATATACACATAAACACTACCCATTTTGAGGAGTATAGTGAATGGAATCAAGATAACACCTAAAAAGTAAAACTGATAATAAACCATTTAATAAATTATGGTAGATAATAATAAAATGATATTAAACTCAATAAAGAAAAAAGTTATCAATGATGTGGAAATAGACCAAAAAACCACTGATAAATTCATTTAGGAATTATTTGATAGAAATAAAATATTACTTTTAATAGATGACTTCTTTTAGAAAAATAATTGAAAAAAACTATAAATTATGAAAAAGTTAATTTTTTCCCTGATAAAAAGAGTGGTATAAAATTTTTTGGCATGAGAAACATTAAGGAGTCCACATGAAAAAAATTATAATAATTCGATAATTTCACTTGAATGAGGCTTGATTATTGAGGCTAATTGAGAAATATATTTATAAAAAAAATTTGTCCCCATAAAATAAATAAGGGTTATTATTTGTAGACCTATATAAAAAATTAAAACCTGTTTTATGATGAGTATTTAAGAATAACTGATAATTTAATTGTGACTAAGAGAGACAAAGTATTACCCAAATAAAAATGGAGGTTTATGTAGAAAACGATTAACCGATGTCAAAATGTGTAATGCACTTCAGATGACTAATTTAATTTCATTATCCAGGATTTTAAGCTCATGTACTGAACAGATTCATATACAAGTTAATGTTTTTTTACCCAAACCACCATTTTCATTCGTGTTACTCTTTGTTTCCCTTTGTCCCAATTAAAATTTTAATTATTCTAATGTACTCATCATAAATTTAGAGTGAATTATCTATATATGTGTAATAATTAGATTCCTTCATTATTTGTGGGGAGAGTTAAATATTTTATAAATATCATTCTCAATTTTTCTTTATAATCAATCACAATTCAATGGATCTTCTCTAATTCATACTTATGTTCACGTTAACTCTTTAATATGTTTTTGGTATTAATTAATTTTCTAAAAATAATAATTTCATCATGGAAAACCTAAAATGGTTCATTTCTTGATTTCTGAAAAGAGTTTTCCCAAATAGCTATTCTATTCAAAGCAAAATTTAATTTCATTAAAAAGATTCATTGATGATTTAATTAAATTCTTTTTCTTATTTCAACAGTTCTACTAAATTTTGTCTCTTATCGAGGATGAAATCTGAATTTAATCATATACCCTGTTGTAATAAATAGTTTATGATATGTTTGATTATGGATGTGATATCAAGATATTATTCACCAAACTACACGAAATTGTTAGTTTTTATGTGTACAGGTTGGTGAAAGTTGTTTCATAAGTTCATGTTGTTTATGTTTAGTTCCATTCATTATAGGAATGTTTTGGACATATTATGTGATGGAAGGGGCCAACCATAGCCAGTAAATACATAGGATGGTATCGTGGGACAAAATGATAAGGAATTGGCTAAGGACATTCCCATTTTCATATATGATTTTCCCTGAGGCCGTAATCATTTTTAGTTTTCTTTTCCAAGGCCTTAATGATATGGTTCAGATATCCCGTATTATGTATTCCCTCATTCTAAAGCTAGATATTGATAGTTCATGTAATCATTTGATTGATATAATACACTTGATTATGTTTTTATGGAAATATTTAATTATCATTTATTATTTCCATGTTATGTTAATGATTATTTTTAAAGTTTTATGTTTTTAGTTTTTCCCTCTCCCTACTGTTTTGTTTATAATATATTCCAATGTACTCCATACCCATACTGAGCATCTAAGATCACACTTTCTTTATGTTTTATTTTTTTTCCAGGACGTAAAGTAAATATTATGATTGAATTGTAGGTATAACATAAGTGTTATGGATGTTTTCAGAGGTATTTCTATATTTAATTTACTTTTATGTTGTAATGACAAACTTATGTATGTTTCTCATTTCCCAAAACAACTAATCTATGTCGGCCTTTGGAATTTAATTTTCATATAATCAAGACAATGTAAAAAAATAATGAACTATATCTTGGAAACTAAGGTTTGGGTCTTTATAGTTGGTAATAGAGGGAGGTTGTGATCCTCCAACCAGTGGTTCATTTGAGTCTTAAGAAATTATAATGATAAAAATTCTAAATATTTTAATGGGGTAACATTTTACAAATTTTCAAGTTGAATTTTTTTAGAGGTACGAATGTAACACCCCATGGTATTATAAATAAATTTAACATATATTGAATGAAACACTGAGCCCCTATGAAACAAAAAAAAATTATAAAAGACAGTGATAACAAAGATGTTGATCATAAATTTTACACTTCGGTGATTTGATTTATGAAAAAATGACATACACAATTGCGATCTATAGATATTTTGAGTCTGATGGGTTCAACATACATTTTTTTGGAATAGTTACATACCCTTATAAATAGTAACTTTACCCTTTTGAATAGTAATGTAACAATATGAATAGAAACCTCACCCATGAATTTAGAAATAAATTTTAGGCACCATATAAATGAGAGTGAATTAATTTAAGATGTAATAATTATGTGTTGATATTTTTTTGAGTACTGAATATTTAATTAGAATTTTAAATTAATAAATTCATTTAAAATAAAATAATTTTCATAAAATTTATTCTTTAAAAAACAATATTTTTTCCTATAAATTTACGATAATTTTATAAGTCCTCAATTATTTTTTGAATGTATTATAAAATCAGTTTTGAATTTAAATATGAACATTTCATGTAAATAATTATTTTATTTAAAAAATTAAATTTTTCTTATTAAGAAAATTATTTTGAAAAAATGCAGTTTTTTTATGATTTGTAAAAATAGGAAAATAGTTTTGGTGAATTTTAGGGATTTTTATTAGAAGCAAGAACTTTTGGTGAATTGTAAAATATGGTAATTTATGGTACAAACACATCACAAGTTAAATAAATTATTCCCTTTTGTCATGGAAAATGTAAAAAAATGGATCAAACCCACATGCACTTAATAATATTTTTGGTAACAATAGTCAGCAGTATTGGTTTTCTTACACAATTTAATAAAATAATGATTAAAATAATTTGAAAACCATCATCTCCTCCACTATAAAAATGACCCATCAATTCCTCTTATCCTCATGCCTCTATGCCGTGATTATTCTAAATGTTCAACCCAATTACTCTTCCCTACTATCTACCCAATTCCATGATATTTTGGTCTTTCTAAAGGATTAAAACCACTTCCCTTAAAGAGGATTCCACAGAGTAATCAAGAGGTAAAATCCTTATCATTTTCACATTTAATTTATTTTAAGTTAATTTTTTTTAATATTATCTACTCACCTCCTCTATCCAAATGATCATGATATCTAAAATGATTTCTATATAATATAATTGTATCTTATTAATGTAATAAAAATTATCTATATCCTTACTCTCTCTCTCTCTTTTATTAGAGTAAAAAAAATCATCATCCTAGAGGTTCAAATTTACATCATTCGTGGATGACGTAGACTATTCCATCAATTTATTCTTCATAGCTGGCCATGAAATGATTTTTTATGGTTAAAAAAATTCTAAAATATTTATTATATTTTTTTAATTATAATTTAAACATCATTCATACTATATATTAAATAATATAATATAACTACATTTTTGTGATTGAAAAACTATCATAAATATATAACTTATTATCACTAAATTTTTCATGCGCATACTATGTAACCAAATTATATGCATAATCATTTAAAATAAAATATTTCCATAAGTATCATATATGCTTAATTTTTGTGAATGATACTCATTCCATATGAACTTCTATTATGATATACAATTATACTAATTTGAAAACCAAGGTAACGAACACTCCCGAGTGATAAATTAGTATCTCATAACTAATCAATGAGAAATAAATAAACATAATAAAATTTTGGAAAAAATTGAAACATGTAATTATTTTTCTTAATTAAATAATAAATTTATTTAAATTTATTCCCTATGATGTTAATATCACGTTCAAAACACATTCAAAAACAAGGTAATAATTTTAAAACCGAACCTCCATTTTCTTTTGTGTAAATATTTTTTCTCTCTTGGTCTGAATTATATTATTAATTATTATGATGTAATTAACGTAAATTATTTTTAAATGTTCTATATATGTGTAGTAATAATAATAATACATTATTTTCTAAGGATTTAAATGTTTTATAAAGATCATTCTAAATTTTTCCCAATAAACAAGCCTAATTCAAGGGAAATTCTCAAATTATTACATATTTTCATATCCACTTTATAATATATTTTAAGTCACAATTAATTTAATAATAAAATTAATTTAAATAGGTTAAAAAACAAACTGGTTCATTTATGTTTTATGAATTTTTTTTCCAAATGTCCTTTTATTTTCCTTGAAAAGGTGTATTTCTTTCTAAAAAATTCTTTATGACTTTATTAGTGTATTTTTATCCATTTCAACACCTATATTTAATTTTATGTCATATTTATTTTTATATCATCTTTTTATAATATACAATGTTTTATTTAATGTTTTATGATCAGTTTTACATTGAATGTTCTATCTTGATACGTTCTGACGTACTACTAAGAATGGTTAGTGTTTTGTTTATTGATTAGGGAAATTTATTTCATATGTTCATGTTGTATATGTTTATCCACATTAATATGAGTAAATAATTGGAATTATAATCTGAATGGTGGTTCCCACTACATCCCCTTGTTGCATCGGTATGTCTCATGAGACAAAATAGATATGGACTTGGCTGAGCCCTTTCCCATTTATTTCTCAGGTGCATTCGTTTCCATTGTTATCGTGATCTATATAATTGTATTATACTAGTTGAATAAAAACATGAAATATAACTTTCTAGATTCATAATGAGTTAATGAATAATTCAAGACATTTTTTCCATATCATTAAGGCCCATTCCAAGGCAACTAAAAATGAATAAGGCATCATCCAAAACAATATCTAAAGATAGGCAAGGCCTCAGCCATGTCTATATCTGTTCTGTCTCATGAGTCCTATAGATGCATGTAGGGGATATAGAGTGCCCCACCAATCAATTTCTATATCCAATTGTTTCCTTATATGAAATTTTATAAACATAAAAAACATAAACAAATTAAATAAAATTCCACAATATGTACAAAAAATCAATAACCATTATATATAGTATAATGAATGGCATCATGATAACACATCCATAGTCAAGGTGATAAAAACCAATTTAACAAAAAATCATATATGATAAAAATAATATATTAACTATAATATGAAAAATAATTGAACACATGTATTTAAATAGAAAAAAATACTCTAATAAAATAATCACTGATTATTTTGAGAGAAATACACATTTAATCATGTAAAAACAAAATTAATTTTTTTCATAAAAATAGAAAAAAAATGAATCTTGTGTTTACATGATTAAATGAGTATTTTTAGAAAAATAATTTTGGATTAATATATATAATATAGTTCACTTTAAAATAGGTATGAAAATTGAGAAGTTCCCTTCAATCGGTCTTGTTTATAAAGAATAATTGAGAAATATATTTTAAAAAAATTTATCTCCCCATTAAATAAGGAAGGATATAGATTGGTTCACATATATAGAAAAATTATAAATAATTTATGAGAAGTACGTAAGAAAAATTAATAATTTAATTGGGTCTATGTGAGACAAAGTGTATCCCAAGAAAATAGAGGTTTGGGTTGAAAACCCATACCTTATGTCATAATGTATTCTCCACGTGACCTTAACATCCAAGATAATTAATTTAAATAAATTATTTATTTATTCATAACCATATTTAAATGGGATAGATAAATTAAACACATTAATATATTAAATAACATTCCCCAATCCTTACACAAAAACACTTGTTGTTCTTAGTAGTGTGGATGTTGAGAGATAATCATATGGGAAATCAAAAACCGGTTGATCCCCCTAAGCTGATCAAGGTAAGGATAAATCATACTATAGTTTAGAATTATTATCCAAGAACCTCATGGTTCAAAAAATATCTATTCTTCTAATCAAGGGATGGATTTTCAATTTTATGAGGGATATGACATTTTCATGAATGTATTCTAATTGAAGGGTTTTATGAAATTTTGAAATGAATGGAAAATCATCCCCAAGAACATCGGAACTATTTAAAATTTTCAGCATATTAGAGCTATGTGTTATCATTTTTTAATTTTACCAATAAATTTTAACGCAATAAATGTGTTCCATGTTTCATTTTTTATAAAGTACTCATCAGACCCAATTCATGTACTCACTTATGGAGTTATAGAATTAGACACTCAATAATCTTACATAGTTGAGATTATTCAGATTATGGATACTAATGAACAAGTGATGAGATATCAGATGAATTGACTTATAATGCTTCTTTGAAAAAATCATAAAATTGAAGAAGAAAAAAAGGATCAGGATAAACCCATGATGACGAACTACGAAAATCATTTTATGAGGAAACAATCTCGTTAATTTGTGGAAGAAGTTTTTTAAGGGGGGAAGAATGTTACACCCAAATGTTTTACACGTAAATTCTATATAGACAGCATGAATCACTAAGCCCCTATAAAAAACCATTCATACGAGGTGGATATAGAGTATCCAATAAACAAAATTGTTCCACATCATTGATTTTAATTTTGATGAACTAGCATACACAGTTGCGATCTGAAAGAAATTTAGAGTTTGATATGATCAACTTATATTTTTGTGAAAAGTAACATACCTTTATTAATAGATACTTACCATTGTGAATATTAATTTACCTTTATGATTAGAAACCCAACCTTTCTATGTATAAATATATTTTATGCACCATTAAAATAAGAAGGAATATTTTAGAAATTAGTATAAAGTGGTGATATTTTTTGATTAATAAATATTTAATTACATTTTCATATCAATAACATTATTAAAATAAAATAATGTTTCATACAATTTATTATTAAATAAATATTTTGTTGTCCTATGATTTTAGGATAATTTTGTGAGACCGCAATTAATTTTTAATTTATTATAATATAAATTTTAAATTAAAAATATATATTTTTAAAGTAAATAATTAATTAATTTAAGAATTAAATATCTACTATTTAATATATTTATTTTATAAAAATGAGAATATTATTTTAATTCTATAATTCTATAAATTTATATGGTGAATTGTTTGTATTTCTTTGAAACACTTTAATTTTTTTCGAATAGTAAGATAATGCAATTTTGGTATGAATACATTATAAGAAAATACAATATTACATACATCATAGATGATTTTATATCACATGGTTTTAACTCAAATAATTTTGTTGAATTTTTTGGTCATAATAATTATCACTATTTGGTGTCTTCGGCAATATAACAAAATAATTAAAATAATTAGAAAACCCTCCTCTCCTCCCCTATAAAAACCACCCATCGCTCCCACTTCTTCTCATAACACTAAGAATTAAATAAACTAAATGATATACCCATTTGTTCTTCCCTGGTCTCTACCCACATCTAAGGTTGCGTGGTCTTTACAAAAGACCAAAACTCTTTCCATTAAGGAGGTTCTCATGGAGGAGTACTCAAGAGGTAAAATCTTCTTCTTTTTTACATTTAATTTCTTTTAGGTTCCTTATTTTTTATTATATCTTCACCTACTATATCGAATTGATCATTATATCTTCAATATAGTCTATATATTGTAATTATATCATATTAAATTAATAAAAATTATCTATATCTTTACATTATCTATTTTATTTTAAAAACAAAGTCATCGGCTGGGAGGTGTCGATTTATAACCTTCATGGATGAAAACGTTTGTTTATTCTATTTATTATTAAATAATTGTCATAAAACCATTTTATGGTTGAAAAATATCCTAAAATATGTATTATATCTTAATTAATGATTCTGGAACCATCATTTGTACATGATATTGAATAATAGAATAACAACAATTCACTGTGATCGAAAAACCGTCGGAAATATATAAATGAATATCACTAAATTTTTCTTACTCATAATATATAAAAAATTGATATGTATAACCATTTACAATAATTAATTTTCATAAATATAATAAAAATTCAATTATAGGTAACTATACTCATTCTTCATGGACATCCATTATCATATAAAATGATATCGAATATTAAAATAATGGAAATGAACACACATGAGCTATAAATTTGAATCTTATAAGTCATCAAAAGGACATAAATGAACATAATAATATAATGAAAATTAAAAATATAGTTAATTAGGTTATTAATTAAATATTTAATGTATTTGATTTGATTATACAGGATGTTAATCTCAAGTGCATAACACAATCCGACATAGGGTAAGGGTTTTCTACATAAACCCCCATTTTCATTTAAGTTTGTATCTATTAGTCCCAATTAATTTATTACTTATTATTATTAATCCTAATCAATTCAGTGTTAGTGTTATATGTTTGGGTACTAATCATAATCATTCATTATTTAATGGGAAATTCAATGTTTTATAAATATATTTCTCAATTTTTCCCGATAAACAACCTCGATTCATGGAGACATCACAAATTCTTACATATTTTCAAGTGCACTCTGTAATCTATTTAATCCATAATTATATTTAAAAAACCACTAATTGCATCATGGAAAAAATAACTTTGTTCATTGATGGTTTTATGAAATAGTTTTCCTTATTAACTCTTGTTTTTAATGTAATATCTCAAAAAATTACCGATAAATTTATTAGAGTTTTATGGTCTATTTCAACACCTCTAATGAAATTTTTGGATTATTGATAAATATATTATGTTTATCATTTCAAATACATTATTAAATCATTTATGATCAGTTTGAATTTTGATATTCTATATTGATACCATTGACCAATCCACATAGAATTTTAAGGGTTTATGTGTCCAGATTGGGGAAAGTTATCTCATATGTTTATGTTGATTATGTCTATCCCAATTAATATTAGTAATCAATTGGAATTAGAATTTGGTCTGTGGTTCCATTAATATCCCCTATATTCATTGGTAGTTCTCATGATAGAAAAAAAATATGGACATGGCTGAGGCCTTTCCCATTTTTAGATATTCTTATGGCTGAGCCTTACTCATTTTCAGATTCCTTGGGTGAGGCCCTGATGATATGGTTTAGATGTCCCCAATTATTCATTCCCTCATTATGAAGCTATTAACATACAGTTCATGTTGTTATTCCACCAAAATAATACACTTGATTATGTTTTACCACTGTAATATTTATTCAACTAATATTCACTATATTTTACATTCATGCTTGTTACTAAAGGAAAGTGTTTTTAGGTATTTACCATGCTTAAGGTTTATGTTTAAAATATGTCCCGCTGTATTGGTTACCCTTACTGAGAATATGAGCTCACCCAATTTTTTTAATTTTGTTGAGGGTTTGAAGAGTATATTATGAATGATCTTGTTGAGATAACGGATGAGTAATGGATGTATTCATTGTAATTTATATATTTGATTTCGTTTCATGTTGTAAGGTTAAACTTATATATGTACCAAGTTTTCCAAAACTACTAAACTAAATGATCCATCAGTATTTGACTGTAATGTAATCATGTAAATTCAATTAATTAAGACACCATCTATGGGAAATGGGGTTGGAGTCTGGAAATTTGGTATTTCTTCAGACAAAAGATGATTTTATACATTCACCATGCCTAAATTTTTTTCCTATGACTTAAGAATAATTTCATAAGACACTAGATAATTTTAGAATGCATTATAAATTAGTTTGAAATTTATAATATATATATTTAATGAAAACAATGATTTTATTTAAAAAATATATTTCCCATTTTTATGACATTATATTTATAAAATGTAGTTCATTTTTAAATTCTACACATCAATAAATGGTTAGGGTTAATTTTTTGTATATTTATTAAAAACCAGATTTTTTTGAATAGTAAAATATGATAATTTGTGGTATAAATACATTATAAGATAAATAAACTATTCCTTGGATCATGGATGATTCATGAAAACTTATTTCAACTCACATTCCATTAGTACTATTTTTTCCACAAGAATCAACATTATTGGTTGGATTTGGAAATTAATAATTATTGATATAAAAATTGGACAACCATACTCTCATCCTCTATAAAAATCATCCATACTTTTTATTCTCCTCAATAATATAAGCCTTTAAGATACTAAAATTTATTACCATTACTCTTCTATAGTCTTTACACACATCTAGGAGCTCTTGGTCTTTCAAAGAGTCCAAAACCCCATCCTTTACAGAGGTTATCAAAGAGGAGTACTCAAGACGTAAAATCCTATTCTTTTATTTATTTAAATTGATTTTAGGTTCCTTATCTTATAATTATATCTCCACATATTCTATCAATTGATCATTATACCTCAATTATATTTTATATTATGGAATTATATAATGTTAATTTAATAACCATTATCAATATCCTTAATCATTCTTTTCTTACAAACAATAATAGTCTATGGGGTGTCGATTTACAACCTTCATGGACGACAATGTTTCATTATTTAATTTCATATTCAAGGATGGTCATGATACCATTTTTATGTTCAAACTAGATTCTAAAATATTTATTATATTTTATGCATTGATTCTGGAACCATTATTTGTACAAAATATTAAATAATAGAATAAAATAAGTTCAATGTGATCGAAAAACCGACGAATTAATATAAATTATTATATCTAAATGTTTCATACTAATATTATATAACCAAATAATATTTATAAACATTAACACTAATTTATGTTCATCAATATCAGATAAATTCAATTATGGAGACCTATATTCATTTTACATGAACATCCTTTATCATATACAATTATGCGGATCACAAAAACAAAGGATGAAAAATACCCCAAGCGATGCATCTGTATTTTATAAATCATTAGAAGGGCATAAATAAATATAATAAAATTCTGAAAAATCAAAAAACATGCATTTAAGGTTCGGAATTAAATAACTATGGGATTTTATTTGATTATCCAGTATGTTAAGCTCATGTGAATAACTTATTCGGATAAAAGGTAGGGGTATTCTAACCGAACCTTCATTTTATTTTGGAATTACCTTTATCTATGTTAGTCCCAATTAAAATTTTAATTGTACTTAATTTCTCTCATAAATTCTATTTGAATGTACTATATATATACGAATCGTAATTCTTCTTTATATTATGGGGAGTTAAATGTTTTATAAATATCACTCTCAATTATTCTAGATGAACATGACCAATTCAAAAGGATCATCTCAAATTGACCCATATTTTGAAGTTCACTATATAATATTATTTAAGCTAATTTTTTTTGTAAACCACTCATTTCAATAAGGAATGATATCTTATTTCCTACTACATTTTATGCAATGATTTTTCCAAAATAACACATCTTTTCAATGTAAAAGTGTATTTCTCTTAAAAATCCTCGATGCTTTTGTTATAGTATTTTTACTCTTTAAAAAAATACACTGAAATATATTTCATATTGGGGATAATAAATAATTTTCATCATATAATATATTATATAAAATTTTATTTTATTTGTTTTATTATGAATGTGCTATCATGATAAAATTCACCACACTACTATGAATGGTTAGTGTTTATATGTACAGATTGGGGAAGGTTATTTGATATGTTAATGTTATTTATGATTATCCACTTTGATATGAGGATACCATTTGACATAGAATGTGACAGGTGGGTACCATTATATCCCCTTGATACATTAGTAGGTCTCATGACAAAAAACATATATGGACATGGTCGAGGTGTTGATCATTTTTAGATATGGTTTTGGGAAAGGCCTTAATAATTTTTAGTTTTCTTGTCTGATTCCTTCCTTATATGGCTTATATGTACCACATTATTCAATAACTCATTATTAATCTATTAATTGATATTTATTGAGGTTATTCGACTGGTATAATACCCTTTATTATGTTTTCGTATGGAATTATTTACTCATCTATTATACCTTCAATATTATGTTAATGTTTATTTTTAATGGAATGTTGTTTTAGTTATTCATCATGCCAAATGTTTATGTTTATTATATATTATATTATATTTCCTACCCCAATTATCATTTGAGTTCAATATTTTTAATGTTTTTTTCCTAGATTTGATATATTATGAATGACCTGTAGGGATGACCAATGAGTTATAGATGTTTTCAAAACAATTTCTATATTCTATAACCATTAAAGTTGTAATTTTAAAATTATGTATGTATTTGGACTTCCTAAAATACTAATCTAAATTGTATTTTGGGATTTTAATTTCTTGTAATCATTCCAATGTAATGAAACAAGGCACCAACTATATGTAGAGAAACCATACATTAAAATTTTGGTTCCATGACCACCCTCTTCTTCTAATAATATACTCTTCACATACTAGGAAAAATAATAAAAAGGGTGATATAAAAAGATTGGAAAAGGTATTATATACACCATAAAATATCATACTAAAAAATATTAATCATGATGAATAACTAAAAATAGTTGTCTTTAAAAAAAATTGAACATAATATTGAAAGAATAATAGATGAATAAATAATTCCATAATAAAATTTATTCAAGGGTATTATACTCATCAAAAAACCACAATATCTATCAATTACTAGAGTAATAATGTTGAAATACTTAGTTTAAGGAATCTGAACTGTATCATCAAGGCCTCATCATTGAAAATTAAATTGATTAAGGCCTCAGCCAAAACCATATCAGAAAATTGGTATGTCCTCAGCCATGTTCATATCTTTATTGTCTCATGAGACCTACCAATTCATCAAGGGTATACATAGATCCTTAAACATCAATTTATAATTCAAATATATTCTTCATATACATAGGGTTAAACATAATCAACCTGAGCATATGAAAAAACTTTCTCCAATATGTACACATAAACACTAACCATTCTGATTAGTATGGTGAATTGTATCATAATAGAACATCCACAGTCACTATGATCATAAAAAATTTTATAAATTATTATTGATGATAAAAAATTATATATTAAACCATAAAATACATAAAATTCAACCGAGGTGGTGAAATAGAAAAAATTACTCTAATAAACCCATTAAAGAATCGTTTAAGATAAATGCATTTCTAATTTGAAAAGAAGAGATATTTTCGAAAATATTTTCCTATAATGAGAAATAAACCAAGATAATTTTTCATGACTAAATTAATGGTCATAGAAAATCCATGTTGAATAAAACAAATTATAGAGTACACTTGAAAATTAGTACGAATTTGAGAAGATCTCTTTAATCTTGCTTTTTTATCAGGAATAATTTAGAATGATTCTAATAAAACAATTAAATGATATTAAAATAAAGAAGGATTGGTACTCGTAAACATATATATAACATTAAAACATAATTTATAAGGGTTACATATTAATAACTAAAAATTTAATTGGGACTATGAGAGAAAAATATTAACCTGAAATAAAATGGAGGTTCGGGTAGAAGACCCTTACCTTCTGTATGAATGTGTTCTATAATTGAGATTATCATCATGGATAATAAAATTAAATCTATTGATTATATAATTAAAAACATATTTTACATGATTATTTATTTTTCATTATTTTATTATGTTAATTTATGTCTTCTGGTTGAGTTACAAGATACAAACTTATCACGTGGTAGCATTCATTTCCTTATGATTCATGATCGGTATAATTGTATAAAATAATGGAAGTTCATTTGGAATGAGTATAGTTCAACAGAATTGAATTTATATTATAATTATAAAAATATAGTAGTGTTATTGTCTATAAATATCATTTTGTTTTATATTATGATAATTAATCATTTATGGATAATCATTTATGTTTTTATGGTCGTCTTATGATCACAACAAACTTGTTTTATTATATTTGTTAATATCATATAAAAATTATTGTTCCATAATCATTACATAAGATATAATACTAATTTCATAATCAGGTTCAACCATAAAAATGGATTCCTGACCAGACATGATGATCAAATTGAAGAACGAATCTTCATCGTCCATGAAGGTTGTAAATCAGCACCTCTGGGGCGATGATTTTGTTTTTATAATCAATGAGAGTATGGATACTTATATTTTAGATTACATTAATATGATATAATTACATTACATAGAATATATTAAATAATTTATGATCAATTTGATAGAGGAGGTAAAGATATAATAATAAAATAAGGATCTTAAAAGAAATTAAATGGAAAAAAATGAGAGGATTTTGCCTCTTGAGTACTCCACCTTTAGAAACTCTTTAAGGGAAGGGGTTTTGGAAATTTGGAAAGACAAAGATCTCAAGAAAATATTTAGAGACTTAGGAAGATTAATTGGGAAAAACATTTATGAGTTCAAGGATTAGAGGAGTGATGATAAGGGGGAGTGATTGTTTGTTTTTATAGTGGATGAGATGATATTTTTTCCATTATTTTAATCATTATTTTATTATCTCACCAATGACAACATATTGTGTTGATTATTATGACCAAAAATATAAATAATTGAATGTATGTTCGATCCATATGTTATTACATCATCCATGATAGATGTAATAGTGTATTTATCATATAATTTTTTTATACCACAAATTACTGTAATTTATTGTTCACAAAAAATTCATGATTTCCAGAAAAATCCAAAAAAAATACCTGAACCATTTTTGATGTGTAAAATTAAAGAATGAACAAAGTTTTTTAAAAATAATTTTCTAAATAAGATAAATTCTATTTTCAAATAAAATCATCATTTATTTGAAATTTAAATATTTTATATTTCAAAAATATTGTATAACTCTTTCAAAAATTAACTAAGGTCATAATAAATTGTCAAAAAAACCTAAGACCAAAAATATTTTTTGCATAATAGATATTATGGAATTTTATTTTATATTAAAAAATTATTAATTTAAAATTTAAATTTATTTTGGTCGAAGCCTCATTTTTATTTTTAAAGCAAAGAAAAGGACTATTCTAAATGGGTATAGGGACACCCATTACATATCCTGAAGGCCCATTGGGCATTTATACCATTACATAGCCCGTAAGCCCAAAATATTGGCCTAAGGCCCTAATTTACAATTGTAATTAATTATTTTTACTCACAAAAATAACTACACTTAATGATTACTTTATAAAATATTGACTCTCTTTTATATGGAAATTAAATTTTATTTATACATACATGGGTGAGGTTTCGATAAATAAGGGTACATTAATATTCATAAGGGTATGAAACAATGCATATGGGTAAGTTACTATTCACCAAAATGCAAGGTGATCCTATCAAACTCCAAATATCTTGTTGATCGCAACCATGTATGTTAGTTTTTTGAAATTCAAATCAATGAAGCTGAAAATTATGTTTACTCTCTAGGTTATAATGATCTCCTATTAGAATTTTTTTTGTTTCACAGGGGACTAGTGTTTCATTCATTCTATATTAAATTTATTTGTAAAACCTTGGTGTGGTACATTGTTCCACCCTTAGAACAATTTTTTCCTCAAAATTATTAAATTGTTACCTTAGAAAAAGAGTTGAGTAGTCATTCATAATATGTTACTAAGTCTCCCATGTTTCATGTTTAATTTTATTATTTTTCCAAATAACCAATACCAACTGATTCATATGACACCTCAACACTTGTTCTTTAGTTCCCATAATATGGATAAGCACTTTAGAGTATGATAAGTTAGTTTCCCATTGTATAACTTTTTATGTGAGGAAATGCATTGGCATAGAAATGTAATTTTTAAATATTGATCCATGGAACACATTTTTTACCTTATAAAGGATAGGAGAAATTTCCAAAAAATATTCCACAATAACAATTCTCTCCAAAATATCAAAATGGCCTTTATACCAGGGACTCTATTTCCATTTATTTCTTTCTCATTTAACACCATTCCATGAAGAAACATTCATGAATATGTGATGTACCTCTTTAAATTCAAAATCCTTTCTTTGATTATTGGCAAAGGACATTTTATTACATTGAGATTATTTTATATGTGTATGAATATTCATTAAATTTTATATTCTTTCTTCCACAAGATATTGGTCAACAATGTCATTTAACCAACTGCTTCCCAACATTTTGGTGTTCGACAAATATTTCCATACAATGCTTCATGTGGTCCCATTTGAATACTATAATGGAATCTATTATTGTAGGAAGACTCCACAAAAGCTAAATAATGATCCCAAATACATAGAATGTCGAGTGATTGTGAATTCAACATGTCTTCTAAATAATGAATCATCCTATCTGATTTCCTTTCAATTTGGGGGTGAAAATAAGTTCTGAAACAATGCTCAGTGTACAGATATTTCTGAATACATTTCCACAATTTAGATGTAAATTGACGATCATGATTAGACACTATCGAAAGAGGTTTTCCATAAATACTTACAACATATTTTATATATAGTAATGAAAGGATCTCTACTATTATATCATCCCTTATAGTAATGAAATGTGTAGATTTTTCAAGTTGATCAATAATTAACCATATTTCAACATTATTTCATGGAGTTTTTGGAAGTAAAGAGACACAATCCTTTGTTATTTAATCACATTTCCATGTAATAATAGAGAGAGGTTTCATGACTCATCAAGGATGATTTATTTCAGTCATCAACTATTGACAGACTAAACATCTTGATACATAATCATCAATTTCCCTCTTCAGGTTGTCACACCAGAAATGTTGCGTTGAATTTTGATACATGTTAGTTCTACAGGGATGTGAAATGTTATTCAAACTAGGGGTATCATCCAAGAACATCCTTTTTGCTCTGGAATAGTGGGATGACATATCCGCTTCCCAAGCATCAAAATTTCATCTTCATATTTAAATTTTTTCAACTAACCATCATTCACAACGTGAATTTTCATTTAAAGATTCTAATCATTAGGATGAGAAATTTTAATCTATTTTAATATGGGTGTTTGAGAAAACAAATAAAAAATTACTTTTGATTAACCTTCATTAATAATTCCCAAATCAATCCTCGCTAGATCCATGAATATATGATCCTTGTCAATTCTATTTTTTCTAAACACCGTGATCTTTCCTTCTCAACGCATCATCTATATTATTTTTATTTTCTAGGCAGTAGTGTATTGATAAATTTTAATCTTTGATTACCTCATGCCAACTCTTATTCCTCATATTATATTCTTTTCTTGTTAATATATATATCCAAATCTTTTGACCCTAATATATATATATATATTCTCTCCCCATAGAGAAAGTGTCATTTTATCTTCAGAATATTTATTACAGCTACTAACTCAATATAATGAGTTGTATTTTTCTATAGATGAATTATTACCTACCTTGATGAATATTCAATAACTCTATCATTATATATAATGAAACATCCATGAACATTCTTTGATTAATCACCATAGATCCCAAATCCACTATATATAGGTGGAAGTGTTAAGATTCGAGTACTCAATAATATTTTATTCAAATATTCAAAACAGTCTTCACATTATTTTTTCCATATGAAAATACCCCCTCTACGAGTGATCATTGTAAATAGGTTGGCTAAACTAGTGATTTTCTGAGTGAAATGACAATTATAACCTCTTAAACAAATTAAACTATATACCCCAGTTTTGTTCGTTGGATTAGTATATTCATGGACAACCATTGAATTCATAGGATCAACTATGATTACATATTAAGAGACAATATATCTAGGAAAGGAAACCTAATAAATCCAAAATTCACATTTTCTAAACATCCCATGTAATTCATTTATTTTAAGAGTCTTCGTAATAATGTGCAATTGATTATCATGATCTTCAAAGAATTTGTAGTATACCAAGATATCATCAAAAAATACCACAATATTTTCATAATGATATTTAAAGAAACATATATTCATTAGATCCATGAAAAAGAGGGTGAAAAAGTCATTACAATAGTAATAACTATAAAATCACAATGCATATACCTGATTCGAAATTCACTCACTGGAATATCATCCTTTCTCACATGAAACTGATGATATCCAAATCGAAGGGCAGTATTTGAAAATTATTGTGCTCCATGATGTTGATCAAATAAATCATCAATTTGAGGTAGGGGATTCTTGTTATTTATTTTAATTGTATTTATATCGCTATAGTTAGTACAGAAACTCACATATCCATGTTTCTACCTAACAAAATGAAGAGGGGATCCCCATGGAGAAATAATAGTTCGAATAAATCCATTGTCACTATATTTCTCTAGTTTTTTCTTCTGCACTACCAATTATAAATTGTACATTCTATAATTTTTATTTGATATAGGGCTTAAAACAAGAGTGAAATCAATAGAGAAATAAACTTTCCACTACGGAGGATGTCCTAGTAAATCCAAGGAAAAACATCAATATATTCTTGAATAATAGGTACATTCTAAATTGGAATATTTATTTCCTCACCAATAGATACAAAATTCTCATTCTCACAAAGAATTACATAATTTAGATATACTAGGGGTGGTTTAGATAAGATTCATATGAAGACGTTTAAGCTCTAAATACATATGATTCAACATTTTTCAAAAAATTTGAAACGTCTATATAATTGAAATAAATATTCAACTCATAATTTGAATTTAAATCAATACCGAGGATTATATCAAATCCAATCATTAGTATAGTGATATGTGTAGAAAATAAGCCATTTTTATGTGTCATAAGGAGGATTGACCGACACTTATTTATTCTATCGATAATTTCCTTAGGATTTTTTACATACAACTCCTTTATTAAATCAAATTGGAAATATATTATTTTCATTGAAAAAAGGGAAGATATAAAATAATGTGATAATCCAAAAAAAAGAATCAACTATATTTGAGTATATGATTAATGTACCTTCCACCACATAATTAAGAATTTCAACCTCAGTAGTTGTTATTGCATAAGATTTTCATTTCTCTCATTCTGTTTTATGAGGCCCGTTTCTTTGAGTCATTGGACCATCAGTATCATATTGTACTATCTATGTAAAATATTTTCATCAAACATTGATAGATTATTTCTTCCCTTGAAATCACCAGTATGATAACCTCTTTGTAAAAACTTTTAGCACACCGATTTTCCTTTTAAGTAGGCACCGTGGTTCATCCTTCCACAAGAATAACATGTTGGAAAATTACCCCTTTTTATTCTTACCTTTATCAATTCTATCATAATCCACCATCTTCTTTTATTGTTTCCCCCAAAAATCAGAAGTCTCAATGAATTTGTTCTCTCTCTTTATAGAACCTAAGAATGTGTCTCTGTATGACGAGAAACATTGGGAGTGTATTGTCTTTTAGGGGAATGGATTTAAACCAACATAGAATCGATCAATATATATCCTTTGATTATGTATATATCATATATCAAGTCATTTTATGCTCATAATGTTTACAGAATAGTTTGAAAGATTTTCAACCACATTATATATAAGTTGTATGAATTGCCTTTCTATATACACTCATTGTTTATATGGAAAATATTTCTCTAGGAAAATTTCTTTTAATTCCCTCTATTCCATTTCTTTTCTTTCTTCCTCCTCCTTTGTGTCTTGAAACAATGACCATTACGGATCCAAATATCTATATTGTCAATAACCCACCATAAAAACATTATCTATATTATTACATTCCAAACAGCGAAATATATTTTCTAAAGATGTTATCCACTTCTCTAATGCAAATAGGTTTGTAGTCTCATTGAATGATGGAGGTTGTTTTCACATAATGTGTTCAATCGTTGTTCCACTACATTGTGGACCAGGATACTTCATTTTGGTAATGTTATTGGTCATAAACTGATCCATTTTTTGCAGTATAGTTATAATATACATAACACAAGTGATTTATCCAGTACAATTATTTTGATTTTGGATAGAAGGGAAATCCCGACATGGGATTCATGTAGTAATATTCATTATAATCCTTCCAATGGGAACAATTTCAATGTAATATAAAACAATAGATTAGTTTTTTAATCATTATATATAGAATCAAATAGATAAATAATTCAGTAAATTTAAATCCTCTTAATAGCAAATATCCCAATCATAAAATACATTTTTGAGAAGAAAAATTTACTTTTAAATAGTAAATAATTTCTAGTAATTAAAATGAGAATTAAACTAAGAATATACCCGAGGAGTGTCAAACCAAATCGCATAGTAAGACCTGTTGTTCGGTGCTAGGATACCCTGGTTAAATCCCAAAAAAACCTTGTCGGAGTTGTTACTCCTAAGGAAACTTTTATCAAAATGATATCAAGTTTTAGTATCAGTATATAAATTTATTTTATATTAAGAACCATATTATATTTTACTTACCAAAATATTAGGATGTTCTTGTATAATTCCACTAAAATTCTATCTTATTTTTTAGTTTCCTAATTGAAATTTTATAAATCTATAGTCTATGTTTTCTACTAAATGTCCAATGATACCAACTGTAAATACCCTGACCCCAGTTTCATTGAACCAGTGCCATAAATCCTTATATTGTCTTGAATAGAAGAATGTCAAATCTCGATGGATTGGGTAATTTAGTAGTTTTTGAAAACTATACGAATACATAAGTCTAACATTACCAATTGAAAAAATAAAACAAATACATTCCATTGAAAGAATCGATAACTCTTACGTTATCCTTGCATGTCATTCGTAAAATACTATTTACATCTTGGAAAAAATAAAACATAAAAAAGTGATCTTAGATTCTAAGGGTGGGAAATTCTATGATTGTTATAAAAACCCTGAATATTAGGGATGATGAATAACTAAAAATGACAGCCTTTAAAAATAGGCTTTAACATAATATGGAAGGAATAAGTGATGAATAAATAATTCCATAATAAAACATAGTCAAGGCTATTCCATAAGTCGAATAAACAAATAAACTAACAATTAATAGCCTCATAATGATTCAATGCATCATTTTGGTCATCTAAACAATGTCATCAAGGCCTCATCCAAGACAACTAAAAATTATTAAGGCCTTGACCAAAACTATATATGAATATAGGCAAGGCCTTAGGAAAGTCCATTGTTATTTTGTCTCATGGGACCAACTAATGAATCAATGGGATATAGTGGTCCACACCAATACATTTCTAATTCCAATTCATTACACAGACGAAATGGGATAAATCAAAACAACATGAACACATGAAATAACATTCCCCAATATGTACACATAAACATGAAAACATTTTGAGTAGTATGGTGAATGGTATGATGATAGAACATCCATAGTCAAACTAATGGTAAACAATTTAATAAAATATGATGGATAATAAAAAGAAGATGATAACCTTGATAAGACATAAAATTCCACAGAGGTACTAAAATAGACAAAAATACTCTAATAAAAACATCGATGAATTTTTTTTAGAGAAATACACATTTACCATGAAAAGAATATATATTTTGGAAACTCTTTAAATAAATCATGATATTAAAGATGTAATTTTTTACATGATGAAATGAGTGGATTTATACTAATTTAATTTTGGGTTAAAAAAGATTATAGATTGAATTTGAAATATGTAAGAATTTGATAAGCTCACTTGAATTGAGCTTTTTTATTAGGAAAATTGTGAAATATCATTATAAAAAATCTAACTCTCCATAAAATAAAGAAGGATCTAATGGGTACAGATATATAGAAAATTTAAACAGTGTTTATGAGGAGTAAATTAAAATGCATAAGGGTGTGTTACTATTTATAATGGTACATTAAAATTCATAAAGGTAATTTACCATTTACAAAAAATGTAAGTTTATCCAATCAGACTATAAATATCATACTAATCAAAACTATTTATGTTAGTTTTTGTAAATTAAAATCATTGAAGCTGCAAAATTAAGTTTATAGGGTAGGTTATAATTGTCTACTCAAAAAATGTATTTTTTCATAGGGGATCCATGATAAATTAATTCTATATTTAATTAAGTTTTAAAAAAATTGGGGTCTTATGTTATCCCCCCTTACAAGTCTTTTGTCCTCCAAATTAAAATAAACGTACCTCATACTAAAATTTTGGGAGTTCTACATCATATGTTTCTAAGGATCCCAAACTTCCTATGAAATTTTACGATTTCTTCAAATAACACTTACCAGCTAGTCATATGATTCCTCATCACCTATACTTTAGTGTCAAGAATCCATATAGGGTCTTCATAGTAAGAAAATCTTGGTTCCAATTCTTTTCCTTCAAGAGTGAGGGAATGCGTTGGGTATGACATGTACATTCTCAATAAAAAGACATAGAACACATTTTCTACCTTAGAAAGGTTATATGGCATTACCAAATGATATTATATATCTCTAACTCCCTTGATAATTTCTAAATTCCCCATATACATGTGTATCAATATTCATTTCTTCAAAAATCATATAACACCCTTCCACGGGGACACCTTCAAGAAAAAATGATCTCTATCTTGAAATTCCACATCCTTCCTTCAATTAGTATCATATATCCTTTGGCTACTTTGAGAATATTTGATATGGGTATGAATAGTCTTTACAATTGTTGTTGTTTCATCCACAAGAGATGGTCCCAGAAGCTTCCTTTCGCCATCTTCATCGCAACATGTTGGTGCATGCCATCTTTCTTTGCACAATGATTCATATGATCCTCTTAGAATAATTGAATGGAAACTATTATTGAAGGAAAACTATATGAAAGGTAAATAATGATCCCACATACCTTGAGAGTCGAGAGGGCATGATCTCAACATGACTTTCAATGTTTGGACCATCCTTTCTGACATCCAATTAGTTTGGGGGTGATAAGAAGTACTCCAACAACGCTCAATGTCGAAATATTTCTAATCACTATCCCATAATATAGATTTAAATCAAGGGTCATGATTATACACTATTTATTAAGGTTCTCCATGAAGACTTACAACTTCATTGATATAGAGTTGTGCAAGGCACTCCAGTGGTAGATCCTCCCTTGTAGAATGTAAATGTGAGTATTTCGTATGTTTATGAACAATTACCCATATTGAATCATTATCTCTTCGAGTTATGGGTAATCCATTCACAAAATCCAAGGTGATATAATAACATTTTCATATAGGTATAGTTAGAGGTTTCAGGACTTCTCTAGAATGAGGTCTTCCATATTTCACCTGTTGATAGACTAAACCTCTCGATACATAATCTGTAATTTTCCTCTTCAAGTTATCCAACCCAAATTATTCCTTAAAATTTCTATACATCATAGTGACACTAGGGTGTATAGGATATAATTAAGT
The DNA here is from genome assembly GCA_963277665.1 of Viscum album. Lineage (NCBI taxonomy): Eukaryota > Viridiplantae > Streptophyta > Magnoliopsida > Santalales > Viscaceae > Viscum > Viscum album. The sequence goes on from OY728162.1 coordinate 49,734,723, forward strand.
ATGGGAATTATCTAATAACTCCCTTTTTAGTTCAGGTATAGGAGGAACACAAAGAAAAATCCCAAACATTAGTTTCCTAGAGGTGAGTCCTCATTTCATTACAATGGAATTATTTCAAGTATGAAAACCCAGAAAGACCAGGTGGATTGTAATTTTTTAAAACCATATACATATAATAGTTTTCCATTACAACATGAAAGGAAATAAATTATAGAAATTACATTCAAATCATCCATAACTCATATGTTTTCCAAGGAGTTCATTCATAACATAATATTTACATACTGGAAAAAATAAAACATTAAAATAATGTGAGATAAGATTCTACCGAATGGTAGGAAATACATCAGGTGATATCATAAACAAAAACATCGATAATAATGAATAACTAAAAAACTATTCCTTTAAAAATAATCTTGAACTCCATATGGTAGAAATAAAAGTTGAATAAATAATTCCATAAAGAACATAATAAAGGGTATTCCACAAGTTTAATAGCCACATGAATTATCAATTACTAGCAACATTATGTGGGAATTCAAAATCCAAGACATCTGAATCATATCATCAAGGCCACAACCAAGGAAACTGAAAATGAGTAAGCTCTCGTTGAAAGCCAAATTTGGAAAATGGGTCATGAATCAGCCATGTCCATCTCTATTTTGTCAAATGGGGCTTACAGATGTATCATGGTGATATAGTGGGACACTCATATCACTTTATAATTCAAATGAATTCCTACTATGAAATTGGTGAATCATAAACAACATGAACATATGAAACATCTTTCCCCAATCTGTACACATAAACACTAACCATTCTGTTTATTATGGTGAATAGAAAAAATACTATGGAACATCCACAGTAAAATTGATAATAAAAAATTTAATATAATATGGTATATGATGAAAATAATACATTAACCTGAATATGAAATAAAATTAATTGATTGTGTTGAAATAGATAAAAACACTATAACAACATCCTCAAGTAATTTTTTGAGATAAATGCACTTTTACTTTGAATAGAAGTGTAATTTTGGAAGTATATTTCTAAAAAACATAAAATGAACCATGTTATTTTTTCCAAGATGAAATGATAGGTTTTTTACAAAAAAAAATTATGTCTTAAAATATATTATAGAGTGCCCTTGAAAATTGGTATGAAATTTTGATGTTCACAGGAATCAAGAATGTTTATCGGGACGAATTTAGAATGATCTTCACAAAACATTGAAATTCCCATAAAATAAAGATGAACTATTATCATTAAAAATATATATAATATTCACACATAAATTATGTTGAGTATATAATAATAATTTATCATTTAATTTTGAATAACATAGACAAAGAGTAACCCAAATGAAAATGGAGGTTCTTGTTGGAAACCCTTACATTGTGTCTGAATGTGTTATGCAGTTGAGATCAATGTAATTTATAATAAAATTGAAATAATTAATTAATTAATATAGAAACATATTTACATGTTTATTTATTTTTTATACAAAAATTAATTAAATTTATGGCCTTTTATGATTTATAAGATATAAATTTATCGCTCAAGAGAATTTTTTCCCTTCGTTTTCATGATCTGTATAATTTTATATAAAAATGAAAGATGATTTAGAATATGTATAGTTCCCAAGAATTGAATTTATATGATAATTATGAGAATCTATTATTTTAAATGTTTATAAATATCATTTTTTATATAGAATAAATATGAAAACTTAACTGATAATCATTTATATTTTTAAGTCAGTTTTTTGATCAAAATGAATTAGTTTCATTATATTATTTAATATAATCTAAAAATAATGGTTCCAAAATCATTAAATATGATATTAAAAATACTTTTATAATTTGGTTCAACCGTATATTTTGTTTCTTGAGCATCCTTGATTCAAAAAATAATGAGAGAATCTTCATAGTCCAAGGAGTTTGTAAATCAGCACCTCTTAGACGATGATTTTGTTTTTTAAATAAAAGTGAGAGGGTAAGGATATTAATAATTGTTATTAAATTCACCTGATATATTAATAGTATATATAATATATTGTTGTTATCATGATCAATCAGTTAGCAGAGTATGGGAGATAATAACATAATAAGGAACATAAAATTAAATAATAGGGAAAAAAGAGGATTTTACCACTTCAGTACTCATCCTTGAGAACCCACATAAGTTAATGAGTTTTGATCCTTTGGAATAACCAATAGCTACTGAACATGGGGATATAATAGGGACGTTTAATTAGGCCTAATTTTTTGGATCTTCAAGTCTTTGTGTAGTGAGTATAATTAGGGTGATGGGTGGGTTATATAGTTGATGAGAGGCGCATCTTCCCGTTATTATAATAATTATTGTATTAGTTTGATAAAGACAACAAATTGTTCTTATTATTTTGAAAAGATCACAATAATTTCATGTATTTACAAAAAAAAAGTTTACTTACATCATACACGATGAACTAAATAATGTATTTATCATGTAATGTATTTATATTTTATATTACTTTATTTTATAATTGATAAAAAATTCATGGTATTTAAAAAAATCTATAAAATTCACCCTAACCATATTTAGATATGTAGTATTCCAAAATTAAATCTATGTTATCAAAATAATTAAATAAATAAGATATATTTAATTTTCAATTAAAATAATTATTTACATGAAAAATACATTTTTCATATTTAAAAATTTTCTTATAATACATGTAAATGTTATATAATGTCTCATAAAATTACCATAAATTAATAGAGTAAACAATATATTTAATAATACATTTTATGAAAATTTATTTTATTTTAAAAAAAATTATTAATTTAAAATTGTAATTTAATATTTATTACTAAAAAAATATCAACACATAATTAATAACATTTTCATTATTCACTCTCATTTTTAAGGTGCTTAAATATTATTTATATATATTTATGGGAGTGTTTTATAAAAAATGTTACATTAATATTCATCAGGGTTTGTTAATATTCACATGGGTGTGTTATTATTCACCAAATATATAATTTGATTATATCAGATTCTAAATATCTTACTTATTTAGTAAAAAAATTCCTTTATAAATAATCATGAACAAAATATGGAAGGAATAAGAGAATAATAAATAATTACATTAGAAATCATAAACCCATTTACACTAATAGTCAAGTAAACACATGTAATATCAATTACTATCTTCATAATGAGGGAATTCATAATGCAGAATATATGAACTATGTAATCAACGCATCATCCAAGTCAATTCAAAATGAATATGGGATCGGTGAAAACCATATCGGAAAATGTGCAAGGCCTCTACCGAGTCCATATCTATTTTGTCTCTTGAGACATACCAATGAATTAAGGGGTATATAGGGCCCCAACTTTTAGCTTCTATGTCTAATGAATTCATCATAATAATGGGGATAAAACTAAACAACCAGATCAGATGTAATAACCTTCCATGATCTGTAAACATAATCACTATCCATTTTATGTAGTATGGTGAATGGTATCAATATAGAACATCCATAGTCAAACTAATCATAAACCATTTAATACAATGTTTTATTTGGTAAACATAAGATATTAACCTCAATATTACATAAAATTAAACAAATATATTAATTTCATCCCACTTTTTCCTATAAAAATACAAAAGACTATAGTAAAATCCTCTAGGAATGTTTTGAGAGAATACACTTTACATTGAAAAGAAGAGTTCATTTGGAAACAATTTTCATTAAAAAATAAATGAACCAAGTTAGTTGTCCCATGATGAAATTAGTAGTTTTGGATTAATAATTTTTTCTGAAAACATATTATAGAGTGAATATGTAAATAGGAAAGAATTCGAAAGGATCCCTTGAATTGAGCTTTTTTATCAGGAAAAATTGGGACAGATCATTATAAAAAATTTAACTCCCCTTAAAATAAAGATGGAATATAATTGGTAAAAATATAAATAACATTTAAATATAATTTATTTTTATTAAATATGAATAATTAAGAATTTAATTGGTACTAAGAGAGATAAAGAGTAACCCAAAAGAGAGTGGAGGTTTAAGAAGAAAACCCATACCTTTTGTCTAAATGTATTATTCAAATGACATTAAATTATTAGATAATCAAATTAAATAAAATAATTGTTTAATTCAAAACCATATTTACATGATTAATTATTTTTTCATTGTTATATTAAGTTAATTTATGGATTTTTATGAGTTATAAGATACATATTTATCACTTCGGGGAAATCATTTATATGGTTTTCCATATTGGTATAATTGTATATGATAATTAAATTTCATGTGGTGTGAGAATAATTCTATAGAATTTAATTTATATGATTTTTATGAACATATAGTAGTGTAAATGGTTTGACATAACATTTGGATATATAGTTTGAGCATGCATCATTTAGTTATAATAATATTGATTTTAAGGTGATTTATCAATAACAATGAACTAGTGTAAATATAATATTTAATATAATGTAAACATGATGGTTCCATAATCATTAGATAAGATAAAATACATATTTAAGAATTTGATTAAACAAAAATAAATTAATGACCATCCTTGAACAATAAATTCATGAGTGAACCCTCATTATCCATGAAGGTTCTAAATTGTCACCTCCCAGACAATGATTTTGATTTTAAAATAATGGAGGTAGAGTAAGTATATTGAACACCTTTATGACAATTACATGATATAATTCTCGTATATAGCATATATTTTAGTTATCATGATCAATTAGATAGTGGAGGAGGATAGATAATTATAAAGAAGGAACGTAAAAGACACTAAAATTAAAATAAGAAGAGGATTTTACCACTTGAGTAATCCTCATTGAGATCCACTATAAGGGAAGTGGTGTTGGAATTTTTGAATGACCAAAGATCTACTTGAAGTACGGAGAGAATATAGAATAGTAATTGGGGAAAAATTATAGAGAATTAAGGTTTAGAGTAGTGAGGAGGAGGGGGAGTGATGGGTGGTTTTTATAGTTGAGTAAAGGAGTGTTTTCCCATTATTCTAATCATTATTTTTATATTTAACAAAATATCACCAATAGTGTTTATTTTTTTTGACTGAAAGCAGTAATAAGTTAATGTGAGGTTGAACTAGGTGTTCTTAAATTAGCCATGATTCACAGTATAGAGTATTTATTATATAATGTATTTATATAATAAATTACTATATATTATAATGCAGTAAAAAATAATGTTTTTAGAATAAAATAGTAATCATCCCTCTCCACTACCCAAAAAACCCCATTAATCCATCAATGTATAAAACACATTCAAATAATTAACCTTATAAATTAGTTTTTTCAGAGGGGATCAATGTTAAGGAGCTCTTATATGGGTATGTTACATGTAATTCATCTTCTTTACACTATTCACATCTTGGAAAATATAAAACATAAAAATGAGTGACCTCATATGCTCTGTATGGGTAGTCAATACAATAGAGGATAACATAAACATAATCATTAGGCATGGTGTTTTACTAATACAACATTTCTTTAAAAATAAACTTGAACAGGATATGGAAAGAATAGTAGATGGTATAATATTTCCACAAATTAACATAATCAAGTGTATTTTACTACTCGAATAACCACATGAACTATAAATTACTATATTTATAATGTTGGAATGAATAATGCGGGAAAAATTAAAAATATCATTAAAGCCTCATCTAATACAATTAAAAATGATAATGGCCTCACCCAAAACCATATCTAAAAATGTGTAAGAACGTGATTATGTCAATATGTGTTTTATATCACGATACATACCAAGGCATCAAGTGGATATATAGGGCCCCACCCATCACTTATATATCCAATTCAGTCCGCATATTAAAGTCTATAAAAATAAACATTATAAAAATTGAAATAACTTTCCCAAATATGTACAAATAAACAGTAACCATTATGAGTATTATGATGGTTGGTATCAAGATAACACATCCACAATCAAATTGATCATAAAAAATTAAATACTATATAGTAGATGATAAAAATAAGATATTAGTATCAATAAGACATAAAGTTAAATTGAGGTGTTGAAATAGACATAATTACTCTAATAAAATCATTGAAGAAGTTTTTTAGAGAAATACACTTTTACTTTGAAATGAAGTGTTATTTTGAAAAAATCATCGATTAAAAGAAGATATGAACCAAGATAGTTTTTCCATGATAAAATTATTGGATTCATAAAACTAATTTTTTCTAAAAAGTGATTATATAATGCACTAGATGATATTTAAGAATTTGAGAAGTTCATTTGAATCGGGATTCATTCTCTAGAAGAATTGAGAAATATATTTATAAAAGATTTAACCACCAAAATAAAAAGAATCATTCTGATTGATACATATATATATAACATAAAAAATTAATTTTTTAAGAGTTAATATGAATAATTAAGAATTTTATTGTGACAAAGAGAAAAAATTAGAAACATGAAAGAAAATAGAGTTTCTGGTAGAAAAGCATTACCTTATGTCTGAATGTGTTCTATACATGAGCTTAACATTCAGGATAATCACATTAAATACATTAATTATTTAAATCAAAAAATTTATTACATGTATTTTTTGTTATAATTATATTAAGTTCATTTATGGGATTTTTATGAGATATACAACACAAATTTACCGCTCTAGAGAGTTCGTTTCCTTGGTTTTAATGATCGATATAATTGTATATGATAATGGAAGTTCATGTCTAAAGAGTATAGTTATCCAAAAATTATTTTGTCTAATATTTATTAAAATAAATTAGTAGAAATATTCATACATGAAATTGGTTATATATTAGGAGTATTTAATATTTAACAATAATCATTTACATTTTTAAGGTTGGTTTTCCATCATATCGAAATGGTTTTATTATATTATTTAATATCAAGTAGAAATGAAAGTTCAAGAATAATTAAATAAAATTTTATACACGTTATATAATCTGTTTCAAACATAAATATTGTTCCATGTCCATACTTTAAGTATAAATTTAAGAACAATACTTCATCATCCACAAATGTTTTAAGTTGTCACCTCCGGGATGATGATTTTGTATTTAAAATAAAAGAGAGGGAGAGTAATGATATTGATGATGGTTATTAAAATAACATTATAATATTATATCTATAGACTATATTGGAGATATAATGATAAATAGGACTGAGTAAGTGAAGAGATAATAATAAAATAAGGAAACACATAAGAAACTAAATGAGAAAAAAGAAGTGGATTTTACCTCTTGATGACTCCTCCTTGAGATCCTCCTTAAGGGAATAGGTATTGGTCATTTGGAAAGATCCAGAGATCATGGACATGGGGAGGTACAAGGTAATAATTATTGGGTGGAACTTTGTGGTGCTTCGAGGCATAGAGGTTTGAGGGGAATGGAGAGTGATGGGTGGTTTTTATAGTGGAGGAGAGAATGGTTTTCTAATTATTTTTTAAATTATATAATTATTTTTCCAAAAAACACCCAATATTGTATATTATTGTGACAAAAATAGTAATGAATGCATGTTAGTTCGAAACAAGTGTTCTTACATCGTCAATTAGTCATCTAATAGTGTATTTATCTTATAATGATTTTATATAATAAATTTCTGTATTTTACTATTTACAAAAAAATCACGTTTTTTAGAAGAATCCCTAAAAATGTCTATCTATTTTTAAATGTGTAGAATTAATAAATTATCTCTATTTTATGAAAATAGTTTTTTAAATAACAGAAATTTTATTCTGAAATACAATCACTATATACATATAAAAAATATTTTAAATTTAAAACTAATTTAATAATACATTCAATAATTCACTATGGTATAATAATATTATCCAAAAAATGTAGGAAAATAAAATATTTATTAACGAATATATTTTATTAAAATGTATTTTATTTTAATAAATGTATTAATTTAAAATTTTAATTAAATATTTACTACTCAAAATAATGTGAACACTTAATTATTAATTTTTAAAATATTCACTCTCATTTATATGGTGCTGATATTTTATTTTTACATAAATTGGTTTGGTTTATATTCATTATGGTACATGACTATTCATAATGGGAAGTTAATATTTTTATGAGTAAGTTACTATTCAAAAAAATGTATGTTTATCCTATCAGACTATAAATATATTTCTCATTGTAATCATATATATCAGTTTTTCAAAATTCAAATCACAGAATTGGTAAAAATTTTATTTTGTAGTTGTGTTATAACTATCTACTATAAATAATAGTTATTCTCATAGGGAAAAATATGATTCTACCCTAAATTTCCATATTTTACTATCTCTTACATTTTAGTATGGAAATCCCTAAAATCAGTGGTTCATGCATTCTATCTAGTTTCCATGATTTCTACTAAATATCCTATTTTATCAACTATGAATACTCCTACTGTAGTTTCCCGAATCTGATGCATTATTTCAGTACATTGGAATGATTATAAGAAATTAAAATCTTGAAGTATCAAGTATTTTAATAGTTTTGGAAATCCAGATACATACTTACGTTTAACATTACAACTTGAAAATAAATAAAAAATATAAATACCATAAAAACATCCATAACACATAGGTTATAGCCTCATGTAATTCATAATATACTCTTCACATAATGGATAAAATGAAAGAATGATCTTAGATTCATAGTATTAGTTGTAATTACAGTAGAATATGTCATTTATATAATCATTAGTCATGTTGAATAACCACATGAACTATATTTTACTAGCTTCTTAATGAGGGAATACATAATTTAAGATATCAAAAACATATCCCCAGGACATCGACCAAGACATCTAAAAATGATTAAGGCCTTGGTGAAAACCATATCTGAAAATGGAATTGCCTCGGCCAAGTCCATTTATATTATGTCTCTTGAGGCATATTGATGCATCGATGGGATGTAGGATGACCCTCCCATCACCTTCTATTTCTAATTCATTCATAATATGAAAGGGGAAAACCATAAAAACATGAACATATGAAATAACTTTCCCCAATTATTACACACAAACACTAACCTTTCTAAGTAGTATGATGAACGATATAAAGATATAATATACATATTCAAACTAATAATAAACCATTTAATAAAATATGTAAGACAATAAACATAAGATATTAAAATCAATAATACATAAAATTGAACATAGGTGTTGAAATATAAAAACAACACTCTAATGAAATGATCATGGAATTATTTGACAGAAATACACCATTACTTTGAAAAGGAGAGTTCTTTTGTAAAATTATTTTCATAATACCAAAAATGAACAATTTTAAATTTTTTATTATAGAATTAATAGTTTTATAAAATTAATTTTTTTCTTAAAACAGATTATATAGTGAGGTTGAATATAAGTATGAATTTCAGATGTTACCTTGAATCAGGCTTGTTTATCAGGATGAAATGATTAATATATTCATAAAAAATATAACTCCCCATAAAATAAATTATGATTCTGATTGGTACACATATATAGAACATTTAGTTATAATTAATGATATGTACATTATAGGAAATAAGAAATTAATTGGGAGTAATAGAGAAAAATAATATCCCAAAAGAAAATGGAGGATCGGGTAGAAAACACTTCACTTGTGTTCAAAATTATTTTTTCCATGATCTTAACATCTTGGATAGGAAAATAAAATTTGACTAATAATATAATTCAAAAACTTATTGATATATTTATTATTTTCTATAATTTTCAATAGTTTATTTTTATTTTTATGATTTATAACATACAAATTTATCACTTGGGAGATTTTGTTTCCTTGGTTGTCATGATCAGTGTAATTGAATATAATAATGGTAGTTCATGTGGAATTATTATATGTCTAACTAATTGAATTTATATGATATTGATGATAATACTGTAGTGTAAATGTTTTTACATATCATTTTGTAATGTAGTTTGTTTATAAAACATTTAGAGAAAATCATTTATATTTTTAAGGCGGGTTTTCAATCACAATGACCTACTTTAGTTCTATTATTTAATATCATGTAAAAATGATTGTTATAGAATGATTTGATAATATATAATACATTTTTTATGATTAGGTGCCACCGTTAAAATTATTTTTTTGATCATCCTTAAATAATAATTTTTAGAATGAAACATCATCATCCAATATTTTTGTAAAACGTCACCTCCAATATGATGATTTTTCATTCTAAAATAAAAGGCAGATAGTAAAGATATTGATCATGGTTATTACATTAACATGATATAAATATATTGTATATATAATATTTTATAGTTATCATGATAAATTGTATATAAGAGGTGTGGAGTTAATAATAAAATAATTAACATAAATAAATTTATAGGAAAAAAGTATAGGATTTTACCTCCTGAGTACTCCTCCATGAGAACCTCCTTAAGGTAATGTGTTTTAGTCATTTAGAAATACCAATTTCTCTTATATGTAGGGAGATTCTGGGGATGTGTAATTGGAATTAAAATTTTTCGTCATCAAGGGATAAAGAATTGGGGGAAGAAGAAGGGGTGGGTGGGGCTTACAGTGCAAGAGAGGAGGGGTTTCCCATTAATTTTATTGTTACATTATTTTTTCCCAAATACAACCAATATGTCTGATTATTGTGAAAAAAGTAGCAAGACCATGTGAGTTCGAACCATTTGTTCCCATGTAGTGATTTCCAGGAGCTGGTGGTATATTTAAATACATTTGCATGATCAAAAGAAAGTAAAATCAAGATGGACTTGGAAGTATAGTCATTTTGGAAAAGAATATACATAAATAAATTTGACAATACTACTTGAAAGGATATACAATATATAAATTCTTTTGAAAACATACATAACTCATTCCTTATACCAATAGGTTATTCAAAATATATTCTTCACATCCTGAAAAAAATTAATCATAATAATAGAGAGTCCTCAGATGCACAGTAAGGGTATGAAATATAGTAAAATTTATCATAATCATAATCATTAAGCATGGTGAATAAATAAAAACACATGACATTAAAAATAAACTTTCACAAAATATAGTAGGAATAAGAGATGAATAAATAGTTCTATAATAGAACATAAATAATGGTATTCTACTAGTAGAAAAAACAAATGAACAATGAATTACTAGAATCAATATGATGGAATTCATAACACTGAAAAATATTAACCATTTCATCAAGGCCTCATCCAAAACAAGTAAAAATCATTAAGGCCTAAGCCAAAACCATATCTAAAAATGGGAAAGTATAAGGACCCAGCCTTAAACCTTACTTAATCTTGAGTTATTACAAGATTACACATTGAAGATCTTTTCAGGTTTAGATTTTTAGAGAATTAGATCATGAAACATGCATTGCATTCCACATTTAAACAAAGTGGTTACATAAAAGACAGTACTCATTCTTCCCATCAACGGAAACATATTTAAAATATAACACGGATTCTTTCTTGACACAACCTTGACACTATCATCACATCATGTACCTTTCCCTTGACCTGTGAAAAACATTTCAAAAACTTGGGATGAGCATAAAAAGCTCAGTAAGAGTTATAAAAATATCGAAAGGAAACATGAGTTCAGATATACATTAGAATGAAATCACACTTTACCCATAAAACATAGGCATATCAAATCATGAATAAATCATAGTAAACATAAGACATAAAGGTAACTTGAGGCATTCATAAAATTCTTACGTAGGGAGTAACCCTCTTGGTTACGTTGGGAATACCCATCACAGTATATTCCCTATATCTTTTTGGAGAAACCATAACGTTTCACTCCTTCGCGTTACCCAATGCATTGGAGAGCTATATTGGGCTCACCCGCCCTTAGTTTATCACGGAACCACCCGTTTTCATAACAATGCCCAAGAACCATAACATAAACATATCACATAAAACATGTATAAAGGAAACATAACATTTCCACATTTCAATCACAATATAACATTTTAGTATATTGAAATAATGAATCCGTTCCAAAAGAGACAACTTCCAAAACCATTTAAAACATTTAATAAGGAGATTTTTGAATTAAAGTGTCCAATACCACTTTGAAGCTTTTAACAATTTAATACATTAATATCCATATAAATAAACCCTTAAACCATTTTGAAAACATGGATATTAATAAGAACAAATCATTAAAACATTTAAAGCGATATTTTGGTTAAAGGGTTTTTACCAAAATTAGAGACACTTGAATACAATAATTGAGGAATAACATTTAATCAGAACTTTATAATATCATGAGAATAAATGGATTCATGATATAATATTCCAAAGGATAGTATATACACCATGTAATAGTGAATTGGTGCATAACAACAATGAAGTCTCAATAGAGATGTAAAATGTGATGAAATCCCTTATAAAGAAGGTATACTTAAATTAAGGACAAATTAATCTCAAAAATATGTGTGCCAAATATAAATACACCCAATATAAGTGGATATTAAGTGTAAAACAATAAAATATCATTCACACATATTTAATGGATGACATATTCAATGACTACATGTTGAACCCAAAGAAATCGAAATTGGGTTAAAAAGTTCCCTTGACAGCCTAACGGCATCACATCAAAATGAGTTGATGAGAGATAAAAAGTGTATCTCATCACTTGTACAAAAAATTTACATCATTAAGGATATATGAGAACATATCCCATCATAACAATATGTAAATTAAAATACGCAACAAAAGAAGTCTTTTTAAAAAGAGGAGGGTGAAAGGTTCCCTTACCGACTTGGGTATCTATCAAAACATACACCCCATGAAAGAAGGACAATAGATCATTGATATAAATACTCATAAACGAAAGTATATTACACAAATAGTAGAATAATGGGCAGTACATACACCAATCAATGGAATTTGTGGCAAATGTAGCATAAATCTCACGGGAATAAAAGTGAGATGAAAAATCCCTTACGAAAACTCGGCAGCCTAACGGCGCCGCATAAAACATCCGAATATGGATTGATGAGATAAAATAGGGTATCTCATCACATTACAATAAAATATACATAAAGAGTAATATAATAGAACATCCCCAACATTAAAAAAACGAGCTTAAAAGAAGTGACATAAAGGAGAGTACTTAAAAAGAAAGAGAGAGGTTAGATCTCATACGAAAGTTCGGCAGCCTAACGGCCCCACTCAAAACTTCAAAAATGGATTGATGAGAGAGAATAGGGTCACTCAACACATGAACATAAAAATTAAAGTAAGATTAATATAAAATAACATCCCAATAACAAGAAATATGAGCTTAGAAGGAAAGACATAAAAGAGTGTACTTAAAAAGAAAGAGAGGAGTAGGATCCCTTACCTCGGGTCCGACTTGAATCGATCGTTCTTTAACGTCCGGAATAATAAACATGAGTTAATTTCTAATTGATTAAGAACCTTTTTCAAGTTAATTATTCCTATTATATCACTTATTTTTATGTTATAAACATTATGTAATCATTTAAGTTAATAATATTTGTTTTGCTGATATTTGGTTCTGATGTCGAAAGTGGACTTCTTACAATTACATGTTGTTCGTGTGGCCAAATGTTTATTATATCCAGAATTGTATTCATGATGTAGATATCATATATTTCATATATATCCAGTACATGCATGCATTTATAACATTACATAATCATTTAGAGGTAATAAATGTAATGCACCGTTCATGGAGACGGTAAGCCGTATGTATGCATGAACGCTACATTCATTTCTATTTCATTTTTTTAGAATGGAATCATAATGATATAAAGGTATATTATAATTCCAGTATATTATCATATATAATATCATAGTTCCATCCTTTATACGTCCCACATATGGTATTTAACGAATCAAATCACTTTGAGGGGGCGCTAGGCCGCACTTCCTTAAATGAAGATATCGCGTTTACCCATAATGGAAACCATAAAGGTATGCCCAAAAATGGAAAATACAGAAGCTAAAGTAAAAAATAAACATATTTTATATCATATATAAATATAGTGAAATCATAATGGCCACCTTTGAAGGTGTTAAATGAGTATTGAACAATCATCGTTACGGGAGGCAGAATTTCGCCATCCACGGAAACCGTATGTTCATTACCCATTTGATGTAGTTGTGTGAAAGTGTATCTCGAATAAATAGTATAACAACATCCTATTATATTGAAGATACTGGTTTTGTTACAAAAGAAGTAAATAATAAGAGTTTAGGGGGGTTGTAGAAGGAAAATAAAACAAATGAATATGAGAGAATGAATTACCTTTAAAAGAGTAACTCCATTTGATTTGAGCCTAAAGGCTTCCTTTGAAAGGATTATGCCCAAAGGGAATCCTCTAGGATGAGGAGAGGGATGTGGAGAGAGTAAATGGTCAGGGGTTGGCCGAGTCAAAGGCTTGAGGAGTGTGTGAAATGAGGAAGAGGTGGGGGCCTTTTATTAGAGGAGGGGAGGGGCACTTTTGGAAAGTAAGAAATATTGCTTTATTTGAAAATGTGTTTCGGTTTTAAAAGGTCCCACATTGATCTAATTCGTGGATAAGGTGAGAAGGGTTCTAATTACACCCATCCAATATGTTTTGGACATGTGTAGTTCATAGATGTTAAATTATCGTTCCATTTTATTTAAATCGTCAAATAATGATGTCATCGCTGCATCATTATCATGTCATAAATAATTTAATTTTTTTAATGTCTAAAAATTATAATAAAAATACTATGATGTAGGAAATATTTTTATCTTTACAATTACTATTTATAATAAAACATCTGACTTGTATAACCCCATTTACAAATTGTTTTAGTAAAACATATCATGTTTGTGCCATTTTTTACATTAACATTAAATAAAAGGTATTTATGTCATTTTCCAACCAAAATTGCTCCATGGGGTTCCCAGGTTGAGCCATGGCTTGTCTTGGTCGTCCATGACACAACCAATGAGTGTAGGACATGTTTCAAGCTCATCTCATTTTATTAAAGCATTACTTTTACCTTAAACTACACTAATTACCACTAATCGCGATTAAAAACTAAATAAGTTACTATTCACCAAAAAAATTATTTTTATCCCATTGAACCAAATTTTACTTCTTAATGACAACCATGTATGTCGGATTTTTGAAATTCAAAACACAAATATGGAAAAATTTCATTTAAATGGAAAAATCAGTTTTTTATAAGTACCACTTAGTAGTTTCACTATTCATCAAAAATTGATGTTTTTCAGAAAATTACCAAAAATTCATTCTAAGATATATTTGATATTACGAATTCAAAAATGAAGACTATTTCACAAAATTAAAAATATATAAGTCACATTAATTAATTTAATAATTAATTTCCGCTGTCAGAGCAAATAGCCTGTTTTTATGAAACAATAAGTATCAAAAGATTGACACTAGTTTAAGTCTGATTTCAAAGTGAAATTAATTCCAACGACCAATATTGTATTTAATGGTAAAACTATTTTCTAATTTTACTTTAAAACCAATTAAAAAGATAATATAATCATATAAATAAATTAGATTGAAAAGGGGTTTTGAATTAAAATACAACATTTTACACTATTCATTAAAAAATGATCTTTATCGGAAAGGTAACAAAAATTTACACAAAGTAAATTTTGATGTCCCAATTCTTAAGAAGAGTTCTATTTGGTCCAATAGAATGTATAAGAGTGAACAAAACTATATTTAATGACGGTTCGTGTAATAGCCCGAGATTTTATGAAAAATATTCTTTTTAATTTTATTAATGTCGTGTGTTGTACGATACACCAAAAGGAGCTTGCACAACATGCATCCTTGACTTTCCTTGCATTACACGCAATCACAACCTTCCTCGATAGCATGTGTAGTACGCAATACTGAGTTTCACGAAACAACGATATGCTATTAAAATATTATTAAAATTAGCCGTTATGAATTGTAATAACCACTTTTTGAAATTTTGTAAATTTTATTTATCAAAATGGAATTCATTTTTAGATTCGGAGTATCGAATTTAGCCTAAGGTGAAATTTTGGTACTTTTCGGATAACTTTCATATTCTGATGAATACTGAAAATTACTAAATTATAATTAAAAACAACTTTTTTAATCGAAATAATTAATAGTGATAAATTATTAATTTGAGTGGTTTTAAAGTATATTTAGAATATATTTTTACAATTTATTACAATGTTGGTCATTGGTTATAATTTCACATTTAAACCAGACATAATCAAGTGTCAATCTTTTGATAGATATTGTTTCTTAAAAACACGCTATTTGTTTTAACAGCGGGATTTAATTATAAAATTAATTAATGGAACTTCTATGTTATGAATTTGGTAAAATAGACTTCATTTTTGAATTCGTAATATGAAATATAGCTTAGGATGAAATTTAGGCATTGTTCTGAAAAACATCAATTTTTGATGAATAGTGAAACTACTAAGTGGTAGTTAAAAAAATGAATTTTTCATAAAACATAATTTTACCGCTTCTGTGAATGGAATTTAAAAAATCCGAGAGACACGGTTGATTTCAGTAAGTAAAATGTGGTTCAATGAGATGAAAATAATTTTTGGTGAATAGTAACTTTTTACTTTTTTTACCACGGTTAATAGTAAATAGGGTAACTAAGGGTAAATATGATATTACTATTACCCTAACACGTGTCCTAATTCTATTGGATAAGTGTAATTCGACCAAAAACAACCTTATGAATATAATATGACCATTTAGATCCACATGGATAAGATTATGACATTTAATATTATTTTATTTAATGAATAGTTAAAATAGTTAAAATCAAAGTTTAATAACTAAAACATTTTTAATATGGGGTTATACATAAGATAAATTCGACTATAAATATTCATTATAAAGATAAAAATATTTCCTACATAATGGTAGTTTATTTTTAATTTTTAGACATCAAATAATTTAATTTATTTATGACACAAAAATGATGCAGTAATTATCTTATTAATGAAATATTGAAAAAATTGATATTATAAATACCAAAATAAATGAAGTTTAAGACTTTTTATGAATTCCACTAATTTTATATGTTACTAGGATATATTAGTGTTTATTTAATCAACTTGGTTCGAACATATAATTCTATTATGACTTTAAAAAAATCATATATCAAATAGTGTCAAAATTGACACAAAATAGTTTTTAAATCTAATATTATATTATTAATTGTTATTTTATTCCTAAAAATCTAAGGTTCGGCCAAATGACTTAGATAAGGATATATATATTAATAATAAACAATTTTGGGTTCCTTTGGAATGTTATAGTAAGTGTATTAACCATACAGTGAAAGAAAACAAAAAGACACGGTAAAAGTTAAATTATTTAACTTAGAGTTAAATCTAATTGATAAGATTAAAATAATACCCTAAACTTGTATAAATCCTATTTGATGATAGTATTTCGAACCATCCCCACTTTAGCTTCGAAATAAGACCCTTTGGAACCATTATAAACTGATTTTTAATTTAATATAAAATAATATTTTCAGATATTCCTAAGGTTCCCCTCTTCCCCCTTATAAAAGAGCACCTCCTCCCCCTCCTCCTCACACCAATTTGAGCACTCAAGCTCGGCCAAACCCTGACATTTTCTCCTCTCCACTTCCCTATAATAATCCTAGAGGTCCTGGTCTTCTTCAAAGGCCAATATCAGTTCCCTAAGTGGAGGATTCAAAGAGGCGTTCCAAAGAAGAGGTAATATCCATTAGCGATCTTTTCAATTTCTTTCTTCTTCAACTTCTTCTTCTTTAGTTTTTTCACGATAAAGTAATAATATCATTATTACTTACATACTGATATGTTATTATAAATATGAAACAACCCTAATTCACCTTCTATCCATCCTACGGAAAAATGAAATTACCGCACGTGCGTACGTACAGAATACCGTCTCCACGCCGTGGTGTAATATATTTTCCACCACCACCTTACATGGATGGGTCTAATGGTGTAATGAGTAACTATTTATGATTATTATAAAGTAATATTGATACTGAAATAATATATATATACTCCAATACAATTCCATGATCATAGGAACGATATCATCACTCGTGCGTACGTACAGAATACCGTCTCCACGATGTGATGCGACTCGTTCTACATGATCATCATTACATAGTAATTATATAAATGAATTGAATGAATAATTATGATATATGTTACAATAATACCATTCTGGATATAAGGTATCTATAACCTCAAAAGAAGAATAAGAATTTATTCGGCAAAACACGCATAAGAACAAAATTCAATAAAGAACCGAGTAACAAGTAACAATGAAATATTACTAACAAGAAGCTAAGAATATGACCATATACGATATAATATCAATATGTATGATTTTGGAATAAGTCAATAACATTATTTAAACCATTATACAGGAGATTCAGACACGTACAAAGCAAACCAGACCTAAGGTAAGGGAAAATATCACAATCTCATTTTTATCCGAGATTGTTTATACTTTGGTATTTACTGGGGTGTGTTTTATCATCCACATCCATGTTTCATAAATATGTAATATTATTTCCATCCACCTAAAATTGTTTAATTCCATTTTTACCCTTCGGTGAGTTTTTAGTAAAAGAAATGAAAGGAATCTTTTGTCGTTTTTCGTACGAGGTACTTTTGACTTTTCCGACAAAAGTACGCGAAGAATGTTTTTTTTAACTTATACGGAATGAATGGATTTTTAAAACATTATTTACAAGAATATTCCTTTACATGTTTTCAAGTTTATTTTCAATCAACTTATTTTATTTTAAAGTCGTATGACATTTTATGAAAGGAAAAATGTTTTTTAAGTAGAAAGGATATTTTCCTCAAGAATGGAGTTCATGTATTTTATCAAAGTTATTTTACATATAAGATAATAAAAGGGTTCTGTTTTTATCCCTATTATTAAATGGATTTGATTATGTTGTGATGGAAATATTTTTATGAATTCCTTTATCTTATAATAATTGTTTTATGATGTCATGTTGTTTAAGAATCCCATTTTTATTACATGGTTTACGATATGATGTATGGTTTATGATTATGTGGCACACATAAGAAAGGATTCATTATAAGATGGGTGGGACCTATTTCTCCCTCCAATGCATTGGGTAAAGATTTTATATCTCATGAGATAGACATGGCTGGAACGGTAGGTTATACCGGTTCAGTGAAACAGGACTGGAACGAGGGTGACTCGGTTCAAAAAGGGACTTTGTCCACTAAGATAGTCTTGGCAATGAGTCATGACTAACAAGAAATGATTTTCCATGATTATGTGTGCATGACACAAAGTTTCAAGTTTCATGTTATGATTATGGGGATCTCATTTTCACTTCTATGATTTATTCCATGTTAAGATATTATAATCTCTTTTGCAGGTTATGATTTTCAAAAAGATATGATATGATTTTTATTTCCATTATTTGCCCTTGCTGAGCATTTGAGCTCACCCTTTTATGTTTTCTTTTCCCCAGAATATAAAGAAAGGTTTTAGGTATAATAAAAATTAAGATCTTTATGGGAGATGTTGAAGATCTTTCACCAGGATTAGATGATTATATTCCGAGTTTCCAAAGACACTAAACTATTACGGTCCTTGTGTGTGTGTTTTTGTTATGTACTTAGTATTCCTCAAATGTATTGTAATATCAATGTACGTAAAGCTTCAGGTCTCTACAGTTCGCCATCAAAAGGCGATAAGTGAACCTTTAGTGAAAACTAGGGCATAAATGCATAAAATTGAATTCTTTTCGTATTTTAAGCCTCTATCCTTTATTGGATAAATGTAAAAACATTTAAAAACATATATAATCATATTTTAGTTATTTATATCCATTCTCACCATTACAACGGCTACATGTTAAATACCATTTAAAATTATATTATTTTATTAATAGAGTGCAACGTAAGATTCCCAAGAAACTCATTGTTGTGTGTTGGGTACACCATCGAGCATAGCGTCCCCTTTAAAGTCATATTAATATTTTATTCACAAATATGGATAAATATGAAAATTTAATATTCTTTATTTACCTGGGGTGTTACATCCTTCCCCCCTTTTGGGAATTTCGTCCTCACAATTTTAAAATTGCGCTTGCAAACATCCTTGAAAGTCCCACATTGGAAGAAGAGTCGGTAAAACAATCACTTTAAAATAAAGAAAGATAAGTACAAAGGTCACCCGAGTTAACCCATAATAGGATTTTGTGTAGGAAAGCATGGACATGGAAGAAAAATCAAAGGGTCATGTTCTGATGGAGAGTGATAGAAAACATATTTAGGAGAAAGTTAACCATGAGAAAATCACAAACTTGTGATGGGTTAAGCGGTATTCGATTCCCCAGAAGGAAAAGTTAATAGACAACATATTTGTTTTAAGTTACTTTTTATTGAGGAATTTATTTATAAAGAATCATAATCACTTATAATTTTGACATTCAACTTTTACTATATTCCTTAATCAAACTCATATTTTTTCCAAAAGATGAGTATTTAGGGAGACTTATTTGCATTAAGAGTACTATAATAAACTTCTAAAGAATCACCTAACCCAAAAAAATAGAACTATATACTTCTCATGTCTTAAGACTTTAACCAAAACCAAAACCCAAAAGGTTTGTACAAGATCAGATAATCGAGAAAAGGATAACACCTTATAAAAAGAAAATCTATTCTTAATCTCCAAAATTTTTCCAACAAAACCCAAAGTTCAACGAGGACCAAAAACCCAAGAGGTTTTGAATTAAAATACAACATTTTACACTATTTATTAAAAAAATGAACTTTATCGGAAAGGTACCAAAAATTTACACAAAGTAAATTTTGATGTCCCAATTCTTAAGAAGAGTTCTATTTGGTTCAATAGAATGTATAAGAGTGAACAAAACTATATTTAATGACGGTTCTCCATCAAAAGGCGATAAGTGAACCTTTAGTGATAACTAGGGCATATATGCCTAAAATTGAATTCTTTTCCTATTTTAAGCCTCTATCCATTATTGGATAAATGTTAAAACATTTAAAAACATATATCATCATATTTTAGTTATTTATATCCATTCCCGCCATTACAACTGCTACATGTTAACTATCATTTAAAATAATATTATTTTATTATTAGAGTGAAACGTAAGATTCCCAAGAAACTCGTTGTTGCGTGTTGGGTACACCATCGAGCATAGTGTCCCATTTAAATTCATATTAATATTTTATTCACAAATATGGATAAATATGAAAATGTCATATTCTTTATTTACCTGGGGTGTTATAGAAAGTCCTCAACCAACAACATATCTATTTTGTCTCACGAGACCTACTGATGGATCATTGGACTTATATTTTTCCCCACCTGTTAAGTTCTAATTCCAATGAATTCCTCATAAGAATGGTGAAAAAAAAACCAACACATATATCAGAAATAACATACCCTAATCTAAAAACACAAACACTAAATATTCTGAGTAGTATGGATAATAGTATCATGATAGTACATCCAGTGTCAAACTGATCGTAAACCATTTCATTCAATATGTGAAATGATAAAAATAACATATTAACCTCAATATGAAATGAAATTCAATAGAGGTGTTGAAATATACAAAAATACACTAATAAAAACATTGACAACTTATTAGATGGAAATACACTTTTACTTTGAAAAGAATAATTATGTTATAAATATCATTCCATTGATCCCAAAATGAAGAAAGAAATTTTTTCCTGGAAATTTTTTTGTGTTTAGAAAAATAATTGAAGCTAAAAATATATTATATGGTGCTTTTGAAAAAAGGTAAAAATTTGAGTTGTTCATATGAATCAGGCCTATTTATCTGGAAGAGTTGAGAAAGATCATTATAAAACATTTAAATACAAATAAAATAAAGATAGATTTGAATTGGTAAAAATATATAATACATTAGCAACAAATTTATGAGGAGTTAAAATGAATAATTAGGATTTTAATTCTGATTAATAGACACAATGAGTAACCCAAAAGAAAATGGATCTTCTGGAAAAAAATAGTTACATTATTTCTGAATGTGTTGTGAATATGAGCTTAAGATCGTGGATAGTAAATTAAATCCATTAATTAATCAATTAATAACCTTATTCAAATGATTTTTTTATTTTTCCTAATATTATTATGTTCATTTATGGCCTTTCGATGAGTTATAAGATACAAATATTTCACTGAGGAGCATTTGTTATCTTGGTTTTCATGATTGGTATAAATGTATATGATAATGGAAGTTCATGTGGAATGAGTGTAGTTCTCCAGAATTGATTTTATAAATTATTTATGAACATATAGTAGTGTAAACGGTTATACATATCATTTGGTTTCATAATATGATTATGAATCATTTACTAACAATCAGTTTGATTTTTATGGCAGTTTTTTAATCACAACAAACTAGATTTATTATATTATTTAATATAATGTAAAAATGATGGTTACAGAATCATTAAATAACATATAATACATATTTTAGAATCTTTTTCAATAATAAAAATTGTTTATGAACATCCTTGAAGATTAAATTGAATAAACAATAATCGTCATTTGTGACGGTTGTAAATCGACACATCCAGAACAATTATTTTGTTTTTAAATTAAAAGAGACAGAGCAAGGATATGGATAGTGGTTATTAAAATAACATTATATCAGTTAATTACATAGACTAAATTGGAGTCATAATTATCTAGTTTGAATAAGATGTTAGGATATAATAATTAATTATGGAACATAAATGAAATAAAATGGAAAAAGAGAAGATGATTTTGTATGTTGAGTACTTATCCTTGAGAGCCTCCAAAAGGGAAGGGTATTTTGTATTTTTGAATGCCCAAGACCCATTTGACATGGAGAGAGAGTAAAGAAGAGTAATTTGTTATTAAATTTAAAATATTCAAGGCATAGTGGAGTGAGGATATGATAGAGTGATGGTTAGTTTTTATAGTGGATTAGAGGAGGGGTTTTCCAATAATTTAATCATTATTATATTATTTTTCCCAAAAAAACCAATAGTCATGATTCTTCTGAACAAAAATAGTAATAAGTGTGTTTTATTTTGAATCCAGTGTTCTCACAATATCCATGATTCATGTAATAGATTATTTATCTTATATTTTATTTACAACACAAATTACAATATTTTTCTTCTCACAAAAAAATCACGTGTTTCAAAAAAATACCAAAATTTTTCCCTAACTGTTTTCGAATGATTAGAATTCAGAAATGAACTCCATTTTATCAAATTAATTTTTAAATAATTTAAATTTAATATTATGATAAATCATTATTTACATGAAAAATACATTTTTGAAATACAAAACTCATTTATAATTCATTCAAAAATTATATTAGGTCAAATTAAATTATCATAAAATAATATGGAATGAAAATATTTTTTAAAGAATATATTTTATGAAAATGTAATCTATTTCAAATAAATTTATTAAATTAAAATTTTAATGAAATATTTATTTCCCACAAAAATATCAACACTAAAGAATTATTTATTAAAATTATTACTCACATTTATATGGTGGCCATGTTTTTTACATTCATGAGTGATGTTTCTATTAATAATTGTAAATTACTATGCACAAGGGAAAGTTACTATTCAGAGTGGTATGTTACTATTCACAAAAAATATATTTTGAACCTATCAAAATGTAATTATCTTACTGATCACAACCGTGTTTGTCAGTTTTTCAAAAACAAAATCATAGAATCTTTAAAATAATGTTTGGCGGCTCTTTCATAACTATATCCTAAAACGTAGTGTTTTTTTATAGGGGAGCATTGTTTCATATAATCTTTATTATTATTTTTTTGAAATCCATAGGGTCTTACATTCTACCCCCTTCCAAATATTTCATCCTAGAAATTTAGGGAATGATACATCATTAAAATAATTGGATACTTCTTCATCGTATGTTCCTTAAGTTCCCATGTTATCTATTCAATTTTAGGATTTTTCTAATGAACCATTACCAGACGAGTCATCCTATTACTAAAAACGTGTTGTTTAGTGTCCCAAATCTGGATAGGCACTTTATAATAAGATAACTTGGGATCCAATTATATACCATTAAAACTGATGACATGTGTTGGGTCTGACATGTACTTTCTAAATAATGATACATTAAACACATTTATTACCATAATAAAGATAATTCTTATTTCCAAATGATAAGCCACAACTCAAATTATCTCTAGAATTTAAAAAGGGCATATGTACCTGGGGGTTAGTTTCTCTTCCTTGAAAAAACATATAACATTGTACATGGAGATACATCAAATAAAATGTTATCTACATCTTGAAATTTAAAATTATTCCTTCTATAAGTAGAAAATATGTTTTTGCTACTTTTAAATGCTTTGATATGGGGTGGAATAGTATTTACGTTATCTATTGTTTCCTTCACAAGTTTGAGGCCCACAAGCTTCTTTTCACCAACTTCTTCCCAATATGTGGGTGTACAACATCTCCTTCCATAAAATGCTTCATATGGTTGCATTTGAATACTGGAATGGAAGCTATTATGGAAGGAAAACTCTACCTAAGTTAAATACTGAACACACGTACCTCAAATTTCAAGCGTGTATTAACTAAAAATGTCTTATAATGTTTGGATTGTCCATTTTGAATGTCTGTCAGTTTGGGATTGATAACCACTAATCTAAGTAATCTCAATGTCCAATGATTTTTGAATACTTTTCAATAATTTATATGTAAATTGAGGATCATGATTGGACACTATTGAAAGAGATTATCCATGAAGTCTTACAACATTTTTGATATATCGGTTTATAAGGTGTTCAGTGGCAGATCCTCCCATATAGTAAGTATTTGTGAAAATTTCATTAGTTGATCAACAATTGTCCATATTTTATCATTATTTAAAGAAGTTTTTGGAAATCCAGTAAAAAAATATCTAGTTACATCATCCATTTTCCATGTAGGAATAGGCAGGTCATTCATGAATCCCCATGGATTTTTCCTTTCAACATTCTCACATTGAGATACTAAACATGTTGATTAAAAATATACAATTTCCTTCTTCCTTTTATCCCATCAGAAATGTTCTTTAAAATCTATATACATTATAGTGATAAAAAGATGTATAGAGAAACTCGAACTTTGGCATCATCCAGTAACTCCATTTTTTGTTTAGGTATAGCAGGAAAACAATATATTTTCTGAAAAATCTAAATTACATCTTCATATATGAATTGTAAAACTTACCATAATTCAAAGAATAAATTTTATTTTTATGATTCTCATTATAAGAAAGAGAACATTTAATCATTTCTAATAAAGGTGGTTGGAAAACCAATTGAAAAAGTAGTGATGTTTCACCTTATTTAATAATTTCCAAATCCATACTCATTATATGCATGTGTATAGGATCTGTATCAATTCTCACATTGTTTAAAATAACCATATCCTTCTATCTCAATGCATGTACTACATTATTTCCTAATACTGGGTGGTACTGTATGGAAAAATCCTAAACCTTTAGTAGCTCAATCAATCATCTTTACCTCATGTTGATATATTTATATGAGAAGAAACATTTCAAACTATTTTGATCCATGAAATTTGAGTTTGTGTAGGTGTTTATTTGTTTTTTAGGGGTTTCTATCATTAATTGATAATATAGTCATGAGTAATGTTATATTAAAATTACTTTCAATTCATGATTTCTATTAAATTCATTGTGTGATAAAATTATTTTTGTTTATATATATATATATATATATATTTATAAATATGTTTGCATAAATATTTTTTCTATCTATTTTGTTTATTTTTTGAAAATAAAAACATGTAAGGGTGAAATTATATCTGAAAATACATATTTCAATTTGCAATTTAGAAATTTAATGTATTTATCAAAGATGTATTTTAAATTAAGAAAAAATTATTTATTCTAATTGATGATTTATGAAAACTATCTTTCAAAAAATTATTTTATATACACTTCACTATATATTATTAGGTCTCAATGGATGATATATATATATATATATATAACATGAAGCCATTTATGTTCTAATAGAAACAATTACATCTACATGTATCAAAACTATGTTTTAACTCTTGATAAATATAGATATTTTTATCAATGATTTCATTAAACATAAATTTATTCCATGATTTATAGAACTATAAATTCCACGTTTTATATATATATATAAACCAACACAAACACGCACATATATAAATATAAATATAAATATAAATATATAAGAAGCATTAATTTCTTTTATTTATAATTTAAAATCAAAGTATATATTTATAAAGGATAAAAAATTTGTTGACATTATATAATTTTTAATATAATATTTCTAAACAAATGTGCATATCATGACATCATGTTACATTGAAAATAAGGATGTCACATTAGGATATACTTATCGCCATGAGATTTCTATTACATCGACATATGTTTCATTTATAATAAATTCATGGATTCAAATTTTATTTTTAGGATTAATTATGAAATTTAAAATTACACGGATTTCATTGAAATAGTTTTAATTTAATTATTAATTTATAATTTTATGTGTGAAACATTTTTAGTTATTATGATCATTTTATGAAGATCAATGATTTATAATAATAGATAATGAATTACATGAACGAAAGTTTGAATACATGGATAGTTCATGAAAATCCTTATGGCACGACTTTTGGTTGGAATCAAAATCACAGGTGATATGCAATGAAAATTAATATATATACATGTGTAAATACTTATATAAAGAAATAAGTGTGAATTTATATTTTAATCCTTTGAAATTATTTCAAAATCAAAAAAATCTAGTGGAATTATATATATATATAATGAAATATTAAAATGATTTCATAAAATTTGTAAATTTAACACTGTAAATATGTAAGCGAATTGGGGAGTGAACCCTATTTTTCTATATTGGTTGGACCAAGACATACATCAATATTTTATGTGGCCTTAGAATATTATTTTCTTCATAATATTTTGTATTGTTTTTAGAAAATAAATGGAATGTGTTTAGTAAAATTTTCAAATATATAAAAAAACAAATATTACAATGTGTGATCTAATATAAAAATGGTAAACCCAAAATATTTGGGACGTTCTTAATTACAAGTTCCTTAGTCTCCCATGTAGCATATTTAATTTTAGCAATTTTCCAATGGACATTTATTAGATGAGCCATATAATTCCTTAACACATATTCTTTAGTGTCAAAAATCATGATAAACTCTTTACAGTAATATAAGTTGGGATCCAATTCTATACCTTCAGAAGTGATAACATGTGTTGGGTACAACATGTACATTATAAATAATGAGATATGATCACAATGTTTAACTCAAAAATGTTATTCTACATTTCCAAATGGAAACACAAAACTAAATTTTTTTCCATAATTTCAAAAGGGCTTATGTACCTAGGGCATAGTTTTACTTTCATTCAAAATATAATAACACCCTTCCATGTGTATAATTTCAGAAAAACATGATCTGCTTCGTTAAATTGTAAATCCTAACTTTGATTATTAGCATAGCTATTTTTCGTACATTGAGATTCATTGATGTGGGTTTCAATAGTCTTTACCATTTCTTTTGATCCTCTATAGGCTTTGAGCCCACAAGATTCCATGCACCAACTTCATCACAACATGTTGGTGTACTAAATCTCATTCCATATAATTCATCATAATGAGGAATTTCATAACCTATTGGGTAAAAAAAACATTGAATAGGGGGATCATGAGATTACATTAATTCCTTTTAGACAAAATATTGTGAAGAATAATTAAATGAATTGACGAGGAGACTATTGAATAAAATGTTCCTATCTTTACCTTTGTGAAATGGTGGATTGTGATCTATAGTGATGCATTAATGAATGTAATGAATGATAAAATTATCCCTATACCATAAGAAATTGTATCCAGATTTTAGACACTAAATAATAGTTGTTAAAAATTGGATGACTCGACAATTAAAGGTTCCTTGGGAAATTCATAAAATTGAAGAAGAAACATGAGAGGCTGAGGAAAATATGATGAAGAACTACAGAAATATATTTATGTGGTTACATTCATGAAATTTGAGGATTAAATTTTTGTAAGGGGGAAGAATATAACACCCCATGGTTTTAAAAATAAATTTAACATATAATGCTTGAAACACTAAGACCCTATAAAACAAACACTTTGTCATAGGATATAGTTATAATGTAGTCACTAAAAATAATTTTTCCACTTTTTTATTTGAATTTTGATATCCTGACATACACAGTAGTGATTTGTAAGATATTAATAGTCTTATAGGATAAACTTATATTTTTGGTGAATATTTACATACGCTTAAGTATGGTAACATACCCTGAGGACTACTAATGTACCCTTATGGATAGAAACGAATCCAAATATATTTAAAAATAATCTTTCTGACCACATAAATGAGAGAACATTTAAAAAATTAATAATTAACTGTTCATATTTTTGCGAGTAATAAATATATAATTACAAATGATAATAAGAAATTTATTAAAAATAAAATACATTTTTGTAAAATGTATTCTTTAATAAATATATTATTTCTTATGATTTTAGGATAATTTTTCGAGTGATCACTTTATTTTTTAATGTTTTATAAAATTAGATTTAATTTTAAAATGTGTATTTTCCATGTAAATGATGATTTTTTAAAATTATATTTCTTTTATTTTGAAAATTATGTTGATCAAATAGAGTTCATTTTTCCATTCTACATATTGAAAAATAGATAGGGTGTGTTTTTTATGTTTTTAAAATACATGATTTTTAAGTGAATAGTAAAATATGGTACATTATGGTATAAATACATTATAAGAAACATTACATATTCCTTGAATCATGGATGATGTAATGACTCTTGGTTCGAAATCACAGGAACATATTAATATTTTTGGTCATAACTTCAACATTATTGGGTTAACTTGAAAAAATAGACAAATTAATGATCAATATAATGGGAAAACCCGCCTATCCTCCACTATAAAAAACACCCATCACTCCCAATTCATCCCCATCCTATAATCCTATAATATCCTAAATTTTCTTCCTAATTAATCTTCATTCGCATCTCCCCACATTCAGGAGCTCTTGGTCTATTAGAAATTTCAAAACCTCATCCCTTAATGAGGTTCTCAAGGAAGAGTACAGAAGTTGTAAAATCCTCATATTTTTTCCTTTTAATTTATTTTATGTTCATTATTTTATTATTATCACCTCAAATTGTTCATCCAATTGATCATTATTACTCCAATATAGTATATATACTGCAATTGTATCAGGATAATTTAATAACCATTATCTATATCTGTAATCTCTCTCTCTTTTATTTTAAAATCAAAATCATCATTTGGGAGGTGCCGATTAAAAATATTCTTATATGACAATGTTTTTTTCTTAAATATATTCATCAAGGATAATCATGAATCAATTTTTATGGTTCAAAAAAATTCAAAAAAATTTATTATATTAAATGTAATGATTCTGGAACCATAATCTGCACATGGTATTATATAATAGAATAAAAATAAAATTTTTTGATCGAAGAACCACGATAAAAATATAAATTATTATAACAATGTTGATGCCTTTTTTATATACATTAGAATGATTACATGAAAGTAAAATCCCTATGGACTGGGTAATTTAGTGGTTTTTGAAAACCAGATACATACATAATTTTATCATTATAACTTAAAAACAAATAAAATTTTGAAATTAC
This sequence comes from Viscum album, assembly GCA_963277665.1. Taxonomy (NCBI): domain Eukaryota; kingdom Viridiplantae; phylum Streptophyta; class Magnoliopsida; order Santalales; family Viscaceae; genus Viscum; species Viscum album. Next base: position 49,764,585 of record OY728162.1, read on the forward strand.
TTTCAGAAGATCTATATCTCCTAGGATATCCATAAAAGTTGATCCGAATATGCTATTAACATCCTAGAAATAATAAAACCCAAAAGAAGTGTGTTCTTATATTATTAACAAGTGTAGGTAATACAAGATATTATATCAAAATCATAAACATTAGGCATGCTGAATAACTAAAAACACATTCTATTAAAGATAAAATTTAACATATATGGATGGATTAAGAGCTGAATAAATAGTTCCATACTAAACATTAATCAAGGGAATTATAATTATAGAATAAACACATGAACTATAAAGTAATAGCTTCGTAATTTGGTAATGAATTATGTGGTACATTTGAATAAGTTCATTAAGGACTCAGTTAGTGAATCTAAAATGGGTTATTGAATTAGCCAAAACCATATCTAAAAATGGGCAAAGCCTCGACCAAATGCATATATGTATTGTGTCATGAGACCTAATTGTGCATCGGGGGGATATAAAGGGACTCACCCAACACATTAGATTTTTAATTTATTCAACATGTGATTTATTATAAACATTAATAAAAAGAGAAAATTATATAACTTTCTCAAATCTATACACAAAACACTATCAATTATTAGTAGAATAGTTAATGGTATCAAGATAGTACATCCATAGTCAAACTGATCATAAAAAGATAATAAAATAATATATTTTTTACCCCAAATATACTATCCAAATTATGACATAAAATTTAACATATTTGCTAAAATAGACAATAATAATATAATAATATCATCAATAATTTTTTTTGGGAGAAATACACTTTTACATTGTAATGAAGAATTATTTTGGAGAACTCTTTGCATAATACCAGAAATGAACCATGTTAGTTTTTCCATGATGTAATGTACGTATTTATAAAACAATTTGTGGCTAAAAATATAATATATAATTAACTTATATGTAAATAATAATGTTAAAAGTATCCTTTAATGGTTCTAGTTTATTTTGAAAAATTGACAAGGATTTTTATAAAAGTTTTAACTCTCATTAAATTATAGAAGTATTTGGATTTTTACACAAATATATAAAATTGAAACATTATTTATGATGTGTAAATAATAATAATTACAAATTTAATTGGTATCAAAAGACTCAATTTGTTACCCCAAAAAATGGAGGTTTCAGTACAATAGTAAAATAATGATTAAAATAATGGGAAAACCCACCTATCCTCAACAATAAAAACAATAATCAATCACTCTTATAGTCACTCCTATAATCCATGAAACATCTTAATTTTATACCCATTTAATCTTCCCTAGTCCATCCCCACTTCTAGGATATCCTTTTCATTCCAAAAGGCCAAAACCCATTCCCATAAGGAGGTTATCAAGGATGAGTACAAAATAGGTAAAATCCTCTTATTGTTTTTTCTTTCTTATTTCTTTTTATATTCCTTATTTTATTATTATCCCATGAACTTCCCTATGAAATCCATAACAATAACTTCAAAATAGTATATATACTATATTCAAATCATGTTACTGTAATTAAAATTATCAATATATTTAATGTATCTCTTTTATTTTAAAAATAAAATCATCTTTCGAGAAGTGTTGATTTACATCCTTCATGGATGAGGATGTTTCATTCTTTAATTGCATCTTAAAATCTTGTCATTATACCATTTTTATGGTTGATCAAAATTCTAAAATATGTATTATATGATATATAATGGTTTTGGAACCATAATTTGTTCATGATATTAAACAATAGAACAAATATATCTCATTGTGATCAATAAACCACTTTAAAAAACTAAGTTATTATCACTACATGTTTCATTCTCATATTATATAATCAAATGATATTTATAACATTTTAACCCAATTGTAAAATTTATAATAAGCCATTTAATACCATATGGAATATTATAATCAATATATATTATCCTTAACAAGACAACATAATTCAACAATGGTGTTGAAATAGACTTAAATGCTCTAATAAAATCATCAAGGAATTTTTTAGATAAAAATGCTTTTATTTTTAAAAATAGTGTTAAATTGGATAAATCATTTAATAATAATATAAATTAACCATTTTAGTTTCTAAATGATGATATTAGTGGTTTTATAAAAACAATCATGTCTTATAATCGATTATATAGTGCACTTTAAAATAAGATAGAATTTAAGATGTTACCTAGAACCAGGCTTGTTTATTATGTAGAATTGAGAATGATACTTATAAAACATTTAACACCCCATATAAAACTAACTATTCTGATTGGTACACATATATAGAACATTCACCCAAAATTTATGATGTGTAAATATGAAAAATCAATATTTTAATCGGGACTGTAACCCAAAAGAAATTGGAGTTTCAGGAAGAAAACCACTAACTTCTATCTGAATGTGTTCATAACATGAGATTAACATCTTGAAAAATCTAATTAAATCTATTAATTTTTTAACTAAGAATCTTATTTAAATTTATTTCTCAAAATTTAATAACCTTCATTTATCGAATTTTGATGGGTTATAAGATACAAATTTTTCGCTCGGGAGTGTTTGTTTCCCTGGTTTTCATTATCGGTATAACTATATATGATAATCGATGTTCAGGTGGAATGAGTATTATTATCTAGAATTTTATTAGTAAGATATTTATAAACATAAAATAGTGTAAATGGTTATACATATAATTTTGTAACTTGTTATGAGTATGACACATTTAGTGATAATCATTTATATTTTTACGGTGGTTTTTTAATCACAACAAACTAGTTTTATAATATTATATAATATCATGTTTAAATAATGGTTATAGAATCATTAAATACAATATAATAAATATTTTATAATATATTTTACCATTAAAATAGTTTCATTAATATCCTTTAATAGAAAATTGAATAATGAGACTTCTTTATCCATGATGGTTATAAATCGGCACCTCCAAGATGATGATTTAGTTTTTAAAATAAGAGAGAGAGAGAGTAAGGATATTGATAATGGTTATTAAATTAACCTAATATAATTATAGTATATATACTATATTGGATTTATAATGGTCAATTGTATAGTTTACATGATGAGATAATAATAAAAGAAGGAATAAAAAATTTAAAGGAAAAAAGTAGAGGATTTTACCTCTTGAGTACTCTTCCTTGAGACCCTTTTAAAGGGACTTGGTTTTAGTCCTTTGGAAAGACCACGAGCCACACAACGTTGAGAGAGACTAGGGAAGAGTATTTGGATAGAAAATTGAGGAGCTTCAAGGCCTAGAAGGGTAAGTAGAATAGAGAGTGATGGATTATTTTTATAGTTGATGAGAGGAGGGTTTTCCTATTACTTTAATCATAAAGTTATTATTTTTTAAAAGATATCCAATAATATTGAATATTGTTACTAAAATTATTAATATGTATTTTTGAGTAAGAAATAATTGTCCTTAAATCTACCATTATGAAAATAAATGTTTATATATCTTAAAATGACAATGGTAACGAAGGTATGACTGGTGTCGAGCAACATATAACTATGCTGGGAAAACTGAATCAGGTTATGAACAATAACCGTGCCCATATAATGCATCGTAATCCACAACATGGATGAGAAATGTTAATCAATATTTTCCAAAAAAAATCCATATTTCAAATATACTAAAAACCAATTACTAGTGGAGGAGTGTATATGTTAATTATGGATGATATTTAACACTTTGTATGTAATGAAAGTCAGAATGTTTTCATAGTAGTTTATCGTCTATCAGTAGATTCAAATAAGTGGTGTTCATTAATTAATAACACAAATGTGCAGGTAGAAATAGATGAAATGTTACATACATATTTTAAGGAAAATTTTCTAGAAAAATATTTTCCTTGTGAACAACGAGAGGATATGGAGTGGAAATTTTTGAGTCTTAGATAGAAACAAGATAAAAATGTTGTATTGTATGAATATAACATTATAAGGATTGAATTTCATGATTCAGACTATATATGTAATCCAAATTGAAGTATTTATCGAATCATTGATTGTTTAGAACAATTACTCCAAAGTACAGTAGTCACCAAAAGATTCTCATCATAGGAAGACATTGTCTCATGTGTGATCAAGGGGGAGAAAAAATTATATATGTATTTTGACGTTATGAGGAAAAAGAGAATAATATGGTGGAATACGATTTAATGTATAAAGGGTATAATAAAAATTTTAATTTTACCAAATGCGATACTTGTGGATGGAAACACCCTTGTGTGTGATTAAATGGAAAATAAATGTCCTACAAGTGGGTACATAGAGAACATAATGTTGGTGATAAAAAGGGAATGAAATAAACTATCAATGTGTAATGAACCAATTTATGGAAGATGGGAAACTATTATAATAATTATCTAAAGAGTCAAAGAAATGAGCATTAGAAAAGGCCAAGAGAGCAAGGCCATGATTATGAGAACACAACTACTGAGGTTGAAATTCATAATGATGTGGTGGCAGGTAATATAATAATTTTATCAATCATATGAAATGATTTATTTTATTCTAGATCATCACATTCATTGACTTCTTCCCATTCATTGATTAAAACTATATATTTCAAATTTGATTAATTAAAGTAGTTTCTAGTCAAAACTCTCAAGGGAAGTATCATTGCAAAAAATATGTGTCAATATATCCTCTTTATGACACCTAAATGTGCTTTAGTAGTGACCATATCATCATACACTTGATTTAATATGATATAATCCTTGGTATGGATTTAATTTCAAATTATAATGTGAATACATTTTTCAAGAATATGGATGTTACAAATTTTGAGATTGATGTAGAATCTCTTTCCTATAGAGTAGAAACCCCATCATCTGATTCTTATCTTGATCCACCGCCAGTATCACTACATAATTTAGTTATTTGGGAGGATGATAATGCAATATCTATGAGTGATTAATGAAATATATAAATTTATAATTTACATTTTATTCAAGAATATATTGATGTTATATCATAAGATTTTCCTAGACATCCTCTAGAGTCAAAAGTTGAGTTCTAAATTGATATAATTTATGGTTCATGTACTATATCAAATACTCTTTATAGAATGACCATTTTGGAATTGGTATAATTGATTAAACATCTATAGGAATCGAGAGATAGAGGATTTTTTCAACATTATATTTCTTTCTAGGGATCCCATTTTCATTTATTTATAATGAAACATGGATCTGTAGGGATTTTCATTGACTAGAGGGAGATAAATGATATTACAATAATGAAAATGTATCCCCAAACTCACATTGGTTATTTATTTGATCAACTACATGAAGCCCAAAATTTTCCTATGATTATAATTTAATCTAGATATCATCAGTTGCATGTGATGAAGGAAGATATTACAATGTCAACATTTCAAACTAGGTATAGGCATTATGAGTTTATAGTAATTCCTTTTAAACTAACTAATTCACCGTAAGTTTTCATATATCTAATGGATAGATTTTTCAGGGAATATCGTGATGTATTTTTTGGTATTTATTGATGATATCCTTGTATACTTTAAAATATATGATGATCATAATATTCACTTGAACATTTTCCTAAAGTCTCTTATAAAAGATGATATATATGTAATGTTTATAAATAGTGAATTTTGGCTTCGGTCGGATTCATTTCATGAAAATAATGTATCTAAGGATAGAATATTTGTTGATCATATAAAGAAAAAGGATCTACAGGAATGGACAACATGAACAAACATAACTCAGGTACGTAGTATTATTTATTTAGTATGTTATTGTCGGCGTTTATTTCAGAACATTATCCATTTATCCAATCCATTGAACAAGATTTCTTATAATGGGGTTTAGTTCTAATGGAAAATAGAATTTGAATAATTTTTTTGAAGAATTGAAGAGTATATCATTGAATGCACTAATCTTTAATCTACAATCAAAAAATGGTGCATTTGTGATCTAGAGTGATGCATCAAATAAAATAATTGGCTTTCTCCATATGTTAAATGATAGAGCCATTGTATATGAATCAAGGTAGTTAAAAATTAATTAACATAACAATATATCGCATAATCTTGATTTATCAGCAGTAATATGTGCTATGAGGATATAGGGAAACTATCTATTTGGTGAAATCTGTGAGATATATATAGATCAAAAGAGAATAAAATATATTCTCTCATAGAAAGAACTGAACTTGAGGTAATGGTGATGGCTATAAATTCTCAACATTTATGATTGTTCCATACACTAACACCCACAAAAGGAAAAATATGTAATTAATACATTGATTTTAAATGTTATTGGAGTTTTAAAAAAATAAAAAACAAATGATCCTATGTACATGGATCTACTGAGGATGGATATAGTAATTATTAAAAAATGTGAAACATCACTACTGTTTCCATTGTCTTCCCAATTATCCTTAATAAAAAAAATTAAATGTTATCATCCTAAGGATGATAATATTCAAAAGTGAATTAATGATATGAATGTTGGGGCATTTTCATAATTCATATATGAATATAGAATTAAAATGTATTGTGAGAGGCTTTGTGATTCCTCTACACATAATCTAAAAAGGGAGTAATTCGATGATTCACAAAGTTTGAATTTCATTATACATCCTAGTAGAACTATCATATATAGATATTTGAAAGAAATTTTCATTTGGGATAACATGATGACGGAAATTATTTATTTTGTATCATGATGTTTTATATATCAATAGGTGAAGACTAAATAAAAACATCCTACAGGATTATTGCATCCTATAAATATTCCGACATGGAAATGGATGACATCACCATAGATTTTGTCAATGGATTTCTGGAAACTCCCACAATGAATGTTGAAATATGGGTAATTTTTTATTGTCTTACAAAATTTGAACCCTTCCTTATTGTTATGGAGGATCTACCATTATAAATCCTTGGAAGACACTATATCAATGTTGATGTAAGACTTCATAGAGAACCCATTTCAATAGTGTCTAACTGTGATCCCCAATTTACATCGAAATTCAAAAAAATTATCCATAATGATTTGGACACTGAGAATTTCTTCAGTAATTATTACAACCCCGGAACTGATGGGTAGTCAGAAAGGGTGATCTATACATTAATAGACATATTAAGATCTTGATTTCTAAACATATAAGGTATGTGGGATCAAAATTTACCATTGGCGGAGTATTCCAACAATAATAGTTACCATTATTGTGTTGAAGTGGCACCGTATAATGCTTTATACATAAATAGATGTGGTACACCAACATATTGGGATGATGTTGATTAATGGAAGATTGTGGGCCCATATCTTGTGGAGGAAACAACTATAATGGTAAATACTATTTAAACCCATATCAATGTTTCTCAATGTAGGGAAAAGAGCTATACTGATATGGAATGAAGGATTTAGAATTCAAGAGGCATATCACATTTTCATGAAAGCATCCCCATGGAAGGGTGTTATAAAATTTCTACGGAAAAGAAAAATGATCCCCGAGTACATAGGCCCTTTTAAAAATATACATCGAATTCGAGTTGTCTCTTATCATTTGGAAAAGTTTACCAGCCTTTCTAAAGTACAAAATGTATTACATGTCTTATTATTAATAAATTATATGTTGGACACAACACATGTCTTCAATTATGATGGAATTGTATTGGAACCAGTATAATCGTAATATGAAGAGCCTATCTGAATTCTAGAAACTATGGAATAATAGTTGACAAATCGAACGGCTCATGTGGTAATGGTTCTTTGGAAAAAATCATAAAATTGACGAGGAAATGTGGGATCCTAACAAACTTATGATGAAGAACTATCCAAATCGTTTTATTTGGTTACATTATAGTAATTTCAAAGACAAAACGTTTGTCTAGTTGAAGAATATAACGTGCAAAGGTTTTAAAAATTAATTTAACATAGAATTACTGAACCATTGAACCCCTATAAAAAATATAATTGTTATAGAACATAGTTATATCCTAGGAAATAATCATAATTTTTACACTTCTATGATTTGAAAATTGAAAAACTCACATACACTGTAGTGATCAGTAAGATATTTAGAGTCGGATAGGATCAAATTACATATTTTATGAATATTAACATACCCATATAAAGAGTAGCATACCTGTTTGAATTGTAAAATACCCATATAAATATTAATTTAACATCATGAATTGAAAACTCACTCATGCATGTATAAATATAATTTAGGCAACATATAAATTAGAGTTCATATTTTAAACATTAATAATTATGTGTTGATATTTTTTAGAGTAATAAGTATTCAATTACAATTTAAATTTTATATGTTTATTTAAAATAAACTATATTTTTCTGAAAATGAAATCTTAAATAAATATTTTTTTGTCCATTTATTTTTGTGTAATTTTCTAAGACCTCGGTTAAATGTTTAAAGTATTCTAAATTTAGTTTTATATTCAAAATAAGTATTTTGTAAGTAAATAATGATTTAAAAAATAAATAAATTTCTCTTATTTAAAAATTTATTATGATCAAATGGAGTTCATTTTTAAATTATAAACAACAAAAAATTGGTATGATTGATTTTGGGGATTTTTTAAAAAAAACACGAATTTTTTAATAGTAAAATTATGTAATTTAAAGCATAAATATAGTACAAGAAAAATACATTATTACATGAATCATTGATGATTTAAGAAACAATGGTTCAAACTCACATGAACATGTGACTGCTTTTTGTCACAATAATCCACTCTATTGGTGTCATTGGAAAAATAATAAAATGATGATTAAAATTTCCGGAAAACCCTCATCTCCTCCGCTATAAAAACAACAAATCATTCCCAATTATTCTCACTTTTGTAAGACATGAACCTCATAAAATTTAATCCCAATTTATATTGTAAATTCTATATGTACATCCAAGAACTCTTTTTCTTTCCAGAAGACAAAAACCCCTTACCATAAGGAGGTTCCCAAGGAATAGTACTCTAGATGTAAAATAATCCTTTTTATCCTATTATTTTCATTTAAGTTCATTATTTTTTATTATCTCCTGAACTAAATTAACAAATTGATCATGATATCTAAAATATAGTATATATATTTTAATTATATAATTTTAATGAAATATCCATTATCAATATCTTAAATCTCACTCTTTTATTATAAAAACAAAACAATCATCCAGGAGGTGCCAATTTGCAACTATCATGGATGATGAAGTTTCATTCATTAAATTATTCTTAAAGGCTGGTCATGAAACCAATTTTATGGTCGAACCATATTATAGACAAAAAGTTCGAGAACCATTTCAACAGCTGCTCCCAAAAACATAAAAAGAAAAAAGAATAAACATTACAGGGAAACTCAGAGAAGGGGGGCCTTAGACAGCCTTGTGTACAAAGTACCAATCCTATCACTGTGAACGAGCACATTACAGTAGTCAGGAAGTACAAATGACCAACTTTAACTACCCTCCATAATTTCCCTTTTTTAGAGGACATCTGCCACCTGATTTGCCTCTCTATTCACATGAGACACCTCCAGATAAATCGACTCAGCAAGATGCAGAGCATTAACCCATACAGCAAGCATCTTCCATGACATATTCCTAGATTGATCCTTCAGAGTCTGTGTTGCAACAGAGGAGTCCGATTCGATCCACATCCTCCACCAACCATAATGAGCCGCATATCCAATCTCCTTAATCACTGCCCATTGTTCAACATCAATTGCATTTCCATTGCCTATGTAATGAAAGAATCGTCTTTTGACAAATCCTTGATACGTCCTGAACACACCACCACATCCAGCAGGTCCAGGCACACCGGAGGCTGCCTCGTCCACATTCACCTTTAACCAATCAGTTATAGGTGGGATCCACCTGATATATTTCATCACTTTGGGACTCCAATGCCTGACACTTACAGCTACGGATCTCAGTAGAAGAAAATCAGAAATTTCATTATTCATTGAACCAGATTGATTTATCGAGGTAGAGATAATATATTGGTGCATCATCATAATACCCTCCATGAATGAGGTCCTTCCATTGTTGAAGCCAATACTATTGCGGGCCTTCTAAATGAATGAAATCAGAGCGATAGTAGCAGCAATGAGCAGGGACTTGACCTGCTCATTGCGGAAAGCTTCCATGGCCGAGGTTATAAGTGCACTAACCAAGTGAGAGGCTAATTGGCATTGGAAAACTTCATTCAAATAACTCAATAACTGCACAACAAATGGACAGCAAATGAACACATGGTTGATTGTCTCATCTACAGCCAAACAAATGAAACATATCGGTGCAATAGTTAAACCAGTTCACATAAGGACATTCTAATAGAGGAGTAGTCAACATGTAAAATCCTATTCTTTTTTTAATTTTAATATTTTTAAGATCATTATTTTATTATTATATCCTCACCTCCTATATCCAATTGATCATTATAATTATAATATGTTCTAAATATTTGATCTATATCATGTTAATAGAGTAACCATTATCAATATCTTTACTCCCTCTCCATATATTATTTCTAAAAAATAATCATCATTTAGGAGGCGTCGATTTACATCCTTTATGGGTTACACGGTTTTGTTCTACAATTTCATATTCATGTATGGTTATGAAAAAAATTTATTGTTGAACCAGATTATAATATACATATTATATGCTCCAATGGCCTGAAGGCCTTAATTTTTTTATTGATTTTTGATAATACTTATTTTAATGAGTGAGGTGTAACCCTTAAAATGCATTCATATGTACTGATTATGGAAAAATCATTAGTACATGATATTAAAAAATAGAATAAAACTAGTTCATTGGGATTGAAATCCCACCAAAACTATCAAAATGATTATCACTAAATTTTTTATATTTATACTATATAACTAATTTACATTTATAAATATTTACACAATTGGATGTTAATCAATAATATATTAATTCAATTCTATATAAATATAATAATTCCACATGAACATCCATGATCATATACAATTATACCATTAATGAAAACCAAGGAAATGAATACTCCCGAACAGTAAATTTTTATATTATAATTAATCAAAAGGCCACATATAAAATTAGTAAAATGATGAAAAATAAACCAAAACATGTTAATAAGGATATGAATTATATAATTATTGAAATTAATTTGATTATAATAGATTTTAAGATCATGTTCCAAACACATTTAGACACATGGTAAGGGTGTTCTACCCAAACCTTTATTTTCATTCATGATACCTTTTGTCTCTATTTGTACCAATTAATTTCTTTATAATTCTTAAGTAATCATTTTAAATTATTTAATAATAAGATATATATATGTACCAATCCGAATCCTTTTTTGTTTTATAGGGAGTTAAATTTTGTATATAAATACTTCTCAATTCATCATGATAAACAAGACCGATTAATGGGAACTTCTCAAATCATACCTATTTTCAAGTCCACTATTTAATCTATTTAAGACACAATTATTATCTTGAATCCAAAAATTTCATCCTGGACAAACTGAATTGGTTCATTTTCTATTTGATACAAATTGGTTTCTAGAAGAACTAATCTTTTCAAAGTTAAAGTGTATTTCACACAAAACAATTCCTTAACGATTTTATTGGAGTAACTTTTTCAAATTCAAAAAATTTATAGAATTTTTTGCCTTATTAAGGATAATATATTCTGTTCATAATCTTCCATATATTATTAAATTCATTATGATTATTTTTTCTTTGGATGTGAATCTTCATACTATTCACCATACTATTCATAATGGTTAGTGTTTATGTATACAGATTGGGGAATGCTATTTCATATATTCATGTTTGTTATGTTTAGAACCATTGATGTGAAGAATTTTATGGAAATTTAATGTTATTATAGGGTACTACTATTGACCCTTGATTCATCAATAAGTCTCATGAGTCAAAACAGATATGGACATGGTTGAGGCCACTCCCAATTTAAGATATGGTTTTGGCTGAGGCCTTAATTATTTTTAGCATTATTGGCTGAGGCCTTGATTATATGATTCAAATTTCCCACATTATTAATTACCTCATTATTAATTTATTAATTTATAGTTCATGTTTTCAGTAGACTAGCATAATACCCATGATTATTTTGTACTATGGAGATATTTATTCATCTAAAATTCTAACAATATAATTTCAATGTTTATTTTTATAGAAATGTGTTTATTGTTATTCACCATTGGTAATTTTTATTATTATGATTTCTTCCACTATTTTCATTCCATTATTTATCATCTATGCTCACTATTTTTTTATGTATAATTATTTCCAGGATGTGAATTGTAGATTATGAATGACAAGTATGGATGACCAATAAGTTATAGATGTTTTCAAATGAATTTATATATTTTATTTCATTTAATGTTGTGATGTTAAGCTTATATATGTATCTAGTTTACCAAAACTACTATACTAGATGGCCCATGGAGAATTCAATTTCTTTTAATCATGATAATGTTATTAATTAAGGCCTTGAATCTAGGAAAGCATCATCAAGATCTTTACAATTGTTATCAATAGATATTTAGTAGACAAAATGGAAACTAGATTTTGAAAATGTAGATTAGCTAACAGAACCCTATGATAAGCTATGAGTATTATTATACAATAACCTCTTAGAAGTATTGGGAAAATGAGATTAAGTGGATCATATTGAGAATAAATCCCTTTTTGGATACTATAGGTGGTTTTGGTTTTGGAATTGATGTACCTAGGAGTAAAAACTATGACATGATGTTTCAAACTTGACCTGGGGTAATTGGTAAATGACAAAAGACCTTATTATGCACATGGTTTGAAATTGATGGGGGATATGCCAATGGTAATTTAAATTTTCATTAGGATCCATTATGGAAAATTTAAAAGTAAATTTTTCCTTAAATAAATGGTTTTTATTATTATCAGATTATATATGAATATGATTCATATTTCATTATGTATTTGTCATGATGAGACTATAAATTACTATTCATAATCCAATCCAATGTGTTCCAATATTTATAAATGGAATCAAGTGGAAGGAATGTAAAACATATCAATGAATGTCTCTTATGTAGGGAATTTAATTATATGAAAGATAATGATATTGTTACTAGAGCTACAACTACTACTAAGTAATATATAACTGTACTAGGAAAACTAACACTGGTTATGAAAAATAACCTTACCCATATGCTGAATCATTATCCAAAACGTGGAGGAGATATGTGAGACCACATTATGAGACAACAACCTCCGTAATTCAATTGGACTACAAACCCATTCATAGTGGATTAGTGGATAAGTTCTTTATAGAAGTTAACATTCCCTTTGGGATGCAACCAAAGTGAAAAGATTGTAAATTTTATTTATCATCTATTGAGAGATGTGGATCGGTGGTGGGAGTTAATTTAAAACACAATAGATGATGAAGAAATAGATGAAATTGAATGGATATATTTTGAGGAAATTCTCCTAAAAAATATCTTCCTCGTTAACAATGATGAGATAGGGAGATTAAATTTTTGAGTCTCATAAATAAAGTGGGAAAAATTTATTCAAATATTGAATCCCACTTTACATGGATAGAAAATAATATTTCAGACTATATACGTAATCCATGAAGAAATATTGATCGATTATTTGATGGTTTAATACCATTCATCCAAACAGAATTATTCACCCTATGTTTCTCATCATTCGAATACATTGTCTCATATGCTATAAAAAAAGAGAAATAATTCTCTATGTCTTATGACATTAAGGGTAAAAAAGTGATGAAGAGGGTGGCGGTGGATATATTGGATAATGTGATGAATAAATAGGGGAGTTTTCCAACATGTGATACTTGTGGAGGGAAACACCCTCATGTTTTCTTAAATGAATAATGTGTGTGATAAAAGTATGGATACAGAGCCATAATGCATGTGATTACAAGGGAATGAAATAATCTATCAATGTACAATTCTATAATTTTATGGACATGGAACACTATTCTAATGATTTTACAAATTGTCAACGAAACATGCATCAGAAAAGACGATGGGAGAAAGTCCAACATTATGAATTCACAACTACATAGATTGACATTATCAATTCTGTGGTTAAAGTTACATTAATAATTTCTTCAATCATATAAAATTATTTATTTGATTTAGGAGCATCATATTAATTTATATCTACCTATTTTAACAAAAAATAAATATTTCCTATTTGATTTAACAATGGAGTAATCTATCAAAATAGATATGGTAAGTATCATTGAAACAATTATTTCTCAATAGATCCCCCTTATGACCCATAAATGTGCCTTAGTTGTTTAACTTTTCATCATTACCATGATTGACTTTGATATAATGCTTAGTATGGATTTTTTTTAAATTTTATGGTGAAAATATATTACAATAAGAACGAAGCTATAATTTTTTAGAATGATATGAATTTATTCCCTTTAGTATAGAAACATCATCATATTATTATTACCAAGATCCACCCCCATTATCAATACATAATTAAATTATTATTGAGGATTAGAAAAAAAATTATTGGTGATGAATTAAATCTTCAAATTGAGATTGTACCAATTATGAAAAAATATATTGTTGTTTTTCAAATAGATTTACTTGGAAATCCTCTAGATCAAGAATTTTATTTATCTATTTAATTAATTCCTAGTACATATATCATATCAAATACTCCTTATAGAATGGACACAATGGAATTAGTAGAACTAAAGGGAAAAATTATTAATTTAATGATAATGGATTTTTTAGGCCTAGTGTTTCTCATGGGGGATCCCATATTCATTTCATTAAGAAGATATATGGATCTATGTTGTTGTGTATTGACAATAGAGATATCTGTCATGACCCGTCCTTGGGGCCCGTGCTGTGACTACCCCAATCCTGCCTTCCATAGGCCAGGGGCTGGCGACTAGCACCAAAGGCGTTAAATCCCGATAACTGGGAAGGCATTGCCTTTATAAAAGAAAACAAGCACCAAAAAGTACAAGCAGAAACAAAACACTAAGTACAAAAGAAAAGGTGAAAGTAAATGGGCCAGAATACAAACCCAAAAGAAAGTACAACTACAACTGAACAAGGTACAACAGAAAAAAGACAAACAGCTAGAAGAGGGAAGAAGCTCCTAGGATGTCCTCCTCGGGTCCTACCTGAAGGGTAGGTACAGATAGCGCAGCTCTTGGTCATCCACCACAGATCCTACCTGAAGGGTAGGTACAGATAGCCTCCTCGACGCTCTCGTCTGTCAACCTCCTCTATGAGTCGTCTGGTCAAGTAGTCCACCTCAGGGTACCGACTCGTCGTGTAGTCCACCTCCGGGTACCATCCAGTCCTCGAACACTCGACCTCTGTCAACACTGCCCATCGTCGGCAACCAACACAACGAGGTGCGGGCATAGCCCATGCAGGGGTGAGTATAACGATACTCAGTAGGGACCCCGAGATCCTTATGGTCTCACTAAACCAACAAGAATAACCACAAGAAGATCTCAACAGATAACCTCTACTTAGATATATGCCCATACATATACCTAAGTTATCAAGTAACCCATCTCAATCATGAGGAAACACAAGGATTGTGAAATCAACAGATAACCACTACCCAGGTATATGACCATACATATACCTAAGTTATCATGTGACCCATCTCAATCATGAGGTAAACACAAAGGTCAAAAGTTTCAGCTCAAACCAGGATTTTCATTATCGAAAGCGTAACTGCTGAAGAGCTCCGTCTCTGGAGTGTACAGTGGTCCTGTCACGACTCTGAGGTACTGCTCACTAACCTAAGACTGCTGAGGTACTCCTCCTGTTGAGTACTACGGGTTTGCGGCCAACTATCGGGCGCTCCGTCCGCTGAGGGTCTGTTGCCAAATACCGGGCGCTCCAACTAATAGCCTACAGAGGTACTCCTCCTGTCGAGTACTACGGGTTTGCGGCCAACTACCGGGCGCTCCGTCTTTCGTGGGTCTGTCGCCAAATACCGGGCACTCCGTCCACTGGGCTAGTCGACTCACTCCAAGTCGAGTCGGTCAAGCAGTCGTCAGGTCTCAACCGGCTACACGATCTCCGTACTCCGCACGCTCGTCTCCGGGAGGGTCCGCTCCACGATCTACTGCTCGATACTCCATGTATCACAAAGTCCCGCAAAGAAGTATATCAAAGGACCACCTCATCATAGGGGTCTCAACGCAATAGATGGTGCGTCAATCGGACGCCCGGTCTGTGAGTTATTAGCATTTTCGTCCCAAAGGCCCGGTTGGTTTCGCGTGCGAACCAACCTATCCGTATCTCAACTACACCCCAAAATCTCATAGAGTATACTAATAGGGACTGTTTCTCAAAGTGAGCACCAACGCCGCTGACGTTTCGTCAAACAGACGTTCTGTCAGAAATGTAACAACTTTACCGTTCCAGGGGCCCGGTTGGATTTCGGTACGATCCAACCCGGCCACTATCCAACTGCATCCAAATTTCGGCAAAGGATTCCAAAAGTTCCGTATTATCAACAGGAACTCAACGCAACAGACGACGCATCAATCGGACGTCCGATCTGAGAGTTATTGGCTTTTTTGTCTAGGGGCCCGGTTGGATTTCGGTGCGATCCAACCCGAACACACTCCATCGGCATCCAAACCTCGAGCGGAGTAAGCCAAAAGATCCATCTCACTTAGAGGAATTCAACGAAACAGACGGCGCGTCAATCGGACGCCCGGTCTGTTATTTATTGGCCTTTCCGTCTCACACCCACCCTGGGAAACTTCCCAGGTGGTCACCCATCCTGATCACTACTCTAGGCCAAGCACGCTTCACTATGGAGTTTTAACCACGTAGACTCCCGAAAAGGAAGGTGTACCTTGAGTATAGTATACCGAAACGACCGTCTCGATCCAAGGATCGCGTTGCCACTTATGGCGAGTCGTTTGGAGACCCGTAGCCCAATATACAGGCATTTGACCGAAAGTGGTCCGAAACTGGGGGTCTGGGCCCGGGCCGACCCGGGCCGACCCCCCCCCCCCTGGGTTGGCCGAACCTGGTCGACCCGCCATAGGGCGGCGACCCGGCCCGGCCAACGGCGCGGCGGCGCGGGCCGGTGCAGCGGCGCGGTCCGGCGCGGCGGCGCGGACCGGCACGGCGGCACGTCCTGGGCGCTGTTCGGGTGCCGCGTGCGGGGGGCAAAGCCCCCCCCCCCTTTGAGAACCGCGACCCCTTAATTGGGGCCGCTTTTGAGACCCTGCCGGGGGAAATTATTTCCCCCGGTTTCCACTGTCCGGCCGGCCCGCCCTGGCCGGCCGGTTTCGCCAGCAAGGACCGGCGACGGCCGGTCCTTCCTTCGCCGACACCGGCGGACCGGTGCCGGCCGCCGGTCATCTTGCTCTGCCGCGGCCCGGAACCGGCCATGACCTATGCCGTCCGGCGCGATGCGATGGCATCGCTTCCCTCCGCCGCTGCCCCGCTCCGGCCGTGGCGCCTTTGACATTCTTCGACGCGACGCGACGGCGTCGCCTTCTTGTATTTCATTCCACGGCGCGGCGCGACGGCGCCACGCAATAATTGTCGTGCGATTCCCGCATAGTGCGACGACACCACGCCATCACGTTCCATCCGCAAGGAAACAATTATGAACATATGAGGGGGGTTTGGCCATGTTGGTGCGGTCCGGGCCCCCCTCTCGTTAGACAATAACATTTAATCCTTTATCCTCGATGTTCAACATTCTAGAATCAAGAATGGAAAATAAATAAATAAAATATCAACAATCCCCTACCTCGGATTCAAGTGCGGAGCACGCCAATCAAGCCGCGGAAGACTAGCGTCGCGGAGGTCGGGCGTCGCGGAAATCGAACGTTGTTTCCATTGACGTCGAGGTGCGTCCGAAGAGGTACGTCGCTGTAGAAGCTTCGTAACCTGACGGAGATAGTCTGAGGAGGAAACAGAGTCTCCTTTCGTTGACACGGGAAGAAGATCGAAGAAGCGGCGTCGCCGATCTTTGGAAACACACCGGCTACGAAGAAGAGAAGCGGCGTTCTTCGTCGGAGCTTAAGTGTTCTTCGTGTTCTTATTCAAGGTTGAAGAAGATGGAGAGAGCTTCTCAAAATCTCTAAAGGTGGCAAGGGAGACCAACCCAAAATAAAATAAGCTTAAGCCTTATTTTATTTACACAACTAAACATTTGAATTTCAAAAGATAAGAAACGAACCATTAATTCATAGAAATAATTCAACGAAAGAAACATCACATTTAATTTACGAAAAAAAACCACCCAATTAAATGGTCTGTTAAGAATTTAAGAAAATGAGTTAGTTGACTTTCATAAAGATGGGTTTTCACGGGTGCGTGACTTAGTGGAATGAAATGGCGGGGCTCGTGCGGGCCCCACCTCACAAATATCATACCAAGAGGGTAGGATATTTTTGGATAGTACCCTATCCGATTAAACTCAGATTAATCCGCTTTTAATTGGCTTCATGTGGCTTCCAAGTTGATTAAGGGAAATAAAATAAAGTTGTCACAAAATTATTTTATTTCTTAACTTTATGACCGAAAATTAAAAACCACACATGAGAAAACGCAACTCCGAAAGAGGTGTTTCTAAGAAATTACCAGCGCTGTGATTCCATCGGTGCCCTCAGAATTCGATTCCGAGCACCGGTTCAAAAGTTAGAAAAACCCGGTCATCCGTTCACTGAACGTACTCGAGCCAAACTTCGGAAATTGATTTCGGGCACTCCGGGCCTCGAAATCAGGCACCTTCAGAAACTGTGTTCTTGTAAAATTCCAATGAAAATTAATAAAAAAAATTCCATGGAATTTATGGGTCTTTACATTACTCCCACATGGGGGCTTTACGTCCCCATAAAGATTCACCACAAACTTAGGGAAACAAAGCGGTTCTGAGCACGCATCTGAGCCTTCCGCTCCCATGTGCTCACCTGGAGGTTCCCGCGCTGCCAAAGAAAGTGCACAAGAGGAATCGACCGTCCTCCTAGGATCCACTCCTGTCGATCCTCGATCCCCACAGGAACCTCCGTAGAAGACACTCTTCGCCACCGTCTAGCTCCTCATGGTCGATGATATGCGAAGGGGTCGAGCACGTATCTCCTCAGTTGGGGTACGTGGAAAACATTGTGCACCTAGTGCAACTGAAGTGGATGGGCCAAGCGGTAACCACCTCGCCTACCCAGCTGAGGAATTAGAAAGGTCCATTGAACCTCGGAGATAACATGCCTCCCTGGGAACATCTCCATAAACCTTGTCGATGTGGGACCCGTATGAAGACGTGGTCGTCATCCTCGAACTCCAGAGGTCTCCATTTCTGTTAGAACTGAAACTCAAAACGACTGCTGCTACGAGGGTAAGGTTGACCGACACAAGAGTGATCGGTCGCACCCTCCTGTGCAAGAGTTACCCTGCCCTGCCTGGGGTTTCCTTTTCTCCCGACCAAGGAAAACCCATCCCGATTTTGACTAAAACCGTCAATTTGAGTATGAACAGTTATTGCCCATTCCATACTAAAACTAACGTCGTAAGGCCTCGACGCTGCCACCAAGAGATTCCAACTAGAACTCTCGCCTCGAGGGTCTGACCACACCATCGGCATATGTGTGATTTTCGAGTCTCCTCCCAAGGAATCTCCAGACGTGAGGTTCATGTCCACGGCTTACCTGAAACTCTAGGTCTGGAACAAGATTTGTGAAAGCGAGGAATGATTCATATCGACGTCTGTTACTACAAAAACTAGTAGTGGACACAGACTATCCCTTGAATCATTTCTAGAGCCATTGGGTCACACTCCTTGATCGCATGCAGCCGCACTCTTCCTCCGCCCTCCAGCTCCCTGAGCCTGGCGGGAATAACTAGGGTGGGTGGTTGTAGCATGTTAAGATGTACACCACCTCATGCTGCTCTCCTAGCTCTACCTCCGCGTCTGCCGCTTCACAGACTGATGTCTATTTAAAGCTACCTCTTCTTGATACATTTAACACGCCCGAGTCTCTAAGACTGGCACTGGTTCCTTGTTTCTTACTGCGCTATGCAGTCTTCATCCACTCCAAGATAAACTGCACCTCCTTTAGTCTCACAAGAGCTCCTATGATTTCTTCTTTGATGATAAGATAAATCTGGTCTCATCCCATAAATAAACCACATTTGTTGCCTAATACAGTCAATCCCAACATAAATGATGCATTCATGCCATGGATGACGTCGTAAGGCCTCGACGCAACTACTAAGAGATCCAACTGTCACTCTCGCCTCCAAGGGTCGAGTCACACTGTCGGCATCAGTGTGAGGTCACTGGGTCTCCTCTAGTAGGAATCTCAAAAGAGAGGGTCAAGTCAACAGTTTAACCGGGACCACTCAGTATCAACCAAACAAAAAGGACAGGAAATCAATCAAAGATAGGTGTCTATTTATTATTGCAGCTCATAGTACAAAGACACGAATACAAAAGAATCATGGAACTAGAAGTACATAGGATGTATCCACTAGTTCCTCTCCTGTCCACCAGCTCTCGGAGCTCCACGACCATCGGCCTCAGCTGCCTGAAGCTGAGCTCTCCCATGTCCTCCTGTCCCCTGCGGTCGGGGTGGGCCTCCTGGTGGTGGTGGCAACATCCCGAAGCATCGTCCACCTCCAGCTGCACGACCAGCTCCTCTACCATGGCCGCTTGCTCCTTGCGGTATGCCCTGATTGAACCTCTACCTTTGCCTCGAAGATTCTTCATTTAACTGCTAGTAATCTGCATGGCGGGTCGGACAGTCACGTGCCATGTGACCAATTCCGCCGCAGGAGTATCACTGTCCACTCTCGGCACGTCTGGCTCTGACTCCACCCGGGTTTACCTGCACAACTGAACCCGAGTTGTGCAGTCGGCAACTGGTAGGTCTGATCCTCTTAGACCTCAGTGTCATCTGTCTACTGCCTGCTGCAGAAGACTCTGCCGCAAGCCGGCTAGTGGT
This sequence comes from Viscum album, assembly GCA_963277665.1. Classification (NCBI taxonomy): domain Eukaryota; kingdom Viridiplantae; phylum Streptophyta; class Magnoliopsida; order Santalales; family Viscaceae; genus Viscum; species Viscum album. The sequence goes on from OY728162.1 coordinate 49,785,578, forward strand.
GGGTCCTGCTGCTGGAGACTGCTCAATAAGGAAACTCTCCAATAAGAGGGCTCTCTCCAACACCCATGTCTGCGTCAGAAATCTGTGAGAAACAACAGAAGCTCTAATCTCTCTCCCGAGCCCCTGCTCGAAGGTTCGGGCCCTGAAGAATGGGTCTCGTACCATATCTGTGGAGTAGCGCGGGAGGTCTGTGAATCTCGCTGAGTACTGCGCCACTGACATGCTACCCTGCCGCAGCTGGTGTAGCTCCTGTATACGCATCGATCGAAGGGTGGCTAGTACAAACTCTGCCCGGAACAGGCTCTTGAAGTCTTCCCATAGAAGTGTCGCCTCGTCATGCATCTGATGTATTAGGCTCCACCATCTGCCTGCTGCTGCCTGAAGAAGGCTAACAGCTAGGATCACCATGAAATATGTCGGCGTCCCCACTAAACTGAAGACTCTCACCATAGCCTCCATCCAATCCTCAGCCGCCTGCGGGTCCGTCCCTCCCTGGAACCTGGGTGGCCTTTGGCGCTATAACTCATGCAGTGCGCTCAAGCGACGTGCATCCTCTCCTGCTGGGGCCGGTGGAATCGGTGGCCCAATTGGTAGTAGTACCGCTGGTGCCTCCGCTGGTGCCTCAACTGGGATAGGGCCGTGTACTGAGGACTCATCGCTCGGCGGGCTGTCAGTACGCACCACTCTCGGGGCTCTAGCTGGTCGTCCATAGGGAGGCATCCTAAAAGAAACAATGTGACATGGTCAAAAGATTATACCTGGTAAGCTGACCTGGTTTGAGCTGACATTAAATAAAATTTCAGGAAAACACACACGCAATCAGTTTTTTCATGCACAAAGTCGGAAATCAGTTGTAAGGGTCCTGTTGTATGGATATGTCGGCCGCCCGCACCAACACTGGACTCCCTGAACAGAAAACCACACTCGGTACTCTTAACACTATTGCTTCACAGAAAGAAACATCAGAGTTATAAGTTCTACGGTAGAACCGAACTCCTCTGATACCAATTTGTGACGACCTGTACTCGGGGCCCATGTCGTGACTACCCCAAGCCCGCCTTCCATAGGCCAGGGGCTGGCGACTAGCACCAAAGGCGTAAAATCCCGATAACTGGGAAGGCATTGCCTTTATAAAAGAAAACAAGCACCATAGAGTATAAGTAGAAACAAAACACTAAGTACAAAAGAAAAGATGAAAGTAAATGGGCCAGAATACAAACCCAAAAGTAAGTACAACTACAACTGAACAAGGTACAACAACAAAAAGACAAACAGCTGGAAGAGGGAAGCTGCTCCTGGGTCATCCTCCTCGGGTCCTACCTGAAGGGTAGGTACAAATAGCGTTGCTCCTGGTCGTCCACCACGGATCCTACCTGAAGGGTATGTACAGATAGCCTCCTCCACGCTCTCGTCTGTCAACCTCCTCTGTGAGTCGTCTCGTCGCGTAGTCCACCTCTGGGTACTAACTTGTCGTGTAGTCCACCTCCAGGTACCGTCCAGTCCTCGAACACTCGGCCTCCGTAAGCACTTCCTGTCGTCTGGAACCAACACAACGAGGTGCGGGCATAGCCCGTGCAGGGGTGAGTATAACGATACTTAGTAGGGACCCCGAGACCCTCAAGGTCTCACTAAACCAACAAGGATAACCACAAGAAGATCTCAACAGATAACCTCTACTTAGATATATGCCCATACATATATCTAAGTTATCAAGTAACCCATATCAATCATCAGGAAACACAAGGATTGTGAAATCAACGGATAACCACTACCCAAGTATATGCCCATACATATACCTAAGTTATCAAGTGACCCATCTCAATCCTGAGGTAAACACAGAGGTCAAAATCTCAGATCAAACCAGGATTTTCATTATCGAAACTGTAACTGCTGAAGAGCTCCGTCTCTGGAGTGTACAGTGGTCCTGTCATGACTCCAAGGTACTGCTCACTAACCTAGGACTGCTGAGGTACTCCTCCTGTCAAGTACTGCAGGTTTGCGGCCAACTACCGGGCGCTCCGTCCGCTGAGGGTCTGTCGCCAAATACAGGGCGCTCCCACTAATAGCCTACAGAGGTACTCCTCCTGTAGAGTACCGCGGGTTTGCGGCCAACTACCGGGCACTCCTTCTGCCATGGGTGTGTCGCCAAATACCGGGCGCTCCGTCCACTGTGCTAGTCGACTCACTCCAAGTCGAATCGGTCAAGCAGTTGTCAGGTCTCAGCCGACTACACGGTCTCCGTACTCCGCACGCTCGTCTCCGGGAGGGTCCACTCCACGAGCTACTGGTCGATACTCCAAGTATCACAATGTACCGCAAATAAGTCTCTCAAAGAACCAGCTCGTCATAGGGGTCTCAACGCAACAGACGTCGCGTCAATCGGACGCCCGGTCTGTGAGTTATTAGACTTTTCATCCCAGGGGCCCGGTTGGATTTGTGTGCGAACCAACCCAGTCGTTTCTCAACTGCACCACAAAATCTCATAGAGTATACTCATAGGGACTGTTTCTCAATGTGATCACCAACGTTGTTGATGGTTCGTCAAAAAGACGTTCTGTCAGAAAGGTAACAGCTTTTCCGTTCCAGGGGCCCGGTTGGATTTCGGTGCGATCAAACCCAACCACTATCCAACTGCATCCAAATCTCGGCGAAGGATTCCAAAAGTTTTGTATCATCAACAGGAAGTCAACGCAATAGACGGCACATCAATCGGACACTCGGTCTGAGAGTTATTGGCTTTTTCGTTCTAGGGGCCCGGTTGGATTTCGGTGTGATCCAACCCGACCGCACTCCGTCAGCATCCAAACCTTGAGCGGAGTAATCCAAATGATCCGTCTCAATTAGAGGAATTCAACGAAACAGACGGCACGTCAATCGGACGCCCGGTCTGTTATTTATTGGCCTTTCCGTCTCACACCCACCCTGGGAAACTTCCCAGGAGGTCACCCATCCTGATCACTACTCTAGGCCAAGCACGTTTAACTATGGAGTTTTAACCACGTAGGCTCCCGAAAAGGAAGGTGCACCTTGACTAAAGTATACTGAAACGATCCTCTCGATCCAAGGATCGTGTTTCCACTGACGACGAGTTGTTTGGAGGCCCGTCGCCCAAGATACGAGCATTTGACCGAAAGTGGTCCGAAACTGGGGGTCTGGGCCTGAGTCGACCCAGCCCCCCCCCCCCCCCCCTGGGTCGGCCGGACCGGGTCGACCTGCCCCGGGCGGCAACCCGGCCCGCCGACCTGGCCTGGCTCGGAAAACCCCGCCCGACCGGCGGCGCGGTCTGGCGCGGTGGCGCGGACCGGCACGACGGCGCGGGCTGGGCGCCGTTCGGGGGCCGCACGCGGGGGCCAAAGCCCCCCCCCCTTGAGAACCGCGACCCCTTAATTGGGGCCGCTTTTGAGACCCGGCCGGGGGAAATTATTTCACCCGGTTTCCACTGTCCGGCCGGCCCGCACTGGCCGGCCGGTTTTGCCATCAAGGACCGGCGACGGCCGGGCCTTCCTTCGCCGACACAGGCGGCCCGGTGCCGGCCTCCGGTCATCTTGCTCCACCGCGGCCCGGAACCGGCCGCGGCCTATGCCGTCCGGCGCGATGCGACGACATCGCTTCCCTCTGCCGCGGCCCCGCTTCGGCCGCGGTGCCTTTGACTTTCTTCAACGCGACACGACGGCGTCGCGTTCTTGGATTTCTTTCCACGGCGCGGCGCGACGGTGCCGCGCATTAATTGACGTGCGATTCCCGCATGGTGCGACGGCACCACGCCATCCTGTTCCATCCGCAAGGAAACAATTATGAACATAGGAGGGGGGTTCGGCCGTGTTGGTGCGGTCCGGGCCCCCCTCTCGTTAAACAATAACATTTAATCCTTTATCCTCGATGTTCGACATTCTAGAATCAAGAATGGAAAATAAATAAATAAAAAATCAACAATCCCCTACCTCATATTCAAGTGCGGAGCACGCCAATCAAGCCGCGGAAGACTAGCGCCGCGGAGGTCGGGCGTTGCTGAAATCAAACGTCGTTTCCATTGACGTCGATGTGCGTCCGAAGAGGTACGTCGCTGGAGAAGCTTCGTAAGCTGACGGAGATAGTCCGAGGAGGAAACGACGTCTCCCTTCGTTGACACGTGAAGAAGATCGAAGAAGCGGCGTCGTCGATCTTCGGAAACACACCGGCTACGAAGAAGAGAAGCGGCGTTCTTCGTCGGAGCTTAAGTGTTCTTTGTGTTCTTCGTCAAGTTTTAAGAAGATGGAGAGAGCTTCTCAAAATCTCTCAAGGTGGCAAAGGAGACCAACCCAAAATAAAATAAGCTTAAGACTTATTTTATTTACACAACTAAACATTTGAATTCAAAAAGATAAGAAACGAACCATTAATTCGTAGAATTAATTCAATGAAAGAAACAATTCATTTAATTTACGAAAAAAACAACCGCCCAATTAAATGGTATGTTAAGAATTTAAGAAAACGTGTTAGTTGACTTTCATAAAGACGGGTTTTCGCGGGTGCGTTACTTAGCGGAATGAAATGGCGGGGTTCGTGTGGGCCCCACCTCACAAATATCCTACCAAGAGGGTATGATATTTCTGGATAGTACCCTATCCGATTCAACTCAGATTAAGCCGCTCTTAAGTGTCTTCAAGTGGCTTCCAAGTGGCTTAGGTGAAATAAAAAAAGTTGTCGCAAAATTATTTTTTTTTTAACTTTAAGCCCGAAAATTAAAAACCACACCCGAGCAAACGCAACTCCGGAAGAGGCGTTTCGAATCAATCACCGGCGCTGCGATTCCATCGGTGCCCTCAGAATTCGATTCTGATCACCGGTTCAAAAGTTAGAAAAACCCGCTCTTCCGTTCACTAAACGTACCTGAGCCAAACTTCGGAAATTGATTCCGAGCGCACCGGGCCTCGGAATCAGGCGCCTTCAGAAACTGTGTTCTTGTAAAATTCCAAAGAAAATTATGACAAAAATTTCCTTGGAATTTACGGGTCTTTACAAGATCAATGATATTACAAAAAAACATGTATCCCCAACCTCAACTTGATTATTTATTTAATCAACTGATATAACACAATTTTTATTGAATATTGACCATGAATCTGGGTATAATATATTGCGTGTGAGGGAGGAATTATTCCAAAGACTATATTTCGAACCAGGTATAGGTATTACGAGTTTACAACATTGCTGTTTGGACTCACTAATCCACGCTCTATTTTCATGGATCTAATGAGCATGGTTTTCAAGGAAAATATCGATGATCTTGTTGTGGTATTTATTAATGACATCATGGTATACTCCAAAATCTATGAAGTTCATGAGATTCAATTTTTCATTATTTTGAAGAATCTTATGGGAAATGAATTATATGGTATGTTTAGAAGGTTTGAATTTAGGGGTTAGTACATTTATTTTATTTTCCATATTGTCTCTATAGATGGAATATTAGTTTATCCTTGGACGAAGAAGCCTTTCATGGAATGGCATACTCCAATGAATATAATCAAGTTATATAGTTTAATCAGTACATCATGTTATTATTGACTATTTTCATATCTTCTTTTATTTATTCATCATTTAACAATATTACTCATAAAGGAGTTATGTTCGTGTGGAAAAAAAGAATGTGGATAATGTTTTGTAGAATTTAAGAGGATATTATTGATGCATCTGATCTTGAATCTACCATCCAGAAATGGTGGATTTGTGATCAATTTTGATACATCAATAACAGGATGTGGTTGTGTTATAATGAAGAATAGTTTACTCATAGCCGATGAATGAAGGATATTAAAAATTCATGAATAGAACTAGCCAACTCATGATTATGAGTTAGCAGTAGTAATAATTCATCTAATGATATGGAAAAACTATCTCTATGGTAAATGTTGTTAGATATATAATGATCATAAGATTTTGACAAACCTATTATCAAATAATGGACTCATCATGAGGAAAATGATATAGATTCAGCTACTCAATGGTTATGATTGTTCCATACACTACCACCAGGGAAAGGAAAAAAAGTTAAATCAATCATTGAGCATGTAGGATCATGTATTTTAAACCAAATGAGAATTGGAAAGGATACTATGTAAATGGGTGTAGTGAGGATTAATATGGTAATTATTAAATATGGTGAAGAATCACAACTTTTTTGATTCATTTTCCAACCATCTTTATTAAAAAGGATTAAAAGTTATAATCATGATGATTGGAATCTTCAAAAAATTAATGTTGTGATTGATGGGATGTTTAGTGAATTAATATATGAAGATTAATTTATGATATTAGGGAAGAGGTTTTGTGTTCCCACTATCCCCAATAAAAAAAAAGAGATATTTTATTATTAACATACATTGAATTTCACTATTAATCCTTGTATGAATAAGAAGTATATAGAATTGATGATATATTTTTGGTGGGATAACGTGAAGAAGGAAATTTATGATTATGTATCAAGATGATTATTCTTTCCAAAGATGAAGGATAAAAGACAATATTCTAGGGGAGTTATGTGAGCTATACCTATTACAACATGGCAATGGGATGCCGTTATAATATATTTTATCATTGTATTTCCCAAAAACTCCATGAATGAGTGATGAAATATTGGTAATTGTTGACTGACATGCGAAATATGCACATTTTTTGCTATAAGGGGGGGGGATCATCAACTAGAGATCCATGCACAAAACTATTTCAATGAATTTTTAAGACACCATGTGTAACCACTTTAAATATTGTATGTCTTCGATCCTAAATTTAATTATAAATTCATGGAATGTCTTCCAAATTATTTGGATACTGAGCTTCATTTGATTACAACTTATCACCCCCAAACTGATGGGAAGTTAGAAAGGGTGATAAAAAATTTAAGGCATATTGAGATCATGGTCGCTCAACATTTAAGGTATATGGGATCATTATATACCATTGGAGGAGTTACAAAAAATAATATATTCCATTACATTTTTCAAATGGCACCATATAAACCATTGTACCGAAAGGCATGTCGTAGACCAACATATTGGTATGAAGTTGGTGAAAGGATGTTTGTGTTCCTAGAGATTATGGAGGAATAAAATGAAAAGGTATGGTCTATTAAAAACAATATCAAAGAATCTCAAATTATAAAAATGACCTATATTGATAATGTAAGGAAGGATTTAAAATTTCAAGATGGATATAACCATTTTTTATGTATCTCCATTGAAAGGGGTTCTATAATTTGAAATGAAATATATACTGATCCTCAGGTAAAAAGTCCTCTTGAAATTTTGGAGAGAATTGGAGTCGTATCTTACCATTTGAAATAACTCCAAGCCTTTATAATGTAAACAATGTGTTTCACTTATCATTATTGAGAATGTACACGTTAGACCCAACCCATGTACTCACTTCTGACGGTATAGAATAGGAACCCGACATATCATATTGTAAAGATCCTATTCAGACTCTAGACACTAAAGATCGGGTGTTGCGGAATCATAAAACTAGTTTGGTAATTATTCATTGGACGGATATTAAAATTGAAGAGGAAACAAGGGATTCTAAATAAATTATGATGAAGGACTACACAAGTCTTTTTATGGGGATACAATATAGCAATTTGGTGGGATAATGTTTTTTAAGGAGGAATAATGTGACAACCCATGGATTATTAAATAAATTTAATAGAGTAAGAATGAAACATTGATTCCATGTAAAACAAACAATTTGATATAGGAGATAGTTATATGCCAGCCAATAAATATATTGGTTCTTCTTCTGTGATTTGAAGATTGAAATATTTACATACATATTTGTGATCAGTAAGATATTTATAGTCTGATAGGATCAGATTACATTTATTGTTAATTTCAACAATCCCTTTGAAATAGTAACTTACCCTTATGAATAGTAATGTATCCTTATTAGTAGAAACCTCACCCATGGGTGTATAAATAAAATTTAGGCACCATATAAATGAGCATAAATATTTTAAAAATTAATTATTAAGTGTTGAAATTTTTGTGAGTGATAAACCATTAATTAAAATTATAAATAATTAATTTATCAAATTTTTTTAAAAAAAAATCTATATTTATAAAAAATCATATGATATTAGTGTATTCTATTAGAAATCAGCTAATTCTTGAAAGTATTAAAAAATCAGTATTAAATTACAAATATTTATTTTTCACGTAAATAATTATTTTCTTTTTAAATTAAATATCAATTATTTATAAAATTATTCTGATAAAATGGAGTACATTTTTTAGTTTTACAAATTGAATAATGGTTATCGTTAATTTTTTTGGATTTTTCTTACCAACATGATTTTTTGGTGAATATTAAAATATAGTAATTTACTGTATAAAAACATAATAAGATAAATAAATTATTCCAGGCATCATGGATGGTGTAAGAACAGCTGGATCAAATAAAAATGTGATTAATACTATTTTAGTTCACAACAATCAACATTATTTGTTGTGTTTGGAAAAATAATTTAATAATGATTAAAATAATGTGAAAACCCACCTCTCCCCCACTATAAATACCACCAGACACTCACTTTTATCATCACCCCTAATTTCCATGACACACCTCAATGTTCATACTAATTATTCATTCCTATTCTCTTCCAACTTCTTGTAGGTCTTGGTCTTTCCAAAAGACAAGAACTAATTCCCTTTAATAGGTTCTCAGGGAGTATTGTGGAGGTAAAATGTTGTTCTTTTTTCCATTTAATTTATTTTGATTTATTTCTTTTATTATTACCCCTCACATCATCAGTCCAATTGATCATGATAAATCTAGTATAGTATATATTCTATAATTATATCATGTTACTTTGATAACCATTATCAATATCCTTACTCTATTTTTTATTTTATAAAAAAATTCATCATCTGGGAGGTGCTGATTTTAAACCCTCATGGACAATGAAGTTTCATTCCTCAATTTTATCTTCACTGTGGGACATTAAACCATATTTATAGTGTAAAAAGATTATAAACTATGTATTATATCTGATTTAATGAATCTAAAACAATCATTTGTACATGATATTAAATAATAGAACAAATCTAGTTCATTTTGATTGAAACCCCACCGTAAAAATCCAAATGATTATCACTAAAATGTTAATACCCATAATATATAACCAAATGATATGTAAATCAATTTAAACTAATATATGATGATCAATATCATATAAATTCAATTATGTATAATTATCTTCATTGAATATTTATTTCAACTATCTTATACAATATAGTAGTCCTGAAAACAAAGGAAACAAACTTTCTTGAGTGATATATTTGTATCCTATAACTCATAAAAATTCTATAACTAATCTTAATAAAACTACGAGAAATAAAAAATCATATAAATCAGGTAACTAATTATATAATTAATTGATTTAATTTGATAAACCATGACATTAATATCATGTTCATAACACATTTGGAAACAAGGTACGAGTTTTCTACAAGATCCTCCATTTTCTTTTGGGTCACGATTTTCCTCTCTTCAACCCAATAAAATTATTAATTTTTGTTATTTATTCCTAATACATTATTTTTTAATGTTATATTATTGTGTAATTATTATATTCATTCATTATTTTATTTGGATATAATTATTTTATAAATCACTTTTACAAATCTTCTTGAGAAACTAGACTATTCAAAGGAACTTCTGAAATTCATACCTATTTTCAAGTGCACTGAATAATATGTTTTCATTTATAATTATTTTTCTAAAATCACTCATTTCATCATGTAATATCTGACTTGGTTAATTTTTTTAATGAAAATATTTTTCCAAAATAACTCTTCTTTTCAAATTAAATGTGTCTTCTCGCCAAAAATCATTCAATGATTTTATTTGAGTCTTTTTGTCTATTTCAACACCTCCATTAAATTTTATGTACTATAGAGGTTAATGTATTTTATTTATCATTCGATACATTTTATTCAATGACTTGGGTTGAATTTTGATTATGGATGTCCTATGTTAATGTCATTCATCATACTACTCAAGGATCATTAGTGTTTATATGTACAGATTGGGGAATGTTATTTCATATGTTCATGTTGTTTTTTATACCATTTCATATGTGGAATGAATTAGACTTAGAATGTGATATTTGTGGACCACTATAGACCCAATATGCATATATATGTCTTATGAGACAAAACTAATATATTCTTGTTCGAGGCCTTTCCCAATTTAAGATATAGATTGCTTAGGCCTTAATCCTTTTTAGTTTTCTTATACGAGCCCTTGATGATATTGTTCAAATTTCCCACATTATACATTTCCCCATTATGAAGTATGTAATTGATAGTTCATGTGGTTATTTGAAAAGTTTAATATCTTCCACTATTTATTGTATTTTTCCCTATAATTTTCATGTTTTGGAAAATGAGATACATACATAAACTTAGCATTAAAACATTAAAGGGAAGAAAATATATAAAATCATTTAAAAACATCCATAACTCCTAGGTTATCCTAGCTGGAAATTCATAATACAATCATAACATCATGAGAAAAATAAAAATTAAAAAAGGAGTGAGAACACATTCACTGTAAATGTAATAAATAAAATATAAGATTTCATAATAATAAGAATTATGCATGGTGAATAACAAAAAACCCATTCCATTAAAAATAAATGCTTGCATAATGTTCCATGAATAATAGATAAATAAATAATGAAATTATAAAACATTATCAAGTGTATTAATGTTTTTGAATAACCACACGAACTATCAATTACAAGATTCGAAATGAAGGAATTCATAATGTGGGACATCTGAACCATATAAACAAGTCATCTTCCAAGACAATTAAAAATGAATAAGGCCTCTGCCAAAACCATAAGTAAAAATGGGAATGGCCTCATGAAAGTACATATCCTTTTTGACTCATGTTGCATACCGATTAATTGAGGTGATATATTGGTCCCCAATTTTCTCTTTATAAGTCAAATGAATTCGTCATACGAAAGGGGATAAATGTAATCAATATAAATATAACAAATAACATTCCCCATTCTATACACCTATACACTAACCATTCCGAGTAGTATGGTCATTGGTATTGATAAATGATATTATCATTAAAACTAATAATAAACCATTTAATACAATATCTAATATTATTAAAATAATATATTAACATCAATAATACATAAAATTCAGAATAGGTGGTGAAATATACCAAAATACTCTTATATATTAATTGAGGATTTTCTTTGAGAAATACACATTCACATTGAAAGAATGATTTCTTTTGGAAAACACTTATCCTAAAAATAGAAATTATACATGATAGTTATTCTATTATTAAATTAGAGGTTTTAGAAAAATAAGTCTGTCTTAAAACAGATTATGTAGTTTACTTAAAAATAGTTATGAATTTTCAAGGTTCCCTAGAAGTGGGCTTGGTTATAATAAAAATTGAAAGAGATCATTATAAAACATTGAAATACCCATAAAATAAATAAGGATTATAATTGGTAAGCCTATATAAAAAATTAATTCATAATTTGTGATGTGTAAATAATAATTTTTATTAATTTAATTGGAACTAATAAAGGCAAATAGTAACCCCCAAAAAATTAGTTTTGGGAATAAGAACCCGAAATTATGTATTTATATGTTATGTGAATGAGCTTAACGTCCTGGGAAATGAAATTAAATCCATTAATTATTTAATTCATAACATTATTTAAAAATTTTCTATTTATTTTTCATAATTTTATTCTATTCATTTATATTATTTTCTTGAGTAAGATGTTAAAAATTTATCCCTTAGGAGCGTTTGCTTCTAGGGTTTTCATGATTGGTATAATTGTATATTATAATGGATGTTCATGTGGAATGATTATAGTAATCTAGAATTGAAATTATTTGATATATTGTAACTTATAGTATTTTAAATGATTACACATATCATTTGGTTATATATATTAGTATGAACCATTTAGTGATTAACATTTAGAATCTTAAAGCATATTTTCGATTATAACGAACTAGGTTTTTCTATTATTTAATATCATATAAAAATTATGGTTCTAGAATCATTAAATATGATATAAAATATTTGTCAAAATTTTTTTCGACCATAATAATGGTCTGATGACCCACATTGAAGAAAAAATTCATGAATGAATCTTTTTCATCTACTATGGTTGTAAATCAACAACTCCTGAACGATGATATAGTTTTTATAATAAATGAGTAAGAGAGTAATGTTATTGATAATGTTTATTACAATAATAGGACATAATTCCATTATTTGGACTATATTAGAGTTATCATTATTTACATGACATATTAGGTGAGAAGAAAATAATAAAATAAGGAACATAAATGAAATTAATAAGGACAATATAAGAGGATTTTAACTCTTGAGTACTTCTCCTTGAGGACCTCCTTAAGGTAATTCAATTTTGTCTTTTTGAAAGACCAAGATATCTTGAATGGGGGGAGATACCAAGGAATTCTAATTTATATGAAATTTTATTAGCTTCATGGATTAAAGGAGTGACGAGATGGGGGAGTGATGGGTTGTTTTTATAGTGTATGAGAGGAGGTTTTTCCCATTAGATTAATCATTATTTTATTATTTTTTAAAATAAAACCAATAGTGTTGATTATTGGGACAAAAAATAGTAATAAGTTCATGTGATATCTAATTATGTGTGATTACATCATCCATGATGAATGTTATAGTATATTTATCTTATAATGCATTAATACATTAAATTGAATTATTTTACTATTCATAAAAAATAATGTTTCTCAGAAAAATCAGAAAAATTCAACCTTACCATTTTGCCATGTGTAGAATTAAAAAATGAACTCCATTTGAACAAAATAATTCTATAAATAAGAGATAAAGAATTCATAAATAAAATAATTATTTTAATGAAATGTACTTATTTTAAATTGAAAATTTAATTTAAAATAAATTAAAATTTTAACAAAGGGGTCATAAAAATATACAAAAATCATAGGTCGTTTTTATTGAAGAATAAATTTTAGGAAAAATTATTTTATTTATAATAAAATTATTAATTTAAATTTTTTATTACTTATTTATTACTCACAAAAATATCGACAATTAATTATTAATTATTAAAATATTCTGTCTCATTTACATGGGAATTAAGTTTTATTAATAAATTAATAGGGTCAGCTCAAATGCTCATTACAGGTAAGAAATATAGATGAATAAATCATAAGCTTAAACATCATGCATGTTGAATAACTAAAAACACATTCCTATAAATATAAACATTAAGATAATATTATACGAATAAGAGATTAATAAATAATGCCATAACAAAACATAATAAAATGTATTCTACTAGTCTAATATCAACAAGAACTATGTAATGCATTCATCATAATGAGGGAATATATAATACAGGTTATCTAAGCCATATATTCATGGAATCAACCAAGAAAAATAAAAATAATTAATTCCGTAACCAAAACCATATCGGAAAGTGTGTAAGGCCACGACCTAATCCATATCTTTTTTTCTCGTGAGACCTACAAATGCATCGAGGGTTTATAGCGGGCCCCACATGTCACTTTCTATGTCAAACACATGTCACCACATCTGAAGGTATATAATTGGAACCTAGATTTTCTAACTGTGAAGAACCTATCCAGATTCAAGACACTAAATAATTGTTGTTAAGGAATCATGCCACTTGACTGGTAATGGTTATTTGGAATAATCATAAAATTGAAGAGGAAACATGGGATCGTGAGAAAAATCTAATGAATAAATACCCAAATATTTTAATAATATCATGTTCTATTAATAATAACGATGTACATTTTTATGGGGGAAGAATGAGACACCCTGCCGTTTTACAAATAAAGTTAACACAGAATTAATGAGAAATTTAGCCCTTGTGAGGGAAAAAATTATTATAGGTGATAGTTATTATATGTCCCAAGCCTTAAATATTACTTAATATTGAGTTATTATAATAATACACATTGATAATTTTTTGAGCTTTATAGTTTTAGAAAATTAGATCATAAATCATGCATTGCATTCCATATTTAAACAAGGTGGTTACATAAAAGACAATTTTCATTTTCTCCCACCAAGGAAACATATTTAAAATAAAACATGGATTCTATATTGAAACTTCTTCAACACTATCATAACATCATCTTCCATTCCCTTGACCTGTGAAAAACAATTCAAAAATATGGTATGGGCATAAAATGCTCAGTAAGGGATATAAAAATACATAATGAAAACACTAGTCTATGTATACATAATAATCAATGGAATCATACATTTTTCATATAATATAATCATTTTAACATAACTAAAAAAATAAAAAGTTTTATGAATAACTCATAGAAATCATAAGTCATAATGTTATCTTGAGTCATTTATAACATTTTTACGTAGGGAGTAACCCACATGGTTACCTTTGGAATACCCATTACAGTATATTCCCTAAATCTCTTCAGAGAAACATTAGAGTTTAACTCCCTTGTGTTACATAATGTATTGGAGAGATATATCAGGCTCACCTTACCTTAGTTTATCACCTTCCCTTCATCTAATGTATAAATAACATAATGTTTCTTTGTATGGCAAAGTAACACCTCACAAAACGATGATTGTTCAATTACATCTTTCTGCCTCTCGTGGTGGCCAGTATGATAGAACTGTATTTATATATGATATATATTATTTTTATGATTTCTTTATGCTTATGTACTTCCCAATTATATGAAACCTTTATGGTTTCCATGGTGGGTAAATACGATAATCTCATTTGAGGAAGTGTGGTCTACCGCCCCTCAAAGTGATGTGACTCGTTAATTCCCTATGTGGGATGTAGAATGGATAGAGTTAATGATATTATATATGATATTATACTGGAATTATAATATACCTATATATAATTATGTTTTAATTCCATTAAAATAAGAAATATAAATGAAAGTAGCGTTCGAACGTACGTACGGCTTACCGTCTCCAGGAACGGTGCATTTCATTTCGTACCTCCAAATGTTATGTACTATAATAAAAAAATTTCGATACTGGATATATATGATTTATATGATACCCAAATCATGAATATCATTCTAGATATAACGAACCTTTTACCACATGAACAACATGTAATTATAAGAAGTCCATTTTTGACTCAAGTACCAAATATCGACAAAATGAAAGTTATTAACTTAAATGATTACATAATGATTATGACATGGTAATAAGTGATATAAAAGGAATAATAAAGTTGAAAAATGTTCTTAAGAAAGTAGAAATTAACTTCAGATTATTATTCAGGAGATTAAAGAATGAACGGGTCATGTCGGAAAAGAGGTAAAAGGGACTTTGTCTCAATCTTCTTTCATTGAGGCATTTTTTATACACGACTTTATTTTATAGGGTGTATAAACCCCTTTGACATTTCATTTTTTCAAAGGGAATCATTTTATACGAAGCATTTTACTAAATGAAAAAATGGAATGTTTTTTTAACGTAAGCAGTGACAACGACCTTTCCCCCGCCGCGAGTATTATTTGATCTTTGGCTTCCTTAAGAAGCCGAAATGTTTTTAAAAGGAAAAATAAATACCAAATACTCTTTTTATGTATTTTGGTATTTAAAATGATTTTGAGAATGGACTTATTATTTCAATATCTTGAAATTATATTTTATTATTTCATTGAGGAAATGTTATCTTTCCATTATGCTTATGTTATGTGTTAGGATCATGTTATGGTTATTGGGCATTATTTACGTATACAGGTAGTTTCGTGATAAACCTAGGGCGGGTGAGCCCGAGATAGCTCTCCAATGCATTGAGTAACTTGACGGAGGTAAACGTGAATGTTTCTCCTAAGATATTTATGGAATATACTGTGATGGGTATTCCAATGTAACTCACTATGTAGCTATGATAGCTACAATATAAGTATGGTATGGATGCCGCAAGTTACCTTTATGATTTATGATTTCTATGTGTCTTTCATAAATCTTATGATTTCATGAGTTAAGTAAAAGATTTCATGTTTTGTATTTATTTATGAACAAATGTTCTCATTCATAGTTTTATAACCCTTACTGAGACTTTTAGGCTCATCCCAAGTTTTGAATTGTTTTTCACAGGACTAAAAGGTGAATATGGTGAAGTATGTGATAATGTAAAATCCATGCTCTCTTTAACATGGAATTAGACAAGACTTTTTTTCAAGAATTTTTATTTTATAAAAAAAGTGGATTCTGGGTAGAAGTGCATACTTTGTAATATTTTGAGATGTAATAGTTATGTCCTAATTCCCTAAAACTCTATTCCTGAAAATATCCTCAATGTGAATTATTAATTTAATTCAATATTATGTATTGTTTCAGGCCGAGTCCTTATAGTTGGTATCAGAGGTTAGTTTAGATTACATTATGAGTTAGGATATTGTTAAATTAATATCCATAATGTAATTTATGTTAATATCGACATCATATAGCATTGCCAGATTACCATGTTACATTGCCTAAGATATTTCTTTGTTTAGAATAGTTATCTGCAGAGGAAACATGGCAGCTATGTTGGGATGAAATTCAGAGGAAGACAACCTTCCAAATCAGAAAACTGAAATGGTCGGAATCAGAGCATAATAGTTTGTTGCAGTGATGGTAGAGTTGACTCAGGATATAAATGGTGGTGGTATCCATGTATGAGATCATCCAGATCAACCACAGAGGAACATGTCAGTAGTAGAGCATTTCATGAGGCAACATCCCCCATCATTCAGAGGATCATCTGATCCGGAGGTATCTAGAGGGTGGATTAAATCACTGGAAAAGAATTTTGATGTCCTGGGTTGTTCAGAACATTAGATGGTTAGTCTCGCGGTTTACTGTTTTGAAGGTGAAGCTGATCAGTGATGGTCAATGGTGAAAAATATCAGGGATAGTGAGGATATTGATGCTCTTGATTGGGATGAATTCAAAGGTATATTTCTAGAGAAATATTTTCCTAAGGTGGTTCGTCTTAGGATGGAAAAACAATTCCTTGAATTGTGGCAGGAGGATGACTCAGTCGCTGCTTATGAAGAAAAATTCACTCGACTGGAAAGGTATGATCCAAACTTCATATGAGATCTTGATAGTAAAATAAACCGTTATTACTCAGTATCAAAGCCAAAGTATCAAAGGGATTTAGCTTCTAATGAGTTCAAAAGATATGAAAAACGTTTTATTTGTACAGAGAAGATGGAAATGGAGTTTGCTGATGATCAATTATTGTTTTACAAACAATAAAATAAGTGGTCGAGGTGGCAGGCGAATGGAAAGAAGTCTTCAAAAAAGTCTGATGGTAAAAAATTAAGTTTACAGTTTGAGGAAATTGTTGTAAAAATCATGTTGGGGAATGTCTTTGGAGTTCTGGTAAGTGCTACCGATGTGGTAAAATGAGACATAAGGTTCGTAATTGCACTGAAAAAGATCAGGGTAACGGTAAGATAAATTTGATTTACAGTAAGAAAAATGTTTTAAGTGCAATGAAATGGGTCATTATGCAAATGAGTGTCCAAAAAAGAACTCAAATGAGGGGAAGCCTCTAGACTACAAGCAAAAAGATGTGGTGAAATCCATTGCAACTACTTCAGCAGATGTTGGGACATCAAATGAAGTTGTATCAGGTACATTGTTTGATGTTCAGATTATGTCAATGTGTTGTCTGATTCAGGGTCTACACACTCTTTCATTTCTGAATAGTTTTCTAGTAAATAGGGAATTCCATCTCATGATATGAATACTGAACATATGGTAAAAACACATGGAGGAAATTTTGAGACAAAAAAAAAATAAGAACATTCATGTCCTTTAGTGCGGAAATAATATACCTGAAAACCTTATTGTTTTGCCTCTAGTAGAGTTTGATGTTATATTGGGCATGGATTGGATTTCTGTTTATCATGCTAAGATTGACTGCAGAGCTAAAGAGGTTTCTTTTCAGAATGATTTTCAGTTTGTGTAAAATAATGAACCCTTGATTTTGATAACATATCAGGAAATAAAAAAACTAGTAAAATATAGAAATGAATGTTACCTTGCACATATTGTTTAAAAAAAGGAACTATTCAGATTATTAATGTGCCAGTGGTAAATGTTTACCGGGATGTTTTTCCTAATGAGTTTCCTAGTATTATACCTGATCGGGAAGTTGAATTTTCTATTGACTTAGTTCCTGATGCTAAGAAAATTTCAAAACCCCCTTATCGAATGGCTCAAATTGAACTTGTAGTGTTAAAGAAGCAATTAGAAGAGTTATTAGATAAATGTTTCATTCGACCTAGCACATCCACCTAGGGTGCTCCTGTCATGTTTGGTAAAAATAATGTTGGTTCAATGAGACTTTTCATTGATTATAGAGCATTTAATAACATCACTGTTAAGAATAAGTATCCTTTGCCTCATATCGACGATTTGTTTGATCAGCTCTAGGGAGCTCAGTATTTTTCAAAGATTGACTTGAGGTTGGGGTACCATCAGTTGAATGTAAAATAAGCCGACGTTCCAAAGACTGTTTTTCATACTAGATATGGACATTATGAATTTGTAGTTATGCCTTTTGTTTTAACCAATTCACCAGCTGTATTCATGGATCTTATGAATAGAATTTTCCGTGTGTTCTTGGATAATTTTGTGGTTGTGTTAATTTATTATATTTTGGATTATTCAAAAAGTATAGAGGAACATGAAAGTCATTTAAGGGTTGTCTTGAAAACCTTAAAAGAAAAGAAACTTTATGGAAATTTCAACAAGTGTGAGTTTTGGTTACAACAAATTTCTTTCCTTGGTCACATTGTTTCAAAAAATGCCATAATTTATGATCCTGCAAAAACAAATGTTGTTGAAGAATGGTCAAGACCCACAAATATAATCGAAATTCGTAGTTTTCTAGGTTTGGCAGGTTATTACCAGAGGTTTGTTGAAAACATTGCATGGTTATCTTTTCCAATGACTATGTTGACACGAAAAGGTTTTAAGTTCATCTGGATAAAAAAATGTGATGATTGTTTTTAGGAATTGAAAAAAAGATGGGTGAATTCTCCAGTTTTGGAACTGCCTTCCAGAAATGATGAGTTTGTTATCTATAGCGATGCTTCTTTGAATGGACTGGGTTTTGTCCTAATTCAAGAGGACATGTAATTTCTTATGCTTCACATCAGTTGAAACCACTTGAGTTAAATTACCCTACACATGATTTGGATTAGCTGGTGTAGTTTTTGCATTAAAAATTTGGAAGAATAATTTGTATGGAGTGAAGTGTGAAATATATACTGATCACAAAAGTTTAAAGTATATATTCACTTAGAAATAATTGAACATGGGACATAGGAGATGGCTAGAATTAATCAAGCATTATTATTTCAAGATCCATTACCATCCGAAAAAAGAAAATAAAGTGGCTGATGCTTTGAGTCGAAAATGTATTGCCTCATTATCCATGCTACATTAGGAATAATATCCTTGTGTTTTTGATTTTATTAAATTTTGCTTAGAAGATGTTGGTGCAGAAAATTCTTCTGATTTGTTTCAAGTGTTTATGAGATCATCTCCATCAGACAGAATAAAGAAAGTGCAGAAGGAAGACAGTCAGTTGTAGAAAAAGGTAGAGTTGGTTCAAAAGGGTACATTGCATGAATTTAACATTGATAATGAATGTGTTTTGAGTTTTGGAAGGAGATTATGTGTGCCTTGTGATTGAAAGTTGAAAAATGAGTTGTTATGTGACGCTCATAGGTCTCTGTTTTCAGTTCATCCTTGTAGTACTAAGTTGTACATAGATCTTTGGGAGTATTAATGGTGGGATGGAATGAAAAAAGATATTTCTGATTTTAATGTGAAGTGTTTGACATGTCAGCAGGTTAGAGAAGACCGACAGTTACCGAAAGGAATGCTTCAGCCTCTACCGCTGCTAGAGTGGAAATGGGAAAATATATCCATGGACATTGTTGTGGGGTTACCAAAGACATCTTGAGGTAATAATGCAATCTGAGTTACAGTTGACCGATTGACTAAATATTCTCATTTCCTTCCTATTAGAGATAAGTTGTCTCTAGATCAACTTGCTAAGTTGTATATTAAAGACATAGTTAGGTTGCATGGAGTTACCCTCTACATTGTATCTGATCGTGATCCCAGGTTCACTTCTAACTTTTCGAAATGACTTCAGAAGTCATTGGGTACTGAATTAAATTTTATTACAGATTTTCATCCTCAATCAGATGGGCAGTCAGAACAAACAATTTAAACCATGGAGGATATGTTACGTGCTTGCTCGATGGACTACAAGATAAGTTGGGACCAACATCATTATTTGGATGAATTTTCTTATAAAAACAGTTTTCATTCCAGTATACATATGGCACCATTTGAGGCATTATATGGAAAGAGTTGTCGAACTCCAGATTTTGGGATGAAGTAGGTGAAAGAAAGCTGATGGGACCAGAATTGGTAGAAGAGATGGCAGAGAAAGTTCAGTAGATTTAGAAGCACATGAGAATAGCTCAGAGTAGACAGAAAAGTTATGCAGATAAATGGAGGAAGGATATTCATTTTTAGGTAGGTGATCATGTCTTTCTCAAAGATTCTCCTTTGAAAAGTGTGATGCGTTTTGGTAGGAAGGGAAAGTTGAGTCTGGGGTTCATTGGACCTTATGAAATTCTAGAGAAAGTTGGACCAGTTGCGTACAGAGTATCTTTACATCCATGTTTATCTCAGGTAGACAATGTTTTTCATGTTTTGATGTTGCGATTGTATATGCCAGACCCATCTCATGTTTGGATCCCATAGGTAGTTCAGTTGGAAGAGAATATCTTTTATGAAGAACAACCAGTCCAGATTCTGGACCGTAGAGAGTAGGTGTTGCAGAATAAGTTAATTCCACAGGTAAAGGTATTGTGGAAAGCCCATATGGTTGAAGAGGCAACATGGGAATCTGAAAATGCTATGAGGGATAAATACCCCCATTTATTTTGATAAGAGGATAAAAATTGTGAGGATACAATTTTTAAAAGGGGGGAAGGATGTAACATCCCAGGTAAATGAAGAATAAGAGATTTTCATATTTATTAATATTTGTGATTTAAATATTAATTTTAGTTTAAAAGGGTTTCTATGTTCGATAGCATACATGATATTCAACAACAGGTTTCATTGGAATCATATGTTACACACTAATAATATAATATTATTATTTTAATTGGTAGTTAATTCCTAGCCATTGTATTTACGGGAAATGAAAAAAAATAAATATAATATTATTATACATGTATTTATATTTATCCAATAAAAGTTAGAGGCTTAGTATATGAATGTATCTTATTTTCAGCATAATTAACATTAAAAGGCCGATTTACCACCTTTTAATGGTGAACCCTTTTTAAATCTAGTTTTTGTCACTTTAATACATTCTATATGACCAAATAAATTACCTATTTAGAATTAGGACATCTTAATTTACTTTGGGTATTTTTTTGGTATTTTTCTGATAAATTTCATTTTTTAAGGAATAGTGAAAATATTGTATTTTAATTCAAAACTATGTTTTAATCTAATTTATTTATATAATTAGATTATCATTATAATTGTTTTTAAAGTATAAATAGATTATATTTTTACCATTTTATCTAATTTTGGTCATTAGAAGCAATTTCACATTTAAATTGTATATAATCAACTGTCAATCATTTGATAGTTAATATTTCTTAAAAAAATTCCTTTTGTTTTGACTGCGGAAATTAATTTTAAATTAATTTCTGACACTTCTCTGTTTTGAATTTGGATAAATTAATTCCATATTTGTAATCAGGAGGTTCAAATTGTGTAAATAGGTAACTTTTATTTTTAGGCATTTTAAATATTTATCTTAGTAAATATTTTATTTATCATGGTTAAAGGGTAAATTAGGTAAATAAAGGTATACAAAATAATATATATTTACCCTAACAGATTTCCTAATCATATTGGTTGAGTCATATCCGACCATGGTCATCCTTGGGTCGATTTGGGGACCCCATGGAGCCACTTAAAAGTGATTATGACACTATATTTTAATTAACATAAAGTAAAGGCAGAAATGCAATAAACAAATATCTTTTAGTAAATTAATTTTTACATGGGGTTATACAAGTTATATTTTCTACTATAAATATTAATTATAAATCTAAACAATTTTCTTACATCATGATATTTTTTATAATTTTTAGACATCATATAAATTAAATTATTTATAACAAAATCATGATGCAGTATTTACCTCATTAATAAATGATTTAATTAAATAACATTATAATGATTAAAATATTATCCAAAACATGTCCAATTCTGATTGGATGATTTTATTTAGATTATGAGTCATCTTATATTCGATGATAATTATTTTTGGACCATTAGAAACCGAATATCATTATATTATAAAATAATATTATCACTCTTTCCTAAAGAGCCTCTCCTCACCCTTATAAAAAGAGACAACTTCTAGGCAATTACTCACACCTCTCAAGCCATTAAGCTCGTCCAAACTCTACCAATTAATCTCCCTACATCCCACTACGCCTCCTAGATGAATTAATATATGAAAAATGAACTTCAAGGAGTCCTTTGGTTCAAACCAAAGTGAGTTACCCAAATTAAAGGTAATCGTTTCTCTTAAATTGTTTTCTTTTATTTTTCTTCTCCAACCCCTAAACTATTTTTACATCATTTATTTTGTAACAAAACTAGTATCCTAAATATACTAGGATTTTTTTATGAGAATAATTCTAACTACACTTACACACACCTCCATCTAATGGATGTGGACCATAATGTTTCTATGGATGGCAATCTAACGCCTCACGAAATGACGATTGTTCAATTACATATTACCGCCGATCATGGTGGCCATTTTGATGGAACTATATTTATATATGATATATATTATGTTTATTATTTCTTTATGCTTCTGTAATTCCCAATTATATCAAACATTATGTTTTCCATGGTGGTTAAATATGATAATCTCATTTGAAGAAGTGCGGACTACCACCCCCTCAGAGTGATGTGACTGGTTAATGCCCTATGTGGGATGTATAAAAGATATATTTAATGATATTAAATATTATATTATACTAGAATTATAACATAACTATGTATCATTATATTTTAATTCCATTAAAATAAGAAATAGAAAGGATAGTAGCGTTCATGCGTACGTACGACTTACCATCTCAATGAACAGTGCATTTCATTTCGTACCTCCAAATGTTATGTACTATTATAAATACATGTACATTCTGGATATATATGATATATGTGATACCCAAATCATGAATATCATTCTGGATATAATGAACCTTTTACCATGTGAACAAGATGTGATTATAAGAAGTCCATTATTGACTCAAGTACCAAATATCGACAAAATGAACGTTATTAACTTAAATGATTACATAATGATTATAACATAGTAATAAGTGATATAAGAGGAATAATAAACTTGAAAATGGTTCTTAGTCAAGTAAAAATTATCTTTATTTTATTATTCAGGAGATTAAAGAATGAACGGGTCAAGTCGGACACGAGGTAAGGGACTTCGTCTAAATCTACTTTCATTAAAGCATTCATTATACACGACTTTATTTTATATGGTGTATAAACCACTTTGACTTTTAATTTTATTCAAAGGGAATGTTTTTATATGAATCATTTTAATAAATGACAAAAAAGATTGTTTTTTTAACATAAGCGGTGACAATGACCTTTCTGCTACTGCGAGTTTTATTTGATCTTTGGATTCCTTAACAAGCCGAAATGTTTTCAAAAGGAAAAATAAATACCAAATACTATTTTTACGTATTTTGTTATTGAAAGTGATTTTGATAATGGAATTATTATTTCAATATCTTGAAATGATATTTATTTATTTCAATGAGGAAATGTTATCATTCCTTTATGCTTATGTTTTTTGTTAAGATCATGTTATGGTTCTTGGGAATTATTTACGTATACGGGTGGTTCTGTGATAAACCTAGGGCGGGTGAGCCCGAGATAGCTCTCCAATGCATTGGGTAACTTGACGGAGGTATACGTGAATGTTTCTCTTAAGATATTTAAGGAATATACTGTGATGGGTATTCCAATGTAACTCCCTATGTAGCTGTGATAGCTACAATGTACGTATGGTATGGAAGCCGCAAGTTACCTTTATGATTTATGATTTCTATGTGACTTTCATAAATATTATGATTTCATGAGGTAAGTAAAAGAGTTCATGTTTTGTATGTATTTATGAACAAATGTTTTTATTAACTATTTTATAACCCTTACTGAGCCTTTTATGCTCATCCCAAGTTTTGAAATGTTTTTCATAGGACATAAAGATGAATAGGGTCATGGATGGTATTAAGGAAAACCCATGCTCTATTTAACATGCAATAAGAGATGAATTTTTTTCAAGAGTTTTTATTTTATAAAAAAAGTGGATTCTAGGTAGAAGTGCCTACTTTGTAATATTTTGAGATGTAATAGTTATGTACTAATTCCCTAAAACTCTAAACCTGAAAAGATCCTCAATGTGAATTATTCATTTAATTCAACATAATGTAATCTTTATGGCAGGGTCCTTATAATAACATTTAGAGGTAAGAAATGAAATGCATCGTTCATAGAGACAGTAAGTTGTACGTACGCATGAACGCTACTATCATTTATATTTCACATTTAATGGAATAAAATCATAATGATATAAAGGTATATTACAATTTCATTATTATATCATATATATAATATCATTATATCCATCATTTATAGATCCCACATATGGAATTAAGGAATCAATTCAATTTGATGGGGCGGTAGTATGCACTTCCTAAAATTAAATTATCGCGTTTACCCATAATGGAATCCATAAAGGTATTCCATAAATGAAAAATACAGAAACCTAAGGAAGACATAAAAATAATATATATCATATATAAATAGAGTGAAATGTTAATGGACACCATGAAATGTGTTAAAATAAGATTGAACAATCATCGTTTTGTGAGGCAGTAATTCGCCACTCACAGAAACATTATGTTCTTTAACCATTTGACAGGAGTGTGTGTAACTCTAAGTCAATTACATCTCATAAAAACATCCTAGTATATTGAGGATACTTTTGTTTTTATAAAATAAAGGAATACGGAGAGTTTAGGGGTTTGGAGAAGTAAAATAAAACAAAAGAATATAAGAGAAGACATTACCTTTAAATCGGGTAACTCCCATTGGTTTGAACCAAAAGGGTTTCTTGAAGAGCTTTCTGCCTAAGGTATGGCTTCTAGGATGAATATAGCGATGTGGAGAGATAAAATGAGCTGATTTTAGACTATCAAATTGATTGAGAGGTGTGGGTAAGGGGGTAGAGGTGGGGGCCAATTATAAGAGGGTGGAGGGGCACTCTTGGAATGTCTTGAAATGTTACTTTATTATATAATTATTTTTTGATTTTAAAGGCCCCACAATGATATATTTCAAGGATAAGGTGATAAGGGTTAGAAATACACCCATCCCATAGGTTTTTTATCAGTTTATGTCTTATGTTTTACATTATATTTTTATTTTATTTAAATCTTTTTTTAATTACGTAACCATTGCATCATCATGGTGTCATAAATAAATTTATTTAATTAATGTATAAAAATTATAAGAAAAATACCATGATGTAGAAAATATTTTTAACTTTCCAATGAATATTTACAGTCTAGTATATCATTTATTTAGACAAAAATTAAATTTGGTTTACTAAGGTGTTACAAACATTTCTTATATTTTAATTTCTTAAAAAAATAAAATAATAAAATGTCACTATCACACAGAAGTGATTCCATGGGGTCCCGAAGTTGGCACAAGGGATCCTATGGTCGGCCAAGATGCATCCAATAGAATTAGGGCACATGTTGGGGTCATTTTATATTATTATGATGTAATTTTATTACCCTTAACTACCCGATTACTAAAGAATCACGATAAATAAAGATAATTACTATCATTACTATTCATAATGTCAAAAAACAAAAGAATCTTAATTACTTAATTTAGACCTTCTGATTACAAATATGCAAACAATTTTACCGAATACCAAACCCATATATTTTAGTAATTAATTTAAAAATAATTTCCATTGTCAAAACAAATAGTGGGGTTTTTTAGAAACAATATCCATCATATGTTTCACACTTGTTTATGCCAAATTCCATTGTAAAATTAATTACAATGACCAAAATTGGATTAAATGTTAGAAATATATTCTAATTAAACTTTAAAACCAATTAAAAAGATAATCTAATAATATAATGAAATTATATGAAAAAGTAGTTTTGACGTAAAATGCAGTATTTTTCACTATTCATTAAAAAATGAACATTGTCAGAAAAGTACGAAAAAATTATCCAAAGTAAATTTCAATGTCCTGACTCTATATAATAAGTTTGTTTTGACAAATAATGCTTATAAAATTGTCAAAATATATATTTAAAAATTTTTCACCATCAAAAGGCAGTAAAACAATATTTAAAAAAATATTAGAGTGTTATATGCTTCATATTGGATTAATTTTCTTTTTAAGCCTCTAAAAAAGTATCTAATTCATAAATAGACATATATATGAAAATTTATTATTATTTACATACATGTTATGTTACTTTTATAACATCACCACTAAACATTATTTTACCGCTTCAATGAATTGAATTTTGAAAAGCAGACATACAGAGTTGCAATCAATAAGATATTTAGAGTCTGATAGGTTCGGCTTAAATTCTGGTGGAATAGTAGCTTATTATCTTACCCTTTTGAATTTTAATTCACCCATATGAATATATAACTCACTCATGTATTTATATATATAATTTACCCACTATATAAATTAGAGTTAATATTTTAAAAGTTAGTTATTAATATTGATATTTTTATGAGTAATAAATCATTAATTATAAGTTTAAATAAATAAATTAATTTAAAATATAATAAATTTTCATAAATTTTATTCCAAAATATTTATTTTTTGGTCCTATGAAATGATGAAAATTTTATGACTCATCAAATAATTTTGGAAAGTATTATAAAATAAATTTGAAATTTGAAATATGTATTTTTCATGTAAAACCAGATTTTATTTAAAAATTAAAAATATATTATTTATAAATTTATTTTTCAAAAAACGGATGTAATTTTTTATTTTATAAATAAAAATATTTTTAGGGAAATGTTTTTGGATTTTGATGAAAAACATGAATTTTTGGTGATTAATAAAATTCAGTAATTTATGATATAAATACATTATACAATAAATACATTATTCCATGAATCATGGATAATTTAAGAAAACATGGTTCAAACTAAAATGAACATATTACTATTTTTGGTCCCAATAATATACATTTATTTTTGTATTAGAGAAGATTAAAAATTAATGATTAAAATAATGGGAAACCCCTCGACACCTACACTATAAACACCAGCTATCACACCCTCTTGTCCTGACTCCTCTAAACCTTGATGCTCCTAAAATTTCATCCAAATTTTTCTTACCCAATATGTCCCCACATTCAAGAGATTTAACTCTTTATAAAAGATTAAAACTCATTCCCTACATAAGGTTCTCAAGGAGGAGTACTCAAGAGGGAAATTCCTCATCCTTTTTCTTTTTAATTTTTTTATGTTCCTTATTTTATTATTATATCCTCACTTCATCTGTCAAATTAATTATAAAAACAAAAATAGAGGGTATATATATATGAATTATATATTTTTTATTTAATAACCATTATAAATATCCTTACACTCTCTCTTTTATTTTTTTAAAAAATCATCATCTCAGAGGTCCTAATTTACAACTTTCATGGATGATGATGTTTCATTCATCAATTTATTTATCATGTCTGGTAATGAAAAAAAAAATTTATGGTTGAACCAAATTCCAAAATATTTATAATATATAATTTGGTTATTATGGAACCATCAATTGTACATGATGTTATATAATACAATATAACTAGTTTGTTGTGATAAAAAATCACTCTAAATATATAAATTATTAACATTAAATGTTTCATTCACAATATATATAACCAATTTACATGTATATCCATTTATGAAACTATATGTTCGTCAATATCATATAAATTCATTTTGGGAGAACTCTTTTCATTTCAAATGAACTGCAATTATTATATACAATTATATTGATCCTTAAAACCAAGTAAATGAAAGCCCCCAAGTGATAATGTTTTATCTTATAACTCATAAAAAGGACCTAAATGAACATAATACAATATATACAAATAATATAAATCATATATAATGTCATTACATAAATTATTAATGTAATTAATTTTTTTATTCCGGACGTTAAGCTAATGTGAAGAACACATTCAGACACAAGGTAATGGGTTTCTACCCCAAAAAACATTTCCTTTTGGGTTAGTCATTTTCTCTCTTACTCCAAATTAAATTTCTAATTATTAATATTTTCTAATCATAAATTAAATATTAATTTTATTTATATTTTTTCCATTCAGAATCCTTCTATATTTTTAGGGGTGTTAAATGTTTTATGATGATCTTTGGCAATTATTCCAGAAAAACAATCTCAATTAAAGAGAAATTCTCAGATTCATATCTATTTAAAATTGCAATATATAATATGTTTTAAGAAAAAATTATTTTTCTAATAACACTACTTTCATCATGGAAAATATAACTTAATTCAATTATAGTTTTATGCAACGTGTATTCTAAAAGAACTCCTTATTTCAAAGTAATCGTGTATTTCTCTCAAAACATTCTTCGGCAATTTAATAAGTGTATTTTTGTTTATTTAAACTCCCCCATTTATTTTTATTTCTTATTGACGTTAAATGTTTATGTTTATAATCTATAATATTATATTAAATGATTTTTGATCAATTTAACTATGGATTTTCTATCTAGTTACCATTCACCAAATGACCAAGAATGGTTAGAGTGTATGTGTACAGTTTAGGGAATGTTATTTCATATGTTAATGATGTATTTTAGTCCATTTTATATGTGGAATTAATTGGTCATATAAAGTTAAATTTGGGTCCCAATATAGTTTTTGGATGCATCTATAGGTCTGATGGCACAAACTAGATAAGGACTTGGCTGAGGCCTTTCCAATATTTAGATATGGTTTTGGGAAACTATAAATAACCTATCCCATGTTTCCTAGAGCAGATCACTTGTTTCTTTACATTGGTATGATTACATGAAATCAAAATCCTGAATTAATAGGTATTTTAGTGGTTTTTGAGAAAAATATATACATAAGTTTAGCATTTCATCTTGAAATAAAATACTATGTAGAAATTCTATTGAATATATCCATAACTCCTAGGTTATCCATGCAAGTCATTCATAATATACTCTTCACGTCCTAGAAAAAATAAAACTTAAAATAGAGTGAGTTAGAAATCATATTATGTTTAAACAATAAAATGGACGATATCATAATAATTTACATTAGGCCATGTTAATAACTAAAAACAAAAGCCTTTAAAAAATAACATTAACATATAATGGCATGAATAAGTGCTGAACAATTAATGTCATAATAAAACATAATCAACAATATTATACTCGTCGAATAACCACATAAAATATCAATTACTATCTTCATAATGAGGTACTTCATAATTTGGGCCATCTAAACCATATCATTAATTCCTCGACCAAGATAACTAAAAATGATTAAGACCATGGCCAAAACCATATATGAAAATGGGAAAGGACTCATCCTTGTCCATATTTTTCTTGTCTCATAAGACCTACTGATGAATATAGGGGCTATAGTAGGACCCACCCATCAATTTATATATACAATTAATTCCTCATATAACTTTGTTTAAATATGATCAACAAGAACATTTGAAATTTCTTTCCCCAATCTATACACATAAAAACTAACCATTATCAGTAGTATGATAAATGGTTTCATGATTTTACATCCATAGTAAAACAAATAATACACCATTTAATACAATTGGGTAGATCATAAAAATAATTTATTAACCTCAATAAGTCATAAAATTTAATATATGAGTTGAAATAGAATAAAATACTCTAATAAAAGAATAATTGAATTTTTTGAGAGAAAGAATAATTTTACATTGAAAAGATGTTTTATTTTGGTAAAATATTATCATAAAACCATAAATGAACAAATTTTTTTCCATGTTTAAATAAGTGGCTTCATAAAAATAATTTTGGATTAAAAAATATTATATAGTTCACTTAAAATTATGTAATAATTGGAGAAGTTCCAAAGAATTAGTCATGTTTATCAGGAAGAATTGATAATGTTATTTGTAAAACATTTAACTCCCCATTAAATAAATATGTTTTATTATTTCTACAAAAATATATAGCATTCATACTGAATCTATTTTGTGTAAATGAGATTTATTAGGAATTTCATTTTGACTAAGAAAGAAAATGTGTAACCCGAACAAATATGGAAGTTCGGTTACAAAACCCTTACCTTGTGTCTAAATGTGTACTACAAATGAGATTAACATCATGGATACTCAAATTAAATCCCAGGATTATTTTATTTATAAGTTTATAAACATGTTATATTATTTTTAATAATATTATTTTGTTAATTTTTGCCTTTTTTATTTGTTATAAGATACAAATTTATTACTCTTGAATCTTCATTTCCTTGGTTTTCATGATCGTTATAATTTTATAAGAAAATGGAAGTTCATGTGGAATGATTATATATCTCAAGAATTGAATTTATATGATATTTATGAACACACATTTTTCTACATGTTTATACATTAAATTTGGTTATATAGTCTATGTACGAAATATTTAATGATACTCATTTATATTTTAAGGCGGTTTTTTGATCGCAACAAACATGGTTTATTCTATTATATTAATATTATCTTAAAAATATGATTCTTGAATCATTACATAAGATATAATATATATTTTACAATATTTTTCAGAAATTTAAATGATTTCTTGACCATCATTGAAGAATAAATTTATGAAATAAACCTAATTTCCCATGAAGGTTTCAAATAGACACTTCCACGGTGATGAATTTTATTTAAAATGAACGAGATAGGGTTAGGATATTGAAAATTTGTATTACAGAAACATGATAAAATTCATGAATATAGAAAATATTGTAGTGTTCGTGATCAATTTTATAGAGGAGGTGACGAGATAATAATAAAAAAAGAGATCAAAAATTTAAAAGGAAAAAAAGAAGAGTATTTTACATATTGATTACTCCAACATGTGAACTTTCATAAGGGAATGGGTTTTGGTATTTTGAAAAATAGAGCTTGTGGAAGTGGGGTTATTCTAGGGAAGATTAATTGGTATGAATTTTTTGGATATTATAGGCTTAGAGATGTGAGTAGATTAGGGAGTGATGGGTTGTTTTTATAGTGGATGAGATGAGTGGTTTCCCATTCTTTTAGTCGTTATGTTATTATTTTTGAAGGAAAACCAATATTTTGATTATTGTGACCAAAAATAGAAATACGTTCATATGAGTTTAAATCAGGTGTTATTACATCAGACATGATTCATAGAATATTGTATTTATCTTATAATGTCTTTATACCTTAGATTACAATATTTTACTATTCACAAAAAAATATATTTTCAGAAAAATCCCAATAATTCACCCTATCGATTTTTTGATGCATAGAGTGAATAAATGAACTCAATTTTATAAAAATAATTTTATAAATGAGTGAAAATTAAATTATAAATTGAATAAAAAATGTACAAAATAGTGTATTTTTCTTATAATATATTCATACAGTAAATTAATGTATTTTACTATTCACCACAATTCAATTTTATAGAAACAATTTAAACCTTCACCATAACCATTTTCCGATGTGTATAATTAAAAAATGTACTCCATTTTATAAAAAAATTAATAAGAGAGATTTAATTTTAAAATAAAATCATTATTTACATTCATAATACATATTTTAATGTTAAAACTAACTTTATGATAATTTCAAAAATTCACCGAGGTCTCATTTAGTATCCTAAAAGAAGACTATAGATATATATTTACTAAATAATAAAATTTTTGACAATTTTTTTAATTTTCATTTAATTTATTTTTTAAATCTTGTAATTAAATATTCATTACTCACAATAACATCAACACATAATTATTATTTTTAAAAATAATCACTATCATTTATATGGTGCCAAATTTTTTTTTATACATACATGGGTGAGGATTGTATTTATAAAGTCACAATACTATTCATAAGTGTAAGTTACTATTCACAAAAAAAGTATGTTGATCCTATAAAACTCTAAAGATATGGAGGAACTATTTCTATGGTGAACTATTTTAGATTTATATGGATTATAAGAGATTGAAATAGTTCATCTTATAGAATAAAATCTACTTTAGGAAAAGGATATGGAATGAGATACTATAGAATTACGATTGTTCTATACCCTACCACCCAAGAATGGAAGATAAGTTGTCTAATGCATTGAGAAGGAATGATCATAGAGTTTTAAATATAATGAGAATTGATATGGATACAATATAAATAGATATAGAGAAGATGGATATATGAAATATTAAAGAAGGTGAAACATCACTACTTATTAAATTGTTTCCCAATAATTTTTTAATAGTGTACTAAAAGTTATCATCCTAATGAAGATAATATTCAAAAGAAAATTAAAGCGGTGAATGATGAGAAGTTAGTAAAATTGTTATATAAATATAGAATTATGATCTTTGAGAAGAGGCATTGTGTTCCCGATATCAACGATATCAAAAGATATTTATTGGATGATGATAATATATTTAATAACCCTATACGTCCCAGTAGTACTAAAATGTATAGAGATTTGAAGTATAAATTCATGATGGAAAACATGAATTGGGAAATTTCTGATTTTATATTAATGTGTTTAGTCTACAACAGGTGAAAGTTGAAGACCAAAATTCTAAAGTAATGAAGAAACCTCTTCCTATTACTACATGGAAAAGGGATGACATCACAATTTATATTGTTACTAGATTTCAAAAAAGTATACAAAAGAGTGACGAAATATGGGTAATTATTGATTGAATTTTGAAATATGAACATTTCCTTACATTAAGGGAGGATTTACCACTGGAAATCCTTGCATGACCTAATATCAAAAAAAATTAAAACTTAATGAAGAAAATTTTTCAATAGTGTTTTATTGTGATCCTTTATTTACATCTAAATTATGGAAATGTATTTATAATTATTTGGTCATATAGATTCCTTTGAGTAATACTTACAACCCAAAAACTAACAGGAAGTCCTAAAGGATAATCGAAAAATTATAAGACATGTTGAGATCATTTTTTCTCATCCTTCATGGTATGTGGGATCAATATTTACAATTTGTAGAGTTTTACTACAATAATACATTCCATTATAATATTCAAATGGAACCATATAAATCATTTTACATAAATAGAAATTGTACACCAACAAGTTGTGATGATGTTGGTGAAAGGAGGATTGTGGGTCCAAATCATGTGGAGGAAACAACAAAAATGTAAAAACTGTTCAAACCCATAACAACACATCTCAACGATGGATAACAAGATATGCTGAAAATCGGAGAATTTTTTATGAATTTCTAGAGGGAGATAAGTTTTTCATGAATGTATCTCCATCAAATGGTTTTATATGATTTGAAAATAAATGGAAACTGAAATCCATGTACATAGGAACTTTTTAATTTATAGAGAGAATTTGAGTAAGGTCTTATCATCTGGAAATCCTGCCTAGAATTTCTAATGTACACAATGTGATCCATGACCCACTATTTGAAATGTATTTCTTATACCCTATACATTTCCTCACTTCTGAGGGTATACAGTTGTATCTCTACTTTTCTATTTGTGAAGATCATATCTTTAATCTAGATATTAAATACTATTTTTGAAGAATATGATTAATTTGGTTGTAATGAATCTTCGGAGAAATCATAAAATTGAAGAAGAAACATGGGAGCCTTAGGAAATTATGACGAAGAACCACCAAAATATTTCTATGAGGTAACATTCAAGTAATTTTGAGTAATTATTTTTTTTAAAGGGGAGGAATTTAACTCCCAAAGGTTTTACAAGTAAATTTAAAATAAAATGCATGCAACATTGAGCCCCTAAGAAACAATCACATTTTTTTGGAGATAGTTATAAACTAGCTACTAAAAATAATTTTTCCGCTTATCTGTTTTGAATTTTGAAAAACAGACTTACCCAGTTTCCATCAATAATATATTTAGAGTCTTATTGGATAAGCTTACATTTTTGGAAATAGTAACTTACCCTTATAAATAGTAACATACCTTTATAATAAAAATATACCATTATAAATAGAAACATCACTGATGTAATTATAAATAAAATTTAGGCACCATGCAAATTAGGGTGAATATTTTAAAAATGAATAATTAAGTGTTGAAACTTTTTAGATTAATTAATATTTAATAACAATTTTAAATTAAAAAATTTATTTTCAATTATTTTAAGTTCATAAAATTTTTTCTTTAAAAATTACTTATTCCCTATGATTTTAAGATAATTTAATGATACCTCAATTAATTTTTTAATGCT
Source organism: Viscum album (assembly GCA_963277665.1). Taxonomy (NCBI): domain Eukaryota; kingdom Viridiplantae; phylum Streptophyta; class Magnoliopsida; order Santalales; family Viscaceae; genus Viscum; species Viscum album. The sequence goes on from OY728162.1 coordinate 49,820,295, forward strand.
TTATAAAATAATTTTTAAATATACAATATTTATTATTAAATAAATAATGATTTTATTTAAAAATTAAATTAAATTTATTCATAAAATAATTTTTATAAAATGTATTTAAATTTTTATTTATAATCATTAGAAAATGGATATGGTTATGTTATGTGATTTTTCTGAACAATGTCAATTTTTTATGAATAGTAAAAAATAGTCATTTGCTGTATATATACATTATACGATAAATACACAATAAAATTCAACATTGATAATGTAAGAACAAATATTTGTAACTCACATGAACATACTACAATTTTTTTTCAAAAGAATCAAATATATTCGTTATCCTTGTGAAAAATAATAAAATAATCATTAAAAAAGGAAAATTGTCCATTCATCCACTATAGAAACCACCCATCACTCCCTCATACAATCACTCTTATAAGCCCCTAATATCCTCAATTTTTATATAAATTACTCTACTATAGTATTTCCCCATGACTAGAATATCATCGTCTTTCCAAAAGTGTAAAACTCCTTCCCTTAAGGAGGTTCTCAAGGAATACTCAAGAGGCATAATCCTCTTATTATATTCATTTTAATTTATTTTATGTTCCATTTTTATAATTATATAATCACATCCTCTGTCAAATTGATAATTATAACTCCAATATATTCTATATATTATAATTATATCTTTCTAATGTAATAACCAACATCAATATCCTTACTCTCTATCTTTTATTTTAAAAAAATCATTGTCTGGGTGGTGCCGATTTACAACATTCGTGGATGATAATTTTTAGTTATTCCACATTTTCCTCATGAATGCTCATGAAAACTTTTTTTTTTGAACTGGATTAAAAATATGTATTATATCTTATTAAATGATTTGGTAATTATCTTTTTACGTGATATTAAATGATAGAATAAAAATAGTACATTATTATCGAAAAAATAATTTAAAAATATAAATGATTATCCCTAAATTTTTCATAGACATACTATATAACCAAATGATATGTATAACCATTTAAAGAATATATGTTCATTAATATCATATAAATTAAATTCTATTGAACTATACTAATTCCACATGATCTTTAATTATCATATACAATTTTACTAATCATGAAAACCAAGGAAACGAACACCCCCGAGGGATAAACTTATCTCTTATAACTCATCAAATACATAAATTAACATAATAAAATTTTTAAAAAATGTAAATAAGCATCTGAATTAAATAATTTATGGAATTAGTTTTATTATCCTTGATTTTAATCCCATGTGCTAAACATATTTGGACATAGTGTATATGTTTTCTATCCGAATCTCAATTTACTTTTGTGTCACTCTTCATCTCCATTAGTCCCAATTAAATCCTTTTTTTATTTTGTACTCATAATAAATTAATTTTTAATGTTCTATATATGTATACCAATCATAATAATTCTTTATTTTATGGGTAGTTAAATATTTATAATGATCTTTGTCAAATCATTCTGATAAACAATCCATATTCAAGGAAACTTCTCAAATTATGACATTTTATGAAGTGAAATCGATATTTTATTTTCAGAATAAATTATTTTTATAAAACCAATCTATTAATCATGGGAAAACAAACTTGGTTAATATTTGGGTTTACCAAATTAGTTTTCAAAATCAATTATTCCATTTAATGTAAATGTTTATTACTCTCAAAAAATTACTTGGGGATTTTATTAGAGGATTTTTGTCTATATAAAGACCTATATTTGAATTTTATATCTTATAAATGATTATATATTTTCATTATCATATAAAATATTTTATTTAATGGACTGTGAACACATTTATTTTGGTTTTCCTATCATAATAACATTCACCATACTACTCAGAATAGTTAGTGTTTATGTGTAAAAATTGTGGAATTTTATTTCATATATTTTTGTCATTTATGTTTATCCCCTTTCATATGAGGAATGAATTGGACTTATAATATTATGGGTGAGTCCCAATATAGACAATTAATTTATTGTTAGTTCTCATGATACAAAACAGATATGGGATTGGCCATGGCCGGGCTGATTTTCAGATATGGTTTTCGCCGAGGCTGTAATAATTTTTAGTTTTTTTTATCATGGTCTAGATGATATGGTTCAAATGTCCGACATTATTAATTCCCTCATTATGATACTATTAATTGGTAGTTCATTTGGATATTCTATTAGTATAATATCCTCTAATTTTGTTTTATTATGGAACTATTTATTCAACTCTTATTCATTCCATATGATTATTTTTAAAGGCATTTGTTTTTAGAAATTCACCATGAAAATTTTTTCTGTTAATTATACCTTCTGTAGTATTTAACAAACTTATTAAAAATATGAGCTCTCTACTTTTTTATGTTTTATTTTTTCATTCTTGTAAAGTGTATATTATGAATGAATTTCATGTATAACCCAGGAGTTATGGATGTTTTCAAATGAATATCTATATTTTTTCCCATTCATGTTGTAATGTCATACTTATGTATGAATATATTTTTCCAGAACAACTAAACTACCCAGTCATTCAGGATGTGAAAATCATGTGATCATTCCAATGTAATGAATTAAGTATCCTGCCTCAAGAAATTTGGTTATGTGTCTTTATTGTTTTTATACAGTATTTTTAGAGAAAACAAGGAAACTGGATGTAGAAAATGTAGATTAGGGATAAAAATTCAAGGATTGATATTGAGGATACGAATAAAAGAACATCCTATAATTAAGGTATAAAATAGATTATGTGGATTGTTTATGAAAATAAATAATTGTCTGGATACTAAAATTAAAATATGTTCTAGTACATATATACTTATGAGTAACTACTCTAAAATGATTTTTTTGGGCTTCACCTAGGTTAACCTGGTACACGAAAATGGGATTTATTGCACACCTGGTTCGACACTCCTAAGATATATTCATAACATAAATTGTACTTTTTTAGAATCCATTATGTATGATTTAAACGAAAATTATTTATCAATGATATTTTGGTTATGATTGTGAGATTAGATATGCATAGGATATAAATTCCATTATGTCTTTTTCTACTTAATACTATATATAATGATTCATAACAAAATTTAGTGTGTTCCATTATTTAGAAATGGCACCTAGTGGATGGAATGGAAACCATATCAATGCATGTATCCAATTTAGTGATTAGAATCATATGGAAGATAATGATATTGGTACTAGAGTTATGACTAGTGTTGAGAAACTTATAACTATATTTTGACAACTGAATTAGGATATGAACATTAACCTTACCAGTATGGAGCATCCTAATACATAATGTGGAGGAGCAATGTTATAATTCTTTATTAAAAAAACTCCATCATTAAATGGGACTAAAAACCCATACATATTAGAAAAATGTATATGTTTGTTAGAGATGATATTTCTTGAAATGTGATGTAACAAATTAGAGAAGTTTTTCAAGGAGGTTTATCGTCTATTAGGAGATGTGGATCAGTAGGGGTCGTTAATTCAAAACACAAAAGAGGTTTAATAATTAAATGAAAATGAAATTAGGGATAATAAGGAAGTTTACATAGAAAAAGTTCCTCTTTATGAACAATGAGTGAATATGGATATTAAACACTATCCAAATTATTTTCCAAAGCATCAAAAAAACATGTCTTAAAAAGGCCATGTGGGTCAAAGAGAAGCATATGCAATCACAACTAATAAGCTTGAAATTACTAATGATGTAGTTATAGTTACGTCAATCATTTAATCAAACATATATAATGCTTCCTATGATTATGGATCATCTCATTCATTTATAACATTTTATTTTTCAAATAAAAATAGATATTTCCAATTGGATTTAATAAATGAGTTGTTAGTCAAAAATCCTAAGGGATTAGTCATTACAACAGAGAAGTGTCTGTTAATCATTCTTATGACACATAAATGTGATTTAGTTTCTAACCTTATCTTAATTCCCATGATTGATATTTATTTAACACTCGGTATGTTTTGGAATTCATATTATGACATTAAAGTCTATTGAATGAAGATGGAAGGTACAATTTTTGAGAATGATGTTGAATCCCTCGTCTTTAGAGAAAAAAATGCCATCATATGATTCTTATATAGATCAACCCGTAGTAGATCAAATTAAGTAAATTCTTTGTGAGTATGACAATGTAATATCTATGTGTGAGGAAACAAATATTCAAATTTAGATCTACCCAATATTTTACGATGTTTGACCTTCATTATAGTTATCATCAATTGACTGTTAGGAAGGAAGATATTCCAAAACATCATTTCAAACCATGTATGGGAATTACGAGTTTACATTAATGGTTTCTAGACTGACTTCAGTACCATCTCTTTTCATGGATATAATAAATAGAATTTTCAAGAAAAATTCTGTTGACTTTATTTTGGTATTTTTTATGCTATCTAGGTATACATCAAAAGCTATAATGATCATGAGAATCACATGAATGTTATTTTGAAGAAACATTGACAGATTTAATTATATGAGAAGTTTAAGAGTTGTGAATTTCAGCTTCAATAAGTTTATTTTCATATCCATATTGTCTCAGAAGATGGAATACTAGTTGATTGTGTGAAGACCAAGGATTTACTGGAACTGCCTACTCAAATGAACATAACCGAGGTACATAGTTTTATTGGTTTAGTTGGTTATTATTGGCGTTTTATTCAGAGAAATGCTATTTTAGGAAACCCAGTGACGAATCTTACACATAAAAGGATGAAGTTAATAATGAAAAAATAATGTGAAGAATATTATTGATAATTCAAGTGGATATTAGTGAATACTCCCATTATGACTCTACCATCATGAAATAGTTGATTTGTGATCTATAATGAATCATCAAAAAAATGACATCGAAATGACCTTATGGAAAATTATATAGTTATTTCCTATGAATCAACGCATTTAAAAATTCAGGAACATAACTATCCAACTCAGGATCTTGAGTTTGTAGCTATAATATTTTCTCTGAAGATATGGAGACACAATCTCTATGGTGAAATATGTATGATATATAAATCTCACAAGAGTTTGAAATATATATTCCAACAAAAATAACTCTACACGAGTCAATGGAAATAGCTTTAGCTACACAAGGATTATGATTCTTCCATACATTACCACCCATGAAGAGAAAATAAGGTAGATGAGGCATTCAGCAGGAACGATCATGGAGTTTATATAAAGGAAAATTGACAAGGATCATATGTACTTTGATTTAGTAAGGTTGAATATAGGAATTATTAAACAAGGTTAAACATCCCTACATTTTCAATTAGTTGACCAACCAACCTTACTAGAAATGATTTAAAGTTATCATCCTATTTAACAAAATATTTAAAATAAAATTAATGCTATAGATGATGGGAATTTGGAAGAATTAATATAAGAAGACATAATTTTAATGTTTGGTCAGAGGATTTTTCATCCCACTATACCCAATATAATAAGGGGTTTATTAGATGATTCCCATAGTTTGAATTTCTACATACATCTTGATAGAACTATTATGTATAGTTAATTGAAGGAAAACTTCTGGAGAGATAACATGAAGAGAGAATATGTTGATTATGTATAAAGATGTTTAGTATGTAAACATGTGAAGCATGAAAGAAAAAATCCTAAATGATTCATGAAACCATTACCAATGCCTACATAATAATTGGATGAAATCAACAAGGATTGCTTCAATGTATTTACAAGAACTACATAATGTTTTGATCCATATGGTTAATTATTGATCAACATAAAAAATTTTCACATTTAATTTGTTATAAGGGTGGATCTTACACTGGAGATCCTTGCATTACTCCTTATCAGTTTTGTTTTAAGATATCCTGGAGTACCTATTTCAAAGGTTTTTGATCTTGATCCTCAATTTACATATATGTTTTTGTAATGTATTCAGGAAGAGTTGGACACTGAGATTCATTTGAGTATTGTACATCACCCACAAACTGTCAACCATTAAAAAAAGATGATCCAAACATTAGAATACATGTTGGGAGGATGTTCACTTGAATTTCATGGTACATGGGGTCAATATATACCTTTGGTGGAGTTTTCATAAAATAATAGTTTACATTACAGTATAAAAATGGCACCATATGATGTATTGTACGGGAAGATATGTTGTTCACCAACATGGTGGGATGAAGTTAGTGAAAGGAAGCTTGGGATACATAAACTTGTAGAGGAAAACCAGTAAAGTTAATTAATATTCAAACCCATATCAAATAATCTAAAAGATGTGAATGGTTTTATGCATATAATTGAAGGAATGATATTTAATTTCAAGAGGGATATCACATTTTCATAAAACAATCCTCATGGAAGGTTATTATATGATTTGGAGACAAAGGGAAACTAACCCACATGTACATTGGCTGTTTTGATATTCTAGGGAGAATTGGAGAAGTGACTTATCATTTGGAATGAACATATATCCTTTATTAGGTATACAATGTGTTCCATGAATCATTATTAATAAATTACATATTGGACCCAAAAAATGTTTTCACTTCTGATTGTATAGAATTGGAACCCAACTTATCATACAGTGAAGAGCCTATCTGGAGTCAGGTCACTAAATAATTGGTTTTGAGGAATCTAAAAACTCATATATTAGAAGTTCATTATAACAATCATAGAATTTATGACGTAATTTGGGATCCTATAGAACATTTTATATAGAACTACCCAAATTTTCTTATGATGTAACATTCTAGTAATTTCAAGATAGAAATGTTTTTGGGGGATAATGTTACAACTCATGTTTTTTAAAATAAATATAATATATAATAAATTAAACATGCATACCCTATGAAACAAACACTTCATTATAGGATATAGTTAATACATAGTCACTAAACAAAATTTTTCCATCTATGTTATTTGAATTTCGAAAAAATGACATACATACTTTCGATCAATAAGATATTTAGAGTACGATGGGATCATCTTTAATTTTTTAAGAATAGTAACATACTATTATGAATAATGACTTAACCAATTAGATATTAATGTACTCTTATTAAATGAAATGTCACCCATGTATGAGTAAATATAATTTAATCACCATATAAATGACAGTGAATGTTTTAAAATAAAATAATAATATGTTGATATTTTTGTGAGTTATAAATGTGCAATTAAATGTTTTAATATTTATTTATTGAAAATAAAATACATTTTTATAAAATTCTCTTTAAGAAATTTTATTTGTCCTTTATTTTTAAGATAATTTTATGAGACTTTATTTAATTTTTCAATGTATTGTAAAACTAAATTAATATTTAAAATATGATTTTTTCATATAAATAATGATTTATTGAAAAATTACATTTAACTTATTTAGAAAATAATTTTGATAAAATTGATATTATTTTTAAATTATATATATTGAAATATGTTTAGGATGTTTTTTATTGGATTTTTCAGAAAAATACGAATTTTTGGTGAATAGTAAAATACAATAATTTACTTCTTAAATACATTATAAGATATGTACATTATTACATCCATCATGGAAGATTTTAGAAAACATGTTTCAAACTCCAATGAATGGTTTTCTATTTTTGGTCATAAGAATCAACAATATTGGACGTCTTTGGGAAATTAATAAAATAATGATTAAAATAATGGGAAAACCCTCCTCCCTTCCACTACAAAACCACTCATCCCTCCCTCTTATCTTCACTCCTATAATCCATGAAGCTCCCAAATATTTTTCCCAATTACTCTTCCCTAGGATCTAAACACATCTTAGAGATCATTATGTTTCCAAAATACCGAAACTCTTCCATTATTTTGATTTCAAGGAGGAGTACTCAAGAGGTATAATCTTCTTCTTCTTTTGGATTTAATTTCATTTTAGTTCTTTATTTTATTATTATCTATTCTCCTCCTATATCGAATTGATAATGATAGATCCAATATAGTATATATATTTGAATTTTATCATATTAGTTTAATAACCATTATCAATATCCTTACTCTATCTATCTCATTTTAAAAACATAATCATCGTCTAGGAGGTACCGATTTACAGCCTTTATGGATGGCGATGTTTCATTAATCAATTTCATCATCAAGGCTGGTAGTGAAATAATTTTTATGATTGATGAAAATTCTAAAATATGTATTATATATTATTTTTTGATTCTTTAATCATCATTTGTACATTATATTAAATAATATAATAAAATTATGAAATTGGGATTGAAAACCCGTCATAAAAATCTAAATGATGATCACAAAAATTTTCATACTAATATCATATAACAAAATTTATATCTATAAACATTTAGATAAAAATAAGTTAATAAATATCATTTAAATTCAATTATATTGAACAAAAATCATTCCATGTGAACATCCATTATCATATACAATTATACTGGTCATAAAATTCAATGAAACTAACGTCCTAGAGACAAATTAGTATTTTATAACTCATTAAAGGACCATAAATGAACTAAATTAAAATACGGAAAATAAAAAAAATGTAAATTTGATTATTAATTAAATATTTAATATATTTAATTTGATTATAAAGGATGTAATTCTCAAGTGCAGAACACATGCATACGTATGGTAAGAGTTTTCCACCCGAACTGCAATTTTCGTTCAGGTAAAAAAATTTCTCTCCTTTTCCCAATTAAATTATTAGTTATTATTATTATGTACTCCTCAAAAAATATGTGTGAATTTTAAAAATATGTGTACAAATCGTAATCCTTCTTTATTTTATGGGTGTTCAAATGTTTTATAAATATTGTTTGCAATTCATTCCAATAATCAATCCCGATAAACATTCCAAATTCAATGGATGTTATAAAATTATTACAGATTTTCAAGTACACAATATAATATGTTTTAATATAAAAAATTATTTTTATAAAACCACTCCATTAATCATGGAAAATTTCATTTGGTTCATTTATGATTTTGTGTATTGATTTTTCGAAAATTACTCTTCTACTCAATGTAAAAGTGTATTTCTATCCAAAACATCCTTAATGATTTTAATAGAGTGTTTTTATCTATTTCAACACCCCAATTGAATTTTTTATATTATTCCGGATAATATCATATGTTAATAATTAAACATAATTTATTAAATGGTTTATGATCAATTTGATAGTGTATTTCCTATCATGATACCATTCACCATACAACTCTGAATGGGTAGTGTATATGTGTATAGATTGGGGATTATTATTACATATGTTCATGTTGTTTATGTTTAGCCCCTTTCATATGAGGAACAAATTAAACATAGAATGTGACAAGTGGGGCCTGGTATAACCCCTTGATTAATTGGTAGGTCTCATCATAGAAAACAAATATTGAATTGGCCAAGGCCACTACCATTTTCAGATATGTTTTTTGATGAGGGCTTAATCATTTTTAGTTGTCTTTGAAAAGGCCATTACGATATGGTTCAAATGTCCTGAATTATGAATTCCATCATTATGAATCTAGTAATTGACTGGTCATGTAGTTATTTGACTAGTATAATACCCTTTATTAAGTTTTATTATGAAATTATTTATTCACCTCTTATTATTCACATATTATCATAAATATTATTTTTAAAGTAATGTTTCTTAGATATTCACCATGCCAAATTATTATGTTTATGATATTATCCATTGTATTTCCTACCCTTAATAATAATATGATGAAAGTATTATTTTATATGTTATGTTTTTTCCAGGTTATATAGTGTATATTTTGACTGACCTACAAGGATATCCTAGGAGTTATGATTGTTTTAAAAGGAATATTAATATTATATTTCCATCCATAATATAATTTCAATCTTATGTATGTATCAATTTTTAGAAAAATACCAAACTACCCAGTTCATTGGTTTTTTAATTCCTTTTAATATATATAATATAAAGAAATAAGGTATTAGGATTGGGAAACTGGGGTTGGGGTCTTTAATGTTTGTATGAGACGAGGTTTAATAAACAATATTGAAACTAGATTTAGAAAATATAGTTTTTGGAACAAAACCTTAAGATAGACATTGAGTTTATGTATACAAGAACATCATCGAATTTTAGTTGGGAAGAGGTTATGCAGGTATTCCTAGCATATAATAATCTATATTGATACTATATGTGGACAAAATTTTTGAAGATATGTAACAAGGTGTAGCAACATTGAAAAGGTGTTTTAGGTATGATAATGGGTAAACTGTTACATGACAATTGTCCTTACTTTACACATGGTTTTACACTCAATAGAGTTATTATTAGGGTAAAATATATTATTATAAAATAGATTATAAATGACTAAAATGTATTTTTTCCTCAACTGAATCTATTCTCCCAAAACATCCCATCATATGATGTTATTTTCTCATGTGATATCAAGACAGAGAAATAATTCAGTATGTGTTATGAATATAAGGGAAAAAAGAGAATAAAATGATATTGTTGAACAATGATAAAATTGTATTATACTAGTCTATGAGGGTAACTATTGAAAGTGGTTATCCATAAAGTCATAAAATTTCATTTGTATTGATTCGTGGAAGGAGGTTCTAGTGGAAGATCCTTAATTATAGCATCAAAATGTGCATATTTCATATGTCATTCAATAATTACCATTATTACATCATTATATATTGGAGTTTTGGGAAATCCACTGAAAAACTCCATAGTGATGTCATCCCATTTCCATGTAGGAATATGTAGAGGTTGCATGACTCCTCTAGAATGTTTTCCTTCAACCATCACATGTTGACAGACTAATCATCGTGAAAGAAAATCCGCAATTTCTATCTTCATGTTATCCCACTATAAATGTTAATTCATATGTATATACATATTAGTCCTACCAATATGTATGGAGAAATTTTAACAATCGAAATAATCCAATAACAACCATTTTAGCATGGGTAAAGCAAGAACATAATGCCTCCTCCTAAATATCGAATTACATTACCATATATGAATTCTTATAACTTCACATAATTCAAAATATTAATATTATTATTAATATTCTCATTATTAGGATGTGAAAATTTACTCATTTATAATAAGTATTGTAGGGAAACCAATTGAAAAATTGGTGATTCTTAATTTTGTTAATAATTCCCACATTCATTCTCACTAGATCCATGTACATAGGATCCCTATCAATTCTAAATGTGTTTATAACACCATGTTGCTTCCTGATCAATTCATCATCTACATTATTTAACTTCCCTGAGTGGTAGTGTATGGAACAATCATAATACTTGAGTAGTTCAAGCAATCCGCATTGCCTCATGTTGAGTTCTTTCTATGAGAAGATATATATTATTATTTTACAATATATAGTACCCCAAATTATTTTTGTAAAACCACATAGTTCATCAATGAAAAAAATATTAATCTGTAATGGTTTGATGCACAAATTTTTTCAAAATATATATTATTTTCAAAGTAAAAGTGTATTCCTCTCAAAAAAACACTCGATGACATTATTAGAGAATTTTTTCTATTTCAATAAATCTATTGAATTTTATATCTTGTTGAGGTTAATATATTATGTTTATCATCAACCATATTGAATTAAATGGATTGTGATCAGTTTGAATATAGATGTGATATCTTCACACCATTCACCATACGAGTCATAAAGGTTAGTTTGTATGTTTAAATATTGGTTAATGTTATTTCATATGTTCATGTTGTTAATTTTTATCCTCATTCATATAAGGACTGAATTGGAAATAGAATGTTATGGGTGGGGCCCACTATATCTACTCTATGCAATGATAGGTCTCAATAGAAAAAAACATATATGGATTTTGCTGATCCCTTTCACATTTTTAGATATTGATTTGGACAAGGAATTATTTATTTTTAGTTGACTTGGCTGAGGCCTTAATGATATAGTTCAGATTCCATGTATTATTCATTAACCCATTTTAATCTTGTGATTGATAGTTCATGTGGTTATTTGAACATTAGAATGACCTTTATTATGAAAAAATAAAAAAAATACAATTAGGTTCCTAATTAAATTATTAATCGATATATTTTTACTATCCAAGAAGTTAAACTCATTTGCAGAACACATTTGGATATACGATTACGTATTTCTAAATGATCCCCCATTTTATTTTGGGACACCATTTATCTATACTCTTTCCAATTAAATTCATAATAATTCACATTTAATACTCATAAATTATGTGTTAATTTTATATATATGTGTACCATTAATAAACCTTATATATTTTATTGGGAGTTAAATGGTTTATAGATATATTTCTGAATTAATCAAGTTAAACAATCCCAATTCAAGGGACCTTCTCAAATTATTAATAATTTTCATGTTCACCCTATAATCTATTTTCATCCAAAATTATTTTTGTAAAAACACTCATTTCATCATGGAAAATTTAACTTTTTTCTTTTTTTATGAAAATAGATTTCTAAAATAACTCTTATTTTCAATGTAAATGTGAATTTCCCTAAAAAATACCCCCATGATTTTATTAATGTTATTTTTTAACACTAATAGGGATCAGTTTCATTTTTTTACAATTATTATAACACCCTTAAATATAGATACTTTAATGAAAACATGATCTACCTATTGAAATTTCAAATTCTTCCATTGATTATTAGCATATTTATTTTTACTACATTAAGCTTCTTTTATATGGGTTTGAATAGAATTTACCATTGTTGTTATTTCCTAAAAAAGCCATGTGCGCATAAAATTACTATCATGACCATCATCTCAACTTGTTTTTGTACAACATATCTTTCCATACAATACTTGAAATGATTCTATTTTAATACAGTAATTGAGACAATTATTGTATCTAAACTCCACTGAAGGTAAATACTAAACCCACATACCTGGAATGATGAGAGATCATGATCTCAACATGTATTCTAATGTTTGGATTGTCCTCTTTGACTGTCCTTATGTATGAGGGTTATAAGTAGTACTCAAATTAAGAGCAATGTCCAAAACATTCTAAATACATTTCCAGAATTTAGATGTAAATCAAGGATCACAATTAGACACTATTGAAAGAGGATCTCCATGAAGTATTACAACTTCATTGATATAGAGTCTTTCAAGGATATTCTGTGGCAGATAATTTCTTATATAATGGAAATGTGCATATTTCATAAGTAGATCAACAATTACACATATTTCATCATCCTTTATTGGAGTTTTGGGGAATCTAGGGACACTATACATGGTGATGTCAACCCCATTCCATATAAGAATAGGTATATGATTAATGAATATTCTATTATGTTTTCTTTAATCCTTCAATTATTCAAAAACTAAACATCATAATAAATAGTTTTCAATTTCTATTTTTGTGTGATCCTACTTGAAATATTCCTTCAAATATAGAGACATCTTAGTGCAACAGGGATGTATAGTGAAAATAGAACAATGGAAATCCTCCAATAAATACATTTTTTGATTACGTATTGAGGAAACCAAAATCATCTTCCTAAAATTTAGAATTCCATCATCATATACGAATTCTTACAACTTCCCATAATTCAAAACATTAATTTAATTTTTAAGATTCTATTCATCATGCGGAGAACATTTAGTCCTTTCTAATAAAAATTATTTGGAAACCAATTAAAGAAGTAGTGAAGTTTAACCTTTATTAATAATTCGCATATCCATCCTATCTAGATCAGTGCACTTAATATCCTTTCCAATTGCCAATTTTTTGAACTCTACGATCCTTCCAAATAAATGCATCCACTGCCTTATTTTCATTTCCTATATGGTGTGGTACAGACCTATCGTAAAACTTATGTAGCTCAAGACACAACCTTTGAATCATGTTGAGTTTTTTTTCTATGAGAATATATATTCCAAAAACGTGGGATATATATATCACATCATTCCCCACATGGATAGTGTCTCCTTATCATCAGAGTAATGATTATAGCTGATAACTAATGATCATGAGTTGGACTGATCTGTTTATGAATTTTTTTACCTACAAAGATGCATAAGAAATAACTCTATCATTGTGTATAAGGTCACAACCAAGTCCTTTGAATCACTATATATCACAAGTCCACTATTTCCAATGGGTAGAATCAGGATTGGATCATTCTATAATATCCTCTTTAATTCATCAATACATTCATCACACAATTTTTTCCATACATTCTTAACCCCATTATGAGTATGTTTGGTCATCAGGTTGGGTAAATCAGATAATTTTTGGTTGAGACACTGATAATGACATGATAAACCAATAAAACTATGCACCTATATTATTATTGTCAGATTAGTCCATACATGGATAGATTTTTTCTTCACTAGATCAATTAAGATTCCATCCTTAGAGAAAATATGGGAAATAATATAAATTGACTAAAACTAAAATTCACACTTCCTAAACATCACATATAATTCATTTCTTATAAGACTCTTCAGAATAGTGTGAATGTTATTATTCTTATAGTATTCACCCATATATGTATAAATAAATTTTAGAAACCATTTAAATGAGAGTGAATATTTAAAAAATTCATAATTAAGTGTTGATATTTTTATGACTAATAAATATTTAATTACACATATAAATTAATAATTCTTTCTAAAATAAAAATCATTTTCATAAAATATATTATTCAATAATTTTTTTTCATATGATTTTAGGATAATATAATGAGACCTATGTCAATTTTTAAAGTATTATTAAATATTTTTTAAATTTAAAAATAGTATTTTTAATGTAAATAATTATTTTATACTAAAATTACATTACACTTATTTATAAAATTATTTTCATAAAATGGATTTTATTTATTAATTCTAGACATTGAATAATGTTTATGGAGTTTTTTTGGGAATTTTCTTAAAATCATGTTTATTTGGTGAATAGTAAAAACAGATCATTTACTGTATACACGCATTATAATATAAATACACTATCTCAGGCATCATTGATGATTTAAGTATAAAATTTTGAACTCAAATTCATTTATTATTATTTTTTTAATAAGAATCAGAACACTTGGTTTTATTTGGAAAAATAATAATATAATGATTAATATAATGGGAAAAGCCACATCTCCTCCACTATAAAAATCACTCATCACTCCCTCTTATCCTTCGTCATATATGATTTGAATCTACTCAATGTTCTACCAAATTTCACTTCCATGGTATCTCCGCATATCCAGGATCTCTTGGTCATTCCAAAATACAAAAACCCCTTCCATTAAGAGGATCTCCTAGAGGAGTATTGAAGAGTTAAAATCCTCTTGTTTCCTTTTACATTCTAATAAGTTCATTATTGTTTTTTTATATCCTCTCTTACACTGTCCAATTCATCATTATAACACCAATATAGAATTAATACTTTAATAAAATCATGTAAATGTAATAATCGTTTTCAATATCAATAATATCTCTCTTTTTTTAAAGACTAATTCATTGTCGAGGAGGTGTTGATTTACAACCTTCATGGGCGACAATGTTTCATTCATCAATTTTTTCTTCTCAACTGGTCATGATTCCATTTTTATGGTTGAACTAGATTATAACATTTTTATTATATGTTATTTAATGATTATAGAACTTTAATTTTTTACATGATAATAAATAATAGAATAAAAAAAGTTTGTTGTGATCGAAAAGATGTCGTAAAAATCAAAATGATTATCACTAAATCTTTCATAATCACACTATAAAAACAAATGAAATGTATAATCATTTAAACTAATGGATGTTAATAAATATAATATAAATTACTGTCCTTATAACTATAATCATTCCATATGAAATTCCATTATCATATACATATAAACCGATCATGAAAACCATGGAAACAATCACTCACAAGTGATAAATTTATATTTATAACTCAACCACATTCCACAATGTATCATAACAAAATTATGAAAAAAACATGTAAATATGGTTTTTAGTAAAATAATTGATTGATTTAATATAATTATCCACGGCTTTATGCTCAATTACAGAATGCATTCACACACAATATAAGGGTTTTCTACCAGAACCTCCATTTTATTATGAGTTACACATTGTATCTCGTAGTCTGAATTAAATTGATAGTTATTATTATGTAATAATAATAAATTATATGTTAATTATATATATATATACCATTTATAATGCTAAATTATTTTATGGGGAGTTAAATGATTTGTAAATAACTTTTTCAATTATTCACGATAAACAAGCTTGATTCATGGGAACTTCTCAAATTCATAAATATTTTAAATTGAACTATATAATATTTTTTAATACACTATTATTTTAATAAAACCATTAATTTCATAAAGGAAAAAATTACATGGTTTATTTCTATTATTATATAACGATTTTCCCAAATGATCTCCTCTTTTCAATATAAAAGTGTATTTTTTCCAACAATTCTTCAATGAATTGATTAGAGTACTTTTTTCTATTTCAAAACCGTGATTGAATTTCATTTCTTATTGAGGTAAATATATTATGGTTATCATCAACTATAATTTATTAGATGTTTCATGTTTAGATTTAATATTAATGTGCTATCTTGATTCCATTCATCTTACTACTATGAATTGTTAGTGTTTATGTGTACAGATTAGGGAATTTTATTTCACATGTTCCTGTGGTATCTGTTTAGAGCTATTAAAATGAGGAATTAATAAGACATAGAAAGTCATGGGGTGGGTCTGTTATAGCCCCTATATGAATCGGTATGTCTCATTATACAAAATAGATATGGGCTTGGCTGAGGCCTTGACCATTTTGAGATATGGTTTGGATGAGGCCATTATCATTTTTAGTTTTCTTGGCCAGTTCCTTGATGATATGGGTCAAATGTCACAAATTATACATTCCCTCGTCAGGAATATTTTAATTGATATATCAAGGGGTTTTGAAAATAGATGAATACCATTGATTATGTTTTATAATGGCATTATTTATTTCAATCTTATTCCTGATATAATATATTCATGTTTATTTTTAAGGGAATGTGTTTTTAGTTTTTGACCATTCCCATTGTAATTGTTTTTGATATATTACAATAAATTTCCTACCCTTACTAATCATCTACGATAACTCTTTTTTTTCAAAGATGTGAAGTGTATATTATGAATAACCTTCTGTTATAAACATAGATTTTAGAATATTTTCAAAGGAAGGTCTATATTTTGTTTCATTAAAATTGTAATGTTAAAATTACGTATGTATCTCGGTTTCCAATAATAATATACTACTGTGTCCTTTTGTATTTTAATTTCTTGTTATCATTCCAATGTAATGAAATAAGAAACTTACTTGAGAAATTGGCGTCGAGGTCTTTACTGTAAATAATCCAACTCCACATGTTTTTAAATTAAATTATATATATTGCACGCATCACTATGACCTTTTGAAACAAACACTTTATGATAATATATAGTTATTACCTAGAATCATAACATAATTTTTCCGCTTCTATTATTTGAATTTCAAAAAAATTACATAAAAAATTGTGATCTGTAATATATTTAGATTCTGATGTTCTCAACATTCATTTTTGTTGAATAATAAATTTCCTTTATGGGTAGTATCTTAACTATATGAATATTAACATTCCCTTGTAAATAAAAACCTCACCCATGTATGTAAAAATAAAATATTGTCACCATCTAAATGATATTGAATTTTTTATGAATTAATAATTATGCCTTGATTTTATTTGTATAATAAATATTTAAATACAATTTTAAATTAATAAAATTATTTAAAATAAAATAAATTTTCAGAAAATGTATTCATTAATTAATATTTTTTCCCTATTAATTTAGGATAATTTAATGAGGCCTTAGTACTTTATTAAATGTATTGTAGAATCAGTTTTAAAGTAACAATTTGTATGTTTCGTGTAAATAATGATTTTAATTAAAAAATAAATTTCTCAGATTTATAAAATTATTTTAAAAAAATGAATTCATTTTATAATTATACAAATCGAAAAATGTTTTGGGTGAATAATTTGGATTTTTATGAAAAACATCGATTTTTGTTTAATAGTAAAATATGATAATTTCATGTATAAATACACTATAATATAAATAAACTATTCCTTACATTATAGATGATGTGATCACACTTCGTTCAAACTCACATGTACATATTCTTATTTTTCACAATAATCAACAAATTTGGTTTTCATTGGAAAAATAATAAAATAATGAATAATATAATAGGAAAACCCTCCTCTCCTCTAGTATAAAAACCACCCATCACTACAAAATTATCATCAATCCTCTATGAAATGAAGATTTTCAATGTTCTTCCCAATTAAGCATACTTATTGTCTCCACATGTCGAAGAGCTTTTGGTATTACCAAAACCCAAAAAACCTTTCCCTTAAGAAGGTTCTTAAGGGGGTGTACAGAAGAGGTAAAATCCTTGTCTTTTTTATTTTAAATTTCCATTATGTTCCATATTTTATTATTATATTCTCAAATAAATTGTCCAATTTATCATAATAATTATAAAAAATTCAATATAATATTAATATATCATTTCAATGTAATAATCATTATTAATATCTTTACTCTGTCTCATTTATTTTTAACAAAATCATAGCATGGGAGGTGCCGATTTACCATATTCATGGACGAGGAAGTTTCATTATTCAATATCATCGTCAAGGCTTGTCATGAAACCATTTTTATGGTTGTAGTAGATAAAAAATTATTTATTATAATTTTTTAATGTTTCTGAATGTTTCATTATGACATGAAATTAAATAATAGTGTAAAAGAAGTTTATTTTGATTTAAATCCCATCGTTAAAATCTATGTGAACTTCAATAAATGTATCATAATCATAATATATAACCAAATGATCAATATAACCATTTAAAATAATTTATGTTCATCAATATCATACAAATTCAGTTATGGATAACTATACTCATTCCACATAAACTTCAATTATGATATACAATTATAGTGATCATGAAAATGATGTAAACGAATAATCCCACAATATTTACTAATTTTATTATACATTTAGTTAGTTTTAGGCATGGAGTATTTTTTATTATACCAATTATAATGACCTGATATTGTTCATCCAATTTTTTTTGCTAAAACATTCTTTGTAATAAATTTTTTTATTAAAATAAACGTATAAATTAAACAACACATTACATAATAGAGAACCATTTCCGGTCTTGGTTATAGAGAATAGAAACAACATACAATTTTATTGGAGTTGTACAAGATAAATATAAAATGAAAAAATATAAATTTCATTTGATAACTCTGTGTGTGAGGAAAATTCATTTGGAAAAATCCACTGATCCTGGGAAGTAAATTTAAAACAAGTGGTGATCATTTCATATGCCCAGTAAGGGGTTTAAAAATCATTGTTAAATATTTTGAAAATTATTCATCTAAAAATAATTCTAAAATATAATTTTTAAAACATCAATTAAAATTACATATTCTTTATAAACACTATATCTCAATAATAAATTTCTTACATTCAAAATTACATTAAAAATATTGCCGTGTTTTTCTAAAAACCATAAACATGATTCTGAAAACAAAACACTTTTCTACGGACAATTGAATCATTGAATACAGTCTAGTGCATACACACTTATGTAAGGATGAGTTTAATACCTAATTAAATTATATATTTATATCAATAAACATCCGTATTTTCTGACATCATATTCATCTTTCATTATATATATATATATATATATATATCTTTATTTGAGTTTTAAATTTTTAAAACATGTCACTCAATTAAGATACACATTCACAATTATATTTATTTGTATATCCAAACATAAATATATGAAATTCCATTTCATAACACTTTTGAGTTTGGTTACAACCAAAAAAATGCAATATTCCCTTGTATTTACTATTGATGTATTGAATCATTATTTAATGGGATAACATTTATTCTAATAATAATAATTGGACATAATAATTAATTTACATTTCACAGATAGATGAAATATTTAAAATAAATAAATCTTGAATAAATCCATTTGGAACCATACCTTAAAATTTAAGATGAAATCATCATTTTATAAAAAAACTCAACAGATTTTGATGTTATCCATAACACATCGACATGATTCTATATATATTTTAAGTCCTTCATATTAGTATACAATAAATAAATGCTATTAAACTTTTTAAAAACATGGTGATAAAATCATAGACATAACAATAACGATTTATCATTGAATTTATAACACTCATCCATGTTGAATAAATTTGTTTTTGATAAAATCATCGTTAAATTAAAATATCTAGTATAAGAATTATTATGATATCAAATTAATACATAATATCAGCTAAATAATAATATATGTTTCATTGGATTTATTATAAAATATTTTTATAAACATAATATATTCATTTAATGTGGAATATCAAATCATATGATAATAACTAAACTCACTGCACAACCATAAATTAAAACTAGAATTTATAAAGAAAGAGTTACTTACAATTATAATATGAATACTATAAATATATAAACTCTCTTTCGAAGTATTATCTAAAAATAATTTATTTATATGTATATATAAATGTATTAAAAAATATTGGATAATGTCAATTCAAACCCTTTACATAAAATTATCAGTTCCCTTATGTTTTAATGTTTAGATAGAATAAAATTAAAACCCTTTAATGAAACACATCTTAAGATGTAAAAACTAATCCCATATATAATTTATCAAAAACAAAGTATTAAGAATAAAAATCTGAAACTGAAATTAATTTCTCCATCACCAATAATTATTGAAATTTTTTCCATCATGGGAGAACCCAAACACGTACTCTATATCTTTCACTTATTCTCATTCCTCCATAAGAAAAACAAAACAAAGTAAAGGACAATGAAGAAGATATGAATTTAATTTCTAGAACATCATCTCACACCCTAATTTATACACATATCATGACATGAATATATGGATATTCCATTTCTAAATTCAATGAATATTTTATTTCTTAGTCTTACATTCATTATATATTAAATATATATATAAAACACAGGGGTGTTACATTATTTACACCTTCAAAAAATTCGTCTTCAAAATTACTAGAATGCTACCTCATAAAAATATTGGGGTTGTTCTTCATCATATGTTCCTTAGGTTCCTATGTTTCCTCTTAAATTTTATAATCTTTCCAAAGATCCTTTATAAACTCAGTATTGTCATTCCTCAACACCTTTTATTTAGTGTTAGGAATATGGAAACGCTCTTTAGAGTACGATAAGTTGGGTTCTAATTAGAAAACATCATAATTAAGGACATGCATTGGTTCTAACATGTAATTTTTCTATAATGAGACATAAAACACATTGTTTATATTATAAAGAATAGATTGAATTTGAAAATGATATTACATAAATCCTATTATCCCCAGAATTTCATAAGGGCCAATGTACATGACGCTCAGTTTCCTTATAGGGGCATATGTACAATAATGTGACAAAAGAAATAACAATGATATATGGGTCTTTCACTCAATTCATATGGTAGGAACAATATGGATCTTAAAAAATAATCCCAACATACATAAAATAGTTCCATAATCGAGTAGAACATTATAATTGTCTAATATAATGAAATAAGGTAATGATACCTCATTACTCATGTTCTCCAACATGATTGATGGGTGGGATTCATCCCCTGATATCAACTGTAATGACACATAACCCAATTTCCCAGATTTGGATCCTTATTTAATTACATTGACATGATTACAAGAAATTAGAATCTATAAGTACTGGACAGTTTAGTAGTTTTGAAAAACAAGATACATACAAAAGTTTAAAACCATGACATGAAAGGTACTCCATTATCACAATTATTTTGAAAACATTGAAAACTCCTAGTTTATCCCTAGAGGTAATTCCTAATATAATCTTCACATCCTATAAAAAATTAAACATTAGAAGATAGTGTGTATATATTATCGATGAGGGTATAAAATACAGTAGAAGATATCATAAACATAAACATTAGTCATGGTTAATAAATAAAAAATTAATTTAAAAATAAATGTGAACTAAATATGCTAGGAATAAGATCGGAATAAATAATGCCATAATAAAACATAGTCATGGTTATTATACTAATATAATAACCAGATGAATTGTCAATTAATAGATTAATATTGAGGGAATGAATAATTTAATACATCAGAACCAAATAATCAAGGCTTTTTCCCAGACAACTAATAATGATTAAGGCCTCATCCAAAACCATATCTGAAAATGGGAAAGGCTGTGACGATGTCAATATTTATTTGGTCTTATGATGCATACCAATGAAACTATAAGGATATAGAGGTAACCTTCCATAAAAATCTAATTCCAAATCAATCCTTATATGGATGGTTCTCAATATAAAAAACCATAACTTATGAAACATCATAAACAAATTTGGACACATAATAACAAACCATTCCGATTATTATGGTGAGAAGTTTCAAGATAGAAAATATATATTATAAATGATCATAAAAGCTTTAATACAATATTTTATATTAAGATCATATGATATTAACATCAATAAGACATAAAATTCAATTGGGTTGTCAAAATAGTCCAAAAATACTCTAATAAAATCATCGAGGATTTTTTATAGATGAATATAATTTTACTTTGAAAAAAATAGTTGTTTTAAAAAATAACTGTATAAAAAAAATTAACGAAGTTATGATTACCATGATGAAAATTTTGGTTTTATAAAAAAAATTGATTCTTAAAACAAAATATACAGTGCACTTTAAGATATATAAATATTTTATAAGATTCTTTGAATCAGGCTAATTTATCAAAATCAATTGAGAATGATATTTATAAAACATTTCATTCACCCATAAAATAAATATTGCTTCTTATTTGTATAGATATATATAATATTCAGAAAAAATCATGAATAGTGCATCAGAATAATTAAGAATTTAATTGGGACTAAGAGAGACAAATCATAACACAAATGAAAATGGATGTTCATGTAGAAAATCCTTACCTTGTGTCTGAATGTGTTCTACATTTTATCATAACATCCTATATTCTGAAATTAAATCCATTATTTATGTAATTCAGATCCTTATTTAAATTTGTTTTATTTTTTATAATTTTCTTAAGTTCATTTATTGCTTCTTGATGAGTTATAAGATACAAATTTATCACTTAGGGGCATTCATGTCATTTGCTTTCATGAACTGTATAGTTGTATATGATAATGGAAGGTCATGAAAAATATGCATAGTTATAGAGAGTTTTATTTTAATGGTATTTATAATCATCCAGTAGTGTATATGATTATACTTGTCATTTGTTTATACAATACGATTATGAAAAATTTAGTGATCATCATTTATATTTTTACAGCGGTTTTTCAATCATAGAGAACTAGTTTTATTATATTATTTAATAAATAGTACAATTGATAGTTCCAAAAACATTATGTAATATATAATACATAGTATAGATTCTGGTTCAACCATAAAAATGATTTCATGACCTGAATTGATGAATAAATTGAATAATGAAGCACCATCGGGCACAATGGTTGTAAATCGGCACCTCCCAGATGAGGATTTTGTTTTAAAAATAATAGAATGAGGGTGAGTATAGATATTAAATATGGTTAATACATTAACATTATAAAATTTGGTTATATATAGTATAATGGAGCTATCATGAACAATTTGATAGGGGAGGAGAGGATATATTTATGAATGAACGAACATTAATGAAATTAATATGAAAGAAATAAAATGATTTTACCTATTGATTATCATCCTTGAGAACATCTTTTAGGGGAGTGGTTTTGGACTTTTGGAAAGATCAAGATATACTGGATGTGGGGATAAACAAGGTATAATTAATTGGGCAAAACATTGAGGAGATTCATGCATTAGAAGAGTGGGAAGAAGAAGGAGTGATGGGTGGTTTCTATAGTGGAGGTGATAATGGAGAAAATCCTCACTCCCCATAAGTTATACCTGATTACATTGAAACAATTATGGTTAAAATATAAAATATGGAACCTTAAAAAATCAACACTCCTCATAAACCTGATATAATTTATAATAGTGATAACTCTTGTACGTACCTAAGATTCATATTATTCCCAAAGTTCAAAGTGTAATGAAATTTGGCCTCAGCATATTTCCAGATACATACATAATATATCTCTGATTTTTCAAAATTTCCACTGTCATTATTCTCACATAATGTTTAGTAATTCATAAGTATTAATATCTATGGTTTTAGGACATTTTTAATATTTTTTTCACCATGGAGGTAGAGGGTTATTAATTACCTATAAATTATATTATGAATAAACTAATTTGACTAAATAAATACAATTATAGCATTGAAAACTGATATATTATTTCATTCCCTTACAAGATTGAGTATAATGGCCTCCCCAACCACATAAGCAACACACATCTATTCTTTTTAAGAAGGTTTTAGGGTGTTTCCATCCACATGTATTTCTTGTTAGAAAATTTCCCTCTTAATTATTCGCTTTATCTATTATATCACCTACTACCCTCTTCTACTCTTGTTTCGCATAATGTCACATTACTTAGAGAAATATTTCTCTACCCTGATACCACAAGATACAATTTCATTAAATGAAGAGAAACATTGGGAGATGAGTTCCATTTAGAGGATTGGTTCTAAACAATAAATTAACCAATCAATATTTCTTCATGAGTAATTTATATATTCTGTAATATGACATTATAACCTTTTAATGTTGGATTTATAATTTTAATCATTTTCATCTCATTATTGTCGAAGACTCAAGAATTACCTATCCATATCTGCTCATTGCCATGAGTAAAATAATTTTCTATGCAATTTTCACAAAAACCCTCCAATTAATTTATTATATTTCTTGAGCTAACATTCTGTTTTGAATTTATAACCACCTCCAATATTATTCTCCCGATAGATGATAAACTTCAATGACAAACATCTCTTTTTCATTTCATCCCAAAGGAAGAAATACGTTATCTTACAAACTTATCCAATACTTTACTATGAATTGGTTTTTACTGCCATCGAAGAATGATGCTTGATTTTGAATAAAGTGGTCTATCATCTCCTCTCCATGTTGTCAATTAGGATGCACCATATGAGTAATTTTATTGTTCATAACAAATGTTAGTTGTCCCTATATAGTTATATGTTTGTCAACAGAAGTCATACCTCAAGTACCAATATCAATATATTTTCATAAAGGGGGATCCTTACATGGGATACATGAATTAATATGGTATACATTCCTTAAACTAGTAATAATTTCTAAATAATGGCACACATTAAATTAGGTTATGAATCAAAATTTACAGTTGCAACATAAAAAAAACTTAACAAAATTAAAATACTATTCATAAATATACTCATAATCATAATAAATATTTCTATGATGATAAATTTACTTTTGAATCCTTTATAAAGGCCTGTAAGAAATATATGAATTATCCTAATAATTTTCCCTAGGAGTGTGAAGCCATGTGCGCAGTACATGCCATTGTAATTTACAAGGATACCCCATGTCGAGCTCAAAACACCATTTCACAATTGTTACTCCTTGGTAAAAATATTTTAAAACCATGTACACTTATAGTATCAATACATGGAATTATTTTCTATGAATATACACATAATCTATTACTTACCAAAATTCAATGATGTTCTTATATAATTATCTTCATTGTTTTTTTGGGGTTTTTTCCATAATCTACATTTTCTAAATCTAGATTCCACGTTTTCTACTAAACAACCTGTAATACAAAGGGGGAGTAATAAACATTCTGATAGTTGTACTAAAGAGGTAATTTTTTTTATAAATCTTTGATCCCACACTTTAGGATAATAATTAATATCCTGAGCCCACACACATGATTCTAGATTCGATGCTAATAACATGTTGGGTAATTTTGTAGGGAAATTCTATTTAAAAAATAAAATAAAAAATTACACAATAAATTACATAAACTGGGAACTTTTCAAATCTTGTATTTTGAGAAAAGGAAAACCTAAAAACTATAAAAAAATTTCTAAACCAGTTAAAATAAAATAAAATAAATCACATGCACTCACTCTAAAAGTTTAATGAAGAACTTTTAGAATGTCTATGGAACCTGAATAAATTAATTAAATCTAGGACTGAAAATTAAATATACCGAGTAAGGGTTTTTAAAAACAATAATAAATCCTTTTAAAAAATTAAATTGAAAATATTGTTGGGAAGACATTTATAAATATCTCTTCGAAATCATTGTTTGAATTTTCATATGTCATAATAATATTATATCACTTTAGAAAATATTTACGTTCAAAATTTTCATTAAACATGTTATGGTGTTTTTCTAAAAAACAATACACATGATTATGAATAAAACACTATTCTTTGGACACTGTAATCATTTAAGGATATCTTGGTCCTTCCCACTTAGCAAAGGATGGGTTTAGTCCTCAATTTACTTTAACATTAACAACATTCAAGTGATGGACTTCATGAAAACATGTTAAGATATATTTACTTATAGATATATTCTCTAGTGTTTATATTTTTGATAACAAGTCTGTATATTAATATAAAAATTCACTCCTATATTTATATATAAGTTTGTAAATACATAAATATATGAAATCTCATTGCATATCACCAGCGAGTTTGGTTACAACCAAAACTCATGTCATAAGCCTTTCCATAAACATCCCATGTATTCTATCTTCTATTCATGTCATATATTTTCAATTCATAAAGATATATGATCATAAATAAATAATAATATTTTCCCATAAAATTTAAAAAACATATGAAATGATACATTTCATTTGCAAAAGTGATTCATGAGTTGAATAATTTTCGTTAGAACTCGTCGAGATTAAATTCACAATATGAGTTTATTATGGATGAAATCTATGTCGATGACTTGTATAATGCATGTACATGGAATAATACAATATCAATTTCCTTATTTTCTATTTAACATGAAGAAAATCTATGAACATTCTTTCAGAAGCAAGAGGATGAGATTATAAACATGTTAATGAATCATTTAATCCTTATACACATATATATAATAAACCGATTTTCAAAAATAATTTATTCATATATATATATATATATTACATAATGTGTATAATATATATGAATACATATTTCACATGCTTACACCACTCTGAAGAAACTAGTTAAAGAGTTTACAAATTAATACACACACACACATATATATATATATGACGAACATCAACTTGAGATTGAATACATATATTTTTAAATAAATTTAATGAATTCAATTTATATAAATGTAAATTTTTGATCTACTAATGTATAAAATAAGAAATTTGAGATAAACATATATATAATACATTACTATAAAAAATATAAATTCATTAATTGACGGTTTTAATGTAAAATTTATCACGTACATCAAAACCTGATACTATATATTCTTTATAATTTTGATAATAAGATATTGAAATTAAACATATATCTATAAAAATTATAATTCACAATAGTTGGTATATAAACAGATATATATAACTTGTAAAATTGAATGAAAATTTCCCAATGAAAATTCAATATGAATTTAATAATCAAAAACTGGTAATAAATGTTAAAAACTAGAATTTGGTAATAAATTTTAAGATAATAGAATGAAATTAAATAACATTCTATTACCATATTACAGTATGAAAATATGATAGAGATGCAAACATATATATATATATATATGTATGTATGTATATCATTGTAAAATAACATAAATTGAACAAAGAAATTAAGCCCTTTCTGGAATTGCAATATAATAATGCGGGAAAATTGTAGTAGAAAAAACGTAAGAGTTTTCCCTAGCTTCAGAGATTAACTTAACCACCCTATGGTCAGACATAATAAGTTTCCAAAAATTTTGAGAAGTTTTTTATTGAAATATTCTTTATAAACACTAATGATGTATTCCCCTTTCATTAGTACACAAAAACAATCCTTTTAGAATCAATATTTGTCTTCTGTTTAGTATGACACACAAAAAATGATTTCATAGCAATATGAGGTTTCCTGATGAATTCAAAATGTGGGAATGAAATTGGAATTTTACATTGAATGATTATTATCATAGGAAACACTATGAAGACATTTTCAGATCAACGATAAATTTCAGATCTCAACAAACCGACATCTACATGTTTGTAAACCAATACGAATTAATATTATTATTACAACCATTGTGTAGTCAGAATTAAAATAACAAACAGAAAAATTAATGAAACAAGATAACAAATTTAGATAAATTTCATGACTGTAAATTGAAGAAATAGATCCACATGAAGTAATGCATCTTGAGATTTAGTTACAATGAAATCAATGGTTAGAATAATCAACCCATGTAAACAAGTATAAACTGTGAATGAAATTTTTTTTAGGCAAAAAACAAAAACCTATTACACATAGATCTCCTATGAATAAGACCACAAATTAACCAAGGTTAAACTCTAATTTCATCTCTCCATTTATGGTGATAGATTCAACATTCACTGGAATCCCCCTCATCCATAGTCAATACAACTCATAGAACCTCCTCCATGATCGACTCAATGGAGGCCCGAACTCAGCTACACCTAGCTTCGTCGTCATCTAATTTTATCTAGATCCACCCTTAGTACCCTTCTGAAAAGTAATGTAACAAAAATAATTGAAACCTCACACATGTATGTATAAATAATATTTAGGAACCATATAAATGAGAGTTAATATTTTAAACAAAAATATTTAAGTGTAAATATTATTATGAGTAACAAATATTTAATTAAAATTTTAATGTGATATATTTATTTAAAAAAATTCATTTTAATAAAATGTATTCTTTAATAAATATTTTGTGGTCCTATTATTTTAGAAACCTCTTAAATATGCTATATATTACACCACAAGACAAGGTATTCTACATCATTCTAAAAATTTTAAATAAGGACACTTCATGAGAATAATTTTATGATGCGAATGTAACATGCATTAAATCGTGGTGAATAGTACAATACTATAATTTAAGGTATAAAATCATTGTATGAAAAATAAAATATTTATTGACTAATGGATGATGTAATTTCACTTGTTTAGAAATAAAATAAACTTATTACTATTCTTTTTCACAAAAATAAACACTTTTGTTAGTCTATGTAAAAATAATAAAATTATGATTAAAATTGTGGGAACACCCTTCTCTCCTATACTTTAAAAATCACACATAAATCTTTCATATCCTCACTCTAATAAGCCATGATGCCTCACAATTTTCTGTTGAATTACACATTCCTAGTCTCTCCCCACATCCAATAGCTTTTGGTTTTAAAAAATGTCCAAAACCACATCCTTTAAAGAGTTTTGTAAGGAAGAATACTCACATTGTAAAATCCACTTATATTTTTTATTTTAATTTCTACCATGTTCTTTATTTTATTATTATCTCTCTTCTTCATTTGTACAATTGATCATGATAACTCCAATATAGTTTATATACAAAAATTTTATCATGTTAATGCAATATAAAATTTTAATATCCTTACTCTCTTAATTTTATTGTAAGAAAAAACTTCATCATGGATGTGCTGATTTACAACCTTCATCGATGATGATGTTTTTTTCATCAATTTCTCATTCATGGTTGGCCAAGAAACGATTTTTGTGGATAAATTAGATTCTAAAATAGGTATTATACCTTCTATAATGATTATGTAACCATCATTATTTATATGATATTAGATAATAAAATAAAAATAGTTCGTTGTGATCAAAAAACAGCTTTAATTTGTAAATGATTATCACTAAATGTTTCATAAACATACAATATCAAAAATGATATATATAATATGGGGAACTACTGTATTTTTTTCAATATCATATAAATTATATTTTGGATAACTATACTCATTCCAAATGAACGTCCATTATCATATAGAATTATAACAATCATGAAAACCAAGGAATTGAATACTTATGAGAGATAAATTTGTACCTTCTGACTCATAAAAATCTATAAATGAACAAAAAAAAATTATGAAAAAATATGAGAAAATTTAAATATAGATTTTAATTAAATAATTATTGTATTTATTTTGATTATTATGTCTCTAAGGATCAAGAGAATAATTCATTTAGAAACAAGGTATGAGTTTTCTTCTTGAGTGTCCATTTTCATTCAGGTTACTCATTACCTCTCTTAGTAGTGATTTAATTTTTAATTTTTCTTATGTAATCCTAATAAATTTTGTTTTAATTTTCATTACTTTTTTACCAATAATAATATTTTTTTATTTAATGGGTAATTAAATATTTTTTAATGATCATTCTATATTATTCCTGATAAACAAGACTGCTTAAAGGGAACATATCTTATTCATACTTATTTAATTATGAAATTTGTAATTAGTTTTAAGCAACAATTATTTTTATAAAACCACTCATTTCATCATGTTAAATCTAACATGGTATATTTATGGGTTTATGATATGGGTTTTCCAAAACAGCTCTCAATTTCAATGAAAATTTGTATACCTCATGAAAAAATCCTCGATGATTTTATTATATTATTTTTGAGTATTTAAAGACCTATGTAAAATTTTATGTGTTATTGAGGTTCATATTATATGTTTATCATATACCGTATTATATTAAATGGGTCATGAACAATTTGAATATGGATGTGCTGTCTTGATACCATTCACCTTACTTCTCAGAAGAGTTTGTGTTTATGTGTTTAGATTGGGGAATTTTATATCATATGTTATTATTGACTATGTTTATCCCCTTTTATATGATAAAATATGTTTCCTTTTAATGTAATGATTGGGGCCCTATATAACCCCTTAATTCATAGGTAGGTATCATGACAGCAAACTAATATGGACGTGGTTGAGCCCTTGCCCATTTTTATATATGGTTTTGGCTAAGGCCTTAATCATTATTTGTTTTCTTGGATGGGGGATTGATGATATGGTTTAGATGTTCCACATTATGAATTCCCACACTATGATGATAATAATTTATATTTCACATGGTTATTTGACTAGTAGAATTCCCTTCATTATGTTTTATTATTGATTTATTTATTCAGATCTCATTCCTTCCATATTTTATTCAAGTTTATTTTTAAAGGAAACCATTTTTTATTCACCATGGATAGTGATTATGTATATGATATATCTGTTGTATTTCATACCCTTACTGATCATATGAGATCTTACTTGGTTTATGTTTCCTTTTTTCTTGGATGTGAAGGGTATAATATGAATGGACTGGAGGGAAAACCTAGGATATATGGATGTTTTTAATGGAATTTCTATATTGTATATCCTTTCATGATGTAATGTTAAACTTATGTATTTATATAGATTTGCATAACAACTAAAAAAAACCATTCCTTTGTGACATGAGTTTCATTTAATCATGAAAATATAATGAAATACGACATTATCTCTAAGAAACCCATGTCGGGGTATTTATAGTTTTTATTAGATGATGCTTAGTATAAGACCATGATATTATATTTATAAAATATAGATTACGAAACAAAACCATCAGATAGACTTTGAGAATATGTATACAAATACATCCTATAATTTTGTTATGGAATATATTATGTGGACCTTATATTAAAATAAACCGATGACTAGATAATAAAAGTGTATATAGTTTTAGAAAATATGTACATACGAGTAAAACCACTAATTTTTTTGGGTCTTGACATGGTGTAACTAGGTACATTACAACGGGCTGTATTGCACACCTGGTTTGACACTCTCATAGGATATGATTATTATAAGTATTATTTTATTTACAAGCTATTATAAAGGATTTTAAAGTAAATATTTCCTCAATGAATGAGGTTTGTGATTATGAGATTATCCATTAAAAGGATTTAAATTTTGTTAAGTATTTTATATGTTCAGACAATACATCATTATTCATAACCTAATCCATGGTGGCCATTATTTAGGAATGGATCCTAGTGGAAGGAATATAAATTATATCTATGAACATATACCATGTGGGATTTCCCCCAATGAATGATAATGATATTGTTACTAGATAAATGACGAGAGCTAAGTCTCTTATAAAAATACTAGGAAAACTGACTCATGTTATGAACAATAACCATACAAATAAGGGGAATCCTTCTTCAAAATGTAGAGGAGAAATTTCATACTGCATTATGTGAAAACATCCTCGATCAATGAATGAGAATGAAACCCGATCCATATTGAAGTAGTGGAGATGTTTTTATAGAAGATATTTCATGCTTAGGGATGTAACAAAAGAGATAATATTATCATAGTTGTTTATTTTCTATCAAGATATTCATATCAGTGGTGGTATTTAATTCAAAACATAAAGAAGGAAAAAGAAATAGAATAAATGGAATGGAATGATT
The DNA here is from genome assembly GCA_963277665.1 of Viscum album. Classification (NCBI taxonomy): domain Eukaryota; kingdom Viridiplantae; phylum Streptophyta; class Magnoliopsida; order Santalales; family Viscaceae; genus Viscum; species Viscum album. Next base: position 49,852,811 of record OY728162.1, read on the forward strand.
TTAGAGATATTTCCCACGTAAATTATATTCCTCATGAACAACAAGATGTTATGGAGAAGAAATTATTAAGTCTTAAAAAGAAAGAGTATGAAAATGTTTAAAACTATGAATCCATCATTACAAGGATAGAAAATAACACTGAAGACTATTTGTGTATTTCAAGGAAGAAGTATTAATGGATTATTTGATGGTTTAAAACCATTACCATGAAGGGAAATAGTCTCCAAAATTTTGAAACATATGAGAACATTGTCTCATGTTCTGTAAAGATATATAAATATATATCTATGTCTTATTAATTTATGGGAAACAATAGAAGAAGAGAGTGGAAATTAATTGAATGGATAAAGAGAAGAATAAAAGGGAAATATTATAACATATAATACTTATGGGAGGAAACACCAAGGATCCTACATAAAAAGAAAAGTCATGTGCCACCATTTTGGACGGAGAGGCCATCACACTGGTGATTTCAAGGAAATGAAAGAAGCAATCAATGTTCAATGCTATAAATTTTTGGATATTACACACTATGCTAATGATTTTCCCAATTATTAAGGAAACACGTCTTAGAAAAAGAAATGGGGGTAATGGTTAAGATTATGTGATCACAACAGTTGAGGATGAAATTAGAAATGGTGTGGTGGCAAGTACCTCAATCATTTTCTAATACATAGAAATTATTTTATTTATTCTCGATCATTGCATTCTTTTAAATCTTCCAAGTTTTCTATGAAAATTAGATATTTCAAATTTGATTTAATAAAGGAGTTATAAGTAAAATCTCCTAATGAAATTATCATTGCAAGAAATACATGTCAATAAATCACCCATATGACACCAAAACATGCATCAGTTGATGAACTTATCATCATAACCATGATTTAATTTTATATAATCCTTTGTATGTATTAGATTTAAAATTATGACATAGAAATTTATTTCAAGAACATGGAAGTTAAATTTGTTGAGAATGATGTAGAATCCCATATTATTAGAGAAGAAATGGAATCATATTATTCTCATTTAGATCATATCCTTATATCTATACATAATGAAAATGATTTTGAGGATGAGAATGAAATATCTATGGGTGAGGAATGAAATATTCAAATTGAGAATGTACCCATTTTGAAAGAATATACTGCTGTTTTTTCAGTGTATTTACCTAAACATACTCCATAGTTGGAAGTTGAGTTCTCTATTGATTTAACTCTTAGTCCAAGTCCTCTATCAAATAATATTTATATAATGGCCCCTGTGGAATTGGTATAACTAATGAAAAAGATAGAGTAATTGAGTGATAAATTATTTTTTTCACCCTAGAGTTTCTATTTCGGTATCCCCTATTCGTTTCATAAAGAAAAAATATAGATATATGAGGTTGTGTATTAACTATAGGGAGGTCAATGCAGTTGTAAAAATAACAAGTAATTATACCTCACATTTAGGATTTATATGTTCAACTTCATGGATCCTAATATTTTCAAAGATTGACCTTTGATCTTGATATCATTAGTTGCGTGTGAGGAAGGAAGACATTCAAAAGATAGTTTTTCGGACCAATTATGGGTATTATGCATTTAAGGTAATGCCTTTTCGACTGACTAATGCAACATCTATTATCATGGATCCAATAAATAGTGTTTTCAATGTATACCATTATGACATTATTTTGGTATTTATTGATGATATCCATGTATACTCTAAAATCATTAATGATCATAAGAATCACATGCACATTATTCTGAATATTCATAAAATAAGTGATTTATATGGGATGTTTAGAAAGTGTGAATTATGGTTCAAGTGAGATTCTTTCCTTTGACATATTTTCTATAAGGATATAATCTTAGTTCATCCTGTGAAGACAAAATCTATCCATTAAAGTCTAACTCCATTGAATATTACTAATGTATGTAATTTTTTGGTTTAGTAGTTTACTATCAGAGTTTTGTTTAGAACATCACCCATTTATCAAACATGTTCACCAAACATACTCAAAAAGGTTCTATGTTCGTATGGATAATAGAATGTGGATAATGATTTGATGAATTGAAGAATTTATTTTTGAGTTATCCTATGTTAACTTTACCATTGGGAAATGATGTATTTTTTATCTATAGTGATGCATCAATAAAAGGAAATGGGTATATCATTATAAAATGTGATAGAGTAATTTTGTATGCATAAAGGCAATTAAAATTTCGTGAACAGAACTATCCAACTCATGATCTTGTGTTAGTAGCTGTAATATTTTCTCTAATGATATGGAGAAAAAATCCCTATTGTGAAAGATGTGAAATATATATTGATCAGAAGAGTTTGAAATATATCTTCTTTTAGAAAAAACTCAACATGAGGTAATGGTGAATTATTGAGCTACTAAAGGATTATAATTTTATTATATAGTACTACACTGGAAATTTGAATAAGCTATCTAATTCATTGAGAAAGATACATCATGGAGTTTTATAAAAAAATAAATTAACAAGGGTCATATGTACATGTATCTATCGATGACGGATATAGTAATTATTAAATAAGGTGAAACATAACTAATATTTCAATTGGTTGCACAACTATCATAATTATAAAGGATTATATATTCTTGGTCTAATTCCATGAATTATCAAAGAAAAAGTAATTATGTGAATGGTGTGAATTTTGTTGAATTCCTATATGATGATGGAATTATGATACATGAAAGAGGATTTGTGTTACCACTATACCCGATCAAAAAAGGAGTTATTGGATGATGTCCATGATTAAAATTTATCTATAAATCATGTTAAAAATAATATGTATTGATATTTGGAGGATCATTTTTGGTTGGATAACATGAAGAGGGAAATTACTGGTTATGTATCATGATGTTTAGTCTGCCAACATGTGAAGTCTGAAAGACAACATCCTATAGGATTCATGAAACCTATAACTTTTGTTGCATGGAAATGGGATGACATCACCATGGAGGTTTTCCCTGTACTAGACAAAATTCCAAGAAACACTGATGCAAAATGGGTAATTATTGATCAACATACATAATCTTCACATTTCCTTACTATCTGGTAGGATCTTCCACTAGAGTGCCTTGCATGACCCTATATTAATGATGTTTTATTATCTCATTGAGCACTTGATTAAATAGTGTCTAACCATGATCATCAATTTAGTTCTAATTTATATAAGATTATTTATAAATATGTGGACAATGAGCTACTTTTGAGTATAATTTTTCACCCCTAAACTGAAGGATAGTCAAGAAATAAATCCTAACATTATAAAGCATGTTTAGATCATACTCAGTCAACATTCATGGAATGTGGGATCAATATCTACCTTTTGTATCCAAAACATTAATAATAAATCCTTTTACAGTATTCAAATTGCACAATATGAATTATTTTTTGAATAGATATATCATGCACCAAAATGCTAGAATTATGTTGGGGAAAGGACGCTTTTGGGAATAGATCATGTAGAGTAAAAAATAGAAAAGGAAAATACATTTCAAACCCATATCAAAACAATCAATTTAAGAAAACGACATATCATGATAATCAAAGGATGGATAAGGAATTTCAAGATGGTGATCATGTTTCATGAATGTATATCCCTGGAAGGGTGATATAAGATTTGGAACGAAAGGGAAACTGAGCCTCAGGTATATAAGACCATTTGAAATTCTAGAGAGAATTAAGGATGGGGAATATAGTTTGATAATTCTATATTTTTGTTCTGTGGGACACAATGTGTTCTATGTATTATTATATATAAATTACATTCATAACCCAACACATTCCATCACTTTTAAAGGTATATAATTGGTACCCGACTTATCTTACTATGATGATAAAATCTAGATTCTAGAACTAAATAAGATTTTTTGAGGAATCAGATGACTCATAAGGTAATGGATCATTGGAAAATTCACAAAATTTAAGAGGTAACATGGGATCCTGAGGAACGTTTGGTGAAAAACTACTCAAATATTTTTATTAGGTATCATTCTAGTAAGTTATAGGGTGAAATTCTTGTAAGGGGTAAGAATGTAACACTCTATGGTTTTTAAATAAATTATATATATATGGAATGAAACACAGAGCCCCTATGGAACAAACCTTTTTTTATCAGATATGGTTATATCCTAGCCTCTAAATATATTTTTTCCACTTATAAGATTTTAATTTCAAAAAACTAACACATAAGAAAGAGATCAGAATGATATTTATAGGGTGATAATATCAACATACATTGTAGGAGAATAGTCAATTAACCATATAGTTAGTCAATTAGCCTTAGGATTATTAAATTAACCTTATGAATTTTAATATACCCTTATAGATATAATCTACCCCCATGTAAGTATAAATAAAATTTATGCACCATATATATGTGAGAGAATATTTTAAAAAATTAATAATTAGGTTTTGATATTTTTGTGAGTAATAAATAATCAATGAAAATTTTAAATTTATACATTTATTTAAAATAAAATACATTTTCTTTAAATGTATTCTTAAATAAATATTTTTCTGTCCTTGGATTTTTGTATTTTTTTTATTAGACCTTAATTTATTTTTGATATTATTATAAAATCAAGTTTAGATTTAAAATTTTTTTTATTCAAGTAAATAGTGATTTTATTTAAAAATATAATTTTTGTTATACGTGAATTTATTTTTATAAAATGGATTTCATTTTTTAATTGTACAAATAAAAAATGGTTAGGGTTCATTTTTGGGATTTTTATGAAAAATGTGAAATTTTGGTGAATAGTAAAATACATTAATTTACAGTATAAAAAATTATATGATAAATAATCTATTACATGCATAATGAATACTATAAAACACTGGATTTGAACTCACATGAACAAATTACATTTTTTTGGAACATAATAATCAACCCTATTGGTTGTATTTGGAAAAATAATAAAATAATGATTAAAATAATGGGAAAATTGTTCTCCCCACCACTATAATAACCATCATTCACTCCCTCTTCTCCTCAATCCATTTACACATTAATCTCATAAATGATTTCCCAATTTCACTTCATTAGTATCTCTCAACTTCCACGATCCCTTGGTCTTTCAACAGACCAAAACCCCTTCCCTTAAAGAGGTTCTCAAGGATGAGTAGTGAAGAGGTAAAATCCTCTACTTTTTTCATTTTTAATTTATTTTAAGTTCATTATTTTCCTTTTATCTCCTACCTACCCAATATAATTGATCATAATAACTTAAATATGGTGTATATAATATAATTATATCATGTTAATATAATAACCATTATCAATATCCTTACTCTCAATCTCTCTTATTTTAAAAACATAATCATCGTCGTGGAGGTGCAAATTTACAACCATCATGGATGAAGAAGTATCATTCTCTAATTTCTTATTAATATATGTTCATAAAACCATTTTAATGGTAGAATGAAAATTTTAAAATATGTATTAAATCGTATGTCATGATTCTAGAACAATCATTTTCACATAATATCGAATAATTGTATAAAACTAGTTCGTTGTGATAAAAAACCCACGTAAAAATCTAAAGTATTATCACTAAATGTTTCATACAAAATATATATAACCAAATTACATGTATAACCATTTTAAGTACATTATGTTCATTTATATCAAATACAATCAATTTTGTAAATCTATATGCATTCCATAGTAATATCCATTATTTAATACAATTATATAGATCATGAAAACCAATAGAAAAAACGCCCTTGAGCATTACATTTGTATCATATAACTCATCAAAGGACATAAATGAATATAATAAAATTATGAAAATCATAATAAATTTAAATAATTGTTTTAAATAAATTATTTATTTATTTATTTTTATTGTCATGGAAAATAAGCTATAATACAGAACACATCCGGAAATATGGTAAGGGTTTTTTACCCCAACCTCCATTTTTTTGGGTTACTCATTATTTCCATTATATCCAATTAAAATTTTAACTCTTATAATTTAAACCTCATAAAAGTTTTATGAAATTTCTATATATGTTCACCAATCATAATCATTCTTTATTTTATGGGGTTTTAAATTTTTTTATAAAGATCGCTCTCTATTCTTCCTGATAATCATGCCCGATTCAAAGGAACTTCTCAAATTCTCACCTATTTCCATGTTCAATAAATAATATGTTTTAATCAAAAATTATGTTATTAAAAAATATTTAATCATGGAAAACTAAATTTTTTGATTTATGTTTTTATGTAACTATTTCTCTAAAATAACTCTTCTTTCTAATGTAAAAGTGTATTTCTCTCAAAAAATTTATTGATGAATTTATTACAGTATTTTGATCTTTGCGAACACACATATTGAATTTTATATCATATTTAGGTTAATATAATATTTTTATCTTCTACCATTATGAACTAAATGATTCATGGTATGTTTTACTATTGATTCTTAATATTGAGGCCATTCACTATAATACTCATAATGGTTACTTCTAATGTGTATAGACTAGGTACCATTATTTCATATTTTCATTTTTTATGATTATCCCCTTCCATATGAAGAATTAATTAAACTTTTGAAATGATATGTTGGGGTAGATATTTCCCCTACATTCCTCAGTACATCACTTGTTAGAAAACATATATGGACATGGCCAAGGCCTTTCCCATTTTCAGATATTGTTTTGGGGGAGGCCTTAATAATTGTTTTTACTTGGTCGAGGCCTTCATGATATGGTTTAGATATCCCACATTATTTATTCCCTCATTATGAAGCTAGTAATGGGTAGTCCATGTTGATATTTGAATAGTAGAATACCCTTAAATATGTTTTATTATGGAATTTTTTATTCATCTAGTTTTCATTCCATTTTATATTCATGTTTATTTTTAATGGATTGTGTTTTAAGATATTCACCATGACTAATGTTTTTTATGATATATTCCTCTATAATTACTACCCTTAATGAGAATGTGAGATAACTATTGTTTTGGTTACATTTTTTTATGATGTGAAGAGTATATTATGAATGACCTATATCGATAACCTAGGATTTATGGATTTCTTTAAATGAATTTCTATAAACTTTTAAATTTTATGTTGAAATGATAACCTTATGTATGTATCTGATTTTCCGATAAACTAACAACCTACCCAATACATTCGGATTTGAATTTCTCGTACTCATGAAAATGTAAAAAATTAAGGCAACATCTCCAGTAATCAAGGGTTAGGGTCACTTAAATGGATTTATTATTAGTATGTCCTATAGTGGAAGATATCATAATCAAAATCATTAGGAATTGTGAATAAATAAAAATTGCATGCATATAAAAAGAAACATGAATATAATATGGAATGAATATGAGATACATAAATATTTCCATAATAAATCATAATAAAGATTATTATACTAGTTCAATTACGTCATGAATTATAAAATAATAGCTTCATAATAAAGAAATTAATAATGAGGAACAAATGAACAATATCATCAAGGCCACAGCCAAGATAACTGAAAAAGATTAGGGCCCCAACCAAAACCATATCTAAAAATGGGAATGGCAATGGAAAATCCATATATATTTTGTCTCATGAGACCAAGTGATTCATTGAGGGGATATGTAGGGCCCGTCATGTCACTTTCTAAGTCCAATGTATTATTTCTTTGAAATGGGATAAACATAAACAACATGATAATATGAGATAACATTCCCCAATTTGTAAACTAAACACTAACCATTCTGAGTGGTATAATGAATGGAATCAAGACATAAAATCGACATTCAAACTGATCATTAACCATTTAATACAATATCTTAGATTATAATCACAATATTTTACCCTAAATAAGTTATAAAATTCAATAGATGTCTTCAAATAGAAAACAATTCCCAAATAAAATCATCATGGAATTTTTTGAGAGAAATACCCTTTTACTTTGAAAACACGAGTTCTTTTGGAAATATATTTGCATAAAACACTAAATCAACGAAGTTAATTATTACATTATGAACTATTTTGTTTTATAAAAATAATGGTTTCTTTGAATATATTAGGAAGTGCACTTTAAAATATTTAAGAATTTGATAAGTACTGCAGAATTAGGCTTGTTTATACGGAAGAATTGATAACTATAATTATAAAATATTTAACTATGAATAAAATACAGATGTATTATGATTGGTACAAATATATATAACATTAAATAAGAATTTATTATTTCATCATATGAAAAATTATTAATTTAATTTTGAATATTAGAGACATTGACTAACCCGAATGAATATAGAGGTTTGGGTAGAAAACCCATACCATGTGTCTGAATGTGTTTTTTACATTTGACATTAAAATCATTTATAAAAAAATTTAATCCATTATTTATTTAATTATTTACATTAATTACAATAGTTTTATATTTTTTTAATTTTTAATTAATTTCATTTAATGTATATTTATGAGTTATAAGACACAAATATATCGCTTGAGATAGTTCGTTTCCTTGGTTTTCATGATATGTATAATTGTATACGATAATGGAAGATCATGTGGAATGAGTATAATTATCTATAATTAAATATATACTATATTAATGAAAATAAATATGTTTAAATGGTTATACATGTCATATCGTTATATATTATGAGTGTGAAATAGTAACTGATTATCATTTATATTTTTATAGCGGTTTTTTGATGACAACAAACTAGTTTTATTATATTTTTTAATATCAAATACCAAAAGATGGATCCTGAATTATTAAATAATACATAATAAATATTTTAGAATATAGTCAAACGATAAAAATGGTTTCATTAATAGCATTGTAGAATAAATTAAAAAATAACATTATCATCCATGCAGGATGTAAATCGACACCTTCCAGATTATGATTTTGTTTTTAAAATGAAATGGAGTGAGTAATGATATTGATAATGGTTATTAAATTACAATGAAACAATTAAATTTTATAGACTATATTAGAGTTATCATGATCAAATAAACAGAGGTGGTCAGGAGATAATAATAATAGAAAGAATATAAATGAAATTAAAAGGGAAAAAGAAGGGGATTTTACCTCTTCAGTATTACATCTCGACAACCTCCTTATGGGAAGGGGTTTCGCTCTTTTGGAAAGAAAAAGTGCTCTTGGACGTGGAGAGAGACATGAGAAGATTAATTGGGAAGAACATTTAGGAACATAAATTATTAGGGGAGTGAGGATAAGAGGGATCAATTTCTGGTTTTTATAGTGGAGGATATGAGGGTTTTCCCATTATTTTAATCATTTTTTTGTGATGGACGACCAATAGTGTTAATTGTTGTGACAAAAAAGTAATAAGTGAATGTGAGTTTGAACCAAGTGTGATCACATTATCCATGACGCATTAAATAGTGTTTCTATCTTATTATGTAGTTATACTATAAATCAATGTATTTACTATTTATAGAAAATTCATGTTTTTGAAAAAGATCCCAACAACACACCCTAAACATTTTTATATGTGTATAATTCAAAAATTAACTCCATATTATCTAAAAAAATTATAAATAAGAGAAATATAATTTTTATAATAAATAATTATTTAATTGAAAAATACACATTTTAAATTTAAATATAATTTTATAATACTTTAAAAAATTAACTGAGGTTGCATAATATTTACCTAAAATCATAGGAAAAGAAAATATTTATTGAATTAAGGAATACAATATATCTAGTAAGAAACAATAGTCATGGTGGAAATATTTATTCTGAATGAGGCACCCACAAAACAAAGAGTTTGTTAATAGAGATAGTTATAACCTAGTTGTTAAACTTAATTTTTATACTTTTGTTTTTTGAATTTTTTAAAACTGGCGTATACAGTTGTGAACAGTAAGATATTTAGAGTCTAATATAATTGACATACATTTTTGGTGAATATTAACATACCCTTATGATTATTAACTTGTCCATATGAATAGTCATATTCCCTTATGAATAGAAAACTCACCCATGTATGTAAAAATAAATTTTTTGATCAATATAAATGAGGGTGAATATTTTAAAAATAAGTAATTAAGTGTTTAAAATTTTTTTAGTAAAAAATAAATAATTAAAATTTATAAATTAATAAATTTATTTAAAATAAAATACATTTTCATATAATTTATTATTAAATAAATTTTTTCTTGTCCTATGATTTTTGGATAATTTTATGAGACCTTTTGTAGTTTTTAAAAGTATTAAAAAATCAGTTTTAAATTTAAAATATGTATTTTTAAAGTAAAAAATCACTTTTATTTTAAAATAATATTTCTCTAATTTTGAATTTTTTTTGAAAAAATATAGTTCATTTTTTTATTCTACACAAAGATTAATGATTACGGTGATGTTTTTGGATTTTTCTAAAAAACAGGAATCGTTGTTGAATAGTAAAATACTGTAATTTAATATATAAATATATTATGAGATAAATACAGTATTCCATGAATCATGGATGATGTAATAACACATGGATTGAACTCACGTGTACTTATTGTTATTTTTTTCCAAGAATCAACAATATTGGTTGACTACGGAAAATAATAAAATAATGATTAGAATAATGGGAAAGCCCTCCTCTCCTCCACTATAAAAACCATTGATCACTCCCTCTACTCCTCCCTCCTATAATCCACGATGCACCTCAAATTTATTCCAAATTAATCTTCCCTAATATATTTAAATTTCTAGGAGCTATTGGTCTTTCTAATACACCATAACCCCTTTCCATAAAGAGGTTCTCAAGGAGGAGTACTGAAGAGGTAAAATCCTCTAGTTTTTTCCGTTTTAATTTATTTTATGATCCATATTTTATTTTTATATCCTCACATTATATATAAAATTTATCATGATAACTCCAATATAATGTATATATTAGAATTATATCCGGTTAATGTAGTAACCGTTTTTAGTATCCTTACTCTCTCCCTTTTTATTGAAAAAAAAATCAACACTCGGGAGGCACCGATTTACAACTTTCATGGAAAACGATGTTTGGTTCTTGAATATATTCTTCAAGGATGGTCATGAAACCATTTATATGGTTGAACCAGATTCAAAATTAATTATTATATATTATGAAATTATTCTTGAAGCATTATTTTTTCATTTCATTAAATAATAGAATAAAATTATTTTGTTGTGATAAAAAACCGCCATAAAAATATAAATAAATATAAATAAATACTTCATACTCATACTATATAAAAATGAAATGTGTAAATATTTAAACTAATATATTTTCATCAATATCATATAAATTCAATTCTTGAGAACTGTACTCTTTCCACATGAACTACCATTTTCATATATAATCATAATGATCATGAAAACTAGGGAAACGAACGCTCCCAAGAGAAAAATTTGTGTATTAAAAATCATAATTAGGTCTTAAATAAAATTAACAAACTTATGAAAAATCCAATAACATGTAAATAAGCTTCTAAATTAACTATTTAATGGATTTAATTTTATTATCCAAAATTTAAAGCTCAAGTGCATAACACATTCAGAAAAATGAATAAGTTTTCGACAAAAAACCTCCATTTAATTTCGGATTACTCTTTATCTATCTTAGTCCTAATTTAATTATTAATTATTAATAGTTTATACTCATAAAATATGTGTGAATTTCATATATATGAGTAACAATCAGAATCATACTTTATTTTATGGGGAGTAAATTGTGTTATAATGATCTCTCTGAATTCATCCAGATAATCAAGCCCGATTCAATGGAACTTCTCAAATTCTTACCCATCTCATGAAAACTATATAATATTTTATAATCAAAAATTATGATTATAAAACCCAAAATTTCATCATGTAAATAAAAACTGGGTTCAGTTTTGGTTTTATGAAAATTGTTTTCGAGAAGATTTATTCTTTTTAGAGTAAAAGTGTATTTCTGTCAAACAATTCCTCGATGAATTTATTATTGTGTTTTAATATATTTCAAAACATATATGAAATATTATTTCTTATTGAGGATAAAGTATATATATTATCATCTACCATATTTTATTAAATAGTTTAGGATGAGTTTTACTATTTTTCTACTATCTTGATACCATTCACCATACTACTCAGAATGGTTAGTGTTTATGTGTACAAAATGTGGAAAGTTGTTTTATATGTCCATGTTGTTTATGTTTTCCCCCATTGATATAAGGAATGAATTTTAATTATAATTTTATGTTTGGTTCCCACTACAGCTTCTCGATGCATCGGTAGGTCTCTTGAGACAAAGAAGATATTGAATTGGTCGATGCCTTTCCAATTTACAGATATGGTTTTGGATGAGGCCTTAATGCTTTTTAGTTCTCTTGGTCGAGGCACTGATGATATGGTTTGGAGGTCTGAAATTAATAATTCCATTATTATCTGGCTAATAATTGATACTTATTGTGGTTATTCGACTAGTTGAATACCTATGATTATGTTTAATTATTGAATTATTTATTCATCTCTTCTTCCGTACATATTAGGTTCTTGTTTATTTTTACAGGCACATGTTTTTAGTCATTATCCATCACTAATGTTTATATTTATGATATCTTCTACAATATTTCCTTCACATATTGATCATATTATCTTACACTTTTTTAAGATTTATTTATTCCATACTATGAAGATTATATGATAAATGACCTACCGGGATAACCTAGGAGTTATGGATGATTTCCGTGAAATTTCTATATTTGATTTCATTTCACGATGTAATGTTAAAATTATGTATGTATATGGATTTCCAAAACAATAGAACACATTTTTCCATTAGATATAAAAGGATACTGTCAACAAGGTCTTCTATATTGTATATGTATTGGTGAAAGAAATCATGTGGGCCCAGATCGTTTAGAGGAAACAACATCAAAGGTAATGAATATTCAAACCGATATCAAAGTAGATCAATATGGGAAAATGAGCTATGATGGTAATATAATGGAGGAATTTTAGTTTTATGAGGGGGATCATGTTTACATTAATTTATCACCATGGATGGGTATTATATGATTCGAAAAGAGAAGAAAATTCCGCCCCAGGTACATAGGCTATTTTGAATTTCTGGAGCAAATTGGAGCTACAACTTATCATTTTGAAATGTCAAATTTCCATTATAATGTACACAATGTGTTCCATGTCTCATTATTGAGAAATTATATGTCATACCAAACAAATTTCTTCAATTATTAAGGAATATAATTTGACACAAATTTAATTTACTATAAAGAGCCTATCTGGATTCATGACAGAAAAGAACGTGTGTGGAGGAATCAGACAACCTAGTTTGTAAAGGATAATTAAAAAAACAAAATATTGGAGTGGAGAAATGGGATCCAATGTAAATTATTATTAATAAATAAAGTATTATTTTTATGAGGTATCATTTTAGTAATATGGATGATGAAATTTTTGTAATGGTGGAGAATGTAAAACCCTGATGTTTTACAAAGAATGTTAATATGAAATACATGCTTCACAACCCAAGGTTTTACAAATTAATTTAATACAGAATGAATTCAACACTGATCCACTATAAAATAAATGATTTAATTGTAGAAAGTTATATCCTAGCCTCTAAACATATATTTTTTTACTTCTATGGTTTGAATTTCAAAAAACTAACACACACAGTTTTGATCAGTAATATATTTAGTGTTTGATAGGATAAACATACATTTTTATTGAATAGTAGCATATACTTATAAATAGTAACATACAAATATGAATATTAATGTAACATTATGAATAGAAACTTTAAACATTTATTCATAAATAAAATATAGTAAATAAATAAATGACTGTGAATATTTTAAAATTTAATAATTAAGTGTTGATATTTTTTAGAGTAATAAATATTTAATAACAATTTTAAATATATAGATGTATTTAAAAAAAAATTTATCATGAAATAAATTATTAATAAATTATTATTTTTCTTATAGTCTTAGGGTAATTTAATGAGAACTCTGTTAATTGTTGAAATAATTATAAAATCAGTTTTAAATTTTAAAGTTTTATTTTTATGTAAATAATGAATTTATATTAAAATAAATTTATCTTATTTAGAAATTTATTTTGATAAAATTTAGATAATATTTATGTTCTATAAATAAAAATATTTTTAGGGTGATTGTTTTGTAATTTTCGAAAAAATGTGATATTTTTTTGGAGTAGTAAAATCCGATTATTTACACTATAAATATATTATATGATATGTACACTATTCCATGAATCTTGGATAATGAAATAACACTTGGTTCAAAATCACATGATCTTATTAATATTTTTGGTCAAAAAAACAATCACTATTTGTTGTATTCAAAAAAATAATCAAATAATAACTAAAAATATATGAAAACCTACATTTTCTCCTCAATAACAAACCATTAATCACCCCTCGTATCCCCACTCATCTTAGCCATGAAGGTCCTCATTATTCTACCCAGTTAATCATCCCTGGTTTTTTCCCATTTCCAAGAGCTATAGTTCATTCCAAATGACCAAAACCCCTTCCCTTAAAAAGGATCCCAAGGAGGAGTACTCAAGAGGTAAAATCTGATTCATTTTGTTCCTTTTAATTTCTTTTTACTTCATTATTTTATTATTATCTACTCACCTAATCCGTCCAATTGTTCCTGATAAATCCAATATATTATATATACTATAATTATATCATGTTAATTTAATAACAATTATCAATATCCTTACTCTCTCACTTTTATTTTAAATTCAAAATCATTTTCCAAGAGGTGTTTTTTACAACCATCTTGGAAGATGATGTTTCGTCCTTCAAATTATTATTACAAAAAGGCCATGAAACAATTTTTATGGTTGAAACAGATTCTAAAATATTTGTTATATCTTTTGTAATTATTCTGGAACCATCATTTCTACATGATATTAAATAATATAATTAAACTTGATTGTTATGATCGAAAACCCGCTATAAAATATAAATGATTAACAATAAATGTTTCGTTCTCATACATTATAACCAATTAATATTCATTACCAATTACAATAATATTTTTTCATAAATATCTTATTAATATAATTCTTTAGTACTATAATCATTCCACTTGAGCGTCCATTATCATATACAATTATACCGATCATGAAAATAGGGAAATGATCACTCCCAAGATATAAATTTTTGTCTTATAACTCTTAAAAAGACCATAAATAAATAAATAATGTTGTGAAAAATAAAATAACATGTAAATAATGTTTTGAATTAAAAAATTAATGGAATTAATTTTATTATCCATTATGTAATACTAAAGTGTAGAACACATTATAACATAAGGTAACAGTTTACTACCCGAGCCTCAATTTTCATTCGGGTTACTTTGTGTATCTCTGAGCCCCAATTATATTGATAATTATTATTATTTAATACTCATTAATTCATTTTAAATATTCAATATATGTGTAAAAATTATATTCCATCTTTATTTTATGGGTAGTAAAATGTTTTATAAATACATTTCTCAATTCATCCCGATAAACAAGCCCGATTAAACAAAATGTCTCAAATTCATACCTATTTCATGTGCACAATATGATCTATTTTAAGAAACAATTATTTTTCATAAACAAATAATTTAACAATGTAAAAAAAATTGGTTCATTTATTATTTTTGGGATAGTGTATTATAAAATAACTATTATTTTCAATGTAATACTGTATTTCTCTCAAAGCATTCCTCGATGATTTTATTAGTGTATTTTTGTCTATTTCATTTTCATGGTTGAGTTTTATGTATCATTTAGGTTAATATCTTATTTTTATCCACTATAATATTTTATTAAATTGTTTATGATCATTTTTAATGTGGATGTTCAATCTGGATACCATTCACCATACTACTAAGAATTTTTGGTGATTATGTGTACAGATTGGGGAATGTTATTTCATATATCCATGTTGATTATGTTTATCAACATTCAAATTAATAATGAATTAGAAATATAATTTAATGTTTGGGTTCTACCATATTCCCTTGATTCATCAATAAGACTAATGAGTCAAATAAAATTTGGACTTGGCCAAGGGTATTCACATTTTTATATATTGTTCTGGTTGAGGCCTTAATAATTTTTAGATTTCTTAGATACATCTTTAATGATATGGTTCATATTTCATGCATTATATATTACCCCTTTATGAATCTAGTAATTTATATTTTATGTGGTTATTAAAATTTTAGAATATATTTTATTATGTTTTATTATGGTATTGTTTATTCAAATCAAATTACTACCATATTATGTTCATGTTTGTTTTTCATGGAATGTGTTTTTAGATATTAACCATGCATAATATTTATGTTTATAATATCTACCACTATATTTATGACCCATACTAAGTAATTTAGATCACTATTTTTTATGATTTTTGTTTTACAGGATGTGAAGAGTATTTTATGAATGAACTTCAAGGATAACCTAAGAGTTTTGAATGTTTTCTGTGGAATTTTTATATTGTATTTCCTTTCCTGTTTTAATGATAAACATATGATTGTATATATTTTACCAAAACTACCAAACTAATTCATCCATTATGATTTGACATTATTGTATTAATCCCAGTGTAATGAAATTATGAACTGGATCTATGAAACTGGGTTTCATGTTTTTACGGTTGGTAAAAAATAAGGTTAGTAGAAAACATGAAAACTAGATTTAGAAAATGAAGATTAAGGAACAAAAACCTGTTAAATAATTAGAGGATAATTATATAATAACATCCTAGAATTTATGAAATGAATATATTATCTAGATCATAATATAGGTAAATCACATTCTCGATACTAAATGTGGAAGTGGTTCTGGAATAAATATACCTTGGAATAACAACCCAGACAAGGAGTTTTGGGCATAAAATAGGGTAACATAGATAACAAAATTTGGCCTTACTATGCATCTATTTTTATACTCCCAGGGGATATTCAAAAGATAATTATCATTTTCTTTAAAATTTTATTATGATGGATTTAAAACTAGTTTTTTCCTTAATGAAATGATGTTTATGATTGTGAGATTATCTATGTATAAGATTTAAATTTAATTAAATATACTTCAAGTTGTAATTATACATAATTATTCAATACCTAATCTTGTGTGTCACATTATTAATAATTAGCGCATTGTGAATTGAATGGAAATAATATCAATACATGTATCCCATATAGGAATTCCCCCTATGTAATATAATGATATTGGTTTGGGAGCTACGACTAGTGCTTAGGAATTTATAACTATAATGGGACAACAAACTCAGGTTAGGAACAATAACATTACCCATATGGAGCATCTTGATCTATAATGTGAAGGAGAAATGTTAGAAAACCTTATATGATATGATCCTCCATCATTCAATGGGACTACCAACCCATACTTATAATATCATCAGATAAGTTCCTTATATAATATTTATAATTCATTTTTATGTAATGAATGAGAGAAAGATGTCAAGGAAGTATATCGTATAATTAGAGATGAAGATTAGTGGTGTTCACTAATTAAAAAAAATGAGGTGGTATTAATATAATAAATGTAATAGATAGATTTTAAGGAAATTTCCCATGAAAATTATTCTCCTCATGACCAATGAGATGATTTGGAGGGGAAATATTGGAGTCTTAGATAGAAATATGATGAATATTTTGAAATTTATGAGTCATAATTTATAATGTAATAATGTCATGAATTAGACTATATATGTAATCTATGGATAAATATTAATCAATTATTTAACGTTTTAAAACCATTCCTCCAAAGAGCACATGTCTCCCAAAGATTCTCATCTTATGAAGACATTGTCTCATGTTATATAAAGAACGATAAAGAATTATCTATGTCATAGGAAATAAAGAGGAAACTAGAGAATAATATTCTGGAATAGGATAGAATGTATAATTGGAAGGATAAAAAGGGTAATTTTCTAATGTGCAATACTTGTAGAAGGAAGCACCCTAGTGGATGATTAAAATGAAAATGTGTTTCTGCATGTGTGGATAGAGATTCCATAATTTTAGTGATTTCAAGAGAATGAATTAAGATATAATTGTTTAATGATATAATTATACGGAGGTGAGACACTACACTAATTATTTTCTAATGCATCAAGGAAACAAGCCTTATAAAATTCCATGGGAAGAAGGCGAAGCTAATGATATCAAAAATATTTCGGTTGATATTCTTAATAATGTTTTTGAAGGTATTTTTATAATTTCCTAAAAATTATCCAAAACATTATTTAATTATTTAAAGTAGCATTATATTATATCATCTAATATTTTTATGAAAATTAGAAATTTCTTATTAAATTTAATAAAGGATTTGTCAGTCGAAACACATAAGGAATGTATAATTGAAAAAATGATGTGTAGATAAATCCCCCATATCAAACATAAAAGATCTTTAGTTTCTAACCATATCATCATACCGATGATTTAATTTGATATAATCCATGGTATGTATTTGATTTCAAATTATGATGTGAAAATGTTATGCAAGAAGAAGGATGTTACAGTTTTTTATAACAATGTAGAATCCCTTGTCTTTATATTAGATACATAGTCATTTGATTCTTATCTTGAACCATCCCTATTAAGTGTACATAATTCAATTATTGGTTTTGATTAAAATGAAATATCTATGGGTGAGGAAATAAATCATAAAATTTAGAATGTACCTATTGTGTTAGAATATATTGATGTGTTCTGTGGGAATTTACATAGACATCCTCTAGAGTAGAAAAATTAGTTTTCTATTGATTTGATTCTTAGTTTAAGGCCTATATCAAAGGCTTCTTATAGAATGACCATTGTTGAATAGGTAGAACTAAATAATCAACTAGGGGAATTGAGTGATAAATGGTTTATTCACCCATAGTGTTTTTCTATGGGGATCGCATATTATATTTGTTAAGAATAATGTATCTATGAAGTTTTACATTGACTACAGTGTGATCAATGCCATTACAAAAAAGAAAAAATATCATATACATTGCATTGATGATTTATTTGATCAATATCAATGATCCCAATATTTATCAAAGATTGAACTTCGATATGGATATCATCAATTGGGTGTTAGGAATGAATATGGTCAAAAGACTACATTTCAAACAACATATGGGAATTATGAGTTTATATAAATTATTTTTGGACTAACTAATGCACCATCTGTTTTAATGGATCTAGCGAATATTGTTTTCATGTAATATATTTATGAATATTTTTGGTATTTATTCATTATATCATGGTATTCTCTAAAATATATAATGATCATGAGAATCACTTGGGCAATATTCCAAATACTCTTAGAAAAAATGATTTATATGGGAGGTTTTTCAAGTGTGCATTTTATCTTTAGTTAGATTTATTTCATGGCCATATTGTCTATAAATAGGGAATAATAGTTGAACCTATGAAGAATTTTTATTCCATTAATGGAATATTCAAATTAACATAACCATGGTATGTATTTTTATTGTTTTGGTAGGTTTTTATAGGAATCTAATTCATAACATTGCTTGTTGACTATGATTACTCGTAAATGGGGTATGTTTTTTATGGAAAAAATAATGTGATTTTTTTTTGATAAATTGAATTTGATATTGGTGGATTAGATGATCCTGAATCAACAATTATTAAATGGGGGATTTGTGAACTATAGTGTATCTTCAATGAAATGACATGGTTTTTTCCTTATGAAATATGAAATCGATATTTTTTATGCATCAAAATATGTAAAAATTCATGAACAGAACTATCCAAATCGTGATCTTGAGTTATCAATTGCAATCCTTTCTCTGAAGATATTGATAAAATTTCTCTATAGTGAAATATTTGAGATCATATAGACCATAGGATTTTGAAATAAATCTTCTCACAGAAATATATCAACACGTGGAAAAGTCGATGGCCTGAGCTACTGAAGGATTACGATTGTTCCGTACACTACCACCAAGGAAGGGAAAATAATGTAGTAGATGCATTGAGAAAGAAATAACATTGATATTAAACAAAATTATAATTGATAAGGATCCTATTTACATGTGTCTCAAGAGGATGGATATGGGAATTATTAATGAAGGTTAAATATAAATTATTTTTCAATTAATTTCACAACCATCCATATTAGAATGTATTAAAAGTTACTAACTATATGAAGAGAATCATTAAAAGAATATTAGTGTTGTGAATGATTGGATGTTGGTAGGATTCATATATAAATAAGGAATTTTATATATTTTGTAACATTTTTTTTGTTACCACTATACCCAATAGAATAGATAATTAATGGATGATACCCATAGCATGAATTCTTATATAAATTCTGGTAGCATTATGATGTATAAAGATTTGAAGAAAATTTTTTGATGGGATAAAATAAATTTATGATTATATATCAACATGTTTATTATGTCAATAGGTGAAGGATGAAAGAAAACATTCTATATGAATCATGAAACCTCTACCATTTACTACATAAAAATTAGATGACATCAGTATGTATTTTTTCACTAGATTTCCCAACACTCCATAAAGGAATGGATCAATATCGTTAATTGTTGATTGACTTATGAAATAAAAAAATCATTTCTATAACAGAGGATCATTTCATGGGACACCTTCCATAACTCTATATCATTGATTTTGTAAATCATCTTTGAGCACCTCTTTCAGTAGTTTATTATCATGATCCTCAATTTACATCGAAATTTTGGAAAATCCTTCAGAAAGAATTAGACACAAATCTTCATGTGAGTACTGCTAATTACCAACAAAATACATGTAATTTAAAAGGATTATCCAATATTTAGAAGACATATTGAGATCATTATCACTTGACTATAATGGTATGTTGGATTAGTATTTACCCTTGGAGGAGTTTTCGAGCAATAATTTATTCCATTCCATGATTCAAATGGAGGAAAATAAATCATTGAATGGAAAGAGTTGTTGTACACCAACATGTTGGGATGATTTTTTGTGAAGTGATGCTTTTGGGCCCAGAGATTATTGACGAAACAATAGTAATGGTAAAGATTATTAAAAATAATATCTAAGTTCTTTAATTCATGAAAAATATATTTTTTGATAATCGAAAGAACGATTCTGAATTTCAAGGTGGAGATCACATTTTTTGGATTGTATCTTCATTGAAGGGTGTTATAATATTTGGAAAGAAAGTGAAACTGACACCTTGGTACATCTTCCATTTTTAAATTTTTGATATAATAATAGTTATGGATTATAGTTTATCAATGCTACTAAGCCTTTCTATAGTGAACAATGTGTTCCAGGTCTCATTATTGAGAAATTACATGGCGAACCCAATTAATTCCCTCAATTCTGATGGTGTGGAATTGGAACCTGACTTATACTTTTAGGAATACACTATCATGATTATGAAAACTGAGAAACATGTGATTCATAAGAGGATGAATATATTCATTAATGTTATTTAGAAAATTCATTAAATTGAAGGTGCATCATTGGAGCCTGAGGAACAAATATTGAAGAACCACTGAAATATTTTTATAAGGTAACCGTAAAGTAATTCTGTGGAAGGATGTAAGCAGAGAAGAACATATCTACTAAGGATTTAGAAATATAATTAATATATAATTCATTTAACACTAATCCCCTCTGAAACAATCTTTTTTTTATATGAGACATTTATAACCAAGCTTCTAAACATAATTTTTCCACACCTCTGAGTTGATTTTTGAAAAAACTAACCAAAAAAGATTCTATAAGTATGATATTTAGAGACTAATAGATCAAGTTACATTATTGGTGAATATTAACATAACCTTATAAATATTAACATTCCCTTATGAATAAAAATGTGCCCTTAGGAATAAAAATCTCTCCCATGTATGTACAAATAAAATTGAGGGACTATATAACTAAGATTGAATATTATAATAATTTATAATTAACTGTTGATATTTTTGTGTGTATTAAATATATGAATAAAATATTAAATTAATAAATTTATTTAAAATAAAATAAATTTTTAAAAAATATATTCTTAAATATATATTTTGTTGTCTAATGATTTAATGGTAATTTTAAGATACCTCGGTAAATTATTGAATGTATTATAAAATCAGTTTTAAATTAAAATATGTATTTTAAAAATAAATAATGATTTTATTTTAAAAAATATATTGTTTAGAAATTTATTTATAAAAAAAATAATTCAATTTTTAATTATGTTCATCAAATAATTTTTCTAGTGAATTTGTTTAATTTTTCTTAAAAACATGAATTTTTTTGTGAATAATAAAATACTGTAATTTGTTGTACACATAAATTATAGGATAAATAAACAATTCCACGCATAATGTATGACGTATGTAAATTATTTTAGAACTAAAATGAACTTATTATAGTTTTTTGTCAAAATAATCAACATTAATTTTTTATTCGGAAGAATAATAAAATAATGATTAAAACAATCTGAAACCCTCTGCTCCTCCACTAGAAAAAATACCCATCACTATCTCTTATCCTCACTCAAATAAGACTTTAATATCCTAAAATATATTCCAAATTAATATTTCCTAGTCTTCCATAGGTCCAAGAGCTCTTGTTCTTTCGAAAAGACCAAAACCCATTCCCTTAAAGAGGTTTTGAATGAGTATTACTCAAGAGGTAAAATACGCTTCTTTTTTTGTTTTATTTTAATATAACATCCTTATTTTATTATAATCACATAACCTTATATATCAAAATTTTCATTATAATAACAATATATTTTATATAATTTAAATATATAATTTTTTTTAATAACCATTATCAATATCCTTACTCTCTATCTTTATTTTTTTAAATCATCTATAGAGAGGATCTAATTTACAACCGCCAAAGATAACAAAGTCTCCTTCATCAATATAATCATAAAGGATGGTCATGAAACCATTTTTATAGTTGAAATAGATTCTAAAATATATATTATATCTTATTTAATTATTTTATAACTATCATTTATACATGATATTAAATAATAGAATAAAACTAGATCATTGTGATAAAAAACTATTGTAAAAATATAAATGATCATCATTATATTTTTCGTACTCATAATATATAACCAAATGAAAATAATTACCATTTACACAATTAGTTGTTTATATATATCATATAAATTGAATTATGGGTAACTATAATCATTCCACATGAACTTCCATTATCATATATAATAAAACCTATCATAGAAACCAAGGAAAGAAATGCACCCGAGTGATAATTTTGTATCTTATAACTAATAAAAAGGTATAAATAAATAAACAGAATAAAATAATGTAAAATAAAAAACATGAAAATAAGGTTCTGAAATATATAATTAATGTTTTTAAATTTGTTATCCAAGAGTTTATGATCATGTGCAGAACACATTCAGACACGATGTAAGGGTTTTCTACAGAAAACATCATTTTTCGAGTTATTTTTTGTCTATATTAATCTCAATTTATTTCTTAATTATTCTAAATTACACCACATAAATTCAATTTGAATTATTTATATACGTATACCAATCACATTCATTCATTATTTTTTAGAGTTAAATGTTTTATGAATGTATTTATCAATTCATCCCGATAAAGGAGGATGATACAAGGGAACTAATCAAATTAATACCAATAATAAAATAAAATATATAAAAAAATTTAATAAAAATTTAATTTTATAAAATCACACATTTCATCATGGAAAATATATATTTTTTTATTTTAGTTTAAATGAAAATAGTCCTCTAAAAAACCTATTCCTTTCAAAATTAATGTGTATTTCACCCAAAAAATCATCGGTGATTTTATTAGAGTATTTTGATCTATTTAAAAATATATGTTTTATTTTATATATTATTGAGATTAATATCTTATATTTATCATCTACCATATTTTATCAAAGGGCTTATGATCAGTTTGACTATGGATATTCTATCGTGATACTATCCACCATACTGCTTAGAATGGTTAGTGTTTATGTGTACTGGTTGTGTAAAGTTATTTCGTAAGTTTATGTATTTAATGTTTAGAACATTTCATATGAGAAATTAATTGGACATATAAACTAATATTTGGTGCACTCTATATCCCCTCGATTCATCATTTGTTCTCATGAGGCAAAACATATATGGACTTAGCTGAGGCCTTACCAATTTTTAGATATGGATTTCGTTGAGGCCTTAATAATTTTTCGTTTCCTTGGCCTAGGCCATTATGATATTGTTCAGATGTCCCCCGTTTTGTATTACCTCATTATGAATCTAGTAATTAATAGTTCATGTGGTTATTCGACTATTAGTATACCCATGAGAATTTTTTTTATTACATTATTTATGAATATCTTATTACTACCTTATAATGTAAAATATTATTTTTAATGGAATATGTTTTTAGTTTTTTAGGTTGATTAATGTCTTTTAATAATATAAACTGTTATATTTCTTTCCCTTAGTGAGATTTTGAGCTCACTCATTTTTATGTTTCACTTTTTAATGTAAGTGAAAATTATATTATGAATGGCCTACATTGATAACATAAGAGTTATGGATTTTTCTAAAAGAATTTATATATTGTATTTACATTCATGTTGTAATGTCAAACAAATTTATGTATCTAGTTTTCCAAATCAACTAATATACCTTCTCCATCAGGCATTTAATTTATTGTAATCATGCCATTGCAATGAAACAATTCACCCTTTATGAGAAATTGGGGGTTGGGTCTTTATAGTAATTTAACCCCTTAAGGTTTTACAAATAAATTTAATATAGAATGAATGAAACACTGAGCCCCTATTAAAAAATTATTTGATGTCTGGGATATTTATAACCTAGCCTCTAAACCTAATTTTTCCACTTTTGTGATTTGAATTTTGAAAAAATGACATACATAGTTGTGATCAGTAAGATATTTGGAGTCTGATAGGATTGAGTTACAGTGTTTTTGAATAGTAACTTACCATTATGTATAGTAATCATCCTTATGAATAGTAAGGTAAAATTATGAATGTGAACCTCTTCCAAGTATGTATAAATTCAATTTAGGCACCATATAATGGTGAGTGAATATTTAATGAAATAATAATTACATGTTAATATTTTTTTGAGTAATAAATATTTAATTACAATTTTAAATTATGAAAATTATTTAATAATAAAACATATTTTCATGAAATATTTTATTCAATAAATATTTTCTCATATTATTTTAGGAAAAGTTTATGTGACCTTAATTAATTTTTGAATGTATTATAAAAACAAATTTTAATTTAAAATATGTATTTTTCAAGTAAATAATGATTTCATTTTATTTATGAAATTATTTTGATAAAAGAGAGAACATTTTTTAATTATACACATCAAAAAATGTTTGGGGTAAATATTTGGTATATATTTGGAAAACCTGGATTATGTTAATAGTAGAATACAGTAATTTACAATGTAAATACATTATTGGAGAAATACATTATTGGATGGATTATGGAGGATGTATGAACAATTGGTTCAAACTCACATGAACTTTTTTATATTTTTGGGGTCCCAAGAATCAATAATATTGGTTTCCTTTGGAAAAATTATAAAATAAGGATTAAAAAATGGGAAAACCCTCCCCTCCTCCGCTATAAAAAATCACCCATCACTCCCTCTTCTCCTCACTCCTCTTAGATTTCAAGAATGCCAATGTTATACCCAATGACTCTTCAATAGTATATCCCCATTTCATGGAGGTCATGGACATTCTAAAATACCAAAATACCTCACTTAAGAAGGTTCTCAAGGAGGAGTACCCAAGAGGTAAAATCCTATTCTTTTTATCCTTTTATTTTCATTTAAGTTCCTTCTTTTATTATTATCCCCTCACCTCCTCCATACAATTTATCTTGATAATGAAAATATAGAATATATAATATAATTATATCATGTTAATTTAAAAACCATTATCAATATCCTTACACTCTATATTTTATTTTCAAAACAAAATCATCATCCGAGAGGTGTCGATTTACATCATTTCTGGACAAAAACGATTCATTCTTCAATTTTTTCTTCAAGTCTGGTCCAGAAAGAAAATTTATGGTCGAAAAAGATTCTAAAATATGTATTATATTTTACTAAATGGATATTGACAAATAATTTAACATGATATTAAATTAAAAATTAAAACTAGTTCATTCTGATAGAAAAACAACGTAAAAATATCAATAATTATCACTAAATGTTTTATACTCACACCATAAAACCACATTATATGTATAACCATTTACAATACTATATTTTAATCAATAGAATATAAATTCAATTGTGGATGACTATATTCATTACACAAGAACATCCATTATAAAATACAATTATTCTGATCACGAAAACAAAGGAAATGAACGCTCCAAAGCGATTAATTTATATATTATAACTCAACAAAAGTAAATAACTGAACATAATGAAGTTCAAAGAATAAAAATTAAATGTAAATATGTGTATTAATTAAATAATTAATTGATTTAATGTTATTATCAAACATGTTATGATAAATTAAAAAACACATTCAGACACAAGGTAAGAGTTTTCTACCCAAACCTCCATTTTTTTGGGTTACTTTTTTTCTCTCTTAGTCCCAATTAAATTATTAATTATTCTTATGTACTACTCATATGTTCTGTTTTAATATTCTATATATGTTTATCAATCATAATACATCTTTATTTTCAGGGGAGTTAATTTTTTTATAATGATATTTCTCAATTCCTCCCGATAAACAAGCCCGATAAAGGAAACTTCTCAAACTTTTTCTAGTTTTCAAGTAAACTCTATAATATATTTTATGTCAAAATTAATTTTCTAATACCAATAAATTAATCTTGGTAAATATAGTTATTTTTAGTTTTTATGCAATTTTATTTCCAAAATAACTCTTTTTTTCAAAGTGAAAGTGTATTTCGATAAAAACATTTCTCGATGGTTTTATTAGAGTATTTTTGTCTACTTCAAAACCTCTATTTAATTTTAAGAATAATTGATGTTAATATATTGTTTTTATCATCTACCATATTTTATTAAATGTTTTATGATCATATTAACTATCAATGTTCTATCTTGATACCATTCACTATACTAATCATAATTGTCGGTATTAATGTGGACAGATTGGGGAAAGGTATTTCAAATGTTAATTTTGTTTTTATTTATCCCCTTTTAAATTAAAAATTAATTGGGCATATAATGATATGGGTGGGTCCATATATATAACCTTGATGCATTGGTAGGTCTCATGAGACGTAACATATACGGAATTTTCCAAGGCCTTTCCAATTTTCAAATATGGTTTTGGCCAAGACCATAATCATTTTTAGTTTTATTGGTCAAAACTTTGTTGATATTGTTCAGTTGTCCTACATTATTAATTACCTCATTATGAAGCTAGTACCTGATAGTTCATGTTGTTATTTTACTAGAATAATACCCTAGAATATGTTTTATTATGGAACTACTAATTTATCTCTTACTCGAGAGATATTATGTTCATGATTATTTATAAATCCATGGGTTTTTAGTTATTCACCATGCCTAATATTTATGATTATGAAATATTTGGTTGTATTTTCCACCCTCACTATGTATCTATGATCAATCTATTTTATGTTTAATTTTTTCCTATATGTGAAAAGTATATTATGAATAACCTATAGGGATAACCTAGGAGTTATGGATGTTTTCATAAGAATTTATTTATTGTATATCCTTTCATGTTCTAATGTCATACAGAGGTATGTATCTAGTTTTACAACACTACAAAACTACCCATCCCTTTAGGATTTGAATTTCTTGTAATCATTCTAATGAGATGAAATAAGGCACACGCTCTAGGGAACCAAGGTCATGGTCTTTATAGTTGGTATCCAAGGATGTTTAGTAGAAAATATTGAATCGAGATTTAGAAGATGTAGAGTAGGGAAGAAAAAACTAATATAGTCTTCTATGATAAGAATAAAAATAATATCCTAGGATTTTGGTATGGAATACATAACTAGGATCTTCCTTGAAAATATATCCATGTACGGATACAACAAGTGGATGTGGTTCTTTAAAACCCCGTGATTTTCTGAGATATATTCTTTTTAATTTCATTCATATCTTTTGTTGTGCACTACATGAAGTTTATCTTGTTCTATACGCAACACCATATTAGCTTGTAGTATACGCAACACTATTGTAAGATTGTGTTGCATACAATTTCAACTTCATTTGATAGTAGTTATTCTACGCAAAATTAAGTTTATATATATATATATATATATCAATATATATTAATCAATGTATAAATGAAATATGGTTATATTTTTTATATGCAACAAAAAAGGATTCATTCACTACAGGCAACCCTAACATGGCTTGTGTTACACGCAATTGCGACCTTCATCGATAGCGTGTGTAGTTCGCAATACCAGGATTCACTAAACAATGATATATTGTTATAATATTATTATGGACTAGCTGCTATGAATAGTATTAAGTACATTTTTAATTTTATAACATTATTATTCATCTTGCACATTTTCTAAAACATGGTATGTGAAGAAAATAAATTTTTTGGGTAAAATAATTAATTTTCAAAAAATACTTGTTTTGCCACCTTTTGATGGCGCACCCACATTAAATCTAGTTTTTGACATGTTTATATGTTCAATTTGACAAAATAAAAATCTTATTTAGAATCGGGATATAAAAATATACTTTGGATAAATTTTTCATATAATTCTAATAACATTCATATTTTAATGAATAGTAAAAACACAATATATTTTAATTAAAAACAAATCATTTCATCGTAATCATTTGTATGGTAAAATTATAATATTAAATGATTTTAAATTATAAATAGAATACATTTTTACCATTTAATATAATTTATGTCATTATAATTGATTTTATATTGAATTCATAGGTAAAATCATTTAAATCTTTTGCAATATTCTAACTTTTAAAACATGGTTTCTTAGCAACGAGATTAACTTTAAATTAAATACTGCAACTTATGTGTTTTGAATATTGAAAAATGGATTAAATATTTGAATTAAGTGGGTCCAAATTATGTTAATATGTTACTTTTATTTTTTTGATATTATGAATAGTAACTATGGCAATTTTTATTTACTATAGTTAAAGGTAAATCTGGTAATTAAGGGTAACAATAAGATTATAAAATTACCCTAACACATTCAAAAATCCTATTGGATGAATAAAAGTCAACCCATATCACCTAATGGTCCGACTAGATTCATTTCATGATCTTTTGACCATGAAAAAATTTAATTATTATTAAAACCAAAGAAAGTGAAAACATGTCACTCTCTAAAATCTTATATGTGTAATAATTTTAATTTAGTGATAAAAATCATATAAATTATGATATAAATAGTCCCTGGAAAGATAATTAAATTATTTACTTCATATGAATTTATTTATAAATTTTAGGGATTAAAATATTATTACTAATTATGACACAATGGTGATGTTTAAATTATTTTATTGATTGAAATATCAAATAAATGATTTTAAAAGTATTAAAATAAATACTATATGAACTATTTAATGTGCTCCAGTAATTATATAAATAAATATTACATGTTATTAATCTATTAATTATTTTAGTTTGAACATATCTTCTGTATATATTTTATTTAAATTCATATAAATGAATAGTGTCAGAATTGACACTATTGTTACTTTATAAAAATTACATATTATAACATTGTTTACAAATTTAAAAAAATATTTAAAAATTAAAAATTAATATTTATACGGTCGAAAATGTAATAAATAATTAAATTATGTACAATTCAAAACATATAAGTAATTATTTATAATGAATAAAAAATTAAAATATTATTACCACAAATAAAATTAAATAGATTATATAACGAAAAATAAAGTTGATAATGTTTAAAATAAAATCCCACCTTGTATAAATTTTATTGGTTGATGATATTACAACCGTATGTCATCTAATATTCGAATTTGAGTCATTTTAGAGGTTTTTATATGTGTTTGGAATTTATTATAAATAAATATTTCTTATAATTCCAAATGTGCCCCTCTCCTCCCTTATAAAAGGCAACCTCCTCCCTCTCATCCTCACACGATTTTGAGCTTTTATGCTCGGCCAAACTCTGACCATTTAACATCACCACTTCCCTAGAATCCTTATAGAGTTACTGGTATTCTCAAAATTCCAACTCTATTGCCCTAAGAAGATGTTCAAAGGAGGCACTTCGAGAAAGAGGTAAATTCTTCTACCGATTCATTCAATTTTCTTTCTTCTTATACTTCCTCTTATTTAGTGGTTTAATTATGAAGTAATAACATAATTATCCCTCATATACGGATATTTTATTATAAATATGAAACAACCCTATTTCACTTCTTATCCATCCTAAAGAAAACGAAATCCCCGCGCGTGCATATGTTTGGAATACTGTCTCCACGCTGTGGTGTAATTTGCTTTTCCACCACCACCTTACATGGATGGGTATAATGGTGTAATGAATAACTACATAAGATTATTATAACATCATAATGATTCTCTTATATTATATCATTCACTCCAATTCCATTCAATAAATATGGGAATGATATCATCGCTCGTTCATACGTACATATTATCGTCTCCACGACGCGATGAGATTCATTTCCCATGTAAACAATTCAAGAATGATTATAAAGTATATATAATAATTAATCATGAAATATATGACATAATAATGCTACTTTATTTATTTATATATTTATATATTTCATCTACTTAATTCCATTCAATTCAATAAGGAAACGAAAGCAGCGTTCATGCGTACGTACGACCTACCGTCTCCATGAACAGTGTATTTATTTCCATTTATCGATATATTATATATATTTATATTCTGAATATATATATTATATATAAATCATGTTTTATATTTTGCAATTATGTATTCATGATCTGAGTAATAATATTAATAATTAGAAGTCAAAACACGGATGATAAATGAAATGATTTTACCGAAAACACTACATTAACACGAATTCAAAAAAGAAAGGGTAATATAAAGTAATAAGTAAACCATACATGATATCACAACAATGAATATGATTCTGTAATAATTCAATTATGTTATTTAAATAATTATACAGGAGGTTCGGATACGTATGAAGCATATCAGACCTATGGTAAGAGATAATTTTTCCAATCTCGTTCTTATCCGAGATTGTTTATTCGTAAATATTTACTGGGGTTATATTTTTCATCCATGTCCATAATAATGTTTTTCATAAAATGTTTCATATTATTCCATGTATTTTTAATCTCATGTTTACCCATTTTTGACTTTTAATTTGTGTTATGTAAGGAATATTTCTTTTGTTTACCATACGTAGTACTTTTTGACTTTTCAGACAAAAGTACGTGGATAATGTTTTTTAACTTATAAATCATTAATAGATTGGTACAGTTTTATAACACCTTATTTTAATGAGTATTTCTCTAAAATATTTCATGAATATTTTCAACAAATTCATTTTCTATTTAAATTAAATGTCATTTTGTGAAAATAAAATGATTTTGAAGAAACATGATATTTTCCTCAAGAATTCATTACCAGTATTTTATCAAAATAATTTTCCACCTAAGATGAAATTATTCAGTATGTTCATGTTTCAAGTATAATTTCTCTATGATTTATATGGTTTCACATTTCATATGATGAAATGATACCCATTTTTTATGGATTATGTTATGATGGGATGATGTTTATGAAACCCATAATATTTATGGATTATAGTTTATCAATGCTACTAAGCCTTTCTATAGTGAACAATGTGTTCCAGGTCTCATTATTGAGAAAGTACATGGCGAACCCAATTAATTCCCTCAATTATGATGGTGTGGAATTGGAACCTGACTTATACTTTTAGGAATACACTATCATGATTATGAAAACTGAGAAACATGTGATGCATAAGAGGATGAATATATTCATTAATGTTATTTAGAAAATTTATTAAATTGAAGGTGCATCATTGGAGCCTGAGGGAAAAATATTGAAGAACCACTGAAATATTTTTATAAGGTAACCGTAAAGTAATTATGTGGAAGGATGTAAGGCAAGAAGAAGATATCTACTAAGGATTTAGATATATAATTAATATATAATTCATTTAACACTAATCCCCTCTGAAACAATCTTTTTTTATATGAGACATTTATAACCAAGCTTCTAAACATAATTTTTCCACACCTCTGAGTTGATTTTTGAAAAAACTAACCAAAAAAGATTCTATAAGTATGATATTTAGAGACTAATAGATCAAGTTACATTATTAGTGAATATTAACATAACCTTATAAATATTAACATACCCTTATGAATAAAAATGTACCCTTAGGAATAGAAATCTCTCCCATGTATGTACAAATAAAATTGAGGGACTATATAACTGAGATTGAATATTATAATAATTTATAATTAACTGTTGATATTTTTGTGTGTATTAAATATATGAATAAAATATTAAATTAATAAATTTATTTAAAATAAAATAAATTTTTAAAAAATATATTCTTAAATAAATATTTTGTTGTCTAATGATTTAATGGTAATTTTAAGAGACCTCGGTAAATTATTGAATGTATTATAAAATCAGTTTTAAATTAAAATATGTATTTTAAAAATAAATAATGATTTTATTTTAAAAAATGTATTATTTAGATATTTATTTATATAAAATATAATTCAATTTGTAATTATGTTCATCAAATAATTTTTCTAGTGAATTTGTTTAATTTTTCTTAAAAACATGAATTTTTTTGTGAATAATAAAATACTGTAATTTGTGGTACACATAAATTATAGGATAAATAAACAATTCCATGCATAATTTATGATGTATGTAAATTTTTTTAGAAATAAAATGCACTTATTATAGTTTTTGGTCACAATAATCAACATTAATTTTTTATTCGGAAGAATAATAAAATAATGATTAAAACAATTTGAAACCCTCTACTCCTCCACTAGAAAAAATACCCATCACTATCTCTTATCCTCAATCAAATAAGACTTTAATATCCTAAAATATCTTCCAAATTAATATTTCCTAGTCATCCATAGGTCCAAGAGATCTTGTTCTTGCGAAAAGACCAAAACCCATTCCCTTAAATAGGTTTTGAATGAGTAGTACTCAAGATGTAAAATACGCTTCTTTTTTGTTTTAATTTAATATAACATCCTTATTTTATTATAATCACATAACCTTATATATCAAATTTTTCATTATAATAACAATATATTTTATATAATTTAAATATATAAGTTTTTTTAATAACCATTATCAATATCCTTACTCTCTATCTTTATTTTTATTAAATCAACTAGAGAGAGGATGTAATTTACAACCGTCAAAGATAACAAAGTCTCCTTCATCAATATAATCATAAAGGATGGTCATGAAACCATTTTTTAAGTTGAAATAGATTCTAAAATATATATTATATCTTATTTAATTATTTTATAACTATCATTTATACATGATATTAAATAATAGAATAAAACTAGATCATTGTGACAAAAAAACTATTGTAAAAATATAAATGATCATCATTATATTTTTCGTACTCATAATATATAACCAAATGAAAATAATAACCATTTACACAATTAGTTGTTTATATATATCATATAAATTGAATTATGGGTAACTATAATCATTCCACATGAACTTCCATTATCATATATAATAAAACCTATCATGGAAACCAAGGAACGAAATGCACCTGAGTGATAATTTTGTATCTTATAACTAATAAAAAGGTATAAATAAATAAACAGAATAAAATAATGTAAAATAAAAAACTTGAAAATAAGGTTCTGAATTATATAATTAATGTTTTTAAATTTGTTATCCAAGAGTTTATGATCATGTGCAGAACACATTCAGACACGATGTAAGGGTTTTCTACAGAAAACATCATTTTTTCGAGTTATTCTTTGTCTATATTAATCTCAATTTAATTCTTAATTATTCTAAATTACACCACATAAATTCAATTTGAATTATGTATATACATATACCAATCATAGTCATTCATTATTTTTTGGAGTTAAATTTTTTATGAATGTATTTATCAATTCATCCCGATAAAGGAGCTTGATACAAGGGAACTAATAAAATTAATACCAATATTAAAATGAAATATATAAAAAAAAATTATAAAAATTTAATTTTATAAAATCACACATTTCATCATGGAAAATATATATTTTTTATTTTAGTTTAAATGAAAATAGCTCTCTAAAAAAACTATTACTTTGAAAATTAATGTGTATTTCACTCAAAAAATCATCGGTGATTTTATTAGAGTGTTTTGATCTATTTAAAAATATATGTTTAATTTTATGTATTATTGAGATTAATATCTTATATTTATCATCTAACATATTTTATCAAAGGGCTTATGATCAGTTTGACTGTGGATATTCTATCGTGATACTATCCACCATACTGCTTAGAATGGTTAGTGTTTATGTGTACTGGTTGTGTAAAGTTATTTCATAAGTTTATGTATTTAATGTTTAGAACATTTCATATGAGAAATTAATTGGACATATAAACTAATATTTGTTGCACTCTATATCCACTCGATTCATCATTTGTTCTCATGAGGCAAAACATATATGGACTTAGCTGAGGCCTTACCAATTTTTAGATATGGATTTCGTTGAGGCCTTAATAATTTTTAGTTGCCTTGGCCTAGGCCATTATGATATTGTTCAGATGTCCCCCATTTTGTATTACCTCATTATGAATCTAGTAATTAATAGTTCATGTGGTTATTCGACTATTAGTATACCCTTGATAATTTTTTGTTATTACATTATTTATGAATATCTTATTACTACCTTATAATGTAAAATATTATTTTTAATAGAATCTGTTTTTAGTTTTTTAGGTTGATTAATGTTTTTTAATAATATAAACTGTTATATTTCTTTCCCTTAGTGAGATTTTGAGCTCACTCATTTTTATGTTTCACTTTTTATTGTAAGTGAAAATTATATTATGAATGGCCTACATTGATAACATAAGAGTTATGGATTTTTCTAAAAGAATTTATATATTGTATTTACATTCATGTTGTAATGTCAAACAAATTTATGTATCTAGTTTTCCAAATCTACTAATATACATTCTCCATCAGGCTTTTACTTTATTGTAATCATGCCATTGTAATGAAACAAGGCACCCTTTATGAGAAATTTGGGGTTGGGTCTTTATAGTAATTTAACCCCTTAAGGTTTTACAAATAAATTTAATATAGAATGAATGAAACACTGAGCCCCTACTAAAAAATTATTTGATGTCTGGGATATTTATAACCTATCATCTAAACCTAATTTTTCCACTTTTGTGATTTGAATTTTGAAAAGCTGACATACATAGTTGTGATCAGTAAGATATTTGGAGTCTGATAGGATTGAGTTACATTGTTTTTGAATAGTAACTTACCATTATGTATAGTAATCAACCTTATGAATAGTAAGGTGAAATTATGAATTTGAACCTCTTCCAAGTATGTATAAATTCAATTTAGGCACCATATAATGGTGAGTGAATATTTAATGAAATAATAATTACATGTTAACATTTTTTTGAGTAATAAAAATTTAATTACAATTTTAAATTAAGACAATTATTTAATAATAAAACATATTTTCATGATATTTTTTATTCAATAAATATTTTCTCATATTATTTTAGGAAAAGTTTATGTGACCTTAATTAATTTTTGAATGTATTATAAATTTTTTTTAAATTTAAAATATGTATTTTTCAAGTAAATAATGATTTCATTTAAATTTTACTTCATTTTATTTATGAAATTATTTTGATAAAAGAGAGAACATTTTTTAATTACACACATCAATAAATGTTTGGGGTAAATATTCGGTATATATTTGGAAAACCTGGATTTTGTTAATAGTAGAATACAATAATTTACAATGTAAATACATTATTGGAGAAATACATTATTGGATGGATTATGGATGATGTATGAACAATTGGTTCAAACTCACATGAACTTTTTTATATTTTTGGGGTCACAAGAATCAATAATATTGGTTGCCTTTGGAAAAATTATAAAATAATGATTAAAAAATGGGAAAACCCTCCCCTCCCCCGCTATAAAAAATCACCCATCACTCCCTCTTCTCCTCACTCCTCTTAGATTTCAAGAATGTCAATGTTATACCTAATGACTCTTCAATAGTATATCCTCATTTCATGGAGGTCATGGACATTCTAAAATACCAAAATACCTCACTTAAGAAGGATCTCAAGGAGGAGTACCCAAGAGGTAAAATCCTATTCTTTTTATCCTTTTATTTTCATTTAAGTTCCTTCTTTTGTTATTATACCCTCACCTCCTCTATACAATTTATCTTGATAATGAAAATATAGAATATATAATATAATTATATCATGTTAATTTAAAAACCATTATCAATATCCTTACACTCTATATTTTATTTTCAAAACAAAATCATCGTCCGAGAGGTGTCGATTTACATCATTTCTGGACAAAAAAGATTCATTCTTCAATTTTTTCTTCAAGTCTGGTCCAGAAAGAAAATTTATGGTCGAACCAGATTCTAAAATATGTATTATATTTTACTAAATGGATATTGACAAATAATTTAACATGATATTAAATAAAAAATTTAAACTAGTTCATTGTGATAGAAAAACGACGTAAAAATCTCAATAATTATCACTAAATGTTTTATACTCACACTATAAAACCACATTATATGTATAACCATTTACAATAATATATTTTAACCAATAGAATATAAATTCAATTCTGGATGACTATATTCATTACACAAGAACATCCATTATAAAATACAATTATTCTGATCCCGAAAACAACGGAAATGAACGCTCCAAAGCGATTAATTTATATATTATAACTCAACAAAAGTAAATAACTGAACATAATGAAGTTCAAAAAATAAAAATTAAATGTAAATATATTTATTAATTAAATAATTAATTGATTTAATGTTATTATCAAACATGTTATGATAAATTAAAAAACACATTCAGACACAAGGTAAGAGTTTTCTACCCAAACCTCCATTTTTTTGGGTTACTTTTTTTCTCTCTTAGTCCCAATTAAATTATTAATTATTCTTATGTACTACTCATATGTTCTGTTTTAATATTCTATATATGTTTATCAATCATAATACATCTTTATTTTTCTGGGGAGTTAATTTTTTTATAATGATATTTCTCAATTCCTCCCGATAAACAAGCCCGATAAAGGAAACTTCTCAAATTTTTACTAGTTTTCATGTAAACTCTATAATATATTTTATGTAAAAATTAATTTTCTAATACCAATAAATTAATCTTGGTAAATATAGTTATTTTTAGGTTTTATGCACTTTTATTTCCAAAATAACTCTTTTTTTCAAAGTAAAAGTGTATTTCTATAAAAACATTTCTCGATGGTTTTATTAGAGTATTTTTGTATACTTCAAAACCTCTATTGAATTTTAAGAATAATTGATGTTAATATATTGTTTTTATCATCTACCATATTTTATTAAATGTTTTATGATCATATTAACTATCAATGTGCTATCTTGATACCATTCACTATACTACTCATAATTGTCAGTATTAATGTGGACAGATTGGGGAAAGGTATTTCAAATGTTCATTTTGTTTTTATTTATCCCCTTTTAAATGAAAAATTAATTGGGAATATAATGATATGGGTGGGTCCATATATATAACCTTGATGCATTGGTAGGTCTCATGAGACGTAACATATATGGAATTTTCCAAGGCCTTTCCAATTTTCAAATATGGTTTTGGCTAAGACCATAATCATTTTTAGTTTTATTGGTCAAAACATTGTTGATATTGTTCAGTTGTCCTGCATTATTAATTACCTCATTATGAAGCTAGTACCTGATAGTTCATGTTGTAATTTTACTAGAATATTACCCTAGAATATGTTTTATTATGGAACTACTAATTTATCTCTTACTCGAGAGATATTATGATCATGATTATTTATAAAGCCATGGGTTTTTAGTTATTCACCATGCCTAATATTTATGATTATGAAATATTCGGTTGTATTTACCACCCTCACTATGTATCTATGATCAATCTATTTTATGTTTAATTTTTTCCTATATGTGAAAAGTATATTATGAATAACCTGTAGGGATAACCTAGGAGTTATGGATGTTTTCATAAGAATTTATTTATTGTATATCCTTTCATGTTCTAATGTCATACAGAGGTATGTATCTAGTTTTCCAACACTACAAAACTACCCATCCCTTTAGGATTTGAATTTCTTGTAATCATTCTAATGAGATAAAATAAGGCACAAGCTCTAGGGAACCAGGGTCATGGTCTTTATAGTTGGTATCCAAGGATGTCTAGTATAAAATATTGAATCGAGATTTAGAAGATGTAGAATAGGGAAGAAAAAACTAATATTGTCTTCTATGATAAGAATAAAAATAATATCCTAGGATTTTGGTATGGAATACATTACTAGGATCTTCCTTGAAAATATATCCATGTACGGATACAACAAGTGGATGTGGTTCTTTAAAACCCCGTGATTTTCTGAGATATATTCTTTTTAATTTCATTCATATCATTTTTTGTGCACTACATGAAGTTTATCTTGTTCTATACGCAACACCATATTAGCTTGTAGTATACGCAACACTATTGTAAGATTGTGTTGCATACAATTTCATGTTCATTTGATAGTAGTTATTCTACGCAACATTATGTTTATATATATATATATACATATATATATCAATATATATTTATCAATGTATAAATGAAATATGGTTATATTTTTTTATATGCAACAAAAAAGGATTCATTCACTACAGGAAACCCTAACATGGCTTGTGTTACACGCAATTGCGACCTTCATCGATAGCGTGTGTAGTTCGCAATACCGGGATTCACTAAACAATGATATATTTTTATAATATTATTATGGACTAGCTACTATGAATAGTATTAACTACATTTTTAATTTTATAAAATTATTATTCATCTTGCACATTTTCTAAAACATGGTATGTGAACAAAATAAATTTTTTGGGTAAAATAATTATTTTTCAAAAAATACTTGTTTTGCCACCTTTTGATGGCGCACCCACATTAAATCAAGTTTTTGACATGTTTATATGTTCAATTTGACAAAATAAAAATCTTATTTAGAATCGGGATATAAAAATATACTTTGGATAAATTTTTCATATAATTCTAATAACATTCATATTTTAATGAATAGTAAAAACACAATATATTTTAATTAAAAACAAATTATTTCATCGTAATCATTTGTATGGTTAAATTATAATATTAAATGATTTTAAATTATAAATAGAATAAATTTTTACCATTTAATATAATTTATGTCATTATAATTGATTTTATATTGAATTCATAGGTAAAATCATTTAAATCTTTTGCAATATTCTAACTTTTAATACCTGGTTTCTTAGCAACGAGATTAACATTAAATTAAATACTGCAACTTCTGTGTTTTTAATTTTGAAAAATGGATTAAATATTTGAATTAAGTGGGTCCAAATTATGTTAATATGTTACTTTTATTTTTTTGATATTATGAATAGTAACAATGGCAATTTTTATTTACTATAGTTAAAGGTAAATCTGGTAATTAAGGGTAAAAATAAGATTATAAAATTACCCTAACACATTCAAAAATCCTATTGGATGAATAAAAGTCAACCCAGATCACCTAATGGTCCGACTAGATTCATTTCATGATCTTTTTTTCTTGAAAAAATTTAATTATTATTAAAACCAAAGAAAGTGAAAACATGTCACTCTCTAAAATATTATATGTGTAATAATTTTAATTTAGTGATAAAAATCATATAAATTAGGATATAAATAGTCCCTAGAAATATAATTAAATTATTTACTTCATATGAATTTATTTATAAATTTTAGGTATTAAAAAATTATTACTAATTATGACACAATGGTGATGTTTAAATTATTTTATTGATTGAAATATCAAATAAATGATTTTAAAAGTATTAAAATAAATACTATATGAACTATTTAATGTGCTCCAGTAATTATATAAATAAATATTACATATTATTAATCTATTAATTATTTTAGTTTGAATATATCTTCTGTATATATATTTTATTTAAATTCATATAAATGAATAGTGTCAGAATTGACACTATTGTTACTTTATAAAAATTACATATTATAACATTGTTTACAAATTAAAAAAAATATTTAAAAATTAAAAATTAATATTTATATGGTCGAAAATGTAATAAATAATTAAATTATGTACAATTCAAAACATATAAGTAATTATTTATAATTAATAAAAAATTAAAATATTATTACCACAAATAAAATTAAATAGATTATATAACGAAAAATAAAGATGATAATGTTTAAAATAAAATCCCACATTGTATAAATATTATTGGTTGATGTTATTACAACCGTATCTCATCTAATATTCGAATTTGAGTCATTTTAGAGGTTTTTATGTGTGTTTGGAATTTATTATAAATAAATATTTCTTATAATTCCAAATGTGCCCCTCTCCTCCCTTATAAAAGGCAACCTCCTCCCTCTCATCCTCACACCATTTTGAGCTTTTTTTCTCAGCCAAAATCTGACCATTTAACATCACCACTTCCCTAGAATCCTTATAGAGTTACTGGTATTCTCAAAATTCCAACTCTAGTGCCCTAAGAAGAAGTTCAAAGGAGGCACTTCGAGAAAGAGGTAAATTCTTCTACCGATTCATTCAATTTTCTTTCTTCTTATACTTCCTCTTATTTAGTGGTTTAATTATGAAGTAATAACAGAATTATCCCTCATATACGGATATTTTATTATAAATATGAAACAACCTTATTTCACCTCTTATCCATCCTAAAGAAAACGAAATCCCCGCACGTGCATATGTTTGGAATACTGTCTCCACGCTGTGGTGTAATTTGCTTTTCCACCACCACCTTACATGGATGGGTATAATGGTGTAATGAATAACTAAATAAGATTATTATAACATCATAATGATTCTATTATATTATATCATTCACTCCAATTCCATTCAATAAATATGGGAATGATATCATCGCTCGTTCATACGTACGTATTATCGTCTCCACGACGCGATGAGATTCATTTCCCATGTAAACAATTCAAGAATGATTTTAAAGTATATATAATAAAAAAATCATGAAATATATGACATAATAATGCTACTTTTTTTATTTATTTATATATTTCATCTACTTAATTCCATTCAATTCAATAAGGAAACGAAAGCAACGTTCATGCGTACGTACGACCTACCGTCTCCATGAACAGTGTATTTATTTCCATTTATCGATATATTATATATATTTATATTCTGAATATATATATTATATATAAATCATGTTTTATATTTTGAAATTATGTATTCATGATCTGAGTAATCATATTAATAATTAGAAGTCAAAACACGGATGATAAATGAAATGATTTTACCCAAAACACTACTTTAACATGAATTCAAAAAAGAAAGGGTAATATAAAGTAATAAGTAAACCATACATGATATCACAACAATGAATATGATTCTGTAATAATTCAATGATGTTATTTAAATAATTATACAGGAGGTTCGGATACGTATGAAGCATATCAGACCTATGGTAAGGGATAATTTTTCCAATCTCGTTCTTATCCGAGATTGTTTATTCGTAAATATTTACTGGGGTTATATTTTTCATCCATGTCCATAATAATGTTTTTCATAAAATGTTTCATATTATTCCATCTATTTTTAAACTCATGTTTACCCATATTTGA
Source organism: Viscum album (assembly GCA_963277665.1). Classification (NCBI taxonomy): domain Eukaryota; kingdom Viridiplantae; phylum Streptophyta; class Magnoliopsida; order Santalales; family Viscaceae; genus Viscum; species Viscum album. The sequence goes on from OY728162.1 coordinate 49,894,833, forward strand.
CTTTTAATTTGTGTTATGTAAGGAATCATTCATTTGTTTACCATACGTAGTACTTTTTGACTTTTCAGACAAAAGTATGTGGAGAATGTTTTTTAACTTATACATCATTAATAGATTGTTACATTTTTATAACACCTTATTTTAATGAATATTTCTCTAAAATACTTCATGAATATTTTCAACAAATTCATTTTATATTAAAATTTAATGTCATTTTTTGAAAATAAAATGATTTTGAAGAAACATGATATTTTCCTCAAGAATTCATTTCCAGTGTTTTATCAAAATAATTTCCACCTAAGAAGAAATTATTCAGTATGATCATGTTTCAAGTATAATTTCTCTATAATTTTAATGGTTTCACATTTCATATGATGAAATGATACCCATTTTTTATGGATTATGTTATGATGGGATGATGTTTATGAAACCCATTTTATAATTTGGGTAATGAACAATGAATTATGTACATATTGTGGCACAAGTAACAATCAATTTTTTATGAGATGGGTGGGACATTTATCTCCCTCCAATTAATTGGGTAAAGATTTATACATGATGAGATTGACCTGGCTGAAACGACAAGTAAATCCGGTTCAGTAATACGAGGCTAGAATGGAATGTAAACCCGGTTCTGTAAGGGACTTTGTCCACTAAGATTGTCATGGAAGCAATGCCTTGGCTACTATGGAAATCATAACATGTTCTTAATGGTTTCCACAATTAATTGTTTTATTCTAATTCAATATTATCATGATTTATGTTCCATTATTATCTATTCCATATGTACTTCCATGTTTTATGTAATTTCTTATGAATTTATGTATAAATATTATGTTCTTGTTTTTATGTCCAAATGTATATGGTTTGTTTTATTTTCTCGATACATAACCTTACATAGCATTGGATCTCACCCTTTATATGTTTTATTTTTACCCAGTTTATAAAGAAAGGTCTTAGGTAAGAAAAAAAGGATGATCCTTAGGGTATATGTTGAAGATAATTCACCAAGATTAAGAAATTTATGTTCCAAGTTTCAAAAGACACTAAACTATTATTGTCCTTGTGTGTCTGTTTTTTGTTATGTATTATGTATTCCACTAATGTAATGTAATATCCATGTATGTCATGTGTTGGGTCTCTACAGTTGGTATCATAGGAATGGTTTAGTCAACTTTTGGAAACTAGTATTCGATATCTTTAGTGAGATTCCTAGAGATATTTCTATGGTATGTCTAGGGATGTCTCTAAGTTTCAGTATAAGTATAGTTTATAGTCCTAGAATTATGGTAACGATATCAGAATTAAACCTACGTTGTTAGATATTGAAGGTACTTCCCTGTTGATTAGGATTTCTTCCTCTCACAATATTATTTTTTAGTTTTATGAAATGGAAGGAAACATGAGGATTCATGTTAATGGAGAATATGATGGACAATGGAATGATATTTGTCAGGAGAAACCAAATGAAATGGGATTTTGATATCTAAACATCATTATTATGCCTAATCAGCAATCTCGTAATATGATCAATAATCTCAACATTGGTAAGTTTCCTGACTCAGCCAATAAGAGAAATATGGAGTTTCATGATGATCATATAGGAATGAAAGTTCAATTTCCCTCATGTTAATCATGTGGGAAGATGCATCAAAGATAATATTTCAAAGTGACATGAAGATGCTTTGGGTGTGGAAAAGAAGAACACAAATCCAGTAAGTGTAAAGGTTCAGTTTACACCATGGACAAGGATAATGGTATTGCCAACACATAAACAGTGATTAAATGTTTTAAATGTGGAATGTATGGGCATTATGAAAACCAATTCCCTAAGGGAAATTCTCATGAAGAGAATCAACATGGACATATTGGTTGTATTTATGTTGATTATGATGAAGAGACTACAAATGATATGTGAGATGAACAAATTGTTCAAGCACGTTCAATGGTTTAAGAAGGTATTGTAATGATTTGTGTTTCTCAAGAGTTATGTTGTATAGGAAATGGTACTATGGAATGAAGACACATCTAAGGATTGTTACACTGTTGCCTTTGTTTGATTTTTGATAGTATATGCTGAATGGTACCGGTAACCATGAAAGGTTAATCAAATATTTTTAGAAGGTAGATGATATGGTCATAATGAAAGGATAAGGAGATAATGATTTGTTTGATAGTATTAATGAGCTCATTACTGGTATAAGGACAATGTTATATCATGGTTTGAGTTTACAAACTTTTGGGATTTTGGTATGTGGAAATAGTTAACTTTTGACAACATTCATGTTTTCACTAAGGTTCAATGGGTACTCATGTTTCAAGAGAATACATGATTAATGAATTCACATGTTTGGAATTTTAACAACAAGACATATATATATATCTCTTGTGATATAAGGGTGATAAATGATTTTATTCAATGCTTGGTAGATGAATTTTCTAGTAATCATTTTATTTATTCTATGAATTTAGACAGAAGTATTTCGGATAAACCTAATGATTGGAATCGATTAATTTAGACATCAGATAGTATTTTTTAAGGCTATATCTTTTTGTTATGTTATAATAGTGTTGTTTTAGAAAAAGGACAACCCATAGGACAGGAAAAAACCCATCTCATAAGACAAGGTTGCGAGAATCGAACCCACAACTGAAGTGCGATAGGCCTTTACTACCTACCACTGGAATACATGAAGTCCCCGGTTAGTAGAAACTAGTTTTATTTTATTAAGTGGTCTGATAGATGAAGTATAATTCATATATGATTAACCTCACCATAAATGCACTTATGTATATTTGATAACTTTTTCTAACCTTTTGATTGAAACCTATGGAATGACCCTTCATTTTATAACATGATCAGCTAACTTTTCACGAATAACTAATTCAACATTATTTCATTAAAAGATGATGTATATATTGTTCAAGACATGAACAACAGTGAGATTTTATCAAAATAATTTAAGTATTTCTTTTAATTCATCAACTTTAGAGAAATGATCTTGAAAACCAAAAATGTTGTCCTGGTTCCCTCGTATCTGATGAATCAGATCGTCCCTTAGATCATCACAAATTATTGTCTTTGTGACTGTTGGATTTATCATAGCCATGTCCTCTACCACTCTCCATCAAAACATGATGGTTAGATTTTTCTTCCATATCCATATTTTCACCTATGATATCATATGTGGAAACCCAGTGATTAGTTAATTAGAGTAACCGTTATGTTTCATAATTTAGTTTTTTTTGAAAAGTTATGTAACTCTTTTTTACGATGTGGGTTTCTATGAAAGAAACTCTCATGTAATAAAAAATTTATAACCCCGATGAATTTAAGGGGAGAAATTCATTTTAAGTGGGGTAGAATGTAACACCCCGAGATTTTAAGAGATATATTATTTTTAATTTATTTCATATATTCTATTGTACGCTACACCAATATTATCTTGCAGTATACGCAAGACCATATTAGCTTGTAGTATAGGCAACACTATTCTAGGATTGTGTTACAAACAATTTGAAGTTCGTTTGACAGTAGTAATTCTACGCAACATTGAGTGTATATATATATATATATATTTAGTCAATGTATAAATGAAATATTTTTGGATTTTATTATACGAAAAAACAAAGGATTCTTTCACTACACGCAACCCTAACTTGGCTTGCGTCACATGCAATCACGACCTTCATCGATAGTGTGTGTAGTACACAATACCAGGTTTCACTAAACAATGAAATATTGTTATAATATTATTATGGACTAGAAAATATGAAAATTATTAACTAAATTATGAATTAAATAACATTATTATTCATCATACACATTTTCTAAAACATAGTATGTGAACAAAATAAATATTTCGGGTAAAATAAGTAATTTTAAAAAAATGCAGTTTTTCCGCCTTTTGATGGTGCACCCTCAATAAATATAGTTTTTGACATGTTTATAAGTTCAATTTGACCAAACAAAATTCTTCATTGGAATCAGGATATAGAATTTTACTTTGGATAAATTTTTCATATTATTATGATAACTTTCATATTTTAATGAATAGTAAAAACACAATATATTTTAATTAAAAACATCTTCTTTCATCGTAATAATTTATATGGTTAAATTATAATATCGAATGATTTTAAAGTATAAATAGAAAATATTTTTACCATTTATTATAATTTATTTCATTAGCATTTATTTTATATTGAATTCATAGGTAAAATCATTTCAATGTTTTGAAATGTTTTTACTTTTAAAACTCATTTTCTTAACCACTAGATTAATTTTAAATTTATTACTGAAACTTATGTGTTTTGAATTTTGAAAAATGGATTCAATATTTTAATAAAATGGGTCCAAATTATGTTAATAGGTTACTTATATTTTTTTGATATTACGAATAGTAACTACAATAATTTTTATTTACTACATTTAAAGATAAATCTAGTAATTAAGGGTAACAATAAGATTTTAAAATTAATCTAACACTTGTCAAAATCCTATTAGATGAATAATAGTCAACCCATATCACATATAGGTCATAATAGGTTCATTTCATGGACTTCTGCACATGAAATAATATAATTATTATTAAAACCAAAGAAAGTGACAACATGTCACTCTCATAAATCTTATAATTGTAATAATTTTAATTTAGTGGTAAACATCATATAACTTTAGATATAAATAGTCCATAGAAATATAATAAAATTATCTATATCAAATGAATTTATTTATAATTTTTATGGATTAAATAATTATCATTAATTATGACACAATAGTGATGTTGAAATTATTTTATTGATTGAAATATCAAATAAATTATATTAAAAGTATTATAATAAATATTATACGAACAATTTAATATGCTCCACTAATTTTATAGATAATTATGAAATGTTATTAATCTATTAGATCTTTTATTTCGAACATAACTTCTGTATATATTTTATTTAAATTCAATTAAATAAATAGTGTCAAAATTCACACTATTGTTATTTTATAAAAATTACAAATTATAAAATTGTTTAAAAATCAAAAAAATATTAAAATATTTTAAATTAAACATTATGTGGTCTAAAATGTAATAAATAATACAATTATGTACAATTATAAACATATAAGTAATTATTTATAATGATTTAAATTTTAGAATATTATTACTACAAATAAAATTAAAAAGATTATATAAGGATAAAACATGTTGATAATGTTTAAAATAAATTCCCCACTTGTCTAAATTTTATTGTATAATGATATCACAACCCTAACTCATCTTATATTGGGATTTGAGTAATTTTGGTAGTTTTTGAGTTGGGATGGAATTTATTATAAATTAATATTTCTTATAATTCCAAAGGTGCCACTCTCCTACCTTATAAAATGGCACCTCCTTCCTCTCCACCTCACACTATTTTGGGCCTTGAATCTCGGCCAAAATATGCCCATTTAACTTCAACACTTCCCTGGAAACCTTATTGAGGCACTGGTCTTCTCAAGACACCAACTCTAGTGCCCTAAGAAGAAGTTCAAAGGAGGCAATTCGAGAAAGAGGTAATACCTTCTACGATTTATTCAAGATTCATTCTTCTTATACTTCCTCTTAATTAGTGGTTTAATTATAAAGTAATAAAATAAGTATCCCTCATATACGGATATGTTATTATAAATATTAAACAACCCTATTTCACCTTCTATCCATCCTATGGGAAACGAAATCACTGTGCATGTGTACGTACGGAATACCGTCTCCTCACCGTGGTGTAATCTATTTTTCCCCCACCACCTTACTTGGATGGTTATAATGGTGTAAAGAATAACTAAATATGATTACTATAACATCATAATAATTCTATGATATTATATCACTCACTCCAATTCCATTCAATAAATATGGGAACGATATCATTGCTCGTGCGTACGTATGGATTACCGTCTCCATGACGCGATGAGATTCATTTTCCATGTTAACAATTCAAGAATGATTATAAAGTATATATAATAAGTAATCATGAAATATATGAAATAATAAAGCTACTATATTTATTTATATAAATATTTATTTTATTTACTTAATTCTATTCAATTCAATAAGGAAACGAAAACAGTGTTCATGCGTACGTATGGCCTACTGTCTCAATGAACGGTGTATTTCATTCCATTTATTGATCTATAATATATATGTATATTATGAATATATATCATATATAAATCATGTTTTATACTCTGGAATTATGTAATCATGATCTATGTAATCTTATTAATAATTACAAGTCAAAACACGGATGATAAATGAAACGATTTTAACCAAAACTCTACTTTAACATGAATTTACAAAACAACAGGTAATATAAAGTAATAAGTGAACCATAAATGGTATAATAACAATGAATATGATTCTGTAATAATTAAATGACATTATTTAAATCATTATACAGGAGGTTCGGATACGTACGAAGCATATTAGACTTAAGGTAAGGGATAATTATTACAATCTCATTCTTATACAAGATTGTCTATTCGTAAGTATTTACTGGGGTTATATTTTTCATCCATTTCCATAAAAATGTTTTTTGTAAATTGTTTAATATTATTCCAAGTATTTTTAAATTCATGTTTACCCCTCTTTGACTTTTACTTAGTGTTATGTAAGGAATCTTTCTTTTGTTTACCATATGTGGTACTTTTTGACATTTCCAACAAAAGTACGAGGATAATTTTTTTAACTTATATGGAATGAATGTATTTTTATGGTTTTATAACACCTTATTTTCATTAATCTTAATATACAATATTTCATGACTATTTTCAACAAAATACTTTTCCTTAAAAATTTCCTAGCATTTTGTGAACAGAAAATGATTTTGAAGAAGAATGGATATCTTCCTCAAGAATTCATTTCAAGTGTTTTATTATAAAAAATTACATCTAAGATAGCATTATTAAGTATGGTCATGTTTCAAGTATAATGTCTCTATGAAATAAATGGTTTCTCTTTTCTTATGATTAAATGATATCCATTTTTTTGTATGGATTATGTTATGATGGGATGTGTTTATGAAACCCATTTTATACTTTGGGTAATGATTAATGATTTATGTTCATGTTGTGGCACAAGTAAGATTGATTTCATTATGAGATGGGTGGGACCTATATCTCCCTTTAATGCATTGGGTAAAGATTTGTATCTCATGATATAGACATGGCTGATATAGAATGTAAATCTGGTTCAGTAATACAGGGCTGGAACGGCAAGTAAACTCGGTTTAATAAGGGACTTTGTCCTCTAAGATGGTCTTGGTTGCAATGCCTTGGCTACTAATGAAATAATAACATGTGCTTAATGTTTTCCACAGTTTCATGTTTTATTCTAATCTCATTTTATCATGATTTATGTTCCATTATGATCTATACCTTATGTACTGCCATGTTTTATGTCATTGCTTAAGAATTTTATGTTTAAATATTATGTTCATCATTTGAAGTTCAAATGTATATGGTCTGTTTTATTTTCTCCATACATACCCTTACCAAGAATTTGAGCTCACCCTTTATATGTTTTATTTTTCCCAGGATATAATGAAAGGTTTTATGTAAGAAAAAAAGGAAGATAATATGGGAGATGTTGAAAATCTTCCACCAAGATTAGAAGATTATGTTCCATGTTTCCAAAGACACTAAACTAATACGGTCCATGTGTGTCTGTTTTTTTATGTATTAAGTATCCCACTAAAGTAATGTAATTTCCATGTATGTCAAGCTTTGGGTCTCTACAGTTGGTATCAGAAGAACGGTTTATTCAACCTTTAGAAACTAGGATGCGAGATCTTTAGTGAGATCCCTATAGATATTTATAAGGTATTTCTAGGGATTTCTCTAATGTTAAGTATAAGTATAGGTTATAGTACTAGAATTACTATAGTGATATTATATTTAAACCTATGTTGTTAGATATTGAAGGTAAATCACCCTTGATTATGATTTTTCCACTCACAATATTATTTTTGGGTTTTATGAAATGGATGGAAACAAGAGGATTCAAGATAATGGATAATATGATGGACAATGTAATGATATTCGTCATGAGAAACCAAATGAAATTGGATTTGGATGTACAAACATCATTATTATTCCTAATCTGCAATCTCATGATATGATCAATAACCTCAACATTGGCATGATTCCTGACTCAGCTAATAAGAGATGTATGGAGTTTCATGATGATCATCGAGGAAATAAAGTTCAATTTCCCTCATGTGAATCATGTGGGAAGCGTAATCAAGGAGAATGTTTCAAAGGAATTGGAAGATGCTTTGGGTGTGGAAAAGAAGGACATAAAGCCAGAAAGTGTAAAGGAAAAGTTTTCGTTAACACCATGGACAAGGATAATGGTATTACTATGACATCAAAAATGATTAAATGTTTTAAATGTGGAATGAATGGGCATTATGAAAACCAATTTCCTAAGGGAAAGTCTCGTGAAGAGAATTAGCATGGTTGTATGGGTATTATTTATGTTGATAATGATGAAGAGACTACAAATGATATGTGAGATGAACGAAAAGTTCAAGCTTGGTCAATGGTTTAAGAAGGTAGTGGAATGATTTATGTTTATCATGAGTTAAGTTGTATAGGTAATATTACAATGTAATAAAGACACATCTATGGATTGTTAGACTGATGTATTTTTTTTGAGTTTTGAAATAATATGATGAATGGTACCGGAATCCATGAAAGGTTATTCAAATATTTTAGGAAGGTAGATGATATGTTCATAATGAATTGATAAGGAGATAATGATATTTTTTATAGTATTAATGAGCTCATGACTGATATAAGGACAAATTGATAACATGGTTTGAGTATACAAAATTTTCGATTTTGTTATGTGGAAAGAGTTAACTTTTGAGAACATTCAGTTTTTCAATAAGTTTCAATGGGTACTCAGGTTTCAAGAGAATACATGATTAAGGAATTCACATGTTTGGAATTTGACCAACAAGATATATATATATATATATCTTATTATATAGGGCTGATAAATGATTGTATTCAATTCTTGTAAGATGACCTTTCTAGTAATTAATTTATTTATACTATGAGAATAGACAGAAGTATTTTGGATAAACCTAAAGATTGGAATCGATTAATTTAGACATAAAATGTTATTGTTTAGGGATATAACTTTTTGTTATGTTATAATAGTATAGTTTTATAAAAATGGAAACCCGTAGGATGAGTGACAACACATCGCGTCAGAAAAGGTTGTGAGAATCAGACCCACAACCGAAGTGTGATATGCCTTCATTACCTACCACTAGCCTACATGATGTCCATGGTTAGTAGAAACTTGTTTTATTTTATTAATTGGTATGATAGATAAAGTATAATTCATATACGATTATCCTCCCCATAAATGGACTTATGTTTATTTGATAACTTTTTCTAACATTTTGATTGAAACAGATGGAATGAACAGTCATTCTATCACATGTTCTGCTAACTCTTCATGAATAACAAATTTAACTTTATTTCTTTAATAGATTAAGTATAAATTTTTCCAGGCATGAACAACAGTGAGATTGTACCAAAATCATGTACGTATTTCTTTTAATTCATCACCTTTAGAGAAATAATCTTGAAAAATAAAAATTTTGTCCTAGTTCTCTCATATCTGATGAATCAGATGGTTCCTTAGATCATCACAAATTTATGGCTTTGTGACTATTGTATTTATCATAGCCATGTCCTCTACCACTCTCCATCAAAACATGATGGTTAGATTTTTCTTCCATATCCATATTTTCACCAATGTTATCCGATGTGGAAACCCAATGATTGGCTGATTTGGGTAACCATTACGTTTCATACTATAGTTTTTAAAGAAAAGATTTGGTATTCCTTTTTATGATGTGTGTTTCTATGAAAGAAACTATCTTCTAAAAAACCATTTATAACCCCGATGAATTTCGAGGGTGAAATTCATTTTAAGGTGGGTAGAATGTAACAACCAGAGATTTTATGAGATATATTCTTTTTAATTTCTTTCATATCACATGTTGTAAGAAACATTAAAATTATCTTGCACTATACGCAACACCATATTATCTTGTAGTATACGCAACACTATTCTTGGATTGTGTTACAAACAATTTCAAGTTCGTTTGATAGTAGTTATACTAAGCAATATTGAGTGTGTGTGTATATATGTAACATCCCATGTAATTAATTAATAATAGATATTCTTATCTATGTCTATTTATGAATTATATAGTATTTTAGAGACTTAAAATGAGAATAAATCCAATCTTAAGAATGGAATACTCTAATATTTTTAAAAGATTGTTTTACCATCTTTTGATGGAAACCATTTTTAAATATAACTTTTGACAATTTTATAAGATATATTTTTTAAAATAAACTTATTCTTTATGATTGGGAAATTTAAGTTTACCTTGGGAAAATTTGTGGTATTTTTCTTACCATGTTCAATTTTTAATGAATAGTGAAAAATACTGCATTTTACATCAAAACTGCTTTTTCATCTAATTTAATTATATGGTTTGATTATCTTTTTAATTGGTATTAAAGTGTAATTATAAAATATTTTTAACATCTATTCCAATGTTGGTCATTATAATTAATTTCACTTTGGAATTGGGCATAAACAAGTGCCAATCATTTCATAGATATTGTTTCTAAAAAACCCGCTATTTGTTTTGACAATGGGAATTATTTTTCAATTAATTATTGAAATTTATATTTCTGGAATTTGGTAAAATTGATTCCATATTTGGAATAAGAAGTTCAATATTATCTAATTAAGACTCTTTTTTTTGGACTTTATGAATAGTAACGACGGTAATTATCGTTAATTATCTTGATTAATTAGTAATCGGGTAGTTAAGGATAATAAAATAATATCATAATAATAAACAATTTCCCCAAAATGTGTCCTAATTCTATTATTTGTGTCATGGAAGACCATGGTATGGCTTGTGCAAAACATAGGGACCCCATGGAATCACTTTTGGGTGAATGTGACACTTTATCTTTTTATTTTTAATGAAAGGAGAATATCACTAAAGAATGTATCACCTAAGTAAAACATTTTTAAATTTTTCTAAATAAATTATATCTTGGACTGTAAATAGTCATTGGAAATCTAAAAATATTTCCTATATCATAGTATTTTTTTGTAATTTTTAGACATTAAATAAATTAAATTATTTATGACAACAGGATGATGCTGCAATTACCTCATTAATAAAGGATTTAAATAAATTGAAAATATAATGTTAAAACTATAACATACACTTGTCGAAGACCTATTTTATGAGTATATTTAGAACCCTTATCACCTTATCCTAGAAATACATCAATGTGGGACATTTAAAATCCGAAACTCATTTGAAATTAAAGTAACATTTTGTAACTTTCCAAGAGTGCCCCTCCTCTCCTCTTATAAAAGTCCCCCATACATACCTCCTTAATCACACCTCTCAAGCCTTTGTCTCGTCCAACCCCTGCCCATTTTGTCTCTCCACATCCCTATATTACTCTTAGAATCATCTATTTGGGCAGAAGTCTTCCCAAGGAAGCCTTTGAGCTCAAATCAAAAAGGGTTACCTGATTTTAAGGTAATGTCTTCTTTTGTCTTCTTATGTTTTATTTTGCTTCTACAACCCCTTAAACTCTTTTTATTCATTTCTTTTGTAACAAAAACAGTATGTTAAATATACTAGTATGTTTTTATGATATTTTTTAGAGCTACATTTACACACACCTACATCTAATGATTAATGAGCATACTATTTCTGTGGTTGGCAAATTTCTGCCTCGCGAAACGATGATTGTTCAATATTCATTTAAATCCATCAAAGGTTGCCATTAAGATGTCACTATATTTATATATGATATATAATATGTTTATTTTTTACTTAAATTTATGTATTTTTAATTTATGGCATACCTTTATGGATTCCATTATGGGAAAACGCGATATCGTCATTTTAGAAAGTGCGGACTACCGCCCCTCAATGTTATTTGATTCGTTAATACCATATGTGGTATATATAAAGGATAGATTTAATGATATTATATATTATATTACACTGTAATTATAATATAACTTTATATAATTATTATTTCTTTCCATTAAATTATGAGATTGAAATGAAAGTAGCGTTCATGCATACGTACGGCTTACCGTCTCCATGAACAGTGCATTTCATTTCATATCCCCGAATGTAATGTACTATTATAAGTACATATATATAATAGATATATATTATGTATGTTACTTCTAAATGATGAATATAATTATCGAATTAAAATATACATATCTCTCATTTAGTTTTAATTCCATTAATATTACATAGAAATGATAGTAGCGTTCATGTGTATGTACGACTTACTGTTTCCATGAACGGTGCAATTCATTTATAACCTCTAAATGAATTGTAATATAATAAATTAATGTATATATTGGATATATAAGATATATACGTAATCTACATCATCAATATCACTAATGAGATAATGGATATTTTACTACGCGAACAACTTGTAAATATAAGATGTTCACTTTTGACTCAAGTACCAAATATCGACAAAATGACCGTTATTAACTTAAATGACTACATAATGTTCATAAAATTGTAATAAGTGAAATAAAAGGAATAATGAACTTGAAAAAGGTTCTTAAGAAAGTAGAAATTAACTCAAGTTTATTATTCAGGACATTAAAAAACGATCGAGTCAAGTCGAACCTGATGTATGGGAATTTGTCTCAATCTCATTTCATTGAGGCATATTTTGTTTTATTCACAACATTATTTTATATGGTGTATAAACCCATTTGACTTTTATGTTTATCCAAAAGGAATATTTTTTATACGAAGAGTTTTACTAAATGACAAAATGGAATGTTTTGGTCATACGTATGCGGCGACAACGACTTCTCCGCCACCATGACCATTATTAGAGTTTTATCATCCTCTAAAAGCCATGATTTTTTTTAAAATGAAAAATAGATACCATGTTTTACTTTTCTTTTATGTTTGTAGTGAAAATGGTTTTCATAATGTTTTTATTATATCAATCTGTTGTATTGATATCTTGTGATTGAAATGTGCACATTTTATGTTTCCTTTATGCATGTTTTATGTGATACGATTATGTTATGGTTCTTGGGAATTGTTATGAAGACGGGTGGTTTTGTGATAAACTATCGGTGGGTGAGACTGACCAATCTCTCCAATGCATTGGGTAATGTGAAGGGGTTAAACATTAGGGTTTCTCCAAAGAGATCTAGTGAATATACTATGATGGGTATTCCAAACGTAACCAAGAGGGTTACTCCCTACGTAAGAATGTTATGAATGCCTCAAGTTACATTTATGTCTTATGATTTCTATGATTTATTCATGATTTGATGTGGTATACTAATGTTTGTATGTTTTATGAGTGAAGTATGATTTCATTGATTATTATGTATACATGTACTGAAGTTTCTTTTCCATATTTTCATATCCCTTTATATGTTTTTATGCTCATCCCATGTTTTTGAAATGTTTTTCATAGGTCAAGGGAAAGGTACATGATATGATGATAGTGTCAAATAAGTGTCAAGAAAGAAATGATGTTTTATTTTAAATATATTTATGTCGATGGGGAAAATGAATAATATCTATTATGTAACCACTTTGTTTAAATGTGGAATGTAATGCAAGTTTTATGATCTATTTCTCTAAAACTCTGATCCTGAAAAGATCCTCAATGTGCAATCTTGTAATAACTCAAGATTAAGTAAGGTTTAAGGCTGGGGCCTTATAGTTGGTATCAGAGGTCGGTTTAGATAACATTAGGAGATAGAATTCTATTAAATGATTATCCACAAAATATTTTTTTTAATGATAAATTTTAAATTATATAGAATTTAAATATTACCATATTGCTTCGCCTAAGATATTTTTGTGTTAAGAATGGTTTTACATAGAGGAAACAAAACAGATTTTCTGGGAATATATATAGAGGTAAATGACCTTTCAAATCAGTATCCTGGGATGATCATAATCAGAACTAAACAGTTTGTTGTAGGGATGCCTCAGTTGACTCTGGGGAAAAATGTTTGTTGTTTTTATTGATGATATTTTAGTTATTTCTAAAAGTAAAGAGAAGAATGAAAGTCATTTAAGGGTTATTTTGAAAACCATAAAAGAAAAGAAATTTTATGGGAAATTCAGCAAGTGTTAGTTTTGGTAGAAAAAAATTTATTTCCTTGGTCACATTGTTTCTAAAGATGGGATAACTATTGATCCTGCAAATACAAAGGTTGTTGAAGAATGGCCAAGACCCAAAAATGTAATCGAGATCCTTTTTCATGGTTTGGCAGGTTACTACTGAAGGTTTGTTGAAAATTTTTCACTGTTATCTAGTCCAATGACTAAGCTAACTCGGACGGGTGTTATGTTTATCTGGACAAATGAATGTTATGATTGTTTTATGGAGTTGAAAAGAAGATTGGTGAATGATCCAGTTTTGGCACTTCCTTCCAGGAATGGTGAGTTAGTTATCTACAGTGATGCTTCGTTGAAGGGACATGGTTGTTTCCTAATGCAGAATGATCAGGTAATTGCTTATGCTTCACGAAAATTGAAAACTATTGAGGTAAATTACCCTACACATGATTTGGAATTAGCTGCTGTTTTTTTCTCTTTAAAAATTCGGAGGCATCATTTGTATGGAGTAAAGTGTTAAATATATACCAATCACAAAAGTTTAAAGTACATATTCCCTCAGAATGAATTGAACATGAGACAGAGGAGATGGATAGAATTAATCTAGGACTATTATTGTACAATTTATTACCATCCGGGAAAAGAAAATAAAGTGGCTGATTCTTTGAGTCGAAAAAGTAATGTTTCATTAACAATATTGTGTTTGGAACATGATCCTTTGGTTATGGATTTGATGAAATTTGGCATAGAAGTTGTTGGTGCATGATTTCCTTCTATTTTGTTTCAGGTATTAGTGAAATCTTCTCTATCGGACAGAATCAAGCAAGCACAAAATCAATACAGTGAGTTGTAGAAAAATGTAGAGCTGGTTAAAAAGGGTAAGTGTCCTGAATTCAACATTGATAATGATTGTGTTTTGAGATTTGGGCAGTGATTGTGTGTGTCGTGTGATTCACAGTTGAAAAGTGATTTGTTCTGTGAAACTCATTCTTCTCCGTTTTTAGTTCATTCTGGGAGTACTATGATGTATAGGGATCTTCAGGAGTATTACTGGTGAGATGGAATGGACAAGGATATTGAAAATTTTACTGTGAAGTGTTTGACTTGTCAGCATGTTAAATTAGAGCGGTAGTTACCGAAATGGATACTTCAGCCTTTACCAGTTCCATAGTGGACATGGGAAAATATATCCATGGACATTGTTGTGAGATTACCGAAGACATCTCGAGGTAATAGTGCAATCTGGGTTATTGTTGATCGCTTGACTAAATATGTTCATTTCCTTGCTATACGAGATTCTTTTTCCCTAGATCAACTTTCTCATTTGTATCAAAAAGAGATAGTCAGGTTACATGTAGTTCCTATCTCTATTGTATCTGAGCATGATCCTAGGTTCATTTCTAACTTTTTGAATGGCCTTCAAATGTCATTGGGTACTGAATTAAATTTTAGTATAACTTTTCATCCTCAATCAGATGGGCAGTCAGAAATAATGATTTAGACTTTGGAGGATATGTTACATTCTTTTTCGATGGATTACCAGGGAAGTTGGGACAAACATCTTTCTTTGGTTGAATTTTCTTATAATAACAGTTTTAATTCTAGTATACAGATGGGACCATTTGAGGCATTATATGGGAAGCGGTGTCGAACTCCAGATTTCTGGGATGAAGTGGGTGAAAGGAAGTTGATGGGACCAGAATTAGTATAAGAGTTGGATGAAAATTATCAGATGATACAGAGACACATGAGAACGACTCACAGCAGGCAGAAGAGTTATGCAGACAATAGGAGGAAGGATCTCTTTTTTAAGGTAGGTGATCATGTTTTTTTCAAAGTATCACCATGGAATGTTGTGAGGCGATTTGGTAAGAAAGGAAAGCTGAGTCCAAGGTTTATTACACCGTATAAAATTCTGGATCGAGTTGGATCAGTTGCTTACCAAGTGGCTATACCTCTGAGTTTATCTCAGGTACATAATGTTTATCATGTTTCAATGTTAAGGAAGTACATTCTAGATCCATCTCATGTTTTGAGTCCAACGGTAGTACAATTGGAAGAGAATCTATCTTATGAGGAAAACCCATTTTAGATTCGTGATCATAGGGAGAAAGTGTTGTGGAATTAGGTGATTCATCAAGAAATGGTTTTGTGGAAAACCTACATGAGTGAAGAGGCAACATGAGAATATGAAAATACAATGAGGGACAAATACCCCCACTTATTCGATAAGTAAATAAATTGCGGGGACACAATTTTCTAAAGGGGGGAAGGATGTAACATCCCAAGTAAGTAATGAAAAATATATTTTCTTATCTATGTCTATTTATGAATTAGATAGTGTTTTAGAGGGTTAAATTGAGAATAAATCCAATCCTAATCATGGAATACTCTAATATTTTTAATAGATTGTTTTACAGCATTTTTATGGAGAACCATTTTTAAATCTAATTTTGACAATTTTATAAGCTATATTTTTCAATATAAACATATTATAAATGATTGGGACATTGAAATTTACCTTGGGTAATTTTTTTGTATTTTTCTGACAATGTTTAATTTTTAATGAATAGTAAAAAATACAGCATTTTACATCAAAACTGCTTTTTCATCTAATTTAATTATATGTAAATATTATCTTTTTAATTTGTCTTAAAGTTTAATTAGAATTTATTTTTACCATATAATCAAATGGTTGTGATTATAATTAATTTCACTTTGGAATTGGGCATAAACAAGTGAAAAACTTTTTATAGATATTGTTTCTAAAAAACTCGCTATTTTTTTGACAAGGATAATTATTTTTAAATTAATTATTGAAATTTCTATGTTTGGAATTTGGAAAAATGGATTCCATATTTGGAATCATAATTTCTAAATTATCTAATTAAGACTCTTTTGTTTTGGACTTTTTGAATAGTAACGACGGTAATTATCTTTAATTATCTTGATTAATTAGTAATCGGGTAGTTAAGGATAATAAAATAATATAATAATAATAAAAAATGACCCCAAAATGTGTCATAATGCTATTGGTTGAGTCATGGACGACCATGGGATGGCTTTTTCCAAACTTGGGGACCCCATGGAATCAATTTTGGGTGAATGTGACACTTTATCTTTTTATTTTTAAAGAAAGGAGAATATCACTAAAGAATGTATCACTGAAGTAAAACATTTTTAATTTTATCTAAATAAATGATATCTTGGACTATAAATAGTAATTTGAAAGATAAAATTATTTCCTACATCATAGTATTTTTTTTGTTATATTTAGACATTAAATAAATTAAATTATTTATGACATCATGATGATGCAACGATTACCTCATTAATAAAGGATTTAAATAAAATGAAAAGATAATTTTAGAACTATAACATAAACGTGTGAAAGACCTATTTGATGAGTATATTTCGAACCCTTATCACATTATCCTAGAAATACATCAATTTGGGACCTTTAAAATCCGAAACGTATTTGAATATAAAGTATCATTTTGTAACTATCTAAGAGTTCCCCTCCCCTCCTCTTATAAAAGGCCCCCACCCTTACCTCCTTACCCACACCTCTAAAGCCTTTGGATCGGACAAAACCTGCCCATTTTGTCTCTCCACATCCCTCTATTACTCTTAGAATCCTAACTATGGGCAGAAGTATTTCTAATGAATCATTTGAGGTCAAATCAAAAAGATTTACCCGATTATAAGGTAATGTCTTCTCCTGTGTTCTTATTTTTTATTTTTCTTTTCCAACCCCCTAAACTCTATTTATTACATAATTTTGTAACTAAACCATTATCTTAAATATACTAGTATGTTGTTATGAGATGTTTTAGAGCTAAACTTACACACACCTACATCTAATGGTTAATGAGCATACTGTTTCCGTGGATGGCGAATTACTGCCTCACTAAATGATGATTGTTCAATATTCTTCTATCACCTTCAAAGGTGGAAGTTAAGATGTCACTATATTTATATATGATATATAATATGTTTATGTTTTACTTAAGCTTCTGTATTTTTCATTTATGTCATACCATTATGGTTTCCATTATGGGTAAACGCGATATCTTCATTTTAGGATGTGCGGACTACCGCC
This sequence comes from Viscum album, assembly GCA_963277665.1. Lineage (NCBI taxonomy): Eukaryota > Viridiplantae > Streptophyta > Magnoliopsida > Santalales > Viscaceae > Viscum > Viscum album. The sequence goes on from OY728162.1 coordinate 49,913,176, forward strand.
CCCTAAAAGTGATTTGATTCTTTAATACCATATGTGGTACGTATAAAGGATAGATTTAATGATATTATATATGATATTATATTGTAATTATAATATAAATTTATATAATTATTATTTATCCCCATTAAATTATGATATAGAAATTAATGTAGCGTTCATGCGTACGTACTGGTTACCATCTCCATGAACGGTGCATTTTATTTCTTATCCCCAAATGTAATGTACTATTATAACTACATATATATAAAGGATATATATGATGTATGTTACATCTAAATGATTAATATAATTCTGGAAATAAAATATAAATATCTCTCATTTATTTTAATTCCATTAAAATGACATAGAAATGAAAGTAGCGTTCATGCGTACGTGCGACTTACCGTCTCCATGAACGGTGAATTTCATTTCTTACCACTAAATGATCATGTAATATTATAAATGAATGTATATACTGGATATATATGATATATATGGAATCTACATCATGAATATCATTCTTTAAATAATGGATATTTGACTACGTGAACATCTTGTAAATATAAGAAGTTCACTTTTGACTCAAGTACCAAATATCGACAAAATGACCGTTATTATCTCAAATGACTACATAATGTTCATAACATGGTAATAAGTGATATAAAAGGAATAATAAACTTGGAAAAGGATCTTAAGCAATTGAAATTAACTCAAGTTTATTATTCAGGACATTAAAGAACGATCGTGTCAAGTCGGACCTGAGGTATGGGACTTCGACTCAATCTCCTTTCATTGAGGCATATTTTGTTTTATACACAACCTTCTTTTATACGGTGTATAAACCCCTTTGAATTTTACGTATATCCAAAAGAAATATTTTTTATATGAAGAATTTTACTAAATTAAAAAAAGGGAATGTTTTTGTCTTACATATGCAGCGACAGCGACTTCTCCACCGCCGTGACCATTATTAGAGTTTCGGCTTCCTCTATAAGCCATACTTTTTTTTAAAATGAAAAATAAATACCATGTTATACTTTTATTTTATTTTGGTATTGAAAATGGTTTTCATAACGTTTTTATCATATCAATGTGTAGTATTTATATCTTGTGATTGAAATGTGGAAATGTTATGTTTCGTTTATGCATGTTTAATGTGATAAAATTATGTTATGGTTCTTGGGAATTTTTATGAAGACGGGGGGTTCCGTGATAATCTAAGGGTGGGTGAGCCTGATATAACTCTTCAATGCATTGGGTAACGCGAAGGGGTAAAATGTTAAGGTTTCTCTGAAGAGATTTAGGGAATATACTGTGATGGGTATTCCAAACGTAACCAAGAGGTTTACTCCCTACATAAGAATGTTATGAATGCCTCACGTTACCTTTATGTCTTATGATTTCTATGATTTATTCATGATTTGATGAGGTATGTTAATGTTATAATGTTCTATGAGTAAAGTATGATTTCATTGATTCTTATGTACAAATGTACTCATGTTTCCTTTCCATATTTTCATATCATTTACTGAGATTTTTATGCTCATCCCAAGTTTTTGAAATGTTTTTCACAGGTCAAGGGAAAGGTACATGATATGATGACATTGTAAAGGAAGTGTCAAGAATGAATCCATGTTTTATTTTAAATATTTTTCTGTTTATGGGAAAAATAAATAATATATTTTATGTAACCACTTTGTTTAAATGTGGAATGTAATGAAAGTTTAATGATCTAATTCTCTAAACCTCTAAACCTGAAAAGATCCTAAATGTGTAATCTTGTAATAGCTCAAGATTAAGTAAGGTTTAAGGTTGTGGCCTTATAATTTATATATATATATAAATATATATTTATTTAATGTATAAATAAAATATGGTTTGATTCTATTATATGAAACAAAAAATGAGTCTTTCACTACATGCAACCCTAACTCGGCTTGCATTACACGCAATCACGTCCTTCCTCGATGGCATGTGTAGTACGCAATACCAGGTTTCACTAAACAATGATATATTGTTATAATATTATTATGGAATAAACTCTATGTGTAGTATTAACTAAATTTTATATTTTACAACATTATTAATTCATCTTACACATTTTCTAAAACATGGTATGTGAACAAAATAAAATTTTCGGGTAAAATAATTATTTAAAAAAAAAGAAGTTTTTCCACCTTTTGATGGAACACCCACATTAAATCTTGTTTTTGACATGTTTATAAGTTCAATTTGACAAAATAAAATTCTTCTATGGAATCAGGAGATAAAAATTAACTTTGGATAAATTTTTCATATTATTCTGATAACTTTCATATTTTAATGAATAGTAAAAACACTGTATATTTTAACTAAAAATAACTTTTTTCAGAGTAATAATTTATATTTTAAATTTTAATATTGAATGATATTAAAGTATAAATAGAATATTTTTTTACCATTTAATATAATTTTTTTCATTAGCATTGATTTTACATTGAATTCATAGGTAAAATCATTTCAATCTTTTGCAATGATTAAAATTTTAAAACCCGTTTTCTTACCAACATGATTAATTTTAAATTAATTATTACAACTTATGTGTTTTGAATTTTGAAAAATTGATTCAATATTTGAATTCAGTGGGTCCAAATTATGTTAATAGGTTACTATTATTTTTTTGATATTATGAATAGTAACTATGGTAATTTTTATTTACTACAGTTAAAGGTAAATCTGGTAATTAACGGTAAAAAAAGATTATTATATTATCCTAACACTTGCCAAAATCCAATTGGATTAATAAAAGTAGACCCATATCAACTAAGGGTCGGACTAGATAAATTTTATGCACTTTTGACCATGAAATAATATTATTATTATTAAAACCAATGATAGTGACAACATGTCACTCTCTTAAATCTTATAAGTGTAATAATTTTAATTTATTGATAAACATCTTATAAATTCGGATATAAATATTCACTAGAAATACAATAAAATTATATACATAATATGAATTTATTTATAGTTTTTAGGGATTATATAATTATCATTAATTACGACACAATAGTGATGTTGAAATTATTTTATTGATTGAAATATCAAATAAATGATTTTAAAAGTATTAAAATAAATATTAAATGAACTATTAAATGTGCTCCACTAATTTTCTAGATAAATATGAAATGTTATTAATCTACTATATCTTTTAGTTCGAACATATATTATGTATATATTGAATTAAATTCAAATAAATCAATATTGTCAAAATTGACGCTATTGTTATTTTATGAAAATTACATATTATAAAATTGTTTAAAAATAATTTTTTTTTAAAAATTATAAATTAAAATTTATATGGTCTAAAGTTTAATCAATCATACAATTATGGACAATTCGAAACATATAAGTAATTATTTATAATGATTTAAAATTTAGAATATTATTACCACAAATAAAATTATATAGAATATATAAGGATAAATCAAGTTGATAATGTTTAAAATAATTTCCCAACTTGTCTAAATTTTATTGTTTGATGATATTACACACCTATATAATATAATATTCGGATTTGAGTCATTTTGGAAGTTTTTATTTGGGGTTGGAATTTATTATAAATTAATATTTCTTATAATTCCAAAGGTGCCCCTCTCCTCCCTTATAATAGGGCACCTAATCCCTCTACGCCTCACTCCATTTTGTGCCTTGATGCTAGGCCAAAATCTTCTCATTTCACTTCCCCAATTCCATATAAACCTTATATAGGTACTGGTCTTTTCAAAAGGCCAAATCCATTGCGCTAAAAAGATTTTCAAAGGAGGCACATCGAGAAAGAGGTAATACATTCTTCTGATTCATTCATGTTTCTTTCTTCTAATACATCATCTTCTTTAGTGGTTTAATTATGATGTAATTACATTAGTATCCATAATATATGGATGTTTTATTATTAATACTAAACAACCCTATTTTACCTTCTATCCATCCTAAGGATAACGAAATCATCGCGCGTGCGTACGTACAGAATACCGTCTCCACGCCGGGGTGTAATCTCTTTTTCCACCACCACATTACTTGGATCGGTATAATGGTTTAAAGAATAACTACATATGATTATTATAAAATCATACTGATTCTAATATATTATATCATTCACTCAAATTCCATTCAATAAATATGGGAACGATATCATCACTTGTGCGTACGTACGGATTACCGTCTCCACAACGGGATGAGATTCATTTTCCATGTTAACAATTCAAGAATTATTATAAAGTATATATAATAAGTAATCATGATATATATGACATAATAATTCTAATGGATTTATTTATATATATATGTATGTCATATACTTAATTCCATTCAATTCACTAAGGAAACGAAAACAACGTTCATGTGTACGTACGTCCTACCGTCTCCATGAACGATGTATTTCTTTCCATTTATCGATCAATTATGTATATATATTCTGAATATATATTATATAAAAATCATGTTTTATGTTCTGGAATTATGTAATCATGATCTATATAATCATATTAATAATTACATGTCAAAACATGGACGATAAATGAATTTTTTTTACCCAAAACGCTACTTTTACATGAATTTACAAAAGAATGGGTATTATAAAGTAACATGTGAACCATATATGATATCATAACAATGATGATGATTATTTAATAATTCAATGACATTATTTAAATCAGTATACATGAGGTTCAGATACGTATGAAGTATATCAGACCTTATGTAAGGGATAATTATTCCAATTTCATTCTTATATGAGATTGTTTATTCGTAAGTATTTACTGGGGTTATATAATTCATCCATGTACATAAATTTTTTTTTCATAAAGTGTTTAATATTATTCCATGTATTTTTTAAGTCATGTTTACCCCTATTTTACTTTTAAATTATGTTATGTAAGAAATGTTTCTTTTCTTTACCTTACATGGTACTTTTTGACTTTTCCGACAAAAGTACGAGGAGAATGTTTTTTTAACTTATACGGTATGAACGGATTTTTACAGTTTTATAACTCTTTATATACATCAAGCTTACTGTACTATATTTCATGACTATTTTCAAAAAAATCATTTTCTTTTAAAATTGCATGGAATTTTGTGAAAAGAAAATGATTTTGAAGAAGAATGGATATTTTCCTCAAGAATTCATTTCATGTTTTTTTATCAAAAGAATTGTCAATATAAGATGAAAATATTCAGTATGTTCATGTTTCAAGTATAATGTCTCTATGAATTACTTGGTTTCAATTTTCTTATGATGAAATGATATCCATTTTTTGTATGGATTATGTTATGATGGGATGATGTTTATGAAACACATTTTATACATTGGGTATTGATGATTGATTTATGTTCATGTTGTGGAACAAGTAAGAATGATTTCATTTTTCGATGGATGGGACCTATATATCCCTCTAATAAATTGGGTAAATGTTTATATCTCATGAGACAGACAATGCTAAATGGGCAAGTAAATCATGTTCAGTAATACAGGGCAGGAACGACAAGTAAACCTGGTTCAGTAAGGGACTTTGTCCACTAAGATGGTCTTTGCAGAAATTCCTTGGCTACTATGGAAATCATAACATGTGATTAATGGTTTCCATAATTACATGTTTTATTCCCATTCCATTTTATCATGATTTATGTTCCATTATAATCTATGCCTTATGTACTGCCATGTTTTATGTCATTTATTAAGAATTTGATGTTTAAATATTATGTTCATGTTTTGATGTTCAAATTTATATGGTTTGTTTTATATTCTCCATACATACCCTTACTGGGAATTTGTGCTCAACCTTTATATGTTTTATTTTCCCCAGAATATAAAGAAAGGTTTTATGTAAGAAAAAAAGGAAGATCTTTAAGGGAGATGTTGAAGATATTTCACCAACATTAGAAGATTATGTTCCAAGTTTCCAAAGACACTAAACTATTATGGTCCTTGTGTGTTATTTTTTGTTATGAATTAATTATTCCACTAATGTAATTTAATGTCCATGTATTTCAAAATTTGGGTCTCTACAGTTGGTATCAGAGGAAAGGTTTAGTCAACCTTTTGAAACTAGGATGCGAGATCTTTAGTGAGTTCCCTAGAGATATTTATAAGGTATGTCTAGGGACGTATCTAAGGTTATGTATAAGTATAGGTTATAGTCCTAGAATTAGGTAACAATATTTGAATTAAACCTACGTTGGTAGATATTGAAGGCACTTCCCCCTTGATTAATATTTTTTCCTCCCACAATATTATTTTTGGGTTTTAAGAAATTGCAGGAAACCTGAGGATTCATGTAAATGGAGAATATGATGGACAATGAAATGATATTTGTCATGAGAATCCAAATTAAATTGGATTTGGATGTCGAAACATCATTATTATTCCTAATCAGAAATCTCATAATATGATCAATAATCTAAACATTGGTATGTTTCATGGATCATCTAATAAGAGAAAGATGGAGTTTCATGATTAATATAGAGGAATGAAAGTTCAATTTCCATCATGTGAATCATGTGGGAAGAGGCATCAAGGAGAATTTTTCAAATGAACTAGAAGATGCTTTGAGTGTGGAAAGAAGGAAACAAAGCCATTGAGTGTAAAAGAAAAGGTTCAATTAACACCATGAACAAGCATAATGGTATTTCAATGACATCAACAAGGATTAAATGTTTTAAATGTGGAATGTATGGGCATTATGCATACCAATGTTCTAAAAGAAAGTCTCATGAAGAGAATCAGCATGGTCGTACGGGTAGTGTTTATGTTGATGATGATGATGAGACTACAAATGATATGTGAGATCAACGAATTGTTCAAGCTCAGTCAATGGTTTAAGAAGGTAGTGGAATGATTTATGTTTATCAAGAGTTATGTTTTATATGTAATGGTAATATGGAATAAAGACATATCTATGGATTGTTACACTGTGGCCCTTGATTGAGTTTTCAAAGAATATGATGAATGGTACCGGTAACCATGAAACATTATTCAAATATTTTTGGACGGTAGATGATATGTGCATAATGAAATTATAAGGATATAATGAGATGTTTGATAGTATTAATGAGCTCCTGGCTGTTATAAGTAAAAAGTGATATCATGGTTTGAGTATACCAATTTTTGGGACTTTGGTATGTGGAAAGATTTAAATTTTGACAACATTCATGTTTTCACTATGGTTCAATGAGTACTCATGATTCAAGGGAATATATGATTGAGGAATTCACATGATTTGAATTTTACCAACAAGATATATATATATCTTATGATATACGGGTGATAAATGATTATATTCAATGCTTGGTAGAGGAACATTCTAGTAATCACTTTATTTATACTATGAGATTAGACAGAAGTGTTTTGGAGAAAACTAAAAATTGGAATTGATTAGTTTAGACATATGATGGTATTGTTTAAGGATATAACTTTTCATTATGTTATAATAGTTTAGTTTTATAAAAAGTGCAACCCATAGGATAGGCAACAACACATCGCATCAGACAAGGTTGCGAGAATCGAACCCACAACCGAAGTGTGACATAACTTTATTTCCTACCACTGGCCTACAGGAAGTCCCTGGTTAGTAGAAACTAGTTTTATTTTATTAACTGGTATGATAGATAAAGTATAATTCATATAATATTGACCTCACCATAAATGGACTTTTGTATATTTGATAACTTTTGCTAAAATTTTGACTGAAACAGATGGAATGACCAATCATTCTATCAAATGATCTAATAACGTTTCGCAAATGACAAATTCAACTTCATTTCCTTAAGAGATGATGTATAAATTGTTAAAGGCATGAACAATAGTGAGATTCTACCAAAATCATGTAAGTATTTCTTTTAATTCATAAACATTAGATAAATGATATTGAAAGCCAAAAATGTTGTCCTAGTTCCCCCATATCTGAATAATCAGATGGTCCCTTAGATCATCACAAATTTATTGCTTTTTGACTATTGGCTTTATCATAGACATGTCCTCTACCACTCTCTATCAGAACATGATGGTTATATTTTTCTTCTATATCCATATTTACACCTATGTAATCCTATGTGGAAACCCAGTGATTAGTTAATTTGGGTAACAGTTACGTTTCATACATTAGTTTTTAATGAAAAGTTTTGGTATTCGTTTTTATGATGTGAGTTTCTATTAAATAAATTCCTAGGTAATAAACCATTTATATCCCCGATGAATTTTGAGGGAGATATTAAATTTAAGGGAGGTAGAATGTAACACCCTTAGATTTTATGTTATATATTCTTTTTTAATTTCGTTTGTACTTTTGTTTTACGCTACTCCCTGATTATCTTGCTCTATACGCAACAGCATATTATCTTTTAGTATACGCAACACAGTTCATGGATTGTGTTACACACAATTGCAAGTTCGTTTCATATTAGTTATTCTACACAACATTGAGTGTGTATATATATATAAGTATATATTTATTCAATTTGTAAATTAAATATGGTTGCATTATGTTATACACAACAACAAAGGAGTTTTTTACTACACACAACCCAAACATGGCTTGCATTACACACAATCACGACCTTCCTCTATAGCGAGTGTAGTAAGCAATACTTGCTTTCACTAAACAACGATATATTGTTATAATATTATTATGGACTAGACTCTATGAATAGTATTAAGTACATTATGAATTTTATAACATTAATATTTATCTTACACATTTTCTAAAACATGGTATGTTAACAAAATAATTTTTTCGGTTAAAATAATTATTTTTTAAAAAATGTAGTTTTTCCACCTTTTGAAGGCGCATCCACATTAAATCTATTTTTGACATGTTTAAAAGTTCAATTTGACAAAATAAAATTCTAATTTTGAATCAGAATATAAAAATTTACTTTGGATAAATTTTTCATATTATTCTGGTAACTTCATATTTTAATGGATTGTAAAAACACGCTATATTTGAATTAAAAACAACATTTTTCATCGTAAAAATTTATATGGGTAAATTGTAATATTGAATGATTTTAAAGTATAAATAGAATATATTTTTACTATTTAATATAATCTATGTCATTAGCATTGATTTTACATTGAATTCATAGGTAAAATCATTTCAATCTTTTGCAATGTTTTTACTTTTAAAACCCGTTTTATTAACAATGGAATTAATTTTAAATTAATTACTGAAACTTATTTATTTTGATTTTTGAAAAATGGATTTCGTATTTGAATTCAGTGGGTCCAAATTACGTTAATAGGTTACTTATATTTTTATGATATTATGAATATTAACTACGGTAATTTTTATTTAGTTTAATTAAAGGAAAATCTAGTATTTAAGGTTAGAAATAAGATTATAAAATTACCCTAAGACATGAAAAATCCTATTGGATGAATAAAATTAGACACATATCACCTAAGTGTGGGACTAGATTCATTTCACGGACTTATGACCATGAAATAATATATTTATTAATAAAACCAAATAAAATGACAACATGTCACTCTCTTAAATCTTATAAGTGTAATAAATTTAATTTATTGATAAACATCATATAAATTCGAATATAAATAGTTCGTAGAAATATAATAAAATTATCTAAATCATAGGAATTTATTTATAATTTTTAGGGATAAATAATTATCATTAATTATGACACAATAGTGATGTTGAAATTATTTTATTTATTGAAATATCAAATAAATGATTTTAAAAGTATTAAAATAAATAATATATGAACTATCTAATGTGGTCCACTAATTTTCATGATAAATATGACATGTTATTAATCTATTAAAGCTTCTAGTTCGAACATATCTCCTCTTTATATTTTATTTTATTTCAAATAAATGAATAGTGTCAAAATTTACACTATTGTTATTTTATAAAAATTAAATTGTATTAAATTGTTTAAAAATCGAAAGAAAATTTAAAAATTCTAATTTAAGATTGATATGGTTTACAATGTAAAAATCATACAATTATGTACAATTCACAATATATAAGTAATTATTTATAATTATTTAAAATTTATAATATTATTACAACAAAAAAATTAAATAGATTATATAAGGATAAATCAAGTTGATAATGTTTAAAATAAATTCCCAACTTGTGTAAATTTTATTGTTTGATGATATTACAACCCTAGTTTATCTATTATTCATACTTGAGTCATTTTTGAGGTTTTTAAGTGGGGTTGAAATTTATTATAAATCAATATTTCTTATAATTCCAAAGGTGTCCCTCTCCTCCCTTATAAAAGGGAACCTCATCCTTTTCCTCCTCACACCATTTTGAGGCTTTAAGCTCTTCAAAAGTCAACCCATTTAACTTCCACACTTCCCTAGAAACCTTATAGAGGTGCTGGTCATCCCAAAAGACCAACTCTAGTGCCCTAAGAAGATGTTCAAAGGAGGCACTTCGAGAAAGAAGCAATACCATCTAAAGATTCATTCAAGTTTCTTTCTTCTTATACATCCTCTTATTTAGTGGTTTTGTTATGAAGTAATAACATCAGTATACCTAATATATCGATATTTTATTATAAATATTAAACAACCCTATTTCACCTTCTATCCATCCTAAGGAAAATGAAATCACTACGTGTGCGTACGTATAGAATATCGTCTCCACACCGTGGTGTAATCTGTTTTTCCCCCACCAACTTACATGGATGGGTATAATGGTATAAAGATTAACTACATATTATTATTATAACATCATACTTATTCTATGATATTATATCATTCACTCCAATTCCATTCAATAAATATGGGAATGATATCATCGCTCGTGCGTACGTACGGATTACCGTCTCAACGACGTGATGATATTCATTTTCCATGTTAACAATTCAAGAATGGTTATAAAGTATATATAATAAGTAATCATGAAATAAATTAAATAATAAAGCAACTGGATTCATTTATATATATATGTATTTCATCTACTTAATTCCTTTCAATTCAATAAATAAATGAAAACAGTGTTCATGCGTACATATGGCATACCGTCTCCATGAACGGTGTATTTCGTTCCATTTATCAATATATTATATATATGTATATTCTTAATATAGATTATATATAAATATTGTTTTATATTCTAGAATTATGTAATCATGTTCTATGTAATATTATTAATAATTACAAGTCAAAACACGGACGATAAATGAAATGATTTTACCCAAAATGCTACTTTAACATGAATTTACAATAGAACAGGTAATATAAAGTAATAAGTGAACCATATATGATATCATAACAATGAATATGATTCTATAATAATTCAATGACATTATTTAAATCATTATTCATAAGGTTCAGATACGTACAAAACATATCAGAACTAATGTAAGGGATAATTATTCTGATCTCATTCTTATCCTGGATTGTTTATTCGTAAGTATTTACTGGGGTAATATTTTTCATCCATGTCCATATAAATGTTTTTCATAAAGTTTTTAGTATTATTCCATGTATTTTTAAAGTTATGTTTACCCCTATTTGACTTTTACTTTGTGTTATGTAAGGAATATTTCTTCTGTTTACTGTAGGTGGTACTTTTTTACTTTTCCGACAAAAGTATGAGGAGAATGTTTTTTTTAAATTATTCATCATGAACGGATTTTTACGGTTTTATAACACCTTTTTTTCATGAATCTTATTCTACAACATTTCATGACTATATTAAAAAAAACTTTTCTTTTAAAATTTCATGGCATTTTGTGAAAAGAAAATGATTTTGTAGAAGAAAGGATATTTTACTCAAGAATTCATTACAAGTGTTTTATCAAAACAAAATTTAATCTAAGATGACATTATTAAGTATGTTCATGTTTCAAGTATAATTTCTCTATGAATTAAATTATTTCACTTTTGTTATGATAAAATTATATCCATTTTTTTGTATGGATTATGTTATGAGGGGATGAGGTTTATGAATCCCATTTTATACATTGGGTAATGATGAATGATTTATGTTCATGTTGTTGCACAAGTAAGAATGATTTAATAATGAGATGGGTTGGACATATATCACCCTCTAATGCATTGGGTAATGATTTATATATAATGAGATAGACATGGATGAAACAACAAGTTAATCTGGTTCCGTAATATAGGGCTGGAACGACAACTAAACCCGGTTCAGTAAGGGGCTTTGTCCACTAAGAGGGTATGGGAAGCAATGCCTTTGATACAATGGAAATAATAACATGTGATTAATGGTTGCAACAATTACAGGTATTATTCCCATGACATTTTATCATGATTTATGTTCCATTATGATTTATGCCTTATGTACTTCCATGTTTTATGTAATTGCTTAAGAATTTGATGTTTAAATATTATGTTCATGTTTTGAAGTTCAAATGTATATGGATTTTTTTATTTTCTCCATACATACCCTTACTGAGAATTTCAGCTCACCCTTTATATGTTTTATTTTCCCCAGGATATAATGAATGTTTTTAGGTAAGAAAAAAAAGAATATCTTTATCAGAGATGTTGAAGATATTTCACCAAGATTAGAAGATTATGTTCCAAGTTTCCAATGAAACTAAACTATTACGGTCCTTGTGTGTATATTTTTGTTATGTATTAAGTATTCCACAAAAGTAATGTAATTTCCATGTATACCATGCTTTTGGTATCTACAGTTCTAGCACATATGTACCTATGAGTAACAATTCCGACAATTTATTTCATGCTTGACCCAAGGTAACTTGGTATTGAACAATTGGCATTTCTACAGACTTTGTTTGACACTCATGGGGGATATTCTTAGGATAATTCACATTTTCATTACAATACATTATGATGGATTTAAAAGTAAGTTTTTCTCAATGAAATGATGTTTATGATTGGGAGATTAGTTATTAATATGATTTAAATTTTGGTAAGTATATTTCAATTTTATAATATACATTATGATTCATAACTTAATAAAGTGTGTTCCATTATTTATAAATGACATCTCGTGTAAGGAATGTAAACTGTATGAATACACGTAACCATATAAGGATTCCTCTTTGTTGAAAGATAAAGATATCCGTATTGAATCCATGACTAGTACTGAGAAACTTATAACTGTACTAGGAAAACAGATTCAGGTAATGAATAATAACCATACCCATATGAAGCATCCTGTCCACAATTTGGTGGATCAATGTTACATATAATTATGAGACAATATCCATCATCACTCAATGGGACTAAAAACCCATTTCTAGTGGATTATTGGATATGTTCTTTAGAGAATATATTTCCTCTATTGGAATGTAATAAAGTATGGAAGGTTGTCATGCTAAAGTATCATCTATTGGGAGATGAAAATTAGTGGTGGTCATTAATTCAAATCCTAAAATATGAGAAATAAATATAGGAATGGAATGGAGGTATTTTTAATAAAATTTCCAAGAAAATATTTTCCTCGTGAACAACGAGCATAGGTGGAGAGGAAATTCTTATGTCTTAGAAAAAAGGAGGATGAAAATTTTTCAAAGTAATAATCCATCATTACAAGGTTATAAAGGAATGATGTATACTGTATATTTAATCCAACTTGAATTATTGATCGATTCATTGATGGTTTTAAATCACTCATATAAAGATCACTAGTCTCTTAATGTTTATCATCATACTAAGGAAATGTCTAATATTTTATCATGTCCTTGAAAATTTATCTTTTTCTAATGAATTTTTGGGGAAAATGAAAAGAAGAGGGTGGAGTGTGATAGAATTGATAAATAGAATAATTAAAAAGCGGAATTATCCAACATGAAATACTTATGGATGGAGACACCCTACTGCCTGCTTAAAAGGAAATGACGTATTCTACAAGTGTGAACCATTAGGCCAATATGATGGTGATTAAAAGGGAGTGAAATGAGCTATTAAAATTAAATTCTATATATTTATGGAGATCAGACACTAAACTAATGAATTTCAAAGGAGTCAAGGAAATGATCCTTAGAAAAGGCAAATAGAGCAAGGCTATGCTTATGTAATAAGAACAACTAAGGTATAAATTCATAATGATGTAGTGGAAGTACATTAATAATATCCTAAAACATAGAAAATGTTCTATTAGATTTTGTATTTTCACATTATGTTATATCCTAATAGTTTTTCAAGAAAATAATTTATTTCAAATTTTATTTAATAAAATAGTTGTTTGTTATAACACATAATGTAAGTATCATTGAATAACGATTTGTCAAACCACCCTCTTAAAAAAATTCTATAGTTGTTAACCATACCATCATACACATGATTTAATTTTACATAATCCCCTTCATAGATTTCCTTTCAAATTATTATTTGAATATACGATACAAAAATAAAGAAGTTTCAATTTTGGAGAACAATTCAGAAAGACTTTTCTTTAGAGAATAAAAAAAATATAATATTATTATTATCTAGATCAATCCCCAATAGCTCTAATTAATGTATCTTTAACTGAGGATGAGAATGCAATATCAATTGGTGGGGAATGTAATTGTTAAATTGAAAATGTACCTATTATGCGGGAATATATTGATGTATTTTCAATGTATTTACACGTACATACTCTAGAGTGGGAAGTTGAGTTCTCTATTGACTTAATTCCTGGTTCATGACCTACATCAAAAACTCTATATAGAATGGCCACTGTGGAATTGGTAGAACTAAATAAACCACATAATGAATTCAATGATACATGATTTATTATCCATAGAGTTTATTTATGGGGAGCACATTTTATTTTCATTAAGAAGAATGTTGAACCCACGAGGTCGAGAAATAACTATTGGGATATCAATTCTAGGGATGTAATGAACTATTATCCCCTACATCACATTGGTGATTTATTTGTTTAGCTTCACAGAGCCCAATATTTTTTAAAGATTGACCGTTGATCTTGATATTATCAGTTTCATGTGATGAAGGAAGATATTCCAAAGATATAATTTCAAACCAAGTATATGAATTATGAGTTTACATTACTGACTTTTGTAATGACTAATTCACACCATGTATTCATGGATATAAGGAATAGTAGTTTCAAGGATTATATCGTTGACTTTTTTGTGATATTTATTTTTGATATCCTATTATAATCCATAATCTATGAAAATTATGAAAATAATATGTGCATTATTCTATAGATTCTTATAAGAAATGAATTCAATGGGATGTATAGAAATTGTGAATTTTGTATACAGTCATTTTATTTTCACAGCCATATTTTCTATAAGGATGGAACCTTAGTCGATCATGTGAAGACAAAGGCTATCCATGAATGGATGACACCAAAAAACATAACTGAGATGTCTAATTTTATTGGTTTAGCAGGTTCTTATCGGCATTTAGCTAAGAATTTATCCCATTTAGCCAACCTATTGACCATGTGTACCCATACATGGATTATTTTAGTACAGAAAAAAATGTGAAGACAGTTTTCATGATTTTTAGAGGGGATTAGTGAATTCTCTGATCCTGACACTACTATCAGGAAATGGTGGATTTGTGATCTATAGTGATGCGTTAATTAAAGGACTTGGTTGCTTCCTAATGCAAAATGATAGACTTATTGCCTATGAATCAAGGTAATTAAACATTCTTGAACAGAACTATCCAACTCATGATATAGAGTTAGAAGCTGTAATCTTTTTCTCTGAAGATATTGAAACATGATCCAAATGGAGAAAGATGTGAGATATATATGGATCACAAGAGTTGTTAATGTATCTTCTCATAGAATGAACCCAAATTGAGGCAAGTATGATGGCTTGAGCTAGTCAGGTATTATGATTGTTCCAAACACACCACACAGGAATGGAAAATTTTAAATATGATGCATTGAGCAGGAGGATCAATTAGTTTTAAACAAAATGATAATTGGGAAGGAACCTATGTAAATGGACCTAGAGATGATGTATATTGGATTTAAAAAACAAGTTTAAAAATCACTAAGTTTTCAATTGGTTGCCTCACCATCCTTATTATAAAGGATTAAGTGTTCTCAGCATGATGATGATAATCATCAGAAGAAAATTAATGATGTGATGTTTTCAGAATTCATATATGAAAATAAAATTATGATGTTTTGGAAGAGGATTTATGTTCACACTATAGTCATCCAAAAAAGGTAGTTATTGGATTATTCTCATTGCTCGAATTTCTCTATACGTCCAGTTAGAACAATGATGAATGTGATTTTAAGGAATAATTAAGGTGGGATAATAGGAAGAGGGAAACAATATTATTTTGTATCAAAATGTTTAGTATATCAGTTGGTGAAGGCTAAAAGGCAAAATTCTAGTGGATTCATGAATCCTCTACCTATTCATACATGGAAATGGGATGACATCATCAGTGATTTTTTTATTAGATATCACAAAACTCCAAAGAAAAATTATGCAACATGGGTAATTGTTGATCGAATTATGAAATATTCACATTTCCTTTCTATAAAAGAGGATCATTCACTGGAGCGCCTTGAAAAAAATTATATAAATGAATTTTTAAGACATCATGGAGCACCTATTTTAATATTTTCATATCATTATCCTCTATTTACATATAAATTTTGGAATAGTCATCCAAAATATATGGACTCATAACTTCATTTGATTACTTCTTATCACCCCCAAACTAACAGGAAGTCACAAGGGAAGATATTTACATTAGAAGAAATGTTGAGATCATGTTCTATTGATGATAAAGGGGTGTGGTATTAGTATTTACCTTTGGTGGAGTTTTCCTAAAATAGTAGTTTCCATTTCATTATTTAAATGCAACGATATGAAGCTTTGTATGGAGAGATATGATATACACCAACATGATGGGATGAAGTTAGTTAAATGAAGATTGTTGGACAAAATCTTGTCGGTGAAACAATAGAAAAGGGGAGGATTATTCAATCATATATCAATGCATCTCAAAGTATGAAAGTGAGATATACTTGTAATCAAATGGAAGACATGGAATTTCAAGAGGGAGATAATGTTTTCTTGAATATATATCCATGGAAAGGTGTTATAATAGTTGGAATGAAATGGAAAATGATCCCTTGGTTCATATTACATTTTGAAAACATAGATAAAATTGGAGTTGTGGATTATTGTTCAGAAATTCTCCCTAGCCTTTCTAAGACACATCCAGTGTTCCATATCTCATTATTAAGTATGTACATGTTAGACCCAACACATGTCCTAACATTTGTTGGTATTGAATTTAACCCCAACTTATTTTAATATTAAGAGACTATCCAGATTCTGAACACTAAAGAAAAGTAGTTGAGGAATCAGACGACTTCGATGGTAAAGGTTCTTTGGAAAATAAAAATATTGACGTGGCAACATGGAAGCCTGAGGAACTTATGATGTAGAGCTACCCCATTAATTTTATGATGCAACATTCTAGTTATATTGAGGAAGAATGTTTTTTAAGGGGGAAGATTGTATCACCCAAATGTTTTAAAAAAATTAATATAGAATACATGAAACATTGAACCCTTACTAAAAAACACTTTCTTGAAAACGATAGTTTTAACATAGCGGCTAAACATAATTTTTCCACTTCTGTGAATTGAATTTTTAAAAACTATAATATGCTATAGAGATCATTATTATATATAATGTCTAATAGGATCAACTAATTGTTTTAGTTAATATAAACATTCCATTATAAATAGCAACATACCCTTAGGAATAGTAACGTACCCTTATGAATAGAATCTTTACCCAGGTATGTATAAATAATTTTTAGGCAATATATAAATGAGATTGAATATTTTAAAAAATAATAATTATGGTTTTATATTTTTTGAGTAATAAATACTTAGTTAAAATTTTAAAATAATAAAATCATTTAAAATAAAATTCATTTTCATAAAATCAATTCTACTCTGAATATTTTTTGTCTTCTAATTTTCGGATAATTTAATGGGACCTGGTTTATTTTTTATAAGTATTCAAAAATCATTTTTAAATTTAAAACAAAATTTTTCATGTAAATAATTATTTTATTTAAGAATTATATTTATCATAGTGATAAAATTATTTTGATAAAATGTTGTTCATTTTTGAATTATACACATCAATAAATAGTTAGGGTGAATGTTTTTGGATTTTTCTAAAAAAAATGATTTTTTGTGAATTATAAAATACATTAATTTACGGTATAAATACATTGTAAGATAAATTTAATCTTTCATTAATCTGGGACTATATAAGAACACATGGTTCAATGTCACATTCTCATATTACTATTTTTGGTGATAAGAATAAACATTGCTGGTTTTATTTGGAAAAATAATAACATAATGATTAAAATAATGGAAAACCCCTCCTTTTTTCCACTATAAAAACCACCCCTCACTCCATATTCACCAAAAACATATAATTCCTGATTCATGAAAAATTTATAGCATTTTAATCTTAACTATAATCTCTCCATGTCTAGGATTTCTTGGTCTTTTTGAAAGACTAATACCCATTCCCTTAACAAGGCTCTCAAGGAGAAACACTCAAGAGGTTAAATGCTCTATTTTTCATTTTAATTTATTTAATGTTCCATCTTTTATTATTATCTATTCACCTCCTCTATAAAACTTATCATGATAAATCAAATTTACTCTATATACAACATTTATATTAAAAACATCATTTCAATATATAATGAGAAACATCATTTTTTATGTAAAATGGGAAAATTTCCATAAAATCAAAGACGTAAACATAAAATCCCCAACAATCCAAAAGTCCAAGACCATAAACATCCCATAATACATGAGAAAATCCCCTCTAGACATTGAAAATATTGATTCCTTTTTCCACCTTCAACCGCAGTTCATCTAACTAAACTCCTTTCTTGAACCTCGTCCGTAGTAGCCACATAAAGACAATGTAGTTGCAGAATGCCTTGAACTGCAGATCACTGAAGCCAAAGCAACAACAATGCACCATGAAAAACAACCATCCGCTGATCCCCATTTCAAACATCTAGAATTAATTTATCCGAAATATACAAGTCATTCAATGAAAAATCCAAAACTATTCACATAGAAATGTTATAATCCATCATTGAGAAAGATTGCCCAACATAAAAGGCAATAGATCAAAAGCCAATAAACACCATCACCTGTTGATGTCCACACAGACACCAAGTGCACCAGACACTGCCAAATCCTATAAAACCTCCTCAACTACAATTAAAAAGTATCAGGATACCACAACCCATAACTAAGGACCCATATAATAATTTCAAAAAGACAACAAAAAAATAATAAATAAAAATCCAACACAGAAACCACCACAACCATATCCAAAAACTAAAAATGATGCCATGAAACGAAGAACCATAATGCATTAACCTGATATCCATAGATTCTAGAAAATCCCAATATCATATCAGAACATGAATCTCATTTCCACTATCCCATCCCACTCAGATACAATAACAGACCACCCCACACACACAAACTAGAGAGGATCCTTCAACACTCAGACGCGACAATTGGATCTTAACCGTTGATCAATCACCATGCTGCCCATATAAGACATATATAATGAAGATGGATTGAGGAGGGGAGAAGGCTAGTAGTGATGATAAATGTCGAGTCAACCGAGTCCATGAGGATGCACAGTTCCCCCACAAAAATATAAACTACCGATGAGTTATCTTATCAACGCAGAGGTGGAGATACGAACCAATCTGAGGCGGATGGAAGGAGGTGGCGGTTGGAAAACACACTACAGTTCATGCACCCCTTACAAAATCATTCTATTTTTAATCTATATTCCAGAATTATATCATGTTAATTTAATAGTAATTATCTATAACATTACTATATTTCAATTAATTTAAATAATATCATGGGTCAAGATATTTCAATTTACAACCTTCATGGATGATGATGTGTCTCTCCTCAATTTCATATCCAAGGAGGGTTTTGAAACAATTATAATTATTGAAACCAATTAAAAAATATATATTATATCTTATTTAATTATTTTTAATCCATCATTTTTACATTATATTAAATAATATATTAAAACTAGTTCTTTCAGATCGAAAAAACCACCATAAAAATATAAATGACTATCACTAAATGTTACATACACATACTATATATGGAAAAGATATGAAAACCCACTTAGAATACTTTATGTTAATCAATATCATATAAATTATTTTCTAGATAACCACACTCACTCTACATGAACTTCAATTATCATATAAAATTATACTGGTCATGAAAACCAAGGAAACGAACACTCATGATTGATAAATTTTTATCTTATAACTCATAAAATGACTTAAATGATAATAATATAATTATTACACATAAAAAAGGTGTAAATAAGGTTATTAATTTAATAATTAATCGATTTAATTTGATTATCTGGGATGTTAAGCTCACGTCCCGAACACATTTGGACAAAAGGTTATGGTTTTCTACCGAACCTCCATTTTCATTCAAGTAACTATTTTTCACTCTTAATCATAATAATATTATTAATTAATCTATTTTAATACATATAAATTATGATTGAATGTTATATATATGAGAACCAAGAAGTATAATTTTCATTTTATGGGGATTTAATGGTTTTTAAATGATCTTTCTAAATTCTTCATGATAATCATGCACAATTCAATTGAACTTCTCAAATTCTTATCTATTTTAAAGTGCACTCTATATTCTATTTTGATCCATAATTTTTTTTATAAAAATTTATATTGCATCCTGGAAAAAATAACTTTTTTCATTTCTAGTTTTATGAAAATAAATATCCAATATAACTCTTTTTTTCAATGTTAAAGTGTATTTATCTCAAAAAATTCATTGATGATTTTAATAGAGTATTTATGTCCATTTCAACACTTTTTTTGAATTTTTTGACATCTTGAGGATAATCTATATATATTATCATCTACCATAGTGTATTAAATTTTTTACTATCATTTTATCCATGGATGTTCTATATTGATACAAATCACCATACTACTCATGATTGATATTATTTATGTGGATAGATTTATGAATATTTTTTCATATGTTCATGTTGTTTATGTTTATCCCCTTTCAAATTAAAAATTCATTGCATTTAGAATGTTATGGTTGAGACCCCCTATAACCCCTCGATTCATCAGTAGGTATCATGAGATAAAACTTATTTGGACTTGGCCCTGACGTTTCCCATTTTCAGATAGGGTATTATAAGAGTCCTTAATTATTTTTAGTAGTCTTGGATGTGGCCTTGGTGATATGGTTCATATATCTTTCATTATTCATTCCATCAATTTGGAGAAGGTAACAGATATATCATGCGGTTATTTGAATAATAGAATACCCATCATTATATTTTATTGTGGAATTATTTATTCATCTATTATTCATAACATATTATGTTCATGTTGATTTTTAAAGGCATGGTTTTTTAGATATTCCATTCCTAATGATTATGTTTATTTTATCTTGCACTATATTTCATACCCATACTGGTAATCTGAGATCAATAATGTTTTATGTTCTATTTTTTCTAGGATGTGAATATTATATTATTAATTACTTCTATGGATAACCTAGTAGTAATTTTTGTTTTCAAATGAATTTGTGTAATATATTTCCGTTCAAGTTTTAATGTTAAACTATTGTATGTGTATAATTTTCCAAAACTTCTAAAAAAACATTCAACATTCCCTTGGTGTCATCTTATAGGCCGATGCTAAAAATCATATCTAGACCAACATCATTAGATATGTAATATAACCTAAGTCTTAGGCAATCATTTTTCAAATAAGGACGTTGATTAAAAATATATGCATGTATCAACTATTGTGGCCTCAAAATCCATTACCTATTCGATGATTTTCCCCATTATATGAATGTTATATTTATTGATGCTACAGATAGTTTCTAGGCCCACATCATTATGGATGTATAGTTTGGGAATAATCAAATTTGTACATCTCTCAAGGATGAATAAGCTACCACTTTTGGGTTCCATTAGAATCCTTCGACTACAAGGTTATTCCCTTCATTTTGAGAAATTTCATAAAGAATTTCTAGATGGAAATTCAATATATCTTCCAGACAATCTGTGTGATATTGGTTGATATTTACATTAATTATTTTGTGGTAATATCAATTCAAATATATAAAATATCAATGATATTTAGAAATTATTCAACTTCTTCCAATCCAATTACCTGGATAAGATCCCCTTGATGTGTTTAATTATGGATATCTATGGAATTTATATTGGATTTTTTCCATACACAGAGGTATCAATATCTTTCCAATGAAAATAGGGGCTATCAATTTGATGCATCACTTTAAAAAACTGCTATGGTTTTAGGGACTGTTGATCCACCTATCAAACATTAAATGATTCATTGTCAATATGGGTGGAAAGTTTAATACCTTTTCAAGTCTCATGAATAATGGAATCATCTATCATTGGGGTGAAGACTAATATTCCCAGTTCATGGAAATTATGCATTTTATGTTATAGCCTCCAGTTAAGATGCCATCTGTGTAGGGAAAACATTTCTTCCTTTACATGAACACACTAAAATACTCTCTTGGTGACCATATAGGATAAAAAAAATTATGCCATTGAAAATATTCAACATTATCTTAGTCACATGGTCCTTGACAGGGATATCAAAAATTATCACATCATAAATAGATTCATTTACCTATATATTATAGTATATATTTTGAGACACATCCTAAAACACCAAAACATATTTTTGGTGTCCCATATTGACCCAATAAAATATATTTTCCATCACCACTTGTTTGGAGGGTCACTGGAATTATGGGTGGAAATACTTTTATAGTTTTTAATTAGTTTCCCCACTGAAAGAAATTAATCTCTTTTCACTAGTATTATTCCTGGAAATTATTAAACACCATTATGAACTACCCCTAGATGGTTAATTCCTTAATGATGAAATCATTTCTAAAGATATATATGTTCCATGATTAAATATGGATTTTTTTTGTGACTCTTAGAGAAGGGTCATGGAAATTCTCAATAAACACAAACTCAATTTGGTAGGATTGGGAATTATATTGATCACTCATTCAAAGGTTGTCATAAAATACTCATTTTTGTTCTCAAATCGTTACACCAACAATAAATCGTTGTTTTAGGATCTCAAAAAAGGTCTCAAGTTGGTTAATGTGATTGGTTTCCCTTGTTTTCAAGTGAAGGGAGACTCCATGTTGATCATTAATAATATCAATGGATATTATTTCACCATGAAATAGAAAATCGTCCCCAAATAGAGTGGAATCATGAACTGATACCCAATTTTTTTCCCAACCAAAATAAACTCATGTTACTCAACCATATAATAGTGGAAATTGTTCATTTTAATCCTTGTTTTTTCAATAACAGAGCATGACCTAGATAATTCCAACCTTCATGAGGTGCATTAGTGTGTCATGTCTCCCACCACATCCGAATGAGATGAATAACAGGTAAATAAGTTGGATATTTTCACTTCTTCACCAAGACCCAAAAATTTATTATAAGTTGTAGAATCTCTCAATTGGTTAAATCCCTTCTTCATTTATCTCCATCATGACACTCTCCCACCTGAATGACATGAGAATGAGAAAATCCTATGTTGTACAACATAGTTAACATTTCAGGGAGAACTTAATCTCTAGAAAACTCTCTATAGGGAAATTTTATATGGGACACATTATCATTGAATCCATGTAGACGAGATACCTAAAGTCATAGAATAAGTCCACAATTGGTAATTTTTTGTCCCATCAAGATTTTATTGGAGCTCTCTGGCCATATTCTGTGGTTGGGTTACTTCTGGGACGTCATGGTTGGTAGCAATAGTTAATTCACCAACTTGTGTCATTCATGCTAGATCCACATCTATATTGTTTACCAACAAGTAGATATTATCAATACCTCTATATAATCCTAGAAATTTATAATATGGGTACCCAGCATTGTGGGAATATATCGACCAGTGAATACTCGACAATAAAGGATCATTTTTTCCAGAGAAAACTTATTCTCAGAGTGGAAAGAGGCCATTCCTATTAAAAATGTTAAGGCCAAATTGTTGATTGAGTTTGTGATGTCCCATAAAATTGATATACTAGGGATCCCTCAAAAATGATTCAATTATAATGGAGGTAAAATTCATGATTATTAGATAAATAGGATGTATATGAGGAACACGATCCTATCTATCCAAACCTCTCACTATGTATCACAAGAAAATGGATTTGTAGGTCCATTCAACATAAACCACTATAAAATTGTTAAAAATATAGTCTCTAACAAAAATAAGTGTTTTCTAGATAATATTTCCAATGATCAATTGTCCTATCTGAAAATATAAATAAATTCCACGTAAGAGGCCACATATACAATATTATATAGGACAAAGGATGTTATGTTTATATAGATTCAATTTAGGTTGTTTTGAATTGAATTTTGTGTATAGAAAATGTTGTCATAGATATGAATTCTTACTTAATTAGATGGAATCCATTGACAAAATTTTGAATCATGTGATAAGTAACATCAGAAGACATCAGAACTGAGTAGCCTGAGAATTCAGTAAGAACATATTCTTTCATTACATTATCCAAGGGGAATTGTAATGGATTGAAAAACATCAATGATTCCTAGAATCAAATTAAAAAATATGGAACCCAAATGGGATAGTTCATACATCATTCAGAAGTAGTACTATAATGGTGAATACTCATTGATCACTATAGATAGGGAGCACATGAAACCTCCCACCAATGCCATGTTCCTCAAGTGATACATCACATATGATGTCATATATTGAGCTATTTAAATATAAAATAAAAATATCATTGTAATTATTAAATGATATTAAACTATAGTCTTACCCCATGTCACACAAATTGGATGAAACTTATGTTAATTAGGATATTGCATCACGTCCTCAACACATGATGTTTAACATTAGACTTTTCCCATGTTATAAACATGGGATGATGCAAATATAAAATATTATATGACAAAACATCCTTACAACATGATGTTGAAATACATAATTACCATATATATTAAACTATTTTTACCTCTTATGTCTATTAAGACATGATTAAACATCCTAATTACAGAGGATTCCACTATTCCGACATCAGACATCAACCTTGTCACATTTTAGAACAATGTGTGTCTTGATTCCCCCTTTAAGTAGCATATGTAGGGACATATTGACCAAATCTCTCATTACCAATTTTAGACACCACTATTGGATTGTACAATGTGAACTATATTTCAGTTCCTCAACCAACTATTTTCAAAAGGATCACCAGTGATTGGATGAAGTAATCATTTCATCTTCACTTCTTGGTTTAAGAATCCTGCCATTTTGAAGATTTTTGATACACTTTGAAACCATAACCATCATATCAAATTGGGTTTCTATCTCATTCATGTTGAAATTTTAATTTGGGAAGACACTCATTATAGGTCATAACCACGTAATAATAGGACTTTATGTATTCTATTTTAAAAAATTCAGTTGGATTCACATTTTAATTTGTAAGGATAGCCCAATTCCAATTATGGTAACATAATTTTTACATGTCATATTCCTAACCAACTTGTGGATTAATTCTTAGTTTTGTGGGATATGTAAGGAGACATTGATCTATCTTCTCGAGTACCATAAATAATGTCATTCCCCCATGGGTGAGGTTATATTCTCTAGAGATAGGACTCCATGGATATTCCCAATTCTGGTCCATTATTCATGGATGGTAAAGTCACCCTTCCTTCACTATGAGTCCCAGATGCATGATATTAATCTAAAGTATACCCTATATGACAACCATATGATGCCTCCTACTATATTCAAGACTTTCATCATGAGTCATGTGATGGGATATCATGGGGATCAACTTCTGATATAGTACTTAGTGACATTTATTGACCAACTAATAGGATGAGATTACCCAATGAACTAATGTGAGGAAGAGAGATAAGGCTTCTCTTGTGTACAATCCCTCAGTTATTTCCATTTTCTCCTAAATAATTCTAGGATGGTCATATTCTTTATGTGTAAACCACATTTGTATTTCTCAACACACCAATATATGGAAATTCACTTGTTACTCAAAAGTATGTAAACATGTTGTCTCATTGGAAATGCCTCATGCACAGTGTCATTGCACATGCCACTAAAATATATACATACCATTGGGAATGAACATGGGATGTAAATTTTTATTAACACGTGATACCTCATAAGATTATATTAGAAACATTATTGATAAGTGTGAGATGACACCCCACTAATTGGGTGGAAATTCCATCTTGGCTGCATGATGCAAAAAACTGTCTAATATCTCCATCATACACAGGAGTGTGAATTCCCCCTTTTTCGCAACTGTCCTTTGTTGATCTATAATCTATAAATATATATAACTTGATTACCAATATCATGGGACATATAGGGACACAAATAAATAACGGAATGGTACCATCCTAACTACAAACCTAGTTTAGGGGTACTCTCCTTGCATCATATCAAGATCCCACTCACTAAAGCACCAATTCAGTATCCATGAGTGCATGTATGGATAACCCCCAACACGTTTCACCCCCTCATGGAAATACTCATCCCACATATCATAAAAAATAATATATTTCTATGTTTTTATCATCATAACCATCCCAATTCAAATAAATCCTGCAAAAGTGATGGTATATTGGTAAAAGTCTCAACATCCAGCCCAAGAACATGCCTAAAATGATTTTAGGATATATATAATTGTTCATTTTTTTAACATGGTCAATGATCAATCCAACATGTGGTTCCCCTATATTTTATTTCTCTTCTCATGATACCTATATTTCAAAAATGGACTGCGGACATCCCCTACTCATCTGTCAGGACCTTTCATGACCCAACCATTTCAACAATGATTTACCAGTATTGTTACCTCCCCTCATTCTAGTTGAAATTCCACACAAATGGTGTTATAATTTGATTAGTTCAGTCATGATGATCATGTAATTCATCATCATTGGAACTATCTAGAGTCGACATATATTTCTCATTTTCATGCCTTCCACATTTTAAGGGGAGTATTTACTCAATCCTTATTTCAAAAATCATGCATGGATCATGAGGTATTAGAAGTAATGGTGGAATTATATTAGACACATACAAGGTATAAATATATTCCAATATGATATTTCATCCCATGGGTCCATGAATCGAGGCCTTAAAATGTTATCTAACCACTTCTAGTCCATATATAATGTAATTAAAATATTTGAACATTGTATCGATTATATGCGAATCACCAAGAATTCTTTTAATAATTTTCAAGTCAATTTATTACCTATTTTCATTCATGAATGAATTATTAGATTTTTTTAATTTCCAAGTCTAAGGATCTGAACCATAAACTATTCCCAATATTCTAGAACAATCTATAAGATATTAATCCAGTATCCAACTTTTTTGCCAGAATTAGGACTTGAAATTGTGTGAAACATACCTAAAAATGATCTTTGTTGTTCCAGGAATCCTTGGGAAAATCATTATGTCAGGTTTTAACTATTTTCACTACCCAAACATTCTTGAAGTATCCAAACATTATGGTCCATGATATAAAACTGTATATTGATAGTAATTGTGGTCCATGTATTATGACCATAATACAATTTCCTCCAACCCATAAAAATGACTCCAAATACGTACCCATCTTGTTCTACTGGTATATAGAAAATATTCCATAAGAAGGAGGCATAGAAATTTACCAGGTTAAAAAACCATAGTGTTAATCATTGAAAAAGTCATAAATTTTCCTTCAATGACACACATCCTATAAAATATACAATATTTGTGTGATTTCAATATGAAAAAACTAGTGAAACATTTCATTGATCTGTAGAAACATTATCGCTACACTCATTGGACTCACTGGCATAGACAAGGTGTTGTCAAATCTAAGCTTCATCTATTTCATAAGTTCCTCTCTGATGCACCATTAACAGTTTTCCCATTGCAAGACTCCCACTACCTCAATTTGGGCGGGTTTAATTTATATCAATTTGCAACTCCTTGTTACCATATTCTAAATTTTATTATACATTCTAGACTATGTAACATTAAACTATAGAGACAATGGTCAAATATATGTGATGTTAAACAATATTAACCAGATTTCCTCGCCATATAAAATTAATATTTGGGTTCAAATTCCTCTTTATGTGACATTAAACTATACACTTCCTATACACTATGAAAGATTTAAAACTAATATATTACATAGACCTTCACATTGAAATGCCTTTTTCCTTTTTTTAAGGTCACCGATCACACGTCTTGAGTTCAATAACCACCCCTCATGAAGTGGGATATTGTTTCCCTTCGAAAGGGAGTCTAGCTCATGCTATGGTTTATACCCCTTCCTAATGTTCTATGAGATAATATAGAATAATTCTAAGACTGATTAAATCCATCCAAAAAACCACATACACTCACCCAAAATTTTCATCTCCCTTGACTTAGATCGCCATTATTTTATACATCTAAACATACCCCTCTTGTGGTGATAGTTTCTATGAAATATTTCTCACCTCCCATCTTGTATATAATTCCAGAAAGACTTTTGATGGAAAAATGAATGCTATTTTGTTTCTAACATGGTTAATGGTTTAACCTCATTTATATATCCTCACCTTTGGTTGAGTGATTGAGGAACCCATGTTTCAATTGTTGTAACTACTTGTCCTTATCAAACCTATCACCACTTGTGTTCTAAATCATGGAAAACATTATTCACATTTAGTATATTCTATTTATTAGATATAATCCCATTCTCGAGGTGATACCCATTCAAAAAACTATGTATAATGAAGAAGAATGTATATTGTTAATAGTTATACTCTGAAACAATGGTTTTCTTTTCAGGACACTCCTAGTGATCAAGGGATAATTCTAACACCAACTATTCCTTCCTCTTTAGTAACTATCATAAAAGAGAGTAATATTTTATTTATCCCTTATTTTTCAGACTGAAAATGACACGTGTGATATTCTAGATTTATTTTTTTTTATATTTTTAATATGATCATGATTCATTAATAAGGATACATTTTACTACATGAATTTGAAATAAAACAGTAATGTTCATATCATGGAGGGTCAACCATAGGATAACGCCTCTCTATATTTGAAAATAAAATGAAGAATAACCTATCTAATGGTCAAACATAATGTTAAACTAATCCAAATTGGCTAGCCACTTGCATGTAGCTTATATGGTCGTATTTTTCTCATCTAAACCTATAGATTCTTGATCGGTGACTTTAAGAACCACATCAACTCAGATCTATCCTAAAATTTGTTCAATACTAAACTCTAATACCATAGAGGATTTCAATTATAATTATTATGTTGTATCATCCATCCATTACATTTATTAATGATAATATCACTCATCATAGTGAATATTTCCACTATTGTTATGCTTATTCATCATGCTCAACAGTCAATTTCCCAATCAAATGGAGTTCCATGGTGCCAACTGATTTCTCCTTGTACTAGGTCATGTTCAACTCCTTCTACTACACCCAATGTCATTTGGAAAGGAGGGACCAATCAACAACATGAATTTCCTAGGATTCCATATCTCTAGTCAATATGCTCCATAGGTAGTTGTGAAGGCTCCATATTCTGCTCACTAGATTCGTCCATAGAGTGCACATGATGAAATTTCACACACCAGACCATGATCAGTTCTAAAAGATTCAATTATCCTCATCCAAATAATATCATGGTTCATCAAATTCTATTGGTGGAATAGAATCGCACTATGGGAGGGTCTAGAGAACCTCCCCATAGTAGCCATTACCACCTCGAGTGCAACCAACATATGATCTACCACCATTGACTATTGTTCCACCATCATGAAGGTTGTATTTTCTTACACCTAGTTTTGTTTTGAATAATTAGTCATCACCTTCTCGGCTACATGCACTGCTCGATAATGAATTCCCATAGGAATCTATAACCTAATCACAATTTTCACTACCATCAAAATATAAGGTTATAAAAACAAAATTTATAAAATGTTAAAAATAGAGAAATAGATATAAAAGGTAGAAAATAATATAATTCATATAGTATGTTTAAAAATTAAATGGTGTTTACTAAAATTCCCCCCAATGTCAACATTTTTGTAGGATTTTATGCCTCATCTATCAGGGGATACTAAAAATGCAAAATAATTGTGTTTGATAAATAGAAATAAACTAGTTATAAGAATCATCATAGTTAAAATACGCAAGCAAATTAGAGAAAAGGGAGGTTACCCTGTTTTTTGACCTATTGGAATACAAACTCATTCACATGAGCCATATTTACGGTATATGGTTTCACACCTATGACCACAACATCAGGAGGAAGCTCCCCACCAACCCCTTCATGGATTGAGGTGATATTATCCAACTACATAGGGATATGATGAACATCAACTTCATTGGAACTCCCTAATATTAAAACAATTTTAAAATGAGTTAGACAATAATGTTAAAGTTTCATAAGTAGTTCATGGCACATGATATCACTATGATTACCTGATCCACAGTAGGATCACCCCCAAGTAGATTCTAGATAATAATCAATCCCCCATTAATCATCCGTGATTGAACCCTCTTGGATGGTAATGTGTGTAGCTGATTGACCCCTATTAACGCTTCCAATAGAGGATGTCCCTAACTAAATTCTATCCCGATCTATAATGGAAACAAGGTTTCTTAGAGATTCTTCCATAAATTCTAGTTCTATAAGGTATTACACTACCTCATCTTGTGGATAATGGAAACCTTCCCGTGCATGGCCTAGCCTGGGATGGTTTGTCACATCATCATAAAGATGCAACCATAAAAAATATATTGAGTTGAGTTCTATGTAGTTTCCCATAATCTATAAATAATTAGAGAAGATAGAATACATGAAGAAATTAGGGTGGTGTATCTTCTTCCTCGGAGCCTTAAAATTTTCCCTAAAAATGTCTTGGATGTTCCACATTCCTCTAGATGCCATTTTCCAAGAGGTTTTGGGTATGGTTCCTAAATTCTCTCTAGAGATGGAGGATGTACAACTATTATACTCCCAAAAAACCCATCTATTCGTCCACAAAATTCCCTACCTAACGTCACAAAACTGAGAAACCATGGCTATGGGGCCCATTATCTAGAGGATTCACAAGTCACTGATCACCCTAGTATATCCCCATGATATGTTCTCACCCACCTTATAACATACCCATGGAAGATCTCATACACGAAATTTATATGAATAAACTCATTACTTTATTGACCTCCCATTAAATCATCCTCAAGATATGTTGTATAATTGGGTCCTAGAAATCGATGTGCACTATCGTGACCACTATCAGGGTGATCATCTGATGGCATGAGAATTTCCAATGAATCTGGGGTGGAGCATACAGTTTATTAAAAATTCAATAATCTACCATGACCACTAGTGCCACACCTCTATGGGAAAGACGATTGATTGTTTCTCTACCATCCCCATATCATTGTCCCGAAATAACCTTGTTGGATATGGAATTTGTGGATTAAGATGTAGTCTACCATCATGATCCATTATGTTAAATTTATATGATCCAAAATGAGGGTCTAACATCCGATGATGTTGAGAATTAATGGCCGGAATGTTTTTTCCAGGAGGAGAGTTTGGGATTGGGTATTTTTAACTCCCACATCTGTAGTGAATAATCCATAAAAAATATTGAAATGGTCCAAATAAAGGGATGGGGTATTCTAATTAATGATTTTCCACAACACCTTATTCAAATTTTCTAGTACCAACACCACCAGATTTATGTGCCACCTAATGTCCATCACTGATTCCATAAGAAATTTTATTGTCCACAACAAATTGTGTAAATCATTGATTGGGAGAATACAATTAATAATTATCACTACAATAATTCCCTCTAACCTTACCATGATAGTGAAAATAATCATGTTCTACCCCCACATGTGCCACTAACTTCCCTCTATATTCTTCTAAAACGAGTCTTCCATCTATCATTATGACACTTTCATGAAACAAAACGGTATCCCTAGTAACCTATAAATAGTATGTATAAGAATGAAGATAAATACTCATTGAAATTGATATCTTGATTCCTCATATTTTTCTCAACCTCCCTTAACACATAAAACAGTAAATCCCTTTCTATTTTTAGCATCTCCTCTAGGTCATCCAATTTTTCTTCATAATGGAGGTTGTAATCATATATATCCCCATGAATAAAGATCCCAACAATCTTTTGGATATCTCATCACTAGATAATATCCTCCCCTTGATTCCACTGAATTATTTTTTTCCTTAGTTACCACATACTTACATTCTTTCACATAATGTTCGGGTGGATGTAAATGTGGAATAATTAGGTCCATGGTTCTTCATACTACCCCACCATATTTATCTCAACCACGAAATCATCATTTTAATGGAATTCCTTATATTCCCAATACAAATAATCTATGAAAGAATTTCCCAATATTAAATATCACTCTTTTATACTTCCCTAATGACCTTAAACTAGTCTCAAATTGAATATTTTTTCACAGGTAGGAGAGGTTTTATTTACAAAAACATCTTTTTTATTGATTTCATTAACGTGGTTCCATAAATAATGATTATTAATGAATTTGTGTACATTTATAAAATGAGATATGGTATACATATTCCACTGGTACAACTTGAGTGAGTTTTCGAACCAGCAAACATGCTCATCTCGATTAGCACTAGGGATGAACACATTGTTCCCAAACCCCAATATATAAAATGGTAACCTATTATAGAGTACATATTCTTATTATTAATTATTAAGTAATTCAGTAAGAGTTTAATAATTTTAATCCATTTTGAATCTTTCTGCAATTATGATGGTTTTAGCTGTCACCCATTACTGATCATCAATAGCATCAATGCATCCAGTATACATATTTTGGACATTAAAAATATTCATATTTTCGTTTGTGAAGGTCTTTTTTATGAAGGTATCATTTAAGAAATATCACACTCTCATAAAATATTTTTACAGTGGAACCATTTGCCGATGTGACACAAATAATGAGTAGTAAGTATCAAAATCATACAATTCTCATGATGGTCTTGAGTTTTGTGGAAGGAGAGAAAGGGGTTATCTTACAAAAAAAATTGGGTTTCCCATTGGACTGTTCCCCTATTTACACCAATATTTCCTAGATGTGTTTCATAAATAAGAACAATATATAACTATTTTTTGGTAGTTTTACAATAGAATTTGTCCCACCTCTCACGTATCACCTCTCATTCCGAGGGGGGAACTTCATGGTGCTAAAAACACTCAGAAATAGAGAAGACAAGGAATACATTAATGGTTAGAGGTGAATCCAGGACGAATTTGGCCAAAAATATATTAAAGGGAATTTATTTTTTAGGTTAATAACCTATATTAAATAAAAAAACAATAAATTATTATAATAACCACATATGTTTAAGGGGTCACAGTTCAAAAAATTTATGTCCATTTATGAGGATAATATACCTATCATGACACATTGAAAAAAAAATATTTATCAGGTGGTATCATTCAAAAAATGTGCCTCCCATTCACCTAGTATACTATAAATAAAACCATCTATACAAATTTTATTGGGAAATGACATTTGGACTTCCAAAAGTTGATTTGAATTCATAAAATTGTATCCTTTAGAATTAGAAGAGAAGATGGATTCTCAGAGGTATCCCTATTTCATAACCTATCCTCCTAGGGCTTCTTACGAAACATTTACAATGTTAAATATTCCTTCTGTGAATGTCAATGACCATTTTATTAAAATAAAACCATTTTTGTCTCCTAGGGTTTCAAGAAATAGTTATCCATTATAAAACATTCCACATGGGATCAAATACATTACTCAATGGTTTGGGCACAATGTTTCATGAATGATATTCCCTCACAAGACCCTTACTCTTTGTGTGACCCTCATCCTTTTTCATGACAAATAAATTATGAAACTCGTCACCATCCCTATCATTGGTAGTTCATTTTAGAATATACACCTTAATAATTGATGAGTACTCAGGTTCCCCATACAAATCCTAATACAAATCATTCATATCCTGATCTTTCGTGTGACAAGTATCACCGACCTCAGGTCTGACCCCTTTTCTCCTACAATAGACTAGATGGTTTAATTTTATTGTTATCATAATAATTCACACATTAATTCCTCTTTATACTAATAATATGCACCATAATTTCAATACCCACATTTTTTACATCAGCATTGAAATGTCTATGACATGCTCCTCCAATTGGTTCCCACACAGTATGCATATAATCACTGAAAGTGGAATTAACAAGGGAAACTACTTGTCTTTCCATCTAATTATAGATAATTTCTTATCATTACCTCCAAAATGGATATGTCCTCACTAGTTATAGGTCTCAACCTTGTCTGAATAGCAAGACAGTAAACTATATATTACAACATCATAGTCATACAATGTTAAACTACATGAAAACGTCCCCAATAAATGAAGTTAAACAGCAGTATTAACCTTTGAATTGAAACCAATATTCCACATTCAAAATGTTCATGGGATGGAATATTTTCTATTGGGAATTCAATATGAATAATCCCAACACCATTTCTCAGTGATTCTCCATCTATGACATGATAATCCTTACTACATGACAATAAACTACATGGATCAGCCTTATCACATAATCTCAAACTATGGAATACAACTACATAGGCTTTCATCCATGTTCCAAAGATAATTATGTAATATTACACAATATGGTTCAATCACTACAATTATACATGTTTGGGATACATCTATGATGTTCAATATTGATCCATCATCATCAAAATTTAATTTTCATGTCATCTTCTTGGAAGGAGGAAACTCTAATGTGTGATCTTCTTCACCAATGGGGAAACCATCCCAACCCTAAATTGTTATAATATTTCCCCATGGGTGCACACTTTCAATAATAATGTGTGACCATATTTCCATATGGGGGACACACTTAACCCCATACCAACACTAAAGAAACTACTATAAAATTACTCTATACCCACGGTTTTTGAAAAAAACCTGGTTATAGGTCACACGTATACCCATTGTTTTACAAAATATATTAGTCTAGGGTTTGTTTCATCTCTTGGAAAACCTGTATACATGGTTCTCCAATTAAAATGAGTCTATCTCACCCTATACCCATAGTTTTTATTTAATTAGGGGAATATGGGTTGGTTCAAGAATTATGCCCATAGTTCCCTATAAAAACATGGTTATAGGGTTGGTTCAAAATTTATACCCACATTTCTGAAAATATTTTTGGTGTAGCTCATCCCAATAGCCATGATTTTTGTAATCAATGGATATAGATTTCCCAACTAAGTGTAGGAAAAAATTTCCCGTTTGACAACCTATTACAATATTTTTCTAACAAGATCAATAGTTTATAAAAATATATATAATTAAATATTAATTTTTGAATTTAAATTCAAATGTGGTGAATTGGTTAGGTGATTTAATTTTATAGAGGTAGTCTAGATATATAATCCAATTGAATTCATTTTATTAATCCTTATATACATGATTTTATAATAACGGGTATACAGTTTTTGACGTGTTTCACTATTTACCAAAAACATATATCCTTGGTTCAAAACTGTAGAAATAGAATTTTTAAGCCTTGACTTTTTCATAGATATATAATGTTGGATAAAGCTTCAATGGTTCTATAAATCGTGGGTATAGCCTATACACATGGTTTTATGAGATTTAACCAGAGTTGCAAAACCATGTGTATTGGGTAATTTTCTAGTAGTCGTTTTGATAATCTATACCCATGGGGACACAATTAACCTAACCTCAACCCTTAAGCAGGATCATATTCCCCAATAAGGACACACTTAACCTCTCACCATTCAATCCTAAGGTCAACACTACACATTGGTGTCTCTGTGTGAGGGATGCGGTATGGACCAGTACAAAACAAGTCTATGTGGATGAAATGAATGGAATACATTATAAAAGGATCAATGGAGTCCCAAAAAGTCCATAAATTTTGGACACCAAAACATGTTTCCTAACATATGCCTCAAATAAAAAATGAGAGATGTTTTAGAAAATTAATCTAAGATTACTTGCACACCTAAATCCAACAACCTCATAGCTGACATGGGATTCCATGGGTTCCACGCCTATTATGAATCACATATGAGATTCCATTAAATCCAAAAGGTGAGGATTTTATTGGTTCCCATCATTCCCAACATATGTAGATGATCAATGATTCCCAATTTTACCATCCACTATTACTATACATTAATTCTTTATTGAGAGAAAAGCAATGTAATTATCTATTGTACACATAGATATGGTGCATGGAATGAAATTTATGGAAATGACTCGAATATATGCGGGAAACTTGTACTGGGAAATGTGTTGCATGGAGTAATCCATGTAATGAAGAACTAAAATATCATCATAATCTTTTTGACCAATGATCCAACAATGAAAACCTCGGTGGTAGAGTCCTCTCCCCACTAGAAAGTGGGAATTCATGGAATGATATTGTGTGTTGTGACCTCAATCCATGTCCTTGTATAAAGAATCAACAATCCATTAATATATTATAATATTTTTTCAAAATTTGACTCAAATTTATATCAAAATAAATATGTTTTTAAAATGAATGGATAAAATCAAAATTTATTAATTTGAATCATAAATTAATATAATAAAATAAATTCAATTTACCCACATAATAAATGAATAAAAATGTATCTTGAAAAAGTAATTAAACCAAAAATTATAAAATCAATTTTTTATT
Organism: Viscum album; assembly: GCA_963277665.1. Classification (NCBI taxonomy): domain Eukaryota; kingdom Viridiplantae; phylum Streptophyta; class Magnoliopsida; order Santalales; family Viscaceae; genus Viscum; species Viscum album. The sequence goes on from OY728162.1 coordinate 49,950,093, forward strand.
TAATATTTTTATTCAACAAGTATTATTTTTTTATATAATTTCATTAATACTTGTAATCGATAAAAAAATAAAATACTTGTACCATATTTCTAAAAAAACAAACTTATGTAGAAAATTTAGAATTAATACCATCACAATTAAAAATTAATTTTGATGGTGAGGAAAAGTGGATGATGATTTAATACAATGATTGCATCAAATAAAAACTAGTAAATTGCATGGTGTTTTATGAAAAATAGTCTGTATGTAATTTTATTACAATGTATAGCTATAGAACATTGTTATGATTTCAGATTAGAGAAATTATAACAAAATTAATTCCAAATATATTTAAATTCATTAATATAAAATATATTTCCAATTATCTATAGACATTGTAAAAACCTAATGAAAAATGTAGAATTGAGAAATAAATTACTATAATATTCTTAGGGGATTAGATAATTCATTTACTTTTTATACCAAGTGTAGGGGGCTTAAAATTTATTTTGGGTTCTATTATCCAGAACCCACCTGACCATTCTCCATATAAACAATAATGTTAATTATGAAATGATTAATTTCCCCTAAACAATGAATTTCATTGTGAAAAATTTAATTAAAAAAATAGAAAATACACTACTATAGATTTTTTTATATTCAATGGTACCCATTATTTGTAATAAAAAATATCGATATAGAGGGTAATTTTATTAGTTCTAAAACAAACATGTGATAATTGAAATGCTTTTTGAATGATAAAAAAAGTGATAATATAAAGGTTTCCTTTATGAGTTATTTATTGAGCATTCATAATTGGATAACACTATCTTTGGGTTTTTAGCACTAGTAATGTTAAATATGGTTTGAAAACTACAACAGTATATCAAGAGCTACACATTATTTGTGGGAAACATAATTGGTAATGTGGGTGTCTTTAACAATTCTAGTTAAAATCCTAAAGAAGGGTAGCATTTATCAGTGACTTTTTTTCACAGACAAATGGTGGCCTTTATCAATGTTATTTTAGTACTGATATATTAAATATTTCATAAAAAATATCTATCATTAAAAATTATATTAATATATTAATATATTAATATTAATATAATAACAATTTAATTAATTTATTATTATTTATTTAATACTGTGGATATTTTTCAAAATAATATATATGATATTCATTACAAAATGGATTAAAATATAAAAAAATATTTATTTATAAATTTTTAATTCTTATTGAGTAATAGCCATTAAATAATAATTTAATGGCGAAAACATATTATGAATTAACGAATAATTGAAAAAAATTTGATAAAAAATACTTGAATTTGAATAAAACATAACTTTGGATTAGTACATTTCTATTAGATCTAACAAAAATCAAATAGAATTTTATTCAATGATCTATGTTGTGGGGAATTACGGGGAACTATTCCGTAATTTTTTAAACATGAAAAAAAGGATTTTATGGCCTTTAAATAGAAGTTTTTTTCAATTTACATTAATTTTGGATCATTCGATGGAATTTTATCCTTGTTTGAGGGGTTCATCATTTATTTATTCTGTGGAACATAGATTTATTCTTAATTACTAACCTAATATGGATACTTGTGTGTTTAAATTATACATTTTTTTTTCATATTTTAGATTTATATAAAATTAAATATTTTTATTTTAATTAATTTACATATAATAAATCAATTATTAAACTAAATATCTAAAACTATTTACAAAACAATGTACTTCTAAATATATATAACAAATTTGAAAATGTTTTTATTATCCATTTTACTTAATATTTACATTATTTAACATAATATCTTATCATTTTTATTATTTGAGATTGTGGCTAAATCTATGATCATCGAGAAATATCAATATGTTTCATGTGAGGTGATAGCTAGTCATAAGGTATATCAAGTCTGGGTGTGCAGGGTGAACCACTATCCTCGCATTCAACCACTACCTATTATTATATCATACATATGATGTGTTGGTTTTAATGGGATTATTGTATCTTGTTATACATATTTTAATCATAATCTCATTATTTTTATCCCTAAGAGAAGAATACCACAGACACATACATCCCCCTTTCCCGATATAGAGATCAAAAACATTTTTTGGATGTTTCATTTATTATTAGTCTACTTAGTCATATTGATTCAATTATAGGACCCATCCATAGAGATGATAATGTTCTTTAACATATATTTATAAACCTAGAATATTAGAAGTATGACACAACTAATGATGATACTGCTCTATCTATGACATGACTTGACATTAACTGCACACATTTACTCAATCATGCTCATAAGAAAAATGGCATGCATCACACATGTGTTTATATAATTAAGATATTTTAAATGATAGTGTGCATTGATCACATGATCTTAAATGTCTTCATGATTTTTTAGGTATGATTGAATATTTCTATTAGGATTGGAGATAAATCTTCACATCTGCATACATGGTATACAAAGATGTATTATTAGTCATTGTATGCTAATCAGATTATAGTGACATTGGGAAATGTTTCATCCTAATTTAAAAGTGGTAATGGTAACACATCCATCCCACTATCACCAATTTTTATTCTTATAGAAGATCATATATGTGTTCTCTATGATTAACATCATGGATGTTTGTATAATCACTTATATTATGGTTTTTGTATCACAAAAAGACCAATGGGGCCCCACCTAATTGGTGGTAAGCCGAGTTTAACACCCTATGCATGCCTCTATTAGGCCATGATCAAGAATATTGTGATGATTTGGCATATCTCACGCAATATAGGCCTTATCCTTTTTTCCAAAACACACACACACAAAAATATCCAAATACCTATAAAATGTTAAATTTTAAATTATAATGTATACTATAATGCATGCATAAAATCTATCCCACAATTAGAGTATAAAATAGTAATGTAATACATAATGATACAAATACATGACAATAAAAAATAGAAAAGAGTACAGCATGTTAAAAAAGAAATGGATTTTGTCAAATAATAATCCTAGAAAAACTATGGTCTATCTAGCCTAAAATACCATCTATCTTCTCATAGTTATCCCATGACTTTGTAAAAAGAATCATTTTCTATATAATACACAATGTGTGTAGAAAGGGAAAACAAATGGTTGATTATAAAAATATTTAGCCAGACACTCTGAAATCACCAAAAAAAAAGCAACATTAGTAGTCAACCCATCATTAGAAGGGAACATCAATCTAAATATTAGATATAAGAATATGAAAAAACCCACATAATCTTTTAACGGACTCCTAGTCTCATTAGGTATCAATGATGCTTCCAACCATAGGATTCTTTAAAAGGATTAAACATAGTTCTCCTTGGGTATAATCAACCCAATGAGATATACTGCCATTTATGATTCTCATATATGAGTCATTCTCATTATACCATGCCCAATAATAAGTACACTTTTGAATATAGAGGATATCGATACATAGATAAAGGATCACCCATTGGGCTCATGGGGAACATTGTAATTATAATATAGAGTAACCTAATAGGTGATGGATCATACACCCCTATGGCATGGTCAGGAGTGTACCAAACACCCCACTTAGGAAAAATTATATGATAGGGGATTCCACCTCACGCCTCATGGAAGGATTCATGAAAACACTATCTGAGACTGACCTGTACTGAGGATAAAAATTATATATTGAGGTTAAAATTTCATACCATTCCCTAATAGGTACAGACTAAGGGAATATTGAAAATGGATATTGGTCTACACTGAAGGGATAGAGTGCCTCACACTTCCCTGGAGAATGTACACAATGTGTACTTAGTCTACATCATCTGTTTGGTCTACCCCAAGTATGATTGTGTCATGATATCTCACATGACATATATTCACCTATATAAAAACCATGACATTTTAGGATATTAATCATGTAACATTTGGGATGGAACTCAACATGCTACCATCATTTTCACATATTCATTTTTGTGTGCGTGTTTTCTTTGGGCAATGCCTATGTATTGTTGCCATGTTTTTATGGTTGGTCATATTTGAGAATCTGGTCCTTCCCGTGTACACTAGTTATGCTGATATTTCATCTGATATCTGATTTCAAAACCATTTTAATGTAATCGGGTAATTCCCATTTTAGTAGTTGTATTTGTGGTACTATACCCATGGAATACATGCCGATATTCCATCATCAGGTCCCACGGAGTGTGTAATGGGTCACATAGAATGAGAAAATTATCTATCCATATAAAACCTAACAATATTGGGGTGGGTAAATTGATTCTGTTTATAAGATAATATTCGATGTATTAAAGTTGTTTCAGTAATTTTGAGAACTATCAATCATTTTTTCCAATTCCTTCCTCCTTCGATCACCAACAAATCATGCCTGAAATGCTCAGAATGGGTTTGACCAAGTTTAACATCATTAGTGAACTATATCTAGTAACATCCTCTGATATATAAATAATAATTTGAACACCATTCCATCACCTCATTCCAAAACACAGTGGAGGATCTATAAATAAAAACCTATTCATTCCCCAGTCATCATGCCCACAACCATAAGATTGATCTCAATCTTGAACCTGAAGTGATGATTTGTTTCACCCAATAATGATTGTGAAATGATCTATCATTGGGTATTTGTCGAAACTCCAGCCAAATAAAAATCTACCAACGATCGAATATATAATTGGTAGAGAAAACAATTAGATATAATTGTGAGAAATGATCTTTTACTATTGTTCATTTCACCTCAATTGTTTTTCATAGTGTGATGAACAAACAGAAAATAATCATGAAATATCATATACATATTTCTTAAAGATAAAAACATACATGAAAATCATGATCGACTCATTAATCAAACAATTAAAAGGTAATATTTTCATTCTTCATGGGATAAGTACATATAGATAAATTCTGATAAAAATTACCTACATCAAATTTTGATATCTCATTAATAAGTTTTTTTTTCATTTTCGATGTTGGTGATATCCAAAAACGTCACTATCGTTGAAATTATTACAGTACCACAATAATTATTCCATTATACTAAAATCCACCAATACTAAAACATTTATTTTACGATGTATAACTTATCTCTAGATGTTTTAGGATTTTTTATAGGTACACCACTGTCTAGTATTGAGAACAATTTTTATTGGAAAAATTCATCCTGAGTTTTGGGTGAATTTCATGAATTTAGGAAGAAATAATGGAAGTGAATAGATAGGGATGGTTTAGAAAACCATACAGACCAAATGGAGACTCTATAAACCCCCTAGAAGAAGTACATTATTATGTCACATTTTTAGGGTAAACCATGTGCCCCATGATGAAAATCACACAAGTGGTTTTAATTATCCCTAAAATTAAATTTTAAAATACCCAAGTATATATATATAGCCCAAATCCACCCCCACTCATCCTCTAATGATTCCTATAATTTTTGGTACCCCCATCCAAATTACTATGACTCCCAACCTTAATCATTGGTGATTCAAAGCCCGCATCAAAGATATTCACCCATATAGTAAGAGGATCTCACCACGAATGGATTCCAATATATTTCACTTGTGCCTCCCATTTGTGTAAGGGATGCTTTCACCTATTTTATTTATTTCTAGATATATTTTTAAAATATCCTATTTCATCTAGTCTTGGATCAAGGATTTGAATCATGATCTCAATTTTCAATGTGATTAAGGGTTTACATTGAAATTCGGGATATCTGTTGGTGAGAACCAATCATCAATTTTGAGGTAATTTGTCTTTAATTAAAATCCCAAAGCCGTTATTTCGATTACATGTAAGTAATTTACTGAATTTATATTGGTTTATTAGAAATTGGGGTTTTTTACATTGAATTAATTAACTGGGTTTATTAGTTAGTTAAGGGACATGTTAAACTGAAGATATTAAAATGATTGAGATAGAATAATTGATAAGATAATTAATTCATGGATATTTAATTGATTGTGATGGAACAATTAGTTGATTAATTAAGTGGGGTTACAAAATTGATTGGAATAGAACAATAAATTGAGTAATTAATTGGGGTGTCGAATTGATTGAGATTTAAAAACTAATTAATGAATTAATTAGGTTTATTCATTATGTTTGAGTTGGAAGAATTAATTGATGAATTAAATATTTGATTATTTATTCTGTATCAGATAAACAAATTTTTTAAATAATTAATGGAAGTAATGTGTCTATTTAATTGGTGAATTAATTAAGGGGTGTAATGTGAATGTTTTACTGTTGAATTATATTATAGGATTGATGGGAGTAATTGACTGGTGGATTAATTAATGGATGTAATGTGATTATTTATTATCTGAATAAAATGATGGGATTGAAGGGATTAATTAATTGATGAATTATTAATTGAGATAAATTTGATAAATTAATTGTTAAATTATTTAATGTATTTATTGTGAATAAATAATTTTTCATTTATTTGATGGATTAGATGTTTTGATTGTTGATTTTTATTAATTAATTTTTGAAATAATTAATGAATAATTGATGTTTCATAAATGGGGAAGTTTTGATGATTAATTATTTAATTAGTTATTGAGATATTATGATTGTAGAATTGGGATAAATTATTACTGAATTAATTATTATGATATTGTTATTATAGAATTGAGATTAGAAACATCTTATTTAATTATTTATGTATTTGGGTTGTGTAATCAGAATAATTAATTATTGAATTAATAATGGGGATATTGAATTATTGAATCAGAGTAATAAATTATTGAATTAATTATATGGCTATTGAGTTTTTAATTAATTAGTGAATTAATTTTTCGGTTATTGAGATTATAGAATTAGATCATTTAAATTTGGAATTAATTAATGAAATGGATGTGATTAATGAATGGTATAATCAATTAATTGAAATATTATGATTATTTAATTTTTTAATTATTTAATGACATTGACATGACTAATTAATTTTTGAATTAAATAGTTGAATTATTAGAAATAAATAATTGTTGAAATAAATAATTAATTTTACATGAGTAATTAATTTAGGAAAAAATAAATTTGAATATTGTGATTAATTAGTTTTTCAATTAAATAACAAGATTTATGTGATTAATTAACTATTGAATTAATTAATAGAATTATTTTTATTACTTAATTATTCGATTAATTAATGATATAGATGGGATTAATTAGTTTCTGAATTTAATATGTGATATTTTTTACTATATAATTGTTGAATTAATTTATGAGATTGACTTGATTAATTAATTATTGAATTAATTATTTTAATTTTCTTTGATTAATTATATGGTTAATTAGCTACTGATGATGACGTGATTGAATAAATGATGAGTTCATTATTTGGATTTTTATGAAAAAACAATTACTTAATTAATTAAAAAAATGGCGTGATTAATTATTTCTTGAATTAATTAATGGGTTGTTGTTGTACAAATGATCTTGTAAAATATTTAAATTGGGATGATGAATTTTAACAATGGAATTCAAATATGATTTGATATGATGAATTATAATAATGGAAATAAGATGTAATTGATTGATATATTAGTGTATGGACACAAAATGAGGCTCCAAATACCCATATGTTATAATGGTGTGTGTGGTAGGTAATGAGGCTCAAAATACCAATGTATGATAAATGTGTGTGGGATTGGGACTAACGATCCAAATACCCATGTTTGATGAATGTGTGTGGGACATGGAATGAGACCCCAAATACCAATATGAGATAGAATGTATGGGCAATGGACTGAGGCTCCAAATACCCATGTGACACTGAGGTGTGGGGTATGGTTAGATGCCCCAAATACTCATGGGGTGTTAGACGTGGAATTCTACACCCAAAAGATAGTCATTGGAGTATGGTTCCAAATAGACATATTATAATTTGAAGTGAAATGGATAATGAAATACCACATATGATAATATTTCATAAATTGAATATGGGACGTGTTTTAGACAGTAGCATAGTCGAAAAATTGTATTGGAAGTTGAGCGTCCCCAAGAACATCGTTGTTTATGGGTTTAAGTAAATAAAACTTTAATAAATATAAAATTACTAATTTACTAATTGTATTTCATTATTTACAGAACTACATAAACTCATTGGAAATATTTGGTTTAGATGTTGTTGGTGGTGGATGAATAATTTTTACCCACACCCGAATCGTGCTTCCAAATTAGGAACTGAATACATTAAATTACTAATGAGCTTGTTATTGAAAAATTAAGGTGTTAGATGGCTGCTTATGGATGGATCATGGATGAGGGAACTTGGAATGGTTCATGATCAGATTTATAGTTTTCAGTGTCTTTACTTTTGGGATTTTATTTTGAAACCTATCACATACGTTGGCATTAAATACATATTGTTCAGTTTGGGAAATGTATTTACTATATATGATATCATGATATATTGGTATTATATTGGTTATTTCATAACATATGGTAATTTTTATTATTTAAAATGGTGTATTACTTTGATATAGAGATGTTATAGTCTCCACATTATCAATATTAGACCTTTGAAACTAGTTGGAACCCTCTCACATTCGAGGAAGAGTGCATGAGGTCATATGACCGACCAAATCTAGGAAATAGTTAATGGAACCAAGGATAGGACATTATACAATCGTATAAGATCCTAATTTCATTTCCATTACATTTGTCTTATTATTTGGGAAAGGTTGATAGAATACTATAAAGAGTAGGTCCTTGGTTATGAACTCATTCATGGGTCTAGATAACCCATGTAAAGTGTAAAATCCAAGTACCCAAGTTGGTATTTACTTCATTATTATTCATTATTACTGTTTGATGTTATTTATACTTGGGTGATGCACATTATGTGTGATGTATGAATTATTTCGGATTTTATCTGATATTTGACTCCTAGCCTATAATGGAATGACAGTTCTGTTTCTAAGCTTCATCATAGGAACTCAAGATTATTTTGTGATATGAATTGTCTTATGCATACATTGAAAATGTATTTTGGTTATGTTTATGAGCATTCACATTTTTTCCTTTCTTTTGTAAATAAAATGGAACATGGCTCCTATATGAAATTGTGTAATGTATAATGGTTGAATATTTGAATAGATGAATGTATAATATGAAAAATTAAATAATTAAATTGATTTTACACCTTTTAACCATTACCTAGATATAGTACGGTTGTGGGAAGTGATAGTTCCTATGATTTTACCATGTGGAATGGTTTGGGGGGTAGGGGCACTAAGGGTGTGGGGTGGTTACATGTTTCATATTGTTGTGTGAAATGAAGTAGTTCGTTAGAAAAAATTATGGTGTACTTCTAAAATTGAGAATATCATGACACAAGCTATGACATCTTTCTAGGTACACAATGGGAGAATTGGTTATATGCAATGAAACATCAGAAAATTGTCTTATGTGATTAGAAGGGAATTCGTGATGGTTTCACCCATGGAGGAAGCTAACTGTTATGTTGTGTTGTGGGTGGTGAACCACCAACTATACCAATGTGAGGGTCATATAGATGTTGCATGTCGATAAACATTAAGGGTTATTTTCATGGAATCTAGTAATTAGTGATAGATTATGTTTCATATTTGATGATAAATTGAGGATCATACATACATTCCCACCTCTCGGGCTCTATAGGGAAGGGGGTTTGAGTCGTGCTACTGGGTAATTTATTGAGGATCAGGATAAAGTAAATACACCTAAGGTGGGGACTGATGTTTACTAATATATACATCCTTATATGAGTATCAAATACATGTGTTGGATAATAGTGATAAAGAGTTATAGGGGAAATACCATCCCTATATTTCATGTATTGTATAAACATATCCATGAATGGGAGGAAAATGGGAGAGATTAAGAGATGTGTGGTATATGTGTCCTGTTATTTTTAACTCCAAATCATAGTGATATCATGGAGTACATCTTTATGATGATATGTTATAAGGTGGGGAGATTTTGAGATCCTGAACTATTCTAGATATGTCTCTGGATTGATTACAAGTACTCTTTTCACAAGATTTTATTAGGAAAGTTAATGTAGAGTTTTTTTGGAAAATTTTGAGAATATCATAAGAGTGAAGGGTAGTGCACGACAGAATCATAGTTTGGAAAACCGTGTGACCTAAAAGAAGAAACCATGCTCCCTAAAATATAAAAGGTTCACTATTATGGTGTACAGTTAGGGGAAAATGTATGACCTATGCATTAAATCATGCAAGTGGTTTTAATTAAAAAAATATTTCAATATACTTGAAGACCTATATTAACCCCAAATTTATTAAACTAATCCACTAATGATTCCAATCATATTTTGAGGGTTCTAGATGATTTAGTTAAACTCTCTACCTCTACTCATGGTGATTCGAAATCCAGATCAAGATCTTCAAAATTTATAGTATGACAATCTCATACTGAACGACATCCCATCTCTTCTAAGTCCTTCTTCGATCTATTGAAGGGATTATTCCTCCTGTTAAATTTTGATTTAGTACTATGTTTAAAATATCATCTTGAATTTGATATTTGATCTAGGATTTGTATCAAGATCACAATATTTGATGTGTTTATAGTTTTTATTGAAATTAGGTATATATGTTGTTGATCGTTCCTCATAAATATTGAGGTAGGTAGTCTATAATTAAAATCCCAAAGACTTTATTTTGATTATATGTATGTAATTTTATAATTTATATTGATTGATTAGATATTGTGTTTTCCTAAATAAAATTAAATATCTTAGAATATTAGTCAATTAATGGTTTTGTTAAATTGGGTAGGTTGAATTAATTTAGTTGGAATCAATAATTGATTAATTGATTTGTGGTAATTTAATTTTTAAAGAAGGAAAAATTAGTTGAGGAGTTGAACGGGGTTATTGGATAGATTAATATAGAACAATAAAATTGGGAATTGAATTGATTGAGATGTAACAATCGGTTTATGAATTAATGGGTGTTATTGAATTTAATTAGTTGGAAAAATTAATTGATGAATTAAACATGGGAATTTTTGTAATTGAGGATCTAATTAATTAATTATTTTATTAATGGATGTAAGGTTTTTATTTAATTGATAAATTAATATATGGGATTAATGTCATTATTAAATTATTGAATTAAAAAATGGGATTGATATGCTAAATTAATTGATTAATTAAGTAATGGGAATAATGTTACTATTTAATTTTACAATTTAATAACGGGGTATATAGGATTTATTAAATTAAAAATTAATTAGTTTGAGTAATTTAATTATTTAATATTTTAATTAAATAACGAGATTGATGGGATTAATTAATTTATTAATTAATTAATAGATCTAATATCATGTTTTAATTGTTGAATTAAATAATGGTATTAATTAATTGATGAATTAATTAACGGAAATAATGTTATTATTTAATTTTTTATAAAATAATTAGTGTGTGGGATTAATAAATCATGTAATTAAATAATGGGGGTAATGAAATTATTTAATTATTAAAATAAATAAAGGGATTGATGTGATTAATGAATTTTTGAGCTAATTAATGAAAGTAATTTGATTTTATAATTATATAATCAGATTGATGGGATTAATTAATTGATGAATTGATTAATGGAATCATTGCGATTAATTAATTACATAATTAATTAGTGAAATTTAAGTGAATTTTTTTTGGTGAATTAATTTAAGGAGTTGAATGTGATTGATTAACTATTGAATTAATTAATGGAGTCGATGTAAATAATTAAATGGATAATTAATTGATTGATGAAATGTTTTGATTGTTGATTGGGAATAATTATATGTTAAACTAATTAAAGTATCATTATGATCATGGAAATGGTGAATATGGGATAATTAAGTGATGAATTAAATATTGAGATATGAGTTGAATAGTTCTGATCATGGATTCAGTAACCCATATCCATGACCCTATATAATTTATTTAAAAATAAATATAAACATACAATTCGAAAATGGACAGAGGTCCCACATTTTAAAAATTGATAAAATCCAAAATCATAAAGGCCAATGTCCATAAAAAACATGCATAGATTGTTAGACCATGATTCCATCAAACCGCTGAAAATATCAAAAAGCTCGCACACCCAACCACATTGATGAGGATGAATGACAAAGCTCCGCCCAAGGATTCCATCTTGAATGAAATTCCAATAGCTATAGACAGTCAAAAATGAAAACTCTAGGATGTCACTGTTCCATTATGAATCATCACTCATTCAGTCGTGCTCTCCTCTGATGCTCATCAACAGAGGTGTTAGTTTACACGTCATCTGTGGAAGTTCTTACCATCAGTTTCCAATAAAACTAACACCACGTGGTACCAGAAAACATTGAGCGCGATGATGTATCATATCACCTTAGATTTTCCTTATCCATGGCCCAAACAACCCCCCAAAAAATTCTTCATCCTATCACAATCCATCAATCCCAATATCCCCCATCTATTTATCCTATTAGCAGCCTAATGTGACCTCGTAACATTGAAACCAATGTCTCCAAGGCCGAAACACCAACCCCCAGTTCATAATAAGACCACACGACATCACTGTCAATCACGTTGGCGATCTGTCACCACAAAAAAAGATCTCTCATTCTTTCATCCTAGTCGCATTGAAATCACCTTCAATAGTCACATCATCCAACCATCCCACTGACACCACTATATCTTGGCTACCACCTGGATCCACACCATCACCCATAATCCACATCATGAGGAAAGTGGTCCCAAAATTATCCCCCACTAACCATGAATCCTCCCACTATCTTCTCGGGTCACCGGCCACATCTTGGAACACAAGTCACTGACATCACCCCACCCAGATCCCAAACCAAAGGGGTTTTAGCTTCAACTTCTGGCCTATATCACCCGAAACTGAGCCACGCCACCTTTTGGAAAAAATAATTGCCTCGATATTCATGGATCATACAACCCCCATTATAGAGTATTCATTTTTAAGTTACTCATCATTGCAAAATTTCAACCTCCACTGATCATCTTAGCCTTCATCCGGTTCTTGAAACCAAACAATGCAACCCACTTCCCCACACCCATGTTCTCCGCCCAGTTAACAGTAGGAAGCCTATTTCTCTCTACCGTCATAGAGAGATAAATATCACCTTCACCAAAAATTATGTTTAAAAATTACATAACTGGAACAATATCATCAATCATGATATACTTCCTTCCACCACCATAAACATTCCTTTTAATTATCCACATAAACATATCATTCTTCTTTCATGGGTAGCATAAAAATAACTATTTTTGTCATTCAACATCTAAATAAGATCATGTATCCTTATATAGTATGTTAATATCACCATAATGATATCCATAGAAATATAGAGGGAGAATCTCTCTCCTTGATACAAATCTCATCCTATCTCCACTCTTATTGAGATATTTTTCTTTTAGAATGTGGAAAAAAATGTTTTAATTAATTATTGGGATATTGTGATTATAGAATTAGGATAATTAATTGTTTAATTCATTAGTAGAATATCAGGGTTGTGGAATCAGAATAATTTATTACTGAATTAATTATTTTGATATTGATTTGTTGAATCAGAAGAAATAATTATTGAATTAATTATGGGGACAATGAGATTATTTAATTACATTAATTATTTATTGAAATAATTTATGGAATTTTTGTTATTAAATAATTTCTGAAATAATTAATGTAATTTTTCCGATTAATTAATCATTTATTAAATTAAGGATTTTTGTGGTATGAATTATTTGTTTAATTAATTAATGGAAATTTTGTGATTATGTAACTATTGAATCAATTAATTACATTAACATGATTATTTAATTTTTGAATTAAATAATGATATTTTTTTAAAAAAATTAATTGTTTTTATAATTAATTATATTGATTTAATTTGATATTTGGTTCAGACTCTAGCTCATGCTGATGAAGGTAGTGGGATTTGGGTGTCCTTAGGGACCTGGGGGTTTATATAACTAAATAAAGGATAGTTGAGTAAATATAAAATATCGAATTTATTATTATTTCCACTATTTATACATCTAATCACACTATTTTACTGGTTTTTTTTAGGAATCATCGGTGGTGTCCTACCAAGTTGTACTCAAACCAAACTCAGGATGCCTCATCGATACTCCAGCTGATTAAATGATTGTTGGGAAAGTTAAGAGAAAAGTTCTTGTGTTAGATGGTTAATTTATTATGGAAAATAGTTGATGGTTCCAAAAATGATTCAGGAAACACTTTTGATTTTTTACTGTCTTTACTTTTGGGTTTTCATTGTGAAACATGGGACATACCTTAGCAAGACATTTTTATTATTTTGTTTTGACATAGTATTTACTTATTGTTTAATCATGATATTTTGGTATTTTTTTCTTTATGTCATATCATTTAGTTATTTTTGTTCTTTATTATTGGGTATTAATTTAATAAAAAGATGGTATAGTCTCCCCATGATTGATATTATACCCACAATATTAGTCGGCAGCCTCTAGCATATGAGGAGGTGTGGATGAGGTCATGTGACCGACTGTATCGGGGGACAGCGAGTGGAACCCATGATGGTATGTTTTAGTTCCCTCCTCTCAATCCTCAGTGATACATAGAATAACTGGTGATTTAAATATAACCATGATTATATAGACGGATTTATGTCATGGGGAACTAACAAATAATAATGTAATAAATTAATTTATCATTTAATATTTTACCCATAGACAAGCTAATACCAACCACACAATGATAAATATGATAATGTCATGGATATGGTAAAAGACACATTATATATTTAAAATTGGTTACACATTTTCCATCCAAGACCCCATTTTTTGATTTATTCAATTAGTTTTGTCAAAACAAGAATGAATGATACAATATATTTATTATTTTTACTATTTCAACACTGAGGCCCACCATGCCATGTAATATCACTCATTCTTAGCACCTAGATCCAAAAATTTAACTTATAATACTTCTAATTCATACATGAATGAAATTGTGGATTTTTTACTCTCCCTACGTTGGGTAGTTTTATCCTGAAAAGAAAAATTCCAACCCAAAATGATTATGGTGTTTTACTTTCATTTGGATTCACTTCTCATTAGTTCTCTCTGAATGATTCGTGTACATCCACTAGATTTTCACCCAGGGAATCAATTTCCTTTGATGGTTCCCCTCTCACCAATTTTAAATTATATCGAGCACCTCGAAAAGTTAAATTAATCCTACATGATCATCTCGACTAGGTTGACATCATGTAAAAATTCATGCACATATCTCTTCGACCACAACATGTCAATTAGATCATGTAACCTGTAAAAGTATAGTCATAGGTCCATGTTGTAGAAAACCACATTAACCCAAACCCTCTATTAATTATTTTTGGTATTCATCTACTAAAAGATTGTACATGAAGATATCGACTCTAAAATGTGTTACAACATGCATGGATTCCCAACCAATACCAAGGGATCCGGTTACGTCATCATCTCTTTGGGATGTACTGCTAAGGTAAATCATGAAACCGCATTACTACCTACCCTCACCACATTTAGAGTGTATCCATCCATCCACGAATAAGGATGACATGCTCCCCACATTTTTAATATCCATTATAAACATGTACAATGGATGTTTGGTCACTCGATATCTCGCAATCAGTATATCCATGATGTGTCTTTATAACACCATATTGAAGTAGAAGGGTAACAACCATCAAATGGAGGTAAATTAATCTATCAATATATACTAATAGAAATTACGATGAGCCTAACTACTCAGATGAATTCATCAACAACTATGAAAAATATCTCATACTTAGAGAATTTTCCACTATGTTTACCTTCCAAGCATTCTAGAATATCTCAATGTCATATTCCTATAATAACTCTCTCCAATGCATCTAGATCATGTTAGTATCCATATTTTGGAATATATAATGGAGACTCTTGTGGTCATAATAGATTACAAAATGTTTTCCCATAAGGTATTATCACTTCTTCCTCATGGAGATGATCACTATATCCTCCTAAAAATTGTCTGTTGCATTGTTCTTCTCATGAGGTATCAACTATCGTAACCCATAGGTAGTCACTAAATTCCGATCCATTAGGAGACATCAATGTTTGATACATGAGGCATTGTGATTATTACATTCTCAACACCATCCTTTGAATGTCTCGTATTGGGGGGTGGTTGGAAACCTCGTCCAGAACCATTGAAAATCATGGTAGAACCATTCCATTCAAAGAAATTATTTTCCCTTAAAAGTGAAAGTTTTCAAATGTTATAATATCATAGATAAAATGGGAATAAGTATCCAATTGAAGCTAACAACCCAATGAGGCTCATCCCTCTGTCACACTCATGGTGGATCCCAAGATAACACTACCTTAACCGTTGTCTGGTCTACTACTACTCACTTTCATGAGACTAAATAACCCATAATGTTGACCAATAAAATATCAATCAATTTTTATGAGATTATCATAACTCTTGTTCACTTGGATTATGTCTAGGACCGTTGACAAGTGTTTCACATACTCCTCCTCAGATTTTGAGTACACTAGAATTTCATCAAATGAGACTACCATAAAATGACCTAAAGATGGATGAAATATCTAGTTTCAGAGTCCCATTAAAACATACGAATAATTATGAACACAAAAAGGAATCAACATCTACACATAACAACAATGGATACATTGAAATTTATTCTTCGGTATATCCTCATTACAACCATGGGGCTGGTGATAAGATAATTTTTTGTTAATATTTATATATCATCTTTCCCCTCTCAACTAGTTGAATATGTAGTGGATCCTCAGGAAAAGATATTTATTCATTATAGTAAACTATTTCAGAGAACACATGTCCACACCCAACCTCATGTTCTCATCTTCCTTCTTGGTGAAAAATGTTGGGGCAACCCAAGGTTACAGAATATGTCTCCAAAATCCCTTCCCCTATAATTCCTCCACCTAACTCGTCATATTTCTATGACCTATTGGTGATATATAATATATTTTTACGATATCATAGAAATACGTGATTGAATGTATATACATAACTCTATGTCTTAGTCGATATTTAATAGTGGAATGTCCACAAAAATTACTTCCTCATACATTGTCTCCCCAACAAGAATCTGGAACTACATAACATATATTTCTCCAAGGGTTATCCAATCAACCAGATGAATAATTAGTTGTATCTCCCCAGTGCATGAGAACATCTAGCTATATCAAACCACCTGTCTCTCTAATGAAAGAATGTCTTATCCCAAAACCACATACACATTGAATCCCTGGAAAAAAATATTAAACTTGGCTACGGAACATGGATAACCAATCCTTAACAATGATGTAAATGTATGATACTATAAATGATGAAAAAAATCCCTTCCTGAAGCTCTATCCTCGATGAGTGATGACATATAGTAATAAAATATGTGTGGTTATTGAATCTCCTCTAGTAAGAGTCTTCTACTATAAAGGGTGATTCAAAAGATCCTCCAACTATATATAGATTTAGATGAAGATATTTTTAAAGGAAAGAGTGGCTCACAACCATGTATTTCAATAAAATAGTGGAAGTATAATAGATAGGGATCATACCTGAAATAACTACAAAATCCTCAGGGTTATAAATCTCTAGCACTCGCAGATGTCAACATCTATTTAAACCAGCTTCCTAAGCATGAAATCGACCACATAGTGGTGGTTATGGTGGATATAGAACATAGTAACATTGGAGTCAGGTTTTTCTCCCAAATCATTGGTCACTCATATCACTGTACAGACCTCCTCTCTCCAACTCTTTCATCTTCTAGGGTGGATAACTGAAAACTTATCTACAGAAAACATCATGTTTTGGACAATATCATGTGATATTTTCTCATCCATCACACGCATAACAATTTATTGTTTACAATGTAATGATTTATCCCTATGGTCCTCTAGAATAATAAAATCTCTTGTTTACTATACTATATTTCACACATGTTGTTAGTGGGTCATGCTAATATTCAATCCCATGTGATTCTTGACACTAATTCTGATGTTATGTAATTGACCCCAACGCGTCATTTTACATAACAAATAGAGCCACCAATGGATCATTGTGACTTGATTTATCCACATAAACCATTGTATGTGGGTCAATGTACTTATCAATGGGTTGATCTACCACCTTTTTCCCACCAAGAAGTAAAACTACTTCATGAACAGTCCTTACAATGAAGTCCTCATCACTCATCAGGTAATACTCTTTAAATTTATATGGATACCACATTGGATGTCATCATGGAAATATCCTACAAGGAAACAAGACATACCATAATCAATAATTATATCTGGGGAAATTACTAAAAATGATATGATAACCAATACTAATTCATATATTATTTGCGTACTAATGTTTCCCCTAAAACCAGGGGCCACATATAACATATCAAAAATTAGGTTTTGAGAGTCTCAATGAATAGATATATTGTCCTCCACAACAACACTGCATTCCTTGGAATGAGATATGAAATAAAAAATATCAACATTATTTCCCTAGTTCCCAATCTAATTGTCGTATTTAGAAAAAAAACCCAATCTATTTTCTTTGGAAGAATACCCCCTATGATTACACATTATTAGGACCTAAACCACCATGCACCTCCATGAAAATGGTATGCCTATTGTGCCACTCATATCCAACCTCCAATAGGATAGGGGTGGTGAGCAACCCCAGGTACGTATATATCGCACATGATAGGACTCATCCTATTTACGTATATATACACACAAATTCCTAAATAGTTATATGATATTGAAAAAAATATTATAGTTGATATGTTAAAGAATGAAAAAATTCTTATAACACAATTAGAGTATGACATATTTATTGGTAAGTATAAAGGTAAAAATATATTCTTTCAAAAATGGAAAATAATATAAATATCATTGAAGAATATGTCTTCTTTTAAATGAATCTCCAAGAACGTCCATATTCTATCTAGTATAATCTATTCTCCACCTTCTCCAAAAACTGATAGAGTCTACAAAATGGGTAATCATCAATATATTAAATTTCATGTCTGGGAATATTAGATGTCCGTTTTATTATAACAATACCCACCATGGAACCCTTATATCACTAAACATAAAGCATAATAAGTGGATAACTAATCATCAAATAGGAATTTTAATCATAATATGAAACATATAAAAAAGAAATGAAACCGAAAAATTCTTCTAAAAACCCTCAACCTCAATAAGTCTCAACCAAATATTTAGTTATAGGGTTTTGTTTAAGGGTTTATGGTAACTCTCAACTGGGAGAATCCACTACATTATGCATGACGCAATGGGTGATGCCCATCTAAGATGTCATGCACATTAGGGCTCACCATGGAATAAGTACTCATTGGATCTCATAAGAGATCAATACAAAAATATGTTAACACTCATAGCACACATGTGGGACACTACAAATCCAAACATGAATAAATTTCTAATTGGTGGATCATACACTCAAAAAAGATGGTCAGGGAGATTTAGTAAACCCTACCTAAATAAAATGATATGATAGATAATTACACCAAATGACTCATAGATGGATTCATGAAGAATTTATCTCAGACTAACAAACAGAGTGGATCATAATCATTTTGTGAGGTCAAAATGCCACAAAATACCCTCATATGGATGGACCAGGGGAACACACTCAAATAATATTGGTATCAACTAATGTTAGAGAGGGCCTCACACTTCCTTGTAGAATGTACACAACATATACTGAGTGTACACAGTGTGTCTTGTCAACCATGGGCCTAACCATGTCTCTCAAAATCACATGGAATGTATTCATACAAATATATTTCATTTTCTTTTTAGGATATACATTGTGTAAAGGACAGACTGAAACTCGACTTGGAACTTTCCAAAGGTGGTATACATTTTATTGTGCTCATTCACATTGGGTAGTGCCATCATTTTATTATAGAGATAGTGCACCAAGACGTTTCTATGTTTCAGGCCATGTTAAGGTACTATAGTAATTCGTGTTTATGTTGATGTGTTCAATGACTATGTGGTTCCTATTTACTCTTTTTGAGCTATTGTTACTAGAAATCTCTACTAAATTTTTTTATTTGGGACACATGTTGATTCTGAAACATCAATCCATATGGAACCATACATATGACACATGGTGTCTAATAAATAAATAAATATATTAACCCTAGTGTCATAATAGGTACTAGAACATGTGTGTTCTTAGGACTACACCACACGTACTATGAAATTTTCCTTATTCCCAATAAATATCTCAAATTTCCTCCCACACCTTCCACCATCCCCAAATCACACCTAGAAAAGCTGGGTCTATAGTTTACTGAGCATGAAATTTTCAATTCCTAGTATGTAGTCACGTCATCTACTTAGAAAACATTCCTCACCACACTATTTTATTTTCGGATGCCAAACCATAAATGTGGATCAATAAATATGGATATGACTAATAGCCTATCATTGTACACGACAATTATACCATCAATATTCATCCCAAACCCACATTGATGATATGTTGTTCTAAATAATGACTTTTCAATGATATATCCACATGTATTTTTCAAAACATTAACAAATTAAATCACTAATGCTAATTTATTACATAAATGGCGGAGAAAACCAAAAATAGGTAAATGTGAGAAATGAACCACAACCATTTTCAGGTTTTCTATAATTTCTCAAAGTAGGGGGATGAAAAAATAGTAAATAATAAAAGCAATATGAAATTCATAATTGTAGGAAGATAAAACATACTTGAATAATTAATAAAATTATGAATAAAATTGTTATCAGAATTGATAGGATTTTATAATTGGAAAATCAAGTATGGGTAAAGAAACATAAAACAACAACTTTTCTTGATTTTGGATATCTCACCCATGAATGATGCTTTTATGTTGTATTCATTTTTCAAATATAGAAACTCCACAATAATTGGTGATATTATATTTCCTAAATCATTTATCATTGATTCGCATTCCTATTATAAAATCATATTTTGTTCTTTTAGGTATTTTTCATCTCTATTTTTGTTTCCCTATTCATTTCAGTTTATTTTGGTTCCCCTAAGGATATTGAAATTTTTTTAGGGAAAATAAAAAATATCATAAGGATCTATACATTTTGGAATTATATGAGTATGGGTATACATGTTTCAAAGTATTTTTAATTTTTCCGCAAATTTGAATAACAATAGATCTGGATGGATTTTTTTTATATAAACTAGTTTAGTTATTTTATGCATGAATTTTTAACATCTTGAAGGATTACAAAACATGAAACCTTTTTTCATAATATTTCATCTATCCTTTCAGTGGGTGAATAGTTTACATGCCATAAATATGGTTCACATTTTTAAAGGGTAAAATATGGATTTAAAATATGAGGAATTGTGCGTTTAGTCTTCTTTTCTAAATTGAGAAATTAACATGATAAAAAAAATTCAAATTATTAGTGTCTTTATGTTTTCACTTTTTAGGTAAATACCTAGGTGATTGTTCCTTCCTTCAAATGTATGATTTTACTCTCAAACTGAGGATCTCTTCTAGTTGATATTGGGGATCTTCCTTCATTTTGGGTTTTTTCTATTAGTGATTAATAATTATCATTACAATGTGTCTCTCTTTGTATGTGATATTTCATTTTATGCATTTTTATTTATTGTGGTAGAACTATTTTTCCATGCTTATGGATATTTTGATCTGTGGTGATAATCATCTTGATCCATTCAGAATATGTTGTGTCATATTCATTCAGATTATGACCATCATGTGGGTTTTTCCCAGTTTTGGTATTTTGATAGAATAAATATAATATTTTCGAGACATGGTATGTAGGTTGCTGTGAGTTCCTAGCAAGCTCATAAAATGACGAGACTCATGATACCACGATATGTTGTTAAATGTGTCTCTTGTTTGTGTTCTTGATCTTAATCACATTTATTTCTTATTTATCTAGTTTGAACTAAGATTTTTCTATTATATAATAGTTTCATTAGTTTTGGTGTGTTGTGTTATGCTAATGAGACATCATCCATACATTCCTTATGGGGGTTCAATTGATTATATGTAATGGAATCTACCTATAGATCAAAATCATATCTCGGCTATTGTTTGAGAAGTTCTCGTGGTTAATGAAAATATAATTTAACACTATAATGTAGTTTTTGATTTATAGACGAGAGTTATATGATAATGAGGTTAAATCAATGGGGTTACTAGATAATACTCCAACACCCTTTAAGGATATGAAGAAACCTCAATAACTGGAGGACTAAATAGAATAGATTGATCGGGTCATTGACTTCCTAGATACACCTACAAGATTCAAGTTAATGTTTTCAACATTTAGACATGAGGGTCCCAACAATTTATGGTTTCATTCTATGGTATAAGGAGACAAAGATGATGTCTTTTTAATAATGGGGTTTTTAACAATATTATTATAGTTTTTTTCTAGAGTTTTTTTGATATATAAGTCCCTATAATTTATATCCTTACATAATATAGATAATTAATTATTGTCATACACAATTTTTTTTTGCAGAGTTGTTTTGTTTTGTTCAGGAAGATGTAATTAATGACTAGATAAGGTCTCATAAGTACCAAAGGGTTTTTGGTAGGATATAATCACATTAATTTTTCAAAACTGTTCATCTTGTGTATAAGCAGTTGATTTGGTGATGATGGAAGTGATGAATTGGGTAGGATTGTTTGTTTATTTGACCCTTTAAATAATAAATAGTGAAAGCTTCATTGGAACATATGGGCGTGACTCTACATGTTATGATCATCATAAGATTGGTGGTGGTGCTTATAAGCTATAGGCCACTTCTGAACCATTATTTATAGCCGGTATTTTACAACATAATTTATATCAGTGTGGGATAGTTCTGGAAAATCATCGATTCTTGTTCCACGCAAATGAAGATTTGCATCAATTGTGGACATTTTCGTCATATACAATATTTCTATTAGATAATAACTATCCCACATTGTGTTTAGGGAATGTCAGTTTCAAAGGAATCTATGTCATAGGTATATGCTTCAAACACTATATGGTTCTAGCCATATACCTCATGTGTAATCACCTTCATGTAGTGGATGAGTTCATGGATGAGTTATATGTGGGTACAATGATGGTGAGTGGTACATAATATTTTTCATCCTAATTAGAGACTAATTTATTTTATAATTGTTCATCCCATTCAATTTTTTATGGGAATTGTCTTAATATGATTAAACTTCCAATGAAATCATGTTATATGTTATTGACTTAGTGACACATATTGGATGTAGAAATGAGTAGGGGGTTTAGATTTCCTCTTATTATCTATCAATAATTTTTTCCAATATAGTATGGGATATCTCCATTCATGGTCTATATTTTTTATACAGTCATTGGTATTGATCTTTATGTCACTCTTGACGTTGAGGTAAATTTTTATCATCAACATGTATTTTTCCTTATATATGATGGGAGATATAGGGTGCTTCAGGGATTGTGGGATTCAATGAATGGGTTATTAGGTCCATCATTATCATAGATCATGTGTTTTTTGTTTTATATAGCAGTTGATATTGATGAAGTTTCATTACATTTTTATCTTTATTCTACTGTTTGGATCCTTTTAGTGGTTTCCTATATGATTTATCTAGTATTACTCCAAAGTGGGAGGTATAATTTATAGTTGATATAGATCATGTTACATTGATTATATTGATATTTTTCTATTGTACAACGCCAACGTATCGTTAAGAGAACAAAATTCACTTGGATGAGATGATGAAGAATGGTTTTTTTCTCCCATGTGTTTTACCTTGGGAATCCCCTATGCTCTTATAAAAGAAGGTAGATGGTTCACTCCGATTTACTATCTACTATCAGATGTTTAACTATGCAATAGTTTGGAATATTTTTCGTTTTCCTCATGTGAATTTATTATAGACCAATTAAAATCAGTTAATTTGTTTGAAATGATTTATCTCTAGTTAGGGTACCATAATCTCCATGTTTAAGAGTCTGATAAACCAAAGATACCTTTTAATAATAGTTATGGCAATTATGACTATATTTTGATAATATATAGTCTATCTAAAACACATTTATTTATTATGGGCTTGATGAATTAAATATTCTATGAGTATCTTCACACTTTTTAGGTAGTGTTCACGGTTGAAATTTCCGTTTAATCAAGATATGAAAATTAACACGAGAACTGTTTGAGTTATGTTCCTGAAATCATGAAGGGTCACCATTTGTGTGATATGATATTGAAATGTATTTGATGTATCTATGAAGAAAATTTCTTGGGAAACAATATTTTTATGCATGGATTGTCATTTTATTCAGAAAAGGTGATATATGTTTTTTTATGGGAAGAGCCATGAAACATATTTTATTTTCACATGTTCCTCAGTTTGAAAAGATAGAATTGGTGGATTAACAATGATTTATCAGATTTGGATTCGTCATTGACTACTCATATAATGAAAGGAGATAAATTAATATGGGATGAAAAGTGTTAGTATTAATTTGTTGATCAGAAAAACCTTTTTAAATTATCTCATATTAAGATCTTATAAGTTCTTGGTAAGAGGTATCAGATTTTTTTTTCCTTCTAGTGTTGGTTTAGGTTGTGACCTTATGTTGGATGATCATATGGTGGCATGAAAATATCTATAGATTTTTTCACATGAATTGAATTAACATACTCATGATATAATTATTTCTTTATTTATCTAGATTATTAAATATTGGTAGCACAATACTTTTTTGGAAAGGGTCATGGACTTTTCAGACCAAAAGATTTTGAGCTGTATATTTTAACATAAGGACATAAATGTTAGATAGATTTGGTATGTGGAATACAATTATACATCCGTATTTGAAATATTATATAACTTGGATAAGGATAATGTCATTATAGACACTCTTAGATGAAAAATACCATCAATGTATGTTCTAGAATCAAAAGAAGAGATGATCCAAGTTGTTGTCTTTCTTCAGTTACACTTGGATGCTCTGGAGGATGTTTTAGGTATAGAATTTACCATGGATTAGTTATCATCATCACTCCATGAGTCCATTGTGTATGGTCAGAAGTAGGATGATGATTTTAGGGTAATTTTAGAGACCCAATATTGCAGGGAGAACATTTATATTTTTTTTCTCTCCAGATGGTATTCTTTATATTATTAATTATTAAGTCATCCCAGAATCTGTGAGAATATCATATCTGATTGAATATAATCGTTTATCATGTTCCATTCATACTCACACTGTTAATATTCAGTATTACATGAGATGAATCTTTTGGTGGATGGTTATAATGTGTGAAATTGATTTCTATGTACCCTACTGTTACACATACAAGCAGTTAAAATCAATGCATCTGAAACCATTTGTTTTTTTCAGAAACTTTCAGTTTTAGTTATGAAATTTGATAAGTTATCTATTGAATTTATTTTTATATAACTACGCACTCCCAATGGTAGGAATACAATCTAGGATGTGTTTATTTATTGATAAATATTTCCCAATTCATTACGGTTAGAGACACCACTAAAATGTAAGACATGGGTAAAATGAATTTGTATTAGAATGTGATGCTATGTGGATTTACTTCTTCCATTGTTCCCAACATAGATACTAGGTTTACCTCTGAACTCTTTAAGATAATCCATGATGTAATGGTGAGTTTGGATGGATTGTGAACAACATATAATCAATAGACAGTTGTTCAAACCAAGTGTTCAATTAAGATTCCCAAGGATATTATCTATGATTTTGTCTTGGATTGTGGTTTGTCTTAGTATACTCACAACAGTCTACTTTAGTATTCCTATAACAATATTTATCAGTCATCAATCAGAATGAATCCATTCAATTCCATGTAAGGTAACAAACTAATCTCAACTCGTTGATGGGAAGATGTGTAAAAACATCCTCATTAGGATCGAGTATCATTTTTGATATGTTGGTGAGGATTAAAGACTAATATCAGTGTTTGGTTTAAGAACATAGTTGGCAGATATCATATGTAGATCACCAAAAAATTCCATTGGAGTTCACAATTAGTGGATAGGTTTTCTTGAAATTCTCTGCTTGTTTGGGTGACTATCATCTTGGAAAATTGGGATAGTTGGATTGGAGACATGTTGGACCATTTGAGGTCACTACGTGAATATGGAAGGTTACATATATGTTGGAAATTCGGGTTCACCTCGTAGGAAATATGGATTTTTCCCACATATCCCAGCTAAAGAAACACAATACCAGTACCTATCATGTTTTATGTTTGGAAAAGTTTGATTTGTATCAATAAATTTATATTTCAAAGATACATGTGGTGATCATTGAATCCCAATTGAATGTCTACCATGGGAAGTGATTTTTTTTCATATTTTTTTAGAATCATAGATAACATTATCAAGATACATAGAAGCATGAGTCATTAATGAGGTTGTAGTGGCCCCACATCTATCCAGCCATCATTATTGCATATGATTTTCTAAATACAAATTTTCTTATATTGAGGACTTTAAAAAATTTATTTACCTTTTTTTATATTTTTTTCATCTTAATTTTCACTCCCATCTTTGTTTGGGTGCATTTTGGGACCCCCTTGGACAATATTCATTTTTTGGGGAATGAAATATATTTTTCAAGGATTTATACTTGTCTGAATTAGGGGAGTCTTAGTATAAATGTGTCAAAGTCTTTAATAGATTCTCCCCATGATCAATTAACACTGAAAATGGTTAGGTTTTTTGTGTGGAATATGGTATTTTTATTGTATGTTGGACATTTACAAACCATGAATGATTTACACAAGGATAAACCTTTTCATATTATTTTTCTTGAATTGGATCCTTGAGAGAATGAATTATAAACTGTGAATATAGATGACGTTCTAAATGAAAAAAATCGAGATTTTTAACATGGGTCGATGAGTTTTTGCGGTGTATTTTCTAAATTGATAAATTCATGACGTGAAATGGTTTCATGTAGTGAATATTTCTACATTTTTTATTTTTAGTGCACTACATGGTTGATTGAATTTTCATTTGAAAGTAGGATATTCCTATAATCCCTTTGAGATCTCAAAATTGTTGTTGGGGATATGATCTACTTTAGATTGTTATTTCCAATGATTAATCTTGAATATGAATGTATTTCATCACTTTAGGTCTGTGATTTTTCCACTTATTCATTTTTTTCAATCATGGTAGCACAATTGTGCCACTTTTATGAATTAATTTACATATGCTGATAATTTTCTTGATTGTTTCTAGATTACATATCTTATATTTCTCTATTAGGTGTCATATATGATTGTTGCAGTTCAACCTATGAGTTTATTTCAGGTATGTTTTTATTTCTACCCTCTTTCTTAGAATTTATCATAATGAATTTTTTTTTGAGATGTGAGGATTGATTATAGGGCCTTGATTGTTTTCTTTTTGATCCTCTATGTTTGTGGATCTTATTTTGGGCATGCACGGTGTGATTTTAAGGTCGGAGAAACTATCTATATGCAATATTGGATGAATTCAATTTATATGGTTTCACCATTTGTGTTATAAATGAAATAGAATGATTTAATAATGTGATTGGAAATGGTTTTCTTTGAGAAAATTTTGTTTTTTACCCACTGGGTGTTCCTCAAAAAACTAGGAATCTTTTTACAATGAATTGATAGAATTTCCGGGAAGTTCATTTTTTATGGTGTTCTTATACATTCTAGATTTGATGCATATATCTAGAGGATTGATTCATGTTATTTTCAATTTCTTGGTATTAGTGTCCTAAAATGTATGAAATGTTGTGATCCTTGGTTTATAATTTATATTTATTTGTGTTATACTATTTTATGTTTTACATCCATGGATTTGATGTCATAAGTGATGCATGATTTTATTTGACTACTTTGAATGATATTATTTTAAACTATTTTACCTTCTTTTTTTGGAATTGTCCAAAAATCATAATTGTTTTTCCATGATTGTGATATAATAATTGATTAAATTCTATTAATTTCATGTTTTATTTAATTTTTAACGTGTTCTTAATTTTTAAAAAATATATTATATGGGACACATCAACTGGATCCTACTAAACATGTTTAGTTCACACCCTATACACCCCTTCAGAAGCGCATATACCATTGTATGTCCTTCAGTGTAGGGAAAGGAAATTCCCTTTAAAGATTATTTTATCATTATTATGTATTATTATGGGTATATGTTGGTGAGGTGGTGGGATTTTACCCAAACATTCATAAAGAGTATATTTTTTGTTTTAATTTTCCTTTGTTTTTTGGATTATATCATCAAATTTTCTCAGTTAATTTTCAGTTGTATCACTTCTATTGTCTCTCTTTTTATATGAAACATATTTTTTTACTCTTACTTTTTTTCTTCCCATCATGTATATATATATATCATTTTTTATTCATCAAATTGGGGGATATTTTTTTTTCTAGTTGTTATTAATTCAATTATTCATGTTTGAATCCTAGTGGGATTAGGTATTTCTTTCAGGTATGTCACGTCTTTGGTTGGGTACTATTTTGAGATAGTATTCAAGTTAGACTTTTAATTTCAACCAATGCCCCTACATGTTCTCTTATGAATCCTCAGGGTTTTTTGTATAAGCCATTAATTTATCTATAACGGAGAGAATATCAAGAGCGATAGATTATTAAAAATAAAAAATTAATAAATTTATTAAATAAAGTATTATTTAACATTTCTCTCATGACCACACTACCACCAACCATCCCAGATTGAAAACGATTTTATTGAGCCTGGGGTATATCTCATACCCCATATCCAATGGCAGTCTTAAATTTCCCACAACATATTGATTTTGGGATTTATTTCATTATTTAAATACAAAATTCCATGTGTGATATAATATTTTTATTATTTTTATTATTTCAACATTGAGGCTCATTGGCCCTTAGAATCCCATTCCATCTCAGTTACTATCTCTGAAATGCATACATAAAATATTCCAAATTCCTACAAGGAAAAACAGGAATGTTATATTTCTGTTGTAAAAATTAGTTATATCATACTAAATTATATATAATATATGAAATTCCGTATTTTTTGTTATAATTGGAGTCATACACACCAATATTTTATGGTAAAAAGAAATAATTTGGATGCCTACCATCTCATTTTATTTTATGTTATACAAATTAATATAACCACTTTTATTCTTACATTGAGTAAACAATATCAAAATATTTTAGTTGTCTAATATTAATAAAAAATTTAGCAACACTCATATATAATTTTAGGTATCATGGATGCTGTATTGAGGTCCCTTTGACTAGCTTCCTATATTCAAAACTTCTGGGATAGACGATGTTGTGGTTGTAGTTCGTCTTGTACCCTGTCTAATTATGTAGTGTAACCATCTATTTATAGTTATAAATTAATTTGGATGTGATCAATATATTCAAAAACATCATGGAAATCACAAATACATTATTTCATTAAACTTCCAAGTGGGTAGGATGTCATATAATAGTCATATAATGAATAGTATATCAACATATTGGATAGAAATTTGAATTTTAATAATAATAGAGCACATACAATGAGACTATATCTTTCATGGTAGTTTTTGAATTGAACATAGAATAAAATAAAATCAGTATGTATATTTCATGAAATTTTGCAGAGATTTGACACTCTATATGACAACAAAATTATACTATTTTTTGTTGTATACTTTTTTCCAGTTTAGGTTGAATTTTTTAGCATACGTGACTACATCATATAATCTTAATATCTAAACCCAAGGAGTGGGTGATATTAAATCATGCATCATATTGTGGTGGAATTCATGAAATGATACCTTCTCAAGGATTTTTGCGTGATATTATGTTCAATAATCCACCCATGAAAAAAGATTGTCATACTCTGTAACCTCTTCTTTTAGATGATGATGTTGAAAAGTTTTGATGATGGTAACATAGATCAAAATGAGTTACATATGAGTCCTCATTTGATCCACAAAAACAGGAAGCACATATACCATTCATGCCTTTGGGGTTTGTTGATGTTTACCAACAGGCGTGAGATCCACATATTCAATTAAGACATCCATGATATTCACTTTGTTTAATAGATATGAGCTCCAGCCTTATTTCATTTCCATAATATTTTATTATTGATCGTTCATATATCAATGGGACTTGATACGTGATGGTATAACGTTCCACTTATAAAGTGATAGAATGATCAAGATGGAAATTGTCATATCTCGACATCCTATAGGTAGTAGATTCATCCCCTTCTAACGAATCTAAATAAATGGTACAGATAGTCATGGATCATATAATTGAGGAAGGGACATCTCTAGGCCATCATACTATATCACATTATCAATGATGATGCCTTTGATATTGGCCTCTCATTCACAATATCAACTATGGGACGACCCCCATTTTAGAAAAAAATAATAATGAATTATAATAATTAAAAATAAATTTTTTCTATATATAAATTTATTTGATATTTCAAGAATTTTTATATATTAATCAAAATGATAAATTAATAATATAAACATTATTCAACTAATTAAATTTAATAATTATTTTTGAATAAAATTCACTTATATAGAATATAATAATTTTTAATTTTATTAATTTTTCAATATAAAACTATAAATTTTATTAATAATAATTTATTTGTAAATAGACGTTCAAATGTATATAAATAACCATGTACAACCATATGGGAGTAGATAGAGGTGGGTTATTGGATCCCAATCTATTGATGTCATAGGATGTTCGTCTATCGAAACTGATTCAGTCCAGGAAATAATGATAATAAATCTCCTGATCATCATGTGTCTTCATATGGGAATCATAATGATATAAAAATTATGAAATCATAGAATGGGTTTTCACCCATTACATTATTTAGATAAATTATGTTAAAAGGGAATTTCAAAAAGAGGTCCATAGCTCTTGTTGAGGGCAATGTAGAATATTTTTTATAAAGGTTATTGATATGTAAGAATTCAATCATTGCGAGGGTTGTGATTAACAACATTGTGAATCCATGGATAGTGAATGAGTTTGTTCATAGGATTGTCATAATTTGTTGATTTTTGGACTACAATGTGTTTTAATTGGAGATGGAATTTTTCGCTATTTATTTCCATCCAGTGAATTGAAGTAGCAAGCATGGAGGATTGAATCCCTATTTTTTATGTTAGGTACTCTCAATATTCATGATTGGAGTCTTGATTTAAATTTCAACAAAACTGTATAATATGGAATCAGAGGATACTTCAACACATTGTAACTATGACTTTCAATACAATTTGGATAGATATTGACACCGATCATGTTTTATTTGGAAAGATTTCCCAATTGATAGTGGATGTGGACCACAACACCAATCTCATTGATACTGTAATGAATCCGAATCATAATGATGATTTTCATATGTGTGTTTAGTATTAGAAGAATTCTCAGTATTTCATGTGTTACAATGTTGTTTAAAACTCAACTGAGCAACATCATTTTGTTTTTTATTGTGACAAATTCATGGATATTGGTAGTATAGAAAAGTATTATTTGAATTCACAATAGTCTATGAAGGGTAATACCCTATATGATTAGAACAGGTTTTCTATCATTATTCTAGATGTATGGACACCTTGCTCGTATGTGGGGAAGCTCCTTCAAATAATTGTTGATTCATATACGGATCAAAGGGAATTGTATAAAGATTATTTTACTATATCCTTTAATGAGGATCTATGTACGAGGGATGACATTATTCTGATATATAAAGCCCCATATAAACCTTATTATGATGAGGATTTTTTTAGGAGGAATTGAATCATGATCTATAGAATAAATCAATACATTTTAATAGTAATGTAAATATAAATGTTGTGGATGCAGAGGATTTCTATTTGGTTACCCATAAGAATCCAAGGGATCTATCACATATGAGAAAGATATCTAGAGAACAAGGGAAGAAGCTCAATGATGAACCTCAGGTTCTGTGGGCTTATATGTCTGGCAAGGACCCATTTCATTATGATGTGTATTTTCGGGATAACCATTAAGTATAACACCTTTCTATTGGAGTCTAAATTGAAAAAAATGTATAATCTAAGAAGGAAAACACATGAGTTTTTTTTCTGGAACATGTAATCATTGTTGGGTTTAAATTTTAAAAGGATCATGTTGTAAATAGGTTTTCCAGGAGGAGTTTGGAAATGTTTATGATCCTTGTTGTGTGGTTTCAGAAGCTTTTTAGAGAATAGAATTCCTTATCTTCATGATGTTGTTTCAAATTATGATTTAGGTTATGTAAATCACATTGGAGGCACTGAATCTCATGAAAATGACTTTTAATTAGCAGGCATTGATGAACATGACTAGAACTGGAAGGCTCCCAACAAATGGAAGGGATGCTAGTATCATGGAAGTCGAGGTAGAACCCAAGGGAAAGCTAGCTGTCATAATAGGCGGTGGATACTATCCTTTTTTATCATGTTTTTGGTGAAATTTGTTCTCATTCCACCCCCACATATTTTTTTCATTTTACCTCCTTTTTATTAATAATGTATTTGGAAAATGGATTTAATCCATGGTTCATACAAATCCTAAAAATAAATTACAATTATTGTAGTTATTTTAAATATTTATTTTTTTAAAAGTGGTAGATTATTTGAAACTTTTAGATTTTCAGTGTGATGAAATGTGTTAAATCTGTCAACCTATCTAATAATTGAATATATTAAAATCCTAAAATCATTTTTTTAAATCCATTAAAAATAAAATTTCTAAATTTATTTATAGATTGTATTTTATTATATTTATCAAAATTGTGAAATTATATTTATCTTATATCTATATTAATTATTAATATATTAACTTTCATATGTAATCTTTTCATAAAAAATTATATAATTAATAATTCATTAATTATATAGTGTTATTTACAATAAACTATTCATCAATGTATTTAAGTGACAATTATTATTATTTTTAATTTGTAATAATTATATGTAATAATAAATAGTGGGAAAATGGAATTTATATTATATTAATCATAATTACATACTAGTAATTATGATTATTAATTTTCTATAACTTTTAATTTTTCATTATATATAAAATTAATTATGAAATGAATTATTATATATTATTTCTGACTATTACAAACTATTAATTAACTAAAATTAGTTAATTATTAATTATCAATTATTATTCATAAATTAATTTAATTATTAAAAATAATATTTTATAAATTTGTAGTTGTTACTTTTTACGGTAAATTATTACTAATTATTGTTACGTATTTCATATAATTATTAATTATAAATAAATATTAATTATATAATAACTAATATTAAATAAAATTATTAATAATTATTATTATTTCTATTTAATGACTAAAATATCAAAAAATTAAGTATTAATTTTTTTTGAATAATTATTACTCTTTAACATTACTATTTAATAACATATATAAATAATTACATTTTAATTCTATTAATTTAAAATAAAAATAATACATTTTTTGTTTAGTGACCCTTTGTTATTATATTCCAAATATTATTGTAATATATTATATAGGTTAACAAATTATAATAAAAAATTAACATATAAACCTATAATCTAATAACTAATAAATTTTTTTGGACAAACAACATTGGATCATTTAACCACTTCTGTTATAAAAATGATTTTTCCTAAAATCATTTCAATTATTTTTTCCCAAATAATATTTTAAAATAGAAAATCTCTAACTTGTCTTTTATGAAGAAACGATAATATCCTATAAAATTTAAAAATAATTAAACTCAAAATTAATAACCATTAAATTGGTGCATTACCATTTTTATTTTATGAGGCATTGGTAGTAAAACCTTATTATAATTAAATATAATTATGAAAAAATCAAATTACAGATATAATAATAAAAAATCGAAGATTTAATCGTGGTTAGAAAAAAGATATATGGTCCTTAACGATAGAGAGATAGGGGAACCATAAGTAAATAAGATATCAGATTATAAACAATTAATTAATATATTAAAACCCATACCTGAAATGAGATGGAACTGAACTACATTTATAGTATGACAAGACTTACATGTGTATTTCTTGGTTCCTCATTATCCTCCCTAGGTACATTGATTTGGGACTATAAAATATTGTCCCACTGGTGAAAAGATGATAGTGATATAAAATAAAGTAAAAAATTGAAAATATAAATAGACATCAAATGTTATGTTGAAAACCCCTAAAATGAAAGAGGGAAACATAATTGGTAAAATATATGTATCCCTATGGGTAATGGGGTTACACACCCCATCTCTATAAAAATAATAAAAATGCTCATAATACACTCTATTGAATATATGTGTAAAATGCCTACAATAATACCACACATATATGCAATTTGAGGAGATTTTCTAAAGATGATTATTGGATGTGATGAAAAACCAATATGATATCATTATTATTTATAGGAAAGATCCCTCTCCATTAGATACTTCCCTACTGGTGGTTTGGTGTGGTTTGTATACCAACAATTCCTACCACTTCATGCCACCTTGACAATTTAGTGGTATGGGGTCTTCCGTAATATATAATGTTGCTAACATATCTCCCACTTGGAGATTTCATTAAGAACCAATCACATAGCCACAAATTATTTGTATTTTATATACTAGGATTATTATGTCTCTATAGGTCCACTCAATGTTCTACACAATATGATCCTTCCAAAGTCTATCATATTTATTGGTAAATCAACTATATTTTCTTTAGTGTGAATTTTCTACATGTCCATATTTTCATTATTTGCCACATATTTAACAACGTGATACTATACCCCAATATTAATTTTATTGGAACAAAATAAAGGATTATATATAATTTTCAAGGTGATTTAATTGTAAAAAACAATGAAATATTCCCATATATATGCTCAAGATAATTTAATAATCTTCTCTTCCATATGACCTCTTTGAAAGACTTTTTAGATTCCATATACGCAGCCACCTTCATGGATATATCCATAACATACTATATCATTTAAATCCAACTCCATATGTTTCTTCATGAGTAATCATATAACCATAAGCGGATTCCCTCTAGTAAGAATAACCAGAATAATAAAAATTAACATAGCCTCTGAATGTGATATCTAATCCCATATAACATATTACAGCATCTACATTCATCATTATGTATATCATGATCCTCTTCACTATGTTCCAATACTCCACTAAAATATTTTATGTGTACCCACTAATTATCCCCACTCCATGTGAAATTCATAGTCTATTACAAAACATTATTATCAATAGATCCCTCACTACCAATTCATACTCTACTTAGATATCTCCACCCAATAGACTTCATTACTAGGAATCATCATATAAGATAACATGGAAGTAATGGGAAGAGGGGTATATATTGTTTTGCTATATATCATGATGAAATTATTCAATCCATTCCATAGGTAATTATTATATGATTCATAAAATTATACCATTATTTTTTATCAGTAAATATTCATCCAAATAATCATATTTTTTTTCCCAAGAATATTATATAAAACTCCTAATATACATATACATTTTTCCTTGATTCTGATCATTCTTGGGGACTACAACCAACATGTCAACCCCATACAAAAATAGAATGAAGTAATCATTACAATCAAAACACCTAAAATAAAAATAATGATCGTAATGAAGTATACTATATCTATGACTAATGATATATGAATAAAATATCTTATATGAATATCTATCTGTCATCTAGAGACTGAATATAGATTTCTTCAACATGAAAACCATGTTCCCTTTTCCTTCATCATTAAATCCTAATGGTTGAAGAATATATATCTCATCATCAGGATCACCATGGGAAAAAAATTCCTCACATATGGCATCACTAGATGAGATCAATATGTTTCTCACATTTCTAGAAATACTAGAACATCCATTATTCTAGAAATATGTGAAAATATTTCATTGAATATAATATATTCTATATGAGAATATCATTTGACCTCCAATCTTACATGATATCCTTCCACCTTGTTCGTTCCACCCACATGATATTAATGGTCCATTTTTTTATATTCAACCTTCCATTGGGTAGTATTATAAGATACCAATCCTTTTTTAATTATAAGGATTCATGTTATTCTTGAATCACATACATACATGAGGATACATCAAGATTATGATTCTTCTCCACAAAAGAATATTAATATGCATCTTCTATTGATTAGTAATATGTAATATTAATATCAGTGATTAATCTGAGTGAAATACTTGTTCTATTTAATCTCTATTTTTTCATCACATACTAAACTCAATTATTACATGATAATCATTCTATATTAATGTATAAGAAGAAAATCATTATTCGTTGGATTTTCATCCGCATTGAATGTTGTAGTTTCTGTATTATCTTTATCATGGCCTCCATAAATTATAATTTTCACCTTTTCTTCTTATAAAATTAAATTTACATTGATGAAATGTTGTTGGTAGGTGTGTTTCCTCAAATGATAACCCTTCACACTATTAGAGTATCCTAGGATGATACATTTTCTGGATATCGAACCCAACTTCGATCATTCCTAGTAAATAAAAAATTCATTTATTCTACATCAAATAGTTTTTATGTGAGAATGGTTTGGAGGGTATCCAATACACATTTTTATTACTATATATAGATCAATTACCATTGATGTATATTTGGGGATCACATAATAAGAAATATTAAGGTCTTCTTACCAAAATTTTTGAGCAATTCTATAAGTCTTTATAATTTCCATTGTTATATCTAACTTTTTTCTATTTTTTCAACACATCCAAACCACTTTCCCTAGACTGTATTCCATCATGAACTACTGTTTGATTCCCTATTATTGATAATGATTAACAAACTCCTAACATTTATATGTTCTACAATTATCATTCCATGAAAATATGATATTGTTTCCATATCCAATCTCATTCCACACTTTTAATGCTTTCAACACCTCAAAATCATCATATCTCCTCATCATTGGGTATCTCCAACATATCCTAGAATAATCATCAATGAATGATAAAATTTACTTTCTTCTCTCAGTGATAAAATTGATGCTTTAAAAAATTTGAGTGGATCAACATTAATAACTCTTTGAATCATGTTGTTAACATCACAAAATTTAACATGTGTTTCTTCCTCAAAACAGAATGCTCAAAAAAGTGTAAGGATACCTTTTAAAGAATTGTAAAAATCATTATATTAGTAATAATCTTGGGGATCACATGAGCTTCAACACAGTTGGTTAGGACTCCTTTTGTGAATCCAGGCAACCCATAATAATATCCAGGAATAAGCATATTTCTGGTACTGTAGTAGTAATGTAGCAGACAATATAGTATGAACTATAGCAGTACTATAGCAGTAACTATATCAGGTACTATGTGGCACTGTAGTAGACAAGACTATTCTTACATTTGGTCTTTCAGGACACTGATTTAGTCCATGAGTCCTATAAGGGATTCGGGAAACTCAGGCATTCGGGTCAGTAAGGCCTTTGATCTACTTCAAGGCCTTTGGGCCACCTTATGTGCAGATGCAAACCAGACAACCTACAAGGAACAAGATCTAGATTGAGCAGTTCCAAGTAGTTCTTATGGGTTACATGTATTGTTTTAATATTACGGGCAATGAATTCCTCTATAGCCTACGGCCCATGTTAAACATACACCTATGGGCCTTGTAAGGGTTCCACCTCACCCCTTGACATGTATATTATCTAAAATCAATATAAATTGATGGCCTTCATGCCATTGGAGGTGTACGAATCTTGAGGCCACATTCATACATATGGCCAAGATTATCATGTCATAACATAATCAATAATTCCATCGAGGTAGTTGTTGTGACTTCTATCTCTGCCTCCAGATATATTTTACCCAAAATCTTGTAAATTTTCTTTAATATTTTTTCATCCATCATCAACACATGGAATCCCATAAAAATATTAACCACTCCATCCTCAGTGCTATTAATGTATCTAATGTAATCAAATTTTCTCAAATACAATATGTTCTTTTCCAGGCCCTTCATGTGGAATAGTTTGTATATGGTTCAAACAATATTATCATGCATATTAAATTTTATGGTACCAATTACAACAATAATTATGGTGTGATGATTCCCGATATACACAAGTCCTTATTATATTGTTTCAAACTGGTTAAATCATTCCCATCGATAGGTAATATGACATGTTTCTACCATGTTGATTATCCTCACATCATTGATATGTTTTCTAATTCTAGAATATACTACCACTTCACTAATAAAAATGTATCCTTGTTTATAATTACTCTCCACATATCAATCTATGTCATGATTTTGGCTTCTACTAGAACCATGCTCTATCATGAAACCTAGTAGTCTTCGTCAAATTTCTAGTAGGAAATAATAATCCCACAACAATACCTACATCATCATTTTCCATAACAGAAAATCATTCCTATTGAATTTATACATTAATAATTTCATATCTATCTAGAAACATTTTCAGTACTT
Source organism: Viscum album (assembly GCA_963277665.1). Taxonomy (NCBI): domain Eukaryota; kingdom Viridiplantae; phylum Streptophyta; class Magnoliopsida; order Santalales; family Viscaceae; genus Viscum; species Viscum album. The sequence goes on from OY728162.1 coordinate 49,988,803, forward strand.
ATCCTCTACTATTTCACAAAATTGTGCTTAATATTTTGAATAGTTTTTGTCTTCTGTTAAAGATTAATTGGAATCAAAATCATAAGAAATATTGAAATTTATGATAATTACTAATACCAAAATTTGTGTACATAAATGGGATAAAATCTACATATTATAATATTTTTTGGGATGCTAAATGATTGTCCCTCTTGTGAAAAGATAATAGTTGGGTAAAATAAAGTGAAAAAAGAAAAAATAATTGGACACCAAATTAAATATGGACTAACCCTCAAAAATAAGTTGTAAAAAACCAAGATAAAAAAGAAGGATCACTATGGGTAAATGTGGGCACAAACTCCCTAAATATAATAAGTAGAAACTCCACACAATAATATCTATTAAATATATAGGTAAACCCATCAAAATATACCACATAAAAATAAACTTTGAGTATATTTGGTGAAGTTCATTGATATAGGGGATAAAAAATCCATTAGATATAATTTCCATCTATAAGAAGTATCAATCTCAGTTGGTACCTCCTATACCAGTAGTTTGGTGTGTTTTAGCCAGACACCCTTCCTTTAATGGCATTTACCCTTTAGACTATTTTTGGTGTTGGCCATCCAAAATCTAGAATGATGCTGAAACAGCCCACCAAGTTGTAATATCTTATTTTATAAATTTTAATGAATATCGTTGTTCAATATTAGGATACCCTCTTATAGGTACTCCTAAAAATAGGTTTCCATTCTTGGATTGGATCCCACACCTTTGAAATAATCCCCTACTCCTTCTTTCCCCCCTGTGGGTTTTCACATTATTGCACCACTACCATAGATCAACCCCACCACATTATATTCATACATAGCCCCCATATTCCTATCCTTTGGTAGGGTAGGGTGATATATTATGTATTATGGAGGATTTTCTAATTCATACATTTATTTGGATAACTATCAACATTGTTCTTCTCCTTCAAAGTGTTCTAATAATCTTGATCCACGTAGGGAGAAAACCATATCCCTCCTCTAGTGACACTACATAATGATGGTAATAACAAGATTATTGAATAGTTCATGACATACATGACATTGAGAAAAACTATAAAATTTCAATTTCTGTATAATATAAAATTACTAGAAAAATTAATTAATATAAAAAATTAATTTCCATTTACACATATAATAAATGAATTTCATTATTAAAAAAATACTACCTGAATTTATAAATTCCTGAATTTTTTAAATATGTGATAACATGAAAATTATTTTAGAAAATACCATGAATCCTATAAATCAAAAAAAAATAATTGAAAACATATATTAGAGTTTTAAAATATTCAATTTATAAAGAAAATGATGGCTGAATAATGTAGTATTAAAACTGAAGTTATGATGATGGAGAAAAGTGGAAGATGAAGGAACGAAAGTGTTGAATTATTTAAAAACTATGATATATGAAAGGTATTTATGAATTAAAATGTATATGTCATTTGATTACAATGTATATCTCTAGAAACTATCCCTAATACCAAATTTCATAAATTTTAACCAAATTATTTCCACAATGTTTTAAATTCATTAATTTAAATGAAACTTTTATCTTATCTGCAACCACTAAACAAATGAAGAATTATGAATGGAATTCCCATAGTCTACATGGATTATTTCATGATATAATTCCCTTATCTGCAGAGTTTAGGAGATATATTATTTTTTAGGGATTTCCATCAAAAACACTACCAAAATTCTCCACTAACAAATTTGATTTAATTAATTAGTGGTTAATTGACCATAAATAATTAATACTACAAACCATATTTTTTCATATAAAACTTTTACCACACACTACTATAGAATATGATATATTGGATACTAAACATTATTAGTTCTTGAAATTTTTTTGATAAATGATATCATTTTCATAGTGCTAAATAAAATCACTGAAAATGGAAATGCAATATCCAAGCAAAAAATTTTTCTAAAAGGTTCCCTTTATGACAAATTTATTTGGAAATAATAAAGTCATAACATTATTATTTAATTTTTAGCATCAATAATGGTTTACCATTATCAATTTCATGTAAGAACTAAAAAAGTGTGTTATATATAATATATTTTATATACATATAATTATAATGTGAAAATTTGATTTACACACTAGTATAGATAATTAGATACCAATCATTAACATTTATCAGTGAAGGAAAAACCACTGATAAAGTGGAAACATTATAAATTCTATCTAAAAGTGCTAATAAAGGTCACATGTATTAGTGATTTTATAATATGAGTAATGTTTGTCAATTTTAAGAAAACTTTTATTACTGAGAAATTGTATATTCATGGAAAAAATTATATATCATTTAAAATAACATATGTTAATATATATAATGATATAAAAATAAAATATTTTATTAAATAATATTCATATAATAATATATCTGAATTTATATTTAATATTAATGATATTTAAAGTTAATGAATTACAAAATATTTAAAAATTAATATTTATTTAAAATTTCTAATAATTATTAATTAATAGTAATTTAATATTAATTTTATAATATATAAATTTAATAAATTAATGAATGGTCTATGATAAATTGATAACATGACATGAATTTCTAACAAACTTAGGTTTTGATCAGGGTGTTTGTTTGAGATCTACCACATATCAAATAAAATATTGTCAAATGATATATGATATGGGGACATATTTGAACTATTTTTTCATTATAAAGAGGTTTAATATATCCTAGAAGGTCTCCAAAACAAATTTATATATAGTTGTGCCTTACTTTTTTGATCATTTTATGAAGTTTTATCTCTATTTGAGAGGATCTTATTGTCATTTTTCAATATAGAATAAAATTATTCAATGTTTTTACAATAATATGGATATTATACGGTTTAATGTTAAATATTTATCATATTTTAGTGTTATATATAATTATATATATTAATATTTTCATATAATTATATAACTAAATCATATGTATAAATAAATATTTAAACATATTTACAAAAAAGTATAATTAGAATATATAATCCATATGGAGGAAATATGTGTTATCCCTAGTGCATGATATATTTTTATTTTACATAATAGTTATATCATTTTTATGCTTTGAGATTGTGCATTCTACTCCCCTTATTGCGAAGTATATATATGTATCTTTTGAGGAGGAGAAGGTCATGAGTTTCGACAAGTCTGGGTGTTCAGGTTGTACTAATACCCACAAATTCTGCCACCAATTTATATTATCCCAAACTTATGTCATGCTGGATGTTATTGGAAAACTAAATCTAATTATATATTTTTATCATTGTATCATTGTTTCTTATAAAGAGTTGGATACATGAGACTCATACATTCCAATTTCCCATGAGAAAGAGAGATGACCATCCAAATAGGTGATATTGAGTTTTTTATTGGTCAAAATATTTAGGGTTCTATAGTTATGGGAACCACCAATACGGGATAAAATTATATTTTAAATCAATTTAAATGAGTAAAAATTAGAGAGGATGTCATAGATAATGATTAAAATAATATATCTATGAGATTAATTGACATTCACTTTACACATTTACTAGATGATGTGGATGAGAAGACTATCACACACCACATGTGTGCATATATCCAGTGGAACATTTGGGGTATAGTTTGTGTTTAAAAGTTGATATTTCATTTCTAAATAGACTATTTACTTCATTATGAATACTTTGATTAGGGTAAGAGATATAGGTGGTAATATTTATGCTTTTCATAAATATATATACCATTATGATCTATATACTGATCATATTACCATGATATTTTCATATGAGAAATACTCCATTATATTTGGGAATTGTAGTGAATCCCTCCACTATCCCCTATTATTGTTGTTCTAGAGGATTCCATGGATGGGCACCATGATTCTCCGCATGGATGATGGTATGATCACTCCTCTTTACAATTTTCTGATGCAAATATGATTTATATTATAATAAATTACTTATTATTCATGACATATTAAATGATAAAATTGGAACTAAACACAACAAAATTTTATAAAACAGATGCTAATTTGAAAAAATATTGTCTCATGGTGGATAGAAATATAACTACTAATTTATGTATATACTATACTTTTTTGAGTAATAAATTTCATAACATTATAGTTTTCTAAAATTTAAAAAATATATTTTAACAACTCTCAGATATGATTTTAGATATAATTTACATTGTGTCTGTGTCTCATCGACCAACTCCCAGTAGACTACACTATTGGGATGGATGATTCCAAATTTGTTGTGTCATTCATATCCTTTGACATTATAGAGTCACACCAGTTTGATATAGTAATGATTTTTTTCTGATTTATTCCACACATTACATAATCATTGAGGTAACTGCCAATGAATTATATACTACATGGAACAGTAACGAATAATATCGATTGTAGGAGGTAACATGATCAATACATCAATATATGGGACATGAATGTGAGGTTTTTTATTAAGGGAATACTGATAATGGGACTCTTACAATAATAACATTTTTATTATTCCCCGTGTTATCTAATGAAATCCATATTTTAACTTATGTGACACGGTAGAGTTATATATGTTCTAGTAAGTCAACCAATTTTAATTAATTTGATTATTTTATAATTATTTTCTGTTCATACTAAATTTTCATAAAACAAACACAAATCTAACATATTATCTGGATATCTAAACCTTAGGAGTGAAAAATATATATTCAAGTAGTATAACCTACTAAAAATAAAAAAAATAGCCTTAAATTATTTTTTTACATTATGGTGAATTAAATAATCCCCTATAAAGAGAATATATTCTATCAAGGGAATATACTCTAGAGGATGCTAATGTTTATGAAATACGATGAAGATTACATATACCACATCAATTTACATTTGAGTTATGACATGTTCCTATAAAATAAATACCACTTCTATCATTCATTCCACATCAAGTTGTTTATGTGTACTAAAATTCATGAGAACCGTATATTTTATCAAGATATCAATAGTATTCCCTGGGTGTATCACATCTAGAATCATATCAAGTGTAATTTCCATAAAAATTTATGATTTAATCTTCAAAAATATATGTTATTTTTTATTGGATTTATTTTCCTTCAACTTATACTATGAGTAAATTATAATTTTGTCCATTATCAAATTTCAACATACCAATGGTAAAGAATTCTCCTCTTCTCAATGAGTCAATAAAACAATTTAACTGAAAATAAATTTTCACATTCACCTCTATATTTTAATGATCACTAAATCATTATTCAAATGATATTAATATTTTTCATGTTTTTTATCATATTATTTTCAAATATTAGTTATGAAAATTTCTATTTATGATTCATCTCCATGGATGACTCGCCGCCAACCACATTACTCCACCATCGCCTATGAGACACAATTGACACAACACACCGCCAACATGAAAAATTTGAAATGTACTAAAATGACTCACCATCAAGATGTCATAATATTAAGAGGACTTTTGTAAAATAATAATAACGATCAGAGGAGTCAACACTAGAGGAAAGAATCATCATCTACTAAGTCTCTTCTAGTACAGAAATTTGGCCATGTACAAAACGTAACATCTCCACCTTTAAATACCACTAGAACAAGACACCACCAGCGTGTGACACCCATAAAATCTATCACCAAAATACATAGAAACTTTTATAGAGAGACACCATTACAAAGAAACAACTCCATTGTCTTTTCATTGTTTTAGGATTCACTATCACTATTTCACTGCTTATTCTTTTTTAATTTGTTTTTATAACAATTAGTTTATTAAATTCAGTGGCTAGTTTTATTTTAAGTATTTTTTCTTAATTTCTTGAATGAATTAAAAAATTGATATTTTAACTCTTAGTAAAATAATGCATAATATCTGAAAACTAACATGGTTACTCATGCATGTTGCTGATAAAATGTAATGTGTAATCCCACATGTAATATTTTCTGTGTTTCATCGAGTCTAAATTTAATGAAAAGAAGAATTCACTAAAATATATACACAAAATGATATCTTAATATCATTGAAGTAATTACACGACTACACTCCACTAAGGAAGGAAAATATAAATAGACATCTTATACCTTTATTGAGTCGAGAACAATAGTAACCATGACACTTTGTTTTACCCAAGGCTCAAAATCCAAAATATTGATACATTTTCAAAATGGTTTCAAGGAGTCAAAAAATGTACTATATAATAACCCAAGTACATCTATTAATTTATACTTTTAGATTGATCAGTTTTTTTTCTTTTTTACATTATGAGTTTTTTGTGAGTTGTTTTGTTTATTTCACAATAAACTTTAACCTTTTATAACTAGATTATACATAGATATCATACCAAACAATATTTACATGTATCACCATTAAAATTGTTGAAGAGGTCATGTGATACCTGATTTATTTTTTACTTCTAATGATACAGTGGGAGATTCCATGTTCACTCAGGACAGTTAGATACTATTTTAAAACATAGTCAATGTTGTGGGTAAAACTTATTATTTATATAATCTACTTATTGGTTGATGTTCACCAATTGGAGATGACGGAGCCCCAACTTGAGATTGTTCCTCTTTTATTCCGAATTATGCTGCAATTTTTATTTTAAATATATTTTTCTTAAATGATTTTTTTAAAATTGAAAACAAAATATATACATTGATAGATAAACATTATTAGTTCTTATAATATTTTGGCAATTTAAATTATTTTAAAAGGATATGTAATATTGTATATTATTTACCAAATGACTAAAAATTGTTTCAACAAATCATTTAAAATAATTTTACTTATAATAACGATCTATTTTGGTTATGTCGTCCATTTATATATTAATTTGTGGAATATATTTCAATTATTTTTTGGTCGAAAAGTTTTATTGGGTACTCAATTCTCCATATTGAGTTTAACATTCCAAAAAAAAATTTGTATCAATGGTAAAAGTTTTAGAATAAATGTTTTCAAAAAAACATCAATGGTTATTTTAATTTATAAATGAATAACCTAAATATTTTTCATATATAAATTTAGTTCTTTAAATGGATTCTAGAAAAGAAGTTTATAAAACCAATTATCTTTGTTTTTCAATGTTTAAAATTAAGAACAATGGAAAATTAAAATGAAAATTCACATTGAGAGTATGTGATTCGAAATGGGGGATGAAAATGAAGATAAATATGGTAAACCTTACACCACTATAAAATAATTGGATGATGCTTCAAATCATGTGTTAAATATTAATTATAATGAAATTAATTCCCTTTACTTTGATTTATTAGAGGAGTAATTTAATGGAATATATTCATTACAAACTGGATATGAAATAATAGAAACAAAATCTCTATCACATGAGGCAACAAATTTTTTTTTAGGATATGAGAATAAATAAATACACTATTAAGTCAGATAATCATTTCATGAAACTCGGTAATCATATTTATCACATGAACATAATGTTCAATGAGATTTTGAACACCATGAAGTGACATGGAAATCATATGTTCAACATGGACTCGACCATGAGACTCCATAAATGTATACATGAATGATATTGGAGAACAATTGTGTTGGGTAGGGAGTCATATGATATCTGCAAGATAACTACAATAGACATGACTGGTAAACTAAATAAGTAAGAATAAGAGTTAAAGTTCAATCGATAATATGATAAAGATATTAATGGAAAAAATATATCCCCAAGGGCTACTTCATCTATTAAAAATTAAAAGAAGAATGTCCAAGTTATATTTTCAATTGATATTGAGCCACCACCAGATTCTGGTGAGGAGATGGATAATTTATCCAGGCGGGTTAACATATTTTATTAAAAGAATATGTTATTCAGAAATCCAAACTATAATGGAATATATTTTTAAAGGAATCATGGAAGAAAGAATATAATAATGATGAAAATTAGGTAATCTCAAATGAGTGTATAGGAAAAGAACATGTAAAGGGTGAATGTCCATAGTTGAAGTAAAAAAAATAGATATGTTGAAAAGAACAGAAGAAATTAGAATTCAATTAATGAATCATGGATTCCCTTGTAAGGAAACTATAGTGATTTGGATAATACTCTGAAATGAAAATCAAATAGATCAAACATGTCATTTTTTAAAAAAAACAAGGGTGTACCTACAATAGCATATGTACATATTTCAAATAATTATGTGTGTGAAAAATATGATGATGACTTGAATAATAAAATAATTTTTTAATACTTAGTATGATGAAATATATTTTTAATGAGAATAAAGATAAATAAAAAGTACATTTTAAATAATTGGCTTTATTTGAAATATTATATATGATCACTATGTTGAAAAGGAAAATAATGCTCAACTGCTGAAAGTTAATAATTAACATAAAATTTCAAACGAGTATCAAAATATGTAATTGAAAATTTTTACAATTGGTAGATATACTCTCATGTAGATTTTTGGAATTATTGTTGCACGTAAATATGTTCAATGACTATGTTACTAACCTGTATAGATGAGAGAACAAAATGATATGTTTTTAGTCCTTTTCAAAATGATATTATGTATGTTAATTTTCTAAAGGACACAAAAAGTATTTATTTAAAAAATTATTCACTATATTTATTCAAAACCCATCATGAAATTAGAGTTCCCAATGTTTTCATTTCTAACATCTCTGGACCAAAATAGATCCAGGTTCTAATGTTATTTCTCTCATTATTTATTTTGTAATAAAACTATTTGAAGACCCTCTGTAAGATTCTATGGTACATGGAAAATTACTGTTCACGACATATGAAAAGTGATTATTCATTCTTCAAGATCATTATTAAGGTTATTGATTTCATTTCACCTTTGGGGATATTTCTAAATGGAGAATCATGAGGCTTGGTCCAATTAGAAATAACAATTCTATTTTAATTTCTAAATTATTACTTATTGATTGTATTAAATAAAACATTATTAGTATTTCAAAGAAATTTTATTCTGATTTTTATATCAAATTTCTGAATTATTCATTAAAATTTATTGATTATAAAAAATATTTAATATATACATCCATAATTAATGATAATGGTCATGCAATTGATTTGATTTCATTAATGTCTCAAAGTGTTTTCTACTCGACTAATTTTAACAAATAATCTCGAAATTTTCATAGGAGACTATTCCATTACAATATTCACTCACATAGTAAGCTTACTATGAATTATTTTGACAAGGATCTACATAAGCTGTAGTTCCCAAATGACAATGTCTGTAACCACTGCTAAAAATCATAATAACAAAAAGTTTATCTTAATGCATTAAAAAATGTATCAACATCCCATCCTCTTGATATGGATGAAATGATTTTATTTGGATCATTTATAGTTTCCCATTTAAATTGTAATCATTATGACTCTGTAATATTATATTATTTAGATAAATATACATGGTTATTATTCATAGCTCATGAGAGTGATCGTTGATATTATTTCATCATGTATTTTGGATCTATGGAAAATATAGATGGACCTAGAATTAAGACTATAGGAAGTGACCATGCCTGTGAGTTTGGAAATGAAGTCTTTGAATCTTTTTTCTCAGAAAATGAATCCACTCATAACTTCTCTACACTTAGTACCCCATAGAATAATATGGATATAGAACGAGGAAAATTAAATTTAAAAGATATATCCCATACCTTATTAAATGAGTTTGAAAAACCTATTTATTTTTTATTAGAGGCTGTGAATATATCTTCATAAATCATAAATGGAGTTTTAATTAGACCCATATTAGATAATAAACCTCCTAAATATTGGAATAATATGAATCCCAATGATAAATTATCCATAGTTTTTAGTTTGAAGGTACTAATTCTTAACAACAAGGATAATCTTTAGAAAATTTCATCCAAATTTGATGAAGGGGGTTTTTAATTATAATAAATTTATATCCAATCCATTAGAGTTTATAATAAAATATAAAAAAATGTGTACTAATTAGGTCATGTTACATTTTATCATATAGATGAAAATGAGACCAATAATTATATATAAAATCATGATGATGATTTATCAACTTTGAACATAAATTCCAAACCTTTTGATTCTTTTAGTAAACAGTTATATAATAATATAATTCTGATGAATTTCCAAAACATATATAACCTAAACTTGATGAAAATATCATTGTGACGATCCTTAATTTTATAGATCGTTTAGAACTCTCATGTATAACCCATTAGCTAATGTTTTAGGGCTTCTAGATAAATATACACAATAAAATATCTTAAGAGAGAAATCAGGTTGAACATCAAGAATTCTTGTATCAGCTTGAGCCTATGAACATTAATGAAGCTATATGTGATGAATTTTGTTTTAAGGAAATGAAATAAGAATTGAATCAATTTTATAGAAAAAATGTGTGGGAACTAGTGGATTTAACCAAAGACACCTTGACTATAGGAACAAAATAATTATCTAAGAATAAGGTGTATGAGTCAGGAATAATATTTATAATCAATTAAAGACTTGTTTAAAAAGGTTATAGTCCAGAGGAATGAATTTAAAATAATGAAAAAAATTCATGAGATTTCATATATGAATCCATTTGACTCTTGCATGCTTGTGTAGATCATTAAAATTTAAAACGTTATCAAATGTATGTCAAAAGATCATTGTTGAATAGTTTTATAGATGAGGATTATTTTGTTGAAAACCCTATAGTTTTCAAAATCCACATTTTCCAAATAATATTTTTAAATTGTATAATGGTCTATATGGTTTGCGACGGGTTACTAGAGCCTAGTGTGATAGGATCATCAATATTCTAATTTCAAAATGGGTATCAAAAGGTGTAGTTAATCCAACACATTTTATAAAATTACTTCAAAATATGTTTTAGTAGTTAAAATATATGTTGATAAGATTAATTTTTGATAATTGTGAAATTATCATCATAATTATTTTTCTAAAATGATGAAAAATGAATTTGAAATTATTTTAATGGGTGAACATATGTACATTATAGGATTTTAAATCATTCAAAATAATTGAAGGAAATATTATAAATAATATTTAATATATCCAGTATCTTTTAAAATTATTTAATCCGGATAACAGTAAGAGTAGTGATACTCATATGAGTACTTCATGTTTGTTGGATCTTGAAAAAATTGGGAAACCAATGGAGCAAACAAGGTAGAAATTTAATATTATAATTTTTTACAACATGAATTATAGATAACATTATATAACGATTAGTGCGTGCACGTGTGATTTCTTTCATGTTATTCCAAAATATTTATGTATTTTTCTATCAATTGTTTTTTCAAATGCCTCATGTATACAACAATTTTGGGATTTTTCACCTTATAGGACAAGAATTTTATCTCATTAGTTATTATGATTCTGAATTTTATGAATTAATGTTATATAGAAATAGAACCCATAGAACATGTCACCTTTTCAGGAAGTCTGTTGTTTCATGGTGTAGTATGAAGAATGGAATTTATTACATTATCTACTTTTGAAGCATAATATATTGTTTCATGTAGGGTATGTGCACAAATATTGTGTTTTAAAAGTATATTACAAGACTATGTATATGAATTCCAAAATTTCCCCATTATTTATGATATGAAAAATTCTATAAATATTTATAATAATTTTATGTCCCATTTTAGGAATAAGAACACTGATATAAGACACCACTTTGGGAGAGTTCATTTTCAAAAGGGTGATATTACTCTTGAATTTATTGGTATTGAACATCAGTAAGATGATATTTTTAAAGGAAAATTAAATTAAATGATAATAAACTATATAAAACATGAATGTGTAATTATAAAATATGATAAATAAAATTGGCGACAATCAGTTTGGGGAAACACTATTGTTATATTCTCACCACTATGAACTATAATACCATTTGTTTTTCAAACCATTTAATTGTTCATTGGATTGTGAATTTTCATTTCATCTAATTTTTTTAATCCATTATTTTTTTATTCTTTTGGTTTATATAATTTCTATAACATGATTAAAATATTTTTTCAAACTTTTTAATATTATTTTCATGTATTATTTTTATTTTAATTTTAAAAATACATAAATACCAAATGATATGAATTATACGTATGTATATATCTCATGAACCATATTTATCATTCCCTTATATTCCCTCTTAAGCAGAGTTCATCCAATCATATCCCATCTTTCAATCCTTCAACCATTCTTTCTTCCATAAACTGAACATACAGACCAATCTAAAAGGAAGAAGTGAAGAATTTTTCTGATTCATCACCATCAATGTTATGACCAACTAAGAAACTAATGGTTCATTCAAATCATAGTGATACTATAGTACAAGTGAACATATGTTATTCAAGATGAGTAATAGCAGGTGAAAAAATTGAAGTATATTTGTTAGTCTGAAGTATGTCATTGGATCTCAAATCACTCCATAACCAAGGTTGGTTGGATTAGTTTTCATCAGACAAGAGACCACTCTATCCTAAGAGAGTTTATGAGTTATATTATAATTTGTAGTTTTATTTTAACCATGATGGTTATTAATGGATAATAAGTCATTTAAATGGATAAATAATAGGGTTTTCATCCAATAAATTGAATGAATGTCTATAGGTACCCCATAAAGAATATTATGATTAATATTAAAGAACTTTGTAGGAATTGTGTTATATTACTGTTATTGAAAATGCATTAACAAAACTAATTGTTGATAGAATAACTATAAATACAAAAGATTCTATGTTGTATGGGGAATATAGAATACTTTTCATGTTTATACCACACATTTTATCCCCTAGAATTTGTAAACATTCAACATTAAGTTATATGTATGTATAATTACAATATCTTATGAAGTAGAGGATAAAATTAATTTATTTAGACACCTTATGGATTACTTATAGAAAATGATCAAGCATAATTATATATATAATTACATGATTTTCCCGAAATTTATTTACTCATTGTTAAAATAAAAGGATTTATTTTTACTTGAGAAATAATATATCATAGAATATAGTGGTATTTATATTTCATAATAAATTTTTTCAAGAATGAGAATCTGTGAGAACCCTAGAAGTAGCAATGAGTAGCTAATGGTGAGGAAAATATGTGGATTTTAACATTGTGGATCATCCATCCAGGCCATGGGTTCTTCTTGAAACTTCTCTAGAAACTAATTAGTTTATATAATATTTAGATGAGGATAAATAAGAAGCTATAAACACAAAAATATAATAGGAGAAAGAACATTTAGGTGATTAGTGGAGTGACCACAATATATCTCCAAATCACTAGATATTACTTATAGAGCCTTTCCCACCAAAAAGACATCCATAACCGAAAAATTATTGAAACAATATGAATTAATAAATGACATTTCTATATGGGAATAGTTCAAGATTAGTTCAAAATATTATAATGAAAATGATGAAGAAGAATAATATGATGATGATGATAATTGTAATAGATTTGGAAATGATGATTTTGGATATCACACTAATGCTGATTCGAAATATAAAGATTATGATGATTATGACGCTAACATTGATAGTTTAATTTGACATATTAGAAGGAGAAATGTAGATGTTTCTCTAGATCTACTTGCTTCTCAGGGTATATCTATTAATAGACCTGACTTTCTAATAGTGGTGGACTTATATTTGAAGGAAAAGTATTCATCTTTTGAGGGTGAGAAATCACAAAGTGTTGATTTTTTGTTTCTAATATTACTATTTCAAATTATTTTGAGGTTGGGAATATGTCAAGGATTACTGATATGGAGCAGCATCTAGATAATAAAATGAATAAATATCTATTTTCTAGTGTGAAAGATAATGATGATGTAAAGTTAGTTGATGCAGCTTCTTATAATGATATGTCTGTTGATATGATTATGGATGTTGAATCATCTACTGTCGATGTGCATAAATCATATGTGAACATGGAAGAGAAACATTCTTTTTATGAGTAAGCTGATACCACATAGAGTGAAGATGCTCTGAATGTGGAGATAATTGTTGTTGTACCTTTTTGAGTGACACATGTTATTGCTGAAAATTGATTATAATACATCACAGATATAGATCGTCCTTATTTTAATAGAATTTGTTAAGTTTTAAAATTAAATTGTTGGTCCACATAATAATGAATACCATGATCTTCATGATTTGATAGATCCTATGAGGTCAATGGTCGATCAAATTGATGATGTTGTTCTGTTAGAAATATTTACTTCTATTATGGAACCTTCACCTACTACTTTAGTTAGTACTATCCCATTTGATTTAGTCACAAGATGTATCTTGGATTATTTAATATAATCTTTGTTTTTATATTCCATTAATATTATTAAAGATGTATAACCACACCTTACAATGTTACATGAAAATGATGTAAGGTATCAATTTGAATTGGTGATCGATCATATAAAATATATGATGATGCATTACATCCTAAAGATTAAGATTGATAATTATAGGATAACTAATCATCTAGAATTAGTAAAATATTTTTTTGATTTATTAAATTATATTAAAACTTTATTTTGATGTAACCCTTTATAGAAATGAAATAGTATCATCAAATACATATACATCTATTATACCTCATGTCGATGATGATATGATCAAAACCATGGTTCTAGAATAAATTTCAACTATTTGAAGTAGAACATCCAGTGGTGAACGTATAATTACATCAAAAATATTGTGGAATTTTGAGAAAAATATATAAAATGATCACATGATGAAAAGGATTTATGCCAAAGGTATGGATTCAAATATATACACAATTACCAAATCCATGAAATATTATCACTCAATAATTTATACAAAGCACTCCATGGGTTCGAATATTCTGTTTTGGGCTGAGATTTTTAGGATTCCTCCAATTACTGAATCCATTAAGGATAATGTTAGATAGTTGAAGGATATAAATCTTCTGTTAAATCGGTTTATAGAAGAGAATTAATATTTATTAAATTCAATAGAGATAGGTGTTAATATAATATTTGATTTATGAATCCATATGTAATTGTTTCTCTATCTACATGGAATGGTTGTTGTGCCTTATGATGAAATTCCTATTACCCCACATGAATATATTATACCAGGAGTTACCAAGGATCAAAATTCACATATTCCTACCATATTCCAACCATTCCCTATACCTTTTTCACAAGCTATGATATTACTCATGTTAGTTTTAATTATACAGTCTCAACCTCTTCATTATATGTATGGACTCACATCTAGTGTTCCATATATCATATCTAGAGCTCCATCAGAACCTGAAGCACCTATTGTCTCATATTACGAAAATTCCAGGGATAAATTAAAAGCTTCTATAGACCCTTTTGTGTAGCCTTAATAATGTTATTTCTATTAGACATTATGCCTTGATGGGAACATGTTTGTAATAACTGTCTAATTGTACCCTTTGTCCTCCTATTAATTATATTTTATAATGATTTATTCTTCATCCATTATATTTTTCTTATTACATCCTTTAACATATTTATTTTTATTATATTATACCTTTTTGATAATACCAAAAGAAAAATATGGAGAAATGTATGTAATTTATTTTTTATTTTTTATACCAATTATAGTGGTATTTATTAAATAAAATTTATTCTATTTCTTTGATAACAAACTGTTATAATTTCTACTTGGTATCATGTTTCAATCTTCCATTTTATTATATAAATTTTATACCATTGATTACATTATTTTTGATCATCAAAAGGGGGGGTATTATTGACCTCTTGGTTTTAATGATCGCTAAATTATGATTCTAATTGTATTAATATGTTTCATGTTTTATATAAGCATCTTATAATATGGGATAGGTGATTAAAAAATATATGATGCACCACCAAGGTTGAATCACCCCCATCCATATAACACCACCATCACATATGAGCCTCCATTACCACAAAACACCACCAGCATGGAAAATTGGAAATGTACAAAAAATAATCACTATTAGGTAGTCATACCATCATAGTAGAATATAGACAAAGTATGAGACACCATCATATGATTCATCACCAAAGGGATGACCCACAATGAACCGAGTCAGCACCAGCATATAAATTTGGACTTGTACAAAATTTCACTATGGCTTCTTGACATAGCTCAAAAATTAGACACCACTAGCTTATGACATTATTCCAATACCTCACCACTAGACATAGAATCTTGTATAGGGATAAAACATTATAATGACAAGCTGCCAAAGTATTGTTACCATTCTAGGACTCACCATCACATTTTTTTGAGTTCATATTTTTTAATTGATTTTTCTAACATCTATTTTATTAAATGTTGTTTAGAGTGACATTTTATTTATTTTTTATTAATGGATGTAAAAAATCAAATAAAAGAGGTGTCATATCTATGTTAGATGTTGAATTATACCTAGATTATTATGTAGAAACACATGAATGCTGATAATAAAAACAGAATCATAATCCTTCATATAATATAGAGTGTGAATAACACAAATTTAATTCACTAAATAGAATAACACACTGATAGATGTACGCAAAATGTGAACTGAAGATCATTATAGTAACATACACAATTACACATGAATGATGAAGACATATCTCAATACCCATATGATTCCTTACTATAGTCATGAAAAATTATATCTATGAAACTCTATTTTACTCAGGTTTAAAAATCCCAACATGTGATGAATTTTCAAAATACATTCAAGGAGTCATGAGATAAACTATATAAAACAATGAGCACCTTAATTCCATCATTCAGTTATATTTCTCAGTTTGATTGTTTATTTTTACATTATGAGAAGTGTTATTTTTTTATATTTATTTCACAACACAATGTAATCTACTATAAATTATAGATAAATAGATATATTATCAACCATTTTTTAAATGTATTCCCATGGAAACTGTGCATTAAGTCCGCTTCGACCTGTTATATTTTGTAATCCCACAGAAAAATGTTGAAGATGAAAATTGTGGTCTACATAGTTCTATTCTATTTTAAAATATGAACCATATGTTAGATAAAACTATTTATTTATATAACATTCTTGGTGATAGCTGATCACCAAGTGGAGAGGACTAATTATCACCTTGAGACTGAACATGTTATATTCAAAATCCTATTGAATGTTTTAATTTTTTTTATTTTGAATATTTTTTTAAAATTGAAATTTGTTGAAAATGGTGAAAAAATATATATACATTAATATTTAACCTTAATTAGTGTTTTTATAATATTTTTGTTGCATAAATTCTTTTCAAAGGTTATGTAATATCTTATTATATTTTACTGGGAACAAATAAATATTTTAAGAAATATATTTAATGAGTCAAAAAAATTATGATATTAATTTTTTTGTTAATGGGAATTATTTAAATTAATTGGTGGAATCTAATTGATTCCATTTATGAAGGAAAATGTTAATTCAGAAATCAATTCCCCCTCCCCCATTCAGTAATTCACTAAGACCAATAGTTCATGTACAAGATGAAGATCTCGTTCAATGTCATAAGACTCTATCAGATTGTTATGGTTGATATGTTTGATATGGGAATCCATTTCACACTCTAAACTGTGGTAATACCACCATTTCAGAAAACATTTAAAATTAATTGTAAAATTTAGTTATATATATGCATGAAGAATAAAATTATTTGAGATATAAATGAATTTTTGAAGATAATATTAATCAAAATGAATTTTTAGGGACATTAATCAACTAATTAAATAAAATAAATATATTTTAACAACAATACATACTATATATTATAATAAGTAAAAAATTTATTACTTTTTTTCAATATAATCTTATACATTTTTTGAAAACAAAATATTTATTTATAAAGAACATAAAATATATATTTAAATAAAATTAAATTTTAATTTTTTTTAGCCATATTTGTGGTAGTATTTTTTTGGAAATTGGTTTATTCTTAAACACATTTAGGATTACTTCATGAAGAAATGTGTTAACACCCTCGAGTCATCTGATAAACAAAAATATTTAAAATCAAATCAAATATAATTTTTTAACTTTATAATCCATATAAATTATTTAATGAATTTATATATATTTAATGTCTCGACTTAACTTAGCACTAGACGGGTAGCCATGTTAGTGGGTCACAAGGCCCCATTCTCACCTCCTAGTACTCCAAATGCAACTGTCTAGTATTGAGGGTTTAAGGAGGTAATTGATGGGATAATATAATTTCATTTTAGAGTATCATACTGGTATAACCAATTATGAAAAAACATACACCCTTATAAGTGGTAAATTTAATGAAAGAAACCCATTTGAAGAATAATAGAATATCAACTGATATAAAAGTGGCTAATACTAAATTACAAAATATCATGAATGACAGATGCTACCAAAATAATAAGCATTAATAATTATAATAAGAAATAAAATAAATTAAATAATTACTTTCCAGAGGAAAGATATAAGAGAATCTCGTCCAACATCACAATCCTTTGTTTCTAAATCCCAGGTATAAGAAAATAAAACAAGCAATGTCCATGGTCCTATGAAGAATAAGGTTTACTCAGGTTCCCTAGTAAAATGATGAAAAGAGCAATGTGTGAGATATAAATCTCAATTTTCCATAACTCATGGTGTTTTGAATAAACCAATTAACGAAATTTAAATAAATGAAGTGTTCTGACATTGCAAATAATAATCAAAATTGAATAAATTTCCAACCACAGACCCATGTTCCTAAATGACACCCAATGGCTATAGCTGTATCTGCTCATTATTATAATTGGAGTCTAAACAAGAAAATATATATGTATAGTAATAAGATATATATTATTGTTATATATTTCATCCACTTAAATGAAACATGCTTGTGCCTACGCCTAATAGAAATATAACTATAAAACTAGTACCTAATGGACAATGATGTTACTCATAGACATCCATGACTAGTCCAATGAGCCTTAAATCTAAAATGAAAAGGTACATTCCCTACATGTTGATATAGTGAGATATGATATACTTTATCACAAGGGATGGTGATTTTGAACTCCATGGATAAACATTAATATGGATCATCGTGCTCAAAATCCCATCTCTAATATAGTTGAACAGATGTGAGATGCCTTACCGAACACCTGATGTTAAGATGTGTAACATAAATATTCCATCAGAACCCTTAAAATCCTTCCATATACTATATATAATGTTGAATCATTTATATTATATGGAATTATGAAAATCCTATCATTAATATTAATTATCAAGACTATGTGTATAAATATGGAATATTCACATTTATCTCTATAAGGATAGAGGCGGTACATCTCATGAAACATTACAATTTATCCCATTGAAAGGTATAATCATAATTATAATAAAACCCATTAGTAAGTACTTAACATTCATTTCATTTGAATAACCCATTTTAATCATGGGTATCACATTTATGAAAATTCATATAATCCATGATTATTAAATTAATTCAAGAGGCAGGGTTGTACGACCCTATTCATTTTACTTCAAATAAAAAATTTAATATATACAATCCATATCATTTTAGGGTTTTATACATCATTAATGATCCATCAAATTCAATAAAATACATTTAATTCATTTAACATGTAATTAAAATTTTATAATCTCAATGGATCACTTTGAATAGTTTTATTTCAAAATTGGTATGAGTTTTTTTAAATTCATTATCACAGTTATTTTCATATGATTTGTGATTATTCATTATTTTTCTAAATACGATCCTCAATAGAAAAGAATGGTGTATCAACTAAAAAATTTTCACATAGTTAATTATAATTTTACGGTAACTTGATGCAAATTTGAAATCATAAAATTTCATTGGAGTATGATTATTGGTGGTTTATAGACATATCCTGAAAAAAAATCAATTAATGTGATAATGGAGTTTCAAAGAATGTTTAAAATTACCTATCATGGGTAATTAATGATACTCTATTATATGTTAATTAAATTTAAATAATTATTAAATAGTATATTATAATGTTTTAAATTTTATTTTTAGTTTTATATCAAGAGAAATTATATTGTGCTATAAATTATTTTGTGAAATGAGGATTTTAAAATGAAGATTGTCAAAAAAGAAGGATGTGATGTTGTCACCATTTCAAGTGAGATATTTATAGAGTTTTGTATAAGGATGAAACATATTTTTCATTAAATTGATTGTGATGAGCATATATTTAAGGTCATTGAGTCTCATGATCATATGAATGGTAGAAATGGTCATGTTCCATTCAATTTACTATATTATCATTTCATGGATTTCAGAAAATTTAATTCATTTTTGTATCCTTGAAAAAATGTGATTACAACATGTGATTCTATTCCCTTATCGTGGGAGTAGTTTGTTGATCCTATTTTTTTGACAATATTGTATTAATGACAACAACAATTCTGTATTGATTATGTTTGGTGAATACTTGAACTTCGGTCTATTTTTTGAAATTACCATGCTTCTAAAAAACATTACTAATATGTGACCAAAATTGAAACCAATGTATAACCATATTCTAAATGAGACGGATTGGACCAGTAGATGGGAATATTCACAGAGGATTTTACTAAGAATCAATGAAGGCCACATGTGGAAACAATTCATTATTTTTGTAGGTAATTTTTTCAATATTTTTAATAATTTAAACTCAATATCAATTAATTAAAAAACATTACATGTGATTATTGTTTTAATTATAATTTTTAAATTTAACATTGTAAATGTGCCTATATAATTTATCCAATACCACTGTCAAGAAATGTAGTTTCATAATGTTAATTTATAATGGTAACATAACATCAAGTATATATCATTAATATACTAACATATTTTTATAAAATAAAATTTAGAAACATAAAAAATAATTTACACTAAACCATAATCCCAATTAGATGTTAAATAGTTTTTTATTATTGGCTTGCTATTCAAAATTTGTATCGATTACCCTCTATTATCATTCCACTGATCGGACATTTTATTTGACGTGTTTGATGGATAAAATTTTATATATATTCCAATTCAATGAGAAAATCTATTTCACTACGATTTACCGTTAAAGTCCATTTTTATATAACTCATAAATGATATAATTTCTGGAGTCACCATGTGCGAATCCAATACTATTGATCACCATTTTATAGTTACAATAGTTGTGATATGGAAATCGGAGACACATAGAGTTCATCTCTTTGTGGGAAATATTACTAGTACATTAGTATAGGTGGACTATATGCTCAGTCCACCCATCCATGGATATGCGCTTACGGGTTCCATTATTGGCGACTGGTGTGTGGTCATAGAATTCCTACTTGGCATGAATTTTTATTACATACCATGTGTCTTCTATGTTTCACAATTATATATGGGTTTCTTGATGATAAATTGTTTATCATTTTGGATGATGAAGACAAGGAGATACTTATTCTACACACAAATGAATACATTTTGTGGTAGGGAAATTTTATGGTGTGTGTAGACCACTCCACCACCTTTGTACACATGATATAACTAACATTACATGATGATATTGACCATATGTATATATTCATTTAGTGTTTTGTTGTATTACAACATTTTTATTGATGGACCTATAATATTATTCTAGCATATCTGTTGTAGGTTGTGGTGTGTATGGATCTGGTACATAAGTGGGCCTATTAGTGTTTTACACACATTACTCCTAGAGTTATTACACCTCTTAATCCAAATTTATTTTTTCATTTTAAAAAAACTTATTGGTTGAGTGGGAACCCCTCAAAAAATTAAATAAAATTCAAAATTACCCACATAAAAACAATTAATGTACCATAAATAATCCAAAAACAACATTCAAATTTATAAATCCAAATTCAAAGAGTGTAAATCACAAATGTGGGAGAAGCGTGCTCCTTGAGAAACCCTCAAATGAGGACACCACATACACAATATCTATTTCAATACTATCTTCAGGGATAATGGTATGTTTACTTCCTTAATTTTTAGTTAATATTTTTATTTAATTTAATTAATAAAAATAAATTAAATTACTTTTTTCACTAAATAGAGTTAGGTTAAAGACTCTAAACATACATGAAGACATTGTGTGAAAAAAATTTAATTTATATTTGACAGTATACTTCCCACATATGTAAATTAAAAAAATTTATTTTTTAATCAAATTAATTTGTGAATTAATAATTTAAGAAATTACAATGTTAAAATAGTAAAAAAAAATATTTATGAATTATTTCAGATTTGGAATTTTAGGCCTCATAGTCCCCGTAAAACTAATTGTTCTATATGCCACTTCCACCATACTACACTACTATGGTTATAGATTGTGGTGCGGTGGTGTCACACATCCACATAAAGATCACATAGTAGCAACATCCAGACTGAGTTCTGTGACATTTTGGATATATACGTAATTTCCCCATCGAACCATGACATTATGATGGATTACATTCTATTATAGTTATAATTAGGTAGATTATTTATTCTCCATATTATAATCCATGTTACATAGTCTATTGGGAAATGTGTGCCTAAGAGAGTATATTTAAGAATAGATATCACTAAATGTGATTTTTGATAAATGATTAAGATGATTATAAATATTGTTACCAAAAAAACAGAAAATCATGTTCCTTACGTGAAATGGGATAGCAATTAATTAGTTGGTGTGTCTACATACATTTTTTATACTTATGTTTTGATGATTTATAATATTAATTGTAACTTTATTTCATTTGAAGTCAGTTGGAATTGATCAATGTGTACCGATCAAATATCATCATGTGGAATAATTTATAAAGTGGTATGCATTTCACCCATATCTCTTAGCTCTCATATATCATATCATGTTCATATATGAGAGTTTCTATGATGAGTAACTTTTGTAATATCTCGATTCACATACTCCAGATAAGAATCATGAAGATGAATATATGTTTGGTATGCCTACTAAGGAGGATGCACCACCTCCTCCTATAACTGTACGATATATAAAAGGGCATAATGAAGGGAAATGGAGAGGACAAAGTGATCAACACCTGAGTGAGTCACTTTCATATGTTGTTTCACATCAAAGAGAGGGTCTTACATTGTTAGCAAAGGATCTTGCTCATGAAACATGGGTTTATGTTCCATAAATGATTTCTCATACATATAATATATTATATCCATCTCAGATAGTTTTTATAGATATTCTCCTCAATATGGTAACACAAATTTTGGTGGCCTTAGGTGACACATCAACAGATAGTAACTTTTTTATATCAAATTTTTTAAATATTTATGAGTACATTTTAATCCATGAAATCCTGGGAAACATAATTCCGTATATGATATTGGGAAATATTCTATACATGATGTTAGTAATCCCTCTACTAAATACCATTTAGAGGCAATTGAAAGAATGTATGATGAGGAAAACCTACATATATCTTGGTCACCATAGAGATATAGATTTCAGACACGGTGTGGGCATGAGCCTCATGCACAAAATTTCTGTACTGAGGGGAATCCCTGTAGTTTTCATTTTATTTATATCCTATTTTCAGTACTTAAATGAGTTTCAAGAAAAATTAAAAATAATATGTTTTGAGTCAATGAAATTTTTTTCCATTAAAATTATTTTTCGTTAACTGTTTTAATGAAATTATCTTCATTTTAAATAATTTCATATACACTTAGTATATGTGTCAAATTTAATTTACTTTTTCTTTATATTTTATAATTTATATAATTTCAGAGTAACATAATTGTAACATTTTTATGTTTCATGTAGTCGACTTTGACAACATAAAAATAATAAAGTAAAAATACTATCTAAATGAAAAATTTTCCATGCAGAAAACTTATTTAAAATTATTGATAAATTAATATAAAATAAAAAATATAGTAAAAAACTAATTTCTTTATTAAAAGTTTATTGTTCAAAAACATTATCATTACACATTTAAAAATTTATGGTAATTTGTATAATTATAAAATTATAATGATTAAAATAATAAATATCAATAATAATGAAGATAATAATAAAAAATTTAGTTAATAATATAATTGATATCAAATCTTATTTAAATTATGAATTTTAATAAATAATAATATCAGACTTAATATTATCAGTGTTATTATTATGAATTTATTATATTTATTTATATATTTAATTTTTTTATAAATAAATAATTGTAACTATATAAATATAAATATATTTATTATTTGATTATTTAATTATACTTTCAAATAAATTTTATATACAATTATATATATATATATATATGTTATTTTATTTATATAATTTTAAATATATTTAATGAATTGTATTTCGTTAATTAGGGAATCATAAAAAAAGAGCATCCTAGAAGCTCACATTTTATCTTCATGAATACCATATTTCTCGTGTAAGCTCATCCCATGGTAGGAAGGAACTGAACAGTGATCACATTACGATAGTAAAACAAAAAAGATAAGATGTTATCGTTTTTATGGCTGATGATCTCCATCAGAGGAATTATATTTTCACCTTTTTTCTTAATGATGTGCCTCTAACAATGGAGGGTGTAGATGTAGGTGAATAGTTCCAAGTTGGTATTAATGATTTTATAAACATTGATGTAGGGGAGTCCATTTTTCATGAATTTATAGGTTTTTGAAAACCATAGATGATGACCTGAGTGAAAACTAGTAGACCCCAAAGAAGTAGATGAGAAAATTAATTTCAAGAGTATGAGGTGGCTACCATGGTATGAATAATAGATGGGTGAGGAAGGATGTTTTAGAATATGTGGAATGGTCTTATCCATTCCAATTTTCAGACCCTATAACATTTTATGATGCATTTGGGAAGGACATGACCAAAAAATTTGAATTTTAAATGGAAAAAACATCAAAAACCCTTTAGAGGGATATGAGGATGAAATGTACCCCCTGGTATCATTGAAAATATGGAATATTTGTTTGAATTAAATCTTGAATCTACCATTATCGAAATGGAACTCGATGTTTTTTGTTACAAGGAAAACCTCATTATCCAAAAACTTTTATAATATTTTTATGTTTTCTATTGAAAAAATATTGACATGGATTTATGGGATCTTTCTATGAAATATAGATGTGGAATCATTGTAGAGGAATCATATGACTAATCATCAAAGGATGTGTTAGCATAGCATAAAATTACCATATCATAATAAAGTGGTTGACATGCAAAGCATAGGGGCCGATATCATAGGATTACGGGTTCAAGATGGACATGCTGGATTTCATCTGTATTATTTTTTGTTGTGGGAATCACATTAGTTATCAGGCTTCACTTCGCACAATATTTTAATTTAGTTATTTATATTATATTGTAATGTTGTTGGTCTGGTTTACAACTCAAATTCAATCATTTTTCATATAAATATATATTTAATTATTTAAATATATATAAAGAATAAATATATTTATAATTATATAATGGAAAATATATTTATAATTATTTTTAAAATATAATTAAAATATAATTAAATATATATATTTATATATATTACTAAAAATATATATAACTAATTGTAAATATGAAACTAAAAATATTTATTAACAAAAAATAATTATAAAAAAATATATTTATATAATTATATATATATTTCTAGTAATTTTCATGTAAAATATATTTATTAAATATATATAAATTTCTGTTATAATAAATATACTTTTTTTAATTTCAATTAAATATTTAATAATATAGTTTCAATTATATATTTATATCTATAATAATATTAAAATATATAAGTTTATATTCTAAAATATATTTATATATTAATATATTAATAATTATATATGGATAAATATATTTATATATAAATATAATTCTAAATATATATATATATATATATATATATATAAATATAAAAATAATTATTGATAAATAATAATTTAGAAATATACCTCAAAATAATGAATCATGAGTCAACCCACATTGTTCTGATATGTATAAAAAATATTCTATAATAAAGTACAATGAATATAAGAAGTAACACAAGAGACATGCCACACCAAAAAATCCATATTTTTATTCGACCACCACCCCAACCTATCGCATAATGGACCATTCTCAATATTTTAGGATTCTTATAACCCCCATCATCAATAAGAGGCCCAATAAACTCATCTGGTGGGATTGGGTACTCATAAGGCTGAGGATTCTGCTCTCCCACCCAATATACGCCCTCTTGATCTTGTCCATCTATATTAATATCTCTGATGGAGTTTCTAAACATATCAGGGAACGACCCCCTACTATTATACGTGTTAGAAATATGAAGAAGTCTAGATCGGTTATTATCAGTCATAGTAGCTAGAGAAGAGAAATTGTGAGTTTCGTTCTTATTAGTCAAGAAACATGATACATTTACTCTTGTGGTATAGTAACATCATTCAATTTCTTCATCAAAATTTAAAGGACCGTATTTATTCGTGGAATTAACCACATAGTGGAGTTCCTATATGTTTATTTTTATTACCATTTCAGTCCCTCGATATAGTTAACTAATCTTAAATCAATTTAGAATATACTAGATCGTGTGCTATTGATTCGCCCTATGAGATATCATCAAGGCTCTAGACATTCGAATCCAATTGCATAGTATGAACCCGCTTTTTTCTTCCCTTAAAATAATTGATATCCTATACAGGTCCTTCTTTACAATAGTCCAAGGCGCCAATCCTCATATCCTCAAACAAAGGATGAGCTCCAATAGAATCGATCAGAACTCCCATATAGAATGGAAGTGTGGAAGCCTCTTATATTCCAACAACAGTCATATACCATGAGGAATCCTTCAATATACAATCAACTTCCTCACACCCCATAAAATTACTAATAGGTCATCAAATCTCTTTGAGATATCTCTCCTTGATGTTCCCAATTATCTGGAAACTAGATCAAAACAATGGAATTTTCTCATATCTAACAGTTAGTTCATAATAAAATATCTAAAATGGACCAAAATACATTGTTAATGAGTATGGATTAAAGAACAGCGTTTAAAAAACATTCCTAATGTCCTAAAATTTAATCCTTTATTACAAATCAAAAATTTTGGGAGTCTCATTTCCTTTATTAATAAAATCCTAATATTATAAAATCAAATAAATACGATCAATATTTTTCCGCATCATTGTATAGTTCACAACATGTGGGTTTTTTATTATTATGGCCGTGGGATGCTATCTAACTATGGGAGGAAAAAATGAGATGTATCATGCAATACATCTCAGAAGACCATTCAAGGATTTCTCTATAGTAATTCAATTTGTTAATGGAGGATCCTTACAAACTTTCCATGCTTTATAGGAGATATTAAAGTGGTTGATTATAGTAGTATTGAGGTCATGTATAACTAGGGGTGTAATTTAATGGAAAATTTAAACATCCAAAATGGTGTTATGTTCATTGGTGGATGATCCTTTTGAATACAAATTATCATACAAGTGCTCTTTTTTCCTAAAAGTCATATTGTTGGTGCCAAATTGAAATATTTATGGATTATTATACTCTCTCTGTTATAGTATCATCGTAGATAATATTTAATGAATATCATGTTTTAAGAAGGGGATATCCATTGATGGTTACTTAATAACCTAGATTCCCTTCTTGGATTGAAAAGTATACGTAATTAAAACTATCTCATGTAGCTCACCCTCCCTCTAGAGTTTTAGAGGTTGTATCTCCACCCTCTTTAACCAACCACTACATCATGTAGGTTGTTGTTCATTGGATTTTTATACTTTAGTGGTTTGGCCTGAGATTTGATGACATTATTGGGTTATTTTGTTCCTTCTCTGAGATGGAATGCTCATGGTAATCATCATTCCTCTATTTTCATGTGCCATAATATATTTCATCAATGAAGGCCATAATACTATTTGGTTCTACAGAGTCATTTCTTAATGGTTGATCTCATCTAGCCATTTTTTCATTAATCATGACATGTGCGCCATTAATCATGGATACGGTGGGGTCTTCCCTCTCTGTTAGTAGATACAATGGGTGGATACTATATAATACAGTTGTATTGTTATCAGAACGGTCCCCCATGTTCCATCATACAATTCCATTAGTTAACATTGGCATCCATCACAACATCATTATATATGGGTCATTGATCGTGGACGGTTTGGGGTGATAGATTTAGATTTTAGGATATGAAAAACCTATATCATCTCATTCATCCCCAACCATGTAGAGATCCTCCCAAATCACATTTAGGTTGTTCACTCTTTCATTGTTGTGTTTTAATAGTGGCTCCCTACATATTATCATTGATTATTTGGAGTCCTTCAGGTGGGTGATTACAGATTAAGTCAGTCACTTGATTTATATGGGTGTAAATGAATGTGGTATATCATCAAACACAACCCTTATGGTGTAATGGTACTCAATCGGGGAACCTTGTGATGCGAAATCATTCAATGGGTATTCATGTTTCCAACATGCCCTAATTTTGGTTCCAAGATGAAATCACTATAGCCTCTTATGCTCCTCTGGATAGAGAATCATTTGGATAAATTTTAATTAATATTACAGTTGATACATGAGATTTTTATGTGGTTGTAACGATAGGTATTACAAAATGTTAACCCCCTACACACACACACTTCCTCCACTATTGAATATTTTTGCTGCCATAGGGGTTCCAACACAACTACTTCTCACCCACCAGCAGATCTTGATGATATTTTTCCATCAACTTCCTACCGATATTTAACTCCCTTGGTTTTGGATCATACATGCCGAACATAGCTGAGAAACCATTACCAATCCATCTGGCATGACTACTTATTTTCTATGGGTTCCTCATGCCCTCATCCCATACCATGGAATTGAGGATCCTTTTATATGTATAGTAAACCTCTATAGTGGATTCCGCCACCATTTTATCATGTTTATCTTTCTCCCTCACCAAAATCAGGCTCAAATGAAATATTCAACTTTCCATACAATAATATATTTGGGTTAAAATTTAATTACAAATAATATGGATAAACAATATTATATTTTGTTCCTATAACAGAAAATTTGTACATATATTATTACATATAAATTAACTTATATATAAATATAAAAAATTCAATATTTAATAATCATTGAACTAAAAAATTACTGATATGTACAAAATATTTTTAAGGAGTAAATTTTACTAGTACTGTAACCCTTAAATTGTATTAAATTTTTTATTTCAAAATACATTCAAGTGTATAATGTAATAAATAAATTATTAAAATGAATCGATACAAAAAAATGAATAATTAAAATCATTAATTTATATAATAAAATCAATTCTGTCAACCAATATAGTAAATGAATAATAATAAATTTTATTAAATAGATTTAACATTGATTTCCAAAATTATGATTTTTTATTTAATATATGAATTTAATAAGTATAATTTTCTTTTGAATGCTTCATAAATCCATGAAATTGATAAAATAATCAATATCCTAAATCATATTTCTAAACAATAGGATATATGTAAAAAAATTAATGTTGAATACTATTTTATTGAAAAATGAATTTAAAATAATGATGAAAAGTGGAAGGTGATGGATATAATGATTGAAACATCTGAAAAATAAGTAAATACAAATCGGTTTTCGGTAGGTTTGATTCTATGTAATTTTATTAAAATGTGGAAATATAGAACCATACTCCGATAGCATAATTTTTAAACATAACAAAATAAATTTCATAATCTTTAAAATTATTTACTATAATATACATTTTTTCTTACATAAACCAATAATAAAAAAACATAAAATGAAGAATCTTGAACTGAATATCGAAGATCTAACTGGTAAATTTGATTATGACTCTACATTTTATACCAATTTTATGGTACATAGTATAATTTTGTGGGTTACTGCATCATGAACTCAAACAAAATATTTCATCAACAAAATAGAATTAATAAATTGGTGCTTAATTTCTGAAAAATAATTAATTTAGAAGATGAATATTTATTTCATAAAAAATGGAACACACACTACTAAAGATTCCACTATATTAAATAAAACACTTTATCACCTGTAAAAAATTGTTTATAAGAGGGTGAACTATGGACCTCACTAAACAGAAGCACTCATAATGTAAACACTTTTTCAACTCTAAATAACTAATAAAAACGTTCCCATTATTAGTTCTTTGTTATGAATTAATAAATAGATACCATTACATTTACTTTTTATCAACAATAAAAATTTCCCAATAAGAGTGTCATGTATGTGTGTATAAAATATTTTATACACACAAAAACATTAATATAGATAAATAATATTTTGAATGTAGATATTCATATACAATCAAATAACATTCACAAACTACAAAAAATAATGTGATATTAGGTGAAACCCTTTATCAGCACTAAAAAAGATCAGATAATGTTTGTTCCTTTATCAATAATCGCAAAAATCCCTGATAAACATCACTTTTATAGGTACTTTTTTTATAATGGACAATGGTTGGCCTTAATCAAGGCTATTTAACAATAATAAGAGGGTTATTCAATAAAAAATATATATACCATTTAAAATAATATATATATATATATATATATATTTTATATAAGATCAATTACATCCACCACTATGGAATACAGTGCAAGGAAACAAATTAAAGAAATATTGCTGGCATGTAGACTATAATATATATATATATATATATATATATATATATATATATTCAGTTACACTTAATATATACGAAATATAGTGATAAAATTATTGTAAAATAATTAAAATTTTATATTAATAATGAAGTTTAAAAAAATTATTGTCTAAAATACATTTTATATCAATTGAATGACATGGATATTTCCTAAAAAAATGAACAATATATGAGATGTTAAAAAAATGAATTAAATATCAAACGATCATAACTTTTGAGTAGGGTTTCCATATAAGATGTACACAAATAAAATAAAAACCTATGTCAATACCTACAATGTGTGAACTTAGGGGGGATATAGTTCAACATTATTTAAAGGAGAAAAAATACCTATAATTCCACAAAAACAATTTTTTTTGTCAAGGTATATTAATTTTTATACATTTGATGAGTTTTTATCCCCATTTAAGGGGTTATTATTTTCTATTAATATTAGAGACTAAATTTTTCTGAGGTATTACAGACATATGGATATTATAGTTTTTAAATATTACATATTTCATAGTGTAGTTTTATTTAGAAAATCGATATTTTCAAATATTTATAAACATTAAATGAATTGTAAAAATAAATGTTTAAACATCATTATATAAAATTGTATTTATAAATAAAAATAATACTTGAAAAAATATTTATTATTTATTTTACTTATAATAATAGTCATATTAATTAATATTTTTGTCATTTGTATGCATTGAGATTGTAGATGAAACTCTTCTCGTTGATTGGTATAGATATGTCACATGTGTGGTGTAAAAAAGTCAAGAGAGTTTGATGGGAATTTGTGTGTAGGGTGCACTATTTTTAACGTATTCCCCCACCATCTTTTATAATCTCATACCTATGATGTGGTTTTTTATGGGTTCTTTGTATTTGATTATACATTTATTGGTTGTCATCTCATTGTCTCCACCACTAAGGGATTGAGAACAAAGACACACATATTCCAATTTCCCAAGAAGGATATGACCGTCACCCTATATGATGTTTCATATAGGATATTTCTACCTATTCAATGGGTTGTTGTTATATTACTAACTTGTAGAGAAGGAACTGACCGTCTACATTGATTACTATAACTAATAATTTTGAGGGATAAAAAAACTACAGATGACAGTAATCTACCATCAAGAGGAATTGAATTCCACTTCATACATTTACCCAATGAAGTTGATGAGAATAAAAACTTGCATCAAAAGTGTTAATATATCAATTATGTATGTGGTGGGACAATGTGAACTGATCATTCGAGAATTCTTGTTTACATGATGTATTTGCATCTTCTTAAGACATTGATCTGGCGAGGAAATACAGTTGGGAATCTACATTGATGGATTAAAAATTTATATCAGTATAAAATATATTTTAATTACATTACATTAATTTTAGGGGGTTATTCGCTATACTTTATATGTAGCGATTGGAGAATATACTGCATTGATAACCTATTATCATTGATCTTCATGGTCCTATAGAAGTTCTCCAAGATGCTTTGTATGGAAACTGGTATTATCAATATTATTTATTATTTTTTTATGACGATATGAGTTATTTATTAATGAATTATATATTATTTATCACATTCCATATTTTTGAATCTATGTTGTCTTAGACACACAAACATGTCAGTTCATCGAAGAAAAATCTGGAATCAAATTATTTCATTTTGGATAGTCTTCTACCTTTTATGTTATTATATACATTAAATTTTTTGTAATAAAATATATTATATTATAATTTTAAACAATAAATAAAAAATAAATTAATAAATTCATTTTACCATTTTAGATATCATGGAAGTTGTATTGGGGCATCTTTGACTATATTTCACCATAATAAACTACTAGGATGAATTATTTTAGGTTTATTGTGCCTCTAATACACATTTGTATTATTAAGTGGGACCACATGATAGAGTTATGCATCATTTTTTATGCGTTAAAAAAAATTCCTCTCCCAATGAGATAGTTACTAATACACCATTTTCTGATACAGACAAGGAGTAAGGGGTCATGTGAATGTGGATTCATGCATAGTATATTGACATATGAAACAGAAATGTGATCATCCATATTATGGGAACAACTAAAATATTACTCTATGTGTCACAAATATTCGAATATTACCCCATGGTATAGAATTAAATCTAAATGGAAATATATGTTACATGGTAGAGGAATCTGGGAAATGGTAATTCAACAACATTACATCATTTTCTTGTGTTGTATAGTTTTTTGTTAGTTCAAATTAATTTTTTATAACAAAATAAACTACATAATATTATTTTTATATCTATACTGGAAGAGACATCTATATTTATTCATGATTCTTACCATGATGCTATGCATGACATGTTACATTCACTTGGTGTTGTTTATTGTATTAAAATTGAAGGGAACACAACTCCCATTCATTAAATGAGAACACTCTTATTTTTTCTAAGTAGTTGGATTTCATTACATAATGATATAACTATTAGGAAATTTAATCCAAAATATATGTTCTGCAGACCCATGCCTCATAGGATACATATATTGAGCCGATGTTAACCTGCATTCTCCACCTAAAAGTGTGCCACATCATCTTACTAGAGATTACCCATCACTACTGGTTCTTCCGATCGAGTTTCTCGCTGACTATGATGAACCCCACACAACTAGACCTACCATTCCATCTCGGTATATGGTCACCAAAACCATGTCGGAAGATCCTATTGGGTCTTTAATTTCCACCTAAAATGGATGCAATGAAAATCCCAATAACTCATCACCATCATAGATCTAGTCAACAATGTCCATGATACCACCTAGATGAATGCCATTAATCTCCATACTAACATATACTTCCATAGTCATGAAATGATGACATATAACACATTGAGTTACATTGGTGTCATAATGTGTTCCACTGAAACAATAATCACATCTAACAAACATTCTTTAGTCAGTCGTTGATGTATACCTATAGGCATGTGATCCCCAAATTCTCTAAAGATATACATGATATTTTCTTGGTGTAGAAAATACAAGTTTAAATCAGATTTCACTTCTATCACCTATTATTACTAAACCATTATAGATCTAGGGAATTTATTATGAGATGGAAGTTCCTACCAAATATGAAGTGAGGGGAATATCATGTTGGCTATTACCACATCATGAAACCATATAGGTAGTGGATGAAAACCAACTATATGAATAAAAATAAAGATGAAAATGGTTTAGGTTTCTATACCAGAGGAAGATCCACTTCCATGTCATCTAACTCAACAACATTTATGTTGTTGAAAATATCAATATGGGAATCTCATTCACACTCTAAATGAATGGATGACCCCCATTTGAGACACAGTGGAAAATTAATTATATATATTAGATTTATTTGTTCTCCAAAAATTATATTATTTAATATTTCAATTATTTTTATATTTTTTACTATTTATATGATAAGGTGTTAATTCCATATCCAATTTATTAAAATTAAAAAAAAAGAAACAAGATGGAGAATGGGTCTGATATGGAAGAACAACCATCAACAATGAAACCAATGAATTTTCATAATACGCCATTATCAAAAAAGACCAATAAGGCACTAAATGTCAAATTAAATAACATTGGATAAAGAAGGACTCATCCATCACTTACCATAAGGGGCTATACTAGAAGGGTTTCATCCACACTTCCATGTGTTTTATCTAAGAAAAATCTCATCATCATCATATTATGATGGTTAAATTATGTCTATAAATACATAATACTAGATAAAACCCAAACAATCAAAATATGAATCTAATAAATGGTCTTATATCCCATAGTACTTCCAAAAGACCCACCCATGGTCACTTCTTCTAAAGGCACCTAGTTGCTGGGGGAATCAGCTACACCACCATCAACTATAGTTGATTAAATGGAAGAATTATTCTTCATTTTCCCAGTAGTAGGAGAATTATCCAAGATTAATGTATCTGCATCACAAACCTTATCATAGCTAGGCTGATTTTCTAATTAAACATTTAGATTTAAATAATTATCAATATGGACTTCCATGTATATTCAATAATTATCACACCATTGGAGTTGCGACAGATTTAGTTCAAGAAAAGAGCCATATAATTCTTAATATGGAAAAATGTCACTAACTATATTGAAGAAATATTGGTGGGAGAAGTAATTTCCATTTCATACAAGTTTTAATGATTAGAAGTACCCATGAATGATATTCCAGTAAACCGATTCATAATTTCATCTAAAACAATGAGTATTTACAAGGAAGGTGAAACCTCAACATAAATCCTTGAAACCATAATCTATGGATAAATATATTTAAAGGCATAAACATCACACTATCATTCCCTTTCTCCTTATGGTATACCAAAAAAACTACAATCCCATAGAACAATCATAGGGAATACCATTATTTTGAAAAAATACAACAAGATGATAGATAAATCACTTCTATGGATTTCATACCTTTTCTAGTTGAGGCATTATATTAATAAGATTTATACATATTAAGAATGATTTTGAAACAAAACTACTTAGTCCCCATAAATTGAGGTTATCCCCTTCAATAATTCTAATTCGGGTGGTCATCTTTAACATTATCTGGTGAAAAAACCAAAATTCTATGGGCATCCAACACCCAATACCATTTTACTAGATTCATTAATGTGACTATAATGGTAGATTGTGGTAACTCTAGATATCAAATTATAGTCGTATTTAGCCAAAATGTATTTATAATATGATCAAACCCAGTAATCAATGATGTTTGGGATATTAGGTCACCTTTCTCAAGAAATATATTTATCTATTCCATTTCATATTAATCTACAGTTTCATGTTCCATTAGACTAAGTCCACATTTTATTCATTGGTCAAAGGACCCATTGAAGCCTCTTTTTTCTCATTATTAATCTTTTATATCCAACATGTAGTAATAGTGTGACAAGGGAACCCACATTTACCAAATATCATCAATCTAGGAACTTTTTCAATAGTGTGGCCTATTATACTACATCCCTTATAGAAATCAAGTTTCTTAACATATGAATCCATTAAATAAAACTGAAAGTCATCAGAATTTAGGTTATATGTGTGATTAATGAAACACTAATGTGATCTTCTACTAATAAGTATGAATAGTGTCAAAAACATTCCCATTATATCTCCCTAAAATTCTTAATAGGTACACAAACTATTGAGAAAACTATCCATAGGATATTAGGTTGTCATAAAATCCAAATCGATCCATTAATGTTAATCCATAATGAAGTGATTGAATGTATTATACTAAATGGGCTAAATGGTGGGTAGAAATCCTAAATTCGTAGGAAATAATGTTTTAAATTAATGATACTAAAACCACAATATTTTTAGTAAGAGTAGAGTTGAAGAAGATTATTTTAAATTATCCCATAACGAGAGAAGACATAATCTATTCGTCACAGCCCCATAGTTCATGAAAGAACATATATATTTCTAGATTGTTCAATATATATTAATTAAAATGAAAATGGAGACAAGTAATAACTGAATGGTTACATTCATTAATTCCTCATGAGATGAGGTTATAACCGGATTCCATGGCTGTAGTGTTCCTTCGTTTTGATCATTTATGAAAATTCCCTGGACTCATCCAAAATTCCATCAATGATACATTACATGACATTGTGAACTTTGTTTGAATGTATATCGTGGACATGAGAAGATTTTCCCTGATACAAGCCTTATAATAAATTGATTTAACTGACACCTGAGCATGCAAATCTTGGATGTCAGACTTGCAATTAGATGGATCTCCATTCAAAATAGTTTCATGAGTAGTATACTCATCAGAAGGATCCCTCATATGGAAAACTGATGGACTATCAACACGATTGAGACTAAATAAACATGATGAATCAATGAGAGAAGAATACCATATTGGGATTAGGAATCATATTCACTAACACAAAATAATCGCCCTGAATCACCCCAAACACTAACTCAAACCATCTTCCCTCCCAAATGAATATTGTATATTATTGTTAAAAAATAAATATTTTTACAAAAATTATTATTCTAAATAAATTTCATAAATATTTGATATGAAAAATCATATCCATTGAATATAATAATTATAATATGTATTAATTTTTATCTATATATACATATAATTTTCTGAAAAAAATATTTATAAAGAAAAGTTCAAATATATATAAATATAATTCTTTTTATAATTACAGTAACTATTTTTATGTTACGTTTTTTAAAGTGGTGGATTCTTCAGAAAATGTAATATTGATTCATGAAAAAATTAGTTGAAGCCCTCAACTCATCAAATAAGTGAAAATTTTCCAAACTCAAACTCATTTATGATTATAATAGAATCCATTTGAAAACAAAATCCTCATAAATTTATATATAGAAAACATTTATGTTATATTCAAATAATATAACAATATATTTATGTAATATCAATATTAATTAATATTATATTTATATTTATAAGTGTTATTTTCATTATATGTTTACCATAATTATTTCATTAATTTAATATTATTATCAAAATTAAATTATTTGTTATTGTTTTTAATTAACCATTAATTTTAGTATTATTATTTATTATTTATTGCTAATACCATGAAATGAATATTTAAAATTAATATTATATAAATCATCGTAACATACATGAAATTATTATTATAATTTTTTTACAACCTATTATTTGACATTATATATATACATATAAATTTAAAACTGATAATAATTTTTTATTTAAAACTATCAAAAATTTATAAAAAATAAAAATAAAAAATTTCTTAATTTTCATTACATATTTGTAAATTAATATGAATAATTATTAATAAAATTTTATAACTTATTAATTTATTTATTTATCAGTAATTATAAGTAATTATTAGTAATTATTACTAAATAATATTAATTTTTACTAATTTTTATTTAATATTATTATATAATAAAATATAAAATTAAAAATGATAATAATTATTACTATTTAATAACTAATATATCTAAAATTATTATATTTTATTTTTTATGTTATGAATAATTTTTACACTTTAGAATTTCTATTTAATAACATCTATTTACATATAATATTTCTTACAATTATGGTATGACATTACATACAACATTATTTTTTAGATTCCTATTCTCCCTTAAACACACCATCTCACAGAATTAGAGTTTCTGCCTAGACCAATTTGAATGAATCTCTCAGTTTAAACATGGGTTACACGATTGTCAGTACATGAATCTTGGGTTTCCATTCATGAATTTCAACCAACATGCCATGAAAATCTCCCCTTCCTGCTCACGTTTCTCCAAATACGGGTCATTCATAATTCATCACTATCGCTCTAGATTAACTAACATCTCATCATGTTGGTACTTTTTCCTTGTTTTCCTATCATTTGAGGGTTTATGTTGTTATGGTATGGATAAATAAGGATGAATTGGTGCATATAATGATCTATGAAGCTCACTATAATCATAATTCATATCCTACTATTAATTATAATAGTTTTAGTCCATGTGTGGGATGAACAATTTCCCTCTTAAAGTGTTGTTGATTAATAGTGTCTTGTAGAATACTATTGTTCAATATTTCATTAATTGGGGGTCATTGATCATGGTAAGGGTGGGGTCCTAGTTCACCAATGGTGGAAATGATCAGTGTAACATCCCTACCCTAACCATTGAGTCTGATCCTGAGTACCACATGACCACATCCACACCACACCGTACACAAGATGATTATAACTATTAAGGATATTATATGTCAAATGGTTGGGATGCTATACTCTTCTAATCGAGTCATTGAAAAAATTTAATAATAATAATAAATAACAATAGTAATTATGTAGGATAATAAGGAGTGAATAAAAGACATATAATTTACATTCTCCCAAGGTGGTAATCCAACAAGATTTAAGGGGAAGCTAAGTAAATTAAAAACATTGGATCATGTTGGGGTCTATCCTAGTCTACAACATACTTCCCACACCACTACATAACAACTGCCCACATGGCTCTCTCATTTCACTAGATATCTAATGAAGTATTCATGTCCACTGAAATTCAAGAGTACAAAGTGAGTACATAATTCAGTAGGGAGAAACCAATACATTATTAATCGGGATTGATCATGTAATATAGTGTGTTCCATTGTAATAATAATAACAATAATAATTGTTTAATAAGTATTGAAATGAAATTCCAAACTGATCAAATATTGATCACGTTTTAATGACACATCAATTTGATTTTGAATTAAATCGTATTTTATGAAAAATGGTTGACCATAGGTTATCTTTTTGATATCATTAGTGGGTTATAGTTTTTACTTTCAACAATAATATATAAAATGTAGGTGTGATTTTAAAAAAACTAATTTTGGAGATTTCAACTGTTAATAAATAGTGTCACTTTTAAAAAATATGAGGAAAATGGGTTATTTCGATTTTGTGACAAAGATTTCATGTAATTTTTTCTAAATTTTTTTTATGTATAGATTATACATTTTTCTGAAATTAATCGCAATCCTGATTCCATTCTAATCATCTACAACAATGCACATAGAACAAAACCATGATATAAAAATCATTTATCTGTGGTCCACACTTATGAATGGTTTAAAAACATAAAATAATGAAATATCATATAAGTGGGGAAGAAAATGATTATTGTGTTTTCCAATCATAAAAAAACACACACTCAAAACATGACACTAATTTGCTAAATTTTATGAGAATTAAATTTGATTGAATCAATACAAAATTAAAATATGAATCAACTTTAGAAAAATGATAATTAAATTTTTTAAATCACAAAATTCATAAAAATAGTAGAAAAAATGTGTTGTAACTTCCTATAAAATATATGTAGCTCCATCAAAAAGAGTGGCCCTCATTTATTTCTACATCAAGTGTAGGAGGAAGCTTATATGAAACTATGAATTTATCTCTGCTATCCATATCAGTATATGATCATCCAAAAACCGCTAAATGCATTAGAGGAGTCTATTGGGACTCCCATATACCAGAACCTTTTATCCTTCCGTAAAATACTAATTGGGATCCCATGATGCCAATTTATACGGAATGTGTAAGGTGATTATGGGGACATCGACATTGAGATATCAATTGAGACATGTTTTTGATATAATATAAAACATAGTATAGCTTTGTAAAAATTTAAAAAGTTTTTCCTATCTATATAATATCACCGTAATAAATATATTACTATTTTTAGTGATAAATCCAGAGATACTGCTGAATTACCGAAGTGTCCTCATCTCTGTGTATAATAATGATTCACTCTAATGATGGAACATTTTGATCCATAAAATCGTTGAATTTTCATTATTGGTATTATAGATAAAGGTATCCCAAATGTTTTTTTCATTCACCCACTAGTTTTAATTTTAATTGGATGCACTTATTCGTATAATTATATATATCTTTCACATATGATCTTAATTTCTTGCATTTATTGGAATGAGTTTTCATGAATTTAACTATGGGATCTACAAATCTTGTCTACCTAAAATGTAATGATAAATAAAGTAAACATTCCCATTTAAATAGTGATAAAAATTAAATTATAAAATCAAACATGATGCCAATTTTTTTATATTTATCATTTATAATTCAAAATTAGTTGAACATAGTGGTATAAGGTGAGAAATGAACAATAAATTTTTGCACATTCACCGCACGACACCTAAACATTTTCACTCCTATGTAATGTAATATTTCCAAAATTATTCAGGTTGATCACAATAACATTATGAATTTATATTATTTAGATAAATTTAATTTAATGATAATAAAAGTGCTCAATGTGATACCATAGAATGGAGTTTTTCTAAATTATCATGGAAGAAGATGTCTCATAAATTATATCTGAATGAAATTCAAGAATTTTTATTACACTAGTCTGATAATGGAAATAAAAATTCAATTTAATCTGGAAAATATTTTCATATTTATTTGAAAACCATTTCAATGTATTGTTTCCACATTCTATCAAGTAAATATATGTTATTATAAAAAATTATGCTTTCCGAATTCATTCCACAAAACCAAAAAAACACTATATTCGAGCAAATTTAATGACCAAGACACTTAGTTATTCCCATAAGTAAAACCATAATATTCTGAAATAAATATATTTATATGCTATTAATTTCAATACTTCTGTCATTATTTATTTGTGTTATTATTTTTTGGAATACAACAGTCTGATAATAGGTACACATGTGTATGACATTTGATTATTTTAATGAATATTATTG
This sequence comes from Viscum album, assembly GCA_963277665.1. Lineage (NCBI taxonomy): Eukaryota > Viridiplantae > Streptophyta > Magnoliopsida > Santalales > Viscaceae > Viscum > Viscum album. Next base: position 50,029,879 of record OY728162.1, read on the forward strand.
TAAATTATAGGCAACATATATTAAATAATAAATATTCAAACATCATGGTTGAGAAAAATGTGGTGTGGATATAATAAGTTAAATTATTAAAAATAAACTACTCACACAATGTGTATCCATCATCTAAAAGCTTTCATATAGATACATGAATTTATATTATTAAAAAATTACTATAAAAACTCACACCCAAATATTATATTTTTACTAAAACTCATATTCCATTATTAAAAGAAGATTTATATAAATTTTAAAACAACATGGAGTATGGAAATTCAAATGTATTTTAAATCATATACATGATTAAGTATTCATCAAAAATGACTATTCTAGTACAAAAAGAGTTTAAGGTAAAAATACAATGAGGTATGTGAAAAAAGAGAAAAAATAATTATTTTTTATGAAAATCCAGAATAACATAGTAATGTGGGAAAAATAAAAAAATTTGACATAGATAGTGAAAAATAGAATGAAAAAAAGACGATAACAAATCATTACTAAATAAATATTTTATCCACCCCCCCCCCCAACCATAGAACTGTACTGTACAATGTCTTCACGGTACGAAAATAGAATGAGTCTAGGAATCGTAAAACATGTTAGATATCACTCATACATTGGTACTCTAAGTTGGAGTCCCCCCCTACGTGGATTCAAAATTTATCCATGAAATCTCATCAACTAATGTCCCTAAACAGTGCATGATGGTTTTAATTTTGGAGCTCCATAACCCCAAATGGATATACATTATAAAAACCGTATGGGCCAAACAATAGGGAATGAAGATTACATGTGTGCACCTTCAACCTCAAATTTTTAAAGAGGAATTCTTCCTATTTTGGAATTGATTATGAAGGATCATGTGATCAGTTGAATCATTGGTTATATCCTTATAGATCCTACATTTTTCATATCAGTTTCTTCAAATTTATACCATCTCTTTAATCTGCATCTTTTATGCTCAGGTGATTCTAATTCGTTCATATTGAAGTATTTATCAGCCCAATATCCCTGGTGAACTACCTCCACAGATAGGTGAAAACCCATTCAAAACATAATCTAATATGGTGAAATTTTTATTGGAGTTTTAGAAGCAATGCAGTATTATCCAAGATAACCATCCAAAGGTAGATTCATTATTTCTTATTATTTTGTAAAATTGAATACCATATTTTCTGAACTCCATTATTTTAAATTGATATTTATCTATTAGATCATTGTAATATAAAATGTAGACATTATGTGAACCCCCGTAATTATAGAACATGTTTTTAATGTTATGATTTAAAAATGTTATCATTGATAACTAATGTTTAATATTGAAAAACAAAACCAGGATAAAACATAAGATCCAAAATAATTGATAGTCACTTGAGGGACATTGTTCCTTTTATCCTTTTCTTCCACTGATTTATAGACATTTTCAATAGAAATTAAGATGTACACAAATCCAAATTAATTTGGAAAAGGCACCATGAATTCAATGGCTAATACATTGAATATCTAACAAAATAATATTTTTTTGGGTTATCTTGTTCTTCATGGAGATATTCCCAACAAATTGACATCATGATTATGACTTACATAACCAATGTACACATCAATAAAATATTTGAAAATATCTTTGATAGTTCATCACCATTCAACCAATATGTTGTGATCCAAAGTGCCCCCACAAAACAAAAGGTGTAATAAGCTCAAACTATAGTTATAATAAAGTTAGGGGATGAACAAACATATAACCATGTACCTAAAAATTATCCACAAGTACTGGTCATTGAAACTGTTCCATCGTGACACGTGATAAAGTCATTAGGATTGTGAAGTTATAAAAATTATGCAGACCCGAGACAATGCCAAAAAAAATCTCAATTTCTATATAAAGAGTTTTATGGTCTAATGCATCACAAAGGTTGTCATCAGGGATAAATTTACTAATGGGTATTAATTGGAAAATATGGTGGTCTACTGGTGGGGGAATCCTATTAATATTGTTAGAAACCACATTATATGTTCCTTCTTTATACCTAATTTCTAGATTAAATCAATATTTTATGAAAATCTAGGTAATGAGAGAAGGTTATTATTTCTATTTTGTAAGAATTTAATGGAGGGATATATGTTTTGAGAGAAATTTTACTTTGTACAATCAATTATATGACATGAATTTAACATAATCCAACAAAATGGTAGTGAATTATTTTTTATTTGTGGTGTAGATTTATTGGGAATCAAAATGTTTATGTAAGGCATTATCTGTGACATGTCGATCTTAATTACCAATTGTGATAAGTCTACCCTAAGTGCATAGTTAGAGTAATCACATATGAGATCAAATGGAAAATCCCACTAGGGATGTTGAATTATCAGGGGGATTTTAGACTCTATAGTAATTTTTTTAAAATCCTCATAGTCATTATCAAAAAAATTATTATTTATTTGAGAGTTAGTGGGATAGAGGGAGTGAAATATTACTAATTTATTGAATAAAATGATTATAAAAATTAATGTTACCTTTTTAAGAAAACATATCCCATAAAATACTAGGTAATGGTAACGATGAAATGATGAATACTTATAAAATATATACATTGAAACAATCAAAAACAATTAACTTTCTATGTACTATACAATGTCATAACATGAAATGGAATTTATTATGATATAATATAAGATTCATTTCAATACTGTGACATATTAAATAACTAGGACAAATCAACTAGTCATCAAAATAGGATCCATAAATGGTGAAATCATCGATCAAAACTACTATTAAATTTTCATTATAATATAAAAAAATATTTACCATGCGTCACTATAAATTAAATAGAGCATTGGATAGTAAAAATGGAATCCTCTTATATGAAAATTCTCTAAATGGGAAAGTACATGATGTCTTCCTTCATAGACTAGGTGATATTTCAAACTGAAAGTACCTAGATTACACATCAATAAAGAAGTAGTGGGGATTCCAGACTATACTATATAAAATCTATTCATTAAATGGAGAAAGTTAATGACATTCCTTGTTGTTATATTTTAGTCGATGATAATATATATAGTCACACCAACTATTCTACACACAAATTTGAACCAATTCATTATTTTCATTTTTTATTATTGTATGAAAAGTTATCATACTCACTACCTACACTGGATAGACCCATTGGCATTCACAGATGGGGAAAATTATTTTAGAAACAAAAAAATTGTTTTCCTACATTTTTACAAAATCAATGAGGTTTGGGTTCAATTGGTGTTATTATTTCCTCACCGTTTTTGCATTATAATTTAACAATATTTGATAAATACATATTTATTGTATAATACAAGGAAAGATAGTAGGTGTTCATCCAAATTATTTTTATACTACCTCAAGAGAATTTGTTTTTGATTTTATGTTCTAGAGCTGGTAAACATTTCAATGATGATAGATAAATTGTTTTCATTTAATGAAACATATATTTCATGTCTTGATTTGATGTTTTTATATCCATGTTATGGAGATTTTAGACTTATTCGAGTGAATGTAAAAGTGAGTGGTCAATGATAACATCAAGCTACTCAATGATAACATCCCTAGAAAATGAATATGAATTTACAAGTTGATTAGTATGATCAATGGTAAATGGATACGTAATTCTCAACAAATAATAAATTAAAACACAATATTTAGAGTTTTCCAAACAAAAAAAATAATCAAATTATGAATCACAACCAAAATCGTCAATGAGTGAAGAATATAAAAACACATTAGATTATGGTTCGAGGAGAGAATGTTTTTTGATTATTTTATCATAGAAAACATCAGCCACATTTAAAGGAAGAGTGTAATGATCTTCAATAGGGTGTTTTATGGCATAAATGATATCGAAACAAAAATCTTATCTACCAAATATACATGGATTATAACGACCCATACATTACATACATTGTTATTACTTCAGAATTGATGCACACTTATTTCAACATATAACAAAACCAAGAAAGGACCGTATAGGTATAGGGTCTTTAGAAACTGGAAAGCATAAAAAATGGGTTATAAAGCATCTACATTGCCTCCCATTTATTTCATCATATCTAGAGTCCCTTTTTGGAATATTCTACTTAATAACCTTATTCCTGACCTGGGGAAATAAAACATACAAAATGGAAAGCTCAAATGCTCAGAAAGGGTAAACAAAAGAAATATCCATCACATCATATACATAATCACATAACTTTTGAAAATCTTAACCTGCAAAAGAGATCATAATCTCATAACATGGGATAAATCATAGTAGTGAAATTTAATCCCAATAATCATAACATAAAACATGAAACTTTGTGGCATACACACATAATCATAGAGAATCATTTCTTATTAGTCAAGACTCATTGCCAAGACTATCTTAGTGGACAAGGTCCATTTCTGAACCGAGTTACCCTCGTTTGAGTCCTGCTTCACTGAACCGGTATAACCTACCGTTCCAGCCATGTCAATCTCATGAGATATAAAATCAATACCCAATGCATTGGAGGGAGATATTGGTCCCACCCATATCATAATGATTCCATTCTTATGTGTGCCACAAAATCATAAATCATACATCATTGCATAACCCATGTAATAAAAATGGGAATCTTAAACATCATGACATCATAAAACAATTCATATAAGATAAAGGAATTCATAAAAATATTTCCATCACAACATAATCAAATCCATGTAATAATAGGTATAGAAACAGAACCCTATATTATCTTAGATGGAAAATAATTTTGATAAAACACTTGAACTCCATTCTTGAGGAAAATATCCTTTCTACTTCAAAAACATTTTTCTTTTCTTAACATGTCATACAATTTTAAACTAAAAGAAGTTGATTAAAAATAATCGTGAAAACATGTAAAGGAAGCTTCTTGGAAATAATGTTTTAAAAATCCATTCATGCCGTATAAGTAAAAAAAACATTCTTCTCGTCCTTTTGTCGGAAAAGTCAAAAAGTAACTCGTACGAAAAACGACAACAGATTCCTTTCATATATTTTACTAAAAACTCACCGAAGGGTAAAATTGCATTTAAACAATTTTAGGTGGATGTAAACAATATGACATACTGAGGAAACATGGATGTGGATAATAAAATACACCCCAGTAAATTCCAAAGTATAAACAATCTCAGATAAATATGAGATTGTGATATTTCCCTTACCTTAGGTCCGATATGCTTTGTACGTGTCCAAAACTCCTGTATAATGATTTAAATAATGTTATTGACTTATTACAGAATCATAATTATTTTTATGATATCATATATGGTCATATTCTTAGCTTCTTAGTAGTAATATTTCATTGTTACTTGTTATTCGGGTGTTTATAACTTTTTGTTTTTATGCTTGTTTTGTCGAATACATTATTATTATTCTCTTTAGGTTATAGATACCTCATTTCCAGAATGGTATTAGTTTAATATATATAATATTCATTCATTCAATTCATTTATATAATCACTATGTAATGAAGATCATGTAGAACGAGTCACATCACACCGTGGAGACGGTATTCCGTACGTACGCACGAGTGATGATATCGTTCCTATGATTGTGGAATTGTATTGGAGTGTATGTATACTATTTCAGAATTAGTATCATTTTATAATAGTCATATATAGTATTTATTTACACCATTATACCCATTCAAGTAAGGTGGTGGTAGAAAATAGATTACACCACGGCGTGGAGACGGTATTCCATACGTACACATGTGCGGTGATTTCTTTTTCCGTAGGATGGATAGATGGTGAAATAGGATTGTTTCATACATATAATAACATATCAGTATATGAGTGATACTGATGTTATTACTTCATAATGAAAAAACTAAAGAAGAAGAAGTGGAAGAAGAAATAAAGATGAAAGAATCGGTAACAGACATTACCTCTTCTTTGAAGTGCTTCTTTGAGACCTCCTTTTAGGGCACTAAAATAGGTCTTTGAAGAATACCAGAAACACTAGGATGTCTCTAGGGAAGTGGAGAGGAGAATGTGGCAGGGGTTGTCCGAGAATTAAGGCTCAATGTGGTGTGAGGAAGAGAGGGAGGAGGTGCCCTTTTATAAGGGAGGAGAGGGGCACCTTTGGAATAACGAAAAATATTATTTTATTAAAAAGTCATGTTCATTTTTAAATAGCTGAAAATTGATTTAGTTCGAGTCTAAGGTGGGTATGGGTCTAAATCCTCTCATCAAATATAATTTAGACAAGTTTAGGATCCTATTTTAACCTTATCATTTATATTTAACTTAAAGTTAAATAATTTTACGTTTACCGTGTCTTCTTGTGTTCTTATACTGTAAGGTTAATAAACATACTATAAGCTTCCAAACGAACCACAAGTTGTTTATTATTAATATATATAACCTTATCTAAGTCATTTTTCCGAACCATAGATTTTTAGGAATAAAATAACAATTAATAATATAATATTTGTTTTAAAAACTATTTTCTGTCAATTTTGACGCTATTTAGTAATTAATTTTTGTGAAAATCATAACAGAATGATTAGTTTGAAAAAAGTTAATTAAATCAATAATAACATGTAATAGTACTCTATAAAATTAGTGGAATTCATAAAAAGTGTCAAATTACATTTATTTTGGTGTTTATAACATCAATTATGTCAATATTTCATTATTAAGTTAATTACTACAACATCATTGTGTCATAAATAAATTAAAATATTTAATGTCTAAAAATTACATATAAAATAACATTATATAGGAAATATTTTTATATTTCTAATGAATATTTATAGTCGAATTTATCTTATGTATAACCCCATATTAAAATGATTTACTTATTAAACATTGATTTTAACTATTTCAACCCTTCTTTAAATAAATTAATAATAAATGTTCTAATCTAATCAAGTGGGCCTAAATGGTCATATTTTATTCCTAAGGTTGTTTTTGGTCGAATTAAATTTGTCCAATATAATTAGGACATATGTTAGGGTAATAATAATATCATTTTTACCCTTAATTACCCTATTTATTTTTAACCGTGGTAAAAAAAGTAAAAAGTTACTATTCACAAAAAAATTATTTTCATATCATTGAACCACATTTTACATACTAACATCAACCGTGTCTCTCGGATTTTTGAAATTCCACTCACAGAAGCGGTAAAATTATGTTTTATAAAAAAATCAGTTTTTTAACAACAACTTAGTGGTTTCACTATTCATCAAAAATTGAAAGTTTTCTGAAAAATATCAAAATTTCATCATAGGCTAATTTCGATATTCCGAATCCAAAAATGAAGTCCATTTTGAAAAATAAAATTTATAAATTTTGAAAAGGTGGTTATTACTATTCATAACGACTAGTTTTAATAATATTTTAGTAGCATATCGTTGTTTAGTGAAACTCGGTATTCCATACAACGCATGCTATCGAGGAAGGTTGCGATTTCATTTAAAGCAAGCCATTCAAGTGTTGTGTAGAAATAGATTCCTTTGATGATTTATATAACATAAAAGTCTCAGGTGTTACATTCTACCCCCCTTAAAATTAATTCTGCCCTCAAAATTCGTCACCTTGTTACAAACTGATGAGGATACCTCTCCCTCATCATATCCTCAAGCTCCCATGTAGCTTCTTCTAATTGGTGGTTCCTCCATAAAACATTCACCAATCGAGTGGTCTTGTTTCATAGGACTTTTTCTCTACAATCAAGAATCTCTATCGGCTGTTCTTCATAAGAAAGTTCCTGCTCTAGCGGTACAACTTCTGAGCTGAGTACATGTGAAGGATCAGCTATGTACTTTCTCATGAGAGATACATGGAACACATCGTGAACTTGAGAGAGATTAGATGGAAGTGCCAATCGGTAATCTACCTTCCCAACACGATCCAATATTTCGAAAGCATCGATATATCTAGGGCTCATCTTCCCCTTCCTTCCAAATCTCATGACCCTCTTCCAGGGAGATATTCGTAAGAACACTTTATCACCCACTTCAAACTCTTTGTCTTTTCTTCAGTTGTCGGCATAACTTTTCTGTCGACTCTGAGATTCTCTTATGTGTTGTTGAATAGATCTGACCTTTTCTGCCATTTCATCAATGAGATCGGGTCCTAATAGCTTTCTTTCCCCAACTTCATCCCAGCAAGTTGGAGTCCTACATTTCATTCCATAGAGAACTTCATAAAGATCCATCTGAATACTAGAGTGAAAGCTATTATTATAAGAAAATTCCACCAAAGGTAGGTGTTGATACCAACCACCTTTGAAATCCATAGATCAAGCTCTCAACATATCGTCTAGGGTTTAAATTGTTCTCTTAGGTTGACTGTCTGTCTGAGGATGATAAGCAGTGCTGAAACTCAACTCTGTATCCAGAGTATGCTAAAGACATCGCCAGAACATCGAGGTAAATCTCGGATCCCGATCATATATAATAGAAAGTGGTACTCCATGCAATCTTACCACTTCCTTTACATATATCCTGGCAAGCTGATCCAAAGAGAAATCATCTCTAATAGCAATGAAGTGTGCAGACTTTGTAAGATGATCAACTATGACCCAGATAGCATTATTGCCATTGGATGTTTGAGGAAGTCATGTGAAAAAGTCCATAGTGATGTTTTCCCATTTCCATTCGTGTATGGGTAATGGTTGTAACATCCCCTTAGACTTCTGTCTCTCAGCTTTAACTTGTTGGCAAACCATGCATCGAGAGACATATTCAGCAACATCTCTTTTCATGCCATCCCACCAGAAGTACTCTTTCAGGTCCCTATACATCCTCGTGCTTCCAGGATGAATAGAGAATGAAGAACTATGAGCCTCATCCAGCAGCTCCTTCTTTAATTCGGGGATGGGAGGAACACAAACCCGATTCCTGAACTTTATTATCCCATCACAATCAAGGTTGAATTTAGGAATATTTCTCACCTTCTTTTGTAACTCGACATCTTCATTCTGTGCCTCTTTAATTTTCACATGTATATATGGTTGAACATTAATTTGAGAAAGATAATATTTTACCCTTCCATTATAATTCCAAGATCCATCCTTTGTAAATCCATAAATATTGGATCTTTTGTGATCCTCATCATGGATAAACTAGCATGCTCTTGTCGACTTAATGCATTTTCCACCTTGTTTGCTTTCCCAGGGTGGTAATGGATTGAGTAGTCATAATCCTTAATCAGCTCCAACCATCTTCTTTGGCGCATATTCATCTCCTTTTCTGTGAAAATATACTTTAAACTTTTATGATTAGTATAAATGTCACATCATTCTCCATAAGGATAATGCCTCCAAATATTTAATGCAAAGATTACCGCAGCTAACTCTAAATCATGTGTTGGGTAATTTTGCTCATGGATTTTCAACCGTCATGAGTCATAAGCTATCACCATATCATTTTGCATAAGAACACACCCTAATCCTTTCTTGGATGCATCACTATAGATCACAAACCTTTATCCACTACAAGGCAGTGTGAGCACAGGTGCACTGGATAACCTTCTTTTCAACTCCTTGAAATTCTCTTCACATTCCTCCGTCCAAACAAACTTAACTCCTTTCCGAGTCAACTTGTTGAGTGGATTAGATAATCGTGAAAATTATTTCAAAAAACTTCGATAATATCCATCCAAACCAAGAAAACTTCGGATCTCAGTTACTGTTGTTGGTCTTGACCATCTTTCGATAACCTCTATTTTTGCTGGATCCATAAATATCCCCTCTTTTGAGATTATGTGACCCAAAAATGAAACTTTTTGAAGCCAAAATTCACACTTGGTAAATTTGACATAAAGCTTCTCCTTTCTCAGGGTCTTCAATATAATTCTCAAGTGATCTTCATGTTATTCCTTTCTCTTTTAATAGACAAGAATATCGTCTATAAAGACTACCACAAACTGATCAAGATAGTCTCTAAAGACTCTATTCATCAGATCCATGAAGATAGCAGGGGCATTAGTAAGACCAATGGCATCACTATAAATTCATAGTGTCCATACCTTGTACGGAAAGCCGTCTTTGGTATATCCTCCCTTTTGACCCTTAATTGATGATACCCTAAATGAAGATCAATCTTGGAAAAGTATTGAGCTCCGCGTAGTAGGTCAAATAGGTCATCAATGCGTAGGAGAGGATATTTGTTCTTGATAGTGATCTTGTTATGTTCTCGATAATCAATGCAGAGTCTCATTGATCCATCATTCTTCTTAACAAACAAAACAGGTGCTCCCCAAGGTGACGCACTAGGGAATATGAACCCCTTATCAAGATTCTCTTGGAGTTTCTTCTTCAGTTCCTGCAACTCAATTGGGGTCATTCTATAATGTGTCTTTGAAATAGGCAAAGCACATGGTAAGAGTTCTATTGAAAACTCAACTTCACGATTTTGTGGAAGACCCGGTAATTCCTCCAGAAAGTCATCATCAAACTCCCGTACAATGTGAATATTCTTAATTGTTAGTTTCTCACCAACCACTTGAGATAAATAACCTTCATTTAATGGAATCAAGACCCATAAGATGGATGTAATTTCCATTGGAAGGTTATGTTCATCCTTGCATCAATAGACGATCATAGATTGATCTGGAATATGAAATGTGACTTCCCTTCTTTGGAAATTGATATGAGCTCCATGTAGAGAAATCCAATCCATGCCAAGAATCACATCAAATTCCACTATAGGAAGGTTCACAAGATTTTCAGGAAGAACTTTCCCACAAACATCAATCAGAGAAGAATTATAAACTTTTGATGCGACGGTTGTTCCATTAGGGGTTGTCACAGCTAACTCAACATCTGACTGTTGAGGTAATACAGTGATATCCTTAGAAAATTCTTCAGAAATAATGGAGTGGTTGGATCCATAATCAAATAAAACATTTGCTACTTTATAGTGGATGGTAAGTGTACCTTTCACCACATCGTTATCGTACTCCACATCGCTGATAGAAATTGAATGTGACTTTCCTTTGTCTTTAGCTTTAAGAGTTTGTTGACATCGACCATCATTATCAACCCTTGGATTAGGGCATTTGTTATCATAATGTCCCATCTCCATGCACTTGAAACATTGAATTATAGTAGGTTCATTCTGTGAATCCCTTCCTTTGTTTGAATCATTAGACATCTTCTTCCCATCATCACGGAATTCAAATACCCGATGACCTTCCTTTCCACATTTGAAACATTTACTTGTACCTTTAAGACAACTCCCTCCATGTTTCTTTCCACACTTTGAGCATAAGGGAAAGCTAATATTCTTTTCAGTGTGATCTTTAGATTTTCCTTTGAATTCCATTTTCCTCTTCATATCAAACCCATATGACTGATGGGTTACTTTAATCTCCATCTCAACTTTGAGATCACATCGAACGATTTCCTCGTAGCTATTGATGTCCCTTAGGGCTAAGGCCCTTCGAAGACTTGGTTTTAAGCCAATAAATAATTGATCGATCTTACACATAGATTGGATAATAATACTAGAAGTGTACCTTGAAAGTCTTGTAAATTTTGCTTCATAGGTACCAACAGATTCATCATCCTTTTTCTTCAGTTCAAGAAACTCTTTCTCTATTTTTGTTTAGAGAATACGAGGGAAGTACTTGTTGAAAAATAAGTTTTTGAACTCGTCCCATTCCATGGACTCAATTTCATCCCTTTGCATCGTATTCTTAATAAGATTCCATCATTGATCAGCATCACCTTCAAAATGATACACTGCTAAGATGAATTTATCATGCTCAGAACATTGAAGAACTGAAAATATCTTTTCAGTAGTACTAATCCATTGTTCAGCAACCAATGGATCAGTAGACTCGCTAAATGAAGGTGGACACTGTCTCATGAAGTATTCAACAGAATTTTGCTCCTTCCTTTGCTCGTTTGGAAGTCCTGCATGATTCATAGCTTGAGAAAGTTGTGTGAGCATGGATACAAGATTTTTAATTCCATCTCCCATAACGTTTGGTTGCTCATGAGGGACAATCATTGCATTGCCCGTCGCATTCCGCATTAACACGATTCCCTCGGGTTCCAGCCATTGACTAAAACAATGAATAATAGTGTGAGCAACACTAATTATAATAGGAAAACCACATAATCAAGAATAATATTTCACAGTTAAGGTATTATCCTAGGTTATTCATGGTCATTTCTAAAACACTAAGATTGTGTTCTACGCTTAGACTTATCCTTAGGATTCTTACTAAGGCATTCACATCCTAGTTTCCAAAGGTTGACTATTCCTTTCCATTGATACCAACTATAAAGACCCATACTTTACATACATTGTTATTACTTCAGAATTGAAGCACACTTATTTCAAAATATAAAAAAACCAAGAAGGGACCGTATAAGTGTAGTTTCTTTAGAGACTGGAAAGCATAAACAACTGGTTCATAAAGCATCTACTTTTCCTCCCATTTATTTCATCATATCTAGAGTCCCTTTTTGGAATATTCTACTTAATAACCTTCTTCATGACCTGGGGAAATAAAACATACAAAAAGGTGAGCTCAAATGCTCAGTAAGGGTAAACAAAAGAAATATCCATCACATCATATACATAAGCACATAACTTTTGAAAATCTTAACCTGCAAAAGAGATCATAATCTCATAACATGGGATAAATCATAGTAGTGAAATGTAATCCCAATAATCATACCTTAAAACATGAAACTTTGTAGAATACACACATAATCATAGAGAATCATTTCTTATTAGTCATGACTCATTTCCAAGACTATCTTAGTGGACAAAGTCCATTTATGAACCAATTTACCCTCGTTTCAGTCCTGCTTCACTGAACCGGTATAACCAACCGTTCCAGCCATGTCTATCTCATGAGATATAAAATCTTTACCCAATGCATTGGAGGGAGATATAGGTCCCTCCCATATCATAATGATAGCATTCTTATGTGTGCCACAAAATCATAAAACATACATCATTGCATAACCCATGTAAAAAAACGGGAATCTTAAACATCATGACATCATAAAACAATTCATATAAGATAAAGGAATTCATAAAAATATTTCCATCACAACATAATCAAATCCATGTAATAATAGGGATATAAAAATAACCCTATATTATCTTAGATGGAAAATAATTTTGATAAAACACTTGAACTCCATTCTTGAGGAAAATATCCTTTCTACATCAAAAACATTTTTTCTTTCTTAACATGTCATCCAATTTTAAACTAAAAGAAGTTGATTAAAAATAAACATCAAAACATGTAAAGGATGCTTCTTGGAAATAATGTTTTAAAAATCCATTCATGTCGTATAAGTAAAAAAACATTCTTCTTGTCCTTTTGTCGGAAAAGTCAAAAAGTACCTCATACGAAAAACGACAAAAGATTCCTTTCATAAATTTTACTAAAAACTCACCGAAGGGTAAAATTGGATTTAATCAATTTTAGGTGGATGTAAAAAATATTACATATTGAGGAAACATGGATGTGTATGATAAAAAAAACCCCAGTATTTTTTCAAAGTATAAACAATCTCGGATAAAAATGAGATTGTGATATTTCCCTTACCTTAGGTCCGATATGCTTTGTACGTGTCCGAACCTCCTGTATAATGATTTAAATAATGTTATTGACTTATTCCAGAATCATAATTATTTTTATGATATCATATATGGTCATATTCTTAGCTTCTTAGTAGTAATATTTCATTTTTACTTGTTATTCGGGTGTATATAACTTTTTGTTCTTATGCGTGTTTTGTCGAAAAAATTCTTATTCTTCTCTTTAGGTTATAGATATCTCATTTCCAGAATGGTATTAGTGTAATATATATCATATTCATTCATTGATTTAATTTATATAATCATTATGAAATGAAGATCATTTAGAACGAGTCACATCACATCGTGGAGACGGTATTCTGTACGTACGCACGAGTGATGATATCGTTCATATGATCATGGAATTATATTGGAGTGTATGTATACTATTTCAGAATTAGTATCATTTTATAATATTCATATATAGTCATTATTTACACCATTATACCCATCCATGTAAGGTGGTGGTGGAAAATAGATTACACCACGGCGTGGAGACGGTATTCCGTACGTACGCACGCGCGGTGATTTATTTTTTCGTAGGATGGATAGATGGTGAAATAGGGTTGTTTCATACTTATAATAACATATCAGTATACGAGTGATACTGATGTTATTACTTCATAATGAAAAAACTAAAGATGAATATGTGGAAGAAGAAAGAAAGAAGAAAGAATCGGTAACAGACATTACCACTTCTTTGAAGTGCTTCTTTGAGACCTCCATTTAGGGCACTAAAATAGGTCTTCGAAGAAGACCAGAACCTCTAGGATGTATCTAGAAAAGTGGAGAGGAGAATGTGACAGGGGTTGGCCGAGCTTTAAGGCTCAAAGTGGTGTGAGGAAGAGAGGGAGGAGGTGCCCTTTTATAGGGGAAGAGAGGGGCACCTTTGGAATAACTAAACATATTATTTTATTAAAAAGTCATGTTTGGATTTAAATACCACCAAATTTATTTATTTTTAGGCTAAGGTGGGGATGGGTCGAAATATTCTAATCCAATAGAATTTAGACAGGTTTAGGTTCCTATTTTAACCTTATCATTTAGAACTAACATTAAGTTAAATAATTTTACTTTTACCGTGTCTTCTTGTGTTCTTATACTATAAGGTTAATAAACATACTATAAGCAGCCAAACGAACCCCAAGTTGTTTATTATTAATATATATAACCCTATCTAAGTCATATGGACGAAACATAGATTTTTAGGAATAAAATAACAATTACTAATATAATATTTGTTTTAAAAACTATTTAATGTCAATTTTGACACTATTTAGTAATTCATTTTTGTGAAAATCATAACAGAATGATTAGTTCGAAAAAAGTTAATCAAATCAATACTAACGTGATATATTATTCTAGAAAAATAGTGTAATTCATTAAAAGTGTCAAATTACATTTATTTTGGTGTTTATAACATCAATTATGTCAATATTTCATTAATAAGTTAATTACTGCATCATCTTTGTGTCATAAAAAATTAAATTATTTACTGTCTAAAAATTACAAATAAAATTCCATTATGTAGGAAATATTTTTATCTTTCTAATGAATTTTTATAGTCGAATTTATCTTATTTATAACCCCATATTAAAATTATTTACTTATTAAACTTTGATTTAAACTATTTTAACCCTTCTTTAAATAAATTAATAATAAATTTCCTAATCTAATCAAGTGGGCCTAACTGGTCATATTTTATTCCTAAGGTTGTTTTTGGTCGAATTACACTTGTCCAATAGAATTAGGACATGTTTTAGGGTAATAGTAATATAATTTTTACCCTTAATTACCCTATTTACTTATAACCGTGGTAAAAAAAGTAAAAAGTTACTATTCAAAAAAAATTTATTTTCATCTCATTGAACCACATTTTACTTACCGACATGAACCATGTCTCTCAAATTTTCGAAATTCCACTCACAGAAGCAGTAAAATTATGTTTTATGAAAAATTTTGTTTTTTAACTACCACTTAGTGGTTTCACTATTCATCAAAAATTGAATGTTTTCAGAAAAATACCAAAATTTCACCCTAGGATAATTTCGATATTCCGAATCCAAAAATGAAGTCCATTTTGAAAAATATAATTTATAAAATTTCAAAAACTGGTTATTACTATTCATAACGGCTAGTTTTAATAATATTTTAATAGCATATCGTTGTTTAGTGAAACTCGGTATTGCGTACGACGCAAGCTATCAAGGAAGGTCGCGATTTCATGTAATGCAAGCCAAGCAAGTGTTGTGTAGAAAAAGATTCCTTTGATGATTTATATAACATAAATGTCTCGGGTGTTACATGGATCATGTACCATTGTAAACATTTATGGTTTTATTTATTTTTTTTATACCAAAAAATTATGAATACAACATGTCCTTATGTTTGGTTATCTTAAATATCAAGAATGGAGAATTTTGTTGTAGAGATTAGAATATATACATGCATATGGAGGTCCTTTACCAAACTAGATGGGTTTTTTGTACTTTGGTTAGAATTTTGAATGATGGTTCCTTTTCATGGAAGCTCTCCAACCCATATAAAACTATGCACAGAGTCATAAATCACATTAATAAAACAACAAATTTATGAATTTCATCAAAACATAATGTTGAAATATGGTTCAAGGTATTGTAAAAGTTTATGAATCATTGAATTTGGTTGGAATCACTGGTTTTATGAAGGATAATCAATACCATCATATTATTAGTCCCTTATTCCCCTTTTGTTTTCACAGAATGGTTCAATATTCATTGAGAAATACTGTGTAGAGAAGAATTTGTTTTACTACATACATGAGTTTAATGTAAAATATTACCTTTTTAAATGTAAATATGATTTCATTTTCCATTTCATTACCAAATGTTTTCTTTGATTTAGATAGTCTTCTAATAAATAGAAGAGGAATGTATAGTCATTGAGAATCATCAATGGTAAAAAAAAATCTGTTTAATTTTTATTTACTTGAACCAGTGGATGGTAGAGAAATAGAGTTTTTAGAATAAGAATAAACCTGATGTGTAGATTAAAAAGTTGGAGATTATTAATTACAACAGTGAATTGTGATATAATATACATTACATTTGTCTTTGGGATTGGAAGATCATAGAGAATATTGTAATCCAGAACCATGACTTTGGATTATTCGAATTAAGTTGGTGAGTTTTCCTAATTGAGTTTTTGGTATTGGAGTAATAATTGGGAGGTTTTTTGTAATTATATGTTATTTTCATACATTTTCTTTATCATTTATTCATGGATATGATTGATTTATGGATGGGTTTTTGGAAAATTCATTATTCTAGTTTATGATTTATGGGCGGTGTTTTGGGTTTACTCCCATACCCTTGGGGTTCCTGGACTATTTATGTTATATATAGTTCTAATTATCTATAATAATGGTTATCCTTCCTTGTATAGTTGGATGGATTGTATGGTTCTTTCCTAACAAGTTGTTTATAGGGATATCTTAGAAATATTTCCTTAGAACTCCCATAATATTCTCCCAGTTGTGGTATCATGTCGAAATGTTTGATGAAAATTACCAAGATACTACAATTAATTAGAGGAGGTTCGGATTTCCCATGCTAATGATCATGTTATTGGAGTAGGTATTTACTTATTTATAATTTGGGTTCACTTTTTTCTCAAATTTTAATCTTTTTACCTCATATAAACATAGAATTGGAATACTAGAGCAAAAACCAAAATATTGTTTTGTTTTTGAAACAATTTTCATGATATTACCTATATAAATTTTCTTCTTATACATATGAAAACCGCATATAGAAACATAAATCATTTTATAGTCAATTTAAATTTATTCTTTATATATGTACTGAATCAATGTTTCTTGCTTACTTGGTGGTGTAGTAAAAATGAACAAATAATTTTAAAATATTCCAATATTCATGATGTTTTCCCTTTCTAATTTTCGTATTACAAAAAAATTTCATTATAGATTCATTTTGAGAGTCTAGGAAGCATTTTTTTTCTGAAAAAGGTTTTCATGTCTGCACATCCTCTAATTGGGGAGTTGAAATATTATAGATAATCTATTTTAGTTTCCTTGAATCTGAAAGGGAATTTCATAATCATAGCCAATAATTTGTCAACATTATCTTGTTTTAATGTCAAACATAGAGTAAAAAAATCCATTATGTACTTATGTAGGTCCTCTCCAAGAAATCCACAAAATTTTGGTAATAAGTGATTTATACCAAATTTTTGTTCGGCATTTTTTTATTCTCCTTGTTTGTGCTTGAATATATGCAAGTTAGATAAAAACATCAGGTGAAGAGATTTACATTAGTGTTTATTTTTTTCACGTTATAAACAATATAATATGTTTCTATTTTAGTTGATGAAGAATATGGGTCTAGAATAGTCTCAAGGTGTGTTGTGCCCTCCTTTAATGGATCATCCTATGTGTCTTGGTGTTGCTGATGTATGATCCTCTCTCATTCGTGGTTGAAAGGAGGTAGATCTCTCAGAGAAAAATATATCACGATGAGAACCTAAAAATTAAATAAATTATATCACAAATAATATATGTAATTCTATAATATAAAAAAACTCACATATTCACAAGAATTAAAATTATTATATCATAATGTACATTATAACCCAAATCTCTCCCTGATAGGGTAACCATGATTTTATTGTTTCTTACATGATATGTAAATTTTATTATGATTTAATTATTTTTTAAATAATAGGGTATACCATATGTTGTCTCTAAATTATTTTTGGTGTTTCATAGTGTGTATTTTCAATAGAAAATCTAAAATTTTGGAGTGGTTTTGAAAAACAATTCTAAGAAAATAATTAAATTTATAAAGGTAAACAGCGTAAAAACAAAGTGTAAATTGAAAAATATAATAATCCTGGGCCATTTTGAGTATACTAAAGACACATATAGTACATTTATCTTAGATATTAATTTAGTTTTTCATAATTTATTTTTCTGAAATTAATTATAATATCAATTACATTATAAGGCTTAAATCAATGCATGTAGAACCATGACATGATATAAAAACTGTATAGAAATGGAACAATTATTATACATGTAATAATAGTTTCCAAAATACATTTTAATGTAAAATAAGATGTGATGAAAATAAATCTTTTGTTTTCTAGTCGGAACAACATAAGTAACACAGGCAAACATTCACACTGATCATTTAAATTTAGATAGAATATCATTCTTTCGAATCAAAAAATGTATTCAAATATAAATCAATAAAATATACATATAAATTAGATGTTTTCAGTCCCAAAATACATCAAAACCTTATCAAAACATGTTTTGGTAGTTCATTTATCAAAATTATAGCTCCCTCACAACAAAAATCTCCCATTTGGCACGCCGTCGAGGGGAGGTGGAAGCATGTATGGATCACCAACTCAATCTAACCTCTCTGTATGAAGATCGGGAGACCTATAACCTCCAGATGGATTAGATTCGTCTTTTTGTACTCATAATTAGAACTATATTTCCTCCGTGTTGAACGTAAAAATTGGTTTCATAATGTTCCAATTCATAGGCAAAGTGGTACGTGGTTTTGAGCACCCAGATTTTGAGATATCAAATAGATCACAGTTCTATAATAGTAGATAAACATTATATAGGTCTAGGGAAAAATAAAAAATATTTTTACCAACCAATTTCATATCACCATAGAAATTTGGGCACCAATTTATGTCTATATGTTGAGATACATATATATTACATATGTTACATAGAAACTGTGACCATTAAAGATTTTATATAACGATTGAACATTTTGGGGCTCAAAATTTATGGATTGATATTTATGGTCTACCATATAAATGTATCCAATTTTTTTAATTATCCCACCAATTTCCAAGGATATTTCAAGAACATAGTAGAAAAAACATGCATTTTAGTCCATATATATTATTTTGATGTTGTATAGTTTTTCCCTTTTTACATGAATTTTAACGCGGGCTATCCAAATCACCTCCAACAATAATATAATCATAATAAAAAATAATATTTACCTTTTTTAAAATGATAAAAATTACATTATTGAAAAAAATGGAATGAAAGTTTTTATTATATTTTTAATTTACAATTCGATCTCTGTTTGATACTTTGGTATAAGGGTGGAAATGAGTTGTGAATATCTCCCTGATTCATCTTGAATTATGAAAGACACCACAGACCCCTTCTAGTACCAACATTATATATATGAAAATAATATTTATAGTATACCACTATGGATTGGAACTAGCTACAATGCTATTGGTGTTTCACATAGAATTCATATGGTATTGAGTGAGTAAACTACCTAGAATCCGCATTGCATAATGTATATACAACCTACTCAGAATACACATGGGATTGAGTAAATTGATGAATGTAGAAGTAATCTACTGTTATCATCCTACTAAAAATACACAAGGAAATGAGTTGACACTATGCTATAAGGCTATCATAGACCACTTTTGTCCTCATCGTACTCCACACAGACACTTTTCAAGGAGTAGACAAACTACAATGACTACATGTCTCATATAAATACACTAATATTTAAAATAATAAACATGAAGAGTCTTAAGAAGATAATTTCCATAAAACACAATAGGAAAAAAATACAACATCATCATATATCCAACATTTCAATAAAACATCCACATTGGTTGTATCTTTCTAAGAAATTATCATGTTAGAAATTCATATAGAGTCGTGTACCATACACACACCAACCTAAGATGAAAAATAAATTATTGATAACATATTTTCCAACAAAATAATTATACTAAGGAAAACTTTGTAATGAGTTCCCAATAATGACAGGAACTTCAAACCTCAATTCCATCAAGGCCACCAGCAATGATAAACCAACTTACGTTGTTTGAAATCAAGAGTGGAAACCTGATTAATCAAGAATACCTCCTCCTAGGACTTATTATCATATATTATGACACATAAAAACATTCAATTAATCATAGTTTTTATGAATAAACATCTTCATTTTTATTCCATGAAGTAATAAAATAAAACATAGGTTGAAACATTCTCACTCATGGATAATTTCATTTTTATCATTATAGGTTAACACATGTGTCAGCCATTTTCACATCAAGTATAATTATAGTTTTATAATTTATTATAAATTATAATTCCATAATGATCTATTCATATATATTATAAATTATCATTTTATAATTATCTATTAAATGATTATTATAAATTATATTATGATTTTTTTTTCATATTATTCTTTTATATTTATTTATTGATAATTTCATTACAAATAATACATTTATAACAATGAATTGATACATTATTATAAATTATTTATTTATAAATAAAACATTTATTTTTTATTATAAATTTCCCTTTTATAATTATTAGTTGATAAATTTTTATAGAATATACTCATCTAATTATATTTTAAAATTTATTATAAAATAAAATTTTATAATTATCTTTTGATAATTTTTTATAAATTATCTTTTTAAAATTCCATATTATCAATTTTATATAATTTTTCTTTTTATAATTATATATTGATAATTTATTATAATGTATCTATTTATAACTGTCTTATAATTTTTTCTTATAAATTATCCATGAATGTTATGTATAATTATCATTTGATAATTTAATATAATTATATTTCCTTAATTAAATGAAATAATAGTTCTATAATTCTTTATAATTATAAATCTCGATTTTTACCGAATTATCCTTTGAAATTTTTTTCATAATTTAACATTTTACAACATTATTATTATCATTTGACAATATTTTTAAAATTATCATTTGATTATCTTGTGTAATTATTACTTTATAATTTTTATTGATTATCCCTAGACAATTATATATAATTATATCTATATTATACTTGTATTAATCAATATTAAAATTTTAAAAACCATTTTTATAAGGCCCCGACCTTAAACCGTACTAAATCTTGAGTTATTACAAGATTACACATTGAGGATCTTTTCAGGTTTAGAGTTTTAGAGAATTAGATTATAAAACTTGCATTACATTCCACATATAAACAAAGTGGTTACATAAAGATAGTATTCTTCATTCCCATCAATGGAAACATATTTAAAATAAAACATGGATTCATTCTTGACACTTCCTTGACACTGTCATCATATCATGTACCTTTCCCTTGACCTGTGAAAAACATTTCAAAAAACTTGGGATGAGCATAAAAAGCTCAGTAAGGGATATAAAAATATGGGAAGGAAACATGAGTACATATATACATAAGGATGAGATCATATTATACCCATAAAACATAAGCACTTTAACATACCTCATCAAATCATGAATAAATCATAGAAATCATAAGACATAAATGTAACTGGAGGCATTCATAACATTCTTACGCAGGGAGTAACCATTTTGTTACGTTTGGAATACCCATCACAGTATATTCCCTAAATCTCTTCGGAGAAACCTTAACATTTCACTCCTTCGCGTTACCCAATGCATTGGAGAGATATATCGGGCTCACCTGCCCTTAGTTTATCACGGAACCACCCGTCTTCATAATAATGCCCAAGAACCATAACATAATCGTATCACATAAAAATGCATAAAGGAAACATAACATTTCCACATTTCAATCACAAGATATCAATACAACACAAAAAACATTGTGAAAACCATTTTCAATACCAAAATAAAATAAAATTTAAACATGGTATTTATTTTTCTTTTTAAAAAGATGGTATGGCTTGTAGAGGAAGCCGAAACTCAAATAACGGTCATGACGGCGGAGAAGTCGTTGTCGCCGCATACGTACGACAAAAACATTCCCTTTTTTCGTTTAGTAAACGCTTCGTATAAAAAAGATTCCTTTTGAATAACCGTAAAAGTCAAAGGGGTTTAAACACCGTATAAAAGAAGGTTGCGTATAAAACAAAATATGCCTCAATGAAAGGAGATTGAGACAATGTCCCATACCTCGTATCCGACTTGACCCGACAGTTCTTTAATCTCCTGAATAATAAACTTGAGTTAATCTCTACTTGCTTATGAACCTTTTTCAAGTTCATTATTCCTTTTATACCATGTTATGACCATCATGTAATCATTTATGTTAATAGTGTTCATTTTGTCGGTATTTGGTTCTTAAGTCAAAAATAGACTTCTTACACTTACATGTTGTTACTTTGGTCAAAGGTTTGTTATATCCATAATGATATTAATGAGTTGGATAACATATATATCATATATATTCATCATATACATGTATTTATAATATTATATCACATTTAGAGGTACAAAATGTAATGCACCGTTCATGGAGACGGTAAGCCGTACGTACGCATTAACGCTACTTCCATTACTATTTCGTATTTTTTTTTTGGAATGGAATCATAATGATATAAGAGTATATTATAATTCCAGTATAATAAAATATATAATATCATTAACTTTATCCTTTACACATCCCACATATGGTATTAACGAATCAAATCACTTTCAGGGGCGGTTGTCCGCACTTCCTAAAATGAAGATATCGTGTTTACCCATAATGGAAAACCATAAAGGTGTGCCCAAAATGAAAAAAACAGAAGCTTAAGGAAAACATAAACATATTATATATCATATATAAAAATAGCGACATCATAATGGCCACCTTTGAATGTGTTAAATGAGTAATGAACAATCATCGTTTCGGGAGGCAGAATTTCGCCATCCACGGAAACCGTATGTTATTTAACCATTTGAAGTAGTTTTGTGAGTGTGTAGCTAAAATAAATCTTATAACAACATCCTAGTATATTGAAGATACTGGTGTTGTTACAAATGAAGTAAATAAAAAGAGTTTATGGGGTTGGAGAAGCAAAATAAAACTAATGAACATGAGAGAATGAATTACCTTTAAAAGTGTATGTCCTTTTGATTTGAGCCTAAAGGCTTCCTTTGAAAGGATTCTTCCCAAAGGGAATCCTTTAGGATTAGGATAGGGATGTGGAGAGAGTAAATGGGCAGGGGTTGGCCGAGCCAAAGGCTTGAGGAGTGTGTGAAATGAGGTAGAGGTGGGGGCCATTTATAAGAGGAGAGGAGGGGCACTTTTGGAAAGTAAAGAAATATTACATTATTTGAAAATGTGTTTCGGTTTTAAAAGGTTCCACAATGATATAATTCGTGTGTAAGGTGATACGGGTTCGAAATCCACTCATACAATTGTTTTTGGCCATGTGTAGGTTTTAGATGTTTCATTATCTTTCCATTTTATTTAAATCGTTAAATAATGAGGTCATCGCTGCATCATCATGATGTCAAAAATAATTTAATTTATGTAAAGTCTAAAAATTATAAAAAAAATACTATGATGTAGGAAATATTTTTATATTTCCAATGACTATTTATAATCAAAAAATTTAACTTTATAACCCCATGTAAAAATTGTTTTCGTAAAACATATTATGTTTGTGTCATTTTTACTTTTACATTAAATAAAAAGTTATTTATGTCATTTTCCAACCAAAGTGGATCCATGGTGTCCCCAAGTTGACCCATGGCTTTTCTGGGTCAGACATGACACAACCAATGAGGGTAGGACATGTGTCAAGCTCATCTCATTTTATTAAAGCATTATTTTTACCTTAAACTACACTAATTACCACTAATCGCGATTAAAAACTTAATAAGTTACTATTCACCAAAAAATTATTTTAATCTCATTGAACCACATTTTACTTATTAATGACAACCATGTATGTCAGATTTTTGATATTAAAAGCACAATGATGGCAAAATTTCATTTAAACGGAAAAATCAGTTTTTATAAGTACCACTTAGTGGTTTCACTATTCATAAAAAATTGAAGTTTTTCAGAAAATTACCAAAATTTCACCCTAAGATATATTTGATATTACAAATTCAAAAAATGAAGTCTATTTTAAAAAATTCAAAACATATAAGTCACATTAATTAATTTAATAATTAAATCCCGCTGTCATAGCAAATAGCGTGTTTTAATAAAACAATAAGTATCAAAATATTGACAACAGATTAAGTCTAATTTCAATGTGAAATTGATTCCAATGGCCACAATTGGATTAAATGGTAAAAATATATTCTAATTTCAAATCAAAACCAATTCTAATTATATAAATAAATTAGATTAAAAAGTAGTTTTGAATTAAAATGCAGTATTTTTCACTATTCATTAAAAAATGAACATTATCCGAAAAATACCAAAAATTCACACAAAGTAAATTTTGATGTACCAAGCATAGAGAATAAGTTTATTTTGAAAAAAATAGTTTATAAAATTGTCAAAAGATAGATTTAAAAAGGGTTTTCCATCATAAGGCAGTAAAACAATCTTTTAAGAATATTAGTGTATTACATGCTTAAGATTGGATTTATTTTAATTTTAAGCCTCTAAAACACTATCATAATCATTAATAGAAATAGATAAAAATATCTATTATTCATTACTTAATTGGGATGTTACATCTTTCCCCCCTTTAGAAAATTGCGTCCCCGTAATTTATTTACTTATCGAATAAATGGGGGTACTTATCCCTCATTGCATTTTCAGATTCCCATGTATCCTCTTCAATCATGTGGTTTTTTCACAAAACCATTACCTCGTGAATCACCTTATTCCGTAACTCTTGCTCCATGTGGTCAAGAATCTGGACTGGTTATTCCTCATAAGATAGGTTCTCTTCCAGCTGAACTACCTCTGGACTCAAAACATGAGATGGATCTGGCATGTACTTTCTGAACATCGAAACGTGAAAAACATTGTGTACCTGAGATAAAATCGGAGGTAAAGCCACTCGGTTTGCAACTGATCCAACTCTCTCCATAATTTCGTATGGTCCAATGAACCTTGGACTCAACTTTCCTTTCTTACCAAATCTCATCACACTTTTCCAAGGAGAAACCTTGATAAAAACATGATCACCTACCTCGAAAGATAGATCCTTCCTCCAGTTATCCGCATAACTCTTCTGCCTGCTCTGAGCTGTTCTCATGTGTTTCTGAATCAGATGAACTTTTTGTGCAATTTCTTCTACCAATTCTGGTCCCATCAACTTCCTTTCACCCACTTCATCCCAGAAAGCTGGAGTTCGAAAACGCTTCCCATATAATTCCTGAAATGGTGCCATCTGTATACTGGAATGAAAACTGTTATTATATGAAAACTCAACCAAATAATGATGTTGGTCCCAACTTCCCTGATAATCCATAGAACTAGCTCGTATAATATCCTCCAATGTCTTAATTGTTCGTTCTAATTGCCCATCTGATTGAGGATGAAAAGCTCTACTAAAATTTAATTCAGTACCCAATGACTTCTGATGGCCTTTCCAAAAGTTAGAAGTAATCCTGGGATCACGATCCGATAAAATGGAGAGAGGAACTCCATGTAACCTGACTATCTCTTTAAGATACAAACGGGAAAGTTGATCAAGAGGTAAAGTATCTCGTATAGCAAGGAAATGAGCAGATTTTGTCAAGTGATCAACAATAATCCAGATTGCATTATTACCTCGAGATGTCTTCGGTAATCTAACAACAAAGTCCATGGATATATTCTCCCATTTCCACTCTGGAACTGGTAAAGGCTGAAGCATCCCTTTCAGTAACTGCCACTCTGCTTTAACCTGCTGACAAGTCAAACACTTCACAGTAAAATCAGCAATATCTCTTTTCATTCCATCCCACCAGTAATACTCCCGCAGATCTCTATACATCTTAGTACTGCCTGGATGAACTGAAAACGGAGAACTATGATCTTCACATAACAACTCTCTCTTCAACTGTGAATCACAAGGCACACACAATCTCTTTCCAAACCTCAAAACACAATCATTATCAATGTTGAATTCAGGCAACTTACATTTCTGAACTAGCTCTACCTTTTTCTGCAACTCACTGTCTTGCTTCTATGCTTTCTTGATTCTATCTGATAGAGATGATCTCACTGATACCTGAAACAAAACAGAAGGACTCCCTACACCAACAAATTCTATGCCAATGTTCATCAAATCCTTAACCAAAGGATCACGTTCCAAATGCAACATTGTTAATGAAGCATTACTTTTTCGACTCAAAACATCAGCCACTTTATTTGCTTTTCCCGGATGGTAATGAATTGTACAATAATAATCCTTGATTAATTCTAGCTGTCTCCTTTGTCTCATGTTCAATTCTTTCTGAGTGAATATATACTTTAAAATTTTGTGATCGGTATATATTTCACACTTTACTCCATAAAAATGATGCCTCCAAATTTTTAATGCAAAAACAATAGCAGTTAATTCCAAATCATGTGTAGGGTAATTTACCTCATGAGTTTTCAACTGTCGTGAATCATAAGCAATTACCTGATCATTCTGCATTAGGACGCAACCATGTCCTTTCAATGAAGCATCACTGTATATAACAAACTCACCATTCCTGGATGGTAGTGCCAAAACTGGAGCATTCACCAATCTTCATTTCAATTCTGGAAAACAATCTTCACATCCTTTTGTCCAGATAAACATAACACCCTTCCGAGTTAGCTTAGTGATTGGACGAGATAACCGTGAAAAATTTCTAACAAACCTTCAGTAATAGCCCGCCAAACCATGGAAGCTACGAATCTCAGCTACATTTGTGGGTCTTGGCCATTCTTCCACAACTTTGTTTTTGCAGGATCAACAGTTATTCCATCTTATGAAACAATGTGACCAAGGAAAGAAATTTGTTGCAACCAAAACTCACACTTTCTGAATTTCCCATACAATTTCTTTTCTTTTAAGGTTTGAAAGATAACCCTTAAATGTCTTTCATGCTCCTCTTTACTTTTAGAAAACACCAAAATATTATCAATGAAAACCACCACAAACATATCCAAGAACTCATGGAAAATTCTATTCATTAAGCCCATGAATACAGAAGGAGCATTGGTTTGCCCAAAAGGCATTACTACAAATTCATAATGGCCATATCTTGTATAGAACGCAGTCTTCGGAATATCTGCCTCCTTTACCTTCAGCTGATGGTACCCCGATCTCAGGTCAATCTTTGAAAAAAACTGAGCTCCCTGGAGCTGATCACACAAATCATCGATATGAGGCAAAGGATATTTGTTCTTAACAATGATATTATTCAAGGCTCTATAATCAATGCAAAGTCTCATAGAACCATATTTCTTTTTAACAAACAAAACAGGAGCACCCCATGGTGATGTGCTAGGTCTAATGAAACCTTTCTCTAATAAATCATGCAATTTCTCCTTCAACTCTAAAAGGTCAATTTGTGCCATTCGATAAGGGGGTTTTGAAATTGGCTTAGAATCAGGAACAAAGTCAACAGTAAACTCAACTTCCCGATCTGGTATTTTTTCAGGAAACTCATCAGGAAAAACATCAGGATACTCATTTACCACTGGCACATCATTAATCTGAACAGTTCCTTTATTTTCAACGACGGGTGCAAGGTAACATTCATTTCCATCTTTTACAAGTTTCTCGGCCTCTTGATATGTTATCAAAAGTAAGGGTTCAATATTGTAAACAAACTAAAAGTATTTCTGAAAATAAACACCATTAGCTCTACAGTCAATCTTAGCATGGTAAATAAAGAGCCAATCCATACCCAGGATAACATCAGACTCTACTAGAGGTAGAACAATAAGGCTTGCAAGTAGGTTCTTTCCACAGATAAGGATAGGAAGATTCTTCTAAATTCTTTTTGCCTTAACATTTCCCCTAGGTGTTTTTTCCAAAAGTTAAGGAGTCATTTCTTGAGATGGTATTCCCTTTTTACTAGAAAAGGTTTCAGATATGAAAGAATGTGTAGACCCCGAATCAAACAACACACTTGCATAATCTGAAAAAACAAACAAAGTACCTGATACAACTTCCTTTGATGGCCCGACATCTGCTGAAGTAGTTGCAATGGATTTCAACACCCCTTTCTTCTTGTAGTCTAACTGCTTCCCATCACTCAAGCTCTTTGTCGGACACTCGTTTTCATAGTGACCCATTTCATTGCACTTATAACATTTCACTAACTGTAAATCAAATTTGTTCTTACCTTCACCTTGATCCTTTTTAGTGCATTCACAAGCCTTATGTCCCATCTTACCACATCGGTAGCACTTTCCAGAATTCAAAAGACATTCCCCAGCATGCCTTTTTCCACATTTATCACAAACTGGAAACTTTGTTCTTTTACTATCGGACTTTTTTGAAGACTTCTTACCTTTCTCCTACCACCTCGGTCTCTTCTTCTGCAGGTTGTTATAGAACACTTGGTCATCAGAAAACTCCATTTCCACCTTCTCAGCACATCGAACAAGCTTTTCATAACTTTTAAACTCATGAGAAGCTAATGACTTTTGATATTTTGGATTTAATCCTGAGTAAAAATGATTGATTTTACTATCAAGGTCTCGGATAAAATTTGGAGCATACCTTGCCAATCGAGTGAACCTTTCTTCATAGGCAGCCACTGAGTCTTCCTCTTGCCTCAATTCCAAGAACTGTTTTTCCATCCTAAGTTGAACAGCCTTAGGAAAATACTTCTCAAGAAACATACCTTTGAATTCATCCCAGTCAAGAGCATCAATCTCATCGGCGTCCCTGATATTTTATCCATAGACCACCACTGATCTGCTTCACCCTCCAAACGGTAAATAGAAAGACTAACCTTTTGATTGTCTGAACACCCCATGACATCAAAAATCTTCTCCAGTTCTTTAATCCACCCTTCAGCTAGCATATGGTCGATGATCCTCTGAATGATGGTGGATGTTGCCTCATGAAATGTTCCACCACTGACATGTTCCTCTGCGGTTGGTCTGGCTAATCTCGTGCATGGATTCCACCACCATTTATCACTTGAGTCAACTGCGCCATTACTGCAACAAACTATTCAGTTCCAATTCTGACCATTTCTGGATGCTGATTCGGAAGTTTATTTCCTTATGTATTCCTTCCTAGCACTGCTTCCCTGTTTACTATGAGGAAAACCATTCTGAACAAACATGTCTTAGATGAAGCAACATGGTAATCTTCAAATGATATATCATTTCAAAAAAAAATAATTTGGATTAATCATTTAATATAATTATAACTCCTAAAGTTATATAAACCGACCTTTGATACCAACTATAAGGCCCCAGCCTTAAACCTTACTTAATCATGAGTTATTACAAGATTACACATTGAGGGTCTTTTCAGGTTTAGAATTTTAGAAAATTAGATCATAAAACATGCATTACATTCCACATATAAACAATGTGGTTAAAAAAAGATAGTATTCTTCATTCCCATCAATGGAAACATACTTAAAATAAATCATGGATTCATTCTTGACACTTCCTTGACACTATCATCATATCATGTACCTTTCCCTTGACCTGTGAAAAACATTTCAAAAAACATGGGATGAGCATAAAAAGCCCTGTAAGGGATATAAAAAGATGGAAAGGAAACAAGGGTACATATATACATAAGGATGAGATCATACTTTACCCATAAAACACAAGCACTTTAACATACCTCATCAAATCATGAATAAATCATAGAAATCATAAGACATAATGGTAACTTGAGGCATTGATAACATTCTTACGTAGGGAGTAACCCTCTTGGTTAAGTTTGTAATACCCATCACAGTATATTCCGTAAATCTCTTTGGAGAAACCTTAACGTTTCACTCCTTCGCGTTACCCAATGCATTGGAGAGCTATATCGGGCTCACCTGCCCTTAGTTTATCACGGAACCACCCGTCTTCATAATAATGCCCAAGAATCATAACATAATCGTATCACATAAATCATGCATAAAGGAAACATAACATTTCCACATTTCAATCACAAGATATCAATACAACACAAAAAACATTGTGAAACCCATTTTCAATACCAAAATAAAACAAAAGTAAAACATTGAATTTATTTTTCTTTTTAAAAAGAAGGTATGGCTTTTAGAGGAAGCCGAAACTCAAATAACGGTCACGACGGCGGAGAAGTCGTTGTCGCTGCATACGTATGAAAAAAACATTCCCTTTTGTGGTTTAGTAAACGCTTCGTATAAAAAATATTCCTTTTGAATAAACCTAAAAGTCAATGGGGTTTAAACACCGTATAAAAGAAGGTTGTGTATAAAACAAAATATGCCTCAATGAATGGAGATTGAGACGAAGTCCCATACCTCGTATCTGACTTGACCCGACCGTTATTTAATCTCCTGAATAATACACTTGAGTTAATCTCTACTTTCTTATGTACCTTTTTCAAGTTCATTATTCCTTTTATACCATGTTATGAACATCATGTAATCATTTAAGTTAATAGTGTTAATTTTGTTGGTATTTTGTTCTTAAGTCAAAAATAGACTTCTTACACTTACATGTTGTTAATTTGGTCAAAGGTTCGTTATATCCAGAATGATATTAATGATTTGGATAACACATATATCATTTATATTCATCATATACATGTATTTATAATATTACATCACATTTAGAGGTAAGAAATGAAATGCACCGTTCATGGAGACGGTAAGCCGTACGTACGCATGAACACTATTTCCATTTCTATTTCGTATTTTTTTGGAATCAAATCATAATGATATAAGAGTATATAAAAATTCCAGTATAATAACATATATAATATCATTAACTTTATCCTTTACACATCCCACATATGGTATTAACGAATCAAATCACTTTCAGGGGGCGATAGTCCGCAGTTTCTAAAATGAAGATATCGTGTTTACCCATAATGGAAACCATAAAGGTATGCCCAAAATGAAAAAAAAAGAAGCTTAAGGAAAACATAAACATATTATATATCATATATAAAAATAGTGACATCATAATGGCCACCTTTGAAGGTGTTAAATGAGTATTGAACAATCATCGTTTCGGGAGGCAGAATTTCGCCATCCACGGAAACCGTATGTTCTTTAACCATTTGATGTAGTTGTGTGAGATTGTATCTCAAATAAATCTTATAACAACATCCTAGTATATTTAAGACACTGGTGTTGTTACAAAAAAGTAAATAAAAGGAGTTTATGGGTTTGGAGAAGCAAAATAAAACAAATGAACAAGAGAGAATGAATTACCTTTAAAAGTGTAACTTCTTTTGATTTGAGCCTAAAGGGTTCCTTTGAAAGGATTCTGCCCAAAGGGAATCCTCTAGGATGAGGAGAGGGATGTGGAGAGAGTAAATGGGCAGGGTTTGGCCCATCCAAAGGCTTGAGGAGTGTGTGAAATGAGTTAGAGGTGGGGGCCTTTTATAAGAAGAGAGGAGGGGCACTTTTTGAAAGTAAATAAAAATTACATTATTTGAAAATGTGTTTCGGTTTTAAAACGTCCCACATTGATATAATTCGTGGATAAGGTGATAAGGGTTCGAAATCCACTCATCCAATTGGTTTTGGTCATGTGTAGGTTTTAGATGTTTCATTATCTTTCCATTTAATTTAAATCGTTAAATAATGAGGTCATCGATGCATCATCATGATGTCATAAATAATTTAATTTATTTAAAGTCTAAAAATTATATAAAAAAACTATGATGTAGTAAATCATTTTATCTTTCCAATGACTCTTTATAATCAAAAATCTGATCTTTATAACCCCAAGTAAATTTTTTTTTCGTAAAACATATTATGTTTGTTTCATTTTTACATTTAAATTAAATAAAAAGTTATTTATGTCATTTCCCAACCAAAGTGGATCCATGGGGTCCCCAAGTTGACCCATGTCTTGTCTAGGTCGGCCTTGACACAACCAATGAGGGTAGGACATGTGTCAAGCTCATCTCATTTTATTAAAACATTTTTTTTACCTTAAACTAGACTAATTACCACTAATCACGATTAAAAACTTAATAAGTTACTATTCACCAAAAAATTATTTTAATCTCATTGAACCACATTTTAATTATTAATGACAACCATGTATGTCGTATTTTTTAAATTCAAAACACAATGATGGCAAAATTTCATTTAAACGGAAAAATCAGTTTTTATAAGTACCACTTAGTGGTTTCACTATTTTCATCAAAAATTGAAGTTATTCGGAAAATTACCAAAAATTCACCCTAAGCTATATTTGATATTACAAATTCAAAAATGAAGTATATTTTACAAAATTAAAAACATATAAGTCACATTAATTAATTTAATAATTAATTCCCACTGTCATAGCAAATAGCGTGTTTTTATAAACAATAAGTATCAAAAGATTGACACCAGTTTAAGCCTAATTTCAAAGTGAAATTGATTCCAATGACCACCATTGGATTAAATGGTAAAAATATATTATAATTTCACTTCAAAACCAATTCTAATTATATAAATAAATTAGATTAAAAAGCAGTTTTGAATTAAAATGCACTATTTTTCACTATTCATTAAAAAATGAACATGGTCTGAAAAATACCAAAAATTCACACAAAGTAAATTTTGATGTACCAATCATAAAGAATAAGTTTATTTTGACAAAAATAGTTTATAAAATTGTCAAAAGATATATTTAAAAAGGGTTTTTCATCATAAGGCAGTAAAACAATCTTTTAAGAATATTAGTGTATTACATGCTTAAGATTGGATTTATTTTCATTTTAAGCCTCTAAAACACTATCTTAATCATTAATAGAAATAGATAAAAATATCCATTATTCATTACTTACTTGGGATGTTAAAATTTTCATGTATTTTACATGAATGGAAAGTATAGAAAAAATAAATAATTTAAAAATAAATAAATAAAAACAGTACTAAAAAACAGACACTGAAAATAGTGGATTTTTATTCTTTTATCCCATATAAACTGAATGATGAACTCATATTTCATATAAAATACACTATTTGGGAGATACATTGTATTTAAAAAATTATAATAAAAATATTAAACAAATTACCCTCATTTGAATTTCAACTAAACACCCAATACACAAAAATGTTATGACATGCCTGTAGAAAATATTACATTCCATACATAACGAATCTCTAATATTTCATATACAAAACACCTTTTGGGAGATTTTCCATTATATTTAATATTTTAATTATTTCATTACCAAGACAATACATGCCTCATAATCTCACACTGACATAGCACCAAACATTGAAATCATTCAATAGAATATTCTAAAGTGTGAAGATGAGTGTTACTATTTCATGAATACACGTATAAATAAGTGTCATATATGATGCTTTTTATTGAGAAATTACATTTTACAAATAAAAAAACTCATAGATAATTAATCAAAGTGTTTTTAATTTTCATTAAATGTTGAGTATACTATGCTGATCCAACTTAATTGACTTCTAATCCGTGAGAAATAACTATAGTGGTTTTTATTGAATAACTCTCCAAACTAAGCTTGAACATCTAACATGGACACCCACATCTCGTCTGGGAATTGTCCATACTTAATCTAATTTTGGAAAAGTGGTACCTTTTTCCATCAGAGTACTATCTCAATATGTCCTTTAATCATCGCTTTATTCTCCTTATGAGACGCATCTGGATCCAACTCCATGTATTTTTAGTCAATGAATTTCATTGGATTCCCAATGTACCACCAAATTTGTGGCTTTAGAAAACACATGATGAAAACATAGGTAGTGATAAGGTTGGTCTGAATGATATTCCATTTCCCCAACACATTAAAGGATCATGAAATGTCCCACCAACCCTAGTGTTATCGTACATTTCCTCCTCATAATTCGATGGACTGACTGAGGATTCACTCTTAATAAAACCATATCACCTATAGTGGAATCCAAAATTCTCTTCCACCAATCATGGTATGATCTCTAATTACTATGAGGGATGGAGAAACTCTTCTATGTCTACTGTACTCTCTCGAATTTCTCCTAAACCCTATTAAGGCTAATAACAATCTCCTCACCTATGTCATGCCAATAGAGTAATGAATGACATGTCCACTCATAGAGATCCTCATAAATAGAAACATGAATCCAATACCAATTAATATATTTTTGTTAAAAATAATTCCAATTTATATGATCATACCACTCTCCATCAATTTCCCCAATGCAAGCGCAATGCATATCCAAAAATATGGGTATTTTCTTCTTGGACTATCCATCTATCTCACGATTGTATGTCATGATAAATATCTACCAAGCCACATCATATTTCTATAATCACTTCCACAATAAGGATGTAAAAAATTAATCTATGTATAAAATAATACACATAGATACTCTATACAGGCATACAATCATTTTAATATAGATCTTTCCCAATTCATATACTAGGATATTCTCTATAATTTGTAAGACGTGATTAATCATTGTTAACCGATCAGAAACCTAAAAGAATAATTCTTGAATATGCTAATTCCTTGGTAATCCCACCAAAAAATTCCATATTTACATCATCCCACTTCTGTAGAGGTAGATGAAGTGGTTGAAGAATACTAAATGGTCACTAGTACTCGGTCTTCATCCTCTTATATGCAGGGCATCAAGAGACAAAACCCACGATGTACCTCTGCATCCCTAGAAACAAAAACTAAATTATGAATTCATGATACATCTATGTCAAACTAAGATGTAATTTCTATCTATTGGTATTGTAATATCTTTTGATATTCTGTCATATGTATTTATATACCACTACCATCCCATGTACCGAGAATAAATCATCATTATTCATTATCCATCTATGAATTAGATCACCACCATCAATATTCTCTCATAAAAAACACATAATGTTTGATAAAATTCTACTCATCTTTTGGTATACAAGTAAGGATGTGATCACTAAAATAGTAGAATTCACAAATCCCAAATCCATAAAATAATAAATAATCTAATAATACAACAAACTCATCAACCATTGTTTATCCTCTGTGGGTTTCTCGACAAACTGTAACTCAACCAACACTTTATGTATAAGTGAATCTAAATATATTTTAGTCTTCCAAAATTAAAATATCATCCCAAAATCACATGTCTACAAATATTCAACTTGGAACCTATGTCTCTGATTTAGGTTCCTATATGTGAAGATTTAGTGAAGGCTCTCATGGTATTCACAGATAAAAGAAATTCAACAAAAGAGATATTTTTTCCATCAAATTATAGCAAGGACCATATATGTAATATCCATGTAATGTGTAGGGTAGTTCTTACCATGGGATTTAATATTACGAGACAAATAAGTTATAATATTATCTCTCATCATCAGCACCACTCCTAGACCAATTCAATATACTTCACAATACACTACAAAACCAATCTGAATCTCATAGAGTGTCTGTATTGGCGCTATTGTTAACCATATATTGAGAATAAGGGAAAAAATCATAGATTTATGACCAAAATAATGTAACTCCCTTCATCATAAAGATTTCAATTGGTGCTAATAGTTAGGATAAATTCACAACAAATTGTCAATAATACCCTGGTATTCTGAGAAATCTCCTGATGTCAGGAATGATCTAGGTAAATGTCTAGGACATTAATTCATTAAATATTTTACTGTATATGGATATAACTATCTTATACACAACATATTCTAGATACCATACCACTTGAATCCATAATTCACACAAATACTCCTTTTGGTAATGTTAATTTTCTCAACGCATACTCAAAGACATCTTATGGTTTGTAGTATGATAATACAATTTTGTTGAGTTGATGAGGATTTCATCAATGATCCCCAAAAATAATGAGTATAGGTATGAGTGGATGAAATTATTCATGATATACCTGGATACTACCAGTGTTTTTATCAGTTCGAATGGAATCACAATGTACTCATACAAAACATTCCTTCTCCGAAATGCTCTACTCATAATATCTTCCTTCAATATATGAAACTGTTGATATCCGAATTGAAGATAAATATTTTAGAACCAATGGGATCCCATTAACTGATAGAAATTATCCTCAATACTATGAAAGGGAAATCTATTTTTCACTAATATTTGGTTTACATTTTGGTAATAAATTTAGAATAAATCAATATGATCATCCTTTTTGAAAAAAAAACACAAGTGAACCCCTAGGTAAAGTAATCAACCTGATGAATACATTCATCCAAAAGTCATATTGATTCACCTTTATTTACATAATATTAGTATGAACTATAATATATGTGGTATCAAAATGTATTACACACATGGAATGTGCTCAATCGTAGCATAACTGGCCAATTCATCATAATTTTTACTCTGTTAAAGATTTACACAATGATTCAACCCATTATTTAACACACTATGGTCCCTTGGCTCCTTGGATTAATGATAAATTATATAGTGAATTTAGGGAATTCATTACAATATTTTTTAACTATTATTCATATGATAGGAACAAAGGGATGACATTTAGTTGATGTGGGATTTTTTATGAAACCAAAGTGTATGTGCATGAGTATGCTCAACTGAATTATTCTACACACCCATTGCTAATATAAATACATATTCCATTGCAGGAGTATTCTAGATAACCTTTTATGTTGTCTCATAAGACTTCATCAAGGTGACATTTCGTGTAATATTAATTTAACACTTTATAAATGAAACATATTTATTTTTATAACCCCTAATCAGTCTATTTGATCAACAAAGGTTATTTCTAGAGTCTACTATTAACCAAACATATACCTACAATGAAGTATCCTATGCCTCAATCAAATTTAATTAGTCATAGTCATCATATATATATATACTATAAAAATATCCTTCTTAGTTAAACTAATTATTTAAATAATGTTATATCACAATAGTATGTCTACATCGATATATCACATGATGATAAAAAAATCACAAAAAGAAATAAAAAATCAAGGAATTTAATTTAAATAACTAAAAATTAGTAGAATAATAGGAATATATATGTCATGTGAAAATATGTTCCTAACAATGATGTGTGAATGCATAAGAATTCTCCAAAAATCATATATTAACAACATGTGTATCAATCAATTCAAATTAATTCAATGGTAACAACAAACCATAATTTTTATACTTTATGGGAACTCTGAATTCCACCATACAGTTCTCTCTGGGAACATTCATAGTTCCCTTACCCAAAGACCAACATTCACATATCTTATATACTCTATCTCAAATCAAGGAAAAAGAAAGAATCATGTTTTTGAGTCATAGTGATGTTATACAATTTTGTGACACCCCAACCAAAACCCTCGAGTTCAATATTGAGTGTCAGATGACTTCATGTTTGCCTCCCCAAATGCTCGAGGTTTCTGACCTGCATTGAGTGTCTATATTTAATTATTGGGAGACTATAAAATCTATGTTGATTAAAACAATAATAAATAAACAACAAAAATAAAAAATAAAATCAGAGTTATCTTTCGTAATTAGAAAAATGGAATAATATTAAGATAATAAATAAGATCCCATGGTAGTGAACCTACCAGGTTAAAATTATATGTAAATAAATAAAGAACATCAATTTACACTAGTTTTTATGCTATTTCACCACCAGATCTATGCTCCTCATCTCAGAAACCATCCATAGGGTCCTTACCCTTCGACAAATAACATTGTAAATCTATAAGATCCCTGAAATTCCCAATTATGGTGTGAGTATATGTATCAATAGGCCACCCCCAATGGGTCCTTAACATGGAATTTAAAATTATATGAGCCTCTTTCATAATAATAAAAAATATATAACATGCATAAACATAAAATCCAAAATAGAGTGGTTGTGCACAAACCAAATGTCTCAAAACCCAGTTATTACTTGCTTCATCTCCATATATTAAAAGATATAGTATGTCAGTATGGAACAGAAACCTCCACAAGTATATTTTGTTTCACCATAAATATACAAGGCATCAAGTGTGTATCCTACTAAGAATCTATAAGGAGACATTTAATACATAGAATCCACATTGCATTGAGTATCATCAGCTGAATCGGATTCCACAAGGCATATAGTAACACGCATAGTCCACATGGTATCTAGTGTCAGTGATTTACTCAATATCTAAAAGGTATCATGTTTGTTTGAATGCTATAAAAAAAACCACTTTCATCGCCACACTCTATGTGTGCACCCCTTAAGGAGTAATCGTTCAATGATGGACACATTTCACGTTTACAAAAAAAACATTCAGTGAATAGAAAAATGTAATGAGGTCTTGCAATATAATATCCCAATCACACATCATGATAGAATATAAAGTCATTATATATCAAAAAATTTATTAAATCATCATCATAAAATCT
Source organism: Viscum album (assembly GCA_963277665.1). Lineage (NCBI taxonomy): Eukaryota > Viridiplantae > Streptophyta > Magnoliopsida > Santalales > Viscaceae > Viscum > Viscum album. Next base: position 50,068,696 of record OY728162.1, read on the forward strand.
AGATATCACAACAATTCTCCGGTAAGTTAGTCATATTGTGTCATGGGACACACACACACCCACATGTGTTAAGAAATCAAGAATGTAAGTCAAATATAACAAAACTATAATCTTATTGTGGAAACATGTGCTATGAGATCCTTATAATGAATGAATGATATTAACTAACAGTCATTATCACCAACAGTATGGATATGCCACACATTTTGGTTTGAAAGCTAGAGTGTAAATCTCCACAGTCGAGAAAACCTCCTTACAGGCCTTATTATCGCAGATTTTTCCTTTTGAGAACTCACAGTTCATCACAGGATCATAGAAAAAACAAGTATTTTATTTCAAAATGAAATAAAATATTACATGGATTGATACTTATTTCTCCTAGATAATTTCAGAATTATCATTTTAGGCCAATGCATGTGTTACCAATTTTCCCCTCATGTATAATTTTTTATGGATTATTTATTACAAATTATACTTGTATAATTATAAATTGTTAATTTAAAATAAAATTTTATATTATAAGTATATACTTATAATTTATTATAAATTATACTTTTATAATTATATTTTTATGATTTATTATAAATTATCATTTTTTATATATCTATTAATAATTATTTTCAATTATATTTTTATAATTATATTTTGAAATTTTATATAAATTAATATTTTATAATTATATTTCATTTATTTATTATAAATTATCCATTTATAATTATCTTTTGATAATTTTATATAGATAATTGTTTTATAATTTTCTTAAAATGTTTTATTATAAATTATCTTTTTAAAATTATCTCTTGATATTATTTTCATAAAAATATCTTTTTCAATAACTTTTGGATGTTTCATATAAATTATACCTTTATAATTATCGTCTAATAATTTATCATAACAAATCATTTAAAAAAATTTCTATGATAATTTCTTATGAATTATCAATGATAATTAAATATAATTTTCATTATATAATTTCATAAGAATATATTTTATTATTTGAATCAAAATAACATTTGGTAATTCTTTATAATTATCATTCAATAATTTCACATAATTATCCTTTCATAAATTTGTAATAATTTATCCTCTTTTAATTAGAAAATTATTGTTTATATTTTATTATTACTATCATTTGATAATATTTTAGAATGAAACATTAATAATATATATTGATAATTTCATTATAATTTGAAGGAATTGTCCGTTGATAATTCTACATATTATCATTATTTTACATAAAAACCCATTTTCTAATACATGATAAATAATGAATATGGAGAAAAAAAAATTACAAATAAATAAATTAAAACAGACCCAAAACCCCACATGAACAATGAATAGATGAAGCTGATTCTCACTCATAGAACTAAAATAATCTCAAATCAGATCATTTGAGGTTTTCCAAACACACTAAAGGATGTTCCATTTTCATACAAACCTATTGGAATCAAACCACAAAAGGAATTGATGGTTCAACTATTAAGATATATGTTTGAAATGTTTAAATCCCCAAATTGAAAATCTAATTTAAATTGAGTTCAATATGGAACCAAAATACATATGATTAAGTTTCAACCCATTAGGAATTTTAATAATGCTTTAGCAAAAAATGGGTGATTATAAAGGTTTGGGATCAACAATTCGTTAAATTATACTATGGGAGGGTTTTGTGAAGTGAGGATAAAGAGGAGGCGATAAATGAAATAAATAAAAAATAATAATTTTACAATACACTGATCATATCTAGGTTTAAACCCTCATTCTGGACCTAATGATAGCCTCAAATTAATTTTACAATACACTGATCATGATATAAATAATTTTTTTTCCGGAAATTTATAATAAAAATATGAAATCAATAAATATGGAATATCATTTACCAAAAAAAATTTGCTCACTAATTTAATCTTTCACCATGGGAAAATTTCATATTCCATACCTAACGATAGCCTCAGAATTCGAGTGGTTGACTTTTAAATCCAAAAAATTATATAGTATAAAAAATTATAAATGAAACTGTTCATAGTATCCAAACATAAAAATATAATTGGAAATAAAAATAATTCATAAAATTGTAATGAAAATTAATTTCAATAGGTAAAAATATATTTTTGTCAATATATATCATTTATAAATCAATTTTTTTCATATTAATTTTTTTTAAATTAAATATTTTTTGTTTATTATTTTTTAGAAGTCCTTTTATTATCAAATAATTTTTATTGTTACAATAAGTGTTTAAATTTCATATAGATTTTACTTATACTTCATTTTAAGAATACATATTTTTATAACTGTAATGATTATGTTATTAATAAATAAATATTTTGTCATGTAAAATACGTTTTTTATACTTGTGAAATTATATTTATTTTCAACTATTTTTTGATATTTTTATTCAATTTTTTGGTTTTCTATTTAATTGTAATTATATTTTATATTTTAGAAGCTTCAAAAGACACTTATATTTTTTTGAAGAAGATGAATAAATTAAAAATCACATGAATCAAAATAAAAAATCCAATCAGGGAAACAATAAAAAAATTGGCCAACCTTTGATTTAAACAAGCACACCATCCAATAGGAATAAATATTACACACTTTCTTAATGAAAAATATCAAAGGAGGAGATGTATTCCACAAAATGAAAAATAATTCTAGGAATAAGTGCATATATCTACGTGATCACTCTCGTTTGTTCTATAAAAATTATCATTATACTGAAAATAGACCCAATCAATACCTTAATATATCTTTTTGAGAGAACAAGAAGAATACCAAATATGATAGTGCATGACTCCACCGTAATTTTACTCCACGAATCATGAATATCCCAAAAATGAGTTCCCAAAACCCGTATCTCTCTTTAATGAAAAATAATCCTAATACCCACCCTCGAACAATCATAGTCAGCATCATCAGTAATATTTTTTACAAATCCCTATGGAGGGGGAGTCAAACAAGATAAACCATGCCATCAAATTATTTATATAGTGTACTATCATATGTAATCCAAAACATCATCCATTCAGAGACCAACATAAACGAGGTACAGTCATGATAATCCATGTTTTGAAAATCATAATTCCTAATTATTATTATTGGTTGTTATTATATTTTAATAAATAAATTATTAATATTTAAAAATTAAATTTTTAATATTAAATTAGTAAATTAAATTTTATATTATTTTAAAAATATATGACTTCACAGGCTCCATGGAATTTCCTCGTGACCTTGATATCATGATATTGTTAGGGGGATTCATCGCCGATCAATTTCGAAATGCTTGTTCCTCAAGGGAGATGAAGGTTTCCACTTCATCGTTGAAGGATATGGTGTCTAAGGGAATTTGAAATTGATGATTTGATTCTCACAATGAAGGTGTATCGGATCAAAAATTAAAAGAGGACTAGAAACTCACATCCTTTTTTAATTAGGATTATATTTCCATTATTCTCAATATTTTAATTTTTTAGATAATCACTATGGTTTTTTTATTTAGGATTGAAATATTGGAGGGTGGATTGACATCACGATAAACTTGTAAAGTGGTGGGGTTTTAATGAATGATGAATTTTTCCACTTGATCGAGCATTCATTTATGTTATCCTCCCCAATAATGACATAAAATATATATATTGGGGGTTTGTAGTGATATCGTTTTGTCTAAATGAACTCTATATTCCAGAGTGGGATGCCCTATTCAATCTATTCGTTGTGAGAAATAGTGCATCGCATTGTTAGATTCACATCATTACTTTGAAATGGATTATCTAGAATCTATTGATTTTGTATTAAATCACATTAGAGGTTTTTGTTTCGATAATGATGTAAAATATCATAGGGTTAGATTTGTTTGGATACTTTGTAACAATATTTAAAAAGATTTATTTTTATAAACTTTTATTGAAAAAATAGTATTCAAGACTTTGAATGATAAAATTGAAATCAATATCATATATGAGGATATTCCATCTTATTTTGAAAACTGAAGTACAATTAGAAATTCAAAGGACATGTTCCAGAATGATAATTTTTGTTAGTCAAGATATATGAGAGGGAATAAAATCGATAGATGCAGGAAACTAGACACACATAAAAGACATATTGTGGAACTGAATAGAGAAAAAGTGACAATTGAAATGCTAAAGTCAATTTTTACTCTTCTAAAATATATTATTTTAATTAAAAGGATCTATTAAATGAATTATATCATGGTCATCTAGGTTTGGTCATGAACCACATGGATTTCTATATGACTTTGGTTAGTAGGTTGGTAATTCTCTTTTTATTTTCATTCAATGCTCTTGTAAGGATGGGAATCACAAAGGTGAGGCTATGTATTCTTTGGTATAGTATACAAATGATGTTGTTTACCAATGGTTCTTGAAAAAGTACACTCCATTACCAACGTAATGTAAAGGTTTTATTGTGTATCCACTAGCCATAGATATCTAAATCCATGTTAATATAATGATTGGTCCATAAAATTATACTTTTAGTTGAAAATTGATTATTGTCAAGTGATTCATAATTTCATTAATATTGGAGGAAATTATTTTAAATGGGGTAACATATCAGGTTTTGGATGTTGATAACTGATGTGTATGGTTTTATTGGAAACCACTCATCTTTTATCTATAGGTATGCATGAATATTTATTTAATATATGTTGTTATAAATGGTAAGGGAAAGATGGTCATCAATGATGGTATTACAAAGGTTCATCCAAAAAAGAGGTTATAGATGGATTTTTTCAATCATATGAGGAATGTTTCTACCTAGTAATCTTCTAGGGAATCAAATATGAAGTCAACTATGAAGATAGAAATTCCCAATGAAGTGATACTAGGGATCCTCAATCAAGGTAACTCACATTTGGAGTGGGAGACTACTAATTTGTTGATTAATGTGACTATGATTATGGAAATGATCTTGAATTTTATAGTTATTAAGAATCAATTATGAATGAGGTAAAGTCTCTTTGTGTTACCCCATCAATTCTCTTGTTCTATTTTCATCTTTTTTCTTTCCACATTTGAATTTTCATAAAGATATTTGACTTCTAGGTAGACCTTCTTTATATAATTAATTATTATTAAATATTTGTGTAATTATAATATTAATTATTATAAAATAATTCATTCGAAAATAATTAATTATTAATAAATTTTTATGATTAGTTTTTTGAAATTAATGTGTTATTTTAGAAATTATTTTATTCATTTATTGCTGAAAATAATTATATTTATCCCACATAAGATATATAGATAATTCTTGTAAATCCACTACCTTATAAAAGGTAGGTTAGAATGAACTTTTTTATATTTGTAGAATTATAAAAATTAAATTAATAGTGAAATAAAATATATTAAATATTATTTTATTTATTATTTTTTGAATATATATAAAAATATATAGAAATATATATAAAATACGAAAATAGATCTTTTTCTAGGAATGCACCACCCTTGAATTTGATCTTGGAAGAAACATTTTGAAATGATCCTTTATATAATTTCTAGGAGGTTAATTTATGTGAAATCAACTTATCCAAAAAAACAATTATGATTGTTCTTTCTTGGAAAATGTCTTCCTAAAATAAAATATGAAGATTTCGTTTTATAAGAAATGATCCACCATTCTATCAAGAAAAATATAATTTATTATAAAATACTTTATAATATTCTGAATTTTTTAAATATGTTTTCATACTTGTTAATTTTATAAGGGACATAAAATTTCCTTCCCACAACATCATTGGTTAACAGAGGCTATCAACACACCATCGTTGCATAGGGGTCGTTGATCTTGGAGGTGGTGGTTGTTGGCATTCCATTAGAGGTAAAAAATGTCCTATATTGTCACATGCATCCCTAACTACGTATTGGTCCTCCATGTATAGTTCTGATTATGAGGAATAAGTATCGATTAGATTTGATGGATGATGAACCACGGTGGTTGAACAACCGTATTGACATTACGAACACAATCCCATTGAAAAATGAGACTGGTGGACATGGTATGAAACACCTAGATGTAGTCAATGATCCATCAAAATTGTTCCATGAAGGTAGACACATGTACATATATGAGGTGAATGTGGGGTGGATCCAGTGTGTCAAGAATAACCAGGAGAATAAGGAGCATAACGTGGAGAGGGTACATTATTTTTTATGCTAGTGGGAATAATAATGAAGTGATATGGTGGGGAAGCCAAATGCATGACCCTGTAATATATGATAGCACATAACTGAAACAGATATAACCCATGTAAAAATATTTATTTTTTAATAAAATACTACCTTTAAATGGGACCCATGAATAAATAAAAAATAAAGATATAGGGGTTTTAAATGTCCACAGATGAATTTTATGAATGTTGACGATGATAGTCAACCCAATACTTCCCAAAATAGTCATTAAAGTCTCTAGTTATCCTTTTTAATTATAATAACCCATATACCAATGATGATTCATGTACATCAAAAATAATTAGTTATACGATTAAAGTGATTTTAATAAATTGGATTCATTGATATTTTTTTAAAAACCTCATTGTACCCTTAGCGGTGTGCAACATTGTCAATCATAAAAAAATAGTTAAAATTCAAAAACAAATTCAAAATGAAAATATTGAATATAATAATTATTTCTATAAAATTATAATAAATATTTTTATATATTTACAGTTAAGAAATTATTTTTGAAAAATATTATAAAAAATAACAATTAATTTTACATTTTAAAAAATAGTTTATATGATAATTAATAACAATGTAGAAAAATTAATTCGAAAAAGTATTAAATATTTTAAAATAGAAATAATGTTTTTACTTATTATTGAAATATATTTATGTCTATGATTTATTAGTTGTTTACAGAACCTTATTATATTATTACATTTTATTAATATGTTAAAAAATTAATTTTAACTTGAATCAAGAAGAAAGAAAAATATATTCTTCAAAAAATGGGTAAATTTTTTAAAAATAAAAATAATTAAAAATTTCCATTTTACGTTTATTTTTGATATTTTTAAATAATTATTAATTTTATACACCGATAATGAAAATCCATTATGATTATTTTACAAATAAGATTACATTCATAAATTTAATTTAAAATAGAAACATGAATACCCAAAAAAACATTATAATTTTTTGAAGAAGAATATTATTTACAATTTATACTATAAAATTACAATAAAAAGGTGTACATAATAATCCATGTAATGAATAATAGAATAATTATATTATAATATTTTACTATAATTATATATTGAAATGTTTCACTATAAAACACCATCTACATAACTATTTTGTATAAATAATTTTTAAAAAACAGTTTTATATTTTACTATAAATTAGAAGTAGATAATTATGTTTTCTTTTTTAACTAATAATTCAATAGAAATTTTAATCTAAAAAAACACTCTACATGTGAAATTTTCAAAAGAAATATTATATATAAAATAATAATATTTTGAGTAGAAAATTTTTGTGGACAATTTTACATCCATTGGGAAAATAATATTAAAGAATCCTTAATAATAACTTGATTGAAATAATCAATAGAGGATTTTAGTATCATCATTCAATGAAAAATTAAATTGTAAACATTCAAGGGAATTTTTAGTTGTAATCATCAACTAGAAAATAATAATATTTTAATTGGAATCTTATTGAAACATTCAGTTGAATGTTTATTTCGAAAAATTCACTACAAAATTTTAGAAGACATATACTATAGAAAAATCTAGTAGAAAAACTCAGTTGAACCCACACTAGAATATTCATGTGGAAATATCTAATGGGAAATTCTTAATTTAATAATTTTATGAAAATTATTAAAGAAGAAAATTTAGGGTCACGTTGCATTGAACATAATTGTGAAAATTTAAACACCAAAATTTCAGTTGAACCATTTAATAAAAAATTATATTATAATCATAAACTAAAATCCCCACATGAAACTTACAATAGAATTTTTTAGCAAAAAAATTCACTATAAAATTCGACTATCAATGTACGTTGGAAAATTTGAGAAAAAATTTCTCTCAAAATTCAACTGAATCACCCACTAGATAATTACATAAAGAAGCCCTACTTGATGTTCTAGGGAAATATAATATTCAATTTTCTTGTGCAAATATTAATAAAAAAATTAAATTCAAATTATAGTGGAAATATTCATTTAAAAAATGAAGTGAAACTTTCAGGGGAAGATTCTAAATAATATCCCCTTATATCTCGAGTGTAACATTCGATTAATATTTTTAATGAACATTTCCAAAACATAGTTTCATTGGTAAATTTAAGAGTACATTAATGTTATGTATGAAAAAAATAAATTAAAAAAGTAAAAAATAATAATTAATTGTAAACTAATGTTATGTAAGGGTAAAACATTATTATATAAGGGTAAAACAATATTATGTAAGTGTAAACTAAGGTTAAGTAAGGTTAAACCAATGTTAATTATATTTAATATAATCATATAACATAGAAACCAAATTCACATAAGTTTAAACTAAGGTATGTAATATTAAACTAATGTCATGTAACGGTAAAATAATGATAAATAATTTTAGTAAAATTTAATAAAGGATAAAAACCCATTTTTAAATTAATGTTATTTAAGGGAAAAAAATATAAATAATGGTAATCTAAATCAAAGTAATATTAATGAAAAGGTTAATTAAAGGTAAAAATAATGTTTTGAGGGTACAAAAAATTTATCGAAGAGGAAAATAAATAAAAATAAGTATACAATAATTTTATGTAAGTGTAAAAAACATGATATCAGAGTAAATCTAAGTTAGGGTAATCAAATTTTAAATAGGGGTAATAAATATTTATAAATGTGTAAATTTTAAGATAATTAATAGGTAAATAATGTTTTGTAAGGGAAAATATATATTAAGTATGATTAACAAAATTTATTTTAGGTTAAACAGAAGATATATCATGGTAGGAAATAATATGTAATGATAAACAAAATTTATATAGAGGTAAAATAATATTGTGGTTAAAATAGATCTCTACATAATAAATGGATAAGTAAGGGTATAATATGTTAATTATAGTAAAAAATAATGATATCTAAGGGTAAAAACTTATCAATAAAGGGTAAAAAATGGTCATTTAAAGTTAAAAAGAGTTATGTATGGGTAATATAATGTTATGTATGGTTTAAAAGATTAGTAGAAGAATTTATGTAAGGTTGAAATAATGTTAGTTTTGGGTAAAATATGTGTAAACTAATGTTATGGATGTGTATACGCCCACTAGAACATTTACTAGAACATTCTATGGATATTTTAAACAAAACATTTTGGAACATTCACAGCATGTTTTTGGAGAACTTCCATTGGATCATCTAGTGTAATTTGTAATTTACAAGCTAATTGAACATTAATTGAAAGTTCCACTGAAGCCTCATTGTAAAATTATCAAGGAACATTTCCAAAATAATTATTCCTTGAGAAATTATATTAGAAACCTTAAAAATTAACCTATATAGTCTTATAAAAAATTTGTGGGAAATATCATTTCCTGAATTTTAGTTAAAATATTAAATGGATGTTTTTTGAAAAAAATTAAGCATCAAAATTCTTTGTAATCCTCTTATGGAAACATCCAATAGAAATATCATGTAGAAACATCCAATGAAAATACCAATGGAGACTTCCACATGAAGATTGTTATATTTTCAATTGGATAATTTATATGGGAAACCCCACTAGAAAATTGAAGTGTTAGATCCCAATAGATTTTCAACATCAACATAAAATTTTATGTTGAAATTTTCATTGGAAATTCTAGTGAAACGTCCATTGGATATTTTTATGGAATAATTCACTACAAAATTTCAATGGTAATGTGATATTAAAAAAAATTTGTTATTATATCAACTAGAAATTCGAGTGAATCATTTACTGATAATTCTAGTGAAACATCCACTAGAAGTTACATTGAAACACCTAAATGAAATTATAGTTAAACATACTTTTAATCATTACATTTTAATATTATTATATAAAATTAATTTATAACATCATCTTCTTCTTCGAAATTAGTTTATTCTTCACCAAAATATCCATGGAAATCTCTTTTTGAAGTTACATTGGATCATTTATTGAAACTTCCAGTGAAAATTATATTGGAAAATTCCAATTTAATATTCTCTTAGAAAAAATCAATAAAATCATGAATATTTGAATATAAATTCTAGTGAAACATCGATTAGAAATTCATGTCAAACATATCGTAGAACATTCCATTGTAGACTTCCACTGAAATATTCATGTATTATATTCAACTACTTCCTAAAAAAATATGTTGAAATGTTCACTAAAACATCTCATAATTTTTTTTAATATAATTTCAATTGAAACATAAACTGATAATTGAATTAAAAAATCTACCGTAAATTCAATTGAAAAGTTTTATATAACATTATAATATAAAATTCCACTGTAAATTTCATTGAAACTTCCATTGGCAATTCCACTGAAAAGTTCACTGCAAATTCTGTGCAACTTACAGTAAAACATTCTCAAGGAAACATTCCTAAGAAAATTCAATTGTCAATTTCATCTACCACATGAAAATATCTATAATATATCTCACAATAAATTCAAGTGAAAAATCCATATAAAATTGATGTGAATATTTCACTGGAGATACCAAAGAAACTTCCATCAGAAATTCTAGTGACACTTCAACTAGAACATTCCACTGTAAACAAGAAACATGAACTAATCATCACTCGAAATATCAACTAATATAAAATATTTAAAAATAAAAAAATGAATGAATAATTTAATGAATTAATTATAATCTATCATAGAAAAATTATACTGTAAAATATATCATTGCAAAATTTTAGTGGAATAATTTTTTTTTATTTTATTCACATAAATATTCAATAGAAATATTCTAAAAACATCGAAGTAATTTTTTCATAATAAAAAATCTCTAGATGAATTTTTATATAGATTTTAATTTTTTAAAAATAGTTTTATATGCTCTCATATAAATAAATTTTATAAAAAACTTATAAAAATTGACAATTTTACGATTAATAATAAAATTTTTATAACTGTAAAATAAGTTTATAAATATGTTGACTCAAATAATAATGTACTATGTTTAGAATGAAATTATCCCTTATACCATTTTATAAAACATTATTTTTTATACTTGTGTATAAATAATATTTTTTAAGACGATTAATAGAATTATACTAATTTAATTTTCATCAAAAACATATATTTGTTATAGATTTTAAAATATATCATTTATTTAAACATAATAAATTAAATTTATTAATTTCATTTGATATTAGTTTATTAAATAACGAAATTAGTGTAAATTTAAAAAAATTAATGTAAATATATTATTTTCCCCCCACATAATTAATAAAATTAATTTTATCACATATTTAATTTCAAATAATTTTTTAATACATAACGCAATTATTTTATACCTGAAAATATATAATAAGAAATTTATTTAATTTAAAAATAAAATAAAAATAATAATATTAAAAAAACATTTAAAACATTATTCAATTATAAATATTCACAAAATTTCGTGTATTTTATTAAGATATTTAAAAAATTTAAATCAAATATTAATTATTCATTTTTATCTTAGGCATCATGAGCATTATTAAATAAGAAATATATTACATCATTTAAATATAAAATCAATTGTAAAATATTTTATACTTTTCTTATTTATTTAATATATATTAAAATAATAGTGTTAATCAAATAATTTGGTACAATGTGCATTCATTTTTTAAGCTGTATAATGTTTTTCCATAAGGCTTGTATACCCATTCCACTCTCCCATTCCCCCGTCATGACACATGTAAAAAATATAGGTTTCATCATCCTTCCTTATCACTAGATGATACCATATTTTAGGTCTCTAAAGAGGATAAAAATCGTTCCCAAATAAATCAATTTAAGGGTTTTTTTGAACATGGACATGATTAAATATCGATTTGGATTTTATTCATATAATGTTTCATTAATATGATAGGGATACATTTGTGTAATTAATATGTACCTTTGATGATGGGGTTGGATTGAAAAAATTATAAATTAGCTCATGTTCCACTCACAACATACCCTACCCACCTTATTATATTTATATGTTAATATTATTAATTATTATTTAAATTACATAATACTAATTTTATGAATATTTACTAATTATAGTTATTAGTATTTTGTAATTAATAAATTAATTATTTATTCCCAACAGTGGTAATAATACTATTAATGATAAATTAGTCTCAAAACTCAAGTTTCTATCCTATCATGGTTATTAATTATTGACTAAATTAATTATAATATTAGTTAATAAACATATTAAATTTTATTAATTATATTATAAATTATTTTGAGTTTTTTTTAAAATGAAACCCAACCAAACCCATGTATGGTTCATGCTGTTCCTACCCCCGGTCATTCCCTTTTGGGTATTCAAGACCTTAGGTTGTGAATTCTCCCTATAGATTTGACAACATATAACCATCCATATCTATGTTTTCCTACACTATCGACTATATTAAATCAACATGAAAGTAAGTATGATACTGAAGCACAACCAATTAGAATCCAATTACTCTATCTGTGGAATCAAGTGAATGATAATGATAACTAGGACACTCCAATAGGGTCTATACTATTAATTATTATTTTTAAATATTTAGTTATTAGTAATTAAATATAACAATAGTTATTAATTTTAATATTAATTATTAATTATATTGTTATTTATTAATGATGATAATCTATCTTTTACTAATAATTACATGATAATTTATAACTAATTATTATAATTGTATCTCAAATTTTAAATTATTATCCAAACTCAGGATTCTAGACATTCATGATTATTAATTATTAAATATATTATTAATATTTTTTGTTATTAAGTATATGAAAAGTTAATAGTACTATTACTAATTGGATTTTTCATCGAAAGGATAACCAACTCAACACATGTACAATTCATTCACATCTATTCATATCACATTCTTGTGTGGGTGTATATGGCCCAAGGTATCAACTTTGCCCTATATAGTCAACATGATAATACCTTCCCTCCATGTTCTATCTTATACTGTCAAGTGTATTATGTTAAATGATATGTAGTTATGAATATAAAGGACCACTAGTGGGATTAAAAATCATGTCTCTGTGGAAACCATTGAATGATCCTAACCACGAGGACACCCATGCATGGAATATATTATCAATTATTAATTACAATAATTATTGAATTAGTCAATAATTATATAAATTGTTTTTAATATAATTTATAACTAATAATATAGGAAAATAATAATTACAAAATTACTCATTTATAACATTATTGAGATAAAATTTGAAGTAATGAAAATATATTTCTATTTTATAAAAATGATGTTTATGATGGAAAATCTAATAATATAACATGGAAATGAACATCTTAGAATTTCACATTTTACATTAATGTTATAACACCTTAAATATAATTTTATATAACATTAATATAATTTAAATACAACATTATTACAATAATTCACAAAGTATATATTAAATTTTTTCAATGTATTATAAATATATATTTTTTCTATAATGATATATATTCTAGAAATATCATGAATATAATGTGAATTTGACATAAATATTATATTATATATATAACATTATAGACTCGGTACTATCTCATTTGACCATGTGAGATGGCTTTGTGACCTTAGGTCCACACCCCACATACATTAGTGGCTTCTAGGGAGTAGGGAGGCAGTAAAGAGTATACTGAGGATACTATATCCTTCGGTATAAGGTTGAAATTTAAATGTAAAAAAAATATTAGAGTATCACAAAGCAGTTGAAATAATCGTAAAATAAAGGCATGATGAATTAATAATAATTAAAAAATAGCATCATTCAATGACAAGAATAATTTATCTAAATTAAGTGTTGTATATCACACAATAAAAGGCTATAAGACTATAAAATAAACTAATGACCCTGGTCTTAATCCCCATATTAATCTTTTATTCCTATTACAACCCATCCATGTAAAATCAATCGAAGAGGTCTACTTACCCTTATCCAATCCTACGGAAATGAAAGCTTCCCAGGTATTGAACGGTGGACAAAATAGGCCGTGAGTACAACTCATTAGGACACTACCAATAACATATAAACATGATGAATATTTGTATACTGTGTATGAAAGAAAGTTATAATAGTTTTATTAATTTAATAATTCAATACTTCTCAAGAAATAAACTACTTAACCCAAAAGATCCATGATGAAAACCTTGACCAAACTGTCCAACATTGAAACAATTGAAGATATGTCTAATCATACCTTGAAACCATTCAAACCGATTCCATAAACCACTTAGGTTAGACCCAACAAATCAACTATATACAACGTGGTGAGCCTGATATGTGTTTCAATATGTCTGAGAAAAATCTGTATATTTAATAATTTCATAATAACATTCCACATGCTATATATATAATCATATTACTAGAACTATGACCAATAAATATATATTAAAATTTCTTCACGATAATTACCAAGACCTATATATATGAGTTTGAAAATAAGATCAATGAGGGCCTATATATAAGATAATCATCATAACTATGACAAATCAATATATATAATCATTTCAGTATACTTATGTACGTTCATATTTCACATGTTATCATGTTCCACATTAAATAATCAATTCATTAACATAATAAACATTTACTTTTTTCTAATAATCATCAAATAATAACCATAATTATTCCAATTCATTTTCTAGTGTCATTTATCCCACTTGAAATTAGCATTCAGTTATACCGATAACAAACTAGTATATTGTACAATTTCATCCATTCAATTCATGGTATTTATATCATAATGAATTTCCGATTTACTAAGTCATTATAGAATCAGAATCTCCATTCCAATTTATTTTCAATTTGACTCTGGAATCCGCATTATTAAAACTATAAAAAAAGAATATCTACAAGAGAATGATCACATCTTGTTTGGACATGAGTATTGTCACAATTACAATGGAATCAATGAAATATTTTAGAGGTATAAAAATATAAATTTTCAACAAGTTGTGGTTAATATTTATGTATTATATTTACATGGAAAACATGAAAGATATCTGTCATTTAATAAAGTAGAATAATTAAAATAGGCATTAAGAAAATGGTTTTGAACAAAAACCTCAAAATTTGTGTTTATGGAATCTAAATCTAAATTTATGGGGTAAGGATGAGTTCCTCCATTATTCACATAAATTATGAGGGGTAAAATATATCAATACGAACTTAATAATGTTAGAATATCCAAATATAAGGTCGTCTACATGGAAAATACCAACAAGAGAAAGTCGAAAAGATGAAAATAAGGATTACCATCAGTCTCATAATAATAATAATAAAGATCCAATGAGTAAAAAATTATAGAACAAAGTGGATTTGTAGACAGAAGTCACGGATTGGATATACTCTATGTAATGAGAGAAAAATTTTAAATCACATAGAGATTGATTCTAAATGATCAGTGTGGATAATTTATGGTGTGAATATGGGATTTAGGTCATGATTCCAATGATATTAATATACATAAAAAATCAAGTCTCCATTAATAAAAAGATGAATAAAAATGAATAATATGTCATAAATCATTTTGATATTGTATATCATTGTCTCACGAATTTCCCTGCTAAATCTATGTCTCAAAATGGTTGTAGGTTTAGTATTATCCAATAAATTAACACAAAATGTCTACATATTATATCATTAATTAATTAAGTACGTTTTTCCTCATTCACATCTACAATAAATCCCCAAAACCAACCCATCATGTTTTAGACTCTACAACCAAGGCTAAAAAAACAATACCAAAAAAGTATTATAGAAACATAAATAGATACATAATCCAAAAATAATGGATCATATAACCTACCCAATATATAATATCTTAGGATTGAATTTTCTTAAAATCATCACTATTGGTATCATAAAAAAGTATGACCTTTTTTCTACAAATCAGATTGCCTTTCCAAGGTACCAACGTGCACACTACCATGATTCCACTATAGTCGCAATAAATGTATAATATTTCCCTCATGATTAAACTAACCACAATACAAAATATGGATTAGATAATCCTTTATGGATGAATCAATATCCATCTCAATGTCATTAACATTTATCATGTGGAAATGTTTAGAGTGATGCCATAATATTTTCATCCTAATAAATTCATCATGTATGCCATTTTATCCCTATGGAAGTGATAAATTATATGTTACTACTACAAACCTTCCCACTCTCTCAAATGGCCAGAGAAATCGGGGTGCTAGATTCCCTTATTTTTTAATATGAAATTTTTATATTCCTAGGATAAACATATATGAAAACATGAAGACCAACCTCAAACCACATGAATTGTATATTATTAACTTATGAACCACTAAATTCAATAAAACATTCTCATATTATATTCTACAAAATCTAAACTTTTTATTTGTATTGGTTGTCACATTGTGGATGATAAGCTATATTAAAATGATCTTGTTATCCCAAAGGATTATAGATACCCTTCCTAAATAGAGGCATGAAATGATGATCAGGATTAAAATAATATAATTTAGAACTCTGTGTATTATAACTACATCAAATATGTAGAGCCTACCCATACTATAAAGGTTGAAGGTCTATCTATGAAGAAAAAATTGGCTACCTTCATCAACAGATCTAAGATCACTAAAACTTCATCATTGTTATGAGGTTTCCTTGGTAATCATTTCAAGAAAGCCGTAGTGACATCATACCTATTCAATTCCATAATCAGTATAGGATAAAATAATATTCTATGCTTTTGGTTCTCATCAATAATTGATTGAAAGATGAGGCATCACACCATGAAGCCTTCAATCTCTATTCAATATCCTCATACAATAGTTTTATCTATATATATTATGATAAATCTTTGTAAAAAAAACACGTACCTCCTATTTAAACCATAATACAGTGTAGTTAGTTCCTTGGACATTCCTATAATAACCCATACATGACCACAAAAAAGAATAACATTGTCACTATTAAGATACCATCCATATTGTGGCTCCACACCTTAAAATTTATCCACTATATCTAAGACCTTATGATCAAATAATATCATAGTCTTCATCTAGTTTAGAGGAATGGGTAAATTGATTTCGAGTTTAGAAATAATCATCTCTATGAATCAACATCATTAATATATATCTTCTCGAAGAGTTACATCATCCTCGAATCATTACAAGACTCTCACAAAACCTAGTTCTATATACTCTAGTTCATTGAATCGATAAATATGTTTCCTTTTCATAGTTTGTAAGACATATCATAGTCAAAGGACTACATATTATCAACCAACCTCCTATAAAGAAGGTTATATAATCATTGAGAAAATATATAGTTGAGTATCTTATAGTCTATGTACAATCCAAACCTCTAACCTAATAGACAGTTTCTCTGATATCTCAGGGCATGTATCATAGTATATAACTCCATATCATGAGTATGGTAATTCCCAGTGTGATAAGAAACAACTCAAACATCCTATATCAAAATTGTGCCGAGTCTAACTCTATATGCGTCATAGTACATGTTATAATCATTTCCGGATATTAGAAAATTTTTTATTTGTTTTGAAGTCGTAATACTCTTCATGTTTTTTAAATATTTCCCACAAATCTATAACAAAATATTCTATTTTCCAATAAATCCATTACATTGGATCATCTAAATTGAAGAATTACATTATAAAACATCTATAATATCTTCATAGACAAAAAACACTAAATAATAAAGTCATTCATAGGTCACACACAAATTAATAATGTTGAAACCTTCTATGGGTCCACATACACTCTAAGATCTATGATAATATGGAACAATATGTCTTCTCTATAAATCTACATATTGTAATTAGATATCATGATGTAAATTTGAGGCTCTCTCAATGAACAGTGGATGATTTCATGATTTTAGGAATGAATGTTTTTTGAATATTAGTATAGTAAAATATTTTTGAAAAAAACCTACTAAAAATAATCTTGGAAAGGATGAAAGATTTGATTCATTAATTACAGGATTAGTTTTGATGCATTCTTTACACCAAATGACATAACCACAAACTCATACAAGCCATGCCTTCATCTAAATGATGTTCGTGTGTGTATGATATTCTCAACCACAACTGATGGAACTGTAACCTCTTTTTCATATTAGAAAAAAATCATGTCACCACTCATCCCATATAATAAATCATCAATGTTTAGAATGGGATACTAGTTCTTTTTCATATGCTAGGTCAACCATTGATAGTCCACACAAAATCGCATAGTATCATCTACCATATTAAAAAAGTCATTAGAGAACCCCATGGAGAAGTATTAAGCCATATGAAAACATTGGATTCTAGATATTTCAATGGAAAAATCAACTAAAGAATCTCTAATGATTTCATTCTAAAATATGGAATAGAAACTAGTTCATCATTCAACAAAAACTGTATCATAAAATAAATCTCTCAATGGGGAAGTATTCTTAATAACACATCCTAAATGACATCCTAATAGTGGATTAAAATGGTAGAAAAATTAAAATGCTTCACTACACCATCAACTAGAACAGTTATTGTTATAGGAACTGTGAGACAATACAATACTAACTGAATTATTATATCATGAATATCATTTTCATCCCAATCACCCTAGTGCGAATATATATCCCCTTATAGAGATAGAAAGGTAACTCTTATCTAATAATAGTCTGTATGATCTAGTTAAAAGGATATACAATCAATTACATGAATCAAATTGTAGATTTTATTTTCCAACAAAAAATCCCCCCAATGAAAATGGTATCCTTCATTTTCTAGATAATATTCCTGACAACATTTTAAATCCCCTAATTTCACTCTAAACTATAAGTACCCAGCCTTAATACATTACTTAATCACGAATTATGTAACGAAATCACTTAGCTTCACATTGATAATATTTCAAAGCTTATAGATTTAGATAATTGGGATATAATTTACTCATAACATTACACATTAATATATAGTGGATACCATAAAAAAGTATTCATTTCATTAAAAATATATAACCTTTCAAATAAAACATTATTTCATTGACCGTTGTTCAAACATTTATCTTGGATTCTTTCTTTGTCTTATATATCCTTATAACCTGTGAAATTCATTTAAAAAATTGCGATATAACAAATATCTTTAAGGGATACAAAAAAAAATAACACATTAGTCAATGAATACCTATAACATGTGAAATCTTTTTAAAATGTCATACTTTTCACCCATATATGCTTACATTCTGAAAAAATAGATTTTGAAAAGATTCCCAGAAAACCTAAGAACAAAAATTGAACCATTATGGTATCTTATGGCATTAATAATATAATCATGTAACCCTCTCGACAACCTCAAAATTTGTTACTCTCATGGATAACTTACAATTTGGGTAAACTTCTCAGAAACACATAGTGTAACAACAAAAACTAACTCCAACATAATCATACCCAATGCATTGTAGGGATATATAGGTCCCACCATTCATTATAATCAATTACCAATAACTAGAATATGATTATAAAATTGAATAATTGTATTGAAAATTGTCATTTGAATTTTTTAAAATAGAATTTTAATAGAGGATTTTAATAGAATAACCCCTTAAATAAATCATATAATTGATGTGATACTTATTAGAGTTTATGGAATATATGTATACACTGTAAATAAACATAATAACACATTATATAAACAAAACCCATCACACAGAAATTTTAATACCACGTAAATAATGAAGTATAATTTTACCCCAAAGACTAAAAATTGTGCTATGATTTTCCTTACCTTGGGTTTTTATTACTTCAAACTCCTTTGAAACACTTGTATAATGGATAAAATAGTGTTATTAATATATTAAAAAAAATTTAATTCCTATAAAACCTTAAATGATCATTTCATAAAATCATTTCACCCTTTAATTATTCATATTTTGTTCCTTCCATTGTTTTGGGTTCATTCTTTACATGCTTTCAATGATCAGTTCATGATTTCTATTCATGTCGATTGGAAGTGAAAATTTATAAATGGAATTTAGTGTTACTAAAATATCTTAGTAATCATAAATTATACCATTTATCATTTTTAATTCTTATAAGAGGATGATTCAAATGTAAAAATAGAATTGATATTTTTAGGTCATTTTGGCAATTCTTCAATCCTAATGAACTAATTTGTTTTATAAAATAATAACCTTTTAATAATATGATGTTGGACCTTATATAAGATATAATACATAAATTATAATCATTATGTACCCAAAAAATGGTTTCATGTCCTATTTATAAGGATTTAAAATAAATTGAAATCACATCATCCACGATGTCGGTAAATTGACACATCACATATGGTGTTTTAATTTCTCGAATAAGTGGGAGAGGAGAATAAATATAATAGTGAGTCAACAAAAAATGATTATGTCTAGAATATTTAAGAAACATGATCATTAATGGATATTTGATAAGAGGAGTTGAGTAAATAATAATAATAGAAAAGAAAATGAAATGAAAATAATGATATCAAAAGTGGATGTTTACCTCCATATCTCTTCTCCATGAGATCCTTTTTACGGCCATTGGTTTTGGACTTTTTGTGAGACCACAGCGTGTAGGACGTGGGGAAGACCATTGTGAGGAGTATTAATAATATCATTGGAAATGATCAAGGCTTTAGAGGTGTGATAGGAAAAGGTTATTTATGGTAGTATTTATAGTGGAGGAGATGCGATATTTTACATTATTTTAATCATTATTATATCTTTTTATCTCCAGAAAATGAATAGTATTAATTCATATGAACCTAAATAGAAATAATGGCATGTTAGTTCGAACCAATTGATATTACATAACATATTTTGTCATAAATAGTGTATTTAACTAATAATGTTAATATTCAGTATTTTACTGTATTTCAGTATTCATAAAAAATTCTAGAATTTCAGAAAAATCCCAAAAATTCACAGATAAAAATATTCTACGCATAGAATTCCAAAATGAAAACCATTTTTTTAAAATATTTTTCAAAATGTTAATAATTTAATATTTAAATAAAATCATAGTTTATTAAAAAATAAAAATTTAAATTTTATAACTCATTTTTAACACATTAGAAAATTAATCAACATCTCATTATCTTATATCTATAAGAAAAAAATATAATTATATGATTTAATATATATAAGGGTCCTATTACTATTCAGATAACTATTCATAAGGGTATATTATTATTCCTCAAATTCATGTTAGTTCTATCAGACTCCAAATAACATATTGAACACAATTGTAGATGATCATTTTTCGAAATTAGAAACATAGAATTGGAAAAATAATGTTTATGTCTAGTTATAAATATCATCATAAAAAAATATTTCATTCATTTCAACTTGTTTTTTTTAACTTCATGGTGTTACATTATCTCCATAATCGGAAAATTTCAGCCTCGCAATTTTATTTACTTATTAAACAGGTGAGGATACCTTTTCCATCATAGCACTCTCAGATTCCCATGTTTCTTTTCAACCATGTGGTTTTTTAAAAAACCATTACATGGTGGATTATAATATTCTACAATTATTTTTCCTCCAATTAAGAATATAAACTGGTTTCTCTTCATAAGAAAGGTTCTCTTCCAACTAAACTACTTCTGGGCTGAAGACATGAGTTGAATGTGGCACGAACTTCCACAATATCGAAACATGAATAACATTTTTTACCCGAAACAAACTCGGAGGCAGATCCATTCGGTATGTAACTTGTCCATCTTTCACAATGATTGCATAAGGACTGATGAACCATGGGAATAGCTATATTTATTTACCAAAACTCTTTATGCTTTTACATTGACTGATTTTAAGGAAAACATGGCCACCTAACTCGAAAGTGATGTCTTTATTTTTATTATCTGTATAATGTTTTTGCCTAATATGATATATTCTCGTGTGAACTAGATCATCTTCACTTTCTCAGAAACATCCTCAACTAATTCCGGCCCCATAAACTTTCCTTAACAGACACCACCCCAAAATGCTAGATTCTAACACATCATCCCATACAATATATCAAAAGTTTCCATTTGTACACTCGAATGAAAAATGTCATTATAAGAATACTCAACTAACGTATGATGTTGATACCTATTCCCCTAGTAGTTTATTGAACAAGCTTAAAGCATATCCTCCGATGGAATAATTATTCATTCTGACTGTCCATCTGATTGAGGATGGAAAGCGGTGTGAAAATGTAATTATGTACCGACAAAAACTGAATGCCCTTCCAAAATTTATACGTGAAACTGGGATACCATTATAGACAATGGAGAGAGGAACTCCATGTAACTTGAAAATCACATTCATGTACAGTCAATAAATTTGATCCAAATACATTGTATAACAAATTGAATGAAAATGTGCATATTTATTAATTTGAACAACAATAACCCAAATAACATTGTAACCTTGAGATTTCTTATGTAGTCCCACCACAATGACCAGGGATACATTCTCCCAATTCCACTCTAGCACCTGAAAATGTTTATTCACCCCCTTTTGTAACTATCACTCTCTTTTAACCTATTTTAATGTCAAAATTATCATGGTAAAATCAATAAATAACTCTTTTCATTCCATCCCAAAAATAATACACTCAAGGTTCTATTTACATCCTAGTACTTCCAGGATGAACTGAAAAATTTAGAACTATGATCTTCACAAAAAAAATTAATTATTAATTTTGTAATCACAAGGCACAATAATCCTTTTTTAAAATCCTAACTCAATCTTCATCAAGTAAGAATTCTAGGAACAAACCCATTATAACTAATTCTATATTTCCAAGTAGCACATGGTTTCGTTATGCACTTGATTAATTATTTCTAATAATGATGTCCTCCTTGAAACCTAGATCAAAAAAGATGTATTTAATACACCAACAAATCTAATAAAAAATTCATCAAATCATTAATAAAAAGATCATGTTAGAAATGTATCATGGTTAATGAAGCATGATCTTTTCGACTCAGGGAATCCACCACTTAGTTTTATTCTCCTGGTTAGTAATTGATCATGTAGTCATAATCCTTTAATAGTACAATCCATCTTCTCTGCCTCATTTTTAACTCATTTTGAGCGAATATATACTTTTGTCCTTTATTTTCAGTATATATTTGTCATTTGGATCGATATAAGTGAGGCCTCTAAATTTTCAAAGAAAGAACCACACCTTCCAATTCCAAATCACATGTGGGATTATTTAACTCATTATGAATTAGTTTTATTAAAGAATAAGTAATTACATGATCATTCTGTATTAGAAAAAAATCATGTACATTCAATTAAGAATCAATATAGATGACTAACTAACCATTTCAGGAAGGCAATTCCAAAATAAAATTATTCAAAAATCACTTGATGAGTTCCTAAAAAAACGTCACATTATTTTTTCTAAATAAATTTAACCCCTTTTCACGTTAACTTAGTTAACGGTGTAGATAACTACATAATATTTATAACAAACCATCATTAATAACCAACTAATATAAAGAAACTACGAATATATGTAACATTTTTGGGTCTTTTACATTAATAAACAACCATTTTTTCATGATCAATTGTTATTCCATATATATTTACAATATTCCCATTAAAAAATCATTTGTCACAAAAAAATTACACTTGATGAATTTTTTATATAGATTCTTTTATATTATGGTTTGTAGAAAAAACCTTAGATTTTTTCATGATCTTATATAATCTTATAAAATACCAGATTGACATCAATAAACACAACCAAAAATTAATATTAGAACACATGAAATATTATATTCCTAAAATTCATGAATATTGCAGATGAATTATTCAATCCAAATGGCATAACAACAAATTCATAATGCCCATATCTTCTATGAATGTTTTTTTTTCAAGATTCCATCCTCTTTCACCATCATTTGATGGAATCCAAACCTAAATTCTATATTGGAAATGTACATATCTCTCTAGAGATAACCAAACAAGTCATCGATGTGAGGAAAATCATACTTTTTTTAATAGTGATATTGTTCAAATATTTATAGTAAATAAAAACTCTAAAGAAACCATATTTCTTTTAAACAAAAAATAATATGTACCCCATGGAAAAGTGCTAGGATTAATGAAGCCATTGTCAAGAATATACTACAACTGGTTTTCCAATTCAAGAATTTCCATTTCAGCCATTCAGTATGGGGGTATCAAAATTATCATAGCATCAGGATGTATGATAGTTGTGAATTCAACTTACTGATCAGGTATTACAAGGGGTAACTCATCAAGAAAAACATCAAGGTATTCATATAACAATATAACATCATTAATATGAATAGTTCTATTATTTTCAGAAATATGATAAAGATAAATTTTATTTCTTTCTTTCAGTAGTTTCTTAACTTTCTAATATGTTATCAATTGTATGGGATCTTACTTGTATTAAAAATTGAATCTCTTTCTAAAAAAAACTTCATGAGCTCTACAATCAATTTTATAATGATAAACAAAAATCCAATCCATTCCCAGAATGACATCAAAATCTAATAAAGAAAAAAATACATGGATTTTTGGTAACATATTTTCACATACCATAATAGAAATATTCATTTAATCCTTTTTACTGTAATATTTCCCCCTGATGTTTTAATAAAATGTTCTAGTCTCATTTTTTGATGTGATATTTCCAATTTAAATAAAAATTCCTCAAAAATAAAGTAATGTGTAGCCCCCATATCAAACAAAATAATAGAAAAACATAAGTAAACAAACAAGGTAAATGATATAACTAAATTGAATGGATCAAAATCTAATAATGTAGTTGAAATGGATCTAACTACACCATTCTTCTTATAGTTTGTCTTCTTTTCATCATTCAGATCTCTATTTGTGAACATATTTTCATAATGACCAATCCCACCAGGTTTAAAACAATTAAAAATTTTCATATTATGAATAGTCTTAGGATCATTTTACTTACATTCACGAGGGATATGCCCAATCATAACAGATCGAAAACACATCCCAGTTTTGGTAAGGCATTCCCCATGGATATTCATGCAACACTTTTCATAAACTGGAAAACTGGATTTTCATAGCATCAGATTTCATCAGTTGATTCTTAACCATCACTTTCCATCTTGACATATTCTTATCATTATTGTGAGAATTCATGTCATCATCAAAAAATATCATCTATACCCTCTCGTCATATCATAGAAGTTTCATGAAACTTTTGAATTCACAAAAGGCTAACTATCATCGATACCATGACTTCAATCCTGAGTAAAAGCTACTGATTTTTCTTTCAAGATCTCGAATGACATTTGGTCCATACCTTGCCAAAAGTATGAGGTTTTCATCAAACATATCCACTAAATCTTACTCCTTCTTCTTCAATTAAAGTAATAGATTCTCCATCATATGAATCACATCATTAGGAAAATATATTTCAAGGAAAATACATTTAAATTCATACGACTCTAATACATTTATATCCTCTATATCCCTAATATTCATTTACATTGACCACCACTGGTTAGTATCACTATCAAAATTATTAATTTAATAACTTACCTTTTTATTATATAAATACCCCATAACATATAATATCAATTGAAGAGATTTTATCATTCATTCAACCGCAACAGGGTCAGAGGATCCTTTGACAATAGGAGGGTGTTGTCTTATAAAATGATCCAATGTTGCCGTGTTCTCTTGAAGAACCATTGTGATTACACATTCATCAATTTCACTTCCATTTATTGTTTATGTTAGATGAACAGTTTCTGTCACAAATGCTACAGTTATAATCCCTAACATTTAGGGCAAGAAATTTGAATAGGTGTTTTTCTGTCGATGCCTCTCCTATACATTTTCCATATTTCTTCTATGGAAAAACATTCTGAAAAAAATATCTTAGTATAAGGAACATTGTAATATTTAAATTCTATATCATTTCAAATTAACCATAGAATTCAAAAAAATTATGGAATTTTATTTACATTTTCATAAACCCTAAATCTATCTAAACATCCTCTAATACAAACAATGTGGACTCGACCTAATTACATTACATAATCATGAATTTAGTCAAGAAATTACATCCCTTCATGGTGATGATCATTTCAGGTTTATATATTTGGAGAATTTAGACATAATACATTCATTTCATTAAACAATAATACAAAGTGGATACCATAAGAATAGTATTCATTTCATCTAAAATATAAATCTTTTCAAATAAATCAATATTTCATTGACAGTTCAGAAAACAATTAACATTCCTTCATTATTTTTCTTACACATCTTTATAAGCTGTGAAAATAATTTAAAAACATTTTATGAGAACAAAAATCTCATTATGGGATATAAAAAGAAGGAATGAACACAGTAGTCTTGGAATACTTGTAACATATAAAACCATTTTCAAAAGACATAATTTTCACCAATATATGCATACATTGAGAAAAATAAAATTTTCATATGATTCTCACAAAACATAAGAAAAACAATAGAACCATTAAGTTATCATGGGGAATTAAATACATAATATTGTAATCCTCTCTGCTACATTATAATTTGTAACCGTCCAGGTAACCATACAATTTGTCTAACTGTTGCAGTTACAGATAGTGTAACCATATGACCAACCTACATCATACACATACCCAATGATTTGTAGGGAGATATAGGTACCAAATTCTATCATAATAAATTCCCAAGATCCATAAAATGATCATAAAACATGATTAATTTCATAAAACATTTCTTTTGATTTTTGTAAACCAGAATTTTAAAAAAGGATTTTACTCAGAAAAACCCCTTACATAAATCATATAATGTAATAAAGACTTAATAGAGTGGATGGAATTTTAATATAAACCATAAATAAACATAATTTAACATAATATAAACAATAACCATCACACAAACAATTTTAATATGATATAAATATGGATGGTGAATTTTAACACGAAGAGTGGAAATCAGGTTAAGAATTCCCTTCTCTCGTGTTTGTATTACAAAACACTCATTTAATCCTCCTTTATAATGGTTAAAATAATATTATTAATATTTTAAATATACACATTAATTTTTATAACAATCTATATTATCATTTCATAAAATCATTTCATGTTTTAATTATTAGTATTTTGATCCATCCATTGTTTTGAGTGCTTCCTTTACATGTTTTCCACGATCAGTTCATGAAGGATACTCTTGTCGATTGGATGTGAAAATACAAAATTAGATGGAAGAGGTATTTAAATATTTCTATAACCATAAATTATTCCATTTATGATTTTTAATTATTTCATAGGGATGATTCATAATGTAAAACATTATTGATATTTGTTTAGGTCATTTTGGTGATTCTTCGATCGTAATGAAATCATTTGTTTTATAAATTAATAACATGTGTATAAAATGATTCCAATACCTTATATATGATATTATACATTATTTATAATCTGATTCAACAATAATTTTTTTATTAACAAGTCCTTAAGAAATTAAAAGAAATTGAAATCACATCGTCCATGATGTCAGTAAATCATTACATCACAAATGGTGTTTTAATCTCTTAAATAAGTGGTAGTGGAGAAAAAAATATATTGGTGAGCCATTCAAATATATTATGAAATCAATAATATCTACGTTAAATTATCAATCATTCCTAATGTGTATGGTTAGGTTAAAAAATAAGAATAATAGAAAAGAAAATTAAAAGAAAATAACGAAAACAAAAGCGGATGTTTACCTCTTGTTCGCTTCTCCATGGGATCCTTCTGAAGGCCTTTGGTTTTAGCCTTTTTCTGAGACCAGAACCTCTAGGACATGGGTATGTACCTTGGGAGGAGTATTGGTCTGAACACGGGAATGGATCAAGGCTTGAGAGGTGTGGCAGGAAGAGGGGAATTAGGGTAGTATTTATAGTGGAGGAGAGGACATATTTTACATTATTTTAATCATAATTATAATATTTTTGATTAAGGCTATAAATAGTCTTAATTAATGTGAACACAAATAGTAATAACAGTATATCAGTTCGAACCATGTGGTCTTACATCACTTATGATGTCATAAATAGAGTATTTAACAACTAATTTAAATATGCGATATTTTACCATATTTCACTATTCATAAAAAATTCATGAATTTCAAAATTATATCTAAAATTTACCCTTACTATTTTTTGATGTGTAGATTTAAAAAATGAACTCCATTTTTTGAAAATAATTTTCTTAATAATATTAATTTAATAAATAAATAAAATCAATTTTTTATTCAAGAAAAAAATTATAAATTAATAACCTATGACTTAACAGCATGAAAATTTAATAAACATATCATTATATTATAATCATAAGAAAATAAAATAATGATATGATTTACTATTAATAATGGTCATATAACTATTCATATAACTATTCATAAGGGTGTGTTACTATTCATAAAAATGAAAGTTGGTTAAATCAGACTCCAAATAATATACTGAACACAATTTTTTATGACCATTATTCGAAATAAAAAAATATAAGTGGAAAAATTATGTTTAAAGATAATTAGTAATATATTATTAAAACAATGTTTCATGATTTTGTACTTTTTGTAAACCTTGGGTTATTACATAAATGTTTTTTCAATTATCATAAATATATCCTTGATTCCAGCAACTATTCCCAAACCATTTTCAAATTTATTTGATTAAAAGGAATATGATTGTCCTGTATCAATAAAATTAATGTATAGATAGATGATAGAAGATAAGATCCAACATTAAAATTATATAGAGTATACTTCATGTCATGTTTATGACTTTACCCCCTACCTTGTTCTTTAGTTTGACTCCCTTGTGTATTTCTTACTAGATAGTACACTGACACCTATACTAAGGTACCACGTCCCTTGCTATGGGAAAAACATATTGGGAGTCTACAACAACTAGTCTACTATGATATAAATGAGTCCCTCTTGTATTGAGTTTTATATCATGATCCCATACCACTAATCTATAGTCTTCAGGCCCTACATAACTAATATAGGTGACCCATAATACATTAATAATGACACTCTATAGTAGGGTAACACTATTGAGAGTTCTTGTGAAAAAACCTACCTCACTAATATAACTCCATTGAGCTATATATAGAAGTAGTATTCAAAATCCCATAAAACATTTCATAGAACCATAATAGTGTTAACTCCCATATAGGCCTTTACTATAACCAAATGTGGAATTTTAAGATCACCCAACTGAAACGTTATAACCACCACTAATCCATCTCTCATATTCCATTGTTTAAAAAATCGTGATTCATCAGGTCCATGAATTTGTTCAAGTGAAATACAATCACAAGTGACCTTATCTCATAGTGAATATCAGCTTGAAAATGTATTTTCCTTGAATACTCGTAATCTATCAAAGGTGGTGAAAAAATAATAGATAGATGAAGCATCCCTCATATACCATTGAAAATATCCCAACTTTTGATAAGTTCATGAAATCATGACCCCTCTCATCCCTCAATGTCTCTGGATATATTTGGTTGTAAAACATAAATTCAAATTCATTCTTGGATTACTCTTATTGCTACACATTTTTTGAAGAATGGACCACCAATGATTGGATGTTCCTCCAAACATGTAAACAGTAATCTTTACCCTCCTATCAGTTGGTGTATATAAGATATTTAAGATTAACTAGAGTGAATCTATTTAGAAATCATCTTCTTGGGTTCAACCCCACTAGTTAACACATGTGTATTATATATATAGAACACTCTTTTCAGATCAAACATTAAATGTATAGTGATAACAACCACCCTCACAATGGATAACATGATCCTCAAGAATCTTTGAATAAGGTGGTTATCCTTTTGATTATGTTTATCCATTGGAAGATTAGGCCCAGTTGTGTTATAAGAATACTAATTTACACTCTCATGACATTAAATTAAATTATTATGAGGATTCATTCGAGTTACAAGGATTAACCCACTCCCTAAAATTTATTATACAGTAAGATCAACCACAACATGTGATAAAATAGAGAACCATTGGCTGAACATTCTTCTTTATTGGGACAAGCAGATGAAATGGAATATCATAGAACATTTTTCGCATTTCATTTTATCATTTATATCAACGAATTCCATTTCAAAATTCATACTGAAAGGTATTTCATGTTTTGTAAATAGTTCCCTAGCATGAACTATTCATGTCAACATATATCCTAATGTTCCTATAATGATGCATGCATACTCATCACATTCCATAGCAGACCTCCTGTATAAATATAAATAACTAGTAACAAAACATAATATGTGAATAACCCATGGTGAAATAAGAACATAACTATAATCATATAAAACCATTAATATAAATATCATCCTTTGGTACTCAGATTTTCCATTGTACATGGGTCACCTACTACCATTAAAAATACCATTACCAAGTCCTGAAATATAATTGTCTCTTTTCTAAAATTATTAAATAGTAAATAAATTAAAAAAATATATTCTATTCATTACAATGTTTTGTCATATAATTGAAGAATTAATTATATGTTGTAAATTAATTGGTAATTTTATGTTGATTATTCAATTAGTAATACATAATCATTATTTATTTTAATAATCATTAATAGATATAATAGATGTTTTCTAGATTATTAATAGTGAACATATTTATAGTATTATTGTTATGGGTACTCTAAAATGAAGAAGGTTGTGGATAAAAATTTTCATGAAGTTTTTCTATGTTCTATTTAATTAATTTTTCTAACAATACTCAAGTAAACCCATCCTTACATACTCTTTGTTTGATGCTGAATTTAAAGTTAATTATTTTTTTATCTCCATAATATGGTAAATGTAATAATGTAATTATTCTAAAAATTAAAATAAAAACAACTATAATATTGTTTTTTGAATGAATGGTGCCTACATCATTTGAATGAAATTAATCAATTATTATGGTTAGTACCAAATTTTTTAATAAAATATTGAAGGGGTGACAATGGTTGTTATTTCCTTTAGCATCCCAAAAGGAGGTGTTTTGGAAGGTTGATATTTCTCTGTACATACCACATGTTGGCATTATTCTGGTGTTTTATTATGTAACTCCAATATATGGGAATTTTTTGGTTTATTGTGTTGTTTTTCCCAATTTATTAGAGTTATCAATTACACTGAAAATTTCAATAATATATTGGAATTAAATATTGTGAAATATATATAATCCCACCATTTTTAGACTACAGTGGAACCATATGACTAGATGTTACCCTCAATATATGGAATTTGGGTCCTCGATGATTTATGGTCATAAATAAATGTTATTACATGTAATATAGTATTACATGTGACACTATAACTCTCTTAAGATATAAAATAGTTGTCTTTAGATAAACAAACTAACGTAATGTTTTCACATTTTCATATCGTTTTCAATCCAAACCATTTAAAACCATACAATTATTTAATTCTATTAGATTTAAATTCATTTTATGAATGTTTGTTTCACTAAATAGGGATGAGGTTGGTTTTACATAGTGGCAGTGATTAAGGTGAAAATTATTTCTACAAAGTTATATAACATTAAGTTGGAGAGTTCCATTAAAAACCTCTTTCCACTATATGATTCTAAAATAATAGCATCTGATGTTTTATCAGAAATTTAGGGAGGAATAATTCACACAAAGTGGTATCATAGGATTCTCTCCTCAGGAGGCTCAACTTATAACTATAAAATTCTAGTGAAATTATGTTACACATAGATTTTTTTTAATTTAATTGGGAATAATTATATTTTAATTCATGGAGTCAAAATATGTAATGTAATTGATAATGAACTTTGATGGGGCACATTTTTTATTATAGAAAAATTAAATTGAATATAATCTCATTCATAATGATCTGGAGAATCCATTAATGGGTTTCAATCCAAAAAGAAGTGGAAATGGTGAATGTAAATATCTATATCATAAGGAACATTGTTTGATAATTTTTTTATAGAATGTGGTTCTGATAATTCAATAAAATAATTATATAGTAAGGATTATGGAATCACTTATATATATATATATTAGAATCCTACTTCATTGAATAAAATTCACTTAATTTAATGGTTTTCCAGTATAAGGTTATCAAGTAGAAGATCCACATCATATTTTTTTAATTATTTCAACTTAAACTAGAGCCAACTTGAGTATGTGAAGGTTACATTCGTACATTAGGTTTGTGTGATGGTGTTTTTTTGCCTTAAACAAGTCTTGGGGATATATGGGTACTTATATAATCAGTTCGAGTGGAAGTAATTTTTTTTTGTTCACTAATGTTCAAAAATTGATTTTTAGTATTTACCTCTAAGGTAAAGATAGTGAAATAATATTTTGTGATGTATTGAATATGTAAATTAGAATATATTGAAGTCTACAGTAAAATCAAAATAATTTAAAGAGAAAATAAATGGAGATGAATAGAGGGAAGGATTCCATAATAGGTCTTGTCTATCAGAATTATGGATGGTTAGGTCACCTCAAAAAAATATTTGAGATATAAAATCAACTTATGTGACTTATTTTGGAGATATGAGTATGGTGGAAGAAATTAGGTAAATATACTTTTCAATATTTTTATAAAAATGTAATCACGTATAATATATTCTTGAGCATAATTATATTTAATAGTTGTGTTCATATTAATTATTTTACCAGGAAATTTTTGTGGAGTGCATATTGTTGATGATTATGATCTTAGTATTTTATGAACGAGAGATGTAAGTGTTTGGTTTAGTAAGGAGAGTTCTCTTATATTGAATACTTTACCATTTTTGTGGAAATTAGAGGAAACTAATTTCATTAGGTATGTTAGATGAATATTATATAATAATTAGCATTGCGTAAAGTGTATAGAATATTACCTGGGATTCTATTTTCATATATATATGTATAAAAAATGGGTCGTTTGATTACTATAACAAATATGGACGATACACTCAACAAAATCACATATTCTAGAATTTTAATAATTTGGAATAATTGGTTTAAGAACCCCTTCGGGAATGTTATTAGGATTTATGAAGATTGAGTAATATTGAAGTGGTGCCTTTAAAAATTTAGAAGATGTGAGATATTATTAGTCAAGAAGAAAAGGTGTTATCTTTCAATATTTCATGTAGAACACCAAAATTCAAAATAGTTGAATTGGATTATGATGATTTTTGGGTAACATACCTAGTTCATTATTAAATAAATAAGTAGGTACATTATCAAATTTATTGAAGATTCAAAAAGAAAATAATTGTTATCCTTTCTGTAAAAAAATTGAATTGTTTGGAATCATCTTATAATGGATGTACATGGTGGAATGTGGAATAAGAAGATTGTTGAAATGTATGAGAACATGTTATGGTAGGTATTTTTATTGAAGGATTTTATAGAATTAATGTAATAATATAGGTATATATTATGAGAATATTGTTCTTAAAAAATTCAAAAAAATATTTTTGAAAAATATTATAATTAAAATGACAATAAAGATAAAAAAATTAAGTGGTTTCATTCTACAATTGCAATAGGATTTTCGGTTGATCAATATGACTAGATGAATATAATTTACTATAAAAACATCAGTATGGAAACATTATATATGTTTATCATCTCATAGTCTTTGATTGTTTAACATAAATGCATGTACATGAAATGGAATGAAATAATAATAATGAAAATTCATCAGTATTCATATACATAGGTTATAGAGATAATGATTTTTGGTATTATAAATTAGCTTGATGAAAAAAAGAGTTTTTTAAGAAGTTTGAATGTGTTTTTTGATGAGAATATCTTCTATAAAGAGAAGAATATGAAGTATAAGAAGGTATGCAATAAAGAAACAAATTCAATACAAGTTTATATGAACAACAGTATAGGAGGATCACATGTTCCTAAATGTTCATATGTTTATAAATATAACCAATGGAAGAAATATTATTGAACTATTTTTAGTGTTTACTAAATAAGGATAATATTTTATCCTTGGTAAGGTATATATTATATCTTAGTAACATTGGTTTCTAAGTCAATAGGCTAGATATGTGATATTATAGAAGTTACATTTCTAACGGAATCGTAATCACAAAATAATTTGCGTTGATCTCCGTGGATAAAATAACCATTGAAGGTGTATAGAGATGATCTAATTGACTTAATTCTAATGGATTTAAGAGAACCAAAATGTCTACAATATTATTTACTCTTATCAATTCTTTAAATTTTTAGTTATTAATGATGGTGGAGTTTGATTCAATTTGAATAAAGATCACCAAATAAGTTATGGGACTACCCCTAGGAATCAAATTACATGAGAATATGTGGGTATTTATATTAGATGAAGAGTTTTATAGAATGATTATACATAAAACTAAACTTGTTTTGAATGAGTTTTAGGATAACGATTGTATTGAAATATTCGACATATTCTCTCTCATTGTAAAACATACTACCATACAAACTATATTAATATTATTTTCTTCTAGAAATTTATTCCTTAAAAAATGGATGTGAATATGTATTTTATTCCATGGGGTTTAGAGGAAAAAATTTATTATAATAAACCTATTGGTATTATAGAAAAATAGATTTATATATTAGGGTCTAAATAAAGAAAAATCCTTTAAAATTTGAAATAATCATGAACGTGTTAGATTTGGATGTTTGATTCCTTCATAAAGATAATGGTTTCAACAAATTAAATTCTAATCACATTTGTTATTGTAATTTGTTCATTGGAACTAACATTATTATCTTAAATATTTACGTGGATGATATGTTATTGGTAGTTCTGAATATTCAATTTATTTAAAAGTTAAATAAAGAAATTTCTAGAATTTTTTAGATGAATAATGTTAACAAATATGAGAATATTTTTTGTATAATGCTTCAATGTGATAAAAAAACATCGGTTTTATCATCAAAGAATTACATCTATAAAATCATTGATAGATTTGTAATTACTTGATGTAAGATAGTTTCAACTCCTCTAAATAGTAATTCTATGTATTAAAAGGAATATATAGAATGAATGAATGAAGAAAATAAGCACTTGACTAAAGTAATTAATTCCATAATATTTATATGTTTTATGTATGTTATGGTATGTACATGTCCAGATATTTCTCATATAGTGGGAGTGACCATTTTCTAAAATGGATTTAGGGTATATGGTTATTAAATCATGAAATTATATTGTATTGATAAGGTGTATATTTGAGGAAATCATTTGAATCTAGGGGAAATGTTTTTTTATTATTAATAGATTGCGTATAAATATTTTTTAAAAGATTATTATTTTTTAGTTATGATCTAAAGACATTTTTCTAATATACCATTACATTCTGAAGATGCTATAAATAATGAATTACTGTTATGAAAGGTAATAGGGAAACAAAACCTATAAGATAAATTATCCATGATTTTGGGTCCAATAATTCTGTGGTAATATAAAGCCTCAGTTTGTATTGGGTGAGTATATGGATGTATATAATAATTGTATATGGAAGTGTAGAGCCTTGTTAACCTTACATTGGTTGCATGATACAGGAACATGCGGCTGTTAGTGGATGACATTGATAAGGTTGTTTTTGATTTTTTGAGGATGCAAGATCAATCAGTTGTCGATCTATTGGATAGAATACATCTATTGGCATGGTGTTCTTAATCGTAAGATCTTGTCTGTGCTCTGTTATTTTCTCTAATGAGGTGCTGTTGATATTGATTTCACCTATCTTGATAGAGCTACAATTTATATATGAATCATGATTCTTCTACAGTTCCTATTTGGGCAAGTCTTCCTCAGCTTCCTCTTCCATTATAGAACCCTGAAATTCTACGTATGATAGGTAATTTGGTAGGAAAACTCCTATGTGTTGAATCTATTAATGTTTTGGTTTGTCATCCGATCAAACCCCCCATGCATGTTGAGGTTGATGTTTCAAAATCACCGGTGTATTTTATATACATTGAATATGTTTAGGTGGTTAGGTACAAGAAACTTGTTATATTTGAGTGGTGGGAGGAGATCCTCCCATTATTTCATCTGTTGGGTCATTCGAGCGATGTATGAAGGCTGGGTGAATGCAAGGGGAAGGTTCTAGAGAAATATAGGAAGGTAGAATATTGTAACCAGGATCCCTAAGTGATCAAAAAAGTGCAGTTTATTCTAATGACGCAACCGGGTGTTGAACCTCTCATGTTTGGGGCTTTTGATCTGAGTAAGGATGATTTGATGGGTTAGTACAGGGGTAAAACTATAGAAGTTCATGTTGAAGAGGATTCCCCAATGTCTCCTCATACAAATTTTTGGAGTTTAACTAGAAAATAGGTTGTGTCATGGATGGGTGAGATGGTGAATGACCCCCTGACCACTTCTTCTTTGTTAGTCAAACAACAGGCTGTAGAACCGAGTTTTGTTTGTGTAGGTGATCAAACCCATAACTCTATTGAGTGTCTGGACACTGATGTGTTTCCTCCTTAGCCAACATATGATCTTAATGGAAGAACTTCAGAATGTGAAAGGTCCATGGAGGTTTTAGGAATATCTATATTTCCTGAAGATGGTATGATTCTTAAGAAGAAGAAACGAAGGAGACACAACGATTACATTCATATGCCAAAACGGATGGAAACATGGTCATGTAAAAATCAAGACCTCAGGGTTGTTAGAATACAAAATGTTCCTAATGATCATAAGGTAGTGATTAGGGGTGGTTCATTGGGAAATGAATATATTGATAGACATGATAATGTGGTAAACTATATTACACCGATTGATTCCAACTAACATCCCTAGATGATGATGAAAAAGGATTGATGTAAGGGTAATGATGATGGGTCAACCATTGAAAAAGGGATGATGATGAGAAGGATAATGTGATTTGTATTTCCAGACATTCCTATAGTGATATTGCACAAGGTTGAAAATCTAGGATACCTGAGTGTGAAGAAGTAATATATGCTAATTCTAGGTGAAGGATGAGGATGGACTTCTCTTACCTTCCGAATTCGATGAGAACAAGGTATGATTTTAATAG
Source organism: Viscum album (assembly GCA_963277665.1). Lineage (NCBI taxonomy): Eukaryota > Viridiplantae > Streptophyta > Magnoliopsida > Santalales > Viscaceae > Viscum > Viscum album. The sequence goes on from OY728162.1 coordinate 50,105,983, forward strand.
GGGATTAGGGGTTGTCCTTATTCTTGTGAAAGATCGTGTGGCCAACCAGACATGTCCAGATGTGAGTTCATTGGAGCATCCAATGCTTCACAAGTTGTATGTAAACCACTTCGGTCATTTAAATATAGAATCCGAGTGGGAATCTACCACTATGGAGGAAGAACCATATGGTGTATTTAGTGATGTCTATGGATATTATGATATGTAGTTGTCCTTCCACCATTTTTTCTCACTTATCCCTCAAACATTTATTGAAATAAAATATAATTTCCGGAAAAATAATTTGTTACGAAAGACTGGTTCTAAAATACCATCCGTTTTTGAACAGGGGTAGTAGAAGTGTTTTATTTTACCAATCAAAAAGAAGTTCATTATAAGTAGATAGTTCAGATGGGGATTCTTTTGATGAAATCGGTATAAGGAATCTATGTTCTAGATGTTTCATTTTTGACATTTAGTAAATATGGATATTATTTCTATTATGATGTGTTTTCTAGATTACTAGAGGTTGAAGTCAAATTGAATATTAATACAATGTATTATCTTTAGAAGTAGTGAAATAGATATACTCAAATAAATTTCGAATTTTAATGCAAATGGATTAAAAGAAGTAATTAATCTATATATATGGAGGGTTGGTCCCCTGTGATGTTTGGTCAAAAAGGTATTTGATAAATTTTATTATAATATAAAATGGGATAACTAATGTTTTTAATGTTCTAACTATTTTTTGGTGAAATGAAATTCTATAATATTTCTACCACGAACACAGTACTTTTTCCCAAACCAAGTAAAAAATGTTTTATTTTCATTCTTATAATTAAATTAATTGTATGAATGATTATTTGAATGAGAATGGATTGATTCTATTTAACATAGTCTTGTTAATGTGGGTGAACTTTTTTCTTCCATTTTTTGGAACATTTTGTCCATGAGTTCTACCCAGAGTCAATTTCTGATTGGTGATTTCAGAAAAACTAATTTTGATTTTTTATCAAAATGATAGGATAATGGAATTATCAACAATGGTTTCAGTTATTATTGATTTGAATCAATTTTAAAAATATTAAAAAATATTATATTAGTCAATATTCAATATATAATCATTTTAGTTTGGTTATCATATGACAATATGAGTTTTAATACAATAAATTTCTATGTTGTCTTTTCAAAACTGTATTTTTGATATGATTCCGATTTCATTGATATTTAATTCCACTCCCAGAGTTTCTGAAATACATTAAAAACTATTCTTGGCTGATCCCAATATCATTTCACAATATATGTAGATAACATGTTCAATTTTTTGATCCACTATTAACATATTTGTAAACATGGAAATGAGTTATACATATTTAATGTTTATCATTTCATAAATTCCATGAAGGATGAGGTTCATATAAAATAACATGTTTCTCCTTCTCTCAAGAAGATGGTGTCAATTGTAGGGTTCTTTTCCTTGGATCCCATAATTTGTTCCCACATTTCTCACAATTTGAATCAGTTTATTCAATTATTATCATATATAATTATTTTAACAAAACAACCTTGTTTCCCTATGTTGTATTATCTTCTTTTTCATTATTTATTTTGTTTCCCACACGTATTATTATTCTAAAATAAGAGACTGATGTTCCATATAAAAATATATTTTATGTTATGGTTATCGATAATGGAATATAACTAGATCCTTATAATGTTTCATGTACTGTGAATTGTAGTGCATTAACATTGACATCCTATATAGAGGATTTCAAAATAAGTATTATACAACTTATGAGAAAAAATATCACATTCATTTTACTTTATCATATATAAGAAATAGGCTCGCTGTAATTTTTAGGGTGTCCTCATGGGTAAAACATAGATGAGGTAGAGGAATCAACAACGATGATCTGAGTTTTCTATTTAAAATATTTATACATGGATAAAATTTTATTCTTGTTTGCAACAATATATAATATTTAATTCTAAAATAACTTGATTTTTAGATTTTTTCTGTAACGCCCCGACCCCAGTTACCCAGAGTCGGTGCATTATTACATAACATTGGCATGATCACAAGAATGATCAAATCTCGAAAGACCGATTGGTTTAGTATCCTTGGAAACACTAGATATATTCATAATGTTTTACATTACATCAATAAGTGAAAAGCTACAAAAATATATTCTCTCCATATTCCACACTCATATCCCCACATACTATCCCTATAGGTCATTCATAAATTACTTCTTCACATCCTGGGAAAAATAAAACATAGAAAAGGGGTGAGTTCAAATGCCTAGTATGGATAACAATAAAGAGGAAACTTTCATAAATAAGAATAAAAATTTAAGGCAATGTATAACTAAAACAAAAGCCATTTAAACTTGAACTTCAACATAGTATGGAAAAAGTAAAATGAATTAATTCCATTTACTTATTCACATGGATATTCTACTAATTGAATAATCACATGCAATATCAATAAACACTTTCATAAGGATGGAATGCATAATTCCAGACTATCATAACCACATAACCAAGGCCTCGTGCCAAGACTACAAATAATATTTTTCCAAGGCCTTATGCCAAGCCACTATTTTGTCTCATGAGACCTACAGATGCATTGAGGGGCTACAGCGGGATCCACCTGTCACATATTAAGTCTAATTCATTCCCATATGAATAGTTTTAAACATAACATAAACATTCGTATTAAAACTAGCATACGAAATGTCAATATTTTCACCATAAACCATGAATGGTATAAAAATAACACATCCACAGTCAAACATATCACAAAACCTTCAATATAATATAGAAGTTATGTATCATAATAAAAAAAATCAAATAATCATAGAATCCATCAAAGCATGTTGACATAGATGGAATCAAATCTATTTGAGGGAAATATGTCTTTTCTCGAAATCATTGAAAATTCACAATTTTATAAAGGAAGTTATTTAAAAGAGATTATTGAATCAAAGTGTCCCAAACCACACTGAAACTTTTGAAAAGAAATATCAATTGAAAACCTTCATGTCCATATAAATAAATCCTTAAAATCATTTTGAAAACATGGACATTAATGAAAAATATTTACAAAGCTAAATCTTTAAAACATTTAAAATTATGATCTTGATAAAGAGTACCTTTAAAAAATTCTAAAAATATTCAATTTGAAATCATTTAAAAGTCACATAATTATAAAATAAAATATTTACTTTTTAAAATATTCTTACAAGCTTTTAAGGGAATATTTGATGATTTTATAACGGCAGTAAATAGCCACACCTGTCGGATAAGTTAAAAAACAATCTTGCATTAAATTTGTCGAAAGGTAAAAAGTGACTTGTTTCGAAAACTTCTGAATGATTCCTTTAAATACACATAAGGGTATAAATGACTTTAACCCATATTCTTTTTAAATGGTAAAAATGTTTTGAAATACATTTCGAAGAAACATGGATGTGGATGATAAATAGATCCCAGTAGATAATTGCATATAAACAACCTCAGATAATGAAGAGATTGTGAAATAAACCCTTACCTTGTACATTTCCTTTCTTGAGGGTAGGTTAACCTCCTGTATAATGGTGAAATAATTTTTATTAAATTATACAAGAATCATATATATTAATATGATATCATATATGATCTTTTAACATTTCTTTGTTAATAATATCTTAGTATTATCGTCGTTTCGGGTGTTAACATACTCGTTTTATTTTATATGTTTTGTTACATAAGCCATGTTTGTAATGGTTAGGTTGTATATTTTTCATATTCAGAATTATATAAAGTCCTTAAACATTATTTATAAATCATAAAACGATAATTATAATTGAATGGATATGATGGAGAATGAATCTCATCGCGTTCGTGGAGACGGTAGTCCGTACGTACGCACGAGCAAAAATATCATTCTTTTGATATTAAAATAATATATAATTGTATAGTATATCATATATAAAGAATAATTATCATGTTATATTGATTATTTACATGAGTTACACATCATTATTATACCCATCCAAATAATAATATATTGAATAACAATTACACCACGATGTGGAGACGATAAGCCGTACGTACGCACGTATGGTGACATGTTATTCAAAGGGTAGATAGAATACTGTATATGGTTGACCCATATTTATAATAACATCACAGTATATATATGATACTGGAGTTATTATTTTAGAGTTGTAACAACAAAGAAAGAATAATTGGATGAAGAAATGAATTTGAAAAAGGGTGGTGAAAACATTACCTCTTCTTCGGGTTATTATTTTTGATTTGATAAAAAGGGATCCTTAGGTTGGCTTTATAATCAAACTAATCCCTCTAGGTTGTAGTTAGGGAAGTTGAGAGAGTATTTGGGAATTATTTGGCCGAACCAAAAGGCTTTGAAGGTGTGAGGTAATGAGAAGGGGGAGTGCCCTTTTATAAGAGGGGTGAGGGGCACCATTTGAAAAGCTAGAAATATTAATTTATAATAAATTCATATTCGGTTTATAATGGCTCAAAAGTTGATTATTAAAATTTTAAGGTGGGTATAGGTCTAAAACCATTCAACCAATATAATTTAGACAGGTTTGGGTTACTATATTAAACTTATCCTTTAGTTTTAACTCTTAGTTAATTAGTTTGACATTTACCATGTCACTTTGTATTTTTATATTATATAGTTAATAAAATTATTATATTCATCCAAGAGACCCCCAAGTGGTCAATTAATGAATCAAAGATCATGATATAAGTCTCTTGGCCGAACCATAGATTTTTAGAAATTTAATATCAATTAATAATATAATATTTGTTTTAAAAACTCTTTTTTGTCAATTTTGACACTATTCAATAGTTGATTTTTGTGAAACTCATAACAGAATTATTACTTCGCAAAAAGTCAATTAAATAAATCCTAATATGTCATAGTATACTAGATAATTATTTTAATTCATTAAAAGTCTCAATTTATATTTATTTGTTTATTTATAATATCAATTATTTTAATTTTTCACTATTATTGTAATTACTTCATCATCATTGTGTCATAAATAAATTACATTATATAATGTCTAAAAATTATAAATAAAATATAATTATGTTGGGAATATTATTATCTTTCTAATGAATATTTAAAATAAAATTTATCTTTTGTATATCCCTATATTAAAAATGTTTTAGTAAATAAACGTTGATTTTAACTCTTTTAACTCTTCTTTGAATTAAATAATAATAAATTTTCTAATCAAATACAAGTGGACCTAAATGATAATTTTTATTCCTAAGGTTGTTTTTGGTATATATAATCTTGTCCAATAGAATTAGGACATGTGTTAGGGTAATATTAATATCATTTCTACCTTTAATTACCCTATGTACTTTTAACCGTGGAATATAAAAGTAAAAAGTTACTATTCACAAAACATTATTTTCATCTCATTGAACCACATTTCACTTCTTGATATTAACCATGTCTCTAGAATTTTCTAAATTCCATTCACAGAAGCGGTAAAATTAAATTTTATGAAAAATTCATTTTTTTTAACTACCACTTAGGAGTTTCACTATTAAGAAAAAATTGAAGTTTTTCAGAACAATGCCAAAAATTCACCCTAAGCTATAATTGATATTCCGAATTCAAAAATGATTTCTATTTTAAAAAATTACAAACATATATGTTTCATTAATTAATTTTATAATTAATTTCTGCTGCCACAATAAATAGCGTGTTTTTAAGAAACAATATATATCAAAAGATTGACAATTGGTTAGGTCCAATTTCAAAGTGAAAGTAATTATAATGAACACCATTGGATAAAATGGTAAATATATTCTAATTATACTTTAAAACCACTCAAATTCATAATTTATAACAATTAATTATTTTGATTAAAAAAGTTGTTTTTAATTAAAATTTAGTAATTTCACTATTCATTAAAATATTAAAGTTATTCGAAAAGTACCAAAATTTCACCCTAGGATAATTTTGATATTCCAAATCCAAAAATGAAGTCCATTTTGAGAGATAGAATTTATAAAATTTCAAAAGGTACTTATTACTATTCATGACGGCTAGTTTGGTAAGTCATGGGGTGCTTTAACTCGGTGTTGTGTGTAGTGCAAGTTATTGAATTATTTTGAAGAAATAAAACACTAAGAAATCTTGGGGTGTTACATTCTCCCCACCTTTAATAAATTTATTCCACGCAATTTGAAATTGTTCTTCGAAAATAAAAGGTGGAATATAAAAACTATCATTGTGGGAAAACCCACATCGGAAATTGGGTTACTAAAATTTAGTCTTAATATGAGGAAAAGAGAAATGAAAGGGTCACCACCAAATTTTGATCTAGATTATGAGAAAATATGTGGGAATTAGAAACATATAATTGGAGGAAAAACGTAAATATTTATAGGTAGTGATTGAGGTCATCAATCACAAACAAGTTTAAAATTGATGTCCTTAAATTCATCAATCTATGATGATTTGAAATACCATCGGTTCAAAAAAACATAGGGTATTAGGATAAAAAAAATTTGGTTTTAGGATTCCTTAAATAAAGTATAATAATTAATTTCTTCATAGAATAAGAGAATAAGAAAAAATGTATTCTTGACAAGTAGAGTTCCATCCTTTATCTACTTTCTACCACAGACTCATCTTTCACTCTAAAAGATAATAGAACTTAAAAATAATATTCTATTTATCCTATTCGTATAGGGTTAAAAAAATTAATTTATAATTCAACTATCAGAACCATTAAAAACGACATTATTCAATCCAAGACATCACGTGGGTCAGCGGTAGGTGATACACCCTTGTCGCCCTTCGGTTGTGGGTTCAAGTCTCGCGGCCTTGCCGGAAGCGACGGGTTGTTGCCGACCTCCGGGTTGTCCTTTTATGGAAATCCAAAATAATCCAAACTAGAACTATCCAAAATACATCAGTCCAAAATTTATAAGGATGGTAAACAAAATAAAGATCCATTTTTCTGCATAATAACATGCGAACACATTCATCATGTATTCTTTTAAATCACTGAAACATCCTAAATTACCATAAAACCTTATTGATTCCATTCATGATCCCTTATTCCTTAACGAATAATAGATATAATACTTCAATCCAAAAAATGTTTTAAACCCAAACTATGATGGAATATACAAATCATTAATCATTTTGAAGGTAGTCAAGAATATCCAATATAATTTATCCAAATCAATCATGTATTATTCCAAAATCACTACATCGGTATCAGAACTATATTATGGTTTATCATTCTCTCATCCATATATTTTCCAAAAATTTATCCTACTATTGAGTCACTTTTCTTTCTTTAAACGCAATCTCAAGTCCTTAATGAAATAGTACTGTAGTACAATCCTTATATACTCCATAATTTTTATAAAAAGTACATTGTTGATACAACACTCAATTGACATAATCAACATACAAACTCTAATCATTCCTCTTCATTTGTGGTTGTATTGTTACTTTTTTATTATCCAATAGAATCATTTGCGGCATAGTCTGATGACAAGGACATAGGTTCGCGTAGTGTCCAAACTCCTTGAAAATGAAGCATTGTACATTTGAAACCATTTTCTTACCATTGCAGTCACGTACTTTGTGCCCTTTTCCACCACACTTATAACAAACTCCCATTCCTTTCAGGAAAGTTTCAGGGTGTTTCTTCCCATAGTTATCACATATAGGAAAATTCTCCTTTTCCCTCTTCCCTTTATCCATCTTTCTCTCTTCCATCATTTTCTTCTCTTGCTTCCCTTCAAAGACATATGACTCTGTAAAGTCTTTACTTATCTTATCAACACATGATATTATTTCTTCATATGATAATAATACATGAGAGACTATTTCTCTTATAAATTCAGGCTTAAGACCAAGAAAGATATGATCCTTCTTTCTCTTTGGATCATGTGCATTGCTGGAGTTATCATTCCTTCTACTGGGCGCCATTTCTAAACAACGGCATACACTAGATTAGTTTATGAATAACAATACCTAATCCCAAACTTGTAAAACACATACCATAAATTAAATAGTTTATGAATATAATCCATAATCATAAAAATGTCTCCTTTGAGGAAGTATATACTCATAAACCCTTAATAATGTTTTGTAAAGAAAATGAGAATTATACTAAGCATATCACCCGAGAGTTTCGTAAAAAAGAGTGCAGAAATGCCCATTCCCGCGCACTAGTTCCCGTTCGAGTCTAGCTCAAAGCAGGGTTTTCGGGTTTTACCCCTAGGTATATATGTGTCAGAGCCGCCTCTACCTGCTCGTATCCAGACATGGATTTATTTCTCGGAATACTCACAAAATCTCCACAATAACAAAATTCTAGGAAGTTCTTCTATACTAATCCTCATGGTCAATCTTAGGTCTATGTGCTCTAATCAGAGTTTATCTAAATCTATCTTCCAATGATTGTACTAAAACTCCTCTGATACCAACTGTAACGCCCCGACCCCAGTTACCTAGAGTCGGTGCTTTATTACATAACATTGGCATGATCACGAGAAAGATCAAGTCTCGAAATTCCGATTTGTATAGTAGCCTTGGAAACACCAGATATATTCATAATGTTTTACATTACATCAATGAGTGAAAAGCTACAAAAATATATTGTCTCCATTTTCCACACTCATATCCCCACATACTATCCCTGTAGGTCATTCATAAATTACTTCTTCACATCTTGGGAAAAATAAAACATAGAAAAGGGTGAGCTCAAATGCCCAGTAAGGTTAACAATAAAGCAGAAACTTTCATTAATAAGAATAAAAATTTAAGGCACTGTATAACTAAAACATAAGCCTTTTAAACATGATCTTCAATATAGTATGGAAAAAGTAAAATGAAATAATTATATTTACTTATTCACATGGATATTCTACTAATCTAATAATCACATGCAATATCAATAACCACTTTCATAATGATGGAATGCATAATGCCAGACTATCATAACTACATAGCCAAGGCCTCATGCCAAAACTACAAATAAGATTTTTCCAAGGCCTTATTCCAAGACACTAGTTTGTCTCATGAGACCTACCGATGCATCTAGGAGATATAGCAGGCTCCACCCATCACATATTAAGTCTAATGCATTCCCATATGAATAGGTTTAAACATAACATAAACATTCGTATTAAAACTAGAATATGAAATGTCAATATTTTCACCATAAACCACGAATGGTATAAAAATAGCACATCCACAGTCAAACATATCACAAAACCTTCAGTATAATATTGAAGTTTAGTATCACAAAAAATCAACTTCAAATAAGCTTAAGATCCATCAAAGGATGTTGACATAGATGAAATCAAAACTATTTGAGAGAAATATATCTTTTCTCGAAATCATTGAAAATTCTCACATTTATAAAGGAAGTAATTTAAAAGAGATTTTTGATTCAAAGTGTCCCATACCAAATTGAAACTTTTGAAAATAAATACCATTTCAAAACCTTCATGTCCATATAAATAAATCCTTAAAATCAGTTTGAAAACATGGACATTAATTAAAAATATTTAGAAAGATAAATCTTTAAAACATTTAACATTATGATCTTGATAAAGAGTACCTTTCAAAAATTCTTAAAATAATCATTTTGAAATAATCTAGAACTCACATAATTATAAAATAAAACATTTATTTTGAAAATATTCTTATAATCTTGTAAGGGAAGCTTTGACGATTTAATAACGGTGGTAAATAGCCGCACCCGCTGTATAAGTTAAAAAAACATTCTTACCTTAAATTTTTCGAAAGGTAAAAAGTGAATTGTTTGGAAAACAACAGAAACATTCTATTAAAAACACATATGGGTATAAATTAATTCAACCCTTATTCTTTGTAAATAGTAAAATGTTTTGAAATACATTTCTAAGAAACATGGATGTTGATGATAAAGAGATCCCAGTAGATAATTGTGTATAAACAAACTCGGATAATGAAGAGATTGTGAAATAAACCCTTAACTTGTACTTTTCCTTGGTTGAGGGTAGTTTAACCTCATGTATAATGGTGAAATAATTTTTATTAAATTATAAAAGAATCATATATATTAATATGATATCATATATGATCTTTTAACATTTCTTTGTTAATAATATCTCAGTATTATCGTCATTTCAGGTGTTATCATACTCATTTTCTTTGATATGTTTTGTTACGTGAGACATGTTTATAATTGTTAGGTTGTATCTTTTTCATATTCAGAATGATATCATGTCCTTAAGTATTATTTTTAAATAATCAAATGATAATTATACTTGAATGGATATGATGGAGAATGAATCTCATCGCGTTCGTGGAGACGGTAGTCCGTACGTACACACGAGCAACAATATCATTCTTTTGATATTAAAATAATATATAATTGGATATTATATCATATATACAGAATAATTATCATGTTATATTTATTATTTACATGAGTTACACATCATTATTATACCCATCGAAATAATAATATATTGAATAACAATTACACCACGATGTGGACACGGTAAGCCGTACATACGCACGTATGGTGACATGCTATTAAAAGGGTGGATGAAATAATGAATATGGCTGTACCATATTTATAATAACATCACAGTATATATAAGATACTGGAGTTATTATTTTAGAATGGTAATAAAAAAGAAAGAAGAAGTGGAAGAAGAAATGAATTTGAAAAAGGGTGGTGAAAACATTACCTCTTCTTCAGGTTCTTCCTTTTGATTTGATCAAAAGGGCACCTTAGGGTGGCTTTCTGATCAATCTAAGGCCTCTAGGTTGTAGTGAGGGAAGTTTAGAGAGTATTGTGGTAGAGTTTGTCGGATCTAAAAGGTTTTGAAGGTGTGAAGTAATGAGAAGTGGGAGTTCCCTTTTATAAGAGGGGTGAGGGGCACCATTGGAAAATCTAGAAATATTAATTTATAATAAATTCATATTAGGTTTCTAATGCCACAAAAGATGATTATTAAAAGGATAATGTGGCGATAGTTCTAAAACCATTCAACTAATAGAATTTTGACAGGTTTGGGTTAATATTTTAAACTTATCTTTTAGTTTTAACTCTTAGTTAATTAGTTTGACATTTACCATGTCACTTTGTATTTTTATATTATATAGTTAATAAACCTACTATATAAATCCAAGAGCCCCCCAAGTCGTCCATTAATGATACACCAATCATGATATAAGTCTCCTGGACGAACCATAGATTTTTAGGAATTGAATATCAATAAACAATATAATATTTGTTTTAAAAACTCTTTTATGTCAATTTTGACACTATTCAATAGTTGATTTTTTTTAAACTCATAAAAGAATGATTACTTCGAAAAAAGACAATTAAATCAATCCTAATATGTCATATTATCTTTGAAAATTAGTTTAATTCATTAAATGTCTCAAATTAGATTTATTTGGGTATTTATAATATCAATTATTTTAATTTTTCACTATTATGCTAATTACTGCATCATCATTGTGTCATAAATAAATTAACTTATTTAATTTTTAAAAATTATAAATAAAACAGAATTATTTAGGGAATCGTATTATCTTTATAATTAATATTTAAAATCGAATTTATCTTATGTATAACCCTATATTTAAAAGTTTTTACTAAATATACTGATTTTAACTCTTTTATATCTTCTTTGAATTAAATAATAATAAATGTCCTAATCTAATCCAAGTGGAACTAATTGATAATATTGTATTCCTAAGGTTATTTATGGTCGAGATACACTTGTCCAACTGAATTAGGACATGTTTTAGGGTAATATTAATATCATTTCTACCCTTTATTACCCTATTTACTTTTAACCATGGTAAATAAAAGTAAAAGGTTATGATTCACCAAAAATTATTTTCATCTCATTAAACCGCGTTTTTCATCTTGATTATATCCATGTCTCTCGGATTTTCGAAATTCCATTCACTAAAGTGGTAAAATTATGTTTTATGAAAAATTCAGTTTGGTTTAACTACCACTTAGTAGTTTCACTATTCATCAAAAATTGATGTTTTTCTGAACAATGCCAAAATTTCACCCTAAGCTATAATTGATATTCCGAATTTAAAAATGATGTCTATTTTAAAAAATTCCAGACATATATGTTTCATTAATGAATTTTATAATTAATTCCCGTTGTCACAACAAATAGAGTGTTTTTAAGAAACAATATATATCAAAAGATTGACAATTGTTTAGGTCCAATTTCAAAGTGAAATCAATTCTAATGAACGACATTGGATAAAATGGTTAAAATATATTCTAATTATACTTTAATACCACTCAAATTCATAATTTATCACTATTATTTATTTTGATTAAAAAAGTTGTTTTAATTAAAATTTAGTAATTTTCACTATTCATCAAAATATTATAGTTATCCGAAAAGTACCAAAATTTCACCCTAGGATAATTTTGATACTCTGAATCCAAAAATGAAGTCCATTTTGAGAGATAGAATTTATAAAATTTCAAAAAGTAGTTATTACTATTCATAACGGCTAGTTTGGTAAGTCATGGTGTGCTTTAACTCGGTGTTATGTGTAGTGAAAGTTATTGAATTATTTTGAAGAAATAACACACTATGAAATATTGGGGTGTTACATATTCATTGTTTATAAGATAATTCTTAGATGAAGGGTGAGATAATTAATTCTAATTATAAAATGGATACAATTTTCCCTCTGACACCTAAGGATACTATATTCATTCTAATTTCACCATAACTTACAAATTTATATTTATTCTAGAGAAATATATTGAAGAATTTAGACATTTAAAAAAGTTGATTCATTTTATATATGTTTGAACTATCCATTAAACATTATTTTTATGAATATCCATTTTAAAATTTTGATTTCATATTCCACATTATTTTAATCTTCATTATAAAATTCAACTATAATTTAAATTGGTGTAATTCATAATTTCTGAATACATTACTTGTTAATTTCAATCACCAAATAATATCACCAAAAGTTGGTTGGTCTATCTATGTAGTGAGGTAAATGAGGATATATTTGGATTGTTGAATATAGTGATATAGAACCCTCTATAATATTTTAAATTAATCAATCAACTATTTGGTTGTTCTTTTTATCATGTAATGTATTACTTTTTTGTTGACATTAAATTTTCCTAATTTTAGTATTCAAATGTATATGTGAAGAAATTTTTATACACAATTACTCTATGAGTAGATAAAATTTAATATAAATTTTATGTCAATACAGATCCATTATAATTATTCCTTAAATAAATTTTAATTGATTGGTTAATAATATTTAAATGCCAATTCATACATCTTTTTAATTGATTGGGAGATACATTTATAAATTTACCACTATTTTTTATATTTTTAATTTTACATGAAAAAATGGTTATAAATTCATTATTTTATTATTATTATATTGAATAGTTGATCACATACTTTTTATATAATTAAAACATTGAATTTTTTATATAATGGTTTCATATTAACAAATTATTTTTTTCTTAACATGATTTGAATAAATTTTACCAATCCATATTCAAATCTGAATTAAAAAGTGTATATATATATGTATATATATATATATATTATTTCATACATTATTGAATTAAAAAAATAATAATGTTATTTACATAAAATTTATTGAAATGTAAAATTTTTTGTTTTAAATTGATTGAAATTATATATTTTAGTAATATTCATGGATATCTATTTACTAATAACAAATTATTTTACATGTTATGTATATATATATATATATTGAAAAATTGATATCCCCCCTCATACTCATGAAACTTTATCCTCTATCCATGATAAATAGGACATTAAGAGAGATATCAATAAAAATATTACCACAGGTGATAGAGAACTCATGGAGCTCCTTGTTTAAAATTGGTGATGAAAAATAGTCTTCTGGATAATAATATTCTCTTAGGATGTAATTTTTCATACCAAATTAGAAAATATCCTTTGAATACACTCAAAACATTATCAGAACAAGAAATGATAACTTTTTTCTACATTACATATCCATTTCATTTGTGGAGGCAGTTTATAGATCTACAAAGGCCTCAATAGATTCTAAAAAGCCCGCTTCTAGTACTAATCTAGGGTTTGGTTCAGTTACATGGTTTGTTGATCCTGAGATATTGAAGCAAAGGTTAGTGATTTGTAAATTATTGATCATCGGTCACATCTCTTTTGAAAAGGGTGTAAAACATTGGCCTTGTGTTTATTTAAAGTAAATGATCTCCTACTATTGGAGATTTTATAGATTAAATCCAGTTACTAATTTAAAAGGCTATTTTAATGTCATTATAGAGAGGAAAGAGGATTTTGATGCTGCTTGGTGATCTGGAAACCTCAACCTCAGACCATATTTTTTTAGGCTGTCCGAATGGGATCCAAATATTAATCCTTATAATCAATGTCATTTCTTTTCTGATTTATAGGCATGTATCCATGGCCTTCCATGGGTATATTGGCACCCCAAATAGATTAATGATCTGTTTCCTTGAATGTTCCCCTATTAATGATATACCGGTATAATCTTTCACTGGACAAATAGAACTATAATCATCATCCCATTTGGCGATTCTTGTTTCTAGCATAGGGATTAAAACTATTCATTTCAAATTTAATAATATATGGAACCCTCTATCAGAGTAATCAATGATTTTCCAAGACACTTTGGGATCGAATGAGTTCAATCTTAATCCTTTGATATGTATCTCAAAAAAATCTCAAGATGAGAATGAAATAATGGTTAAAAAAGGCTTAGAATACTTGCCGAAGATATTGAGTCGCTTGAATATACTCTCTAGGAATTTAAATAATTCATCACTAGAATAAAGTTTCTTGATAAATTGATCAAGAAGTTGAGATATCATCGAACTTACAGAATCATATCCAGCATAGGTAGAAAAATAGGATAGAAACACCAAAAAACTGCTAGTTGGATGACAAATATAGAAACACTATGTTTTCAAATTCCATAAAATGGGACATAAAGAAAAACATTCCATGTTTTATTGTCAGCTATGGAGAGAACAATCTTGAATAATGATAGGATCATTCCAATAACATTGTCTCCTTGTAAGAACTCAGACCTTATTTTCGGGTATGTTTCTCGGTTATGTTTGTTTTTTAGGGAAAAAGAGAAATTTCTGGGAAAAACATTTAGAGTTTTGGAGTTGTGTAGGTGCGCATGGTTGGCGCATGGTCTGAAAAAACCATGAATCCAACCCATGAAACCGTGAACCCTTGACAGTGGGCTCCGCACGGGTCGTCGCACGGTTTGTCAAACCGTGCGGGAAAACAGAGGGAAGACCCTAGGGGAGATAGTGGACTCCGCATGAGCGGCACAAAGTTTTTCAATCCATGCGGGAAATCCATGAAATGTTTCTAGGTGAGAAAGTGGAAACCACATGGTTGGCACAGAGTTTTCCAAACCGTGCGGCGTAATTGTACGGCCACTTATGGTTAGGGTTTTAAAGTGCTGGGCCACTCCGGATTTCCCATTCCTCCCCCATTTTTCCTCCCACTCATGGCTCATGCGGGAGTTCCAGTTTTCATAGGATTGGGGAGCTCCTTCACTCAATTTGGGAGAAAATATAAGTGTTTTCTTGGTGGATCGAATCCAGTTCTTCTTAGTTATTTCTCACCCCTTAGTTTCCTTGTGTTTTCCTCATGTTCTACATATATCATTTCCCCGGTTTTCTATATCTACACCCATTGTGGGTAGATATAATGTTTTGGATGACATGGGTATTGATTTTAGGGCTTATGGATGTTATAGAAATATATTTTTAGCGTTTTAGGTGGTGCATTCACCGGATTTGACAAAGAGTGGTAGCTTGTGGATCATTTTCACCGGAACCCTAAAGGTATGAGGTATGGTATTTATTCTCAATTTTCAAGTTGATTTTATGTATCGTGTTCTATGTGCCCATATTTGGGGTGTCATATGGATGAGTCCTTTACTGATAAAATGACTAGAATTTCATAGGTAATTTAATTATTATGTATAAACTGGTGTTTTGGATCATTGCCTTGATCCAGGGCCACCTCGAGGGTGTGTTTCCCGTGTTTAGCTATTTGGCCATGATACCTGTGGGTATTCCCTAATTATATAATTCATTGAATTTTCTTGATAGAAAATATATATTAATTACTTGCTAATATTTTGTTCTTGGACCAGTTACTTTCTCAGCCAGAGGACAGTGTTCTTATTTTCCTTAGGGCAATGTTCATGTTATACTGAGGGAAAGGTTGTTATTAGCCTAAATGAAATGTTCTTATTAGCCTAAGGGAATGGTTCTTATTAGCCTGAGGTAAAGGATCTTATTATTACGAGGGAAAGATTCTCATTATCATGAGGGAAATGTTATTATTAGCATAAGGGAAAGGTTTTTATTAGCATGAGGGTAAGATCCTCATTAGCCTGAGGGCAAGGCTAAATTTATCATGAGGGTGAGGATTTTTGGACATGAGGGAAAGGAATTGAATGTCTGAGGAAAATGTTAACTTTAAATTAAATTATACTGAATTGTTAAATAATTATTAAAATGGAAATGTAGTTGGTGGGGATTGTTACATTTGAGTACTTCCTAGTTTACACCATTTTATTATTGCACACGGTTGTTTCAAATTTTCACTAACTGTTGGGAATAAGCCTTTGGAGGTTGCCTTTTGGGATTTATTTATCACACATTGTTTGGGTCATGTATTCGTCCGAAATAGATTATATTGATATAAGTGTTGATAGGGGTAAGGGTCCCTTCATAGGTACATGATTGAGGCCGAGGACTAGGTAGCATGGGATCGAGCTTAGGATTGTGATGCTATTTAATTCTTGTTGAACTATTTATTTTTTTTGTACCTTGTACATGTATTGTATTTGATTGATGTGTACCCAGTTTTGACTTCTTTCATAGAATATGACATACGGACTCATCATTTTATATATGACTGCTGGTTCACTTTTAATTTAATTGTGCATTTCTATTTCTATTGATTACAACATTCGCTGTTGTATATTTATATATTAATTCCACTGCATTACACTTTGACACATGAGGGCATAGTTTCCACACTCTCAGACATGGGACATCGCTGCTAGTTGGAAGCCTCTGGCATTTGGGGAAATGCGGTTGGGGTCGTGTGACCAACCAGGTTCGTAGCACCCATTATGTGGAACCCAGATCCAGGACGTTACAAAGTGGAATCAGAGGGGTTTAATTATCATTACATACTTTTTGGATACTTTATCTAGGGATAAGAAGGAATAGGTACTTGGTAATATGATGTTCCTGGGGGTAGCTAACCCGTGTACATGGAAAAGCCAATCTACCTTATTTATTGCAATATTTTTGGTTTTGGAATTTTATGGTTGATTTTATTTTCACCATGGGGTGACTCACATGAATTTTGTCGTTATTGTTGATGTTATTGAGGTTCTATTTCTATTGTGACCCAATGAGAAGAGGGTATTCCATCTCATGCATCATATAGGAACTTGTTAGAAATCACATGTCATGCATTCTTGATATGCCATTTAGGGTACATTAGCTATTGCATGTTGTTGTGATAGATGTTTTGTAGAATATGCATGATTCAATGATAGATTTCATGATAGAATCTCTGTTATTTTATAAGATATAGTTTGGGTATAGATTTGTGTGAATGAACGCCAAATTTGGGTTCCTGAGGTGTCATGTGCCCTCATGGACAAAAAACTGTAGGATCATTACTTAGTTGGCTTTGTGATAACATGTATAAGATTCCAAGCTTTTATTCTCGGGAAGTATGGGCCCTCAGGGATCGTAAATTGGCACTTCAATGTTTGTTTCAGTGTTTATCTTGGTTCTGGAGTAGTTTCTGAGGCTTACTGTCTGGAAAAACCCAGATTGCACACCGCATAGTTGTGACTACATGCATGTGTTCTTATATTTGTGAAGAAACAGTCATTCATAGGTACATGTTGTGTACTTCCTTGTTTTAGTCCCTGTTAATGTTTGGGTTAAGGCATGTTTTTGACCATGAAGAGTCATGCTACTGAGACGACCGTGCATTGTTTGCCATGAGAGCGGTGCTGATTATGCTATAGAGGTGGTGGGAAATGGTCTACAGATAGATCCTCCAGCAGATCCAGATGCAGCGCTAGCCGTTGTACCAGACAAGGGTGCAGAGGCGTAGTTTTGTGAAGGATTCATGTGGATTATGAAGACCATCCAGGGAGCAATACCGGCTGCCACATCTATGGAAGTGCTGACACGTATCTTTTAATAGCAGCATCTGCCAACGTTTTCTGGGGATGGAGGACCACATGATATGGAGTATTGGCTGGGGTCTATGCATACTATCATTGAGCATCTAAATATGCCTCTAGCGAAAAGGTTCAAGCTCACTACACACATGCTACGTGATTCTTCCAAGAGGTGGTGGGATGTTACCAACCAATTTGAGCATCACAGAGACAGTGCGTGGGAGTATTTCCAAGAAGTATTCTATGCATTCTTCTTCCCAGAGACGTATATGGTAGATTGATCTCGAGATTTCATGAATCAACAGCAGGGAACTATGTCAGTGATGGAGTCTTTCACCCGCATCACTGAGATTCTGCATTTTGCACCTGTTCCGGTGGGTGTGACACATTGAAGGTTAGACGCTTTGAGGATGGTCTTCGATATTTCATCCGAGCACTGGTTAATGTTTTCAGGTTCCCCACAATTCATGCTATTGTGAAACAGGCATTGATTTCAGAGTGGAACATGTAGGAAGCTAATGGTGTAGGCCAAGGCGGTTCAGCACCAGTTTATGGTACTATTTCTACAGGTATGAGGAAGAGGTGGATAGATCTTTCTCATGGTGGAAGCACTAGCCCGAGAAATTCATCAGGTGGCCCGGTAGTGTGCAAGCAGTGTGGTAAGTAGGGGCACAAGAGGACTCAGTGTCCATGTGGCCCAGAAGAGTGACGATCGTGCGGAAAGATGGGTCATCTACAACATTACTGGAGGGAGTTTCCACCACTGGCTAGTGAGAGGAGTTCTGTGCAGACTCCGAGTGTGGGATCAGGACCAGCAACTTCATACCAGTCAAGAAATTTGAATACGTCAGGGTGTACAAGCCAATGTGGTGGTCCTGTTCGTTGTAGCCAGAAACCAGGATCTCAGTGATTGCAGGGCGGGTTAGCTTAGGGTAGAAAGGCTATGTCACAGGGCCACGACACTGGGTAGGATTATGCAGTGCAACATACCCAACATGAGCAGGATCGCAATCATTCCACTGTCTGAGGTACTATTCTAGTTGCTTCTATTTTATCTTCTACACTTTTCGATACTGGATCCTCACATAGGTTTGTATCTATGGATGTTGTGGAGAGCCTTGGGCACTGTGTTTCTTCTTCTTCCGATGTCATGACCCTAGACACTCCTTTGGGAATGAGGACGGTAGGTGTCAATCAGTGTAGGGAGTGCCCCCTTGAGGTTTGTGGGTTTAACTCTCTATGGGACCTCTAAGTCTTGTATATGAAGATCTATGATATCATTCTCGAGATGGACTGGTTGGTACCTTCTCGAGCATTTTTAGATTTCTACTGTCGTAGGGTGAGTTTCAAGTCACCAGTGGGCGGTGTGTTTCTAGTCATCATCATTTTATTTATACTATATGTGGTATATCAATGAAATATCCTTCATGTGAGCACATATAACCAAAATCACCACAAAGGGGAATTACATTTAGTGTACTATCCTATGAAGGTATTCCATCATATGTCTTAAAACATGGTTGACAACTTATCATACTCTAATTCTACCAGAACTATGTATTTGATAAGGAATATACTGTCTTGATGTAGAATTACTAGGTTTTTTTTCATATGGGTGCCTCAATATACGAATCAATGATTGAAACTACCTTATTAATTTCATGAAGTTAGCTATTGTGGTTCATTCATTCTTATTTTTCCATCATTATCTCTTTGATGAAATATTTGATTTTTGTATGAACCATAGGAGCATACGTTAAATACCAACGTGACCTAAATGTGCAAAAGGGACATTGTTTCGAGTATCTATAGATTTTTTATTTCAATATGGGATATATACCTACAACATTTAATGTCATTATATATTCTCAATGTATGAAGACACATGATTTTTGATTTTAGAAATTAAAAGAAGAGTGGAAATGGATGTGTTTTCTGAAAAATTGGTAGGTGGATATATCGAAGGAGAAGGAGGTCGTGTCTTTATCACCTTTATTAATCACATATACATATCTAGATTAATTAGTGGTTAATAATTAAATTGATACTTATTTTATAGTGATGTCGGAGAGGTCGACCAGATATGAAATTGTTTTATGATGGTCTAAAGACAAGCATTTTTCGATTTATATCCCTAGTATAGTGGTAGTTCCATCATCTATGAGATAGGAATTGATGAAGGGACCAGTTTAGTATATATGGGTGGTTCATCCAGGATAAAATATGACGTATCATAATAAGTGACATCATTTTTTGGTCATATAAAGAAAATTAAATAATAGTGTTTGTTTCATAATTGATCACATTCCAGAGGCATGAGATTTTGACTGGAGAGATTGTTGTATTTCGGTTGTTTGGATTCGATGGTAATGGTTTGAGTTAGAGGTATTTTTGTTTGTTTCCATAGTTATTAGGAAAATGCAGATGGCAGATGCAAGAATTCTCGACGCAGATGATGGCCTCTCCTCAACAGTTCTCTTCCGGTTTACTTCGTGTTTGGAAAAGGCAGGGTCAACATCTTCTCCCATGTCAATACGAGGTCGCAGAGGGTGACCCCAGGAATGCTCAGTGCTTGAGAAACTCCCTCGCATGTACTCTCTTATTTTGATGTTTCCACCTTTGGGGTTCTGTTTTTGGGTTCCAGGTTCTGGATCTGTCATTTTCTGATTTTCCACTGCTCTTTTTTCATTGTCCTTCACGCACGCCCCCACTATTTACTAGATTGAAGGCCTCTTTGGAAAATTGGGATGGTTTTGGTAGATCTTATGATGAGTTTTCTGATCTTGGATGCTTTTGGGTGTTGATTTCTTGCTGTTGGCTCCAGCAATGATGGTCTAATCTTCAGGTTTTCTATTTGATTTTGTTTTCTTGGTTCTCACTTAGCCACAAAGTGATGGTCACATGTGTTTGTGTGTTGTTTTTTGGCGGGTATTTTCAAAGATAGAGTTATTTTCTCATTCCTTCAATGTATCCTTGTGATGGTTTCTCACTTACCCTCAATGTGATTTGTTATGGTGGGTTCTCACTTAACCAAAATGTGTTTTTCAAAAATCAGAAAAAAAAATTCGGTCAGTCAGTCAAAGAGGACCATCAATGACCTATTTGTTACATTAATATTCTTACTATGACTATATAGATGTAATATGAGGTATATATGGACTTTTTCATAGAGTTTCCCAATACATAGGGGGTCAGAATGAAATGTGGGTTGTAATTAATATTCATTCAATGGTTTCAAATTTATGGAACAATTAGGAAACTCAGTTTCTTTATTATTTGAGTAATGTGTAAATTTAGTATATAGTGTTGATCCATTAGACTTTCTAGGAGTATAATGTAATAATGAGAAGAAAAAATTAGGTTGTGGTTTTGGAACTGTATTTAGAAGGCTATGTGGTCATATTTGAAGATGGTAATGAAATATCACCCTCATCCAGATGTAAATTATGATGGGATGATCCAAAATTTTGTAGATATGCTATGGAAACATGTTCAAGACCTTGGTGATGAATGAGATAAACATATTTCATTTATAGATTTTGGATATATTAACTATATTAAAACATCAATTTAGATGGATTTTTTGTACGATATTTATTACTAGAATATTATTTCATAATTATTTTGTAAGGAAGCCAGTGAGAAATTAGATATTGAATTATTCTTAGTTGATGAAACCTCTAAGTGGGTGTTGTTATTCTATAGGTGGTTTGTTACAACTCAGATTTAGCAGTGTTTCTATCCTGAAAAAAATGGTGGCAATTGGAGTTCATAGTGGGTGAATGAATTTTCTTGTGGGTGTCACCTCAATTGGGACACTAGTGATTACATAGGTAGGGGAAATTAGTACTATGATGTGTGGGATCATTTGGAATTCATTAGGATATTGTCTTATAGACCAGATATTTCTCCATGAAATGGAGGTTTGTTGTATTTGATCCACATGATTCATATTTTGATGTAAAATATGTATCATCTGCATGTGATTGATAGAGATTATAATGAGTTAGACGTTGAGGCTTTGTTCAAGGAATGCATGGTGTGAATTGTTTCATAGAATGAGAAAAATTTGTTAGTTATGTTGGAACCTCTCATTTTAGTTATATGGAATCATACAAATTTCCACAAATAAAACTTTTAATATGAATTAGTTGATCATTAATAATGTGTTGAGGTATCTAAATTTGGTCTCATGATAAACACATTGAGGTTGGAGGGACATTTGAGGGGGGTTGAAATAGAATTAAATACAGTAGTTTTATTTTCTACCTAATATTAATCTTGTAATAAGGTTTTATTAGTTTATTATTTCATGGGTAATTCCTCAATTAACTTTTGGTTTATTTTAGTGGGTTTTATAATACATAAAGGGGTATCACAATTTGATCATGGATAATGGAACCCATGAGGTTTTATAAGATAATTGTATGACCTATATGAGTGTAGAAGAGGGTGGAATATGGTAGGATCTTAGTTTGAGCAAATTGTGTGTCATTATCCATTGTACCATGAAATTAAACATAGAATCAAATTCTTGTTTAACACATAGTTTAGAAAAATGTGGGGAAAACCCTTGCAGATACCCTAAAGAGGCATTGAGTCTCGCATTGTTTGGTAAACCATATTGACAAACACATATCATATAATATATAAATAAAAAAAATATTATATTACAATAAAACCTCTATAAAAACCATTAATATTCATATGAAATCAATTTCTGTTGATGATAGGGACATTAGTGGTGGTTTTTTTAAAATTTATTCTCTCTATATTGATATTCCATTGGATATAGAGACATAAGTTCTAGGGGTATCATGGTATGTGATCCCATATCCTTAGAACATATTAGTATTAATATATATTATCACCTCTCGTTGATGATGACCCAATATCTGAACAATCATTGCTGGAACTACATATTCCAACATGATATAATGTGATTTATTATAGATTCTAAGTGGATAATGATGGAGATACAGTTATTTGTTGATTATTCTCAAATTCATTAAATATACTTGTTAAATTGTATATCGATAGAAAAGTCTATACAAATACTATTCATTTATATATTATTCTTCTGGAACCATATATCTTGAATCCTCATGGGTAGTTCTTGGTTTTATCTAGATATTTTTTTATCGATCATGATTCAGGTGGTGGACCATTAAGTTGTCTTCAATAAACATTAGGTAAGATTTTACTTACCATGTTGTGATTATTGAATAAAAAGACATGATATGAAATGATTGTGAAATAGTTTTTATAACCAGTGAGACCTATCATGATATGACGTGATTGTGTGTGCATGTGTGTGTGACCAAAATTACCTCTCTTGATGTGATAATTTAGCATGTGTGTGTTCGTGTTTGGCCCTGAGACCTTTATTGATATATTATTCTTGAGAATTTTTATATTTTAGGAATTTTCAAGGAATGTATTATGAATATGTGTGTGTGTGTGTGTGTGTGTTTGTGTCTGTGGATGTTGACTTATGTAATCTTGAATCAAATTGAAAGTTGAGCCCTTTATGGATTGGTAAATCCATTAGAGGCTGAGTATATGCATCATGATGTGTAAAGCTTATGGATTGGTCATAAATGGCATATGGAGGGGAATACTAGATTGAGGGAAGACATAAGGCACGAAATGGGAATGATATCGTTAGGGCTTAACCTTATTTATGATTTCTTTATGGACCATTCCATGAATTATGTTAGATTTGGCCTATCCTGAGATTCCAAGAAACTGATCATAACTCCTTCTCTGAAATATATCCAATGTAGGTAGCACTAGAAATCATTGAATACTATTTTTCAGATGATGATATAACATGTAGTTTTTTATCTTTTTATTTTCATTATCTTTATTTCATATCCTTATATATAAATGTTTTAAAAATATTATGGATGCATTATTGGTTTCCTACATGGTTTATAATCACAACTTACAAGACTCCATGGATGAATGTATAGTCTTTTTGGTCATGGATATATTCAATATAAAGGGCCATATATTTGGAATTTTGGCTAGAGGATTAGGTAGATGAATGGAGATATGGTGTACATCTGGTTTCTTTTTATCGAGTATATTATTAACTTTCAAATTCTTTTTCATTTAAAATTGGACTTATAGTTTGTCAATTGTTTGAGTGTCTTATATGAGATATTTATACATCAGGAATTATCATTTTCATCTTTAATATAAATAATTTTTTATCATCATTATGTATATGATTCTTTTATGTATTAGAATTAGGGGAATAATCACCTCGTATTCAGATTTAGGTTCTTAGTTCTAGTCTGAATCCACATGCTTTTAGGGAGACCATAACGTGGTAACCTAACACCCCATAATGGACTCGATAATTTAGTTTGGGATAATACACACTAATAAAAAATAATAATTTAATAGTGATGGTATTTATTAGTGCTGCAAAAAAGAGATGACATATGCAATCTATATCAATGATAACGAAATCACCGATAAATTGAACCACTGATCAATGCTTTTTTAGCGTATATTATTTGAACCGTTATCAGTGCTTTATTTTTAGCACTGATAAGTGATGCCCTTTAACAAAACTTTTTGAGCATTAATGAAGGTACAAAAACATAAACTAAAATAAATAAATAAATAAATAAAAGCATTTTTTTAATGAAATTACATATTTTATTAATTAAACAATTATTTATAAAAATGAATAAATTGATTATCCATTATCAAATATTAATCATTTTATTAGTTATATGATTATGATAATTAATTTTAATAAATTTTATATATTAAACATATATATATTTATATCAATGTAATAAATTTTATTTATATATTAAAATATATTTATGTGTTTTACATTAAATAGTAATATATTTAGTGAATAATATTTTATAATTAAATATTACTTTGAATTAATAATAATAACATATTGCATAGTGTAATGGAAATATAATTGAATGTATCATTGGTTTTTTCAATTTATTATTGATAATATGTGTGTTATATTGATTTTACATAAATGTAATAAATGTATTTTTATATAAAATGTGCACTCACAAAACATATCAATTTTTTTGATACTATTAAAGTGTAGTTATTTTTTTAATTTATATAATATCACTCAATTTTAACATATATTCATATTCATGACCTTAAAACTAGATATAAATATTATTTCTCAAACATATTTATTAAATATAAATAAATAATTTTAAAACTATAAAATATATATATCAAAATCCATATATTTATTATATTTCTATTTCTATTTATTTATTAAATATATATATATATATATTCTTATTTATAATTTAAATGATACATATTCAATTTTGAATAAATAATAAGAACTTATAAATTGATCATTTATCAATGCTAAAACATTATCACCGAAAGAGATGGATTTTATGGTTAATCTTTTTGAAATGATGAAGACCTACCTTTATAATCGCTAAAAAGAACTGATAAATAACTCTATTATCAGTGATTTGTTACTTAATCACTAATAAAAGGAATTTTTATCAGCGCTTATTTGTAAGAAATATTGAATGTGTCACAATCTATTAAAAAAACTAACCATTTATGAATATTTCATGTTATCAGAATAATTCCATGGAATCTACACTCTACCGATGCTCCTCATCTGTTAATCGAAGATCAAATTACACTACTTGGCTACCTCTAGTTGATCGAACATAGTCAGACATCTGGTGTTCGATTACAATTAGGGATTCTTATGTGAATTTTCATCTACCTATATAGGCAGGCATTTCAATTTTATTTGTGTATTTTTCATTTTTTATTTTATTTCTCATTTGATGTTGTCATGAGTTATTTGTCATTTGATATTTTTATACAATTTTTATTTTAGATTATGAACAAAATGACTTGTTTATAATTCTTTTTTTGATTTACTCTCGAATTTGATGTCATTTTTATGACTTTTTACATTAATATTTTGAATCACTTTTTTTCACTTTCATATATCTTTACCCCATCTTACTGTTCAATTTTTGTTCCTTTTTTATATTGATCATTTGTTTATAATAGTTCAAAGTCTACCTTATCTGTTTCTATATTGCTATATTTTTCATTGATCCCCATTCAAGAATTCATATTCTTAATAATAATAAATATATTATAATTATGGTTCCATTGTGATTAAATATGTCACATTTTCATTGCATGTATATTTTATATATGGTTCCCCAACATGGAATATATAACATTTTTTTTGTAATTTTTGAAAAACATATGGCGGTTTATTAAGAATTGTGTAAATTTAAATGTTACCTTTATAGAACCATACCCAAAATTCATTTCATTATAAATATAAAATAAAATATTAATTTTGTTTTCAAAACAATCCAAGATATCATTTTAAACAATCGATCATGTTTGTGGTTAAATTTTCTCAATAAAATGTTAGGTACTAATCAATTTATGAGAATTAATCTGAAGTAAATTTAATTTAATATATTTTTTACTGAAGTATAATTATTTTATTTTAATTTCATTAATGTGGTAAATTATTATTAAGAATATTTAGTTGAAGAATATAAATGGAAAATAAATATAGGTAATTATTTTTAAATAAAATGAAATCATTTCTTCTATTAAAATATTTATTATTATTTAATAATTGAGAACATCCTCTTAAGACTAGGTCTGATAAAAAGTTTAATGGTTTAGAATTATTAAATTTATTTGTATCTTATATAGTGGGATCATGATTTTATTTTTTTAGAGTTGGTGGTAGATGGGTTCTTATATAATTGAGAAAGAGTTTCATTTTCTCAAATACCCCTTCATTAAAGTGTGATAAATAAAAATATTCATTTCATGTGGATCCAATGTGATGAAACAATATATATGTTTTGTGCATTACATATAAATATTAAGTGTTGGAATGCAAAAAGTAAAATTAAATGAAGATTATTTTTCAATAAATTTTACCTTTGAGTGAATTCATAGGATAACACCAACCCTAGTTATGAAATTATTTTCATAAATCCAATTACGCATTTTTTTAATATAATTACTTTCATTGAAATAATCCTTTAAATTACAAGTTTAAATTATTATATTTTTCTATAACTATCATAATTTATAAGGAATATCTTATATGTATTTATTTAAATATTGTACCAAATTTATAAATTATGATCTGAATAGGATAGATATGAATAAAAAATGTATGCATGGCGATCGTTTGAAAGAGGAGTATGATGATATAGTTAAAGTGTTAAACAAGGTACCAAGAGAGTATGCATATAACCCTTATAAAATACGTTTTCTATGTTTATGTTGTTGTTCTTCAATTACAATTATTCTAGAGAATTTGGAAGAACATTTTATTTTTTATTGAATAGATAAAATTTATAATAGTTTGACTAAACACAAGGAAAACCCAATTGTGGACAATAATTGGGATGATAATACATGTTTATGAATCATTTTATATGAATTAAACTATAAATGATTGTGGATATCACATGGAATAATTTTAAATTGTAATCGAATATAAACATAATGACTTTACAAAGTTGTTTGAGGAGTTAAATTGTTTTTCCAAGAAACCACTGTATATGAGTTGTACTAAATAAAAAACATTTTCAGTTGTCTTAATGTTCTATAATTTAAAATATATAAGTGGATGGAGTGACCATCTCTACAGAACAACTTGGTATCCTGATATATATGATACTAGAAGAAAATGAACTACCCTGACAAATTTTTGACACTAAAAGACTAATATTTAATGCGAATGATCTACAAAAAATACATGCGTGTTTAAATGATTTCATATTGTATCTCAAGGACCATGAATCACTCATAAAAGGACCTATGTGTGGCATGGATCAAAACAAGAAAAATGAATCAAACCATTTGATATTTATAAGGTACAGTCCAATCATTCAATAGATTAAAATACTATATCTATGTTAGGAAACTCTGTAAAAATTAACATGGCATGTTGATAAAATAATTGAAGATGGACTCCAATGCCATCCAAAAGATTCTTCTCAAATGGAAAGAATTGAATTAGGGTTTCCTAAGTTTGGAAATGAGATGATTATCTTCCATCTGTCATTATCTACAGATCATATAAATACTTTTTTTTATAGAGTAGTACTCACAGTACATGTCCCATCATGATGGTAAATTATAACATTTTTCGGTGGTTATACATGGAGAACAAATACATTATGTTTTCTCTTCTTATATCTGGACGAAAAAACCCGGTAATGATATTGGTATATATTTTTCGCAATTGATCGATGATATAAATTTGATTTGGAATATAAGATTTAAATTATATGGTTCTAATAGAAATGAATATTTCACAATGGGGGAAATGTTTCATGAACTGATAAATGACTTCCCTACTTATTTAAATTTATCCGAATATAGAATTAAAAGAATTTTAGGGTTTCTCATTTGAGAAAAATATACATACTATGTTTTGTGGAATCATTCCTCAAACAATATATATTTTGGACATTAGAAATTTTCACCTCTATGACATTAAATGTGAATATCAAAAAAGGAATAACACCATCTCCAATAACAAGAGATCAACTATACAATAAACATAAAAATATTGACACTATTTTTGGTAAAGGAATTTCCAAAAAACCCTACAATATAATATTATAAGAATAGATAAATTACATTTTATTTATTTTGTTGGAATTGTTTCTATGTCAGAAATTTTCTTGATGTAATGCATGTTTAAAAAATTATTTTATTATGTTATTTGAATTTTAATAATTGTTCCTGGAAAAATGAATTAAGGAATCAAGGATATATTGTAGTTTTTTGAAAAGGGGATAAGGGAAGTGTTGGAACTGGTGAAGGGTAAACATCTTAATTTTCTTCTTCCAGATGTTTACATTATATTGGTACGGGGAAAATGCAAATCATTATTTTCATTTATTGTGTAAATGTTTAATAAGGGTATTTATAAAATATAATTAATATAGTGTCAGTGAATAATTTGAATTTAAAAAGAATAAAACTACACGAATGGCATGTTTTGATACAATATTGAATTCATGTTGTTTTCCATTGCATTTTAGCTCAAAATTATGTGACATAAATTAATCAGACTCTACTTATTTTTCAAATCCATGTGCATTAATGTTTTTATCCAATCAAATTTTCCCATCATTAATAGTTTATTTATATAATATAATATTATTTTGAGGTGTTCTTAGAAAAATAATTCTTTGATATAATGGTTCACTTTAGGGTTCACTTGTCTAGAGAGGTTCAACTATATGGTCTTTTCCATTATAGATAAGTGTACCCGATTGAACAATATGTGAAGATTTTGAAACAGTTTTTCAGTAATCAAAATCATTCAGAAGGTTGTATTACAGAAAAATATATTTTTAATGAATATATTGTATTCTATACCGATTACCTATATTTTGATGAATGAATCCGTATTCCAAAGTAACATCAGAATGAATGCGTTCTAGGTAATGGGTTTTCTATAATAGATATTGTTACAATTACCTTCACAGAGCAGGAGCAATCACACCATTACATATCACAAAATATTTATGATGTTGATCCATACATTGAATCCCAAAAAACACATTTAGATATTTTAATCCATCATTGGATGAAGGATGGATATAAAATAAAAATATTCAACAGTTTATTGGATAGTTTAGAGATTAAATTTATATGGGGTTATTTGAAAATACACAGTCAGTAACTGAATTAAATCAATGTCTAACCATGGAATATAATGAAATAATTATATATTACACTAGTTTTTTAATCAACAGTTTTATGTTCTATACCAAAGAACAAGATGAATTTATTATAATGAAAAATGGTGGTGTTACAATTGTGGTTGAATTAATTCACACATCTAGTTCGAAGGATAGATATCAAATTCATGATAATAATTCATATTTTGGAAATATCGAACAGATATATTAGATGGATTATAAGACATTTATTTTTATGTTTTTGGTTTCAAATGGGTTAAAAAATAAATGGTCTGAATGTTGATGGAATGGTATTTATGATGTTGAGTTTATTTTTGAAATGGTGGAAATAAAATCAATTCATAATGGAATCACAAGAAGTTCAATTATTTTCTTTCTGTGAAACATAAAACAAGAATTGGTCAATAGTACTACTGGAGACTAATTTTTTCTGACTCATATGAAAATTAAATTGAGGATGATATTCTCATTGGAGAATCACCATCATTTCCTGATATTCCCAATACATAAAATTCCTTGTACAATATAGGGGACCAAAAAGGAGATTTGGATTTTTGACAGAGGAAAAACATCCTTAAAACATTTCAAAAATGAAATATAGTTCAATTAGATTGTAAATGGTTTTTTAATTTATTATTATGTCTCTCATTATATTATTTACTCTTTATTACATTAACATAAAATAAGTTAAATGGTTTACTAATCATGAAGATAATGTATTCTACACATGATGATGTTACCAAAAACCTCATAAAAACAAACTATAATGAAGGAATACCTTTGGAAATGTGTAAAGGTAATGTTAAAATATATTTTTTTTTGTTTTATAGAAAAATTATATAATGATCCATTGATTTAATTTTAATTATTCATTGGAGAGTTTGTTCATTTGACATTACTCCACTCCTTGTGTCCTGACTTTTCAAAAAGGGAAACCAAACTGTCTCTGATTAATCATAAAGGTAATCTTCAATTTTTCATTGAAAAATAATTTTCCATAGAATTAATATATATTTACATATTTATGATTAATTTATTTATTTTTATTATTACTCACATAATAATTTTTTTCTTATATGATAGGATATTTTTGTTTTATTGTGGTGGTATTTCCATATTTTATTTCTTTATGCACAAAAACTATTACGTAAATCTCCTCCCTCAAAACATGTTCAACCCTATAGTCTTTCATTTATCACTTTTTTTCATGTTATCTACATTAACTTTTCAAGAAGATCAACGATGACGCCTTCGTTAAATTATAGAGGTAATCATAATGATTTCATACTAATATAATTATACATATAGAAAATATATTTTTTAATATATCTGTTTAATTTATATCTTTTTAATATTACTCATATGTTAATTTTGTTCATATAAAGGTGGATTATTTTTTTTGATTTGGGGGTTCTATCTAACATTCATTCCTTTCTACACCCAAACATCCATATACATCTTCTCCCCCTAAAACATTTTCCCCACTTAGTGTGTCATTTATCACATTCATTCATGTTAACTGAAATTACATTGTAGAAAGAGAAAAAAAGATGTCTCTGCTCAATTATAGAGGTAATATTGATGTTTGAAAATTAAAGTAATTGTCCATATAATGAATGTAATATTTCATATTTATTTTTAATTTATTTCTTTTTAGTATTACTCACATAATACGTGTTTTCTTTTACAGGTGTATTTTTTGACTGAGTTGGGTGATCTTTCCATCTTTCATGCCTTTCAAAACTAAAAAAATTCACAAACACCCTCTCCCTCAAAACCATTCACCCCTACGATGTTTCATTTACCACCTTATTTCATTAATCTCCACTTCCATTATAGGAAGAGCAACGAAGGTACATTGGGTCAATTAAAAATGTAATATTGATTTTTATTACAATAAAATAATTCTTCATAGATATAATTTATTGTTTTATATTTATGATTAATTTATTTATTTATAATATTAATCACTTAATAATTATTTTATTTTACAGGTGGGTTATTTTGTTCTATTTGGGATGACCTGCCAATATTTCATGAATTTATACATCAAAGACTCTACAAAATTATTCTCCCTCAAAACCATTAACTACTATAGTGTTGACATTTATAAAATCCTTTTCATGTAACCTCCACTACTCAATCACATAGGTAATATTGATTTATTTGAATTAAAATTACTATCTACATAATTAATGTATTATTTCATATTCATGTTTAATTTATTAATTTTTAGTATTACTCATAAAAAATTTTCTCTTAAGAAGGAGGGTTCGTTTTTTTTTGAGTTGATGTGGTTTATTTGAAGATTTTCATTAAGTGTTCGGAGTTTGATAAAGAAATAAAACAGACCAGTATGACTCCATGTACATCAAAAATTTCAAATTGAGATTAATATTAGAAAAAAAGGAAGATGGAATACTCAAAATCAAGAAAACATATTCATATTTTTTTATACATTATAAAAAATGATACAACACATTAATATATTTTGATACTTCAGTAAAATGATCTATAAATGACTTTATACTTGTATGGATCAACCTAACCTTAATCTGATGTATTGTATGATTGGTATGACTCCATGTGCATATTTTTATTTAAAATTCTCATCAATTTTAGTAAAAAAGAAAACTAACCAAATAAAAACTAGGAAAACACATTCAAATTGATTAAATAAATTAGAAATACAATCTAGATGTCATTTTTGATTTTTTGGAATCAACCACACCACAATATGATAGACAATGTGTTCAGTGTGATTAAAAGTTGGTGTTTCAATAATAAAATGAAATTTGTTCAAATAACACAAGTTACGTATTAAAAAAATGAGAAAACCCAAAAATATCGTTTTGATACTTTAGGGAACCAATAAATATTGAGTTTTTAATATGTAGGAATTAGACGCATCTCAATATGATACATGGAGTCACTAGTATAACATGAAGTGCGTAATTGTTTTTCAAAAATTTCATCAATTTTAGAAAAATATTCAATTTTCCTACTCAAACCTAAGAAAAACGTTAGTATTGTTCTTATACTCTACAAAAATGATCCATTTGAAATTATTTATGTGATGGAATCTATCTCAACTCTATATGATACATTATGTTGCATGTATGACATAAAATGTATGCTATCATTTTAAAATTGATAATTTATTTCGAAAAGTTTCTCTCAATGAAAAAGAATCAAACATGCTCAAATTTAATTAATAATTTTGGAAAATTATTTAAATTTAATTTTTGAATTTAATGAATCTATTTCACATAAAAATGATACAAGATGTGACAAAAATCATTCAAAAGTTTGTGTATCTTCATTATATTTAAATTTTAATAAAAAAGATAACTAATGTATTAAAAATATAGAAAAAAATGTCATATTTTTGTGATACATTATGAAAGTGACCCATATGTAATTTGAGAAATGATGGAATCAGTCGCACCTCAATATGGTCTATGGTGTGACTTGTATGATTCAAAGTGCATCTTTTTATTCAAAATTTCCATCAAATTTGGAAAAGTGGAAAACTATCCTACTCAAAACCATGAAAACACATATGGATTTTACTAATATATTACAAAAATGATCCATAATTAATTGTTGATGTGTAGGCATTAATTGACCATGAATCTAATACAAAATGTGACCGATATGACTTAATGTATCCATTATTAATTTAAAATTTACATTATAGTTCAAAAAGTTCCACTCAATGAAAAAAGATCAAAAAACTCATAATTTCTTGATAATTTTAGAAAATGACTAATAAGTCATTTTGGACATGCATGAATCTTTTTCATATCAAACTGGTACATGATGTTTTCTAAATGAGCTAAATGTTGTTGTTTCAATTTAAAAATTTCATTTTAGTAAAAAAGTAAAACTGACATACTCAAAATTGATTAATCACATTCAGATTGTTTTGATACATTATGGAAATAATATTCACGTCATTTGGCACGTGTCGGAATCATCCACACCTCAATCTGATGCATGGTGTGACAAGTATGACTCCAATATTATATTTTTATTTAAAATTGACATCAATTTTAGTTAAATTAACACATTATATTAATTTATATCTTTATATTATTACTAAAATAAGAATTTTTTTCTTATATAGTCCCACTCAATTTTACAATTAGGGGTGGTTTTTGGTAATATCATGAGTTCACACATGTTTAAAATAAAACGGATCATTGAAATTTTTGAGTTTATGTAGTAATTTTTATTTATTTAATTGTATAATCCAGTGTTATAACTATCTATAATATAGTGTTTTTTCTTATATATATTTTTTAAATTTCATTTCCTATTAATCCTATATTGGGAGTTGTTTTTTTGATCTTTGGTGTGTTTTTTGTGACATGGTGTGCATTTATAGCACAATTCAGTATTCCCATTAACGATGACATCAAAATCACTAATAATTGTTTATTTCATCAATTCTTCTATGTGAACTGATAAAATGTTCATTATCAGTGCTTTTATAAGATATGATAAATATAGACTCTATCTTTGGAAAATAAGTACTGGAAACATTTTACATTCTCATCGCATTTCAAAGAACTGATAAAGGTCCCATTTATCATAACTATTCATTTTCACAATAAAGGACCCTTTGTTAGAGAATTTTTAGCACTGATAAAGGACCATGGTTTTAACCTCAACCATTTAGTCAGCACTTTTCTAGTGCTGAAAAAAATCATTTCTAGCACTGATAATGGTCTAGTTTGTAGTAGTGACACCTTCATACCTTCATCATCTACATGTAGATCCATATCCATTGTTTCATAGGGATTCAATATAATAATAGTTTTTTTCATTCATGGTTTCACCCACTTCATGATGCCAAAAACATTGTGGATAAGGTCTAGATACTCATACCTACCAAATTTGTGACCCAAATGTATAATCATGATTATGGTAATTCACCTTTATAAAATTTCTTAAAAATGAATATTACATTTTCACTTATTTTAATTGAATAGTTTGAATTATAATTAAGGTTTTTCATGCCTGAATTAAACTTCAAATTTATTAGGTCATTCAGATCAAGGTCACATAATTCAATATACTTGGACTTAAGGTATAATACCTACCAAAATTTCATCACATCACCTAAGCCTATATACTAATGTTATATAAAATCTCTAGTAATGATAAAAATTTTTTTTGGGAATTTACTATATAAATAATAAATATGATTCACCTGATATGATATATTTAATATTACTTCTCCATGTATGTGTTTGTACCACTTCTCCTTAATCCATAAATTTATTTTTCTTTCTTCCATTGTAAGTGGAAGTTGGTTTAATGTGGTTGAATATATTTTATTTTTTTAACTCATAAAGAGAGAGGTTTAAAAAGATACTTTTTAATTTTTATGTTAAAAAGGACTACTGAACATGTTTTCAAATTATATGTTTACCAAATTTTATTAAACTTGAACATTCTATTTAACGATTCTATTTTATCATTTTATTAAAAAAACAACTATTACATTACAGGTTTTTAGTAACATTAAAACTTATTTAAATTATTATTTTCTAAAGTTAAATATATCCCATATGATGATATTGATATATTCTTTTCTAAATTTATAGATTTCATGAAATGATTCATTTTTTTGAAAATTTTTTTTAATGTTGCTTACTAGATTAAGGTTTTATAACATAAAACTAATAACAAAAAAATCATTCATGAAATCTATTTAAATTACTAAATGATATCTTATAATAAGAAACATAGATGACATTAACTGGTATTGGTTTATATTTGGTTAGTTTGAGAAAATAAGTATATATTTTATTTGTCCCTCCCAATTTTTATTAACTAGGAAACATGGAAAAAATCTCTTATCATTTCATTTTTCTTGATTATAATTGAATAAATTCTCTATAAAATTACTGAAATGAAAACTAAACTCTTTTCCAAAAACATGGGCAAGGTAAAGATTCTAAAAAATATATTTTCTATACAAAATTTTCTAAATCCCATTAATTTTTTCTAGAAATTATAATAAGATCGGTTTCCTATGCATGATATTAGAAAGTCTTGATATGAGGAGGGACATAAAAAGTTGTTTTATGATCACATTGGCCCTGGTAAGTACGTATGAATAATCCCCATTAATCCAGAAGAATTGAAACTCATTGAATAAAATTTCATGTGAATGTACTTGAATGTTCATAAAGGAGTCTCGTAGGAATAATGAGACAACTATTATTGAAGTACCAGTTGAATCCATTCATCATAGTATTTGGAGTCCCAAATCTACCATGGTAGAGTCCACATACATTTCTGTCAAAAAAATCCACTGAATATGTTATTCATTTTTGAAAAAATGGTTAAAAATACAAACCATATCTAAGAGATATATTAGTTATAATAAAATGTCCATCCTCATTATGTAAAATCTAATCTATTTTTTATTTATATTTTTAGATTCTAATAATTTATTACTAATATGATATTATTTATTTTTTATTATTATATGTTGGATATTTCTTTTGAATAATTTTTGAAATATGTTATACTCATTACTAATTTGAGTAACATAGCTTCCCCAGTAGCATGACCTGCAAAATGTTTATAACATAGTTACTAAAATACCAAAAAATAATAATAATATTCCATTAATTTAGAAAAACATGTTCACTATATATAAGAAATCTTGTTTTTTGTATTTATATTAAATAAATGTTAATATTTTTTTTGATTATTTGGTTTTATTTAATATCACAGTTTTAATCAATAACATGGAATTAGAGAAAATTATAAATATTATTATAATGTGCTATAAAAACCAATGCAATCATTTATTTTGTAAAAACTATTTTTCCCTATTTTCTAATATTTATTAAAACATTATTTGATTATATTCTGATTATTTTTGGGAATCATGTATATTTTAGATATAC
This sequence comes from Viscum album, assembly GCA_963277665.1. NCBI lineage: Eukaryota > Viridiplantae > Streptophyta > Magnoliopsida > Santalales > Viscaceae > Viscum > Viscum album. The sequence goes on from OY728162.1 coordinate 50,142,960, forward strand.
CCCCTTATATTTTCTATTTTTTTACGAAAATTTTTATAAATCTATTAAAATAAGTGAATTTAGTACAACACATGATTAAGAAAATTTATCTCAAACTAAAAAATTATGTAACTAGTTTGGATACTAATACAATTAAAAAATTACTGGTTAATCATATATGTGTATTGATTTGGACTGAATTGGAAACAAGGATGTTATTTATAAGATACAGTTCATGTTATTCATATTATGTATCATATATAGTTAATTCTATTGACATTAAAAATGTTAGATAGAAATTACAACTCAGGTTTAGTTTTCATACATCTTTTACGAAAATATCCATTTATTTATTATAGGATCTTAAGTTATTCATTTATTGATACATAGTTCTTATATATTTATCAATAAATTATTAAAAGACATGCCAAATTCAATAAAAATTACATTATGCGGTCTACAGTAAATCAAAAAAATTATTTTTATTCAACTTACTTTTTGTTTTTCATTTTATATTTTAATATAAATAGTCATCGGTACCAAAATAGGATATGTTTGATCAAAATAATGAAAATTCATTATGATTAGAAAAATTATATATTAATACACCCATATTAATTTCAATATCTAAATGTATAGAATATGTTCACCTGATGTTGAATTTGAATTTAATAGATTATATAAATTTGTTATCGTTGGGTTTCTTCTTCATTTCCATGATTGTTCAGACCTTACACATTGAATAGAATTTATTATATTTATTCATAAACTATTCACCTCATATCAAAAAAATTTAATGGTATAATGGATTTGTTTTTCCATTTTCGTCTCCTATGTCAAAATGCTATTTACCCATATGTTCTGTCATATTTTATCTTCCCTTGTATGAATCCATTATATACTCCATAGGACCCTAGATAATCTTATTACATTTATCTATAATACTATCCAATTATTTTACATAGATATAACTAGTGAGATCTTTAAAGGAATCATTAAATTCATTGTTTGAGTTCTTCTACAGTATTTTCAGTATGAATTGAAATATATTTCTAGATAATTTATGAGTAGTTTATTATTTAAATTTTATGTGTCTCTCCTCATGGATTTATCATGTCTCTAATTCTAGTTTTTGTTGTTTTATAACCTCTTATATATTGTACAAATGAAACCATATCATAAGCACTATATATACTATGATTGATTAAATTATGTAATGATTCATAATACATTTTTCAGGAAAAAAATTCAAGATTTGATTCATAGTTTTTTAGTGGAATGAAAATTAATGAACAATTGTTGGGAGAGAGAAAAATTGATTGACTAAAAATTCAATTTCTTTTATTTCAAGATAGCCAGTTTAGAGACAATAGGTATCCCTATTTTTTTAAGTAATGTTAACACATTAAATTGGAGGGAATACAAATTTTCAAGATACTAAAATGTAATAAGGTTAAAATTTTGACATATAAAAATAAAACAGAACCAGATTCCTAGATTCTTGAGTCACTTGTATCAGTCAGGGTCACTTCTCCATCCATAATCTATCATCACTATTGGTAATGGAACACCATCATCACCACCCATCACTAATTTCTGATGAGGAAGTGTCCATCATCTATCTTCATCACCGTTAATCACCGACATCATTTTCAAAAATAGACAACATACATCATCACTACTGTGAACCAACAAACCAACATAAGATAGTCCACACTCTTCCAGGTCACACCTCCTAAAATTGAAACCATATCTCAATCAGAACCATCCTAAAACCTCATCAGGATCAAATTCACCATGTTTATTTGAACAGAAACCCAAATCACAAGCACCACCATTTTCATCTAACCAAACAAATCCATCAAACCAGAAAACACATAATTTTAACTGAAAAAACCAAAAAAAAACAATACAAAAGTCATTTCCAAAATAAACAGAAGAAATATGAATAGAAATCCATTACAAATTAATAGAATCACTATATCCAAATGAATAATTATCCCTCAATAATGAATAGTCTAAAAATACCAAAAAAAATAAATGATGCAAAAATAATAAAGGATGTTATGGGTTAGGCCACAAAAACAAACCTCAATTTTGAGCCACAACACATCCAAAACGGCCCCAAATAATGTATAATATGACCAAAATGGAGTCTCTCATGGTACTTCAAGCCAATAGGGTAGCCATGATTTCTGGTCAAAGAATCAAAAACTAGAGACATATGACCATATAAGGAAATAATAGAAAGGAGACAGTCCACTCACCATCAGAAGAGAATACTAGAAACCAAGGTCAGCAAAAGAGAAAGATCAACCCAAAAGGAATCTCATGTGGATTAAAAAAACACGACATATAGGTATGAAAATCAATGTAATGATAGAATAATTAAACAGAGTCCAAGAAATGCATCTCCATCATGAGTGGTAAGAATCACATTGAGGAGGAGGATTGTTTTGGAGTGATCTCACTATGTGAGAACAAAGCCAACATCCTCAAGTGAGTTTTTTATTGGTAGTGGGGTTGGTAGGATTTGATGTTGGATCACTAATAATATTATTATATTCAATAATGAAACATATTTACATGCAGAATAATAATTCATAAAAATGTTTTTAAATATACAAATAATGAGTTAATTGTTTAGGGTAAAATTATAGTTATTTTTTACATTATTAACACTTTTAGGGTTTTTTGAATAGTTTTTTACGAGATAATAAATTTATGTATTAGGATACTACTGAAAAAAGACCATGTATCCAAGAAGATCCATATCTATTTGATTTATATTATTTTGATGAATTACATTCTTTCGGGAACTAACCGACTAGGTCCAACATGGACAGTGGTAAGCTTAGTGTGACACCACAAGCCCACCTTTAATAGGCCAAGGGCTGGTGACTACTGTTGTGTACGAAATTCACACTCATGGGTGTCCATAGACTATGTATGTATACATATTAGCACATCTAAAAATTATAAAATTATAAAATGAAAATAATAAAGGATACCAATAAGGCATGAAAAATATCTATCCCACATCATAGTATGAAAAAATAGTACTAGAATGAATTAAATATCCAACTAAAATATTTTCCAAAATTTTAAATAATTAATGTTCTATAAAAAAGAAGTGGAATACTATCAAATCCAAAATAGTTATGAAAATTTGTTTTTTATCCCAAACTATGTAAAATCTACTCCAAGCCAGAATGGGAATCATTAAATGGCATGTGATCTACATAAGATGAAGAATGAGTTTTCATAGAAAAATTGGGGTGAGTATAAAATACATAGTAGGAAACCATGAAATCCCAAATCATAATGATCTAGGAGTAGTAATCTTGTCAATACATAACTAACTTAATCAAGATATGAGAAATATTGATAGAAAATAATAACCTAGATATATTCATAAAAGACATTGATTCTCAAGTATGTCTCAACAACAACAAACCACTATATTGTTCTTGTTGATTTGATGTCACTCTCATCAAAGACATATCACATCATGATACTTTATTTCACTGATGACCTCCTTATGGGAGGTCTTGTTCAAGGGTCATCACCCTAGAAGAAAGATAATGGAACTCTAAATATCTCAATACCCCGATAATGGATTACAATAAGGACCTCCGGGGGACATCATGAACACTACTAGAATAACCCAATAAATAAGGTATCATATGTATGATAATATTGAGAACCCTATGAGAACAACCTACATGATCGGGATTAATTCTATGTGACTTTTTGTAATTCTAATGCCATAAACCATTACAAGGATAAAAAATAATTATATAGGATTGCATGCTGAGTTACATAATGGGACACCATAAACTCTATCTTCGAATTATCCCATACATGGGATCAGAATACTATGATAAGGATGTAATGATACACAATACCCTCATAGGAAAGGACTAAGGTAGATCAATAAATTGATAAAATATTTCACTACAACTATCAAGGGAAAGCACACAACTGATATTTGTAATGTGTTGCAGAAAGATGTTCCCAACTTTTTCCACCTTGAATCATATCCGTAATATTAAAACAAAGACCACCATCATATTATATAGTGAAGAAAACTCATGATAGACTAGTCTTGTGTGAAAATTCACATTTCAAATGTGTAAAATAGTACATGAGGCTCGGTGTCGCTTTGATAGGCTTAATCATACATCCATTGAAATGTCAACAAAAATGATATTGAATGGGAAAATGGATCAAAAGATTGTTATCCTCATGGAATAAATATTGAGGGAGGTATTTAAAATTCCCAAAACATATACCAATTGGAAAAAATAATTTCACTGTATCAACCATGAATGATGGTTCATGGTATCAATCCATGAGATTAATTAAACAACATATATTATTCTTGAAACATCTACCTCAACATCATGTTCACGATGGTATATAATATGCATCTATCTGATTTCATATGTCAGATATACACCATATAAATATAATAAAAAATTATTATTATCATCATCAACATCATCATCATCATCATCATTTTATCTCTCCTCTATCCCCCTTTTCTTCTCTAAAAAGACATGCACCAGGGGGGAACCGCACGTTAGTCACCAGTTATAGGGAGGGTTCGTTGTTTCCACCACTTTCATGTAGCATTGTTTCCATCATTATCATGCACCAACACAACCACCAACAGTAATTCTATGGTATAGAAGGCTGCAATGCCTCCTTTCACATAGGATATGGAGGTGTCATGTGCCATTGACAAAAATTCATAGAGGAGGTTTCACTAATCACTGTCTCTACCTATTCAGAAATGAAATTCAATGAATAAACCATATCTTGGAACGATCACACCATATCCATAATCAGTGGATGATATATGGCCTTGGATCCACATAAAAATGGAGTCATGACAAATCGTATCATCGTCAAATGCCTAAACACAATCAAAGAACATCAATATGTTCACGATCCATCATCAATAGTTTCATACATCATTACATCATTTTATCACTATTTGAAAAACATGGTATCAATCCATTATGATTAATAATTGTTTCCCAATGATTTATTATAGGGAGTTCATCGAAAGACCATCCAAATGAAATGCCAGCTATGAACGCAAAATGAATGGGGAGATAAAATACTAAAACAACTATCATGAGGAATATAAATCATCCAATTTTAATTATAGCCTCATTATTATGTATTTTAATGATGAAAATGTGGAAATGGAGAAAATAAATAAATTCATATTTCTTGGAGAGTAAACATAAAACATATATCGTTTGTTCACAAGAAAATTAAACTATTAGAAGAATGTATTTGTGTTTGATATGAGATAATCAAAATCTATATGAAGTCCATAAAGGAACATCCTACCAAAATATTTTACTAGTCATATAGTATGAACATTCTTGTTCCACCATCATGGGTGAGAACCACAAAATTCATTAGTGTACTGATTATGAAAGAAATATGTGATGCCATCATCCACGAATACTTCTCCATGGTATATGTCTCGATCCCTAGGGTTATAATGATAATCTTGTGATTTTGTTATAATAATTTATTTATATACATTTCAATGATATATATATTAAATAAATAAATAAATAAATAAATTTTATTTATTCAATTACTTATCCCATGGTTGAAATCAGGCCAAATACCTGACACCAACCACTGTTATCTCACACATAGTTTAAAACCCACATTCTGGACTCAAGGGTGGTCTCAAAATTTTTATATGAAATTTTATTAGGGAGCTATTAAAATATTTCAGGAAAACATCATTCTTGTTCTATTAATATATTTAATATTGTTAGAATATCAATTTATATATCACTAAGACGTGGAATCTTATATATTATAAATGACTTGATCTCCATCAAGACCTATAAATATTAAAAATTATTAAATGGAAAAAATAGGGATGTTTCATTCTCCCCACTGTAACACCCCAAGATTTTATGAATTTTTTTTTTTTAATTTCATTAATGTCTTCTGTTATACGCTAAACCAAAAGGAGCTTTCATAACACACATCTATGACCTGGTTTGAATTACACGCAATCACGACCTTCCACGATAGCGTGTGTTGTACACAACACCAAGTTTCGCTAAACAACGATATGCTATTAAGATATTATTAAAACTAGCCATTATAAATAGTAATAACCACTTTTTGAAATTTTGTAAATTTTAATTTCCAAAATGGACTTCATTTATGGATTCGCAGTATCGAATTTAGCCTAATGTGAAATTTTGGTACTTTTCAGATAACTTTCATATTCTGATGAATAGTGAAAATTACTAAATTTTAATTAAAAACAACTTTTTTAATCGAAATAATTAATAGTGATAAATTATTAATTTGTGTTGTTTTAAAATATATTTAGAATATATTTCTACAATTTAATATAATGATGGTCATTGGATGTAATTTCACATTTAAACCAGTTATAAACAAGTGTCAATCTTTTGAAAGTTATTATCTCTTAAAAACACCTTATTTGTTGTGACAGCATAAATTAATTATAAAATTAATTAATGCAACTTATATGTTTGGAATTTATTAAAATAGAAATCATTTTTGAATTCTGAATATCAATTATAGCTTAGGGTGAAATTTTGGCATTTTCTGAAAAACTTCAATTTTTGATGTATAGTAAAACCACTAAGTGGTAGGTTAAAAACTGAATTTTGCATAAAACTTAATTTTACCGCTTCTGTGAATGGAATTTCAAAAATCCGACAGACACGGTTGATATCAGTAAGTAAAATTTGGTTCAATGAGATAAAAATAATTTTTTGGTGAATAGTAACTTTTTACTTTTTTTACAGCGGTTAATAGTAAATAGGGTAAATAAGGGTAAATATGATATTATTATTACCTTAACACATGTACTAATTAAATTGGACAAGTGTAATTCGACCAAATAAAAGATTAGGAATACAATATTACCATTTAGGCCCACTTGGATTAGATTAGGACATTTATTATTATTTAATTCAAAGAAGAGTTAAAAGAGTTAAAATCAAAGTTTATTTACTAAAACATTTTTAATATAGGGTTATACATAAGATAAATTCGATTGTAAATATTCATTAGAAATATAAAAAGCTTTACTACATAATGGTATTTTATTTGTAATTTTTAGACATTAAATAATTTAATTTATTAATGACACAACGATGATGCAGTAATTATCTTATTAATAAAATATTGACATAATTGATGTTATAAATACTCAAATAAATATAATTTGAGACTTTTTATGACTTAAAAAAAATTTATAGGTTAATATGACATGTTATTATTGATTTAATTAACTGTTTTCGAACTTATCATTCTGTTATGATTTTTACAAAAATCAATTACTAAATAATGTCAAAATTGACATAAAATAGTTTTAAAAACAAATATTATATTATTAATTGTTATTTTATTCCTAAAAATCTAAGGTTCGGCCAAATGACTTAGATAAGGATATATATGTTAATGATAAACAATTTGGGGTTCTTTTGGCTTCTTATAGTATGTTTATTAACCTTATAGTATAAGAACACAAGAAGACACGGTAAAAGTAAAATTATTTAACTTAATGTTAAATCTAAATGATAAGGTTAAAATAGGAACCTAAACTTGTCTAAATTCTATTCGATGAGAGGATTTCGACCCATACCCACCTTAGCCTAGAAATAAATCAATTTGGAGCTATTTAAAACCTAACATGACTTTATAATAAAATAATATTTTTTGTTATTCCAAAGGTGCCCCTCTCCTCCCTTATAAAAGGACACCTCCTCCCCCTCCTCCTCACACCAATTTGAGCACTCAAGATCTGCCAACCCCTGCCAAAATTCCTTCTCAACTTCCCTAGAATAATCCTAGAGGTCCTGGTCTTCTTCAAATACCAATCTTAGTTCCCTAAGTGGAGGATTCAAGGAGGCGTTTCAAAGAAGAGGTAATATCCATTACCGATCTTTTCAATTTCTTTCTTCTTCAACTTCTTCTTCTTTAGTTGTTTCAGGACAATGTAATAACATCAGTATTTCTCACATACTGATATATTATTATAAATATGAAACAACCCTAATTTACCTACTATCCATCCTACGGAAAAATGAAATCACCGCGCGTGCGTACTTACGGAATACCGTCTCCACGACGTGGTGTAATCTGTTTTCCACCACCACCATAATAGGATGGGTATAAGGTTGTAATGAGTAACTATATATGATTATTATAAAGTGAAATTGATACTGAAATAGTCTACATACACATCAACACAATTCCATGATCATGGGAACGATATCATCGCTCGTGCGTACATACGGACTACCGTCTCCACGACGCGATGAGATTCATTCTCAATGATTAACCATTCATGAATGATTATAAAGTATATATAATAATTTCTAATGAAATATATGACATTATAATGATACTGGATTTATGTAAATTTATATGTATGTCATCTACTTAATTCCATTCACTTCAATAAGGAAACGAAAACAGCGTTCATGCGTACGTACGGACTACCGTCTCCATGAACGGTGTATTTCATTTCATTTATCGATATATTATATATATATATATATTCTGAATATATATTATATATAAATCATGTTTTACATTCTGGATATAAGTAATCATGATCAAAGTAATCATATTAATAATTACAAGTTAAAAACACGAACGACAAATGAGACGATTTTACCCAAAACGCTACTTTAAAATTAATTTACAAAAGAACGGGTAATATAAAGTCATAAGTAGACCATATATGATATAATAACAATGAATATGATTCTGGAATAAGTCAATAACATGATTTAAATCATTATATAGGAGGTTCAGACACTTATAGAGGAAGTCGTACCTAAGGTAAGGGATAATTGTGGAAATCTCATTTTTATCCGAGATTTCTTATTCGTAAGTATTTAATGGGGTTATTGTTATCATCCATGTACATGTTTTATAAAAGTGTATTCATGTATGTTTAAAGTCTTTTTTACCCATTTTGACTTTTACCCCATGGTATGGAAGGAATCTTTCTTTTATTTACCCTAAAAGTTACTTTTTGACTTTTCCGACAAAAGTACGAGAAGAATGTTTTTTTAACTTATACGACATAAATGGATTTTTAAAACATTTTTTCCAAGAAGCATCCTTTACAAGTTTTCAAGTTTATTTTTAATCAAATTCTTTTAGTTTCAAATTTTATGACATGTTAAGAAAGGAAAATGTTTTTGAAGTAGAAAGGAAATTTTCCTCAAGAATGAAGTTCATGTGTTTTATCAAAATTAGTTTCCATCTAAGATAATAAAGGGTTCTGTTTTTATCCCTATTATTACATTGATTTGATTATGTTGTGATGGATATATTTTTATGAATTCCTTTATCTTATATGAATTGTAATATGATGTCATGTTGTTTAAGAATCACATTTTTATTACATGGGTTATGCTATGATGTATGGTTTATGATTTTGTGGCACACATAAAAATGGTATCATTATGAGATGGGTGGGACCTATATCTCCCTCCAATGAATTGGGTAAAGAATTTATATCTCATGAGATAGACATGGCTGGAATGGTAGGTAATACCGGTTCAGTGAAACAGGACTGAAACGAGGGTGACTCGGTTCAGAAAGGTACTTTGTCCACTAAGATAGTCTTGGAAATGAGTCTTGACTAACAAGAAATGATTCTCTATGACTATGTGTGAATGCCACAAAGTTTCATGTTTTATGTTATGATTATTGTGATTACATTTCACTGCCATGGGTTATCCCAGGTTATGAAATTATGATCTCTTTTACAGGTTAAGATTTCCAAAAGTTATGTGCTTGTGTATACGATGTGATTGTTATTTCTTTTGTTTACCCTTACTGAGAATTTGAGCTCACCCTTTTATGTTTTCTTTTCCCCAGGATATAAAGAAAGGTTTTATGTAAGAAAAAAAGGAAGATCTTTATGGGAGATGTTGAAGATCATTCACCAAGATTAGAAGATTATATTTCGAGTTTCCAAAGACACTAAACTATTACGGTCCTTGTGTGTGTGTTTTTGTAATGTACTAAGTATTCCGCAAAAGTAATGTAATGTCCATGTACGATAAGCTTCGGGTCTCTACAGTTGGTATCAGAGGAAAGGTTTAGTCAACCTTTGGAAACTAGGACGTGAAAATGTTAGTGAGATCCCTATAGATATTTCTAAGGTATGTCTAGGGATGTCCCTAAGGATAGGTATACATATAGGATATAGTCCTAGAACTATGGTAACGATCTTAGAATTTAACCTATGATGTTAGATATTGAAGTTACTCCCACATTATTATGATTTTTGCATCTCACACTATTCTTTTTGGGTTTTAGAAAATGGCTGGAAACAAGATGATTCACGATAATGGAGGATATGATAGACAATGGAATGATATTCTTCATAATCAATCAAATGAAATGGGATTTGGAAGTCCAAAAATCATTATTATGCCGAATCAGCAATCTCATTATTTGATCAATAATGTAAAATTTGATATGTTTCCTGACTCGGCTAATAAGAGAAATATGGAGTTTCATGATGATCATAGAGGAAAGAAAGTTCAATTTCCCCTATGTAAATCAAGTGGGAAGAGGCATCAAGGAGAATATTTCAAAGGAACTGGAAGATGATTTGGGTGTGGAAAAGAAGGACACAAAGCAAGTAAGTAAAATGGAAAAGGTTTAGTTAACACCATGGATGAGGATAATGGTATTGCTACGACATCAACAATTGTTAAATGTTTTAAATGTGGAATGTACGGGAATTATGCAAACCATTGCCCTAAGGGAAAGTCTCATGAAGAGATCACTATGGTCGTATGGGAAGTATTTATATTGATGATGATGAAGAGACTAAAAATGATATTTGAGATGAAAGAATTGATGAAGCTCGGTCAATGGTTTAAGAATGTGGTGGAATGATTACATGTTTATCATGTGTAATATTGTATAAGTATTCTCATGATACTATGGAATAAAGAGACATCTAAGGATTGTTACTCTGTTGTCTATCCTTATGTTTTGAAAGATTATGATGAATGGTATGAGTAACAATGAAAGGTCATTCAGATATTTTTTGGAAAGTGGATGATATGTGCATAATGAAGTGATAAAAAGAAAATGAAATGTTTGACAGTATTCATGATATCATGATTGATATAAGGACTAAGTGATATCATGGTTTGAGTATATAGAATTTTTGGATTTTAGTATGTGGAAAGAGTTAAATTTTGACAGCATTGATGTTTTCACTAAGGTTTAATTGGTATTCATTTTTCAAGAGAATACATGATTAAGGTATTCAAATGATTGGAATGTGACCAACAAGACATATCTTATGATATATGGGGATCAACGATGGTATTAAATCTCTGGTAAGTTTTTTCACTATATTATGAGAGTGGACTACAGTATTATGGATAAGCCTAATGATTGGAATGGATTATGTTGGACATAAGATAGTTTTGTTTAAGGATAGAAGTTTTTCGATAATATTTATGAGATGTTATAGTAATATAGTTTTAGAAAAAGGACAACCTGCAGGACGGGCGACAACGCATCGTGTCGGACAAGGCCGTGGGAATCGAACCCACAACCGAAGTGCGACTGGCCTTTATCGCCTACCACTGGCCTACAGGAAGTCCCTGTTTAGTAGAAACTAGTTTTATTATATTAAGCAGTATTATATATGAAGTAAAAGTCCATTTTAGGAACCATATATCATTAATCTCACTATAGATGGACTTATGTATTTTTTGATGACTTTTCTAACCTTTTGAGATAGATGTAATGACCCATCATTCTATCACACGATCTGCTAACACATCACGAATGACTAATTCAACTTCATTTCATTAAGAGATGAAGTAGAAATTGTCCAAAGAACGACAAACATTGGGACTATACCAAAATCACGAAAGTATTTCTTCTAATTCCAATTTCATCAACTTTAGGGAAATGATCATGAAAACCCAAAATGTTGTCCTAGTGCTCTTATATATGATTAATCAGATGGTACCTTAGATCACCACAAATTAATGGATTTGTGATTTCTAGCTTTTCCATAACCATGTTATCTACCACTCTCCATCAGAACATGATGGTTAGATTTCTCTTCCATATCCATATTTTCACCTATGTGGAAACCCAGTGATTCGTTTATTTGGGTAACTGTTACGTTTCATAATTTTGTTTTTAAATATTGGTTTTGGTATTGATTTTTATGATGTGGGTTTCGACTAAATAAACTTTAGAATAGTAAACCATTTATAACCCCGAGGAATTTCGAGGGTGAAATTCATTTTAAGGGGGGTAGAATGTAACACCACAAGATTTTATGAAAAATATTCTTTTTAATTTCATTAATGTCTTGTGTTATACGCTACACCGAAAGGAGATTTCACAACACACATCTCTAACCTGGCTTGAATTACACGCAATCGCGACCTTCCACGATAGCGTGTGTTGTACGCAACACCAAGTTTCGCTAAACAACGATATGCTATTAAGATATTATTAAAACTAGCCGTTATAAATAGTAATAACCACTTTTTGAAATTTTTTAAATTTTATATTTCAAAATGGACTTCATTTATCTATTCAGAGTATCGAATTTAGCCTAAGGTGAAATTTTGGTACTTTTCGGATAACTTTCATATTCTGATGAATAGTGAAAATTACTAAATTTTAAATAAAAACAACTTTTTTAATCGAAACAATTAATAGTGATAAATTATAAATTTGAGTGGTTTTATAGTATATTTAGAATATATTTTTACAATTTAATACAATGTTGGTCATTGGATGTAATTTCACATTTAAACCAGTTATAAACTAGTGTCAATCTTTTGATAGTTATTATCTCATAAAAACACACTATTTGTTGTGACCGCGGGAATTAATTATAAAATTAATTAATTCAACTAATATGTTGTGAATTTTTTAAAATAGAAATCATTTTTGAATTCGGAATATCAATTATAGCTTAGGGTGAAATTTCGGCATTTTCTGTAAAACATCAATTTTTGATGAATAGTGAAACCACTAAGTGGTAGGTTAAAAATTGAATTTTGCATAAAACATAATTTTACCGCTTCTGTGAATGGAATTTCGAAAATCCGACAGACACGGTTGATATCAGAATGTAAAATATGGTTCAATGAGATAAAAATAATTTTTTTGGTGAATAGTAACTTTATACTTTTTTTACCGCGGTTAATAGTAAATAGGGTAACTAAGGGTAAATATGATATTATTATTACCCTAACACATGTCCTAATTATATTGGACAAGTGTAACTCGACCAAAAACAAGCTTAGGAATAAAATATGACCATTTAGGCCCACTTGGATTAGATTAGGACATTTATTATTATTTAATTCAAAAAGAGTTAAAAGAGTTAAAATCAAAGTTTATTTACTAAAACATTTTTAATATAGGGTTATACATAATATAAATTCAATTGTAAATATTAATTAGAAAGATAAAAAGATTTAATAAATAATGGTATTTTATTTGTAATTTTTAAACATTAAATAAGTTAATTTATGTTTGACACAACGATGATGCAGTAATTATCTTATTAATGAAATATTGACATAATTGATGTTATAAATACTAAAATAAATATAATTTGAGACTTTTTATGACTAACACTAATTGTATAGGTTAATAGGACATGTTAGTATTGATTTAATTAACTTTTTTCTAACTTATCATTCTGTTATGAATTTTACAAAAATCAATTACTAAATAGTGTCAAAATTGACATAAAATAGTTTTTAAAACAAATATTATATTATTTATTGTTATTTTATTCCTAAAAATCTAATGTTCGGCCAAATGACTTAGATAAGGTTATATATATTAATAATAAACAATTTGGGGTTCGTTTGGCTTCTTATAGTTAGTTTATTAACCTTATAGTATAAGAACACAAGAAGACACGGTAAAAGTAAAATTATTTAACTTAATGTTAAATCTAAATGATAAGGTTAAAATAGGAACCTAAACTTGTCTAAATTCTATTGAATGAGAGGATTTCTACCCATACCCACCTTATCCTAGAAATAAATCAATTTGGAGCTATTTAAAACCGAACATGACTTTATAATAAAATAATATTTTTAGTTATTTCAATGGTGCCCCTCTCCTCCCTTATAAAAGGACATCTCCTCCCCCTCCTCCTCACACCAATTTGAGCACTCAAGCTCGGACACACCCTGCCAAAATCCATTCTCCACTTCCCTAGAATAATCCTAGAGGTCCTGGTCTTCTTCATAGACCAATATTAGTTCCCTAAGTGGAGGATTCAAAGAGGCGTTTCAATGAAGAGATTATATCCATTACCGATCATTTCAATTTCTTTCTTCTTCAACTTCTTCTTCTTTAGTTGTTTCATGACAAAGTAATAACATCAGTATTACTTACATACTGATATATTATTATAAATATGAAACAACCCTAATTCACCTTCTATCCATCCTACAGAAAAATTAAATCACCGCGCATGCGTACGTTCGGAATACCGTCTCCACGCCGTGGTGTAATCTATTTTCCACCACCACCTTAATAGGATGGGTATAAGGATGTAATGAGTAACTATATATGATTATTATAAAGTGAAATTGATACTGAAATAGTCTACATACACTTCAACACAATTCCACGACCATGGGAACGATATCATCGCTCGTGCGTACGTACGGACTACCGTCTCCACGACGCGATGAGATTCATTCTCAATGATTAACCATTAATGAATGATTATAAAGTATATATAATAAGTAATAATGAAATATATGACATAATAATGATACTGGATTTATGTAAATTTATATGTATGTCATCTACATAATTCCATTCACTTCAATAAGGAAACGAAAACAGCGTTCATGCGTACGTATGGTCTACCGTCTCCATGAACGGTGTATTTCATTCCATTTATCGATATATTATATATATATATATATATATTCTGAATATATATTATATATAAATCATGTTTTACATTCTGGATATAATTAATCATGATTCATGTAATCATATTAATAATTACAAGTTAAAAACACGAACGACAAATGAGACGATTTTACCCAAAACGCTACTTTAACATGAATTTACAAAAGAACGGGTAATATAAAGTCATAAGTAAACAATATATGATATAATAACAATGAATATGATTCTGGAATAAGTCAATAACATGATTTAAATCATTATACAGGTGGTTCGGACACTTATAGAGCAAGTCGAACCTAAGGTAAGGGATAATTGTGGAAATCTCATTTTTATCCGAGATTGCTTATTCGTATGTATTTAATGAGGTTATTGCTATAATCCATGTCCATGTTTTATAAAAGTTTATTCATGTATGTTTAAATTCCTTTTTACCCATTTTGACTTTTACCCCATGGTAAGGAAGGAATCTTTCTTTTATTTACCCTAAAAGGTAATTTTTGACTTTTCCGAAAAAAGTATGAGATAACTGTTTTTTTTAACTTATATGGCATGAATGGATTATTAAATCATTTTTTCCAAGAAGGATCCTTTACAAGTTTTAAATTTTATTTTTAATCAACTTCTTTTAGTTTAAAATTTTATGACATGTTAAGAAAGGAAAATTGTTTTTGAAGTAGAAAGGAAATTTTCCTCAAGAATGAAGTTCAAGTGTTTTATCAAAATGATTTTCCATCTAAGATAATAAAGGGTTCTGTTTTTATCCCTATTATTACATTGATTTGATTATGTTGTTATGGATATATTTTTATGAATTCCTTTGTCTTATATGAATTTTTTTATGATGTCATGTTGTTTAAGAATCACATTTTTATTACATGGGTTATGCTATGATGTATGGTTTATGATTTTGTGGCACACATAAGAATGGTATCATTATGAGATGGGTGGGACCTATATCTCCCTCCAATGCATTGGATAAAGATTTTATATCTCATGAGAGAGACATGGCGGGAATGGTAGGTTATACTGGTTCAGTAAAATATTACTGAAACGAGGGTGACTCGGTTCAGAAAGGGACTTTGTCCACTAAGATAGTCTTGGAAATGAGTTTTGACTAACAAGAAATGATTCTCTGTGACTATGTGTGAATGCCAAAAAGTTTCATGTTTTATGTTATGATTATTGTGAATACATTTCACTACCATGAGTTATCCCAGGTTATGAAATTTTTATCTCTTTTACAGGTTAAGATTTCCAAAGACACTAAACTATTACGGTCCTTGTGTGTGTTTTTGTAATGTACTAAGTATTCCGCAAAAGTAATTTAATGTCCATGTACGATAAGCTTTAGGTCTCTACACCCACATTATTCATTTTCATCGTAAAATGACAAAATACTACTCCCATGTGAGGGTACTGATCTCTATGCTAGGATTATCACTCCCCCAAGATCTCTTAAATGTTCTTGTGATGTCAAAAAACACACACCCAAGGGAAAAACATTACCATGAAATGTATTTTTTGGCCTATACTAATACATTATCAGGTCCCATGAACATATTGAAATGGAAACTCCACTCTCAATGATACGCTCAACCATCTCAAAATCATGAAATGGGTTATTCTCATGTCTTTCTAGCTACAACACATGGATAACATCAAAAACCCAGTAAAACTATGGTTATAAGTTCAATAGGTATGCCACTTTTCTAACATAACACAATAACATAAAAAATGGCCCTCGGACAAAATGAAAGTCTTCCATCCTAGAAAAATCCTATAAATCATCGGTGATAAAACATCCCTCAGACAATATTATATCCATATAAACTATGATGGTCATTTTTATGTGTCCACAATCCACTCTTGATGACTCTTGGGAATCCACATTTGTTTATAGATGAACAAAACCATTTAAAACCACAACTCACACCATGATTGGGAGCATAAGAACTATATCCCACTATATCAAACTAGTACAACACTGACCTATATAGTCTCCCATATGTAGACTCCAATAGTCCAACACTGATGGTGGATTGATATATATCATTATATGAAACCTCCACCAATGTTAGGTGATCCTTGTAGTTATGTCCCCAAACTTACATACTTTCCCAAATTGTGTTATCCAGAACCTAAAATGATATCCATACATGTCTATATACAGAAAGTATAAACACTCTACTCAAATAAAAATGACTCCAAATGCCTCATATATTCTCTACCAGTTCATGATGTAAAGTGAACCTCATGATTTTAAATGATCAGTGATGAAATTAAATCAATCCATACTACCTCATTAACATAAAATATTCCATATTCTATACCATGAACAACTCTTGGATGGATAGGAATTTTAATAACATGGAAAGTCTGTATATGATTAATATGTTTGAGTTGTATCTTCACATTTATGATGGAATCACCAATAGAAAATACAAACATATACCAACATGTTATCAGATCCATTTCGGAACCTCATCCATTACCTATAGCGATGCGATACATCAATAGTTGAACTCATTAACATGAAAATTCATCATTCTCCAACAACCCTAATTGTGATGGATTTTGGTACGTACAAATATCTCCTTGATGTAATTCTAATGGAAATAATCCTCTTTAGTTCCCTTTCCAGTAGTTTCATTTGTGTCATTGTCAATCCTAAAAATGAAGAAAATATCCCCACCTTTATAAAATAAATCCAGAACATGCCCTACAGATATCTTGTCATGAAATAACCCATAATTCTTATCGCTGAGATATGCCTCCCTGACTCACTGAATATATAGAGGGGTAAAATACAACAAATGGAGATACACTTCACTATCCTCATCAACAAGGTATAGCTTTAGTGAGGACATCTTATTCATCACCACACTCAACAAACGTGGATGAATAATTATTTGTGAGCATCTACTACTTTATCCACACACTTGGGTGTCCATAATTATAGAACTACCTCAACCATTAATGGGTCCACTTTCGTTCCCATTTTTGAGAAGATATATCCTAGACAGTTGACCTAAGTAATCTTGAACTGATACTCCAATATCTTTCCAAACAAATTTACTCTTGGAAAATATATAAAATTAACCTCATTTATCTCAAGTATTACACTACTAATTCTGAGTACACGTAGGTTCCAAGAGAGGATAATAACATGTTCTGATCCATAAAGAGGTCAAACAATCCAATTTTTTATCCTCACGACTCACTGGGGCATTCAACACATCAAAAGGCATCATCAAGAACTCAAAGTAACTGTAGCGTATTCAGAAATATAAATTCATTATGTACTCCACTATAATATAGAATTGGTATTATCTTATCTTGAGGTAAAAATCAAATAAAAAAATTCTCCTAACCATTGGGTGAATAATCTATTGAATCCTAGGGTGCATACTCCTCCTATATAGTCACCTAGTTTAGGTTACGTCAATCCATACATAACCTCAAGTTCCCATCCTACCACTTAGGATAAAATCAAAATGATTCCTTGGAAAAACACAAGGTCTCATTATACCCCACCTCTATTGATCCTCTAATTACCATTTATCTCTCTCAAATCATACCGATCATCTGATATTATAGAACAAATATATGGACATCTCAGTTGAACTTCTATATATAAAAAACCATTCTATGGAGAATTAATGCTAGAATAAATTCAAGGAATCTTTCCTCATACTTGTATAATACCATAATAAAAAAAATCAATGAATTATAAGCTCTAGGGGTAATACTGGAAAAATAAGAAAGAAATTTTATCCTCCTATATGTAATCTCAACCAACTCATTGTTGGGTCCTTCTCACAAAAAAAAAATGAATCATCTATCCCACTACATTTGGAACGCTGAAACCCAAAAGTAAAATTAATATTGGAATGGATAATAAATAAACAATAAATATCAAGGAAAACATTATAGTGCCTCAAAAGACTACAAAAATGATCCATTTGAGGCTCTCTCTCTTCCCATAGATAGTTCAAATAGTTGGTAAAAATATGTGATCACTAATACTCTCTACAGGATCAAATGAACATAATGATCAAGGAAAAAGTTCACATGGGTATCATTTGACCTAGAACATGGGATACGTACCTAGAAATGGGGCATGTGACCATGTTCAAAAACAATGAATAGAGCATAGAATACAAATTTCATACCTTGTAATCTCCCTGAGATTCTAGGTTTTGAACCAATATAGAAAACAATTATCCTTTCCCTTTCCTAAAAATTCACCACAACCGTTTCTCTCTCTAACAAATTATAACATTAAAATGAATTCAAACACATAAGATGAAGGTTATCATCTTTCACACATCAATATTATCCTCTTTGGGTGGCACTGACTATAGGGCCTAGTTTTGTATCACATCATAAAAAACATCACGGATTTTAATGTGTCTCTCTTTCATGCATGCCTAAATCCACATCAAACATCAACCCTGCATGGATCTACCAATTCCACATTCCACATTAGAGAATCCTCTAAATTTGGACCCCTATTAAGAGGGGCCCTATCCATGTTTCCCAATAACACCATAGAATCACTTGAATTCTCTACCACCTAAATGCGGGGTTTGGCTTGCTAAAATCCTTCGTGATCTCTTTTTATGGAGCTCGTGAATGCAGTCAAAAATGGTGTGTTGTCTGCTGATTCCCCAAAGACAAAATACATCTCAAGAAGAATAATAGTTTCCAGCACAAAAATATGTTTGTTCATGGGATACACAAGCTATAGATACAAGGTCCAACTCCTCAATCAAATCAGACACTACCTAAGTTAATGGCTCTCCAGATAACTTATGTGGTCCACATTGCTGGATGTAGAATTACATACTAAACCCATTGGTATCATAATATTACCCAATTGATCTATCGACATCTTATCATTTCATTAAACATCCATCATATCCTTATATGTATATTGGTGGTTCACAATAGATGGTAATAGTACACTTTGTCCTCATGAATGAAATACATCAATATACAAGTCCCTAAACAAAGGCCTCATTGCTCAAACTGTCCCCTCCCATACACTCTCTCAGAAATTTTTTTTTATCCTAATTGAGGAATGTTTAAAGATATTGAGATGTAAAATATTCATATTTTATATCAGGATAATTGACTCAAGAAGTACATTGAAAATTCAACCCAGTGTTATATGATTAATATACCAATGATTTTAGTAAATCCACTTCATGTATGAACTTAGTCCACATGTGTTTTTGTAGTCCTTGTGAAATGATACATTAGCTACTGAACCATAAGTGGATTGACAATCCATAGATCCAAATATGAATTACATTATCATTTTTTCCTATTACTCAAAACAAAACTTATATCTAGAAAATATCAATAATCAGGTCCTATGATGGTGCAATACTATTATACCTCCTTATAATGACCTCACCCACTGGCCCCTGGAAAAAAGTAATATGTGTGTGACCCCACATGCTCAAATTAAATGGGTCGTAGCATGGAGACTAGTGCTGAGTAGGAATATCACAGACATGATATTCCTTAGCCTATGAACTTGTCCGTGTGAACACATATCCATTCTCACACAATTTTGAAAATTAAAGAAAAACATATACCAATAATATATACATAACATATATCCGACATTAGAGTGTGAAAAACCCCAAGGGAAACCATAGGGGGTCAAAATTAAATTTCACCCAATGTTTGATATAATGTATTGCATAATCATAAAGAGGGGACTAATGTATAATGAAACACTGGTATGAAACTCAGTCAATCTATCTGAAATAATATTCATATACTCTCAATCCTCTATGTAATCAATATAAGGTTTGTAATCTCTATAATTATTGAAGTTTATGGACCGAGCCCTTTGAAAGGGTGACTTTTAAAATACCTATTACTCTGAATCAAAATTAAAAAAATCATATAGAGTAGTCATCACATTTCTACATGGGTATTTAAATTAGTAAAGGAGACATGATTATAAATAGGTTTAACATAGATTTACAAATAATAGACTACATGTGTTCTGTAGGTCTCAAAAACAACCATCCATAGGATTCCACTACAGGATTCAAGATAACGGTAATCTATGAGATCTCACCCCAAGAGATGTGTTGTCCCTCATGATATACTTCCTCGAGGACATGGTCAGAGACTATTTCCATGGAATATAAAAATTAGATCTCTAATGATATTGACACTAGGATAGGGGGTCACACCTAATACTAATACGGGACACCATTAACCATTCTAGAATAAACTTAAATGTAGTATATCATGTGTATGATGATACCATGGCCCCTAGAGGTTCAACTGACTAGATAGAGGATCTATTCAAAGTTCATCGATGTCACAACGATACCACAGACTCATCATAACATGATGAAATATTGTTAATGGATCACACGCTCTGTCTCATAGTGGGACACCAAGAACACTATCTGAGAGTCATCAATTATAGGGGATCACAATCCTGTTTTGATGACATAATTCACCATGGTTTTCTTATTGAGATAGATAAATGGAACACACCCAACTGATAATGGTCTAATGACAATTATTCTAGGGAAAACACAAAAATGATACTAGATAAGAATCATTGAATGAATCCAAAATCTTGTATCGCATCACATAATAACATTGATTGGAAAAATTTAAACCTTCAATTCTTATGTATAAAATACTCTAAATAGGGTACCCATGGGAAAAAATGAGTGTAGAAAAAAATAGACATGCGCACGAGTCACATCATTGGTCTGATAGAATTAAATATAGATTCAAAAATATTTCCCCAAAAACTGAGATGAACGGAAAACATATCTTTTCATTTAAACAATCATAAAAACACTATATACACTATTTAATTTTAAAAAATAGATTCATGGTGAAAAAAACATTTCCCCATATTACGGATGAACAACACATTGTGGGATCAGTCCATTTCCATTAGTTAAACACCCAACAATGTTCTTGAAACATATATCTAGATATTAGGTTTGTGATAACATAGATGTTTCATCAATTCAGTGATGTAAATTGGATAGACAGTAAATAATTATATGAAATAATAATAATAATAATAAATATAATAATAATAAATTATCATTTATTTTTTATCTGTCTCCTCCACATTATTCTCTAGAAATCAATGTAAAATTGTGGAATGATATGTGCTAAAAATCGTACACAAGGAGGGCTCAATATAACTATTTTAATAATTCAACATTTTCCCCACTGTCATTGTGCACCAACGACAACTCCTCCTCCGACCACAGGTGGGTGGAGGCTGACTACTGTCATTCACTAAGGTGGAGGGGGTGTCATGTGCCATCATCCACAATTCATTGGAAGGTCCAAAACTCTCACAATAGCCACAAATTATACAATGAAACATAGTGAGGATCATTCATCAAGGGTTAATCAAACCCATTATATCACCCATGGAAGAAATCTGGCCTTCGATCTTCTTGAAATAGACTCCATTCAAGTCGTATCATCATCGCATGAAAAATGTCTCTTAATGAATGTTTATATATTACAAATACATTATATATATAGTCATACATTAATTATAAAATCTAATATTTATACAAAAAACATGATATCAATCCATTGAACCATGTAATGATTCTTCAATTCTTTATTAATAGGCAATTGTTGAACCGCTGACCACATGAATTGCCCATAATGAATGCATGATGAAAGGGGAGAGAAAAAAAACCACAAATGTTGTGAATGAAAATCAACCATTATTCATGTTTTCCTTGATAATATGAAATAAGATGATGATTAAATAGTAAATTAATAATAATAATACACAAATCCATATTACTATGAAAATAAACATCAATCGTAAACCATCCATTGACCCAAAAATTAATCTTTTCAAAGAATTCATTTGTGCTCAGTGTAGGATAATCAAAAATTGGATGGAATCCACAAAACAAAATGATTTTTCATATTTTTATAGGTTATTTATGAATAATGGGTCTATTATATCATCATTTGTGAGATACATAAACTTAATTAGTGTATCAATTATAAAAGAGAGATCAGACATCATCATTCAAGAATAATCCTTCACAGTCTCTCCATCAATCACTATGGTTATGTAACTATCCCTTTTATTTTTTTAAATCCATTTATTTATATATATTTATGAGTTAGGTTTTTCAAATTAAATAATAAATGAAATATATTTAATTTATTTAATTATTTCACCCATGGTGATGTTGAATCCAAACACCTAAACCCCGATAAAGGTTATGCCATACCAAAGGTAATTCCCAGATAAATTATTCAATGGTTGTCTAAGATATCCAATCCATGAACACGTTCAAGAATTATTCAACTATTTCTAGAAAACTATATGATCATGATATTATTATATTTTATTTTATTATAATATCAATTGATGGCTGACAATGAATTTGAATAGCCTAACGTATGAGTTCATGGCTCCCCAAATATTCGTTTAAATATTCCATATTATTACATAGAAAAAAATAAATATGAAAATATTATTCTATATGAGGAGTGATTATGTATGAATATATTCATTCTTAATTATCACGTACATATTTAATAATCTCTTCCACTTAGTATTTTGGTATTTCATTCGATTTACCATGTGAATATTCAATTTTGATATATTCTTTGATCGTGTTGTATATCCTCTTTTCATGATAATAATATCTTTATTTATATTGTATATTAAGTTATGTAATTATATATTTCCATATTAAAATTTGTATACAATTTTTTTATATTGGTTATTAATTATGTACTGTATACATATTTTTGAAATAATTATACTCATATTTGGGTGTTTTTTATACTGTGTAGTTTTTTGAAACAAACATAAATCCCTAGGATGTCGAATTTAGTGTCCCAAAAATTATTAAAATTATTTATAAGTATTTTATTTCAATAAATTTCTAATATTAACACTTTTTAATATCATATTTTATAATTTAGTACCTATAAAATAATTAAAAATAAGTTACACGTGATTTTAAATTCACATGATAATTTTATAGAAGAGATATTTCATTGATGATTATTAAGGATAAATAAAAATTATTCTCCCTATAAATTATTAGGATAATATTTGAATTTTATGATTTAAATATATGAATGATTCAAGATTAAATTACAACCGTTATAATTATTTAGCATATTTATATAGATTTGAATTTTATTTGGTACGCTATTATCTATTTCAATCTACTTACATGATATATTTCAGATTGATAATATCTTGAAAATTTTCTATTTCTCTTTGTTTACTATTTCATGATTTTGGTCTTCCAAATCCTGATAATGTTATTCTTATTTTTATCCCCCAAAATTTTAGTTACATGGAATATTTATATCCAATTATTTTTCTCTACTATATATGTCCTCATATAATATATATATATATATATATATATATATATATATATATATTACTATTAAATTTCTTTTAAAAATGTGTACCATGTGTCACAGATTGTCTTTTTTTTACTTATCACTATTTATTACTTTATATATACTATTTTACGTTATTATATGTAATATCATAAAAGTTATTAGATGATTTTTATTACCTTGAACCTATATATTCAACAATTTTACTCCATATATCCAAACTAAACTATCTAAAAAGGCTAGATATCATATTTATTTGATCTTTCACCATAGATATTTCACCCATTGCTTTTTTTCTTCAACAATTAATTCCTTAAAAAATCATATCATTATTTTTATCCAAATAATTTATAT
The DNA here is from genome assembly GCA_963277665.1 of Viscum album. Classification (NCBI taxonomy): domain Eukaryota; kingdom Viridiplantae; phylum Streptophyta; class Magnoliopsida; order Santalales; family Viscaceae; genus Viscum; species Viscum album. Next base: position 50,167,701 of record OY728162.1, read on the forward strand.
ATTAATTTAATTTACACAACTATTTGATTGGTTGAACATTCTTAAAGGTTACTACTAGTTTAATATATTTTATAATATTCGGTAACTCAGATACTACTTGTACCCTTCTCATCCCACATTTGACTGGTCATTTTTTCATTTTCTCATTGGTATCCCTATTCCCCTATTTTCTCCCTCTCCCCCGCCAAATCCCTTATACATCATTACCTCCCACACACACTAACTCCATTCATTACTTTGTTATCCATCTTTTTTATATACTTAAATCCCCACTCCAATCCCACCTCTATAATTATGTTCTAACCTCCTCCATGAAACCTCATCATATCTCGGCCTCTACATCCTCCCATACCTTTTTGTATTGTAGTACCCTCTTCAACAATCTGTTTCTTCCACACTCATATGTTTATTATTATCTATTTAATCATAGGGTTTTCATTACCATCCACTTACTATCACAATTTTTTCCCTTTGAGTAGTGCTAATATATAGTTTGTCTTTAAATTCCTAAATAGGGGATTCAAATCCTAAAATTCCCATAATAATTTATCAAGTTAGAAATCCTTCCTTACTCAGTAAATGATTCCATATTTTATTTTATTTTTACTTCAAAATATGAGAATTATCTATGGAAACCTAATTTTTTCTCTTTAGTTATCGGTTGTTCTCAAATCCTTATATACCTAATTTTATTTTCTGATTCCTTCAACATGTATTACCCATTTGTTCATAGGATTATTGTTTGGTTCACATCCATTATTTATAAATATGTACAAAGATAATTTTGTATCTTAGATTTAATAAATGTTTTATGTTCGGTGATTTTTCCTCTTCTATAACCCAATTTTTGTAACCTTTATTTTATTGTTGCCCTATATTCTATTGTTCTAACAATAATTTTACTTTGAATTTGTTTGTTCCAGGTATGTAACCATTATTATCCATCATTGGTGGGATTCTATTTACACTTCTAGGATATAAAATACTTTTAAGAGATAAATCAATTTCTATTCAAATTTTTGATAATATATTTTCAATACAAAGTATTCTTTGTAATAATGAAATGGTAAATTTATATTCTACTTATATTTTGCTAATTTTTCTAATAGATTATATGTTATCATTTTTGAATATATTCTTTAATTAACACTCTATATCAACACTATTAATGCTTTTTCTCTATAAAAACATGAATTTCCTATATTCCTTGGTGTAAGAACATCCTTCATTGTGATATACACCTTCATCACGATTAGTATCTAAATATTATTTCATCCTCATTTTAAAAAGATCTATTTCATTCATATACATTTTTGGAAAATGTGGAAAAACTATATTTTTTATGGGTTTCATCTCATAATAACCATTGAATCCTTCTTCAATATTTTCTAATTATTTTTCATCCATGTTCAGTTTTTTTGATTATATACACTTTGATAGATATTATTTCTCTTGATTTTGGAAATAAGCTTGGTTTTTTCATTTATTTGAATTCATTATATATTTTTTATTGAATTTTCCACATTGAAATCATTATATTTTAATGGGTAAATTATCATGAAGAATTTCTATATGTATTATATTCCCTTTATTTTTCATTACATAATTTAATTTTATTGTCAATAATTCAGAAATACATCCTTAAATTCCAATATATTATTCATATTTCAAAAATACATACAACTATCATAGTAAATTCAAAGGCACCATTAATTACATGGTTAATCAATATCCTACCATCATTTCCTATTATCCGTTGACATCCATAATTAGATTATAATAATGATTAGATATTCCTTGCATGATTTAATTGAATGAATTTTGAATTAATATATAATTTTAACAAATATTACAACTTTATTATCATAAAAAATAAATAAATATTCTTATAAATTCCATATTTTTAATTTCTTTTTGACAATATCTATCTGCGTGTATATAACAACAATGTTTGATTAATTATTCAGTATTCTTTTTTACACTATAATATACATATTCTTTAAGAAATTGCAATTAAACTGCAAAATATTGTAACTAATCAATACATTAAATTTAAGGACAAAATGCTTCTCAGAATCATACATTTCATATACATTCAATCTACCTTTATTCCACCGTTAATTTTTAATAATATTTCTTAATATGTTTAATATATAGTTTTTAAATGAAATTTATGTTTTTTTAATTCAATCCAAATTCTTGGGGGAGCTTCATTTGAACTGACACTGTTACATTTATGATACAATTGGCATAACAGAAAAAATACTTTATTTATTTAACACATATAGAGACAAAAAAATTTAAATAATAAATTTTCATTATTATGTAATCATATAATAACAGCTCCTATTTTTTATATATAAATAAACAAACAAGATTATAGGTTATTAGTGTGAAGATATTTTCATTTTTTTAATAATTATTTTGTAAACTATATATTTTTTTGTGTAATAAAATTTCAATTTCAATTTGTTGGAAGAGGACTATGAAACTATAATGCTTCAAAAAATGACGGTGAAAACTATTTATGGAGTGATTGAACTAGTGAACTTATAAGCCTACCAAAATAATTATAAAGTGTTAAAATTCTATTTAGTAATAAATCATGTTTCTTTCTATAATTTACATTACCCTTTTGATTTCCCAATTTTTTAGAAAAAATTTCAATTCATTGAAATTTTTTATAGATTCCAACCCTAAAATCAGAATATCATATTTGGGTATGTTATCGATCTAAATTAGAATGAATAATTAAATTGATAATGAATTTATTAGTTATTTGTGATCCATTTATATATTATTCTTTTCAATATTTTTTCATTTCACATTTTCTATTTTAGTATCCATGAATTGGTATGAAATTTTTGAGTGATATTGTTTTCATTCTTGATTATTTTGATATAATTGACTAATTAATGTGTATGAAACATTAGTTTTTTTAATGGTGGACATTTTTTTAGAAAAGATAAGGTTCATTTATCTATTTAATAATCATTTTTTATCAAATTTATGTATAAATAATAGTACATACATTTAGTTTGATTATAATTTTTAAAATCTCAAACGATTTAAAAACCTAGTATATATTTTTTTTGTTAAATTTTTAATCCATTAAAATTATATATATATATATATTATTTTAACATCAATTGTTGATGTTTTCCCTTTTGGATATATTAATTAATTAATAATTATTTTTTTCACATGTACACTTATGTTTCTTAATGGTGAAAAAATTGAGATTCTATATATTCTGAATTTTTTACATTTTTGAATATTTTGAGTTAATGAGAAAATTAATAGTATCATGCATTTGGAGGGTTGAAGTTATCGTTAATTTAAAACTAGATTTCATATATTTAATGTGGACATCTCTATATTCGCATTTTCCATTTAATAATTTTCCAATCAAAAATATCACACTTTGATATTTCCCATAGAACAATTCTCCCTCCCCGCTACAAGATCCTCCCTTGATTCCTTCAAAATCTATACATCCTCTCTAATATTCTCCCCCAATTATTCCTCCCCATAACATGTTATATTATCCCCTCCTAATACCATCTAAATCATTGTTACAACCCCTTGATTCTTCCATTAAACCTCTCTTATTGTCACAATATTATTCATTCCACTAAATTTCGTCCAAAGAATAATTCCTGACATTTCTAATTTCATCAATTGTCACACTATATGATCCATGACCATAAAACACTATAAAACATAGAACTCATGAGTAGCTCATATCACCTATGAACATTTAGATAATAACAATTGGAAAATATTGAACCCATACCAAGGATATCCATTAGCCATTCTCTCACATTTGGTGTCTCACTTCATTATCAACCGTCAAGACATTGGGCATTTTAGTAATGAATTATTGAATATTTGTGACCACATTCCATAATTCCTTATATTACCCCATTATTCACTATTTTTAATTAACATTTATTTTATTTAAATTACTATTACTATAAAATATTCTTTACGAAGTAGGATGATAATATATATTTTATATTTTAAATTCATGTTTCTGTTTTTAAAATCATTTATTATAAAAATATTTATTCTCTAATATGATAATATATTTTCCAACAATGTAATTTATATTGTTCTCCATTCATTCGGGATATTTTTCTTGGAATTTTTTTAGGTTCTCTTAGAAGAGTGTTATTTAATGATGTAATGTGAATTTATTACTTTTTTTTTAATTTTATCAGGCTTTAGTTTTCTATATATTCATTTGTTCCTACAATTAAATAAAAAAGAATTTGATCATCACGAAAAATAATATATAGGTATGTTCATAGATTTATAATTCAGGTTTTTTTTGTTAAATTAGTTCCTCTAAACTGACTTCTATTATAATAAGATATGAATTTCTTTTTCTGAGTCTTCTATTTGATTCGAAAAAAATTCTTTTTTATAGCATGAATTTTAATTATATTTCATTGTATATATGAGAAAAACATAACAAAATGTTATTAGAAAAGTATTCTCCATTTAACATGCCCAAAAAAACAAGAAAATATAAATGATAAAGATAAAGAAGAAATTTACATGTTTATTCTCTCTCGTATTAATGGATTTACATTATCAAATTTTCTAGTCATTCTAGTAATGCTCAGTCCAATTATTTAAGTTTGTTTATTCCCATTTTGATCATCATAATTTGAAAAACATCTTTCTCAAAAATAAATCATTTCTCCCCACTTCATTTTTTAGGTTTAAACATTCATTAAACAGAATACGAATGGAGAATATGATCAACAACATTATATTTTTGATAAATTCTATGATTTGATCAACTTAGTTTGATACTCTGTGTATGGTGGGGGTCTTCATGGTGCATTGGGTCATGAGTCTGAGTAGTTACCGGAATCATGATAGTATCTTCAACATCTATACTCCAGTTGAAGGTCTTCTTCGTTGTTCCCATTGGAGACCTAATGGTGATGTTAATGGAATTATCTATCCAGTGACATTATGATGTAGAGAAATTTACACAACATAGGATTTTTCTAGTTGCTCACATTACTGAGGGATCCTATGATGGCATGTTCTCCTATGGTTTTGAGGTTCTCATCTTTTTGAATTTGTATTTTTAATTTTGACTGTGGATTTTAGAATTGGGGTTTTTTGGGCTTAATATTCTCCTATTTGTTAAATAAATCTTTTAAAAATTTTTTTTTCCAAAAATAAAAATATATTTAAAAATGTCCAAAAGGTTCTCTAATCTACCCCATTAGAAATATGTAAAAACATACATTTTAAAATTATTTATAACACTTTATTTTTCAAAAAAATGTACTGTTTCACAAAATATTTTTTAAACAACTCTATGTTTTCAACTACTATAAAAAAATATCTTTTCTAAAAATAGTTTGTGTCGACACCACACTACTAGATACTGTATCATTTTTTTATTGAATTATATTAATCATTGAAAATTAAAATTTTAAGCCTTTTAATGATAAACACCCCCTCACTTATATCTTTCCATTATTTTCATTTTATCTTAATTTTCATTTCATATCACTAATTATTTAATAACCACAAAATTGAATTAATAAATGAAAGATATGTAAAAGTTTATTACAGAGTTCAAATTTTTTATGTTCTCTCCCCATTTGACAACATAATGCAATGAACGGTGGGGTAACTACATTATGATTTTTAGGAACTCATTGGAGGATTATGAGGATGATATTGCAACCTCAAATCAACAACCCTTTCGTTTGGAATTCCCATTGTAATGGTATCAGGAATTCGATACCTTGTTGGGTTATATTCTAAAAAAACATTATTAGAAAATTTATCTTTTATAAAGAATATCATCATATAAAACTTTTTTTAATATTAAATGTTGGAATATATTTTTAATGTGATAAATTGTGACGTGATTATTACAAAGAATAGACAATGGTATAGAAACATTTACATTCAAATTTACAGGATGAACATTCATCCACAACATCTGCGTAAATCTATTAGTAACAAAAACAAATTCTAATTATATTTTCTCAATGTTATTGTACTTTTTTAATTCTACACCAACGTACATGACATTCAACAAAGAAAATTTTCCTCATTTGGTTAATTTATATTATTACAATAAACATCCCAATCTGTATATGTATAATGATGAAACATCATCACACAATTTCATTCGTATAAAAACCCAAATGAAATTATTCCATTAACATGTATCAAATTTCATGTTTCTACCTACATATGTGATTCCATGAGATTAATTTGAAACCTGGTACCCAAATTCACATAATAAAAAATATGATTCCTTGAGGCTGTAAGGTAATGTAGAATTCCAATCAGCTTTTGAAACAAATTTTGTTTTACACATTATTTAAATAATGATTTTTGAACTTTATCTCCATTAAGATAGGAGTAGAAATTTATAAAAATTATTCCATCAAATATTTTTAACAGTTACCTAACATAATTTTTTTTATAATAAAATATAATATTATTATTATTACTAAATTATTAAACAAAGGAATAATTTTAATTACCCTATCATTTACATCTTAATTTTATATTTCATTTCACAAGAAATTATTTTATATTCATATTCTCTATCAATATAAATATTATATTATCAATAAAAATAATTACATTTATAATTATTGAGTCAGAAACATAAACATATATGCTTTTATCATCTTTTAATATTATAAAATTTATCATTCTATAAAAATTATGTTTATAATAACATTCATGTGGAGCTCGTTTTATCCCATACAAATTTTTCTTAAATTTAAAAACTTTTTTTCTTCCTCATCAACTAGAAACCTAGTTGATTTTTCAATGTAGTCATTCAATCAATTTATCTCTTGAGAAATGTTGTATTTTCATACATATATTATAATTTGTAATAACCATGATCATCCACTTCTAAAAACATTCAAATATTTTTCAAATTTTTCAACATGGGAAAATTATTATCCAAAATCCACATATTACGCCTTTGGATACCCTTTAGAATAAACCCTTTGTTTCATGAATCTTCTCATTGTTTATTAAACGTTTTTCTATACAACCATGTGTTTCTGATAACAATTTTAACTTTTGTATGTGGAACAATGTCCCATGATTCATTTTTCACAATTTGACCCAACAATTAATTCGTAGATTTACCCAATTCAATGTTTTAAATAGATTCTAAAAATAATTCTGATTAAAAATTTGAGATAAGTGAAGTTCAATTTTTATAATTTAATATAGATTTTAATATGAACATCATATTTTTGTTTCCCAACAATATCTTCTTCCTTAACATTTTATTATTGTATGAGATTTTAGATTTACTCTTCATGATTCGCTACACTCATCAAATGATTCATTTAAATATTCATGTACATTACAATTCACAAATTCATTTTTTTTAGAAATATTCATTTTTTATTCCTCAACATTCATAGTAACAGTTTTTATGAATGTTATATTTTCAATAACATTCACATCATATGATTCCACAAATACTTGTAAAAGTTTTTGTAAATATTAAAAACTTCTTCCATTGGGTTATTATCCCAGGTACATTCCTTGTTCAACCTTCTCATCAGTTATTCCAACATTAAAATTTTTAATTTTTAGAATCCATGGAATTCCAAAAAAAAATGATGTACATTAATAATGGTTTCTTATTATAACTCATATCAAAAGAAGTCGTGTTGGATCCTGATCTCTACAATCATCGCTTATGAATATGTCCAATAGTAATAACTTCTTATCCCCGTTATAACTTTAATTATTTTTATTTTTCTAACATACCTCCTCCCATTTTCATCTAACATCTATTAATTATTTAAAATAATCTATTTTAATACAGAGGATAGGGAGTAATATAATTATTTCTGATATCATAATTTCTAAAAAATGCATCAAATGTCTTTCTTTTTATTTTGATACATTTTTTCTCAACATTTTTATATAAACCACCATTTATTCCTAAAAATATTCTCTAAAATACCAGAATATTTCGATATCATATGATTTTTGTTTCATAAAAATGAAAATTTTTATATCAGTGAAATCATAAATAAAAGCAATAAATAAAAATATAATTTTTTATCTTAAGGTCTCATTGGCCCACATAAATCATAATTATTATTTTAAATTGTCATGGAATATTGTATCAAAACATTAATATGAATTGTATTAATCATATTATCTTTGTAACATTATGACCCTAGTTACCCAGAGTCGGTGCATTATTATATAACATTGGCATGATTACAAAGAAATCATGTCTCGAAAGACCGATCAGTTTAGTATTATTGGAAACAATATTCATACATATGATCCTATTTACAAATTGAAGAGAAATAAAACAATAATATATTTAATTAGAAGCATCCAATCCTCCTAGATTATGCCTATAGGTCACTCATAACTAACTTCTTAATATCCTGGGAAAATGACCATAAGAAATGGGTGAGCTCAAACACTCAATAAAGGTAAGTAATACATCATAAAATGACATAAATATTAAGCATGGTAAATAATTGAAAACCACATGCCTTTACCAATAATAAACATGAATAATTTTATGGGATGATTATGAGATGATTAAATAATTCCATAATAAAACAAAATCATGGGTATTCTACTAGTCGAATGACCACATTAACCATCAATATTATTTCCATAATGAATGAAAGTATAATTCCGGACATTCTGAAACATTTTTTCAAGGCCCTGGCCAAGACGTCTAAAATGATTCAGGCCTCAGTCAAAACCATAAATCAAATTGGGAAATGACCCCAGACAATTCCATGTCTAGTTGTCTCATAAGACCTACCGATGCATCGAGGAGCTATAGCGGGCTCCGCCCGTCACTTACTAGGTCCAATACATTCCTCATATGAAATGGTTTAAACATATCATAAACAATTGTATTAAAAATAGCATACTAAATGTCAATACTTTAAACAAAAGCAATGAATGGTATCAAAATATCACATCCACAATCAAAAATATCACAAAAATTGAATTACAATATGAATGTTTTGTAACATAAAAAATCAACATCAAATAAACATAAAATCCATCAAAGGATGTTGACATAGATGAAATCAAAACCTTTTTTTAGACATATATATTTATATTGTGAAATCATTTAAGAGTCACATAATGAAAATATTTATTTTGAAAAATATTCTTATAAGATTTTAAGGGAATATTCAACGATGTTATAATGGTGTAAAATAGCCGCACCCACCATATACGTTAGAAATACATTATTAACTTAATTCTGTCGAAATGGTTAAAAAGGACCTTGTTTGGAAAACTACAGAAATATTCCTTTATAAAATTTTTATAAAAATTCAAAAATGGTTATAAATTATTTTAACCCCTATTATATAAAATAATAAGAATGTTTTGAAATAGATTTTTAAGAAACATGGATGTGGATGATAAAGAGGTCATAGTAGATAATTACGTATAAACAACCTCGGATAATGAAGAGATTGTGAAATAAAACCTTACCCTGTACTTTTCCTTGGTTGATGGTAGGTTAACCTCCTATATAATATTGAAATAATTGTTATTGAAATATAATATAATCATATATATTAATATGATATCATATATGATCTTTTAACATTTCATTGTTAATAAACTCTTTTTATTATCGTCGTTTTGGGTGCTAACTTACTCATTTCATTTTATATAAGTAGTGTATGTTATGAATAGGTTGTATCATACTCATATCCAGAATGATATTAAGTCCTTTAATATTTTTTTAATCATCCAACAAAATTTATTCTTGAATGTATGTGATGGGGAAAGAATCTCATTGCGTTCGTGGTGACGGTAATCCATGCGTACGCACGAGCGACAATATCATTCTTTTGATATTAAAATAATATATAATCTCATGGAATAGCATATAGAATGAATCATTATCATGTTATATTTATTATTTACATGAATTATAATTCATTATTATAACCATCTAAATAATAGTATTTTGAATAACAATTACACCACAATGTGGAGATGGTAGGTCGTACGCTCGCATGTATAGTGACATGTCATTCAAAGGATGGATAGAATAATGAATTTGTTTGTTCCATAATTATAATAACATCACAGTATATAAAAGGTACTATAGTTATTATTTTAGTATTTAAATATCAAGGAAATATGAATTTGAAGAAGAAGGGAACTTTAAAGAGGGTGGTGAAGACGTTACCTCTTCTTCAGGTTCTTCCTTTTGATTTGATCAAAACGGCTCCATATGTTGGATTTATGATCAAATTAATTCATGTAAGATGAAGTGAGGGAATTTGGGAGGTAATTTGGGTAGTGGTTGGCCGAGCCAAATGGCATTGAAGGTGTGAACTAATGGGAAGGGTGAGTTCCCTTTTATAAGAGGGGTGAGGGGCTCTTTAGAAAAATGTTAAAGAATTATTTTATAATAAAATCATATTAGGTTTATAATGGATTGAAAGTATATTATTCAAATTATAAGGCGGGTATGGGTCTAAATAATTTCAACTAATAGATTTTAGACAGGTTTGTGTCATTATATTAGCCATATCTTTTAGTTTTAACTCTTGGTTAATTAGTTTAACACTTACCATGTCATATTGTATTTTTATAATATATAGTGAATAAACATAATATATAAACCAAAGAGACCCCCAAGTGGTCCATTAATGATACAATAATAATGAAATAAGTCCCTTGGCTAAAGGTTAGGTTTTCAGGAAGTTAATATAAAATAATAATATAATATTTGTTTTAAAAGCACATTTATTTCAATTTTGACACTACTCAATAATTGATTTTTTTAAAGTCATAAAAACATTATTAATTCAAACCAAATTCATTTTAAAAATCCTAACATGTCATATTAACCAATAAAATTCGTTTAGGTCATCAAAACTCTAAAATTATATTTATTTTAAAATTTATAATACCAATTATTTGATTCTTTCATGAAGAAGGAAAATAATGCATAATTATTGTGTCATATATATTTTTAGTTTTTCAATGTCTAAAAATTATAAATAAAATATCATTACATAGAAAATATTTTTATATTTATAATGAATATTTATAATCTAAAATATAAAATATATATCCCTATGTAAAAATAGTTTATCTAAAAGATATAAGATTGTGTCATTTTTGTATTTAATTTATCTTAATTAATAAAAAGTGTCCCTATCAACTACACGTGGATCTATGGGGTCCCAAAAAATCAACCCAAAGATGCCCATGGTCGGACATGTATCCACCAATAAGGTTATGACACGTTTTAGGGTAATTTATTATTATTATAATATTATTTTTTATCCCTTATTTTCCGGATTTACCCTTTAACCATGGTAAATAAAATATTTACTGAAAAAATATTTAAAATGTATAAATATAAAAGATACCTATTTACACAATTTGGACATCCTGATTCAAAATATGGAATCCATTTTTCCAAATTCAAAACACAGAAGTCGTATAATTAATTTAAAATTAATTCCTGGTGTCAAAACAAAAATAGTGTTTTTAAAATATAATAACTATCAAAATATTGACACTTGTTTATGTTCGGTTTTATTTTGAAATTATGTCAAATGACCAACATCGTATTAAAAGGTAAAAATATATTCTAAATATACTTTAATACCATTCATATTAATAATTTATCACTATTAATTATTTTGATTAAAAAATTGTTTCTAATTAAATTTTAGTAATTTTCCCTATTCATCAAAATATTAAAGTTATCCAAAAAGTACCAAATTTCACCCTAGGATAAATTTGATATTTCGAATCCAAAAATGAAGTCCATTTTGAGTGATAAAATTTATAAAATTTCAAAAAGTAGGTATTACTATTCATAACGGCTAGTTTGATTGGTTGTGGTGTGTGTTAGAACTCGAAGTTGCATACAACACACGCTATTGCATTAATCAAAGGGAAACGTACCATGGATGCTTGGGGTGTTACATTTTCCCATACTTCAAATAATTTATTCCTCAAAATTTCTAGAAAATTACTATTTAAAATGAATCGGGTGGTTCTTCATCATATGTTTCTCGGGTTCCCATGTTGCCACATCAAACTTGTGGTTTCTCCATAAAACTTTTACCAGACAGGTCGTCCAGTTTCTCAACACTTTTTCTCTCGTATCAAGAATCCTGACAGGATATTCTTAATAAGATATATCAGGTTCCAGTTCTAATTCCTCATATGTGAGTACATGCGTTGGGTCAGGCATGTATTTTCTCAACAGTGATACGTGGAACACATCGTGTACATTGGAGAGACATGGCGACATTGCCAATCGGTAAGCTACAACCCCAATTCGTTCTATAATTTTGAATGGTCCGATGTACCTGTGACTCAATATACCATTCTTACCGAAACATATAACTCCCCTCCACAGAGATACCTTCATGAAAACATAATCTCTCATATGACATTCAAAATCCTTCGGTCGATTATTGGCATAGCTCTTCTTCCAACATTGAGCTACTTTGATGTGGTTTTTGATTACAATTACATTTTACATCGTTTCCTCCTCTAGTTTTGGACCAACAAGTTTTCTTTCAACAACATCATTCCAACTGGTTGGTGTGCGACATCTCTTTCTGTACAATGCTTCATACGGTGCCATCTGAATACTTTAATGGAAGCTATTGTTATAGAAAAATTCTACCAGAGGTAAATATTGATCCCACATACCCTAAAAGTCAAGTGAGCATGATCTCAACATGTCTTCTAAGGGTTGATTAGTCTGTTTTGATTGTCCATCTTTTTGAGGGTGGTAGACAGTGCTCAAATGAAGTTCAGTATCCAAGGCCTTTTGAAGACTTTTCAAAAATATTGATGTAAAACGAGGATCACGATCCGAGAAAATCGATAGGGGAACTCTATGAAGTCTCAAAAATTCATTAATATATAGTCTTGCTAGAATTTGAAGTGGTAGATATTCTCTTATATCAAGAAAATGTGTTGACTTGGTAAGACGATCAATAATGACCCATATTGCATCGTTCCATCTAGGAGTCGTTGGTAGCCCCATGAAGAATTCCATCGTAATATTATCCCATGTGCACTCAGGAATGGGAAGTGGTTGCATGACTCCCCCAGGCTATTGCCTTCCAGCTTTCACTTGTTTACAAACCATACATTTTGACACAAAATCAGAAATCTCCCTCTTCATGTTGTCCCAGCAAAAATGTTCCTTGAAATCTATATACATTTTTTTGCTCCCAGGGTGTATATAGAAATTGGAACTATGAGAATCATCCAACAATTCCCTTTTTAGATCAGGTAAATTAAGAAAAAAAAATCTCTTCCCAAACTTCAAAATTCCATCTTCATACACAAAGTCATTCAATCTCCCATCATTCATAGATTTAATCTTCTTTTGAAACTCCTCATCACCGGTATGAGAACTCTTTATCCTTTCTAATAAAGATGGTTTGGAAACCATTTGAAAAGGTATTGATGTTTCACACTCCATTGTGATTCCCATATCCATCTTTACTAGATCCATGTATATAGGATCCTTTTCTACTATCATCTTGTTCAAAATTCCATGAAATTTTCAACTCAAAGCATCTGCCACCTTATTTTCCTTCCCCGGCTGGTAGTGTATTGTGCAATAATAATCCTTTAGTAGTTCAAGCCATCTCTTTTGCCTCATGTTGAGCTCCTTCTTTGAGAAAATATATTTCATACTCTAGTTATCAGTGTAAATATCACATTTTTCACCATAGATATAGTGTCTCCAAATCTTTAAAGAAAATATGCCAGCATCTAAATCATGATCATGAGTAGGATAGTTTTTCTCATGAAGTTTCAGTTATCGTGATGCATAGGCAATAACTCTATCATTCTGCATAAGGACACAACCAAGACCATTCTTTGATGCATCACAATAAATAACGAACCCATCATTCCCCGATGGTAGATTCAATATTGGAGCATTGACTAATCTTCTCATCATTTCTTCAAAACATTATGCACACTCTTTTGTAGAGAAAAATTTAACCCCTTTACGTGTGTGCTTTATTAATGGGTTAGCCAACCAGGCAATGTTCTAGACGAAACGTCGATAATAACCTGCTAAACCAATAAAACTGCGTACCTCGGTTATACTCATTGGTGCTGGCTATTCAAATATTGACTTGATGATAGAACGATCAATATAGATTCCATCCTTAGAGACAATATGGCCAAGAAAAGAAATCTCCTAAAGCAATAATTCACACTTGCTAAACTTCCCATATAATACATGAATTCTTAGAGTCTTCAATATAATGATCAAGTGATTTTCATGATCTTTGAAGCTTTTGGAGTATACCAAGATATTATCAAAAAATACCACTAAAAGTCATCATGATATTCCTTTAAAAATATGTTCATTAGATCCATGAATACAGAGGGTGATTAAGTCAGTCAAAAAGGTATTATTTTAAACTCGTATTGCCCATACCTGGTTCAAAATGCTGTCTTCGGAATGTATTCCTTCTTTGCACACAACTGATGATATCCAGATCAAAGGTCAATCTTTGAATAGTATTGAGCTTCATGCAGTGGTTCAAATAAGTCATCAATGATAGGAAGGGGATACTTGTTCTTTATTGTTATAGCATTGATCTCCTTGTAGTCAATAAACAACCTCATAGATCCATCTTTCTTCTAAACAAAAATGACAGGGGCTCCCCATGGAGAAACACTAGGGAGAATAAATACCTTATTACTCAATTCCTCTAGTTTTTTATTTAGTTTAACTAATTCCACATTGGCTATTCTATAAGGGGTTTTCAATATGGGCCTTGATCAAGGAATTAAATCAATGGAAAAATCAAATTATCATTCTGGAGGATGTATAGGTAAATCATCCGGAAACACATCAACATATTCTCTCACAGTAGGTACATCCTCTATTTGAACATTGCTTTCCTCACCTGCAATTATTTCATTGTATTCCTCCCCGATAATTGAATTCAGTTGAGCTACTAGGGGTGGATCTAGATAATAATTGGGTGGCGATGATTCTTCTATAAAGATAAGGGATTCATTATCATCATCATCAAGAATCGTAACCTCCCTATTCATATAATAAATCATCGCATCATGGTCCAAAAGACAATCCATACTGAGGATTATATCAAATTCAATAATAGGTATGATGATGAGACCAGCAGATAAAGAACATGTATGTGCTTTAATGGGGACTGATTCACAAAAATTCTATGCAATGATACTTCCCTTAAGAGTTTTAACTGAAAACACCCTTGTAAAATAAAATTGGAAATATATAATTTTTTTATAAAACTTGGAAGATATGAAATAAAGTGATGATCCAGAAACAAATAATGAATTTTCTAAGCTCGAGGAAACCATTAAATTACCTGCCACCACATCTTTCGGGGCTTCAACCTCTGCAGTAGTTATTGCATAAGCTTGGCCTTTATCCCTTGGCCATTTCTGAGGTAAGATTCTTCGATGCTTTGGAAAGTCATTTGCATAATGTCACATCTCCCTGCAATAATAGCATTGAACATCGGTAGCATCATCCTTTCCTTTATAATCACCAGCTATATGGCCTTTCTGTCCACATTTGTAGCATACTCCTTTTCCATTTATACAGACACCAGGGTGCTTCCTTCCACAATAATCACAGGGTGGAAATTCAATTCTACCCTTCTTCCATGTTTCTGTATTTACTTTCCTAGAGTGTTTAGCAGATCTCTTCTTCTCTTGCTTTGATTTAAAGTCATAATACATAGAGAATTCCTTTTCTGTCTTGATAGCACAAGAGAAAATATATTCATATGATGATAAGGCTTGTGAGACTAATTCTGGACAGATAAATGGTTTGTAGCCATCAATGAAATGATCAATATTACTCCTTGGTTTACGTATATAATCTGCATCATGACTCACTAACCTTGTAAAGTTAGCCTCATACTTTGCGACATTCTTATCCTCTTTCAGTCTCAGACTCAGAAAAATTCCTTCCATATCTTCTTGATGGTCTCGAGGAAAGTATTTTTCTAAGAACAACACTTTGAACTCCCTCCATTCCATATCTGATACTTCATCATCTTCCTTCGTGTTTTATATCAATGAACACCATTGATCAACATCTCCAGTGAGGCGATAAACTTCCATGAATTTTTTTTCCCATTCACTACTTCCCAAGGCATGGAATATTTTCAGTAAGGAATTTATTCATTTCTCAGCTACTATGGGATTTTTACTCCAATTGAATATCTGTGTTTGTTGCCTCATGAAGCGATCAAACAATGATCCTCCAGGTTGTGGATCTGGGTGATCCATACGGGTAATGTTATTATTCATAACTTGGGTGAGTTATCCCAGTATGGTGATAAGCTGATCAATGCTAGTTGCATCACTAGCTCCACTATAATTATCTTGAGTAGGAGAGAAATCCCTACATGGAGTGTGTGCGTTGATACCGATTTCATTCCTTCCACTAGGCACCATTTCAATACAATGGCATAAACTAGATTAATTTATTAATTGAAATATATAATTCCAAATTTCTAAAACATGTAACATAAATTCAGCAGTTTATGAATATAATCTATAATCAAAAAAAATTCTTTGAGAACTATATATTCATATCCATTCATAATGGTTGATAAAGAAAATGAGATTTATCCAAAGCATATCTCGCGGGAGTGTCGTAACCAAGAGTGCAGCAAGGCCCGTTTTCGTGCACCCGTTCCCGTTCGAGATAAGCTCAAAGTGGGGTTTTTGGGTTCTACCCCTATGTACATCTATTTCAGAGCCGCCTCTACCTACTCGTATCTAGGAAGGGATGTATTTCTCGGAAAAATCACAAAATATATACAAAACCAAAATTCTAGGATTTTCTTCTCTACTAATCCTCAATGTCTATCTTCGGGTTATGATCTCTAATTAGAGTTTATCTAAATCGTGTTTCCAAGGTCTGTAATAATCTTCCACTGATACCAACTATAATTCTCTGACCCCAGTTACCCAGAGTCAGTGCATTATTACATAACATTGGCATGATTACAAGTAAAACATGTCTCAAAAGACTAATCAGTTTAGTATTATTAGAAACAAGATTCATACATATGATCCACTTTACTGCTTGATGAGAAATACAATAATAATATATTTCATCAGATGCATCCAAGCCACCTAGATTATGCCTACAGGTCACTCATTACTAACTTCTTCATATCCTGGGAAAATGAAACATAAGAAATCGGTGAGCTCAAACACTCAGTAAGGGTAAGCAATACAACGGAAAATGACATAAATATTAAGCATGGTAAATAATTGAAAACCACATGCCTTTAACAATAATAAACATGTATACTTTTAGGGAATGATTATTATCTATGTAAAGAATTCCTTAATTAAACATAATCATGGATATTCAACTAGTCGAATGACCACATGAACCATCAATATTATTTCCATAATGAGGGAATGTATAATGCCGGACATTCTGAAACATTTTTTCAAGGCCTCGGCCATGAAGTCTAAAATGATTAAGGCATTTTCCAAAACCATAAATCAAATTGGGAAAGGGACTCTGCCAATTCCACATCTAGTTGTCTCAAGAGACCTACCGATGCATCGAGGAGATATAGCGGGCTCCACCTGTCACTTACTAAGTCCAACAGATTCCTCATATAAAAATATTTAAACATATCATAAACATTCATATTAAAAAAATTATATGTAATGTAAATACTTTAACTATAAGAAATGAATGGTATAAAATAGAACATCCATAGTCAAACATATCACAAAAATTTCAATACAATATTGATGTTTTGAATCATAATAAATCAACTTCAAATAAACATAAATCCATTAATGGATGTTGACATAGATGAAATAAAAACCATTTTTCAAGACATATCTCTTTATATGTTGAAATCATTTAAGAGTCACAAAAAGAAAATATTTATTTTGAAAAATATTCCTATAATCTTGTTTTGGAAGCTTCGACGATGTTATGACGCCGGAAATTTTTTGCACCCGCCGTATATGTAAAAAAACATTCTAACCTTAATTCCGTCGAAAAGGTTAAAAAGGACCTTTTTTGGAAAATGACGGAAAGATTCATTTATAATATTCTATAAAATGTCAAACATGTGTATAAATGACTTTAACCCATATTCTGTAAAATAGTAAGAATGTGTTGAAATACATTTTTGAGAAACATGGATGTGGATGAAAAATAGGTTCCAGTAGATAATTACGTATAAACAGCATCAGATAATGAAGAGATTGTGAAATAAACCATTACCTTATACATTTCCTTGGTTGATGGTAGGTTAAACTCCTGTAAAATGGTGAAATAATTGTTATTGAATTATAAAATAATCATATATATTAATATGATATCATATATGATCTTTTAACATTGCTTTGTTAATAAAATCTTAGTATTATCGTCGTTTTGGGTGTTAACATACTCATTTTCTTTTATATAAGGAATGTTTGTTATGGATAGGTTGTATCATACTCATATCCAGAATGATATTAAGTACATAAATATTATTTTTAATCATACAATAAAATTTAGTCTTGAATGGATATGACAGGGAAAGAATCTCATCGTGTTCGTGGAGACAGTAATCCGTACATATGCACGAGCGACAATATCATTCTTTTGATATTAAAATAATATATAATTGGATGGTATATCATATAGACAGAATCATTATCATGTTATATTTATTATTTATATGAATTATACATCATTATTAAACCCATCTAAATAATAGTATATTGAATAACAATTACACCACAATGTGCAGATGGTAGGCCGTACGTCGCACGTATGGTGACATGACATTCAATGGATGGATAGAATAATGAATATGTTTGTTCAATAATTATAATAACATAAATTATATATAAGGTACTGTATTTATTATTTTATAATGTAAATAACAAGGAATTGAAGAAGTTGAAGAAGAAATGAACTTTAAAGAGGGTGGTGAAGACGTTACCTCTTCCTCGGGTTCTTCCTTTTGATTTGATAAAAAGGGATCCTTAGGTTGAATTTCTGATAAAAATAATGCCTATAGGATTAAGTGAGGGAATTTTGGAGGATATTTGGGCAGGTTTTTGCAGATCCAAATGGATTTTAAGGTGTTAATGAATGAGAAGGGGGAGTGCCCTTTTATAAGAGGGGTGAGGGGCTCTTTAGAAAAAACATAAAGTATTATTTTATAATAAAATCATATTCGGATTCTAATGGATCCAAAGTAGATTATTGAATGTTTGAGGTGAGGATGGGTCGGAATCCATTCAACCAAAAGATTTTAGGTAGGTTTGGGTCATTATATTAACCTTATCATTGAGTTTTAACTCTTGGTTAATTAGTTTAACACTTACCATGACACATTGTATTTTTATAATATATAGTTAATAAACATACAATATAAATCCATGTGACCCCAATGTGTTCCATTAATGATAATCCAATAATGATATAAGTCCATTGGCCGACCATACATTTTTTTAAATAGAATATAAATTAATAATATAATATTTGTTTTAAAAACTCATTTATGTAAATTTTGACACTACTCAATAAATGATTTTTGTTAAAGTCTTAACAAATTTATTAATTCGAAATAAATTCATTTAAAAAATCATAAAATTTATTATTAATAGATAAAATTCTTGAATGTCATCCAAATTTTCAAATTATATTTATTTTAACATTTATAATACCAATTATTTGATTCTGTCATTAATAAGGAAAATACTGCATCCTTATTGTGTCATATATATTTTAACTTTCTATATGTCTAAAAATTATAAATAAAATATCATTATGTATGAAATATTTTTAGAATTCTTATGTACATTTATAATCGAAAATATAACATATATAACCCTATGTAAAAATTGTTTTGCTAAAAGATTTTAGCTTATGCCATTTTTGTATTTACTTTATCTTAATTAATATAAAGTGTCCCTATCACCTAAAATTGGCTCCATGGGGTCCTAACAGTCGACCCAAAGAAGACCATGGTCGGACATGTATCCAAAAATATGGTTTGGACATGTTTTAGGGTAATTTATTATTAATATAATATTATTTTGTAACCCTTATTTACCGGATTTACCCTTTAACCATGGTAAATAAAATATTTACCGAAGTAATTATTAAAAATGACTAAAAATAAAAGATAACTATATAAGAATTTTGGCCATCCGGATTACAAATATGGAATCCAATTTTCCAAATTCAAAACACAGAAGTGGCAGAAATTTATTTAAAATTAATTCCTGTTGTCAAAATAAAAAGCGTGTTTTTAAGATATAATAACTTTCAAAAGATTGACAGTTGTTTATGTCTGGTTTATAGTGAAATTATGTCCAATGACCAACATAGTATTAAATGGTAAAAATATATTCTAAATATTCTTTAAAAATACTCAAATTAATAATTTATCACTATTAATTATTTTGATTAAAAAAATTGTTTTTAATTAAAATTTAGTAATTTTAAATATTCATCAAAATATTAAAGTTATCCAAAAAGTACCAAAATTTCACCCTAGGATAAATTAGATATTCCGAATCAATAAATGAAGACCATTTTGAGAGATAAAATTTATAATATTTCATAAAGTAGGTATTAATATTCATAACGGCTTGTTTCATTGGTTGTGGTGTGTGTTAGAACTCGAAGTTGCATACAACACACGGTATTTCATTACTCAAAAGGAAACGTAACGTGGAAGCTTGGGGTGTTACTATATTTTTCACAAGTAAAAATAACATCTTCATCCATTATATTAAATTATAGAAATTCTTATACAACATTAACATCATATGGTTTGTTCATGTTTTTCTTCCAAGGGTGTACAAGCCTTTGTTGAAACGACATATTCTCATCTTCATAACTTAAATAACTTGATTATTTATATTATCTAACATGAAAAATATATCCATGACCACTTTATCATTACTTTGATAACATTTAAATATTTCTAAAATCTAATAATACATAATTATTTAAAGAAAATAAACCCATTTTGCAATATCGAAATGTTTAATTACACTATGTATGTTATTTTTTATCCCACCCAAATATAAAACATCCTTATATTTCAACATTTATACTTCAATATCGTCAATTAATATTCCTCTAATTTTTAAATAACTATTATATACAAAGGTATTTAAAACTACATCATGATTTTCATCATTTATCAATATGTTTATATCAACCTTCATTTGTGATGAACAAACACTATAATGTATTTATTGTTTGTTTTTTTACATTCTTTCGATGTAGTCACAAAATAAATTTTCAAAATAAACTATTTTCTTACTTCCATGTATTTTCATGCATAAAAAACTTGTCCTTGAAGATTATTCATACATTATTCAAAAAATTACATAGTTGGTAAATTATTATGAACCTATATTATAGACAATCAAAAATACTTTTCATTGGAACTTCTTTCTAACAACTTGATATTTCACCTTTTAAAATTTCTATATGTTACGAATTTTATTCATTATACATTCAATATTTATTCCATTATGTTAAAAACTTCAGGAAAAAAATATATGAGTTATTTCTTGAAATATAACCCATATGTCCGGAGATTCCACAACAACCACAATAACCTTCATAACATGATTTTATATTGATTTAATATCTTCTTTGTTAGAATTGTTTTGATGTTGATAACTTCTATCTCCTATTACATAATATGGGTATGGATCATTTTTACTATTAAATTTGATTTCAACATTATTATTTGTAAATTTTTTACAACATCCTTTCTTATCACATTTTATCGTAATAATTTTCTTATTTCCAAGAATTTTTGAATATTTATATGAAGCATTGTTCATAGAGGGTGAGAAATACCCATAATTCTTGATTTGAGCTTTCTTATCATCTTTATAAGTCTATGTTTTTACTAATAAATAATTGTAATAGTTTTCATCCATATTATTGTGGTACATTTGGGCACAAAAATTTTATATTCAAACATATATAATTCTTCTCCCTTAAAAAATTTCATATTATGATCTTATACCATCACTACTAGAAAATGGTCATATACCCACGGTTTTGTTCTAAACCATGGGTATAGGGATCCCTTATACCAACGGTTTTGAAAAACCGTCATTGTAGGTATAGTATGGGACCCTATACCCACGGTTATCCATAACTGTGGGTATTGGTGACCTATAGCGATGGTTTCCCCTAAAACTGTGGGGATATAGTTTTTTTAAAGACATATAACAATGGTTTTAGAAAATCGTGGGTATAGGCGTTGGTTTTCAAGTCCTATACCCTTGGTTTTTCAAAAAATGTGGTCATATGGTGTTATTTTCAAATACCTATACCCACGGTTTTCCCAAACCATGGGTATATCTTATTGCAGGGAAATAAATCCGTGGGAAAAAAATTATTTTGTGGGAAGACAGTTTGGATTAATAAAATTAGGTAGATAGAAATATTAAGTGATGAAATCATAATAGCTTAGTTGGTTTGGTTGTCTTTGGTTATATATAGCGGTCCTGGGATCAAATGTCGCTTTCATTATTATTTCTAATATAAAACTAATAATAATATTAGTAGATTAATATAAATAAAATTCACAAAAGTTTTGTAGCTTGGTAGGTTTGGTGCGGGTTCTCCCTTCCTTAGGTCGTCGTTTCGAGACTCGGCTTTTTCCAACTTTCAAATTGACTTAGCGTTTTCAAATTTATGAATTATTTCGTCAAAAATATTACATTAATTAAAATGTACATATATAAACACGTATGAGAAGTAGTGTGGGTGGTATGGAATGACAACTTTATTGAAGAGGGAGGGGTTTGAAACCTTGCAAAAAGTTTAATTTTATATTAAATAGTAATAGTTTTAAAACTGTGGGTATAATCCAATGAAAGAGTGATGAAAAAATTATTACACTGTGTAAATATCTATACCCACAGTTTTGGAGAACCGTGGGTATAGGCTGCGACACCTATTGCGACACCTTTCCAGCTCACGGTTCCCAAAACCGTGAGAATATGCTATACCCACGGTTTTGGGGCTATATCCACTATTTTGAACTGTGGGTATACGTTGTTTTTTCTGTAGAGCATTATTCCCTACTTAGAAACTCATAATTTTTATCTTAAGATTTGTAGAATGTATTCTTACTACTACATGATGGAATCTATTATTCCATTAGATAATTATTTAGAATCGTTCATCTTTAATATTATTTGTTTCTTAAGATTTATTTTATGTCATGACAGGAACTATATTATTTTATGAGTCGATTCTCTGTGTATGTTTTTTCACCACCTTATTCAGTCTATGAGGATGATTTTTTTAATCTTTTTCAATGAAGGTTATGATTTTTTATAAACTCTCTTCCTCTAAATATTTTTTTGTTTAGTCCAATTAAAATTTCTTACTCAACATACTTATTTTATTTCCAATTAAATTATTATTGTATTTTATGTATGAATTTTATTTTATAAAAACATAATTCCTCTTCTTCAATAAGGTTATTTCATCAGAATCATCTCTATACTCCCTAACATTCATCATGGGGTAACTCATAACAAGGTGTCTGATCCCAACACACTCAAAAGAAATTTCAGGAAATTTTTCCTCCATACTTTCCACTTCCTCAAATATTGTTATTGATGAAAAGAGACCTGATTTTGTCATTCAACTCATCACCCTTTTTATCTTTAGAATCACACTGATTTAAATCATCAACATCATGATTTTTCTTACTTATCATTGCTACAAAATCATTTTCACCATTAATTGGTATTTCAGATTTTTGGCAATCCTTCATTTTATAATAAACAAAAAGGTTCTGAAATTAACAATAGATAAATCATATTTATCTTATAAATATAAATTTTTTTATTAAATCATGTCTAGAATGTTCTTTATAAGATTCCTTACTATTGTAGAATCATCAAAAACTTTTCCAAATCCTCTAATGTTGCAAACAATCAAACTTACCCCGGTGAAGTATCCATAAATAATTTTTTCATCTTTCATTATTATGTCTTCAAACATACTACTCTATATTTGTATCATTTTTTCCATAGTATTAGTATTCCCGTTGAATTTTTTTTACCATGTCCCACATGCTATTCAATGTTTTGAGACCGGTTTATTACATATAAAAACATATGATAAGGACATTATGATTGAATTTTTAACCATTGAATCAACATCAATATTTATATTATCATCAAACATCGTATTATAATCATTATAAATTTTTAAAAACAAAATATATTAGCATCAAAAAATTCTAGTCCCTGATATATGAGATAGGGAATAATCATATTTATTATCAATAATAATTATCTCCGTAAAATTTATCAATTCATCAAATGTTGATAGAATTGATATGAACCATGATAAGTATTCAAAAAGGGAACATTTGGATCTAATAGCAATTAAATTTTCAATGGATTGAATACTATGTGAGAATGGAGTTTAATTAGTTTTTCACTTTTTTATGATTCAATAATTTTCTAAATATTACCCTTATAGTCTATTAAAATTCATATCCTTATCATCTTTTATTAAATACAGATTATTTAAAGATTAGGATAAAATATAAATCAGATGATATTTACATAGTTCAACCTCAGTGAAAGAACCTACATTCATTCCATATCGACATTATTGGGTCTATGAAAATTCAATATTATGAAGAAGTGAATTCAACTTGTAACAACTCCCATTAGACACATTCTCTCTTACAATTATAATAATTATACTGACATGTGGTAGTTTTATTTTTTTATTTAAATAAATTGATAAAAAGAATAAATAATTTTTACAACTACTCCAAAAATTCTCTATCATAAATCCTCAATTTGATGTGGTTGGGACTGATTCGCTCAGTTGGATATGGTTGTGTCCAATGTATTCAATCTGATGAATTCATCCTAAAAGACAAGGTAAAATGGACGCTTTATCAATATTCATTAGAAAATATCTTTTCATTTACAGAATTTAATATTCCTCGGACTAGTAAAAAAAATTCAGATGTTTGATCTTCTATTAGGGTCTCAATACGAAAATATAATTTTGACACAAATTCTATCGTGCTACACTTCTTACACTCATATGAATGATTGAAAAGTAAGAATTTATTTTGATTATATATATATGAATATAATTATTTAAATGGTGGGAAATAAAAAAACATTTTTTTAATAATCAAATACAAAAACACTGAGATCTATGCATACTTAAATTTCATGTTCGAACACATAAATTCATTACATTTCTTCTGGAATCTTCTTGAGTCTTCTTCTTAATAAGTCTTCTTTAAAATTATATCATTTCTTTAGAAGAATGGAATGTCTTCAAGACATTATGTTGGAAATTACTAATCTCATTAAGATATAACTTCCTTACATCATTGCAATGAAACTTCATCATCTAATTTTGACTGAACCTCATTAGTTAATTTTGAATTGACATTCCTCAACCAGGTTAGTGTAATTTAATTTCATCCTCAAGGTCAATATTAATGAATTTAATCCTCAATGTAAGTCTAATTGAATTTCCTCTTCAATGTAATTGACTTTACTCCTCAGAATCAGTAATTTTAAATCCTCGTAATGATGGAATTCTCATTATGATGGAATTATAATAATTATGGAAACGATACTCTTTAACTTTGATATTATTCAATCCTCATGAACTATAACACATTCTGGAATTTTCAACATTCATTGCATGATACTTCTGGATCCGAGGAAAATGTTGTTTTGATTCCTAGAAGTGATAAAATATTTAGGATTCTTCAATTTATTCAAAATATTTTATGATGAGAGATTTCAGTATTTAAATAATGTTCAATAGTGGAAATAATCATATAACATTAGGATGGAATATATAAGAAGACTCTAAATCCTGAAATTACTATCGTAAATTGACCTCTTCATAAGCATTCTGAATTTTTAACAACCACATTGTCTGATGAATCTTTTAGGTCATACAAATAAAACTAAGACTGATGTAGTATCTTATTAACAACTATATATTTCATATAATGTCTACGACATGTGCATCTCAGTCTGATAATCTATGACAATTGGTTCCCATTATGATCCTCTATTTCTGAAAAATAACAAATCTAAAAAAATATAAAACCCATTAGTATTGGGTTCGAACATTCAACAAAATTCACTTATTTTTTAAAAAAAACCTTTTAAAAATTAATAATTCTTCACATCTACGAAAAATTTATTAAAAAACATCACAATGGTTCTTCTGTATTGAGTTATAAAAATGTGATTCTAGTCACACAAATATTATCTTAACATATCGTAATTGTATTCATATTATAAAATTTTCCATACACAATTAACAATATTGATGTACTGATTTTCATAATGTAGGTTTTTTTATATACATTTCCTACAGAAATAGATAGTTTTGAACTTTTGAATTAATTTATATATAATTAGAGTGACAATTAAATTCCTAATATTCAAATATTTATCATTATAAGATTTTATAGCTATATACTTCCTACATTATATACTTCATATATTTATAGAAAATATTATTCCTTAAATATTTGAAACATATATAGTCAATCATCTGAAAAATATATTATATTTCATATATTATGTATGTTAATAATGGGTTGGTAGCTTTTATTTATCTTATAAAAAAATTTATATATTATTTAATAAATCATAGTGAGAATTAATTACCTCAAAATGTAATGTTTTTCTAGTGAATCATCAATATGTTAATTCTTCCACAGAAACTGATCTACTTCATGGAAATAAAAAAATGATGAGCTGTCTCAAAATCATCATTTAATTTGAATGTTTTAAGTTAATTTAGTACTAAAAAAATTTTAATCCTACTTACAAATTTCAATTATATTACTTCATTTTTTATTATTATTTTTAGGGGAAATAAAACATGTTTTCTATTATTTTGATTCTCATGCGTTATCATTTCAATGTTCCAGACTCATTGTTTTCTCTAAATAATTTATTAATTTCTTATTATATTGAACACAAACATGAAATGGTACATATTTTTTATGGTAGGATTACTATTATAAATTATATCTACTTTATATGACCTTAAAACATTTAATATTTATATTATAAAATGTTGTAATAATGTTATATTTTGATAATAATTTAGTTACATAACATTATATTTATATTATATTTATCTTATATGTATGTTTTATTCTTGAAATATAAGCTCATATTTATGTTATATTCATAATATTTTTACCCTATATTTAAATTATGAGAAATTATATTTAAATTACATGAATATATATATAAATATATATTATATGTTACTATTTAGTTTATATAATGTTGTAATTTCTATAAAACATTATATATCATTATTTTTTTGGTACATTTAACTTATATTTATGTTACATATATCATAGATTCATTAAAAATATGTTATATATACATTAATTTGACATCATATAATTCAACTATAATCTAAATATAACATAAATATATTATAAATATAATGTTATATAAACTAAATAAATGATATCTATAAAATTATTTTCACATTAAGGAACATAAAGACAATGTAAATATACTATTATTATACTGTTATATAACGTAATAATATTATATCCACATCACTAGAACATTATATTATATATCTATAATGTAAATTTAACATAAATATATAGTAAATATAACACTATAAAAATATATAAAATGTTAATATAACAATATTGTAACATTATATAATGTAAATGTAACATTATAATGGAATAATATAAGGAATGTTGTGGACCATAGATTTAAATACATTTCCATAAAAAATTATTATAAAAATGAATCTTCATAAAAATCAAATGTGAAGGGTAATAACATTCCACAGTCACCTTCTTTTATATATGTAGAACCTTCCTCGAAAGTGACCTCGAACTCTCAGGATTCTGCATCCCTTCGACTATATAAGATAATTCCACGTGATATCATGATTATTCTTACAAGATGATGCATCCAACTCATCATGAGAATCAATGCCTCCATTAAAATCATTTTTATAATGTAAATATAGTCTTAAATAACACAAATATAATCTTAAAAAATAAAAATATAATGATATACTTACATTTTTTTCTGATATATACATTATATTTTTTATCTATCATTCCATAATGTTATATTTTTAAAATATAATGTTATGATAATGTTATATTTACAATATAATTGTTTTATACAAAATTATATTTACCTTATGTAATATTATATTTATTTTATATTTTTCTTTTTTATATATTATATTTAAGTAAATATAATGTTAGAAGCATGTTATATTCACATTATATTGATGATAAATTAACATTATATAAGATTATATATAATTTAAATTTTTGTTAAATGACATTACATTATTTTATATTGAATTTTAATAATTTTATAATAATTTATTATTTACATTGTATTTATGTTTTATAATTCCATATTAAATGTTTGATGTCATTTGTTTGAAGGAATGATTATAGACTATGTATTTTCACCTAATTTCCTTAAATTTATCAATGGTTACATTATTTTGGTAAAAAATAAATACATTAACACTATTTTAAAATACTTCTCAATTATTTCATTAGTTCATGAATTTTTTTATTAATTAATTATATTATAAATTATAAATTATAATTAATTTTTAAAGTGTAATTAATAACTTATAATATATGTATTAACTAATGAAATAATTAATAACACTATTAACATAATTAGAAATTAATATTGAAATTAATGAAAATAATTAAATAATAAATAATAATATTATTATTAATATAGCCTCTATGGGGGTAGTCTAGAGGTTTGGGTCATTGGTTAGTTTCCACATAGATAAAAATTTGATTCATGGTTATTGTTAGGTTGTTTAAGGAAGACACTGATGGTGATATCAAGATATATTTAATGGAAATACAATATTCAGTAGCATAAAATATATGATACACTGAACATAAATAACAATAAATGGTATTATTATTTATATCTGACTATTATAATATCATCATGAAATTTATGGGAATGTATGGTATTAAACACATTATAAAATATATATAATGATCCAACTCAATTAAAATGAAATAATCAAATCTTCTGAGTTAAGAATTCATTTTTTTGTAATGTCATTTTTTGTGTTTAAAAGTTTGTTTCCTACAAAAATGATTGTTTCTCCTTTTTGTGAGTGAATAATATAATTTATTTTTCTTGATTGTATAATTTTTTTTGAAATAAAAATTATATATTTTTTACAATATAATATTAAATGTATCATAGGGTGAATTTTTCAGTTATTTTGGAAATATTGATTTCCCGGTTAATAGTGAAAAATATTTCTTTTTTAAAATCTAATTTTATTTTCATTAAATTGTTTATTTTATAATGTACAACTATTATTTGAATTGGATTTAAAAGTAAAATATAGATTCATTATTTTTATATAATATAATATGTTACATTTGAATCACCTTTATTTCTGTTATTGGATCAATAAAAGTTTTGGGCTCAAAAACACATTTTTTAATGAAAAATGGTTCATAATATCATTTTGTTGGTTTATTTATAAATTAAATTATTAAAAATCTATAAACTAAATATTGAAAATTTATTCCATATGTGTAATTATGTGGTCCAAATTTATAAAATTTATCCTTGTCATTTATCATTAGAAATCATGTTACCACTATAAAGGTAAAATGAATAAATTAAGGGTAAACAATTATTATGATATAGATTAAATAAATATCTCAAAAAACAAATTTATTTAATTGGATTAGTATATTTAATCCATAAAAATCTTAATTTTTAATATATGACCTTTTTCATTTTTTGATTATATAGCTTTATAATATATTATGTAATGAAAATCCAAGAAAGTCATTATCTTGGAATTCTAATCAATAATATGTTGTGATATGGTTTTGAATTATTTTTTTAGTTCTAAATAGTCATTTGAAAGATAGTTTTTTTAATGTTAATTTATATATAATTTTCACTGATGAAGTAATTACATTAAATTTATAAGCAACGCTAATTCCGTATTTATGTAATTAAATGAAATATAAAATGAATGGTATTAAAAAATGTAAATGAAGAATAATTAGAATGATTAAATTTTTTCCACAAATTTATTAGAGAAATATATCATTTTAATTATGTATTATTAGATTATATTTTATTTCCATCATTTTAATGTAGACTTTAAAATAATATTAAATGAATAGTTACAAAATTGATAATAATGATATTTTGAAATTAAATAATATTTTATTAAAAGATATAAAATTCCAAAAAAAACATATCATTGAACACGTTTTTGGTATAAGGTTAAATATATCGCCGATAGTCCATTTATAGAACAATTTTATTTTTATAGTAACAATACTGAACACTAAACAATTGAGACATTGTTATCATAGTAACTGTAAAAAAATGGAAAACACAGGCTAACTAAAAAATATAAGGGTAAAAAATTACCTATTCATAGATAATTTTATTGTTCAAATTAATTTTTTCTAAAAATCATATTAAATTTTAATGTTTTCAATTTCGAGCCATCTTAATATGAAAATTAGATTATATTAATTTACTACTTTATGAAATTCCAAGAGGTCACCATATCACTTAAAAAAGGACACATATTCTAATATATTTTTCACACATAAAAGTCATTTTTTAGCCAAAATCTTCCCAAATACCGTACTTAAATTTTATACACATCGTAGTGGTTTTTTATAATAAAAAATTCCCAGGAGAGATTTTGGTGTAATTATTAAATGTTGTTCATTGTTGATGTATAGTTCTACCTTCATAAAGTCTTCTATAAAAATTATTAAATAATAAAATAATTTCATTATACAAATTTTAATATTATTATATTAATAATATTGTTTAAATTCATCCCCAACCTTCATCATATAGGAAATGAATCCATTGTTTGTGTTTATGGCATACAACCACTTTGTCGAACTATGTAATTAGTTTTCCATTGCCACATATTGAGTAAGGTTATAATGATGGGTTTTGTGATTATAAATTATATTCAAGAAATATTTATCATTCTATATAAGTAATATATCATTTATTTTCTAACAATTTATTTCACTAAAAAATGATAACATCGTTCGTGCGTACATGTGGACTACCAACTACACGAAGAGATGTGATTCGAATTACATCCCCACATCACATTGAGGTCATGTGTATGGGTATTTAGGGAAATAATATGATATTTATGGTATAATTAGAATTTTTTAATGTTAAAATAATATTCTATTATTTCTATCATGACCATTGAGAAATGGAAACATTACTCACGTGTGTATGACCTACTAACTCCATGATTGCAAGTTATCATTTTTCATATCCATAATTCATGGTAGGTTTTAAATTTATAGGTCATGTATAAAAATAATAATTTTGTTATGATTGTTATTATATATAATATGAACTAATTAACACTTTCACCATGGTCAACCTACCAATGTAATTTTGGACTTATGAACCGAATATCATCAAAACATATGATGTTGATTAATAAATTAAATATTGCATGGAATGAGATAAATAAAAAGGAATATAGAACATAATAATGGTTCTTAAGAAAGTATATATTTATCATAATTTTACTATTTACGATGATAATGAACATACATGATGTGTAAGACTCGGGGTATTGAAAATATTAACTCAAAACATCATTTCAAATGTTTCAATTATATACTTTCAAAATATTTTATTTTTGTGTCCATATTCATAAAATTATTTTATTTATATTTATATTCAGATATAAAATATTTGTAATGCGTATATTATAATTCTTTTTAAATTATTTAAATTTTTTTCAAAAATAATATTTTAATTTTTTTATATGGAATGTTTTGTCAAAATGGAATAAAAATGTCATATTTTAATGTATACAAGATCAATAACTTCTTCTTATGCTGAAACCAGTATTCATTGGTTGACTTCATTTACATGATTTAATATTATATATATTGAAAAACTATAGTATCTTTTATTGTAATTTAGGTATTGAATATTTGTTTTTAAATGAAATGGTTATTATGATATCTAAAAGACTTTTTTCTAACCTTTTTGACAGAGTTTTTTCAATAGATTTATGATGTAATGGTTTAATTATAAAATGTTTTATTCATGATATTTTACTTGAGAATACTATATAAGAAAAAGTTTATCCTGAGACAAATTAAATGATCCGTTGAATCCCGTTATATATCATGATGAATGGGTGATCCTGATACATCTTATACGTCGGGTGAGCCTGATATATATTATATAATGGGTGCACCCAAAAATAAATGCATTGCATTGTGTAATGATTCATTCCTCTATATGATAGAAGAATAGTGTTAATAATGAGTTTGATGTAATATATTTAACAAGTATCGTATTATTAATTACACAAATTATGAATACAAAGCTCTACATTCCCCAAAAGGATTTTTATTTACTCGACATGGGTTTTAAAAATTTTATTTGGGAATTTTTTATTTCATTACTAAAATGAAAATTGAGGTAATGATAAAACATTTTGGGATTTCATTTCTTTCATTATAAAAAATAGATTTCATATTTTTATATCCATCAGTGAGTATTTTGTGCTCATCCCACATTTTAATAAAAATTTCAATGGTTTTACTAATGGTTAAAAAAAGATGTCATGATTGATTTAAAAAATATATTTCATGAAATGAAATTAATTTTGGTTTCAAAAGTTTTATATTATAATAAAAAGTGGGTTCTGAATAGAAGTGTCTTACTTGTACAATATGTTCTTTTATGTATGAGTTATGATCAAGTCCTCTTAATCACTAAACTGTAATAATCATTTGGTATGTAAGAAAACAAATTCTAATCTATAATTACTAAAAAAGTTTATTTTTCTTTTAATTCCCATATATCGATTAAGGACAGGTCACTCATCTATTCCTGGATCGTGTTACACACAATTTCAAGTTCGTTTTGTGGAAATTATTCTACGCATCATTAAGTATATATTTTCTTTAATGTATAAATGAAATAAGGTTAGGAAAAATGACTTAGATAAATTTATATATATTAATAATGAACCGCTGGTGCTGTGTTTGACTTGTTATAGTAAGTATATTAACCTTATAGTGTAAGAAAACAAGATGACACGATAAAGGTTAAATTATTTATCTTAGAGTTAAATCTAAATGATAAGGTTAAAATAGTAACCTAAACTTGTATAAGACATATTTTTTAAGAGGATTTAGACCCATCCCCACTTTAGATTCTAAATAAATCAATTTGGAGATATTATAAACCTGATATTACTTTATTATAAAATAATATTTTATGTTTTCCTAAGGTGCCCCTCTCCTCCATTATAAAAGGGCACTTCCTCCCTCTTTTCTTTAGAAAATTTTGAGCCTTCATGCTCTGCCAACCCCGGACCATTTCCCTTATCAAGTTCTATATAATCATTATGGAGGTTCTGGTCTCATCAAAAGACCAACTCTAGTGCCGTATGAGGAAGCTTAAATGAGGTGCGTCAAAGAAGAGGTAATCTCTTCTACCGATTCTTTCATGTTTCTTTCTTCTTCAAATTATTCTTACTTAGTTGTTTAATTATAAAGTAATTAAATAAGTATCAATAATATACTGATATTTTATTATAAATATGAAACAACCCCATTTCACCTTCTATCCATCATACGGAAAATGAAATCACCGCTCGTGTGTACGTACGGAATACCGTCTCCACGCTGTTGTGTAATATCTTTTTCCACCACCACATTACATGGATGGGTATAATGGTGTAAATTATAACTATGTATAATTATTATATCATCATACTGATTCTGATATATTATATAATCCACTATAATTCAATTAAATATTAATGGGAATGATATCATCGCTCGTGCGTACGTACGGATTACCGTCTCCATGACGCGATGAGATTCATTCTCCATGTTAAACAATCAAGAATGATTATAAATTATATATAATGAATAATAATGAAATATATGACATGATAAAACTAATTTATTTATTTGTATATATATATGTCATCTACTTACCTCCATTCAAGTCAATAAGGAAAGGAAAACAACAGTCATGCATACATACGACCTACCGTCTCCATGAACGGTGTATATCATGTCATTTTTCTATCTATTATATATATATACTGAATATATATTATATATAAATCATGATTAAAATTCATGAAGTAATTAAATCATGATATATGTAATAATAATATCATGAACAACAGGTCCAAACATGTACGATAAATAAAACGATTTTCCCCAAAACGCTGCTTTATCATGGAATTTACAAAAGAACGGGTAATATAAAGTCATAAGTGAACCATATATGATATCATAACAATGAATATGATTCTGTAATAAGTCAATGACATTATTTAAATCATTATATAGGAGGTTCGGATATGTACGAATCATATCAGACCTAAGGTAAGGGATAATTTTTCAGTCTCATTTATATTCGAGATTGCTTATATGTAAGTATTTACTGGAATTATATTTATCATCCATGTCCATAAAAAGTTTTTTCAAAAAGTGTTTATTATTATTCCCTGTATTTTTAAAGTCATGTTTACCCCTCTTTGAATTTTACATTGTGTTATGGAAGGCATATTTTTTTTTTACCATATAAGGTACTTTTTTACTTTTCCGGCAAAAGTATGAGAATAATGTTTTTTTAACTTATATGGCATGAACATATTTTTTAGGTTTTATAACACCTTATTTTCATGAAGCTTACTCTACAATAGTTCATTATTATTTCAAAAAAACATTTACTTTTAAAATATAATGGCATTTTGTGAATAGAAAATGATTTTGAAAAGGAAAGGATATTTTCCTCAAGATTTCATTTCAAGTGGTTTGTCAAAACTATTTTCCATCTATGATTACATTATTTAGTATGATTATATGTAAAGTATAATAACTTTATTATTTACATGGTTTGATTCTTCTAATGATGAAATGATATCCATTTTTTTATATGGATTACGTTATGATGGGATGATATTAATGAAACCAATTTTATTCTTTGGGATACAATGAATGATTTTTGTTTATTTTGTGGCAATAGTATGAATGATTTAATTATGAGATTTGTGGGACCTATATCTCCCTCCAATTAATTTGGTAAGGATTTATATCTCATGAGATAGACATGAATCAAATGGTAAGTTAATCCAGTTCAGTGATACAGGACTGGAACGAGGAGTGAACTCGATTCAGAAAGAGAGGTTTTCCACTATGATGGTCTTGGAAGTAATGCATTGGATAATATAGAAATCATATCATATAGTTAATGTTTTGTCACAATTAAATGTTTTATTACCATGATATTTTATCATTATTGACGTTCCTTTATGACATATGCCTTGCATACTACCATGATTTATTTCTCAACTTATGATTTTGATGTTAAAAAATTATGTTCATGTTTTAAAGTTAAAATGTATATGGTTTGTTTTATTTTATCTATGCATACCCTTAATGAGAATTTGAGCTCACCCTTTATATTTTTTTTCCGCAGGATATAAAGAAAGGTTTTGGGTAAGAAAAAAAAGGATGATTTTTATGGGAGTTGTTTAAGATCATTCACCATGAATAGAATATTATGATCCATGTTTCTGGAGACACTAAACTAATATGGTGCATAGGTGTTTGTTTTTGTTATTTGTTAAGTATTCTGTAAAAGTAATGTAATGTCCATGTATGTCAAGCTTGGTTTTCTACACCTCTCAAGCTCTAACCCTTCTCTAAACTCTTCCCAAACATCCTCTATATCCCCTTTCCCACGTTTAAGAGCTTCTAGTCCCATTAAAAGGCCATGACTATCTTCATTAAGGAGGATCTAAATAGGAGGATTTAAGAGGAAATTTCTCTCCCTCTTCTCCTTTACTTTTCGTTCAAGTTCAAGTTCATTTCTTGATTTCTCACCACCTATCTTCATAAAAAATGGTATTGTAACTCCAGTATTATACATTTATTGGGATTTTATTATGCTAATGGGATATTATATCATCCAACCCCCTTTCCCTCTTCCTTTTATTTTATTATAGAGAACATTGTTCGTGAGGTGCTAATTTATCACCTTCAAGAACAACCAAATTTCTTCTTCCATTTCTACCATAAGAACTGGTCATGAAACCATTTTTATTGCTGAACTAGAATATTTTATATGTATTATCTCCTATTAAAAGTTATAGAAGTATCTTATGACCATATTTATAGTGATAAAATAAAACAAGTTCATTATGATCGAAAAATCGCTCAAATTAACCCAAACAATCCTCATTTAATTATTATCTAATGATTCCTCCACATGGATCTAATATAATTCATTATAAGATGATTAAAACTCTTGTAATATAATTAATAACATGTTATATCAGTTTTTAATGTTTATCCATGTTCTACCCTAACTTCAAATTAAGAATACAAGTGAACCACTCAAGAAAACCATAAAAACAAACATTCCCAAACAATGTTTTTAAACTATAGAACTCATCCAACGACACATAAAATCACCTAATGAACCCATAAGGAACAATATTAATGTACTCAAGGTTCTGGATTTATAATTAATTAATATAATGCCATTATACATGATACTAATTGGAAGGAAGCATCAGATACATGGTTAGTGGAAAATCTGGAACCCAATTTTCATTACTTGGGTTCTCCCTCTTTCACTCTAATATGGTATGGTCACTTCTTATAAACCATTTTATCATCATTAAATTTCATTTTATAGGATATAAATGTTCACCACTACTATTTATGTTAGACAAAATATTTTCCAAAAGAACTCTTCTTCTAAGAACTCACCCTTTACATCTCATTCAAGGTTGATGGTTCTTATATCAAGTATGTTATTCCCTATTTGTTTTGGGAACCCAAGGTTTATGAATGTGTTCTTATGAGATGAAACCATTTCCTTTACATGGGTTAGATATGTTCATCATTGATTTATGTCCTATGTGGCATGCATGATAATGATAAAATTATGATGTGACGGGGGCACCCAGAATTATATAGTGCAATATGAATGTTTTAATGTGACAGGTGCACCGGGAATTATAAATCCCTAAAATACATTGGGTAATGTTATTAATCTCATTAGTAAATGTGAAATGATGTTTGAAAAAGATTCTATCTTGGTTCAGATGAATGTGTAGTAGTTATCAACTAAGACATGATGTTTCATTTTTATACATTTCACATTTCAGGTATTATATTTATGCATCCTCTCATGTTCATGATCCTTTTCCCATGTTATGATAATGATCACCCCATGATATATTGTTCTTATCTATCCTATTTCTGGTCTTATAGATCACCCCTTTTGGTGTATATCCTCAGATGGATACATGTACTATAGATAGGACAAGTGCCAATAAGAATCTAGAGAAGAAGAAATTAAATTAATGGTAATGCTCAATGTTGTAATTGTTATGTATGGTCCTAGTTTTCCCAAGACACTAAACCTTTGGATACTATATTTATAATACTATTATGTTGTTTATATTTAAAATTATTTAATAGTAATGTATGAGAAGCCATGATCACTAGAGTTGGTATCAGATGAAATGTTTAGTTAATTCAGGAATTAGGATTAGTGAACCCTATAGAAAACATCTAGCATGAGTCGAAGTTAAAATATGCACACAAGAATATTTACATAGGGATCCCATATGTTATGATTTTATTATAAATTGTTAAAATGGAGAAGTTATTTACTCATGAATTTTTTACTTATGTTTTGTTCTAACCTTTTATATTTTAGAAAATGGTGGTAACTAGGAGAAATCAGGACAACAACTCATGTGATGGCCAATGCAATGATTGCCCAAACGACATCCCCAATGATTTGGGAGGTGGAGTTCAAAACATCATGGAGATCCTTATCCAATTATCTTAGGTTATGAACAATAATCATAATGATGCGGAACGACCTCCTTCACCAAAGAGGTTGAAATTGGCTATTGAATGGTTTATTCAGCAATGATCGCCGATGTTTAATGGATCTTTTGAGCCACTAGTTGCGTAATAGTGGGTCAACTCCATGGAAAAGATTTTTTTTTTCATTATTGTTATGAGATGGATAAGGTGACCCTATCCATTTATCATCCAGATGGAGAATCCGATCAATGTTGGGCTTTGATTAGGAACACTAAGCCATGGGAGGGAATTGATGAGATGGAATGGGATGACTTTAAGATAATGATTCATAACAAATATTTCAAAAGAAATCTTTGCACGATGATGGAGATATAGTTACCGGAGCTCAAGAAAAAGAAGGAGAATATATCACAACCTATAAAGCGAATTTCACAAGGCTTTCAAGGTACTTTTTGGGTTTTGTTATCAACAATGATAGATAAATTGACAGATTATTTAGTCGATTAATACCACACCTTCGAAAGGCTCATGCAATTTGAGACTTTATGAGTTATAAAGAAGTTGTTCGATGTGATCTCAAACTAGATATGGAGTGTGAAGAATGGACCCATGGCTATGGTGATCTGAAATGAAAAATAGAGTTTCAAGCTAGAGGATCTAATGATAAAGGTGGGAAGAAAACTCAACAACCCACATGCCAAAAATGTGGAAAGATTCCCAATGAGAACTACCTAAATGGGACGAGAAATGATTCTAGTTTAGGAAAGGAGGACACCATGCTCAAGAGTGTCGAAAAGACACGAAAAGGAAGGATGATGTAGCCGATGAAAGGAGAGAACCACTAATGGTTCAATGATATAATTGTAGGGAGCTAGGGAACTATACAAACCAGTGCTCTAAACCTCGAGTTCTCGAGGTTAATCAGCATCACCAGCCACAAAATCCAAAGGGACAAGGGCTGGCTTATGCCATCACTACTGCGGAGGTGGAGCATGATAATGAAGTCGTACATGGTACACTTCCAATTCCCTCATGAATGGAAGAAGTCTCATTTGATTCTAGTTATAGGCATTTGTTTATATATTAAAAGTTCTCTACAATAATAGAATTGAATCCCCAAAACCATGAAGTAGAGATATCGGTAAAAACACCATGTGGTGAATCATTTCAACCCATGTGTCTGACTCTTCTCCTATTGGATTATGTGGGAAGATTCTTCCAACGAATCATATAATACTTCCTTTGGTGGAAATAGACACTGTAATGGGAATGGATTGGCTATCGTTATATTGAGCACTTATCAACTATCAGGAAAAGGAAATATCTTTTCATATTCCAAACCATCCCATGCTCTTCTAAAAATACAAGTAAGATCATGAATTTCCTTTGAATAATCCTTCAATGGTTTGGGTGTTGATTCCCAATGAAGAAGCATACCTCGCCCAAATGGTTGAGTCGAAGGAAAATGTGAACTTTGATTAAATTCCCATAAAGAGGGAGTACAGGGATGTATTTACCGAAGAGTTATCTATAATTACCCCAGATCGTGAGGTAGAGTTCTCAATTGAACTCATACCCGATGATACTCCTATCTCGAAGTGTCCGAATAGGATGTCACCAATCGAGCTGGAGAAGTTAAAGAAGCAGCTGCAAGATCATATGAACAAATGGTTCATATTCCCTAGTGGATCACCTTGGGGTACACCAGTACTCTTTGTGATGAAGATGGATGGAACTATACAGTTGTGTATCTATTATTAGGAACTCAATAATATCACCATAAAGAACAAGTATCCTCTCCCAAGGATTTATGACTTCTTCAAATAATTAAAAGGTTCACAATACTTCTCAAAGGTGGATCTTTGTTCTAGATATCATAAGGTAATGGTGAAGAAGGAAGATATTCAGAAGACTGTCATTCGAACAGGGTATGGGAACTATGAGTTTTTGTCGATGCCCTTTGGACTTACTAATTCCCCTACAATCTTCATGGATTTTATGAATAGAGTCTTTAGACATTACCTTGAAAAATATGGGGGAGTGTTTATCGATGATATTCTCATCTACTCCAATAGAAAGGAGGAACATGAATAACATCTAAGACTTGTGTTGGGGACATTGATAAAGGATATGTTGTACACCAAGTTTAGAAAGTGTGACATCTTGATAGACAAGTCATGTTCTTGGGACATGTGATCACAAGTGAGGGAATTTCTGTGGATCCTACAAAAACATATGTGATTGAAGAATGGATCAGGCCCTCTAGTGTCATAGAAATCCATAGTTTTCTTGGATTAGCTGGGTACTATCGATGTTTTCTGAGAAACACCTCATGATTTTCAATCCCTCTAACTAAGCTAACAAGGAAAGGGGTTAAGTATGTCTAGAAGGAAGAATGTGAGGGAAACATTAAGGAGCTAAAGAGAAGGCTGATCACTACCCCTGTAATCACTCTACCAAAATGTGGTTAAACTTTGGTGATATATAGTGATGCTTCAATGAAAGGATTGGGTTGCGTACTCATGAAAAATGATAATGTGATAGCCTACGCCTCATGACAGTTGAAGATCCATGAGCAGAACTACCCGACGGATGATCTTGATCTTCCACCTGTTATTTTTTCCTTGGAAATCTGGAGTCACTACCATTATGGTGATAAGTGTGACATATACACCGACCATAAGAGCCTAATGTATATATTCACAGAAAAGGAGCTCAACATGCATCATAGGATATGGTTAGAGCTAATCACAGATTACCATTGCTCTATACACTATCATTCTGGAAAGTAGAACAAGGTAGTTGATTATCTATGTAGAAAAGAACATGCTACACTATCCATGTTGTGGATTGAGAATGACCCTATCTTATAGGATATGGAAAGAATTGATTTGGAAATATAAGGGCAGGGGATAAATCCTACCATTCCGAAATGATTGCACAACCATCCATCTATTAAGAGATTAAGGAAGCACAAAGGGATGATGTGGAGACACAAAAGAGGGTGAATGTCGTAAAGGAAGGGAAGCTGTAGGAGTTCCATATCGATGATGATGGTGTGATTTGGTTGGGAACGTGGATTTTTGTGCCTTCATCACTTGGGATAATGGAGGAGATATTGGAAAATGCACATAGCTCAACATTATTTGTCCATCCTGGGAGTACCAAGATGTACCGTGATCTTCGAGAACACTTCTGGTGGGATAACATGAAGAAGGAGATTGTGGAAAATATATCAAGGTCATTGGTATTTCAGAAAGTTATAGATGAGAAACAAAATTCCAGAGGTACGATGCAGTCATTGCCTATACCCATGTGGAAATATGAAAAATGTTACTATGGACTTTGTCACAGGTCTCTAGAAGACGTTAAAGGGAAATAATGTGATATGGGTTGTGGTTGATTGACTCACCAAGACTACCCATTTTAACGCTATTAGGTAAGATATATTTCTTGAACAACATGAAAATATATATGTGAAGGAAGTGGTGAGACTGTATGGTCTTCCTCTCTCAATTGTCTCTGACCGTGATCCCAGGTTCACATCCAGTTTTTGGAGGAGCCTTCAACATGCTTTGAGTAGTGAATTATATTTCACCATGACCTATCACTCCAAACATGATGGCTTGTATGAAAGGACTATTCAGAAGCTTGAAGATATTCTAAGAGCATGCTATCTCGATTTAAAAGGTGGATGGGATCAGCATCTCCAATTGGTTGAGTTCTCATACAATAATA
Source organism: Viscum album (assembly GCA_963277665.1). NCBI lineage: Eukaryota > Viridiplantae > Streptophyta > Magnoliopsida > Santalales > Viscaceae > Viscum > Viscum album. Next base: position 50,209,439 of record OY728162.1, read on the forward strand.
GCTTCCACTTGAGTATTCAAATGGCTCCATATGAATCTCTATATGGAATGTGATGTAGAACTCCAACCTGTTGGGATGAAGTTGGAGAAAGAAAGATACTTGGACCTGATCTTGTGTAAGGGATGACAGAGATGGTTCAATTCATCCATAAATACATCAATGCTTCTTAGAGTTGGCAAAAGAGATATGCTGACAACCATTAAAGGGACATGTAGTTCGGCGTTGGAGAGAAATTCTTCCTATGAATATCTCCATGGAATAGATTCATGCGATTTGGGAAGAAAGGGAAGCCAATCCCAAGGTACATTGGCCCCTTTTAGATCGTTTACTGCATAGGATTCGTGGCCTATCGACTTCCACTTCCACCGAATATGGCTCAAGTTCATGATGTGTTTCACATGTCACTTCTGAGGAAGTACATATCAGACTCCTCACATATTCTAAACTCAGAGGTGGTATAGATGGAATATGATCTCTCTTATGAGAAGCAGCCAGTAGAGATTCTAGATCAGAGAGATATAGTTCTACACAACAAGACAACTCATCTTGTTAAAGTGTTGTGGAGGAACCATATGTTTGAGGAAGCAACTTCATAACCGGAAGAGGCAATGAAAGATAAGTACCCTCACCTTTTTGTGTAATGTGAAATTTGGGGGGGGAATTTCTTAAGGGAGGAAAAATGTAATGACCCAATGTTTTTCAATGAAAATTCCCTTCTGAAAATTATTTCATAAAATTACATGAAAGCGCAACATAATGAACTACCAAGTGCTAAGTGACCTTTAACCATAATTTTGTCACTTCTGTATTGGGAATTTTGAAAATATGACATACACGGTTGTGTTCAAGATGAGTTTTGGAGTCTAATGAAACAAAAATAATTTTCAGTGAATACTTACGTATCCTTGTGAATATTAACCTACCTCTATGAATAGTAATATAACCCTTATGAATATTAAATCATCCAACATAAGAGTAACCCTACACATGAATAATTAAATAAAATATAGACATCTTAGAAAGTGACAATTTGACCTTACTAAAAATTTTGGTATTTTGTTAGTCATCAATAATTAATTATAATTAATTAATTAATTTAAAAGAAAATTTATTTTCATAAAATGTGTTTATTAATTATCAAATCAATATCTTATATTTTTTAGATAATTTTATAAGACCCAGAATAATTTTTGAAAGCACTATAAAATCAGTTTTAATTTTAAAAACAGTTTTTTAATTAAATTATGATTTTAAGTAAATATTAAATTAATCATATTTAGAAAATTAATTATGGAAAATGGAATTCATTTTTTAATTCTACACATCAAAAAAAATTTGGGGTAAATTTTTTGGATTATTCTAAAATAGTTGAATTTTTTTGAATAGTAAAATACATTAATTTACCGTATAAATACAATATAATTAAAACCCACTATTCCTGACATCACTAGAGATGTAAGCAACCAAATCCAAAACTCACATGCCTTATTTACTATTCTTGGTCATGGATTTCTCACTATTCCTGGTCATATGATAAATTAATAATCTAATGATTTTTATTTTAAATAAACCCCTATCCCCTTCACTATAAAAACCATCCTTCACAACCTCATTTACTCATACCTCTCAAGCTTCAAGACTTCTATAAAATCTTCCCAAAAATACTCCCTTTCCCATATCTCAGGTTCAATAGCTTTTGGTCTCATCAAAATACATATCCAAGCTTCCTTAAGGTGGATCTGAAGAGGAGGATTTAAGAGGTAATTTCTCTCCCTCATCTCCATTAATTTACTTTCATGATCACGTTCATTTATTGATATCTCAAAATCAATCATCATAATAATGGTATTTTAACATTATTGTTATACATGTACTGGAATGTTATGATGATAATGAGATATTAAATTATCCAACCCCCTTTCCCTCTTCCTTTTAATTTGTTAAAGGGAACGGTGTTCGTGAGGTGTTAATTTTTCACCTTCAAGAACGACAAGATTTTTTCTTCCATTTCTACCTTCAGATCTTATCATGAAATCATTTTTATGGTTGAAATGGAATATTTTCTATGTATTCCCTCCTATTTAATGTTCTGTATGTATCTTATGATCATATTTCTAGTGATAAAATAAAACAAGTTCATTATGATCAAAAAATCGGTCAAAAAAACCAAAAAATCATCATTTAATTTTTATCTAATGATTCATCCACATGGATCTACTATAATTCATTATAAGATCTTTTTAACTCTTGTTATATAATTAATAACATGTAATATCAGTTCTTTATGTTTACCCATTTTCTACTCGAACCTCAATTTAAGAATAAAAGTGAACCACTCAATAAAACCATAAAAACAAACATTCCCGAACAATGTTTTCAAACTCTATAACTCATCCAGAGGCACATAAAATCACTTAATGAAACTATATTTAACCATTTTAATGTAAAAAAAGGTTCTGTATTTCTAATTTCGTAATATAGTGTCATTATATAGGACATTAATGAGAAGGAATCATTTAGATACAAGGTAATGTGAAAATCTCAAACCCAATTTTCATTCCTCAGGTTCTCCCTCTTTCCTCCAATTTGGTATGGCCACTTCATAAAATTCATTTTTTTGTCATTTTATTTACTTTTTGAGGATATACATGTTCACCACTATTTTTTCTATCAAACAAATATTTTTCCAAAAAACTATTCTTCTAAGAAGTCACATTTTACTTCTCATTCAAGGTTGATGGTTCTTGTATCATGTATGTTATTCCCTCTTTGTTTTGGAAACCCAAAGTTTATGAATGTGTTCATATGAGATGAAACCCATTCCTTTCCATGGGTTAGTAATTTTCGTCATTGATTTATGTTCTATGTGACATGAATGATAATGATAATATTATGATGTGATTGTTGTGCCCGGAATTATATAGTGCAATATAAATGTTTAATTGTGACGGGTGCGCCCGAAATTATAAAGTGCTCCAATACACTGGGTAAAGTGATAAATCTCATGAGTAAATGTGAAATGATGTGTGAAAAAGATTCTCTCTTGGTTCATAAGTATTTGTGGTAGTTAACCACTAAGACATGATGTTGCCTTTTTTTACATTGCCACATTTCAAGTCTTATATTTATGATTCCTCTCATGTTCATGATCTTTATCCCATGTTATGATTATTCTCACCCCATGATATATTGTTCTTATCTATCATATTACTGGGCTTATACCGCACACCTTTTGGTGTATATCCTCAAGTGGATATATTTACTAAGGATAAGACAAATGAAAATTTGAATCTAGAGAAGAAGAAATTAAATAAATGTTAATGCTTGATGTAGTACTTGTTATTTATGGTCCTAGTTTTAAAAATACAATAAACATTTTGATCCACTTTGTTCAATACTATTATGTTTTTTATCTTTAAAATGATTTAATAGTAATTTATGAAATGTCAATGTTGCAATAAATGTTTATTCTTGATGTTGTAATTGGTATGTATGGTCCAAGTATTCCCAACCCACTAGAACTTTGGATCCTCTATGTGTAATACCATTATGTTTTTCATCATTAAAATGATGTAATAGTAGTGTATGAAAAGGAAGGGTGGCTATAGAAACCCTCTCAGGTTGTGGCCTTATGATGGTTTTTATTGTACACTATATCCAATCATCACAGAAATCGAGGGATTTATAAGACAGGAAGATAGATAATATGATACATCAGATCATGAGATACAATGAGTATTTAAATAGAGTAAATCTAATCTTCATATTGAGGGATTCTAGGGATTGGAAGATAGAGGCATTTCGATCATTGCATCAAGGGACTTCCTTGGGATGGAAATATCTAATTTACTACAACTAAAAAATACAGGATAACTTTTGTATGGGTTATAGACTACCTAACTCTTATGTATAAAATTTTATTGTCTTTTAATTAATTGAAATTCATTATTTCAATTTTATTGTATTATATTACAATTTTCATTTAATTTTTTTTAGATTGACATGTTGAATGATAGTGAAATTCGATATTCATCCTTATACTCTACTCTTTGGATCACATTGAATATGATTATGATACATTATATCATAATAGGATCCATATTGATACCAATATTTACTCTAATTTAGTCATATTATTTTTTATTATGATTTTATTAATAAGACTGAGGTCCAAGTCCAATATTACTAAATAAAGAGGCTTTGGGTTTTTCATTTAATTCAATTAAACAACATTATTAAAACTAAAATCCACCAACTCAAGTAATTATAGTGATTGGAAAATATAATATGATCATAAAATTGGTATCGGTGTAGGATTCCACTACTCAAATACTTGTCATGTTTTTACTAACTTTTCTATTTCATGTTTGTTAATGTTTTGTTATATAATATTTTTTGTATAATCATTATTATCACTAATGTGTCTATGAAAAAGATTATTAATTTTCTTAAAGATTTCATTAATTAATTATTTTTTCAACAATATTAATCCACAAAGTTCATCTATATTTGATGGTGTTGACTTTAAGTACTAGATAAATAATATGAATAATTATTTATCAACACAAGAGATGATAATTCAGTCATGTTTACTAGGAATTATAAGATTGAAAATTAGGATGTTACTGACTTTAAAATTCAATGAAAATAATATTATCAATTAAAACAAAGATTCAACAATACTTTGATATGTTCTATGAAAAGAATAATATATTGTAAAATATCATTTTTTGAAGCTGCTAACAGTGTATGGAAGGAGCATTTGGTTGCACGTTTTGGAATCTCAATGGATATTTATTATAGGAGATTTGTGTTAAGAGAATACATTCAGGTTTTTTATTTCCTAATGAGAGAATATATTTGTGTGATGAATCAGTGGTTCATGAAAACTATAAAATATTTACATGATATTGGTGAAACCCTTACAATCCGAGCCCACCAGTCTGTCTGCTTGGACCATAGAGTCCCACCAATGCTCGTCAGAACCCCCGTGTTAACATCGTGCACTTCACCCAATTATTATTTGGCGTCTCTAAGATGTAAAAGATTTCATCGTTCATATCGGGTCAATCCTTCGTTTCATTAGGTTCAGTTGTCTCTTTAATGGATTGTTGCTTCTCATGAAAGAACTCTCATGATCGTTCTATTTCTCCTCCAACTCTTGGCTGTATTTCAAACACTATGTTTTGAACTGACGGAACATCCTAATAGATAGCACATAATTCACGTGTGATATTCCAAATGGTATTCTGATCCTTAGGCGGATTTCCTAGTGGTGAATCAGATGCACCCTCCAGAGGAAGCCATGGAAGACGTCTCGGAGGCATACTGCTACACACCAAAACATAAGAATGATCAGACACATAAAAAATGGCATTTAGAACTAGAAAACCCATAATAAAAATTTGATATTGTTATGATCAAAAAACTACACTAGAGATATATATCACAATATCCCATGTTAAATTGAGTCTCATTATGAAATGAGATAGCCAAACATTGATCGCAACATACCTCTCACGACTAGACAATCCGATCTCAATTCTAACCGACATCCCATGAAAATATTCTTGGGGATAGACATCATATAATACCAAACTATAATAAACCGACATGTGTTTCCCTCAAACCCAAAACCCAACCCAATCTATCATATACCTGAAAGGTGTTCCCAATACCCATGGACTGGAAACATGCACCTGGGCATCAAACAGTAAAACGTAGGGACCAATTTTCCCAACCTTTATAACCAAATGGCATACAAGTGTAGATAAGGAAGAAAATGCAGAATAATAACAAGTATATATACCATAACTATAAGAAAAATTGAGGAAACACAATAACGATGGCATGTACAAACTCCAACTATCTCACCACAAGTTACCCTTACCAGATGACATTATCCTCACCTCCTCAGTATGGAACCTTGCCTTTAAAAACACTGGAAGACAAACAAAGGACTATTCACCATAGAAGCAGTGCATAGGGTGTGAGCTAAAATTCTTAGTATGATCCCACCCAGGTGTTCCATTAAAAATCTATATCTAAAAATCATGTATGCTCATTTTTAAAATAAAACATGGAATGATAATCATTAAATCAGCTATATAGAAAAGATGATAAAATTTTCCTTTTTAAAAAGTTCTAAACAAAAACAGGTATAATATATTTTCAATAAAATCTTTCCATAACATTTTCCACATGCATAAACATTCATATCAAGGCTAACTCATAAAGATATGCAATACAAAATAGAAGCACATGTATCACCACACCAATGAATACTACAAGTCTGTGAAGCATACTACTCATATAGTAAGAATGAAGTTCAAAAATATGATCCTAGAATAATTGTACTTGGGTGTAGAAGAATACCCCATTAGAAAACCACCAATAATGTCACTATCAGTCCCATAAAATAATAGTCTAGGGAAATAGAGGAAATACCCAATACCAACCTCCTTGATAATCACAAAGCATTGGACGATGGACTCAAGCTAAACCTTCAACCTATGTATCCATGGTAACCCATGTGCTCAATTTCACAAACCAATTTCAATGATATGAAAACCCATTCAAAACCATTTCAAAAATACATTTATCAAATTATAGGGAAACCCCATTTTTCTTTCAAAACACTTTTTCAACACACAAAACAATCATGTGAAATTCATAAATCAATATATAAATAAATTTGAATATAAAAAAAGTAGGTTCCTTATCTTAGGCTTGGGACAGAACCACCTACCTCAATGTTGGGGTCGTACACGCCAACAATAGAATCCAAAAAGTAACAAAATCCAACATTTACGTCAATGAAGGCCCACGAATCAAACCCACTCCTCAAAGGATTGATTAATAATCTATGACAAGGTGTTTGAGGATAGATGAAATGCCATGTACTTCATGAATGTACTTCCGCTTCACCACAACTAGAAAAGGAAAAGGGAATCTAGAATAAGATATTATAATAGATCTAGAAGAATATAGTAAGGATCCACAAACTTAGATTAGGTGATCTGATGAAATAGGAAAGGTCGCTATCATGACCAAAGAAAAGAAGAACATGAATGAAAACATACCTAGTAAGATGCACTTCCAATGCAATGAATATCCAATGTCGATCAGATCGATCCATAAGGTGTTGAGTCTCCCAAAAACACACCATAACTGCCATAGGATGAGAGACACATTGTTTTGAATGAAAAGACCAAAGAAAAAATCATGAATGTGTTACTTTATCCCAAGGATGGGCCGTGACATGACATATACCCCTTGGTAGTGATGTGTAGGCCATGCAAGATAAGTACACTAAAAAACCATCACCTCGGGTAAAAAACTCCTATTTTTAACCACTACACAACATTTACCTCAATTACACAATGTGTACCGGATCACGAAATGATCTCACCATTCACAACAGGATCTCCCAATCAAAGACATGCAACCGGCACTTGGTAAACGATGTGTACTTTCGGTACAGGGTGTCTACCTGTTCATTAGTCTACAGTAAAGCATGAAAAATCACATAAAAGGATTTTTACAAATGGAAGGGAATATAAAAAAAGTGGAAACATGCCCGATAAACGTAACCGTATGTCACATTATTACTAATTTATTATTAATTAAGTAGTAGTTATTATTATTTTATTGTAATTTAGATAGTATTAAAAATTATATAATAAGTAGTTGGATAGTAATTATAATTAATTAATTACTAATTATAATTAATTAATAATTACATAGTAATTATAATTCAATATTTTTTAACGATTAATATTTATATTAAATTATTAACTATAAAAAATTATACAATAGTATTATATAAATAATTAAAAATGAAAATTAATATTACAACAAACTAGATACTAAATAATGAAACTAATTGATTAAAACATTTAAAAAACTAAGTAAAAATTGAAATACCTCAAAATTTAAAACGCTAAATAAATTCAAGAAAATATTGAAGAAGGATCATTGAAGAAATTAGAGAATGGGACTGGGGGTTTTGAGAGTGGATGGTGTGGGAGTGTAGAAATTACACTTTTATAGGGAATCCATGGTAGAACTCCACATGATTTGGTTCTGTAATCATATTTTGTAAGGGAAGAGTGTCATATGAAGCGGGACAACATTCCCTCAAAATTCAATATGAGAATGAAATTTCATGTAGTTTTCTTGAATTTTTCTAAAATATCCACTTCATGTGGTCCTTTTATCTTCCATCCATCCAGTTCCACTTCATTTGATGATGGCCCCTCCCATTTCCCTAAATAGTAAGAAACTGATCTTATATAAAACCCCAAGCTCAAAATTTTATTCCATGATTGTGTCTTAGGATTTAATGTTAACCAACATCATTGTAGGAAGTATATTAATTAAATTATACTGAGAGGAACTTCACAACATTAATGGGGATTTCTTATACCATATCCACTAATCGTTACCACCACTACAAAGCTAGGACCCCACCCCAGCTATGATCAATGGCCTGCAAGTTGAAAACTATGAAACTTTGTTTTCATGGAGAATCCTTTAATTGAAGACATAATTTGAGTGATTAGGTTTTTACCCTACATGATCCAAACTATTAATATCCATGAAGTAGACAAAAAAATTAAATTATATTTCCATCTCGAATTACACACTATTGATTTGAAGATCCTAAATTGTGTTTGTGTTTTATTAATTGTTAATGAGTATGAAAATATGTCTTGAATAATATCATTTTATAATATAATTGGTGTCCCCAATAATTTTTTATGAAAATTGTATATCCATCCATTGTATGTTAAAAGTTCACATATATTATATCATCGATGAAGTAGTGATGCTTCGAAAATTGTTATGGATTCAATTAACGTCATTGAATGTCATTCTTTAATAATTATTCATTCAACTCTATATTTTTTTGAACATTTAAAAATGATACAAATTTATAGAATTGGTGGTTATAGAATTCATGTTTTTACTAAATCTATTGATGTGAGGTATTTGAACAAATTACCCTCTTATTTATAAACATATAAAAATGAATGGTTTTTCATATGACAGTCGTGTGAAGGAGAATAATTGTGATACTCTGTTGATTTCATGAAGGAGGATCCATGTACCAACTATTGTGTAAATGAAGAGGAAGAAGTTTTAAATGCCTAATTTTCATGAAGAAGATAGTGATTTTTTTAATTATGAAAATAATAGTGAGACATTGTGTGATCCAACCATGTGATATATATTACATGAAGGTTTTAGTAATACACTAATGTGAGGAGGACACGATATGAGATATCAAGTTTTAATTTCAAAGTCATACTTTATCATTATGAAATAATTTTCATAACTTGAATGTAATATCATAAATATTACAAGAATGTTAAATATGTATCGTGCATGGAATATTCAATAATTTCTTTCTTCTTGGTAAAAAAAAATTCGTGATTGTTTAGTGTCATCTATGGAGGTGTTCAATGGTTTTAATTTATTCAGAAAGCTTTAATACATTAATCAATTTACTCAACTTTATTGCATTCACATAAAGTATATTATGTATATGAAAAATGACTTGTTATATTCTTCCCCAAAATATTTTACCTCTACTACCATCGTGTAATATCCTTCACATGGAAGTATCACACAATCTCATAATCTTCATCATGTATGTACATAAATCACTATCTTCATCCTGGAAACTAGGTGAGTAAAACATATTCAACATCATGTACCCAACATTGGGTATGATGTTATTCCATTATTATATGGACATATTATCATGGTTCTTCTTCTTTGTGAAGGTGTTATGCACAAATCTTTTCGTTCACATAAGATCATAAATGAGTGGGCATTTCCATGAAATATTTCACTTAAATTATCATTGTATCAAATGAAATCTTAAAAATCTCTTTATTATGTTTAGAATATTATAAATAGTTTAAAAATAATCAATCATAAATGTATAATTTTTAAATTAATAAATTAAATCCATTTAAATTAACCCATAAAATTTATAAAATCAGAACCACTCTTCCACGATATATTATATGTGACATTTGAACTTCCAATGGATTGACCATAAATATTCAACAACAATTATTTGGAACACCAATGATATTTTAATAAGTTTTTCATTAAGATATATTTACATACACATTGGAAAAAAACAAAAAAAAATTAGTATCTTCAATATCCCCCTTTTTATTTTTTCAATACCAGTAGAAAATGTCAGGTGGATCCATTGATATACAATTTTCACAAATGACCTTCTTATATCCTAGTTTAACCTTAAAATTTATATTTTAACATACCCAATTCTTTATAACAAATTAAAATTTATTAATAGATAATTGTATCATTTACATCTTAAGAAAGGTGCCATTTGTTATTCCATACAACAACTCTTTGTGATAACCTGATGTTTAAAACAAGATAGTCTGACTTAATCATCAATAAATTTTCATTCTCAATTCAGAATATAATACCAAATGAGATACCAAACCTTGTATCCATTTTGCGAGACTATGAATATATTTCATGATTGATAGTAATTTTTTGGTTAAAATTGAGACAATATAAGTGGGACTTTTTTAATACCACTTGTTGATATGATGATTCCCTAGAAACATTTAACCTAAATTTATTACACTCATCTCATCACACATATAAAAAAGATTCAAGTATACATGGAAGGTAATGTTCTTGAATTCAGTCATGAAACTTATACAACAAACATTTGTTCGTTTTTTTGATTCTTTTATGTTGTCCACCTTAAGACCAAACATCATTTCAGTTTTTTATATAGGGATTGTAAAGAGTGCCAACATAAATTATAAATGATTTCATAGATATTTAAAATACATATATATATCCAAATTATATGAAATTTATATCTCTATAAACATCATTATATTCTCCCCCTCAATGGATGATCTCCATATTCTCTTATTCGAGAGATATTTTATGACCATTTGTTATAATAAATGAAAAATTATGTGAATAAAAATGGTTGTGATCTCATCCCTGATGCTGACATAAAATTTTATGATCATATATGATAGATTTAACATCTTCATATGGTTTGATTTGTGATATTTTTCAATAAATAATCTACAACCTATCAAGAGGTAGATCAATCTAAGATGGTTCCTTCAAAATTCATATAATGAATATTATATCTAATAGATATAATGATATCAACTTCTTCTACTCAATTTTTCTTCGATGTATTTTAATAACATTCAATTGCCTTTGAAATAAAAAACGAACACAAATTAGATGGGAATAAGGTAGATATTATATAATTTTTTTATTAGAGAAACATGGATGATAATTTTTTTCTCCACCATAAAACTCCCTTTATTCCTCCACTCTGTGAGGGTGGCCCCTTCATGATGAGTTTTTTAGATTTCATGAAGGATTTATCCAGCATTGAATCTTGACATTCCATTGAGATAAGTTTGTGTGTAATCTTCATTTTCACACTATCCATCACATCACATTCACCACCAAGTGCTCTCTGATACTTCGTTGGAAATTATTCTTGAGTTGGTTCTATAAACAAACACTCATTAGAGATATTTTAATTATTTTTTCACCTTATACAGGGTACATATAAGATTATTTAGTTATCATTTGTTGAAAACCTCTTATGAAATTGTATTTCATCATGTGGAATCTTATTCATTTCTTCATCATCAACATTCACCTAGAATATTCCAAATTTTATTTCGCTTTACAAAGTGTATTAGAGAATTTCCATTATTTGATTTTCAATATACAATGGATCATAGTTAGACCCACATGGAATCATAGGTGTGTTTTATAATACTTTTTCCAATTATTTTATTTATTGAATTACCATCCATTTTAATTCATGCAAATTATTCCATTCATTGTGATATCAATGTCCTGTCTAAAGTAATCCATGTTGTGGAATCTTATCTCTCAAAATAAAAACATATTCTCTTTGGTGTAGCACACTTCTTTATCTTCTTAGGGAATTTTTTCAATCGTATTCTAATATTTATCCAATTTAATATTATTTTCAAAATTTTTGAATTCGTGGGAATGTAATTTTTTAAAATTGTATCATTATTCATTCCCAAGGTATACTTCAAATTCAATGGTACCATCATATAATATTTTCTAGTGGAATTCTTGAATGATTAAATCTTTAATGAATATTCACTATGGCCATTACAATTGAAAAATACAACACTTGTTCTTAAAATTTTCATATAAGTTTGTAATTGGAATATTCTTGCCTATCTATGGTGGTTTTTCTTTCAGAACTGATTTTCCCCCCTAAATGCAGGAATCAATTGATTTTTCGATATGAAACAATTAAACCAAAAATCAGATTTCTTATTCTAGAATCATTTGTATCATTAAAAATAGTAAAAAATTATGATATATACTTTTAAACAACCGTATATCTAGTTTGGAATGCTTGATTATTTTTTTTGTTGAATTGTTCATATAATATTTTTTAGAAAAATAGTTCCTTCTGAACTTATCTTTCTTCAGTATCGATGTAGTAGTGGTCACATCGCCTCTTTTTATCAACCAATTTTGTAGACATTCTGATTTTCAACTAATAATAAACATAGATATAGTAATTTCACAATCCTTTCTATCTAATATGGATTTTACAGTCTTTATGGATACTACTTGAGATTGATCACTAGATGATTTTAATCTATTTTCCCACCATATGGGGTCCTTTTAGGAAAATAGTCTTCCTCAGATGTTTCCGTGGAAATAAAAATTTAAGTGAAATCTCTTATGTTATCTTATTGTGAAGAATCAAGTTAAATTTTCTAAAAATTCCAAGATTGAGTCTTTGACCAATAACATTCATATAAATAATGAATTTCTCATCCTACAATTACCATAATTTATTTTCAAATTCATTCATGATCATTAAAACTTCTTCATCATGAATTATTATTATCTCATATATAATAGATACAATCTTATTTATCCTTTTGGAAATGATATTAGGTTTATAATTCATGACATCAATGATGTAATAATTTTTTGTTATAGTTAATAAGGTATTTTATAAAATTACTTATTAGCATAATCATTCTCGTGATTTTTTAGACACTCAGATTCAAAATAGAAGAACCCTTCTTCATGTTAAAAAATATGTATTTATTTTTATCAAATTTTTTGGAGAGATTATTCATAGATTAAATTCAATCATTAAATTTTTTCTCCATGTTATATTAATATTATTAATGATTCGGGATATATTTTTTACATTCTATTGAATTATCCATATATAAAAGTGAAAAAATAATTTGGGACTGTTAAGTATAAAATATTTAAATATAATGAATTATTTAACATTAAAAAACATATATATATGATCACTGAAACTAATTATTTTATCTTCATAATTTCATTTCCCAGTATGATATTACTCATATTCTTCAATGTTCTTATAGAAAAATTCCATTGTATTTAGTATTTTTACATGGCCATCGAGATCCCTCAATGGAAATAAATAATTTCATTTCCATAAAAGCCCTTCAAGACAATTAATATTTTTATTATCTTTATAAAACTATTTTTTTTGTGTAAAAAATGTTGGTGTATACACTATATCAAATTTTTTAGAGTTTTTTTGAAAAAAATAACGTCTTCCAAAACTCTTAAAGTCCTTCACATCATTGGTTTTTTATGTAGGACATTCGTTCCATCACAATACCCTTCAAAGTGAAGTTCAAAAGTCAATAGGTTTTAGTAAATATCCTTCTTCACATAAGAAAGATGATTTAAAGATACTCCACCTTTAAACGAATATAAGTTCATTAAATAATTCAATTTCATGATCCCTCACAAATGGACAATTGTAGAAACTCCTACAGGCATTAGTGCTACGTTATTTATAGGTAGAGTATCAGAACCATGCACCACCTCATCTATATAAATTTTATGATACGTCAATAAAATCAAATGATATGAAATTCTTATATATGAAAACACTTGAATCTTTAGGTAATAATAAAACACCATATGATAAATTTTATAGAGGTCTTATCTTATAATAGTTCATGCTAACTACTCATATTATTGCTATATTGATCACATCGTTATCCTAATTTATAATCATGAACTCATCCATGTATGGTGGATTCACAAACAGAAAACTACAACTTCACTTGCATTTTGAAATCTTTATAATTCTCAATCTCATTTCTTTATGAAAAGTGTAGAATTCATGCAAGATAATAATTATTCTAATATTATCATCCTATGATTGAATGTCACAGCCTCATATTTGATCATCTGTCCCAATGTCAAAAAATCTAAAAAAATATATCTTCATGGGCATCCTGAGGTAGAAGAAAACATTAGATTGATCAAATATATAGGATGAAACAAATCAATAATTCAAGATTCCTTATATATTATTAAATATAGAGGAATGATAATATTGAATCCCCACCCTATAATGCTTCATTGTGTGGTTGATATTATTCCTTTTATTAAAACATGATCCACTTTTTTATTTTACTATAGTAGTAGGGGATCAGTACCCACATGAACCTCTTCATACATGGTCAATGAATCAATTGGCCTTTCTATCCCATCCAAATGTGTCCTCGGGCATTCCCTCATATGGGCCTTTATACATCACATCCTCATACCTATCGTCGTAGATTCCAAAGTGAGGGTTGTCTCCCACATTTTTGAGTCTAAAACCCACAATTTGTTTTGATTCACAACTTGAGTGACCATGGGATACCCCAATTATTTTCATAATTCCTTAGTTAAAATACTTATATTATATTTTAAGTATAAAATATATTTTATATCCATTATAAAATAGTCTTCTTCAAATAACATCATGAAAAATTTTCTTTATTTTACAATGATTTTTATAATTCTCATGAAAAATAGAACTATTGCATGGACTTTATTTCCATATTCATGTAATTTATTTTATTTTACTTTAAAACCTTTATTTAAACATTGTTAAATCACTGTAACATATTGTTGATATTGAAGACAATATCATTCAATAATAACATTTATAAGGATAATTTCACAATCATGAAATCCAATGTCATTTATTGAGTCCATAAAATTTATAAAAGAATCACCATTTCTCTCCAAACACATATTGAACCATCATTGACAACAAAAGGTAAAAATTAGAAAAAAATACCCCCACCCTTTTATTTTTTTCAACATCAATTCACTTATTTAAAAGTAAATTTTTTCTCAAGGGATGGCCTTAATATAATATTCCACACCTATATAGAAGGAATTGAAAATTTGGTTTTTTCAAGTTTCAATAAGAGTATATGAGGGACTGAATGTACCATGAAAGATACACAATGAACATGCATGAGATATTTATGAGATGAAATGCATTGTATGGACATAATTTCATGCTGATAGATTTATACATTGACATTAATACATGTTAAATATTAATTTATGTAAAAAAATAAAATATGAAGATGGAGTAACTAGACAATCTATATTCACATGGTTTTCATTTTGGTCATAGAAACATTGAGATTTATAGTCCATTTCACAACAGACATTATTCTATATAGAGAATATAAAGATTAATCCATATTATTTTTAACATAATTGAGACATGACATTTATTGTATTAATATAGTGGTATCTATTTTATTGATTAATTATGTAGAATTTGATTGGATTAAATGGATTCTATAGAATTATTCATCTGACACACTGGTAATCGCTTTATAAGGGACATGTCAACATCGTACACCATGTCATCTAAAATAAAATCTTAAATTTAACTTTGTTGGTTCCAGAAGATGAGTTTAAGGTCATTTAATTTATCATGCATTCTATAATAATAAAAGTAATTTCTCATGTGTTGGATAATAAACACCCTAAACTAGGAATTTATTCATCCATAGGGAGTTGAACCTCATTAATTAAACATGGTGTCCATTGTTATTTACAATTATTTGTGCATTCATGCTTATTACATGTGATGACATAAGATAATAATTCACTGAATAAGTGGTATAGGTCACTAAAAGGGTTAAAATTTTTAAAGTGATAAAAATTTATCCCTCAATGATTCACCCTCTCACAGTATGGTAATCCCTAATGTCATCCAAACATGCATTCAACTTAAACCTCAAATGAATTGTAATCTATATGTAACGTATTAACATGATGTGGTAGTGGTTGATCTAGAGTGGTGATGCAATAGTGAGAACATATTATAGTGGTAGAAGGGGATCATGGGGGATTCTTTGAATCACATGGGTTTAGAATCCAAAAATGGGAACCAGGTTGTCGATTATCGACCAATTCATAGCATTATCATAAATTAGAGGATTCATTAAAATTACTCTTAAAAGATACTCCAACATGGTGGGATATGGAGTTGGTGAGGATAAAGACAGGAAAAAAATAAATTTGAAAGTTATGTCATATCGTTATTTTATTTTGGTGTCATCTCATTTAGGGTATGGGTGTTAATAGGAAAATTAATTGGCTATAATCCAACATCTCACTTGGAAAAAGTGATTCCATGTCTTTATCATTAAGATACAATTATATTCATTACATCCACGACCTAATCTTAGATGTTGTTTCAAACTTATTATGAATTTTATGTTTTTGTAAGCTTATTTGTTTATGGGAATGATGTGTAATCAAGGCCTCCCAAATGATAAAAGGTGATGTAATAATATATTGTCAATTCATTTAGAATTTAATTTTTTAAAATATCCTACTATATTTTTTTATCCATATAAAAGTTGGTGATTAATATTTTTACTTTAAAATATGTTTGGGAAAACAATAATTGAAATGGTTTTAGTTTAAGATACTTTTTAAAAATCAGACAAACGCCTTATAACCATGCCAAAGTCAATATGTATATTAATGTATTTTCTCAAATACATGAATAGAAGTAGTTAAAATATCCTATTACTTCTTTAATTTTTTTTTATATTTTAATATATAAATTGATATGATTTATTTATTTATTTGTTATGTTTATAATAACATAAATGGAAATTTAGAGTAGTATTTAAAATATGCTATTAATGAGTTACTAAGTATTAATTTTAAAATAGTAATATATATGAATAGTAATAAATATAAATTGAAAATAGATTTTATTAAATTGTAATTTTAAATTCTAATAGTAATTGATAAATAAAAAATTTAATAAATTAATTTTAAATATATTAGTTAATAATTAGTTATAAATTTTAGTTTCATATTTATTAGTTACTTATATTAAGTAATAATCAGTAGTGATTTATAACAATTAGTAATAATTAAATATAATTAGAAAAATATAAAAATAATTAATAACATATTAGTGATGTTTTGAAGGATACTTCATTAACCAAGATGTTGATACTATGAGTGTGATCGCATTAATAGTGGGCTTTTTATAATAAGTACCATGATGCTCAAACCGAGGTTATAAAAATCCTGGTATGTGAGTGATCTATTTATGATGAGTAATGTTTAGTTTTTCATGACCTAGTCCACCTTTATTCTGTTTTTATTTAATAAAATGGCATCATCCATGACATAATCAAAATATAATAATAAATAATACTAATAATTTTGGTTCCTTAACACCAATGAAGTATAATTTTCAACATACAATTATATCAAATTAATTCCATAATTATGTCAAAATTATAATGAAAATAACATATAAAAATGTAAATGTAATATTATTTTATATATTTACAACATAAATATAATGTTAAATGAGATAAATATAACATAATTATAATATATATATATATACTGTTTTAATATTTTTTTTCCTAATGGATTTTAAAATAAAACTTATATGAGATAATGTTTTAAGTATTTTCACTTTTCAGATACATTAAGGATGTCAACACATTTCATCATGATGAAATTCTACATGTGATAAAGCATCTACCACTTTTCAAAAAAAACATAAAATGGTTAAAAAAATTAAAAAAACAATTATTTACATATATTTGAAGTGTTCTTTTTTCAAATATAATTTAACAAAAATTAAATGTTTAAATTGAAAAAAACAAAAACAAATTATAAATATTATAATATATGGAAGTGATTTTTCAGAAAATATTTTTTTTCATTTAATAATATAAATAATGCTTCAAATTTTATTTGATAATTAACATTAATTTATAAAAAAAATTAAATATTAAAAAATTTATGTCAAGGAGAATATATAAAATTATTTTTTATAATTAATTTTCTTTTCTGTCTCAAATGGGTGTCATCCCATTGTTTAGTGTGTGAATGGGATGCCCATATAGAACTCGTCATCCGCTACAATTTGGTGGAGTCGGATGACCTGGAGGTGGATCTTTCTCTTGTACATAAACGTTGATTGTATGGTATATTGTTTCATATTCACTAGGAGGAGGTTCTTCTGCTATCTATGGGTGTTTGAGATGTGATGATGACCAACTTGATCTTTCTATCGGTAAATAAGTAGAAGGACCTTTAATCCCATAATAATTCCCCATGATATGTGAGTGTTCTGTCATAAATGGTAACTTAAATGACATCTGATATGAGTTACAATGTGCTACACCATGAAAATATTGTAGATATCTTGATAGAAGTTGTGGATCCCATACATGTTAGTACACATCAACAACTGGATGTGGCAGGAATGATTGATGTTCTTCTAGTTTTAGTGGAACATTTGAGGCCTCTTGTGTAAATCGATGTAGTATTTGTTATCTCCATCGTGGAACATTATCAACATCATCATCATCATCTTGACTATGTTCATTAGTAGGAACATTTTTTCTCTCTGGTGGGTGATTGAATTTACTATCATGTATAATACCAAGTGAAGGTAACATATCATGAATTGTAGTATTGTAGTATTTTATACTTCTTTACTAAATATATTTCCCTCCTTAGGTTTAGATATCCATATAATGTGATATAGTTTAGTATGTTATAAAAAATTCATTATGAACTAACAATATGTATAAAATAAACAAATTAATTTAATGTTTTCCACTTACCAGATCATAGATCACTCTACCGTATCACATAAGTTATAGTATATGTTTATGTTTGTACCATGGTGAATTATAAATATGCTATGACAGATAGAGCCACATTATACGCATAGCCTTAAAAATAAATGTCATATTTTTATCCCATATGATGATATATTATCCATGATGCCACCTTCAGTTGAAATCCATTATCCTTATTATCATTGAGGTATAATTAAATTGTAGCTATCATGATGCTTCTAGAAATTATTGAAAGCAACAAAACTGACACATAACTCCATTGAAAGGGCACGACACTATAATATGAAATTGTATTAGAGGAACTAGAACCGTGTAATGACCCATATCAAAAGTGTATTATGCATAATGAGAATCGAAAAGACCTCAATACAACAACCATGATATATAAAATGATATATGAGAGTTGTGAAAATATTTTGTTAATAATTTTAGAAAAATATAATATTATTAAATGTATTAATCAACATAGTAGAGTATATACCAACATTATTTGGTATAAGACTATCGAACATGAGATGATATACTACAAAATTATGTCAAAGTCCCCTAACATGTTATACCTAACTCCAATTATGACATACAATTTCTCATAAATAATATCTACTTACATATAATATAATTCATTTTTGCGTAAAAATAGTAAAGATGAGTGATCATACCATCGTGCATGTACAACATCGTGGAGCACAACTATGGAATCCTATATACCATCCATAATAGAGATAAAAGTATGGATGAACTATAATTCCCACATCTAATGTATGATGACACATATCCTTATATAATAGTAATTTTACCGGCATACAATGCCTAATATATATATTTGTATTCCAAACACACAAAATCCTAGATATATCTTCTATCATAAAAAAGACATCAGGAATCCCCAAATACATTATGTAGACATAAAAGATCAAGTCATTAGTGAACACTATCCCTCTAACGAGTCATGTGATATATACACTCATGTGATCCATGTAAATCTTCTCTTAAACAACATTGGGTAAATTTTTGAAGTGCATGTCAAGACATATCATATAGAGATTACCATCATCAGTAGCTATGTTATCCTACAGAATGTATACTCAAATTAAACAATGTAAAATCTCATGAAAGAATATATTAGTGGGTCAAAAAACCGTAGAGCACTGAAATGGGTGAACATGTATAAATGCAACATCCTACAAGGTGATGAACATCTCACTCTATCTCAGGAATGTAGAATGTCTGGGTCATAGTCCTCCATCTCTTAGTGAGAAAAAATGAGATGATGATCAACAAATGTATAATCACATACAACAATCCCAGAAAAACCAACATGTAATCGATATGAGATAATAGACGGTAGTGTTGTAATGATAGTAGTGCACTATATACACCCAGACCCACTGGAGCTCATGAACTACTAGAAGATCATATAAAACATGTTTATATTACTCAGTGATCATATTAGAAATCATGATCTTAGTGGAAAATTTTGAAATAATTATTATGTAAAATAAAAAAAAATTCTAAATTGATTCATAAATATCTTTTTTAATATCTATTATATATTTAAATTTTTTTAGGTAAATAGGTTTAAAAATTAATTTATACAATAGAGTTATTTATGTAAATATATGAAAATAAATATACATTTAATTATTAATAAAACTGTAATATAAAAAAGGTTAAATCTAACTACAATAATAACACATATGACAATAATACCATAAAATATATATAGTCTCTGCAGAAAGAAGATAATAAGATTCCCTCAAATTAGGGTAAAATTCAATCAATTGTTCAATAATAAATGAACCCTAAAAACACATTTTTAGAGACCTTACAAGACTTTTACACCAATGAAGATGCATAAATAGGTCCAATAAGCCCCCTTATCATAGATATATTTTCAATATTCGATCGGATTAATGGTAGATATCAAATATACATGTTGATCAAAAGTTATGTTTATTAGAAAGTCAAGTCATGTATTGAAATTATCTTAGATTTTTAATTAATTAAATAAATCTATACGTTATCGAATTGTTAATAAATGACTGTTAATATATAATAAATATAATATTATGAATTAATATATATTCCCAATTATTTTATATGACATTTTTTCACTAAATATGATATATATTTAACATAAATTAATATATAGTCTCATATATATCATTTTTAATTAAAAATTAATTGATATATATATATATTAATATTAATATATTTGACTAAATGATATTATTATTTTAGGGAATATTTCTTCAATAAACATTAAAATAGCGCTATTAATGGTCTCCCGTAATTCACACTAAAAAATAATTTATAAATGTGACCTTTATCACATATTTTATTTATAATTGATAATGTATCCCCCTTTATCAGTTCTTCTTATAGTGCTGATAAATTTTAGCACTTGATATAATATGATCTAATATAGTTCGTAAATCATATTTTACAATATATAAATATGTGTATAAACAATATTGTGTATATATAAACGTTTATCATATCTTACATAAAGTTGAGAAAGGGAAACATTTTTATCTGAAACAAAATAATTAATAATTATATCCCTTAATTAGGTCTAAAAAAGTTCTCATGACAGGATCATTTCTATTAGAAAATCTTTTAGCATTGATAAATCACTTCTATTATTAGGGCTTTTTTTAGCACTCATAAAATTTCGCCATGTATCAACAATGTTTTCAGTGCTAATAATAGGTTTTATTGAATATGGTGGAATCTATAGTAGTGTATGGTCTGTTATGTAAACAAAATGAATTAAGATCTATGAGAATAAATATTTCTGCAAATTTAACCACCATTGTATTAAATATATTTTTACAATGGAGAAAATTAGAGTAGGTTCTTAATGGTAGAACACGCAAGAAATACTAAGTCCCTTACACTCGATAGATGAGGGAAATACATCTTGTAAGCCCCCACACAGATTAAAGGAATTCTGTTATTGATTTTCCATTTTTATATTTTTACAATGGATTATGATAAGAAAAAATTTCTATTACTTTGTATATTTTATAATGTTTTGGAATTAATTTTGTTAAAATTTACAAATCAATTTATCATAGAATTTTTTTATATCATTACATTGTAATAAAATTGTATACACTCTGTTTTTCATAAACCCCATTCATATTCTTATTTTTTTCTATTATTTAATCATTTTCCATCATATTCCATTTTTCTTCATCATTATGAAATAATTTTTTAATATGATAGTATTGAACCTTAATTTTATATACAAATAAAATAGTTTAGAAAAATAATATATGATTTTAAATATTTTTTCAATGTCATGGATTCTTGATATTTTCTTAAAAACATAATGCAATTTAAATTTATATATTAAATAGAAAACCATGAATTTGGAAATTCATATTACAGTTTTTTTTAAATAATAATTATTTAATTTTTTATATGGGTTAATATAATTGATTTTATTATAATAATTAATGTTTTTGATTATTCAGTTTTGATTGTGTTACTAAGGTCATTGTTGGGTGGTACAAAATAGCCACAATGTCATGAACTATACAACCTAGAAATTCCTACTATTGTTAATTTGTGCCACTGTATGAGGGATTCGATTTAGGCCCATTATAGATCAAAGATATCAGAACATAGAGCAGATGATCAATGAATATTATAGTGAGCTATATTAAAGTACACATGGACTCATCACTCATGATCCAACACATGTTATTCCAAAAACCCAAAGGATCGGATTCTTTGGACCACATAATATCATGATGATTTGTGGTTGATCAAGGGTGGCGGTGCATCATCAATAACAACACACAGTTGGAGAAGGGTGGTAGGGGGAGTAGGGGACATTCTTTAAAATGTTGTAAGTTGAAATCCAATAATAGGATCATGGTTCTCGAGTACCTATTGGCGGGTATCCTTTACAGAAAATTGGGCATTCATTCAAATTTCTCCATGTATACATTCTAATGTGTTTTGTTGTTTTGGTAAAATTCATTACTCTATTTGGCCATTGTTCCCCAAATTGTAAGGGGAAAAGCTGTGGTTAGAATAATTAGTGTCCAAAACAAATCAAACCACCAGTAGATGAGGCCCTAATGGAGAGGGATCCTTTATATAAAAGGTAACTCTTTGTACTATGATCTTTATTTCATTTATAATTTTCTTTAGACAATCTCATCCCATAGCATTTATTTTTAGTATTTTGTGAGGAATTTTCCCCACATATTTAATAGAGAGTATTATTAGGATTTATTCATGTAATATTGAGAGAATGTGTAAACTTTTAATCCCATAGTAATCATTCTATTTTATAGTGGGTTTATACAACTTTTATTTTGGGGGGTTTTCAATGTTACGTATGTTTTCCATTTGTTTCCACATTTCTAATCTTTACATTATCTCATAATTATACTTTCACCAACATAAAAATAAATTACTATAAAAAAAGTGGTTTTAGAGTGACGTTCATTCCTATTGATGTCCATTTTTTCAGGTGTTAGTAACTCTCATAAATTTGAGTATTCTATGAGATTAAAATAATGTTTTATCATTCGCATCAAATTTTTTCAGGTTATTAGATACACCGTTTTGAAAGAGTGTAATTTCTAGACAGAAAGCACTTATATAGGTTGTAGAAATATAAATTAAGTAATTCTATGGGAATAATTTACCTTTTATGAAAATGAATATGCATGACGTGTTTTAGGATGATAGTTTCCTACTATAAATTGGTCAAATACCATCTATTATTATGATGGATAATGGATCTAGTGGGATCCAAAATGAAGAAATGGATAGAATGGTTGTTACTACTTCTAGATCGGTAGATATTGATGTTAGTGAAGCGATGATGACTAATGGATGGATAAAACATATCAAGGACACATGGATAATCAACTCCGAAGAAACATGGAACATGATGTAATAATAGGAAAAAAATATTCTGTATTAAATTATCCTCAAAAGACTTGTGTACATGGGGAATGATCACACCATAGAGATCATTAGAGTCAAAACCATCAAATAGAGGATGTATGATTGTATTTTTTGATCAATCCAAGGAGTACACCTTGTGAAGGGATTCATGAAGAACATATTGTCCATTGAAAATTTTTATGATATTGGATGGAAGACTCGCATCGATAATGGAGTGATGATAATTATGATGGTATTTATTATAGTGATAAATATAGTGAATACCATGAAGTACTTATGGGATATTATAGTTCAAATATACCGGAAGGGAGAGTTATTTGTCTTATTAACTTGAATGATGGAATCATTGATTATGTTATGGCATAAGAAGCTCGTAAATAAGTTCGAATGGGGCATAAAGATTCATACTTATCAGAATTTGTTGACTATTCTTGAAAAGGTATCCTTAACACTTTGTGAGAATTGCGATTTGATCAAGAATCATAGGTTAATGTTTGGTATGTCAACAGAAATAAGAAAATAAGTTATATATTTCAACCATTTTTTGGTTTTACAAGCACCAGTTATATTTCATGGAGGGTCAAGGAACATTTCATAATTCATTAATGATTATTCTTGAAAATTTTGTGTTCACTCAATCAAGAATAAATCAGATGGTGTTTTAATATTTATAACATTCAAATCATGAAAATATATTTAATATGAAAATAATATTAAGTGTTTGAGGACTAAAAATGGTGTATAATATACAAGTGAGAAGTTTGATACATTTTCAATGATAATGAATTTATGTTTAGTTCGTGTTGTCGCTCACTCCTTAGAAAAATGGAGTAGTATAACTGATGAATAAAACATTATGAGATATAATAAGGGTGATTTTAAGGCCTCTATGATTTACTAAAACATTTTTTCTAAAAAGTAGTGAATGCCACATATCAAGTGATCACCCCATCTCTTTAAATGGTGTTAGATCTAAAGACATCAATATAAATGTGGAATGATAAACCTACTAATTATTCTCAGTTACATACCTTGGGAAGTCTTGTATATTAATTTTTTAATTACCGGGAATGAACGATGTTATATTTAATATCCAATAAATGTAAATTCAGGGGATATGAATATGGTTTGAATAAATGTATTCTGTGGGTATCTATTTCCAACAAACATATCATTAGTATAGATATCAAATCGATAAAAGAAAAGTTGAAAAATAAAATTTATGGATACAAAAAAAAGAAAATATAGAGACTAAAATAGTCAGGGTGTAGTAAAAATTTAAATCCCCAAAATTGGCATACATGGAAATTTCAATTATTTTGTGGAAAACATAACACATTAGAAAAAAAAATGCCCAAAGACATTGTTAGTTTAGTAGAATTGGCAACTTGGAGCACATTCTTATAATTTTGTGAGAGATCTCCAACATCTCCCATAATGATCTTCCCTTTTAGTAACCCTAACTAAAACCTTTTTTTATACCATGGGGAAAGAATACCCCAGAAAAAGTGTGGACTTAGAATCTCAGTAAGGGTAAACAATGGAGAAATGAAAACATAATTGAAGTGCCCGGATCAGTGTGATCACTGAGAGAGGGAGGAGGTGAATCAGTGATCCTTTAAAAAATTTTACTAATTGATTATTTATCAATTAAACTTCTATGTCTTGTTAAGGCCTCGATCCACTCTTCTTTTATCTTTCAGCCTTTCCTAGAGTGATGCTGTAAATTTAAAGGCACATGACACAAGGATTTACATGGTTTGGCTCTAAAGGCCTACGTCCTTGCCATGTTGGTTAAATGCCCCAAAATGGTTTCTCCACTATAATTCGATTAGTAATTACAGTGGTTGATACAAAGTCACAATGTATATCTCCTGAGTCCCACATGAGGTTCTTTATACTGCATCCCACAGTGTGACAAGAGTCCCACTGGCCTGCTTCAGCTTCAACCAAAGACTTCTCCACCCTGAGTCTCACAGGGGGTCTTCTCCTGGCTCCTCAATTCACATGAGTATATATTCTTCTTTTGATGCTCTCCAGGAGTCTTCAATAGCCTTGGATAAGGTCTTCTAGCCTTGGTCACTTCTTCTTATCACTCGTGGTAACCATGACTTCTCTTCTTTGCTCGGGATTTATATCCTTCTTATAAGGATGACCCGGCCACTGTCTTCAAGAATCTTGATTGGAAACTATGTTTTTGCAATCAATATGCCCACTCAAACTTCTTGGTCTTCTCAACTACTGAAAACTCAGATGAATGATGTCTTTAACATCAGTCTGGCTTCAGTCTCTCTTCAATTCAACTTCATGAACTGAGTGCATAGATTCTAAAGATTCTTCAATAACTTTTTTTCTCGGACTTCTCAAATGCACACACACAAATGACTCTTTATTTTCGTGTTCATGTGCATGAAATAATTCATGCACTCCCCTTTTTTTCTTGGTATGATAAACCCTCAAAGGGTGCAATCTCTTTTATCACAAACACATTCTTCTTCGAGTCACACTTTTTAATTCTTTTTCACACACACCAAATTGTGTGTTGTTCTTTAGTGTGAATTTCTCCTTCTCTCTATCTTCTCAAGGTGTTCACCCACTTGTTCACATATTCATACATGCCTGGATATGCATGTATCTTATTCCTTCACTTGGGTACACACAAGAGGTATGGCCTCCTTCACTTATGCATATTCAAGGCTATGGCCTTCTTGTTTCTTTGCACACTCTTTTTTCTTTTGTTCTTCTTCAAAGTGTGTAGACTCCACCTGTGCACACACTAAGGTAATGGCCTCTTCAATTGTTTCTCACACACACAACCCGTAGGATCTTCTTGTTTATTTTCACACAAACACACAAGGTGTGTGGGATTCACTTCACCCGAACCCACTTCAGAGGAGGGAGCGCAAGTGATGCGGCCACCTCCTACCTTCAAGCGCGCTGGGTGCGGTTGCTCCTACCGCGCCGGTGGCGCGGTGGCATCCTCCTACCATGCAAGATAGCAGACAGAGAAGGCATGAAAGTGTGAGCGAATCAGTTTCTTCCTACCACACAAAGGGAGCGCGGTGGATTCCTCCTGCCGCGTGAGTGTGCGAGCACAGTGGGTGTGGCCACTTTCTACCGTGCAAGTGTGCGGGCAGCGGGTGTGCATGGATCGACTTCTTCCCTATATCGCAAGGGAGAGCACAGGGAGGCTCGAATCGACCTCTTCCTTCTCGCAAGGAATGCACGGTTCTCCTTCGCGCAAGTGGTTGCGTGGTTCTCCTCTCCAATGATGCTCTGTTTTTTGAAACAGAAGCACTTGAATGTCTGGGAGGCAGCAGCCTCTTCTCGGCTTGGACTCTTCCTTTTATAGACAGTGAATGCATTCAAAATCCATCCATGAATCGTCCGAGATTCATTCCTCCGAATAACCGAGATATTCGATTCTTTAAAAAAAACATTCAACCAGTGTTAATGATTTTCCGGATACCTCAGCTGTTTCCTTTTTCCAAACATGTGATCCAATATTCATGTATGGATTCAAGATCATATACCCGATTCTTGTGCGTAAATCTCGCATGAATCCTCGTGGCCACGGCAACTCCGTTTTCCCCAGCCGTTCCTTCTTCCTTGAGATTTCTCATGCATGCAAGATGTAGATTGCATGCATGGTCTCGGTTCAACCAGACGATCACCATGCAGTTGTTTTGAGCTTCAACGTGGGTCCGAATTCAACCATGGTGGATCGGTAGTGGCGACGGTGAGCTGGTTCACGCCGGGTGGAGCTCGAGTGTCCGGAGGTTGAAGGCAACCATGGCTTGTCACCTCGGTCTTTGGATCAGTGTTAAATGATCTCAGACGGTCGAGATTATATCACAACACCACGAATGCATTGGACGGTTCAGATTAGCGGGCGATCAGATGAGCTGTCAGGATTTCCTCCGCATTTTAAAAACTTTTCCATCATCGAAACGCGCCGCGACTTTCTCAGGGTTTAACATCCATCGCCTCCCAACCTCAGCTCAGAAATCTCCTTCCCCCCTCCAGTTCTTCCCCTCACCGGTTCTCCTACGGACGCGCTTCTGCGCCCACTCTTCCTCTTCACGGGCGCGCCCTTGGAACCCACGCTACATAGGTTTATCACCGTGTGGCACCCACGGGCTACACATGGCCCGCACCATGCCTCGGGGAGGCCTTGGCCTTGAGGACTTCCCTTGAGCGTGGTTGACCCTTGGGTCCCGCAAGTGCTTGAGGTGAGGGAACTTTGCTGGCCTCCTTGGTTGGCTTATTTTTTGTTAAAGTACATAGTTGGTACTTTTAATAAAAGTAAAGTAACAAAGTAGAAAAATGCCAAACCATACTTCTTCTCCTCTTCATCTTCTTAAGAACTCCATATATATTCTTTAACATCTCTTCTTCTTCTTCTATTAAAGAATGGAATTCCCAAGGATCTCTCAACTATCTTCATCAACAATTAATCATAAATCACTTGATCTTAAATGTTCTTCTTTGATCCAATCAAAGATGAGGTTGGATCATCTTCAAATCCTCATGCACTAATAGATAGTGCATGGTCTTCTTCAAACCACTTCATCCATTTAGTAGTTGTGGATGGTTCACCTTTCTCTCCTCATGCATTGTAAAGAAAATGCATTGACTTCTAACAATGTTGTGACAGTGTGTCTTCTTGATACAAGTTCTTTGAACTTAATATCATCACTACAATCGTCTGAATTTGTATGGAGAGTGTTTAAACCATTACCTCCTATGCCACTTTGTGATTCTCTTAAGTGACATGCTTCTTAGTACCATGGTCATTCTCCAATCATCACCATCCCCATTACTTCCTTTTTCATTCACATATCCATTAAATCCTTGACACCTTATTAACAACATCACCATTACTATCACTTCCTTTTTCATTCACATATTGACACTCCATGTCATCCATTCAATCCTTGACACCTTATTGACAACAAATGCAACACAATGCACAACAATACCCCCCTTTGTATTTGTTGTCAATATCACTAGAGAACATATGAATGGGTCAATATGTGTTCCAAGATTTTCTCACCCTTATTGGCAACCAAATGAAAAGGTGTGGTGTGGTTCTCTTAAAAATATTTCTTCCTCCCTTTGAATAGAACCTTTTTGAAAATCACTAAGAGAGGGATGATGTCACATGTTCCCTTTAGCAAAGAGCCTTTAGAAAATCAACTCTAAGTCTACTTGGGCTTACCTGACGTAGAAAACAAGAGTGATGTAACCAATGAATTCAATGATGTCCACAATTCACTATACATGTGAGATCATGCTTAGGCTTCAAGGGGTTGAAATATTTCAGATATATCAATGAATTGATAAATCCAACACATACTTCACCAAACTCATTAGAAAGTTCAGATGCAAAGATAAAGATCCTACTTTCATCCATTTGACTTCAATCAATTAATACCTCTTAATTGACATGTTAAATATAATTAGGAAACAAGGGATGAAAGTGTGATTGGAATACCTTCATTGTTCACAAGATGATATGTATCTCAAATGATCATCTTCTACAGATTGGCTCCCCCTCAAGGGGTGCACTCCATTCTTTCCATACCATTCTCAATTTGAGAGTGATCATCATATTAAATTCGCTAAAATGTAAGCACATGTATATACCAGTGATTAAGGAATAAGATGGAACCTCCTTGGTTCATCTGTTTGAACAACAAGGTTGAGTTGATTCTCTCAACTGATATGTTCCACTTTCTCCATTCTTCACACATTCACATTTGATCTTCAATGATGTTTGTGCTCGTGTGGATCTTAACACCTCTTCAACATCTTTGTGTATGACTCCTCTCTTTATAAGTGACTTCTGAGAACTATAATCTCCTGGTGAAATCTTCTTCTCTTGAAGAATTCATTTTGTGCTAGAATGAGTGTCATGCATTTATTACTGACATGACCAGCTTTATTTCACCTCAAACACAGAACTTCATCTTCATGTGAAATATTTTGGTTTTCATTTTCACTGGCATTGTCATGTTTATTTTCTTCCTTTCTCATTCTTTCCAAATCTTCTGGCCAGATGATTAATATGTCATTTGGAAATGAGGCTTCAGATTTGGATGTTTCACATAGTTCCTTTGATTCTTTTATGTTACCTTTCTTAGGAATCTTATTTTCAATCAATCCCTTATTCTTCTTCAGGATTGATTGTATTTTTGAGTGAGGTTTTCTTCTATTTAGTTCCATGGCATGTTTATGAATATCCATGGTATGACCTATCTTTCCACAGTATCAGAATTTTTTATAGGTGTTCCTTCTGGATGCATCACCATTCTTGGATTTGAAATCCAAGGACTTATCTTTCTTTTTCAAGATCTTCTTGGGATATTTTTCAACTTTCTTCTGCTGGCATCCAAATGATACTTCTTCATTATTAGCCAGGTTCTATGATCTTATCTTCTTTTCAGCTTTGAAAACATTTGGAGATTGGTATGTATCATTCTTGTGACCACTTTTGCATTCATCCCAGATGTTATCAAACATTCCAAATCTGTTTGCAGTAAACAGATGTTTTTGGACTGATGGATGTTGCTTCTTCTTCTCTGGCTTGCTCCCCCTTGGCATGGGCTTCCTTTGTGATTTTTCAATTAGAGGATTGTACCAACAATCCATTGCACAATGTCCATACCTATTGCAACACCAACATTGACCCACAAATCTTCTCTTCTAGACTTCTTCTGATTGTTGAGTCTTTCTCTTAAAATGTTGTGTTTTTTCAGGAGAGCTCTCTTTCTTCATCTTCTTCAACCATACATGTTTAGAGTTATTCTTCCATCCTGCACTTTTTGTGGAAACACATTTAGAATCATTAGTAAAAGATGGCATGGATGGTACCTTTTTCTTAGAATATGTTGCCCTTTCATTAGAGGATGTCCTCCTTTTGGAATCATCCTTCTCAATGCATTCTTCAGTGGCAACATTTCTTCATTCACCTGATTGGGAGGATTCATTTTTGGGTTATTTCTGATTTTTCAATATCACCTCTAGCTCTACGCATTTAATGTTGAGAGAGTTATTCTCATCCTCAACAAATCTTATCCTTCCTTCCCAATTATCTTATATTTTTTTCATGTGGCCTTCATGCACCATCTTCATTTCTTGCAATGAATTTTCAAGCTGCTTTACCCGTTTTACTTTGTCTTCTAGTTGAGCATCTTTGACAATCATTGACACTCTATGCATCTTTCCCAGTGCATGGAAAACTTATTTAAACACTATCTCAAAGAATTCTTTCTCACAAGTACTTCTTTGTAGTTCTTTAGTGACATCATCAATTCATTCACTGCAAAGGGAAATGGTTTCATCTTTAGCCTTCACTAGCTTTGTGAGAGTGTTGGTTATGCCAACCCTTCTTTCCAATTGATCTTCCATAGAATTGGATTCCTCTTCTAGCTGTAATTTTTCTTCTTGAAGATCATGGATTCTTGTAGAAATACACATTGCCACTTCATTGGGGACTGTCTTCAGAAGATATTTGAGTGCATTTAGAAGATCATTGATTGTTCCATCATCATCACAACTAGAGCAAGCTTCATCAGAAGAGTGATAAAAAGAATTGTCATCTGTTGTGACATTCACATTACCTTCAATGGAAGGTGTTTCTCTATTAGTAGCAACCTTCTTCTCAATCTTCTTGACCTGTTTCATCTTTCTATTTTTCTGAGTCTTCGGAGATATCTTCATTTGAGGGTGTTTTCTCATTTCCCCAAATCTTCACTTCATAATGACTCCCTTGTATCTTTTAGAGGAAACCTCCCTCTGATACAAATTGATGTGCTCGGATCAGTGCGATCACTAAGAGGGGGAGGGGGTGAATCAGTGATCCTTTAAAACTTTTTACTAATTGATTCTTTATCAATTAAACCTCTATGGCTTTTTACGTCCTAGATCCACTCTTCTTTTATCTCTCAGCCTTTCCTCGAGTGATGTAGTAAATGTAAAGGCACAAGACACAAGGATTTACAAGGTTCGGCTCCAAAGGCCTACGTCCTTTACATGTTGGTTAAACTACCCAACATGGTTTCTCCACTATAATTTGGTTAGTAATTAAATTGGTCAATACAAATTCACATTGTATCTCTCCTGAGTCCCACAGGAGGTTCTTTATACTGCATCCCACAGTGTTACTAGAGTCCCACTGGCATGCTTCAGCTTCAACCGAATACTTCTCCACCCTGAGTCTCACAGGGGTCTTCTCCTGGCTCCTCGAGTCACACGAGTAGCTCTTCTTCTTTTGAATCTCATCAAGAGTCTTCAACAGCCTTGGATAAGGTCTGCTGGCCTTGCTCACTTCTTCTGATAACTAGTGGTGACCAGGACTTATCTTCTTTTCTCGGGCTTTATATGCTTCTTCTAAGGAGGACCTGGCCACTCTCTTCAAGAATCTTGATTGGAAAATATGTTCTTGCATTCAGTATGACCACAAAAACTTTTTGGTCTTCTCAACTACTGAATAATCAGATGAATGATGTATTTAACTTCATTCTGGTCTTAGTCTCTCTTCAATTCAACTTCATACAATGAGTGCATGGCTTCTCAAGTTTCTTCAAGAACCTTTGTTCTCGGACTTCTCAAATGCACACACACAAATGATTTTTTATTTACGTGTTCATGTGCATGAAAGAATGCATGCACTCCCCTTTTCACCTTGTTGTGATAAACCCTCAAAGGGTGTAATCAATTTTTGCACACACACCTTCTTCTTCGAGTCACATTTTTTAATTCTTTTTCACACACACCGAATTATGTGTTGTTCTTTAGTGTGATTTTCTCCTTCTCTCTATCTTCTCAAGGTGTTCACCCACTTGTTCACTTATTCATACATGCATGGATATGCATGTATCTTCTTCCTTCACATTGTCACACACAAGAGGTATGGCCTCCTTCAATTATTCATATTCAAGGTGACGGCCTTCTTGTTTCTTTGCACACACTTTGTTCTTTTGTTCTTCTTCAAAGTCTGCACACTCCACTTGTTCACACACTAAGGTAATGGACTCTTCAATTGTTTATCACACACAAAACCCATAGGATCTTCTTGTTTCTTATCACAAAAACACACAAGTTGTGTGGGATTCACTTCACCCGAACCCACTTTAGAGGAGGGAACGTAAGTGATGCGGCCACCTCATACCTTCAAGCGCACTGGGCGCGGCAGCTCCTACCGCGTAGGTGGCGCGGTGGCTTCCTCCTTCTGCGCATGTGAGCGGACAGAGAACGCATGCAAGTGTGAGTGACTCAGTTGCTTCCTACCACACAAAGGGAGTTCGGTGGCTTCCTCCTTCTGTGTGAGTGTGCATGAACAGAGGGTGCATCCACTTGCTACGGCGCAAGTGTTCGTGTAGCTGGCATGCAAGGCTCAGCTTCTTCCTTGTCGCTCAAGGGAGCGCACAGGGAGGCTCGACTCAGCCTCTTCCTTCGTGCAAGGAATGCACGGTTCTCCTTCGTGAAAGTGGTTGCACGGTTCTCCTCTCCAAAGATGCTCTATTTTTTGAAATAGAAGCACTTGAATGTCCGGGAGGCAGCAGCCTCTTCTTGGCTTGGACTCTTCCATTTAAAGATAGATAATGCATTCAAAATCCATCCATGAATCGTCCGAGATTCATTCCTCCAAATAACATAGATATAAGGTTCTTTAAAAAAACATTCAACCAGTGTTAATGATTTTCTAGATACCTCATGTGTTTCCTTTTTCCAAACGTGTGATCCAATCTTCGTGTATGGATTCAAGATCATATACCCGATTCTTGTGCATTAATCTCACACAAATCCTCATGGCCTCGGCAACTCCAATTTCATCGGTTGTTCCATCTTCCTCGAGATTTCTCATGAATGCAAGACGTATATTGCATGCATGGTCTCGGATCGACCAGAAGATCACCATGTAGTTGTTTTGAGCTTCAACGGTGGTCCGGATTCAACCATGGTGGATCGGTAGTGGCAACGGCGAGCTGGTTCACGTCGGGTGGAGCTCGAGTGTCCGTAGGTTGAAGACAACCATGGTTTGTCACCTCGGCCATTGGATCAGCGTTAAATGATCTCGGACAGTCGAGATTATAATGCAGTGTCGTGGATGCATCGAACAGTTCAGATCAGCGCGTGATCAGATGAGTGTCCCAGATTTCCTCCGCGTTTTAAAAACATGTCCCACATCAAAACGTGGCGCGGCTTTCTCACGGTTTAACAACCATCACCTCCCAACCTCAGCTCAGAAATCCCCTTCCCCCCTCTAATGCCACCCCGCACCGGTTCTCCTGCGAGCGTGCTTCTGCGCCCACTCTGCCTCTTCACGGACGCGCCCTTGGCACCCACGCTGCACAGGTTCATCACCGTGTGGCACCTGCGGGCTACACACGGCCCGCACCATAACTTGGGGAGGCTTTGTCCTTGAGGACTTCCCTTGAGCACGGTTGAACCTCATGTCCCGCATGTGCATGAGGTGAGCGACCTCGGCTGGCCTCCTTGGGTGGCTTATTTTTTTGTTAATGTACATAGTTGGTACTTTGAATAAAAGAAAAGTAACCAAGTATAAAAATGCCAAACCATACTTCTTCTCCTCTTCATCTTCTTAAGAACTCCATATATCTTCTTCAACATATCTTCTTCTTCATCCATTAAAGAATGGAATTCCCAAGGATCTTTCAACTATCTTCATCAACAATTAATTATAAATCAATTGATCTTCAATGTTCTTCTTTGATCCAATCAATGATGAGGTTGGATCATCTTCAAATCATCATGCACTAAGAGATAGTGCATGGTCTTCTTCAAACCACTTCATCCATTTAGTAGTTGTGGATGGTTCACCTTTCTATCCTCATGCATTGTGAAGACAATGTATTGACTTCTAACAATGTTGAGACATTGTATCTTCTTGATACAAGTTCTTTGAACTTAAGATCAGCTCTACAATCGTCTGAATTGGTATGGAGAGTGTTTCAACCATTACCTCCTCTAACACTTAGTGATTCTCCTAAGTGACATGCTTCATAGTACCATGGTTATTCTCCAATCATCACCATCACCATTACTTCCTTTCTCATTCACATATCCATTCAATCCTTGACACCTTATTAACAACATCACCATCAATATCACATCCTTTTTCATTCACATATTGACACTCCTTGTCATCCATTCAATCCTTGACACCTTATTGAAAACAAATACAACACAATGCACCACAATAATAATGAGTATAAGGTTATAAGAACATGATCGTGAAAATACAAGATCATACCCTACATACCAAAGATCATAAACATGAATCATTTAATAAATATTGAATGTTCATAAAAATGAATCTTGAGGAAATAAAGAAAATGATCCATGTAATCATAATATAGGAATAAAACATGGAGTTTTGGTATACACATAAGAATATAATAATTATTTTCATAGTTGTGATGGCATTGCTTCCAAAGCCATCTTGGTAGTATGGGTTCACTTCTTATACCATGTTTGTAGTCATAGTTCACACCCATAATCATCTTGGTAGTCATGGTTGAATCCCATAACCATCTTGGTAGTCATGGATCACTCCTATGACCATATTGATTGGAAAGGACCTTCATGTCTATCTCTGGAGATATAAATATTTCCCCATTGCATCAAAGGGAGATATAAGTCTCACCCATCTCATAATGAAATCATGAATACACATATGAAAATATCATAAAAAAATATCATAAACAATGTAATGGAAATGGTTTCATTAACATGTAATCATAATATAACCTCTAGAAAATATATAGGTTTTATGATAACATCACGAAAAGCATAACTTGATAAAAAAAGAGGGTTTCTTAAACATATTCAACAAAAACATAATCCATTCATGGACAAAATATAAATGATATTCTCAAACTATGAAAAAAATGTTATCGTAGTTGGGAATGGATTTTGGAAGATCACATAGAACATGAAAATCAATTTCTAAAACATAAAGCATTTTCAAAACCATTTTTTGAAAAACATTGAAAAAATATAATGGAATATTTGAAATCATTTAAAACCATTATTCGGGAAAATATAATTTATTCCTTGAAATAGTTTTCTTTTATTAAAATGCTACACAATTTTTTAAGAAAAAAATTTATTTGAAAATAACCATGTAATCTTGTATGGGAAACATTAGGGTTATAATTAATCAGGAAAGTGTAAAAATCCATTCATTACGTATAATTTATAAAAATTATTCTTGTACTTTTTCTAAAAAAGTCAAAAAGTACCTCGTATCGAAAACCACAAAACATTCATTTCTTACAGTTTTGTAAAAATACACCAATGTGTGAAATTGACATTAAAATATTTTGAAATAATTTAAAAAATATTTTTTAATACATATTTAGGAATCATATACATTAATGATAAATATACCCTAGTAAATACTTACGTATAAACAATCTTAGGTAATAATGAAACAACGAAATTATCTCTTATCATTGGTTAGATTAGTTCCATACGTGTATGAAACTATTATATTGTGGTTTTAAATATATTATTAACTTGTAATAGGATAATACTAATATTTTTTATATGATTTATGATTCATTTATGACATTATATTAATAGTTCATTGAACAATTCCATGTTAACGCAACACCTCAGGTAATAATCACATTGTTTATCATGCATGTTTCGACTTTCAATTCATTATTATACTAAAAAAATCATGATTTTAATAATTAAATAATGCAAAATATGATTTATATATCATATATTTGTTATATAAACATATATAATTGATATATAAATGAAATTCAATACAATGTTCTTGGAGACGATAGGTCATACATAGACATGAACGATGTTTCAGTTTTATTATTTTATTGAATGGAAGTAAGTACATGACTTATATATATATATATCCAAAATAATTATTATTTCATATATATCATTCTTATTTATTATATATACATTATAACCATTAGTTAAGGTTTAACATGGAGAATGAATCTCATCGCGTCGTGGAGATGATAAGTCATACGTATGCATGAGGGATGATATCATTCCCTTAATGGTTAAATGGTATGGATTTGAATGGTATATTAATAATGAAAAATAATTATCATGTCATATTAATTAATTAATTCCTTTATATTCATCTTTATACACATGGAAATAGTGCATTGATGAAAAATAGTTTACACCACACCAACATGATGGTAAGTCGTACGTATGTACGCATGGTGATATTATTTTTCATAGGATAAGTTAAAGGAGATATATGGTTGTCCCAAAATTATAAAAAAATTATCATCATATAATATATTATAGAGTTATTAATTTATAATAGAAAAAACATTGGAAAAGGATGAATAATAAGAAAAAAACATTGAAAGAGTTCATAAAATAATTACCTTGTCTTCGAGTGTCTCTTTTTGATTTTTAAAAAATGACCCCATAGGTTGCACTTCTTCCAAAAGTATTTCCTCTTGGGTGAATTGTGGAATGATAGGAGGATAAATGGTAAGGGTATTTCTAAGGCAAAAGGAATTACATGTGTGAATAAAATAGAAGGAGTGGTACCCTTTTATAAGTCGGGGGAGATGCAATTTACGAAACTCAAAAACTATTAATTTAATATAAATTTATTTTTGATTCCCAATAGATCAAAAGATTGTTTTTAAGAGTATGAAATTATTATGGGTCTAAAACATCCCAAAAAAATATATTTTAGGCTTGTTTAGGTCACAAAAATAAACTTTATATTTTGTCTTTAACCCTTAGTTAAACAATTAAATTCTTACCATTGGAATTTGTATTTTTACACTATAGGGTTAATATAGTTACTATAAAATTCCAGATGAAATCCAATTGGATCATTTATAAAATATTTAACATTATTCTAGTAATTTGGATAAAATATATATTTTTTTAATTATTTATCTTTTAATAATGTATTATTTATTTTAAAATATCATTTATTTAATTTTGGACACTATTTATTACCTAATTTTAATAAAATAAAAAAAACATAATTCCTTAAAAAAATACATTTACTCTTCCCTAACATGTCATAATCATAAAAAATCTTGTATATCATCAAATAGAACATATGATAGTTATTTTAATATTATTAATATCATTTATTTGACTCTTCATTTAATAAATATATTACTACATCATCATTGCATCACAATTAAATTTAATTATTTAATTTCTAAAATTTATAAATAAATTATCATGATGTTGATAAATATCATATATTTATAATAAATATTAATAGTATAATTTATCTTGTGTATAAATATATATTAAAAATGATTTATTTATTAAAATTTTGAGTATGAAATTTTTAACTAATCATTAAATTAAATATGATAAATGTATTATTCTTACCAAAGTAGCTTAAAAAATATTATAATTTATATATAACGTTTAGGTTTTCCAAAACCCAATTACTGAATGAATTTAGGTCATCTGTTTGGGTAATATTATTTTATAATAAAAATATTTTTACATTTAATTACCATATTTTCCTTAACCATGGTAAATAATATTCAAAAGTCTCTATACACCAAAATTAATAATCATATTAGACCAAATTATTTACTTATTAAAACAATGTATCTCCCTTTTTCATAATTAAATTCCAAAAAGTGGTAAAATTACATTCCATTCTAACCCCCCTAATCTAGCTAAAGGTGGTTAAAAGAGATGTTCAAAAGATCCTTAAATTTTTAAATCCAATTTCAATAACAAATCTCACAATGACCTAAATCTTATTAATACATGTATTACTAATCCACTGTTACTTTATAATCAATTTTAGAAAATAATAATTAGTAAAATGAATAATAATTTTTTTTACTATGATGCATTATTTTTCACTATTCATCAAAAAATCAATCTTTGCAGATAAATTCTAAAAATTCACCCTAAGATAATTTTTTCGTTATAAATTCAACAAATTTTTTTTATTTTAACACAATAAATTTCTATGAGTGTCTAAAATTAATTTTATTATTTTTTATATAAGGACATAAAAAATAATTCATTTGAGAAACTAATAGATTTAAACATATAATGAAATTACTAAAAATTATATTTTTCATTATCAAAACCATTATAAAAAATATATAAAAATTAATTATTAATATTAATATTAAATGATTAACGTCTATGTTCTAACCATATTATTTAAATAAATATAAAATTAAAGTATTTTATTGAAGAAACATATTGTTGCATGTAACACAAGCCAATTCAGTGTTTCATGTTGTGAAAGCTTCCCTTGGTGTTGAATATAACAATAACCAAACATATTGATTTTATATAATAAAAAATTAAATATTTAGTATTTTAAAAACTGAAAATATACAAATATTAAATTATTTAAAAATAATAAATTTACGAAATCTTGGGGTGTTACATTCTACCCCATTTAAAATGAATTTCTTCCTCAAAATTCAATAGGGTTATCAAATATTTAATACTTGAATTTAAATTTCATGGAATCCCACATTATAAAAATAAATTTTAAAACATGATTTTAAAAGGAATTGTAGGAAAATAACAATTAAACAATTTAAATCATAACTAGGGTTCCACATAGTAGAATATTGGTAATTAGTTAGGGGTTGAGGAAAATAATAAATAATGGTTGATATTGATAAATATCACTAATCACAAGAAATTGGGTGATCTAGAGGAATTTAAAAATCAAAAAACAATTATATAAAGAATCATGATATATGTCATTGATATCATCGAAAATGATGATAATATAACACCCTTTCAAACCATGGTTATTTTCCTAATGTGGGAGAATTTTTTAGGATAATATATACTTATTTTATTTCAGAATAACTCCCCACTTATATATTCCAAGGTCAGTATCCACTTCATCTCATATTATATGAAATAAAGTTTAAATAGACATTCCAAAATTGTTAGTAGATCCTGAGATCAATAAATAAAATGAAGGTTCATTCCATTTCACTTTATCAAAAAAAAAGTTATAAAAAATTATCAAATATGCATAAATACACAAACTGTGAGGTAATACTTTATTCTAACAAACTTCATCTGATGTTTAACATAGACATTCAAATAATTGATAACTATATAATCCTTACAAAAACTAAAAATCCAAAACATTAGAAAGATGTGAAGTAAATTGACTATAAATGTATCCCTCATATATCATAAGGTATCTCTTATTGGTCATAATCCAAAAAATTTAATTCATTCATCATGCATTCTATTTACTATACATCCATTTTGATAAGATGCATGCTTCTTTATTATTAAATAAAAAAATATGTAAACTTCATCCATAATTACTTAAACCATTTTTCAACATTCCTTAATCATTTATATGGAAATAATTACCATCCAATTTACTTATTCATATCCTAAATAACATTATCCAAATATCATTATAACAGCAACATTCTCATATCAATGGTTATCCTTAATTTAATCCTGTTTTTTCCAAAAAGATCAAATTATTACCATAATCATTATTTATTATTAACAGTATCATTCAGTATATTCTCTTAAATAATTATGGAAAAACTAAATTGTACCAACACATAGATGTTTCATTAATCCATAATACTATAAAATTTCTTCTACAACATTATTCTTGAATTCCAATACCTAAACACTCAATCCTTCCATAACATTGTTATCATACTTCAGATCGCCAAGAGTGATCGCATGAAATTTTCCATTTCAATTACCCCTAATAAGTTTTTTGAATTTATCATTATTGATAACCTTTATATTAGTGAACTGGTTATAATAATTCATATTTTCCTTAATCATTTACCACTGAAGTGGGGGGAGGTTCATTCTGCATGGATTTCTATCTATTCGCATTAATAGCTAACTTTTTCCCATCACATCAGCACTCAAATTCCTGATTATAATCATTTACTCACTTAAAAAATTATAATACCTCATAAGAAAATTTACTCTTTTATTTTTCCCATATTTATAGCATGGATGATGGATCCACTCCTTCTCTTCATGGTTTTCAAATTTCCATT
Source organism: Viscum album (assembly GCA_963277665.1). Lineage (NCBI taxonomy): Eukaryota > Viridiplantae > Streptophyta > Magnoliopsida > Santalales > Viscaceae > Viscum > Viscum album. The sequence goes on from OY728162.1 coordinate 50,250,447, forward strand.
CAAACTCCATCCTCTTCTTATTGTCATAACCATGTGATTGTTATATGACTCCAACCACCATTCCAACCTTGATTGGACAATAAAAAAATATCTTCATATATACTAAAGTATGTTATGGATACATCCCATATGAGACTATACATTAATCCACTGAAGATCTTATTAACATTACTTTTAGGCTTCATGATAATTTCATAAGTATACCTCACAATTATTGTGAAATTAGCTTCCTAGGTACCAAAAGATTCCTCATCCCTTTTCATTAACTCTTGAAACACCTTCTCTATTTTCATATGTATAATATGAATAAAACACATGTTAAATAATAATTTATTATACTCATACCAATACATGTATTCCATTTTATATTTCTTTCTCATATTCTTGATTAGATTCCACAAAAGGTCTGCTTCGCATTCTTACCAATAATCATCCAGAAGGACATTCTCATGTTTTGGACACTAGAGAATAAAGAATATATTTTTAGTGGTACTGATTCATTGTTCAGCAAAAAGTGTATTTGATGACCCGCTGAAATAAGGTGGATGTTTTCTCATTATGGACTTAATAGAATGTCGTTATCTTTGTTTCTCATTTGGAATTCCAGTATTATTCATAGAGTGAGAAAGATATGTAAACATAACAATGGGATTTTCCATTCCAACAACCATATTATTTTGTTTCTCCAAAATATATTTGATTTATTTTTCATAAAAATTACCATTAAAATGGTCCCATTGGGTTCCATCCATTGAATTAAACCAAAATCATAGAGAAGAAACAATAATAATAATGAGGACCAACATATGTATGAAAATTCACTTATTTGATGTCTATGTTATGACACCTTCTATAATCAATGACACCTTAAGTTCACCGTAGGTTTTTCTTGGAAAAATTATATTTAAATCATTTATAATTTTTCATGAAGAGATTGTGAATTTTTAAATCATGTCCCCTGGGAGTATCAAATGAGGTGTTCGGTTAGGCTCATTGTCGTGTACTAGGTTATGATTAAGTCATGCCTGATGCGCCTTGTCAGTGTTGTTATTCCTTGGTACATATGGTCCAGATCCAAATCCACATGAAGTGTATGGAAAGGTATTTAATGATAAGAAACTACTTACTCTATCATTTACCAAATATCTAATACATTTTAATAAAAATTAATTAAACCTTACACTTATCCTCATGGACATCCCAAGAAAAATCCATATAAATATCTCTAGGGATCTCACTATAATTTTTGCATATAATTTCTAAAGGATAACTAAACATTCACTCTAATAAAAACATTAAATCCACAAACATGAAATATATATAATTTACATTTTGTTTGTATAATACTTAATAAATTACAAAAACACACACCAAAAGACCGTGTTAGTTATGTTCCATTGGAAACATGGAACACTTTCTCTTAATTTGTGGAAATATATTCAATATCTCCAATAATGATCTTCCCTATTATTACCCATAACAAAAACCTTTCCTTGAAACCATGGATATCAAATATAAGATCATGATCATAAGGGTATGATAACATGATCATGAAAATAGAAGATCATACCATGCATATCAAATATCATAAACATGAATCCTTGTATATATATTTGAAGTTCATAAAATTGGAATCATGAGAAAATAAAGAAAATGTGAAATGTAAAAATAACATATGAATAAAACATTGACTTGTGGAGGAAACAAAAAAATATAACAATTATTTCAATAGTATTCAAGGAATTTTTTCCAAGGACATCTTGGTAGTGTGGCTTCACTTACCCTTTCATCATGGTAGTCATTTTTCACAACCATAACCATATTTGTAGTCATGGATCACTCCCATAACCATCTTGGTATTCATTGTTCACTCCGAAAACCATATTAGAGTACATCTTCCCTCTTGTCTTTCTCATGAGATATAAATCATTACACAATGCATTATAGGGTGATATAGGTCCCAGCCACCGTATAATGATATCATGAATACATGCGCTATAAGATTCTAATCCATCATATCATGAACAATGTAATGGGAATGGTTTATTAAGAATATAATCATATCATAACCCCTGGAAGAGATATAGGTTTCATAATCATTTCATAACTATCATAACCCATGAAAAGAAGAGACTTTATTAAACATCACGACATAAAAACCCCGTATAGATAAAGAACATGAGTGGTTTGATTAAGCAAGAAAAATGTATATTATCATGTATGGGGAATGATTTTAAATGATCACTTCAAATAAGAAAATAATTTTGTAAAACATAAAAAAATGTTATAATCCCTTTATTAGAAACCACATTGAAAACAAATAAAGTAATCATAAATATCATTTATTACATTTATTGAAGAAAATATTCATTCGCTATTGAAATAGTTTTATTTTATTAAAATGACACAAAATTTTGAATGAAAACATATCATTTGAAAATGACCTTGTAATATTGTAGTGTAAACATCAACATAACAAGGTTTTATGGATGTGTTAAATTCCATTCATTCTATATAAGTTAAAATTACATTCATGTTGTAATTTCATAGAAAAGGTAAAAAAGTACTTCATATTGAAAATGAATAATATTTTTTTCATACCGTTTAACAAAAATTCATCAATGTGTAATGTTGAAAATAAAATATTTTAAAGGAATAGAAATAATATTTTAGAAAACATATTTATGATACATGTTCATTCACGATACTTATATCCCATTAAATAATTATATATAAACTATTTTAGATAATAATGAGATTGAAAAAACATTCCTTACATTATGTTTGATTTAATTAGTACTTGTTTGAAACTAATTTATAGTTGTTTTAAAAATATTATTAACTTATAAAAAATCAAAATAATATTTTTTATATCATACAATTTTCATTTTTGTCTTTATATTACCAATTAACTTAACAAATCCATAATAATGCAACATTCTATATAATAATTGATTCATTTATCGTGCATGTTTTGACTTGTAATTGTTTATATTATTACTTAGATCGTTATTTGCATACATATATAATGTAAAACATTATTTATATATCATATATATTCATTACCTAAATATATACAATATATAGAAAAATTAAATGTAAAACATCATTCATGGAGATGGTAGCCCGTATGTATGCATGAACGTTGTTTCAATTTTCATATTATTTTGAATATAAGAAAGTAAATGAAATATTTTTATAATTCCAAAAGAATTAATATTTCAATTATTTTATGATTATTTATTATATAAATTATAATCATTCTTGAATGGTTAACATGGATAATGCATCACATCACGTCTTGGAGACGGTAAGCCTTACGTACACACGAGAAACGATATCATTCAATTAATGGTTAAAATGGTATGGAAGTGGATGATATATTAATTATAAAGAATCATTATCAGGTCATATTCATTATTTAAATCCTTTATATTCATCAGTATTCCCACTGAAATAATGTAATAATGAAAACGATATACACCACGGCGTGTAGAAGGTATGTCATAAATACACACGCATGGTGATATTGTATTACGTAGGCTGGGTAAAAGTAGTAATATGGTTGAACCATGATAAAAACCACATATAGGAATAAATTATATTCTGTATTTATTACATTAGTATGAAAACATCTTAGTAAAATGAAGTAGAAGATAAAAAACATTCAAAGGGTTGGTAAACAAATTACCTCATCTTTGAGTGTCTCCTTTTGATTTTCAAAAAATGAATCCTTAGGTTGGACATCTACCCAAAGTACAGGATCTAGGATGAAGTGAGAGTATGTGTGAGGATAAATTTGCATGTTTTGTCTAATCCAAAAGGATATATATTTCTGAAAAAAATTGAAGAAGAGGTTCCCTTTTATAAGAGGGGAGGGGCACTTTAGGAAACTCCAAAACTATTAATTTAATGTCATTTTATTTTTTATTCAAAATATAGCCAAAGTGAGTTATTTGTAATATGAGATGATTAGGGGTCTAAATTATCTCAACAAATGAATTTTAGACATGTTTAGGTCACAAATGTAACCATATCTTTTGTCTTTAACCCATAATTAATCAATTTAGCTCTTACCTTGATAACTTGTCTTTTACACTATAGGGTTAATATAGTTTCTATAAAATGAAAAAATAAAACCAATTGGGTCATTTATAAAATATTTAAAATTATACTAGTTAGGTTTCTTGAAATATTGATTTTTTTGGTTTTTTAATTATTTAATAAAATTTTAGTTATTTTAAAATCTCATATATTTCAATTTTGATACTATTTAGTATTTGACATATTATAAGATAATAAAAACAAGTTCACTTCAAAAAATATACATTAAATCATCCTTAAGATGACATATTCATCCAAAAAATTCAAGGATGGCATCAAATAGCTCAAATGATATTTATTTTAATATTATTAACATTATTTATTTTCTCTTCCTTTAATAAATCTATTATTTCATCAGCTTGGTGTCATAATTAAATTTAATTATATAATGACTAAAATTTGTAAATAAAGTATAATGATAAAAATAAATTTCATATATTTATAATGAATTATAATAGTAAAATTTATCTACTGTATAACACTATATTAAAATTGATTTAGTTATTAAAATTTTGTGTATGACATTTAAATCTAATATTGAAATAAAATATAATAATTGTCTTATTCATAACCAAGTGGCATAAAAAAGATAAATATTTTGACTTATGGATTATTTTGGTCAGAAAAACTTTTAATATAATATTAGGACAAGTGTTAGGGTAATTTTATATTATTATAATATTATTTTTACCCTTACATACCATATTTACCATTAACGACGGTAAATAGAATTAAAAATTTACTACTCACCAAAAATTATTCTAATCCTATTAGACCAAATTTTTCATACTTATTACACCCATATATGTAATTTTTAGAAAATCAGTTCACAGAAGCACTATAAATACGTTTAATTTTAATCCCATTTATTTAGCTAGAAGGCCGGTAAACGTAACATTCAAAAGATCAATATATTTTTTAATCTACAATCAATATAAAAATTATCCAAATTACATAAATTGTGTTAATAAATTTATTATTTTTCTATTGTAGTATTTGAATCAATTATAAAATATAATAATTATTTAAATGAAAAATGATGTTTTTAACTACGATGTAGCAATTTTTTACTATTCATCCCAAAAAGACATTTTGCAGAAAAATACTAAAATTCAAACTAAGATAATTTGGTCAATCTAAATTCAAAAATAATTTTTATGTTATCTAATTAAAATTACATGATTGTCTAAAATAAATTTCATTATTTTTCATAGAAGGACGTGAAAAGTGGTTCATTTGTCAAAATATTAGTTTTAAATATATAAACAAATTAAAATGAATTATATTTCTATTACCAAAACCACTATAACTAATATTTAACAAGAATTTATTTAAAATAATATTTAAATTTTAACAACTAGGTTATAAAAATATTATTTAAATATTTATTAAAATAAAATTTTGTTTCACATAAACTCAGTGCTATGTGTGACACAAGACTAGTCGGTGTCGCATGTAGTGGAATATTCCATTGATGTTATGTATAAAATAATCCAAATATAGTGATTTTATAAAATAAAAAATATTTATATATTCATATTTTCATGAAGTGAAAATATCAAAATATTAAATTAATTCAAAAAAATCAAAAAATCGCAGGGTGTTACAAAAAATACAACAAAGAACCAATTTCCTCTGAGGCATTACCAGAGAAAAATGATCATGCAGCAGTTGAATGTGGAACCTGATGGTAAAATATCGAGAAAATAACACCAATATGCAAAATAATATTATTTTAAAAAGATAAATATTTTATACTTTATATTAATGGATGATAGCGATATATCTTCTTTTGTGGAGGCTTCCAAGAGACGAGATGTATCCTCATTTATGGTGCCGATATAGGGTGATCTTGAAGCCATACACTAGAATATGTATTGGGACATTATTCCATTACCTCATGGAATTAAGGATATTGATAAAAAAAACAGGTCCTTAAAATCAAGAGGTATATAATGGAACATGTGAAAAGATACCATGTAAGAATGGTGGACATAAGATATGCTCAAAACGATGGTATTTATTTCCATGAAATATTTTATACTATTTTTATACTAATGGTTGTTCAGGTGATATATCCAAAATAATATTTTCACCTAGAGAAGATAGATGTGTAGAATTCCTTTATCCATGGTGAGCATGATGATTATATCTATATGATCCAACAAGTAGGCTTCACAGAATAAGACAATCATAACATGATTTTCTGGTCTAAGAATTATCTATGTGGTCTGAAGTAGGTTCGAATGTGTTGGTAGAAAAGAATTGATACATATATTTTGAGTCTTAGATATATCATACATCAATAAGATCGTTATTCATATTTTAGGGGTTTTTATGGTACAAATTTCATCAATATTCTATTGTATATTGATGAAATAGTAGTTGTAGGCCCCAACAATGACTAGATCCAAGAGACAAAGGCATAGTTGGCTAGGGAGTTTTATATAAATAACATTATTTAAAAAAATGACTATTGGGATACATATTTACCATGATGTAAATAATGGGAACATTATCCTACCATAAAATGATTTCTAAAAAAATTCCGTAAATAAATCAGAATCAATATCGGAAGATAATCTCTACCCCTCTTCCTATTAATTTGATGTTATCCTCAATGATGAGTCCTGGCAGTGTTGTAGAGAGGATAGATATGTCTCAATTACCATTTGAATCGGTAGTGGGGATTTTAGTGTTTATTTGTACTAGACTAGGCTTTTCACAAGCAGTGGGAGATGTTAGTCACCACATATAGAATCATGGATGATAGAATTGGTACACAATGTAGAGGATCCTAAGATAATTCAAGGAGAACCCAGATGTCAAATTATCTTAAAGAGGAACATATTTTAGTGTTAGAGGATATGTTAATGAATATTTAATTGGTGATTCATATAGGTGGAAATACACTTTTGTTTACATTGTTACTATTGTATAAGGATCTGTGAGATGTATTTCAATGTTATATTTGCTTTTTGGTTTAACCATGATGGAGGTAGAGTGAATGAAATATATATAGGCATGAAAAGAAGTTATGTGGATGAGAATATTATTATAGAGCTCAAAAATAAATAGGGTAATATTTCCTTCTTTTTTCATAGTTATAAAACCATACTCACTACACGAAATCCATATTTTCATTTTTGGATGAATAATATTGGAGTAAAATATCACTTTTTCATGATGTGGTTGTGTAAGGAAGTGTGGAAAGGAAAAGAATTCACAATAAAATGTGGCATATTTCCCGATAAAGGTGATTGAATCTGATAAATTTAGTTGGTTCATATCCTCATGTGATCTTATTGATACAAGAGAATCATTTTTTGGATGATATAAAGGATGTGCATAGATGTTATTGGTTGACAATCAAATTTCTAAGTATAATAAATTTCAGCAACATTATTTTTTTTGGAAATCCATTATCCCATAAATTGTCAAGGGGTTGGGGGTGGTAGGAATGATTGTTGTACAAACAACACAAAACCTCCCATGGAGGAGGAACCAATATAGAGGGATCCTCCCTATAAACTGAAATTCTATATGATTGATTTTTCATTACCCCCAACAGTTAGTTTCAGTACATCTCCCCCAGTCATATTTATGTGGGGTATCTTTTGTTGTTGTTTCCCCAAATATTCAATAGTGTGTATTATGAGGGTTTTATCCTTGTAATAGTGAGGGCTATTGCACCCAATATTACCCCTTGTGATAATTATACTTGCTCGCGGTTTTCTACCCCTTTCATATTGGGTTTTTTTATGTTTTATCTATTTTTCATTTTGTTCCACTTTTTTTACACATTATTTTACCCCTCTATTATCATTACATTAGTGGGCCAATAATTTACTATCGTAGTAGTTTGATGCATGCGGGGTAAAAATGAGAATCCAAATTTTTTTGTTGTTTTTCATGTCATGTTGTGATTATATTTAGTTTCATCTCATTTTAGATATAGGTATTAATAGATTAATTATTCTGGTATAATCAATAATTTGGTTTTCTGATGGTTCCCATATCCGAATTGTTTATGGTATTAGTATCTTCATTCTACCTATGTTAAAATATTCAATGTTCTTTCAATGTTATTAAGAATTTGATCTTTTTTTAATCATATTTATAAATGGGTTTTTTTATTTTTAAGGTCTCAGAAAAAAAAAATTGATGTAATAATTTATTATTTATTAAATTTGAATTCAATTATTTCTAAATTTCATACTATATTTCTTTATTTGCATAAATGTTGAGGATGATTTTTAATTTTTTTTAATATTTTATAGAAAAAATTAATTGAAATGAATTTTGTTTAAAAAATCACAGAAGGTGTTGAAGGCTCCAATGCCTTATATACAATTTTTTTAGTTATTAACATATAAGTTTATATATTTAGTATTTTATTTAACATTATTTAACATAAATAATAATTTATTATAATATTTCAAATAAACTAATAATGAGTAAAAAATAATTAATTTTTAATTTTTAATTATATTTATAATAATAAATATTTATTTAAAATATATTTAATTAAATAGTAATTTTAAATACAAATAATTTTATATATGTAAACAAATTTAATATATTAATTTTACATATGTAATGTATTAAATAGTAAAAATTATTATAACTATTATTTTAATTTTTTATTAGTCACTAATATTATGTAATAATTAGTAACAATTAATACTAATTAGAAATAATTAAAAATAATTAGAATATAAAAACAATAATAAATTATAAAATATAAAATACAAAATATAATTCATATGAATTAATATTAATTTATAAATATATAATGAAATTTAATAAATAATCAATTCTAATTAATTATTACATACTAAAAGATTTTTTATTAAATATTAATTATTTACACATTTACATTTATATATATAATGAAAAATATTATGTTATGAAAAATTAATAATAATAACCAAATGTATGTAATGATGATTAATATATTTTTAATTTTATTAATTCATTACACGGTATTAATAACAATTAATAAAAAATGAAATTAATAATAATAGTTTCATAACTACAATCAAGAATAGTTGATAGTACATTACAATGTCTCTTTAATGTTATAATCATGTAAAATATATATTGAAAATAATACATATAAATTTTAATATAATATTAATTAATTTATATAACATAAATATAATAATATATTTTATAAGGATAACATAAATATAATTCATATATATATTTATCAAGATTTTTTTTCAAATGGATTAAATTAACACAAATGTGTTTAGGGTTTAAATATTTTCAGTTATCAGATGTGTTGACCACTTTAATACATTTATTAATGATGAAATTATACAAGTGTTTAAGAATCTATAATTTTATAAAAACAGTAACTAGAAGATAACTATAGTAATTTTTTAAAAAATATTTTTTGCAACTATTTGAACTATTATTTATCAATAAATAATTTTTTTAAGAATTATTGGTTTATATTGATTAAAAAAAATAAAAATTATCGTAATTAGATTCTATAGAAGTGGATTTTCATAAAATATATTTATGGTATATAATTTCTTAGTTAAATTTTATTATATTGTTTGATCATTAACATTAATTTAGAATAGTCACTTAAATCTCAAATAATTTAAGTCATAGAGAACATTTAAAATTTATTAGTATAATTAATTTTAATTTGTGTCCAAAATGGGGTTCATCGCACAGTTCAGAGTGTGAGTGAGACACACATATCAAACTCATCATCCTTCATAATGTGTTAGAGTCTGATGAGGTCCATCTGCTACCTTTGGGATATGAATATTTCATAATGTCTAACAAGATATTTCTCTCACTATATATGTGTAAAAACCTACAATCCCATAATAAATCACCCAGATCTATGAAGAGTTGGTTTCTAAAAGATGATTGAAATTACAGTTGATACTAGCTCAGATCCACTAAATAAAGAGAATATCATGCTATTCCTAATAGAAAGTGTGTATCTTGTGACATCAAGTTCTCATAAACAATTGGATAAAGCATGTTTTCTAGATGTGGCTCATGTTTCAGTGGAACAAGTGAGGCCAGACATGTAACAAGATATAGTCTACATTATCATCATAATGCCTCCTCAACGTCAGCATCTACTAGAGGATACTCTTGAGCATGAATTCCTTCTCTCTCTGTTGTTTGATTTAATATATTATCATGTGAAGATATATGAAATTGTACAATGTTAAGAATTATATCATGGTATGATACTTGATTTAATATCATTCCTTCCTCAGGTTTATATATTCTGATTATATTACATAGTCATGTATATTAAAAAGATATTCAAGCTGAATAAGAAAAATTTATACAACAAAATAACTTAATTTTATTATCATAAAAAATATTGGATCCATCTAGAATTTTAAATAAGTTATAGTATATATTTTAGTTTTTATCATGGTAGATTCTCCAGCTAATGTGACAGATAGAGTCTCATTATATGCATTCCCTTAAAATGAAACATCACATGTCTATAACATATAATGATGTACTATACATTATACCTTTTTAGTGGATACCCTCCCCCTTGTTAGAATTAGGTAATGATTAATTGGTTGTTGTATCTATTTTATTTGAGATATTGAATGGTTCCAAACAGATTCATAACACTATTAGGAATTTTTCCCTCAACAATAAAAAAATATATTAGCAGAACTGCAACCCTATCATTGTTTATCCCACTAGTTTTTTATGTAATAAGATGGTAAACTATATCCCAATAAAACATACATGATATTTAAAATGAGGTATGAAATTTGTTAGATTATTTTTTAATTAATTTTATAAAACTATAACATTATGAAATTGATTATAGAACATAAGATTATATATTCTTACATTTGTAGGTAGAAGACAATCCAACAAGAGATGATATGCTTCTGAGTTATTTCTTAGATCCCTGACAAGTTAGTGTGTATGACTCTAATTGAAAAATATAATATGGAATGTAATATATAATAAGTAATCTAGTAAAATATAACTCAAAATTTCATTAGAAATATTACATCCTTTTTTCCCTTGTAAAACATTGGGATATTTTAAGGAGTATTTTCAGAGCCAGATGCTGAGAAGACATGGTATTCCGAGCCCTGATGATCCTTGATATTGATAAAATAAAAAATAAAAAATATATTATATCACACACATATTGTTTACACAAAATAATGGAAAACTCCCAAAAGTATTATCTGATGGGAAATTCATTTCCTTCAATCTGGGATATGGGTTTTACCCTTAGTGCGACGTAATCGTTTTTGCTGTGGGGTGGGTGGTATTATTGCGGTTAGGTATATAATATTAAATGATAATTTTTTTATTTTTTTATCATTTGTTTATCATTTGTTCATTTTATATGAACTATCTCCCTCTATATAATCTATTTTATATCCATATCATAGGGTTATCCACAAACCATTATGATTTAGAGGAGACTGAAGATGAGTGTTGGTGGATGTGACAAACCCAACATGGATACCCTCTCAAACCGGTACCGAACCTGATCCATCATAGACCCAAAGGGCATTCAAGATTGAAAAACGATTGTAAATAGCACTAATGAATTGACACAAACCAGAAGGAATAATTTTACCCATCCCAAAAAAGAAAACAAGATATATATATATATATACAACGAGAAGAAACAATAGATGAAGAAACAATAAATATCATACATATCAAAAGAAAAAAAAAGTGATACAACTCAAAAGTATTTAACCAAAATTGAATATAGATGTCCAAAAATAGAGTAAAAATTAACCAAAAATAGATACTTTATCTAATATCATAGGCAATATCCCACTATCTCAACATTGGATATGCATGAATTTTTTCAAAAACCTCACTACCTCACTACGATTCCTTGCATTTCCCTGTATCTAACGAAAAAAGGACTATGAAATGTAGAAGGTGTTTATTAATTGTTTGGTAAATAAGCCTAGTATGATAACACACTTTTCATCCATACAATTTTTCTATAAATAAAATATGAACATGATCAACTTTATGGAAAATAAGGCCTGAATTTAAGTTAAACAGTTTTTATATCAAAATCATTGTAAAAAAATTCCCTTTTTCCACAGTTCTAAAGAAATCAAGTAAAAAAGATTCGATGAATTTCATTCAAATAATTCAAATGAAATCATGTATAATATTTCATTTCAAATACATGGAAGTAAAATATAGAAATATACATGAAAATTCATACGTAACATCAACATATGGATCACAATAGGTCAAGGTAGCTGAGAAACTCATACATAGACATATACAATATTGTAAATCTATCCTAAAAAAATATTCATCAAATCTAGAGAGCATACGAACAAAATAGAAAATAAATATCTTAAAAAATATAACAATTTCCTAGAATAATTGGCCAAGGGAGCATAGGAACTACCCATGAGTGAACCCCCGACAATATTAATAGATGAGGAATATTACTACACTTTCCACATATGTACAAAAGGCTTCCATATGATATTTTTTTCAATCCATTTAATCCAAACTAATATCTAAAAATAATTTAATAAATCCACTTCACAATTATTTAAAAATTACATTTTTATTCCCATAAAATTAGAGAAAACCATATTTTCTCAAAACACTGTTTCCACACAAATAAAATCAAACATTATACTTCAATTATGAACCAAGTTATAAAACTACAGAAATATAGTTCATACAAAATAACTATATATGGAACCACATACCTCAAAATTTGGTTGCATAAACCTATAATAATATCCACCAACACTGAAAAACAATAAGATGAAAATGGAGGCTCTGTAATCAATTCTCGCATATCATAAAAAATTCCATGAGAAAAAATAGTTAGTAGAGGGGACATATCACAACATACCTAAAATAAAATCACAATACACACCACAACCAACATGATGGCCATTATATAGATAAATATCAGTAAATGGAAATTGAATGTATCATGATGATTATCATCATAGATAAATTGATCCATAAACGTGGTACACTAATGCTACAATGATTAATGAAAATGAAGAAGTAGAATGATTGAATACATTGACAGATACACTACAACTGAAATGAATAATCATCACTAAATTAAATGATTAGAAAGAAGCATAGATCCCAAAAATCAGTTGAGAGACCTCTTAGGTCCAATAAAAAGTTATTTTTGCTGAATAAATGTTAAATCACTAGTGTAGTACCCTAAAAATCAAAAACCTAGAATCATTCAAAATTTGAAATCATTTTTAGAAATGAATTTCTAAATTTAGAAAAGATTCCAAAAAACACATTTACCCAGATTAAAAATTTTGATTTTAACATTCCAAAATATGAACCATATTCATGTCATGTAAAGATTTCATGAACTGTACATATTCATGATGTATTCTCTATAATTTTTTCATGTCTTGTAGGCCTTTCAGGTTGGAAAAAAATACTACATTCAACAAACAGACTAATGTCTACACAAAAAACTAAAGATGATCACTATTCTATGAACTTGTGGAGAACCCCTCAAATCCTTCGAAAAAATTTCACCAAAAAATAATTATTTCAAGAAAGAATAAATCCATGAATGTTATTTAATTTTACATAGAAAATCATTTTCATCCTTAAGGGTTACAAAACACAGATAATAAAAGATGAAAAAAAAGAGATGATAAATACCTGAAAACATGTAATATGATGTCACAAACTACCCACTATAAGACATTTCCTCCCACAATGTCATGGTGAAGAATGATTTCTAGAAATATATGAGGCCACTATTACCTCATAAATTACTAACACTCCCAAGAATCATAGGAATATGATTTCATTCTCCATAAAACATTGACAAAAAAATTTGGCTTCCCATGAAAGACATTCACCATATAGTCAATGATCTCTACTGGTTTCCCTATAATAGAAGTATCCATATACAACATGATATATTCCTAATTTAAATTTTGAGAGGGATTAGGATGGTATTTACCAATATAAAATATGTGGAAAACATCAGGAATACCAATCAAATAAACTAGCAATTCAAAATGATAAGAAACTTCCCCAAGACACATAGTGACCTCAAACTATCAATCATATCATGGATCCATATATCCCTATTTTCAATGATGATGGTGATCCAAAAAAGCATAAACATTGAAGATAATTTACACACTAATGGAATTCTTCAATGGTCTATGCCAATGATATTCATACAATTTCTTCCAACTATGGGCTATTACCAAAAAACTGATTTATTTCCTAAATCATCACTCATGTCTACAGAATGAGATTTGGTCCAACCAAATATACCTCAATCGCATCTTCTATAAAATAGGTTACTATCATGGATGAACATACATGAACTCAAAGGGGTCCATTATGATTGATGAATGATAACTATTGTTAGAATAAAACTCAACTAGTCCTAGCTGGATATCCCAATATCCATCAAAATCCAAGACACAAGCATAGAGAATATCCTCCAGGATCTAAATAGAATGATTTTTCAAACTGTATTTCTATGTGTGGTATGTTCTACTAAAACTTAATTGAGTCCCCATTTCCCCTAGACACTCTTTTAGAAGATATAGATAAACCTATTATCCCTATATGAAACAATGGACAAGGGAACTATATATAACCTGATAATCTATTGGACATACAACATACCCTGGTCTTCAACATTGGTGGTGTTCCTGTTCGGAATAAAGTGATCGGAATTTGTGAACAAATTTATCAACACATAGATATAAATACTCTCTTTGGGATTCCAAGGTAATCTAAAATCAATTTCCATGAACACCTCTCCCCATTTCCAAACTGAAACCATAAGAGGTTAGAGAATATATATGGTTTCATATGCACTACCTATATCTGCTGGTAGATGTAATAGTGGGATACATTGTCTTGAATTTCATGCTTCATAACCAACCACCTTAATCATTGTATCATGTCATAATAAATATCCATAGTTCCAAAATTAATGGTCCATCAAAAATTACGACTGTAAAAAAAATTACATTCTAATATATAATGGGATGGATAAAAGATTTGAAAAATAGTGAATACCATCTAAAGAGAGATACCGACATGAAATAGTCTCCCCATCATATAGGGTCTGTCAAATTTCCCTAAACTAGTCATCCTACTACTGCCCCATCAAAATAGAATCAAAGAGAAATGATGATATTAAATCACTAGTTAGAAGCATACCTGAAACATCATTATAAGAATCCAAGTTCCATTGAGCGAAGAGGCCCACAAGGTTCCACTCTTCAATTATTGAATATCTTGTGATGGTATATTCTTGCTGAGATTGTTTTCAATGACATTACCCTTCACGATGTGCAAGCGACATCAATGTTAAATGTTTTTAGGTATTACAACAACCAAATATTTCTAAAATTCATGTATTTCTAGGAAATGATATAGCTCAGATTATTATTGTCAAAACATAGAGTGAACATCTCCCAAAAATGATAGTACTACCATTACTTAAGTGCATCCAAAACTGCGATGACCTCAAAATATTTAGTTAGTTAATTTTTATCATGAGTTCGAAGATTTTGAGAGTCATAACCCACTAAATGATCACCCTACATAATAAGGAAACCAAAACTAGAACCAAAAGTATTCCGTGAATCCACATACCCCTGACCAGGCTCCTGTAAGATCAGAATAGGTGTCGATGGTAGATGTAATTTCATCTTATCAAAAGAAAAATTAAACTTATCATCTCATGTGAATTTCACACCTTCCAAGTATGAGTAAAAAACGGTGATGAAAATTTTATGAAATCTTTGATGAAATGATTATAGTGTCGAAGAAGGAAAAGGAATCACTGAATCTCAGAAATATTATTTGGCTCATTATGGGAACAAAAACCATTCACCTTCCCAGGATCAACTAAACATTTATTCTTATAAATAATGTGTCCCCATAACATCACATATTTGATACATAAATTTCATTTTGAAATATTTCCATATAAATGATGACTCCTCATCTTTTACACAACCATATTTAAATTATTATCCTTGTTGTGCTCAAAATTAGAATAAACCAAAAAATCTTCAATTTAAACTACAAAAAAAAAATTCATCATACTCATGGAATATCTAATTCATCAAATTCATAAAAAATTCAAGTTAATTAGTCATAAAAAATATCATTAAAATATATTTTTAATGGCCATATTTTCTCTTTAAATTTATCCTTTGAATATCAGTCTTTGGAAATCAGAGATAATGGTACCCAAACTAAAGATCAATATTTGAAAACTACATTTCCCCCTTTAATTGTTGCTAAAAAATATTTTACACTAGAAATAGGATACTTATTTGTAATTTTTACTTTGTTAAACATATTATAGTACACACAAAATTTATATGAACAATTTTACTTCTTAGAAAATATCATGAGGTTACCTAAGGAAAAAACTAGTGATAAAAAAACATTCTTCATCATATCATCCAACTAAATAATGAGGTATTTCATCACAACTAGTTCCATATGATATAAATGAATAAAAATTAGATATGTTCCTAGAACCGGATCAATCATAAACTCTACCTTCATATATATAGGATTCCTAGATAAATAGTCTAGAAAAACATAATGAATGTTTTGAAAAATAGTGGGAATATCGACAACCAAATAAACATCATCATGTTCAACTGCTTAAAAAAATTCATGAGCTCTGGTCAAGAAGGTATTTCCTAATAAGATCTTATATACAACTCTCCCCGAATCATCCAAGAGCTCCCATATGATACAAGGAAGTAGAAAAACCGATAATAACAATCAAATTCATCATGATGAGTTACAATACAATACATCGTGATGACAATGTCAAAAAAATCTATATTAGGAATGTGGAAATCCATGACTAACTCAACATTTACATTCAATAGAAAGGAAAAATTCCCTTCATACACATGATCTATTCTATTTCCAATATGTTTCACTAACTCCATAACAAATGAAATGAGTTTTTTTAAAGTTTGAGAATATAAAAATGTCCGTCAATAAACTAGAATGAACCACTAGTATCAGATAATGAAATCAATTGTAAAAATTAAATAAATATGGTTCCTCTCGCTATCTATGAACATGCAAATTCCTTTGAAAAAAAATCATATGTTACATGATAGTGATTCACAGAAAATGCATACAGCTATATACCAATATACTTTGAAGTATTTTATTATGTCATAGTAGCCTTTGGAGATGACGATCCATGAAAAAAATGAATCCTATACATAGCCTTATAAAATTTTATGTATGACCGTAATGTTCCCAACTATTTCACATATTCAACGGAACAAAATAAGAATAGAGGGTGTGCATGAAATCACCACCCTAATCGTAAGTTAGAGATTTACTAATAGTTGTAATTGATGGTGTAGAGGTGGCCTAATGTGGAGAACCTTTCCCATCAATCCTGTGATAATGATTCCACTTCATATTACCAATATCTTTTCCACTAAGTCTTCTGCTAGGTGGAAGATAAGGGTAATAAAAACCAAAAATTCTTACCCTATTCATCTCTTCCATCATCACCCTTTCTACCTTTTTGTAGATGAATATCTTCAACATAAATAACCACAATTTGATATCCAGTCGCAAACACTAAATGTACATCTTAGCCTTTATCTAGTATTTCTTTACCACTTTTAGGTAAAAATGAACCTGATCCATGAACTGATTGGTGTATGTTAACACCAAACATACTCTCAACTATAAGGAGAGAACGACTATATACATTCTCATCATCATAAATCTAGAAAAAACATCTAGAATAATAGATCATTCAAAACATTCTTGTGTAATACAACATATTTATCTCCCTCTACCTTGTAATCCCAGTATTGATTGCTGGGACCCTCAATTATGAATTTCAAATACATTATCAAGATACTCTAAGGTTTATCTTCGAAGTAAAATATATTATTGATCATTCTTATCTTGTCAAGTACCTCTTGAGGTTCATTCATACCCTTAATGGATGGTGGATTCTCATGTAAGAACTACTGTGATTTATCCCTTTCCCCTACAAAAAATTTGTATTACATGATAACTACATTCTACATATGTAGTACATTTTGGTAGAAATCATGAACTTCCCATAGGATATCCTCAGTAAGATTATGATCTAGAGTCGGATTCCCATTAGGAGTGTCTGGGGCTCCCTCTTGAGGCACCCATGGAAGATGTCTCAGAGGCACACCCCTATAGAATGAAATAGAATAAATTATTTAACTATATGAGAATCTCAATTCAAATAAAGAAAAAAATAATTAAACTGAGATTAATATCAAGAACTCAATAATGGAGACACCCATCCGAACATCCAATGGTGACATGGTTCTCATCATAATAAGAGCTAGCCGGGATCTCACAGCAACCTACATCTCATGTTCTAACAATCATCTCTACGTTCTATTAACTTCCAAAAACTAAGAACAACCTCTACAAAGGTCAACCACTAGATGAAGATCACACAATAGATCTATAAAGGATAAATATTATTATCATCACTAATTAATGGATCCATAAACATGGAACACTGGTGCTACCACAATCAATGGAAATAAATGAGAAAAAATGACCACATACCTAGAGAGTCATAGTGAAGACACAAAAAATATTTATCATGTAAGGAAATTACCTAGACTGGGATGATATCCCAAAAATCTATTGGGATATATCCTTGTTTTGATAGAAAATTTTTGTGGTCGAATTAATGGTCAATAACAAAAGAAGTTCACTAAAAATAAAAAACCCTGAAACATTCATGACGTTAATTTTTCAATTTGGAAACTACACAAAAAAAATTCATCACCATCAATTAAAAATAAAAACTTTACTATTTCACAATGTGAACCCTATTCATGACCTATAAAATTTTATTACCTTGAACCAATTCATGATATCTTCTCTACAAATGTTTAACACCATGAAACCCTTTCACAACATTAAAATAATGTGTATGCAACAAATAGGCCAAACTGTACACAAAACCCCAAACCATATCTAGTGTTCTCTAAAATCATGGAGAACTAATAAAATTATTTAACACATTTATACACATACTCCATTTATTCAAACATATATATATTCTAGAAATTTAAGTCATTTTCCCCATAAAATTATATTTATCATCAGGGGTCTCAAAATACACCAAAATGAAGTGGGAAATGAAAAGAGATATGAGAAACACATAAAATAATGTAACATGATGTTATCGTGTATGTTGGAATTATATATTAATTACTATGGTACTAAAAGGTTCTCCCACAATAGTGGAGTTTGTGGATATCACCAAAAAAATAATGTAGAACAACTCTTAACTAGTGAGTGACCCAAATTCAATATAGACTGTTGTTTTATGTGGACCTACCCCTATTTTTTACCCAGAAATTAAATAGAATCAATTAATATGATAGTTTTATTAAAATTTCAATCATTTTATGTATGTATGGTATTATATTTTTAGAAATAAGAATTTGATAATTCATTTTTCATTTCCTCCTTTATCATCACCACACTATAACAAAATGAGGTCAAAATAGAAAATGGATGACATTAATTTCTCTTCATTATTTATTTTAGTTTCCTCTACCCTTTATAAATGTGATCATAATTAGTGTTTTACATGGATAATGTATTGAACAATATATAGTCAGTGATCATTTAGAAATAATTATTCTAAGAAAAGGGTTATCACTGTGTGTTTGAGATGGATATCAGTTGTGTAATTATGGTGTATATAAATAAGAGATCATTCAGGTTCATATTTAGAGATCCACATTTGTGGTTTATCATCCAAAAATATCATGTTGCAAAGTGAATTATTTTATGGTATGGGGATGTTGTTGTAAACCAGTAACCAAGAAAAAAACGCTCTATCAACAGGAGATCCACCTTTTTTTCTTGTCTGATTGGTGGATGAACCAATGCGGAAAGAATTGGTGGAATTGAATGAGTGTTCTTGGGATATAGAAAAAATTAGGCTACACGATGTGTAGTCTGAAGAACACACATTATGTAGCCTCCACTATAGTGCTAGATTTTATACAATGAGATAGGTGTTAAACTCTGTGAGAAACATGTCACATTCCTTGTATCCCAATGTTGGTCAATCTATGTGTATTTTATATGGAACATCGGATCAGACATCGCCAAGAACACTACGATGACTATTGTGCATGTGCATGACGTTTTACTTGAACAAATCCATGAACATGGGAATAACCTAAGTACATAGGCATGACTGGATACTCAAAAATGTCCAGGATCATGTGTATTACCACTTTACATCAGAATAACCCAAAGTATATGTCATGAAAAACTATAAATAGTAATGGACCAACAAAATTTTGACTATTAACCCATCCTCCTCACACCTTATATTCTAAAGTGACATGTTGTTTATAAGGAATAATATGTGATGTGTGAGATGGTGAGACATGGGCAGACCTGTAGCTGACCAGACACACCGTGTACACCATGTACATGAAATGTACATTATCCTGGGTAGTGTGAGGCCATATGTGTCTATAGATTATAAAATAATCATTTGAGAATGTTCTCTTGGTCCATCCCAAAAATGGTACAGTGTGGAATTATGTCTTGATCATTGGATTTTGATCCTCTATACGAGTTATACATAGATTAATTTTTCATGAATCTATTTAATATTCATGGTGTGTAATCATCTATCATAGCATTTTACCTTGGTTGGGCCTTCAAAATTTTCTATACCATCTTATGTGAGAATAAAATCCCATACATAGTGGGTTATTATAGATTTGGTTTTTGGTTTCCCCCATGAGCTCTATTTGTGATCCTCTATTTTTATATATATCTATTCTGAGTTCTAGTGAGTACTTATAATTTGGAAAGGTCGGTTGTGCATGCACTCTCAGAAGAAATCATCCTTCTAAGCATGGATAGGGTAGTGGATTCTCATGGATCAGTGTTACCTTGAATACTTGAGTACAATAATCTGAATTTATATTTAGCTAAGACCTCTTTCGATTTGGATTCTGTTATGAGAATATCTATTTTGTTGTTATTATTGTTATATATCATATTATAACTAACATGACCTTGTGATTATGAGCTAAATACTCATTATGAATTATATTTTGTGATTTCAGAGGGTCTTATTTGATATTGTAACAATCACACCTTATTTGCATGTTCCCACACATTCCATGTCTCATGGAGATGATGAACCATTTTATGACGTACTAGGAGGGCAAGAAGCATGCTGACCACATTTTGGTCAAGACAAAATGTGGTTATACTTGGTGTTTAATATGAGGGGTTCCCCATCCTTCATAGTAGGATGGAATGTTCTCATATTTTGGTGAGATTTAATTTGGACCTTTATGCTTTTGAGTACTTTTTTCATACTTGGAATTTGGGATAGATGCTATGAATTAATTATGGAATCAGTTGTACATTACCTTTTAACATTTTATATGTATATAGAGATGTGTGTGTGAGTGTGTGAATGTACGTAATATAAGTTCTACCTTGTGTGGTATATTTATACTTGGTGATAGTTACCATCCCATATCTTATTTGTGGTGGGATTGGGGTGTTAGACTTTGCATACCACAATATATGAGGTACTCAATGGGTCAAGTCATGAAAGATTGGTATCATAGAGGGTGTTCATCCTAGGAATGAAGTTTGTGTGTTTTTTTGTAGCTTTTATTTTTGTTATGGGAACTATGGAAATAATGTTAATAAAATTTTATTATGGGTCTCAGGTCATGGACTCCACTGTTGGTGAAACAACCAACATATATCTACTCACCAAGACTCTGAAAACCTTCTTGTTGACATTGTAATTGTACGCTCTAGTTGTAGTGGAACACATTTTTACATGAATCATATATTATGGAGTTGTGGTTTCCATGCCCTTATTGAGTCATCTCTCTATATATATTCATTTATTTTGGTACCTCTTGTTTCATATAGGATGCTTCCGTGATTTAAACCAGTGAATTTTCTATAACAGAGTTCAGAATATAACCCGATGAGTGATGAAACCTTCTTGAAGGCTCCATTTTATAAGGTGTTTTTCCTTCTGAATGGTAAAATGTGGCACATGAACCCATTTATCTCTATATTGATGAACCTACAATGGTTCGGTTGAATGAATAAGTCATACTGATACATGTAAGGATCTGTTGTTGATGGATTATGTTATACAAGTTTTGAGTGCTTATTTTAGGATTTTGTGTTAGTAATAACTTGGGATCAAGGGTCTACATGACCTAATGATAGCCACAATGAGATATAGTTATTTGAAAAGGTGGTTTATTCAATCACAAGTACCTTAAGAAAAAATCTTCCCTCTGAGGTAAATGATTTTTTATTCTCATGGGGACGTGGAAATCTCAGATTGTAGTTTCCTAACCATCATGCTCTTAAAAGAGAGATGGCCAATGGAACACCAAGGTAGAGATAATTATTGGAGCATGGAATTTTATAAGGTGGTAGATGTGACAGATGAGCTAGGATAAAAAAATGAGGTTCCATGTGTTATAAGATGTTTCCTCTATCACTACTCCCTAGTGGTCTATGATAGGATTAGGGAGCTGGTGAACATGGATATATACATCTAAAAGTTCTAGAGATTTTTAAACCAGAGGATCCAATTGCGATTCTTGGAATGACCTATATCTTTTATACTTTTTGTAGTATTCATAGACATGGTTTTGATAAAATCATTCATTGATAAAAAGCTTATTCAAAACCTAGAGATCCTAGGTGGTTCTATTTACTCAATCATTATTGTTGAAGACACATACAAGAGGACATTAAAATTTGACACATGTTTTCATTCAATGTGACTTGACATTTAGATGAGAAAAGTTCTTTTGGATCATTTTCGTAACCAAAATAAGACCTTATGGTGTAATATTTTTTATGGGATAGTAATCAACAATTCATGACTAGATTTAATATCACAGGTATGGGATACAATGTGTCCATAGTTTTTGGAAAAAACATTCATTCATTATAGAGAAGGAGGTCTTGGCTAGGAAAGATGTTCTTATATTATAGGGTATATCTTTTTTTTGATAAAAATGACCTCAGATGATATTTAATTAAAGAAAAGAAAATATATACGAGTCAAAATTAATGTATTTTACATTTATCCCAAATGCGGAAAATGATAAATGGATCATATCACCCTTGGATCAATGGGTGTTTTTGGATTTCATCTTCCTATAGTGGTTGAAGAGTATGGGAAAGTTGGTCCTAAGGAAATTCCAAGATTACCTCCCAGATGAGAGTTATTATTATGTATTGAAATGAACCCATAACCAGCCTTGATATCTTCACAACATGTTATATGGGTCTCACAGGGATTTGAGAGATGAAGGTGTGGTTGTAGGACTTATATATGAATGGATTGTTTAGTATCAGTTGATCACTGTAGGCATCCCCCAATTTTGTTACCGATGATGGAAGTTGAGAACGTGGTGTTGTGTATGAATTTATCCTATCCAAATAAGGTGACTATAAAGAAAAATTAGTCACCACCAAGGATCCAAACCAACTTCGACTAGCTTATTGGGGAATGATGGTTCATAAATATTGAACTCAGACTAGCTTATCAATATCCACATGTTTGGAAGAAAGATATATTGATGACGGATTTTCATGTCAATATGGTCTTCATGTGTACCAAGTTATTCCTTTTGGTATATAAAAATACCTAGAACAGTTCATGTGACTCATGAATTGAATCTCTCATCATTTTTTATCTTAATTTTTTGTAGTCTTATATGATAAAATTCTTGTGTACATGTTATCTAAGGATGATTATGTGAGACACTTGAAGATGGTCCTAGAAATACATTGATACCACTGTATACATTGGAATATCGTATAGTGTCAGTTCTAGATTTGAGAGGTCTAATTCAAATGACACGTCATCCTAGTAGAGGGAGTAGCAGTGGACCCTATAAAGGTTGAGGAAGTGTTTGATTCGAATCCACCCAAGAGTGTGATGAGTTTATAGGATATCTTGGGTTTCTCAGATACCATAGAATATTTTTCCCATTTATCCATTTATATCATCACATTTTACTACATTGACCTAGAAGTAGAAACCCATTCATTTTTAATGGAACAGGTTATATTGTGCTTTTTTGGAGTTGTAAATGTGGTTGGAAAGAACCCCCATCATCTGACTACCAGAGGAGGTTTTTGAGTACATATTTTTCTATGATTCCTGAAGGATCAAACTTTCATGTTTACTGATGAATACGCGGGTCATTATTTTCTTATTGGTCCTTATAGTTGAGATTTAATTTGAAGAACTACCCAACCCATGATGTTGATATGGAGTTCGGGGTCTTCTATCAAAGGAAGTAGTGATACTACCTTATGTGGGGGAATTTTATCATCTATTTTAAACACATGAGTTTCAAATATATCTTCATGCATAAAGATAATATCTTAAGACAAATGATTTTTCTAGAGTTCCTCGAGTATTATGACTTTGAGATATTCTATACTCCTTATAAGGGGAATGTTGTGGAAGTGTCTCATAGTATGAGATCTTTTTCACATTTATTGATCAAGGTGCTAGATCATTTATCATCATTGAGATTGTCTTTAGCATAGGGTTGATACCACTGTTTATCTATAATCTATGGTTACTACCATTCGACATCTATAGGGTGTCAGAGAGACTCATCATTGAGATATTGATTGTGAGATCCTGCATGACCAACTTTTTATATTGGACATGTTCCTAATAGGTTTTTTACGGTAGGTACCATGTAATAATTTTTTGTGGATGAATGATTACACAAGCCTTTTTGAGATAGGATATGTTGAGTAGGTTTCATTCTTTCCCTTAGAAGTACATATCAGAGAGATGAGGATGTACCAAGTCCCTTAGCATCGGTTGGGGATCCAAGGAAGTTGTATCATATTTTAGAGTTACACTATTGAAGTATAATTTATTAGTATGTGAATACTAGAAGATAATACTGGACATTTTGGATCTTAGTGTGGTTCAGTGTGGTGTTTTTACACTAGATAGATGGATCGGAACATCCAAACTTTTAGGTTTTGGAGAGCATGATTTGAGTTAGCATGTTAATTCTCAGCCGTAGTTGAGAGAAACATATAAAATTTGTGGGGGTATCCATATCAAAATATTTACCACTCC
Organism: Viscum album; assembly: GCA_963277665.1. Lineage (NCBI taxonomy): Eukaryota > Viridiplantae > Streptophyta > Magnoliopsida > Santalales > Viscaceae > Viscum > Viscum album. The sequence goes on from OY728162.1 coordinate 50,275,756, forward strand.
ACCTTCAGTGTATCACCTTTTTAGATCATGTATGGGAAACCCTACAAGTCACTGCTATACTAGTCTGATCCAGTGGTAGATAGTCCATATAAACCCAATATTGGTTCTAGCGATGGTATTGAGGGTGCGATTTATCTAGGGTTGGGTAAGGAATTACCGAAGTAGACTTGTTCCTATATGTACTGTTAGTGCAGGCCTTTCAGGCTTGATAAGAGAGACCACATGTTTCCATGTGTTTACTATTTTTTGTGTTATAATGAATTTTCTAGGGTGGTAATATATATTTGGTATTCATATTTTATTTTTTCAGATAATTATTTTAGTTAATGAGGTGGTGTATTACATGATTCAAAGAACATAGTTTGACTGGATGTAGTATGTACTACAAATTTTATATATAAGTTTATTTTCAGAACTTATTATGTGATGTCAACCCAGATGAGCATGACATTGAGGATGAAATTATATTTTAGAGGTGTTTAGTGGAATTGTGAACGAGTGAGAGATGACCCTTCATGAGATAGAGTTTACATGGGTTCATTTCTAAGGGGATTCGGAGAACCACCTACAAGACCGACCCCATCATCTTTTTATTATGATTTTTTTCTTTTTAGATTGAAAATACATAAGGAATGGAGAGTGAAACATCCCATTTTTCCATTGTAATTCATTCAAATATTCTAATAAATTTTTTTAGACCTTGGCGTTGATATGAAATAAGGTTATGATTCTCGGTGGTCCTAAATGTTGAAATAATAAAATAATAAAATATTTTATCTTTCACCCTTTGTTTTTATAAAACAATTGAATAAATCCAAAAAATATTCTTAGATGGGAAATCTAAGACTGTTGTTAAATATGGTTTTTTTACCCTTTAAATGACATAATATTTTTCAATTTTGTGTGGTTTGTTTTAGTGTGATAATGGGGGAAATATAAAACAAGAAATTTATGTATTTATTTATTTATTTATTATTATTTTTGTTTCACGTGACCTTGATCCCCTTATATAATCCATGTTATAGCCAAATCATAGGGTTAGTTTCATAACCCTTCATATTGAGAGGAGAGTTTAAAGGATCCAAGGTAGATGACTCGATCATCAATCAATGAATGTGGTTCCACTAGAATCTCTAATAAAAGTGGTGATTTTTTATATCACAATCATTGAAAATGTAGTACAATTTTTCATTAGAAAAGAAACCAAATTCAATGTTGTACATTGTTTTATGTGGATTTGCCACCATGTGTTTATCCTATAAATAACTTAAATATATTTTTTAAGAATTTTATTATCTAATCAGCTAAGTTTTGTGGTTATGTTTTTATCATTCAAGAAATAGAAATTTGATATTTCTTGGATTATTTTATCTTTTTTGTTCTCCCTAAGAAAATTAAGTAAATCCAACCAGGAAAACGGTTTTGGGTCATTTCTACCAATGGTGTCTTTTAGTTGTATCTCCCTATTCTACATATGATCATTTTTCTGTGTTTTATTTGGACTACGGCTCAAAAAATACCCATTAAGAAATCATTCTACAATTTTTATTTTGTGCAGCAAATCATCACCACGTGTTTTGGATGGAGATCAGTGTTATTTTTGTGATGCATAAATATTAGGGATTGATGGGGTTTGTATTTATAGATCCCCATATTTGTATTATCATGGGGAATGGAATGATGTGATGTGGATGGTTTAGTAATCATAGATTATAACTAGAAATAGGTCATGAATGATGAAAATCATAGTCAATACTAGATCAATGTTTTCGAGGAATGATTGATGGTTGATCAGTAGAGGAAGGTACATCAAATAATGTGTGAGAGTTCCTAGGATTCTGAAAAAATCATGAATACACCGTGTGTACTCCACAGAACACATACCTTATAAACCCCCACCCAAATACTCTAGTGTTTATACATCGATATAAGTTATCACATGTTGTGTGACATGTTTTTCATGTCATGTGAGCTAGTGGTAACGTTTCTGCATGTATCATGGAGGGTACATGGGAATGAATATTGATAAGGACATAGGAAAAAATAGAGCATAGGAGCATGAACCGTTACTCAGACATGGACAGAAACACATACACAACCATAGTACACAGTTGTGGACTAAAAAATGGACACACCTTGGTGCACTGGCACCACCATTGTATAGAGGTACCATCTAAAGTACACAAGAATAAAAAATGTATTTTGGTATATTACGGTGACCTGTCAAGTTCCTTCCCTACATATACCTATCATATATCCCAAAAAAAATGTTGTTTATATATAATAATATATGTCATGTGAGAAAATATGAAAGGGGAAGTCATGGGGTAGACCATACTTTTAATGTACACCATGTACACATTGTTTACATTCTATAGGGTAGTGTGGAGTACCCTCTCACTTCAGTGTATAATAATATCAGTCGTGTGTGTTCCTTTTTTTATCCCTATGAGGGTATTGTGTGGAATTATGCCCTCAATAATGGATTGTTATTCTCTCTCTGAGTTAGTATTGTATAGACATGAATCCATCCAAGATTTTTGGGGTGGAGTCTTATATCATATTTTCCCCTATGTAGGGTTATTGTAATATTCAAGACCTAATTTCTTGGTCATAAAATCAACTATATAGTGGTAGATACCATATATGGTTTTCTGTGTTCCCCATGACCACTAAGAGTGATCCCCAATCTATGTATCCATATTTATATATTTCCAATGATCCATTAATATTTGGTGGGTCCTAGTGAGAATTACCTCTTATCTGAGGATAAAAAATGGAATCATAGATCATTTAGTGAATTATCCCAGATGGGAATTACCTCGAAGCCACACGTATAATCCTATGGATAGAAGTATGCTTAATATCTCTTGAGAATGGGAGTGTATTATGAGAATATTTGGGTTGTCTTTCTTATTGTTATGTCTCATATTTTATTTAAATTCCCTTTTGATGATGATATTACTACTATAAATTATTTGTGTTTTGTGATTTTGGGGTGTCCTAATATACATGGATATACTCACCGCGACATAATATCTTCATACATAGGAAAATTCTTATGAAGAAAATGACACTTTTTTTGAATCCCTTGGAGGACCTTGAGAAGGCATATCATAGAATGCTCTAGAAAGATTACATTTTTAGGAGGAGTTTAATTTTAAAAGTAGTATCCTACTTCTAATAATTTTGGAATCCATTCTAATTTATGTTTGTTTTTATTTGAAATATTCATTTTTACAATAATTTTTTTTTCACTTTGATTATGGGATAGATATTATTCATACAATATGGAATCAGATATACTATACCATTCAATATTATATGGTAGTTTGAAGATGTAATTGTGTGTACAAGTACATAAGTTAAGGCCTCCTATGTGTGAGATATGCTTACTCTGTATTGGTATCCATCCCCTGTCCTATTTGAGGTAGTATTGGGGTGGAACACTCAACCAACCACTAACTAGGATAGCCTCGATGGGTAGGGTCCTGATAATAAAACATTAAATACAATTGATGATAAAAAATTCCATTTAGATAAATATAAAACACAACTATGGGATCATTTGGACCAATAATAATATCGGCAAGGGGAGGGATGTGCTCAAATGCCCACATCGACTGTATGATGGAACACATATAAATATCTCTATAATGTGATTATCGTACAAAGAATAATGATCTTTATTGGAAGTCCAAGAAGAAAAATCAAATTTGTATATCTACTAATAATTGAAGTCTTAAAATATCCCCAAATATATCATGTAGATAGGGAATATTGAGTGATCAGTGCACAATATCCCTCAAATGAGACACATGATATACACACACGTGCGATGCATGAATGTTTTTTCATTAGCATCATCGATTAAATTTGTGAAGTGCATGTCAAGTAATCAGATAAATATATTACTATAATTTCTAGATATGTCATAATATTCAATGTCTATGAATTTAAATATATTTAAATACTCATTATATTCTCTATAGTTAGGACATGTAACCACATCAACCTAAATAGGTACACAAATAATAAATGAAACATCTACTATGATGATGTTCACCTTTTTCTCTCTCTCTTGGGAAAATGTAATCTTTGTGTCTCATGTCTCTATCTCTCAACAAGGGAAATAATGATATGATGATTATGAAATGTATAGTCAGAAAAAAATATCATATAATAACCATAAAATCTTAGGTATGATATAATAAACGGTGGTGGTGTAATGTGATGATATTGGTGCACTCCACACACCCATACACATTAGAAATCATGACCTTATATCACCACACATGAAACATATAAATATTTCTCAATGAAAAGAGTTCCACCCACAATCTCAATGCATAATATTATACATATATTCAGTAAAATTAAATAAATATTAATTAAAATTAATAGTTAATATTTTTTCCATATGGTTCATTTATTTAAAAATACATTTTTTAAATTATGTTTAGATATTTGTTTGTACAATTGGATTTTTTTATGAAAATATATGAAAATATATTTTTATATTTAATTATAAATTATACTAAAATGAAAAAAAATTTAATCTTTAAACATCATAATATCCACATGACTTTAATTCCTATAAATAAATGATGTTCCCGCTGAAAAAATAAACGAAGACACTCTAAAATGAGGCTGAAATTACATCAAATGTTGAAAAATTGGAGTACCCAGACAATAAACATAGTTTAGGGGACTTTTCACACATATTATGACCTCTAATAAATTTTGGAGTAGGCCTTCCAAAGGCCCCAAAACTAAGGCAATTTCAAAAAATTTACTTGATATATAATAGTTCCCTAAAAACCCTGATCTTAAGTTACGTTTATTTGAAATTTAATCCATTTTTTCAACATATATTATATCATTATTTAATTTATTAAATCATTATTCCATCAAATTAATACTAAATGACCTTTACGAAATAATAATTAGAAAATATTTAATAATTATTTTTTTATTTTATAATATATTATTGACTAAATATCATATATGTTAATTGTAAATGCCTATATAGTCTTAAATAAAACATACATAATAAAATTAATTATATTTATATGGTTATAAAAATATGAAAATATGAAAATATATTATTTTAAATGATAAATTTTATTTTATTATGTATTCCTTTTATCAGTGCTAAAATAGAACTAATAAAGTCCATCCTTTAGCAGTTTGAAAAAATCACTGATAAAAGTGACCTTAATGAGGTATTTTATCTAGAGTTAACAATGGGTCCCTGTTTACCATTGATTGTTTTCACTAGTAATGTGTAGTGCTTGGAATCCCTTGTTTGTTGTAGTTTCAAATCATATTTAACAATATATAAACATGTGTATATGAAATATTTTAAGTATTGTATTTTTTATCTATTATTACACGATGCTGATATTAGGAAAACCATTATTATCACTAAAAATAATTTAAATTATATCCCGTTATTAGTGATAAAATAAATAACTCATTAAGGGAACCTTTTTATTAGTTCATTTTTATAATGAAGAAGGTGTTTTATTTATTAGATCTTTGGTTTTCCACGGATAAATTTTTTCCATTCAAGAAAATTTTTATCACTAATAAAGGGTAGAATTGAAGATAAAGAAATTTATAGTAGTGTATTATCATTTTTTATGGAATAAACTATGGTCTATGAAATTAATTTTTTTGCAAAATTAATCATAGTAATATTAACACTTTTTTTCGATGGAGAATGTTAAGGTGGGTTCTTTATAGTATAAACCACAATAAATTCTATGTCCCCTACACTCGATAAACATGGGAAATACATCATCTAATACACCATGTAGATTATATGTATTCCGTTGTTGATTCCACAGTTGTAAATTTTTTTTTAAATTTTATGAGATAATTGAAAATTTCTTTAATATTAATGGATTAAAAATATTATTAAATAATCATGCTCAAATTTAGATAATATGTGGTCAGAGAAAGGTTATATGGCCTAACTTTATAATAAATTACATACAATCTATTTTTCATAAAACCCTATCATATTTCCAGGTTTTCAATTGATTTAATCATTGTTTTTTCGTGATATAATTATCAATATCATCAGAAATTCATTTTTTTAATATGATAGATTTAAATCTAAATTTTCTACTTGAATTTAATTATTTAGAAATATAATATATGATTTTGATAATTTTATCGATTCCAAGGCTTTAGAAAATTTTCTTTAAAAACTAAATAATATTAAATTCATATGTCAAATATAATAATATGATTTTATATATTTTGGTTTCATTAATATTTTTTTAAAAAAACATTTGTTTCTAATATGGGAAAATCGAATTTATTTCAAACTACTACTTAATGTTTTCAATTATTCAGTTTTGGATGTATGAATTTATTTTGAACATTTACTTATTACCATATACAATAAAATGGATTTGTGAAAAAAAACATTAGAACAGTTTAAGGGATTTTATTTCTAATGCTTTCTACTGGGGTGCACATTGAGGTCATGAAAGTATTTTCCTTCCTCTACATTCTAGCTTTCAAAAGGTGGGTGGTCTTCAATACCATGGTTTCCGATGTTGAATCCACTATTGAAATGAGTCTATTGGAATTTGGTTTCTCTTTAATTGGATTAATCCTTGGAAATCTTATCCTAGTATAATTCTCCCTCAGAGTTTTGATTTTTGTTCATGAAACTCATTCCTATAGCCATCTCGATGTAGACACTAGTAAATTTTCTATCTTCTGACTTGATAGGGTAGAATCCTATATTTATAATGCGTGGTAATGTTGGGAATCATTGAACATAAATAGGCATTATAAATATTAGGAACGTTTAAATTTTTACCATTTTCGAGTTGTTGAATCTCATATGCGATGAATTTGAGGTATGTAACCCAAGGTGTCCCATGTCAGCCATTTAGTTAAGGGAATAAATCATTTTAGTGTCACTTCCACATGAATATCTTGTTTATTACATGAGGAATATGTTATGATATGTATTTTGGGGTCCTAGATTTAATGTCATGTGGGGACATGTTGGTCCCGAATTTAAAGACTTATGGAGACATTTCACATTTACACTTGTTATATACTGTGTCATTGGGTGGCATCACATAGAGATACTATGATCCAATGGGAAGTTTATGATTGTATGCTGATCAATTAAGTGAGTCCGCAATGGGTTTTGTGATCATACATTATGGTTTTTGTGAGGATAAGTGTGTCCCCATGAGGGAATATTTCCACAATTTTGTGTTTTTAAGAGATATGTGTTATATCAAGGGAGAAAATGATCACACAAATTGATTGGAAGTATCTCCCCATGGGAGGATATGATCATAATTTTGGGTTGTATGTGTGTCCCCATGGGGGAATATGATTGAACATTGGGTTAACCACCTTCCTGGAGGAAGACATGAAGATTTAATGGTGATGATGTGGGATTATGATTAATCATTAGGAAACTTTCCCAAATATAAGGGTTTTCATGATTGAACAGAGGGTGGAATCCTACATAAAATTTAATGAGACATGGATCAAAACACATGTAGTTCAAAAACATAGTTTAAGGTATAGTGATAGTAACAATCCATGAAGTTTAATATCTTTCGGTAAAGACACTCGTGTAAATGAAGGAGTGTCACCGAGTGATTGTGTGGGGATTATGAAAACGGTATTCCCAATAGGTGTGATATCATCCCTTTAAATCCATTCATGTGGAATATTTTTTTCATTGCATATGGTTATTCTACAATTTAACACCATGTACTGAGGAAGTATTCAGGAATATTAATGTCGTACGACTAGGATGTGGTGTTATGTTGTTTAACATCATGCCACTTAGATGTGGTGGGGAACTATACCCAATGAGTCCATATCCAAGTAGTATAGTAAGATAAGAAATTAACCATCATTATAGGGATTGTGAATTAGTTACCCTTGATGATTTATCCTAATGTTATTATGTTCCTAGTGTGCAAGAAACTTTGGCTAGCACATGGGTTTAACACTACCATGGTGAAGTGGTGAATATGTGTCTCAACATTAGGGTTCCTATTCATATTATAATGACCCATTGGGGTGGAAATACATAGAAAAAAATTCAATAAAACCATCCAGGTTGATCTATGATCAAAGGTGTCTATCCCTAGGGTCGAAGATATGAGTGACACAGAAGAACGTGTTATTAAGGAATCAAGTTTGGATTGTTAATAGGAATGTGAGCACTCAAAATTCATGAATCTATATCTCCAGAAATGATGAAAAATGGAGGGGCCTAATTGATGTGTTTCATGAAGGTTAAGGTTTTGTAAATGTTGAGTCTCTCAAAAAGTGAAACGGTCGCATTAATAATTTTTTTTGCAAAATATGGTAGCCATTCCTTATATTTTTACTTGGTTCCTATGGGGAATATTTTACGTGGGATAACTATCTCACAAAACCCTAAGAGTGGCAAAGGGAATCATTCAAACATAATGGTAATTTATGTTAACGAAGGTAAGATATACCTTGGGTCATAGTTCTCAATAACTCATCAGAGACTAGATCAATAAAAATGGACACCATTATGAATCAATATACTCTTCTTATCATCAACTATATTGTTGTATGAATTCCAAGTCTTTTGGAAGTCCAATGGTCATGGACCCTTAGAATTTGGATAAAGTGACATATTAATAGATTTTATAGATGATTAGAGATGATTATTGTGGAACAAATCACCTCATAAATACGATTCATGAATGATTTGTGATGGGGGTCATCATGACCAGAATTACATTTTTGGAAGGTTTCAAGCTCAAATATCCCTTATGGATGGAGGAATTTTACGAGTCTTTTTTAATTTTTTGATGTCGTGAACTTTTTCAATCTAGGGCCCTTAGTATATTTTTTCTTTGGTTGGGTCTGGATTCTCCTTGATTTTTCACCCATTCCTTGATTTCTACCATTCCGAAGGATTTTTTTCAATGCAAAAAATGTCCCCCTTAAAATAAGACCTGATGCGATTGAGGTGGATCGAATTATGAGGTCAAACTGCCAAAAATGGAAATCTATAATCCATATTCATGAAATAGAATGGTACTTATGAATATAAATTTGGGTGGGGTCCTAGGGTGGCCTTGATATTTTAATGTATGATATTCCCTTTCTCTCTTTTTGGGAAACTCTAGATCTTCTTAAGCGTCCAGTAGTGTCCATCCATACCACTCACAAATCATTTCACTTCCACTTCTAGTTCTTCTGAAAAAATATTAATTTTTTAGATAGTGAACATTCTTTAATGTGACCTTAATGAGAAAGACCTCCATGAATGAGAATTTGAAAATTTTCATTGTCCCGATGATGGATGATGGAAGCGTTAAGGATTTGGCTTATCAGAGGAGGATGAGTGATGGAAACATCATGATTAGTGAAATATTAACTGTGAAATAAAATTTTGATACTCATACTAAATTACTAAAAAAATAAAAATATGAATATTTTATGAGGAAAATGTTGAAATTTTATGGATTGTATTCTAGGGATGATGTGTTCATCCCCAGTGCCAACTGATATGGGCGTGTTTACTAGTTCAAAAGCTCACTAAGGTTTTACCAGTGGAATAGGTCTATCATGGGTCATTGTTATATAACCATAAATTCATATTAATTATAAGTTGTGGGAATATCGTATCTTTTGACTAAAAATTAATATTTTCATAAAAATATCAAAATTCATAACAAGTCATTTTTTATATATATGATTGAAAAATGAATTCAATTTTATTAATTTCAAATTCCTAAATTTATAAATTCCATTTTTGATTAAAAACATAAATTATAATGAATTCACTATTATAAAATGATGTTTTCAAATTATTATATATTATTATTTTTATATATCATTTAGTTATAAATATTGTGTTAACCAATTATTAATATCATATATAATTTATCAATAGTAATCTTGTGTTTCTTGAAATATGAATTCATATCATGTAAACCAATTTTTTGAAAACGTATATTTTAAACAATAAATGATCTTATTAGTCATTTTAGGTAAACTAATTGAAATTAATTCATATTAAAGATATAATTTATTTTCTATATACATATAATTCATAAATTAGTTACTTACACTATGGGAAAAAAAGCCTTTTGCGACATGCTATTTGCGACAGGATTAAGTCACGTCGCAAATAGTCTTTCCCAAAGGTTATTTGTGATGGGAGGTTCGTCCCGTCACAAATAGTGATATGCGGTTTGGCACAGGTTGCACTCCAAAGTGTGGGAAGGTTGTTTGCGACCGGGGGATCCCCTCATCACAAATTGTGTGCAGGTCGGAGGATATTTGTGATGGGGCCTGTCGCAAATACCAGCAGCGGTAAATGGGTTTTGGGGACGGGTTGTTGTCCTGTCTGAAAAGGTGTGTCGGCAATTCATTTTTTCTGACGGGCTTACCGCCGTCGCAAATATGCTTGTCACAACTAATCTAAACTATATCCCCCCCCCAATTTTTCATTCTCTTCCCTTCATTTCTCACTTACTCTCTCTCTCTCTAAACTCTATTTTCAGAGTCAAAATTTCTCTGAGTTTGTTTTTTTACGGAGAAGTTGTGAAGTTGCTTACATCAATTGGAGATCAAGTTTAAGGTATTTATATTTTATTTAATTTCATATTTATTTCATTTTTATGTTAATTTTATTTATTGTTGAATAGTTAAAATAGATAAAAATTGTTTATTTATCATTATTTTTTTGTAATGATAAATTGAAATTATTATCAATACTAATTCATAATAATTAGTAATAATTACTAATTGTTAACAAAAATTTGGATTGTTTATAAATAATTATTTTCAATTAAAAATTAGTAGTTGTAAATTGTAGTTATTAGTAATAATTGGTAATAATTAGTAATAATTAGTAATAATTAGTAATAATTAGTAATAATAATTAGTAATAATTCGTAATAATTAGTAATAATTAGTAATAATTAGTAGTAATTAGTAATAAATAGTACTAAATATTAATAAACAGTAATTAATAGTAATAATAACTAATAATTAGTAGTAGTTAGAAATAGTTAGTAGTAATTAGTAAAAATTAGTAATAACTAGTAATAAATAGTAATAAAAAGTAATAAATTGTAACAAATAATAATAAATAGAAATAAATAGTAATAATTACAAATAATTAGTAATAATTATTAATAATTAGTAATAATTAGTAATAATTAGTAATAGTTAGTATTAATTAGTAATAATTAGTAATAATTGGTATTAATTAGTAATAATTAGTAATAAATAGTAATAAATAGAAATAAAGAGTAATAAAGAGTAATAAATTGTAATAAATAGTAATTAATAGAAATAAATATAAATAATTAGTAATAATTAGTAATAATTTGGAATAATTAGTACTAATTATTAATAATTAGTAATAATTCATAATAAATAGTACAAAATAGTTGTAAATAGTAATAGATAGTAATAAATAGTAATAAATAGTAACAAATAGTAACAAATAGTAACAAATAGTAATAATTAGTAATAATTAGTAATAATTAGTAATAATTAGTAATAATTAGTTATAATTGGTTATAATTTGTAATAATTGGTAATAATTAGAATTAATTAGTTATAATTATTTATAATTAGTAATACATATAAATAATTTTAATAAATAGTAATAAATAGTAATAAATTGTAATAAATAGTAAAAATTAGTAATAATTAGTAATAATTAGTAATAATTAGTAATAAATAGTAATTAATAGTAATAAATAGTAATAAATTGTAATAAAAAGTAATAAATATTTATAAATTGTAATAATTAGAAATAATTGGTAATAAATAGTAATGAATAGTAATAAATTGTAATAAATTGTAATAAATAATAATAATTAGTAATAATTAGTAATAATTAGTAATAATTAGTAATAATTAGTAATAATTAGTAATAATCAGTAATAATTAGTAATAATTAGTAATAAATAGAAATAAATAGGTATAAATAGTAATAAAAAGTAATAATTATTTATAATCAGTAATAATTAGTAATTATAGGTAATAATTAGTTATAATTAGTTATAATTAGTAATAATTAGTAAGAATTAGTAATAATTAGTAACAATTAGTAATAATTAGTAATAATTATTAATAATTAGTAATAATTAGTAATAAATATTAATAATTAATAATAATTAATAATAATTAGTAATAAATTGTAATAAATTGTAAAAATTAGTAATAATTAGAAATAAATAGTAATAATTGGTAATAATAAGAAATAATTAGTAATAATTAGTAATAATTAGTAAAAATTGGTAATAATTATGAATAATGAGGAATAATTAGATGCAGATGCAAAATTTATGGCTATTAAATCACATAATGCATTGTAAAACAGCTTTATTGATCATATATTTTCTTTGGTTAAAACATTGTTACCTGAAAGAAATGTGTTGCCTGAAAATTAGTAAGAGAGAAAGTGGTTGGTTTGTAATTTAGGACATAGTTATCAGAAGATTCATGCATGTCCAAATGATTGCATCTTATATTCTGTTGAAAATGATCTGTTGGATAGTTATCTCACATGTGGACAATCGTGGTATAATGAAGCTCAACCAGGGAATTCTGGATCGATTCTAGTAAAACAATTTAGAAATTTCTCCCTTACACCAGGTTCCAGCATTTATTTATATCTTAGAATATAAGGTCAATGATTTCATGGCATAAAACCAATATTTCAACTAATAAATGCTTTAATCATCCATATGATGGTGATTCATGGAAACATTTTGACTGCTTACATTCGTCTTTTTCTGTAGAAGCTGAAAACGTGTTATTGGGTCCTTCTACTAACAGTTTCTGTCCGTTTGGTTCTTATGGTAGTCAGTATTCATGTTGGTCTTTCTTTATAACTCCGTAAAACGTACCCGATAGATTTTGATGAAGGGGACCTATATATTTTTTACCTTATTAATCCTAGGACATCCGAAAAAAGAATATTGATGTTTATTTGAATCCATTGATTAATGAGTTAAATGTCTTATGGAGTGATGGTGTTAGTATATTTGATGTTGTTACGAAATAATATTTCATATTAAAAGTTGCATTGATTTGGATGATTAGTGACTTTATTGCATATAGAATGTTATCAGGATGGAGTACATATGGTCCAAAATCATTTTCTTACTGTATGAAAGGCAACAAACCCTTTTTGCATGTCACTAGAAAAAAACCTTCATATTTTGACTGTCACCGCTGATTTCTTCCAATCGATCATCCTTTTTGGAGGAACAAACCTCATTTCAGAAAAGGTACAATTGAAAGGGATGCACCTTCAAAAATGATCTCAGGTACATAGATAATATTAGTTGTATTTTCATTACCTCCCATCACATTTCAGCCAACAGTAAACCAAAAGAAAATTCAAGGCTTTGGAAAGGAACATAATTGGATAAAATGAAACATTTTTTGGATCTTCCATATTGGTCTGATTTGTTGGTCCTCCACATGTTGGATGTAATGCATATTGAGAAGAACTGTTTTGATAATTTATTTCATACAGTTTTGGATACACCAGGTAAGGCCAATGATACTGTAAATGCACAATTAAATCGTGCCCAAATTTGCAGGTGACCAAAACATAAACTGTATAAAAATGTATGATCATAGAGGTTAATGAATCCAAAATCAGCTTAAACACTATCTAAAGAGAGTGGATTATTATTTTGTTAGTGGATTTCATATTTTATACTTATATAAGGTTGTGCTTCCAATTTGGGCAGATGTGTTAAGAATGATTATTTTACTTGATTAAAAAATCATGATTGTCATGTTATAAATGAAATAATTTTGCTGATTAGATTTAGAGGATTGATGAATTCTATGATTTGGGATTCGATGATAAATATATCATATTTTTTTCGAGCCATTTGTGCAATGAAAAATGACTAAGATGCCCTAAGAAAACTGGAAGAAGATGTTTTTGTAATTATATGTAAACTGGAAAAAATCTTTCTGCAGGTTTTCTTTGACTCAATGGAATATATGATGTTACATTTTCCACATGATGCTAAATGTGGAGGTCTAGTACAGTTTCTATGGATGTACCCATTCGAGAGATAAATGCAGAAATTAATGAAAAAAGTACGTAACAAAGAATCAGTTGAAGGCTCAATTGCTGAAACATACATGCAAGAGTAAATTGCTTTTTTTGCTCTCATTATTTTTAATCTCAATATCCCTCAATACAAAATTGCATGGGATTAAATTAGGGGAATGTTAATGAAAAAATGAAATATCAATTATCTGTTTTTAGTCATCCAAAACTTGGTTTTGGTGGAGTCATGAATGGTGGCTTTCAGATGATGAACATCACAGAGCTCATACATACGATCTGCTCAACTGTGAAGAAATGACATCATTTGTTCTATGAGTGCTTCTATCACTTATTATATAATTTATGTTGCAGTATGTAAACGTAATTTTTTATAGGTTAAATATAAAAGTATTCTTTCAATAAATGAACCATTTTTACTGGCTCAATAGGCACATCAAATTAATTACACAAAGTACTATGCTACTTTAAGAGACATGAGTGATTGATGGATGATAATAAAAATTAAATCTCAGGAAAATTAGTTTACACAAACTGAATGTGGTTCCACTGAAGTGGAAAGAATTGAAATTTTTTAAAAGACTGCTCAAAATCCATCTTTTTCACAAAGAGAAGTGAATATAGATAATGACACACCACAATTAAGAATCGATGATGAGGAAGATGTTAATGTTGTTACAAATAATGTTGAAATGACAAGAGATGATGAAACTGAAACTCATAGAGATATTGATGATATTGAGGAGGAAGATAAAGAAATTGAAATCGACAGCTATGAAGATGAGGATGATGATGGAAATTGACATAGTTAAATGCTAGTAATAATCATAACTAATATATAACAATATATAACAGTTATTTTCAAATATCAAATAACAACAATCATATTTTTTTTCAGATGGATCCTGATATATTTCACGTGTTTCAGGTTGCTGATCTACCTTTGGATGAGGGGGATTTTGGATCATCTGACCCTCAGCCTACTGGCAGTTTAGTAGGTACATAGAGGGGGTGTGGTCTTTCATGACTAAAGATTCCTGACCCTATCTCAGAGTGACGTCCATGTCTTGGCTTCAATCCACACACACGAAGGTCTGGTACCCTATCTATTTTAGTTAGCTTTCATTAATTTTTTTATATATATTCTAATTGTTTGATTATTTATTCCTTTTTCACAGTTTTGTGCATGTAGCTATTGGACAAGGGAGTTATATCTTACAAAATTATTTTTCTCAACCATAGATCACATGGGAATAGATTTCGGATGATGTACAGAGTGCCATGTTCGATCATTGGCTGGTACATAAATAGAAATATTTATTTTGAAATTTAGTTTATTAATTACTTGATATTATAAATTATTTGTATGGTTTAAGGTATCTAATAGAGGATATAATGCATGACTCTATCCACACATTATGGAAGGTGTGTATGCATGACCGTTTACACCATTTTTCACACAATTTGAGAAGAAAACCATCAAGAAAGAATGAGTGATAGAATTTGATGAGTCATGTAGAGTGCACTGACCAGAGTAAATTTCATCTCACGTTTGGGATGGATTATGTTTACACTGGTTGGGTGGTGGATTTCGGAGGAGATCTTATGTGGGATGGCAGAACCAGGGGAGATAGGAGGTGACACATCAAGAAGGTAGCCATACATAAACATATAGAGCATCCAGTAAGTATATTTTTTAAATATTTTATATAAATTTAAATATAAACTGTTTATTTTATATTTCGGTAGGCATTCAAGTATCTTGATATTATGGAGTACGACGTTTATCAGAAGATGTACAGTGATCCAAACACAAGAGAGATTAGACGTGATCGCCAGTGTTAGATTGTGGATAGTATTAGTTTTTCAGTATGAAAATTAACTACATATAATATTTTCACCATTTTGATTTCAAATTTTAGTTGAAGGACTCATATGAGGATATGACCTCTCAGACACAGCCTGAGAGTCAGCAAAAGATGAATGAGCAGATGAGTGCCCACCATTTTAATGAGGTGGCATGGATGTTGGCGACTCAGTATGGATTTGAGAAGGTCCTAGTAGTTCTTATTAGCTCTAATTTGACTCCAGGTACTTATTATGGTACTGTTGCGATGTCGACATCTAGATCGAGAGGAGCTCGTGGAGAGGCATCATCTTCTGCCTCACAATATGAGGAGGAGTTGCAAACTCAGTCTGCGCTTATAACGAGTTTGCAGAAGTAGCATGAATAGATGTGTCGGCGACAATAGTAGCAGTAGTAGCAACACGAGGAGGAGATGCGATGATGGGAGCAAAAACAGTAGCAGCATCACGAGTAGATGGGGTACATGTGTCTTCTTACTGGTAGTTTAGGGATGGATTTTCCTCCACCATCTCCTATAACTCCACCACCTCCTCTAGAATGTGCCTCTTAGTGATTTTTTCTTTATGTTAAAAACATTTAAACTCAAGAGTTGTTGTAATATGATTTATGTATAATTTATATCCTTTATATTTCTGAAAAAATTACATTTAATTTTTTTAATATTTTAATATTTATTATTTTTATTATATTTTTTAATATTTTTTTATTCTAATAATAATAATAATAATATTTTATGATTTTTTAAAACATTCAGAATTTTAATAAATTTTTTATTATTTTAATAATATTAATATTAATTTTTTATTAATCATTATTTTATTAAATATATATTTTTAGTATTATATTATTTAATGTTTGTTAATTTGACTAATAATAATATTTTTTATTTTTTATTATTTTAATAATATTAATATAATATTTTCATTAATAATAATTTTAATAAATATTTTTTTATTATGTTTAGTACTTGCGATGAGACCTTTTGCATGGTCTCCCATCGCAAATAATGTAAATACAATTTTTATTATTAGAATTTGCAAAGGGAAGAATTTTTTTTCGCAAATACTAATTGTGGATGGCCCGTCGCAAAATGTTTATATATATATATAATGTCTATAATCAGAGGCTTGTTTGTGATGGGACCATCACAAAAGGTTTATATATTTATAATTCATATAAACGGAGGTTTTTTGTGACGAGGATAATTCCTATCGCAAATAGATCATTTTTTGTGACGGGCCAGTCGCAAAAAAATGTATTTGCAACGCCGTTTTCTACAGTGGGCTATTTGCAATGGCACCGCATCACTAAAGGCAATTTACCATGGGATCTTGTCACAAATAGCCTGTTTCAAATAAATCTAATTCCCATTGTGTAATACTTATTCCCAATAAATCAACAGCTAGGTTTTAAGGGTCATACTAAAATATTTATATTTTTTACTAAATATGTTGTAGTTTCATTTTTGTTTGGTGTTTTCTATAGAGAATGTTGTCAAACACATTGAAATATTTAAGGGTAGTAATTTATTATTATTTTGGAGTGTCAAACCTTATGCTAGTGGTGAACCTTATGTTAAGGTTGTGAACAACAATAATGAGTGACAATTACATGAAGGGTGAAACCGCCCTTAAGTAAGGGGTGTCACATATATTAATGGTTTAGTATCCCTTATGTAAGGGGTGACCATTACATGAAGGGTGAAACCATCAATTTGTAAGGAATGAAAATTACATAAGGAAAATAAGTGAAATAAATAAATAAATTAAAATTAATTAATAGTTAACTTTTGAGTTTTAAACAATTTAAAAGGAGGGATATGGGTGTTTTATGGTCCCTATGTGGTAAATCATGAGGATAAATTATCTCATTTCGGGGGATATGTACCTAATTTTTTTTAGAATGAAAATTTATATAATCCTAATGAAATATTAAATTGAATCTAATACTTTGAGATGATATTTCCTTATTCTCTCGCCCTATTTCTTATTGTCAAATATTGTTCAACCAAGATTGGTATTTGGTTTTGATTCACCTAAATCATAGTTTAGCCATCTTGATATCAACGGGGTTTTTTCATGAGGAATAAATGAGATCACAAGAGGACTATTTTTCAATGTTTTGTGAGGATTTAAAATGGTGTATTGGTTTGACGGTATTATATTGGATTTTAGTAATATATGTTAAATTAATATCTTAAATTGAAGGTCAAATTATGTATTTTTGGTGCTAATGTTATGAATAGATGTTGGGGGCGGTGCACATCCATTTTCACAAGGATTATATAGATATTGTGAGGATTGGTTTATCTTGGGAGGTGGTGTCCAAGATTCATTAAATGAAGAAAAATATGTATGAGGTAGTTTATACCTTAATTATACCCCTTTAGTTAATTCATTTTGGTTATATTATTGAGATATGTAGTATATTTACAATGATTAATTGACCATTCGTTGAAATAAAGAAATTATTAAAATAAATTCTTATTGATAGATGCATGTCTCATGGTCCACGATAGACCATTGACTACTAAATTTATTCCTTAAACACTGATGGATAAGTGATTGATTAATAATATATTCCTTTAGATGTATAAAATCGTAGGTATAGTAATTTAATGAAATAAAAAAATCATATGGGAACATTGTATAAGGTTTCATTAGCTCCCCATAAGGGGGATATGTAATGGACTGGTCATGAATAACCCCATGTGCGACCTTAAAATGTAAGGATGGGTCATGATGGATTTCAGATTCCTTGTATCCTTGGGATTGTTAATTCAGGATTAATGAAATGGTTTCTTCCCCATTAGTGTGTTTTTACCTGAGTGAGTTTACATTAGGTATATTATTTTTATGTTGGGTGAGAGGACTGGCCTAGGATGGCCTTGGGAAATGAGATAGGCTTAATGTCAAATCAAATAAGTAATTCTAGTGGGGATAATTCTATTATAATAGTGAGGCGATAATTTGATTATAATAAAAATTATGGATGTTATGTCCTCTAAGTGATGATATTTTCCAATGGTATAATCCTAAAATCAAGGAACCCATATAGGTTGTTAGTTCCATGGTGTGAACTAGGGTGCCTTAGTGGGTTCTAAGGTGATATTTTGACCCTAATAAGGGATAGGGTAGGAATGTGTGTGTTTTTATCTTTGGTTTTCACCTGATAATATGATGGTTGATTATTCTATCTTGATGTGGTTAGATAGATTATTATTTGAGATAATATGGGAGGGATGAACTACCATAGAGTATTCATGAATGAATTAAAAAGATGATTAAGATTCAGTATTATTAAAGATAATTGGAATTCCTTTTAACTTACATAGGATTCAATTTTATTCCTAGTACAAGGACTTCCAATGATGTGTGGGATTCATCTCTATATTCTTGATACAATGGAATTATAATAATATTAATTATGATTTTTAAATATAACAAATACATGGAATTCCAATGATTTTTATGATTTAGCTATTTGTGTTAGATATTATGGAATGTTTCATGAGCCAGGACTACCCACCTAAACTGTGTTCCCAATGATTCTTGCGGAAGGTCCCAATGGGAATTATCAACCCCATTAGGTTATAGAAAAGTATACTAATTGAAAAATGAACACTATAGGAATGTTTTTTTGGAAAAATAATTTAATATGAAATATAACTCTTCTAGAAATTATGGCATGACATGTCTATACAGGATATGTCATATCCATATAAAATAAATGGTTTCAAAATCTAAATATGAAAAATAAAACATAAACAATATAAAAATAAAACTTGAAATAATTAAAATAATTATAATAATAATGTCAATTGTATCCAAATAGAAGACTGAGATGGATGACATATCAGCAATACTGAAATAAAATACAAAAATTACTAAAAAATCGTCATGTGTCATTGTGTTAACCAACAATCCTCAACACCATCATAACTATAAAATGATCAACGATGACATATAAATTTAACCGGAATTATAAATTGAATGAGAATGAAGTCATATAATAATTATATGTAAATCACACCCCATGTAAAACCTTTACATAAACTATCAATTTCAATATATTTTGAATAACATTTAGAAAGTAGGCGTCCAATCATATTCCAAATGAAATCATAGTAGATTTGGAATTTAGAAAATATTCCTTTAAAGTAAATAATTTATTCTTTTCATGAAACCCATTATTTTAAGACCTCTAGTAAGGAAGAATCATTTTCCAAATAGTGAAATTCCATTTTAATGAGATAAAAAAAAATTTCCTATAAAAGTTAGTTTGAAAATTACCATAGAAAAAAATAAATATGATACAAGAAAAATTATTCCAAGAATAAGTGATCAGAGGAACACCATAGAGATATGGCGGGATTTATAAAAATACTAAAACATTATCCATAATACCGGCTAACGTGGTGTAATCCAAAATCCATAACGCTCAGTTGTACCCTACTTGACCGAACCAGAAGGAAAATCCCAAAGTAGGGAATGATCCAAACTAAGGGACACTATCCATATAATGATCATATGATACTTAACCAAAGGAATATGGATGACCGAATAGCTATTCTAGTGTTCCCATTACATGTGAAAGGTAGGTGTTAAAACCAATAGTAAAATTTAGTGACATTCAAAGAATACATACATATTCATAGGTGTATATATATATAGACATAAAATAACAAGGAACCGTAATCATTATAAACCTCTAAAAACATTTTTATTCTTAGAAACCCATCAATTTCAATATTTCATAATTTTCCATAAAAATTACTCAATGAAATCATCCATAAGAGGTGTGCATCAAACTTTTAATATTTATAGAAAAACAATATTAAAGTTGATAACTATTACTCAAACTCATTTCTTTTAAAATCATTATCTATGGAATAATCTATCAAATAACTCACAAAGCAATATATAATATCAAAAACATTTTATTTGTTTTATGTGACCATTTTATAAGAAATAAGAACAACATTAAAATACAAGTAACCCCTTGTAAGTTAGTTAATGGATGAAAACACTATTTAATAATTCAAAATCACTACGTAATTGATATTTTGGATATTTTTCAAAAAATATATATTTTAAATTGAAGAAAAAGTAGATTTATCTATATTCATAAATAGCGTAACCATTTAAATTTAATGAAAACCAAGTGGTTACCTAATTTACTTATTAAAAATTCTATAAACACGTGAAATTCTATCAATATATACAAAAACATGAACAAAACAATTAATCAATGCTTCTATAATTATAGATTATAATATAGGGATAACATAAATTAAATATTTTATTTCTTGAAGATATGTATTATAATATCCTTAGACGGTAAAAATTATCCTTATAGAACAATGGTGAAGCATAAATTCAGAAACTCCCCCCCCCCTAATAAAAATCAAGGAAATTGTGACTATGGTCATTAAGGCCTGATTAAAGAAAGAAATACGAGGTATAATTATGAAAAATAGAATATAATATGATTCAAAGGGATGTACCTTAAATAACCACCCTTTATAATTGAGTGAACCCAATTAGAATCACTCTATAAGAGAGAAGAATAAATGGGATGTAAAATGGGGTTGAGACATCAAATGAGGGTTAAAGGAGACCCCAAAAAAACTAAAACAGAATAGTGGTAATAATAGAAAAATTATTAAAACAATTCAAACACCAACCATGTCACAACACTATTATATAATGTGTGTTTCCCCTTTCTTAATAACCCCTTTGATGTATCCCTCCTTCTATCAAATAGAGGTTCCATTAATTGTTGGGATACTACTCCAAAGGGATCCATAGATCCATGTTAAAGCTAGAAGGACACCGCATAGTACTTCAACATGAGAGAGGGCTATACCCTAGTATATCTTGGATATAAATTGGCCTACAACACCAGTGTAAGGGTAAAATTAGTTACTTTAATACAACATAGGTTAACCATATAATAAACCTTATTTTTACTCTATAATATACTATAGTCTATAACATGGATACATTTCTCTCCCCTAGAACTCTAAAAATATTTTGGAATCCCAAGAAATAAGAGACACTAAGTTAAAAATAAATAATAAATTAAAATATATGGTAATGTTAGGTTGGGGTGTGACAATTATCCCCAAAATAAAACTTTCTACCCCTAAAATTTTCCATTATATTTAGTTGATCAATAGAAATTAAAATATTTAACTTTCTTTGACATGAATCACTTTTCAAAACCAAGGAACACCATAACAGACTCCATAAAAAAAAATTAACTCTAACTCGTATAATAAGTACACCAAAAACAAGACATACCCCCAATGATCCTCTAAAGACACAAATAATTACTAGATGAGTCATGGTTATGAAAACTTTCGTAGCCACCCTTAAATATTGTAATTATACTAAAAAATCAATGATCCTATCAATTAAATACTCAATAGATGGTTATGAATATGAGGGATTTAACTCAAGTACCGAAATTGAGAGAACATTGAATACTATAAAAGGAAAATTTTATATACCACAAATAAAATTTAGAGTTCCCATTACATTCAATTTTCTACAATAATGAATAAAACATCACTTTAATTATTGTTTAATGAGGGAAAGGCATGTAAATTAATGAAATAAGGAATAAATATTACCTCAAAAAACTAATTAATATACATGAAAGTTATCATGTTAATCCCAAGGATCCTTCTAATAGGTAAATCTAATTCCACTCCATCTCTAAGAGACTCATTTGAAAAATATTTTTATATTACTCAAACTAGAAAACTCAGGATTTTTCTTCAAATCATTCTAATATAAAGGATTTTTACAACCCAATTTGTACCACTAAGGGAACTCTATGATACCAGTCTGGGAAGATTCTTATGAGATTCTAAAGGAAATCATAATACCACATTCTATATTTTTAAACATGGTATACTAACCGTTTTTATTACTAGATCTCCATTCCCTTCCCTTGAGAATTGAGGAAGTCATATTCACCATATGAAATCATATAAAGACATCCCTAGCCTAAACCACCTATGTAACACCCGAGACTTTTATGTTATATAAATCATCAAAGGAATCTTTTTCTACACAACACTTGCTTGGCTTGCTTTACACGCAATCGCGACCTTCCTCGATAGCTTGCGTCGTACGCAATACCGAGTTTCACTAAACGACAATATGCTATTAAAACTAGCCATTATGAATAGTAATAACCACTTTTTGAAATTTTATAAATTTTATTTTTCAAAATGGACTTCATTTTTGGACTCAGAATATTGAAATTAGCCTAGGGTGAAATTTTGGTATTTTTCTGAAAACTTTCAATTTTTGATGAATAGTGAAACCACTAAGTGGTAGGTTAAAAACTGAATTTTGCATAAAACTTAATTTTACCGCTTCTGTGAATGGAATTTCGAAAATCCGAGAGACACGGTTAATATCAAGGACTAAAATGTGGTTCAATGAGATGAAAATAATTTTTTGGTGAATAGTAACTTTTTACTTTTTTTACCGCGGTTAATAGTAAATAGGGTAACTATGGGTAAATATGATAACAATATTACCCTAACACATGTCCTAATTCTATTGGACAAGTGTAATTCGACCAAAAACAAACTTAGGAATAAAATATGACCATTTAGGCCCACTTGGATTAGATTAGGACATTTATTATTAATTTATTTAAAGAAGGGTTAAAATAGTTAAAATCAAAGTTTAATAAGTAAATCATTTTTAATATAAGGTTATACATAAGATAAATTCGATTGTAAATATTCATTAGAAAGCTAAAACGATTTCCTACATGATGGTATTTTATTTGTAATTTTTAGACATCAAATAATTTAATTTATTTATGACACAAAGATGATGCAGTAATTATCTTATTAATGAAATATTGACAAAATTGATAATATAAATACCAAAATAAATGTAATTTGAGACTTTTTATGAATTCCACTAATTTTCTAGGTTACTATGATATATTAGTATTGATTTAATAAACTTGGTTCGAACATATAATTCTGTTATGACTTTCACAAAAATCATATATCAAATAGTGTCAAAATTGACATAAAATAGTTTTTAAATCAAATATTATATTATTAATTGTTATTTTATTCCTAAAAATCTAAGGTTCGGCCAAATGACTTAGATAAGGATATATATATTAATAATAAACAATTTGGGGTTCGTTTGGCATGTTATAGTAAGTGTATTAACCATATAGTGAAAGAAAACAAAAAGACATGGTAAAAGTTAAATTAATTAACTTAGAGTTAAATCTAATTGATAAGGTTAAAATAATACCCTAAACTTGTCTAAATCCTATTGGTTGATAGGATTTCGACCCATCCGCACTTTATCTTCGAAATAAGACCCTTTGGAACCATTATAAACCGATTTTGACTTTAATATAAAATAATATTTTGAGATATTCCTAAGGTGCCCCTCTCCTCCCTTATAAAAGGGCACCTCCTCCCCCTCCTCCTCACACCAATTTGAGCACTCAAGCTCGGCCAACCCCTGCCATTTTCCCTTCTCCACTTCCCTAGAATAATCCTAGAGGTCCTGGTCTTCTCCAAAGACCAATCTTAGTTCCTTAAGTGGAGGATTCAAAAAGGCGTTCCAAAGAAGAGGTAATATCCATTACCGATCTTTTCAATTTCTTTCTTCTTCAACTTCTTCTTCTTTAGTTGTTTCATGATAAAGTAATAACATCATTATTACTTACATACTGATATGTTATTATAAATATGAAACAACCCTAATTCACCTTCTATCCATCCTACGGAAAAATGAAATCACCGCGCGTGCGTACGTACGGAATACCGTCTCCACGCCGTGGTGTAATCTATTTTCCACCATCACCTTACAAGGATGGGTATAATGGTGTAATCAGTAACTATATATGATTATTATTAAGTAATATTGATACTGAAATAATATATATATATACTCCAATACAATTCCACAATCATAGGAACGATATCATCACTCGTGCGTACGTACGGAATACCGTCTCCACGATGTGATGCGACTCGTTCTACATGATCTTCATTTCATAATGATTGTATAAATGAATTGAATGAATGAATATGGTATATACTACACTAATACCATTCTGGAAATGAATTATCTATAACCTAAAGATAAGAATAAGAATTTATTCGACAAAACACGCATAAGAACAAAAAGTTATAAAGACCCGAGTAACAAGTAACAATGAAATATTACGAACAAGAAGCTAATAATATGACCATATATGATCTCATATCAATATGTATGATTCTGGAATAAGTCAATAACATTATTTAAACCATTATACAGGAGCTTCGGACACGAACAAAGCAAATCGGACCTAAGGTTAGGGAAATATCACAATCTCATTTTTATCCGAGATTGTTTATTCGTAAGTATTTACTGGGGTGTATTTTATCATCCACATCCATGTTCCCTCAATATGTAATATTGTTTCCATCCACTTGAAATAGTTTAAATCCAATTTTACCCTTAGGTGAGTTTTTAGTAAAGAATATGAAAGGAATCTTTTGTCGTTTTTCCGTACGAGGTACTTTTTGACTTTTCCGACAAAAGTACGAAGAATGTTTTTTTAACTTATACGGCATGAATGGATTTTTAAAACATTACTTCAAAGAAGCTTCCTTTACAAGTTTTCAAGTTTATTTTTAATCAAATTCTTTTATTTTAAAGTTGTATGACATGTTATGAAAGGAAAAATGTTTTTGAAGAAGAAAGGATATTTTCCTCAAGAATTCAATTCAAGTGTTTTATCAAAATTATTTTCCATCTAAGATAATAAAGGGTTCTGTTTCTATCCATATTTTTACATTGGTTTGACTATGTTGTGATGGAATTATGTTTATGAATTCCTTTATCATATATGAATTGATTTATGATGTCATGATGTTTCAAGAATCCCATTTTTGTTACATGTGTTATGCGATGATGCATGTTTTATGATTATGTGGCACACATAAGAAAGGATTCATTATAAGATGGGTGGGACCTATATCTCCCTCCAATGCATTGGGTAATGATTTTATATCTCATGAGATAGACATGGCTGGAACGGAAGGTTATTTCGGTTCAGTGATACAGGACTGAAACGAGGAGTGAACTCGGTTCAGAAAGGGACTTTGTCCACTAAGATAGTCTTGGCAATGAGTCATGACTAACAAGAAATGATTTTCCATGATTATGTGTACATGCCACAAAGATTCAAGTTTTATGTTATGATTATGGGGATCTCATTTTCACTTCTATGATTTATTCCATGTTAAGATATTATGATCTCTTTTGCAGGTTTTGATTTTCATAAAGATATGATGTGATTTTTATTTCCTTTATTTGCCCTTGCTGAGCATTTGAGCTCACCCTTTTATGTTTTCTTTTCCCCAGGTCAGGAAGATGGATATTAAGTAGAATATGCTAAAAGGGACCCTAGATATGATGAAATAAATGGGAGACACTGTAGAAGATTTATGAACCAGTTGTTTATGTTTCCCAGTTTCTAAAGACACTATACCTATACGGTCCTTTGTGGTTTTTTCATATGTTGTAATAAGTGTAATTCAATTTTGAAGTATTAACAATGTATGTAAAGTGTGGGTCGTTATAGTTGGTATCAGAGGAAAGGTATAATCAACCTTTGGAAACTAGGATGTGAAAGCCTTAGTAAGAACCCTAAGGATAAGTCTAAGCATAGTACACAATCTTAGTGTTTTAGAAATGGCCTTGAATAACCTAGGATATGGGAGCTGGAATGCAAAATCTTGTAGCCATGCCCACACAACTTTCTCAAGCTATGAATCATGCAGGATTTCCAAACGAACAAAGGAGGGAGCAACATTCTGTTGAATCCTTCATGAGGCAGCGTCCACCATCTTTCAGCGGGTCTACTGATCCATTAGTTGCTGAACAATGGATTAGTACTACTGAAAAGATATTTTCAGTTCTTCAATGTTCTGAGCATGATAAAGTCATCCTAGCAGTGTATCGTTTGGAAGGAGATGCTGATCAATGGTGGAATCTTGTTAAGAATACAAGGCAAAGGGATGAAATTGAGTCTATGGAATGGGACGAGTTCAAGAACTTATTTTTCAATAAGTACTTCCCTCGTATTCTCCGAACAAAGATGGAGAAAGAGTTCCTTGAACTGAAGCAAAGGGATGATGAATCTGTTGGTACCTATGAAGCAAATTTTACCAGACTTGCAAGGTACGCTTCTGGTATTATTATCCAACCTGAGAGTAAGATCGATCGATTCTTTAGTGGCTTAAAACCAAGTCTTCGAAGGGCGTTATCCATAAGGGACTTCAATAGCTACGAGGAAATCGTTTGATGTGCTCTCAAAGTCGAGATGGAGATTGGAGTAACCCATCAGTCACATGGGTTTGATAAGAAGAGGAAGATGGAATTCAAAGAAAAATATAAAGAGCACACGGAAAAGAAGATGAACTTTCCCTTATGCTCAAAGTGTGGAAAGAAACATGGAGGGAGTTGTCTTAAAGGGACAAGTAAATGTTTTAAATGTGGAAAGGAAGGTCATCGGGCATTTGAATGCCGTGATAATGGGAAGAAGATGTCTAATGATGCAAACAAAGTAAGGGATACACAGAATGAACCTGCTACACTTCAATGTTTCAAGTGCAAGGAGATGGGGCATTATGCCAATCAATGCCCAAATCCAAGGGTTGATGATGATTGTCGACGTCAACAAACTCTTAAGGCTAAAGAAAAAGGAAAGTCACATGCAATTTCTATCAGCGATGTGGAGTACGATAACGATGTGGTGAAAGGTACACTTACCATCCACTCTAAGGTAGCAAATGTTTTATTTGATTCTGGATCCACCCACTCTTTTATTTCTGAAGACTTTTCTAAGGGTGTCACCTTATTACCTCAACAATTAGATGTTGAGTTAGCTGTGACAACACCTAATGGCACATCAATCGCATCAAAAGTTTATAATTCTTCTCCGATCGAAGTTTCTGGGAAAGTGCTTCCTGCAAATATTGTGATCCTTCCTTTAGTGGAATTTGATGTGATTCTTGGCATGGATTGGCTTTCTCTACATGGAGCTCATATCGATTGCCAAAGAAGGGATGTCACATTTCATATTCCAGATCAATCTACGATCGTCTATCAATTCAAGGATGAACATAACCTTCCCGTGGAAATTTCTTCCATTTTATGGGTATTGATTCCACTAAATGAAGGTTATTTATCTCAAATGGTTGGTGAGAAACTCACGATTAAGAATATGCCCATTGTACGGGAGTTTGATGATGTCTTTCCGGAGGAATTACCGGGTCTTCCACCAAATCGTGAAGTTGAGTTTTCAATAGAACTCGTACCGGGTGCTTTGCCTATTTCAAAGACACCTTATAGAATGGCCCCAATTGAGTTGCAGGAATTGAAGAAGCAACTCCAAGAGAATCTTGATAAGGGATTCATACGCCCTAGTGCGTCACCTTGGGGAGCACCTGTTCTATTTATTAAGAAGAAAGATGGATCAATGAGACTCTGCATTGATTATAGAGAACTTAACAAGATCACTATCAAGAACAAATATCCTCTCCCACGCATTGATGACTTATTTGACCAACTACGCGGAGCTCAATACTTTTCCAAGATTGATCTTCGTTCAGGGTATCATCAATTAAGGGTCAAAAGGGAGGATATACCAAAGACGGCTTTCCGTACAAGGTATGGACACTATGAATTTATAGTGATGCCATTTGGTCTTACTAATGCCCCTGCTATCTTCATGGATCTAATGAATAGAGTCTTTAGAGACTATCTTGATCAATTTATGGTAGTCTTTATAGACGATATTCTTGTCTATTCAAAGAGCAAGGAAGAGCATGAAGATCACTTGAGAATTATATTGAAGACCCTGAGAAAGGAGAAGCTTTATGCCAAATTTACCAAGTGTGAATTTTGGCTTCAAAAAGTTGAATTTTTGGGTCATATAATCTCAAAAGAGGGGATATCTGTGGATCCAGCAAAAACAGAGGTTATCGAAAGATGGTCAAGACCAACAACAGTAACTGAGATCCGATGTTTTCTTGGTTTGACTAGATATTATCGACGTTTTGTAAAAGATTTTTCACGATTATCTAATCCACTCACCAAGTTGACTCGGAAAGGAGTTAAGTTTGTCTGGACAGAGGAATGTGAAGAGAATTTCAAGGAGTTGAAAAGAAGGTTATCCAGTGCACCTGTGCTCACACTGCCTTGTAGTGGAGAAAGGTTTTTGATCTACAGTGATGCATCCAAGAAGGGATTGGGGTGTGTTCTTATGCAAAATGATATGGTGATAGCTTATGCCTCACGACAGTTGAAAATCCATGAGCAAAATTACCCAACACATGATTTGGAGTTGGCTGCGGTAATCTTTGCCTTAAAGATTTGGAGGCATTACCTTTATGGTGAAAGGTGTGATATTTATACTGATCATAAAAGTTTAAAGTATATTTTCACACAAAAGGAGCTGAATATGCGCCAAAGAAGATGGTTGGAGCTGATTAAGGATTATGACTGCTCAATCCATTACCACCCTGGGAAAGCAAACAAGGTGGCAGATGCATTAAGTCGACAAGACCATGCTAGTTTATCCATGATGGGGATCACAAAAGATCCAATATTTATGGATTTACAAAGGATGGATCTTGGAATTATAATGGAAGGGGAAAAATCTTATCTTTCTCAAATGAATGTTCAACCATCTATACATGTGAAGATTAAAGAGGCACAAAAAGAAGATGTCGAGTTACAAAAGAAGGTGAGAAATGTTCCTGAATTCAACCTTGATTGTGATGGGATAATAAAGTTCAGGAATCGGGTTTGTGTTCCTCCCATCCCCGAATTAAAGAAAGAGCTGCTGGATGAGGCTCATAGTTCTTCATTCTCTATTCATCCTGGAAGCACGAAGATGTATAGGGACCTGAAAGAGTACTTCTGGTGGGATGGCATGAAAAGAGATGTTGCTGAATATGTCTCTCGATGCTTGGTTTGTCAACAAGTTAAAGCTGAGAGACAGAAGTCTAAGGGGATGTTACAACCATTACCCATACCCGAATGGAAATGGGAAAACATCACTATGGACTTTGTCACAGGACTTCCTAAAACATCCAAAGGCAATAATGCTATCTGGGTCATAGTTGATCATCTTACAAAGTCTGCACACTTCATTACTATTAGAGAGGATTTCTCTCTAGATCAGCTTGCCAGGATATATGTAAAGGAAGTGGTAAGATTGCATGGAGTACCACTTTCTATTATATCTGATCGAGATCCGAGATTTACCTCGAAGTTTTGGCGAAGTCTTCAGCATACTCTGGATACAGAGTTGAGTTTTAGCACTGCTTATCATCTCCAGACAGACGGTCAGTCTGAGAGAACAATTCAAACCCTAGAAGATATGTTGAGAGCTTGCTCTATGGATTTCAAAGGAGGTTGGGATCAACACCTACCTTTGGTGGAATTTTCTTATAATAATAGCTTTCACTCCAGTATTCAGATGGCTCCTTATGAAGCTCTCTATGGAAAGAAATGCAGGACTCCAACTTGCTGGGATGAAGTTGGGGAAAGAAAGCTATTAGGACCTGATCTCGTTGATGAAATGGCAGAAAAGGTCAGATCTATTCAACAACACATAAGAGCAGCTCAGAGTCGACAGAAAAGTTATGCCGACAACCGAAGAAAAGACCTAGAGTTTGAAGTGGGTGATAAAGTGTTCTTACGAATATCTCCCTGGAAGAGGGTTATGAGATTTGGAAAGAAGGGGAAGTTGAGCCCTAGATATATCGGTCCTTTCGAAATACTGGATCGTGTTGGGAAGGTAGCTTACCGATTGGCTCTTCCACCGAATCTCTCTCAAGTTCACGATGTGTTCCACGTATCTCTCCTGAGAAAGTACATACCAGATCCTTCACATGTACTCAGCTCAGAAGTTGTACCGCTGGAGCAAGATCTTTCTTATGAAGAACAGCCGATAGAGATTCTGGATCGTAGCGAAAAAGTCCTACGAAACAAGACCACTCGCTTGGTGAAAGTTTTATGGAGAAACCACCAACTTGAAGAAGCTACATGGGAGCTTGAGGATATGATGAGGGAGAAGTATCCTCATTTGTTTGTTGCAAAGTGACGAATTTCGAGGGCGAAATTCTTTTTAAGGGGGGTAGAATGTAACACCCGAGAATTTTATGTTATATAAATCATCAAAGGAATCATTTTCTACACAACACTTGCTTGGCTTGCTTTACACGCAATCGCGACCTTCCTCGATAGCTTGCGTCGTACGCAATACCGAGTTTCACTAAACAACAATATGCTATTAAAACTAGCCGTTATGAATAGTAATAACCACTTTTTGAAATTTTATAAATTTTATTTTTCAAAATGGACTTCATTTTTGGACTCAGAATATCGAAATTAGCCTAGGGTGAAATTTTGGTATTTTTCTGAAAACTTTCAAATTTTGATGAATAGTGAAACCACTAAGTGGTAGGTTAAAAACTGAATTTTGCATAAAACTTAATTTTACCGCTTCTGTGAATGGAATTTCGAAAATCCGAGAGACACGGTTAATATCAAGGACTAAAATGTGGTTCAATGAGATGAAAATAATTTTTTGGTGAATAGTAACTTTTTACTTTTTTTACCGCGGTTAATAGTAAATAGGGTAACTATGGGTAAATATGATATCAATATTACCCTAACACATGTCCTAATTCTATTGGACAAGTGTAATTCGACCAAAAACAAACTTAGGAATAAAATATGACCATTTAGGCCCACTTGGATTAGATTAGGACATTTATTATTAATTTATTTAAAGAAGGGTTAAAATAGTTAAAATCAAAGTTTAATAAGTAAATCATTTTTAAAATAAGGTTATACATAAGATAAATTCAATTGTAAATATTCATTAGAAAGCTAAAACGATTTCCTACATGATGGTATTTTATTTGTAATTTTTAGACATCAAATAATTTAATTTATTTATGACACAAAGATGATGCAGTAATTATCTTATTAATGAAATATTGACAAAATTGATAATATAAATACCAAAATAAATGTAATTTGAGACTTTTTATGAATTCCACTAATTTTCTTGGTTACTATGATATATTAGTATTGATTTAATCAACTTGGTTCGAACATATAATTCTGTTATGACTTTCACAAAAATCATATATCAAATAGTGTCAAAATTGACACAAAATAGTTTTTAAATCAAATATTATATTATTAATTGTTATTTTATTCCTAAAAATCTAAGGTTCGGCAAAATGACTTATATAAGGATATATATATTAATAATAAACAATTTGGGGTTCGTGTGACATGTTATAGTAAGTGTATTAACCATATAGTGAAAGAAAACAAAAAGACACGGTAAAAGTTAAATTAATTAACTTAGAGTTAAATCTAATTGATAAGGTTAAAATAATACCCTAAACTTGTCTAAATCCTATTGGTTGATAGGATTTCGACCCATCCCCACTTTATCTTCGAAATAAGACCCTTTGGAACCATTATAAACCGATTTTGACTTTAATATAAAATAATATTTTGAGATATTCCTAAGGTGCCCCTCTCCTCCCTTATAAAAGGGCACCTCCTCCCCCTCCTCCTCACACCAATTTGAGCACTCAAGCTCGGCCAACCCCTGCCATTTTCCCTTCTCCACTTCCCTAGAATAATCCTAGAGGTCCTGGTATTCTCCAAAGACCAATCTTAGTTCTTTAAGTGGAGGATTCAAAAAGGCGTTCCAAAGAAGAGGTAATATCCATTACCGATCTTTTCAATTTCTTTCTTCTTCAACTTCTTCTTCTTTAGTTGTTTCATGATAAAGTAATAACATAAGTATTACTTACATACTGATATGTTATTATAAATATGAAACAACCCTAATTCACCTTCTATCCATCCTACGGAAAAATGAAATCACCGCGCGTGCGTACGTACGGAATACCGTCTCCACGCCGTGGTGTAATCTATTTTCCACCATCACCTTACAAGGATGGGTATAATGGTGTAATCAGTAACTATATATGATTATTATTAAGTAATATTGATACTGAAATAATATATATATATACTCCAATACAATTCCACGATCATAGGAACGATATCATCACTCGTGCGTACGTACGGAATACCGTCTCCACGATGTGATGCGACTCGTTCTACATGATCTTCATTTCATAATGATTGTATAAATGAATTGAATGAATGAATATGGTATATACTACACTAATACCATTCTGGAAATGAATTATCTATAACCTAAAGATAAGAATAAGAATTTATTCGACAAAACACGCATAAGAACAAAAAGTTATAAAGACCCGAGTAACAAGTAACAATGAAATATTACTAACAAGAAGCTAATAATATGACCATATATGATCTCATATCAATATGTATGATTCTGGAATAAGTCAATAACATTATTTAAACCATTATACAGGAGCTTCGGACACGAACAAAGCAAATCGGACCTAAGGTAAGGGAAATATCACAATCTCATTTTTATCCGAGATTGTTTATTCGTAAGTATTTACTGGGGTGTATTTTATCATCCACATCCATGTTCCCTCAATATGTAATATTGTTTCCATCCACTTGAAATAGTTTAAATCCAATTTTACCCTTAGGTGAGTTTTTAGTAAAGAATATGAAAGGAATCTTTTGTCGTTTTTCCGTACGAGGTACTTTTTGACTTTTCCGACAAAAGTACGAAGAATGTTTTTTTAACTTATACGGCATGAATGGATTTTTAAAA
The DNA here is from genome assembly GCA_963277665.1 of Viscum album. Lineage (NCBI taxonomy): Eukaryota > Viridiplantae > Streptophyta > Magnoliopsida > Santalales > Viscaceae > Viscum > Viscum album. Next base: position 50,309,541 of record OY728162.1, read on the forward strand.
AATTACTTCAAAGAAGCTTCCTTTACAAGTTTTCAAGTTTATTTTTAATCAACTTCTTTTATTTTAAAGTTGTATGACATGTTATGAAAGGAAAAATGTTTTTGAAGAAGAAAGGATATTTTCCTCAAGAATTCAATTCAAGTGTTTTATCAAAATTATTTTCCATCTAAGATAATAAAGGGTTCTGTTTCTATCCATATTTTTACATTGGTTTGAATATGTTGTGATGGAATTATGTTTATGAATTCCTTTATCATATATGAATTGATTTATGATGTCATGATGTTTCAAGAATCCCATTTTTGTTACATGTGTTATGCGATGATGCATGTTTTATGATTATGTGGCACACATAAGAAAGGATTCATTATAAGATGGGTGGGACCTATATCTCCCTCCAATGCATTGGGTAATGATTTTATATCTCATGAGATAGACATGGCTGGAACGGAAGGTTATTTCGGTTCAGTGATACAGGACTGAAACGAGGAGTGAACTCGGTTCAGAAAGGGACTTTGTCCACTAAGATAGTCTTGGAAATGAGTCATGACTAACAAGAAATGATTTTCCATGATTATGTGTGCATGCCACAAAGATTCAAGTTTTATGTTATGATTATGGGGATCTCATTTTCACTTCTATGATTTATTCCATGTTAAGATATTATGATCTCTTTTGCAGGTTTTGATTTTCATAAAGATATGATATGATTTTTATTTCCTTTATTTGCCCTTGCTGAGCATTTGAGCTCACCCTTTTATGTTTTCTTTTCCCCAGGTCAGGAAGATGGATATTAAGTAGAATATGCTAAAAGGGACCCTAGATATGATGAAATAAATGGGAGACACTGTAGAAGATTTATGAACCAGTTGTTTATGTTTCCCAGTTTCTAAAGACACTATACCTATACGGTCCTTTGTGGTTTTGTCATATGTTGTAATAAGTGTAATTCAATTTTGAAGTATTAACAATGTATGTAAAGTGTGGGTCGTTATAACCTACCTTTACATTTCTATATACGATTTCAAACCTAACTCTAATAACCTCAACTGAATATAGATATGAAGAGAACATTTAAAATACCAAGCATTCAAAGAAACTATAAATTCAATCATTGGATTATAAGGAAATATATCACTGATATGGAATACATACTCCAACACTGATAAATCACCATGATGAATGTAGTATAACTCTATAACTTTTCCAATATCATTAATTCATAGAAATATCACTGGTTGGAAAAGGAATTAAAACTCTCCTATGAATATTCACATCATGGATCATCCTAAATAATGGATTTTCACCACTTTCAACTCATTACTTCAAGCATAAAGGTAGTGAATTTGATATTTAGAGAATAAATAAAATACAGAAAACAAAAATAACCTTTCAATACTTTTCACCCAATCGTATCATTCAATTTTATCTTTCTATCCATAAAATTGGGGTGACTCAACTTCAATAAATCTAAAAGGAAATATTTTGTTTGATCAATTGAAGGGTTATGTAATGTAAAACCACCCATAATGATTCCATAAAAATACATCAAGACTTGGTGTGGGTGTACTCAAATAAATAATACAATAACATAATTTAATCAAATCTCAATATCAAAATCTCATGAATCCAAACACTAAGGTATTGAAATAATATCAAAAAATCAATTATCATAACATAGTTATAAATCTACCCACCCAAATAAAAAAAGAACATTTAATCAAACACAAAAAGTATTAATTCCTTCATGAAGAAAAAAATATAATTATGAATAAAATTGTTCCTGAATTCCTTTTTTGAAGCCATTTTTCGTTTTTAAAATTTTATACTTAACCACTTTACAATTGAAATTCATTTAGTACTTATGCTCCACATGGCATGGAAAACAATGATAGCTCAATGTGTATTATCAATTAAACTCTTTTTGTTATTTAAAAAAAATTCAAACACCTCACAATATATAATAAAATCATAAATAACCCGAACTAAATTCAAAATATATTAGAAATAAATTAAAACAACCATAAAAAACATACCTCAAAACCTGAATTCGCTACACAACATGAGTTTCATTGATAAATATTATGGCCAAAAACTTATTCATAAATATACCCAATGTTTATATAGTCATATATCAAATTTATGTTTACTGATAAAATAAAAAACCATATATAATAACATTTTATAATTGACTAAAACCATCAACCACAAAATCGGTCACTCAGACATTCATGTGGAAGGGATCAAAGCATATTTCTGATCCCCATGGTCTTGAAATAAGAACCATGGAATAAAAATGAATAGGATTGGATTAATTTGAACTAATTAAAACAATTTAACATTTATTGGAACTGATCATGATCGTACGGCATGACCCATCCATACATTTGATGTCAAATCCAAATAAAATAAATGGTTTCAAATTTTAATTGAGGGAAACAATGCATTAAAATTATAAATATCTAGCTCGTCATAATCAAAATATTATAAGGAATAATATTATATATATAAAATAATAATGTTGATATGTACAACACATTAGTAGTACTAAAATAAAATACAAAAGTACATGATATAGTCTCCATGTGATTGCATGGTCCCAAATCATCCTTAACAACATCATCACTCCATGAAAAATAAATGTTGAACCTGAACCAGAACATTAAAAGTAAAATGTGTGAAAAAATATACCATTAGTATTGAAATTTAAACAACACCTAATGCATAACCATTTCATAAAATATATATTTGATGATAGTTTTAAATACATTTTTAATGTAGTTTTATTCCATTTTTCAAAATCCAATCGTGGGCCATTAGTGATTTCGAAACATTACCTTTAAAATTTGGAAGTTATAAATTTTAATTAAAATGACCCTTTTAATATTTTAAATAATAATGGATCATTTTATTAAATAGACATTTCATTTTAAATAGATAATCCATTTTTTATTAAAAAATAGAAATTACACACAAATAACTACAAAAAGAATCATAATAATATTAATATAGTTATAAAAGGATAAGTGAACACGAGAACAATTAATTGCTAAGGTGAAACACAAACGAAATAATAAATCATGATCTATTGTATTGGAATACCGGATAAAATATAATCACCCTAACACTCAGCCATACCCAACCAACCTGACCGAGGAAAATATCTCAATGTAGTGTATTATTCATGCTAAGGTCCATTGTATAGAGATTGATCCTAATATAGTAAATCATTTGAATCCTGACATCCCATGAGCTACTCTATGATTATAATGACATGTGAAAGGGAGGTGAGAAAATCAATGATAACAAGTAGTGACATTAGAAGAATACATATATATTTAATGATATATATAATTATATGTTAGAATATATAAGATATAGAAACCGCAATCCTGTCATGAATTCGAAAAATCAATTACCCTAAGACAGCCAAAATTCCAAATATAAGAATAATATCCCTTAATAATGACTCAATATCATCAAACACATGGGGAACACATCATGTATTTTTACTTTTTAGAAAAATAAAATTGATGGTTGAAATCACACTACACAATTATTTATTTTGATAATATTTTTTAACTAAATTAAATTTCAAACCACTAAAAAACAACATAATAAATCTAATAAAATTTAATAGTTTTATTGAACCCTTTTTAATAACCATCCATTCCATTAAAATACATGTAACCCCTAGGAAATTGGTGAAGGACCCAACAACTCTAAAATAAATAACCATCCCTGTATAAAATACATTTCGGAATTTTTAAAATAATTTATGTGCATGGTAGTTGTGGGAAAATATATTTATACTCTATAATTAAATATACATACCCATATAAATCAATGGAAACCAAGTTATATCCATGTTTAATTCATTAAAATTGTAACAACCCAAGATTTTATATTACTTTTTTTCAAAGTAATTCAATATCATACACTACAAGAAACACCGAGCTCAAGCGCACCATGACTTACCAAACATGCAGTTCAAAAGTGGTAATGAATAGTATTAACTGAATTTTGAACATTATATAATACTTATAATTTTAGAATCTATATTATGATTTTTCTAGGCATAATGTAAGAACAAATTCGTTTTTTTCAGATAAAATAATTATTTTTCAAAAATTGCAATTTTACCGCCTTTTAATGGTGAACTAATTTTTTAATCCAATATTTGAAAATTTTATTTATTCAATTTGAAAAAATAAACTTCTTCTTTCAAGTCATGACATAAGTATTTATTTTCAATAAATATTTGGTGTTTTTCTGATAACTTTCATATTTTGGTGAATAGTGAAAAATACTATATTTTAACTGAAAACAAATTTTTTAATCAAAATAATTTATAGTGCTAAATTATAAATTTTAATATCTTGGAAGAATAATTAGATTATATTTTTACCATTTAATCCAGTTCAAGTCATTGTAAGTAATTTCTTCAAAATTGGATATAAACAACTGTCAATCTTTTGATAGATATTATTTCGTAAAAATACACTTTTTAGTTTTGAAAAAGGGAATTATTTTTAAATTAATTAATGAAACTTCATTGTTTTAAAATTTTTAAAATATAATTCATTTTTGAATTTGTAATATCAAAATTATCTTAGGGATGATTTTTGGTATTTTTCTAAAAACTTTCAATTTTTGATGAATAATGAAAAACACTGAGTTATTGTTTAAAAACAACTTTTTATTTAAATAATTATTTATTTTATTTTAATTTATTTTAGGTCAAAATATATTCCTAATACTTATATAAGTTTAATTTAATTCATTATAGTCCTTTTATAATAATTTTAGATATATAAAAATTTTATTAAACTTTTTACCATCTTTTACCCACCTCCTATGAACATTTCCAAATTTGTATAAAACATAATTTTACCGCTTCTATTAGTTGAATTTAAAAAAATCTGAGAGGCACAGTTAATATCAGGAATTAAAATGTGGTTCAATAAGATGACAATATTTTTTGGTGAATAGTAAATTCTGACTTTTATTTACCACGGTTAAAAGTAAATAAGGTAATTAAGGGTAAAAATGATATCATAATTACCCTAAAACATGTCCTAATTATATTGGATAATTTTAATTCAACCATAAACGACCTTAGAAATAAAATATGACCCTTTATCCCCATTTGGATTAGATTATGACATTTATTATTATTTTATTTAAAGAAGAGCTAAAAGGGATAAAATCAAAAATTAATAACAAAACCATTTTTAATATAGGGTTATACTTAAGTTAAATTAGCCTATAAATATTAATTTGAAATATAAAAATATTTCCTATATAATGGTATTTTATTTATAATTTTTAGACATTAAATAATTAAATTTATTAGTGACACAATGATGATGCAGTAATTACCATATTAATGAAAAAATCAAATAAATTGTATTATAAACATTAAAATAATTATTATTTCAAAATTTTTATGACATCCACAAATTATCTAGGTTAATATGAAATATTAAGATTGATTCAATGTATTTTTTCGTAGCAATCACGTTTTTATTATTTTAACAAAAAACAAATATCAAAGAGTGTCAAAATAGACATGAAATAGTTTTTAAAACAAAAACTATATTATTGGTTGATATAATATTCTTAAAAATATAAGGTTCAATCAAAGGGCTTAAATAATCTTATATATGTCATTAATGAACCAATTTAGTTTCTCTTGGATATTTATATTATGTTTTGTAACCATAAACATTAAGAATACAAGAAGACACGATAAAAGTTAAACTATTTAAATAAGAGTTAAAACTGAAAGATATGGATAAAATGGAAACCTAAACATGCCTAAAACCTATTTATTGAGATTATTTAGACCCAAAAACGCCTATGTATTAATATAAATTAATTATGATCCATTATAAACTGAATAAGGTTGTATAATAAAATAATACTTTAATCTTTTCCTAAATTGACCTTCACCCCTCTTATAAAAGGGAACTTCCCCTTCTCCCAAATTCATACCTCCAAATCCATTTGTATCTGACAACCCCTAAAACAATATCCTCTCAACTATCCTCCATTTATCCTAGAGGCCTTCCTTTAGTCATAAATCCAATTGAAGGAGCCCTTTAGGTCAAATCAAAAGGAAAACCCCAAAGAAGGGGTAAATATTTCATCACCTCTTTCAAGTTATTTTCTTCTTCCACTTAATCATTCCTTGTTGTTTACATTCTAAAATAATAAATAAAATATATTATATATAATATGACTTTTTTATAATTATGGTACAACCATATTCATTATTTTATCCATCCTAGTAATGACATGTCATCATATGTGTGTATGTATGGCATATCGTCTCCATGTCGTGGTGTAGTTGTTATTCAATACATTATTATTTGGATTGGTATAATAATGAGTATAAATGATGTAAATATTAAATATAACATGATAAGTATCTTTATATATGATATAACATCCAATTATATATGATTTTAATATCAAAAAAATGATATTGTCGCTCATTCGTATGTACGGATTACCGTCTCCACGAACGCGATGGGATTCATTTCCACGTTCACTATTAAACGATGATTATAAAAATATATATTATTAATAAGTATATAATATATGAAATAACAATTCTAATAGAAATATATATATATATACTTACATATATCTTATTCATGTAGTTATGTTCAATACGATATGAAAACAGAAACAACGTTTATGCGTATGTACGACATACTGTCTCCAAAAATGGTGTTTTCCATTTCATATATCTATCTATAATAGATATTAATATTATAAATATATATGATATATAAATCATGTGTTATACTCTTGATGTATTTAAAGCATTATATAAATGATATGATCTAGAATATCAAGATAAAACACCTACGATAAAGAAAGTGAATATTACATGAAATGTTCATTTAACAGGGAAATCATTATAAAATTGGTAGTATATAGTCATAAATGAATCATGTATTATATAATAAATATTATTATGGTTCTGTAATAATTTAATAACATGTTATGGTCATTATACATGAGGTTAAACGTCCCCTCAACCAAAGTAAAGTGCAAGGTAAGTGTTAATTTCACAATCTTTGTATTATCCGAAGTTGTTTTTACGTAAGTATATACAGGGACATATTTATTACCCATATCCATGTTTCATAAAACTGTTTTAAAAGGTATTATTTTTAAGGGAATTTTTTACTAAAACATCATTTTAAATGTTTTAGATATTTATTCTTCCAAATCATTCCCATTAATGTCTATGTTTTCAAAATGGGTTTTAAGGATTTATTTATATGGACATGAATGTTTTTAAAAGGTTAATTCCTTTAAAAAGATTCAAAGTGGTATGGGACACTTTGATTCGAAAATGTCTTTAAATGTCTTCCTTTCTAAATTTTGTGACTTTTAAATGTTTTCATGAAAAAAGTATATTTCTCTCAAAGAGTTTTACAAATCATTTTCATCTATGTCAAAATCCTTTGATGGATTTTAATCTTGTTTGAAGTTGATTTATTATGATACAAATAATCCATATTGTATTGATGGTTTTTTGATATTTTTGACTTTGGATGTGTTATTTTAATACCATTCATGGTTTATGGATAAAGTATTGATATTTCGTATACTAGTTTTAATATGAATATTTATGTAATGTTTCAACCTTTTCGTATGAAGAATGTATTAGACATAGTAAGTGACAGGTAGAGCCCACTATAGCTCCTCGATGCATCGGTAGGTCTCATGAGACAACTATAAGTGGAACAGTATGAGGCCTTTTTCAATTTGATATATTTTTTTGGCCGAGGCCTTAATAATTTTTAGACGTCTTGGCTGAGGCCTTTGAGAAATTTTTTGAGAATGTCTAGCATCACACATTCCATCATTATGAAAATAATATTGATGGATCATATAGTTATTCGACAAGTAGAATACCCATGGCTATATTTTATTATGGAATTATTTACGTATCTCATATTCCTTCCATAAAAGTGATCATGTTTATTGTTTTGTAAAGTTATGTGTTTTCAATTATTCACAATCCCTAATATTTATGTCATCTTCTTATGTATTTCTTACCCTTACTATGCGTATGATATCACCCCATTCTATGTTTAAATTTTCCTAGTATTCCAAGAAGTTTTTTATGATTGATGATTGGTTTTATGATAGGATATTAATGGTGGTCTCAAAGGATCATTTATGTTGGGTTTTCTTCAAATGTGAAATGTAACGTTCATGATTGTAATCTATTTTCCAAGACTGCCAAACTGGTCGGTCTTTCGGGACATGATTCCTTGAAATCATACTAATGTATTAAAATAATGCACCGACTCTGGGTAACTGGGGTGGGTCATTACAAAAATTCAATAAAGACATATAATTCCATAATTAAATTTCTCAAACATTACTATAAAGAGAAATAAATAAATGGATATAGTATTAATAATTATCAAATGGGTGAAAAATTCCCCAAATCATCCATTTAATTAGTAGAGGTTTTATTACAACTTTATCAGGAAATCATGACCCATAGTGAACCAAGAAAAAAAATACCAAAAACTAAAAATATAATTGATCCAATAGATCCCTAGGTTTTTCTGACCTTATTTGGGAAAAAAACATGATACATAATGTTGAAAAAAATGATAAGAGATTATTTTTACACTCATAAATTTTAGAATAAAACTTAATCTAGGAGTAAACCCACATAAAGTCACCATGGATGAAAATATAATGAATGGAAATGTGAGATATGGACAAGGCATCAAATCTTAGGAGGATGAGACACAAAAATATGCATTAAACACAAGACTGGTATAAAGGTAATATTTCAATTAAAAAATGTTTTCCACAGACCAATTCACATCCCTAAATGATATATAATGCTTCCCCCATCCCAAAAAACCCTATATATAATCCCTATGACTATGAAATAAAGGTTCCCTGAATGAAAGGGTCATTTCCCTTAAGGTCCTCTACCACCATAGTGTAGTCTGATGGATGTGGCATAGTCCACAAGAAAGATGAAGATCTATTACATGGAATCCCTAGGATATTACACAACCAGCCATTCTAGAATAAGGGTAATATCATCCCTATGTTTTATCAATTAATGTTAATTGGAATCTATGCGAGTTTCTGTACTAAATTTCATTTGATATAGCTTGTTTTTCATATTTACTATATATACTATGTGTACTCTTTTTTCATATTGTTGATATTGTTTGGTTATTTTTAATTATTTAATAATGGTTCTTAAAGTTTTAAAATATGAGAAAAAGGAATCAAATAATAGCATAAATATTCTTGATCTATCCATGTAGGAATCAGTGAGTAATATAAATGAAGAATATAAATTTTCCTACTAGGACACCCATAAGTTCTATATTAAAAGTTTTATGGATTATGCTTGATGATGATCAATAGGGATTTTTCCAAACTCCTCCTTCTTTAGATGGCATTACACTAACAAAAGGAGCCCAAATAATTTCTTAAGGATCCTTAAATTTAAAAGGGATGATAATATCATCACCTAATAAAAAACAACATATTCAAAGGAAGAGATTATTATAAGTCTTGTATATAACTTATCATATCCAAGATAATTTATCCCATCCCATTATATATCAATCCTAAATATATTTCGTTTAATTAAACACATCATCCATATTCAACATATTGGTATATCTAATGTATCAACATATATTTATTTTATTTGACTTATTAATTAAATTATTTCAACAAATCAAATCTATTTAATATATTAATAAATATTCCATTTAATCAACTCATAATGGAATATAACTAATAATAATGTGTGGGTGATTTATAAAACTAAATTCATTAATATGTATTAGTGAACATCCAATAGTATCCAAATTCAACTAAAATCCATTATGTACTTTATGTAAAACTTCAAAAATATTTTTAAATCCATCCAAAACACCGTTGAGGCGTGGTTTTTCCAAACAATCTTTATTTTATAACAAAAACCTTTTCTAAATAAAAATAATTATCAAAATTCCTACCTGTGTAACCCTTTGAGACATAGTAAAATTGAAAAAAATTATAAATTCCATATTATATAGATAAAAGAAAAGGGTTCCCTGTAGAAAATAATTTGATCAACTAAAGATATTAAGGAGTATGGTATACTCTTCATCAAACATACTCTTATCTATATATAACCATGTACATGTCATGGTGTATCATATAAATCATATTTATCCTTATATAATTCATTTTCCAAGACATCAAGGGACTAATATACATGTAACATGTCAAATTATCATAGACTAACTCGTCTATTCTTGATCTATTGTGATATACTGACTATGTCCATGAATAAAAAAAAATTCAACCATCTAAGAGATAATAAAACAAATTTTTTCAAAATGATTATCTATGAAAATAATATGTGGGATAAATATGATATTAAAAGATTTTACTTATTCTAATTAAATAACTGTTCAGATTTATTTAATCAACATGTATGTGGAAAAATATTGTATTGGTTTCACTCTAATGGATGACATGATAAACATTATACCAAATCAAACACCTTTTAGATAAGTCTCTTTTGACTTGATTATGTATGGTGTCAAATAATAAAGGTTCTTATTCTATGTATCTATCTAAAATCAGGTAATGGGTATTTATAATAAATATACACCCCTTAGTATATTTATGGTTATATGGTATTCCATGAGTAGTAATATGGTAGATCAAACAATGTAATAAGTCCTTAATTATTACCTTGTATGATTACTCTTCATATACCATATAAAATCATTTATAATTAGTGAAATATCCCCTTCATGATAAAAATTACATTTTACCACATCCCAAAATACTCTATAATAATCATTGATTAAGGATACATAAAAAAATTATTGGTATTTAACATTCGACTGTTCATGTAATGAAAATTTCATCAGACATGAATGAATGATATATATGTATTTATCTTATTAAAAAATCATGTTAAATTATATATAAATTATATGAATCTTATAGTTATTGGATACCTGGAGTCCTGAAATGAAACTAATGTTGTTGATGTAGTAATGGATTTGTTAATGGGTCTGATAGAGTGTACTATGTAGCCACCCCATTGATCTTTACATCACCACTCTTAATTAAATACTATTTGAGATGTTATTTAAAATAATTTGTTTAGACCTTGGGTAAGACCAGGGTTCCATATCTTAATAAATTGTTTATTTTTTGTCATAGATGAACTCAATTTATCCCCAGATGTTATGAACCACTCTATGTTCAGATATAAACTTCTTGATCCACACTAGTTTCTTCGCAGTATCTGATGAAATGATTTACTCTGTCACTAATATTGAGTCCACTATGGCATCTTTTTGGGAAGTATTTTAAGTTATAGATCTATTATTTAGTAAAGACACAAATCTAGATTGATACTTCATACCATTAATTTTATTTTATAAATTCAAATGTATTTTACCTTTTTCAAAGGGGCCATCTTCTCCTATTAATACCAAGAAAATATCTCTTGTTCTTCTCAAGTACATAATAATGGTATTCATAGTAATAAATTGACTCACACCATTATTAGTTTGGCGTGTATATGTTATTATATGATAATAGGTGACATCAGGTCTAGTACACAATATGTTATATATGATAGCTTATATAGAGTATTAATAATAAAAATTGTCCATCCCTTTTAACATTTTATAAGGATCTTGAATCCTTATATTAATCATTCCATGTAACACCACTAAATACCCCTTATGGTAGTTATCCATGATAAAACACATTTGAAATGTACCCGTAAACACATCTAGGATGATTCATATAATCCTATAAGACATATCTCTATAGATCTCTATAACTAGTATGTAGGTATCTCCATTCATTCCTTTCATTGATAATCATTTACCTAGCCACAACTTTACAAAATGAAGAGTTATGGTATTATTTATGATAAGGAGTATGTCATCGACATAAAATGTCAGAAACACTACCATGAAACTAGTAACCCACTTGAATACACATTAATCATCCATGTTATTAATGAAACAAAACTCTTGTATTACATCATAAAAACATAGATTCCTACTCAACGAACTTTTATTCATCCCATAACTGGGATGTTTCAAATTTCGTACCTTAAAAAACTCATTTGGAGCATCTAAACCTTTATATTATATCATAAGAACTTGTTCAAAAAAATTCCCATTAAAGATAAAAGTTTTTACCTCTATTTTATATATCTCATAATTATTTTGATTCTTTATAGAATGAAAATTTTGAATACACATAATCATCCCAACTACTAAATTTTTTTCTTTATAATCAATACCACCAATGTTTTTGTATTCTTTTTCCACTAGAAATTATTTATACGTAGACACCCTACCATCCATGTCATTTTTCATTACTAAAACCATATATAACCTTATGGATTTCAACCCTTCTATTGAATATACAATGTTCTAAAATCAGTTTTTGTAAATGGAGTCAATCTCCTTTTACATGGATTTTAAACATTTAATAGAATTATTACACTGAATAATATCTTGGAATATTGTAGGTACAACTCGTATGAATGTTACTTAATAATAATTTTCCATGACAAATAAATATTCCTAGGTTCATGATGAATTTTTACAGACCCTTTTGGTTCTTGTGTAACATGACTTAGTTCTTTATCCAGAAGTCTTTGCAGAACTAACTCAACCTCCATAACAGGAAAAATTCTTATGTTTTGGTCTTAAATATTTCCTTAGGATAACTAAAAAATAATCACTTGTAAAATTTTTTGTTATGTTTTTCTAAATCCAAAAAATTTATGATTTCATCTCAACCAAAAATCATCAAAAAATAAAAAATTATTAAATTTTCCATACCATATATCATATGGTGTCTTAATGAATTCATTGGTGGGATTTAAATTATGTTTGAATATAGAAATCATCAAATCTTAATCCCATAATGAAATATGAATAACACATAGACTCATAATCTATCAAACCATGTCTAGTATGGTATTATTCTTCATTTTAAATACAAAAACCCATTTTGGTGTTCTGAGATGAGTGAGTTTTGAAATAATTCCACAGTCTCTCATATTATAAATAAAATAATGTCTCAAGTATTTCCCTCAATTGAGTTGATAGGGGAATATTAATACTTTTTACGAGTTCAATAAACACTTATTTTTTAAAATCCTTGATGTTTTAAAATGTTTCATACCCGTTTTTCACTGGATACGCATAATTATACTGATCAAATTCATTTGTAAAGGTAAAAAATCACCTAAAACCATCACTTTATTATGTACTCCTTGATATACACACATAAATATATATAAGATCCAATAGTACACTATCCCTTTCACCATTTTTATTAAAAAGTAACCCAATTATTTTTTCTAATGAGAAATATTTTCATGTATCAGACAATCCATAATTGTGTGAGTCGAATAATACATCTCTATAGTGTCTTTGTACACATTTCTTATTTATATGTCCAAGGTGACAATGTCAATGTAATATTGTATTATAATAAATCTTGATAATCTAATTCTAAATTTTGTTAATAGGATTATCATTATTTATAATATATAATTCAATCGTTGTATTCCCAATTCCATAAATTAGTCTTTTCATATATATATAACTACTCATTTTCTTAATAATGAATAAAAATCCTTTCTTATACCAACCAAATATAGAAATTGTGAGAACATAATAAAAATAATATAATTCTAATAGTAATAAATAGGTAGGAAAAGTCCATAAGTTTTGACTTCTAATTCGTTAAAACTTTCTAAATTAATGACATGAAGATATAAATTAACAATTATCAATCCCATCCTATATTTAGGTTATTTTATCAACACAAATATGTGATGGAAACTTGGTATATGATACCCATGATTCTGTGTTAGTGGAATTAATCACTATGAAATTCACATTCTATTGCTTAAAATTCATCTCTTTTAGATCACTTTTCTACAATATATTCAAATCACAATTTGTATTAATATGAATTAATACATAATTTACAAAAAATACAAATCATTGGGTGAGTGTCTTGTTTCATTTATTTCTATATGGAAAATTTAGTGAAATTTCTCCCATTAAAATCAATGACCCTATCTATCATATCCATTTAGTTATCCAATATCCATATTTCACTAATAAATGAGTCTAATGTGACATTCATCGCACAACTTTGTTATTATAAGCAGGGAATTATCTCAATCAAATTATATATTATTAATAGATAGTAGTATAGAAAAATAGTTATCCAAAACGATTATATGGATATACTCAACCATATTCCATTTGAATCATAACCATTAGAGTTTCCCATCTAGTGTGACCTAAATCATGAACCAGAAAGAGGTTAACACAGGTCAATCTATGGTAACTAGGCTCTAGCATGTAACATTCGAGTTGTATAAAATATCATATCCCAAAAAATTCTTTACTCACACAAGAAAATAAAATTTCATCCAGTTATGGAATGAACCTACCCCTTTTGATGATGCAGAGCTCAATAAGTACCACTTTGGAATGAATATTACATGAAATTTTTTAGGGGTTTTATTTTTAAAAGTGCAACATATTTTATATAAATCCTATTCATATTATCTTCTTAAATATTAGTACATGTAAAATTTTAGTACTTAGGTTTTATTTATTTATGTATTTATGATTCCGACAACGTAGTTTTCAAATATATGTTCAATACATTAAATTAATGTCTTCTGTCCATATTAATGTGTAATTTTTTAAATAACAGATTGTTTTGTTTCACACCCAAAAAAAGACAAGTATATTCATACATATATGAATTCAACATATACAATAGGTATATTGATATCTTATAAAAATTATAGTCTTATATATGATTTATAATCTGTTTATAAGTAATCATAGATTGGTGGATGTCTATCCCATTTCCTTTATTGAAAAAGGGATAAGTTTCTAGGTCAGTGGGTAGTCTGTCCCCAATTCCATCTCCCTTGGAAGACTTTACTCAAGACTGATTTCAATTCCTGAAATCCCTAACACCTAAAATAAACAAACTATATTAAAAATCTATTCTCAATCTCATTTCTATAATTAAAACTGTGATCGTGGTAGATGAAATCTAAATCATATGGAATCATACCTATCATTTAATGTAGTGATCTAACTCTTAGATGCAATTTATCACGAAATTGATTCATATAAAATATTCACATTTTGTAGTAAATTTTCTAATCTAGTTATCAAATTAATAAAACATAAATAAAAATTTTAATCGTTTTCCAAAACATGATATATCAATTCATGGCTTATTAAAAAATAAATACTAACTATATTGATTTTAAAAATTAGATGCTATATTTTGGAAACTCCGCAATATTTGATATAAGGAATTTTATAATCATTCATAATATGAACATTTCAAATGATACATTATATGACATAACTATTAAAATATATGGAATTTAATGAATTATATTCATCTTAATTGAGTTTCTATAATGTACACATTTCACATAATCAATATGTTATATACTAAGAATTATTCAAAACATTAATCATAATATCATTTTTTATGGTATAGATAATATTAAAAACATATTATAACTTTAATATTAAAAAAACAGATTCATTGTCAAGACCTCTATTATTATAAAAAGAAATAAAATCCCCTTTTAAACTATGTAAAAAAGGAAACCCAAAATATGACTCGGAAGCTTAGTGGAACGATGGCCTTAGAAAATATTTCCCAAAGACCTGAAATGTGGTTTAGAGGCCCCCGTGACCTCAATTTATAAAGGAATCATGATTCATGCCCAATATAAGTTAAACTAATAACCACAACCTTCTAGAGAAATTTCACAAGTGGTTCCTATCAATGTTTTTGTGTCACACCCCCTGTCAGGATTTTTGTTGTCGTGGTCTAAAAAAATATGGATGGGAACCCCTTTATCCCAAATTTTTATATGGAGGATGACCAGATGATATATTTAAATACACATATCTCTTTATCGATCCACCTACCTATCGATGCTTATATGGAACCCACTAAACTATCATCCTCATGCTCCACATGATAGGATAAGAAAACTAAATATAAACCTACAAGGATGAGACCACATACACCCTACATTAGAATAAAGAATGTGGAATAATGATAGGTTTCAATGAACCTATCCCTATTTTTAGGTCTCCCACCTAACCTCACTGACATGAGATGTTATATCACCTTCCAAATACTGTGAGATGAAAAAAATGGATCAACATGTCACCTGTTATCGAAAATTATGTAATAGAGGCCGATTGGCCCAAATGACCGAGGAATATGGTTTAAAGGGGAAATTCTAAAGAAAACTCATATAAAAATAACTCATGCTCCACTACTGTCATTGTTTAGACATAATCCTCCCATGTTTTTACTTCCCTCCCATTAAAACATAATGTTGAGGTAGATCCATCCCTACCATCTGATGTGACTACCAATGCTACTCATTCAATAAAAGTATCTTCCCACCCATATTCATTCCAATGTCGAGACCACTATTATCATTATCTTAGATGATTAATTCCACTAACACCAATGTAGTTCATCAAGATGACCTCATGTACCAAAACCACACTATCAACATCGCCATAACATGCCATCAATGTTTCATGATGCTGAAGACACAACCACCATCCTCAATCAAAGAGCCACACTATCATTTCTATAATAAACTAAAAACACCACCTCCCCCTATTGAATAAATTGAATGATTATGATTAGACAAAAATAAAATATATAATAGATCTTAATGCGATAAACCACCAGGGAGGGAAAAGGAGAGACAATACAATTAGGAATGATTGATAAAAAATTCAGTAGGGGTGAGGGAAAGAAAACTCTTCAATGATTGATCGGGAAAAAGAATGCTACCTCTATCCATGTCTCTAATCTATGAAAAATCAGGAAACTCTCATCCACAAATCCCTAGAAAAATTTGATCCTTATACAAACATAGTGGCACGACCAAAGAAGAATGAAAATTGGGTTACCAATTCATCTATCACCACTCAATGCCTCTATAAGATCACACCATGGGGATGTAGTTATGATTTCACAAAATGAGTTTTCGTAGAATTGTTAATAACATATTAATTCTATGACAAACCCAAATGTGATACCACTAATGGGTTTTATTGAATCATCATATAAACAAAATAAGATACATAAAAAACATATATGTTCTTATTCCCTCCTTAATAGAATCATAATTTAATATTAATTAAGAAATTAAATATTCATAATTAGGAAAAAATAAGATTCATATTTAATATTTTATAGATTTCAATTTATATTAATCAGTAGATCCATAGAAAAAATCCTCCTCCTTTTATGATAAATAAAACATACAACTGATAAGATAATATTTATTGAGGATCTCAAAATGTAAAATCAATGATGACACATTTTCTAGAGATAAAAAAGATGTCATAAAAAATAGAATATCAAAATACTTGTATACAATCATTCAAATCCAGTATGATGGATTTATACCTTTATATATCAACCTTTAACATGTTTTATTAAATTCAACAGATAATCCATAATAAATGTATCATTATATGTCTATTACTATTTTGATTATCCATTAAATTAATGTAACGAATGGAATCCATATAATCTATTAATAATGGATATATTGAATCAATTTATAATGAATAATGATTGATTAAACTACATGGGATGATTCATTCACCTGATGTTGTGAATATGTTTTAGTTCCCATCCAATAGATAATTACATTTATATAAGATTATAGTCTCTCCATGATAACACATTATAAACTTACTACTAATTGGTAGCCTCTGGTGTATGAGGAGTTATGTTGAGGTATCATAGATCTCTTCTTGATCGAGTATTATTAGGTAGTTTTTCTTTTTGGTAGGAATTTATGGAGTGAAAAATGATTTATTTCACAACCTACTAGTTGTTTGAGGCTTCTAGGATTTGAGGATTATTCCAATTGGAATAATTTGATTCATATTTTGTTTCACTATAAGGAATTTATGAATCGACTGAGGGGGGATAGTCAAATTTCCCTTAATCTAGGTATACAATTAATCAAGGATTTAGATTTTCATTTTTATCCATTTAACCGTATGAATACTAAATTACTTATTTGGATTATAATTATTTAAATTAATATTATGTTATGTAATTATTTATTTCTATTCTATATTTTCTATATGATCAGTATTCCAATTAACATGTATAAATCAATAATGGTTGCTCATTTATGATACTTAGGAATGATTTTCATAGAGTATTATTTAATATATACACCAATAGATATGTTTGTTTTGTCAACTTGTAAAAATTATACTGATATTCAGATAAAGAATGAGAAATACCCTTTTTTATGTTTCTTTAAATTGATTGTATATAGTATGGATATTTTCTATTAGAAGTCAGTTGGTTTTATCTACTCTTTAATGTGGCATGATAAAAGGTTTTTGGGAAGAACTACATTCTTAAGAAATCTAAATGATTTTGTTTGTTCTTATTCTTTAGAATTCTCAAATAGATATAATTTTAGTAAATTTTTATGGTTATATTTATTAGGGGAGGATGTTCTCTATAGATTATAAATAGGATTTTCATTCACAACACAATGAAGAGGCATATAATGATGAAAATATGGAATAACAGTTGTTGGATAATTCCTAGAAATTACACAATGTATATTTTGGGAGACCTCCATAGTATGTAAATTAGGTGATTGGTCAGTTTTTGTGCCTCTATCTGAGGTGAAATTTGGGGAATCAGGCCATTATTAAAGTATGAATAACCCCGGAAATCCTCCTATTATCAATCGACATGATCTAATGAAAGCTAATTTCTCTGGGTGTATAGTTGAATGATCATGAGCTCATATTGATGATAATATCCATAACTCTCATGTTGTTATTAGTTTTATGGATTCCCTTATCAATGGTATTGGGGTCCGAGAATGATGAAAATAATAATTCTAAATATGACTTAACAGTAAAAGAAAATGTTGATCATTAAATATGGAAGGAACAAAATATCAATTATGATAAAGGTCGCAATGGAAATTAATTATGTTGGGTGATGCCTAAATGTTTATGTTAAAACCTATGAGGGGGCCCTCTCTTAAAGGACCTATTCGGATGATTATGATGTATCCTACATCAGAGCATAATCAAGAGGGTCTGTAGAGGAACACCCATTCTACATAGATGTATTTGGATAAAAATTATACATAGTAGTCTAGTGTTAGAGATTATGAGTATCAAAATGTTAAATATGTTGTGTAGGGGGAATCATATATTTACCCTTAAGGAATAATTAAAATATCTAGTAGTATGTATGATGCATCTAATTTTTTCTAACCTTGGAGGATCCAAAATAGAAACCAGCACTATATTTCCATAGTAGATTGTAGGGAGATATTTGTTATTAAACTAACCCTTGAGAATTCTATTTTTTGGAAGTACTCTTTCCCTTAAATTCATGCACTCAAGTAGGTAAACAAACTATAAATAGACACACACAAATCAAATGTGGTTTGTTCAGGTTGACCTACATAAATATGAATTAAACTTGTATTTTCTTATTCAAACATGAATAACATAGATTAAAAATCACCCAATATTTTTCTCATATAGAATCACCGATATATATAGAAGTGATAGAGATGCAGACTTTTAATTAGGAACAAAAGAGTCTGTTTAGGTGGCACAAAAACCCCTCCAATATTTATTAGATATAACCACACACTATTATGGGTCTTCTATAGAATCCACCTACCATGATGAATTGATTAATTTCGCCAACATTCAATAATCTCCACCTTGAAAAAATATCACCATGTTACAACTCAAAAAATTATTCTTATTATTACTACCTTCTAGATGCTTGTACGAATCTCATGTATGAGATATGCTTATCATGTGAAAAAAAATTTGGAACATGATTTAATTAGATTCCTTCATATCATTAAAAGGAGGAAAAAGAAACCATTCCTAATTTTAATGTAGTGAACTCTATAATTATTATATAAGAGGCTACCACTAGTTCATTTTTTTTATTTTCAAAGAATCTTAATAGATATCTAAAACATCATATTCAATATCTAAAACATCATATATAATCATGTAATCATATATGGAAGGTCTCTATATGTTTCATCTTGTTCTACCTATGGTGACAATCACTTCTTATATAGATTCCCTACATGTAATACTCTCCTCATTAAAATAATATAAAATGGATTTTATAATGCATTTCATCATTAGGAATGAACCATGGATAGCATTCATGACTCCAATTTAGTGTTTATCTAATAAATAAAATTATCTAATAATACAATAATTATTGGGTTCTATTTAACTTATGTTACATATCGTACATCTGTAAGGAGTTGAGTTATACCATCATCCATTTTTTACTGTATTGTTCCAATACATATCATTTGTAATGGGATGTAATTTCCCATAATCATGATAACTTTATCACAATCCATTATGTTTGAAATCCAATATTGGATAATACACATATTAAAGTAATAACTTGAAAAAATAATTCATCCTTATGAATGGTTGACTATAGAGGAATCTATGAAACAATTATCTTCAACATCCACTGTTTGATGTACAAAATTCACCTTTAGTTTTCCAATTTTGGTGAAATCCTTCTTATGGTGGACTTTTTGATTACATTAGGAACACTGATCTATTATTGGTCAGTGATATCTAAACTCACCTCTTCTATTTGATCATGATTCACTTCTTCAAAATACTTCATTCATCCTTCTAGATGATCTTTCTCTTGTGTTTCATGATTCCTTAGATATAGAATCTCTACAGTCATACAAGTCCTTCCACTTATACTCATTGTTACCTAATTCATTTTATACATCATTTTTTATCTCATCCTTACCATACAACAATATTTTTCTAAGGTGATAATAACCTCAATGTTAGAGTGTTTATAAATAGAAGTTCCTTATCTTCAGCAACCATCATTACTTTCAATCATTTCAATTCTACCAGTATTTTATTAAAACAATCTAGGAGATCAATCATGGACATAAATTCATTGTAATAAATTATGAATAATTTATTTTTTATATTGTGTCATTTTATTATTATTTTCGACAAGTAATTGTTCTCAAAAAAATTCCACAAACATTTCACAGAACATTCTTTCGTCACCTAGCTTTTCTGATCTCTATATAAACAAACTCATATTGTACATTATGATTGATGGTTGAGTCTCCTCCAATCACCATCATAGATGTTGATAGAACATATTTATAAAGTGATATCTAATTCATGTTGGGTGAGAAAATCCAAATCATCACATTTCTTTATGATGAATTTATTTGTACCAACGTATTTCACCACTTCATATTTTCAATTTGAAACCACATTTCTATGTCTAGAAGTACTTGTAGTCCTAGACTTTGTATTTGGAACAGTCTCCTCAGGTGGTACCATAATAGTTTCATCTTTCTAATTCTCAAAAATGAAATAATATTATAATTTCGAAAAACTATCTTCACCAATGAATCTAGAATTGTAAAAAATTATAAAATCAACATCAATTTCATTAATCAGACCCCAAATGAAAATCAGGAATTTGTTCAAAACTACTTAAAAAAATACAAAAAAAAGAACAACAATATTTTTTCTAGGAAACCAAATTCTACGAAAATAAGTTGAATATTTTTTAAGTTAAATAAATGGGATGAAAAGTTTCCACTCTTTTATATTAAACATTAACAACATGAGAAAGGAGACCTCCCCTCTTTCCATACGCATAACATTAATCCTACCCTTTCTATTTTTTTCGTAATACTCACCAAATATACAAACCAAATAATAAGACAGAATATAAATCAAACCTGGGGATGGGTTGTAGATACAATATTCGATTGTCTAGTATATAACCCCAATCATTATTAGAGAATAATAGACATAAAAGGGTGAAATATATTACAATGGGAGTATATCAGAGGTTGTAGGCTCAAGTGGATAGAATCATTAGAATTGGGTTTTATAGGTGTAGATAATAGATGGTTTTAGGGGATTCGTTAGTGGAAACAAGCTTCACAATGTGAGACTGTGGTTCATTCCAAGGTAATCAAACTAACATCTCAAATACCAGTTTATCATGTAGAAGGGATATTTAACTCAAATTTTTCCACATAAGCCTGGAAAAATAAAAATATACACACACAAAATTAGCATGGATTTTTTAGGGAGACATACCTCCATGGGGAAGGCATCATATATTTTCTTATTCTAATGTGAATAACACAGATTATTAGTTCCCCTTTATATCTGTTATATACAGGAGCCCATGTAATTTGTAGTGATATCGGAGAATACATAAAATTAGACTTCAAATTTCATATATAAGAGGAACTAAACCCCATGAAATTCTTCTTATCTGAAACCAAACACTGTAGTGAGATTCCTATGGCATCCACTTACCATTATGTAGTGATTCTTTTTGTCCACATTCAACATTTTTTCATGTTAATGCTCTTTATTCCAGTGAATATTTGAAATTGGATCCAGGTAAATTGAAACATTTTTTTCTATGTCCTCTAACCTAGTAGTCCATAGTCATGAAATATATCTTCTCTAACTATCTATCAGTGATGGAGATAAATAATCATGTTGTTTCTAGATGGTTATGTATAATTTCAGTGACTTGGCTTGTTATAAAAGTTAGATTTTTATGTCCAATTTTTTTAACATGGTGGAATTAAAGGTAGTGGAGAAAAATCATCCTAGTATTTTAGATTCAATGAAAAGTACATATGTTATACTATTTTATGTTGGAATCATTTATATACAAGTGGTCTATATTCATGAGGTGGGATTTCTCCTCATATTATTTTAATGATATTTAGACCTTTTTGAAGTCTATAATTTTTGTGTTTCTATTTTGTGTATATCCAAAAAATTAAATGATTTATTTGAGATTTAAAAATCTACCTTATGTTTTTCATTTGGGTTTATTGTAAATTCTCTATTTACATAATGTCTCTTTTAAATTGGTTTTATCTATTTGTGGTATGATTTTAACTTAGTTTTCTCTTATTGGAAAAATACTCTACTACAAAGATTTATAGTTTTCATTACTAGATTATCTACATGATCATGGGATTTCATAATTGTTTCAAGTTGTGCGTTGTATGGATGAATAAGACATGGTAATGCATTTACAATTTCACGTTTCCTGATGTATGTGATGGATCTATTCTTATATGATATACTGTGGTAACAAATTGATTTTTTAAGAATTAAATTTATTGTAGATAAAATGATATAGTTTCATGGGGGAATAAAAAACATTATTGAGGTTCTATATCATCATGATTTAAAAGTTTTATTACTATAATGGTTTATAGATTTGGTCATGATTTTGAAGTGGGAATGATCTTCTTGCATTCGTATATTATGTTGGTTCATTCTCACCAGTTTTTTGTACTGATAACTATATTTTAATTAAACCCCATTTTATACATTAAATTTATTAATAAAGGGACCATGGATTTCCAATCTATGGTTCAACATCTTTCCATATTAAATATAAATTATATTTTTTATATTTTTTAAAATACGTATATATAAATAAAAAAAAAAATTGATTAAAAACAATATTTGGTTATAAGGGGTTATAAATCAATAAAACATCCCATTAATTTTGGGGTAACATTGATCAAACCCCCCCCCCAAGGATTGGACCACAACAAAGATGACCCATAATATTTTATGTCCTAAAGGATCTAAGGTTTAAAATCCATTTTTCATGGTGCATAGTCTCATTCTATAAATATTTCTTCTATTGTATAAATCACTGAAATAGTGTAATTTCTACTATAGTACATCATTTACTACATATAGAGTACCTAAGAACCCACCACAAATTGGGGGGTGATCTTCTGACCTCATACAGCCTAATTGGGATCCTTAATCCCACATCCATGAACTCAAATGGAATTGATAGAAATTTTAATATTAAATATATTTATTTAAATATATGTAATGAATCTTTTATATTAATATGATATAAATAATATTTATAAATACATATATACATTTTTATTTAGTCTAAAATATTTATTCATATAAATAATTAATAATATTTTTAAAAATATAACTGTTATAATTTAAAAATAATTACTAGTTACTAATATAATATATATATGATATTTTTAATATTATATAAATTTATTGGATTATTAATATTTTATAAATATATACATTTCATTTATCTCTTTATGTATTGGTATAATTATTTGTGAATAAGGCGGAATGGTGGTTGTTAAAGAGATGTTGTTTCTTGGTCTTTATTGAGATCATAGATTTTGATCAATAACATTAGATATCGACTATTATTTATATCCTTTTGATGTTTTTGTTTATCCCTGCAAAATATTGGATGTTTTAGATGCTTTTATTAATGTTAAGGTGGATCAAGATTGTGTGAATAATGTTATTTATGTTCCATCAAAAAACTGTTGTTTTATCTCTGAATTTAGTAGTTGATTTATTATTTGAAATGAAATCATAACTAGAAATTTATCATTTCACCTTATGGAGAAAGAAATTGGTTTTCTTTAAAAATGATATTTTAGTGAAATAATTCAATTTTTCTTTACCTAATTATTTAGCTTGCGTTTTAATCTGGAATCATTTAGTAATTGAAAATATTATTTCTATAGATTTGGGGATTTGAAAGATCATAGATTACTATGATTATAAAGGCATTATTTCATGTTTTATTCCATAAAATAATATAAAACAGTAGGTTTTTTCATTTTATTTCGTCTGGATTAATCTTAGATTCATACAGATCTAGGATTGGAATCCCTTCACTAATCCATATCCGGTTAAAAATTACAGACTCATATATAGATGTGCATTCATAGGCTTGGTTGGAAATTTTGGAATCCAAAAATCCATTTTGATATCAACACAAGGGTTGGGGTTACCATTAAAATAGACAAGGGTATTTATCAAGCTATGGTTTGTAAATTTTTCAATAATAATTGTTGAAACAGATATTTGTTATACTCTAATAAATATTGTGCTTCTAGTTGATTTTTATAATTGATTATAGTAAATTATAGATTATTGGATGAGTTCAATTTTCTATAGTAACTATAATGAGTTGATCATTCTATAGAGGGATGTTCTTGGAATTTAAAATTCATGTATTTTAGGAAATTTGGTCCTTTTATTCGAGAGTTTAAATTAAAACTTCCTAAAAATTGAGGTTATTCTATGAATGTCCTGGATTCTATGAAGAAAGAGTCTGCATTGGATCTGATTCTTAATTCTAGGAATTAAAGGAAGTATATGGTTAATAAGGATGTAATTTTTTATAGGGAATATCCCATTTATGTTTTGGGGATTATATATTATAATCATTGGGTGTAAGCACAATAAAGTTCCCCTGGCGCATCACCCCATGTTATCGTTTTGTAGGAACCATATAATTAAATTTCCTAAGATGAAATAATAAATCAATTGATTACACCACATGATTAAGTGAACACTATGGTTGATTCTGATAATCTCATTAAGGTTGGACATCATGATCATGATTCTATGAATAACTCTTCATATTGGGAAATATATGCCCAAATGGTAAATGATTTTCATTAATATTGAGACCACAAACTGGTGTTATATAAGGGAAAAAATAAATTTATAAAGTTGTCTCACCTTTAATCCCTCAACATAAAAATGATTCATATGGGCCTTCTATGGATCATTTTGATAGAGATCAAGTTCTATGGGATAACCTTGATTTAACTCCATCGATTAGCTTCCATGTTACAAACATTACCTCAGAAGGGTGTTTTCTCATTAATGGGGATTATTTTACTTATCGGTTTGAAAAGTGATTTTTTTTGGGAAGTATACCCACTTCAAGTAATAAAATGATGTTCACCAGACTAATGGGCATTTTAATAGAACATGTGGCTTTAACTAATTTATTATATTGTTTTGGATGCTTTAGTGAAGTCTAATGGGGTTCTCATAACATCATATTGTGTGTTTGTAACTACTGATCCTAAAGATGTGATGTTTGAGAAGGATAGTGTGTCTAATATGAAGGGTTGAATCTAAAAAATATTCATATTCATCAATAAATGAATGATATAGAATGCTATTACACTTTAAATTTTTACATAAAACTAATTTATGTTTCTTACTGATCAAATTTATGTTGACTAACCCATGATGGAAAATATAGGTGTGGATTTCATGGTTGATGCAACAGGATCAAGGAGTTGTATCCTAGAGACACTAAGAGGGAACATGAAAATAAGTTTTATGGGTTGGAGGTATTACACATTATCATAAAGTATACCAATATTGAAATAGACATATGTACAAATAAATAAGAATAAAATATCCTCGTGGTTGGTGTTCTCTAGTGGATGAACATAATATGAGCCTTAACTCAATGGATAAGGATCTGGAGAAACACTACACTGTTAAAAATTCCAGATGATTAATTTTTTATCATCTTCTTGACTAAGGCTATATTTTCTGTATCTATCCCCTTTCCCCTATCCCTCGTGGTTTTATTTTTTTTAATAAAAATTACAATGATCCCAACCTATTTTGATAATAAATTAGGAATATAATTATATATTAAAATTATTAATAATAAATTTTTGAAAAATATTAATTTATTAAAATAAAAATTTATATCTTTACATTTATCAATTCTGATTTTAGCACTGATATAATACTAGTACATAATGATAGGCATTTATATTTCATTATGTTACCATTACATGTCATGATTTTATTTTTCTTACTGTAACACAGATAAAGGTACTTTTATCTGTGCTAAATTTAGCACCACTCCCTAACCTGAAGGCATTTGAATTTCTTATTTATTGTAAAATCTCATTTTTAAATAGTCTGAGTGGTAAACATTAAATTCTTATAGGGTCATAGGAAACATGGCCACACCTTTTTAGATGAAACAATGGCCTAGAGGCATATGGCTTGTATTGTCAAAAAGTTTTCATATCACCCCTTCATGTGTTTGAGATTATTATTAGAGTGGGTTCCCTAAAACTAACCATTTTATTATTTTAATATTTATTTGTAATTATTAATTAAGTTTCCTTTCACATTATTATTGTTTATCTACATTATATCTATATTTTACAATTTCCCAATAATATACGTCACACTAAAAGGTCATATAAGTTTCCCTTTATAATGAGAACCTAGAGGTGTCATGACATTATTCAAGAATCGTGTTCTATGGATGGATGACATTGTCTAACGGGACACATAAATTACATGATACATTGGGTTTAAAAGTATCATAATACATTTATATAAATCCTTGGACATATAGTTATGTGGGAGAGTTAAATTCCATAAATTAAAATTATTATTCATCAAGCATATTGATTCATGGAAATGGTATGTATCCATCTTGATTTGAGATATCACAATAACACTAATGAACTTTTATGTTTTTTCGACGGGACATTAGCAATGGATTATGATTTCTATTGAACCTTGGTGATGCGAGATCATTTCTAATAGACTACCATAGAAAAAGGAATAAGAAATATGTTTTTTTTGTGATGGTCCATAAAAAATATATATTTTTTATGTCAAATGTGTCATCTGTCATTTAAAATAGAATTAATTTTTTTAAAATAAAAAAAATTGATGATCCACCCAAAATAAAAATTATTTGAGAAAGGAAATATGCCCATCACAAATAATTCCAATAAATTTTTATTAAAACCAATTTAGATAAAATTATATGTCCATCGAAAATTATTATTTTAAAAAAAAAATTAAAAAAATAAATAAATAAATAAAATAGAAACTTTTAGAAAAATAATAAAAAGAATAAAAAGGAATAACATTGTCACCTAATTTCAACATTATATATTTTTAGCATTAAATAAAAAAAAATCATCAAACATACTGATCAAAGATAAGTATTAAGTTGATGAGGATCACTTGAAAGGTCAGGAAGAGAAAACCACATTCCAAAAAGATATACATGTCATCACATATACTTTAACATCTTCTCATCTCTCTAATTCTTCTTCTCACACTTCTTATCCATCTATCTCTCTCTCTCTCTACATTCACTATATTATATCACCATGATCTCTCAACCTATTATCATATTGTTCTGAAAATGATAATGAATATTCTTCATGAGCTCCCTTCAAACAGACTGATGACATTGCATAATTTTAATAAAAACACGTAGGTGATAGTCAGGAACAAATTCCAGTCACCCCACATTTCTCAACACCATGAAAATTACCCCTTTTCCAACTTCACACATCAAAATATGACACTCAAGTAGATTTAGTTTTCCTCTTGTATTGACTCTATCATGACTAAGAAGTTGTATCCTCATACATTTTACTCTAATATAATTATAAAATAAAAAAAATAATATCTATAAAAAAATTCAAAAATTATTAACCACAATATAGTGTTTCGGGTCTTCGTCATGCTATCATATACAGAGATCAATGTACATCATCTTGTAAACATCAAACACTAGTATAGATTGATTTATAGAGGATTTTATAATATGGAAAAAAATTACATTTAAATTATATATATATTTATAAATAATATTAATTATAATATTTTGTTGATGTATATCAAATTTATAATACTCGACCACATGTGTTACCTCTTTCCTCCCATGGTTCTAACATCCAGATGATGAACTCCTTCTAAAAGCCTCTCCTAAAAAATAGGATCATAATCCATCTCATACCATAGCTATGATATAGTAAGGTCAATGGGATACGCAAGACTAGTTGAAAATAGTACCAGAATCTCTATCCATCACTAGATTATTGAGGATGTATAATAATTGAAAAAAATATCGCATATACAAATCTCTCATCCCTCCGAAATTGTAACATCCCAGGTAAATAAATAATATGAAACATTCATATTTATAATATTTATGAATAAAATATTAGTTTTACATTAAATGGGTTGCTATGTTCGATAGCGTACTCAATACGCAACAAATGAGTTTCTCTGAAATCTTACGTGGCACACTAATGATATAATAATATTATTTTAAATGGTAGTTAATGCCTAGCCATTGTAATGGTAAGAATTAACAGAACTAACTAAAAAAATAATATATATTTTTGTTAAATATTTTTACATTTATCTAATTAATTTTAGAGGCTTAAAATGCGAATGATTGCAATTTTAAGCATAAATAATCTAATAATCATTAAAAGGTCGATTAACCGCCTTTTGATAGAAAAATATTTTTAAATATATTTTTTTTCAATATTATATATTATATTTTACGAAATAAAATCCTTCATTGGAATCAAGAAATCAAAATTTACTTTGTGTAAATTTTTTGGTTTTTTTTCCGATAAAATTCATTTTTTAATGAATAGTGAAAATGATATATTTTAGTTCAAAAACACCTTTAAATATAATTTATTTTTATGGTTATATTATCCTTTTTATTGGTTTTAAAGTTTAATTAGAATTTAATTTTACCATTTAATCCAATGGTGGTCATTAGAGTTAATTTCACTTTGAAAATAGACATAAACAAGTATCATTTTTTGATAGATATTGTTCCTAAAAAATAGGCTATTTATTTTGATAGCGAAAATTAAGTATATAATTTATTAATTAAACTTCTATGTTTTAAATTTGGTAAAATGGAAATCTATTTTAATTTTTAATATCAAATATATCTTACGGTGAGTTTTTGGTATTTTTCGGATAATGTTCATTTTTTAATGAATAGTGAAAAATATAGCATTTTAATTCAAAGTAGCATTTTCATCCAATTTATTTATATTTTTAGATTGTCATTTATATTGTTTTAAGGTGTAATTTAATTATTTTTTTATAATTTAATATAATTTTTTTCCTTGGATGTAATTTCACTTTTAAATTGGATGTAAAAACAAATCAATATTTTGATAGATTTTACTTCTTAAAAACCCGCATTTGGTAATGGAAATGATAATTATTTTTAAATTAATTACTGCAATTTCTATGTTTTTAATTTGATAAAATGTATTCCATCTTTGGAATTATAAGGAACAAATTATATAATTAAGACACTTTTGTTTTTGAACATTATGAATTGTAATGACGACAATCATCTTTAATTATCAGGATTAATTTGTAATCAGGTAGTTAAGGGTAATAAAATAATAATATAATAATATAAAATTACCCCAACATGTGTCCAAATCCTATTGTTTGATTCATGGCCGACCATGGGAAGTTTTGTACCAATCCTGGTGGCCCATGGAGTCACATGGGTGTGATAGTGAAATTTATGACATTATTTTTAAAAATAAGTGAAATATAACAAAGGTTTGTATATCATAAGTAAAACAATGTTAATTTTATTTACATAAATGATATCTTAGAATATAAATATTCATTGTAACTATAAATAGATTACCTAAATCAGGGTATTTTTTAAATAATTTTCAGACATTAAATAAAGAAATTTATTTATGACACCATGATGATGCAGTAATTACCTCAATAAAGAAGGATTTAAATAAAATGAAAATATAAGGTAAAATAGAAGACTTACACTTGTCTAAAGCCTATTGGATGGGTGTATTTCGAACCATTATCACATTATCCTCATAATATATCATAGTGGGACCATTAAAATCCGAAAATAATTTTATAATAAAGTAACATTTCAAGACATTGCAAAAGTGACCCTCCTCTATCTTATAAAATGCCCCCACCTATACCCCCTTACCCAAGCTTCTCAATCCCTTGGATGGTCTATCCTCTGCTCATATTAGCTATCCACATCCCTCTATTACTCCTAGAAGCCTCTCTTTGGTTATAAATCTTTCCATGGAAGCCTTTTTCTCAAATCAATAACAGTTACCCTATTTAGAGGAATATAAAGAAACAAACAAGACAAGTCGGTCTTGAGGTAATGGGATTTCTTAACTCGTTTTTAATTCCGTGAGTTTTCTATTTTTTCAACTTATTTATTTCATGTGTTGTATTGTGTAATTAAATTTGATATATATTATCATGATTCTATTTATATACATGGTTTTATTTTGATTCATTTGGTGTTTATTATAATTTGGTCATAAGACTCGATTGATTACAACGAGGTAAGGGGTTTTTATCTCAATTTTTATTCCCGTGAGATTCATGATAAATTTTCCACTATTTACTTTTATGTGGTATATGTACTTCCTATTATTGTATTCCTTGTGTAATATACTTTAATTTATGGGTATTTACATCTTTATTGTATGACTCATCTTTCATGGGGTGTACGTTTTGAAAGTAACTCAAATCAGTAAACGAACTATTCACCCTCTTCTATTTAAAATACTTCTTTTTGATATGTCTTTTAATTTACATATTATTATGTTGGGATATGTTTTTATATATCCTTATTGCTGTAAATTTTATGTCCATGTGATGAGATACTCTTTTTATCTCCCATCAACTCATTTTCTGAATTTTAAAGTGATGTCGTTAGGCTGTCACATTTCTGTAAGGGAACTTCTTAACCCAAATTCAATTACTTGGGTTAAACCTCTACTTCTTGATTATATAGTGCTATGAATATGTGTGTACGACCACTAATAATTTTACACATAATATACACTCAAATTGAGTGTATTTATATCATGCACACATAATTATTTATTTGATTTATCTTTAATCTAAGGATACCATCTTTGTGCGGGACATCGTCTCAATCTCTTTTCATTGAGAAATCTTTTCATTTCTACACGACATTATTTTATATGGTGTTTAAAACCCTTTTGACATTTAATTTCATTCAAAAGGAATCTTTTTACATGATCCATTTTACTAGGAATTTTTTTCCCTTACGTATGTGTCGACAACGACTTCTATGCCGCTGGGACCATTATCTGAGTTTCAGCTTCCTCTAAAAGCCATAAATTTTTTTATATGAAAAATAAATACCATTTTTTACTTTTATTTTATTTTGGTATTGATAATGGTTCTAATAATTTTTTTATTATATCAATCTGTTGTATTGATATCTTGTGATTGAAATGTCAAAATGTTATGTTTCCTTTCTACATATTTTATGTGATACGATTATGTTATGGTTCTTGGGCATTGTTTATGATGTCAGGTGGTTCTGTGATAAACTAATGGAGGGTGAGCCCGAGATATCCCTAAAATGCATTCTGTAATTCGAATGAGTTAAACACTAAGGTTTATTCAAATAGATTTAGGGAATATACTATGATAGCTATTCCAAATAAAACAATAAGGGTTATTGCTTACATAAAAATGTTATGAATGCCTCAAGTTACCTTTATGTCATTAAATTTCTATGAGTTATTAATAAATCTTATGATTTCATGAGGTATGTTAATGTTATTCTCTTTTATGAGTAAAGTATGAATCCATTGATTCCTATGTATACATGGACTAATGATTCTTTCTGTATTTTTATATCCCATACTGAGCTTTTTATGGCCATCCCATGTTTTTGAAATGTTTTCCACAGGACTTAAAGATGAATATGGTCAAGGATGGGATCATGGAAGTACATACTATCTAGAAATGGAAGTAGTCATGTTTATTTATTTTTACTGTTTTTATTTTATGAAAAAAATGGAAACTGATTTGAAGTGTGTACTTTATAAACTTTTGAGATGAAATAATTATGTCCTAATTCCTTAAAAATATAAACCAGAAAATATCCTCAATGTCAATTATTTATTTAATTCATTAATTATGTATTGTTTTAAGGCCGTTTCCTTATAGTTGGTATCAGGGATCGGTTTAGATATCTTTAGATTTTAGGGTATTCTTTAAGCATAAGTGACACTACCATAATGGTTAGGATTTCAGAAAGAGTCATTGTTTTTTAGATAAAGTGAATGAGTTTAAGATTACGTGAATAATTATATCTTATTATTATATGATGATTTTACAGATATACTCACACTGACATTTTTGGTTTTAGTAAATGAATGGATCTAGAAGGCACCAAAGTAACAGTGGATGTGATGAAAAACTATGACGGTTTTCTGAACAAGCAACTGAATGATATGGTAGCAATATTGAGAACTCTTGTGGTTATTCTCAACCAACTGTCTGGAGTCATGATTAACCACATGAACCTTATTGATTTTTATAAGACATCATATATTCAAGAAAAAATCCCTACAAAAGTCCAGGTAATAATCATAAAGGTAAGTATGTTCAAAAACCAATGTGTCAAAGATGTGGAAATAAACACATAAGAAAATGTTTCAAAGTGCAGAACGATGCTATAAATATGGAAATTATGGTCATAAATAAAGAACCTTCCATGGAAAAAGGAATAATCTAGATGACTCTAAGAAAGAGAAAGACGTTCTTTCAGAAGTATCCATTGAATGTTTTAAATGTGGTGTGTATGGTTATTATTCAAATGCATTTCTATGAAGAAGTTTCAAGAATGGGATCACCAGGATCATACAAAAATTCGTTTACTATTATCTAATTCCATTCCGATTGAGGATGAAGAAACTGACAATGACCAATGAAAGGTGTGGATTATTTATTAACATATGTTTTCCTATTATTGAATATTAGGATATGATTCATGATTTTGTTTGAAAGAAATAAGTATTTGGAAAGGGATGGTTAATTGATCATGAAGAATGTTGAATGAGTAAGAAGTAAACATATAAGGGATTCAAGAGTAAGGATTGATTTTAGGATGGTAAAATTATTAAAATTGTTAAGGCTCTTTTGATGATGAGATTACATTAGAGGAATTTTTATAGTATGTTTAACCCTGATGTTTGATATATGAAAATTTCATTCAAGGAATAATTATATTTTCTTTTGTGGATATAGTTTAAAAGATCCATTTGGAATTATATAATCCTTGAATTTTAGAAAATTACTAGTTAATAAATTTTTGGATACAAAACGAATTTTATTAGATAACCTTTGTGGTTATAATATGTTATGGTTATTTTTGATTAATTTATATATTTTTGGGAATGCTATAAAAATATATAGATTTTTTAAAAGTGACAACATGTAGACCGTATGAAAACTCGTCACGTCGGACGAAGCTGTGGGAATCGAACCCACAACCAAAGTGTGACTTGTATTTATCACCTACCACTAGACTACGTGAAGTCCCTGGTTAGTTTGACTAATTATTTTTAGTTAGATGATTTTATGAATCAAGAATAACATTATTTTGTATTACCTATAGAAATGATTAACCTATCCAGGAGGATATGTGATTAGGTTAATTACTTTTCATTATGAGACATTAAGAGTAACTGATGTTATTTAGTGATAAATGTTAAGATTTATCTTGGAAGAATATGTGATTAAATCTTTAAGAGATATCTGTTTCAATCATAGTTTGGATTACATTGAATAATTTTATGGATAACTGTTTATTTAATGGTCTTTCTTCATACTTGGGTTATTTTTGTTGAATTTTGGAGATTAGGAGTAGTTTTTCATTATATAAAGGATTATCCTTTAGGAGATTATTTGATCTTGTACTAAAAATTTTGGTTTTGGATAAGGTCTAAAGACATGGGATATATATTGATCACCTTTTTGGATTATGTGATTCTAAAGAAGATGATTATAGAACTCTTAATGTGAACAAGTCATCCTAAATACTCATTTTTTGAGAAAATATGATTTTTGGTAAGAAATATTGTAAGAGATGAAAGTCTACATGACAAGTATGGTATGTTTCCTTATTTTTTAGTTAAGATTATAAATAAATTTCTCAATGAAAAGTAACATAAAACAAAAACGTTGTCTGTTAACTTTTATTACTGGGGAATCAAATGCCATTTAACTAATTACAATTTTGTGATTTTCCGGTGGTTAACTTTCTCCATGATATATTTTATACCACTCCCCATCAAAACATTATCCATTGTTTTCTATTCCATATCAATTTTTTCATACATTGAATCCTAGTATGTGTTATCTCGGGTGACCGTTTTACTTTTCTTTCTTTATTTTAAAGTGACAGTTTTATTTACTCTTTTGCCGATGTGAAACTTTCCTGGAAGTTTCAAAGACCAATTTTAAAATTGTGAGGATGCAATTCCTAAAAGGGGGGAATGATTTAACATCCCATGTAAATAAAGAATATGACATTTTCATATTTATTAATAGTTGTAAATAAAATATTACTTTTACTTTAAAGTGGTTTCTATGTTTGATAGCGTACCCGATACGCAACAAACAAGTTTCTTGGCAATCTTATGTGGCATAAAAATAATATAATAATATTATTTTAAATGGTAGTTACTGCCTAGTCATAGTAATGGCGAGAATGAACAGAACCAACCACAAAATTATTATATATGTTTTTTAAATATTTTTACATTTATATAATAAATTTTAGAGGCTTAAAATGTGAATGAATCCAATTCTAAGTATAAATATTCTAATATTCTTTAAAAGGCCGATTAACCACCTTTTGATGGAAAACCCATTCTAAATCTACTTTTTGTCAATTTTATATGTTATATTTGAAAAATAGAACTTTATTTGGAATTGGCACATCAAAATTTACATTGTGTAAATTTTTGGCATTTTTCTAAAATAATTATTTTTTTATTGAATAGTTAAAAATGTTGTATTTTAGTTCAAAACCGCCTTTTAATATAATTCATTTATATGGTTAGATTATCATTTTAATTGGTTTTAAAGTGTAATTATAATATATTTTTACCATTTAATCCAATTTTGGTCATTATAATTAATTTCACTTTGAAAATGGACATAAACAAGTATCGATCTTTTGATAGATATTGTTCCTTAAAAACACGCTATTTGTTTTGACAATGGGAATTAACTATATAATATATTAATGAAAAATTTATGTTTTGAATTTGGTAAAATGGACATGATTTTTTAATTTGAAATATAAAATATATCTTAGGGTGAATTTTTGGTATTTTTCTGATAATGTTCATTTTTTATTGAATTGTGAAAAATAAAACTTTTTAATTAAAAATTTCCTTTTCATCGAATTTATTTGAATAGATATATTGTCATTTCAATTGGTTTTATGGTGTAATTTAATTATGTTTTCATAGTTAAATACAATTTTTGTCATTGGATGTATAAACAAATCAATCTTTTGATAGATTTTAATTCTTAAAAACTCATCTTTGTTTTTGACAATAGGAATTAATTTTAAATTAATTACATAAATTTATGTGTTTGGAATTTGATAAAATGTATTCCATATTTAGAATAATATGTTCTAAATTATGTAATTAAGACTCTTTTGTTTTTAGACATTATGAATAGTAACAACGACAATTATCTTCAATTATCATGATTAATTTGTAATCGGGTAGTTAAGGGTAATAAAATTATATCACAATAAGATAAAATGACCCCAAAATGTGTCAAAATCCACTTTTTTAGTCATGAGCGACCGTAGGAAGCTTTTTACCGAACATGAGGTCCTATGGAGTCACATGGTTGTGATATTGACATTTGTGACATTATTTTTAAAATGAAGTGGAATAAAACAAAGGATTGTTTATCCTAAGTAAAACAGTGTTAATATCGTTTATATAAATGATCTCTTAAACAATAAATAGTAATTGGAAAGATAAAAATATTTCCTATGTCTTGGTATTTTTTTTAAAAAAAATTAGATATTAAATAAATTTATTTATTTTTGACACCATGATGATGAATTGATTACCTCAATAATGAACAATTTAAATAAAATGAAAAGATAAGGTAAAATATAATACTTACACTTGCCGAAAACCTATTGGATGGTTGTATTTCGAACCCTTATCACCTTATCCTAAAAACATAACATTTTGGGACATTTAAAATCAGAATATAATCTTATAATAATGTTACATTTCAATACTTTAAAAAGTGACCATCGTCCCTCTTATAAAAGGCCCCCACCTCTATCCCCTTACCCACACCTCTAAAGCAATTGACTCGTCCAACCTATACACATATTCTCTATCCACATCCCTATATAACTCATAGAATACTCAATTTAGGAATAAGTCTTCCAAGTAATGATTTGGATTAAATCAAAATGAGTTACCCAATTTAGAATAATATAAAGAAACAAAAAAGACAAGTCAGACTTGAGGTAAGTGGATTTCTTATCTCGCTTTTTATTCCTTGAGTTTTCCATTGTTCGCCATTTATTTATTTCATGTGGTGTATTGTGTACTTCCATTTGATATATATTAACATTATTCTATTTATATTCATGGTTTTCTTTGGATTCATTTGGTGTTTATTATCCTTTGGTCGTACGACTCGATTGATCACAATGAGGTAAGGGGTTTTTATCTCACAATTTATTCTCATGATATTCATGCTATATTTTCCACTATTTTATTTTGTGTTTTATATGTACTGACCATTATTGTATTACTTGTTTAATATACTTTAATTTATTGGTATTTACATCTTCATTGTATGACCCTTCTTTCATGGGGTGTATGTTTCGAAAGTTACCCAAATCGGTAAGGGGACCTTTCACCCTCCACTCATTAAAAGACTTATTTTTGTTCAGAATTTTAATTTACATCTTCTAATGTTGGGATATGTTCTTACATATCATTATTGCTATAGATTTTATGTCCAAGTGATGAGATAACCTTTTTATCTCTCAACAACTCTTTTTCTGAATTTTAAAGTGAAGACATTAGGCTGTCATATTTCTGTAAGATAACTTCTTAACCCAATTTCAATTCATTGGGTTAAACCTCTACTTCTTGATTATGTTGTGATATCAATATGTTT
Source organism: Viscum album (assembly GCA_963277665.1). Taxonomy (NCBI): domain Eukaryota; kingdom Viridiplantae; phylum Streptophyta; class Magnoliopsida; order Santalales; family Viscaceae; genus Viscum; species Viscum album. The sequence goes on from OY728162.1 coordinate 50,347,424, forward strand.
GGATGCCCTCTGAATTTTTTACACATAATTTCCACTTATATTGAGTGTATTTATATTTGTCACACATACTTATGTTATTGATTTGTCCTTAATCTAAGGATACCATCTTTGTAAGGGACTTCGTCTCAATCTCCTTTCCTTGAGGGATCTTTTGATTTCTACACGACTTTTTTTTATATGGTGTATAAAACCATTTTTACGTTAATTTCTATCAAAAGGAATCTTTTTACATGAATCATTTTACTAAATGAAAAAAAGGAATATTTTTGTATTACGTATGCAGCGACAATGAATTCGCTGCCACTGTGACTATTATTTGAGTTTCATATTCCTCTAAAATCCATATCTTTTTTAAAAATGAAAAGTAAATACCATGTTTTACTTTTAATTTATTTTGGTATTGAAAATGGTTCTGATAATTTTTTTATTATATTAATGTGTTGTATTTATATCTTGTGATTGAAATGTGGAAATGTTATGTTTCCATTATGCATGTTTTATGTGATACAACAATGTTTTTGTTCTTGGGAATTGTTTATGAATTCAGGTGGATCCGTGATAAACTAAGGGCGTGTGAGCCTGAGATATCTCTCCAGTGCATTAGGTAACGTGAAAGAGTTAAATGCTAAGGTTTCTCCCATGTGATTTAGGGAATATATTGCGATGGGTACTCCAAATGTAACCTTGAGGGTTACTCACTACGTAAAGATGATTGAATGCCTCAAGTTACCATTATGTCTTATGATTTATATGAGTTATTCATAAATATTATGATTTCATGAGGTATGTTAAACTACTTATGTTTAATGAGTAAAGTATGATTTCATTGTTTCTTATGTATTCATGGACAAATGTTTTCTTTCTATATTTTTATTTCCCTTAATGATCTTTTTATGCTCATCCCATGTTTTTGACATGATTTCCACAGGACTTAATGATGAATAGGGTCAAGGATTTGATCAAGGAATGACTTGTTTTCTAAAACATGGATCTAGTTGTGTTTCTTTTTTTAAGAGTTTATATTTTATGAAAAAATGGAATCTAAGTAGAAGTGTCTACATTATAATCTTTTGATATGTAATAGTTATGTCCTAATTATCTAAAATTATAAACCTAAAATGATCCTCAATGTGAATTATTCATTTAATTCATTAATTATTTACTATTTTAAGGATGTGTCCTTATAAAAATAATATATCTCATGAAATATTCAATCTAGGACCTTGAATTTTTTCAATATAATTAAAAACAACATGTTAGCAATTAAAAACAATTAAATAAAATATATTTTTTACAAATTTATAATCCATTTTTGATCATCTACTAATGAATGATAATAAAACCATAATCCCATGACACCTATTCCTTGAAAAAATAATTACATAAAATTGTATTATGCTATCCAATAGATAAATTTTAAAAATTCTTAAAATAAATAAAACTGAATATTATTACCAAAATTATAACAAAAATCTAAATAGAAAAGATAAAAAATTAAAAATTAAAAATTACTATGTAAACAATGATCAAAATCATAATATGGTTTTCTCTCTAGAACACAGTATGGAATAATCAATTGAGTAAGTTTTTACCACATCCAAATAGGTGTTCCATCTTACATATCATATGAATTAGTCTCATCATTGGGAAATATGACATCAGTGAGGGAAAAGAATAGATCATTCAGAGCATCTCTAAGCATCTGAAATAAATTATCTTTCTTATAATAAGTATTTAGTATATATATAATTTTAAAAACTAAGAAACACCTTAATACAATAATTTTACAAATATTTAATTAATAATACATATATCAAATATATGAAAAACTCCTTGAATATAATAATTACCTATAAATAAATACAAGAATAAAATAATATAATCGATAAATATTTCTTAATATAACTATAGAATATAAAATACTAACATATATAATTGAAAATATATTATGATTACCTATCAATAATTTAAATAGAAATCTCAAATATAACAAAATTTCTGGAATCAGTTAAGAAACATAATAGGTCATCAGGTCCATCCATCTAAAATAAAAAATTGTACATGTAGATAATAGATAACAAAACATTCAAATATAAAAAACTAATAATTAACTAAATATAATACATCATTCTTCATCTTCTTCCTCATCTTCATCAAGGAAAATGTATTAATCTTCCCCTTCATCATCATTAAAATCAATATGAATTTAAATTTAATTATACCTTATTACTTCATCAACAATGAAAGTATCAATGGCCCATAACTAGGTGGTTTCATTATAAATATATATATCTCATCGGGTAAGAGGTATGTTCGAGGACGTATCATCGAAAATTTTAATATGTTTCACTTCAACAAAACTATTATCATTTTTTAGATGCTTTTTTTTAGGATAATTAATTTTTATTGCACTCTACTAGTCATTTAAATATCTAGAAACTGAACTATTATTTAAAAAATAAAATTTATGTCATTAATATGAAAAAAAATCATTTTATACAAGAATATATTTATATTTAAATTGAATTACATCATGTCATAGATAATATTGCAACCCTCCATCAGTAACAAAACAACTAAATTTAAATATTGTGTAATAATTTGGTCCAACATAACATGACTCAATTATTTCATCCATCATACTATAAAAGTTATCTTCACTTTATTTATGATGAAATCATGTCTATAAACACTACTATTCATTTTATTTTTTGATTCACCATATATGAATGTACAAAATAAAAATACCTTATCCACATAGCCATTATAATATTTTATGTATTTTGATGGATTTTTTAGTATATATAATTTGATTTAAATTTTAATTTCATGTTTTGTTTTTGAAAATATTAAAAATTATAAATAATAAATTCCTTTACAAATTTTTTTTAATGTTCCATCGAAAACAACATATATTTCCAGTGTTAGAAAAAAAATGAATTTTGTTATGGAATTATTCAATGTAAAGAAGGTAAATTTGTATAATTTGTTTCTGATATGGTCATCATTTAGTCTATGAAAAAAAAATTATTAAATATATTAATTATTAAAATTTTAAAAAATAATTCAAATTATTACTTACTGAATAAATTATGTCATATATTTGTAATTATTTAGATAATATGTATGAGCTCTATGAATTTATTCATCTTAAGTCCATCATTCATGATATACACCAAAATCAAGATCTGGTGGATTAAAAAAAGACAATTTAACATCTATGAAATCATCGATAGTTTCCCCATTTTTAACCACATGATTATATTTTGAAGGATATTCTTATTGAAAGTAATAAGAGTAAAAAATTTAAATTTCATCCTATAAGTACCCTTCTGTAATTGACCCTTCAAAAAATACTTTATTATGTACTTTATTCTTTAATTTTTATACATATCTCTTAAATTAATACATCCATAATAATTATAACAAATCTACACATTTATCTTCATATAAAAAATGTAATTTTAAATATTTTATTGATTCAAATAAGACCTATGAGATTATTTCCTCAAATTTGCATAAAATTAAAACAAAATATTTTTTCTTCATGCTCAATGAATCATAATCATATGTTTCCATGCTAATATCTTGGAAGAAATAAAATATTTCGATAAAAAATTATCATATTGAATAATTCAACATCCCTATAAGATTAACAAGAAATAATATTTTCATTATGACTTGGAATATATGAATATTTACCCATTAAATTCTCCATTTCTAAATCATCAAGATATATTAGAACCATAACTATCTGGAAACATAAAATCTATAATCCATTGAAATAATAATAAATGAATACCATTATACTATTTGTAAATATATATTGGCTCCATTAAATTGGATTATCTTTAATCTTTAAATAATTCATGTTTCAGATATCTTAATCTTTAGAAAAGATATGTAAATTTCTTCAAATTGTCTTCTTTCTTACTTGGTGTGTCCAACATGGTATAAAATAAGATTAAAAATAAATTATTCTAAATATCAATTATATATAACATGTGAAAAAATATAAAATCATAACAATATGATAGGTTCTAATAAATACATTGTTTTATAAAATTTTGATATCTCCTATAACCGTTTTTTGGTTTATGGTTGGTCAAAATGTTACTGGAGTTAATTTAATGATAATGTATTTTACCCAAATACATTGATATGACTATTTGAGATTATTCTCTTCCAATTATACCTTTTTTAAATTTATTTCTATTCTTTAAAAAAGGATGATCCATTGGAAGAAATATATAAGGATAGTCAAAATAATTATTTTTCTCAAATGCCAAGAACAAACACTTTTCTCACATCCATGATCTATTAAAAATTTTTATACAATTTTTACTCCATCAAAATGACATACCATATGGTTGAAAGTAATTAATCATTCACATTAATGCAGCCTTTAGTATAAATTATAATCTATAGTTATATAAAAACAAGTCACACCATTGTTCTAAAATTAAATTATCTCATCAATTAGAGGATTCAAATAAATTTTAATACTCTTCTTTGGATGCTATAGAATTAATAGCTCTGAATGTATATGTGGTTCCATCATCAGCATCTAAGGAGGTATGTAGTACGATGTAGTGAAAACTAGAAAACATGAATATTTAATGTCAAATGAAAAAATGACAACAACCATTTATTGATAGATTAAAATATATGATACAATGTTCCTAAGAAAATGTTGAATTTATATGATCAAAGTGTTTCTATAAATCACCATCACAAGGATGATTTATTCTACTATTGAATAAATATATTATTTATTCCATTTTCCCAATGCTGTTTATTTATGAGACATAAATAAATTCTATAAATGGAGAGTAATTTGAAAATACGTCAATTGTTTCATATGAAATATGGGATTTTCTTATTTTGAAACTTTTTATCGTGATTCTCTACAAGTTGGAAAATTAAATATGTATTCATACTCAACATAATATAATTTGAAGATATTTGAACATGCATGGATGTTCTGATAACTAAGACTCATATTATGGACCATACACTTCCACTAATACAAACATAAATGTAATGTATTTTCCTTATGAAAAAATAATTTATCCAATGAAAATGTTTGAATGAAACAACTATTTGACATTCCAAAATCTAAACTATTATTCTTCAATCTTTAAACAACATGATGTTTACTTATCTTGCAATATATAAATGTGTAATCATTAGTTGATTTCGAAAAATTGTAACAGAGAGATGGTTTTGATTCAAGGGTTTGAATATTGTTTGGAGTTTTTGTTTCCTAAATATATGGTCAGACATACTCATGTACTAAATTCTAAAATGTTGGATCCAGAACCAAAAAAAATATATTGCCTATTGAATTTTTTTCATAATGTTAAAAAAAAATTCCTGAAATCTAAAATACAATATATGAAGTCCAACATTGTAAAAAGTTTCAAATGGGATATGTTCACATTTCTTACATGTTTATTTAATTTTTCCATTATAAAAAATTCATAATTTGACGATGAAAATGATGTAAACGCTTCGACACACTCAATATATATAGGATTTATATCATATTTTTGTTGACATTTTTCTAATAATTTATCCAATCATGATCACATAATTGAAATTGGGGTCTACTATCTAATTCAATAGTTATCTAGAATGAAATGTAAATAATAATAATTATTACTAATTGTGAATAATTACAAATTTTTTTATTTAATTCTAGATAATAATAACTCCATATCATGATTTATTAATTATTTTTACTAATTATTGAAACTATTTTTATATTTTTATTAATTAATACAGTTATGTAATAATAAATAGTAATTATTTGTTAACGTTAAAAGAGTTTTTAATAAATATAATGAAATTTTTATAATTATTTGTATTTAATATTTTTCTATCATAATTTCTTACAAATTATTATAATTTCATCATATTGTTGAATTTTTAATGATTAATACTAATTATTTAAATTATTATTTAGTATTTTGATAACTATTGTCAATATTTAATAATTGTTTGTAATTTTATTTTTTTAAATTGTATTATAGATATTTTACTAATTATAAATAACTATTTTTTATAAATTTTACTTATTTTTAAAAACATTTCTTTCCCTAAAACTTTTTTATATCATTTTTTATAAAAAAATGTTTTTCCTATAAAAAACAAGGTTTTAAATTTTTTTATTCAAAATGGTTTTCACACAATTTTTATAAAATTCTAATTTCTTATTATTTGGTATGTTATATATATTTATATATATATTACATGATTTATAAATCAAATATATAAATTCATCAAATATTTTTTTACAAACTTTTTTAATGAAATATACATATCAAATTTATACACACACACATATCAAAAACATTAATCAAATTTTTGGAATGTATATATATGTATATTCACATGTTAATGTATATATATATATATCCAACATTCCACAAAACCATATTCACATATTTTAAATAAATTAAAACCAATCATAATATAGTAATCAAACATGTTTTAACATCACATCAATAGTCCAAGAATTATAATAATTCATCAAAAATTATATCACCATAATAATGGTTTCAAAATAATCATAATAAGGCACAACATTCAAAACAATTTTTTAAAAAAATCAACAATGTTCTCATTGGTAAAGATGACACACACACACACACATGTCACACATAATTATATTTAACTATATATAAGTTTAAAAAAATCAATATTTATAAATAAATATATATATATACATATCTATATATTTAAAAGGATTCATTTCTTATATATATACATATATATCTTGAAATATTTTTCAATCATATATATATAACATATATATATATATATATTTTGTGAGATTTCCACAGTAATAGACATCCACATGCACTCATTCACATCAGAAGTTAGTAGGGTCACATGATATCTCAAAATAAACAATGAATTTTGTTTAATAAAAATAGGTCTTAAATACAAAGGATAAATATTGGTAAAATAAATCAAATCAATTAGAATAAAACATTATGGATTCAAATTGAATTGTTTTAAGTTGTGGACACACAAATAAACAATACTAAACTTGTATTAGCTGTAAGTACAAAGTAAATTGTAAATGTGGGTAATTTTATTGACCTCGTGTATGAGAAAACTAATTTATACAAGATTTAAATTTCAATCCCACAATTAATGAATGAGGATATAATATTTCATAACATGGATATGTAAACAAAAAATTTCAAGAAATTAGCTATGTTCTGAAAATTTGGGACCGAGTTTTCTAAGGGTTTTTTGACAGATGATGTGTGTGATGGATAATATAATTAGAGGAGAGGATAAAAAATGATCATGTTAATTTGATAATATATTTTTTTGCAACTTTTTAATAGATACATTATTTAATATGTTTCAAAGAAAATAATTTTTACAAAACATTTTATGATGAATAATGAAATCAGTCACTAGTGATATTTAGTGATGACTAATAACGATGGATAAAATGTTATACCTTTATTTTCCGTCTATAATAATGTTTCAATAGAATGTAATTCATGCATACTAAATTTATTTTTGAAGGGAAATGTTTTCCAATAAAAATAATGATATAATCACTTTTTATATTTCAATGTTATTTGTGTCACAAATAATTGTTTCTATGAGACAATTTTCAATGGAACTCTTCTTTATTGCAATAAACCAATTTTCAAATATTATAAAGGGGTAATATTACACTGTAAGATTTCATAAGAGATTGGATGTTATTGTTATATTAACATTTATTTCTTATGGGATCCATAACATGTTTCAAGATGCTAACCATTGATATTTGATGTTTATGCATAATTCTATAGAGAAAGTGGCCAAGAGGGTCAAATGGTATGTTTATCTAAAAAAACTATTAATATAATGTAATGAATTTATCATGTTATAATAAATAAAGCATATTAAGGTTTGTCTAATCATAATAATTTAATCACAGGTCATTCAAAATAATAAGCGAGTTAAATAAAAATAAAATTTATTAGTATTCATGTTTGGAAAATATCATATTTATTATATGTATTATAGAATAATGCAGTCACATTAATTTAGTTAAATAATCATCTTTTTGGGGATTGATAAATACTGATGAAGGGTAGGGGACTAATCATAATGTTCCAATTAAAATGGTATAAGTGATATTTATATATATTTTTAAATAATTGAACATGTTAGGAGATTAATAATAATAACATTATTTTTAATGGGGATGAGGCCAAATAAAATCAATAACATTGGTAAGGATTTACTGTGTACTTTTCAAACCATAAACCCTTATAATTGATAACTAATTATATCAATTATTCAAATATGATTTTGGTTTGAAAACCAAATAGAGAGATACTTGATCAATGCATAATGTTAATTCTAACCTCCTCTCTCATTCATTTGAGAGAACACCAAGATCTATTCTTCATTGATATGAATCATACATTTTCAACCACGAAAAACTCATGTGATTAGGATCGACCATGATAGAACCTAATGATTCCAAGACATCACTCATATGTTTTTGTATATGGGTGGATGAATTCTGGATGGATTTTTCACATTAATCCTACAATGAAATTATAGTATAATTGGATATTTTCCATATATTTGTTAATAAAATAGAAATTATATAAAAACCTGATTTTGTATCTTCTCATAAACTAATTATAAAATAAATCTGAAAAATCATTCTCTTCTGATTTTGTTGTATTAATATAATCTATTAATATAATTTTTAATCTCACATGGTGTTTTGGTCATGTAAAAAATGATACTATGTAATTTAAGATGAAAATATGAGTTTTTTATATCGTCAAATTATGTTTCCATTGCACCTAAACCCTATATGTGGTTTTAGAGGGATAACATGTTTAATTTATAATTATATAATATTCATTTATTTTTTGAGTTTGTTTTCATTTTATTTTACATAAAATGATTCGTTATAATATATAAAATCATCTTATATTAATTTATTCATTATTTATAACACAAAACCTAATCAGTTAATGATTAAATATCAAGAAACATTCAATTCAAATTATCTATAGGTAGAAAAGGCTATGTCTGGGGGAAAACATAGCACACACCATGTAATTCCAAAATACATATCATGTATTTCTGATTCCACATCTGTATTGTTTTCTATCATGAAAAATATGAAAGAATTAGTTCTAATATCTAAATGGTTTACATTATTGTATATATCCTGACATACTGTTACACATCATGAAGAAATAATCGACATGTAACCACTATACACAATTTGTGGTCCTTATTAGCTTAAAGTATCGAACATGGTGTTTCCCATGAATTATTTGTATCAGATACATGACTTGGGGCATCAAATTACATCAATCCAAGGTAACATGTTTTTTATTACTATTACTCATCGTATACCAATAAAAAAACTGAATTAGAAAAAAATTCCAAGATCAAAGGCATGTGTTTAGACATGAGAAGAAGATAAGTACAAGTCATGTAAAATACTACACACTGTATAGCTTTCATCTAGTAGTGTTTTTCAATTTCCACAAAAACAAGAATTATATTTATAATTAATCATATTGATTATGTGTTCTTTAATAATTTCATTCAAATGTACATGCCATGTCAAAGGATTTACAATTATATATTAAAATTAATTTTCATGTTCAAATTGTGATGAGCACATAATGTTTCCTCTAATTACACTTGTATGCTTAATTAATTTTAAATGAAATTAATTGGATTTAAAATTAGAGATGGTGGTGGGTTAAATATTCTTTGATGAAATTATGATGAATAGAATTAATTGGATTAATTCAGGGTGTATTATCTTAATTAAATAATGAATGAATGTAATTGATAACAATATTGAAAATTTATACTCATTCATTATCGTGTGGATGATCTTGATATCAGATCACCCCTTTTGTAATGTGATTATTGTATTTTAATTTATTTGACTGAATTAAAAAGATGGATTTTTTCTTATCACCATCCTTTTATTATATAATTTCATGTGTTCCCATGCTTCCCCTTATATAATCAGCCTTTATCCAGTCTATTGGATCCCTTTACCTGCATGTGAGTAAAAGTATATATAATGAGGGAACTCCTAGGTGATAGAAGATGGTGTGAGTCTATGATTCAAGGACAAAGAAATCAAGTTGATAAATATGAGAAAATGTGTAATTCTACAACAAAAATAAATTTATGTTTTAGGGTTTTTTTAAACTATGTTTTAGTGTTAGGTTAAAACTAATGAGATAATCAAACCATTAGAAAATTTCATGATCATGAAACTTATATTTTATTTCTATAAGATTCATGGTTACATATTTATGTATGTTTAAGATATGTGATCACCTAATAAATTAATTAACAAACATGCAATATGGAATAAAATATAATCAAGTTATACATTAATGTTATATTAGACATGATTAATCACCTATTTAAAATCGACCTAATATTAATCGGTCATATAAAATGATAAAATGGAAATTGCAGATAAAAGTAAAAAATCCATCAAATTTTAATTTTAATTAAAAATATACTTTCACTATTTAATATTGAAATAACCTCACAGTCCAAAGTTATTCTCCAACCCATGTTAGGGTTCCTTAAATTATTGGGGAACATTTAACTAGATTTTTTTGGGTTGACATTAATTATTTCTCATCATGGATTGACATCCCAAGAAGGTATTGACATATGTAACATTAAAAAGTTGAGTAAATATTTAAAAATGATTTCATGAGAGGGGTTTACACTCAACAGAACAAGAAACTATGTTTTTATGTATTTGGAAAGTTATTCCTATGTAAACCACTTCAAAATAGATATTCAACCTCATGTATGGGTTATGAGATGGGGAATATGGATCCTTTCAACAAGAATATCTAATATACAATATATTTTGAATGTAATGGGTAGGGATACTTGGTTTATGTAAATAGTGATAGATTAAAGGAATTTTTTTTTGAAATTAAAATTTAAAAATATGCTTTTGTAAAAAAATTAAAATTATTCGATCGTGTTTTTTAGAAATTGAAAATAAAACAACCTAGAAAATATAACTATGATTCATACTTTATAAGGATAACCTTCTCTCTAGAATAAATTTCTTGAAATAGTATATTTTTTTTCATGTTATACTATGACAAGAATGGAAATTTTATGTTCCAGAAACCCCACTTCTTGAGTTCATTTCCAAATAGGATAATTATAAAGAGGTGTCTCTCTTTTTGAATTTTGAGGATGATTCATTGGATTCCCACGGTTTCACAATATCCCCCATGTCCAATGAGCTTCTAATGTGATATGAGGATATGGTTTGTATAGAATATTTTCTAACCTTAAGGATACAAATTAAGAGAAAGCAATATTATATATATATATATATATTATCTCCATTTCACTACTCACATGAAATATATTGGAGTTCGTGATAACTATGAAACATCTTGTCAAGATGATTTGCTATATAGTGTTCTTAGACTTATTATATTTTAATATCATTAATGAGCTAAGAATATATACAATTTTTCCCACACTTCCTAAGAACATATCCATTTTTTTGAATTATTATATGATAAATAGTGAAAATAAAGTCTCATAATTTCGTATTCTTATTCACCATGTTGATAAATACATGGGGTATGAAAAACTCATTTCCTTATCATAACTAAGTAGAGGATGAAAAAACAAATGGAACTGATGAATTATTCCAAGTGCAAGTCTTTCATGAACTATCCTTCTGAGAAAAAGTTGATTTGTAGGTATGGAAAGGAACATGATGTTTTATGTTTTTCACATGTCAAGAAGGGATACTGGAAGAGGAAATTAATTGATATGATGAAATAACGGGAAGCTTTAAATGCTTTTCTAATTTATTGTATTATTTCCAAATTTACAAGTTGTATATTGGATACTACCTATTCTTCTAAAATTTTGTCAAAATATATGAAACAAGTAAATTTATAATTATTACTATATATTAGAGGGATCTACGAGATACTAATGGAGCATGTTTTTCTACTCTTTCTATTTTTGACAACCATCTCACATTTCCAGCAAGAATGATTTTTTGTTTTGAATTAATGTTATTATTTTCTTTCTGTTACTAATAAAATTATTTGTCTTTTTATTTATACATTGATGGATTTATATATATATTTTGAAATAAAGGTTCCTAATTTTATAAAGAGAGAATATATTATGGTATAGAATAATTAAGTAAAATAATTTATGTAATAAATTATACAACAAAATATTGGAAATATATAATGAAATAAATATTCATGAATCATATAACAATATGTTATTGAATCTTGAACTTGGATATGTAAATGGTAATCAGTTGAATATTATTTATCATGTTTGTTACATAGACTATTTTTATATTAATACACTTAAAAATTTTCATGCTTACTAAAAATGTTTGATGAAAAAATCATCATTTGGTGGCCAAAGTGAAAGAGACATTGTGCTTCTAGATTTTGAACACAACGGTGTGTGTGGAACTTTTCAAGTAGAGGATAGAGTTGGGTTCTCATAATTTTATAATTTTACTGATTACATGAGAAGGTATGGTTTTCCCTACATAAAAAATTATAATTTTGAATCCATTGAGATGTTAAAATAGTTCTAGAATGAGGTTTAGAATCATCTTCACAATATGATGAAAGACATTCTATAAGATCAATGTGGTGAATATCCTCACTAAGACTTTATCAATAACCTATGAGAGTTTCAAAAATAATATCAACACACTCTACCATTATGCCTTAGTAGAATGGTGTCTGTAAAAGGAAGATACAAAACTTGTTGGATATGGTTAGGTAAAAATGAGTCACACCACCCCTTCAATATCTTTTTTGAGATATTAATTACAAGTTCAATCATAAATAATAAAATCAGTACCAACTAAAGAGGAAAATGATATTCCCATTGAGTTATGGAGTGAAATAAAACCTATTTTGGGAACATGTTAATGCATGGAGTTGTGGAGAGATTTTTAATTATAGCTAAATAAAAAATTAACACCCAGAGGCACATTGTGTATATTTATAGGGAGTCCTAAAGAAACAACTTTATCCAGTCTATAAAAACCATTATACAAGAATCTAATTTTACATGGCATGTTTCTTTTATAAAGAGGGAGAATAGCCTCAGTGTTAATAGTGGGACCATGATTTACATTAATTAATTTTATTATCAAGATTCACAGTAGTTGGTATAGGAACTAATTCCAAATAACCCCGTGGAAAAATCTCTTCATGAAACATAAGTGCTACATAAGACAATTTGAGACGTAAGAGTACCTTAGCAATATGGTTTTCAAGACACAGATGGCGGTGAATCATTCATGGTTAAAAATGATGACGATATATCTTATAAGGAGGTTGTATATATCTAACAAGTGGAAATGTGGAAAGAATCCATGAATTATAAGATGGGTTCCATATATCAAAACCATTTTTATTTTCTAATTGATCACCCAGTAGATGAAAAAAATGTTGGGTGTTAAAGGGTATTCAAGAGAAAACTAGACTTGTGTCGTAAAGTATATTCCAATAAATAATGTCCAATGGTTAAGGTTTTAGATTATTTAAGGGCATTATATATGAATAAACCCTTTCTCTATTTTCCATGAATAAATTTTTTGGAATCCATTTTCCTATAGTATCTTAGAATATATTTTAGAATTGGAAAATAGATATTAAAATATAATTACATACCAAAAACCAGAACGAGTATGTGAATATGACATAACGATATGTGTTTTGACTCTATGAAATACCAAAAAGTTATAAAATTTGAATATATCCATTTTGGACTAAATAAAGAATCTATTTCATCGAATAATTGATTTGATAATGCTATAGAATAATTTGGTTTCGTTAAGAATAAATGTGATGCATGTGTTTACAAAAGGTTTAGTGGGAGTATTATATTCTTCAAATTATTATATATTAATTATATGATACTAATAATAAATGATATACCAAACTTTCAAGAGGTTAAGTAATGGTTGGGAATGTGATTATCCATAAAATACATAGGTGAAGCATCATATTTTTTTTGTAGATCCAGTTCATGTTTGATATATCCAATATGTTTCTCGTTCTAATTTAAGGTACAAACATTGACCAGATACTGAAGTGATATAGTATGGAAAAATCTAATAGGGTATTGGTTTTAGTGAAACATGATATATATATTTCTAGGAAAAAATTTCCATATAAAAGTGATTTAGATCCCATACTCTTGAGAGGTATGATCTATCAAGTATTGAATTTTATGTATGAGGATTAACATTTCAAATTATTTGATAATTGTAGGTAAATATCATGATGATCTATGTGAAAAACATTTGAGTAATATTATGAATATTCTTATTTATCAAATGAGAACTATGGAAATGTTCCTAGTGTATGGTGGAGATCAATAGGTAGTCATCATTGGCTATGTAGGTTATAGTTTTCATATAGATCATGTTGACCTAATGTATCATTCTAGAAATATATATTTTATCTCAATGGAGGATCTTTTAGCTGAAGAATCTCTAAGGATTTTGTTGTCACAGATTTTGTAATAGAATCCTCAAATATTTCTAAATATAAATTATCTAAATAAGAATTTTGGATTTGGAAATATTTCAATAGCTTAAATTGGTACCTAGAAGTAGATAGCTAATTATGTTTTATAGTGATAAGAATACAGCGGTGAATCTCTCCAAGAATCCAATGTCACACTAAAGGAAAAACTAACTTACATAGAAATTTTCATCTATTGAGGATTTTTTCTCAATGATGTAAGGTTTCGGTGACTATAATATCTATATTAGAAAATATTGAGGACCCCTTGGTTGAGGATTTATCTCATATAGGGCCTGATTATCATATGGTAGCTATTATAATAAAAAAAATCACTTGGATCTTGTGAAATTGGGAATCTATTGGAGTTGGTTCCCTAGAATAATCAAGTTTAGTACATGATTACGTATTATTCATTATTAATTAGTTTTTGTCACATTGTTATTTTTTTCTCAATATAAATTTTTTATATGATAAGTTCCTTATAATATAATTTGCATTGAAAGGTCATATCAGTTCCCATCTATGATGAGAACCTAGGGGAGTCAAAGAAATATTATTAAATCATACTATATAGAGGGATGATATTTTATAAAGGGAAATATACAATACAAGATATTAGAGGTATACAACACATAACATATTGAGAAACCTTATAATGGTATTCTATCTTTATAATCTCCAGGATATGATGTTATGATAACATACTCATCAAATAGTAATTATATATTTCAAATTTCATTGGATGTTATTATATGTGGATGTGTGTACTAAAATGTATAATTTAAGATTATCATTGATAGATATCATGACTTGCGTAATTAGACATATTTATAGAAAATGTGATGACATGTGTTCATTTCAATGTATGATACATTGGGTACATAACGAATGATATTTCATTCTTTTATACTATGAGAAAGGATGCATCCCTTCTATCTCCTTATGAATGTTGATATATCAATACCACTTATTGAATTAAAATGCCTATATAAGCCCATAAATAATATTTTTACAGGGCGAATCCAATATTAGAATGTCTAATAATAAGACCTCAATAATATAAGTTGATAAAATAGGAAAGAATCCTACATGATTTGAGATATCATGATAAAAAAATTATATTACATAGTAAGAATTTATTGGAAGTTGGATGTCAATGCAACATTGAATTGATTTATCTGTAGGATTATTGACATGATTCTATATGATAACTATGGAATTTAAGTGGTTATTCCTAATTCCATGTATAAATATTCCTAGAGGTTAAAATCTTAATTAAATTGACGTGATGTATTTAAGAGGTTAAAATAAATAATATTTATTCAGGTTTGGTCGATCAACCTAATCTAATCAAAGGTTATTCAAAAGAATAAGTTAGTTAAATATTAAAAAAAATATTAATTTTCATTTTTATTAAATAAAATAATTATTATAAAAATCATAGATTAATTAAATACTATTTATTTAATTAAATATTCATTATTTGGGATTGATAATTTTTAATGAGGGAATGAAGACTGAGTTTAATGGTCTGATTAAATTAGTTTAAATAATATTTATTTATATTCTTAAAGTGTATCACATACAAATTAATTGATAATATTATTATTATTATTCATGGACAAGGGTTCAAATAATAATATTAAATCCAAAAAAGATTTAGTGTGCAATTTTACAACCTTAAACGTACCGTAATAAATATCTCATTTTATCTCTTTTATAAATAGAATTTTTTCTCCACAATGAATAGGGAGAGAGAGAGAGATATTTGATCAATCCCTAGAGTGAAATATATAATCTTCTCTAATGTCTTTTTGAGAAAAAAACATCTCTTCCTTTATAAATAATAATATATTGTGGTGAACCACAAATAATGAAAGCAATCCAGATTGGTCATGCTAGAACTCTATGATTCAACAATGTTGTTTAGAGAGTTTGGTATAGATGTGAATCACCGCCTGACTAAATTTTCACTTGATTTTTATAGTGTAAGTATGGTTTGATGATATAAATTCTTTCATATATTAAATTAAATAAGATTCTCAAGATAATGATAATTCCAAATATTCCCATTAATTAATTCTAAATTTCTTATGAATAACCTTCTTTTTTGGTGTCATCGTTTTAATGTAGTCAATTAATCTTGTTTTTTCACTGGAAATAACTTTATTATCATGAAAATAAATGATTAAATGTGATTTATGACTGAAATTTGAGTTGGTCATACCTTTAATGAATGCTTCTACTTTTCCAAAAACCTACACTTTTCCAATTCTTATTTCACAACCTGGACTGGTCATGCCCCATGGAGGGATGTGCATAACCTATTTCCAGTGATTTTACTGCTTTGTCCATCCCAATCTACTATAGTTGTTTTCACTTGTTACTAATACTATTACTACTAGTACTACTATATGGTTTCACCAAGTTAAGGTTTATCTAATCCATACAACATTTCCTTCATGATAACCTATAGGTATAAGTTCACATATGCCAATGTTTACATATAGAATATAGATAGTTGTAAACCATTGTCGCCCAACGTCCCAAATTTTTTTCTTAAGATCCCAAATTATGTGAATAATATTATTGTTATAGTACCTTCTATAAAATCAATATTTCTTTAGTACTACTATAAATCCATGTAAATTAATCCTGGCCTAGATTTAAACCTGATCCTTATGTAGGATTATAAGGATTTATTATCAGTCTGGTAACCCACCCCACCACTTCACAAAATTGAGAACAATTAAATGTTTTTTGTATAAATAAAACTAATTTTTGTGATGAATAATGTTTTATCATCTTTTTTGGTTCCTACTGATAAATTTATTTCCCTTTTTTAAATATCCCTAATTTTCACACTAAACCTCTTAGTTGATCAGGATTTCACGATACCCGATGATTGTAACCAATTTTATGGAATATTTTTGTATTCAAAATCCATCAAAAATGAATTTATGATATTTATTACTTTATTAAGGATTTCGTAACTGATCGTGCATGAGTTTTTTCCAAATTTTTTTTTATTTTCCCCACAATCAATTGTAAATGTGATCCCCAATTATCGAGATATATATATATATATTTATTTATTTATTTATATATGTGTGTGTATATAAAATTATATATTGACCAGAGGATTAATTATAACCCTAATTATATTTTTGGTTCTTAAAATTATTTGTTTCATATATATTTTTATATATACATTCATATATTTATGCAGATAAATAAATGTTTGTGTGTGTGCCAGCAGCGAATAGGTTAGTGGTTCACCACTAGTTTCCCCAAAAGAATGTATTGGAGGTGTGGGTTATGTGACTCCCCAAAAGATCCAATGGAATAATATTTGAAAGATATATGGGAACACCAATCTTTAGGGTTATTAATAATAAGGTTTATAGAATTAAAAATCAATTTGTGTGGGAACTCATAGTCTAGTACCGTGAAATTTGAGATCTTCAACAAGATTCATACATTCATGATATTTTCTACCATTGCTTCTATTCTAGATGTAAAACCTTTATCGTGGGTATTTATGTTAATAAATAAGGGATGGTATTCTTGTAGTGGTCATATTTATTTTTAAAATAAAAATGTTTCTGTGTGTGTGTGTGTCATTATATATATATGTGTGTGTGTGTGTGAGTTTTTGTATTTATAATAGTCGTGTGTGTAGAAATATATATACTTATATTTAAATAGAATCACATATATGAAATAATAATTATGAACATTAAATTTATTTTTATTTTGTATATACTTCATTTATGCATGTGTCATAATTTTCAAGCATATTTTTTAAACATATTCATTATATTTTTAGTTTATAGTTTCAATTTTTTTCCTCTATCTATCTACATATAAACATTTATAATTGTACATTTATATGTTTACAAACACACAAATAGTTATAAATTCAAATGAATATTATACTTTTTTTGAAATATCGTTGTGTATATATATATTATACAAATTTTATTTATATATACAAATTTTATTATATGTAAATATTTTAAAATGTGTTATAAAAAATGTTAAATATATATTATTTTATATAATTTATGATTTTATTTATTTATTTATTGTTAAATATCATTATTACCAAACCAATTAGGAATAATATTAATGAAAAATGGATGAATATTTTTTTTATTATAAATCAGTATGAGTATGGGGTTAAAGATTTCATCCTGTTTTCAACACAGTGTGAAAATAACCTATCTACAATCATTTTACCCATTTATGTTATTCCTATTAAAGATGAATTTTTAAATTGTAGTTGGAAGAACACATAATCTATAATATAAACTAAAAAAGGAAAAAATGTTACACTAAACATGAGGAAAAACTAAATGTAACTAATGATTGGGATAACACTACACATTATGGGCCGTCTTATACAAGTACAGCTATAAAAAATAAAATGGATTGCATTATGGAAATTACAATGGAAATTGATGATGACCTTCATGATTGTCCAAATTTGTATTCAAAGTTCAATAGTTGTGGAAATATATCATTATATGATGGTTGTACTAAATATACTACATCATCTACTGTATTGAAGACATATAATTTGGAATATGACAATGGAAAGAGAAAAATTGTTATTACGTAAATAATTAATCTCTTGAATTATATCTTAACAGAAGATAATGATTTTCCATGTTGAATATATGATAAAAAATAAATATTGTGTTCCATGGGTATGATATTTTAAACAGTACATATCTATAAAAATGATAGTATTAAAAAGGGAAAACATGGAGCCCAGTCACAAACTCAAAGGCTAATCTTACAAGGGGTAATAAATTATTTTTCTCAGTTTTTTTCTAAATGTGAATAAAAAAACTGCAGTTATTGTTCTAGTAATAAAATTATATTGGGTTTAATTTATTATGATTTATATATTTCATAACCCACTAATTGAATTTTTATTAGAGTTAGATTGTACAATATCCAAGGTGATATAATATATAATAGGTAACTTAAAAAAGATCACATGACAGTAGGTATTTTTGTAGATCTTGAGACAATTATTGACATACCTATTCCATTGGATGATTTTAATATTTTCATGTCAAACTTATTTTTAGAACCTCTATATTATAGATGTTTATTTTCATAAATATACACTATAATAATGATAAATTCCCCTTATAGTTTATTTTAGATAAAAAATATTTTAAAATTAATTAAAAAATGTTTTCACTGTGGTATGTTATTATACTAAGTGAAATTGAGGGTAAAATAAATGGGCGAGTAAACTCTACCCAAAGGATTAAATAATTGATAAAAATGACTTCTATGAGTACCTATAACCCACCAATTTCACAATCATGTTTATTAATGTTCCAATTTTATAGAAATAAAATGTTCTAATATATAATGATGTTATCTATTGAATATACAGAAAAAATATATGGAGACACCATTACATGGATGATTGGTTATTAAAATATAAATTAAATTATCATGAATTAATTTTTGGGATATTAGGTTTTTAATGTATACATGATGTAAATTTATGAAATAAGTGAAAAAATATATTATTTTTTTATGTCTTCTAGCATCATCGAGATGTGGATTCATATCGTGATTTTAATTTTTTTATTTTTTTATAGATCATGAAAATGTTGTTTATCTACTACTCATTTAGTTAATTTTTTTTATTTTATGTTATATTTTTATAAAGACATTATAATTTATATGTTTCAAACTTATTAAAAATAAGAAATAATATATGAAGATTTTTTATCAATGTATTGTATATTAATATTAAGGATGTCAGATAGGGTTCCATTTTATTTAAAAAACATTTTATACTACTTTCTATCATTTATATAATGCGATAGAGATATTACGTAATATTTCTCTAATAGGATTCAATATGGGTTGATAAAATTAACAAACGCTTATATGAGGCATTTCGACAAGAAAATTCCATTGAAATTGAAGGGTATATTTTATAAGACTATTATTAGACAACATATAATTTATGTCAGTGAGTATTGTCCATTGGCATGACTCCTTGAACAAATAATAAGGGTATCAATATAGAAAATGTTAAGATGTTCATGTGATCATACAAAAAGATATGATTATAAATGAATTTGTTCATGAAAATTGGAGTGACTATAATTGATGAAAATATGAATTTGGTGTGATTGGAATGGTTGGTACATGATTGAATAAAACTGTAGTGGATTTAATGATTCACAACATCGATGAAAATAATTATTATAACATGTAGGAACACTAATTATAATTATTAATTAATGATGTGTAATAATTAAAAACACATAAATCTAATAAAAGGGGTCTCTGGCATGGCTAAAACTGTTTATTTTCATCAAAAAGTGACATTTTAGTTAAAAAAATGCATTAAATACTCAAAACTAATGAATAACGCATTGGTCTTCTTAAAAAATTAATAAAAACGTTAATATTTCTTTGACATTTAGGAGTTATTCTCACTTCAATGTGACACACGATATGGATGGTATGACTAAAAGTGAATCTTTTAAGAATAAATATGAAAAATTAGTATAAAATACATTCCATATCATTAAAACCAATAAAACACACTCATAGTGTCTTGATAAATAAGTAAAAATACTGATAACTCATATTTTATATTTTTGAATTAACTAAAATTTAATCGAACACATCATGTAGTTGTTATGATTATAAGTGAATGTTTTCCTTTTAATGTGACAATTTAGTTAAAAACATGTTTCACATTCTCAAAATAAATAAAAAAATATCATATTTATTGATACATTAGGATTATGATTGATAGTTAATTTTTAACATGTATTAATTAACCTCATTCCAATCTAACATAGTTTTTGGTCTATATGACTAAAAGTGAATGTTTTTAATAAAAAAATAACATTTTACTTCAAAATGAACACCATGTAAGATTATAACCCACAAATTGAGGTTTTTTCTATTGAAATTCTAGTTAAAACCATTTTTATTTTTCAATGAAAGGAATCTTGATTCTATGATAGGTCTTTGGGGTGGCATGGGTTTTCCAAACATGAAAAAGGGGAAAGTTTCCATCCAATGTAGGTAGTAGAGTAGGCGCATCGTTAGCGCAAACCATGATCCATAATCATGATACATCAAATAGGGTTTTGATTTGTGTTCCATGGACCAACAATTGTATGAACAAGCGTCCCCGAGAAAATTTGATGGAATAATTCCACCACACATATTTTCAAACCCAGAAGGTGGCCTAGTCGAATCGTGCGGCCTAGACCCTTTTGGAATGAGGGTTCCATATTTTTGAAATAAATTTTTTTAAAAAATGAATTCAAACCATGAACATATTAAATCATGGGGAAATTCACATCTATTATTGTAAATTAATGTTTATTACCTATTTTTATCATTTCCCCTACAGTAGTAGGGGTCATGAAGTTAGAGGTCTCCCCTATTCATAGAATCATTGTACTTTGATCTTGTGTTTTTGAAGTACCTTTAGTTAAAAATAGATGATTATGGTGATTCTACCCCTACACTTTATAATATTTTTTGTATTACCATGGTGGGATGTATTCTTTCCTAATGAATCCTATAAACCATTATATTTTTGAGTTTTTTATTGTTTAGGTATTTCTGATTATTTTAGAGAGAATTGAGGATTACAGTTAGAAAATTTAGAATGTATGAGATTTAGGTAGGTGATTTAAAAGTTACATCACATGGCCTTGATATCTATTCATGTGTATGTGTTTGGGATTATGTGTCATTGTCTTGTGAATTTGAAACCATGGTAGTAAATGATAATTTTCGTGTTTAAATGATGTGTTGGAATCCTCACAATCTACATTGGATCCTTGGGGATGATTATACATAGAATATGGTAATCTATTGGGTGTTAAATTCCATTAAATAAGATTTTTGTTGGTTAAATATTTTTTTAACGTGTATTTGAGATAAAACCATCATAACTTGTGTCAAAAGGTTAATGAAAAATAAATGGGTGATTTAATTAACTTGAATGAGTTAAATGAGTTATGGATTGTAGATAGGTAAAATCGAGAATTTGAAAGAGGCATGTTCATGTGTTAAATGACTTGGATGTAGTGATAAATGGTTGTAATTATTCTTAAATGGTAAAATGGTCTAACCTTTGGAATTGAGAACATAATAAACATAATTAACCATTGAAATGTGATAAATGAAAAGGTGAACCCATGATATTTTTTTGATATAAGGGTCACTAATGTTGAACTTTAGAAATGTGACTAATGGAAGGTTGTTATGTTTGAATGGTGAACCTCTCTTTTAGGAATGCCAGACTAATGTACTAGGTGCTCTGATACATCATGGTTTCGGAGTATGGACTGGGTCTCTTCACACTAGGAGTTTGGAAATGGAATTCCATATCATTGTTGGCATGGTCAAACAACGAATTTTGAATCACAACTGGATAGATTGATTAATAATCCATGTATTTAAACTAGTGACACTGATGATATATGGTTTAGATGAACGAAATGTGACGAAGTAGGTCTGATGGATATGGAAACCACAAGGAATTGGGGAAAATGTGTTTAATTGAAATATTGATAAATAGTGAATAATATTTTATATATTTTTTTATTATTTAATTTAACACCACCTACACAATATTAAACTGGATATTATTTTATACATCATTGGTGATGGGATAGAGTGTTTTTCTAACACCATTATTAGGTTTTCATTGGGTACATGATCATATCTCATGGTTTCGTGTTAGGATAAGGGAACATGATCAATTTTAGAGGGATGATTTGAGGGTTACTGAAATAACATTGATGTGGTAACTAGACTGAGGCGAGGACCCATCATTTAATATTTATAAGTATCATTATTTTTCAATTATTTTGAAACTTGGAATAATTATGGCACTAAATTATTATTGTATTATTGTGGTAATGTACTCTATTTTGGGTAATTGAATCTATGATTCATGGTTTTTGGTTTTAATAATTTATTTTTCATAATATTTATTTTTTCTATTATTTTACATTGTTAAAGAGGTTTTGGTTTCCACACATATATTATTATAAACACACTGTTTGTTGGAAAACTCTAGTGTACAGGGAGGTGCGCCTGAGGCCTCATACTGAACCAGCATGGGGCGCCAATTTTTTGGAACATGGTATAGGGAATTTAAAAACAGTATCAGTGAATTTTAATTTCTATGTATTTACTTATTTGGAATTTTATAGAGGAGGATAAGGTATTTTTGTACTTGTAAGTAAACTTATGCATGATATTAAATTACCTATGTGGGGGGGAACCATATTACCCTAGGTGGGATTGTTGTTCTTGAGGTTTTCTTGTTATTTTTGGATGTTATTTCATATTGGGTTACACAATTATTGTTTTATGATAATGTTTTATGATAATGTTTTATAATTATTTATTTGTGGGATATAATTCCATGAGTGTTTAGAGTGCATAAATATTTTTTTGTAATATAGGAATATATGTGACATGTATCATGATAGACAGACATGAGAAATATTATTATGGTTGGGTTACAGGATTTGAAAATTTATTTTGGATTTTAATTTTTTTTAAATTTTTGATTACTAATAAGGATTTTGAAGTTGTTATAATTTCAATGATGGTAAAATAAAAAGGTTTAAATGGTTTAAAAGAAAACATTATGAGTTTCATAATTTTAATGTTTAAAAGTAAAGAAGGTTAAATTAGTGTGTAATGAAAATCTAGAAATCATGTCAAACAAATTACATTATATTATCCATGGACTAGGATACAAATGGTTGAGTTTAGTGATAGAGTTTTGGTTTTATCCGTTGGTAGATTGTGTGCAGGGTGACTTGGTTGTGGGTATTGATGAAAACCACCCTTCTTATATATATTTGGGAAATTGTTATGTTATAAGTTATGGGGAATGTTTTTGGAATTGTAGATGGATTACCTTAAAACAACACTTACTGGTTGGTATATATGAGGACATTGTTGAGAATGTGCCTCCAGTTGTGGGATAGAGACCAAAGTTGGTTCTAGATAATAGGGGGAAGAGAAGTTACATAATAATTTTTCTCATTTTATGCAGTTAATAGAGGTAGTCCTAGGGAAGGTTACGTTAAGAATGATTGATCTAACTATTAAGATTCAACCACATCACCATAATCTGTTTTGCAGAAAAGGTGGACCCGGCGTAGCATAATTCTAGATTCAGTCTCTCAAGATAATGCTGGAAAACATAGAGATTTCTCTTGAGATGAGAGTTAATCTAGAAGCCTATATTTTATGAGGACCATCATCGTACATGTGTGATATTTAGGGTTGGGATGACCAACCAAATGGAATTACATAAAGGACTTCCATAATATGTCCCTAGAGAACATTTACAATGAAATATCAAGGACAATGAATGATGAATAGTTCATGTGTCTTACTTGGGGGAGTATTTCTATGAGGAGTTATGGTGGAATCTTGATATAATTGAATCCTTTTCTTCTAATGTTAATAGAATATGAGTCATTTATGGTTATATATATTTAGGTTGGGAACTGATTTGGGATCAACTCCAAGATAAATATATATCGGTTGAAGTGGATTTTTGTGGAAGTGGATTAGGATCTAATTTCAAATGTGATCCTACAGGAGGCTTTTATTGGTGGGAAGAAATTTTCAATTTGGTGATCTAGTGGTGCATTATTTAATAGTGGGACGATTTGTTATCAGAACATCTACAAGAATGGTGGTGGACCGAGATTTCCATGGATATTATCTCTCTCATAGGTCATTGATTGATTATTCTTCTATTAGTTTCGCATACGGGGACTCCTGTGTGGTCAGGGTATGTTAGAAAAAGTGTAATTTTGATCATACGGGGTGATGGTTCACCCGACGAGGTTCTATAGGAACCCATAATATAGGTAAATGATTCAGGACCAAGGAATATGTAGAAAATCTCTAGAGAGTCATCTACCCTATATCAGTCGTGTAGTCGGAGTTCCACTAACAATACCAATCGGGGTGGGTGATATGGTACATCAATGAAAGAGAATTTATATAAGAATATAATCATAACACAAGGGACTCAAATAGGAGCTGAGGGAAGGGTTCAAGGAATCTACATGAAATTCTTCATAATCTAGATTGTAGTGAGGTTGGGCCATTGAATGTATGAGCTATGATTCTTGTAGCTTCTGCACAATATAGTTCCATATTTGCTAGAGGTTATTCAAATTATTTTATATATATGTGGTTTCTTATTCTTTTAGACCATAGAAGGAATATATTAGTGGTTTTATATAAATTGTTTCATCGTTAGGAGTACGAGAAAAGGTTATATGAAAATGTAAGGAATGTTCCCATGAGAATGGTGGGTAAAAATTTCTTTGGGACGTTTTTATTCTTGGGATGACAGGTTTTGACATGATACTGGGAATGGATTAATTGATTACATATAAATCACACATTTATTTTTACCACCGAATGGTAATATACATGTCTCTAAAGGCTAAAACCTATGTTCACCATGAGAAATGAGATATCTCGGTAGCCCATGTTGGTCCAATTCATCAAAACATGGTTGAGCTAATAACCTAGGTTGTGAGTGCTTTTCTTGATGATGATGGAGTGGAGTGGCATGGTTTGCCTCCAATGGTGGGTCTATTCTAGGATGTGTTCCTTTAGGAATTCATAGGGATGCCTCCTAGGATAGAGGTCGATTTCATGATTAATTTCACGCCTAATATTGAGACAATGATTGTTCGTACTAGTAGAATAACTCTATATTAACTTTAGTAACTTGTTATGATGTTGGTGGAATTAGAGGATAAGGGATTTATCTATCTATGTATGTAATAATTTTTTTCCCAATAATTTTTCTAAAAAAATTTATGGAATCCTATAGTTTGGTAATTATTACTATAATTAAAATCATATTAGGTTTAAAAAACAATAACCTCTTATATGTATTGATAATAATTTTTAAACAACTAATTGGCTTCATTGTGTTATCAAATATTGATTTGAGGTCTGGGAATCATCAACTAAATGTGAAAACATCAGATATACCATGAACTGCCTTTAAAAGGATATATGGCCTTTCTGTGTTCATCTTGGTGTTGTTCAATTAGGATAACACTCTGGCCGTGTTTATGTATTTGATGAAACAAATATCCCACTCATACCTAGAGATTTTTGTGTTTTATTTTAGGTATGGAATCTTGGTGTTCTAACATACTCATAACGACCATTACCAACATCCTAAAAGAATACAAAGTACTTGGAGAGAAAATAATCTATACATAAACCTATTAAAATTTCATTTTTTTATTGATGTGGTAAAGTTAATATGTCACATACTCAAAGAGAAAGGTGTGTTAGTAGACCTAGAGAATGTTCATGTAGTTGTTTCTTGGGAGAATCCCATGAATTTGTTTTATATCTTATGATTATTATTTTTGGTGGTCTATTATTCAAGTTTCATCATGATATTTTTTTGGTCATTCCACTATTAGGGTAGAAAAATAATGGTATAAGATTTTAGTTGTTTTAGGCTTGTGATAATGATTTGATGGAGATGAAGAAGCATTTAACCACAACACCAATTATAATGAAACCCGGAATAGGTATAGAGTATACCTTGTTTTGTGATTCATCTAGGATTGGACTTAGGGTAGTGTTGATGTAGGAAGATCAAGTCATGGTGTATGTATCAAAATAGTTGATTTAATTTTAATGAAACCTTCCTACATTAGATCTTGATATGGACATAGTTGTTTATGACATGAAATAATGGTTTAATTATCTTTTGGGGGAGATCATTGTGGTATATAATCACCATAGGATCCTTAAATAAATCTATCCCCAGTGTTAGTTGAACCTACTGCAATATAGATGGGTTGATTACATGAAATCTTTTATCATTGAGAAATATTATAAACTGGTTGAGGGAAATAGTTTTGTCAATGTGTTATGTGTAAATACACAGACTCAATCAGTTCATGATTCTAGTTCATAGTGGATGTTGAAGGATTTTTTTGAGATGCATATATGTAGTTAAGAGTAGTATAAGTTGATTAAAATTATCTCATTTTCATTCGATCCCATTATTCTAAACAAGGTTGATATGATACATTATGAGGATTCATAATTTATGGATTTGAGGTATAGTTTGGAAGGTTGGGAACCACCTTCTGATTATACTACTGAAGATTATGATATTATTCATGATCATGGAGACACACTTGTGCCTATTTTTATATGGGAAGAGAATATTCATGATTTACATGCTTTAAACTAGATAATTCACTCTAGTTTGAAAAAGATGTGCCATTATCATTCAAGATAGAATGGGTGGTTGGGGATGAAAAAGGTGATCACAAGTTTTTTAAATAGATTCTGTAAATTTTGACCTGTTAAGGATAATAACAAGTAGCCAACATGTATTATAATTCCACTTCCCATTCTAGAGTGGAAGTGGGATGATGTTACTAGCGATTTTTTGGTGGGTATTCCGAGGATCCCTTTGAATAATGATGTGATTTTGGTGATTGTGGACCGGTTAACTCAGGACACACATCTATTTCCAATTTTGGACACCTTTACCATCAGTCAGTTGAGTGATTTGTCTATATGAGAGAAATTACATCTACAAAGGGTTCTAAATACAATAGTTTTGGATTGTGATCCACAATTTTTATCTTGATTCTATAAATGGATGTAGTATGTTCCTGGTACTCAAGGGATTTTTCATATGTATTTCACCCAAAAAAGGATAGAAAAAATAGTGTAAAATCTATGCACTAGACGACATGTTGACAGCATGCAATGTTAATTTTGGGGAGACATGTTTCAAACAATTGGTGCTCATTGATTTCACCAATAAAAAAAATTACCAGGTGACAATTCATATGTAATAAAACATTGTTCTATATGGTACACCATGAATATCTCCAGTATGTTAGAGGGAAAAAAAGAATCATAGTTAGTTGGATCGAGTCTTGTACATGAGATAATTGGGTATGTTAAGTTGATCCAAAATCATATTAATATTACAAAAATTAGTCATAAGTCTTATTTTATTCGTCTTTTTCAACCCATTGAGATTAAAGTTAGAAACAATGTATTATTTATAGTATTACCATGGATAGGTCACCATCAAATTTGGATGTAGAAGAATTTGGTGCCCATGTATGATGGGGAATTTGAGATCATAGAGAGGAATTGTCTAATGGTTTACTGATTTTCTCTACCATATTAGTATGGTGGTATGTACATTGTTTTTCATGTGTCACATCTTCGACAGTATCATCCCATACCTTCTCAGGTGATATATTTTAGTAATTTTGTTCATGATGTTGATAGATCTGTTGAGGAACATCTTATTTATATTCTGGACCATAGTAATAAAACTCGTCCGGGTACGACCATAAAATTTGTATAAATAATTTTTCATAATTTTTTTTTGAGGAAACATGGGAGAGGGAGGCTGAGATGCATGCCTTGTGTATTTATCTTTTTTCCTTTAAGATGTAATTTTCCTTGGGAGTGTATATATAGGACAAGATGTTATAAGGTGGGGATGTTGTATGATTATAACCCTTCAATTGAGGTATTCACTTTTTAAATTTTCATTAAACTCCTTTTTCTTTGGTTAATGAATTATATCACATGTCTATGAGGGTTATTAGAGGTTTTCTATGGGTTTTAAAAAAAGGGGGAAATGTGTCCATATCATAAGATGCATGTATAGCACATGGTTGTTACTAACCGTGTTCTATAACGGTGGGGATTCATATAGGGTGGTGCATGGTTACAAAATTATGAACCATGGTCTTGGAAATCATGTGGCCTAGCCTACCCTTGGACAAAGGAGGGAACAAGACCACCGCAAAATGTTACAAACCATGTAGTTAAACCACCCATACCATACATCATGGCCCCCTTTTTGATAGAGGTTTCTTCACGGTTGGAGCATTCATTCACAAACAATGCAACCAAACCATGTGCCAATTAAAACACAGAGAAATTAAAATTTATCCATTAGTATTTAGGTTTCCCCACCCAATATCCCCCATTTACTCCCTTAGTATCTAGGATCAAAAACCAGAATATCTCCTCTATTAAAAGTATCATTATACTTCAATAATGGGTTATTTGAAGCACCATTGATTAAAAATTGAAGCTCCATGTGAGTCTAATGCTCTTAATTAATATATATTCTATAAAAAATGGTGGTATGTTTTATATAATTTCAAAGACTCTAATACCTTTTTATAGGGTGTTTCCCATTTAGGTGTTTCAGGGTTTTTTAGTTCGAATCAAGGGTTACGTTTGGACAGTTGAACATATATGAGCATGAGGTATTTGGTTTAAATGTTACATCCCATTATATGGATATTTATTCATGTGTATGTGGTTTATTTTTTGTGAATTAAGGGTAAAACATTTATTACATGGTAGGAAAGGATAATTGAAGTGTCAAAATATTCTATTGTACTCCTCATAATCCATATTTGATCTATAAGGATAATTAGAACATGTAGATAGTCACCCATTGGGTGAGGCTATCACATAAACATGATATTTGAGATGTTTAATGGTGTTTTAAAGGAATTTTTGTTTTAAATTTGTATAACTTATGTTAAATGGTATGTATATAATAATTGGGTGACTATATTAACATGATTGGGTTAAATGTGTTATGGTTAGTAAATGAGTAAATGTGAGAAATTGTTAAAGAAGATTTTCAATGTGGTTAAATGAATTTTTATGGTTGTAAAATGGTTTTGAAAACTCTTGAATGGTGAAATGGGATAACTATAAGAATGCAGAATATATTAAATGTAATGAAACATTAATATGGGATAATGTAAATGGTACATGTAACACCCCGACCCCAGTTACCTAGATTCAGTGCATTATATTAATACATTGACATGATTACAAGGAATCAAGTCCCAAAGTACCGATTATTTTAGCAGGCTTGGAAAATAGTTTACATGAATGAATGTTACATTACACTTCATGACATACAAAACAACATAAATAATCCTTTATGAATGCCATTATTCCCTTTTCTTAACCATGCATATCAATCAAAATATACTTCTTGGAATCATTGGAAAAAATAAAACATAGAAAGGGGTGAGCTCAAATGCTCTGGAAGGGTAAGCAATACAGCAGAAACATTCATAAATAAGCATAAACATTTAAGGCAATGCATAACTAAAACAAAATCCTTTTAAACAAAAACTTAAACAAAGTATGGAAAAAATAAAATGAAATAATTCCATTTACTTATTCACATGGATATTCTACTAGTTGAATTATCACATGTAATATCAATAACCACTTTCATAATGATGGAATGCATAATGCCAGATTATCATAACCACATAGCCAAGGCCTCGTGCCAAGACTAAAAAAAAGATTTTGCCAAGTCCTTGTGACAAGACACTAGATTGTCTCTTGAGACCTACCGATGCATCGAGGAGCTATAGCGGGATCCACTCGTCACATACTAAGTCCAATGCATTCCCATATGAAAAGGTTTAAAAATAACATAAACATTCGTATTAAAACTAGCATACAAAATTTCAATACATTCTCTATAAACCATGAATGGTATAAAAAATAACACATCCACAGTAAAACATATCACAAAACCTTCAATACAACAAAAAAGTTTTGTATCATAATAAATCATCTTTAAATAAGCTTAAAATACATCAAATTTTGTTGACATAGATGAAATCATAACTATTTGATTGAAATATCTCTTTTCTTGAAATCATTGAAAAGTCGCACATTTATAAAGGAAGTAATTTAAAATAGACTTTTGCATCAAAGTGTCCCATACCACTTTGAAACTTTTGGAAACAAATATCATTTCAAAACATCCATTTCCATATAAATAAATCCTAAAAATCATTTTGAAAACATGGACATTAATTAAAAAGATTTAGAATGATAAATCTTTAAAAGAATTAAAATTATGATCTTGATAAAGAGTACCTTTCAAAAGTTATTAAAATATTCATTTTGAAATCATTTAAATGTAACATAATTATAATATAAAACATTTACGATTAAAATATTCTTATAAGCTTGTAATAGAAGCTTCAGCGATTTTATAACTGCGGAAAATAACCACACCCGCTGTAGAAATTTAAAAAGACATTCTTACCTTAAGTTTGTCGAAAAGGATAAAAAGTACCTTGTTTAGAAAATGATGGAATGATTTATATAAAAACACATAAGGGTATTAATTACTTTAACCCATTGTCTATTAAATAGTAAAAATGTTTTTAAATACATTTTTTAGGAACATGGATGTGGATGATAATGATATCCCAGTAGATAATTACGTATAAACAACCTCATATAATGAAGAGATTGCAAAATAAACCCTTAACTTGTAATTTTCCATGGTCGATGGTAGGTTAATCTCCTGTATAATGGTGAAATAATTGTTATTAAATTATAAAAGAATCAAATACATTAATATGATATCATATATGACCTTTTAACATTGCATTGTCAATAATATCTTAGTATTATTGTCGTTTCGAGTGTGAACTAACTCGTTTTCTTCTATATTTTTTGTTACGCAAGCCATGGTTTTCATGGATAGGTTGTATCTTATTCATATCCAGAATTATATCAAGTCCTTAAACATTATTTTTAAATCATAAAATGATAATTATACTTGAATGGATACGATGGAGAATGAATCTCATCGCGTTCGTGGAGACGGTAGTCCGTACATACGCACGAGAAACAATATAATTCTTTTGATATTAAAATAATATATAATTGGATGTTATATAATATATAATGAATAATTATCATGTTATATTTATTATTTATATGAATTACACATCATTATTATACCCATCTATAAAATAATATTTTGATTAACAATTACACCATGACGTGGAGACGGTAAGCCGTACGTACGCATGTACGGTGACATGTCATTAAATGGATGGATAAAATAATGAAATATGGTTGTACCATGTTTATAATAATATCAAAGTATATATAATATAATGGAGTTATTTTTTTAGAATGGTAATAACAATGAAAGAAGAAGTGGAAGTAGAAAGGAACTTGAAAAAGGGTGGTGAAACCATTACCTCCTCTTCAGGTTTTTCCTATCGATTTGATCAAAAGGGATCCTTAAGTTTGATTTATGACTAATAGAAAGACTCTAGGATGAAGTGAGTGAAGTTGAGAGAGTATTTGGGGAGGGTTTGTCCGATCCAAAAGGCTTTGAATGTGTGAATTAGTATGAAGGGGGAGTTCCCTTTTATAAGAGGGGTGAAGGGAACCTTTGGAAAACCAAGAAATATTATTTTATAATAAATTAATATTCGGTTTATAATCGCTCCAAATAGGATTATTTAAAGATTATGGTGTGGATGGGTCAAAAATCACTCATCCAATATAATTTATACTATTTTGGGTCACTATATTAACCTTATCTTTATGTATTAACTCTTAGTTAATTAGTTTCAGTTTTACAATGTCTCTTTGTATTTTTATATTATATGGTTAATAAACTTTCTATATAAATCCAAGAGACCCCCAAGTGGTCCATTAATGATACACTTATCATGAAATATGTCTCTTGGCAGATCCTTAGATTTTTAGGAATTTAATATCAATTGATAATATAATATTTCTTTTATAAACTCTTTTATGTCAATTTTGACACAATTCAATAATTGATTTTTGTAAAACTCATAAAAGAATGATTACTTCTAAAAAAGTTAATTAAATAAATACAAACATTCTATTTAACCTATAAAATTATTGGTATTTATAAAATGTCTAAAATTAAATTTCTTTTTGTATTTATAATATTAATTATTCTAATTTGTCACTATTATGGTAATTACTACCTCACCATTGTGTCATAAATAAATTAAATTATATAATTTCTAAAAATTATAAATAAAATACCATTATGTAGGAAATAGATTTATATTTCTAATTAATATTTACAGTCTAAAATCCAACATATATAACCCTATGTAAAAATAGTTTTTCTAAAAGATATATGTTTGTGTCATTTTTGTATTCATTTTAACTTAATTAAAATATAGTGTCCCTATCACTTAAAAGTGTCTCCATGGGGTCCCAAAATCTACCCATAGATGCCCATGGTCGGAAATATATCAACCAATAATGTTAGAACACGTTTTAGAGTAATTTTGTATTATTATAATATTATTTTTTTAACCTTTATTTACCGGATTTACCCTTTAACCGTGGTAATTAAAATATTTACCAAAATAGTTATTCAAAATTTCTCAAAATAAAAGTTACCTATTTACACAATTTGAGCATCATGATTCCAAATATGGAATCCATTTTACCAAATTTAAAACATATAAGTGGCAAAAATTAATTTAAATTTAATTCCCATTGTTATAACAAAAAGCGTTTTTTAGGAGATAATAACTATCAAAAGATTGACACTTGTTTATCTCCGGTTTAAATGTGAAATTTTGTCCAATGTCCAAAATTGTATTAAATGGTAAAAATATATTCTAAATATACTTTAAAACCACTCAAATTTATAATTTATCACTACCAATTATTTTGATTAAAAAAGTTGTTTTTAAATAAAAGTTATTAATTTTCACTATTCATCCAAATATAAAAGTTATCCGAAAAGCACCAAAATTTTACCATAGGATAAATTTGACATTTAAAATCCAAAAATGAATTCAATTTTGAGAGATAAAGATTATAATATTTTAAAAATTAGGTATTACTATTCATTATGGCTAGTTTGATTGGTTGTAGTGTGTGCTAGAACTCGAAGTTGTGTACAACACACGCTACTGTATTATTCAAAAAGAAGCGTACCGTGAAAGATTGGGGTGTTACATTGTAAATTTTTTTATTTTCCCATTCTAAAGAAAAAATTTATTTAGTCAAATTTAATATATAAAACTTTAAAATATTGGATTTAAAAAGGGTTCACTATTAAAGTTGGTAAAAGTGCATATTTGAAAAATACTTCTTTTATCTGAAAAAAAGGAATTTGATCTTACATTATGTTTAAGAATCTCATAATATGGATTCTAAAATTATAAGGATTATATAAGGTTCAATATTTAGTTAATACTATTCTTAATCGCTTTTGAACGGCTTGTTTGTTAAGTGATGGTGCACTTGAACTCGGTGTTATGTGTAGTGCAAGTTATTGAATTGTTTTGAAGAAGTACACACTATGAAATCATGGGGTGTTACATTCTTCCCTCCTTAAATAAATTATGTCCTCTCAATTTGATATTCTTCTTCGAAAATAATGGTTGAAAATAGAAAATATCTTTTTCGGAAAACCCACATCGGAAATTTGGTTAATAAAATTTAGTCTTAATAATAGGAAAAGAGAAATGAAAGGGTCACCACCAAATGATGATCTCGATTAAGAGAACATTGGTAAAAATTAGAGACATATAATTGGAGGAAAATGTAAATATTTAAAGGTGGTGGTTGAGGTCATCAATCGTAACCAAGTTTAAAATTGAGGTCCTTAAATTCAGTAATCTATGATGATTTAAAATTCCATCGGTTCAAAAAAACATAAGGTATTAGGAAAACATATTTTTTGTTTTCATATCCCTTAAATAATGAATAACAATTAATTTCATCATAGAATAAGTGGAGAAGAAAAATATATACTTGAAAATTAGAGTTCCATATTTTAAATAATTTCTACCACAAACTCATATTTCATCTAAAAGATAATAGAACATAATTTTTTTTCTATTTATCCTATTCATTTGGGGTTAAATAATGAATTTATAATTCATATACTAGACCTTATTAAAATAAACTACATTATTTAATCCCGGACATCTCATGGGCCAGTGGTAGGTGATACACCCTTGTCACCATTCGGTTGTGGGTTCAAGTCTCACGGCCTTGCCGGTCGCGACGGGTTGCCGCCCGACCTCCGAGTTGTCCTTTTATGGAAATCCAAAATTAATATCAAACTATAATTATCCAAAATACTTCTGTCCAAACTCACAGTCCAACATTTATAAGGAAGGTAAACATAATGTAGATCCTTTTTACCTCATAATAGCATATGAATACATTCATCATGTATTATTTTAAAACACTAAAACATCCTGAATTACCATAATCCTTATTGATTACATTCATGCTCCCTTATTCTATATAGAATGCTGGATATACTTCATCCATCCAAAAATGTTGTCAACTCCATCAATTATGGAATATAGAAATCTTTAATCAGTTTCAAGGCAGTCAAGAATATCTAATATAATTTACCCAAATCAACCATATATTATTCCAAAATATGTACCTCAATATTAATACCATATTAAGGTTTATCTTTCCTTCAACCATATAATTTCCAAATATTTTAACATGTTGTAGAGTCACTTTTCTTAGTACCATAAAATCTCAAATCCTCAATGAAATAGTACTACAGTACAATCCTTATATACTCCATATTTATTATAACAAGTAAATTGCTGATACAACCCTCAATGGACATAATCACCATAAGAACTATAATCATTTATCTTCATCTATGGTAGTATCAAAACTTGATTGTTATCTAATAGCATCTTTTGCGGCATAGTCTGATGATAGGTTCTCCAAGTGTCCAAACTTCTTGCAAATGAAGCATTGTACATTTGAAACCATTTTCTTACCCTTGCAGTCACGTACATGGTGCACTTTTTCCTACACACTTATAACATACTCACATTCCTTTCAGGAAAGTTCCATGGTGTTTCTTCCCACAGTTATCACATATGGGAAAATTCTTCTTTTCCCTCTTCCCTTTATCGATATTTCTCTGTTCCATCCTTTTCTTCTTTTGCTTCCCTTCAAAACCATATGACTCAGTAAACTATTTAGTTATCTTATACACACATGATATTATTTCTTCATATGATGATAATACGTGGGAGACTATTTCCCTTCTAAATGATGGCTTAATACCATGAATGATACAATCCTTCTTACTCTTTGGATCATACATATTACTGGAGTTCACATTCCTTCTACTGGGTGCCATTTCTATAAAATAGCATAAACTAGGTCATTTTATGAATTGCAATGAATAATTCCAAACTTGTAAAATACATAACGCAAATTGAAAAGTTTATGGATATAATCCATAATCATAAATTTTTTTTCATTGAGTAAGTATATACTCATGATCCCTTCATAATGGTTTGTGAAGAAATTGAGAATTATCCTAAGAATATCCCCCGGTGGTGTCGTAACCAAGAGTGCAGCAATGACCATTGTCGTGCACCAGTTCCGGTTTGAGTCTAGCTCAAAGCGGTGATTTTGGGTTTTACCCCTAGGTACATATGTGCCAGATCCGCCTCTACCTGCTCGTATCCAGACAGGGATGTATTCCTCGGAAAACTCACAAAATCTCAACAATACCAAAATTTTAGGAAGTTCTTCTATACTAATCCTCAAAGTCTATCATAGGGCTATGTGCTCTAATCATAGTTTATCTAAATCTAGATTCCAAGGATATTGCTAAACATCCTCTGATACCAACTGTAACACCTTCACCCAGTTACCTAGAGTTGGTGCATTATTTTAATACATTGGCATGATTACAAGGAATCAATCCCCAAAGGTCCAATTAGTTTAGCAGTCATGGAAAATAGATTACATACATGAATGTTACATTTCAAATCATAACATACAAAACAACATAAATAATCCTTTATGAACACCATTATTCCATTTTATTAACCATGCATATCAATCAAAATATACTTCTTGGAATCCTGGGAAAAATAGCACATAGAAAGGGGTGAGCTCAAACACTCTGTAAGGGTAAGAAATATAGAGGAAACTTTTATAAATAATCATAACCATTTAAGGCTATGTATAAATAAAACAAAAGCCTTTTATACTTAAACTTCAACATAGTATGAAAAAAATAAAATGAAATAATTCCATTTACTTATTCACATGGATATTCTACAAATAGAATAATCACATGCTATATCAATAACCACTTTCATAATGATGGAATGCATAATGCCAGACTATCATAACCACATATCCAAGGCCTCATGCCAAGACTACAAATAAGATTTTGTCAAGGCCTTGTGCCAATACTCTAGTTTGTCTCATGAGACCTACTGATGAATCGAGGAGCTATAATGGGATCCACCTATCACTTACTAAGTCCCATGAATTCCCATATGAAAAGGTTTAAACATAACATAAACATTCGTATTAAAACTAGAATATGAAATGTCAATACTTTCTCTATAATCCATGAATGGTATAAAAAATAACACATCCACAGTAAAAAATATCACAAAACCTTCAATACAATACAAAAGTTTTTTAGCATAATAAATCAACTTCAAATAATCTTAAAATCCATCAAAGGATGTTTACTTATATGAAATCATAACTATTTGAGAGAAATATCTCTTTTCTTGAAATCATTGAAAATTCACACATTTATAAAGGAATCAATTTAAAATAGATTTTTGAATCAAAGTGTCCCATACCACTTTGAAGCTTTTGAAAAGAAATATCATTTCAAAACATTCATGTCCATATAAATAAATCCTTAAAATCATTTTGAAAACATGGACATTTATTAAAAAGATTTAGAATGATAAATCTGTAAAACATTTAAAATTATGATCTTGATGAAGAGTACCTTTCACAAATTCTAAAATATTAATTTTGAAATCATTTAAATGTCTAATAATTATAAAATAAAAAATTTACTTTGAATATATTCTTATAATCATGTAAGGGAAGCTTCAGCGATTTTACAACAGCGGAAAATAACCGCACCCTCCGTATAAGTTTAAAAAGACATTCTTACCTTAAATTTGTCTAAAAGGTTAAAAAGTACATTTTTTTGAAAATAAAATAAATATTCTTTTAAAAACACATAAGGGTATAAATGACATTAACCCATTTTCTAGTAAATAGTAAAAATGTTTTTAAATACATTTTAAAGGAACATGGATGTGGATGATAAAGAGATCCCAGTAGATAATTACGTATAAACAACCTCAGATAATTATGAGATTGCGAAATAAACCCTTACCTTGTACTTTTCCTTGGTTGGGGGTAGGTTAACCTCCTGTATAATGATGAAATAATTTTTATTAAATTATAAAATAATCATATACATTAACATGGTATCATATATGTTATTTTAACATTGATTTGTTAATAATATCTTAGTATTATCTTCGTTTTGAGTGTTAACTTACTCGTTATCCTTTATATGTTTTGTTACATAATCGATGGTTGTCATGAATAGTTTGTATATTATTTCTATCCAAAATTATATCAAGTCCTTAAACATTATTTTTAAATCATCAAATGATAATTATACCTGAATGGATACGATGGATAATGAATCTCATCGCGTTTGTGGTGATGGTAGTCCGTACGTACGCACGAGTGACAATATCATTCTTTTGATATTAAAATAATATATAATTGGATGTTATATCATATATTCAGAATAATTATAATGTTTTTTTATTATTAACATGAATTAAACATCATTATTTTACCCAACTAAATAATAATTTTTTGAATAACAATTACACCACGACGTGGAGATGGTAAGCCGTATGTACGCACATATGGTGACATGTCATTCAAAGGATGGATAGAGTACTGAAATATGGTTATACCATGTTTATAATGACATAAAGGTATATATAATATACTGGAGTTATTTTTTTAGAATGGTAATAACAAAGAATGAAGAAGTTGAAGAAGAAAGGAACTTGAAAAAGGTTGGTGAAATCATTACCTCTTTTTCGGGTTCTTCTTTTTTATTTGATCAAAAGGGCTCCTAAGGTTGGATTTATGAATAAAGGAAAGCCTCTAGGATGAATTTAGGGATGTTGAGAGAGTATTTGGTCGGGGATTGGATGATCCAAAAGGCTTTTAATGTGTGAATTGGTGAGAAGGGGGAGTGCCCTTTTATAAAAGGGGTGAGGGGCAGCTTTAGAAAAGCTAGAAATATTATTTTATAATAAATTCATATTCGGTTTCTAAGGGCTACAAAGAAGATATTTAATGGTTAAGGTGTGGATGGGTTGCAAACCACTCAACAAATAGAATTTATACAGGTTTGGGTCACTATATTAACCTTATCTTTATGTATTAACTATTAGTTAATTAGTTTCACTTTTACAATGTCTCTTTGTATTTTTATATTATATGGTTAATAAACATACTATATACATCCAATAGACCCCCAAGTGGTCCATTAATGATACAAATATCATTATATAAGTATCTTGGAAGAAACTCAGATTTTTAGGAATTTAATATCAATTGATAATATAATATTTGTTTTAAAAACTCTTTTCTGTCAATTTTGACACTATTCAACAATTCATTTTTGTAAAACTCATAACAGAATGATTACTTCTCAAAAAGTTAATTAAATCAATACTAAAATTCCATATTAACATATAATTTTTTTATTTATAAAATGCCTCAAATTATATTTATTTTAGTATTTATAATATCAATTATTCTAATTTTTCACTATTATGGTAATTACTGCATCACCATTGTGTCATAAATAAATTAAATTATTTAATTTCTAAATATTATAAATAAAATACCATTATGTAGGAAATATTTTTATCTTTCTAATAAATATTTATTGATGAAAATCTAGGATATATAACCCTATGTAAAAATTGTTTTGCTAAAAGATATATGCTTTTGTCATTTTTGTATTCATTTTAACTTAATTAAAATAAAGTGTCCCTATCACTTATAAGTGGCTCCATGGGGTCCTGAAATCGACCCAAAGATTCCCATGGTCGGAAAAGTATCAACCAAAAAGGTTAGGACTCGTTTTAGGATAATTTAATATTATTATAATATTATTTTATTAACCCTTATTTACCAGATTTACCCTTTAACCATGGTAAATAAAATATTTACCGAAATAATTATTCAAAATGTCTAAAAATAAAATTCATCAATTTACAAAATTTGGACATCCTGATTACATATATGGAATCCATTTTTTCAAATTCAAAACACAGAAGTGTCAGAAATTAATTTAAAATTAATTCCCGTTGTTAAAACAAAAATCATTGTTTAAGAGATAATAACTATCCAAAGATTGACACTTGTTTATGTCTGGTTTAATTGTGAAATTTTGTCCAATGACCAAAATTTTATTAAATGGTAATAATATATTATAAAATATAATTTAAATCCACTAAAATTCATAATTTATCACTACCAATTATTTTGATTAAAAAAGATGTTTTTAATTAAAATTTATTAATTTTCATTATTCCTCAAAATAAAAAAGTTATCCGAAAAGTACCAAAATTTCACCCTAGGATAAATTCGATATTTCAAATCCTAAAATGAAGTCCATTTTGAGATATCAATTTTATAAAATTTTAAAAAGTATGTATTACTATTCATTACTGCTAGTTTGATTGGTTCTAGTGTGTGTTAGAACACGGAATTGCATACAACACGCGCTACTGTATTATTCAAAGAGAAGCGTACTATGGAAGCTTGGGGTGTTACATTGTAAATTATTTTATGTCCCTATTCTAAAGAATAAATTTATTTAGTCAAATTGAATATATAAAAGTTTTAAATATTGGATTTAAAAAGGATTCACTATTAAAGTTGGAAAAAGTTCATTTTTGAAAAATACTTATTTTATCAGAAAAAAAAGTAATTTTTTATTAAATTATGTCTAAGAATATTATAATATGGATACTAAAAGTATAAGGATTATATAAGTTTCAAAATTTAGATAATAATATTCATAACCTTTTTTGAATGGCTTGTTTAGTAAGTCATGGTGCGTTTGAACTCGGTGTTACGTGTAGTGAAAGTTAATGAATTGTTTTGAAGAAGTACATACTATGAAATCTTGGGGTGTTAGAGTACACCAATGATAGCTTTTTTTGATTAAATTTTCATTGATTTTGACCTTCACAAATGTGATTAATTTTAGTATAGGATGTAGGAATGATGATCATATCCATTGGGCGGGCTAGTATGATGCTCTTGGTGTAATAATAAATTTTAGTTTCATAGGATGGGCGGATGCTCCAAATTATAAGGGTATGGACATGGAAATCCATATCATTGTTGTGATGGTGGGACATGGAGTTTTGATTCCTAGTTAGAAACTTGGATTGATGATCCTTGTATTTTGGCCAATGATTCGTATAATATATGATTCAGATGGCAAGAATGGTCCAAATAAGGATTGATGGATATGGGTACCACTTGGGATTGAGAACAATGCAGGTTAATTTAAATATTATTAAATAATGTATCCTCGTTAATCTGTTATTGTTTATTTCTTATTATACCTCTGCATTAAATATCTTAGAATGAATATTATTGTATATATTTTTGGTGGTATTCTACAGATTTGTACTCACACCCTTCTTTGTCCACCATTGGTTACTAGAGAAGGATTCATTGTTGCAATCTGTGATAAGAGAAAAGGCCCTATGTGACATGACTGGTTTGGGGTTTAGAGATGGAGCATGGATGGGGGAACCAAACTAAGGTTGGGAACTATTTGGGGGTTTATCATTATGTCTTTGTTTGGGTTTATTTTTAAACATGACACTATTATAGAATAACATGGTTATTATATGGTTGTTGTCATGTATACTATTTTGGGGAATTGATTATATGATGGATGGTTAGTGATTTTTATAATTTAATAATTTTTATATATATTTAAATTGTTTCCTTACTCTGTTAAAGAGGGTATAGTATCCCCATAAACATTAGTATACCCTATCTTTTAGTCAACAACCAATTGAATATATGGTGCATGCCTGAGGTAAGGTACCGAACAAGCTTGATGAACTAGTTTAGTGTCACTTTAGACGGGACGTTACACATCACATGTTCAAAATGGAGAAAATGTTCTCATATTATCACAATACATTAGGATACAGATATATAAATCATTTATGATGTTTGTGAAATAAATTAAATATAATCTGACACATGGTGTAACAATTATGAATGATTGTGAAGGTTTTACTTTTAAAGAAAAAATATATTTCAAAGAAAATGTTACATTATCATGTTAAGAAAAAATGATTGGGTTGAATTGATTATACTCATTGTCACATCCATGGTTTAAGGTTTGTGTTATTATGATTCTTGATATGGTTTCATTTAATTTTCAATTTCTCATATGGTTCTCAGAAGCATTAAAAAAATGTTATTAGGAATTTTATGGTGAAGCATTAGATGAACCACACGATGGTCCATGAAATTTTTCTCCTTGAGATATCCTATGTAATATTTAAATATCAACATACCATGGTTGGGAATTATTCTAAGTTGTGAGTGGTGGATGTCTCCATATTGATCATGACAATGATGACCTCACAATTCCATGGGGTATTGTGTGGTGGGATTAAAATTGACAATTTTTTCCAAAATTATGATTTGTTTACATGATTCTTCTATGAGGAATTGTGTGATTTAATACACCATGTTTGTGTGGGA
The DNA here is from genome assembly GCA_963277665.1 of Viscum album. Taxonomy (NCBI): domain Eukaryota; kingdom Viridiplantae; phylum Streptophyta; class Magnoliopsida; order Santalales; family Viscaceae; genus Viscum; species Viscum album. Next base: position 50,390,575 of record OY728162.1, read on the forward strand.
CACCTCCACATTGGGGTGTTGATAATTTTGTATTTTTTTAACTAGATGAACCAGCCTCCCAGACATCTAAGGATTTTCTACATGTTGATTATTATGGTGTGTGGTATTTATGAGATGCTTTTAAGGAATATTTGACTCTTCTGCTTCTCCAAGCCCCCCTTTTCCTCCATTGTGATATTTTATGTGACCATATGATATTAGTGTGAGATATGTATGACCTATATTTGTTCAAAATAATTCTGTATATGATCTCTCTCTTAACTATTTTTATGGTCATGTTTTTTATATGATTTCAAACTTGAGGAGACCTCTTTCACATCAACATGAAGATCCCATTTTGTTTTTGGACACACCTAGGGTTTTAGGTAGGTGTTCATGGGATACCACTTGAAACCTTTTTTTTTAACCTATATATGTCATGTACATCCTACTGAAAAAATGTGTTCTTAGATATTTTGATTTTTTTACTGATTTTTTTCTCTAAATCAATTGTGTTAGACCTTCCCAATGACCCCAATATATCTATTTATGGGTAAACACCGGGAATTAGGACATGGATCATGGTGAAATAGCCTTTGACAATTAATCTATAATTAATGTTGTGACTCTAAGAGCACCTTGGACTACCCAATGTCTAGTGGGACATTCCAAGATTCCTAGAAAGTACAATAAATTTGAGAAGTTATTTAGATTTTACTATTTTTAACAATTATTGGATTGTTAATTTTTAAAGTCTTGTCCATGGAATTGAGGGAAATGATTTAGGTAATAAAATAATGACCTATGGTGAATTTAGTTAATTTTTATCGTTCATTATTATTGTAACAGAACCTTGTTGTTTTTTCCTAGATCTGTTATACCCTTTATGTGATTATTTATGGTTTAACTTTATATGATTCTAATTACTTGGAATTCACATATTTGTTTTATTATTATTGGGGTACCTTGATGTGGTTATAAGGATTTTCTATTCCCATATTTTGATTATTATTTTTGGGTTACATTGACATTATTCCAAGGATCTGGTATGCTTTTGCTGTGATTATTATTGCTGGGTAATATTAATGGGATTACAAGGATATAGTGAGCCTATATAATTTTAAAATGGACTATGGTATTTTGGAAAGAGGCATCTGGCACTAGTTGAAGTATTTATGGTTGACCTTTGGTGCCACTCTAAACCAACGGTTCGATGATATATTTGTTTGTAATTTTTATATCACACATTATTTCATTAAATTAACATTGGTATTTACGTAACTCAAGTTAGATATGATTTAAAACCCAATTTTTATGTTCTAATGAGTTTTTCTCATACCCTTATTGGGTGGTCTTTGGTGCCCAAGCAGATTTCATGGTTGCAGGTCATGGTTGGGGCTAGACCCCTGTGTTTACTAGCTGAGTAGGTGAGTAGAGATAAGATCAGGGAAAGTGGAACTATGCATTGAATCTAAACTTGTTAGATTTAACTTTATGTTCAGTTTATTCTATAATTTTTATATATTTTTATATGACATTATTTTTTCTACTTGGTTATACATTTCAGATTATTTTTAACATTCCCTAGTGTGTACATGTGATTGAATGAGATTGGTTTTATTAGGTTAATTTTTATATTTATTATTACATTAGACAAAGGGAATATCCTCTCCATGATAACCTCTTAGGCCATTGATTTTTAGCAGCATAATCTGGCATACTTGAGAGTCATAATAGACTCCATATAGAAACTTATTTAGTTACATTTGAATTAACCATGTTGGGGAAATTACAAAATTCTATTAGATGGCATATTCCATTGAATTACTATTTAGACATGGTGGACATAGGATAAGATACTATTACGATTTTGTATAAAAATAAATCATGGCAGTAGTTAACTCATGGACAAGGAAATTCATGGTTACTGAGGATGGTATTTCAGTTTCTGTTTTCATTAATACCATTGACTGATTTCACCTTGAGTCATGCACTTTATTTTCCTGACTTATTATTATTTATAAGATTCTACTAATGAGTTGATATGGAACAAGGGCTAGTATGAATACATCTGGATATGAACAAAGGTTTTTCACATTATTGAGTGATTATATATGATAAAAGGCTAAATAAATGCGACTCCCTAGTAACATGTAAAATGTAAAATATAAGTAGCATAGTTTTATTCTTATTTTCACATCCATTATATGTAATGTTCTAATTTTCATATAATTTGGTCCAGGGTATTTATTCATCAAGGTTATGTAGGGACTACAAGACTACAACTATTTGTTTAATGAGAGGGTGTAAATGAGCATGATCCTTTATATATTAGAAAAAATCCTCTAGTAAATCTATAAAATATAAAATATGACCAACTCCTTGTAAGGTTATTAAGGGGTATAATGTTGGGAGAGTGTAACTCCTTGGGCTGATCCATTATTTCAAAACATACCAAAGAGTTTCAACTACAACACCCACCATCCTAAATAAGTGAAGGTGGTGTCCACGGGATATGGAGTTTTTTGGGATTATAGACCTTGTGGCCACATCATATTGTATTATAGACTAACATAGTATGATGTAAACCCTCTAATTTTCAAGTAGTTTTGAGATTTTTTTCTTGATGGATTCATATGACTATAAAATTAAGGGGAGGTGTATTTCACCATAGTGAGCATGTTGGGAGTGGGACCAATTATTATTCATCATTACTGAATGGAACCCATAGAACATCGTGAATTGAAGGATTATTTAGAATACTAAGTGGGAAAAGGTTTTATCTAGGGGATTACATCACCATTGGGATCTCCATTTTTTACAAGAAATAACAACATTTCCATCAGATATCTCATTGATTGAAAGAGTTTAAAGCCTATTTTTTCAAATATTGATACCCAATTCCATATATAGATGATTTATTCGATCAAATCATGGGATTTAATGTGTTTTCAAAGACTGAATTGAGATATGGTTATAAATAGTTGAAGGTATATCAGTAAAATATACCATATACATACTTTAGGATTAGGAATGGATTGTATGTGTATTTTTTCATGTTTTTTTCTTAAATAATGAACCTGTAGTGTTCATTCCTTGATGAACATACTTTTTCACCTTTTTTAGATAATTTTTTGTTAGTTTTTATCAATGACATCCATATATAATCTATGTCTATGTTGGAGAATTTAGTTCATCTATAATCATTTTAGGAACCTTGAGAAAGAAAAGGTAATGTATCACGTTGTTTATGTGTCACTTCTAGAGAAATTGTCTTCAGTTATTGGTTAATGTGATTTCAAACTATGAAGTGTTAGTGGACCCCAAAATGTAGAGTGTAATAGTTTATTTAGAGTATTCCATGAATATATTTGAGATTCATAGTTTTGTGGATTTGGATAGAAATCATATGATTCATATTCCATACATATCATACATGGATGAACTGGTGAAAAATCAAAACAAGAAACGAGTGACTTTTATGTTGTCTGATTATTGTGATAATTACATTTAAGAGTTGAAGAAATGGTTGACTATAGTAACAATTCTAATCTTGGATATACATGTAACGAACATACCATGTTTTTTTGGCATGTTAGGATTTATTCTGGGTGTTGTATTGATTCCAAAAGGTCTCTTGGTTTCTAATGGATCATGTTACTTGATGTAAAATGATAGAAACTACCTAGCACATAATTTTTAATTAGTAATTGTGGTTTATGTTATAAAATGTCATTATCTATTGGGTAAGATGTTATTTTAATATATGGACAATCTGATTTGAAATAAATTTTCTTATAGAAAGATATAAATATTTGTTATTGAATATGGGTAGAGCACCCATAGTCAGTCAATTTTGAGTAATCATCTTACCATTAGATAAGAAATGTCATTGCTAATTCATTGAGTAGGAAAACAATGACTCGAATTGTTTAGGTTTCCATCTATGAGTGCCATATGATGAATATAGTTTTGAGATGAATATATATTTATTAGATTTTTAGGGTAAAATAACTCTTATGTTTTTATTATTTACATTTTTTCTTCTCAATAGGATAAACTAAAAGAAAAATTTGTACCGAGATTGCTTAGCTATGGGAGAAAGTGTATACAGTAGGATGTTTCTAGCATGCTAGAACATCAATGTAGATTATATTCTCCTTGTCCCTAGTTTTTCATTAGATACCACTAGTATGTATTTGAAATTTATGAGGTAATTTAATTCTTATAATTGGCTAGCATTCATAGGTTTGACCAGGATGTATCATGTAATTCTTAAGAATTACTGAAATCCATTGATAATAATGGTGATTTCATCATTTGTGATGGAAGGATCCACCTAAAAGAATGTGGAGGCTGATCAATAATGGACCATTGGTCCTTTATAATATTTTTTCATACATTAGGGGAAATAGAATGATATCACTGTGAAATTCATAACTATTATTCCAAGACACCCTAGAGGAATAACATTTTTTGGGTTGTCATTGATCGATTATCTAAGGTATCTAATTACATACCTTTATAGGAAACATACACTTTGGATGAGATGAGAATAAATTTCATTTGGAATATAGTTAGTCTTCATGGGTACAACAGAGTGTAGTTTTAGATATGTATTATCACCTTATCTCACTCTTCTAGTGGGAATTGTAGATCGTTCATGCTGTGCAAATACACTTGAGTACTTCTTATCATTCAGATACTGATTGAAAATATTAGTGTACAATTAGATTCTAGAGGACATGCTGAGACAATGTATCATGGATTTTGGGGAATCCTTGGAGGCCCACTTTGTTTTAAATTAGTTTTCCTATATAAATAGCATCCATGATTCAATTTAGATGTCTATTTTTTATGCATTGTTTTGTATGTCATGGCATTCACTATTTAGGGGGAACACATACAAATATACTAAACATTAATAGGGGAGTGAATCAGTGTTGGAAACATTTATAAAATTAATTAATTTATCCCTTTTACATCCTAAACATGTTAGGATATTGATTCTCCTATTATATTTTCCTTATCAAATGGAATCATATGAATGTAGGTAAAATATGGAACATGATATTTTTATAAGGATAGCTAATCAATATGATTAGCTAGTACATGTGTTTATATAGTGATGATCAGTACAATAATTCTCCACTATAACTAGATACCAAATAGAGTAGTGCGGATGGAAAACATACATTAGGTAATTTTGAGTCCCTATACTTTAATAGGGGGTATGGAAACATTCCTATTTCCAAGATTGGTGAAAACCTCATCCAACATGTTGATTTTCCCTAGTTCTTTATACTACCTCCAAATATAGTGTTAATCTTATTTGTATAGTACTTTCTTGCACCACAATTATTCCACTAGATGAGACTATTATTATATGTTGAACTATTTCATTGTTCTTTACATCCCTCAACTATTACATTCACAATACCATATAAGTAAATCATTTTATTCATAACAACAATACACTTAATAATGTACTTTATATTTCATGTGGAGATTGTTTTCCCAATTATATAGTCTTATTCTCCCTATTCATCTGATACCAACTGATAATAAAAAATATATGGTATATCTTTGAACCTTTATTTACTATTATTCCTTGAATAATAATCAATTATATTCTAAAAAACTATTTATATTCTTAAATCTCTAGGATATGGATATTAACCTAGATGGAAATATCATACATCCTAAATTCACAATATCAATAATTGATATTGAACTGGTTATTCCCTATTTTTCATGGTTTGATAGATGTTTTTTAAAATAAATAACATACACATTCAATGTTATTTTATGAAAAATTTACCTTTCACAATCACAAATATATCATTTCAAAAATAAAATACTAATCTTATTATTTATATTATATTTCAATTGTTTCTAAATTTATTCTTCACTAACTAACTTTCATTCCTCATTTATGGATGTATATTCATGTATAATGTGCTCTTAATTATGTTAAACATGGTTAATTTTTCATGGGATCATTTATGTAATTTCTTTAATGATTATTTTTTTATGTACATCACTTATTAACGTCTCTTCCTTTATGCACATGTGTGTATAAAGAACATATCCATAATTAAATAACTAATATTTTCAAGAAGCTTATTCTTGATAGAAGTAGTGATATTATGTTCATTATCTATTCTTTTATAAAGATGGTTCTCTACATTGAATAATTAATCACACAAACACAAGTTTTTGGTATCACATTTACGAATGCTTCATGAAACGAAGTGTATACAATGAAGCAGTGATTCTAATGTTTTCATTATCGAAGGAGTATTGCACAACCCAGAATGAGCCACTCATAACATTATACATCTAAGATCAATCCTTGATTTCTTCATGACCTAAGAGGATAATTTTTTTCATCAGAAAAGAGTGCACAGTTCTTCTACTTCACAAAATTGAGCCCACAAAGTTCTCCTCTTTGTGATACTGAGTGGATCAATGTACCTCTATCTTCATTGTGTAAAAGTAATCAAAAAGAAACATTGTTTTCTAAAAATCAATACTACTCAAATAAAAACATGTGTGGTATAATCCAATATTACCCACGTATGCTACCCTTTTATAGGGGTTTTCCACCCCTTAATTTTTATTCCTTCACGTTCTTTGAATCCCGGAAAATATTTCATGTTAATAAATAATTTTTAATTCCTGATGTTCTTGAATTTTTTTTATCTAATAATTGTTACATGTCCCAAAAAATAATGGAATTCTTGCAAAGGAATATGGATATTATTTTTAATGCTTGGAATCATGTACATACAATAGTAATCATATGTTTCATACAGGGTTCCATATTTATTCTGAAACATATATATTACACAATAATATATTAATTCATCTTTTTCAAATATCCATTATTCAAACAGTCTCTTTCATGAATTATTTATCACTTTTTCATCCCAATAATTCAGTAATTGAAGATTGGATTGTTAGTCACATGATTCTTAGATATGGATAAATTTGTGGCCTAGGAATACTACACATAGTCAAGGTGGTGATTCATCAATTTTGAAGATGATCTAGGGATTTGATAATAAAGCTTAGAACATTTGATCAGGTGGCTGACAATATTTTCATATATTTTAAGGTGTTGGAATAGTTTAGTTCACTTCAACCATCCCACATCATAAATTTGATCAATCTAGTGCTTATTTATAAAATCTTATGTTCCTATAACATTCTCAGGCTAACATCATCATTCGGAACCCAGAAAACCTTACACACATGCCCTCACAATGTCATAACACACTTGCACAGCCCACCTGAGCACCTCCATGCATGAACCATTAACACCCACATGTGTTCTCCCTGTAGTCACTATTATCTCCCTCACTTATATTTTTGTGGGCCTACTAAATCAACCAACCTACCATGTGGTCGACCCTAGTCCCACATGTAGTTGATGTGGTTCCTTTATGGGATAATTCATGGCCATATTTCTCTAGTACACATCAAAAAAAGAGTTATCCAATGTTCATAGAATTATCAATCAAACCAATATTCTTCTTTGCATATCCATAATGAATAAAATATAATATATTTTTCTGTTTTCATAACCTTAATGAATCTTAAAAAACTAATGTCTTAGTGATTATTTAAAAAAATTATTTTCATGTCTTACATAAAAACTCCTCATGATATAAATAAATTTTTATTGATATTCACCAACGTACATTTTTCACAAAAATATGTCACAAATAGAATAATTCATTGATATGAATAAACATTAAAAATTATTCAAAACAAAACAAAAATAATTTAATATAACCTCCTTCAGATAATAAGACATGAGCACCTTCATTATTTTTCGTCCATTCATCCTAGACGTTCAATTGATTATTAGGTTTGGATATCATGGATAATTCAAAAAAAAATTGGAAGATACTTTCTATAGAAAATATTAAACATATTAAAATAAATAAAATATAATTATAGATCTTTAACCCCAATTTAAATCCAATAAAAACCATTGAAAAAATAAAACTCATTCACAAATAAGACACTTCCTCCTCCCTCCTTTTTTTGTTGAAAATAAATTCAATGTTATTTCCAAATAAATATTTCAATATGTGAATATATCCCATTTAAATTTCAAAACCTTCATATCAATTTATCTTCCCCACATTTAAAATAATTAAAATTCTCATGTGAAATGTGTATTAGTTTACTCTTGGGGAAAGTGGAATCCATCATTTCACAGTATGGCTATGTGATCCATGATCAATGTATAAAATAAGAGGATTTGATTGAAAAAAAATTACCTTACCAAATTATCATGAAACATCATGGAATGAGAGCTTTAAAATTGACTTCAAGGGTTGTACACTTTTATTCTAGGATAATGACACTAAATGTGATAGTATTTGTAAAAATTAACCCAAAACTCCTATACTGACATTAAAAAATATATTAGAAACACTCAAGTGTAACAAGAAGGATAAGAAACCTTAGAGAACTTCCACACTTCAAATTTTCATATATTATTGATGGATTTAATTAATCTCCATTATGTTAAATTTGTTATTTTTGTTAATGTATAATAAGGGAATAATAAGAAACACCCATTTACTAGGAAAATTATTTCCAAGCAATTTCCAAAATAATTTAATTTTTAAGAAAAAATTATTTCTAGAATATTTTTCATCTTTTTTTATTTTTATAACTTCAGGGTAAACAATCCTAAACATTATCATAAGGTTGAATATCTTCCTGAATGGTTTTGAAAAAGTTACAATATATATAATACCCTAAAATGGATCTTCATTTTACGAATGACCGTATTGGAAACCTTCCACAACTTCATCGAGGATGGTATTCCTAAATAAAGGTTTTATTGGTTAACAAATATATGATCCCACCAAGGTGAAATATCTTTATCCTTTTGGTCTAGGATATGAGCACACACTCATATACATCACCATATGTGATTCTATATCATACTTATATTTGAATAAAAATTGAGAAATCATTCATGGGTGATAACATATATTGCTCTGCTATAAAAAATTCACCAAACTCACTACTTTTCAGGTTCTCCCCTTGAGAACATTCTTTACGTTCAATATAATTCTTTATAAGAACAAATAAAACTGTAAAATATTAAAGTAATTAGATAGATATTACTTACTTCTTAATTTAAATAGAACGGTTCAGATAGTTTTATTATCAAATTTACCCCATTTCCCAAATTCTATATGGTTTCATATGTAACACCCCAAGATTCCATGGTACACTTCCCTTTCAATAATACAGTAGCATGTGTTGTATGCAACATCGAGTTCTAAAACACCACAACCAATCAACTAGCCGTTATGAATAATAATACCCACTTTTTGAATTATTATACATTTTAACTTTAAAAATGGACTTCCTTTTTGGATTTGGAATATCAAAATAAGGTTAGGGTGAATTCCCGGTACTTTTCTGATAACTTTCATATTTTGATTAATAGTGAAAATTACTATATTTTAAATAAAAACATATTTTTTTAATGAAAATAATTAATAGTGATAAATTATGAATTTGAGTGATTTTAATGTATAATTAGATTATATATTGACCATTTAATTCAATGTTGGTCATTGGACATAAATTCACATTTAAACTGGACATAAGAAAGTGTCAATATTTTGATAGTTATTATTTGTTAAAAACATGTGTTTTTTTGAGAACGGAAATTAATTTTAAATTAATTTCTGCCACTTATATAGTTTGTATTTACAAAAATGGATTACATATTATTAATCAGGAGGTCCAATTTGTGTAAATAGGTAACTTTTATTTTTAGACATCTTGAATAATTACTTCGGTAAATATTTTATTTATCATGGATAAAGGGTAAATCCGGTAAATAAGGGTAAAAAATATTATAATAATAATAAATTAACCTAAAACTTTTTCTAACCCTATTTGTTAATACATTTCCGACCATTGGAATATTTGGGTCAGTTTTGGGACCCCCTGGAGCCACTTGTAAGTGACACTTTATATTAATTTAGTTAAAGTAAATACAAAAATGGCATAAGCATATATCTTTTAGGAAAAAAAAATTTACATAGGTTTATATATGTTATCCTTTCTACTATAAATATTCCTTAGAAAAATAAAAATATTTACTATATAATTTTATTTTATTTATAATTTTTAGATGTTGAATAAATAAATTTATTTATGACACAATAATGATGCAGTATTTTCCGTATTAATGAAAGAATCAAATAATTGGTATTATAAATGTTAAAATAAAAATAATTTGAAGGTTTTGCTGACATACAATAATTTTATTTGTTAATATTAAATTTTATAATTTCTTAAATGAATTTTTTTCGAATTATTAAAGTTTTTATGAATTTAACAAAAATCATTTATTAAATAGTGTCAAAATTGACAAAAAGAGTTTTTAAAACAAATATTATATTATTAATTGATATTCTATTCTTAAAAATATAAGGATCAGCCAAAGGAATTATATAATGATATATGTATCATTAATGGATCACTTGGGTGTCTATTGGAAGTATATAGCATGTTTATTAACTATATAATATAAAAATACAAAGAGACATGGTAAATGTCAAACTATTTAACTAAGAGTTAAATAAAAAAGATAAAGTTATTATATTGACCAAATCCTGTCTAAAACCTATTAGTTGAGTGTTTGTCAACCTATCCCCACCTTAATCTTTAAATAATCCACTTTTGATCAATTATAAACTGAATATGGATTTATTATAAAATAATATTTTTAGCTTTTCCTAAGGTTCCCCTCACCCCTCTTATAAATGTGCACTCCCCATACTCTCTAATTTACACATTCAAAACATTTTGGCTTGGCTAAAACCTACCCAAATATCTTTTAAAATTCCCTCACTTCATCCTAGAGGCCCTCATTTGGTCATAAAGAAATATTAAGGAGCCATTTTGATCAAATAAAAAGGAAGAACCCGAAGAAGAGGTAATAATTTCTCCACCTTTTTTCAAAGTTATTTTCTTCTTCCGCTTCTTCTTTTTTGTTATTTACATTCTAAAATAATAACTCTAGTATCATCTTTATACTTTGATGTTTTTATAAATATGGTAAATCCATCATCATTATTCTATCCATCCTTTTAATGACATGTCACCATACGTGCGTACATACGAATTACCATCTCCACATCGTGGTTTATTGTTATTCAATACTTTATTATTTTGATGGGTATAATAATGATGAGTAATTCATGTAAATAATAAATATAACATGATAATGATTATATATATATTATATACCATTCAATTAGATATTATTTTAATATCAAAAGATTGATATTGCCGCCCGTGCGTACGTACGGATTACCGTCTCCATGAATGCGAGGAGATTCATTTCCCATCGTATCCATTCAAAACTAAATTACATTTAATGACTAAAAATAATTTTCGAGACATGATATTATTCTATATATGTATAAGATACATCTTATCCATAACAAATAAAGCTCATATAACAAAGAATATAAAGGAAAATGAATCTATTAACACCGGAAATGACGATAATACTATGATATTATTAACAAATCAATGTTTAAAGATATTATATGGTATCATATTAATGTATATTATTCTTGTATAATTCAATCAAATTTTTTTCACCATTATATAGGAGGTTAACCTTTCCTATTCCAAGTAAAAAGTACATGTAAGGGGTTTCTTATCTCACTTTTAATTCCGTGAGATTTCCATTGTTCACCACTTATTTATTTCATGTGTTGAGTGTACTAAGCATGATTTTATTCATTGTGTTATATACTATAATTTATGTATATTTAAATCATAATTGTATGATACCTCTTTCATGGGTGTATGTTTTTTATGTTACGAAATCGATAAGGTAATTTGAAATTTCAATTTCCACTCATTCGGTTTTACGCATACTTCATTGATTATTTTACTCCAAGATTATATGTGGAATCACTATTCATTTGCTTATGTCATAATTTCCACTCCCCATTCTGTGGATATACTTTTGATAGACATAATCACTCCATTTAAAAATTCTCAAGTCATCGATATGAACTTGAAAAGAGTAATTTTTACTCAATACTCATTTGTTGAGTTAAATATACAATTCATTGGTGTTGTTTTTACAAGAATATGTGTGAATGTCCTCTGATTTATTTACTAAATATCAAATAATATTTAATTTATTTTTATTTGTCACACTTAATTATTACATTAATTTATCCTTAACCTAAGTATATGGTCTTTATAAGAGATTTCATCTCAATTTACATTCCCTTAAGACTTCTTTGTTGTTATACACCAAATAAATTTTATATGGTGTATATAATGTACTTTGACATAGTATATCATGAATCCCTTTATTCTCATTATATTACAATGTTCTTTTTACCTCAATTATTTTTATTCAAGTGTCTCTCTTTTGGTTAGGAACTCTAACTAAAATATCACTTTAAATGTTTTGAAGATTTTTTATTCTAAATCTTTCCCATTAGTGTCCATGTTTTAAAAATGGTTTTGAGGATTTATTTATATGGCCATTAAAGTTTTAAAATTAAAATCTCTTTTAAAATATTCAATGTAATATGGGACACTTTGATTCAAAAATCTATTTTTAAATGGCTTCTTGACAAATAGTGTGACTTTTAAATGATTTCAAGAAAAAGGGGGATATTTCTCTCTAATAGTATTGATGATTATTTTCATCTATGTAAATATCCCTTGTTGTTCTCAATTGAGGTTAATCTTATACAATACAATCTTCAATATTGTATCGAATGAGTTATTATTGACTGTGGATGAGCTGTTTATATACCATTCATGGTTTGTGGATAAATTATTGACATTTCGTAAGTTAGTTTTAATACGAATGTGTATGTTATGTTTCAAACGTTTCATATGAGGAATTAATTGGAATTAGTATGTGACGGGTAGAGGCTGCTATAGCTCCTTTATGCGTCGGTAGGTCTCATGAGGAAAACTAGTTCCTTGGGAGAAGGGCTTGTCAAAATTTTATTTGTTGTCATGGCGCAAGGGCTTAACTATGTGGTTGTGATAGTCTAACATTATGCATTCCATCATTATGAAAGTTGTTATTGTTATTGCATGTGATCATTAGACTAGTAGAATATCCATGGGAATAATTAAATGCAATTATTTGATTTTATATTTTCTATATTATGCTGAAGTTCAAGGTTAAAAGGATTGAGTTCTAGTCTTATACACTGCCTTAAATGTTTATGCTTATTTATGAATGTTTATGCAATAATGTTATCCTTACTAAGCATCTGATCTCACCCCTTTCTATGTTTTATTTTCCCAGGATGTAAAAAAGTATATTATGACTGAACTACAAGGATAGACTATGGGATCTCAGGGTTGTATATGGAAACAATGTTGTTGTAGTTTTCCATTTTATGATGTAATGTAAACCTTAGGAATGTATCTAGTACATCCAAGGATACTAAACTAATCGGTCTTTTGAGACTTGATATTTTATTATCATGCCAATGATACGTAATAATTCACCGACTCTGGGATTCTGGGTTCAGAGCGTTACATCATATATAAAAAAGAATATTTATTGTGGATTCATGGATCTTATCTCTTAGTTAATTATTTGGGGTTTGAACCTTCACTCTTCAAGTTATTTTAAATCTCTTATATAGTGTAGCATTAATCATATTAATTAATTATTATTATGATAACATTATTACTAAACAATCATTAAGACTCTGTCTAATCATACTTCACCTCACACATATAACTCCACCTTCATATGGAATCATTCCTTATTTCCTTTTACACTATATGTTTCTTTTGGTTCTCCCATTATCACAATTCATTACAAATATTTTGACCAGAGAAATAACATAACCTTAGGATCCTTAACTATAATTTTTAATTTTACACATGCCTTCTTATGTGTAGAATCATTTTATTATTATTTTTGTACAACGTACTTTTCTGCACTATTTTGGATTTATAATACAAGTAATTTGAACCATTCCTTATTGAAATTTTATTGATATAATATTTTTAAAAACATTATATTTCGTACATTCCAATAATTATTCGTCATTTTATTCAACCTTTTTTAAGGTAAATCCTTGGTCAAAGACCAAGACCCAATTTATTAAAGAGGAAAGAAGCTACAAAAGTCTGAAGGATGGAATCTTATTACAATATTTTTCATCAATGTGAAAGAGACCATCCGATAACTCCTCTCGCCATGTAATGCTTTGGTTGATCCCTTTGTTGTCCTGACCATCAGAAACCATGTTTGCTTCAGGATAGGCATGAATGGGGATGTAATTGATGTCCAAGATAGAATATAAGAAATTAATCAATCGGCTAGTGAGAGACCAGGAAAGGTGAACCGCCCCACTCCATATAGCATGGAAAATGGTGGCTGAATCACTCTCAATCCATACGTTGTTACAACTCTTTTGTTTAGAAAAATAGAAAACATGAATCACAACCTCCATATCAGCTTCAAGAGAAGAGGCAATCCCGCAACCGCAGTACAAGCAGCCCTGACAACATCCAAGACAGTCTCTGAAAATGGAACCACATCCATCAGGGCCGAGATTCCCTTTAGAGGCTCCATCAACATTGATCATGATCCATCCGGGTAATGGTTCTTTCCAGAACACCTCCAAATATTTTCTCAGTTGTTGGAAGACGCCCTAAATCCCTTGATGATGAAGAATCACAAAGTCTCCAACCGAGTTGTCACATTGAGATTTCTGCAGTGAGGTAGCATCTTTAATGGAAATGATAATTATCGTCTGACCTGCATTCAACATGAATTAGGATTTTAGGTGAATAATGGAGTTTCGATCATACTACCTGACATGGAGGAGCTCATCCACATTAGCCAATAAAATGTTCTTGCTTTTCTGTGAAGTGGTAAGATCAAAAAAAAAAGTTTTAGCTTCACACAAATAGGGATAAAGAAAAATCATCTGCAATAAAAAATATTAGTGATAAAATTCAAGAGGGTGGAAGACGTGGCACAAGACAAAAATAAATGATTCATTTCTTCTCTGTGTTGATGAAAAAAATGTCAATTGGAGCAGTGTAGGATACCAAAGATCTGGAGAAAGACCTCACTAGGGAGACGGTTGGGAACAATGCACTAAATAAGTTTGAGCCTAGAGGGATTAATCTTGGGATTATCAAAATGCATTCACCAATAAAAACTAGGATCTGAAGTTGAGAAGTTGTGATTGTAAAAGCACTTAGAGTAAAGCACACCATTGTGGGAAGGCTCCCATAATAAAAAGTCATCAACGATAGAGAAAGTGTTATTATCGATCACATGCATGATGTTGTATGGAATATTATGATGGCGGGAATGGAGAACATTTTTTATATTGTCATTGGTATTATTATGAGTGGAATTGGTTGGTATCATGGAAATAACGGGGGGTCCATTCCAATTTTCAATCAAAAATAGCATGGAATAATCCATGTGAACCATCCCTCGAGAATTGTTCATAATATTGGAAAAATTGATTTTGATGGAAGGCCAGATCAAATATTAAAGATGGTTTAGATTCCATTTTTTCAATTTCACAAGGATTTTGTTTATATGAAACTCTGTAGACTCCAAGGAGTTATTGAGAAGATGCCACGTGAGCCTGGATTGAAGAGCCTCATTGAAGAGTTTGATATTTTTAATTCCAAGACCACCCAGCTCAAGGGGTTTACAAAATGTGGACCAGGGGATGGTGACAAGTTCTCTCTCTAGAATGATACTAGTATAGAAAAAAATTATGTAAATATTAGTATTTTTAATAATATCGATAGTCCATTTTATACCATCATCAAATAAACCATTAGGCAGACAGTGGTGGACTTCATGAGGCAACTCATGCCTTCCATAGAGAGGGGTTTACCTTTTTCGGAGGACAGTTGTTTGATAACTTTATCGACAACATCATTGAATAACATGGCTTTAGGCCTTCCCCAGAAGATGGTAACTCCCATATAAATAAATGGGAAGAAACCCTCGTTAATGCCTAAACTTTCTGTGATGGTACTTTTACGTGTGAGAGAAAAATTCTTACCAGTGAAAACAACAGATTTATTCCAACTGATAGCTTGACCAAAAATATCTTCATAATGAGCTAAGTCATTTTTTATGTTTATAATATTCCTTTTACCTATATTAAGGACAATAATGATGTCATCGTCATATAAAAGGTGAGTCAAGAAAGTTAGGTTTTTGGACGCCTTAATGGGTTTATGTTTTTTTGTTCAATCAGGCGAGTGAGGAATCTGCAAAGGTAGTCCTCAGCAATAACAAAAAGAATAGAGGATAAGGGATCAACTTGCCTAACACCTTTTGTGCATGTGAAATAACCCTTAGGAGTTCCATTAACCAGGATGGAGATAGAGGATGAATTAAAACTAGTGTGGATCCTACTTATAAAAATTTCATTGAAATCAAAGCCCTAGTGAATGTTAAAAATAAAGGTCCAATCAATGGTATCGAATTCTTTACTAATGTAATTTTTGATAGCAATACATCATATTATAGAAATATTATTAAGAGAGTTAGTGAATTCCAAGGCCAGTAAAATGAAATCTTTGATGGATCATCCCTTAATAAACCCAAATTGAATCCAAGAAATAATTTTGTTTCATAGGGGTGCAAGCCTATTTGGTAGAAGATTAGTGATGATTTTATAAATAGAATTGATAAGATAAATAGGATGAAAGAGATGGATTTCAGAAGCATTAACCACTTTCATAAATAAGGTTAGAAATTGGGCATTAAGACCATGAGGGAGGAATCTATTTGCGACGAAACATTTGACAAGTTTACAAACATCAAGGTGAATGACCTCGAAAACTGTTGATAAAAACCATTGTTGAACCCATTGGTTCCCAAGGAACTATCATGATTTAGGCTAATGATAGTGTCCCTAATTTCATGATCATGGGGAATAAATAAAAGATAATGATTGTATTTTTAATTGAACATGATCGGGATAACCCTAGGAATGAGGTCCTTGTTGTGCTAGCCCCATTGAAAATATTGTCTATGTAAGAGAACATGGGGTCAGCTATAGACTCTTCAGAGTCTATGATAGTATCATTGACCCTAAGTAAGTATAAGTTTCTTTGAACATTCTTAATTAATTTAAGGGTACTATATAATTTAGTGTTTTGGTCACCATCTATGAACCATTTAGTTTTTAAAACTTGCTTGTGCATATTGTCTTTAAGCACCAAAAGTGAATTATGTTTCAAAGTGATGATCAATTCATTTTAGGGGTCGAAAGAAAAATCAGAGTTGATGTTCATGTTTTTAATTTGATTGAGGACATTCTCATGGTCGGTGATGTCCTAGTCAACTTGTTTTAATCTATCTCGGAACCAACCATTGAGACATTTCTTAAGGAATTTGAGCTTCATAACACAAGAAAAAGCATCGGGGTTATGATTCATTGACTCCTATATTTTATTGATGAGGTGAGAACAATCCCATTCAGAAGACCAGTGATTATTAAATCTAAAGGGAATATTAGGCTCGGATTTTTTAAGGAACATAATGACTAGGATATGAAGATGATCAGTATTTAACCTTGGAAATGTAATGCTAGATATGGTATCCCATTAATCCAGAGATGGATTGTTTTTAAAGGCAATATCAAGTTTGATAGCAAAAAAAATATTAGGGTTCCTTCTATACCATGTATAATTGCCACCCATAAGAGTGATTCCAATGAGGTCACAATGTTCCAAGGCAGCCATAAACTCTCTAGAATAAGTGTTATAGTGGGTAGGGAGAATTTTTTCACAAGGGGAAATAATGGAATTAAAGTCACCCAACACAATCCAGGGGTCATTAATGTTATTAGCTATCATAGAAAGTGCATGCCAAAGATGTCTCCTGTCTTGATTTATATTCTTGGAATAAACTGGAGTGCAGAAAATATGTGTGTTGTCAAGAATAATGTCGCAAGTGAACTGATGTCCCATGTAACTATAAATATTAACATTTTGAAAAGATGAAGGATAAAAAATCCTTAGAGACTCAATAGTAGAACCAGATTTACAAGAATCGTTAAAAATATAACCATCAGCAGAGAGATTCATAAAATTTGTGCTATTAATGAGGAAACCACTTGTACAAACTTTTTCTAATCCACCATAGTCATGTTCATGGGGCTTTCATCATGTTTTATCTTTCATACTTGAACAGATTTTATTTTCCAACATCCAAATGTCAGGATGATAGATTTAGAATCATTTTTACAAGATGTTATGGATGACACCTCATCGTTCAGAGCATCTTGATAAGGATCATTGAATGAATCCATGATATTTATATCATAATTTAGAGGTTTTTTATCATTATAATCATCAAATGATTATTGAGTATTAGTAAAAACATTATATTTATTGTGTGAAGATTCAATGTTTCTTCTCGATATTGGATAACATAATATGAAATTCTAGACATCTGATATTTTTCATGTTTTTCTTGAAATACAACCATAATGGTCTTCTCTTAATGATACATTTAATTATTTTAAAATCCACTGCATGTAGCTGAAAATATATTGTAACAAAGAGACAATTTCTTTGATCTATTTTAATTTTACCTAGAATTGATGCTCTTCCACATCAATAATATTTTTCAACTATTCTTTAAGTATATAGATATTTTATTCTATTTCCTTCAGGAATAATTCTTCGATATCAACATCATTGAGCCTCATGTATTCAAATTGAGAGTAAATTATTTCAAACTCAACTCTTTATTCTCTAAATGATCTATCCTATTTAAAGATATTTATTCATTCAATAAATTTTTCATATAATTCCTTCTCCATTATTTATGAATCATCCCCAAGATAAGTGAACTCTTCCTAGATGATTTTATATATTCCACAGATCATAGGGACTAATTATTTGGGGAAACAATGCATCGTATCCATTAATGAACCAATTAAACATTAAACTAACATGGTATCACTCCCACTAGTTCTTGTATCAACTTTAATGAATTTTTTGATAACAATTAACATATACCCTTTGATCACTTGAATGTATTCATAAAAATGAATTTGATAGACTATTTCACTAATCTATAATATAAATATGAGTCACTTGGTCTTCTATTTCCAATTGTAATATATATTCTTTGATAACATCGAATGAAGAATCCAACACTTCCTCTTCTTTAGATAATAGGGATCACTTATTTGACTTTATTTTCTTTCTCTTTCTCATGATCATCACGGTCTTTGTATAAATATAATTAGTCTTATTAATAAATTAATCTTTACCAAAACTGCACTTAATTATTAATATAGAAAAGAAACTCAAATATTTAGAAGATAATAACTAAAAAATTGAAAATCGTTTAGATTTTACCTTATCTCTAATTAAAATTGATAGGACCACTTCATGATATAGTCAATACAATGAGGGGTCAATCAATGTTGGGAACATTTTGTTCTTTTATATCTTTTATAAATTTTATCTCTTACAAATGTTTTGATCCTGGTTATATTATCCAATTTTCCTTATCGTATATATGTATATAAATGTAGGTAAAATATACCACATGATATTTTTACATGGTTCCCTACTAAATAAAGGTATCTAGTACTTTCCAACTATAGTGATGACTAGTTCATGGATTATCCAAAATAATTAAATACCAAATAAAGTGGTGTATAAATAAAATAATACATATCCATGTGTGATTTTTGTATACAATATATTGGGTGATAGAAATAATATTATTCCCTAGACTGGTTAAAACCTCATCAATATTGAAACTCCAAACTAGTTCTTTATAATGAATCTACAGATGGTCTTCACCTTCTTTGTAATGCACATGTAACACCAAAATTATTACACATGATATTAATTTTCTTAACTGTCATAGTGATACTATTTTCCTCACTTGCCTATATTCTTACTTGAAAAAAACATATAGGAAAACTCTTATTCATCTTTACAATATAAAACATAAAGTTTCACTTCATATTTCATCCATATATTATTTGTCTAATTATTTATTCTTCTTCAAATTTTTCATCAAATAACTAGTTATATTAAAAAATCTTTTTGGTATAGGAACAAACCATTATTCACTATTATTTCCTAAAAAATAATACATTTATAGGTGTGAAAACTATTTCTCTTATTCACTATCAATTAAATGAATATTATCATGTGCTAAAATTTCATACTTCATCAATACATAATATCAACAATTGTTACTGTATCACTTATTCTCTAATGTTCTAATTGAAGTGTGTGTTTATTTAACTAAATAAGACAAAAACATCAATATTATTTTATTATAAGATTAACCTTGAACAATATCAAATTTATCTAAATTGAAATTAAATATTAAATTTTTTATTTTATTTGTTATATCATTTTTTTCTAAATTACTTCTTCAATACCTCACATTTATTACTCGTCTGTATTTGTATATACAAATTTTTTGTGATCATCAACATATTACACATGGTTACTTTTTTATGGGAACATAAATTTACTCTTTTTTTATTCATATCACTTACTATGTTATATTCCTCTTCGCACACTCATGTATTCATAACATCTCTTCATACAACAAATAACTATTGTGAAAAACCCTTCTTAGCATAGGTTAGGATCTTCAGTGAATGTGTTATTCTTCATGAATGACATATTTCTTCATATAATAGTTCTTCATGAAAAATCTTGTTCATATTATCTCAGTTATGAGTGCTTTTCCATACCTAGTGTATATAAGGAATTAGTTATTCTCGTCTTTTTGATATATAAGGATTTTTATACAACCCAAGATGCACCGCAAATAATAGTAATAATTGAAGATGTATCCTTAAATTCTTCATAACCTTATAGGCTCACAATTATTATTCGTGAAAGTGTATATAGTTCTGGTTCATTGTTAAATTAAGTGTGCAGAACACTTCTCCTCATGATGTTGAGTTGATCATGGTGCCTCCAAATTAATTATGTAAAATGAATCTCATAGATACTCTATTTTCTAAAGAAAATTGCTTTATGGTAAAATTTTGAAATAGAACATCATCTATTGTTCTCATAAGTTCTCCATTTATAGGTGAGTTCCACTCCTTAGCCTTATTCCTATACTTCCTTAGAATCTTATAAAATGTTCTATGTTAGTCAATATGTTTTAATGTTAGAATTTTTTTTGACATTTTCTTTCTATGAATTCGGTTTACGTAATGATGAAAATAAACGAATATTTGTGAAGGAAGTTTCAATTCCCTTCACGAGTTCGGGATCATGTGAAGGTAACATAAATCACATGTCACATATCAAACTGCCTTGTGCCTCAAATAAATGAATATTGAAATATAATATATTGTTTAATCTTTGTCGAAGCTCCATTTTTTCAAAAATTAAATTCCATGAAAAATCTAGATTCCATGAATGAGTTATAATTATTTCCTTCCTATGAATTCATCAATTTGATATCTGGTTATTAGTCACATGATCAATAGATATGGAATACATTGATTCCACTAAATACTTCACACATAGGCGGTAGGTTTTCCACTTGGTTTATGATAATCAAAGTCCGGAATCATAAAGTTGTGTATTTTTTATCGATTTTCCATCATTATATAACTATATTTTAATTCCTAGCAAATATTTTTCATTATGTCTCCAACCCAAGTCAGAAATTTAACCTGTTAATAATTTCATTATATATGAATCTATTCTCACTACTTGATCAAGCTATCACTAGTGTTTGAGTATGATAAAACATTTCAAACTCACCATCAATGGGTTATTCCAGTCCACCATGGTCCACTAGAGAACTTCCATGCACATTATACTTGATGCATACACTCCCACGTATTCACTCATTGTGGATGTTATGTTCTCCCTCACTCATGCCATTATGGTAATGCTTAGTCGATCTACTCAAACGTGGTTGATCCCTGGACCCGCATGTTTTTAGGTGGGTCCTTTGTGGGTTTATTATTGGAAATATTTTTTTGGTACATTTCAATAAAAAAGAGTTATCCAATTTGCTTATAATTATCAGAGCACTATAAATTTTCATTCAGACATCCTTCTTGAAAAATTTAAAATATATTTTGTTTTTTTCATGTCCTTCTTGAATCATAAAAATATATTGTCTTAATATTCATGAAATTAAATATGTTCATGTATTTCATCAAAAATACTCATGTAATAATGGAATATTCATTGTATTTTTATACTTCCTTATTACAAAAAATGTGTCACCATTGAGATAATTCTTTAACATAAAGAAAATTTCAAAAATCATCATAATTAAACACAAAGTTATCAATATATTTACATCAATGAAAAATATTTATGTTTCATCAAACACCATTTGAATTCATTAAAAACCATTGAAAAAATAAAAAACACAAAAAATGTGCGATCATAACTATTTTGATGGTTGGAAAATCGAGAACCAATGCAGGTTGAGTAAAGTATCAAGAAGGAAAAACTAGAACATGTTTATTTGATTAGGAAGAGGTTAGATAACTCCCAATTTGATAAGAAGTTGTATAATGATCATTGATGATGATATATAGTGTTTGAGGTTTGAAACTAAGTATTTATTTAGGTATCTCCAAGGATGAGACATCAATTTATTCATAATCATGGATTGTTTTCACCCTGGTACATAGGGTTAATTGAGATTCCATAGAGGATCATTATGGTGGCATATGATTTTCCCTTCCACACCATTTTTCTATCATACAAAACAAATTTCATGGATCACACCATTAATAGTATCAACCTAACTCATCACATGTAGCTTAAGATCATTGCTTTATTTATTTGATCTCATTATGATATTTAAACAAGCAAATTCTTTAGGTAGGTTTTTTGGGATATCCATTGAAGTGTTTTTTTTTATTTTGAATGTGATGTGTGACTGACCAAAATAATGCGTGATTCCACCTACCTATTTGATAATTAAATTTAAATACTAAATTAAATAATTTATACCTTCCCATAGAACCTATTAGTTGCATTGGAACATAAATACTTGGACATAGGTCACTGAGTAAGGTGAAACAACCATTGAAAAATAAAACAAATTAAAGTAGATACTATAGGAGAACCATGGACTACCCATTTGGTTGTTTACCTTTCCAATATTATATGAAAATACATTAATTTAATTATTTTTATTTAAATCAATACATTTTAACCCATATTGGAAAATAAATGTCAAATTCATGGACATATAATTTAATTAAATGCTACGGTTAATAAAATAATAGAATGTGAAAATTTTAGTTAATTGGTATTATTCATTATTATTTTATGGGGAATATGAATTTATTCCAAGGATCTTTTATTCACATTATTTAATTTTTTTTGGTAACTATGATTTGATTTCATGTATCTAGTATTATTTTTTGTGATTAAAATTTTGGGGGGACCTTAATAGAATTTCCTACATCTTATAGGCCTCCGTTTTGATTACTATTGATGGTGGACCATGATATGGTTCCAATGATAATGATTTTTTGTGTTTTCATTATTATTATTAGGTGAAATTGATGTGATTTCAATGATTTTTTGTTTTCATATAATTTTAAACTGGAAAATAATGTTTTGGAAAGAAACATAGACAATTTTTTAATGTATGTATCGTTGACCCCAAGTACCACATTAGACCCATGTTTAGAAAATTTATTTTCTAGAATTTTTATATAACACTTTAATCACATCATTTCACATATATATAAGTATATATCTCAAATTAGATATTATATTTACACCATTAGTTGTTATCTACTGTGTTTTTCTGACAACATTTTTTGGATGCCTTCGATACATAAGTATATATAATAGTGATAGTTTTGGTTAATGGTAATGCCCTTATTTTTAATTGTTGACTGGGGATTTTAGGATTATATCATGGACAATGGAACTCGGTTGGGCCTTGAAAAATTTTGGTTTTTTTTGTATTTTACTCCATTCCTATATAACATTATTTATTATAGAATGGTTTTACATTATGGATTATTTGTATATTTTTATGGTATATACATTTGATGGTATGTTATGGATGTTGTTAATATGATTTTAATTTTTATAGCTACCCTGACTAGAGGATATAATCTTCCCAATGTATCTCTATAGAACCTCACCACTAATCTACAACCTATATCAGATCAAGAGGCTTTCATGAGTCCATGTAACAACTAAATTTGGTTACTTATAAGTTAAATTCGTTAGGTAAGCTACCTTGAGAGATTCTAAAAAAATATTAATAATTCATTTTTTATGTAGAGGAGTTAATATCTTTTCATTCTGACACACGGTGTGTCTGTTATGTCTAAATGAAAAGTTTTTCACTTTAAAAGTTGTATTTTATTTCCAAACATGCATCATAAACTCAAAACTATGAATAAAAAGTGGCTTATCATGATAATTTTGTAAATATAATAAATAATTCTTTTTATGTATAGTAACTATCCACACATCAGTTAAATATATAGTTCTTATTGTACGAATAGAAGTGCATGATTCCATTTAAAAGTAAAATTTTAGTTCAAAACATGTATCCCCCCTGAAAATAAATTTTTCTTCATTTTCTAAATGTGGGTTTGAGGGTTGTCAGTTCCCATTACATGACTTCACCACATCCACACACCACGTCAAAACACCCAACTCCAATTCAAAATTAAAATCTTCAAAACCAAAATCAATGTGAAAGGCCCTCGAGCCACACACCTTCCAACGTACCACACACTAATCAGTGCACCTATCGCGCGCCAACCATCAAGCCACACCTCGGTCCATCATCACATGGTATGGATAGTTTGTCTGAAAGTGCATTTTTTCATTTTAAAAGTGAATTTTTTTTTCATAACATGCATCAAAAAATCAAAATTAGGAAAATGAAATTTGATTTTATTAAAGCATTAAATAATATCAATAATTCATTTGTGACATGAAGGAATTAACTGAATTCCAATTAAACCCATGGTATTTCCAATAATACTAAAATGGATTATTTTATTTAAAAGTGAGATATTAGTTCAAAATGAATTTCACAAAATTAAAACTGAGTAAACAAGGGTAGATTGTATTAATAAGTTAGGATAAATATTGATAATTCATTTATGATGTGTCGTAATTAACCTAATGTCAATATAATACATGGTGTGGCTGGTATGAATGAACTTATATCACATACTCAAAATAAATTAGAAGTACTATGAGTATCATATTAACTTATTAAATGTTTTCTTGAAATATAATGTTATATTTTTTATTTATCTATTATGTTTTAAATTTCATGTTATAGTTTTAATTTTTTTATTAGTACATTATTATAATATATAGAAATTATTTCTTCAAAAAATAGTGAGAATGATTTTGATAATATTTTAAAGGTAATTAATAAGATAGTAAAAAATAATTATTTCCACTAAAAATACAACAAAACTTCTAAATGAAAAAATGAGAAGAAATATTATTTTGAAGTGGTTTCATATGAAGGGGAGAATCATGGTTACATAAGGACATATTTTATTTAGAAAAAAATAAAGGATAAGAAAGGCATAAAATATAATAAGTTATATATTTATAGGGGTATGAATATCATGGAGCCATATGACATAGGTATTTCTAGTGGTGTAGATAATTCATAAAAAATTTCATCAGATGAAAGTGATCTTCCAAAGTTCATGGGATTTTACTATGGTATTTTAAAGACAAATGAATGCTACATGGTTAAGAAAACTATTGAATCCATTAAAAATTCAAATTTAAATTTAAATTATCCTTATTATGATGATGAATGAAATTCTAATTCTTATGAAGAATAAATATAGAATTCATCCCAAGATAAATATACTTTACCAAGACATAATGAAGATTCACGATTTTTTGTTTTCATGGAATTTTTTTTTTAATTTTTAAAAAATTATATAAATGAAAGAAAAAACTTTCCAATGAAAATTCCATAATATCTATGCATACCTCATAGATTTAAAATTTAACATTATAATTAAATCATAAATCAAACTATAATACATCTAATAAGGATAAGTATTTAGTTACAAAACTAAATTCTAATATATTTATTCCCAAGATACATTTTATCAAATTTTACATCTTGGATATAATTTTTGAGAAACATTATAGAAAAATAAATACATATTAAAATACCACAATGATAGGTTTTTCTCAATAAAATCCCCATTTTAAAACAAATTTATTTGTTCCTAAAATTTACCTTTTTGTACGAAATTTAAAAGGGGTGGAAATTGTAAAAATAGATGTTCTGTAAAAAAATTTAATCTTCTATTTTTCATAAGGAATATATAAATATATAGTTTTATATATACAACACAATGGAGTTATAAATATATGGATTTCAAAAAATTATTTTGTCTAATAATTTTTGACCTATGATATTTTGGGTTCCAAAACGCTAATTTATAAATTTAATGAAAATAATATATTTACCAAAGACATCGAAATTTGGTACATTGATAGTTGATGTTCCAAGAACAAGCCTAAAAATAATAAATTCTTTTAGAATATTATCAATATGAAAGGTGTTGAAAACACTTTTGGTTATAATGACCTAGTAAAATTTATGTAATAGTTAATATTATATTTCTTAGTAAAGCTTTAATTTCTAATGATGTATATTACATTTTACATAATACCAAATTTATTAGCATAATTCAATAATGTTATTTGTGATTCCGTGTTAAATTTAGAAATTATAAATGTATTATTCAAAGTTCAAAATGTAAATTTATTCTTTATACTGATAAAAAATAGAATTTTTACACACTAAACCTACTAATCCTTATGATTAATGTTATACTATATATTATAGTAAGTGAGTATCAATAATGGTTATTGAATTGGAGGTTTGGACACTATAATGTTAGATCTTTATCCATATATTCTAATAAAGGAAAATATTGAGATATACTATGTCTTACAAGTAAATATTCTAATGTTTTTGTTATTTGTCAATTTTTAAGGAAACATAATTCAATTAAGAAATGTTTTAGTGATGTGTCAACTTATGATTAATTATATCTATTGTGCATGGATTTATTTGGCCCTAAAAAACAAAATGTATTGGTGGAAAATATTATGTACATGTTCATACTGATGACTAATCTAGCTAAACATGGTTATATTTTTTTTTAAATGTAAGAATCATTTGTTTTTTTTAAAAACAATGTATCCCATGTTAAAATAATAAAAATCTAAATTTGGAATATGTTCACACAAATCATAGTACCGAATTTTAAAATTCATGTCTTGAAATGGATTTTAGTAAACAAAGTATTTTACAAAACATATTATCACATAGATATCCTAAATAAAATGGTGTAGTTGGAAATATAAATGTATTTCCTTTTAAGATTACCATAACCATGTTGATTTAATAATAAATTTGTAAAAAAATTTGGGTTGATGTAGATATTACTATTTTTTATACTATAAATCTAGTCTTACGTAGAATGTTTATAAATAAAGATTCGTATGTTTTTTGGATTTTATTCATTTAAAAACATTATTAATTAGATTTATTGGATGAGAACTATTCATTTTGAATACTCAAGTTAATTTTTAGAAATTTTCTCCAAAATAAGTTGAAATACGTTTTCTTATTTATTCTACACCTCATAGTCCTTATAGAGTTTTTAATAAAAGTAATATTAATTTAGAGAAAAATATCATGTTAAATTATATGAAACTAAACATTTTTGTTTTATAATAACACAAAATAAAATCATCAAATTTTTTAAAAAACTGATTTTTGAAGCATTTTGGAAAATTTTTCTCATGATTTAAAAAAAAATTTATTTAATGTTTTACCAAAATAATAAATTAAAAATATAAATGATGAAAACCCATTTACAAACCCAATGAATCATAAAATACAAAGGAATAATCACATTGATAATATCATTGGTAATATAGGCCAACCAATTAAAACAAGAAGTTCCTTAAGAAACAAATGTGAACACTATGAATTTTTATCACATTTAGAACATAAGACTATTTATGAGGCTTTAGGTGAGGGAGATTGAGTAAAAGAAATGTAGGATAAATTCAATGAGTTTGAAGGGAATCATGTTTATAATTTTGATAAATGTCCAAATTATTTTTATATAATTGTTGTGAAATTGGGTTTTAAAAATAAATCTGATGAAAATGGTGTTATAGTTAGAAATAAATATAGACTGTTTTCGAAGGGTTATAATCAATATGAGGACATAGATTATGAAGAAACAAAAACTCTAGTACATATTCTATAATCTGTTCATATTCTTCTATCCGATATAGCATATTTGTATTTTACACTTTATAATATGGATTTAAAGTTTACTTTTCTTAATGGATATGCACTGGAGGAAATCTTTGTAGAACAACTCCTTGGTTTTGAAAAAAAATCTATCAATCATGTTTTTAGACATAATGAATCTCATTATAGACATAAAAAGGCCCCTAGATAAATCTATTATAATTTATCAAAAAAAATATTAAACAATTATTGTAATTAAGTTTTGGATCCAAAGTTTTTTATAAAAAATGATTTTAAAGAAACCATTACCATTCAAATATATATCGAGGAAATTATATTTTCTTCATCATAAAAATCACTAACGGATTCCATTTAAAATCATATAAAATATATATTTAAAATTAGAATGATGGTTGAATATTCATTCTCTATTTGTTCTAAACATTCTCAAAAAACATAAGTAACTTTTATATCAATAAAAAGTATTTTAATGATTTTCATAAAAAAAATTGATATGAAAATACTAAATATATATATACTCCTATCAAAACCTAAAAAACATTATATCTTGATGAATCTGGGAAACTTGTTTATAGAAATAATTTTTTATTAATGATTGGTAGGTTACTATACCATATATATAGTCATCTATATTTTCTATTTTTACATTCCAATGTGTGATATTTTAAGAAAATATAAATTATTATTATATTAAATTAGAAAAATGTATATTTCTTTAACTTAAAGGACCTATGGATCTTAGACTATTTTTTTTCTTCTCGAGAGTATTTAGAATTAAAAAAATTCTAATTTTATTTTTTTGGTTGTGAAATGGATTAAAAAATGACATTATTAACTTTTCATCTCTCTATATAAGAATATGTTTCATGGGATTATAATAAAGAACACTTTGTAGATATTTCTATTTCTAATTCTGAATAAATAGAATTTGGAAGTTTTTATGCTCAATTGTTCCAGATGCAACATAGAATCAATAATTTTGGAATTTTGTTTAGTAAAATACATATTTTTTGAGATAACATTGTTTCCATGGAACTTAATAAAAACCAAATCTATCACTCATAATAAATGTAAATAGATAAAAAACACCATTTACTTTAGGGTCACACACAAAATGAGATATCATTTTACAATTCTTCAAAATACAAGAATAACATATTTGAAGTTTCACAAAACCACTAAATTATAATAGAATTTAGTATATTAAATATAAAGATAGAATTTCCAATATAAATTATCATTTATATATAATTATTGTTTAAACCATTTCCTTAAAGTAAAAAATCATTTAAAGATGAGTTAATTTTTTAAGTTGGTTTCGAAATTTATTTTATTTTTCTTAAAACATTCCAATGATATTTGTAAATTTTTTTCTTCTGATGGTTTTTTAGAAAAATAATACATTAAAATTTTAAAAAAACATTTCTTAAAATTATTACCAAAAAATATTTCTAAAATAATCTAGACAAACTTTTTTAAATTATTCCCTTTTTGATATACTTTTTTGCAAAAATATATCGAACAATGTTTTCATAAAACATCCTGAAAAAATTGTATTTTCAAAAACTAAGAAATGAAAATATGTGAAAAATATTTCATAAATAAGGTTTAAAATTTTTTCTAAGAGGTAAATTATATCCTTTTCAACAATTAATTTTAATAATCTATTTTATCATATTTATAAATTCACATAATTTATTCTTTTTGAAAAAAAATTATATTTTTATTTTTATTTGGAAAAATATTTTTCTAATAAAAATCTATTAAAACGTTTATAGGAACATCAAAAGATCTAATATATTTTCAAATTTTATATAAAGCTATCAGTCGTGGTCCTATATAATTATTTTAACCTGAATCGATGGATAGAGAGAAGTCGAACCATCTCCTTTCAAGAATTTTTAAAAGGGTGTGGGTCACAACTCATTACTTCAATAATTTCCTCTAATAAAAAATATCACCATAAATATCTTCCTCAATACATTTTTTCAGTTTTTTCATTAATCTAAATTCATTTGATCCATAAAAATAACATCTTCTAGAGACATCTCATGCAGAATTTTTGTGAAAGAAATTATTATGGAAATATCATAGTATAATATAAATGATTATATGATAATTTTTTTATTGTTTTTCATTGTTGGAGTGAATTATATAAAGAAAATGATTATTTTGGTATACATTTTTTTGGATATTATAAGATTTTTTTATTCATATTCTAAAATCATTTTTGAAAAATAAATCTAAAAGTTTTAACTTCTACTCTTTTTGGAATGTTGTATATGTTGAATATCAGAAAAGATGGTAATTTTTTTGGATTTCCCTTCGATGGAGAAGAGAACATCGAAACAAAAAATAAACAAAACAACAAAATGACTTTTTGTAATTCAAAAGCAATAACATATTTGTTTTCCACTAGGAAAAAGTTACAAAAATTCAAAATCTTTCCAATGATGGTAGAATAACGGATGTTTAGAAACAAAATTATCTAATTCAAAGGAAAGAATATAGTGATACCATAAATGTTTAATATATATATATATATATATATATATATATTCCTTATTTATTATTTAATATGATGAAATTTAATATTGTGATGTTTTGTCCCTTTTCATAGAGGTTTTCAATAATGTGATGATAAAGTTAAATATTCTCTTATGTGTGAGCTTCATAAACATATTTTTGGTTTACTTCATGGATTTTTAGATAATATAAAATAATGAAAATCCAATAGGGGAAAAATAATATTTTATTAGTGAAGAGATAATTAAAAAGATAAGACATTTTTAATTCTTTAATGAAAGTTTTTAATAATTCCTAAAATGATGTGATCAAAATAGAAACATGAAAATTGAAATTAATGGTTTTATAGAAAATAAAATAAGGTAAATTGTATCCTCCATTTGTAAATAATAAAGAAATTATTATGTCTTACAACTTTTTTTATGAAAATGAAATAATGAAATAAATTGGATGATCCTAGTTTTCTGTTAGAAATAGTTGAATATTTAGACTTGAAATAGAAAACATACAAAAAATATAGAGAATTAGAAAAGATAATGATATGTAGAAAAATATTCAAAATCTAGGGTGGATAAAAAATTTATTAATAGAGTTCAAAATGTAAATTCTAGTTTTGATGTGGAAATTCAAGTAGAAAATCCTCTCACATTTTTTCATCCCTTTTTTCAACAAATCAATCTTCAATATTTTAAAATGAAATGAAAAAAGACTCATCCATTAGTTCTATATATTCCCATTTATAATAATAATTTATAATCATTAGCTATTGAAAAATGTAAATAATAAGGGGTTCAAGAAAATGTTTACACTTTTAATAAATAAAGATAATATTATGAAACCAAGATAGTGTTAAAAAAGAAGCAAGAATTTGATGAAAGTGAATAAGTGTATTCTATTTCATTATCAGTACAATATTATGAGGTTGATAATCTAATTGAATCATAAACATTATAATCCACAAAATAATAAGATCAATAATATTTAAAAAGGAGTTATAAAACCCTCAATCCAATAAAAAACATGGTGTGATAGATTTTTTTGAAGGACAAATGATAATTAAAAACAAGAATATTGAACTTCAAGATCTATAGATCTGTCTATTCTAGAAATTTCTTATGACTCAACTAATGATTCTACTAATACAGGTTATCAATGAATATAAATCACAATTTCTTATTTCTATGATGGTTTAATGAATCTCAAATATTACCATCATTAAATTCCTATCATTAAAGTATGATGTAATTATATTCAAGGTAATATTGATTTATTAGAGAAATCAAAATTGTGGAAAAAAATATGAGATAGTGATCTTGATTTATATGAGTTTAAATTTTTCAAGGGACAATAAAAATCTAACTCACAGAAGTTGAAACAAGATTTTTTATGGATTAATAATGTATAGAGAGTTATAATGGTTTATGATGAGTAGATCACAAAATTATGAAATAAAAACTTGTTTCGAAGCTTGTATGGGATATCAGTTTAGAAGATAATTAATGTGCAAGATATATTTAATATATTTAGTATATCTCAATGAATCATGATGGTTAATTTATAGAATAGAAGAAGGAGATTCAATCATTATAAGAAGAAATTTCCAATTTGAATAATGAAAATATAAAGATAACTTTTCTGGAATAAGAATTGAGAAATATAAAAACATTTGTTAATAAATTCAAGAAGTATTCAAAGTATATAAAGAAGACAAAATTCATTTTTAAGGAACATAAAAAGCATGAAATATTTATTTTTTTATGAAAAATTATTTTTTTTAATAAATTAAAATTACCTTCTTTAAAATATGTTTCGAATGAATTATATTCTACATTTATTTTACATGGGTTTTTTCTAAATTTCATTGGATGATTTTATTTTCATATACTATTTAGGTGAATATTTGTTCATATGTATATAATTTTTTATTGATAGTTTTTTTCTATAATATTTCATGTAAAATTTACACCACTTATAAAACATTTTAAAAAATAAAAATTGTGGGTAATACTGAGTTAACCTCCCTTTTAATAAATCATTGGGAAAAAGATTTTTTTATGTTGGAAAATAGATATAAGGGGAGAAATAATGAAAGGATTATAAATTTTTAAATAATTGAAAAAGTGTAAAATCCATATTTTATATGTTAGGTTCATCTGTATTTTCCTTGTTATTTAATCATTAGTTTTTCACTTTGGAAATTGTGTTTTGTGGATTCCAAAAGGGTAGATTATTGAGTCAGAATTTTTATTTTCATCACTTTTTAACGTTAGTTTTGAAAATCATAACACACTCCCTTAAATTATTTACATTAGAAAATATATACATCCCAAGTGTTTATAATGTTGTTTTAGAAAACCTATATTATATTGAATGTATAATTTTTTTTATATCATTATTAATTTTTCAAATGTTTTCCAAACAAAAAATCACATAGAATCTAATAAATTGGATGGAATTGTTCATTATATAATAGACAGATGATTTCAAGGGTAATAAAATGATGTTATATAATTTCTAGAATAAAAATAATCACAATGTCCCACCATAATATTTTATAGAAAGTTTATTAGATGAACCAAATCATATGAAGGCGGACATGCTCTTCAGAAAATCTATAATAAATACATAATAAAAAAACCATATACAGTCTACCAAATGAAGAAAAATAATTCTACTAAAATATTCCTTTAAAGCATTATAATGTTACATGATACAAATCAACCATTAGATGAGGAAGTGATTCTAATCCATTTCAAGTGAATATGAATTTTTATGATTTCATTGCAACTAAATTCAAAGAATGTAAAATATTACAATTAGAGAAATGTATAAAAATTGTGAAAACAATCAAGGAGGGGTAATATATTTAATTAAAAAAAATTCAGAGTAGTGTGGATTTTTTAACATCTTATTATGAGAAAATGGTTCATTTTAGCTTTAATGAGTTATTACATAAGGCATCTATTTTTCAGAATCCTAGTAATTGACTTAATTTTTCACATTTTTTATTGTTTGTCTAGTCTAATGTTTGTTGATGGATTAAAAGGTTAAGAATATAGAAGTTTTAGATCCTACGTGCTTGATGGTTCTTGATGGTAGGAAAATAGAAGATTATCTAATCTCTGTACGAAGGGATTACATTCTCAAGGAAGGCAAGCATTTATGGTTTATAAAAAATAAAGGATCCCAAAATTTACGCTCATTCAATTACCTAACACTAATGTTAAAGGTTTGGATATATTTTAGTAACTTTTATTAATGTTTAATTATGAACATAATAATGTTATTATTTAATTTATTTTACAATTTTCTATTTACAATATTCATACATTAAATAATTTTTATTTTTTTTATAAACCTTCATAACTATGATAATTTTAAGTACTAGTAAAAAACGTTTCCAATTACTTTCTTATGAATAATACATTGTATTTGAATAAAACAACTTCATAACTTGGGCATGTAAATTGTAATTTTTTATTTTATAAACAAAAATCCCACATCTTTTAGAAAAATATATACTCTTATGATTCTAAAAAAATCCTATGATGGTGTAGTTTTATTCTTGGACCAGCAATAATTTAGATTGAATTAAAATTAAATATGATTTCAATTTCCCAATTGCATCATTGATTTTAGTGTTAGGATATAGGAACTTATTAGTCTAATAATTAGAAAACAATTATCTAAATAATATTTTTTTTTTTGAATTAATTTCTATGACAATCAATAATCCTTTTAAAAATTGTATGTCTATATAATTCATGGTCTTAATAGATATAATTCATAATATATTCTTATTTTTCGGATTTTATTCATTTAGTTTTATTTTTCGTTAATATAGAATAAGATTAATCAAATATTATCTCCCTAAAAATTTAATTTAAATAATAATATATGGATAACATTATTCCTTAAGGTGTTGACATAACACTACAAACTATACTTTTCTTAGGTAGTTTAGAAAATAAATTTTTTTTTACAAATTTCTAAATTAACACATCCTTAATAATTATCAACACATTTGACCATATCAAAAAACATGGTCCTAAGTAATTTATTTATCTTATATAAATTACTACACAAATATGGATTTACTCCCCAAGGAAATGAAAGATTTTTAATCCCCTTCTGGTAATTTGTTAACTCGTGGGCAATGACATTTAAGGGGTCTCTAGATAAAATTTCAATAGTCGTTGAAAATTTTAGGTTATTATAAAAAAATTATATTATCCACTTTATCATTCTATATAGTTAGGATTATGTTAATAATTATAGTGTTTATTATATATATTGACCTCAATTTCTGAGATTATGTATGTTCCTCATGGTAATATTTGATTTTTCCACCAGATACCCCCACACCATGTGTATTCATGGAGAACCTCAAGTGAGTATTTAAGCCATAAAAGTGACTCTATGTACCATTGAGTTGGACTATGTCATGATCCAACCCCATTGGTACCCCACCATGGTAGGAATTGAGTATAGGTATGACCACTGAATCCCACCTCAAATAGGCCATGGGTTTGTGTATAACACTGTAAGAATATAGAACACTCATGTGGGATGTCTTACACTCATTATTGTGAAGATAATAATAATATTAAAATCACCAATAAACTATATTGTATTAAATAAATAAATAAATCCAAAAAACATTATATTCCATACAAATTAAAGGCCAAAAATAAAATAAACATCTTAGTAAGTCCTATGATAGAAACCATAATCTCCCACTCTTTAAAAATAGTGTCTCTAAGCTAGTAACATCTAATTAAATCACCAACTCCCTCCTATTTCACAGAAATTTATATATACATTTGTATATGTATACAAACATATATATATATATATATGGATGATAATATAAGTATAATTGATAGGATCCCCTATGAAACCTCTCCAGAAAATGATAAAGAATCATACAAAAACAATATTGAAAAAAATATGAAATTAAAAAAACTCCTAAGTTAGGTCATTTTTTTCAACCACACAATGTATCACTCTCCAAATAACACATAAACATAAGTAACATAATGAATAATAATATATAAAATATGGGTACCCTAAAATAACATCCTGATTGAACCAGTCACCCAAAACACTAATGTCTTACATTTTGTCCCTCCAATCCCCTCAATGTCATACAACTCATCCAAGAAAACACATCATAGAAACATAAAAAAATCATTTCCATATCTCATCACATGAACTAGTAGATGTAAATCAATTACACCATTTTATAAATAGTTATTATTCCTCAAAGAAATATAGATCATGTATTAGTACATGTATAATAAAAGTTTATGTTATAAACCAAAGCATCTAAAACCCACATATACCCTTATGTCACAACCATAAGCCATTACATCTTGTATGATCATATATCATATATGTTAAACCACAATATCCTATATATGCATACATAAACACTGCATCTAGAATATTGAGTGGGTTAGGATAGCTTACAACCATCTGTAACCTCTATAACATGGATATTTAGAATACACCTTGAACCCAATGCAAAATATATGAATCAATTGACCATATCAACTAGGATGGTAATGTGTAATAAATCATATAACATGATGACATATAAATAGAACACATCAATTTGAGGTGAAACTAACTAATCCCTAGAATCATTCTATAACTAACATTCAACTTGACAACGTAAATCCATCTCTAAGGTCTACAAATTGACTATTATTAATTAACTCATCAATGTTATATAATCATTAATCAATAAAAATAATTTGTTATTTTATATTAACCCTTGATAAATTTCCAAATTAAATAATAAATCATCTTAACATAGATATCACTAATACATTATACATAATCTATAAAATCTTTTTAAATATCATTATCATAATTATAACTTGAGAACCATATATATTAAATCAAATCATCAATTAAATAATCATTCCATAATTCATATTTAAAATACTTTCTTCCTATACAATCAATGATAAGGCCCAAAGGGTATGAATACTATAAACACAATTAAATAAGAAGTAAGAATCGAGAAATATCATAAACAATAATGGCACATCATCTGAGCTTCTCATCATCAATACTATTCCACATTATCCCCCCACATCAATCATCAACTAAAACATACCGTCAACATGAAATAATTTTTATTTAAATTATCGTCATTTTGTTTTATATTCTTGATTATTTAAATTATTTTATATAAAAATTAAATCATTCCAAATAATATTAATAGTGTTGTTAAAAACTTTTATACATCCCAATAAGTATGTTCATTTGAGTTTATATCATAGAAACAAGATTGTAAAAAATAATAATCTCTTTTTCCACACTATATTCCTTATATTTCCATATTAATATGCTTAATCCTTTCTAATAAAATTATATATGAGTGAATACATAAGAAGTTAAAAAAAATATAAAAAACACATACACTGTAAAGTCACATAATTCCAACATATAAATATATCAGTCACATTAGATACATAATCCCAATTTATAAATATTGTTTTCAATGACTATCCTTTTTTATTCTTATTAATTTATATTTTAAAATTATTAAACCAATTTTAGACAAAATATATAATTTATAGAGACATTTCTGCAACAAACATGTGAGTAATAATAAAATATTCAAAAATATATACATTTTTAAAATCATATGTAAAAAACATTTCCTTTCCACTTATTTGTTTCATTTATAGATTATTATATATTTTAGGTTAATTTAATCTATTTATTTAATGGTAAAATATGCATTATAGTACCAAAATAAAATGTAAAATAATTAGGATATGTTTTTGGATCACCTACCTAGTTTTTTAATCTTGATGGTTTATCGCAATATGTCTACTTTGATATACATAATGTGTTATACTACATATGTTCATGGAGAGGGGGAATACTTCCCAATGTCAAGGAATTATTATGGAAAACGCTTAAAATATTCTATCATAGAAAATTATATTTAAAATATGAATCAAAGCTACTATATGTTGTATTAACTACTACTATTAATCTAGTATGGAAATATGTTTTTATAATTATAAATATATCTATATTTATAATATATCTCCATTTATGATATAAATTATAAAAAAAATCTTGTGTCAAAACCAATTTATTAAAAAAAGGACTAGAGGAGGATGGTTTTAGACTATAAAAACTGTCACTAATTCAGATTATAATAAAACAAAAGTCAATAATCATAATATCCCATGAGAATATGAACTAAATATATTTCACTAAAATTAATCATGAACAATCTCATTATAAGATTTAATGTTCTAATTCCTCAAAAAACTAAACCTAAGAATGGAGTCTCATATTTTAATTACTTTCTAAACCATGATTATGACATCCTCATCAATATGTTTTTTCTTTTCCAAGTGCAATCTTTATCCTCAGAGTCCCTATTAATATAATTCATGAAACGAAGTGTGTCCTCATCCATAACAGTTGCAAAAAAATCTTTTTTAGTATCAACCATCACTAAAACAGTGAAATCCTTTTGGTTAAATTAACTAATTTTGTACCCCACATAAACATCAAAATAATTTCGCGAAATTTGTATTGAGAATAAATTAGTAGATTATAGACCCTTATGGATCTCTTCACTACCCATCATTTATATCTTATCCACATAAAGAATACGGTGGTCTAAAAAATAGATAGCATATCCTATGATATATATTAATAAAATGATATTATGTACTATGAATTATCTTGGGCCCTAGTCTATTCTGAGGGTAGATACTTCACCATATCCACATTGTTGGACAATTTTTTCGCTATAATAGTAGATGCTATAAGAAGTTCCCATGTATTATAAAATTTCATGGTGATAGGTTCACACCCCATCCATATAAATAAAATTCCTAGTATCTCTAATTTTCTATCCTCTAACAAAAATACTATCTCATTCCTATTCATATCCAATAATATATCCTAAAATAATTGAGGTGCCTTCGGATGTGAAATTGTAGACTATTCATCAACTCTAAGATACTCAGATCTAATATATCTTTTGAATATATTACAAGTCTTACCTATACAGTTTTGGAGCTTTTCATTATTCAATTAAAAAGGAGAGTTCATCTCTGATACATTTTTTTAACCCTTCTGTCACTAGATCTCATTGAATTTCCCACATAAAGGTCAACTAAATCAATCTCTGGTTCACTCTCAAAGTATGGAAAATCTTTATACTGGGGGAATTTATTTTCCCAATCACTATTACGATGAAAAATTCAATATTTTCATCATTTAATATCAACCGAGAGTAAGTGTGAGAAGGACATAAACAATCATGAAATATTTAATTTTGAGTATGTTCAATATTAGCTCCTCCTATCATGTGTTATTTTAGTTCCTCGAACTCTAGTTTATGAAATTTCATGTCTCCCATGAAAGGATGTATAGTTGAGTTAGATCAAAACCCAACCCTCTATCAGGATATTTATTCAAATAAACTGGCTCCATAAATACGATTCATCATTTTGACAAATTAACATATCAAAGGATTCTGCCTATTCTTGATCTCCTTTAGTAGAGGTATCCCTGTCCATAAATTTCTTTCATTTATGAACTATGTGACCCTTCACACCATATGATATACAAAAAAATATTTTATGAAAATTTTCAAAAATATGTACTATATTAAAGTTTCTATTCCAAAATTCATTTATTTTTTCATAATAAATAATCAAATAGAAATGATATTCGTCAATCGAGAGCATAAGTTTTTATATCAAGGGATAGGTGAGATAAATATACACTAATAGTCTATAGAAATGAACATAAATGTATTTTTACATTTCTTTATCCATATTGACATGGAATTGATAGAGTTAATATTTTTATTATTATTAATAAGTTTTTAAATTATTTAATCCCTCCCAATTATTCAATTTGAGTATATTTTTATCATTTAAGTGTTTTGGTGTATTTTGGGCTTAAATGTGAAAATAGGGTAATTCTATAAAATTGACAGTTTTATATAGAATATATTTTTAGGGAATTACTTTTATAATATTGGTCAAATTTAAGTGAATTAGATTTTTTAGGCTTCATATGCTCGAGGGATTCAATTTAGTCTTTTGTACCAAGACTCAATTCGAAACCCAGTGGTATAAAAAAATCAATCAAATGGAGAAATCTGTCTGGATGGAAGAATGGACCCCACTACATTTAATATGAAATATCTGATTCAGCCGCCCATAAATTTTTTTGATTTTAGTTGTTTTCGATATATACCATTCATGGGATGGTTCATATTAAATTTCATAAAATAATATGCTCATTAATGTTTCTTTTTGGCGTGTTTATTTGGAGTGGGTGAAATAGTGTTTGGCATCCAGAAGAAGTTAATTTCAGTAATCAAGTAATATCTTCCTTTACTCTAGTCCAAATGCTTTCATATTTTGATGATTGATAGAAAACAGAATTTAAGACATCTTGTAAGAAGTGATCGTAGCTTGGTTTGGTGTTATGGTGGTCATAACAGAGGCAATCATCTGGATGACATATTCTAAAGTATCCGAATTTCTATTCTTTCTTTTCTTTCTTTTGTTCTTCATAGCTTTGTAATGACTTTTTCTCCCCCCCCCTCAACTAAGTTACTATTACCAGGGTGGGGTAGATGTTCTGAGTTATTGGGGAGGGTTGGGTTTACGCTTCTGTAATTCTTGAGTTCTTTCTATTAATCTTTTAATATCCTCTTCTCTCTTTTCCGAATCGGTTTCAATTTCTTGTAACAGTTCTTATTACCATGTACGATTGTATCAGATTTTATATTCTATTGTTTATTTTATTTGGTCAATGATCAATATCTCCCTCCACTGGGTACTGGTTTATATATGGTGGAATAGACGAGGACATAATGGTGAAGTACTCATTGATCACTGGTACATGTGTGATAATTAGTTAATGTTCTTGATTGCTCAAGATAAACAAGACCCGATTGAGAATTGCCTAAGATAATTTTGAGTATTCACTAAAACTCAATTAAACATTTGAAGAAGGTTAGACCAATCTGTGGTTT
This sequence comes from Viscum album, assembly GCA_963277665.1. Lineage (NCBI taxonomy): Eukaryota > Viridiplantae > Streptophyta > Magnoliopsida > Santalales > Viscaceae > Viscum > Viscum album. The sequence goes on from OY728162.1 coordinate 50,431,476, forward strand.
TAGTAAGGTTTATTATCACATTTTTATTTTACCAAGGTAGTAAGAGGAAATGATTGTGGATTCTCACTCTTAACGACTTAGCAGAAGAGAATTGGGTAGGTTGAACTGTGATAGAATTAAAATTTCAAAACTGATGCTAACCTGATCAATATTTCATATAACTAATTTAACTAAAATCATTTTTAAATTATTTTTATAACTTTCACTTAATTCCATTACTTCATTTAGTTTCTTTGTCTTATTTTCAAAATCAAATTATTTCAAAAACAACATCACTTATTCCTTTAATTTTAAGTGATAAACACTATTGATGAGCACTCCTCTTTGAAAAAAACCTAGTTAACCAACTATAATACATTTTTACTTTGGTTATATTTGTTTTTTACTCACCCCAATATAGGAACATATCAAAACGGGGCGCCGTTGCTGGGGAGGTTGTGCCAACATTTCTTTTCTTTTCTTTTCTTTTCTTTTATTTCTCTTTTCATATCTTATGTTCATAATTGCTTGAATAGAACCTCAACAACTGAACCTTTACCCATAGATACTGAAATTGAAGGAACCGTATTGAATAGACTTAGAAACATTAATTTGGAATTTGAATTTGAAGAAGTTACCCTTGCAAACTCAAGTAAAAAATCTAGTGTTCACTCTGAGCCTGTCATTATGGCTGAAAGTACAAACCCAACTCTTAAGGACCATAATGAAACAAAATTCCTTAATCAAAACAGCCAACTTACCATGACATTGTGACAAAATGATTTTCAAATGAAACCTAAAATTATTCCTTTTCTACTAATGTTCCATGCATTGGTAGGTGAATATCCAAACAAACACATTGAAGAGTTCACACATGTTTCCTCAAAATTTCAGACCCTGTGGAGTTTCTGAGAAGCAGTTAAAGTAGAAGTAATTTCCATTTTCATTGGATAGAGCTTTAAAATAATGGTTGTACGAACTACATCCAAGAGACATTCATGACCAAAATGACCCAGTAAGATGTTTTATGAATATTTTCTTCCCCACCTCTATAAGAACATCCATGTGGAAGGAAATCTATGTCATACCACAATCATCGGGACAAACCATTTATGAGTACTGGGAGAGATTTAAGAAGCTCTGTGCCAGCTTCCCACATCAAGCCATTTAGTAACCTCACATTCTAGTATTCATCTATAAAGAACTATTGTAGAATTAATGAAACCTTCTTGATGCATTATCTAGAGGTGCATTGATTGTCAAGTCACCAGATGAAGTTAAGGGCATGATTGAGAAGATTTACTAGAAATCACAATAGTTTGGAACAAGATGTATTGGGAAAATTGTTATACATGAGGTACACACTTATCATACATAACCCTTACTAGAAACTAGGATTGAAGATATAAATGGTATGGTGAGGTAGATGGCCTTGCAGGAAGTTAGTGAGAAACAAGTGCCAGTTATGGTATGTGTTTTATGCTCATCACCTGATCATTTTACTGACCATTCTTCTGAAATATAGGGATTAGAAACAAGTGCGGAAACCTTTCAGTAAAGGAAGTTCCAACAAAATCAAGTACGGAGAGATCCTAATCAAGTTGAATATGGGTTTGGAAATCAACAGAATCTAGGTAGAACCCTGTACCAAAAACCATTTTCAAAACCAACCACCATTCTAGAATCAATTCCAGATCCCACCACCATTTCAACAAAATTATTCTTATAACCAGCCTTCTTATATAAAATAAACCACTTTCATAAGACCCTATGAGAAGCCATCAACTAGTGCACAACCTCCAATTCCAATCCAGCATCAAAAATCTGAGTTTGAGGTGTTGAATTACACTATTAATGATTTTTCCAACATGTTTGAATGTCTCATAGACTTTCTGACCAAAAATACAGGTAAAATCCCTTCCCAAACAATCCCAAACCCAAAAGAGAATGTCGGTATTATAACAACAATAAGTGGAAAATAACTCCCACCACCATCCACGATTTAACCTGAAACATGAATACCTAATCTGGGAGAAAATGAAGTTAAAAATGATGAAAATTCTAAGAAAATGAATCTACAAGAAGATAATAAAGAGAATGAGTTTAATGATAGGCCATGGAAGAAGAAGAAAACACCAATTCAAAGGAAGAAAAAGGAGAAGAAAGAAATAACCACCCCCCCTATTTCCATAAAATATGATTGAATCAAATAGGTTTCAAGAAGAAGAACTGCAAAAAGGAGACTCTAGACACCTTCCAGAAAGTGGAATTCAACACACCTATGCTTAAATAACACAAAAAATAATCAAAAGAATGCTAAATTTTTGAAGTATCTTTTATATAAGAAGAGGAGACATTAAGGGAATGAGGGGATAAATTTGGGAAGAAGTGTCTCAGTCCTTATCACTCCACAATTTCAAACGAAATGTTAAGATCCATAGAAGTTTTCTATTCCATTCACCATTAGTTAAATAAATTTATCTAATGCTTCTTGAGATTTAGGGGAATCAATTAATGTATTTCATCACTTAGTATATACTTCCTTGTAGATGATAAACTTGAAACCCACAAGAGTGGTGTTACAGCTTGCAAACTGATCCACAATTTTCCCAGCAAGAGTTATGGAGGATATCCTAGCAAAGTTAAAAGTTATTTTATTCCCTACTTACTTATATGTGTTTAATATGGAAGAATATAGGATCCCGTCACACTCACCCATCATTTGGGGAGACCTTACTTGAAGACAGATAAAACCATTATCAATGTCCATGAAGTGAAACTTACCCTGGAGTGTGAAGACAGCACTGTCCACTCCAATATTTTTTAATCTATGAAGCATCCATCAGATGATCAGTCACTCTTCAAACTCTCCCATAAAGATGGTACAGAACCAATTGAAGAATCATGTATTCCTCATGAATTCTTATCATTAGGATATAATTTTTCAAGAAAATATATCACTGAACATATGGATCCCCAAAGCATTAGAGATTCAAATTTCTTGTGGGAAGAAAAGGTAAAATCTAATTTATTTGATATTTTGTTAACTGATAAATAAAATGATATAATTTTTTATGTGAAGGATGTCAAAACATTAGAAGTGGGGAACCTCAATTTAGTTTCATCCCTTGAGAATCCCTCAGATCTAGAATTAAAAATACTCCCCTAAATTTAAAATATTTTTACCTTATGGAGGGAGAGAAATTAACAGTAATTATTGCTAATAATCTATCTGAAACTCAGGAAAAATAATCGATTAATAATTTTAGAGTGAATTCCCAATAAAATGGGTATAGGTTAGGTGGTATCCCTAGAATAAAACCAAATATTTGCTCACATAATATTTTTCTTCAAGGAGATTCCAACCCTATCAGACAACCCCAAATGAGGCTGCACCTTACCCTAATGAAGGTTGAGAAAAAAAGGGAGTGAGACAATTTTAGAATCTGGTATCATATATTGCATATCATATTCACAATTTGTTATCCCCATCCATGTATACCAAAAGAATACTAGACTAACCATTGTGAGGAATGAAAAGAATGAATTAATCCCTATGATAATTCCGAATAACTAGAGATTTTGTATAGATTTTAGTAAGTTGAAGCAGGTCACTCAGAAAGATCATTTCCATATACCTTTCATTGACCATATGTTATAGAGAACAACAGTGTAAACTCATTACTAGTTTTTGGATGGATTTTCAGGTTATTTTTAGGTACCCATTGCTCCTGAGGATCAAGAGAAGACTACCTTTACTTGTCCTTTTGGTACTTTTTCATACAAAAGGATTCCATTTTGGATTGTGTAATGCTCTAGGTACATTTAAGAGGTGTATGGTAAGTATATATTTTTATCACATTGAATATTTATTAGAGGTTTTCATGGTTGATTTCAATGTTTTTGGAAATTCATATGACAATTTTTCAAAACATATAGAATTTTTTTGAAAACATTCATTAAAAAAACATTGTTTTGAATTTTGAAAAGTGTCATTTTATGGTTGAGAGAGGAATTTTCTTTGGTAATTCCATTTCAATGAAAGGCATTGATATTGATAAATCATAAATTGAAGTGACAAATTCTTTTCCTTACCCAACTTGTGAAATCATGTTAGATCATTTTTAGGACATGAAAGATTCTACAGGAGGTTTATCAAAGATTTTAGTAAGATTTATATCCCTCTACATAGATTAATATTGAAATATTATTATTTCAATTTAAAGGGTTCATATAGGGAATCCATTGATGAGTTGTAAAGGAGATTGATTACACCAATATTAATGGAGCCACCCAATTGGAAAAAACCATTCGAGCTACTTTGTGATTCTTCAAACCAAGTATTTGGAGTAGTCTTTTCATAGAGAATTAAGGGTAGGCAACAAGTCATTTAATATTTATAAAAACCTTAGATTCGGCCCAATTAAACTACACAATAATAGAAAAATATTTTTTAGCGGTATTTTTATATTTAGAAATATTTAGATCATATTTTCTTGGAACTAAATTCATTGTGTTTTCTGATCATGAAGCTCTTAGGTACTTGATAAAGAAGGATGATACAAAAAGAAGGCTTGTGAGATGGATGCTATTTCTATAGGAGTTTAACGTAGAAATATAATATAACAAGGGATCTGAGAACCAAGTGGACTATCACTTATGTGGAATACCAAACACTACTGATGTTGAAATACCAAACAATGAACCACTGAATGATCACCTTCCAGGTTATAAATTATACAAGATTAAAAGAGAAGTGCCTTGGTATGCTGACATGTTGAATTATCTAGTAACATATCAAGTTCACTTATCATTTAAATTCTCACCAAATTCAAAAATTGAATAATGAATCTAGATATTACATCTAGGATGATTCATTTCATTTGAATATTTCCAATGAAAAAATTATTAAAATATGTTTTCCTAAAAATGAAATTGAATCAGTATATCAGTTTTGTCATATATTAGATAGTGAAGGCCACTTTGGACCTCAAAGGACATTAATAAAGGTTTTAGAATTTGGACATTATTGGCCAACACTTTTCAAATATTGTCATGAATATTTCAAACGGTGTGAAAAATGTTATTTTACATGAAATATTTCAAAGGTAAAAGTAATGCCCCAAAATCCTCTTAATTTTTGTGAAATGTTTTATGTTTTGGGCATAGATTTTGTGGGAACTTTCTCAATTTCATTTGTAAATTGTTATATTCTACTTGTTGTTCATTATGTTTCCAAATTGGTTGAAGCAAAAGCTGACAGGACTGACAATGCTAATGTTGTCTGTGATTTTGTTAGGACTAACATATTTTCTAGTTTTGGAGCTCCCATATCTATCATTAGTGATAAATGGAATCAATTTTTCAATAGGATAATGGAGGTTTTGTTGAAAAATAATGGGGTTCATCATAAAGCATCAGCTCCCTATCATTCACAGGCTAATGGGCAAGATGAATAGTCCAATAGAGAAATCAAATGACTTTTTTAAAAGAATGTTAATCCAAATAGTAAGGATTGGATCCAAAGGTTAGAAGACAAACTAAGGGCCTATAGTATATCCTACAAAACCCTAATTTTAATGAGTCCAAATTCACTAATTTATGGGAAATTTTTTCACTTACCTGTGGAATTGGAACCCAAGGCATACTGGGCCTTGAGGAAGATGAGTCTAGATCATGAAAGTGATGGGAAAGTGATAAGATTTCAGTTACAGGAGATGGATGAAATTATAAGGGAAGAATTTAAAAATTCTAGTATATACAAAGAATGAACAAGAGTGTCTCATTATGAACTGATCCAACCAAAATACGTCTATACTGCTGACAAAGTGTTGTTATTCAATTCAAGACTCATGTTGATGCCAGTTAAACATTTCTCAAGATGGGAAGGTCCATTTATAGTTACTCTTTTATAACCTTTTGGTGCTTTGTGGATTGTGACAGATGGAGGGAAGGATCCATTCACTATCAATGTGCACAATCTAAGAAAATTCCTTTGGAATATGCCATCAGTGTCAATGGAGAAGATCACACTCCTCCAACCAGTTTATCAATAAACTCAATCAGGTCGCACCTCTTCTTTAAATTTTCTTTATTTATGTGATTAAATTTCAAATATTATTACATGGAAAATAAATTTTAATAAATTTCAGAAACTACATCAATTAGGTGTGGGGGAGGGAACCTTTTTAGTTTATGAATTTTATTTGTTAAACTTTGTGTGTTTATAATTTTGTGTTTTTATTTTTATAATTTTGTGAGTTTTTGAAACATTTGAGACTATTGAGGTGAAATGATTATCATTGAAAATTTTGAAACCCATTTCCATGGGAGAAATAGGTTATTTCATGAAACTGAGATTAAATTAATGCTGAAAATGACTTTGCTTCAAGTTCAATTCGTTGGGAATTTCACAAAAAGTACTCTGATTTTTTAATACAATGTTACATATCACTCTCTTTATATAAGAATTCAAATTCATGTGAGGATTATGAAACTATTTTATTCATATTCATTACATTAAAATCACTTCTTTAGAAAACCAATCATGCTTGATTTAACCATAATTTGATTTATTCCTGTCAAAATCTAAGGGTTTGAGGTACCTGTGTTTTAAATGACTGAGGAATTGTTTTGGTTTTAAATACCCTTTTTCAATTAAATCCTTTTTATAATGTCCTAACATGATAATTTAATCCTTTTTTTCATTACAATACATGAAAATCCTGTTAGGATGTCCACATTACTAGCCAATTTGCCCTATCCAACCTACTTTTGATGTAAAATTGAATGATCTAGTGGAATGTAAGTGTGGGGGAAGATATCTTGTATTGTTCTACCTTATTTGGGGATACATTGTGTTAGAATAAAATGTTAAAGAGATGTTATTTTTTTTGTAAAAAATCATTCTATTAAATTATGTGCCATTTCTAGAGCTATTATGATGAGAAAAGATGTGCCTTTCTGGAGCTTCTAATGGAGAAAGAATTTTCGGACATTTCTAGAGATTTAAAGAAATATTATATTTGAGAAGATTGAAATTTTTTATGTGGAAATGATAAATTGTATGAACATTCCTTGATATTTCATGATGATGGAGGTGATTTTCTACTAATGGGTGTGAATAGAATACCATTCTGGGGTGAATATTAGTGTAATGCAATTTTGCATCAAATAGAGCAAAGACCTCTTCATTCAGCCTCAGAATTTAAACATCAAAATCCTACCAAACTAAATCTGCACAAAAACCATTACAAGTCCTTGTGATAAACATATGTATTTTACTCACACTGGGTGGAGATATAGGAATTTATCAAGCCTATGGAGACCCTTGTAAGTTTTTATGAGAAAGACATTGCTAAAAATTAGAAATTTGTGTGATGGGAGATAATGAAAGATAGGTAAGTGTTATTTGTGCATGGGAGGAGAAATTAAGATTAAATATATTGAATAATATTAAATTATGAACATGAAGTAATATTTTTTTAGGAGAAATGATATATTTTGTTTATTGTTTTCAAATTTGTGGATCTCATGAATATGTGTTTTGAATTTTCTTTGATGTTTTTTTGATTCGGACTTATCAAGGAGTTCAAGTGATAAGTGTGGGGGAATTTATAGATTTAATATTTTCATTATTATTAATTTGTTTTCAATGATTTAATCCACCTCAGTTATTCAGTTTTTGTATATTTTTATCACTAAAGTGCTTTTTGTGTATTTTGGGCTTAAATGTGAAAATGTGGTAATTCTGTAAAATAGATAGTTTTATATTGTTTCTGTTTTTTTAGGAATAAATATTATAATATTGGTCTAATTCATGTGAATCATTGTTTAGGCTTCTTATGATTGAGGGATTCACATTTTACTTCAGGACCAATAGTCAATTGGAAACCCAATGGTACAGAAAGATCAATCAAACAGAGAAATCAATCTAGCTGGCAAATGGACCCCACTACATTAATTATGAAATATCTCATTCATCCGAACATCAAATGAGATGATTCTAGATTTATTTGATATATAACATTCTTGGGACAGTTAAATGAAATTTCATAAAATAATAATCTCATCAAGACATAGTTTGGGAACATCCAAGTGGAGTGGGTGAAACAGTGTTTGGCATCCAGAAGAAGTTAAACTCGCTAATCAAGCAATATCTTCTTTTCCACTAGTCCAAATCCTTTGATATTTTGAGGATATATGGAAAAATAAAATTAATAAATTTTATAAGAAGGGATCTGGGCTTGGTTTAGAGGTATGGTGGTAATAATAGATGAAACCATTTTGAGGATAGATTCCGGAAGATCATAATATTTGTTCATTCTTTTCATAATTTTGTTCTCATAAGCTTTGTAATAACATAGTATCCCTCATTCAACTCATTTAACCTTAGCATGGTGGGTTATATCTTCTAAGTCATTGCAGAGGGGTTGGTTTTACACATTTTTTAATTATTTATTTCTGCCACTTAATGTTTTAATATCCTCTTTTCTCTTCTGAAAATCGGTTACAATTTCTTGTAAAATTTTTTATTATCTTGTACAATTGTATTTGATTTTAGATTATGTGTTTTATTTTTATTTGGTAAATTATCAATATATCCCTACAATAGTTATGTGTTTATATACGATGGAGTAGACTGGGAATTTGTGGTGAAGTACTTGGTGATCCCCGGTACGTGTCTGAGAAGTAGGGAATATTCATGATTGCTTGGGATAAACAGGACCCGATTAGGAATTTCCTATGATAATTGGGATTATTCACTAAAACAATATTACACATTTTAAGGATAGTTTACCAATATCATGTTTTACTAAGGTTTATTCTCACAATAATATCTGACCATGTGAGTGAGAAGAAACGATTTTGGACTCTCACACTAAATGACCTAGCAAGAAGAGAATTGGGTTTGTTGAACTATAATAGACATACAATTGGAAAACTGACCCTAACCTGATCATCATTTCATATCACTGATTTAAATAAAATCATGTGTCAATTAGTTTTAAAACATTCACGTAATTTATTTACGTTATTTAGTTTCTTTCATGTATTTCCAAAATCAAACAATTTCAAAAACAACATCACATCTTCCATTAATTTTAAGTGAAAAACACTATTGTTGAGAACTCCTTTATAGAGACAAACTAGGTCACCCACTATAATACATTTTAACATAGGTTACATTGTTTTTCCATACCCCATGGAAGGTATGTGTCAGAACTCTAAGGGATGAGAAAACCTCCCACAGGATTTGTGGGTTCCACAAAACAATATCATACCCCAAATTCATACCCAAATCTAGGTAATTGAAATTTTCATATTCATTGGGATGAAATAATGATCAGAATCCATTATACTATGAAATATAGGATTTAAATTAACAAATAAAACCCAAATTATTTAAATTTAATAGTTGTATTTGGGATGCAAAAATGGAAAAACCCACTACCTAAGGATGTAATGTTCCGATTTCCAAATATCAAGACATAAAGAAGAAGTTTTTAAACTCAAAACAACTCCATATATTATCCTTAAATTATAAATATAAATGAGTAATTTTAGAGTTTTTACAATCATTAATCTTGTCTGTAATAAAGTCATGTATTTCTTCACAAAGGTTGTATCCCCTTTCTTAATAATTTTATAATAATCCAAAAAAAAATTCATTTTAGAACCCAAAAAAATATCTTTGTTTCATTGTATGTTCCACATCATGCAGTTTTCCTAGGAATATCATAGGTTCCACCTCACATGAATCCTCATTTTTCATCTTATTTTTTTAGGTCTATGGTACTAAGTAACCATAAGTACATGTGATAGCTTTAGAATAGGATGTTTTAATTCCAATATTGACATCATGTGGTTCCCTAGAGTTCATGGTATCCACCATATTCAATAGACCTTTATATTTTTTGACCCCCCATAAACTAGATTGTTAGGGATAAAAGAATCACTAGAAGTCCCTTTCACGAAGGAATTGAATAAATTATTTTTGACACCAAAACATATTGTAAGATATGATAAACATATATTACTCAAGATACATTTCCCTTTTGAGACTCTAGAAACCAGGTTCAAAGGTGTGGCAACTTAAATCATGGGATATAATGAATTTTGTTCACAATATCATAATAAACATTATGATATTTCAAAGACAAATTCTTAATGGGAATTATAACTCTAAAACTTGAGTAACATGGAAAAATTAGGTAGAATAAACCAAATAAACCATCATTCAATCAAAAATCTTGAGATCACATGAATCTATATAACCCTAAATCACCTTACAATTTCCTTGGAATTTCAAGATTATTTATTTCATTATCCAAATAAAATTTATATTTATAATAAATGAATTTTTTATGATACATTTTTTATAAATATAATAAATATACTTATAATGTAAATATTTTCAAAACAAAAAATATATAATTTATAACTATATTTATAATATAATATATTTAGAATAAATATATTTAGGGAAATTAAAATATAAAAAATATTTATAATTGAATCATCCAGAACATTATAATGATCTATAGTGGGATGCCTTTATAGGGGTATTATTTATCACAAAAGGAATTCCGGGCCATGTATTTGTTATTTTAGGTCATATAGCATCCAAGACACCGTTTTAGGGTTCATTATCAAGAAATAAAATACCACCATGGTTTGGCATCTCATTTGTGAATGGATAGGTCCCACTTGATGGTAAGAATCAGTGGACATCCTGGTGTACCTAATCAGGGGTTATTTTTTTTTGTTGGGATAAAAAATCATGAGTGATTTCATGGGTAGTCATGTGGAACAATACCTATATCACCAAGGGATTGTAATCATAGCTATTTCATGGTACCCTAATGTAGTCAACACAGGTGCTTGGAGGCACAACATGAAAACATAATGTTAATTATGGTCTCTATTTTAATAATGTTGGGAAGCTGAAGTGGATACAATGGGCTGTTGATACGAAAAATGACTGAGGATAATGATCATGTGTACAAACTAGGGAAAATGTGTGGTTCTTGTTTGGGGTGTTGTGGAATGGTGTCAACAGTGCAATTCAAAAGGGACATTGGGCTAGAAAAAGGTCCTTCATTTTCACAATTAGGGTTCTATGTTGTCATCATAAACTATGTCATTCAAGATATACTTATGTAATTAAATAAGTCTATAATGTGAAATTTAATCCTTGTATGGTGGGATGAGGCTTACTCTTTTGGGGTTTCTTGATGTGTGTGTTTCATATTGTTTTTATCTCCCCAACCAAATCAACATACTTATAAAGGTTTTATCTTATATATTTATATTTTTATTTAAAAAAATTTATTAATATATTTAATTTCACAAAATATATATAAAATATATGAAATTATATATGATATATTTTTATAAATATAATAAATATTTTTTTGCGTTATTGGGTTCTTGAATAAGTGGAAAAGTTGCCATATAATCATGCATCAAACCAAGGATCAAATCCTAGTAGACTCAAATTTAGAAGATTTCTCCAAAGGTTACTATATCAATATTGTAGCATGTATTATAGTATTGTAGGTGAAGATTTATAGTGAAAATGGTCTACTTTAGTAGTTAGTATTATTCATAAAAATGGACTTTTGGTCCACATTTCAAGGGACTTACTGGCCACATAAGGCTCCTGGATCATTGCAGATAAAGGTCCTTTAGTCCACTCACTCACAAAGGATCCTACAACCCATTATATGTAATAAAATAGTTATAGTGGGTGATTATAAATTCTTTTATGGTGGAATGAGGCTTCACCCACTAGGTTGTGTAGGTTTGTCGGTGATTGTAGTTTGTAATCCCCTGAACCAAATAAAAATTTATAAAATCTATATTTATAAAAAAAATTATTTATAATTACAATTATATATATACCCATTTATCATCATTATAAATATATTTATTTTTATAAATGTATTTATTTTAATTCTAAAAAAATTATGAAATATTATAGAATTTATATTATAAATATTTTTTATTAATATGGGGAGAGGATGTAAATCATGTCTCATTCTCTAATGATTTAATGGTGTTCCATATGATGATCTTTGATGACTTACTCGATCAAATGTTTTTGATCCAGTGGATATTTTCATCCCTCCTAGAAGGTATGATGGAGCTTTGACATCTCAAGTTTTGTATTTGGTACCTAATATGTAGATTGTGAAGAATCTTAATTATTCTACATTTGACACTATATTGTTTTATGATTTAGGAATGGGGAATCCTCGTCGACTCATTATATCACCAAGAATGGATATATATCCACTTTTGAAGAAAATAAAATATTAAAGGGGGGTTTTATTAAGAAATTTAATTTTATAAGGATCTCCTAGTTTATATACTCAAGCGATGAGATATAGGGATTATTTAATCTGATGAATAAACTAAATGATATTTCAGGCTCCTCTAATTGGTGCATGACATCCATCGGAAATAGTGTTTTCTATTTAGTCTTTTCCTCATGAGAGCTCATGCATTGCCCTTGGGGATCCATACTTTCTTCTCTTAAATCAAGTATCCAAGAGTTACATGATAGTTATCCATTATTTAATCAATTGGAATATATTAATTATATGACTCGTTTATGGGATAATATAATTGGTTTGAATTAGTAATTTTTGAATTCTTGAAGTTTGTGGGTTTTTGATTCTACCATTGGTGCTCTGATGAATTTTAATTTTGAAACAAAAAATGCATGAGAACATTATTGATGTTTATGTTTGATCTAATGTAATAGAGATAATTATTATGGTTGAACATGAGAAGATGTTTGAGGTTATCATTGAATTTTATAAATTTCCTTCATTTTTTATGGTTCTTAAAAATTCATGTTTCATGCATATGAAAGACAACATCGGGGTTTTCTGTGTTCGTTATGATAAAATGAATATATATCACTATATGAAATATAGTTATAGTTCTACCAAGAGGTCACATGAGGATGATAATCAAAAATACAATGTGTAATATGTAGTGACAATATTTATGAAAATGTATCAGATGGTGTCTGAAATCTTGATTGGGATTATTTTTCATCTCATGTTGACAACTCTAGGCACTTCCTTGAGCACTTGTAGATTATTATCATGATTATAAAATAACTAATAAGAAATTTTATTGGGGTGATGATGAAAACATAGGAAATTATTTCTTGTAAAGTAACATAGAAATGTATTTTTTTTGACAATATGTAAGATGGATTCATGTGGACTTGTATTAGAAAAGGAAAACCCACAATTTATTTATCACCTCAAAATAATAAGGGTTTGATTGTAGTATCTATACAGCCTTTAAATGTGAATTCTAGTAATGAATATGTAGGAATTGTTATTAATTCACAAGGGGCAGTGAATGGAAATTTTGAGTCTATAACCTCATGTTCCACTTGAAATGTAGGTTGGAGAATTGTTGTAAGAATACTAGATGAATCTATAGATAATGATGCCTCACATATAGAACATGATAATAACCTATATGACGTTCTTAGAGTGGTCAATTATTGAAATACAAACCTTATTGGATCTCTCAAAAGATGAATCATATTACTTAGCTGGAAAAAAGGAATCTTTCCTAGGGCAGTCACATGTTTGGCCTATGGATGCCACAACTATGGGTGAACAGGGTTCAAAGTCTATTTTAGTTGTAAAAATGAATTTTTCAGAACCTAATTATAATTAAAATAGTATTTTAAAGATCATTAATAATAATTCAATGGATTATAATTTTCCATAGGAGGATATCATTGTGAGTACTGAATCATTGAATCAAAAGCTATGTGAAAATATAGAGTTCCATGCTTCTAAATCAAAATTTTCGAACTATAACGAAAAGGATGGGGTTTATAATGAAACCACTTCTAACGAAGGTTGGGTGGAATGTGAGGTTTATTTATTTAATTGTTTAAATGTTCATTTTTCATTGGATTATTGGCTATTTCATTTAGACAATAGTTTTAAGGATGTTTTAATTAATGAGGATCCACTTCCTTTAATTAATGTTTTTTAAGGGGAATCTATGGATTATGTAAACACTCGTTAGAGGTTGAAAACATGTAGATAAGTACATCACCACCATGACTGATGTTTCCAGTTGATTCAACATAATATGAGTCTTCATTATTAGGTTGATATCATGAAGAATATTGGACTTGGATGTTTGAAATGAGCGTATTTTTTCTACATGATCATTTATTTCCCTTTATTCATGTTTTCATTGGACAATTTCATTATTTTCATGGGTTTTTATGACTGTTTTTTATTTTTCTAACTTTAATCTATTATTTTCGTTCTTTTCATGTATTAATAAATTCTCTATCACCCCAAATTGTTTTGATATTTTTTTCTAATTTATTAAATTTCACTAAATATATTTATTATCAATGAAATTATATATGAAAATTTTATATAAATATAATAATAATACTTATAAAAAATTAATTATAATTGTGTAAAATTATTTATATTTGTTATAATTATAAATAAATTAATTTCTGTAAATATATTCATTATATTTTATAAAGAAACTATATCATATCTAACTGAATTTATTTTATAATTATTGTTTTAATTAATATAATTTCATTTAAATTAATTTATTAATAATAAATATATCTATATTATATTTATATTTATGAAGATGTAGTTTGACATAGTGGTAATCACCTCATAATATTACATGAAAAACTCAGGCTCTAATCTAGGAGGGGGAAGAATTTTCACAAGAAACGTAGTGGGTACAATAGAATTGATAATATTCAACTGAGTTGGGATGTAAGGAAATAAATCTAGGAATTTGAACCAACTGAGCATTCGAATTAAAAATTTAAAGCACATGGTTGATACAATGATAATCATATTAATGGAATAACAAGATTAGGCGGGAAGCTTGACATGACCACATGTAAGAATTTTCAGGTGGGATGCTCAAAAGAGTGATGACTGAATTCACACTTATCATAGTGAAATCATCCCACTCAGATATATAATATAGAATTGATGGGTTCTCTTCCACAATCCAATGGTGGGAATTACAGCTCAAGGGTTATAGGAAAAAAGAAGAAATGACATGTTGACCAGTGATAGTACTACTCTTATGACATAGAAAATGATGTAGTGAAACTACTAGGGGACACAATGTGAAGTCATGTAGGGGTATATAGGTGGAATTTTCAAAAGAAAAATGGGTTCATTGTTACCCATCATATGAACCTATTCCCACATGTCTTTCTATTATGGGACCAAAGGTTGATGTCCATGGAATAATTATTGATATTAAGAGTAATTAGATTGAAATAAATGTGAAGTAAAACTGTAATGAATGATAGAATTTAACGAGTTTTGGAATGTGACCACAAATATATGGAAATCCATTATAATAATTTCATATGTCACAATGGTTGATGATGTTGTGGGATTCAAATGGTGATACAATGGATAATGGAAATCATTGGGAGGGGTCATGAATCTTTGATGGTCATGAGATAAGACGTCGGAGTTGATGTTATTTGTTCGGGAGTCTCAATGGTTTTCATTTTATAATGGTTATGGATGATGTAATGTGATAGATGATGAACTGAGAATACTTGAAGATTTTTTTCATATTAAATGGAGTGGAATGGAGAATTTTGGGAGAATATGATATGTTTGAGGGGAAGAGGGTGCAGATACATGGATTTAGAGGGTATCGAGAGGGGAGATCATAGACCAGGGAGAGGGGATGAAGGATTTTGGGAGAATAATAGGGTGTTATTGATATTATTAAAGGATTAAGGGGTCATCTTTTATAAGGGAGGGTGAATTGGTATGGGGGTAATATCATAGTGGGATATTTTAGTGTAGAAAATATTTGGAGGAAAAATGTGACTTGAGGGATTTCCATATGTAATGGAGGGATAATACTTTTAATACAACTAGTATTCACTCCCCAATAATTCTAATGGGATGCATTGACTATTAAAAAAATTTAACTAAAAAAAATTTAGAAAAGAATCATGATATGAATTCGTTAATGAATAAATATATGAGGGAAGAAAGTAATGCATGAAATATCAATAGTGATACATGAAATATATATGATATATTATATTAAAAAACTCTTAATTTTTGATATATAGAATAAAAAATAGAGGATATATGTTACTTTTGATCCAAATTTTGAAATCAATTATATTAAAAAACATATACTAACCCAAAATATTACATATAAAAGTATAATCAATGATAACTACCAATGATAATGGTAGAGAAGGTTCACATTTCACTAAATGATACAATAATAAATTATACATGTAAATAATTTATACAAGGATAGTAATAATAGAAAAATAATCATCACTTATATATAGTACATTGAATTTCAATATAAGAGGTCAGAAAGAATAATTAGTTAACTACGTATCAAGAAATCAAAATCTGGAAATAGTAACCAAATGGAAAGAGAAAACCCTTATGATTTTTAAAAAATAAAACATATCAAGTAGGGAGATTTAAATGTATATTTAGTTAAAAATATATAATTTAAAGGAAAAAACATAAATAAAATATTTATAATAGTTTATATTTCATCTTGAAGCTTGCATGTATTTAATGCATAACATTGAACTATATTTAGAAACGTGTATCAATAGTAGGCTTATTATAAAGACTTTTTAATCATCAATGAGATCTCTCTTCCATGGATGTAGCATAGGAATTTAAATTCATTTGTTAAATATATTTAATTATTTAACAAGGACTAAAATAAAATTATGATATTAATAAAATGTGAAAATAAAAAAAGTTATGAAATAAAAATTGAAAAATATTTATAATAAAGTATGTGATCACTAATGTAAACATCCTAAGTGTTTATGTTTGTTTCAAAAAACTAACCAGGGAGAAAGACCATCAAAATATTACTATGCTATTATCAACAATATATCATTTTTATCGAATAGAAAACCAATATAAAAAAAATATTAGAAAACATATAATATAAAAATATAGTATGATATAACAGAATATATATTGTACATATATAGAAAAGTTAGTATCGTTAATAGTATATATATAATATGGACATATCATATATTCATATATAATATACACATGGTTAATGGAATAAAATACACAAATACTAATAGTCCCATTGTATGAAATATTCATAACATAATGATAAAAACCAACATTCATACAAACTTTCTCAGCATACAAACTAAATAGTATGGGTATCCCATTGATCATGCTTATCAAATAAGGATAGATAGACTTTATAAGATATATAGGAAGTGATAATTCTTGGCCTAATTCATAAATTTTGTTTCTTGTAAAAAATAAAAAGAACACTCAATGTGGGAATAATTTAAAAAACAAAAACTTTTACTTAAAAACATACCTCTTTATCAGTATCTTGAAACCCACACAAAGAATGCATTCTACATATATATATTTATAATTATTTACTCTATGAATATATTCAGAAAGGAATATTCATAACCTACCAACCCCACAGCCTATAAGATTCTATCACTCCATGGAATTTTTCATTTTTTTCTTCCTTCTATATAGTAATGAAAAAAATCTTTCATGTTGTGTCATAAAATGTTTTCAAAATCATCACATCATTGAAAGATAAATATCATATACAGTGAAGCTGATATTGTTTCAATTTTTATAGTATAGAAGAGGTTGTAATAATTTTTAAATTGGAATCACATACATGATTATTCCTTGAAGTGTTCCATTGATAATGTATACAATAAAATACTAATAAAGTTTCTATAAATATATTTTAATTCATAGTTATAATGGTCAAGAGGCACAAAAACTAGTGTATTTGATGAAACCATAAAAGTACCCACTGGAAATATCTTAGTAAAAAATATGATAGAATAATAGATAAATAAAATCATATTATATGATGTCCCATAGAGTATTTAGAAGAGGCGTTCAGTGGAATATAAAATATGATATAACATATGTGTAAATAAAATTTATATATGGGAGTTGAAATTGGGAAGATATCATCATACCTTGTAAAATGTTCTATGTCAGTTTTATATATTATAACTAAAGTTATTTAAGTCTATACTAAGTGTAAAATCTAAAATTTCATGAAAACAAATCTAAAATAAAAATCCAAAATAATCATATAATCAATTGAATACAAACTCGACACCTAGTGAATATATTTTATTCATGAATATTCTGACATTAATATTTTTTAATTTAGTGAATATATGTTTAAATTGTGGTGAATTTATATTATTCTGATGAAACATAGTAGATTTTGGTTTTTAAGATAGTTTATTTTACAATAAAATCTGATAAAACAAAAAGAATAAGAGTAAAAAATATTTTTTATAATATACATCAAAATGTTATTATTTTTGAATCTCATGAGACATTGAATCAGTTATGAATTTACAGAAATAAACTATTCCTCAATCATGGGCATAAGAAATGATATTCTAATAATTAAATGGTAATTTATATTAAAGATATATAATTCATAAATGTGGGTTTTAATTTATAGCTAACATTTCCAATGTTGAATGAATTCACTAGAAATCATAATCTATAATGTTTCGTAATTCAATTGCATCTTACGGACAACATATTTTATTTTAATTCATTTAAAATCATATTAAATATTATCTTGAACATTATTTTTTCATAATTTCAATAATCCTAATTAATTACATTTTTTTGAGTTAGATAGCTATTTTACTAAACATTTTTTTTAATAAATTCTTCTACTATAGTATATTTGTTATGTGTTTCCTAAAAAATTAAATTGGAAGAGTGGTAAATCACATATTTACTTTCCTTAAAAACAACATGAAATATAAAATAATAAATATTTGAAATATAAAAACATGATAATTTTTTCAAAAACAAATGTAGCCATATAGGTTTTTATAGCACTCCATTATAGTATTTAGACGTATTCAAAATTCCAAATTATTTATTAAAACTGGGATATTAAATAAAACCAATAAAATGGAAATCAGTTTTAAACATTGAGTTAATGGAAATAGAGAGACCAGGTTTTCCATGTTAATGTCAACATTTGTAACTAATTAAAAACAATCTTCCAATTATTTTATTAGTTATGTTGTAACTATATTAATTAAATATTTTTGGTCATAAAACAGGGTAATCTATGTCACTCAAAATTTTTTATGTGGATATAATATTTCACCCTTGATTCATAATAGATTTCCTACATAGAATAAATACAATATAAATATGATCATATTATATCTAAATTTTTATATGCTAACATTAGACAAATAAAAATAACGGAAGAGTTGAGTTTTGAAATAATGAAAATAAAATATTTTATTAGAACCTATGGATCTCTCAGTTTTGGGGAAAATTTTCCAAACTCGATTTCAAAAATGAATAAAATATTAAATAGTTTTTTATTTTGTATTTATATGAACTCCACCATGGTGTATTAGGGACTCCCAATACTAGTATTGATAGATTCAACTAGTTCTTCATTCAAAGTGGGCTCATTATTCATGGGAGGCCTCTTTATGTCCTTGATCATCAAGTACATGATCATGTCATTTTACTCTCGGTGTTTATAGTCTTCAATATTAGAAGGAATTATTGATACATCCTTGTTTGGGTAAATAATATCAATGATTATCTATTTTTATTCTCTTCTTACATCACGACCTGAAAATAGCGACTAGGGGGAACAAATTCAGGAAAAATCCATAAAAACACAATTGTTTATAAAATTTAGGTTTAAAAATTTCTATTTTGGGAATATTTATGTTTTTAATGGTTTTGGAAATGATTTTAGTTTCTATTTTATAAAAAGAAGATATAAAATGTATTCAATTATAAAAATAAATAATGTAAATCATAATAGATAAATTACATGTTTCCTTGAAAATAAAAATGAAAGAAGAAAAAATTACATAAATACTTGATTTCCCAAACTAATGAAAATATAATCCAATACAATTTCCCATGAATGTTCTATTGGTGGGGTGTGTACAATATCTCGTTCCAAGCGGGAATTTATGGTATCTCTCATTTTGGATTCTCTATGTATTTCATCAAATAGGGTAAAATCTATGTGCCCCTTGTTCAAATTATTCAAATTCGAGTGTGGAAGACCCATTGAATTAGGGTTCAGGTTAAAACAAATCTCTTTTTTATGAATGAAGATGATCTAATATTTTATTTCTCACTATTCTTGAACCCAAATATAATTTAAAGTATATTAAATATTTTTCTCATACGCTTGGTTTGACATGGTACATTCATGGTGATCCAGTTAATAACCACACCTAGATTTTTTGTGATACATCAACATAGGTGGAGAAGAATTCTGATTCGAATCAACATATTTATACTAGGATTTTCTTTAATAATTATGAATTCTTCTTATGCTTTTCTTATTATAAGTGTGATGTGGTGGCCCAAGAATCTCTATAGATAAAGCGTAGTGAGTTTAATCTAGGGAGTGAAGCATGGTATGTCGGATGGGACATTAACACAATTACGGAGACAACAAATAAGAAAGGGGGTGGTCCTATTTCATGGAAAATCATAAATTACTCTGTTTCCTTTTTTTGTAACAAAATCATGGATAAGGTTTTCAAGAGTCAAATACATGTGGTGCAATAATCAGGTGGGTAGATTTCGAAATTGGTGCATTCTTGGTCCTTACTTTTCCAATATTTAGTTGGTTACCTATTTTTTAGATGTGACTATTTGTATTGTGGTAAGGTATTTATCAGATCGTTCTCCAATTATCATTATCCTTAAATCCAAAAGGGGTAAACACATGCATTTTTTTCGCTAGTCAGTGGATCACGGACTCCACCGTTGAGGATCTTGTCACTATGTCCTAGAGGAAACCCATGAAAGACTACTCATGGGTGGGTTTCTTAATAAACTGAGATTCCTTAAAGTGGATCTCATTACCTGGAATACAAACCGTTGACATCTGCCTATGAACATAGAGGAATTGAAATTTGAAAGCAATCAGGTTGTTTAAAGATAGAGGGGGAGTGGGATGAGGGAATTTTTTTTTATCTTAGTAGCATTAAAAAAAAGGATATCCAAAATTCTTTTGGAATAGTAACGGGTGGCTCATGGGAATTCTAATGATTTGTGTCTCAAGGAGGGAGACCACAACAATGTTTTTTTCCATGCATGCATCAGGTATAATAGGAGATTATTGGCCCCTAATGTTTTTATGGAGGACGTTATTTTCATAAATTTTTCGTCCATATTTGGTTGGATGTTAGGGTATACATTTCAAAAATCTACTCGGTGATGTTACTTCTCACAAGCAAAATTTTTATCTCATGGAGAGATCTTTTCTCTTTGACAGTGTTCCTAGGGTGGTGCCTAATTCAATGAATTTTCCTTTGTAATAATACTAAATGAAGATGAATTTTGGGAGGTGGTCAAGTCCCTCAACTTTGGGAGTGATCATGTGTCTGACTGTTTTCCTAGATCTTTCTTTGTGGAAGCATGGGATATCATTATAATGGTTATTATTATTACCATCGAAGACAATTTTATAGGAGGCGGCCCACCTAGGGTGGATTGTGGGACAATTATGATAATTATTCCTATGGTCAATGATCATTTCATTATATATCATTATATACCCATTAGTATGTGCACATTTTCTTAAAAGGTTTTGATTGGTATTATTAATAGACAACATGATCCACTTTTACACAATATGTTATGGGAGGAACAACATGGGTTTATTTGGGGGAGATATGTCTGGGGTGTAGTTGAGTTAGCACAAGAGATGATTGGAGACATTGACATAAAATCAATGGGATCTAATATTTCGATTACATTTAACATGGAAAAAGCATATTATAGAATGGAATGAAGTTTCTTTATTAGGAAGATGTCATGGATGGGTTTTCTAAGTGGGTGGAATATCTATTTTTAAGATGTTATTGCTCTTCATGGTTTTCGTCCACTTTAATGGGCATGAATTGTGGGTTTTAAATTCTATTCATGGAATAAGGCAAGGGGATCCATCATCTACATGAATTTTCATCATTTCTCAGGATTTCTTTAATAGGTACATCACAAGGATTTTGAGGATGGTTCCTTAACTCCCGAAAATTACACACCCAATATCTATAGTATCTCATAGTAACTTTTTGATGATGAAAATATTATTTTTGTTAATGGAAATATAAGATATATCTTCCAACTTAACATGATCTTCTATGAGTATAGCAAGTGGAGTGGGAAACACATTAACAAACACAATATCAATGTCTTAATTTCTAGGAGTTGATCTGAGCAGAGACGTAGGAGGATAGAAAACTCTCTTGGTATATCTTGGAATCACTTCGTGTTAGTTTATCTAGGTTCCCCAATTACACTGGACAGAATTTATATTCAACATTTTCATGGAGTCTTGTATAGAATAGAAAGTCAGATCAACAATTGGAAAAATTGGTTTTTTCTTTCAGGGGATGAATAAATTAAATTAATTGTGTCCTTTATTCCATCCCAGTGCTTATATTGTCCTCTATTTATGTCACCATGATGGTGATTAGAGTGATAGAGAAACTGTTTGTGAAATTTTTGTGGGATGAAAATGATGACGGATACTGTCATTGGGCCGTGTGGGAAGGAATTTCTAGAGAACTGGATGTCAGAGGCATTAGTGTAAGAAATATAGAGGATACAATAAATTGTATGAAATAAAATATACTATGGGGCAGTCTTAATGGTCGATCTATGTTGGGGAATATCATTTTGAAGAAGTACAAGTCAGCACGTGAGATGTCCACTGATCGGACTGTGGGATTGTGGAAATGTCTTCAAGGGAATGTCATTGAGCTCTTACATTACATCAAGAACGTTGGATTGTTGGTTTTGGTGATATCAGTTTTTTTAATCATACTTGGGTAGGGTCGATGTTGGGATTTCTAGATTCCCCACTCCAGGTATTTTCTTCAAGGGGTGGTAGGTATCCCTTTCTCATTCAATAAAATCTTAATCTTCAGTAGTGCAATTTTTTTGATAATATTAGACTTAATGTGGAAGAAGATAGTTGGTGTTCCAATGCATCTTTGTATGGTTTTTTAGGGGGGGGGGCTCTAGTGCTTGGATATTATAGATAATTTTTCATTTCATGGTTTCTGTGTTAGGAACCACAGCATTCCCATAAATATAGAGATTCAGCGGAAAGGAATTCCTTTGGTTTCTAAATTCCCCTGCTGCTCAACGTCAAGAGAAGAGTCCATGAATCATATTTTCCTCCATGGGGAGAGGAAAATTGTTTTCTAGAAGACCATAGGAGATTTTTGTTTTTATGTTTTGAGGACAGAATGTTTAAATTAAGGACTTCCTTCTAAGATGGATTAGTGGATCCAATGAAATTAAACATGAATATAAGTCTCATTTGATTTTGTTTTCCATGGGGTGATAGACAAAATGAAAATCTTGAAATAATAAATGACATAAAGGTGTGAAGTGTTCCAAGATTTCTCTACTATCTAGGTCACACAATAAGGTGGTTGATCTCAGAATTCTTGTTCTATAATGGAATAAGGCACCCTCTATGAGATCGTTGTCTACCTCGAATTATCCCATCTCTCTTTCGTTGTGTGTGTCATCAAAGGGTAGGTGGGTGAATTGGATTACGCCTCTGTTCAACATGAAGATGAACATCGATGGATCCATAGTGAATGGTTTTTCTCAATGTGTTTGTGTGATCTGAGATAATAGGGTTTCAGTGATAATGGTTATTTCTTCTGACATTTTTCAAGGTGATTCTCCTATGGCGGAGGCTAGGGACTTTCTCTGGGGCATGGATATTTTTATGGAAAAAATAAAAACCAAGGGATTGTTGAGATAGAATCTCTTATCATATACAAACCCTTATCACGAAAATCAGTTATCCCTTAGAGCATTAGTTACATCATACAGCTCATTACACTACTCGAGAATCAAGTGCAAGTGAGTTACACATGACATGAATGTAATAATGTTGCAGCCTTTCGTGCTTCAATGACCTTGAGGAATAAACATCTCACCATTTTTATTAGTATGGTATCTCTTTCTCCCAAATGTGTGATTGTTGTTAGATTTTATGCTTTTTGACTTCACTTTTTCCCTCCCTAATGTTCATGTATTGTTCTGGTTGTTTTTGACAATTTTTATATAAAATCATACATTCATGCTATTATAAAAACTGGAATAAAATATCTAAATTAATCAAATAATGTGTCAATATTATTATTTGAAATATATAAATAATTTTCAAATTTTAAAGTGCAAAAGATGTAAAGAGAAGAAAAAAATATTAATATAATTAGTGGTTGTTTTTGAATAAATTGAAAAATACAAATCGTAAAAAGAATGTGTGAATTTATAAAGATTATGATAATATAATAATTTTAAAAAATGGTAAGTTGACCTTTTTATCTTCAAATTGAATAATTATACTTGTAATATTATCTCTTTTTAAGTAAAAAATTAACATATGTTGAACCGCATAAAACCAATTCCCAATGATAATGGAAAAAATAAAAAATTTGTATATATTGTAGAGAAGTGATGCTTGACGCTGACATAGAAAATAAATATGAAAGATATAGGGTCTGAATAAATAAATGGATAATGAATATTGTAAATTCTCTAATGGATATTTTTCATTACTAGGGACCATACCTCAAACCAGTCTTCAAGATTATGTGATGTGTCGAAATTTCAGAGGAAAAAGTACCACAAGTGTGGGGATCTGGGATTAGGTGATGTTTTTTGAGTTAATTGATATATTAAAATTCAAAATTATTCTTGAAAACCATAATTATAGTTCAATAAATTAAATCAAAAATTATGAAAATGAGATATTTTTTTATTAATTTAGTGAAATTTGGAAATAAAAAATTCTTTCTTGTAGATCAAGGTATCAAATTTGGTATGTATGTGCCTCATGGTAATATCCAAGAAATTTCTAACCTTCTTATGTGCATGAATCCATGATGGTTGACATTTTTTATTTTAATAAAAAAATATGAAATAGTTAATTGGGATCTACATGTATACGATGGAGGTATCATAGTTTAACACCCCGACTTGAATCACCATATTTTGGAAAAAGTGTCAAATGACCACATGTGTACCTCCCTATACACAAGTGGATACTGTCTAGTAGAGGGTGGTAAATGAAAAAATAATGTGACCATTTCCCATGTAAAAATATCCAATAAACGCATATAATTTATTAATTAATTAATTAATAGATATATATATTGGTATTAAATGATGTAAACCTTGATGTTTCAACATTTCATACAATAAAACCAACCAATGTTATATAAAATATTTAAAGAATAAAATTATGGAAGATAAAAATAGAAAAAAAAATCAACCTAAAGTTCACCATAACTATATTCACCTACCTACTCCTCTAGCTCAAATACTCAACATTGGGCCCTTACACTTGACTGAAACCCTGACCATATAGTCTATATGTGAACTGAGGGACCTATGAAGGGTGTGAGTATAACCCTGGTGGGAAACCACCAATGCATCCTTTATAAAAGTTAAGAATTTATATAAAATAGTATGGAAGATTTAGAATTTAAATAAAAAATACATATCCACATGTCCTTTCATCATGTGAAAACCATGTTTCCTTGAAATATGGACCTACATACATTGTCTCCATGTCATAGAAGAAGTTATTCCTAGTTTCATTGAATTTTCGAACTGGCTATAAATCCAACATAATCATTATAATATTCTATAAGGCCATCATTTTATAGGATAGGGCATAAAGCCATCATTCCCATTTCCAGTATTAGGTCATGCATCATGGCCATCATGCCCCTCCATCATTCCTTCAAGAGCCAACCACAATCTTCAATCATCGTGTTTCACATACTCTCCCGCTAAGGATTTACCATGCCATGAAGGGACCACTTGTAACATTGATACCAGATTCAAAAACTCTATTACCACACGCATATATAAATACACAATACATGGAATGAAAAATCATTAACTATACAAATTCAAAATTAGAATATGTCAATATTTTTCCCATGGTCACACGAACACACTCATAAACACAAGGTTATCAAATCATGAATGTTCTCACAGGTCATAGAAACTTGTAAGAAAAATCATGTCATATTATGGGAGGTATCACGGGACACAAAAACTCATGAAAAAGTGTGTCATATGGAACCATTTTATTCAATTTTCCTAACTTGGTAAGGATCTTCCTTCCTAAAGTGTATTAAAGCCCAAATTTAATGCTCACAGCCTAAATAAAGTTTAGACAACAACAATACATAGAAACATCCTCAAGTCACAGTATCAGGATTTAAGAGAGATGATACAAAAAAGAAACTATAAATGTATATGATTGGTTAGGATGATCGAGTGAGATCAATCATAACAAGTGGATCCAGATGAATCTGAGAAAGATCAAGACAAAATTGGATTTATGAGGTGGAATTTTTTGGACACTTATTATCCACATAATTTCATTTTTTATTCTATATTAATAGTTAAAACAATGTTTTAATTATTTAATTTACTTTTTATGATGTTACATGTTAAGTTAATTAAAAACATAATTATATGTTAAATATGTTTTATATTATTGAATTTTAATCACCTGATTTATTTTTAGTTGATTGAGTAATTTATAGTTAATTTTTGTTAGTTAATTTATAATTAAATTGTTAAATTAATGATTTTTCAATTTATTAGTTCATTTTATATTTTAATTATTTTTTTAAATTATGAATTTATTTTTTAATTTAGAATATTATTTTGAAATATTAATTTTAGTGTTTTAGATTAATTTTATATTTTAATTAAATAAATTTATTTTAAATTTGTTTTTGTAATTAATTAATTAATTGATGGTTTATATTTAATCTGATTAAATTAAAAAAAATTATAAAATTGTGACATTAAATTATAACATAACTCTTAAGTAAAATTTTAATATTTCCTTATTTTGATTTCTAATTAATCAATAAAATATTTTTTGGATAAATATTTTTTTTGTTTTTAATACTTTATTATTTTAAAATAATAATAAGTTTGAATTTATTATATTTAATGTATAGATTTGTTTTTTATTAAAAAATTAATATTTACTTTTTTGTTGGATCATTTATAATGTGGTTTTATGAAAAATTTGGATGATGTAATGTTTATATAAGAAGTTCAAAAACACATCCATGTAACCAAATTGTAGATGGAAACCCACATAGGATATTTACATAGAAGATACATATAGATATATTGAAAATCCTTTAACGTATACAAATCCACAAAAGCCCATGTCGTTAATTTCCAGCAAATCAAGCACCTAAATTTTTTTTAGAAACAAAATATTCATTTTTCGGATCTGGTCATATCACCATAATAATTTTAGCTGAAATCTTGTTAGAGCAGCAATAACAATGATGGATGGAGGTTGACCAAATATTCTTTAATAATCTTGAATATAAATTGGCTGAAGTCCGACGAATGGGGAAATGATATCGAGGGAACCAAATTTGTTCATTTTTGTAGCTTCCTAAGGAAGCTTGTATTCCTGGCATCATGAAGAAGAATATCTAGTCAATCCCAAGTCGTTCTAGAAATTTTTGATGATGTCCCTATAAAATTATAGAAATAGCAATGTGTGGGAGAAGAATACACTAACCAAACTTGTTGAATACCACCATAGAGAAGAAACCTATCTCCTGATGGAGTTGTCCAGCTACACACCATTATTTCATAGGTGGTGCACCAACACCACCCCCCATGGTCAGTGGTTTTCAATGTATAAGTCCATCACAGGTGAGGATTGGTGTGGGAGTTATGTAAAAAGTTACACCTCCCACCATTTTTTAAAAAATATATCCATGGGAGCTTCACAAATTAGATCAGTTCTAAGCTAGGAGAGCTCATTGTATCTGAGAGAGATCTTTGACAGATCCGTGTGAGAAAAAGAAAGGGAGTTGTGGTATGGGTAAATTGTAACCATTGTTGATGGTGAAATATATCCTTTTTTGATCCCATTATTCCTCAATTATTTTATATTTTATATTAGAAAATCACAAAAAAAAATTATTAGATCCATTTGTGGTGAATCAGTAGTGAGGAGTATAGTTTTTCAAATGACATGAAAATTCTTGTTGCTCAGAACCCTATTTTGATGTCATATTCTTAATGTTTTTGGTGATCCAATTCCAATGGTTCAAATGGCATCTAAAATGTAGATAAAACAATAATACAAGTATCATTCAATGTTTGTTCAAACTTCATGTGCTAAAATACCCCTTTTCAGAGAAGAAGGTATTGTTCTAGCACTGGTGACATTTTTAGCAAGACTCCATCATCTTCTCTGTAATGCCAGCTAAGCACCATGCCACCTCTGCATCATCGGATGACCTCAACTATTGAAACTGATTTGGTCATATCTTGATAAATCAGTGACCCATTCCGATAACACATGAGTCAATTATGTAATTTTCAACCATTCCAAATGCAATAATTAGCTCCAACTTTACAGATTCTACACCATTTTTTTGGAATTAAAATTTCATTGAGGTTCCATCCATAGGAGGTGGTTGAGGGGCTGGAAAGGGACACCAAATCCTAATAAGGTCTGTAGATGAAAGGATACCATCAACCATATGCTACCATTGTGTAATGAAGGGACACATGAATAAGACTTATTGAAGGATTATACTAGAAAAGGTTCAATGTAGCAATTGAAAAAGAAGAAATGGAGACATGCATGTGAAAATCATTGAAGAAGTCATGCTTTTCTCCAAGGATGAAGAATAAAAAAGTTTTCATACATAAATCCGAGACACATAATGGGTGGTCAATACTAAAACATTGTACCATGTCACTTCTCATTGTGATAATTTCATGACATATCAAGCTCATAACTTAGTTGTAGTCTTTATGGGGAATACTATTTCAACATAGATTATTGGCATGGGTTATATCCATGTCAAGATGAATGTCAGATACAAAATCACCCTGAAGGTTGTTTGGAATGTTCCAAGACTTTTCCTCAACCTTCTAATTGGTATATACCTTGATCTACAAGGATATTAAAACATCTTCAGTAATGGGTGATGGAAGATGATAAAATGATACATAAAATCTCCCAATCACACATATAGGGTCCATTATATATAACTCATGTAAAGATATGTGTAGATAACCTCAACACGGTGGAAGGAGAGACGTCATCTAATATGTGGAATATGAGACATGACCACATGAGTGGAAGAGGGTTATCTAAACTAATGAATAATAAGTACATCATTATTAACAAGGATGCATCACTATAATCATTCAAATATTTCTTATATGGTAAGTAGCATATAGTCTCCATCAATACTGCTTCATCATGTAGATCAGAGTTCCTGGGTCTTGTGCACATTAATTTATGTCGACCCATGGAGGTGGATTAATTGAGAGACAAAAAAATATTTTAAATCCTTTATCATTGATGCATCTAAAATGGCATGGGTGTTATTTTTATGGACAATGTACCAAGTACTAGACTACTTCAAGATGGTCCATGGAATGGTGGAGCATGAATTCAGAAGGAAGTTTAATTGTATTCATTCATATAATGTAGGATAGTACACATCCAAGTATTTTGACTCTTATTGTTGGAGTCAAAGAATCTGACAGGAGATGGTGGTCCCCCACACCCCAAAACACAATAAATATTTATAAATTATGAACAAAACCATCATATAGATGTTCAAGAGCATGATGAGTTTGGCTGAGCTCCCTAAGAAATTATGTTGAGAAGCTATTCAGGTTGCATGCTACCTTATAAACATATCACCATCATTCCTACTAAATATTTAGATTCCACAGAAGAGATGGTATTGTAAACATCCCTCTTACTCTCACATACAAGTATTTGGATGTTTAGAATTTTCACATGTATCCATGCATTTTATGTCGAAGCTGTATGGGAGATTTAATCCATGAATCTTCATCTGCTATGGAGATTATGAATTTTAATATATGATTTCGGACTAGACGGAGAAGAAGGTGGTCAAAAGTAGAGATGTTATATTCCATGAAAACTAGAGTATCGATGACATTCAAAATCCAATAATTTCTCGAAGGGAAACCATCGAGGAATAATTTCATGATTTAACACATGTACTAGCACCACCTATCAATGAAGAGGGGGTGGTGTGTGATGAATCATTGACAGTGGGCCAGGAGGTAGTGGAGGAAGTTATTGAGTAGGGTCAGACTCAATCCTCTCCTCCATAAGTTGTTGAACTGTCACAGGAGCTAGGTGATGTTGTGCCTCCCGAACCTACAATTTCATAGGCTTGAATAGCTTCATATAGTAGGGTTATGTAAAAGAAATGTTTGAATTCAGAGTATATATTTCCAATTAATAAGGTTGATCTAAAAGGATACTAGGAAGAAGTGTCTCATCCAGATAAAATCAAGTGTCTGCATGAAATGGAATATGACATGGATTATTTGACTAAGAATAATATCTATGATTTATTGGAACTAACTAATGATAAGAAGGAACTAACAAACAAATTGGTGTTCAGGATGAAGAATGATGGAAGAAAAAAGGTATCCAAACACAATGATTGGTTAGTTTTCAAGGGATTATTTCATATGAAATGAGTTGACTTGGATGAGATGTTTTTAGTTGTGGTGAAGATTGTATCAATATGAGTCATTTTTTGGATTGGTGTCTGGTATGGACTTGGAGTCTGAACAGATTGACGCAATGACTGATGGTTCTAGGCATAGAATAGTCATCCAGAGTTGGGTGATATATTAAAATTTATTTTAACAATCGTTTCCCAAAACCAAGAGTGAGCATCCTTCATGTAAAATTTTTAATTAATATATTTAATATGTGAATAAATAAAAACCTAGGCATAGTAACATTCTTTTTTGGTGAATATTGTTCATCCTAAAAGACCATTTTGGATTACCTTCATTATACTCTGATCATCCAAGTATAGAATCCCTCTAGTAGTGATCCACATGTGTTCTTATGATCTATGAACAACACCACTCGATCTCCTTGTGCTTGTATGGAATGTCAAATTTATTATGTTGTTCAGTTTTGATTACTTGTTATTCATTCTTGAAGAAATATCTCTTACACTTCTCATTCTTGGGAGGGAGATAGAATGAGGAGTTTAGAGAAAAACAATTATGCACACCCATTCTATATTCTCAGTTTTTTGATACACTACACAATAGACATAGTCTTCTATTT
The DNA here is from genome assembly GCA_963277665.1 of Viscum album. Taxonomy (NCBI): domain Eukaryota; kingdom Viridiplantae; phylum Streptophyta; class Magnoliopsida; order Santalales; family Viscaceae; genus Viscum; species Viscum album. Next base: position 50,462,742 of record OY728162.1, read on the forward strand.
ATAGAGTTTTGATCTGAGATTAAATATTATTTAATTTCATATAGGACATAAAATAACATTTCTTTCCATTAATAAAATACATACAGTATAATAATAATTATATAATTATTCTTTTTTAGAATTATAAAACATGCGCAATAAAAAAATTATGTAATGGTCTTGTAAATTAATATTTCTCCCCAGACTCAGTCTTCATCCATTTGAAATCCTCTTGAAATTATTGAGAAATTAAATAAATATTTCATTAATAAATAAATATTTTATCCACAATCTTATGAATAAATATTTATTAAAAATTATAATAAATAAAATAAATATTTTATTCACAAGCCTGTGAATAAAATATTTTTAAGTTTATGTGACCAATATATATTGAAAAAAATTATTCCTCAAACTTGAGAATAAAATTTATTCCATTAATTAAACTCAAATAGAATTTAATAAAGATCAACAGAAGCACTCAGTGTGTCACCCACTAGGATTATTCCTCATCGGCAATAGATGGGCTTTCCTAAAGTACAATATTGCTACCTAGAAACGATTCAAGGACCCAAGAGAATGAACATAATATTTCAATGTTTACAACCATATATGAATTCTCTCTATGTAATATAATATCTTTGTCACAATAACTCATCAAGTATGTTGCACATATTTTTCACCAACTGATATTATTGATACATCACACTTTGAAAATTTTAAATAAACATGTCGTTACATTATGTCCTTGAAATTTAATGTGATGGTTCTATTCCAATAAAAGGGTCGAGATATCGACTTCCATAAAGATGGAAGAGAAGAATCCATCCCTGATTTATTCAATAATGAAATTTCACTCATGATGCAGCCAACATATATAACTTCATCATGAGCAATTATTTCCATGGTTTACAAAATAAAACTAATTATGTGAGTTGTAAAATGAATTAATAAAAATCCTAAATTATAAGGAACATCACACACAATCATATATATGAATATATGATAACACCAATACATGTGAAATTCCTACTGGTGGGTATGTTTTCATAATATCCATTCTTGGAGATCTCCAATTGTAAACATCTTGAGAAAACACCTCATCTACTTATGAGTACATGTACCAGATAGTCTATGTACTATGTGTCCCATCATAGCATGTTATCAAATTTTAAAACATTATTTTAGAATATCATAATATAACAGCAATGTTCTCATTATAGCGTAAAAATGCTATATCCTTATCAATTTTAGATATACACTAGGACATTATTATATTAGATTCATGAATAACAACAAAAAATATATAATAATCAATTTTATAAATATTCAATACAATTAATATTCATGTAATAATTGTAACAATAGTTGGTCCTAGGAAATCAACTCCAAAAAAACCACACATGGACTGGAGCAAACTACATATAACCATTAGAATGGTAGATCTAACATGATAGTAATGTTTCTTCTAAGTCAGTACATTAGTCAAGGAGTCGTCCAAATTGCCTTCCATGGAAATACTACTCACTATAACTTCACATCTCTATGAAAAATCCCTCCATATATAGTACTTCTGAAGTATGTGATTTATCTACAGATGTGCCCTGAGCTCTTTTTCAATATTCATCACTGCAATATTATCACAATATAAAGTGATAAGATCTTTATTGCTAGGTAATAAATCCATATCTTAGAAAAATATGTGCATAATATCACTTCATTAGCTACTTAATAATCCTTAATATACTCGGACTCTATTGTAGAATCTACAACTGTATCCTTCTTTGTGCTATTCCAACGCACATCACCTCCATTCAATGTGAATATGTATCCATTTTGTGATAAAATCTCATGTTGAATTGTTTGGAAACTAGCATTTTCATATCCTCATATGACTAGTTCCAAATCTATTACATAAACCATGAACATATCCTTTGTATGCCTTAGATAGTTTAACATAGTCCTGAAAACCTTCCAATGGAGGTGACCTAGATCATCTTGATATATTATTACCACACTAAATGAATATGTGACAAAAATCCTAGTATATATCATAGCATAAATTACTGGCCTAATAGAAGATACGTATGGAATCCTTGTAATTCGATTTATTTCATCATGTGTCTAATGAAACATTTTTCTGGATAGATGAATTCCATCGAATGCTTGAAATAATCCCCTTTTGGATTATTCCATTCTAAATCTCTCATTTATCTTGTCAATGTATGTACTTTGACTTAGGCTAAGAAATATCTAGTATCTATCTCAACGGATCATGATCCAAAGAATATATGATTCTAGTGTTATTAATATTTTCATAACTTTTTATATACTCTCATTACTGATTTTATATGAAATATGCATAATTAGTGTGAATGGTTAATGTTTGAATATTAAATATAATTTTTGAGCACTATTTGAATTCATCTAGATTCAAGTCATTTTAGTGTTTTAATAATAACTATAACCCTATTAATCTAAATTTTATGGTTTTTTTAGGATTCATTATTCAATTTTCAACATATATTAAGATGAATTATTGTCTAACTGTTCCATTTTAAGGGCCATATAGACCACACAATAAGGCTCGTAGAATCTATAATGAAACTGGACCAGCCATGATGATTGAATTACTGGGATAAATAATTTAGCCCATATTTTATGAATCTCTATCATAATTTCTTTCATATCCAAAGTAATCCGGGATAAAAAGTTCAAGGTCCAACTACAACAAAAAGGATCCCATATGCTTCTTTTAAGTCCATCCCACCATTTTGGATGGGAATTTAAATCAGCACACCAAATATTACTTTTCTCTTGATATAAACATAAATTGAAGCTGTTATTTTTCAGTATAAAATCCATGATATGGGTGGCCAACATTGTTGAATAATTTTTTCAGATTTGAGGGCATCATTCCATTCCTAAACCAATTCACATTTCGGCCTTCTAAAATGTATGGATTGATATGGACAGATTAAAATTGATTCCTCAAACTGTCACTACATTTTCAAAATAAGTACAAATGCCTAAATATATTGATATTAGACAGCCAAAATTATCATCTACAACTTTGAAGAATAATATATCACAATATTCAGTTATTATAATGTCCAAACTGGTAATCTAAGTGGAGGGACTGATTTGGAATGCAAACAGTCCAAACCCCTTGGGCTATAAATACATCCCCATCCTCTCCATAAATGGGGTTGTAATTTTAGAAGAGATGAGCATAAATTGGCACGACCATAGAATTTCCAAAGACTTGGTAGGACCTTAAATACTCATGTTTTCAGTTTATAGACCCTTCCTCCTTTCTTTTCTTTCATGTTATTTTATTTTAATTTCATTTGTAATTGTATAAAATCATTTCATTTTCGTTTCAATTTTTATGAATGTTTCTACTTCATATTATCTTTTAATCATTAAACAATTGTTCATAAATATTAATTGTCTTAAAATACATCAAATAAATTTGAAACCCTTCTCTTTTTCACTTTCCCATTCAATCTAAATTTTGTACTTAAAATTAACTTCACCATTTTTTTGATTGTTGGTCACACTACTCTTATCTTGTCCTTTAATTTTTATTTACTTTATAATTCATCATCGTAAAAATTAGAACTATATTATTAACAAAAAAATGTCTAAATTAATCTACCATTGAGGTGAGTTATAATTTTGGGATGTTAAGTGATTCAGAGCTTTTGCTCGATGGATATTCTTTAAATTAACATTTTGTGTGTTAAAAATAGATTGTCATGGATTAATGACATGATTTGCATAACATGTGGTTTCCATGGATTATTGAAACCATAAATACACTACTGTAAACAATATATGATTAATATTAGTACCCTAAGTTTATTTAACGCCTGGATTAAAGCCTTAAAACATAGGAATTAGAATCAACATCATCTTGTGAAGTGGGTGTTAATTTAATGCAATATAAAGAAAAGTTTAGGGATATCACATGATTAACACCTTAATAATGATATCAACCAAATCTTTATTAAATAGTTAAAATTAATCAATCAATTCAATTATGCTCTGAAAACAGACCCCCCAATCAAAATACAATAATCTAAAAACAATCAACTATTTAAAAGTATCATCGCTGAGGATTCGACCCGAGTGTGGCTATACACATTAGTAGATCATCAGAAACATGACCATTTTATAGGTGATAGTAAACCACACTTCAAATGGCGCTATTGTTGGGGATGGTTCATTATTTATCTTTATATTTTTGTTATTGTAAAACAAACAAAAAAAATCAACAAAATTTAAACAGAATTTAAATAAACACATTGAAAAATCACCATTCTCATAAAAATCATTAATGAAAAAACACAATGAAAACCCCACATTTATCTATCTTTAATAAAATACCTGAACTCTCCATAGCCTCCCAAAAAATTCCTTGCATCTCCTTGACCCTGAAATAAAGGGAACTCTTTAAAAAATTAGGAGGAACATAATAGATAATTAAATCATTCATGAACCAGTCCTTGTATAACCAATTGAATAAGATATGGCAAATCCTTGGGAATAAACACTTAAAGAACTTGTTTCCCCTTATATGAATTAATAAACCCTTGGTATTAAATATACAAACATAGAGGCCAAAATTGAACTCAAATCGGGTTTTATTCGTCTTCTTTCTTATTTCCACAGGCTAACCGATGAGAATCTACATATTTATCGTAAAGAGTCCAAAGTGATGTACTCAACCGTGAAGCCTCAAGGGGAATCTGAAGAACCAATAAAACTCAAATAATTACACTTCTGCATAGATGAAAATTCTATTTCTTGGATCTACAACTTCCCTCCTGGTTCCACAACCACATGGAATGACATGAAGCAACTTTTCATAGAAATTGTTTTCCCTGCTTCTCGTACTACATCTATCTGAAATGAAATAAATTGTATTTGACCATTCTCAATTGAGTCACTCCATGAATACTAGGAGTTGTTGAAAAGGATAGTGTAAACCTACCCATGACACCAAATCCCTGAGAAACTCATAATACAACACTTCTATGAGGGGTTATTTCCTTGGAAAGAACTCTCATTGATGCCACAAGTGGCAGTGATCTTGTTGATAAAACTATTACAGCTTCAAGAGATCTCATTAGAAACAAGGATGAAAACACACAAAAATTACAAAATCAAGCACATATTCAATTAAATCAATACCAATACAGTCAATCAATAGATCCAAACATGATCACCAAGTGGATGAGTGAACTTATAGGTCTTTTTAGACAACTATATATGGATTCCAAATACCCATCCTCATATTATTCACAATCTTTGTTCCCCAGACCTATCAATAATTGTGGAATACAAATCTCCCCATATCATATAACTGAAAAATTTCCACAAATTCAAGAGAATCCATCTGATTTATCTAGACCAATAGAGCTTAATGTAGCATATTCTCAGAGGAACACCAACCCTCAGCAATCTGGTCAGTTCATTAGAAACATCAACCAACCCCACATTGAACCCTTCTATTCTTCCATCAACCAAGGCTTGAGGTATGAAAATATCATTTATAATCCCCATAAATTCCCTCCTCAAAACCCAAACCATTTCCAATATGGTAAAGGTGTTGGTAACTTCCAATAACCTTACCCTTTTGTTCCTCAACCTGAAAGTATTGATCCTCCTCTTGATCCTCAAAGATTACACTATCCTAATGGGAATTACAAATTCCCAAACCAAGACAACCACTTTCCAAAGAATAAAAATCAATGCAATCCCAATTCCAGACAATCATCTTCATCCATGAAACCATGGGAAAGTGTAGTGGAAGATATTGTTTTTTTAACACATTGTATCCTTAATAATATTGAAACCCAAATTGGTGAACTGTCATCCCCCATAAGATAGTAACAACAATCAAGTTATTTCTAACACCTAGCTCAACCATCACCCAGCCCCAAGGGTAAGATATGTGCAATAGAACCTAGATCGGGGAAGAAAATATTTATGCCTCAGGATATGTCCTCTAACTACCCCTTGAATGGTGACCTAGATAATGAAAAGAAAATGAAACATGAAAATGAACTTGAATCCATTCCCACACCTCCTTCCATTCCACATAGGAATCCAATTCCTTTTCCTCATGCAGTTTCTAAGACAAGTTAGTCCTCTGAACCCGATCCTGAAATGCTCGACATTTTTAGACATGTTGAATTCAAAATACCTTCCTAGAATACATTAAAAAAATTCTTAATTAGGACATGTTTCTTAAGGATTTGTGTACCTGTAATAGGAATCTTAAACAAATTAAAATGTTTCAACCCAAGAGTTCATAACCATTAATGTAAAATATCCTATGACCTATACAAATCCATGGTAAATTGTATGTTCAACCTTCGATGATACACTCATAGAATTATGGGCCTCAATAAATCTCATGTTGAAATCCATATTATCGTAACTTGGTTTAGGTCCTTTTCACCAAACGAGTTTTGTCATTCATTTAGCCAATTGAAGAACATCCAGTCCTAAGGGAATAATTGAGGATTTCCTTGTTTGGGTTAAAGATCATATCTTCCCAGTTTATTTCAATGTACATGAAAAGGATGGTGAGATGACCTCTTCTTTATCTCCCATAATTCAAGGAATACAATTATTAATGACACGGAGAACCAAAATTGATTTCCATTCAGGTACCTTATCCATGGAATTTGGTGACCAACTGGTCAAGATCAACATTTTCCAAGGAATGTGATAACCATCTCAGGATCACTCTACATTCTCAAACAATAATATTGAGGACACTTCTAAGAGTCAATTGAACCCCATTCCATCATGTTCATCTTGTTCTAATAAGAGAGGATATTTTTAAATATGCATGATGATTAACCAAGCTATTAATGGTGAAGTTGATTTGGAACTCTCATTAATAAACTATATCAATACAGAAGACCTTGAAAACTCTCTTGAATCCCACATCAAATCTGATCTCTACTAGTCCTCCTTGGACAAAACTAAGGAAAATTAATAAAAAAAACTGAAGTCTCATACTCCATTCTGGAGTTTTTTAGCCCACAAATGAAATATGAGAGTAATCTGAAACATCTTCCTCAAATCCTGAAATATGAATTCCTTTTCCATGGTCACTCTTATTCTATCATTATATCTACATCACATACTATAAATAAGGAGTCCAAACCTTTTCAGCTGTTACATGAAAAAAATTCCTTAGGTTGGAACCCTAGATGACATACTAGGAATTAACACTACTCTTTTCATGAATCACATCCATCTTGAAGAATCATCCAAACCAACTAGACAACCACAAAGAAGAGTTAATCCACTCATACTTGAGGATATTATGGAAGTGATCACCATGCTTCTTCAGGCTTCTATTATCTACCAAATTTTTGAAATTGAATGGGTTATTCTAATTCAATTCATACCTAAGAAGGGTGGGATAAATGTTTTCACTATGGAACATGGTGAGGTAGTCCCAACTCGATTGATGATCAAATGGTGTATGTGAATTTATTACTGAAAATTTAACATTTTAAAAAGAAAATACCACTAACCTTTTCAATTCTGTGATCAAATTCTAGAAAAATTATATGGAAATCCAAACTATTGTTTTATTTATGGATACAACGGCTACTTCCAAATCCCAATCGCACCTCAGGACCAAGACAATTATAGATTCACCTAACCCTTTGGAACATATACATATAGTAGATTACCATTTTATCCTTGAAATGATCCTACCACACTTGAGAGGTGAATGATTAGTATCGTTCCTGAATTGACTGATCACTTCATGGAAGTCTTCAAGGATGAATTTACCATCTATGGTGATTCATTTGACTCTTTCATGAATTAACTGTCTCAAGTCTGTCAAAACATTGTCCAATGAAACATTTCACTACATTTATAAAATTTTCACTTCATGGTTAATAATGGAATTTTTCTAGGGAACATAGTTTCACAAGATGTTATTGAAGTTGATCCTTCCAAAATTGAAGTGATCCAATCACTTTCTGAACCCACTTCTGTTTGAGACATCCGTTCATTCCCCAGACATACTAGTTTCTATCAGCGATTCATCCATAAATTCAGTAGGATTTCTCTACCACTCAGTTGATTACTCTGAAATGATTTCACTTTCTATTTGAATGATGTTTTCAAGATATCAATCATTGAACTCAAATTTTCTCTTACATCTTCCCTGATAATCACACACCCAGATTGGTCATTACCCTTTAAATTGATGTGTGATGCATCTGATAGAGATTTGGGGGCTATTCTTGGTAAAAGAAGAGAAAAAATTCCTTGTTTTATCTATTGGACTTCAAAAACATTAGATGATACCCAGTATCACTTTAGTGTGACTGAAAAAGAACTTTTAGTAGTAGTTTTTTCATTAGATAAATTTTGGCCCTATCTCTTGGGTGCTTAAATCATCATCTTCAAAGATAATTCTTCTATAATGTTCTTACTAAAAAAAGTGACTTCAAACCTACTCTAATAAGATGTATAATAATTTTACAAGAGTTAGACCTTTAAATCAAAGTTAGGCCAGGAAAGGAAAACCATGGGGCTGATCACCTAAAAAGAATTTCTAATTCTTATCATTCATAAATAATTTATCTTGAATTTCCTAATGATCACCTTCATCTCTCACTGAAAAGTCCCCATGATATGCCCAAATTATAAATTACTTTTTTTATATTTTTCTTTCTAAAATGATTTAAAAAGAACAAAAATTGAATTTGAAAAGTGATTCAAAATACTATTTTTTGAGAAGATAATAAAATTCTGAAAATCGGGGTTTCCATGGTAATTAGGTAATGTGTTGATGAAAATGAACATTCTTCCAGCTCATAATTGTATTTACTCAATGCCTGGTGGTGGACACTTTGGACAAAAAATGAGCACCCAAAAGGTCCTAGACTCTATATTCTTATAGACTTTACTCTTCAAGGACTCACATGAGTTTTTTCAATCATGTCCCTCTCGCAAAACCTTTGGCACAATTTCCAAACAAAATGAAATTCCCCAAAAGACTTCAATATTCTATGAGGTATTCGATGTTTGGGGAATTAATTTCATGAAACCATTCCCCCTTATAATGTATTTTCATGAATTATTCTTATGGTCATTTATTTTCTTAGGTGTGTAGAGTCCAAATCCACTATAAATGATGATTCACATACGATTAGTGACTTCCTAAAAACCCACATCTTCTACAGATTTAGAATTCCCTATGGCTTGATCAGTTGATTAGAAACCCATTTTCATAATAGAACCATGGATTATATTTTGAAAATAATTGTGTTTTATAGAAAACAAAAAATTCATATTACCCCCAGACAAATGGCATTGATGAACTCTTTAATAGAGAAGTGAAAAAGAGTAATTTAGTGAATTCTTAAGCCCATTAGAAAATAATTTCCTAAGAGACTTGGTGAAGCACTTTGGGATTATTGAACTAACTGTAAAAAACTCATTTGGAAGTCTCCTTTTAGGATATTTTTTGGTAAAGCATGTCACTTACCAGTTTAAATAAAATAGAAGTTATTTTGATCTGTAAAAACTTGTAATTTTTTTTGTGACAAATCTGGTGAAGAGAGATTGTCATAGTTAAATGAACTGGAGGAGCTTCGACTTGATTCCTATGGGAATTACATTCTCTATAAAGAAAATCCAAAGGTAATTAATAACAAACACATATTTACAAAGGTATTTCATGATGGAGAACAGGTAATACTCTTCAATTCATGATTTATTCTTTACCCAAGTAAGATTAATTTCCATTGGGAGGGTCCTTTTATTAATACTAATGTTTACCCATTTAGTGTAGTGAATGTCCAAGACCACTCCTCCAAACTGACATTCATAGTAAATGGACATCGGTTGAGGCAACACCATGAAAGGAAACACATCTCAAGGACCACATATAATTCCATAGAATCCCCAACTCCGGTTGTTGACCCACTCAATGATGGAAATGGCAACCCACCAAATTCATCCCAGGGGCACCTCTTTCAATTCAACTCCTCTTATATCTCTCTCTTTCTTCTTCTTCCTCCCTTACTCTCATTTTGTTTTTTTCCCACGTTACTCACCAATATTTTTATTTACTCTTTCTCTTTTGTGTGGCTATGTCTTTATAAAAGAACTAAGAAAATATAAAAAACTAAAAAACTCTAATAAAAATCACATAAAAAATATAGAAAATCCAGATTCATAATTACTCACCTTAAACTTCTAAAAAAATTTCTAACCAATTTAGGTAGTCAAAAAAAATGGTTTCATCTTGAATATTTTGTGTTCTAATCATATATTTGGATTATGAATATTGTTTCAAAACCAACAAATTTTAAATGATTAATTTTTTATTTGGAAAATAATTTTCTCCGATCATGAGAGACAACCTTAGCTTTCATTCTAATGCCACATATGAAAATTGTTTCAAATATTGTATTTTTTACCCCCATATGTGAGTCATGAGTTTATGGACCTTCAAGTTTAATTTCCTACTTTTGTGTGCATTAATATTATAGAGGCATTTTCCGAACCTCATGAAAATCATAATATCCAAATAGTCTCACATTTACCTTAAATTAATATTACTTTTGAAAGCCCCCATGATCCCATAAAATCCTTTTCTATGATAGAAAAATTACAATCCCAATACCTTATCCCACCCACCATCTACATGGATTTACATTGGATTATTTTTTGAAATTTATGTGTGGCGGGTAATGGATTTAATTTAGGGTACCTTTTGTTGATTTCACCATGTTATCAAATGCTTGAGAGAAATCATCCATTTTAGTGTGGGGGAGAGGCTTTCATTCAGTGGGGTTTCAGAATGTATATATTTTTATCTTGTTCAAATGTTATTGAAAAGTTTTCAAAAATTGATTAAAAAAATAAAAAATGTGTTGTGTCTTGGGCAGGTCAAAAATCACTCTTTCTCAACATTTGATATTGTTATAGCTATTACAATTATTGTCACGAGTAGATCAAACATGGGTTGTGAGATGATTGTATGATCTGCTTCCTGTTCAATATTTGAAAAAAAAAGAAAAGGGAAAAAACAATTCAGTCATTGGGAGAAGTTTGGTGTTTTGTATATATTTAATCTTCTCATCCCCTTTAAATTTCCTTCCTATACTGTGTCCTGATTCACACAATCATAACCAGGTAAATATGTGTTTTCCATCTCCTTCCATGTTTTATTTTAGAAAAAATTGTGCATTGTTTTACCCATGTTGATGGTATACCCCTCTTATCCTCTCTCTTAGACATTATATTCTTACCATCCCATAGCCACAGAAAACCCCCTTAAAAAGACCTCTTGATTATTATTCACCTTACTATAGGGAATAGAATATGAGAGATATTTAATACTCAATGATTTTCACATTTGGTTGGTGAATGATTGATCCTCTAGAAATAAAATTTTATCATCATGAGAGGAGTAAGTTTTGAGTACCTATGTTTTCCATTTCAAAATTTCAGTATGAAAAATGATTTGTTATAGAAACATTTTTTCTGTAACAATTTTTGTTGAAATACATTATGAATGAGTGAAATTTTCTAAAACTCCACTAATTGGAGAAAATTAAATTTTAATATTTCATTGGTGTGTGAAAATGATTTTGATATGTTTTTATATTTATTGTACATGCGAACATGCACAAGACTAAGTGTGGGGGATTTGATGTTATTAAGATTTTCATAACCATTTATATACTCCCTTTACTGATTTTACATGAAATGTCAATAATTTTTGTGAAATATTATGTTTTAAATATTAAATATAATTTTTGAGCACTATTTGAATTCATCCAGATTCAAGTCATTTTAATGTTTTAAAGATAAATTTCACCCTAATGATAAAAATTTCAGGGTTCTTGTTTAATAGGATTCTGTATTCAATCTAAATATAAAATTAGGGGAATAATTTTCCAATTTGATCATTTCAAGGGTCATATGGACCACACAAGAAGGCCCAAAGAATCTGTGAAGAAACTGGACTATCCATGATGATTGAATTACTGGGCTCAATCATGAAGCCCAAATTTTATGAAAGTCCATTATAAGCTCTTGATTATCAAAAGGAATCCTGTATAAAAATTATAAGGTCCAACAACATGAAAAATTGGCAAAACTGACGATTTGAAGTCCAACCCACTATTCTATATGGGAATTAACATCAGAACACAAAATATGACTTTTCTCCAAATATAGAAATCAATTGATGCTGTTATTTTGATGTTTGAAATTAAAGATATGAGAGACCAAATTTTTTTAATAATGTTTTCATATTTTAGGTAATCATCCTATTCATAAACCCATTCACATTTCATACTTCTAAAATGTCTGGATTGAAATGGATAGATTTCAATTGTTTAATAAAACCATAACTAAATTTTGAAAAATAAATCCAAATGCCTCAAGATGTTGAGAGTAGACGAAAAAAATTATTATCTACATCTTTAAAGATGAAGATATCTCTATATTCAGCTATATGAATGTCTCAAATGGAAATCCAATTGGAGGTATAGATTTGGAATGCAAAAATTCTAAATCCCTTGGGCTATAAATACACCCCCCCCCCTCCTCTCCTTGAATGGGGATGGAATTTCAGAAGATAGGAGAATACATTGGAATGACCAAAGAATTTCCAAATTCATGGGAGGACATGACATACTCATGTTTTCACTTTATAGACACTTCCCCCTATCTGTTCATTTATGTTCTTTTATTTTCTTTTCATTTGTAATTGTATAAGTTGTTTTCAATTTCATTTCAATTTTTATGACAGTTTCTTCTTTGAATTTTATTTTAATCATAAACTTTCTATTATTAAATATTAATGGTATTTAAAATATTTTAAATGAAGTTTAAACCTCTCCCCTCCTTATCTTTCTCATTCAATATAAATTCCATATTTAGCATTAACTTCACCATTTTTGTCTGTGTTCAGCACACTACTCTTATCATGTCCATTTATTTTTATTCTTGTTATAATTCTTTATCATTCACATTACAACCAGATTATTAAAAAAATAATTGCTGAGTATATCTACCTTTTGGGTGATTTATAATTTTGGGATGTTCTGTTATTAGAACTTTTGTCTGATGTATTTTCTTTAAATGAAAAATGTGCATGTAAAATTTAGAATATTGTGGATTAATGAAATGATTTGTTTAGCATGTAGTTTACATGGATTATTGGAACAAAAAACACACTACAATAAAAAATATATTATTAATATTAAAACCCTATGTTCATTTATGGCTTGGATTAAAGCCTTAATACTTAGGAATTCCTATCAAAATCATCTTGTGAAATGGGTGTTAATTTAACACAATATAAAGAAAAGTTTTTGATATCACAAGCATAAATAACTAATAATGAAATCACCTAAATATTTATTATGTTATTAAAATATATCAATCAATTGAATTATTCTCTATAAACAAACCCCGCAAACAAAATAAAATCAGCTAAAAACAATTGACTATTAAAAATTATCATCGTCGAGGATTCAACCCGAGTAATGCTATACACATTTGAAAAGCATCAAAACCTTGACAGTTTGATAGGCGACAATAATATGTAATTTAGATGCCTCGCCCAAGTCCTTTATATAGAATAATTTATTGAACCACACCTTTATAGACTGTAGTATTGGTATTTCATTTCCAATGAGTAATATGTCATCAATATATCAATTAAGAAAATTACTGCACTCCCACTAAACCATTTATAGAAACACGGATTGAATTCATTCGTTAAGAAACCAAATTCATTTATGGAATCATCAAAATGAATTTACCTCACCAAGATTCTTGAATTAATCAATAAATAGATCTTTGCAACTTGCATACCTTGTTGTAATTTTTTGGAGTCACAAACCCTTAAAGTTTTTTCAAATAGACTTATTATTTAAGATTCACTTTAAGGAAGGTTGTTTTGACATTAATTTTCCAAATCATATTATCATTGAATTACACAATGTAAATTAGAATTTTGATGGATTTCAGCATTGAAACTGGTGAAATGGTTTCATCTTATTCAATACCTTGACGGGTTTTAATCCACTTTCAAATAGTCACACCTTATAGGTAATGACTTTTCCTTACATAATTATGTTATTATTGAATACCCATCTTCCACCAGTGGTATTTACAACTACTGGAGATTCTACCAAAATCCATACATGGTTATGGTACATGAAATCAATTTTAGAATTGATGGCTTTTTTCCACAAGGAAATATTTGTTCCACTTACTGATTCCTTATTTTTTATAAAATCATTATTATAAACTAATAATGAGTCACCATCTATGGTGACTAGAAAACCACCCTGTTATGGTTATCTAATAGATCTAATTCTCATCTGTAGAAATTATTTCTCTAGAATATTTTATTTTTCTATGGGACTTTATGGATGTTCTTCCTATTCCAACTCTTGTGTATTAGGATCCTAGACTTCATTGAAGACTATATCGATCCCACTATCTCTTTTAGATATAATATCCTCCTCATGAAATGGGGGAATCTATCAACCACAACCCTTTTTCTATAAAGGATTGTGTAAGTGGTATCCCATAGTCTCATTGGAACATCCTATAAAGATACACTTTGGGCCTCCAGGTGCAAACTGGTTACCTAAAGATACCTTAACAAAAAATTCATTACCCCACAAATGTAAATAAGAAAACATGGGTTTCATTCCATTCCATAATTAGTATGGCATTTCATCTGTTTATTTAGTTATAACTCGGTTTAGTATGTATGTTACTATTTGTAAGGTGTATCCCCAAAAGTATAATGGAAGACTTTAATAACTCATCATTTATCTCAACATTCTAACTAGTAGTGGTTCATCCTTTCACATACACCATTCCCCTGAGGTGTATATGTTGGAGTAAGTTGAGATAAAATCTAAAAAACCTATAGATAATCAATCAAGTAGTCATTAAGATATTACTCACAATGGTCTGATAAATGTTTTGTAATCATGTTTCCAAACTAGTCCTAAACTTCATTCCTGTATTCCATGAATTTATTAAAATAAAATAACTTATAAATCATTATTTATAGATTTACATTTCTACTAAAATCATTATTAAAAGGTATGATTTATTATTACCCTCAACTTGATTCAATATGAAATGATCCATACACATCTGTATGAACTAATTCATGAATCTATTCATCCCTTTCACCTTTCCCACTAAATTTATATTTATTCATTTTTCCTTATAACCAAGAATGACATAAACCAATTTATTTTAGTTGAAAAGAATCTATATATACATATTGATGTATTTTATTCAAGCATGTTTCATTTACATGACCTAGCCAATGATATCAGTCTTGGGTGTGTTATGAGTCATGTGTAGTTACATCATTAATGATTACCATCAATTGCTTATTGTAATCCAATACATAGAGACAATTATTTAAATGTTCCTTAACATAAAAAAATAATCTTTACTAAAAATGAAAATTTTATTCTCAAATTTTAAAATAAATCCCTTAAAGGACCCTGAAACACCCTGAGAGGGGAGGGGTGAATCTGAGTGTGATATTTTTACTTTAATGTGATGGAACTTATCTACATGTTGGCAGGATCTTTTTAAATCTATAAACTGAAAATGTGTATTAATTTAAGCATTCATATGAAAAAAATTCACACAACATTTTTACTTTTTTCACCATTAAGCGCTAGTACAGTGATCATACAACAAAAGGTTGTTGGTAATACCAAAGTACACTAATCATCACTATTTTTATATTAAAAAATATATTCATAGACACTATATACCATGTGAAATAATTTTTCATGTTATTAGGGATATCAGACTGCATCCCTCATATCACTTTCATTGACTCCCCCTCACACACTGTGTTGGGAACAATATGAACTCACATTATCGACTTGAAGGTCACTCTAATGGGATGTCATCAAATCATTCATCCACAAAATTTGATAGTTTCTCTGTTGAAGTTCTATTTTCATGACTATATGTAATTATCTTTTTCATGCACTGATAGTTCTCGAACTATTCCTCCTTGAAGTGGTGTTCTTCATCTGTGAACTACACAACTCTACATACCACCTCCTCGTATTGCCTCCCCAAACCGCATCCACATACCAATTTTGTGTTCATATTCTTCTCCAGGGAAAAAATACTATTTCACTAAATGTCTACCATGAAACATATTCCTTTTTATTCGTTAGTTCCCCCCAAAACCCCTTCTACGGACTATCTCTGTAAACCACTTCTCTTTTTGACGAATCCCCCTCGCGAACCTCTTCTCGTTTACGGGGTTGACTTCCTGTGAACATCTTCTGAAATATGATGAACTCCTACCATAATTCTGAAAAAAAATTCACTTTTTAATTAAGGGATTCGTGATCCTTATATAGGCATATAGATCACCCAAATCCGCTAATCTGAGTTTTACTGAATCTTTAATACGACATTGTTGTTAACATGTACCGTGAATCTTCAGCAAACAATTTTCCTAATGTGGTCTGTGTATCACCACACTTCCTTCACAGTGGTCAAAAGATTCCTGGAACTAATATCTACCATATTTTCTCCAATGAATATCCATCCCACATACCTCCATCCATCTTTGAACGATTTGCTTCCCACAAACCCCAATCATCCCCAGAAACTGTTTTTAATTCCTTGAATCTTTTTCTATACGATTCCTGCGTACTCTACTTCGTGGTCTGTGTACCATCCATATTAATCCAAAAACCTCTCTTCATGTTCTATGTATTGTTCAATCATATGTATAAATCCATCCCCACCAAAAAAAATCAAAATTTTGAGTCCCAAAAATTTGGAAAACATTGGGTACGCCATCTTAAACCGTTGATTTTACCTATACTATACGATCACTTGACTTGAAAACCCCTTGATAAGACCAATGTGGATTGAAATAAAACAAAAATCATCCTCCATTTTTATAAAAATCATCCATTGTTCTGTCATCCATCTGTGTAAAGTGTGGACACATATATAATTTTTTTGGTAACTGAAGGCACATAATAAAATCCACTTAAAATAAAGATAATTATGGTTGGCAATGTGAGGTGGTAGTCCTTAATAACTATAACATAATTTTTAGCTCTATTGGATACACAAAGATCTACCTCTCCTCGGTCAATATTTCTAAATATACATTGTTCATATATTTTAATATATATGTGAGAACCACAAGATGTATCTAATACCCAATTTCAAGAAACAGTTAAATTTTACTTGATAACTAAGTCCCTCGAAGCTTCCCATTGCTTCTTTGGTTGGGTGCATTTTTTCTTCCTGTGGCCCATCTTTCCACATGAGAAATAAACAACATAATGTTCCCTTTTATTCCCCATGATCTTCCTCTTCTTGGAAGGGCGTGAAGAATCATTGGGATTAAATCTCTTTTCAATCAATTTTTGTTTGTTAACTATATTTATGGAATGTTTTTCATGATTTCGTTCCTCATCTACATGGAAAATAAGTGTAAAAATATCTGGTAGAGACATCTAAATGTTTTATATATTAAAATATTAAAAAAATGGAGAAGCTGTGAGGGAGTGATGCCAGAACGAGGTTAGTTCCAAGTTTATCAGGGAGTTTAAAACCTAGATCCTCTAAGCCAATAATGTATCCAATGATCTTGAATACATGAGGCTTATTTGGGGAACCATCTCCAAGATTGCTATGAAATATCACCTTGGAAATCTCAAATTGTTTCTATCTAGATCTCTCTTGGTAAAGACCATGTAGGTGCTCAAGCATGCTATATGAATCCATGTTTTCCTGAGACTTTTTTAGATCACTAGTCATCAATGAAATACTCTAACTTTGAATGTTGACCACATAACTAAAATGGTTTTCATATATAATGAACTATTCATCAGTTTCCTTTTTAGAAGGCGGATCAGTTATTGAGTATTCTTGCATGAAATATTTCCATTCATGGCATAGCACAGCCTGAAGGCGTCTAAACCACTAGTGAAAGTTACTACAATTTAAGAGGTTAAATTTGAAATTTTTTATTTTATTCTACAAATTAAAAATATCATATTATTTTTACATTTAATGATGATAAAATAACTGAGATATAATAAATTAAACGGGTTTATTTATTTAGATTTTAAATTTCCCACTATTTTATCAAATCTCAATAGCCCTCATCATTGAACTTGTAATTTATAGTATCTTTATCATTATAGTGTAATGGATCCCCATTACTTTTATTGATGATCCAAACATTGTCCATGAAAAACATAATAAATTAATTAGGTAGGTAGTCTCTCCAACTACCGACTTGCAACTCCTTGATCCATCGAGTGGATTCCCCTATCCTAAAATCCTAACTTGGATTTCTTCAACACCTTCCTCAAAATATATATTGGACATACTTTGGTAGTCAAAATATGTAAAATTTCGGTTACGTCAACCCCAAACTCTGATTATAAATCCTCAAAAAAAGGTAAGTTCCTATACTTTGGCCATGTACTACATATAGTTCTATGGTTTAATTCCCAATCATGCAATGGAAGGCTTAGTCTGATATAATATTTAATTGAGGGATTATAATTTATTATGCATGAATTTTATCTTGTTTAAATCTTTTACATGGATTTTCAATAATAAGTGGTTGTTACTTATTTAATTAACAATGATTCGATAACACATTTACGTATAATTCTTTTATTTAATTTACTTCATTTCACATTAATTCATTTGTTTATGTGACTGCAACCTTACATCCATAAAATAAGTAATTTCATATAAATAAATAATTATTTGATTAAATGACCCATTCATGAGCTTTATCTAACTCTTTATTTAATAAGTGGACATTAATTCAATGTTTGACTAGGGGTAAATAACACCTATTTCGATTTCTATCATGATTTACAAAATTATACATGTCCACATGTGTATCACTTGGGTGGGAATAACTATGGGACCATCATGAACTACTTCCACTCACCTTGGGATACTCCATTAATTACAAAACATTTATTACTCATATGTTGGTGAGGGGAAAGAAAGGATTAGTTAAAGGGGTTACATAAATATCCATGGACATGTATGTCCCACATACTAATTGATGGAGGGATGAAACTCATCAAATCATTTAATTTAATATTAAATAATCCAAAACACATGAAATAAATTAAATAAAATATCCAACAGATACATATGTATGGATCATGCTCATGAATGGTAATACATGCAATGAATACGCAAAAGTAAACAGCTAGAATTCATTTCCTTATTTGTTATTTTATTATTTAAGATAAAATTTCTTGTGTTAATTAACTAATAAATTAATTAATTAATTCCCTTTAATCTTAATTTTCATACAATGTTATTTGGAGGTACCCATCATTAATGGATTTCAGGGAAAATAAATAGAAGAACCAATAATGACATATTAATTAAAATAAATTGATTGAGTATTCAAAATTCATTAAACCCATTATTAAATTGTCAAACACACAATGGTGATCCAATCAATAAAATAAGTTTTAATGCTTCAATTTTAAAATTTAATTTAGTTTTATTCTTTTTCATTAATGGGAGATTACATGGTGTGTACATATAGCTACACATTGTGTGACTCAATTGCCAAGTCACATGCCAAGGGCTTCAGCATGTTATCTCTGACAGACAACGTGGTGTGTGCATGACAACTACACACCCTTTATCCACTTTCTATGTTCATGGTTGGCCTGGTAAACACGTGGTATGAAATAAAATAACTATGTGTCATTAATTTCTTGGTGCATCTAGATATAGTACATATGTGTATAAGATGTGGGCTCTAGCTGGTCACCTTGTAACCTAGTTTTGCTAGAAAATGATTTGACACTTCCTACTGGCATCTTCATCTATTCTTCATTTTTTCTTCAACATTTAATAAAATAATACACTAAACAAACATTATTAATATGTCAATAAAATGTTAATTCAATTCGTATTAAAGAACGAATAACATGAAATGAAAATATAAGTACAATTTTACACATATCAATGATCAAACAAATAATTATAAATTTAAAGGTGACTGCTTTGATACCACTCTATGGTTCTATATGAAGTTAAAGCATTCGAATGTGGGTGATATAATTGCATTTAATTTAGTAAATTTTTCCCAAATATAAGAGTGAGGATCTCGCATGTAAAATTTATATATCAATTTATTTAATATCTTAATAAATAAATTCATAGGAATCAGGACTTTATTCATGAGTGAAAGTTGAACTTCATAAAAAACCTTTTGGATTATCATTGTTTTGTTATGGGGATCGAAGGCTGGATTCCCTCAAGAGTTAATATAGACACGCTTTTACGATCTCTGAACAACACCACTCAATCTTTGGGTGCAAGCATGGTGAGTCAAATGTCTTGCATTGTTCGTTCATGATCACGAATATTTGGAATTGATGAAATATATCTTGAACTTTTTGTCAAGAGAGGGATAGATTAGGAGGAGTTGAGATATAATTCGTTGTGCGAAACAATTCTCTGTTCACCATTTTTTGGATACTCTACAGAACAGACATAGTCTCTTATTTATAGTGTTGGTATTTGAGTTAAAATATTATTTAAATTCATACCATCCATTAAATAATAGTTATTACATTTAAAAATTCCCATGGCACATATTAATAATAATTATATAATTATTATTTTTTGGTGCATGCCAACTTGAACAATAAAAAAATATTATGTAACAGTCATGTTAATCAATATTTGTCACTGGACTCTGTCTTGGTCTATTTAAACATCATTAGAATTTGTTGAATAATCAAATAAATGTTTTATTCCAAAATTTATAATTTATTCAAAGCCATGTGAATAAATATTTATTAAAATACTCAATAAATAATATAAATATTTCAATCAGAATCTGATGAATAAATAATTATTTAAATTATATGGTCAACATATCATGAATACAATTATTCCTCAAACTTGAGTATAATATTTATTGCATTAATTAAACAAAAATATAATTTAGTCAATATCAATAGAAATACCTAGTGTGTGACCCTATAGGAATCATTCTCCCTGGAATTAGGTGGTCTTGACTAAAGTAAAAGATAACTGTCTAGAAAAGGGTCAAGGAACCCATGTGGAACAACATAATGCCGCAATGTTCTCCACCACATATGAACACTCACTGTATAATATAATCCCTTTTTCATAATATCATTTCAAGCAGGTTGGATATCATTGTCGCCCACCTATATAACCAATATGTTTCTTTTTTTCTATCTTAAGGAAACACATCATTACTCCAGGTATATGGAATTTAATATGACAATTATATTATAATCAATGGGTCAAGATATCAGCTTCTATAAATATTTAAGGGACAAATCATTACTCTAATAATTCATTAATGACAGGTCACTTGTGATGCACCCAACGTATCAATCTTTTCCTTGAATTATTTTCATCATGGTATAGGAAATACATCTATATAAACAATTTGTAACAATAATTAATAATAATGTTAATGTCCAAGGACCATCAAACACTCATAAATAGGAATATTTGGTAACACTAAAGCATACAAATTCTTACTGGAAGGTCTATTATCATAATATCTCATCTTGGATATTACTATGTCTGAACTTCATGTGAAGAGACCCCATATAATTATGATTAATCGACCTAACCATCTATGTACTATGTGTCCCATCATATCATGTTATCCAACCACGGAACATTATTTGAGAATACAGTCATAGCACATCAAGGTTCTTATCACAGCGGGAAACTGCTATGACATTATGAATATAGCATATACTCTAGGAAATTATTACATGAATGACAACAACAAAATATGTAATTATCAGTTTTATTAATATTCAATACATTGAATATTTTTGTAATCATATTACAAATAGTTGTTCTGAGGACACCAACTCCAACAAAGACTGGTATTCTTCATAGTAACCTATCTGAGGAGATCTATATGAAGCAACATGAAGGTTTTTAGGATTTTGGACAAGATAACATAATCTTCAAATTAAATAAGTTCTTTTATGGACTAAAAAAAGATCTAAAGTATTGGTACAAGATGATTGACTCATTCATGGCGAGTCATTTCTATAAGCGGACACAAGAATAGCAGTGTGTTTACATCCTTATATTTTAGGATGGTAAGTTTTTTTCTCTTCTACTTTGTGTTGATGAAATGTTGATCAGTGGGAAGGATGAATCTAATGCTATGATATTGAAGAAGTAGTAATCTATGTATTTTTATATGAAGGAATTGGGAGAAGGTCAATAGATTTTGGGGATGAAAAAAAATTCATGATAGAAAGAGGAAGTTGTTGTGGATATCTTATAAGAGGTACGTTGAATGTATTCTAACATGTTTGAACATGGAAAAATCCAAACCATTGATAATTTCCATTCCTGGACATTTGAATATGATAAATATTTCACTTCTATCATCCAAATAATAAATCCAGGTGATGGAGATGACATTTTACTCTTCATCAGTTGGAAGATTGATGTACTCTATAGTTAGTATGCGACAAAAATTTCCCATGCAGTGGAGATCCTGAGTCAGTTCACCTCCAATCATGGGAATTATCTCTATAATTCAATAAAGGGTATTATGATGTATCATAATGGTACATAAAATCCATGTTTTTTTTATGGAGGAGATAAACCTATCTTGGATGGATATACAGATACAAATATGTTTGGAGATATTAATAGTAGGAGGTCTACATCATGATACTTCTATACTTTTACAGTAAGAGTAGTATCATCACAGTCAAGGTTCCATAAGTTAATTTCTTCATCAATGATATAAGTGGAGTACATTGCTGCATATGAAGCTGGAGTGAAGATTTTGTGGATAAAGAATTTTCTATAGTATCTAATTCATGATGAAGGATTAAAGAGTATTGTGCGATAGTCAATGTTCTTTGGACTTGAGAAATAACTCCATGTTCCATTCTTGAATGAATAACATTGACATTTTCTATCATTATATACGTTAAGTGATGGATAAACATTTTATGAAACTTTTAAAGATCCACAAAAGGAGAAATTGGTATTTATTTTGAAAAATGTGGCTGCTAGGGAAAATATAGACATTTTTAGATGCTTCATTTGATTACATCTTGAGGGGGAGAACTGATGGAGTTTTCCAGATTCCCACCACCATTTAAAATGTGGTTCACTAACTCCACCCCTAAGGTAGGTTGTTTCAATGGGAGAAGTCCATGGTAGGTGGGGATTGGTAGGGGTTGTGTTAAACTTGACTCCCACAGATATGGCTACAAAGGGAGGTTCATGGTACTTTAAAAATTAGATCAGTTATAATCTGCGATAAATCATTGTATCTGAGAGAGAGCCTTGATAGCTCCATGTTATCAGAAGAAATAGAGGCATGGGAGTGGTTCATTATAACCATTGTTCTTGTTGAAAATAATCATTTTTCCATCACGTTATTCTTCTATTATTTTCTCTCTATGATCATCAAATCAAAAAATATCAAGAGAAACTATTGGGTAATGATAAAGATGAAGCTTATGAGACACCATCATTGAAGAAACATCTAACGTTGATGAAGAACCTTTATGATTTCATATATAATGTGATGCTGGATATGGGTATTTTCATCGCGGATTCTACATAAGTAAATCAAATCTTGACTAGATGATGTTGTGTTTGAGAGGAATTTTTTATTCAAAATATAGTATATAAATGTAAATTTTGATCCATCCAACATAAGATGAAGAAAACTCATTAAGATACTTGCTAAATATGATGATGGATGAGTATATTTCAAATGATGAAGAAGATCACCAATCAATTTCAAGATGACCAACTAGACGAGCATAGGAATGATTCATTCCAAAAAAAGATGAATTTTTATTTTATGATTTAGACACATTAAAATGTGATTTGATCTAAATATTTCAATGCATCCTATTTTGAAATTTTATGTTGTAATTGTTGGAAAAGATCATAGTCCATCTCCCTCGAGTTTTAGTTGGAAAATAGAGTTTAATTGATCTAATCACTGAATGATTATTGTGTGTCGAGTAAATTATGGATTTATCGGAGCCATGGAACCTGGTTCTGAGGAATTTTTAATGACATCCAATTGAGTGTTTTCCCCTATTTTTTATTTTTTTTATTTGCATGATCTCTACTAGAATCTATAATGAGGGCTTTCATCTCTCCAATGAAAGAATTTCATGACCAAACTGGAGTGTGAATCAGTTTTTGAACTTTTTCAAAACTAAATTTTTATTTTTCTAATGAATCGAAATGGAGTAGTGTTTTTCTGGTTTTAATAATCCTTGTTTGATGGGATGGTTAGAAATATGACGATTCTTATGGATGAGATTAAAAATCTGGAACATGATTCAAGTAAATATGTAATAGAGTTGGATGTACTGTTGGGAATGTGCATGAATTTGGAGAGGTTCCCAATTGAATTTGATTGGTTTGGATATTTAATCATAGAAGACTCATAGGTTCTTGGAATAAAATGAATTTAATTTTTTTTATAGAAAATGAATTTCAATTTATTGATGGTTTAAATTAATGACATATAAGAAGTTAAAAAATTAGTTAGTGAATTTTATTAAAGTTACACGAGTAGTGAAAGAAGTTATAGAAGGAGTTCTTTATTTAGATGACGACCAATTAAGTGGAAGTTTTGTTAGTGATGATTGGGGAGAATAAAAAGAAGAAAAAAAACCTTTTTTGATATTTTTATGGGGTGATGTATATAGCTACAATAGTACATTTTCAGACGTCGAGAGTGGTGCTTTAGAAAAAAAAACCTTTTTAATTTTTGAGAGTGGACAATCAATAGCATTTTCATTGTATTTTCTAGACGGTAAAAGAAGAACTACTACAAATCATGTCAATAACGAGATAATAGTCATATCATGCACCTCAATAATGTTCAGCTAAAATTATAGTGGCCGAAGAAAGATTTTTCGAACAGTGATATCATTCTGAGTTTTCATTTCTTTTAATTTTTACACTTGAAATTATCTCTCTGTATTTTCACATTATTAATATAACCTTTATTTCATGTTTAAATATTATTTCATTCCATTATTTTAGTTTCTTCCATTCTGAGGTTGAATTTGTTTTTACTAGAGTGTGACGGTATATGAATGAGTCATGTTAGATCAATACTAATAGGAGTTTAAACATTTTTATTTTTGTTTAAATATCTTAGTCCTCAATCGAGTACAATGAGTACAAATAGATTTGGCTGAGTTATTTTTATTAGAGATCATTGAGAGTATTTATCAACTCTTATAGAAAGGATACCTTCTACCGAGATATTTTCTTCTGACATTAATCTTATTAACTGAATGAGGATCATTATTATATATGTAAATCAATGCTTTGAGAGATTTATTGTTTTGATACTATTTCTAAACGATGAATAAATAATGAACTTTAATAATCACTGTGAGAGGTCACTACTACCACCTTTTATTGAAATATGAAAACAATTTACTAATTTCCCTATCCTATTTATTTTAGAAAACTTATTGTCACATTTAATATCATGGAAATCCTCTTGAATTGGATAAAAACATTAAAATAATAATAATAAAATACGTGAAAAAAGATCTTAGTAAATGTAGTTCCATTTGGAGACAACCCTGAGTATTGAATGATTTTATTATTTAGTGGATTTAAATTTTGAATTATGAGGTAAAAATTATACCAAAAACATTACTCTTCAATTGGAACTGTTATTGAGGAGGCTTCCAAGGAATTTTAAAGAAACTATAAAACTAGAAAAATAAAAAAAAGTAATAATCTAAATAATAATAAGTACGCATAGGATTTTTCGTACCCCTAGAAAATATTGTGAGATATTTTGAATAGAATACTAGGAATATATTTCATAACTTAAATTAAAATTAATTAACAATAATTATGTATGAACATAAATAATATTTAAATCCACAGGTCATTGAATCTATAATTTTAGGATTGATAACATTTCACACTTTTTCCCTGAGTTCCATGTATAAAATATTATCTTCCTAGATTTTAATGGGGAGGATGAGGCTGAACGTAATGAACATTCACTTCCCAAAATGATTGGTATTTTCAAGTAAATGGATGAAGATAAAGGTCAATTAATTCATACACTTCAGGGATATTTCAATATTTTTTTACCATTCATGTTTTTGAATGTTCTGAAACTAATATTTTTAGTCAGTCCCCTTGATTAAACATTGATGAAATAAAATCCTATTCAGAATATGAGGAATCATCAGAATTGTTTTCTGAAGAATATTTTAATTATGTAGATGATAATGCTTTTATGGTTCTGAAACTAGAGAGAACCTATTTAGAAGAGTGTTTGGAGGTTGAAATAGAAAATGAAGTTATGCAGATTTTAGCTAATGAAATTTTCACTTATTTGTTGATGTTATCCCTAGAATAAGTGGAGGGATTTGGGGACACCTCTCCTCCTATTCAATACTAACATGGGAACCTTATATTATTTTTTCAACCCTAACTACAATGTTGTACCACAACAAAATTAGGATTGTTGCACTATATTTTCTAAAGGGGACCACAACATAATGTGAAGTTAAATAACTATGAAAAATCTTTGATGTGGTGGTTCATTCGACATAAGACTCATCCAATGATGGATTGGTAATGAATAACAACTTCTTTATCTTTTAATATTATTAAATTCTATACTAATTGGGGAGTTTAACCCGATATTGTTCATGTTTTTCTTCATTTCTTTTTTACATTCAATTTTATGTTTTCAAATTTCAATAAACCTCTTTATTGTTATTTTGTTTTATTATAAGAAATAAATTCAACAAAAAGGGAGTCTCCAATATTCCAAATTCATTATTCTCCATAAAGAATATACATGGGACCACTCTCCATCATTTGATGCAGATTCATTACAATTTCCATGATTAAAAAACCTACAATATGAAGAATATTAGATCAACACCCTAAAATATCAAACTCTTGTTTTATATAGTTTTTTCTCAATTTTTATGGACATTTATGTTAATATTATTTCATTTTTTGAAGCTTTTAACATCAATATTGGGACTTTTCCAGTGATAAAAAAGGGGGAATTTGAGTGGAGTTGCGTAAAATAGAGCTCCCAATTCAGGGATGTTTCTCGACAAAATTATAATCATTGTTAGACATTTATAAAGTCATTATTATACTACCACTTTTAACATATTTGGTTAAAATAATAATTGATTTTTTTAGATTATTTTCATTTTGAAAATTGGTAAAAAAAATTATGTTGGTTATTTCTATTAGATTGGATGATTTTTATTGTCTGTTACTGCAAAAAATTTAATTCTTTGATATAAATTTTTCAAACAATTTCTTGAACATACACTTATATACATATTTAATTTTTAAGCTATATGATTGAAGTAGAAACCAGTGTAAAACATTTTTTCATGTTGTGAGCTATTACATATTTGTTTTCTGTTGCAAAACTAAATTGAACATTCTTTTTACCCTTCTTAGATTATTATTTTATATTGAATAGAAAAATATATATTGAACACTAACATTGAATATACTAGTTTCTAAACCATGGATTCAACAATGAGAAAAATGTTGAGTTTTAGTGTGGGGTAAAGTTTCTTTCAGTGTGATAAATTGTATCATTATATTATCCCATCAAAAACCAGTAAATGTTTTTAATTTTAATTATTTTTCATGTCTCAATGATTTATTTTTTATTTTTTAAAAATTTTATGAAGGTTGAATGTTGTGTAGACACTTTTAGGATTTTAATTCTATAATTCCCCTTGGATTTACATAACTAAAACATTTTTCATATTCAGATCATCATTAATTGATGTTGATACTGTATTCTAAACATCATTCTGCTTCATGTTATGATATTTTCACACAATTTTATAATTAAAAAAATAACCATACATCTAAAAACTCTCTTATTTTCACCACCCTAATGTCACGAAACAAAAATTTTCATAACTATAACCTATGAAGATTCATTCCCAATAATTTTCTCTAAGATTATAACTTTCCATATCATCCACATGAATGTAGACCAAACTCTCAACAAAATTGTCATGATAAATTTTCAAGAATTTCATAATAAAATTCATTCCATTAACTTTTATTAAACTAGTGTTGAAGTAATTCGATTTATTAACTAAGTTGTTTCACCAACTACCTCCACCAAAACTGATTGTGAATTCCAAAATATAACAACATACCACTTTTCTTCCCTGTGAATGTCTGATATATTCTCTTGGATAAACAATTTTTTGGGTGTTTTTAGACAACTCTTCTCATATTAGATTCATATTTTCCTGTATTAAATCTAAAAACTCATTCTAGTAAACTCCCCATAATTATATAATCATATATATTTCATCTTTATTCTAGTTTCTCTTTCCACTATATCTTTTCATGGAAAAAAGATTCAAAACCCCTCACATTTTTGTTTCTGAATGTATTCCCATGACCTTATTATGAAATTTTCAATGAATTTAATAATTTATGTACAACTTTTATAATAATGAAATAGGGAAGGTACCCAAAAATATATGTAAACTAATTCCATCTTCTAGCATTTAGGTGTTCTTATAGAAATTTTTAAAGAAAAAAATTTTAATCCTGAGTTTACTACTCCCACATCTTCCAAAGTCTGAATGATCTATCTTTTTTTATGGATATATCTTCTAGAATATTCATTCCATTCTCATTGTGGTTCACAAAATTATTATTCCAAATTTATGAACTTCCAAAAGATTTCTTTTGGGTGAGTTTATCTCCCTATTTATTTATTGTTATTTATAACAACCCATCTTTTATATATACAGATATGAAAAGATAAACTTGAGTTTTCTTCCATACTACATCCAAAGAACGCATTCTAAAACCTAGTTTATCCATATGACCCACAAAAATTAGGTTCTTACAATGTCCTATAACATGTTTCAATTTCTAAAATACAATAAAACTCTCATTCCTCAACTAAATTATTATTTCCCCTTTTCCACCTAAATTAATATCTTTATCATTAAAAATATTAAATATTTTAAAATTTCTAGATACATAATTTGATATTCACCCTTTCAAGAACAGAATGGAATGAAACTATAAAATCTATGATCCACGATTCCATTTTTTTAGAAACAATCTCAAATCAATTTTTACTACATCATGCTTCCACAATAATATATCTAGAAAAATTCTTTCTAGAATTTGTCTTTATAACATGAAAATATTTATGAGGTGACCTCTCCTTCCACAAGCCCAATTCTAGAAGCCTTTCATCTTCTCTTATCTCTTGATTCCTTCTATAACTACTTTAAATTATACTGATGATGTGAGAATCCACTTCCTTACGTATTCAATACATCACCAATGGATGCTCCAATGCCTTTACAACATAACTCCTCATTGAGAATAATAATAAGAAAATCATTGAACATAAAGTCTTTATTTTCACTATAACTAATTATATTAGTATCCATGGATTCTCAATACTCAGGTAAAGATGATAATAACTAAATCACACATACATCAACATGGAATGTAACATTCACATACTTTTTTTATATATGGATTAAGTTGAAATCATTCATACAATTTGATGTAAATATTACTTTTGATAACCTCATACTAAATAATATATGAATGAAGACTAATTTATTCAATTTTTCATATATCTCATATATATCTTCAAGGTTTTCCGTTAAATACTCTATATTTTTCTTCTACTTGATTCTCGTAGCCACATTATGGACTAAATACATTCATATCAAACCCAATTCTATCTAATCTATCATTTTTCATTTACGTTTTCCATTTCTTTTAGTTTTATTCTCTTTAATGGAATATAAATATCATTAAGAATTAGATAATATTAAATAATCATCTAAAAAACTAAAATACGACCCATATAACATTTTGATCTAGAGTTTTACTTATTATAACACAATCCTTCAAAAAATAATGACTCCCACTGAATTTCGAAAAATAACATATAAATATGAAAATATTACTAGAATATATAAGTAAACTACCCATCCTTATATGAAAAAATACATTGATACTAGTTGATGAGAATTCCATTAACCAATCTTTATGATAAACAATCAGAATCTATTTTTTTCAGAATCAACCGATGGAAATAGATTATGTATGTAACTATTTGACTTAATTTTCTATAACATGGTAGAAACAATGTTCTCCAAAATCACCACCATTAATTAAAATAAAATTCATTCTCATTCACAGAAAAAAATCATACAATTAAATTATATCCCTCAATGTATATAAAACATTGGTTCTACATGGTTTGGACTGAAAATATTACATCCATAGGAAACACATTTCCGCAGTTAATTTCCCCATAAAGAAATATTTAAAAAAATAGTGACTTATAATGTCACATGGATAAATATATTACACATATTAACATTCAGTTGTGACCAAAAAAACATAGGGAACTTCCCTCCATATATATAGAGTAAATTCTAGTCATCTATTTGAATTGGCCTCTAAAAATTATGGGATTCAATCTACTTCACTGTTCTCACCACAGATCTCCTATAACAATCTTCAATGTAACCACCACATCCCATTAATTAGTAAAAAACAAATTTTAATTTAACATTGTCATATTTAAAAAGTATTAGTCATAGTTATACTAAAATTCTTATATATAGTTCTTTATCACAGTTGTACTGAGATTCTAATATATAGAGCTTGGTCCAAATTCTGCAGAAATTATTATATATAAGACGGGTTCTTGGTTGGGGTAAAATTTTTATATATAGGTATTGAGCCAAGAAATTATTTAATATATAGAGGGATATTCCTAGTTCACTAGTTTTTATTTTTGGGCTATACCCTAGGAGGGTTATAATAATGTTTATCATGGATCTGTGACATACATAGATATATCTAGTACTACACCAAAAAGGTTTTGGTTGGCCCTATGTGTTATCATATATCTTGAGGTTTGACAATTTTATTTCATGATTAGTATTAATTTATTAAATTAGTAACCATGTTAATTATTTTCTTCATACACTATATACCCAGACTAACCTTCTTTAGATGGTGTTGGTGGCGGCCAACAGAGTTTTACTCGAACCCTATTCGAGATGAAATTTGGTACCTAGATAGATTTCACAGATATAGTTTTGGATAAGACAATGGGGCATTACATTTTTTCATTGTTGCGGGATGGGTTAGATCTTGGAGATGGGATAGACATGGGGCTCGGGACTAGGGTCATTGGTGTCATTTGTAGAGTCTACTAGCATTTCTTGTATGAGAAACAACATGTCCATTGTATACTTTCATCCTATCAATACAAGATTATATAATTTTTTGGATTGTTTGGTTTGTTTTTTATTCAGATTGAGTTTCCTATTTGATTATTTATATTGTTTTCCTCTACTCGGATATTGTTTTTCCACTATTATTGCAACTCTATAATAATGGGTATAGTCTCCCCAAAATATTTTTTACACCCTCGCAATTAGTCGGAAGCCTCCGGAATATGGGGAAGTGCACCTGAGGTCACATAACAAATAGGAACGGTCTCATGAGAGTGTAATGCAGTAGGGATCTTTTATATATAATTTTATAATCATGTTACAGTCCCAATATATTTAGGATAATTTTTCATTATATAACACTTTATATACATTATATTTTTGTTATAACACATTATATAATGTTATATTTACATTGTATAACATAATAAAAATTTTCTATTTACTTTGTATTTGTGTTATATAACATTATAATAAACGTGTGACAAGTATAATTTGAATTTCACAGTTCAAACCCATTCATTTTCACCTTATTTATGTTTATTGTACTGCGTTCACATCATTTAGTAAAATGAAAATATATTTTCATCATTTTTAATTTTTTCAAAATTGTGTTATATGTTTTTAATTATGTAATTAGTAGTTATTTATATTATTAACTATTAATTATATTACATGTTATTTATAGAATTAACTACTAAAAAAATAAATTATGTAATTAATAATTAACAATAAAGCCCCAGTGGGGGTGGCCCCAGGGTTAGAGTTATTCATTAGTTTCAACAAAGGCCAAAGTTTGATTCCTAGAGGTTGTGGTCCACCATCATAATTACATGCCTTTTAATGTAATACCCTTGAGAATACATGTTAGCATGGGGAGGGGAGATATTACACAATCAACTCCATAGGGTGCATTCGAGACCCGGTACCTTGTACAATAATAGGGGAATGGGTCTTGCTGAGATGACCATGAACTCTACATGGGGTGGGTGCATTTCCTTTAAGAAAAAAATTAAAAATATAATAATAACATGTAATATATTTAATAACTAAAAATATTATTAATGCATCTAATAATTATTAATGGTTAAAGGCTATAATATCTAGTTTTAGAGTCTAATTAATAATTAAATACACTTTTAACCTAATTACTAGTAATTAATCAAATAACTAACAAAAAATTAATTAACATAATTAAAAACTAAAAACATTATTAATATCCAATAATATAATTAATAACTAAAAAAAATATATAATAAATAATAATATAATAAATAAGTAATAATATAATTCATAAATAATAACAAGATTATTTTAATTAATAATTAATAATACAGCCCGCGTGGGAGTGGCCCAGTGGTTATGGTTGTTCACTAGTTTCGACTGAGATGGGAATTCAATTCCAAATGGTTGTGATTTAGCATCATAATTACATACATATTGATTGAATACCCTCAATATTGTAGGACAACATAGAGATGGTAGGTTTTAACTAGTTGACTCCATATGGTACATTCATGACCAAGGGTCCAGTACACCCACAAGGGAATTTTATATACTGGGAAAATCATGAACTATAAATGGGTTCGATCGGGTTTTCTTTCAAAAAAATAAAATTATTAATTATTAATATAATTAAGAACATGTAATACATTTAATAAAAATAATATAATTAATATAATTGATCATTAATATTCATAAAAGTCTAGAGTCATGACTATGGAAACTAATTAATAATTAATAATATTATTACCGTAATTAGTAATGAATAATCAAATTATTAACAGTAAAAAATTAAATACCATAATTAGTTACTAATAATATATATTATATTTTGTAATATAATTAATAATTTATAACCTTAATATATTAATATATTAAGGTACGTATGGCATGGTTTGGGTTTAGAACACCCCAATTTGATATTTTTTTTATCCAACACTACCATCAAATGTGTATATTGAGAAATAAAATTTACCCCAAAACTATTAATTAAATATTTTAAGGAAAAGTGAAAATAAATCATTAATCTTATCTATGTTTGAGAAAACCCCTATATGGACACATTTGGGAAAACATTTTAACTTTTACGGGGCCTTGAAACCAATTATATTTATAAATGAAGTAATTCTTATTTTGTTTAAAAAAATTGATTTATGTGTTTTAAAATAATTAAAAATAATTTTGGGAAAAAATAACTTTTCTAATCATCTATGAAAAAATTAATATCTTTTTATTGATATCATTAAATTCATAGTGATTTTTAAATTACACAAATCAATATCAAATAATATTAACAAAATTTTTTGCAAATTTTAAATAAACTACATATTTTTAAATATATAAGAAATATATATTTTCAGGATAAATTAAAGTATTATAATTTAGTTATTAATATTAATTTTATATTATTTGTACATAAGTATAAAAATATTATTAAATTAAAGGGTATAAAATATTTTCCTGTAAACATAAAACATTATTATTTCTGTAAATATCATTATTATTTTTATATTTATAGAAATTTTATTATTAATATTCACAAATTATGTTTATACAATTTTTTTTGAAAATTGTGTTTCTATGAAAGGATAAAAAATGTTTCTTATGTAATAAAAATAAAAATAAAATATTAACTAAAAATGTTTAGGACCAAATTTTTGAGTGTTATTTCCACAGAAACTGTTATAGAAATTTTCAATGAATATCTTCAATTATAATTATTGTAAATATTTAACAATATAAATTTTATTATTATATTTATCTAGAATTTTTCTAGTATAATAATTTAATGTTTCTCTGAAAACATTATTTTGGCTGTTCTATTTTAATTTTTAGAAAAAAAATTCATTTAAGGTTACCATAAGTTTTTATTTTACACTGTAATGTTACTGATGATTTTTTACAAGAATTTCCAATAGTAGATTCATATGAATTTCTAGTGAAAAATTCAACTAAAATTTTCATGTGGATGTTGAAAGTACCAATAAAATATTATAGTATATGTTTCCATTGGAATGGTCCAATTGAAGTTTCACTGGAATTTCTGATGGAAGTTTCAATATAATTTTCAGTATAAGTTTACACTATAAAGTTCAATAAGAATCTTCACTAGAATTTTAGGTATACATTTCATTGTAATTTCCAATGGATGATTCACTGAAATTTCCATTATAAGATTCACTGGAATTTATAATGAACATTTCAACTAAAATTTTAAAGTGGTAGTTGATGTTACTACTGGAATATTTAGGTGGAAGTCCCTAATGGAATTTTTCATTGGAATTTTCACTAAAATTTTATTGTGGTATTTGAATATTCCATTGATTTTTTATAGTATTAGATTCCAATGGATTTTTCCAATGGATGATTCACTCTAATTTTCCATGGAAGTTTCATTCGAATTTTCATGGATTGTCTACAGAAATATTAAACTAATTTGAAAGTGTAAGTTGAAGTTAGAACATTAATTCTCGTGTGGAAGTTTCCACTGGAATGTTCCGATGGCTGTTTCACTAGTATTTCCTAAGGGGGGAATCACTAGAATTTCTAGTTGTAGTTTTATTGGAATTTTTAGAGGATGTTTCGCTGGAATTTCTACTGGTAGTTTCATTATGATTTCTAGTGGAAGTTTCAATGGATTTTTAAGTTACCGTTTTAATTTTTCAATGAATTATTACAATGTAATTTACTATAGAGGTTTCAATAGAATTTCTAATAAATGATTCAAATAAAAATATTTAAGTGAAATTTAATTTTCTTATGGGAGTTTTCACCTTAATTTTATAGTGTGATTTTCTACTAGAATTTTCAAATGTATTTTATTGGAATTTTTAGTGGAAAACTCCCCTTGATTTTTCCATTGGATGTTTCCATTTAATTTTTCCATTTCATGTTTCCACCTACTGTTTGTATTAAAAACTGATGATAATTTTTTTATCGAAACTTTTAGTAAAATATTCAACTAACATTTTTAAATATATATTTCTATAAAATATTTTAATGAAAGTTTAATTATTAATCATCATAGTTTATACTAATTTTTTTAATGTTAAATATTTTTTGAAATTTTTCATTAAAAATATCCTTTGAATGTTCTAGTGAAGCTTTATTTGAAAGGTCTACTAGAAAGTACACTAATAGTTCAAATGAAATTGTATCCTTCCTTAACTTTATTTTATAGTTTGTTTTCCCTTAACTAATATTTTTTACACTTACATAAATTTATTTTTACCCCAAAATAACTTTTTTTACCCTTACATATCATTATTTTACCCTTACCTAACAAAGTTTTACCCATACATAAGATTTTTTTACCCCTAATAAACATTATTTTTACCCTTACCGGACTTTTTTTACCCGTATATTTCATTAGTATATCATTATTTAGGTTTTTTAACCTTATCCTTATTTTTATATTACGTAACATTATTTTACCATTATATAAATTTTTTTCCCTTACATGACATTAGTTTAACATTACTTAAATTTGTATTACTCTTACTCAACATTAGTTCTACACTTCCATGGGAGTAAATTCAAATTGTGAGAAAACATTAATGGATGATGAAGGTTTTCATATGGTTATCCTCCGGAAGAACAAGGATGTTCCCTCATAGTCATGTTAGTGCACTCATCTCCTGGTTAGTATCCCCACTACATGTGGAGAATTCGGATAGCAGAGACATTGAAGATATAGAGGTGAGTTTTCCTTAAAAAATTTATGATCTTATGAAAAAACACATATGACTATTTTGGAAAGACATCAAATGAAGAACATTCCATTGCAAGGGATAAAAACACTTCTATCATTCTTCTAGAGGATCAGAAATGTGAAAGGCTTGTAAAATGGTTCTTCTCACAACTTGAGGCCGTCTATTCTATGATGGAGCCAGAGGTATTTGTCTTCAATGATTATATATCTCTCCAATAGTTTTTGGCCACTAACATTGAAGATGGTTTCAGATCCAATCCAAAGATGTATTTTTAGGATCTATCTTGGAAATTTACAATTATATCCATGGAGGATGAATCAACTAAATCATCATTTGAGGATGAACATGTGCCCCCAAAACACAAGACATGGCAGAGAGGTTGGCACCCTATGTGTATGGGAAGATTTCATAAAAACATGGTTAAATAGAGGGAATTACAACTAAAAATTTAAATAAAACTACATGATACAGAGGTGAAATCCCAACTAAAAATTGAAATGAAATATCACATCTAAAAAATATATTTAAAATGTATTTATTAAACTACATGACGAAATTTAATAAAATAATTATAAAATAAAATATCCCAACTAAAAATTTAAATTAAATAAAACATTTCAATTGATGATGGGTTTTGTGTTAGGGAAACTCTATGATGTACGACATGATACAGAGGTGAAATCTTGGAACGCAACCAACTCTCGCTTCATTGGTGCTACAAAAATAGATCTGGAACTCCACCTGTCATGAATCCTAAATTCCCAAGTAAAGGTTGATGGCTAGACCCAATGGAAGCACTACCGAGAGCACTATTATAGTTGACCCAAAAAATCCCATGCATCATCACTCCATAACTAGATTTTAAACTCTGAATTTCTTGTTGTATCCTCATTCTCCCGATCAATGGATTTTCTAAGGAGAATTAAGAAAATGTTCTTCCTTTATAGGTATTTTGTCATAGAGGTGGTGGGGTACTGTCTCACCATGGGAGGTAATGAAAGACCCATATTTTCCAATGCATCCCCGATGGCCTTTAATGGAGTTCACCCTACAAATAACGTTTCATAATGGTGGCTCCCGAAAAACCACCACTGCATTGTGGAAACTTGTGTGTGGTTGATTATGGTAGTGGTGGTCAAATCGTACAAGGAGTGTTTGTGTTTCTGAATTGACTCGATGTTGGAGCCATATTTCAATATTTTTGTTTTCTTGTTTTCTATTTTATGGACTATATTTTAATACAAAATTGAACAAATCCCAAGGTTGAAATGGGTCTACCTACTAGTGGTAACTTGGTAATTATGATTCCCATATTAGATTAAAACCTGTAGGAATTGTAAACCATCTCACCCAACTGACCC
Organism: Viscum album; assembly: GCA_963277665.1. Classification (NCBI taxonomy): domain Eukaryota; kingdom Viridiplantae; phylum Streptophyta; class Magnoliopsida; order Santalales; family Viscaceae; genus Viscum; species Viscum album. The sequence goes on from OY728162.1 coordinate 50,500,182, forward strand.
TCCCCCCACTACTATAGTGGCTTCACCTCTAACCTCAATCACCCATGACCACAACTTGTATGTACATTTTCTTCATCTTTCTATCCTTTAGTCAAAATATTATCTAAATTTCGTTTTTCATTTTTTATCTTATTGACACACATGATTCTTGATTATATAATATCTCTAATAATATTTAGTCTAATATTTGTGTTCATTGATTTACCATGAAATACTAAATTTATGGACAAATGAAGTGCTAATTGACTATCAGAATATACAATTATAAAAGAATTGAAAAGTTTATGTTTAGAAGATAGGCATTTAATCCACAAGGATTATTTTACTACCTCGGTAAGGGTAATATACTCAGATTCCATGGTTGAAAGGGAAACCATAGCTCAGATGTTTCATTTCCATGAAATAGTTCCACCATAGTTAGTGAACACATATTGATTCAAGGATTTTTTCCCCTTCCATGTTACCTTCATAGTCTGCATCTACATATCCAACCATTATTTCAGAACTATAAACATTTTTACTATAACACAAAGACAATTTTGAGATACAAGGGAGATATAAACCAATCCACTTTATGGCATTCTAGTGTGGCTTCCCTAGTACAATCATAAATCTTCTTAATGTGAAGATTATATAGACAATATTAGGTCTAGTTCCAATAATATAGTAAATAATTATACCAACAATATTACCATAAAATATTTTATAAATAAATTGAATATCATCATCCGTAGTGGGTTATTTTGTCAAAGATAGATTAAAGTGTCATACATAATGTGCATTCACTAGTTTAAGAGATTCAAAGATGTATCTATTTACAATATTTAAAATTTAAGAATTATGGGGTATGTAATGAAATTTATTTGGTCTATCTCTAATTATTTCAACACCAAATATTTTCTATGCTTCACCTAGGCCTTTTATTTCAAACTTTAATTTTAATAGAGATTTTAAAACAATGTCTAAACTCATAATTTTTAAAATGTCAAGCATGTCATGAACATAAAGAAGAAAGTAAAGTATACAGTTTTGAGTTGATTTAAAATTAACACATGCATCATATTGGATCCTAGTAAATTGGTTTTCTAATATAAAAGAATAAAATTTCTTACACCATTTCCTTTATTGTTGTCTTAAACCACACAATGATTTAGTCAATAGGAATTCTTGATCTTGTTTGAATTACTTAGAGTAACAATAATGAGGTTTCTTATAGAGTTCATCGTTTAAATCTCCATGCAAGAAGACAATTTTATCATCCAATTGTTCAATGTAAAGATCACTATAGGAAACTAAGGAAAATAAAATCCTAATGGAATAATTCTTAATAATATGGGAATTTGTTTTAGAATAATCTACAACTTCTCTTTGAAAGAATCCCTTAGAAAGTAACATTGCTTTGTACTTAATTTTATTTCCCCAAGTGTTGTCTTCTTTTATTTGAAAAATCCACTTGGAGTCAATTATCTTATCATTAGGTGGTTTGTTGGCAATGGTCCATATGTGGTTTTTTATTAAATATTTCAATTCTCCATTCATGAAAAATACCCACTTCTTTGATTCTTTTTCATTTAAGGATTTCCTATAGATCTGAAAATAATCATCTATAAGATTATATGCCCCATGAATGGAATATGAATCCATATCATACTATCTAAACCGATAAAGAGGTCATGGGACTCTCATTTTACTGTCTTTGGTTAATTAGTAATCCATATTGGTGGAAGAATGTTCAGATTCAGAATATGAACCAAAAATAGACATAGAGGAAGCAATAAAAGTGAGCTGAGAAGAAGGTGGAGTGGGTTGGATAATTGCTTCAAAGTGATCATAGGGTTCATCTTCATCATCCTTTTCAGGGTCTAGATCACTAAACCATATGTATAATCCATGTTTTTGGGAGAATATGACTCATGGAAGACTAAATCAATACTTATAATGAATTTATGGTAACCCATATTGTCATCATAGAGTATAAAACCCTTAACACCCAAGGCATACCTAAAAGATAACAACATAAGAGCTCTTGGTTCTAGTTTATCAGTTTTATCATGAGCAGAAGCTATACAACCAAATAATATCAAGTAGGTATAGAAATTAGTCTTACCATTCCAAAATTATTTAGGTGTTTTTAATTGATTTTAAGAATATGTAAACTTATTAATAAGGTTAAAAATAGATATAATTTCTCCTACCCAAAAATATTTAGTGAGACCCAATCATGAAAGCATGCATCAGACAATCTCTAAGACTATCTTAGTCATTCTCTCTACTAGGAAATTTAGTTGGGGTTCTTCACTAATATACTTATTCCTTTTAATACTATCGTATTCATAAAACTAAATAAACTCAGTGGACAAGTATCCCATCCCATTATCAGTTCTCAAGGTTTTGATTTTCTTCTCAATTTGGATTCAAACTAATGTTATGCACGTTTTAAAGGTTTGGTAAACATAAATTTTATTTTTAATAATTTAAATCCAATATTTTCTAGATAATTCATCTATAAGGTGATAAAATAGTATCCTCCACCAAGAGTGGTGGTCCTTGCTAGCCCCCAGATATTTTAATGGACTTATTCAAGGGAGACGATAGCTTTATATGAGGACTTATTAAAGGTGAACATTTTATCTTTACCCATAACACAATCTTCAAAAAATGAAAGTCTAGTAGGTGTGATGTCACTAAACATACCTTTCTTGTTATGTTCCTCTAGTCCCTTGGAGATAACATGACCCAATCTCATAGTCAAAATCATAGTATTATTAGTGTTGTTGATGTAGAAACTACACAATTTATTTAATTGGTCTTTCCATTTAAGACATACAACCCATTGATAATATACCCCTTAACGATGGTTCAAGACCCCTTATATATTTTATGAAAACCTGTTTCAGATCTAAAGATTATTCCCTTTTGATCTAGGACCCACAAGGAAATTATGTTTCTATGAAGGTTGGGAACCCACCTTACATTAAGTAAAGTTATGATGGAATGATCATATAGTTCTAAGAAAACAAATCCTCTTCCCTCAACCTTGATCCTATTATTATTTCTGAAGAGGACATCACCTTCTACCCTTTCAACCAAATCTATAAACGACCCTTTGAAGGGAAACATGTGAAATTAATAACCTAAGTCATGGAATCACTCTTGATTGAGTGTATGGATGGATGAATTTAAAATATCTGCATCATCATGACATGAGTAAACTAGAAGGGACTTGTTAGGGGTATTTTTGGATTCTAACTCATGTTTTAGTTTCTTACACATGGGATTAGTATACCATTGTTTTCCACAATGAAATCAAGTGATTTTCCTTTCCATAGAGTCAGATCTAGGTTTAGGGTGCTGGCTGTTATTACCTTTTTCATAAGATTTTTTTTACCTTTTGTTTTAGTTATACCCCAGGTGAATATGCTCTCTTACTCACCTTTGATTATATGTTTGGAGTGTAGTTCTTTAGAAATAAGGGCTGACATGACCTCTTTAAGGGTTAGAAAGTCTCATCCATGCATCATGTTTTTGAATAAAGTGTTATAATTATTATCAAGAGAAATTAAAGGTGCCATTGCTTGATCCTCATCATTAATATATACATTAAAATTTAAAATATATAACATTACCTTATTAAATTCACCATTATAGAATTTAATAGAACTACTGGATTTAATTTTAAATATGAATGTGGGATTTTTTTTATAAATCATACCAAATAATGAAGTAGTCATGTATAATTTCTCTAGCATAGGCCAAATACCAGCAAAGATAGACTCATAAGAAACTTATCTTATATCTTTGTCTCCTAAAGATAGTTATAAAGAGCTATGATCTTTATCTAAAAAATTGAGGGGTACATCTATCTATTTTGTTGTGGTATGTCCGGTCTCATTTATTATAATAATAGGTTTCTTAGGCCCGTAGAGGGATTCAATTTGTTCTAGTTGTATAAGCATATGTCTCATCGTAATTACCTAAATGATAAAGTCATTATGACCAACAAAATTTTCAATTTCATATCTCATTATTGACATGTTTACCCACATATTAGATGTTGAGTTCTAGAGGAAAACGTTTGGCGTATTCTCCCAACTACCAACCAATCTCTTGGATAAACAATTATTATAAAAATAGACACAAAATAAAAAAGAAAAGTATAATATATAATAGATTTAAATATTATTAATAAATAAGTAAAATGGAGATTTAAGAGTGAGATCTTAGTGCAAAAATGAATCTATAAATCAGAACTGCAAAATAGAAAAAAGAGTTTAAATTGACAAAAAAAGAAAGCCAATATGGATCTGACACCACTTGTAAAGGGGTGGGGTGATACGTAGATAAGAAAAAAACCAAACCAAAAATGACCTAAATTATTTAATTCTTAAATATTATACAGATTATAGAACCATAGTAATCCAGATGCAAGAAAAAAATGAAAGAGAAAGGAACACATCTAGTATCGTGCTTCAGTCCCGTGGGAACCTATGTTCTAGATAATAACACCACCCAACACACACATTTTATTAATTATTGAAATGAAATATAAAAAGACTTAAAAGATATAGAAATAATTGACATAATTGAAAAAAAAACTTTAATAATTGAAATCTAACATTATCAGAAACACGATAAAAATTAAACTTATAGAACCAAACATGGAGGTATGGACATATTTAAATCATGGTGATCTTAGAGAGGTTATGTTGTTGATATATTTGAGATAATCAAGGGACAATATCACTATGTCTAGGTTAGTGGTATTAGAATCTAAATATTGACCAAAACAATTCATGTGGAAGGATTTTGATGAGGGCTCCACCATAAGTTTCACTCCAGCGGTATGCACGAAGGTCAGCAAGCCAACATATATGATCCTCTAAAGAGGAAAAATACACCAACAGTAGCATAAATGAGATAGATGAGTTTATACCTTGTGGTTATGGAGATAAATTTCTATTGAATCTATCCTGTAAATTAATTCATCCACGTGTGGTGTTCAAATCCCCCTAACAAAACCATGAGCACCGTAACTGCTCAACTAAGCGGAGAGCACCATGACTCCATCCTGAACGGACTATCCATCAGCACGTAGAACCTCTAGAAAAAATGGTAGGGGGGATTTTGTGGTAGAAAATAGTAATGAATGTAAATAAACAAGGAAGACAACATTCATATATTACTAGGGTTGAAAAAACCAAAAAAGGCAGGCCAAACATGAGCAGTCTGAATACACACCACAAAAAAACTGGCCCTGATATGAATGAATTAACCCAGTAGATGAATAATAAGATTGTTGGTTCTGGGAGCATCCGAATCATGGTTAGGCTGCACCCCAATTTTAATTTTTACCATAATAAATTATTATTCCAGGATAAATATGACGCTTAAAGCCAATCTCCACAGAATAAGATCAAAGATTTAGATAAAGAAAGAATAGGCGCTAAACCATCAGAGAGGATCTTGCACATAATGTTTATAATTAATTTATTTAATTTCATAATGAAAATAATACCTGGATCTTCAGTATTTTCTTCATTGATGATGTTGATCATCCATAATGACACTTCTGGGTTTCCTCGTTTCACTTGGAAGGATCCAAACTAGAATCCCTATAGGGGTGATCCACACATGCTCTGATGGCCTTCTATCGACACCAGTAATTCTCCAGGTGCTAGCATAGTGAAGTGAGTGTCTTGTGTTGATCATTTGTGATCACTGGTTCTTTGGTCATGAAGAACATCTCTTATTCTTGAGAGGGGTATGTAGACTATTAGAGAGAGAAATCGTTTAGCTCAACAATTCTCAATTCACCAGGCATGTAGTTAGGTACATGGAACAATAGACGTACATGGATATTTATCAGCATGGGGCTTCTGTTACAATATTTAATTGGTAAAAACAATTAAATATATTTATAACCTTATAGAAATCTCATGAATTTAATAATAATACTTTATCATTATTTATGTGCACCAACATGCGCAAAGAATAATTATAAATAAAATTATACATCAGAAAATAATATAAGTGTTATTATAATTTTAACCTCTTTCAACTAGATAAATAATTAGTTTCCATCTTGAAAATAATTATTTTACTACCGAACTAGCCTCAGTCTGCTCAAAATCCACTTCAATGTATTTAAAACCTAAATAAATAAATAAATATTTTATTCACTTAAATAAATATTTTATAAAAAATAGTAAATAAATATTTATTAAATGTTCAACAAAATAAATAAATATATTTTACCGACAATTTGGTGAATAAATATTTATTTAATTTATGTAATCATTTTAACTTGAATACAATTATTCCACTTTCTTGAGAATAATATTTCTTAATTATAATCAAACATATTTTAATTGAGACCACTAGAAACACTTAGTGTGTGACCGTCTTGGATTCTTTATCGTCGGCATTAGGCGATCTTTCCTAAAGCTCAATAGTACTATCTAGAAATGGTTCAAGGCACCCAATAGAAAGAATTTATAGTCACAACAACGACATCCACATAAAAATGCTCACTATGTAATATAATCCCTTTTTCTCAATATCTCATCATGTTGGTTTCATGATAGTGTCATTAATTTTTATTCTTGATACATCATTCTCTGACTACTTGAAATAAACCTGTCATTACAACATGGCCATGGAGTTTCTTGGGAAGGTTCTATTTTAATCTAAGGGCTGAGATATCAACTTACATAATTGGATTGGAAAATAATTCCTTGGATTATCCACTAATAACATATCATTCATGACACATCCAATGTACCATAATTCCCACCAACTATCTCTGTGATGGTTTTCGTCAATAAATCAAATTGCGCAAGTCATGAAACATATTAATGATAATGTTAAAGTCTAAGGATAATTACACATGCTTGTAGATAGTAATATTCAATGACACCAAAACATGTAGAATTATTAATGGTGGGTTTGTTCTCATGTATCTTGTATTGGTGATTACCAAGTGAAAGAGAAGTCTCATCTGCTTACGAGTACTCAAACCTGATGGTCTGTATGCTATGTGTACCATCATAGTATGTCATACAAATGAAGAACTATATTTCTGAATATTGTTATATCATTTCAAGGTTCTCATCATAGTAGGGAACTTCCATGACCTTATCAATACAACAAATACTCTAGGACATTATTACATCATAGTCATGAAGAAAAATGAACAATATGTAATAAGATGTTTAATATTTAAATAAATTAAATATCTATGTAATAAAAGTGCAAATGGTTAGTTCTAGAAAACCAACTCTAACCAACTCCCACTTTGACTGGAGCCTTGCTTACGACATTCAGTCCACTAGACCTCACATGATGATCATGTTTCTACTAAGTCAAGGATTTATTCAATGGATCTGCCACCTTGTATTCTATGTAAATACATCTCACTGCAACTTCACCTCCTTGAGAAAAATCCCTCAAGTGATGATACTTCTAAAGTATGCGCTTTGTCTGCTTATTTGACCTTGTCTCTTTTGTGAGAGCCATTACTATAGTATTATCATAGTACAGTGTGATGTGATATTTACTACTAGGTATCACATCCAGGTCTTGGAAAAACTTCTCATCTAAACCGCTTTTTTAGAAACCTCATAAGCTACAATATTCTCATACTCTTCTATAGAATCTGTGACCACACTATGATTTGAGTTCGTCCAACTCATTGTACCTAATTTAAAAGTGAATATGAATCCAATTTGTGACTTCATGTCATATTGATCAGTCTGGAACTAGAATCCTCATATCCTATGATGACTAGTTCCTCATCTCTTATATAAACTAGGAACATATCCTTAGTAGACATCATTTACTTTAGGATAGTCTTGACTGCCATCCAATGGCGGTCAACTGGGTAAGATTTATATCTTCCTACCACACTCAATGCGTAGAAAACATCCATATTAGTACATAGCATGAAATACAAGAATTTCCCAATAGCTTTTGCGTATGGAGTCTTTAACATTATCTTTCGTTCCTCAATTGTTTGAGGAAATATTTTCTTCGAAATATGAATTCCATGTGACACTGGAAACAATCCCTTCTTGGATTGTTCCATATTTAATCTCTTTAGTATCTTATCAATGTATTTAATATGAATTAGGCGTAGAAATATCTTCGATCTATCATTATGGATCATGATCCCATGAATATATGTTGCCTTGCCCGAGTCCTTCATAGATAAGCATTGATTCAACTATTCCTTAACAGAATGTAAAATTGATATCTATTTTCTAATAGGTAATATGTCATAAACATATACTATCAGGTAAATGACTATACTCCCACTAAATCGTTTGTAGACACAAGGATCACATTCATTCTTAATAAACCCAAATATATTTATAGATTCATTAAAATGAATGTTCCATGACCTGGATACTTTATTTAATCCCTAAATGGATTTCTGCAACTGTCATAACTTATTGGTATCCTTTGGAGTCATAAACCCTTCAGGTTGTTTCATGTAGACATCTTCCAGAAGGTTCCCATTAAGGCAGGATGTTTTGAAATACATTTTACAAATCTTATATTCATGGTAATCCACAATGGACAATAGAATTATGATGTATTTCAGCATTTAAAATGGTGAAAAGGTTTCATCATAGCCAATTAATTGACGCAACATGAGACCTTTTGCAACCATTATTACCTAATAGGTACTGATTTGTCCCTCCATGTCCTGTTTCTTCTTGAATAACCATTTTCAACCAACAGGTTTTACATCAACTGAAGGATCTACCAAAATCATGATTTATTTGGTACATGGAATACATTTCAGAATTCATTGCTTCTTGCCACTTGGAAACATCTATGCTACTTACTTATTCCTTTTAGGTTAGAGGATCATTATTATCAACTAATAATGAGTCACCATCCTCAGTAACTAGAAAACCAAACCATTTCGGTTATCTAAACTATCTTGTACTCCTATGTAGTTCTTATGTATCTGTAATAGTTCTTTCATCCATGGGGATTTGAGGAATCTGTTCATGTACCAACTCTTGCGTACCTAGGTCACCAACTTTATCAAAGTCTGTCTCTCTACCCCTATCTCTTTTGGAGATGTTCTCACTCTAAAGGAATATGGAATGTCTTGATACTATAAATTTTTTTACGAGGGGTTTTATAGGTAATATCTCCTCGTTTCCTTGGAGTATCTTATAAAGGTACACTTTGTGCCTTGGGGTGAATGTTTGTTACCTTAAGAGGAATTAACAAACAAATATCTTCCCCAAAAATGTAAATTAGATAACATGACTTTCTTCCCACTCCAGAACTCATATCGAATACCATTTATTTATTTAGTTAGTACTTGGTTTACTATGTGTGCTTGTGTTTGTAACACATATCCCCAAAAGGATATTGGAAGACTCACATGACTCGTCATTGATCTCAAAATGTCCAACAAGGAGCGATTCCTCCTTTCACTCACACTATTCTACTGGGGCATGTAAGGAGGTGTGAGTTGGGATAGGATCCCAAAGTCTAGTAATTAATCAATGAAGTCTTGATAAGATATTCTACACCTTGGTCAGATCAGAGTTTCTTAATCTTATTACCAGGGTGGTTCTCAACTTCATTCATTTATTATTTGAACTTATCATAAGAATCCTATGTATACCTCATTAAGTATATATATCTATATCCACTCAAATCATCAGTAATATTTTTAAGTATGAGTACCCTCCTCTTGCATCAACTAGAAATGGGCCACACACATAAGTATGAACTAATTCAAGAAGATTTTTTCCCTTTTACCTTTCTCACTAAATGGGGCTTTGGTCCTTTTCCCTTGTAAACATGCATGACATGTGCCATGTTGTTTTAGATCGAAAGAATATAAATATCCATCATGATGTAACATTGTCATGTCTTTCCCATTTACATGACCTAGCTAGTGATTCCAAAGTTCGATGTGGTATAAGTCATGTTAAGTTTCATTATTATCAATTTCCTTTACTAGGTTTGCATAATCCAACAAGAAAAGACCATTGAATAAATTTTTCCTTCAAAAACAGAAGATATATTTGTAAAAGAAGCAACATTAATTTACAAATTGAAAAAAATCCATCTATATCTAATATGGATACAGAAATGTTTTTCTAGTAATAGATGACACATAATAACAACCCTTTAACACCATGATCATCCTGGTTGGAAATGTGAGGTGGTATTCCCCGACAGCTACAACATCAAGTCCAGCTCTGTTGGCTGCTTGTAGATCTACCTCCCTCGATCAATCTTCCGGAATCTACATGGTTCTTATATTTGTATACATATTTCTGAATCAAAAGATATATCTAATACCAAATTTTTAGAAATAGATAGATTTCATTTGATAAAAAATACACCTAAAGAATCCCCTTGCTTTTTAGGATGGGTGCAGTTTTTCTTCAAATGGACCTTCTTTTCAAATGAGAAACAAATAACCTCTTGTTCCCTTTCCTCCGCTTTGAACATATTTTTCGTTGAAGGGAATGAAGAAGCATTGGTATTAAATCTCATTGCCTTCCATTTCCTCTAATTCCCCATAAGTATAGACGGTTTTTCATGCTTCATATGTTTGTGCACATGGATAATGAGGATAAGAAAATCAGATAGAGACTTCTTAATGTTGATAATATAAAAAATAACAATAATGATAGAGATTCTCTAAGGGAGTGATGAGATAATGAGATCAGTGCCCAGTTCTTGAGTGAGTTTAAACCCTTGAACCTCCATGCACTCAATATAGCCAATCAGCTTGACTACATGAGGCACAGGTTGGGAACCCTCTCCAATCTTACTAGGAAGGAGTTCCATGTAGATCTCAACACGTTCTATACTTTCTCTCTCATGGTAAAAACAACATAGGTGCTTGATCATTCTATATGCATCCATGTTTTCACGAGTCTTTATGAGATCACTAGACATTGATGACAACATCAAACATTGAATGTCGACCATGTCATTAATATGATTCTCACAGTCCAAGAATGCTTCGTCACTTGCCTCATGGGTTGGTGGATTAGGTAATAATGATTTCATCATGTCCGACTTATGTTCATGGCATTGAATAACCCAAAGATGTATAAACCATTTTTGGAAGTTACTGACAGTGAGGATGTTGTCTTTATCAAGAATTGATCATATGTATAGTCTTCTTGAAGAGTTTTTCTTTTTATTATTCAATTTAAAGAGAAGATTATTAGTAATTTCTTGATTAAATTTATTGAGAAATAATAAATTAATATTATTAAGTCTCCCACTATTTTATCAAGTCCCAATGGCCCTCACCATTGAACTCGGAATGTCCAGTTTCCCAGACATTATATTTCCAAGGATCCTTATTCCCCTTCACATAACCAAAAAAATGGTTGCTCAAGATATTTTAAGGTATTTAGGTAGGCAGGTCTTTGTCAACAACGGGTATGAAGCTCCTTGATATGTTGAGTGGACTCCCCAACCCTAAAATCCTGACTTTGGATTTCTTCAACTCTTGCCTCAAATATTACACCATGTCTAGAAAGGGATACTCTTATTGATGTAATATGGTTATGTAAACCCAAAACCTTTCATAAAGGCTTCCTGTATAAATGTAAGTGTCCCAAAAAGGGTTGGTCACACACATATTTTTATCAAGTTTATTCCTTAACCAAGTAACAGAAGGCTTGTCGGACATAATATTTTATTTTTGGGATTTTTATCTCTTTTGTGTGAATTGATTATTATCATTATCACTTTCTTGTTAATATTATATGGAACGTACTTAAGTGATTAACCATGTCTTGATAATATTTACACATTAGCCTGGTTTATTTATGTTCTTTCTTGCATTCTTGTTTAATTCATTAATTATGTGATCACGACGACACATCTATAATGATAAAACATGAAATTGAACGAAATAAATAAAGGATAGGGTACGATCATCATATTTTCTAATGGTTAGTTTATCTGGCAGTAGATAATATATCCCTGACCTTTAGGAGAAACACCTTTAACCTTTTGGGTTTGTGATTATAGTTTTCCACCTATCCACCTCTGTATCTCTTGAGATTAGTTTCCTCTCGGATCCATCTTGAACAATTTACACTAGATTTAAAGTTACATCCATTACATAGGCTTTTAAACTCGAATGCAGTTGAGGGGTAAAAGAGGGGTTTACATTAAAGAAACCATGGGCGCACAGAACCTATATATTAATGAGGAGAGATGTCTTGCAGGACAACAATTAATTCAATAAATAAATTAAAAGTAATACAATCACATACAATTGTCTTGTTCTAGCTCATGATCACCCACATACATGCAACAAGTGATGTATTTAATAAAACTAGTATTCAATTTATTAATAATTATTATCAATATAAATTATTGCTTGAATTGATTATGTATTATCTTAATTTAATAAATCCTTTTATATGATTCCTTTTTTAAATTTACTTGAGATTCTCATCATTGTACATAAATGAACCTTGGATGTAAGCTGGGGAATAACCATTTAAATCTACCCAACATGTATTATATTTTTATACTGTTTTACTCTTCTGGCGTATGTCATACATGATGATTCAATTCATATAGTGACAACCTGTAGTACGATTTATACATGATAAGAAGTTATGAACATTACACAAACATTAAAATTTTATCTTTGTAAAATTTCGTAAAGTACAAAGCGTGTAGTTCAGACTACACGGTGTGTACTACCTTCATTGTCTATCTCGAAGTACATGCCTAGGGACTCGGGGTGTGAGGCGTACTTCAAAAAGTTTGGAGTACACGACATGTATAGTGGGCTACACGACGTGTTATCTCTGCATTACATAGTTACCGGTCGGCTTAACCGTGTATGGAATACACTCTTTGGCCCCTGACTCGAAGAGACTACACATTGTGTCCAGTGGGCCACATAGTGTGTAATATGGTAAGTGTGTGCCTATCTATCCTGGTCAACACGCGGTGTAGAATTAACGACACCCCTTGTAATAAATGCACACAATTTTAGTAATTTTTGAATTACTCATGATGCGCTGAACATGACTACATGGCATGTAGTCCATATTACACAAAGTGTATGGTAGATAACACAACATGTATGTTCAAACACATGCTGTGTACATTTTTGTCACATGGGAAGAATCATCAGTGCCTCCTAATCAGTTCTCCATTTTAATTTTGATTAAAAAATCATTTGATTCTATGAAATATGTGAGAAACCAAAAGAGGTAGAATAAATCTCGAAATTCAAATTACAAGAATGATAAATATTTAATTGAAAAAATAAATTCGTAAAACATAAATCATCAACAAATTATTTAAATAATTATAAAGTATGATGCAACTTCTCTAATACCACTTGTATATTACGGCCGCATGATCACTGATTATTCTGGGATCAATATGACGATGAAGTCTAGTCTACACAGAATAGAATCAAAGATTTAGATAAAGAAGAAAGAGGCCTGAAACTTTTATAGAGGATCTTTCACATCAGGTTTATAATTAATTTAAGTAATTTCATTAATAATAGAATACCTGGATCTTTCATATTTTCTTTTTTGATGATGTTGATCATCCAGAATGACCATTCCGAATTGTCTCGTTGCACTTGTGATGATCTAAAATAGAATCCATCTAGATGTGATTCACAGGTGCTCTGATGGCCTCCTATCGACACCACTCATTATCCGGTTTCATGAATGGAAAAGCGAGTGTCATGTGTTGGTCATTCATGATCACTTGTTCTTCAGTCTTGAAGAACGTCTCTATTTATTGAGAGAGAAAGGAAGGTGATTCGAGAGAGAAATCATTTAGCTAAAAAATCTCAATTATCCGAATGTGAAGTTTATTACATGGTATAATATACATACGTGTATATTTATTAACATGGAGAATCAGTTAAAATATTTAATTGCATAACAGAAATTAAATACATTCATAACCTTAGAGAAAACCCATGCTTTTAATAATAATATCTTGTCATTATTTATGGTGCGCCAACTTGCACAATCTTGAATTATAAATAAAATTCCACATCACAAAATAATAGCATCTTTATTATTGTTTCAACTTGTTCCAAATAGTTAAATAATTATTTACTATCATGCATAAAATTATTTTACTACCGGACCAGCCTTGGTCCACTCTAACTCCACTTCCATTTATTGAACTCCCGAATAAATAAAGAAATAATTTATTATCTTCAAAATATATTTTATTTACAGACTAATAAATAAATATTTATTATATATTCAATAAAATAAATAAATATATTTTACCCACAATCCGTTGAGTAAATATTTATTTAATTTATGAAATCATTTTAATTTGATTAAAATTATTCCACAGTCTTGAAAATCAAATTTATTAATTAAATTCAAATAACTATTAACTGAAACCACTAGAAACACTTATCATGTGACCCTATAGGATTATTTCTTGTTGTAATTAGGTGGGCTTGCCTAATGTCTAAGAGTAATATCTATAAATTCATCATGGCACCCATGAGAATGAACTTAAAGGCGACATAATAACATCCACATACAAATTCACACTGTGTAATAAAATCCCTTTTTCTTAAAATATCATCAAGATGGTTTCATGATTGTGTCATAATCCTTTATGCTTGATACGACGTTCTATTACTACCTAAAATAAACTCATCGTTACACCATGGCCATGGAATTTCATGTGACATTTCTATTTCAATTAAAGGGTTGAGATATACTCTTTCATAAATGAAAGGGACAAATCCTTTCTCGACATATCCATTAATAACATGCCCCTAGTGATGCACCCAATGTACCCTACATCCCTCCAACTGTATGTGTGACAGTTTTCGTTAGTAAATCAAATTGTACGATTCATGACACGTATTAATGATAATATTAATTTATAAGGATAATTACACATGCTCGCATATAAGAATATACAATGACACCAAAACATGATGAATTATTACTCGAGGATTTGTTCTCATAATCTCCTATCATGGGGATTACCATGTGAGAACTTTATGAGAGGAAGTCTTATCTTCTTACGAGTACTCGCACCTGATGGTCTATATGATATGTGTCCCATAAAATTATGGCATCTACTGACATAACTATATTTAAGAATATTGTTATAGAATTTCATGGTTCTCATCATAGAGAGGATCTTCCATGACCTTACTAGTGAAAACAATACTCTATTACATTATTAAATCATAGTAATTCAGAAAAATGAACAATATGTAATAAGATGTTTAATATTTAAATACATTTAATATCCACATAATCAATGTAAAAACGGTTGCTTCTAGGAATCCAACTCTATCAAAGATGATTAAATAAAAATAATAAAATAATAATGTATCCATGAAAAAATTGTACAATCTAAAATGGAAGAATAATAACTTGTATAATATCAATAGGAAAAGATAAATTGAAAGCAATAATTCACATTTTCTTATGGTTCATTGATCATGGAGGGGTGGGGTACTGGCTCTCTAGAGTGGAAACGAAAGACATATATCATCCCATGCATCCCCAACTATATAAATATTATCACAATAAAATTTGGACATAGATGAATAAGTACATAAAATATGCCGTGGTTGGTGAGACACAGTTGCAGTGCTGTCAATATGGTAGAGTGAACACACCCAAGTGGAGGAATGAGGACCACTGGACATGGTGTGAAACACCTAAATGCAGTCCAAGATTCATTCAAATTAGTCCAATAATAGAACACCGTGGAACTATAAGAGGTAAAAGTGGGGTGGATCCATAGAGGTGAGAAGCTCTAGGAGGAGGAGGAGAAGAGCATGGGGAGGTTGCTTATTCCATTCACAACAATGGATAAGGGGAAGATAGTGATTGAGTGTGAAATCCAAATACATTACTATGTAGTGAACCACCACATATAAATGTTGCTAGAATTGGTTCCATAGAACAAAGTTATGTGTGAATTATGATAATATTTATATATTGTTTTGAATATTAATAAAATATTTTTCACATCACTATTTTCCCTCTTCGTGATATACTATGTGATGAAGTCTTAAGAGTATCTGTTACACTACTAGTTCCTTGAATATTTCTTCTCTGATGAGGACCAAACGGGCCATAAAAGTGCTCTTAAACATATGTTCTTTAGATGGATGATATCATTTTGGGGAAAATGATAATGTATACTAGTGGTGGACACTTATAGGACATTGATGCGCCTTCTCATGATGTATTCCATTTGAACATTCCAGTTTATGAAATTCTGAGGAGGAGCCCTGCTAGTAGAAAAAACTGATTTATATGTGTTATTAGATGTTCCAATATAAAGATGTTTGTATTATCCTTATAATTTTTTATTATCATTAATGGATTTTATTATTCAAATTCTCTTTTTTGTTGAAGAAAACCATAATTTCATATATATTCGTTGTGAAGTAAGTTATGTTGCGTGCATCATGAGTAGTATTTCATTAACTAATAATGTGATAATGGATTTTATCTTCTGTTCATTAATAGATGTTGATATCCTAGGCCCATTTATTTAAATGAGATATCCTAAATAAATTCATTTCCTTTGTGTGCTATAGAAAATTTCAATTTCCATAGAGTCAATTAAAGAGACATCGAGCATATAAGTTGATAGAACCAACATGTAACCTGGTTGAATATGGATATCACTCTAAAAGGATTATATTACTCAGTAAGTGTCTACATGAGGTGTTATGATGTTGTGACATTAAATTATTTTACTATGGGTTCCTTTGGAATGTTTCTAGATGTTAACCATGGATTTTGGCTACTTATCTGAATGCCACTAAAAAAGAGGGCTACAGGGACACAAACATGGTGTATCCAGAGTCTCAGTTAAATAAAAATATTATTTATTATTTAAAAAGTTAAATTAATGTTATTCCCACACAAGGATTAATAATTTTTCCTATTTTATTCATCACATATATTTTATCACTAGATATTTGTGACAATATTTAGTTAGTAGAATATTTATGAGTTTTTATTTTATATTTAGTAAAATTAATATTTATTTATTTATTAGAAATTAGTGAAGTTATATTTATTTTAAAATAAGTAATTATAATTCATGGAATGGTAATTATTGTGGAGGAATGTTGAATTCAGTTTAAAGGTCTATCAATAAATAATATATATTGAATTTTATTTGAATAAAAAAATTTAATTTAATTCATGATTTTACCGCATGTTATGAAATAAAAAAAATTATTATTATAAACATGGGTTTACATAGGGGTTACCTAAATAATAATAGTTTATGAAAAATTATTATTTTCTAACAATAGTGGTATATAATCCAAATTATATTATTTTCTTGGTAGCCAATTAATTTGTTTTGCTCAGTGAAATCCAAAGAGAATCCTCTCAAATCCCTAGAGAGATCTCTCTTTCTAAAAACACTCTCATAAATGGAGGGATATCCTCCACCACTACCACATTCAAGTATAGATATATTGAAGTGAATACTTAATGAAGCAATTATTGGGGTGATAAAAGGAGAACGACAGAAGCATTTCAATATTTCATGCTAGCACCCAGAGATTCCTATGACAATGTTCATAGATATGGAGAGCACACATATATCACCACTACAAAGAATCTATAATTTTTTATTGCAATGTAACAATGGTTAGATGTTGAGAGGTTGTGAGATCCATCAATGAATAAATAATTACTCACGCCATTATTACTAATTTTTTAAATTACTTATAAATGATATATGATGATCATGTTTCTTTGTTCAAACATTCAATCATCTTTTGATCATTGATTGAATTACATTGATCACGATGTTTATCGTTATGTAAATATTGAATTTATCATCAATTATAAAAAAAATATGAGTTGGGCATGCCCCATCTGTCACTTCCACTATACCGAAAAAAAATTATTTGTATCTGAGTGGTCGCATAATTATTTATAATTATTTAAATATCATTGATTATTTTACGCATTTTTCATTATTTTTCAATTCTAATTTAATTTGTATTTTATATTAAGTGGGAGATCTTCTCTCCTTCCTCATTATTCTCGAAAAATATATTCAATTTAAGTAATTATATGAATGAAATATATTTTAATAAATTATCCAGAGATTATATGGATTCTGGTGGGATCACATAAGTGTATACCCCATTTAGCATATTGGTATATTCTGTGAACCCGTATTAAATGAATCAATAATTAAATAAAAAATAATTCATTCTATATGAATTTATTATACACATTTTATCTAAATACACATCATGTGTTGATCGAGCCCAAATGGTGCATGGAAAACTATGTTGGGAAATAAGGTAAGAAATGAATGAAAAAAACCAAGAGAATGTGTATTAGAAATAAATTTCTTCCCTCCAAACAGGCCAGGAAAAATTAAATTGGATATGTAACAATAAAATATATATGAATATAAAATAAATGTTGACACCGATGATTTTTTACATTGAAAAACCAAAAAGAAAAACTACAGGACACAATATTGGAAGTATAATACACTAACAATCATGATTGAAAAGAAGATATACACAAATATAAGTTGGATCTCAAAACTATTACACAGAAAAAATAGTGGATCAACTGAAGAAAAGAGATACATTTTAAACGAAGATTTAAATCAATAACACACCCTAATAAAGAAACCCTAATATATCTGACAATGTATTGAAGATGATCCTTATCAAAATAAAAGGTGTGTATAAAAACACCGGGATCAGATCAATGAAAATATAAAATGAATTCCAATTAGATCTAGATAATTTATCCAATTGCAGATCTGAATACCGCTTCCTAGACCCTAACTGCACTATATTGATGAAAAGTGGCTACACCATGTCTGCGATGAAAAGAGAGTGATTCCCTAAAAAAACCCAATCATCCTCCAAGAGTCCATGACCGTCCAAATAATAACATATATTTTTTAAAGCGTAATGTGGGAACATTCTAGTTGATGAGGCACCCCAACAATATCACCCTCTGACTAAAATGATGATCACCACCATCCCTACAATCTGTTAGAAAGACTAAATTTTAACTATGGGTAAAATCATGGTAAAAATTTATGAACCATTTTAATTAGTATGGCTCTTCTCATGCTCTAACTATCTCGATTAAAAAATTACATTTCCAAGGATACCGAACATCAATATGTTTCGACCTTCAATTAAAAGTGTAATTAGTTCCCAATAAAATAGCACTTTGATTGTCAAAAAAAACATACATATCCTGATTAAAACTAATATCTCGAATATATGTTTTCATCCACAACAATTCTTTTCATTCCTCTATAGTTGCAATAAACATAGACTCTATGGTAGATAAGGCAACCGATTTCTACAATCTTGAAATCCAAGATACATATCTCCCTATAAAAGAGATTGAATATCCTATAGTATAATTCCTCGAATCCATATATCCTTCCATATCAGAATATGTAACGCCACTAATCATAGGTTCCCCATTTCCAAAATACAATCTTAGATCAAAATTACCATGAAGGGATTGAAATATATACTTCACTTCACTCCAATGATCTATACATGGTTTATATTGAAAAAATGACCATGCCAAATTCAGGAGATATATCAAGTCTAGTATATACCATCACATACATCAAACGACCCATGAAAGATGATAATGTATGTGATGCATCTACTCTATTTATTCATTAGTAGAAAGTGACTGACTAGTACTAAGGTTTAAATTTAAATCAAGATGGTTATTATCCACTTTATCTCTATCCATATATTATCCATGAATAACCTTACTAATATATATCTTTTGATATTACCATAATTTCATATCCACGGTTTCATTAAAAATCACCATTCCTAGAATCTCTCTTGTTAGTCCCAAGTCATTCATTGCAAAATTCTACAAAAGATACTTCATTAATATGTAAATTATAGAATCATCATGGCCAATAATGATCATATCATCAACATAAAGCATAAGTATAATAAAATAACCATCATTTAATATCCGAATAAAAAATTCAATGATTAGAAGATGTAATCCTAAAACCTGGATGAAAAATTCCAGATTTAATATTCTTATAAAACTGCGTAAGAGTTTTCTTAAATCCATAAAAACTCTTCTTTAACCTTCATAAATGATTATATTTACCTATTTCAAAAAACACTCTAGCTTCTCTATATAAATCACCTATTCTAAATCACCACGAAGGAATTATTTCTTTACACCCATTTACTCAATATGTGGACCCAAACAAGCAGCGAAACCAAGAAAAACCTGAATAGAAGATATTTTGAAAATTAGTGATAAAATATCATCAAAATTTATATATTATTTATGATGAAATCCTTTAACAACTAACCTTTCCTTGTATAATGGAACCAAACTTGATTGTTCATTTGTAATATAATAAAACCACCAATTTCGCAATGCTCTCTTCCCCGTGGGTTATTTCACTAGATCAAAAAATATGGTTATCATGTAATTATTTCACCTCATAATCCATTTCCATGACCCATATGTACTTATGTTCACATTCAATTTCCTCATAAAATTATTCTATTTCCCCCCCTTCAGTGAGAAGAACATACTCATTAAGTGAATACTGAGTCGAATTAATATAAAGATGAGATGATCACCAGAGTGGAACTGTGGGTTCTTTAATAACTGCTAGATCAGGATCATTAGAAATAAACGGTGCACAAAAACATAAAATCTAACCCATTCACTTTTAACATTATTCTTCACATCATCATAAACACAAAAATCAATAATATGAGGTAAATGTGAATAACAAACTGGATCAAGATTGAAAAATCCAATAGATATTGGAGAAGTAAATTTCTCTCCCTTATGAATATCTACAATAGTCTGGTCCTTCTTAAAAACTGTAACATGAATCCTGAAAAGTTTCCTTAAATTAGGATCATAATACAACTACCCCAACTCATCATGGACATAGCTAATAAAAATACACTATCATGACTTACCATCCATCTTGGATCTCTCATATCTAGAAACATGATAAATATACAGAAAACCAAAAACACATAAATGATCATACCTAATCACTTTTCCATAAAAAAAATATTAGGAGTGTCTTTCATCAAATAAACTGATGGTGGTAAATTGATAATATATGTCGAAGTAAATAAATTCTCACCCCAAAAATGTCCACGCAACATTTCTTATGAATGAAAACAATGAACTCTTTCCAAAAAAAATTCAGTTCATCCACTCAAATACACTATATAGTTGAGGTGTCTTAAGAGGCATATTCTGATTCCGAATACATTCCATCATACATTAATGATCAAACAGACAACAATACTCAACCTCTTCATCAATGGGAATATATTTCAACTTCTTACCATATTCCTTATCAGTTAAAACATAAAATTTCTTTAAAAAACTAAGAACCTATATTTTGGAATTCAAAACATAAACCTAAATCATATATGATTATTCATTAATAAATTTCACAAAATAAAGACTGCCACCAAAGTTATTTGAATTAAAAGGAAAAAAGGTTAGAATGAAATAATTCAAGTACCAGTAACTTTGTGTACAAATGATGACTGTTGAAACTCACTCGTCTATATTTTCCATCCATAAAGTGATCAAAAATTTAAAATTTGAAACTCTTAAAATATGGAAGACGATTTATTTTAGACACAAAACCAAGTCCTTTTTCACTAATTCGTCTAATCCACTTATTCCGTAACATGGAATAAAAACTATATTAAACAATACTAGCTGTATCATAGGAAATAAAATATATAGTCTATCAAAATCCTGAGTACTTCTTCCCTCGATCCAAAATAAATGAACCCTTGGAGATATTACATTTCTATATACAAAATTACTAAAATAAGACATCATCTAGAAATCTTGTTGAAATAAGATTCAGATAAACCTCAGGTGCTTGTCGAAAATTCTTCAAAATCAGCTTACTTCAAGTGCTTGTTTGTAAGAAAGTTTTCATGATACCTACAACATCAGAATGAACTTAATTTCCTATATTAGACACCCCAAAATTATCTAGGACGTAAGATGTAATTAATTATTTCTTAGATTTCACATGAAAATAGGAACCACTATCAGCAACCCAACGATAATCATCGAAATAAATATGAATGGAGTAATAAAAAATAAAATAAAAATCATACCCTGTAGCGGAAGAAACACAATCATATTCATATGCATTTTTTGGGTTCTTAATTTCCTTCATTGTGTTCTCTAATTTAATATGATATAAATACTTATTAACATGTCGTTTATTACCAAAATGTTGAAATTCAAACTCCATCTACTTTGACATGGATTTTCTTCTACCTTTTATCTTACATTATATGCTTTGTTCAGGAATCATTTCATGAATTATCCCCTTATTCTCTGTGGCTAAAAGATCTAAAGAATATTTATCTTATGTACATATCTGTAAATCATAATTAAAATAGTAGACTTAACAAAACTGAGTGTCACAGTACCATTAGGGGAAGAACCAGCTAGAGTAACATGACAACTTTCCTAAGAATCGGGTAAAGTACTAAGAGAAAAAAGATCTAAAACATCATCTTCCAAATTAATACCCATACCATAATATTGATCAATAGAACCATAATATTCACTCAAATAGACAAAAATATATGTACCTTCATTGTACCATAAATTCATTATTTCTGAGGAGAATCAATTTATATTTTTCTCTTCTAAAAACATAAGTGGGATAAATATTCTCCCACAAAGTTATGGTGTGAGAGATATTTAAAATATGGTTCATCACATTTTATTTTACTCACTGATGAATGAAACCAAAAACAGTCTCATGCTCAAAATTCCATTATTCACATAATTCCATTATAAATTTTTACTAATAAACACCCAAATATGAATTCTATTGAAAAAAAAATGATTCTTCATTTTTAATTTCCACATATAGTAGTTTGTACCATTCAAAGAAATCGTATGAATGTAATTTTATTCCATAATTTATCTAAAAAAAACAATCACTTTGATACTAGTTGTTGGGAAAGACGACATGTGATGAAAACGCAAATGAAAAAATGATAGAAAACACAGCAGAAATAAAATTATTTCCCTCCAAAAAAGATTTAAAAATTAAATATGACATCGAGTGAAAAAATATATTTGAGTGGGAAATAAATGTTGAGATTGTAGATTTTTAATGTGGAAAACCAAAAAGGAAAAAACCATACGACATAGTCCAAAAAAGTAGAATCCACAAATAATAAAGAGTAAAAATCAATGACCCCCAATGATGACGGGTATATCTTAAATAACACAGAGTTAAAATATAGGATCAATGGAAGAAAGTAGATTTAGTTTGAAGGAATCCAGAAATAAAGAACACCGACTGAAAGAGAAACCCAAATAGATCTGAAATTATAGAGTAGATGATCACTATTTGAATAAGAGTTGATTTTAAAAACTCCATGATTGGAACAAAGCAAAATACATATGAAATTCAATCAGATCAGGATAATTTATCTAGTTATAGATCTGAAAACATTTTTATGAAACCCATACTTAATCGTGATGAATAAAATCAGCCACACCATGCAAGGGATAAAAACATGAGTTCTTACCTTAAATAAAATTTTCTTCCTATAAGAGTCTATAACCCTCCTCAAAATCAAATATATTTTTTATGTGGTATGTGGGAACATGCTAGTTGAGGAGGAACCCCATCAAGTTGGACTACAGGGTGTGTAACCATTTCACATAACCAATAATCCATTGGTTATAGATGAGACATGTATTATCATAGACGATGCATACAAAAGGTGATTGTGTAACTCAGAGATAAAACTCAGTGTATCCCATATTCACTCTATGTACTCCAATATCTCCTATGGCACAATTACAAGCTAAGTAACTATGTGTGTTTTGTGGATAGATGTCATTAATAATTACACTCTATGTAGATGAATTTTACATGTCGTTTATTTTACCAAATTATAAATAATTAAAAAATAATTTATTATAATTCTTAATCCTTTTCAACATGTCTTCCCTATAGTCATTATGTTTAGTGTAGTCATTTATTTGATAGTAAAATCGATGTAATTACATGAAATTTCATGTATACCACATGTTGAATGTGTCAACATATACAAAAATAGTACATGTTTGATAGTTTAGATTGGTTACTCACCATGTCTACTCCAAGATATATATTTTTACATATTTGATATTAAATAAATAAATTTAATTTGTTTGAAATTATAAAGGACGATAATCTCAAGAAAAATGTGAGTGATAATTAATATAAAAGAATTTATTAGTTAAAAAATATAATTTATTTATTTGAGAATTATCTGAAATAAGATTAATTATAATTGAATATATTTTATTAAGTGCATCAATTTTTGCATGTATGTGGATGATCATGAGAATATACCAGACCATGAATGTGATTTGTTTACTTCAATTTATTACTAAATTAAATTAATAGTGTACATTTCATCCCTCCTCTCAAGATGTTGTGGCATGTGTTCCCATGGATTCTTTTATATAAACCCCTAAACTAATCATTTGGTTCCCTCACCAAAGAGTGATTAAAAGAATATGTAATGGATGGACCACCCAAGATAGTAGAGGTAGTTAATGTTTGGAGACAAGGTGAATCTAATAAATGAAAGATACATAGTTGGGAAGGTGGAAATATGCCACATTAACCATAAATAGTTCAAGTTGTTCTCCCCTTATAAGGATGATTAATTTATCATCCGCTAGATAAACTAACCATTAGTAAAATCTCATGAGGGTACCACATTATTATTTTAGTTCTATAAATATTCATTGTTATTTATTTTTGAATGTTTTTTCACAATCACATGAATTAATGAATTAACTATCATGCAAGATAAAACTAAATTAAATTAGATTATGCCAAAATTTTATGTAAGAAATGGTTAAACACTTATATAAATCCACATAATATTAACAATAATTTAATATAGATAATAATTAAAAATTTATGTATACAGATAAAATACATTAATTATATATATTATGTCGGTATAGTCTTCCACTACATAAGTTAAAATAAAACCATATTTTAATGTTCTTGACTGACCAATGTTAGGGAGCATTCATTTATCAGGAAATTTAAACTTGATGTTTTTGGTTAAATTAACTTAGTTCATTTAAAGGGATGAAGAACAAAGCAGGACTTGGCATAACTAAGAGTTAAATGATGAGGAAATACAATATAATGGTTTTATTATTGGGGATTCCACTAAACAAAATCAAGGAAATATGAGTTAGTGCGGTTGCAATTTGGAATGGCTTCCTAAAACCCTTCAAATCGTTTTCCCAAAAAATTCACGGTGATGAGAAGTAGAATATTGATCCTTTCCACTAGAATGTCTATTAAATGAGTTATTTTGAAGCTAATGGTTAGGGATATTGGGTTTCAACAAAATATTCGGAGATTAATGAATATAAATATTTTTAATTTATCTATCTTTATCAGATAAAGTTATATTATTACATATTTTTATAAAATTCAATAAATATGGATTAAAATTTTTAATTATGATCCATACATGAGAAGGATAATATTTTTAAAATCAATAATTCCTAATAATGCAAAAGGAACTTATTAGTTATATTACTCTATGAAAGGAAATTATATGTGAAAGAAAACCTTATTATTGAATAAGATAGCCAATAGGCTAGTGAGAAAGAGTTTTCTATCTCTGAGAAACATTATAATGATTCCATATATACTCAATGTGTCGTGCTATCATCCATTTTGAGTGAGATTATGAGTAAATAAGAGTACATGGATATGTATAGAATGATGAATCAACTTCAAGATATCTATTAAGAGAACAAAATACAACAGAGATACGAGATCTCTAATGCTTTATTTACAAATAATCGTAGTGATTTAGAATCCACTAGGCCTCATGTAGTCAATATTATTGGATATTACAAACTCTTATACATTATAGGAATTAAATTCACAGATTAAATTCACAAAAATATCATATTATCCTCACTAAACAAGTACTTATATAGTTTTATTGTTAATTATCACAAGATAAATAATGATAATTGTATTTCATAACTTCTTACACTGATTCTCCATGTGGAAAAGGACACAGGGAATAAAAAACATGTAGTACTAATGGGGATTAAAAAAATTACGAACAAATAAATAGGGCCCAAGACCGATAACACGTGAAAATATCCTGAGCACCATCCTTCCAAGATGTGGATCATCTAGGGGAAGGTAAAATAAAAAAGAAATTATTAAGTTTTTTATGAGTCAAGGAAGTATACTAGAATAGGAACAACACCGTTAAGTAATTGTAATTCAAAGGATAGTTTTTTTTATCTATTGTAATCATTCTATATAAACACATTGGGTATCATATAAAGCTTTTGCTTATCTAGTATATATCCAAATATAAAAAAAATTATATTCGTACGTTGTTCTAGAGGACAGGTGGGTTTTAATGATACCAAAAACATTAGGCTAGCTTCTCTTTCCATTGGATCCTACCACCATTAATTTACAATAAGAATTATATTTGTCTTATTGTATTTTTATTATGCACCAACTAGTACCAAGAGAATAATTTTTGTGTCCTTCCTAGATACAAATTGTTTTATTTTCCAACTAGAAATAATTTTTTTTCTTTATTAAAAGAAACATAGGTTATAATATGGAAAATTTAAATAGTGGTTTTTATATATTAAATTATGAAAACTAAATATTGGAAATTGATGTCGAATCATGTTCACAATACCCATATAACAACAAGCTATGGCATAACTGTCATGGTCATGTAAATGAGAAGTGTTTGTCAAAACATTATCAATATGATTATTTATACTCTTTTGATCTATAACCACTTTAAATATGGGATTATTGTTTAAAAGGTAAAATGACCATTCAATCATTAGTTGGATAGGGAGAAACGGCCTCTAGGATTCTATGATTGATATACAATGATGCATGTCGACCATTTCTAATAGATCTTAGATGTGGGTATTCTATATTGACCTGACCCCAATGATACCAGATTTAGAATCTACTATCATTAAACTAGAATGATTATACCGAATAAAATCTCATAGGAACGATCTATTTAGTAGTTATAGTAAACCCGATGTATACATGAATCATAAATTAATAATGAATAATCTAATTAAAATATAATATTTTTCTTTTGAGGATAACGTCATTTCATCTAGTATATCCTTACATATCTTCCATATTAAACATCATAAAACCACAAGGAATGGAAATAAAATAACGATGATCTAAAATACTTAGTGAGGGTTAATTATAATAGAAAAAATAACGAATCAATAAGAATAAACTATATAGAAAGGTAAATAATTGAACACATATTCCATGTAATCAATAAATTTATAGGGAGTGTGTAAAAAATACTAAAAGGTTAATAAATGAACAGACAATCCATTTATATAATTAGATCAGGCATAATCAGAGTGTAAGGGTAAATTACTAAATAAAAATTCCATGAAATCAATAAACTGAGAATTAAATGTATCCATATATTTTTTCATAGTGATAATACCATGGATTATAATAACTAAATCTTAATGAAATAGATTCTTAATTATTGGAAACTGTGTTCTTTAGGTACATGATACCTTTACTATCAAGACCTTTCAAAAGATAGTTTAAAACATAATGGGTGAAAACCCTACTAAGGATAGCCAATGGTATCATCCCATGATGCTACTAGTGCATCAAGTGGATATCTATAACTAGGCCCCACCCATTACATTCTTGTCTATAGCATTCCTAATGTATCAAATAATCAATATAACTCATAAATAATGTTCCATATAAAATATCCATGAGTAAAAGATAACGACTTATCAATATTTTCCTAGTTAATCAAAAAACCATTATTGTAAAAAGAGTATGTAAAAATGGTATATATATTTTGAAATAATAATATCCATGATAAAGTATATTGATATTTAATGTTCAATGCTCACTAGAAAGTTAGTAACTCAAGGGGAAGTTAATGACTTCAAAAATGATTAAAGGAAGTGAATGTTAATACTATCCATGACCGTATAAATCATAAACCATCCATAGAATGAATAAAACTATTTTCAATACAAAATATCCCATTTGGATTAAAAATAATAGGGTTTTTCATTAATTAAATAAATAAAATATCTTTAAAAACATTCTTTAGGAAAATATATTTAAACATTAAAAGTGTGTCATACCACATTGAAACATTTGAATGATAATCCCTGTGAAGGAATAACATTAAATGAAACATATAATGTCATGAGAATAAGTTGATTCGTGATATATCATGTCAATGGATTAGTATATACACTTAATAAAATAATTTTTGTGTATAACATAACAAATGTCTCAAAGAGGGAAAATTACAAAAAATCCATTACGGTTTGAAATAATTGAAAATGTAACCGTGTGAGTAAAATTTATTATATGAAAATTTTGAATAAATTTAATATAAAATAAATCAGGATATAATATATAAAAATGGGAATTAGAAACGCCCCAGAAAATAAGTAAGTGGTTAATATGTCATTTATATCATAGATGTAAAAACTGAGACAAAAATACCTTATATCGCATTTATTTTGTGTTGACATCATTTAACCTCATGTATAATGGTTATACACATATTAATTACTTATTAAAGAACCATATTAATTTTTATTATATCATATATGATCTTCTAATAATATTTTAATACCTATTTTTTGATAATCATTCATTATTTTCACTATTTCAGGTGTTAATTGCCTTTTTTTTGAGTATATTGGAACTTGTTATTTTTTCCTATTAATTAGATCATGATTTTATCATCTACAAAGTTAAAACATAATTTAAATATCATATATATTCATTATATATTTATTTATATTAATCCATAAAATATGGAGATAGTAAATGAAAAACACATGTCATGGAGATGGTAGATTGTACGTACGTATGAATACAGTTTCCATTTTCATGTTGTATTAATAAAATGTAAGTGATATATATGTATAAAATTATTCCATTATAAAATTTATTTATTATATATCATTTATTTTTATTTAATACATCCATAATAGATTCCATTCCACATTTGAATGAATTTTAGCTCTTTGAGGAGGTGGTAGTCCACATATCCACAAATGCTGTTATCATCTTCCCGAAAAATGGAAAGAATAATGGTATGTGTAATATAAAAATTACATAACAATAAATAAATTATAAATATTATATATATATATATATAATACAAAACTATAAATCCATTTTTATTTCAAACCATAATAGATGGTAATGGATGAACGAACGACATCAGTTCGCAACATGACAGTCTGCCACATACATGAACGATGATTGTGTATCCCAATTAATGGTTGTGTGTAAAAGTATTGGTAAAAATATTAGAATAATAGAATTTAAGTATAATTAATATACATAGTTTAATATATATCCATCATATAAAAATAATTTATAGGTTGTATATGTAAAGGGAACAAAAGTGATTGATGAAGATTATTACCTCTTATTCGGAAAATCATTATGGTTTATAGAAAAAGAATTGTTTAGTTTACATTATTCAAAAATTGAGGCTTATAGGATTATGGGATGTATATTTTGTTCTTATTAAGGTGTTTTATTGATAATACAAATTCATTTACAGGTGTGAATAAGTGGTAGGGTTGAGTGCCTTTTTATAGTGGAGGTGGAGTGACAATCATGTAAATATAAAAAGGTAAACACTATTGAGAGGTATCCCTTACATCATGTACCTATAATAATGAAATACATTATATAAAAGGGATTATATGGGTGAAACCTATCCGTAAAATTTGTTTTGGATATGTTTTAGGTCATTTGTTCCATTAAGTTCATGGTTTAGTCCCTTGGTAAGCTTGTTTTTCTCTTAATCGTAGAAATTAATTTTAATTTGTTTCACTTGGTAAAAAGACAAGTTAACATTATTTTACGTTATAAATTATTATTATTCAAAATATGGAATATATTTTTTCGAATTCCAATCACCTTAGTGGAAAAAGTTAATTTAAAATTAATCTCACAAATGAGATGATAAGGAGGGGTTTTAAAGTACAAGTATTCAAAAGCTTGTAATGTTTTTATAACCAATTTCAATGTTCAATTGATTAAAATTACCTAAATTGGATTAATTTATGTATATTGTACCTAACTATACTTTAAAAATAAATTAAAATTTAATTTTACTATATAAATAAATTTGATGAAAATGAAAGTTTCAATAAAAATTCAGTATTTTTCATTATTCATCAAAAAATGAAACTTTTCATAAAAATACCAAAAATTCACCGTATGATAATTATTTTGTTATAATTTTAAAAATTAATTATATTTTCTAATATAAATTTTATAAAAGTTTCAAAATTTAGTTTGAAAATAGTTTCACTATTAAATGGTGGAAAAATTACCTTATCAGAAAAATACATTTTTTAAGTGTAAAACTAGATTTATTATTAACATATGAATATAAAATATACTGGATGAGTCTAAGAAATATTTTAGACAATATATATTTCATTAATATAATTCAACAATATTAATTAATTTAATTTATTATATAAACCGTTTTTAGCATATAATAACAGTTTATATAAAAACACCCCTTTATATTTAACTATCTCGTACATTTATTTATATTAATTTTTAACCAATAAATTAAATCATATATATTCATATGTTAGTTAATAATATTCCTAAATTATAATTGAATTTCTATGTTAAATATTATTATATTAAATACTATTATTTTTATAATATATTTTTGTCCAAAATTACTCAATCATCCATGTAACACGAGCTATCAAAAAAATTCATTGTTTCATGTAACACATGATGTGGCCAAGGAAGGTTTATCAGCTCAGAATGATAGCTATATGGCTCCCCTAGGGTTTCGGAGGCCCCGTGGCTTTGTCAACCTCGGTGCATTTTGGGGGCTCTAGTGGACATCGGAGGCACGAGTCGAGAGGTGGGGGAGATATTGGTTGTAGATTTGATGGGAGCATCATTATCGCATAAGAATTCAGGAGATGATAATCTATGATATTGGTCTTTCGTTTCAAGGATCTTGGAATTGGGATTGGATGCTTTGTTTCAGGTTCAAGTGTCTGTTTTAGTTGGGTTCCAAACGGGTGACGTTGATTTGGATTCCATAGGCATTGGGATTCTCTACGACTATGATGGTTTCGTTTCTGTAATGGACGTGTTGTTTATTCAAGAAGCTAATTCCCCCCTTCTGTGTAGTGTCTCTAGCTTCCGTGATACTGTGGAGGGAGGATTTCATTTATTTATTCTTCAAATGTTCTACCTAAAATGATATGGTATGAATTAAATGTGCTTTTGGTTACTAAAGTACTTTGATGAAGATTGTTTTGGTTTGGTAAGATGGATTTTGAATGTCGATTTCCATTTTATTGGTTCATTTTTGGGTTGCTCAAGGTAGGCATGGACCTGGGTAGAGCTTTCCTCTGCTCATGTCTCCTCTGTCATCATGGTACACTACTCCCTTCCCATCTGGTCTGATATGGTGTTCTCCAAGGAGTTTTTGGGATTGTGTATTTGAGTGGACCATGGTTTCTAAGAGAAGTTCTTCTCCAATGAGAGTTTTTCCCTCTTTCGTTTTTTTGGAGTAATTTGGTTTGTTTGGTACTTGTTTGTCGGGGGGATGTGGAGATGAGATATATCAAGGGATTTGGATACACAATAATCTACTCTTTATGATTCCTTCACTCTCTCTAAGAAGAATCTGAGTGGTTGTCATCATGGTACATTGGGATGTGAGGTCATGTGACCATAGACTTCTTGTGGTGGATCTATATCAGTTGGATCCTGTTTTTATTCTTGATGGCTTTAAAGGATTCCGATGAGCCTGCACATGCACGACTCTTCATGGTTTGTGACATCATGTTGGTATTTAGTGTTTTTTTATTTTGGTATATGAAATCATCTTAACAGTCCACAAGGAATAACTATAAAGGAGGATTCAGAGAAGGAAGAATTCACTAATGCGTGACCATCAGGATTTGGATGTTTGAGAGGGTAAGGATTTTGACATCAGTTCCAAACCCGTGAAACCCTATATGGGACAGC
Organism: Viscum album; assembly: GCA_963277665.1. NCBI lineage: Eukaryota > Viridiplantae > Streptophyta > Magnoliopsida > Santalales > Viscaceae > Viscum > Viscum album. The sequence continues at coordinate 50,532,348 of OY728162.1, forward strand.
TAGCTGAGTGGTCATGTGATTACGGAGTCTTGGCATAATGATGTAGTCGCTGGGGAGGGGCGTTTCTTGATGTCTCCAATTGGGATGACTTTACATTTAATGGTTTTTATTGGCTAAAGTTGTTTGGGTTCACACTTCGCCTTTAAATGTGTTATTTGAAAATAAAAAGAGTATTCTAGTATATTTCATTTAACGTAAGCTAACCTCCATGTTACATGTAGATAAATCTAAAATTTATGTTGTGTTTAATTCAAGATTATCTTAGTATTACATGAAATATATTCTATTGGAATGATTGAATTAATATAAATATAAATATATCATAATGTATATGGTTGTTATATTCTTTTCTATGTTTGGTGTTTCATTTCATACAAGACATCAAATATAATATCCTTATTTCATAATTTTGGGTCATTACATTCTCCCCACCTTAATTAAATTTCATACTTTCAATTTAAACTCGATATTTATAATCTAGCAAGAGATATTTGAAATTTATTTTATTGAAATCCCACATCATGAGAAGAGTTAATAAAATATCCTCATAATAAGAGAGAAGGAGAAGTAAAAAGATCACATAGAATAACATATAACTAGGTTATTATGAAAGATGACATCATTATTAAGTGCAGATATGTATGTAGAGGAAAAGAATAAATATTGATAGGGGTGATTGAGGTCATTGATAACAAAAAAGTGAATGATCAATTAAATGTTTAGGTCCATGAAGCAATACTATATGATCATTTAAAAGAACATTGGTTCAAACAAAATAAATTTATTAGGATAAAATATTTGTTTCATAATCCTTTTACTAATGATGAAGAATTGCTTTAATGAACAAGAATATAAGGAAATTTACTTACTTGATACATTTTTATTTCATTAGAACAGTGTTATATTTTGGTTTTTCTTCAATCAATGTCTTGTTCATCCCTTACTCCATGAAATGGATATCATAAAATGAAATTTTTTACTCCTAAAGCACTAAAATTTTCATTTTACAGATCGTAAAATCCACACAAGAATTATTTATATATTTATTTAGCTATTTTCCAAAACTAATATGGTTAATTCCTTAATCTCCAAACCAACAAAATGAATACTACTGGTTTATCATTAATATTTATTCCTAATATTATTTAACTAAAAACTATGACACATTTTTTAAGAAATTGCAAAATATAATGGTTGGAGTTAAACACTTATTATCCTTCGGTTGTGGATTTAACCCCTATAGCCTTGCCGAGAACAATGGGTTATAAACTAGTATACAAGTTATATATTTTATAAACTATATGAATATAATATCAAAATTAACTATGATAGAAATTCTAGAAATTTACTCTTAGATAACACTTTCTCTTTTGTTTTCAATGCAACATTTTTTTTCAAATCCTAATAATCTTATTTGAATATTTAATACAGTGATATTAATTAAAATAATAACACTAAAGTTAATCAATACATTTAAACTCATGACTCTAAAATGTTAGGGTATTATTCCTCAACAAGATTTTCCAAGAAAACAAATACTAAACTAATTTGTTGTATTTCCATCAATTTCACCCAAAATATCCCTAATCTTGTTAGAATCCCGTCACATAAAACCTAGAAATATGGGTTTAATAATTAAAACATACGATCATCCTTAATATCATAATCCAATGATATTACCCATAACTATTAGGGTAATGAATACATATTCACTTATATGATAATGCTCAAATTGTATCAAAGGGTCACGTTCCCTAATATGTTATTTCCTACATCTAGTTTAAAATGTTGCTACTAAACATCCCTTGATACCAACTATAACAATGTGACCTGAGTAAGCCCAAAGCCATTGTCTTGGACCATTACATTGAAATTATTACAAGGAGTCAAATTCCAAAGGTCCGATCAGATTATTAGTATTAGTAAACTAGATATATATATATGATTGTTACATTTATACTAAATACACTAATTACAACATAATTTAGTTATTTTAAGTAAAAATTTATCTCACCTAGCATATACTTACATATTTTTATTAGTAAAATTCATGGAATACTGGGGATGGAAAATAAAAAAACTATGAGATCAAATTCTCGGTAAAGGTTATGTACAATGGAACAAATAATGAATAAATGTCACTAATAAATATGGAAAGGTAAAAAAATGAATAAAAAATCCATGTAATAAATATATTGATAAAGTGTGTGTAAAAAATATAGAAAGCTAAATAACTAAACACACATTATGTTTAAATAAGTAGATAAGGAATAATCAATATGGAATGGTAAATAACTAAAAATACATGTCATGTAATCAATAAACTAAGAATTAAATACATCCATAGTTTTTTTAATTGTAAAAATATCATGGACAATAATAACTAAATCTAAACGAATGTGTTTCTTAATTATTGGATGCCATGATTCCTAGGTACATCATACCATTACAGTCAAGGCCTTTCACAAGATAGTATAAAACATACTATGTGAAAACCCCAATAAGGATATCCAACTGAATAATCTCATGGAACTACCAATGAATCAAGGGGATATCTATAAATGGACCCCACTTATGTTGTACTTGTCCATCGAATTACTTATATATCAAATATTCGATTTAACACCTAAACAATGTGCCTGATCAAATAACCATTTTGAGTAAAAGATAACGATTTATCAATATTTCTCTATTTAATAAAATAACAATCAAAGTTAAAATTATATGAAAAATTAGTATACAGTTTAGCCAATAATCATAACCATGATAAATGATATGTATATTTAATGTTCAATTTTCATTAAAAAGTGAATAACTCAAGGAGAGGTTAATGACTACAAAAATGGTTCAAGGAAGTGAATGTCAGTACTATACTAGGAAAAATAAAACATAAAAAACCCAGAAGAAGAATATGGATGGTAAAAATATAACATATCCCAATTGGAGTTAAAACAAAGGGTTGTATTCATTTATAAAATAAATTAAATATCATTAAAAAAAATCTTGAGGAAAATATAATTAAACATTCAAAGTATTCCAAACCACTTTGAAACGTTTGAATCATAATAACCTTAAAGGAATAACATTAAATTAGAATTATAATATAATGAGAATAATTATATTCATGATATATCCTATAAAATTATTAATATAAAAACATCATAAAATAGGATAGGTGTATAATATAACAACCTTATCAAAGAAAGAAAATTATTGAAAAAATATATTATCATTTGGTAAAATTGAAACCGTATCCGCATGAGTAATATTAATTAAATGAAACATTTAAATTACAATAATATAAAATAATTCATGATATAAGAACTTATAAGAGTTAGTATATACCCCACACAAAATAATTGAGTGGTGAATATGACATTTATCTCACAGATTTAAAATGTGAGATGAAAATCCATTAAATTGTGTTTTATTTTGGGATAACATCATTTAAACTCTTATGTAATAATTATAAACATGTTAATAACTTATTAAAGAACCATATTAATATTTATGATATCTTATATGATCTTCTTATAATATCTTATTACCCATCTTTTGACAATCTTTCATTATTTTAACTATTTTGGGTGTTAATTTCCAGGTTTTTCGTGTATGTTTTGACTTGTTATTTTTGTTACTATTACTTGAATAATAATTTAATAATATTATGAATGTAAAAAAAATTTCGATATCATAAATATTTATTATATATGTATTTATTGTAATCTATAAAATTTGGAGATAGGAAACGACATACACAGTTCATGGAGATGGTAGGTCGTATGTACGCACAAATATTGTTTCCATTTTATTATCAAATTAAAGAAAAGTATGCGATATAAACATATACTATTGTTAATATATAATATTTATTCCATTTATATAATATACTGTCATTTAATACATCCTTAATACATTCCATGTAATGTGTGAATGAATTACAATACTTTGAGGAGACAGTAGTCCACACGTCAACATAAAATGTTACCGTGTCCCCTCAAAATGGAAATCATGAAGGTATGTGTTATATAAAAATTAAATAATTATAAATAAATTGTAAAATTTATATATATAATATTTAAAATTAAAATCAATCATTATATACAACCCTGAAAGGTGGTAATGGATGAACGAACAATATTAGTTAATGAGATGGTAGTAAACCATACACAAGAATGATGATTGTGTATCCCATTTGATGGATTTGAGAGAAATTGTAGGTAGAAATATCAATATAAAAAATATAAGTATATTTAATATAATTATGTTATTATATAATCACGATAAAAAAATAATTTAAGTGGTTGAGGATTATAGTTTTAGGGGATGTATTTTTAGAGGTTATTTTTGAAGTTGTTGGATGATAAAATGTCTTTATATGTTTTATGAAGTGGGAGGGATGAGTGCCTTTTTATAGTGGAGGAGAAGTGACATTCTAGTAAATATAAAATGGTAAAAACTGTTGAGAGATCTCCCTTACATCATGTTGCTACAATAATGAAAAAAAATTATAATGGGGATCATTTAGTCAAAATATTTCCATAAAATTTATTTTTACAAGTTTCTAGGTCATTTTGTTCATCAATGATAAGGTTTAATCACTTGTTAAGTTAGTTTGTTTCTTAATCATTGTAAATAATTTTAATTGAATTCACTAATATTTTTGGTACAAATACAATTTGAACTTTTTGGACAACATGAATTATACTTATTCATAAAATAGAATCAATTTTTCTAAATTAAAATAACAGTAGTGGCATAAATTAATTGTAATGTAATCCCACAGAAGGTATGAAAAAGTGGGGTATTAAAGTAAAATTGATAAAAAGATTGAATTTTTTTTCTATCAAATTTCAAAAATTGGGATAATTTATTTATAATTCAAAAAAATATACATTATAACTAAATTATAATATAATTTTACTATATCAATAAATTATACGAAAAAACATTTGTCAATTAAAATTCAGTATTTTCACTATTCATCACAAAATGAAACTTCTTAGAAAACAACCAAAATTTAAACCTAAGCTAATTTTGAAATTATTATTTAAAAAACTAATTTTATTTTATATAATAATAATTATAAAAGTGTCAAAATTTATTTTTCAAATAGGTGCGCCAATAAAAGGTGGTAAAGTTTCCTATTAAAAAAATACAATTTTAAGTGTAAAAATTGATTTATTCTTATCTTATGACTATAAAATATATTGGATAATTATAAAAACAAATTTATATGTTATATTTATTTCATTAAAATAATTCAATTTTAATTTAAATTATTATTATAAAAACACTTTTGGAACATAATAATAATTTTTATAAAGACATCCCCTTTATATTCAGTTAGTTCATATATTAATTTATAATTAGTTGGTAACCAATGAATGAAATAATATATATTAATAGGTTAGTTAATCCTATTAATAATGTATAATTTATAATCTATGTTATATCTTATTATATTAAATAATAATATTTTATGATATACTATTGTTCGGTAAAACATGCTCTTGCGTGTAACACAAGTTATCAATGAATGTCTTTGTTCCATGTAATGCAAGCTAACCTCTATGTTCCGTATAGAGAAATATAAAATTTATGTTTCATGAAACGCAAGATAGGATCAGTGCTTTGTGTAATATATTCTATAAGAAAGATTGAATTTATCTAAATAAAAATATATCCTAATGTATCAGTATGTTATATTCATTTCTATACTATGTTTTGTGTGTCATACATGTAATCAAATACAATATACTTATTATATAATTTTGGGTAGTTATATATTATTATTTGATAACTTTAACTAATGACTTTAGTAAATAGGGTTTTTTTACATTATGAGAAACATGTCTGGGCCCTTTAATAAATTCAAATAATTCAAGAATAAGGTTGCGAATTAATATGGAATGAAGATAAATATGTATCAATCAGATCCAGGTGGTGAATATATTAACCAATAGTTTATCGAATTTATATGAGTGTTTGGGCTTATTTATCTACTCAATCCACCTTAAACACCATAATGTAAGGATTTTAGTGAAAGGAGGAACTATACCTTGTTATACATGGTAAGTTCAATGATGAGTCATACATATATTCTATTATCCTTTTTGTGATATTAAATAAAACAATGGCATATAAATTATATCGAGTACAAAATAAAGTTTAAAATATAATTTCCAACAAGTTATGGAATGGAAATAAACCTATTTAGTCACATGAACATGTATGAGGTTACAGATAAGTTTTTAAGTCATAATCAGGGAACAAACTAGAACCCTAGAGAATAATGTGTATCTTTATAGGGAATCCTAACAAAAGAACGAGATGCTACAAATACACCACCTTAGATATGAAATTCAATATATCCATATAAGCCATGCTTATTTAGAGGGAGAAGATCCTAAAGAATGATAATAAGAATAATATTGACATTGATGAATTTGATTCTTAGGACACAAGAGTTGGTAGATGAACAAATTCCACAGGTCCGAACAGAATAAGTAATTCATAAAACACAAGTACCATAAAAGAGCACCAAAGAGGTAATAGAACTAGAGAGATGATATTCTAGTCACTAAATATGGTCACCCACTATTAGTTGAAAATAATGAACCTATCTCTTATAAGAAGGCAGTAGAGACCTAAAATACTGCATTATAGAATGAATCCATGAATTCTGAAATAGAATCCATATACCAGAACAATGATTATAATAAGATTTATATTTTAGTTGATTTAAAGTATACTGCATGTAAATTGGTATTATAGTGAAAAATGGACATTTAAGGTAAAGTAAATACCTATTAAACAAGGTTCCATGATAAAGGTTATAAATTATTTTAATGAATTTAATATGACAAAACCTTTTCTCTAATTTATATGTTCAAATACATCATAATTATTGTTCGTATAGTATCTTACTATGACTATGAAATTTGGAAGATGGATGACAAAAACAAATTCCCTAATGGGAACCTTCAGGAAGATAACTACCTGATAATATTGAAAGGGTTTATGAATCCTGGTTATGACAAAAGGATTTGAAAATTTTAGAGATCCATTTATATATGAAAACAAGCATCGAGAACATTCTCTTTGATGAAGCTATAAAATAATTTTTCTAATTAAGAAAAAATGGGATAAATGTGTTTACAGAGAAATTTTTGGGAATTCATTCATTATACTAGTAGTAAATTATTATGGAAAATTAATTATTGGAAATGACATACCAGTCTTATATTCTAATAATGAATAGTTAAACATGTGTTTCTCCATGAAGAGCATTGGTGAAGGAGATTATATTCTATGTAAGAAATATAATTTGGAAAAAATACAAGAGGCTACTTGGAATAAGTCAGAGTACATACATTCACCAGATATTAATGTGATTTATTATTGACCAATATAAGAGGGAATTGGTTCTAGTTCCCTATTGTATATATCTTTCCAAAAAAATGTGTCCTCAGACACAATAGGAGAAATATATAATGGGTAAGACCTCATCAACTTTACTGATAGGATTAATCATCTTTTCCATGATATATACTAGACTTGATATTATATATTCATTGAGAATGGCAGGATGATATCAAGAAGATCCAGGTGATCAACATTGGTATGTTGTTAATGTTATCCTTATGTATCTAATAAGGTCCAAGTATATGCTCCTAGAGTATTGAGGAGATACAGAGCTACTAATCAAGGGTTATACTGATGATAGTTCTCAAATAGTTTAAAATTATATGAAGTCTCATTTAGGATATGTGTTTAGTCTCAATAGAGGAAATATGTGTTGGTAGTGTTCAAATCTTCTATTCTTCACCGATTATATAGCGGAGTATGAGTATATAGCAGCTTGAGATGCATCCAAAGAATCTCATTGGTTACGAAATTTTTTTACCAAAGAATGATGTGGTACCAATAATTATATAACATATCATGTTGTATTGTGATAAAACTATATTCACTATAAAAAATAGATTTTACCAATAAAAATTTATTTGTAGATAATATATCTGTTGGTAGAAACAAGAAATTCCAACATATATTATGTTTTATGTGTATTAATTTTTACTACCAAGACTTATATTTACCAATAGATATATCTATTGATATTGACCATTCAATACCAACATATCATTTAAAAATAGTTGAATCTATTGATTTATCATACAAATACAATCATTTTTTACTAACACTTGAATATGTTATTAATAACGATGTTACAACAAATCTTTTGTCATCAATAAAAATTGTTACAATAAACCATTTAATATTTCTTTTCAATAACCAATTAATAGAAACATAGTTTATATATAATTATATATATATTATCTTCACGACCAAATTAAATTTTTATTCCCCAACATTTTATTAAAAATAACTCATAATTGATTTTAATTTTGAATTTTCTGAAAATATTAAAGGTATCTTTATTTTTCAATATTTTTATACAATTTTCACAAAATTTTTACTATTTTAATATTTTTCAATATAAATTATTTATGAAATATTTTAATAATTTTTATAAAAAATTACACCACGGAAACCTAAGATGTCCACCTTCCCGTTTTCGGTCGCGCCTCCCGCATCCCCGCAACTCATCTTACCACCTTGCCTCACATATTTCCATGTCATGATACAGCCTTACCTCCCATCACTCCACCACACATCTCATTTCCTCTATCTCACCTTTCACCCCATTACCTCATCGATTATCTCTTCGCTTGCATTCTGTGGCTCATTATTCTTCTTGTAGTGTGGGGTCGGGCCCGTATAGGAATTTTGCTGATGTTAATGTTTCCCTTGGAGTTTCTCCATTAAGGTTTCTTACCAATAATTTATGATTGAACCTAAACCTTATTTTATTTTCCATTTCTATTTTTTTATCTAGGGTATTTCAATTTATTCTTCAACCAATTTTGATTTCCATGTTTTGTATCTTGTTTTGGCGTTAAGATCTCAAAGATAGTGGTCATTAAGGGTGGCTTCAATTATCATCTCTTGTGAACCTAATTGGACTTGAAAGTGGTTATCCTTGAATAGAGAAGAATTATTCTATATATATTGATATGATAGTCACAAGATACTTCATCATTCTCATGCTCCCTAGCAGCGAAGGGTAATCAGGTCAGTTCCCTCTTTTGGGTTTCAATTCATCTATTTCGGGAGATGCATTTTGCGGGGGGTTGTGTTCAAGCTGTTGTTTGTTTGCGGTTCGGTTTTTTTTGTCTCAAATGAATATTGAGGGATCTAATTTGGATATACTATGTTATGGTGTACTGGTTCATGTTTTCTAGGTTTGTTTTGATCTATATTGAATTTCAAGGTGTTCAGATGTTCTTTTGGTTGGAATACTTGATGTTGTATGGTCAATATTGGCTATTATTTTATTTATAAGATTTTTAATCAAAGAATACAATGGAAAATGAAGATGGAAGTGATTCTCGGCTAGATTTTTCTTCCCTGTTGGTAGTAGTTGATATCATCAATGACTAAGGGAGTATTTTTTGAGTCTATTAACGGTACTGGTCCGATATGTAATCAGTCGGAGTTTTTTTGTTATTGTTTATTAAAATTCCATTATACAGCAAAAACATGGTTTCTCAGGATTCTTACATTGAGAATAACTATGAAATAAAATTAAATATTAGATTTTCTTTATTTAATGTATAAAAAAATTGGTTTATATAGGCTATGCAAGTTGTTGTTTTTTGTTGTATATGGAGTGTACTAGAAATATGGTGTCGTTTAATGTTTGATATTTAGTAAATGAATTGATTTTTCAAGGAAATGAAATTTATTCACAATAAAAGATTTTCTTCAAAAGGAGATGATGGGAATAGATTTGGAACTGGTTTGATGATGAAACCTGCAAGATATTGGACATTAGGACTGCTCAACTACTTTATGAATATTATCAGCAATGCAGGGGAACTGATGTCCCCAATAAAACCTCCATTTCATATTCAATATGTGGTAGGATTATGTTTATGTTATATTAGAATGGTGAGTGTTTTTTGTTGGTTTTTTACTCACAAAGATGGTTTTGAACATGGGATCTCCCTACGACTCACACTAAAACCAGAAAAGTTTTTTAGGGTTTTCTATGATGGGAATTACTTATATACATGAATCTGGAAAACAAATTTAAATGTGTGGGAATTTAGAGGGCACAAGAGTTCATCTAATACTTGAATAAAAATGGAACATTTCTTGTTTACTTTTTTCTCAAGTCATTCTTATGATGTACAAGGCATACTACTACCTTCAATGCATGTGTATCTTATCTGCCTGATTTATGATAGTTGTAGATGAAAATATGTTACATATAATTTTAAATGGATGGATACCTTGAATATGAAAATTTTCAATTCTTCATCGAAAATTATTTTAACCTGATCCATTTCAAAACCCCACTAGTTCAGTGATTTCGATGTTTTTGGTAGTGCCTTTTTTTGTTACATTAATTGTGTTATTCTTGGATTTTTTTTGTTTTGGGTTGGTCTCTTCCCAATAACATAAATTGAAAAATATGTGGAGTGATGGGGGTTATCTCTATCATCTGTTGTATTCAATTTCTAATCCTTCTCTAATATTCATTATATATCATGAGTATTGAGGAATTTCATAACATCCAATTATTCATATTCATATCTCGACATTATCCTTATACTAAAACAATTATTCTTTACAATATTCACAATATAAAATTATATATTTATTGCATATAAATTTTTTATGAGTCTTCAGTGAATCTTTTTAGGAAAATTATACTATTGTAATAGATCTCGCATCTAGAACCCTAATATGAAAATTAAAATCTAAATCAACTTGGTATATATTTAAACATGACTAAAATAAAGACCAAAAAGTCTGACCAAATTTATTTCAAAATTACATTCTCTTTACCATGTTATCTATCAACTAGATTTTAAAAATATTTACAATTAGGTAACTAAAGACATCCTATAAGGATTTTATGCTTATTTCACAATTCACTTTCAATTATTTTTTTACATTATCATTTATTTCTATGTTGGTTTCTCACAGGTACTAGAGGTAACTTGATTTGTTCAGATGTAAACATGAATGAAAAATTCCCATTCTCTGTAGATCAATTTTTTATATTTTCATTTATTTCGATTTTCATTTAAATTCATGTAGGTATTTTGACATGATTTGTGGTAATTATCTTTGGTTGTCTGTGGTTTAAGTCATGAAGATGATGAGTGTGACATATAAGCAACATGAGGTTCCTCATTGATACTGAAGGTGACTTGATTTGATGATATTTCAACAAGGATGATGAATGAAAATTGGTAATTTTATATATATATATGTTTTGTATTTTTTAAATTCAAGTAGTTATTTTTCATTGATTTGTGGGTATGTTCTATGGTTGTTTGTGGTTTAGATCTTGGAGGTCAAGTGTGTGGTATAACAACGACATACAGTTCTTCATTGAGTTCACTTGTTTTGTTTCATCTAATGGCTTATTTGGGGGGTGATGGAATATCTTTGGTAAAATAGCTATTCTTCTACCATGATTGGTGCTGGAGGATAGCAGTCAAAAGAAGACATGCCCTTTTTTAAATTGGGGGGGGTGCGTCACAGGAAGCCACATATATGGATCCTAAGATTTTGTTTTTATGGTCCTTTTAAGTACCAATCAACATAAACTATGTATTCAACTATGAATTGATTCATTTGGTATCAAATTTCATTATTTATATAATTAATATTTTTCTATGTATGAACATGTTTGAAAATTGACTTCGTTTTGATAATTAAAATAGGTATATTATAAATAATAAATTAATAAATATAATATGAAAATTTAATATTATTATAAATTAATAAATTTTATTTAAATTTATATTATAAACATATATTATATGTTGGAAATATTATTACCAACAAATAAATATTTCATATGAATCAGTTTCCACAATCTTTGACCAACATATATATTATCTGTTAGTATTATAGTTATTGTAACAGAACTATTTTTTCTATCAGAATAACATTTAGCGACAGAGTTCTTACTAATGATTTTTTGATAGGACAATTTTTGTTGGTAAAACTTATTACCAAAAAAAAGAACTTTTACCAATAGATATACCCATTTTGAAAAAACCTAATTATTTATTTGTGATTGATGGCACTCGAAAAAGAACCAAGGTTAGTCCAATGAAAAAAACACACACATAAGATGTATCTCCACTTGAGTTATTTTTCACAAATGGGTGATGTTTCTATAAGAATATTTACAATAGAATAAAATGTAGTACACCCCTTGAAAAAATTTCTATCTCAGATGAATCCAAAGTATCGTGTGATATTTAGAAGACTAAAGTTATTAAACATTGTCTCTAGTGTAATTGGTAGTCTATTGGAGTTAGTTCCCTATAAGAAACATTTGTATAATTTATGCTAAAAATTATTCATTTTTTTGAATATTAATAAAAAACTTAACACATCATGATTGTCCTTTAATGTGACATAGTCTTTGATAATAGTTAATTTTAGTTCCCTACTATGATAAGGACCTAGAAGTTCCATGATACTATTCTTAAATATATGTTCTATAGCTGGAAAAATTTAATTGAGGGTCAAAAATGATACGTACTATAAAGGGTGGATACTCATAGTAATTTGAGGCGCCTTCTCATGGAGTATGTCGTTAGTAATTTCTATTGTATAAAAATATGAGAATGAGACCCTTCATTTATAAATCTACATTTATATGTGTTATTGGATGTTCTTATCTACAGAAATGTGTATTGATCCTTAAACATTTAGATTCTAATTAATGGATTTCTGAGTTGTGTAAATCAATGTATTGACGAAAATCATGAGAATATATGTGCATAGATTAGTAGGATACGATGGGAGCATCACGAGTAATACTTCATTAATGAATAATGTGAGAAAGGATTTTTATTTTCTATTCCTTAACGAAAGATATTATTTCAAGACCTTTGATGGAAATGATATAGCCTAAATAAATCCATGGCCACGGTGTTTTGTAAAAATTTTCAATTTCCAGAATGTCAAATAATGAGACATAGATCAATTAGGTTGATGTCACCAACAGGAAACCTGTTATACTAGAGATAATAAAATAAATATATTATATTAGACAGTATGTTTCTAAATTAGGTATTTTGATTTTGTGACATGAACTTATTTCTATGTGGTTACTTTTTGTGTTTATAGATTCTAACATTGGATTTTAGGATACTTCTCCTAATGCCACTGATAAAGAGTCCTAGAGGTTTACACACTAATTGTACACATAATCCCAGTTGAAAAATAATATTATTTATTATTTAACAAGTTGATGAAATATTATTTCTGCATGTGGTTTAGAAATTATTCATATTTTCTTGATCGTATATATTCCTTCACTAGTTATTGAAGATAATATATTGTGAGTGAAATATTTAATAAATATTTATTTTCTTTTTACTGAATATAAAATATATTTATTTATTTGATAATATTTTAGTGATAATTATTTAATAAATTAATAGTAATTATTCAAGGCCCAATAAATATTGTGGAGGAATCGGGAAATGAGTTTAAAGGTCAAGAGAGAAATAATTTATATAGAATATTATTTGGATAAAAAATATTAAATTTATTTCATGAGTTTAGTTCATTCCAACTAAAAAAATATAATATTATTATTATAGAAATGGGTTTCCATAGGGATTACAAAAATAATAATGGTGCATGTGAAATTATTAATTTCTAACCCTAGTAGTGTATAAACCCGAGTATATTATTTTCATGGTAGCCAATTAAATTTTTTGGTCATAATGATATCTGATGATAATCCTCAGGTAGCACTATAGAGCTCTCTCTCCAATAATGCCCCTATAAATGGAGAGAGAACCTCATCCAACAAAACTATCATGTCTAGAGAGATAGAAGAAAATCCTTCTTGAACTGATTCTTAGGGCGATAAAAGGTGAATGAAGCAAGCATTAGCATATGTCATTCTATCACCTGTAGAACCATACACCAACTTTTAGAGATTCATGGATCACATGGGGATTATCGCTAGAGGGAATATATACATGATTCCTATAACAAAATGACGGTTGACATATAGATGTTCTTAAATGCATTAACAAAGTAAAAATTAATTACAAGGTAACTCTTAATTGTTTAAATTGATTATATATAATACGAAATGGCCATGTTTCTTGGTTCCTTTGTGGAATATACATTTAATCTTTGATTAAATTATATTGATCATCGAATTTATTTTTTTTTTAAATCTCACATTAATCATCGATTATTATAAAAATCCAAGTTGGGCATTCCCCATTCGATACGTCCGCTATGACCGGAACATTCAAATGCTACTATCAGTACACATATAAAACTAAAAATTAAATGAAATTGAATGCCCTTAAACAAGATACATGAATCATTTACAAACAATGATTTTGTTATTTTAAATGTTCACACATGAAATAAATAAAAGATATCTCGGCTAGTCAACATGCTACCTCCCAAATGGATCATTATCAACTCTAGTTAAACTTTTTAAATGGAAAATCCAGCATACCATGGATGTTTCCACATCTATAAAAAATAATTTGGCCATTTGATTATAATGAGTTGGAAAATGGGCTTATGCGTTATTTTTCATGAATGGTGTTATTCTATTAGCGACATAATATTATGTTAAACCTAAAAAATAGAAATTATTAATTTAAATATTTTATTAAATTGAAAATATTGAAATAAATAATAATGAATTGATTACCCATGTAATAAAATTTTTATTAGTTTATAGTTAATTATTAATTTTTTGGAAACAATGAACATTAAATCACTTGTAATTAACCTTTTAAAAATAATATTTTATAACTAAATTTAAAAAAATGGGAAAATTATAATTAAAAAATAAAAAAATTAATAATTTTTTTATTATTGAAAAACTAATTTTTCTCTTTATAATTACATTGTAATTTTTTAAATCCATATAAAAAATTAATTTTTATTCGTATTTTGAAAATAATAATTAAAAATTCAATTCAAAATAGAATTATTTTAAAAAAAAATTAGAAATGTTTTTGAAAAAATAAAAAAATAAAGAATTATCCAGTTAAAATTTTTTATTTGATATTTACAAATAATTAATAATTTCTTACACCTGTTAAGAAAATCTTATATATATTTATATATATATACTTTTGAAGTAAAATTATGTTCATAAAAATACTTTAATATAGAAACATCATGATCATAAAAACATTTTAAAAATTTATAAGGAAAAACTACAATTAAATTTTATACTAGAAAATTAAATTCAAAATGTGTGCATAAATTTTTTTATAAATAAATTTACAAAATTATATGATAAATAATCACTATAATTTTATAGTATAAATATCCACCTAAAAAACAACTATGTAATTACCCTATAAAATTTCATTGAAAAATTATATTTGGAAAATTCACTTGAATTAGTAGAAAATAATTCTACAATTTTTAATAACTAAAAATTACATTGAAAATTTATACTGAAGAAGACACTACATAAGAGATTTTTTAAGAAAATTATACTGAAAAGTATAATATTTTCCATATAAATTTTCCATGGAAAGTTTAACTTCATTTAGAAAATTAATATAAAATCATCCATTGTAAAATTATGATTGGAAACATCACTAGATAAGTTTAGTATCACCATTGAAAGGAAACCTCTACTAGAAACATCCCATCAAAAATTAAAGTGGAAATAACCACTAGAAAATGAATTTTTGTTATAGGAATTAATTTTAAACTTTAACTAGAAAATTTTTGTTAAACATTCACTAGAAAATTTTAGGTGAAACTTCCAATAGAAAATTATAGTGGAAAATTTCTATAGAACAGAAAATGAAATATTCATGTGGAAACATCAACTATAAAATTCTAATTGAGACTTTTTGTGGAATACTATATTATAAATAAATTTGTGTGTCTGATTCTGGTGAAAAGTATTGTTAAAATGTACACTCTGAAAATTTAATTGATGTTTTTAATAAAAAAATTGGTGTTTAATCTTCGTTTATAAAATTACATGAAACTTAAAAGGGATTTTATTAGCATAAAAATTCACTAAAAAATTACGCTGCCAATTTTATTGGGATAATTCTAGGTAAACTTTCACTCTAAAGTTCCAATGAAACTTCTATAGAAAAATTATAGTGAAAATTTCCAATATAATTTTTAGTGAAATATTATATTAAAAGTTCCCATGAATATATTCATATAATTTTACTAAAATTATTGTATAAATATTAAATGGAAAAAGTTAGTGTAAACTTTGATAGGAAGTTTTTATATATGATTCACTGAAAGTTCAATTGTAACATTTACTATAAGTTCTAATGGAACATTCACTAGATGTTCTAATGGAGCATTAATTGAAAATATTAATTGAACATTTACATAAAGTTTGATTGTTATATTTAAAAATGATTTTTTTAATGTTTTAATAATGTGAAATATTGGTAAAAAAAGTTTTATTATGGAAAAAAAAATTTGTAGGGGAAAACAATGTTAAGTAATTGTAAAAATAATTTTATGTAAGGGTAAAACAATGTTTTGTAATGGTAAAATAATACAATTAAGGGAAAAAGTTATATAACTGTAAAATAAAATTAAGAAAGGGTAGAAAAAAGTCCAATAAGTGTAATATAAAGTTAAAAAAGGGTAAATTGAAGTCATGTAAGGGTAAAACAGAGTTATGTAATGTGAAAGTAATGTTTGTAAGGGTAAAAAAATTAAATACGGGTAAAAATAAATTTATGTAATGTTAAAGAAACGTTATGTAAGGGTATAATAAATGAAAATATAGGTAAAAAAACTTAATAAGTTTAAAACTAAATTCATATAATGGTAAAACAAATTTATGTAAGAGTAACCTAGATTTATGTAATGTTAAACCAATGTTATGTAATGGTTAACTAAATTCATTTAAGGGTAAAACAAAATAATGAAAGAGTAAAACTCATTAAGGGTAAACTAAGTTAAATTAATGGGAAATACAATGTCATGTAAGGGTAACGTTAAGATATGTTAGGGTAAAAAAGTTAAGTAAAGGTAAAAATAAAGTTAAGTAAGTGTAATAAAAACTGAATTAAGGGTAAAATAATGTTATGTAATGGTTAAATTATGATATGTAACATTAAACAAATTTTATGTAATAATATAAAAGAGTTGAGGGTATAAAAATTTAATTATCGATAAACTAAAGTCATTAATGGGTAAAATAAAGTTTACGGTAAAACTATAGTTAAGTATGGGTAAAAAAATGTTATTTAAAGGTTTAAAATGGTTATGTAAGGGTAAAATAAAGTGATGTAAGGAAAAATATAGTTAATTAAGGGTAAAAAAATTTATGTGAGGTAAAAAAAATTAAGGAAATGTTAAACTAATGTTATGTTATGTTAAACATTCATTAAGAATTTTACAAGATGTTCTGGGGAAATTTCACTAGAAGTTTTAGTTGAACATTCACTGAATGTTCCAGTGGAACTTGCACTGGAATTTCCAGTTAAATGTCAAATGAATGTTCCATTGTAATTTTCACAACAATTTAAAATATAAATTTCATTTTAAAATTTCAATGAAAATTTTAAAAATAATGTTTCCTTGAATTTTTTTATTGGAAATGTTACCGATTAAGCATAAAACGTTTATTAAAAAACAATTTAACGAAAATATCCATTAATTTTTTTGTGAAATATTTTACTAGAAGATTAAAATATAATTTTATCATCAATTATCACTGTAAACTTTTTTTTAAATACTAATTGGAAAATATATTGGAATCATCTAATGGAAAAATCTAGTGAAAATTTTCATTAGAAAATTTTAGAATTCTCTATAAAATAATCTAGTAGAAAATCACACTGGAAAATTATTATGTAAAAAACACTAGAAAATTAAACTTACCCATAAAATTTTATGTTTAAAAATTTGTTGGAAATTATAGTGAATATTCCACAAGACATTCTAGTGGAAATATTCATCGAAATATTCCAATGGTAACTTTAAATTCCAATGAAACATACATTTAAACATCCACTAGAAATTATAGTGAAACTCCCCATAACAAATTCTATTGAAACTAATATGGGATAATTCTATAAGAAACATCCACTAGAAAATTCCAGTGCTAACTTCAACTTCAACTTGGAAATTAGTTGAAAATTGCACTAGAAATTTCATATAAATTTTCATTAGAAATCACAATAACACTTCCATGAAAATCCCATGGATATTTCCATGAAATTATTATAGTTAATACTTATAGTTTAAATATTTAATGGAAGAATCAAATAAAACATATAAATTGTAGTGACACTTCTAATAGAAATTCTGATGAAACTTCTAGTGAAATATTATATTAGAGACTTCCATTAAAATACTAGAGATCTATCTTCAACTTATACCTAAAAATTTCAATTGATACATTCACTAGAAATTATAGTGAAATACCTACTATAAATTATAGGGAACCATCCACTATAAATCTAGTGACAATTCTACTAAAAATTCAAGTCAAACTTGTTATTGAACATTCCTTTGTAAACATCCATTGAAAATATATTGTATCTTCCATTGTAAATTCCACTGGAATTTACAGTGAAAAATACAATATGAATTTATAGTAAAATATTTCCTTGGAAAATTCCATTGGTACATTAAAATTCCACACAAAAAGATTTGTTGAAAATTTCACAATAAATTCTAGTAAAAATTCCTCTCAAATAATCAAGTGTAGAATAGAAACATACACTGATCATAAATGAAAAAGTTCACTAAAAAATCTAGTAGAAAACCAAAAGTACATGTTTTCCTAGAAAATATTATTTATTAAACAAGAAACATTATATTTATATTTTTTAATATAATTTATCATTGTTATTTTTAGTGTAATTTTCATTAATATTATTGATCGTCTTGTCGATCACGTCAAATTAGATGTTTAATTTTCTAGAGTTTCTGTAATATAGTAGTAACCCAAGGTCATCTCTTTACGGAGCCTTAGATCATTAATTTAAAAATAGGGTTTTCATTGTGAAAGTATATTGATAAATAGGGTTTTAAAATACTTGGGTTTGATGATTAAAGATGACAATAGAAAATGAAAAAGTTAAAACAAAGTATAAGTAAACAAGATTTATTAAACGTGATCAACCCGGGGTACTCTCATGATGTTCATCCTTCATCGCTTCATTATATTGGGTTATGATATTTTAATACATGGTTTTTAACACCTAGAACAATAATATTACTAAGTTTATACTAGGATACCTCCTAGGGTTTAGTCGAAAACTGACAATGATTCACTGGACACCGCCGATGATTGAGTGATTTGTGTTCGACATCATAACCGAAACTCACCAAAGAAACAAATGAAGAACTCGATGTGATGTCCATTTTTGTATGTTATTTAGTTGTGATACCATGAAATAAATTCACATCACTTTTATAGTTCTTATGTGAGTTCAATTGACAAATATGAACCACAAAAACCCAGCAATTGAATGGGGGGAAAGGAAGTGGTGAATGGTGTGTGAAACATCACATGAATTGGTACCCCCAAACATGATCATATGAGTTGAGAATTGAATACCAGTACATAAATCAATAAAATAAGAATAGATGATTATTAAAAACAATATAAAAACCTATAATTGAAAATATCATTCAAATATTACAAACATGTAGCTTGGGATTTACATCACCTTCCTCCCCGGGTGATCACAAGGGGTTTAGAAATCTGTGGAAGGAGAAAAAAAAGAAGATATTGAAGTAGAAAATCCCATAGCCTCCATAACATCTAGTTATGATGAAAATAACTCTTTGGGACTCCAATATGGAAGAACATTTCTTCTAGTTCGAACTACCATATGGGGTGCCCAAGGTGCCAATTTATAGGCAAAGTGGGAAGGTGGTTTTAGGGACACCGATTTCGTCAAACCACTTGTACCATGAGTTTCGGCCTCCATAAATAATTATCTCACTTTATAGAAAATAAAAAAGTTGTAGTCCCACCTCTTGAATAACTCCACCGATTGTTTTGATCTCTTTAGAGACATACATCTCGATATATTGATAAAATACAGAATTCTGCATTTGACATAGTGCAGATTTGATTCCTTGGATAGATCAGTTCGGATGGGAAGTGTAGGGGACCGTATGACGTTTTTTTAAATATCAAATGTTGACCATTATATTTTGGACCAGGCCAAAAACTATTAGCTCATTTGGATGCACATAATTTTCTAAACAAGAACAACAGTGGATAGGTCTTCATGGATCCATGCAATTTTGGCCCATTTTTCGTCCACTTCATCAAGGGCCCTCCAAATAATCTCCTCCTACATTGAACTAATAAAAACAAGTAACATTTTCCATTTTAATAGTGATTACATTAATTAATTTATTAAAACATAAAGTTCAATTTATTTTTATATTCATAATATTCATTACAAAACAATTTTGAAACAACAGTTTAACGGTGAATTTGAATATTGAATCGATGTGTGATCACACCCCCAAACCTAAACATTTGCACTCCTGGGAAATGAAACATATTAAAAAACAAAATGATGAAAGTATAAATTAATGTAATGTGATAAATTCACAAACCAGGACAAGGAGTTCTTCCTAGTGAAAATTGAAAAAGATGTCACATAAATTATATCACAATGAAATACAAAAAGATTCAGGATACCAAATTGAGCAAGGAATTAATTAGTAAACCATGACAATAACTCTACATGTGTGTTAGTGAAAACCATTCAATGCTATTATTTCCACTTTCTATCCAATAAATATACGTCATTTTAACATTATTCACCTTAAAAGATTTTGTCCACTGAACCTGCCCAACATCCTTTGCAATCATATTCCAAGAACCACTCACTTAAGCATTCCCAAAATTCAAACTATAAGCTCCCAACCAAGATATCCCCATATGTTGCACATTTCATCACTCCCCTCATTTATAATTATTTTTTTATAATTTTAATTTTGAGAAAATCACACACTCATCTCTCAACCCTTGTTTGATCTCCTCACAACACTAATTGTAATTGTTATAATAGGATAAACGGTTGAGGAAGCGTCATTTTTGACCTGCTCAAGACACAAACCAAATTTTTTTTGAAGGTGTGCAACAGTTAGATATCGGGTCCACAAACATAGGTCAATCTGTTATAGTAATGAAAAAGATCGGATATGGAACGATCGTATGTAAATATCATTCTTTGATGAAAAATACTAACCTAACTTATATTTAACTTCTAGTAAGTAAGAAATATTCACACATTGTGGTTTGGTACAAAAATGTGTAGAAATATTAGTGACATAGTTTTTACAAACACTACTCACACAAGGGGCATCAATCATATCAAAGGTTTCACATAGATACAACCATTTATATCATTGACAGAAAACGAATTCACTAAAAATAAATCCATGATGTTAAATTCATACAAATATTCTTTTTTCCTTCCTTATAGTATTTTACATACCCCCCTTATGGTCACCAAATCATGGAACTTTGAAATTATTGATGGGGAAAAATAAAAATACAATAAATAAGGAAATAAAGTGAAGAAAGTAGAAAGGCAATTAAAATACTAATGAACCCAAGAATGTATCCACCACCCACACATAGAATGTGCAGTGTCCTCATTGAAATAATTGTGAATGTGATAATGAATGATAAAACCTGGTTTTTTTATCATATGATGTGTCAAGAAGGTGGATTCCCTCCACCATATTCATTGTAAAAATCCTCATAGAAGATTTTAAGTCACTTACCATTGATGTTAAGACTTCGTCCACTCTACTCATGAAAACATTTTATTGACCAAAAGGGTAAACATTAGTGACATTATAAGGACTGAGCCATCGGGAACAAAGCTTACCTAGGTAGAGATTTATCTTGGAATTGTATATGAGTACCTTATCACCAATATATACCATCCACTGATGAATTATGCTATCATGGAGAGACTTTTTCTCACTTCATAGATCCATGAGTTATCATATGCATCATGTCTAATTCCATCCAACTCTTAAATCTGTAGCTTCTGATGCTCACCTACATCTGAAAGGTTCATATTACATTGTTTAACAGCCCAATATGCTTGTTGTTCTACTCCACTAGGAGGTGAAAATCCATTCCAAACACAATTCTGTATGGTGACATTCCGATTGGGGTTTTAAAAGCTGCACGGTACGCCCAAAGTGCATCATCCAAGCGCAAACACCAATCTTTTCTATTGGGTAGTACTGTTATTCCAATATTCTATTAACTTCATGATTTAATATTTATTATTGTCTGTTAGTTTGGGGGTGATATGAAATGAAGACATTATGATCAACCCCATACTTGTGATGAAAATTTTTCATGTTGTGATTGAAAAAATGGGAACCCTGATCACTAATGATGAATCTCAGAAAACCAAACCGGCTAAAAATCTGGGACCTCACAAAATCAATAACAACTCCGGAGTCATCATTCCTATTATCCTTTTTTTCCACCCATTTAGACATGCAGTATATATCTAACAAGATGTACATGAATCCAAATGAATTTGGAAGAGGTCCCATGAAGTCAATGCCCCATGCATCAAAGATTTCACAGAATCACATGGGAGGTTGGGGCATTCCATTCCTCTTGGAGATATTCCATGTGAATTGACAATTAATACAGGACTTGAAAAATATATAGGTATCCTTATACATTTTTGGACAATAAATTCATGAATCAAGGACCGTTCGAGCTATTCATTAAGATCCTAAGTATCCCCCACAAGCCAAAGTGTGACAGAAGGACAAAATAGAGGTGAACTCATGGTCAGGGACACACCGATGAACTACTTGGTCACAAAAAATTCTCCAAAAATATAGGTCATCCCAAATGTACCATCGAGAATCATGTTTAAGTGTCTGGGATTGGGATGTTCTGAAATCAGTGGGGACCCTATATGTTCCTAGAAATTTCATGATGCCCGCATACCAGGGGGTACGGTCCACAACATCACAAAGGTTCTCATGAGGAAATAATTCTCCAATGGGGAGGGATGAGTCAGTATGGTGGTATAGTGGTGTATGAATCATACTAATGTGGTTATCTATAACATTTTATACTCACCTATTATCACTAATCTCAAGGTCAAACTATTAAAGGATGAGCATCCACCATATGAGGTAGAGCATAGCTTCATGTTTCATTAAGTGGAATCGAAAGGCAGCATGGTCAGAAAACACAATAACTTTTGACCCAAGAATATATGAAAACAATTTTTCCAAGGAAAACACAATAGAAATGAGTTAATTTTCAGTGGTTGTGTAGTTTACCTGGTCAAGGTCAAGGGTAAGTGAGGCATACACAATGACATGATGAGCCTTCTCAACCCTTTGTGATAAAACTGCCCCAACTGCAAAGTTAGAGGTATCACACATAAGTTTGAAGGGGAGATCCCACCTTGGTGGTTGGATAATGGGAGGTGATGTGAGACTCCTTTTTAGTTAATTGAATTCATCCTCACAATTTTTATCAAACAAATATCATAATATTCTTTTAATACCCAAGACAATGGAAATGAGATCATACTAATGTCTTTAATGAATCATCAGTAAAAACCAACATGACACAAGAAAGATCACACCTCAGGAACACATTTTGCATCTGGAAGTGATTAAGTTAATTAAATTTTATATTTATCAACTTTAATTCCATTATTTCAAATGAAATTTCTATGAACAATCCCACGCTCAACCATGAAATGACATTTCTCATAATTTAAAACAAGATCTTTTTCAATTCAGCGGTAGAGGACATAACCTAGGTGTTCCAAAAAATCATCAAAATAAGAACCATATACAATGAAATAATCTATAAAGACTTCCATAAAACTCTCAAGGTACTCAGAAAAAATACTCAACATACATCGCTGAAAAGTACAACGAGCATTACATAGACCAAATGGCTTCCTTTTATATGAAAATGTACTGAATGGACAAGTAAATGTTGTATTTTATTGATCCTCGGGGGAAATATGGATTTAGAAATAACCTTAATATCCATCAACGAAATGATAATGGGACATACTAGCCAATCATTCTTACATTTGGTCAATGAAAGGTAAATGAAAGTGGTCCTTCTGTGTGGATGGATTCAGTCGACGGTAGTCAACACAGACTTCCCAACTGTTTTGCACACGTGTTGGAACCAATTCATTCGTTTCATTTGACACAACTATTATTCCTATTTTATTAGGAAAAACATTCATGGGGATAACCCATTTACTGTCAAATATAGGATAAATGATCCCCACAACAAGTAATTTACTGACTTCCAAATTTACCACTTCAAGGAGAGTGGGATTAAACCGGTGATGGGATTGTCTTATGGGCTTATCATCATCATCCAAAAGTATATGGTGCATAAAAATAGATGGGATAATCCTAGGAATATCTTCCAATGTCCATCCTATTTTTTTTTACACTCTCTCAAAAGGTTGATCAGTTTTGATTCATGTTGTGGAGAGAGGTTATTGGGAATAATGGCAGGAAATTGGTCAATAGTCTCAAGATATGCATATTTTAAATTAGAATGATATTCTTTAAGTCCCAACTCCAGTGGTTTCTGGATTTAGGTAGGGGATTTAGGGGGAGTGAGGTCCATTAAACTGTCTATATTCTCATGTTTATTGTTTAAAGATAGATAATCTATTGAAATGAGATTTGAAGAATCATCGACGGACAGGGGTACCTCAAAATGAACACACTCATCAATTAAAGAACAAAATTTACACTTTTCAGAACCCACACAACACTCAAAACATGAATCAATACTCAAATCATCCATGGGTAAAGAAAAGGAAAATGAATCAATGTTTGGGTTGAGGAGAGAATTTTGTGTGTGCATCATTTGAGAGCACTTCAATTGAGTAGATAGGAAGAGTAGAGTGATTTTAAATGGGGTGTTTCATAGCCTCAAGGATGTTAAAACATAACTTTTCTCCTCTAGACACCATGAACAGTGTACCATTGTGAATGTAGATGATTGTCTTTGTTGTTTTTAGGAATGGCCTCCCAAGTATGAGACGAGAATGTCCTTGGGGATGGGTATCTTCCATCTCAAGAATGTATAAATCAGTAAGGAATATGAGATTATTCACTCTTACAAGGACATACTCAATCACTCTAGTTTGATGCATAATACATCAATTGGAAATCTGTACAAAAATTTCCATTGGTTGAAGCTCTCCAACCTACAGAGAAGTGTACATGGAGTGAGGCATTACATTAATGGAATAACATAAATCTAGCACAGCATCAGAAAAGAAAGTCATCCCTATGGACACGGTATTGTGAATGTTCCAGGATCCATTCATTTGGTTGGAATTAGTTGTTGAATCAAGGTTAGGACATTCCTTCACAAGTTGAATCTCTCATTCCCCTTCAGCCTTTATCTATGGGTTCAATGTTCTTAAAGAAATTGGGCATAATGTGGAATTTTCTTGACTGCATCCAACAATGAAATATTAACTTTATCTTATTTAAATGTATCCATTATTTCATTTTCAATCTCATTGTCAACGTTTTTCATAGATTTAGAGAGTCATCGAGGGAATGGAATATGAATGGATTGTTCATGGTAATCCTTAATGATAATTTGATTTCCCTTTTTATTTTGTTTTTCTTCATTGGAATCTTTTATTGGTGGAGAAAGATTGTTTTCAATAGGGGGACATACTTGTTGCGTAGAATCTGTAGAAGGATATACATATTTACCACTACAATGTGTAACATCACATACATTACCTTTATCTTGAAGACTGGAAATGGGTTGTGATGGTAGTTGTCCTGAACCTTGCATCTTAAGATCACCAATGGTGTTCGCCAATTTCCCCACATGAGTTCATAGGTCTTGAATATCTGATTGTGTGGGTTTTTGGAACTGGAGGTTCTGGGATTCCATTTTCTTCAACATATCCTCAAGGCATGGTTCATATTTGGGGGGAGGAGGATTATTTTTTGGAGAAGTTTAAGGATAAAAAGGTTGCATACCATGGCCTTGTTGATACCAATTCTTCTTGGGGTAGCTTGAGTTTCCTCCTTGTTGGAACTATGGTTGTGCTTGCCACACTGTATTTGGATATGGTCTGAATTGTTATTACTTGAAGGGAGGTGATTGTTGGAATGAACCCCCTAGGAACACAACCTTACAAGACATAGGTGAATCTTGATGTTGTGGGCACTGGTTAGAAAAATGAGTATTTTTATAATAAATACCACAATGTAAAGGAACTGGAGGAGATTGTGAGTTACCTTGTGCTTGAGATAATTTCATTAGAAGGGTATTCATCTCATCAAGTTTAATATCTACCTTTTTTTCTAGGGCTGAATAACTTTCCTCATAAACTCCTTGGGTTGGTGCAATTGCTCTTGTAACAAATTGTTGTGCATTTTGAACTATGTTGGCTATTAATTTATGAATGGAAGAATTAGTTTTATCAACCAGGGCACCACCAGCTACAACATATATCATTCCACGATCTATGGGGACAAGTCCCTCATAAAAGTATCGAATTAGGAATTTTTCACTAATTTGGTGGCGGGGTCAACTTGAGAAATGTCTTTTTAATCTCTCCCAATATTCATGAAGGGACTCACCCTGTGATTACCTAATGCCACAAATTTCTTTCCTAATAGATGCAGCTCGGGTGGTAGGGAAGAACTTCTCTAGAAAGTGTCTTTTTAGGTCATTCCAGCACCTAATTGTGGTTGTCAAATAGTATAGAAAATCTTTGGCTACACCATCAAGGGGGAAAGAGAAGGTCCCAAACCTAATTAGGTCCTCAGATACATTTTAGGGTTTCATGGTTGAGCACACTATGTGAAACTCCTTAAGTTTTTTATGAGGGTAATCACCAAGAATACCATGGAATTTAGAAAGAAGGTGGATGAGTCCTGATCTCAGCTCAAAGTTGGGTACATCATTAGGATATTGGATGTACGCAGGTTGGTACTCCACTTCCGGGGTGGTCAGTTCATTTAAGGTTCTATTATTTGAATCTGTGTTTTCTTGGATAAGATTGGTTTTAATTATTTATTAGATTATGAACACTTGAGGTTCCACAAGGGGTTACTTAGTTTTACTTTATTTTCCATATCTATATTCATTGATTTTTGTGTGAAGTGTCTTTTCAATTTCTGAGTCAAATTCAAGCAATTTTTCTTTTTCTGATCGGGTCATGAAAATAAGTTGTGAAGTTTGTTTATTTTGTTATTGAATATGGATAAAATAACATAAGAAGGGTGATAATAGAATATAATGTTATAATAAAGAATTCTAGAGGGGTATATAGAGGATAATAAGAGAGAGAGAGAGAGAGGAAAAACACACAAAAACCACCAAAAATAAAGGCAGGAATCCAAAACAAAAAACAATCAAATGGGAGTGGGGTATTGAAAGAACAACTAATTACTAAGTAAAATAAATAAATAAAAGGAAATAAAAGGAAACAATAATCTTGGCTCCCAGGAAACGGTGCCAAAATTTGATGGCCTTGTCGAGTACGTCAAATTAGTTGTTTAATTTTGACTAGAATTTCTACAGTATAGCAGAATCCCTAGGTCGACTCTCGATAGAGCCTTAGAAAATTAATTTTAAAAAATGGTTTTTATTATGAAAGTATAAAGGTAAATGGGGTTTTATAATACTTGGGTTTTATGATAAAATATGAAACTAGAAAATGAAAGAGATAAAAAAAAAGATGAAGTAATCAAGATTGATTAAGCGTGATCAACCCGGGGTACTCTCATGATGTTCATCCTTCATCGCTTCATGATATAGGGTTAAGATATTTTAATTCATGGTTTGTAACACCTAAAAATATAATGTTAATGAGTTTATACTAGGATACCTCCTACGGTTTAGTCTAAAACACACAATGATTCATCGGACACTGCCAATGATTGGGTGATTTTTGTTTGACATCATAACTGAAACTGACCAAGGAAACACACGAATAACTCGATGTGCTATCCAGGTTTGTATGCTATTTCATTGTGATAAAATGAAATAAATGTACATGATCTTGATAGTGCTTATGTGAGTTTAATTGACCAATATGAACCACATAAACACCGCAATTGAAAGGGGGTAAAGGAAGTGCTGAACAGTGTGTGAATCATCACATGAATGGGTACCCCCAAACTAGATCATATGAGTTGATCATGAAATAACAGTACGTAACTCAATAAAAAATAATATAGGATGATGAAAAACAATATAAATACCTGGAATTAAAAATATCATTCAAATATTACAAAAATGAAGCTTGGGATTTAAATCACGTTCCTCCCTGGGTGATCACAAGGGGTTTAGACACCCATGGGAGGGGAGGAAGAAAAATATGTTGAAGTAGAACATCCCATATCCTCCATAACATCTAGCAATGATGAAAAGACCAATTTGGGACTCCAAAATGGAAGCAACTTGCCTATGGTTTTAACTACTAAATGGGGTGCCTAAGGTGCCAATTTGTAGGTAATGTGGGAAGGTGGTTTTAGGCACACAAATATAATCAACCCCCTTGTACCACACGTTTTGGCCTCCAGACAGCATTATCTCACATTGTAGAAAATAAAAAAGTTTTATCACAACATATTTATTGTCTCCAACAAATTTTTGTCATCTTTTTGACACATACATCTCAAGATATTGATAAAATACAGAACAACACATTTGACATTATGCAGATTTGATTCCTTGGACATATCAGTTCATATGGGCATTATAGAGGCCGAATGGGGATTCAGTTCATTAATATGAAATGTAGCACATTATATGTTATACCATGCCAAAAAATATGATCCCATTTGGATGCATGAAATTTTCTAAACAGAAACAACAGTGGAGTGGTCTTCATCGATCCATGCATTTTTGGCCCATTTATCTTCAACTTCATCAAGGGCCATCTAAATCAATTCCTCCTACATTGAAATAATTAAAATAAGTAACATTTTTTATTTTAATAGTGATTAAAATTAATTCATTTATTAAAACATAAAGTGTAAATTTATTATTATATTTGGAATATTCATTACAAAACCAGTATAAAATAGTAGTGTAAGGGTGGATTGGAATAGTGAATCGTTGTGTGATCAATTATTCCTAAAAAATTTCTAAAACAATTTTTTAGAAGCATCCTATTAAAATTTTCCCAAAACAGTTTTAGCTAAAAAAAAATTATGGATTTTTATTACTTAATAAATAGTATTTTACCCTTTCATAGAAACACATATGTTTTTACTAAAGTTAAAAAAATAAAAATTATTTTGAATCATAATAAAAAAAATTAAATGAAAATAGATAATTTATTGAATTTAATAGAAATAATAATGATGTATTTGTATAAAAATATACTTTATATCCTTTTATATAAATCGTTTTTTATACTTATGTAATTTTTTTTTGTTAAGATGATCAATAAAATTGTAATAAATTAACTTTTCTCCAAAAAATATGTATTATACGTTTAAAAATATAGTATTCCATTAAAAATACTATATAAAATTTACTAAATTTAATATTTATTGTTTTATGAAATAAATTTTTTGAATTTAAATATAAGGAAAGCTGTTAATTTTTCCCTAGTTGATTAATAAAATTTATTTTTATCACATAATTATTTTGAAAATACGTAATACAATTTTTTAAAAAAAATTAAAATTTATTTTTTTAATATGATTGGTTTCACAATATAATAAAATCATTAATAAATAATTTATATAATTTTTTTATTTAATTAAAAATATGAACTAATACTTGTTGATTTTATTAAATAATTGGTTTTTTAAAACACATATTAATTGGTCATTTTTTAGGAAGGCCAAATAATAATTTTTATATAATATAAATATAATATCTTTTAAAAATATAATCAAAATTAAAATATATTAATATTTTTATATTTTATTTAATATATAATATAATATTGCTGTTAAACATAAAAAAAGTTACGATGCTCATGTTTTGTTAATGTTGTAAATTTTTTGTGTAAGATGAACATTCTATTTCTTCTATCCCCTCCCCCCATCACAACATATTTATAAAAATATATGTTTATTCACTCTTCCTTATCACTGAATGATCCTATATTTTAGGGCATGCAAGACGATAAAAAGTGTTCCCAAATGTGTCAAGACGTGGTTTTTCTTGAACACGGAGAGGATTAAAGGTTGTTTTGGAATTTTTTGTAGAAAATTTACATATTGTGGTCAGGGTTAATTTTATTTCTCAATATGGACCTTTTATGGTTGGTTTGTATTAAAGAAATGTTAATTGGGGTGTGTTTCACCCACAACACACCTTCTGAAGAGTAATAAATTTTAATAGTAATAGTTATTATTTAAATTATTAAATATTAATTAAATTATTAGTAACAAAATATGGTAATTAATTATTCATTTTTAGTAATTCAATTATTTATCAACAATTCTTTTAATCTTATTATGAATTATTAATTATTCCCTAAATTCATTATTATTTGATTTTATGATTATTAATTATCTACTAAAATATTTTTATAATTAGTTATTAAATATATTAAAAGTTATTATTTATATTATTAATTTTTTTTTATTTTTTTTGAATGGAAACCCAACCAAACCCATATACAATTCACGATCTTCCGAGCATAGAATATTCTATTATAGTGCAATAGACTCTGGGTCTCAAATACCCCACATGGAGTCGATTGGGTAAAATCTCGCCTCTCAATGTGTCTGTGCACTATCAAGAGTATTAAATCAATAGGAATCTAATTTTGATGATCAAGCACATCAAGATTGAATTGAATTATCATCGCTATGGAAACAAGAAGGAGAGGAGGTTTCCACCTCATGTATTCCCTACATTGTCCATTGTTCCAAGCGTTAGTGCCATCTACCGTTGTTTCATTGTCTTCAACCCTACCCACTAGGAGAGGTTGTCGCTTCCTCGAGTCATCCCTTTGTCAGCCACTTATACAGCCCCTCTTCCATGGAAATCCATCAACAACCATCACTTCCGCCTCCCATATAACATTATTTATGCCGAAAAGGCCCATACATATAATCCATAGGTCCAAGACCATCATGGAAAATAAATTCCTAACCGCAATGTGTACCCGAAGAGTATAGATCCTCCAACAGAAATGTCACCAAGAAGCCATAGGCATGGTCACCATTGATTAGGCCTCTCCTATATATCAAAGATGAACAAGCTCCTCCAAGGCATGATTTTCCAATTTCCAACCCATATTGTTCATCATCTCTCTATACTATGATGGTTATGCCATATAAGACTACCATACCACCACCCTTATAGTGGAGCAGTGGTTTTCCAATCTTAAACAATGATCAACATGGCAACCTGAACTGCCGCTACACTTGAGAATCACCACAGTAAACTTGATACCCCACAGTTTTTCTCAACATTGGTTCTATCCACCACCAAATGATATATCACATCATGTCACTGACATGGCTGATGGTAAATCCTTCCACACGTTCCTTCATCTTACGCTCCACCAAATGACACCACCACTCCAACCATCACCACCATCTCTCACCATTATCGTCATCAATGCGCCTGCCTATCATTTCCAATGTCGACGCCATCCACTGCCGACCCTAACTTTTCTTCATCATCACCTATCGCACTACTGACCAAGATATGATGTTTCCACCTCATGTCCATACTACACCATCATTTCTTTTTTTTCTTCACCCATATTGACCAGGAGAGGAGGTCCCCAAGTATATAATTTGATTATTTATTTCTAATTATGTTAATAATATTGTTAATTGTTAACTTTCTTCAATATAAAGATTCTATCATTTTTTAAATATTAATTAATACCCACATTAATTATATTATTATTTTATAAATATATTACAATTTATTAATTATATTATTAATTATATTTGGTTTTTTGAAAGGAATCCTAACATGAACCATGTGTAGTTCATAATGTTCTCACTTTGGCCCATTCCCCTGTGTGAACTAGTCCTCATGTCTCAAATGCAACCTACATAAGAGACTGTGTAAAACCTTCCCTCAATATTCTTCCCTCCACCATTGAGGGTATTAAATTAAAAGGAATTTAATTATTATTCTAACGAAAAACTAGTGGGAATAAAATTTATGTCTCCATGGAATCCAGTGAAGAAAACTAACCATGGGGCCACCCCCATTGTGGTATATTGTTAATTATTAATTAGAATAATTATTTAATTAGTTATTAATTATATAAATAACTTATATTATAATTACTAAATAATAATTTAATTAATAAATAATTACATAATCAATAACTTATAACATAATTGAGCATATTTTAAAATCAATGAAAACATATTTACATTATACTGAAATGATGTGAATGTTGTATAATCTACAAAAAAGGTGCAATGGTGGAATTTGAAACGTTTCATTTTATACTAATATTCTCGTGCCATGAGCCTAACTTTATATAACATAAACATAATGTATATAAAACATTATTATAAAATTATACAACATAAATATAACATTATGTAATTTATTATAACACAAAACAAAAATGTATATAAAATAATATATTATGTAAATATATCATAAATATAATGTGAATTTGACATAAATATAACATTATATATGTAATTTCCATGACCCAGTACTTTATCACATGATCATACTAGTTAAATACCAGAAATCAGACGTGACTCCCTGTATGCTAGAGGCTACTAACTAGCAGTAGGGGTGTATGGAATATAGTGGAGAAACTATACCCTTCAGTATAAGGTTGGGGTAACAACCAAAAACAATATATTAGTAATGAAAGATAGTATAAATAATCAAACATGAAACTCAAGATAAAAATCGTACAAGAAAAAAAATAAAATTAAAAATAGAATCATGTAATGAAAAGATGAAAGTATCTAAAGGATGTGTTGTATGTCATAAAATACACTAGTAGAAAATTTAGTATTCACTGAGGTGGGATTCCGACAACAACTATTTGGAAATAACTATTCATATCATTAGTGACCACAAAATGGAAATCAGTGTATTTTCTGAGTCTCCAAACCAAAATACACTTCCATTCCTTTCACCCCCATGACCAAATACCCCTACGACCCATCTGCTTCCATCCCACTCCTCCCAACCCCGCCTTGCACCTCCCCGTCCTCCATCCCGTCACTGTCAAGCCTCTTTAGCCTCTTCCTCCCCAACATTGCCCCGTCCTTCTCCAACCCCACTCCCTTTCACCCTCCCATGACCCCGCGACCTCGTGACCCCATGACCCGATCACCGCTCCCCCACCTCCTCACCTCCACACCACCTCTACACCGCCTCGTTCTCTGTCCCGCCTCCATCGAACCACTATGACACCGTCCTCCCTCACACAGCTTCGTCCTCCCCTGACCTCACTCTCATCCTCCCCTGTGAAACCCCATCATCCCCTTACTCTACTCTCATCCTCCACCACCTCTATTGAGATTCCCCCTTCCATCGAGCTACCCCGCCTCCAACCAGCTGATCCGCCTCCATCACCTGCCCCGCCTCCATCATGCTTACCCACCTCTATCCACCTATCCTGCCTCTATGGATCCCTAAATTTGGTATTTATTACACATAATAGTTATCCTCTAATTTATACATCCATGAATTTTTTATTTGAGTTGGGATCCCCAATATCTACATCTAAATTGTGTTTGTGAGGGTATCATTTAATGATTTATTATTTGGGTACTTTTTATTTTGAATTCTCATCTAAATTTCATTGTTTTTCATTGTTTCATTTTTATAATTTTTCATAAATCCCATTCAACAATCCTCTGGTATCATAAATCAATTGTAGATTTATCTATATCACTAGAATCATTCGCCCAATTTCCCTTAATTTAATAACTTTTCCACTATTGAAAAACATTCTACTATGCATGTATTTATGTTCTTCCAAATTCTAGCATAATTTATATGTTATATATTTCTAAAATAATTGAAATTCTTTCACTTCTAATCACTAGAAAATAATGGTTACATTTCAATTTCATTTGAAATGGCTTTGATATATCTGCCCAATGTTTCTCTGTAATGTGTAATTCATTATTCATTTATTGAATTCATTTTAGTTACTTATTATATATCCAATGTATACTATTTTTGGTATATTTTCACTTCATCCTTCATAATTGAACACAAAATGTCATGCATATGTTCCAATTACAAAAATCATTCTAAGGAAGTGAGATTACAAATAAAAATTACAGTATCCCAAAAAACTCCTGGCACATTTACTGGTTTGTGAATATAGTTTTACTAAAATTATTAGCATATATGTCAAATTATATTTCTCATGTAGTTTTGAAATATATATAAATTAATTTTTACAATTATTCTTAGGTACAAATAGTTATTTAACTACAAAAAACATGGTTATGAAAATTTCAAAAATCGATATAATGGCATATACAAATATGTTCTTGGAGACTAAAATTAAATTTTTATTTTCAAATTTTCCTATGTAATATTTGTTTAGTCCATTTCATTTTTTCTATAATTATGAATTTTATATTATCTCAATTTTACAAAATAATTAAATGCTTTCTAATCTTTTCATGGTTTTAGAAAACTCTGAAATTTCAAATTACCAAACAAGGAGATATAACATGGGCCCCTTTACTATAATGGAATGAAATGAAGTGGGTAAATAGTTCCCCAAATTTTAAATATGTCACCATTTCATATAGAAAATTTTTAAGTAAACTATTTTCCTTTGTAAGAAAATCTATAATTTTTTCATGTTCAGTTGAACATCTACTGACAATATCACTAAATCCACTAATTAACCATAAAATACGGGAGATGCTACCTCCAAATCAAATTTAACTATTTAAAAATAAACTATCCCTTTCACACAATGTCAGGTTAAATATATACAAAATTCATGAATTATTCTTAATTTATTAGTTATCATTAGTAAGAATCATTAAATTCAATACTTTCTTGACATAAATGAAAGGATACATTGTTTGATAAATAGATTATTCAATTCACCATGCACATCCCACCTCTATGAAGCTCCACCGACAAGATCTCCCACATCCATTGATCCCTCACCACGTTAAGCTCTGTAATCGAGATCACTCACCCATGGTGTAGAGACTTAGTGTCATGGCCTCCAACCCCATCAATCCCCTATCGCGATCCTCAAACTTCTCGCCCCCCTTACCTGTGATGAGTTTGGAAAGATTTATAATTTAGTAATTAATTAGTTTTAGTATATTATATGCTCTTATTTAAGAATTAATCTTTTTTGATTCATAAATTAGATCTAATTTATTGATTTTTTATTGATTTTTGGGATTTGGATGTTGGAGTGTTTATCAGGTGTCGTAGTATATTTTTTTACATGATTTTTGTTTGGTAGGTATGTCTATTGTGTTTGTTGCTCGCTATCATGGACCTATTTTGATTCATCTATGATATTCTTATCCAATTCACCATGTTACACTACATTTGGGTCTACTATTATGACCCTCATGGAGGTATTGGGTCATGTTCAAGTTGTGTTTCTCAGTCCTTACAATATATGTGTTCACTATCTCTTTGTTCTCTCTAGGAGAAAAGGGATTTTATAATTGTTCATAGCCAGAGGACCTAGGAGAATTGGTCTCCATACCCTATTGAGTATACCCAATAATGTATCAATTCTTAACATTAGTAATTGAGGGTGTTCTGATGAATTTTTTGAAAGTGATTGTCTACATTTCCATTTACTCACTAATTCTCAAAGACAAGTAAATGAATATTTCTGTTGGTAATAATGTTAGTAATATTTTTTCTAATTGGTTTGCGTTCCCTATTTCATTATGTAGTGCATATTTTTCAAATATATACCATTTTACCAGATAGTGTATCATTTTAAATTTAAATAGAAATAATTTATGAAAAATAAATAAATATGGAATTCATTAATTAATGTAAATAAGGGGAGCATTAATTAATGCTTCCATTTTAATAAACACACCCAAATTAGTAATTTAACTCGATGATGAAATTAAAATTTAAAAAATCATACTCCCTTGATTGGGCTATATATTTACTATGGAATCACAGATATCTCCACCCACTCCCCTCATAGATGACCATGATCATTCATCCCCACCATCACCCTCGTCCCATCCCTCCAACTCTACAGTCTCCTTCTCCGAGATATCTCACCCAACACCCCTTTGAGGATTATGGGTTATCCGCACTTGTAGGTTTACCATTTTCACACTTCCTGACATCCATGTATGTCCTCCCCATCATCTGACCAATCCCCTCCTTCTAACTCCACACCTCATTGTCATACACCACTTCTATGTGTGATTTTGTCTACCCCTTTTGAACATTTCCGGACCTATAATTCTTGTTTGAATAATTTTTTTATAGAATATATATATTTGTAGGTGCATCCAAACGTATTCACAATTAATTCTTGTAATATATATCATTATATAATTATTAATAACTCTTTTTATTGGGGTATTGTTGGATTTGATGGCCACATGTCTCCTTGTAGGTTCTAGAATTGTAATAAGGTTCTAGGCTTGTTTGGGATTAATGGCTTATCCCATAAACTCTATTCTTATAGGTCTATTAGGGTTGGTCATAATATGAAATTATGATTATGATTTATTCTTCTAGTATAATTTTTACTACTACAAGAGTCTCTCAATTCATATTTAATTTCATCTTGAACCTTGGGTTGAAAAGTGAAGATCTATAAGACATTTATGAATAGTGGGCCATTGATTCTTTCTAGGCATGTGTTGTTATTATAAGATGTTAGGTAAGATGTTATTGACATGTTATGTGGGTGAGATACCAGTTTAGTAGGAGGATGAGTTGGGGTTTTCTGAGTAATTATTTTAGTAATTCATAATTGTGTGATCTATTGTTATAAGGGAGTAGGTGTTGGAATGGGATCGTTAAGGGTATGGCTTATAAATGAATAATTTGAAATATTATTTTGGGAAGTTGTGAAGCATCAGGTTTATTTTCATGAGTGAGTTGGTTAGTTGGGGGTATATTTCTTAGTTCTTAGAATAAGGTTTGATGCTTAAATTAATTTAATAATTAGGATAAATGGGTTTTTATAACATATAATAAATAAATGAACTAGTACCAAAAATATAGTTTGGAATAACGATAGATTTTTAGGTTGGGTTATGTGAACATGGTCAAATGGTTAAATTTATTCCTTAAATTTTTTGGAAAGTTAGACTAAAAAATGGCGTAGATAATTTTGGTTGTATCTTCTATAAATTATGTAATTGAGATAAAATTGTTTCCTGGAAATTAAATTTATCATAATGAGGCAATAAATGATATGTTTTATGAATGATGAATTGATGTTGATGAGAGTAAATGAAGTAACAAATGGAAAATTCCCTATTGTTAATGGTATTTCCATACTATAATTATTATTAACATCACTATGTTTCTGTTTTCTTTTCCAAAAGACTACTCAGATATTGAATATTTCATATCCATGTTTATAATGATTATATTGAATGATATTTATATGATTTTCTTCTAAGATCATGTGACTTAGTGCCACTAGTAAAGGAAAGTGATGGGATAGAGGTCACATCTGCATGGGCATAGGATGTAGTGATGGTGGTGGGGTCATTTGGTGGATATATGGGGTGTAGGATATGATGTTGAGGTGATGTAAAGTTGAATTATGCATGTGTTTGTTATTTCTTACATCATGATAATTTATGATTTTTTTCTCACTTCTGGTTTGAGATGGAAGGATATTATTTTGATAGGTAAGAGAAATGGAATTATATTCTTGGGGGACCGATTTCTTAATATACATTATCATGTTTTTTCACTTGATTTTTGATTTATATGTTATGATTGAAATAGGATGGTTGCATGGAAGGTAGAATAAATTATAGTAATTCAAGATGTTGAAGGTGGGTTTCAAGGGGTTTCCACTATAAATCCAATCTATGACCCCATTGGCATGATTTTGGTTGGTAACATACTTGGAATAGTATGTAATTATCATCATTAGTTACTATCTATTATATATTACAACTTAAAACGTTTTGGATTTCATTAATTATAGTTCCTATTCTATAGTTGAGTAACATGTGGCATTCTTGTCTCATGTAATATCTATCATAAATATTTAGTCTTGTTTATTACATGGTTGATTTCTTTAAAATATTCTAGACCCTTTTCAAGTAATTTTTTGAACATGAAGATTACACTATTTATTTGATCTTAAAATTCAGGTGGCTATATTACTCATCAATAGGAATCTACATGCCCTGATTGATAGAGAAATTGATGATCGTGATATGGATAAGGTTATTCAATTATTGAAAACTGACCTGGTGTAATTTTTAGGTACTATATTTTACTTCTGTTTACTTCAAGTGTGCATCAAATTTTTTGTTTGAATGGTCTATCATTTTTTCCACAGGTAATAGACTATGTATATGATTGCAAAAGGGAAGTTATTTGACTTTTTTTCAAATTTAAACCAGAATTTTTTATGGTGTGATAATATCATTTTTTTATTCACTATTTTTCTCGATTATTTGTTCCCATGATTCATAATAGATTATAGTAGTCATCTTAGCTAAATGAAGCCATCACACATAGAAACTCATATTTAACTCCCATTCATTTATATACCTAGGCACACTATAAACTATCAAGCAAAGTATTTCTGATGTCGGTTCTTGACTATATCAGTTTTTATATACCAACCTATACATTGGAGTCTAAGAACACTCTACTCAGACAAAACTAACCTGAAAATTTCTATACCTATGCTTATAATTCTATTTTCATTTAGCCACCTCCTACTATGGACATAGCCAGGATTATTCTATAATTTTTTATGAAATTCCTTTTTATAAAAAATAAGGCAAATGGTATCTCTCTTTATCAAATTAGATACCATTTTTACCACTGGAATTTGTATTTATCAATTTGGTTAGATATATTTTTATAAGGATTACCTTTGTCCCCACTAGTTATACATGTCCTCCATGTGAATCCATCATTGATCATAAACTATCAATCCTCAATTTCCTTTCATTCCTTTCATTTTAATCATTAAGATTGAACTTTCATGTTTTGGAGCCATATGAACACCTCGAAAATACTTTTGATATAAAACTAGTTGAATTGAAAAAAAAATTAAAAATAGGACCCCAAGAATCTATTATAGACAATGGATCCGACATAAACACATAATATGGTTGTGAATCATAAAAATAATCTCAATTTTATTCCCATTGATTATATTGGATAGAAAACAAATCTTGCATTACCTCCTAATGTTATGTTGCTTTGTGGATGTACCCATGTTGTGTGATTATTTAATGACCTTTAAAAAAATGGGCAGTAAAAACAAATCGAACGACCTCTGAATGTGGTAAAATTAGTCTACAACAACTGTATAGTGAATTGTAAAATGGTCGAGTAGACAAAACATCAAATAGAGGTTCCATTTTCCCGGGATGATTGAAAATTCACTTTTAGGGTCACAAAACACCAAAATGTTTGTTTAACAGTCAGATCCATAGCTAACAACTTCAAAATGAAATGAAATAATAGGAAAATTATCATTTTATTTATCATGATGTGTAATAGGAGAAGACACATCAATCAGACATACAGTTTCTGTAGAACGATTGAATATGATGTTTTTTAGATTCGACGCATGTTAAAAAGATGCGTCCAAGGGTAAAAAAACACGAATGATATCTGAATTCATTGAAATATTAGGATAAAAATAATAGAGTTAATTTTAAATGGTTGAGTATAAGGAATGTCAATTAGATATACTATTTGACTGGGATGACCAAAAATGCCCTTTTAGTGGCATAAAACACCAACATGTGCTTTTAATTGTCTCTTAAAAATCAAACAACCTCAACATAATCTGAAAGAATAGAAAGACAATCTTATTACTATTCATGTTGTTTACGGGCTGAAGAAACATAAATCAAACGTGTGGTCTACCCAAAAGGACTAAATTTGTAGTTTTAAAGGTTGGACACCCTATCAAAGAACGCAGGGGGTGAAAAAAATCTAAATGATCACAAAATGAAGTAATATCAAAAAATTACAACCATATAGTGAATTGTGAAATGTTCGAGTAGATGATACGTCAATTGGAGTTATTGTTTGTCTCGATCAACAGAAAACACACTTCGAGTGTCATAAAACTCTAAAACATGCATTTAATGGTTAGATATATAGAAAACAAACTTATAATGTATTAAAATCATAAGAAAAAGTATTACTATTATTATTGATGATTCCCAGTAGAGGAGATGTCCATTGTACATGTGGTCTACCTGAAACTACTGAATATGCATTTTTTAAAGGTTTCATGCTCTTTAAAAAGGTGCGTACGGGGGTCAAAACAACCCAAATTAGCTTTAAATGCAGTGAAATGAACCTAAAAAACCATAGAGTGAATTTGGAATGGTCTAGTAGATAGAACGTCAATTGGAGATACCATTTCCCAAGGATGACTTAAAACACACTGTTTGTGTCATAAAACACCGAAACGTGAATTCAACAGTCAATTCATTATCCAACAACTTCAAAATGACCTGAAAAATTGGAAAAACATCTTATTAATATTCATGTTGTGTATGAGAATATAGAATGTCAATAATATGTGCGGTTTTCCTTGAATGACCGAATATGCGAATTTTAAAGGTTTGATGCCTTTTAAAAAGGTGCGTCCGAGGGTTAAAACCAACCAAATGACC
Organism: Viscum album; assembly: GCA_963277665.1. Lineage (NCBI taxonomy): Eukaryota > Viridiplantae > Streptophyta > Magnoliopsida > Santalales > Viscaceae > Viscum > Viscum album. Next base: position 50,573,241 of record OY728162.1, read on the forward strand.
TTGGAATGTACTGAAATCAGAAGACAACAACCTAATAGTTAATTTTGAAATGGTTGAGTAGATGGAATATCAATCAGAGATGTTTTTTTTCCTGAATGAGTGAAAATGCACTTTTAGTGTCATAAGACACCTAAACATGTGTTTAATGGTCAAATCCATAGAAAAAGACCTTAGAATGATATTGAATCATAAGAAAAGTGTCTTATTACTATTGTTATTATTATTGATCTGTACGAGTGGATGAAATGTCAATCAGATGTGCAGTCTTCCTAGAACAACCGAATATGATGTTTTGAATGATTCAAAGCCCTTTACAAGAATGTGGGGGGGTCAAAAAAACCAAACGATATCTAAATGTGGGGAAATTCAAAGATAAAAACGATAGGGTGAGATGTAAAATGTTTGAGTAGACGATATTTCAATCGGATATGCCCTTTTTGAGATGACTGAAAATGAACTTGTAGTATCATAAAACACCAAAACCTTCGTTTAATAGTAATTTCAATATAAAATGGCCTCAGAATGAATTGTGAAAAATATAATGATTATATTATTATTAATGAAGTTGTGATAGAGAAGTCGGAACATCAATTAGATGTGTGGTCTGCCGAGAATGAACAATTATGTAGTTTTTAAAGGTTTGACTCCTATTAAAAAGGTGCTATCAGGGGTTAGAATTGTACAGACAATCGCCAAATGTGGTGAAATTAGACGACAACAACCATAGAGTTAACTGTAAAAATTTTGAGTCGACAGAATTCCGGTTGGAGAAGTTGTTTTCTCGGGATGATCAAAAATGAACTTTTACTGTCAGAAGACACCAAAACAAGCATTTAACAGTCAAATTCATAGAAAACAAACTTATAATGACCTAAAATCATAGGAATACTATCTTATTATTATTCATGATTGTATGAGTAGACAAAACATTAATAGGATCTGTGGTCTACCAATAACAAACAAATATAATGTTTTTAAAGGTTTCAAGCCCATTAAAAGCACACAGTGGGGAGGAGAAACAACTGAAAGACCACCAAATATGGTTAAATTAGATGACAAAAACTATAGAGTGAATTGTAAAATATTTTAGTAGACAGTTCATCAATCATAGATGAGGTTTTTTTGGGATGATGGAAAACGAACATTTAGTGTCACAGAACACCAAAACATGCATTTAATAGATAGATATATAGAAAAAGGCCACATAATGATTTTAAATCATATGAAAACTTCTTTTTTTTAATTCGTGATGTGTATGAGATGACAAGACATGAATGGGATGTGAGGTATTCCAAAAACTACCGAATATGTGATTTTGAAAGGTTTGGAACCCCATAAAAAATGCAGCTGGGTGTCAAAACCAACCAAATGACCTCTAAATCTAGTGAAATGAGAAGACAACAACCGTAGAGTGAATTGTGAAATAGTTGAGAAGAATGAAATCAATAAGATATTTCAATTTACCGGGATGACTAAAATGATTTTTAGTCCCGTAAAGCACCAAAACATGCGTTTAATGGTCAATTTAATATCAAAAAACCTCATAATGACCTGAAATATTAGGAATACATTCTTATTATTGTTAATTTTGTGTATGATTAGACATAATTTCAATTAGATTCACGGTCCACCCAAAAGGATAGAATATGTGGTATTTAATGGATTAAGACCCTTGAAAAGAACATGGGGTGTTAAAACCAATAGAATGATCATAGAATGTGGTGAAATAAGAAGACTACAACCTTAATGTGAATTCTGAAATGGTTAAGTAGATGGTACTTCATTCGGAGTTTCTGTTTGTTCGATATGACTGAAAACAAAATTTTAGTGTTATGAAACACCAAAACACGCATTTATAAATCAGATATATTGAAAACAACCTCAGAATGACGTGAAATCATAGGAAAACTATCTTATTATTATCCTCGATGTTTCCAAGTATAGGACACATCAATAAGATGTTCGTTCTATTTGGAAATACGGAATATTAATTTTTAAAGGTTTGATGCCCTTTGAAACGGTGCGCTCAGGGGTTAAAACCAACCAAAAAACCTCTAAATGTGGTGAAATGAGAGTAAAACAATCATAGAGTTAATTTGGAAATTTTTGAATAAATTAAACATCATTCAGAGATTCTGTTTTCTCGAGATGACCAAAAAAACATTTAGTGTCATAAAACACCAAAATGTGCATTTAATGGTAAATTCAATAGAAAAAACCCTTAAATGACATGAAAAATATGGAGAAAATATTATTATTATCTATGTCATGTATAAGAATAATAATCATTAATCAAATGTGTAGTCTACCAGAATGACTGAATATGTGGTTTTTAAAGGCTTGGCTCCCTTTAAAAGCACATGGGGGGTCAAAACCAAATGAACGACCATTGAATGCAATGAAATAAGAATAAAACAACCGTATATGGTATTTTGAAATGGATGAGTAGATGGTACATCAATCAGAGATACTGTTTATCCAAGATGATGAAAAATAAACTATTAGTGTCATAAAACACCAAAACAATCGTGTAATGGTTAGATATATAGTAAATAGCCATAGAATGACTCGAAATCAATGAAAAATCATATTATTATTATCATTATTATTAATGAGTATGAGTATATGTGATGTAAATCAAATGTGTAGTCTTCACAGAACTATTGAATATGCGTTTTCTAAAGGATTTCCACCCTTTAAAAAGGTGTGTGTAGGGGTCAAAACCAACCAAATGACCTCTGAATGTGCTGAAATGAGACCACTAAAACCTTATAGTAAATTTTGAAATGATATATCTGAAAGAACATAAATAATAAATTTCATTTTATTTAATTGAAATATTTTATTTCATTTGAATTATTAGTTTAGATATTCGTTTCTGTAATAATTATTTTATTAAATTTTTTCATGTTGTTTTATTCGATGATGATTGTGGTGACTAGAAGGTGATGAGGCAAAGAGATTTATGTGCTCATGTTTTTAGGTATTTTTATTTATTTTTGTAATATAGTAGTTTTTTTTATGTTTCTATGATTTTTTAAAATAAAAAAACATATAGAGGCTTCCATTTTGCGGTCGCTATTGGTCTTCCCTGGCTAGTCAAGAGAAATTTCCATATGGTGATTGTTATTGGAAAAATCACTATATTCTTTAGAGACCTCCATTTAAAGGTCTATATAGGTATTATATTTCTTATATATAGTGTCCACCAAATGGATGATTCTATAGTCAACAACGACGGGCCTAAAGTGCCCACCATTTGGCGGATTCCCAAAAACCTCTATAAGCCTTTGGGGATGACTTTTGGTTGTCACTAATGAAATATTTTCTACTAGTGATAAAATGATAAAGAAATTATAAAATACACCAAAGACCCCATTCTAGATCCCAATATTGGCTCCATATCTAAGCTCTAATACATAGAGGAACAATCAATCAATGTAGGGCCCCTTTCCCTTATCCAAACTAGCATCCCTAAAATCATCCTGGGTACCTAATAACAGTCCGAATAGGTTGTGAGTATAACTCATTAGGCCGCCACCAATGATGTCTAAGAAACCCTTGTTTGAGTATATAATTTATGTAATAAAGTGTTAATAGGGGGTTTGCTGAGCAATCTGGGTGAAGCTAAAAAAACAACAATTTTTTTTTTAAATTATTAGCTTATCTATTATAAAAAATATATAAATTAAAAAAGATGATGTATTTTTGAAACCTCAGTCAAAATTATAAATTTAGAACAAATTGAAATTTTCAAAAATAAATTAACAATTTATTATAAATTTTGGTAAATTAAACTATACTTATCAAAGATTCTAAAAAACCTCAATAAATTAGGTGTCTCTAAATAGCGATGATCATAAACATTACTAATTTAATGATATTTCCAAACCAAAATTTCTAAAAATCATCATTAAATGAGGTGTCTCTAAATAGGGATGTTTATAATCATTACTAATTTTACAATGTATATAAAAATCACAAATTTGTGATGATTATCAAATTCATTAGATTCACACCAGTTATAAACGTCATAAAATTAGAGACACCTCATTTAGTGATGTTTTTAAGAAATGTTGGTAAATGAATTAATGATGTTTCAAAAAATTGATAATGATATAGAAACATTTATAATTAGAATTTTTTAGTGTACTAGTTTAATAAATTAATAATTATCATAAAATAAACTGACCAACCCTCAAAATTTAGGATGACACCTAGGGATAACCAAACTCACTTTAGCACAATGCTGAATAACTCTAGGCATGTCATGGAACAAAGCTAACTGATTCCATAACCCTACCAGTGTATAGACCCAAATTTAACACTAGATAACCATAAAATACCCTTTATGAATTATAGTATATCTAGGGGAAATACCTATATATAAACATTTCAACATAATCAAGTGAAATATCTATATATTAGAAGGTCAAAATAACCTATAATAATGCATATATATAAGCATTTCAGCATAAATAAGACCAAGAAATATACATATTATTTATAACAAAAAATAGAAAAACCCTTTTATATAATAATTTCATAATAACCAGAACTAATACCTATATAGAATCGTTTTAGCATTTCTGAGCACAATCATGCATAACATTTCATCACATGCACTTTAAATAAACATTTCATTCCCACAACAATCGTTCGTTCTATTAGAATACAACTACTAATCATCATTATAATTGTTCCAATTCATATTCAAGTGTAAACTAACCAATTTATCATTCTATTTCCATTATACCCATAATACACTACATTACTATTCCATTTAATCCTTTCAATTCATGAGATTTCTATTCAATACAATTACCCATTTATCATGACATATAAAAATCATAATATCTTTTATATGAAATTAACATTGTTAATACATAATCAAATTTATCAAAACTACCAAAACATAATGATTACAAGGAAAGGTTCACCTCTAGGGTCCCCAGAAATCCAGTCTCATAGCCAATATACCCAATAGGATCCATGGGAGGTATAAGCATATAAATTCTCAACATGTAGTGGTTTCTCCTTATGAAGGTCATGCACATGGAATGATGACATGACAAAATCAATTAATATATGAGGATAATTAAAATAAATTAGGGATTTTTTCAACCACCGACCTCAAAATAATAGCTTATATAGACTAAAATTCAATGTAAGACTTTTGTACGGGTTCCTCTTATCTTTCATTGAATGGCAACATGGAAAATTTTTTACCACAAAATTGACCTAGTTAGATCGCCCTTATCTAGGGTTCTATGTTTGGGATAAATACAAGAAGATGATAGGGAAGAGGACTAAAGGTTTACCTAAAATATTATGATCTAAAGCACCAAGATCTTAGGAGGACGACCTTCTAGATGAAATAGTATCCTTAGACATCTTATGCAGAAGGGATTTAGTCGAAGGAAAGAGATACACATTATTAGAATATATGGCACCAGAGTTTAAAAATTGGGCACTGATAATGTACAATGAGATTATGAGATATACATTTTTAATCCCTTGTTTTCTATATTAATTTAAATACCCATCACTAAGAATTAAAAAAAGAATAAAATCCAATTTTACATTATAAATCCATTTTACTTCATAAATCACAACCTCATAGATTTCCTTGGAAAATTTTACATATTAAATGGGGTTTATGAGGTCCAATCACAAGAATGTCATAGTGTAAATCAACATTTTATGTTGTGAATTTTATATGTAGGCTTCACCTCTTTCATTTATATAGTACTTACTCAGAACCATCCCAACATATTTCAGACTCTCCAACCAAGGAATAATAAAAGACAAAAAACTCTAATTTGTTTTGAAAAACATAAAGAGAGACATACCTATAAATAATTGGATTATACAACCTCCCCACCATATAATATATCATGCCAAATTTGTGCTCCAAATTATCTCAGTGGGTATCAATGAATAATTTTGGCCTCTATTTCCCCATATTTGATTCCCTATCCTAGGTATATTCTTGCACACACCCATGATTACACTAAACACACACTAAAGGTACAATCTTCCACTAGATATTATTCTCACTATGATACACATCATATATTATATGATACTCAATGGAAACATCAACATCCATCTTGACACTATCAATGGATATCATGTGAGAAGGGTCATGGTGATATATCTAAAGCTATAACATGTAAAAAAACATAGTTTATAGCATTTTAACACTTTTTAATGGATAAATTTGACAATTCTGCACTGATCCTTACCATAATATCAGACAACACAAGATTCCTTGGTTCAAGATTACTTTTTTTAGATATGGAATTACCATTACCTAGGAAACAACCAAAATAAAGCATGACAACCATACTTAATATCCACAAGTTATATTGGATGTCTAGTTCATGATTTATTCTATATCTGTGTGATTAAAATAACTCAATAATAAACTAAACCTTCATAGGATTATCCTAAAAAAGACTAGGTCTAACAAAAACTAACTCACATACCTCTAGTTAGAAAAGATACGAATGGAATGGCCTTCAAAAAAAGGCCTTAAAAAGATCCATTTAGAATGGTGCCCAAAAGATATTATTATATGTGAACTCCATGAGTTATATTTGTTTCTCCAAAGAACCATTATATTATATAAAATTGACTAATAACATATCACCCTGAATCTGAATCAACTTTTTGGATTGTCTGTCAGTATGAGGATGATAGGATGTACATAGAAGAACCTACAATTTTAAGGCCTTTTAAATACCATGATAGAATTGAGATGTTAAACAAGGATATGAATAAAAAATGATACACTTAAGAGAAATTTGAAATCAAAATACATCCCCCATTTAGATACTACCCACATCAATAATGGTGAAAGTCTACTTAAATGGAAAATAGTGGGTTACCTTCGTCATATAATATATGATCACCCATCCTATGTCATTATAGTGGGGTGTATTGGGTAATATTATCATGGAATATATATTTAAATCATCCCAATTACACTCTTGAATGGTTAGAGGTATTAGTAACTATATAAGGATCTAGTTTTGGTCTTCACATATTGCACAATGAAGAATCTCATTATGAATCCCAATATCTCATTTTTTATACCATCCCACTAGTATTGTTTTCAATGATTACAATAAACATTTTCATACATGTATGTTCCACACATATAGATATATGAAAATATATCATTTTATCATTATTAAATCCCGTATAAACCCCTACACAACCACATAAAAGGTGAATGTCACCACTACCGAGATACTATCCAGATGGTGTCTCCCCATTTATAAGCCTCCAATATCAAACAACTGCTCAGTCTTGATCTTGTCCAGAAGCATGGGTAAAAAATATGTCAAAGTCAGAGCTAATAATACTTAGGACTCTTGAACAACAAGATGAATATCTAAAAATATTTCTATTAGATTCCACTCATCCCAAGACTCTCACACTGCCTATGTCTGCTTATTTTAGTTGAAGGAGTTAGCAAACATGTTTCCTTATTATGGTGTGTAAGCGAAACATAAAGTTGAAGGAAAATACACACTCAACCCACCTACTCTACTAATGGTTTATGTTATTTCTGAGATAATATGTACTTAAGAATATTGTGTTCAATGTACACCACAAACCTATCTCTTAACAGATAGTACCTATATCCTCTCAGGGAATGTATAATGGATATAGAAAACACATGAACTTTTTTTATTTTATTTAATTGAGTTTAAAAGACCATTAATAATCATTACCATTGATAATATAGCGATTGAACAGTGATCACAAGACTGATATAAATTTAAGGTTTCTAAAAATAATCCTTTCAATATAGACAAAGGAGAGGATGGCATCATCTAGTAGACTCGGGCCATATGAAAATCATTTTTAGAGCTCGGGAATGAGGTATTCTCTCTATGATTCTTTTTTGACCAAGCCCAAGTCAATCTTCAACATGTTAAGCTTGAATGGAATCACCTACAAGATAAGTTCATGTTAATAGAGATTACCACTTGAATGATGTTATCCGAGTCGCCCCAAGAGTTTGTCATTATCTCACACCTTAACATAAGGTCTTATGTAAGTTTTATAAAGGGTTCTATAATAATCAATTTGTTAATTATTGTGTAATTACTTTTTATAAATAAAATTTTTATTCCATAAATTCCTTTATCAAAATATTTTTTCTTAAAAATATAATGAATTAGATAAATTGACTTTTCGATTAATATGGTACTTTTCAGAAATATATAAATTATTATATATGACCAAGGTTTTCTTAATATTGTTATTATAATAGTGTTATAAGAACACACATTTTAATTAAAATTGATTTTTATATTTATTCATTATTTTTTACTCTATATATGGTTAAGCATTCAGTATGATAAAAATTATATTTTCATATGGTAAAAATGAAATTTTATTTTTAATTAATTATTTTTTTGAGGAATTAATGATTTTTTGGAATAGATAATATTTTAACAAAATATTATTATTATAGATTTTTGTTAATAAATATAAATTATCATATAATTTTTATGAAATAAAAATTAACTTTTATTATTGTTTGGAAACTGTTTTTTCTCAAACCCATCAATTTTCAATAAATGATGGTTTTTATTTTAAAAGTAAAAATTCACATATTTAGAAAATTCTATAGATAAAATTAATATTATATTTGGATTCAGGATGTCAAAATTATCTAACAGTTATTTTTTCATAATTTTATGGGACAGTTGAATTTTATTCTAAAGATTAAATACCATTTAAATATACAATGTCTTTCATGACATCGTAATGATGCAATAGTGATGTTATAAAATACTATAAAATGGGTATTCAGACAATATAGGATTTAATTTTAAAATAATTTGATTTTTTATTTGTTTTATTATATCTATAATTCCTTAGTGGACCCTCCATGAATTGTAAAATAATTTAACATTTTAAAAATGATTTCTTTCAGAGTGTGACTCACCTCCACATAAGAAAGCCTAATATTTAAACATATTCGTCCCATGGACATATAAAATATTTTATAACACTCCCCTTTGTCAGAAACTGTGGAAAAATCCATGGGATGGTTTTTTGTTTTGATTAGTTTAATGTGAAGTGTCCAAAACCTAAATAATAATGAATTCCCTCTCATTTCCTATATAAACCCCTTCATGCTCCCAGTTCTATTTACTAAAAATACTTTTAACACGTCCCTAATCTTCTATAATATCTCTAACATCATCTCAAGTCACCTTGATCTCTCATGAACACCCACTTCAAGATCTTGAAGTCACACACTAAAATAAGGGATTTCTTTCTTTCTCATTTTTGTCAAAGTTTCTTTATGTTGATATACCCTTTAAATTTCAATTAAAAAAGATGGTTTATGATTTGAAAACTCCCCCATACTGGCTTCCTTTTATTTTAATGATGATATTACTCTCTCTATCTCATTAATCCCTCTCCTGTACACCTGTTACCATGCTGAAATATTGTAAGAGTTATTCAATTTATCATCTTTCTTCATGTTTCTTTATTATGTTATGCCTTATACTTCAAAATTCCATGTGTTTGGACATGTATCTATATTGATCCTTACATTCCATTAAATTTACATATTATGAGAGACCAATTTCTCTCTTATCAACCATTTTTATGAATTTTTATGACACACCTTTAGGCTGCTGAAATTGCACAACTATTTTCCATGCCAAAATCATCATGTAGTGAATACCAAGCCCATTTATCTATCATGGGTATTCACATTTTTTCACATAAACTTAATTATTATTGAATATAATGTATGTATTACACATTATTTTATGATATAATAAATTATTATGTTCAGTGATTCAATGTTATATGATCCATGTGGCACACTTATGCGTGAAATGAAATGTTTATAAATGGAGAGCCCTGATAGCATTCTAATGAATTGGGTAATGTTTAGTACTATGATACGTCATGTGAAATGATGTTTATTCATGATAATCTATGTTCAATGTGGGTTTACTCATTCTAATTCATGTATAATTAGGGTTTACTCTTGCTAATCCATGTGGAATGAGACTTGGCTCATGCTAATATCATATGCTATGTCATTGTCACATTTCCATGTTGTGATAATAATTACATATCATGTCTTTATGTTCATTTTTATCTTATGATACATAGATATGACTATTTCTTTACATGTATTTTATTATTCATGTTATGGATTTTTAAATCACTTACAAGGCTTTATAGATCACCCATTTCTTTTGTATGTCCTCAGGTTATCCTAGACAATGTTATGAATGAAGGAATGAGTTGGTCATGTAAAGAAAGTTTTTAATAAATATTTTATTTTTTATTTTTTAATTTGTTATGTAATGTTCCTAATTTCCCAAGAAACTAGACCTCTCAATCCTTAGAGTTGTGTTAAGTTCGATTTTATGAAATAAATAATGTTTATGTTTGTAATAAAGACAATGGTTTTTATAGTTGGTATCAAAGGATAGGTTTAGTTATTTATTGGATTAGCATTATAAAACCCTAGTTAAATCCTTAGGGATAATACTAATTATAATAAAATTATCACTAAATTTTGTTGAGTATAGGGTATGTAGTTTATCAAGAAAATACATCCTTGTCTGGATACAAACAACAAGAGGTGGCTGTGGCATTAATGTATCTAAGGGTAAAACTCAAGACAATTCTTTGATCTAAACTTGAACATGAACTGGTTCATAAAAATGAGCCTTGTTACACTCTTGGTTCGACACTCCTATGGGATATTCTTTGTTAAATTCATAAGCTTAGTATGATCCATTATTTAGGGAAAAAATGCCACTAAGAATATATTTTGGGAAGTAGATCATGGATAACATAGATTAAAGCCCATAAATTGCATAGGTAAGGAAATAAATGTAATTTATAAGCTCTCCCTTTTTATCATTTGATTCACCTTTATGTGTTACCCCTACATCTCCTTTTATTCCAGTCAACGACTGGTAATAGGAGGACTCATGATAACAACTGATGCGAAGATCAATGTGATGACTGTTATAATGAGATGCCCAATTCTATGGTGGGGGGAATTTAAACAATTATCATGATACTCTCATAGTTAACTATAGTTTTGAATAAAAAAATTGGTTAAGAGGAATATAAAATCCCCTTAAGAAATAACAAGACCCAATAAAGTGCTTCATGTGAAAAATACCTTCAAAATTTAATTGATCATTTGATATCTCAATCGAAAAACAATATATCAACTCCATTGGTATGTGATTATCAATACTTTAATGTTTCAAACAAGAGAAGTTTATTTTTGGATGCTTATCATATAGAGGATGATGCTGATCAATGGTGGACATTGATAAAAAAATATGAATCACGAAGAATAGAATAAGGTGTTGGTATGGAAGTATTTCTAAAAAATGTTTTTCGATAAATATTTTCCTTACACCCTCCAACATAATATGGAAATGGAATTCCTCTCCCTCAAGAAAAAATATGACAAATCCATCAGAGCGTACAAGGAAAAAATCACAAGGATTGCACGATACACCTAAAAAATTTTCGTTACCCCTGAATTAAAGGTTAAAAGCTTCTTCGGTGGGCTAAAACATAGCCGAATGAAAGACCTAGTGATCCGTGACTTCGATAGCTATGAGAAATGTGTCCGATTTTCCGTAAAATTTGAAATGGGGATCAGTGAATCTTATAGGTACCATGGGGATAAGAAGTTTAATGTGTACTTAATTATGATAGTCTGATTGATAAATCCAACGGTGCTAGGAAATTCAATCACCCCACTTTCCATTGTTTGGAATGAAGCTCCCAGGAAATTGCCTGAAGGGGACAAGTAAATGTTTTAGGTGTAGAAGAGAAGGGAACCTGGACATTAATTTCTGACAAGAATAAGCTTATACTACAATATATAAGAGGAACACTCCGTTCGACTCTTAATGCATTGTTCAATGCTACAAATGCAAAGAACCAGGGCACTTTACAAACTAGTGTCCTAAGACAAGGGTTTTTAGAGGAACCAATAACCTCCAAGGTAGAAAGGGTGAGCTATTTCCATCACTACCGTTGATGTAAATCATGAAAATGAAGTGGTGATAAGTATTTTAGTTATTCGTTAACGAATAGAAAACATACTTTTTGATTCTAGTTCTACAAATTCTTTTATATCCCAAAAGTCTTTTAGAATAATCCCAACACCACCACCAATAATGGAAATAGAGATGTCAGTGGGATTGAAAAATGGAGAAATTATTAGATCCTATGAATATAACTCCTCCCCTATCACAAATTGTGGATTTAACTTCTTGAATAACCTCATCATACTCCCCTTGGTGGAATTTTATGCAATTATTAGCATGGATTGAATTTTACTATATAGATCCAACATAAATTTTTGTGATAGGGAAATCACTCTCCATATGGAGAATTGACCCCCGATTCTATATAAGTGCAAGGAAGAGGATGAATCTTCTGTAGCACCATAATCTCAAGTGTGGGTATTACTACCCTATGAGAACGTGTATCTTTCTCAGATGATTTATTCTAAGGAAGCAACCATCTTTGAAGACATGCCAATTGTGAGGGAATTCATTTAAGTGTTTCCTGTGGAGTTGTCCGGTCTTCCTCCTAGAAGAGACATTAAATTCTTGATTGATATTATACCTAGGGTGTTGCCAATATTAAATAATCCATGTAGAATGGATGTTGTTGAGCTTGAGGAGATAATGTGGAAACTATAGGAGAATCTAGATAAATGGTTTATACACCCAAGAGATTCACCATGGGGTGAAATAGTCCTCTTTGTCAAGAATAAGGACGGGTCAATGTGCATTTTCATTGATTATAATGAGCTCAACAAAAACATGGTACAGAACAAGTATCATATACCATGAAATGATGACATGTTCAATCAGCTATGTGAAGCACAATACTTCTCCAAGGTGGATCTGTGGTCAGGATATTACCAAGTAAGGGTGAAGAAGGAGGATATCTCCAAGACTTCTTTTTGATAACCGGCACGAGCTCTATGGATTAATAGTATTTCCTTTATAACTCTCTAATTTTCTAGAAATAATCTTTTACTTGATGAATATATTCTTTATAGATTACCTAAACAAATTTGTGGCAGTCTTTATAGATGATATTTTAATATACTTAAAAACAAAGGATGACCATGAATAGTATCTAAACACAGTACTAAAGACCTTGCAAAAGGAGAACCTCTATGAAAAGTAAAAAAATAGTGATTTCTAATTGAAGGAAGTATAATTATTGGGTCATATCATAAAAACCAATGGGATATTTGTTGATCCCTCCAAGAAAAATGCAATTGAGAGATGGATGAGGCCAAAATCTGTGGCGAATATCTATAGTATCCTTGGAATAGCTGGATATTATCACCAATTTTTGAGAAATTTATCACGATTGTAAAACCCTCTTAACTGGAGAACTCAGAAGGGAGTAAAGTTTTCTTGGAATGATGAATGCGAGCAGATCTTCAAGGAGTTGAAAAGGAAGCTTATCACTGAGCCTGTGATCACAATACCCAAATGTAGAGAAATTTTTGTGGTATTTAGTGAATCTTGGAAGACGGGCCCAGGCTGTGTGTTGATGAAAAATAAAAAATTCATTGCTTATGATTCAAGGAAATTGAATGTTCGTGAGAAATACCATCCAACACATGATCTAGAGTTGGTTGCAGTAGTCAAATCATTAAAATTTTGGCAATTTTACCTATTTGGGGAGAAGTGAGAAATATATACGGATCACAAAAGCCACAAGTATATATATATAGAGAAATAGTTGAACATGCACCAATGAAGATGGTTAGAGCTGATCAAAGACTATGACTGCTCAATCCACTACCATTCATAGAAGGAGAATAAAGTGGTAGATTCTCTAAGTAGAAAGGACCCAATGATTCTATCATTGATAAAAATTAAAAAGGATACAATATTATTTTATTTAATAAAGATGTACATGGGAATCATTAATAAGGAAACATTATCAACCCTTTCACAAATTATTTCTCAACCGTCTCTTTTGGAATGGTTGATGGATGATGAAAAGGATGATGTAGGAATTTAGAAGAATGTGGAAACTATCATAATATGGAAATCCTTGAATTTCATTTTTAATGAAGAATGAATTATTATATTTTGGTCAAGAATATGTGTTCCATAAATTCAAGAGTTAAATAATGAACTTTTGGATGATGCACATATTTAAAATTTGTCCATTCACCCAGGAAACACAAAGATGTATCGAGATCTCTGAGAGAATTATTAGTTGGATAACATAAAGAAGGAGATCACTATGTATACATCAATGTGTCTAGTATTTCAGTAAGTAAAGTATGAGGGGTAGAAGTCTAAGTTTATGATGCAACAATTACCCATACCAACATTGAAATTAGGGAACATTACCCTGGAATTTTTCACTAGATTTATGAAGACATCCATCGGAAACAATTCTATCTAGGTTGTTGTGGATCACCTTACAAAGACTGCACACCTCATTGAAATTTGGGATGATTTATGATTGGATCAACTGGAATGGATATACATCAGAAAAGTTGAAAGGATGCATGGAGTACCACTATCTACTATATCCGATTGAGATCCAAGATTCACCTCTATGTTCTAGAAGAGTCTCCAACACCCTCTGAATACTAATCTGAACATTAGTACAACTTATCATCCTCAAACTAATGGCTAATCTGAGTAGACTATTCAAACACATGATGAAATTTTGAGAGCATGCTCAACGGACTTTAAAGGATAGTTCTCCTATAAAAATAATTTCAACTGAAGTATCCAAATGAATCCTTATAAATCCCTTTATATGGAGAGGAGTAGAACAGCAGCATGTTGGGATGATGTCGGGGAGCGAAAACTCTTATGTCCAAAAATGGTTGATGAAATCGTGGATAAGGTTAAGAACATCACACAACAAATTAAGGATGCACAGATTCGACAAGAGAGCTATGATTATAATCATCAACGAGACCTAGAGTTTGATGTTGAAGACATGGTATTCCTCTGCATATCACTGTGGAATAGTGTTATGAGATTTTAGAAAAAGGGAATGCTATGTCAAAGGTACATTGGCCCTTTTGATATCCTTGATGGCATTGGAGCTGTGGCTTATCGACTAGCACTCCCACCAAACATTTCTCAAGTACATGAAATATTCTATTTATCACTTTTTTAGAAGTACATACCTGAACCACCACATGTACTCAATACAGAGGTGGTACCATTAGATAATGACCTATTTTATGAAGAGAATCTAGTGATGATCATAGATTGTTGGAAAAAATCTCTATGAAATTAGAAAATTCCCTTCATCAAAGTGTTATGGAGAAACCAAAAGATTGAAGAATAAATGTGGGAACTTGAGTAAGTGATGAGGTAGAGTTAACCACATATTTTTTAGTATGCGAAAAGGAAATTCCGAGGGAAAGATTTCTAAACGGGGGAATGTTGTAACGACCTGAACATTCATGAATAAAATTCCCTTTTTTATTTAATTAAATGCATTATGGATATAGAAAACACAGGCAATTTTTTTATTTTACCTAATTGGGTTTAAATGACCATTAATCATAATTACCATTGATTATATAGTCATTGAATAGTGATTACATGATTTATATAAATTTAATGTTTTAAAAAATTCTTTCGACACAGACAAAGGAGTGGATGACCTCATCCATTAGACTTCTCCCGCAAAAAACTCATTTGTTGGAGATCAAAAAGGAGGTAATGTCACTAGGATTCACTCTTGAATAATCCCACGCCAAGATTCAATACGTTAATCCTGGACAAAATCTCCAATGAGAAAAGTTCAAGTTAATAGAGATTACCACCCGAGCAATGTTATTTGAGCCACCCCAAGTGTCTATCAACAACGTACATCTTACCCTTAGGTCTTATGTGGGTGTTATAAGGATTTATGTAATTAGGAATTAGTTACATATTTTGTAATTAATTTTTATAAATAAAAGTATTATTCCATCAACTCCTTTATGAGAATAGTTTTTCTTAAAAATATAATGAATTAGATAAATTGAATTTTCATGTAATATGATACTTTTCAGAAATATATAAATTATTATATTAAACAAAGGGTTTTTAATATTATTATTACAATAGTTTTATAAGAAAAATCCTTTTATTTAGAAGTGATTATTATATTTAATCTTTTTTTAAACTTTAAAGGATTAAGCATTCAATTTTATAAGAATTATATTTTCTTATGATAAAAATGAAATTTTATTTTCAATTAATGAGTTTATTTTGATAAATTAATGAATTATTAGAATAAATAATATTTCAATATAATATTATTATTATATAATTTTTATTAAATAAAAATGATCATATAATATTTATGAAATCAAATGTAACTTCTATAAAGGGATGTAAACTCTTTTTGTCAAAACCCTCAATTTTTAATAATTGACATTTTTTATTTGAAAAGAAAAAATTAAATATTTACAAAATTATTTAGGTAAAATGAATATTATTTTTGGATTTAGGATGTTGAACTTATCAAATGTTGAATTTTTCATAATTTTATGAGACAATCGAATTATTTGGGTAAAAATTAAATATCGTTTAAATATATAATGGGTTTTATGATATCATAATGACCCAATATTGATGTAATAAAATAATATAAATGGTTTATAAGTACAATATATTTATACCTTTAAAATAATATGTTTTTTTATTTTTTTTATTAATTTTATAATGCCTTAGTGGACCCTTCAAGACTTATAATATATTTTAACATTTTAAAATTGATTTCCTTGAGAGTGTGACTCACCTCCACATAAGAAAGACTAATATTTTAATATGTGCGGATCATGACCTTATAAAATATTTTATACCACTCCCCTTTGGAAAAAATAATGTGCAAAAACCATGATATGGATTGTGGTTTTGAATTGTTTATTGTGTAGTGCCCAAAACCAAAATAATAAAGATTTCTCGATCATTTACTATATAAACCCACCCAAGATCATACTTCTCTTAACTAAAAATCCATGGATCATATCCATACTATTCCATAATCTCTCTATAATCCTTCCAAGGAACCCATGATCCCAATAATATCCTCTTCAAGCTCTTGAAGTCACACACTCATGTAAGGAATTTATTCATTTTTTCCCAAGTTTCATTATGTTGAAGGACTATTTTATTTTCAATTGAAAATTTTGTGGTATGATTTTTACTCTTCCCAATAATTCCCTCATTATCTTTGAATTATTTTTAACCTCTTTAACTTTCATTAATCTCTACCATGTATACCCATTAGCATGGAGAAATTTAGTAAGAGTTATTCCATTTATCCTCTTTCTTCAAATTTATTTATTAGCCTACACATTATATTTAAAGATTCGTTATGTTTATACATATATCTATATGACCCCATTACATTACATTTAATTCACATATGATGTTATATCCCTTTATCTCTCATTATTAATTTTTATAAATTTTTATGTCACACCATTAGGGAGCTGAAATTGCACCAAAATTATCCATGCCAAAATCATCGTATAGTGAATACCATGCCCATTTCATTGTCATCATTATTCACCTTTATGAACATATACTTATTTATTATATAATCTCATTTATATATTCCACATTCTTTTTTCATATAATACATGATTATTTTGAATCATTCCATGTTATATGATTCATGTGGCACACTGATGCATGAAATTAAATTTTTATAAAGGGTTCTCCCTAATAGAGCTCCAATGCATTGGGTAATGTTTAGTGTCATGATACACCATGTAAAATAAGGGTTTAATCATGCTAATCCATGTGAAATTAGTGTACTGATGATATTTCATGTTCACTGTGGTTTTACTCATGCAAATCTATGTACAATGACCATTAGCGCATGTTAATATCATGTTGTATGTCGTTTCCACATTTCCATGTTATGATAATCATGATATATCATGACATCATGTTAATGTTTCTCTTATGATACCTTGATATAACTATTTCCTAACATGTATTGTATTATTCATGTTATGAATTTTTTACTCCCTTATTGGGATTTGTATTTCAATGCTTTATTATGAATGTCCTCAGGTTATCCCATGCAGTGTTAAGTACGAATGAATGAGTTGGTCATGTAAATGAAGTTTTCAATAAATATTTTTTATTTTTTGTTTTATGTTATTATGTAATTTTCCAAATTTACCGGGAAACCAGAACTATCAATCATTAGAGTTATATTTACTGCATTTTTATGTAACAAATCATGTTAAAGTGTGTTATAAATACCATGGTTGTTATAAGTATAGTAATTCCTCTCTTGTGATCATGTATTCCTAGAACCATAAGAAACCACTCAATCCTCTTTCATTAGAAACACTCTGAGACCCACACTAGATGCATTATAGTACATGGTATAGTTTTTTCCCTGAATAAGAAATGTGGGGATCAATATTGAGGTAATCCTTCTCTTCAACTTATGAAAATCATTATCATAAGAATCTAACCAAACGAAAATCACCCAATTATTGGTTAGAATAGGCTTCAATGCTACTAAACATGAAAATTCCTGAGTGAAATTTCATTAATATATTTCTAGGATATGGAAATTCTAAATCTTGAACTCCATTTTACATCACTCCCATGATACTACTGATCAAAAAATCTTACAGTCTACTTCCACTCCATACTCTGAGATAAAATGGCCTTTGAAGTGTGCTCTATCAATCCAAAAACTGCATATATATAAATCAGGTTAAATATGATGCTATCTAAAATATGTATGATGATGTCAAGATATTGAGAATGATTTTTTATTGAATGGGAGAATAGTATGATATCATTGAAAAAACTTCAACAAATTGATATAGGAGACGCTGAAAGATCTAATTCATTAAGGAAATCCTGACCGCTAGTGAGTTATTCAGACTGAATGACATAAATACTAAATCATACAATTCATGACTGTGCATGAAAGAAATATGATGTATATCTGATAGTCTCACCCTAAACTGATGGTACACTGAACTCAAGGAGATCTTACAGAAGGTCCTAGAACCTATAATCTTATTTAATAGATCCCTGATGCATGAAAGGTGATACAAGTTCATGAATGTCAATTGGTTCAATATTTGATAGTACACACATATGCTTAATGTATTAACTTAATTTGTTGTGAAATGAAGGGGAGAACCCAAAATATATTTACTAGGATGTATGAAAAAATTTTCTTCTAGATATTTGAACTGATCCTTCAACTAATGAAGATATTTTAGTCCCATTCTATAAGTTATGATAGAAACTAGCTCATGTCTCGATAGAAAATCAATATTTAACTCGATATATCTCTCTATTAGGTTGAAATATGGATAACGCTTTAGGAAATACATCTTGAAAATGGGTCAAAACCGAAAAAAATCAATATACTGCATTCCACCATCATTTAAATCAATACATTATATCTACACTATGACACAATCCAATATACAATGAATTGGTCCTACATGATTAGCTAGAAAATCTCAATCACCATGATAAGAATAAATATCCAATTCTTTTTATAGAAAGGTATATCTCCTCCAGTAACCATCAATATGATCCTTGTAATGAACTATCTACCCCATACCAAGAATCATGTTGAATCCTTTCATTTCCATCACAAATAACTCCCAAATAAAATAGTGGCCACCGATTTCTAGATAATATTCCTTGCATAATTTGATATCCTTTTACTACACTCCAGACAGTGTACCAATTTTCATAAGGATGTCCATTATTTTCACAGCCAATATAAAATAGTTTCCAAATTGAGAAAATAAAAATAAATGTGATGTTCATGTATAAAAAACACAATTGGGGGTATAAAATAATAGAATTATACATCCAATGGTATATAGTCATGCATCCATACTAGCTGGAGTATACTATAGTGAACACAACACATAAATGATGCAGTAATAATGCCTATAAAATTTTCAAATAAATTAAAATGACTTTTATTATATGGGGCTTGTGAATAAATTCAAAACCATGATTTTTTGATTTTAAATGTTCACACCTGAAACAAATGGATGCTGAATCATCTAGTAAACCTACTAATTCCAAAAAAGATTTCAAAGAAATTTTTTCTCAAATTATGATATAAATAATGATTAATTTATATTTTTTTCTTAGATAATTTTCATAATAGGGATGTGCAAATTTATATTTCTCAATATATAACTTTAACAATTGTGTTGTATTGAAAAATAATGTTAAATTATGGTGTACTCAAGCCACATCACAGCCTACCCACATTAAAATATTCTCATTTTAATAGTGTATACAATTAATTATATTATGAAAAATTAATTATACTATTAGAAACTAATTATGTAATTAATTTTTTATTACTAATAATTTTTTTATTGATTACTAATTATGAAAATAGTATTATTAATTATTAATTTTTCACCAAACTCATGATTAAATCCTTTTAGGATTATTAATTATATTATTATATATAACATATATTACAAGATATTAATTATATTATTAATTTTTTTTTTATTTTTTTGAAAGGAAACCAAACCCACCCCACGTATAGTTCATGATCTTCCCAACATAGCCTATTCCCTTGCTGGTGTACTAGACCAAATGTCTCGAATGCACCCTATAGAGTTAACTAGGTAAAACCACCCCTCTTCATGTCATCTTGAACTATCGATAAAATTACATCAATAGATATGTAATTACAACATTGAAGCATAAACAGTTGAAACTGAATTCACGTTTCCATAGAAACTTGGTAATGAACATTACCACAAGGGAACCCCCATAGGGGTTATATTATTAATTATTAATCATAATAATTATGCTATTAATTATTAATAATATTGTTAGTTACTAATTATGAAAATTATTATTTTCTTCATTCTGAATAATTTGATTGTTTATTAGTAATTATATTAATAGTATAATTACTTATAAATTAGTCTTGAAACTCTTGATTCCAACCTTTTATGATTATTAATTAATTATAAAATTAATTATATTGTTATTCATTAAATATATTACAAGTTATTAGTTATTTTGTTAATGTAAATGAAACCCGAAACATGTACAATTCATATTCTTCCCAGCATAGCTCATTCCCTTGTAGGGGAATTATACTCCGGGTCTCAAATGCACCCTACAATGTCGACTGGGTAAAACCTTCCCTCACCATTATTCTTTGAACTGTCGATTGAAGTAAATTAAAAGGAGTGTAATTACAATCCAAAAGAACAACCAATGGGAATAAAATTCATATCTCCATGGAAACCAACAATCGAACCTAACCACTTGACCACATCAGAAAAGAGAATATTGTTAATTATTAATAGAAATATTAATGTTTTTAGTTATTAATTATATAAATAACTTGGAATATAATTAATAACTATTAATATAATTATTAATCAATTACATAATAAATAACATAAAAATGGAGAAATTTCTTAAAATATTGAAAATATATTTAAATTTTACCGAAATAATTTCAATGCTAGACAATCTATGAAATAATTTTCAAATACATGGTTTGAAACTCTGCATTTTAAACTAATGTTGTCACACCAAGAATATAATGTTATATAACATAAATATAATGTAAATAATTAAGTTTTAAAACATTATACAATATACATATAACAATATATAATGCCTTATAACACAAATATAATGTATATAAAATGTTATGTAATGTAAAAATACAATAAATATAATGTGATTGTAACATGAATACAATATTATATATATATATATATATATATTTATATCATCCCCACCATATATTATCTCACATGACCACAGTAGTTGGCTACATGACCCCTGCTGTGCCACCTCATATGCATAAGGACGCTGACCATTATTGAGGGTGTATGGAATATAGTTGGAAGACTATACCTTTAGGTATAGAGTCGCAATATGGGTGGAAAACAATATCAGAGTAACATAAAAAATATAATTAAAAAAACAAGAAACTAAAGCTAAATAAGGAAAATTCTAAACAAGCCAAATAATAATAGAATCAAGTAATGGAAGGATTAAAATATATAAATGATGTGTTTTATGTCATATAATAAAAGGATAGAAGTTTCTATAAAAGACATCGTAGATCACAGTACAAAACACCATTCTAGTCAAATCTCTAAGCTCCAAACCTTCCAGTAGCAATCAATCAATGTATTCTCCCAAACCAGTATCCAAACCTGCATTCATGAAGTCTTTTCAGTTACTAAATTGTTACCCAAACTGAGTGTGAGTAAAACTTAGTAGGACACCACCAGTCGCTTATAAACAAGTCTATTATATGTATATAGTGTATGAGGAACATGAGCCTTAGCCCAGTTTGTGAGGAATCCATAAGTGCATCCAGGAGACCTGGGATCAAATCCAGGTGGAGGCTTATTTCCGGGGTACTGTAGCAGTACTGTAGCTGGAACTGCACAGAACTGTAGCAGCTACAGTTGAAGGCACTATTTGGCACTATATCAGCCGAGTCTATTTCTCCGTTTGGGCCTTCCGGCCACCGATTTGGACCTTGAGGCCTTTAAGGCCTTCTGGCCACCCAGGCCTTCGGGTCAATAAGGACTTCGGGCCACCTCAAGGCCTTCAGGACACCGTAAGTGAAAATGCAAACTAGATAACCTACAAGGAACAAGCTCAAAAAGGAGGATAAGAAAATAGAATTCACCATAGAAGAAGATATATAGATTTAAAGAATGAGAGAGTCTGAAACCTGCCATTGGGACAAGCCTGTGCATGCACGAGTAAGCCTAGATGAACAACCATGCCTAGGTGCAGAGGTGATTACACGATGAAGATGATGGGGAGGTGCAGTTCCAAGTAGTTATTCGGGGTTGTATATAATGTTTGAAAACTATGGGAAATGAATTCTTCTAATGCCTACTGGCCATGTAATACTTATGCCTACGGGTCTTGTAAGGGTTCCATCTCACCCCTTGATAGTTGGATTATCAAAAAATCAATAAAAATTGAAGGCCTTCGGGCCATTAGAGTATAGTGTATGAAATAATGTAATAAAAAGGTTATTAATTTAATAAATTAATACTACTCATAAACTAAACTATCTTACCATCGAGATACTTGATAACTCCTTGGTCAGACCAAACCTGATTTGACACAATGTTAGATATCTCTGAGCATGTCATAGAACCATGCCAACTTACTTTATAACCCTCCTTGTTTATATCCCACAAATTAACACTAGATAATTGGGAATATCACTCTATGTACTATAATATGTGTAAGTGAAATCCCTATATATAAGCATTTTAGAACAACCAAGAGAATTCCTTATATATATATATGTGAATTTGACCATAATCGGAACTAATACGTATATATAAAAATTTAATAATAACTATGAAAATTTCATATATATATATATAAGTATTTCAGAATAACTAGGTCCAAGAACTAAATATAATCATTTCATGAAAACTTGGGCCAAACCCTATGTATAATAATAGTAGCATAACCAGCATAAGAAAACATAAAATTTATTCACATGACATATTATGTAAACATTTCATTACCATAATGATCATTCACTTTGTTGGGCCAAACTACCAATCATCCTCAAAATATTCCAATTCCTTTTCAAGGGTCAACTAACCCATTAATAATTTTCATGACAATATACCCATAATGATTTTTTTATTATTCCATTTCAATGCTTCAACTCACAAGATTTCTATTCAATTCAATTACCAATTTACCGGGACATGAAAAAAAATAAAAATCTCATTTCCATGCAATTCAAATTATTCTATCCAAATCCATGTTGTCAAAACATCCAAAACATAATGAATATATATGAAGGATCACCTCTTGGTTGTCCATAAGTATGGTTATGAAGCCAATGAACTCAACTGGATCCATGGGAGTTTTTAGAATATAAATTCCTAAAAATAAGTGTTTACTCATTAGGTTGGCCACACACAAAACATTCTTCCATGATCACACAAAATTAATATACTAGAAGAATTAAAACAAACATGAGGTAATTCGTTTAGACCAACCACCTCAATGGAAGAGTTGACACATACTAAAATTCAACATTTGATAAAAGAAAAATTTCCAATTTTATTCCCTTTATTGAAGAAAGGGAAACTCTATTTTCACATACTTGATCTGGTTAGGTCACCCCAATATAGGGTTTTCTACATAAGAAAAAACTAATGACCCGAGATGAAAGAGAAGGACTAATTGATTAACTTAAA
Organism: Viscum album; assembly: GCA_963277665.1. Classification (NCBI taxonomy): domain Eukaryota; kingdom Viridiplantae; phylum Streptophyta; class Magnoliopsida; order Santalales; family Viscaceae; genus Viscum; species Viscum album. The sequence continues at coordinate 50,597,536 of OY728162.1, forward strand.
TAAAATGATCAAAAGCACCATTATCTATGGAGGACAAGATTTTGGATCAAATAGGATCATCAGACATCATCCATAGATGATATACAATCAATGGAAAGCGACACTTGTCATCAAATTGCATGATGATAATGTTTACATACTGGTTGTGGATAATTTATAGATTTAATATGGGATTTACATATTCAATTCTAGGATTTATATATCCATTGAAATCCCAACCCCTAGAATTAAAAATTTAATCAAAAATAAAATTTCATCATAAATCCATTTTACATCATAAATATAAGAATCATATATTTTCCTAATGAATTTTTGATTTAAAATGGGTTTTGGGTATATCTTGCTCAAGAAATTAACACTATAAATCTACACTTGACATCATATATGATCCCTAAAAGATGTGTTTCCATTACCTCTTGATTCCATATCAATGACTAGACAACATGTTTTAGACTCTCAATGAAAGCCTCAATGAATGGAAACCAACTCAAAAATAGGATATATAAAACATACAAAGAGACATGTCTAGAAAATACCTGATCATACTAAGTCCTCACCATAGAACATATCATCACTAAGATTTTCTCAAAAGTATCTTTGTGGGTATTAGTGTATAATTATGGCCACTATATAAGAATATCTAGTTACATATCCCAAGTCACAAAATCCACACACACCCATTATTCTACATCACATTCACTAAAGGTATAGTTTTCCCATATATATTCCTCTCACCATGATCCACAATACATATCAGATACTTCTTAAAAGATTCAAAAACACCCATCTCGTTATTAGAAATGTTTATCATGTGAGACGATTTTGGGTGTTATATTCAAATCAGAGAAATGAAAAATACATCATGCATGGTGTTGTAGCACTATGAAAGGGAAAAATATTACAAAACTACAACTACCCTTCCCACTATCTCAAATGGTTAGAATAACTTTGGTACTAGCTTCCCTTATTTTTGGATACATCATTTACCCTTCCTAGGTGACACATGAAGGAAAAAATGTTGACTATGATAAAAATATAGAGGTAATCTTTGATGATAAAAATATGATTTGTTTTAGATAATAATGATTACCAACCACTCCCTGATCAACTAAACCTACTCAGATGCCTCCTACATAAGATTTAGTCCATTAAGTACTGAATCACATACCTCTAATGAGAAAAGAGGAAAATAAAATTACCATTAATATAATTTATCAAAATGATACATTTGGAATGATTCAAGGGATATGTTATCAGAAGATAAATCCATAAGTTCTATGTGATAATCCCAAAAACCACTGGAAACTAGAACATGGGATTATAACATATTTTTTGAAAACAAAATTTCATTCTAATATGGATTGTTGGTATGAGGATAATTGGACATACTGAGAAGAACCTCTGATTCTAAATACTTATAAATACCCTTCCTAAACTAGTACATGAAACAACGATCTTGATCTGTAATGGTACTCCTCCAAAATCTATGCCATATAATTACATTCTTCATTTAGAGAATACCAATATCATCTATGGTGAAGGTCTACCTGATAGAAAAAAGTGAGATCCCTTTTTTATCTAATCTAATGTCACCCGTACTTCATTCTTCACGTGGATGTGTATTAGGTAAACCTATTATGAAATCAATAGTGACAACATCCTACATCCACTCTAGAATAGTTAGAGGCTACAAAAACCCTATAAGATTTTGGTGATCAAACATCACCTATTGGCAAGTGAGACATTGTAATGACCCGAAATTCTATAAATAGAATTCCGATTGTGATTTAACGAAATTTATTATTATGTAATATTTTTATAGAAAACACAATAACTTATTTTGTTTTATTATATCCAATTATATTTAAATGAATATTATGAAAATTTACCATTGATAATATAACCATTTAATAATGATCACCTGATTAGTATAAATATAGGCTTTTAACAAATCCAATTGATAAAGCTAGAGGAATTGATGGCCCCATCCAGTAGGATCATACCCTATGAATATTATCAATGATTATAAAGGTGATAGAATCACTGGGATTTCCCCTTCACCAATACCAAGTTAACATCTAATAAGTTAATCATGAGAAAAACCCTTTATTGGAGATGTTAAATATCATCGAGATCACGACCCAAACCATGTATGAAAAAACACCCCATGATAGTCTCATCATTGTACAACTTACTCTTAGATAGTTTTATGGTGTATTTAATGGATATGTATGAAGACTATATCAAAATAAGTATTTAAATTATTTTTTATAGAATAATGAATATATTTTAATCCGTGTATTGTTACATTATTATTGATTTTTATTTTGATACAATAAAAAATATTATATCTTTTAATAATATTACTATTCAATTAAGGAATTTATTTTAATTAATTAATATATTTTTTAATATATAATATTTTAATATAATATTATTATTTTTTAATTTTTATTAAATACATATAATCACATAATTTTTCTTTAGTCAAATTAAATTTTTACAAGGGTTCAAAAATTGTTTTTGAAAAAAAAGATCATTTCTCAGTCAATGGAAATTATTATTTTCAATGTGTTAAAGAAAATATTTATAATATTATTTTGGTAAAATGAATATAATATTTGTAATTAGTGCATCATAGTTATCTAGAGGATACTATTTCATAATTTTTGGATAAAATAGTTTTTTTGGTAAAAATTAAATACCGTATAAATACTCATTGTGTATTATGAAATCATGATGTCCCAAAAGTGGTATAAAAAATACTATAAATGTTATAAACAACCAAATATCTATTTTACCTTAAAAATAATGGGATTTTAACTTTATTTGTTTTATTTTATGAATCCATTATTAATCATCCAATACTTATACTACATTTTATGGATTTCAAATCATTTCTTTAAGAGTATGAATCAATTCCACATATGAAAGGTTATTATTTAATTATGTTTTGACCTTATACATATAAAATAATTAAAACCAATCTATTCGGCATAAACCATGGTCAAAAACCATGGTATGGTTTGTGTTTTGGGGTATTTTATTATACAGAGTCCAACACCTTTATTTGAGAAATGATAAAGAACCCCCCCCCACTAATTTCCTATATAAATCTTCACAAGATCCCATTTATCTTTAATAAAAATATATTTAGAATGTCATTAATATTCCCTAACCTCTATAAATTTCTACCAAGGTGCCCCCAATCTCTTAAGAAGCTCCTCCCACGAATTTAGATTCACACACTCGAGCAAGGGATCCCTAAATTCTATTCTTAAATAAAATTTATTTACTATATTACACATTTTATTTCCAATTAATAATGTTCAAAAATTCCTTTACATTTCCCTATTATGGATCATTTTATTTCCAAATTATGATAGACCCCTTTCACTACCATCGAACCATTTTAGGGATTTTTATTTGATGTTGTTATGCTGCTGAAATTTCACTGTAATTTCCATACCAAAACAATTGTGTATTGAATATCGTGCTCGATTTATATCAAGGGTGATAAAATTTATATAAATATAGGTATTCAAATTGGGTGCTAAATGTATTTATTCCACACTCATTGATCATGGAAGAAAATATAATGATGACTTAATTCTTGTTTTATGACCTATGTGGAATAACTAAGCATGCGAACGAAATGGATGTGATGGGTGTCTCCAGAATTATACAGAACTCTGATGTATTAGGTAATAATTAGTCTCATGGGACATAATTCAAGGATAGGTAGTTAACCTTATTCTTTTATGGTAATTTTTTCATCCGGATTTATTGGAAGTTATCCTTGACCCATGTTTACGATGCTATGTTTAAAGTTGTTTCCATATTTCCTATGCTTCCTTTAGGACTATCCTGATATATCATGCATCATTGTTCATGTTTATGATTATTAATCCTTTTTTATTTTTCTATTGTCCAAAATGTTTTATTATCTTCATGTTATTACATATTTATTACCTTACCACTCTTTATATCTCACCCCTTTATCATGCATGTTCCCAGGTTATCCAATGCAGTTTTATGTTAGATGGAATATTATGGACTTGAAAATAAATTTTTCAATAAAGATGATGTATTCCAAATTTTAATTTTTCATGTATTGTACCTAATACATAAAGAAAATTTAATTATTTATCTTAAGTATTTTATTAATTTTATAATTATGTTATAATTCATGTATTAAAGTGTAATGAAGATAAGGGTTGTCAAAGTTCGCATTGAATAAAAAGTTTAATTATTTTTGGGATTTAGATTAAAAAACTCTAGATAAATATTTATGGATAACACTAAGGGTAATAAATGTGTTTTATTATGAAAATAAATTAATTTCAAGATACTAGATGTGGATGTGGCTTTGACACAATGCACATAGGGGTAAAACCTAAAAACACTACATTGGGATAGACTTGACTAAGTACTGGTGCACATAAATGGGCCTCTATACACACATAGTTTGACACTACTTGGAGATATTCATTGGTAAATTCGTAATATCACTATGAACAATTATTAACGGAATAAAAAAACTCCCATCAGAGTTTATGTTATGAAATAGAACATGAATAACATAGGATAAGTCCTATAAATTCATATGTTACAGAAATAAATTCAATTTTTAAGTAATCTATTTAATGATATTGTATTCACTCATATGTGTTTAATAGTTTAAAAATAATCATCCTTATTTCCCCCTTTATTCCAGTTGATTTCTGAAAATAGGGGAATCTGCTAAAAAATCAATGTGATGGGAAGTGTGATAACTTCTCCAATGAGATGCACAACCTGATGGAGTGGGAATCACAAACATTTTAAGGATACTATCTCATATTACATAGGTTATGAAAATAATCCTGGATTATTAAGAGAACCCAAACCCCCTAATAAAGAACAAGTTGTAATTGAGTCTAATATGTGAAAACTAACTCCATCTTTCAATGGATCATCCGATCCCTTAATAACGAAACAATGAATAAACTCCATTTAGATGATCTTATAAATCATTTAATGTTCATAAAATTATATTTTTATATTATATTTTTATCATACGGAGAAATAAGTTGATCAATGGTGTATATTGATAAAGAATATGAATCACGAGGAAGAGATCAAAGTGTTGGGGTGGCCGGAATTCAAGATCTTTTTTTGAAAAATATTTTTTTTTTTAATTCTTAGACTAAAAATTGAAAGGTACTTATTTGAACTCAAGATAAAATACATTGAATATATCAAGGAATAAAAATAAAAATTCAACATACCTACACGATACGCCTCAAGAATTTTTGTTACCCTTGAATTCATTATTGACTAATTATTTGGTAGGATAAAACCTAGTCTATGAAATGCCCTGGAGATCCATAACATTGATAGCTATATGGAAATTGAATGATGTTACCTTAAATTAAAAATATAGTTCATATATTCTAAATATTATAATGAAGATAAGAAGTGTAAATTGGAATTTAGTTGTCACAGTCCGATGGAGAAATATTATAGTGCCAAGAAATATCATCATCCCACTCGTCAAAGGTGAAAAAAATAACCCCTGAAATTTTATAAGGGGGTGAGGAAATGATTCTGATGTGGGAATGAAGGAGACATAGAATATTACTAGAAATAGTATAAACCAACTAATGTGATGGATTAAAGGAATTCTCTGTTCGACCCTCAATGAATTCTTCATTACTTCAACTATAAGAAACTAATACACTTTGCAAATGAATGCACTAAGATAATGATTTTAAAAGACAATAAAAAACCATCAAGGTAGAAAGGGATATATTTTTTCATCAGAACTACTGAGGTTGATCCCAAAAATTAATTGGTGATAGGTACACTAGTCATTAATTCAATAATTGGGAGAGTAATTTTTTTATTCTAGTTCTACACATTTTTTCATATCAATAAATTTTAGTAGAACTATTCAAAAACTACAAAAAATCATGGAAGTGGATATGTTGGTGCAAATATTAAAAGAGGAAATTATTTCATCCTACACATATGAATCCTCCCCTATCAAATTTTGGGTGGAAAAATTCCTATCCAACCTTGTAATACTTATTTTGGAGGAATTTGATACAATTCAAGGAAAATATTGGATTTACCAATATAGGGCCAACATAAATTTCTATGATAAGGAAATAACTATCGATATTTATAATAAAATCCCGATTTGATAATATTTAATGGAAGTGTATGAATCTTATTTATAAAAAACAACTAAATCATGGATATTAGTTCCCTATAAGAAAGTGTATCTAGTGAAAATTATTGAGTATAAGGAAAGAATCATCCTTGAAGACATTTCCATTTCAATGAAACATGACAAAGCATTTTCTGAAGAATTTCCGAGTCCTCCTTCAAGATAAGAGATTGAATTTTAAATAGATATTATATCTAGTTCATTACAGTTATCCAAGAATCCATATATAATAACAATTATAGAACTTGAAGAGCTTAAGAAACAACTATTGGAGAATCTAGAAAAAGGATTCATAATATCAAGTGCTTCACTATAGGGTGAACCAGTACTCTTCATCATAAAGAAGGATCTTTCAATTTATCTTTGCATTGAATATCATGAGATCAATAAATCCTGATAAAAAGAAGTACCATCTGCCAAAAAATGATGACTTGGTCGATCAGATACATGGATCAAAATTCTTCTCTAATGAGGATATGTGGTCGGGATATTATAAAGTAAGGTTAAAGATGGAGGATATCCCCAAGTCTGATTTTTGAACATGGTATGGGTGCTATGAGTTCATGGTAATTACATTAGGATTCCCTATTTCTCCAAATAATTTACTAGACTTAATGAATAGAATCTTTATAGATTACCTCATAAAATTTGTGATATTATTTTTAAATGATATTCTAATATTCTACAGAACAAAGGAGGATGCTGAGGAACATATGAGCACTATGATGGAGACCTTTAGAAAGGAGAAGCTTTATTTTTTGTATAGTAAATGTGATTTCTTGTCGACGGAAGTCTCATTATTAGGGTATATCATCACAAGAAATGGGAAATCTACATACTCTTAAAAAATATAATCAATTGAATGATGGTCAAGGACAACATATGTGATAAATATCTATAGTTTCCTTGTATTAGATGTTTTTTATTTTTTATTTTCAATATATTTATCATGATTTTCAAAACGTCTAACTAAGATAACTCATAAAGGAGTAAAGTTTTCATGAAATGATGAATTTTAAGAGAGCTTTGAGGATTTGAAAAGGAGGCTAATCAATGACCCTATTATCACACAACCAATAAGTGGATAAATTTTTGTGGAATTTAGATATGAATAAAAGTAGGAATTTGGATGTGTGTTAATTCATAATGATAAAGTCATAGCCTACTCTTCAAGGCAGTAGAAATATCATGAACAAAAATACCCAAATCAAGATCTAGAGTTGGTTGTAGTGAAATTAAAAAAGAAAATATTTTGTAATTATCTCTTTGTGGATTGGTGTGAAATATTTATGGAAAAAAATGCTAAATTGTATATTCACACCAAAATAGATGAATATTCACCGACAAAGATGGTTAGAGATGATCATACAATATAACTAATAAATTGACTACCATAATTTGAATGATAATAAGATAGCTGATGCTCTATGTATAAAGGATACAACAATTATATCATTGATGATAATTTAGAGGGACCCAATATTATTATAATAGAAAAGTATGAACATGGAAATCATATTCTTCGGAATATCATAAATATTTTCACAATTTTTTTTAACAATCTCTTCGAGAGAGGTTAAAGTATGCTATAAGATATGATGTGGGTATTTAGAAGAAAGTGGAAACTATGATAAATGTTATAATTGGATTTAATATTAATAAAGACGGAGTTTTGAAATGTTTGTCTAGATTTTGTGTATAATCAACTCATGAGTTAAAGGAGTTGTTGAAAGATACACATAGTTAAAATTTCTATATCCATCCTGGAAGCACAACGATGCATTGAGATCATTGAGAGAATTATTGGTGGGATCATATGAAGAAAGAGATATCATTATATACATAAATATGTCTTGTATCTCATCATGTGAAATCAGAAAGCAAAAAATTCACGGGGATGATGGAATTACTACCCACACCTGCATGTAAATGGGAAAACATCACCATGGACTTTGTCACCAGAATTCTGAGGACATCAAGAGGAATGAAGTCTATCATAGTTATGGTGGATCTTCTTACAAATAATGAAAATTTAATTGTGATTTGAGAGGAATTACCACTCAATAAACCTGTAAGGATGTACATTAGAGAATTGGTGAGTCTGAATGGAAGAACACTATCAATTATATCAGATTGAGACCCAATATTTACCTCTATGTTCTTGAAGTGTCTATAATAATATATAATTATTGTATTTAAATTTATAACAACATATCACCCTCATGATGATGGCCAATTTTAGTGGGAAATCTAGAAACTCAATGAAATTTTGGGTGCATGTTTAATTGACTTCAATGGAGGATGAGACCAGTATATTACTCTAGTTGAGTTCTCATACGATAATTGTTTACACTAAAGAATCCATATAGACCATAATGGGAAGAGATTTAGAAATCATGCATTCTGAGATGAAGTTGGGGAACACAATCTTTTAGGTGTTGGAATGGCCAAGGAAATGGTGGGAAATGTGAAGACCATTCAGTAACACATCAGGTAAACTAATATTTTACAAAAAAACTATACATATAATAGTCAATAAGGACTAGAGTTTTATTTTACAGACATGGTATTCCTACACATATCTCTATGGAATAATTTAATGAGATTTGGGAAGAAGGGAATCTTATTCCAATATACATCGACCCCTTTGAGATCCTTGATCGCATCAGAGTGGTGGCCCATCGACTATAACTCTAACCTAACCTATCTCCAGTACATGATTTAATCCATGCTTACCTCTTAAGAAAGTACATACCATACCCATAACATGTACTCAATATTGAGGTAAGAGAATTGGATAATTCAATCTCATATTAGGAGAATGCAGTGATGGTATTAGAATGTACATACAATGTTCTAAGAAATAAGATAATTCACCAGGTCAAAGTACTTTGGAGAGACTAGATGTTTGAAGATGAAACATGGGAATAAGAGGAAGTAATGAAATAAAGTTACCATCATCTATTTTAGTATTGGAAATTAAAATTCTTTGTGAAACTTTTTGACCGGGGAAGATTGTAACAACCCAAATTGTTATATATAAAATTCCCCTTTTGATTAAATTAATATATTATTATGTAAATGTTTATAGAAAATGCATTCAATTATTTTGTTTTAATATATCCTACAATATTTGAATAATTATTATGAATCTTTACAATTTATAATATAGTCACTGAACAATGATCACATGATTAGTGAAAATATAGTGTTTTAAAAAATCCAATTTACACAGACAAAGTGATAAACTCAACCAGTAGGATCATACCCTATGAAACCCATTTATTAGAGCTTATATGTGAGATAAAATAATTGGGAATTACCATTTACCATGCCCATGTTGATATCCCATATATTAATTAGGAGCGAAACCCTTTATGGGATATGTATAAGCTCATCCAGATTATGGCCCAAACCATGTACGCTGAACCATCCCATGAAAATCTCACCATCACACACTTTACTCTTCTGGTGTTTCTTGGTGTATTAAAATTATTTCTATCAAGACCCTATAAATATGATTATTTATATTATTTTTAATAGAATAATGAATATGTTTTAATCATATTATTGTTATTTTATACATGATTTTTATTCTGCTACAACAAAATGAAAATTTTATTTTTGTGTAATATTCATATTAAATTAAGGAATTTATTTTCATGAATTAAAATTTTTTTCTAGTAAATAATATTTTAATGAAATATTCTTATTAATTCATGTTTATTAAATATAAATTATCATATAATTTTTATGAAGTCAAATACAATTTTTAAGGGCTTAAAAATTGTTATTATAAAAAAAGCAAGCCATTTATCAATAAAGAAATATTATTTTTTAAAAAGAGAAAATAAAAATAATTAGAAAGATATTTGGATAAAATAAATATTATTTTTGGAATTATAAAATCCAAATTATCTAGTGGTTAATTTTTTATAATTTTTTGAGAGAGTCAAATTTTAGAATAAAAATTAAACACAATATAAATATTCTATGAGTATTTTGACATCATTATGACCCACATGTTATATAATAAATATATTAAATTGTATCCAAGAATAAATATATGTTTTCCTTTAATATAATATAGGTTTTATCTTTATTTTTTTTATTTTATAAATCCATTTTGAATCCTCAACAACTTATAATATACTTTAAGGATTTAAAATCATTTCTTTAAGAGTATGACTCACTTCTATAGGAACGAGAGAATTATTTTTTTGATATCATAACTTGTCCTTATAAAATAAAAGAAATTATTTCCATTTTGAATAAAACATAGAAAAATACCATTGGAATGTTTATGGTTTTCGTTATTTTGTCGCATTGATTCCAAAAACGACGTTTGAGAAATGATATAGAGTCCCCCACTAATTTCCAATATAATCTAACCCAATTTCCCATTATTATTCACTAAAAATAATTTTAGAACTTCCATAATATTCCCTAAACACTATATATTCCTCCCAAGGTTCCAAAAAGGTCTTAATAAGTTCCTCCCAAGAATTTGGAGTCAGACACTTAAGTAATGAATCCTCACTTTATCTTCTTTAATCAAATTTATTTATTATCATATGCCTTATATTTCCAATTAATAATGTTTGGATATTCATTTACATGTACCTATAACTTCCAATTTTATGTTAATGTTATGATATATCCCTTTCAACCTCAACAATCCATTTTATTAATTTTTAACAGACACAGTTGTGCTGCGGAAATAACACCATGATTTTCCATGCCAAAACAATAGTTTAGTGAATACCATGCCAAATTACTATCAAGGTTGTTAAACTTTATACACATATTATTTATTAACATTGTAAATACATGTATTTATTTAAAACTCCTTAATTTTGGATTATAATTTTAGGATGAATGAGTTCATTTTGTACGATCTATATGGAACACTTTTGCATGATAAAGAAATAAAAGTGACGGGTGTGGCCAAATTTTCATAGTGCTCTAGTGAATTGGGTGATGTTTAGTCTCATGAGATGTAATTTTAGGATAGGCAGTGAAGTTTATTTCTCTAATAGACTTTTTCAATCATTATTTTTATCATTTATCCTTGAAATATGTTTATGATGCACTGTTTTAAGTTGTTTCAATATTACCCTTGTTTTCTTTATGATTATCATGCTATATCATGTCATATTGTTCATGTTTATGATTCCTAATCCATTTTTAGATTGATATCATATAATATTTATTATTATAATCATGTTTTTAAATATTTATTTTCTTACTAGGATTTATAGATCACCTTTTTTTATGTATGCCCCCAGGTTATCCCATGTAGTTTTATGTTCGATGGAATATTATGGTCATGTTAAGGAAGTTTTCAACAAAGATGATATATTTCCCATTTTCTATTTTCATATAATGTACTTAATTACAAAAGACACTATAATTCTTATTCATGTAGTTTCCATTAATTGGAATCATATGTAATAAATCATGTATTAAAGTTTATTAATGAGCTGAGTTTTTATAGACATATCTCCACGAAGCTTGTTATATCCTTTTTCATCCATGGCGATTAGTATTATATAAAATGATCATGATTCAGTTGTGTCTTATTTGGATGTAAAACCCATTTTGAAGTATGAAAATCTCTCATCAGCTCCTAATTCAAGCCCATTAGAACCCATACACAATAAAAAAGAACTTCACCAGTACTGAGATACCATCCTGATAGTTTCTCCCCAATATATAATTTTTACCTAAAATATAATAAATCTAGATCATATGACGACTCAATATTTATATGATATACATTCACAACTAAAACAGATTTGGAGTCAGATCTACTCATCCCTAAGACTCCTTAACACCGAGATTCCTATCCGTAAAAGCATTATTAGCCAACAGTCAACGCAAGAGTACTTCATTTCCTATGTTTGTGTCTTCTGGAATATGGAGTTAGATTTGTATTTTCATTTTCCCATTTTATAAGACAAATAGATTTTAAATGACTACAAAAACTCAACCCACTACCTCTATTAAATGTTCACCTCAATGTGAGAAAATATTGACATGAGGTTCTTGTGGTCCATATATACCACAATCCTCTCAAATAATAGATAGTGCCTCTAAAATATCTTAGAGTGTATCAAGGTAGATGACTCCAGATCATGAGTAGGGTAATTACTCTCATGTGGTCTCAACTATCTTAATACAATAACAACCAATCGATCCTCCTACAGTAGAACTACTTCGAGTGAAATTCTAAAGTGTCATAATATATATTAGAAAATTTCCTAGAATAGGAAATGTGAGGATCTGTTTGGAGGTCATATTGGTCTTTATATTTTATAAATCATTCTCACATGGATTTAGAAAAATTATGTTCATTTTGTATTTTTCCATTATATGTTTATACATGAGTTTTCCTCTGGATGATTCCACTAATATTTCGATTAAAGGTTGATGATTTAATTATAGCCGATGCATTCAGTAAAAGTGTTCACAAAAATTTTTTGATATAGATTCACATTATATTTAATAATAAATGTGTCTATATTAATCAATAATTTTTCCAATAAAATATTGTAGTGAAACATTATTTTTAAAATTTTTATTAAAATTTTATAATGATATTTCTAGAGACTTTTCAATTAAAACTTCTAATAAACATTACACTAACACTTCCAATAAATTTGTTTTTGCAAAATTTCAACCTTAAATAACCTTAATTTATGCTTAGTTGACTCTTATATAACATTTATTCTTATATATGATATTAGTTTTACAGATACATAATTTTTTTTACACTTTTTTTAACTTTAGTTTACTCTTACATAACTTTGTTTTACCCCGATTTTACATTTTATTACCCTTAATTATCTTTTCTTACCCATACATAACATTTTTTAACCCTTACATAACTTTAATTTAGTCACACTTAACTTTTTTAACCCTTAACATTAGTTTCATCTTACATAACATTAATTTACTATTACATAACCTTGTTTTACCCTTGCATAAATATTGTTTACAGTTACTTATATTTTCTTTACAATTACATAACATTAGTTTTACCTTTAAATAAAATTAATTTACACTTAATTTAATTTAGTTTAACCTTAAATAATCTTAAATTACCCTTACATAACTTTATTTTACCCTTACATAGTTCGAATCTTGGTTAATCTTTTTACTCTAACCTAACATTATTTTACCCTTACTTACATTTCTTTTACACATAATTAACTTTATTTTAATCTTACAGAATTTTTTTTAACCTTACATAACTTTCATTTTACATTTAATTAAATTTATTTTGCCATTAAATTACATTATTTTACACTTATTTAACATTATTAACCCTTACTTAACTTCTGTTTTACCATTAATTATTTTGGTTTTACCCTTACGTAAATTTATTTTCCATTACATAATTTATTTTTCCTTATATAATTTTAGTTTATAATTTATTAACTTTATTTTACCATCACACAAATTTTTTAACTTTTATTAGGTTTATTATACACTTAAATAACTTATAATCAACCTCAATTAACATTAGTGTACCCTTAATTAACTTTAGTTTCCACGTAATTATCATTATACCAACCCTTAACATAGTTTTAGCATTAAATAATATTATTTTACCCTTAAATAACTTTAATTTAACCTAACATAACATTATTATACCTTTAGTTTTTCAAATGAAAAGTTTTTTCGGAATTTTTAATTTAATACTTTCAATAAAAGTTCTATCAAAACTTCCAGTTTATGTTCAAATGGAACTTATAGTGAAAGTTACATTGGACATTATAATGAAACCTATATAGAATCATCAAGTGAAAGTTAACCCTAAATTTTTTCAATGATTATTTCCTGTATTAGTTTATTCATTTTTAATAAATATTTCAATTGAAAATTTCAATAGAACATTTCACTGAAACATTGAGTGGAGCTTATAATTGTAATTTTCTAGTATATGTTTCGCTGGAAAATTTTAGTGAATGTTTCATAGCAATTTTCTAGAAAAAATTGCTAATGGAATTTTCCAGTGTAATTTTCTTCTAAAACAATCCACTGTAAGTGTAAAGTGGTTTTTAATAGAATATCTAACACTATTGATTTAGTAAAAGTTTAAAGAGAAATTTTGGATTGTATGTTTTAATAATAATTATTAGTGGAAGGTGACACTTGAATTTAATTCTAATAACATTTTAAATTAAAAGTTTCAATTGGAATTTTCATGTTGATTTTATTAATTTAATTTACTGGTGGAAACTTCAATGAACATTTCCACAATAATATTCCCTAGGAATTTTCTAATGGAATTATCTAGTGAACATCTGAAATGAAATTTCCTAGTAAAAATTAAAAATTTATTCTAATAGATTTTTTTTTATTTTCCTAATGATTTTTCCACTTTATTTTCTTCATGGGAAGTTTCCAGTGGGACATTCCCATCAATGTTGATATTGAATTTTTTGGGTGATAGTTTAAATCGGAATTCTATAATAGACAATTCAATATTATTATTCTAGAGGAAGTTGAACTTTCACCTAAAATTATTTACTTGATATATCATGATTTTAACTATAATATTTCTTTTAAAATTTACATATGAAGTGTTATTTACAGTTTATTTTTGAATTTAATTTTTAGTTAAAATGTTTTGTATAATTATTTACAAAAAATTTCAATTGAATTTTACAAATAGAATTTTGAAATGAAATTATTTGATTATTTTTCCTAGTAGAATTTTTTATTGTTAAATTACACTGAAACTGTATCATATTATATTTCGAATTCATTTATTGGAATGTTTTATGTACACCGTTGAATGTATTTTATAGAATAAATTTTCAATTAATTTTTTTATAAAATTATATTAAATTTTTTTATGTTGATATTTATATTAAAAAAAATTTATGAATTTTATTTGGTTATTAAAATATACAATTATGATTTTATTAATAGGCATAGAAAACAATTTATTATTTTAAAATATTTAAAAATATATTTTAAAAGGATCGTATCATTTTTAAAATATTATAACAATTTAAAAATTATTATTTTTAAAAATTATTTTTCACTTAATTTTGAATTGTATTTTACATTATTATTTCCAACATAAAAATAAAAATTAATTTTTTTGTAAGGTTTTGAAAAATTACTATGAAATTTTACTTAGAAAAAGTATTTTTTACATTAATAAAAAAAATTATTAATTTTTAAAAACTATTAATAAATTTTTTTGGTTTTAAATATATTTTTTCCCATTTTTATTAATACATTTATGAAATATTGTTTTTAGAGTATAATTAGAAGATATTTATTTTTTATAAAAAAGACATAACTATAAATCTATAAAATATTTATTATAAGAATAAACAATTTATTACTTTCATGTTTTTCAGTTTTCTGAAGTCTTATATTTTATTTTTTACTTCTGTTTTATGTTTATCAAAACTATACACTACTAATGGTGTAACCAAGTTACGAAAAATTATCTTACAATCCTATTTTTCTGACTTATTTTAATCAAATACATGATAGCATTTCCAATATACTAGATGTTATAGATAAATAGGATAATGAGTAGTGATTACTATCATTTTGGGAAACAAGGGGTTGAATGGATTTTTTATCTTCCATTTATTTCCGGCATGAACATTTAATTTCCCTAAATCTAGGTTTTTCATTTATTCATGAACCCATTTAATGGTGCTCAATTTCATTTAATTTTTATTTTTAAATACAAGATTATTGCATCATTTATATGTGGGAGTTCACCATAGAGTCATGCATCCAGATTCTCTACCATATCACCACTTTCCCCTTCTCCACTAATGTGAATGGAATATGAAACCACCCCACAATCTAGTCCTCCTTCTCCTGGATCATCTCACCTCTCTGGATCAAGCCTATTTCGTCCTCTTCTAGGTCCAAGGAGCTTCCTTCTAGGATGAATTTGAATAAATAATATACATCAGCTAGGTATTATAAAAAATATATAAATTTGGATTTTATAAAAATATGGATACACACAAAAATAATGAAAATAAGTATTCACACAAAATAGGGTGATTGTAGAACAAAACAATAGGATGCATCCATATTTTATTTCATTAATTCATATGATCATAAAACACATACCATAAACCCTATATTTGAGGTTAAAAACACACAAAAATTGTAGATATATAGATGTATGTAAAATTCCACCGTTTGGTGTAGTATATTCCTAACAAACTACTTAATAATAAACATCAAGAATCACTTATCTGAAGTGAACAATCCTTATCATGATTATGGATAGTTGGGGTAGTCCAAATTAAAATAGGATTATCATTCCAACACCCCTCCATAATAATATTTTTATTATAACCCAGATATTTGCATCATCATTCTTCACATATCTAAATTAATGATCAATGGTTGAAATTACTTCACCATAGTCAATGATTTTTACTTATTGTAGCATTTGGTGGTGTTAGATTTAATAGATTTACTCATCAATGAAATTACAATACATTTCATTAGATTTATATTCCTTGAAGATAACTGAATCAAAAGTCTCTAGGAGATAATAATTGTTTTCATATTCCTCTATTGGTTCCATTATCTCTTATAAATATGCATGGGTTAAATTTTGTTTGGGAAATTAATGAAAATATTCTTATTTTATGTCTTCAGATGTTGGGGTAAGTGAAGAATATTCCATTGATTCTTCAAATCCTTAATCCTCTTTTTATTCTTCTTCATTGGCGTCTTTATCTTATAGAGTGTGTCATACCACTCTTAAATCACCATATTTAATCCAATCCCATGTATATTTTTCATCTAAGATTACATCTCTACTGAATAAAATCTTATTGTTGATGGGATTATTTAAATGATATCCTATTTCTCAGTCTCCATATCCCATAATGGAATAATTCACTCATTTATCCTCAATATTTAATTATTTTTTCTTTGGGATCCTAACATAGGAAATGGAAAAAAAACTCTAATATGTATTGCACTTTTATTGTGATTACACAAAAATTAATGTGGTGTGTTGGAATTATGATTTTTTTTTGGGATTCTATTGAGTAGTTACACTTCACAAAAATTTTCCTCATCCCAAGAATTTCATAAGAAATCCTTTTTCTTTCATCAAGATTATTTATATTTTGAGAACTATCCAATTTTTTTGACTACTACATTGAGTTGAGGTGTGTAATTTATTTTTATTGTTGTTGAATTCCATGTTTCATTAGGTACCCTTGATAAAAATCAGATGTGTACTCCCAAACATAACCATATCACAATGTGTGTATGTGATTGTTCAATTGATTTATCATTTGTACCTTGATTTTTTTGAACACATCAAACACACAAAAATTAATTTTGAGAAAATATATCAATGTTTTAATATTATAATTTTCAATTATTGTCATAATGTACCTCCCATGTATTTTTATATTTTATTCAATGCAACTTACACATTAGTTTGGAATAACATTAGTGGATTAGTAGAATTCCAGTTGACCTTCATTATAAATAGATATATTTTATTTATTAGAACACATATTTTAACTATTTTATTTGGATATATAATTCATTGATTTCCACTCATCATAATTTTTATTTCTAATAATATTTTTAGTTTAATGTTTAAATTCCAAAACCCAGGGTTCCATATCCAGTATTTATCATAACGTACTACCGTCAAATATTGTGGTACACTGGGTTGGATCATAAGTGGAAACATGTGGTTATTCATTATCAATCCATTAATGAATGACCTAAATTTTACATCAATAATCACCATTTGATTATTTTTAGGGTTATGTGAAATGTTTTTCCAATAATTATTGTAGACAAAATGTGTTTTTCTTAATTTTAGATATATATTATACTTATGAGATGAAATCATGATGTCCATATGTTTTCATGATTAAAATATGTCAACTTCCATGGAGAAATATTATTGAGAGATCACCAAATGAAATATTTCCTATAACCCTATAATTTAAATTTGTAAATATGTTTTTGTGACATGTCATGTCGTTGATAGCTCTAGAGTCAAGAAACCACATAACTTGGTTTTGAGTTAATGTTTCTACCATCAACATATGAGAATCTCCAAATATATCTGCTGATTTAGATACATGTTCCTCCTTTTTTTCATTCTTTATGGGTTTTTTCTGACATTAATTATTATAATGTTTGTATAATTAAAAATTATAATATTGACCATTTCAAATTTCAATCCAATGTTGAATATTGAATCAATTCATTCTTCCTTATCCTCATTCTAATGGAGTATAATTTTGATATCCATAACCTCCTCAATTTAGGATTATTCAACCACATCTTCCTCTTCATGGATTATATTCTTTTCTATGGAATCCTTTTCTTTTACTTATTCGAAACTTGCACCCTTTCTCCTTTTCAGATTTCATATGATTCCTTGATTGTAGGGATTGATCCACTCCATTGGTATCTCATCAATTATTCACCTTTAGTTTGTTTTCTATTCCAAGGAACTACTATCTAATCAAATATTTGATCTATGTATCGAAAACTTTTCTCACATACCTGCATGTTGGAAATATATTCTCTATTTATTCACATTTTGTTCAACACAATAATTACATAGGTATGATACTTCGAAATGGTTTCATAATAATTCCTAAAATGTATGCAAACTCAACTTTTATAGATTAATGTCGTATGCACTTCACTTTATCAGCACCTTGGAATTGTTTGAATTTTTTTTCTAATATATCCTTCAATTATTTTTATGAAGAAGTCATATTTAATGTAGATTTATCATGGACTTCATAGAAAATGTATTAGTACTTATAGTAATAATTTCAATCCACATGAATATATTCCCTTTGAATATTTAGAATAATAACCTCTTTCGCATAAGATTGTGGCATAGTGTAACCATCCTCTACAATGAACATGAAATATTGGGTCCTAAGGAGAACTCAAATTTGGATGCACCACTTATCATATTTTTTATTCATTAACATTAGGATTAATTCTTGTGAAATACCATTTTCCATGAAGATTAAAAAAAATTCATGTTAAAATGGCATATGTCGACTTCTATTTTCTCAGGTAGTTCGCAAACTGCTATTTTTTTAGGAGTGTTTTTTTCCAATTTTTCCCTCAATATAAAAATTCATATAGGAGATAATAATTCTTTTTTGTAGTAGGATGGAAGAGGAGGAATGAAAGGTTTTTTGGAAGAAAATTATTTTTTTATGATAGGTGTAGGCAAAGTGAGTGAGGATGGTGATGGGAGTAAGAAATAATAATGAGAATTAAATTTTCATTTTCAAAAATTTGAGAGAGGAATAGTGGAAAAAGGAAGATATATATATATATATATGTATATATTAAAATATTTAATACAGAAAAATGAAGAATATGATGTTGAAAATAGTAAAATAAAATCAACTTTTTTGTTCAAAATTTAAGGATTTCAAACATAAGGTGGGAAAAAAATAAATTAACCAAGACCATTATACATAATATTCCACTCTCTACTACTAAATTAGATCGGTAACAGATCTGAAAAGACCTTCTCTCGATATATCTCACCAAAAAATGATTTGATATCACCGATGGTAGATTTTATAATACAATAGAGGCACATAATGGTAGTGAATATAAAGATACAAACCACTATGTGATTGAAGAAAAAAATAGAAATATAAAGAAACCATATTTTTTATTCAATTCATATATTTTACAATTCATACCACCTACCCTATTTATTAGGATAAAAACACCATAGAATGATAGAAAAATAGATTGAAATGAAAGTCCACATTTTTTTGTAGTAAGATCCTCCAATGCATATGAAACAAAAAACATTGAGAATCAAATTTATGAAGTTTCCATGACTCCATCACAATAGTAGATAGTTGGTTCCATCCAAAGAAAAAAAATACATTAATCATTCCAACAATGTCTACTTGTCCCCATTCCTCAAGTTGGGTGTGATCATAGTACCATAGTGGATACACTGCCATTTTTGATCACCGACCATCGCCCCACCCCCTCCATGATTACTAACCCTATGCAATTTTGGTTTTATGTTGGCTAATGTTAACCAAAAGCATTATGGGAAGGGACGATAAGGACCTTTATGGTGTTAAGGAGGACGTGTTATACAATATACACACTTATTTTCTACCTATAGAGAGCCAAGATCCCACTCCTATGTTTGTGTAGTGTAAGTCTATAGTGAAAAATGAACACAAAGAGAAGAAGAAAATAGAAGCACATATGGATTTACAGAGTTTAACAATGTTCCCATGTCCACAAATTAAAGAGGGGCAGTTTTATTTCATTTATCTAGTTAATATTTCATAGGATCATAGGTCACATAGTTTATAATTTATGGGATTTAATCCTATTATATAGATAAAATAAAATAGCTTTGTCATCGATTATTGGGTAGAAAATAAACCCTTGAAAAATTTCATCCACACCGCTAGCTACTATCCATCACGTTAGCTTTCCTCCAAGGACAAAAACATATTTCCAATAGAGGACTATTCCACTACAAATTTATACTTTTATCGGGAGTGGCCCCCAAAAATCTCCCCCTCAGGACGAATTTGTTGTAGAATCAAAATCATCTTCTCCATGTAGGAATCCAGATTCTCTTTCAGTAGAACCATCATCATCATGTCTTCCTTATAATCACTGGTTTGGATTTTCTCAACTTTTAAAAATATTTCTTCCCAAACATTTTATATCCAATGATATCAAACATAAATGTGTTTTCAAGTGGAAGGAAATTACTGATTCATTCTGATATGAATAAGACTATGACTATCGCAATAGAGAATACAATTTTCCTTACTCTGTCGTAGCACCTACAATAACTTATTCATCAAAAACATATCCGTGTATCCTAAATTGACTGTCATATACTCTAATTATGTGGTAGAAAAAGAAAATTAATTTTGAATTCGTTATTTCAATGAGAATTCTCCCCCTTCAAATGATATCTGGTGCCCAGATATGGATTTCATCGTATCTACATCTCAAACCATATCTGCATACGTTTATCCTTTTAATTTTTATTATCACCACCAAAACATAAACTATGACTAGATGTACATTATAGATACCTAAATATCTATTTAACTACTATTCAATGTTCCTTTATTGTATTGTATAATAAAATACTCAAAACGCCAAGAACATGATAAATATTTGTTCCTGTTCACAATATTGCATATATTATACTTCCAAATACTGAGTGATAAGGATATTTTCTACATCATTGAATTATCCTTCATAGTTGATGGAATTTACCTTTTTGTAAGCCTAAAATTACTCACAAGTGGAGTGATAAATTTTTTGTCCTTGATCATATAGAATCATTCCAAATTCATCTCAATGTACCACTATTGTCATATCCAAATATTGTGATTCCTCCTATCATAAGTAATCATCATACAAAGAATCTGAGTAGTGTATCCCAAGTCATTAATTTTGAAAGGCTTGATCAAACTCTTCTTCAACCTTCCAATATTAGTTATATCTCTACTAATAATAAATATATCATCAACATAAAGCAATATGATAATGAAATCCTCATTAGAAGTCATCCTCCTATACTTATTTTTCTCCATGAATGAGTTCAATTTCCGGCACCATTTCCTCAGTGCCAATTTCAAACCATATAACCCTTTTTATGTTTGTATACCATATTTCCTTAAATATTCACCATAAATATCTCTACTTCTCCATATATATCTCCTCGTAATTATTAACATGTAAGAACACTATATTTATATCTAGTTGAACGTGGAAGCTCATACTAGCCACCAATCAAGGAAAAACTCTAATAGAAGACATTTTAACTATAATAGAAAATATTTAATCAAATTCGATACCATTCTACTCACTGAATCCTATGACAAATACTCTAGATCTATAGCATGGTTGTGATATCCCGTATTTTACATTTATTTTTTATACCCAATAGTTCTTAAGATTCAATTTTCATGCGTACAATCTATCAAATTAAATGTACGGTTCTTGTGAAACTATCTCATATCCTCTGGAAAGGCCTTATACCATTCCATCATATACAGAATATTAATTTAATCATAAAAACTATTTGTATCTCCAAACTTGTTGATAATCACACACTCATGTGTTTAGTATCTATAAGTTGGTTTTATTTATAGGGTGGATGTCCTCAACTATTCTTCGTGGGGAATCTATTATGGAATATCATATGATGAAGATATTTCATCCTATGGAGGCATATTACCTATTGGTAATGTATCATCAATGTCACATATCTCTGTCATACTATCATGTAATTATGGTGATGAGACCAGTTTTAGATTGTGTGGTGTTTCTTTAGACTCCAAATTCAATGCATTTTATAGCTTCTCAAAATCATCAATTGTCCGATCCTCAAGAAAAACTACATATATAATACTAAAAATCCTTCTAATAATAGGATTAAAGATTAAATATCCATACTCTTCATGAAAATATCCTAATTATATATGTTACTTTCTATTTCTATCCATATTTCTTGCTCATATTTTAGGATGTGAATAAATTCCAGGCATCGTAATACTCTCAAATATTTTAGTGAAAAATATTTACCTTTACAAAATATTTATCGAATGTCATAGTTCAATAGAACTAATGGAAAGAAGTTGATAGGATCAATTTTGGCCCCCCATTTCCATCCCTGATATGGTTTTTGGGAACATTACATATGAATCTCCCACAAATTATACTTTTCATCCACTCGAGAACATCATTATGCGGAGGTATCTTTGGTACTGATTTTTGTAGCATGATGTTGACACTACTATAGTAATCCTCAAGTAGACCATAGTACTCTCATCCATTGTATTCCTGTATTAAATTTAATCATCCTCTAGTTTCACTTTCCACATTCAATTGAAATTGATTGAAAACATAACACACTTGCTCTTTATTTTTCAATTCAAAAGTACACAATTTTCTAGAGTAATCATATATCATGGTAACAAAATAAATAGAACCTCTCATTTACTTAGTTCTCGTCATCTAGAAATCAGTGTGAATCAAATCTGTAATATTATATTTTCTTGATGGAAAATAACAACGAAATGATACTCTATGTTTTATCCATGATGCAATCAATAGATGTATCCAAATGTGTAAATTTTATTCCTATAAATAGATCCTTTATGGAGATCATTCTAACTCCCCTCTCACCCATATGACCAATCTATCCATTCCAAAATTCAATATGAACAAACTTTATAGATGCATAGATTTATCATATAAATGTTCTAGTATCTATATGATAAATAAAAGTATCTTTATTTCCATTATCAATTATTATGTTACCTTTGGTATGCTTACATTTCCCATCAATAAATGATATGACATATCCATAATCTTCCCAAATTTTAGTGGGTATCATATTCAAGATAATATCACGAACATGTCTTGCATCCTTCAATAGTAACTTGCAACCAATATTAGTCTTTAAGAAAATGTTACCAAAACTAGTGATTTTAGATGTGCCATCCTTTCACATATTAACATGTCTAAAACTCCCCAAAGTGTAAGATGAGATAAAATATCTACTAGTGGTGACATTGTAGGAGGAACCCAAATCAATCACCCATATTGAGTCTTTGATTACAAGATTGAGCTAATTATCTTCCTTACCAATAACAATCTCTTCGTTGGGCACTAAAACATCATTACATTGGGTCTTACCTTCCTCATTCCTCACCTCTTAATTTGGCCTTCTATAATCCATGATGAATTGTTTGGGCATTCCACAGTGGTGTATCTTCATGTTATATCTCAATAGGGATTTTGATCACTTACTTATTTGTAGACATTGGTCACATGGTACTCTTCCTCTTATTATTCCCTTCTATTTCTTCTTTTCCAATCTTTTAGTTACAATAGCCTCTGATTCAGGTGTATATACCTTGTATTTTCTTCTATATTCTTCAGTAAATATTCTATATTTCACTATCTTGATGGTGAGAGTTCCTAGAGTTTAATTGCGGACTTAAACAATTAGTGTGTCCCACATATTTGGAAAAGAACTCAACATCAAAAGTTCTTAGAAATCATCATCAATAAACTTTTTCATGGAATTAAACTGATCAATGGAATCTTGGATCTCACTCATGTTCTCTGATATATTGTTCTAGTGTTTTTACATCAAGTTGACAAGTCATCATGTCAAGTTATAATTATTCTTCATGGTTTTTGTTGCATATTTTTTTTTCAATTTGCTCCATAGAATTGAAGCATTGTGTTCATCCGAAAATTTTTGGAAGATAATTTTGGCAATCCACTATTTGATTTGGGCAGTGCATTTCTTATTTACCATGATCCACTCCACATTGACTAGTTGGGTACTGGTTGATGTCTTCTCACCTTATTTTGTGCTTGTTGAGGATTCATTTGTTTTCACTGCAGTGGGATTAGTGGTCTCCACTGTTGCTTTACAAAGATCATTATAATTTAAAAGATTCTATATTTTGGGATTCCATATGTCAAAACAAAAACTGGTAAGATTAATCATATTATCAGTATATTTTTCTATTAGTATGTTGAGAATCATAAAAGTATAACTACATGGATGTGTTGAAAATGGTCAACATATCTGTAAATGACTCATGAATTTCTAAACAAGGACTACAATTTGACAAGATATTTCGAAAATATTCCTGATAGTCTAGATCAACTGATGTTATGGTGCTAACATGGCTCACCCGAACAATCTCTAAAACCCATCTGAAAGAAACCATAGAAATGAAAATTGTTTTCTTCTCCAAAAAGGGGGTACTGTAGAACTTAGGGATTGACCAAAACGTTGAATGCCTATACTAGCTTCATTTCATATCCATTTTTTCATGGTTTTCATTATTGTAATCATCTCACTGAGCTCCTAAAATAAATATACTAAAATATTTTTTTTGACCACCTTTAATTTTCGGTCACTAGAAAACCATTATATAGCCTCATAGTTTAATCCCATGTTCCATTGATAAAATTTATTATGTGTAGGATAAGTATTTGGTGATGAAATAAACCTATATAGATGATTAAAATAGAAGGACATGTGTATTTACATGGTTCAGCAGTGTTCCATCATCTAGTGAAAAAATAGGGATCCATTCTATTTCTTCTATCTAGATATTATGTTGGAGGATCACAGGTTAAATAGTTCAAAATTCAGGGAATTGAATCATATCTTTAGAGGGAATAAAATAGGTTTGTTAATGGTTGTTGGGTATATCATCAATCCTTGAAAAAATTCATCCATACCACTGGCTACTATCCTTCACATCTATTACCCACCAAGGACAAAAATGCTGTGTTGAAAGAAGATCGTTCCTCCATATATTTCTCCCTTAACATGGAGTTCCCACCACACCCTTCAATGATCAATGTCCTACAAGCCATGAACAGTGCAGAAATAGTGTAATGGGATCGAATATTTAACAAATATTCCATAAAAGGGTATAGTTTTATTCCCTTTGTGGATTAATGATAGTATAACACATGGTAGGAGAAAAATATATTTTAAAGTGAGCTTCTAATTCAGATTATGGGCCAAATATCCCCACTAGATCTAGCGCCTTGCATAAAAACACCAGATATAATGCTGAGGTCCATGTACCTACTGGATATAGTGGTGGGTGATCAAGGGAGGAGGTGATACCACTACTATAGTGGGTGGCGGTGGGGAGTTGGGGGAGACACATTGTAATGACAGAAGGTTACAGTATATGAAATGAAACCTAGTTATTGAGTATCCATAAGAGGGTAACCTCAGTTTCAACCCCATGATGTATTCAAATATTTCCAAGAAGATACTCTAACTATAAGTCTCTAACCAAGTAGTGGAGGTGTGATGGATTCCGCTATTAAGAAACAACGCTACTAAAGAGAACACCATTAAAGGCATTCATGAATTTATTTGGAAAACAAGCCCTTCATTGCACCCATGGAAAGATAGAACCCCACAACCTCCATGATCAACTATACGTATGTTGATAATTATGAAACGGTGGTGGGTAGGGTGAAAATGTTAATCAAAAGATATGAAAGAAAGAACTTCATGGAAGGCCACTACTGGGACCTTTACACATTTAATGGGGTTTGATTATATTATTTCTATTGGGATTGATGTAAAAAAATGATTCCTAGGAAAAAATTGATTTGGGAGAAACCCATTTATTATAGAGAGAAAATTGTTAATGGATAAATTTATCTCAACATTAATGGATGAGTTCTCCCAATATTAATGGAGTGTTAATTCTCAATATTAATGAATTGTAAAATTAATGTTAGCTACATTAATTATATATATGGAATTAGAGTCTATATAAATGGATGCTATAAAATTTGTTTAGTGTGACTGAAGAGTGGAATACAGGACCCAATAAAGGAGGAGGTATATCACCTTTTGGGGAAACCAACACAGGCACACACAAATCCCAACATGTGGTACCAAAGAAAAAGGAAAAGGTTGAGACATTCTAGGATGAAGACCAGCAGGAGGGATCCAGAAGATGTGATGATCAAACAATGTTGGTAGAACATCTTCCAACGATCTAGGTAGAGTTATGGAAGATGGAAATTCTTGTAACTTAGATAATGCAACCCATTGAATGAAAGTGATGATGATACTCTCATGTGTATGTAGTATGAAATTATAAACCACATATTTCATTTTTGAATTGTTTTTTCCTTTGTTCGTGCATGCATTTTTTGTTTCCATGTTTTTATTTGTTGTTGTGAATGATAACATTTGTAGGATTCAAAACAGATGCATGGACAACTTGATGTTGTTGTAGGGGTTCATGTTCGTCCCATTTATAGATATCAAAGTAGTGGGAGATCCTATGATGAAAGTTACAAAATTTTGGGTTTAGGATTCAATTTCCAACACATGATTTCAGAGGAATATTGAAGTGTTCGGTTGTAGAACACGATGGATGGAATATGGTGTAACAGTTTATCAGGGACTCAAATTCTATTACTGGAAGATGACGGGTATACCATAGTTTTCTATAGGATATTGAGATTCCAATTGACCTTGATGAGTCATTAAGAATGTTACATTTTTAGTGATAGTCAAAGCTTGGTGGAATACTACTATATTTCCTTAGGTTTGGTGGTTTAGTAGGCATCTGGAAGAATGACACTAGAATAGGGTGATGGTATAAGTGGTGTTTCTAGAATATCAAATGTCTAATTGGGTTGAGGTGTCATGAAACATGTTTAATTCATTAGGAGAGATTTTGATCTTGGTGGATGGATCCTAAAATTATTGATGTAAATAGGAATAAAAGACCATGATAGAAAGAACCCAGGGATTATTTTGGAAGTTCAATTTAGGTGAAAGTTTACTTAAGTTCTTATAAGTATATGTCAGATAAAACTTTCATTTTCAATAGAATTATCGGATTGTGGTTCTAGAAGATGTAGGAGGAACTATTTGAGTGTTATCCTAGATGATTGAAGTAGCATGTAGTGGATAACCATGCATGCACTTCCGAATAATGATGAATATATGTTTTACCTATTTCAATATTGGTGTGAGCATGAGAATAGTCTGCAAATGGGAGATTATTGGACTCAACAAAAAAATGATTCTTAGGAAATTATTGATTTGTGTCCATGCAATTTATTGGAGAAATAAAATTAATAATTGAGAGATTTATGTCAACTTTAATAGTTGAGTTTCACACAACATTAAGGAATAGTTAATTATCAATATTAATTGATGAAAACATTAATTTTAGCTACATTAATTGAATATATTGACTTAATGTATATATAAATGGTTACAGTGACATTTTTTTAGTATGAATAATGAATAGAAGGCAAGGATTGACAAAGGATAAGGTGGACCCCCTTACAAGGAAGCCAAACTGGGAACACCCAAATCCCAAAATGTGGTGTTAGAGACAAAGATGGAGGGAAAGACCCGCAAGGGAGGAAACCAAAAAGAGAGATCCATAATATGTGATGAATGAATGATGTTGGTGGAATATATTCTGGTGATATAGGTAGAGTTAAAAAATGTAAATTATTATTACCTAGATGTTTCACCTATTTGAATAAATGATATGATTGTATTCTCCCATGGATGTATGATGAAAGTATGAACCCCATAATCCTATTATGCTTTTTTTTACTTTGTCTGGTCATGAGTATTTATTATTTTGTAATTATTCATTGCAGAGAATAAAGGCCATGGGAGAACTAGAACCAAATGAATGGAAGAATTAATGTAGTGGATGAAATGCATGGACATTAAAGTTCCAAACACCAAAGTCACAAGGGTCTTCCAAGTAAAGTTCCCTTCTAATTTTCTAGGCTACAATCCCCAACAGTATTCACCCATCTTGTAACCACCACTGGTGAGACATGACTCCCAACCGTGATCAAAATACCTCAAGTCAAAAACCATGCTATGCAGGTGTTCATGGAGATATCATTAGTTAATGACATTATAGGAGGGAACATGTTTGGACCCAACATATATTGAAACTATTATAACACATATGAGGAGATGTACTGAGTATACCATTTTATTTCCATATAAAAGTAAACCCTGACACATCTTTCTTGATCCACCACATCTCATCCAAAACCCCAAAAGAATGGAATCAGAGGAAAAAGTAACAACATGATATGGTGGTAATTAATCATGGGAGGTTGTACAAAAACATGAAAACCCCATAATGGTAGAAGGGGGAGTAGGGGGGATTCATTGAAACATGTGCATTTTGCAATCCATGAATGGAATATTGGTTATTGAGAACTGACTGATGGGTACCTAGAGCATAAATTGGGCAACTCATTCAAACTGCTCTAAGAGGATACTCCAATGAGGTAGGATGTGGCATTGGGGTAGAATGAGAAGCAAAAAAATATTTTTAGATGTCACATTATGCCGTAATTGTAGTTTGGTGTCATCTCAATATGGTTATGTTTTTTAATAGAATTATTAATCATATATAATCTATCATTTTATTTTCTTAAAGTTCCCATGGTAATAATGATAAACTAAATAATAATTTTTAAATAGAAATTTATACTAATAGTAACAAATAGAAATTTTAAATATATGTCATTAAAATTTAATTTTATATAGTATAACTATTTATAACTAAACAAATTAAATTTATAAATATTAGATATATTTGTTATTAAATATTAAAAATTATTATCATTATTAACATTATTTTATATTACATACTAATATTAATTAACAATAATTAATCATTAATAATAATTTGTAATAATTAACAATATTTGGTAAGAATTAAAAATTAAATTAAAAAATAATATGTTATAAGATATTATTATAAATATTTAATATTAATTTATAAATAAGTATTGAAAATTATTAAATTATTAATTTAAATTATTTATTAGTTGTAAATAGCTTGTAAAAATAAATAATAATTATTTTTAAATTTATCTATTGATATATATAATGATTAATAATAAGTTTTAAAAAACTAATAATAATAATTACTAATAGGTAATGATGATTAATATATTATTAATTTTTATTTTTCATTACATAGTATTAAGAAAAATTTATTACAAATTAATAATAATAATAATGGTTTAGATAACAACAATAAAAAATAATTCATAGTAAATAATATTATCAAATTAATGTAATAATTACGATAAAATTATAATGAAAATAACACATATAAATATAAGGATAATATTAATTAATTTAGATAAAACAAAAATATAATTTTATATTAGAGGAATATGACATAAATAATATATATATATATATATTAAAATATATTTTTAAATGGATTTAAAAACAAACAAATGATTTTAGGATTTAAAAATTTTCAGTTATCCGATGTGTTGAGGGATTCAACACATTTCATCACAATGTAATGAAACATGTTTTGAAGCATCTACAACATTTCAAAACAAACATAACTTAAATTTAGATACCATAATTTAAAAAAATAAGGAATTATATTTAAATATATTTTAACTATTATTTATAAATATATTATTTTTTTAAAAAAATTATATTTATATATTGAAAAAAAAAAATAAAAATTATAATTATTATATTATATAGAAATGAATTTTTTTAAAAATATATTTATGAAATTTAATTAGTTTAAAAATGTTTCTAAAATTATTTGATAATTATAATTAATGTAGAAAAATGATTGAAATATCAAATAGTTTAAGTCAAAGAGAACATATAAAATTAATATGTATTATTAATTTTTATCTTTTTCTCACATGGGTGTTATCCCATAGTCCAGGGTCTGAATTGGATGCCCATATCAAACTCATCAACCTCCATAATATGGTGGAGTCTTCTAAACTAGAGGGGATCTTCATCAGGTAGAATAATCTTGATTGTCTACTACTTTTTTTAGATTGATTGGAAGAAGGTGTAGTTGTTACCCCTATGATGTTGAGATGTGATAATGGCTAACTTTATCTTTCTATCAATGTATATGTGGAAGGAACTATCCTATCATAATAATACTGAATATCTATTAAGGTTTAGTCATAAAAGGTGATGAGAATGACATCTGGTATGAAGTTGGATATTCTACACCATATGAATGTAGTGGATATCCTGATAGAAGATTTCGATCTCATGCCTGCTATACCCATGAAAAACCATTTATGGCATGTCTGCTAGTTGGGATTCATTTTTTGGGGAAATAGGTGAGGTCACATGTTTATCTCTATGTGTTATAAGTTATCATCATTGAGGATCATCAACATCAACATCTGCAGAAGGATGTTTTTTGGTTGGAACATATTCTCTCTCTGGTGGATGATTGAATATAATATCATATACAACACCAAGTGAAGGTAACATGTCATTAATTACATCATGGTACACATATTGAAATAATATTGTTCCTTCCTTAGGATTATATATCAGTATAATATGATTTAGTTGAGTATGTTATAAAAATTAAAGCTAAAGTAACAGAAAATATAAAAAATAAATTAATATAAATTTGTTGACTTTTGAGATCCTGGATCCCTCTATCATTTCAAATAAGTTACAACATATATTTCACTCTATACCATTGTAATTTCTAAAATTACTATGAAATATTAAGTCACATTGTAGGTGTTTCCATAATGCGAAACATCACATATCTTCCCATATGTCAATATAATATTCATGTTTCCCCTTTCACATAACATCCTATCTCCTTGTTATATTCAAGGAATGATGCATTGGAAGCTATCTCGATGCTTGTGGAAAATGTTGACACATACCATGTAACACAATACTCTATCTTGTTGGTGCTACTCAATATACTTAAATTGTGTGAGAGGCATTGTAGAACTGTCAACATCAATCCAAGTAGTGTAGTATGCGTGAATCATTTCAAAGAGACCTTAATACAAAGTCCATGATATCTAAAATGATATATGAGGGTCGTTAAAATATTTTTTTATTATTTTTTTAAAATAATATTATTATAAAATTGATTAATCATTAAAATAATATATATACTTGTATTAGTAGATGGAAAGACTATACGACATGAGACTATATGCTTAAAAAAATTTCATTAGTGCCCTGAATTATTGAGGGTTTTTATTCCACTTATAACATACAATATGGACTGTGATTTAAAAAAATAAGAAATTCATTAAAATATAAAATATATTTTCCGCATA
Source organism: Viscum album (assembly GCA_963277665.1). Classification (NCBI taxonomy): domain Eukaryota; kingdom Viridiplantae; phylum Streptophyta; class Magnoliopsida; order Santalales; family Viscaceae; genus Viscum; species Viscum album. The sequence continues at coordinate 50,629,451 of OY728162.1, forward strand.
AAACAGTAAATATGAGTGATATTTATAGCATCCATGTGAAGTATCATGGATCACATATATGGGACCCTTGAGGTCAGTAATAATAGGGTCCCAGGGAGGGATGTGATCCCATGCCTACATCTAAATAAGGATGAAAGATCTCTAGATACCACTATTATATGTTCAATATACAATTATTAATGATTTATATTTTTCATCCAAGAATGAATATTCCCAGTTGTATCCCCTAGCCCAATTGATATCTTCAAGTAGAAAAAAAATACTTTATTTAGACATGAAATATTGAGTGATCAAAGGACACTATACCTCCAATGGAAGGAAAGATATATGAACAGATTTAAATCCTGATAGTCTACACATCACCATAATTGGTTAAATGTGTGATGTTAATGTCATGTCTCCTCATAGATAGATTACTATAATCTATATCTATTTCATCCATTCTAATGTATAGGTTTAGTGATCGATGTATAAGCTCAGTTCCGTCTCTATGAGTGGTTTCTATAGCTATAGAACCATGAATTAGTAGAGAAAGCATAAGTGCAGCATCCTCAAGGGTGATTGTCATCTCTATCGTGGGAATATGTAATGTGTGAGTCACATGTATCCATCTCTCGGTGAGTCAAACAATTATATAATGATCAATAAATGTACAGTTAGATATAATGATCCTATATAAACCATCACATCATAGGTATGGGATAATAGGAAGTTGTGGGGGAATGTGAGGATAGGGGTACACCCTACACATGCAGAATCATAGAACCTCATAACCTATTGGTACCTCACATTAAGCATATCAATACACATGAATTAGTGGAGTTTCATCTAATATCTAAATGAAAAAAAAACGAAAAACTATTAAGTGAAAAAGATAAAAAATATTAAGTAAAATAGATAAAAATTATTTTTTCTATATGGTTTGTTAATTTAAAAATACAGTTTTATTTAAATACATAGAAATATTTATTTATTAAATTTATTTATTAAATCAAAATATATGTATATATGTATATATTTAATAATACACACCTATACAATATGAAAAATGTTAAATTTAAACACCATAATATCCATATAATTGTAATACCTGACAATAAATTTAGTCTCTATAAAAAAAATATATGATGATCCCCGTAAATGTGGTTGAAATTCCATCAAATGTTCAAAAATTAATGTACCCCATCAAAAAACATGATTTTAAAGACCTTCCAAACCTTTTTCGACCTCTAAAGAATACTGAACTAGGCCCCCACATTCCATAAATCATACATCCTTTCAAATCATTTATTTGATATGTGGTAGATCTCAAATATACACCCTAATCAAAAGTTAAGTTTATTTGAAATTCATGTGTTGTTTATAACATATCATTGAACGTCCATTAATTTATAAAATTTGTATGCCATCCAATTATTATTAAACCATTGTTTGTAAATAATAATCAGGAAATTATTAATTAATATGAATTTTTAATATTTTTTTAATCTATTTCTCACTAAATATTATATATATATTAAATGTAAATGCACATATAATCTAATAGAAATTATATTTAATAAAATATAATATATATATAAGGATAAATATATTTATTTATTAATATAATATTTTTAATGATATATATTATTATGAAATATAAAATTTTGTTTGTGAAAAAATAGTGTTGATAGAAGAAATCCCTTAGCTATACTAAAAAATGTTCTAATAAAAGGGATATTTATCAGCGCTTTTAGCTAGAATTGAAAATAAACCCCCTTTAACAATATTTTCGTAGCACTGAGAATGGATAGTGCTTGATATTGTGCGATCTATAGTAGTTTTAAATCATATTCAATAGTATATAAATATGTGTATATAAAATATTATATATATACAATCCCTTATTAGTGAATACATGACACTAATAAAGGGAAACCATTATTATCTCTAAAAAGTAAATATAAAGGTATCCCTTTATTAATGAAATATAATTCCCTCATTAAAGGAATATTTTTATTATCAATTTTTTTAAACATGAAAAATTATTTCCATTAAAAGAACTTTTTTTTATTAGTGATTATATCTCACCAATTATGAAACTTTTTTTATCACTGATAAAGGGTAGTGTTGAATATAGAGGAATCTATAGTAGTATATGGTCCACTATGTTATAACAATCAATTATGGCCTTTGAAATTAATTATATATGGGCCATTAATCATCATTATATTAGATTACTTTTATTGATGGAAAATGTTGGGGTGGGTTATTGTTGAAAAACCCCACAATAAAAACTAAGTCCCCTATACATGGTAGACAATGAAAATACATCATATAATCCCCCATGTAGATTTATAGAATCCAGATATTGATTCTGCATTTTTTTTTTGTCTTTTTTCCAATGGGTGAAGATAAGTGATAATTTTTTTAACTATAAACGTTTTAAAATATTATTGAATTAATTTTATTTAAATTTATAAATTATGGTATCAGATTAAGATGTTATAGCTCTACATTGTAACAAAACGAAATACACCCTCTCTTGTAAAAAAAATTCAATTTTTCTTTGTTTTTTAGATGATTAAATAATTGTTTTCCACAATCTTACTCACTTCTTCATCATCATATTTTGTAAATATGATAGTATTCAGCCTTCATTTTATACATAAATTTAAATTTTTATAATTCTTATATACGATTTTGATTATTTTATTAATTTCAAAGCTTCATGAAATTTTATCAAAAAATACTATATGTTAATTTCATATTTTAAATAGAAAACTATTATTCTAGAAAATAAAATTTCATTTGTTTAATAATATAAATAATTATTAGTTTATTATACAAATTAATGTAATTGATTGTATTATATTAATTAATGATTTTAATTATTCATCTTTTACTTTATCCATTCATTTTCAACATTTACTTTTTAATGTATACACTTGAATAGATTTGTGCAATAAAGAAATATAACAATTTGGGGGATACACTAGTGTGGGATCTATATCTTCAAATTTACAGTTCTAGAATTATTTATTTATAATTTATTTTTTAAATTTACATATTTATAATCATATTAAATAATATATGTTAAAAGGATACATAATATGTGAAAACTAGTACCCACCTGTATAATTTTATGGGACATGATATCATGTAAATTAATGAAAACATACATTTATATAATTAAACCGATAAAGATATGTATTATAGGAATAGAATGAAATATAAAATTAACTAATATTTAATACATAAAAATAGAATTAGATATCTTAATCAGATATTTGAATAGTGATCAATAACATGTCAAGGAAACAGAATAATAAATTTTAATAGTGAAAGTAGTTTTATCTATTCAATATTTCTATTGAACTATTTTCTTAGATCCCCTAAAGTTATAATATCTTTGGAAAAATTAGTGTTGACTTCATACAGTGAATCAAGTCATTCAATATCAAAATCATGTTATAAAATTCTCCAAAAATAATATATTAAGTAACATGTCAAAATACATCAATGTTGTAATTGGAAAAGAATATATACATATAATATAAATAATATTAATGGTGATATATAACCTTATAAAATATCATATATAATTATAAATATCATTTAAATATAATCATCATGAAATAAAAATAATTATTTTAAAAATAAAATCAAGCTAATGATAATTATATGATGTTACTTTCCATTGTCGCTTCCTTTTTTCTTATGTTTTCGATAGAATGGAACGTGTTCTTTGACTGTTTTAATCAAATTATGGAAACATTGACATAATTAAATAATAATAAACTGTTTCATTAAAAAATACCTACATTATCATGAATGTTATGTATTTATTGAGGGGGTACAAGCAAAAAAACATTGTTTTTAGAATTCAACAACTGTATTGATTCTCAAACTGAAAAATTCTAAAAATCAAATAGTAATTAAAAACACAAATATATAAAGACTTATTGAATAAAAATCACAAACCTAGACATATAAACCATAAAAATTATTATGGAAAGGTATCCCTAGGGCCTTTTAGTGTATTTTATCTAATTTGCTTCATTGTGTTGTCCTGGATGATGTTCCATATATAGTAAAGGGTGAGATTTTAGATTTTATCCACCAATATGTTATTGTACAATGATACTATGGTTTTGAAAATATACTCAATTCTATATTCTATTAATTAATATTTATTTTCTTGTGAAAATAAATATATGGACATCATGTGATGAGACCTAGGAGGTCCGATCTTGGAAATCATCTTGTTTGGATGTCATCATTCCATGGGTCAATTGTAATAGTATAATTCACCTATTATTTTATAATATTATTTTCACTATGAAATTAATAAATAATATAATCAAAAAAATTGATTAATATGGTGTTGTGTAATTGTTGCAGTTTTTCTTTTTCGTTTTTCAAGTTATGAGAGTTTATTCTCCCATCCTTGATATAATACTGACCCTCATATAAAATCCATCATATTTCCTTAATAAATTCAATTTTTGGGTGACTCCATCAAATTTTGGTATATCATATTGTTCCTAGTTTGAATATTTGATCAATTGTTTCTAGTACTCAACTATATGTGATCCATTGTGAGACTATCCCATCCTACTTGGTTTTATTATATGTTTCATATCCAAGGATTTTTTTCGTGGTAGTCCGGATTCAGATTTACTACCCGAATTTATCTGGGGTGATTAGTTTTTTTATATTCAAGTTTTTTAGGGATTTTATTACAAGGGTTAGATTTATTTTCATATTATTATACATAATCTAGAATAATTATCATTGAATCACTTATTTAAAACTAGGATATAAGATCTATACATTCATTATTTATTTAATGTACTAATTTTTTACCTACATTTTTATTTTAAAAATGTTGAGGGTCAAAATTTTATGAACATTTTTTTTATCTTCATGTTGTTTTAATTAATATAGAAATATTGTTTAGAAATATTGTTTAGACAATTTTTTTAACTAATAGAACTAAAATATAATGAATGTATTTGTAAAAATAATTATTTTTTAAGGGAGTCCATGTGAAATAATTTTTAATATTGATGTTAGTCATATATAAAATAAATTATTACACACCGTTGGGTATGAAAATGTAATTACTGTAAAAATTAATACAATTTACAAATATGTTGCATTAAAAGGCATACTCCGTAAAAATATTTATAGTAAATAATTCATATTGATAAATAACTATATTTATTATGTTAAATAGGTATCAATAACATAATTTTATTTCAAGGTAACAGTTCTTGAAATCTATGATTTGTTCTCCATTATATTTTATTTGGAAAAAATTGAAAGAATTATGTTTTAATTGTTGGTGTCTATTTCTTACAATGAAATATAGGATATCATCATTAGAAATTATTCTATTAAATTTGAATACATATATGTTTTTATAAAATAAAAATTCATCATTCTACTACATATTTAAATTATTTCTTTTATTTTAGTTTTTACAACAAAATAAAAAATAAATAAAAATATTTTTCAATATATTGTATTAGTAGATCCCGCACCACTAAATTTTTTTGATATAAATTGAATAACCTATTTTTCTGAGAGGAAAATTGAGATAGATCAATCATTATCATTTATTAGTATTTTCAGTCGGTATCTTGGAGACTATATATTGATGTCAGAGAAATTTAAAATTTATATGAAAGATTCCGTAAATTTAAGAGGATTCTTAATTCTATCAATACGTGTTATAATAAATAGGAATAATTATCAATTTCTGCCTCGAATTTTCATTGTTTCCAACCTAAAAAATATAAAATTATTTGTAATTAAATAAATATTAACCTATTCTACAAAATAATGACCAACAAAATATTTTGTTGTAATCAGGGTGGTTTTCTCATCTTATATCGATAAAGAGAATTGAATAAAATCGAATCGATATAAATAAAACGATTAGAATGACAAATACATTAAATTAACTTCACATTATTTTAGTTATTCTAGAATTAAAAAAAATCATGAAAATTGAAAATAATTATTAGTTGTATAATATAATAAATCATTCATAATTTATTTAAATATAATGTAAAGATAAAAAATAATAATAAGGAATAATTAATTTCCATGAATTCTTACAATAAAGGATTATAAACGAGAAAACTAATTTTAAAAAGTATGACCAGAGGATACAGATTCCTTGATGTAGTGAGTGAGAATATTTAGGGGGTGTAGTATAGATATAGAATTCCATAAATGTTTCTAATCATAGAACATATAGGTATAGATGTACTCCTCTTGAAGTATTTACTAAAATCATTTTTGTTCTACTAGAACATAGTTAATTCTTTTAAAAATAAAAAATGTATTACCCCATAATTGAAATAGAGATAAATTTTATATTTCAAAAATTGATACCATAAATATATGTATAATTAGAAATAAGTATATTTGAAACAATAAATGATGAAAATTTTGATATGATACGGTTTCTTGAAAAATAAATTTTTATTAGTATACAGTTTTCTAACATAATTTTTTTTTTACTGAACAAAATATCTGTTGAAATTTTATATGTACAATGATTAATTATAAAAATAATATATATCATGTCAATTTTAATAAACATAAATACTTTTATTTTTTTGACTAAAATATTGTAAAATAAACACTCACATAGAGTGTTGTATGAATCATGTTTATAAAATAATTTTCATTATCTATTTTAAATTGGTTTTTTGGACTCAATCCTCATCCAATTGATATGGTGATTATTTATAATAGATTGAGATAGTATTAACATGTAGTATTTTAGTGAATTTTCATCCCTGATGTTTACATCTATTACTATTATAGTTACTAAAAACATTGCAACTCATAAATTATTTAAAAATTTCATAGAAAAATAGTATTTTATTATATAAATAGTTGAATAAAATAAGTCAATATCCCAATATAAAAAATAAATAATGAATTTCATATTATTAGATTTTATTTTTTCATTATTATAAATAATTTTATTGTATGTGTAATTACTATAAGAATATAGAATTCAAGAATGTTCTAAAATAAACAATCATTCACAAATATGTTGTAGAAGGTAAACAATAGTAAAAATGATATTTAAAATATGAAATTCAATTTCAAAAAGATTTTTTCAATGAATAATTTACACATGTAGTGGAAAAAAATTCAACATCACTTATTTTTATTATTTTAATAACCTTTAGTAAATTCAATGATAAATTGGATTACATAATATATCTCAAAATATATTGATCAATGTTCAATATCATTCGATGTGTAAAGATAATTATCTTAGATCATGTTTGAAGTAATAGAACCTTCAAAACATTAGGAAGAAATTAATGAATATTATCAATGAAAATAATAATGAAATATAATTACATGAAAATTCTATATCATGATTTAATATGGTTGGCTCAATCACATGAAATTTTGAATCAAAAATTAGGACCCTCTGGTAAAAATGGATAATAATAAATTGGTGTGTATCTAATGAGGGAAAAAATGTACACATCCCATATGCTTCCATTTTTATTAACCATGAAGGATGATGACACACTTTTAAAAGAACTAAAGTAGTGGTACATTAGACATAAACACAACCCAACAAAAAATATATAGAGTGATTTTATATTTTTTTAAAATGTTGAATTTTTTTAACATTATGATTTAGTTGTTAAAAAATTTATAAAAATGAAAATATGTAAGTTCTAAAATAGATTTTAAATGAAACTATCATTTTTTGAAATTTTTGGTTTGAAATTTAAATATTCTTACTAGAATATATAAATACAATACTTGAGTAAATTCAATGTAACTAAGCTAAATTACATACCTTATGAGAAACAAAATTTTTATTTCCCTTCCCATTATTTTTATAATCATAATTAAATATCAATTATTCATCGATCATAGTCTTCATATTAACAGGCCATCTTGTTATGTGAATATATTTAAATAGATCATAATGGGGGATTCATGATTATGGATACAGATTATTCCTTTTTATTCACTTACACCATAATCATAATCATATTAACGAAATAAATATAAAATTATAAATAGGCCACCCCTTATATTTTTTGCTACTACATGAGACCTATAAATGCGTAAAATATTTTCAAGTGAAATCCACTGCAACTCAGGTCAATTGTTGGTGAGAACTACAATAAAATAAATCATGAAAATTCATAAGTAATTTATATTATAATAAAATTTAAGATTTTAAAAACAATTATGCTTACATAAGTTAATACGATGAAAAAAATGGATAATTTCAAATAATCTGTGAATTTTAAAATAGTTGTTCCAAGATGGAATGCATGTTCATTCATTCACTGATGAATACCAAATACCTTTAAGGATTGGTAATTAAATAAATATTGGTTGATGTGATGGTTTGCAGAAGAATATAATTGATAAAAACTAGAAATTTAGTAACAAAATAATTTTGCGATTATGGTTTATATTTTCATTTTCATTTAGAAAACAAAAATGAAAGATATACCAACTAGTATGATGAAAAAAGTGTCTAAAGTCAAAATCAATAGACACTGGAATAAATTTTACTGTGTCAAATTACTCAAAATATAGAATATATATGATAATTAATTGAACGTAAAATATATATGTATAGACAAAGTATTTAAGTCATTAAATGATTTACACATTTGAAAATAGGATCATGATTTAATCTACGAGTGTTAAATCGTGATGACTATTAGACTTTGTTGTTATGAACTGATGAGACTATAAGTTATTTTATTATAAGTAAATTATATTGTCCAGGTTTAAAAAGGATATAATTCAAAAGTATGCATATTATTTTCTATGAGAAACACAATTTAAAAATTGCTACCCAATGTATGAATTAATTTGTAATAGTTTATTCAATGATCAATAAAAGTAATCAATTTCACTTATGAGGTTTCCAATACTCACTAATGCCCAATATAATATAAAACAATTTATTACTCACAATAAATCCCTGTTAATAGATCTACAATTAATAATTGGGGGATAAAATTAAAATTCAAAACATCTTACTGAACATCAGTTTTCAACAATGGAGACCTTTTAGGATAAGATTGAAGTAGACCCTTTAATAACTAAAAATCTAAATGGAGCAGAGGATGAATATTAAAAACGAAAATATATGAAATATAATGGATTTCAAAAATAAATCTTTTAATAAGATATATAAATTGAAAGGTGTATAATATTTTAGATCATAATAGAAGAAAATTCATTTGAGTCTATTGATATGATGAACTGAGAAATATTACGCACAAAATCACATATATTCATAGAAGAAAAAAATATTAGGAATTTAAATTTATTAATTTAATATTTATTATTAATAATTATAAAAAATTCCAAATAAAAAACAATGGAAAAGGTACCTAAATTTAGAGGGCCATAGATTAGATTACCCCACTTTAAAAAACTTGATTCATTTATAGTAAAAATCTGGTTCAAAAAGCCCTTATGATACTATATGTAATGAAATTAAAAATGGTGAAAATTATGTATCAAATCATAAAATGTGTGGAGGAGGGATGTTTCATGACATTGTTTCCTGAAAGGGGATAATATAATTGCCAGGTCTGTGTTCCATGATTATAACCATGGATTTTCAAGCCTCTTAATGGTGGTGAATCGTTTCAATTTAGATCTGTAATTTTATTGAAACTGTAGAAATAATGAATTTTGACCCATATTTAGATTATCATGGTATTAAATATACATTATTGGATAGATAAATATGGTTTGAAAACATGAATTAACAAGAATTGATGGAATAAAATAGTGAATTATGAAAAAATGGGGTGGGTATTTGGAATAATGGAGAGTAAGGGAGGAGAACTCAGAGGTGGGGATGTGGGGATATAGGGATATGGTTATTTAAGTATATGGGATGGATGGAGTGTATGTATTTGTAGTTAGGAGTCTTATATGGAGAGATAGGGGGTTAGGGAGAGATATAGAAATTTGGGGAGGGGGTTTCATATGGATCGATATCATCTCTAGTAACATGTTTAAGAAGAAATTCTATTCCATACATAGGATGTTTAAAAATGTTCTATTTTATTTTCACCCATTTTATTGACTGTGTAGGGATTTCTGAATATTTATATATGGATACATGTTTTCTCATTTCTGAGGAAAATCCCTGAGATTGCACGATTCATTGGTTTGTTGACTCTCAAAACATTAGTGAATCCCTCGACTTCCCAAAATGATTGAATTATTTCTCTTTGTGGAAATTGATTCAAAATGGTACTATGTAGTGAACATAATTTCATGCTTCCATCAAGCCTCCTCCAATGAAAATATTGAATTCACCATCTCCAAGAAGTGAGGTGACTCTAGTTGTTTTTAGTCTCATTCCACAAAACTGTTTTATTATATAAAAAGGTACCCATGGTAGAACAACGTAACAAAAATTTTCTATTTCCTGAGATTTTTTTACTATTATTATCCATAAAATATATAATATAATTATAATTAAAAAATATATTTTTTATTTAAAAAATATATATGTTCACTTATAACAATTATTTGTTTATACATGTTTTTTATATGAAATTTTCTATCAATGTTGTGTGTCTAAATTTTTTTCCAATTATAAAATCAGATATTATTTTTTTGAATATATTTCATCTTAAGGGAAAAAAGAAAAAAAATTCAAATTTTTATATTTTTATAATGAATGTTCCATTAATTGTTTTATAATAAATTCCACTAAAAATTCTAGTAGAAATATTACCAGATGTTATACTAAAATTCCACTTCAAGTTCCATAAGAAGTTCATTTGTACATGTATTTACATGGAATTCACATTGAGACTTCCTATTTAAATCTCATTATAAATTCTAGTAGATATTCCATTAGAACATCCATTGAAGCATTTAGTTCTATTCTAGGAATATTACTATACGTTTTGTCTAAGACTTGTATTATAAGTTAATGAATCGACAAATAGTCTTGTTTTCATTTACATTGTAATTTCCTAGAATTGATAAGGGGTATTACTATTTCATTTACCCATTAGAGCATTAAACTAATATTCTATTAGAATTACTGGTGGATAATCCACTCCTACTTACATTAGAACATCCCCTAGAACATCAAGTGAAATTCTATGAAATCATTGTAAAAACATAACTTATGTATTGATAGAAACCAATAATTTTATTAATGACATGACTAACTAAGGCAATATAGTATAGTATAAATTCTTGTTGTGGAAACCAAATACCCAAATCTAATATTCTAGGGGATAGAAAAAGTGGCGAGAATGTATAAACATAAATTGGAGGCTGAAGCAAAACTTACCTATACAAAACAAACACAATATTCTTCGAGAAAAATTAAAGATTAATAATAATAAACTATATTATCTAAAGTATAAACATGCATAAAATAACTTCTAGAGAACACATCAGAGTATGGAAGTGTTAAACCAAATTGAAAAGGGAAAAAATACATTCCAAAAAACAAATTAAATCCCAAACAGATCTCATATTGAATAAAGAAAACTGAATAAATCATAGCTCTTAATCCCAATGTTTCACCACAAAATATAGTTTGGGAACTTATGTATCTATATGATCCTGAAATTATACCACTGAACTTCATGTTGTCTTTATAAGGCGATACACAATAAGGAATAACCCATATAGGGGTGAGAATATAAATACCCAATAAAACACCATGAAAACCACAATGTGAGAAATATAATGAAACTAAAATATTTATCTCGACCCATAGTAAGAGGGAAACAAATCCCAACACATATATATATATATAATCTAAAAGAAATAAAAGAGAGCGAGAGAGAAATGGGTTCTCAATCTCCACAACCCAGAAATGATGATGAGTTTGGATACAGCTACAAAGGTCCATCTCTAATGCTATGTACGTCATGTATCCATGTGAGAAAATAATAATGAAGAACATCTCCTTAACAATTTGATGAAAACCAAGAGGAGTAACTATTTACATGTAGAGTACCTCCACCCTTATGATCTAGAGGATTCCACTCGGTGTAGAGAGGACTCATGCCCTGGTGCGTAAAGGGGGTTCAACTCAATAGTATGATAGAAGACCCATGAACTACTACATTGGGGGATCCACTTAGTAGATAGTTAGATGAACCAATCCCTAATGTATTAGGGGGTTTCACTCAGTAGGTATATGGATGAACCACGTATTAGTTCATCAAGGGGTTCCACATAGTATGTAAATGAAGGACCAATTCCCTAGTGTGTCGTGTGGGTAACACATGACCTGTGTAAAGAGTATGAGTTAACTATTTCATGGTGTGATAGGGGGTTACCAAACTCATCTTCACTCTGATGATCCTTCCTAGTCAATATTATTGGTCTATAATCTTCTAAATAAGCATCACACTTCAAAAACCTCACATAATATATCAAAAAAGAATACAAATTCCACCATCATGTTATATAGGGAAAAAATACATAGGGTAGGCCACTAATGGGAAAATACTCGGGTCTAGAAGAAGGAGATACATAGTGTGGAAATCCTTGATAAAAGTACATGGGTGCACATGGTGTCACACGACATGTATCCATGCCCCATTTCATGGTCGTGTTCTCCACTAGAAATGTTTTGGGAATTCATGTCTCAATACTAGGTGTATACAGGTGGTATACAACATGCCTCATCCATATGAGGTATTCCCATTTCTCCATCCCATTCTATTGTACCACTGGTTTTTCCGATGTGAAACTAGTTATTCCCATTTACCATGGTCATTCGTGTGGGAATAGTTTTTCCCATGACTGTGTACTCCCAAAGCACATGCCATGTTTCCAGCACAAGTTCCCACAATGTGTATAGGACATACATTACGTTTGATCATTATCTTCCCCCAAACCCTAGATTCCATAGCTAAGAGAAAAAACATGTTCTCTCAGACTATACACAATATAGTTTGTTTTTTCAGAACCCATGATATTCTTTACACATATTTTCATAGTTTTCACCGCTACATACTCTATGATTCCTGATTAGGGTGTTGGATTGAAGAAATCCCATGCCAGATCCATCATTAGTGGCCAAAATCTAGCTCCCCAATCCATGCACTACTCCACTAATCACATCATCAAACTATAATAACTACTATAGAATCCCAAATGCTAGGAATTAGCACCCACATTTAGAAAACCATCCTATTCTATCCATAAATCACTATCCATATCATCATTCGCACAACCAACAAAAATTCAATGGTTTGATCACCCTCAAAATCACCCAAAAAAATGTCAAACCATGACCCTATGGGACAACTATGAAGAATGCAAATAATGGTTGGGATAAATTCACCTAAAAAATGGTGAATGCATTTTTTTCCTAGAGACCTTTTCCAATGATCATAAATTTGGTGTATTTAGGGGTGATAGAATGTAAAATAAATGAATTATTGGATCAATAAAAATTAAATGAACAAAAGGGCTCATGTGAAGGTCAAAGAATCATATATAAAATAAGAATGAAATTATAATTCCATGATTTAGAAATTTGAGAGGGTGTAAATCCAAAAAAAACAATCCCTACATCATAATAGATCAATTATTGGTGAATAAATCTTTTTAAATTGACAATGAATACATGCTATATTAACCACCTCTCGATCTACCACAATCCGATCATTTTTTCATTCTTAGATTCTGATCTGAAAATGATGAATACAAATTTTATTCTCTATAATTCTCCAAATTTTGTGAATCTAACCCTGTGGTTATTCTATAATAGGGAATTTAAATAGGGAATTTTTTAGGTTATGTACTAAAAATAAATGATTTATTTTATTATGTTATTAAACGATCTTTCTAATGGTAACCTTCAATGGAATGTATGATGTCGACCAACCTTATGTCGTACCAAGTGTAAACCCTATATTCTAGAATCAAATATGGTCTCAAATATTTCATCTGAGGTTCAAATTAATGAGAAAACCTTTAAACTAAAATTATTCATAAATATGTATTAAAATATATTAATGTTTTTATATATTAATTTTATGGTTTTGAGACACCTAAACATCACACATACTCAAGGTTAAATTCAGATATATTCATAGTAATATTGAGAGGAATAATATAAAAAAATCAAAGCCATTACATTCTCTCCTCCTCCAAGTATTTTAAAATTGAACAACTCATTCAACATAAAACATTTGGGTTACATCACACATCTTGTTCTTACACACCTAGGATTTCTCTTACATGATCCTATACATCCAAAGAAAATATACCAAAGGGATTGTCCTTCAATGAAGGATCCTCTCTTGGTGATACTAGATCACCATTGGGTACTCCAAGAAATTAGCGACATCATTGATTTATAGATCTCCTCAATCAATAAAATCTATATAGTCATGCATGTATATCCTCAGCTACGTCACATGGTTGATTTCATGCACCAGGTACAACTGAGGGGGAGAAGATAATGTTAACCATCCTCACAAACCCTCCATAAGAGCTCAAATGTTTGAATGAACCTTGGGGGTAGATTGCTTCCGCAAAAAATTAACTAAAATCATCATTGTGGGGAGTCTCTCTGGATAACATGGTATTTTTATCAAACTACAAAGGCTTATGACATAATAATGCATAATAAATTTGTCTATAATGGTATTTTATCATTCTTTTGTTGACTACATGTATCTTTCCCTTCATTGCTTGCACCATCTCTTGCCCAATGAGAGATGACTTTCCAATCTTAGTCTATTATAGGGTGACCTGTAGGGTCTCCCATAAAGTGACTAAAAAGTATCTATGATGATAACAGAGTGATATATGTTCATATAATAAATCTTTACCAATGCAATTCATCATGATCGCTTCATCGGAAATCTAACATGAAGTATCATACCATATCCTCTAGCACCTATATAGTCCACTTAGTGTACCCCTCCATTTGGGGGTGAAACATCATTCTAATCTAAAAGTGGGTCCCAAAATCCACTTCCAATACCATCCAAAACATGGATTCAAAGAGATAATTACATTAGTATATAATCATTATGGTAATCCCATGAATCCAGATGATCTCCCACTTGTAAAACTACCCAAAAAAATTCAACAGAACACTGATCCCTAATGGTAATAAAGTGTGACCACATGATATTTCATTCAAAAATCAACCAAATTGTATCATTAAATCTTATTTATAATTAATTCCAATCACAATTTCCATTAATATGTCATTCTGTTCCCACTATGGGATCACAAGAGGCTCTGTCATACCTATCAAGACTTGGTGTTCAAAATTAACCTGGTAACATGACATACAGTGAGAGAATAATTTAGAAATGTTATACCTTATTCTATCCCACCAATTATTTTGTGAAAGTTCCTTATACTTCATTACTAAACTAGAAGGTTTAACCAAGGGGATGTGTGAAACTCCCTCATCACCTCCTCATACAATGTGATTGGAACCACCATCCATGTTTGTAAAACAATGAAACTCTACCCTCATTATAAAAATTCATTTATTGAATATCTTGAGGATATTTGGTCATGTATAACCCCACATTTGGTGTCTCCCAACCGAACCTCTCTCACATGATGAAAATTAGAGGACTAACCACCATTGACTGATTAAAAAAGGCACCTATCTCCCCCACCCGGGTCAGCTGCAGTGAAGCTAACTAGTAAGATCCCACATCCACTAGGTGATAATGGGACTTACTAATATGGAAATATGTTACCATATTTACCTTCACAGGAGTATAAAATATCTCAAATTCATAGTATTTATGGAACTCCATCCAATGCCTTTATCTTAGGTTAAGATCTCTTTTCATGATGATGTACCTATGACACTAATGGTCTATGTAAATAAGATAATCTATCCCAACAGACAATGTCTCTACATATTTTGAGAGAATACTACCACTACTAACTCTAGGTAAAGAGACACATAGTCTTATCATGGGGTCTCAACTACCTTTACAAATATTTTATCACCACCTTTATCTGTTTCAATATGCTTCCAAGCCTAGAACTAGAGGCATTATAAATCACTATGTACTCAATTATGTCATTCAGTAATCTCAACATAAGATAAAATTTAAGCCTCATCATTTACATATTAAAGTCATAATGAAACTAATATATCCATATAAATGGTTTCCGTTTCCATATCAAGGCAGTAAAAGGGGATACTAATCTAGATAAGTCTACTAAAAAACCTCATGTAGTACCCTTCCTAGCCAAGGAAGATCTGTGAGTTCATAACACTCTTGGGTGGATCACAAGAAGGAACCAAATCGATATTAAATGTGTCCAAAACTAAACCATGTTCATATATTACATTCCTTAAAAATAGAACCTTGTGGATCCCAAACTAGTGCACTGAGAGATTAGCATAATATAAGTTCTCTTGGAGTATGTCTAAGACATTCATCAAGTTCTTTTCATGCACTTCCTCTGATGTAGAGTATATTATTATGTCATAAATGAGGAAAAACCCAAAAAAATCATGTATAGTTTAAATATATATTTCATTAAATACATAAAAATTAGGGGAATTCATCACAAAAGAAAGCATAAACGGGAACTCATAATGTCCGTAGAGAAATCAAAATTCCATCTTTAGAATATAACCCTCCCCTCTAATCTTGTGGTATCCAAACCAGAGATTTATATAAAGAACCAACTCATGTCTCAAAACTTCACAAAGAGGTCAAAATTCCTTTTCAAGGGTTAAATGTTCTTTATTTTCACTTGATCTAGGTTATGATAATCTATGAAAATTTTTAGACTCTTGTTCTCAATTTTCATGAACATAACTAGAGAATCCCATAGGGAAACACTAGGTCCGGTAAAACCCTTATCTCAAAGGTCCAACAACTTCACCATCAGCTCCCATAGCTCGGTATGGTTCATCTGATATGATGTAAAATACATAAGTGTATTCACAAAGATAAATTCAATGCAAAATTGTATCTCACACCTCTGAGGTAGTCCCAAAACAACCACAAGGATGAAAATCATATAAAATTACACTACAAATGGAATCTATAAGCATGATGAGACCACTTAATCAAGGGCTAAACTAACCAAATTATGGGTAATTTGATAAAAACTCATACTCACATGTCCCACTCACTCAGACATGAGATCTCTATCAACTGAAATGGATAATCCTGTCCCATCTGTCTGAAGTCATTGAACTCATCAATGATGATAGAAAATTTGAGCTTGAACCATGGAAATACAGTCCATACCCAAGATATATTCAATGTGATTCATCTTGAAAACATAGAGGTCCCATGAGAAACTCTCTCAATTGTGAACTATCTCAAACTATTATAAAATATGTGATATTAACGAATCTCACCCATTATAAACCTCTAGACACAACTACTAGGATTGGGTCCCAATAGGGAGTTATATCTATCGCATGAGGGATATAAAGATGAAGGAATGAGTCAAACTTATATATATTAATACTAGAGTAAGAGTGGAAGGAAATAGACTATACCCAGTATCATCATATGATTAGACTGCTCACATCTCTCTATAGTCTTTAGCTACCTATGGCCTCGACTAACAACTCTCTATTCCTTGTGTGGGATATTTGGAAGTAGTGGTGTATGTTTCTCGTTTCATCTCCCTACATCACTATCTCCCCCTCAAAATATCAAAATGCACATTTTCCAACACCACCTCCCTGGGGGCCATCCTAGCCATGCATAGGAGATCCCTGATCATAGTGCGGCATATGTCATAGTGGTCCATCCAATTCTTATACTCCCTCCATGGTACATCGGTTCATGCTATCACATTACATTTAAACTCATCCTTAAAAATTATAGGATCTCCACTATCCGAGTTGATCATGTTCTCTATGAAAACCTTTCCCTGTTGATCCACATATCTGAGTCTAGCATTGGAAAGTCATCCTATGTTGAGAAACAGACGACTGAAATCTTCTTTCTTATGGAGGTGAATCAACTCTATGGTTCCAAATGACGATCATAAAATATTTAAATCACCCTTCCAATATGATCTCTATAACCATATCCATCTCTATTACTCAAGTTTATATATATATATATATATATATTCATAAAGATACTACTCTAACTTGTATGACTCTGCAGAGAACCTATTAAAACATCAATTCCTGAAAAAAAAAACTATCCAACACCATGCCGAGGGAGTACCTTTTAAGGACCATAAAACTCATGGAATACTCCTCAGCTATCATAATATCGTACTATAGTTGACTTAGATTTTGGATTTCAACTATACACAGTCATGGGGGGTAATACTAATCATGAAAAAAACAATATGATGTTTATCAAAGGGAGTGCATACTCATATTATATCATCATCATTAGACTCTTCTCGTGAATTTATATTTAATAGTAATGAAAAGATTTAAGGATAACCATTTGAACAGTCATGGTCTGAACATTCTTAAAGGCTTAGATCACCGAATCAAGAAAATAATCCACTATCTAAGGATCTAGATCACCAGGGAACCATAGATTTCTTAGAAACTAAAACCCACATAACATGATAATCCAACACACATAATATATTTATGATTTTAGTATGATCTTGTACTCAACATGTGGTGGCACTGTTCCCTAACTTAATAGAGGAAACACCATTTAACATGCTCGTTAAAGTGAGGCCTCGTCAGTTAGTGGATCATTTCTGTGATCCTATATCACTATCCTAGATGGATGTATTTACAGATAAATTATTAAATTAATAGTGTTATAACACATTTAGATGAGAATATATATTGGTTCCCTACTCAAGAAGAACTATTAAAGAAATAAATACAATATGATTCATGTACTATTTATTACCAACAACTGATATCTCAATATTACAAGTCAGCAATCCATTAGTTAGAGTCTGTGTGTATTTATGAATTGGCCACCACACCATCATTGGGTTCCCTGGACTAAAATACACAATCTATAAACTTTGACTTTGTTTCACGAAGTTCCCAACCAATATTTCCATGGGACCATCTCGACACCAACCAGAGGAAGAACCACCATTGACACCACTCTATAATGACCCGACCCAGTAGGGGACACTTGTACATTATTGAGTCAAGTGGTGGAAACCTAAATACCACCTCCAATAGATTATTGTCGGGTAAAAAGAACCGTGGAGGAATAAAATAAAATGGGAGGCATTATCCTAATGTACCTGTATACACACAAACAACCATCTCCATGAAAAAGTATAGAGGAAAAATAATATACTGTAATATCTCAAGTATTACCATGGATGTAATAAATTATTGGAAATACATCAGAGTAAAAATATATATAACCAAATTGATAATGGGAAAATACACACTGAAAAATAAATGAAGTCCCAAACTGAAATCAATTCTAAAAATAAAAATAGAAGAGAACTAAGTTTCTCATCTCCATGTACGACCACTAAATGTGATCTATGCACCCAAGTATCTCTATACTCCTATGATGTCACTGTCAATCTACCAAATGTAATAATATAGAATGAAATGTCCTAGAAAAACCCATATAGAGGTTAGTATATACATTCCTAGTAGGATTATGTGAAAAAACACAACGGGAGAAGAAAACGATACTAAAATAGTTATATGAACCCAAAAAAATGGAAATGAAACCCATCTTGTATATATACTCAAAATGAAACCACAGTGAAAGAGAAAGAGGATATCCATATCCACATCCCATCCAAGGATGATGACTCTACCTCATACTCTAAAGATATATCTTTGATGTCTGTCATTTCATTTATCCATACAAGGAAATCATGTGGAGGACCCACTCTTCACTAATGTGCTGCACAACCCAAGGGGGGATTATATCAACAAACAGTACTCAGGCCTTAGTGAGCGAGGGGTGGGGGTATCACAAGGTTCATAGAGAACCACCCAATGGTTCTTCAGTGAGGGGGGGGGGGGGGGTCCACTCCGTTTTTAGATATATTACCCTTTACCTAGTGTATTAGGGGGTTCCACTCAATATATAGATATAGGATTCATTCCCTTGTGCATGAGGAGGTTCCAATCCACCAATCCACCAGTAGATATTGGAACCAAAAACTAGTTAGTCAGGGGATTACAATCAGTAAGTAGATGGAGGACCTATACCATAGTGTATAAGGGGGGTGCCACTCAACTTAGGTAAAAGGTATGGTAGAGCTACACCCTAGTGAAACATGTGAGTTTCCAATGACAAACTCTCTTTGATGATCATGCAAAATCAGTATTATTATTCTGACCCAACCTAAATAATAATCAAGATTGAAAAACCAAAAATCATATATCAAAATACACTTCAAATGAAACCACATGTTCTACATAGAAAACTACCTTGGATAGTCTAATAAAAAGAAAAAACCCATGTCCATAAAAAGGAGATCTACGAGGTGGAAATCCATGATAAAAGTACATGACATGAACCCGGTGTCATTGGTTTTGTAATATCAACTCATTTCCAAGAATTTATCTCCCTTGTACATGTTTTTAGAATCCATGTATCAATACACAACATGCACATTTGGTATATGGAATGTCTAATCCTCCCCGTCCCTGAAACCATTCTACAATACTTTCCTATGTGTGGTTGGTCATTCCCACATCCAACTGGTCATTCCCATGTATTATGGTTGTGCCCATGGGTTTGGTTGGACCATTCCTATGTACTCTAGTAGTACATGAAAAGCCATCAATAGCGAGTCACACAACATTTAAGGTCTATATATGTTGTGTGAGTATTCAGCAAGAACAGACAGTGTCTTGTTTCCATTTCTGCTACCAGATCCAAAATCCAAAGAAGCATCACTCACAACCTTCAAACCATCCTGATTAGTCCCCAAATCACTATCTCGATCATCATTCTCACAATAAAAAGGAATCCAGGGGTCCGATCACACTTGAAACCACCCCAATAATGTTGAACTGTGACCCCATGGGACATCAAAAATGAATGAAATGAATAGTGATACAAAATACATTCGAGCAAAGCTGAATACAAATTTAGCAAAGGGTACTTGGTCTATGATAATAATATCAGGGAACCCAAGGGTGATATAAATTGAAAAAATGGAATTATCTGATCAAATAACACCAAAAAAGGTAGGGATCATGCGAAGGCCAAAAAATCAAATATAATTATAAATACATGATTATGTAATTGTAGAGTAAAAAATTCCAAAATTAATAATTATATGATTCCTTGATATTTTAATAAATATTTATCTTTAAATAAATCTTCAATATCCTAAAATGGATGAAATAATGAGTTTAAATGAACCATGAGTCAATAAAAAATGACCATTAGAACATATATATTAAATTAGAAAGAATTAATGTAACTATTTTATGGAATTATATGGTAAATTCAAGACCAATGGACACGATCTCTCTCTATGACATCGCAGCGATGCCCAAGATCCATACAGTCGTGACCTACTCCCCCTCCCGACCAGAGGGGGGAGTCTCGTGTTCATTGTCATCTGGGAAGGATGAACTTTCTTAATTCCATGATCATTCTCTTCCCGTTCGTAGTATTTCTATTTCCCCAATGGTTTTAGATCTCTTTCGGGAGGCGCCGCAGTTATCTCTCCTCCCGGCGGAGCATAATAGTGCTACATATCTGTGCAAGTATACCTTGGTTGCTTGATTTTGTCCTCATCAAACCTCAGTAGATGTAGTTACCTACTTTCTCTCTGAATCATGGAAGATTCATGAGTGAGAGATCGTCAGGAATATTTACCGAAGACACATGATGGTTCGTTTTGTCTTAGAGGAAGATATGATTTCCCCTAGGTCTAGGGATCCATAGAGGTTCGGTGGATATTCATTTTATTTATTATGGTGGATCTTTGAATTCCATATGATGTGTGATCCTTCGTTGATTACAACATGTGTATTTCTTCCAGGTATTCTTCTTTCATTTCAATATCCTTCTATACTCTATGCCATTGGTAATATGATTGGGTGATATTTATGCTCAAATAAATAAACTGAGTCTGTGTCACACCCAATTTTCATGCTTTTCTATGTCGAGGTTGACGTTGCAATGACACCAGTTTTAAGAGTCTATATTACTGATTGGAAGGAGTTCTGCTGGATTCAAGAGGTAGTCTTCGAATCATGGATGCAGATCTGTGTGGGGTGCAGACAGTTTGGCCACTTGGAGGCTGTCTGCCGTAGTGGAAGGGCGAGTGTTACCTTGTGGGTGGTGGAAAGATAGGGTAGTGGTGGCCATGATGTTTCTGTTGCTAGGAGACTAGAATAGATGGTGGTGATGGATGACCTTGGGGAGGCTCTGTTAGAATCTGTAAAACGGAATGGGGGCTTGATTGAAGGTGTCACCTTCTAGGATTTAGTCATTAACAAAGGAGGAGATATGGAGGAGGTAATGGAGATGGAGTCTTCTGTTGGTCCTAGGAACCCTCAATGTGGGGAACACACAATGTTTTTAGAAATGATTGATACTAATAGTTACTTTGGGCATGAACGAGGAGTGAATGATGGTCACCAGGAAGTTCCTATCCTTTGAAAATGGGGGGGCCTCTCCGATATTGAAATGGATAATGCTAGTGTCAGGATCCAAATATCATATAGTGATATTGATTAGAGTGGAAATAAGAATGTGTCAGGTAATGAGAAATTTGTGACTGCTCCCCCAAGAATAAAGTAGAGGAAAGACTACTCTTCTATTCCGAAGTCGATGACTACCAGGTCCTCTTTTAGAAAGGGAAAAGGCATGTAGTCTTCTAAGGAGTTCTTATATTTTGAAAATTTAAATCTCCGAAGGAATTATGTCAATACCCTGACGTAATATGAAATCTCAGATCGGGAGTCAACTACTGCAGATGAAGCAATGGATCATGGTTATGGGGATGAGTATGATTTCTATGATATGTAGATGATTTTATATCTTCTGATGCTTTATATCTGTACTTTTCGTTTATTTTAATAAATGGTCCAAGGAAATGTATCTAGCTAATCATTCCTAGTATATGGTGAATTCAATGACTACCAATTATTTATAAAAAATATAAACAAATTAAATATAAAAGAAATATTTATATTTTTGTCTAAATAGATTAAGTTAATTATAATTAACAATTGAAATTAATGAAATACATAAGTTATATATTTAATAAAATATTTTATATATTAATCCAATAGGTTTTTTTGACATAATATATGATTAGAACCTATTTAATGTATAAGAACCTATATTATTCAAAGGGGTAATTTTACCAATATTATATAGAGAACCCATTAGAAATTATAATTATAAAACATTAATAATTTTTATATGAAAACATATACATCTTTTTTGGAATAATAATATAAAAATTTACTTTTGAATAATCTTTGAAAATTTTCTGAGAAGTTTCAAGTCTTGATAAATAGTACAAATATACTAAATTTTAATTGGAAACAACTCTTTTCATCAAAATAATGTATAAGTTCAAATTATATTATTGAATGGTTTTAATGTATAAATATATTATATTTTTTTAGTTAATATAATTTAGGCCATTAACCTTAATTTTACATTGAACGTAGATTGAAAAACATTTCAATCCTTTTCATATTTTAACTTTTTAAAACCTGTTTTCTCATTCTGAAAATTGGATTAATTTTGAATTAATTACTTAAAATTCTATGTTATTAATTTTAAAAAAGGGATTCCATATTTCTAATCAATGATCCCAAATTAGTTAAATATATTTATTTTTTTGGTCATTATGAATAGTAACTTTAGTAAATTTTTTAATACAATAAAAGGTAAATCGGGTAATTAAGGGTAAAAATAATATTACAAAATTACCATAACACTTGTACTAATTTCATTGGATTATTGTGTTTTGACCTAAATCATAATTGGGTCTAAATGGTATCCTTTTTAATCCATTTTTATGAGATTACAAGATTTAATATTTTTTATTTATTGATTATTTAAATATGTCTTACCCAATTTAAAATAACATTATTATTTTTAATATAAGGTTATACAAAAATTTAAACTATAAAAACTAATTTTAAATTGAATTTTTTTTCTTTATCATTCTAATTTATTTATTATTTTTATGAAATAAATAAATACCTTAACGTCTTATACAATGATAGTGTAGAAATTATTTAATGTAAGGAAAAAAATTTCAACTAAATTTAGAATGAGCATTAAAAGAGAAACCCACTTGATAAATTCTTATTTTTTTAGTATATATCGACCATAATCATCATATGGTCGAATTTGTTATCATTTAGGGCCACATGGAAAAGATTATAACACTTATTATAGTTTATCTAAAGCAATGTTAATGTTTTCGCATTCTTGTTTTAATAATTATAAAATTTTTAATGTATGATGTTAAAGAAGATATATTATACTAGAAGTATTATTATGATATATATAGGATTTATCTTATTAATATTATTTTATTTTTAATTTTTAATCTACCAAAACAAATATTAAATTATTAGACAAAACTGATGTTGTAATAATTTGAGTAATGTAAATATCAAATAATTGTTATTAAAAATATTAAAATAAATATAATTTGGAATAATTAATATATGAAATTAATTTTTTAGATTACCTTGAACTCTTAATAATATAGATAAATATTTCTTTTGAAGTTAAATCATTCTCTATATATTTTTAAAAATCAATGATTTTAATATTATCGAAATTGAAACTACTGATTGTTTATCAAAATAATTTAATAATAAATTATTTAAAAATCCTAATACCTATTTAGAAATATAAAATAATTATTATATGTTCTAAAAGGTTATAAATTATTCATTTATAGTTTAATCCACACCAAAATAATTAAATATTACACCCCTTAAATATTGAAATATTTCTTACTTTATTTAAAATTTAAATATAATAACTAAGGGTTAATTAAATTAATTAGGTTTTAATTCATATAAAAACTTCTATAATATTTTTTGGTTGAGGATATTTCAAACATACCTTATATAATATTTTAAATTATGAAAAAATGGACGTTTTTGGATGGGGTATGATTTTATTATAAATTAATCTTTCTGGTGGTTCTAAAAGTCCCCCTCACTTCAACTATGAATGGGAACCTTCTACCACACTTCATCATATAATATTGGGCCATAAATCTCATTCATACCCTACCCATTTCCATTTTATACTTCTATAGTCACATTATAGTGGTCTGGTTCCTCTCAAAAGATGTACTCTAGTTCCATTAATATGAGTTCTTGAGGGAGCTTTTCAAATAATAGGTAATCTCCACCAGTGATTCTTTAAAATTTATATCTTATTCTACTTTCTATTCCTGAGTTTATTCCATTATAAAGTAAAAAATACAGTATAAATTATATTATTAGATGTTATTATAATTATGTAAGAAACAAATTCAACCTTCTATCAATCTTAAGAAAAATAAAATCACCACGCGTGAGTAAGTAGGACTTACCGTCTCCATTCCATTGTGTAATATGTTTTTCATCACCACTTTAATTGGATTAGTGTAATTATAAAAATAATAACTATATATTATTATTATAACATGATATTAAATCTTGAATATTATATACATCATCATCTTTAATACCATTTCACAGCTAAGGGAATGATGTCATCGTTTGTGTGTATGTCAAACCTAAATCTCCACGATACGATGTGATTTATTATCCATGATCACCACTAAAGAATGATTATATAAGTGTATAGAATAAATAATGTGATATATATTACCTTAATATTATCTTGTAAATTACATAACCACATTATCTGGGGAATAATCATAACTTTTATAACAAAACATGCATAATAAAATGAAGTAGTTAACACCCGAAAAAGTGTAATAATGAAATATTATTAAACAGGTGATAATATGATCATTGATGATATCTTAAATATAAATATTGTTCTATATTAATGTAATAAAACTATTTAATCCATTATATCGGAGTTTCTGATACAAAATATGGAACACAAACCTAAAGTAATGGGTAATTTTGCAGATCTCATTTTTATCTGAGGTTGTTTATTTGTAAGTATTCATTGGGGTATATTTATCATCAATATTCGTGTTTCCTAAATATGTATAATAAAATATCATTTCTATTTTCCTAATATTGTTTAAATTTAGCTTTACTGATTTGTGAATATTTACTAAATTATATGAAAGGAACCATTTTTTGTATTCTATACGATTTACTTTTTGACTTGTCCAAAAAAGTATGAGAAGAGGGTATTATTTTATCTTATACGACATAGATAGATTTTTTTGATCTTTCATAGAACCATATTTCCATTAATCATCCTTTACAATATTTCATGTTTATTTTCAAGGATATAATTTTCCATTAAAATTCCATGATGTTTTAAGAAAATAAAATATTTTCAAAGAAAATATGATATTTCCTTAAAAGATAATTTAAATTATTTTATCAAAATTATTTTACATATTTGTTTAATTTTTTTAATAAGGATATGGGTCAGTTATACTATCACTATTATTTATATGGTTTTATTATATTTATTATGGAATGATATTTATGGAATCATGTTGTATTATATGGACTGCGTTATAATGGAATGATGTTTAAGAAACCCATTATATTCCATGGGTTATGCTATAATGACTAATTTATGTTCTTATGGCACACATATGATTGTTTTTTAATATTTGATAGGTGGTACCTATATCTATATCAAATTAATTGGTTAAATATTTATATCTTCTGTGATATAAAGGTTTTTGATGGTAATTGATCTTGGTTCAGTAATACAGGGCTGGAATGAGAAACAATCCTAGTTCAGTAATACAGGACAAGAACAAGGAGTGAAATCAGTTCTGTAATGGAATTTTTCTGCTTTTATGGTCTTAATGACGGGTCTTAAAAAATATGAATGACTTTCTATTATTATGTTTATGCAAAAAATTCCTTGTATAATGATATAACATTTGAGAATATGTTCATTGATTTTTATGAACATTAATGATTAACCCCATGACATGATATCATGATCTTTAATATACAGGATAATATTATAAAATGTTATGTTCTTATTTATTTTGATTATTATATACATCTATATCCCATTTTTAACCCTATTGAAAATATTGTTTCACCCTTTTTCTTTTATTTTTCTCAGGTTATGAAGAATTTTAATAAGTAAGATATGAAAAATGGGGTTTAGATATGAAGGAAAAAGAAAGAGAAAATGTAGATGTTTTATAAAACCACTGTTTATGTTTCCTATTTCAAAATAAAATAAACCTATAGTTTCATTTTGTGGGATTGTATTGTTGTGTAGTGAATATTCAACAACTCTGAAGTAATATTTATATATTAAAAGTATGGGTTGTTATAGTTGGTATCATAGAAAAGTCTTAGTCAACCTTTGGAAACTAGGATGAAAAAAAAACATTAGTGAGATCCATAGAGATATTTTTAAGGATATTTCTAGTAATTTACCTATTAATAATTCTATATATAGGTTACAATCCTATAATTTTAGTAATAATAATGAATAAACTTTAATAAAACCTAAGGTATCTTGAATTGAAATTTTATAAGTAACTTTTGTAGATTATGTCATTTTTCTATTACGATGATTATTTCTCACACTATGACTCTTAGATTTAGTTAATGTATAGAACCCGACAGAACCACGTTAATGATGAATGTGATGGGTAATGTGTTGATTTTCCTCTTAGGTAATCAAATGTTATGTTAGATGAAATAAAAATTTATGTTTCTATACTCACAAAACATTCTGTTGATATGGATTATTTTAGGATTCCAAACGAACATAGGATGGAACAACATTCTATAAATCCTCTATGAGATAGTGTTTAACATTTCTCCTTGGGTCTTCTGATCCACTAGTGGATTAATAATGTATTATTACAATATAAAAGATATTTTCAATTCTCAAATGTTCATAACATGGTAATGTCATCTTGATAGTCTATTGTTTGGAATTTGAAGAAGATCAATAGTGGATTCTCATAATGAATATGAGGAAACATGATGAAATTGACTCTATGGAACTGGAAATGTTCATGAAATTATTTTTCAATAAGTACTATCCATGTATTCTTCAAACGAAGAATGATAAAGAGTCCCTTGAGTTGAAGAAAAAGGATGATGAATCCATTGGTACCTATGAAGGATATTTCACAAGACTTTCAATGCATGCTTCAAGAATTATTATCCATCTTGAGATAAATATTGAAAGACTATTTAGTATCTTAAAACCATGTATTTTAAGGTAATTATCCATAATGTACTTCAATCGCTATGAATAAATAATTTGATGTGGCCTCAAGGTAGAAATTGATATTGGAGTTACCCATCAGTCATATGGGTTTGATAAGAAGAGAAAAATGGAATTCAAGGTAAAATATAAATACCAAAATGAAAGGAATATGACCTTTACCTTATGCTCAATGTATGGAAAGAAACATGGAGGAAATTTTCTTAAATGGACTAGAAAATGTTTTAGTTGTGGTAGAGAAGGTCATTGGGAAGTTGAATGCTGACGGGAAAATGATGTATAATTATGTGAATTGAGAAAATTATAAAAATGATGAACCTCCCACACTTAAATGTTACAATTGAAAGTAAAATAGTCATTATTATATCCAATAACCTAATCCATAACTAATTGTTGATTACCAATATCAACAACCTCTTAAGGAAAAAAATAAAGGCAAATATCATGAAACCACTATTGGAGATGTGAAGTATTAAAATGAAGTGGTGGAATGATTGAGTTTTTAGGTAATGGAATTCATGAATATTATTTCTTAAGTTCTTTTATAATGGAGTAATTAAACATCTAAATATTTTTCCACTATAGTTTTTCTTTAAGTATTTGAAAGTATTTATTTAATGGTACTTGTTCCAAGAATGGGGATAGATTACAAAAGTTAATATTTTTGGAGAACATATGATTAAGGGAATGATAACCCTTAATGTGTGCATAATGTTGGATAATAAGGTAAAGGAATGTTTGATATTATTAATTAAATTGGGATGGATATAATTACAAAGTGGTTTATGTTATCATGGATTGAGATTATAGAAAATTTTCCGATTTATGGAATCTGAGAAGAGTTAATATCTAATATAATACATGATTTTAAAAAGGATTTATGGTAATTTATGTTATTAACAAGATTCAACAGAATAAATGATTAAAGAACTCACATGTTTTCAATGTGATAAAAAATATTCTTTATGATATATAGGGGTAAATGATATGTTAATGTAGTGAACCTATCTATAATGTTTTGTATTTTCAACTTTTCAAAGGATATTAAGGTTATCCATTTAGGGAATTTTTTAGTTTAACATTTGATTAGTTTTGTGAGAGTAAAATGTTATCTCACCATAGGTGCACTTATGTATATTTGTAAAATTATACTATCCTTTTATTATGATAAATATATATGGAATGAACTATAGTTCTATTTATGGATATCATGATATACTGACAATTCTGGAATAAAAAATTCACCTTCATTTCATTGAATAGAGGATGATGTGTAAATTTTTCAAGGCACGAACATTGGTGAGATTGTACTAAAATAATGTATATATTTTATCTTATAAACTATTCATCAATTCTATTTAAATGATATTGAATCCAAAAAACAATTGTCCCAAAACCATCTTTTTTGATAAATAAAAATCTCTCTAAGATTATAATAGATTTATGGCATTATAATTGTTAACATTATCTTGACCATGTTATCTATCACCCTCTATTCGAACATGATAGTTATATTTCTCTTCCATTTCCATTTTTTCACTTTCCACCTAAATTATCCTATGTGGAAACCCAATGATGAGTTACTTTGGGAAATAGTTGTGTTTGTGACATTACTTTTCAAAAGGAAATTTTATTATTCATTTTGAAGATGCAAGTTTCTATGAATGGTACTTTCTTATATTAAACCATTGATTTTCCAGATTAATTTATAGGGTGAAACTAATTTTAAGGGGGTAGAATATGACACCTCGATATTTAAATAAATATTTATCTTTAAACAATTATTCAATATCATTCATTGAAAATAACTGTGAGTTTAAAATATCCCTGAGACATTATAAAAGGACTATATAACATAGCTGTTATGTTATATGAAAAAACATAACTAAAATTTTAATGTATATGGTGAATTCAACAACTACCGATTATTTATGAAAAATATAAACTAATTAAATGTAAAAAAATAGTTTTTTCTTAATAGATTAAGTTAATTACAATTATTAAATTAAAGTAATGAAATTAATGACATTAATAAAATATATATGTTATATCTTTAATAAAATATCTTTGATACTCATACAATAGTTTTTCAGACATAGGATATGAATAATCACTATTTTATTTATAAAAACCTATATTTATCAAAATGGTAATTTTAACACCTATTAATGGAGAACCCCTTTAAAATTAAAATTTTGAAACATGAATAATTTTTATATGACAACATAAACTTATTCTTCGGAATAGAGATATTAAAATTTACTTTCTGTGAATTTTTTATATTTCTCCGATAAGATTCAAGTCTTGATGAACATTAAAAATATACTAAATTATAAATGAAGAATAATTTTTTCATCGAAATTAGTTTATATGGTTAAATATATTATTCAATGGTTCAAAAGTATAAATATATTTTATTTTTTCATGTTAATATATTCTAGGATATTGACATTAATTTTACAATGAATTTAAATATAAAAACATTTCATTCGTTTACATGTTTTAACTTTTAAAACCTATTTTCTCATTATGAAAATTATATTAATTTTATTTTTATAAATGAAACTCCATTTTTTAGAATTTTTTAAAATATATGTCATACTTGGATTCTTTGTGTCCAAATTACGTAAAAAGGTTAATTTTATTTTTGGGCCTTAAGAATAGTAACTTCAGTATTTTTTTAATATGGTAAAAGGTAAATCAGATGATTTTGGGTAAAAATAATATTAAAAATTTACCTAAACACTTTTCATAATATCATTGGATGAGGGTGTTTTGAACAAAATAATCCATTGGTAGAAATTATTTCCATTGGAACCCACTTGGATGAGAATTGAACATTTAATATATTTTATTTAAAGAGATGTTAAAGATGTCTTACACAAATTTTTATTAACATATTATTTTTAATATTATGTTATACATAAAATTCAACTATAAATAACAATTTTAAAAAGAATATTTTTTTTCTTTAACATTGTAATTTATTTGTAATTTTTAGTAAATGAACATGTACATTAAAGGCTTATACAATGACGATGCACAAATTTTTTAATTGGAGAAAAATCACTGAAATAATTTTATTTAAAATGATTATAATCATTAAAAGACCAACAACCATCCAAAAATCCAATTATTATAGTATATATCTACCATAAACATCCAAGGGTCTAATTACCTACCATTTGGAGCCACAAGGAAATGATCACGACACTTATAATATTTTATCTAAAGAGATGTTGAAGTTCTCACATTCATGTTATAATAAATACAATATTATTAATGTAGTATTTTATAAGATATTTATTCTACTATAAGTATTCTTATGAACTCTATATAATTTATCTTCATCATTGTATTTTATTTTTTATTTTTATTCAACAAATATTTATATTATGTAATTACACAAAACATAAGTAATAATTATTTTATTACATTAAATATCATATAAAGGTTATTAAAAATATTAAAATAAATATAATTTTGGATAATTAATATATCCAATTATTTTTGTATGACATTAACCTCTTATAAATATATGAAAATAGTTATATCTATGTTAACTTGTAATATACATATTTTTAAAATTTAATTATTTGAATAGAGTCAAAATTAATGATATATATTGTTTATCAAAACAATGTCTTATTAAATTATTTAAAAATCACAATATATTTTTATAAATATAAAATATATATTATATGCTCTGAATGGTTCTAAAATATACATATATGGTATAATTAACATCAAACCAGTAAATATTTCACCCTTTTAATATTGAAATATTTGTTACCATAGATAAAATTAAAATAGAATAAAGAAGGGTTAATTAAAACGATAAGGTTTAAATTTGTGTGAAAATTTTATAAATTTTTTTGTTTATTATATGAATAAAATATATCATCTAATACTTGAAAATATTAAATTTTGGATGTTTTTTATGTGATCATATTTTTTTATAAATTAATATTTTTGGAGATTCCAAATTTGCTCCCCACCCCGACTATAAAACAAAACCTCCTCCCTCACTTATTCAAATTACTATGATCCTTCAATATTAAAAATCCCCTTCAAATTTCCCTTATAATAATACTTATTCACATTATAGTGGTTTTGTTATTCTAAAAATACATACTTTATTGCATTTAATTGGAGATATATGAGGAGCTCATCAAAGAAGAGGTAATCTCCTCTACTAATTCTTTCAAAATTATTTCTTATTATACTTCCTATTCATGAGTTGTTTACATTATAATATAATAAATCTAGTATCAATTATATTCTATTATATTATATTATGATATAACAACTATATTCCCCCTTCTATCCGTTCTAGAAAAAATGAAAGCACTATGCATGCTTACGTACAACTTATCATCTCCACACCGTGGTGTAATATGTTCTTCATCACCACTATACATGGGTTGGTTAAATTATGCGAATAATAACTATATGTGATGATTATAAAATTATATTGATTCTAGAATATTATATACAACATCCAATTCAATACCATTTCACAATTAAGGGAATGATATCGTTTCTCATGCGTATGTATGGAATACCGTCTCTATGATGTGATGTCATTATTTCTCCATTATATCCCTTAAAGAATGAATATATAAATTTAAAAAATGAATAATATGATATATATTTACTTAAAATAATCCTATAAATGAAATAACTATATTATATGGGAAATAACTAGAGCATTTTTTAAAAACATGTATAATAAAATGAGATAGTTAACACCCAAAAGAACAGTAATAATGAAATATTATTAATAAAATGATAATATGATCAGATATGATATCATAAATATAAATATAGTTATGGAATATGTCGATAAAATTTTTTTAATCCATTATAAATGTTTTTTGATACATAAAATGGAACCCATACCTAACGTAAGGGATAATTTCATAATCCCATTTTTATCCAAGATTGTTTATATGTAAGTATTTATTGGGGTATATTTATCAACCATGTCCATGTTTCATAAAATATTTATTATAAAATAAAATATTTATTCTTATACTATGTTATAAGTTCAGTTTTACCCATTTAATAGTCATTAATAAATGGTATGAAAGGAATATTTTTTCATTTTTGATATAATGTAATTTTTGACTTATCTTGAAAAATTATGAGAAGAATGTTTTGTTTTACCTTAAAAGACATGAATGAATTTTTTATTATTTATTAACACATTATTTCAATTCATATTACCTTACAATATTTCAATGTTATTTCAGGAAAATTATTTTGGATTATTTTTTTGGAATTTTAATAATAAAAAATGTTTTTGAAGACGAAGGGATATTTTCATGAAGAATTAATTTCACGTGTTCAATTAATATAATCTTGCATCTGAGATGTAATTATTTAATAGGGGGATGTTTCAAGTATACTATACCAACTATTCTTATGGTTTTATTATGTTTATGAATGAATTCTATTTGTGAAATCCATTTGACTTACATGGTTTCTGTTATGATGTAATGATTTTTATGAAACCCATTTAATTACTAGGGTTTTTCTCTAATAAATGATTTATGTTCTTATGGAATACATATGTATGGTTTCAATTATGTGATGTTTGGGACCTATACCTCCATAATATTTATTGGGTAGTGATTTATATTTCATGAGATAGACAGAAATGGAATATGAAATGATATTGGTTCAGTAATACAGGGCTGGAATGGGAAATAATCTTGGTTTAGTAATATAAAGTTGGAATGAAGAATGAACTAGGTTTAGTAATGGACATTGTCCACTATGATGGTTTTGGAGAAAATCCTTGAATAATATGAATGATTTATTTTCTTATGTGTGTACCACAAATTTCATTTATTATGTTAAACCCATTGGGAGTATGTTCATTGACAATTTATGACCATTAATGATTTATCCCATGACACGATATCACGATACTTCATATGTAGGATATGATTTTAAAATGTTATGTTCTTATTTATTATGATTATGATATGATTGATATCTCCATTGTTTACCCTAACTAAGTATACTTTCTAACCCTTTCTTATGTTTACTTTCCCCGGGTTATGAAGAAGTACATTAAGTAAAATATGACACAGAGTGTTTTAGATATGAAATAATAAGTGGGAGAAAATATTGATTTTTAATGAACCAGTTGTTTATGATTCCAGGTTTATCATGACACTAAAAATGAATTACTGAAAAAAAAAATATTTTTTTCATTTCAAAATATCATCTTTAAGGATAAGCGGTAACCGAAGTTATAGTTCTAAAAGATACCACATAACCAGGTAGGAATCCAAAGATTCAAAATACCCAACATAACAAATTTCCAAATTTGAATTTAAAAAACAACATAGAACCCAATATTTTCCATGATTTTGGAGTCACCCGTGTCAGTAGAATTACCTTAATCTTCCCTTAACCATCATCAGTATTCGTAATCCACCATATTCCCCACCACACATAACCAATCACCAGTGAGGAAGTTGATGTTATCTGTCATCCATGATTATAGCTAACAATATCGTTGTAAAGAACACATAGCATGCAGCATCACTGTTGGGAAAAAATGAACCACCATCGAAGAATCCAATGTCTTCAAGGGCGCGCCTCCTGAGACTCCAAACACACATAAAACCACATCATCCCAAAAACTAACCAGGATCCAACACACTAGATTTACCTGGAATGGAGATGAGGAGGTAGAGGAAAAAAGAAGACTTTTAAGAGGGAAGGCCAAATCAGGGAGGAGAAATATTTAACTGGACCACAAACCACAGAGATAAAAACCACCATATTCCTCACACCAATCATATATATCTAACTATAAAATCATATACTTGATATGAATGTGTCAAAGAAAAACATTGGGATTTCACAGCCAGGATGAACAAAACTAGAAAGAAGAAAAACCCATTGAGAACGTGAAAAAATAGCATAAATCCACTAGAAAAAGAGTTTAAGAGACAAGGATGTAAACATCAAGGAATGAAAACATCATAAAACCAGGAAAAACATTAAACAATCAGAAGTTGGGAAGAGTCAAGAAAGACCATAATAGTGAATCTTGACCACAAACCCCATCCCATCCCAAACCACGATGAAGAATATCGAACATGACCAAAAATGGAGTAAATCAGGATAGATCTAGTAGGCAAAGTAGATGAGATTCGTGGTCAAAGTTCAAAAAACATGAGACACAAACCCAATAAAGTCACTAAACCTATAAATACATGGTGTGGTTTTTTATATTGTGTAATGAATATTAAACAATTTAAAAGTAATATTTATGTATGTAAAGTATGGTCTACTATATGGGCCTACCTCAATATTGATCAATCATTGGGTAAGAACACATTCATCAATGAAGAAGAATTCATGCTACATGTTTAGCCTCTTGACCCACCTCCATCTGATCTTGCATTACTCTTTCATCCATATCCACCAATGAAGAACTGCCTTTTTCCTCCCCTTAAATCCTCCCATGGTTATACAGAAAACCCTAAAAGCCTTATATAATTGGAAAATTAAAATTTTAATAATACTTAGTCTATTTAATAAAAATAATAAATATATTATTTATTTTATCAAATGAAGATTCCAATAGTCCCCTCCCATGGAACATCAAATGCTGACCATCCTTTGGTCTCACCTAGGGTAAACCTCAGGTTCCAAAATATAAATTTGTCTCATATTTTCCATCTGAGGTCCCCAAAAAACTGGAAAAAATTAATCTAAAATGTTCAAAACGGGTGAATTAAAATATAATAATATTTTTAATATATTAATTTGTAGGAATCGAGACACCCAAACACCATGCTAAATCTGTTGATAAATATAAATTTTTTAATAGTAATATTCAAAAGACTAATCCAACAAAAAGTGTCATTATTGTAGAATCCCCCAAAAAGATTTTTTTTATATTATAGTAAAAATTTTATATAATTCAAGAAGGAATTTTTCTGTTATTCCCCCACTGGAACTTGTAGTTGAGATTCCAATGGGGAATCCAACGTGAAATACAACTGGATTTCTAGTAGAACATCATGTGTAACTTCCAGTCATACTGTAAGAAATTATTGACCAAAGATACTTTTTGTTATGAATTAAATATATAATATCATTTTTTGAATCCTCAAACAAACATGTCTTTCGTAGTTCAATGAAAATTTTAAAAGGGTTTATGAGGAAATTTTTTTGTTCTTTCCCCAATGGAACTTCTAGTTAAGATTCATATGGATAATCTTGTAGATAATCCACTGAGACTTCTACTAGAACATAAAAAATGGCTTCTAGTCCAATTCAATGGAATTAAAATCCAAATATACTTTATGTTCTTATTGATAACTATATATAAATTTTTGGAATTCAAGAAAAAAATGTTTTTTCTATTTCAGTAATGTTTTTATATGATTATGGATGGAATTGTTTTATTGTTTCCCCATTTGAATGTCCAGTTTAGATTCTAATGGAGAATACAACGGGACATCGACTTGTAATTATTCTCGAACATCCACCAGAACCTCCAGTGGAACTTCATATCCTATTTTAGGAAATTATAGTCCGAATATTAATTATGTTTTTTATATTTTATTTATATTTTTTGAGTATTGATAATGGAATTTCTCTACTGTTTCACTATATGAACATTATGAGGGGAAAACAATGGAACATCTAGTCGTATTCTACATTTTATGATTCCTACTGATATTTTTTGATTTCCATCACACGGTGTTAATCTTAACTCAAATATGACATCTTTATAATGGGTTGTACAAGAAATCCAAAAAAAATTAAAAATATGGTCATACAATTTCAATGTAGTACAGTCAGTTTTGGAATATGTTTCTGGTTTTTCTAATTAAAATTATATCAACATCTAATTGTATGAAATTAGATAAATATATTTTATATGTTCTTGATATATATGATTACTCAAAAAATAGTTTCTAGTTTGGTGGTGTGGAATGAAATTTCTTTGATGGTGATTGGAAAAGAATATTTAGGATAAGTATAGGTAAAACCGAAATAAAAGACTTTTATTCTGTCAAGAAAACCAACGAAACCTTATATATATGGAGAATTGTAAAATATTCCGGATTATTCACACATTATGAAATACAAAAATAAATTTTGGAAGTTGTTTTTGGGAATTAAGTAGAGGACCTTGTTGACTCAACAACACTTCTTTGTTTTTACATATGTGATACTTTTCTTTTTCGTATTTCAAGTTCTTACTTCAGTTGTGTCTTTGTCCTGTATCTAGATAATATGATAGATTTGAAAACAATAACATGGTATCATAAAATTCATTAATAGTTAATGAATTCTATTTAAAAATTTCATAACAACCGGTCAAAGATTATAAGTGCTATTATGTCATTACTGGAATGGATTGAAATTTATTTTCACTTTCGTATACGAATTAGCCAAAATACCTTTTTCATTGTTGTATTATTGGTATTGTAAAGTAAGAGGACTACTGTAAAGAAATTTAAAATGTGGAAATAATCATTTTACAAAATTTATCTTGTCATATTGTGATGGAACTTTCCAGAAAGAAATAAATATCCAATAAATTTTCATCTAGTGGGTATGTCTGGCAATTATAGTATTATTTTAATGAATCCATAAATGAACATGGTTATATAAATTGAAATAATTTATACTAGGAAATAGAAAAAAAATTGGACCACAAAACATCGAATATAGAATGGGGTGATTCGTAGAAATAGAATGTGGATTACATAGAGAAAATATATGCACTTCACAAAGAAAATGGAACAATGAAAAGAAAAATAGATATTATGGAATCAATAATTATGAAATGAGGTGATATATTTTAAAAAGTAAATCTATTGATAAGTGAAAAAAATTAAAGATACATAAATAATAGAAATACCATTTATTGATAGGATGTGACCCTCACTATGATGGACAAAAATAAAACAACATCTCCTATAGAAATTGGGATTACGCCTGAGGTAGAACCTCGTGAAGAAACTATTGAAAAAAGAACTATTATCCCATATACCAGGGTAGCTGAACATCTAAAAGAATATACCCACTAAAACCAATAATTTTTTTAAAATATAAATGCATTAAATATAAAATTAAAAAATTTGGAATTTATATATATATATGAAATCTGAAAAAAAAAAGATGAAATATTTAAACAACACACAATAAAAATGAATAGATGATCCAGGTGAGTATAAAAAACTATCGACCTCAATAGAATTTTGTGGAAACTTGAATATATAAGGGATATTATAGGGATTTATTTAATACCCAAAAGGGTGTGGAAAAGTTAAAAATCCAAAATTTAGACTATGTGTTCCTTGAGAAGATTCTAGAGTTCGGTCCCACCTGATATGTTGTTATGATTAAAAGGAATGACAACCCTTGATTCAAATGTTTATATTGAAGTCTCATTAAAAACATATGATTCATTATAAATAATAATAAAATTTTGTATTTAAAACATCTCAAAATATAAAAAATGTTCTATCCAGTTGTAATGGATACTATTATATATCTTTTCTATGAAGCAATTATGAGTATCAGTGTGAGTATTTTTAATCACCATGCTTATTGAAAAATAATATTAAATTAGTGTCACATCCCTCACTAATTTTAATTGATATATGGTAATATATGAATTTCGTAAAATAATAAAATGCATGTTTTTAATGGGTAGGACTGATGTAATTTCCCCATATAGATTGATTTTTTCCCAGTGATGTAATAGGAAGTATTTTGTGGTCTGCATTCTTTAAGATACAAATGAAATGGTTCATAGTTGGTAAAACATTATCAATAATTAAAGAGAATAATTTGAATGAAAATAACAATTTTATAGAGATATTGTAAGATATACTAGTTAATGATACACTCTAGTTGAATGGAATAATTTTTTCACCATAAAACCCAAAAATGTACATGGGACATTTCTCTTTTTTAATGTGAAGTGAATATATTTTAGCCACTAAATCTTGATGCATCCTCAGTTGGGTAGTGGTGACATGATATTTATCATAAGGATTCATTAGTAAGGAAAAATATAATTTTCTTCAACATAAAATTTATTTTAATGTTAACCAACTGAGCTAATTAATGGCTTAAAAATATCCACACTTTCAGAAAGTATTTGTCAATGAAATCATCAACAAATAGATATTTGATTAATTTAATAGTACTTCTCTCACATTTATTATATAATATATACCTTTATAAGGTTACAGAAAGATGGAATGCAAAATAATGTTTTTCTATTTTATATGGATGGTGATAAATTATCAATCAAATAAGAATAATATTGCCTAAGAAGAATTTGATGACTTAAGTATTTATATTGGGGATTTCTTCCTTCACGACAACACAAATAGCTAGTCATAAAATCATTTTATGAGATGGGGTTTCATTTTGGATTCAATGACACCAACATAATAATTAAAAATTAAATAAAACCTATTTTATGGGTGTGACATGAATTTTGAATAGAAAGTGTTTTCTGGTAATTGTAATTGTTCAATTTTATTACATTGTAGTTGAAATTAAATTTGAAAAAATTGAATGAATTAATGTTGTCAAAATAAAAAGACTCAAATACTAATATGGTTTTATTACTATTCAAAAATGAATATATTTTTTGAAATATTTCAGGAATGTTCAAACTGAATTGGAACATGATTCTAGTAAAAATGGCTTCAAATACCAGTCAAGGTTCATATAAAATAAAAATTGTATGTGCATGTATAGAAATTATGACATATAACTCCTGCATACAAAATATAGTTTCATAAAGTGATCTAGTAGTCCATTAAAATTCAAAACCACATATAAATTATTTAATGGATACCTTAATAATTAAAAGCAAATCCTTCAAAACAACATGTACATGGTTTAGAGGAATCACAATTCATCCCAAACAATCAATGTTCTTAAAATATTTACACTCCTTTACCTCTCTTATAATTATACGGTAGTCTATCTCCAAATTTGAAGTTCCAAATTAGATGAAAGGTCTACCTGAAATAGAGAGATTTTTTTAGAACATATATACAAGGATGATGTTGTTTATGAAATTACATTTTATTATTTTTGTAGATGAAATAGAAAAATATAATCATGTTAAATTTTCAATTCCCTACATGCGATGAAAAATGTTATTATATACAAAATTACCATTAGAATACTGCCCTTATAAATTATATCAATAATAAAATGAAATCACTCCATCATAATAGAGTGGGACTTCTCCTTATTTATATTCAATTGTGTTCACTGTTAGCCTCCAGTTTCAAAAAATATTTTTATTCAATCAACCCTTTCTTGTTTGGTTTCCTCTTAAAAGAGGACTTTCTTAAAATAATGTTAAAACTATCATAATGAATATCTATATATATTGATGTATTTATAGTTGCCAAATCTTTTAAAATTTACTAAAATTAGATAAGGTAATTCCATAGCCTGCATCTCTCCTAGATGAAATGGTTTTCTACTTCATTCCCATTATTTTTAAATATTTTTAATGTTTTTCTCTAAGTAAATTTATATTAGAATTTACATCAACTAAATATCATTCAGACATTTGAATATATATATTTGAGTGGGTATACCTCTATATGTATATAAATATATCTATTTATTAATCTCACATTAATACGATCAATTTTTTTGAAACATGAAAACAAATGTACCCAAATGAATCAATTTTTCAATAAGGAGATTTATCAATTTTATTGTAAGATTTATATGATAAACAGAAATGATCTTCAAAACTAACCATTCAAATAAAATGACAAAATTTAAATCTAGTTTCATTACATTATATCAAAAATCAAGACCCAATCATTTGATATTCATTTTCAAATTAATAAACAAACTTATGATTATATCTAGTAATAACATGGCACATAAATTCATAGTAGTGGTATATATTACAAGAAAAATTATCCCACACCTCAAATTTGGCATTTGTTTCATGATATAGATTTTTTGAAAAACCAATCAATTTACATAAAAAACTAGAAAGCATAAATTATGAGGATTTTAATCATCAATATGTCTATTAGAACACTAAATTAATTTATTTCTATGATTACCTTGTTTTAAAGGACTTTTAAAAATTAAATGCCACCAAAAATCATACAACATGAATAAATCATCTTAAATTTATGATTTACCATCCCCATTTTCTTCTCTGTGGGAATGCCTCCCCTGAAAAAATTAATGTTGATAATGGTATCAGAACATACATGTCCTAATTATAGTTATAAAACTGTATCCATCATTAATTCAACACCCTATATGTATAATTCTATTTTGAATAAAATTTCTCATACCAAGTTTTTGTCGAGTTCCCCCTCAAACCTAAAAATGGGGCATACCATAGATGAATAATTACCAGTAAATATAATCGGAATTCACTTTATGTGATGCATCTATAAATATTTTTTAAATAACCAAGAGAAGGAACTTGAATTTTCATCATATAATAATGGTTTTCCAAAAAAAAAATATCCCTATTATTATTAAATCCCACTAATATATACAAGGGAATGTACTCTTTAATAGTGCAGAAAGATGTGTCAAAAACAATAAAAATTATAAATTAAATACAATATTTTTCTCATTTCTGGATTATCTAAGAAAATATTTGTAATTTTATGAGTCAACTCAAACTATATAGTAATGAAAAATTATGGATGTCATAACATTATTTTTTATGTAGTCTTAC
This sequence comes from Viscum album, assembly GCA_963277665.1. Taxonomy (NCBI): domain Eukaryota; kingdom Viridiplantae; phylum Streptophyta; class Magnoliopsida; order Santalales; family Viscaceae; genus Viscum; species Viscum album. The sequence goes on from OY728162.1 coordinate 50,671,502, forward strand.
ATGCAACATGAATCACCATGAACCAATTATGATTCTAATTTAGAACATCAAAAATTCAAATAATATACACATGTGTAGCCAATAACATATTGAACTCATAAAATATATATCACTAAGGTGATGGAATCAATTGGTTCAATACATACGAAAAAAATCATATCTAACAAAATTGCTTAGGATTATATATATTTTCTTTATAACCCCATCAAATTAATTTATTTAGGATAGTTTATGGAATGATTATTCCCCTAAATGAATACATTACATAAATATTCACTAAAATATTACAAAATATCACCCATTTGACAAAGTGAGTACATCTATCATCTCGAGGAAATTTCACCATAATATCATAATTGTAAACATTACTACGACCTTCTTTTCTACATGAATAAATGCATTATGTAATGAATTATTTATGGTTAATCTATTTATTTAAGTATATTTAGCATATATTAAACATATTTACTCCTCTATATTGAACATTGAAAATGTAATACCCCGACCCCAGTTACCCAGAGTTGGTGCATTATTGCGTAGCATTGGCATGATCAGAAAAGATCATGTCTCGAAAGACCGATTAGTTTAGTAGGCTTGGAAACATTAGATACATTCATAAGTCTTAAATTACATCATAAAGTAAAACAAAACTACAACATCATCTCTTCATATCCCCTTATATTATCCCTGCAGGTCATTCATAATATACTTCTTCACATCCTGGAAAAATTAAAACATTGAAAGGGGTGAGCTCAGATGCTCAGTAAGGATAACAATATAGCGGAAGATTTCATAAATAAACATTAACATTTAAAGTAATGTATAACTAAAACAGAAGCCTTTTAAACTTGAAATTTAGCATAATATGGAAGAAGTAAAATTAAATAATGCCATTTACTTACTCACATGGATATTCTACTAGTCTAATAATCAAATGAAATATCAATAACCACTATCATAATGATGGAATGCATAATTCCAGACTATCATAACCACGTAGTCAAGGCCTCATGCCAAGACCACAAATAATATTTTGTCAAGGCCTCGTGCCAAGACACTAGTTTGTCTCATTAGACCTGTCGATTCATCGAGGAGCTATATCGGGCTCCACTCGGCACTTATTGAGTCCAATGAATTCCACATATGAATAGGTTTAGACATATCATAAACCATAACATAATCATATAACATAAAATATGGATAAAGGAAACATAACATTTCCACATTTCAATCACAAGATATCAATAAAACACATTGATATAATAAAAACACTTTCAAAACCATTTTCAATACCAAAATAAATGAAAATTAAAACATGGAATTTATTTTTCATTTTGAAAAAAGTTATGTCTTGTAGAGGAAGCTGAAACCCAAATAATGGCCATAGCGGCGGAGAAGTCGTTGTCACCACATATGTACGACAAGAAATACATTCCTTTTTGTCGTTTATTAAAACACATCGTATAAAAATATTCCTTTTGAATAAAGGTAAAATTCAAATGGGTTTATACACCATATAGAGGAAAGTTGTGTATAAAACCAAATATGCCTCAATGAAAGGAGATTGAGACAAATTCCCTCACAAAGATCAGTTTTTTTAAAAATAAAATAGATCTATTATTGGTATTCACTATAATTACACATAAAGAAAGTACAATTACATGATAGGACATAATAATATCATGACATAATTTGAATGTAGGAGATTAACCCAAAAAATTGAAATTGGGATAAGAAGTTCCCTTAACATGCGTCCTGTCTTGACTCGACCGTTCATTAACCTACGGAATAATAAACTAGAGTTAATTTATAATTTCTTAATATCCTTTTTCAAGTTTTTTATTCCTTTTATATCACTTATTACTATGTTATGAACATTATGTAATTATTTAAGATAATAACGATCGTTTTGTCAATCTTTGGTACTTGAGTCAAAAATAAACTTCTTATAATTACAAGTTGTTCATGTGGTGAAATATCAATTATATCCATAATTATATTCATGATGTAGATATCATATATATCATATATATCCAGTATATACATTCATTCATAATATTACATAACATTTAGAGGTAAGAAATGAAATGCACCGTTCATGGAGACGGTAAGCCGTACGTACGCATGAACGCTACTTTAATTTCTATTTTGTATTTAATGGAATAAAATCATAATGATATAAATGTATAATATAATTCCAGTATAATATAGTTTATAATAAAATTTACTCCATCCTTTATACATCCCACATATGGTTTTAACGATTCAAGTCCCTTTGAAGGGGCGGTAGTCCGCACTTCCTAAAATGAAAATATCGCGTTTACCCATAATGGAAACCATAAAGGTATGTCAAAAATGAAAAATAAAAAATCATAAGGAGAACAAAAACATAATATATATCAGATATAAAAATATTTTCATCATAATTTACATCATTAGAGGTGTTATATGAGTGTTGAACAATCATCGTTTCGTGAGGAAAAAATTCGCCATCCACAGAAACAGTATGTTCATTAACCATTATATGTAGGTGTGTGTAAGTGAAGCTCGAATAATTATTATAAAAACATCCTAGTATATTGAGGATACAGGTGTGGTTACAAAAGAAATGAATAAAATGTGTTTAGGTGGTTGGAGAAGACAAATAAAATAAAAGAACACAAGAGAGGACATTACCTTAAAATCGGGTAACTCTTTTTATTTGATCCAAAGGCTTCCTTGAGAGGAATTCTTCCCAATTTGAGGCTTCTAGGAGTAATTTAGGGAAGTTGGGAGATTATTTGGGCAGAGGTTGGCCGAGCCAAATGGCTTGAAAGTGTTAATAAGGTGGTAGAGGTGGGGGCCTTTTATATGTGGAGAGGAGGGGCACTCTTGGAAAGTAATGAAATGTTACTTTAGTATACAATGATTTTCGGCTTCTAAAGGTCCCACACATATATAATTCGAGGATAAGGTGATAAGGGTTCTAAATCTCCTCACCCAATAGGTTTTTTACAAATTTAATTCTTATATTTTACATTATCCTTTCATTTTATTTAAAATCGTAAATTAATGACGTAATCGCTGCATCATCATGGTGTCATAAATAATTTAATGTATTTAATGTCTAAAAATTATAAAAAAAATATCATGATGTATGAAATCTTTTTATCTTTATAATGAATATTTATATTCAAAAATATGACTTGTATAACCCAATTTAAAAATTGTTTTAGTAAAACAACTCTTGCTTGTGACCTTTTTATTTTAACATTAAATAAAACGTTATTTATGTCCTTTTCCTACCAAAGTGCCTCCATGGGGTCCCCAAGTTGACCCATGGATTGTTTTGGTCGTCCATGACTCATCCAATAGGTTTAGGAAAAGTGTCAAGGTAATGTCATATTTTTATAATATCATTTTTACCTTAAATATCACTAATTACCTTTAATCGCGATTAATTATACTTAAAAGTTACTATTCACCAAAAAATTATTTTAATCCCATTGAACCATATTTTACTTCCTAATGAAAACCATGTATGTAGGATTTTTGAAAATCAAATCACAAAAGTGGTAATGTTTCATTTAAACGAAAAATCGGTTATTTAATTACCACTTAGTGGTTTCACAATTCATCAAAAATTGCAGTTTTTCCGAACAATGCCAAAATTTCACCCTAAGATATAATTGATATTCCGAATCCAAAAATGATGTATATTTTAAAAAATTCAAAACAAATAAGTTGCATTAATTAATTTTATAATTAATTCCAGCTGTCACTACAAATAGCGTGTTTTAAGAAAGAATATCAATCAAAAGATTGACAATTATTTATGTCCAATTTCAAAGTGAAATTAATTATAATGAACACCATTGGATAAAATGGGAAAAATATTTCCTAATTATACTTTTAAAACACTCAATAGTTTAATTTATCACTATAAATTATTTTGATTAAAAAATTTGTTTTTAAGTATTTTTCACTATTCATTAAAATTTGGAAGTTCTTAGAAAATTACAAAAAATTAAACTTAGGATAATTTTGATATTATGAATACAAAAATGAAGTCCATTTTTCAATATAAAATTTCTATAAATTTAAAAAGTGGTTATTACTATTCATAACGAATACTTTGATTAGTTTCGGTGTGTTAGAACTCGAACTTAAGTAAAATGCAAGCTATTGCATTATTGAAAGAGAGGCGTATCGTGATAGCTCGGGGTGTTACATTCTCCCCTCCTTCAATAAATTGTGTCCTCACAATTTGAAATTTTTCTTTGAAAATAGAAAATACCTTTGTGGAAAACCCACATCGGAAATAAGGTTAATAAAAATATAACTTTAAAAGAAAGAAAGAGAAGTACAAAGGTCACCCGAGATATCCCATACTAGGATTCTATGAAAATATGGATATGGAAGAAAAAAACCATCAAGGTATGATGGAGAGTCATAGAAAACTGGATTAGGATAAAGTTAACCATAAAAAAATAACACACTTGTGATTGGTTAAATAGCCATTGAATCATTAGTTGGAAAAGTTAACCGGCAACGTTTTTGTTTTAAGTTACCTTTTATAAAGTTGAGGAATTTATTTAAGATATTTTCTAAGAACATAAAGAAATATACTTACATGTTGTGTAGACTTTCATTCCTTAATAACTTTTTACCACAAACCCATCTATCACTTTATATGGTAACAGAACTCAAAAATATTCTATTTATCCTAATTGTATAAGGTTCTAAATATTACAACATACCATTTAGATTAGTAAAACTATTTTGTAATAACCAGGGACTTCCTATAGGCTAGTGGAATGTAATAAAGGCATGTCGCACTATGGTTGTGGGTTCGATTCCTGCAGCTTTTTCCGACGCGACGGGTTATTCCCCACCCTGCAGGTTGTCCTTTTCCTAAAACTATAGTATTATAATATTCCAAAAATAATCTTCAGAATTGTTTTAACCCTAAAAAATAATATTCAAAGTTCAACTTAATCCATCCCAACCGTTATAGTTATCCAAAATAACTCTGTCCAAACATTCTCTAAAAGGTCTCTTAATTCCAAAATCAATTTATCAGAGTCCCCAAACAAAGTAAATTTTCTATTATTTTCACATACTAAAAATATAATTACCTTCATCATATTAAAACCTTAATGATTAAAACAAGTACTACAATACAATCCTTATATATATCACATTATTCATATAACCAGAATATAATCCTTGTTTCCAAAAGTACCAATACATTAATTATTCCACTTCAACTGTAGTTACAACATAAGATTGTCCTTGATCCATTGTCTTTTTCTGAGGAATTTTTCCCTGACTCTTAAGACATTCATTTTCATAATGCCCCATTTCTCTACAATTGTAGCATTCAACATTGATAGCCTCTTTCTTTCCCTTACAATCACGAGCCTGGTGACCTTTTTCTCCACATTTGTAACAAACTCCCAGTCCTTTCAGGCAAGTACCGGGGTGATTCTTACCAAAATTATCACATAATGGAAAATCCTTATTTCCCTTTTTCCCGTTATCTGTCTCTTGTTCCACTGTTCTCTTCTTCTCTTGCTTTACTTTATTGTCATAAGATTTAGAAAATTCCTTTTCTGTCTTGATAGCACATGAGACAATATCTTCGTATGATGAGAAGGATTGTGAGACTAAGGCTCGATGAAGAAATGGTTTTAACCTATCAAATAAATGATCAATCTTACTTCTTGGGTTACATATATAATCTGCAGCATGCCTTGATAACCTTGTAAAGTTAGCCTCATGCTTTGCGACATTCTCATCCTCCTTTTGTCTCAGACTCAGAAATTTCCTTTCCATATCTGCTCGCTAGTCATGTGGAAAGTATTCTTCTAAGAAAAGATCTTTGAACTCTCTCCATTCCATACTTGATACTTCTTTATCTTCCTTTGTATTTTGAATCAATAACCACCATTGATCGGCATCTCCAGTGAGGCGGTAGACTTCCATGAACACCTTCTCCCTTTCGCTACTCCCCAAGGCGTGGAATATTTTCTCTATGGAGTTTATCCATTGCTCAGCTACTAATAGATTTGTACCCCCATTATATTTTGGCGGTTTTTTCCTCATGAAGCGGTCTAACATTGATCCTCCACATTGCAGATCAGGGTGCTCCATACGAGTAAGGTTATTATTCATAACCTGAGTGAGTTGTACCAGTATGGTAATAAGTTGATCATCACCAGTTGTATCTCCAGATCCACAATAATTATCTTGAGCAGGAGGGCAATCCCTACACGGAGTGCGTGCATTGATAGGGTTTCCATTCCTTCCACTAGGTGCCATTTCTAAACAATGGCATAAGCTATATTAGTTTATGAATCAAAATACATAATTCCATACTTGTAAAACACTTAACACTAATTGAAATATTTATGGATATAATCCATAATCATAAAAAAATTCTTTGAGGAAGTATATACTCATAACCCTTCATAGTGGTTTGTAAAGAAAACGAGAATTATCCTAAGCATATCCCCCGGGAGTGTCGTAACCAAGAGTGCAGCAAGGCCCGTTGTTGTGCACCCGTTCCCGTTCGAGTCTATCTCAAAGCGGTGTTTTCGGGTATTACCCCTAGGTACAACTGTGCCAGAGCTGCCTCTACTTACTCGTATCCAGACAGGGATGTATTGCTTGGAAAAACTCACAAAATCTCTACAACAACAAAATTCTAGGAAGTTCTTCTATACTAATCCTCAAAGTCTGTCTTTGGGCTTTGTGCTCTAATCAGAGTTTATCTAAATCTAGCTTTCAAGGTTAGTACTAAACTACCTATGATACCAACTGTAACGCCCCGACCCCAGTTACCCAGAGTCGGTGCATTATTGCGTAGCATTGGCATGATCACAAAAGATCAAGTCTCGAAAGACCGATTAGTTTAGTAGCCTTGGAAACACTAGATACATTCCTAAGTCTTACATTGCATCATAAAGTAAAACAAAACACCAACATATTCTCTTCATATCCCCTTATATTATCCCTGTAGTTCATTCATAATATACTTCTTCACATCCTGGAAAAATTAAAACATTGAAAGGGGTGAGCTCAGATGCTCAGAAAGGATAACAATATAGCGGAAGCTTTCCTAAATAAACATTAACATTTAAGGAAATGTATAACTAAAACAAAAGCCTTTTAAAATTGAACTTTAGCATAATATGGCAGAAGTAAAATGAAATAATGCCATTTACTTACTCACATGGATATTCTACTAGTCGAATAATCACATGAAATATCAATAACCACTTTCATAATGATGGAATGCATAATTCCAGACTATCATAACCACGTAGTAAAGGCCTCGTGCCAAGACCACAAATAAGATTTTGTCAAGGCCTCGTGCCAAGACACTAGTTTGTCTCATGAGACCTACCGATGCATCGAGGAGCAACAGCGGGCTACACCCGTAACTTATTAAGTCCAATGCATTCCTCATATGAACAGGTTTAAACATATCATAAACCATAACATAATCATATCACATAAAAACATTCATAAAGGAAACATAACATTTCCACATTTCAATCACAGGATATCAATAAACCACATTGATATAATAAAAACACTTTCAAAACCATTTTCAATACCAAAATAAAAGAAAATTAAAACATGGAATTTATTTTTCACTTTAAAAAAATTTATGTCTTGTAGAGGAAGCCGAAACCCAAATAATGGTCATGGCGGCGGAGAAGTCGTTGTCGCCGCATACATACGACAAGAAAAACATTCCTTTTTGTTGTTTATTAAAACACTTCGTATAAAAAGATTCCTTTTGAATAAACGTAAAATTCAAAGGAGTTTATACACCGTATAAAGGAAAGATGTGTATAAAACCAAATATTCCTCAATGAAAGGATATTGAGACAAAGTACCTCACAAAGAATATTTTTTTTAAAATAAAATAGATCTATTATGTGTATTCACTATAATTACATATAATGAAAGTACAAATACAATATAGGACATAATAATATCATGTCATAATTTGAAAGTAGGAGATTAACCCAATGAATGGAAATTGAGTTAAGAAGTTCCCTTACCTTGCGTCTTGTCTTGACTTGACCATTCTTTACCCTCCAAAATAATAAACTAGAGTTAATTTATAATTGATTAAGGTCCTTTTTCAAGTTTTTTATTCCTTTTATATATCTTATAACCGTGTTATGAACATTATGTAATTATTTAAGTTAATAACGATAGTTTTGTCGATCTTTGGTACTTGAGTCAAAAATAAACTTCTTATAATTACAAGTTGTTCATGTGGTGAAATATCCATTATATCCAGAATTATATTCATGATGTAGATATCATATATATCATATATATCCAGTATATACATTCATTCATATTATTACGTAACATTTAGAGGTAAGAAATGAAATGCACCGTTCATGGAGATGGTAAGCCGTACGTACGCATGAACGCTACTTTCAATTGTATTTTGTATTTTATAGAATGAAATCATAATGATATAAATGTATAATATAATTACATTATAATATAGTGTATAATACCATTTACTCCATCCTTTATACATCCCACATATGATATTAATGATTCAAATCACTTTGAGGGGGCGGTAGTCCGCATTTCCTAAAATGAAAATATCGCGTTTACCCATAATGGAAACCATAAAGGTATGCCATAAATGAAAAATAAAAAAATAATAAGGAGAACAAAAACATAATATATATCATATATGAAAATAGTGTCATCATAATGGCCACAATTAGAGGTGTTATATGAGTGTTGAACAATCATCGTTTCGTGAGGCAAAAATTTGCCATCCACAGAAACAGTATGTTCTTTAACCATTAGATGTAGGTGTGTGTAAGTGTAGCTCAAATACTTATTATAAAAACATACTAGTATATTTAGGATACTGGTTTTTTTACAAAAGAAATGAATAAAAAGTGTTTAGGGGGTTGGAGATGAAAAATAAAATAAAATAAAACAAGAGAAGACATTACATTAAAATCGGGTAACTCTTTTGATTTGAGCCAAAAGATTCCTTGGGAAGAATTATGCCCAAAGTGAGGCTTCTAGGAGTAAGGTAGGGAAGTTGGGAGAGTATTTGGGCAGATTTTGGCCGATCCAAATGGCTTGAAAGTGTGAATAAGGTTGTAGAGGTGGAGGCCTTTTATAAGTAGAGAGGAGGGGCACTAATGGAATGTAATGAAATGTTACTTTATTATACAATTCTTTTAGGATTCTAAAGGTTCCACACTTATATAATTCGAGGCTAAGGTGATAAAGGTTCTAAATATCCTCACCCAATAAGTTTTTGACAAGTGTATGTATTAGATTTTACATTATCCTTTCATTTTATTTAAAATCGTTAATTAATGAGGTAATCGCAGCATCATCATGGTATCATAAATAATTTAATGTATATAATGTCTAAAAATTATAAAAAAAATATCATGATGTATGAAAGATTTTTATATTTCTAATGAATATTTATAGTAAAAAATATGACTTGTATAACCCCATTTAAAAATTGTTTTAGTAAAACAACTCTTGTTTGTGACCTTTTTAATTTAACATTAAATAAAAAGTTATTTATGTCCTTTTCCTACCAAAGTGGCTCCATGGGGTCCCCATGTTGACCCATGGATGGTTTGGTTCGGCCATGACTCATCCAATAGGTTTAGGACAAGTGTCAAGGTAATTTCATATTTTTATAATATCATTTTTACCTTAAATTTCACTAATTACCTTTAATCGCGATTAATTAAACTTAAAAGTTACTATTCACCAAAAAATTATTTTAATCCCATTGAAACACATTTTACATCCTAATGACATCCATGTATGTAGGATTATTGAAAATAAAATTACAGAAGTGGTAATGTTTAATTTAAACGAAAAATCAGTTATTTAACTACCACTTAGTGGTTTCACTATTCATCAAAAATTGAAGTTTTTCAGAACAACGCCAAAATTTCACCCTAAGCTATAATTGATATTCCGAATCCAAAATTGATGTCTATTTTGAAAAATTCCAAACATATAAGTTGAATTAATTAATTTTATAATTAATTCCCGCTTTCACAACAAATTGCGTGTTTTAAGAATGAATATCAATCAAAAGATTGACAATTGTTTATGTCCAATTTCAAAGTTAAATTATTTCTAATGAACACCATTGGATAAAATGGTAAAAATATATTATAATTATACTTTTAAAACACACAATTGTATAATTTATCACTATAAATTTTTTTTATTAACAAATTTTCTTTTAAGTATTTTTCACTATTCATAAAATTTTGGAAGTTCTCAAAAAATTACAAAAAATTCAACTTAGGATAATTTTGATATTATGAATACAAAAATGAAGACCATTTTGCAATATAAAATTTCTATAAATTTAAAAAGTGGTTATTACTATTCATAATGACTACTTTGATTAGTCGCGGTGTGTTAGAACTCGAACTTGCGTAAAATGCAAGCTATTGCATTATGGAAAGAGAGGTGTATCGTGAAAGCTCGGGGTGTTACAAAAAAATGTAAATCCTCAAGTGATTTAAACTTAATCCCTACAACAAGTTTATTTTACAGTGAGTCAACATCAACATCACCATCATTAGAACAACCAAAAACATTGAAAATTCAATTCATGGAATAAAGATAGATGTACAAATAAAACGTATTTAACATATTTTTAAACCACGTTGTAAATATAACTTATCTATGGAAATATTGGAGGAATCTCCATTGTAACTTCTAGTCAACATTTTTTCAAAAACTCTAATCAAAGTTCCACTCACATATTCTGAGGATCATGAGAAGTTTCAAAGATGTTCCAATAGATGTTCTAGTTGATGTTACATAATAATACAACATTATATATCTATAAAACTAAATAATATATTAATAAAAATTAAATTTTAATTAATATATTTAAAATAAATTAAATTGTATAAAATATGTATTAAACTTTTACATAATTTTTATAAATATAATATAATTACCATTTAAATATTTATATACTATATGGATAAAAATGAAAAAAATATGTATTTAGAAAAATAAATATAAAAAAATATATATAATATAAATATATTTATAAAATTATAAATAAAACTAAATTTATGATAAAATCACTAATAATATCTATTTAATAATTTTTTTATCAATATCACGAAATAAAAAATGTAATTCTAGTTGAAGATCTAGAGGATTTAAATCAAGTTTTATAGTTTAAATTATAGTGGAATTTATACCGAATGTTCCAGTGGATGTTCTAGTTAACGTTTTAGTTGAAGTTCCAATCCAAGTTTAACTCCATGGAAAATCCACTATATCATTAATTGGAACATCCACTAATTTTTTTCAAATATATAAATAAAATTATATTTATAAATCTAATTATTTTTAACAAACTATTATTTAAGTATATATTTATATTATATTATATTATATAAAAATTAATTTTTAATTAATTCACTTATAAAATTTATTTAATATATTTTCTACAAAAAATTATAAATATAATTACATTTATGTTAAATTTTTCAAGTAAATTTCATTGAATATTTTATTGACAGTTTTATTTTTAGGTAATTATTCAATGTATGATTCCCTAATGTTTTAAAGTAATATTTAACATCAATTTCATTTTTTTCAGTTCATGGTTTAGTGAAATATTCATCATCAATTTCATTTCATTATTTCAAAAAAAAATCATATGAAATACAAAGCTTTAGGAATATTCATAATACAGTATTAGGAAGAATATATTTTAGTTTAATCATTAATCTTACCTTATTTTACTTCAAATAATAATCTATAATACCGCCAATCATGGGCATAATAAGAAGATGAAAAAAAATCCAAAATGTAGATGACTATAGGATAATCCCATACAATGGAGATATCTTGGTAAAATGACCTACATAATCAAAAATTGCCTCTAAAAAAACCAAAATAAAATGAACAATATAATCATGGTGAAAAATCCCTACAAAATATTTTGGCCAAATTACAGAGAGCTTGATGATTCATGCACTAGACATTCCAGTGAAACCTATTGTCTTTTGTGGCTCCCTCAACATCCCATCACAATGACCATATTCCATTTGGGGGTGATCAGCAAAATTTATCCATTTCATTTTTTGGGTTTCATTTCTATCGAGATGAAAATTCCCTTTAGGAAACCACTGCATTTAGATCCCAACATGTGTAAAAGCATTGATGTGTCAACATGACACCGTATCACTAGAATATCCTATAGGACATGAAATAGGAGATAATAAATTTTTTTATTTAGTGATGATTGATTATTGAGGAATGACAAGGAAAAATGCAAGGGTCACATGTGAACATGGGGGAAGGATACAATGATAGTTGTATCTGGAGGAACACTTTTTAGTAGAGATAACTAATATAATATATTTTATCAAAAAGAAATTTTTATATATTTAAACCAAAATATCATGTTGTATGGAGGGATGAATACATCATCAGAGATAGATTTTGGGAATAGAGGATAAAAATCAGTCACCCTTTGGAGTATACTCCACTTCAGATATTGATTATCCATCCAAATAGATCCACGATTACAATGGAGGGAATCTAGCCGTGACCCACCCTGAGTAGATAATCAGTTATTCCCGAAGGATAATGAATGGGTTCCCGCATGGGTTCAAAACATTTGATCCAAATGTCTATAAGGTCATAAAATATTGGAATTTGAGGACCCAGTATTTGTAGTATGTGTTGGTTGATCAGAAATGGTGGTGGTGTATCCACTACGGTAGTGTGAATATATAACATTAGAGGAAGTGGGAGGATGGGGGTACTCGACAACACGAACACTCCTGAAATGATTTTCCTTCCAAGGTTCCTCTTTTAGGGACCATCAAACAATTAAGGACTAATTTAATTTCATATTCCATTCATTTACACCCCTAGTGATCTAGGACCCCACATCAATCATAACCAGCAACCTGTAAGTCTCCAACAAAGAAGTGGAAGTGTGAAGGTAGACAACATTAAGGAAAAGTGTGGTTATAGGGAACTACCTGAAAGGGAATCATGAGAGGAACATTACATTGTAAAGGATTCATGAGATGATATTAATCATTAGTTTCATCCTTTGGAGATCCCAAACTGCATCCCTCCATGATCAATGTATCATATTCAATGACAGTGTGCTTGGATACAATATTAATAAATGGTGTTGAAGGAAAGAACCTAGAGGAACTTTATGACATTAACAGGGATAAATGATACAATATCAACCCTAATTTTCCACCCATTCAAATCCATGAATACACTGTATCCATTATCAATGGTCTACAAGTCACTAACGACACTATGATGGTGTGCATTGATCCTCTATTAAGAAACAAAATTTTAAATGGGAACCTATTTATTTCCATAGTGGATCAATGATATTATAACACAAAGATGGTGATGAATGGAATTTAAAATGATATATACATCTTAGAGTACATGTAATATCTCTCAACTATATCCAGTAAATCTCATAAAAAACAACTATAGGATGGAATTCAAAGGAATAAGGTCTAATAAGATTTCATGGTTGGTGATCAAGGGTGGAGGTACACCCAAAATAGCATTGGAGGGAGGGAGAGCTAGTTTAGACAAATTAAAATAACTACAAGTTGTAATACAATAAGGGAAACCTATTTTTTGGCTACCCAATAATGGTTAGGACCCATTTCAACGCTATGATCCATTCAAATTTTTCCAAGAATATACTCCAGTTGTGGGAGAAAAAGAATCCATAAATATTGTTGTTTGATGCGAAAATTAGGGAGAATGGGAAATGAAAACACTCATGTGATGATTTTTCCACTAATAGTGCCCCTATAGAGGACCTTTACCTCATCAGGGATGAATACATAGTCCAATAATTTTCACCACTTTTGAGATAAGTCCAACCACATCCATAAACTATGACTTATAAGTCTTTAATAAAGCGGTCGTAGTGTTCCATGATCCACTATTAATAAACAGTTCTGATGGAGGGAACTCCGCGAAAGTCCACAAGGGGTGCATCAAATAGTACAAGTAAATTATTTCTAAACCATGAAATCAGACACCCCACATTATTAATGACTACTGAACTGTAATTCAAGAACTTTTTAAAGATGGTTTAATGCTATCCAATGTTTACCAATGGTTCTGTAGGAAGGAACTTAATGAAAGGACATTGGGTGGACCATTACACCTTGAATAGAGATGATTTATGCCACACACATATATTATTTCCACCGTTGATGAGCTAGGACACCACCCAAGCCATTGTCATGGACCCTTTTTTTATTAACTATGTAATGAGGGTGTTCTTAGAGACACCATTAATCAATAACATGGTAGTAGGGAAACAGTTTGGAACCAATGTAGATTAAAACTATTTAAAAAAATGGAAGGAGATGAGAAGAGTATACAATGGTATTTATAGCTCAAATTATAGATGAGGTTGTCACTATTAGTTTTTCACATCTCATCCCAAATCCCCTAGGATTGGAATATGAGGACTGAAGCTATATTTTGTAAAAACAAACTCAAATGTGGATGTAGGTGTGTACATCATTGGAGGTGATTTGAGGAAAAAAAATAACAACAGTAGGAAAGAAATTTATTTATTTAACCTAGAATGATATTATAACACACAAAAAATACTGTATATATAGGGATACAAATACATAGAAAATTAAATTATGGAAAAATAAAAGGAAAATAAATGTCTATAAATTTGTTGCAGTAGATGGATCCTTAACCCTCCCATTCCAAAAACATTAATGACCTAAAATTTAAATTATTTATCCCTATATCCTAACATTATGTGGTTGGTTTCATTTAGAAAACAATTTTATTTTTATAATATCCATATTACACTTTTTTTCTTTATAAAACATGCATTAAAAAATCTTTCTATGTATATTCATTTATATAATAAATGGGTTAGAAGACTTTACCATAACTCATTTATTTATTTTTATTATATCCATGGTGACTTTGATGTAATGACTCATCTCATATATAACTTTCCTCTATATTTTATCAGATTTATCTTCGTATATGAAATCTAGAGCATATATCACCAATAAATAATACAAATTTACATACTATTCCATTGGGTCTATTCTCTCATATATACTTGTAATTATTCAAAAACAATTGGGACATATATGATAAATTTTTCATTTAATGTCTTATAATGTATGAGCATGTGGTCAAAAAATAATTGGTTCTTCATTTCATCATTCCTCCAATGGTACTTCTTCATTGTTTTCTTCATTTTATTGAGTGATTTATACATCTCTTGAATCATCATTTTGATTCCACTTCCAAGAAATTTTTTCATCAAATAAAACATATCTAATAAATTTAATCTTTATGGTGATGGGATTATACAAGGGATATCTCTTTTTTGAATCTGTTTTCCCATAAGGATACACATTACTTATTTTTCCTCAAGATTTTTTCATTTTTCCTCAAAGAAGCAAACATAGAAAATGGAACCAAAGTCTAAAATATGGATTACAAAATGATAATGAAGGAAAAATAATTCATTTGGTTACTTTTATATAATTATTTTTGTTGGGAATATATTTATTAGATACGCCTCACACAAATCATCTTAATCCTAGAATGTCATGGGCACTCCTTTTTCATTCATCTTACTTCCAACTATGTTGAAAATTGTTAGATTTTTTTCCTCTAATCTAATATATTGAGTGAGGATTGTAATATGAATATAGTTAATGGTTACTACCATTTTACTGAATGTACTTTTGAAGAAAATTATAGGGTTAGTACCCATCTTAGTTAGATCTCAATGTTTGTATGTGATGGTTATTTTGACTTTCAACATGCACATTTAATTCTTTTAAGACATAAATAACATCCAAATTCATGTATATAAAGTATATCCATGTTTTATTAATATAATTAACAATAAATTTTATAATTTTACACCATTTTAAATTTGATTTTTGATTAAATGGACCACACACATTAGTCTGGAATAACTATGGTTGCACAACCACCTTCCAGTTGGACTTCATTGTGAAATTGTTTCTATGTTGTTTTCATATAAAACATCATAATTTTTTTATTTGGGTTTATTATAATGGTAATCCCACCCACCATATTAAATATTTATAATAATATTAAACTTTTGAAGTTTTAATTTTCAATCCTGAGATTCCACAATCCGTATTTATAATCAACTACTGTCATCAAACATCATGGTATGTCAGGTGGGATTATAAGACGAAACATGTGGTTCTTCTCCCTCTGTAATTTTGTGGCCATACTTAATTTTTAATTTACAATGACCATTTTTTTATTTTTATGTCTTTTGTGAAATTATTTTTCCCCCAATTTTTTGATTCTCATGATGTTGGACTTCATATCGGGTACATAGTAAACATCAGAGATAAAAGCATGTTCTCTATATTTTTTCTTGATGAAAATATCTCCAATTCTTAGGAAATATAGTATTCAGAAATCACCACCTGAAATATTCCCTCAAACTCTCTCATATGTGTTTATAAACTTGTTTTTGTAACATTTCATGTTGTTTCTAGATTGAGAGTCAATATACCACATACCTTTATTTTTTGTTATTGTTCGCACCATTAACATAAGGTACTCTCAAAAACAATCTTACCAGTGATATGTTACTCCTTGGTGTAATTATACATAGGTATCCTACTCCAACATTTATTTATATAATGTACTTATTTTTGAAAATTATTTCATTTAACCATTATTTAGTTTTTTGGAAATTGATTGTTGAATCTTCCCCTTCTTCCTTGTCCTCATTATCATGGAGTGTAATTTTGATATCCTAGAAATCCTTATTTTGGAATTCTTCCACCATGTCCCCCTATTCTAGAATAAAATTATTTTCCATGGAATACTATGCCTTGGCCTCTTATCAATTTATCTCATTTATCCTTTTCAAATGCATTGAGATTCAAATTTGATTGCAGGGCATGATCCAATCCATTAGAATTTATACAGAAAATCAGCTTTGATTTGATGGATTGTAGATATCCCATGACTTATTTGATAGAAATAAAATCCAAGTACTTAGTTTCTTTAATGGAAACAACTATTTAATCTAATTTTCATTTTATGGATCAATTTTTTTTCTATTTCCCGCATATTGGAAATAGTTTCTCCATTTATACATAGTTGGTTCACAACAACCATTACATGAGTATGATGCTCATAAATGGTTTGATAAGATATCACAAATTGGGATTTGAAATCACCTACTAGGGATTGAAGTCATATCCGATTCACTTTTTTGGAACCATTGAATGCTTTGTGAATATTTCTTGACATGTCATTTTAAGATTTTGATTAAGTGGTTATCTTGTGTATGGATTCATCATGGCCTTGATAGATGATGAATTTGGACATGAAATTTTTCTTCCATTCAACCTATAGATTTTCCATTTAAATATATATAAGTGAAATCTTTTCTGATTTGGATTTTGGATTTAGTGTGTCCATCCTCCACAATGTCCATAAAATCATGGGTTCCAAGGAGTTCTCAAATTTTGATTGACCGGTTTTCAAAATTTACATTCATCAAATTCATTATCTGATCATCTGTAATCAAATATTTCGTATAGATACAAAATTATTTTTATTAGAAAATGGGATTTGATGATATCTTAAATATAATACTGTTTTTTTGGAATTAAAGGATCTTTTTTTTAAAAAGTTTTACTGGTATTTTATTCCTAAATGTAGTCTTCTGTTGTTGAAAATACAATTTAATGGATGAAATATCAATTTTTTGCAGCATAGTTCACGAGGGGTTATAGAAGTCAAGATAGGTGTAAAGAAGATAGAGAGAGGAAGAGAAATGGATGTGAGATGAAATGTAAAATGTGTTGGACAATACTTTTTAAATATAGGGAAGAAGGTGTGATGATTGGAGGAGAGGCGGAGAAACCCCCCTTAAAAATTGGGAGACATGTGGGATTAAAAAAAGGTTCTAGTCAAAATTTTGAACCAGAAAAAATTATTGGGATGATAATTGAAATTGTATGACAAATTGGAATAGTATTTATTATTCATATTCTTCCTCCCTTTATTCTAAAGTGGATTACAATTAGTTCTTATAGAACCCTCCCTATATAAGAAGAATCAAATTGAAACCACTAGAATCATTGAATGTGGATTTTATTGCAATAAAATCAAACACAGAAATAGATATATAGATATATTCAGGTGATTACATGAACAATATGAAATAGTAAACAAATTTATTTCCCCCACATGGAATCATTGTATAATGAAAAAAACTCGCCCTATTAATACGTATAAAAACACACTACAAAATAAACTATATAAACTAGAAAGAAATAAAAGACCATAGATTAATTATAGTAGGTTCCATCTTAACCCTCCAATGCAAAAAAAATCAATCACCCTGAATTTGAAGTTGTTAAGACTCCATCGTAGTAGTAGATAGTTTTTTTGTGCAGAAAAAAAGTTTATTTTTCCAATAAGGATCTCGAGCCAACATGATGTTGTTATGGTTGATCTATGGGTGTTGTGAATTATTGTTAAGAAACTGTAATGGGAGAAGGGGGATTGGGGGGAGATTCATTGTAATGTATAAGTATTGAAATCCATGAATGGAAACTTGTTATTCGATTACCAAGAACTGAGTATCCATAGTTTAAATTGGGAGATTCATTCAAGTTTCTCAATGAGAAAACATTAATGTGTATGGATGATGCATGGGGGGAGAATGAGAAGCTTCAAAATATTGTTACATGTCATATCATATCTTAATTGAAATTTGGTGTCATCTCATTTTGAGTGTGGGATTTAATAGACTAATTATTTAGCTATATTCCGGAATTTTATTTTCATAGAGTTCTTATATATCTCTATCATTGTGGTCAAAATATCTTCATTCTACCCATGATCATACATTCTATGTTGTTTCAAACTTATTATGAATTCTAGGTTTTTGTAATCATATTTTTGTATTGGTGTAATTTATTATCACGGCCACACAAAATAAATAAGGCGATATAATAATTTAATGTTTATTATTTTGAATTTTATAATTTTTAAATTTCTTATTGTATATTTGTAGATACTTAAGAGTTGAAGATGAGTTTATTTATTTTAAAATATTTATTGGGAAAAAAATAATTGAAAACTATTTAGGTAAATTTATTTATTTTCAAAAAATTAGACATACGCCTTTCAACCAATCCATAGGAATTAGGTTAATTAATGCATATAACAAAATACATGAACAAAATGAATTAATGGCTCAAACAAATTATGTCCAAAAAATTGTTTTTTTTATTTTAAAAATATAAGTGTATATGTTTCATTTTTTTTTATTTCTTTTTATTAATGTTTCTTTAAAATAAATAGAAATTTATTGAAATATGGGAAATATAATAATAATGTGTAACTAAATAAAAAATTTTAATAGTAATTTATATTAATATTAATAAATTTTAATTGTAAATATATTTTATTAAATAGTAATTTTAAATAGTAATACTTATTCATAACTAAAAAAAATTAAATATTTTTTTAATTTTAGATATATTAGTTATTTAATCGAAATAATTATTATAATTATTAAATTTATTTCTTATTAGTTTTCAATATTACATAATAATTAGTAAACATTAATAATAATTTGTAATAAATACCAATAAGAAATAATAAGTTATAAAATAGTATTAACAATAAATGATATTAATTTTTAAAAAAATAGTGAAAATTAATAAATTATTAATTTAATAATTTATTAATTTTAAATAGTTAGTAATAATATATAATAATTAGTTTTTAATTTACTTGTATGTATATATAATGACCACACCCTCAGGTTGAGGCTTAATGGTAGTTGCCTTTAGGGGTCTTGGAGAGTACTTCCCAACATTTATGTAGACATATAATGATTAATAAAAATTATAAAAAATTAATAATCACTACTATATAATGATTATTAATGTGTTATTAATTTTAATATTCTATTACTTAGTATGAAAAAAAATTTTCACAAATCATACTAATAATAATGGTTTGTTAACAATAGTGAAAAATAACTTATAGTAAATAATAATATCAACTTAAAGTAATAAATACGTTAAAATTATAAATCAAATAACACATATAAATGTAAATATAATATTAATTTATATATACATATGTATCATAATATAATAATATATTAAATATATATAACATAATATAAGTTATTTATAAAGATATTAGGAGTTCTACTTGAATGTATTTTTAAAAAAATCACAATTGAGTTTAGGTTTTGAATTATTTTACTTAATTGATGTGCTTAGGGATTTAAAAAATTTATTCATAAAGCAATGCTACATGCATTGAAGAATCAATAACCTTTAAAAACAGAACCTAACATAAAATTAACTACATTAATTTTAAGAAAAAAAAATTTTAAATACATAAATTTGAAATTTTCTTTAATCATAAATTATTTGTTTTATAAAATTACAGGTATATATTGATAAAGATTAATAAAAATTATAAAAATTATAATTTATGGAAGTGAATATTCTTAAAGTATATTTATGTAATTCAATTAGTTTAATAATGTTTCTAAAATTATTTGATCATTAAATTAATATAAAAACGTCATTTAAATCTCAATTAATCTATCTCATGGAAAATATATAGTTATATTTAGCATAATTAATTTTCATCTCTATCACAAATGGGGTTCAACCCATAGTTTAACAATTGGATGTGATTATGAAGAAACATTGTGTTGTTTGGTTTTAACTATGATTTACCTTTATTTTCATCAATACTTTTTTGTAATACTAATTTTTTTTTACAAAATCAGACCCAGTCTACCAGAATGAGGTTTTGGAAGAAATATAAATGTTTCTGAATGTATGAATCCAAAAAAAATGGCGAGAATAGTTTTTTTCATTGAGAATTTTTTTTCAAAAACATGTTTCCAGACATAGGTTTTTTTACTGATATACAATAGATGAAAAATATGTAAGGATTATGGAAGCTTTACATTTTTTAAAGTTATTGATTGGGTGCATTATTAGGCTCAAATCCATCAGTATGAAGTTCAAGATTCATCATACTCGACATTTTCTATAATGTCATAAGTTGCGTAGTGATAAAGTCATATGAATATTTTCTTGTTTTTAATTCACATATATCATATGTTTAATATAACACTTGTGATGCAAGAATTATAGAGAAAATGGGTAGAATAGGTGAAACCAATCGTATTGAGTTTTCATTGGAAGGAAAGCAGGTGTTGAAATTAAGAGAAGAAATAATAATTTCATATGTTAATCAGACATTTCTTTTATGGTCATGATGTTCTCAAAAATTATGAAAACTCTCATAATAAAATATTTTTATGAAATGGAGGAATCTTAAAGATTGTATCAACTCTAGGAGTCAATATAAAGTATATATCATATCTATATGTACCAGAAAAAAAGTTTTTTAGAATACTAAAAGGGTTATAGATGAATTGGCTTAAAGAATTTAAATGTTGCAGAGTGGATTATCTATCCTTATGAGAGTTACATTTAATTGATAATGCCATCATTATGTGGATTCCATCAAACTGAATCTATGAAAGAAAGAAAACTAGACTGACATTGCGAAGAAAAGTCAATCAAACTGACTCTGAGGATGAAATTCGAATCAAACTCATATTTTATATGAAATCATTATTGTAATGAGTGGAGTAATATATTCAAATTTTAATAATGATAGGAATAAAGAATGATTGTTGTAATATGAGGAAGAGAAATCAGATCATAATGATAAGATAATTAAATTCATATTATAATTAGTTGGGGAAGAAAGTCATATCGTAATGAGAGGAATAATAAAGTAATATTGTAATGAGAAGAGGAAGAAAGTCAGATCATATTGATCATATGAAGAATGTCAGATCATAATGACCATAAGGAGAATGTAAGGTCATAATGAGTAGAAGAGGATCATCATATTGTAATGAGTTGAGGAATAATTTTAGACTATAATGAGCAGAAGAAAAAATCCAATATTAATGATACTAGGATGTTCCATCATACATAATAAAAGTTAGTAAGATTGAGTTAGATTATTTATACAAAGAATAAAGATTATTCAATTCTTGTTATGGTTTGAAGCAGTCAGAGTTGAAGTTTAAATGTGAGTGTTTTTCAAAGATTTTAGATTTGTTTAAGAAGAAATAGGTTTTTAGATTCAATACTTCTCTATTATAATATTACTATAAATTTAGGAAAATTAAATTCATATTTTTATACTTTTACAGTATAATTAAAATGATATAGTGTTGTTTAATTTATGTTAATGTTATCTTTCTAGGAAGAGATCTCATTAGAAGATCAGACAAATGAATGTTTACTTACCAGACTCAGGAAGATCAGACTGAGGATGATCAGATTGAGAAGTTGAATAGATTTTGAGAAGCATATTTTGATAAAAGGGTTCATCAAAGTGAGACAATGTGACAGATGAAATTAGACTTAGGGCCATTAGACTGAAGATCTGGATAGTGTTTTTTGGGGAAAAAGTTTTTGTGATATTTTATATTACAGGTAAAATTGATTGTAAGAAAAAAATTTAAACTAAATCGAGTTAATATAATAAATCTTATTGAGATATAGATGGTTAATGAAATGATTTGGAACAAGTTTTATTCACAAATTCTTAATAGTAAATCTCCATAGACCCATTGTAGTGGTTATGCAATGGATGAAGATTCTCAGAATGAGGATGGACCATATAAATACTATGTGATTTACATACATTTTTACTTCTTGATAAATTAGAATTTAATAAATTATGATAATGATATAAATGTTAACATTTCATAGGGATTAATTTTTAAAATCATTGAAACGTAAAATCGGGGACAACTGATTCAAACCCCCCACTTAGTTGTGACTCGATCCTTTGGAACATTAGATAATCATATCGAACTCGTCAGCCTCCACAGTGTTGTGTAATCTGATTACCTAGAGGGGGATATTTATTATTTATAGGAACCTCGAATATTTACTACATTTTTAGAGACTCATTGAGGGTAGGTTCATCCACTACCTCTAGGATGTTAAGTTGTTATAATAACCAACTTGATCTTTCTATCACTGCATAAGTCAAAAGATTTTCATTCCCATAATTAATCCCCTTGATATATGATGTTTCAGTAATAAAATGTGCTGTAAATGACATATTATAGGTTATTAGATCCACTACACTAATAAAATATCATTCATCTCCCGATTAAAGATGTGGGTATCATGTTATCTTATACACATTAACAACCAGATGAGGCAAGTATGCTAGATTTTATTTTTCTTTTAGTGGAACAAGTGAAGCCACATATGTAAACTAATGTGGAATATGGTATCATCATCACATATCAAAAACATCAGTAAATTCAAAATGAAATTCCTAAAAAAAAATCTCCCAATGGTGGATGATTGAAAATACTATAATTTACAACACCAACTGAAGGTAACATTCCATGAATTATAGCATGGTACACTACATGGAAGAATATTTTTCCATTATTAGGTTTTTAAATATGGTAATATATTGTTTTAGGGTATGTAATAAAAAAATTAAAGATGAAAATTTTAAAATTATAACTCAAAAATGTAAATTCATTGAAATACCAGATCTTGGATCCCTCTACCATGTCACATAAGTTATAATATTGATTTTAGTCTATATGATAGTGAATAATTTCCATTTTTTACATAGATAGTAGAATTATAGGAATTACTTTAAGATGAATCATCAGATGTATGTACCATATGTTTATATACTATGCCTGATTCCACCTTCAGTTGATGTTATGTTCTCATATTTTTGGAATTTGTTGAGGCCCTCTAAACTGACTCATGACTCTATTGGTTTGGTGCCAAAAAATAATTGTAATGTGTCAGAGAGGAATTACAACCTAGGAATCACTTATCCAAGAAGTGTAATATGTAATAAGTTGTTTATAGAGATCCCCATACATCTTCCATGATACCTATAATGATTGATGAGAATTTTCGAAATATGTTTTTAATTAATTTTAGAAAACTATAATATTATGAAATTGGTTAATCAATATAGGAATGTATATACAATCATTAGTAGATATAATACTATCTAACATGAGACAATATACTAAAAAACTATTTCTTAGTGCCCTAACATGTTGGTGTGTCTGACACTACATGTAATATACCACATTGAATGTTATAAATAATAATTAATTTACTACTATATAATTCATATTTTCATTAGAAAATTGTAATCATGAGTGGTCATACTAGATACTATATAGTGCTGTGTAGATCGCATATATGGGATTCTATGGACTCACAGAAATAGGGTCCTGGTGAGAGATACATCCCCATACCCACATCTAAAGATTGATGAAACATCTTCTAATATCACTATAATGTAATCAACATATAGTCCATAATGATATATATTTTTATGAAAGGAACACAGATTTATAGCCATATATCCTAGCTTGATCAATGTCTTCACACAAACCCAAATATATTATGTATAATTGCATGATCATGTGATCCACTCAGATCATATTTCAAATGGACTGCAAGATATATGCAATTGTTTGATACATGACAGTGTAGTCATTAAATTCATTGGGTAAGTTGTTGAAGTGCATCGCAATTAATATCCTATGAAAATATGTTAATTTTTATCTATGTCGTACTCATTAATGTCTATTTTTGGAAGTTGAGGTGAAAGTTCATGCTAGTTCTTATAGGCAAGAGATATAAATATTTCACCATGAATAGGTTGACCAAGCATAAATTCAACATCCTCTAGGGTGATGGCGATATCTCTACTGAGAAAGTGGAATGTGTGAGTCTTTGGTATCGATATATCATTGATGGAAATAATGAGATGATGATTAAAAAATATATAACTTGATACAACGATCCCATAAAAACCACCATGTATTAGGTATGGGATAATAGAAGGTATTTGTGGAATGTGATGATAGTGGTGAACCAAAAACATCCATACTTATCGAACCTCTTGACCTGTTAGCACCACATATGAAACAGATCTATATAGAAAATGGGAATAGTTCCATCCACCATATCAACACACACAAATGACAAAAATACTTTATTGAATGAGAAAACTGTAATGTATAATGAATAATTAATAATTTTTCAATATTGATTATATATTTTAAAATAATGTTTTATGTAAATATGTTTAAATATTTATTTATAGGAAAATTTATAAAAATATGTATATATATAATAATAAATAATACGATAGTATTTATAAAATGAAAAATTTCAACACTCTAACATCTATATCACATTATGACATTAGAATAAATTCACTCCCCACCTAAAAAATAAAATAAGTCCCCATAAAACAAGAATGAAATTCCATCAAATGTAAAAAAAGTAATGTTCCATAAAAATAAATTTTTTTGGATAGCTTGTAGAACTTTTGTGTCCTCAAAAAATCATAAACTATCTCCACTTAAGTCCTCATATCATAGAACTTTTTTCATGTTTTTATTTATTATATGGTAGATCCAAAATGGACATCCTAATAAAAATTTATACTCATTTCAAATTCATGTCAATATTTCAACTTATCGTAGATCATTGATTAATTTATTAATTTTTTATGTCATATAATTATTATGAAATGAAAATTAATCAACATTAATTAGTAAATTATTAATTAATATGATTTTTTAAATATTTTATGTTCAATTTTTCAATCAATATCATATATATTAAATTTAAATGCATATATAGTCTCACGTAATTCATATTTTAACAAATATATAATATTTATATCAATGGAAATATATTTATATATTAATACATGATTTTTAATGACATAAATGTTTTTATATAAAATATTAATTTTATCATATCTAAATGTGATCTATTAAAGACCACCCTTTATCCAAGCTAAAAAGTGCTAATAAATATAACCTTTATCAGGGATTTTTCCATCATTGATAAAGGTACTCCAATATAATTTCCATTTTGTCAATGATAAATGGTGGAACTTGATATCATGTGATATTTAGTTGTTTCTATATCATATTTAACAACATATAAATATTTATATATAAAATATTATATATATATATATATATATAAGCCTTTATCATCACTTGCATGATGTAAATAAAGGAGATACATTATTACTTCCAAAAAAGAAACAAAAATAGTATCCATTTATTAAATCTAAATAAATCATTCATGAATGGAATATTTTTTACCACAATTTGTAGCATTGATAACATGTTTCCACTATCTACATTTTATTCTAACACTGAAAAAAGTTACCCACTTATCAACATTTTTTTAGTGTTGATAAAGGGTAACATTGAGTATATTAGAATTTTTAGTTGCGTATAGTCTATTATAGAAATGAAAAAAATTATGTTATATGAAAATACTTATTTTTGGGAAATTAATCACCCATATATTACCTTTTAACTCTCGATAGAGAATTTCGGGGTAGAATAATGATGGTTGAAACCAAAATAAATTCTAGGTCCCCTAGGAAAGACATTATCTTATCCCTGATGTGGATTTTAGGAATTTATATCTTGACTCAACATTATTTATTTATTTTTTACAATGGATAGATATAAAAAACAATTTATTTTACATTAAATAATTTCAAATATTATATAATTAATTTTTTAAAATTTTATATAATTAAGTATTTGAGCATGGTTCTATATCTCTACATTATAATAAAATTTTATACACTCTATTTTCATAAAATATTTTATTATTTATTGGGTTTTATATGATTCAATCATTTTTCCATAATATTACTATTTTTTATGTTCATAAATTCAATTTTGAATAAGGTCATATTCAACCCTTATTATCTACTTAAATCGAATTGTTTGGAAATATAGTATATTATTTTGATTATTTTATCTATTTCAAGGATTCAAGAAATTTCCATAAAAACATAACACATGTTAATTTCATTTATTAAATAGAAAATAGTGATTTTAGAAATTTGATATTCAATTCTTTAATAAAATTAAAAATTAATCATTTTTGTATGGTTTAATTGATTTTTTATTATATCATCTTATTTTTTTAATAATTATATTTTTTAAAACCATTCATTTTAATCATTTATTTATTACATTATTAATTTGAATGGTTTTTCTCAAAACTTAATTATAACAGTTTTAGGGATACCCATGTAGAAATACTCACCCATTACATATATTTAATATATATATTTAATTTATTAGTTCAATATTTTATAATTATGAATTTTTAAAATTACATATTAATTAAATCATATTAAATAATATATGAAAAAAATTAAATTATATCTAGAAAAAATATATTTTTTCTTCATGTTGTTTTATTATATTTGCATCCAAATATCAGGTAGTATGGTGAGATGATGATAAAATTATAGCTTGATTTTGGAAATGGTGGAAGATAATCAGTATCCCATGGGAGTGGATTCTACTACATATATTAATTATTTATATGAAAATATCCAAAATTGCATGGGAGGGAACATGGGTGTGATACATTCAGAGAAAATAAGCGACCATTCTAGAAGTATAGGGAATGGTTTCTCAGCTGGTTTCAACATATCTAATAAAAAATCATGAAGAACAAAATGGATAGGAATCCATGAACCAAATATCAGCAGTACATGGTGGCGTCTAACATCCCCAGCCACCTAGGATTACATGTTTGGGGAAAGGATGAGCCGCCATAACCTGAATTCGTACTTCAATAGGATATGGGATACTAAAAGGTTACAAAAGGAATACTTTAAAATGGGAGGCCTTTTCTTAGTTTTACTATATTAACACATAAAACTATATACATAAAAATGTGTAGAGTAAAAAATAAATCATAAAACATCTATAGATTAACTACTGGTGGTAAGGGTGCACTAACCACATGATAGAACACAAAAAACCTAATGAATTAACTAGGACATCACAAATAGAAGTTGAATACAAGAGAAAATAAATATTCAAGATGAAGGTATTAAATAATGATTGTTCAAAACAAGGTTTTGCATGATTTGGTCCCTTTTGAACCAATATTCGTGGAAATAACACTACCAACACACAAATTTTATTCATTCTAAAAATAGAAATCAATTTATAGTATAAAATTATGAATAATATGTCAAAAAAGAATAAAATTTTTAGTTATTCAAAATGAGAATCAAGGAAGAAATGTAGTGAACTTATAGTGTCAGATGATAGGGTGTACGACTATCTTAATATCTTCGAGTATTCACCAAATATCTATGAAAATGTATCATAATCATTGAGTATCCATGATCCCACAATGTTACTTCCCACTAATGGGTCATCTTCAGATGGGTACACAGACTCACATCCTCTATGTTGAAGGAAATGATCACTGATGCTCTACTAGAAGTGATAAACCAAGATTGTTTCATAGAAATCATCTGGTACATATACCTATCTCATAGGATTGTAAATCACAAGATTAGGGTTCGATATCCAAAAAGGGAACTTGAGAGAACCAGAACGATGATATGGATGAAAAAATTTAATGAAGAAGCAATGAATAATAAATGAAGAAGCAAGGGGTCATCCATTCCCCTGAAACAATTTGTAGTTTGAAGCATCACATCTAATCATAGTGTTACAAGACCCCGTGTTGAATAGAACACCACACAATGAACTCTGGTACCTAGGATAATTGGATGATTTGGATCAAGACGGCGGTACGAGGGGTGGACGAGCAAGAAATGATCCAATGTGGATCAGTGAGTCAGCATAGGTGTGGGAAAAAGTATAGATATAGGTAAAGGCCTAAAGTAGAATCCTGAAGAGAATGCAAGGGGAAAATTTAGAAATTGTGCATCTTAAATAAATTTAATACAAAATTTTCAAGAATTCATGATATTAATATCAAATAAAAATGGAAGAATATAATTAATCTTGGAATATTCAATATTAAAAAAAAGAAATGAATACCTTAATTCAAAAATATAAACTATATTCATTTGAACTTAGTGATGTTATTTCACCTTTTGTTATAAAATTGGTCCAAAATTTAGCCTATCTAAAAACATTCAATTTTACAAAATATAATGTATTCATTTATAATATCATCTAGGTTATTATCGGTGTGTATCATGATGGAATACATGATTCAAAATTCTAAAACATCTCTAATAACATGTTGCCTAATTTCTATGTGTTCTGATTTCCCATGGAATAATAAATTTTTGTATTAATGAAGAGAATAATGAATATCATAATATACATTGATAGCCTAAATTAATGAAATATACACTGATTTTGTGGTTGAATGGGAAGCCATAGAATGCGTGTGTCACTTCCAGGAAATGGGGTGTCCAAAATTCGTGAAAACATAAATAGTCAAGGATTTTCTCATATAAATAGTCCTAAAATGTTTAGCATATAAATATCTAAAAATTATTCTATATGTATCCATATTTTTACAATAAAATAATGATATATTAAAACCACAAATCAATATCCAAGAATCCATTTCAGGGTATCCAAATGTGACTTCCCAAGTGTGGTTATAAACCTAATATGGGTGCATATTGAAAAGGAAAGGTCATTAATAGTGAAAATCATGCTATACATGGTTCTTCCAAAAATATTAACAGTGTATTTTATATATAAACTGAATATCATACTCAACAATGGGTTCTTGTGCCAATGAAAATTTTATGTGTGGTCCAAGAATTTCATTAACATGTTTGCGATATTTAAACATGTATCCCTTAAGAATCATTATAATAGGTGAATGATGAGATAGATAAAGTTGATTATTATGTCTATCCCAAACTATGTCAACACCTACAGTTTTTTTTGCAGCACCTATGTATTTCATTTCAAACTTACCTTTTAATTGAGTTATTATAGAAATAACGAGACCCGTGTTTTTTGAAAATAATGAGCATAACATCAACATACAACAACAAATAAAGCATGAAATTTTATTTGATTTTAAATAGAAAGAAAAATCATATAGTATCCTTATAAATTGGTTATCAAGTATAAATGAATCAATTTTTTAATATTTCATTCAGTATTTTTTAATCCATATAGATATTTATTCGAAATGAATACTTGGTTTAATTTTAATTCTTTAGAGTAACCATCAAGAGATTTCTTGAAAATTTTCTCTATTAAATAAACTTGATGAAAGGTAGTTTTAGCATCTAGGTTTTCAATGTCAATTTCACTAAATGCATAAAAAGTAAGCAACAATGTAAAATAACACTTCTTTACACCAAGGGAATTTTTTTATAATAGTTAATGACTTTTATTTGAAGGAATACCTCAGGAACTAACCTTGCATTATACTTAATGTTAGTTCCCTCAGTGTTATATTCTTTCCATTTTTATATCAACTTACAACCCATTATTTTATAATTGGGTGGTTTATTAATATATACCCTTGATGTTTTTTTCTTTAATGAATAAAATTCATCAGTAATGGAAATAACCCACAACTTGGAGTCTACTTCATATAGGGATTTCCTATAGTTTTTAGGATCATCATGAGCTGGATATTGTGTAATATGAAATGAAACATAAATCCATATTAAATTGACTATAAGAATTACGAGGTCTAAGAACATTATTAACTCTATCTCAGGCCAATTGATAGTCCCTATTATTGGAAAAAAGTTTTTATTCCCAATCTAATCTAGAACTAGAGGTGGAATTAGCCTATATAATAGGATGTTAATCTAGTGGAGTGGTATAGATCGGATCCTCAAAATGAACTAGTGGATATGTATCATCAGCCT
This sequence comes from Viscum album, assembly GCA_963277665.1. NCBI lineage: Eukaryota > Viridiplantae > Streptophyta > Magnoliopsida > Santalales > Viscaceae > Viscum > Viscum album. Next base: position 50,702,369 of record OY728162.1, read on the forward strand.
ATTCTATGTCTGGATCATTTCTTTTTAATGTATAAACCTTTGGTATATTATAATAATACACATGGATCATTACATCATTAAATATAACGCATTTTTTGGTAATCGGGTTTATCAACCAAAAGTATTCAACCCTTAATACTCTCAAGAAACACTAAAAAATGTATTTAAGGGAACTAGGTTCTAGATTATTATTTTTAATGTGGTTATAATAAGTAAAAATAGATACCCTTAGTAAGATGTAAGAGGGATGATTACCATTCCACAATTATTCTAGGGATTTAAATTGATTAGTATAAGAAGAACATCTATTAATGAGATAGACAACCATGCCATAATCATATGTCAAAAAAGATTTAGAGATACCCAAAAATACAAGTATACTTCAAAAAAACATTCTAAAATAGTTCTATTAATTATCTTTGTAATACCATTTTAGGGGAGTTTCCCTAATAGTTTATTTTCTTTTAATAACCTCATATTCATAAAATTTAATAAAATTAATTGATAGGAAATCTAAGCCATTATTTATTCTCATGGTTATAATTTTTCTCCCAACATGATTGTCAACTAATATTCTCCACCATTTAAAGGTTTTAAGAACATATTTTTTATTTTTATGAATGTATATATAGACTTTTCTTGGGAATTAGTATATAAAGGTGGAAATTTAGAACCCCCTCCATGGTAGGTAGTCCAAGCTAGTCCACATAGGTCTGACTAGTTGTATTCTAAGGGGTGGATATCATTAAATTTGGAACTATTAAAGGTGAATCTCATAGCCTTTCCCATCATAGAATCTTCATAAAAGGTAAGGTTAGATGTACCGATGTAACTCGATATGCATTTCTTTTTTATTTCTAAAAATCCATGGGAGCTTACAAGCCCCAATCTTTTATTCCATGGCATGATATTATCCTAATTAAGGGTATATACACTACACATTTATCATGAATGCGACATTCCATTCAAAACAAAGAAATCATAAACTAAATAACCATTATTGATTGTTATAGATCCTTTATTGTATTTTTAGACAACCTGTTTTAGACCTTAAAGTAAACCCCTTTTGTTCTAGAACCCCTAATAAAATCATGTCTCTATGAAGGTTGGGAACCCACACATCATCATGCAAAGTGATGATATAATTATTCATCTAGTTTCATTAAAGTAAATCTTATTCCCTCTACATTACATATCTTATTATTCCATATGATGAAATATCCTTCTACCCTTTTAACTAATTCATGGGATGAACTTATAAAAGGAAATATTTTAAAGGAGAAAACTCAAGTGAAGTACCCAATATTGATTAAGATAATTTTTGACACATTTAACACATTAGTTGTGTCATTTATAGAATACACTAAAAGGGACTGGTGAGCGGGATGTCTGAATTCATGTTCTTGTTTAACATTCCTACATCTAGGCTTAGTGGACCATGGTTTACCATAATAGTTTTTTTTCAATAATTTTACCAATTTTTAGGTTCTTAATCTTCATTATTTTATATTTATTAAACTATTTCTTTTTACCTCTAGACTTTGGTCTACCCATATTAAATAGGCTACCATCCTCACCTTTAATACAAGGTTTAAAATGTAATTGTTTGGATAGAAGGGTAAACATACCCTCTTTATTGGTTAATGAGTCACAAATACACATCATGGTCTCTACTAAGGTCTTGTATGAATTATCTAATGAAATTACAAGGATTATTTCTCAATCTTCATCATAAATTGTTACATTTATTTTGGATAAATCTATCGTTTTTCTTTTAAATTAATCTTCATGGGATATTATTGAACTATCGGGTTTCATCCTAAAAGATAAAATTCAATGTTCTTTATAAATATTTCCAACTAAAACGATTTTATGTATAATTTATCTAATTTATTCAAAATAACAGTTGCGTAGGCTCATCTGAAAAAATCATTAATAACTTTTTCATTTAAAAAAATAAATATATAACAATGTTCTTTAACTATAACATCAAGGGTAATCGTCTTGATATTCATCAATAATTAATATTGTTTCAATTAAAATTAAAAAAGGGATCTTATTCCCTTATAGGGAATTAATTAATCATTTTGGAACTAGAAGGGCTCTCATATAAATTCAAAAAACATTCTTTATTACCGTCAAAATTTTCTATTTCGAACCTAGTTGATGACAAATTTTCCCAATGAGTAGATACCGAGTTTTTGAAGAAAATGGAAGGTGTACCCCTGCCCCCCAAACATGGAATCATAAGGGAAAAATTCTTATCAAAATAGATTATAAATACATATGAATTATTTATGAGAAATTGGATATAATCAGATGCAATAGACAAAATAGTTTATTTAATAGGAGATTAAAATGTGGAAATTGAAATATAAAACAGTATTGAACATAAGGAGAGAAATTTGACAACAAATGAGAATAAGTAAGGGTCTGATACCACTCAGTTATGGTTATGGGTCCACCAACCAAAATACAAAATACACAAACCTTATGGGACAACATTGGGTTTTGAAAATAACATTCCAATACAACATAATCTTAACATTCAAGATATAAGAATGAAAGAGAGAATGTAGAACATAAGTATTAATGTTCTTTAGTCTCCTTGGGACCGATGTTCATGGAACGAACACCACCAACACAAACATTTAATTCGTTCTCAAAATAAAAAAAAATTATGTAGTATACATGTAAAAATATGCGTCAACAAAAAAACAAATATGAAGCTAATATAAATGAGAATCAGGAAAAATTAAATAAATTGACTTATAGAATCAAATGATAGGAGGTATAACTATCGAGATCTCATTGATTCTTCACAAGAGAGCTATACTGATTCCTCATACTTATAAGGGATTCTAGTTTAGGAAATGAATCTTCTTAGTTTTGGATCATCATTACCCAGGTAATAATCCTAGTCTGTTTTAGGTCAAGGGACAATATCATTGATGCTCCACCATGAGAAGTACACCAGCATGGTATTGTAGAGATCAACAGACATGGATACATACCCTCGAGGAATTGAAATCACCTGATTAGGGTTCAGGATCTAGAAAAAGAACCGAATGTCACCAAAAGACTGAGAGTGATGAAAAAAACTGAATAAAGAATCAATAAATAGGTAGGGGTCATCAATTCCCCCAAACACACACTGTAGTTGTAGTAGCACATCCAATCAGAGCATACTATGATACCTTGTCATACTCAATTCCACATACTGAACTCAGGATCCTATGACAGTTGGTTAGTAGAGATCAAGATAGGTTTGTGATGGATCAAAATCTAGGAAAAGTTCCCACACAGATCGGTGAATCATTAGAGGTTCGGGAAACATTTATCTGAATTCCAAGGCCCAAAATAGAAGCACATATAGAATGAAAGAGTCCCAATAAGAACAATTTAAATTGAACATCTTAAATAAATTTAATATAATAATTGAACACATGATTGAAGTTAATATAAAACAAAAATTGAAGAATAAAATTAAACATGGTACTTTCAATTTGAAAATAATAAATGAATACTATAATTTACAATAACAACAAAATAAATAAACTCTAGGGAAAATAAAAAAGAATGAAAATATATAAAATAATTAAATTCGTAATAATACCTCCCCAAATAGAATGATTTTACCAACATGAAAACTTATGAAATAAAATAAGACCTAGAGATATCAGCTTCTAATTTCCAAGTATCAACCACCGTATGTAGTAAAGGCATCCAAGTGTCCTTATGCTCCTCCAAAATCACCAGCAATGTTTCTATCATATTAATAAGATAGGTTAAATGTTGGAAAACAACGTGTAGGGGTGAATATATAAATACCAAGTGGGATGACCCAAAAATCAAAAAGGGAGAAGTAGAATTATATAATAATTGATATATTAACCCAAAAAGTTATGTACTATAACATACCAAGTAAGTAATAAATAATATATATTTTTATCTATGTCTATTTATGAATTAGATAGTGTTTTAGAGGCTTAAAATGATAATAAATCCAATCTTAAGCATGGAATACACTAATATTTTTAAAAGATTATTTTACTGCCTTTTGATGGCAACCCATTTTTAAATAAAAATTTTGGCAATTTTATAAGCTCTATTTGTCAAAATAAACTTATTATTTATGATTGGGACATTGAAATTTACATTGGATAATTTTTTGGTATTTTTCTGACAATGTTCATTTTTTAATGAATAGTGAAAAATACTGCATTTTACATCAAAACTGCTTTTTCATCTAATTTAATTATATGGTTAGATTATATTTTTAATTGGTTTTAAAGTATAAATAGAATATAGCTTTACCATTTAATCCAATGGTGGTCATTGGGATTAATTTCACTTTTAAATTGGGCATAAACAAGTGCCAAACTTTTCATAGATATTGTTTCAAAAAAACATGCTATTTGTTTTGAAAACGAGAATTATTTTTAAATTAACTATTGAAATTTATATGTTTTGAATTTGGTAAAATGGATTTCATATTTGGAATCTGAAGTTAAAAATTAAGTAATTAATACTCTGTTGTTTTTTAACATTATGAATAGTAACGATGGTAATTATCTTTAATTATCTTGATGAATGAGTAATCGGGTAGTTAAGGATAATAAAATAATATCATAATTATACAAAATGACCAAAACATGTGTCCTAATTCTACATGTTGTCTCATGGCCGACCATGGGATTCTTTGTGCCAATCTTGGGGACCCCGTGGAATCATTTTTGTGTGAAAGTGAATTTTTATCTTTTTATTTTTAAAGAAAGTTAAATATAACAAAGAATGTATAACCTGAGTAAAACATATTTAATTTTTTCTAAATAAATTATCTATTGGACTATAAATAGTCCTTGTAAAGATAAACATATTTACTACATCATAGAAGTTTTTTTATAATTTTTATACATTAAATAAATTAAAATTTAATGACATAATGATGATGCAGCGATTACCTCATTATTTAACGATTTAAATAAAATAAAATGATAAGGTAAACTATAAGACCTAAACATGTCAAAGACCTATTTTATGAGTATATTTCTAACCCTTATCACCTTATCCTTGAAATTCATCAATTTGGGACCTTTAAAATCCTAAAATCATTTGAAAATAACGTAACATTTTATACATTTCCAAGAGTGACCCTCCTCTCCTCTTATAAAAGGCCCCCACCACTACCTCCTTACCCACACCTCTCAAGCCTTTGTCTCGGCCAAAAAATTATCATTTTGTCTCTACACATTCCTCTATTACTCCTAGAAGCCTCACATTGGGCAGAAGACTTTCCAAGGAAGCCTTTGAGCACAAATCAAAAGGAGTTACGCGTTTCTAAGGTGATGTCTTCACTTGTGTTTTTTTGTTTTATTTTGCTTCTCCAACCAACTAAACTCTTTTTATTCATTTCTTTTGTAACAACTCCAGTATATTCAATATACTATGATGTTTTTATAAGATTTATTTGAGCTAAACATACACACACCTACATCTAATGGTTAAAGAACATATTGTTTCTGTGGATGGTAAATTTCTGCCTCACGAAACGATGATTGTTCAATATTCTTCTAACACCATCAAAGGTGGACATTAAGATGTCTCTATATTTATATATGATATATAATATGTTTATGTTTTACTTAAGCTTCTTTATTTTTCATTTATGTCATACCATTATGGCTTCCATTATAGGTATACGTGATATCTTCATTTTAGGAAGTGCGGACTACCGCCCCCTCAAAGTGATTGGATTCATTAATACCATATGTGTTACGTATAAAGGGTTGATTTAATGATATTATATATGATAACATACTGTAATTATAATACTATTATTTATCATTATGTTTTAATTCAATTAATGTATGAGATTTAAATGAAAGTAGCGTTCATGCGTATGTATGGCTTACTGTCTCCATGAACGGTTCATTTCATTTCTTATCCCCAAATGTAATGTACTATTATAAGTACATATATATAATGTATATATATGATTTATGTAACATATAAATTATGAATATAATTATGGTATTAAAATATACATATCTCTCATTTAGTTTTAATTCCATGAATATGACATAGAAATGAAAGTAGCGTTCAAGTGTACGTACGGCTTACCGTCTCCATGAATGCTGCATTTCATTTCATACCTCTAAATGATTATGTAATATTATAAATGCTTGTATACAATGGATATATATGATATATATGGAATCTAAATCATGAATATCATTCTTGAGATAATGGATATTTGACTACGTGAACAACTTGTAAGTATAAGAAGTTCACTTTTGACTCAAGTACCAAATATCGACAAAACAACCGTTATTAACTTAAATGATTACTAAATGTTGATAACATGGTAATAAGTGATATAAAAGGAATAATGAACTTGAAAAAGTTTATTAAGAAAGTATAAATTAAATCAAGGTTATTATTCATGACATTAAATAATGATCGATTCAAGTCGGACCCGAGGTAAGGGAACTTCTTAACCTAATTTCTGTTCTATGGGTTAATCTCCTACTTTAAAATTATGTCATGATATTATTATGTTATATCTTATATTTTTACATTCTTTTTCTGTACTTATATTTAATACACATAATAGTTCTATTTTATTTTAAAAAAATTATCTTTCTGAGGGACTTCGTCTCAATCTCCATTCATTGACGCATATTTTGTTTTATACACGACTTTATTTTATACAGTGTATAAACCCCTTTGACTTTTACACTTATTCAAAAGGAATATTTTTTATACGAAGAGTTTTACTAAACGACAGAAGGAATGTTTTTTTTTTGTCGTATGTATGCGGCGACAACGACTTCTCCGCCGTCGTGACCATTATTTGACTTTCAGCTTCCTCTACAAGCCATAACCTAACATTTTTTAAAATGAAAAATAAATACCATGTATTACCTTTCATTTATTTTGGTATTGAAATTTTTTTTCATAATGTTTTTATTATATCAATGTGTTGTATTGATATCTTGTGATTGAAATGTGGAAATGTTATGTTTCCTTTATGCATGTTTTATGTGATACGATTATGTTCTGTTTCTTTGGAATTATTATGATGATGGGTGGTTCTGTGATAAAATATGGGTGGGTGAGCCCGATATATCTCTCCAATACATTGGGTAACGCGAAGGAGTTAAACATTAAGGTTTATCCGAAGAGATTAAGGGAATATACTATGATGGGTATTCCAAACGTAACCAGGAGGGTTACTCCCTACGTAAGAATGTTATGAATGCCTCAAATTACCTTTATGTCTTACGATTTCTACGATTTATTCATGATTTGATGAGTTATGTTAAAGTTCTTATGTTTTATGGGTAAATTATGGTTTCATTCTTATGTATATATGTACTCATGTTTCCATCCCATATTTTTATATCCCTTACTGAGCGTTTTATGCTTATCCCATGTTTTTGAAATGTTTTTCACAGGTCAAGGGAATGGTACAAGATATGGTGATAATGTCAAGGAAGTGTCAAGAAAGAATCCATGTTTTATTTTAAATATGTTTCTGTTGATGGAAACAATTAGTACTATCTTTTTTGTAACCACTTTATTTAAATGTGGAATGTAATGCATGTTTAATGATCTAATTATCTAAAAATCTACACCTGAAATGATCCTCAATGTGAATTATTTACGTAACTCAAGATTAAGTAATGTTTAAGGCTGGGGCGTTATAGTTGGTATCAGAGGTCGGTTTAGATAACCATAGGAGTTAGAATTCTATTAAATGATTATCCAAAAATATTTTTTTATGGTCAAATTGAAATGATATAGCATTTGAATATTACCATGTTTCTTCATCTAAGACATGTTTGTTCAGAATGGTTTTCCGTAGAGGAAAAAGGGAAGCAGTGCTAGGAAGGCATATAGAAGGAAACAACCTTCCGAATCAGCATCCTGAGATGGTCGGAATTGGAACTGAATAGTTTGTTGCAGTAATGGAGCAGTTGACTCAAGCAATAAATGGTGGTGGTATCCATGCACGAGATCAGCCAGATCAACTGCAGAGGATCATGTCAATGGTGGAAAATTTCATGAGGCAACATCCCTCATCATTCAGTGGATCATCTGACCATGTGCTAGGTGAAGGGTGGATTAAAGCACCGGAGAAGATTTTCAATGTCATGGGGTGTACAGACAATCAAAAGGTTAGTCTTGTTATTTACCATTTGGAGGGTAAAGAAGATCAGTGATGGTCGATGGTTAAAAATATCAGGGACGCTGATGATATTGATGCTCTCGACTTGGATGAATTCAAAGGTATTTTTTTTGAGAAGTATTTTCCTAAGGCTGTTCGACTTATGATGGAAAAACAATTCCTAGAATTGAGGCAAGAGGAAGACTCAGTGGCTACTTATGAATAAAGGTTCACTCTATTGGCAGGGTATGCTCCAAATTTTATGCAAGACCTTGATAGTAAAATCAATCGTTTTTACTCAGTATTAAAGCCAAAATATCGAAGGATTTTAGCTTCTCGTGAGTTCAAAAGTTATGAAAAGCTTGATCGATGTGCTGAGAAGGTGGAAATGGAGTTTGCCGATAATCAAGTGTTCTATAACAACCAGCAGAAGAAGAGACTGAGGTGTCATGAGAAATTAAAGAATCCTTCAAAAAAGTCTGATGGTAAGAAAACTACGTTTACAGTTTGTGATAAATGTGGTAAAAGGCATGATGGGGAATGTCTTCTAAATTCATGAATGTGCTACTGATGTGGTAATATGGGACATAAAGCTCGTGATTGCACTGAAAGAGATCAAGGTGATGGTAAGTCCAAATTTGATTTGCAGTTAGTGAAATGTTTTAAGTGCAATGAGATGGGCCACTATGAAAATGAGTGTCTGAAAAAGAGCTCGATTGATGGGAAGCAGTTATACTACAAGCAGAAAGGGGTGGTGAAATCCTTTGCAACTACTTCAGTAGATGTCGGGCCATCAAATGAAGTTGTATTAGGTACTTTGTTTGTTTTTTCAGAATATTCCAGTGTGTTGTTTGATTCGTGTTCTACAAATTCTTTCATCTTTGGAAACTTTTCTAGTAAAATGGGAATACCATCTCAAGAAATGACTCATGAACTTCTGGTAAAAACACATGGGGGGAAATGTTGAGGAAAAAAATAATTTATAAGAATCTTCCAATCCTTATCTGTGGAAATAACCTACTTGAAAACCTATTTGTTCTACCTCTAGTATAGTTTGATGTTATCCGGGGTCTGGATTGGCTCTCGATTTACCATGCTAAGATTGACTATAGAGCTAAAGAAGTTTCTTTTCAGAAAGACTTTCAGTTTGTGTACAAGAATGATCCCTTACTATTGATAACATATCAACTGGCCGAGAAACTTGTAAAAGATGGAAATGAATGTTACCTTACACATATTGTTGAAAACAAAGGAAATATTTAGATTAATGATGTGCCAGTGGTAAATGAGTATCCTGATGTTTTTGCTGACGAGTTGCCTGGAATAATACCAGATCAGGAAGTTGAATTTACTGTTGAATTAGTTCCTAATGCTATGCCAATTTTAAAAACCCCTTATCGAATGGCTCAAATTGAACATTTAGTGTTGAAGGAGCAATTGCAATATTTATTATAGAATGGTTTCATTCGACCAAGCACATCACCATAGGGTGCTCCTGTTTTATTTTTGAAAAAGAAAGATGGTTCTATGAGACTTTGCATTGATTTTAGAGCATTTTATAACAACACTATTAAGAACAAATATCATTTTCCTCACATCGATGATTTCTTTGATTAGCTCCAGGGATCTCCGCATTTTTCAAAGATTGACCTGAGCTCGGGGTACCATCAATTGAAGGTAAAGGAAGCAGATGTTCCGAAGACCGCGTTTTTTACAACATATGGCCATTATGAATTTGTAGTAATGCCTTTTGGGCTAACCAATACACCTGTTGTATTCATGGACATAATAAATAGAATTTTCCATGAGTTATTGGATAAGTTTTTGGTGGTTTTAATTGATGATATTTTGGTGTTTTCTAAAAGTAAAGAGGAGCATGAAAGACATTTAAGAGTAATTTTGCAAACATTAAATAAAATTTAATGGGAAATTCAGTAAGTGTGAGTTTTGGTTGCAAAAAATTTCTTTCCTTGGTCACATTGTTTCTAAAGATGGGATAACTGTTGATCCTGCAAAAACAAAGGTTGTTGAAGAATGGCCAAGACCCACAAATGTAACTGATATTTGTAGCTTCCTTTGTTTGGCAGGTTACTACCGAAGGTTTGTTGAAAATTTTTCACGGTTATCTAGTCTAATGACTAAGCTAACTCGGAAGGTTGTTAAGTTTATCTAGACAAAAGAATGTGATGATTGTTTTCAGGAGTTGAAAATAAGATTGGTGAATGCTTCAGTTTTGACACTTCCTTCCAGGAATGGTGAGTGGTTTATCTATAGTGATGCTTCATTGAAAGGACTTGGTTGCATCCTAATGAAGAATGATAGGGTAATTGCATATGCTTCACGTCAGTTGAAAACACATGAGGTAAATTACCCTACACATGATTTGGAATTAGCTGCTATTGTTTTTTCTTTAAAAATTTCGATGCATCATTTGTATGGAGTAAAGTGTGAAATATATACTGACCACAAAAGTTTAAAGTATAGATTCACTCATAAATAATTGAACATGAAATAGAGGAGATGGCTAGAATTAACCAAGTATTATGATTGTACAATTCATTACCATCCTGGAAAAGAAAATAAAGAGGTTGATGCTTTGAGTCGAAAAAGTAATTCTTCATTAACAATGTTGTGTTTGGAACGTGATCCTTTGGGTAAGGATTTGATGAACTTTGGCATAGAAGTTGTTGGTGCAGGATTTCCTTATGTTTTGTTTCAGGTATTAGTGAAATATTCTCTATTAGACAGAATAAAGCAAGCACAGAAGCAAGACAGTGAGTTGCACAAAAAGGTAGAGCTGGTTTAGAATGGTAAGTTGCCTAAATTCAACATTGATAATGATTGTGTTTTGAGATTTGGGACGATATTGTGTATGCCTTGTGATTCACAGTTGAAAAGAGAGTTGGTGTGTGAAGCTCATAGTTCTCCGTTTTCAGTTCATCCAGGAAGTACTAAGATGTATAGAGATCTTTGAATGTATTACTGGTGGGACGGAATGAAAAGGGATATTGCTTATTTTACTGTGAACTGTTTGACATGTCAATAGTTAAAAGCAGAATGGCAGTAACCGAAAGGGATGCTTCATCCTTCACCAGTAAGAGAGTGGAAATGGAAAAATATATCCATGGACTTATTTTTGGGATTGCCGAAGACATCTCGAGGTAATAATGCAATCTGGGTTATTGTTGATCACTTGACTAAATATGATCATTTCCTTGCTATACGAAATTCTTTTTCCCTAGATCAACTTTCCCATTTGTATCCTATAGAGATAGTCAGGTAACATGGAGTTCCTCTCTCCATTGTATCTGATCGTGATCCCAGGTTTACTTCTAACTTTTTGAAAGGCCTTCAGATGTCGTTGGTTACTGAATTAAATTTTAGTACAACTTTTCATCCGCAATCAGATGGGCAGTCAGAACGAACATTTCAGACATCGAAGGATATGCTACATGCTTGTTCGATGGATTATCAAGGAAGTTGGGACCAACATCTTTCTTTGGTTTAATTTTCATATAATAACAGTTTTCATTCCATTATACAGATGGAACCATTTGAGGCGTTATATGGGAAGAGCTATCGAACTCCAGATTTTTGGGATGAAGTGGGTGAAAGGAAGTTGATGGGACCAGAATTGGTAGAAGAGTTGGCAGAAATGGTTCAGTTGATACAGAAACACATGAGAACAGCTCAGAGCTGACAGAAGAGTTATGCGGATAACCGGAGGAAGGATCTATCTTTCGAGGTAGGTGATCATGTTTTTCTCAATGTTTCACCATGGAAAAGTGTGATGCGATTTTGTAAGAAAGTAAAGATAAGTCCAAGGATCATTAGACCATTTGAAATTCTAGAGATAGTTGGATCAGTTGCTTACCGAGTGTCTTTACCACCGAGTTTATCTCAGGTACACAATGTTTTTCATGTTTCAATGTTACCGAAGTACATGCCAGATCCATCTCATGTTTTGAGTCTAGAGGTAGTTCAGCTGGAAGAGAATCTATCTTATGAGGAAAAACCGGTCCAAATTCTTGACCACAGGGAGCAAGTGTTGCGGAATAAAGAGATTCATCAGGTAAAGGTTTTGTGGAAAAACCACATGATTGAATAGGCAACATGGGAATCTAAAAACATAATGAGGGTTAAATACCCCCAATTATTTGATAAGTAAATAAATTGTGGGGACACAATTTTCTAAAGTGGGGAATGATGTAACATCCCAAGTAAGTAATGAATAATATATATTTTTATCTATGTCTAATTATGAATTAGATAGTGTTTTAGAGGCTTAAAATGAGAATAAATCCAATCTTAAGCATGGAATACACTAATATTTTTAAAAGAATGGTTTACTGCCTTTTGATGGAAAACCATTTTTAAATCAATCTTTTGACAACTTTATAAGCTCTATTTGTCAAAATAATCTTATTATTTATGATTGGGACATTGAAATTTACATTGGATTACTTTTTTGGTATTTTTCTGACAATGTTCATTTTTTTAATGAATAGTGAAAAATACTGCATTTTACATCAAAACTGCTTTTTCATGTAATTTAATTATATGGATAGATTATTTATTTAATTGATTTTAATGTGTAAATAGAATATATTATTACCATTTTATACAATGGTGGTCATTGGGATTAATTTCCCTTTGTAATTGGGCATTAACAAGTGCCAAACTTTTCATAGATATTGTTTAAAAAAACAGCTATTTGTTTTGACAACGGGAATTATTTTTAAATTAACTATAGAAATTTATATGTTTGGAATTTCATAAAATGGATTCCACATTTGGAATAATAAGGTCCAAATTATGTAATTAATACTCTGTTGTTTTTAGACATTATGAATAGTAACGACAGTAATTATCTTTAATTATCTTGATTAATGAGTAATCGGGTAATTAAGGATAATAAAATAATATCATAATAATAAAATTTCACCACAACATGTGTCATAATTCTACTGGTTTTATCATGCACTACAATGGGATTCCATGTGCCCAACTTGGGGACACCATGGAATCACTTTTGTGTGAAAGTGACTTTTTATCTTTTTATTTTTAAAGAATGTTAAATATAACAAAGAATGTATCACCTGAGTAAAAAAATATTAATTTTGTCTACATAAATGATCTATTGGACATTAAATATTAATTAGAAATATAAAAATATTTCCCACATCATTGTATTTTTTTTATAATTTTTAGACATTAAATAAATTAAATTATTTATGACATAATGATGATGTAGCGATTACCTCATTATTTAACGATTTAAATAAAATAAAAAGATAAAGTAAAATAGAAGACCTTAACTTGTCAAAGACATATTGGATGAGTATATTTATAACCCTTATCCCCTTATCCTCTAAATACATCAATGTGGGACCTTTTAAATCCGAAACTCATTTGAAAATAAATTAACATTTTATACCTTTCCAAGAGTGCCCCTCCTCTCCTTTTATAAAAGGCCCCCACCTCTACCTCCTTACCCACACCTCTCAAGCCTTTGTCTCGGCCAAAACCTGCTCATTTTGTCTCTACACATTCTTCTATTACTCCTAGAAGCCTCACTTTGGGCAGAAGTCTTCCCAAGGAAGCCTTTGAGCTCAAATCAAAAAGAGTTACCTGTTTCTAAGGTGATGTCTTCACATGTGTTCTATTGTTTTAAATTGCTTCTCCAACCCACTGAACTCTTTTTATTCATTTTTTTGTAGCAAATCCAGTATATTAAATATACTATGATGTTGTTATAATATGTATTTGAGCTAAACATACACACACCTACATCTAATGGTTAAAGAACATATTGTTTCTGTGGATGGTAAATTTCTGCCTCACGAAACGATGATTGTTCAATATTCTTCTAACACCTTAAAAGGTGGCCATTAATATGTCACTATATTTATATATGATATATAATATGTTTATTTTTTACATAATCTTCTTTATTTTTCATTTTTGGCATACAATTATGGCTTCCATTATACATATACGTGATATCTTCATTTTAGGAAGTGCGGACTACCTCCCCCTCAAAGTAATTTGATTCGTTAATACCATACGTGTTACATATAAAGGATAGATTTAATGATATAATATATGATACCATACTGGAATTATAATAATATTATGTATCATTATGTTTTAATTCCATTAAATTATGAGATCAAAATGAAAGTAGCGTTCAGGCGTACGTACGGATTAGCATCTCCATGAACGGTTCATTTCATTTCTTATCCCCAAATGTAATATACTATTATAAGTACATATATATAATTGATATATAAGATGTATGTTACATATAAATGATGAATATAATTCTGGAAATAAAATATAAATATCTATCGTTTATTTTTAATTACATTAATATGACATAGAAATAAAAGTAGTGTTCATGCGTACGTACGACTTACTATCTCCATGAACGGTGCATTTCATTTCTTACCTCTAAATGATTATGTAATATTATAAATGCATGTATATACTAGATATATATGATATATATGGAATCTACATCATGAATATCATTCTTGAGATAACGGATATTTGACTACGTGAACAACTTGTAAATATAAGAAGTTCACTTTTGACTCAACTACCAAATATCGACAAAACGACCGTTATTTACTTAAATGATTACGTAATGTTCATAACATGGTAATAAGTGATATAAAATGAATAATGAACTTGAAAAATGTTCTTGATCAAGTACAATTTAACTCAAGTTTTTTATTCAGGACATTAATGAACTATCGAGTCATGTCGGACCCGAGGTAAGGGAACTTCTTAACCCAATTTCTGTTCTTTGGGTTAATCTCATAATTTCAAATTATTTCATGATATTATTATGTTATATATTATATTTGTACATTATTTTTCTGTACTTATATTGAATAAACATAATAGTTCTATTTTATTTTAAAAAAAATTATCTTTTTAAGGGAATTCGTCTCAATCTCCATTAATTGAGGCATATTTTGTCTTATACACAACCTTCTTTTATACGGTGTATAAACCCATTTTACTTTTACACTTATTCAAAAGGAATATTTTTTATATGAAGCGTTTTACTAAATAACAAAAGGAATGTTTTTTTGTCGTACATATGGGGCGACAACGACTTCTCTGCCGCCGTGACCATTATTTGAGTTTCGGCTTCCTCTACAAGCCATAACCTAACTTTTTTTTTAAAATGAAAAATAAATACCATGTATTACATTTCATTTATTTTGGTATTTAAAATGGTTTTCATAATGTTTTTATTATATCAATGTGTTGTATTGATATCTTGTGATTGAAATGTGGAAATGTTATGTTTCCTTTCTGCATGTTTTACGTGATAAAATTATGTTCTGGTTCTTGGGCATTGTTATGAAGATGGGCGGTTACATGATAAACTAAGGGCGGGTGAGCTCGATATATCTCTCCAATGCATTGGGTAACGCGAAGGAGTTAAACTTTAAGGTTTCTCCTAAAATATTTAGGGAATATACTATGATGGGTATTCCAAACGTAACCAAGAGGGTTACTCCCTACGTAAGAATGTTATGAATGACTCAAGTTACCTTTATGTCTTATGATTTCTATGATTTATTCATGATTTGATGAGTTATGTTAATGTGATTATGTTTTATGGGTAAAGTATGGTTTAATTATTATGTATATATGTACTCATGTTTCCTTCCCATATTTTTATATCCCTTACAGAGATTTTTATGCTCATCCCAAGATTTTGAAATGTTTTTCACAGGTTAGGGGAAGGGTACATGATATGATGATAGTGTCAATGAAGTGTCAAGAAAGAATCCATGTTTTATTTTAAATATGTTTCTTTTGATGGTAAAAATGAGTACTATATTTTATGTAACCACTTTGTTTAAATGTGGAATGTAATTCATGTTTTGTGATCTAATTCTCTAAAACTCTAAAACTGAAAAGATCCTCAATGTGAATTCTTGAAGTAACAAAAGATTAAGTAATGTTTAAGGCTGGAGTCATATATATACACAAGAATATAAGACAATAACTATGACCATAAACCTTATTATACTCAATATGATGTTCAAAAAAAGGGATTAAGGGGATCTCTATCTCTATAATCCATGTTTGAACAATGAATCTACCTGTTTCTCCAAAGGCCCATATTTAATTCCCAACATCATGTACATCTATAAAAGAATCTCTATAGAGGGGATCACACCTCACTATAATGTTCCAAATCCAATGTTACCACATATCTAGCCTTGAATCCCATTTAATCTCATCAAAATATGTATGGAGGGCTCGATTCTCACTATATCACTCCATAGTTGAAGGATCCACATAACATTTTGAGGAAATACTCACCACCATAGCTTAAATATGGGAAATTACTACTCCATAGTAAAAGGATTCATTCTTAGCATATAAGAGTACTATCTCCTTTTTATAAAGAGTATAGGGAACAAGTACATTGGTGCAATGCGGGAGTACCATCCCTATAAACACAATGATGATCCTACCCAAATCACTACAATTATCAAGAATCATCTAAAAAAGGATCATTCTAGGAACACATAACATCATATCTATAATTTCACAATTATGTACATCATCTCATTCCATATAGAAAAACACTTAGGATAGGATACTCATGGGTGAAAATTTGTATCCATATGAAGAAGATATGAGAGGAATATGTATGGGGTGGAATTCACGATGTGTATGGGGGTCTACATGACATCTGACCCATAATTTTTTCCTAAAGATGTTCTCCTATCGACATATCATATATTACATGTCATCAAACGTAGAATGTACTCCAGGGGTACATGACATGTACCACTACTAGAGGTCCTTGCCAGGCATCTCATCCTGTGCTTTTGTAAACCTAGATGAGCATGTGTAAATCATGAATGTGACCATTTAAACTGACCATGTTCTAGAAAACACTATGTCTCATGATAGACATAGTGTATAAGGACTAGGACAATGCTCATTATGTTTCTTATACACAATCATGTGTACTCTAGAATGTACATGGGGTATGCCCCACCATACATAGTGTGTGGAACCACTTTGGATCTTAGGTGTGTACCCCCTATACATTCTATGCTAGTCGACTATGTTCCACATGGAATGTGGTCCCTCCACACATTGTGTGCTATTTAACTCAAAAGTAAACACTATAATTCACAATTATATGGACTACACGGTGTGTGTTTATCATAATACACAATGTGTATATTGGGATTTACTAGAAACTAAAGTAGGATCCACGAATCTTCCAAATCATACCTTTCCACTGTGGATCTCATAGTTTGACAACAAAAAAGTCAAGTGGAATAGATCGTTTCACCTTTCTCAGACATCCAGTGGTCAAAAATGGAAAATGGCTATTCTCATATTGTACTACCAGGAATCACATGTGCCTCCCATCACTCGACACCACACCAGATCCAAGATCCTAGATCCATCACCTAGTAACTATCATGATCTATCTTCTAAACACTATTACATATTTAATACATGCATCCAATATGAATCCATGTGTTCAAACACACTTCAAGGTTTCCAACAATTTCAAATCATGGACCCATGGACCATTAATGGAGAACATGAATAACGAGTGGGAGAGAAGAACCAGAACAAAGGGGTAACCATCGTTAGCCAGGTGTTCTCATCCCATATTTATAAATCAATGATTTCTAGGGTGAGTTCCTTTCATATCACAGATAGATTTAAATAAAAAAAATTAATTATCTAATGTGCACTTAATAAGGGAATACATTCACTAAAAAGAATAATGTGAATCAAATCCATGCTTTAACAATTTAATCAAGTGGTAGGAAACCAAAATTTATGAGTCCTACCTATGTAAGGATCAATAATAGGTGTGGAATGAATTTTCTAGTGAAGGATAAGTCAAGATGTGTTTGCTTCCTCTCAATCCACCTTAATCTAAACAACCATCATCCTCTAATGTGATCTTCCATTGAAGAACCCTCAGATCTCCTCTAAATTATTCTAGGGTTTATGTGGAAAACCCTGGAGAATTGTTCATTAACATCATCATATATTTATTTAAATCAATGGAAAGGGATAAAATCTCTAATAAATTCAAAATAGAAACAATGGTTGTCTAAAATAATGTATATTATGAATAACCACTCGAACTAAGTCAACAACGTTTCAAGGAAAATATCACAAACATCAAAAAAAATGTAACCATTACACCTAAAGAGGCCCTAAATTCATTGAAATCTATGGTTGTGTTTCCCTTGAGACAAGTTTTAATGATTTCAATGCTGTTATTGATGAGGATCCTACACCTGTGAATATAGTATGTGACAATCCATGGGATGAAAAAACACCAAAAAAGGATTTTTGAATGGTTTTGGAGTCCATTTAAAACAAATCAACGTCAATTTTATTTTGATTACAAATCATAAGACCCATAAGCTTCAATCTGTCTTGATCCTAGAAAAAAATTAAATTCAAAAAAGAAATTAGTTAATTAGAAGATAATAGAACCCATTTTATTGTGAACAAGACCTTCATCCAACATTTTACCCATGGTGAATGAACTGTCCATATAAAGTTTTTATCTTGGCTAATGAGGGTGCCAGTTAATTTAACAACCTTGGAGGATGTTAGGGGATAAAGAGTGGGTTGTTATGGTATAGATGATTGGAATAGATGAAATGGAATAATCCATGTTGTTTATAATACTAGAATGATCAATAAGTCTTCAATTGGTTCTCAAAACAAGGGTAAAAATTCATAAATACACACCCTTATACTAAACAATTTCTTGGACTACCATACATACCAACATTCTGTTTCAAGAATTAACACTCTCACATTCTTTTTGATGTTTTTTATCAAATCATTGAGAAAAAATTTCAATAAAGGATATTCCCAATGACACATGGGTGGATAAATTAGTATTATATTCGAGTGTGGAAAACAATTCACACACCCAATCACCTTCAAAGAACAAGTGGTTAGTGATTTATTTCTGGGGTTTGTCAAAAAAAATACACCTAAATGAAATGTTTATGCATATACGCTTGAATTAATCATTAGTGTATTATGGATTATTATGGATACAAAAAACAAAGAAGTTCAATTTAGTGGAAATATCTTTTCACTGAAGTATGTTTCCCAAACAATACCACTTAGTAGGAGGAGAGTATAGATGGTGATAATCCATACCAGAAAAGGGTATATATGTCATCCTAGTAAAACACATATGAAAAGATCATAGGTCAGGTCAATGACATCAAATAAAGTCCATTGATACTCATATAGGATAATTATTAAGAAACCCAAATACCTTATAACATTCATAAAAATCATATTTGGTACTGGGTACTCTAGAAAACTGAACCATACTTTTGCACAGTTTTGGTGCTAGAAGTTAATTTCACCCCTTCCGATGATCTGGTGAGAGTAGTGATATAGAAGTAGGATATGGGGGTGAATTGAGTGCCATAGGGGAGAAGATTTCCTACAATGGTGATCCTTATTGTTCCCATATTTGTTCACCATATGTTTAACCTATAGTGTTTTCCCCTAAATCACTTCCCATACAATGTTTCCATGAAACCCATGCATCTTTCCAAAACACTCCTAACATTAATTCTTTTATCATAAGTCATTATTTAAATCCTTATCCATGACACCCATTTTTGTTTTCAATCTAAGTCGGAATCCTATATGAAGTAATCCGAAATCATTTCGATACTTGTGATCACAACATTTTGTACCTTAACTAGATAATATTTATAAGTAGGTACTTGTAGAGTTTTCTATAGGTTATGTCATTTAAATAAAATAAATAAATAAATTTATTTATTTTAGTTAAACATACCTCCAATGATTGCCTCAACTGAAAATTCAATGTTGATAAACATTCACTACAACAAAACACACTTTTAATAGTGCCAAAATCGACCTTTATAAGCACTAGAAAAGTACTACTAACTATAGTGCGGTTAAAGGTCAATTGATTTTTAGAGTGCTAAAAAAGTGTTGATAAAGGTTATATTTATTAGTGCAAAAAAGAAATGATAAATCATAATTTTATCATCAAATTTACATATAACTCATAAGCAATATGTTTATCATCACTTTTAAAAGCACGAATAAAATGCATATTTTGTCATCTCTTTTATTAATATTGATTAAAGTATGATTTATCATCATTTTTTGCATATATAAAAGTATGATTTCAAGTGGTTTTTTAATGTTATAATATAGATAGACTTTATCAATGACTATATAAGAACCAAAAAATGATTCCTTTATAAGTTAATCTAAAATAACTGATAAAGGAATGATTTATCAGCACATTTAGTAGCATTGATAATGTTGTAAACTACAATGTGATGATCCAACATACTACATCACTAGAAAAAGGTGAAGTTTACTACAACAACTCACTGCATCAACATTTGTTTTACCAAAATAAGATTCAAATAATAAATTTAATTAAAATACAATTTCTAACAAAAATACAAGAAAAATACAACTCCATTATAGAGTATGTCAACTGTTTTTTTTGAATAAAATTAATGTTAGTTTTGAATAAAAAAGAAACACTTAGATTCATACTGGTCACACCATGCATCGTATTGTGGTGTGACCGAATGATAAACATCCCAAATGATTCATGGGTTATTTTCCTAATGCATCAAAAAATTAGAATTCATTTTATTGGTTTTGAGTATGTCAGGTTTTGTTTTTTGGATTAAATTAAGTTCAGTTTTGATTAAAAAGATACACTTGGATACATACTGGTCAGACCGTGAATCATATTAAGATATGGCTGATCCCTACACATCAAATATGATGTATGGATCATTTTACTAAACTACCAAAACACCCAGAATGTGTTTTCTCAGTTTTGAGTATGTCAATGTTTTTTTACTAAAATTAATGTTAATTTTTATTAAAAAAGATTCACGTGGAGTCATACATGTCACACCATGAATATAATTGAGGCACAATTGAATGATATACATCCTATATGACTGATGGATCATTTAAAAAATGTATCAAAACAATCAGAATGTTTTTTATTTGTCTTGAGTATGTCATTTGTTTTTTAACGTTAATATCACTTTTGAATAAAAAAGAAACAATTGGAGTTATACTGGTCCCACTATTTGTCATATTGAGGTTTTAAAGATTTATACAATTCACAGATGACATATAGATCATTTTTCAAATGTACCAAAACAATCAAAATGAATTTTCTAAAATTTTAGTATGTTAGTAGTTTTTTTACTGGAATTAATTTCAATTTAAAAAAGGATGCACTTGGAGTTATATCGATAACATTGTGCATCAAATTGAGGTGTGGTTACTCCCTACATGTTAAAAATGACGTTTGGATTATTGTCCTAATGTACCAAAACGATCAGAATGTATATTCATGTTTTTTAGTAAGTCAGTATGGTTTTTACTAAAATTAATGCCAATTTTTAATAAAAGAGATGCACTTTGAGTCATACCATTCACACCCTACATCAGACTAAGTCATGGATGAATGCTACACGTCCAAAATGACTCATGGATCATTATCCTAAAATATGAAAAAAAATCTGAATGTGTTTTCCCAAATTTGAGTATGTCAGTTGTTTTTTTGATTAACATTAATGTAACATTAGAATATAAAAGACGAAGTTGGAGTCATACCGACCACACCGTGTGTCTGATAGAGGTGAGTTTGACCCCTACACATCAAAAATGATGTATGAATCATTTAACTAATGTACCAAAGCAATATGAATGTGTTTTTTTATTTTTATTATGTCATTTGTTTTTTAATAAAATTAATGTCAATTTTGAATAATAAAGACACACATAGAGTCATACCGGTCATACTGTGTGTCATACTGAGGTGAGTCTGCCCCTACATGTAAAAAACAACATATAGATCATTTTCAAAAAAGTACCCAAAAGAATTCCTCAGTTTTTGGTAAGTCAGTTGTTTTTTATAATAAAATTAATGTCAAATTTGAATAAAAAAGATGCACTTGGAGTCATATCAGTCACCATGTGCATCATATTGAGGCGCGACTAAATGAAACATGTCTTAAATAACTGATCAATCGTTTATTAAAGTATCGAAACAATTAGAAATTTTTTGTCATTTTTGAGTATGTCATTTGTTGTTTTGATTAACATTAATGTCAATTTAGAATCAAAAAGGTGGAGTTAGGGTCGTATTGGTCACAACGTGCATATGATAGAGGTGAGGCTGATCCTTGGATGTTAAAAATGATGTATGTATTGTTTTATTAAATTAAAAAAACAATACTAATGTTTTTATGTGTTTTGAGTATATAAGTTGTTTTATTAATTAAATTAATGTCAATTATGAATAAAAAATACGCACATGGAGTCATACCAGTCACACTGTGCAACAAATTGAGGGGCGGCTAATTCTTGAATGTCAAAAATGACATATGGATCATTTTACTAATGTACCAAAATAATCAGAATATTTTTTCTCAGTTCTAATCATGCCAGTTGTTTTTTACATAAATTATTGTATTTTTTAATAAAAAAGATACACTTGGAGTCATACCGGTCACAATGTGCATCAGATTAAGGCGCATATGAATTCTAAAAATTCCATATCACTCATGTATCATTTTAATTTTGTTTAAAAACAATTTTTATTTGTTTTCACAATTTTGGGTATGTCATATGTTTTTTTGATTAACATTAATGTCACTTTTGAGTAAAAATATTATGTTTGAGTCATACTGGTCACACTGTGCATAATATATAAGTGAGGATAATCCCTACATGTCACAAATGACATATGCATGATGGTACTAATGTACCAAAAGAATATGAATTCATTTGATCAGTTTTGGGTATGTAAATTATTGTTTTTACTAAAATTAATGTCAATTTACAATAAAAAAGACACACTTAGAGTCATACCAATCACACTGTGCATCATATTGACATGTGGCTAATCCTTATATGTCACAAATGACGTATGGATTGCTTTAAAAAGTATAAAAATATATGGAATTCATTTTATCATATTTGAGTATGTCAGTTGGTTTCAACTAAAATTAATGTCAATTTTGAATAAAAAAGATGTACTTGGAGTCACACCAGTCAGATCATGCGTCGAATTGAGGTGAAAATTAATTTTATACTTCCCAAATGACCAATGTATTGCTTTACTAATGTATGAAAACAATAATATTGTGTTTCATAGTTTTGAGTACATTATATGTTTTTTTGAATAACATTAATGTAACTTTTGAATAAAAAGACGCAATTAGAGTCATACTAGTCACAATGTGCATAAGATAGAGGTTCAATTGATCATTACATATAAAAAATGATGTATGTATCATTTTCCTAATGTACCAAAATATTATGAATGAATTTTTTCAGTTTTGTGTATGTTAGTAGTTTTTCTAATAAAATTAATGTCAATTTTGAATAAAAACGCCACACTAAGTGTCATAACAGTCACACCATGCATTGGATGGAGGTGAGAATTATCCATACACATCACAAAATATGTACGGATCATTTTCCTAATGTACCAAAACAATACTAATGTGTTTTATCTATTATGAGTATACCATATGTGTTTTTTTACTAAAATGTCATTTTAAACTTCAACGACAGAAAATGGATCTTATCTTAAGTGAAAAGTGTTGGGTGAACTTTTAATCAATTTTTTCAATCACAATCATGGTATGAGCATTATTCTACTTCATTTACAAACAATTTATTTTATTATAAGTCAGTGCTTCTTATCCACCTATGCCTCGGTCTCCACATCTGTCTTCACCTTGTCTCCTCCACACCAGTCTATGACTCTGAATCTAACTCCGCATTCACCTCCTTATCCACATATGCCTTCACCCCTGCCTCTATTTATCCTCATAATTTAATTTTTTATAGGTCATCATTTCTAAACAAATTGATTTCATACATTAATATTCGCCTAGAAAAATATATCAAAAATAATATATAAGCATTCTAACATAAATTATTCACACCCTAAATATCTTTTGAAGTTTATAACTCATACTAGATTGAAAAAATAGAATTTATTCACCGAAATTTTTTGTTGGAAAACATTCGGACAAAATGTACACTACCCACTCTTCTCTAAAAAAATTGATTTATTCTTTTGAGTAACTCTTTTGGAGGAAATAATCATAGAACTGAGAAATTGTAAACAAAAAAATGATCTTGAAATATATTCAATGAAATTGTAATTACCTTTAGAAATTATCTATTGGGGGATGTTGGTACTTTCATGTAGTAAGATTTCTATCATAAATTTGAGAACATAAAATCCATAATGAATTACATTATATTGTTTTAGACACTATAAAAACATTGACAAAAATAAATAAATTGTCTTGAAATGGTTCAATAGTAAAATCTTTCTCTATATACTATAATTTGATTCCATTTTTATTAATCCATATGCTTTATATTGTTATAAACTGGCCTCATACCATGATTTATCCTATATTTAGCGACATCCCTATCATAAAAAAATTCTCACTAAAAGATAGGCTGAACATAAAATTCAAAGTTTATCTATAAAATGATGATTGTAGTGTACTATATATTCACAATACAAATCATGTGTGGTCAGTTGGTTGAGAATCCATACATTGAATACGAAAAATAAATATTTGAGGAGTCTAAGTTGACTACTATCAGTGTCTAGTTGTACCTAAAAAACAAAAATAATTAAGTAATGACAAAATTAAAAATATATTTTATTTGATTAGATTGCAGAGTTTTACCCTTGAATTGTAGGAATGAAAAAGAGTCTATCATAGGATGTTTTTTATTAAATGATTAATTTAACTCATCTCTTTCTTATTCATTTCTTTATTTTTCAAATTAATTTGTGTCATATAAATGATTTTGGGATTAATGAATCCAAATTGTTCTTCGCACAATATTCACTTTATATAGTTTTAATATAAACTTCTATACAGAATATGAATAGTTATTAGCATTAATAAAAATATTTATCTAAATACTTATACAGATATATTATGAATATTTACCTTACATATTTATTCACAATTGAGATGTCAAACCAATCGTTATTTAGAACCTCATTTAGAGACTGGAGACCAATTTTGTCTATAATGGAAGCTCCAAATATTACTTCTTCACATGGAATATAAGATATATATTTTTAATTAAATATGGTGTCTACATGAAGTTTCAATGTTAATAAATGTTTCTCTAGAACTAGAAGAGATAAGGTACTCTCAGAAGTTCATTTTTTTCTTGGCTGGTACACTAGATTTTCATCATTCAACCTTTTTTATCCACCAGTTTATCCGTATGTAATATCATACCTCAATTAAGACCTTTTATCATAAATTGTTACATGTTTTTAATGGTAAATAATTTGTTAAAGACATACCTCATGTATCGTAATAAGATTATACGTCCATGCTATGAAAGATTTAATAGATTCATCGATCTTTGTAATATCAGGATCATCAAGTGGAACTAGCAACTCAGCAGCCAGCTCATAGGGTACCACAATCCCCACTCTCATGTGATCTTTTGGGAGGGGTTGATTGTGTAGCTGGTCCCCCATGATATTATATGTAACAACCCAAAAATTTATCAATGAAAACTTATCTTGATATAATTAAATGTCTTATTATGTAAAATGGTCATATAAAACAGATTCCCATCCTTGGTTTTTTGTTTTTGAATTTTAAAGTACTATTATTTATTATTACCATTGAAAATATAGCCACTGAATAGTGACCAGAAGATTAGTATAAATACAGGGATTTAACAATTCCAATTTACACAAACAATGGAAGAGATGAACTCATCTAATAGAAATGATCCATTTGAAGCACATTTATCAAAGTTCGGAAAGGATGTTGCATCATTAGGCGTAACGTTTGATGAAACATGAATGAGCTTCAAAGAATTATGCTTGAATATAATCGCCTATGAGATAAGTGGAAGTTAATAGAGATTACCACTCGAGTAATGTTTTCTGAGCCACCCCAAGACTTTTTCACCATCACACACCTTACATGTAGGTATTATACTAGAGGTTTAAGGGGTTTTGTAACAATACACGAGCACTATTATTATGTGAATTAGTTTTTTAATTAATGAATTATATACATTCATTGTATTATTGTTACTTTGTAAATAGGTTTTTAAGTACAAATAGAATTTTTAGTTAATATTCAATTAAAAAATCTATTTTGATGAATTAATGGATTTTGAAATTAAAAAATATTTAAAAAATATTACTAAATTACTCTTTATTAAATATAAATGATCCTATAATTTTTTATGAATACAACTATGATTTTTATTATGGATTGAAAGCTGTTTTTGTCAAAACAAATAAATTTTCAATAAAACTAGGTTTTTATTTTAAATGTAAAAAATTTACATATTTAGAAAATTATTTATATAAAATGAATAATATTTTTGGATTTAGGATGTCCAATTTATCTAATGGTGAATTTTTCATACTTTTCAGAGACACTGAAATTTTTGGGCAAAAATTAAATAACATTTAAATATATAATGTTTTTTATGACATCATAATGACCCAATAGTGATGTAAAAAAATAATATAAAAGTAATTTTATACCAATATATATTTTAAATTTATAATAATGTGATTTTAAATTTTTTTGATTAATTTTGTGGATCCTTAGTGAATCATCCAAGACTTATAAAATATTTCAGCTTTTTAAAATTATTTCCTTGATAATATGACTCACCTCCAAATAAAAATTCTAAATATATTAATAAGTTATGTCATTTTAAATATAAAATAATGTTTTCCCCTCCACTTTTAGAAAAACTATGGGAATAAACCATGGGATGGTTTGTGTTTTTTATTATTTTAATGTGTAGTGTCCAAAACATAAATAATAAAGAATAACCTTTATTTTCCTATATAAACCCACTCAATATCCCATTACTCTTCACTCAAACCATTTTCATCACAACCAAAATATACCCTCCTCTCTCTATAATCCTCCCAAGGTTCCCCAAGATCCTAAGAATCCTCTCTCAAGCCTCTCCAAAGTCATTGAGATCACACTTCCAAGTAAGGGATCCTCACTTCCCTTCCATCATTGTTTATGTCCAAGTCCCCTTATATTGTTTTGCCCTTTTATTTACAATTAAATATGTTTGGGTATTTAAAACCTCCCATATACATACCTACTTATTTTTTAATTTTTAGATACACCTTTATCTCTCATTTAATTCCTCTTATGTACACCCATTAACATACCGAAATTCCATAAGGGATTTCTCTCTACTCATTTACATTCATGCAATTATTTTATATTATGCATCTAACCTCAATTGATTAAGTTGGTAAATGTATCTATATTACCCCCAATGCTTTACATTTCATGTACATATTATGAGATTCTCATTTCCCTCTCATCAACCAATTTTGTGAATTATTATGTCACAATGTTATGCTGTCGAAATTGCACCAAAACTTTCCTAGCCAAAGTCATTGTGTAGTGAATACCAGGCACATTTCACTATAAATGGTTTTAAACTATATAAACATCTACTTATTGATTGTAGAGTTTCATTTATGTATTCCAAGTTCTTTTATCTTGGAATAAATGATGATGTTGAATGATTCCTTTTTGTATGATCAATGTGGCACACTTATGCATGAAATGAAATGTTTAAGAAGGGTGCACCCTAATAGCGCTCTAATGCATTGGGTAAAGAATTTTATCATGATACGTCATGTGAAATGAGTGTTGAATCATTATAATTCAAGTGAAATGAGTGTTTAATCATGCTAATTCAAGTTCAATTAGGGTTTACTCATGGTCCAGGTGCAATGAGCATTGGCTCATGCTAATATAATGCTAAATGTTGTATCCCCATCTCCATGTTATGATAATCATGCTATATCATGCATTTTATGTTCATTTTTCTCTTATATCAATTATGTAATTAGAAATATATTTATAGTTATATAAACATATGTATTCATTGAAAAATATATATTATGATTATATAATTAGAAATATATTTATTATATATAAATATTTATAAATATAAATTTATATTTTTAAATATATATTGAAAATTATATTTACAAATACATATTTAGAATTTATTAAATATATTAAAAAATATAAATAAAAATAAATTTTCAAATATAAATATATAAATATATTTTAAATATATTTATAAATATAATTTTATAATTGTTTGATTATAAATAAACATATAATTATCTAGATATAAATATCTATTTATCAATAAATATAAAATATATTTATAAAGTTTAATTTTTTATAATAATTTATTTATTAATATTGACTATATTTTATATATTAATATTTTAATTAAGATTTATTTTTTGATATATTAGTAACTAATTTATTAGTATTATTTACATTATTATTCGTATTTATTAATATAATTATTGTAAATATTTTGTCATATACTTAATATTTACTGACACTATAATGAATAGTATTCAATGATAATAAAATAATTTATAAATTTTTTATTTTTTAATGTTTCTTTAACTAAAGTAGCAATTTATAGAAATATTGGAAATATAAAAATAATGACTTTCTAAACAATAATCTATGAACAATAATTTATATTAAAAGTAATAAATATTAATTATAATGACATGTTAATAAATAATAATTTTAAACAGAAATAATTATTCGTATGTAAAAAATAAATATATTAATTTTAGATATAGTAGTTGTTAAATAGTTATAATAATTATTATTATTATGAATTTGACATTTTATTAGTCACTAATATTAAGTAATAAATAATTAGAATTATAAACTATTTTTAATGAATAACAATAATTATTAAAAAATAATATGTAATTAAATATTATAATTAATAATTAATATTAACTTATAAAAAATTATTGATATTTAATAAATATTTAATTTTATTTTATTATTAGTTATTAATAGTTTGTAATAATAAATTATTATTAGTTTGTAATAAACGTGTATATATATAATGAAAAATAATAAGTTATAAAAAATACAAAATAACAAACACTAGTATTCCATGATGATTAATATATTATTAATTTTAGTTTTCCATTACTTACTATTAATAAAAATTAATTAGTGGATGGAACAGTAACAACACTATAGTGTTACTTTAGTAGTACTATAGTGGCAATTGATCTATAGCACTAGATACACTGTAGTATTGGTGGACACTGTAACATGAACTATGGTTGCAGCACCACTTTAGTAGCTAGAGTATTATAGATATACTATTCATTAGGGGGCCTTTGGGCCAAAACAATTAGGGCCTTTAGGGTTATGTAATGGAATTTAAAGCCCACTAAGCCAATGTGCAATGTAATGGGACTCTTCTACCCAGAAAAGTAGTTCAATAATTAAATAATAAGATGGTTCAGCCCCAACGTAAAAAAATAACAATTAATCACAAAAAATACTAATAAAAATTATTACTTAACAATAATGAAGAATAGTTGACCGAAAATAATAACATTAAATTTATGTAAAATTTTAAAATTATATTGAAATCAACAAATATAAATATAAATATAATATTGATTAATATATATATATATGTATATGTGATAAATATAATGTCAAATTAGATAAATATTACATAAATATAAGCTATTTATAATGTTGTTTAGTGTTTTCTCAAATGGATTTAAAAAAACATATGATTTTATGTTTTAATTGTTTTTATTTATCAAATAAATCAACAACTTCAATTGATTTCTTCATGAAGCACTGCTACATGTGTGGAAGAATCTATCACATTTAAAAAAACATTACATAAAAATAATACCATTAATATGGAAAAGGAATATCATGTAAATATATTTGAACTGTTATTCATAAATAAATGATGTTAGAAAAATATAGGTTTATATAGATAAAAATTAATGAATTTTTTAAATTCTTTTTCTATGTAAGTGAATTTGCTTAAACTATATTTATGACATTATTTTGTAGAATAATATTTATAAAAAATTTGATCATTATCTTTAATATAGTAAAATCATTGAAATATCAAATAATTTATCTCATGGAGGACATATAATGTAAAGACCCGGAAATTCTATGGAATATTTTCTCATAAATACATGGGAATTTTACGAGTCAACAGTTTTTAACGGTGCATGATTCTGAGGCCCGGTGTGCCCAGAATCAATTTTTGAAGTGTTTGTTAAGCTTAAGTTAATTCGTGTAAGAATCATTCCTGGAAAAGTGGAAAAAATCTTCAACGATAACATGGATCAGAAATCAGAGGGCACTGTTGGGCTTATGATGGTGAGTTTACCCTAGGCGCGACTTACGTTTAGTCGGCACCGGCCTCCTGTGTGAAATCCCAAAAATGTTATAACCGTAAATAAGATAATTAAATAAATTATTAAATTTTTCAAATCCTTATAACTCAAAAATGGTAGATCAGATTAAAAATATAAGACCACCTCGGAAATTGTAAGGCAATGCTTTATTTAAGAAGATACTAACTTTGACCGTCGTGGTCCATGAGAAAAATTTATTTTTTGACTGCAAATAAAATAATTAAGTGAAAATTATTTTATTGTAAAATTCATAACATATAAATGGTAACTCGGATTAAAAATCCAAGATTATCGTTCTGTTCGTTGGGGCGTGTTTCACCTAGGCAGAGCCTAACCATGACCGACACGAGTGGAGGGTTACTGATAATAAATTTTTTAACTTTTTTTTGGGTACATTCAGTAAAAGCACAAGCGGGGTTTTTTAACTTTTGAACCGGTGCTCAGAATTGAAATTTGAGGGCACCATTAAACTCGTAGCACCAGTATTCACATAACGAGACATTCTCTATGACGAAAGTGAGTCGAGAATGAAAGTTAGTTTTTTGCTTTTTATAAAAAAAATAATAAAATAATGTGTAGCCACACTTTATTTTATTTCAGCTGCCATGTGTGTGCGGTTAGTTCGAACCTTCACTTTGGAGTTGGGAGTGGGACCGCATTACCCTAACCACCCATGAGACATTATGGTGGTGGGGTCCACCCAAGAATCACCTCCCATGGGAGGATAATTGTGTTGGGAACCACCCGACCCCAATTGATGGTGGAGGATGAAACATCTCCAATCCCTCCCATAAATGAGGGAGGACCTCTTGACCTCCTCTTTCCAATTAACTGTTTCAATGCATGTGACAATTAATTGAGCCAATGCGCATGCCAATTAATTTCACCAACGTGCGTAAATTAATTATAGGAAGCCTTTTTACATCCTCCAAATTAAGTGTGACACCTCTTGTGCAATTAATATGATGGAGCCAATTATTTTATCCTCTTTTTTAAATTAAGTGACCACATCATTGGAAATTATGATGGTTCCTAATAAATGAACCGTCATAAATTCCATGATGGTTACATACCTCTCCCACTATCCTATATATAGAGAGCTTGGGATGAGGATTTGGGATGACTTCACCAAGAGACAAAGCGCTGGTAATGTGACGTGATTCCCAACATTTGGAGGATTACGTTTTCTCCCAACGAAGAACCTGAAGAACGTAAATAATGCCAGCAACACTCTTCTTCTTCGACCTTCTTCCTCCAACCCCTTCGACATTGGACATGATTGTCTACCACGGTTTGGAGGCCATCCTTCTTCAACGTCAACGAATGTCTACCGATGAATCAAATGTAGGGGTTTGATTTTATTTAAAGTATGAACGTTTACCCATGTTCTTCCTTTCTCTCAAAATGAAGACCGGTTTGTGCTTCATACTAGTGAGTCATTGGTTATCACCTTAAACACAAAGGATTATGGCCAACCTAACATGGCCCGACATCCTCCGTCGATTCTTCTCTCATGTAGTGTTCTACAGTAAGGCGACGAAGGTGGAAACAATGTGGTCGCGCTACCTGCGGCCTCTGCGAACCGTGTCGCCCCTATGGCGCACCGGTACTCCCAGCCAAACATCACAGGCCATGAATCACCCCGACCCGCTTAACCGTGGCGCCCTCGTGGCCTGCCCCGCCCCACCCACACGATGCCTGCACCCCCAGCGCAGTACCTGGCCCTGCCAGCGCGCTGCCTGGCCCCACCAGCATGCTTCCCGCGTCCCCAGCGCGCTACCTGAAACTTTGACACCTTCACGGTGCCCCTCGCGCCCATGCCGGCAGCTTGAACGGCCCCAACCGGTGGCCTGCACGGCGCC
Source organism: Viscum album (assembly GCA_963277665.1). NCBI lineage: Eukaryota > Viridiplantae > Streptophyta > Magnoliopsida > Santalales > Viscaceae > Viscum > Viscum album. Next base: position 50,734,788 of record OY728162.1, read on the forward strand.
CCCATGCCCTGCTGAGTGGCCAGCCGGCTTGCACGCTCCCCATGCTCCATGTCGTTGGTCTCCCGGCCACTAGCCTCCTAAGATGACCTGCAACATCCCCTGAGGATTCGCTGGCCGAACTGGCCCGGTCTCTTGGGCCGAGTCACTGAGCCACCTACACGGCGACTACTGGGCTGAACTTCCCTCGCTGTCCGCCGGGTCGGGCCAAGAAGATCGGTTCAAAACATAGTGGGATGACCTTCCCAATGGGTCGGGTCATACCCAGTGTGTCTGACCGGGTCGACCCAGACATGGTCAGCCTAGACTGGGTTGGGCCTAGACGGTCTGACCAGGTCAGACCGGACCCGGGCCCATTACTACCCATTTACCTTATTGGGCCATATATTTGGCACCAGAAGTCTGATTTAAGAACTGTCAGCGGCGCCAGTATTTTTGGAGCATAGTCGTCCCTTTGATTATACCCCACTGGAATTCGGGGTATAGTTGAGTCACGGTGAGGTTGGTTCATACACAAATCTAGCTGTTGCCCCAAGACTAAAATGCTAATAACTCATAGACCGGGCATCCGATTGATGCATCATCTGTCGTGTTGGAACCCTTATGACATGATGGTTCTTTTGGTTACTACTTTGTGGATTTTAGTGGTGGTTGAGAGATGACTGATATCTCGAGTGTAGTTTCAACAGAGCTTGAGTGCACCAGGTGCGAGGAAATCCAGTGGCAAATAGTGAGGTGGAGGTTGGAGACAGATCTTATGGAGGTCATCACTCAGCGATCTTGTATGGGTCATCACATACCGATCTTGTGTGGTTCATATCCTGTGTGGGTCATTGTGGGGGGTTAGTACCTATCGATCCTGTGTGGGTCAGTCTCCGTATGGTCAGAAGTAGTGCCTCTTGATAGAATAAGATGATCTAGCATTTCCACTAATCATCTGTACTTCTATACTACCCATAGGATAAAATATTGGTTGAGTTTCGTTTTTTTCTCATGATTCAGATGGATTACTAAATAACATAGATATATTTATGGGTATATACCTAATTAAGGGTTATCTGTTGACTCCGTACTTTTTGGTTATCCATGTTGGATTTTGTGAGACCTTAAGGCTCTCAAGGTACCTACTGAGTATCATTATACTCACCCCTACTTGGGCTATGCCCGCACCTCGTTGTGTTGGTTGAAGACGACAGACAGTGCTGATTGGGGCATAGAGTAGCAGAACTGGATGGTACCCGGAGGTGGACCACTTGGCGAGACGTACACGGGGCGAACAAACGATCTTGGGGTGCTGAGGAGGCCATTTGTAACCACCCCTCAGGTGGAAATCACGGAGGATGATCCAGTGGATAATTTACTTCTTTTCATAAGTTGTACTAGAATTTCATTTTTTTTTACTTTACTGTTGGGCTTGTATTTCCACCCCCCTTTACATTCAGCACACTATTTTTTATTCTGTTTTACTTAGTGTTTTACATTCAGTTGCGTACTCTATTGTGTTTGTTTACTATTTTAAAGGCAATTACTTCCATGTTTTGGGTTCTACGCCTTTGGTGCTAGTTGTTATCCCCTAGCCTATGGAAGGCGGGCTGGGGGTAGTCATGATATGGGCCCCGGGGGATTGGTTTTGAAAAATTGGTATCAGAGGAGTCGGTTCTACCGCGGAACTCAAGACTCTAATCTTTCTTTTCTGTGAAGTATTTGTTTTAAGGGTACCGAGTGTGGTTTTCAGTTCAGGGGGTCCGGTGTTGGTGTGGCGGCTGAGGTATCCGTTCACCAGGTCCCTGACTTCTGATTTCTGACTTAGTACATGAAAACCCTGATTGCGTGTGTGTTTCAAAAGTTTTTCTTATATCAGCTCAACTAGGTCAAATCACCAATTTTAGTCTTTTGGTTGTGTCACATCCATTTCTTTCATGATGCCTCCCCATGGATGACCAGTTCGAGCCACGAGAGTCGAACGCTCTGACAGTACACCGAGCGACGAGGCCTCAAAGCTTGTCACTTTACCAGCAAAGGCACCAGTGGTACCACTACCCATTGAGCCACCGACGCCACCAACTGCAGCAGCAGATGATGCACTCCGCTTGAGGGCATTGCATTAGTTTCAGCGCTAGAGGCCACCCAGGTTTCGGGGAGAGATGGACCCGCATGCATCTGAGGATTGGATAGATGCTGTGGTGAGAATCTCCAGGCTGGTAGGGACACCAGCAGACCTCATGGTGATCTTTACTACCAGTCTCCTTCAGGCAGCAATAGGCAGATGGTGGAGCCTCATGCTTCAGTTCCACAACGAGGCGACATTACTCTAGACAGACTTCGAGAGCCTGTTCCGAGCGGAGTTTGTTCCAGCCACCCTTCAAGCAGTGCAGATATAGGAGCTACTTCATCTGCAGCAGGGCAGCATGACAGTAGCACAGTACTAAGTAAGGTTCACCGACCTCTCACGCTACTCCACCGATATGGTGTGAGACCCATTCTCCAGGGCACAGATATTTGATCAAGGGGCTCAGGTAAGAGATCAGAGCCTCGATGATCTCCCTAAAAATCCCGAAACATACAGGGGAGTTAGAGAGAGCCCTCCTAGTTGAGAGTTTCATTACTGAGCAGTCTCCAGTAGTGAGACCCACTACTAGTTGACATGAAACAGAGTCTTTTGCAGGTGGCAGTAGATAGATGCTGCTTGGGTCCAAGAGGACAAGACTAACAGGTGGTCGACCGCCTGACTCAGGATCGGTTATGCGGGGTACACAGAGCAGAGACACATATTCCAGGAGCAGATATTGCTACTCGTGCGGCGGGAAGGGTCACATGGCACGTGACTGTTTGACCCACCGTACAGACGATCAACCATCAGTTGAGGGACCTCCAAGGAAGAGGTAGTGGATTGACCATGGTGATCCATTAGGAGCAGGCAGGCGTGGTAGAGGATCTGGCCGAGCAGTAGGTGGTGGACGATGTTTCGATGTCCTACCAACACCACCACCCCTAGACGGTTCACATCGAGCTCTGGGAGTAGGTGGACAGGAGTAAGAATAGCTCCATCCATATAGGAATTTTTTAATTATTCTCCTAGCTTCGTTGATGTCGTTTTATGCAGTTTATTTTTGTCTGTGTACTTTAAGATTCACTAATAAAAGACACTTGTCCTTGTGACATTTGCTTTCCTACCTTTTTGTGTGGTTGTTGCAAAGAGGTTCATGTTAAAACCATTATCATGACCCTCACTTACGTGATTCCTACTAGAGGGGACCCAGTGACCACACACTGATGGTGACAGTGTTACTCACCCCTTGAAGGTGAGAGTAATGTTTGGATCTCTTGGTAGTAGCATCGAGAACTTACGACGTCGTCTATGTCACGAATTAGTACCGTTCATGTCAGGATTGAATGTATTAGGAAATGGATGTGGTTCATTTAGGGGATGAGACCGCATTTCCCTTTTCAGCAAAGGATAAATCTTACCAGCCCTTATAGGATGTATGCGAAGAAGGGTGTAGTAAAGTTATTCAAAATTGGATAGTCTCTCCCATAGTTCGATGAGTGAATGGTTTACGGTTTACTCTAATATCAATATTCTAAGGTGTTTCTTCTCGTAGAAGGACTTGAACCTGACACAGTGGAAATGTATCAAGATCCTCTAGGACTATGAATTCGAGATAGTCCATACTCCTGGGAAGGGGAACATTGTATCATATTCTCTCAGCATGAGATCAGACATTCAGCTACTAGGAGAGGAGATAGAGCAGTTGGCTGCCTTACAGATATCCTTCATGGATAGGGATGGAGTAGCATTTCTATAGTCTCTTACAGTCACTCCTCTCCTTCTTTAGCGAGTCAGGGAGGCACAGCGTGGAGACGCTAACTGTGAGATGCGACGTGCTCAGATATCCACAGGGCTGGAACTTCATGGATTTTCTGAAGGTGGGGAGCACGATATACTTTTCAAAGAACGTACCATGGTACCAGATGCACTTCAGGAGGAAGTGCTGAGGGAGTTCAACACTTCCCCTCTAGTGGTACATCCATGAGTGGAAAAGTTGTACGAGGAGCTCCGACGACATCACTGGTGTCCAGGTATGAAGAAGACAGTAGCAGAGTTTCTCTCTCGATGCCTCACTTGTCAGCAAGTAAATGCAGAGCACCAGGTACCAGAAGGCTTCGTTCAGCCTTTATAAGTCCCAAAGTGGAAGTGGGATGGAATATCCATGGACATTGTGACAGGTCTTCCATGTACATCCATGAGTCCTAATTTGATTTGGGCGATTGTCGACAGACTCACCTAGTCAACCCACTTCCTTCTAACGAGAGATGGTACGAGCTACCGCGGAGAAAGTGCAGGTCATCCAGGAGTGGATGAAGACTGTACAAAAAAGACAAAAATTGAATACTAACCGTCGATGGAGACCTCTGGAGTTCGAGGATGGATACCATGTCTTTCTACAAGTCACACCTCGATGAGGTCTACGGAGATTTTCCCGAGGAGGAAAGTTATCTCTGAGATTCTTCGGACCTTTTCAGGTCCTCAACAGAGTTTGCGATGCGGCATACCGCTTAACACTTCCACCTCAGTTGCACCAGGTACACGACAGCTTCCATGTATCTCAGCTGAGGAGATATGTGCAAGACCCTTCCCACATCATCGACGATGGGGAGCTGGACATCGATGACGGGTCATATTTCATGGAGGTTCCAATGGAGATTGAGGATCGACAGGAGTGGGTCCTGTGTGAGTGATTGATACCTAGGGTGCACATTTTTTGGCATTAGGAGAACCTATAAGAGAGCACATGGGAGTGGGAGACTCATATGCATGCTCAGTACCCCCATTTTCTCCCTTAGTTCGAGTTGTAGCTTACGGGGACATAAATCCCTGAGGTGGGGAGAATTTAAATACCTGAAAATTCCATGGAAAATTCTATCTTAAATACAAGGGAATTTTATGATTCCCCAATTTCTAACGGTGCATGATTCCGAGGCCTGGTGTGTCTGGAATCAATTTTTGATTTTTTTGTTAAGCACAAGATAACGCGCGTAAGCAGTTTTTCTGAAAAAGTGGAATAACCCCTAAACGATAACCCGGATCAGAAATATGAGAGCACCTTTAAACTTAGTATTGCGAGTTTACCCTAAGCGCAACTTAATTTTAGTCAGTGCGGGCCTCCTGTGTGAAATTCCAAAAATTGTATAACCTAAATAAAATAATGAAATAAATTATTATATTTTTCAAATGCTTATAACTCACAAATTGTAGCTCGAATTAAAAATCAGAGACCACCGCTGAACTTGTGAGGGAATTATTTATTTAAGAAGATACTAACTTTGGCTAGTGCAGGCCACCATAAAATGTTAGGTTTTTACCGAAAATAAAACAATTTAGTGACAATTATTTTTATTGTAAAATTTATAACTTATAAATGGTAACATGGATTAAAAATATGAGAGTACGATTGTGTTCATTCGGGCGTTTTTCACCTAGGCAGATCCTAACATAAACCGGTGCGAGTCAAGGGTGACTGATAATAATTTTCTGAACTTTTTTTCAGGTACGTTTATTAATTACGTGAGCGGAATTTTGTACCTTTTGCACCGGTGCTCAGAATTGAAATCTGAGGGCACCGTTGAACTCGTAGTGTCGGTATTCGCTTAATGAGACTTTCACTTTGTCGATAGTGAGTCGAGAATGAAATTTAGTTTTTGGATTTTTATAAAAAAAATAATAAAATAAAGTGTAGCCACACATTATTTTATTTCAGCCGCCATGTGTGTGCGGTTAGTTGGAACATAATCTTGGGAGTTGGGAGTTGGACTACCACACCCTAACCTCCCATGAGAGGTTATGGTGGTGGGTTCCACCCAATCATAACCTCCCATGGGAGGATAAATGAGGTGGGGACCACCCGACCCCAATTGATGTTGGATGATGAATCCTCTCCACTCCCTCTCATTAATGAGAGAGCACCTCTTGACCTCCTATGTGCAATTAATTGTGCCAATGCACGTGCCAATTAATTGAGCCAATGCGCATGAAAATTAATTTCACAAACGTGTGTAATTTAATTATCGGAAGCCTCTTGACATCCTACAAAAAAGTGTGACACCTTTCGTGCAATTAATTTGACGGAGCCCATTATTTTATCCTCCCTTTTTTAAAATTAAGTAACCGCATCATTGGAAATATAGAAGTTTTCTAATAAATGAACCATCATAAATTCCATGATGGTTACATACCTCTCCCCCTCTTCTATATATAGGGAGCTTGGGGGAGGATTTTGGACGGCTTCACCAAGTGAAGAAGCACCGGTAAAGTGATGCGACACCCAACACTTGGAGGATTACACTTTCTCCCAATGAAGAATGCGAAGAATGCGAAGAATGCCGAAGACACACTTCTTCTTTGACCTTCGTCCTCGGTCCCTTCGATGTGGGTTGTGATCGTCTACCACGGTTTGGTGACCATACTTCCGCGACGTCAACAAACGACTACTAGTGAATCAAAGGTAAGGGTTTGATTTTATTTAATGTATGAACTTTTCCCCATGTTCTACCTTTATCTCAAAATGAAGAATGTTTGTAGTTGTTCTTCATACTTGTGAGATGTCTGTTATCACCTTAAACGCGGAGGAATTGGGCCGACCTTACATGACCCAACATCCTCCATCGTTTCTTCTCTCATGTAGCGTTCTACAGCAAGGCGACAAAGGCAGAAACAATGAGGTCGCGCTACCAGTGGCCTCCGCGAACCGCGTCGCCCCCATGGCGCACTGGTGCTCCTAGCCAAACATCTCCGGCCAAGTGGCACCCGACCCGCCTACTAGTGGCGCCCACGTGACCTGCCAGAACCCACCGGCACGCTGCCCATGCCCCTAGCGTGCTGATCAACTCCGCCAGTGCGCCGCTCGGTCCCGCCGACACACTGTCTGCGCCCCCAGCGCGCTATCTGGCACCCCCACGCCCGCCGCGCCTCTATTAGCGGTCTGCCCGACCCCTTATGGCGGCCAGCCCAGCCCTTGCCAATGGCCTGCCATGTGCCCCTGCGCCCTGCTGGCGGCCTGCCTGGCACCTCGGCGCCCTGTCGCGGCCTGCCAGGCGCCCCCTCGCCCTGTCGTGGCCTGCCGGGGGCCCCCGTGGTCGGCCCCACGGCCTGTCGTGCCCTACCAGGTGACCAGTCGGTTTGCCTGCACCCCATACTGCATGTCACTGGCCTCCTACCCATCGGCCTCCTGATCCAACCCATGACGCCCCCCACGGTTTCACTGGTCGAACCATCCCAATCTCTCAGGTCGAGTCACTGAGTTGCCTACGTGGGGACTATCGGGCCGAACCGCCCTCACGGTCCATCGGGTGGGGCCCAGCAGACCAGGTCAAAACATTGAAGGATGACCCACCCAATGGGCTGGGTCGGACCAGCGAGTCTGACCAGATCGACCCAGACCAGGTCGGCCCAGACGGGGTTGGGCTGAGTCGGTCCGATCGGGTCTGACCGGACACACGCCCATTACTGACCATTTACCTTCTTGGGCCATATCTTTGGCACCAGACGTCCGTTTGACGAACTGTCAGTGGCACCGATATTCTTGGAGCATAACCGTCCCTTGGAGTATACCTCACTGGAGTTTGGGGTATAGTTGAGTCATAGTCCGGTTGGTTCGTACACGAATCTAACCTGGCCCCCGGGACTAAAATGTTAATAACTCAAAAACTGAGTATCCGATTGATGCACCGTCTGTCGTGTTGGAACCCTTGCAACATGGTGGTCCATTGGGTTACCCCTTTATGGATTTTAGTGGTGGTAGAGGTACGAATGATATCTCGTATGTTGTTTCTAAAGATCTCAAGTCCACCGGGTGTGAGGAAATCCAGTGGATGATAGTGTGGCGGAGGTTGGAGACAAATCATACAGAGGTCAGCACTCAGCAATCCTGTGTGGGTCAGTGCATACCGATCTGGTGTGTGTCAAATCTTGTGTGGTTCAGCGCTCAGCAATCCTATGTGGGTTAGCGAATACCGATCCTGTGTGGGTCAGATCTTGTGTGGGTCATTGCGGGGGGTTAGTAGCTATTGATCTTGTGTGGGTCAGACTCTATGTGGTCAGAAGCAGTGCCTCTTGAAAGAATAAGATGATCTAGCTTCGCGACTAATCATCTTTACTTCTATAATACCCCTTGAATAAAATCATGGATGATTCGAGTTAATGAATTTCGTGGTTTTCCTCATGATTAAGATTGTTTACTAAATAACATAGGTATATGTATGGGCATATACCTAAGAAGGGATTATCTGTTGACTCCGTACTTTGTTGTTATCCTTGTCTGATTTTGTGAGACCTTGAGGGTCTTGGGGTCCCTACTGAGTATCATTATACTCACCCCTACATGGTCTATGCCCACACCTCATTGTGTTGGTTACAGACGACGGACATTGATGATTGGGGTAGAGAGTAGTAGAACTGGACGGTACCCAGAGGTGTACCACTTGGCGAGACATACACTGGGAGGATGGACGGACTTGGAGTGCTGAGGAGGCCATCTTTACCCACCCTTTATGTAGGAATTCTGGAGGATGATCTAGTAGCTCCATTACTTCTTTTCTTTAGTTGTACTAGCATTTCATTTTTTAACTTTACTATTGGACTTGTCTTTCCGGCCCCCTTTACAGTCAGCACACTCTTTTGTATTCTATTTTACTTATTGTTTTACTTCATGTTTCTAACTTTGTTGGGTTTTTGTTTTGTTATAATGGGAATGCCTTCCCGGTTTAGGGATTTACGCCTTTGGTGCTAGTCGCCATCCCCTGGCCTATGGAAGGCAGGCTTGGGGTAGTCACGATACGAGCCCCGGGGGACAAGTCATGACATATAATATTAGTTAGTGTAATTAATATTTGTCTATATCTAAAATGGGGATTCTCTCATAGTTTAATGTGTGAGTGGGATTCTAATATTGATCTTGTCAACCTCCTCATTTTGGTTGAGTCTAATGACCTAGAGTGGAATTTTCCTCATGTATAGTTACCTCAAATTTATGGTAATTGTTTTCATGATTTATCAGGATGTGGTTCATCTGCTACACTTGAAATGTTGAGGTCTGATAATGGATAAATTGATCTATCTATCACAACATAATTGGAAATACCCACCATACTATAATAAATTCCCAATAAATGTGATGGTTCAGTCATAAATGTTTATGGAAATGAAATCTGGTTGGAGATTAGATCTGCTACACCAAGAGAACACCACTGATTTATTGACATAATATGTTGATCTCATGCCTTCTGGTACATATCAACCACCAGATGAGGCACATAGTCTTTATTTGCTTCATATTTAGGTGGAAAAGGTGAGGTCAAACATGTAACCCAACGTGGAATATGTTATCATCATCATGGATGATTAATATTTTCATATAAGGGAGGAGGTTCTTGAGTAGGAACATCATCTATCTGGTGGGTGATTGAATATACTTTCATATACAACACCAATTTAAGGAGAGACGGCATGTGATGCAGTGTGGTATGCTTCTTGAATGAATATTTTTTCCTCCTCATTTTTTTATATCTATATAATATGATATAGTCATGTATGTTATAAAGAAATTAAAGATCCTCTAACGAAAATCATACAAAAAACAAAAAAAAAAGTAATGTCGTTGTCTTGTGCAATCATGGATCCCCATACTACGTCACTAAAGTTATCATATAGAATTTATCCGATACAATGGGGAATACTTGAGGAGTTGTTTCTAACAGAGTCACATTGTAGGTGCACCCTTAATATGAAACATCATAGGTCAGTCCTCTATATCAATATAATATGCATCAAAGCACCTTCCGTTGACATCATTACCCTATTTGAACTTTAGAGAATGATTCATGAGTAATAGTCTTGATGATATTTGAATACATTAAACACATGAAAAATCAATGTGTAACTCTATTGGGATAGTTCCACTCAATAACATGCAAGTGTTTGAGAGGAATTTAAACCCTAACATTGTCTATCCGAGTAGTATAATATGCATGAAGCTAGTCAAAGAGACCCCAATAAAGCAATAAGGATATCTAAAGTGATATATGAGAGTTTTTAGAAGATTTTTTATTAATATTAGAAATCTATAATATATGGAAATATATTACTCCACATAAGTATGTGTATGCTTACATTAGAAGGTAGAATACAATCCAAAATGAGATGATATGAAAAAAAATGTCTATGTGCCAATACAAGTTAGTGTATCTGACTCCATTTGTAACATAAAATATAGAATTCCATTAATTATAAGTAATTAAGAATAATATAACTCAACTTTTCATCAAACATGTAACATATATGTTATTTACTTAAAATAATATATTGTACATTATGAAATATTTTTTCATCCAAGAGCTGAGATGACAAGAGATTTCAAGGCTCTATGTGCCTCAATGTTGATATAATAAAAATGATAAATATATTATATCACATGCACATAGTTTTCCAAAAATAATCCAATAACTAACAAAAAATGTCTTTGATGGGAAATCTAATACCATCATAGAATCTAAAATATAATTTTTACCCTAGCCATAATATAATATATATCGACATTGGGTGTTTGGTTTTAGTGTTGTCATGGGAAAAATATTAAATGATAAATTTATTTATCATTTAATTAATTATTTTCTTATTTCTGATAACCCATAACCCTATATATAATCCTAATTATATTAAAATAACATGGATAACAAAATAACATGTTGGATTTTTTGGTGAGTGTGAGGGAGAATTAACGGATCTCACGAACATGGATCAATTATCCTAGTACTACAACAATAGCCAATGATAGTGGAGTTTGTGGATATAGACAATGATGGAAACATATAACCATTCCTCATCAGAAAGGGATCCAAAATAAAGGTAGGTTATTTTTCATGTGTATTTATCCTTATTTGTTGATCCTGTGATGAACATGAATTATTTCTTCTAATATTATCATTTATAGTGTGATAATGTTGTTCGGTAATGTATTTATCTTCCTAGATATAATAATTTAATATTATATTGATTATTTATTCATTATTCTTCAACGCATTACAAGAAATCAAGGACAACCTAAACAATGGGTGTTGTTTTTTCCCAGATTTATGTATTTTTTTCACTCCCCACGATACATGTGTTAATCTTTGATGATTTGTATTGGTTTTTAGTTCAAAACATATTAGGTGAGAAATCATTATGCATCATTTATTGGTTTAATGAATTTTCATCATGAGTTTGATATGTGGATCAAAAGAATTGTTGTAGTGCCTGAAAATAATGTATCTATCCAGTTTTGATTTATAGATCCTTATTTTTGGTTTGGAATGTAGAAAAGGCACAATGTGATGGGGATTGATTCCTTAGAGAAGCATGTGGTCAAAAATAGGTCACCAACAATGATTACAATGATAAAACCCAGATCTATATTTTTTGTTTGTGATTTGTAACTAATCGAAGGAGGAAGTAAGGGTATAAATTCATGACTGTTCGTGGGATTCTAAAATATCCTAAATATATGGTGTGTCATCTAAAGAACACATGTCCTATATCCCCATACGATTCTTGAATTTACATGAATATATATGTATCACACATCCTGTGACACAAGTAACACATGATGTGATGTAGTGATGGAGGCTCAGTGTGTATCACGTAGGATACTTGGGCACAGACATGTCCAGGAACACCGGAACGACGTGAGTAATAAATAAAGACCTGGTATTTTGAAATAGCGAGGAACACAAGCATATCGAGGGTACATGAGAAAAACCTGTTACATAGATATGGCCAGATTTATTGGCATGATCACAGTATATGATATATACTAATGTACACATGAATTACCATATATAAATGTGCAAAAGATGGAGACAATCCAAATGCTGACTAGACCTATACACACCATACATTATAGAAGGACATGCCTTGTATATGGATGAATAAATTTCTTGTGAATCAGTGAGAAATGAGAGGACTTGGGGAAGACAAGACACAATATGTACACCCAATAAACACAATGTACTTTCTCCAGTGTAGTGTGAGGCCTAATTCTTCTTCAATTGGATTAGTATCATCTACTATGTTCCCTTGGTTCATCCCAATTAGGGTATGTTGTGAAACTACATCTTCAGCGTAGGGTCATGATTGTCACAAATCGGGTCGGGTCATCATCCGACTCGGTGCATGGCCCGATCCGCGACAAGACCCAAGGTGCGTTCCCGATCCCCACAGGCTGGCACAAGTGCCCGGGTATCAAAAATAAATCATGGGAATGATTTACCCGAACAAATAAATATAAAACAAACATCGTGTAAAATAAATTGAAACTAAAAACAGACAACCAAACAGGACCATATACCAAGTTTAGAATTAAATTTTACAACATGAAATAAAAACACAAAAGAGGCTACATCAAAGGGAAAAAAATAAAAACAAAACTCTAACACAAACCTTCGTGCGACATGAAGAGTCACATCCCCAAGATGCCTCTTTCATCATGAGGGTTTTCCGAGCGGTCCGGCCGAGTGGGAGGTGGGGCAAGGGAGGCTGTGTGCATGAGAGGAGGCCAATGGGGCTGGTCCGGTGAGAGTGATGAAGGAGGATGGGGGTCACCGGAAGGTAGATCGAGAGGGAGGTCTATGCCGGAGGTGGAGGAGGAAGGCAAGAATAGGGGCTGAATGCAGATCAGGTAGGGTTAAGAAGGGGAGTGGGCGGGGGGTCCGCGTGGGTAAGGGTGGAGTGCAAGAGACGGAGAAAAAAGGGAAAATAAAAGAGGGAGAAAAAAATATAAGAGGGAGAGAGAAAAGGAGAAATAATAGAAATAATAATGATAAGAGAAAAAATTAAATTAAAATAAAATAAAATACCAATAAAATAATTCAAAAAAGTTATAATTATAAACAAAAAATTAATTCTAAATTAAAACTAAAAATAATAAAACCAAAATAAAAAAATGACCAAATTAATGTATCAAATAAAAGAGTAATAATAATAATAATAAACTAATTGAAGAACTAACTAAAATAATCATAATATTAATCAAAAAACATAAATAAAAGAACCGGTCGCAAAATAATTGTGTTAATTGTTGAGTCTGTACACTGTACATAGAGGCATGAACGGTCGCACATATAGTTTCATAAAAATATAAGATCCCAATTCCTTAAAAAACTGGTTCAAACCACATCTCAAAAGTGAGACCCCAAAATAATTAAAATAAAATAAAGCATGGTCGGGCACATATCGCTTTAGCAAAGCGATGTGGCTTCGACCGAGCCATGCCCATGTGTCGACCACTTCTAATCCAAATGTTCTTTTAATAGTAAAATTCAAAAACTCTTGTCGTACCCGACGTCCACCTCGACAAAACAATTAAATCAATTAAAATTATCAGATAAAGGTAAAAATTAAAATCATTACTAATGTGAGAAGTTGGGGTGTGACAATTCTAAAAGACATGAAACTCTCTGCCCCCATAAAGTCTCAAAAGACTAGGTCAGCCAAGGGTTCCAGGCAAGACAAAGAAGACCCCTAAAACAAAACCTTAATCGCCTGAATACCCAGTATTCAAAATATCCATGACCAGAAACTCCAAATATCTCAAAACCAGAATCACAAAGAAAAACCAACAACAATAATTTATTTAAATCCAAACACAACTAAAACATGGAACACCGCGACCCCTATCTTAGGGATCCTAAGGGTCACTCTAGATCTCCAAGAACCCCCGTTAAGCGACCCACTATCGAAGCTACCCAATTACCATGGTCGATGCCGATCAGAGAAAAAGTAAGGGATTTCCCCGCCAAGAGCACATTGAAGAAAATGTTTTTTCCACACGTTCTTCCTATGGTGGTCTCCCCACCATTTTAGTATTTTTTTCAAACATTGGTTCTTCAAACAAAGACAACTCACCAACCCAGACAGACATCTAACACCTGATTGACCATCAAATTTCCCTAGGTTTAACCAACACAAGAGAGGAATCGGTGAGACCCGCACTGGGTCTCCCCACCATTTTAAAATTTATTAACACCACGGAACCCACGCGGGCATTCCCAGATTACTTTGAGAGATACATACTGGACACTTCATCACAAACCCACCAACATAGTTTGACTTGAATGGAAAATTCCCATAGTGAACTACACTCCACCACATTTGATGGTGTTGATAGAAAAAACCCATAAACATAGAAGAAAACTGGACAGGTGCATGTCAATTCCACAAGATGAGAGCATCCCCAAAACGAGTACAATTTCGACTCCTAACCGACCCATAAGAAGGATTACAGATCCTACCTGCTGGCTTTACAGCAATACGGATTCTCTAAATCTCTTTAAGGTCTATGAAAAACTCCCATTAACTAAGACTACAATAAAGATACATGACCTTCATACCCATAAAAAAATGAATACTTTAGAGGTGATACCGCAATAATGAAATTTAAGTTACCCCCATCTATAATTTTGGAGTTAAGTCGGACCAAACTCATAGCACGTCCGATGAGTTTTGACGGTGCATAAGCTTTACCCCAAGACCTATGGGTGGGGACCTGATCTCTGAAGTATATACCACCTCACAGTCATAGGCTGACCATCTATGACTGGAACGTCCTCCATTGGAAAAGAAACCTACACACTACTCCTCGTCCCCAAAGCGGACACTCCGTCAACATTCCAACTAATAATTACAGCGAATGACTTAGGGTGTCTGACTGACCACACTAGAGGTTGGAGATTGAGCGGTCTGTCAAACGCGCAACACAAAATGACCAGAGGGGAACTCCAAGAACAATTCCTTTTGTTGCACACTCTTCATCAGATGAGTAACCTACACTTACCAAAATAGGGATGTGGCCAACAATTATTATGAGCTTTAATCTGATTGTTCCACACAACTTCGGTAGAACATGAAACCAGCTCATCAGAAAGGTCCATGTACCCCATCACCACCTGTTGACAGGCCTAGCACCTACAAGATCAACCACTTTCCCACACCTTCACTTCTTTAGGTGTAGCCTCAAGATGAATGTAGTCTTGAGGATCACTCATGAAATCCTCATTCATAGCAAAATGAGACGATCGTCGTTTACTGATCTAGTCCCGCTCCTCCAAACACACTCGAGACAACTTACACCCACACAAAATTAAGAGTTCCTTAAAAAAAGAAGACACTGCCCACATCACAAAGAATTCAACAGTACTCATTTGACCTCAACATCTGCAAAAAAGCTGACACAACTGAGCAGAACCCAACTCTGCAACTCCATTGGGAGTCTGGGCAGAGCCAAGAACAGAGAGACTTACTGGAAACCCTTGGGGCATTTCTAGAGGGCATATCCAAAACAAAAAACAAAAACAGACAAATCCAAACACACTAATACAAAACAGACATCTACACATCACAAAACAGACATCTACACATCAGAGACAAATACAATAATTTCATTTTCCATCATCAATTCATTCTTAAATATAAAAACCCACTTGAAAAACCAAGACTTTTACAATAAAACCCAACAACTCTTTTGAACCCATTGCTTTCACTCTGGACTAAAAACCATTTTTCCAATTCCAGAACCATTTAAGAAAAAAAAACCATATTAGGGAAAACCCCAATTTTTAGGAAACAAGAAGCAACTTTAAAAAAATCAATCGCTCACCACTAATATTCCTAGATGCCTCGTAGTTATGAATTTTTTGTGTGCCACTCACGCTCCCATCCACATTATCCACCAACTCTCCATTAATCACTTCAACTAGAACATGATATCACCATTAGAAATACCGCTGGATGAAATATGGCACTTTATATTTCAAAACTAAACATTACCAATATTTCAAAAATACATTATTTCCCAAAACTATTTCAGAAACTCATGAAAAATTTCCAAGATACTTTCAATTTATTGAACAACCAACTTTAATTTCAAATAACCAAAGACATACTTTTAGAAATTCAACTTCGACAAATCAACGCAAAATTCCAAAAACAAGGTCTATGAGAAACGCTCCCCACAAATCATGCCAACCACACACCAAAATAAAATAAGAGAAACACCAACGTTCGCTTTGCTTTTTAAAGGAAAACAATTTCGTGCCAATCCCAAAACTGAAGCAAGACATCGCAAACATTAAAGCACCTAGATAGAGGACTAGTTTCTACGGATAACCTGGCTATATGGTTTAGTACACCATGCCCTAGTAAAGCACCAACCATCAGGAGTTTCAAATTGTTCTCTCAGGATTCACATGGGTCACTACTCCATGTGACACCGCGTGCATTACTGGTTTACATATATGGTAATCCCCACCCATATAGAGTAGATCAAAAACAATAAATCCTGAACTACCCCTGGTTACTCGATGTAAGAACCCGGTATTTTCTATAAGAGACTTCATAATATTCTTGATGTTATTCCAGAGCAGCACCTTTAGACGACATGCAATTCTGATCCCTGATGTGGCCGGAAATAAATTTTTCAATGCGTTCACATTGGACACTTCAAATAAATGAAATAACGCTTAAATTGTGTTTCAGATCAAAAATATGATGGTATGAATGGGTACGAAATGGGGTGTCTACCCTATGAATGACATAAAACATGTCAGTGTGGGAGGTTGGGACCCCTCGCCCGTTTAAGGAACATTAAACGGATAAATAAAATAATTAATTTATTCGTTTAATGGTTAAAGTCAATGTATCTTTTAAACAGTTACTCATATTAGAAAACAGATGACACCATTGAGTCTAGAGCATGCCTTCTACCCAATGAGGGGTTTAATTTTCGTGGGCGTGGTCCTTCTGTGCAAAATGTCACCCAGGGGAAAAGTGGTCATTTTTAAATGTCCACTTACTGATTTTGTATCACTAGCGTTCTTTTTTAATAACATTCGAATGAAATCTTGAAATTGAACTCTGAGACTTCCGTTGAGTTTGAAATGGCGTGTTTTTCCTATGCATGAGATAAAATAGGCGGGCGCATATGTTTCAGAATTCACACCCGTTGGGAAAGTTTATGTGATTTTCTATAAATTCACTATGTGTTGGAAGGGAGAACCCATTTTCTCTCTCACTCTCTCTCTCTCCTATTCTTCGGCGTTCTTCTCTTTTCTTAGAAGGATCGATGATAGATCTTCACCGGAGCCATGGAGGATCGGAGTAGAGGCGATGTGGATGCATCACCAATGATGAATGAGCGATCTAAGGTAGGATTTATGATTAAATTACAACCTTCATGAATTATTGGAGTTTTTTTCAATTTTTTCATTTTATGTTCTTAAATTTTTGAATTTGGGGCATTGGCCGAACAAACATGTCCAACGAACGAGCCCCATTTTTTTCTGTTGTTCTTGGGAGTTCTTTGTCTAAATTTTTGGATGCGCCAATCGTGTTGCATCAACGATCCGGGGCAGGCGCAGCAAAGGCCTCACCCCTAGGATTCTGAACCCGTGTTCGGTTTTTATTTTTGGGCCAGCGGAGAGGTGGAATCGGTCGTAAAAAGCCTGGATCTGGCAAGGGCGGTGGCTAGAGGTCAGGGAGGCACAGTGGGGGTTTGATGAGGTGGCCGGCACAGATGGGGTTCGGAGCGTAGCGGTCAGAGGAGTCCGTCCGGAGGAACCCGAGAAGGCCGCGGAGATCTACGAGCTCGAGTGCGGCAGTGCGTTCGGTGAAGGGGTGGTCGTGTGTGCGGCAGCATCACAACAGAACAGGGAGCCGACGACATGGTTTTTTCACGACATCGATAACGAGCAGGGTGGTGGCGCTCGGCGGAGTGAGCCGCGGGGTGTCGGCAGAGCCCATCGGTTGAGCTGGGTGGTGCTGGTGCGGAGAGGCAGTGCGGGCCGTGGCGAGCTATGCTACAGGCAGAGCTGGCCACCACGGTTGAAGGGGGAAGCCAGCGTGGAGCTGGCACAGGTGACGCCTTTGAGCTGCCGCGGTCGGGAAGAGCCATGAGGTCAGCACCTGGGGGAGGGGGACCAGCAGCAATGACTCACACTTTGCGGGTCCTACTGGGCGGCGTGCAGAAGTATACTGGAAAGGATTGCTGGTCTAGTTAATATATATATATATATATATATAATATGTTTATAATAATAATAATAATAATAATAATATTATTATTATTATTATGAAAATGATTTATAAATAATAAATCATCCACAGAGCGTCCAATTTGGGAACTGTCTTCAGCCGCGAAATCCTTAAAATGAGATGGTCTCTGGGAT
Organism: Viscum album; assembly: GCA_963277665.1. NCBI lineage: Eukaryota > Viridiplantae > Streptophyta > Magnoliopsida > Santalales > Viscaceae > Viscum > Viscum album. Next base: position 50,753,037 of record OY728162.1, read on the forward strand.
TTTTAATTCCTGGGACGAGGGGCTCAGTGGCGCGACACGTACATTAAGTAGTTTGGCATTTCTCTAGGGGTTATTGTTTTGGATGGCACAGACACATCCGAAGTCCGTTTTGAGTGTCGTCAGCGGTGTTGCGACCCTAGCATCGAGACGAAGATTTCCTGTATGGTTTCGGGCATTGAAACCGGAGTTGAGGCATGAGCCCCATGGCCTATTTTTAAGCTGCGAGCAGTGTTTCACAAATTTTTCATCGGATGTCCGTTCGGGGCGTACGAGCCGTCGATTTTGGGGTTTTTATAAGGGCCTTACATTGGTGCAATCCGCTCGAATTAATTTTTCATGGTGGTGCGGGCCCCACGTAGGTCTTTTTGGGAGTTGGCAGTGATTTCTATCCTTATCACCAGGTGTCCGTTTCAAACATGTGGATAGTCAATCTCATGTACTTTTTAGAGAGGATCTTAACAGTGTGATCCCTTCATTGCGCTTTGGGACCGAGATGCAGGTCCCACGTAGCACCGCTCGTGTGTGGTTTGGTTAGATGCATCTTTTTCTTTGGATATTTGTTACACTCAAGTGATCTTTCAATTTGACGTGTCTTCCCAAGGGGATCGCAATGGTGCGATGTGCCTGACTGTTTTCGGGGTCGAGACTCAAGATCACTGGAAGTTGTTCGGGCATAAAGTGGTGTTGGATACTTTTCCATCAGATATTCGTTTGATGCGATAAAGTAGTATATCTTGCATGTTTTTCTGCAAGGATTACAATGGGGTAATCAGTTTATGTGAGCAGAGCCTCTTACGTGATCTTATTAAATGTGGAAGCATCAAAGGTGCTCTAGTGGTGGTTCTTCATGCGGTGTTTGTAGGGAACCCGTTGCGTGTAATCGTGTTCACTCCCGTGTGAGTTTTAAAGAGATGTGGTTAGCCTTGCTAGAGCCGTGGAGGAAGCAGGTTGGAAAAACTGCATTTTTCCCTTCGCGTTGACGTTGGGTGTCGTGTGCATGATATCCTTTGCACTGGAAATGTGGTATACTCTCGGAGTATATAGGAATTCATGGAGGTACATGTTGTGGTTTGTACCCAAGGACGTTTGTGTGCTTGGTTCAAATATGACATAGGGCCACATGTCATGTGGGCCACTTGTACGTGTCGTGTTCTTCTTTACATACCTTTGACCCCTCGTGACACATATGGTTCTTCTATTAATTATGGATTAGTCCAGTAGGGTTATTGTGGATCCTAGTGAAACCAATATATTACATGGACACTGATCCTCTACTAAGAAGGTTGTTTCAAGTAGGGATAGCTAGATCAGTTCTGAGTTTACCCTCCAGCAGAGACTGGGAAGTGGGTTTCTCATTGAATTTTTCGGGTTTACCCTCCAACAGTGGTTGGGTAGTGGGTCACCTCTCGACTTCTTCCAAGTCTACCCTCCAGTAGAGATTGGGTAGTGGATTTCTTGTCAGCTTCTTCCAAGTCTATCCTCCAGCAGAGACTGGGAAATTGGTTACATGTTTGCTTCTTCTAGGTCTACCCTCCATTAGATACTGGGCAGTGGGTCGCATTTCGGCTTCTTCCAGGTCTACCATCCAGCAGAGACTTGGTAGTGGTTCGCCTGTCGACCTCTGATGGTCTACCCTCCAACAGAGCCTAGGCAGCGGGTCGCCTGTCGACCTCTTATGGTCTACCGTCCAATAGAGACTGTTTTGTGGGTCGCCCGACGAACTCTTAGGGTCTACCATCCAGTAGAGACTGGGCAGTGGGTTTCCCGATGACTTCTTTCAGACTCAGTCCTTTCCTCTAGGCTATTTTTTGGATTTTCTCCATGACTACCGGAGCAGTATCCTTGGATTATATGGGCCAGTTATGTGACAGCTTTGACTATGAGCAGACCTCTCGGCTGGGTGACAGTGACGAGGTGTGGTTTGAATTTCCCTAAAAATCTCATGTATGAGGTGTGATTTCCACACTCAGATGCATCCTTCTGATGCGAGCTAAAACCGTGCGGGTGTGTCAGTGTCGCCCAAATCAGATAGTGTTAAGGTGCGGTGATTTCAGCAACCTGAATTTCTGTTCAGGGAAAATGTATGAGATATTGGGCATCGATGGTGTTAAATTCTGGGACTGTTGGCTAATCACTTTCTTGGGGTGAGCTACGGGATTGAGATCCCCTTACAATCTTGTTTGGGTTTCTTGACAGAGCATATATACATGTATACCTTGTTCCATTACCCACTTCTTGGGTTTTGGTTACTCTCTTTCCAGGAGAGGAAAATACGGACAGGTTATGACACGTGCTTTCCGAGTCTAGCTTCTCGTTGTTGGATGAGTCTAGTCTACTGTTACTGGTAGCGCAGACTCGATGAGAACTTCATCTTCTCGCCGTTTATATCTCCTTGAATTTGGATGAGTCTACTTGCATCCTCTTGTTGGGTTGAGTTGTACTCTTTAAAGCAGTCTCGGTTTTACTCCATTACTTTTCCATGTTCGATCTACTGCTCACCACTTTAGTACCTCTTTTCTTTCTCCCTCGAGCCGTTGGGGAATCCTACTGAGTAATTTTAGACTCACCCTTGCTTGGGAATTGTCCGCACTTGGTATGCCCTTGCAGACAATGGACAGGTTGGTCGTGACCTCAGTGGAGCTTAGGAGTTCGGGATGTTTGACTGCATGTGCTGGTCGTAGTCGAGTTCCAGGTGTGGGACTCTCCCAGTTGTTTACTTTTGTTTACCTGTTGTTGGGTTGTGGCCATTTTCTGGTTGGGTGTGTGTTTTTTCCTTTTTCTTTTCAGATTACCTTCAGCTTTTACTTTCTACTATTTAGAGTTTGATGAACTTTTTGTGGTTGTTTATATTAGTTGGTACTTTACTTTACTTTACTTTACATTTTACTCTGCACTTCTGCATTGAGTTGGAATCGTGTGTGTGTATAGGTACTTAGGCAATGGCATTCCCGAGTATTTTAGCCTTCGGAGCTGGTCGCCTACCCCTGGCCTATGGAGGTGGGCTTGGGGTGGTTGCGGCTCGAGTCCGGGTATGTTTGGGTCGTGAAAAAGTGGTATCAAAGGTGGTTCATTCCTTGGGACATTGTTTGAACATCCCTAAAAAGTAATTTCTTGGGATTTAGGGAAACTGTGTCGACGTGTCTCGATAATGACTCTAAGGCCATGGAGTCCAGTGATGGTGCGGTGGCCGATGTACCAATTCACTAGGACCCTGATAACCCGCTTGTCAACTTGGCATGCTGAGAAACCCATTATAGGGAAAATTGGTTTGTGCATCACATAGGATGGAGTCTTGACCATCCTTCTTGAGTCAGCTCCCCATTGTTGTTACTGATATATGCACATATACTCATCTGACTTCGATACTCTTTGATAATATTTATGATGTTTCCGAGAAGATAGACAGCCAGGATACACGCTTGGGTTCGTGAAGACGACCCTATGAGTGACGAGGCCTCAGTCCAGGACCCATCATGCGAGTCCCTTTCTTCGGGTGGGCTGGTAGCTACACCCCCACCTTGTGAGTAGCAGACAGCTTCCGTAGAGCAGACTGATCTTGAGTGCAGGTTGAGCCCGCTCCGTGATTTACAGCGTCAGAGAACGATTTGGTTTAGTGGTGAGCCAGACCCTCAGACAGCAATGGTTTGGCTTGAGACAGTGGTTTTCCTCTTCAGACTTGTACAGGCACTGACAAATCTTATGGTGGCCTTGGCTGCCAGCCTTTTCCACAGAGCATCTGGGTGTTGGTGGAGTCTGGTGACTTAGTTTCTAGACGAGTCGTCACTTTTGTGGGGAGATATTCAGCTGTTATCTTAATGAGGAGTTTTACCCCACCTGCTTACGCTCCGTTTGGATCCAGGAGATCCTGCAGTTTCGAAAGGGAGGGATTATGGTTATTGAGTATGCGACTGGTTTCGTAGACCATGCACGCTTTTTCTCGAACTTGGTCCATGATGACAACATCCAATTTCGAATGTTCGAGCAGGGTCTCCATAGAGAAATTTGTGTTGTCATAATACCCTTGGAAATTCCCACTTATGCCGGGGTGCTAGAGCAGGGGCATGTGATAGAGAGATTCCGGTCACACTTTACAGTTGGTGGTGGCAGTAGGCACGACAGAGCCAAGATGCCTACCACAGCTAGCGGGCGTCGGCTGACAGAACCTCGATGTAGGTGGTGTTCTAATAACTGGTTTCGGAGGTGGGGTTGTACACCACAGTGGAATCAGAGTGAACTAGGTAAGCTCGTAGAGCGCCGATGCTATGCATGCAATGAGCAAGGTCACTTGGCATGGGACTACCCGACTAGGCACGCTGAGAATATCGGGCAGGCAGAAGGTGCACCACCGTGGTAGAGGAAGCACCGTGATTGAAGTGGCGTCCAGAGAGGTGGTGCCAGTGGAGGATCAGTGGAATATGAAGTGGGGGACGACATTACGAGGTCTTCCCATCACCATCAGGCGGTCCACGTAAGGCTCTAGGAGCTGATAGTAGGGTCTATGGATAGCCGCAATTTTTTCACTGCTCCTTGTTTGAGGTGTCTCCAGGGTGGCGCGGGGCGTCAGTGTAACCCTGTGTTGGTATAATAGAAGGCGGGAAACTGTTCTCTTTGGTCGATGGTGGTGACTCCTTCGCCTTTCGAGCATGTAATAGAGTCTTTGTCGTGGGACATTGACTGTGAAATCTTGCATGACCATATATCCTTGGGTGTTTTACCATATGGATATTCTGAAGGAGGGAATCACAGGGCATTGTCCCAGGTCCAAACAGTGATTACAGTCACAACATACGATGTAGGGGTTCATTCAGGGAGGTGAGATACCCCCACGGGCCTTCAAGCTATTTGAGACCGTGCGAAGGGATGGCGAGGTTCCCTACCGCCTTTCCCTAACCCCAAGTTCGGGAGTGGGTTCATGAAATCTCCCATGTGACTCACCTGAGAAGAATTGTGTGTGCACCTATGCACGTCATCAGCAAGGGTAGACCTCACGTGAACAGATAGAATTCTTTGGTCTGTGTACGGTGACATGAGACTGTGCAACAGTTCTTCTGGGTATGGGAGATCCATATGTGGGCTTAGTACCCTGAGATGTTCCCTGGTTTTGCTTTTTGGGGATGAAAATCTTGAAGTAGGGAATGATTTAATAACTCGGTTTTTTTTCTATACGAGACATTGGAATATTATTGATGTTATTCCAGAGTAGCGCCTTCAAACGGTGTGCGATTCCGAGCCCCTGTGTGGCCGAAATTAAATTTTTCAGTGCGTTCACACTAGGCATGCCGAATAAATGAAATAACTACTAAATAGTGTTTCAGATCAGAAATATGAGGGTATGAATGGGTCCGAAATGGGGTGTTTACCCTCGGAACGACATAAAACATGTCGGCGTGGGACGTCAGGACCCCTCGCCTATTGACAGAATATTAAACGGATAAATAAAATAATTAATTTATTCATTTAATGATTAAACTCAAAGTATCTATTAAACAGTTTCTTGGATTGGAAAATCGATGACACCATTGAGTTCAAAGCGTTTCGTTTTCCCTAGGAGGGATGTAATTTTCGCGGGAAAGGGCCTTCTTTGAAAAATGTCACCCAGGGGAAAAGTGGTCATTTTGAAATGTCCACTTAGTTATTTTTTATCACTGGTGTTATTTTTCATTAACATTCGAACACAATCTCAGAATTGAAATCTGAGACTTCTGTTGAGTTTGAAATGGTGAGTTTTTCCTAGGCGTGCGATAAAATATGCGGCAGCGGAGGATTCATAATCCACACCTATTGGTAGATTTTTAGTGAATTTCTGTAAATTCACTAAGTGTTGGAAGGGAGAACCCATTATATTTCTCTCTCTCTCTCTCTCATGTTCTTTGGCGTTATTCTCTGTTCTTCAACGAATCGAGGAGTGATCTCCAGTGGAGCCTTGGAAGATGGGAGCCAGAGCGTTGTGGATGCGTCACCAATGACGAACGAGCGATCCAAGGTAGGATTTATGATTAAATTCCACAACATCATGTATTCTTGAAGTTTTTTTTTTCAAATTTTACGTTTTATGATCTTAAATTTTAGAATTTGGGGCGTTGGTTAAATGAACATGGCCAACGCCTGAGCCCCGTTTTTATCCGTCATTGTTTGGCATTCTTTGTCAAAAATTTTGGACACGCCAATCATGTCAGATCAACGATTCGGGGCAGGCGCTGCGAAGGTCTCACCCCGAGGATTCTGAAACCGTGTTCGGTTTTGATTTTTGGGCCACCAGTGTGGTGGCAGCAATCATCAAATTCCTTACTCTGGAAAGGGCGGTGGCCAAAGGTCGGGGAGGCGCAGCGGGGGTTTGGACGAGGTGGCCGGCACAAATGGGGTTCGGAGTACGGAGGTCAGAGGAGTCAGGTCGGAGGAACCCGAGCTGGCTGCAGCGTTCGGCACGCTCGTGTGCGGCAGTGTGTTCGGTGAAGGGGGCGGCCGTGTGTGTGGTGGCGTCACAGCGGAACAGGGAGCCGACGGCGTGTGGTTGTCGTGGTTTCGACAGAAAGCAGGGCGGTGGTGCTCGGCGGAGCGAGCCGCGGGGTGGCGGAGGAGCCCAGTGGTAGAGCTGGGTGGTGCCGGTGCGGAGAGGTAGAATGGGCCATGGTGAGGTGTGCCGGTGCACTGCAGGTGGTGCCGGTCATCACTGTCGAAGGGGGAAGCTGGCGTAGAGCTAACGTGAGCGACGCTTATGGGCTGTCGCGGTCAGGAAGAGCCCCGTGGTCAGTGCCTCGGGGTGGGGGAGCAGCAAAAAGGACCTGCACATTGTGGCTCCTGCTGGGCGGCGTGTGGAAGAAGACCGGCTAGGATATCCGGTCTAGTAATATATATATATATATATATATTAACTTTATAATAATAATAATAGTAATAATAATATTATTATTATGAAAATGATTTATAAATAATAAATCATTTGTAGGGTGTCCGATTTGGGCACCGTCTACATCCGCGTAATCCTTAAAACGAGACGAACTTTTTGAGATGGTATCAGGGATTTTTAAATCTCGCGACAAGGGGATCGGTGGCACGAGCCGTACATTAAGTATCTTGGCGTTTTTCGGGGTATTATTGTTTTGGATGGCGCAGACACATCCGAAGTCTGTTTTGAGCATCGTCAGCAACATTAAGACCCTAAAATCGAGACGAAATTTTTTTAATATGGTTTCTGGTGTTGAAACCAGAGTTGAGTTGTGGGCCGCACATCCCTTCTTTTAAGCAGTGAGTAGCGTTTCCCAAATTTTTTCATCAGATGTCCATTTGAGGCATAAGAGCAGTCGATTTTGGGTGTTTTCCAAGGGAAATGTATTGAAGCAATCTGCCCGCTTTAATTTTTCATAGTGGTGCGGGCCCCACGTGGGTTGTTTTGGGAGTTGGTGGTGATTTCCATCTTTATCACCAGGTGTCTGTTTCTGACAAGTGGATTGTCAATCTCGTGTACTTTTTTGAGAGGATCGAAATGGTGAGATCTGTTCATTGCACTTTGGGACTGAGATGTGGGTCCCACATAGCACCGCTCGTGTGTGGTTTGGCGAGATGCATCTTTTTCTCCGGATATCTGTTCCACTCAATTGAGTAGTCAATTTGACATGTCATCCTGAGGTGATCAAAATAGTGCGATCTGCCCGACTACTTTTTGGGCCAAGACTCGAGATCACGGGATGTTGTTCGGGCATAAAGTAGTTTTGGAAACATTCCTGTCGGATATCCATTTGAGGCGAGCAAGTATTCTATCTCGCGTGTTTTTCCATGAGGCTTACAATGGGGTAATCAGTTCGCATGCGCGGAGCCCCTTATATAATCTTATTAAATGTGGAAGCATGAAAGGTGCTCCGGTGGTGGTTCTTCCTGCGGTGTTTGTAGGGAACCCTTGGCGTGTAATCGTGTTCACTCCCATGTGATTTTTAGAGAGATTTTCTTGGCCATGCTAGGGTCGTGGAGGCAGAAGGTTGGCGAAACTGTGTTTTCTCCCTTGGCGTTGACGTTGGGTGTCATGTGCATGATATCCTTTGGGCTGGAAATGTGGTATACTCTGGGAGTATACATGAATGCTTGGAGGTACATGTTGTGGTTTATACCCAAGGACATTTTTGTGCTTGGTTTAGATATGAAATAGGGCCACACATCGTCTGGGACCCTTGTATGTGCCATGTTATGCTTTACGTACCTCTGACCCCTTGTGATACAGATGTTCATTCTGTTAATTACAGTTTAGACCAGCAGGGTTATTATGGATCCTGGTGTGACCAATACTTTACGCAGGCACCGATCCTCTTATCCAAAGGTTGTTTCTAGTAGGGATGGCCAGAGAAATTCTGAATTTACCCTCTAGTAGAGACTGGGCAGTGGGTTGCTCATTCAATACTTCGGGTTTACCCTCCATCAGTGACTGGGCAGTGGGTTGCCTGTCGGCTTCTTCCATGTCTATGCCCTAGTAGAGACTGGGCAGTGGGTTGCCTGTAAACTTCTCTCAGGTCTACCCTCTAGCAGAGACTAGGCAGTGGGCGCCTATCGGCTTCTTCCAGGTCTACCCTCCAGTAGAGACTTGGCAGTGGGTCTCCTTTCGACCTCTTAGGATCTACCCTTCAGTAGAGACTGGGCAGTGGGTCACCCGACGACTTATTTCAAACTCAGTCCTTTCTTCTAGGGTAGTCTGTGGATTGTCTCCATGACTACCGAAGCGGGATCCTTGGATTGTATGGGTCAGGGATGTGACAACTATGACTTTGAGCAGACTTCTCGGCTGGGTGATAGTGACGAGGTGTGGTTTGACTTTCCCCAAAACACTCAAGTATGAGGGGTGATTTCCCCACCGAGACGAATCCTTGTGACACGAGATAAAACCGTGCAAGCGTTTCAGTGCCTCCCAAAGTGGATAGTGTCATGGTGCGGTTATTTGAGCCACTTTACTTTAAGTTCAGGGAAAATGCACGAGATATTGGGCATCAATGGTGTTTACTTATGGGATTGTTAGCTACTCACTTTCTTGGGCTGAGCTACGGGATGGAGATCCCCTTACGATCTTGTTTAGTTTTCTTGACAGAGCATATATTTATGTATACCTTGTTCATGTACCCACTTCTTGGGTTTTGGTTACTCTCCTTCTAGGAGAGGCGAAGATGCGCGGGGTATGCCATGGGCTTCCTGTGTCAAGATTCTCATGGTTGGATTATTCTACTCTCCTGTTATTGGTAGCGAAGACTCGATGATAAGTTTATCTTCTCACCATTTCTAGATCCTTTCATTTGTATGAGTCTACACCCTTTCTCTTATTGGGTTGAGTTGTACTCCTTATTGGACTCTCGATTGTACTCCTTTACTTTTCCTTGTTCGATCCACTGCTCACCTCTTCAGTACTTCCTTTGTTTCTCCCTCTATCCTTTGGGGAATCCAACTGAGTATTTTTTTACTCAGCCCTACTTGGGAATTGCCCGCACTTGGTGTGCCCTTACCGAGGACAGACAGGTTGGTCATGACTTCACTGGAGCATTGGAGTTCGGGAGCTTGGACTGCATGTGGTGGTCGTAGTCGGGTTCTAGGAGTGGGAATCTCACAGTTGTTTACTTTTGATTACATGTTGCCTGGTTGTGGCACATTTCTGGTTGGGAATGTGTTTTTTCCTTTTTCTTTTCAGTTTACGTTCAGCTTTTATATTATATTGTTTAGAGGTCAATACACTTTTTTTGTGGTTGTTTATAGCAGTTGGTACTTTACTTTAATTTACTTTTATTTTTTACTCTGCACTTTTGCATTGAGTGGGCTGTGTGTGTGTGTACAGGAACTTAGGCAAAGGCCTCCAAATGTTGTTTATCCTTCGGTGCTGGTCTCCAGCCCCTGGCCTATGGAGGCGGTCATGGGGTAGTTGCTGCTTGAACCCTAGAAGGGTCGGGTCATGACACTCGAGGATCGGAACGAGGAAGAGTTCGCAACGCACTTCCCACACCTACCACTCGAGTACCAACAATCCTATCTCTGGTCTACCTTTTTTTTTAAAAAAAAGGTTGATGACATGAACTGGTTTCCCAGTTCATGCCACCCAAAGGAATTTATTAAAAACAAAATGTATGCAGTACAGACTCGAGGTGTAAAGAATTTACACCAGCAGGGAATTAAAGAGGATACATGTAAATGACAAAGAAAAACAGACTCCCCAAGGACTCTCTTTCCTACTTCCACCTTCTTCAGTACATCTTCGTTGTCATCTGAGCCTTCTTCCTCAGAGACGGACTCATAAGCATCTTCAGAACTATCATCGGCATCACCCATCTTCAGATCATCTTCATCATCGCTGTCATCCAAATATTCATCCAGTGTGCACCACCTTCTTGATAACAGTCTACTGAGGAGAAGTGAAATTCTCCTTCTTGGAAGGAACCGGTGTTTAGTGTCCAGGGAAAAATTCCAGGTCTTCAGAATGCGACCACGACAATGATTCTTCCATTTAAGACTCCATTTCAGCATCCAAGTGCTTCCAGACTGAAGATTTCATAATTGCAGACCACCAAAACAAAAAGCAGCATTATACAAGCTCCAAGATGAAGAGCAGCCTTGCTGCAGGGCAATGGACATTCAGTCCTACTCCAAGTAGTGCAGCAACTGGGAGAGCTCCAGGGTCCCAAGATGATGTTCCACTGGCCGGGGAGGTGGTAGGACACTTGCAGCCTTCATGAGAGGGAGGGGCAGACCACGCCTTACTTGTAGCCATCTAAAAACAAGAATGCATTCAAACAGAAAAACAAAAAAAAACAGCATCAAAGAACCAGGATAAAAGCATCCAGCAGCTTCCAGGTTCCAACAGACAAGGAGTTGCTTGCAAGCATAGAAGGTTTGGAGCAGCAACCAGAGGAGAAGGAGTCCCCAACCAAAAACAGGCTAAATCAGCACATCCGGAGACTGAAAGGAAACCATCCAGAATTAGGATGATTTGGAACTCATCTTTTCTTTTTCCTCGGCAATGGATCTTTTTATACTAATGAACTCAGCATGAGATATCTTTTTTTCTTGAAATTCTTACTGGGCAATTTCTTGTTGCCTGTCCATATACTGAATCCAAACTTGTAAATCCTGCTCATCAAAATTCTGAGAAAAATAGTACAATTGAGTACTAGAAGCAGCAACCAAAGTATTATCTTGAGTTTTCTCTGCATGCAATGGTTTGGAGGCCTCTACCAGAAGTTCTTCCTTAGGAGCCTCAACTGGTTCAGACTTGGAAGCATTCATTGATCTGGTCACAATTGTGCGCTCAGTGTTCGAGAAATCCTTTCGTCTTCTAGATTTTCTTGATTGTGGGGTAATAAACCCATCCTCATCCACAAGGGGTTTCTTACCTTTTTTTGCCATTTCATTTATGAATGTTTCATCAATCATATCTGGTTTATCCCATAAACCAGAGGGAGCATCTTCTAGTTTCCCAGGGATATCTTCCTTCTCAACCGATGATCTACAAAAGTCAGAGTCATCTTTTTGGTCCCTTTCTCCTACTACTTGATTTGCATAAACAGGTAAAGTAGGAAAATCCTTACTTGCATAATTTGCTGGGTTAACATCAAGATGCAAGTTATGATCTTCCATGTTATGTTGGACAGAAACCTTGTCATTTACAAGTTCATGTTGTGTGACCCGATTTTCCACATTAGCTTGTTCTGTATCATCGAGAACAGCCTTGACAAAATCTCCAATTTGATTCTCAGAATTTTGAGAATCAACAGAGGCAACCCTAACCTCCAGACTAGGTACACTAATCTGTTCCACCACCTGAATGGGGTCATTAGAAGAGCTTGGAATACTAGATGAGTTAAGAATTCTAGAAGGGGTTGAGATCTTTCCATCAACAGTTTGAAGGTTCTGAGAATTAACAGTTTCCTTTGGAGTTTTTTCCACCCATAATGACTTTATCTGTTTTGTTGGGGGAGCTTCCTGTTTTCCACATTTGCTGGAAACATGTCCAGTTTTGAAGCATAAATTACAGAATTCTGGTAGGTTTTCAAAAACCACGTTCTGCACAAAAACCTACCTCTGATACCATTTTTTCATGAACCAGGATGGGTCGTCATTTGACCCGGCACCCCAACCGGTCCGTGACAAGACCCGAGGGTTGTTACTGATCCCCATGGGCTGGCACAAGTACATGGGTATCAAAAATAAAACATGGGAATGATTTACCCATACAAATAAATATAAAACAAACAACAAGAAAAATAAATTTAAACTAAAAACAGTCAACCAATCATGCCCTTATACCAAGTTCATATTTAAAGTTAACAACCTGAAATAAAAACCCAAAAGAGACTGCATTAAGGGAAAAAAACAAAACTCCAACACAAACCTCTCTGCGACATGAGGAGTCACATCCCCAAGCCGCCACCACCAACTTTCACAAGGAAACCAATACAACTCGAACCATCACCACTAATCCTGATGCCTCAACTTGGAATACAAAAGAAATAGTGTCTACAAACACCCAAAGGTGTATGTAGGGTGTGAGCTAAAATCCCAGTAGAATTCCACCGAGAAAAAGATCCACGCATAATTATTAAATGAAAAATTCATTTGAAATATTAACTAAGGAAAAGAAACAAATGCTTTAACAGTTTAAAAGAAAACAGAATTAAAGGAAACAGTTTCAAATGGAACAATTTAAATTAAAGTGCACACAATCTCTTTTTAAAATAACTAATTTGTCACATTGATGATCCTAAATTAACAAATGAGCACTAATATGGTTGAGGACGCATGGTTGTTAGCTAAATTGGGCCCCTAGATCTTCGTGTCTCAGTAAAACGTGGCATAAAAGGCCACAACCCTAAGAAAACATGGAATAATAGGCCATGAACCTCAGAAAACGTGGCATAGAATGTCATGACCCTCAGAAAACGTATATATTTAGTTAGTGTTGCAATAATCAGTCCTACCAGTGATACCGGTTCGAGTCACCTCTGGAACACTAGATCCCTAGTCTAGTCTGCCCTCCTAACTACCCAGGCCTCCCGGTTTGTTCTCAAACAAGTTTCATGTTCATGTCACATGTTACAAAAATGCATAAAATCCAAACATGGTATTTACGTACTAAAATTCAAAATTTGCACGCCCAAACCCACTTTTAAAACCATACACACACCAAAATATTTTCAAAACATAATTTTCATAGATTACATACTCAACTAAACAATCTAAACAATTTAAAATACACTCACCACTAAACGAACCACCACTACACATGTAAACACCATTTTGAAATAAGGCACACACTAAAAATATATCAAAACTAAATCCGCATTACTTATACAACTAATTAAAGAAATTTTTCATCATTAATAACTATTTAATAACACATTTATGATTTTTAAAAAACAAATTTTGAAGATAAGAGAATTAATTTACACACAAAACCAACCAAACCCTCTTTCATAACCAAAAACACACAACACCACATCAAGAGTTAAATCTACACCACTTACACTAATTAAAGAAACTGTTTGAGTAGTTTGAAACAAGCATTAACAAATGATGAAATAATGTTTTAACTAAAGATACATTTTGTTTTATTTAAAATTCCACTTTATAACCAAACACAAAATGTAATCTTATCAAAACATTATTTGCACCAAAAATATCACTTTATTAATAGAATTTACAATTTATTAAAAAAACCAATAAAGAACCACATGGACTTATGTCAAAACACACCCAAACCCACTATTTAGAATCAAACGCACACTAACATCATACTAAAATATAATCTTCATCCATTTGATGATCTAACACGCCAGGTGAAAAATTTATAAAACACAAATAACCATCTTGAAATGATTTTCCATAGAAATTTACACTAATATCGTTTAAACAAATTACTAATAAATCAGTGGATATGGGATCTAGAAAAAAAACAATTTCGCACCATGAAAACTAATTAAATAGTATGCCAAATTAATTAAACATACAAATGAATTCATCAAAAAATATTTATAAGTGGATCCACCTACCTCGACGTAGACCAACCTCACAAAATTGACGCAAAACTCCCGCCGCACAACAATCGGACCACCAACCACCCAAATAGACCTTAAAAACACAATATTAAACCCTTTTCATCAAAATCAAAACAATTGCAACCAGAAATATTACCCTAAAAAAACCTCAAATTGAGGAAATAACCAAAGGGTAAAAACACACCTGCAAGCGAGGGTGGGGAAGGCTAATAGAGAAAGCAAAAGGCTACCAGAGGTGCGGCGTGTGGGGAAATCTGGTCGGAAGGGAGGGGCGACATGGGTCATGGGTGTGTGAGGCAGAGAGCGATGATGTATAGCTCACTAGGACCAGAGTAGGAGGGTGGCGGGACGGTGCGTGGTGAGCTGGAGGGTGGAGGCGGTGCGGCTTTTTGGAGATAGAAGAGGAGGGTAGTTCATCATGAGAGTTTTCCAAGCAGTCTGGTTGGGAGGGAGGAGGGGCATGGGAGGTTTCGCGCGCGAGAGGAGGCCAACGGGACTGGTCCGGTGAGAACGGTGAAGGAGGTCGTGGGTCACAGGGAGGTAGAGCAAGAGGGTGGCCCATGCTGGAGGAGGAGTAAGGAAAGGGTATGTGGCACATGCGGCTCGGGTTGGGTTAGGAAGGGGAGTGGGGTCCGCGTGGGTAAGGGTGGAGTTCAAGAGAGGGAGAAAAAAAGAGAAAAGAAAAGAGGGAGAAAAAAATACATGAGGGAGAGAGAAAAGAAGAAAAAAATACTAATACAAATAATAGAAAGAAAGAAAAATAAAATAAAATAAAATACCAATAAAATAATACAACAAAATAATAATTAATAAAAAAACAAATTTTAATGATTAATTAAAACTAAAAATAATAAAAAAACTGACCAAATTAAAGTATCAACTAAAAGAATAATAATAGTAATAACCTAATTGAAAAACTAACTAATATAATCATAATATTAATCATAAAACTAAAATAATAGAACCAGTCGAAAAATAATTGTGTAAATTGTTGAGTCTGAACACTGAACACAGATGCATGAACGGTCGCGCGTATAGTCACACAGACATATAAGATCCCAATTCCTTTAAAAAACCGGTTCAAACCGCATCTCAAAAGTGAGACCCCCAAATAATTAAAATAAAATGAAGCATGGTCGGGGCGCATATCGCCTTAGCAAAGTGATGCAGCTTCGACCAAGCCATTCCTGTGTGTCAACCACTTCTAAGCCAAACGTTCATTTATCAGAAAAACACAAAAACTCTCATCGTGACTGACATGCGTCTCGACATAACTATTAAATCAAATAAAATTATCAGATAAAGGTAATAATTAAAATCATTACCGATGTGAGAAGTCGGGGTGTGACAATGATCCTCTCCATGGGTTGGTCATGGATATAGTTTACATGAATCTCTTTGGGAGAATGGGTGTTAAATCCTCTATCATATAATTTCCCTAGGTTGGTTTTGAGAAAACATCTGGACCATCATATGAAATCATTCAATCTCCAACATAGCTGATTATTCAAAATTGGGTTTTTTGTATCCCCCATAAGCCCTAAAAGGGATCCACTATTTTTGTATGGATATATTATAATTTATAGTGAGTATTATTTTTTGGGAGTCCATATGAGAATGACCTATTGGATAAACATTATCCGTGGAACATAGATCGTGGAGTGGATTCTCTCAAACAAGCATTACCTTGCAGCCTCCAGAATAATCTTGTGACTGGAAGAGTCCCTAATGGAAGCTGAACCTATCCCATTGAATCTATACCCACAGTTTAGAAGAAACATTGGTATAGAGGTCCCTGAAGAATCCTATAACAATGGTTTTTAAGAAACTGCTACTATAGTTTGGTCTATACCAGGGGTTTTTTTGAAACTGTTGGAAGAGGTTTCAAATTATTTCCAGCACGCTTGGGCTCCTCCTCCATTCCTCTGCAGTCGATCCCAGCATTTCCCATGCATCCAAGAGTCCCCCTCCCCTTAAGGGACCTCATCCGTCTCCTCCCCCTCTAGTGGTTATGGTTGCCTTCAATCCTCAAACCACTTCAACTACCCCTACTATCCTAGGATTTCAGCTTCCCCACTTCACTTTTCACGTGATTCCGGCCTCCCCACTCCTTCTCTATCAATTTATTGTTTCAATTTTTAAGATGTATAATTATATTGTCTCATATTATTTATTCTCTGTAGTTTTTTAATATTTTTAATGGGGTTTATTAAATTTAACATGGTTTGGAAGTTTTATGTCGATAAATTTTCTATTTTATTCATTTATATTTATTTTTTCTCATGTGAAAAAAGGACAGAATTTCTTGATTGAAATGTTATCTTGATAGGAAATAGTTTTTTATAAACTCCCAATGTTCGATAAAATTATATGGGTTTTTTTCATATTGAAACAGACATGTTTTCTTTGGTATTATAAGAAAAATAGGGCTTCCCATGTGGGTTATTTTTGTGTGTTAAAAGATAGATTTCATGTTTTTGTGGTATTTTTGGATTCAAAATATGAATATTGGAATCCCATGAATTATGTTTTCATAATTATTGATGAATATATTTCCTTTTTTAATTGTGTTTCCATGGAATGTTTCATTGTGAATAGAGGTATCCCATGAATTGTGTGGCCATTAAGAATAACAAGACAATTGGCCATTGGACTTATATTACAACTGGCCATTGGGCCTATAGGACAGTCATCCATTAGGCCTAATAGGCTAATTTACCATTCATACTATAGGCCAATTTTCCATTAAGTATAATAGGCCAATTGGACATTATGCTATTAGGCATAATGCCCAATTGTCCTATAGTACTAATATCCAATTATCCTATAGTCATAAAGGCATATAGTCCTAATGGACAATTGGCCTATCAAACTAATGAAATAATATTCAATGAGAATATAGGGCATTTTGGAAATTGGACTATAGGACGAATGGGAAATTGGCATATAGGCCTAATGGCCAATTGGAATATTAGGTCTATAAACCAATTGGCAATTATTCCTAATAGGCCCATTCTCTAGTAGGCCTATATGCCAATTTCCCATTTGGTCTATAGGATAATTTTCCATTAGGATTATAAGATTATTTTCCACTAGGAAAATTTAACATTATGCTTATTATAAGTATATGAAAATTGCTATTAGTCCTATAGGCCAATTGTCCACTACTCCAATAGGCTAATTGGACATTAATACATTAGGCCTAACAATAAATTGGTATATAGGCCTAATATTCCAGTTACACTATAGTCTTATAAGATAATTAGACATTATACCATTAGTACTATAGGCCAATTTCCCATTAGAACCGTTTCCCAATTGGCTATTAGGCCTATAGTCCAAATTAAAAAAATGTCAAATTGGCTTATAGCCCTAATGGCCCATTAGCATATAGGGCTAATGAAAAATTGGCCTATTAGGCCTAATGGACATTTATAATTAGGCATATAGTAAAATCTATGTATTTATGTTATAGATAATTCATTAATAAATTTTATATTAGGTATAGTAGGAAAATGTGTCATGTTTTAACATACATTTGATGTGTTTTCATTTCATTTCACAAAACATTATGAAAAACTATTATTTTTTCATTTAAATACTATTTTTTTTAACCAATTGATCTTTCTAGGAAGATGTTTGGATAGTGATCATGATACGGAATTCTTAAATTTCAGACATACCCACCTTTTTTCATTATTTGTATCCATTTCATATAACATATGTTATTTCTATTATTTATTATTTTTTAGCTAATAGTACATTTTTAGGATATACTATTATAAATGGTTTTAATTATTTTTTTAATTATGTTTTATATTTTTTATTGTAAGATAATTTTTTCCTTTTAATATAATGGATAGAAGCTAATTGTATCATACTGATCGAATTTCAACCAAGTATCAAAAGAATATAGTTTTTTATAGATTTTTTAATTCATAATAGTTTATATGGAGGTTGTGTTCATTTTAAATGCTATAATTATGTTCGAATACCATGGTTAATCCATTAAGAACTTATATACTATATACTGAAGGCTATATTTTAAAAAAACTATTCTATTTGGCATCACCATGTAGAGACATGAAAATAGTCTACTATTCATGAATGAAAAAAAGAACTTGTATTGAGAATATTATATTTGATCTATTTCCATTTGTGAATAATTAAGAGAGAGATAGTATTCTACTGAAATAATACAATGATTTCAATAAACATGTTGAAAAACTAAGTATGATAATGTTGAACGAGTGAAATTTTTAAGGGATGACACCCAAACTTCAGTATATTAGGAATGTATTAAAATGAAAAAGTAGGAATTTTTAATGTGGTTATATCATGGAAAAACCTTTTATGGAATTTATAATATCTTCATTGATTATATCCTTACATTTTTAAGGACTTCATTCCAAATGGTGCCGATATTCCATCAAATCATTACAAGGAATAGAGGTTAATTAAGCTACTTGGATTTACTACTATTATTGTACATGCTTGTCCAAAAGGCTAAAATTTATTTTGTGAGAAAATAGATAATCATAATGACCATAAATAATATGTTACATCTCAATGGAAGGAAAATACAGATGGAACACCATATCGTGTACCCTAAAAATTCACATGGTTCATTCCATTGATTCCCAGACATGAAAATCTATTAATATCTATAAAAATATCATCTAATATATGATGCAATGATGTTAAGATAATTAAAGGTAACGATTATATAGTTAATCCTATATATGAATTAGAGTGGTTGAAATTTTATATACAAAATCCTAATTATGTAGCTGAGGTGCATAATTTTATGTTGGTTCTATATTGTGATGGGTTTAATCCTTTTGGATAGATTCTTACTTATCACAACACACAAGTAGTTTTTTTCATGTTTATAATATTCCTTCATAGATGTGTATGAAAAAACCTATTACTCTCTTGATTATACTGATATTTGCAACTTCTTATCCCATTAATGATATAGAAATATACTTGAAGCCTTTAGTAAGAGAGTTGATGCATCTTTGGGATATGGGTGTGTGAACATTTGATGATTCTTTAAAAAACATTCTAATTCGTTCAAACATTCTATATAATTTAAATGATTTCCCTTATTATGGAATGTTGTTTGATGGGAGAAAAAATAGATAAGTATCATGTCCTTATGTATAAAGAATACTCAACCGAGAAGGCTTAAATATCATTGATATTTCAGCTTAATGGGTCATCAACGATTCTTGCCAATGGATCATCAATAAAGGAAGAATAGTCGTAGTTTTGATAATGCTATTAAAACTGGACAACCACCTCAACGTTTGACAAGTAGTGATGCCCTTAATGGACTACAAGATTTCTATTTTTTCATTAGTGAATTTTAATAAGAAATCTAAGAATTTGAATAATGTTGACACTGAGTCCACATACAATTTAAAAAAGAGAAGTACCATTTTTTATTTTCCATATTGGTCTACTAATATATCATGTCATGTTATAGATGTAATATATATTGAGAAAAATTTATCTGAAATTTTGATTTAAATTATTCTAAATATCAAGGTTAATACCAAAGATGACTTCTGATCTCATCAAGACATTTGATATTGGGGTACTCAACTAGAACTCCATCCTTTGTAAATCGGTGAAAATAAATGGAATTCTCATTGTGCTTCTAATGTGATGAAACCATCAAATAAAGATCAATTCCTAGAATTATTGGAGAATATCAAGTTTTCTAATGGATAATCTAGAAATATATCTAAAAGATTCATCAGTGTGGATTTGAAACTAAATCTCTAGAACTCACGATTATCACATCATTCTTCATTAATTGATTCCAATTGAAATAAAACATATTATATTTAGTAATTTAAGGGTGATTGTGAATTTTTGATCCATTTTAGAGACCTTTGTGTTCAATGGTTATTCAAGTAATTTTTGATAAAAATATAGTAAGGGGCGCCATTAATATTGTGTGAGATGGGAAAAAAATTTCTACCTTCCGTTTTCAACATCATGTTGCATTTAATAGTCCATATTAAAACAAAAACACTTCCTTAGGGACCAGTTACTTTTAGGTTGATGTATCACGTTGAAAGAAATATGTGCAGAATCAAATCATATATATAAAATAAGAATTATCCAAAATGTTTTATTGTTAGAGGTTATCTGGATTAAGAGTGTATGGATTTTTGTTTGAATTAATTTTCTAATGTGAGAACTAAACATAACTGTCCAATGAGAAATTAAGATAACTAGAATGGAGAAATTGTTCTTTCATTTCCACATCCAACCCAAATTGGATAAATTTGTGGGTCTTATACATTGGCTATGCTGAGCCTCGAATATCCCACTATAACACATCACACAGTCTTTTTTAACTTTGGTTTGTTCAATGACTATATCAGGTAAGTAATTTTGTATATTTATATTTTTTCTCATATTATGACATTTCACATATACCTTAACCTATTATTATCATTTTATGTAGGGAACATAATAAAATTATAAGTAGAGTTTATCAATTTTTTCATTTGATAAATAGAGTGTATTTTCATAGACTTGAGTTTTATTCTTGGTTTAAATCCATGGTATAACAATTATGTTAATTATCATAAAATATGTATATCCATTTAATTGTATTATTCATAAATATTTCAGATCGTGAGTTTACCTGTTGACACCATTTCACAAGAATTAAGAACATTAGATTTTGTTCCCAATTCATTGGTTTGTGAATAAAAATCATTAATAATAAATTGTTATAAATTTTTTACAGCTGATCGATTGGATAAAACAAGAACAAAACATGATAGAGTTATGTTAACTTATACAACAAATTGTTATTATAGTGCATCTGATAGTCATCCTTGATATGATGATCTGTATTATTATGTAATTGTTGAGAAAATATTCTTATTGGATTACTACTCTTAGGGTAGAGTCCCTATGATGAAATGTAAATGTTTTAATTTGGTGTTGTGATAGGGTAAATTTATTGAAGACTGTGGATTTAGAGTTATTAAAAAGATTTGACGACTTCATAACAATGAAACGTTAATTTTGGAATAAATAATAAAATGTGTTTTATATGAAAGATCATCTGAGACTTAATTATGGTGGCACTATGGATATAATAAAAATAATTTCTTATGATTATGGTGATGAAGATTCCACTATTGATTCCCCATTTGTTTTGGCCAAAATATTTCATTTGATGATTCAATTTTCCAACTGTGAGAGTCGATGTTAAACCTGAAGTAATGATGGGTAAAATATAGAAGAAACCATTTATTTTAATTGTGTAATCATTTTACTTTGACATGAGTTACTCAGGTTAGTATTAATGTAATTATTTTATTTTATTTTCAATTTCGAATTATAA
Organism: Viscum album; assembly: GCA_963277665.1. Lineage (NCBI taxonomy): Eukaryota > Viridiplantae > Streptophyta > Magnoliopsida > Santalales > Viscaceae > Viscum > Viscum album. Next base: position 50,774,427 of record OY728162.1, read on the forward strand.
GTATGTTTTAGTATTGTCTAGTCTCATTTCTTATTTCAATTTAGTAAAATGGGTTTAAAATGAGTTTTTAAAAATGTATGACTTGGTTTTAAATTATTTTTACTAAAAGATTTTATAAAAATGATTATGGATTCTATATCTTCTATTTTTATGCGTGATTTATTAAATTTTTCTAAAAAATTTACACTTGATTTTTTTGTAGATTATTTCAAATACTTCATAACATCAAAGGAAGAGACTATTTGATCCCAATAGATAGGTGAAAAATCATGTGTTTCCTTCTTAACTTCACTCAGTGAGTATAATAATTGTAATTATTTTGTTGTGCAATACATTTAATATCATGTTAATAGTGTTTATGAAACTTTTTAGGGACTTTTAGTTCTACCAGAGTTGACTCCCCAATTTGCTAGCATGCATCCGAGTGGGGATGCTCCTATACCTAAGTAGAGAACCCCTCATACCCATTCCCATAGATATCCAACTACAAACACCCCATCAACCACATCTTTTCATCCTCTATTTGAGTCTCCAGGGGTGTTCTTATCCATACCTTCATCTTCATATCAACTACCCTCTTATTTGGATACCATTTTTAGGTGAAATACATGGATGATCCCAAGGATTATTCCATCATGTCATTTAGGCTCTTATTCTCATACCTTGTCAACACCACCTCTATAGATGTTTCCACATTTACTATGCTGTAATCTGATGATGTATCCCCCAACAAACTACCCATTTTTCCACTTCATTGCCACCTCCAGTTCCTACTATACAACGAACATATGATTCATCTGTTCATTCAGATTACACTCAAATGCATGAAGACCACCTAGAGTATTCATTAAAATAGACACTTCATTCAGAGGTTATTGATCTAGGTAAACCCATAGATCTATCAATGTCTATTGAGAAACATGAAACATGTTGTTTTTATTATACTCAAAAGGCCCAGAAGCGAGTCAGACTCAATCCTACAAAATTTTATTAGAAAAGTAAATGCAAAGGCAGAAAATCAAAAGGGAGGTTTACAAAGCCTAGTGAAAGACTGGTCGCACACATCAGCCTCAACAAGGGGCACACAACCATCAACAGATAGAAAAGACCATTCTGAGCCGGACTCCACAATAGCCTTCATTGATAACGCATCAGCAACCTGATTATCCTCTCTATAAGCATGTGTTATATCAAGAATAACATCATCCTATAGTCTTAGACACCCAATCCTGTAGGGTTACATCTTCTATGGTACATTCTGTGACTGTCTTTGAAGAATATCAACTGCCACCATTGAGTCCGACTCCATCCACAAAAAACGCCAACCAAAGGGAACTGCATATCTGATAGATTTAATCATGGCCCACTGCTCAGCCTTAATGGATGATCCTTTCCCAATGTAGTGATAGAAACACCCTTTGAAAAAGTTCCGGTATGTATGGAAATCACCACCATAGCAAGCTGGTCCAGGTGCACCTGAGGCCGCCCCATCAACATTGACCTTCATCCAAGAAGGGATCAGAGGAATGCATCTTATTTGTTTCATTACCAATGGTTTCTTTGTCCTTCCGGCGACTCCAAAATTCCTCAAAATAATGAGATCATTGAATTCATTGTTCATACAACCAACCTGTACCTTGGAGGCCGTACATAATGCCCTGTGAATCTCCCTAACTCCTGACCAGAAGACATGCTTTCTACCCTCAAAGACCTGGGCATTGCAAGCCCTCCAGATAAAACTGATGGTTGCTACACCAACAACCAAGAGGATGTTCTTGATCTGTTTGTTGTATCATATAGCAACAACTGAGGAGAAAAGTCTCTCCAGTGAGTCCTTCTCCAAACAACACCACACCATGTCCTGGATGTATTTCCAGAGCCTACAGGTGAGAGTACAATGCAGAAAAATGTGATCAATAGATTCCACATCAGCAAGATAGATTGGGCAGGCCGAGGTGATATGGATTCCAGTCCGTTGAAAGAGGCATTGCACCGGGAGTCTTCTATTCCATATCCTCCATAAGATCAAAAACTCAGTAGGGGAAATGAAGAATGTTTGGAAGGCAGTAAGCCACCGAGGATCTGGACACTTCCCATTGCACATCATCTGATAGGCTGCCCGAGTTGTAAGAGTACCATCCGAACTTGTTGCCCATACAAGGGTATCCTTATCCATGAAACTGTACCATTGAATTTCAGTGGGATGTTCTACTAGGTAACATGGGTGCACTCATATGCAGAAAGCATGCAATCACCAGACATAGATAATAGTTGACTATAATGAAGAAAATATGATGGTAGATGAGAATGAAAGGTAGTGTAGATGTTTTATGGATACTTTATCCAAATACCATGATATCATTCTCATGGAACCGATCTCATGGATAGAACTTAGTAAATTCATCACATACAAAGCATGTGATCAGATAAGGGTAATTTTTTTTATAAAAATATATCAATATTATTTCAATATTTCTATGAAATAAAATGTTCATTTGAGAGTCATTTTAACTTTTATGATGGATAATCTTCCAATACATCAAGGTTTGTGGATGTAAGAGAGTTATTGTGATCATAAAATCATGACTTGTATATTGGTCAAAGGAGGAGAGTGGGTTCATATTTATAGGGTGTTCCCGCAATCCTCGACTATCAAAAAACTCAATATCAAAAAATTATTTCTCAATTGAAGGATAATGATATTAAGGTATTCACAATATATAATGGTTTTGATAAAAAATTTAATTCTTATTAGTTGTATTGGATTTTTTAGGAAGCATCAGGCAAAAACGAATAATGATTCAATAACATATGTACACACATTTGGGAACCCAACAATTCCTGATAATGATAAGCACAAGGTAATTTAATCTTAATTAAAATAATTTCTTTATTTATATTGTTACTTATTTATCATTTCATGATGAATTTAATGTTATATAATCATTAATACCATTTATAAAAGATTTAAAATTCCCCTTTAAAATGGTCATTAGGCCTATAGTCCCATTGAACATTATGCCATTAGTTCTAAGGGAAAATTGGCCTATAGGCCTAATAGGACAATTGTCCAATTGTCCAATGGGCCAATTGGACATTATTCCTAATATTCCAATTGGCCTATAGGCCTAACAACCGATTTTCCTTTTTTCCTAACCATCAAATGGACTATTAGGCATAATATCAAATTTTCCTATAGGCCTAACAACCAACTATCCTATAGTAAAAATAGCCAAATAGACTATAGGCATAAGTCCAATTGGCCTTTATGCCTAATAAAAACATTTTCCCTTATGCATAATATCCAAGTTGAGGCTTAGGCCTATAGTCCAATTGGATATTAGTACTATAGGCCAATTGTACCATATTACCTTAGGCCTTTTAGGACTATAGGAAAAATGGAAATTAGGACTATTGGAATAATGTACAATTGGCTTATTGTCCTAATAATCAATTGGACTATTGGAATAACGACCAATTGCCCTATATTACAAATGAACAATAGTCATATTAGGCCTAACAACTAATTATCCTTTAGGACTATAGTCAAATTGTAAATTATTCCATTAAGACTAATGGAAAATCTTCCTATACGCCTAATGGAGAAATTGTAATATTTGGCCAATAAGACCATTAGATATTATGCATAACTGGACAATTGAACTTTAGGACTATATGGAAATTAGCGATTAGGCGTAATGGAATAATTTAGAATTAGCCATTAGACATAATGGTTAATTTTCCTATTAGTTCTAATGGCCAATTGGACTATTATACCTATCATCTAATTGGCATGTAGGCATAATAGGTAAATTTTCCTTTAGGACATGAGGCAAATTGGAAGTTAGGCATAATAGGTCATTAGGCCTATAGGGAAATTGTACATTACGCCACTTGGGACTATTGGCCAATTACCCTTTAAGCCTAATAAAAAATTTTCCTATTCGGGCTAATTTATAATTGTCCTATAAGAATAATAAGTCAATTAGAATATATTTCTAAGGTTCAATTATCTTATAGGATTAATATAACATTAAGCATAATGGAATAATGTAAAATTTTCATTTAGGCTTAAAGGTCAATTGGCCATTTGTCCTAATGTATAGTTGTCCTATGGGAAAAATAACTTATTGGACTATATTCCCATGGGCCAATTGGCCATTTTCCCTAATGATGTAATGTCCAAATGGCCTATATCCAAATTGAAAATTGGCCTATAGGCCTAATGTCCAATCGGCCTACACGCCTAACGTCAAATTGAAAATTATGCCATAAGGCCTATTATATGTAATGCCTAATTGGCCTATAGGACTAATGGACAATTGAGTTATAAGACATTATTCCTAATAGAAAATTGTCCTCCATGCCTACTGTTATATTGTCCCATTGGCCTATAGGTCTAATAGACATTGGCCTATAGGCATAATGGCCTATTAGCCTATTATGCCTAATGGAATAATGTCTATTTGACATACATGACTAATTTCCAATTGGAATAGAGGATAATGGCCAATTCGACTATATGGATACTAGGCAATTGGACTATTAGGCATATAGTATAATTGGACATTAGGTCTATTGGACAATTATCTATTGGGTATATAGGAAAATTGGACAATATACAATGAGGTGTTTAGGCCAATTGGCCATGAGTCATTATAGGTCAATTTTCAATGATACATAATGGCCAATAGGCCTATAATAATAATGTACATTTAGAATTTTGAGCCTTCTGTCTAATTGGACTATAGGCCTAAAAGGTCAATTTTCCTATAGGAATAATCACCAATTTTTCAATTAGGCATAATGACATTATTTTCAATTTTCATAATGAAATAATGTCCAATTGTCCTATTTGTATAATGGAAAATTATCCTATAGGCCTAATGAGAAATTGGGATATAGGCCATTCTACATAATGTCTAATTTACCTATTGTTCTAATTGTATAATGTCTAGTTTTCCTATAGACCTAATGGACAATTATCCAAAAGGCCTAATAAAAAATTAAATACACAAACATAATAAAATATTTTTTTTTATTTATATATCAAATATTTATAAGAAATTAATAATTGAATATCATGATTATAGTTTCAATACACTAGAGTCACTTTATGATAATGAAGATGACAACTTTGGTCTGAATGATCATTTGACTCAGGTTTTAGGGGAGGAGCAGCAGGGAAGAGCATGATGTCGACCCATGAAAAACATTATCGCATCAAGGTACATTTTTTAATTAGACTCCTCTCAATGATTTTAGACTGTCGTGGTCGAAAGAACTCCTACATAAGAAGGTAAAAAAATTGTTTTAGAGGAGCGTGAAAAAGTTAAAAATAGAGTGAAAGAAGTATGATGATCACCACGAAATTTTAAATATATATTTCAGTTATTAGTAAATCACTTCTATCATACTATTATACTAATATTTATTAATATATGGAACCCATGCATTCGTTAAATTACTCCCTGAGGGATGTCATTGATGGAACTGGTGGCAATCGAGCTAAAGGTGGTTGCGATGATGCTGTTGATGATGTTTCTTCTCCAGAAGATGTTGTCGGTGAGGATGTTGCTGATGATGATGATGTTGCTTCTAATGGAGAGGGTAAGGATGTTGGAAATTGGGAAGATATTGATTCCCTTTATTTTTTACATATAGGAGAGGATACTTGTGTAGGTTTTTAATAAAATAAAATTGATTTATTTTATGGTCGAATATGTATATTTTTGTATTTTATATGGTTTAAATTTTATTAAAATTTGTTTTTTGGAAGTTAAATATAGATAATATGTAATGGATTGAATTTATATTGTTTAGTTTATTTGATATACAGGTTTATATGTTTGGGAAACAAGGTGGTGGGGATGCTGGAAAATGTAGGAAGCACCCTATACTGATAGTTTATTGAAAATAATTGTATAATAAAATACATAGCACCTATACTGATTTATTCTATAGATATCGTGGGTATATTTCTATACTGATGCCCTAACATTCCATGATTCTCAAAACCATGGAACTAGACTATAGACCTCGTATTGGGGGCTATACCCATGGTTTAAAACCATGTGGATATGTGCCTTTTACAGTAGTGTATTGTTGAGAACTCTTAGGATTAAGAGTATATTATTAATATATATGGGTTGTTTTTATTATTTTATATCTCATATTCTAACTGACATTAATATGTGATGATCAATGACAACACAATATTTTTTATGTTTACTGATTTTGGGGTGTCATACTAAGAATTGTTATACTCAACCCTATATGGGTTCTTCCCGTAAAAATTAATTTATTATATAGATAAATACTTTTTATGGGTCCTAGTAAGACTAGGAGTATGCATAAAATAATTTCCTCTAGAAATATTGTTGTTGTGATATGTATTTCCTTACATACCAGTCCCCTCCTTCATAGCATGTTAGATTGTTTTCCCGTTTCAGTGGGATTTTATTTTTTCATTTATGATTTCTTGTACTTTTTTAGAACTCTAATTTCGGTAAAGATGTTATGTATGCATCATGGTATCTATTTTACATTACCTTTCATTATTTTATCGTTATTTAAATATGTGCGTGTGTACATGTACTTTTAATAAGGACTCTGATGTGTAAGATATTCTACTTTGCACTGGTCACATGACCTTATCCTATTGAAGCTGAGCATGGGATGTCACACTAAGGTTACCATCAACTAGGTGGGACTTGATGGGTTGAGTTTTGAAAGAGTGGTATCAGATGGGTTGTTTATCATAGGATCATAGTTTGGGGTTTAAATCATGTTTTTTTGTTTGGTTTGGGAACTAGGGAAACTTTGGTAATTTGTATTGAGTTAAGATATTAGTCTAGGGACAGTAGTTTTTTTTGTGGTTACATACACATCTATTAAACATGATTTTGATAACCTATAAGTTTATATAGTGATTTTAGGAACTGGTTACAATATAAAACATTAGTAAATTCATCACAAATAAATGTGTCTCTGTTTTCATGTCCTTCAGTTATATATCTCTATGTATACTCATTAAATATTGTACATATCATTTCCTTGTAGGATATTTCCATTACTATATCCATAGTGGTTTACACAAAAGATTCATGAGAAATAAAGATGAGTGATGATTCCTTCATAAATGGACCTTCATGGATATATGTTTCCATTTCCACTCATTTATCATTATATAAAATCATCTCCTTTGGTTGAAGTGGATGAACCATGTCACACATGGCCAGTGTTGGCTTTGTTGGTGATAAATGATGATACATAGGGGTAATGTTCATATTGTAAGCTTTTGTGTTAGTAATCTATTGATATCTAGGGTCTTCATGATGCACCAATATTAGGGGTGTAATATAAGTCATATAATAGGTGGATTATTTATTAACAAGGACCATAGAAACAAATCATTACATTGAGTATGACAAATTTTTATTATTGTTATGGATGAGTAAATCGTGCATGATATTGTCCTACCCATCATGATTTAGGAGGATAGACTGTTAATAGACCACCCATGTAGATGCATCAGGTAGATCCTAGAGTTATTCATGGATGTAGACGTGATGGAGGAACTGTGAGGAATATAGACGGTGGCTATCACGATGATAAGTTTCCCCCACCACCACACCAAGGTGGTCTTTTACATGCTTAGGGAGTTAGTGGACAAATATGAAGATAGTTTTGGGCACTAGTGGTTTATGACCCACATGCTTCAGGATAAATTCATGGTATGATATGTGTCTTTTAAAATTTTTATACATTATTGATAGACATGGGTGTGAGCCACTAATTCCATGCTACATCTATTATTCAGAACCTTTAACTCTTAGGTGGAGCTATTGAATCATCTTTTACTATTGAAGACTACTACTAGAGGAGATTCAACAGTTACACACATTTTCAAACTCTATGATAGGACTATTAAAGAAAAAAGACTCTCATGACACCTTTTTGAATCCTTGATGATACCTAATGTGATATTCATAGGTATGGACTGTCTATCCATGGTTTAGGCCCATAATGTTTATTTTAGGTAAGAGATGAATTACCATTATGATTTTAGGACAACAAATTCATTCATTATAGAGAAGGAGGTTTTGTAATTTCATGATGCAATCATGTGTAGGGGGATAAAATTAATTATTCGTCACATGTATATTGTCAACCTTGGAGAAGTTGTTGTTATCAGATTTTAGTTTCCTACATTGGTGGAAGGGTATGAAGATGTCATTCTTGAATTTTTTCTAGGATTAAATTTCCACTTAGAGAAAAAATTCTACATGGACTTACACCCAGGGAGTGTCCTGATATCTTTTCCTACATATTGAACATCACCTGTAGAGATTTTGGAGATGAATGTGTAGTGTGACAACTTTCATATAAATGGATATCTCAAATACAATCTATCACCCAAGGAATCCCCAACATTGAGGTTGTGTTTTGATTAGCATCCCCTGAACTAGGTGGCTGTAAAGAATAAGTAACCACTACCAAGGATTGTTGAAATCTTCGACAAATTGATAGGGTTGAGGTCGTTCATAAATATTGAACTTATATTTGTTCATCACCTACCTCTAGTTTGGAACAACGATATAACGAAAATGAAATTCTTATGTCACCATGGCCTTGATGAGTGATTTTTTATGATTTATGACATAGATAATTCCCCAACAGTGTTCAAAAGACACATGAAACATATCATTTATCATTTCATAGGTCATTTAATTGTAGTATTATTCGATGAAATCCTAGGGTACTCGACATATGAGGATGGATATGGGAGAATGTTTAGGATGTTCTTGAACAAACTCTAAGAGAACCCACTTTATGGGAATGTCTTGAAATGATAGTTCTTGATTCAAGAGGTCCATATAATGGGACATGTCATCTTAGCATAGGAAGTTTTAGTGATCTTGAAAAAGGATGAGAAAGTGTTATCTAGGGATCTACCCAAGCACAAGATGGAGGTACGCGATTCCTTGAGTTAGTAGCATAGCACAAGTGATTCATTCCCAATTTCTCTAGGATATCAGCACCATGATTGCTTTTACCCATATAAGAAAACCTTTAGTTTGTATAGAAAGGTTCTAGTATTATTATTAGTAGTTTTAATAAAGGTTAGGTAATTTCTTCATCTTATGTCTTATTGATTAGGGTGTTGAGTATGGTGTGTTCTATGATTCCTCAACGATCAGACATAGATGTTTCCTAATGCATATCTATGCAGTTAATTCCTATGGGTATTGAATTTTGAGACCACATGAGAAGAATAATGAAAAACATGATCTAGAGGTAGCATAAGTGGTCTTAATACAGAGGAACTGGTGACACTACCTTAAAGTTGAGTGATTTATCATATATTCTGACCACGAGAGTCTTAGGTGTATATTCACACATGAGTATTCTACCATGAGATAGAAAATATGGATAGAGTTCCTATATTATTATTACTTTGATATAGTATACACTCTGTAGAATGTAAATGTAGTGGTATATGATCTTTGTAAAAGATCTTATTCACAATTAATAAATGATGCATCAGTTCTGTTAGACTCATTTTAGTTGTCCTCTACATAAAAGGATAGTTTAGTTATCATCATGTCGATGGTTCTTACCCCTCCACTTATATAACATGTTAAAGATAATAAACATGGAGTTAATGACTATTAGATCAGGTGTGACTAGATAACCACTTGGAATGTTTCAGATGGGTATTCTAAAGGTGGTGAGTACAACATCCCTTTTTCGGGATAGGCGATGACACCATTCTCAGTGTGATGCAGGGGATGTTTTTTGATTTCCCTTAGTAGTACATATAAGAGATATTATGATGTAATATAATTCCATTTTATTGGAAAACAGTGTAAGTTGAATTGTGTTTTCATGTTAATGACTGGATGTATCGCCTACCAGTAGGTGAATACTGGAAGATCATAATACAGAGTGTTGGAATCATTTTGGTAGAGCGTAGTTTTTTTACACCAGGTAGATGGACAAGTTGATCATTCCATTCATGTTCTGAATAACATGTTTCAATATATCATGTCAGGTTTGAGACATTGTTTGTATGAAAATCTACCATTTGTGGATTTTTCCTATCACAAGAGTTACCACTCCACCATCAACGTAGAAACTTTGGAGTCCATGTACTATAAACCCTATCAGTCATCATTGTACTAGTCATAGATAATGGGAGATAGTGGGTATATGCCAAGGTTTTGTACTAGTGATGGTAGTGAAGGTGATGTTCATCTAGGTGTGTATGAGGACTTCCTAGATACATCAGGGTCCTATGTGTACCATTAGTAGAGGCCTTTGACACTTGATGAGTAAGATCATGTGTTTATGTGAGTCTACCCTATCATGGGTTATGATTATTTATGTATAAAAACAATCTATTTGAAGGATTAATAGGCCCAATTTCTATATAATATATTGATTTAATGGGGTGGTACCGCTTGTCCCTACAACCGTATTTTGACACTATGCAATATGTAAGCTACATGTCACAATTGAGGATATATATGTGTGAGTTTATGTATAACATAAACTATAGTGATTTTTACATTGCTGATGAAGTTTCATATTTTAGGTGGATGGTGGAGTTAAGAATTTATAAGAAAATACCTTTTATAGAAAGTGTTTTATTAGGTGTGTGTCCAGTGGTAGCATGAGAATCATAAAGGGAGGCCCTAGGAGTGGGAGAAACATATAGAAGCCCAACACCCTCATAATTTTTAGATGGATTTTTTATTTTTGTTATGTAAATATCTAAAGAGATTATATTCAAACGTCCCTATTTTTATCCAATATGTCTTTGGAATATTTTAGGAAGTATTCTTGTAGGCAAGCACTAGGATGAAATGAGGTTCTGAGGACTAGTGAGTGTATGTGTTGACATAATAAAAATAATAAATATATTATATCATGTGCATTCAATTTTCGTGAAATGAAGGAATAAATCTCAAATGGAGTCTCATGTGGGAAATATGGGAGGTTTTTGAATAAAAAATGGGTTCTACCCTTGGATTGACAAAATATTTGTCAATGTCAGGTGGTTTGATTTAGAGTGGTCGTGGGCCAAATATTAAATGATTAGTTAATTAATATATTTATTATTTGTTTATTTACCATCACCTAGATCAATATATATAATCCTAGTTATATCCAAATCATAGGGATAGTGGAATAAACATGAGGATTAAGAGGATATCATGGAAGAGCATTTGCAGACATTACGACTGTGCTTGAACCATGTGGTGCCACATGGATCACCAAAGGAAACAGAGTTTTTGGATCCCACCAATTACAATAACATAGTAACATTATTCATTAGTAAGATATAAAAAATTTAGGTAGAAAATTATTTTATTTGGATATATCACCCTTTTCTTACCCCACAATGAGTAAAAATTATTTATCCTAAAAGATTTATTCAAATGTTGATCATGTTATGAGAGCATTATTTTATGTTATTAAAAATAGAAATTTTATATTAATATGATTATTCCCTCTTTTCTTATACATATTTGAAAATGAATTGAGGCCAACTCAAACACTGTACAAGGGTGTTTTTTCAAAATTATACCTTTGGGTTTCCCTCCCCATTTTATGTGCATTGATAATCAGTGTTTAATTTGGACATAGGTTTGACAAATACCCTATGAGTGATCATTTAAAAATCATTATTTATTGCAATAAATATTCAATGTGGGTTTATTATAGAGATATATGATATGGTTGTGATGTATCATGATAGGAGATTTATTTGGATCAGATTTAATGATCCTCAATTTCAGTTTGGTATGTTTGGATGACATAATGCAATGAGGATCGTATCCCAAGAAGAGGATGTGGCCGAAAACATGTCATCGGTGATTGAATATTATATCAACCCCAAATCCACTTTTCAAGGTGTTATTAGTGACTAATTTAAGGAGTAAGGAATAGGAAGAAACATATGATTGTTCATTGGAGAATGAAAAAATTTCAACTACATGACATGTAGTCCTAAGAAAAAACTGCATGTAGGCCACTTACAAAAACAGGGTTTATATGAATAGATAGGTATTAGATTTCATGAAAAAAAATGTCACACATCATGTGACCTAGTGCTATCATATCTAAAAGAACCCTAGACAGTAAAAACACGACCACATACAAATTCATGAAAAGAGTACTTGAGAATGACTCGGTACTCAGAAATGGCTAGGTATATGGGCACAACCATAGTATATGGGAATAGCCCAATGTACACAGGCATTCCAAAATGTATATGGGCCTATCCTGGTCACATGTAGATTATTTTACTGACCTCTACATGTTGTATATACTAAAAGGACATGCCATGTATATGGGAGAATACATTCCATGTGAGATGGTGAGACATGGGAAGACATGGTGAAGACCATACATACCATGTTTACCCAGTCCACATCAGGTAGTGAAATGACATTACCAATATAGGATGGTGATCCTATATATGGGTTAGTCTCATATATAGTTTTCATGAATCCCTCCATGACTCTGAGGTTGGAATCCTCAACCATATTTCTCCTGAGGGGGGATTTTTGTGAACACCGTGGCCAACTTACATGGTAGTATAATCCCCAACATAGCGGTTTATTCTGGATTGGTTTTGTGGTGTCACACATGAGACATGTGTGTGATACCCTATTTATATATCGAACTAATTTGAATTCTAGTGGGAATTTTTATTTGGATATTTCTAATGAGCATGACTTCATGGATGAGCATCATCAGTAGATGAATAGCTTGTGGAGTGGATTGTCCACGATGAGAGTTACATTGAAGCTTCAAGAAGAATCTTATTACCACCATTATGGTTGAGACCCCTTGAGGATGGAAGTATGTTATGAGTATATTTGGGATATTTCCCTTAATTTTATGTCCCATATTCTAATTCATATATCCCTTGTGATGATGAAATAACTACTCATGGTGTTTCATTTTTTGGGATTTCGGTGTCTCCTGCTATGTATTGCTAAAATAACCCCTACATGGGCTCTTCCTACACATTTCATGTCTTATTAAAATTAAAACACTTTTTATGGAGTCCTAGGAGGGACAAGAGAAGGAATAAAATGGTTTGGGTTAGATAAATTGTAGTTTTAACAACAGTTTGATTTGATTGAATTCCACCCTTTCGTAGTAGGTTAGAATATTTTTTAGTTTTAGTTGGCCATTATTTGGTCTGTTATGCTTTCAAGTACAATTTTCATACTCTAAATAATGTATGGATATTATTCATGCATTTTTGTATTATTTATACTTTAAAATTTAGTAATATATGAGTATTTAGATATGAGTGCATGGGTACATATACTTAGGCTTAGGCCTCAAATGTTTGAGATATGACTACTCAGAAATGGTCTCCATCCCCTAACCAAATACTGGATGGCTTGGTGTGTCACACTCAGCTTACTACCAATCAATTGGGCCCGATGGGTCAGTTCATGACCAGAAAATATTAAAGATGAGTGATCATACTATCATTCACAGAAATCATCATGGGACAAATCTATAGGATCCTCTAGAACAATAATAATAGGGGCTATGGGATGGATTCACTCAAATTCCAAAATCTAAAGCAGGATGACACATCTCCAAATATCATTATAATTTTATTAGAATATAGTGAAAAATGAAATAGATCAGAATTAAAGTTATATAGATTCCAATATTTATGTCAAAATCTCAACGAATTCTATTAGCATCCACAAATACATCATGTATACATTCATGCTAGAGTGATAATCACACACTATCCCACCAATGAGAAATAATAGATACACATGTGTGTGATGCATGATAGTATTATCATTAGAATCATAATGTAAATGTGGAAGTTCATGTAATGTCATCTCATAAATAGATTATTTTCATCTATATCTATTCCATTATCATTAATGTCTAGGAGTAGTAATATATGTACACTGTCCTAATTGTCTCTACTAATGGGTCCTATAACACCATCACCATGAAAAAGAATACCACACATAAATGAAACATCGAATAGGGTAATGGTTATCTATCTATATATCTATCTCTATCATTGTAAAGTGGAATGTGTGAGTCTCAGATCTCCATTTCTCAGTGAGGGAAACAATGGTATGATGGTTAATAAATATATAATCAGATACAATTAGCATATAAAAAACAACCCATCATATGTAATATATAATAGCAGGTGGTGTTTGAATGTGATTATAGTTGTGCACCCTACACACATAGACCCATCAAACCTCGTGGCCAGCTAGAACCTCACATGAATAATTTATACACTGCTCAGTGAGAAGAGTTTCTTCCACCATCTAAATTCATACGATTAAAAAACTATTTATTAAAAAAACTATTAAGTAAACTATTAATATATATTTTTTCCATATGGATTACATATTTAAAAATAATTTTTTTTCTAAATATGTTTTCATATTTATTCTTACATTTTATTTATTATAAGTAAATATAATAAAATATATATATTTTTTATTACAAAAATATTAAAATAAAAATTAATTTAAATTTTAAAAACTATAATATCCAAATTAATGTAATACTTAATAATAAATATTGTATCCAAAGAAAAAAAAAGAACACCACCCTCAAATGAGGTTGAAATTCCATCAAATGATCAAAAATTAGGGTACCCAAAAAAAAATTTAGAGTCCTTCTGGAAATTTTCTAGCCTCTAAAAATTGTTCTAATAAGATTCACCAATTCCCCACATTGTATATATTTTTGAAAACAATGATTTCATATGTGGTAGATCCCAAATGAACACCCTAATCAAAAGTTAGGTTTTTTTAAATTCAAATCATATTTTAAACTTATATTTGATCCTTCTATAATGCATGAAATTATTGTAAATCAAATTGCTTTTAAATGAATATTAATAAATAATAATTAAATATAAACATTTAACTATTATTTTATAATTATTCTATATAATTTTTTCAAGAAATATGATTTATATTGAGTGTAAATGGATATAACGTATTATAGAAATCATTCTTCATAAAATATATTATATTTTTCTTCTATTTAATTCTAAATTTATTTTGAGTTCAGATATGTTACTGTGTAATCAACATTGAGTTTTATGTATTTATTCAACATGGTTATCATTATCCTTTTTCAGAACACCATCCACTTCAACAAGTATTTTATTTAATCCTATCATTTTTTTGACATCAATATCCTATGCTTGGATCTGAATATATTAAGTCTTATTTTATTATTTTTATTTCACATCCAATTATTTGTAATGTAGAGAAAATTTTATTTTTTACATCTTGTAATTTATATATCATCCGTAGTTACAACATCAATTGGCATGTCAGGTTCTTCACTAATTCCTATATCATTATTAAATGTCTAAATATTCTCACCTTATGATTCATCTAAATGAAATTAGATCATTTTTTATTTCATTCAAATGAATCACACTCTTTCTATATACTCTTCCATTACAAGGGATTCAAATTGTCTTCTTCTACATATTTTATGTTAATCCCTTTTCCATGGTATAGCGACTTAAAAGAAATTTTAAACATAAATTTCAACAATTGAGTGAAACTAGTTAGAGAAAAAATATCAAATAAAATAAATCAACCATATTATATTAATTGTTAAAACCAAATGGAGCTTATTTTCATTGATAGGTGGGGGAGAAATAGTGTATAGATATTATTTTAAAAATTATTTTTCCACACTATATCATGAACTATTTATTATTAGGGTCGCTTGTTATTCTCATTTGTTTTTATATTGATATTATCTTTACAAAATTTCTTTGATCCTAATGTAAAAAAATAAAATCAAGAATAAAATAATAAGGGTAATGTATTTTTAATTGGTTCACCACTCTGGTCTAGTCGAATGTGCATGAATCCAATAGTGTGTTGTTGAAAAACTGATTCTATGAATAATACTTGTTGGTTTAGTCTATGTCACTAATTCCTTGGTTCACTACCCTTACAGGATTTGTGGTAGATAAACTATATACCTAGGATAATTCTCTCACAATTCCCTTAAATCAAAATTACTTTTAATAGAACATAAATTATAAATAAGGACAATTAAAAATATCAAATATTTTTTATAGTTTTAATTAATGTAAGATAGTCTCATTAGAACTTTACATGCTCCATCTCATATTTTTTATGAACAACCCCTTGAGAATCACATTTCCATGAGATATCAAGGAAAATCTTCCTCACATTTCTAGGTTATTGATGATATTTTAAGTCATATACTTTCTTGAATGAGTATAGAAATACCTTCTCTTTCTGGAATGTAGTAATTCCTACTTCCTTTTAAATTTATTGGATGAAGAAATGAATAATCTGGTTATGAAAACATTTTCATGTGTTGATGATACTTCCTCTTATTATTCTTATAAATTTATATTTTACAATTATAATATTCACATGGAAACCTCAACATGTATCTCCTTTTATGAGACCCTAACATGTATCCTTTTCACAAAACCCCTTCGTGTGACCCCACTACAAGACTCCTTAGCAAGACCCCTCCATGAGACCTCTCAATTAGACTCTTCGGAAATAGTTATCATTGATAATTCTCCATGAGAATCCTCCATGGAGCTCATCCATGAAACTATTCTACTACACTCATCCCTATGATTCTTCTACGAGACTCCTATATTTGACCTTTTTCTGTTAACACAAACAGCATGACTCTGAAACAAGACCTTGTTTAGGTTACATGGATCATATGTTACAATCATGTCTTCTTATAATCCTAGTGAAATCATCCATTCATAATATAACATCACGAAACACCTTCATGAGTTGAATATGAAAGACCTTATTCTAATTATTTAGATCTTGTGACTCGAGTTTAAGTTCTTTTTCTGGTCATGGGAAATAATTTTATTCCAATCAATCAAATTAAGAGAACTTATATGACCACTTAAGGACATTTTATGGGTATTTAAAGGCATAAATCTGCCACATTAAATCCAAAAAAAGTTTTTTGATTCATTTTCTACCACCTCTTCAACAGACCATATATTCATCACATGACCTAATCATGATATCTATAGAAAATATCATAGTAGTTAGCAACATTTCTTTCTTATGCTTCACACGATCCCATCACGAGATCCAAAGACATTCATACACTCTAAGAATGATCCCATCACAAGATCCATAAAAAATTAATTCTACTAGAAACATTGTCATACATCACATTTTGTGGAATAATCTTGACATCCAAATATCATCATGAACACTTCATCTGATCACATAAAAATATTGAAAAGACAATCAAGGATTCACATGATTTATAGTGAAAAAAAAATATGTATATCATGTATAGCCTCTCTATCTTCCTATGCCTCATGTGATCTCATCTTGATATCCCTTAAGAGTCATTTGATATCTTCAAGTGCATTGTGTTATCTCTTCATGTGATCCCCTAAAAATCATGTGGTGCCTTTAGGTGATTCACATGATTTGAACAAGAGATCCTATTATAATCACAGGAATCACATATTGTGATTACATGATATTATTCAAATCGTTCGATATCAGGTGAAAAATTTCCAATTTGCAAATAAAACACACTATGTGTGATCCATTAGGTATTACATGATTCAGCATGGTTTGTTGTCAAATTCATTCTCTTCCCACATGGATCTCAAGATTTTATCACATGATATAGAGACCCTGCCTTTTCATAAATTAATTTTACATAATTTTAAGGATAAACAACATAAAAATTTACACCAATAGGATCCAAAGTATTAATATCTTGTGAAAACTAGGACCATTCATATCTTTTACAACATAATACATAAACATTTATTTAATTCCTTCTTCTCTAACTTCTTGTTGGCTCTTGACTTCTCCTCACTACATGTAGTCACCTAAGGATATACATCAATAAATGGGTGATCTAAAAGCCCAATAATAGGATAAATATGAACAATATAAAAATAGGTGAGCATAATAATAACATAGGAAAATGATCACGAACATGAGAGGAATCATTAATAAAGTACTTGAAATGATGTAATGCATAAAAAATGGAATGTCATATCTTAGTGGATTACTACCACACATAGTTGTGAAAAATACTAGAATCATGTTCAAAAATAAATTCACTTTAAACCATGAGATTAATCACTTTAACCAATTCATTGGAGTGATGTATAATTCTAGGTTCACCCATCACATTAAAATATTCATATTCTACTGTATAATTCTGGGCGCACCCATCACATCATAACATTATCATTATTATGGATGCCACATGGAACATATATAAAAAATTAACACAACTAACCCATGGAAAGTAATGGGTTTAACATAATGAATCATACTTACATAAACATATGTTCCCATAAATAAATATGGAATATCATTTTTGACACATAACCATTAACCAAAAATAAAGAGTGAAACCATAATAAATAAGTAAAATGGCTGTGTTTATTTAAAGAAAGTATTCTTTTGGAAAACATTTGGGTTTTCATAAAATCAACTAGATAACATGTATATCCCATAAAAGGTAATATAATTATGAAAAAAATATTTTTATGGAGAAACCATGCCAAAATGGAGTAAAACTGGCAGAACCTGAAGAATGAATGTTGGGTTCAATAATTTCCCCTTACCTTATATCTGAACGCTTCTGTCACTTGAATGCCCCATATAATCACATTATATTAATTAATTAACAATTAATGAACCTTTCTTACATAAACATGGTTCATTATAGTTTAATTCTGTTATTTTATGGGCTTTTTTATGAGTTATAGGGTTTAAATACATTGTCCAGGAATGTTCATTTTTATGGGTTTCTTGGACGGTTCACTTGTATTCGTAAATGGAAGTTCATGTAGAACATGGGAAAAACATAGAACTGATATTACATATTATAAATGATATTACATGAATTTAAATTATCTTATAATTGATTATGTTATATACCAAGTAGGAGAATCATTAGTTTAAATTTAATGATGATTGTTTGGGTTAATTCTGGCGGCTTTTCGTCCACAACGAACTTGTTTATTTTAATCATTCAGTAATATTTACAGAAGTTAGTTCCAGAACATTAAATAGGATATAATAAATATAACATAATCTGGTTCAACCATAAAATGTTTTCATGGCATGATGCAAAGGTGGAAGATAAAATTGAGAACATGTCATTCTTGAACGTGATAAATTAACCCCACATGAACACCATTTTCCTTTCAAAAATAAAAAGAAGAGGAAAAGGGCGTTGGATGATATAATATTCCATTAGTATAATAAAATTGTATTATATGTATAATAATTGAGTTACCATACCAAGTGGACAAAGATATTTTGTGGGATAATAATAAAAGAACATGAAGTTGAAAAGAAATTAATGGAAAAAGAGAGAGAGGGAAATTACCTCTTGAATACTCCTCTTGAGATCCCCTTTAAGACACCTTGGCATAATATTTTGATGAGAATAGAATCTCTTGGACGTGGGAGATGGTATAGAGAAGATTTTGGGGTATATTTTATAAAATTATTGAATCTTAATAGGTGTGAGGAAATGAGGGTGTGAATGGTTGTATTTATAGTGAAGGGTAGAGGGGATTTCTCAATATTAAATTCATTAATTTATTATTTCTCCACAAGACAAGTAACAGTGAGTCTTCCATTAATAAATATAATAATTTTATAATGTTAATCTGAATTAATTCATATTACATCCGAATAACATCACACATGACTCTATAATTAGTGTATTAGCATATTTTGTAAATTATGGAATTTCACTATTCATAAAAAATTCAAGTATTTCAGAAAAATCCAAAAAATTCACACTATTTTTTTTCCAATTTATAGAATCAAAAAATGAATTCAGTCTTTTAAAAATATTTTTCTAAATATGATTAATTTAATTTTTAATTAAAATCAAAATTTCCTTCAAAAATACAGTATTTCCAATTTTAACTGATTTTATATTGCTGTCAAAAATTACATAAGGTCTTATAAAGTCATCTTAAATACAGAAGACATAAAATTGTTAATGAAAATATTTTTGGAAAATAAATATATTTTTTAAATTAAATAATTAATTATAATTAATTATTTATGAATTATAAAATACAAATATTTTTACTAATGTCAAATTGCCACTTATAAGATGCCTAATGTTCGTTTATTTTTCAAGGGTAAGGATAGTATTATTTTGGATGATTTACTATTCATAAGGGTCTTTTTACTATTCATAATGTAGGTTACTATTCATAATGATGGGTTAATATTCCCCAAAAGATATGTTTCTCTTATCAGACTCCAAATATCTTACTAATCGCAATTGTGTATGTCAGATTTTCGAAATTCCAACCATAGAAGTGGAAAAGTTTTGTTTAATGGTCACATAATATTTAGTATCATTATATTTAATTGTGTTTCTTAATGAAATTATACAATAAGGAATATTTATATGAAGTAAATTCCATTGATAAAACTCAGGGTCATTACATTCTTCCCCCATTATGAAAATTTTCCCTCAAAATTTCATTTTACATAAACATGTGAGGGTACTTCTCCTTCATTGACTCTTCCAGTTCTGAAGTAGATTCTTAACACTTATGGTTCCTCCACAACACTTTGACATGGTGTGTTGTCTTGTTGTGTAGAACCTTATCTCCTTAGTCTAGAATCTCTTCTGGCAACTCACTATAGGATAGATCATCTTCCAATTGCACCACCTCTGAGTTTAATACATATGAGGGATCTTGTATGCACTTCCTCAGGAGTGATACAAGAAAAAGACATCAACATGATCCATATTCAGTTTATGTGATAGTTGATAGGCCACAAATCCTATGCGGTCAATGATCTCAAAGGGGCCAATGTACCATGGTCTTAGCATCCCTTTCTTTCCAAACCGCATGGCTCTCTCCCATGGTGATATTTATAAGAAGACTTTATCTCAAATGTCGAAATCCAAGTCCAATTAACGGTTTTTAGTATATATATTTTTACAACTCTGAGTAGCTTTGATGTGTTTCTAGATGAATTGATCCTTCTCTGTAATCTCTTGCACAAGATCAGGTCTATGTAGCTTTCTTTCTCCAACTTCATCACAACAGGTTGGGGTTCTACATCACTTTCTATACAATGCATCATATGGAGCCATCTGAATACTCAATTGGAAGCTGTTGTTGTATGAGAACTCAACCAATGTGAGATTATGATCCCATACATATTTAAATTAAAGATATCAAGCACTTAGAATATCTTCAAGCGTCTGAATAGTCCTTTCAGATTGGCCATCAGTTTAGGGGTGATAGGTTGTGATGAAATTTAATTCATTACTCAGAGCATGTTGATGAATTCTAAAGTATTTTGATGTGAATCATGGATCATAATAAGATAATATCAAGAGAAAACCACCTTATTGTCTCACCACTTACTTTACATATTTCATTGTAAGTTGTCAAGAGGTAGGTCTTCCCAAATAGCGATAGAATGGGAAGTATTGGTGAGTCGGTCAACCACAACCCATATTGCATTATTTACCATTGATGTCTTCGGGAGACTCGTGACAATGTCCATAGTGAAATTATCCCATTTACACATGGGTATATGAAATGGCGGCATAATCCCTTTGGAATTTTTTCTCTACATTAACTTTATGACATATCGTGCACCTTGAGATTTATTCTGCGATCTCATTCTTCATGTTAACCTGCCAGAAGTGTTCATAGAGATCACAGTTCAACTGGGTACTCCCATGATGGATAGATAATGTTGTGATATGTGAATTTTCTAATAGATCCTTCTTTATGTCAGGTGAAGGAGGCACAAAAAGATACTTCCCAAATTGAATCACACCATCATTGAAAATATGTGATTCTTGTAGCTTCTATTCCATTACTGAATTCACCTTATTTTGTAACTCCAAAACACCCCTTTGTGCCTCCTTCATCATATATCAGAAAGATGGTTGCACAATAATTTGGGAAAGGTTAGATGTATCCCCTGGCCTTATGATTTCCAAATCAATCCTTTTCATATCCAAGAAGATAGGGACTTTCTCAATCCACAACATGGATAGAGTAACAAGTTCTTTTCTACATAGAGCATCAAATACCTTGTTCGCCTTTCTAGGATGATAATGAATAGAGAAATCATAGTCCTTGATTAGCTCTAAACATCTCCTTTGATGCATGTTAAGCTCATTATGTGTGAATATATACTTTAGGTTCTTGTAGTTGGAGTATATTTCCCAATTCTAACCATAAAGGTAATGCCACCAGATTTTCAAGGAAAAAATCACAGCTTCCAGCTCTATATCATGTGTTGGGTAGTTCTACTCATGGATTATCAACTGTCATGAGGCGTAGTCTATCACATTTTCATTTTTTATGAGCATGAAACCGGAGACTTTCTTTGAAGCATCACTATATATTACAAAACATTGTCCTCTCTCAGTTAATGTGCGTAAAAGTGCAGTGATCATTATTCTCTTTCTCTCCTGGATTATTTCCACGCATTCTTCTGTCCGAACATACTTTACCCCTTTTCTTGTTAACATAGTTAGCTGGCTTGACAATCGTGAGACATTTCTCAAAAAAAGTCAGTAGTACCCAGGTAATCCATGAAAACTACAAATTTCCGTAAAACTAGATGACATAGTCCATTCCTCAATCGCCATTGTTTTTCAATGGTCCCGAGAAATTCCCTCACTTGTGATCACATGTCCTAAAAAACGTTACATGCTTCATCTAAATTTCACAATTTCTGAACTTGGCCTACAACATCCCCTTTCTTAATGTCACCAACACAAGTCATAGATGTTCTTCATGTTCCTAATCACTCATGGAGTATATGAGAATATCATCAATAAACACTACAAAAAAATTGTTAATTTAATGTCTAAAGACTCTGCTAATCAAATCCATGAATATAATAGGGAAATTTGTAAGTTTGAAGGGAATCACCATAAAATCATAATGCCCATACCTTGTATGAAAGGTAGTATTCTGAATATCATTCTTCTTCACCTTTATCTAATGATATCGAAAATGAAGATCCACCTTTTAGAAGTATTCAACTCCTCTTAACTGATGAAAAACTCATCAATCCTTGGAATATGATACCTGTTCATTATAATGATCTTGGTGAGTTCCTGATATTTGATATACAACTGCATTGTTCCATCCTTATTCTTCACAAAGAGCACTGGTTCACCCAAGGTGATGCACTAGGTCATATGAACCCTTTTTCCAAATTCTCTTTCATCTCCTTCTTTAACTCCTCCAGTTCGATAGGATCCATCCTATATAGGCCAAATTTATTTTCCCCAATTTTCAAAAAGCCACTTTAAGGGTAAGAGGGAAACCTTACATATCAGTAGTGCCGGAATCCACAAAATTCAAATTCAAAAAACAACTTTAAAAAAGAATCATCACCAATTTCGCTTCCCGTGAATCACAAGTCACGCACCTACCTTGAGTGGCACAGCAAACACTTCAAAAATCTTGTACCTCCTCCTCATCACCATAGTAGAGGAGTCCCACCAGCAAATCAAAACATCAAAACACCATCCATAAGGCCAAACCACATCATGTCATCGCCAAATTCATAATTCCAAGTTCATTGAAACCACCATCCAAACCAGAAAATAGTTGCAGAAACGAAGAACCGCCATACATGATCTCCTCCAAACAAGTTGAACACTTATGCATAAAACATAAACAAACCTAATACTGGGAAAACAACCAATGAAGAACACCTATGCATAAAACATAAATAAACATGATACTATGAGTAGCTCTAGGTATGAGTTCTATTGAGAACTCTACCTCACAATCTAAGGGAAGTATGAGTAACTATTCGGTAAATACATTACCATATTCCCTCAAAATAGGAATTTTTGCAAGGTTGGAAGTTTCCTTTGACTCAACCATTTGGGTGAGGTATGCTTCTTCATAGGGAATCAACACCAACACAGTTGAATGATTTTTCAAAGGATATTTATGATCTTCCTTTAATTTTTAGAGGAGCATGGGATGGTTCAGAATATGAAATGATATTTCCTTTGCAAAAAATTTGATATATGATCTATATAATGAGAGCCAATCCATTCCGCTTATATCATAGAATTCCACCAAGGAAAGTATTTAGATATTTTCTGGATGAATCTTACCACATACACCAACATGAGAAAATTCAAACACGTGGGTTGAAATGATTTCACCTGTAACATCCCAAGGGTTTCTAAAAATAAATTGAAAATTCTTGAAATTTTGTTTAAGGTATATATTTATAAGTATCCTTTAAACATAATTTTATTTCTTCTATGTTTTGAATTTCAAGAAACTGTCATCTACAATTGTGTTCAGTATGTTATTTAGAGTCTGATGGAACAAACTTGTTTTTTTGGTGAATAGTAACATGCCCTTATGAATAGTAATATGAATAGTAATATGACCTCATGAATAGTAAATAATATTATTATTTTATTTTCCCATGGAAATAGGATAATGGGATCTTAATTAATTTTCCAACGTCACATAAAACTAATTGCACTTCAATATTGTTATTTTTCGTATTAACTGTGACCTTATTTAAAAATTAAATTAATAATATATAGAAAATTATTTTTGAAAAATAGAGTTCATTTTTGAATTCTACACATCGAAAAATGGTTGGGGTAAATTTTTGGTATTTTTTTGAAACTCTTGAATTTTCGGTGAATAGTGAAATACGGTAAAATACCATATAATCAATTTATCAGTAAAAATGCACTATTTATGACATCATAAGTGATGCAAGGCCCCTTTCTTCGAACTCAGTTGATATTTTCACTAATTAAGGCCACTTGATTTTAGATTATTCGTAGTCTTGATAAAAATATTATAATAATGATTAAAATAATCTAAAATATCTCCCCTCGTCCACTATAAATACCACCCTCACTCCCCTCTTCCTCCCACACCTCTCAAGCCTTGAGCATTGTCTAATTTCTGCCAAATTTCCTCCTCAATCTTCTTCCCCACGTCCTAGAGCTTCTGGTCTCACCAAAAGACCAAAATCAAAGCCCTTAAGAAGGATCTCAAGGAGAAGAGATCAAGAGGTAAACATCCTCTTTCATTTTCATTCTTTCCTTCCATTTTATGTTATTCTCTTCCTTTCCCTTTGTATTTTGTTGGGATTTTTCATTAAATATTTCCCCTTACTGTCCAAATTTTGTATGATTGATGAGATATTCCATTCCTCTCATCAATCTTGTTTTTATGAAATTTTAAGAGGCGCCGTTAGGCTGCCGAATTTTTTGTAAGAAATTTCTCATGTTTTCTTTATTTCAGGATTCCTTCCACTTATTTATTCACCCCCTCTTATCCAAGAGGAATAAAATCTCTAGAATCATGTATATTCTGGATGTTTTCATGTTTATGGAAAATTACAAATCATTATTGCTCTCCTCTCTCACTTATTTAAAGAATCAAAAAACATTGTCCATTTGTGTCGAATTACCGATATCGTGGACAATGTATTTTAAATTTCCATTAATTATTTCAAGTCTGGTCATGAAACCATTTATATGGTTGAACCAGGTTATAATATATGTTTTATGAATCATATAAGGTTCTGGAATTCTTTTGTACTCATGATTCAAACTTATAAGACTAAATGAAATTGTAATTATCAAAGAACCACTTAAATTATCTAAACGAACATAATTAATGTTTTAACTTATAAATCATCATCATATAAAGTACCAAAGTGATAAATGGTATAATTTATGGTACTGTAATTATGTAAATACTACTCCATTCCAATTCTGGAGTTTCACTTCCAATCAACAAGAATGATTCATCATGAACCGATCGTGAAAATCACAAAAGAACTCACCCAAAATAATGCAAGGAACAAAATACTAACAAATAATGGGTGAAATGAGGTTATGAAATGACCATATAAGATGTTATAAACATGAAAATGTTTCTGTAAAATACTAATAACACTCTTTTAACCATTATACAGGATTTTTAAACAATTTTGAAGTAAGACAAGCCCAAGGTAAGGGAATTCTTAACCGGATTTCCATTCTTTGGGTTAACCTTCTACTTTATAATTTATGTGCTAATTAAATTGTTTTTGTGATGGGTTCTGTTTATATTATGTTTAATTATGTGTTTTTACAGAGTATATACATATTTTATCCACTCAATGAAGTCTCACATCAAGTATATAATGTTTATAAGTGACTTTTCTTCTAATTTTTTTTAAATTTTGTTTTATAAGATTCAAAGGCAATATTTTTATGCTATTGTTTATGTTGTATGATTATGTTTTGGTTATTGGGCATTGTTTATGATGAAGGGTGGGACCTATATTTCCCTCCAATGCATTGGGTATGAGTAAGTTGGAGGTCGGCTGTATGGTTACTCCAAGTGTAACTGTGATGGTTACACAAAGTAAGGTAGTCGTGAGGGTTACAAATTTTAAGGTAGCCATGATGGTTACAAGATTATGTAAGTAATGCCCCAATATACCTCTATGATTTTAATTATGTTTATGTGGATCTTGTGAAAATTTCATGTTACGCTAAGTAAGATTTTATGGGTGTAAATCATGTATTTTGAAAATGTTTTCATACGTCATGCGTATTCCTGGACTAATGTGATTTTTCCTTCTTTTTAATACCTTACTGAGATTTTGTGCTCATCCAAAGTTTTTAAATGATTTTTCACAGGTTAATGGATGAATAATACAAGGAAGGAAGACATGTTAAATGTTGAAGAATTGTCAAGGAGTCTTGTTTTATGTTTTAATGTTTTATATACTGAGGAAAATGGAAACTGATTTTATGGTATCCACTATGTAACAATGTGTAATTTTATGAATGTTTTGTCTTAATTCTCTAAAGATATAAACTTGAAAAGATCCTCAATGTATAATGAAGTGTTTTCTTGAATAAATTCAAGATTATGTATGAAATAAGTGCGGGTCCTTATAGTTGGTATCAGAGGATGGTTTAGATAACTTTAGGGGTTAAGGTGATGCTAGTAGAATACGATAAATAATTGTCAATCTATGTTTAATTTGTTATATCATTTAAAGATTACCATGTTGCTTCATCTAAGAAATGTTTGTTTAGAATGGTTGTCCGCAGAAGGAACATGGATGCTAAAGAGGATAGGCACCGACAGAATGACATCCTTCCTGATCAACAGCCCGGAATGGTAGGGATTGGAACCGAGCAGTTTGTGACAGTAATGGCTCAGCTAACGCAGGCAATAAATGGTGGTGGCATCCATGCAAGAGGACAAATAGAGGTACCCCAACGGAACATGACAGTGGTGGAACATTTTATGAGACAACATCCTCCTGCATTTAATGGATCTTCTGACCCAGTGGCAGAAGAAGGATGGATTAAATCCCTCGAAAAGATATTTGATGTTATGGGATGTTCGGACAATCAAAAGGTAAGTCGTCCCATTTATCGTTTTGAAGGGGAAGCTGATCAGTGGTGGTCAATGGTAAGGAATATGAGGGGTAGAGAGGATTTTGATTCCTTAGTGTGGGATGAATTTAAAAGTCTTTTTCTTGAAAAATATTTTTCTAAGGTGGTGCGACATAGAATGGAGAAACAATTCCTTGAATTGAAACAAAAGGAGGATGATTCTGTGGCTATGTATGAGGAGAACTTCACCCGAATGGCGAGGTATGCTCCAAATCTTATTCTGGATCTCGATAGAAAAATCAACCACTTTTACTCAGGATTGAAGCCAAGGTATCGAAGGGCGTTGGCCTCCCGTGAATTCAAAAGTTACGAGAAACTTGTCTGATGTGCTGAGAGGGTAGAGATGGAGTTTGTTGACGATCACATGAAATTTGGAAACAAAGAGAATAAGAGGTCCAATTGGAAAGCAATGGGTAAGAATCAACCAATGAAATCTGATGGTAAGAAAATATTGTTTCCAGTTTGTGAAAAGTGTGGCAAGAGGCACCCTGGGGAATGTCTTATCAAAACTGAGAAGTGTTTTATATGTGGTAAGTTTGGACATATGGCCCGAGATTGTAATGAAAATGATCCAAAGACTAATCTTGATAAGCAAACTGTAAAGTGTTTTAAATGTGGTGAGATGGGTCACTATGCAAATTCATGTCCAAAGAGGGATCCAAATGATGCAAAGAAGCCAGACTACAAGAAGAAAGGTGTAGTGAGATCCTTTGCGACTACATCAGCAGATGTTGGGCCATCCAATTAAGTTGTATCAGGTACTTTGTTTGTTCACTCAGATTTTTCTAAAGTTTTGTTTCATACGGGGTCTACACATTCCTTCATCTCTGAGGAATTTTCTAGCAAATTATAAATATCACCTCAACAAATGATACCCGAACTTTTTGTTAAAACACCAGGGGGAAATGTTATAGAAATTAAGAATTATAAGAATATTTCTATTGTGGTATGTGGAAAGACTTTACCTGCAAACCTTGTTGTTTTACCCTTAGTCGAGTTTGATGTTATTCTGGGGATGGACTGGCTTTCTGATTATCATGCTAAGATTGACTTTAGAGCTAAAGAAGTTGTTTTTCAGAAAGAGTTTCAGTTTGAATACAAGAATGAACCCATACAATTGATAACATAACAAGAAGCTGAGAAACTACTGAAAGATGGAAATTAAAGTTATCTGGCTCATATTGTTGAAAACAAGGGAACAATTCAAATTAATGATGTGCCAATGGTAAATGACTACCTTGATGTTTTTCCTGAGGAGTTACCCAGTGTCATACCTAAATGAGAAGTCGAATTCACAATTGACTTAGTTCCTGATGCTAAGACAATTTCAAAACCCCCATATCATATGGCTCCAATAGAACTTCTTGAATTGAAAAATCAGTTGCAGGATTTGCTTGTCAAAGGCTTCATTCGTCCCAGTACTTCACCATGGGGAGCCCCTGTTTTGTTTGTTAAAAAGAAAGATGGTTCCATGAGACTTTGCATTGATTATAGAGCTTTGAATAACATCACTATTAAAAACAAGTATCCTTTTCCTCATATTGATGACTTGTTTGATCAGATCCAGGGAGCTCAGTACTTTTCCAAGATTAACTTGAGATCCGGATACCATCAGCTGAAGGTGAAGGAGGATGACATCCCGAAAACAGCCTTTCGTACTAGATATGGGCATTATGAATTTGTTGTTATGCCATTTGGGTTAACTAATGCACCTGCTGTATTCATGAATCTTATGAATAGAGTATTTCATGAGTTCTTGGATAAGTTTGTGGTTGTATTTATTGATGACATTCTGGTTTTTTCTAAAAATAAAGAGGAGCATGAAAAACATCTAAGGGTTGTTTTACAAACTTTAAAAGAAAAGAAACTATATGAAAAATTCAGCAAGTGTGATTTTTGGTTGCAACAGATTTCTTTTCTTGGGCACATTGTAAATAAGGATGGAATAACAGTTGATCCTGCCAAAACAAAAGTAGTTGATGAATGGCCAAGACCCACAAATGTTACAGAGATTCGTAGTTTTCTGGGCTTAGCAAGTTATTACCGACGCTTTGTTAAGAACTTTGCACGGTTATCTAGCCCAATAACTAAGTTAACACGGAAAGGGGTTAAATTTGTCTGGACAGAGGAATGTGATGTTTGTTTTCAGGAACTAAAGAAGAGATTGGTGAATGCTCCAGTTTTGGCCTTACCTTCCCAGAATGGTGAGTTTGTCATCTATAGTGATGCTTCTTTGAAGGGACTTGGTTTTGTTTTGATGCAGAATGGTTAGGTAATTGCCTATGCTTCGAGACAACTTAAACCTCATGAGATGAATTATCCCACACATGATTTGGAATTGGCAGCTGTGGTTTTTGCTTTGAAAATATAGAGGCATCATCTATACGGAACCAAATGCCAAATATATACTGACCATAAAAGTCTTAAGTATATATTCACTCAGAAGGAATTAAACATGAGGCAGAAAAGATGGCTAGAACTGATAAAGGATTATGACTGCACGATTAATTACCATCCTGGAAAAGAAAACAAAGTAGCGGATGCCTTAAGTCAGAAAAATCATGCATCATTAACCATGCTACGTTTGGAACGTGATCCCTTGATTAATGATTTGATAAATTTTGGCTTAGAAGTTGTTGGTACATGTAATATATCTGTTTTGTTTCAGGTTTCAGTGCATTCTTCGTTGTGAGACAGAATTATGAAAGCGCAGAGGGAAGACCATGAGCTACAGAAAAAGGTAGAATTGGTTAAAATGGGTAAGTTTCCATAATTTAATCTTGATAAAGATTTTGTTTTAAGGATTGGAAAAAGGTTATGTGTGCCTTGTGATTCCCATCTAAAGAAAGAATTGTTGTGTGAAGCTTATAGTTCTCCATTTTCTGTTCATCCTAGAAGTACTAAGATGTACAGAGACCTTCGGGAGTATTACTGGTGGAATGGGATGAAAAGAGATATTGCTGATTTTACAATGAAATGTTTGACATGTCAGCAGGTTAAAGCAGAGCGACAGTTACCGAAGGGGATGCTTCAACCTTTTCCAGTTCTAGAATAGAAATGGGATAATATATCCATGGATTTTGTGGTGGGACTACCAAAGACTTCTCGAGGTAACAATGCGATATGGGTTATTGTTGATCGGCTAACAAAGTCTGCTCATTTTCTTTCTATTCGAGATACACTGACATTAGATCAGCTTTCTCGATTGTACCTAAAAGAGATTGTTAGGTTACATGGAGTTCCTCTTTCCATTGTGTCTGACTGAGATCCCAGGTTCACTTCTAAATTTTGGAAGGGACTTCAAAAGTCATTGGGCATAGAGTTGAATTTCAGTACAGCTTTTCATCACCAATCAGATGGGCAGTCAGAGCGAACGATTCAAACCTTGGAGGATATGCTTCGAGCTTGTTCAATGGACTATCAGGGACGTTGGGATCAACATCTTTCATTAGTTGAGTTTTCTTATAATAATAGTTTCCATTCCAGTATTCAGATGGAACCTTTTGAGGCCTTGTATGGAAAGCGGTGTCGGACTCCTGCATTTTGGGATGAAGTCGGTGAAAGAATGTTGATGGGGCCAGAATTAGTAGAAGAAGTGGCTGAGAAAGTGAGGATGATCCAGCAACACATGAGGACAGCTTAGAGCAGGCAGAAAAGTTATGCAGATAACAGAAGCAAAGACTTCTCTTTCAAGGTAGGTGACCATGTTTTCCTTAAAATATCTCCTTGGAAAAGTGTGATGCGTTTCGGTAAGAAAGGGAAACTAAGTCCACGGTTCATCGGTCCTTTTGAAATCTTGGATAAAGTTGGAACAGTTGCATACCGCGTAGCTTTGCCTCCGAGCTTATTTCAGGTACACAATGTTTTTCATGTTTCGATGTTGAGAAAGTATGTTCCAGATTCATCACATATCTTGAGGCCGGAAGCAGTTCAGCTGGCAGAGAACCTTTCTTATGAAGAAAAATCGGTTCAGATTCTTGATCAAAGAGAACAGGTATTGCGGAATAAGGTAATCCACCAAGTAATGGTTTTGTGGAGAAACCACATGGTTGAAGAAGCAACATGGGAGTCTGAAAATGCTATGAGGGAAAAATACCCTCAGTTGTTTAATAAGTAAATAAAATTGCGAGGACGCAATTTCAAGAAGGTGGGGATAATGTAACATCCCAAGGTTTTATAAAAATAAATTGAAAATGCTTGAAATTTTGTTTAAGGTATATATTTATAAGTATCCTTTAAACATAATTTTATTTCTTCTATGTTTTTAATTTCAAGAAACTGTCATCTACAATTGTGTTCAGTATGTTATTTAGAGTCTGATGGAACAAACTTGTTTTTTTGGTGAATAGTAACATGCCCTTATGAATAGTAATATTAATAGTAATATGACCTCATGAATAGTAAATAATTATATTATTTTACTTTCCCATGGAAATAGGATAATGGGATCTTAATTAATTTTCCAATGTCAAATAAAACTAATTGCACTTCAATATTGTTATTTTTCGAATTAACTGTGACCTTATTTAGAAATTAAATTAATAATATATAGAAAATTATTTTTGAAAAATGGAGTTCATTTTTGAATTCTACACATCGAAAAATGGTTGGGGTAAATTTTTGGTATTTTTCTGAAACTCTTGAATTTTCGGTGAATAGTGAAATACGGTAAAATACCGTATAATCAATTTATCAGTAAAAATGCACTATTTATGACATCATAAGTGATGAAAGGCCACTTTCTTTGAACTCACTTGATATTTTCACTAATTAAGGCCACTTTATTTGAGATTATTCATAGTCCTGATAAAAATATTATAATAATGATTAAAATAATCTAAAATACCTCCCCTCCTCCACTATAAATACCACCCTCACTCCCCTCTTCCTCCCAAACCTCTCAAGCCTTGAGAATTGTCTAATTTCTACCAAATTCCCTCCTCAATCTTCTTCCCCACGTCATAGAGCTTCTGGTCTCACCAAAAGGCCAAAATCAAAGCCCCTAAGAAGGATCTCAAGGAGAAGAGATCAAGAGGTAAACATCCTCTTTCATTTTCATTCTTTCCTTCCATTTTATGTTATTCTCTTCCTTTCCCTTTGTCTTTTGTTGGGATATTTCATTAAATATTTCCCTTTACTGTCCAAATTTTGTATGATTAATGAGATTTTCCATTCCTCTCATCAATCTGGTTTTTATGAAATTTTAAGAGGCGCCGTTAGGCTGCCGAATTTTTTGTAAGAAATTTCTCATGTTTTCTTTATTTCATGATTCCTTCCACTTCTTTCTTCACCCCCTCTTATCCAAGAGGCATGAAATATATAGAATCATGTATATTCTGGATGTTTTCATGTTTATGGAAAATTAAAAATCATTATTCCTCTCCTCTCTCACTTGTTTAAAGAATCAAAAAACATTGTCCATTTGTGTCGAATTACCGATATCATGGACGATGTATTTTCAATTTCCATTAATTATTTCAAGTCTGGTCATGAAACCATTTATATGGTTGAACCAGGTTATAATATATGTTTTATGAATCATATAAGGTTCTGTAATGCTTTTGTACTCATGATTCAAACTTATAAGACTAAATGAAATTGTAATTATCAAAGAACCACTTAAATTATCTAAACGAACATAATTAATGTTTTAACTTATAAATCATCATCATATAAAGCACCAAAGTGATAAATGGTATAATTTATGGTACTGGAATTATATAAATACTACTCCATTCCAATTCTGGAGTTTCACTTCCAATCAACAAGAACGATTCATCATGAACCGATCATGAAAATCACAAAAGAACTCACCCAAAATAATGCAAGGAACAAAATACTAACAAATAAGGGGTGAAATGAGGTTATTAAATGACCATATAAGATGTTATAAACATGAACATGTTTCTATAAAATACTAATAACACTCTTTTAACCATTATACAAGAGGTTTAAACAATTTTTAAGTAACACAAGCCCAAGGTAAGGGAATTCTTAACCCGATTTCCATTCTTTGGGTTAACCTTCTACTTTATAATTTATGTGATAATTAAATTGTTTGTGTGATGGGTTCTGTTTATATTATGTTTAATTATGTGTGTTTACAGAGTATATACATATTACATCCACTCAATTATGTCTCACTTCAATTATATGATGTTTATAAGGGACTTTTCTTCTAAAATCGTTTTTAAAATTCTGTTTTATAAGATTCAAAGGCAATATTTTTATGCTATTGTTTATGTTGTATGATTATGTTTTGGTTATTGGGCATTATTTTTGATGAAGGGTGGGACCTATATTTCCCTCCAATGCATTGGGTATGAGTATGTTGGAGGTTGGTTGTATGGCTACTCCAAGTGTAACTGTGATGGTTACACAAAGTAAGGTAGCCGTGAGGGTTACAAATTTTAAGGTAGCCAAGATGGTTACAAGATTATGTAAGTAATTCCCCAATATACCTCTATGATTATAATTATGTTTGTGTGGATCTTGTGTAAATCTCATGTTATTCTAAGTAAGATTTTATGGGTGTAAAGCATGTATTTTGAAAATGTTTTCATACGTCATGCGTATTCATGGACTAATGTGATTTTTCCTTCTTTTTCATACCTTACTGAGCTTTTGTGCTCATCCAAAGTTTTTAAATGATTTTCCACAGGTTAATGGATGAATAATACAAGGAATGAAGACATGTTAAATGTTAAAGAATTTTCAAGGAGTCTTGTTTTATGTTTTAATGTTTTATATTCTGAGGAAAATGGAAACTGATTTTATGGTATCCACTATATAACAATGTGTAATGTTATGAATGTTTTGTCTTAATTCTCTAAAGCTATAAACTTGAAAAGATCCTCAATGTATAATGAAGTGTTTTCTTGAATAAATTCAAGATTATGTGTGAAATAAGTGCGGGTCCTTATATCACCACTTGGTGTTTTTACTTATATCTCTACTTAAAGGTTTAATGGATTCAATTCTATAGTTCTTGAAAACATTCAAGATACAATGGAATGCATATAACCAAAATCAAATAATATTTTTTTTCCATTCATGAGTGAATCTAAAGCTTACCTTGTATGAATTCATTATCATTCTCCACTTCCACGGCAGTGATGGCATAATCCTTCTATTGTTCCTTTGGATTTGGTGGTTGCTGACGCTGATTTCCCTCGAGGAATCGAGGTTTAGTGCACTGTCTTGCTTTTTTTCTTTGATCCCTATAGTTATAGCATTGAACCATGGGTGGTTCTCTCCTTTCGACCACCACATTCACCTTCTTTATCATTTACTTCTGAAACTCTTGTGCATGGTGTCCTTCGTTCCCACACTTGAACCATTTACCCATCCCTTTGAGGCAATTTCAATGATGCAACTTCTCATATTTTTGGCATGTGGGTCATTGATTTTTCTTCCAACCATTATAATTAGATCCTCCTAATTGAAAATCCAACTTTAGTTTCTTAACACCATAGCCATGGGACCATTCTCCAAACACCATCTCATCTTTGAGTGCACACCAAAAAAAATCTCAATAACTCCCAAAGTCTCAAATTACAAGATCCATTCGAAACTATGGTTTTTACCTACTAAAGAATATATCAATTTTTCTATAATTGTTGATAACAAATACCAATGTGTACCTTGAAGGCCTTAGGAAACTCACATCATAGTTTGTGAAACACACTCTTTTTTTTCTTGAGCTCAATGAATTCTCTCTCCATCTTCATATGAAGATATATTGGGAAATAATTATTAAAAAAATGATCTTAATGTATTCCCATTATATCTCTTCAATTTCATACCTTGGATTGGTTTTTTTAATCAAATCCCACCATTGATCGGCCTATCTTTCTAGATGATAAACCCCTAGTGTCAAATTCTCTAAATCTGAACAGTGAAGCACATAAAATATTTTTCCATGGAGTGGACCCACTATTCTGAAACTAGTGGATCTAAAGATCCACTAAACATTAGTGGACATTGAAGAATAAAACACTCGAAAGTTATTTGGTCCTTCTTGGGTTAAAGATGAAATTTCCCATTATTATGTTTATTGTTTATAACCCGAGATAGTTGGGTAAGAATCACCATGAAGTTTTAACTCCTCCTCCCAAATAATTGGGGACGTCATTAAGGAAATCGTTTCATTGGCCGTCACATGAGTTGTTGGACTAGTTTGTCATGGTTCCCACCATTATCTAAAATAAAAAAGTTTAGAATCAAACATAAGTCAAAAAATCATGAATATATTATTCATTTGTATGATTTATAATAAATTTATAAGTTATGGGATCTCTATGTAAATCTTCTTTTGTGCATATTTGTACATAGTCTCATAATAGAGGTTTAATATTGGGTTCACTAATCCTAATTCGTAAAATAAATAAACCTCCCTCTGATACCAACTATAGAGACACCACCTTTTCATACATTAAATTTACATTATTTTGATGATAAAAACATAAAACATTTCATTAAGTGGATCCAGGTATATTTTATTGGTAAAACTAGGAAAATTCATAACTTTTAAAACAAAATACATAAAAATTTATTTAATTCCTTCTTCTCTTGCTTCTTATTGGATCTTGACAAATCCTTAGTACATGTAGTCACCTGAGGATATACATCACAAAAGGGGTGATATAAAAGTGCAGTAATAGGATATACATCAATAATATAAAAATGGTTGAGTATAATAATAACATAGTAAAATGATCATGAATATTAGAGGAATCATTAATAAAAGACTTTAAATGTGACAGTGCATAAAAAAGGAAACATCATGTATTAATGGTTAACTACCACACATATTTGTGAAAAATGAGAGAATTGTGTTCACACATCATATCCATTTAAATAATGAGATTCATTACTTTATCCAATACATTGGAGTGCTGTATAATTCTAGGAACACCCGTCACATTCAAACAATCATATTACGCTATATAATTCGAGGCGCACCAGTCACATCATAACATTATAATTATTATGAATGCCACTTAGAACATATATAAAAAATTAACATAAAAAAACCATGGAAAGGAATGGATTTAAAATAATAAAGAAAAATTTTATAAACATTTGGTCCCCAAATGAAATAGGGAATGACATTCTTGACATAGAACCCTTAACCATGAGTGAAGAGTGAAACAATAATCAACAAGTAAAAAGGGTGTGTTTATTTTATGGAATAGTTATTTTGGAAAACATAGTTTTTTTCATAAAATTAATTATATAACATATATATCCCAAAAAATTAAGATAATTATAATTTTTTTATGGAGAAATCATACCCAAAATGTTGTGAAAGAGGGAGAACCCGGAGATGGAAAGTTGGGTTCTAGAATTTCTCCTTACCATGTATATAAACGCTTCCATCAGTTTAGTGTCCTGTATAGTCAAATTATATTAATTAATTAAAAATTATAGAACCTTTTGTATATAAATATGTTTCGTTATGGTTTCATTAAGTTATTTTATGGGACTTTTTATTAGTTATAGGGTTTGAATCCATTGTTCTGGTATGTTCGCTTTTATGGTTTTCTTAAACAGTTCACTTGTATTCATAAATGAATGTTCGTGTAGAACATGGGTAAAAATAAAAAAAATAAAATATTATTAATGAGATTAAATTAATTTAAATTACCTCATAATTAATTATGTTATATACCATGTGGATTAATCATTAGTTAAAATTTAATGACGATCGTTTGGGTTAATTCGTGTGGTTTTTCATCCACAATGAACTTGTTTATTTTAATAATTTATTAATATATAAATAAGTTAGTTAAAGAACATTAAATAGGATATAATACATAGAAAATAATCTGTTTGAACCATAAAATCGGTCTCATGACCAGATATGAATTTTTAAAAGAATATTGAAAACATGTCATTCTTGAGGTTGATAAACTAACACCAGACGAACAACATTCTCCTTTAAAAAATAAATAGAAGAGGAGAAAGAGGTGTAAGATATAATATCCCATTATTGTGATCAAATTATTTTATACTTATAATATTAGAGTTAACATACCATGTTGATTAAGATAGTCGGGGAGTTACCAATAAAAGAACATGAAGATGAAAGGTAATTAAAGGAAAAAGAGAGAGATGGAAATTACCTCTTGAATCATCCTCGTGAGATCATGCTTAAGAAAACTAGGCTTGGACTTTTGATGAGACCAGAAGCTATTGCAAATGAGGGAGGGGATAGGGAAGATATTTCGGATGAGTTTCAGCAAGTCATGAACCTTGAGAGGTGTGAGGAAAAGAGGGTGTGAAGGGTGGTTCTTATAGTGGAGGGGGGATGGGATTTGTCAATATTAAATTCATTAATTTGTTACTTCTCCAAAAGATAAAGAATTTTAAGTCTTACATGAATAAATACATTAATGTTATCATGTGAAGCTTAAAAAATTTCTCTTACATCAGTATAACATCACAAATGACTCTATAATTTCTGTATTTAGCTTGTTCTCTAAATTATGTTATTTCAATATTCATCAAAAACTCAAGTATTTTAGAGAAATACAAAAAATTCAAACTAACCATTTTTTGACATGTAGAATAAAAAAATGAATTCACATTTTTCAAAAATAATTTTCAAAATATGAATAATTTAATTTTTAATTAAAATCATAATTTACTTGAGAAATACATTTTTTAAAATTAAAACTGGTTTAATAATGCTTTCAAAAATTACATAAGGTCTTATAAAATTATATTAATGTCATAAGTGATAAATTTTTAATGAACATATTTTATGATAATAAAAATTCATTTTTAAATTATTTAATTAATTAAAATTAATTATTTAGGACTTACAAAATACAAATATTTTTACTAAGGTCAAATTGTCACGTATAAGATGCCTAAAGTTTATTTAATCATTCAAGGGACAGTTTACTATTATTTTGGATGATTTTCTATTCATAAATGTATAATTACTATTCATAAGGGTATGTTATTATTCATAATGATGGATTAATATTCACCAAAAGTTATGTTTGTCTTATCGGACACCAAACAACTTCCTAATCGCAACTGTGTATGTCAGATTTTTGAAATTCCATCCATGGAAGAGGAAAAATAATTTTTAATGGTCACATAGTATTTAGTATCATTATATGTCATTGTGCTTCTTAATAGAATTATAGAATAAGGAATAATTATATGAATGAAATTCCATTGATAAAACTTTTGGTTGTTAGACATGATCCCCTTTATGAAAATACACACCAACTCTTCATACCGAATTTGATAACTAGTATTTGTAAAAAAATTCAAACCATGCCAACAATAACAATCAACCCAAAATCACTATCAAGTGTGATGTTTTACAACTCTAATGAAACTAAAGGATATTACATATGAAACCCCCCAGATAAGAAGGTTATTGTTAAAAAAATATCCAATATTTCATAATATGAAGTATATATCTATGATATACAGTAGGAGTGATTTAAACATAGATGATGTGTAGGATCAAGACATATCAGAGTTAGAAATAGAACATATTCCACATAGAACCATTAAAGAGAATGGTAAAGAGACACAAGAACTATGTAGGAGTAATAATGATGTTATATAACTTAATTCATATGGTTTTCACATCACCAATGATGGTGACTAATTATTAGTAGATAATAATTATCCTATAATCTACAAGGAAGATGGAATAGAATCTTCCATGTGGTGGTAAGCCTTGAATTATGAAATGGATTCCATGTACCAAAACCAAGTATTATTTTTTTATATCCTACAATGGATATGAAACCAATTGGAATAAATTGTTTATTGAAAAAGAAACTATACATTTAAGGAAAATTAACTATATATAATTCATAAAAAGATTCAAAATAGTATAGAATGCATCAAGTCATTGGTTATGCCTTTGGTTGTTAGAAAATATCATTAAGTATAATTCTAGTTATATGAGGCTGACATATGAGTAGAGCATTTCTATTTTTAGGGATTTGAGCTTAGGTATGATGATCTGTGATAGATTTTAACTTGAGTGAGATTTCATGATTGGGGGGTGGGGGAGAATGCTTCAATTGACATTGGATGAGATTTTGTTACTATGAATGGGATATTCATGGAAAATTTGGAATGTGTATTAGTTAATATTCTTGTATAGACTAAGGACATGTGATTTTTATTAGATACATATGGGCATTGAGACCTGTATATGTGGATGAAAATTTAAATTCCCCTCTATGGTGATGATTACATTAGTGATGGATAGTTTCAATTTCTAACATCATAGATGAGTATGGATATCGAGGAGAGTCATTTTTGTGATGATTGAAACTGTTGAGTTTTTTTTGAGAAGTATTATAAGGAAATATATATAGTAGGGAGTGAATCACTGTCATTTTAGGGTGTAACCCTTTTTATTAATAGTATTTTGAAATATGTATATGATGGTGTTATTTTGAGATAGGAAGATGTTGTGATCAATGTTTTTCCTTAGTGAATAGTATGAGCGGGACAATGTATTTCATTAATAATATAGTTTAATGGATGGTTTGTGGGATGTAAGATCAATTTTTTTATCAGAACCTTGATAAATACAATCCTATGGTGGGGAAAGAATTAATGGCCATGGGTGGGTTACCATAATAATTTAAGGGACATTATTATGATGAGACTATTTGTTGGTTAATAGAGATTGAACTAGATTCTAGTGTGAAGGTGAATTCTATTTCTCTTGATTTCTTAGTGAGTTATCAATATAAATGTTTTTATATGGTATCAGATAGAGTCTATTCATTAACATTAGGATTAGGATGGTTTTAATGTATTCTGAGTGTGAGTTGGATCAATGTTGCATCGATTCCGGGAGTGAGGGCATGAAGAATGGTTTGGTAAATTAAATATTGTACCATTTAATTACATAAATTTTTAGTATTGAACATTTATTTAGGAGTTTATAATGTTTTAGGATGCCTATGAGGGTGTATACATCATAAGCGAGTGAAGTGACAATGTGGCAGTGGCCATAGGAGGCCGGAATGATATTTTTTAATGAGATTGGTTGTGTCCGGTTAGAAACTATATCAGGTGAATCATATTTAGTATAAAAATATATTTTTTTAGGATTACATATTCATTTTGAGGAAATATAAAATATTTGGTATTTATTCATTGATTTTGGAGACGTATCTGATCTAGCTTATAATCAGAGACAAGTAGTGGTACCAAATATCGACCAGTTTTTTTACATGTGATCGGGTGTGGTGATGTCAAAACTAGACCAACAAGTCACTGGATAGTTGTGATTTCATTTAGTGTGTGATTTCAATGATAAGAACTTCCATGGATTTAAATTATCATTTATTACAGTAGAATTATAATGGGGAGCACTATAGGTCAAGGGATGAGCATGTTGAAAACAACATGGTCTCTTGGTAATGATGGGTGAGGTTAAGCATAATCTCAATATTCAGTGATAGAGGCAGTATAGTGGTTCATATTTTAGTTCTTAGTTTCACTTGAATTAATAGTTTCATAGTGGAATATTTTTCAATGTTAAAGGGTAGAACACAAAATGTTAATGATGAATTAATGACTCAGGTAGGTCAGGATTGATTATTGAAGAAAAAATAAGGATTCTTGTGGGTGATAAGTTTTATTATGGGGGTGTTTTAATGAATTGTACCATTATATGTCAGTAAAATCAAGTTAAATTTGAAAATTTTAATATTTGACTCTAAGGTGGTGTTTGTTTTGAGAATGGAGATTCAAATTGGAATTTTTAGGATTTAGTTTATCTCTAGTTCGGGTTTTGTATGATGGTGAATGGAATGTGAGGTTTTTGAGGGTTCATTTGATGCATGGTATGGAGATGACATGATTATTTTACTTTTATATACATTTCAATTTTTTTGAAATGTATGGGTCCTTTACATGAGGTCCTTTTGGAACCCTTATGTTAAGAGGTGTGGATACACCTACATAAGGGGAACGACCATCCATATGTAATATGAAACCCTTAAATGAATATTGGGGCCACTATTTAGTAAGGGGAGACCCTTAAATTAACTATGTGTCCACCCTTATGTAACCCCCTAGACTCTAACTCCCAAATTAAATGATTATAAACTCATATATAACATATTTCATCAATAAAAACTAGAAAATCATAGATATAACCATCCATAATTACATGAGAAAAAAAATATTGGGTCTCATACATATGAAAGTTCATTTTAGGTTTACATATTTAGATAATTAGGAAGAGTCATTAACTGATAAAACAAAAGTTCATTATATCAAATAGATATTTTTTCTATTATATATGAAATTATTTAATTCATTATAATTATTCATTATGTACAAAAAATTATTTCACATATGGTATTATTCAATACATTTCATGTGTACTATAATTATCCATGACATGGGGAAATGGAAACATACGAAGAGGTGATCTCAAATGCGGAGTAAATAAAACATATAACTGAAGATATCGTGGAATAAATATTACCATTGAAATATTTTAACAACATGAATCCATAATCAACTATAAACATGGATCATGTATTATCCAATAAAATAAATAAAAAATGTCTATCAATAGTTCTGATCTCATACTCATCGAATGGATAATGTTAGACATCAAAAACCTGATTTCAAGGCCTTAAAAAAGACATTAAAGTGTCCTTAAAACTACACTTGATATATATAACTGAATTTTGTTGGAATACACTAAATAACCAAACCTATTTTGTATCGTGAAATCCCTTGATGCATGGAGGGGCCATATAATGAACAGCCCTGCCCATCACAAATTTTACTACAATACATTCACCATAAGAGAAAATGAATAAAGGATACATATTCATCCTTAAAAATAATCATCATCATTCGAATAAAAACATATAGAATTCCAACACATTTTTACATGTCAATAATATGGGTAAACCGGATCATAACCCATCTAGAGGAATAATTTTTTTAATTAAACATTAAAAAGTCAACTAGATAATAATCATCCATATTTTAAAAACAACATATAGAATGGAGAAAAATTACCATTGTAAAAATAACATCATACTTTCTATGTGAACATTACCTAATCTATGTTATGTAAAATTTTATGTTCACATTGTAAAGTACATTGAGTTTAAAACTAATTCAATAAAAGAATAATATTATCGTAATCCACATGAAGAGATAATGCCATTGGTTTTCAAAGAAAATATCCCAAGAAGTATGAAATATTTGTAATCAATTTTATATGATTTGAATTTGTATCCCACTATAACAGTGATATCGTTCCAAAAAATATAATCATAGATATTGATTTATCCAAATTATATAAAATAATTTCAAAGAATGATCATAACTCAATGAATGAAAATTGTTATACCAAAAATCATCACCACCGAGGAAACAAATGAACCACTGGAACATGAATTAGGGAACCTGAAATGGAAATTAAATCCCATGAAATATAGGGATTATGATTAAAATATATCCATGGTAGAGAATACACCTTACAAATTAAACAAGATTCACATAATGTATTATATATTAAATTAGCAAAATTGAGATGATGAAAACCATTTTGGATTGAGTAATAGTTTTGGGTTAGAAACCCTTGTGAGTAGAAACATGAAATATAAATTTCTATACCATGAAATTAATGTTTTACATGATAAAATATCTCAAAGTGTCATTATACACACCTCAATGATGAAATAGGTATATAAATAAAATACTTCCCATAAGAAATGGAAATTTAAACAGAAACACTTACCTATTAATCATGTATTCCATTAACATAAATTAAACTCATTTATAAAAAACATCTGTATCTTATTCAATTCATTAATAAACTTATTCATAGAAATTTTCATTCATGTTCTTCATAAATAGTCTTTATCTTTAATAAACATTCCAATTTTTCACATTGGGTGTCTGTAGTTTTGATCGTTTGAACTAGTATCGTAATATCAATGCCTATGTTAATTATTATTTACAAGATAATAATTACTATATCATTATAATTAATGTTATATATTATTTATAATTATTTATTATGTTTCAAATTCCATTCTCAGGAGTTTTATTCGTTATCCTTAAATATGAAATTGATACAAGGCGTGTTTCATGGATTCTAGATGATCAAAGTGTGTACTCTAAAATAATGAATTACATATTGATATAGAATCTAAAAAAACAAAATTTCTATTTACAATTTTTATCATATTATACAATCAATTAAGTTCACATAGTCATTTGTGATATGAATTCATTTTATTATTCAATTGGGTTGTTATACCAACCAAAACTTTGACATAAATTAATTAAATCAATGCTTATGAGATGATATTTTTATAATATCATTATATAAAAATCGTATTAATATTATTTAGTGTTTATTATTGTGATATATCATAATTTAATGTATGGTTTTGGATAAATGATTGATGTGGAAAAAAATAAATAATTTGAATAAAAGGTTATCCTCTTAGGGCGCTTATTTCAATCCATTAAATTAACTATGATCATTTTAGTATCATTCAATTTATATGTTATTAAATATATTATTACATAACCATAATGATATAATAAAAATTATTCTTAAATATTTAATAACATCCTTAGGTCAACCTTGTATGACATTAATGGAAAACTAATCACATTATATAGTGGAGGTAGTAGTCAGCATAATGTATAAACAGTATTTCTTATTTTTCGTAGCGAATGAGGTATATTAATAAATCATGATAATAACATTAATATGTTAACATTATAATATATAAATTATAATAATATTATTATATTAGTTTTCATATAATATATTTGAAGGAATATTATTTGGAAGGAATCTGAGATCTTGTTAATGTACACGTTGAGGACATGAATTTTCCTTTAAAGTGTACTTAAATTTCAATGGATTAGGATAAATATGATTGAAAAAGATATTATTTTAGTTTTTGAGGGTTTTAGGGAGATTAAAATGGATGATTTTAAATTTGGAATTATAATTCACATTCTTTCATGAAGCGGTTACAATGTTACATTTTTATAAGTGATGGGAAGGGTATTTTAAGGCATAACCCATAGACTTCCAATAAATCCACGATACTATTCTAGGTTCAATGGCTCAAAATTGATAAATTTTTAGGGTAACCATTCCCTCCATGACCTATATTTCATCAATTCAATTCTATGACCATTTTAAAATGTGTTAATACATTTTAACAATGTTAAACACAATTCCCTCCTTTTAATTTTACATTGGTAATTA
Source organism: Viscum album (assembly GCA_963277665.1). NCBI lineage: Eukaryota > Viridiplantae > Streptophyta > Magnoliopsida > Santalales > Viscaceae > Viscum > Viscum album. The sequence continues at coordinate 50,819,224 of OY728162.1, forward strand.
ATTTGTAGTCTTTGTCAATAAATTTAGATGTAAATAATACAATTGATTTTTTTTCCTAATTTGAAAATTACAATTTAAAATTTAATTATAATTATATCAAATAAAATTTATTATGGTGTTAGAATTTATTTTTAAAATAATTACACTTAATTGGGTAAAATTATTTTTATGAGATGTTTTTTCTATAACATAAATTTATATATAAGTTGATTTTTTTGAATATAGATTTTAGTGATATAATTTGAATTATTATAAAATAAATATTTTATATGAGGCTTCTATGGAAATCAAAAATTGAATCTCCCTTTAATAATAATTTATTATATGAAAAGATGAGAAGTTTTTTTTATTAAAGTAACGTTTTAATTAGTTACAAAAATGGTTTCCATAGGTTTTATAAGTTAAAATAATATTATAAAATTATGTATTTCACCCCTAAAAATTCATATATTACTAATTAATTTTTTTATAAATTTATAGGTCATTAATGTACAATGGTAAAGCCATATAAATTAAATGTTTCGAGAAAAGCATGTTTTTTGAATAAAACTTTTCATTTTAGAAAAAAGTCAAAAATTAATACGATGTAAATGTTCAGATGAGGAATTAAAAAATTAAATAATTTTTATTAATTTAAAATTACAAAATTTATAAAATTAAAATTTTATTAAAATCATAAAATATAATGAAATTTTTTTTTATCACAAAATAAAGTTTTCAAATATTAAATATTATTATTCTTATTTTATATTACTTAACAACTAATGTGGTATTTAATAATTATATAGATTAAAAAATATGTCATCAGTAATCACATTTTTTGTAAAAAAGATATGTGTAAGAAATAAAAGGTAATTTTTAGAAAGATACATTTCAAAATAATAAATTATTTTTTTAATTATTTTGGTAATCCAATTGAATTTAATTAATATCAATGGTAGAATTTATTTTCTATATAAATATAAATAATAAAGTTGTTAAAACAATTTCTTCTTGAATATTCAACTACTAGGTTTTTAATTATAATACTTAAATATTTATATTTTTATCTATATGTATTTTTGTTTCGTTTTAGTTCAGTATTGTGTGTGGATGAAGATATCAAACACTTTGACTTTATTATGGATATTCATTTATTATAATTTTAGTGTTTTATATTCCCCCCACTATAAATATATTTTTAACACACAATTTGACTCAGATTATTTTCTATAGAGAGCTCATAATTAACTATACACCACTATATGGACATGCTTTTATTTATATTGTGCAATTAAATTTATCCACAAGGAAAATTATTATATTAAATTAATAAAGAAAACTAACCCAATACTAATTTCACATAAAATTATTTAAAATCATGTTGGTTTATATCTACACAAACCATTAGAGTGATTTATATGATAATCATACCACCATGTGGTTTTATTTACAAATCAATATCTAAGTGTTTTTTGAAAATGTACATGACATAGGAGACTAGAAAATCATGACTAAAAAATCACTACCTAATTAATTAGAAATAGTTTCATTGGATTTTCCTTGTTTTGATCATATTTGGTGACTACCTCCCTCATTGTCACTTGTAATTGTACATTTAGTCTTATAATATCGTACTCTCTTACAATTGAAGTAATTAATTTTTATAGTTTATCTATTTTTCTTACACATGTGAGTTTTTTGACCTTAATCTCTACACTTACAGATTTTTACAATTACTTTAAATAAACACTCCCATGTTTCTTCCCACATGTTTGGCATATAATAAAATAAATCATTTTTCTTTTATTATCATCATTAGTTTATCATTAATGACACTCAACATTTATCTTCCCTTGTGTTTTTGGGAATTCGACTATGTTCACATTGTAAATCTTATTTTGTGATATTTGGTTTAGGATAATCACATGGTTTCTTATTCCGAAAAATTTTTTATTGGGTTGGTCATTGAGGTAATTATTAGATTGTTCCCCACACACATTCTTCCTTCTAGGTCCATCCATAAATTAATCTAAAATATTTATCATCAATGATTGTCCTTATAAGATAATTATCATAAATAAACATAAGAAAATTTAAACTCAACATGCCTCACTTATATCACTATCATGTTAGACTATAGCTCTAACAATTCAGCTTGTATTGGATTATTTTTAAGCTATATCATTCTCAATTTAACTTATAGAATTATTGGTTCACAATATATTACTTTGAGTTGTTTTCTCTAATGATTTTTAACCAAATAAAAAATAGATATAAAAAATTACCATGAACTTCATTAAAATATTATAACCCAATGATTCATGAAATCCTTGCCCAATAAATATTTTGTATCCTTCCATAAACAACATTAGCCATTAAAAAAATCATATACCTTTGTAATTATGTGCCATATTAATATAGTCCAAATAGCATAACATCCCCAATAACTATTTGAATATAAAATACATTAAAATTATATTATATTATATATTACAAAATATATATACTCTACCATGAAACCTAAAATGTTATTAATCACTTGTTCATACGGTCACACAATAGTCATTATATATCATAATCCAAAAGATGTGATGAACTTCTCCAAATATATCATGAATCAATAATCAATATTATGGTTACCAATTGTTTTTTAAATAAGTTATCAAAAATAAAATCAAACATAATTATTTCATCATTATGTCTATATTAAACATTAGAGTTATACAAACCACAAACATGTGTTCTCCAATAATTATCCCTAAAAAATATAACCTTATTTTAAAATAAAATTTCAATTATATTAATCCCATTTAATATATTTATTCAATACAATTAAAGTAAATAAATAAAAAATTAATACTTAAAGGCTTCACATAATTATAATAAATTTTCAAATTTACTAGAATATTATTCAGAAATACTCACTAAGGAGAATATATTAAAATTTCAAGATTAAAATATTTTTAATCTCACTACAAAAGAGGAAACTAGTAATGTCACATTCTCCATCATATTATGAAAATAATATTTCTTATACAAATTTTATTATGTTCCTTTTTTAGTAATACATCATAGAGTTTTATGGATACATAACTTTCTTAGCTTTATTTTTCATGTTTTGTTTCGAATAAATAATAAAACCAAAATGGATGTGATAACATCCAAAATATTAATATGAAAACATCAATATAAATATGTATTCACCTATGACATGTTTTTGACATATGATAATTTTGGATCAACCTATTGCTCAATTTTTTTTAATCCCTGGTTATCCAAGGAAATTTATATATTAAGTTATGTAGCATATTTATTTAAAATCAATCTTAAATACTTAATAATGGATTGTATAGAAACTTTTCTCAACCAAACCATATCACCTAGAACATTATTTCCAGGTGTGTAGTCATAGTATAATTAACCGTGCACCATAGTGATGATCGAGCTAATAATCAATAATCCTTTTTTCATGGAGATTACCCCTGGATTCACTTTTTCAACATTCTCAACTACTTTCTAGTATGTATATAAGGATTTATTTCAAGGAAAAATCACATAATATATACATTATCAAAATATCAGGATGTTATCCAATACTTAGTCTCATTCCTGGTGTATTCCCTAATGTTTTATTATCATAATCCAAAATTATATTTTCATTATTTCAGTGAAACTATATCAAATACTTATAATGAAGGGTTACCTATACCATTGACATTGTTATGAAAAATAACATTTCATTTCTAATTATCCTCAATAAATATCTTAATCTCTAAAGTTATAAAAATATTTACGTTGACACAAACATTGATACCCCAGACCCACAATCCAAGATCTGTTGCTCATAAACTCATACTTTACATATTTTTTTGAATACCAACTAGAATGTCTAGGATATAACTATATGTAACTTCAAAATCCATAACTATTTTTTAATCTATTAAATTTGAAATATATTTTGATATATAGAGAATTTATGAAATAGAAAAAAATTAAACTGGTAAAAACCATGTCCTTGTATCGAATGGATAGTTTTAATATTATATAAAACACATTTAATTAATGATAAGTCTTTAACATCTTCCGAAAATTACATCACACATTTTATCCTTCTCAAAAAGTAACATATACAACTTTTCTCCATAAAATAGGGAAATGTAAATATAATAATTGGTGTACTCAAACAATAAGTATGTGAATCATATAAATAAATCATTTATGGAATAAATATTATTGTAGTAATAGCTAAACATTATGAAGAAATATTCAACAATAAATTTGTATAATTCCATATATATAAAAATAAATGAGGTCCTTGATATCAGTAATAATAATTTCGTACTCATGGAATGCATATTTCCATACACCAAATACCTTCAATCAATTCCTTATTATAAGACATTTAGTTGTTATCAAGATAAAAGTCCATAAATATTTCAGAATTTGGTTGGAATAAACTTAATACACACTCAAAAGTATTCCCATGATACAAGCTAATTCATTAAGAGGATATATAATATCATTCCCCAACTGTCACTTATTTATGTCCAATACATTCACCATCAATGAAATTGAATAAACCACACATAATAAACCTTTCCAATAATAATTTGTAATAAAAATAATTCTAATAATTTCCACATGCCAACAAAAGGTATAGATTAATCAAAAACCATATGGAGGAAGAAGGTGTATGGATAATAATTACATAGTCAATATGAAAATAATCATTTGTATGGGATTAATAATACACAAAATGAAAATGCATTTCCCCATATTAATAGAATATCTATATTAATATGTGAAAAATATCCCATATGAGTTATTTAAAATGATATTATCCCACTATATAGAACAATGAGTATACTAATAAGTTATTATATTAATAACATGATCATAATCCAACAAGATAAAAATGTGGACAATTTTAATAGAAAATAGCCAAAAAAGTGAGAACAATTTATCAAAAGGGTTTACATGGTTTGAATTCATATCCACAAAAATTTATAATATAATTCCATATACATATTTAATAGGTATAATGTACCCATATTATATGAAACAATTTCAAAAAATGACCATAAGTCAGTGAATGAAAAATTGAGTAACAAAAAATACTCACTACTAGGGAAATAGATAAATCACTAGCCATTTAAATAAGGGAACATGAATTGAATAATAAATCCAATGAAATAAAATGGGTATAATATAAATAAATTCATCAGTAGTGAATACAATATATAATGGATACATGTTCTAAAAATTTATTATGTCTCAAAGAATCAAAATTGATACCATGAAAGCCCTCATGACTTGAGTAAAACATTTAGATCATAACACCTTGGGGGTTAAAATTTTAATTTTATATTTATATACAAATAAATTAAATTTTTTCTTGATATAATATATCACATAGTAATTTTACAAACCTCAAAAATTAAAATTATCATATAAATATAGTTCTTATCTCAATAATGCGGAATTGATACTGAAACCCTTACCTCTTGTTCTTAACTTCTAGGAACATAATATAACCTCATATATCCAAAAAAAATAATTTATTAATTACATAATTTATAACCATTTTCATATATGTTTTCAATCGTATTATTCATAAATATCCATTCTCTATAAGATTTTTTCGATTTTATATATCGTGTGTGTATAGTTTTGATCATTTGTACTAGTTTCATAATAGTAGTGTATTTGTTCATTCCAATTTTAAAGATAATAATTACTATATAATTAAAATTATTTTTATGACGATTTATAATTTTAGGTAATGTTTAAAACTCCTATCTTGCATGATTTAATATATATCCTTGATGATGAAATCGATACAATGAATATTTTTGTTAGTCTTGATGATCAAATTATTATTTTTAATTATTGTCTTTAATATTGATATAATATCTCTAAAAACTAAAAAATAATAATTTAAAACTTTATACTATTTAATAAAATTAATTATATTTTCATATTAATTCATAATATAAATTTATGTTATTGTTCATCTAGGTGGTTAAACTAACACAAACATGAACATATAAAAACTAAATGAATGATTGTGATATGTGATTTTTCATAATATAAATGTAAAAAAATCATGATTTTATTATTTAGTGTTTATTAGTTGTAACATCCCAGGTAAATAAAGAATAAAATATTTTTATACATATAAATATTTGTGAATTAAATTTTATTTTTACTTTAAATGGGTTGCTATGTTCGATAGCGAACCCAATACGCAACAACCAGATTCTTTGAAATCTTACGTTGCACACAAATAATATAATATTATTATTTTAAATAATAGTTAAATCCTAGTGATTTTATTGGAAGAAATGAACAAAACTTACTACAATATTATTATACATGTATTTATATTTATCTAATAAAAGTTAGAGGCTTAATATATGAATGAATCTAATTTTAAGCATAATTTACATTAAAGGGCCGATTTACCACCTTTTGATGGAGAACCCTTTTTAAATATAGTTTTTCTCACTTTAATGCATTCTATATGATGAAATAAAATCCTTATTTAGAATGAGTAAATCATAATTTACTTTCGGTAATTTTTTGGTATTTTTCTGATAAAGTTTATTTTTTTAAGGAATAGGTAAAATATTGTATTTTAATTCAAAAATATGTTTTAATATAATTTATTTATATAGTTATATTATCTTTTTAGTTAGTTTTAAAGTTAAATTAGAATATATTTTTACCATTTAATCCAATGGTGGTCATTGAAATTAATATCACTTTGAGTTTGGACATAAACGAGTGTCAATCTTTTGATAGATATTGTTTCTTAAAAACATGCTATTTGTTTTGATAGCGGGAATTAATTTTAAATTAATTTCTGCCACTTCTGTGTTTTGAATTTGGAGAAATTGATTCCATATTTGGAATCAGGAGTTTCAAATTGTGCAAATAGGTGACTTTTATTTTTAGGCATTTTAAATATTTACCTTAGTAAATATTTTATTTACCATGGTTAAAGGAAAATTCAGGTAAATAAGGGTAAAAATAATAATATTTATTTACACTAAAAGGTGTCCTAACCCTATTGTTTGAGTCATATCCGACCATGGGAATCCTTGGGTTGATTTGGGGACCCCATGGAGCCACTTAAAAGTGATTATGCCACTTTATTTTAATTAACTTAAATTAATGGCCAAAATGAAATAAACAAAAATCGTTTAGTAAATTAATTTTTACATGGGTTTATGCAAGCTATATTTTGGACTATAAATATTATTTGGAAAGGTAAAAATATTTCTTACATAATGGTATTTTTTTATAATTTTTAGACATCAAATTAATTAAATTATTTATGACACAATCATGATGCAGTATTTTCCTCATTAATAAATGATTTAATTAAATAAGATTATAATGATTAAAATATTATCCAAAACATGTCCAATTATGATTGGATGGTTTTATATTGATTATGAGTCATCTTATATTCTACCATAATGATTTTTGGACCATTAGAAACCGAATATCATTATATAATAAAATAATAGTTTCATACTTTCTAAAAGAGCCCCTCCTTTCCCTTATAAAATGAGACCACTTCAATGAAATTCCTCACACCCCTCAATCCATTTGTCTCATCCAAACTATACCAAATAATCCTCCCTACATAACTCTCCTCCCCCTAAAAGCCTTACTTTAGGCAGAAGTAACTTCAATGAGTCATTTTGGTTCAAACCAAAGGAAGTTACCAAATTAAAGGTAACAGTTTCTCTTAAATTGTTTTCTTTTATTTTACATCTCCAACAACTAAACTATTTTTATTTCCTTTCTTTTGTAACAACAAAAGTATCCTAAATATACTAGTATGTTTTTATAAGAAGTATTCAAACTACACTTACACATACCTCCATCTAATGGATGATGAACATAATGTTTCTGTGGATGGAAAACTAACGCCTCACGAAACGATGATAGTTCAATTACATCTTACCACCTATCATGGTGGCCATTATGATGGAACTGTATTTATATATGATATATATCATGTTTATTATCTCATTATTCTTCTGTACTTCCCATTTATTTCACACCTTTATGGTTTCCATAGTGGGTAAATACGATAATCTCATTTGAGGAAGTGCGGACTACCGCCCCCTCAAAGTGATGTGACTCATTAATGCCCTATGTGGGATGTATAAAGGATATAGTTAATGATATTATATTTGATGTTATACTGGAATTATTATATAATTATGTATCATTATGTTTTATTTCAATTCAAATAATAAATAGAAATGAAAGTAGCGTTCATGCGAACGTACGGTTTACCGTCTCCATGAATAGTGCTTTTGATTTTATACTTTCAAATGTGATGTACTATTATAAATACATGTATATACTTGATATATATGATATATATGATATCCAAATCATGAATATAATTCTTTATATAATGAAGCTTTAACCACATGAACAACATGTAATTATTAGAAGTCCATTTTTGACTCAAGTACCAAATATCGACAAAACAAACATTATTAAATTAAATGATTACACAAAGTTTATAACATGGTAATAAGTGATATAAAAACAATAATATACATAAATAATGTTATTAAGAAAATATAAATTAACTTTATTTTGTTATTCAGGAGATTAAAGAACGATCAAGTCATGTCGGACAACGTGGTAAGAGATTTTCTTATCTCACTTTTAATTTTGTGAGATTTCCATTGTTCGCCACTTATTTATTGCATGTGGTGTATTGTGTACTTCTTTATGATATATATTATCAGGATTTTAATTATATTCATGGAATTCTGTGATTCATTTGTTGGTTATTAACTTTGTTTCAAACAACTCAATTGATTACAATGTGGTAAGGGGTTTTCATCTCACTTTTTATCCCCATGAGATTCATGCTATTTTTGCCACTACTTCCTTTTGTGTGGTGTATGAACTGCCCATTTTTGTATTATTTTGGTAGGATACTTTAATTTATGGGTATTTACATCTTCATTTTATGATTCTTCTTTCAGGTGGCATATGACTTGTAAGTTACCAAATCAATAAGGGAACTATTCAGCCTCCTCTTTTTAAAAGACTTCTTTTTGTTATGTCTTTAAATTTACATATTCTGTTTGGATATGTTATTATATATCCTTATTGATGTAAAATTTATTTTCAAGTGATGAGATACCCTTTTTATCTCATCAACTCATTTTATGAATTCTAAAGTGACGTTGTTAGGCTGTCGAATTATTATAGGGGAACTTCTCAACCCAATTTCGGTTCTTTGGGTTGAACTTGTACTTATTGAATATGTCATCCAATGAATATATATGAATGACCTATTATTTTTTTACACATAGTATCTACATATATTGTCTTTATTTATATTTTTCACGCATAATTGTGTGATTGATTTATCCTTAATTTAAGGATACCATCTTTATAGTGGATTTATTCTCAATTCACATTTCCATTGAGACTTCATTGTTGTTATGCACCAATTCACTCTTATGTGGTGTATATGCTGTACTTTGAAATATTATATCATGAATCCCTTTTATTCTCATGATATCATGAAGTTATGAATAATGGTTATTTTGAAATTATATGTATTCAAGAGTCTCTCATTTTGTTAAAAACTCTTTAACAAAAATATCATTTTAAATATTTTAAATATTTATTATTCTAAATATTTATCTTTAATGTCAATGTTTTCAAAAATGGTTTTCAGTATTTATTTATATGGACATGAATGTTTTAAAATTATAATTCCATTAAAATCTTCAATGTGGTATGGGACACTTTGATTCAAAAATCTCATTTAAATGGTTTTTGAAAATGGATTGATTATTTTAATAACTTGAAATTACTTATTGTGATTGAAAATTAAATGTAGTTATTTAAATGTCTATATTTGAAATTTTTAATGTGTAAAGATGGTACTTGGACATTTGACGGGTGGTTACATTATAACCTCTAATGCATTGGGTATGGAAGTCGGCCATATGGCAATTCCATTTAGTGATATGTGTGGAAGTCGACCGTATGGTTATTCCATTTAAGTATATTTAGGTCCCTAGTTACCTTTATATGATATGTGTTCTTTATATGGGTATTATGGTAACCTTTTTGTTACAAAAGGGTAAGTAATGATATTTTTTATAGTAAGAGTATTTACTTCTTCAAAAAAGTTAAAAGTATTACTTATGATAAAGTATTCAAGGTTTATTTGTTGTTTTGAAAATCTAACAGTTTTCCTTATTTGTGTATCCCTTACTGAGCTTTTTATACTCATCCCATGTTTTTGAAATGTTTTTCACATTACTTAAAGATGAATAGGGTCATGATATCGATCAAGGAAAAGTCGTGCTGTCTAAAACATAGAACTAGACGTGTTTCATTTAAATAGTTTTTATTTTATGATAAAATGGATACTGAGTAGTATTTTCTACATGTAATATTCATGTTTTTATGTATTAGTTATGGCCTAATTCTCCAAAACACTAAACCTGAAAAGATCCTCAATGTGAGTTATTCGTTTAATTCAAGATTATGTAATGTTTTAAGGCTGGGTCCTTATAGTAGGTATCAGAGGTCGGTTTAGATATCTTTAGTTGTTAGGAAATTCTTTAAGCATAAGGGACAATAGAATTATGGTTAAGGTTTCAAAAAGAGTCATAGTTTTTTTTAGTTAAAGTGAATGATATTAAGATAACATGAATAATTATATCTTAGTGTTTACCCTCCTCATAAGATATTATATGATGATTTTACCGATATTCTCACACTAACCTTTATGGCTTTAGTAAATGGCTAGATCTAGCAGGCACCCATGTAACAGTGGAGGTGAAGAAAACTATGACGTTTTTCTGAACGAGCAACTGAATGATATTGGAGCAGCAATGAGAACTCTTGTGGCTATTCTCAACCAATTATCTGGAATCATGATTGACCACTTGAACCTTGGTTATCTTTATAAGGCATCATATATGCGAGAAATAGATCCTTACAGTAGTTCAGGTAATAATCAAAAAGGTAAGTCTGTTCAAAAACCATTGTGTCAAGGATGTGGAAAGAAACACCTTGGAAAATTCTTCAAAGGGACGATAAGATGATATAGATGTGGAAAAGAAGGACATAAAGCAAGAACCTTCCATGGGAAAAGGAAGCATCCAGTTGACTCTAGGAAAGGGAAAGAAGTTCTTTCAGAGGGATCAATTGAATGTTTTAAATCTGGTGTGCATGGTAATTATACAAACACATGTCCTATAAAGATGTTTTGGGAATGGGATCACCAGGATCATACAAATATTTTGTTACCAATACCTAATTTCATTCCGATTTAGGATAAAGAAACTGACAGTGACCAATGAAAGCTATGGATTATTTCTTAACATATGTTTTCCTATTATTGAAATCATAGGATATGATTCATGATTTTGTTTTTAGGAATGAAGTATTTCAGAATAAGTTGGAAAGGAATGGCTAATGGATCATAATGAAAATTGAATGAGTACGAAGTCAACATATAAGGGATTCAAGAGTTATGGTAGAATTTAGGATGGTGAAATTCTTAAATGTATTAAGACTCTTCTGATGATGGGAATTACATTAGATTACTTTTGATAGTATGTGTAACCCTAAAGTTTTATATATGAAAATTTTATTCCAGAAATAATAATATTTTCTTTTGTGGATATAGTTATAATGAACCATTTGGGTTTATATGTTCATTGAATTTGAGGAAATTATATGTTAATACATTTTTGGGATGAAAAATGAAAGTTATTAGAAAACCCACATTGTTAAAATATTCTATGGTTATTTTTGATAAATTTATCTCTTTTTGGGAATGTTATAAAATTATATGGTTCTTGAAAAGGTACAACACATGGACCGTGTGACAACCCGTCACGTCGGACGAAGCTGCGTGAATCGAACCCACAACCAAAGTGCGACTGGTATTTATCACCTACCACTGGACTACATGAAGTCCCTGGTTAGTTTGACTAATTCGTTTTAGTTAGATGATTTTATGAATTAAAAAAATGTTTATATTGGGTTATTTATGTAAATGATTAACCTATCGGGGAGGATATGTGATTAGGATAATTACTTTTCAATATGAGACTTTAAGATGAACTGATGTTATTTGGAGATAAATGTTATGATTTATCTTGGAAGACTATGTGATTAAATCCTTTGGAGATTTGGGTTTAAATATTCGTTTAGATTACTTTGAATAATTTTATAGATAATTGTTTATTGAATGGTCTTGATTGAACTTGGGAATTTTTTTTTACAAATTTTGGAGATTAAAAGCAGTACTTCTTTTTATAAAGGATTATCTTTTTGGGGATTATCTGATCACGTACTTAGAAAATTTGGTTTTGGTTAATTTATAAAGATAGAGGAAATATGTAGTTCATATTTTGTAGATCATGTTATTATCTAGAAGTTGATTATAGTTCTTTCAATGTGAACAAGTCATCTTGAATACATACCGTTTGGATAAAAGATGAGTTTGTGGTAGAATTTTATTAAAGGATGACACTCTACATGACGAGTAAATATACTTCCTTGCGATATATGTCTTTTTTTAATAAAATTATTCAACTTTATGAAATGTATATTGATGAAAAAATTATATAATCCCTCTTTTATCATCATACTTTTACCCAACCACAAATTTATGGTATTGTGGTTGTCAACTTTCTGTGATCAAGTTCTCTATCACTCTATTAATCTTTGAGAGTTAGTTTCTCTTCCATATCCATGTTTTCATGGAATCTTAGTATCTTTTGTCTCAGTTGACCTTGGTACTTCTTTTTCATTCTTTTAAAGTGATAGTTTTGTTAACTCTTATCTGATGTGGTACTTTTAATGAAGTTTCCATGCCTAGTTTAAAAATTGCAAGGATGCAATTCCCAAAAGGGGGAAGGATTTAACATCCCAGGTAAATAAAGAATAAAATATTTTCATATTTATTAATATTTGTGAAATAAATTTTATTTTTACTTTAAAGGGGTTTCTATGTTCGATAGCATACCCAATACGCAACAACCTGTTTCTTTGAAATCTTACGTTGCACACTAATAATAGAATTTTATTATTTTAAATAATAGTTAAATCCTAGTCATTATATTGGAATAAATGAACAAAACTAACTAAAATATGATTATACATGTATTTATATTTATCCAGTTAAAGTTAGAGGCATAATATATGAATGAATATAATTTTAAGCATAATTTATATTAAAAGGCCGATTTACAGCCTTTTAATGGAGAACCCTTTTTAAATATAATTTTGGTAACCTCAATAAATACTATATGATCAAATAAAATCCTTATTTAGAATTAGGACATCATAATTTACTTTGGGTAATTTTTTGCTATTTTTCTGATAAAGTATATTTTTTAAGGAATAGTTAAAATATTGTATTTTAATTCAAAACTGTGTTTTAATCTAATTTATTTATATAGTTATATTATTTTTTTAGTTGGTTTTAAAGTGAAATTACAATATATTTTTACCATTTAATCCAATGGTGGTCATTGAAATTAATATCACTTTGAGATTGGAAATAAACGAGTGTCAATCTTTTGATAGATATTGTTTTTAAAAACACGTTATTTTTTTTGACAACGGGAATTAATTTTAAATTAATTTCTGCCACTTCTGTTTTTTGAATTTTGAGAAATATATTCCATATTTTGAATCAGGAGGTTTAAATTGTGTAAATATGTAACTTTTATTTTTAGTCATTTTAAATATTTACCTATGAAAATATTTTATTTACCATAGTTAAAGGGTAAATTAGGTAAGTAAGGGTAAAAATAATAATATTTATTTACCCTAACAGGTGATCTATCCCAATTGGTTGAGTCATATCCGACCATGAGAATCCTTGGGTTGATTTATGTACCCCATGGAGCCACTTAAAAGTGAATGTGACACTTTATTTTAATTAACTTAACGTAAAGGCCAAAATTAAATAAAAAAATATCTTTTAGTAAATTAATTTTTACATGGGGTTATACAAGTTATATTTTCGATTATAAATATTCTTTGGAAATATAAAACTATTTCATACATCATGGTATTTTGTTTATAATTTTTAGACATCAAATAAATTAAATTATTTATGACACAATCATGATGAAGTATTTACCCCATTAATAAATGATTAAATTAAATAAGATTATAATGATTAAAATATTATCCTAAACATGTCCAATTATGTTTTGATGATTTTATTTCTATTATGATTCATCTTATATTCGACCATAATGATTTTTGGACAATTAGAAACCGAATATCATTATATAATAAAATAATAGTTTCACACTTTCCTAAAAAGCCCCTCCTCTCCCTTATAAAAAGAAACAACTTCTATGCAATTACTCACACCACTCAAGCCATTTGGATCATCCAAACTCTGCCCAATTAGCCTCCCTACATCCCTATCCTCCCCCTAAAAGCCTTACATTATGCAGAAGGATCTCCAAGGATTCCTTCCAAAGGAAGTTACCAAATTAAAGGTAACAGTTTCTCTTAAATTGTTTTCATTTATTTTATTTCTCCAACCCCTAAACTCTTTTTTTTGTTTCTTTTGTAACAAAACCAGTATCCTAAATATACTAGTATGTTTTTATAAGAAGGATTCAAACAACACTTACACACACCTCCATCTAATGGATGAAGAACATAATGTTTTCATGGATGGAAAACTAACGCCTCACAAAACGATAATTCTTCAATTACATATTACCGCCTCTCATGGTGGCCATTATGATGGAACTGTATTTATATCTGATATATATCATGTTTATGATTTCCTTATTCTTTTGTACTTCCAATGTATTTCACACCTTTATGGTTTCCATAGTGGGTAAATATGACAATCTCATTTGAGGAAGTGCGGACTACCGCCCCTTCAAAGTGATGTGACTCATTAATGCCCGATGTGGGATGTATAAAGGATAGAGTTAATGATATTATAAATTATATTATACTATAATTATCATATAATTATGTATCATTATGTTTTATTTCAATTAAAATAATAAATAGAAATGAAAGTAGAGTTCATGCGTATGTAAGGCTTACCGTCTCCATTAACTGTGCTTTTCATTTCTTACCATCAACTATTATGTACTATTATAAATACATGTATATACTTGATATATATGATATATATGTTATCCAAATCATGAATATAATTCTTGATATAATGACTCTTTAACCACATGAAAAACATGTAATTATAAGAAGTCCATTTTTGACTCAAGTACCAAATATCGACCAAACGAACATTATTAACTTAAATGATTTCACAGTGTTTATAACATGGTAATAAGTGATATAAAAGTAATAATAACCTTGAAAAAGGTTCTTAAGAAAGTATAAATTAACTTTAGTTTATTATTCATGAGATTAAAGAATGATCGAGTCAAGTCGGACAATGTGGTAAGGGATTTTCTTATCTCACTTTTAATTCTGTGAGATTTCCATTGTTCGCCACTTATTTATTGCATGTGGTGTATTGTATACTGACTTATGATATATATTATCATGATTATAATTATATTCTTGGTACTCTGTGATTCATTTGGTGGTTATTAACTTTGGTTCATACGACTCAATTGATTACAATGTGGTAAGGGGTTTTCATCTCACTTTTTATCCCCATGAGATTCATGCTATATTTGCCACTACTTCCTTTTGTGTGGTGTATGTACTGCCCATGATTGTATTATTTGTGTAAGATACATTAATTTATGGGTATTTACATATTCATTTTATTATTCTTCTTTCATCTGGCATATGACTTGTAAGTTACCAAATCGGTAAGGGAACTATTCACCCTCCTCTTTTTAAAAGACTTCTTTTTATTATGTCTTATAATTTACATCTTATGTTCAGATATGTTCTTCTATATACTTATTGATGTAAAATTAATTTCCAAGTGATGAGATACCATTTTTTTCTCATAAACTCATTTACTGAATTCTAAAGTGACGCTGTTAGGCTGTCGAATTGTTACAAAGGAACTTCTCAACCCAATTTTGATTCTTTGGGTTCAACATGTACTTATTGAATATGTCATCCAATGAATATGTCTGAAAGACCAATTATTATTTTACACATAATATCTACTTATATTGTGGGTATTTATATTTTTCATGCATAATTATGTGATTGATTTATCCTTAATTTAAGCATACCTTCTTTATAGTGGATTTCATCTCAATTCACATTTCCATTGAGACTTCATTATTGTTATGCACCAATTCACTCTTATATGGTGTATATACTGTCCTTTGACATATTATATCATGAATCCTTTTTATTCTCATGATATTTTAATGTTCTGATTAATTGTTATTCTGCAATTATTTGTATTCATGAGTCTCTCATTTTGTTAAAAACTCTTTAACAAAAATATCATTTTAAATGTTTTAAATATTTATTATTCTAAATCATTATCTTTAATGTCCATGTTTTCAAAACAAATTCAGTATTTATTTATATGGAAATGAATTTTTTAAAATTATAATTCCATTAAAAATATCAAAGTGGTATGGGACACTTTGATTCAAAAATATCATTTAAATGGTTTTTGAAAATGGATTGATTATTTTAATATCTTGAAATTTCTTATTGTGATTGCAAATGACATGTTGTTATTGAAATGTTTATATTTTCCATATGTTATGTGTAATGATGGTACTTGGACATTTGATGGGTGGTTACGTGATAAACCATGTGATGGGTGGTTTCGTGAATACCAGGATGGTTGGTTATGTTATATCTTCCAATGCATTGGGTATGGAAGTCTGCCATATGGCTATTCAATTTAGTGATATGTGTGGATGTCGACCGTATGGTTATTCCATTTAAGTATGTTTATGTCCCAAGTTACCTTTATATGTTATGTGTTATTTATATGGGTTTTATGGTAATCTTTTAGATACAAAATGGTAAGTAATGATATTTTATTTAGTAAGAGTATTTACTTCTTCAAAAAGGTGAAAAGAATTACTTATGATAAAGTATTCATGGTTTATTTGATGTTTTGAAAATATAACAGTTTTCATTATTTGTGTATCCATTACTGAGCTTCTTATGCTCATCCCATATTTTTTATATGTTTTTCACAGGACATAAAGATGAATAGGGTCATGAAATGGATCAAGGAAAAGTCATGTTGTCTAAAACACGGAACTAGACGTGTTTCCTTTCAATAGTTTTTATTTTATGATAAAATGGATACTGAGTAGTATTGTCTACATGTAATAATCATGTTTTTATGTATTAGTTATGGACAAATTCTCTAAAACTCTAAACCTGAAAAGATCCTCAATGTGAATTATTTGTTTAATTCAAGATTATGTAATGTTTTAAGGTCATGTCCTTATATTAGATCTATATATAAAAAATGTAATGAATTATAATAATAAATATTCAATATGAAAACATTACTTAATTTGAAAAAATATATTATTTTCTTCGTATGCATAATTAAAATGACTAAATTATCGATGATCATTAGATGATCATTTAATTAATTGGTTATTAATTTTTTCACACTATTACCTTATTGATATCATAAAAATAATTTTTATCCTTTAGTAGCATAATTATTTCATACATTTAAGTTGTTAACGGAAAAAAATCATGATATGTCGTGGAGAAGTTAGTCTTCGCAACACACATTTAATGTTTTTTATTTTTTGATCTGATCAAGTATATGAATAAATAATGATAGTAACATTCATATAATAATTTTACAGTATATAAAATATAAAATAATAAATAAATTAGTTTGTATATAATAAATTTTAAACAACACATTAAGAGGAAAAATAAGTAGTTAATAATACTCATGTTAGGGAATGGATTTTCCTTGAATGTATCATTACAATTGAAGGTCTTAGGGTAACTAGAATATACCAGTGGATTAATTTCATTGAATTTAGATCTAGTTATAGTAAAATATCTTATTTTAAGTATTAATTTTATGGTAACATGTTCCTTGAAGTGGTAATGATGTAACCTTTTTATAACCGATGAAAATGTTATTTTTTCGAGTAACCCTTAAATTTTAAATAATAGAACAACTCTAATATGGGGTCAATAGATCAGAAATAAAAAATAATTTATGGAAAATTTTTCTTGGTAATAAAAAATATCAACCATTACTTTCTAGTGAAATTTGTTATATTTTTTAGTACTTTTACACTATTTTAATGTCAACATATGCCTTTGGATTTTTTTCCTTTGTAATTAATTGCTAACATTAGTAAATAATTTGAGTGAAAAAGATGAATACTTAACTTTTAAGATAATTTGATAACTATGATTTCAAATTTAAAAATAATTTTATCATATAAAATATTTAAAATTGTGAACATTTAAATTTAAAATAATTACACATAATCACATAAAAGCTATTTTCTGTCAAATAATTTTTTATGTGTTAAATTTATATATAAGATAAAATTATCTTCTATAAAAAATTTAATGAATTTTTTTATAATTATAAAATAAATAATTTATAGGATCCTTTAATGGAATTCAAAAAACAAATCTCCCTTGAAAAAATAGTTTATTCAAAGAAAATATAAAGAGTATATTTTCTCTTAAAGTAAAATTTTAATTTGTTATAATTTTTTCCATAGGTTTTATAAGTTCAACGTATATTTAAAAATGAATAATCTTATCCTTCAAATTCATATTTTAATAATAAATATTTTTTAATTTTATAAATAATTTTCATATAATGTTAAATTCATAAAAACTATATATTTTTTGAAGACCGTATTTTTTGACAAAAACCCAACCTTTTCTGAAAAAAATAAAAAATTAATAATAAATAAATTTTGAAATCACGAAATTAAAATCTATGTATATATTTTGTTTAATTTCAATTTCTAATGTTTCTAAAATTAATTTTTGAGTAAAATCATAAAATTTAATGAAATTCCTATTTATTATAAAATGAAATTTGAAAATATTATTTGTTATTATTATTATTATTTCATATTGTTTACAACTAAAGAAAAGTTAAAAAATTATTAATATCAATTATAATTTATCATAATTATCCACATTTTTTTGAAGCATAAATTCCTATTATATACATTTTTTTGAAATACACTATTCCAAATAATAAATTATCTCATTTTTTATTTTAGGTAAACTAGGTAAATTAAATTTACATTAAATGTAGAAATTGGTTTCCATATGAATATAATTCATAATGTGTATACTTATATTTATTCCCACTAATTCAATTACTGTGTTTTTAATGGTTATATGAAAATATTTATATTTGAATCTAAATGAATTTCAGTTTAATTTTAGTTTGAAGTTATTTGTGGAGAAATATGTTGAACACATCGACTTATTTAAGGGTAATAATTTATTATAATTCAAGGATGTTAGACCTTATTTAAAGGATAAACTATATGTTAAGGGAGTGGCCACCCTTAAATAAGGGATGCAAATTATGTTAAGGGTGAAACCACCCTTATGTTAATGGTGGCCCTTAAATTAAGGGTGAAACCTCCCTTATGTATGGGGTGACCCTTACAAAAATGGTTAAGCTACCCCTTCATAAGAAATGTCCATTACCTAAAGAAATTAATTCAAAAATAGAAAACTTGGATATAAATATAGGTTAATTTTTTGGTTTTAAATCTTTTAAAATGGTAATGATGGGGATTTTATGTCCCACTATGTAGTGACTCTGGGAAAAATCAACGCCTTCTTAGGGGGTATATCACTAGATTCTTTTAGGAATTGAACATCATTTATTCTAGAATAAAGATAAAAGTGAATCTATTACTAAAAATCGATCTTTAAATGGTCTCTTTCCCTCTTCTTAACTACCAATTTAAGGAGACTAAAGGTAGTTCTTTGGTGATTAGTCTACCGAAGCACTGTTCAATCATCTGGGTATCAAAAGTATTTTTCTCATCTTAGAAAAATGAAATCACAAGAGATTGATCAAACCAATTTTTTTATTTTAAATGTTATTTCAATTACATGGTATTATTTAAGGGTTTTGTATTTTTTAAAATCATTTACATAATATTAAATGGAAATTGGTTATTTTTTGTGTTGATGTTATGAATAGATGTTGGGGGTACTGCACACCCTATTACATTAAGATTCGACCTCAGAAAATGATATAGTGAGATATTAGCTATTGTGAATATTTTATTTAAATTAAAAAATTACTTCTAAAATGTTTTTTCATAAAGGAATTGAATTTATTATAATTTTAATATAATATATTATTTTAAATTATGGATTTAGATTGGTTCTTGTGAGATAATTTGAGGCTTTGATGAGCATGGACATTGGTTGGAAAGCTGGTTTAAAGAATAAAAAATCTTTATGTAGTTGGCAGTCCACTAATTACACCCCAAAGGTAAATAAATGTTATTCACATGTATGTTATATGTGGTATCACCACCTATGTTGTACCTCTATTTTTTAGATAAATTATTTTAATAAAATAAATTCATAGGGATAATCACAATTGTAAAGGATCGTGGATGACCCTTGAGCATATAATTGATTCATACACATATAATGGATGATGGATTGATTATAAATATATGAATTTAGGTTTATCGACCCATATGGGTATGAATAAAATAAAATAAAGGAATATAGGGGCGCTTTTCATAAGGATTCTTTTGGAACCTTGAGTACGAAGTAATAATGGACTACGTATGGATAAACCCAAGTGTCACCTAAAAACATAGGGGTAGGTTATGATGGATTTGAGAAGTCCTAGAACCTTATGAATGAATATTACATAGAATGATAAGGGTTTCTTAACCATTACTGTGTGAGTGCCCATGATGGTGTGCCTTGGGTAAATATGTAATATGTTGGGTGATAGGAATGACCTAGGATGACATTGGGAAATGAGATAGGCATGATTTCATATCTCTATGTATATCCAATGGGGCTTATTCTATGAAACTGATGAGGCTATATTGTGATTATAATGATATTGAGGGATCTATCATATTCTATTTAATAGAATTTTTTTGATAAATGAGACTAAGATCAAGGAACACATGTATGGTGTCAGTTCCATGCTGTGACTTAGGGTACCTAAGTGGGTTCCCATGTGATATGTTTACCCTTGTAAGGGTTATGGTATGAATTATTGTCTTGTAGAATTTTGTTTACATCATATAATATGAATGTAGATTATATGATATCAATTTATATTTTGGGATGAATACATGAGATAACAAGGGAGGGATTCACTACCCTCGATTCTACATGAATTAATTTCGAGGATAATTGGGATTCAACATTCTACCAAATAAAATGGAATTATTTGGAATTTACACAGGATTTAGCTATTATACTGATACATGGAATTCCCATTATTTGTTTTATTTATCTAATTATTCAATATAATATGTCATTATTAAGATATTAAAATTTTTTTTGATCTTTTCAAATTACATGGAATGCCTTAGATTCTTGAGATTTGGCTCTTTAGGCTTGATATGATTTGATGTTTCAGGATCCAACGCCAACCACCCGCCAATTTGGTGATAACTATCCTATGATTAGTCTCAAATAGCATTATTTAACTCAATAGGATAGTGAATAGAACCAAGGAATCAATATGAACAATATATGAATGATTTTTCTCAGGGAACAAAATTTGATAAAAAATAACATTCTTCTATGAATTATTTCATGACCCATCCATACATTAGATTTAAAATACAAAGAAAATAAATAGATTCAAATTATAAATCAGAAAAAATGGATAATAACCAAGATAAACATACATTTTAATATAATCAAAATAATACAGGGAAAAATATTAGAAAAAAATCGAAGTCCAAGATGGTTGACACATCAGCATTAATGAAATAAAAAACCAAAATACCTAACACAATATATATCTGTCCCTATGGTTACTGATGATACTCAACACCATTATCACCCAATAGAGGTCAGGATGAACTGAAAAATGAACCTGAAATGTAACAATCATGCGAAGAAATCTGTATATTAATTCCCATTAAACAACAACCCATATAGAATCATTACATAAAATAAACATTTCATACTAGTTTAAAAAAAAATAAAAAATTATGATTCTAATCATATTCAAAATAAAATTATTGGTGATTAGAAGTTTGGAAACATTTATTTTAAAACACTGATTTTAGTAATTTCAGGTAATTTTTTTATGACATTCAATAAGGGAGAATAACTTTACAAAAATAGAAATTCCATTTTATATAGGTAAACCATTTTTTCCTAAAAAAAATAAAACACTATAGGAAATAACTACAAACATCAATAATAATGAAATTATAAATATTAATCCAAGTAGAAGTGAGTATGTAAACACCAAAAAATAAAGTTGTAGATTTAAAAAATATTAATAAAGAATCCATCATACTAGAACACATGGTGGAATCCAAAAATCTATAATTTTCTATCATAGACTACCTAAAATAACTAAAGGGAGAAATTGAAATTTAAGAAATGATCCGTATTAAGAGACACTAGCTAGAGAATGATCCTACGCTAGTACACCATGGGTATCTAGGTATTAATTTATCTATTCTAGGTTTTCCATCGCATGTAAAAGGCATGTGGTAAATTAATAGTAAAAAAAGTGACATGAAAGTCATACATACATATTGATAGGTATATATATTCTTACGTACTAGATATTCATCCCATAAGTAAAACACACCTCTAAAAAAATAGTTCCTCAAGGAAACCCATCAATTCAAATATAAATATATTATTCCATAACAAGGACTTAATTCCATAAAATAAAAGGGTTATGCTTCTGAGGTTTAATTTTTTTAGGAACCCATATTTTAAGGTGATAATTGGGCCTAACATTTTTTCTTTTTAAAATCATTCTCTATGGAATTACCTTTAATACAACTCAAAAAACCATTGAAAACATCCAAGACAATTTAATAGTTTTAAAAACTATTTTTTATAACCAAATATGCTAATAAAATAAATGTAACTTATTGTAAATTATTTTATAGACAAAAAAACACTTGAATAATTCAAAATCCATTTTAATGTCTATTCATGAAATGTTTCAAAAAATAGTTGCTGGAAACTAAATAAAGATTTAACCTATACGATTAAATGTATTAACCCTTTACATTCAATGGAAACCAACTATGAATAAAGTTTACTTCTAAAAATTTCTGGAAAAACATGTAATACTATAATTAAACAATAAAACATGGATAAAAGTATAAAGTAATAAATTTTTCAAGAATTATTTATTAGATATTGGGGAAAACCTACCTAAAATTATTGATTCCCTGAAGAGAGGTATATTCCACCCTATAAAGGATAGAAAAATTCTTAGGGAACCAACTCAGATCATAAAATCACCAAACCCCCCCCCCCAATAAAAATTGAGGAAATAGAGACCTAGCTCATTGATTCCTAAATAAGGTTGGAAACAATAGGGTGAAGAATTGAATTGGGGATATGAGGTGATTTAAGTGACATAACATAATTAATAAACATTAAGTATTGAGGAAAACGTCTTTAAATCACTATAAAAAAGTGTAAAATGGTTGAGAATGAAATCTAGGGTTGATGAATCAAATGAGGAGAGGAGGTGACAAAAAATATTTAAAGAAGAATAGGTATACAGGTAAAAATATTCTTTTTAAAAAATTATTAAACCTCAACCACATCTCAATCCTAATGTAAGTGGATTGATTCCACCTTACAAGGATACCCTATGATTTATCCCTCCACATACATAGTGGAGTTTCCATGAATTGTTGGGATACTACTCCTGGTTCCCAAGGACACCACAACACAACCTGAAGGATATATTGTATTCCTTCACCAATAGATAGGGTTATACAATAGCATCCCTAGTACATATCGTGGACTAAAAAACCATTTTAAGGGTAACATTGGTTACCTGTATACACCATACATTCCCCATGGAATAACCCTAGTGTCAACACTATGTCTTATTATAGTCTACAAAATGGAAATATATTTCTCCCCATAAAATCCCAAAATCATTGGAAAAAATAAGAAATTAGAAAAATTAAGCTATAGATAAATAATTAAATAAAATAATACTGAATGTGAGGTTGGGGTGTGATAATTGTCACCACCATGAATCATTCTCCCATGAGAATGCTTCATTAGATTAATTTTATTAATGTAAATGATAAAATTTAACTTCTTTGACATGAATCGGTTTTTAAAAACATGGAATACCATAACCAAAACAATAATAAATTCAAATCATTCCAGTAGCTTGATATTATTTCACTCCCTCTCTAATATATTCCATTAAAACCCCATTTTATATGATTTAAATATCCAGAACCATGATATGACTATGATTCTTTCTAACACAGAGTTTTTATGATCTATATTGTTGTAATAATGGGTTTATAGGGTCCCACACTAGGAAGAAACCTAAAAGATACCAAAGGTAAACTTAATACCATATCCTATCATGTTATACTATATCTGATTTCCCTTTTCATTAAAAGATATCCCTTCACTACTATTTAAAAAAGTGATAGGTTCATTCCCCCCAATATCTCTTATAAATATGACCTTAACTTGAAACACCTACCTTACAACTCCTATTTATTAAGTAAAAAT
This sequence comes from Viscum album, assembly GCA_963277665.1. NCBI lineage: Eukaryota > Viridiplantae > Streptophyta > Magnoliopsida > Santalales > Viscaceae > Viscum > Viscum album. The sequence continues at coordinate 50,843,890 of OY728162.1, forward strand.
AGATTCAATACCCTTAATTTTAGATTTATGTGAAGACCTATTTAAAAATTCAAAGTCTTGAAGGAATTAATGAATTCTGAAATTGTCAGATAAGGGACTAGATCAATAAAATTGAAGATATACTCTAACAAAAATCGATTACCATGTTGGAGGCAATATAACTATATAGAATATACACCTTAACAACTTGATAGAAATATCATTAGATGAATAAGTACTTAAAACTATCTAATGATTTATTCCCTCATGGAATAGCCCAAACAATAGACAATTACCAATTCTACGTACGGACATAAAGTATAATGGTCATGAATTTGAACTTTATAGATTCAAGAAACATAAGAAAACCAAATATCCCATCACTACAATGATACATTTTTTTAATTGATATGCATCTGTATATCCGTAAAAGAGGGGGAATCATCATTGAAAAAACTAGAAGAAAATCATTAGGTTGATCAATTGAAGGGTTGACTAGAACAAAACAACCCATGACATCCAATTGAGAATCCATCAGGGCTTGATGGGGGTATAAAATAAAAAATAATATAAACCCAAAATACAATCTAATCAAAAATAAATATCAAAATATCATTGATACAAACACTAACGGATTAAAATAATTTCAATAAATCAGTTATTGAACATTTAGAGAAATCTACTCACCCCAAAATAATTTTTTTAAACAAGTATTTGTAATTAATCAATTCTAAAATAAAAAAACTATACAAAATTTGTAAAAAATCTTTGAAATCATTTTTCAAAACTCATATTACCATTTTAAAATTTTAATCAAACACAATTTTAACATAAAACCATTTTTGTACACAGGTTCTACATGGCTTCTCAAACCATTAATGCTAAACGCATACCATTGAATTAAATCTTGTTGTTAGTACAAAAAAATCATACAAATAACTCACGCAATTTAATAAATTAAAATAAAATAAATCACTAAGATTGAAATAAATCATAAATAAATGCAAAAAATTGAAAACTCAAGATTCAAAACAATAATTCCCATCACAAATAATGGTTAGGTTTCAATATTTTTAGCTAAATACTTCTTCGTACATACACCCAATTTTCTAATATTTATATATATTCAATTTACCTTTGTTTTCAGAAATAATAAACCTCAGTCTGATTTCTTTTTTCCGGAACCATCCTTATCCCCCCAAAATCGGGAACTTCAACTGAGCTGTGGAATGGTTCAAATGGAGTTATTAAACCACATAAGCTAGCAATATAAATAAGGGTATTATAATGAATATTATGGGAATAATATTTCCAAACAAAAATTATTTACTTTTTATTAGAACACATCCATTAATTATGGATTGATCCATCCATACATTTTGTGTCCCGGAAAAAGAAAATAAATTGTTTAAATTCTAAATGAGGAAAATAGGAAAAATTTATGATAAATATAAAACTCAACATACTCAAACTATGATTCATAATAATATGTGATATAAAAAATAAGAAGGATGATATGAAGATAAAATTAATAATACAAAAATAAAATACCAAAGAAAATAATATAATCTCTTTGTGAACATATGGTCACCATCCATCCGCATCCCTATTATCATTCCATGGAAATCAATGATAAACCAAAACATTAACCATAAATTTATGAATAAAAATAACAATAGTAATGAAAATTAAACCACACCCCATGGATAACCTTTACATAAAATATGAATTTCATGATAGTTTGAAATAAATTTAAAAACTAGGCTTAAACTTTTATTCAAATTCAAATCACAATCCATTAGTAATTTGGAAACATTTATTTTAAAATTTTAAGTTATAATTTTCAAATAAAATGATCATTTTTTTATTTTAAATAATTAATAAGTGTTTCAATTGGAGATAATTTTCATTTTTATCATTTGAACCATTTGGTTTCATAAAAAAATGGAAAAAATGAAAATAACCAAAAAACGATATCAGAATAATAATATAAATAGATTGAAAAGTGGAATTGAATATGGAAAATCCTTAGAGAAAATATAAATACTAGAAATATAATAAATAATGATCTATAATGTTATCATAACTGATATAATCTAAACAAAATAATACTCAACAATTACCAAACAATCTCAAATGAGGGGGAAATCCTAAATGAGGGGGAAATCACAATATATGACTTTATACACACTATTTTATAATAAAAAGAGAATGATTCTAATATAATACATCATGTGAATCCTAAAATACCTTTAGATACTCTAGGATTTTTGTGGCATGTGAAAGGGGGGTGGAAAATCAATTATAACATGTAGTTACTTGATAAAAATATATACATATTTTTTGGAAGGCATACATACATACAGATATATATATATATACATATTCAGGTATATATGAAATTAGACCCATAATAATTAAATACATATAAAAAATCCATTCCAGTAAACAACCAATTTTTTTTATATAAACATAAAATACCCCAATAACAACTCAAAACCATCATCCATAAGGGCCACTATTTGAGGATATGTTCTTTTTGGAAAACTAACATCGAAGGATACAATCATGCCTTATAGTAATTCATTTTAAAAACATATTCTATAGAATCAATTTTCAAACCACTCACAAAACATCATAAACCTTATGAAACATTTTAATATTTTTAATTACCCCTTTTGATGAACTAATAATCTAATTAAAATACAATTAACCAATTAGAAATTATTTTAAGGAACCATGAACTCTTGAATACTTCCAAATCACTTTTTAAAGCTATTTATAATTTTTTGAAATAATATCTCTTCATGTTAGTTGTAAAAAATATATTTAAAATATATAACAAAATGGAGTAACCCTTAAAATTCAATGGAAACGAAGTGAAAACCATGTTTATTTCATAAAAATATTAAAAAGAGTTATATAATACATCCATTGGATATCTAATATATATATATATATCATGGAATCAATGGTTATATAGTTAAAGTTTAAAACATATGGAAATATTCCTCCAATAATTAAATTCATGAATCAAGATGTTATTACACCCTTATATGGAAATAATTATCCTTAGAGAGCCATGTATAACCATAAAGTCACAAAAACCCCAAATAATAATTTATCCAATAGAGACCTAGTTTTTTGAGACCTGATTAGGGAATGAAAAAATACACACTGGGATGAAAATTATGATAGGATATAATTTTGTGGGATAAAACATGATTAATGACACTTGTGTCTTGAGGAAACCCACATAGAATCACCTTATAATACAAGATAATGATGGTAATGGAGAGCAATGTTTGAGGAATCAAATGAGGGGAGAAATAAACAAAATAAATTTTTAACACATAAGAGGGGTATAAATGTAAGATGCCATGTTTAAAAGACTATATAGTCATAGACGAAACCAAATCCCTAATAGTTTTCGCATGAATCACCCTTCCTAGGAACCCCTATTGTGTAGTCCTCCATTTATGATGTGGTGGTGACTTGGATGGTAGGGAAACTAATCCGACGGTCCCAGGCCTCCACTATGTACCCAAAATGTAGCGATATAGTCCACATGAAAGGGGATGGGTTATGAAATGGAATACATAGGATATTCCATGTATTATATCAATAGAATATGGGTAACATCAAACAAGTGGGTGATTAGTTGATGTTTAATTTCATGTGTATGAATTTGTATTCTATATTTCTATGGATATAGCATGTTTTTTCTTATTTACAAATTTTACTCTTTTCTTGTTATTGTTGAAATTTTTTGGTTATTTTTCTAATGACTAAATTTTTACTTTGTAGGACTATGGAATATTTATGGTAATATTTTTGATTCTATGTTCTGATTTATTGAAAAATTCTTGGACATAAAAGGAATTTGTGCAATTATATTGAAAGTATTGATATATTTTAGTGCATGCATATGCATCATTTCAGTTTAAATTTTTTTCCTATCACTCGATAACTTATATAGAAAATATAAGACCATAGTTGATTAAAAAACGTAGGATTTACCCTTGTAATGTCATAAGGTTTATTGAAATTGGGAAACCCCAATATTTTTTTATATATATATTTAAAATATATAAACCTTTTTTGATAACTTGTGTAACATGAAACTGCTTGTTTAAACGAATTGTGATATACTTTTCAAAAAAAAATATTATTATTTAATGTTATAACCTATCTATAAAATAGGAATGTATAAATAGTATTATTTTTTAAAATTATATTAAATGGACCAACTAAACTATTTGTGATGTATGAATATTTTTTGGGTAAAGTCATTTTATTCTAAAAAAAAAATTTTAAAATTTATTTTATTACTATTTTTTGAGAATATTATAATTTTATTGACTAAATGTTATTAAACAATATTTTTGATAAATTTATTTTAGATCATCTTACCAAAATAAAATTAGTGTTATATTTTTATATTTTTTTAAAATGGTTTATTTTTCAATGAATATTGAAAATTCATATTTTTAATGATAATTATATTTTATGTACAATTATTTAAAAATAAATATTATGTTTTGGATTATTTTAATAATTAAATACGTTTTTTAGTAGAAATTATACTATTATGGGTTTTAAATTGATTTTATAGTTCAATTTAGAAAAAAATATTTTATTTTTAAAAATATAATTTTTATGAAAAACTGTTTTTTATTATGTTTTCTCATTTGATTTTAAATTAAATTCATCAAATTATATGTTTTGAATCATGAAAAATCGATTCCATATTTGGAATCATCTGGCCCAATTTTTATATGTAGGTCCCTTTTATTGTTTAAAAAAAATTAATAGTAACTGCAATAAAATTTATCACCTCATGAAAGAGTAAATTATGGTAATTTAGTGTAAAACTAAGTGATAAAGAAATAGTTTTTCACCATAATTATTGTTGGATGAAATGAATACACATTGTTTCACGTTATTCTATTAATTTTTATCTTAATGTAATATGTTTCCTGAAAATTACTTATATAGTATTTAAATAAAAATATGACAAACATTTAGACTCTTAGTTTTAAAAAAAATTATGAGTTCACATACTGAAAAAATAAGTAATTAACGAATATAAATAATTATTCTATTCATGATAAAATTATATTCTTGATTTAATTTATGTATAATTATTAGGAATTATATCATAACCATAAATTCCTTCATAATACCAAAACAATAATTATTCACTTAATTGAAAAATAAAATAAATGATATTAAAATTATTAAAAGTAATTTAATTTGAAATAATAAATATTATAAAATAATATTACATATTTATAAAAAATTATTTTTATTTATTCTTTTATTCTTTTCAATGTTCTTTTATTTTTTTGGTGTTATTAATGTCAATATAATGAATAGTCTCAAAATAGAGAATAATGATATTTTTTAAAAAATAATATTTTATTAAATTATTTTACAGTCCTATAAATATTAAATAATAACAAATGGGACAATATATGGTCTAAATATTCATCCAATATGGATTTATAGGCAATTTAGAAACATTTATCTCGATAATGAATTTATTAAATTTCAATCTTTTATGAAATTCGATGTTTGTCTTTCTGTTCACTTATAAATGGAAACCCCTTCATTCAATTATACACACCCCTTTAAGAATAGTAGGTTTACCATACACTAAATAATTATATTCTATTAAAAATTAGTAAAATTATAGGGGTTCTATAAATCTCAAAATAATATCCTTAGGATCTATACGATGGAATCTAATGGAGTTTCTTTATAGAATAGCTAATTACCACAACTGATTAGTTTCATTTTTTACATATTATTTTATAACCTATAAATAAATGGTATTTATCATAAAATAATTACTAAAATATCATAAATATTATTAAATGTTATTATTATTTAAACACTATTATCCAACCTCTTTCCATCAAATGGGAATTGAATCTGTTTCTCGTGCATACGTACGACTTACCATCTCCACGTAGCGATATAATTCATTTCTAGTCACTATATTTTATAGATGGGTGTTATTATATGTTTAATATTTACAGAATATATTTATGAAAAATTGTAATTCATGAAGTATAATATCATGTCTAACTTTTTACCATTCAATCCTTTGGGAAACAACAACATCGATCGTGTATATGTGTGGACTAACACATCCATGAAGGGATGTGATTCATTTTCCATTTATATTTCACTTGGATAATAAGGGGGATTAATTTTATGTATATATATGATATATATGATATAATAATGTTATTATAGTTGTTAATTAATGTTTGCCATTATTAAATTTTATCCATGGAAAAATGGAAACAACATTCTTGTGTACATACTTCTTACCGTCTCAATTAATGGTAAAATTCACTTTTCTATATTTACATTTTACAAATTACTATAAATATGTATATAATGGATATATATGATATTATAAGTAGGTAAATTATTCTAATATATAAATAAAATTAGTTTAAATTTAATATATTGAAGGATTGAGTGTGTTTGAATCAAGTGGAACTCATGGTAAGGGTTTCTCATCTCACCCTTACTTCCAAGAGACATATGCCATATCCAACACATATATTTTTTATTTGTAATATATATTTTTACTTAGACATTTTATATAAGAAATAAAATTTTATTCATGATATTTTTTGTTTCATATGAAGTTATTCTTTTATGGGGAATTGGATTTGTAAGATAACAAAATGTTAATGGTTTAATTTGAAATCTCATCATTATTTGATATTGTTATATTTATGTATGCACTGGGGAATATATGTCTTCTACATCCATATTATCTGAAAATATATTCAAAAATATTTTTCCTATACACGTATTATTTTTTAAACACATTCATTTTTATGTCATACAATTTAATTTTTTAAAATGAATCTTCCTTTCATTTTCCGAACATGGTAATGATTGAATTTTTTAGTAAAGTGTTAAAGGATATATTTTTAACTTATATGGCTTCAATGGAATTTATAACCTTCAATAATCCTTATTGTTTTTAATCTTCCTTTAAAATTTTAGAAGTTATGTTTCGATGAAAACTTTTTCCTTCATATATGGGCAGTTTTCTTAATAAGTTAATTCAAAATTGAAATGATATTTTCAATAATAAAGGATCCATGTTACTTTTAAAGACCATTTCTATATCTAATATGAAATAATTTAATTTCACTTAAAAATTATTGAGGATATGATATGATGATACCATATTTATTATTTATCTGGATGGTTTATTTTCATGATTACAAGATGTTTATGTAACCTATTTCTTTTCCTTGGGTTATGGTGTATTTAAATTTTTATGCAACTCATAACATTTCATTGGTTTGAAAATCAGTAATTTTTAATGATGTTGTGTAAATAATATGTATTAATTTCATTATTTGTCGGGTGGTACCTATATTAATATACAATGCATTGGGTAATGTCTAATCATTTATGACCTCAAAGGGTACACAACATTTCATAAGAAACCCAATAGAGGGTATACAAGAGGTTATCCCAATCCTAAGGCATGTGGCCATATGGTTATCCCATACCTAATAAGTTATGTATGTCTTGGTGGGTATCCTTGACATAATGTTTTAGATTCTTATTTTTATTCTACCAATCCATGTATTATACCATTGTTATTTTACTTTATTATACATGTCATATGAACTTCAATGTTTTACTACATTACTCATGATTATGGTCAGTGATATTTGTGGTATGATTTTCAAAGGTTTTTCTCATGTTCTTGTACCTATATTCCCATGTAATTCTTATGTGATCATAGACAACTCCCTTGTTTACCCTTACTGAGTATATTAGATTACACATTGTTATATTTATTTTCCATGGTGATGAAGAGTGGTATTGTGCATGATATTTCTAAGAAGGGTTATAATTATGAAGAACTATGTGGGTGATAGTGTCATTTATTTATAAATTGGTTGATTATGTATACATGTTTCCAAGGGAACTATATCTATATGATTCTGGTTTGGATAGTCATGTTATGTAATGAATTTTTATCTAATAATATTTATATTGATGAATGAAAACTAAAGGTTATTTATAGTACATATCAGAGAAAGGATTAGTCAACATGGAGAAACTAGGTTGAAAAACATCAATACGAACCCTAGGTATAAGCCTAAGTATAGGTTAAAATAAAAATATATCAGTAATGATAATGAGTGGCCTAGATTAAACCTATAATGTTATACAAGAACATTCCCTAATTTAGGAATCATATACATTATATTTCATCATTTTGTGGTTTACAAATAGGATTATTGTTTCTCACACTAATATTGTGGATTGAGTAAATGGAAATATCAAAAAGCAATTATGTTAATGTTGAATATGAAATGAAATTCAATTATTTTCCTCCTGAGAAAACAAATGGTATCGAAATTGGAGTGAAACTTTTCATTTCTATACTCACTCAACATTCTCAATCTATGAGTCACATTGATCTTACAATTGAGAACTGGAGGGAACGAATCTGTTTTAGATCCTTCACAAGGAGACAATAACATTATTTTAATGGGTCCACTGATCAATAAGTTTATGAACAATGGTTTAAAACAACAAAATATATAATATTTATTCTCTATGGTTTGGGTCATATACATTCTTTTTGTGATTTTTATTATTTATAAGGATAAGAAGTTTAGTGGTTGACTATTATCAATAACATGAGGTGAGATTATGAAATTAACTCTTTAGAGGTAGTTGAATTTAAGTACTTATTTCTCAATAATTAAATTTCTCAAATTCTTCATATAAAAATGTAAAAGGAATCCCTTTCGAATAAGAAAAATTATGACTACTTTTTTTCTTCCTATGAGGAAAATTTCACATGACCATTGAGGTATTTTTATTTTATTATTATTAAACCTAAAAGTAAGATTGATCAATGGTTTTTCTTAAGGGGTGAGTTCTGTGATGCATTCTCCCACTTCATGATGGTGATAGAAACCATTCCATTCCCTCACCCACCATTGGGGGAGGGACCATTGTCATCTTTAAAGGGAGGGGATCCTCACTTTTTTCCTTTATCTGAACCCAAGAATATTCCTATGTTCCCATAATTCTCCCCTTTCCCTAAGGTTTCTGAATTTTATAAAGGATAAACTAATGTTATTTTATTGATTTCGGAGTTTAATGAAGCATTGATCCTCTTTAATCAGACCTTGATTACTATATTTTCACTATGAAGGCCTTCGGTGGACACCTTTAGTAGATTCATTTTCAATGATTGGGATTTACAAGATTGTGCTAATATCAGTTATTTGTAAAACATTAACATCATGATCCTCTGTGAGTCAAAGGAATATCTAAGATAACCCTAGTCTCATGTTCCTTGTAACTACTTTAGGTCCCTCTTATACCTTAGTCGTTACACTTATGACATTCATATGAAGTGGGACTCACCTTTGGTAAAAATTTATGTGAATTTCCCTAACCTACCCATTCAATTTCAAAATCCATCCATCATTAGGATGCTTGGGAACATCTTAGGTTGGTTTTTTTCTTTAATAGCTGAACCACTACTGTGTGCCATCAAGTTAACCCATGGGTGTGTGTCCAAATAAATGTTTCATTATAGACATCTTATTTTTCAGAATTATAGATGGAGAGGAATTTCACTGTTTGCAGGCGGTGCTGTATGAATATTTGGTTGATTTTTATTTTGGTTTCAAGCAAGTGGCACACAAATCAGAGACTTATAGACATCATTATAGATAGTAGGGTATGAATAAGGGTGTGGGAACTAGTGGAAGAACTAATCATGGTTAACCATGGGATGGTATTAGTTCTTCCTAGAAGATGTATGTGGATTTGGAAAATAGTGTTAATGGCCAAGACAATGGATCTGTGCCTAGTCTAGATGCCCACTTGAAGGAATCTATTCAAGGAAGTGTTATCCCCATGAAAGGTAGTGAAACATATATCAAAATTTAGGATTCAAAGAAGTAATGGGATTGTAAGGCTCAAGATTATCTACTAATACCACTACTAGAATACCTTTCATGGATTTCCATTCCATTTTGTAGGCTCATTCAGTACCCCATAAACCGAAAATTGCTATCATTTTTCTAAATTCAAGCTTGATCTTAGAGAGAGATTTTTATTGATTCCACGAGCAGAAGGAGTGAAAATATAGACGAACCTAATGATTTTTCAATGGGATTGTAAATTAAACGAGAATATAATGGGAAGTGTCATGATTTTGGTGACAAAAATGAAAGGGAACCTGCACATAGGGAAGATAGTGTGGGCTGGGTGAAGGCAACATGTGGGGAGAGACCGAGAAGAACCAGTCCAAAGGGTATAGTTTTCAGTAGTATCAAGGGTATAGAGGTTGATGACTCGTGATAGGAACCAAAGTAATGTATTTCTGATATTAGGGTGGTCCCTTTGACGAGTTTATCCTCACAAAAAATTTCTACTGACCACCTTTTTGGCCTCCAGTAAGATGATGTAAATGAGGTTGATGTTGTACATGTTTATGGTGACGTAACTCATATAGGTTAGGGTTGAATTTTAGGGACTCTCCATAGGATGGTGGATCACCTCAGATGTTCAAAATACTTACTAATATAAAGAGATTGATGTTATAGTTTAGGACATTGAAGGAGACCAGGTGAGGGCTGCCATAGATGGACAGAATGGAATCCATGAGAGGAAGGATTAGTCCTCATTTCCTCCTCTAATAGAGACTTAGTCTGTGAATAAAACCATGTAGATGTAAAACCTATGTAAGTCAGGTGATGCACGTAAATAATCCTTGTAATTTCTCATTAGCTTGAAAGATGATGTGGGCAAATAGGGGTTATCTCATAATTCTATAGAAGAATAAGCTTTTAAAATGATGAGGATATAATTAAATATAACCATTCATAAGTGGAAATATAACTCGATAGACAAGAAGGACCTGATATTAATTGGGATATTCAATAATGGTAAGATTAGCCATGAGGAGTAAATCTAGTCCTTGGACAAGCCGTCCTTTTAGTTCGATGACCTTTTAATGGATGAAAAAGACACTCAGGTAAACAATATCTCTTTGAAATTATTTTTGGAGTTTAAATATAGTTTGATTAAATTGTCCTATAATGAGTCTTTTATTCCTTTTATGGTTGAACTCATGTTTCACAATTTTTCCATAAAAGATTTTGAGAAATAAAATTTTAATTTTCAGTAAAAAGTAAGATTTATCGATTCTTCAGTGGCTTAAAACCAACTCTCTAAAGGGTATTATCCATAATGTAATTTTTTAGCTATGAGGAAATCATTTCATTTAATATGATAATGAGAATGAATATTATTGTTACCCAAAAATACCATGGATTTGATAAGAAATGATTCATGGAATTAAAATCAAATTATAAATACCATGGAGAAAAGAAGATGATCTTACCCTTATGCTCAATGTGTGGAATGAAACATGACAGAATATTTCTTAAGGGTACTATTAAATATTTTAAATTTAGAAATTAAGGACATAGAGTGAATATATTTCAATATTAATGGAATATGTTCTATAATGATTTAAATGTAGATAAATCTCCACCGAAGGAATCAATCACAATTCGTTATTTCAGAAGCCAAGAATATATGAATTATACAAACTAGTTCCAAAATAAAAATGTTAATCATAATTATCATCATCACCAACCTCTTAATCCAAAAGAAAAAGGAATATCACATCATATCAATATTTTTTATGAGGGGTATGATAACAATGAGTATTGTATAAATTATTAATAAAGAAGTAGAAAGAATGATATATTAATATATTAAGTTTTCAAAATGATGATATAATGGTGTTAGTTATATTATGATAACGTGGTATTTTACCAATATTATAAGTATTAGAAAACACATAAGAATTATTCTATAGTATTATTTCATCTTGGATTTCTATGACTATAATGAATCGTATATAAACCCTATAAATTTGATTCAGTGATAAGTTGAAATTTTATGGAAACACATACTTGGGGGAAATATAACCATTAACATATGTATAGGGTGGGGAAAAAAATTTTAATTGGGATAAAGATATATTTTAAATTGATAATTTAAATTGAATAATATTAATGACTATAGAAATTGGTTAGTGATTTTATGACAATGTTGTTTTGGTCAAATTTGATGATGTTTTTTACAATTTTATATTTATATAATAAGTTCAATAGCCTAAAAAATTGAGGAATAATGATTTTATTAAATTTTTTCTCATCATATATGTTTTAATGTTAAGATAAAATATTATTTATGGATAAAATCTTGGGTTTATAATATTTAGGATGATCATGTGATCAATGTCTTAGACCCAATTATGTGGTTTTATGTAATGGAATTTTTAGGTGATTAACAATATTTTAAAAAAAATTATTGGGTTGATAAATATATAACCATTAGGTTTAATGTGAATTATTATTTCTAAATAATATATTACACTTTTACGTTTGTAAGAATAATGTTATTAGATAACCTTTGAGGTTAAAACTTTCAGTAATATCGAGGTAATTTTGGTGATTTGGGATATAAGGTTTATTATTTATGGAGATGATAATTACATCATGAAAATTATATTATTATAGAATATACATTTTGGTATATGACATTACAATTATTTAATGACTATTGGAGATAAATATTTTATTAATATAGGAATAATTTGGGATAAATCATTCTAATTTTAGGTTTCGAACTTGATCCGTTATATTAAAGGAAATTTTTTGATATTAATGTATAGAATTATTTAATTTTAAAATTGAGTATTAATATTGAATATTTATTAATGTAGTATTTCTTCAAATTATGGTTTATTAATTTTGGGAATTATCTTACCGTTTCTAATAATTTTTTGGGGTTTCACATCTATATAATGCATTTAGCGCGTTAGCTTTTTAACGCCGATTATCTATAACCGATGTAAAAAAGCAATGCATATTGTTTTATCATGTTGATAATATTATATTCGATGTGAAAAAACTTGTACCCCCCCTTATCACATTGGTTATTGTGTAGCAAACATTATAAATAGGTTTTCCACATTGGCTATATTTCAAACGATGTGATAATGAAATCATCATTGGTTTATCATTTGAGTTATAAGATAACCAAAGTTATAAAGGGGATTTTTTTATTTTTGTCAAATTATACTCATCGTTATAAAATAATAAAATTTTAATTTTTACATCGGTTATAATATAAGAACTGTAATATAAAATTTAAAATTTTATAGATTGTGGTTTTCAATCACTTCATGGATACCCGATATTGTGAAAACAAACTCGTTTCTCTTGTACGGGAGACCTAAAATCATTTTTTTATCGAGTGGCCTCAAATATATATCTTAAATCTTTATAAAATGATAGGTTTCATCTAGATAAGTGTATTTATTTGATCAGCTCATCTCCCATCTCTAAAATAAGTCTCTCATATCCATCCTCACTCGCTGATGCCTAACATGGGGTTTTCTAATTTCCATTTATTCAAATCTCTCATTACATTGTGTTTGTTGTGAAATGACTATTAAATTATTTAAAAATTTGTTTTTATATCCATTATGGAATTTGAATCATGTATTACATCTTCATGTTTTCCCTAATTCTTGTTTTTTATTCCATTTGTTAAATGTCAAATTACCATTGTTTTGATGTGATGCAATTATGTTGTGATTAAAAAAGTTGTTTATAAATCTTATAATGGAATTGAAATCATTTATAGGTATATACCTAAGGTTTATTATGTTGTATTATTACTAGGATTAGATAAATGGTTTATTGGGTTATCTTTTAAATAAATATTTTTATAATTTTAACAGGATCCATGATGATCAATTTGATTTTTGATGATATACTTTATTAATAGTAGGTGGTATGAACCCTTACAATGATTTTTGGGGTTATTACTATTACATGCATACAACCACTTTTTGTAAAATAGTAATAAAGTGGAAAATAAATTTTGAATGTAAAATTAGAGGGTATTTCATTAGTGAATTAATTTAATTGATCTGATCATGATAAATTATTTTTTTCTTTAACTATGACATTGTATTAAATCATAATTATATATATAAATACTTATTTTTGGTCTAGTGTAATGTTAATTATTTTTAATCCCTTAGTTAATTATGTTAATCTCCACCATGAATGTGTTTTTTAGGAATTATTACAAATCCCTCTTATTTGTTGCCTCATATAACTATACCTAACATGGATACAAATAAAACTCTTTTATTTATTTTCATTTATATGTTACATAGCGACTAAATTATATTCTTCAACATTGTGTCAAAGAAATGTATGTCTTGACGATATATTATATAATGATTGATGTTTCTTATTAATTATCTTACTTGTGGACTAATAAACAACATAAAGGCACTTGGGATAAAAGTTTAGTTATTATTCATACATCATATATATACAGGATCATTATGTTTGATATATTATATTTGAATAATTACTATTATATATGAATTTCCAAGATTAATTAAATAAAAACTAATAAAGTAATCAAAATTAATCTAAAAATTCTACTACATGTCATACAATTAATTAGAGTCGCTCCGATATTTTTCTATGTGATGATTTGTGGTTTACATGCTTTTTAGTATTGTATTATTGAATAATTATATAGTTTGAATTCTTTGTCATGTTACCCCTCTATCTATTTAGTTTCTTATTAAATTGAATCAGACATGTCGTGTGTTCAGTATTGTATAATATATAATATTATGTTTTGTTATGTTGAGAATTTTGCATATGTATTTTGAAATGAATTCATTATAATAGGTAATCATAATATTCTATCCCTGATTATATGAATTTTTTGTTAATGAAAATGTTCCAGTAAGGGAACCTGTTTTTTTCAATTTAAATAAATAATTCATTAGACCTTATATTTATATTTGATTTTTATTTTATATTTAATAGATATTTTTAAATATTTCAATTTTTATAAAGTAATATATTGTGTATGTTTTTAATTAAATTATATTGTGAAATGATTTTATATTTTAAAATAATTTGTTTTGAAAAAATGGTGTGACATATTATTTTAAAAGTAATTTAATGTTAATAATGTTTTTAAATGTAAATAAGATGTAGTGATATTTGGGAATATAAATTTAATGGTTTCTGAATTATGATTTATCAATTATGTTTAAACATATATTCAATTACTTTCAATAATTTATAATTATACATTTCAAATACAAAGATATATATTTTTAAAATTTTAATGATTTATTACTTTAAAATTATGAAATAATTGATATAAAATTAATCCTTGTTTGACTTGAATAATTTATTCTCACTTTTACACCATAATATTCTATTTATAAGATATTCATTTTTTTATACCTACAAAATATAATAAAGTGTTGAAGTGGGATTGTGAAACTTCGAATAAGATATGAACGTGAGGAAGGTGTTGATGCTTTTTGAGATTTTCTAAACAATATGTTCTAAAAAATGACATTTTTTGCAATTACTAATATATTTAAATATGAAGAAGTTAAAAATAAGGGGGATCAAAGATCATATAATTTTTCATAGTTTTTATCTGACTTACAACACTTGGATTTGGCTTGGTGAAACATGGATATATTTCAGATCTATTAATGACTATTCTTTGCAATATGATAAATATGATTCAATTAAAGTAATGATTCATGATATTGATGTAGAGGTGATTGAGAAATTACCTAAAATTGGGAATTTATATAGATATTCTAAAAACACATTGTATTGTTATAGATAATTTATAATTTTATCATCGGTGTTAATTTTATTAACATGAAGGAGAAAAATGTTTAGACAGTCCAGAGTTTTACTAATTTTCTACAAATATTGAATTGTATTCTTCCTTAAGAGAATTATATTCCTAATTCACATTATAACATGAAGAAAATACTATGAAAAAAGGGATTAGGGTACGAAAAATATTTTCTTTCCTGAATTACTGTGTGCTATATAGGAAGGAATATGAATTTTTATCAAACTGTAATAAATATGGGACGTCATGTTATATGTTGAAAGAAATATTACATCATGATTTAACAGTTATAGAGACTCATGCTAAGTAATTTTGGTATCTTTATATAATTCTTCATTTGAAAAATTAATTTGAAAATTCATCTGATTTAAAAAGGTTAAGATTGAATGCATCTGAGAAGATATGTGATGGAAAATTAAGGTATCCGGCTGTTTATCCACAGTGGATGAAAATTTATCAGAACTTTCCTACATTTGGAAATGTGTATATAAATCTCAAAAATGGACTATTCATGGATGGAACTAATCCATACCAATGTCGTTGTCATTCACATAGTTCATCAACTATTTTATTTGAAATTTATAACTTATCTCTTGAAATATTTATGAAGTTAAAAATATGTCATCTTCATTTTAATGCCCTCTAGACCAAAAATGTTTAGATAAGGTATTGATTTTTTTCTTTCCACCATTATGTTTTAATTTGGAAATCTTATGTGATGATGGTATCAGGGTGTATATTCTTAAAAACTAGATTATTTTCAATTTCATGCAATGGTTATTTTCACTATAAAAGATATTCATGGATATTGAAATTTTTCTTGATATATTGTAAAGGGGCATAATGACTATCTAATTTATGAACAATAATCTTCATATTATCAACTACAACATTGGATTAAAATAGTATACCTGAGTCATATAATGTTTTTGTTTCTATGTATCACACTTATAGAAGATTAAAAAACTAATGAAATGGATCACTAGAATTTGATATATATATAAAAACATTATCCACTCTTTGGTATTTTGAGAGGGTTGAAAACCATGTTGTGACATTTAGAATGAATCTCAAATATTGTAATAAAATAAATATTTGGATGAAACAATAAATATTTTTTTTTGCTAAAATATTGGAGATATCATGAGGTAAAACAAGCCAATGATGTCATTCATGTGGAGAAGCATATATATGAAATATTAATAAGAAAAGTTTTAGATATTAAAGGAATGAAGAATAATAGATTGATTTCAAGATTGGACTTACTCTTAATGGGAATATGTTTGGATTTTTCTCCCACTCTGGATGGAAGAAAAATATTCCTGCTCCCAGCTTACCATACATTATCCAAGAGGGAAAAAATTATATTTTGATAGTGTCTTCATGAGATAAAAGTGCCTCAGGGTTATTCTTCAAGTGTAAAACCTTTTTTTATCCATAAAGGATTTTAGTTTTATATGTATGAAATCTCATTATTATAACATCATGATGCAATAAATCTTATAGATTTCATTATTTGGAATACTACCCATCCATCGTATAATGACTATCATAAAGGTGTGTTAATTTTCAATTTTATTTTTAATAATGTTATTGATCAAGATTCATAGTAAAATTTTCAAAATAAAGAAATTTATTTAATTTTGTATTAGAAATGTATTTTGTTCAATTATTTTCTGATATCATAGTGCATTTTATTGTCCATTTGGTATAGGAAATTAGGCTTCTCAAACCTATGTATCTACACTAGATGTATCCATTTGAAAGGTATGTGAAGATATTAAAGGGGTATGTTAACAATCAATATTGACCTGAAGACTCCTTTTTTGATAAGATTATTTCTATAGTGGTTTCAGAGTTTTGAATAATCTACATGTTTGTAGTGGAGTACGTTGGTTGACCTCTATATCACCTTGAACATGGTAATTATTAAGAAAAAGGGATTTGTGGCTGGAAACACAAATCCCTGACAGGTGAACAGATAAATAAGAAATATTCATACATCATGAATAATATAGACAATTCTCAATTATATATAACATTACATATTGATGTGATTAAACAATGTTATCCAAATAAGAAATATGTGTGGAATTTGAATCATAATAATTTTATTTCTTTGGTTTAAAGATACCATTCTTGGTATATCAGATACATCAGATACATTGATATGTGTTGTGGGTGGTTCAAGATTAAATTTTAAAACATTTTATGGATTTGAACATAATGGGTATACATTTCATACGAATAGTTAGGACAATAGAAGTGTTGTTCAGTATAATAGTGTATTGGTGTTTGCAGAAGCAATTCATTTTTTGAGTACTAAAGACAAAAATCCAATTTCCACATAAAGTTCATATTATGGAGTCATTGAATAAATTTTGGAGGTCGATTACATTATATATAAAGTTATATTTTTCAAATACAAACAGTTAATTGGTTAAAATATTGTCTGGCTTAATGAATTTTAAATGACACTTGTTAATCTAAATAGATTAGAATACATACCTAATCTTTTATGAATGGGAAAACATGAGAAACAGGTTTTATTTACTCTTTATCAATCTTATATGTTATAGTATATTGTTTTATATGGGAAAAATAGTATTTTGGTGATGATTAAATTGACGAGGATGCTAATTTATGTGAGATACCTACTTCTATCGAATTATTTTGAGATAATATTGTTGATAAGGTTGTATGCATGGTTTGTCCCATATAGAGTAATCACAATGAAGGAATTTGGGAAAACAATCCTTTAGAATGTTACTAATATTATAGTTTGTAACATATTTTCATTTATCATTTAATATTTATAATTTTATAAAAAGTTAGATATTTAAATTTTATTGAATTTCATTTATTAAAACAACTAAATTGACTAATAAATTTATTTATTTCATTATATTAGTTTAGTTTTGTCTAGTTTACCCATACTTAACATATCTAATAATTGTTTTTTTGGAAGACCATTATTTTAAATAAAATATCTTAAAAAAATTATTTCTTAATACTATATTGAAAAAGTATTCCATCATATGTAAAAAACGATTTATTATGTTAAGGCATGAATACTATCCACACACTATTTTTGGATTTGTTTTCATTCATTTACAAAAAATTTCATACCTCATTACTATTGTTATCATTTTAGTGAACTGCAAAAAATATGTATAAACATGTGTTAATTTGAATTTATTTTACTTTATTATTTGATTGTATTATATTTTTTATTTACATTAATATTGTGATAAATGAACTTTTATATTTGTGTACTAATTTTTAGTAGAATAGATTATAAGGATAATGATAGATTAATAAAATAATCCACCACTTACTTCTGGATGTGATCATACTCATACCACTGGGGGAAAATGTATATGATCCTCTTGATGATCCACATCATTCTTTACAAAAAACATCCACGCCCAAAGTGGTAAAAAGAGTTTACCAATTGGTAAACATGGTAGTACATGTTTAAAAAATTTATCATTTTCCTATCAACATGACTAGAGGATACTGGTAGAATTTGAAAATAATGACATTCTAAGAGAGGTCCTAATTCAAAACCGTTCAAGAGTTTTATATCAGTTCAACCAAAAAAATCAGTATTTTTATTGACTACTAGAGAAGTGTTGACAAATTGACACTATCTCATTTGAGGGAGACTATTTCAGTAAGATAATTTGTTTTTATTTTACTTATCTTGAAATTTTTATTCTAATATATGTCTTCCCATTTATATCAAATGACATATGATATGCCTAACATTGATGAATCTAGAAGGAAATTTTTATCATTGGATGCTATGTGATATAGGGATTTCAAATTAACCCTCACATCATATTTAATTTTTGGTCAAAGGAAGCATTATTTTCCATGTTATATATATATATATCACATTATTTATGAAGATACATGGAATAAATTTATTTAATATAGAAGAAATAATTATTCTTACTATGGTTAATGATACCATTTAGATGTTTTTATATTAATGATATTATTAATGATTTATTAGTGATTTGTTTATTTCTAATTTAAAAAAAAATCAAGGGGATATCATTAAGAGATCCAATCTAGAGACATATACCATCATAATTTATATTAGGGAGGTTATATGATATTTGAAGAAAAAAAGATGGTCGGAAAATTTTAAAAATGTAGAGATGAGTCTTCAATATTTATAGAGGTTTCCCCCCAACCCCTCGACTAGACATAAAAAATTAAATATGGCTCAAATGAAAAAAAAGAAAAAAAATATTATAGAAGAGTCAAGGGGTGCTGCTGATAGGATTGTATGATGATTATAGTAATTATTTATTTAATTATATTTAATTATTTATATATTTTTATTCATTAAATTATTTTTGACATAATTCATACATGATTATCCTAAGGAGCAGAGAACACTGGGAGAATATGTAGCTGGGGTTGGTAGGATATTTTATCTAGATAATTAGAAAATCACGAACACATGGGTCATGTATGAGGATATTCTACATGTGTATTAGTGAAAAAAGTGTTTCTATGTTCTTTTTCTACAACAGTGACAGGTGCTTATAAAAATATAATAATATTTGGAGGCTCAATTTCAGGATATTCATGGGATTACGACAAATAGGAATAGAGCATCAATACAGCCAATGTTTGTAGACAAGATAAGATAGTTTGAGACTATTCCTCCACCTCCACCAACAAATCCCACTCCTACATCCCCACCTACAAACTCCATTCCTTATCTTACACTTATAATACACTTCTACATCTCCCCTACTATTGGGAGTTCCATGTTGATGTTCTGTGGTATCACATTGTTGCATATGGGAAGATATTTTGAGTTGTAGTTAACATTCATTATAAAACGTTAGATATAGAGAATCATAGGGTCAACATACATGATATTATGGATATATCGGTAGGGGTAACATTAACTAAGTATGAGGTGAGTATAGTTTGAAAAAGTATCTCCCACTTTTTAGATTTTCCATCTAGACTTATTAAACATATTACCATAGAGGTATGCGTATATTTTTTATTTTATTTTATTTTTGTATTATTTTTTCTTAAAATTTTAAATAATATATTTTTCTCTATTTTTATATTATTAATTTAAAGGTAACAAAATACTGTATAATTAGGAAAAAATACAATGATCCTTGACTTTCGAAACATGTTCTAGTAGTCTTTATAGATTTTCATGAAATAAAAATTTTTTGTGGGGTGTTAATGAGATTTGAATATAATTTAAAGTTTGTGGAAATTTAATGACTATGGATCATTAAAAAATGATATAATGGAACTTGTAAGTGGATATTAGATGGAAGTAAAAACAATGCAACTTTTTTCCTTATAATTCCTAACATAAAAATTTCCATTCTTTTAATTTATTGAAAATTTATACTTATGTATATTTTGTATTATTTATCTTTATAAAATGATTAAGAAGACTGATAAGAAAGATGTGTATCGATTTATGGATGTATAGTTCATTTCACATGCAGTGAATAAAATAACTTAAGGCAAAAAAGAACAATTTATATTATTGAATGATTTTAAAAGGATGTAATTATTCAGAACCATGTATTTCTTTATCTTTAACCAGTATGGAAAATTTAACTCATGATTTTTGATATATTGTTGGAAATAATAACCGATAAAATTAAATTTTGTTTTATATTATTTGATATGGGATGTTAGGTATTTTATGCGCAAGGAAGAAGACACTTTACTGGTCATTCTCTATCCATGGAGAAGTACGATAAAATTTTAAGGATGTATGGGAAATGAAATTTTGAATTTTATTATACTTGTTTATTTTATAATGATTTTTCAATTTATTTCATTCTTTATATTTTCTAACAGGGATTGGAATTTCATTCGAGGCACCATAAATAAAAAGACCACTAAGATCAAATATAAAAATGTAATTCTGAATTTTCATTTATAACTTGTACATTTTGGATATATTACTTAATAATGTTATTTTGAATTTAAAAACTCATTTAATCATAATTTTATTAAACATTAAGGAATTAAACATTGTAGATATTATGTTCTATGATTTACGTGTGAAATAATTTTAATTTTTACAATTGAAATGTTTGACTATGTTTGATTTATTTATAAAAAGATCTGTGATATTTCATTTGTTTTATTCATAATACATGTTAAATAGTTTTATTTTTATTGTTCTTTAGGACTGAAGTTATTTAAGTGAAAAAGAGCTCAAACACATACAAGTGGAATGGGAAAATCATGTTTGAGGTTTGGTTCGATTTTAATTTATTATTACTATATATTGTAATTATTAATATTGAAACTATAAATGTGTTGATAGTTTTTTTTCTTTTGATTTTACCTGTGTTCTAATTGTTTGTTGTTTTTGTTGGTTGTGGAGGTGATTTTTAAAAAGGAATAATTTAAAAAACCATTTAATTTTCACATAAGTTATTTTATAACTGATGTGAGAATCCTTTATTAATTTTTTCACCTCAGTTATATAAAAAATGATGTTAAAAATCATATTTTACATCAGTTATTAACTAATCATTTTTCAAACCCTATATCACTCTAGGTCTTCGTGTTAGTTATTAAATAATTAACATTAAAATCCCTTATAAATGGTTTTTACATTTGTTATTTTATAACCTATGTAAATTTTTTTTGATGATTAATTTAAAATAACAAATTTTTATGATACATTAAATACATATTTGCAATGTATCCTTTAATAACGAATCCTTATTGGCAATATGAAAAAAAATCACTGTTAAAAGTCATTTATGCACTACTGTTGGT
Source organism: Viscum album (assembly GCA_963277665.1). NCBI lineage: Eukaryota > Viridiplantae > Streptophyta > Magnoliopsida > Santalales > Viscaceae > Viscum > Viscum album. The sequence goes on from OY728162.1 coordinate 50,866,477, forward strand.
TAATATCTAGAGATTGGATTAATATCTGGTCATTATTTTGTGTAATTATTTAATCCATATAAGTTTATTTTTTGTTATTTTTGAATGAAAAACCCATCATTAATACTAATAATTTTGAGAAAAATAATATATTATGGGGGAATTTGATTAAAAGATCAAATTCCAATTATTAAGATAGTATATTTTCTTATGTTTATTAGTATATATGCTATAATAATTATAAAATCATGGGAACAGACCTTCAAAAAATAATGATATCCTATAACAATAAATTTTTATGGATTGACTGGCTTCTAAATCCCTATGAATTTATGGTTTTATGGTCATTGAATGTCTCCACACCACATTCTCTATCACTCTATATCATTCCATGGGAGTTATGATTTTATTACATGTACAAATTTTCACTTCCCACTAAAGTTTTCCTATCATGAGACCTAGATATTGATTATTCTTTATGAAATTTTATTTACCATCATCACTTATAGTGGAGAGGTTGTATTAGCCCTTTTTACAATGTGGGTTTCCACAATGAAATTTTAAAATGTGAAACCTATGATTAATAAGAAAAAATTACATGGGAGAAGTTTGTTAATGCGGTGGGGGGAGAATGTAATACCCTGATAATTTATGATATATATATATCTATATATATCAAAATATATTTAACATCTTTGATTTCTTATGTTACAAGCAACTGGGAGTTTAAACAAACAACAATATGTTTTACAAAACAATTATCATTTAATGAGGTCAATTAGATATTAAATCTGATGTTATTAATATGATTAATTGAATTATGAATTATATACAAAGTATGTGCTCATTTCTTACTGATTAATCCTTCAATTTTTGGTATATTCATTTTATTTTTTAAAAATTAATTATCTTGAAAAATGATTTTATTTATTTTTGTGATAAAATATTATAATTAATTTTTTCCCTATAATAGAATGATTTATCTTATAAAATAAACTTAATTTTCTAAATAATCATACAAAAATTATCCTACGGTGAAATTTCGGAATTTTTCTAAAGAGGATTATTTTTCAATGAATAGTGACAAATACATAATTTTAATGAAATTTGAATTTAATTTTCATGTATTTTAAAAGTAAAATTATGTTTTGGATTAGTTTATAAATATAATACTTCCCATTTTTATTTAAAATAATCCAATTACTTTTTGAAAATAATTTTATAGTTTCAATTATCATAAAAAAATTATAAATTTCAAAATGTCATTTTTTTCAAAAAATATTTTTTCACGTTTTAGAAATTTGATTTTAAACTAAATTGATTCATTTATGTGGATTAAATCATTAAAAATAGATTATATATTTCTAATAAAATTTTCTAAATATGTTAAATATTATGAATTTATTTGTTGTTAAAATATAGTAACCATAGTAAATTCGATCACCTCGATAAAGTGTAAATTGGCATAATTTAGGGTAAAACTATGTGATAATGACATATGTTTTAATAATAATTCTTATTGGATGAAACCAAATAGTCACCTATCACATTAGACTCTAAATTTATTAGTTTATAGAAACTTTATCATGAAACTTATTATATATAATTTAAATTAATGAAAGTTAAAAAATCTACTTTTTTAGTTTGAAAAATCATATATTTATTCGCATATGGAGTAAAATAAGTAATCAATTAAAAATAATAGTTAAATTTGGAATAATTAGATTATATTCATTATGGTAATTTATTTATATATTTTTTTCAATTATACAATTCACTTTAATTTTTTACAACACCAAAACAAAAATTATTAATTTTTTTGGAAAAATCAAATACATGATATTAAAAATATTAAAAGTAATATAATTTGAAATTTATAAAGGGATTCATGATTTTAAATGAATTTAAAATTTTTTAGGATATATTAAATTATTTGGTTATATTTTTTATTATTTTCTTGATGTTTTTAAAATCAAAGTATTGAATAGTCTCAGATATAAAAATATTTATATTTTATGAATATAATGTTAAATTTGATTATTTAAAAATCATAAAAACATTAAATATAGGTAACTTGGATTATATATGGTATAAAGAATCATCTTTTTTGAATTCATATTCCATTTTAACCATTTTTCTTGGGAATGTATTTATTATATTTTAATATTTTAAGAAATTCCATGTGTGTCCTTCCCCTCTAGAAAAGGAGAACCATTCAATCACTTATTCAAAACCATATGAGACTACAATTTCAACCACCCCATGAAACACTATCTTATCAAAATCATTAAACAAATTATAGTGTTTCTATTCTTCTCAAAATACTAGACCTTGAATCCTTATGAGGGAATCTAAAGGAGTTATTTCGAAGAAGAGGTAATCGCATTAACCAATCATTTTATTTTTTTACTTCTACTTTTATATACTATAAATACATTTTATTTATAATAAAATAATATATTCAGTTTCCTAAATATGAAAAATTATATTATTATTATTATAAAACCACCATTTTCATCCCACTTTCCATCAAATGGGATGTACCAGTATCTCTTGTGTATATACATGGCTTATCATCTCCACATAACAATACAATTCATTCCTCATCACTATATTTTTTGGATGGTAGTTATAATGAGTTTAATATTTTTGAATGGTATTTATGAAAAAATAATATTTTTTATTGAAATATAATTTCTCTCATTTTACTATACAATCCATTGGGAAATGATAATATCATCCATCTGTAAGTGTGGACTAACACCTCCATGAGGTGATGTGATTCATTTTTTTTATTTTACATGGATAGTAATGGAGATGAATTTAAAGGATATATTTTATATATGTGATTTAACAATTATTTCATTATGGGAAATTAATATTTACCTTTCTTACATTTCATCCGTTCAAAAATGAAAACATTTTTCATTAGTACATAAGACTTACCATCTCTATGAAATGTGTTATTAATTTTCCTCTCAACCATTTTTAAATGCTTATTAATATTTATATAATGGATATATATGATATTATAATAAATTAAAATGTTAAGATATATAAATATAAAAATTTAAAGTAATTATATGCTTTGTTATACTTCTTTTGAAACATGTGTAACTTAGGGTATGTGTTTCTCATCTCACATTTCCTTCCCTGAGACATATTGCATATACACCACTTATTTTATTTATGAAATATATAATTCCTATATAACATGATATATCATTATTCCCTTTATGTTTGTAATATTTTCTGTTTCATTTGATGTTATTCTTCTATGGGGGTTAATATTGAACACTCACCAATCTAGTAAGAGTTTAATTAATGGTGCATCATTATTTGGTATATTTATGTTTATGTCTCCAATGGGGAATATTTATCTTCTACATACATGTTATGAAAAAAATCAATGTTACTTATATAATTGACCAATGATTTTATAAATACAATATTATACAATATTTTTACCATTTAAAAAAATATTTTAAATGTTATCCTTCTATCATTTTCTGAAGAAGGTACATTTTGAAATTTTCTACAAAAAAATGTGAATGTAATATTTTTTACCTTATACAGCATGAGTGGATTGTTATGTTCAAATTAATCCTCATGGATTTCAATATTATTTTATAATTTTACAGGTTTATTGTTAATGAAAATTTTTTCCTTCATATGTGGATATTGTTTTTAACAATATATTATAAAATTAAAATGGTATTTTACACAAGAAATATAACAATAGATCTTTCAAAATAATGTTTTCCTCTAAGATGTCATCCTTTGATGTCACTTAATATTTAATAGGGATATGATCCAATTATTTTATATTTGTTCTTTCTCCACTTTGTTTAATTTTATGATTACTTGTAGCTTATGAAACCTATTTATTTTCCATTACTTATACTTTGATGTAATGTTTATGAAACCCATTCCATTTTACAGGTTCCGATATGATGACTATTTTAGGATTTTTTTCAACACATATGTATGATTTTAATTATGTGAGGGGTGGTGCCTATATCTCTACCCAATTAATTGGGAAATAAGTATAGTTTTATGAGATAAAATGGTTCATGAGAAGTTATCCCAAACCCAAAAGAGGTTGTAAAAGAGGTTATCCCAATCCCGATGAATCTACATAGATGGTTATCCCAAGAATAATATATAATGGATATCAGTTTGGGTAGACATTATATAAGGTTTTCGATGATTATGAGTATTCCACAAATCCATTTCTTATACCATTATTATTCTCATTTATTATTTATATCTTATGAACTACTAGACATTATGCCATTACATAAGATTATGATTTATAAATTTTATGGTATGGTTTTCAAATGTTATGATCATGTTATCATACCTTTATTATAATGTAAAGATAATGTGGTCATCAAAAACTCCATTTATTACACAAAATGATAATTATATCTCACCCATTTGTTTTGTCTATTTTTACTAGTTTATAATGATTGGTATTGTGAATGATATGTATAAGAAAGTTAGCAGTTATGAAGAACTAAGTGGGAGTTAGTTTAAGTAATTTATGAGAAAATTGATTATATATAAATTTTTCTAAAGAAATAATCCGTATATGAATATGGAAAAAATAAACATGTTATTAACAAATTATTCATACTATAAGATTTATATTTATTTATGAAATTTATTGGTCCTTATAGTTGGTATCAAATCATGATTTAGATCAAGTTTTGAATCTAGGATATGAGAACTATAGTAAGAACCTTAGTAAAAAGTCTACTTATAGGATAAAATAAATTTTATTGGTAATGATAATTAATGAACAAATTTAAACCTAAAATTTCATTGAAGAATGCATCATGATATAGAAATACTATAAATTTTTTTCATGATTTTGAGGTTTCCCACTTTGATTATTGTTTCTAACAATAATATTCTGGTTTTAGTTAATGGTTGGATCACAAAAGAATCATGTAAATAAATAATATGAATGAAAATGAAATGATTGTCCTCCAGAGAAAAAAAAATGTTATAATAGATGGAGTGAAAAATTATATTGTTATACTGACACAAATTTTCTCTAGAAATAAATCATGTTGAACTAAAAAACGAGTGAAGGAGGTAAATTTTTTTATTTATTCTTTTATGAGGCAATTTCTAACTTCCATTAGTGGTTTAACTATTCTAGGAGTCACTGAGCAACGATTCAAAACCACCTAAAATATATTTTTCATTCTCTATGGTTTGGATCATGATTTATTTGGTTTTTTAACATTATTAAATATAAGAAAATCAATAGTGGAATCTTACCAAGACTATGAGGGAACATTATGAAATTAACTCCATGTAATTGGATGATATTAAAATTTTATTTCTTAATAAATAACTTTATACTATTCATCATAAAAAATTGAAAAATAATTAGTTCAGATTAAGAAAAACAATAAACAATCAATTAGTACCTATTATTTTATTTCTCATGACTTTTGAAGTATGATATTATAGTATTTTTATCTAACCTGAAATTAAGATTGATTGATTATTCAGTGGATTAAAACCAAGTCATCAAATGGATTTTACCAAAAGGGATATTTTTTCATGATGAAATTATTCAATGTGATATCAAGGTGGAAATTAATATTTGAGTTACATATCAATATCATGGATTTGAAAATAAATTAATGTTGAAATTAAAACGAAATTAGAAAAAATATAGAGATAAGAAGACGTGCATTACTTTATACTCATAGTGTGGAAGAAAAAATAGATGAATTTTCCTTAATGGTATCAGTAAAATGTCTAAATGTGCAAAGGAATACCATTGAGTGATTGAATGTTGACGTGATGGGAAAAAGTTATCTAATGACCTGAATATAGATAAATCTCCATAGAAGGAACCACCCACAATACATAGTTTCAAATACATGGAGTATGGAAATTATGATAACTACTTAATAAATTCTCAGATAAATTTATATGATCAACAACAAGAACCTATTAATCTTATTGAAATAATTTAAATTTCATGGGATCAATATTAATGATGTGGCATAATATAACGATGATATATAGTAAAAAGTTTAAGAATGAATTTGAATGAATGATGAGATTATGAATTGTGTTTTCAGATTGATGATGTAGTGGTATAAATAATATGTTTATATAGTGGTATTTTAACAATATTTTGTGAATTAGGAAACATATAATGTTTAATCTAGAGTTTTTTAATTATTTATTTAAATGAATATATTTAATTGGAAAAAAACCTAGAAAACTGATTCATTGATAAGGTGATATTTTATAGAAACACATGATTTAATGAAAGATAACTATTAACATATGTATTTTGTGGGGGATAATAATGATTAATTTGGATAAGGTAATAATTGATATTGAATATTTAAATTGGATAATATTTATTAAAATGGAAATTGGTTATTGATTTTATAAAAAATGGATGTAGGTCATATTGGAAGATGTTAATTGCATTTTTTTGGATTTATTTAATATGATTAATAAATTTAGGAAGTAATTGATGAATATGGGTCAAATTAATTTTTTTAAGAATATATGTTTTAATGTTAGGATAACATAAGATCTATGGATGCCATTATGGGTTTATAATCATGAGTGAAATCATTAGAAAAATAAATTAGACTCCATTATGATGTTTTAAATAATTCAATTTTGATGTGATTAATAATATTTGTAGAAAAAATTATTGTTTTTATCTATATATGACCCATAGGTTTAATGTGATGTATTATTATAGATCAATTATAATAAAAATTTTGGGATGTAAGATGTAAGGTATAAGAAAATCTGCGAGGTAACAACTTTCAGTAATATTGAGATTATTGATTTCATTTGGGATATTGGGTTATTTATTTACATAAATGATTATTATGTATTGTAAATTATATAATTTGAGAATATATATAGAAGTATATGACATTATAAACAAGTGACAATGATTGCAGATCAATGTTAAATCAATCTTGGAAGAATATGCGATCAAATCCTTCTGATTCTGGGTTTTCAACATGGTTGGGGTTATTTTAAAGAATTTTTATGTCATTTATTTATGGAATTATTTATTTTTATCTTTTATCATTAATATTAAATTTTTATTAATGAATTATTCATTTTTTTGAAGCTTTATTCATATTAGAAATTATCATACTATATTTTAATTAGTTTTTTGTTAATATCTACAGACATGATGAATATTTTGTTATTATTAATCGGATCCATTTAAGTTTATGTTACATTTATATGATTTAAAAATTCATCTTGAATACTCATAATTTGTAGAAAAATATTTGATTGATGTGAAATTTTATTAAATAATCAATTTCAATATAATAAGTAAGCATATTTACTATTGTTCTTAGTAAATATGGTAGAGTAATTCCTAAAATCTAGGGGATGAATTTAAAAAAATATATTTTCTTATAACCCTTTATTTTTATTAATTTATGGTCATTTACGTCCTCATTTATTTATGGTTTTTTGTTCATTGAATTTCTAATAATCAGTCTCTCTATCACTCTTTGTCAATCCTTGGGAGTTAGGGTTTTTTCAAATTTCCATAATTTCACTACTCACTAATTTTCTCCTATCTAGAAAGATAGATATGTATTATCAAAAATTATCTTTAAATTTCCCATTCTAACTTATCTATAAGAAGTTTTGTTAACCTGTTTTATCATTTGGGTTTCCAAAAAGGATTTTTATAATAAAAAACTCTAGGGTTCTACACATGAATTTCACGGAAGAAATTCATTCTAGTGGGTAGAATGTTACAATTTGATATTTTATGAAATATACACACATATATATATATATATTAAAATATATTTAAATTCATTGATCATTTGAATTACATGAAGTTATGAGTTTAAAGTAATATCGATATACATTAAATAATATTATTATATAATGTTATCATATAGAAATTAAATTATATTGAATTAATATTAAAGAATAATTTAGAAAATATGTACGAAGTACTTACTCAATTCATGGTTATTAATAATTAAAATTTTTTATGTCATTTTATTATTCAAAATTACCTTTTATTTTAAAATTATATTACTGTTTTTTAGGGAAATATTATATTCAATTTTAGGAACATAAAAATATTATATGTTAAAATTAACTTTATTTTTGAAATCATCATATCAGAATCATCATTGTGTGATATTTTGGTATTTTTCAAAAGATGTTGATTTTTCAATAAATAGTCAAAAAATACGCATTTTCAATCAAAATTATATTTTATTTTCTTGTATTAGAAAAATAAAATTGTTTTTTGGACATTTTTTTAATTTTAATCAGTTATTTCGAATTTGAAATAATCGAATAATAGTTTTTAGATTCATTTTATAATTGAATTTTGTATAAAAGAATTTTAAATTTAAAAATATCATTTCTCTTAAAAAATATTTTCCATCATGTTTTCCCTATTTGATATAAAATTAAATTATTCAACTTATATGGTTTCAATCAATATAAATGTATTCTGTATTTTTAATAAGAATCTAATAATTTGGTAAATATTCGACTTTTATTTAGGATAAAACTAAGTTATAAGGACATAATATTTCTTAATATATCTTATTGGATTAAGGGAATTATTATCTTCTTCAACTTATTCTCAAAAAAAATTAGTTTATGGGGCATCTGTCCATGAAAATGAGTTATATATTATTTTAACCAAAAAAGGCAACAAAATGTCACTCTCTTAGTTTTAAATATCATTTATCTGTCAACATAGGTATAAAAAAATTTATGAATGAATATTCATTATTATTTTTTGAACATTAAAATTATATTAATTGTGGTAATTTATTTATATTGTTTTGGAATTATATAATTACATCAAATTCTTTCACAAAACTAAAATAGTAATTATTCAATTAATAAGAAAAATAAAATAAATGTTGTTAAAATTATTTACAAGTAATGTAATTTTAATTAATTAATGATATCCATGAATTTTATTAGATTAATATAAAATTTCATGTATGTATTGAACTATTTGGTTCAAATTTTTTTATTAGTTTTATTTTATTAAAATCAATGTAATGAATTGTGTAAAAATTGAAAAAATTGTTATTTTATGAAAATAATAGTTTTTTAATTATTTAGAAATAGTAAGAGTATTAATAAGGATAAATGGGATAATATATGGTCTAAATGTTATCATATAGTAATTTATAGGCTATTTGGAACCATTTTTATTCAGAATGGATTTATTATATTTTAATCTTTTATGAAATTCCAGGTGTGTACTTCCCCTCTCTTATAAAAGGAAACCACATTATTCATATCTTCACACCCCTTCGATACTAATAGCTCAACCATACCATTACAAATTCAATTCTACACATCATTATATAAATTCTAGATGGTTTATATTTCTAAAAATACATTCTGTATGACCCTGAAGGGGAAATATAAATGAGTTCATTCAGTGAAGAGGTAGTCACTTTATCTAATCACTTTATTTTTTTACTTATTCTATTATCTCCTCTAAATCATTAAATTTTATAATGTAATATTAAATTACGTGTCCAAAAATGTTATTATTAATAATAAAACACTATTATACACCCACTTTCTATCAAATGTGAGGTAAAGGTGTCAATCATTCATATGTACGACTTACTTTCTACATATAGTGATACAATTCATCTATCATAACTATATTTCATGGATAATTATTATTATGGGTTTAATATTTATATATGATATTTATAAAACAATTATACTTATATCATGATAATATATTTTTGGTATTTTCACCATTTAATCCGTTGGTAAATGATGAAATTTATAGAGTGTTTGTGTGGACTACCACCTCAACGAAGTGATATGATTTGTTTTTCATTTATATTTTTATTAGATAGTAAGAAGGATGAATTTTATTAATATATATAATATATATGATATAATTATTTTATTTTAAATTTGAATTAATATTTGGCTTTATGACATTCCATCCTTCGAAAAATGAAAACAACGTTCATGTGTACATGGAGATTACAATATACCAAAATGGTGTAATTCAATTTTGTATCTATACATTTTAGGAATGTATATAAATATTTATATAATGGAGATATATATATATATATATATATATGATATTCTAATTATGTAGATGATTATTATAAAAAAACATAATAATGTTTGATTTATTATACATAAGGTAATAGAGCCATCAAATCAAGTGGATCTCAGGGTAAGAGTTTCTCGTGTCACTTTTACTTCCATGAGATATATTCTATATGCACTAATTATATTTTAATGATACAAAAATAATTACAATTTTAAATTTTATATCATTATTCCTTAAATATTCATGATATTTCATGTTTCATTTGAATTTAATCTTTCATGGGGCTTAAGATTCAAAATTCACCAAAGCGATAAGTGTTTAATTCAAACTCTCATCATTATTCATGATTTTTATGTTTATTTTTTTTATTGTGTAATATTTCTATTCCATATACATTTTAACTAAAAACTAGAATTAATTTTTTAATTTTAACTTGTGATTGTTTAAATTAATTATCATCCACTTTTTACCTTTTTACAATTTTTCTAAATGGAATATTATTATCATTTTCCAAATGAAGTAACTTTTGAATTTTCCTACTAAAGTGTAAAATGGATGTTCTTTTCAACTTATAAAAAATTAATAGAATTTCATACCATCATTACACCGTAATGATTTTAATCTTCCTCTATAGTTTTACATGGTTATTTTCAAAGAAAATTTTTCCCATCCTATACGCATAGTTTTTTTAACAATTCATTCAAAATAGAAGGGTTATTTTCTACAATAAATGTTTCATGTGATCTTACAAAATCAGTTTTCCCTCTATGATAACATCCTTTGATTTCAATTAATATTTTTTTGGGGATATTACCCAATGCTAATATATTTATTATTTATCCCGATGATTGATGTTTATAAAGATAATATTTTTATAAAACCCATTTCTTTTCTATGGGTTAGGATATGATGAAATGCTTATGAAACCCATTTCAATTCCTTGTATTTTTATGATGACTATTTTATGATGTTTTTTCAAACATATTTATGAGTTTAATTATGTTAAGTGTGGGAACTATATATCCCTATAAGGAATTGGGTAACAAATAATGTTATATGATATCAAAGGGTACACCAGATGTCATCATAATCCCAAAAGTGTGAACATAAGAGTTTATATGAAGCCTGATGTACGCACATGGGTGGTTTTACCAAGCCTATAGTTTTTTATGTCTTAGTGTGTATCTTTAACATATGTATTTTTTATGGTTATGCATATTCAAAAAATCCAATTCCTATACTATTGTTATTGTCACTTATAATTCATGTCTTATAAACTTCCACAATATATTCCATTACCCAATATCATGATCTATGATATGTAGGGTATGGTTTTAAAATGTTGTTCTCGTATTATAATAGCCTAATTCTCAGGTTAATATTATGTTATCAAATATTTATATCTTGTTTACAAATATTGAGCATTAGATGTAAAAATTTATTATGTTTCCTTTACCCATATTATGCAGAAAGTTATTGTGCATGATATGTCTAAGAAGGGTTCTAGTTATGATGAATAAGTGGGATATAGTGTAACTAATTTAATAATATCTTCTTTATATATCAATTTTTCTAAAATAACTATACCTATATGATTCTAGAATTTATCTCCACATTATTTAAAGAATATACACCTAATCCTATATATATTTATGTACAAAAACTATAGTTTGTTATAGTTATTATCTAAGAATGATTTAGTTAATATTTGGAAACTATGATGAAAATTTTTTTATAATAACCCAAGGCATCACTTGGTGTATAAGATAAAATCATAATGATTTGTTCATGATAATAAATGAACTAGGTTAAACCTAATATTTCATAGAAGAAGTGTTCATGATTTAGAAAACTTATAAAATATTTTCATGATTATGTGGTTTACCAATATGATTATTATTTCTACCACTATTATTTTTTTTTATAATAAATGATTGGATCCTAAAGGAATCATGTTCATTCTAAATAAGATATAAAATTCAACGATTTTCCTCATGTAAAGCCAAATGTTATGAAATAAGGAATTAAAAATCCATCTTATATACTCAAAAAACTTTTACAAACTGTGAATATTGGTGAGCATAAAAATGGGAAAAGAATAGAATATTTCTCTAATGAAGCCTTCATGAATCCAAATCCTCCTCCTATTAGTGGTTCCACCAACCTACTAATCACTAAAAAGAGGATCAATACCACTAAAAAGAAATTTTTTAATCTTCAATTTTCATATCATGAAAATTTTCTTTTTAGATTTATGTCATCAATAAGGAAAAGTTTATCAATAGATTACTCTTATCAATAACACAATGGAACATGATAAAATTAATTCCTGGGAGTGATATGTCCTTAAGAGATTATTTATCTATAGGGGATTTTCGCATATTCTTCATACGAAAATGGAAATGGAATTCGATGATATTGAGAAAAATAATGATGAATCTCCTAATACCTATTAGGATAATCTCACAATAATAATGAGGTATAATTATTGTATTGTAATTATATTGGAATATAATATTAATATATTATTTAGTGGATTAAAATCATGTCCCTAAGGGTGATAGCCATAAGTTTCTTTTGTAGATATGAGGAACTAATTCAATTTGTCATTAAAGATGAAATGAAGATTGGAGTTACCAATTAATATCATAGACTTGATAGTAAATTAAAGATGAAATTAAAATGGAATTCAAAAACCCAGAGATTGAAGAATATGTGATTTCCCTTATTCTCAAAATGTAAAGACCCTAACCCCAGTATCCAAGAGTTAGTGGTTACTATATTACATTAGAGTAATATATAAGTAATTACATCCCAAAAAACAAAATAGTTTAGTTGTCTTGGTAAACTAAATATATAATTGAAATCAAAATTACATTATAAAACATAAATTTCAAAAATAATTTATTGGATAATTACATTATTACCGTTACTAAATCCCTACATTTCAATTGAAATACACTCCATTGAAACCGACGAACAAACGAATATGGTTTTTGAAATGGATTTTATATATGATTTTTGAAATGGATTTTATATATGAATTTAGCCTAAAAACATTTTGTATCTAAAAATTACATTTTTATGAAAAACTATTTTCATTAATTTTTTAATTTATTTTACGTTCAATTTATATAATTATTTTTTTTGGATCATGATAAATGAATAATATGTTTTTAACTAAAAATTAAAATTTGATGAAAATTTTCTTTTATTTTTTGTCAAATTTTATAGTAACAACGATAAAATTTATCATACCTATAGAGTAAACAAGGTTAACATAGGGTAAAACTATGTGAGAATTACATATTTCTTCATAATAATAATTATTGGATTAAATTTATTCTTCCATTATTAATTTAGTTTCTAAATTCATAAGTTTATTCAACACTTTTTAGTGAAAATTGATTTTATATTATTTCAATCAAAGAAACAGAAAAAAAAATATGTCTCTATGTTTTAAATATCATACATTTGATAAAATAGAAGAAAAATTAGTTTTAAATTAAAAATTTAAATTATTTTGCGAATAATAAAATTATATTAATTATGGTAATTTTTTTTAATTTTTAGAAATTATATAATCTCTTTAAATTCTTTCACAACGTAAAAACAATAATTATTCAAGTAATAGAAAATTCATATAAATTATATTAAAAATATTATGAGTAATTTAATTTTAAATATTTAACATCACACACTAACTTCTAAGATTAATATACCATTCACTGGAAGTATTAACAGATTTATTTCAATTTTTTATTATTTTCATGATGTTATTAAAATCAAATTAACCAGTATTTTTAAAATTGAAAATAATGATATATTATGAAAATAATATTTTATTAATTAATTATAAAATCATTGAAATATTAACCAAGGATAAAGAATAAAATATATGGTATTTAAAATTATATTATGTTAATTTATATCTCATTTGGAACCATTTATTTTGAAAATTAATTTATTATATTTTAATATTTTAAGAAATTACAATTCTGTCCTTCACATCGATTATAAGAGGAAACCACTTCATTCACTTCTTCGTGCACATTTGAGATTACTATCCTTACCTAACAGTAAAAATTTTCTTTTATAAATAATCATTGAAATTATATTGGTTCTATTCCTCTCAAATGAAAAACCCTAGGCTTCTTATGAGTAAATCTAAAAGAGTTTATTCAAAGAAGACGTAATCGCATTAACCAATCACTTTATTTTTTTAATTATCCTTTTATCTCCCATAAATCATTGTATTTACCAAAAAATTAATACATTAAATATACTAAATACGATGAAATATATTTTTTTAAAATCACTATTATCCAACCTCTTTCAATCCAACGACAAGTGAACGATTCGTTCGTGCATACGTACGATTTACCATCTCCACAGAACGATACAATTAAATTTTCATCAGAATATTTTATAGATGGGTATTATGATGGGGATACTATATTTATATGAAATTTTTTACACTACTTTACTTCTTTAATGAAAATATAATGTATAAATGTTTACTATTAAATCTATGTGGAAATGATGTTGTTTCTCGTGTATAGGTGTGGTTTACCACATCTATAATGTGATGTGCTTAATTTTTTATTTATATTTAATTGGGTAGAAATGGTGATAAATATAATGAATATATATGATATAATAATGCTCTATTAAAGGTGAATTAATATTTTCCTTTTTTATATGCCATTAATAAAAAAGTTTTCATGAATATGTATGACCTACCGTCTCCACGAATGATGTAATTCACTTTTCTATCTCTACATTATATAAATGATTATAAATACAAATATCAATATAGTGGATATATATGATATTATAAGTATTTACATGATTATGATATAGAAATATTATAAATTTTAGTTTATTATACCGAGGTTTAGAGTTCATTTGAATCATGTGGATCATATTGTAAGTGTTTCTCACCACACCATAACATCCTTGAGACATATTCCATATACACAACTTATTTTTTATTGGGAATATATATTTTCACTTTGAAATGTTATATCTTGATTCCATTTTTTTTCATGATCTTTTAGGTTTTATTTGAAGTTATTCATTCCGGGGTATTATGATTTAAAAGAAACCAAATTTTTAAGGGTTTAATTCACATACATGGGAGGTTATCCCAAGATCAATAGATGGTATACAAGAGGTTTTCCCATGCCCGACATAGGTACATAGAGGGTTATCCCAAAACTACCATTTTATGAGTGTCTTGGTATGTTTCCTTGAAACAAGGTATTCTATTCTTATGTTTATTCCACAAATACATGTCTTAGATCATTTTATCCCCCTTTATTATTAATTTCTTATTAAATGTCAAATTTTATGTAATTAATGAAGATTACCATATATGATATACATTGTATGGTTTTAAAATGTTATTCTCATGTTTTCAAACCATTATTATCAAGTTAATATTATTTCATCATAGAAAACTCCCTTGTTTAAAATTACTAACAACAATATATTACCCTTCCATGTGTTTGTTTTCCATATAAAATGAAGAAATATGTTGTTTATAATATTTCTAATAAGCGTGATAGTTATAAAGAACAATGTAAGAGACAATGTAATTTATTTATGAAGCAGTTTTCTATATATCCAATTTTTAAAAGGCACTATAACTATATTATTATGGAATAGATTATCCTATTTTGTAAAGAATATTCATCAAATATAATTTATATTTATGTACGAAAATCGTGGGTCATTATAGGCATCAGACATTTTGAGGGTGGTGATTGTTAATGGAAAATTTAATTAATATAAATAAATATTTCTAATTATCCTATTTTAAATGAACTAAGATAATTTCAACCCTAAAAATATACCATTATTTGAAATATCTAGGTTAATATGGATTACCTAGGGAGATTATAGAGGAGGAATGAGTTGTTCTTTATTGGTGGACTCGGATCAGGGAATAACCATGATCACATAATAGTGAATCTAGAGTTATATCATAAACATAGTGGATCATTATTGTCATTGGATAACATTTTATTCACAAATGAGAAATCCATAATTTAGTTTGGGGTCATTATTTGTCATTCCCTCCCAATTTTATTTTATTTGAATGGTTTTTTATATTCATTATCTTGAGCTGTATTTATCTGTTCATCACATGAGTTGAATTACAATTGATTTGTTTACACTTGTTTATATTTAATAATCCATTATATCACCATTAACTCAAAAATATACAGTTTTTGGATGGGGTCACATCGACCAATGATTTTCATTAAATATTTTCATTTGTTTTCAGTCATTATTCCTTGCATTCTTTATTATTGTCCAGCTAGGTTTTCATTTGAAATTTTGTGGTTGTATTCGACTGAAATCAAATCCTCAAGTAATGGAAATTGGAATAAATGATTAATTGATTATGTATTTGGGGTTAGTGCATGATGGATTCATGATTGTGGGTTAAAACTATGGGATTAAGGTCCCTAAAAGATAGTTTAAATGTGAAAGATTCCCATATGGGCAATTGAACATCATATTTCTATCCATTTGAGGTAAGGAATCGATGGATGACATTTTTTCCTTTTACTTTGGTATATTTCATGAGGCCAAATAGTGTTGGAAGTAGTGAGGATGGAAGACCATTTCTCCAAAGGTAAGGACATTGTTTTCTTTGGAATACCCAACTACACGCCAAGTAGTCGGAGAATACATTTCATGTTGCCCCCTGGATGTGATGGATATGTTTTTCAGTGAGGCAAAAATAAAATACTATGTGGAACTTCTATATAGGATGTGAGTCTTCCATTCAATATTTGTATGTTCATTGGGTGTATGTGGACATGTTTATGACCCAGAGCACAATCATGGATAAGAGTACACATGAACTACATGGTAATCATACATAGCTTCAATATTCTTGCACAACCCGAAGTACATGGGTAACACAAGATGAACATGGTAAAGAACTGAGGTGCATAGGTAGGCCCCAATGGTAAAGAAATGTCGTGTACCACCTCTACATGCCATGTAGTACCACATGGATATCCAATTCATGTCGAGTAATGGAAATTTCCATGTGTCAAAAAGAGGCTACACAGTATGTAACCCTAAGCAAGTACCCTCCTTGGTCTCTTATTACTTCTATGTATCCTTATTTGATACAGGGATATTGATACCGAAGTATCCTATCATGGGTAGTTTTCCACGTAAAAGATGATTTTATCATCAATAATAGATTTTGAGAAATGACATGATGTGATGTGAGGGTGACCCAACTTGAGGAAATGTTTGATTGTCAACTATTATTGGGAAGGATCATTAGAGAGATGTTGGGGTTGGAAACCCCCATATCACACTAGTGTGAGTGTCCCCATACCCCTTAACCATGCTGATTGGTTCATATATCATAGTAGAATTTGGGTCTTCTATCCTTTGAGTTTCACCCCATTTGACACATGGGAACATGTCCTCTAACTATTTATTGGATCCCATATTCCACTATGGTGTGGGTCCTATATCTATTGAGTGAAACCCCCTATCACACTAGGGTGTGGATCCGATATCTATTAATTAGAACCCCTATAATACAAGGACATGGGTACTCTATCTATTGACTATCACCCCTATCAAATTAGGGTGTTGGTCCTCTTTCAACTAAGTGGTTCCCCCTAACACACCATGGTACTGGTCCTCTTTCATATGTACCCCCCATAAGTTGTGAGTGCACTAGTGAGGTGTAGGTTCTCTACAAAGATTATTTTGAGGTCACATGATATAAATTACGGGTAATTTTCCACACTTGGTTTTGGTGCACATTGGTGAGGTGTGGGTTCTCAACTCAGATTCTATAATTGTTATGTGTAATACTGGTTAATATATAGTGTCCCTCTGACTGTGTAATGAAATGGTGAGATGAGTTTCCTCCACCCAATTTCTTGTATATATACAAAAGATGTTAGGAATATAATATATAAATTTGGAGTTTTAGGACGAATAGTCATTGATATATAGCCTATGAAGATGAAGATACCCTCTCTCTCTCATTAAGAATTATTATGACCATGTTTTTGTGTCTGTGTCCCACTTTTTATCTGTTGAGATGACTTGTTTTATATATTTACATTTGTGCATTTTTTATAGCATCCTTCTGGCTATGTAAATACTCACACCTACATGGGATTTTCCCGCACATGTCATGTCCTATGCATAAGACAGAAATATTAGTTCTCGAATCGATGGAGTGTAGGATTTGATGGGTTAATTGATTTAATTCAGTGGTCAAAATTTTTATTATGTGATAATACCAATTTAGTTTTTACTTTATCATTTTTTTCATGTTGGGAGTTCATTTTTGGGGGGGAATTTTTTCCCTTACTGGTTTGGATCATACTATCATACTCTAATGTATTCCATAGAGATTATTTTTTACATGGTTATACTATAGATGTTTCAGTGTTTATTTATTCCATTACACTTTTTCATGGAGATGGTTGTGTTAATACATACAATTATTATATTCTAACGAATGTAATTACAATTTATTCCTTCCTAGTGAATTTCCCCATCCCCTTTCCTATTAGAGGCATGATTGTGTTGTCAAACTCAAATTACTTATAGCTAGGTGGTCCCTAATAGTTCAGGTTGTGACAGAGTGGTGTAAAAGGAGTTTCATCACTAGGTAAATGTAGTGTAGAGTCCTTAATGTGGAATCATTGGGAACTTAGGGAAATGTTGATTGAGTTTATCAATTCTGTATTTCTGGATTGGGAACCGAGTGTGGGTGAAGTAGATAAAATATCCATAAACAGGGACTCTGAAAAACTTCTTGTCAACTTGGAATATAGAGATATCAGTTATAGTGAACCCATTATACATGAATCATATATTATTGAGTTTGTTTAATATTCTTCTTGAGTTATCTCACCATATATTATCTTTTATCGTGGAATGTTCTAATAACATTCATGATATCTCTGTGTTGAAAAACAACTAGGATTTCAAGATAGTTTCATGATTAAAACTAGTTGATATATGGGGACTCAGTTCAAATGGCCATTCATTATGTGACTCCCCTAGATAGTCATAGTTTAGTGTCAGCGCCTATTGAGAGGTTTACATATCATTCTAAGGTTCAGGTGGGTAATCAATTCCATACTAGGTAGTCGATGCCTCTAGTATGTTACAGAATCAATACATGTAATATTACAACAATTAAAATGTTCTAATGACATAGAATTGTCATTTATAGTGGAGAGATAGACCTTCAGGCAGTGGATGATTGGATGAAGGAGGTGTTCAGGGTCTTTTGACATGTGAAGACCCCAATAGATCTGATGGTTGTGTTTGTGACCATTATTCTTCATGGATTCGTAGTAAGATCTGGTGGTACTAGAGTAATGATCACCTATGATGAGTATCAATCTTAAGTTCTTGAGATATAAATTATATAGATTTCATTGTGATCTAGAACCCCATCATGGATGGTGGAATAATGTTTAATTTTTGTGGTGTTTATTTACCACTTAGATATAAATTTTCTTGATAGTGGACCGGGTAGTGAGGATTCCCCAGGGCGATGTTGGGGATTGGTAGAGATTTATGTCTGTGATAGTAGATATATCTTTTGGATCACATGAATGTGGGACGCATCTTTCATAGAGATTCTTTATTTTGATGTGATATAAAACCATTTGGGAGATCCATATCCACCTAAATAAGATAATTTAAATGTTTTTAAGATTAGTTCCTTTGAATTTAATTTTTTAGGTCATTTTTTCCTGTTGAGGTATTATTACCATCCCTGGTTGGAGAGAACATTAATACAGGGTAAGGATATATTTATGATGTATTTTCTATTACTCAAAGGCTCTGGGTTTGTTGTAGTGATTAAATTTTGTATTCACTGCCCCAGTTATAGACTTATTACAAAGACACGGGCCTTTTCCCGAAATTCACCCCTTTTATAAGGCATAGGGTTTATAGTGGATATATTTTTTTCTTGATCATTTCTTTTGTGACACATGCAGATAAGGACTAGTGATCAAACACATACAATGTTTGGTTTACCTAACATTGATAGAAGATATAGCACCACATATAACTTTTCCATTGTACAAAGTGAGTCAATATGTTGTATATGAGATCATGAGGTTTTGGGAGGATTGATTTCATAAAAAATGTATATATTTATGGATGAGTATCCACCCTCAATAATCGAAGTCTTTTTTGACCAGTGGATTAGGGTGAAGTGATTCTGTGATTTTTACGTTATTTCATAATTTTACCAGCTCTAAGTTCATGGAGAATTTTTACGATTCTATGATTTATTTGAGTTCATGGTGATATATATAGATGTGTTAGATGCTCCATATGTGTTTGTGATATATATGAAATAGATCCAAAACCTTTATTGGAAAAGTTCATGGTAGTCCCCTTCGGTGAAATCCTTATATACACGATGTTAGAGGTGGAATACATGATACACCTGAGGATGGTTTAAAAAATTATTCGAGATAACCACTTATACATGGATATATCATAGAGTTAGTTCTAAATTTGGGAAATCTGATTTTTGGGATATTTATTATCACACATGGGAGAGACAGTGTACATGGAAGAGGTTGAGGTACTGTAAAATTGAGTTCCAACCAAAATTGTGGTCAAGTAATTATATTTTCAACATGAAAATGTTTGTCCTATTTTAATGAGAATGGTGATTGATTAGTTATACTATTTGTTTTTTTTTCATTGAAGGTGAGAATGGTGCACCGTATCTCTAATCAATGGTTATTACCCCTCAACATCCTCAATGAGACAGGTTGGTAAATGTTGGTGATATAGATTTGGAAACCTTTCATTAATAGATATCCACTTGATATGTTCCTGATATATTTAATGATGTTGGGGATTACATCATCCATATTAAAGTGTGGAAAATGACACTATTCATATTATTAGAGGAGGTAGTAAGGAGGTTTCTTTACTTTAGCCACACATAAAAGAGGGAAAATGATGTATCATGATGCTTCAATAGTAGTTTTTATATCCAATGATGTAGCCGATAATTTCTGAGTCAAAACAATTAATTTATCAACTATAATTAGGTAATGAAAAGTATGACATAGTGGTGAGTTTGTGATGACTGTGGAAGCATGATATAGTATCTCTTCATGGAATTACATAGTTGATAATTATAGATCATGATGATCACATCACATCACGATGATGAAGAAGATGTTGGAGGATTTTTTGAATATATTGTGTTTGATCACAGTGTTTCTACCCCAGGTAAATGACAAAGAAACCTGGGTTGTTTGAGTTGTTGGAAACATGATTCATGTATTAATTTTTTTCTGGGGCCATAAATGGGAGGATAAACTTCCTCAGTGGAGTTTGAGTATCAAAACAGTTACCACTACACCATCAATATGACTCCTTTTTAGTCCATGAATGGGATACCATGAAGGTCATAATTATACAAGTCAAATCTAGTGTGAGATTGAACTTATGATACTAGATATGGTGATATAAATTATTTTAGATGATCTAGTTTATGCATGGGTGGATGAGAACTACCTAGATCTATTAGGATTTATTTTTATATTAAAAATGGAGGAATCAAAGTTCGATGAGTAGATCTTTTATTCTGAGAGATCTTCACTCGATGTGGACTAAGGAGATTGGGAAGGGATTGTAGGATGTATATGTAGTTCATAGTAACTCTTCCATTTACTGGTATGGGTTATTAGGGTGGAATACCACAAGACCATATGACCACAGTTATAATGGGTGCTAGTGTTTACCATGTGTCGCAACTAATGATATATGTGCATGGATAATAGCAAGATTTTAACCAGTCTGAGATTGAAAATGATTGTAGAGTTCTATTTTGTTGGATTTTGATGATCGCAATGAAATTTTATAACTGACTAGAGAAGACCATTCATGGGACAATGGTTCCCCTGGGTGTGTGTTTTTTGACAACAGAGTAACCTATTGGAGAGATCGCTGGAGTAGGTACTCAGTTGAGAGCTCAATATCCTCCCTTTTGAGTGGGTTTTTACTTTCCAGGATTAAAATCATTGATACTGGGGAGAGTGTATCGTTGTAATTTTTTTCTATTTATGAGTTTTCAATATTTATAGGAACGTTTCCAAATTTAGGTGCTAAATCGATGCAGAATTACGAGGCTGGTAGGGTCTTGGTGTAGTGAAATTAAAAATATTAATATATTTTAGTGCATATATTTACACAGTCTTTATTTAAAAAAATTACTATTATTTGGGACCATAAATGTTAAATATGATACCATATTTGTTTCACGAAATGGGGTTTACCCTAGGATGATATAATGTTGATTAGGATTGAAAGTTCCAAGGGATGTGACTATTGGAAGGTACATTAAAATAAAATAAATAATTATATTTATTTTATTTATAATTTCCTAATGTATTTTACCTTATATAAATACCACCTTTTATAAAATCACTAGGTCAATCCACATAATTGTAGGACATTAGACATGAGGAGGCTGTTGTTCTTCAATGGTAGATTAGGATTGGAGAACAATGGTGATCCGATAAAGGTAAATTAAGTGGTAGGAAACAAACATAATGGATCTTCTTTATCACTGGTGAACTCAATTTTTTCCAATGATCGATCCATAATCGAGGTAAGGATAATTTATTTTTTTCCACCCTATTTGATCGAATAATAATGTATTTTTTATTCTTTATCTTGATTTTAGATTATCTATTGATATCATGAGAAATAATTAAACCTAATTATATTTATTATGACATTATATCATGCTTAATCCTTCACCTTGGGGTCATTATATAATATTGCATGGGAAAACAATGCTCATAATATTTTTCCATTGTTATTTCCCCCATTTTTCTTTATATTATTCACTATTGGCCTATGGGGATGTTGTTCGAAATTCCTAGGATGGCATCGATAATGATTGAATCATTATGTAAGTAATAGTGATGAGAATTATAAATGTATTGATGAATTTATGATGGATAAAGATGTATTTTTCCTTGTGAGTGGTGGATACATGATTCAGGGTCATGAATGATAGTGAAAAACTAAATATTCCGATGTGGGAAATTATAAATTTCAACTTTGAACCATTGGTGGACAAGATTTTATGGCTAGAGATTTTTCCTTTCCCATTGGTATATTTTGAGTTTTCAAACAATGTTATATGATTAAAATATGAGAGATATGGTCTCCCATATGAAGGAAATGTCTTTTTGTGAAATCCTTGATGACACACTATATAGTCTGGAAGAACAGACATTGTGTATTCCCCTAACTATAGTGGTTAGGGAATTGTATGAGATTAATATAAATTTATATGTGGGACTAGAACATAATGTTTCAATCAATATTGGCATATTACAAATTTTTCGTGGAGTAAATGGGACTTGGAATAGCTAGGAACATGGGAATGGATAGGAGTGCAAGGGCACATCTCGGTACTCAGACACAACCACAGAATATGGGCACAACCCCAATTACATGGGCACAACTAAATTTACATGGGAATGTTATGAGGTGCAAGGGTAGGCCCTGATAGCCAAGAAATTCCATGTAGAAACTATACATAACATGTAGTGCTAGTTAGAAAACAAAACTGTGTGTTGTAATGGTCAATACTAGGTTTTTAGGTGAGGTTACACACTATGTGACCCTAGGTATACAGTACATACCACCCATAGAATCTCCTATCTTCCATGCATCCTCCTATGATACTCAGATAATGGATCACGATTAGCCAATATTGAGTAAATTTCTATATAAAACATCTTGGTAGCCTTAATAATGGATTTTGAGATGCGATGTTTGGTGTTGTATGGGTGTATCTTCTTTAAGAAATAATTAAAAAAATATTATTGGAAAAGATCCTTAACTAGATGATGTGATTTTAAACCACCATCATACCAAGGCACGAGTCCCCCATACTGCATAATTAGGATATGTGGTACCCCATAACACACTATGGAACAGTTCCTCTACCCATTGAGAGGAACCCCCTGGCGCCCTAGGGTGATGGTCCTCTATCCATTTTGTGCCACCACCATATCCCACTAAGGTGTGGGTTTTCTATACATAGAGTGGAACCCCTATCATATTATGTAATGAGTCTTTTATCCATTAATTTGAACCTCATAAAACACTAGGGAGTGGTTCCTCTATATATTGAGTGTATCTCTACCCTTTACAATGGAACAAGGTCATAAGTCCTCAATCTATTGAGGGGAACCCCCTATATTAGTAGGTTGATGGTGATATTTACTTCGGGTGGCACCCCCTAACGAACTAGGGTGCATGAAATCTTTTTGAGGTAGTCCCCCTTGGTTTTGGAAAATATTGGAGAGGGGTGGATCCTATACATTAATTCTTGTGAGCTCACATGAGATTAGGGACTGTAGATTGTTCCCCATCATATGTTGAGTAGAAGGGTAAGGTGTAGGTCCCCCACTAAGATTCTAGAAATGATATGTGGAATTCTAGGTTAGGATATAGTTAATCATGCATTGTGTAGCACAATGGTGAGATGTAGGTTCTTTACATGTTTTTTTGTATGAATACATGAGATTATGGGAATCATAGATGGGTCTTTATATTACAAGATGAACTTGTCATTCTTAACTAGTCTGTAAAGATAGAGACACCCCTTATCACTCATTTATGTTTTTATGAGCAGGTGTTGGGTTTCATTTCCATCATTCTATGGGTTGAGCTTGCATTTTTTAAATCTTTTTATTTATAAATTTGTGGTTTTAGGGTTTCCTAATATATATGTATATACGCATCCATCAAAGAGATTTTTGTACACATGTAAAGTCTTATAAAGGTGAAAGAAAGATCAAGGGTGACATCGATGAAGAATAAGAGTACATGGGTCCATTAACTATGTTTATTGGTCAGGATTTGAGATCCTAAGCCATGATCTCATCAATTATTCATGTATTTATATTTTCTCAGTTTAGGAGTTCACTTCTAGCTTGGTGTGTATTTTTAACTTTACACTTTGGTTCATAATATCATACATTGATGTATTCCCTTAAGGTTATTTCATGTGTGGCTATACTATAGATTTTACAATCATTCGTTATTTCTCTACACTTTTTCAAAGAGAAATTTGTGTGACTTCATATAGGTACTATAGGATAAGGACTCCGAAAATATTTTATTCCTCTTTGGTACTCATCGCCTACCCCTAGCCTATTATTGACAGGCTTTGGGAGTCACACTCCACTTGCTGCCATCTAGTCAGGCTCTGGTTGGTTGGTTCATGATATATTTTCACAGGATGATGTTGGGTCTTAAAAAGATCATCATAAGAACAAATGTAGTGAAAAAATCATATAATTTCATGATATATTCTTGTAGGAATAAATTTATAATATAAATAACGAATATAAAATTACATACATGGACAACAACAAGATCCATCATTAATTTTTCATGGAGTATTTGTGATGTTGATTACTAGGGAATTAGAAAAAATCCTATTTCTTTACATAAGGATTGCATTAACATAAGGATCCCATAATATTTAACTAGAATCCTTAAATGTAAAAAGGGTGTTGGTGCCATCAACTTTTAATAAATTGCATCTCGGTAGGAATGGAGTATTATGAGACTTGTATATAATCTGTCACATCTAGATAAAATTATCCAATATATATATATATATATATCTTAAACAAGTTTCATTTAGTAAAACACATTATCCACATTCAAAATATTAGTATATTTAACATATCAACATATGTGTATCCTAATTTTTCATAATCATTGAATTACTTTAATAAATCCAATCCATTTAAAACATTAATAAATATTTCATTTAATCCATTAATAATGGAATATATTTGATGAATCTATCTAGAAAGATTCATGAAACTAAATTCATTCTTATGTTTTATTGAACATCCAAAAATACCCAAATTGAACTCAAATCTGTGATGTACATTATGTAATACATTAAAAGTCATTATAAATTCATTATAAACACTTTTTTCAATATGTTTTTATTACACACTCATCATTTTGTAATAAAAAATTCCTAAAAAATAATTCCTAACCAAATTCCAATATGTGGGAGCATATGGGCCTTATGAACATTGATAACATAATTAAAATACATATTTCATATATGTAATCCAAGAGTTCCCTCTAGTAAGGAATTAGTGATACTCAAGATATTAAAGGTATGGTGTAATTTCAATGAAACATAATCATATCTATATAAAAGATTTTCAAACCTAATATTTATCATATATATTTTATGTTG
Source organism: Viscum album (assembly GCA_963277665.1). Taxonomy (NCBI): domain Eukaryota; kingdom Viridiplantae; phylum Streptophyta; class Magnoliopsida; order Santalales; family Viscaceae; genus Viscum; species Viscum album. The sequence goes on from OY728162.1 coordinate 50,892,870, forward strand.
ACCTTTATAATCTATTTTTTGGAACATAAATTGACTAATAGACATGGAACATGTCAATTTATAATAATCTAACTCATCTTTTGTTCATCATCTGAGGTGGATTAGCCTTGTCAATAAATACATCATATATCAATAATCTAAGAGATGATAAAATCACATGTCCCCCATCAAAGTATCTAAGAAAATAATATATAGAATAAATATGAAAGGAACCACATTTACTTAGTATAATTTAATCAACATATAGATGTATTTACCTATCATGTATGTGGAAAAATCATATCCTTATTTCACTCAAATCGATGACATGATCAGTATCATAACAAATCTATCCCTTTGTAACTATGTTTATTTGGAGTTCTATATGTAAGGTATCAAAAAATTGAAGTTATTATGATGATTATATATCCAACCTAATGAAATGGGGATTCATAATAAATATACACCCCTATGTATATCAATGAAAGTATGACATTGCATGAAAAATAATCTGGAAGATCAACACAATTAATAGGAATCTACTTATTTCTCCAGGAATCAACTCTTTATATCTCATATAAAACCCTTTATAATTAGTGAAATATTATATGAATAATAACCTTTACATTTCATCACATTTAAAAACAATCTATGTTGTTCATCGATTAAGGATAAATCAAAATTGTAATTTGAGGGTATATTACCATTCATGTACATAAACATTTAGCACACCTGAATGAATGATAATTGAATATTCATTTTATTATAAAATAGAGATACTTTAAACATCCATTACACTAATATATTAGGTATTTTATACCTATATACCTTACATGAAACTCAATTTGATGCTGTAGTAATTGATTTGTATAAGGATCTTCTACAATGTTTTGTGTAGCCTTACAATTGATCTTTACATCACAAATATCAATGATATACCTTATAAGATGATAATTTAAAATATTTTTTTGGAACTTCTTTTAGATGAGGGTTACATAGATTTAGAAATGGAAATATAATTATAATTGTAAAATTAAATAGTTCCCTCAATGCTGGGAACCACACAATGTTCAGTGATAAAATTATTGATCCAAATTGCATCCTTCATAGAATCTGATGCAATGATGTACTCTGTAACCATTTTTGAGTCCTTTATAGTGTCTAGTTTGGAACTTTTCTAAGTGATATATAAACTATTTATCCAAAACAAAATAATATTTGTAGTCTTTATATCATCTATATTGTTTTTGAAATTAACATAAATATAACCTTTTATACATATCTCATTTTATCCTCCACAAGACAAGAAAATATATTTATTCCTTATTAAATACTTATGAATTGACTTCATTGTAATAATTTGACTCTCACTAGGATTGGTTTGATATATAATAGTTATTATAGGTGAATATATGAAATTAGTTCTAGATAACTATACTGTATGCATGATTGAGCCTATAAAGGACACATACCAAAATTTAGGTACCCTTTTTAACTAATCAAAAGTATTTTTAATCTTCAAAAGATTAATTCCATGTAACAACACAAAATAAAACTTCATGGAGTTCCCCGTGAAAATAATATATATTTTTACCCATATATGTTTCCCGATTATGTCCTAGAACCATGTTATATTTTCCTCTGTACACTATTATAAAATCTATCTATAGAAATGGTTTATAACCATGGCTATAGAAACCTAAACTATGGCTATATGTAAGATCCATTGTTTAGCTAGTTGTGACTCTTATTAGCATTGAAATATTGATAGGGTTGTTTTAATAGTTTGAAAACATGGCTATATAACGATGAACATGGTTTAAACTATTGAAATAGAGTAATAGACACATTTTCCATTATTAAAATACACCTATATCCATGACTTGAAATATCCCCGATTACTAACCCTATGTAGGTCTACTTCCATGATTTATAACCATGTAAATAGAGAAATAATCACAGTTTCCACCATAAAAATACACCTATAGACAAGGTTATAAACTATGGTTATTGCTTCTTCCATGAAAGAATATTTAAATTGATTGAAACCATGAAAATAGGGAAAAATACTCACTTTCCACTATATCAATACACATATAGAAACAATTATAGACCATGGATATTTATTCTTCCATAAATGTTGATAGAACCTATTTTTAACTATGGATACTAGGAACTTCAATTGTGAAATACATGGCTATTTCTTCATTTATAGGGTATCAAACAATGGATAGAGAGTTCTGAACTAATCATGATAAAATTAATCTCGGCTTCTACTCCTAAAAAATCAAAACAAACACCACCCTCTAGAATACAGTTCAATAGTAAAAAAAATCTATATCACCATAATTAGAAAACAATATAATAATGCTCAACCTATAAATAAAACAAGGATAAAATTTAAATTAGTAATGATCCTCAATAATGTTATCCTCAAAACCATTATAGAACACATCAAAACCTTCTATAAAAACACTATCATCATTTCTCTCAACCACCTACAACATCATTATCATTTGCATCAATAGAGTTATCAATATAGAAACCAGCATCAATATGAGTAGAGAAATACTCATAAATGGAATACATAATCATCAAAGAATAATCATTTGGTTCATACCTTTGGGTGGAAGTACAAGCGAAATAGAAGATATAACTTTTATCATTTATTAGTTCATAGACACTTGACATTGAGAATATTCAACTGATTTTTTAGGTTTTTGTTTAATTGCATAAATTATTTTTTTCATCAATAAAAATACCAGAATTTATACATGAATAAAAACTCTCAAGAGTCTAGTATCTAAATGAACAATCATCTTCCCGGGTCTTAAATTAACCCCTCCATTATGTTCATCTCTTAATACTGAATGCATATGATCATTCATGCCCAAAATGCCTTCTTATTATTAGGAAAATGCATCTAAAGAAATAAATTGAATGATATAAAGTTTAAATTAAAATGGAAAAATAATATAATGAAAAAAATTATATTAAAACAAATAAATTTAAAGAGACATCAAATAGTCTACTAGGTTTCTCTATTTTCCACATTAAATCTACATTTTTCATTCTTATACATAGAAAGGTACAGCTATGATACTAACCCTCAATATCAAATGTATTTTATGGAAAATAATAAATATTATAAGTGAATTAAATTACACTAAATAAAGATAAACCAAATTAGTTTTATCTTAATGTAATATATTCGAATATAAAATCTAAATTTTATATAAACAATGAAACTTGAATTATTACATACAATATTTAAAAAAAAATAAAAAACAAAAATGTATGGATGAGAACTAATTAAAACTATATAAAATTTGTGAAATAGAACTACAAATAATAAAATAAATATGATAAAAACAATATGATATTAAAACAACATGAACTAGACCAATTTTAACTATTTTTTCATGAATTAAATTTTAATGAACTAAATAACATTGATTTGAGAAATACTTAAAAGGATGCTCTCAAAAAACCCATAACAAATTTCACCAAACTAACCAACATCCTACAAAAATAAATTCAAAGAAGTTTAACTCATTTCAATAAAAAATAATCAAAATATACTCTATAGAACTGAAATTATATAAGTTAATTCAAATAAAACTGATAAAAAATAGACCGAATAGAAGATGAACTAACTAAATATTACATAATTAAATCAAAAAAATAATACTAAATATAATTTAAACAAATAAAATATAATTGAATTAAATTTAATCTAAATTAAATGATTAAAAAACAATAGATAAATGAATATTAATCAATTGTTTATAATAGAGTGAAACGATATTGTAAACATCGAGTAATAGAATGATGATAAAGGCAGGGGATAAGGCATACTCTATACCTTCGTAGTTCAGAGAACATTTGAAATTATGTTGAGTTATGATATACCAGCATCCCAGATTAGGCATTGATGATGTTTTGATTTACTAGAAACATATATACAAACTTTATAAAGAAGTTGGTCTTCAATATCTACTCATGTTTTTCATTTAGATTCTGATATCACGCCCTTTTAATGATAGAAATTTTATTTTAAAAAAGGGTTACTTCTGGGTAATTCCGTAACATCATTCCAATATGATGTGTTTCCTTGGTTAGTGAATCTCTATTTAATAAAAAAGATCCCCATCCCTATGCACATACATTTTATTTTTTATTGTTAAGATGTTTACATTGTAGTTAACTTTTGATTTCAATTTCTTAAACATCATGTTTATGGAATGTAGAGAATGATGAACTTTTAACTCTTCATAGTGAAGAGGTGGTGTCCTGAGATAAAGTGTCAATAATCTCTAATAGAGTCATAGTTTCTTTATATGATGATCGATTCCTTGAGAATTTTTATTAGGCTGGGAAAAGGAATAAGAATCATTTAAGGACACTATTTATAATTAATGGTACATCAGAAGTGGATTAAAAAAATTCATCAATCCATGAAAATAATCAAATATAATTGATTAAAAATAATTAACATTATGTTATGAACCATTTACATGAAAACATTTTACTAAAATATGAAGTATATGCATGACCTCCATTTAATCTTCTAGATTTTGTCCAAACACTTGTATGAAACTCATAATCATATTTTCCCCCAAATAATAATTAAACTATTTTTCTAATTCAATAATAAAAATAACTTTCAATTGGGAATTATTGATTTGATGCTTTGGTTCCATCTCACTAACATTAACTTCATGAATATTCTATATCTTATCCAAATCCCTATTCATGATCTTATTGATAATAAATTTTATAAAGTATTTATGTAAAAGGGATGAAATGATAGGTTTTCATTTATAATAGTGAATCTCAATGTTTTTCCTATCAACAAGAATCAACACTATATCATCAATAGTATAAGTGAACCAATTAGGTATAACATTGAACACATCCATAGTCAATGAAAAAAAGTATTACAACATTATATCCTTCCATGTATCGTTATTATTTTTTCAAAAAATGTAAGAACAATTTTTATTTACTAAATTGATATGCCTCATTATGAATGTAAAACACATAACTTCATGTAGTATTCAATCTCTTTCAATAGACCACAATATCAGAAACACTACATAAAAATTTTACCTAGATTGATCTAAAACCAAGTTAGGTGGTTCAAAATGAATAAATCAGTAATGATTATTTAGATAGTGGGGTATATTAGTGAAATATTTTTATCATTCATTATTTTAAAAACTACTAATAATCATTTGTTAATCAGAATGGAAAAATTTCCACTCAAGATAATAGATTTAATTAATTATTCAAACAAAATCAACATATGGGACATGACTATTTAAATTATTAACCATTAAAATATGAATAACTAAACCCCTAGAATGACCTATATATGTCATTTTATTTAATATTCACTAGGAAAATATATTGAATGAATAAAAAAATTACGATAATTTAATTATTATAGTTCAGTCATTTGATACCCTTAATATCTCCATAAATTATGTGAAATCATCAAAAATACAATCAACATAGAGGGACTTCTTTGATCAATTATTCCTAATGGAACTTATATAACACAATGAGTCTCCACTTCTACAAAATTTATCTCTAAAATATAATGTTTTGTCATAAAAATATAATTTTTTTTAATTTTTTTTATCATAAAAGAACAACACTCATTTATTCAAAGAATGACCACAAACATCAAAGTATTGTTATTATATTTCATATGATAATAATTTTATATTAAATCTTTATGAATCTTCTTCCGTCTTCTATCTATAATATTTATTTTTATATAGTAATGTATCAAAATCATTAAAACCATGATATTATTAAATTATAATAATTTACATGAATTCCATTGAATTTTTAAATATATATACACATTTCAAAATCATGAAAATATTCATTTCATTATGGTGTAATATTATCTATAAAAAATTAAATAAAATCAATTTCTATAAAAAATCATTTCATTTCAATTATATTTTACCATAGTAATTTTAATTTTACGGGTAAGGATTTATTCTCATCTATTGGGATTTTTCATTCATGACCAAATCATTTCCTGAAGTTGAAAAACGAAATTCCACTTTTCATTATGTGTAATGAATTATTTTCATGTTTTCTATATACCTAATAAATATTTTTTATAGTAATAATTTTTTTTGTTTAATATAGATCTGATCATGGTGGTATTTCATATACAACAACTATTCTGGAACCATTAAGTATAATAAATTATTTTATTCATCCTTTATAAATGTTAAATTTTATTTTTTTCATAATATCAAAATAGGAATGAACCAGGTAGATTCTAAAATTGGATATATGATATCCACTACTAATAAATACTCAGTATACTTTCTAACCACATAATTAAATTTTGGGTTTAATATTATTTGAGGTTATCTTTCATATTTATATTTTGAATCACATAGGATTTTGTGTATATAAGTGGTAAGACAGATATATGATATGTATACTAGAATTTATTACATTTATCTTCCATTTTCCCTGATAAATTTATCAATTGATGTTCTTGTTCATGAAATATATTTTTGGAAATATTTCATACCATTATATCTTCACTAAATGTACAATCATATTTAAAATTAGTTGAAAAAGGTTTAGTGGTGTTAATGAAGAACCATAATATCATAAATACTATTATGAATAATTCATTTTTATACTTAATTAGATAATTAATTCTATGTAGTTTTAGGTTCTTGCATCTCTATTCATAGACTATGACTGTATAATAAATATGGTTATGTTTTGATAATTATATAAGGAATATTTCACTAATTAATTTTATTGGAGTAAGATAGTGGATATAGAAATTTTAGTTAGAAATTTATTAAATTAGGGATGTATACATCAATAAAATCATGGATTTAATAGAAAAACATCATAAATAGTTCATTTTCTAATATTCCAACAAGGAATGAATTATAAAAACAATAAAAGTGTATATTAAGAAAATTTTAGCTTCTTTCTCGAGTAGTAATGGGGTTTTTATATTACTATAAAAATTAGATATTATAAATTTGGAAAAAAATTATATCTTGTTGTGAGTTTGAACATCATGTAATACATAGCATTTAAAATATGGGTTATGAAAGAGATGAAACTCACAAATTTTTCTCATCAGTTAGAATGTACAATGCGGATATATATAAGAGATTTGATTAATGTGATTTTTTCTAGAGTGGATAAGTTTAATTAACTAATGAATTTTATTACTCTTATGATTAATGATGATAAAAAACCCTTATTACTAGGTTGGAATTTTTATAATTGGTAAGTTCATTCATTGATGTAAATAATTGGTAATTTATTATGAAACGTTGATGGTAAATAAATTAAATTCAATATTTATCGTGAAATGTGGAATATGAATGATGTTAATGAATATTTTAGTGGTGATAGTAATTTATAAATTAATGTTGTTGTTTCTAAATAGAATATCAAATATGTACAATATAATTAGTTAAATTATTAATTAACAAATTGTTTTTTAAGAGTAATTAATTTTTTTATATATTCCCAATGGAAGTAAAAAATGTACAACCTCAAATGAATTTTATTGTCACCTGATTCAGTTTTAGTTTGTCTATGAAAATGTAAAGATATAAAACATTGAGTAAAAAAAACAATTCTACACTCTAATAAAACTGTAATGGTGATAAATCAATATTTTAAGAAAATGAGGCTGAATAATTTAAATATTAAATTACAAGATCTTTCTCGAAATATATGGTAGAAGTGTGTCCTAGAGTGTGAATGTATTTCATATAAATCCTATTTATTTTATTTCTATAATTATTCTCCTAAAAACTTATATAATTTCATAAATATTTTAAAACAAGAAAATAATAATTTTAAAATAATATTCAAATAAATAAAATATTTTATATATAAATTTAACTACTATTTGAAAATCTAGAATATTCCAATACCCAACCATCACTCTATGATATGATATTGAAAAACTAGGAATGATAGTTGTTTATTCAGTCATAGTATGAACTATCTGTTTCCAACTAATATACAAGTCATACTTTTATTCTCACTATGTTTCTCCCAACATAATTAGTCATGAACCCATGTCATTTTTTCCATCATGAAAATTATATTCAAGTTGCACTAGAAAAAATATCTATTCGCAAAAAATTATTAATTAATATGTATATATATATAATAAATGATTAGCCTTACTAAACAAATATGAAAAAAAATAAATTGATCTTATTGGCTCTCTAACTTCCCTCCAACTTATTAGTTGAACCAAAAAGATAATTTTATGTCTTAGAAGTGTACCCATATTACTTTTACATTCCTCAAAATTTTTTCCAATGATAATGTCGTACTCATCGTATTTAGTCATGATCTGTATGTGTCAATTCTATACCTCTCTTATTTTCATGTGACCTTGTCTTCTAGTAGAGGATGTAGCTAATCATTATAAAATGTTTAGTAATGGAAATTAAATTATATAAAACTATCATTAATTAGTATCAGTAATTTTTAAATATATACTAGTGGATAGTGAATCTACTGACCCCTGGATTTTTATGTCTACATGATTTGTGGGAGTATCCAATGTGGGGTGGAGGGATATCTATAGTAGCAGTACATTGTATAGTTGATGAAGATAAGTGTATCGATAGAGGGAAAAACATGAAGGATAATCCTATATAGATAAATGTGGATATGGATATGGATATAGTGGTGAGATATATGGAATAGAAGATACACATGAATTGGATTGTGGGAAGGGGTAATAATGATGGATATGATATTGAGAAATACTATCCCGTGTTGGATTATGTTTAAAGGGTGTAACATCCTAGCCCGACTAACCACTGATCTTATAGTGGTACCGGTCGCCACATATACTCAAGCGCACATCCCATTATGTAAGAGTTTGTGGAGTAGTTGTGAGGGTCTATTTATGGTAAAGTGGGGACATTATCACCCCTAGATCATAGTCAAACAATGGTATAACAAAATTAAAACAAAAAATAGTATTAGTGGAAGTATTAATATAGAAATTTTAATGTAGTTGAAGAAGAATATAATAAAGGAATATAAAAGTGCCCAATGAAAAATTATAGAAATCATTTTATCAAAGATGATTCTACGGGTATATAAAATAAAAAAATTCAATAAGAAATACAATTAAATAAAATAGTAACTACTCATCAAATATCTCCATGAGTATCTTGAGCATCACCTCAGTCCTTTTCCTCAAATCCATCCTCTTAAAGTAAAAAAAACATTCACTGCTGGTTGCTTCCATCAATCAATACCTGGAGACATAATGTATTCTTAGGTTCCAAAAAATGCCTGAGTGGGGTGTGCGAAAAAAATTCAATATAATTACACCCATAGTGTCTATCTCAATACATTTAAGTGAAAATAATTTAATAATTTTTCTTTAGTAATTAGATTCATAATAGAAATACATAATTTAAGCATTAGACTGGGTTCTATTTGGACAAATTTCCAACTTCCTACTTCAACTTAATCCAGTGTGTTTGAACCGTGAGATCCTAAAATGGTAAAGTGAGCATGTTATGATTCTGTAGTCTAGAATCTCTCAAATCATGTGATTAGACACGAAGGAAATGTACAGATTTTTTTCAAACCTACTGACCAATCCTCATTTGAAAACTTCTATTTATCAATGAAAACATATTAATCACTTTTTTATAATACAGTGTGAGACACATGGAGCCCATACATGGACATATCGAGAGAGTTTCCAAGTATCTCTTGAATGATCAGTAAAATACTAATGCCATAGAGTCTGTCTAAGGTGACTGATGTATAAAGTCCCACGTATAACTCTATCTTGGTGTAAAAACAACACAAAATGTACTCTGAGGCTGAAACTAGTATCACACGTAGATTCCAAAGTCTCTCTCATGGAATTATATAAATCATCTTACCATCAGGACCATCCACGAGAACTCCCCTAGGGAACAACTAAGACTTATCTATAGGTAATCATAGAATGCATGTAAATCCCATATCTTGAATAGCTGATATCACCCCCAGAACATTTACAGGGCATTAATAATTTTACAAGAGGGTACAAGAGTATGACGAAGGTATACCTAAATAATAATATCTTAATTCATGGTCATCTCCAAGAAAAAATCATTAAAAATAACATTATTCATAACAAGAGAAGAAATATGCAATTCACTAAACATCACCTAAAATTATGAAGATAATGCATCTCATCTAAGGGGTTTTATTAGAAAACCTGACATTATTCAACAAAAATTAATCTAATTAAATTTTAAGAGATTTATTTCATCATAAGGTGTGAAGAACATAACATACAACACAAAATTACAGTGGCAGGAAAGAGGTAAGGTAATAGTGGAACAACATTGAAAATTTAAAAACTCAGAAATGATAGATGGTACATGATATGAGTGATTTTAAAAATGAACTTAAAAAGGGAATAAGGATGGAATCATAAATCCAAAATAACAGGAACAATACAAAACAATTCAACACATAATATTTTTATTAGTGACCATATGAAGATACTCTTTCTCGCCTATGAGAATATGAAACATTGCATATAAATAAAGACACATAGCCCCTTTGTATATATTTTCAGGTATAGAATATGTACAAAGGGATAATTACACATATTTTTATATAATAATTTACCCATCTACACTTACACATGTATCCATTATATATATATATATGTATGTAATCATACATCTATTTATATATATCCACTCCCATGGGTGAATATAAATATAATTGGGGAACTTATATATATATATATTCCTACCTATGCATACAAAATAAAGTCTCCTTAGACTCTAGTTACTAGAAATCATCATGGATATGTCCAACTCACTTAATGAATGAAATAACAGAACTCAAAAACTGTGAAATCACAAATAGAAATTGAGAAATCATTTATAAATGATGAAAATCAACCCTAAATTGATGACGATCATCCAAAAAATTATCCCAACCCCTTCGCATTTATCAAAAGATTCAAAAAAAATGCTTTCATTTGTCCTAAGAGACACACCACACTCCCTAATGTTGGAAGAAAATGAAGAATTAGGTCAACCCTAACATTAGGGTTCAGTTGAATGGAATAGGGTGATAAGAGAGATGAAAAACAACCAAAAAATGGAATAGGATGGATCTATAGACTTTTCCTTAATGTATCGTGTGAGAAATCTGAAGGAAAACAAGGTGAAATATTGTGTAGTGAAGAGCTGAAGGAGAGGTGGGTCCCACACACAATGGGATAATAGAGGGGTTCTCGTGCAACATTTGGTAGGAGAAGGGAATCCCCTATTGGTTTTCTAAAACATAAACCAAAAAATAATAATAACAATAATAATAATACCAATAATAATATTATTATTAAAATAACTCTATATTTTTATTTTCCATTATTTCATTTAATGTATGTTTATTTTCATTTTAAATTACTAAATTGTTTTCTATAAAAAAATATTATCACACTGTTTGGGTCACATGGTTAGTCAAACTGTGCACCAACTATGAAACACCCTTTTCGTAGGAATCCACCTCACATGATTTCTCCCACGTGGTTAACCTAACCATTCACAAACCATGTAGTGAATAGTGATTATATACTACCTAATTGGCACTATCCATGCTGTCTATCAACATGAGATGGTAAAACTGTGCATATCCAATTTGGGGAATGTCTAAAACTCTAATCAAGGATATAAGGATTTCTAATCGAGACACACTGTTTTAGAAAAACCGTGCACCCTGTGTAAACCCTCTAAACTAGAGGTTCTTGGTACTTGGTGCTCCCAAAACTAGATGGAACACACAAAGAACCCCTTGGTCTTTGAAAAAAATCCAAAAAAAACACATTAATGTTATGAATCTCTCAGAATTACATTTAGATTCTTGGTTTGTAAAACCACCAATCCAGTAAACTGTAAAAATCAAATTCCTCTAATAAATATTCCAATTCAAAACAGGGGTTGTTAGATCCTCTACAACTAAGAATTTATCAACCCAAAGAATCCTTTTGGAATAATGAAAACATCACCTAACCTATGAGGTTTGTGAAGTCTCATTCAAATGTGCAGGTTTCATTTTCAAATGCTCAACGCACCATTAAGCATTTCTTAACTCATGAAACATAAGCCATATAAACTCAAACCAACACACAAAATCCAACCAAAGAATTGAGACAAAGCTTATGTGAGCATGTAAAACTAGAGAAATTATATCCACATAATATCATTATCCAACCGAAAAATGGTGCTTGCACTATAGTATTAGTTATTTAAGGGACAACTTCAAAACACTCTATCTATACCATCAGATTCATTTTCCAAAATGTTCCTGTAGCATTTCAATATAACTAATGACATGAGAAACAACTTGATCAAAGGATAACCACATTATGTGCTTACTATAAGAACTTGGGTACAAAAAAATATCATATATTAAGATAATTGGAAGAACCAAAAGTAAAATCTTTCTACTTTTCAAGCCAACCCTACAATAATAAAATGGATGTCTTGTCGAACCATTATAGGTAGACTCTCTTAGAAGAGCATAGATACACCCATCGATGCATCAAAAATCTAATCACATGAACATAACTAACAATGCATTGCCTCATGCTTAATCATGACCACTAATGTCCATTTTGAACCAACAGTGGTTACAAGTGTTTCATCCACAACCAACCACTCAATATTGTGATGTCTCTAAAGCACTGACATGATACCATATTATTGGACTCATGAAAGGAAATGAGAAGAAATAACCATTCAAGAAGGTAATTCTTGGTTATGTGTCATCTATTTAGTGGACACATTTAACTAGAAAACGGTACACTCCCCAGCTTAGGAGTGTCTTTAGTAGTCAGACCCACTGAATAGGGGACTAACTCAAGGACACCTTCCCTATTTAATAGAAACTATCAGTCTAAGATGTAGAAAACAATATTTTAGCAAGTGTTAAACTCAAGAGGTGGAGATAACCATCTACTCAAGAGTTATAGATTAGATTTATACAAATATGTACACGTAATTATTATCCGAGTCATGTTCCCACACATCAAGGAATTAGGCGTCATAGACAAAACAACTAACCATCTAGTTAAACACATGATTATCCTTAAAAAAGAATCCTAAAAATTGGGATGAGACCTGAACATTATTAACACCCATGTTTCTCTACTCTAGAGCTGACCGACATTCAAATAATAATATCTCAAATATTAGATGAGTACTAATGAATTTAAATGGTTCACTACATGTTTATCAAGTTGATAGGTACTGTGTACATCGAAAGACACTACCCTATGATTAAATGAGAAAAATTTACATCCTTGATACCATCCATAAGATTATCATCCATGTGTATTCAGTTATTTGATTACCTAAATGAATATATGACTCCAATTCTCATTACTCCACACATATTGAGAACAAACTGACATCCTCCCATATCATCCAATACTAAAAAGTAAAAAGGGGAATCATCACATGACCATATAAGAAGCCAACCATGCCCTTAGCACGTATAGCCCTCTTGAACAGATCATTTCAAAATTTTATCACTCAGAGAAAATGTTAAACAACACATCATCACCCCTCAAAACACATTATCAATTTAAAAACGTAGTGTCCTCTATGGGACTATGGAACTAAAATGGTACCACTTAAGATAATGTTCTCACAAAAAAACTAAAAAGGGATGTAAAAATTTAAGGGTGTTATATTATATGGGCCAACCCCTAATTGGCACAAAAAATACATTTCCCAAAGTGTTGTTATTACTAATAAAAGACACTAGGCGTAAAGTCCAATCATATTAATTCAGAACTAGGAAGGATGAACCCTAGGGAAATCCTCACGATCTATTTTATAGAAAAAAACAAGGAATAAATAAACTATCCATATACACGAGTTATTTCATAGAAAACCACTTAAGGATTCATTTGAAGGCATTTGAATCAAAACTCATTTAACCAATTAAACATTTCATTTTTCGTTTCAATGAGAAACCTACACTAGCCATAAGGAAAAATAATAAATGCATTATAAACCACCTTTTCAAACATTATTGTGCAGTCATATCCCATTATAACAAAATCATTATTTACATAAACCACAATTTAAACATCATTTTTTTAAAAAATACTCACACTAGAGAATATTAAGAATATTATGAGGCACTTCAATAATTAAGAGTTTTATTTCCCAATATGAAGGGACTAGAAAAGGAACACATTAAATTGTGAAACTTCACATAGCACAACATACCCCCATGGGGTTTGGAACTATGAATTTTAAAGAAATGGAAACCTTTTTTCTCCCATTAGACATTTTTTGTTTAAAAGAAGAAACATGAATATTTTAAACATTTATTTTTTTTAAACATTTTTAGTAGTTTAATTTTATTATCAGAATTCCCCAACTGACCTACTTGGTCCATGTTGTTATTTAATGAAATTACTCACATGGTTTATTAAGATCATTAAATATTGGTACTAACCTCAATGATGCAATTAAAACATTAATGGCCATAATATTTTATAATAATCATCAGACTCTAAAAAGAAAGCTCCTAATGGATTTATAGTTCTATGGGTTACCACCTTTCACTACATAATGAACCATACACATTACAAGTTGTAGGTGGCTCCCATATAACTGAATCCATTTCTTCAGAACAAAATAGAAATAAAAAAACGTTAAAAAAAATTAATATTGTTTGAATATATAAGGTAAAATTATAGTTTCTCTGTTTCTTGCGTCATAATATTTTAATCCATAAAGTACCCATACAACTTATAAAGATGAAATTCACTTGTATTTAATTACAGCTAGAATGTTCAGCGCATTCAAAATAATAAATAAGCATAGAAATTTAAAAAATTCACTCTAATAAGTTAACTAAACATGTAAAGTATGAAAAACAAGATAATAAATTACATAAGAACATAAAATCTAATCACATAACTAAAATCACCTATCAGGGAATATAAATGAGAAAAGAGAACACCAAATGTTTTCAAAACATCATAACAACGCAAAGTACATGGAATGGAATATGAATGACATCAAAATTCCTATATAAGGATACCGATGAATGTAATTCTTACTCATTATCATACCAGTATAAGGGAAGATTGATAAATATCCTAAATCCAAAAGTAGTAGAAAATACTCAAAACAGTCAAGGTGTAATAAGAAAACTATAAGGGAAAAAATATGAACAACAATAACTACCTTGGCCTCTTGGAATTGTCGTAATGGGTGGTGTGATCCCTCTGAGGCACAACTTTTTACCAAGAACTGACACATACATGACCTCTTGTATACCAACCAAAACCAATAAGATAAAGGAAAATGTTTTCTATGATACAGCTTAGTAATGTCTTTGCCCTAATAAGAACTTAACAAGTAGTCGGACCGAGAGAAAAATGTACTCCAGCACACCTCCCCAAGTGACAAAGGCTGATAAATAGTAGTGAGGGTTTATTAATGGTATGATGGAAAGACTATACCCCATAGATCACAGTCTCATAGTAGTGTAATAATATTAAAACAATAAACAACAATAGAATAAGTTTTAATAATGAAATGAAAAAGAAGATGAATAAAAATATAATAACATAATATTAAAGTGTGCAGTGCTATGTTACAATAATGAATGAATGGAAGATGATGATAGATGTCTATGAAGAAAAAAATTACAACAATTTATACAATGAAATAAAAGAATAAATACCCATTAACTAGATCAATGAGAATTTGGAGCACTATATCGGTTATTTTCCCTCTCTCCAACCTTGTTTATTAAAATTGATAGTAGACGTTGGCTTCTTCCCTCAATAAATTCCTATAAACATAATGTCTAATTACAATTCAATGGTTCCTGATTAGGGTGTGAGATAAAATCATAGTATCCTGGAACCTATGGTGTCTATCCCAATCCATTTCATTAAAAATGATTTATTAACTGTGCTATAGTAGATTGATTCATGATAAAAATAAATAATTAAAGCATTGAATTGGGTTCTATTTGGACACATGTACAACTATCTACATGGGCATAAGCCGGTGTGTATGAACTGGGATATCATAAAATAGAAAAGTGAGTTTTCCAAATTTCAATTTGCTAGACTATACTAAATCTTTTGATTGGGCTAGGAGGACATGTACCTAGTTTTTCTAAACAAACTGACAAATCCTCATTTGAAAAAATTTATTTAAAATTTATTTTTATGTAATTATTTATTTATATAACATGTCAAGATGCCTATATATGATGCTTGAAAATCTAGAGAGAATTTCTAGTTATCGCTCAAAGGATTAGTAAAATTATAATGTCATGAAGTCCATCAAAGGGGACCAAAATATTAAGTCCAAAGTATCACTCTGTTATGGTGTGATAACAACACAAACCAACCTATGATTCAGAAACAAGTCTTGAACAAGGGGGATTGAGTCTCTCTAGTGGAATGGTATAACCAATCATACCATCGAGACTATCCAAGGGGTCTCCCCTAGGGAACGAGTAACACTAATCTAGAGGTAAATGGAAAATTCATGGTGAGCCCATCTTAGGTATCGATGATATTTCCCCCATCACATTTACAATACATTTACAATTTCATATGGCACGAAAGTCCATCCTAAAATCAAAAAACCTTGTTTCACCATTAGATCATAGATAAATTCACTAAACAAGCACTTCATACATAACAAGACAAGAAAGATGAAATTCTTGAAAAATAAATTTAAAATTTTAAGGTAGTGCACCTCATCTGAGAGTTTTTTTTTAAATAAGGAATTTTTCTACAACAATTCTTCTCATTCAATATTAAGAGTTCGATTTCACCAAAAGGTGAAAAGTACATATAATATGGTACAAAATAAGAGTGCAATGCATGGGCTAAGAAAAATTTAGAACACTATTAAAAATTTAAAAACATTCATAAGATAGATGGAACATCATTTAAGTAATTTTATAAAGATGTAATAAAAAAAGGGAATTAGTAGAGAATCCTACCTCAACAACAAGTATACCAAGATAAAACACTTCGGTACATGATGTTTTCGTTGGAGACCACAAGAAGGTACTCTTTCCTGCATTTTAGAATATGCACCTTTACATATACATAAAGTCACCTAACCCTTATATATATATTTGCATGGCTAAAATATGTACAAGGGTATTCATTAATAAATTCTTATATATTCAAATACCCTTTTACAATTACACCCATATGAAACTTTTACATATACACGTAAGAACAATTATACCCATATATATATACATATACATAAATATTCATGGCCATGAGTGAATATACATATATTTTGGGGAATTACACATATATATATATATATATATTCTTACCTAGGCATATGTAGGTCAGTCACCTTTGACTATGGAAACTTGAAATCACCACGATGAGGTCCCACACAATTAAACAAAAAAAATCCAGCACTGAAAATCTATAAAAACCCCACATAGAAATTGTGAAATAAATAAGAATGGTAGAAAACCTAAATTAAATTGATGAAAATTGGACCGAAATGATCTAGTCTAATTTATCTTCAATAATGGATGTTGAAACAAACATGAAAGAGTCGAAGGAGATGAAACACATTCCCTATTAAATCAGGAAAACCTAAAATCAGATCTAACCTAACTATATGATTTTTTCGAATGATGCATGGATATAGGAGAGAGGAAAATCCACCAGAAATGGTAATAATATTGATCCATAAACATTACCCTTAAGGATGAAGTAATAAATTCAAGGTAAAACTCATTGAAATCATATGAAGGGAGGAGTCGAAGGAGATGGGGGTCGCTTGCACCATGGGAGAAGGGAGGGGGATGTTGCTCGATGTTGTGAAGGAGAAGGAAAATAAAATTGTGTTTCTTAAAACATAAGAATTATTATTATTATTATTATTATTATTATTATTATTATTACATCAATTTGTATTTTTATTTTCTATTTTCCAATTTATTTTTTTTAATTTTTATTTTAGTTTAATAAATTATTTTCTTTTGAAAAAAAAAATACAAGTTTGTTTGGGATACATGGTTATCCAAACTACGTGCCAACTGTGTGACACCCTCTACCTAGGAATCCACCTCACACAGTTTTACTGACGTGGTTAACCTATCCGTGTGCAAACCTTGCGGTGAATAGTGCTTAGGTACAACCTAATTTGTACTAACTGTGTGGTATATGATCATGGTTTGGAAAAACCTTGCACATCCCATGTGGGGAACATCTACACCTCTATTCAAGGGTGAACAGTTTTTTACTGGGACCACATGGTTTCAGTCATACCAAAATCCTTTTCCTGACCATTTAAACATTAGGTTTTTGGTCCTTGATGCTCATGAAACCTAAAAGATCACCTAGGGCACCCCTGGTCCTTGAAATATATAAAACAATACACATTGAAGTGCTAAAACTACTGGAATTCCATTTTAATGGTAAGTTTTTAAAATAGATACAGTAAAGAAAAAAAATTAAAATTCCTCTAGATTTTCATCCGATTAAAAAAACGGTGCGTTATAATGGAATATCAATAAGGTGGTTATGCAACGTAATTATATAGAATAATCAGTCTATAAAATTCAAGTGAATTATGTTGCATGAATAAAGTATGAACTAGATAAAATCTCAGTGATTGAAACAATATAGTGGTAGGATAGACCATAAAATCATTCGTTCCAATACCCCATTCCATATTGTCATCCTCAATATTATAATCCAATCATCTCCTAAATTATGTATCCTAAAATAAAATGGCTGATAAAATAAATAATACTTCAAAATAATGAATAATATTAATAAATATGACATCAAAACAAAAAATATACATATAGTGGTGAACATAGGATACATGCCTAAATATATAATACATTGTTCATTTCCCAAGATTATTTTCCCTCAAACATATTCATAATAAAAACATCATGACATTGAAATTTAAAATAGGATTATTAGAAAAATAATAATAATAAAAGTGTTAAATAATATGACTAGAAAAATTAAAATACATAAAATGATATTTAATTCAATGATTTATCAACCAAAAAATAATAATTTCATAACATTTTTTTATTTAGTTACCGTAGTGGAAACTTATTCGAAAAAATTACAGTTTTATTAGAAAAGATAATTTGATATCCTGTATGATAATTTAAAAAATCACAAAAATAATGAAATAATATTAGGTAAAAACTTATATATGTATCAAGTATATGTGTGCTATGTTATAATTAATGGTTCCCAATCTGTTCTAACAGCTGAATCATCTATGTCATCAAATAAAGAATGCAAATAAACACTGATAGTTTCATTAAAAAATCATTTTTATCCTATAATTCATAAAAACAATTACTTGGAATGACATAAAAAATAACACAAATATTTTATTTTTATGTTCCAGTTACATAAAATAAATTTCTAGTTCATGATGAAGGAATTAATGTTTCATCAATATGAAGATGATGATTCATATAAATCACTATAAATATAGTGTTTTTTATACATGAATTGTTGTGTCATTAAATAAAAAAAATTAATGTATTCATTGAAACATAATTATTTCCATGTTAATCTAATAAAATTATTTTTTTTGACAAACCTATAAAATGATATATTTTCTAATCATGTATTATTTTCTTATTCACTCACACAAAAATCAATTATGGAACTTATCCTGACACGATCATGCTACATTTCCATATTTATTGAATAACTATTTATAATGAATTTAAATTCATTTAAAACAAATTTGATACAATAAAATACCACATTGTTTAGAATAAATGAAAGTGTTATTATTTCATTTGATACACCATTCATTCGTACAATTATAACCTAAAAGTTTCTAGCATAAAATTTTAATCAAATACATGCTATTAAGTTAAAAAAAGAAATATATTAACTTTGACTTTAAATAATAAATAAATTTTTTACTATAAACATGTTTCTTTCTATTAATAGATAGATAATTTTTTCTCCTTTTTTTAATTTATAAATGTTATATATAAATACAAAATCTATAAAATTTCTGAATCTATGAAAAAACAAAAAATGAAGGAAATGAAAATTTATTAGTGTACTTACTAGATGTGATTATCAAGCACACTAAAATTAAGGAATACTATTAAATTATTAATTTCCCACTCATCCCTTCAAAAAAGTACATAATGTGTGAGATCTATATATGCCCCTAAATTTATAGAAATAAAGGAAATTCACGCACAATTAGATCATATTACTTGTCTTCAGTTATCATTAGTCGATTATTGTAACATCACAAGTATTTAAGGAATAATAGATATTTTTATCTATGTCTATTTATGAATTATATAGGGTTTTAGAGGATTAAAACTAGAATAAATCCAATCTTATGCATGGAATACAGTAATATTTTTAAAAGATTGTTTTACTGCCTTTTGATGGAAAAACATTTTTAAATAAAATTTTTTACAATTTTACAATCTCTATTTTCCAAAATAAACATATTCTATATGATTGGTACATTGAAATTTACTTTGGGTAAATTTTTGGTATTTTTCTGACAATGTTCATTTTTTAATTAATAGTGAAAAATACTGCATTTTACATCAAAACTACGTTTTCATATAATTTAATTATATTGTTAGATTATCATTTTAATTGGTCTTAAAGTGTTATATGAATTTATTTTTACTATTTAATCCAATGGTGGTCATTAGGATTAATTTCACTTTGGAATTTGGCATAAACTAATGACAATCTTTTCATAGATATTGTTTCAAAAAAACCCGCAATTTGTTTTGACAACGGGAATTATTTTTAAATTAATTATTGCAATTTCTGTGTTTGGAATTTGGTAAAATGTATTACATATTTGTAATCCTATGTTACAAATTATGTAATCAAAACTCTTTGGTTTTTGGACATTATGAATAGTAACGACGGTAATTATCTATAATTATCTTGATTAATTAGTAACCGGGTTGTTAAGGATAACAGTATAATATCATAATAATAAAAAATGACCCCAACATGTGTCCTAATACTACTGGTTGTGTCATGGCCTACCATGGGATGCCTTGTTCACGACTTGGGGACCCCATGGAATCACTTTCGCGTGATAATGACTTTTTATCTTTTTGTTTTTAAAGAAAGTTAAATATATCAAAGAATGTATCACCTGAGTAAAATATTTTTAATTTTGTCTACATAAATGATCTATTGGACTATAAATATTCATTGGAAATCTAAAACTATTTCGTAAATCATAGTAGTTTTTTTGTAATTTGTAGACATTAAATAAATTAAATTATTTATGACATCATGATGATGCAACAATTACCTCATTAATAAAGGATTTAAATAAAATGAAAATATAATGTTAAAACAATACCATACACTTGTCAAAGACCTATTGGATGAGTATATTTCAAACCCTTATCACCGTATCCTCAAAATACATCAATATGGGACCTTTAAAATCCGAAACTCATTTGAAAATAAAGTAACATTTCGTAACTTTCCAAGAGTGCCTCTCCTCTCCTCTTATAAAAGGTCCCCACCTCTACCTCCTTACACACACCTCTAAAGCCTTTTTCTCGGAAAAACCCTACCCATTGTGTCCATCCACATCCCTCTCTTACTCCTAGAAGCCTCGCATTGGGTAGAAGTCTTCCCAAGGAATCTTTTGAGCTCAAATCAAAAAGAGTTACCCGTTTTTAAGGTAATGTCTTCACTTGTGTTCTTATGTTTTATTTTTCTTCACCAACCCCATAAACTCTTTTTATTCATTTATTTTGTAACAAATTCAGTATCTTCAATATACTAGGATTTTTTTATAATAATTATTCTTGCTACACTTACACACACCTACATATAATGGTTAAAGAACATACTGTTTCTGTGGATGGCAAATTTCTGCCTCACGAAACAATGATTGTTCAACACTCATATAACACCTTCAAAGGTGGCCATTAAGATGTCACTATATTTATATATAATATATAATATGTTTATGTTTTACTTAATCTTTTTTATTTTTCATTTATTGCATACAATTATGGATTCCATTATGGGTAAACGCGATATCTTGATTTTAGGAAGTGCAGACTACCGCCCCCTGAAAGTGATTTGATTCGTTAATACCATATGTAGTGCATATAAAGGATAGATTTAATTATATTATGTATGATACCATACTAGAATTATAATACTATTATGTATCATTATTTTTTAATTCCATTAAATTATGAGATAGAAATGAAAGTAGTGTTCATGCGTACGTACGGCTTACCGTCTCCATGAACGGTGCATTTCATTTCTTATCCCCAAATGTAATGTACTATTATAAGTACATATATATAATGGATATATATGATGTATGATACATCTAAATGATTAATATAATTCTGGAATTAAAATATACATATCTCTCATTTAGTTTTAATTCCATTAATATGACATAGAAATGAAAGTAGTGTTCATGCGTACGTACGGCTAACCGTCTCCATGATGGGTGCATTTCATTTCTTACATCTAAATGATTATGTAATATTATAAATGCATTTATATACTGGATATATGTGATATATAAGGAATCTACATCATGAATATCATTCTTGATATAATAGATATTTGACTACGTGAACAACTTGTAAATATAAGAAGTTCACTTTTGACTCAAGTACCAAATATCGACAAAACGACCGTTATTAACTTAAATGATTACATAATGTTCATAACATGGTAATAACTAATAAATGAAATAATGAACATGAAAAAGGTTCTTAAGCAAGTATAAATTATCTCAAGTTTATTATTCAAGAGATTAAAGAGCAATCGAGTCACGTCGGACACGAGGTAAGGGAACTTCTTAACCCAATTTCCATTCTTTGGGTTAATCTCCTACTTTCAAATAATGTCATGATATTATTATGTCCTATCAGGTATTTATACTTTCATTATGTGTAAATATATTTAATACATATAATAGATCTATTTTTCTTAAAAAATGATTTTTGTAAGGGACTTCATCTCAATCTCAATTCATTGAGGCATATTTTGTTTTATACACAACTTTATTTAATACAGTGTATAAACGCCTTTGACTTTTACGCTTATTCAAAAGGAATTTTTTTTTACGAAGCATTTTACTAAACAACAAAAGGAATGTTTTTTTGTCAAACTTATGCGGCGACAACGACTTCTCTACCGCCGTGACCATTATTTTAGTTTCGGCATCCTCTACAAGAAATAACCTAACTTTTTTTAAAAAAAATGAAAAATAAATACCATGTATTAATTTTATTTTATTTTGGTATTGAAAATGGTTTTCATAATTTTTTTATTATATCAATGTGTTGTATTGATATCTTGTAATTGAAATGAGGAAATGTTATGTTTCTATTATGCATGTTTTATGTGATACGATTATGTTATGGTTCTTGGGAATTGTTATGAAGACGAGTGGTTACATGATAAACTAAGGGCGAGTGAGCCCGAAATAGCTCTCCAATATATTGGGAAATACTAAGGAGTTAAATGTTAAGGTTTCTTCGAAGAGATTTAGGGAATATATTGTGATGGGTATTCTAAACGTAACCAAGAGGGTTACTCCCTACGTAATAATGTTATGAATGCCTCAATTTACATTTATGTATTATGATTTCTATGATATATTCATGATTTGATGAGGTATGTTAAAGTGCTTATGTTTTATGGGTAATGTATGATTTCATTCTTATGTATATATGAGCTCATGTTTCCTTTCCATATTTTTATAACCCTTACTGAGGTTTTTATGCTCATCCCATGTTTTTGAAATGTTTTTCATAGGTCAGGGGAATGGTACATGATATAATGATAGTGTCAAGGAAGTGTCAATAAATAATTCATGTTTTATTTTAAATATGATTCCGTTGATGGGAAAAATGAATACTATCTTTTATGTAACCACAATGTTTAAATGTGGAATGTAATGCATGTTTTATGATCTAATTCTCTAAAACTCTAAACCTGAACAGATCCTCAATGTGTAATTTTGAAATAACTCATGATTAAGTAGGGTTTAAGGCTAGGGCCTTATAGTTGGTATCAGAGGTTGGTTTAGACAACTTTAGGAGTTAGAATTCTATTAAATGATTATCCAAAAATATTTTTTTATGGTCAAATTGAAATGATATAACATTTGAAGATTACCATGTTGCTTCTCCTATGATATTTTTGTGTTAATAATTGTTTTTCGTAGAGGAAACAGAACAAATTTTTTGGGAAGGCATACACAGGGAAATGACCTTTCAAATTAGTATCCTGAGATGGTCAGAATCAGAACTAAACAGTTTGTTGTAGTGATGGCTCAGTTGACTTAGGTGAAAAATGTTGGTTGTTTTTATTGATGATATTTTTGTGTTTCTAAAAGTAAAGAGGAGCATGAAAGACATTTAAGGGTTATTTTGTAAACCATAAAAGAAAAGAAATTTGTATGGGAAATTCAGAAAGTGTGAGTTTTGGTTGCAACAAATTTCTATCCTTTGTCACATTGATTCGAAAGATGGGATAACTGTTGATCCTGCAAAAACAAAGGTTGTTGAAGAATGGCCAAGACCCCCAAATGTAACTGAGATTCGTAGATTCCTTTGTTTGTTAGGATTTTACCGAAGGTTTGTTAGAAATTTTTCATGGTTATCTAGTCCAATGACTAAGCTAACTCAGAAGGGTGTCATGTTTATCTGGACAAAAGAATGTGATGATTGTTTTCAGGAACAAAAAAGAAGATTGGTGAATGCTCTAGTTTTGGAACTTCCTTCCAGGCATGGTGAGTTTGTTATCTACAGTGACTCTTCATTGAAAGGACTTGGTTACATCCAAATCCAGAATGATCAGGTAATTGCTTATGCTTCACGTCAGTTGAAAATTCATGAGGTAAATTACCCTACACATGATTTGGAATTAGATGATGTTGTTTTCTATTTGAAAATTTGGAGGCATCATTTGTATGGAGTAAAGTGTGAAATATATACTGATCACAAAAGATTAAAGTATATAATCACTCAGAAATAATTTAACATGAGATAGAGGTGATGGCTAGAATTAATCAAGGATTATGATTTTACAATTCATTACCATCCGGGAAAATAAAATAAAGTGGTTGATGCTTTGAGTCGAAAAAGTAATGCATCATTAACATTGTTGCATTTGGAACGTGATCCTTTGGTAAAGGATTTAATGAAATTTGGCATAGAAGTTGTTCGTGCAGAATGTTCTTCTATTTTGTATCAGGTATCAGTGAAATATTCTCTACTAGACAGAATCAAACAAGCACAGAAGCAAGACAGTGAGTTGCAGAAAAAGATAGAGCTGGTTCAGAAGGGTAAGATGCCTAAATTCTACATTGATAATGATTGTGTTTTGAGATTTGGGAAGATATTGTGTGTGTCGTGTGATTCAAAGTTAAAGATATATTTGTTATGTGAAGCTCATAGTTCTCCGTTTTCAGTTCATCCTGTCAGTAATAAGATGTATAGAGATCTTCGGGAGTATTACTGGTGGGATGGAATGAAAAGAGATATTGCTGATTTTACTGTGATGTGTTTGACTTTCAGCGGGTTAAAGTAGAGTGGAAGTTACTAAAAGGAATGATTCAACATTTACCAGTACCAGAGTGGAAATGGGAAAATATATCCATGGGCTTTGTTGTGGGATTACCGAAGACACTCCAAGATAATAATGCAATCTGGGTTATTGTTGATCGCTTGACTAAATATGCTCATTTCCTTTCTATACGAGATACATTTTCCCTAGATCAACTTTCTCGATTGTATCTTAAAGAGAGAGTCGGGTTACATGGAGTTACTCCCTTTATTGTATCTGATCGTGATCCCCGGTTTACTTCTAACTTTTGGAAAAGCCTTCAGAAGTCGTTGGGTACAGAATTAAATTTTAGTACAGCTTTTCATCCTCAATCAGATGGGCAGTCAGAATGAACAATCCAATCTTTAGAGGATATTCTACGTTCTTGTTCGATGAATTATCAGGGAAGTTGGGAACCACATCTTTCTTTGGTTGAGTATTCTTATAATAACAGTTTTTATTCCAGTATACAGATGGCACCATTTGAGGCGTTATATGGGAAGTGGTGTCGAACTCCAGTATTTTGGGATGAAGTGGGTGAAAGGAAGTAGATGGGACCATAATTGGTAGAATATATTTTTGAATGAGTTAATTTGATTCAAAAACACATGAGAATAGCTCAGAGAAGGCAGAAGAGTTATGCAGATAACCGGAGGAAGGATCTAACTTTCGAGGTAGGTGATCATGTTTTTCTCAAAGTATCACCACGGAAAAGTGTGATGTGATTTCGTAAGAAAGGAAATATGGGTCCAAGGTTCATTATAATATATAAAAGTCTGGAGAGATTTTGATCAGTTTCATACCGAGTGGCTTTACCTCCGAGTTTATCTTAGGTACACAATGTGTTTCATGTTTCAATGTTAAGTAAGTACATTCTAGATCCATCTCATGTTTTGAGTCCAGAGGTAGTTCAGCTGGAAGAGAATCTATCTTATGAGGAACAATCGGTTCAGATTCTTGACCACAGGGAGAAATTGTTGCTGAATAAGGTGATTAATCAAGTAATGGTTTTGTGGAAAAACCACATGAGTGAACAGGAAACATGGGAATATGAAAATGCAATGAGGGATAAATACCCCCGGTTATTCGATAAGTAAATAAATTTCGGGGATGCAATTTTCTAAAGGGGGGAAGGATGTTACATACCAAGTATTTAATGAATAATAGATATTTTTATCTATGTCTATTTATGAATTAGATAGGGTTTAAGAGGCTTAAAATGAGAATAAATCCAATCATAAGCATAGAATACACAAATATTTTTAAAAGATTGTTTTACTGCCTTATGATGGAAAACCATTTTTAAATCAAACTTTTGACAATTTTATAATCTCTATTTGTCAAAATAAATATATTATTTATGATTGGTACATTTAAATTTACTTTGGGTAAATTTTTGGTATTTTTCTGACAATGTTCATTTTTTAATGAATAGTGAAAAATACTGCATTTTACATCAAAACTGCTTTTTCATCTAATTTAATTATATGGTTAGATTATCTTTTTAATTGGTCTTAAAGTGTCATATGAATATATATTTACCATTTAATCCAATAGGGGTCATTAGGATTAATATCACATTGGAATTGGTCATAAACTAATGCCAAACTTTTCATAGATATTGTTTCAAAAAAACCCGCTATTTGTTTTGACAACGGGAATTATTTTTAAATTAATTATTTCAATTTCTATGATTGAAATTTGGTAAAATTGATTACATATTTGGAATCATAAGGTCCAAATTATGTAATCAATACTCTTTGGTTTTTGGAAATTATGAATAGTAAGGACGGTAGTTATCTTTAATTATCTTGATTAATTAGTAAATGAGTAGTTAAGGATAATAATATAATATCATAATAGTATCAAATAACCCCAAAATGTTTCTTAATACTCCTGGTTGTGTCATTCACGACCACGGTATTCCTTGTGGAAAATTTGGGGACCCCATGGAATCACTTTTGAGTGATAATGACTTTTTATCTTTTTATTTTTAAAGAATGTTAAATATAACAAAGAATGTATCACCTGAGTAAAACATTTATTATTTTTCCTACATAAATGATCTATTAGACTATAAATATTCATTTCAAATCTAAAAATATTTCCTAAATCATAGTATTTTTTTGTAATTATTAGACATTAAATAAATTAAATTATTTATGACATCATGATGATGCAACGATTACCTCATTAATAATGGATTTAAATAAAATGAAAAGATAATGTTAAAACTATAACATACACTTTTCAAAGACCTATTGGATGTGTATATTTCGAACCCTTATCACCTTATCATCTAAATACATCAATTTGGGACCTTTAAAATCCGAAACTCATTTGAAAATAAAGTATCATTTTGTAACTTTCCAAGAGTGCCCCTCCTCTCCTCTTAAAAAAGGCCCCCACCTCTACCTCCTTACCCACACCTCTCAAGCCTTTGTCTAGGCCAAACCCTGCCCATTTTTTCCTTACACATCCCTCTCTTACTCCTAGAAGCCTCACTTTGGGCATAAGTCTTCCCAAGTAAGCCTTTGAGCACAAATCAAAAAGAGTTTCCCATATTTAAGGCAATATGTTTACTTGTGTTCTTATGTTTTATTTTGCTTCTCCAACCACCTAAACACTTTTTATTCATTATATTGTAACAAAAAAAGTATATTCAATATACTAGGATGTTTTTATATTAGGTATTAGAGCTACACTTACACACACCTATATCTAATGGTTAAATAACATACTGTTTCCGTGGATGTTGGATTTCTGCCTCACGAAACGATGATGATTCAACACTCATATAACACATTCAAAGGTGGCCAATAAGATTTAACTATATTTATATATAATACATAATATATTTATGTTTTACTTAAGCTTATGTATTTTTCATTTATGGCATACCTTTATGGTTTCCATTATGGGTAAATGTGATATCTTAATTTTAGGAAGTGCGGACTACCGCCCCCTCAATGTGATTTGATTCGTTAATACAATATGTGGTACGTATAAAGGATGTTTTTAATGATATTATATATGATACCATACTGTAATTATAATGCTATTATGTATCATTATGTTTTAATTCCATTAAAGTGTGATATAGAAATGAAAGTAGCATTCATGCGTACGTACGGCTTACCGTCTCCATGAACGGTGCATTTCATTTCTTGTCCCCAAATGTAATGTACTACTATAAGCACATATATATAATGGATATATATATTTTATGTTACAGATAAATGATAAATATAATTCTGGAAATAAATATACATATCTCTCATTTAGTTTTAATTCCATTAATATGACGTAAAATGAAAGTAGCACTCATGCGTACGTAAGGCTTACCGTCTCCATGAACGGTGCATTTCATTTCTTACCTCTAAATGATTATGTAATATTATAAATGCATGTATATACTGGATATATATGATATATATGGAATCTACATCATGAATATCATTCTCGAGATAATGGATATTTGACTACGTGAATAACTTGTAAATATAAGACGTTCACTTTTGACTCAAGTACCAAATATCGACAAAACGACCGTTATTAACATAAATGATTACATAATGTTCATAAAATGGTAATAAGTGATATAAAAGAAATAATGAACTTGAAAAAGGTTCTTAAGAAATTATAAAGTAACTCAAGTTTATTATTGAGGAGATTAAAGAACAATTGAGTCACGTAAGACACGAGGTAAGGGAACTTCTTAACTCAATTTCAATTCTTTGGGTTGATCTCCTACTTTCAAATTATTTCATGATATTATTATGTACTATCTGGTATTTATAATTTCTTTATGTATAAATATAGTGAATAAACATAATAGATCAATTTTATTTAAAAAATGATCTTTTTAAAGGACTTCGTCTCAATCTCCATTTATTGAGGCATATTTTGTTTTATACACAACATTCTTTTATACGATGTATAAACCCATGTGTCTTTTACGCTTATTCAAAAGGAATCTTTTTTTATATGAAGCGTTTTACTCTACAATAAAAGGAATGTTTTTTTTGTCGTACGTATGCAGTGAGAACTAATTCTCTGCCGCCATGACCATTATTTTAGTTTCGGCTTCCTCTACAATCCATAACCTATCTTTTTTTAAAAAAAAATAAAAAATAAATACCATGTATTACTTTTCTTTTATTTTGGTATTGAAAGTGGTTTTGATAATGTTTTTATTATATCAATGTGTTGTATTGATATCTTGTGATTGAAATGTGAAAATTTTATATTTCTTTTATACATGTTTTATGTGATATGATTTTGTTATGGTTCTTGGGAATTATTATGAAGACGGGTGGTTCCCTGATAAACTAAGGGCGGGTGATCCCGATATAGCTCTCCAATGCATTGGGTAATGTGAAGGAGTTAAACGTTAAGGTTTCTCTGAATAGATTTAGGGAATATACTGTGATGGGTATTCCAAATGTAACCAAGAGGGTAACTCCCTACATAAGAATGTTATGAATGCCTCAAGTTACCTTTATGTCTTTTGATTTCTATGATTTATTCATGATTTGACGAGGAATGTTAAAGTGCTTATGTTTTATGGGTAAAGTATGATTTCATTTTTATGTATATATGAGCTCATGTTTCTTTTCCATATTTTTATAACCCTTACTGAGCTTTTTATGCTCATCCCAAGTTTTTGAAATGTTTTTCACAGGTCAAACAAATGGTACATGATATGATGATAGTGTCAAGAAAGTGTCAAGAAACAATCCCTTTTTTTAATATGTTTCCTTTGATGGGAAAAATGACTACTATCTTTTATATAACCACTTTGTTTAGATGTAGAATGTAATGCATGTTTTATGATCTAATTCTCTAAAACTCTAAACCTGAAAAGATCATCAATGTGTAATATTGTAAT
The DNA here is from genome assembly GCA_963277665.1 of Viscum album. Lineage (NCBI taxonomy): Eukaryota > Viridiplantae > Streptophyta > Magnoliopsida > Santalales > Viscaceae > Viscum > Viscum album. The sequence continues at coordinate 50,923,424 of OY728162.1, forward strand.
AACTCACGATTAATTAGGGTTTAATGCTAGGGCCTTATAATTATACCTCATAGCGATGATAGAAAATTAAAAATTAATAAAAATACATTATTTATTATAATAAATATTATTTTATAACAGTTAATTTATGATAATTTAATTTCTGACACAAGATAAAAATTTACACATCATTCCTTCTATTTTATACATTTAGAGACATCAAATAATACCAACAAAAATAAAATCTGTGGGAAGATACGTAGTGAGATGTAACATATACGTAAAAATTAATAGTGGGAAATTTTTCATTAACTCATAAAAAAATTTGTGCATATCACATTAATTTTTGAACAAAACATCTCTTGAGTCTTTTCAAACAAAGGTATTGATAAAAATAAATAAAATACAAATCACATCAACTCTAAAATTTTGTGGAAAGAAATATAAAATTGAAATGGAAATAAACCTATTTAACAACACACAATAATCCTAGGTTTTATGATATTTGAGTTTCACATATTCTATATTCACCCTTTTTAAAAATTTACATAAATAACCATCTAATAGCATAGAATATTCCAAGACCATAAAAAATTGATTCTTCTACATATATTCATAATGAAATTGGCTAAATTGATTTTCTAGTTATTTCAAAAAATTAACCTAGTATGGAATCTAAATTATATACCCTTATCCATAAAATAATCATGATCACATAAACGATATTTAGCTTTTCAGTCACTATTTAAAAGAGTATTAGGTGAGATTTCACCGTTTTTATTAAAAAAAATTAATTACATACAAGTAATGATGGAATAAATTTTATGACCAATATGAAAAATTTAAGAATACAATTTTATTTCTCCAATTTCTATTATAATTTTAATTAATATTTATTTCTTTCTGGAATTTGATTGAATTTTTTAAGGTACATAAATCCTACCATCATGTTCTATAATAATGAAATTATATTACATTAATTGAGGTGGTTCATCTGTATATATGTTATTAATGAACTATTTTTGGTTCTTACTATATGGATGATCCATTTGTAGAAAAAATTGATTCCTTATAAACATAAAATTTCCCCAAATCATTAATCTTTGTGGTCCTGCATTTTCCATAAAAATAGGATATGATAATTTAACTTTTGTACTCCAACAAGAAATCATTCCAAAAGTATGGAAATCATTAATCATTTGTAATAAATCTACATGGAACCATACATTATCATTATTGAGTGCATCATACCCTTGTATAATAACAATCAAAATATACTTTAACTAGTCTATTAATGTTCTCAAGTATATGTCAATATTATTTCCTTGATCCCTGGGTCAAAATATTAATATAGACCTGATAGTGAATGAATTTTTCATACACAACATTGATGGAATGTTATAAATTTTAATAATAATAGGAAACGTACTATGCATAGTATGCATTTGATGGAGTGGTTTGAAACCATAACATGATAGTCTTAATATAAAATTTGGTGTTTTACCTATACTAAATATAACTGATCAAATTTATTCCAAGATAATAGTTTTATAGCATTTTATATTACATCATTATCATTATTTCATTCATCTTCATGACATATCATATTTAATTCCATTTTTTATGAAATAAAATGTTTTTGAAGCCATGTAATTAATGGAGTGTTCAACATCACTTTTTATAGTACAAGGGATTGAGTTTTTTAATTATTAGTATTACACATTGATATACCACATTGTTTGTAATGAATCAACCATGTATTTTATTTCCGAAAGAGAAAAAAATATTTTGGGAATGAATGTTTACTAGTGGATGAAAATCCATATTTTAAAAAAAAAATTAAATTCCATGTAATATTTTTTTGAATAAATGCATCATCAGTTAGTATGTCCTTAATAAATAAAATGATATAGTGAACCATAACATTACTAAATATAAAAATTTCTTTCCCCTGATATAATCACATTATAAAGATCAAAGTTTTTCCAGTTTTTACATCTTCTATATACAAAGATATTTTCATCTTCTATAAAAATTATTACACTCTCATAATAATAATTCCGATCAGATTAGGAAATGGTTTCTTAGAATAAATTTCTTATAGAACTAGTATACATGAGGATCTGTCTTGTAAAATAAATAGAAACTGACCAGAAATAAAATTTTCCATACCAATCCTTTTAGATGAATCAATTTCATTTTTCATATTATATTTCACTCTATTTTTATACTAAAGATTATATTTTTTTTCTGGAACTAAATTTACATAAATGGTAACTCACTTTCTCAAGATTTAACCACCACCATCCATCTCAATAAAAACATGGTTATCAAATCAATCTCCCTTTTAAATCATTAATTACTGCAAAGTCCAAAAAATATCGTAACTCCTTCTAAAACTCTCCAATTATCTTATCAATGATTTATATCCAAGTTTTATCCATTATGAGGAATATAAACATACATTAAATATATAGTATAAAAAATTAGTTGAATTTATTTGTATTATTCCGTGAGATAAAATATAATCATCAATAACATGTTTATTAGAAAATAAGAAATATAATAAATGGAACGTAACTAATATATTATATATTGTTAAATTATAATTTCTATTAAATATTATATTAAAATTATCCATTATTTATATTTTCAATATTTTTAAATATGTTATATTAAAAATTCATTAACAAAATATTCTTGAATATATTTTAAATATATATTGATGTGTTATTTTATTCACTATTAGTAAATATTGTTGGAATATCCTACCAAGTTATTAAAAGTAACAATATACGTAATAACTCGTAGGAGATATCAAATGTTGTGTTTAATCTATTTTTCATATGCATTACATAATTTATGTGTCCCTTAAATGAAATAGTTATGGTTCTGGAAAATATTGGATATCTATTATAGAGAGTTTATTTTTCAATATAATATTTTAGTTATTATTCTATCTGTAGATGAATTAGATATTTTTTATTTTATTTTGATCATCATGGTTTGTATGTTTGGAGAAAAATAATCTCTAAAATGGTTTGTAAACCCGTGATTTTTGTCACTATTAATTAACATTCCATGGAAAAATCCCGAGTTTATTGGTAGTTAGCTATGAGGATTTATCATTATATTTTGTAGTTCATTAAAACATAATTATCAAAATTTAATTATTTTTTTTCTGAAACACATTAATCCTACAACAATAATATTTTATTTACTCATCCAAACAATTACATAATTGACTAGAGTTTTCATTTCTGATTGATATGAATTGGTAAACACATAATTCATAGTGATTTTATTAACTTTAATTTAAATTTTTATAAAAATATTCTAATAATATTTTCATTTTCTCTACAAGACCCATCCAATTTCATTATTATAGTTTCTTATAGTGGTATTATTTCATTTATAGAATCTAAAATGGAAAACATTAATGTTTTAGGTAAATAAATATAATTATTTGAATGTTTATTTTTTAAATTGGAAGTTCCCTTATGAATTAAATATTACTTCAAATGATTCGACTTATAATTTCATGGGTTCTCATTTTGTATTCCAACATTTATCCCAAAATATAGGATATTATGTAAACTATTTCTGAAGATATAGAACAAATCCTATTACAAAGTGAAGGATTTAAATATCAAACTCAAATCATCAATGTGAAAGTAAATTTTTTGGAATATTATTTACAACAAATATATGTAATGTTGTATGGTAAGAAAATTATATAGTAGGTGGGAGATAAAAAAAGATTTAGGGAAATGGTTGATCCACTACTACGAGTTTTCCTTTTGATTCAGGAAATAAATAATACCATTAGATATGTTGTCTTGTTCATACATATGAATATTATACATATAACTTAATCATCCAAAAAATAGAAAATAAATATGGTGACATGAAAAATTTACAATGTTTACCAGAAATGGACAATTCATATGAGAATACATAGAGGCACATATTAGGGTTCCACAAATCACATCTCATTATGTACAATTAAAATATTTCTGAAATGACCACTATAAAACCAAGGTCTATAACCTATATCTTTCAATCATAACTATACATAAAATAATTTATTAATGAATTTATGATTCTCATGTCATGGACAATTACTATAAAATTAATCAATGCACCATCCAATTTTCAATTATTTCTCTTTATCTACAATTTTTTTTATCAATGCTGGATATAAAATTATTATTAAAATGTCTTTAGTGAATCAATAAAAGTACTCTAGATGTGAAACACTAGTCTCTAATATTCCATACCATACATTATTTCTCTTTAATGAATATTAATTTTTTTAACATCTTCAATTTAATATTCCAAAATTACCCTATTCAGATAAAACATACCATGTGTTAATTGAAACTGAAATCCATCCATTATGTTTAAATTAATCCCAAAAAATGAATCAATTCATTCTAGATTATAAAATTATCCAAACATTCAAAATAATTTTCAATTCATATAATTTTAATGTGACCTAGTTTTGTTGTAATATCCTTTACTCTCATAGTGAACAATAATTAATACACTACCTTGAATTTGATATCCTTGTTATCATGGGGTTGTTGACTATTGATACATATAACAAAAATAAATTATGGTGCAACATGTAATTTACTAGAATATCATGTCTTCAAACCTTTTTTTAATCTTAGTGGAATAATATACATCCTAAAACACATATTTCTAGTCTCTAATTAAGGAAATATTATTAGGGAATATTGTAGAGATAAACCAAAACCTAAACAAAAATATTAATGAAGTATTAATAGATAAAAAATAGATTTTACGATTAATCAACGAATCATTCATCAAAAAATTTGTTCCTGCAACAAAATCTCATTGATTTAGGAAAGAAATTTACTATGGGGATTGAGAGGATATGGTGGGTTGAAAGGGTGGGGGTTTTCCTTTACAGGTCCTGCTCGTAGAATGTTTTGGTTGTATCACTCATACACAAATTAAAAGGCTTAATGATATATATTGAATGGAGGAGTAACACATGATGAAGAAGATAGAGAGGATAAGATCTCATGATAAAGGGGATAGAAGGAATCACATGATGTGTGGAGGATCCAAATTAAAAACTCCTCATGGATTAGGTGAATGATAATTTATTTTTCAAGTGTTGGTCATCCAAGGGACACGGGATTAAGTAGAAGGTATTTGATAGTAATTTATGTAGGAGTGTAAGGTCAAGGGAGGTTAATAATTTTAAGAACCCTATGGCCACATGATTATTTTTCCATGAATTTCAAAAACATAGAGTGATAGTTTTTAAATATTTGTGATTATATCTCAAGGTATATCCATAAACCTATTAAATTTGAATATAGTTATATGGATATATTTTATTTTTATGGTAGTGAAAGATATTTATACATTTTACTTAGGAATCTACACACAAGTCTTTCATTGATAATAATTTATATATCCATAACATCAATGAATTAAGAGTTGGGATATCATTATTGATAAGGAATATTTCATCCACATATAATATTAGAAAAAACATTGTCATCCAACTAAAAAACTTTTATAAACATTAATCATCAATGTTATTTATGAAATTAAACTCTTTAATTAAACTATCAAACTAAATATTCCTACTATGAGAATCTTGCTTCATCCCCAAAATGGACCGTTGAAACATTCATACCATTTCAAAATCATTTAAAAATTCAAGAACATTAAGCTATATCATATAAAAATACATGACTAAATTACTTTTAATGAAATCAGGTTTAATATATATTTTATATAACTCACAATTATATTGTACTATTATATCTAGGAAAATATAAGTGTAATTAATCATCACAACTTAGGAAATAGTTTCTTGATAGTTAATTCCATGAGTTTTTTTGTCACTTTTTTCAATCATTCATACTTTATAGGTAGACACTAAATTGTCAATGTTGGGTTTCACTCAAAAAAATAACATTAACTCTATAGATCACACCAGTTTAAGTATATATACCATGTTCTAATCACGGTTACTGTACATGGAGTTGATCTCATAATCCATGGATATTATCCATTTATCAGAACCCAATAATCAAACTGTATCCCATTACGAAAATGTGCATCTCTTATGAATGTTAATTCATTAACATTTTAAAGGGAAAATATTTATATTTTTTATTTTTGATAAATGTTTACATACCTTTTCATTCATTGTGTAACTTGAGTTGGTTATTATTCTATAACACTTTGCAGAACTGACTGAACCACCATCTCAATAAAACATCATGTGTTTTGGTATTAATCATTTATATGTTTTACTTTACTACCACTAACACCTTAACATAATAGTTTCTTATCCTAAAAAGAGTCATGTTGAGCCACAAACACTTTGTGTTCATAAATATGGTACAAAGAGTATGCCCTTGTTTCCATGGGATAAATAATAGATAATCAGTTTTTAGATTTTGGGTCATGTTAGTCTAAATAAAAAACATTTATGAGTTCATGATACCCCAAATATTTCAAAAATAAAAAATGTGAGATTTCACATTCCATATCTCATATGGTTTCATTATGGCTGATTTAGATGGAATAAAATTAATTGGATTATTGAAATCACCAAAGTATATACCCGTAATGAATTATTAATATCACATTCATTCATCATCAATCAACCCTTGTCCAATAGGGTATTATTAATCCATTTAAAAATGTCATTCCATTATTTACTTCCTAGAGTACTGATCTTGAAAATAATTACACAATCTATCTGAAGATCAATAAATTCATTACTGAAGTATTCACACCCATTGATCTGATTAGAGAATCATAATAGATTTTAGTATTTTATTCTACAATGACATTTTAAACACTTTAACCATTTCAACAGTTTCATACTTGAGTTTCATTAGATAAAATAACTATACTGACTAAAGTCTCAAATAAAGATAATGAAGCACCTAAAACCATCATTTTCTTATGTACTCATTTTTTTGACACACCTCACTATGCATGAGATCCAATAGTACACTATCCCCCTTTCCCATTTCTATTAAAATTTTCCAATTTCATTTTTCATAAAAATCATCATTTTTACGTATTAAAAAATCCACAATCAAATGATTCCAACAATCAATCTCTATGGTGTCTTTGAATGTGTTTCTAATTTATATTTCCATGGTGAAAATGTAATACGTAGGTTGAAATAGAATCAATATAGATAATATTATTCTGAATTTTGTAAACATGAGTATCCACATAATAAAATATAGAGAACATTTATTGTATTAAAAATTCTATATAATATTCCATTATTATATATAAAACTAATCATGTTCTTAATAGTGAATTAAATCCCTTCTTTTCCAAATAATATATAAAAATTATTATTTTTTATGTCGAGCACATATTAATAGTTCATTGTCTCTAAAATTAATTCCCTAAGTAAGCCTATATAATTAGTGTATAATTATAATTTTGAAAATATAGATCCATTAATAACACTAATATTTACCTTAACATTAAATTTTTTTCATACCTTTGGGGTTCGGTATGTTATCAATGATATGTGATGAAAACCAAGTATCTAATTTCCATTTTCAATGATGGTATAATTAATCTCCATGACAACCAATTTTTTGTGCTCAATATTATTCAATTTTAAAAAACCTCTCAACCTTATATACCAAACAAAAATATTATTATAAAACATGCATATAGGGGATATAAATCTGATTTTCATGAATTATGTCATAATATAAAACAAATACATATATGTCAGTGAGTATCTTCTTTTATACCTTTTCATCAAGTAAAATTAATGAATGAGATCCCACAAAAAATTGATTAAACTATGAATCATATCTATAAGTGAGCCAAAATCCATATTTCACTAAGAAATTATTATAGTGGGGAATTCATATCACTACTTAGTTATTTTGGTAGGTAATCCTCCTAATCACAAAAGTTAAGATTCATGTATTGCAGTGTCGATAAAAACTTATTCAAATCCATTATATTTATATACTAAAATATATTCCTTTAGTATCCTAATCATAAGTGATTCCTAGTTAGTGTGACCCAAATCAGGTTCAAAATTAGGATGCCACAAGAGAGTATAGGGGTGCTTAGTTATAAAAAGAAACATTCCATTTGGATACTCTAGAATCACCCATTACATGATTTCGATGCACAAGTGAATACATGCCCATTTTTCTATGCAATAGAACATTTAATTTCGATGATTATGTTTATGAACATTTCCCCTTTGGAATGAATCATTCACTATATATTTGAGGGGTTTTATTTTTAATGTTTCACCTAGTTAATATTGAATATATTCTTACTAAATTCATGAATAATAATAAAAAGTGAAGTTTTTATCTTATCATGTTTTATTTAATTGTGTGTGAATGATTATAATGATTTAGTTTTGGAATCCATGTTTCATACAAAATAATAATGTGTTCAGACCATTTTAATGTTTAATTGTTTACACAACCTAGAGTTTTTGTTACTCAATTTCAAATAAAATCCATGTATATCCATACATATCTGAGTGTATAATATAAATAAAGAACATGAATTTTTCATAATAAAGGATAGAGTTATATGTGATTTATAATTTATATATAAGTATTCATAGAGTGATAAATAGCCAACCCCTTTCCATTATTGAAAAAGGAACAATCTTTCAAACTAGAGGGCAGTTTGATCCAAATTAACACTCCCTGGAGATACCTTAAAAAAATTAATTAATTATACATATACCTTATTATATGAAAAAAAAAATATTCATAATCAATTCACATTTCTCTTTACGCCAATTAAAAAATGAGTTTAAGCTATATAAAAACATAAACTTATGGAACTGTACCTATCATTTAATACTACAATGTAAATCCTAGATCCAATTTATCACACACTTTTTTCAATAAAGATATTAAAATTTCAGGAATGATTTAAAAAACATTAATATTAAAGGAATAAATTTATAAATAAAAATTTCATTAATGTTCCAAAATATGATATATCCATTCATGAATAATTTATAATAAAATTCTAACAATATAATTTTTATAAATTAGTTGGTATATTATGAACACTCCATTAGTCATGAATATAAACACTTTTATAACAAATCATAATATGATTTTTCCATATTACACATTATATGACATATCTACCTCAATATATGGTATATTATGATTTATAAACATATTTATTGTTTTTCAATTGTATAAACATTTCATATATTCAATAAAGCATATAATAATAATAATTTAATCCTTTGATCATAAAACTATATTTCACATGGTATAAATAATATTCCAAAACGCCTCTTAATTTATTATTTCAATAATATTAAAATAGGTGGAGGGTAAACCCCTATATTATTTTAAAAAAATAAAGGAAGTTCCTTTTTAAACATGGAAAATAGGGAACCCATAATATGACCTGAAGGCCGAGAGGCATAATGTCCAAAACAAATATGGCACCACGAACCGAAACATGGACCAATGGCTCAAGTGACATTAATTTATAAAGGATGTATGGTTCATGAAAATTAATATTGAAATTTATCATCAAACAACTACTAGGGAAACTGAACATGTTCATTAAGTCAAAGATGATGTGTCACCCACTATCGAGAGTTGCGCCTACTAGTCTAACATAATATGTAAGAGAAATAATTTATACCACATTTATATATGTGGGAAAACTAGATGATATGTTATCGAATGTCAATATCTTTTATCAAGCCACACACATACTAGTTATTGAAACACACCCACGTTCCCATCAACCTCATTCATCACTTCATCTGAATGAAATAATGAAAAGAAAGAAAAATGTATGGGAAATCATCTGTCCCGCAATGGAATGAATAATATTGTTGAATGATGGGTTTCAACACACCCATAAATCTTTTGAGGTCTTCCACTATATGACACTAGTATTAGACAATATATCACATTCCAAATGTTCTCATATAAAAAACCTCCATAACATGTCACCTCCAACCCTGAATGATTTCCTAGAGGCCTTGTGGACCAATGGAAAAAGGAACATGTCCTGAAGGACCAAAGGGAAAAGAAAACTATAATCAAACAAACATTTATACTATTGTCGTCATCTTGACTTCCCGATCCACAGAAGATTTCGACACCCTCCCAGACAATCTTTATTACTGAGGAAGATTAAAATCTACCATATGTTTCCACCACTGATGCCTTTTGAATAAAAATGTTGATTCACACCATGATAAAATTTGGTGATGAGGCTACTACAATCATAGAATGAGAATATGTATTCCAAAAAATCCCACTTCATCCTCCAGGATGCCCACCTACACTGAAACTAAAAAACGACAATCACCTAAACAGATCATCTATGAAACCAGATATTGAAGATTCCACCATTTTAATTGATCACCGTGGTTAAAATTCTTTTAACCCAATAAACAAAGAACTCTGTTTCCCCATCCTATTTTAACACCATGATGATGAATCCTCCAATATCATACTTGGAAAATATCTTAACAATATATAGTAAAATATAGTGAGGTAAAATTAGAGGCCATCAAATATAGTGGTACATACAACCAAATTGAGAATGGGAAGGTGAAGAAAACACCGTAAGGAGTGATCGCGGAAATGAAAACCTCCACCAGATTCATTTTCATTAATCTACACCAAATCCAACTAGCATATTCCATAAATCCCTAAAATAATGAGATCATCCCAAAACCCTAGAATCACAACCACTAATACAGTATCGAAGACAACTGAATCACCCTCTTCCACTAAAAAATTCTTCTAAAAACCAACAGTAATGTTAGATCACTCAATGGTAAAATATTTACTGTATCATAAATTGATTTCTTTATTTTAATATTAAAATAATATTTATTTTTCCGGGGAAACCAACATTGATACCACTAAGGGGTTTTATAGGTTCATAAAATGAACAAAAGAAGCAAATGAAATACCATAAAGGGGCATGTTCTATACTTGACAGAATCATTATGTAATATTAATAATGAACATATAAGTTCATGACTCTAAAAAAATCCCCCACTTCAATATTTGATGGAGTGTGCTGGATATCAATCACTAGAGTCATTGATAAAATTACCCTACCTTTGTGGGGATTAAACTATGAAAAGTATCCTATAAAATTTCGATAGCATATCTAAATTTATCATAAGTTCTATAACCTTTACCTAGCGATAAAAAATGTCATAGAATAAATAGAATATTAAAATTATTGTATATAGTCATTCGTATCCAACAAGAGGTTTCTCATATCCTCATATAGTCAAATTTAAAGTGTTTTATTTATTAAAACACATCATTCATAATCAATGTATCTAAAAATGTTTATTCATGTTTGAATTATTCCAAGAATTCCACAAATAAATGAAATCTATTTAATTCATTAATAATGGATACCACAATAAATTGTTAATTATGATCAATAAAATTATACGAGAAGTTGCTTGGGCCTAAATGTTTTAATATGTTTTATTGAACATCCTGTAGTTGTTTACAATGATATGAGAAAATAGACACTATATGATAACATCTTATACCCTAAATTATAGTTTATGGCCTCTAGAATATAGTGAGGTGCATTAAGTTCACATAGATCTGCACTATATTGAGCATTTTCAACTAATTTTTCATGCTATTGATAATAAATGATCACAAATGATACATTTCATAAACTCTTAACCATTTTTGGATTCTCAAATTGGAGGTGTATTTCTATTAGAAAAGTTTATATACATAATTTTCCCCCTTAAATAATGTATGCTTAATAAATGGGGGAATGGTTTAATTTAATAATAGTTATTCATGCTAATAATCCATGACTGGAATTTTCATTTTGATCCATTTAACATTAGGAATACTCAATGAAACATTTGTATTTGAATTATTTTCTCCAATTAGGTAATTTTTCATTCTTCAATTTTATTTCATGTTGAATCTATGATAAATATTAATATTAAAATGGATTAATAAATAAAGGAATATTAGGTAATAAAGTTTTCTAATATTATAAAATATGTTGATTTAATTTCTACACTAAATGATAATGTGGTTTTATCAACTGCTAAAAATTATATTGATCTAGAAATTAAGTATCATAATCTCCCTTTTTTATTTACTTCAAATTAGTTGGACATAGTCAAGATAATTGTTACATTAATTCAATTATTATCTTTAAAGGGGAATGAGTAAATAATTAGTGGTAATAATTAATGACTTAGGATTTCTAATGAATTTGTATTTGTCCTATTATTAGTATTTCTCAAGTAGATGAAATTTTAGTAAATTTGGAATGTTATATTAATTAGGGTACGTATATTTACAATGATTCTAAAGATAAATTTCACTTAGAACATTCTAATGGATTTAATAATGGTTCTAATAAGGAATTAGATATATTGAACCATTCAGAGAATGTGTATGTTTTAGATGTGGAGGGACCTAAATAGTATGTAAAGAAGGTGATGTGTTAGTGTGTCATGGATCAATGTGGGGGACAATATGGGGTATCTAACCATTAATCTAGTATTAATAACCTTAGAAATAGTATTATCATTATCTAGCATTATTTGATGAAGAAAAGACACTCATGGTGTATAATTGAAGGATCATGGGATCATATTGAATATAATGGCCATACTTCTCATTCTGCAATTAATTTTACGAATTATCGTTTCAATGGAATTAGGGTGTAAAAATATTATGTTGATAATAATTATTATAAATATGTGTTATATTTAATGGGAAATGTTGATCATTAATTATGAAAGGAACACAATATGAATTCCTCTAATGGTAGAAAAGAAAAAATGAAGATGGATACAACATAAAATTTTACTTCCAACCCTATGAAGGGCCTCTCTCTTAATGGACCTAATTAGATGATTATGGCGCCTCCTATGTTGGAGAAGAATAATGATGAATTTTAGAGGGACACCTACATTTATTTAGAAGGCTATGAAAATATAGGATTCCTAGATGGGTACTATTAGGTCAGTTGAATATCAATATGTTAATGTTGTTGGGTTGGGTTCTTCATCCTTTTCACCTTGATGAATTATTGGGTTATTTAATGGTATGGATGATACATTTGACTTTTATTAACTTTAGATGAATAAAAATAAAAACTAACCCTCTATTTCCACAACTACTAACAATGAGGTCCTGATTTTTGGACCATCTATTGAGCATACTCTTGTTAATGTTCATCATGAAAGTGACTCTTTGATAAATGATCCTAGTAAATCATAAGATTTTGTTTCCAAATAATCTAGGGTATTAGTCTAGGTGATTTAAAAATATATTATTTTACTATATTTAAGTGATGGAGTAAGATAATATTCATATTAATGATCGTTATGTCAAATAGTGGAGATTCATATATTGTTAAAAGTTAGGTGCATTCATAAAATTTATTTAACATGTTTTATTTAGAGGGATTGAAATTTTCTCTATTACCCACATGAAATTGTGGATTAATTTTAAACCTCAGATGGTGACACATGGACATCATCCCTGTGGTGTAATTTCCAATAACCTATCATTCTATTTTTTGTAAATTATAATAAATTTAATTACTAGAATATCCCACAAAATACTCCTACCCTAATGAAAAATTAATCTTATTTCTCAACCATTTAATTCTGTTTCACCAATAATATTTTATCTAATAAATTTTTCGAAATTGAATCATATTTTAAATCCATTTCAACCACCACAATCATTTCATCTATTCAAGTAATTCGAGACCCATACATGATACATAATTTGGAATTTTAATTTTTTTCATATAAATATATGTATTTTTAGTGTAATTCAAAATATATTATTCCAAAACTCTTATTAATTATATTTCATAAAACAATATACATTTAAAAAATTGATAAAGATAATTTCTTATAAAAGTAATGAGTATTCATTTATATATATATATATATTTAAGTATATATATGTTATAATTACATATATACATATTACTATAATTATTTAAAAAAATAAATATATATTTGTACATGAATCTATATGTATGTACATGCATGAACCATGAAAATATAAAATTATTTACAAATATAATTATTTTAAATTATATAAAAATAGAAATATATAAAAACTGGCATACATATATCATGTAAACATATGTATATATAAATAAAGATATATATAATTTTATATACAAAATTAAAATTATTGTATAATAGTTAGAATGTATTTTTTATACGCTTTGTGCAGTAATTAATTTTTTTATTCTAATATTTCAATAACTATGTCTAAAAATTATCATTCACTTTTATATATATATCAATAAATATATATATATATATATATAAGATATTATTATATAATTACATACACACAATTTAAATATATAAAAATAGATATATATAAAAATTTTGTGTTATGTGTACTGTATACAAAATATACAGTTATAATAATTTTATATAAAATTATTTTTGTATAATTCTAAATAATTAATATATATAAATTTATATGTATGCATGTTTATATCTATGTGTATGTATGTACATTGAATAATATTTATATCCATATATTAATATGTATGAAAATATCATAATAAATTCTAATATTTTTATATACAAATATAAATTATTGATTATACACATATATAAAAACTAATGAATATATATCACTATTGTACACTATATATAGTCAAACTAGGATATAACCATGGTTTTCAAAAACCATGGGTATAGGCTGTAGGATTGATCTTATCTCAATTATTTTATAAAACCTATTGGTATAGGTTGTTTACACAGAAGCTATATTAATGGTTTTGAATATCCATTAGTATAGAATCTTGTAAAATATAATTATTCAACATTTTCATAGTAACCATTGGCATAGGTTAACTAGTTGTCAACGATTTTTTGAAATAATTGGTATAGGATAAAATATTCGAAGGAAATACTAAAACGTCTACTACACCAATGGAATAGATTTCTTAGTATTTCAGTACAAATGGTTTTAAAAAACTGTTGGTATATAATTCCCTCTAAATTGTAGCTATAACCTACACCTTCCCAGATCCAATTCTTGTTGATAGTGATCCCTATGAGCACCTACCTCTCCTTCACAAGACGCGACCACATATCCTCAATTGCACTTAACATCTGGTTTTTATTCCATGTCAAATTTCTATATTCTAGATCAATCATCTAGTATTTCTATCTTGTAATTTCATAAGATTTTATTTCTGTTTTTTTTAAAATAAAGTGCTCTCCATTGGTAGAGTGGTGATGACACCACATTTTTCCACGATTATTTTTGAAATATTTTTACTCCTACTTCCATACTAAGGGTTTATATTAGAAGAGTCTTATATATATTGTATTAGTGAGATTATATGAGTGGACTTTGGGAACCTGTGTATGAGGGATTAGTGATACAAATTTTTTATTTGAATGTTGGGTCTTCTTTGACTACCCATTTTCTGAATTTATTAATGGATTTCACTTGTTTCATTATTTTCTTTTATTACTTCTTTAATAGATAACTTTTGTGATTATTATTGTGAATTTATATTTTTATTCTTTATCACACCTTGAAGACCCATTTTGATATTATTGTGTTGATAGTGATTTTCAATAATATATTGAGATATGAATTTGGTGAGGAGTGAGATGATGTATTTGATATATTACAATTTCATGATTTTTTAGATATTTTATTTTTTTCAAAAATGAGCCAATTTCATTGGTTAATTTTAAATTTTATAAAATTATAATTCATACATAGGGGAGGAGTTTCATAACCTTGAGATGAGATCTCATATTATTTTGAACTAATTTATTACTGGATTTAAATGATGTATATATTAATTAATCTATTTGATTTATGATACATTCTTTTATAGTTATAGAACATAAATTTTGATGCTTGGTTGTTATGTTTTGAAGTATAGTTGAGTAAAATTATTTTTAGGAATACTTAATAGGAGAATCAGTTGTAACAAGAGATTAGATAATTAAATCACATTGTGAATTAAAAAAAAGTTACGTGATATTTGAATTCAATTAGAGATAAATTAAATATGGTATAACTGACTTTATTTAATCGACTTTAGGAATCTCATATTGGTTAATTGAATAGAAAATATATATTCTAGTGAGTCTTAAATGAAAAACATAAAAAAAAGGTAGATATGATATATATGAATCACTTATTCTCATAGGTTCTCTTCTGGAAACATTCCTTTATCTAGTACACTCAGTACATGTGAGACATCAACCCTTAAAAATACTTATAGTATAAATATCTACCACATTTTCACAAATATTTAATTAGAATTATTATAAATCATTACTCATTACTCTAGAAGAATTTCATCCTCCCCAAAATGAATATTATTCCACAACACTCCTTAAAATGTATCCAAATGTTATTTATATGTCTAACACATTGTATATTACTTCAATTATTCTATCTGAAGATGATGATCCATAATAAAATAGATCTCTCATCCATATTCAATTTTGAGAATAGTTCAAAAAAATCATTAATATATTATAATCATGACTAAACCCAGACTTTAATATATAATTAAAATTTAAATAATAATATAATAAATCCATTTATAGTAATATATACTACCACATCACCATACTGTAAATAAATTCTCATTAAATATCATATCACTCAAACTGTAATATTAAACCACACTAACAAATACCAGAAAAAACAACAGTGAACAAAACCGAAATAAAACCTCGTATCCAAACCTAATTTAATGATGATTCTTTAGGCTATCCCAATAATAAATAAATTGAGTTAACATTACCCAAATCAATGTAACTAGAAGAGGATAAAATGGATAAAATTTAACTCTTAACCAAACATAACCAAATTTACTTTAAATGTACTGACATAAACAAAAAATAGAAATGAACCAAACTAAAAAAAATAGAAATGTACCATGAAGACGAAATTAAAAACTAAATAATAAAATTTTATTGAATTGGTAATACCATTGCTGAGTAAAAAATTATAATTTTTACTTTTCCATTACATTAGTTTTGGAAATCAAAAACATTTTATTATAACTTATTTACAAGCTTTTTATATGAAAAGTGTTATAGAATGTTTTTATAGAAAAATTTTTATTCAAAAATACTTAGAATAATTTGTTATTTATTATGAATATAAACAATACACACTTAATTACAATTATCATAATGAGAATGTGTCCAATTAATCAGAGTCACCATCATTAGTTTCAGAAGTTAGACTTATTTTCATTTTTGTTGTAATGAAAAAAATCCTAACAATAACACTGATACTGGTGTTAATAAATTCAGACTAATACTCATAAAGGTTATCATATTGACATGTTTAATGATGTCCATTGGTCTGACATAATCATATAAACATATAACTAAGAGTTATTTATAATTTAATGAGAATATATTACACTATAATGGTGTAAACCAATACTGCGTTAGATAATTATTTACACCAGATCATTATGAGATTTCAAGTTCCTGTTGTCCACGTTGATACAAAAAACATAGAGAAATAATACCATTGGGATACCAATATTACCATTGAGAGGATGCCTATAAATTCTAGGTCATTTGAAATATTTGAAGTGGATTTTTATATATTGATTCATATTTTATTTTCAAATTTTTTGAGAGATCTGGATAATTCATTGAGTGAACATATTGTTCTCAGTCATTGTAATTGTTTAGAGTTTTTAGTTCTAAGGAAACATTTTATGGTTTTATCCTTATGAAAATTTTCATTTTACACTTCATCTGATCATCACAACGATCAAGGTATTTTAAGGATATGAAGATATAGAATATGATATATCAATTAAAGGACTACAATGGATATGTTGAAATAGTGAATCTAATATTCAAATCAATGGATTCCAGGGATAGGATGACAGAGTCATTCTGATCATCATATTAAGTGATTTACTTGGGAAGTAAATATATAATTTACATTATGTTTTAAATAAATGATAAAATATATATGGGTTATAGACAACCTAACTCTTAAGGATAAAATTGGTTTGTCTTTTAATAGCTTTAAATTCATATATTTGTTTTTATTATGTTATATTACCTATTTCATAAACTTTTTTTATATTTATATTCAGAGGTAAAATGAAACTAAAACATCATATTCAACATTATATTCTAATTATTATATCACATTAACATTGATTATGATACATACTCTCATAATTGGAATTATAGTGATATCAAAATTTACTCTTATTTAGTAATATTATTTATGATTAAGATTCTATTATTGAGACTGAGGGTCAAGTCCAATAATATTACATAATAAGGCTTTTTGTTTTTTTAGTTTAGTTATTTTAAACTACATAGTTAAAATAACAATTAACCCCATATTTTATGTATAGTATGTTTTACAGATCATATGGTCAAAAAATTGGTATTGGAGCTGGATTTCACTACTCAAATACTTTTCTCGTTTTTATTGTCTTTACTATTGCATGTATTTGTAATTTTTTGTTATAAATTTATAGTTTATAAAAAAAATCACTAATATGATTGAGGAAAATAATATGTATTTTTTAAAATATTCCATGAATGAATATTGGTTTTATCAAAAATCATAATCCAGAAAGACAACCTATATTTGATCATGATCTCTATGAGTACTAGATAGATAACATGAATAATTTTTGTTCAACACAATTGTTGATAATTTTTCCTTCTTTAATAGAAAGTAAAAGATTACTAATTATAAAGTCACTTTATTTAAATGTCAATGACGAAAAGAGTATTAGTTAAAATAAAGAATGAGTAATACATTTTCATGTTATGTAAAAAGAATAATATATTGTGAACAATAAATATTTGAAGATGTTAATAGTATATAGTGGAATCTTGAGGATTCAAATTTTAGATCCTCAAAAGTTCATGAATATAAGATAGATATGTTAATAGAATATATTCGGATATTTATTTCATAACAAGAGAATATATATCCCAGATGCATCCAAGGTTCATGACTATTATAAACTATTTATAGGCAATTGGTTAAAAACATTTAGATCATGATATCCTTATGGAGAAGATAATAGATATAATTTATTATAAGTGGAAATAAAATATGTCTACTATATATTAGACAAGGAAGTTGAATAATTTTAGTATGAATTATTTTATTTTAAATATAATTCAATAATAGGGTAGAATCAAGAGAGATTATAAGAAAAATAAAATGGGAAATGGTGGTGTTTCCATTCCTACAACACTAACCATACCATATAATGTTCAACCAATAGAGACAGTTTTTAAATCTTCAAGAAAGAATAAATTATTTTTTCAATCCATTTCAAGTACATATAAACATTTTTATAATGGTCTAGATAACCTCACCATAAGTATAAATAATATAGTTCGATAGAAAGATTTCCATTATAGATATAAGAAACGTAATAAGGCTATATGTTATAAGAATGATGAATTCACTTGAACTGAATGTATGAAATAAGAAAATATCCACACTAATAGTCCAAATATGTAAGGGAATGATATAAAGGATAATAATTCATAAAGGAACATGAAGAAATGTTATAAATAATTTTTTAATAAATTCATAATGGTTGTTAAAACTCGTAGTGATAGTGGAGGTAATTATTATGAGAATTATTCTAATAAATAAAGTTCTATAAAAATGAATATTATTCTTCATGAAATTGTACATATTAAAAATCATTACTCAGTAGAAATGGTACAATATATTTATAACCATACAATTATTTCTTATTATTATAATGAACCTGATGAAAAAAATTCAGCATATTTAGCTGGAAAATCTTCCTCATCCAGTAAAGATAATTCTTTACCTTAACATTATAAAGATTCCCATTTTTCAAAATTGTTAGAATATGAGAATTTTAAAATATGTAAAAATCTTGGTAATACTAAATCAAAGATTCTAAGGATGATACAAGGATATGTTTTTTGAAAAATGAAATATCATAACTTTATAAAAATTTTGATGTGAATAATTTTTAAAAAGATTACTTTTTAAAAATATTTAGATAATGTTGTTTCTGAAAATATATTTTTCAAACTAGTTTTGGAAAACATAATTCAAAAAACAATTACTGAAGAGGATATAAATTTATTTTTATAAATAAATTATGAAATTTTTTATTTAATAAAACTTTTATCAAACATTACTACTATTAAGGAATCATTTATAAAATGTATAGACAAATTTTTTATCATGGCTGTAGTTCAAGAATAGGTTTTACATATAAGAATCCTATTTATATTAAAAAAAAAATTTATAAAATATTCCTTTTTCACAATGTGTAATGTTGTGGACACTGGTAAAATAAATTTATAACTAAATTTTTTTTAACCTGTAGGTTTTTACAAAAACTATTATTCTCAGAAATGTTGATTAC
This sequence comes from Viscum album, assembly GCA_963277665.1. Lineage (NCBI taxonomy): Eukaryota > Viridiplantae > Streptophyta > Magnoliopsida > Santalales > Viscaceae > Viscum > Viscum album. The sequence goes on from OY728162.1 coordinate 50,943,860, forward strand.
TAATGTTTTTTATTTTGAAATTTGTGGACACTGGGATTTTTGGGTGCCAAATATCTAATGTTTTTGTCTTTGGGGAAACAAAGGTTGTATCAAAAAACCATACATGGTACATGTATAGGTGGTGTTCAAAGCATATGACTAGGAATAATGATATTTTCAATAAAACTGTCACTATAAAAGGTGGTAAAGTCACTTTTAGATAAAATTATCATGGATAGATTATCAGAATTGGTAACATTGTTCTTCTTGGTAAACCACTTTTTCCAAATGTTTTTTTGAAATTATTTATGCCCAAAATTATTATCATATTTCAATTATGGGATGATGGTTACATTGAGAACTTTAGAAATGATAAATTTTAGTACATAGTTCCAAGGATGAGTTTATTCATCACACCCATCAACATGATAATTTTTATATACATAACATAGAAGCATTTAGGGACTATGATTTAAATTTCCAATGTGAAATGGAAGATCAATAATGGTTATGGAATATAAGGTTAGGACACTGTAACCATTGAAAATTATCTGAATTTACTATGAAAATAATTTTTATGGATCTATGAGAAATTATGTTTGATACTTAAAAATTATGTGACCCTTGTAAATATGGTAAAATAATAAGTTGAGTTTTAAATCTATAAGTGAAGTATCAACATAGAATATATTATATTTATTACACAGGGACTTATTATGGCCTCAACAAATTGGGTGTATTAGTGGAAAATAATATATATATGTCCTAGTTGAGGATTACACTAGATACACATGGGTTTATTTTCTCAAAAAAAATATTAAGCCTTTAGGGATTTTAAAACAATTTTTTCATGGGTCAAAAATGTGAAAAAATAATCCTTGATAACTATTCATAGTGATCATGGTGGAGAATTTAAATATTATGATTTTGAAATATTTTCTATTAAAAAAGGTAGAAAAATAGCTTTTATACTCCTAGAACCACAAAAAAATGGTGTAGTTGAATGAAGAAATATAATTAAATAAGAAATAACTAAAACCATTTGGAGTTATTACTCAATTGATAAAATTTTTGGTAAAATAGGTTAGTAATGAATTTTATACCATAAATCATGTTTGAATTAATATATTTCTTTATAAAACTTCTTATGTGTTTTGGATTGGAAGAAAACTAAAAGTTTCTTACTTCAGAGTTTTTGGTTTCTATGAATTCATTATGAATACAATAGACAACATATAATGAATTTCTCAAAAATCTAATAAAGGAATATTTTTAGGTTATTCGTCTAATTCTAAGGATTATTGAATTTTTAACAAAAAATCATGTACTTTTGAGGAAATAGTACATGTTATAATTGATGAAACCGAGCCTTTTTTTCAAATAACTTCGACCTATTTCTTCTTTTAATGTTATTTCTAGAATAGATTTTCAACCTTTGTTAAAATAATTTTTTCATAATGATACACCTCATGAAAAATTTCCTATGGTATTCCCTATGAACCTTTTCATTCTTAAGTTGATGATCATACTTTTTAAAACCCAAGAAGTTTGTTGTTTCTTAGGAATCATCCTAGTGAGACTATTACTGGGGATGTTGACCAACTGGTTAGGACTAGAAGTTCTTTCTGGAATGAAATTTATAATCTACATTTGGTTTACCAATTTAAAAATAAGAATCATTATGAGGCATTATATAATGTGGATTATATTATGCAATGTAAGATGAACTCAATGTTTTAGAGAGGAGAAAATTATGGAATTTAGTTTAATGGCCTAATAAAACTTCTATAGTTGGAGTTAAATGGGTTTTTCATAAAAAAATGTCTTCAAAATGGATTAATTGATAGAAATATAGATATACATATCTCAGAAGGATATAAAATACAAGAAGGTATATATTATGAAGAAACTTTTTATCAAATATCTAGACATGATGATATTTGTATTTTATTATCCTTTGGAACATTCCTAAAATTTAATCTTTCTAAAATAGATGTAATGTGTGATTTCATTAACAGATATGACCAGGAAGAATTTAATGTTAAAGAACAAATAGTTTTGAAATAAAAAACAACCTGAATACATTTGTAAACATACTAATGATTTATATGGACATAACGAATCCCCTAGATCATGGTATGGTTGGATTACATGATTTTTGTTTCAATATTTTTTTAGGGAGATATAGATCCAAAATTTTAATAAAATAAGTACATAAAAATATTATGTTTCTAAAAATTTATGTTTACAACATTATATTGGGATCTACTCAAAAATCATCAAAACATTCCTTTACGGATCTTTGTAAATTTGATTTTTTGATGAGTATAATGTGAGAGTTAACATATTTTACTGGTTTCATAATGTAAAATAAACCAGAACAAACATTTATTTCTCTATATAAATATAAAAAATATCTTTTTATAATTTTGGATATAACAATACAAACAATATAATCCTCTTTTTAGAACCATAAATACCCATGATATCGATAATGATGAGAAACCAATTGATCAAAATACATTTAGTGGTATTAAATAAATTTTACATTACATAACATCTAGTCATGTAGATTTAATTTTTTCTATATGATTATATAAAAAATATCAAAAAAATCAAAAAGTTTTCCATTTAAAAGATGATCAATAAATTTCTTTTTATCTAATTGAAACAATAGATGTTGGATTTTTTTATTCTTATATAAATATTTTTTAATTATTTTTTTCAAATGTTTCGTTTGGTGGATTTAAAATGGATAGGAAATGCACATATGAAACTTTTCATTTATTAAGAGACTCATTATTTTCATGGTCTTTTAAGGAAAAAACTCAGTAGAAATTTCTATATATGAAGCCTAATATATTTAATTTTCATGTTTTTATACTCAATTATTGTGGATGCAACACACACTCACTAACTATGGCTTGGGTTTTAGAAAAAATCAAATACTATATAATAATAAAAGTTCCATTAATTTATGTAAATACCCAACAAAGCACTCATGTTCTAAGAAAAAATCATTTTTACTCATACAGTAATGAAAAATGTTTTGAAATTATCAATTAACTGATTGCTAATAGTTCAGCTATTGAAAACAAAACATTATTGATTCTCGCTCAAATTTAAACAAGAGAATAAGGTAGGACGGTCCTTGTAGTTTAGCTTGGGTTGTCGAATCCTCGGAGACCTAAGAAGTAACCTATAGACACGTACATTCTATGGACTGTTTTTGGTTATGAAGTGGACAACTTGGGTTGATTTTATTTGGGTTTAATGGAACTCTAAGAGGCTTAAGTTAATTAAATTTAAAATAATGAGTTGATCATAGGTTATTTCTCAGGGTGGATTGGACGTATTTACTTTTCAATGATCTCAATTTCTTATATTTGAGATGGTTTCATTTTAGGAGATAAAAAAACATCATCACTTACTGGTTTAATGCCTACACCCTTTAATAATAATCACCTATACACTTGAAGGATCAATGTTTTGAGTACTTCTAGGTAAAGGTTCGTATCATCACTTGAAGTGTGTGGCCATGAATTCAACAAGGATGATGGAGTTTAAAAATCATCAAATAAAAATCTCCATTAATGAAGTGATTATATATTAATGGGGTGATGAATAACATCAAATACATCTACTTTCTACTCCCTTCGATCAACCCATATGTGGGTTATCTCTCCATTGATCCCATGGTTTCAATGGAAGCGAAAGTAGACTCATGAGGGAAGAAATGGAGAAGTAAAGAAAACAACAAAATTAAAATGATCACTCCACCGTTGTGTGAATAATTTAACAAGGTTTGGTGTGAATAAATTCACACCATGATAAAATGGTATCAAAGTGATATGATGAACAACAGAATAAGAGTAGAAGAAGATCTTTTATTAAGAAACTAAATTGAATTGAACAACTTTCATGTGAAAGCCAAATTTGAGACAACAAAATTACAGCATAACATTACAATTGAACAAAGCACCAAAGATTAAGAAATCCTTCTCCACCACTGCCTTAAATAGGCATTTTGGGAGCCATGGGTCGAGCTTCCAATAGTATAAGTCATCCCACTAGATTATGGTAGGTCTAGGGTGGTGGGATGTTTGTGGAAAGAAGACTTTACACCCTTGACCCGAAAAGGCATCCACTTGCATCCACCAAACTGAGGAAAATGAAACACCGTCTATATGGCCGAAGATGGGTGGGCCATAGAAGACATAAATTATGTTCCGGATGTCCCCTAACATATTGTAAAATATCATCCCAAAAGGAGTTATTTCTTTCTAGATATGGTTTAATTGGTGGGCTGTTTTTCTGGGCCGCAGAATCTGGCCCAGAATTTTAACTCTGAATTAGACCGCCTAAATAGACATCATGGAGGCCGAATAATCATTGAATCCTGTAGATTGATTTGTTCCTATACATGTACTATATCATCCCACGAAATTTTTGATTCATTGTGCCTGTATGTTGGGCCCCAAAGACTCATCAGTGGGATGGTGTCCAATCTGCCTTCTCTATAATTGCTTCCTTTCATCACAAAATATCCCCGTCTTCATCCATGAATTATTCATTGATCCCTGAATGAAATATGTTCATATTGGAGTGTAGATGAATTTACAAAAATATCAAATTAAAATATATATAATCAAATGAACCATTGGGTACTTCAAATGATGTTAAAAAATGTACCACATAATAGTTCATTTTAAGAAGGAATTACAATCATAATGTGAAATGATGTTCAAAGTGTAAAATGAACTTAAATGGTGTTTATGAATAATAAAGAACATGAATATTATGTAAATTAACAATGAATAATATCCTCATTTGGTGGCTAATCACACCCCCCAACTTTAGTTTTTCTAGTCCCAAGAAAAATATATCTCAACAGTATGAAATTCGAATTCCCTTTTCCAAAAACATTTTAATACACAATGATCACCGGAAACCCTTATACAAAAAAATCATTAAACCCATCAAAATATTTTAATACAAGTAGTTTCATAAGTAGATCTCAATACCAATCCCATTATTTTGTTCAAATTCATTGTCATATTTCATATAATATCAATTAAGTATGAGGATGTTTTGTGCATCACAATAGACATGGGGGTACATCTTTATTCACAGGGGAAATTACGGAAGCACTAGGTGGAATCACATTTCAATATTAAGATGAGTATTATGTTTTTTTATTTTATTATTAATTTTTTGTTTTTTTCTGTTTTTTTTGCAGTTTTGCCATGGTAATTGAAATTGAACTCAAAAGAGTCAACCCCAGTAGTGAGACATTGTGGATGACTCACAGGCTTAAAGACCATAGGGAACCAAGTGAAGCCCACACGGGCATCATCTCGAGTTAACTCTGTCAAAAACAAATTCAAATTACCAAAAATAGAGATAAAATAAATAACTCTAGGCCAGACAACTATGGATTCACGATCCCCATGTGCCGAAAGCCACGCATTAGGTCATTTCATTTCTCTACGTGAATTTTTTTTTAATTTTTTATTGAATACTCATATTAAACTAAAATGATCACCAATCCTATGATATTTATTTGGGGGACCTCATGAACAAAACTAATACCCCACTATCCAAAGGACGTTCATTGTGATCTTTTTTTTATTTGGATGAAAATATAAATGATAAAATATCACATTGGACAACCACACTTTCACAAATCTATGCTCATGAAATTATACAATGATTAAAATCATAATTAGGGAATGCTAAATTATTTGACATTCAGTTTCAAAGTGCACAATTTGTATTACCATATTCAAAGGTAAAGGAATATTTCCTTCCATTTACACATTTTTTTTAAATCATTCAATTTTTTTTTGACACAAAAGCATTTTTTTATTTTATCTCCCCCCCAACATAAAATAACATTGTCCCCAGTGTTTAATGAAAAGAAAAATTAGAATTTGGTAGAGGTATAGAATTAAAGTTCAAAAAGGAAATTGAAAAGGAGGATCATGGAATGATGACACCTGGTTGTTGAAGTTGAAATTATTACGGCTCCAAATTAGTCCTTTATTCTCTTGGGGGATGTAGGAACCTCCTTGATTGAACATGTATCACCCAAAATAGTACCTGAACCAAAAGAAGAACAAACCAGACAAAAAAAAAACAACACAACAACTTATTTAATTCCATGTATCATCATTTTTAAGGTTTTTCCTGTTTTTCTATTTTTTTAGTCAAACTAATGATACATTGTCTTCTTTTAATTTTCTGGGTAAGGTATTACTCAGGGATCACACCGTGTGACATGGATGAATACGGTGCTCCCCTTTCATACCCATCCATACTCATAATAGAAGAACAGGTCAACATTCTTTTTAAAAAAAAATATAAATATGATTAATTAATCCTATTTAAAATATAAATTTTATTAAAACAACAAAATGATAGGAAACATGAAAACAATGGGTTTCCTCCCCTGCAGTGCTTTGTTTAACATCGTTATCCCAACATGGACACCACTAACTTACCCAATACCAAATTTAAACATTTTAAGGACCAAATGTTTCACTACTTCTACTAGTTTTACATTGATTTTATGTTTATAATTTGTTTCATTCACAAACCTATATCCTAAAATGGGTGGGAAAATCCAAGGAATATCATAAATGGTGGATCTAGTTGCTTCTCTAGTCTTTCCTAAGACATCATTAATCATTCCTATATTTTATTTTTCAATAAAAGAATGAATTCCAACTAAAAGTTCATGGTTATACCTTATTAATGGATACTTTTTTGGGTAAGTAAGTATAATAATTTTGAGCTCGGGCTGGATATGACATTTAGACACAGGTTGAGATTTTGAATCTAACTCAATTTCATTTTCCAAATTTCTCAATAGAATCGGTTCCTTTTTAAAAGAAGATTCAACCACAAAATTGGAATGATCATTGTTAGTAATGGGTATAGACACAATGTTTGTGATTTCTCTTAATGGTTCAGTGATTAGTGTTTTTGAAAAATAATCAATGCATTTATCCTTAGGAGACTCAATCCATGATGTCAAATTCTCCTATTGTGAATACACAAAAATCAGTTTCCTCTTGATTTAAACACCTATCAAAAATTCGTGGATCCTCCTCAACTTCCCCAAATCCAAAGGTTTTATCTTTAGTAAATTCATGAGAGGTTTTTTGGAAACTAGACACTTCACATAAGGTAATGGAAGGGACAGTTAGTGTAGGGACGTGTTCCTCACAAGATTTAAAGATTTGTATTTCTAACCACAATGATGAAACCTCAAAATTAATTTTCTCCATTTTTTAACAAAACTTTTCAAGTAATGGTTGTGGATTATTATGGGAAAGGGGTTTAGAAAGATGGTCTATTCCAGGTGGATAATTATTTTGTTAGAATTGCATAGGTGGGTGTTCAGATTGGCTTTGTGGGGATTGAAACTTATTATATGTTGGAATGTTTTGTGGATCATAGGAGTAAAAACATCATGGTTCATTAGGTTGTTGATGATCCCACAAGTAGAAATTAGGATGGTCAGTGTACATCACACATATGGTTGGGTGATCAAAGTAATGAGAGCTTCTCCATGTTTGGATTTGTACGAAAGGGTTTTCCATGGGAATGAAATTGGGGATGATATAAGAGAAGTGGGATGAATAAAAGGATTATAGTGTCTACGATAACATACTTAGGTCCCCGGAAACGGTGCCAAAATTTGATTCTCCCTCAAATTTGCCCAAGAGAATAAGGTAGGATGGTCCTTGTAGTTTAGCTTGGGTTGTGGAATCCTCAGAGACCTAAGAAGTAACCTATAGACACATACATTATATGGAATGTTTTTGGATATAAAGTGGCCAACATGGTTTGATTTTAGATGGGTTAATAGTAAATCTAATAGACTTAAGTGAATTCAATTTAAAATAATGAGTTGATCCTAGGTTATTTCTTGTGGTGGATTGGAGGTATTTCTTTTTCAATGAATTCAATTTCTTATATTTGAGATGGGTTCATTTAAGGAGATAAAACAACATCATCACTTACTGGTTTAATACCTACACCCTTTAATACTAATCACCTATACACTTTAAGGATCAATGTTTTGAGCACTTCAAGGTAAAGGTTCGTATTAGCACTGGAAGCGTGTGGCCTTAAATTCAACAAGGATGATGGAGTTTACAAATCATCAAATAAAAATCTCAATTAAAGAAGTGATTATATATTAATGGGGTGATAAATAACATCAAATCCAGCCCCTTTCTACTCCCTTGGATCAACCCATATGTGGGTTAGCCCTCCATTTATCTCATGGTTTCAATGGAAGTGGAAAGTAGACTCATGAGGGAGTAAATGGAGAAGTAAAGAAAACAACAAAAATGAAATGATCACACCACTGTTGTGTGAATAATTTCACAAGGTTTGGTGTGAATAAATTCACACCTTGATCCAACGGTATAAAAGTGATATGGATAACAATAGAATAAGTGTTGAAGAATAACTTTTATTAAGAAACTAAAGTGAATTGAACAACTTACATTTGAAAGACAAATTTGAGACCACAAAATTGCAGCATAACATTACAATTGAACAAAGAAAAAAAGATTACAAACTCCATCACCACCACTGCCTTAAATAGGCATTTTGGGATCCATGGGTACGACCTCCAGTAGTACAAGTCATCCAACTTGAGTATGGTAGGTCTAGGATAGTGGAATGTTTGTGGAAAGAAGACTATCCACCATTGACCCAAAAAGGCATCCGGCTTGTATCCATGAAAAAGAGGAGCATGAAACACCTTCTAGATCGCCGAATTTGGGTGGGACATATAATACTTAAATTAATCACCGGATGTCCCATAACATCCTGTAAAATATAAGCCAAAAAGGAGTTTTGGTTTTCGAGATATGGATTAATTGGTGGGATGTTTTTCAGGGACGTAGAATCTGGACCAGAATTTTATATCTAACTTGTACAGCCTAAATGGACACCATGGAAGCCTAATTAGTATTGGATACTGAAGAGCTAGTTGTTCCTCTATATGTATTCTATAATCCCAAGAAAAATGGGATTCATTGGGCCTGTATGTTGGGCCCCACAATCTCATCAGTGGGCTAGTGTCCAATCTGCCTTCCCTAGAATTGCTTCCTTTCATCACAAAATATTCTCATCTTCTTCCATGAATTATCCATTGATACCTGAATGAAACATGTTCATATTGGAGTTTAGATAAATTTCCAAAAATATCAAATTAAAATATGTATAATAAGATGAATAATTTGGTACTTCAAATGATGTTCAAAAATGTACCACATAATTGTGCATTTTAAGAAGGTATTACAATCATAATGTGAAATGATGTTCAAAGTGTATAATCCACTAAATGGTGTTTACTAATAATAAATAACATGAATATTATGTAAATTAACAATGAATATTATCCTCATTTAGTTTCTAATCAATTATTTTCCTAAGAAAGAGTTGATTTTTTGTTATTGTATGTAGTATTATTTCTGGACACATGTGTGTTTTCATGAACATAAAAATATTAATACTTATTATAAATTGTTTATTCTATACCATATTAATTTTGATTCCTTTTGAATTATTTTTCTTTACTGGTTGTAGGTAAAATTTATTCTTAAGAAGAGGAAGAAATATACAGCCAATGTACTCTTAAGGTGCCCTTCTGCTCGAAGGTAAAATTGCGGCGTGTTCATTTATATCTTTTAACCGTACTAAAACATTTATATTGAGAGGTTTATTATCACATTATTCATTCTTGTGGTTTTTCATAATGAAATTCCTCATAAATATGTTCATACCTTTATCTGTATTAAAAGCATTAATATGCGATATTTCATTTTTACTATTTGTTTGTGATTCACGATTAAGAATTTGATTCATTATACTTATTTGGTGTGTAATAGACCAATAATTCAAGTGTTTAACATTTCTCCTTTATTAACTCTTATCCACATGTCTCTGTTTCTATGTTATATCTTATTAAACATTTGGGTTTCAGTTGATTATTGTATAAGAACTGTCACTTAGGTAGTCTGGATGATGCTAAGGGGGTGCATTCCACAAAGAGCTACTGAGAGGTCTTGATAGACATCATATTGACATAAGTAAAGTTGATGTTAAAAAAGAACTACAATTCACACTCAATAGAAACAATATGTGGTGGTTCCTACTCTGAATACCACACCCGCTAATGGACTGGGGTTGACTTGCTGGAACTTTCCAGCGGTGGACAGGTTAACAATAACACATGCTCGGGGTTCGAAACCTAAAAATTTATTTCCCTTTACTTTTCTATTATTTCGATTAGTTATTTCACTACTTAATAAAATTTTTCTTGTGTTTTCTGGGCAGGAAGAAATATGGATAGCACCGTAGGCACCTATTGAAGATCGAATCATACTGTTGTTGGAAGCATAAACAAACATCGAGGTTTGTGTTTCAACATTTTTTGAATGTTTTCTATTTTTTCCACCATCCTTATTAAAGTGTATGCGAGACATTTCCCATTTAATGTGTAGTCTCCAGGTCACTGTTATCTATGATGTGATTTAGTGCAGTCATGGGTGGCCATTTGTGAGACTATTCAGGTAAATATCTCACATAAAAGGTGTTGTTGCTGATGCTTCAATAGAAGGCATTAGGTAACCCTACCTCCATCAACATTACAAGATGCTCCAAGATACCCTCAAAGAATCCTACAATTTTCAGACAATATGATTTATTTCATTCAATTTATTGTCTTCATTATTTTCATGTCTCTTTCCTGATCTTCATGCCTATTTCTTGGTATTATTAAATTGTTTCAGATGACGTTAACATTAAATTTTGAAATAGTTAATGTTAATACATAGTCTTATGTCTCTATCAAGTATATGGAGAAGACCAAAAAGCATAGACATGAATTTATTGTTGTGACATCGAGGGCCATTTCTGATGGTGTTTATTGAACAATAACTTTTCCCCTTGATGTTATCAAGATATGTTTCTAGATATGACTATAATTCCATGATTTTCATTTACTGTACAACTTCACTCTTAACAAAATATTATACACTATGAAAACAATACTTGATGAAAAGGATACTGTCAATGTATTTGTATTATTTCATTTTGTTATTTTTCTATTTTATAACATTTATTTTTGTGTTTTCTGGGTATCAAAAAAGCTGGACAACACCTCACGCACCTATTAAAGATAGAATCATACTATTGGTGGAAGCATAAACAAACATTTAAGTTCATGTTTGTACTTTATTTTCAATGATTTTGATGATTTATACTTTCCTCTTTAAACTGTATGGGATAGATTTCCCATTTAATGTGCATGATTATCTAAAATAAATTTTATGTGTTGGCTTCATGATTGAGAAGAAATAAAAACATATATTTATATTATCATGTCTTTCTATTACTAATTTCTCTATTCCTTAATCATACACCCTGGGAACCAACAGAATATGTACAATCAGGTATGGATCTTAACATCTTTTACTCTATAAATCTTAATTAATGTTCTTTTATTAGATTAATTTCATAGATTTTCTACCATTACTCCTTTTTGTTCTTGGTGATTTCCTTTACCAAATACATGAATTATATGATAATACAAAATAATTAGATCCTATGATTTTTTTGTATAATATCCATAGAACATTTACTAAAACATCTTATATTATCTATGCAGAGAGTTCTAGGATAATATTAATAGGATCTGTTGATATTAGATCACATTTTTTGTTTATTATTGGGTTTATTGGAAGGATCATGAGGCTGTAGACAAGGCATCTAGTGCATGATATATAAGAGTGGTAGAATAACATGTGTTGCATGATTTTGTCAAGGAATTCACATGTTGTTTTTTGGTGGGCAATTAGCCATTCTAGAATTTTCAATTTACCTCATTCTACAAATATCCGCAGTAAGTGCGTTGTCTTCTCTTCTTCCCTTTTATCTTCATTTTATTATTCAAATTAAAAATCCATTTTTATATTGATATTTCTAATCTATTGACTATAGTTGGGTTATTCCTGTTCTATATGATATATATTTTCCAATGAATATTTCATATGCAGCACATGCATATTACATATTCATCATTAAACAGATATTCTTTTTAATTTTTACCGATATCATAATATAGAGTCAATGTTATCTCACATTTTCTTTATATAATATGTATTCTAGCTCTCTAAATCCTTCCACACACTGTTTTTATTGGTTCTACGCATCGATAATATTTTTCATTATATTCCATTATTTCTATTAAAATATGTCCATGATATACAGTATCTTTGCGTGTTATGGTATCAAGATTCCTTTAATACACCCAATATCCGATTTACATATTTGGAAGCATTGATCCACCTAACTTTTTATGGTATTTGGGACCTAAATATATGGTTTTCAAACATGTGTTTTCATTACTATTCAACTTCAAGCCTCACGAGATGAAGGGTGTACCGGTGGTGCTGGTGTATTTTATTCCATAACATGCAAGGTGTAAATGCGCAGTCTGGAGATATTTTGGTATGGTTTGGTCTATGATATTTCTATCACACTCTACAATATGTAAATTCAATTAAATGATATAAATTTTAATATAAACTACATTGAAAATAATTGATTAAATGAATTATATAATATAGGTTTTTTATACCATTTCTTAATAAACATATATCCATGTATAACAAGTATTTTATACAGTGTTCTCTAATATGCAATTTCAGTATAATATAAAAGAGATTTTTAATATTCTGCAATATCTTGAATATGGATGAAATTAATAAATTTTTGTTATAATCAATATTATGAAATTTAAAATCATTACATATGCATTATATACATTTGTATGTGTAATCATTGGTTATAATGCATCTCAATTCTAAAATATATGTGTAAAAATTCACACAAATAAGCTCGGGTGAATTTTTTAAAAACTTTCTACGTCCCTCATTTCATATTGTTTAATATAAACATGAATGGATTTACTCTATTTTCTTTTTTCACAAACTACCCACTCATATAATTAATTTCTGATTCAATTATTTTCACATATCACTTTTATTATTACAACTACAATCTTATCAATGATTTATCATTAATTTTTTATTTCAATTCATGAATTACTATTATTGTGAATATTGAATTTTAAAATGTATTCAAATTTCCATCCTCAAAACATAAAAATTCATATACATTTAATCTGTCTTTTTTCTTTGTCAACAATTTAAATAGTGTCTCTATATTCTATTCACTCCCATTCCATTATTATACACCACAAATTTCTAATTAGAATTTATTCAAAATTATGTTTTCTTATCTACTTTTATAAATAATAATCTCTTCTTAAATTAAAAACCTATAATCTAATACACCATTAAATAGCACAAGTGAGTACTAATTTTTATTAAAGATAGATTCTTTATACAAAAAGGGAGAATTTTTTGGTAAAGAGGAAATTTTTATTTAAGTGGGAGAAGATGATTATTAGGTGGATATATTATCCTAATGGGTTGTTCATCGTATTCAATTTCATTCTCCACATCATATTAAAATGATTTATAAATATAGGGGGATTAATAGTTTCATGATTGACGTGTAATACAATGTAATTAAAATAAAAGCGATTGCATGTTTTTCAATGATATTTTCATTAATGTTTTAGGATTTGTGCCTTCCAAAATGGGTGATATTATTGATTAATATGTTATAAATATTACTTTTCCATTCCATTATTTTAAGAAATCATAAAAACTTTTTTAAAACTTTTTTTAAAAAGTATTTTAGTATTTTTTATAGAAAACACTAAATTCTACCAGATATTGAATATGTTTTAATGTATTGTGTATATAAAAAATAAATTTTTCATTAGGATTATCAAAATTTGTATATGTATGATTTATCAGAATCACCATTATGAGTAAATAAAGATATATTTTTTGTCATGAATATTGTAATGAAAAAATATTAACAATCAAACAATATATCGGTACTGATGAAATTGGATTGAATTAATTTTTAATCATATTTTTAAGGATTATTTATAATCTAAGGAAAATTTTTTACATTATAATGGTTTAAACAATATAATGTATGACAATTACTTACGCAAGGTCGTTATGAGATGTCAAGTGTTTAGTTTCTATATTGTTACGCAAACTCACATAAATATGACCATTAGAATGATTCATATAAATAAAAGGTCATTAAAATAGTTTTATGTCTATTTCTTCTGATTGATTCATTTTCATTTTCATATTTTGTGAGATCTCTGGAGATTTCATAGAAATAACATCTTGTTCTTAGTCTTTATACTTTTTTTGAGTTTTATAATTTTATGGAAACACTATCAGGCTGTGTACTTATGAGCTTTTTCATTGTAATATGAATTCGATCATCCTAAAAATTTATAGATTATGAGGATATGAAGATAGATATTCTGATCCATCAGATCGATGGATATCAGTGATAGGTAGATAGAGTAAATCCAATCATCATATCAATGGATTGTAGGGATAGGAAGAAAGATATATTCTGATCATCGTATCAAGGGATTTACATGGAAAATAAATACACCCATTGAGGTAATTATAAAATAGTGGATGCCTTTAGAATGGGTTATAGACCACCTTACACTTAATGATAAATGAGTTTCAGCTTTTAATAACTTGAAATTCATTAATTTTTTTTAATATTTTTTATTATTACATGCAAGCTTATTATTTTATAATAAACATTTAAATAGATATTAAAACATCATATTCAACAATCTAATCAATTTTTTCTCATATGAGACATACTATGACAATCAGATCTATAATGATTCTGATATTTATACTTATTTAATATTCATATTTATGAATACAATTCTATTAATGGGACTGAAGTCCGAGTTGTATACTATTACATAAAGATGCATTGGGTTAGATTAGTTTAATTAATTTAATGTATGATTTTAGAAATGCAATTCACCCCCTATTCTTAGTATAGTGATTTGAGAAGGTCATATGATCTAACAACACTATGTAAAATTAAAAGTACCAAACTGACCTAACCTGGATTGAAAATAAATGAACCACACCAATCAAACCGTAACACACTGGAACCTAACCTCACTACAAAATCCTTTCTATATCATAATGGAACCAAATCATCCAACCATACTGAATTGAATTGAAATTATAATAACTAACTCAAATAGACTAGATTATACCTGAACTACACTAAACAACATGAAACTGAATTAAATAAAAAAATACTAAACTACATTGAACCTAACTAAAATAAATTCTACAATAATGATCAAAAATGAATTGACCTGAACAATCTTAAATGAAACCCTAATAGGCACGAACCAACACAAACAAAAAACCAAATCCAACCAAACCAAATCAACCAAAACTAAACTATTTATATAAAACAAAACTGAACAAAACTGATCGTAATCAAATACAAAATATGGAACCAAATTTGAAAAATGTTTTGAATTATCCACACGCAAAAAACTCAAATGTATATAATTTATTTAAACCCAATTAAATATAACTGATTTTATCTAAAGAAAATAACATTTAATCAAAATATACCTCATTGAAATAAATAAAATTAAACAAAACCATATGCACTTTAACTAAATCTACAATGCCCCGACCGAATCAAAGTAGACCAGATCATTAAAAACATACCTAACCTAACCATACTAAAACTAAATTTAAATAAACCTAATTAAATAAAAATAAAAAAACCAAACCAAATAAAATGATCCCGAATAAGGGAAAATAGAATGGTAGAGTAAGTACCCCATATGACGGTCCATGATGCCTCATAAATTTATTAACTCAATTAAATATCATTTAAATAACACCCTTAAAAATATATATTATATAAAAAAATTATCATAATTATACCCTTGACACTTGAAGGATTCGAAACTTTTTTACTCATTTATATAATTGAACTCAATGCCATAATTATATATGTATAGTATTTTTTATGAATATTGTAATTATTTTTCTTCTATATTATGATAATTATGTAGAATAGTGTGTCATTTATGGTTTCATATAATGTGATCAATTAATATTTACATAAATATATTTTTAATTAAACATAAATAGTTTTTCGTAAATTTTATTACATCAAATATAACATATTTTTACAGATTTTAATGAAGTTGGATGTAGGAAAATCATAGGATCTCAAGCCATTTAAAAAAATTAGCGATATTTTTATATTTTTTATTTAATAATGCTTCATATAGTGGTCACATACACTTCCAATGTTATAATTATGTTGTAAGACCTTGGTTATTTCATTAATAAATTTGATATCATACAACCAAATATGGTTTAAAAAACTACTATTTGTGTTATCATAATAGGGATAAAATTCAATCTCAAAATATTCATGATCCAAATGAGAGGACTGGGTTGGAGAATTTATTAAATGAAATTTTTTTATTTATTTATCATCATAAGGAGGATAGGATTTTGACCCAAGAAGACTTAAAAATTATAAAATATTATTCATGTAATGAAAATTATGATGTTGAAAGGGTGAAAAAATTGAATGATGCGACCGTGACTCCAATATATCGATAATGTGGTAAAATGAAATTGTTAGAATTATTTATCAAACTATTACATGTGAAAAACATGATTGGGATTTATAATACTTCCATAAATTAAATTGTTAAAATTTTGAATTAATTACTTGTATATTAGGTATATATCCTCTCAAACCATTATATGTCATGGAAGTTATTTGAGCAAATTTTATTTTTTTTAAAATCATTCTTACCTAAATTATTGCAACATATAAACTACTAAAAAATGCCTATATAAACTGTGTCACATCTTGATGGAACCCAAAAACTAAAGGAACACCGTATTGTGTTCTAAAAAACGTTATGCGGCACATTAAATTGATTCCCAGAATCCATAATCTTTTCTTCTATGAAAGGAATCAATAAAAATGATATGGAATGATATAGAGAGAAAGAAGGATAATGCTGAGTGGGTTTATATTATAGAAGGATTTTCATAGAAGGAATTTGAACCTTGATTTCTTAGTTTCATGGTTGATGTGAATAATATGAAATTCTGTGTATCATGTGACTATTTTATTTTGTTTGGGAAGATGCCTAATTTTCACAAAACATGGATGATTTTACTACACATTTATAACATTAATCTATAGGCATGTATGAAAAAACCATTCCATTTAATAAGTATAATCATATTTAGACATTATAATCCTGGAAATGATATAGATTTATCGATACAACATTTAATAAAAGAGTTGAAACATCAATGGAATATGGTTGTGTGCACATACGATGCATGTTCAGATGATATATTTGAGATGGTTCATTCACTTATGTTAGTGATCAATGATTCTCCTACTTGTGATGTAATGTATGGATGGATAATGAAGGTAACACTGTCTTGTCCTATTTTTTTTAATAATTTATGATCCATAAGATTTAAATATAACAATAGTTTTAGTTTTATGGAGAATCAGTGATTCATTCCAATGGATCATCTAAATATTAATAATAATTAATGATTTGACAGTATCATAGAGACCAAAAATAATCCTCAGCATATGTCTGAAACTGATGTTCTTAATAAATTTAAATATATCAATTTTTTATTTTATAAGGGTCATAATAAATATTTAAATAGGAATAAAGTTTCCTTTGAAACAAGTAACAATTTGAATAAGAGAACTATCATATTTGAGTTTCCATATTGGTACACCAATTTTTATGTATTTTATTAAACATAATGATCATTGAAAAGAATATATGTGAAATGTTTCTTCAATAATTCTACATTAAATGGGAAAGAAAAAAAATTTATTTACAATTTCATCGTGACATGGTGGATTGGGGAATCAAACTAGAATTTCATCCAATGTGTATTAGTGAAAATAAATCGAATGTAACTTATGTTTCTCATGTGATGACACCTATAAGGGAAAATAGATTTATTGAAGTATTAGAGGCTATAATTTTCCTTATTTATGTTAAATAAATATATTTTAAAAGTTCAAATGAAGATACTTGAAGTTGAAATCTTTGAGGACTCATGATTATCACATCCTTCTACATGAGTTGATTCAAAAAAAAATACATTATATTTTATCCAATAATATAATGGTTTAATTTATTCATTTTTTCCATTTTTATAGATATTTTTTTCTAATATGTCTTCCATGTATTTATTTCAAAAAAATATGGTAGTATAACAATTAAATTTGTGTAAGTTATAAAAAAAATTTCGTCTATCATTTTTCACATAGAGGTTGCATAAAACTATCCATCTTCCAACATAAATAATTTTTAGAGGGCCATTTTCATTTTGTTGGATGTATCCACCTAAAGGAAATATGTATAGATTTACATCCTATGTCTGGAACATGAATCATCCCATAGGTTCTATCATGGAAGGCTACATGGATCAATAATGTTTGGATTTCTGTTCAATGTATTTTTCTGATCTGACTACGAGATGGAACATACCAATGTGAAATATAGAATAATGGTACGAACAAATTAATGAAAAATCTATATCACTTACCCAAATAGGGGGGATTCACTGATCATATACAATGAACAAATTAAGCACTGATTAGTGGGATATGGAACATTGCAAAGTATTGATTAAATGTGATTTATTAGAAGATTATATAAATTAAGTAAATTAAACATGTATATCATATCTCATATCACGTAATTTTTCATATATGTTAAACAATTTCTATTTTTTTGGTAGGGAAGATAAAAATTGTAAAATAGAAATCCTTATTATTTGTCATTGATAATGAGTGACACTATGCATAACAAAGAGTTTTATGCTTGTTCGAAATTGAAGGTAGAAATATTAATGTAACAAAATAATAAAATCAATATTTAATTATATTTATTATTCATTTATATTTCTTGTATTAGGATTTCATATTGACTCTATCTCTATGAAATTAAGAGATTTTTTTTGTCCAAATTCCAGTTTTCATGATTTCAAATCAATTGTGATCAACGAGTATCACTAAATGAGAAATGAACATTAAAACACAACATGATTATATAATGGTAACTACCACACTAGTATATTATTCTAGAGAATTAGAAAGTAGAACTCAATTTGAAATTCTATCTTGTTCTGAAGTCTTTGAGAAAATAATAATATTTGATTATTTCTTCCTAATTCAATTAACTATGATGGAATTAAAGATGTTTGATTGGAGTCGAAGGAATAAAACATTTATTGATGATTATGGTTTTCAATTTATAGACATTACTTACACTCTTACTAAAGAGGAATCATATATATATTGGCATTAGTGGAGAAAACAAATTATATTAAATATTATCTTCAAAAAAAATTCTACATTATTGATGTAGTCCAAATATATAAAATTTTTTATGGAGATAATGGAATTGAAACTATCCCTTCTCTCATTTTCCCCAATCCATTAATTAATTATGATGACCCCAATAGTTCAATTTTCATAGATTATTGTCAACCTAATGTTGTGGTGGGAAATATATAGAATTATCCATATATGTTCTCTATTTATGAGGTTTAGCTCGACTTAAGTTTTTATGGTTGGTATGATTCAAATTTATTTTGTATTGATTAAAAATATTTTGTATCCAACTTTACACTTCATGTGCATTTTCAACATTTTCTAGTTATAGTTTTCATTTAGTTTCATTTTCTAGTATTTAATATAATTATATTCAAACATTCCAAATAAAACAAAAAATGAATCAATAATATTTGAATAAAAAATAATATGATTTTAATTGGGAATATTAAATTAATTAATATAAAAATATATACTTATGAAAATAATGACCTATCAAAAAAATGGAAACATGAACTAACCCAAAATATTATCCAAATTATATAAGGAATATAAATTGAAAAATTACCTAATAAATTAAAAAAATGAATCAAATAGACTAAAAAATAAATTTTTTAAAATGAACAAATAAATTAACCAAAATGAAATAAATGTCCTAAACAAAATTTAATGGGATCAAGATGAATATAGAAGAAAACTATGACGTATCCATAATAAACACACTAATTTGAATGTATTGACTTTTCTATGACATATCATTTATTTGTTTTGTTATTCCCACTAAATATGATATATTTTTAATTTATTATTATGTATCCTTTATTTGGTTTTAAAATTGGTGTTCCTTAATTAATTCATGTATAATAATTTTTATTTATTTTCTTATGAATTATTTATTATTTTATGAATAATTTAATATTTGTTCCCAAATGTAGGAAATGAAAAACATTAAGGAGATATGAAGAAAAAGGATGATAAACAATAATCCCTGAATGAGAGAAATTGGTATCCCTCATTTGGTGCATGTAATGAGTATTAATTTTCATATATATATATATATATCAATAACATATAATTTTGTGTTATTGTATTTTTTTACTTTTAATCAGGATCCACCATCTTGTCAATAGTTATTCTACAACCAGCCTAGCGGTACCAGTGCAAAGTTGGTGATATGAGGGGGGTGGTACTAGAGCTTTTCACTCCACTCAGTGTACCAAATTAGACCTCATCCATACACATGACATACCATGTACCATAGATTATGATCCTTTATTGTCATTAGCGATACCCAAAATATTTACACAGTGTATTGTTTCACCACGTTTTTCATCTAAACGTCCTTTATAATCTTTCAATTATTCGATGATTGGTCCTACTCATCTATATTATGATTTTACACATACTTCAATTACATATTCTTTTCCTTCCACTTCCTTCTCCCCGAGGTTCAACATTCATGATCCATCTACTTCTACTCTATCAAATTTCGAGCTTTTTGTGTATACATTGGGCCCTAACCCATCTATAGAGGTTGATATTGCTTTAGATCATGGGGATCTAGTGAAAACCACTAATCATACTACCTCGTATATATTTATATAACCAATGAAATGTTTTTTATCATATTTATTTTATTTATATGATTTATTGATATTGTTTTTTCCTTAATAGTTTGATGTTGTGATAGGCGGCGTGGGTATATACACATGTGTGATGTGTGGAACCACCTCACACAACTGATGGTGGAGTATAATAGGGAAAACTAAATTACTAAGATAACTGGGTGAAAATGTAGAAGTTTTATGGATATAGAGTCCAAATAATCTAACATCCTTCCCATTAGAAAACTCTCTAGAATTCACCTGAATAATGAAGTGAAGTATAATGTTTGGGAAAAAATACGGTTAAGAAAATTCATTGGATTAAATTTTGTTTTAATAATATATTTTTATGAATTAATTTATTTTAATCTTCATGATGGTGAGGTTTTGACGAAAGCACAACTCATGGAAATAGGTGAGTTGTGGGGAGAATATCAGAATGAGTTATATAGAGGTAAGCATTTAAGAGTTGTTATGGATTTATAGGCCACACCTATCATGAATTATTGTTAAGAAAAATGTTACTATGAAATTATTTCTCAATGGATGATTATTGAGTTTAAAACATTAATAAAATTTGATTTTTTTTAATTCAGATGGCCATGATTTTCATTAATATTTTTATTTATATGATTTAAATATAATTTATAGGAAGTTTTAGGAAGAATTAATAAAATAAGGATTCTATTAAATACCCCCACACTTTTGGTTAGACTAAGATATCAAACCATGAGTTGAAGAAGTAATAATACTAGTTTTTTACTTATAATTTCTCTTGTTTCCTCCAAATTTCATTTTGTCTCTAATTGTTCTATATAAATGATAATATATTAATTAGTTTATTGTTTAATTTATTTAGTGTGTACTATGGATTAGTATTGTTATGTATGTGGGAATTTCATGAAACTACAAAACCATTGATCGTTATAATAAATTTCCATCCATTTAATAGGTAATATAACCATTAGGATAAACTGAATAATCATATAAATTTTTTTAGATTATCTTTATTTCCCTAGAGATCGTATTCCATTGTTACATATACTTGGACCTCATTGTTTTAGATTTTTGTATGTGTTTTTTCATATTTTCTCTTTACTAATTTGTTTTGAGAGGATATATTCCACTTAAAAATTATTCCTCAAAATCCTATAGAGTCATTAAATATTTTTAATTAAAATAATATCTCCATTACAAGTTCCAAAGGATTCTATTGTGCCCAAAGTATCAATAAAATTATCACTTTCTTTGAAAACAACAAGTTGTACTAATTTTATTGTATGATATTCTTCAATCGGAAAACCATCAATTATCAATTCTTCTTAAAAACCCACATTTCTAGATCCTCATAACAAAATCCTATTAATAAAAGTTTTATTGTTTTTTTTATTTTTCAAATTATTTTTTATTATTTTTTCATTATAATTAGTGATCCATGAATTTATATATTCATGAAACACATTTTTTCCCATAATATATCCCCTCATTACATATAAATTTGATTTATATTTTTACGAAATATTAAAAAACAATTTATCTAGTGAATGGGATATTTTTTGACTCATTGAATTTCATCATTCCAAGAAAATTAATATATTTCATTAATATTATTATTTCATATTTATCCAACATCTCAAACATAATATTTAAAGTTGAATTTTCATTTCCTTAATTTATTTTCATAATAAATCAATTTATTTTTTGAAAGTAATCCTCATATAGTTTGACATACCTTTTAAAAGTACCTTTATATAGTTTTTAAAATTATCTATTAAGAAGTTTCCTCATATTTTTTGAAATTGTCATCATACAATTTAAAAGTATCCAAATGTAGTTTCACATATATTTTTAATTGTGTGAATATCATAACTAATAATTACGATTCATAATCATATGACTATACAAAAAGGGTAGAAGGTGAATTAAAATAT
The DNA here is from genome assembly GCA_963277665.1 of Viscum album. Classification (NCBI taxonomy): domain Eukaryota; kingdom Viridiplantae; phylum Streptophyta; class Magnoliopsida; order Santalales; family Viscaceae; genus Viscum; species Viscum album. The sequence goes on from OY728162.1 coordinate 50,966,757, forward strand.
AATTTAAATTCTATTATGTATATATTATTATGGGTTGTGCTAACTAATTTCTTGGATTCATATTAAAATTACATTTTATACTGACATTACATACATTAAAAGTTTCCTATATGATGAAAAAATAGATAATGACATAGAATTTAGTGAGGGAGAAAGAGTATAAATATCCAATGTAATCAATCCAATGTGTCCCACTGTCCAAAAGAAGTGGAGTATTTTTTAGAATAGTTTTCCAATTATTTTAATAATTTATAAAATGAGAACTTGTAATGGGAGATAACATTTAACTAATTTTATTTGACCATTTTAATTGTGGTAAAGTATCCTCCACATAGGAAACAACTTATAGGATTTCAAAAAAAAATCATTCATACCATGAAATATTTTTTGATATTTTTGGTTGGTTTATACATAAAAGTTTAGTGGAATTCAAATTATACACTAAAAATGGGGTTCAATGTTGAATTAAGAAAAAAATTAACTTATATAATTAGTTATCGAGAGTTCCAATATATTCCACTCCTCAATTAAATGGTTTTCATAGGTTTTTGATGATCATGTAAATTTTCTACAAGTTGTGTTTGGGAAATGATATATATTAATATTTTCATAGTTTGAGAGTGATATATTATTGAGTTTTATAAGGGAAAAATAAGTTTTAAATTGTGACTATAATTCATCTATGATATGTTTTTATTTTTTTTCTTCATTTAGAATTAATATCCATTTGATATTAGTTATGAAATTAATTATTATTAACCAATTTTTAATTATGGGTTTCAACATTAATTTTCATTTTATAGAGATTTTTTAAATAATAAAGGACATGTGCCTTGAGAACCTTTTTAAGTAGAAATAAAAAAGATGGAAGTGAGATGAATGAACTGACACATCACCAGATATTATGTTCTACTTCCTTGAAATAAATTAAAAGATGTATATTTTGTAACATAATATTCCATTTATATTTGTAATAGTTTGATTTTGAGGCCCTTGATGGGAAGAAAATAGAAATAATTGGGCCAAAAATCACTTGCATATGGTTTTGGGGGATGAGAATCATGGTATAGTACATAATCCACCAAGGAAGTGTATTGTCCTAATGATGTTTTGGCCCACATCAGCTACCACGTCTGGTAGAACCATATTGGAAATAGATAATTCACAGGTAGCACATGCTCATGCTGAGTTAGAAAACATCATAAAAAAATTTATACAATAGAGTAAATCTAATCAAAGGGAAAATGTTGAATTTATGAAATATAGGGACATCTTACATCCATCACATCAATTAGATAAAACCATAGCTTGTGATGAATATATTTTTATGATTTTTATGTTATATATTTCCTTGGGTAGTATTCCTAGTCATGTTTGGGATAATCAAATTCATTGTAATGAATATGGTGAGGAAGATATAAAGGATGATGTTGAGGATGATAGTGAGGATGATGGTGAGGAGGAAAATTAGAGTGAGGTAAGGATGTGGGGAAAGAAGATAGAGAGGATGACATGGATGATTGTGATGAAGATGGGGGGAATACTTGTCCTTTAAATTTTTCACTGGTATTTATAACATTTGATGTTTTATTATTAGTTCTGAATTAATATATGCGATGTTTTGAATTTCTATTATCACTGGTTGATTTAATTATTTTTTATTGTGTCATCATTTTTTGTATATTGTTTTGTGCTTGTTTTTAGGTAATTGGACATTCCTAGGTGATAGAGTGTCTTATGGTTTCAATTTGAGTAGGTTACGGTGTATGATGGCTATTTGAGCATGTTTTAGTAGGTATTGTAGGTTTTGTGGGTAGGTTGGGGGTGCTTCAAGTCTAGTTATTGGGAGGGGTGAATACTAAAGATTTTAAAAGCATTGGTATAAACCTATACCAATTGTTTACTTCAAACCATTGGGATAGATCTATCCCAACAATTCCAATTAATCCATTGGTTAAACTAAATTTCAACAATTACTATACCAATTGTTCACTAAAATCTATTGGTATATGCCTTTACCAACATACCTATATCCAGTGGTTTGGAGAACCATTGGTATATGTGATACCTACAATTCTATATCATATACCAATGGTTTTGAATTGTTTCTATATGGTATAATTTCAGTAGTGTGTATACACACACATGCAGAAACACACACATATATCCACACATACAAACAAACATATTAACATATTAATATATAAACAAATACATACATCTATACATACAAATTAATGTAGCCATATCAAAACATAGTTCAATACATATCTATATATATAATTACATACATACATTCATATGAAAATATATATTAACATTAGTACATAAATATAAATTATTTCATTTATATGAAAATAAAAATAATGTAATTAATTAAACATATACATACATTCAATCATAAGTACATACCTATATATACATGATTATACAACTATACATATTTGAATATATATTTTAATACAAGTACATACATACATATAAATATTTTTATATAAACATACATACATATATATAATATAAAATAAAAATAAAAATATATTTTTATACATACATGACTAAATTTATATATATCAATGTAATATGATAGATTTTTTGGAGAAATCCCCATCGGGAGATTTTCACGACAAATTCTCGATTGGAGATTCATGAAAAAAAAATCCCTATTGGGAGCATTGTTGGAAAAATACAAACCACCAGATTTTTCAAAGTAATATTCATTGTTCTCTCTCTCTATATTATAATTTTATATATTTTTTCATGAAAATTATAATATTTTTATATTACATTAATAAATAATTACAATAATATATATATATGCATGTATGCACGTAAATACTTATATTTATATTTATGTTTGTTTTTTGTATGTGTTTGTAAGAAATTATATATATGTACACATGCATGTATATGATATTATCATAGGATTATATATATAACTATGTGTTTAAATAATTACATTAATATATGTGCATTCATGTTTGTATGTATATACTCATTTGTATGTATATGTGTGATTATATGTATATGTATGCATATTTGTATGATAATATTTAGAAACATGTGTCTACATGAATTAAAATATACCAATAAATATTTTCAACTATATTACCTATATTTGTATGTGTCTCTACACATGCATGATTTTGCTTATATTATTATTTAATAAAATTTATTATATATATATATTTAATAATATATATTTATGTAATTTCTAATATATAAAATATATATATATATAGTTTAATAAATATGTTCATTTAAATTATTATATTTCTAAATACTTAAATACATGTTTATACATCCATTGACTCATGTATGTTCATACATTTAGTTTTATGTAATGTTTGTATCCATATATTTGAAAATAATTTTAGTAAAATGTATTTATGTAATGGTATTAGTATATCAGTATTTTTGTATGCACGTTTATAAATTCTTACACACATATGGATGCATACTAATTAATTTTTCATAAATATTATCATTATATGTTTATTTCATTAATTTTTTTTATAAAAAGATACATATTAATATTTTTGAAAAAAATAAAATAATTCTAATTTCTGTGTAACTGAATACCTTTATACGAAAAATTAAAGTTTAAAATAATGCATCATATATGGATCTAGAATTATTTGTATCAACATAAAAATAATAATAGTACTATTGGATTGAAATGTTTATATCATTTGAAGATAATATATTAGACCATTTTTTATAATTTTAAAAATAATTTTTCATACGAACGAGAGATAATATCAACTGGGTTGTTCTTGAAGTGCATGGGTTGTGAAGAAAATATTGGTATGATAAATAATTATTAATATCAATAAACTAGTGTCAATCAGTATATCTATCTCCACCTGTCCCTAATACACATGTTCTTAATCCAACCTATGAGTTAATCCTCCAATTTAGAAATGAAATAAGGATGATGAAATCCGGATTTAGAGGTAGTTGGGACATCTCATCCCAAAATTTGAAATCCAATGGAAAAGAAATATATTTTAGGTTGTGTTGTTTAGAATGTGGATAAGTAATCTTATACTAAATGTAGTGCAGCTACCCATCATATTCATGTTGAGAATAAATATCCCATTAATTTAAATACCACAGAACTCTTGGATAACGATAACACCAAAAAATATCATACTATAATCTATAGGAATGGTTTTTATATGAGAGGTGTATATCTAATTTGTAGTATTTATACTCATAAACTGTGTATGATATCTATATTAGGTTTATGTTTATAATTTTGTTGATATTGTTTTGGTTATATCCATGTATTTTATGGCAATCTTGAATATTTTCAAATTTACAATATACTTTTCTATTAGATTTATCGTATCTAATACAATAGTAGGATGCCTATTTTCAATTGTATTGATCGTTTGGTGGTCAATTTTCATCATAGTTTTCTCTTGTTTGTAGTGTTTTCTCCTGATGAGGTTTTTAGTTTTTGCTACTAGATGGTCTACCTTTTCAATGTTTTGTATTATATAGATGAATGGGGATTGGGAATTCTTGTATGGTATCATGATATGTGTTTTATATTTTGGGAAACTTCTTAAATGATAAATTTTGACGAAAATGTGTTTACTGAAGACTTACATTGAATATGGATAAATTGGTATAGTTTCATGGAGGATTAAAAAACATTATTGAGGTTTTTATCTACATTTTTTACATAATTGATGATTATCATTATTTATATCTTTCATTATGGATTGAAAGTGGGTTTTTTTTCTATTGGATTGTTTTATTGGTTCTTTCTAACTTGTTTCTTTTTCATGTAAACTATATTTTACATTCACCACATTATATCTTTTCCATTGATTAATAGAGGGTCCATGGGTTTCTAACCTATGGTCCAATATGCTTCCATAATTAAAATCAAATATAAACTTAAATATTAAAAATAAATATAATAATATAAGAAATAATGAGCAGTTTATAAAAAAATTATACTAGGTTTTAAGGGGTAATAAATCCAATAAACACACATACACACACTTATTTTGTTAGCATGTCATAAAACTCACCCACTCCAAAATATTATCATAACAAATCTAACCCATTAAAGTTTGATAGACCAAAGACCCTATGGCTCAAAATCCATTTTTTCTTGCACAAAGCCCCCTTTTATGAATTGTAATTCAATATTATATATTGCTTTCATAGTTTCATTAATAATATGGTACCTCATAAAATACTACTAGAGTTTGTAAGAATCTACCCCCCACCCAAATTGGACTGGGAGGGTGGGTTAAACCTCTAACCTCATGTAGTGTGATGAGGTTAGTTAACCACTAGGTTATGAACCCAACTACAATTGATTTATAATTTAATATTTATAATGAATTAGTATGAAATGTTGTAATTATATTTTCTTTCAATACAACCGAGATAATATTTATAAATACAACTATACGATTGTATTTATTCTAAAATATTTGTTCCTTTAAATAATTAAATTTTATTAATAAAATATAACTATATTTATTTAAATATAATTAATAATTTATAATATTATATATATGATGATATTAATGTTATATAAGTTTATATAATTATTAATATTATATAAAATTATATTTATCTATTAATTTTTTTTATGTAAACATATACTTCTCTTTAATAACATGGAAATTAGTTGTTCGAGAGCTTCTGTTGCTTGGTTTTTATGGAGATCTAGGATTTTGATTGATGAATTTAGATCTTGGAGAAATGAGTATAAAAGTTTATTATGATTCTATAAAGGTTATGGCCACTCCATATGGTGTGAGAATATTTTTTATGTTCCTTATAGAATCCCTCATTTCTTTTCTGAATTCAGGTGTGTATAACTTGTATCAAATAAAAGAGTTACTAGGAATGGATCAATTTATATTATTGATGATGATAATGGTATTATTTAATAGAGTATCATGTATTTAAATCATTCAATAATTCTTAACCCAATGCTTCAGTTGGATAGTTAATCATGAAATCTCAAGGAATTGCAGCAAATGACACCTCCGGGCATCGGGGTTTGAAGGATGGAAGATTACTTCAATTGGTAAGCTCTTAGTTATGATATTTTTAATATAATGAACTAATCATTAATGGGTTTTTATTGTTTTATATATAAATTAATCCTATATTCATACAAATCTATGGTTGGGATCTTTTATTTATTCTAGTATAGTTTAAAAAATTAGTGACTCAATTTCAAGGATCAATTAGTCTTTATGGAATCCTAAAATCCTTTATGAAATTATCTTATTTGTTGGGGTTAACATTAAAATATTAATTTATTTTTTTGAGTCATGTAATGTAAATTTATCATGATATATGGTTGTATTGTTTTTTGAAACTCTTATAAATATTGTGCTTTTAATTGATTTTGAGCATATGTTAGTGTTAAATATAGAATATTATAAGTGGACCATTTTCTATAGTAATTGTAACTAAATTTCTCATTACAAAGTGGGATGTCATAAGAATTTAAAATGCATGAATTATAGTAAATAATGGTATTCCATTGAGGAATTTAAATTTAAATTTCCAACCAATGATGGTGAGTCTAGGAATGTCTAGGCTTCTAAAATGATTGTGTTTAGATAAAAATGGATTCCTATTTTATGGTAGCATGAGTAGTATATGGTTGATAATTATGTACTTTTTATGTGTAATAGACCATTTATTTTTTGGGGACATTATCTTAGAATCATGTGGTGGAATCTCAATCAAGCTTCCACGGTGCTTCACATAATGTTTTTGTTACCGAAGAACTATTTGAAGGACTTTTGTAGATGGGAATTATAGATCAAGGGATTACACCACATGATTGGGTGAACACTTGGGATTATTTTTTAATATCATTGAGCTTTTTCCTTATGATAATGATTTTTGGAATGTACAGTCATATTATGAAATTTATGTGCAATGAGTGGATTATTATCATTTATGCAAGGTGAACAAAATTTTTATTTCAATGATCGACATAGTTAAAGAGGAGTTTCATTCATCTTTAATACCTCAACATAAAAAATATTCATTTGTTACCTCCATGCATCATCTAGGAAGGTCTCATGTTGCATGGGTTTCCCTTCCATTAGCTCATTTGGCTAGCTTCCATGTTGTATCTAGTACCTCCCTAGTGACCATGGTATTTAAAGGGGATGATTTCCATTCTCAGTTTGAAAATGGGTCTTTTTTTGAGAACTATAATCTCATAAAAAAATATAACGATTGTCACCTAGAATAATTGGATTTTAAGAGATAATTTTTATTTATCAATGGTAGTGATACTTTTTCAGATGTTTATGTGAACTGTATTATGGTGTCTCTATATGATGCTCTAGTTATTTTTACTACTACTCCTAAAGAGGTTTTGTTTGAAAAGGGTAGTATGGCCAAGATGATGCAGCGAATCTAGAAAATATATATATTCGTCAAGACATGTGAAATATATAATTCAATTGGACTATCAAATTGTGACATCAAAATACTTTAGTTGGCTTACCGATCAACATGAGAAAGGCCAAGTTGAATAGGAAAATCTAGTTATGGAGGACATGGTTAATGAAGTAGGCTTTAAAGAGATATGTCCTAGGGAAACTGTGATGTAACCTAAAAAACTGTTGATGGGCAGTTGGTATCCCAACTTAACATGATAGATACTTTCATTGAAAAGGCCATATGTACGAATGGATAAGAATACTACATCTTCATGGTTTCAGTTCTCTAGTGGTGGAACATAGTTTGAGCTTTATCTAAAAGGATGTGTATCTGGTTAAAAATAGCATTGTGGAAAGCCTCATTGATACATTTTTTTCAAAGTATAAACTTATAGTAGTTTTACACTATCAATCTCCCTATACTATACCTTCAATTTTATTCTTTTCCAAATTTTATTTTATGCAATCCTATATATCATTTTATTTATAAATGTAATTATACATTTATATAATTATTAGTAAATTATAAATCAATATTTATTCATTAATATAACAAATTAAATTTTAGACATTATCAATTCTAACATTACCATATATATATAGGAATTAATTAAAAGGGTAGTGACTTATAAGTTTTAGGTTAACCATATATCTCGTTATTTTATAAGGTCTAACCAATACACTGAAAAGTCACTTTTATTAGTGAAAATTTTATCACTACTCCCGGCCAATAAGGTATTTGAAAAGTATATTTATTTTATAATCAAATTTTTAACCTTGGTTAAGAGGGGAAAAATATATTCCTAAATGGTTATAAGGATAGATACCATACATTTTCTAATGACCTAAACTGCTATAGGTAGAGGCTTCTACTATCACAACCTTTTCCTATCTCCAAATCATGTTTTTGTGGTTATCCACCATTGGTGTCACAACATGGAATGGTCATTCTCCATATAGATATGTTCATGAACTATTTATAATAGTGTTTATTCCTTTCCCCTCCTTGTCTACTCTAGTTGGTTCCACCTGTGGCTAATAATATATTTATTAGATGGTCACACTAGTTTAAGGTTTCACTAATGCATATACTATTTAATTCATTATGAACAAGAGTTCTATTGGACCATAGAACCATGTAGATTTTAGGTATTTGAATATCCTTAATGTTCAGTGTCCTAACGCCACAAATAAATGGTTAGGATGCCCAAATTATGTGAAAAATCCCTTTTTAATATAAATGCATTAAATCCATCAATATTACAGTACTAATAAAAATGCTTGTAAATTAATCCCCATATGTATTTGAGAGTGAGATTCATATAGTATTACATGGATTCATTACCACTAAGGTTAAGTCCCCAACCTCACTAATTTTTTTACAGGAAAATGATTTATTTAGAAGTACTTGTTGTTTTAAAGTATATAAAGGATACATTTATTATCATTTTTTAATTTATTCTCACCAAACTCTTTGCCTCTTTTTAAATCACTTATAGTAGTCAAACGACTTCCCCTTGTTGTTCTCAATTTCCCAAAAACTGAAATTTGTTACAACATGGAATGAATTTTGTTGAATAAATCCATATAATTAAAGTTATTATATTCATAAGAAGTTTTAAGGATCTTTTAAATGATCTAAAATTTGTTTTTCCAAAAAAAAAATATTTTTTCTTCCCCTAATTTTCTATGAATCTGATCCTAGATTCTCTATATATTTAAATCTATATGTTTGTTTATATGTAAAAATATATATTGACAATAGTATTAATTAGATACCCAATTATTGGTTGTTTTCTTTTCTTTATCATTTTTATATATTTATTAATATTGATATAGCCATATATATACACATATATAAATATATGTGTGTGAAAAAAGGTGTTGTGTTCATTGTTATTCACTGGTTTCCCCTAAAGGAATCTATTTGATGTCTCGATTTTTGAGTCTCCCTAAAGTCTATCGTGTAATAATAGGAGAAAGAGGTTGGGGTACAGAAATCTATATGGTTCTATGTTTTAAAGGGTATATAAGTTTATATCATTCCATGAGAGAACTTGCAGTTGAGTACTGTGAAATTCATGACCTTTGACCAACATAATACCTTCAAAATCTTTTCCACCACAACATCCATTCTTAATGTATAACCTCTATCTGTGTGTGTCTGTCTGTCTGTCTATGTGTGGGTGTGTTAAACTATTTATATATAAATTTATACACATGTATTTATTTTTTTGTGTGTATTTAAAATCATTGTGTGTAAAAATTGACATATTCATATATAAATAATCTCATATATAAATAATAGTGTTTATGTTCATTAAATTTATATTTTTTTATATACATAAAATATGTATGTTTAATAATTTTCAAGAATATTATTTAAATTTGTAGTTTATACAAATAAAATTTTCTCTCTCTACATACAAAGTATTATACATGAATATTTATATGTTCACACACACATATATAATTATATATTTACATGATTTTTTTTAATATTTCTACTTATATATGATTATATTAAATTAATAAAATTATTTTTATATATACCAATTTTAATATATGTATATATTTTACAATGTATTAATAAAAAAAAAATCATATTTACTCGTTTACATATTACATTATTATATTTAATTAAAGTTTTTTAAATATTAATATCATTTCAACAACTAGGGAGAATATGGATTAAAATTTGATAAATGTTTTTGTATGATAACACAGTATAGAGATGAGGTTAAAGAGTTCATCATGTTCGTAAAAGAGTTTTTAAATGACCAATCTAAACCAATTTGTCTCTGTTTATGTTATTGTTATTAAATATAAATTTATTCCTACGATTTGGAAGAACAGTTGGTCTATCATGGAATTTAAAAATGTTTTAAACATTAACATAAAAATGATTAGATAATTAATGTCACTAGTGACTTTGATAACACTATTGTATATGGATGTATGATATGTGTAAAACTATAAATGATAATGGAGATCATATTGAGGAAATTACAATGGTAATTGAAGATGACCTCCATGGTTTTCAAAAAAAATCAAAGATAAATATTTATGAAACTATGTCGCTATATATTTTATGTATTAAATTTAATATCCATTTATTGTGATTAATATATATAATTTTAAATATGTTATTGGATGGGGCGAAAACATTATTATATTACTACATACTCTAGTTAATGATATGTCATAAAAAGATAATGAGATTCTGGACGAACATATGATGAAAAATTATTATTATATTCAATGGATATAATAACAAAAATAATAAATGCATATAAAAATTAATATATTAAAAAGGAACAAGTTGGAGGTTATCCATCCCACTCATAGTTGATAAAATTGTCTTAGAACATGCACTTTTAGTCATACATTATGAAGAATATAGATAATCATTTGTGATATTTGTGAAATAACATACTATAAATATGACACATGATGTAGTTGTTATGACATAAAGTTCATTTTTTAATTTAAAAGAGAATTTTTAGTTCGAAACATTTGTCACATTTTCAAGACAAAGAATAAATGACCATATTTTCTTGATTTTAACATCCTTTATTTATAGTATATATTTTTTTTCCACGTGATGGTTTTATTTGGTCTGGGATGTGTATGATGGTTCTTGAGGAATTTAAAAGGGGGTTTTGGGAATTTGATGGTCCAACACAATATGAACCACAACATGGTCCAAGTTGAGTTTTTCTTAGAGATGTAATTTGTAAAATAGGATAGTCAACATGTCTAGGCAGGTCATGGTCATGAGTGGGGAGCACAGGAAGTCTCCATAGTGCCATGACATATATTTCCTCACCATGATGTGGATTTGGGATGATGTTTCTATAATAGAATTTTTTTTACCAACATTATTTTATGTCTCCATGGTAAGTCTCATATGCATGGTGTGATCAAATATAACATGGGCGTGGTGGAAACATCCAATTCATGGTGTCTGAATTTTTATATTTTATAAATGGTTGAATTAGCCTCTTGGTCTAGTAGAGAGGTTACACCTATTAATTATTATAGTGTGTGGTGTTTATTAGAGGGTTTAAAGTATTCCATAAATTTTCTTTTTCTAATAAACCCCTTATAATTAATCCTTTGTTATATTTTATAGACCCATATAATTTCTTCAGAGATATCTATATGACCTATCATTGTTCAAATAGCTTCCACAGATGATATTTCTCTTCCATATTTGTTCTATTGGAGTTTTTATTTTGTGTTTGAACTAGAGGACCCCTCTTACCATTTAGATTTTGGATTTCGTTTGGTAGTTAGAAACTCATAGTATTTGAGGTAAGTGTTCATGGGTTATCTTAGGAATCCATTTTGTTTTTCCCTTTTATACATGCATTGCATCTTACCTACATAATATGTTCATACCCTTCCAATTTTTCAATTAAATTTGGGCCATTAATTAAATAAGTTATCCATTCCCTTTACCTCTAATCAATCTATTTTTTTTGTAAAGAGCGATAAACATGCCAACGAGTAAGGTGCAACAACATTTTAAAATTATAAAATACTTATATGGGTGACTCTAGGGGTATCTTAAACTTACCAATGGCTAGTGTATGTTTCCAAGATGATTATAATGTAATATAAATTCAAGTGGTTTACTGAATTTGTTGAACCATAATGGATTCTAAATTTAAAATTATGCTCAGTGGAATTTATTGAAGTGATTTGGGTAATAAAATGATGTCTAGTGGTGAATTTATTTAAATGGTGTTATTCACCATTATATTTTGGGGAACATTGACATAATTTCAATGATCTATTAAGCCTATGATGTAAATATTTTTTGGGATCATTGTAAGATTCTGAGGATTTGTAATGAAATTTTTGTTATTATTATTTTTAGGGGACCTTGATGTCATTCCAGGGATATGGTATTCTTATGTTTTTATTATTATTGTTAGACGGACCTTGATGTGATTCTTAAGATCTGGTATACCCATGTTTTATGGAATTTTAATGGGGGATATATATGCGATTCCAAATATATGGAGAGCTTATATAATTTTAAAATGGATTATTGTAGTTTTAAAAGGTAAATTTTTAGTAGCTGATGCAGGTATGGTTAACACCAAGCGCCATCCTGGATTCAAGGGTCAATGATATGTTAAATTATAACTTTTCTATCACACTTTATTTCAGTTATTTTATATTTTTAAAAAAAATAAGAAAGAATATATATGGTTTATACTGAGTTTTAGTCACACCATTCTTGGGAAAACATTGGTATAAGAGAAGATTTCATGTTTGAAGGTCAAGATAAGGCAACATGTAATGTGTTTAATGGTTGACTCGGTGTGTTAGTATGGGAGCATTGAATGTGGCATCGGGAATGGCCTCTCAAGTAGTTTGGTTTATCGTTTTGTTTGGATTATTTTTTTATTTACATGGTTTCATGTGTAAATTTATTTATTTCATCATTTTTAAAAATTTGTGATTATTTGTAACGTTCATTAGTGTGTAATTTTTGTGGAATGTGATGGATGTTATTGAATTTTTTTTATTATCACTCTATCAATAGGGTAAAACCACCACCAAATTACATTTAAAACTGATTTTAATTATCAACGACCTTGAGGAGGTGTGATAGACTCCATGTAGAAAATTCATTAGTTAATTATGAGTAAAATAGTTTAGGGATGTTAAAAAATAGTATTAGATGACCTTTTTCTTTTTCTTACTATTTTTTTATTAGACAATAAATAAGATGTTGTCAGAAATAGTATGGAAATCATGCCTAGGAGTATCTAACCCATGTTTAAAGAAATCCTAACTTACTAGTGGTGGTATTTCTATTTTTGATTTCATTGTTACAATCGATTGACTTCCCATTTAGTGATGAAATTGATTTTGGATATATAATATTATTTCTATTATTTTAATAATGGGTTGGTATGTCATGGGGGTGAGTATGCATGTATCATTGTAGGCATAAAGGGATTTCATCTTTTTGCGTGATTATTCAAGAAAATAATCTAAATAAATGTTATTCCCTAGTAACTTCTAAACATTAGAATATATGTAGGTTAATGTTATATTTTACTTACTTTAAATTTTTCATTATAATTTTATTATAATTTGGTTAATGACATGGTTCATTAATATAGAGTAATGTGTCCTAGAATAAGTTTGGTAGTATGAACACAAAGTGGAAATTAGAATGCCCCTATAGCTATTTAATCAAAGCCTCTAAAAACTATGGGCAATACATTAGATGACCAAATCGACACATGATTATTATGAGTTTCACATTGGATAGAGAGATGACCTCAATGGGATGATCCTACTATATTAGACCATACCAACGGGTTTCCACTATAACATCCACTGACCTTCACAAGTGAAGTTGGGGTCCCTGAGCTGTGATGTTCTGGATGGGACTACATATCATATATTTGGGATCATATTGGATTATGATATATCATAGGTGGATGTGTACCCTCATGTTTTCAACTTGTTCTGAGATGTTTTACCTGGGGACTTCCTCGGACTGTCGCTTGAGAGGGAGGTAGGTTTTACCTTGGAGCTGATGTCAGGGTAATAGGTAATTTCTGTTCCTCCTTATCAGATTGACCTCAAAGGGATTTGTGAATTGAATGATCAGTCAGAAAACATATAGGGAAATGGTTTTATCTACCTAAGTACCTCACCATGTGGTTCTCCTGTTTTATTCAATATAATGACCGAAAATTCCTTGATATTGGACATGTATTTGAAAATGTTAAACCATTTTATGATCAAATATTGATACCCACTTCCATGTATTTATGACATATTTGATCATATCAAGGAAGACCATGTTTTTTACAAGATAAAATTGAGATCTTTTTATCACCATTTGAGGGTAAATAAATATTATATACCTCAAAATACATTTAAGAGTAGGTATTAACTATCTATGTATTTGGCTATGCTGTTCAGATTTTGGATTTCACCTATTGTGTTCATGACCTTGATGAACTGATTTTCCAACCCATTAATAGAAAACAATTTAGCTTATTTCTTCATTGATGTACTCATATAATCTATTTCAGTGGAATATAATTTTTGACATTAATATAATTTTTTTAAACCATAAGATAGAACTAGTCATATGTAAAAAATTTAAAGTGTTCCATCTATAGAAATCCAGAACACTCATTGGGGAATGTGATATCTGAAGTTGGAATATTATTGGACCCCAATAAAGTTGTTTTTTATATTTTATTAGAATTTTCATATGATTTTTTTTATTATGAGTTTTTTGGGTTTGGATAGAGACATCAAGATGCTTATTTAGGACTTCTCATGCTTGGTAGCTCAAATGAAAAATCTGAACAAGAACTGTGTGATGTTCATGTAGGATGGTGCTTTTGAGGATTACCTTAAAGGGTTAAATAAAATGTTTATATCAATACCAATTTTTATATAAACTAATCCATGTATGGAATATAAACTGTTTTATAATGTGTCTAGATTCAGGATGTGAGAATTATTGTTATAAAACCATCACATGGTTTATTGTGTATCATTGAAGACGAGACCTCAAGAGAGAAACTATCCATCACAAAATTCTGAATTGATACTTTTTCTTTGTGGTTCTAAATTTATTCATCTTTTTTAAGAGATTCATGGTATATTTGGACCCTCAAATATTGTGATTAATTTATTTAAAATAATATTTAAATCTCAGGAAAAGAAGATGGATTGAGTACCAAATTTATTCAAATTTTGAGTTATCATATAGCCCTGGGAAAGGAAATATCATTGATAATGTGGGGAGTCGGAAAACATAGAATTATTTTGTTCAATAGTCCACTAATGAGTAGAAGATTTTGGATCTTTTTGTAGAGATGTATATTTTTTTATCAGAGTAATAGGGTTGATAAACTCTTACATCTTCTTCATTCATATCATTTCATAGGAACAATATAACATGAAGGCAATTTCCCCGACTAAATTGCATAGCCCAGAGGAAAAATGTATATGGTGGGTTGTTTCTTTCAAAATGGACCATAGAATATGATGAGATTGTTAATGTTCAGAGACATATATTAGTTCATAGTGGTATAAATATTGAATTTATGATGGAATTTCATTCCTCAAAGTAGATGGTACACCTAGGTTTTACTAATTGGTATCATGGAATTCAGAGGGATTACTATTTTCCAGGGATAAATAAGAAGATAAAATTATTTGTGATGTCATGCTACAAAAATCAGTAAGTAGAGTCTAACCACCAGAAACCCTCTAGTCCTCTACACCCATTTCCAATAATTCAGTGGAAATGGGAATATGTCACACTAAACATCATTGTTAATTTAACAAGGAACCCATGGAGGAATAATTTTGGGTGGGTTTTACTTGATCTATTGACTATGGTTTCTCATTTCCAATCATTTTAAGATACCTTCACTATAGACGATATGTGGAGGATTTATATTCATGAGAGAGAATGTCTTTGTGGAGTACATCAGAGTGTAGTTTCATATTGGGATACCATATTTTCCTAAAACTTATAACTAGAAATACATAATGTTGCTGGTACACATATGCACTTGTGTAATAATTTTCATGTACATGCTAATGGATATCCTGAGTAGACCATTATATTTTGAGGACATTCAGAGACAATGTTTCTTTGATTTCAGTGGATATTGGGAGGACTACTTGGAATTAGTAGAGTTCTCATATAAAATTATAATCCAAGATTCAATACAAATTTCTATATTTGGGGCTTTGTATGGTAGGTTGTGTCATTCACTATTTGAGAGCACCACATCAATATTTAATCCACACTGAGAGGGGTGAATTAATGTTGGAAAATGGGTAAACGTTTATAAATGTTAACACATTTATATTTTAGAGCAGTTATGACATTGATTCACCTATTATATTTTCCATATCATAGTAAATTATATGATGTATAGTAAAATAGGATACATGATGCTTTTATAAGGTTCACTACTCAATAATAGTATCCAGTCCTTGAAACATATTTATATGAACAGTATATGGGTTCTCTATTATAATCAAACACAAAATATAGTGGGGTAGAAAGAAAAAAAATCCATATATAATCTTGAGTACCTATACTATATGAGGAGGTATAGAGACAATCCTCTTCCCTATACTTTTGAAAACCTCCACGAACATTTATCTATTCACTGTTTCATCAGAAAACCTTTAAATAGAGTCATCACTTTCTTTGTAAGAAACATTGTAAAAACAAAAGTATTCCCTCGTATGAGACTTATATTGGATGTCACAATGTTATTTTTTTTTCTTACCATTCATCTATTCTTTCTTGCAAAACAACATAAAATTAACTCTTATTCTTCTTCACAATAACATACTAAATGATTCCATTCTTGTTTCATATAGAGATTTTCTTTCTGATTATTTTGTCATCAAAACAATGTTCTATTGATAGGAAATGATAATAAAGTCACTTTATGGTATATGGATGAACATTTACTCAATAGTATTTACTGAATAATAATCAATTTATAACTTTCCAAACATCATCTCTTCTTGAGTCTCAATGATATGAATATTAATGTGGACTAATATCTCTATCATCCCGGATAGAAAATTATTATTTTTTATTGAATTTATTTTTTATTATTCTTGTTATATTAGATATTAGTTTAAATGATTCAAATAACCATTTTTAATAATATTTTATGAAAGAGTGACCTTGGACAATGTCAAATTCATCTTAGTAAGAAGAAAACATTACCCTTGTTATTTTATGTTCTATCTAAATTGTTTAAATATTGGATTCTTATTTCTCTCATTTTATTAATCATTTATTATTTTATATGGTTGTGTTACACTCTCTAAAATCTATTAAACATGTATACATGTAAATGAGATAATAAATTTTATCTTCTCGAGGTTCATGTGCTTTTGGACAACACTTACTTCCATCTCTTTCTATTTACAAACCATTTTATTAATAAATTATTCTTAAAACATAAACTAAAAGTTCCATGAAACTTATTCTTCATGTTATTAATGATTTTAAGTGTATTAGATCTTCTATGGAAAATAAAGTTTGGTTCACATAATATTTCAATATTTAAAATCATGTGTTTTGTATCTTAATTTTTTGTTCATCATTAAATCCAATGTATTAAATTAAGAAGATATTTGCCATATTTTCATTATCCAAGTAGTTTTTCATAATCTAGGATGAGCATCACCTAATAGTATACACCAAATATAGATCTTTTAATTATTTATTACCTATGATTCTTATGGTTATTCATTATAGAAGTGTTCATAGTTATTATTATTCTTGAAAATCATTGTGTGGAACTCTACTCTTAAAGATGCATAGTGGATCACAGTAAATCATTCATCTCTTCATTAAAGGAATCTCAAATGTAGTCAATTTTATAAAAGAAATACATCAAAGATAACAATGTCTGTGAAAGTAGAATCATTTTGTCATGGATGCCCTCCTTTTGTAGGAGAGTTACACCACTTTGTCATCGGTCCTCTACCACCTAATAATCCTAAAAATTATTTTATGGCCATCAATATTCATGAATAACCAAATATCACAAAATTTATATTCTCTATTAATGGGTTATGAGACTCAAAAAATGGTGTCTTCTCATAGGAGTTTGCTTCTCCCTTTGTGAGGTGAATATCATGTGTCTGTAATAAAAATCCCATGGAACTTGTAAAAATCCCTCACACTTATAAAAAACATATATTTCATATAATATCTTTTTTCATCTCGATCACAGCTCAATATTTTGAACTGTATAATTTATAAAAAATGTATAATTTATGAAATAGTTATTATGCTTTTCATCACAATGAATTATCTATTTTAGCTGAAATTTTTAGTCACATGATCTTCAACGAAGAAAGAAATTGCGACATAGAATACCTCAAAAAGTTGAGGTATGGTTTCCATAATATTAAATATGATCAAAGGCTACGATCATAATGATAAGAACATTTTATCCAATGGAATTAATTATATCAATATATTTTAAGGTGGGTAATAGTGTCATATCCTTCATATATCCCACATCATACATTCTATTAGTCGATTTCTTCTTAATAAATGATTTTGTACCTACTAATTTCTTTTTCCAACAATAGGGTTCAGTACCCAAAAAACCATATACGTACACCCTCATCGAGCCATGAAACACTAGTGTGACCCCCTGGGCACCTCCATTCACACTCTGTGTAAGCCATACACACCCATGGGTGCGATCAGTCCAGGTTATATGACCTCCCTCACACCTAGAATCATGATCTTTCTCAATATACCAACCTACCATGTGGTTAACCCTAGGTACCTCATGTGGTTGAGATGTCCCATTTATGGGATTATCATTGGCCATATTATTTAGTACACATCAGTAAAAAGAGTATTACAATATGAATATAATTCTTAACACACTCCAAATTATACTTCACATCTCCTTTAAGAAAGATATATAATTTATTTTTCCCTATTAATGGAATTCAATAATTGTCAAAAACTAATTTCACAATCTTCATGGAAATAACATTTAAATGGATTTCATAAAAAATCATCAAAAAATAATGAAATTTTTAATAGAAATTTTTTCTTTTTTCAAACAATGTTTCCCCATTGAAAAATGTCTTTAACATGAGAAAAATCTCATGAGTATTCATAATTAAAAATAAATTCATTAAACTAACTTCCTTATGATAATAATACTTGAGTACTTTATTTCTTATTCATACAATCATCCAAGCTAAATTTACATGATTAGAAAGTCTCTATATCTTGGATACTATATCATATCTTTGAAAGGATTGTTTTATTATTACTTCTTCAATATATTGACATAAATGAAATATATTGGTAGTTAGATGGACACCATTGATAAAAAATAAAAATAATTACCAATAAATAAAACTTATACACAATGTGGTCCATTAAGTATCCCCCTTTCTATTTTTTGTCAATAAGTTCAATGTTTTTTCCAAACAAATTTATCAAAATGTGAATATGTACCATTTAATTTTACAAAATATCATTTGACTTTCTCCACATCATAATGAAAAAATCCCATTGTAAAAGGTATCATGTAATTTTTGTGAAATATGCCATCCATAATTTTACTCTTAGTCTATGGGAGCCATGATCGATATAGAAAACTAGAGGTTCTGATTTTGATAAAAACACTATCCCTTACCATGTAATCATGATAAATCATGGAATGAGAAATCATAATCATGTCTTTTATACACTTTTATTATAGGAAGATGATTTTAAATGTGGTTTGAATCTTTTTTAATAACAATCAACCAGAAACTAATGAACTCACTTCAACAAATTTATTAAAAGGATTCAATTGTAACATGAATGATAATTGTCCATGGATCACTTCTATACTTCCACATTTCCAATGAAATTTATTTTTTCAATTACCCGCCCATTAATTTTTTTTTAAACAAGGACAATATATTAATAAAAATACATTTTCCAATGACATGATCTTTTATAATTTTCATGAATAATCCTATTTGTATGGAATAATATTTTTTAGAAGCTTATTCATATTTCATCATTTAAATAGCCTCTTGTAAACACTCATTTACGTCATCAAAATTGTTAATTTCATTTAAAATGGATTTCAAAATTTAATAACTTAGAGAATAAATCAAAATGGATCATAAAATTATGACTATCTGGAATTGAAGATTTCTACAACATCACCAAGTATGATCTTTTTCAATATTTCATTTTCAGGAAACCAAATACAAGATCAAACTAGGATGGTAACATATTTATCCTTGTTTTTATTTGATATTAAAACACACTCCTTAACTTTGTCAAATATGATCCTATATCAAATTTTTTATTTGAATACCAATTGATAAATCATTAAAATATAATAATTGATATATCTTTGGAGTTAAGAATTGAAAACAGTCACTGAGTTCCAGGTTCTCCCCATAAGAACATGAGTTAAAATCCATGAAATATAATAAAAATTAAAATACACAATGATTAATGGAAAAATTTAGATCTTCCCTTCCTCTTAATGTGAACAACAATGCTGATATAATTATTTAACTATGTTTCTCCATTTCATCCTTTCTTCAAAATTCCACAATTGTTCTTTAATTATGACTTAGGAATCATGGATATTATCTCTTCTTAAATTTATATGTATGCGAAACCTCTTTCATTATGATATTTTAGTGATATTTTACCACCCATTGCAAATTTCATATTATTAACTAAATATTCTTGTTATTTAATTTCTATAATATAATCTTTAGGAGTTTGTCCTGCCATGTTTCACCTCATACAAAGAACATTACCTTTATATGGTATATTTTCTATTACTTTTTCACTAGAATTTTCTTGTGATTATTCTATTTTAGTAATTCAATACAAATGTTATGTCTAGATAACTAATATATCCTTATGAAATTTGGAATCAAGTTTATATTTCTCACATGAATTCTTATGAGTATAATACATCTTATTATTTCTTTTGGATGATTCACTTTTTTCCCCTTATTAGATTTATAGTACAAGTACATCTCAACCTTCCAACTAGAAATGTTCTTGAGATAAATTTTTAACTTCATATTCTTCTTAAAAACCAAGAATGGTTCTACATTATTAGTCAACTTATGTGGCCTTATTTTATTAACAGTTTTAGATACATGTTGATATTATCGCGTAAAAATATTATGACCACAATTTTTTTCTACATCACATTTATTTTAATTATTTCCAAATCTATTTGAGGTATATATATTTTTCTTAACATTAACATATTAGTTCTTCATATTAGACATATTCCCCTATAACATGGTCTTACTTCATGGTTTTTCATTTTATGAAATTTACTATCAATAAAATGAACTTTTCATGAATCATTTATAGTAGAATCATTTACCCACAAACCATGATATTCATATTTCTTCTGTAAAATGGTTTTGGGTTTTCTTTATAACTTGTTGAGATATTTGTGGGGAACTACCTTCCATACTCATTTTTCGTAACCTCCTTAGTCATGGTAATAGTATTCTCATCATTGTATTTCATCCATCAGAGTACATATTTTGTTTTACAACCTCAAATATTCATGATTACAACATTATAAAAATATTACATGATTGTATGGATGACATTTATTTCTTTACAGCTTCTTGAGATAGATCGTTGAATAAAGTTACTATCTTTTTATCATATGTTAGGGGTATTTTAAAATTAGAATACACCAATTATCATTGAGTAGAAGAATGAAATTTATCTTCCATTCATGAGGACATATTGAGCCTTCTCAGGATTTCAAAACATAACTTTCAATTCAAGATATATTATATTGATGTTGTTTTTATGATATTTGATCATAATCATCTTTTTGTTACAAGGATTATTCATTTTTTCAACATCCTCTTCATGAAACATATTTTTTTTCTAACAAATATTCAGGTTCCTTCATATTTTGAATTTCACCTCCAATTTTAACTACTTTACGTTGATGCACTTTTTTAACACTACATCAAGTGCAAGGATCTTTTAATCTGGTGAATTATGGACCCATTAATTCTCAAAAACTATATTGATCCACTAATATTCAAGCATTCATGATATTATTTCATGATCCACAATTTTTACTCCAAAGGCTTTAAATTTTTCTAGGAGATATATTGATTTTAGATATTTTTCTTATAAAGGGTCTTCTATTAATTTTGGTTTATACTCATTTTTAATGAACACTTCCAACATGGTTTCGAATATCCAATAGCTTATAGGGACCAAGGATTCTAGAAAACAATGAGTCATATCCTTTAATAAATCAAATTAATAATAAAATTACATTTTATACATCCAAATAGTGTTTATATCAAATTTCAGATAGTTTTGATAAGAACTATAAGATACCACTTCATCACTTGAATGTATTGATCCAATTGATGTAGGGAGACTGTTTTTCTTCTCCATGGTGGAAAGTGGATATACATTCTCTTCACCTTCAATGTATGATCTATCTTATTTGTTAAAATGGAATATATAAATTAATTCTCCTTCATAATTTGACAATATGGATCTCTTATTCATATTTTACCTTTATTTATCTTATTCATCATAGTCTTGGTTGAAATAGAATTATTCTCAGAGATAACGGAATCTTCACAAAAAATTGAACTTCATTATTAGGACATGCAAGATACTAAAATTTAGATAATATAATAACTTCAACATAGATAATACATTATAATTTACCATTGATCTAATACCAATTTATTGGATCACATTGAGATATACTCTATAGTGAGAGGGGGTGAATTAGTGTTGGGTAAATTTTGTCCTTTTATAATTTTTGCCATTTTTACCTCTTATATCTATTTAAAAAATGATTCTCCTTTTCAATTTTACTTATATTATTTTTGTATATGAAATCAGGAAAAAGATGGGACATGGTATTTTTTCAATGTTGACTACTAAAAATAGTATCTATTCCTTTCCATATATGGTGATTATTGTTTCATAGATTCTCCACAATAATAAGATACAAAATTTAGTGGTGTTCTGAGAAAAAATACTTATCCAAGAATGAATACCTAATATTTAGGAGTGGAATGGAAACCATTCTCTTCCCTAGAACATTGAAAACCTTATAATACTTATAGATTTTTACTGGGTCAATATATTTCATCTGAACACAATTTTCACCTTCTTTGTATGATCTTTTGTATCAATAAAATTCCTCCACCATATGAGACATCTATTGTATTTCATATTTCCTATTGGTTCTTCTATTCCCACTATTCTTCCTTGGACAATATTATATATTAACTGTTCTTTTCCACAGTATTAAACTGAATGTCACACTCCGTATTTCTTCTAGATATTTTCCATCTGATTCATCCTTCTTCCTAACACTGTTCGTCCAATTCCAAATGACAATGAAAACTCTGTCTGGTATCTCGATGAACATTTCATTAATATTATTACCTAAATTAAAATAATTTTATAGCTACAAAAAACTTCTTATCTTCATCAGGATTAATGAAATGAATATTTGTATGGATTGAAATTTCATACGTCATCGAAAAACAATATAAACATCTTTATTTTACTGGTTCTTCACTATTTTTCTTAGAAAAGGAGATCTTTGTTCAACTGAATCACAATAAACAATAAACATTATTTTATTAAGGATTTTCCATTCACTATATGAAATATATTTTAGCATAAAATAAAATATTACCCTTTATTATTTCATGCCTTGTTTCAATATTTTCTTAATTACATATTCAATGAATTCCTTTTATTCTTCATGTATTCTTCTATATACACAATTTTTGTTCTCTTCAATCTATTACACAAGATTACATGTGAAATGTATCATACATGTATTATTCTTCATGTTCTTTTTTTTATGCGCAACACTTACTACCTTATCTTCCAATTTGTACAAGTTTGTATGCAGATCATCTCCCTCGTGTAACAAAAAAATATTACATGAAATATATTCTTCATTCCTGTAATTATATTAAGTGAATGATTTATTATTTGTGAATGGCTGTTTACTTCACTAAATATTAATTCAGGAAAACCAAAGTGCATCAAATATTGGTTATGAGTGCTTTGAGAAACCCTGTGTATACGACGTATCTGTGCTTCCTATCTCTGCATTACCCAATGAGTTTCATGAAACCAAGGATGATCTTCACATTTTAGTTTACATAAAAGCAAGATCACATAATAGATACACTATTTTACAAAAAAATGAGTGTTTTCAGGAAAAAAATGTTGGAGGAAACAACATATATTGGTCGTGTACGCTCTCCTTTTATAATATAGTTTAGGGAATTATCATTATTCCTTATCTTATAAATAATACTTTAAAATATGTCATGTCATTCAATATTATTGAATGATTGAAGATATCAGAACATTAATTAATTGAATGGGGGTTTAGTGATGCTGAAAACCAAGGTATCTTCTGATAGGTGGCTACATCTACCGTTGCCTATTCATACTCAGGTGCATGAAAAATAAATCACATGCCACATGTCAAACATTGTCATGGTTTTGAATTCCTGGATATTGAACTATAATATCTTGTTCAATCATGGAAAATGCTCCCTTTTTTGAATAGTATATTTCATGTAAGAAGTATATTTCATGAAAGGGTTGTCATCATTTTCATCCCAATAGTTCATTTATTTTAGATCAGCTTCTTATTTTCATGATTTCAGAAGTTAGAAGACACCATGGACTAGAAATACCCCACATCTACATGTTCCATTTGGAAACCTCCATGAGATCCATGTGCACCCACATGTTCACTCCCTACCTGATCTATCCTCTCCCTCACTACTTTCATCATGGGCCTGATCAGTAAACCTACCTATCACATGGTTGACCCCTGGTCCCTCATGTGCTTATCCCCTCGTCTCACATGTGGTTGAGGTGGGTCCTTTGTGTTATTATTATTGGCCATAAATTATTAAGTAAACTTACATAAAAAGAGTTATCCAATATGAATTGAATTCTAAACCTACAAAAAATTATTCTTCACATAGAATTAAGTTAAAATATATATCGTATTTTCCTTTTTTCATGGCCTTCAATATTATTATATAACTAACTTCTCAAAATTCAGGAAATACAGTATTTCATTAAAAATACTTAGGTAAAAACGAAATATTCCATGGTCTTCTTCTACATGTTGTAAACAATGTGTCTCCATTGACACGAGTGCATGAGATAAATAACAATTCATAAATCATCATAATTGAACCCAATGTATTTTAAAGAACATCCTTAATGTAATAATAATTGAATTATTTAATTCTTTTTAATCCATTCATCTATGATAAATTCATTGGTTTATCATTCTTGTATATCTTGAATACATTAGAAGAAATTCAAGAAATTTATTTATTTAAATATTATTCAATATATTGACATCAATAAAATAGATTGTTAGTTTATTAAACACCATTAAAAACCAATAAAAAAACATTGAAAATAAATAAAAATCATAAAATAAATTTTCCCTAAAGTAATTTTTTGGTTGGAATCTAGTGATTTAGTTTTCATCCGGGTGTGTATCATGACAGAATCATCATAGGATGTTCGGTTAATTTGTAAGTGTTTATAGACCTTCTAAAGTAGAATAAAATTGTATGTAGATCATCGATGATAATATGTAGTGTTTCAAGTTGTAAAATGAATATTTAAAAGGGTATTGTCACGACCCATC
This sequence comes from Viscum album, assembly GCA_963277665.1. Taxonomy (NCBI): domain Eukaryota; kingdom Viridiplantae; phylum Streptophyta; class Magnoliopsida; order Santalales; family Viscaceae; genus Viscum; species Viscum album. The sequence continues at coordinate 50,992,468 of OY728162.1, forward strand.
CCTGGGGCCCGTGCCGTGACTACCCTAAGCCCGCCTTCCATAGGCCAGGGGATGGCGACTAGAACCAAAGGCGTAAAATCCAATAACTGGGAAGGCATTGCCTTCATAATATTAAACAAAACAACATAGAGTACAAGAAGAACTAATACACTATGTACGAAAGAAAGTGATGAAATATAAGTGGGCCATAATACAAACCCAACTGAATGTATAGCTACAATTGAACGAAAGTACAACAAAAAAAGACAAATAGCTGGAAGAATGGAAGAAGCTCCTGGGTCGTGCTCCTCGGATCTTACCAGAAGGAAAGGTACAGATAGTGCAGCTCATGGATTGTCCACCACGGATCCTACCTGAAGGGTAGGTACAGATAGCCTCTACAACGGTCTCACCTGTCAACCTCCTCTGAGTATCAACATGTCGTGAAGTCCACCTCCGGATACTGACTCATCATGAGATCCACCTCCGGGTACTATCCAGTCCTCGAACACTCGGCGTCTATCAGCGCTGCCCGTCGTCTGCAACCAACACAACGAGGTGCGGGCATAGCCCGTGCAGGGGTGAGTATGACGATACTCAGTAGGGACCCTGAGACCCTCAAGGTCTCACTAATTCCAACAAGGATAAACACAAATAAGATGTCAAAAGAAAACTCTACTTAGGTATATGCCCATACATATACCTAAGTTATCAATTAACCCATCTCAATCATGAGGAAAAACAAAGATTATGAAATCAACGGATAACCACTACCCAGGTATATGCCCATACATATACCTAAGTTATCAAGTGACCCATCCCAATAATGGGGTAAACATAAAGTCCATAGACTCATCTCATACCAGGATTTTCATTATCGAAACTGTAACTGCTGAAGAGAATCATCTCTGTCGAGTATAGTGATCCTGTCACGACTCCGAGGTACTGCTCACTAACCTAAGACTGCTGAGGTACTCCTCCTGTCGAGTACCGCGGGTTAGCCACCCAAACACAGAAGTGCTTCCCTCCGGGCTCTGTCACCCAAACACAGTAGTGCATCCCCCCTAATAGCCTGTAGAGGTACTCTCCGGACGAGCACTGCAGGTCTGCACCCAAAATCAGTAGTGCTCCATCCTCCATGGGTCTTCACCTAAACAAAGTAGTGCTCCGTCCACTAGGCTAGTCGACTCACTCTAAGTCATGTCGGTCATGCAGTCATCAGGTCTCAGCCGGCTACATGGTCTCCGTACTCCGTGCACTCGTCTCCGGGAGGGTCCGCTCCACGAGCTACTGGTCGATACTCCAAGTATCACAATGTACCACGAAGAAGTATCTCAAAGGATCGCCTCGTCATATGGGTCTCAACACAACAGAAGGCGCGTCAATTGGGCGCCCGGTCTGTGAGTTATTAGCATTTTCGTCCCAGGGGCCCGGTTGGTTTCGTGTGCGAACCAACCCGGTCATATCTCAACTGTACCCCTAACTCTAATAGGGTATATTCATAGGAACTGTTTCACAACGAGATCACCAACGCTGCTGACGGTTCGTCAAATGGTCGTCCGGTCTGAAAGTTATCAGCTTTTCCGTTCCAGGGGCCCGGTTGGATTTCGGGTACAATCCAACCCGACCGCTATCCAACTGCATCCAACCCTCAGGCGAAGTATGCCAAAAGTTCCGTCTCATCAAGAAGAATCCAACAATGTCGACGGCATGTCAATCGGACGTCCGAAGCTCATGTTATAAGTGTTTCTGCTCCGAGGGCCCGGTTTGTTTCGGGTTCGAACGAACCCGCCCATATCCAAAGATCTCTGAAACCTTGAGTGTAATATACCGAAACGACCATCTCGATCCAAGGATCTCATAGCAACTGACGTTGAATCGATTGGAGGATAGTAGCCCATGTTATGGGCGTTTGAACAAAAAAGGCCCGAACATAGGGGTTCGGGCCTGGTCCGACCCGGCCCGAGACCCCCTGGGTCGGCCCGAACTGGGTCAACCCAAACCGGGTCTGGGTCCGGCCCTTTTGGGTGCGGCCCGACCCGGGCCGATGGTCGTTTGGCCTACCGCGCTGGCGCGGCCTGCATGGCCTGCTCGGCTGGCCGAGCTGAGCGGAACAGGGGGGTAGGTGCGCACCCCCCTGATTGAAGCCACGACCCCCGATGTGGGGGCCGCTCCTTTGACTATCATTGGTTACAACCCTCGGTCTCCCATCTGGTCCCGCATGGTCGCGGGACCGCCATCTGCAGCCGCGGCGGACCCTCCTAGCGGCGCGCCGGGCGCCTATGCATCCTGGCGGCCGGCCGCCGCCTCTGGCAACCAGTGCTGTCGTGCCGGCGTGGCGCGCTGGTAGGATATTTTGCGGACCACCGGACACACACCGTTGGTCCGTTTTGCCTGAGATCTTTGACGGTGGTCCTCTCAGGACCATTACATCTCTGCGAAGTCTTTAAATTGCAACTGCGGCCCGTTCCGTCATCACCCGATGATACGCACGTCAAAAAAAAAAACAAATTGCGGCCTCTTCGTGGTTTCGCGGCGTGGCGCGACGGTGTCGTGGCTTTGTTCAACTTCAACGGCTCGGCGCGACGGCACCACGCTTCTTCGCCCATCCTTCATTATTTCCGCACGGTGCAACGACATCGCGCTGCCTTGATCGTGCCGCAACAAAATCAAGAATCAAGTGAGGAGGAGAGTCGGCCGTGTTCATGCAGTCTGACCTCCTCCCGTTATTGCAATAATAAGTGTCCAAATTAGAGAACGGAGAATGGAAAAAAATATATTCACGAACAAAAACAATTAATCCCCTACCTTGATAACGAGATAAAGTTCGAAGAGCGTCACAGAAAGCAGCGTCTTGGGGTGAGGTTCTGTACTCGCTGACGGATATTGTCTGAGGAGGAACGGTGTCTCCCTTCCTTTGATGTGGGAAGAAGAACAAAGGATGGAACGTCGTCATTCTTCGGAAAAATGCGTGACGACGTTCTTCGTCGTGGTAGAATAGTTCTTCGTCGTGAAGATGAAGTTCTTACAAAATTAGAAGAACGCTCCCCCCTTCAACACAATGAAGTAAGAACAAAAAAATAAGGCTTTAACCTTATTTTATTTACTTTTCCGACACTTTTAAATTTTGAACATTCAAAATTAAGTCAACTCATTTAATTAAACATAACATGTCAAAATTTAATGAGGTGATAAGTTGGCAATATTAAATGGGGGGTTTTGAGGAGTTTAGAAAGTGAGGGGATGGGCTTGTGTGGGACCCACCCCACCTTTATCCTCTCAAGGTTGGTAAACAACATGTGGATCCCAACCCCAACTCCCTTACTTAGGATAAAACTACCTAGTGGAAAATAAATAAAATTTGTAATAAAATTTTATTTATTCCTCACTAAAACCACAAATTAACAACTCCTCTCGAGCAAAAGAACCTACAGAAAAGTGCTCCTAAGAAAATACCGGTGTTTTGGTTCCATCGGTGCCCTCCGATTTCAATTCCGAGAATCGGTTCAATAGTTAGGAAAACTCGCTCGTTCGTTCACTTAACATACCCGAGCCAAACTTCGGAAATTGATTCCGGGCACACCGGGTCTCGGAATCAGGTGTCGTCAAAAACTATGTTCTTGTAAAATCCCAAAGAAAATTAAGAAAAAAATTCTCTTGAATTTTACGGGTCTTTACATTACTCCCACCTCAGGGCTTTACGTCCCCATAAATCTATAACACAAACTAGGGAAACAAAAGTGGTACTGAGCACTTATCTGAGCCTTCTCCTCCCATGTGCTTTTTTGGAGGTTCCCTTGCTGCCAGTGGAAGCTCACCTGAAGAATAGACCATTCAAGTAGGACCCACTCCTATCGATCCTTGATATCCATTGGAACCTCCGTATATGTCGCCCTGTCATCGACGTCCAACTCCCTGAGGTCGATGATGTGTGAAGGATCATACATGTATCCCCTCAACTGAGGTATGTGAATGATATTATACACCCGATGCAACTGAGGTGGAAATGTCAAGTGATAAACCACCTCGCCAACCCTACTGAGGACCTAGAAAGGTCCATTGAACCTCAGAGATAAGTTGTCATCTCGGCCACATCTCTGTAAACCTCATCGAGGCGAGACCCTTATAATGACGTGATTGTCATCCTTGAACACTATAGGTCTCCCATTCCTGATTAGAACTGAAACTCAAAACTCCTGCTGCCACATCGGTGAAGTTGGACAACTCAAGAGTGATCAGCTACACCTTCCTATGCATGATTCCATCTTGCGCTACCTGGGTTTTCCTTTTCACCGACCAAGAAAAAACCCCATCCCAACATTTTTGATAAACCACAACCTTTTTGCTTAATACAGTCAATCCATGTATGAACTGTGGATCCAATCCATACTCAGACCAACATCGTAAGGCCTTGACGATGCCACCAAGAGATTCCAACTGAATCTCTCGCCTCGTGGGCCAGATCACACTGTCGGTGCAAGTGTGATTATCGAGTATCCTCTTAAAGGTATCTCCAGACGTGAATGTCAAGTCCACATCTTACTAGAAACTCTAGGCCTGGGACAAGATTCGTGGAATAAAGGAATGATTCATATCAACGTCTATTACTACGGCAGCTAGTAGTGGAAACAGACTGTCTCTTGAATCATTTTTAGAGCCATTTGGTCACACTCCTTGACCGCATGTAGCTACTCTCTTCCCCTGCTCTCCAGCTCCATGATCCTGGTGGGGGCTACAATGGCAGGTGATTGAAACATGTTGAAATGTACACCACCCCATGCTGCTCTCCTAGCTATGCCTCCATGTCTGCAGCTCTGTATATTTATCTGTCCGTAACATTTCCTCTTCTTCAAACATTCACACGCCCAAGTCTCTGATACTGGCACCAGCTTGCTACGTTCCGACTTCTAACACTCTCTATCTTTATTCATTCATCTAAAGAACATTGAAAACCAAAGTCCTCTCTAGGACCCTAACATGAGTAGGAATGCATAGAGGAACAAGTGATGGATCGAATCGTATTAATCAAGTACCCGGAACATTTGGTACGCCTTGTTGAATTCTCAACTACCAACAAGTCATCCTGCCGAAGCTGTATAAGCCCTAAAAAACTCTCATCCACCTCCTCAAGCCAGTCCTCAGCCACATGTGAGTCTGGTTCGCCTCGGAACTTGAGGGTATCTGATGTTAGAACATGTGTAAGGTAGTAAGATTACATGTGTCACCTACTGGTACCACCGGTTGTAACTGTTGACCAACAGGTAGTGATGTATAGCTGACACACTACCCGAAGGCACTATCTCAGGCATCAGTACACGTACCGAAGCCTCATCACTATGTGGACCATCCTCATGGTCATTCACTGGAAAACACTGACGGCCAAGTCCACCATCCACTCTACTGATTTCTCTACTAGGCGAAATTCTCTAGCAATCGCCTCCATCCAGTGCTCTGCTGTCTAGGAATCTTCCTGGCCTCGTAACCTTGGAGGCCTCTACTACTGTAACTCATGCAGTGCGCTCTTCTAGCATTCATAGTTCGCTAGTATGGCTGGTGGCATCTGATTCCCAACAGGTGGTGGTGCTACTGGTACACCACCCGAGGGTGCCAACATAGAAAGAGGGCCCTGCACCGGAGCCTCGTCGCTCGGTGGGCCGCCATCAAGTACAATCTCAGAACTCCAACTCACTGTCTGCGTGGAGACATCTTTAACAGATGTGACACAGTCAATATTTTATACCTGGTGAGCTGACCTGGTTGAGCTGACATTAAAATTTTTTTGGAAACACACACGCAATTAGTGTTTCCGTGCTCAAAGTCTGAAAATCAGTAGTCAGGGTCCTGATGTACGGATACGTCCGCCACCACACCAGCACTGGACTCCCTGAACTGAAGACCACACTCTTTACCCTTAACACTATTGCTTCACAGAAAAGAAAAAATTGGAGTTATAAGTCATGCGGTAGAACCGACTCCTTTGATACCAATTTGTCATGACCTGCCCTCGAGGCCCGTGTCGTGACTACCCCAAGCGCGCCTTCCATAGGCCAGGGGCTGGCGACTAGCACCAAAGGCGTAAAATCCGATAACAGGGAAGGCATTTCCTTTATAATAGTAAACAAAACAACATAGAGTACAAGAGGAAGTAATTCACTAAGTACAAAAGAAAGTGTTGAAAAGTATGTGGGCCAGAATACAAACCCAACTGAAAGTACAACTACAACTGAACGAAAGTATAACAGAAAAAGACAAACAGTTGGAAGAATGAAAGCAGCTCCTGGGTCGTCCTCCTCAGATCCTACCTGAAGGGTATGTATAGATAGTGCAGCTTGTGGATCGTCCACCATGGATCCTACCTGAAGGGTAGGTACATATAGCCTCTACAATGCTCTCTCCCGTCAACCTCCTCCGAGTATCGTCACGTCGTGAAGTCCACCTCGGGATACAGACTCGTAATGAGATCCACCTCCAGGTACCGTCCAGTCCTCGAACACTCAGTCTCTGTCAGCGTTTCTCGTCGTCTACAAACAACACAATGAGGTGCAGGCATAGCCCGTGCACGGGTGAGTATAATGATACTCAGAAGGGACCCTGAGACCCTCAAGGTCTCACTAAATCCAATAAGGATAACCACAAAGAAGATCTCAAAAGATAACCTCTACTTAGGTATATGCCCATACATATACCTAAGTTATCAAATAACCCATCTCAATCATGAGGAAACACTAAGATTATGAAGTCAACAGATAACCCTTACCCAGTTATATGCCCATACATATACTTAAGTTATCAAGTGACCCATATCAATAATGGGGTAAACACAAAGGTGATAGACTCAGCTCAAACCAGTATTTTCATTATCGAAACCGTAACAGCTGAAGGGCCCCGTCTCTATCGAGTACAGTGATCCTATCACAACTCCGAGGTACTTCTCACTAACCTAAGACTGCTGAGGTACTCATCCTGTCGAGTATCGCGGGTCAGCCACCCAAACACATTAGTGCTTCCCGCCGGGGTCTTCCACCCAAACATAGTAGTGCATCCCCCCTAATAGCCTGCAGAGGTACTCTCCGGATGTGTACCACGGGTCTTCACCAAAACTCAGTAGTGCTCCGTCTGCCATGGGTCTGCACCCAAACAATTTAGTGCTCCATCGACTGGGCTAGTCGACTCACTCCATGTCGAGTCGGTCAAGCAGTTGTCAGGACTCAGCCGGATACACAATCTCCATACTCCATATGCTCGTCTCCGAGAGGGTCCGCTCCACAAGTTACTGGTCGATACTCCATGTATCACGAATTCCCATTAAGACATATCTCAAAGTAACGCCTCGTCATAGGGGTCTCAACACAACAGACGACGCGTCAATCAGGCACATGGTCTGTGAGTTATTAGCCTTTTCGTCCCAGGGGCCGGGTTGGTTTCGTGTGTGAACCAACCTGGCGGTATCTCAACTATACCCCGAACTCTCATAGGGTATATTCATAGGTACCGTTTCTCAACAAGATCACCAACTCCACTGATAGTTCGTCAATCGGACGTCTGGTCTGAAAGTTATCAGCTTTTCCATTCGAGGGGCCCGGTTGGATTTCAGGTACAATCCGACCCAGCCACTATCCAACTGCATCCAAACCTCAGGCGAAGTATGCCAAAAGTTTCGTCTCATCAAGATGAATCCAACAAAGTCGATGTGACATCAATTGGACGTCCGAAGCTCAAGTTATAAGTGTTTCCGCTCTGAGGGCTCGGTTGGTTTCGGGTTAGAACCAACCCGGCCATACCCAAAGTTCTACAAAACATTGAGTGTAATATACCGAAACGATCATCTCGATCCATGGATTTCATCGCAAGTGATGGTGCATCGATCGGAGGTCCGTAGCCCATGTTATGGGTGTTTGAACGAAAATTGCCCGAAAATAGGGGGTTCGGGTCCGGTCCGACCCGGCCCGAGACCTCCTGGGTCTTCCTGAACTGGGTCGACCCGAACCGGGTCCAGGTCCGGACCATTTGGGCCCGGCCCGGTCCGACGACCGTTTGGCCTATAGCGCTAGTGGTGCCCGCGTGGCCTGCTCGGCAAGCCGAGCTGAGCGGAACAGGGGGAGTCGTGTGCCCCCCTGATTGAAGTCGCGACCCCCCCCCCACGTGGGGGCTGCTCCTTTGACCATCGGGGGTTACAACCCCTAGTCTCTCCTCTGGTCCCTCACGTTCGCGAGACCACCGTATGCCACCGTGGATGAAGCCGCGGTGGACCATCCTGGTGGCGCGCCGGGCGCCGCCGCCTCCTGGCAGCCGGCCAGTGCCGACCGCAGCCTCCAGCCGCCGACACCACAGTGTCGGCATGGCGCGCTGGTAGGATTTTCTGTGGACCACCGGACATGCTCCGGTGGTCCGTTTTGCCTGTGGTCTTCACCGGTGGTCCTCCCTGGACCGACACTTCTCTGTAAAGTCTTCAAATCATGATTGCGGCTTGTTCCATCATCGCCCGACAATCCGCATGTCAAAAAAAGCAAACCGCGTCCTCTTTGTGATTTCCCGGCGCAGCGCGACAGTGCCGCGTCTTTGTTCTACTTCAACGGCGCAGTGCGATGGCGGTGCGCTTCTTCACCCATCCTTCATTACTTCCACGTGGTGCAACGACACCGGGCTGCCTTGCTCGTGCCGCAACAAAATCAAGCATCATGTGGGGAGGAGAGTCCACTGTGTTCATGCGGTCCGACCTCCTCCCGTTATTGCGATAACAGACGGAAAAACTAGATAACGAAGAATGGCGACGAAAATATTCATGAAAAAAAACAAATAATCCCCTACCTTGATAACGAGATGAAGTTCGAAGAGCGTCGCGGAAAGCAGCGTCGTGGGGTGAGGTTTCGTACACACTGACGGAGATTGTCCGAGGTGGAACGGTGTCTCCCTTCCTTTGACGTGGGAAGAAGAACAAAGTATGGCGCGTTGTCATTCTTTGTAAAAATGTGTGACGGTGTTCTTTATCATGGTAGAATTGTTCTTCGCCGGGAAGATGAAGTTCTTCCAAAATGAAAAGAACGTTCCCCCCTTCAACACAACGAAGTAACCACAATAAAATTAGGCCTTAACCTTATTTTATTTCCTTTGCCAACACTTTTAAATTTTGAACATTCAAAATTATGTCCACTCATTTAATTAAACATAACTTTTCAAAATTTAACGAGGTGATAAGTTGGCAATATTAAATGGGGGGGTTTTGAGGAGTTAAGAAAGTGAGGGGTTGGGCTCGTGTGGGCCCCACCCCACCATTATCCTCTCATTGTTGGTTAACAACATGTGGGTCCCACCCCAAACTCCCTTACTTAGGATAAAACTACCTAGTGGAATATAAATAAAATTTGTAATATAATTTTATTTATTCCTCACTAAAACCACAAATTAACAACTCCTCCCTAGCAAACCCACCTATAGAAAAAGGTGCTCCTAAGAAAATACCGGTGTTGTGGTTCCATCGGTGCCCTCAGATATCGATTTCGAGCACCGGTTCAATAGTTAAGAAAACACACTCGTTCGTTCACTGAATGTTCCCGAGCCAAACATCAGAAATTGATTCCGGGCACACCGGGCCTCGGAACCAGGTGCTGTCAGAAACTACATTCTTGTAAAATCCCAATGAAAATTAAGAAAAAAAATTTCCCTTGAATTTTATGGGTCTTTACAGGTATTATAATGGGTGTTACATAACCATATTTAGAATATGGGAAAGATAGATACAAAGTACATTTGTTAGTATGAGATTTTGAAGAGGTTCAGTATGGTGGATCATAGTTTGGCCCTTCCACAATGTTTCAGTTCCATACTTGAAAATTTTCATGTGTCATAGATTTTTTAGTATTAACCTAACCAATCACATTTGTTTAAAATATATGGCATCGAGCTTGATATTAATGCATCTTTTTGGGAGCATTTGGTTCACATAGTGATTCAGATAAAAATGTTCATATGGGAAGATGAATCCTCTAGTAATAGTGTTATGGAAGCACTATTTTATTAGGGAGAAGCGGGGGGAGAATGTGATAGATATATGAACTCAGTGTCATTATTTTCTAACCATTAATTCTTACAATGAATGATATGGGACAAGATGTACTGTGTTGTATAGATTTTCACATCCATTGATTAATGTATGACTTTTTTTATCCTTGTGAGAGTTTTGTTTGGTTTGGAATGTGTGAAATGGTTCTTAGTTACATTAATAGAGGGTTTTAAGTATTTTTTTGGTGAACATAGGTTATACCATGCTATTTTCCAAGCTTCATTTCACCTAGAGACCCTCTTTGTAAAACATGATGATCAACATGCCTAGGTTGGGCATGGTCATGAGCATAGAGCATGGGAAGTCTCCATGAGGACTAGGCCAAAATTTCCTCCCCATGTCATGGTAGAGGTCATAATTGGTGTAAAATGGACAAGGGGATCCTACTACATCATGGTATTCCATTATGGTCAATATCATGGGAATGGTGTGATCAGATACACCAACTTCATTTTATAAACCTCTACGTCATGATGTGGGTAGTTTCATATTTTGGAAATGAATGAACTAGTATAGTTTTCTTCTGGGGATGTTATTCCTATTGATTATTATTGTCTTTTGATTTAATGGGATATTTGTAATGAATCATTAACTCATATTATTCTCTAAAAATCCATTTTCATTACTCATTTTGATAGTTTTTATAGATGCATATGATTCTAGGGGAGATCTAGATGATGTATCTTGGTTCAAATGAATACCTTTGATGATCCCTCTCCTATGGATCTATTTTGGTATACTTCATTTCTACATTTAGAGAAGATGATCCCTATTTACCATTTTATTATGGATCTCAATCGTTTTTTTGAAACACACAATGTTTGAGGTAGGTGGACCCATGACATCCCTTGATGATTATTGTTTTTTCTCTTATATGAGTGATCTGAGGCCTTCATTCATAATGCATGAATGCCACTTTGTATTTTTTTAATTAAATTTTTACCTTGAAATAAATGTATTAGAAATTCCCATAGACAATATACAACATGTTGGAACATAAATACCAGGACATCGGTCACCGATTAAGGTTCATAAACCTATTAAAATTAAAAAGGAATTCAATTTTTGACTCTATGAGTGCCTCGTACTACCCAATGTCTAGTAGAATAGTCCATGATTTTAATAATAGGTATGTGGAATACCCCATATTTATTAAAACCAAAAATAACCTCGTATCTTATAGGGAAGCAAGGTCCCATAATATGACCCATAGGCCATGTACACACTATATCTATGTAATCCATAAATTGCATGTTTTGATTATTATTACTTGGGGACCATGAAATAATTTCAAGGAACTAATGATTCTATGTTGGTATTATTATTTTTTGGGGACATGACATAATTCAAAGGATTAGTTATTCTAGTGTTGTGATTATTTTTATTGAGTTAACTTGATGTGATTCTAAGTATTTTTTTGTTCCTGTATAATTATAATGTGGGATATCATTTTGGGGATAGTTATACCTAGCATTGGCCGAAGTAGTTATGGATGACCCCAGGTGAAACCTTAAACCCAAGGATCGAAGATATATTTGTGTATAATTTCTATAACACACATTATTTATTTACATTAGAATCTATATATACATCACTCGGACTGGATATGATTTTGTAACAATTAGTGGTGAACTACTATGTTTTTCTCAAAACTTACTTATATTACATTTTATACCTATGAATATTTCATGTTTATAAGTCAATGTAAGTGTAAGGTCTCTATGTTTGATGGTTCACCAAGTTTTTCTAGATTTGATATTGGATGGTGGGACTATGGATTGCCTCATAATGAGTTGGTTTTATCTTTTTTTGGTTAACTGTCTTATTTTTCTTGCTTCATGGATGAATTTATTTATTTCATAGTGGTTATACATTTTGGATTATTTGGAGCCATCCTTTATATATACATGTTATGGAATGTGATGGACTGTATTGTTATGATTTTAATTATTATTTATACTATTAATAGAGGGTATAATCTCCCAATGTATCATCTTAGACCCCCACTTTTTTTTACAACCTCTATCATACATGGAGGTGTGATTGAGTCTATATTGTGATATGATTTGGTTACATTTGAATAAACTAATTTAGAGTAGATAAATTGATAATTTAGAAAAAATGATGATAATATATTTTTTATGTGTTTGAATTAACCTCATTTAATTATAACTTGTGTTGTGTATGGTATGACTAAAACGATATGGTTTAAGTTTAAAAGTCAAATTTTAGTTCCAAACACAAGACATAAACTCAAAACTAAGAAAAAAACTCATATTATCATTATAATTTTGCAAAATATCAATAATTAATTTTTTATGTGTACGGTGTAACTTAACATCAATTAAATTTAAGGTATATCTTGTATGACTAGAAGTCCATGTTTTCATTAAAAAATTGAATTTTTTTCAAAAATCATACCATATAGTCAAATCATCACAAAAAATGCTCAAAATTTTCTTGATAATTTATAACAATATTCTATTATTCATTTGCGTTGTGTAGAAATTAATATCATGTTAATTTACACATGGTAAATATGGTATGAAATTAATTTAATGATTTTATTTTGAAAGTGAGATTATAGATAAAAATAAGAATTCAAAAATAAATATCAATAAAATGAAATTATATTGACTTAATATGCTAATAGAAATGACCAATATTTCATTTATGACACGAAGGAGTTAACCGTATGTCATCCTAACCCATGTTGTACAAGGTATTACTAAAACTGTGTTTTATTACTTAAAATTTATAACATAGTTCATAACATATGTCAGAAAATCAAATATATGTAAATATCCACATATTATCTTAATAATTTAAGATAAAGATTTATAACTCATTTACCATGTGTATAAATTAACCTCATGTGGAACTGACACATGTCTTGACATGTATGACTAAAAGTGAATCACATAGTCAAAACAATGTAAATACATTTCCATTATTATGTTACATTGTAATTTTCTTATTATTGAATTATGTTATATCCATTATATTTTTGTATTTTGTTTTATCATTTATGTTATAGATTTAATTTTTTATTTATGAATTAATATATTATATTTTTGTTTTATTGATTTCTTTATAGTATTACTAAAATTAGAATTATTATTTTAATTAAATGCACACACTTCTTATCGAGGAACTATAGGTTTTTTGTTTTAAAAATGGAAGTTTTATTGATCCCTATAAGATGGGGGTCTCATGAAAAGAAGGATATAGTGACACCTGGTCTGTTATGAGTTAATTTTTTTGATTTGTATGGGAATTCTAAATGTGTGTACTAAACTATACAAATTAGTCTAATAATATTTTTATAAATTTTAAATGATTTTAATAAATTATAAATATAAATGTAGTTATTTATTATTGAAATATTTGTGTGTAATTTTTTTTCTTATTATAATTTATTCAATGTAAATTTATTTGAAATATATTTTTTATTATTTATTATGGTTATTATATTCTGATGCTTATATAATATTAGACTATTATAATTGATGAAATTTATCAATGTTGGGGATGAAAATGATAAAATATCAAAACATTTATTAGTTTTGGAAACATAATAACTATTTTAGAAATGAATATTCCAAAATCATGCAGTTATAAGTATTGAGACTAATGTTTTCCTATCAACACTTTCTAACTTTTTTTTGAAAATCGCAACACACTTCCTTAGGTGATATATTTTAAAAACATAACAATTCAAAAGTTTTTTTAATGTTTCTATAGAAACTCTATATTCTACATTGTATAGAATATATTGTACATAAGATGGAACATTACACATGTTTTCTAAATGGGTAAAATTATTCGATATATTATAAATCAGACATACATTTAATTTCTAAAATTAAAGTAATATTTGATGTTTTATCAAATGAATATATATACATTCAAGAAGGAATTGTATAAAAATTACCACCAGATGAAGTTATACAAAGTCTGCATGATGAACCAAATTATAGAAATATGTACATTATATTTGGATGATCTTTTATAATAGACAATCAGATGAACATTATAAATTCTTCTAGAAAAATAAATTTAATTATGTTTGATAGAACCTTTAAAAAATTGTAATGTTTCATCATCTAAATAACCCATCAGATGAGGAATTTATATAGAACCTTATTAATTGATGATGAAATTTTTTGAATTCATTAAAACCAACTCCAAAGAATTCATAATATGACCATTGAAAAAATATCAACAAATTAAAGAATCATATGATGTGGTGAAAAAATTTTCATTACTAAAAATTTATAGTTCTTGTGAAGTGTTTGTAACATGTTGTTATGACTGAACAATTCAGTGTATATTTAGAGTGTTTTTACATAAGGTATATGTTTTTGAGGGTCTTTTTACATTCCTTACGTTTTCTGTGTTTGTAATTGTTTGTCTAATATAGGTTTGAAGGAGGGATTCAAAGGATAGTAAGAAAAAGGTTTTTGATATAGTTCCTTGAGAAATTAAAAGAAATATATGATCAATGAAGGGATCATAGTCCAAATGAATTGATTCTACTTCCTCTATGTATTTAAGAACAATAATGAGTTGAGTGATTCTCTAACCTGTATAATACTGATCCAAATCTTCTTCATTAAGATTATTTATTTAGATTAAAAACATTATACACTTTTATGAATCCATCCATTTTTAGGGGTTTAATAAAGAATCAATCATATTTTATTGAGATAAGATAGTGAAAATTGATAATAAATTCCTATATTATACTATATTACCATTATTTTTATTTTAAACCTTTTACAAAACAAAAAATAAGGATATTTTGAAATAAAAGTGAAATTTCATTGACCTTCTAATTAATCGGTTGAGTGTATTCTATTTAACAATTGTTTGAAGAAGGTATATAATTTAGCAGTTGTTTGTGGCCTTGATATGGTGGAAGTCATCAGTTCGAGCCTCATTATCCCTAAACATATCTGATATTTATATCTTTCCTGGGTCCCTCTATGATCGAATTTGAAAGAGAATTGGTTCATGTACTAGCTGAAGGGGTAGGGGATGATGGATATATTTCTACGAGAAAACTCCATTCGAATAAGAAAATGGAATTTTATTACATCTAATTAAATAAAATTTTTAATTAACTAGTTTTTATATGAACAAGGAAACTATAATTCAAGAAACCATAAATCTCATTAAAAGTTCGAACCAAGATCAGGATGGACTCTAGAATCATAGTTAACATATTATAGTCAGATGAAAATTGGTATGTCCAGTTTAAAAAGGGTGAGTAATAAGTATGAAACTACTCTTGCGATGGAAAAAATTGTAAATTGATTCTAATACACTAGATAATAATATTGAGGAGAAAAAGGAGATATCCCCTTGACTAGGGTCTCATGTCTAATTATTTGATTGGTGAGGCAATTGATTACAAAGAAAACAATTATTAGCTAGTATGGGAAGATAATCAACCATACAAGGAATGAGATGTATCCAAAACTCCTACAAGAGGCTTTCATGGGGAATTTTATACAATGTGAGAAATCCTAATAAAGATATACCTCATGGAGGATGTGTAAGTACCTTGGGTTGTGAACTTATTTTCCTAGATAAGAAGTAATGATTGTATTTGGCGAATAACCACCACCTAACTCAATTCCATTTTTATTGTAATATAATTTCTGTAAGTATTATTTGAAATGATTAGACACAAATAATCTATAGGTGTGATTTTATTTAAAACATCAAGTCCCAAGGATCAACCCTATAAATGACGTAGAATCTACCAAGATGGAGTATGGTAGGGGAAGTGGGGAATTATGATTGTGTGGTGAACTAATTATAGATTGGAAAGAACACCAATAGCCAACGTGCTTTACTAGGCCACTATTTAGAGTAAGAGACAGATTCCTGGGGGTAAAAAATGGTATTAGATACACCTGTAGTCATAGCTAAATTTTTTGGATACTAGGCTTTAAATGTATCGACCGATACAGTGTTGTTGGTAATTTTCTATGTATCCCACATGAGAAGTATACTTTTATGAATAAAACTCAAAGTAATTAATAGGGGCATGAAAAGTGATTGATCATGTGGATAAATTTAAATCAAAGAGAATCACTTTAGTGGGGATTAACATGTCATGAATCCGTTTAAAAGGGAGGGTGCCTTCCAGAAAATGATAAATGTGGTTTATGGATGTCGTTAGCACATTCCATAAGGTGTTGGGATAAGTCTTGAAATGAGCGCAACTATCATATTTAGATTCCACCATTGGTGTTTTAATTATTAGTATACTATCATTTATAATCCAAAGGATGGTTAAGATGACATCAATTCATCATTACCTTTATTACCTAGGAAATACACATGTAACAATATTTAGGACAATGGGTCCCGCTGTGAGGGTAATCTGACTCTAAACCCATCAATAGTTTTAATTGTGACATGTTTTTTTCAAAATAGAATTCCATATAAATTTATCTTAGTGAATCCATAATCATGAATCATTCTTTTCATATAGTATGTGAAAAAATTTATAATCAGAAAATATATTTGATATATTGTATAATTCTTCTTCTAGGATTTTTTTGTTGAATATTAGAAAAAGTAAAAGTATAAAATTTTCTTTTTCATTCATGGGTTTGTTGGGGGTTATTATGGACCCAAGGGAGAATTGATAAACATGTCACTAGTGCACATTTTTTCATTATTCTAATTGGTGTGTAGTTATAAATTTCACCCATCCATGAGTATGGAAAATAAGATTCTCTCAGACCATCATGAGGTATGGAGATTCAAAAATTTCACATAATATCATCTGATTATATGAAAAATAAAATTCATAAAAAAAAATTCATGAAACTATATATACATAATCTTAATCGTAAAATCGATCCCTTTCATTATTATTTTTATTCTTATTTTATGAATAATGAATAAACGAATATTACTAAGTAGTACAGTGGATTATGAATCCACCATGCATATAAAAAAATAATGTACTAAGGAGGAACACCTTATAGAGTAATCTCATATCAATACCATGAAATATGGTTTGATCCCACGATATAGGGATTCTATAAATATTACATTCCAATAGAAATCGAAATGGTTGGGTATTTTACTCCATATTAAATGGTGGATATTGAATGATATGAAATTCATCTCTCTAGTTATACACATGAAATACATCAAATATAAATTTACATAGAATTTTATATTTCTCTATGAGAAAGTTTATGGAATTATATTTACTCACATTCTATTTTGAGTGTTTTTCCCTATTATCTTCTAAAAATGATAAAAAATCATATATTTTACATATCTAGTAGATCAATTGAGTCTTTGGTTTTCAAAACCCATGTAATAATAATATTCATATGTTCTTCAAATTATTTCTATTTTACACAAACCTATTATAAAAATGCAATGTTTTTATAATGGTTTTAAATGGAAAATTTTGGGAAAAACTATAAATTTTTTATTGATTATTGGATGAATCTTGGACATATAATTGTTGAAAATAAAGTCTCCATTGAAATAATATCTTTTACTTCATCATGGTATCCTTCTTATCCCTTTACAAAACCTTCATTATTAGTTTATCCATACACTTCATATGTTTATAGTGATTCACTTGGAATCATCAAAGGATACAAGTATTGAATACGAATATTCAATGGAATATAATTACATAGATGACAATCATTGAATCTGAAAACATATAGTGTTCCTCAAACAATGTGATATCTCTGGTCAGGTAAATATATAACCCTTCACCCTCTTACTAAGACTAAAAAGGTTTCTTTTACATTATGTTCAACACTATTTATAAGAACATTGATATAAAATTTCAAGGTTAATCACACACTAGAATCAATATGTAAGGAAGAGTTTAGTTTTTTTTGGGTTCATAGTAGAAAATTTGATAGATAGGGGACCCTGACCGCCGCTCTATAGATTGTGACATGATATTTTAACATAATACATAACCTTATTTAATTATTTTATGTTATTAGATCATTTTCAGGATTTGATAATCTCCCTTAATTTTTCTCATGTATGTAGAAGACCCATTCAGTTATGTTTTCTTGTTCTAAAGGAAGAATTTCCATTTTTATTCGCAAAGGGTAATATTAAATTTTTAACAAAACATATACGGATCCAATCCTAATCTTATATATAATAATAAAGATAGATATTTCTCAATACCATTCCCCAATTCATAATGAATTTGAATTATCCTTTGAATGATTCAAGTTTCCATTCTAAATCTCAGTTATTCTAATAATATTTTAATTTTATATCTTTCTATATTATCACTTACATCATTCCTAATTCCCAATAGAGATTCCCCTGACCCATTTTCTTATAATTTAGAAAAATTAACAATTAATTATATATCTATTAAAATCAAAATATTATATCATTTTACTGATATCGTTGTGTTTTTCTATTACATATTATTTATCCATATCCTATACACACTGAGTTTCTAAATCAATACGGGATAATGATATGGAAAGGAATATTTTTATTTGTTTTCTTTGTTATATTATATTATATTAGTATTAGTGTCTTTTTAATACCAGTTAAACCATTCTTCTATGATGATGTTGGGGTACTATGTTTTTATTTCTTTTTGTACTTTGGGATAATAGGGGTTCCAAGGATCAATGTTAATTAAAAATAGGTTTACCACTTTCATAATAAAACAATTTATTTGGACTCTCATATTGATCCAAATAATGTAGTTGGGATTTCATGTCAATCTGAATAATTAATAATATGTTGTTCTACGTATGCAGAGGAACATTTATGCCTGCTAGGATAGAAGATAACTAATTAACAATTCAATTTTTGTAGGGCATGTTTTCTTATTACTATAAAATTCAGTTAATAAGGTGTGGGGAGTTATTATGCTTATTTTAGTCACTAATATTTTATGTGTTCCTAATCTAGAATGCAATGTTTCAAATTTTTTATGTCTGAAATAAGTGGAAGGGAAACATAATTAGGAATATTAAATAGAAATGTGGATAAGGATATCTCCATTTAATGTAGAAATATTAATTGATATTTGGATCAAGTGAGATGATGATATTGATTTCATGGTTAGTATTCCTATATGGATTGGAGAAAAAACCCATGTAGTGTGATTCTATGACACGTAGAATTCAGACCCAAAACATCTACATGAAGAATCGTGATTTATACAAGATAAATCATACTGTTTTATGGAACGATCCATGTGTTATGGTTCAAATCCATAATCAATCAAATTTTATTGATATAAGATAGAAATCATGGGCAATTGAATCTTATATTATATTTTTTTCCCGTTTTTTACATTCTCACACTTTTATGAACATGAAAATAAGGCCCGTTTGAAATAAAAGTGATAATTTATTGACCCTTTTTTCAATAGGATGAGTCAATTCCATTTATTAATAGGGAATGGATGTGATATATCATATTTTTATACTATAACCTTGACATGGTGGAAGTCACCATTTGGAGCCTGATTATCCCTAAACTAATGTGAATTGTCTATTTTGATCGGGCCCCATCATTATAGAATGAGAATAATAATTTTATTGTGCCTTTATTTAGGGGATAGAGAATGATGGATATATTTATTATTTCAATCTCTAGTTGAATATGAAATAGGAATGTTATTGAATGAAACGAAATGAAATTTTTAGTCCACAACATTATTTATGATTACAGAAGCTATAAGTCTTGAAAATATGAATCTCATGGAGAGTTTAATCCTAGTGGAGGATAAAATTTGTTTATATGAAAAACAAGAAATTTAGACAGGAAGTGGAGTCTCCAATGGAGTATAGGTGAGTAATGTGTAAGAACATACCATTGGGAGGGGATTAATAATTAGAAACGAATTTTATTAACTTATAAAATATGTTTGTGGAGAAAAATGAGTAATCCCACTAAGGATGGGGTCATGTCTTATTATCTAGTTAGTGAGGAAATGGATTACCATGTTGATGATTAGTAGCTCTAATGAATGGATGATCAAACACACTAGGACAGAGATATGACATATAATTTTATGGGAGTTAGTAGTGGTGAATTTTTCTAAATGTGAGAACCCATGTTCAATAAATTCTTCTTGGAGGGTACCGAAGGACCATTTGTCTTGATATTATGTTCCTGTAGAATATGTAATGATGGTGTCTAGGGAAAAACCATCTACTAACACTATCATAATATATAGGGTAATATAGAGTACAAAATAATTATTCAAAATGATGGGGAGTAAAGTGTATATAGGTTGATTTTTAAATCTATAGTCAAATACCAAGTCTCAACTTTAGACAAAAATTGGAAACATCCATGATAGAGTTTGATAGGGGAAGAGGTAATTTCCAGTTGATTAATGAGATGATTAGAACTAAAAAACTCCAATGAGAAAAAAACTCTTCTTGGAAAATAATTACATTAATATGTAAAATCTAAGAGATAAATGTGATTATATACCTTTTTATTTTGATTCATAATTGATGGATACTAGGTGTTGTTCATATCAACTCATGTAGTGATGTATCTAACACATTAATTATTCTATATAGGTAGTACATCCACACAAATGCAACTCAAAGGAATTGATGGGCGCCTTCAAAAGTTATTGAGCATGTGGTTTAATTTGATACAATGGGAATCACCCTAATGGGGATTTAAATTCCATAAATACTACTAATGAGAGGGGTTCCTTCATGAATGAATAGTCAATAAGTGCATGTATTTCATCATCACATTTTGAAAGGTGTTCATTTATGTCCCATAATGAAAATAAAACTCATGTTTAGTATTGTCCATTGAGGTTGGAACCCTGAGCAGACCTGTACTATTAGGTGATAGGAAAAAAAGGATGATGTAAATTCGTAATTCCTCTTAGGCCTTAAGAAAAACATGTTCTATAATGGCCGAAAAATGGGTCATGATCCTATAAGGGTGAACTATCTCCAAAAGCATCCTTGGTTCTGAGATCAGGCTGCAACATTCCAACATGAATCCAAAATCACTAGTAATTTATGGATATACATACAATGGAAAATTCATTCCCAATAATTTTACATACTATGTAGCATCCCAGGTAAATAAAGAATAAGACATTTTCATATTTATTAATATTTTTTTGAATTAAGTATTAAATTTACTTTAATGGGGTTTCTATGTTAGATGGATAACCCTCTTTAAATATAGTTTTGGTCACTCTTACAGATTATATTGGACCAAATAAAATTCATCTTTATAATCGGGATATCAAAATTTACATTGTGTAAATTTTCGGTAATTTCTGATAATGTTCATTTTTTAATGAATAGTGAAAAATGTTGTATTTTAATTCAAAAACACATTTTAATATAAATTTTTTATAAGGATAGATTATTTTTTTAATTGGTTTTAAAGTTCAATTAGAATTTATTTTTACAATTTAATCCAATGGTGGCCATTGGAATTAATTTCACTTTGAAATTGGACATAAACTAGTGTCAGTCTTTTGATAGATATTGTTTCTTAAAACCATGATATTTGTTTTGACAATGGGAATTAATTATAAAATAAATTAATTAAACATATATGTTTTGAATTTTTAAAAATAGACATCATTTTTGAATTCAGAATATCAAATATAGCTTGGGGTGAATTTTTGGTATTTTTCTAAAGAACTTCAATTTTTGATGAATAGTGAAACCACTAAGTGGTAGTTAAACAAACTGATTTTTCTTTTAAATGAATGTTTACCACTTCTGTGTATTGAATTTGAAAAATCCGACATACATGGTTGTAATTAGTAAGTAAAATTTGGTTTAATGGGATTAAAATATTTTTTTGGTGAACAATAACTTTTGAGTTTTGTTAACCGTGATTAGAGGTAATTAGTGTAATTTAAGATAAAAATGATATTATAAAAATAAAAAAATATCTTGAAACATGTCCTAACCTTATTTTATAGGTCATTTCCGACCAATAAAATCCATGGGTCAATTTGTGTGACCCCATGGAGCCACTTGGGTGAGAAAATGACATTAATACCATTTATTTAAAGTAAAAATAAATATATCACAAACATGTATTGTTTTAATAAAACAATTATTACATGGGGTTATATAAGCTATAGTTTTGACTATAAATATTAATTATAAATATAAAAATATTTTATATATCATGTTAATTTTTTTATAATTTGTAGACATCAAAAAAAATTAAATTATTTATGACACAATGATGATGTAGTGTTTACATCATTAATGAATGATTTAAATAAATAAGAATATAATGTTTAAAATAATATCCAAAACTTGTGCAATTCTTATTGGATGATTTTATTTCTGGAATGGACCACCTTATCCTCGAATTTAATGAATTTTGGAGCTTTAGAAACCGAATTTCATTTTATAATAAAATAATAGTTCCAAGAGTTCCAAAAGAGTCCCTCCTCTCCCTTATAAAAAGACCCCACTTCCTACCCATCTCTCACACTTCTCAAGCCATTTGACTCGTCCAAAATCTACTCAAATAAGATCCCAATATCCCTATCTTCATCCTAGAGGCCTTACCTTAGGCATCAAGCTCTTCAACAAACCCTTTTGGTTCAAACCAAGAGGGGTTACCTGATTTAAAGGTAAAGTCTTCTCTAATGTTCTTTTGTTTTATTTTTCTTCTCCAACCCCCTAAACTCTTTTTATTCCATTATTTTGTAACAAAACAAGTATCTTAAATACACTAGTATGTTTTTATAAGAAGTATTTGAGCTACACTCACACACACCTACGTCTGATGGCTAAAGAACAAACTGTTTCCGTTGGTGGTGAATTTATGCCTCACGAAACGATGATTGTTCAATATTATTTTAACACCTTGAAAGTTGGACATTAAGATATCACTATGCTTATATCTGATATGTATTATGTTTATTTTTTCATTATTCTTCTTTATTTTTCATTTATGTCATACCTTTATGGTTTCCATTATGGGTAAACACGATAATTTCATTTTCAGAAGTGCTGACTACCGCCCCCTCAAAGTGATTTGATTCGTTAATGCCATATGTGGGATGTATAAAGGATGGAGTTAATGATATTTTATATGATATTATAATGGAATTATAATATACCTTTATATAATTATTATTCCATTCCATTAGATACGAAATATAAATTAAAGTAGTGTTCATGCGTATGTACGGCTTACCGTCTCCATGAATGGTGCCTTTCATTTCATACCTCTAAATGTTTTGTAATATTATCAATGCATTTATATACTGGATATATATGATATATATAATATCTACATAATGAACATAATTCTGGTTATAATGGATATTTTACCACATGAACAACTTGTAATTATAAAGAGTTTTTTTTACTCAAGTACAAATGATCGTTAAAACAATCGTTATTAACTTAAATAATTACCTAGTGTTCATAACATGGTAACAAGTGATATAAAAGGAATAATGAAATTTAAAAAGTTTCTTAAGAAAGGTTAAATTAACTGATGTTTATTATTCACGTGATTTAATAACGATCGAGTCAAGTCAGAAACGAGGTAAGGGAACTTCATAACCCAATTTCCGTTCTTTGGGTTAATCTCCTACTTTCAAATTATGTCATGATATTATTATGTACTATATTTTATTTGAACTTATAATGAATAAACATAATATATCTATTATATTTAAAATAATTATCTTTTTAAGGGACTTCATCTCAATATCCATTAATTGAGGCTTATTTTTTTATACACTACATTCTTTTATATGGTGTATAAACCCCTTTCTACATTTACTTTTATTCAAAAGGAATATTTTTATAAGAAACGTTTTACTAAATGACAAAATGATTTTTTTTGTCTTACGTAATCGGTGACAATGAATTCTCTGCCGCGGTGACCATTATTTGAGTTTCGGATGCCTCTACAAGCCATAACTTTTTTTAAATGAAAAATAAATTGTGTCATCCTGCATTTTTATCACATAAACTTTAATTACATTACACAAAACTGAGGATATTTAAGGTTTATTGTCTTGGAAACCAGGAACATAATACATGGAAACAACATAAAAAATTCTTCTTAAACACTTGAAAGGTGTATCCTTAAGTACATCATAGGTTCATTACTGCATCTCATAACCTGGGGAAATACATCAAAAGAAAGGGTGAGTAGAAGGCCTAGTAAGAGAAACAATGGGAAACATTTAACATGTGAACTTGTGACACATCAACAATGTCATGAAAAGGAACATTAAGGCATGAGAAAGAAATCATGAGGAATATCATAATAAAAATAATGTATTTTATATCTTGAATATGTGGCTACAACATTGAATATTGACAATAATTCTATTTCACCAAGGTCCATCCCCAAGGTTTCATTAAAAATTACCAAGGTTATTCACCAAGGCGTTGTTAAAAATAGTCATCTCTAAAGATTAAGTCTTTACCCAATGCATTAGAGAGCTATCAGGGCGCACCCTTGAAGTGACTTTATTATCATGTGAGACACATATATCATCATCAATCATTTCATAAACAACCCATATATCATAAAATAAATGGGTTTCATTTCATAATCATAATGTTTTAAAACTACTTTAAAGACATGATCTTTATGTCACTTTAAACCCGCGGAAAGGGAAAGAGCATCTCATGTATGTAAATACCAGAATTTAAAATAGAACAAATTGATATATATGTGAATATCCCTATATAATATATAGCTTTGAGTATTCACTTAATAAAATAAAAGAACTCTAGAAAAAGAGAGAGACATTTTGAGATGGAAATTCTGCAGTATAACGGCTATGTTTCGGGGTTTTAGAAAACCTTGAAAAGAGAGGGGACATGGGTAAAACATTCATAAATGACCCATAAAACAGTATAGGGACCGAATATAAAGGATATATGAACATGGTAATGAAATTTTAAGGATATGCCATTTGAAATGAAAAACATGGAAGGAAGACAAAAATTAGATTTCTCTTATGAAAATTCAGCAGCCTAACGGCGTCACGTAAACTTCAAAAAAATGAGATCAAATAGGGTCTTCCATAATATGAACATAAAATTTCAGTATGATAGATATAGATATCATAACCCAGCAAAACGAAAAGGGAACATGAAAGAATTGACATTAAAAAATAGATCTTGAAAATGAGAAGGGTGAAAGAATCCTTTAAAAATTCAGCAGCCTAACGGCGCCACATTAACATTCTTTAAACGAATTGATTATAGAAAGAGGGGGTCTCTCATCATATGAAAATGAAAAGGGAATTAAGAAGAATATAAAATAACATCCTCCAACATAATAACATGGAGCATAAAATAAATGACAAAAAAGAGATTACTTGAAAAGGAAGAGAGAGGTCGGATCCCTTACCTTAAACGTAACTCTTAAAACTCAAATGTTGGGACCTTGAGAGGATTGAGGGCACCTTGGGAGGACTCTGTGGGAGGTAAGGAGACCATAACTTCGTTGAGGATGATTTTTGAGTCGAGTGGATTCGAGGATGGCTTGGTATTTATAGGGAAAGTGAGGGGACAAAGCATTAATGGCCAAGGGACACCTCATTGGTGGTTTTGAAAAAACCATGGGCTTTCCCATGGTATTTTCCTATGGTATTAGCCACTTGGGAAACCTCATACCTTATATTACTATTAATAAGTCGACCATATTGATTACATACTTAATACACCACTTATGATGTCATTAAACACTCGTAACATAAAAACTGTATTTTAACTATTCATCTAAAATTAAACTTTCTCAGAAAAATCCCAAAATTTCACCTTAACAAAATATCAATGCTCTGATTAAAAATATGAACTCCATTTTATAAATATAATTTTCTAAATATTTTTAATTTAATTTTAAAAAAACACTATTCACTGAAAATTCATTTTTTCAGAAAAATCCCCAAAAATTACCATAACATAATATCGATGCTCTGAGTTCAAAAATAATGTCCATTTTTTAAAAAAAAACTTTGCTAAATATTTTTAATTGAATTTTTAATTAAAAACACTATTCAACCAAAAAAAACTATTACTTGACTAATAATTTATGAAATCGTTATTTACCCATTTTATTGAATCAAATAACATAATCTAGATGTCTAAATTATATTAAAACTTTTTCTAAGTGAGATTACTAATCCATTTGGTCACAATACTAATCCTAAGCGTAAAATCACTATTCATAATTTACTATTCATCAAAAATTATGTTGATCTTATTAGACTCCAAATTCCTTACTGAACACTTTTTGCAGAACACCATTTTTTGAAAATCATTACACATCATTAATTATTTATGGTTTACATAAATATTTTAAAATTTATTTTTTTTCAAAATTCAACAATAAAATACATCCTAAAATTATCCGGACATTTTTAATTTCACATACATCACTGAAGGAAGAAATCATAATTTATTCATCCCAAAGGATTACACAAAGAAGCTACGGTCTCATCACATAGCCCATTTTAACACCAGCATATGACCTAAATGTAAGGTGTGCTATGGTGAGAGAATCTGAGGGAGGATCTGATAACATTGCATTAGTAGTAATCTCTACTAACTTGAACTTCTCCTGTAGGTGTTTCTGTTCAAGCTTGACACACTGGAGCTCGGCTTGGGCTTGGTCCAAAGCGAAGCCCAATGATGCCACCTCCTTCCCAAGCTCTGATAAGTGGGATTCAAAAGGTTCGAGTCTACTGGATGAAGCCATCGACTCCTCTTTCTGCATTAACCATTAACATCTCTATTAAATCGTTAAGAGTAATTTAATATACTATTCAAAAAGTTTGTGTTGTTACATTCTTCCCCCCTTAAGAAATTTCATCCCTGAAATTTTATACATGAGGCCTAGTCGAAAAGGTGAGGGTACTTTTGCTTCATTATTTCCTCAGGCTCCCAAGTAGCTTCTTCATACGTATGATTCCTCCACAACACTTTCACAAGGTGGGTAGTCTTGTTCCGTATAACCTTGTCTTTATGGTCTAATATCTCCACTGGATGCTCCTCATAAGAGAGGTCATGTTCCAGTTGTACCACCTCTTGGTTCTGTATATGCGAAGGGTCGGGTATGTACTTCCTCAAGAGAGATACATGGAAGACATTGTGAACATGAGCTAGATTCGGTGGAAGTTCTAGTCGATAGGCCACTGCTCCTATGTGATCAAGGATTTCATAGGGGCCAATGTATCTAGGTCTGAGATTCCCTTTCCTCCCAAACTGCATGACTCTCTTCCATGGAGAAATTCGAAGGACAACTTTGTCGCCAACACCAAACTCCAAGTCCCTTCGACGGTTGTCAGCATAGATTTTCTGCCGACTCTGAGCAGCCTTTATGTGTTGTTGGATGGCATGAACCTATTCTCTCATCTCTTTAACAAGATCAGGACCAAGAATCATTCTCTCACCAGTTTCATCCCAACAAGTAGGAGTTGTACATCGCTATCCATACATAGCTTCATAGGGTTCCATCTGAATACTCAAATCGAAGCTGTTGTTATAGGGGAAATCAACTAATGGGAGGTGTTGATCCCATCAAACATTAAATTCCAATGAGCATAATATCATCATGTCTTCGAGTGTCTGAATAGTCCTTTCAGATTGGCTATCATTTTGAGGATGATAGGTCGTACTAAAATTCAATTCAGTATTCAGAGCATGTTGAAGACTTCTCTAGAATTTTGATGTGAATCTTGGATCACGATCAGACACGATGGATAGTTGTACCCCATGCAGCCTTACCACTTCCTTTACGTATATCTCAGCAAGTTGATCCAGAGATAAATCTTCCCGAATAGAGATAAAATTAGCGGTTTGGTGAGATGGTCCACAATAACCCATATTGCATTGTTTTATTTGGATGTTATTGGGACACCAGTTAAAAAGTCCATAGTGATATTATCCCACTTCCATACTGGTATGGGTAGTGGTTGTAATACCCCCTTAGGAATTTTTTGTTCTGCCTTTACTTGTTGACACACCAAGCACCTTG
This sequence comes from Viscum album, assembly GCA_963277665.1. Taxonomy (NCBI): domain Eukaryota; kingdom Viridiplantae; phylum Streptophyta; class Magnoliopsida; order Santalales; family Viscaceae; genus Viscum; species Viscum album. The sequence goes on from OY728162.1 coordinate 51,020,528, forward strand.
TAGTGTAATCAGCAATCTCCCTATTCATGTTATCCCACCAATAATGATCACGAAGGTCTCTATACATTTTAGTACTTCCCGGATGTATAGAGAAAGTAGATCCTTGAGATTCATCCATCAGTTCTTTCTTTATCTCCAGAATAGATGGAAAACATAGTCTTGTACAAAATTTCAACACACCTTCTTGATCAATATTGAAATCAGGGAACTTCCCATCCTTTACAGCCTCCAACTTCTCCTGCATCAAAGGATCTTCTTTTTGAGCCTTCTTGATCTTCTCTAGTAATGAAGGTTGAGAAATCATTTGGGATAGGGTTGATGATGTCCCTTCGCTTAAAATTTCCAAGTCCAATTTTATAAGATCATTAATCAAGGGATCTCCTAGGATCCTCATTGTTGCCAGAACAACAGGGTCTTTCCTGCTTAACGCATCTGTGACCTTGTTTGCTCTTCAAGGGTGATAATGAATTGAACAATCATAGTCTTTAATAAGCTCTATCCATCTCCTTTGTCTCGTGTTCAATTCTTTCTGCATGAAAATATAATTTAAAATTTGGTGGTCGGTGTATATATCACATTTCTCCCCATAAAGATAGTTCCTCCATATCTTTAGAGAAAAACAATTGCCACTAGCTCTAGATCATGCGTAGGATAATTCTGCTCATGAATCTTCAACTGTTGAGATTCATATGAAATTACCTTATCATTTTTCATGAGGACACACCCAAGACCCTTCATGGATTCATTGCTAAAAATAATGAATCCTTCTCCGATAGAGGGTAGTGTTTACACAAGTGCAGTAATCAATCTCTTCTTCAGTTCTTGGAAACATTCCTTTCATTCCGTAGTCCAGATGAACATAACCCCTTTACGAGTCCACTTGGTTAGTGGATTAGAATGCCTTGAAAAGTTTTTCACAAACCAACTATAATATCCCTCTAAACCAAGGAAACTATGAATCTCAGTTACTGTTTTTGGTTGAGGCCACTCCTCCATAACCATTGTCTTTGCAGGGTCAACCAAGATTCCTTCAATGGTTACGATGTGCCCTAAGAAATCCACTTGTTGTAACCAAAATTCACAATTGCTGAACCTTCCAAAGAGTCGATCCTTCCGAAAGGTTTTCAAAATAACCCTCCGATGATCTTCATGCTCCTCCCGACATTTTGAATATATCAAAATATCATCAATAAAAACTACCACATATTTATAAAGGTAGTCCATAATGAATCTATTCATAAAATCCATGAAAATAACAGGAGTATTAGTCAAGCCGAAGGGCATAAAATTAAACTCATTATTCCCATATATTGATCAGAAGGTAGTCTATGGAATATCATCCTTCTTCACCCTCAGTTGATGATAACCAGATCGAAGATCAATCTTAGAGAATAATTGAGCCCCATGAAGTTGGTCAAATAAATCATCAATTCTTGGAAAAGTGTATTTGTTCTTCACTGTGATCCCATTCAGTTCCCTTTAATCAATGCATAGCTGCATTTATCAATCCTTCTTCTTCACAAAGAGAACTGGTGCTCCCCTAGGAGACACACTCGGTCGGATAAACCCCTTCTCCAACAAGTCTTGGAGTTTCTTCATTAACTCTTCTAGCTCCACATTTCCCATTCTATATGGGGTCTTTGATATCGGTTGAGATCCTGGTACGAGTTCAATGGAGAACTCTACCTCTCTTTCTGGGGGAGGTCTAGGTAACTCCTTGGGAAATACAACCATGTATTCCTGAACAATCAGAACATCTTCTATTTGTATACTCCCTTTACCTTCATCATCATCACCGATTAACTCCATAAAGAAAGATATAGGAGGTGCTTCTAGATAGGTATCGGTTCAGGATATCTCTCCTTGGAAGAAAATTATTTGTCGTTCATTCAAGACTACTGATATTTCCTTACTTCTCCATTTGATCTTAGCTTTATAATTTGAGAGCCAGTCCATCCCTAGTATAACATCGAATTCCTACATGGGAATGACTACTTGATTTGTGATAAGATTGTGCTCACTAAAGTAAACACTAGAGTCTCTAAACACTGTTGATGTGTGGATAATCCCACTTGGAGTCTTGACTAACAACTCTACCTCAACAAGTTCGGGGATTGATTCTATATTATTTGCAAACATGGAGGAAATAAAGGAATACATAGAACTAGAATCAAACAAAGTAGTTGCTAGTTTTGAGAGGACAACAAGAGTACCTGCTACCACATCATTCGGAGCTTCAACTTTAGTTGTTGTGATAGAAAAAGCACGACCTTTCTCCCCTAGCCTTTGCTGAGGTTGATGGTGATTCCCCTCCACTGCCCTTGGATTTGGACAGTGATTAGAAAAGTGCCCAAGCTGTCCACACTTGAAGTAAAGGACTTCAGGTAGAGATAGAACCATATTTCCACTATCATTAGTGTTGGGGAGTTGAGGCTTCACCTCACTATGAAAATTCCGAGCAACATGGCCTCCTCTTCCACACTGTTAACACTTTCTACTTCTGATCAAGCAATGCCCCAGATGCTTCTTCCCACATTTATTTCATGTGGTAAGTTGCATTTTCTTTCCACCTCTTCCCTGATCAAAAGTCTTCCCTAAACTGTGCTCCAATGATCTCCTCTTGTCATTTGATTTATGAGACCACTATGTCTCACCAAACTGTAGCTCGAATTTCATTGCACTCTGCACGATCTCTTCATAGATATCATAGTACAGGTTGGCTAGATTCTTCCGCAGTTGAGGTCTCAGTTCACTGAAAAATCTATCAACCTTCCCACATGGATCCATGACAAAGCTAGTGGTATATTGTGAATGTCGGGTGAAGTTCATCTCATAGGTTCTGACAGATTCGTTCTCCTTCTACTTCAGCTTGAGAAACTCTTTCTCCAATATCGTTCTCATGGAATGAGGGAAATACTTATTAAAGAATATTCCCCGGGCTCTTCCCACTCCATAGCTTCCATATCTCCTCTAGGATTCATGTTTTTGGCAAGTGACCACCACTAATCAGCTTCTCCCTCTAGGCGGTAAACAACAAGGGTGACTTGTTCTTGTTTCGAACAAAGTAGTACAGAAAAGATCTTTTCAATAGATATTATACATTGTTCCGCAACCAAAGGGTCAGTAGATCCACTGAATGTTGGTGGTCGTTGACACATGAAGGACTCAACAGATTTTCATTCCCTTCGTGGTGAGATCAACCTCTCACCTTGATTCAAGTTATTACTCATAACATGAGTCAGTTGGTTCATCATTTGCATTAATGTTTCCATTCCAAATTCCATTAGAGGGACGTCAGCACATGGTGTATTTCAGTCACTATATTCATGGTTCCTCCTATTTCCCTCCATTTTCTAAATGGATAAATCCTTAGTGAGAAACTTATTTCATTTATGAATCTTTTAACTAATAATTCATGCTTAGAGAATTACATTTCTCTATAATTCTTTCATAATGATTCATAAAAACCTTGTGATTAACCAAACATATCCCCCAGGATTGTCGTAACCAAGAGTGCAGCAAGGCCCGTTATCATTCACCAGTTCCCGTTTGAGTCTAGCTCAAAGCGGTGTCTTCGGGTTTTACCCCTATGTACATCTGTTCCAGATCCTCCTATACCTTCTCATATAAAGACAAAGATGTATTTGTTTGATAAACCACTTACTCAATACATACCAAAATACCAGGAAGTTTTCCTATATTTAAAATTTTCTATAGGGTTCTTCCTAATGTTTTTATATCCTAATTTCCACAAATAACTAAATCATCCTTTGATACCAACTGTGGCATCCCGCCTTTTTATCACATAAAATTTCATTACATTACACAAAACTGAGGATCTTTAAGGTTTAGTGTTTTGGAAACTAGGAACATAATACAAGAAAAAAACATAAAACATTCTTCTTAAACACTTTAAAGACTTGTCCTTAAGTAAATAATAGGTTCATTACTATATCTCATAACCTGGGGACATACATCAAAAGAAAGGGTGAGAAGATGGCCCAGTAAGGGAAACAAGGGGAAACATTTAACATGTGAACTTGAGATACATCAACAATGTCATGAAACAAAACTTTAAGGCATTAGAATGAAATTATGAGGCATATCATAATAAAAATAGAATCTTTAATAACTTGAATATGTGGATACAACATTTATTGTTGACAATCATTCCATTTCAGCAATGTCCATCCCCAAGGCGTCATTAAAAATTACCAAGGTTATTCACCAAGGCGTTGTTAATAATAGTCATCTCTAGAGATTATGTCTTTACCCAATGAATTGGAGCTCTATCAGGGTTCACCCTTGACATGTATTTATTATCATGTGAGCCACATATATAATCAACAATAATTTCATAAACAACCCATATAGCATAAAAGAAATGGGTTTCATTTTATAATCATAACGTTTTAAAGCTGCATTAAAGACATGATCTTTATGTCACTTTAAATCCATGGAAAGGGAAAGCGGGTCTCATGTATGTAAATCCCAGAATTTACAATAGAAAAACATGGTATATATGTGAATACCCCTATAGAAGAGAGATCTTTGAGTATTCACTTAATAAAATAAACTAACTTTAGAAAAAGAGAGAGACATTTTGAGACCGAAATTTTGAAGCATAACGGCTATGATTCGGGGTTTTAGAAAACATTGAAAAGAGAGGGGATACGGGTAAAACATTAATAAATGACCCATAAAACAGTAGAGGGACCGTATATAAAGGATATATAAACATAGTAATGAAATTTGAAGGACATACCATTTGATATGAAAAACATGGAAAGAAGACAAAAATTCGATTTCTCTTATGAAAATTCGGCAACATAACGGCGTCACTTAAACTTAAAAAAAAAATGAGATCAAATAGGTTCTCTCATAATATGAACATAAAAGTTCAGTATGATAGATTTAGAGATCATAACCCAGAATAATAAAAAAGAACTTTAAAGACATGACATGAAAATAGAACTTGAAAATGAGAAGGGTGAAAGAATCCCTTAAAAATTCGGCAGCCTAACGGTGCCACTTAAACATTCTTAAATCGAATTGATGAGAGAAAGAGAGGGTATCTTGTAATATGAACATGAAAAGGGTAGTAAGAGTAATATAAAAGAACATCCTCCAACATAAGAACATGGAGCATAAAAGAAATGACATAAAAGAGATTACTTGAAAAGAAAGAGAGAGGTCAGATCCCTTACCATAAACGTAGCTTTTAAAACTCAAAGGTTGGGACCATTAGAGCTTGAGGGCACCTTAGGAGGACTCCTTGGGAGGTAAGAAGACCAGAACTTAGTTGAGGATGATTTTGGAGTCGAATGGATGACACGATGGCTTGGTATTTATAGGGAAAGTGAGGGGACAAGGCATTAATGGACAAGGGACATCTCATTAGTGGTTTTGGGAAAACCATGGGATTGACCACGGTATTTTCCCATGGTATTGTCCACTTGAGACACCTCATACCTTACCATACTGTTCATAAGTCAACCATATTGATTACATACTTAATAAATCATTTAATGATGTCATTAAACACCTGTAACTTAAAAACTGTATTTTCACTATTCATCCAAAATTCAACGTTCTCATAAAAATCCCAAAATTTCACATTAACCAAATATCGATGCTATGATTAAAAATATGAACTCCATTTTATAAAAATATTTTTCTAAATATTTTTAATTTAATTTTTAAATAAAAACACTATTCACCGAAAATTTATTTTTTTCAGAAAAATCCCCAAAAATTACCATAACATAATATCGATTTTCTAAGTTCAAAAATAAAGTCAATTTTTTTTAAAAAAATACTTTTCTAAATTTTTTTCATTTAATTTATAATTAAAAATACTATTCACCCAAAAAAAACTAATACTTGTCTAATAATTTATGAAACCGTTATTTACCCACATTATTGAATCACATCACTTAATCTAGGTGTCTAAATTATATTAAAACTTTATTGAAGTGAGAATACTAATCCATTTGGTCACATTACAAATCCTAAGCGTAAAATCACTATTCATAATTTACTATTCGTCAAAAATTATGTTTAACTTATTAGACTCCAAATTCCTTACTTAACACTTTTGCAGAAGACCATTTTTTGAAAATCATTACACATCATTAATTTTTTAAGGTTTACATAAATATTTTAAAATATCCTTTTTTTCAAAATTCATCAATAAAATACATCCTAAAATTATCCGGGCATTTTTAATTTCACAAACATCACTAAAGGAGTAAATCAAAATTTATTCATCCAAAAGGATTTCACAAAGAAGCTACGGTCTCGTCACATAGCCCCTTATAACATCAGCATATGACCTATGTGTAAGGTGTGCTATGGTGACAGAATCTGAGGGAGGCTCAGATAACATTTCCCTAGTAGAAATCTCTACTAACTTGAACTTCTCCCGAAGGCATTTCCTTTCAAGCATGACACACTGGAGTTTGACTTGGGCTTGGTCCAAAGCGAAGCCCAAATATGCCACCTCTTTCCCAAGCTCTGATAAGTGGGGTTCAAAAGGTTCGAGTCTACTAGATGAAGCCATCGACTCCTCTTTCTGTATTAACCATTAACATCTCTATTAAATTGTTAAGAGTAAGTTAATATACTATTCAAATACTTTGGGTCATTACAAAAATACCATGTTTTACTTTTATTTTATTTTGGTATTGAAAATGGGTTTGATAATGTTTTTATATCAATGTTTGGTATTGATATCTTGTGATTGAAATGTATAAATGCTATGTTTCCTTTATCCATGTTTTATGTTGTACGATTATGTTATGGTTCATGGGAATTGTTTATGAAAATGGGTGGTTCTATGATAAACTAAGGGAGGGTGAGCCTGATATAGCTCTCCAATGCATTGGGTAACGTGAAGGGGTTAAACGTTATGGTTTCTCCGTAGAGATTTAGGGAATGTACTATGATGGGTATTCCAAATGTAACCTTGATGGTTACTCCCTACGTAAGAATGTTATCTATGCCTCAAGTTACCTTTATGTCTTAGGATTTCAATGATTTATTCATGATTTGATGGGGTATGTTAAAGTGCTTATGTTTTTTGAGTAAAGTATGACTTCATTGATTCTTATGTATTCATGGACTAATGTTTTCATTCTATATTTTTATATACCATACTGAGCTTTTTATTCTCATCCTATGTTTTTGAAATGTTTTTCACAGGTCAATGGAAAAGTACATGATGTGTTGATAGTGTCGAGAAAGTGTCACGAAATAATCCATGTTTTATTTAAATATGTCTCCTTTGATGGGAAAAAGGAATACTGCCTTTTATGTAACCGCCTTGATTAAATGTGGAATGTAATGCATGATTTAGGATATAATTCTCTAAAACTCTAAACCTGAAAAGATCTTCAATATGCATTCTAGAAATAACTCAAGATTAAGTAATGTTTATGGTTGGGGCCTTGTAGTTGGTATTAAAGGTCGGTTTAGATAACTTTAGGAGTTACAATTCAATTAAATGATTATCCATAAATATTTTTTTATTGTCAAATTGAAATTATATAGAATTTGAAGAATACCATGTTGCTTTATCTAAGACATGTTTGTTCAGAATGGTTTTCCACGGAGGAAATAGGGAAGTCCTGCTAGGAAGGCATACAGAAGGAAATCACCTTTTGAATTAGCATCCTGAGATGGTCTGAATTGGAATTGAATAGTTTGTTGCAGTAATGGCGCAGTTGACTCAAGTGGTAAATAGTGGTGGTATCCATGCACGAGATCAGCTAGATCAACCGCATAGGAACATGTCAGTGGTGGAACATTTCATGAGGAAACATCCCCCATCATTCAGAAGATCATCTGACCCTATTCTAGATGAAGGGTGGATTAAATCACTGGAGAAGATTTTTTATGTCATGGGTGTTTAGACAATCAAAATGTTAGTCTTTCTATTTATCGTTTGGAGGGTGAAGTAGATCAGTGGTGGTCGATGGTTAAAAATATCCAAGATGCTGATGAGATTGATGCTCTTTACTGGGATGATTTGAAAGGTATGTTTCTTGAGAAATATTTTCCTAAGGCTATTTGAATTAGGATGGAAAAACATTTCTTGGAACTGAGGCAAGAGTAATACTCAGTGGCTGCTTATGAAGAAAGGTTCACTCGATTGGTAGGGTATGATCCAAATTTTATCCGAGACCTTGATAGTAAAATCATTCATTTTTACTCAGGATTAAAGCCAAAATATCGAGGGATTTAGCTTCTCACGAGTTCAAGAGTTATGAAAATCTTGATTTATGTGCTGGGAAGGTGGAAATGGATTTTTTAAGATCAAGTGTTCTATAACAACCAACAGAAGAAGAGACCGAGGTGCAAGGATAAAGGAATGAATCCTTCAAAAAGGTCTGATTGTAAGAAAACTGTGTTTTCAGTTTGTGATACATGTGGTAAAAAGCATGTTGGGGAATGTCTTTTGAATTCTGGAAAGTGCTACTAATGTGGTAAAATATGAAATAAGGCACGTGATTTCACTGGAAAAGATCATGGTGATGGTAAGACCAAATTTGATTTAGAGTTTGTGAAAATTTTCAAGTGCAATGAGATATGTAACTATGAAAACGAGTGTCCGACAAAGAGCTTGAATGATGGGAAGTAGTCAAACTACAATTAGAAATGGGTGGTGAGATCCTTTGCAACTACTTCAACAGATGTTGGGCCATCAAATGAAGTGGTATCAGGTACATTGTTTGTTTTTTTAGATTATGCCAATGTGTTGTTTGAATCGGGGTCTACACATTATTTCATCTCTTAAAATTTATCTAGTAAATTGGGAATTCCATATCAAGAAATGAATCCTGAACATGTGGTAAAAACACCTGGGGGACATTTTGAGGCAAAAAAATTTTATAAGAAAATTCATATCCATATCCATGGAAGGAATCTACTTGTAAACCTTTTTTTTACCACTAGTAGAGTTTGATGTTATCCTTGGAATGGAGTGGCTCTCTATTTACTATGATAAGATTGACTATAGAGCTAAAGAAGTTTCTTTTCAAAAAGACTTTCATTTTGTGTAAAAGAATGATCCCTTACTATTGATTACATATGAAGAGGCTAAGAAACTAGTAAAAGATGGAAATGAATGTTACCTTGCACATATTGTTGAAAAAAAAGGAACCGTTCAGAATAATGATGTGCCTATTGTAAATGAGTATCCTAATGTTTTTTCTGATGAGTTACCTGGAATAATAACCGATCGGGAAGTTGAATTTACTGTTCACATAGTTCATGATGCTAATCCAATTTCAAAACCCCCATATCGAATGGCTCAAATATAAATTTTAGAGTTTAAAGAGAAATTGTAATATTTATTAGAGAAACGTTTCATTAGACCTAGCACATCACCATGGGGTGCTCTTGACTTATTTGTTAAAAAGAAAGATGCTACAATGAGACATTACATTGATTACAGAGCCTTGAATAACATCACTATTAAGAACAAATATCCTTTTCCTCATATCGTTGATTTGTTTGATTAGCTCCAGGGAGATCAGTATTTTTCAAATATTGACTTGAGATCGGGGTACCATCAGTTGACGGTAAAGGAAGCAGTTGTTTCGAAGACTGCGTTTCATACAAGATATGGCCATTATGAATTTATAGTTATTCTTTTTGGGCAAACCAATGCACCTATTGTATTCAGGGACCTTATGAATTGAATTTTTCATGAGTTCTTGAATATGTTTGTTGTTTTTTTCATTGATGATATTTTCGTGTTTTCAAAAAGTGAAGAGGAGCATGAAAGTCATCTAAGGGTTTTTTTTCAAACCTTAAAAGAAAATAAATTGTATGGGAAATTTATAAAGTGTGAGTTTTGGTTGAAACAAATTTCTTTCCTTGGTTACATTGTTTCTAAAGATGGAGTAAGTGTTGATCCTACAAAAAAAAGTTGTTGAAGAATGGCCAAGACCCACAAATGTATCTGAGATTTGTAGTTTTCTTGGTTTGGAAGGCTATTATTGAATGTTTCTTAGAAATTTTTCATGGTTATGTAGTCCAATGACTAATCTAACTCGGAAGGGTGTAAATTATATCTGTACAAAATAATGTGATGATTGTTTTCAGGAATTGAAAAGAAGATTGGTGAATGATCCAGTTTTGGAAGTACCTTCCAAGAATGGTGAGTTTGTTATCTATAGTGATGCTTCATTTAAAGGACTTGGTTGCGTCCTAATGACGAAAGATCTGGTAATTTCTTATGCTCCACGATAGTTGAAAACTCATGAGGTAAATTACCCTACTCATGATTTGGAATTAGCTGTTGTTGTTTTTGCTTTAAAAATTTGGGGGCATCATTTGTATGGTGTAAAGTGTGAAATATATATAGATGACATAAGTTTAAAGTATATATACACTCTGAAATAATTGAACAGGAGATAGAGGAGATGGCTTGAATTAATCATGGATTATTATTGAACAATTCATTACCATCTAGGAAAAGCCAATAAAGTGGTTGTTGCTTTGAGTCGAAAAAGTAATGCTTCATTAACCATGTTACGTTTGGAACGTGATCCTTTGGTCAAGGATTTGATATACTTTGGCATAGAAGTTGTTGGTACTGGATTTTCTTCTGTTTTGTTTCAGGTATTAGTTAAATCACCTCTATTAGATAGAATTAAGCAAGAACATAAGCAAGACAGTGAGTTGTATAAAAAGGTACATCTAGTTCATAAGGGTAAGTTTCCTTAATTCAACATTGTTAATGATTGTGTTTTGATATTTGGGAAGAGATTGTGTGTGCCTTGTGATTCACAGTTGAAGAGAGATTTGTTATGTGAAGCTCATAGTTCTCCGTTTTTAGTTCATCCAGGCAGTACTGTGATATATAGAGATCTTCGAGAGTATTACTGGTGGGATGGAATGAAAATAAATATTGATGATTTTACTGTGAAGTGTTTGATTTGTCAGCACGTTAAAGCAGAGCGGTAGTTACCAAAAGGGATGCTTCAGCCTTTACAAGTGCCAAAGTGGAATGGGAGAATATATCCATGGAATTCATTGTGGGATTATTGAAGACACCTAGAGCTAATAATGCAATCTGGGTTATTGTTGACCTCTTGACTAAATCAGCTCATTTCCTTGCTATAAGATATACTTTTTCCTTAGATCAAGTTTCACATTTTTATCTTAAATAGATAGTCAGGTTACATGGAGTTTCCCTCTCCATTGTATCTGATCGTGATCCCAGGTTTACTTCTAACATTTGGAAAGGCCTTCAGAAGTCATTGTGTATTGAATTAAATTTTAGTACACCTTTTCATCCTCAATGAGATGGGCAGTCAGAATGAACAATTAAGACATTTTAGGATATGATACGTGCTTGTTCGATGGATTATTAGGGAAGTTGGGACCAACATATTTCTTTGGTTGAGTTTTATTATAATAACAGTTTTCATTCCAGTATACAGATGGCACCATTTGAGGATTTATATGGGAAGCAGTGTCGAACTCCAGCTTTTTGGGATGAAGTGGGTGAAAGGAAGTTGATGGGACCAGAATTGGTAGAAGAGTTGGCAAAAAAAGTTCAGCTGATATAGAAACACATGAGAACAGCTCAGAAAAGGCAGAAAAGTTATGCGAACAACAGGTGGAAGGATCTCTCTTTTGAGGTAGTTGATCATGTCTTCCTCAAAGTTTCACCGTGGAAAAGTGTGATATGATTTGGTAAGAAAGGAAATATGAGTCCAAGGTTTATTGAACCATATAAAATTCTGGAGAGAGTTGGATCAGTTGCATACCGAGTGGATTTACCTCCGAGTTTATCTCATGTACACATTGTTTTTCATGTTTCAATGATAAAGACGTACATACCAGATCTATTCCATGTTTTGAGTCCAGAGATATTTCAGCTGGATGGGAATCTATCTTATGAGGAACAACCGGTCAATATTCTTGACCACATGGAGCAAGTATTGCGGAATAAGGTGATTCTTCAAATAAAGGTTTTGTGAAAAAACCATATGGTTGAAGAGGAAATGTAGGAATATGAAAATGCTATGAGGGATAAATAACCCCATTTATTACATAAGTGAATATATTTCGAGGAAGCAATTCCAAAAAGGGGGGAAGGATGTAACATCCCAGGTAAATAAAGAATAAGACATTTTCATATTTGTAAATATTTTTTTGAATTAAGTATTAAATTTACTTTAATGGGGTTTCTATGTTCGATGGAGAACCCTCATTAAATATAGTTTGGTCTCATACATTCTATTGGACCAAATAAAATTCTTCTTTAGAATCGGGACATCAAAATTTACTTTGTGTAAAATTTTGGTATTTTCTCATAATGTTCATTTTTTAATGAATAGTGAAAAATGTTGTATTTTAATTCAAAAACTCATTTTAATCTAATTTATTTATAAGGATAGATTATATTTTTAATTAGTTTTAAAGTTTAATTAGAATATATTTTTTCCATTTAATCCAATGGTGGTCATTGGAATTAATTTCAAATTGAAATTGGAAACAAACAACTGTCAGTCTTTTGATAGATATTTTTTCTTAAAAACGCGCAATTTGTTTTGACAATGGGAATTAATTATAAAATTAATTAATGAAACTTATATGTTTTGAATTTTAAAAAATATAAATAATTTTTTAATTCATAATATCAAATATATATTGGGGTGAATTTTTGGTATTTTTTTAAAGAACTTCAATTTATGATGAATAGTGTAACCACTAAGTGGTAGTTAAACAAACTAATTTTTCGTTTAAATGAAATTTTACCACTTATATGTATTTAATTTAAAAAATTTGACAAAAATTTTTTTCATTAGTAAGTAAAATTTTGTTCAATGGGATTAAAAAAAATGGTGAATAGTAACTTTTGAGTTTTGTTAACTGCGATTAGAGGTAATTACTGTAATTTAAGATAAAAATGATATTATAAAAATATAAAAAATATCTTGACACATGTCCTGAACTTATTGGATAGGTCATTTCCGACCAAGACAATCCATGGGTCAATTTTTGGGACCCCATTGAGGCACATGAGTGAGATAATGACATTAATACCTTTTATTTAAAGTAAAAATAAAAATATCACAAACATGTATTGATTTACTAAATCAATTATTACATGGGGTTATATAAACTATATATTTTACTATAAATATTAATTAGAAATATAGAAAAATTTCCTACATCATGGTAATTTTTTAATAATTTTTAGACATCAAAAAAATAAATTATTTATGACACAATGATGATGCAGTGTTTATGTCATTAATGAATTATTTAAATAAATAAGATGATAATGTTTAAAATAATATCCAACACTTGTCCAATTTTTATTTGATGATTTTATTTCGAGAATGGACCACCTTATCCTGAACTTTAATGATTTTTGGAGCTTTAGAACCTGAATTTCATTTTATAATAAAATAATAGTTTAAAGGGTTCCATAGGAGCCCCTCCTCTCCCTTAAAATATAACCCCACTTCCTACCCATATCTCACACATTTCAAGCCCTTTGTCTCGTCCAAAATCTAATAAAATAATCTCCCAATATAAATCTATTCATCCTTAAAGCCATACCTTAGGCATAAAGCTCTTCAAGAAACCCTTTTGGTTTAAACCAAGAGTAGTTACCCGATTTAAAGGTAAAGTCTTCTCTAATGTTCTTTTGTTTTATTTTGATTCTCCAACCCCTAAAATATTTTATTACATTATTTTTTAACAACACCAGTATCATCAATATACTAGGATGTTTTTATAAGAACTATTCGAGCTACACTTACACACACCTATATCTCATGTCTAAAGATAATACTGTTTCCGTGGATGGCGAATTTCTGCCTCATGAAATAATGACTGTTAAATATTATTTTAACACCTTTAATGGTTTCCATTAATATCTCAATATGTTTATATATGATATGTATTATTTTTATGTTTTCCTTAAGCTTCGATATTTTCAATTAATGGAATACATTTATGGTTTCCATTCTGGGTAAACACGATAATTTCATTTTAGGAAGTGCGGACTACCGCCCCCTCAAAGTTATTTGATTCGTTAATGCCATATGTGGGACGTATAAATTATGGAGTTAATGATATTATATATGATATTATACTAGAATTATAATATAATTTTATATCATTATAATTCCATTCCATTAGATACGAAATAGAAATGAAAGTAGCATTCATGAGTACGTACGGCTTACCGTCTCCATGAACGGTGCATTTCATTTCCTACCGCTAAAGGTTTTGTTATATTATAAATGCATGTATATGCTGGATATATATTTAATATATAATATCTAAATCATGAACATAATTCTGGTTATAATTGATATTTTACCCCATGAAAAACTGGTAATTATAAAGAGTTTATTGTTTACTCAAGTACCAATGATCGTTAAAATGATCGTTATTAACGTAAATAATTACCTAGTGTTAATAACATGGTAAAAGTGATATAAAAGGAATAATGAACTTGAAAAATGTTCTTAAGCAAGTAAAAATTAACTCAAGTTTATTATTCAGGAGATTAAAGAACGATCGAGTCAAGTCAGACACAAGGTAAGGGAATTTCTTTACCCAATTTCCATTTTTGGGTTAATCTAATACTTTCAAATTATGTCATTATATTATTATATACTATCATTTATTTGTACTTTCTTTATGTGTACATATAGTGAATACACATAATAGATCTATTTTATTTAATAAAATGATCTTTGTAAGGGACTTTGTCTCAATCTCCATTCATTGAGGCATATTTTGTTTTACACACAATTTTATTTTATACGGTGTATAAACCCCTATTGACTTTTACTTTTATTCAAAAGGAATCTTTTTATACGAGGCATTTTAGTAAAATACAAAAATAATGTTTTTTTCTTACGTATACGGTGACAACAACTTCGCAGCGGCCGTGACCATTATTTGAGTTTCGGTTTCTTCTACAAGCCATAACATTTTTTAAATGGAAAATAAATACCATGTTTTACTTTTATTTTATTTTGGTATTGAAAATGGTTTTCATAATGTTTTTATATCAATTTTTTGTATTGATATATTGTGATTGAAATGTGGAAATGCTATGTTTCCTTTATGCATGTTTTATGTGGTACTATTATGTTGTGGTTCTTGGGAATTATTTATGATGACGGGGGGTTCTGTGATAAACTAACGGTGGGTGAGCCCGATATAGCACTCCAATGCATTGGGTAACATGAAGAGGTTAAACGCTAAGGTTTCTCCGAAGAGATTTAGGTAATATACTATGATGGTTATTCCAAACGTAACCATGAGGGTTACTCCCTACGTAAGAATGTGATGAATGCCTCATGTTACCTTTATGTCTTATGATTTCTATGATTTATTCATGATTTGATGAGGTATGCTAAAGTGCTTATGTTTTGTGAGTAATGTATGATTTCATTGATTCTTATGTATACATGGACTAATGTTTTCTTTCCGTATTTTTATATACCTTACTAATATTTTTATTCTCATCCCATGTTTTTGAAATATTTTTCACAGGTTAATGGAAAAGTACATTATGTGTTGATAGTGTCAAGGAAGAGTCACGAAAGAATCCATGTTTTATTTTAAATATGTCTCCTTTGATGGGAAAAATGAATACTGCCTTTTATGTAACCAACTTGTTTAAATGTGGAATGTAATGCATGATTTATGATCTAGTTGTCTAAAATTCTAAACCTGAAAATATCTTCAATGTGCATTCTTGAAATAACTCAAGATTATGTAATGATTAAGGCTGGGACCTTATACACTACCCATAATTCAATGGGAATTGAACATTCTGAATGAAATTACCTTGAGAATAAGGAGGGGGATACCAATGAAATGCCTTGTTATTGGAGTGAATTCACAAAAAGTTAGTTAAACTAAAAGGTGAACCAGAATCACCACTTTTTCATGGATGGATAATGCCTATTGGGTATTAGGGTTTGAAATTTCTTTAGAAAAAAATTGTGGGAGATGTATGAGTTTGACATGGTGGATATGGAAGTGTTCCTTTGTTTCATGGTGGTGAAGTGAGATCCTGATGATGAGATACTTATGACCCTATGTAATAATAAAAACAAAAAGTGTATAAGATACCTTGAATGGTCTCATTCAGTAAATTGGGGGTGAATAATGGGAAAATAGAGTAATGATATTTATTTTCTATAAATTATTTATCATTGAGGGGAACCTCGTCGAGAGGTGGAAGCCTATAGGATGGGAAATTATCTTAGTGGTATAACACACTCCTAATAATTTCATCATTATTTTTGGGTTGTGAGGGATCTATTCCATGATAGTTTCATGTCATCACAAGTTCCTTTCCCTAAGATAAAGGTCAATAAAGGAAAATTAGAATTGTGTGCCCCTCATGTGGTTTG
The DNA here is from genome assembly GCA_963277665.1 of Viscum album. Lineage (NCBI taxonomy): Eukaryota > Viridiplantae > Streptophyta > Magnoliopsida > Santalales > Viscaceae > Viscum > Viscum album. The sequence goes on from OY728162.1 coordinate 51,036,940, forward strand.
AAAATAAATCTCACGAAGATAGAAGATGTGATTCGGGTTAGATCCAATAATGATGATCTCTGTTTCTATTAAATCATTATATCCAGGTGGTCTAGGAGAACCATAAATCCACTATTCCTAATAATCCATACATACCTTATCTGTGTAAGAGATTATATATCACAATAATTTTAAGTCAAACCTCAATTCAAAAAAAATAGATCACCCCAAATTGAATCTTCACCTACCATGGACTATGAGATCAGTCCTTTCATCATTTACAGGTGATATATGTTTTGGAACTTTTGAGACCTTTTCATGATTTTTTGTGGGTCTGGATACACAATCAAAAGGACTCAAATTATATTATTTTCTTCCATTAAAATTTTATTGGATATAGGTTTAATAATAATACTTGTTATAAAAAGTTACTTCTTAGGGCATTCGAACCTATTCTTAGTCGGTATGGGTGCCCATAGTCACTGAATGAGATATGTATATTTCTCTATATCATTAATTGAAGGGAGAATCCTTGAAAAAGGATCTTTGAATGTATAGGGGTGGGGTAATATGGTCTCTTAACACTATGACTACCTTGACTTCTCTTGATCGGACTATGTTCACAAATACCTATGTATGAGAATGGGGAGCATAATAAAAGGATAAAGTTATATGCTATGTTCGCTAAGGATGAATCACTATTGAAAAAGAATTTATTGTTACTAACCATGTGGTTTATGATTTAATTCTCATATGAGGTATCTGGTTCATGTCTAAGAGATCCCTACTACACCAAGTAAATAAGAATCATCATCAGATGAGTCCATGCATGCTTCACATAGAAGAGATCTACTCCTGAAATTGGGTTGATGCTATTAAAGGATGATTGTATAAATCTAGGTGGTAGTGAATGGGAGTATATTATACCAGAATTGGTGGATCAAATTTTCTATTTCCTCAAGAAAAGGACTAAAACATGCCAATTAAATACTCTACTAAGAAAAAAAAAGGTATTTTCAAGAACAACATATAGTTAGATTGGGATTCTGGTGAAATATAGTAGTATGGACTGTACATGGATATAATATAGTCTAAATCAATAATAGGACTCCAAGATCCCTTTGAAAGATGATCAAGTAGGCCCTTATGAACATCTTTACGAACTATGTCCCTTCATCCCTTTGAGTGGAATACGTCAAAAGGATTGAAAAAATGGGTAAACCCTTCATATCAAATTTGTTGTAACTACGATATAAACTTATGAATTCATTTCTCATGTTGGTGGGGTCAAAAAGTTAAAATGGAACCTATTATATAAGAACACATTTTTCCACTCTATGGTTTGGAAGTAGGGGTCAAAAAGGGGTGATTTTTAATTCTTAAAATAAGATCTATTAAGACTAAAGCGTTTGGAGAAAAAAGTGGAGGAAATATATCACTTCCTTCTTATCCTATAGAGGGACTATAGAACCACAAGGATACTTAATATGATCTTAAAAATCTTCCAAAACGTACTGTAAATATTTCTATAAGAGTTTATTTATATAGAGAAAAATATGATTAAAGTTGTATGCTATGTTTGGGGGATGTTTTTTTATCATTTCCCTATATTTTTTAGGGACTTGGGATTATGTTTTATACCCTATGGTGGATGAATGTGGTTTTAGTCTTCTTATTTAAAACTCATGAACATAGCCGATACGTATTGATACAATTTTCAATTTGGTATTTTGATCTATAATGACTCATTAATAGATATTGATAATATCATTATAATGAAATAGTATAATAGCATAATTCATGTTTGGAGGGTGAGGATAAAATGATAAAAAAATTACATTAGATACCTAGTAAACCAGTCCTGAGGAAGGTCATAGAAAGAAATGAAATGATTTTGGAAGTTGGAAAGATATAGTGATATTTAGATTCATTTATAGGTAAACCTTTCATACTATAAAATACATGGGTAGTAATGAAAAAAATGGTGTAATAAAACATATTACTCCCCATATAAAATTAAATAAAAGTAATTCCTTTAGTAAAGGATATTTAAATGGGAGTTTCCTAAACCATGAAAATATAGTTGCAGGAGAGCCACAAAAGCATATTACTTCTAGTAGAAGTGTTGGAGTGATGAACGCATGATTATGAGAGTCCAGTAGATAAAATTATCACTAGATTATTCTCTGAGCCCATTAGTATGGGGTATTTGGTATCTAATTTGAATAAAAAAGAAACAACTATCAAAAGATAAATAATCCTCGGTGACTTATATAAAAATATAACCATGATGAAAGGTTGAAAAGAACTCCAATCATGGATTAAAATAAAACATGAAACCATTATACCCCCATAATGTGAGAGTAGCCCATTGGTCTGACCACATTATGTAGTCGCTTGGTTAAGGTAACCCACCAGAGCCATATGAAAAGAGATACTTCATCAGGAAATTATCAGTACTTATAGACCCAAACCTAGATAACAAATCAATGACCAGGATAAATTTTGGGTTAAACTATGTGGTGGTCTATACCTATAGATGAGGTTGATTCAATAGATTTTTTGTGGTAAGGGATGAAATACAACTTGAACCTTGAGCTAGATGGTTCTACCCAAAATGTTTTGAGGCAAAGAAGTTGACTGTAAATCTAGGAGTTGATGAATTATAAGATATATTGTTGATTTGGGTGGTGAACATGTTAGTGATACTCAAATTCCCCCCAAAACCTACCAGTTTCTCTTGAATTTTTATCCATAGTGGGTGATTCGGGGCCTGGGATCTAAAAAAATCATAGTTAATGAAAATAGGTGAATATTACCATACTATCCCTTGTTGGTCTTGAGTTATGTATTAATATTTGTTATATTAAATATATTCTTTGGATCAATGAAGCATGTTGACCAGGATTTTTCTTGAAAATAAAGGGGTAGAGAAAATACCTCAAGAAATGTTTTGAGCACCAGGTGAAACAGCCCTACAGTAACCCATGACCTTATTCCCATAAAATAACAAACCACATTCAACATAAGGGTACCTATACCCGAAACCAACATAGGTGGGTAGGTAGAGAATACCTAGTTACGTGAGAAAAATGACTCTAAATAACATGATAATATAGCCTCATAACATCAAGAAAAGTGGTTTCTCCTCACAAAGGGGGTCACAATAACCATGAATAAGAACTTGTTTACCAAAAACATAGGTCTTCATAATGTTGTAATAGTATGTATTGGGGGTTAATCCTACTCAATGTCAGATGGTCAAGGAAGTGGGTAACCTAATGATGGGGGAGCTGGTGACCGAATCCCCGACGAACGATGGGCATAACTATAACGGTACTAAAGAATATTAATTCATTTTTGGGTATGTTCCGACCCACACTATTGTTGTACTAATATGTAAACTATATCAGAGTGAGGCTCGGCCCATAAATACAAAAAATAAAGTATGATGTTTTATAAATGGATGGTAGAAATAGTGGTATTTCCATAGACCTCATTCCATTGTGATGATGAAATATTTTTTTTCTATGTTAATTATAGATGTAAAAACTACTTATATGAATTGATTTTTTTTCATAATATATAATTAATCAATCCATATTCCAAAATAACAGTGGTGAATAGTGTGTTTAATGAGAGTTGCAGAATTTTTCCTATGGTGTTACACCTATATAGCTCAATTTTATGTAATTCATTGATCTTATGTAGATTATTTATGTGAGGGGATCTATTTAATTTGTTTCATCTAGTCATTAATTTTGAATTATTTTTTATTCCATTACTCATGTATATATATTATTTAACGGAATTTTATTCTCACTAATAACAAAACTAGTTTTGGAGAGATTAAATAGAATTAGGAACCAGGTTGATACTCCTTTAATCATTTAATCAAAGGTTGAATATATAAAAATGAGGCTAAAAATGTGGAGACATTCTAGAAAAATATATCCATCATAGAGAATAAAAATGGATATGTCATCAAAATCATCATATTATCACAAATGAATTTTTCATTCTTTACACTCCATATAATGAATTAGTTACTGCAGGAAATCTCTAAAAAAGTCCCAATCATTTCAGTTTCTATTGGAGTAGAATATTTAATGAATCCCATATCTTATAATCACACCCTATTCCATGGTATTGAAAAGTTATGTCTCTACTTATTAATCTTAATAATGTTCCCCCCCCTTATTCATTGATCCATTTCATTCTGTTACATTTCATTAAATACCCTTTTGAGTTTTTGGATTAATAATTATGACTCTTTATTCATCGAAGTATTCTTTTCTAAAAGAGAAGTATAACATATCATAAATTAAAAAATTGTTCAAAATATCTATTTTCTTGTGCCCTTTGATATATATATTAATTTTTTGCGAATGGAATCACCTCTTCCTTTGGTGTCATCCACCAATTCATAACATTATTTGAAATCCATATTTCTACTAGGTTGTTTTCAGGATGCCTCTAATAACATTGTAATGGAAGGTTCATTTCTTTGTGTGAATCCTATTTCAATGTTATCTTGATTCGTCCCTCTATATTCACATTTGGATTTATAGAGATATCATGTATGACACCACGTATTGATCGACATAAAATAGATAGCATATTTATTTCCATATTCTGTTTAATATTTTTCATGGATTGATAGATATTTTGATAAAAAATTATTTTTTCTTATGTTTCATAATATGATTCACCAATATGTTAACTAGATTATTATAATAAAGGTGATTTTATTTTTGTAGTTTTTTCATCTACATTACATTCATGTGACTTGAGTGTGAAATGGGGATCCACTAACTTCTATATAAGGAAGGGTACACAAATATTTTGGCTTTTTTACTACATATTGTTGGGTAGATCTACAGAGATATAAAATATATCCCTCCATGATTCACATAATACTTTAATAAAACTCAAATTTATATAGAATTCAATATTTATCTATAAGACTGAGTATGGAATTATATTTATTTAACTTTTATTTATAGTATTAGTTTTCCTATTTTTATCTTACTATGGTTGGAAATATTGTATATTACATATCCATACCAACTGTTATGTATTTGGGTTTATGAAAAATTTAATAACAACCAAGATAAGTTCATAAAATAATTTATATTTTACTAAAACCTATTGTAAAAAGTAATGTATTCCGAAATGGATTGTTGTTGAAAATGTCATGGAATAAATCTAAAATTATTTTTTTAATTATTGGATGGACTTTGGATATATAACCGTTTGAAATCAAATCGCTTTGGACATAATATATTTTATCTCATCATGGTATCCTTAATATCACCTTTAAAATACATCATGATTGGGTTATCCATACACTTCACTTGTTTATAGTGATTCTCCTAAAATTATAAAATGATAAAAGTATTAGATACAAATATACAACATACCATAATTACATTATTAACGATCATTGACTTTGACAACATCTAAGAATCCTCATATAATTTGACATCTCATAGTGTGTAAATCCTTATCACCTCCACCAATTCACAATACTATATAATTTTCATCTATATTATTGAAAATACCAGGAATATTAGAAGTTATTTCATATATGGAGGTTAATCATACTTTGGAATATTAATATAAGAAATAGTTTGGTTTTTTGTAATTGAAGTCCTTGGCCCCTCATACCCTAGATCAGACCTATCGTTCCTCTTCTCTTCTTCAAGTTGGATCTGGAGTGGAGGTCAAAAATATGTTTAGGGTTTTTTGGATTTGTAGTCAATGATCTTCAGGGCACATTTGGTTTTGGATTGCTCTTGTTTTGGTGGCTTATGTTTTCTGCCTTGTTGATGATGTCATGGTTTGGATCCCTCAGGTGAAAATTCCCTAATATGACCCCTCATTACACTACATCTCTCTAGGTAGGATCTTGTGCGGTGGTTTTATAGAGGATTTTGGTTTTTGGTTCGGTGGCCTTCGGTGTTCCTACCGCAGGTCTCTTGAAGACGACAACATTCAGTTTGGGCACCAGCAACGAATTGGTAATGTAATTTTTCTGTCAGATTTGATTGGGGTTCTTCTCCATTTTTTTGGTGAAGGGTTTCTTGTTTTGTTTAATGAGTGATTATATTGTTATTTTTTTTTAAAGAGATATCATTCTTGTGTATGGTTTGGTTTTTCCTTACTCCTGGTTGTGGTGGTGATCATGGTTGTTTTCTGCGACTGTGACGAGATGATGAGGTGGCGTTTTTTATTTGGTTGTCATGCGGATGAGGATGCCGCTCTGTTGTGAGTTTGAAGGGGTTATCTTATTTGGTCATCATCTCTGGTGATCAATGATGATGATTCTAGTGGTTTTATTAAATTTATGATTGATGGGTGGCAATGTGACTCGTATTTTAGGGTGTGCATCACGACGTAGTAAGCTCGAAGTTTGGTGATGGCCTCCTATTTGAAATTTGTGGCATGGTGATGTTGGGCCACTTTGAACTTTTTGAAAAATTTAATTTGTAACACGGTTTAGTTTTTGTAAGGTTCCATGTACTTGACTTCGTGGTAACCAATTACCTTAAACTGTCTTATAAATAATTTAAAAAATGTATTTGAGGGGGATTTACATAACCCATTTTCTTATCATTAATCAAATGGTTGAAAACAAACATATTTATTTTTGGATCAAAATACGATATAATTTTTTGTGAAATCATTGTTTTTTGTCTTCATCATATTTATCCCTAATATATATATATATATACAACATTAAAAAATAAATAGTGAAAATTATTTAAAATTAAATGATATGTTTACATTCCAATTATTACCTTGAGTAACTCCCAAGGAAAAACATTCTAGTGGATCCTGTGGATGGGTTAGTGTGAGACAGTCTATATAGTTATGAATCATTATTCAAATTGGAATACATTTTATGAAAGATCCTTTCATTCATGTTTTAGTGGGTCTCTATGATCGTTTTGAGTACCTGTTTTTTAAGGGATATCTATATAATCTGATCACTTACTGAAGCTCACTACAACAACCAACGATTATTATATTGAAGATAATTTTTTTTTATTTTTTTATGTTATAGTACTTTATATTAGTATTAGTGAGTGATTCAAACTCAGTGAGTCATTTTTTCATGGATGATGTTGGGTTCCTCAATTTTTTGTCACTATGGACTGAGGAGAATAGCGGTTCTGTAAAATTAAACAATTTCATCATTATTTACATCCATTTTTAATGAGGAATGAATCAAATAATATCCTCAAAAATCTTATTGGATTGTCAATTCATATTTACAATAAATTTATGTTTCATTTGTGACATCATTCATGGAAATTTTTGGATATACTGATCAATAAGAATTCTTGTTTAAGAAATCAATTAATACATAGTGTTTTGATCAAATTTCTGTTATTTAATGTTTAATCAATAGTAATATATTGTTCTATGGAAAATATTCATGAAATATGGAATAAACATATTTTTTAGTGACTTTAACACTGAATTTTTTTCCACTATATCCTTTGTAGTGGAAATATTTATTTATGTAAAAAAATGGACATATTTATACTGTTACATGATAAATACCATTTTTATTTCATCGAGGAAAATATATATTTTACAGAGTAATGAAATTATTATTTTATTCAATAGTGTTCCATTATATAGGGAAATATTTGATAATTATTATAAACTCTCGAATGGAAGTGTATTTGAATTGAATCATACATTTGAAAATGAATAACTGCTTCTATGAAATATCAACTATAATTAAAAGATAATTTCTTGTTTATTTTTTATAATCCAACATATATATATATATATGTTGGATGATATGTTTGTAGAGTAATAATTACCTTTTAAATATATAAATGTTTAGTGAATTATCAATTTGGAAATAGAGAGATAATGATAGGATGGTGGAATAAGAAAAAGATTCTATTTGTGGGGTCTAAAAAGAAGATTATTCAAAATATACCTTATTCTTTGGAATCTGTATTTCATGTCTGGTATTTCATGGTTTCACTCTATAAGAACTCAAAAACATTCTCTATAATCACATCTTATTACTCATAAATAATCTTTTATCCCTGATGTTTGACCCCCTCTCAGTGAAATCCCAATGAATTGGGTTCTATAAAATCTAATATAAATCCCCCAGGGTTCCATATTATGGGGGCCTACAAAGTATGATTGTATGAATCCTCTTATAATATTTATCATGGTTTGAGGGATTCCTCTCTTTAATAAAACTCAAATACATATTTTCATAGGGAGATATCTATGTAATTAATGAATTATAACAATTTATTATATCCAAGGGACAACCCTGTTCATGTTGAGGCAATGTAACTCCTAAATCAATATCAAATAGACTATAATATTCCTCTATAAATCAGGATCTCATTAGAGATAATTTTATTTATAATAATATCCCATTAACTAGAAAAAAATAATTCTCAATGATTGTATAAGAATTTATCCCATTTATAAGATTAGGTATGGGTAGAGACCAATGATCTTGAAGAAACGATCAGTAAGAGAAAGTTAAATGATAAAGAAGTTTCTTAGTTTTCTTCATTCCCATTCTAGGTTATTTGTAAAAGTTTAAAAATGATATACCAATTATTTATATTGTTACTTAATATATATATATATAATGTATTTGAATGGGGAAATGAATTAGTTGATCATTTTTTCCTATATCATTTCATATATAATATAAAAGGATGCCATGATTCTGAACTAATTTGATCTGGGATTACAAATACCACTTTTTTCTATGAAGAGTGGATATCATTATATTATAGTATATATTTTATTTATTCTATTTAATATGAATCAATAGGCCTCTTTAGTAGGACCTATAAGATCTAGTGCATTCAGAACCATGGTGATGTGCCCAAATACATTTTTATGCATCATTTAATTTTCAAATTCAAGCCTCTTAGTATATGTTAGAAAAAAAGTGCATTAAAATTTCAAGAATTAAGAGTATTCATACCATAATGAATGTATTTAAATGATTTGTAGGTATTATGGAGAGATACTATATTTTTGTATTTTTGATTTGAAGAGATAATGATATTTTTTTAGTGAAACTTCATTCAAAATCAGTAGAAAGAATGTTCAATAATATTACAAGTGATAATGAATTCGAATCACTCATAACCATATCATGAATTTTTGGAATCGATATTAATAAAGGATAAATTAATTATGGTAATTGGAATTGAAGGGTGATATAAAATCTATCAATTTCAATCATTATATCCATAGTTTTCACATTCATCATAGTAAGAATATCCCTCTCCATCTCAAGATCCATATAATCATCACTCTTTGTTTCAGTATCACTCTCCATGTAATTATCACTATCTATATCACTATCACTCTCATTCATACGAAAACTATTTTAATCAATTAAATTGTTTATAATAACCATAATAAAATGAACGTAGTAGTATTTAGCTTGGTATTTGACTAAATAGGATCATCTAGTTCATAGAGAATCTATCACTAATATAACCATAGTGGGGAATGATAGGTATGATAAGAGTAGTGAAAAAGGGTTTCCATGATATGATAAATGAAAATTTTCAACCCTACATGAGGTTTGTAAATCATTGATTTTATGGAAATGAGAATGGAATATATATTTTTCTGCTAAATAGGATGTATGAAACTCATAATTCATGAGATTGTTATTGTGAATTTCAGATAAATATAATATGTAAATTTATCATTGTTATTAAATGATTTTTTAACAAGAGTTAGTCTTTAAAAAATGATCATGATGAGTCAAAAGTATTATAATTTGATCAATCAATTTTTCAATCATTAGGGAGTAGAATAGAACAAATAATTATATTTCTTCATCATCCATTTAATAAATTTTAATAAACCAATATTCAATTTTATCATTACTAAATTCACCACTCATGTTTTTTTCATATCATTGAATAGAGATTATTATATGTATGACTTATATATTTCATGTTTCTCTAAAATGTTATTAGATTTATAGGGTTTGGTATGAATATACATATGATGAGATCCACAATACTAATGAGATAGATATTATAATCATTAATAGGGAATAAGATCCCAAAAGTGGGAACACCCAAAAACATGTTCCTTATAGAAGAACCTTGTATTATGTATTTTATATAATCTCTTAATTTCTCCAGAAAAACTAGAGAATTTTTTTAAGCAAAAATATTTTAGTTTTGATGTTGGATACCTATAAAAAAAATTTTGAAACTCCAACAGAAGTGAAATAATCATAAATTATTTAAACTTTTGAACTCCATTTGTAAAAGAGGGTTGGTAAACAAATAGAATTTGGTCCAATGATATATTTAGTAATGAAAAGAATGAAAAGGATATAATAGTGGAAATCATTAATATTTTCAAATCATATATGTATCGGTATGGATGACCCCTTCATTAAATGAATCATTTATTCAAACATAATATTATTTGAGAACTAATCCAAAATCTATCTTATTACATTCTATTATGTAAGACATAGTGTTTAGTGAGAAATCATTCACCACAACATAACTGATCCATGAATCATATCATAAGAAATGGATAGAAATTTATGAATTCTACTTTGCATCACCAATTTTTCTAAAAATGGATCTAAAAATATCAAGTACATATATTTATATCATTTCAAACAAAGGAACCAGGGAATGTAGTTTTGGAATACATTCGATTTTGAGAGTGTTGAAAAAGAACATTTCCATGGAATATTTATATCGGCTTCCCTTTATAAATAAATTTATTTAAACAAAGACAATGTTTTCCTATTTTCAGATGGTATATCATTATAAAAACATTGAATAAGAATATAAATAACAGTTTAATTCAATTGAAAATACATATTCAAGTGAATACCATCTGAATAATCTACACAAATATTCATATCTAGAAGATCTTGACAAGGTGTTCTTAAAAAATGGACGAATCCTAGTCTTTATTTTTGTGGTGTTTTAGAAATTACTAAAATAGAGTCATTAGATATATGATTGAATGGATCAGTATGAGGAAATTGGAAATATTTTTTAAATTCATTCATTTTATCACAACTTTTTGATAAATTGTTAGTTAAGAATATTTATGATATTTTTGAATCAGTGGGTCAAAGATCCTCTCTCTCTAAAAAATCATGTTTTTACTGATGCACAATGAAGATGTTTGATTATTAATTAACAAGATAATGTGGATCATTCCATACTTAAAATCATCAATATTTATATAGGCCCTTCTTTCCACATAACAATGGAATCATTTCTTAAAAAAATTGAAGTAGGATTTATGTTAAATCATCTGGAATCCATGTCAATTTTCATTATAAAAATATGTTATCAATAAAATTCTGTGAAATTGTTTTTTACGAAAGTCAACTAATTTTTTTAATCATTTTATATCACATAGAATGAAATATAATATTTTTTCATAGGATTGACTATAATTCATTCGAGTAGGGAATAATTATGAGTCAATCATTAACTTTGGTATCTCGTTGAATAAATAATCAGATCTTCTTCCACTATAGATCAATTATTTACATATTTGGGATGTATCATGATCATAAATGATGGTTTTTAAGTATTTAAAATGAATTATATGAAGACTTATTGACTCTAATAGCAAATTGAAGAGTTCATTCAAACTTGTTTCAAAGATCTGGACTACAGACCTATGAATGTGAATATTCCCAAAACACACAAAGAAAATATTAATTGGGTTAGACAAGATAATCCACATGGGAAGAATATGTGACTTGGGAAAATATTTTTTTTCAATAAACCCATCACTATCCATTTAATATCATATACAAAAGATATCAAACACTAATATCAAATGGAAATTCTACTCAAAAATGAAATGTTCCTGAAATTGATTTCTCTCATTGGACCATTTGTATCTATTTTCATTAGAAACCTGATTCATGGATATATATATTCAATAAAATTAAAAAATGGGGTAAAAACATTTATTTTAAATCTTTTCAAAATTCGATAAATATTGGTTTATCATATATATAATTATATATCTATAATTCAGAGCCTCATTTCTTATTGGATCCCAGTCAATTCAATATTTAATGAAGCAGTTGAATACTAAAAGGAATTGATTCCATGGAATTATTATACACCCTTATTTACAATTATAGATCTTAATCATCATATTTCATTAAAAATATATATGTATTGATTATCTCCTATATGTCATTTTTTAGAAAATTCATCTCTTTTTTGTTATTGATTTTCCAAATTATTATTGCACATCCTTTCCCTTTTTGGATCATTTTATCAAAAGAATCATTCACTATTAAAAATAACTGATAATTATCACACATAAATATTTATTTTTGATTCATCCCTATAGAATAAATCATTCAACAACTTGTGATCAAATCCATAGGACTCGATCAAAAAGGAAAATACCTTATGTTCTACTAGATATTTCATGGTTATTGATAGAGTGAATATGGATTCCATTATAAATACCTATTCAGATTCAAAATCATAGTGGTGGATGTATCACCCCCCCCCCATTTATAGTCATGAAATAGATGCAATTAATTCAATCAATTGTTATTTTTCATGAATGATATCTGATCACATTCCATATCTAGTTAATCCTTCAGAACCATATCACATCCCAGATTCTTTGAAATAGTATGTGTTGAGATGGTTTTTTAGTTATATATAATAAATTATTTTTTTTTCAAGAAATATTTTTTATCAGAAAAAGGCAACAATATACACTGTATGGGAATCCAAAGTCACATGATTATTATATGAAATTTGAAATTCAAAACCCACAAAAATCCCTAGGGAGACCTTGATCCAAGCATCACTACATCATTCAGAGTAATTTTTTTTCTTCTCTGATCACATGGAAGGGAGAAAAGAATAATCAATTGGTTTATTAAACATTTTATGATCTTTAGTTGGCCTCATATGTTGAATTTGAATCCAGATGAAAATTTTTCCATCTATTTGAGAAAAAATAATGAATGTATTCTATAGTATTAAAAATAAATTATTTGATATATTCTAGTAGAATACAAACATTCATATATTTATTGTCACATACCATGCTGAATGATAGATAAATTGAGTAAAATAAAAAATTGAATTTCAGTAATTATTCTGATTCTATATATGTTTCTTCCGTCTTTAGAAAAAGCGGGTGCCAGTGAATGGGTCTTTCCTATAGTTTTTGAAACTCTCTTTGATTGGTAAACATGATATACTCAGATGAATCCTTGTAATTAGTTATTCAATACAAAAAAAGGATATATTGGTCTAGATGACCCCTTGCCTTGGAAATATATTATGTAATCACATAGAATATTGTACAATATAGTTTATAACTTCCTAAAAAATCATTATTTACCAACAAATTGTCTAATAATCTATTTTATCTTAATACATTCCACAATAAATATGATTCATGAAAACTCTTCGACCAACTCATGAAGTGATCTTCAAGGTAATTAAAAATATATAATTGAATATATTTGTTTAAAAAAATCACTAAAATTTATTTTTGAAGAATATTTGGAAGAATACATGATCCATATAATTGGATGGAATAGAAGACTCAAGAACATTTTTTAAGAAAACATATTCAATGGATATTTTTTTCAATAAAAAATTACATTAGATAATAAATACGTTCTCTCAATAAAGATTCTAGTAACTTTACCAAATTCAATTGGATAATGTTTCTCTTATTCCGTAGATATATATGTTCCAGCAATTCCCATTCATGTTTCGTGTGGATTAGATCATATGTATTATAATATACAAAAGTAAAATCAAAATATTTATATTTTAAATTTTTTAATGAGTTCTCAATTCCGAAAAAAATTTCAGGATTTAAAATATTACTAATAATATTATCCTTATTTTATCTGATCTTCTTCATCCACCATAAACCCTATATATATTTATGAATGATTCAAATTTAATCATTGGGAGAATCCAATGAATCTCTATTGGATTCATGAAATGACTCGTAGATATATTTTTTCCTTTATATGATAAAACCCCTGTGAAATAATAAACCTATTTATATTATTAGAAGACCCAAAATATTATTCTATTGTATCATTTGTTTCCTAATGGAATTAATATGTATCATAGGAATAAGATCTCTAAAATAGTTATATTTTCTTTCAAGTATATTTTGGTTATCAATATTCTATATAAGATGTAGTTCTTAAAATAGTTCAATAACCTTGATCATGAAATATCATTTTCTTATCGAACCATAGGAATTGTATGAACAAAACAGGATACTCCAAATTGAGGGGTCAAAGAGTTATTTATTATAGAATATTTGGTGGAAGATATTATGTTAAAATACCCCAATGAATGGAAATGGAATTATGAATCTATGGAATAGTGAGAATAAATGATCTCTCCCAATATATCTTTAAATTTTAAAACCTATAATTTGAAGTGGTTTCTATTTATAGACTCTTATGAAATTTTATAGTTTGATCCAAAATATTTCATTTCCATTGTAATTTGGTTATAAAATATATATGATGATTTCCACTAACCATCAAGGGTTGAATTTAAAAACCAACAAACTCATAAATAAAAAATACATAGATTCAATTCCTATTAGAAACACTCCAATTGGACAGTCACATTTCTATGTTGGAATTAGATCCATGTCAGTGGATTAATCATAAATAAGGAATGGGTTTATATTTACTTATATAAATAATATATATTAATTTTATGAACTGGAATTGTAAATTTTACTAGAAATCATTGTAAATATTAAATAAATTTATGGATGGAATCAATGTAGTATCTACATAAAAAAATATTCAGTTATTGGGGGAAAAGAGTCAATATAATTCTAATTTTTAATACGGATCAACTAGTAAAAAATAATGAATTGGGTCAAACTATTATTTTGTTTCAAGGTGATAAACATGAATAGTCATTGACTATATAGAAAGTATAGGAGAGGTGGTCCTATGACATATATGAAACATACAATGCATTATAGACATATGATCATTATTCATCACCTCGTTTATTTTATTCCAACTTTTTCTGGAAAAAGGAAGTAAAATAAGAAAAATCATCGAGACATATTTATACCAAACTTTTATCCTAAAAACAAATAATGGACTCTAAGACATTCTTAAAAGATATAATAAATGAATGAATATAATCATTGGAGAGTTCCATTATGGTCTAGGTCATAATTACAAAAAAAATTACCTTATGGGATGGGGGGAGTTCATAAGTTTCTCTATAATAAAATAAATATTCTATGGTATGAAAAAATATTTTTTTTAAAAAATTAGAAATAGAATACAACCCTAATCTAAATTCATTCATTTATCTCATGCACTACAGGGATGGTGAGAAGATAAATATTTTACATCCCAAGGGAGATATAATTGGAGATACAATTGTTTTTTGTATAAAAGTTCCTAAAAAATGGTAAATTCCTTACCTTTTAGTGAATTTTTAATTATTTATTTATATAATTGGATGTATCAAGTAAGGTTTTAGACATAGATACCTATAAATTGTCCACCTATACAATTAAGAAGTATCTCAATTTGATAGAACTCAATAGAAAACTAAAGATTCATATATTACAGTGATTGAGTTTTGTAGTTCCTCGTAATATCCAATTATATACTATATAGATGATAGTAATATAAATAGGAAAAAAGTTTCTAGCACAAAAAAAAATGGAAGTGTCCCTTATTTTAAATAGTGTAGGAAGACTTAATCACACATCATTTTATGAATAGAGGTGAATGAAATGTAGTAAGAAGTAAAACAAATATTCCCATGTGGAAAAAGAGAGATATGTCTTCAATGTTACTCATACTTTATTTGGAAGTGAAAGATCTCATCTTCTTTTCAATCATGTCCCTCATTTATTTTTTAATTAAATGGATTTTATTTGGTTTTACTTTCACTTTTAACCTTGTTGAATGGGCCTTGTTTGGATATGGATATCCTTTTTTTGGGAAAATGACATAATACATGGGTATGTATGTTTTTTAATTAATGGAGCCCTGGTATAAACATTTTTAATGGGTTTACAATGTTTTTCCATGGTTTTGATGGATTTAAAGGTGGTAGATATCCTTATGTATAAATTTCTCTGATAATTGTATACAGATAATTTAAAGGCTTTGTATATATTAAACGATATATAAATTCTTCTGGAAACATGTTCTGAATGTATTTATGATGTGAAATGAGTACACACTGTGAAATATGTTCACAACATGTAATAATTTTAGCGGAAAATATTTTTCCACAGAATCATGCTTTTTAACAAATCTCACTAATTGAAAAATACATGAAGTGAAAGTGTTACACACCATTTTTTCCATGGACCTAGGGGTTTTCTGTATGATATCATATATTATTTTCATTAATCATTTAGTGAATCCTCTCCCTCTCGGACCTGGGACCATTTCCATGTATTTGTGGAGACCTTTCCTATATTTTGGATTCCCCAATCTTGAATCTTAACACTGTTGAGTGGTTATGAATTTATTTTTCTTATCATACTTAATTTCTCATCATTTTAGCGTAAATATTTTTAATTTTGGTCTAATTTGGGTGTTGTTATGAATTTAATGTGATCTAGGTCCATTCCTGCGATCATTCGGCCCTTCTTTTTTGTTGGCATTACCCCTTGTAGTTGTTATATTGATCCCTGGATGCAAAAGTATTGGTTGAGATGAACACAATATTGGGAGAGATAAATTATGATAGAGGGTGAACTGAAGCCCCCAAAAATAATGATGAAACATTAAAAAAAATTAACAACAAACTTAACTAAAATCACATTACAAACAATAATGAATATTTCCGAACAAGAACAATAGTGGGGTTAGGCACGAAGGGGTAGTTAAGTTGGGAAATCATAGTTTGAGAAATATTTCCTAAAATAAGGAGACAAAAAACTAGAGGAGAACTACATATGAGAGGTAAATAAAGAATATAGATGATTAATAGTGATTAGAAAGGAATAAGGCCACCTACTAAATAAGGATCACTCAACATCGAAGAGTCACACCAGAAACCCTATGAGAGGGTGATGCTGAGAGTGAGAGAACAATGGAAGGAGTGGGGTGTCATCCAAATAATATTGATGTCATGACTTATCTTAGGGATACCCATGGGGTATAAAAACCCTAGAATATATATGTAAAATTAGTCAATGGATTAATGTGTGTTCCATAAGACATGAGATTCATTGGATTACTTGATATAGACTCATCATTGAAATGTATTTTTCATTTATGTGGCTTCTATTTATTATATTAAAAACAAATTGATAAATAAAATTTGTAATTTAAAAACAAAAGGTACTTTTAATAATAAACCAATGAGCTTTTTTATATGATATTTTGATATCATAGTTTATATAATATGTGTTTAGATTCCTGTTTTAATGCTTGTATTGGGAAGGCTCTGCCCATTCCCACTCTATAATGATTATATGGAGTGGGATCTACCCAATCCCATGTTGTAATTATTATATTGAGAGGGATATACCCATTTAAAAACTATAATTATTTAATTGAGTTATCTCTTCTAATGATTATATTCAGTGGGATCTACCTAGTCCAATGCAGTCATTTTTATGTTGACTAGGCTCTACCCTATCCTAAGCTATAATGCTTAGATTTACTATGATCTACCCAATACCATATCTCTGTTATTATATAGTGGGAATGAAATTGTTTATTAGTGAATATTTCCTTGGATATATGGTAATTGGTTGGAATGGTTGTTCTATATACTTAGATACATTCCATCATGGTGCCCAAATATGTTTATTTATGTGTTGTATTAATTGATTAATTAGTACTCTTGTTTGACACAATATATCATGAAATTATTATCATACTTGGTTTATTTATACTCAGTGGTTTGAATCAAATTATTTTTACTCATACCCAACTAAAGACATCATTTGGTACCCAAGAAGATTACATGGATATAGGTTTGGACAATGTAAGGGAACCTTTTTTCATATTGTTGATATTCTATATGTGCTAGAGTCTGGAGATGGGAGAGACATTGGGTTTGGGACCACGGAATTTTGGAGTTTATATTGCCTCTATTAATTATTTGATTTTTATTTATTCAGTTTGAAATTGGATACAAATAATTTTATCATTAGATGATTCACCAATTTTATTTTACTGGTTTATCCATTTCTCTCTAGTTTTATGACATATGGTTTCTAATGTTCTTAACATATCAAATATTATATATTTTTTTAATTTATACTACATTGTGACACCATAATAGGGTTAATATTCTCTCTATGATATTTATCTCACCCTTAGTACTTGTCGACGACCTCTGGAATATGAGTAGGCAGACATATAGTCTCTTAACCAACCTGTTTTGGACTTGTGAGAGAGTTCTGGATCAGGGGATGTTACAAATTTGTATCAGAGGTGAAATTTTTTATTTTATATAGCTTTATCATTTTATAAAGGTAGAAAGAAACCTAGGATGTGTCAATAATTTATAATTATCTTTTTTATGGGATTATCTTACCCATATATGGGGGAAATATTAGTTCTTAAGGATGATTTTTTTTTAATATTTTTTATTAATAAAAATTATGTTATTGCACCATGGTTGATTCATATATTGTGTAATATTTTAATTTCATGAGATTTATACTCATTTCTCGACATAGTCTGAGATGGGTATGAACTCATAAGGTTTTTAATATAGGAATATAATTTGGAAATTTTTTTTGAAGGATACATGTTTATTTCATGTGATATATACTTACACTAATGAACTAAAATATGATATTTTTGATAAATTTGAGAATTAAAAGAACTAAAATGTCTTGTTAAACACTTTTATTACATGTTTGGATATAGAAGGAGTACTAAATATCTATTTTTTCTCCTTTTTAGGTTGACCTTGTTGTTACAAAGAGTGTTATAAGGAATTTGTTTTTTTAGTAGATAAAATACCTCCTCATTTTCATCAAGTTTAGTGTCCAAGGAGTAGAAATCAAAATTCTCCTATTATAAACAAGCCATATATTCTTATATATTCATAGTATCATATTTATTTTTATTTTCATGACATATTTTTTAGGATCATATGATCCATGGAATGGGAGAATGTTTACACCATGCATTGATGTTGGAGCTAACGACAGAGTTTTAGTTGTATAATATACCCACCATCATTAGAGAGGGTGGCCCCCATTCATGATCATTCTGGTTAGATCAATCTAGAAAATATTCAATAAACCAGATACACTAGAAAATTGAAGGGTGAAGCATTCTATGTATATGATCCATAGAACTTCCATGAATTAGTAGGATATTCTAGAGAAATATGGGAAGCAAGAGGAGTTACATTTGACAAAATTCAATTTGATGTGCTTGAGATACCTCAACTACAGACATTGTAGTATGATAAGGATCATGAGTTCATTAATTTGACATAGGATGACATTCTAATGATGTAATACCATATTCAATTCCCTAACATAATGGGTTATGTTCCATAATTGGTATCTAGTGTGTTTTATAGGGTAAGCGGTTTTAATGATTCGATTATTTATGAGATTAGATCATAGGTTATCTTTTTTCGTTTGAGTATATTATAAAACATGATGAATCATTCACTTGTCACAGAAGGTAGCATGAGAGAGTCCCTAAGCAATGGACAGACTGTTTTAGTAGGGTGAACTAGGATCTCATCTTCTACTAGAATGAAGTGTTCCTATGAAATTAATCACCAAGGAAATAATGGTAAAAGTATCCAGGGTGTAGGAAACCACCCATGACCATGTTACAATGTAGTGATATTAGTGTGAAACGTTTGTCCAAATGTTACCTCAGTGTCTGTAACCTACATTAGGGTTCCATTATTGTGGTGGGATGGGACTCTTTACATGTATTGTCTAATATTATCACAACAGAGTTTTGGAAGGGGGTAAAGATAGGTAGAAAATTCTAGGAAGGAAATAAATACTCTTCCAAAGAGTGGTTGTTGGAGTTCCATGAGATGTTCATGTCAAGGAAGGCTGTAATACCCATGTTTGGGAATGGTAGTGCAAGGCATAGGGAATAGATCATGTTATCCATACTAAAGGGAAATTCATAGGGGCCAGTCAGCTACATGTTATGTAGAATACTTAGGCTATTGTGGATGTAAGACCATCTACAATAAAAGGTAATATTTTTGTATGATCTAACCTTTATCACATTTTTTAATATTGGGGCATCGAATTTAATATTATTTTTCCTTTTTATATGTGTTTTGGGAATGGGGGTGGAAATATTGTCTGGTTTTTTGAACATCGACACACTATTGGTCATGCGGTCGGAGAATATCAAACGTTGCAAGTAATGATCTCTATAGATTAGTGGTTACCATTTATTTTTGGAACCATTTGAGATGGAAATTGATGATTTTTATATCACTCCTAGAATAGATTATTCATTACTAAAAAATTATCATTTTGACTGTTATTAGAGGAGAGTTAAATTTCACTCTCTAGAAGGAGGAATCTATTATCATCAGGGTGAGTGGGATCTTTAGGAAGGTCATTCATGCCCAATTTAGTGAAGACAAGATTGTATCCTAACCGAGATAGTATGTCTCATTCTAGAAGCTAGATAAATGAAGTTGGATTATTTTTTTCCTGTGGTATACTGTTTGCAGGATTCCATTTATAATGATATTTATATCTTACAATATAAGAGAGAGATCAAGTTTATGATCAAAATTGTGTATGGAGTATATTTTATTTGTATCTTACCATATAGGATGGAACAGGAAAAGCTTTGGGAGTTGAATGTCCAGTTGGAAGATCTTGAAGGAAAATGATTCATATGAACTAGTATATATCCATGGGGTTTCCCATTTATTTTCACAATGAAGTATGATGGGACAATTATATTCTATGTGGATTATCATAGATTGAACTAGATGATGAGCAAGGACTAGTATCCCCTTATGTGTATCGATAATATATTCAATTAGTTTTGAGATGATAAGACCTTATCATTGATAGATTTGATATATCAATACCACAAATTGAGTGTGAGACCATCATCCATACCTCATACATATTTTAGGATAATTTATGGATTTTATAAATTCATAGTGATGCTGTTTATTTTGAAGAACGTACATTCATTAACCTGGAATGGGTGAATCATATATTTTATCCTTGTCTAGATCAGTTTTTGGTGGTTTTGTCGATGAAATATTTTTGTAAACCCATTCATAATAAGACCATTCCCAACATATTGACATCAGGTTGATTACACTGAGAGAGCATTTTCTTTACACCAAGCTACCCAAGTAAAATTTCCAGATTGAAAAATTTCACTTCTTCGATCTTGTAAATTCTTAGGAAGAAGTTTTTGTGGTCCTAGAGAAGGTTTAACCCATGTTATCTTGGTATTATCACAAGAATATATTTCAATATCGTATTTTTTGGGTTTAGGTGGTTATTATTGGTGTTTAATAAAGGACTTGTCCTATTTTTAAGTAGCTACATCTGCGATGATGAAGAAAGGGGTGAGGTTTTTTGGGGGGTTAGATAATAGTGTGAGAAACATTCCAGAGAATAAAGGTAGGATTACCATTGCACTAATCCCCACATTGCCTATCCAAGTGAAATAATATACCTATATAGTAGAGACCTCATGAGAGAAATTATCTCTCTCATGATCTATATTAACCATGCTGGTTCATTCCTTGTGATTCTTGAGAAACTATATTTTGGATGAGAGTTTTGTGTTGTACATGGACCATAAAAATTATCGGTACATATTTTCTCACTAGGACCTGATAAATTTTTTCAAAAAGGAGGGTTGGTTATTTTCAATATTTTGTCTTGTTGTTTTCTTATACCATAAGAATGGGAAGTCATTTCCAATTATTTGAGCTGGAAGATGAAAATAGAGGTTGTGTAGGATACTTGTGATGAGTGGAAGATAATGTCACTCTTTCCAAACATGAATCAAGATGTTCATGTGTCCCACAGATGGGTATCTTTAAATTTTACATCTATTATATCTGATCTTTTTCATTATATCTATATAGATATATTATCTAATATGAATTTCTTGATACTAAGAGAGAACATATATGGTGGGGAGACACCAACTGAATGGTCTCTTGGTAGAAACAACTCTCTTCTTTTATATGGATTATTTTGGGTTCCTATGGAATTTTATTAGGATATGATGATAGTGTTTCATGGTTCTATATGGGAAGCACATCCTTGATTGACAGAGATGTATCATGATATTATTAACTAGTACAACACATAAGAATAATGAATTATTGGTGATCATGGATCGATTGAAGAAGGTAGTTGACATTATACCTACCAATGAAACCTTCACCATTGATGGTCTATGTAGTCTCTACATGTATGAGACAGTTCAATTCCATGGTGTTCCAAGAATTATCATTTCTTTTAGAGATCCTCATTTCACATCATGGTTCTAGAAGGGTATGAAGAAGGCTATGATATCATAGGTTATTTTAATCATAGCATGTCAACCTGCGACTAACAGTCAATTTATATTGACAATTCAAGTTCTGGATGATACATTACATGACTTATTTGGAATTTATTTGTTCATGGGATCAAAATAAGGCACTCATTGAGTTTAAAAATAATAAAATTGTCAATTAAATGATTCATATTGAACCTTTTGAGGTTTTCTGTGGAAGTACATTTCATTTGATCATTTTTTTGTTAGAGGTTGGTGATTTATCTATTTTGGGACCTAGCCTCATATAAGAGTTGAATTAGCATGTTCACCTAATCAAGAAGTGTTTGGGGACCATAAATAATAGGTATAAATCTTTCACTAACCATCAAATATGACCTATGGATTTTGATATTGATGGTACTATATTACCTTGGTGCTGTTTGGTTTGTGAAATTTCATATTTGGAAAGAGGGAATGATTGTCCCATGGTTTTTAGAGCCATATAAGATAGTGGACATGGTTGCTCAAGTGTTTTACAAAGTAACCCTTCTACATTTCAAAATTTATATTCATGGCATGTTTCATGTGTCTTTTCAATAGATATATTATCCTAACCTTCTCATATTATAGAATTATAGACTGTTGAGATTTGTGTTGTTGAATCTTTTCAAGAGAATTTAGTATGAATTGTGGACCATATGGATAATTATGTCTAAGGTAGTACTATATAATTGGTTCAAGAGTTGTGGTATCATGAATGTGTTCAGGAGGAGACCGGGGAGTGGGAGACAGATTTGTGATCATAGTGACCATATTTGTTATTGAGATCTCACAATAATGCTTGGAGTAGCTCGGATGTAGGATGCATTACAGTTAGGAGGTTATAGTATCCAATATCATTTAGGTATCTCCCTCCTTGAGTTTTTTTGTTAAATGTATTTCATTGGGTTTTATGTTATCTTTGAATGTTGTTGGATGAGTCTGGTTTAGATATGGATATAGTTCATTGTGGAAAATGACCTAAATTTTAAAGACGAATGCTTTTATTGAATTATTGGACTCTAGGTATAAACATGTAAATGAGTTTATGTGAATTTCCCGTGGTTTGGAAGGAATTAAAGGTGGTTCAGATCCTTATATTGAATTTTTTTTAAAAACAGATTCCAGATAAATTACATGTCTTTTACATGTTACATGACATGTAAATACTTCCAGACACATGTCATGGATGGATGTAGGGTGTAAAATGAATACATTTCTTGAAACAACTACACAACATGTAACAATGATTTGGGATAAATATTCATCTGGGTTATTGAATTTTTTGGTGTATCTCATTAATTGTGAAATACATGATATTAAATAGTTACACATATTGTATTAATCATAAATATCTATTTTAATTAGGATACGAGATATAATTTTCATTATTTATTTAGTGAAGCCTATCCCATATAGACCTAGGACAATTTCTAGTAATTATTGGTGATCTTTCCTCTATTTCTAACATCCCAATCATATATTTGATCTATGGTGAGTGGATCTGGTTAGGTTTTACCTTATCATCCATCTTTCCCCATCCTTGCGGTGTAAATCATTTGATTAGGGTTTTATTAATGAACTGATCTAGATATGCTATTGTCTAGGATCACTCTAATAACCATCTATGACTTTTTTATTATTTTTTCTTACCCTTGGTGGTGTTGTGTCAATTTCTAGTTAATGGTAGGGGGTCCAAACATTACCCCTATGGTTTAAAAATTTGTGACTATTTGCAATGATTTCTATTTCTCCACCCAATCATTACTCTTATAAATGGATTGGATGAATAATGAAAAGTTCGGAATTTTATTATTCTTTGGATCCATTTTGTTTCAATTGATTTTATAACTTGGATTAGGGATACCAATGAGGTAATAAAACCCTACAATATATATGTATAGATTAGATATTGTCTTAATGTTTTTTTTAGCATGACATGAGATTTAGGGGATTTCATTATATAGATTCCCCATGGAAATGGTCTGTATGTTGATATGGTTTGATTGTGTTTTTTTAGGACCAAATATATAAATTATATGAGTAATTGAAATATAAATGTTAATATTTATAATTACTTAATGGTACATTTAATGTGATATTGTGATATCCTAGTTTCTTTGAAATGTCTTGAGGTTCATGTTGTAATGGTTATATTTCATGAAATCTACCCAGTCCCATTCTATAATGATTATATTTAGTAGGCTCTACCCAGTACGAAGTTGTAATACTTATATTGAGCTAGCTCTGCCCGGCCCCATTTTGTAATGTTTATATTGAGTAGGTTCTTCTGAGTCCCATGTTGTAATGATTATATTGAGAGGGCGCTTTATAGTCCCATGTTATAGTTATTATATTGAGATGGATCTTATAAACACCATGTTGTAATTTTTATATTGAGATGTCCCTTCCCAGTCCCATGTTGTAATATTATATTGGGCAGGCTCCAAAGAGTCACATGCGGAGATACCAATATATCGGGCTTGGACTAGTTTTTTATAATTTTTTCCATGGATATATGGTAATTAGTTTTCGTGGTTTTGATACATGCTCAAAGATATTATGGTACGGTGTCTATGAAGGTTTAATTATTTATTCTATAAACTTATTAATTAATGCACATGTTTAGTTCATTATTTCACATACTTATTATAATAATAGTTTTATTTAGAAATGTCAGTGTTGACAAAATGTGTTTTACTAACACCCTACTCGAGCCACCATTTAGTACATGAGAAGATAACTTTTAGGTAGGTCTGGATAAGGGAAAGGTAAATTATTGTTTATTATTGATTTTCTGAATGATCCATATTCTATAGGCTGGACTAACTTGGGTTTTATGATCATGGTATATTGAGTTTATATTGTTTTTGTTGATTATTTTATTTATATTACTTTCATTTTGGAATTTTTACATGTCATCCTATCATTATATGGTTCATCTTTTTAGTATATTGGTTTCCCATTTTTTCTAGTTTTATTATATATATATATATCATTGTTCAACATTACTCTTATATTATTTATGTTGTTAACTTCTGCTACATTATAACTCCATACTAGAGGGTATAGTCTCCCCACTATATTTATCACACCCCTACTGATAGTTGGAAGCCCCTGGTAAATAGGAGGCCTGCTTGAGGCCTTATATCCAACTAGTTTAGGACACATGAAAGAGTTCCAGATAATGGGATATTATACGAATTGTCTGTATAATTTCGTAGAGTCACTCTTTTTGAATTCCACATGACAAGAATAATCCATATGATGTAATAGGAAGTACCATGATATAGATATATTTATATTATTTTATGAATATTTGAATACTGATATATCTTATTGTGGTACATAATTATATTATAGATAAAATTGATTTGGATATATCACATCAACATCTAAAAATTTGTATACATTATAAGAGGCTTATATAGTTTGAGAATGGGTTTTGTTCAAAAAAACCCACATCAATTGATATTACATTAGGAAAAACATACATAACATAGAAATAACACTTAGAAAGGTTGGATAATTATTTAGAGAATATGGTGTTGTACAAAAACTGATTTCAAAAGAGGTGAAATCATCCATAATAAAATTACCAAATAGGATGTTTTTTTGCTATCCAAAAACTATGCAACAAATGTTAGAAAAGTTGGGAATGTTTGGGTGAACTTGAAAGTTGTGGGTAGAGTCATATCTTAGTGCTAGCTAGGTAATATCACTATAGTAGGAGAGTTCATTATGAACCCTGTAGACCATATCCATAGGGGTGTTGAAGGAAAGGGCCCCATTTGTAGAAAAAAACAACAACCCTTGGGGAAATCCTCCACTTGTCAGAAGATGTAGAAAAAACAATAAATATAGTGATCATTTTATTCTTCATCATAATACAATGTAAAGATATTAAATATAATTTATTTATTAATTTTTCTTAAATAGAAATTGATTAATGTGGGTTTCATTCCTTAAAAAATCATTTTATTAAGAATAATGTATTAATAAAAATTAAATTTTTTAACAAAAAGGCAGAAAAGTACGAATTATCATAACATGGTCTCAACCATATGATATAATAACTATAACGATCGACCATACTATTATTATTCATAAGTTAATGTAAAATTTAACTATAATTATAACAAATCATGTGGCATTCCACACATTGGGATAATTTTCCCGGAATCTAAAATTAAAGGGTCATGGAATAAAATTTCACATCATTAATAATATTATTTGAAATATGTATCATTATTTGTAGGTTTAAATATACTAATGAAGATATTAGGGAAACATGATATATAAACATAAAATTTATTTCTACATATATACATATCTTCTCATGATGCATAAAGATTCATAGATTAGAATTGTGGATATTATTATAAAGAAACACTTTAAATAATATAAAGTATTCATTATTGATAATTTGATATCTTTTTTATATTGGGTTATTATATATAAATTTCCAGTCGAATTTTGGGTTTCAATAATGAATATTTATTCATAGGTAATGTATAATTCAATGAATTCACTACCGTGAAATTTTTTTAATATTTCGCTCGTGGTTATTGTTCATCAATCAGAGTAAGACTTTATAATATAACTATAATATTAAAAGATGACACATTAAAATAAGTGTATATCATATGGTAAAAATAAAACATAGTTTTTATATTCTTATAAATTGTATTATTTTATAAATTAAAAATATTAATATAAATAAAAATATATATTTATAAATATACTGTAAATAATTAAAACTGATACAAGTTAACTTGTATTTTGTGAATGTAAATTTAGTATGGGACAAAAAAATACACTTGATTTTAGACATGATACTCACCATCATCATAATTATAATTGAATATTATAACCGAAATATTATTCAAAAGGGTTGTAATAAGATAAAAAAATGATTAATAAAGTTGTATGCAGGTTCTCAAATCACACACAAAATAATTTGATTTTATAAAAAATAGAATACAAAATATAAAAAGACTAGGAACTCCATATATATACTCATAATGGTAAATTAATTCCATTTAATTCTTATTTTAATTATTATATCATGAATAATGAATTAATGATTCTTCCCATATCAGATTGGAACTACGGTCAGTCAGTTAACCACCTACCAATTTGATACTGAGCTACTGATGGTAAATGGAATATTGAGAAGGAATATTTCCATGGTTTAACCCATGGGGTTATATCCACGAAAAAATAACAAATTGATCTTATAGGATACCCAATTAATTCATTTTTTTCTTCTGAACAAATATGAAAATCCATCTACTACTTCTGATGTTCTATTTTCAATAGTAAATACACATAAGGAAATCCCTATAGGAATTTTAGTAATCAAATTCAATTTATCTTTGTTCATTATATTTTCATTAATGAATATTCCTATAAAATCGATCTTCATTTTAGTTGTTGAGTCACTCTTTGATTGAACAATGTGTGATATTATATAGAATACTTGGGACAAGGGATTGAATCCAAAAATGGTTCTTTAGATTTATATTATCCTTTCCATTGGCTATATTATCTTAAATTTCATTAGATATTTGACAATGATTTCAATAAATTTTTAAAAAATAATGCTTATTTACTACCCTATTTTATAACAATAGACTCTCCCTTTAATATTTTCAAAAAAAATTATTCCTTGTATATTCTTGACCCAAATCATAAAGTGGACTTAGAATAATTTCCAAATATAATTTTGAACAAAATTTGGAAAATTAATCAAAAAATTGTTACCAATAAGTGATTGAATAATACATTATTTATATCGTTGGATGGAATTGTGGATGCATCTCCTTTTTGATTAATAAAACTTCACTCAATGGGTATTTTTTCAGTAAAATTAACCAATAGAAAATAAATCAATTCCATCACTAAATCTACCAATTTTTATACTAAATTCATGTGGATACTTTTTCTCTACATACTAACAGAAATATGATCCAAAAGTCCCCAACCATGTTCCTTACTCTTCAGATATTCTATATTATAATATATAAAATAATTAACTCAATATATTTACATTTTTACTCTTTGAATGATATATCAATACACGAAATAGTTTAACGATTTCAAATCCCACTACTAGTATTCTACATTTTTTTTATGATCAAGATCATCCACCACAAACCCTAGTTGGATTCAAGTATGATAATCATATTAGTTTTTGGGAGAATCCAAACCCCCTCTTTCAGATCCCAAAAACAACTCTTAGATACATTTTTTCCTTTCGGAATATAAAATAAGATAAAAAATAAACCAATGGATATTATTAGATAACCCAAAATATTATTATAATGTATCATTTTTTGGGTCTAATATAATTCATAAGTATTGTAGGGATAATACCTCAAAAATATATATTTTCCATTCTTTGATATTTTGATTATTAGTATAATATATAAGGTCTTCTACCAAAAAGTTTAGTACATACTTGATCATGAAATATAAACTTCATGTTGAACCCTATGAATTTCATGAAAAAGTTAAGATAATCTGAAATCATGGTTGAAATATTTATAAAGACTGATCTCTCTATGTATCACTCTCATGTTGAAACCCCAGAATTTGAATATATTTCCTTTAATTTATTTCTCTAAAATTTCATTGATCAATAATTAATATTTCATTTCCATTAGAGTTTTGTTATCATCAGTGTTAAATGATTCATGTTAAAAATCCATTGATGAATGGTGAAATCACCCAACTAAAAAATGGTATATTTGTAAGATTAACTCTCATTTGATGTACTCAAAGAGGACCCACCAATTTATATATTAGAATTAAATATCTGATAATATAATCATCATACATAATTAATGGGGATATATTTATTTATATAAATAATATATATAAAATAAGAGAACATGGATTATTATTGAGACTAAAAATCACATGGAATATAAAATAGATTTTTGGATGGAATTGATGTAGTTAATACATACAAAATTATTTGGTTATTGGGAAAACATAATAAATATAAATCTAATGTAGAATCATGATCTACTAGGATATAAATCAAGAACAATGTAGAACTATTATTTGGTGTTAAGGTGACAGTTATGAATAGTCATCAACTCGATGGAAATATTAGAAAAGTGAAATATTTGTCTACTATGGTACCTAAAATTCATTACATATTTATGATTGTTATGATTTAACCATTTCATTATATTCCACCTTTTATAGAGAATAAAAACAAATTAGTTAATAATAATAATGAAGATATATTTATATATAACCTATAACATGAAAACACATAATGTATTTATAGACAGTCAAGTGAAATCCAATCCATGAATAAATTTGACCTTTGTAATGTATCACTGCGGAAATGGTAATAACTCTAGAGGAATCATTTCCATAGTGAGTATGGGGAAGTTCATAAGCTTCACTGAAATAAAGTAAATTTTTGAAGGAATTAAAACTAAATATTTTTTAGAATGGTAGCCATAGAATACCACTTTAATCAATATTCACACATTTATATCAAACACTATGGGGATAGTGAAAAGGGATATATTTTAGTTCCAAAGGAGGATACACATAGAGATACCATTGTTTATTGTATAAAATATACTATATAAATGAGAAAATTCCAACCATTTTGTGCTGTTAGAGTTATTTATTTGTGTAATTAGAAGTAACCAATTAGTTTTAAGATAAACCAAACCTAGAAATTGATCACTTATTTAATTTTGGGTAAAATTTATGGGATATACCTTATTATAAAACATAATATCCATTATAAAAAGTGATTGAGTTCAATAATTTATCATTGTATATAATAATTGATTCTTGATATTATATTAAAAAGGAGAAGGTAAAAGTTTCAAGCACTAAAAAAATTTGAAGAACCCAATTATTTGAAAGAGGTAGGGAATACATATTCACATTTCATTTGATAGTTAATAGTGAACTGAATATACTGGGAATCCTAAAAAATATTCCCCCTGTGAAAAGAGAGAAATGTATCCTATGATACCCATAAATCATATGGATGTATCAATGTAATTTATGATAGTCATTCGATTTGGATTATACATGATCAACATTAATGGGATGAACATAAGTTGTATGATGATATATTTACCTGAGTGTTATGTGATTTGTATTTCGATATAACCTCATGATGTACTTCATTTTACTATAGATCATATCCATCTGTATATAACCCATCCACATCCATATAGTTTCATTATTTGGATGAAAATTGTATATTCTTCTAATGGGTTTTGATCCTAAAAATTCTTCACTTCCAATGATATTCAATTAGGTACGACGACATATAATATATAAATATAAATTTCAAAATTGTGTGCAATTAGCTACATCAGTAAGAGAAATAGAAAAAACTAAATATGAAAGAGGGGAAATTTACAACAAAAATATTATCTTCTTGGTAGATCTGTATGATATGTTAAAAAATAATTGGAATGGTTGGAAAATGGATAATAATGGGGTGAACCATAAAACATTGGGTAGATACAAACATAAGGGTTTTCTAAGGAAGCGACATGTGATAAGAGGTGTCGTTATGAACCATATATACCATCTACATGAATGTGGTGAAGGAAAATCCCTAATTGGTATAAAAAACCAACAATCGCCTAGGGCTAATCTACACATAAAAGAATTAGTAAGATTAATCCATATTGTGATCATTTGATTCTTCATCACTATAGTAATGTAATAGATAAAATAAAATTTTCCTATTCATATTTATTAAAAAGGATTCAAGTGTGATGAAATCACTAAAAAATCATTTTTTATTGTGAATAAATTATTAATAAAACTTTAAAATCTTAAAAAAAGATGGAAAAATAAAAAATAATCATCACCTGCTCCCAAGCATCTTGAATAATACCTATAATGATCTTAAATTTTATTTTTATCCATAACGAAAAGGAAAATTTACTTATGTTTATAACAGATCTTATGGTAGGCCATAAATTAGAAGAATATTTACTGTTTATAAAATTTTAGGGCCTTGAAATAAATGATAATATATATCATTTTTAATAATATTACTAGACATATTTATCATTGTTAGGAGAAATTTATATGAAAATAAATAAAGCATGGAATAAAAATACATAAACATAATAGTTATGTAAATTTATATACATATCTTCCTATAAAGAACACAGATTTATGGATTATATTTCTATATTTTCATGAAATGTGGATGTTAAAATACTGGAAATCATGAATAATCGATTGAATGGCCAGTTTTTTAATTTTTTTTATTCTATAGAAATTTCTAGTAATAATACTTTTCTTCAACAAAGCATATTTAGTCATTTTTTAAGATGAACTAAATTAATTAACTACAATGAAAAAATTAAAACATTGGGACCTTGGATATATATCTCTATTTAAAAGAACCACTTTCTATATAACAAAATTGATGAAAGAGAAATCCTTAAATGAAAAACATGTAATGTGGTTAAAAGAGTAAAAATGTGTGAAGAACAACAACTCAATCCGTGCATGGTGAATTCAAAACCCACCAAGGGACATGTTTTAATTCTATATAATAAATATTATGTAAATAGAAATAAATATTTTAAAAAGTGCGGTGAGCTTTTTGATAGTTTTTTATTGAGGGTTCCTAAATCTAATGAAATAGATGATTATCCGATCATTTTATTGAGGGATTAATTTCTTAAAGAATGTAGAACTTTATGGTTTGGGGGAAAATGTGGATACCCAAATTTAGGGTTTTAACTTCCATAAAACTAATGGTAAAGTTGTGGATATTATTTTATAATCATTCTATCAATTTTCTTAATAACATTATTATGTTTTGTTTTATAGGTTTTTAAATGTTTCTATTTCTGTTGTGCATACTGAAGGGAAATTTTACTAATGTAATAAATATTTCTTACCTCTGATAATATAATGTATTTGTATAAAATATTGTATGATTACTTTATTCAAAATTATATATAGTCTATGTCATAATAACCTTTATAAATATGTTAAGGAAGTTGTGTATGTTTATTTTATAGACTAAAATTCACCCCAACCCCTATTCAAGAAAATCTATACTCTTACGATCCTATATTTGGTATCATAGAAGGTTTATAAATTTACAAACATTGTTATATATTTTTATATAATAAAATTTATTTTGTGGAAAATTGTATATTTTTTCAATGTTGAAGGTTTAAGTGTTTGGAAAAACAGAAAATTTCAATCATATAATACCACTAATACGAGATTGTTCATTTTTATATTGAAGATATATAATTATGTATTTATCTATAAATAATGGTGTTGATGATGTTTTCATGATGAATGGAAATTATGAAATACCGAAGAAAGATATTACTACATTCACTCAGGAAGAAAATTTGGAATATAATATTAATTATAAAGTTGTAAATACTTTTTTATTATCATTGATAATAATTATATATAATTAAATTTCCTCATGTAAAGATACTAAAATTATTCGGAATAAATTAGAAGTTACTCTCTTTTGAAATACCAACATTATAAAAACAAGAAGAGTTATGATCAGATCAGATAATAGATTATTTGATTTTCTACCTGGAGATTTCTTTTAAAGATTTACCAGCAGTTTCTGATAATATGGAATAGTCTATAGTCCCATGGTGTTAAATACTTAGAAATTGATAATTTTCATTTATAATATTATAGAAATTGTTCCTAAAGATTGTGAATCCCAGATGACTACTATTGATAATATGAAGCTACTCACTATGTTGAACATAGATTATATTATCAGTACTGTAATAAAATATGTGGAAAGGTTAAATATTGATACAAAAAAATTTGAAACAAATAATGTACTGTATTTTCCCTCTAACATGAAGAAATTTAAAAAAGTTAGATCATTAGGAAATATTTCTAAATTCTATAAGAAGATGAAAATGAAAGCTAAGGCCGAATGATTTTATTCATAATAGAGTGACAATGAACTTCATAATATTACAAAAAGAATGAATAAGATATTTTTTAATAAATATTTCTATTACTAATAGAAGAAAAATTCTAAATAATTCAATTATAATAAATATTCATCTAAAGTGATTTGATAGGAATACATGAGGCCTGGCCAAATTATGCCAGATTTTCCTAAGATAAAAAAATATAATAATAAAGAATGAAATTATAATAATTTATATATCTATAAAGGTATGAAAATTCTAAAATAATCCAACACATGGAGTTCTAGTGGTATAGAAACATCATTATAATGTTATTCATATAACCGTGATATTTAGAAACTCCTGGGATTTTATGATGGTATTCCAGAGATATATGAATGCTACATGGATATGGTATTTATTGGATACCTTGAAAATTAAAATTTGAAAAACAATTATCCTAACTATGATAATTACTTTAATTTTTCATCTAATGAAGATGAAAAGATACTTTTTCTAAAAATTTAGATACTTTACCAATATCTGAAGATGTTTCTAGGTTTTTCATTTTTGGAAAAATGGAATTTTAATGTTTGAAATTTTTTTGATGATTATAAGGAAAAAAATTTCAAGTAAAATTCAATAATTTCTACAATTACTTAAGATATTTCAAATTTCACATTTGAATTTGAAATTGAATTGAATTAGAACACATTTAATTAGTATAAGGATTTAGTAATACAACTTAATTCTGATACATTTAGACTAAAAAATATTTTTTTAAATTATAATTTCGACGGATGTTTTTTGAAAAACTATATAGAATGATAAATCCTCATAGAAATACATATGGGATAGGTTTTAATCATAAAACCACATTTTATGAACAATTACATTGTTCTTAAATGTGTTCATTTTTTTATTCACTTTTAAAAAGGTAGACATTGGAAAAATAGATGTTCTTTAAATAAAATTAAATCATTATATAATCGTAATTCATATTTTAATAAGTAGTTGTTAGTTATACAACACGAATTAATTGTTCAAATGTGGTTTCTGGAAATTATGTTTTCTAATATTTTTACACCTAAGCATTTCTTTGTTAAAAAATCCAAATATTTTAATTTTAGAAAAATAATAAGAATTACAACAACATAAAAATTTGGGAATGGATAATTTATGTTCTAAAAACATTACTGGGAATGAGAAATTATTTTAAAGGATTATCATGGTGAAATGTGTAAAAGTCACTTCTGATGATAATGATCAAGTATAAATATATGGCATTGGAAAAATTGTTATTCTTGGTAAACATTTATACTGAAATTTTTTATATGTTTTAAAACATAATAAAAACATTACTAACATTATTAAATTATTTTATAAGGGATGCCTTTTAAAAATTACGAATGATAATTTTATTATTCATAGTTTAGAAGGTAAATTTATTTTTTCTAGTGATACGCATGAGAATGTATACATAGTAAATATAGAAGACCTTAAGATGTAATATCTACATTACATTAATAAAATTGAGGATAAATCATGGTTATTGAATAAAATTTTTGGAACATATAATTTTGTAAATTTATCCCAATATTATAATAATGTACTAGTTATACTTCTATCAAAGCATTTATTTAATGCTTCTACAGTTTGTTTTCATTGCCAATTTAGAAAGAAAGTTTTTTCAAGATTTAAATATATTAGTGAAGTTGAAAAATTTTATGTTTATATCTAGTGTACTTGGACATTTATATTTCTAAACAATAATGAAGTATATGTGGAAAATTTAGTTAATGACTACCCTAGACTCACATGGGTCTATTTTTTAGGAAAAGAAGTTGAATGCATTTTTATATTACAAAAACTAAATATCCAATGATAAAAATGATAGGAACATAGATTTAGTTACTATTAAATGGGATCACGGTGGAGAATTGAAAAGTAATATTTTGAATCTATTTATAGTAAAAATAATTATAGAACTTCTCAGCACTTAGAACATCAAAGAAAAATGGTCTAGTTAAAAAAATAAATGGATTTCTTTAAGAGTTCACTATAACCATGTTTTCCGAATACTAAATTGATAATTTTTTGGGATTAAATAGTTAGAACTACTTATTAATCAATAAATCTTGTTTTACATAGTCATTTTATTAATAAAACTCATTATGAGTTCTGTAATGAAAGAAAACCAAAAAATTAACACTTCATTGTTTTTGGATGCAATGTATTCATTTTTAATAATATATATAATTTAAATACTCTTTATCTAAAATATGATGAAGGAAAATTACATTGATAACATACAACTAGTAAGGATTATAGAGTTTCTAAAAAAAGTTTTAGTTTTATTGAGGAAACAATGCATGTTAAATTTGATTAAACAAATCATTTGTTCTCAAACAACTAGAAACCGCATCTTCAGGTGTTTTTAAAAAAACATGATTTTAAACCCCAATTTGAAAATTATTCTCATGAGAGAAAAAAAAGAACAAACTATATCTAATATTTAAACTCAATATTATATTTAACCTATTATTAGAGAGTATCCTTTTACAAACCCATAGAATCAGATAATTTGTTTGAATAATCCCATTGATAATATCATTAACGATGTAGGTCAACCTATTAAAGCTAAATGATCCTTAATAGATTAACATAATTTTTTTAAATTTTTATCACCTTTAAGACCTATGAATCCTCAATAGTCTTTAGGTGATGAATATAGGATAACAAAAATTTAGCATAAACTAAGTTAGTATGTACATTTTTAAATTAATTGAACAACCTTATGTTTTTATATAGTTGGTGTAAAATGTTTTTTTGAAATAAATGTGATGAAAATGTAGTTTTATTCAGAAATAATTAGAGACATATTTCAAAGGGTTATTATCAACATGAAAGAATTGACTGTGGTGAAACATACACATCAATAACTATACTTGATGTTATTTATATACTTCAATAATATGAAGCATGTTCAAATTTTACACTTCTTCAAATGGATGTAAAGTGTGATATCATTAATTTTTATGTCCATGGAGAATTTTATGTAGAATGAACCACTATTTTAAAAAAAATCATAAAATCTTGTATTAATGTTACTAAGGCTTTTTACAGACATAAGTTGGACCGTAGAACCTTATGTTATAGATTAATTGGATTTTTGTTAAAAAACTATTTTTAAGGGATTTTTTTGATCCAAATATTTTAATAAAAATAGTTTTTAAGGAAACCAAGATTATTCAAATTTATTTTGATGAAAAAATATATGTTCAAATCAAAAGTAACTAGTTGATTCATTGATGAGTCTTATGAAAACTGAGTTATAAATTTTTATGAGGGATTAGTTTACATTATATGTTGGTTTTGAAATTTCTCAATATCCAGATGGAAAATTGACATATAAAAAAGTATATAAAATATTTATTTAACTTTTTTATCATAATAATTAAAGTATTAATACACCTACCAAAACCTCAAAATCTATAGATCATTTTGAATATAAGATTTTTCTTTTTGAAAATAATTTTAGATTAATGATTGGTAGTGTACTATACCTTAGAGCTACTCATCAAGATTTGATATTTTATACAGTTTTATGTGTGAGATTTAAATTAAATTTAAAATAATCTATTATTAAATCTATAAACTAAATATTATATTACCTTAAATAATATTTGGATTATAGACTCTTTTATTCTCCTATAAATTATTTTGAATTATGAATATTTTAATATGATAATTGTGGTGGATGTAAACTCTATAGATACATTACATTTGAAATATGTAATTTCTTTAGGGAAGATTTAGTTTTGTGGTCTTAAATGTAACAACACAAGGCATATCTTTCCATGGATATATCCAAATATGTAGTATATGAAAGTTATTGTTCTCATGTATGGAGGTTGTTACACACAAAAACATATTTTGGAATGTGTTTTAGTGAAACTAGAATTTAATGCGATAACACAAATTATGTAAATATTCATAAAAACCTATCTCATCACTCATGATAAATGACATAAATATAAGACACCATTTCCTTTGGGTCACAAAAAAATGATATACCATTTTACAATTAATTATAACAAAACAATTGTTTTTTTATATTTTAAAAAACCACTCAATTTTAATATATTTGAATATATCAAATAGAAAATTGGAATGGTCAATATAAAACAAGAATTAATATCTACTTTTTTAGACTTTATATATATAATAAATACACTTCAAAAGGGGGGGGGGTATTTTTTTAACTATTTCTATAAATGTATTATTTTTTTCATAATCTTTTTCAATAGTTTTTTATGGAATCATTTCATAAAAAAAATTGGAAAAAATATTATTTAACATCATTAAGAAAAACATTTCTCAAAAAAACATATGGAAAACAATTTCATAAAAGCGTATTCAAACAATGTTTTCAAAAAACATCTAAAAATATTTTTCTTAATTATTTTTTTCCTGAAAATAATTTTGTAAGAAAAAATTAAAACAATTTTTAATTAATAAATTTGGGAAAAGTTTTTTCATATAAAACAAATAATTTTTAGTCACCAATCAAAATTTGTTACAAAAATACTAAATTTGTCTATGAAATTTAATTTCTAAATCTTCAATTTTCTATTAATTTAATATAATATGTATTATAATTTTTATAAATCTTCAATGTATTATATTTTTAAATATTTTTTAAAATAGTTTAATCATGGGAAAAATAATTTTCCAATAAAACTCAATTGAATTGTTCAAAAAAACATCAAGAGTTAATATATATTTTTATCTTTTGAGGGAATATATCATTGTTTGGTCTAAATAACGATTTTAATCTAATAGGATGGATCTATAGAAGATGATAAATCAGTCTTCTATAATATATAAATTGGTTTTTGATAACAGTAATTTCTTCACCACTTGTTCTTATAATACCTCTATACAGTCTAAACGTTCTCCAACCATTTTCATGTCATTCATCAATTTGATGAATTTTATCTGATCATTACAAGATAACTCCTACAATGAAATCTCCTAACTAATTTCTTTTAAATAAATATGGACATAAATATATTCATATGATAAGCATGATCCATTTTAAAATTATGTTATTCTTTTCGAAGATTAGGAATATTTATGTATAAAGAAAGATGATATTGTTCTTTATTTTCCTAATATTGAAAAATAGATTTATACATTTTCTCAGTTTAGTGTTCAAGAAAATGTGAAATAAGTAACTTTTAATCTTTCCAAAATGTTGTATATGTTTAACATCTACAATGTTTATGAGCTTATTGGACATACCATGGAAGAGGAATAAAACTTCATTACTCATAAGATTATAAACAATATTGAATGTTTTGATAAGTCGTGAAAAATAAATAAATTATTTTAATTTCAATAAAAAGATACAAAAAATCACCATATTTAACTATACTTGAGAATATTGGATATTCTTATAACAAAGTATCTCATTCCAATCAAAGAAGAAAGAGATACCACAAAAGTGAAAGATATATATGTTAATATTTTCTTATGTAATATGTGGAAAAATAATCATGCAATGTTTTCATTCCTTTTCATAGTGGTTTCAAATAATGGGATGATAATGTTAATTTTTCTCTTATATCTCAGTTTCAAGAATATAAATTTTGGGTTAACATCATTGATATTTATAAAATAAAAAACAAAGAAAATCCAATGAGCAAAAATTATTATTTTATTTCTGAAGATATAATTAATAATATGAGACATAATTCTCTACATAATATTCTTAATATGTCATAAAACCATTATCTAAAATAGAAAAAAAACTTGAATGATAAAGTTATTTAAGAAAGTAAATATGGATATGTTTCTCCTCCTTTTTCCAAAAAAAATCAAAGACTATGTCTGATGATCCATTTGATGGTTTTACAAAAAATTAACATGTAAAGAGAGATTATGATCCTATTTTGGGTTAGAAATAGAGTATTCTTTATCCTTAAAGGATAAAACATATAATAACCTCACACAAATTGCAATGATAACAGACAAGAAGCTATAGATTCATAAATATATGAGGATAATTTGTTTTAAAAGGGTGTTGAAAAAATACCTTCCGGTGATAAAGTGGGCACTCAAGGAGGAAATCCCTTATCCATTAATTTCATTTCATTTTTTTGACTATAAATTCTATATTCCATTAAATCAGAAGTAAAAAAGGATCATAATTTAGTTCCAACATTGTTTGTAGATAACAAAAAAGTTAATTTTGTATTTATTGAATAAAAATCAATCATAAGGGTTTCAAGGAAATGGTGAATCTTTTGATAAATAATAATTAGATAATAAATTATAGAGAGAGTTAAAAAGAACCAACAAATGGAATAAACTGATGTTTTCTATTATATTTCATTATCAATTCAATCTAAAAGGATGATTATCTTAATGAATTGGAAAAATAAAATAATGATGCTCAAAAATTTCAGACAAAGGGTTTGAATAAACATCAGTATGAAAATGATGTTTATGAATTTGATGTTTTTTATGAATAAGATGATGAAATAAAAAAGGAATCTAGAACTTCAAGACCTATAGATCCATCAATTTCCATAACTTCTATTGACTCAACATATTCTTTCCCTGAACACATGTAATCGATGAATATAAATGGGAATGACATTTTTCAATAATGTTTTAAATAATCTTAATGATATATTTAATTAAATTACTGATATTCAATTTAAGGATAATTATATTCAATGGATGACTTATTTCATAGAGAATTCAAACTTTTTGAAATTACATGTTGAGAATGTGATTTTGAATGAGCCCAAGATTAATAATTTAACAGTTAAATAAAATAAGAATCAAGGATAGTGAATGAAGTTGTTATATGTATTATGAATTTGGTGGGAGACATAATGTTTTAAGATGAGTAAATCAATTTCATAAGGAAATAAGAAAATCAGTTTCAAATCTTGTAATGAATATAAGGCTAACATTCCATGAAGTTTCAAGAGCTATTGACAATATTATATCTCTCTTAGTAATACAAGATGATGAAATTGCATAAAAGAGAAATATGATTCAAATTATAAAATAATAAATTTCCATGATTATGTATGAGAACAATACGATAAAATTCTTGATGAAGTATTCAGATAGATCAATTTAATTATAGTTGAATTCATAAAAAATAAAGAGTAAATATAGAATTTTAAATATATATTGTAGAATCATTTAATGAAATATTTATTCTTTTTTATGTACTCTTGAAATGTTTTTTAATAATTAAAATTTTACTACTTTAATGCATGTTTTGAATACATTTTATTCCACATTTATTTTAGATAGTTTGTTTTCTCCTATTTTATTAGAATGACATTTTTTATATACTTTATTGGTGCAAATTTTTTCTGATATATATAAATATATAATTGTTTTTTTAATATATTTTTTCTTTGAAATTTTATGTACACTTCCATCCTCCTAAAAATCCTTTTTGAAAATCCTAAAAGGGAATTTCTTTTTGATAACATATATTTCCAAAAAAGGAATCATTTTTCTTAAAAAGGGTTAGAAACAAATAAATGGGAGGAATGAATAAAGGGAGATAAATAGAGAAATAAATGAGAAAATGATAAAATAAAAACTGGACAATTAAGGAGAATTATTTTCATAGTTATTAAAACATAATTTTCTCTTTAATTTTTCTATTTTGATTTAATAAAATGGGGATATTATTAAGTTGATTTTTTATATTAAATAATTTGTAACCATAGTTTTGAAAACCAGAACACATGTCCTCGTATTTCTTTTTTATTAAAATTATACTTCTGAAGTGTTTAAAATATTTTTGTAGAAAATAATTATTCAACAAAACCAAGAATAATTTTTTAAATCATACAAAACATTGAAAAAAATATCCAACAAAATAAACTAAAATTGACTCTCATAAATTAGATAGATATGTAATTATTATAATGTAAAGTTGATTTCAAGGTTAGTCAGATTAATTACAATAAATTCCAAAAGATAACGTATAAAAAAGTCCCACCATGTAAAGTTTTATAAAGTCTACCAAATTAACCAAATTGGATGAAGCCATACCTTATATTTGGACTATAATTTATAAAGGTCAACCAAAAGAACTTTATATATTCTTATGTATGAAGAAAATTTATTATACCAGATAGAACCATTAATTAATTGTGATGTTCTTCATCCAAATCATCAATCGAATGAAGAAGTTGTACTAAAACTTTTCAAGTGAACATGTGTTCATCTGAATTCAAATGTAACCAATATGAGAGAATTTGTAATTAAACTATTTATTAAATATCTATAAAATGAAGAATCATTTTAGGAGGAATAAGATTTTTCATCACTAAAAATATAGAGTTTATATGAATAGTTTCTAAAATCTTGTTATGAGTTAACACTTCATTTGTTATATATATATTTTTTACATAAAGAATTCATTTTTTAGGATATCTGTAATTACCTTGTGTTTCCTACCTTTTTTATTATTTTTTAGTATAGTGATGATTGAGGGAATTTGGGGATATGGAGAGATAGGTTTTCAATTCTATGTGATCAAGTGATCCCAAGTCTAGGGAAAAATGATTGTTCATTCTTTCTGTCGAGGGATTTTATACCTATGGAACACATACCGTTATATTGTGTTGAAAACTTTGGATACCCAAATTTTGGGTTTTTTATTCTTTATCACTAATTGTAAAATTGTGGATATTAATTTATAATGATTCTATATGTTTTCATAAGAAGGTTATAAGATATTTTACATGTTTTTATAAGTTTATATTGTTATTGAGAATAATTTAAGGTATGTTTTCTATTGATATAAACTTATCTTTACTCTGATAATACAAATTAATGATACTAATTTTTTTAAATGACTTTCTTATAAATCATATTGAGTCATTATATGAAATACCTTTATAAAGAGGTTTTGTAAATTCAAATTTTATGTTTTAAACTATAATTCACTACCCTATTGTAGGTAAATATATACTCTTATAATCCTATAGTAAAATCCTATGTTGTAATAGTTATATTCATGAAAATAGAATTAATTTGAGTAATTTATGATTAAATATATTTTTGTTACATTTTATTATATTTATTTAACTATCAGGTTAAGTTAAATGTTCAGTTTAGTAATTATATAACAAATATTGGAACAAGAATTTTTTTAGAATTAATTTCTTTCAAAATAATTTATTCATTCCAACAATTTACGTCTATCAAATTCATGACCTAAAAATTTACCATTATGATAATTTTTTTAACATTATTCATTTAGATTTAATATTTTTCATTATAGAATATTATAATTTTGATATAATATTTTGGAAATTTAATTGATATAATTGATTATATATCACATTATTCTCTATGGGATTTAAAACATAATACACACCATGAAACTCTTTGGTAGTTTAAAAGATAATAATTTTTAATTTAAATTTATAAATTTACTAATTCATAAGGATTATCAACACATATGTGCATTTAAAAAACATGGTAAAACATGATTTATTTCTCCTATATAAACAAGTCCATGATACGGTTTGAGTCAGTAAGACAAAGTTTTTTTCTAATCACCGTCGAAAAATTTTAATCATCAGGGATTGACATTTTAGGGATATTTGTTTCAAATTTAAATAGCAATTTAATTTTTTATGTCATTTTAGAGATATTATAATTTCCACTTTATCATTACCTATAATCAGTATTGTGTCAATAATTAGAGAAGTTAATGTAATAATGGGCCTTAATTTCTAATTTGATATGAGTACCGTATGGAAATCATTGATCCTCCCACAAGATACCCTCAACCCATGCGTATACATGGGTAATATCAGGTGAGTCTTTAGGTAGTCAATGTTAATCTAAGGAATCTTTATTTGTGCCTATGTCCTGAGAATCCCCCAGAATCCATCCTCAAATAAGCCATGGGTTGGAGAGTAGCCATATGGGTAAAAATAATTCTCATATGGGATGATTTTCCCTTAATTATCCATGTGTAATGATATTGAAATCACAAATAATATAATTTATTATAAATAATAAATAAAACATTAAAAATGATATACTATATAATGAAATGACTGAAAATAAAATAAACACCATAGCAACTCCTATAACAATATCCATTATCACCTGCCTACCAAAAATAGTCTCCAGGAGCTAGTAACATCCAACTTGATCGCCAACTCTATGATATATGCATGAAATGATGATATATATATATATATATGCATGTTTGAGATCTTACAAGTACTCACAACATGATCCTCTTTGAAACCTATCAAAAAAATATGATAGAAGCATACTAAATCACATGTGAAAAAACAATGAAAATAACCAATAACCTAGTTGAGGTAAGTTTTATTTTCAACCACATCAAGAATCACTCTCCAAATGAATCAT
The DNA here is from genome assembly GCA_963277665.1 of Viscum album. Classification (NCBI taxonomy): domain Eukaryota; kingdom Viridiplantae; phylum Streptophyta; class Magnoliopsida; order Santalales; family Viscaceae; genus Viscum; species Viscum album. Next base: position 51,080,851 of record OY728162.1, read on the forward strand.
AGAAGTAAAGAAACATAATGAATAATCATATATATAATAAGGGAACCCTAATAAAACATTACCTCTAAATAAATCACTCTAATCAATATTTTCAAAATTCCTATCCCTCTCATACCCTCCACATCATTCCACACATCCATGTAATCACATCACAAGAACATCCACATATCACTATGAAAACCCATCACATAACATTGTACAATGCAAACCATTACATCCTTGTATGAACATAAACTATAACCCATTATATTAAATCTCTTGTCTTAATATACTTAAAATAAAATATATATGCTATAAACATAGTCCTCCAAAACCCACATATACATTAAAGTCATAACTACAAGCCATTACAACTTAAATGAAAAAATCTCTTATATAGTAATATATCGTAGCCAATATATGCCTACATATTTTCTGTGTCCAAATGATAAACATGGGTAGCAGGAGTAACTAGCCATATAAAAACTCCACAACATAGATATTTGAATGCTTCCCAGAACCTAGGGTTATATATGAGTTCTAGGTTCTTCTATAAACTTGGCAGGTGTAGTGTAATAAATCATAAGACATGATTATATAAATATAGAAACATCCAACATAGTGGGGACTACCTAATCTAAAGATTCATTCTATAACTTACATCATAAATGGAACCCAACTTCCATATATAATGATAGGGAATATACTCTAAGTAATAAAATCAATAAATTTATATAATCATTAATCAATAACAAATTAAGAGTCATTTTATATTACTCCTTAACAACTTTCTAAATTAAATAATTCAATCATCTAAGTCTTGAGAGGTTTAATTCATTATTCATAACATAAACTAATTCCATTATTTACTAAATGTATCATCTTTTTAAATATCATGATCATCATTATAATCAGGAAAAAACATTATTCCATCAAATCATTAATTTACTTACCGTTCCATATTTTTAAGCACTAAGGCTATATTACTAAATTTTGAAAGATAAGGACCAAAGGGGGTGAAGAGTATATATGGAATTGAATAATAAATAATGATAAATAATATTTATAAAAAAATGGATCAACATATCGGCTTCCAACATTAACACCAAGCCCCATTATCACAATCAGCCAACATCAACCACATTATGTTATCTGAATAACATAATATTAATACCTTTCAACACTATCTACATCACCCATACTAGGTTTTAATTAAATTATAGAACCTGTTTAAATATATATTTATGTATATATATACATGGAAATGGATAATTTAATTTAAAGTGGATAAAAATATCAATAAGTATAAATTTTTTCTTTAATGAATGCATTTAATAAATAACAATAAGGTTTGAATGCATTCATATGATAGTTTAAAATAACATTTTAATAATTTATTTTATCACCCAAATTATATAATTTATTTATACCCAAATTTTTGATGTCTAAAACATATTAATTTTAATGTTAATAAGTTTAAATAATTTGAAAAAAAAAATTGTGTAAAATATCTGACGCCTCTCAATTCTTCAGCTAACACTAATAAAAAATGTAAAATTATCTATAATTCACCTCTAATTGTTAATAAATGGTCTAGTGAGAATGGTTTGAAATCTTAAGATGTGGACATATTCTATTCCCAAAGGTTTTTTTAATTCCCCATTTCCTCTAGATATGGTATCAAAGTGAAGGATTTTATAGATCTCATCCTCAAGGGAGGGGGTGCTCTACCTACAGAATCCCCTAAGGTAGCAGTTGATGTTTATACATTTGATGTAGTGTCAAATAATAATAGGGTTCACTCTCTAGTTTTGGGAGTTGGTTCTATTTTATCTTAATGGATTAGTTCCAAAGATGAAACCCATATAATGGAGTTCCCTAATCCATCCAATTATCAATAAAGTTCTCTTTGAATTCTCACATTTCATTCTTCATTAACAAGAACATTGATCCTCTCAATTTCTAGTGGTAAGAAAAAAGGGGTTCTCTTGACTACTTATCCATAAAATGTTCTATATTCTATGAGGTGAGTGAAAGATAAATACTAAGGGAGAAGATTCTGAAAAACCAATGTAATAAAAAGGAAAAATATGAAATGTTTTTTAAAGGGAAGTCAAGATGAATATTAAGGCGTCTTGCAAGGTAACCAACAACTTTTATTAGAATATACTGCATTTTGGGATCATCAATGGTTAGATTACTCTATTCTAGTATATTCTGAGAGTAAAGGGGACCCTCAAGTTAGAATTATCCTATATTCGTGTTCCAAAATTCCATGCAATGAGGCCTCGACTTTATAGAGTTCCTGATTTATAATTCAAACAAACTAGAGGTAGAAAAGACAACTCATCATTTCCCAAACCAATGTAAGTGTGTTAAATGAAAAAAAAATTAGATTAATGTGAAGATACAAACAACAATAAGGTTGAGGTATTTTAAATTATTAATTAGGTACTTTCACTTCCCCTAATATATTAATGAGAGGATGAATGAAGCATATTATAAACTCAGAAATGATAGCGTGGAAGAATGTAGGGAGGTGGGGTTCTTTGACCCATATTTTTCTCTAGTGGATTTGGATAAAATAAAGAATATAAGGGCCCCAAGGCCTCAATGGATAAATTTTCAGACAATAAATTGAACAACTTGATGTTTTATTTGTTGACATTATCCATCAGATAACTCTTTTGGATGAATATGTGGATGTATGAAACACATTAGTAGATATTCTAAAAAAATTAAATGGTAGGAAAAATCTCACATTAACATCAAAAATATTTATTGGAAGATTAAGTAACTATCTAGAATAAATTAATTTTGAATTTTTATGTGTTTTTTCTAATCTTCGGACTATACTATATTTTTTTCTATTGGTTCAGCCCTAAACCCTTGAATGAGGTTCTTTAAATGAAAATAAAAAATTAAATCTATTTAAAAAGTGCATATTGTTAACTATTTTTATTATATTCTTATTTTAAAATAATTACTAATTTTTAAAAATAGTATAAATGAATGAATTCTTAAATAATTCATAGAAAAATGAAATACACATAAGCTATAAAAGAAGATAATGAAAAAATAAAAAATAAAATTCTTGTTTGAGAACACAATTCCCATTTAAAAATCATGTTTTTAATGGTTATATATTTTATTATTCAACACCTTTTACATATTTAATTTTTATAACTAATTTTTGAAAAAATATTTAAAATAATTGAAAGCGTCATAAAAAAACATGCATGTAATAAAATAATAAAACATTCAAAAATATAAAAAATATTAGAATCACACATGAAATAAAACTAATTTTCCACTGATACAATTCATTTACATACTATTATATTTCATAAGTTAATTTCCATTATTTATCCAATGATACAATAAGAATTATAGTTCTAAAATTACATAAAAAATAATAAATATGATTTTTCGGATCTCATACCTTGTTTTCAAAGCATGATGGTTTATTGTAATATTCCTTATATGATACACTTACCGAATTATGTTTTACATGTTCATAGAGAGAGATAATAGTTCAAAATGATGAGTACATGTGATGGAAAACAGTTAACCACCTTTATTATAGAAAATTCTATTTAAAACATGACTCAAATAATCATTAAGAAGTATTAAATACTTTTTTAAAATTGTGATAGAAATATATCTATTTAATTATAAATATAACTATATTTATATAATTATAAATATAACTATATTTATAATATATTTTCATTTATTATATAAAATATAAAAAGACTGGGGCTAAATCCTCTTTATTAAAATGAAAAACAAAATACTGGAGTAGGATGTGATCAGTCAATAAAAACTCACCCTGATTTGGATCAGAAGAAAGATAATGACAATAAGAACACTAGAACATGTGAGTATGAACCAATTAATATGGACATACAATCATAATGAACAATCTCATTGAAATTTTAGATGTTATAATTCCTCAAAAAAAATACTGAGAATGAATAATCATCTTTTAATGGGCCCCCAGACCATGGGGATAACACCCTCATCTCTATGTTTTTTCCTAATTTATATCATGATCCTCAGAGTCCCTATTAGTGTAATTGAAAATAGGTAGGGAAAAATCCTCCATAATAGTCATTAGATACACTTTCTTTTATGTATCAACCTTAAGTCGAATTTGTAAAGTGAAACATATGGGATGAGGAATAACGAGCCAATCTAGTGTGGTTTTGAGCCCATGTGAGAATGCGAGTAAAAGCTCACATATAATGAAAACTAAACCTTTTAAACCCCAATTTCCCCATAAAATCCCACGATAATACCCACATTTTAAAAAATATAATACATATAATCATTTAAATATAGTATTTTCTATCAATCATAATGGTAGTTGTGGGGAGGACTATTGACTCAAAATATCTAGAGTTTTAATGGCTGTGATAGAACATTTTCAAAATAATAAATTATTTCAAGTGGTGAAAATAATGTCGTGAATAATTATTATGATGAAAAATTGGCTAGTGGTTAGAGAGTTGTGATGGATGATGATGTTGGTTGGGTGATGAGCTGAAAAAATGGGCCAATAAATTAATTATGACTGTCCAGGTAAAAACCAGTTTCACAGGAGGATATTAGGGTTCTTGATGAGTTCATTTACTATTTTATTAATAAAAAATTAAAATTAAATAATAAAAATAATAAATTTACCCAAAAAATATTTTGATTATAAATACTATTTTATAGTTGGAACCATGTTTAAGGGTGATAGGTTCCATTTTTCAAGATGTATGATGAAACATGATGAAAATATCATTAATAAATACTATATAAATTTTAAAATATAATATTAAAATAATAAATATAAACCTATTTAAAAATTTCTGTGAATTAGTTGTGAATTAGTAAGAAAATTATGGTGATAAATCATATGTCATGGTTTAATAGTGATTTATTGTAAAAAAAAATGTTATGGAAGTATATATTTTAATAATAATGATTTTTTAATCAAGATTGTTGGTAATCCCACACCCACATGGGCTCAAAACGCTTTAGCACAAAAACTGCACGGGCTCAACCTGTATTGGTTCATACTCTTAATGATGAATTTTTTTAGCCACGCCAACCCTTAATCCTCCCCATATCCACAAATCCATAGAAAAGTAATTTTTTACCTTACTAACTACAATAGTTCCATTCATTAGGTTTAAATAATAATGGACTACAAAATAATAGTATACTAATTTCTCGACAATTGGATTGAAATGAAATCATTAGATACAGAACCCTTCTGGATTGGGCCAACACCCTTCACTAATATCTTACACATAAGAAGAAATTGATGTCTTATGAAAATTGATAGCATATGATAAGATATTTATATTCATAAATAAATACCACGAGTTTTGACTTATCCTAGAACCCAATGTGGTTTGAGGGTGAATTCATCACTTGATCAAAATCATCATACTTTTATGATTCAATAACATTAGAAACCACAAGAATATCCCATTAACCCAAAAATTTCATAGTGATAAATTTACACTAGATACATATTAATATACTTCCTAGTGTCCCATGTTTTAGAATCCCTAATAGGGATCCCAACTCTGACTAGGGAATATCAAATTTATTCTCTTGAAAATTGAGGTGTCATGGGTTGTACTTTAATATAATATTCCTCAACTCCATGATTATTAGATATTTTATTTCTTTTGGTTAGATTACATTTTCCCATATTGCCTTTTAAATACTATCTTTGTTTAACCAAATGGGATATTTCATCCCAAATAATTTTTTGTACCCCTTATATAACTAGATCTCATGAAATCATCCTCATGCATGAAAATTAAATCAATATTAGGGTCATTTTCAAAAGACTACATCTCTTTAGAGTTATATAAGTTATTTTCCTCATCACTATTAAGACTGAAAATTCATCAACATCATTATTATATATGAACACATATTTAGTGTGAGAGGGACCTAACCCATCATGAGTAGTTTTATTTTGAGTATGTTTTATATTTTATTCTTCTATCATCTAGTATTTTAATTACTCTACATAAATTCTATGAACATTTGTGACATCTACTAAAAGATCTATAACAGAGTTCATGAGCTTCATTCAGATATGATTCATGATATTTACTCAGAGACCCTGGTTCCCTAATTTGAATTTATCTTGTTGAGAAACCATACTATCAAAGGTTTCCTTCCATTATTAACATCATTATAAGAGGTTTTACATGAAATATATTTCCTACATTTATCAACAATGGTACCCTTCCACCCATAAAAGATACAAAAAACTATTTTATGAAAATAATCATAATTACGTAATATATTATTTCATCTATTGCAAAATTAATTCATTTTTAATAATTAATAAAAAAATAAAAATGATATTCATAAGAATCTAGAATAACATTTTTGATCCAGGGAATGGTAATATCAACTTCCAATAATATTCTAGGGAAATGGAAATGAACTTGTTTTTATGATTATTTATCCATCATGATAGGGAATCCAATGGATGAGGCAAACTCTAGGAAAATATATGGATTCCAAAAAACCATATGAAATCAAAGATCCATATCACAATCTAGGAAATTTAATTTTCCACATTCATATGGGTAAAATAAGGATATAGGTCATGGATCATAAGAAATATAGGATTTAAATTTACAATTCCAACACCCCTGGTTTATATTTTGTAGATGGATTTGAGAAAACAAAATGGGAAACCCCTTATTGAAGGACTTGCCTTTCAAACTAACAAATACCTAGACATCAATATGATGTTTTTAATACCCAAAAGACTCCATATATTATCCTTTAATTGTAATGATAAATGAGTCATGATTAAGTACCTACTTTCCATAATATTGTCTATAATATAATCATGTCTTTCCTCAACAAAAGGTTGTATCCCCTTTCTTGATAATTTTTAATTAACCAAATTAAATTAATTCTGGAAGCTAAAAAAAATATATGGTTCTTTGTATGAATTAAATCATTAAGTGTACCTGGTAAAAGCTTAGGGGTCAGATTTATAGAATCCTCATATGACACCTTATCTTTAGAAGTCCCTAGTATGGAAGAACCTTAATAACCTTTGATATCTTGATCATAGTAGGTTTTAATCCCTATATTGTCTTCACATGGGTCCCTCAAGTTCATGGGATTTTCCTTCCTTAATTTCCTATCCACATTTGGATGCTAATTCAAAAAATCCTTAGTAATAAAAGAAGCATTGGAAGCACCATTCACCAATGAATTGAAAAATATATTCTGAACACCATAAGGATTTCTATGAATTGATGAAAATCGATTACATGAGAGATTATTCTTCTTCGATTCCATATAAACCAGGTTTAAAGGGGTACCATATTTTATCAATAGATCAAATGAATTTATATTCACAAAATTAGAAGAAACTATATGATATTTCACATCCATATTATGAAGGATAATTTTTCACTCTCAAACCAAAGTAACCAGGTTAAAATGTGTATCGTCATCCACATTGACCACCTTTGACTAATAAAGTTTCTATTACCAAATATATAGAACCCTAAATATCTTACAAATATCCTTAGAATCACCAAATCATTGGGTTTATCATCCTAATAAAAATTATATTTATAATAAATGGAATTATATATGATATGTTTTTAATAAATTTAATATATATATTTATAATGTAAATATATATAAATTAAATTTATATATAATATAATAATATTTATAATAAATGTATATTTATTATAGATATATTTAAGGGGATAAAACTATATAAACAAATTTATAATTTTTTGGGAAGGTACTGTAGAATGATCTATAGCGAGATAGTGTTGTACTGGTATTGTTCCTCTCAAATTTGATTTATGCCATGTAGTTTGGATATTATGTCACATGGAAACCAAGATAGAATTTGTGGGATCATTCTTGGGAAGTGGAACACCTATATAGTCTAGCTCCTCATGGGGGAATGTATTGTCCCCACAAAGAGATATTATTTGAGGGACGTCATTGTGTGATTGAACATGGATTTTGTGATTCTGCAGTGGCCTCGAGAATCATGAGAGGCAACATGGAATGATTATGGGAAATAATCCATAGGTTTCCATGGAATGGTATTTCTATTTATAGAATAATACCCTAACATATTGAATGATTGAGCTAAGAGACACAACATGATAATATAATGTCTATTACATGATCCATTTTCATCATGTTGGATAGTAAAAGTGGATGTAGTCAGATGTTTACACGAAAAATGGTTGAGGATCATGATCATGAGTATTGATGGGGACAATTGTGTGGTTCTATTTATGGAACTCTATTATGCTATTTGTAGTGAAATTCAGAAGATCCTTTGGGCTAGATAAAGTGACATCATGGTCATAATCATAGACTTTTATGGTCATTGTCAGCCAAGGATTATAGGCTAAACAAATGTAACAAAATAATTCAAGTAAGTACTTTTCAATCTATACGGGGTGGATGATGATTTACCCAATGGGGTTTCTAGGTGTGTGTTTATATTTTATTGTACACAAAGAAACAAATAATTATATTTATAAAAAATGTATCATATGTAATTTTATATATATTATAAATAAATTTTTTGTTACTACAATTATTTTTCCAAAAATATATTAATTATAAATGAAATTATATATGATATATTTTATATATTTTTAATAAATATATTTTTGTAATTGGGGGAGTTAAAGAGTGGTGATGTCACCATGTAATTCTATATTATACTAGGGTTCAAACCCCCAAAACCAATAATTTAAGGAGATTTTCCAAAGATACTACACTAGTTTTGTAGCATGTATTATATCATTGTAGTATTTTAGTACTATAATAGATGGGTTAATGTAGTAGTTAGTATTATTTCTTAAAAATGAGATTTTGGGCCCTCCATCTGTAACCTCTATAACATAGATTTTGGGAAGACACGCAATATTCAAGGCCAAATATGAGCATTTTTTCCCTTATCAACTCGATTGGTAGACTGTAATAAATCACTAAACATGATGATATATAAATAGAACACATCTATCCTAGGTGAAATTCCTAATCCCAAGACTCGTTATATATCTAACACCCCACATGAAACCTATCTTTCATTTCTAATGGAAGGGAACAAACTCTTTTGTGTTGAATCACCAATGTTATTTAATCATTAATCAATAACCAATTAATTTTAATTTTGTATTACCCCTTGATGAATTTCAGTATTGAATAATTTATTCATCAAAATATAAAGAGATGTACTTCACTATTAATATCCAGAATCATTCAGTCATTTACTAATCAATAACTTATTTTTAAATAAAATTATGATCATTAAAATTCAATAAACATCTCTATTCATTGAAATCGTCAATTTAATTAACATTCTATAATTTAGAGCACTAAGACACTATTTCTATACCAAGGGAGATAAGGCCCAAATGGGATGAATAATATATATAGAATTGAATAAATAGTAGAAATCAATAAAATTAATTAACATTCAAGGATCATCATTCGATCTCTTCATCGTCAAAAACATTCCACATTATCCTCATCACCCATCATCAACCACAACATACTATCCACAAGAAATAACATGAATATCATCCATCCCACATTGTATAAACCCTTTTAGGTTTTAATTAAAAATTTTATATTTTTTAGATATATACTTATATATATACATGTAAACAAAAAATTAAAAACAAGTTGTAACAAATATCAATAAGAAATAACTTCTCTTTACTAAATGCATGTATTAAGTAGAAACAAGGCTGAGATGCATTCATATATTTGTTTTTGATTACACTATCATCATTTTATTTTACCTTATTGATTTTTAAATTATTTATAATTTTTTTTATAATTCTATGTAATATTAACTGAAATTATAAGTATTGTTAAATATTCCATAAAATATGTGTAAAGGAGTGATTATAATATTAATATGTTTATGATAAATAATAAATTCACTGTTTACACTATCTTACATATATTTCCATATTAAAATGATTATTAATTTTTAAACATAGCATATATGTATAAATTATTAATTAATTCAATAAAAAATAAAATACACATAGCCTAGAAAATCACATAATTCCAAAAATAGAAATATCTCTCTCACAAGAGAAACACAATTCCTATTTAAAAATATTATATTGAATTTTTATCAATTTTATTACTCTACTCCTTTTCTATATTTATTTTTAACTAATTTTAGATTAAATATCTGAAATATTTATACAATGTATTATCAAACATCATCTGATATAATAACATAAATTTCAAAAATATAATCCTCATTGAAATATCAAATTAATAGCACTACTTTTCCCTTATTTCATTTATTTACATATTATTATTATTTTAGGTTAAATTTCGATATTTTATCAATGGTACAATAGGCATGATAGTTCCACAAATACACACTAAATAATTAGAAGTTTGTGGATCCCCAACCTAATTTTAAATGACTTATGGTTTTTTACAATATATATATTGTGATACACTTAATTCAGTATGAAGAACAAGCTCAAGGAGAGACATAATAGTTCACAATTTTATAGAGATACGATGGAAAATCCTTAACTTCCATTATCATATATAATTATATTTAAAAAATTCATAAATAAATAGGAATAGGTAATAAATACTAAAATTATTTTTGAATGGAAATTTATTAACATAATTATAAATATAATCATATTAATAATATACCTTCATTTATTATATAAATTTTTTAAAATGTATTGGTTCAGATCCACATTATTAAATTCCAATGAATATACTATAGGAGGACGGGTTCAGACAATAAAAACTCAGCCTCATTCAGATTATATGAAAATTAATAATGATAAGTACAACAGAAAATGATAATATGAATCAATTTAGCTTAAAAAACATTTATCATGAACAATATCATTAGAATCATAAATGTTAATTCCTCTAAAACTCGTCATAATAGTGGATACTCATATTTTCATGGCCCCCAAGGCCATTTGGATGACATAATTATCTAAATGTTTTCCCTTTTCCATGTTCTATATTAATCCTTAGAATACCTATTAGTATCATTCAGGATAGGAACTAAATCATCCTCTATTATATTCAAAAAAACAAAATCAATTTTAGTATTAACCATCACTACAAGAGTCCCAATAAATATATTCAAATTACTATTAGTGGACTCCCCAAATTCATTAAAATAATTTCATGATAATTAAATTTAGAATAAATTAGTATATGGAGGAACCTTCTAGATTGGTGCAATTATCTTCAGTGATATCTACCCTATTAGATGAATCTAGTGGAATATAAAAAAGGATATCATTGTCTAGGATATTCATATTCATAAAAAATTACTATATTCTTTGACATATCATTAACCCCGATCAATTTTGATGTTGGATTATTCACCTAATTGGCATCATTATACATTTATGTTTCATGAATAGTATACTCCATAAAAAGTTCCATTGATTAAGAAAATTCAATGTTGATAGATTAAAACATGAGAAATATAATTAAACTTACTAGTATCCCCAATTTTATAATCCCTAACTGAGATACCAACTCAAAAGTTTTCCTATCCAATGTTAGCTCCATAACATTAATGTGACTTGTTTTGTGATAACATAAGGGATCAGTCAACTCCAAGATTCTCATGTAAATAATATCATTTGGATATATTAGATGGATTTACTACACCATTTTCAAAACATTATTTCATCAACTGATTGGGATTGTTTATCCCAATTACTTATTGTTTACCCCTTCCATCACTAGAGCTCATGAAATTTTCCTCTCAGGTGTCAACTAAATCAAACATAGGTTAATTATCATAGGACCACATATATTTTTAGTTAGAGAGGTTATTTTATACATTATTTTGATGAATAACAATTTATTGGGATATTAATTAGATATTATCCTAGATTTAGTGTTATATGGACCACACCCATCTTGATTGTTTCATTTTAAGCATGTTTTAAATTAGCTACCCTTATCACGTGGTTTCTTAGTTCCCCTACTACAAACTTATGAAAGTTTAATTATCTTATGGGTAGATGTTTTGTGCAGTTATAACCCTAACCCAACCCTCAATATTTATATTTACACTAAGTCCTTGTGTCTTTAAATATAATCCATTTTGTGGAGAAATCACACTATAAGAGGTTTCCTTCCCTAATTGATCCTATTTAGTAGTGGTAGACTTTTCCCTAAATTTATTTCATTTATCAAATTTTTGTACCTTCAACCCGTAATAGATTAAGAAAATCTTCTATGTATATTATCATAATTAAGTTTTATATTATTTTAGGTCTTTCCAAATTCCGGAATTTTTTCACAAAAACTAAAAAAATCAAAATGATATTCATCAACATTTAGCACCACTTTTTTTATCAAGGGGGGGGGGGGTAAGATCAACAATAACTAATAGTCTAGAGAGGTGTACATAAATTAAATTTTTTTGTTTAATTATCATTCTTTATAGTTACTCAAATGGTTGAGGAAACCTCTAATAAGAGGTGTGGGTGCCAAAAAAAACCTCCTCAAACCATGGATTCATTCCCAAATATGGGTAATTTGTTTTATCACATTCATAGGGCTAAAATAAGGACCTCAATCATGAGTCCAAATAAATATATGATTTAAACTAACAACGTCAAACCCCTGTGATAAATATTTCATAGATACATTTGGTAAAATAAGATGGAGTAAACCCTTACCTAAGTATGTACTTTTCTAAATGTTTAATCCCCATATAACAAGGAGATATTTTATGCAAAAAATTTATCCATATATTTTCCTTGAAATGTTATGAAAAATGATTTATGGTGTAGTGATAACATTCCTTAATATTTTCTATCATATAGTCACGGATTACATAAACAATGGTTATATCCCCTCTCATAATAATTTTCTATTTAATCAAAATTAAAATCATTCTCTAACAAAAAAAATGTTATTTGGTTTGATGTGTGAACCACATCATGATGTGTCAATAGCACAAGGTATGGGCCACCTCTCATAAATCCTTATCTATCACCTTATTTTATAAGTCCCTAGTATATAATAACTATAAATACTTATGGAAAATTTAGAATTAGTGGTTTTACTACCGATCTTGACATCACTTGGTTCCCTAGATTTTAGGGGATATACCACATTCACTATTAACTTACCTTTTATAGCCCTATAAGCTGAATAATTAGGGATTTAATATGAACTACAAGTTTCTTTCACTATATAATTGAAAAAAAATATTCAAAACACTTGATGAATAGTTAGGCTCTTATTAAAATAGATTACCTGAGATAATTTATCCTTATAGGGTATAGATACCAGGTTCTAAGGGGTATTATAATTTATCAAGGGATGAAATTAACTAATGTCACAACATCATAAGAAACTCAAATATATTTTGAATAAAAACTCCTTTGTAGAATGTTTCCCATTGAAATTAGAGTAACCAGGTACAAAAGGGTAGCATCATCCACTTATAACACCATTGAATCTGAATTTTTTAAACTTATTGAATTCCAAGAACCATAAATTGACTCACAATATCCATGAAATTGCAATATAATTTGTTTTTGCATTATAATAAATATTATATTTATAATAAATGAATAAAATATGTTACTTTTTTTAGAAATATAATAAATCAAATTATTATGTAAAAATATTTATATTAAAATATATATATATTATAACTATATTTATAACAAAAAACTATTTATTATAAATAAATTTACATAAATGAAAGTATTAAAAAATACTTATTATTGTAAGGGAAGATACTTAAAAAATAACTATAGTGAGATACTATTATACTATTACTATTGGTCACAAATGGGCTTTCAAGAAATGTATTTGGAAATTCATGCCACGTGTCCACTAATACATCATTTGAGGACCCATTATCAACTTTATAACACATCCATGGTAAGTCACCCCATTGGGGCATCGAATGGACCATCATGTAGGTATGAATAAAGTAACATCATGGTGTGCCTATCTATGGTTTAAGTTTTTTTGGGTGGTCTGAAGCATCAAATGAGGTAGAATGGAATGCTCATGGGAAACAAGAAACATGTCATAAAATCATGGTAATCATATATATGGAATTTTCCCTTGATATAGTCAACATAGGAAAACATAATATATATTTGAGGCTCTACTTTCATCACGTTGTGTAGCTAATGTGGACACAAAGTGTAGCTAATGTGACAAATGATTAATATTGATGATCGTGGGTGTCAAAGGGGGAAAATGTGTGGATATTGGTATGGGATCTATGACATGGATTATATACTAAAACATATAATGGAAGTTAAGATTTTTAGTGGGACTTTATGGTTACAATCATGGGTATTAATGGTCACCATCATCCATGTCTGACGAGCTATACATATGTAAAAAATAATTCCACTGAGTGTTTGTCAATCCTTATATTGTGGGATGAGGCTTCACCTAATGTTGTATCTATGTGTGTGTGTGTTTTGTAGTTTGGTATCCCACTCCCAAATAAATATATTTATAAAAAATACATCATATATAATTGTATTTATATTATAAATAAAATTTTTATTAATATAATTTCATTTCCCTAAATATTTTCAAAAAAAAATAAATTATATATGATACATTTTTTATAAATATAATAAATTTATTTGTTATGTAGGGGACTTGAAGTAGTTTAAAAGTCATCATGTAACACTACATCAGAGCAGGGTTTGAATTCCTTAATCCTTTAATTTACAAAGATTATTTGTAGGATATTGTAGTTGTACTATAGTATGTATTATAGTATTGTAGTAGTAGAGTACTATATTAGATGGAGTATAATATTAATTAGTATTATTCATAAAAATTTTCTTTTATGCCACCATTCAAGGTCCTTTATGGAAATATAAGGATCCTAACTAATGGAAGATCATGGACCATTAGTCCACTAAATTACAAAGGGGGAATTCAAGCCATTATATGTACTAGTATAGGTATAGTGGGTTCTTAATAATCTATATGGGAAGGGATGAGGCTTGAATAAATGTGGTTTATAGGTTTGTTTATGATTTTAGGTTTTAATCCCCAAAACCGGGTAAAAATAATAATAAATATTTTATTAAAAAATTATATATATAATCAAAATTATATAAATATATTTTTTCATGATTATAAATATATTTATTTTTTATAAATGTATATATTATATTTCTTATGACTGAATTTTTATTATTAATATATTTTTTTATTAATATAGAGAGATTATGTGGGGCATGGGTCATGCTCTTACAATTCAATAGAATTATAACTAATTATATACAATGTCTTACTCAATGGATTTTTCTCAATCCAGTAGAGGATTCCATTACTCCTCAAAATCATGAAAATTATTTTATATCTCTTGTTAGGGATTTGGTCCTTAATTGTTTTTGGAAATATCTTAATTCTTCTATTATTGAATCAAGATCATTTATTTATTTTAGAAATGATGGAACCTCATAGACTAATTGTACCATGAATAATGGTTTTTTATTCATTATTGAAGTTGATCAATGATTATAAGATATTGTATTATGATATGTAGGTTTTTTATAATCACCCTAATTATCACTTAATGTATTTGATTTTGTTTATTTTTTTATCTAAATATGAGACATAATAATTTTTGGGGTTATTATGAATGATTCATGACATCTATTTTCAAGTTATTGTTCATTTAGTATATCCCCCATGAGAGATCGAGAATCAGTATTAGGGATTAATCATTTTTCTATCTTTTCAGTTATCTTTAAGATACATGAATGGGATCTATTTTTTAGTCTATATAAATATTTTAATTCTATTGGTCATGTATGGGCTTATTATTAGAGGTTTCAATTACTTCTTTTATTGTCATAGAAGCTTATGGGATGTTGCTTATTCCATTCGTACTTTGTTGAAAATCATTCAGGAAACTAAAAAGAATCAATAATATTACTGAATTTATCTTTTCTCCAACATAATAGAGACAATTATTCATGTTTCCCATCATAATAGGCTTGAGATTAACATTGAATTTGATAACTGTCCTTCATGTTAGGGTTCCTGTATATTCATTGTCCATCCATATGAAAAATTAAAAAGGTGTTTTCTATGTTTCTTATAAAAAAAAGAAATCTATTTGTATCATACTGATAAATGATTATTTCTAAAAAGAGGTCACCTTAGGATGATAATCGACAATACACTATGAAATATGTGGTGTCCACAATTTATTCCATTCTAGTGGAGAGTGTTTGGAAGCCTGAATAGGATTATTTCTCCTCTCTGATTGGGAACGTCTAGGATATTCCTTCGGCACAGTCAGATAATCCTCATGATGGGAAAACAAAAAACAATTACTTCATCTGGGGTGATGATGAGAACTCATTGAATTATGTCTTGGATAGTAACATTTTAATATATATGTCTAACCATAGGTAAGATGAATTCATTCAGACCAGTGTTATTAAAGGGAAAAACCCAATTTCATTCTCAATTAAAAAACTAATGGTTATCCTATAGTCTCTATGAATACATTGAATGTGAATTTTGAGAATGTTTCTAGATGAATCGATGCTTTTTGTAATGGGGTGGGGGAAGAAAATGGTCATTCTATAACCCTAGGATCCACTTAAAATGTACTTTGGAAAATTGATTCATGAATACTAGATAAATCTAAAGAGTACGAGTCCACACACAAGGATCATGCCCCTAACCTAGTTGATTTTAGATGGATTTCCATTATTTATGTGAAATATCTAATTATTTTCTAAAAAAATGATTCAATATAATTAACTGTAAAGGAGGGATATTCATTATGGTAATCACAAGTTTGGATTATGGATGATGAAACTCTAGTTGAAATGGGTTCATAGTCAATTTTAGTTCCAAAAATAAATTTTTTACAACCTACTAATAAGTCTACTAGTATTGAGAAGGTTAGTGAAAATAAATTATTTGATGCTACTTCACAAGAATTTGGTTATCATTGTGGTGGATGAATATTTGAATCAAAAGGTATGTGAAAATTGGGAGTTGGATGCGTCAAGACAAGTTTATCTGAGTAGATGGAAAGGATGGGGTATAAAATGAACCCATTTCTACTAAAGGCATGGTATAATTTCTGGTTTCCACTAATAATTATTTTTATATTATTAGCTCATTATGTAACTAGATATAAGATTTAGGGAATGATGTAAATAATTCTTTCATAAAGGGGGATTCACTTTATTTGGTGATTTTTTAAGGGAATATTATGTATCTGCAATAGGAATGGTAGAAAACATGGATATGAGGAAACCACTAACATGGTTGAGGGTGTTGGTTTGATCAACCCTGTGTGAGTCTTTTTTCTTAGACTATGATCATAAAGAATATTGGAGTTGAAAGTTTGAAATGAGCTTGTTTCATACCAAATGATCATGTAGTTCTTTTTATTGATGTTTATACTGGTCATTATGCTTGATTTCATTGGAATTTTTTTTGAGGGGTGGTCGCATTATCTGACCGCATCCTATTCTATTCTTTATTTTTCTTTCATTAATAATGGATCTTAGATCACAACATGTTTTGATACTTATTATAATTTTATTGAATTTACCTAATATATTTATTATAAATTTAATTATATAAGATTAATTTATATGAAAAATAAAAAATATAATTTAAAAAAATATATTTCTAATTATAATTATATAATTTTATTTCTGTTATTTATAATTATATATATATATATATATATTAAATTTATAAATAATATATATTTTTAAATTTCATTTATGTTACATATATATATAATTTCATTTCATTTCATTTCACTAAATTTATTTATTATAAATATCTTAATATTTTTGTATATTTATGAAGTTGGGGTTTGTCTAAGTGGTAAGAACCTGAATATATTACATGAAAATAACCCTATATCCAAATGGAGGTAGGGGAAGGATTTCCGCAAAAGCTATAACGAGTACTATAACAGCATTATTATTCATCCACCTCGGTCATTCGGACAATACATATAGGACATTAGGACAATGATCCTTTGGGAAATAAATTTTAGGCTACTAGGAAATATAAGCGATGTTAAATGGATGGCGTGGAACAATTAGGGAGATGGAGACACATAACTACACATAGGTTCCATCAGGATGGATTCTCGAAAGAGTGATGAGTTCTTTCACACATCCCATCTGGACCTCAACCCTCAGGTCTTTGAAATAGAAGGATAGGTGCTCAGCCATGATCTAATCGCGGGTCGTAAGACCCAAGGGTTATTAGGAAGAAGGTGGCATGGAATGTTGACTCGTGAAACTGCAAGTCTTGTGACCATCAAAATGAAACACTATAACTATTAGGTGATATAACGTGAATACATTCATGTGTCTCTAGGTGGGAGAATTTAAAAGGCTATGGGTGTAATAGAACCCATTAAATGACCCCTATCCACATAGGTTTATGATGTATAACAAAATAGTGACTTCCATGTAACAAAAAACCAACATGGTTTGATGATATTTGAAGGAGTTTAAACATGACATGAAATAATAATGTCTCAGAATATATCATGGATTCACATTTACACATTGGGCCATATCCATCAGAGGGATATGGGTGGGTACTGGGGGTACAATGGAAGCCGGTGGGTTATGAGTTTAAATTTTTTTCACCACAGGAGTGACAAAACAACATCTCTTCTAGTGATCCACATCCAAGTAAAGGCCCAATGGTCTCACACAAACTTATTAATAATAAAAATTAAACAAAATAATTTCATAATTTGGATTGAGGTGGTGTTTTACTATCGATTCTCATTGGTGGCCATTTCTAGAATGATCTATGCTCAAAACACTATAGATCATCCACAAAAAATTCAATAGTCTTTGTGATTTGTGATCATAAAATTCTAGGTCCTCACATGAATATTTGAAGAATATTTTAACATCATGATGATCACTACAATCTTGTATCTTTTATCTATGAAATATATTTTACATAAAAGTATTTTATGTGAGCATTATCTATCGATTATGGGAAGACGAAGAGAAGATATCTCAAAATCATGATAATTAATAGTCCCATAAATATTAGATCATCTTTTATTTTATATAAGAGGTTAAACACCCTAGAATGGTTCCTAATCCACCATATATAAAACTGCAACTATATAAGTAGTAAGTGAAACTTTATAAAAAAAATATTTCATAATTTCTTTTATATTTTTATCAGTTACTTTTTAAATATAATAAATATATAGCATGATAAAATATATTCAATAACTCGACTTTGAATTTAAAATAATCTTAAACAAACCTTGAATATTAAAATAATATTCCTTCACGTTATGTTTTTCGACATGTTAACATAATGTGTGGTGATTATTTTTAAAAAATAAATTCCAAACTTATTATTTTACACTCTTATAATAATGAATTAATTTATTCATCGTTGATCATTTATTCTAGGATATTTCTCAGTCCTCATGGTGGGGACTACCATATCATATTCTCATATTCATCCAAATAGGTAAGACTCTTGAATATGTTATTATTCATGACCCTATATGTATTTATATCAATAGTAGTGAATTCCATTTAATGTCCAGGATTAGAGTTTAGAATCCCATTAAGGCCTTTATAGAGACATGGAATATTCATAACAATAATAAACTTCTTATGAAAACATGTTGTGTAATACAATCTATTTATGTATTGATTATTCATAATGTAAGATGTTCATCTTGAGTGATCATACATACTTTCTCAATTATTCGTTAACCTTACTAGATGGACACAAGTTTTTTACCATGGCTATTTATTTAGTAAAGGTACTGCCATCCAAATCATCTAGGCCTTAGATATCAATTCTTTTTGGAAGTGACAAATTATATCTCGATTATTCAATCAATTACTTGTCGCTGCTAACATACCCCACACAAGCTACATCACAATAACATGAGTGGAATTTTTTAAATGTTACATTAAAGTACATCGTCAAATAGTATACACATATAATAATTGTTTTTTAAGACACTTTTACAGTTGTTCATAGATATGAACTACCAATGAAACATGAAACATGTGGTTCTTATATTAGAGGGTTAGTCGTCATGATATCTACTCTAGATCACCATGTAAACACTTTATAAGAGAAAGTCTCAATGTTTATGAGGCACAAAAACATGATGGTCATAAATATTTTGTGTCATATCAGTATTATGTATATGGAAAATAGAGCATAACATTAAGAGTAATTTCATGGTATCTCAAGATTCTCATTATCGAATGAGAATTTTTATATACTTTCTAAGTGAAATGTAATCCTTCTGGGATCCCATTCATTGGCTTCATTCATGGTTCCTACTCTAATGTTTTCTTCTCAACCTTGGTTTCTTGTGCGATATTCGCTGAAGATGGAGCGTGTTTTGAGGTGTGATGATGTTATGCGATGATGAATTCTGTTAGATATACTATCTGAGGCAATTAGAACTAGCGATTCATTGTGGGGTTCATTTTGGGAAGGTTCAAGTGTTATGAAAAATCTTCTTCCTATCTATTTTTCTTGGTTTCCCTCTTGAGGCTTTTGTGGGTTCACAATTAACCCTTTTAAAAGTGTGTTTTTATAAAATCCAAAAAAAATATTTTAGATGTAGACATGTAATCCATGAACATTAAAATAAATATGGGGGAAGAATAGGTATTAACACTATTACAGTACTGTTTACACATGTATATATCAAACATTAAAATTGAAATGGTAATCAAAGTACATTAATGAGTTTATTCTTGGGAACCCACTTACCACACTACAAATTATACTATATCCTACTAAAAATAACTCTCAGCCTTCTAGCTATCATATGGGAATCATGATTTAGTTGAGATATGGATTTAGTCAGTTCCATTCCATGTTATAATGTATGGATTATATGCTAACTGATAATTCACCTCTCTAAGTAATTTCCCTCAAGATATGAAACTTACGAAGCATATTTGTTTCCTAGGGTGTGACCTGAGCACCATGAAAAACAACAGTACTACATTATTATCCAAATAAATTAAAATATGGACTGTACTATTAGGAACAACACTGGTTTCTGAGACAAAGTTGTGTATCCATAATTCCTCATGATCTTCATAAGAAACCACTATATACTTTGATTTTGTTGTAAAGTTAGTGACCACAAGTTTCTTCAAGCATATTCTTATCACTAAAACCCATTTAGATAACAAAACATATCCTGAAAGAGATTTTATATCCTCATGATCTACCTAGAATCTAGCCTCAGTGTATCTCCTCACAATTAGTTTCTCATATCCTCTATACACTAGTATCATATCCTTTTTACAACTCAAGAACTTCAATATAGTTTCCATAGCTTTATAATGAACCTTTCCTATCTTATTTTGATATCATCCCACCATGAATAAAAAAGGTAAACATCAAACAAAGTAAATACTATGGAAAACATGATAGATCCTGCTGATGATGCATCTGGTATTCCACTTCTGCATTCAATCTACTCATGTGAATTTGGACACATTTTCTTAGATATATTGATACCATTAGAAATTGGAAACAACCCACGCTTGGCTTATTCAATATTTTACCTTTTGATTACCTTCTAAATATATATATATATATATATATTGAATTAGCGAAATATGTATCTATGATATATCTTCATATATGATAATCCAAAGGGTATATGCTTCTTCACTTAAACATTTCAAAAAGAAGCATTAATTTTACCATGTCATAAAGTATTATAAGACATACACAACTATTAAAATAATTAATGATTCATCAACATATAATATAATGAAAATGGTTGAATTCTCCCTAACATTTTTATTGACACATGGATCACTTTCATTATTGATGAACCCAAATTCTCTTTTGGCCTCATAAAAATTTAATTTCCATGATTGTGGTGCATACTTCAACCCATAAAGTTATCTCTATAGATCTCATACGTTATTGGAACTAATTTATTTAATGAACCAATTATCTTGATTCATATATAAATATTCAACTAACTTCCCATCTAGAAAATAAATTTTTTACATCGATAAATCAATTATCATAATCATAGAAGGATACTATTTCCAGTAATATTTTAATGGAATTAAACATCACTATTAGTGAGAATGTTTTTCCATGGTCAATGCATTGAAATTTTCTGAAGCCCTTTTCTACTAGTCATGCCTTACAGGTATTAAAATTATTATATATGTCAATAGTTTACTTGAATACTCATTCACACCCAATGGGGTTTACATCATCTAGAGGGTCTACCAAGATCCAAACTTGATATTGATACGTGCACACCATTATAGAATACATGGTATCATCCCATATAGTAGCATTCATTTATTCTACTGATTCCTTATAGATGAAAGGATAATCATTATCTAATTGTAATGTGTAACCTGATTTAGTGATATAAAAAAATATCTCTCTAGTTCTCACACCTCTCAAGATGACCTATATGGTCTTTTTTCTTGAGAACATCTTCATCTCCCACTTTATCTGGTAGAGATGGTTCTTATACTAACTCTCATTCGTATAGAGTATCAACATCCTCCAAATTAATAATAACCCCACCATTTACATTGGAAATTTGTTCAATTTCTTTAAATATACCATGTTGTTCTATAATTACATTTCTATATTAAGGTTTATATAGGTAATATCTATTGGTTTCTTTTGGATAATCTATATTGAAAAAATTCATGATTTGGGATCATAATTTTTCACTCGCTATAATATTGAAAAATGCACACATACCAATACATATATGTGTGACATATTTGGTTTCATTCCATTCAAAAAAACATATGGAATCTCATATGTGGATTTAGTTGGAAATTATTTGAGGGTATATGTTGATGTATGTAACATGTATCCTAAAATGGATAGTTGAAGAGTTTATTGAATTATCATGGATCTAAATATATCTAGAAAGGTCTACTTACTATTTCACTAACAAAATTCCATTGAGGTGTATAAGGAGTGATTTGGGAAATTATCCCACACCCCTTAAATTTCTTAATGAAATATTGGTTATGTTACAGTCTGTTGCGATCTGAAAATATTTCCTTAATCTTATTACGAATATGGTTTCATAATTCATAATAATACTCCTAAAACATCATGAAGAAATCTTACTCATACTATTTTTACTATATATAACAATACCTACTATATTAATTGGTAATGTAATGAAGTAAAAAATTACACCCCTTACATCTACTACAAACATACCACATACACATGTATGAATCAATTATAGTAATTTAGTGGTTCTTACTCCTTTCACAAAGAAGAGCTCTTTGGTCATTATACCTTGTAAACAAGTGTGACATATATCTAAGTGATTTAGAATAGTTGAATCTAAAAACCCATTCGTGATGTAATTTACAATATTTTCTCATTTACATAAACATTCCAAATGTTCCATAGTCTGGTTTTATATGAGTAATTTTCACTAATTTTTTCATTAACTATTATACTATGTTTTATTATTCATGTATATAAAAATAATTATTATGTTGTTCCACACCATAAAATATGTAATGCATATATTATAAGAAATATTTACATATAAACATGAAATAAAATTACATGACTTTCAAATTCAAAATAGATATTATTTTTCTTGTAACTGAAGGAACATACTAACAAGTATTTCATACAAGAACCAATCCACTAGGAAAATCAAGATGATAATCTACCATTGTCATGGCTAGTAGAAACAAACCATTTCTAGCCCAGAGATCCAACTTTCCCTTTTCAATATCCAAGAATCCACTAGGTTCATGTATATGAAAACAAATGTGTGAGACACTTATTGTAACCAATAAACAACTTGTAGATAAAGATAGATTAAAATAAGGTAAAAAATACATAAAGTAGATTTGTCACTTTTCTTGTTTTTACCATGCTTTTAAATTTTCTTCCTATTGAATTTATTTCAACATTCAAAGTATAAACCCTCCTTGACATTTATCTTCCTCAGTAGATTTTTCCTTTTGAAAGGATGGTGCATCAACCTCTTTAAAATGGGTTTATATTTAGAGCCCTTTACCATTCCCTTCCATCTCTTTTTCATCTAATGTATTGAATAATTGGAATTTTTCACATACATATATGCTTGGATAAGTAAATCCAAATGATATGGTAGTTAATTTTTCTTATTTTTTATATTTTAATTAACAATAAATTTCAATAATCTAGGCAATAAAGAGGTAGGAATGAGATCGATTGATGGTTCTTGGTTCTGCTTGAACCAACGCGCTTTATGTCTCTCAATGTACCAAATCATCTTGAGTACATGAGGTC
This sequence comes from Viscum album, assembly GCA_963277665.1. Classification (NCBI taxonomy): domain Eukaryota; kingdom Viridiplantae; phylum Streptophyta; class Magnoliopsida; order Santalales; family Viscaceae; genus Viscum; species Viscum album. Next base: position 51,105,211 of record OY728162.1, read on the forward strand.
CTTCTTCATTACATTATACATTTTGTCACGAATACAGTGTTCTGAATATCTTGAACCATTCATGTCTTTTTTTCTCAGGATATAACTTATTGACGTGAGATAACATCAGTTAGTAATCTTCATCCCCATGAATTTTATAAAATTTACAAGACATTGAAAAAAACATGATACACTCTAAACCCAATGCATCATTTACATCCATCTATTATATGTCTTTAACCGCCTTACCTTCCCCATGAGGACAGTGAACAGGAACTAAGGAATCCAACACATGAGGCTTCTTCTCTTTGCGTAATACAATTCAGATGTGTTTGTATCACTCCTGAAAGACATGGTTGGTGAGGATATTTTCTTTATCTAGAATTGTTCATAGTGATAATGTACAAGCTGTGTTGGGGATTACAATTTTTATCTAAAATGGATAAATTTATCAGTTTTTTTACTTTCTCATGATTACTTTTGTATATTATTTATTAATTATTAACTAAACGTCTCCAACTATATTATCATACACTAGTATCCCCAACTACTAGATTCCCAATACTCTTCCACATGATTATTATAGTGTTTAGGCTTATTAAAACCAGCCCTCATAGTCCTAAATATGACAACTCCACTACCCATAGAGTTCCAATATAGGCACTAGTCTAGCCAACCACATTGACTTGTATTTCCTTGTATTATTGAGTGATGTCCTAGATTCTCGGAATGAAATCCTTGATAACATCAATGTTTTTCCAATAAAGTGATTGAAATATATCTATGAATACATATTTGATTCTATGTTTAGTCAGTTTGACCCATAATTTACGTAAGAACACCCTATTCCTTGGAGAAACCTCAACTAGGGACAAATAGAACCCACGAACACAATGTTTTGATCAAGTTTAAGTGACAGAAGGCATTCATGACATAATTTTAGATTGAGGATTTTTATTATATCATAGTGAATGTAATCATTTTTTATTAAATTTGTTCATACTATGTTTTCGCACTAAAAAATGAAAATGTATTAATAGAAACAACATACATCTTTCCATTATTGTTTATTTTTATATTATTTAACGTGTTTCCACAAATATTCACATTCAATAAATATGAAACAATGTATAAAATAAATAAACTATCTATGTACTATTGAGAATTTAATATCAGTTGATTGATTTAAACTCAATGGAACAACCATGGCCTAGAGGTATAATACCTAAGTCGAGTATTAACATGTGTCATAGCTCACCATATTTCTAGTGTTTTCACATCTTGTTGGGGATATCTTCTCTCCTTGCCACGGTGCATCTCTTATATTGTCATATTAAAGAGTGAAAATAAACTAGCATGTAGGTGAGGGGATCTTGGAAAGATCAATATATATATAGAATGACTGATGGATGCATTGACCCTTATATACATTAAAATAAAAAGGATGACGCATAGGCCATCAAAAAATTATTTATATATCAAAATCATCACATACATCTAAAATAATTAATTAAATAAAATAAACCCATACAAACCATGGTATGTCAATGTTATAGACCAGTCTATGAGTAAATTCAATGCCTAATAAATATTACAAATAAATAAATTTATTTTTATGAATAACTAAATAAATTAAATTAATTAATTTTAATTCAAAAAAAATTAATTTGTTTTTTCTAGGGATTAATTTAATTTTTTTATTCCGAAAATAAACAAATAAATTAATTAAATTTTATTCAAAATTTAAATTTAATATTTTGATAATAATATAGGTATTATTTTTATTCTAATCATTTGAAATAAAATTTTAAATATAGTACAATTATTCTACGAGCCCTAAATCCCACTGAGGACCAGTTGCAGGTCAGATCGAACTTGTCGAGGATCGTTTCAGGAAAGGTCGTACCTATAGAGATTATTTATGTGTTGGGAAAAACAATTATGGGTTGTTCTAAGTCAGGAACACCCACCATGTCTCATGGGTCTGCCGATCAGACTCTGTCCCACTAAGGGGGGAGTGGGGGTCGCAGAGTGGTTCAAGAAGCTGATTTGGGGGCTGATATGGATGGTCATGGTTGGATGGGTACTAGGAAGGCCATCAGTGGGGTTATCACATGCGGGTCGCATGACGACGATAGCGATGGTGACTGTAGGAGTGTGTTGTTGTGCACCGGTTTTGGGGAGGATGTTACCGATGGGATGGTGGGGTGATGAAGTAACCTCGATCGAGGTGGAAATATCAACAGGTCAGTATCTGGTACAACGAATCATGGAAGATAAGGCGAGATTATTGAGATGGGGAGGTAGCATGAAAAATGATGGAAAGGAAGATGTGATACAATGTGTTTCATCTAAAGTATGTTTCACTGTATTATAAATTTGTGTTAAACAAGCATCCAATGAAAACTATGAAATACTTGATTTTTTCTATTTTCAACTGACGATTTGTTGTATCCCCAAAAAATCATTTTCAATTTTTTATTTTTTGTGTATTCTTTGGACTTCTAAACCAACCACACCTAAATTATTATTTTTTATTTTATTATTTCTAAAGAATAAAATTTTTATGATTTTTTTTAAATTCTATAATGTTGTTGAATCATGGCCATCGTCCGGTACTATTCTGCAGACCATAATCTAGCCAAATCATGCTTGGAATTTTCCTGTGACCAGAATCACCATTAAAGAATGAACTACAGTTATTTATTTATTTTCTTCAAATTTAATACCCTAATATAAACCACTTTTGAACTGTATTATTTTTTTCAGATGTGAATAAATTTTCTGTTGAGATTGGATCAATGTGTGATCAAATCCATTTATATAATAATGAAGATATCTAGTGATATTTAAGCTAAATTATTTTTTTGTCTCCAAAATGTCATTAGATCCCTCTAATTATAATTGATGATATTGGGGAACATAGTGGAATTTGATGGTATTTTAAAAAAAAATCAACACTGGGGTGACAAATCATAATCATCTCTTGTTATCTGATTCCTAGTAATTTCCTTAATATCACTTATAGATGTATTAAGCACAAAAATTAATCTTAATGATAACCCCATTTATATCAAAGGTGTGTTCGACTATTACATAATTCTGATGACTACTTCTTGAATAATCCTAGATAAAACCCCTATAGATTATTCACACACACATCAAGAGTCTACATAAATTCCAATCATCAAATTTCTAGTTCTAGGATGGATCTTCAATGAATCGTCCGAAATCATGATGATCACCATGATCCCATTACTTTAATCTGTGAAGGAGATCAATGATCAAAATCTTAGATGGGAGATTCATCTCCCTTTCATATCGCAAGAAGGGGATAGGTGCTCTCAAAACCATTTAAATTAATAGTCTAATAAAAATGATATCCACTTTCCTTATATATTAGAGTTTAAACACTTGGTGTGGGCTCTCATGAAAAATTCAAAAAATGAATACTAACTATGAAGTTATGATGAATTCTGTCGAACTAACTACATTAAATGTTAATTTAAATTTTTATCCATTCCTTCAAATATATATAATATATTGTATGTGATAAAATAGAGTAATTAACTTGACTCATAATTCCTGATAATATTAAATGAACCTTGAATATTAATGTAATATTTGTTAATATAATATTTTCTCATGTATTCACTTAATGACTTCTAAATACTTTTAATAAATAAATTTCACTCCCATTATTTTATGATCAAAAAATAAAGAAAAATTATTACTCATATATCATTAATTATTCTAAAGAGAACCTCATAACTTAGGGTGGGGTCCACCTTGTCCTATTCTTACATTCATCAGAATAGGGAAGACTCTTGAATGTGGTATTATGTGTGACCTTCTGGACCTTTATATCATTAGAAGTGAATATTATTAAAAGATAGCTGTGGAGACTAGAAAACCATCAAGGCCCCTAAAGAGACAAGTAATAGTTATATAGATTAAAATCAGTATTTGAACACACATCATGTAATATAATATATGTGTCTCATGATATTTCATAAAATGGGATGCACAGATTATGCCATCATCCGTACTTGCTTTATTATTCATTAACCAACCTGTATGGATTTCCTTATTCTATCATGAACATGGATTTATTGAAGGTAATATCATCCTGATGAAATAGCCCCAAGAAATCACGTCCATTTGAAAGTGAAAATTTCAATCTGGATTATTTGATCAATGTCATTCCACCGATAATGAACCAGACAAAAACTACTTCACTATGACGTCATCTTCATAGTTTTTTTCTTGCATCAAAATATGTGATCAAATGGAGTATAGTAATAATAATGTTATTTCACGAGACTGTTAAAAATGTTCACATATATGAACTTCCAATGACACAAGAAACATGTGGCATTCATATTAGTGGTTTTTTATTAATTATCCTATCTACTCGAGATAACCAAGTGAAAAATTCATGAGAATAATTATCAATGCTTATGAACCTTTATCACTTGATGTTAACACATCATAAGTGTCCTATCAGTATGATTTATCTAGAAATATGACATAATATAAAGATTACAGCCATAGTATCTCTATATTCTCATTACAGCATGAGAGCTACTATAAAATTTTGATACAACATGTAATATATAGACATTACAATGAATACAGTTGATGCAGAACTATCATCATTATTGTTGTAATGTGAAAAATTATATATATCAATCTATATACATGTAATGGTAATAAAATTATATACCTGAGTTTGCTATAAAGCACCCACTTACAATAATATGTGTCACATTCAACTAGGCCTTCGTTCCAACTGGAAAATGGGCCTCTGGGGAATTAAATTGTAATAATATATATGTCTGGTGTCTATTTTTCGTTATTTATAAGGAAGTGGAAGCTTAACTCATACAGTTCTGTGGTTTTGTGTGTTGCTTAATGTTTCTAATCACCACTACCTAAAATATATAAGTTTATTTTTTATACATATACACTCACACTTATATAATTTATAATAAATTGGATCCTATATAATTTTAATTATTATTTTTTTATTTTTATTAATATAATGGATACAATTATATTTATTATATATATTGTATCATAAATTCAAATATATTATAAATATATTTTTAATTACAATTATATAAATGTATTTCAATTTATTATAACTATAAATATATTAATTATTTTTTACAAAAATGTAACATTTTTAATTGAATTTATATTGTAAATATATTATTTATTAATATAACTACCTTACCCAAATTATATTTATTTTAATTATATTTATATTATAAAATTGGAATTTCAACCAAATAAAATTGGCTTTCATGTCACAGGACCTTTGGATGATTAAAATGTAATGTAAGTGCTGGTTAGATGGATTATCCCTTCAGGGACTATGAACTATCCTCCTAGATCATTGTTGTATGTGTGTTTCCCAATATGTTACCCTCAAATGAAATAATAAAATTAAATTATAAATAAAATTATATCATAAATATGTTTATCATATTTCTAAAACCCATATAAAAAATTGATTTTCTTATGAATATATTATTCATTAATATAGTAAATATAATTATATATATTATTTATTTTATATCATACGTGAAAATATATTTTAAATAAAATTAAATGTATTGGGGTTTCTAATATAATTGATATTTTATATATTTTATTACGTTTTTACTTTTTATTATAAATATAATATAATTACATTTATAATATATAATAACATGAACAATGTTATATTATAAGTGCAATTATATATTTTTTATAATAATTATGAAAATTAATAAAAATAATCAAACTACATAAAATGTTATAAAAATATATAAAAATAAATATATAAATTACACTGAATGTTGTCTATGGTGAACAATGCTTGGGAATGGTTCAATGTGACAACTAAGACACATTATAGGAAATAGTTTTTAGCATAACACATATAATTATTTTTTTTAAAACTATATAAATAATTTATCCATGTTCGTTTGGTCATTTGCGTGCATTATTAATATTAATTTATTTGTAATTAAAAAAATAATTAAGAAGGTTATCAAAAATTCTATTTTCAAATATGGGTATTTGAATGATAAGTTTTGGTGGGTCTCAGACTACATCACTCTTCGACCCAAAATAATATATTTATATATTATTTAATATTATTATGTATATATTTCATTAAATATATGGTGGGATGAAGTGGTTATAACATTTTCTTTAAAATAATAAAAAGATTAAAATTATATGATTAGTCAAAATAGCTATGGCATATATTGATGAGGTGGACATGTTTTTTTGGGTCAAAATACATATTGTTCTTATTTATGAGGTGGGAATAGATGTACAATCCCACATTGGTGTTGGGGGTCGAATTACAATAGATAAACCCTTATAAAATGAGCCTTGGGAATTGGTATTTTCAAAAAAAAATATTTTTCTATTTTAATTTTATTTATTCTTAAAATATTTATTTTATTAAAATTTATTGTTGAATATATATACATATATTATATATATATATATCAAAAAAAATATTTAATAAAAACGACTAATAATGCGATTAGTCATAATAGTTGGATTTTGTTTTTTTTTTGAATTCCAAATGGGTTATCCCATCAAAAGTTTTCCCATTTATATGAAACTAATGTGTTATTTTAACAAAATGGTGAGATAAAACTATATTAGTTCACACTGCTTTTTTTCTATAAATATTTGATAAAGATATCACTTATGAGGTTAATTCTTCTTTAATATAAGAAGTTATCTATATATTTTCCCAACTTATACCCTATAGGGATGTAAAAAATTAGTGTTTATTTTTCCCTAAATCATGATGAAATCCTCAAGGGAAACATCCACTGAGAACACTATACCATAAATGTGGGGGTGTATCAAACCATCATGGATAGTGAATTAAATATACCCGTCAAGATTCAATTTGTCTTCTCCATCTACCTATCTATTTTCAAAAAATATAGAGGTATTGACTCCAAGGAATAACATAGAATTTGGATTTTTAATCACTCAATGTGATTAACAATGACATGGTCAAACATGACCATCTAGATGGAACCAACGTCTCTTAGTGTTAGGAAAAGATGATGTTTCTTCATATGGTGTTGAATATTTTCCATATTATGGAATCAAATCATCCTCTATTTCTGGACGAACCTTATTCAAATCCCGATGGAACACCCATTCATGCGACATAATTCAGGAAAATTCAGGATATGGAAAATAAATATGAAGATGATCAAGTTTATTGTTGAGGAAAAATTCTCAACAAATTATCAAATAATCATTATAACCATTTTTTCAAAATAAATACCTCTGAATAGATATGGGATCCAATAGAGTTCTTGTAAAATTCTAATGAATAAGTTACCTTTAAATTTTTCATTGAAAATTTTCTAAACATGAAGTTGACTTATAACAAGATAGTGTTTGAGAACGTTTGTGAGCAATATGTTATATCAAATAATCTTTTCTCAATTAAGATTAATTTTATATAAACATTTCAAGTTGGTGAAGATAATAAAAATTTTAAAAATATATGTAATGGTTTTAGTAAATCACTTATTAAAAAGGGTGATGATTTTCCTTTGAATTATTGTAAAAGAGTCTTCGCATTGAATAATAATACATGTTGAGAGACATGGTTATGACATCACAATTTGATTCATAAAACATAATTGATTGAAATGAACAACCAAACTCTTACTTATGGATTAAAAATAAAATTAATGAATTCCATAAGAATGGAATTCTTTCCAAGAAAAAAGGATTATTCATTGTCTTTGGAAAACCATCGATGTCTCCAAGGTAATGCCTCCATCATAATAATATTTATAACCCCACTAGAAATATGTTGACTGAAGAGAATATAGAATCGTTGATATATGAATAAAATACTACTTCAATGATTATGGGATGATGGAATGATTCTAGATAAAGGGCACATGTTTGTAAGGATCGTATAATGTTCAAAAAATTTGATTATTAAACTATTGTGAATGAAGTACACCTTGAAAATAATGGATTCATCAAGGTCAATAGAAAACGTAGAGTAGAGATAGACCATCCTTCTTAAAAGAATTAGACTATTCTTAATGTGTTTTATTTACTGGAAATAGTAAAGAAGTTAGTTTCTATAAATATTCTATGTAATAAGGGATATTGGGTTTTATTAAAATCTTACAAGGTAATCTTGTCTAAGGAAGTCGTTTTTGTGTGGATAGGGAACTCAAATTATTGAATGTATGAAGTTTCCATTATTAATAATTTTGAATGTTTTTCTTAATTGATTGATTCCTCTATTTTATTTCAAGATAATTGAGAACATGTTAATAATAACTCATTAAAAGTAAGGAATATGTTTAACATAATTAACTTTGGAAAAGAATTTAATAAATTTGAGACATGTGTAGAATCTCAAATAATTAAGAAACCTTTTCATAGTGTTGAATAAAATTATGATATATTTAAATTAGTATATTCAGAATTTTTTGAATTAAATGGTTTATTAGCACGTGGTGGTAAAATATATTTTATTACTTTTTTTGATGACTATAGAATAAATTTATATATATATATATCTACTTATAATATAGGATGCCTCATATAAAATGTTTATGATGTATAAAGTAGATTCTTGAAACAAAATGAACTGAAATATTAAATTATTATTATCAGATAAGGGTTGAAAATACATTATAAATGATTTTACTTAGTTTTGTTAAGAAAATAGTATAATTCTACAATATAATTCTCCTTACAGACCTCAAAAAAATGTATTAGATTAAAGTAAAAAATTCATAATTTAGTATAAATGAAAATTTTAATGATTATTAAATGGAAATTACAATTAATTTTTTTATCCAAAGCTTTATTTAATGCATGTTATATTTATAATAGGATTACTTCAATGAAAACCGAGTTATCCCCTTATGAAATTTGAAGATGTATATAACATATTCTTTCTTATTTTCATATGTGGGTGTGTTTACCATAATGTATAGTTCATGATCCTAACAGAAGTAAAATAGTTTCTAGAGAAATTATATATTTATTTATTTGATATGAATAAAATAGAAAATCATATTGAATAATGGATTTAGGAGCTACTATAATTATTGAATAAAAGTATATAGATTTATATTTCATAAAATAATTATAAAGATGACATGGATGAGTTTATTCCTCATACCCATGTCACATGTACTCAATCTAGTTCAAATAAAATAGTATAGATTAATAATGATCATCATGCTAATACTAAATAGAAAATAATAATTGGGAAGGAGAAACAACAACATCCAGATTTTATTTATCATGTTTCAATAGTTTCTCTTGTTGAGGGAAATCAAAATAACCATATCATGAATGAGTATCTTGTATTATTGATTATTAATGTTGACCCAAAGACATATACAAAATATATGAATTAAATGATGTTTTTTTCTAAAATAAATCAATTAATTATGAAATGGATTCTATTATGGATAATAATACTTGGGTTATTACGGATTAACCAAGTTCTTCAAAACGTATTGGTTGTAAATGGGTTCTCATTAAAAAAATATTATTCTAATGGTAATATTCAATATTTAAAATCGATATTGGTTAGCATTGGTTTCAGAAAAAAAAAGTAGGGGTTGATTATTTTGATACTTATGCTTATGTAGCTCAGATTGCTTCAATAAGGAATTTATTTTCATTAGATTCAATTAATAATTTTTATATCCATAAAATGGATGTAAATTATTTATTTTAAAATAGAGATGTATATGAAGATATTTATATTAAACAACTAAAAGGGTTTGTTCTACAAGTTACGGAAAAGAAAGTATGTAAAGTAGTTAAATCCTATTATGAACATAAATATGCTCAAAATAAATGTCATAAAAAAATTTGTTTTATTATTTTATATAATGTGTTTACTAATAACAATGTGGATAAAAATGTTTATTCCATATTTATAAAATAATATGGATTTATTGTGTTTCTATATGTGGATGATAAATTAATTTTATGGAACCAATATAATTTTTGTAACTAAGACAAGTATTAATAATCTTTTATAATTAAAAATAAGTACCTTACAATAGTATATAAAATTATAGTTATTAATATTAAAAAATATAGTGGTGTTTATTCTATAATTTAGTCTAATTCCATGTAAAAACTGTTATATAAATTTGATCACATTTGTTATAAAGATTCTAATACTCAATTACATTATAGGGTAAAAATATTAACAAATATGGGTATAGTTGTAAGGAAAATTGAGTATGATAGTGAAATTGGCCCTCCAATTTATGTAATTCATTACACTAGACCCAATATTTCTCTCTCAATGTGTTAAATGTTTATATATACTAGTACTCATTATATCAATTATTAAGTATGTATAACGAGAATATTTGGGTATTTAAGAAATTACCATGATTTCAGTTTATACTATAATGATTATCTAGCTATATTAGAAGGATACATTGATGAAAGATGGATTACCAGTATTACTGATAACCAATATAAATCTGGATGGTTTTTTACTTGGAGAGGTTATTCTGTTTCTTAGGTAAGCCCGAATAAAAACATATATTTCACATTTGACCATGGAGTTGGAGTGTATCGCCTTAGTGAAATGTTGAATGGAAACAAAATGTATTTTTGAATCTATTATTGGATTTATTTGTGTCTTAGTATAATACATCCTATATCTATCAGTTTCAACTATGAATTAACATTATCAAGGGCTTATAGTTTCATATATAATGGAATGTATAGATATATATATATATATATATGTTTGATACAAGATTATGTGAGACAATTGTTACAAGATGGTACCATAATAATTATCTATGTGAGATCAAGTAGAACCCTTTTAGAAAATTTATAAAATATCTATTGAGAGAGATCATTCCTAAAACTAATAATGAGATGGGGATAAAACCCATAGAACAAATCATTTCTCTAATGAAAATCCTACGATTTCATTAATTAGATCCCAATAAAAGTGTTTAATGGGTAAATATATGTTATGAATATGATCGTTGATATTTAAAATTATAACCCAACTTCATAGGGTAAATATCTTCCTTTATGGATAAAATTTCAATTATAGACTCTTAGAAAAATACTAATACATGATGAGTAATGTTTTTTAATAATGGAATCCTATTGTAATATTTTTACTATGTGAACATAGAAGTGGTGAAACTTCTTACATGGGTTAATTGGTTTACTCTTTGTAGAGTTCCTAAAAAATATATAAGAACAATTACATAAAAATTTGGAAAATGATATTTTGTATGGATATATCATCATATATATGACATCTCTAATTTATCTTTATGATTAAAAAATTTAATGTTTCAAAAACTTATAAATCTGATGATAAATTGAGATATTGATACTAGTTAAAAGATAAAAAATGAATGATACATTTTTTAGGTATAATGAATCACATTTAATCTATATAGATAATATTTTTGAATAAAAGTGAGTGATTGTTATAATTTTATTCAAAATAATAATGAAAGGAATAAAATGTTTTTATTGGTCAAAACTCATATGGATTGGATTGATGATTTGAACATGTTTTTATTGGTCAAAATAAATATGTCTTGGATTGGTGATGTGTACGTAGATGTGGAATACCCCATTGGATTTGGGGTTAGAATTACCATAGCCCATCTTATACAAAAGGAACCATGGGAATTGTATTTTCGAAAAAAAATGTGTATCTTTAAAAATTCTGTTAAATTATTTTTCAAATATATATTTCTGTTACTTTTTTTATATATATATATATAAAAGGTAATAAAAATAAAATAAAATAAAATATTTTATAAAAACATATAATAAAATTAGTTTTTGTAATAATAATATTTTTATTTTTTGAAATCTTAATGGGTACCCCCATCATCAGTTGTCTCATTTTGGTTGGACCATGGCATTCCTTGACAGAAACTAGGAGATTTTACAGGTGTGATTCACACCAATTTATATAAATAAAAAATAAATTGTGATATCACTTATTTGGTTAGTTATTCTTATATGTAATACATTCTCCCGATATTTTCCCAACATCTATGTTTTGGGGATATAGAAAATTAGTGTTCGGGTTTTCCCTAATTCTTGGTTAAATACTCATGGGAAACATTAATTGACTGAATTACTTGAATAATATTAGGGTGGATAAAACCCTTTTATATAGTGAATTAAATTCACACATCCATAGTCATTATATCACATCCATTTGTTTACCAATTTCTTTAAAATATGGCAAGGTCAGAAACAAGGATTCTCTCATGGAAATCATGAAGCTACAAGTGTTCTAATCTTTAGTGGATTCTAAGACTATTTTGAAGTATGTTTAGGTGATATATCATTCAAGTGTTTCTACATAAATTCCTATCTTATATACTAAAATGCTAGAGATTCTAGGGATATTGAAGTATTTTCACGTTGTGGGTCCTAGGTCTTCTATCATAGTTAATCATGTAATCGCTTTCTATTATAAAGCTATGTCATGGATTTCAGATTTAAAACATCCAAAGTTGTCTAGTGATAAAGAGGTAGAGGCTTCACATGATCTGGTATGTCAACCAGATCAAGGACCCCTCTTCATTGTGTCCAAGGTACATGATTATTTTACCATAGAATGTTCCCCTAGGTATAGTCCCACTAACTTTTCTGTAGATCGAGTTGATGTAGACATTCTCACTCAAGATTTTTTGAATTTTCAAGATCCAACCCATAATTAGAATAATGGGACCAATGATGGTATTTTAAGTGAGATTTGATCTTTGAATGAGATGATAATGAAGACGTAAAAACTAGAAATTTGGAAGAAAAATCAAGCTCTGTATTCTAATATACCTTTAGAATAAAATAATTCCATAATTACTCATTTATCATTGAATGTTAAGGAAAACTAATAGGGATTTGTTCATCATAAGAGGACGTTTCATGGCATATGGTGTTTCAATGGATGTTGAATGATATATTGATAAAATAAATTTTTATTTAATATCTCATTGATAATAAATGACATAATATTCTAACATAGTGTTTTATATGTTTCATTAAGAATATTAGAATTTGATCATTCATTTTCAAATTTGATGAAAATTCCGGTTTGGAATATTTAGGTGAAAAGTAATATTTATGAGATAAATATTTTTATTTTACTTATATGAACATAATTTTTTTTTAATAGTGTTCCTAACTCAATGGGATACAACATTTATTCAGGACATATGAGTTGGATAGTGCATTTGATTTGACTAAATATTACCTGATGTCAAAGTTGGACTAGATTCTCCATATCAGAAACCACATTATGATTTGATCAATTACTTATTCATCTGATATTTTATTGGGATAAAATTAATAAATGAGATATGGAACCAAATCAAAAAAAAAGTATAGAAGGTCATTTGGTCCATGCATTTTAGTGGTCAAAAATTTTGTGAAATTTGGATTAAAATATTAGGAAATTTTTTTCATTCACACATGTAAATTCATGGATCCCACTCCTCCAATCCCATATATAAATGGGGATTTTTATTTATTGTATTAGTTTTTTACATGAATTAATATGTTTAGGATAGAGGATAAGTGGTTCCACTCCAATTATCAAATCATTTCAGCAGGGTTAACTTTTCAGTCAAGGATCCCTTCATCAAAGCCTTCTTCTTCTTCATCACATTGTAATGATTTTGATTTTATAATAAAATCTGTTTTTCTATTCACATTATTAGGTTATTTTCAATTTATAGATTCAATAGTTTTCTTATTTGTTTTTTAAGTCATTAGTAGTAAACATATTGGGTAACACCCTTTCTATGACCCATGCGAAGGCAAATCATTTCTACAATGACTACAACACCCATACAAGATTACCTTTATTTAGTAAATGATCTAATTCTAGCCTTCATTACATATTTTTTTAAATATATGAGCTAATTAAATTTAATTAATATTATCTATTTATTTATCTTGTATCTTAAAAAAACTATGCTTGAAATTGATCAATTAACACAAAACACATGAGGTCGAGTAAGGTCTGAATTGGGAGAGAATGAGTTTAATTGGAAAACAAAAAACGAGATCTATTTTAATAGTTAAAATATAATATTTAAACTCAATTAACAATAAAATTACATTAGGATATTATCCCCAATTCACTACTATTCATAATATAACCTTGAAATTACAATCAAAGTTGTTTTCTATGATTTAATGTTCCGAAGATAGACAAGGGTTAATTTAATATAATAATTTTGGGAAAGTTAATTCTCATAGGGTTCAAGAGTTCAAAAATAAGGGGATCATAATTACATGTATTTTAATTTTAATGATAATTATTAATGATAATATGAATATGTATAGTTAGATCGATTAGGCCTTCCAAAAATTGCTTATAAAAAATCTTCTCAATGTTTTTATCAATATCATATAAAAAATAATCTTTTAGTATAATTATTATTTCATTATAAACCTAGAAAACTCATATCCTTGAAGGTTGGGTATTTATTTTGTCTATATTTTTTAATTCTTTTAATAAGTTGTTTTAATTACTTCCTCTTCGAGAGAAAACATTGGTAAGAAACTCTAATTCACCTAAGTACCCAAAATCCATATATAATTTGATATTACCCAGGACAATTCCTTTCACATCCCATGGTAAAGGATAATTTCACATTGTCATCCTTAATAATTCCATGAATGAGGGAGAATGGGGTTTTGGGTTTCTACAAATGAATGATGATATCTAATGGATACATGACAGAGATCTGTTATACAATATGATGAATGTAAATATTTATATATCCCAAATCTATGTTAGAATTTATGAGTTTAGTTTTTTTTTTCAACACTGCATCTAAAGTCAATGTTCACATCAAGATAGTCAAGGAAAAAAATGGAAATGTATGTGCACTTCTCTAGGGGGTTTTGTGGATACTGATCTTAGCTCCCATATCAGAAAAACCATTATATTAAATATTTATTACTTCCATTTTGATAATTTGGTGAATTATTAGAACATATCAGACTACCACAAAAGATGAAGTAATATATAACACTGTTTAAAATTGTTTCATAGGGTTAACTTGTAGAAACTATTGATAGAGGGGTCATATTTTTGACATTTAAAGAAGGTATTAGGTTCCCAAAAATTAGTTTCCTGACATGGAGGGATACATTTCAGAGGAAAATATGGATCAGATCACTCAATGTTACCGATAAGATGATATATAAGTTCACAAGGTAGAAAAATTTTAGTTAGAAAAATAAAATTAAAGTTATAATTTTGAGATGGGTTCCTCTCTAACAGGTGTATACCTGGGAAATCATAATGATTCATATTTGCAAAACTAAAATGGTGAAGCCTTTAACATGGTCTCTCTATAGAAATAGGTCATTATTTATATATACTAATCCAAAAAGGGGAAAATACAATCAAATTTACATCTATTTTCTCTATACAACTTAAAAAAATAGTGGCCCATAAAGGGGAGGTGATAACTAAATTACTGGTTATAGGTGCTAACCATGAGGTGTAAAATTAGGATGTTATAAACACTCTTGATATTATATCATGTGGTTTGTTTAAAAAATATTTTGGAATATCATTTTTGGAAATACATGCACAAGATTATCATCTTACAATACATGTAGTGGCTTCTCAGATGGGTACTGCTCATTTATGCATGCAGGTTTTGGGATAGGGAAGAACCAGTCACAAAGGATTCCATGAGCATGAAAGATGTGACTTTTCATGAATGATGTTACTATTTCATCAATATGAATATATTCCTCAAAAAAGGTGGTATATTCAAATAGAATTGCAATAAAAGACCCATTCTTTAATGAGAAGGCTTATCCATTAGAATCATTAGTAAATTTGAGAGATCAAATGGTTAGAGTATTGGAAGTAGGTTATTATAAGGATATAATAGTAGTAAACATTTCCTTTAACAAGGTTCAAATGTTTAATATTTCTACTATTTTCATATATACATCTGTGAAATATTTTATTCCTAGTTCCACTGCGATTTTATTCCCTCGGTTGGTTATGTTAGCTAGTGGTTCTCAGCCCGGTCTAGTGAAGTAAGTTGTATCAGTTTGTGCATCTAGTTCAGTTACCTATGGTCTAGGTATCCATTTCACATTAATTAATCTTGATATAATTTAGTGGATGGGTCATGTGGTTTTATATATCCAAATTATAAAAAAGTCATATTCACGATGATGCATCAAAAAAACAACTTCCAATAAAGAAGCATAATGAAATAGTTGATTTTATAATTAAAGATACCATTGAGTGTAAGGAAGAAAAGGTGGATGTTAATAATGAATAAAGAAATGTTCATATCCATAAAACATTTTTATCATTTGATGATAATAGATATTTGATCACCATTCTTGTTAAATTACTCTCAAGAGATAATGTTGGTAAAGATGTAAAATTGGTAGTTCCTGATGGATAGTTCTTGTGGCTCTCATAATGTGGTAGATTAATGTTTACCTAATGAATTTGAGAAAAATAACTCATGAATACATGATGAAACATACATAATATAAATTCATGTGGTTTTAGTTCTCAAGTTACACAACACAATGTTGGTGGTTGTCGTCCACATGGTTGATCTCAGGCTATTGATTTTTACTTTTTTTGGTGATCTGTGTATATAAAAGTGGTTGTTTTTCTATTTTCTTGATGAGGGTAGTTCATGTCAAGTTTGAAATCATATTCCTATATGAGTAACGTTTTATAAATTTTTATAAATAATGTATTTCTTTGGGATATATCATACCTTTTTTGATAATTTATTAAATATTTTTTTTCTTGAGTAAAATTTGAAAAATATATTTTATGTTAAGTGTTTGATTGATGATCTATCTATAACACTGAGATATTGGAATTTAGTTAAAAAAATTAATATCAATATGTAATACATAATTCATAACTATTTCTCATGTCCTGATACACCACAAGATTCCTTCATGTAGTAAATATGGTAAAATGTGTTATGTATCGGGGTGTCAAATTATGATAAATTAATAGTCAAAATCACTATATTTTCCACATAGTGCACAATAACAATAATTTTGATAAAAATATAGTCTATTTAATTATTTTTTATAGTATATTAAATTATTTCATAACCTAACTAGTGTTTCAAGAAAATAAAATTTAAAATACATCTCTTAAGAACTTGGATACACTAATCATGATATTAGTTGTTAGTAATATCATTACGTATTAATTATATTACATGTTTTTAATTATAAAAATTATATTATTAGTTATTAATTATACTAATTTTTTATTTTTATTTTATAAATGAATAGTTATTATATTTATTATATTTAAAAATAAATAAATAATTATATTTTTAGTTATTCATTATTAATTATTATTAAAAGGTGAGGTTGAAGCCTCAGTTTATTCGGGGAAGGGGCTATAGTACAAAGAAAACAATGGAACAAGAAGTACAGGGATGAACTCGGAGAGACTAGAACTCGAGACCTTGCCGACACCCACAGGGGAAACTACCAACTGAGCTACACACTGTGGGCATTTATTTTTAATTATTTTTAAATTAATTATATTTTTAATTTTCAACGTGCATGTTCATCAGTGGTAAAGGATTATTCATTAAATATTCACAGTTGGGGTTTCAACATCTAATGAATCTGTTTACTATATCAGTACAGTAGTGATACTTTAGTAGTGATATAGTAGCAGTCACATACTTCATTCATTGGTTGGATTTTAGGAAATTTCCTTGATTTTTGACTCACTTGGGTGTCCAGAGCATGAATTATGTGTCTCTAGGCCCCCAAACGTATATAGAAGATACATGGAAGAACAAATCATGATGAAACCCGAACATAGACTGATGCATCATGCACGGTGGTACATGAATTACCACACACAAGGGCTTACAAGGTTGGTAACCTTGAAAGAGGGATGGGTTTGTTGAACCTATCATCGAACTATCAATACTCTAATACTTGATGGAATGGTTACCCACCATGTGGCACTCAGTAAAATTGGACTAGTTTAATAGTGTAGAGAAATAGGTGGGAATTTCAGTAGGTCATCACATAAGAATAATCATGTGGGTGGATCAAAAGAGATATGGTTGTCCTAGAATGTATCATTCATCCTTCCCCCAACAATTTTTTTTGGAATGGATGGGTTCACATTCACACTAAATCAATGGTAATCTTGATTCAACCACTTTATTAAGGGAAACACAACACTCATGACTCACACCATAGGTGTAATGACTATGAAATAGGGTGTGTCTATTGACTGGTGGCACAAAAAGTTATAGGCTTCACAGGTGGGCCTATGGGCCATTTCCATCATGAGCCATAAAAAGTTTCGCATCAAGATATGGATTTTTGTAATTAATGAACATGGGACTTCATGACCTAAAAATTTAAAAATATCATCCAGTTGGTGCATGTCAATCCTTATGGGGAGGGATGTGGCTTGACCCAATTCAGGTGCTTTGTTGAAATGGTGTTTGAATTTTCGAATCCCCTCTAACAATAATAATTATACCACTAATTATATTTTCAATAAATTGTATAATTTTTCATTAGGTACATTATATATTATTAAAATTTTATTATATTTTAACTATGTTATTAATTGTTAAATAAATTATAATATAGTAATTAAATTATTTATTAGTAATTATTTTAATTGTTTTATTATTAATAATTTTATTATTAATTAATTATATTAGTCCTAGGGGATTACATGAAACCAAACACACGCATACCCTAGGCACCCAAGTGACTAAAGTCTTATCCTGCAATAGGAATTAAAATCACCAACAAGACCTATTTTATTAAATTTTCCTCATCATATGAACACCAATGATTTGTAAGACCAAATTCCATTGAAATTGTGAGCTAGATGATCATAGATGTTAACAACTTTTCATCTTTGATTATATCATGATTTCTGCTTTAGACATTAAAAATAATTCTTTTCATCTTCACTTTAATATTTAATCATCTCATACACACATCTCCATATACCTGGTGCATTTTCATTAGTAGTTTAACATTACCTTATACATGTACCTTTTCTCCAAATAATATTTTCTTCAGTAGTTCATCGTATGATATCGTCATAGCTACTAGCTTGTTGTTGGTTGAAATCATATTGTTTCTAAATATATACCCATTGTATAGTGTTACCCCCCTTTCTACCTTTATGTCCATGAACCGTAGTATAGTTCCCTCCCCATCAATGATATAAAGGCCAAAACATGAATCCGAAATATTTTACTACCTTTAGACTATAATTTTTTTATTAATTACCAGAGGATCTATATGGTTTAGAGTTTGATAAGATTTTTTCATAACCTACACATAACCAAACCATATATTAAAAAGTAGGGTCTTCTATCCAGTATCCAATTTCCCCAAAATATAAGACAATTAAAATAAAACATGATTTCTATTCATGAAAAATATCTATGACTCTAAACATGCCATCTTATTAGTCTCTAAATATCATTAAACATTGTAAAAAACAATTTAAAACACGGTGTGATCTCAAAAAGATCAGTATGGTAACTAAAAAGAATATATATTTTAGTCTAGAAAAAATATGAAAACAAGAAAAAATTTCATCCTTGTCTAAATGTGATTTTATTGAATGAAAGAAATATTATCCACATGAAAACAAACACAATTTAATTCAAAAAAATCATTTCAAACCCTAATTAAACTAATAATTTTTTTTTGGAAACTAAGAGAATTATATTCATAATCAGTGCCATAAATAAAAGGTTACTAGTTAGTACACAAGATGGCATGAATATATACTAAACAATATATTTATTGGTGATGTAATTCCATGTATTTAAAAAAATTAAGAGGATTAATTCTTAGGAAACTCCACTTGATGTTTTACTGAATGATAAAAAACATATATTTCATATAAAATTTTATAGTACACATAAGTACAAAAATTATTAAAATCATTGGGTGAATGAAGGGTATATTTAATGAATTTTAAATTCATTTTTTAGATAATAATCTAGTATTATAATTAATATTATGAATAAGTAAGAATATTATGTAGTTTAATTGAAATTTTATATTGAATATATATGATATTGTAAAAGGATACTAATAATTTTTCAAAACAACATAGTTACATGTAATAAGAATTAAATTATGAAAAAAATTAAAATAAGGAATTTAAAAGAATAATGGTCGATATTTTATGTTAATCAGAACGTTATAACATGTAATCAGATAGATTAAGTAAAATATATTTCATTGAAAACTTGTAAATAATAAACAATAATTATTTCAACACAATGATTGAAGGATAATAATTGTAGGAAATAATAATAGGATATTGATTAACAAAGACATTTTTAGTGGCTGGATTAACAATGAAAATGGTATAAATTTGTAAAATATGAATAATCTCGTGGAATTGAAGGAATAATATCAAAAATATCGATAGATGAAAAATAATAATATATATGTGAGGGAATATAATACTGGTAGAAATTCCATATGTTAATTGACTCATTATAATATAGAGATTACAATTGGAAAAAAATAATAATAAATAAATAATAAATTCAAAAAAACATATTAAGACAAACCTGATTAAAAATTAAGAAGAACAATATCCAAAAAAGGTAGGAGAATTATAAAATTCAAATAAGGGTGAAAAATATTAAGAAAGTGTTAAGCAAGGATATAATGGTTATTAGGAGATGACACCGATGAAAGTTTGATTTTTTGTACATTAAACTATAATGGGATTGAAAGAAATCGGACCTTTTAAAATTAGGAATAAATTATATTTAGATATGAATCACAATGAAGGATTATAACATAATGAACGATATGCATATACAAAGGACTATAGGAAATTCATACAATGATAGAGAACTGACTACTAATAGTATTGTTATGTAGTATTATTGAAAGAATTTATTCAGAGATGTTAAGATATAATATTTCAGAAAAAAAACTGAGATCTATGTAAAATATGAAATTGACCATTCTATAGAAGTAAAAATAATTTAGAGTGAAAATTGATCTTCAAAACATCAAATAGAAATATATTTTGGCCTCAAAGTATTTTTTTATCCTAATAGAGTAAATGGAAACCCACCAATGATTTATTATAATGGTTTCTTTCTTGGAAGATACAATATCATAGTAAAATTAGTTTTAGAATCATAAAACATAGATGTATAATAAAATCAATGTTAAACATTTAGGGTTATATAAGGGGAATAGTTGGACAACATATAAGTATAATTAAAACAGTGATACAATATCATAATTGTACCAATTGATGTGTATTGTAATAAAACAATAAAATAATACTTTGAAAAAATGGGGAATAATCATAGAAGGAATAAAAATCAATTAGTTTAATAGGGATCTGAAGAGAAACTATCACCCAATATGAGAAATAGGTTTCTAAATATGAGGTTCAAATGGAGAAGTAGAAAAAATGAATAACCCATTGGATCCTGTATCAATGAATGGTGGATTTATAACTATGGAATTTTATTTGGAAAAGTAATGAATGGAATACATGAGTTGTGAATTTAATGATATATTTAGATTACTATGCCTTGAAGGTAACACAACTATGAGACAAGATGAATGTTAAGGAAAACACTATGATGAATAGAAGATTAAAAATTATAGTAGTGTGAAGGAACCCCTTTATTGAAGATTTGACTATGATATACACAAGGATTTGAGGATATAGAAACCCCAATGTGATGAGATTTCATGGAGAAGGTTGGAAGATGTAGGCATAGGTGGGGGAGGATATGGGAGTCATGGAGAGAGGTGAAGGTGGAGAGGGGAGTCAAGGAGGGAGCCAGGGGTGGGTAGGGGAGTTGGAGAGGGAGAGGGACTGGACGGGGGAAGATGGATACTAAAGCGTTGGTGAAAAATGAGTTAGAAAATGTGAGATTAGACAGAGACATCTGGAATATGGAGTAAAAATTTATAGTAGACATAATATATTAGTACTCATCCCAATAATTTTCATGTGATGAAATCGTTATTCAAAAAATAACTAAATAAATAACTTGAAAAGAATAATTATATGATTTCTTTAAGGAATAAATTCATGAAAAAATAAATTAATAAATGAAATATCTAATGTGATACATGAAATATCTAGTATATCTAATTATCATATATTGTTCAATTTGTAAAGATCGAATAAAAATGGAATATATATGTTAAAAGTAATTGAAAATTTCAAATTCGGGTTTTGAAATAAAATTTACCAACCCAAAATAGTATATATAATTGAATTATAAGTGATATGTACTAAAGATAATTGTATAAATGTGGTAAAATTTTCACTAAATTAGTTATTAATGTATTATATATGTAAATGATTTTTATTACGATAGGTATAGTAGACAAAGAATCATGAGATATAAATAGTATATGTAAAATTTAAATATTAGGATGAAAATAATAAGATGCTAATTTGGAATTAGAAGAGAAAAATCCTAAAATAGTAATCAAATAGAATGAGAATTCCCATAAGATTATAACAATATTAAATATATCATTTCTTTAGAATGATATGCAGAATTATGTACCTAATATTATTTAAAGCATCATAAATATCTAAAATAACTATAATGGTTGTATTTATTTCTTGAAGATTTCCTAAATTAATGGATAAAAATAAACTATAGTCATAAACTTGTATGAGGACCATAATTCTTATCTAGACTTGTGAATCATCAATGAAATATCTATTCCATAGATGTAGCTTGGTATTTGAAATTCATTTGAAACAAAATTGTAATGATTTGGAAGGAACCAAAATAAAAATATTCTTTTAAACAGTGTGAATATAAAACATGTAATGAAATAAAAAAACATAAAAACATTTTTAATATTGTTTCTGAAGACTAAATTCAAAATGTCATGTATTTAATTTTTTTTAACAAAAAGAAATCGAGAGAAATAACATCCCAATGTGAGTTTAATTATATCTAAAATATTTAGTCAGGACATAATGAATGACCAAAATAAAAAAATATTATAAAATTTTTAATATAAAAATACATTATGATATAACATAAGATACATTATACGTATACATTAAAATAATATCTTAATAAGTTAATATACATTATGAACATATAATATATGCATACATAATATGAACACGGAAAATGGAATGAAAAAAAACAAATAAAAATAGGGGGAGAGTATGCAATATTTATAAGATAATGAAGAAAATCGATATTTATACATAATAACTAATCCTAAAAAATAAATAGTTATTGTATTTTTAATATCTCTATTTTTCCCATCTAATACAATTTAAAATTTATATAAATATTTTTGGAGTCAGGTGCTGAGATGTCATGGGATTCTACGGCCCGATGAGACTTCAATTTATGTTATAAAAATACTAAATATACTAATATAATACACACATAGATTTATTTAAATATTCTACGAACTCATGAATGATTTATTGGATCAAAAATATCATACCACTGTTGAATTCTAAATGTGGGTTTTACTCTAGGTGCAACATTACCTTGGCCGACATCGGGTGATGGGCTTGAGCGCCACCATGGGTGAAATAATTATATATGTTAAATATATTTACCTAATTATTTAATTTCAAAATAACACCCTAAAATTACCTATAAATACATAGTTATAAAAAAATATCATGGTTATCTATGAAACCACACAGATTTTGAGATAGACCATGGATGATTATTCTTGATTGACTATGTCAGATCATGGATTTACAATCAGTACACCGCCAGAGTTTATGGGTCACACAAATGATGATGGAACAAACCCATTATTTATTAAATACATCTTCAAAGTTGAGCCAGAATGTTTTTTTTTTGAATTTTATCCTTTTATTGATTATACAACATTGATTGAAAATAAATTCATAAACAATATAGATTTTGTGTATCGATGGAGGGGTTTTTGTTGATGTTTATTCTCCTAGAAATTTGGATTTTTTTATTTTTTTATTTAGTTCCTTTTTTTCTTACTACTTCGAAAATGGATCAAGTCCAAAATGAACATTATCCATTTTTTGTTCCCCACATTCTTGTTTTGTTCTTTTTCTCTCCCCATTATTCATGTTTTCATCACCGATATTTTCTCTGTCTACTAGCTAGACAAATACCTAGAAATCAATCATTGTGTAACCGCTCTTTGCTGCAATGGATTGATACCATATGATTGAAAAATATATTAGATCATTTGATAAAGGTATGAATATATGGATGACTGGTCAATAATTAATAAATAGTGTTTGAGATAACTTTGGCATTCGACGATGATATGTCTTTATAAGAGTCATTTTTTTCAAGTAGATCGAAGGATATATTTCAGCCACCAATGACGGATCGATTGTGATTAACCTCAAATTTTGGTTCCATAATATGATTAATGGTTGAATATATGGTGATGATTAGAGTTTTTTCCTCCACAATGAATGGTGTTTGATAGTGAACAACACCCCTCCTCCTCTCGGAATAGTGATTGTGCAATCTCATCAACTTGTGGTCAGTGGAAAGTGTGACATTGGTGCAAGATCATAAATTTGCATAGAGACATCGGCAACAATGGTTATCCATCATTGAAAATGGATATTGGAGAGATTTACTCCCCACTAGTGCATGAATTATTGGGGAAAAGGTGGTGGGGAATATAAAATAATAATATTATCATTATTATTATTTATAGTATTTCTTTATAATACATTATCAGATTGATTCACCTTCAGTGAAATCATGACCATGATATAGAGGACATAATTTCATAACAAATATTGGGTGTTTTATTCAGGCTCATGGATCGGCCCACAAAGCGTCATTCATGTGTGATGTGGTGAAATTTATTTTTCACCAGGGGTTAATATTGGTCATCGTAATCGAATATCTGGAATTTTTTCAAATGTATCTCCCTGACATGATATTTTTTTCCATTCATGATCATTTGTTGTGAAGTTCTTTGAGACTTACATTTAATCCCATCAGAACCACAATGATCCTCTTGCAATCTTCTGGATTTATCCAGTCATAGATTTTGTCCGATGAGTATCAAATCCTATGTATTTTTCAACATAGAATATGATGTTAGTCTCTTTTCCCATTAGAGGTATGAAGTGAGGTGATGCAAGTGGGACACTTATTTCTACAACAATTATCCAGTGTGAGTTTGGTGGTTTCCCTTGAATAGTTGTAGTGTAGACCAGTATCATTTGAGGGTGTTCCCCTGGTCCATCCCTACGAGGTCATAGTGGCACCTTATATTCTCAACATAAGATTTGGATCCCCCTATATGGGATGATCCTCAGATAGAGGAAATATTTTTCCTTCATGTGGCCTAATTTTTCATTCTTTATCATTATTTCATCATCCTATGTAGTGTTCTTGGTATCAGTATGTCCACCATGAACGTGGTGTTGATCCCCAATCTATAAGTTTAATCCTGTAGGGTTTGTTGTATCATCATACAGATGACCTATTATATTGATTGTTATTATAGTAATTTTTTGAATCCACAAGTGGTCTTGGGTGTGACCCCTTATCTAGGTGTCGAGATCTTTAAAGATTCAGTGTGTGTCTTCTATGGTGATATTGTCACGACCCATCCTCAGGGCCCGTGCCGTGACTACCCCAAGCCTGCCTTCCATAGGCCAGGGTCTTGCGACTAGCACCAAGGCGTATTTCCTAGTAAAAAGGGAAGGAATTTCCGTTCTAAAGTAAATGGCCACCACAGAGCAAGCAAGAAGAAGTAAACACTAAATAAAAACTAGGTACAACAGCAAGTGTGGAAAAGTAAGTGGGCCAGAATACAACCCCAAACTGAAAGTAAAGTACAACTAGAAAGGGGAAACAACAACTGAAAGTAATGTCACAACATCGATCCGTCCACTGGAAGTCCCACCTGAAGGGTGGGTACAGATAGCCTCCACAGCTCCTCGGGTCCAGCCGTCCACTCCGAGTACGTCCCGCCCAGTGGTCCACCTCTAGGTACCGTCCTGCCCCACAAGCCCCAACCGCGATCAGCGATGTCCGTCGTCTACAACCAACACATCGTAGTGCAGGCATAGACCTTGCAGGGGTGAGTATAAGCTACTCAGTAGGGACCCCGAGACCCCTGAAGGTCTCCCAGAATCGACAAAGGATAATCCACAAAGGAAAGATACAATCATGAAATAACATCTGACACTACTTAGGTATATGCCCCTACATATACCTAAGTCATCAATTCTCATTTGGCTCCAACATACATGCTCAAATACAACCCAGTCCACACAGGAAATCAGAACCTAGTCCACATAGGAAAGCAAAACGTAATCCACACAGGACAGCACAACACAATCCACATAAGAAAGAAAAACAAGATTCATTTCACATAGGAAATACTTCTTCGTATAACGATAGAGATGATCAGAAGTAGCCACTGATTCATATAAGTTGTCACACCCACAAAGGATCGATAGGTACTAACCCCCGCAATGACCCACAAAAGATCGGACCCACATATGATCGATATCTAACTAACCCCCGCAATGACCCACACAGGATCGGACCCACACAGGATTTGTAGGCGCTGGCCCACACATGACCACTGAGCGCTGACCCACACAGGATTTGACCCACACAGGATCGGTAGCACTGATCCACGTAGGATCGCGGATTTCTGTTTTCATCATCGTCGAATCCATGGAGGATTTCTGCACAGTCGCCATCGTCGTCGTAGTCGCAGCCAGCTCTAGGATTTCCGCACACAACAAGTTCGTTCGAGAGGGTCCGCTCCACGAGCCGAGGGGCTGATACATCAACTGACACATAGTCTGAATTTGATGTACCAAATGTTCTGTATCGTCAACTGGAACGCAACGCGATAGACGGCGCGTCGATCGAACGCCCGGTCTGTGAGTTATTGCCTTTTTTGTCCCCGGGCCCCGGTTGGTTTTTAAGTCAAAACCGACCTGAACATACACCAACTGCATCCAAACCTTGAGAGTAGTAAGCCAAAATGTCTATCTCACTATGATGAATTCAACAAAGTTGACGACACGTCAATCGGATGTCCAGAGTTCAAGTTATAAGTGTTTCCGCTCCGAGGGCACTGTTGGTTTCGTGTACGAACCAACCCGATTTAACCCCATGTACTATTAAACCAAGAGTGTAATATTCCAAAATGACCGCCTCGATCCAAGTATTGCTACGGAACTAACGGTGTGTCAATCGGAGGTCTATAGCCCATGTTATGGGCAAAAGACCGAAAGGGGTCTAGAAGTGGGGGTTTCAGGCCCGGGCCGACCTGGCCCGACACCCCCTGGGTCGGTCCGAACCAAGACAACCCAACCCGGGTCCGGATTTGGCCCACTTGGGCACGGCCCGGCCCAGCCAGCGTGGCCTAGCCCAGCTTGGGCACGGCCCGGCCTGGTGCCGGGCGGCTCGGCCACTTTGGCCGAGCGGATGCGCATGGGGGTGTCGCCCCCTTGAATGAGACAGTGGCCCCGCATCGGGGCCGCTCTCTGCCAATGGACGCAACCGAGTGCCGCATCCCACCTCCCTCGGTCCTGCGCGGTCGCAGGACCTGCGGCCTGCCGCGGCAACTGAAGCTGCGGCGGCCCTTCCCGGCGGCGCGCCGACAGAGTGTTCCACGGACCACCTGACGAGCTCCGGTGGTCGGTTTTGCCTTCCGTCTTCACCAACGGCCCTCCCGAGTTCAGTTCTTCACTGCGAAGACCTCACAACACCCGTGCGGACTGATTTATCATCTCCCGCCGATCTGCACCCCAAGGACGAAGAGACGGTGGGTTCAGACTTGTTGGTTGGTCCGCACCCACCGCGTTAGCAGTTTAAAAATGCTTTCAACAAATTTTAAACACATACCGATGATATAAATCACATAGATTTAATTGAACCAAAACCCCTACCTCAAGCATCGTTGAGCGAGGGTTCGTCACGGGAAAGCACGTCGCGGAAGAAGGCATCGCGGAAGGGGGATCGTCACGTCGCGGAGAATGAACATCACGGAAGAAGCGTCGCGGAAGAGGCGTCGCAGAAGAAGGGTCATTGGCGTCGCGGTACATGACGTCGCGTAGTCGATCTCTGAGGATTCAACGTTCTTCGTCGGAGATCGGTGCGTTCTTCACGTTCTTTTCATTCTTCGCATTCTTCGCGTTCTTCCCGTTCTTCGCGTTCTTTGATGAAGAAGATGAAGATCTTCAAACCTCCCCTCTTTCTCCCAAACCCCTCTCAACACAACTTGACTAATAAAATAAGAGTTCTCTTATTTTATTTCTCAAGCAATGCGTTTTAAAATTCAAAAACGAATCAAACAATTAATTGAATTAATTGCAACGATTTAACCGCCCAAATTAATGAGGCGTTTATTAACCAGATTAAATGCAAGGGTTGACTTCATTAAAAAGGGGGTGCGGGAGCGCTTCTTAATTAAAGGAGGGGGTTTAGGAAGAAAAGAAATGGTGGGGCTCATGTGGGCCCCACCTCACAAATATCCTACCAAGTGGGTAGGATATTGTGGGTCCCACATCATCCACTTAACTTAATTTAAGCAAAATAAAATAAACATCGGTTGTACCACTTTTATTTTATTCCTTAACTTAACCCCAAAAATTAAAAATCACACCCGAGCAAACACAACTCCAGAAGACGTGTTTCTAAGCAATTACCATCACTGCGATTCCATCGGTGCCCTCAGAATTCGATTCTGAGAACCAGTTCAAAAGTTATAAAAACCCGCTCGTTCGTTCACTGAACGTACCAGAGCTAAACTTTGGAAAAAGATTCCGAGCACACCGAGCCTCGGAATTAGTTGCCGTCAGAAACTGCATTCATGAAAAATTCCCAAGAAAATTAAGGAAAAAATTTCCTTGAATTTTTAGGGACTTTACATCACTCCCACCTCAAGGTTTTATGTCCCCATAAAGATACATCAAAAACTAGGGAAACAAAAGTGGGTACTGAGCACGCATCTGAGCCTCCCGCTCCCAAGTGCTCTCCTGGAGGTTCATGTGCTTCCATCTGATGCGAACTATATGAATCAACCATCCACATTGGACCCGCTCCTGTCGATCCTCAATCTCCACCATGACCTCTGCAAAAGTCTCCCCATCATCAATGTCCAGCTCTCCATGGTCAATGATATGTGCCGGGTCGTGCACGTATCTCCTCAGCTGGGATATGTGGAAAACGTCATGCACCCGTTGCATTTAAGGTGGTAGATACAAGTGATAATCCACCTCGTCAATCCTGTTGAGGACCTGGAATGGTCCGATGAAGCGTGGAGAGAACTTGCTGCCTCGGCCAAATCTATGTAATCCACGTCGAGGTGAGACCCGCAAGAAGACGTGGTCGCCATCCTCGAACACCAGTGGTCTCTACCTCCTGTCAGCATAAGACTTATGCTTGCTCTGAGCTGTCCTCATCTGCTCCTGGATAACCTGGACCCTCTCTGTCATGGCCTGGACCATCTCCGGTCCCACAAGTGCTAACACCCCAGGGTCTGTCCAGCACAGTGGTGATCTCCAAGGTTGGTCGTACAACGCCTCGTATGGTGTCATCCCGATGGTGGAGTGGTATATGTTGTTGTACGCGAACTCCACCATGGGTAAGTGGTCCTCCCAGCTGCAACCAAAGTTGAGGACACATGCACGGAGCATGTCCATGAGAGTCTGAATGGTCCTCTCCGTATGACCATCCGTCTGAGGGTGAAAGGCAGTGCTCAGACTTAGCTGTGTCCCGAACGCCACCGAAAACCCCTTCCAGAGCCGGTAAGTAAAGCAAGCATCTCGATCGGAGACGATAGATGGTGGCACACCGTGAAGCCATACAATCTCCTAAATGTAGAGGTGTCCCAACCTCTCCACTGAGCCATGCTCTCTTATGGGTAAAAAGTGGGCCGACTTGGTGAGTTGGTCCACAATCACCCAAATGGAGTCGTGACCTCTGGAAGTGCGTGGAAGTCTAGTCACGAAGTCCATAGATATCCCGTCCCACTTCCACTCCGGGATCTCTATGGGTTGTAGCAAGCCTGCCGATACCTAGTGCTCTGCCTTCACCTGCTGGAAGGTGAGGCATCGGGAAACGAACTCTGCCACAACCTTCTTCATGGCCGTCCACCCGTGCTGTTGTCTGAGATCCTGGTAAATCTTCGCCACACCATGATGTACCACCAAAGGGGAAGTGTGAAACTCTTTCAGCACCTCCTCTTATAAAGAAACTGGTACCAAGGTACGTCCTCTGAAAAAGACATCATGGTCTCCTACTACAGAGAAACCATCAGGTGCCTGTCCTAAGGAAATCTGTGCACACCGCGTCTCACAGTCAGTATCCCAAAGTTGTGCCTCTCTAACCCGCTTCAGTAGTGGAGGAGTGACTATGAGTGACTGAAGGAAGGCTTCTATATCTCTATCCACGAAGGATATCTGCAAGCGGCTAGCTGGTCTGTCGCCTCCCCAAGTAGCCGAATTCCCATCCTCCTGCGGAGAGGATTGGCTAACATGTTCCCCTTTCCAGGAGTATAGACTATCTCAAAGCCATAGTCCTGGAGGAACTCGATCCATCGCGGCAGTCTCAGGTTCAGGTCCTTCTGAGAGAAGATGTACCTGAGACTCTAATGGTTGGAATAGACTATAAAGTGCTCGCCCATCAGATAGTGTCGCCACATCTTCAGAGCGAAGACCACTGCTACTAACTCAAGGTCATGGGTAGCATAGTTATGCTCATGTGGCCTCAATTTACATGATCCATAGTCAATCACTGCCCGCTCCTGGATCAGGACACATCCGAGTCTGGTCCCTGATGCATCATAGTAAACTACGTACCCAACTCCCTCCTCTGGTAGCCTCAAGATAGGTGCGCTGGTCAATCTCTGTCTCAGCTCCTAGAAGCTCTACTAATATCTGCCTGGCTGCACAAAGGGTTTCCCCTTCTTTGTCAAAGCTGAGAGTGGCTCCGCAACTCTAGAGAAGTCTGGTACAAATATCTGAAAGTATCTAGCTAGTCCCAAGAAACTCTGCACCTCTATCATGCTCCTGGGTGGCTCCCAAGCTAGCACTGCCTCAATCTTCGCAGGATCCACCGCAACTCCCGCCTCAGAGATGATGTGTCCCAAGAAATGGACCTCGCGTATCCAGAAGTGACACATTGAGAGATTGTCTTAAATCTGGTGATCTCGGAGTGTGTCTAGTACAACCCACAAGTGGTAGGCGTGCTCCTCCTCAGTGGTCGAGTATATCAAAATGTCGTCAATGAAGACCACGACAAATCGATCGAGGTATGGCTGAAATATCCTATTCATGAGGCCCATGAACACTATTGGAGCATTGTTTACGCCAAATGGAATAACCAAGAACTCATAGTGGCCATACCGACATCTGAAGGTCATCTTCTTCACGTCCTCGTCCCAAACCATGAGCTGATGATAGCCAGATCCAAGGTCTATCGTTGAGAGCCACCGTGCTCCCTTGAGCTGATCGAAGAGGTCATCAATCCTCGGTAGTGGATACTTGTTCCTCGTTGTCACCTGGTTCAGGCGAAGATAGTCGACACAGAGTTGCAAGCTCTCGTCCTCCTTATTGGGGAAAAAAATCAGGGAAGCCCAAGGTGAAACACTGGGTCGGATGAATCCCTTTCCCTGCAAGTCCTCCAACTGTACCCGTAGCTCTCGAAGCTTAGCGAGGGCCATCCGATAGGCTGGAGTGGATATCGGGGTTGTTCCGGGGTACATATCAATATAAAAGTCTACCTCTCTGCGAGGAGGTAGTCCAGGAACGTTGTCGGGGAAAACTTCCACATACTGATCCACCACTGCAGGAAAACTAGGACTTCACACATCAACTGCTCCTAGGATGAGGCTAGCCAACTGATGAGTGATGGGTTTTCCTGTCCTCTACGAGAGTCCATCCTTTTCTGTGAAGGCACCCTTCTCGCCAATGAAGGAGAACCTTCTCCCGTCAGTGCGTACACATCGCACCTTGCACCCAATACAGTCAATCTGAGCATGGACTGTAGATAACCAATCCATGCCCAAGATGAAGTCGTAAGGCCTCAATGCCACTACAAGAAGATCCCAGCCGAAGCTCTCACATCCTAGAGTAATCTCACACTGCCGGCACCAGTGCGTAATCATCGATTCTGCTCCCGTAGGAGTCTCTAGCCGTAAGGATTGAGCCAACGGCTCCGTCGGAATCTCTGAGCTCCGAACAAGGGTAGCAGCTATGAAATAATGACTCACTCCTGTGTCTATAAGAACTACAGAAAGGGTGTAATAGAAATAGATAGTACCTCGAATCATCTCGGGCATGCCGTGGCCGTAGGCCTCCGCTGCCTGAAGTTGTGCCTGTCTCTGCCCGCCAGCTCCCTGTGGTCGGGTTGGACATCCTGGTGGTGGTGTTGGTAGAGCCTCAAAGTGTCGCCCACCACCTGCTGCTCAGCCAGCTCCTCTGCCTCGTCCGCCTGCTCCTTGCAGACTGTCACGGTCGACCCTCTGCCTCTGCCTGGGTGGCCCCTCAACTGTCTGTTGCTCCTCGGTACGGCGGGTCGGGCAGTCACGAGCCATGTGGCCCTGCCTGCCACATGCGTAGCACTGTCTCCCTCTTGAAAGACTGGCTCTATGCTGAGTGCCCCGCACCTCTGATCCAGTGTCCTATTGTCGTCTGCCTGAGTGTCTGGTCTGCCTAGACCCATGAGTCATCCGTCGACTGCCTGCTGCAGAAGACTCTGCTACGTGCGGCCCTGCGGTAGGTATTGCTGCTGATGTAGACTCAGCAAGGAAGCTCTCAATCAGAAAGGCTCGCTCTAGTACCCCTGCCTATGTCAGAATGCTGAGGGAGATCAGTGATGTCCTAATCTCATGCCTCAATCCTTGCTCAAAGGTCCGGGCACGAAAGAATGGGTCTTGTACCATGTCCGTAGAATAGCGCGAGAGGTTGGTAAATCTTGCCGAGTACTGGGCGACTGTCAAGCTGCCCTGCCGCAGCTGTAGAAGCTCCTGGATGCGCACAGCACGGAGGGTGGTTGGGACGAACTCCAAGAGGATGAGGCTCTCAATGCCCGTTTAGATGAGAGATTCCTCATCTGCACCTGGAGCATCAATATCCACCTTATTCCTGCTACCGCGTGCAAGAGGCTCGCTGCGAGGATCAACATGAGGTCTTCTAGTGTCCTCGCTAACTTGAAAACTCGTACAACTGCCTCCAGCCAATCCTCAGCTACCTGAGGGTCCATCTCCCCGTGGAACCTGTGCGTTCGCTGATGCTGGAACTCGTGCAGTTCACTAAGGTGACGTGCATCGTCACCGGCTGGGGCTGGTAGCATCGGTGGCTCGGTGGGTAGAGGTACTTCTGATGCCTCTGCTGTCAAAGTGCCATTTACCAAGGCCTCGTCGCTCAGTGGGCTATCGTCACCCACAACGCTCGGAACCCTAGCTAGCTGCCATCGTGGGGCCATCGTAAAAAGAAACAGGTGTTCCACGATCAAATAGTATACCTGGTGAGCTGACACAAAGTAATCACAATGAAAACTTGAAACACACATGCAATCAATGTTTTCGTGCATTAAGTCGGAAATCAGAAGTCCGGGTCCTGGTGTACGGCTACATCGGCCGTCGCACCAACACTGGACTCCCTGGACTGATAACTACACTCAATAATCTTAACACTATTTCTTCACACCGAAAAAGATCAGAGTCCTGAGTTCTGTACTAGAACTGAACTCCTCCCATACCAATTTGTCACGACCCATCCTCGAGGCTCGTGTCGTGACTATCCTATGTCCGCCTTCCATAGGCCAGGTGCTGGAGACTAGCACCAAGGCGTATTTCCTGGTAAAAAGGAAAGGCATTTCCTTTGTAAAGTAAACAGACACCACAGAGCAAGAAAGCAAAAGTAAACACTATGTAAAACCTTGGTACAACAGTATGTGTGGAAAAGTAAGTGGGCCAGAATACAAAACCAAACTGAAATTAAAGTAAAACTAGAAAGGGAAAACATAAACTAAAATTAAAGCCGCAATGTCGAGCCGTCCACTGGAAGTCCCACCAGAAGGGTGGGTACAGATAGCCTCCACACCTCCTCGGGTCCAGCCGTCTACTCCAAGTACGTCCTGCCCAGTGGTCCACCTCCAGGTATCGTCCTACCCCGCAAGCCTCAACCGCGATCAGCGTTGTCCGTCGTCTGCAACCGATACAACGTAGTGAGGGCATAGCCCGTACAGGGGTGACTATAAGCTACTCAGTGGGGACCCTGAGATCCCCGAAGGTCTCCCATAATCCACAAAGGATAATCCACAAAGGAAAGATACAATCACGAAGTAACATCCAACACCACATAGGTATATGCCCAAACATATACCTAAGTCATCGATTCTCGTTCTGCTCCAACATCCGAGCTCAAGTACAACCCAGTCCACATAGGAAATCACAGCCCATTCCACACAGGAAAGAAAAACGTAATCCACACAGGACAGCACAACACAATCTACATAGGAAAGCAAAACAAGATTCAGCTCACACAGGAAATAATTCTTCGTATGACGATAGAGAAGATCAGATGTGGCCACCGATTCATCTAAGCCATTGGACCCACAAAGGATCGATAGGTAATAACCCCCGCAATGACCCACAAATGATCGGACCCACATAGGATCGATATGTAACTTACCCCCGCAATGACCCACACAGGATCTATAGGTGCTGGCCCACACAGGACCGCTGAGCGCTGACCCACATAGGATCTGACCCACACAGGATCGGTAGCAGTAATCCACGTAGGATTGCTGAGTGCTGTAGTCATCGCCGTCGAATCCAATGAGGATTTCTGCACAGTCACCATCGTCATTGCAGTCGCAGCTAGCTCTAGGGTTTTCGCACACAACAAGCTCGTTCGGGAGGGTCCGCTCCACGAGCCGAGGGGCTGATATATCAACTGACACGTAGTCCAGCGTTGATGTATCCAAAAGATCCGTATCTTCAATAGAAACTCAATGCGATAGACGGCGCGTCGATCAGATGCCCGGTCTGTGAGTTATTGGCTTTTTCGTCCCAGGGGCCCGGTTGGTTTTTAAGTCAAAGCCAACCCGACCATACTCTAACTTCATCCAAACCTCGAGCGGATTAAGCCAAAAGGACTTTCTCACTATGAGCAATCCAACAAAGTCAGCGGCACGTCAATCGGACGTCTGGAGTTCAAGTTATAAGTGTTTCCGCTCTGAGGGCCCGGTTGGTTTCGTGTATGAACCAAACCGGCCGAACCAAAATTACTCCAAAACCTTGTGTGTAATATAACTAAACTAACATCTCGATCCAAGGATCTATACTCATCTAAAGGTGCATCGATCGGAGGTCTGTATCCCACGTTATGGTCAAAACACCGAAAGGGGTCCAGAAGTGGGGGTTTCGGTCCTTGGACGACCCAGCCCGAGACCCCTGGGGTCGGCCCGAACCGGGTCGACCCGACCCGAGTCTGGGTCCGGCCCACTTGGGCGCGGTCTGGCCTGGAGTCAGGAGGCTCAGCCGTTTCGGCCGAGCGGATGCGCAAGGGGGGCACCGCCCCCTTGAATGAGACTGCGGCCCCGCGTGGGGGCTACTCCCTGCCAACGGACGCGGCCGAGCACCACGTCCCGCCTCCCACGGTCCTGCAAGGTCGCGGGACCTGCGGCTTGCCGCTGCCTCCTGGTGGTTGGTTTTTCCTCCCGTCTTCGCCAACGGCCCTCCCGGGACCGGTTCTTCACTGCAAAGACCTCACAACGCCCAT
Organism: Viscum album; assembly: GCA_963277665.1. Classification (NCBI taxonomy): domain Eukaryota; kingdom Viridiplantae; phylum Streptophyta; class Magnoliopsida; order Santalales; family Viscaceae; genus Viscum; species Viscum album. Next base: position 51,141,029 of record OY728162.1, read on the forward strand.
GCGGCCTGTATTATCGTCGCCTTTCGATCCGCACACCAAGAACGAAGAGACAGTGGGTTCTGAATTGTTCGTTGGTCCGCACCCACCGCGTTAGCGGTTTAAAAATGCTTCTGAAAAATTTTAAACACTTGTAGATGATATAAATCACATAGATTTAATTGATCCAAAACCCATACCTCAAGCGTCGTCGAGCGAGGATTCGTCGCGGAAAAGCACGTCGCAGAAGAAGGCGTCGTGGAAGGGGGATCGTCGTGTCGCGGAGAAGGAACGTCACGAAAGAAGCATCGCGAAAGAAGCATCACGGAATAAGGGTCATTAGCGTCGCGGTACACGGCGTCGTGTAGTCGATCTTCGAGGATTCGGCATTCTTCATTGGAGATCAGTGCGTTCTTTGCATTTTTCGCGTTCTTTGCGTTCTTTCACGAAAATGATGACGATCTTCAAGCCTCCCCCCTTTCTCACCGTCCCCTCTCAACAAAACATGACTAATAAAATAAGAGTTCTCTTATTTTATTTATCAAGCCATGCATTTTAAAATTCAAAAACCAATCAAAAAATTAATTGAATTAATTGCAACGATTTGTCCGCCCAAATTAATGAGGCGTTTATTAACCAGATTAAACGCAAGGGTTGACTTCATTAAAAAGGGGTTGCGGGTGCATTTCTTAATTAAAGGAGGGGGTTTATGAAGAAAAGAAATTGTGGGTCTCGTGTCTGCCCCACCTCAAAAATATCTTACCAAGTGGGTAGGATATTGTGGGTCCCACAAACTCCACTTAACATAAGTTAAGCAAAATAAAATAAAAATCGGTTGCACCACTTTTATTTTATTCTTTAACTTAACCCCAAAAATTAAAAACCACACCCGAGTAAACGCAACTCTCGAAGAGGTGTTTCTAAGAAATTACAGGCACTTTGATTCCATCGGTTCCCTCGGAATTCGATTCCGAGCACCGGTGCAAGAGTTAGAAAAACCCGCTCGTTCGTTCACAGAACGTATCCAAGCTAAACTTCGGAAAAAGAATCTGGGCACACCGGGCCTCGAAATTAGGTGTCGTTAGAAACTGTGTTCTTGTAAAATTCCCATGAATATTAAGAAAAAAAATTCCTTGAATTTTTAGGGTCTTTACAGATACTCAATGAGAATGAACTCTTAGAAATAAATCATCAGTGACAACATAGATCATGGAGTGAGATATCCTAGATGACAATTACCTTGAATCCTTGAGTGAAATATAATGTATGGAAGTATTTTATGCCTAATTGAGAGTTGTAGTCTTATATAAATATAGCCTTTTTATTCTTGTTTATCTTTAAGACTAATATCTTTATTGACATATCATTTAATTGATGAGATGACTACTCTTGTTGATTTATATTTGGTGATTTTTTCATGTCTTATTGGGTATTGTTAAACTCTCCCTTATATGGGATCTTCCCACACATATCTTGTCTTATATTGATTAAATATCTTTTACAATGACCACAGAGAGCTAGGATTTGGAGGAGGATAGTTTTGGACAGATATACTGAGGTTCATTTCATTTTTTCATTTGATAATAGTCCCTTCCAGGTGAGTAGGCCTGACATTATTTAATATTTTTTGGGCCTATATTTGGCATAGTTGTTCTTTCAATTTTAATTTTTTTCACACTATAATATTGGATAGAGGTTATGCATACATTATTAAGATTTTATATTCATTACAATTAATCTTCTAATAGGATTGGAAATGTTTTCAGGCATACATGTACTTGAGATAATGGTCTAATGCGATATTCCTACTCATCAATGGTCACCCACCCTTTTCCTATTAGAGGCAGGCCAAGACTGTCACGCTCATAATACCATCATCCAAGAAGGTCTTGTGGTTCAAGACATTATAGAGTTGTACTAGTGTTCTATTCTATATTAAGACCAGAGTTTATTGATTTTCTATCTATAAGGTTTGGTTTCGGAATAATGGAAACAATGTAAAAAATTATCAAGTTTGGATATCAAGCTAGAGTGTCTAGTGTAGGTGTGGAATTCGATGTATCCATTCACTATAACTCGGATAACCTACTTGTCGACATAGTATTTATATGAACTAGTTATTGGGAAATCATCAGTACATTTATCATAAACGAATAAGTTATATCTTCCACATCTTTCTTGAGTCAACTCCAAAGATAGACTTTTTGACCATGGTACATCATCAAAATTGTAAATATTCCTCTATGATGATATCCAACTACGATTCTATGATATTGTCATGAAGGTGGCCATTTGACGGATTCCCCCTCAGTTTGGGGACTCATAAATTAGGTGTTTTCTTCTAGTGGTCACAGAGTAGTTCTACCACCTATTTAGGAGTGTTTATATCCTTATGTGGACCTAATGGATGATTTATGACATGCTTTGGATCCAATGGAACTATAATTTTAGGCAATGATACCTATAGGTTTATCATTTTGTGTGAGTTTTATTGACTAGGTCCACTAAGGTTACATAGATGGTCATAACCTTCAGTAGTGAAGGATTGGATAAATAAGGTGGCATGGGTCTTTCTAGCTCGTGTATACCACAACTAATTGAATGGATTTGATAGTGACTAGTAATATTCAAGATAAGAAGTTGGTCCTAGCATTACCAACAATTGATGTAATGGTATTGAGTTTACTTCATCACTTCCAATGGTAGAGATCATTTAGGGATGTAGTGTTCCATATCCCATTCTATTGTGGAAGGGGATTGAAATGAGCCTATGATGTCATTTATCCACTACTTATAAACCCCATTTATGGTGGTCCTGGTGGTGAGACATTTCTAGGGTGACTTGGGGAACCAATATAAACATATATTGGTGATTCATGATGTTTCTTAGAGCATGCAAGGAAGAGTGATGCTTCCACCCCAAGATGTGTTCTCGTGTCACATTCCAAAACAATTGTAGGCTAGTCAGTTCCACCCAATGATTTTTATTTTGAGGTGTGGAAAATGATTACCTTTTACTTGTGAATTTGAGGATGTTCTGATGTGATAAGGTATTAGAGTGTTTCATGGATCAGGTGAACATGTGGGAAAAAGAAATGATAGATTTGGGTACTAGGAGCATATGACCCAAATACTTTGGGTGTGTTTGAAGAATGAAATGTGTCTTCTATGATCTAGTTTTAGTTATGGTGCAGGTTTTCACACCACATTCCCATGGATTTAGCCCATGTTCAAGGATGAGTAATGTAACAACCCAAACTTTCATTAATGAAAATTACTCGTGATCTAATTTAATGTCTCATTGTGTAAAATGTGAACTTCCTAGATTTTATGTTTTTGGATTTTAAAATACCATTAATAATTATGACCATTTCTAATATAGTCGTTGAATAGTTATCACATGATTAGTATAATATATAGGTCTTTAACAAATCCAATAGACTTTCCCCATATGAAGCCCATTTGTTGGAGATTGGAAAGGTGGTGGGTTCATTGGGATTCTCTCTTGACCAATCCCAATACGAGCTTCAACATGTTAATCTAAAATGGAAATTCCTACGAGAGAAGTTGATGATGATAGAGATTACCACCCGAGAAATTTTATCTGAGACATCCCACGATTCTGTCACCATCGCACACCTTACCCTTTGGTCTTATGTAGGTGTTATAATGGGTTCTGTAACAAGGACTTATCACTATTAATATGTGCAATATTTTTGTATATAATAATGAATATACTTTAATTTCATTATTGTTACTTTGTAAATAGTTATTTAGAGCACAAATAGTTTTTTAATTAATATTCAACTATGAAATCTATTTGGATGAATTAATGGATTTTTTATTAAATAAAATTTTAATAAAATATTATTATTATTATTAAATTAATTTTTATTAAATATAAATGATCGTATAATTTTATGAATTCAATTGTAACTTTTATTAAGGATTGAAAGCTATTTTTATCAAAACCCATTATTTTTTTTATAAATGTTCGTTTTTATTTTAAATGTAAAAATTCTAATATTTAGAAAGTTATTTATATAAAATGAATATTATTTTTGGAATCGGGACGTTTAAATTATCCAATGGTAAATTTTTTGTATTTTTCTGAGATAGTCAATTTTTTTGGAAAAAATTTAATATCGTTTAAATATATAATATATGTTTTGACATCATAATGACCCTATAGTAATGTAATAAAATACTATAAACATTAAATTAGACCAATATATATTCTATAATTAAAATAATATGATTTTAGATTTGTTTTATTTATTTTACAAATCTTTGGTGGACCCTTCAAGGATTAGAAAACATTTTGTCTTTTTAAATGAACTTCCATGACAGTGTGACTCACCTCCACATCAGCCACCATATTAATTTAATAAGTTAGGAAAATTTTTGTATAAAATATTTTTTTCTACTCCCTTTTGGAAAAAACTATGGGCAAAAACTATGGTCTGGTTTGTTGTATTGATTAGTTTCATGTGTGGTGATCCAAACCTAAATAATAATAAATTCCCTCTCCTTTCCTATATAAACCCACAAAAGCTCACACAGAATTATCACTCAAAGCCTTTGGAGTTCATCCAACCTCTTCCCTCCACTCTGTAGAATCCTTCAATGGTGCCCCAGGCTCCCAAGAAACTCCTTTCTAGCCTCTACTAAATCTTTTGGATCACACATCCATGTAAGGGATTTCCTCTTTTCTCAGGTTTGTTTCAATTTAATTATGCTGATATATATATTTAATTTTAATTTAAAATGTTGGGGTATGATTTCTCACCTCCCCCATACTTCACTATTTATTTTTTAATTGTTGGATACCCCTTTCACTCTCATCTAATGCCTCCCATGTACACATGTTACCATGCTGATATAACATAAAGAATTTCTCTATCTTCCTTTACATTCAAGCAATTCCTTTGTATTAAGAATCTAAATTCTCGTTATTATGTTGGGAAATGTTTCAATATGAACCCCTCACTACTCATTTCATTTAAATATTATGAGACAACCATTTCACTCTCATCAACCTTTTTTAAGAATTATTATGTCATGTCGTTCTGCTTCCAAAATTGCTCTGTGATTTTCCAAGCCAAAATCACTATGTTGTGAATACCATACCCATGTATCTATCAAGTGTGTTCACCTTTATGAACATATACATATATAATGGTTCTTTCATTTTTCTTCTAAATCATGGAATGACATATGATGTTGAATGACTCCATGTTATATGATCTATCTGGCACACTTACGCATGAAATGAAATGTTTAAGACGGGTGCGCCCTGGTAGCGCGACAATGCATTGGGTAAATAGTAGTATCATTATAAGTCAAGTCCAATGTGGTTTTACTCATGATAACTCACGTTAAATGAATCTTTTTTCATTATTGAGGTTCAATGAGCCTTGGATCATGCTAAAATCATGTTAAATGTTATTTCCACTTTTCCATGTTATGTTAATCATGTTATATCATGCATTTATATTCACATTTCTCTTATAATCCATTGATATACCTATTTCCTAAAATTTATTTTATCTATCATGGTATTCCTTTTTCACTACCTTACTGGGATTTATAGATCACTTATTTCTTATTCATGTCCTCAGGTTATCCGATGTAATGCAAGAACGAGGGAATGTAGTGGTCACGTTAAGGAAGTTTTTAATAAGATGTCGTGTCTTGTGTTTTATGTTGTTATGTAATGATCCTAATCCCAAATTACACTACAAATGTCGATATTCTATGTTTTATCAAGTGAATTTTATGTAACAAATCATGATTAAGTGTGAAATAAAGCGTAGAGTTATAGTAGTTGGTATCAGAGGATAGGTTTATTTATTTTTTTGGATTAGGATTAGAGAACCCCTGTAAAGCATTAGAGACACGACTACGTATAATAAAAACATCCCTAAGTTTTGGTGATTATTGAGTAAGTGGTTTATCAAGAAAATACATCTATGTATGGATACGAGCAGATAGAGACGGATCTAACACAGATTTACCTAGGGGTGAAAATCCTGACAAGGAGTCTCAGTCTTTACCCGGGGTATCCTAGTTCACAACAATGGTCCTTTCTACACTCTTGGTTATGACACTCCTAGGGGATATTCATTGAAAATTCAAAAGCTTATTTTGAAACATTATTAAGGGAATTAAAAAAATTCTTTTAATAATATATGTTAGAATGTAGATCATGGATATCAAATATTGAAGCCAATAGATTCATAAGCTAAGGAAATAAAAGTTATTTATAAGACATTTATTTTTGTCTTTTGATTACCCTTTATGTGTTACCACTATCATTCCATGTATTCCATCCAATGGTTGTTAATAGGAGGACTCGGGCTAAAAACCAATGTGAAGATCAATATGATGAGTTTTCTAATGAGATTCCCAATATGAGGGGAGCAGGAATCGTAAACTTTGGTACGCTTCTCTCTTAGTTAACTCAAGATTTGAATAGAAACATGGGTCAAGAAGATCATTTAAACCCCCCTAAGAAAGAAAAAGTTGCTATTGAGAGTTTCATGACACAAAGGCCACTTACTTTTAATGGATCATCAGATCCCTCAATTGACGAACAATCGATCAACTCCATTGAAATGATCTTCTCCATCCTTAAATTTTCCGAACAAGAGAAGGTTATCATGGATGCTTATCATATGTAGGTTGAAGCTGACCAATTGTGGACGTTGATAAAAAATACGAAGCCCAAGGAGGCAATATAGGCATTGGAATGGAAGGATTTTCAGAAGATGTTTTTCAATAAATATTTTATGTGCACCCTCTGACTTAATATGGAAAGTGACTTCCTTTCCTTCAAGAAAAAAAGACTATGAATCTGTCAGAGCATATGAGGAAAACATCAAAGGGCTTGCACGATAGGCATCCAACTTTGTCATTACTCCCGAATGCAAGGTTAACTTCATCTTTGGAGGGATTCAACCTAGCCTGTGGAAAGCACTGGTGATCTGTGAATTCGAAAGATATGAAGAAATTGTTCGAGGTTCCCTAAAAGTCGAATCCAATATCCGGGAAACTCAGGGGTATCAAGGGGATATGAATACTAAGGTGTAAATAAATTCAACAGTTCGAAGTATAAATCTAACGGTGCTATGAAAAACCATCACCCCACTTGACAAAAGTGTGCAAAGAATCACCCCTGAAATTTCTTGAAGGGGATGAGAAAATGCTTTAGGTGTGGAAGAGAAGGGCAAAAGGATATTATCTATCGGAAAGAAAAACCCACGGCTGCGACATAGGAGAGGAATGCTCCAATCAACACTCAAAGCATTGTTCATTGTGTCAGCTACAAAGAATCGTGGCACTTTGTGCACCAGTTCCCTAATACAAGGGTTTTTAGGGGAAACTAACACCCTACATAGTATAAAGGGATAGATTTTTTTATCAATTCCACCGAAGTAAGCCCTAACAGCGACGTGGTGACAGGTACACTAGTTTTTCATTCAATAATAGTTAATGTAATTTTTAATTCTAGTTCTACAAATTCTTTTATACCTCGAAAGTTTAGTAGAACAATCTTAGCACCACCAAAAATCATGGAAATAAAAAATTTCTATGAGTAGGGAAAATGGGGAAATCATTGCATCCCATGAATATAACTCCTCCCCTGTCATAATTTATGAAGTGAACTTCTCGAAAAACCTCGTCCTACACCCTTTGGTAGATTTTGATTCAATTCTAGGCATGTAATGAAATTCCTTATATAGAGCCAACATAAATTGCTGTGAGAGGGAAATCACTCTCCATATAGAGAATAGACCCCCGATTCTATACAAGTGCAAGGAGGAAAATAAATATTATTTAGCTCCATTATCTCAAGTATAGATTTTACTGCCCTATGAGCATGCATATCTGGCATAGATGATTGAGTCCAATGAAGAAAACATCCTTGAAGACATGTCTATTGTGAGGGAATTTGCTGAAGTGTTTCCAGAGGAATTTCCTGGTCATCCTCCGAGAATAGATGTTGAATTATCAATTGATTGTATACCTGAGGATTTTCCAATATCCAAGACTCTGTATATAATGGCTGTTGTGAAGCTTGAGGATATAATGAAACAACTACCAGCGATTATGGAAAAAGGATTTATATTTCCAAATGCTTCACCATGGGGTGCAACAATCATCTTTATCAAGATGAAGGATGGGTCAATGTGCCACTACATCAATTATCATGATATTAACAAAATCATAATAAAAACAAGTATACTCTCCCACGAATTGATGACATGGGAAAAATATTATTACAAGGTGGATTTATGGTCAGGATATTATCAAGTAATGGTGAAGAAGGAAGATATCATCAAGATTGCTTTTCGTACAAGATACGGACACTATTAATTCACAATAATGCCTTTTAGACTCACCAACGCTCTAGAAATCTACATGGACTTGATGAATCTGGTCTTTAGAGATTACCTTGACAAATTTTTGGTAGTCTTTATAGATGATATTCTAATATAATCAAAAACCAAGGACGATCATAAGGAGAATCTATGAATTGTACTATAGACCTGGAGGAAGGAGAATCTCTATGAAAAGTACAACAAGTGTGAGTTATGGTTGAAGGAGGTATCATTCTTGGGCCATATCGTCACAAGTAATGAGATATCTGTGGATCCCTCCCAGACATCTGCAATTGTGGGATGGTCGAGGCTAACATCGGCTATAGATATCCATAGCATTTTGTGGTTAGCAGGATATTATCGAAGATTTTTTAGAAATTTATCACAGTTGTCTCACCCTATTACCAAGATAACTGAGAATGGAGTAATGTTTTTTTGGAGTGATGAATGTGAATAAAGCTTCAAGGAGTTGCAAATGAGTCTTATCACTACACATTTTCTCACTTTACCCAAAAGTAGAGAACTTTTGTGGTATTCAGGGATGCTTCAAATAAGGGCATGGGGTGTTTGTTGATGCAAAATGACAAATTCATTTCTTATGATTCACAGAAACTGAAATTTCATGAGAATAATTATCCAACATATGAAATGGAGTTGGTTGTGGTGATCTTTGCTTTAAAATTTTGGCAGCATTATCTCTTTGGGGAGAAGTTTGAAATATATACAGACCACAAAAGCCTCAAATATATACTCACACATAAGGAGTTGAACATTCGTAAAAGAATAAGGTTAGAGCTGATCAAAGACTATGATATATCAATCCTTTAACATCAAGGGAAAGCGGACAAGGTGGATAATTCTCTAAGTAGAACGAATCTTGCATCTCTATCATTGATGAGAATTGAAAAGGATCCAATATTTTTTAATTTTTAGAGGATGGACATGGGAATAATTAATGGAGGAACAACATCAATCCTTTCTCAAATTATTTCTCAACTATCACTCTTGGATAAAATAAAGGATTCTCAAAGAAAGGATGTGATAATTTTGAAAAGGGTGGAAGCTATCAGAAATTGTAAATCCTCAGAGTTCGTGGTTGAAAAGGATGGAATTGTGAGATTTGGGTCATGATTATGCGTACCAACTGATCCAAAGATAAATAAGTATCTTCTGGATGACTCACATAGCTCATCCTTCTCTATTAACCTGGGGAGAAAAAAGTTGTATCTAGATCTCCAATAGAACTTTTGGTGGCACAATATGAAAAGGAGATTTTTTAATATACATCAATGTACTTAGTATGTCAGCAAGTGAAGGATAAGAGGAAAAATTATATGAGGATGGTGCATCCACTACCCATACCAACATGGAAGTGGGACAACATTACCATGGAATGTTTCAATGTAAATCCAACGATATCTAGAGGAAACAATGCAATATGGGTAATTTTGGATCTTCTTACAAAGACAGCTCACTTTATCATGATTCGAGAGGACTTCTCATTGGATCAACTTGCAATGATTTACATCAAAGAAGTGGTATAGCTATATGGATTATAGCTATCTATTATATCCGATCATGATCCAAGATTCACCTTGATGTTCTGGAAAAGTCTTCAACATGCTTTAAGAACTGAACAAAACTTCAGTACGGCATACCATCCTCAAACGTATGACCAATATGAGTGAAATAGGAGGATGGGACCAATATCTTCCACTAGATTAATTCTCCTACAATAACATTTTCCACTCGAGCATCCAAATGGAACCATATGAGTCCCTTTATAGGAAAATGTGTAGAACACCGGCGTGTTGGGATGATGTTGGTGAGTGCAAGCTGTTAGGACCAGAAATGGTCGAAGAAATGGTAGAGAAGGAGAAAAAATATTGAATCATATCAAGGAATCCCATAGTTGATAGAAGAGTTATGCAGATAAGCATTGATGAGACCTTGAGTTATAAGTTTTTGACATGGTATTTCGATGCATATCCCCATGGAATAAGTTCATGAGGTTTGGAAAGAAAGGGATGTTATGTCCTAGGTACATCAGTCCCTTCGAGATTCTTGATCGTGTCGGGGCTGTGGCCTATCAACTAGCACATCCTCATACCATAACCAAAGTACATGATGTATCTAACGTATCCCTATTAAGGAAGTACATATCAGAGCCTTCACATGTACTCTCTTCAGAGGTGGTACATTTAGAGGATGATCTTTATTATGAGGTGCAACCAGTGAATATCTTAGATCATATAGAAAAAGTTCTACGAAATAAGACAATTCCCCTCGTCAAGATGTTGTGGCCAAACCACAAGTTTGATGAATCGAAGTGGGAATTTGAGGAAATCATGAAGTGGAGTTACCCACATCTGTTTTAGTGCGGGAAAAGGAAATTTCAAGGGAGAAATTTCTTAAGGGGGAATATTGTAATGACCCATACATTCATTAATGAAAATTTTTCTTGATCTAATTAAATGACTCATCATGTAAAATGTAAACTTCATTGGTTTTATGTATTTTTATTTTAAAATACCATTATGAATTGTGACTGTTGCAAATATAGTTGTTGAACAATGATCACATGATTAATATAAATATAGGGCTTTAACAAATCCAATCTACTCAAACAAAGGAAGAAATGGCCTCATCCAGTAGACTTTCCCCATATGAATCCCATTTTAGGAGCTCAGAATGGAGGTGCTGTCATTGGGCTTCGTGCTTGACCAATCCCAAGCCGATCTTCAACATATTAATCTTGAGCAGAACTTCCTACAAGAGAAGTTGATGTTGATAGAGATTACCACCCAAAAAATGTTATCTGAGCCACCCCAAGAGTCAGTCACCATCACACACCTTACCCTTTTTTCTTATGTGGGTGTTATAAGGGGTTATGTAACAAGACATTATAACAAGGATATTTGTATTATTTTTTTTTATAATAATGAATATAAATTCATTTCATTCTTGTTACTTTGTAAATAGTTTTTTAGAGCGCAAATAGTATTATTAGTTAATATTCAACTAAGAGATATACTTTCATGAATTAATGGATTTTTTAATTAAATAATAGTTTAATAAAATATTATTATTATTATTAAATTAATTTTTATTAAATATAAATGATCATATTATTTTATGAATGCATTTGTGATTTTTATTAAGGTCGGAAAGCTATATTTATCAAAACCAACGATTTATCGATAAATGTCGGTTTTTATATTAAAAGTACAAATTCACATATTAAAAAAATTACTTAGATAAAATGAATATTATTTTTTTAATCAGGATGTTGAAATTATCCAACTGTGACTTTTTCATAATTTTATGAGACACTCAAATTTTTGGGTAAAAATTAAATACCGTTTAAATATAAAATGTGTTTTACGACATCATAAAGACCCAATAGTGATGTAATAAAATACTGTAAACATTATTTTTGGACAATATATGTGTCATCATTAATATAATGTGATTTTATATTTGTTTGATTTATTTTACAAAGCGTTGGTGGACCGTTCATAGATTATAAAACATTTTTCCTTTTTAAATGAATTTCAATGAGAGTGTGACTCACCTCCACATAATCCAACCTATTATTTAAAGAATTTGGGCCATTTTCATTATAAAATATTTCTTTCCAATACCCTTTAGAAAAAACCATGGTCAAAAACCATGGTCTGGTTTGTGGTATTGTTTAGTTTAATGTGTGGTGACCCAAACCTAAATAATAAAGAATTACTTCTCCTTTCCTATATAAACCCACACAAGATCCCACTTCCACTTCACTCAATCCATTTGAATTTCATCTAACCTCTAACCTCCTCTATCTATAATCCTTACAAGGTACCCCAAGCTCCCATTAAGCCTCTCTCAAGCCGATCCCAAGCCTTTGGGATCGCACTTCCAAGTAAGGGATTTCCTTTTTTCTCATTATTGTCTCAATTTTATTGTGTTGTTATATCCTTTTAATTTAAATTAAAAAATTTGGGATATGATTTAGAACCCCCCATACATCCCTATTTATGTTTGAATTATCGGAGACCCCTTTCACTCTCATTTAATGTGTCCCATGTACACCCATTACAATGCTAAAATTCTGTAAGTAATTTCTCACTCTTCATTTACATTCAAGAAATCCATTTGTTTTATGAATATAAATTCCTTTTATTATGTTGGTACATGTTTCTATATGAACCCATCACTGTTAATTGCATGTAAATATGATGATACACCCATTTCTCTCTCATCAACCTTTTTACTAAGTTTTATGTCACACTGTTACGGTGCCGAAATTGAACCGCGGTTTTCCGAGCCAAAGTCATTGTGTAGTGAATGCCATACCCATGTCTCTATCTAGGGTATTCACCTTTATGAACATATTCATAATAAATGTTACTTTAATTTTTTTTCTTAATCTTGGAATAACTTATTATGTTGAATGATTCCATGTTATATGATCCATGTGGCACACTTATGAATGAAATGAAATGTTTAAGAAGGGTCTACCCCGATAGCGCTCCAATTCATTGGGTAAAGATTAGTATCATGATACATGATGTAAAATGATGGTTTACTCATGATAACTCAAGTGCAATGAGGGTTTACTCGTGCTCCATGTTTAATGAGACTTGGATCATGCTAAAATCATGTTAAATGTTGTTGCAAGATTTCCATGTTATGTTAATCATGTTATATAATGCCTTTATATTCATGTTTCTGTTATAATCCATTGATATACCGATTTCCCAACATATATTTTATCATTCATGTTATTCCTTGTTAACTTCTTTACTAGTCTTTATAGCTCATCCTATTATTGTGCATGTCTTCTAGTTATCCCATGCAATTTTATTATGAGGGAATGTAATGGACATGTAAAGTATGTTTTCAATAAGATGTTGTGTCATATGTTTTAAGTTTCTATGTAATGATCCTAAGCCCAAAACACACTAGACCTCTCAACATTCTATGTCATATCAGAGGTATTTTATCTAATAAATCATTTTTAAGTGTGTAATAAAAAGCAGGGTTGTCATAAGTAATTCCAGTGGTTCCTTTAAGCTATATCCTTGTATCTAGTAGCCCCAAAATAGTGGATTGGTGTCCTCACATTTTGACCGAAAATGGGACTTCAATCGAGGATGAGAGTGATCCTCATGTGGAATATTTTAAAAGTTTCAGTGAGGCCATGTGATTTTATCATCTATAAAGACTAGTTGTCACCAATATATAACCATATGACTATTAGTAGTGGCTTTTAGTTCTCCCGAGTTAATGGGAAAGAGTTTTCCTTCATTGGTTAGTAGGTTCCATATGAACTCTAGAATGAGATCACACATATGAGGGTAAATGTTTTTTTTATCATTTTGGTTTTTTAACCCCATTTGGATGATATAAGTTTTATGTTACCTATGGTGTAGGAGGAGTATTATATTACCTAATGTTGTTCACGGATTACCTCCCAAATAGATATTTTTTTTGTTTAAATATTCACTAAGTATAGCCTGTTATGTACAATAACATATTAGATGGCCCCTTAGAACTATGAGAGATAATGTTTCAGTTGGATGATATAAATAAGTGGGGATTCATATGACCAAGGGTTTTTCCTTGGGATGGTTACTAATGTTCACCAAATAGGAAACATGAGTTTGTGACATTGTTTTTTTTACTCCACCTGAAATTGGTCACTGTTTATGAGGCTTATCCACCATAATAATCAATGAATTCATTACCAACTGGTTAAGGTATATCTATTTCTCAACAATGGAAATTAGTATAGGTTATTACAAACTTCATGTTTGAATGGATGATATAAAAAATTTTTCTTTTAAATGTTACTATAGTTAATTTTTGTTCTTAACGATTCATTTTTATACAATTAACAACCCATATATTGCGAGACTTAAGAACCATATCCTATGAGACATTTTTATATTGATATCTAGTAGTATTCCTCAATAAAACTCATGTGGAATTGATTTTATTGGTGGAGTAACTGATACCATTGAAGATGTTTCTAGACATGTTTTTTGAGTACCATATTTTTGGGAATTTCTTGAAGTATCAGTTCTTGATTAAGGATTTACACTTCCAAGGACATGTATTCTCAAATATGGGAATGATATTGGTCCCACTAAAGGTTGAGGTAGTTTTTGCATTAGGGCCTCCAAAGGGTGTGGATGTAGAATAAGACACTCACAACAAATTTTTCTTCTATTGTTGTTGACTAAGGTGAAGAATAAGTTAACCTTTTTGTAGTTTTCCCTCGTAGATGAGGATGGTGAACTGTATATCCAATTGATGGTTGTTACCCTTATACATCTTCAGTGATCCAGGGAGGCACAACATGGGGATATCAATTATGAGTTATTGTGTGACTATATATCCATGGTGCATGATCTGGATAGAATTTTTTAATATGGGGAGAATTTCATCCTTCTTAGGATGGATGATGATACCAGTTTCACAATAAAAAAGGGTACTAAGGAGGTTTCTTTCCCTAATAATTCCATCCAAGTGTCATGTGGATGCACCAAAATCAATTATCATTAGGGTTGGTGGTCATTGATGTTCTTGTATTTTTCTTCTTTTAACTCTTGATGTCTCAGCTTCTTATATGTAAAGGATGAGATTCCCAAATTGAAGGTGAGGTGGGATGGTATCATTATGGATATCATTTTTTATCATTCATGATTAGCGTTAGGTTATAGTGAAATCTGATCGATCTTGGGATAACTTGCCATGTTATTCCACTTCCTAACCATCTAAGAGTAGATCTTATTTGAGAGTTTTGGATTATTGTGCATGCATGTGGTAGGCTGGCTTTATCCAATTCCCTCAATGATCATTTAACATAATGTTTCTCATAGCACGTCATGATTTTTGAGATGGTGCAGGATGCTTTGTTACTCATTAATTATTTAGAACAGGGTTTCTACGCCAATTATATGGCTATTTATTGTGTAATTTTAAAGTTATATATAACTTCTCTGGGTTGTCATGTCATTTTCTGAAAATATCAAGGATTACCCACAAATATTTGTTGAGGTTTCATATAAAGACATATATCACATTTCCATTAATGAATCTCCATTTGAGGCCATGTACGAGAGAACCTATAGGTAACTGGTGTACTGGTTTGTGCCAGTGGGAGATACTTCTTGTGGGCCCAGATCTAGTTTGATCAATTCATATAAAAGGAAAAGTTCATCCAATCATGGATGAGGACTACCAAGAGTCGTCAAGAGTCTCTTGTGGATAGATGATAGGGGACTTTAATGTTTGATGAAGAGATCACATTTTCTGATATATTTCACCTCACCAAGGATTGTGGGGATTGGAATTTGAAAATAATATATCTACATGGATTGTAGACTATTTTTAAAGTTATTATGTTGGGTTAGAGATTCATTAATACTTAACCCTATAAAAATAGGTAGATTGGGTTTTTTGTGTTATTCACATCTTGTATCTGAGAAGTCATGTGTGTGACCAATTTTATGATGTCAACTAAATTGAGAAGAATATTCAAATTGGAGTTTCAATTTAATGGATTTCAAGAGACCCAGTATTGTATGACTTTTGGATATAGAATATCCTTTATTAGAAAGATTTTCCCTTTCATGTTTGTTTGTAGACATCACGGGAACTTTTAAGAGAACTCATGGGAGTGGGAAACCTAGTTCAAAGATTGATATCCTAACTTTTGAGTACAATTTTTTCTTTCTAATATTAAATTAACTATTTTGGGGAGAATTTACCCACCTTATTTTTGTTGTGAATGAAATTTGAATATTTTTAGTAATATATTTAATGTAAGGTATTAATATGGAATGAGATTTAGAGGCTCTGTGAGCTCATGATTTTTATTATAAAAATGATAAATATATTAATAAAATGCACATTTAGTTTTCATAAAATAGTGGATGAACTCCCAAATTGATTCTTGAACAGTAAATCTAATACCACAATTAAACAAGAATTTTGATTTTACCCTATTTGTGACATAACCGTGGTCGATTTTGGTTATATCTATTGAGCTCGATGATATGGAAAATAAATAATTATATAAAATATATTTTTTAAATTATTTAATTGAAAAATTCTAACCGAAAAATATCTATAAATTCATGTTTAAAACCAAATACCTTGGTTGTCCATATAACCTTTTAGATTTAGATAGATAGAATGTGAATAGTAATTCTTGGAAATCAATTTCAGATCTTACTTTGACAATTGGTACACTAAAAGAGTTTGTGGATCACATCAACAATGATAGTAAAGACCCATTTTTCATCAATGAATGATCAAAAAATGATATGATGTTTCTTTGGAGATTTCATTATGATTTTGATTATCTGATGTAAAAAATCAGTTATACAAATAGTTTCATTTGTAGGTCGATAGATGATTTATGGTTAATGTTTATTGTCCTAGAAATAGGGATATTTTTATTCAGTTTTTAATTTCCTCATTTTTTATCCTCCTTCGATAATGGATCGAGGATAAAAAAACATTGTCCAATTTCAATTCTCAATATTTTTGTTTATATCCTTTTTATCCCTCTTCTTAATTCATTCATCATTGACATTTTGTTTCTCTAGTTAATCGAAAAATACATGATAATAAATCATTGTTCAATCTATATTTATTGCATCGGATTGATACCACAAGTTTGATATCTATAACAATTGATGTAATGAAGGTATGATAGTAGTAATGACAATTCCATAAAGGATCAATGTTCATTGAGAATATTTTGGCATGCTATAATGATAAGGCTTGATGGGAGATTATTTTCAAGAATATCAAAATCTGTATTTCAGCTACCCATGACGTATCATGAGTGATCGACCCTAGATCAGGCTTATACGATGCATTTCATGGAGAAATAAAAAGTGGTGTTGAGTGGTGTTTCTTCCCTTATGAATGGTGGTCGATGGTGTGTGACACCCTATCCTTATATTTGAATCGATGTGTCTATACTCCCCTACCCTATGACTAGAGATGATGATAATGGCGAAGCATGGTGGTGGTGGTGGAATCGTTGTACGACAACGGTGGTAGTGGTGATCCCTCCCCATGAATGGAAGTTCACATGCAGTGTTCCCCCTTAGTGCTGGCTTACTGGAGAGTATAGGGGAAGTAGATGAGAGATAATATAATATTAATAATAACAAAAACTAAAATAATAACAATAATAATATAAATAATAATATTATTATTATTATCATCATCATCATCATCCAATGTATCTCCACCGTACAGTGTTTGATTGAGGTGTAGTATACTGTAACATGACCTTCATATTTAGGTTAATGTTTCAAGACCAATAACAAGTGATTAATTCAGCCTCATTTATTGGGTCCATGATGCATCATTCATCTGCGATGTGGTTAAATGCATTTTTTCACTGGGTGTTTATATAGGGAATGGAAATTTCTTATTGAGAGATTTTTTCATTATAATCACAATGGAATGATTTTTTTCTCCATTAATGACTTTTTGTGATGATATATTAGTGGATTTTCAATTAAGTCTCTCAAACTGATGATGAGCCTCATGTTCTTTTCTGGTTTTTTACAAACCCAAATTTTTGCACACAACTGGCCTATCTAATGTAGTATTTTGTATATCCTATTATGGTGGACTTTTTTTGGAATAAGAGATATAGAAAAGGGTGATACAAGAGGTTTAATTCATTCATAAAGGATTGATAATATCTATAAGGTTCTTTACATTGAATAGTTTTCGTGAAAACAAATATCGGTTGACAGTGTTACTTGGTCTATCCCAACGAGGGTATAGTGTGGAATTACCTCCTAAACATTGTGTTGTGATACCCTATAGAGGAAGATTCATAGATAGATTGTGTGGTGTCCCTCTGTGTGACCTAGGGTTTGATATTGTTCCATTATTTTACAATCTATAGTAGGTTTTTTCTTATCATCGTGACCACCATGTATAGGGAATTAATCCACAATAAAGCATGTTTATCCAAGAGAGTTTGTGGTATCATTGTTCATATTATCCCCTACATATTAGGTTACTCTAGTAGGGTATGTGGCGTCCCCCAGTTATCTTGAGTGAAACCCCTTATATATTATTCAATATATATAGAGTTATAGTGTGTATCTTATATGATGATTCCCAATGAACATGTCCTCTTGGACAAATTTCATTAGTGACAACATGGATTGTGGTGTATGATCTCTCAGATTAACATTACTTTGATGCCTTGAAGGAAATCTGGTGGGTGTTAGTAGTTGAGACCTACATAAGACATGGAGTCTATTATTACAATATCACAGTTATTATTATTTATCATTATGTACCATGTCTTGATTAACATATCAATTTTTTAGATGAGATAACTACTCTTGAGGATTTTTGGTTGGTGATTTCAGGGTTTCCAATCAAGTATTGTTATAATCACCCCCATATGTTATCTTCCCAAACATGTCATGTTTTATATAGATGAATTTCAATTTTTAAGAGTCCTTTTAGGAGAATGAGAAGGTGCATCGTAGTTTGTGTTAGATAGACTGGTGTTTCATTTGACTGCAATGCATTCATTTTGAGAAGGTCATAATTTATTTCCAAATTTTTTTATTGGATTTTATTTGGGTCAATTATGTTTTCTAATACATTATTTCATTTTATGATTTGGGATAGATATTATTAATGAATTATTGGTATCATTATTTGGTTATAATTTCATCATTATATTATTTTGGAGAGGTTTTCATGTGTCTAAGAAGTGAGGGTAAGGCCTCCCATTGTGTTGTGATATGCCTACTCAGTGCTAGTCGACATCCCATAGCCTATTGAAGGTGGTCCTGGGGTGTCACACTCTGTTTACCACTAGCTAGGTAGGTCCTAGTGGGATGGGTTATTAGAGTAAACCATTTATTAAATAATATCAATTAATGATACATTTACCTTCCATGAGAGATGAGATATATTTATTCTTGACCTAATATATAAATGTATTTTTTTTGTAAAAAACAATTTAGAAAAACCCTCAAGGTGGGAATAATATTAAAAAAACATGTACCTTTTTCCAAAAAAAATAATTCCTCTTTATTTGTTGCTTGAACCCACTACAAGAATATTTATTATGAATATATATTTCTAAATATTCATGCTAAAAAGATATTTAGCAATACAAATTCAAAACCCACCAGCCACACTACCTAATAAATTTTCTCTCTCCCTCAAACGTTTCCTTGGTTTTTTATTCCAACTACAAAATAATGTAACAAATCTTGCTAGTTTTTTCATAAAATGATGTAAGAATATTTATATAATTGATTGAAAAATATAATATAGATCTCATATGTATGGGTTTGACTTGTAGAGTATATAAGTGGGTGTAACATATTATAAATTATAAACACATACATTCTTATTCCCTAATGAGTTCCATAGAATGTTTCTAAAATAAACTACTAAAAAGTTTTATTGAAACATATTCCACGTCCTAGTGAAAACAGTGCAGTGGAACACAAATAGTGAATTTAATGAATCCTTCAAGGATCTAAAAGGATATATCTGGGTAAAAAATTAGATAAAAGTGTAGATAAATTAGAAAGGATTACCTAAGGTCACTTGGAATATATAATGGTGGCATAAAATGGATGATAAAATTTGATAGAACATATGGGTAAATAGAATTTAGATGCAACTATGTAGAATAGGAAAAAAATCATACCTCATCATATATATCAGGTCACATTAATATTTTATCACTCGAGTTCATCAATTCTATTCCAAGTGGATAAATTAAAATTTCATAAAAATGAAAAAGAAACCTAAAAAATGAACAAATTTTTATAATCACTTTAATTAGAACTCCACACTTGATGAACATATTCTATGAATCCATATATTGTCTTTAATATTGATATATTAATAATTAAATGTTCCAAAAAAAGGATTTATTCTCATTATTCTGATGAATCATAGCATATATTTGTTTTCAAGACAAATTTGTTTACAGTAAAACACGAACAATAATATATGAATTGGAATAAAAAGAAAATAATTATTATAAAATATACAGCAAAATGAAATTATTATTGAATTTGGGGATTCTTTAAAGATTTTATTCACAAATAGAAATAATCTATGTGATTCTCTTGGAAAAAACACATGATATTGTAATGATTAAACTGATATTTATATTAATGATTTTGGAATCATAAACCCATGGTGAAATTTCTAGATAACATTTCAAATGTTGATGGAATCCACTAGTTGATATGCTCCATAACATGAGAAATTTTAACTTTATATTCACAATAAAATCATTATTTTTCATTCTTTTCAAATCATAACACATTTATGCTCAAACATTAGGATTTTTGAATGTTTCAAAATCAAATTTAATTGCATAATTTTTGATTTTTTAGGGATATTTTCTAAATTAGGTGCTACAATAAATTCATCTACTATAATTTAATGTTTAGGTGTTTCCATGAAAAAAAATTAAAGATCAGTAAATCACATATATACATATTTTCAAAACAACTACCCAAAATATAATCAAATAATGTTTTAATAAATATTTGAAAAATGAAAATATATTATTTTTACCATAACAAACATGGAAATTGGTTTTATTACAGCACTCCATCCTAGAATTTAGAATATTTTTTTAATTCCAAGGAATTTATTAAAACTATGATACTAAATAAAACAAATGAGAAAGATATCAGTTATAAACATTGAGTTAATGGAAATATATAAAGATAGTATTAGTAGTTAATGTTAACATTTTTTACTAACTAAAAGGAACATTATAATTATTTTTTAGGTATTTAGTTCTTATATTATATACAAATTATTTTTCATTCTACTCAAGAATAATTTTAACTCAAATTAGTTATGTGGATATAATATTTCATACTTGAGTCCAAAGAAAGACCCTATATAGAAAATGGGAAAAACAAATTATATTATATTTGATCAATACTTTCAGAAAATAACAATATTAAATTAAAAATAATAGAATATTTGAGGTTAGATATAATTAGAATAGAACTTTCTATTAGCACCAATGGATCTCTTGGATTTGGTGAAAATTTTCCAAATATGTTTTCCAAATTGAATAAAATATTGAATGATTTTTTTGTTTTGAATTTATGTGTACTCAATCACGGTGGATTGTGGAATCTATATTGTTCCAATTAATTGATTCAACAAGTTCTTCAATCCTATTTGTCTCATATTTCATTGGTGACTCATTTTTGACCTTGATATTCAAGTATATTCTCATGAAATTGAATTCATGGTGTTTTAAGGATTCCAGTTTAAAAGGGATTATTGATACATCCTACCATAGCAAATAGCCTCAATAAATATTTTTTATGTGCCCCATATCACATTAAGACTAGAAAAAAGAACATAGGGATCACCAATAACATAAACAATTCCATAAAAATGAATGTGTTTTAGAAAAACAGGGAAACAAATTCAATTTTGAGAATATTAATGTTGTGTATGGTTTTCGAATAAATTATAGTCTTCATTGTATAATTTTTTTTATTAAATTTATTAAACCATAACAGTATAAATGGAAATGATTATATATTCCCTACATGTTTCCCTGAAAGGAAAATTGGAATAGGGATAAACTATGTATATACATGATTTCCAAGAATACTAAAAATTCAATCCAATGTAGGTTAATTTCATCTACGTTTTTTATTATATAAACTCTTTAATGAATTTATAGAGTTATCCAGATGATGTTTTTAGTTATATTGTTCCTATTATAAAACAATAATGAAATAGTTTACAATAAAAACATATTTCAAAAAATAATTTAACAAAAACTACCATGAACTCTTTAATGAATTGTGTTTATGGACCTATATGAAATTTAAATTGTTTAATTATGAATTTGGTTTTTCAAGAAATTGTTTCAATTAACTTGTTGAAAAATGATTAGATATGATAGTGTGAAAAAACCCTAATTCCATTAAATTGGGGGTTTTTAATCAAATTGATGGAATTTGTTCGAAATTAAAATTTTATAATTTAATTTTGAAATTGGATTTTGAAATTTAATGGTGAATTGATTTCAAATCCCTATTTATAAAAATGTTATATAATACTTTTGATAGAATCCATAGCGTCTTATCTTGGTAAAATGGAATGTTTTTTATTAAAAATCAGTGTTATGGGTTTTAAATGGAAATTTTGATATTTGATTAGGAGAATGGGATTAATTCTATTTTATGCATTCTTGAAATAAATTTTCTATCATTATTTTTTTACCTGAGAACATGCAATCCTTGTGTATTTAGTGAGTTATTTGGACGGAACATTATGCTTTATAACATTATAAAATATCATATCAGCACATCACATCCCTTAGGTTATGGTTATGTGTCCTCTTTGGCCTGTGTTTAAGAGACTTATGTAAATCCATCCACGTCATATTATAAGGACCTCGGAACTCCCTAAGAGGGTAGGGGTGAATCAAGGTCTAAATTTATTATTTTAAATTGATAGATATTGTTCCCATGTAGGTAAGAACCTGTTAAACCTGTCTGATGAGAAAGTGAATAAAACAAACAATCACATTCAAAGAGAAGACACAATAATTTTACTTAGTTCACCACTAAGGGATACATCCAAGGGTCACATGCTGATAGGTTTTCAGTCATACCAATGTCCACTAATCATTACTAGGTTTGGAGTAAAAAGTGTTTTACATCCTCTTCGTTCCATGCGTACTGCCACTACATGGTTTTAGGGATTGAAAATTGTGTTGCTCGAATCAATTCTATTGAATACACCTTGATCACTACATTGGGAAGAATATAAACTTGGTTTATTGGCTTTTAGGTCACATTAATGTATTTTGATTAAAGCATGCATATTCATCAACATATAAATGCTCTATTGAAGTCTCGTTATCACCTGTATGTGTAATTCACTCTTCCTCACACTGTTAGTTTCCGAACAATTCCTCCACAATCATGCATGCTCATATGCATAATTCTATCCTTCTTGAACATAATAGGAACCTTCCTCCACATAATAAGTTCTTCCACATACCACATGTTCTTTGTCGAACACATCTCCTCTATGAACTGTCTCTGGTCCACAAATTCCCTCTACTATCGCGTACCATTTATTCTTCATGGACCACCTTCCCTCTGTGAACCATTCTTCTCTGCATACTGCAAAACCACCACAGACCGAGTTATTCCTCTACAAACTACCTCTCTTAATCAGACTAGTCTTCCTAGAAACCACTTGACACTTAACCAAATTCCTCCGAATTTCTAATTAGAAACACCTTTGTAGGGTTTTCTTCTTACAAACCTCTATAGAATTCGCCAGAATACTCTTAGTTTTTTTAAACTTCATTTTATCACCCTAATGAACGGGTTAATTGTCCTTATATATGAAAATAGTTCTTTATAATCTGTTAAACCAAGATTTAGTAAATCTTCAATATGACTCCACCTTTACTGCATACCATGTATCTCTTGAAAACCATATTCCCTTCACACTCCATGAACATATATTATCCCTACACGATAGAGAAAATCCCCACCTATTTTATACAAATGGAATTTTTTGAATCTTGTTAAGTCTTATCCATGTTATCATGAATGGAACTCCATCTTACAAAACATTTTTCTTTGGTGACCTGTAGGCCATCCCACCAAGCTCCTTAACTCTGCCAATCATTCCTCCTATGTGGCCTGTGTATCATTTTCTGCTCAGGGAACCATTCCCTCTACAACATTTGTAGTTTCATAATATGTGTACAATATTTATTGATTCATTAATTATTCCCTAAAATCCCATTCTTCATACTCTTTTTTGGAAAACCACCCTTTTCCAAACACAAACTCCTAATTTTGATCCCTAATAATTTGGAAAACACTAGGAAATTGCACCACCTTAAACACCTAAATCAGGATGTACTATAAGATCTATTGACTATCAATACCTTTTTTCAACCTGACGTTTATTAATAATAAATATAAACCATACTCTATTCCTAGAAAAGAAAAGACTTTTTTCCAATAATCTCCCCCTTTTGGATTGTTAGAAATCTGCAGATAAATTCAATGACGCACTAGCTAAAACATGACAAATGAAAAACAACTCAGCCAACACTATAAGTCTATGTGAGTAGTGATTAGTGTATAAAACAAGTGGGGAAGCAGGAATTTGGTTCTCTAGATAACGAAATCCAATTGTTTTTCACTATTCTCATTGTCTCCAAGCATTTTTATCTTTGTAACTCATTATTCTCCCCTAGTGTAATATTTTTTAATTCCCCTATTCTCCATTGTCTTTCCACTAGAAAAGAATTTCATATTTCATCCCCCTTGTTTGAACCATAAAATATTGAATATCTCCATACCCCCATTGGGAATAAACCCAATTAATAAAATTTTGACATGTAGATCTCAAGGAAAACTCCCCCTGGATCGTATATCCCTCATAAACATACAATAATTCAGTAATAAGATTAAAAAAATTAGCACAATTTGGTTTAGGAGACATTTATAACCACCTCATGCATACAAAGTTTGATGATGATCGAGATATAACTGGTGTTTCTAAAGAACATGTATTGACAATGGCTTAGTCATTCTGGAAGCCACTTGATCATTAGTTCCAACATGATCCATTTTAATCATGCCTTGTTCCACCATTTCCTTGATGAGGTGATATCTTATTTGAATATGTTTCATAAGATAATGATAAAAATAATTATTCATAAGATCAATTGATCTTTTTTTATCACAATGAATAACTGTTAGCCGGTTCACCTCATCAATAATATCATTTAGTTATTATTTTATCACTACTAAAAAAAGGGCATTAGCGACCGCCATTGGCGGTCGCTAAAGGCCTATAGCGACCGCCAATGGTGGTCGCATCAGCCTCGTCGTTGTAGGCCAATAGCGACCGCCATTGGCTGTCGCTATAGGTGGCCAAAATGTCAACCATAAGCGACCTCCTGGCGGTCGCTATAGGGTGTCGGGCGGGGACCATTAGCGACCGCTTTTAGCGGTCACTACTGTTTCCCGGACAGTAGCCTGTAGAGACAGCCACTAGCGGTCGCTAACGCTGCCCGGCAGCTAGTTTATAGTGACTGCCTTTGGCAGTCGCTAAACTGGGGAAAAAAAATTTAAAAAAAAATTCATACCGAAATATATATATATATATATATATATGAAATAAAATATATATATATATTTATATTAATGAAAAAATTTATATATATATTATTAAATAAAATATTTTTCATTTTTTAAAAGAAATGGACTTATTGTGTATTTTTTTTCTTTACGGTGAAAAATCAGAGATATAACAAGGTAACAGTCATAACAAATGGAAAACAATTTCAAAATGCATAAACATCAAAATCATCATAAATGATAAACGTGCTTCAACGATCCGATCTGGTCCATCTATTTCAATCTTCTGCTTCAAAACCTACAATAAGACAAAAAAACAAAACAAATGTAAATTGAACATAATTATTCAGTTATTATATACATATAATAAAATTAAATCTAACATCATATCATGGTTCTATAATAATTTAAAACCCCCAATTTAAGAAATGCTATCATTTCAGGTCATTCAGAGCATGTTTTCTCCGAATTCGACCATCTCACGCCGTTTTTGGTGTTTTATGACACCGGAAACTCGTTTCCGATCACCGTGGTCAAACAACACCTCCGATTGATGTGTCGTCTGCCCGACCATTTCACAACTCACACAGCGGTTGTTTTCGTACGGTTTCATGACATTCCGAGGTCGTTCGTGTGGTTTTGACCCCCCCCCCCCCCCACGCGCCGTTTTAGCGCGCGCGTGGGGGCTAAAAATGACGCACTCATCCGTACCGTGCGCACCGCACGTCCGATGGGCGCTCCGTCTCCTCCTACACGTCACCAATAATATTCCTAATGTTTTCGTGTGGTTTCAGGTCATTCGGAGTATGTTTGCTATGAATTCGACTGTCGCATGCCGTTTTTGGTGTTTTATGACACCGGAAACGCGTTTCCAGTCACCGCGGTCAAATGACACCTCCGATTGATGTGTCTTCTGCCCGACCATTTCACAAATCACACAATGGCAGTTTTCGTACGGTTTCATGGCATTCCGAGGTCATTCGTGTGGTTTTGACCCCCCCATGCGCCGTTTTAGCGCGCGCGTGGGGGCTGAAAATGACGCACTCGGCCATACCGTGTGCATCGCACGTCCGGTGGGTGCGCCGTCTCCTCCTACATGTCACCAATAATATTACTAATGTTTTCATGTGGTTTCAGGTCATTCGGAGCATGTTTGCTCCGAATTCGACCGTATCACGCCGTTTTGGTGTTTTGTGACACCGGAAACATGTTTCCGGTCACCGCGGTCAAACGACACCTCCGATTGACATGTCGTCTGTCAAACCATTTCAAAAATCACACAACGGCTGTTGTTTTATGGTTTCATGGTAGTCCGAGTTCGTTCGGGTGGTTTTGACCCCCCACGCGCCGTTTTAGCGCGCGCAGAGCTGCTGAAAACGACGCACTCGGTCGTACCGCGCACACACGCACATCCGATGGGCACGATGTCTCCTCATACACTTCATGAATAATATTCTTAATGTTTTCGTGTATTTTCAGGTCATTCAGAGCTCATTTGCTCCGAATTCGACCATCTCACGCCGTTTTGGTGTTTTATGACACCGGAAACGCGTTTCCGGTCACCGCGGTCAAACGACACCTCTGATTGATGCGTTGTCTGCCCAACCATTTCAAAAATCACACAACGGCTGTTGTCGTACGGTTTCATGGCATTATGAGGTCGTTCGGGTGGTTTTGACCCCCCCACGCGCTGTTTTAGCTCGCGCGGAGCTGCTAAAAACGACGCACTCGGTCGTACCGCGTGCACCGCACGTCCGATGGGCACGCTGTCTCCTCCTACATGTCACGAATAATATTACAAATGTTTTAGTGTGGTTTCAAGTCATTCGGAGCACGTTTGCTCCGAATTCGACCTTCTCCCACCGTTTTTGGTGTTTTATGACACCGGAAACGCGTTTCCAGTCACCGCGGTCAAACGACACCTCTGATTGATTTTTGTCTACCCGACCATTTCACAAATCACACAATGGCTGTTTTTGTACGGTTTAATTGCATTCCAAGGTCGTTCGGGAGGTTTTGACTCCCCCACGCGCCGTTTTAGCGCGCGCGGAGCTGCTGAAAACAACGCACTCATCCGTACCGCGTGCACCGCACGTCCGATGGGCGCGTCGTCTCCTCCTACACGTCACCAATAATATTCCTAATGTTTTCGTGTGGTTTCAGGTCATCCAGAGCACGTTTTCTTCGAATTCGACCGTCTCACGCCGATTTTGGTGTTTTATGACTCCAGAAACGCGTTTCCGGTCACCGCGGTCAAACGACACCTTCGATTGACGTATCGTCTGCCCAACCATTTCACAAATCACACAACAGCTATTGTCATACGGTTTAATGGAATTCTGAGTTCGTTCTGGTGGTTTTGACCCCCCCCCCCCCCCACGCGCCGTTTTAGCGCGTGTGGAGCTGCTGGAAACGACGCAGTCGGCCATACCGCGCACAACGCACGTCCGATGGGCGCTCTGCCTCATCCTACACGTCACCAATAATATTCCTAATGTTTTCATGTGGTTTCAGGTCATTCTAAGCACGTTTTCTTCAAATTTGACCGTCTCACGCCGTTTTTGGTGTTTTATGACACTAGAAACGCGTTTCCAGTCACCACGGTCAAACAACACCTCTGATTGACGTGCCTTCTGCCCGACAATTTCAAAAATCACACAACGGCTGTTGTCGTACGGTTTCATGGCATTACGAGGTCGTTCGTGTGGTTTTGACCCCCCCCCCCCCACACGCCGTTTTAGCACGCGCAGAGCTGCTGAAAACAACGCACTCGGCCGTACCATGCGCACCGCACATCCGATGGGCACGCCATCTCCTCTTACATGTCACGAATAATATTCCTACTGTTTTTGTGTTGTTTCAGGTCATTCGGAGCACGTTTGCTCTGAATTCGACCGTCTCACGCCGTTTTTGGTGTTTTATGACACCGGAAATGCGTTTCCAGTCACCGCGGTCAAACGGAACCTCCGATTGACGTTCCGTCTACCCGACCATTTCAAAAATCACACAACGGCTGTTGTCGTATGGTTTCATGGCATTCTGAGTTCGTTCGGGTGGTTTTGACCCCCCCACGCGTCGTTTTAGCGCGTGTGGATCTGCTAAAAATGACGCACTCAGCCGTACCATGTGCACCGCACGTCCGATTGGCACATTGTCTCCTCCTACACGTAACCAATAATATTCCTAATGTTTTTGTGTGGTTTCAGGTCATTCAGAGCACGTTTTCTCCGAATTCGACCGTCTCACGCCGTTTTTGGTGTTTCATGACACCGAAAACGCGTTTCTGGTCCCCGCGGTCAAACAACACCACCGATTGACACGTCGTCAGCCCGAACATTTCAAAAATCACACAACGGCTGTTGTTGTATGGTTTCATGGCATTCCGAGGTCGTTCGTGTGGTTTTGACCCCCCCACGCGCCGTTTTAGTGCGCTTGGAGCTGCTGAAAACGACGCACTCAGCCGTACTGCGCGCACCGCACGTCCGATGGGTGCGCTGTCTCCTCTTACACGTCACGAATAATATTCCTAATGTTTTCGTGTGGTTTCAGGTCATTCGGAGCACGTTTTCTCCAAATTCAACCGTCTCACGCCGTTTTTTGTGTTTTATGACACCAGAAACGCGTTTCCGGTCACCGCGGTCAAACAACACCTCCGATTGACGTTCTGTCTGCCTGACCATTTCACAAATCACACAACGGCTATTTTCGTACGGTTTCATGGCATTCCGAGTTCGTTCGAGTAGTTTTGACCCCCCCACGCATCGTTTTAGCGCGCGTGGAGCTGCTGAAAACGACGCACTCGGCCGTACCACATGCACCGCATGTCCGATGGGCGCTCCGTCTCCTCCTACACGTCACCAATAATATTCCTAATGTTTTCGTGTGGTTTCAGGTCATTTAGAGCACTTTTTCTCTGGATTCGACCATCTCACGCCGTTTTTGGTGTTTTATGAGACCGGAAACGCGGTTCCGGTCACTATGGTCAAAAGACACCTCTGATTGACGTGCTGTCTGCCCGACCATTTTAAAAATCACACAACGGATGTTGTCGTACGGTTTCATGGAATTCCGAGGTTGTTCGGGTGGTTTTGACCCCTCCCCCCCCCCCCCCACACGTCGTTTTAGCGCGCGCGGAGCTGCTGAAAACGACGCACTCGGCCGTACCGTGTGCACCGCACGTCCGATGGGAACTTCGTCTCCTCCTAAACATCACCAATAATATTCCTAATGTTTTCGTGTGGTTTCAGGTCATTCGGAGGACGTTTGCTCCGAATTCGACCGTCTCACGCCGTTTTTGGTGTTTTGTGGCACCGGAAACGCGTTTCTGGTCACCGCGGTCAAAGGACACCTCTGATTGACGTGACGTCTGCCCGACCATTTCACAAATCACACAATGGCTGTTTTAGTACGGTTTCATGGCATTCTGAGTTCTTTCGTATGGATTTGACCCCCCCCCCCCATGCGCCGTTTTAGCGCGCGCGGAGCTGCTGAAAACGACGCATTCGGCCGTAACGTGTGCACCACACGTCTGATGGGCACGCCATCTCCTCCTACACGTCACCAATAATATTTCTATTCTTTGCGTGTGGTTTCAGGTCATTCGGAGCACGTTTCCTCTGAATTCGACCGTCTCATGCCGTTTTTGGTGTTTTATGACACCGGAAATGTGTTTTCGGTCACCGCGGTAAAACGACACCTCCGATTGACGTGTCGTCTACCCGACCATTTCAAAAATCACACAACGGCTATTGTCGTACGGTTTCATGGCATTCCGAGGTCGTTGGGGTGGTTTTGACCCCCCCACGCTCCGTTTTAGCGCGCGCGGAGCTGCTAAAAATGACGCACTCGGCCGTACCGTGCGCACCGCACGTCCGATGGGTGCGCCGTCTCCTCCTACACGTCACCAATAATATTACTAATGTTTTTGTGTGGTTTCAGGTCATTCGTAGCACGTTTGCTTCGAATTCGACCGTCTCACGCCGTTTTTTGTGTTTTATGACACCGGAAACGGGTTTCCGATCACCGCAGTCAAATGACACCTCCGATTGATGTGTCGTTTTCCCAACCATTTCAAAAATCATACAACGGCTATTGTCGTACGATTTCATGGCATTCCTAGTTTGTTCGGGTGGTTTTGACCCCCCCACGCATCGTTTTAGCGCACGCGGAGCTGCTGAAAACGACGCACACGGCCGTACCGCGCGCCCCGCACATCTGATGGGTGTGCCGTCTCCTCCTACATGTCCCCAATAATATTCTGGTGTGCGGGGAGGGCTGTCCGGAGTGCGGGGACGGCTGTCCGGGGTGCGGTAGGGCTGTCCGGAGTGCGAGAGGGTTGTCCGGGGTGCGGGAGGGCTGTCCTGGGTGCGGGGAGGGCTGTCTGGAGTGCGGGGAAGGCTGTTCGGGGTGCGGGAGGGTTGTCCGGGTGCGGGGAGGGCTGTCCGGAGTGCTGGGAAGGCTGTCCGGGGTGCGGGAGGGTTGTTCGGTGTGCAGGGAGGGCTGTCTGGAGTGCGGGGAAGGCTGTCCTGGGTGCGGGAGGGCTGTCCGGTGTGCGGGGAGGGCAGTCCGGTGTGTGGGGAAGGCTCTCCAGGGTGCGGGAATGATGTCCAGGGTGCGGGGAGGGCTGTCCGGAGTGCGGGGAAGGCTGTCCGGGGTGCGCGAGGGCTATCCGGTGTGTGTGGAGGGCAGTCTGGAGTGCGGGGAAGGTTGTCCAGGGTGCGGGAGGGTTGTCCGGCATGCGGGGAGGGCTGTCTGGAGTGTGGGGAAGGTTGTCCGGGGTGCAGAAGGGCTGTCCGGAGTGCGAGAGGGCTCTCCGGGGTGCGGGGAAGGCTTTCCGGGGTGCGGGAAGGCTGTCCGGCGTGCGGGGAGGGCTGTCAGGAGTGTGGGGAAGGCTGTATGGGGTGCAGGAGGGCTGTCCGGAGTGAGAGAGGGCTATCCGGGGTGCGAGAGGGCTGTCCGGGGTACGGGGAGGGCTGTCTGGAGTGCGAGTGGGCTGTCCGGGGTGCGGGAGGGCTGTCCGGGGTGCGGGGAGGGCTGTCCGGAGTGCGGGGAAGGCTGTCCGGGGTGTGGGAGGGTTGTCCGGTGTGCGGGGAGGGCTGTCCGGAGTGCGGGGAAGGCTGTCTGGGGTGCGGGAGGGTTGTTCGGTGTGCGGGAAGGGCTGTCCAGGGTGCGGGGAAGGCTGTCCGGGGTGCGGGAGGGTTGTCCGGCATGCGGGGAGGGCTGTCCGGAGTGCGGAGAAGGCCGTCCGGGGTGCGGGAGGACTGTCTGGGGTGCGGGAGGGCTGTCCGGAGTGCGGGACGGTTGTCCGGGGTGTGGGGGGGAGGGGGGGGGGGGGGGGCTGTCCGGGGTGCGGGAAGGACTGTACGGAGTGCGGGGGGCCTGTCAATATTTTCCCTTGATTTCAACTTACTAGATAAAAAAATTTCAGTCACTATAAATGGTCTAGTAAACCTGGACATATTCTTACTAGACATTAGCTTCCATATTGAATAATGAAACAACACTTTGTCTCCTACATGAATTTATGCCTACTATTTCAGTCTATTATGGCTAGAGTTAGAATTCTCCTTACATTGTTGGGTTTCTTATTGGGTTTTGGTCTTAGTTTATAAAACTTTAGCATCTCTGGCTTCATTTTGTTTAGTTTTTCCTAACTCCAGGTCACGTACGTTTTTGGAATACTAGATAGATTTATGATATAGCTCAAACCCAACATAAATATCAATAACAACCCTACCATTAAAAGTAGAAACACACCTCGTGAATATGATGCGTCATGCGTGTTCATCACTGACCTCCATCCGGTGGGCCAGGGGCCTACAACAAATAAATATTATGAATATTTTTATAGAAAAAATAATATAAATTAAATAAATAAATACATTATAAACCTACGTCATGTGATCCCCTACACCATCACCTAAACGCACATATTCTCCCAGTGCTCTATCCTCAGCAGCCAATTGCGTATTTGCCTCCTCAGAAGTCCACAGTCGTGCCTCGAAATCTGACAACTGTTGTGTCATCTGAGCAACAACAGGACCGACAACCGCAGCACGTGACACTACAGAATGAGGAATACCTGTTCCATAGGTCAAACTATATCCATGTTCGTCCCGACCAATGATGTGATGAAATATCTCATCCCTTCGCATGGGAAGATGTCGTTGGTCCTCTGGCAGATGTTCTAATTCAATTTCAAATTGAGCCTGTGAAATATTTAAATATATATACATATATTAATATAAAGATTTTATGTAGGTATTGGTAATGAGTACAACCACTTACTATCAATGCTGCAGCCTTTGGATCATTGCGATCACGAGTCCTCATCCACACCGACATTTTATCAGTTGTTGCACCTTACTCCCGCAACTATATATGAATAGAATATAAAAACAAAACCGTATTAATTAAAAAAAATTAAAAATGAATAATAAATACCTCATGTCGGATCCGAGACATGTGACGAGTCCCGAGCCTGTGAGGTGGTCCCTGCAACGCTCGATTCTCAGAATGGCGTGTAGACACCTCCTTCATTCAATTCATTAAAATATCAAACAAATCACACATTCTTGAAAATATATATACCAAAATAAATATACAAACCGCAACACCCTCAGTAGACCAATATGCAACTAAATCACGCCACCGAGCCGGGAGGAAACCTCTCGGGACTTTTTCTAGAATGTCTGGGGCACCCACATTTGGTACCCAGTGGTCCCTCTTGACTTTGCCTTTATAGTCATTCCACATATTACAACATTTTCTCATACACACTGGTCGAAACTCATTGGGACGTACATTAAAAATTTTCTATTAAAGAAAAAAATCACATATGTAATTGCTGATTATACATAGGGAATAAATTAAAATGGTCTTCTCACCTGAACCTCCCTCCAAAGATGACCTAATGTGTCTTGATGGATAGAAGCCCAGTCACGCATGGTCAATGGAAATCGATGTGGATCACGTATAATATGACCCAACTGACGAATAAATGCAAGGGAATTCTGTCCCACATGATGAAATACCTCATAAAATGAAACATCAAAAGTCGTGTCAGAATTCCATGCTAATATGCCTCGACCAGGGCCTCTCCTACAAGAGGAAGAAGCAGTCGGGTCTGACCCTGTTGAAAATTATTTTATATACAAATTGACAAATGTTATAAATATATATATATCGGTTTATTAATTACATAAAAAATAGATACAATGACATTCCAACATACCTCAAACCTGAGATGTAGATGCCTTATATGGATGATGTGGATCTTCTGCCTCTTCCCCTGACATGCCTGCAGTCATGGAAAACATTAGTAAGGGGACTATCCAAAGTGTCCAAATGATAAATTGGACCGTTTTTAAAAAAAAATTAAACTTGTACAGTTGTCAATCAATCAAAAAGGGATTGAATAATTAGTTGGGAATGAATTTTAAAAAATCAGAAAATTCACAAAACAGATATACAAAGTATGTACAAAACCAATCAATGCATAGCCAAATTTCAAATTGAATTAATAAAAATTCAAGCAGCACATGAACCAAATGAATAGTACCTTAATGGAAAGATACACCGATAATAACATAAATATAACATGAGTTAAATCACCCTAAATATTTATAACTGAATAAACTTCAAAAAGAGAGGATTAAACGTACAAGGATTTATAAAATGTTTACATAATTTATGATATCTTAGGCTGAAAAGTGGGAAAACAATTATACCATTCATTAAGAATGAAAATCGATCGTTTCTCCTTCAACAGCCGCTTTGACCCAATAAATATCTTCTTCACGTTGAACTATGGTATGTTGATCATGTTGTTGGGAAACAAAAGGAACAGTCTCGGGTTCATCTTGTTCAAATACAAACACTCCGTGCCGAGACATTTTGACAACAACTTGCCAACTTGGATTCGAAGGCAAAGTAACGAAGAATACTTGTTCCTCTTGTGATGTAAAAATGAAAGGTTCATTATCAACTCGTTCATTTCTGTATAACATATAGTTAAAATTCACAAATGAAAACTGATATTGATCGACTTTACATCCACACACTAGATCAACCCAATTACACTTTAACAATATGTACTTCAACCCGTGTGTGTATACAACTTCAATGATGTCTATCAATTGACCATAGTAATAACCAGAATCGACAAATGGACAAACGATTCCACTGTTTTGTGTTGCTCGTTTGTCGTCAACATCTTTAATGCGAAATCGAAAACCATTAGCATCTATAGATTTATAACGACGAGCCGTTATAGATGGACCCTCAGCTAGTTGGATAAATTATTCAGTTAGCATGGGGTCCCCTAATTCCCTCATCTTATGAACCTACATAATTCATAGAATTCAATAATGATATATGAAGAATGAAATTAGTATAATACTTCACTCATAATGAAAATCAATTTATATGTACATAATCCTTGAACCAATCATGAAATGATGCATAATGAGACTGTTGAATTTGCAACTCAGTCGCACGATACAACTCTTCTTTTATCTCATTAAAGTGTTTTCTGCAAATGATAACGAAATGATTAAACGATCAACTTATGAAAAAAACATGTAAAAGTTAAATAATAAAAGTGATACAATACTTACTGCATTAATGGTGAAACTGATGGAGTATTGAACAAGATATATCGATGCGCTTGTATCCACTCGATGTTTTCCATATCATATGTGGTTCCTTCTCCAATTGGACCATCCTGAATCCAAGACGGCTTATCTAATTTTGTTTCAACATCCGTAATATATTCTGCACAAAAATTAGTACACTCAATCATCAAATAACCATTGGCTATTGATTCCTTCGGACGAGCTCTGTTGCGTACAAATCGTTTCAATGTACTCAAATACCGCTCAATAGGATACATCCACCAGAATTGCACTGGACCAGCAACCATTACTTCTTCAGTTAGGTGCACTGTCAAGTGTACCATAACATCGAAAAATGAGGGGGGAAATAGTTTCTCAAAGTGAAAAATCATAAGCACAATTCGGTCCTATAAACTTTTTAAATCACTCATTCGTTGATTTCTTAAACAAAGCTATCTAAAAATATTACTCATCTCAATCAACATCTGAACAACATTGGGGGATAAACAATCAACCATGGATATTGGAATCAACTGCTAAAGTAGTATGTGATTGTCATGACTTTTCAACCCTTGCAATGTCTTGCTCGTCAGATTCACACACTTTGAAATATTAGAAGAGTAACCATCATGCACCTTGAGCATCTTCAAAATGGAAAAAAATGTATCTTTCTCCATTTTAGTCATCGTATACTATGCAGCAGGCATATATTCCTTGTTTCCCTCAGCTAACTATAAATGAAACTGTTTCCTTCAACCCATTTCTTCCAAATCACGGCATGCATTAACATGGTCCTTTGATTTCCCACTGACACCTAAAATGGTCCACAATATGTTATCACAAACATTTTTTTCAATGTGCATGACATCCAAATTATGCCTCAGCATGTTATTTTTCCAATACGGTAGACTATAAAAAATACTTTTCTTTTTCCAATTGTGACTGCGCTGCCTACCCGCAGCTCAAATATTACGTACCGGAGGAGCCACCAAATCCTGAATTTCATATACCGGGCGGATGTTTTCTTCTTCAATCTGCGATAGCATTTTGACTCCTGTCATGATCTTTGGTGATGGGCTGAACTCTCTAGAACCATCAAATGCCACTCTGTCCTTTCTGAACCTGTGCTGAGGGGGGAGAAATTGTCTGTCAACCATGTATGCCCATTTTTTGGAATGCTTAAGCCATACATATTTTTTACTTTTGTTGCAACAAGGGAAAGAAAATTCCCCTTTCGTACTTCGGCCTGATAAATTTGCATAAGCTGGGAAGTCATTGATTGTCCACAATAAAGCAGCCTACAGTTTGAACATTTTATTCATTTCACAGTCATAGGCCATCACACCATCGCCCCAAAATTCATTCAACTCATAAATCAATGGATGAAGGTAAACATAAATCTTATCCCCCAGACTTTTAGGTCCATCAATAAGAGTGTAAAGTAATATAAATTGTTGCTTCATACAAAGCCACAGGGGGAAGATTATATGGAACCAACACTATGGGCCACGTGCTATGAGTTGCACCAACCGTAGTCTTGAATGGATGGAAACCATCTGTTTCCAATCCCAATCGGACATTATGAACATCTTTGGAAAAGTCGGGATGTCTCTTATCAAAATCCTTCCATGCATGAGAGTCTGCCGGGTGGGTTAACATATCACTTTCATGAACTCTTTCTGCATGCCATCTCATTAAATTAGAAACTTTAGATGAAATAAAAAATCTTTTCAACCTTGGTTTAAGGGGGAAGTAACACATTTTCTTTACGGCAATTGGTTTCCCCTGTATCACAATCTGACATTGATGAGTCTGATTTCCCCGGTTCTCTTTCCACCTGGAAGCACCACAAACCATAAAAATATCCAAATGGGCAGTTTCCTTTCTACACAACATACAGTTGTTTGCACATGCATCCATGGTCTCATATGTAAAACCTAAGTTCTCTGTCACCTTACGAGCATGGTAATACGACTCGGGAATCTTAGCATCGACAGGAAGAACCTTTTTCAATAACACCAACAACATGTCGAATGATGTGTCTGACCAATGATTCAAAGTCTTCAAATGCAACAACTCCACGATAAATTAAAATTTATTGAAAGAAGTACATCGCGGATATAATTCTTTTTTTTTTCATCATCAATTGCTTCATAAAACCTCCTCGAATCATGATCTGCACCAGAGCGAAGATTTATCTCACCGGTCTCAAGATTCTGGATTTCAATGCCTTCAGGATCCCACCCACATACCTTTTTAGTAAGCATTTCATGCATTTGATTATTCATCCTTGCATCAACATCCATCTGAACTGTATCCGTATTTTCACAACGAAAATATTCTTCTCCCTGACGAGTCCAACTCTTATAATTTCTTATAAATCCATTAAAGAATAGGTGCTACCTCACAGTATCTCGTGTGAATTGATATCTGTTAGCACATTTTCTACATGGACAACTAATATAGTCACTATCAAATCCTCTAGTTAAGTCAATAAACTGCATAATGCCATTGAAATACTCTCTAGATGTTCGATTTGGAAGATCAATGCAACTCGTATCCATAATAAGATCCCTATAACAAACATTTACACAAAAATTATTACATTTTCATTTTTCATATCAAATATATTTAAAATAAATACTAATTAATTGTTTGTGAACCATATATAAAATAATAATGTAAGTGAAAGCCCATGTCATACCTGATTTCACTATAAACCTGTAAGGGAGGGGAGCCGAAGGCGGTGCTGTGAGGGAGAGGAGAGGCAGTGGTGGGGAGCCGGAGCCGGAGCTGGTGCGGTGAGGGAGGGGACGGTGAAGGATGGGATGAGTGGTAGTAGTGCGGTGAGGGAGGGGATGAAGACGAAGGGGACGGGGGTTGGCGGGGTGCGGGGGGGGGGGTGTTTGGGGTGCTGGGGGGAGGGACGAGGGGGCAGAGGGCCAAAGGAGGAGGTCGGAGGCTGGAGGGGCTGGGGGATGAAGGCCAAAGGGCGGCCGAAGGGCTGCCGGGCTACCGGAGGCGGGTGGAGGGAGGCCCGAGGGTAGAGGGAGGCCGGAGGGCAACAACAAGGCGGAGGGCGGCCGGAGGAGGTTGGGGCCAGTGGAGGGCGGCCGGAGGGCGAAGTGCGGCCGGAGGGCTCCTGGAGGGCGGCCGAGGTGGCCGGAGGGCTGTCGGAGGGCGGTCGGGCTGCCAGAGGTGGGTGGAGGGAGGCCCGAGGGCAGAGAGAGGCCGCAGGGTGGCCGCAAGGAGGAGGGTGGCTGGAGCCGGAGGGCGGAGGGTGGCCGGAGGAGGGCGGGGCCGGCAGAGGGCGGTCGAAGGGAATCCAGAGGGCGGCTGGAGGCCGGAGGGTGGCTAGAGGGCGGCCAGCAGAGGGCGGGGCCGGCGGAGGGCGGGGTCGGCGGAGGGCGGGGCCGGCGGAGGGCGTCCATCCGGCGGGCGGGGTGACAGGGAGGGCGCGGCGACGGGGAGGGCGCGGCGACGGGGAGGGCCCAGCGACGGGGATGGCGCGGCGACGCGGAGGGCGGGGGAGACGGGGAGGGCGGGGGCGATGGGGAGGGCACGACAACGGGGAGGGTGCGGTGACGGGGAGGGCGCGGCGACGGGGAGGGAGCGGCGACGGGGAGGGGGGAGCGGGGGGAGAATTCGCGAGGAGGGAGGGGGGAGGGGGTGCTAAATCCCCCCGTTTTTTAGGGAATGGTATCGACCACCATTGGAGGCTGCTATTGGTTACCTATAGCAACCACCATTGGCGGTCGCTATAGGTTAAGGGG
The DNA here is from genome assembly GCA_963277665.1 of Viscum album. NCBI lineage: Eukaryota > Viridiplantae > Streptophyta > Magnoliopsida > Santalales > Viscaceae > Viscum > Viscum album. The sequence goes on from OY728162.1 coordinate 51,179,959, forward strand.
CTCAAAATCCCATTTTTCCAGTAGTGTATCTTGTGTATCTAAGTGCAAGCCTTTGTAGTGGATATGCACTCCCCTTTTGCAATTATGAGAGAAGTAAATTCTTTTTTCTTACTCAACCATATGACACATTTATTTCCAAGGAAAAATTCTCTACCACTTTTGTATTTTCATTCCAATGCATCTTTAGCCCATTCAACATTAGAAAATTCTAATAGTTCATTATGTTTTCTTACAGTATCGTATAATACATACTTGTGAGTACCATGAATGAACCGTATGATTTGTTTAACTGCTTCCATATGTTCTTCCTATGGATAACATTAAAAGAATTCAGTTAATCATGTTGCAAAGAAAATATCATCCCATATTGCAGTTGAGTAGTGTAGGATTCAGATTATTCTCTTGTACATGGTTGGATATACATCAGTCCCGTCCTAATTCTTTTTTGAGTTTACTTCCAATATAAACCAAGGTCGAAATTGGTGTGGACTCATCCATAATGAATTTCTTCAGCAATTTTATGTCATTATTTTACAGAGAAAAGGATTTGTAGTATTTACTCTAAAACACATGAATCCCCAAGAGGTATGTGAATTCACCAATCATAGACATTTCAAAATCTAATTTCATGTTATTGGAAAATTCATCTGTTGATCCCTGCATACTTAAACAAAATATAATATCATATATTTAAAAAACTACCATGAACTGGCCCTTCTGAGAATTATTTACATATAGATTGTGATCCACTCCTCCTCTATTACATTAATTCTTCTTTAGGTAAGAATACTGTCGAGAATACCATGCTTGTGGTGCCTTCTTCAATCCATAGAGTGACTTATTTAATCTATAGACTTTATTTTCATCATTACCAAGTAGAAAACCTTTTGGTTGTTCAATGTAGACACATTCTTCAAGAACAAAATTTGAGAACCCTTGTTTGACATCCATTTGGTACACTTTGTATCTTACTTGAATTTCCATGGTAAGAAACATTCATATTAACACATGTATAGCAACCATAGTAAATGTTTCTTTAACATCAAAAAATTCAACATATTAATATCATTTAAAAACTAGTGGTTCCTTACTTATGATCCCATTTCCATTCTTGTAACAACTGGGTCTGAGTGACAGTACACACACCCCTCCTTAACATGGTCATCAAGTCCCCGGTCCGCCAGGTACCACCAGTTTCTCCACAGACACATTGTCCCCACCCTGGGGCCCAACGACATGCCTGAACGAGTCATTTGATTAATGAATATCCCCATAATTAAACACATGTCCTTTCCACTGTGCTTTATCCTCACACACACACACACCCTGGAAAACTTCCCAAAACGTAACCCATCCTAATCACTACTCCAGGAAAAGCATGCTTAACTGTGGAGCTCTAATCATGTAGGATTTCAAAAAAGAAAGATAATCCATGTTGACATGAGTCATATCATTTAGTCATTTAATCCATTATCATTTTTGGGTGTTACAATACTTATCAAATTTATTTTTTAAAATCCACTTCATACCAATCACATTATGGTTTTTTGGCTACTAAACTAGATCCCTTATTTGGGTCTTATCGATTTAATCCAACACTTCATTAATGAACTTTACCCAGGATTCATCCTTTTCAAATTCATTAAATGAGGATGGTTCTTCGACTAATAGGAATACAGATTGTGAATTATTCATTGTTCTCATTGTCCTTGTGGGAGCTGCCCAATCCCCAATGATGTTGGATTGATCAATTTCTACTCTTTGATTTCTCCTCTGAGGTTCAGATGAATTTTCTTCCACTATGGTTTTCTTTTATAATCCATATTTAAATTCAACATAATTATGTGATTCCTAAGTGTTTTTAATACAATCATCTACCTCTTTATTTGGATCTATTTAGTTTCCACATTATTTCTCATATTTTATCACATCATTAGTTGAATTTATTTATTTGTTTCTAGTTTTATCTTCAATGACCTTCATATCACTACTTTCCACAATTATTACAAGTCATTTTTTAAAACTTTTTTAGGATTTTATATACATTGAATATCTAAGTAACATTACATCATTTTAATAATCACTATACTTTCCTCGATTTACTACATTGTTTTGGACAGAACATTTACTTCTAAAAACACAAAAATAAATCAAAGTTGGAGTCCTTTCATGCCATAACTAATAGGTATTCATGGTTTACCACATATAAAAAAAAATTTGGTTTTGAATATAAACCACATCTTTAACATCCTTTTTCCATTAATGGTGAGTGATACGACTCTCAATCAACATAGTTAGGGACTTACTATTCACCTATCAATTCTAGTTCTCAACAACTCCAATTTTCTGTGTAGTCCTCACAGTAGGCACCTCATGTTTTATTCAATGTTTCTCTAGGTAATTTTCAAATTAAATAGATTTTTATCCCCATCCATTGATATACTGATGAATTTGTATTAATCATCTAGTATCATTCTCGGCTATTCGGTGATATGATTTAATGTAATCAAACACTTGTAGTTTCCTATGTAAAACCCTAACATAATCCATTATAGTATAATCATAAATTAAAAGCATGAGTTACCTTTCTATATATGTTCTATCAACATTTATCTGGCCACATACATATGTATGAATGAGAACAAGAAAATTTTATCGTATTTTCTTTTTTGGACTATTAGTATTGCACACCAACATTCCTCACATTAAAGCATCACAAGTCTTCTCCCATTCATGATTCATATTTGGGATATTCACAACAATATTCAATTTAAATATCTTTTTCATAACTTTTTGGTTGATGTGACCAAACCTCTAGTGGTATAGGTTGTTCTCTTCTTCAAATTTCATGTAATAAATGTTCACTTTACTATAAACCTGATATAAGTTCCCATTTTTCATGCATCCCTTCATTAGAGAATTCATTGTTATTCCTTTTATAGTGCACCTCTTTTGATTTAATGTCATAGTATTTTTAGAGTCACATAAGTTTATCACACTTAGGATATTGTGATGCAACCCATCCACATAAAGAACATTGGTCTTCTTGAGCTCACCATTGGACAATTCAGTACTTCTATTGTTGTTGATCTTCAAAGAACCATAATTACCAAATATCTATATTCCTCCAATATTCTTCAGGATATTTGTTAATAGGATAATATCTTCTTTCATATGTGATTAGAATCCACTATCAATAATCCAAGTGTTTTTGTTCTTGGTAGCTTTGAGAGATACTTCGATAAGGTTTGATTTTTCAGTTTTCTTCTATTCCATCCTTCAAATATTAGATTGAGTGATGGATAAATATGTACATTAAGATCTCTCTTCTATGTGATTAGGTGATTCATACTCATATTATTCTTCTGGTGCAAAAAACAAATTTTTATGAGAAACATCGTCAAAGTGGTGAGTTTTGACTTGCCTCAGGGTTCCTTAGGAAATGTTCCTACATTCCTCTACCTACAATAAAATACTTTATGGCCAAAGTTAAAATTATTAAAATAATATCCATATAAAATGTTTCTTATATAAGAATTAGGATATTAATTAGTCATCCTTAATTAACTTCGTTTGTCTTCCCCATTCAAATATATCCTTACCTCTTCACAGTATGACATGGAATGGCCTATGATTCCACAGAATTGACATTTCATGAGTGGAAATGTCTTCTCCCTTCTATTACTCCTCATTTAAACTTACTTAGAAGAATAGTTTGACTTTCTATAATCTCAGGAAACTTGAGGATAGTTTTCAGTCCACCTTTTAATTATATTTGAGACTTTCTTTGTTTGGACTTTCAGTGACGTTGTTATATGTCTGACTTTCAGAATTCAATAATTTTTGCCCATTTTACTTCTAGAATTCGATGTTTCAGCGTGAATAAAAATTCATTTGTCTTCTATTCATGAGGTTATTTTATCATTCAGAGCCTTTTCAAATCTATCAGCCCAAGCTTAGATCTATCTAGCACCTCGGCATCTGATAATTTTTCAAAATGAATTATCATCATTATTTCTTTTGGACATGATTCACTTTAATGTTTACTCGTAAGAAAAAAAACATCTTCTTCATGTCCCAAAATAGTTTTTTAAATATCCTCCAGTATCAAGGTATGGTCGTTAATGACTTTTTATGTTCTTTAGTTCTATGAATTATTTCAACTATATCTGTAAACCCTTCAAATTTTGACAAATCTTCCATCACTACTTTCTCATGTTCATCAATTTCAACTTCCAGTATATCAATATATTTTAACTACACTTCCAAAATTCTTTTATACTTTTTTTATCCCTTGAATTGATTCTTAAGATTACCATTAGCATCATTATGTTTCAACTTCAGGTCAACATCAGTGGTCAACTAATTTTCTCTAGATTTATCTCTTGATGGTTTGGATTTCTCAATGGTTTCCATAATTGATGCATGGTTTCAAGAATTAAATATGTGTTCTTATTCTTCAAATAATTCACTATCATCATCTTCTTATTCATAGCCAAAAAACATTTCTTTGTAGATTATAACAAACTGTGTAGTCTCCATATTTTAAAAATCTTTTCTGATGTTTTTTCATGTCTACGTCTTAACATTCTTCATCATCAATGTTTATTTTTCACTGATAGGTAATGTTACAAAATATTAAACAACAAAATCATTCTAGAGGTGACTTGACTTCAAATTTACCTTTTACCTTATTGAATTTATTAGCAATGATATAATGAATTAATTTTTCTACTTTATCATCATCAATACTATCTCCTGAAATTTCATGTTTGTTCATGGATTCGAATTCCATTTTCTTGATTACCTGAGTCATTTCATCTTCTAGTTGGACTCTCATCTCGTATACTACTAGGATGCTCAAATGATAAACTTGAGAATTTCTAGAAATATCACTTTCCTCAAGGATTTAATCATTTTTATTATAAAAAGGAGGATGAATTCTAAATATTTTCTTTACAATATCAATGTCTTTGATTTCTTCACCAAGTCCTCATATTTCTCTAACAACATCAGTATTTATATTGATAAAGGTATCTAAATTTTCATCAGGATTCATCTTCAGATAATCTACCATATTAAAATAAACATATAGTTTCACTTAATTAGTTTTGTTGTCACCTTCATAAATATTATATAGTGTTTCCAAAATAAAACTTGATGACATAAAACTCATCACCTTTAGTTATATCTGATCATAAAGAGTTACAGTGAGTGCCTTGTATGCTTTAGAATCTACATGAATCGTTTTCTTGTCTGCATCAGTCATAGACATCATAGTTGGATCATTGAACATTATTTCTTGTGTAGTGGAAAACATGACTTCCATTCCAAGAGATCTAAGATGATATCATATCATATTATTCCAAATCTGAATGTCGCTTCCATCAAAGAGGAGGACTCGCCTGACATTCATTGTATTCTCCATAATAGAAATGAATGAAATATTTAACACTAGAAATATTTAACCTTCTATACCACTTGAAGGCCCCCATATCACCCGGAGAGGGGAGGGGTGAATCAGATTGTCAACTTTTTATTTTAAAGTGATATATCTTGTTCCCACATTGGTAAGATCCAGTTAAACCATTATGATGAGAAAGTTCATAAAACAAATAATGACAAGGAAAGTGAAGACACAATAATTTTAATTAGTTCACCACTAAGGGATACATCCAAGGATCATATGCATACATGTTGTCAGTTTGACTGAAGTACACTAATATTTACTAGTTATGGAGTTCAAAAGATTAGCACAATCATTCTTTATCAAGTACTCTGCAATTATTAGGTTTTTGGTATATCAAACTATGTCCCTTAGATCACTTCCATTGACTCCCATATGATCATTGTGTTGATAAGAATATGAACTCACGTTATTATCTAAAAGGCCACTTCAATGGATTTTCATTAAATCATTCATCTTCAACTATAGATAGATGCTCTATTAATGTCACGTTATAACCTGTATGTGTAATTACCTCTTCCTCACACTATCTGTTTGTGAACTGTTACTCCACAAACTAGAATATTCTTCTATGTATTTTGCTCCTTCCTCCACATAATGGGATCCTTACTCCATGCATAGGGCTCCACCACTAACCTCCTATGCTTCGTGGACCACTCTTCCTCTATGAACCATCCCAGATCTACGAACATTCTTTGATTATGCATATTTTTCTCCTATGTGGACCACCTTCCATCCATAGATTATTCTTCTCCATGTATTGAAAGATCACTGCAGACCAATTTCATCCTATATGTATTGCCTCCCCTACATGTACTTGTCTTCCCATAGACCACTTGAAACTTCATCAAATTTCTCCAAATTTCTAATCAAAAACACCTTTGCTGGGTTGCCTTCCCACAAACCACTATAGACATCACTGAAAACCTCCAAGTTTTCTAATAACACATTATCTCACCCTAATTAATGGATTATTGTTTCTTATATAAGAAAATACTTTCATATAATTTACTAAACTGAGATTTTCCAAATCTTTTATATAGCTCCACCTTTGCTACATACCATGCATCTCCCACAAACCATATTCTTTATGTGGTCTGTGTACCTCCATTCACCCTATTCAATGGCATAAATAGTCACCTCATTTCCACAAATGAAACCCTTCACAGCTTCCCAAAACACTACCTCATTTTCATGAATGAAATTCCTTCCCCTGAATCATTTTCTATCCATAAACAACATGCCTTTCCGCAAACCTCCTTCTACCAATGGACCATTCCTCTGACGTGGTCTTCATACCATTTTCGACTCTACGATCCATTACCTCTACATGGATTACAGTCTTCCATTCCATGTACCATATTTTTTTATCTGAAAACTATTCCCAGAAATCCCATTTTATGTACTTTCTCTGTAGAAAACCTTCTTTTTCTAGAAACATACTCCCAATTTTGGGGTCCAAAAATTTGGCAAACAATGGGAAATTATTCTATCTTAAACACCTAATTTATCCTATACTATAATAGAACTTGAAATTATATCCCCTTGATCAACCAAAAGTGGATTATCAACAAACACAAACCATACTACATTTCTAGAAGTTAACATCCTTGGTTCCAAAAAACTTGAGTGTGGGGTTCCTATAACCTAAAATTGTCTTACCTTTTTAGGAATATAACCAGGTTTCTCACTTTTTTTTAATTTCAATGAATACAAGACATTATGATAAATGGTTTTCATGCCTTTTGATTTATAAAAAATAATTTTTATAATTTTTTTTATTTAATACATTGTGAAAAGTACCATTCATGAAAAGAACCTTTGTTTTAGAAATGTTCCATCAATTGAAATGTGAAGCTTCTGTTTAAATGTATTTCTATATTTTGAAAAGTATTTCCATCTTATAAAATTTAAACATGAATTATTTTAATTATTATTATAAAATTCCAAATGTATCTGTTTTAAATTTAATGAACTTTCTTTAGTAAACTTAATATTGTAATTTTTTATGGAATCCTTAGTGGGACTCTTCTTGGATTTTTTTCTCACACCCTACATAATCCTTAGAGTGTTTATTGATTACCTCCTTCCAAGTCTGAGTAGGGGTAAATCACTACTTGGAGGTGGTTCTAGATGTTGATCCATGGACAGGGTGAGTTTCAACCCTTATTATGTTGGATGTTTGGTCTTTTTTCTAGTAATTCACTATAGTACATTTGGTTCTTATGCATTTTTTGACTTCTAGTATAGTTCTCCCAATTGAGTTTCTTTTGTATGAATTATTTACTTGTCTCTTTTACTCCTAAATTGTTAATGGAGAAAATCATTCCCACATTAATTTTTATGATTTCAGGTTCTAGTCTATGAACCATTGGGATCTGGAATATCCTTCGAGCTATATCAGGACCAACTCTATTATAGGGTTACCAGGGCACCTGGGTTGGTTCGAAACAAAGTGGTATCAGAGCTCATGGTGGAGCGTCTTTTCTTGATGTTGATAGAATTTTTAAATCATGTTGGGACATAATAAGAAGTTATGATTGATTTTATTGTCCATATCTCACTACAATGAACCATATATCTCTATTGGTAGTTAGGGAATGACGTATTAATGATTAAATCTAGTATTTTTACTACATTCTATTGAGATATATTGAAATCTAAATCATCAATGTCTATATGTTGGGATTTATTCTCCTTGTTTATATGCTTGAGTGAGTATTATCTGTCTTCTCTGTTATCTACTAATTTCTTGTAGCATCATGACTCTGAAAAAACATGTCAATTAGATATATAATGGAGTTCTTGTTTAACCAGAGTGAGTGAATCCCCCTAAAGATCCGAATATAGTAGAGGTGAGTGTGTGCACTATCCATGCTCTGGTATAGTCACCACCTCGAGTTCCCATTTAGGTTCCAACTATGGAAAATCATAGGTATATTCTAAATAAAATTATCAATATTTTATTTTCTAGAATATGGCACTATTAAAAGGCTCAAATTATCTATAAGAGGATATGGAATAGTTCAGATAAATTTAGAATTTTTTCAAGTACTCGGAAACACCCAATGAAATCAAAGTGAAGTGTGGACCCTTCATGATGGAAGGGATGTGAAATATATGGTGGGACACCTTGGTGATGACAAAGAAACATGAGGAATTAGTGTGAAAAACATCATGGTTATTTTCATTGTAATGTATTATTCATATTTTATGCTATTGGAAAAGGATATATAGTTTTTAAAACATGGTCATCTTGATAGGACTATGATAAATTATGAAAATAATTTTGTTGAGTTTGTGTAGTTTTACCTAGAGATTGAATTAAATGAGAAGTTATTGGCTCGACAATTCTAGTTGGGAATTCAACAAGACATTAATTCTTAGGTATTATTTCTGAATATTCTTTCTTATGATGATATACTCGATAGATTAGTGATCGTTGAGAAGGGCCTAGCTGGAAATTCAGGGTTATCAGGATTTTCTTTCTCTCCAAGAGGTAGTATGAATTCCTCTAAGGGAAAGTAGATGAATGATGATTCTCCAGGAGGTTCTCAACAGTAGGTTTTTTGTAAGAACCCAGACCTTCTTATCATGTATTTTTTTCTTTTTCTGGTCTTTTTTTGGGAAAAAGAGGAGAATCTGGAAATTTTCTAAGTACACGAAGTGTAATTTATAAGTAAATGTCGTGTACATTGATTCCGCTTGAGGTCGTATTTTGTTCATGTGATGGACACACACATGGACATGTAGGGGTGATGTGGAGGCCGCTTAATGCGAAGTAAGGAAAAGCCAAGTACACGCTGTGTATTATAAAAGTACACGGTTTGTACTTTATGTTTTTTCGTTAAATGGACCGGGGACGCGTCTTAACCCCGAAAACACCTTCTTCTCCAGCCTCTTCAACCATGGGTGAGGGTACGACCACGATTATTCTCCGAGACACCAATTCTTCACCGGTTATCTGAATCGAACGTTGTCGGTTGTAACAGAATCACAGCAGTGATTTCTTGGTCCTTCTATGGCTGTGTTTTCTGATTCCTTCTCTTATGAGAGTTATCTGATGTTTAACGTTTTAGAAATTTTTGAAGATCTACTCTATTCTAGGCCAATTCACGGACCGAGGTTCAAATATATCGATCTCTTATGATTGAGGTAGGTGGGTTTTTAACTTACATTAAATGTCTTTGAGTTTTTGTGAAAAAGTGTCGGATACCCATGTATCGGGCATCTCAGGTTAGGGTTTTGATCCTGCATTATTATCTACCTTAGACTTCTTGTATTCTTGTGGCTGTTAGATGAATAACGATTTCTTGTTAGCATGTTTGAGGATTACCCCATGGGTGTTTCCCTTATTTTGTCTGTTTATCACTGTTTGGCTTGGGTTGCCTGTGAGGCAGACCTTGTTGCATTGATTGCCTACCTTGATACAATTGATTGCATGTATTGCCTACTGTTTATATGATTTTGATGCATTGTATCAATTATAGAAGTAGTTTTTGAACTTACTTAGGGCTGCTGACAGTCGATTATGAATGACTGGTCTACTCAGTGATGTGTGATTTTAGTGTGGTAGACTAATGAAAGAATTGGCGATTAAGGGCTTCCTTAGAGATTCAGTTATAATTTTGTATCGTTCGAAGGTCCAATGAGAATTGGACTTGGTGATTCCTCAGAGTGTTCTTAGTTATGTATCGAAACTATAGGGGTAATTAGATGTAAGTGGTACCTCAGAGAGTCTTTAGCTATAATTGCAAGACCATATGGGAATTGACGGTGAGAGCTTCTGAGAGTGTATGTGCCTTGTGTGATTACGTGACTAGAGGGGTCTCCCAGTGTGATCCACCCAGAGAGCCAGTGTGAATATTGTATGGTTGGTTTTGAAGAGTCCACCAAGACAAATAACAAGCGTGGGTTTTGTACTGCTAGTGTTTAGGTAGTCTACTGAGATACATGTTGTGTTACTTGCTATGACTTGGGAATATAGAGATGTTTTCTAGATTCCTTGGTTGATAATTTAAATGATTAAAATAAATTAATAAATAAATTTAAATGTAGATTGGTAGGATTGTTTACTTTAGTGTTCTCCTGGTCCTCTACTTCATTTATTTCTTTTACTTTTGTAATATTGCTCACTAGTAGTATGGCACAGATCATGTGGTGGTTGCCTACTGGGATTAGTCTTAGACACTATTTGGGTCTTACTTTTTGTCCCAAACATGTTATATGGTTGCAGGTGTGGATCGGTATTGTGTCCCTTCTACTTCAGATACATGATTACTGGTTGGATATGGAGAGCATAGGATAGTGATTAGGCTTGCGATGATGCTGGAGTTGTTTTATACTTTTAGTACATTGATTCTCAATTGTATTTCAACATGTTGTTGTGTTTTCTTCTTTCCATAGATACTTGTACCTACTTCATCATTATCATCATTATTATATATTAACTTCCTCCGTTGTTTAGTTTACGTTGTTGTATGATGTTTACTGCTTCTGCTATTAACTATTATTTCCTTTCCCTTGTATACCTTACCAAATGAAGGCATAGTTTCCCCAATGACTCACCAAGTCCCTCACTGCTATTCGGAAGCCTCTAGCGTTTGGGGAAATGCGCTTGTGGTCATGTGGCGAACTGGGTACGGGGCACCTATTGAGTGGCTCTAGATTCGGGTCATTACAAAGTGGTATCAAAGGAGGTTCCTTTTGTTTTTTTTGACTTACTATTTAGAGACATTAGACAAAGATATGATAGAATAGGTAAATGGTAAATAGTTGTTCCCGGGAGTTCTAGAACCCGTGTATATGGAAAAATCCAGGTTAACTCGAATATTACAATTTTAGAGTTTTTTAAATGTTACAGTTTAATTGATTTCACTATTGGGTGGTGCACTTGTTTTGTGATGTTACTGTTTATATTATTTTGGTTCTATTTCATTGAAACCCAATGAGATGATGGTATTCCATCTCATGAATCATATAGGAAATTTTTAGAAAATCACATGTATTGAATTTTTTCTATGCCATCTAGATTGCATTAGAAGTTACATGTTGTTTTGATAGAAATTGTGATAGACTATGCATGTTGTTGTGATAGCTGCTGTGATAGAATACATGCTACGTTGATAGGGTATCATTTGGTTGGAGCTTCCTTATTATGGACGTGAAACATTGGTCTTAGAAGTTTTATGGTCCCTAGAGGATCAGAATTTGGTAGATCGTGAGTTTATTATACTATTTACTTGTTATATGCGTTGTTATGATTCCATACTTTGATTCGCATGGAGTATGGATCCTCACAGATCAAAATTTGGCACCTTAATGCTGATTTCTATGAGTTTTCTGGGCTCCAGAGCAGTTTCTGAGTGTACTGTCTAGAAAAAACCAGAATACACGGCATGTACTTTATGGTTACACACCTTTTATTCTATTGCCGTGTCACTAACCGTGCGAGCAGGGACACGACGTTGTGGAAAATCTTATAAGAGCACATCGTGTACTAGTTTAGCACTCGGTGTAGTATGAAATAGGTACTTGATTGTGTCACGAGAAACACGGGTCATGTTATCTTTTCATATACATGCCATGTCTGAATTTTACACACTGTGTAGTTTGATCTAGGTACCCGGCCATGTCACGAACAACACGGGTCGGTGTTATCCTTTCTCAAACACGCCGTGTTCGCCTGAAACACATTGTGTAGTGTCAGTCATGTAACCGGCCGTGTATCTAACCACACGGTCTGTTAGGACTTCTTAGTACAAACTGTGTCCTTTTGGAACACGTTGTGTAGTGTGACCTGGGAAAACTGGTCATTCCACTAACACACGAGCCAGGTGAAACTTGTTTAGTACACGTTGTGTGTTCCTAGAACACGTCGGGTAGTGTTGTATTAGGAGAGCCATGTGGCTTAACTGGGTAAAAGGACTTGGGCATGGAATAGAAATCAAGTACACGTCGTGTGTTGGGACAACACGCCCTGTATTTGGGGTGTTACACGACATGTTAGGTAGGAGTACACGCCCATGTAAATGACTTAAGGGAACACACCATGTAGTCTTTATACACGTATTGTAGTCATGTTTTGTTTTTTTTATGCTTCTTTCCCAGGTTACCTTTTTATGCTCCTAGTTTTCAGTTCCCAGTAATGTGATATAAAGTGTGGTTTTGACCTTGCAGAGTCATTGCACCTTGACTTCCTCATGTTTCACGTCAGGAACCAAGCAGTAACCGTACACCTGATATGGAAGATCTGGGACTACCAGTAGTTTCGTCTATCATTCCTGACATGGCACCGATAGTGATTGCAGACACTGGAGCAGATGCTCAGTTCAAAGAGGGTTTCATGATATTTATGCAGACCTTCCAGGGTGCTCAGCATCCTGCCCCATCTATGGCAGAGCTGACGTGGGTTTTTTAGTAGCAACATCCTCCCATGTTCACAGGGGATGGAGGGCTGCAGGCTATAGAGTCATGGCTAGAAGCCATGATATCCATCATCAAGAACCTGGAAATTCCTCTAGAGAGGATATTTAAGCTCACAAATTATATTCTATGAGATTCCACCAAAAGATGGTGGGATGTGGTTTCGCAGGCAGGGCGCCAACAGGTTATGGCTTTGGACGAGTTTCAGCGTACGTTCTACGACATTTTCTACCCGGTGACACTGAGGATTGACAGAGCTAGAGATTTCATGAACCTGCAACAGGTTACTCTCACAATTATGGAGTATTCCTCTCACTTCATAGAGTTACGGCATTTCAATCCCTTTTTGCGAAATGACGAGTTATTTTTAGTGAGGAAGTTTGGGGAAGGTCTCAGATCGGACATCAGATCACAGGTGAATGTCTTTCAGTTGACTTCTATTAATATAATAGTCAACTAAGCGCTTATCACGGAGAGAAATATGAGGGATACTGGAACTATAGACCTGGGTGGTTTAGTATCCAGGATTGTTTCATTTTAGATAGACAGTAGGAAGCACCACCGAGATTCTACACAAAATGACCCAAGGAAGCGAGGCATTCCTTCTGGTAGATGGGATCTTCCTTCTGGCTACCAAGAGGTGTGCTATTAGTGTGGAAACTGTGGGAATAAGAAGCCTTAGTGTCCGAGAGACCAAGTGGAGTGCCGATCTTGTGGTAAGATGGGTCATCTGCAGCATTTCTGTAGGGTTCTCCTGCCGACGGCTAGTGAAGGTGGATCAGTTTCGACTCCGCATACAGGAGCATGATTACCAGTTCCATAGCAGACTATGGGATGGAGTTCTTCAGTTCTTTCAGGCCATGGTAGAGGCTGTGGATGCAGTGGTAAGGCTCAGGGAGGGTCAGCTCAGGGATCTCTGGATGTTACACTGGGCCGCGGTGCAGGACAGACTTTTTCGGTAGAGCAGAGTCATCAGGAGTAGGATCCTAGACCTTCTACATTTCGATGTATGATTTTAGTAGCCTCAGTTTTATCCTCTGCACTTTTCAATACGGGATCTTTCCATAGCTATATTTCTGTGCATACTATGCTAAGCCTTAGACTTACTGTTTAAACTTCTGAGGACATGTTGTCACTAGACACACCATTGGGGACTAGAATGGCTAGTGTACGTATATGCAAGGAGTTCTCTCTAGAGGTGGTTGGGTATCACTTTCTATGAGACCTCTATGTCCTAGAGATGACAAGCTATGATTTCATTCTTAGAATGGACTGGCTCATTCCCTTCCAAGTAGTCATCGAATGTTATAATTGTAGGGTGAGTTTCACATCACCGTAGGACGGATCTTTTTTTCATAAAGGCGAGTGGGATTTCTAGGAAAGTAGAGAAGGACCAGACCATCAATGTCTAGGCGGAGTTATAGGTCATATTTCCAGTCTATACCTAGATGACCAGGGGACTTCACAGATAGACTTTTCTCCAGTGGTGGATTGTTTTGGGGATATCTTTCTAGCTGACTTTGTATGTTTTCCTATAGTGCGTGAGGTATACTTTTCTATTGAGCATGTCCCAGGAGTGGCACCGGTGTCCATTACTCCTTATAAGATGGCCACACCTGAGTTGCAGGAGCTCGAAAAGCAGTTGGAAGAGTTGCTGGCAACGAGTTTCATCTAACCAAGTACATCTCCTTGGGGTTCTTCTATCCTGTTTACAAAGAAGGCAGATGACACCCTTAGACTTTGTGTGGATTATCGGAAGCAAAACTAGTTGATGGTCAAGAACTGATATCCATTTCCATGGATAGATGACCTCTTCGACCAACTTTGAGGAGCGAGAGTGTTCTCAAAGATCGACTTGAGATCTGGCTATCACCAGTTACGTGTCAGACCATCGGATATAACTCTTATAGCCTTCCGTAGTCGGTATGGTCTGTATGAGTATTTGGTTATTCCATTTGGTCTCATGAACGTTCCAGAAGTTTTCATGGTACTGATGAACATTGTGTTCCATCCATACTTGGATTCCTTCATGTTGGTTTTCGTGGACTATATCTTGGTGTACTCTCACACTCGACATGACCATGCTACCCATCATGAGATCGTTTTGAGTACACTAAGGTAACATTAGTTGTATGATAAGATCTCAATGTTCCACTTTTGGATGGACGAGATTCACTTCATGGGTCATGTCATCTCAGAGATAGGAGTATTAGTAGAACCAGAGAAGGTGAGAGTAGAAGTTACATGGGAGCAGCCGAAGAATGTCTTCAAGGCAGGAAGATTCTAAGGGATATATGGTTACTACAGGTGGTTTATACATGACTTCTCACACTTAGAAGCTCCATTGACAGGCTTGACTAATAAGGGGGTGAATTATGTTTGGTCAAAAGCCTATGATTCAGCCTTTTAAGAGGTGAAGGGGAGATTGAATTCAACAACGATTCTAGTTTTTCCAAAGCCAGGTAAGAGTTATACAGTTTTCTGTGATGCATCTGGCATCGGGCTTGGATCAGTGCTTATGTAGGAGGATCATGTTGTTGCATATGGATCTTAGCAGTTGAGGCCACATGAGAAGAACAATCCTATGCATGACCTAGAGTTGGCTACAGTTGTTCATGCCTTGAATTGTTGGAGACATTATCTTCTAGGAGAGAATTTTGTGGTATATACTGACCTCAAGAGCATCAAGAATATCTTCACAAATTGTGACTTGAATCTGAGACAACAGCGGTGGTCTGAGTACCTACAGTCTTTCGATTTTGAGCTTTCTTACACGCCTGGGAAAGGCAACATTGTGGCAGACGCACTGAGCATAAGGATGCAGTTACAGGTAGTTCAGGAGGCCAGCAGTGAGTGGCAGCTTATGGCTCTATTCTCTGAAATGAATTTGGAGGTTCACAACAGATAGGGTCATACTTTTATTTTTTTTGTAGATGTTCCCTCTACCCTTATTGACAGAGTTGGAAAAAGGCAGCTATTAGATTCTGAAGGCCTAGTCCTATGGGAAAGCGTGTTAGGAGTGGAACGTCTTCCCAGGTGGACCGTAGGCGAGGGTGAGATCTTGAGTTTCCAAGGACGCATATGTGTGCCGGAAGATATACGTGAGGAGCTTATGTGAGACTTTAATTCCATGGTTTGGGCAGTTCCTCTTGGAATCACCAAGAGGAATCATGATCTACACTGTCAGGGTTGGTGGCCAAGTATTGAGAGAGTTGTTTCCTGTTTGGTCATGAGGTGTTCCACCTGCCAGCAGGTGAAGGCGGAGCACCAGCGACCAGCATGGATTTTACAGTAGCTACCCATTCCTGTGTGGAAGTGGAATGATGTCACGATGGACTTCGTGACAGGGGAACCAAGATCACCTCAAGGGAATGACGTGATATGGGTTGTCATTGATAGGATGACGAAGGTTTCTCACTTCATACTGATTAAAGAGACCTTCAGTTTTGATGAGCTTGGATGGTTATACATCCGTGAGATTGTACGCTTGCATGGGGATCTGAGTACTATCATTTCAGATAGAGACACCCTCTTTAAATCGCATTTTTGGAAAGGACTACAGAGGTATTTGGATACATAGGTACTTCTGAGTACAACATACCATCCCTAAAACAGATCGCCACTCGGAGCACACAATTCAGGTTCTAGAGGACATGGTATGAGCATACATCCTTGATTTTGGGGGTTCTTGGGAGAGACATATAACTCTAGTGTATTTTTCCTACAATAATAATTTTTAATGAAACTATTGAGATGGCACCTTATGAGGTTTTGTACGGTAGGCCATGCCGATCACCCTTGTGTTGGATGGAGGCAGTAAAGGCAGTTATGCTGGGACCTCATCTTGTTCAGGAGACCACTGAATAGGTGGAGTTGATTCAGAAAATGATGGCTACTGCACAGTCTCGTCAAAAATCGTATGCTGATTAGCAGAGAAGACCTTTGGAGTTCAAGGTTGTAGATCAGGTTTTCCTATGTGTTACCCCGAGGTTGGGACACAAGAGGATCAGGAGACAGGGTAAGATTTCACTGAGATAGATTGGGCCATTTGAGATTCCAGAGAGAGTCAGGCTAGTTGCTTATAGGTTGCAGTTAGCTCAGAGGTACCAGGATATGAATGACGTCTTCCAGGTTTCTCAGCTTCGACGCTATTTCCCAGACCCGTCTCATGTTTTTCATCCTGTGGAGGTTGAGCTGGAGCAGGATGCATCATTCGAGGAGAATCCTATCTGGATTTTTGATCGTTGTGAAAAGGTACCTCATGGTTGTTATGTTCCTCTGGTACGGGTGTTATGGCAGCATGACCGTGTACAAGACGATACTTGGGAGAGAGAGGCCGATATGCGATCACAGTGGCCAGAGTTGTTCGGGGTTCTTTCTTTTCCACCTTATTAGAGAAATTCAGCGATGAATTTATTTAATGGGGGAAGTTTGTAAGAACCAGAACCTTATTTTCAGTTATGTTTTTCCTTTTCTGTCCTTTTTTGAGAAAAAGAGGAGAATCTGATAATTTTCTAAGTACACGCCGTGTACTTTATAAGTACACACCGTGTACTTTAATGCCGCTTGATGCCGTGTGTTGGCCATGTCATGGCCACACACACGGCCATGTATGGGTGATGTGGAGTCTGCTTAATGCGGAGTATGTAAAAGCCTAGTACATGCCATGTACTTTCTTTGTTTCGTTAAACGGATTGTGGTCACATTTTAACCCCAACAACACTTTCTTCTCTAGCTTCTTTGACTAGGAGCGATGGTACGACCATGGATCTTCTCCAAACCGCCGATCCGTCACTGGTTATCTGAATTAAACGTCGTCGGTTGCAATAGAATCACATCAGTGAGTTCTTGGTTCTTCTTTGGCCACATTTCCTGATTCCTTCTCTTATGAGAGTTATCTAAGTTTGAACATTTTAGACATTTTTCCCGATATACTCCATTCTAGGCCGATTCACGGGTCGAGGTTCATGTATATTGATATCCTAGGATTGAGTTAGGTGGTTTGTTTCCTTACGTTGAATGTTGTTGTGTTTTTGTGCAAAAGTGTCGGATACCCATGAATCAGGCATCTCGGGATAGGTTTTTGATCCTGCATTATTATCTGCCTAAGAATACTTGTATTCTTGTGGCTATTAGATGAATAATGATTTCTTGTTATCATTTTTAAGGATCACCCCATGGTGGATTCCCTTATTTTGGCTATTTATCATCGTTTGGATTAGGTTTCCTGTGAGGCAGACCTTGTTGCATTGATTTCCTACCTTGATACAATTGATTGCATGTATTGCCTACTGTTTATATTCTTTTGATGCATTGTAGCTATTAGCCAAGTAGTTTCTGAACTTACTTAGGGATGCTGATAGTCAATTACGCATGACTAGACTGCTCAAAGCTGTGTGAACCTGGTGCGGTAGACTAATGAGGGAATTGACGATTAAGGGCTTCCCTAAAGAGTTAGTTATAATTTAGTATCGGTCACAGGACCTACGGGAATTGTACTTTGTTCTTACTCAAAGTGTCCATAGTAACATATCGAGACTAAAGGGGGGAATTAAATGTAAGTTCTTCCTCAGAGAGTCTTTAGCTATCGTTGTAAAACCATATGGGAATTGACGGTGAGAGCTTCCCAGAGTGTCTGTGCCTTATGTGATTACTTGACTAGAGGGGTCTGCCAGTGTGATCCACCCAGAGAGTCAGTGTAAATATTGTTTGGATGGTTGTGATGAGTCCACCAAGACAAAGAAAAAGATTGGGTTTTTTAGTGCTTGTGTTTAGGTAGTCCGCTCAGATGCCTATTGTGTTACTTGTTATGCCTTGGGAATATATAGTTGTTTGATAGATTCCTTGGTTGATAATTAAATGATTAAATTAAATTAATAAATAAATTTAAATTTATATTGGTAGAATTGTTTACTTTATTGTGCTCCTGTTTCTTGGCTGAATTTATTTCCTTTACTTTTTCTATATTGCTCACTGACAGTACGGCACCGATCTTGTGGTGGTTTCCTACTTGGATTAGTCTCATGCCATGTTTGGGTCCTGCTTTTTATCCCAAATAGGTTATATGGTTGCAGGTGTGGATAGGTATTGTGGACCTTCTTCTTTAGGTACATTATTGATGGTTGGAGCTGGAGAGCATAGGACCGAGCTTAGGCTTGCGATGCTATTGGAGTTATGGTTTACTTTTATTACTTTGATTCTCAGTTATATTTCAGCACATTTTTGTGTTTTATGATTTCCTTAGGTACTTGTACCTGCTGCATCATTATCATCGTTATTATATATTCATTTCATCCGCTCTTTAGTTTCAGTTATTGTATGTTGTTTACTGCTTCTGCTATTAATAGTTATTTTATTTCCCTTGTATACCTTACCAAATGAGGGAATAGTTTCCCCAATGACTCACCAAAGCCCTCACTGCTAGTCGGCATCCTCGGGCATTTAGGGAAATGTGCTTGAGGTCATGTGGGGAATAGGGTATGGGGAACCAGTTGAGTGGCTCCAGATTCAGGTCGTTACATTGTTTATAAACCTCATCCACTATCTAGAATATTCCCTTTAATTTGTTACCAATGTGGAAAGACTGGATATTAAATGAGGGTTTTCACTGAGGTAACCATGAATTGTGGCTCAAAAAACACTGGGGTCACTTATAGATATTCTATCATGTATTTTCCACTCCACGTTGCAGCATGAGATCACCAACACTATCTAAAATAGAGGTTCAATTAGATATTTCATGTGTAAAAGGTTTCCATCCATAGGCATCTTGAACAAATCTTTTTTATGTTGTGGAAGATCCTCCAAAGGAAGTGGAAATGGGTTCATCAACTGTGAGAGGTACAATTATTATAGCTTCATCATTAGTGACTTCTTTATTTAATAATGGCACATCTTATTATTTTATTTCAACCTGTATTCTTAATCTGATAAATCTTCCTATGAATATTTTGTCTTGTGAAATTGATTTTACTACACACCTTGAAACAATGAGAGTGCGGGGTCTCTGTATCCCATATTTTGTTTTCTCTCTATCATATTTTGATCTTACATAGAGTTTTCTAGGTCTCAAAATTATTTATATTGGTATAATTTTGAGGATGTATTGGATCATTGAAAATAAATCCTTGATTGATTTTTATTTTTGATGGGTCTCTTTCACTATACCCAATGGTGTGTGTCGTGTCTTTCAAGGATAATGGTACCCAATATTGAGTAGAGTTTTACATTCCTATCTAGACTTGGGGAAAGTCATAAACATGTTTCCCTTTATTCTTGAGTTAGAATCATTTTGTGGTGATCTCCCTAGAGTTCTTATTGAGATTCCAGATGTCTTTCCCTATGACTTCTCTGTTTTACACCTGGTAAGGGATATTGAGTTATGTATTGACTTAATTTCAGGTAATCAACTAATTTCAATCCGTTATTATTATATAGAACCATTTGAAATGAAAATGATGAATCCCTAATAAGAAGATATCTAAGAGAAATGATTTTTATGCCTGAGTGTGTCACCTTGGGTGGTGCCGATTCTCTTTGCTAAGAAAGATAATGGTTCTTTTCACCTATGTGATTATTATCAAAAGATCTATCAAGTTATGGTAAAGATAATGTGTCAATTACCATGGATTGATGATATATTTTATTATTTTAATGGGGTAAAGTGGTTCTCAAAGATTGAACTTTGACCAGGTTACCATTTTCTATGAATTAAAGAATCAGAAATTTTGAAAACTTCGTTTTAGAGAAGTTATGACCACAATGAGTGCATTTTCATTCCCTTTGGTTTAATAAATGTTCTTTCAGTTTTCATGGATTTAATGAAACATATTTTCCATGATTATTTTAATACCTTCGTGTATGTCTTCATGGATTACATACTCATTTAATCTATGTCCAATTAGGAGCTTGTACATCATCTATGAATAGTTCTGTAGTTGATAATAAATCAATAACATTAAGCCAGGATTAAAAATTTTGATTAAAGTATTCATAAAGTGAAATTAATGTGACACATGGTGTCTAAACATGTGATATTAGTTCATCCATGAAAGGTAAAACCTATCATGACATCGGAAAACCCACAAAATGTTTTTGAGATTCATACCTTCTTGGGAGTATATGGGTTTTATCACCGGTTTGTAAAGGACTTCTTGAGGTTGGATTCATTGATGACTTCTCTCACTCAGAATATAGTATAGTTTTATTGGAATGAGATATTTCATAATCATTTTGTTGATATGAAACATATTTTTTACTTATACACCAGGGTTAACTATTCCAGAGGCCGGGTATGGCTACATGGTTATTTGTGAGGTATTGATTTCAAGCATGTGTTTTGTTCTTATATAGGGTAATCATGTCATTAAATAATGATCTCGTCATCTTAGGCCATGTGAGAAGAATTATCTTACTCATAACCCTGAACTTTTAGTTTTGATGCATGCTCTTAAAATGTTAGTGGCATTACATTTAAGAATAATGTTTTACAATGGTTTCGGAACATAAGATATTGAGCTATATCTCTCTCAAAAAAATTAAATCTCTCTCAGATGTGTTGGGTGGAATACCTATGGTATTTTGATTTTAACATTGCCTATGCCCGAGGGAAAGGGAATTTATTTTTAGATTCTCTGAGTATGAAGGATTTGACTCAAGTAGTGAATGAACCATCAGAAGAGTGGAACTTGATGGAACGTTTGTTAAAGTTTCATATTGGAGTCCTATAATGAATGGATATGGTTTACTTGCCCAGTGATCAGATAAAACATACTCTAATAGAATTGATTCATTAGGAAAACAACTTGATGATAAGTTCTATATAATTAGAGACTCTCTTAAATGTGTGGATACCGACACGGGTTGGTCATTATCCAAAGGGGGGAATCTATGATTTCAAAATCGTTAGGTGGTACCATCTTTGGTAAGAAATATATGAGGTAGGATTTAAATAGATCGTAGTGGGAAGTTCATCTAGAAACCATAGATATGTTCTATGACATACAATGGTAGTTCTGGAGGCTAGGTAAGATAAATGGAATCGCTAAGTTGGTTTCTCATTGTTATACATGCCAGTGGGTTAATACTGAGTACTAGAAACCGTTGGGTTTTCTTTAGCCACTTCATGTCCATACATGGAAGTGGGATGAGATCATGATGGAAGTTATGGTTGGTTTTCCGCATACAGTGATAATTAATAATTCAATATGGGTTGTTGTTAATCGACTGACTAAATCAGAACACTTCATTCCTATTTTTGTTACAACCAAAATTTAGGAGTTAGGAAATATCTATGTGAAAGAGGGTGAAATATTTCATGGAGTTATTATTCTATAGTATCTGATAGTGATCCTTTGTTAAATTATGATTTTTGGATGGGCCTTCAGTAGGCACTGGGATCTGAGGTCTGTTTCAGCAGTATATACCATCCGTAGTAGGATGGCTAGACAGAAAGAGATATATAGATTCTTGAGGATATTCTTTGAACTTATGTTCTTTACTTTGGTGGGACAGGGGATGGTCACATGTGGATAGTTGAGTGTTCAAATAATTATATATACCATTCCATGATCATAATTTAACCTTTTTTTCCTTTTATGGTAGGACTTATAAATATTTTTTGTGTTGGTCTGAGATTGGGGAATGTTTTTTTGTTGGACCGTGATTGGTTCATGAGATGACATCAAAGATTACATTTATATTTTAGATAATGGTGATGGCATAGAGATGATGTTAGTATTATGATTATCACCATAAAAAATCATTCTAGTAATAGGTAGGTGACAATGTGTTTTTAAAGGTTTCACTATAGTTCGGTCATCGACGGCTTGGGAGTCAACGGAATATTTCTCTTCATTTTTTGGACCAATTAAGGTTGTTGAGTAGGTGGGAAACGTTTGTTAACATTTAGAACTTAAAACACATCTAACATAATTATATAACATGTCCCATGTATCTCATATTTGAATGTATTTATCTGATTCATCTCATGATTTGAGATGGAGTGATATTGGGTATGAACCTGATTTTTTCATGACCAAACAGATAGTCTAGATTGTTGAATCTAAATAAAAGGTACATAATGGGTGGATGGTACGTTTGGTTTGTGTTCTATTATAGCATAGTTATGATTCTCATGATATGTGAGAGAGTGTGGGGATGATGAGAGAGTAGTGGCCTCATATTTTTTTTCCCATGGAAGCTTATAAGTAGACTTCTTAGGGATATACTGTTTCAAAGGTGGGGAGGTTATAACATCTAGTTAGTATCATGACATATTACTAATCCCACAATTTTTAGTTATGAATTGGTGGATTTATCTTGTGTTTATCTTAGTATAATGCTTGAAAATTCTTGTTGTTTATGGGATAGCCCAAAATTTTCCAAAACTGTTCCCTCTTCTAGAGCATACTATGCACCCTAAGGTAATATAATTTCATGGTTTATGAATTCTTGTCAAACCATGAACCATTATAAGAAGAAAAATTTATCCAAATTAAAATATAATAACATCTTGTTTACTTTTTACCAAAATCATGCCCCACTGTCCAAGAAACAATGCCAATATGTTTTTAATTAATGCATATTTGGAGGAAAAAAATACTCAAATCCCTCTTTCAGGACTCTGATTGATCGGTATTAACTATTATCAGTTTATCCCATCATTTAATCTCTCAAGAAGAGTTTTCCCCCTTTTATCCTTCCAA
The DNA here is from genome assembly GCA_963277665.1 of Viscum album. Classification (NCBI taxonomy): domain Eukaryota; kingdom Viridiplantae; phylum Streptophyta; class Magnoliopsida; order Santalales; family Viscaceae; genus Viscum; species Viscum album. The sequence goes on from OY728162.1 coordinate 51,203,557, forward strand.
GAAGCAATTTTAATCTTTAGGAACATCCATCGATCTTGTCTGGGTTAGTTTCTTCACATTTATCTCTATTTTCCACGAATCTCTTCTCATCTATAGGGTTCTATGGATACCCTTGTTGATTTTTTTACCTAATAAAAAAAATTTGGATCTAAACCAAGGTTATATTCTTGTTTTCCCAGTTCCTACAATCATTGTTCTTCATCTTCAAACCCTGATTAGGGTTTCACATTTCAAGATCCACTAGATTCTAAGGTAGGTGGTTCTGATATGATACTCAAATTATGTTAACCCTGGATTTATTTTTTTAATTTCAATTTTTTAATTAAATTAATTTTATTTAATTTGATTACACTTCTTAGAATTCATATATTATAAAAACTAAATTCCATTTAATTATGTTTTTTATGAAAAATTGGTCTTTGGCATTAAATTTGAAAAACATAAACTTCAATTATATTGGGTTGTGCATGTATAAATTAGTGAAAATTGATTTTTTATTAATTGAAATTGCGGATTTTTTAGAAATTTTTCAATTAATATTTTAAATTTAAATCTGGAAAATTTATTTCAAGGAAAACAATGAAAAATCCAAATTCCATCAAATTATGGTTTTGTTATGAAATTGACTGAAATTGTCTAAAATTTAAAATGTTGAATTTAATTGTGAAATTTGATTGTGAAATTGAATATTTAATTGATTTCAAATCCATATTTATTAAATTGGATTAAAAATTAATTTTATATAAAACATAGAGTTTTATCTTAGTAAATGTCTTTTTTATTTGAAATCCATACTGTGGTTTTAAAATGTAAATTGGAATATTTTAAGTGAAGAATATGATTTATTTTAATTAAGGAATTATTGAATTATATTCCCCGTTATAGTTTTTTACTGGATTACATGAAGTCCATAGTTAGTTATTGAGTTATTTTGATTGAATTTTGGGCTTTACAACATTCTAAATCATCATATCAGCACATGACATCCCTTAGTCGATGAAGATGAGACCCTTTTGTATTGTGTTCATGGGACTATGTAGGTACTTCTATGTTACCATGAATGTGGGGTACCTTTGGCCTATAACTATATTAATTTCTTAGGAATATGACCATGTTCCTCACTTACTTGAATCTCATATAAATATATTCCATTATTATAAACTATTTTACACACATTCTAATTTATATAAATTGTTTTATAAAAAAGTGTTTTTTAATTCATTATGACAAGTGCCATTTGTGAAAAGAAACATTGTTTTTAATGTTCCTTCAATTAAAATGTGAATCTTTTGTTTAAAATTATTTTCATTATTTGAAAATTATTTCTATCTTTCGAAATGGAAATCATGAATTATTTTAATAATGATTATAAAATTTTAAACATTTTTTTAACTCAAAGAACATTCATTGGTTAATTTAATATTGGAATCTGTTATGGAATCGTTGGTGAGCCCCTACTGGGATTTTTATCTCAGACCTTACCTATTCCTTTAGCTTTTAGTAGATTATATCCTTCCAGGTTCAATCATCGGTAAAGAACCACTTGGAGGGGGTTCGAGTTGTTGATCTATGGACTTCTATAGTTGTATACCATTGGACAAGGGATGTTTTTAATGGTTTCTAGTATATAATTGTTTTAATTTTTGATTGTATTCCTTTTTTACTTTTGGAAAAGTTTTCCTAATAGAGTTTCTTTTGTATTCATGAATGACTTATCTCTTTTACCTCAACATTTATTTTGTAAAACCCATTCCCACATTCATTTTTATGATTCTAAGTGCTACACAACAACACATGGGGATCTATAATTTCTTTAGGGCTATGTAAAGAGTGTCTCAGTTATCAGGATACTAGGTTACATGGTTTGGTTCGTGAAAAAGCATTATCAGAGCTCTAGGTTGATATTCTTTTCTTGAAGTCTATATGCATTGTAAAATATTTTTAGGACTTAGGATGTAGTATTGACTGATTTCCTAGAATTATCTCACTGTAATGAACCATATGTTTATAGGGGTGGATAGGGAAAGAGGTCTTGAGGATTAGTTAGAGCCTTTCCCTGCATTTTATTTTGTTAAATGTAAATTAAAATCTTTTTTGTATATCTACTGGGTTTAATTTCCCTTGATACACTACTTGATTGTTTTTTTATATCTTTGTTGCTATATTCTGATGTTTTGTAGAATCGTTCCTCTAAGAATACATTAAAATCAGCTCTAGGAGGGATATTTTGTTGAACATCAGTGAGTGAGTCCCATTGTAGATCTAAATATAGTAGAGGTGGTAGTGTGAACTATCCAGGCTATGGGATGGGAACCACCAGCAATTCATGTTAAATCTCCAAATATGGAATGTGAGAGTGATTTTCCAAATTTTTTTATAAAGAGTTTATTTTCAAAAATACATCACCATTCAAAAGGTCAAATGATCTTCAAGAGGCAATGGATTGGTTAAGAGAGATTGAGCAATTTTTTGGGTTCTTGGAAACACCCAAAGAATTCAAAGAGAACTATTCCACCTTCATGCAAGAGGTTTTAACCACAAGATAGTTGTACAAGATGGTGATAGAGAAGAAAAATTATGTCCTAGAGTCAAAATACATAAAGGTTATTTTCACTGACATGTCCTATCAATATTTGATTTTGTTTTCCAAGGATACATAGTTTTTCAAATATCAGCTGACTGAAAAGATTGTGATATAAAATGAAAATTGTTTTGTTGGGATAGTGATGTTTTCCCCAAAATTATACCAAATGAGAATATGAAGGATAAACTATTTTATTTGTAACATAGATAGTATATTCATTACCAAATTGTTTTCAGAATATTTATTCTTATATTGATGTACTAGATAGAGCATGGATGGTCGAGATGGACCTAGTTGGAATGTCAGGGTTATCATGAGTTTCCTTCTCTCCCAATGAAAATGTGAATTCATCTAAGGGAAATAGAATGAATGTTTTCTTTTATGGTGGTTCATTAAAAAAGGGTTTTTATAATCCTTTTGTAGTTCTAGGATAATGTCATTTAGTTTTTAACTTGTAAAAAAGGTGGGACAGTCAAAGATGGGTTTTTCTGAGACACCAAGAATAGTGGCTACTACAGATGTTTGGGCCACTTTCAATTATTCTACCATGTTTATCCCACTCTTTATAGTGGAATGGGAACCTAAAAAACTTCTAAAACTAGAGAACAATCATATTTATCACATGAAAAATGGTTTTAGCTATATGAATCTTGTAAAATGTTTCTTCACATAGTGGAAGAGTCTCTAGAGGAATCAGATACAAGTCCATTGACTGTGAGAGGTACCATTACTATATCTCCATAATTATTAACTAATCCCTTTAATAATGTACCATATCATTAGTTTATTTCAAACATATTGTTAATTTGATAAATCATTATATGTATCTTCTATCATTTTCAATGGATATTACTAAAACCCCTAGTAAGAAGAGTGAGAAGGGTCTCGATAGCATCTCTTTTGTTTTCCCTATAGAAGATGTTGATCTTTCTTGGAGTTTTATAGTTCTTGACATGAAAACTCTTGGCATCATTTCCAGGATGGATTTGATCATTGACAACAAATTCCAGTTTTTTTATCTTCGACGTGTCTCGTTCACTACACTTGATGGTGTGTGTTGTGTCTTTCAAGGAGAATGGGACCCAAGGTTGAATAGAATCATACCATATTAGTTGGAGTTTGGAAAAGTGATACTTATGACTTCCTTTGATCTGATGTGATAATATTTGAGTTGTAATATCTATCCAGTACACATCATGTTTTCCAATGTGTTTTCCTCTGACTTCTCTAGTTAACCATAAGTAAGGGAGGTTGAATTTTCTATTGAATTAATTCTTGATACTCAAATATTTTCTATCCCATATTACAATATGGAACCATCTAAAATTTAAGATTTGAAGTCCAGTTGGATAAAATCTAAGGGAAGGTCTCTATACGCCCGAGTGTTTCACCTAGTGTTGTGAAAGTTCTCATTGCCAATAAATCCAATAGTTTACTTCACATATTTGTTTATTATTGAAATCTAAATTGAGTTGTGGTAAATAAAATGTATCTAATAACATGGATGTATAATCTATTTGAACATTCAAAAGGGGTGAAGTGGTTCTAAATGACTGAACTTTGATCTGGTTACCATTAGCTGAGAATAAAAGATTATATCATTCTTAAAACCTCCTTTTTTAGAAGGTAAGATCACAATGAGTACCTTATCATGACCATTGGTATAAAAAGTTCTCTTATATTTTTCATGGATATAGTTAATAGTATTTTCCATGAGTATATTGATACCTTCATGGTGGTCTTCATGGAATAAATCCTCATTTACTCTAAGACTGAGGAGGATCATGTGAGTCATTTATCAATGGTTATAGAGTTTATAAAAATCACTAAGTTCATTCAAAGATTCTGAAATGTTATTTTTTGATTAATGAAGTATAATTATTGTTACTTTTGGAGTTGAAACATGGGATATCAAATGATACTAGAAAGGTAAAAACTATTATGACATGGAAAAACCCATCAAATGTTTTCAAGATTTAATTAGTCTTGGGTACAGATTTATATTATCATGAGTTTTCTAAGGACTTGTTGAAGTTGTATTCTTTGATGATTTCACACAATCGCAAGGGATTAAATTTTTCATAGAATGATAAATGTCAGAATTATTTTGTTGAGCTGAAATTCCTTTTTATGACTGCACTGGTGTTAACTCTTCTAGAGGCCATGCATGGATCTGTGGCCTTTTGTGATGCATCGATATCAAGATTGGGATGCATTCTTATATAGGGTAATCATGTCTTTTCTAATGGATCTCATCAGCTTAGGAAACATGAGAACAATTATCCAAACCATATCCTTGAACATAAAACTATGAAGAATTCCCTAAAAAAATTAGAATTGCCTTTATGGAGAAAGGTTTACCATTTTTTCTGACTACAATACCTTGATATATATCTTCTATAAAAAAGATTTAAATCTCAGCTAGAGGATGTTTGTGGAATAAATGAAGTATTTCAATTTTGACATCATCTATACCTCTAGGAAAGGGAATTTCATTACAGATGCATTGATCAGAAAAAATATGACCCAGAAAATGAAATAATCATTAGAAGAGTGTATGTTAAGTGAAATGGTTTTCATAGTTTCACATTAGAAACCATGAATCATGGGATGAGGGTTTCTTGTACAATGTTAAGCTGGAATCCACTCTACTCAAATTGATTCATTAGGAATAGTTTTTGGATAATTAGTTAAGTTTCATTAGATACTCTCTAAATTGTGGGGAGACCATCCATGATTGTCCATTCTCCAAGTAGGGAATTCTATTATTTGAAAACATTTTTTTGTACTATCATTGGTATGTAATTTTGTGATGTGTTATTTATATAGTTCCTAGTGGGATGTTCTCCTGAGAACCATGAAGATATTTTATGACATGCGGTTTTAGTACTAGTGGCCAGGTATGAGATGGTGAATCACTAAGTCTGTTTCTCATTTTTATATATGCCAGTTGTTTAAAGACAATCAGTAAAAACCTTTTAGATTTTTTTATCCACTTACAATCCGTACATGGATGGGGTATGAGATCTCTCTTAAATTTCATGTTGGTTTTTTGCATACCATGATAAAAGAGAATGTGGTATGGGTTGTAATCAATCGAAAGACTAAATTCACTAACTTCATACCCATTCGTGATACAACAACTGTTAAGAAGTTTTGAAATCTCTATGTGAAAATGATTGTACATTTTCACAGATTGTTGTTTGTTATAGTCTGTGATAGGGATCCTTAGTTCACTAATCATTTTTTGAGTTTTCATCAAGAGGCATTGGGATCTAAGGTTCATTTGAGAATGGTATACCATTGGTAGGTGGATGGCTGGATAGAATGAGAAAAATAGTTTCTTGAAGATATTATCACGCTTGTGTTCTAGAATTTGGTTGGGATTGGGATGATAACATGGGGCTGGTTGAGTATGTTAATAATAATAATTACTTGTCCATGATTATAATAGATCCTTTTGAGCCTTGTATGTCTATCCTTGCAAATATGTTTTGTGTTGGTTGGATACTGGTTATAGTTTTTTGGTTTGACCAAGTTTGTTTCATGAGATGAGATCAGGATATTCATTTGATTTTTAAAAGAATGGTGATAGCACAAAGATGATATAATTCTTATGCTGGGTATCTTCATAGAATTTTTGATTTCTCATTTGGTGAACAGGTGTTCTTGATGGTTTCACATCTGTTCTGTCATTGATAGCATGAGAGGAAAGAAAAATGTTATCCTTGTTTTGTGAGAACTTTTGAGGTTTTTGAGTAGGTGGGGATGGTATTAGGCCATTTAGAACTTCCATCATAGATCATTTCGATACAATATGTGTTCCTTGTATCTCAAATTCAAAAGCATCTATCTGATCTTACTCATGTTATGAGATGGAGTAATCTAGAGAGTGAACTTGAATTATACATGACTGAATTGCCAGTTGGGATAGTTGATTCTGAAACCAAGGTACTTCATGCAAGGAAAGCACGTTTGTTTCATGTGCTATGATATCACAGCTCTGATCCTCATAAGACGTGGAAGAGGTATGAACTGATGATAAATTAGTGGTCTCTTATTTTTTTCATGGAAACTTTTGAGTAGGATTTCTAGGGATAAAAATTTTTTATGGTGGGGAGGTTATAAAATCATGTTATTGTATTGAGTTATTCTTAAACCCCATATTTTTATTCATCCTTGGTTGAGTTTTTTTTTTGAGATAATATTTTAAAATTTTAAAAAAAAATTGTGCTAGGACACGGTTTTCAAAAACTATGTTCCTTAGTAGAGAAAATTTTGTATTCCAAAGTTGTGTATTTTTTCATGAATGGTGCATGGATTACAAACCATGCAACCTCTTAAGAATAACTTTTTATCCCATTTCAAATAGGCACACACAATTCACATGGTTTATCTAAATTTCTCATCTGGGTTTTTAATTAATCATAATATTGATTAAAAAATCCCAAACCCCTCGTTTAAGCCCTTGATGGATCAGTTTTACCCATTATAAATTTTTCCCATCCTTGGCACCCTAAGAAGTGTTTTTGGCCCCATGGATCCCTCCTAGAAGCGACTTGATTCTTGAGGAATGCCCCTTGATCATGTATTAGATAATTCCCTCACCCGGATATCAATCTCATCCAATATATCTTTTCCTATCTAGGGTTAAAAGGATACCTGTATTGAGTTATTTATCTAATACCCACATTTCTGGTTATAAACCTAGGTTTTACTCATATTTTACTAGTTTCTACGATCGTTGTTCTTCATCAGAAAACCCTGATTAGGGTTTGACATTTCGAGGTCCATTGGATTTCGAGGTTGGTGATTCTTCTATCATGCCCAAATTATGTTAACCATAAATTTCATAGTTTAATTTCAATTGTTTGAATTAAACAAAATTTTGTGGTTTTTTAAAATGGATTTTATTTTTTTTCAGGAAATCCCAATTCCATTGAAATATCATTTTTATGAGAATTTGGGTTTTGGTATGAAATTAGAAAAGCCCCAATTTCCGATTAATTAGGTTTTGTTTATCTAAATGTTTGAAATTTTAATTGTTTAATTTAACTTTTATATTTGATGGAAATTGTTTGAATTAAAATTTTGAATTTAATTGTGGAAAAAGGATTTGAAGGAAAATTGTGAAAAAACTCTAATTCCATTGAAATGGGGGTCTGTTATGAAATTGATGGATTTTTTTATAATTAAATTAGTTAATTTAATTGTGAAATTTGATTATTAAATAGAATGGTTAATTGATGTGAAATATATATTTCTGAAAATGTATTAAAAATGGTTTCGATTGAAACTGTAGTGTTTTATCTTGGTAAAAATGAAAAAAAAAATTATTAAAAACATATGCTATGATTTTGAAATGGAATATTGTACATTTGATATGGAGAATGGGATTAATATTATTTTAAGAATTATTGAAATAAATTTCCCATCATTACTTTTTACTAGAGAACATGAAATCCTAAGCTAGTTACGGAGTTATTTGGACAGTACATTACGTTTTACAATGTTCTAGAACAGTATATCATCACATCACATCTGGTAAGAGATGGAGATGAGTCATATTTTCCATGAGTTCAAGGGACTTATGTACATACTGTCATGACACATTGAGTGTGGTGTCCCTATAGCCTAGAAATATCATACCTTTTTTGGTATATGATCATATTTCTTACTTGTTTTTATTAAAAATGATTACATGTGATTGTTATAAACTGTTTTACATGGATTCTTATTTATATAAATTTTTTTAGATAGGTGCGTATATTTAAGCCACTGTGAAAAGTATCATTTTTAAAAAGTACCATTTTTTTAGGAATTTTCAATCAATTGAAATGTGATCCTTTTGTTTAAAATTATATCATCGTTTGAAATGTATTTCCATCTTCTGAAATGCAAATTATGATTTGTTTTAATTGTGATTATAAAAGTAAAAACCAATTTTTTTAGTTCAAAGAACTTTGTTCAGCAAATTTAATATTAAAATATGTTATGGAATATGTGGTGAGGCCCTACTAGGATTTTTATCTCACACCCTACCTGGTCCTTTAGGGGTTTTTATATTATCTCCTTCCATGCTCGTGTAGGGGTAAAGCACCACTCGTAGGTGGTTCAACCTACTCTTCTATGGACATGGTGAGTTGAATCCCTTGGTACATGGGAATTTTTTTACAATTTTCTTTTACTTCATTAGAGTGCATTGGGTTATTATGCCTATTTGACTTCTAGTATAGTTTTCCTAGTGGCATTTATTTTGTATGCATTATTGGATTATCTATTTTACTTCCTCCTTTTAATTTTAAAAAATCATTCCCAGTTTAATTTGTATGATACTAGGTTCTAGTCATCGACCCATGGGGATATGGAATGCTTTTTGGTCTATGTTAGGAATGTCTTAGTTATTGGGTTACCTGGCTCCTCATGTTGGTTCATGGACACACACACACACACACAAACACACAATAATATCATATCAAGAGTTCTCTCATTGGTCACACACACATGCATTCCCAATCATGGAATATCAGGATAGGTCTCAATGGTTACAAAAATGCACACAAAATCATGTCATATGAAATTGATTTATAAAAGTTTCACATTATGGTAATGAAGTTCCTACCAAATGTGTATTCATGTCGATGGTCAATGTTTTCCACTCAAAATTTTTTCAGACACAAAACAAATCCCTATAACCAACCAAAAATCACTATATGTGGATTCAAGAGATAATATCCAAGAATAAGAACATGTAAATCAATAGTATTGTTTTATAATTACCCAAAAAATATCTAATATAAGAATTACGTCCATATGAATTTTTGAATGACCAATAAAAAAGATTATTTCTAGCTTCCTTACCATGGAAAATATATGTAACCACATTAGATAATTTGGAATTACTAGATCTGACTAAGAATGCCCCGATATATGTTCAAAATTTATGAAATTGGAGAATATCTTGCAAAAATAATGACAATATAGGACAAATGATTCTTTACCTTGAAACTCCTATGAATAAAATATCTATATCTAAAGAAATTTCTCTTTGGATGGAAGGAATTTTTCAATAACCACCATTAGAGTCCCTATATTCAACACACCTTATTATAAGATGAAAAATTATTCTGTTTAGGGAGGTTTCTTTTTAATATAATATTTTTGGTATTAATTAATTCTATGATCATGGATTGGCTATGTGATTTACTAAACCTTGTGAGACTCACTACCTCATTAGGGTATCTTCACTATATGGCTCCATAGTTTTCTAAATCATGTGCCAACCGTGCTATTTTTTATATTCTGAGATACATGGTTACATGGGGAATGGAACATGGTTATCTTTAACTCTGTAAAAATTGTGATCCACCCTCCTCTTAATTGAAATAGGACACACCATTAACTAGGAAAACCTTATGGTTTCCCTTAACCATGCTCAAATTGTTGTCCCCCTTTAAAGGATTCTAAAACCCTCCAAAACCACCCCTTAGCTACTTGTTACCTCACAAGAAAAGAATAACATCAAAACAATTGCATAATAGATTAAAATAAGTAATAAAAAATTAGTAAAATCTATTTCTATGACAACTCCCTCACCTAAAGACATCTTCTCTTAGAAATTTATCTCTAGGGGCCATGTTTGAATAACATAGGACACTATTTATAAACATATAATTTTTATTACCAAGATTCTTATTTCAAATTTATATGCTTCCATAAACCTCAAATGGAAGGTATCGTCTTCCCTAGACACGCCTTTTAATTCTAATCAAAAATTATTACTAGTCATTACTCAAAAAAGAAGTAGCCTCCAAATCAACATCTTCACTATCAATATTAAAAGAAGTCTCTATATTGTATATCATAAGTTAATACATGGGGAACTCATCATATGTACCCTTATTTCAAAGAGGATGATCCAATCGGTATGCTAGTATCATAATTCATACCATTGTATGAAACAATCCCACAAATTGTGGTGTTAATTTCCCATGACTTCACAACCACCAGTGTCCCAATTGAGGTGATACACACAAGAATACTCGGCAACAAACTATGAAATCAAAAGGTCAGCATTTTTGATCTTCATAAGAATACTTCTAGCTCTAATCATTAAACAACCAATTCCTAATTAACTACACCCACTCAGATATTTATTTTAAAAAACTTAGTTTGATAACTATTTTCTTACTGGCTTCACGATAGCATAACATTGATCAATAACATTGACCATAATAAACCTCAAGAGGATCCATATAAATTTATTAACGAAAAATTTTATAATTTACATACTCTTTAAAAGATAAATGGTGATACCATACTCTAGAAAGGTCTAACACTTGTTTCCTGAGAAAATATTCTAAAATATGGACCATCCACTTGGAATGTCTATCTATGTGATGGTGGTATTTCATATACAATTTCTGTTATAAACCTATATCCTTCTAAAATACTTTTCAAAATTATAACCTAATCTGGGAATCTCGATATGACATGATAGTGATAATAACTTCATGCTTCCACACTATCTATCGGATGCAAATTCAACCCAAAGCATCCACAAATTGTGTTTCCTAAATGGGATGTAAATGAGAAACCTTCGTAAGCTGGTCAATCACATCCCACACTAAATACCAACCTCTCAATATATTCAAAACACCCATTAAAAATTCCATCCCTACCGCATCCGAATTCTAAATTGGTATAGAAAGTGGTTGAAGTAAACCACTGGGTCCTTGATGTTATGGTTTGATTATGTAGAAAATGAGACTATAATAAATGAACACTTTTATGTGCTATTTCTTATATAGCCACCAAAAATGTTGTCATATGTTGTGATATATATTAATTTATCCTAGATTCACCACCCATATAATGTTTTTCATGTCCCTAATAAATTCCTCTCTCATAGAAGTGGGATCTACCACTCTACTATGGTCATAAATCATAACATGCTCATCCAATTCTAATCCCGAATAAATTCTATATGTTGTAATCCTCTCCCAAATCAAAAGAAAATTTGGTTTAGTATCACAAATGAATTTAAATTTATCAACCAAAGGAGAAGTGATGACTATGTATGAACATTAATCACCTATCATACATTAGAAACATCCATATACCAAATTGTTAGAAGGGTTATCAACTTCCACTCTTCATTCAATGTTTAAGATCCAAACTGATGTGTATTCATATTAAGAGAATTTATAATAAAAATAAATTTTCCAAGGACATACTCTATCTAGAAATCAAATTTCATTAGATACTCGACCTAATTTATATTCCCTAGATTTGGGTCATGTTGGGAGAAAATATATATAAATCTCTTATCATTCATACATACATGAAATATTTCATCATAGAGATAATGATTCCAAAATTTCAAGGCATTATACTCAACTACTAAATCTTGGTCATGTTTATGGGAGTTTTTTTATAGGGATAATAGCTTCTAGAATCTATAAGTAACAACCAAGTAATTTTTCATCAAGGAAGTATAATGAATAACTAATTTATGGATCTCATATAATTATAATTAGAGCAGTTATCAACATTTCCTTTAGATAATTAATGAAATCTTTTCCTAGTTCTCTACACTCAAACTATTACCCCATTAGTGGTGAGTTCAGTCATCTGTTAGAAAAAATAGGAGAATTCTTGGATAAACCACATACAATACTTGGCTAATCCAAGTAAAATCATAATCTCAAACACATTCTTAGGATATTCCCATTATGTAATGGTATCCACATTCTTCATATCAACATAAATATATGTCTAAAAGATAACATGACTATGAAACATTAACTCTATGATCAAAAATTGATCCTTCGAAAAGTTATCATAAATCCAATGAAATTGAAGTGTACATTATAGGATCTCTAAATATATTGTAAGAAATTCAAAATTATATGAACAAACTACAAATTTTTCAACAAACACCATGATAAAAGAATCCAATGATGGGTGAAAATTTGTATTCAAGATGGATATGAACACTACTGGGGTATTCATCAACTAAAAAACATCAAAAGGTTATCCTATAACATGTATATGATCCTAAAAATCATATTCAAAATATTAACTTCTATTACTCAATGTTGATGATAGCTCGATCATATATCTATTTTTATGAACCATCATCCACCCCTCAATTGATCAACAAAATCAATCCCCAAAAATGGATACTAGTTATACAATGGTCCATAATTCAATTTTTAGTAATACATGCATAGTATTATACTATCATATACCTTATTTGATAACCAAACTATATCACTCTAAGGGGAATTGATCATATGGATAAACCATTTCACCTCAAGATCTTCATGTTTCATTTTATGGAACTTCATAATGGTATGTTCCATCCAATATAGAGAGATTAATAGATTTTGTGTTCCAGGAATGAGTTTTACATCACACTTTATTCATCTATAGGGTTATATTATTGAGAAATAAACATGAATGATTTATGGATAAAGGTCTATTATAGAATTAAAATTGGCTAGAGTTATTATCTAATCTAATATAAGAACTTGAGTTTCCACCTAATATGTAATGTTGATGATTTAAAAGAGGCCAAATCCCACTCATGCTTATCAAATATACCATTATTAATTAAATACATTATTATATCTTTTTAAAAATTAAATGGCCACCTTTATTCTATAAAAATTGATATATTCTTTGTAATGAGTCAACCAATCCATACTTAAGATCACAATGAAACCAGTCTTCAACAAAAGTAGGAATTCTTACTTATGTCCTAACCGAAAACCACCATATGAAATTTTTTCTATCTCTGGGTACAATATATATTTTTTTGGGAAGTGTAATATGTTACATAACTACTATTAAAAGTTTCAGTAAAAAAACATTATTACTACTCGATTTGGTATAAATTAATGGAAATATCTATTATGAAATAAGGTAGTATAGAAAATAGATGTAATAAAAACAATACCTTAAACTATTTAATTCTTCTTTACACCATTATATGAGTTTCAATCCAATGCATAGACTCTACCAACATCATATCCGTGAACCTATCTATGTGATCCATGGTTCACCGAATTCACCAAACCCTATTGTGTCTGTAACTACTACTAAGGACCCCTAACACTTCCATGACCCTATCCTCATGTGTTTTCCTAACAACCTATATGAAGTTCATCTAGACATGACATTGGAGCTTATTTATTCTTGATATTCCTACATGAACCTAATCGTGATGCTCACAAACAGAAACAATGGAGATTTCCAATTTTCCACACCACACTGAATACTTAGAAATAATATGTGGTAGTGTTTGAACAGTCGATAGTTAAAGAATTAGGGAACACCACCCACCATAGAGGGAACTGAAGAAATCATACTCTAATTTTTATACCTATCATATCCCTGGTTTATCTCCTCTTCTATCCTTCTTTTTATCCAGATGAGTCACCCATTATTTCTCTTGAGAACCCACCGATTAGCTCTCTAAGGAAAAGACAGAGACCCATAACATTATCCTAATCTTAACCCTTATAATTTGTAAATGAAATTTTATGAAAATTTCACTGTGTGGTCAGGAAAATGTTCCTCACCTAGTTCCTCAACTTGGTTCATAATCCAATCTCAAACATCTAGTATTTATAGCATCATTTCCTACCAAAAGAGGAGAAAATACAATAAAAGACTAAAATGAGAAGAGTAATTCTCCCTAATTTTATAGAATTGATATTATAATGTTTTCTAAATATATCAATCAAATATGTGGTCTATATACATGATATATTAAAGAAATGAATCATTACGACTGTCCATCCCACATTGTGCTGATGTTCGTAGAGTTGTGGTTCATGGATGTTTGGCCAGTGCACAATGACTCATCACATGACTTTATGGTTATAAATTTTAAATATTTACATAGAATAAACATTAATATATTGTTTCACTTATGTTAAGGACACATTTTTTGTTCTATTTGGGCTTTATACTCACACCATACATGAGCATCTCAGTGGATAAGTAGACTCCTTGACATGGATTTTAGATGAGGGAAGTGGACTTTCTTTGGGATGTTTTACTAGAGTAGTAGGTTGGTTAAGTTGAATAATGGATATAATTAAAGACCTATTATAGATATTATACTAAATTTATCTTTTAATTATTTATTTTATATAGATTTTCTTCATGTGGGGACCTATGATAAGTTGTACTGGGTATTATTTTCCATATTTTCATAGCATTGTTTCATGTTATTTTTTAATTAATATGTATTGTAATGTTCTATTGATACTATAATTAATATTTCCATGATGTTACACATTTATTTCTATCCATTTCTGAAGGAATAGTCTCAAAATAGTTCCGGTTGGGTCCTCACCACTAGTCGACAACCTCTTCTGTACAGGCAGGTGTGTATAAGGTCATATGAAACATTAGTCCAAACCTGGTGATTCTGGTTGGAGTGTTACTCTTTGATATATGTTATTATACCAACACCCTAAGAAATAATGATTTTAAATCAATATATAGATAATATAGGTATGAAAGATTCACTTTTGTAGAGACACACAGGGTTCAAAAGGAGAATTGAGGTGATAACAATTAGAACAATATAGTGAATTATAAAAAATCAGGATTGTGCTATGGAATAGTGTAGTTTTAGGGAGGAAGAAATATATAGGTGGGTAGGTGATGACATATATAGGATGGGAGGTAGGGGAATAGAGGAGGTTTGTGAATATGGTGAGACATGGGGTCATGGAGAGGTGGGGGAATGGAAGGGATGGTGTATGAGAGATACAATTAAGTTGTGATATAGAGGAAGGAGAGGGTGTCACGTACAGATAGAGAGATAATATGGTGATGACATACACCTATCATTGGGCATCGCAGAACCAATTATGGTTCCTAATGCGATACAGAGGCTGACCAAGGTCGTCTAACATGAGGAGCATCATAGTTGGTTCAATCACCAATTCTAGTTCACCTATCTTAATTATTTTGTTGTTTTTATATTATTTATGAAAATGATTGTTATCATTTTTTTTCAAAAACTTGAAACAAATATAATGCAAATTTAGAATTAAAATCTAAATAAATATACATTCAAAATGAGATCAGGGGAGAAAGGTCCCCGCCCTAGGGTTCGATATCACAGGTCATTCATTATATATTTATTCTATAAATCCAATTGGATAATTCCTTTAGTAAAACATCATTAATGAGTTACTATCAATTAATTTATTGATTGTGTGATTTTATTATGTGTCTAACACACCAAACCAAACGTCCTTAAATAGTCAAATAAGAGAGAACATCAAAGGAGAATGCTATTCCAAAAAGATCCAGATCCACTGTATGCTATTTCATCCCTTATGACAACCCCAAATCTACTCCATAAAGGGTTGTTTTAAGAGATGGGAGGAAAAATGACAAATTAAGAAAAAGAAAAATAATCGGAAATAGTGTTGTGGTGGAAAACCGCCACCCCCGTTCAATATTCCTTCCCCCACCACAAATAGATTGAAAACATTTGAACTAAACAAAAATAATAAAGAACACTGTCATACCTCCCTCAAGGCCAAGACATGGTTTTTTCACTTTCCCTTGCAATGTGATTATAGATCATGATGGAAAAAGGGAAGAGAGAGAAAGATAATTATGGTTTCAATAAAAAGAGAAATGGAAGAAAAAATGAAAAACACTTTAATAAATAATGAATGTGTTACATGTAATAGAAAACTGAACTGAAAAGAAAAAACAAGAAAACTTTCTAAATGGCCATTAGCCTCCTATACTTGGTACCCTAGATGGTGGGGTATGGGAAGGAAGGTTTTGAGAGGTAGGATCTCCTCTTCTTTTATATGTAGAATCTATCCTCCAAACTATGTATCATTTTTTACCCATTAAATTGAAGATTCACACATGGTATAATTCATTAACATTTTTTCCCATTTCCTTTCTTATATCCACTCAAAATTTTCACTCTTTTGGCCACTATATGTAGTAGTTATGATTTTTTAATCACCTGATACTTTTTCTGGATGAAGTTTCCATGAATCTACCTTCAAAATTATAACATCCAATAGCAACTTTAATGATATAGAAACTCCCTAAAATTAATTTTAGAGACACTCCTATGTGTCTTCAATCTATTATAGGTAGAATGGATTCAATTAGAGGTTTCTATGTCAAGATGGGCTTCTGGTGCAATGGTGAGGTCCATGTTGTCCGCTTGGAAAAATATTCAATTTCATTGATTTTTTAGGCCTCTATATGCTCAAATCAGAACCTAGTCCCGAATACAATGTTTAAGGAAATAAAATACAGATTTCAAAAAAAAGAACCTCTCAATTTGGATTTTTAATTTTAGATAAACTATAAAAATAACCTTGAAGTAAAAATCTAAGAAAAATTTAGAATTACGCACTTTTCACAATTTTTCACATTTTTATTATATAATCCAAATCACACATTATTTTAATGAAACAATTAAATACATGGTTTTATCATATAAGAACTAAAAAAATTCTTCATTATTTGATTATATATATATATATATATCAATATACACTAAAAAATACCCCCACACATAAACCATACTTCTCCTCAAGCATAATATCTCAACTTCAAAAATCAGAGGGGTCCAATATTATCAATATTCAAATTTCAATGAAATATAATCAAATAAGTTTCAATTTATAATAAAAAATTTAAAAAACCATATAAAATATCAATTTGAATTATAATTTTTCAATGAAAAAATAATTCATGTATTTTACTTTTCCCCTCTGAAAATTTATGGTACTTCTCCCTTCAATCATTCAAGATCCTCGATTCATTATTATTAAACATTAAAAGTCATGATTTACCTCACTTAAGAATAATTCCTATCAACTCTCATGATACAATTCAATTAGATTTATGCTCATTTCATTACAATATTCATCTCATCAATAATCTTTTAAAAGAAATACTTTCTCCACTTTGTAAAGTCAAAAGGATCATAAAATCATGAGGACTTTTCAATAATGGTTCAAATGAATTTGAGTCTTAAGGTGGGTAGGATTTTATGTTTTAAAAATTAAGACTTATTTAGGAGGTTAATATCTTAAGTACAATGCCTAATATTAAATTTAAAATTGTAATGAAGTTCTCCTCTTCAATGTAGCAGCACCTACTTCCCCCAAAAATCAAATTATGGCCATGATCAAGTAACCATAATGAAGGATTTGTGTACTCTCTTTATGTTTTTTCTTTTCTTTTAAAAATATATGATTTTATCATATCTCACATCCATCACCAAACCACATATGTTCAAAAAATCATTGGTGTGGGAAATGGTGATATTTGGTTTTCCTAAATTAGAACTCAATTTGCACACTTTTATTTGGTTTTTTATAATTTTTTTCATTTTGTTAATTCAATAGGTCCAAACAATGATGTAAAATGAATTATTCCACATCTTTTTATAATTCCAACAATATCCCCCCTCACATATTCCTTAAAATGTATAACATCCCTTCCACCATGATTCCCTTCACCCCCATACTTTATCGTTAAAATATCATGGAAATACGCATAGTAGGGTAGAAATGGATAAAATTGGATTGAAACATGGATCATCTGAATAACATTCATTCAAGGTATCTGTAGGATAAAATAAGGATTTATGTAATGATGGTATTTAATGATAAGAGCTTTTGAAAATATTCCCCAATCATTTTAAATGTGTTTTTATAGATTCATAGCATTGACATGTTCAAATACATGTTCTGGCAGGTGACATGCCCCAAGATCAGCCAAGAAATATGCAAAAGAAGAAATAGGATGTACATGGTCAAGAAATACTCTAGGGAATTAGACATATGATATTGGACAATCACTCAATACATTATTTACGATAACAAATCAATTCATATGAATTTTCAAAATTCAATTCAGGAAAAATGGTAGGGAAATTTCAATTACATAATTAAACTAATTCCATTAAATCGTGAGTCATAATTTCAAAATCCATGATTCCCATTAAGCATTAAATTTTCTATTTTACTCATTCAATCTTGTTAACATTGAAATATAAAACATGGCATCATTGGATCCATAAGAAACTCATGTCCCCTAGATATGTCAAGAAGAGAATAATTCAACACTGGGCATGCAATTTTATCTTTAAATACAAAATTATGATTTGGGACAACAATTAAAGAGTTTATAAGTTAAAAATTTAAGTGAAATCATTTCTGAAATAATGATTTGGTTCTAAACGACCAATATTTGGGTCTTCCTTCTTCCATCATGATCATATAAAAGAAAATTACCCAATTAATCAAAAGAATCTTCTCATTTAAGCTAAAAATGAAAAATGGGAGTGGGATGCATAATGGAATAATTTAAAAAAGGAAATTGAAATTGAAATTCATAGAAATAATTTAACGATAAATCTTGGTATGATCCCTCAAGTGGGCCCTGAGTTTTTACTACAACCAGTGGGGAGTACCAGATGTTTTAAATAATCTGATTGTGGGTGGAACTTCTTTGACATGAACCTCAACTTGTAGTTCTTCCGATCTTGAACTTCTTTGGTCATGTTGAGGAGGATTCCATAGATTGAGTACAATAGATCCACCCCTTTCACAATGTGGTAAATCTTGCATGGAAGTGGTCATATGAAGAATGGAACCTCTTCTTTTGTTGCTACTTGTGAAACCATCTTATCATTAAGTGATGGGATAATGGGGGCTTTATCCTCTTGGATTATTTCCACCTGCTCAAAAACTTGGATATCTTCTAGATGGAACTCCTCCAGTAGATGTTAAATATCTTCAAGTACATATAGGTGTTCCTCAATAGGTGCCTTTTTTTCCTCATCATCCTCCAAGGAATAATAATATTCTTCCCATTCATAAAATTCAAAACAGTTGGGAGTTATAGTCAAATCATATTAAATAAAATCAAATGTGATAGGGTTCATGAATGTATCATCTCCCTGAGGTGGTTTGGATTGAATCATTTCTTTAGTGGAGAGTTTTTGTTGGATTTTATTATCACTAGATGGAGGAAGGTAGTCGGGCTCTCCCATGTTGAGTTTTTCTTCTACTTCGTGGATGTCTTCAGTGAAATCCTAGAAAGCCATTGGTGCTTCCAACTTGGAATTTAATATTTAAATGTAATTTTTGAGTTCATCGGCCTCGGCTATCAAATCATCAAGTGATATCCAAGTTTCTATTCCTCTTTCTTTTTTTGGAACATTATCATTAGATCATCATCCATTCTCAGGAGGGCCTCCTTAGTGTATTATTTTTCTTCTTCATGCACCTCTGAGTAATTATTCCATTGATAATAATTTGAATTTGAATACATCATGGAAAAAAGGGTTTTTTAGTTTTTTTTAAATAAAACAATGAAATATATCTACAAAATTGTAAATTTTTAATTTTTTTTGAAATAACTATTTCGCTCCCTAAAACAACACCAGGTTTGACACATGTCTATCACACGGCGTGGAAAAATAGATTAACATTCCTAATGCAAAATAGAGGCTAACCACAATTGTATCACTTTTGGTGCATCCTAGTTGGTTCAATCATCGATTCCAGTTCACCTATTATACATTTTTTTATGTTTTTATATTATTTATGAAAATGATTGTTTTGCTTTTTTTGGAAAAAAAAGAAATAAAAGTAATGAAAATGTAGAATTTAAATCTAAATGCATATACAGTAAAAATGAAATTAGGGGATAAAGGTCTCAGTCCTAGGGTTCAACACGATGGTTTCATTAATTATATATTGTTTTTTTAAATTCAATTCGATAATTTTTTAGTGAAACCTCATTAATGAATTACACTCTATTAATTTATTGATTGTGTGATTTTAGCATGCATCTAGCAGACCAAACCAAATTCCATCCAATAGTCAAATAAGGGAGTACCTAGATTGAGAATGTTATTCCTAAAAGACCTAGATGCACTATATTCCTTTTAATCCCTTATGATAACCCCAAATCCACCATATATGGGGTTTTCCTAAGATAAGGGATGGAAAATGGTGAATCAAGGAAAATAAATGGATTTGGAAATAGTTTCATGGTGGACGATCGTTGCACCCGTTCAATATTCTCACCTCCACCACAAAAAGATTTTAAATAGTTTGAATTAAAGTGAATTAATAAATAACACTGTGAATACTCCACCATGGACAAGACTTGGGTTAGGCACTTTTCATTGCAATGTGATTAGAGATCATAATGGAAAGTGGGAATAGATAGAAAGGTAATTAGAGTTTCAAGGAAAATAATGATGGAATAATAAATGGGAAACACTTTAATAAAAAATTAATTTCTTACATGTAAAAGAAAACTAAACTAAAAATTAAATAAAGAAATAAAATTCAAAAATGGATCTCAGACTCCTATACTTGGTCCCCTGGATGGTGTGCGGATGGGAATGAATGTTTTGTGGGCTGGGAGCTCCTCTCCTTTTATAGGAAGAATCTGTACTCCAAAATATGACACATTTTTTACCCAATAAATTGATGATTCATGTGTGATCCCCTTCTTAAATGTTGTTACAAATTCTATTTATCATATCCTATCAAAATTTCATCTCATTTAGCCACTGTATGTTGTAGTTATGAATTTTTAATTAACTGTTAATTTTTATGGATAAAGGTTCTAGGAAGCTTCCTTCAAATGTATGACATCCAATGGCAACATTAATTACTTCAAAATTCTCTCAAATTAATTTTATAGATTAAACTATCTGTTCTAGTTTTATTACAGGGGTAATGACTTTAATTATAGGTGTTTAAGCTCAGATTGGCTTCAACTACTATGGTTGGGTCCATGTTGTCTGGTCGGAACATTATTCAACTTCATTGATATTTTAAGGCCATTATATGCTCAAATTAGCCACTGGAACATGATAAAATGTTTACGAAAATAAAATACAGATTTAAAAAAAATAACTTAATTTGAATTTATATTTTTTGAAAAATTACCAAAATACCTTTAACATAAAAATCTATCAAAAATCCAGAATTAAGAACTTTTCACATTTTTTCTCATTTTCATTATATAATAAAAATATCCAATTATTTTAAAAACCCATTTAAATATATGGGTTTTATAATTTTAGGACATCAACAATTCATCATTATTTAATTAAAAAAATACACATAAATTTCCTTTATCAAATACCCCCACATATATACCATGCTTGTCCTCAAGCATAAAATCTTAAAATTGAATATCAGAGGGACCTAATATTATCAATATTCAAATTTCACTGAAATATAATTAAACAATGATCAATTTTAAATCAAACATTAAACACCACATAAAATATCTATTTGATTTCTCATATTTTTTTAATAAGAAAATAATTCAAATATTTTACTTTTCCGCTTTGAAAATTGATGGAAATTCTCCTTTAATTCATTCAAGATCCTTAATTCATTATTATTAAACATGAAAAGTCATGATTTACCTCACATAAAAGTTTTTTCTCTCATATTTCATGATACAATTCAACTAGATTTATACTCATATCATGAGAACATGCACCTTATCCATGAGCTTGTAAAGTAACAACTTTCTCCACATTATAAAGACAAATTCCACATAAAATAATGATAATTTTTAATAATGGTTTAAATGAATTTGAGTATTAATGTTGGTAGGATTTGATTCTATAAAAATTAAGGCTCAATTAGGAGGATAATATCTTATGTACAATGCATGATATCAAAAGTAAATGTGTAATGAAGTTATCCTCTTCAATGTAGAAACACCTACTTCCCCCAAAAATCAAACTAAGGTCATGATCAAGTAAACAAAATGAATGATATGTGAACCCTATTTATTTTTTTCCTTGTTTTGAATGTTATGCTTAGATAAAACATTACATATATAACCTAACCACATATGATCAGGAGATCGTTGGTTTTGAAAACTTTTATTTTGTGTTTTCCCAAATCACATCTCATTTTTCTCAATTTTTTGGTTTTTTTGTAAATTTTTTTATTTTTTTAATTCAATGGGGGAAAAATGAAGTACAAAAAACGATTCTACAAACTTTTAAAATTCCCAAAATAGCATCTACACTTTTTCCTTACAATTATGAACATCCCTTCCACCATTATTCCACTCACCCCCGCACTTTATTGTCAAAATATCCTTCAAATATCAATAGTAGGGTAATAGTGGATAAAAATGTCTTGAAACATGGATCATTCATATAAAATTAATTCATGGTATCTATGGTCTAAAAGAAATAATTATGTAAAGCTGTTAATTACGGAAAAGTGCTTTTTAAAAGATGCAGAAATCATTTTAAATGTGTTTTTGTAGATTCATATATTGGGCAAGTTCAAATGAATGTTCTCGTTGGTGACATGTCCCAAGATCACTCTAGAAATAAGATCAAGAATAAATATGAAGTACTTGGGCTAGAAATACCCTTGGGAGTGAAACATATAATACTGGACAACCACTAAAGGTGTGATTTATTATAAAAAATTAATTCACATAAATTTTAGAAATTCAAATCATGATAAATTGTTGGTAAATTTCATTTACATAAATAAACTAATCCCTATAAATCATGACTAGTCATTTTAATATAAATTCTTCACATTAATCATTCAATTTCCTATTTTACTTATTAAATCACATTAATATTGAAATATAAAACATGGCATAACTGGATACCTAAGGAAATCGGGTCTCCTAGATATGTCAAGTACAACATAATTAAATTATGGGCATGAAATTTTATCTTTAACTCTCAAAGTATGATTTGGAAAAAAAATTATTTACTTTAAAAGATAAAAATTAAAAGTGAACTCCCTTTTGAAATAATGACTTTTTTTCTTCTTCCAACAAATTTTGGGGCCTCCTTCTTCCATAATGATTCAATTATAAAATTACACAATTAATCTCAAGGATAATTTCATTTAACTTTAAAATGAAATGTAAGGGTGGGCCACATACATGACTATTCTAAAAATGGAAATAGAAATAGAAATTCCTAGAAAGCATTTAAAGGTAAATCTTGGTAAGATCCCCAAAGTGGGCTTTGAATTTTTACTGCCTCCGGTCGATAATACCATATTTTATCCATAATCTGATGGATGGTAGATCTTCATTGACATGACCTACCACATGTTCTTCTTCTTAGCTTTTAGTTATTTATTCGTGTTAAGGAGGACTCCACATATGTAGTGCAAGAGATCCACCACATTTTCAATGTGGTACATCTTTCGTGGTGGGGGTAGGATGAAGTATGAAACCTCTTCTTCTTTTTTTGCTGCTTGTGCAACAATATTATCTTCTAGTGCATGCCTCATGAGGGCTTCATCCTATTGTCTAATTTCCTCAGGCTCCAAAACTTGGATCTCTTCTTTATGTGGTCCTCCATTAGATGTTCAATGTCTTCAAGGGAATCCATGTTTTCATTAATAGATTCATATTCTTGCACATCACCCTACAAGGCATAATAAGAGTCTTCCAATTCTTAAAGTTCAAAACAGTTGGGAGTTATAATTAAATAAGATTTAATAAAATCAAATGAGTTGGAGTTCATGAATGTATCATCTCCTGAAGATGGTTCTTCTTGAATCTTATCATCGGTGGAGAGTGCCTCTTGGGTTTTATTATCATTGGATGGAGGTAGGTATTCTAGCATTCCCACCTCAACTTTTCCTCACCATCATGAATGTATTTACTAATATCTAGGAGGACTAGTGAAACTTTCTTGTTTAATTTGAATAATTGAATCTCATTTTAGAATTCATTGGTTGTGTCTATAAAATCAACAAGTGAAATCCATGTTGATATTTCTTTTTCCTTTTATTTTAACCTTATCATTATAGCATCAATACAAATTTTGAGGGCCTCCTCGGTGTATTATTTTACTTCTTCCTCCATCTGGGAGTAATTGTTCGATGCATAATAATTTGAATTTGAATTCTTCATGGGAAAATGGATTTATATTTTTTTTTAAAAGAAAACATTGAAAAATATCTACAAAATTTGAATTTTGAAAATCTGATCTAAATAACTATTTACCTCCCTGAAAAAGGTGTCAATTTTGATGCACCCCCTATTGTAGGGTGTAGAAAAATCAATTAAATTTCTTAATGCAGCAAAGTGGCTGACCAGTGTCGTCTCACTTGAGGAGTGCCACAATTGGTTCAATCACCAATTCTTGTTCTCCTATTCTAATTTTTTTTGGGTTTTTATATTATTTATTAAAACTATTGTTTTGGGTTTTCATTGAAATAAGAAATTAAATTAACGCAATGGTAGAATTTAAATCTAAATACAGATACAATCAAAATGAAATTAGGGGAGAAAGGTCTCAGTCATAGGGTTCGACATTAGAGTTTCATTCACAATATATTATTTGTTTAAATTAAATTAGATAATTCATTTAGTGAAACCTCGTTATGGAATTATTCTATATTGATTTATTGAGTGTGTGATTTTATCATGCGTTGGGCACACCAAACCACACCTTCTCTAATAGTAAAATAAGAGAGCACCTCGACTGAGAATGTTAATCCTGAATGACCCGGATCCACTGTATACTATTTAACACCATACAATAACCCCAACTCCACCATATTAAGGCTTTTCCTAAGATAATGGAGATAAAATTATTAATCAAGGAAAATAAATGGATTTGGATATAGTGTCGTGGTGGACGACCGCTGCACCCCAACAATATTCCAGCCTCCACCACATATAGATTTACAACATTTTTAATTAATGTGTAATAATAAATAACATCATGAATAATCCCCCAAGGAAATGAATTGGGTTAGTCACTTTCCATTGAAATGTGAATAGAGATCACAATTAAAAGTGGGAAGAGAGAGAAAGATAATTAGATTTTCAAGACAAAGAAAGATGGAAGAAGAATTGGGAAATAATTTAATAAAAATTAATGTGATAAATGTAAAATAATACTAAAATAAAAAAAATAAAAAAAATTAAAATTCCTAAATGTCCCTTGGCCTCCTCCCCTTGGTGCTACAGATTGTATGGGGATTAAAAGAAATGTTTTGAGAGGTAGGGGATCATATCCTTTAAGAGTTAGAATATTTCTTCCATAATTTGTTTCACTTTTGTCCCTATAATTGATGATTACTGTGTGGAACCCTCCATAAAAGTTATTCCCATTTTTTTCCTGTATCCTATAAAAATTTCATCTCATTTTTCCATCATATGTAGTAGTTATGAATTTTTAATTAACTATTACTTTTTCAGGAAAAAGGTTCCATGAAGCTTCCTTCAAAACTATATAATCAAATGGAATCATTAATGACTTCAAAACTTTATCAAATTATTTTTAGAGATGCACTTATATGTACTCATTATATTCTATGTAAATTCACCTAAAATGAATTTGTGTATGCCGATGTCGTCTTCTGTTATGGTGGTGGGGTCCATGCCATCTGGCCTGAAAATTACTCGACTTCATTTATTTGTTAAGGCCTCTATATGTGTGAATCATACCCTGGTCCAAAATACAATGTTTAAGGATATAAAATATTAATTTAAAAAAAAATTAATAACTTCATTTGGATTTACATTTTTAATGAAATTACCAAAATACCTTTGATGTGAAAATCTTTCAAGATATAGAATTAAGCATTTTTTACAATTTTGCTCATTTTCATTGTATAACACAAATTGCCCATTTTTTTAATAAAACATTTAAATGATTTGGTTTTACCATTTAAAAACATCAACAATTAATCATTATTTGGTTAAAAATATAAACATACATTTTCTCTATCAAATACCCCCACACTTAAACCATGTTTGTCCTTAAGAATAAAATATCAACTTTGAAAATTAGAAGGGCCCAACATTAATAGTATTAAAATTTCAACGCAATATAATAAAAACTAAATAAATTTCAAATCAAACTTTCAAAAAACCACATAAAATATCAATTGGATTTCTCATTTTTCAATGAAACAAACAATTCCATTGTTTTATTTTTTCCCTTTGAAAATTGATTGAACCTCATTGTACATTCATTCAAGCTCCACAATTGATTATTATTAAACATGTAAATTCATGATTTAACTCACTTAAAAATCTTATTTCTCATATCTCATGATAGAATTCATGTATATTTATGCTCATATCATTATAACATTAAGCTTATCCATATTATTGTAAAATAAATACATTATCCACTTTTTAAAGACAAAAGGCACAAAAAATCATGGGGACTTTTTAATAATGGGTCAAATATATCTAATTCTTAATGTTGTAAGTATATTATTCATTAAAAATTAAGGCTCAAGGACGAGGAATATCTCATAAATATAATTCATGATATCAAAAGTAAAAGTGTAATGAAGTTATCCTCTTCAATGTAGCAAAACCTACTTCCCCCAAAACTCAAAGTAAGGTTATGATCAACTATCCAAAATGAATGATTTGTGTATCCTCTAGATTTTATTATTTTTTTATGTCATTATTAGATAAAAATTCACATCCATCACCAAACCACATATGATCAAAATATATTCAGACTAGAAAATGGTGATTTTTTCCCAAATCACAACACATTTTCAAATTTGTTTTTGGGTTTTTTGACATTTTCTTTTGTTTTTTTTATTTCAATAGGGGAAAAATTAAGTAAAATGAATGATTCCCAAACATTTTACAATTCCCAAAATAGCACCCCACACTATTTCCTTATAATTTATAACATTTTTAAACCATGATTCCTTTCACTCCTATATTTCCTCTATAAAATATCATGGAAATACAAATATTATGGTTGGAATTGAAAAAAATGGATTGAAAAATTGATCATCCCTATAAAGGTCATTCATGGTATCTATGGTATAAGAAAAGGATAGATGTAAAGGTGGCCTTTAAGGATAAAGTATTTTCAAAATATTACACAATCATTTTGATTTTGGTTTTTTACAGTCATAACTTTGACACGTTCAAATATATATTCTGGTAGGTGACATGTCCCAATATCACTCAAGAAATATGCTCAAGAATAATTAGGGAGTATTTGGTCTAGAAAACCTCTCATGTATGAGACATATGATATTATAAAATCACTAAAGGAATGATTTATAATAAAAACTAAATTCACATGAATTTCATAAATTTAAATCATGAATAATTTTAGGGAAATTTCAATTACATAAATCAACTAATTCCCTTAAATCATGAGTTATCACTTCAATATCCTTGATTCATATTAAAGATTAAATTTACCATTTTACTCATTAAATCTCATTATCATTGAAATCTAAAACAAAGACTCACTATAAATGTAATAAACTCATTTTTCATAGATTTTTCATGTAGAGCATAATTCTAGAATGGGCATGCAATTATATCATTAAAGATCAAATTTTTATTTGCAAAAAAATTAATATGTTTGAATTTTTAAAATTAAAAGTGAAATCCCTTTTCAAATAGATCTTAGATTATATTAAACCAATTTTTGGGTATTCCTTCTTCCATCACGATCCTATAAAATAAAATTACTAAATTAATCATAAGGATCATTTCATTTAAGCTCAAAATGAAAAGTGGGAGAGGGTCGCATGAAAAGTGGGAGAGGGTCGCATGATAGATAATAAAATTACTAAATTAATCATAAGGAATACCCAATTTTTTGTTATTCCTTCTTCCATCCCTTCTCAATGTGATACATCTTTCATGGAATGGGTAGGAGAAATTATGGAACCACGTATTCTTTTTTTCTACATGAGAAACCATATTATCTTCCAATGATGGCTTTATGGGGGATTCAATCTTTTATATGAATTCTTTAGGGTTAGAAACTTGGATCTCTTCATGATGGGGATACTCTAGTAGATATTTAAGGTCTTAAAGGATCTCTAGGTGTTCCCAAATAGGTGAATATTTTTGCGCATCATCCTCCATGGCATAATAAGAGTCTTCCAATTATAAAAATTAAAAATAATTGGGTGTTATACTCAAATCATATTCAATAAAATCAAATGAGTTGGATTTCATCAATGTATCATCTCCATGAGGTGGTTCTTCTTAAACCTTTTCTTCATTGGATAGTGCCTCTTGGAGTAGATTATCACTATATAGTGTTAGGTAGTTGGGCTCCTCCACCTTGAGTTTTTCTTAAACTTCCTCGATGTCTTTGGTGAAATACTAGAAGACTAATGGAACTTCCTTATGGCTTGAATCATTGAATGTCAATATGGAGTTCATTATCCATGGCCATTAAATATTCAGGTTATATCCATGTTTCCATTTCTCATTCTTTTTGTCTAAACCTTATCATTAGAGAATCATAACTTCTTTGGAGGACCTCCTCAGTGTACTTTCTTTCTTCTTTCCACACGTGTTAAAAAGTGTTCCATGCTTAATAATTTGTATTTGAATATAACCTGAAAATGATATTTTTTTGTTATTTTTAAAAAAAAACAAAAATATCTAAAAAACTATGAATTTTAAGAAATAGGTCGAAATAATTATTTATCTCCTTGGAAACAGCTTCAGTTTTGACATAGGCATGTCTTAGGGTGTGGCAAAATAAATTCAACTTCATAATAGAACATAGAGGCTGAAAAGGGTCATCTCACTTGAGGAGCATCACAATTCATCCCATCACGGATTCAAGTTCACCTATTCTAATTCTTTTTGGGTTTTTATATTATTTATGAAAATGATTTTTTTGTTCCATTCTTAAATAAGAAATAAAAATAATGAAAATGTAGAATTAAAATCTAATTGTAGATACAGTCATAATGAAATCTAGGGAGAAAGGTCTCGGTCCTAGGAACCAGCATCATGGGTTCATTTTTTATATATTTGTTGTTTAAATTCAACTAGATAACTCATTTAGTGAAATCTTAGTAATGACATAATCTCTATTGATTTATTAAGTGTGTGATTTTAGAATGCGTTTGGAACACCAGATCACACCTCCTCTAATAGTCATATAAGAGAGCACCTCGACCAAGATTGATATTCGTAAAAGACCCAGCTCCGCCATATTTCATTTTATCCGTTCTGAAAACCCCAAATCCACTGTATAAAAGGTTTTCCTAAGATAAGGGAGGGAAATTTTAAACCAAGTAAAAATAATGTATTTTTAATTAGTGAGGTGGGGGACGACTGCCATACCAGTGCAATATTCCCACCTCCACCACAAATAGATTTAAAATGATTTGAATTAAAGTCAAATAATAAATAAAACCATGAATCCTCACCTAGTTCCAAGACTCGGGTTAGTCACTTTCCATTTCAATGTGATTAGAGATCATGATGGAAAGAGGTAAGATATAGAATGATAATTGTTGTTTCAAGACAAAGAAAGATGGAAGAACAAATGGAAGAATCATTAATAAAAAATTAATATTCTACATCTAAATTAATATTAACTAAAAAGAAAAAAATAAATAATACCCATAAATTCTCATTGCACTCCTCTCATTGGTTTCTCAAATGGTGAGGGGATGGGAATAAATTTTTTGAGAGGTATGAGATCCTCTCTTTTTATAGGTAGAATCCATCCTCCAAACATTATCTCTCTTTTTACCCATTAAATTGAAGATTCATGTGTATTACCCTTTATTTAATTTTTCCCCCATTTTATTTCTTGTCTCTTATAAAAATTTCATCTCATTTGGCCACCAGATGTAGAAGTAATGAAATTTTAATTAACTATATATTTTTCTTCATGATGTTTGCAAGATTCTTCCTTTAAAAGTATAACATAAAATGGAATCCTTAATGACTTGAAAGAAACCTCAAATTAATTGTAGGGATGATGCTATGTTTCCTATTTCTATTCTTATTAGAATCACCAAAAATAGAGGAGTGTAATCCGATATGGGCTTTTGTTACTATGGTGGGGTCTATATTATCTTCCCAGAAGCTTATTCAACTTCATTGATTTTTAAGGCCTCTATATGCTCTAATCGGCCCCTAGTCTATAATAAAATGTTTTAGAAAATAAAATATGGATTTTAATAGAAAAAATCTCTTAGTTTGGATTTATATTTTTAAAGATATGCCCAA
Source organism: Viscum album (assembly GCA_963277665.1). Classification (NCBI taxonomy): domain Eukaryota; kingdom Viridiplantae; phylum Streptophyta; class Magnoliopsida; order Santalales; family Viscaceae; genus Viscum; species Viscum album. The sequence continues at coordinate 51,234,191 of OY728162.1, forward strand.
AATACCCTTGACGTAAAAATCTGTAAAAAATTCAAAATTAAGATCATTTCACAATTTTTCTCATTTTCATTATATAATCCAAATTTTCCATTATTTTAATAAAACATTTAAATACATGGGGTTTATCATTTAAAACATCAATAATTCATCATTATTTGATTAAAAAATTACACATAAATTTTCCTCATTAGGTGAAATTTGTATGAGTATTGAAGTCACTTTATATAACAATACATATATATTTTACATGTAAAACTATTATTATTTAAAAAATATTAATTCAGAAGGATTAAAAAATAGAAAAATATAAATAATTGAAACCAATAAAATTATCATCTAATAACTTCTAGGTAAATAAATGAAAAATAATTTATATTCCTTAACATATGATTGAATATATATACATGTACATGCATTAATTTTAATTGAATTTGGATTGGTAAAATTGAGTAAAATCATGTTAGGGTAAAATCATGGTTCAATGTCGAAACATTATAAAAAACCAATTAAAAGTTCTACATATATAGAATGGATATTAATCAATATTAAATATAATAATAATAAAATATTTAACCTAAAACAATTTATTAAAGAAAATATAAAAACATATACAAAATATAGGGATATTACAAAATAATCACATAATCATTTAAAAATATGTATCAATGGGCATTTAAATTTCAATAAATGTTCAATTAAAAACATGAAAAAAATATTCATAAATGTATTGTATACCCATAAAATTTATGTTAAATGTTCTTTATTCATAGATTAATTATATAGATAAGTTTTTTTATCTATATATTCAAAGACTAAAATTGTAAAATATAAACTCATTAAACCAAAAATATATATATCAACTGAGGAAAATCACAGTTGAAAAATTTCTTGATTGTTTGAAAAAACTAAAGAGGGATCAATCTCATTGAATTTTACCATCAAAATATGTCCACCTTTACCTCACTATATATACATACAAAGCTATATTTGGGGATATTCATACACGAATATAATTAACATGTAATATATTCAAAATTATAAATAAAATCAAAAAATATATAATTTAATTTTATAATGAATCACAAAATAAAATTGAATATGACATCTATATTTAAACAAGGATATAAAACTAGGAATCTTGAATGGATAGCTTAAACTTATAGAAGATTCTAAAACATGTTTTAATATCCAACACCCACCATATATTTCTCTAGAAGAAAAATAAATTTGATAATTTGGGTGAATTTAGAGTATGTGTAGTATCCTTAGGTGTCAATGGGAACAAACCGCCATTTATAAATTAGAATTAATTATATTATCCTTTATCTATGTAAAATAATATCTACAATAAAGAAATATGAAAATCATTTTCTTTTGGAATTAATATTTATATTTTTGAGGAAATATAAATAAATAAAAAATAGTCCGTCCTTATATAAATTTTTGAAGGGGAGAACTCACCTCATCCATGTTAACTTCTCCACCTCATCTAGGTTGGACCGTTATAGACACCCAAAAAAGTCACCATGTTTATTTATTATATAATATAATGCTCAAGGAATGGTTTATTTTTTCTTAGAATTTGAAAAATACTTATTCTGAACTCCTCTATACGTGATGTTAATCTTAATTTAGTAAAATTAATACTACATGATAGATTCTAATTCTCTAGTGATAGGAAATTATTTGAAATTTTTGTATATTATCTATTTAGATACATAACTTTATAAACATTTATCAGAGATATAATATTTGTAGAAAAGAATATAAGAAGAGAAAGCTACATTGAAAGACAATTCTTTATTATATGAACCATTATTTATGATATTTTTTGATTAAACTGAGTCAAATAGTGAAACAAATTGATCAACTTATTTGTTCCATGGAAAAGACCTCACACATTTACACCCACTTATTGAGGATAATAGGGGTATGTTTTTCTTGGAACCTTATCCTTCATTGAATTTATTAAATGAGAAACATGTACTATTTCCTCAAACAGAAAATATGCTACAAATTTGATAATCATAGAAAAAAACGATCATGATCTCAATATCTAATAGAAAAATTAACTTAGGATTATTCTAGATGGATTTTTTATGAAATTAAAATACTATGAGAGTAGAATTCAGTAACCTTTAAATTTCAACCATGTCAAAAATATTTTATGAAAATAAAATATAGAAATTAATTCTTTTAAAAATAATATACTTATCTAATAACATAAGTGTGATGGATATCTAATGAAAAGTGAATAATAAAATATTCTTAAAAATATTCATATTTTTTTCAAATATCTATTACATGAAACCATTTTTAAGAATTCATATATCATTTCCTTTTGATAAACAATTAGGAGGAGTTGTTTTGGAATCACCTAGAGGAAATATATGTTGGATAAAACTCTTTGAATTAATGTTACTGGACATGGTATAATGAAGCATCAACTAAAAACTAGCAATAATTAAAAACAAAATCATCCATTGTCACTCAAATAATAATTCATACAATGAAAGAAAGTAAGTAAATAAAATTTATTTTTACGTGTTTTAGAAAAAACACCCTACATCTATGTGAGTAATATTGTAGTGGTTCATTTCTCTAGAAGAAAAAATTAGAAATTTAGAGACTTAATGAGTCCATTGGATTAAAATAATAAAATTAATCACATTCATTTCAAGCCACACATCATTGGGGCCCCACCATACATATATAGAGAGTAATTACATATATTTTTCTAGTTTATGTAACCTTTGAAAAGTGTTTGAGTCCATCTGTTTCACTATTCCCATCACTACTCTTTTATAGTAATCTTTATTGTGACTTCCACCTCTAGTAAACCATAAAAAAAATCATAGTATAAATAATCATCTATATTTTTGATAATTACCAATGAATGAGGAATAATTTTATTGATCACATTAGATAAATCCCCATAGAAACTATTTCCTTCTATAAAACTCTTAGAATGAGGAAAACCCCCATCTACTACCACCACTTCAAAAAAATTGAAGAATATTTATATCCAATATTTATTTTTAGTTGACATTATTCAACAAAATATGGCTTTAAACATTCCAAAAAAATACCACTATAAGACATATTTATAAAAGACACTTCGACACCACCTTCAACGTCTATAAAAAAAATTTCTATTTATGTTGTATAAAATAATTCTCCACCTAATTCTATTCTCCCATGCCCAATTAAATATTAATTTTAACTTGGTATTTTTAGACCCAACCTCTTGGTAAACATATTTATTAGACTCTATTTACTAGCTACCTTTTGTCACTCTAACTAAACATTTCTATCATCACCATAATGTAATGGTACTTTAGATCAAAGTGTTTATATCATGAATAAAACAATATATTCTTATCCAAATGAATTGAACTCTGAATATCAATATTAAAAATATTTTCCCATAGAAACATATGAGTTACTAATCTAAACAACTTATCTATACTATCTCCGTTATTTATTCTATCAAAACTATATACTCTCATTCCATTGCAGATATTGGACACTCCCACTACAGGTGGGATATCTGGAATTGTACCCAAAATAGAATACATAAAAGGTATGACTACTGAGGACTATATAATTTAATTCATGTAATTATTAATTTATTCCATTCATGGTACATGCTAAAATGAAAATTTATTGTAACTAGCGAGAGGATTTGAACCTGTCTTACATCGATTAATTATGAATCTCTTAATGATATTATAAATGGAATCCTTATGTGATAAATCTAGTCTTATGATTTTTATATCATGTTCAAACCTTATAACTGAAATATTAATATATTCAATAATATAGTTCATCTCAAACTTTCTTTATATATTCTCCTTTATTTTATAAATCAAATAATTATTGATACCTACCAAAAGTATATCATCCATATAAAAAGTAAGATAATAAAGTCATTTCCATTGAAATTGGTCAAATTAAAATAGTGATCAGAATTACATTGACTGAAACCATTATATTTTTGAAGTAATGAAAATTATGATTTTAAAACCTACAATATTTCTTTAAACTATAAATTCTCCTTCTTGGTTTACATACCAATCCATGATTCTGATTTATAACAAAACAAATAGGTTCCTTTATATAAATTTATTCCTCTAAATACCCATGAAAAAAATAAATTGTTTATGTTATAAATTTATGGAGGAATCTAAAATTAAATTAGTTTCCATATTAGTTTCTTTTACTACCAGAGAGAATATCTTAGAGAACTCAATACCATCCTTATGCTAAAACCCTTTAATAGCCAATCTATTTTAATATTTTTTCTTTCATCATCCTTTCCCATCAACCCAAAAACCCACATATTCTCATGTTATTTCTTCCCTAAGGGTAGTTTTATTACCTCTCAGTTTTTATTCACCATTTTTAACGATACTTATCCTTCATTTGTAACTACTAATTTCTATATTTTCCCATAGTAATTATTACATCCATAAATTATGTTTCTCCTTCATCTATTAGAAGTAAAAAAACATACATAATTTATGTAAATTTTTATTAGTCATTTGATCCTTGAAGATCGCTGGAAATTATCTTCTAATTTAGATTCCTTCATAACTATATCTTATTGAACATCACCTCTCGGAACACTTAACTGATCATCCCCATTTCATGAGCATTCAGATATACATTGTGTTGGATAAACATCTAATCCTGCTTCACTACCCTCTAAACATGATTCTAGAATATGAGTCATTTGTTTAGATTCAAATACATTAAAATGTTTCAAAACATTTGATCCTCTATAAAAAAAATTTCTATCAAATTCAAATTAAGTTTATGCTTTATCCTAAACATCCTTGTACTTTATGTTCTGATCTTTCCACAAGATTTTCTAGATGAAAACACATTTTCCACTATGAAGACTCTCTTTTCTCATATTCCCAAAGAAAAAAAAACGTAAAAAAATCATCTCCATAGAATATGAAGATTCTTTTAAATTAATTCTTATTTAATTTTATTAGTTTATTTTTCATCAACATGAATTTAGGATAAACTCTATAAAATTTTAAGATGATAATATTCTAGAACATTCTTGGACCAATTTTTTGTTGGTAACATCTATTGAAATAATATTAAAAGTATTCTCTTCTTCCATGAAAAACTCAATAGGCATTAGAGAATGTAACAACATAAAAATTTTCCTCTTCATGATATTTTAATTCATTATATTAGGTAAACTATTTTGTTGAGGTGTTTCTCAAATATTCTTCTCATATCATATTCAAATATTTACACTATAATTCTATAAACTCTTTTTGGAAAAATCTCCACCATTATATGATCTCATACATTTCACATTTCATTCATTTTATCTTTCCACCTTAACTTTCCATTGAAAAAATATTCAAAACACCTTCCCTTCATGTTTCAGAAAGTATACTAAAATGTTTACTTTGGAATCATCAATGAAGGTAATCAATTACCTTCTGATATTATAAGAATAAACTGGTGAAGGTCCCCAAACATATGTATAAACTAATTAAACCCTTTTGAATTTAGGTGTTCTTATAGAAATATTGAGTAATCAGCTCTCACTTCATCCAATGTCTGAATGACCCTAGTTTAATATGACTCTACCTATATGAATCTTAATTATTTTCCCACTAAGGTTCCCAAACTGATTATTCAATAGTTATGAATATCTAGAAGACTTTTATTTTTGTTGGGGGTATCTACGAATGACATTCAAGTAAGATATAGTGACCTGTATTTAATACCTATATCTTTGAAAATATAAATAATAGTAATCTTCCATATATTTTTATCCAAACTCATTCCAAAACCGACTTTAGCCACCTGGCCTACTGAAATTAGGTTCTTCCAATGTCCTAGAACATGTTTAACATTTTCTGTTTAATTAAACTACCATTATTTAAATGAAATTTTAATTATCTAATTCCCACTATTATAAGTTCTTCAAAATTAGAAATTTTTACTTTACAAAATTTCCAGATAAATAATTTAATTTGAACCCTTTTTCAATTATTGAATGAAATGAATCTCTAGAATATATACTTTATGATTCCATTTTTTTCAAAAAATTAAGATATAGATTTACACTAATTGTTTATTCCAAACATACATTTTTAGAAACATTCCTTCTAGAAGTTTTATTTAGTCCACAATAATACTCTTGAGGTGACCTCTCCTTCCATAATGACAATAAACAAGGACTATTCTGGAAGCATTCCCTAGTTTCTGCTCCCACGATTTTCTATCTCACTGATTTTTAATCTACCAATAAGGTGCTCATATTCTTCATTACATTTTCTATATATTATCAAAAATATGTTTTAATCTTCTTAACTCATATCACCTAATTTACAAACATATTACAAAAAATAGTGATTTAAAATTAATTCTTTCCACCTAAACTACTTATAGAAGTGACCATTGACTATAAAGACCCACGTAATGTGTATGAGAACAAAATCACCCAAACATCATCTATAAATTTATCCTTCACAGACTCCAATTTAATATTAATTAACTTGAAATCATTCAAAAAATATGATTTAGATACTCCATCTGATAAACTCATGTTGTATAACCATTAAATCAAACACACATTCTTTAGTTTTGTAGGTTACATGTATATATGAACAAGGTAAAAAATTTACAGCACTATAATTTTTTTCTCTTAAATGCCCAAATCCACATTTTGGACTAAATGAATTAATATCAAACCATGTTTCCTCTTATACATATTTCAAAATTCATGGTTTTTCATTTATCTTGTTTTGAAACCCTTTAATGGAAGCTCTAGATATTTATGAAAGATATAATATTCAATAAAATTTAAAAAAACTAAAATATTTTCCCTCAAAATTTTAAATCTAGAACATATCTTCTTCAGAATCCATCCTTCAAAAAATAATTAATCCAACTTAAAATCAAAAAATCATTGGCCAAGTGAATTTTAAAAACATTTCTGAGTGAAATTCCAAGCCTCCTAAGAAAAAATAATATGATACCAGTTTTTGAGAATTATTACATTGTATCTTTTTGATAAACAATTGGAACAAGATATTTCATAATCAACTTGTGTAAATAGATTAAAGATTGAACACTATAACTTAATTCTTTATAATTTTTTAGATATAAAATTCACCCAAATCACTCCCAAAGAGTAAAACCAAGTTCATCCTTGTTCACTCAAAACAAATTATGCACTAAATTAATTTAAAACATAGTAAGTATATAACACTTTGGTTTTACATTTATTGGATTAATTATCTTATGACCAGAGGGTACATATTCCAATATATCATTTCTATAAAAGTAATTACTTGCAACTTTCGAGACTATTGGAGTCACATGGATTTCTATATTACTTGTAATCACATTCAGTTATGACCACGAATCACAGGGGTTGTATCCTCTATATCTAGAGAGTATCTTCTGGTAATACAATTTCATTAACTCATGAAAAGTATAGGAGTCCATCTATCTCACTATTTCCAAATCCTATCTCCTTTAGAAATATTTATTATAACCCACACCACCCATAAATTAGTAAACACAACCCAATAGACCTAAAAATATTAATATTTTTTAGGTACAAACTGAAACGTCAATAATAACACAACATTTTGATAAGAGGATAAAAATACGAACCATCAAAAACACCTTCTTATGGAATACTTTTTTTATGATGAAAAAGGAAAATACAGCCACTACCGCCAGTTCAACTAATTGAAGATCATTTGGAACCACTTATTATGATTGATTTATTTTATTCAGTTGAAGTAGGTTCAAAACTTCCTAAAAACATAAGATAGTTTTTTTTAAAGTGTTTAATATTTACATGATTAATCTTACAATATTATGGAGATAACTAAAAAAGAACGGACTTTTAAATCAGAATTTGACTAAAATTGTGTAAGTATATTTTTCCCAGGACATTATAAGAAGAATTCATTAAATAAAACATCAAACTATGTCATGGAAAATATTGGTATCTTTACATCATCATTTTATAGTAAACATAAAATTAATAATATCAATTAGTTCATAAGGAAAAATCAAAAGAGCATATATTATATCAATTAAAGAATATTACAATAAAAAGGGATCAATGATTACTAGTTGAATAATCAATAGAAAAATATCAATTCATTAAGAACATATGATAAATTCACTAATGATATATAGGGACTCCGTATTGATGCACAAGTTTATTTTCTATTTCATTGCTATTTTGGAAAGGTATAAGAGTGAATATGATGTTTCGAGGCATGGTAATGAGCATTTGCAAGGGAGTAGCTAACCCATGTATGGTGGATATTCGAGTGGCTAGGGATGTGATTTTTGTTAATGATGATCTCTTGTTATAGTTTTGATGTTATTTTACCTTAAGTGATTCACTTGTTTGGTGATGTTACTATTTATTGAGATTTTTACTCGATGGATGTTATGGAACAAGTTGCATGTGGATGCATCATGATAGGCACATTGGGATATATGTTGACATGCATTGTTCATGAAAGGTTCATATTTATATCATGTGACATATGATCCCTAATGAACTATGAAATGAGAATCCTTGGAATACATGACAAAATAAAATGATAAAAACTATTATAGTATGCCATTAAATTTCTTAAGCCTCGTAGAGAGTAGCCTTGATTGAATGGTTCCCTGTTTTTTTTCACATATTGAGGTTGATCTTGTCGTTTTCTCTATTTATAAGGAGTGTGTTTACACTTGCTGATAAAACTACTCCACTTCATCATTGAATTGTTCTTGAGGAGTGTGAAAATTAGTAATATCATAATGTATTATATCTAGAACATCCTATAGATTAGGAGAATCAGATGGATGACTAGCTTCATGACAACGTCTTGAGGTTCATGGTTTCCATGGGGAGGGAGATTATTTTCAATGTACCATCTTTGTCTTAGATGAAAATAGATTTAAAGCTACAACATCCACCTTTGTTCACCAGGGAGGTAGGTCCATAGGAATATGTCCTTTGGATTGGTTCAATCCATAAAATCTTAAATCCCACAGATATGCTTATAGATAATATTTTAAAGCATTCTACAAACATGAATCAAGGACTTTTCAATAATTAGTGTGACATTTTGGAGCTAGTCGATAATCACAAGGAGTTTTCCTAGAATAACTTTTGGGGAAGTTTCTAGGAAAAATATATACAAATAATTTGAGGGATGACAGGGAATTATATTTCATAAAAATGGAACTGGAGGGAATTTTGTTGATGTACAATGCTTTAAACTTCACTGATTTTTAGTGTTTTGTTATGTCATTTTATGTTGATGAGTTTTCCAGGAAGTGACATTTTCAAGAATGGAGTTTTCAATGAGCTAATATCTTAGGTGATCATATTTCCCACAAGAAGTTTCATGTATATGATGAAACATGATCTTTATAAGGAATTAAATTTGATAGTGGCCTATGTGGTGGCCATTATGTTTTGATTGTGTGGTCAAAGATTTCTACTTCTAGCAGTAGGAAGCTCCTCTATGTCAGCTACTACAAGGGAATTTGTAGGAAGGTAAGTTTGGGATGTGTACTTATACCTCTAGATTGAGGCTTAGTGGAGTGTTGGCAATGTGGAACGTTTATCCATAAGCACAATAAATGTTCTCAACCTATAGTGGAGTTTGATTCTTGAGATTTTATGGTCCATCATTATAATTTTTGTAGGGAACCATGATAGTGGAGAAGTATTAGAGGATTATGATATAAACCAAAGTCTAGGTGGGACTCATATAATGCTCAGTAGACTAGTTGATGGAGTTCCATTTTATGTTTGATAAAATGAATCATATAGGGTACCCCAATAAAGATGTAGTAGTACCAAATAGTAGTAAAGACACAAGGGAGCTAGACCGGAGCCCAATGTAGAGAAGAGAGTCAACTAAATGTTATTCAGTCTACTCCAACTATTTAGTATATTGAAATTTATACCATTAGAGGTACAATTCTTGTATCATCTATCCTTATTTTTTTCTTTTATAAATGAGAATCATATTCCTTTTTATCTTCTCAATTTAAAAAATATTAGGCCTGGTTTTGGAGTCATTTACGGAATTATAAAAATAAACACACCATTTTGAGTCTAGTTAGAAGATATCAAAGGTTTTTTGGAATATTCTCTAGAAATTAGTAGATACCATTCTCTGTGGGAGATTTTTTTGATGTAAATGATGGTATTTAATTTTATTCTTCTTATGGATTAGATATCTCTTTTTGATGATTATATTGACTCTTACTGGAGGGGTGTTTCGTTTCAATCTTTAGAAGGGGATAAATATTCTCACATAGGAGAGTGGGATATTAAAGATGGTTATGCAAGAACTATTCATTTCACATTATAATATCATGTGGATTTGATAAAAAACATTGTTATATAATATAATGAAGTGTATAATATTACGTTTTGTCCAATTTTTAATCGTCTTCAGGATGTATTTCCTGAATTGTTCTCTTTCATACCACCGAAGTGGGATATTCACATTACAATAGAGATTATGTTGAAAGATGACCCAATTTATATTTCACCTTATATAATGAATATAGTATATATTTTTTATTTGAATGTTCAATTAGAATATTTATAACACAATGGTTTCATATGGATTAATACGTCTCCATTGAGTTTTCTTATTATATTTTTAAGAAGATAGATGAGACTTTGAACATATGTGTGGACTATTAGAGGATGAAAAATTGAGATTCTAGAAACTATATCTCATTCTATGCATCGATGACATCTTCAATTGCATGATAGGGGGCTTGATCTACTCAAAGATCATCTTTAGTTTAGTATACCATTAATTGAGGGTGAGACTTTTGTACATACCCAAATATGCTTTTAGGAGAAGGTATGTATTGTAGGAGTTCATGGTTATGTATTTCCTATTAAAAAATGAACCAACATTATTCATAGAAATAATGAATCATATAATTTAACCTTTTATGGATAATTTTTTTAGTTTTTGGAAATGATATCATACTATGATCACTGTTAGTAGACAATGATTCCCAATATTATGAAATCTTCCAATGTATATTGAGAGAGAATTGAATTTACACTAAGATATCTAAATATAGTTTCAATATTGATAGTGAAAACATTGTGGGCCATGTTATCATATAGGATGGAGTGGAAGTGGATCCAGTGATGGTTGTATTCATAGAATCATGGGAGTACCTAAGAATTTTTTTTATAATTAGATTTTTCGTTGTCTAGAATCAATTTTTGATGTTTCATATATGAATTTTTCCATTTACAATCAGCAATGTAAAATCATACCAATAAAGAGTTAAATTTCAATTTTTCAGATGCTAGTGAGATATATTTTCATATTTTGATGAGTAGGTTGACCTCATCCTTGATCCTCACATTTTAAATGTTAGGAAAATTTTATATTGTGTACTATGAAACATCCATAGTAAGACTTTGAGAAAATATGATATAGGATGATTGAGTGGTTTCTTATGGATCTAGAAAGCTGATACCTCTTGAGAGTAATTAACATACTCATGATCTATAGATAGATATGGTGATACACGGACTAACATGTTCAAAGCACTATTTGTTGTATGAGTGGTATGTGGTAAAAAAATACCATAATAGGAACAAGTTTATATTTTATCTATGAGTCATGAACCATCGGTAGAGGATGTAGGTGTAGTATTTATAGTCCTTCGATGTTGAGTAAAATTACACATTGGTAAAAGGTAACATTATTACCGATGCCTTGAACTGAAATATGTAGACATAGGTACTATGAGATTCCTGTGATGAGAGGAGTATGGTGGATCAATTTACAAAAATTAATCTTCATGTTCCGAATTCATATTGATGATTATTTATAACATTGACATCTATTATACCATTACTTATATAATGGATCAAGACTATGTTGTTATCTGGTCTACATGGATTCACATGAAGGGAAACATTTTACGATGGAGAGCCACAATAAGGATGGTCTCACTTTAATGACAATGCTATTATTTTTTATGGTCGTGTATGGGTTCCTATTATCTTGGGCTAAGAGATTATAAGATAGTTTCATTATTCTAGATGGTAGGTATATCTAGTTCTAACAAAGATGTATTATGATATTCTTATAAAATACTGGTAGATATGGATGAGAAAGGAGACATTGATATTTATGGAAATATTTTTCACCTATCAATAGGTGAAGGATAATAACCAATGGACTATATGGTTGTTTCATACTCTACCCACTACAGAATGGAATTGGTATGGTGTCACTATAGTTTTCATGAAAACATTACTTAGGATACACCATTGGAATGATTTAGTCTGGTTGATCAAAGATCGACTGACGATGGTAGAAATTTTTTTCCCAAATTGGGAGACCATCACCATCTATGATCTGGGTAGTCTCTATATGTAATAAGTAGTTTGAATGAACAATGTTTCAAAGAGTATTTATGTATACCAAGATCCCCATATTATTTCTCAGATTTGGTAGGGTATTCAAAATATCTTATGATTGTATGTTATTTTGAGTATAGTATATCATCCCCACACTACAGGCTAATATGAATAAAGAATTCAGAATTTGGAGCATATATTATGAGATTATGTTATGGATTTTTGTGGTTCTTAGGAGTATCACATATAATTCATGTATTTATCTTATAATAAAAACATCCAGGAGTCAATACAAATTGGTTCTGTTGACTCCGTATATGGAAGGTCATGTCATTTATCACTTTTCTGGCAAGAGGCTTATGAGTTAGTGGACGTTGGACCTTGTCTTATACAGGATACTTCATTGTATGATTAGTTGAATATGGAGTGGTTGGAAACTACAATGAACAAAAAATAACATATGATGAACCTCAAAGAATACCTTTAGAGATTGATTTTGATCATTGCATTTTTATTATGGTTTCTACTATGCAGGGGAAATGCGTATCCAAAAATAATAGATGCTAGAGACCAATTTTTCGGTCCATTTGATATAGTGGGAAGGGTCGGTGTAGTGGCACTCCATTTATCCATTTTGTAGGGCTATAATTCCATGCATGATCTATTTCACATGTTGTGAATAAGAAGATATATCCCTGAACCTTTAGTAGGGATACTGAGCCTATGCAGCTTTGCATAGGATAGCTAGTTGACTAGCCCTACGAAGGTGGAGTTCTAATATCATGAAATATTGTGGGGAGGAGTAGTTCCATGTTGCCTTTTATAGGTTATTACCTATAAGATATATGAGTCTTGTAATTTTATCTAATCCTTCGGGCCTTGTAATGGTTCCAAATAAACCCTTGAAAGGTGGATTATCAAAATAATAAAAAATGATGGCCTTATGGCCATTCCAACCGAAGTAAAATTGGTTTTTATTTAGTTTTAAATTCTAGGATACATGTTTTTTGGAGGATATATAAGTAATAGGATTCATGAAATAAATTTCATGTTCATAACATAAATTAGCCACACCCATCATTTAAACTATGGTGTTTTAGGTTTTGATAATGCATATCTCATAACATTGATGGTATCCCTTCTACAGAAGATTTCAAAGAATACTCTCTGATCTAGAAGCTTTTCTTCAGTGGATATTGGTACTTCAGATCACGAGATTCAAGGTACGACTTCATTCCATCTATTACCTCTTGGATCATTGGTTATTTCCCATGTAGATAATCTTATATTGGGTAGGCCACACTGGATCATGTCTGTGTTAATAGATTTTCCCAGTCATCATCAAATGGATGAAAGGAGGCACCTGGCCTAACCTTAAATATTGATTTTAAGTTAGTTTCAACTATTATATTAAGTTGAGTGGTCTAATATAATTCCATAATATCTATTTTAATTGTTCTATTATTTGTAATGAGTGTGATTGGTGATGAACGTGATGTATGAATCCTACCGAATGAGTAACCAATACGTGGTGATAATTTATATTCATATACACCCCATAGATATCATCAGTTCCCTTGTCATTGAGACTAGACTCATGGACACCCAATAAGTGATCCTCCCCTTATAGTCATTATGTTCTGATTGTTTTAAAAATGTGTATCTTCGGATCACAATTTGAATTTCATGGAAAAAAGATTATGACTTTTTCATGTCATAGTAAATGGGTAGTTTTTCTGAATATGAATCCCATGACTTGAGGGGATGAAATGTAAATATAAACTAATGAATTATGGTTATAATGACATGAGAATAATCAATGGTTTCGTTGAAACATGAAAAGTAATAAAAAAATTATGATGATGATTGGTATTTATGACCATCAAAATGAATCATTGATGTAGAAATTAAATGTTTATTTAATGTGGCATATAAATGACATGCTACATATTCTTGTGATTGGTTATAATAAAATGATTATATATAGGGATTGGACCAAGTTATGATAGCATTATTATAAATAGGTCTTGGTCCCATTTATGTTGAAATTATTATAAATTGGGATTGGTCTAGGTTGTGTGGAAATGCATAAATATAGGGATTCTTCATAGTTGTGATGAAATGCTTGTATATAGGTCTTATGATGTGTTTTTATGAACTACTTATAAATAGGGATTGTCCAATGATATACTGTAATAAAAAGTAGGATATTATAGGTATTCTAGTGTTTATTTGTGGGATATAACCATTGAGGGTTATGGAATCGGTTGGAATGGTTCTGCGACATTCTCATATATATCTGAAATTATTTCAAAGTAGTTTTGGTTGGGCTTGGGTCTCATCCTGGATCTCAAGGTTCAGCTAGTTTTTTTCATGATATGTATTAAATTATTATGTTAATATAGAATTTATCAATGTATTTCATACATTGTGTTCTCATTATGGACATTTTTAGACCTCATTGGTGGTGGTATATTGAGTTGTACTCACACCCTTTTTGAGTGGTCATTCGGTACCTGGATGAATTTCATTGATGTAAGTTTGGATTAGCATAAGGGGACCTACATTGATTGATTATTGTTGGATGTGTTAGAACATGGGGACGACATGGACATAGGGATCAAGACTTGGGTCTTTGTTGTTTTATAGAGTCTTTTAGCTTTTATTGTATGATATAAAATGCATCATTTAGATACCTTAATCTTTTTATTTCCTAATTATTTTTTATTTTTATTTTTCTTCTTGTTCCTTATTCTATATGAGTTTCCTTTCTGATAATTTTTTTTGTTTCCTACTACTCTAACATTCATTTTTTCTATTATTGCAACTTTATACCAATGGTTGTAGTCTCCCAACTAGATTTCTTACACACTCGCTACTAGTCAGTGTATTTTAGAATATGGTGAGGTGCATCTGAGGTCACATAACCAACTGGCATATTCCCGTGAGAGAGTACCAGGTCATGGATGTTACATATATAATGATATAATTATGTTACCTTTAAAATATTTTAATGATATTTTTACATTATATAAAATTATATAAATGGTCTATTGTTGTTATAATACATTACTTAATGTTATATTTACATTGTATAATGTAATAATAATTTTATATTTACATTATATATTTGTTATATAATATTATATTCAAAGAGAGACAACATTAATTTAAAATGCACAGTTCTAAAACGTGGCTTTGCATCTTATTTTTCTAGATCTTCCAACATTAAAATAAATTAAGTAAAATGAAAATCTATTTGAATTATTTTAAAATTTTCTCTATAATGTTATTATTCCTTAATTATGTAATTTCTAATTAATTATATTATTAGTAATTAATTATATTAAAATTTATTTATATAATTAATGACTAATAAAATAATAATTGTTATTAAAAATTCACAATTTTTCCCACATGGGGTGGCCTTCTTGTTAGGGTAATTCACCTGTTTCCACATAGATAGAAATTCAACTGCCACTAATTGTGATTCAGCATTGTATTTACATACCATTAAATTAAATACCCTCTAAAGTGTAGGAAGTCACGTAGAGGGGATGTTTTACCCAATGAAATTTGTAGAGTGTCATTTATACTGAGGGCCTAATACACCAACATGGGAATATGTTATGCTGGGAAGAACAAGAACTGTACACGGGTATACTATTCTTTCCTTAAAAACAATAAATAGTGAATAACATTTAATAAATTTCATCTAATAAAATAATTTATTTAACTAAATGTCAATATTCATAAATGATTTGATCTTGAGTTTAGTGAATATTTAATAATTAAAAATACAATTAACATTATTATTAATATATAATCACATTATTAATAATAAATAATTAATTATCAAAATTATTAACTAAAAAATTAATTACAAACTATTAATAAAATTAATAACAAATATTAAATTTAATAACAGATAATATAATTAATAACTAATAACTAAATTATATTATTTAAAATTATTAATATTTCCCATGTGGGGGTTGGTCAGTGGTCATGGTCATTGAATTGTCTCCATGATGATGGGAATTCAATTCCAACTAAGCATCATAATTACATGCATGTTTATTAAATACTATCAATAGTGTAGGACATCATAAAGAGGGGGGTTCCCATCAACACTAAGAGTGTATTCGAGGCCTTAGGTCTAGTACACCCATAAGAGAATGTTCTATGTTGGGAAGTGAATGAACTGTAGGTGGGTTGGGTTGGATTTCAGAAAAACAAAAACAATTAATAATAAATTTAATAACTTATAATATTTATAATAACTAATATTATAATTAATATTTTTAATAATTAATAATAATAAAAGGCTATAATCAAGAGTTTGGATACTAATTAATAATTAATAATACTATTAACATGATTAGTAATAAACAATAAAATTATTAATAATTAAAAAATAAATAACCATAATTAGTTACTTATAGTATAAATAATATTCTATAGTATAATTAATAATTAATAATTTTGGAATATAAATATATTGAGGTTTGTAGGGCAGGGATTCGGTCCACCACAATCCTATTTATCCTTTATTTTTAATCAAAACTTACCTTCAAAGGTCCGTATTGTGATAAAAAATTACTCCAAACATATTAAGTAAATTTTCAATGAAAAAAATCCAAATCAATCATTAATCAAGTCTAAATTTGAGAAAAACACATCCATCATTCATTTGGGAATGATTTTTATTATCTTTGGTACCCTGAAATATGGTATCATCAATGGACAAGGAAGGATGATGACAAATGTATCATTTTTACATTCATCATAATGGGGGTGGTGATAGATGAAAGGGTATGTTCTTCTATTAGAAAATATTCCCAGTATCTTAAAAAAGCATGTGCAATGTCAGTTTTTATGATTAACACCAATATTATATTATGTAGTAAACAAATAATAATATGTGTAATATATTTTAAATTTTATTTCTATTTTAAAAAAAATTATATTTTCCCAATATAAAAATATTTATTATGCCTTCCCAAAAAATGACTAAATAATATATGTTTTAAATAAATTTATTTTCTGAATAAAAATAGACAAATTTTAGATAATATTTTAAATTTTATTCAATGTTTTCAAAAATAATAAAATATTAATGAGTTTATTATATATTTAAAAAAAATTATTTTTACATGAAATTTATTTTGTTTTGCTTAAAAAAATTATGTTGGGTCTTTTAAAAATATTTAAAAAGAAATTATGTGAAAAAAAAATCATCCTCTTATGTAAAAATAACATATTTTCTTTAATATCGTTAAATTCATATATATTTATTAACTTTATAAAACAAAATAGAATAAAATTTAAAAAAATTAGTTTTAAAGATCAAAAATATTTTTAAATTATCATAAATATTTGTTTTTTAGGAAAATTAAATTTATAAAATTTAATTAATCGTCATAAAAATAATATTTAGACACAATTATAAAAATCATGTTATAGGAATGGATATAAAAGATATTTTTTATAAATATACAACAAATTGTTTTTATAAAAATCATTCAAATTTTAATTTTTAGTCGTAACAATTATATTGTTAATGTCAATAAATTTAATTTTTATAAATTAGTTAATGAAAATGTGATTCTATGAAAGGATAAAAAAATTATGTAATAAATATCTATATAAAATATTTGAAAAAAAACTGGGTAAAATATTTTATAATAATGCTTCTATAAAATTGATATAGAATTTATTGAGTGAATAACTTCAATGAAAATTATACTAAAACATGTAATGAGAAATTTCATTACAAAATTTAACAAGAATGTTATTTTTAATCCTTAATTTTTTTTAATAAAAAAATAATTTGGTTTTGCACAATATAATTTTTTAGTGAATTTACTAATGGAATTTTTCAAGGAAATGTTCATTTAGAATCATCCAGTCGATATTGCACTGGAATTTCCTGTTGAAGTTTCAGTTGAATTTCCCATAGAATATACACTGTAATTTCTAACAGAAGTTTACACTAGAATGTTCCAAAATAAGTTTCACTTGAATTTTTTGTAGATGATTCACTAGAATTTTCAGAGGACGTTTCCCTTTAATTTATAGTAGAATTTTTTCTGAAATTTATTCTTAATGATTCAACTTTAAATTTAATATATTAATTGAAGTTATAAATATAATATTTAGGTGTAAGTCTCCAATGGAATATTACACTCTAATTTTTAATATAATTTCTAATGGGTGTTTCATAATAATTTATTTGTGGGATTTAAAGCATCCATTGATATTTTCTTGAGGTTTTTTCTAATGGAATATTATTGTGGAAGTTTAATTAGACTTTTCCCTAGAACATTCATTGGATTTTCCAAATGAGATTTCTATGGAATTTATGTTGTGTGTTTCAACTAATTTTGATGTGAAGTTGATTTTATATGTAAAATATTCTATTATAAGTTTCAACTATAATATTATATTGAAATTTTTACTAGAATTTCTTATGGGGGTTTCAATGTAATTTACTATAGAATTTTCCCATGAATTTGTAGTGGAAGTTCAACTATAATTTCTAACAGAAATTTCAATGGGTTTTTCAGTGGTATTTCAAGATACTAATGTATTTTTTGAATGAAATATTCCACTATAATTTAATATAGACATTTCACTATAATTTTTAATTAAATTTTCAACATAAAATTTTAATTCAAATTTTTATTTTTTAGTATCAAATAAAGGAATTTTTAGTGGGAGTTTCCACTAGAAGTTTTTAGTGGTATTTGAGAAAAAAAAATTCTGAAACTTGTAGTAATGTTTTTAACTAAAATTAGTTAATGGATATTTCTATTACATTTTTTAATGAATGTTCCTAGATTAATTGATAATGGTTCTATAAAATGTTTTCAAGAAAAGTTTATTTTGAAAATATCAATTGAATGATTCCAATGAAAGATCCTGTGGAATTTCCATTGAAAGTTAAATTGGAACATACATTGGATATTCCACTAGAAAATTACGTGAATGTTCCACCAAAACTTATAGTGATATGTCCACCATAATTTCTAGTGAAAGTTCCACTAGAAAATCTAAAGAAGGTTCCAGTGAAAGTTTACCATTCTATAAAATTATTTTACCCACAGTTTACCCTTACATAAATTTTTTTTACCCTTACATAACATTAATCTAAAATGTTATAACGAAGGCTCATCCTGATATTTGGATCATTAGTAAGGCCGTAGGGATCATCGAGATATTTTTCAATGAAATCTCTTAGAATATTTTATATGAAGTGTCCCACATCTCTCAATATGACAAGAATCACACCATCATGTCTCGGTATATTCAATAAGTAGTTATCCATGTTCTACCTGATCAAATGGATAAACTTGTTGTGAATCAGGGCACTAAATCTGTAATTATGTTCACCTGTTAATAAATTTTAAATCATTATCTTAATTCTTAAATTTCAATATTTTTCTGTTTTGTATGTTTTTTTAGGTTTTTTTTGGGATTATTTTTACTAGAATGCGTATAATGAAGCCCCAAACCTATCTGTATTTACTCTTACCTAACAATTGATAAACCATTTCTTGATTGTTTTTACTCTTCATTAACATTATATTTGACCTTAAATTTCTTTTTCTTTCCCTTACTTATGTTTATTTTACCCAAACAAATATTTACTCTTAGTTAACATTTTTTACCCTCAATTAACATTAATTTTACCCTTTCATAACATTTTTTTACCCTTATATAACATTAGGTTATGCTTGTTTAACATTGTTTTAACCTTACATAACTTTTTTTACCCTTACATAGTTCCTTCTACCCTTACATAACATTTTATTACCATTACATAAATATTTTATAATTACTTTTCATTAATGTTTTCAATATAAACATTAGTTTACCATTACATATCTATTTTTATCCTTTCTTATGTCGATTTTACACTTAATTAACATTTCATTACCAATAATTAACATTATTTTACCATTACTTACCATTTTTTACCCTTATGTAACTTTAGTTTTAACCTCGCTTATCTTTTATTTACCCTTATATAAAATTACTCTACCCTTACCTAACTTGTTTTTAACATTAATAATATTATATTAACCTTACATTACTTTATTTGGCTTATAAAATTTTCTAATTAATCATTATATTGGAAATTTTGATTCGAATTTTCCAATGAAGCATTATTTTGGTCCGTGATGGATGCGATGATATAGATATTTCATTGCGAACCCTAGTGAGAGAGCACACCACCCCCTCCATGATCAATGAACCCAATGCAATGACGCTATACTAGTAGACAATGTTAAAAAATGATGTTGTGGGAATGAACAGATAGGTCCATTAAAACATTAAAGGGGAGGAGAAATTATTCCAAAAATATAAAAAGGAAGAAATTATTTTCCAATCTATTATTTTTTCATAGTTGAAGGGTGGGCGCTATCATGGAAAACTCCTTGTTCAAATTTTAGTTAAGGAATGTGCTTTCCCCAAAAGAACATTACATAATATATTTTTAAAGAGTTTGATTTATTGGAAATATCCTTACATGAAAGTATTTTAAGGAACCTTTTTCGAAACCACCATCCTAAAAAAATTTCATGATTGAATGTTCCTGTAAAGCTTTCTCTATTCTAATTCATTATAAAAATTTAATTTTTATTTTTATTTTTTTGTAAGTATATATACAAAAAATATTAAATAAAATATTATTTAACTATTTTAATTTCGATATTACTTTTATTTCAAGAATTCTGAAAATATTAAACTAAATTTCACCCTTACTCTCCTTTTATAATACTTCAAATTTTCACATATTATCCTGATTTTTGAGGTCGAAGAAAATCACCAATTTTTTATTAATAAATGAAGATCATATTTCTATAATAACAAATTAATGATAACAAATAATTAATGATAACTCATTATTAATAATTATTTATTATTTAATAATTTAACTTTTAGTAAATGAAAATAAAATTAATTCAATATTTTAAAATAAATGTTATAATTAATAATAAAGTTAAAAATATAAATTGAAAAAGTTATTGATTATTTTAATAACAATAATTTAATTAATAAATATTAATAAATTAATTATGAAAAGATAATAATAATCCATAATAAAAATTAAATTTTTCAATTTTACAAATATTAATTATATTAAAATTATAATAATTACAATTATCCTTAAAAATATAAATTAGTAAATATTTTTGATAAATTAATTTATTTATATTATTAATAGAATGTAACATATTTTTAATGATACTTAATATTTTCTATTTATTATTTTTTCGGAATTTATTTATTTTTTTAGTTATTTAATATTTTTTAATCACATTACTTAGTATTCCTTTATAATATAGTTTTTATTTTTATTTGTTAACTTTTGAAATTTACCATCTTTTTTCATGTTTAACTTTTATGTTTTGAAAAAAAAATTCTCTATCATATATATAATTTTCTATCTATTCTTTTGATGAAAATATTTTTATTTTTACTTTTTTTCTTGTTTAGTCTATGTTTCAAATATCATTCCTTAATTTACTTATAGATTATTTTTTAGATTATTTCAATATCTATCACTTGAAATAAAATAACAATATTTTTTAAGTAGATATCTTTGGAATCCTATAATATATAAACTGTAATTACAATATAAATTAAACATAAAACATAGACTAAAGATATTAAAAATATTTGGAAATAAAAATAATTTCCTAATTATAATAAAATAGAGTTAATTTACATGACAAAAACATTATTTATTAAAACCCCATGATTTTCACTTAAAACAATTCACATAAAAACTATAAATTACATCTAAATCATATTTTAAATATTGATTTTATATGAAAAAATAATTAAAAGTAAAAGTAACTCCCAAAAACAGTAATAAAAATAATAATTTTCTCAAAAAATGTTAAAGGAAAAAAAATTACATGTATAAATGATATGTTTAGAAACAACAATATTATGTTCCATTGAAATTAATTTACATTATTTTTATGGTTTTTTATTTTCTATTATTTTTTATTTGTTTTGTTAGTTGGTAAAATTACATTTAGATTTTATTTATACTTTATAATTTTTTTTATTTCAATTTCACCTACTTGAAATCTGAGACTTCCATTAGGTATAGAATGAGAAAGTCACCCTCGGTGCGACATAACATATATGCACATTAGGTGTTTGGTTATATCAAATGTGAGGGAAAAATATTAAATATTTTATTATAATTTTCTATGAATAAATTTAGTTATCTCCTAAGTGGTGTTTTTATTAGAATTTCTAGGACGTCATTAGGTCTAGAATATGGGTTTTACCCTATCCATGATATACACTTTGTACATGTCAGGTTTCTATTTAAATTTCATGGGTAACATTTTACCCCTAATTATTTTATTTATTTTATTCTTTTATCCCCATATCTTCCACTCACTCCAGACACCCTACTAAGGCCATAATTCCACCTTTCATTGATCCCAATCCATCAGAATCACTCATTTTTGATTAAGTAAGGATTTAAATGCCATAATGGGGTGAAAATAAATCATATGCATTCATGTTTGGGATTTAACAGAAATTGAATTAGGTTTTCAATTTTTTGGTTTAATGTTTCAATATGTTTCTCTAAATAACTGAAATGTCTCTTCCATGGAATGAGTTCATTTTGTCAGTTTTGTATGGCCTTCGAACCCTGTTAGGAATTATTGGAGAAACTCCAATGATCTGATTTGTTTTTCTTACCATGTTGTAGGAGTGTGGGTCATTTTATTTCATCCACAAAACATGTTTATTTTGAGGTTTGTTTTTATTTTTTATTTTTTATTATTTTATCTATTTTCTCAATTTTCTTTTTATCTCATGTATTGAAAAAAATTATTTGAAATAAAATAAAGAGAAAACATATAATTATTAAGGGATAATTCCATTAAATTATCAATAAATAATCAATAAATATTATTAATGTATAATTTTATAATATTAGAAAAAGATAATATTAAATAAAATTATTAAATGATAATCCTAATATTATCAAAGGATAAATTATTAAAATTTTATTTAATGATAATTATTTGAAATTGTCAAATGTTAATTATAAATAATCGTTAAATGATAATTTCATCAAATTATTGAAATATAATTTATTAAAATTAGAAAACGATAATTATTTTTAACTATATAGGTTATATTATAAGAAATTGTCATAAGACTCTTATAAAAGGGTTATTTATAATTAATTATCAACAGATAATTATAAAATTAAACATTATAATATATGATTAAAATATTATTATAAAGGATAATTAAAAAATATATCACCGGATAATAATAAATGGATAATTTATATTAAATTATCCTAGATAATTATAAAATTATTATTTAAAATAAATTTTCAAGAGATAATTATAAAATTCTAATTAACAATATATTAATAAAATACAATTATTAAAGTTTAATTTATAATAAATTTCTAATAGATAATTATTAAACGATAATTAATAAAAAAAATTATCAAGAGATAATTTTAGAAGGATGATTTATAATTAATTATAAATGTATAAGAAAAATTTACAATAAATAATCAAGATATAATTCAAATGGATAATTTATAATAAATTATCATGAGATAATTATAAAAGGATAATTTATAGTAATTTATCAAAATATAATTATACATAAAGGAAAAAATTATTATTTCATGTGTTGGCCGAAAAATAAAAATTCATAAATTATATAGGAGAGAGAATGTATCAATACGTGTAATATTTTATTTCATCAAGTAATAAAATAGATGTATTTTTATAGGAATCCTTGATGAACCATGACAAATAAAATGCTGGTATGTATGATAATAGGTCTCGTGATGAGGTACTCTCAACTATTGATATTTTCACACTAGCATTCAAACCACGCAGGGTGGTTTATCCTTTCCATTGGAATCAATTAATTTGCGGTAATACGTTCTCTCCCTTTTTGGTCTCCCATTACACATGTTTCCATGGTATGACTATAGTTTTTTAATATATAAAATCCATGCTTCACTTTCCATCGTATGCGGGTGTGTGTGTGTGGATCGTGACACTGTTTGACTTTTTTCCTTGAGAGTTATTGAGATATCAATATTCAATGATGTTGTTTGATTCACATGTTAGATATATGATGATGTTATATTCTATCATGATGTGTTTAAATGATATTATCCTTCACTGTGTTGTTATTTTTTTCCTTTAGAGGATTGATTTTTTTTGTACATGACACGTGTATGTCCTAGTATTATTACTCCCTAAGGGGTGCACGCATGGACTGCAATAATGAATTTGGTTGTCCCTAATATCCTTCTAACCTACACAATGCCTTTTATATTCCAAGTAAACTATTTACACATGATTCCTTGTGGATTCTGAGTGTTACTCAACACCTTGTGGGTTCCAAGAAGGATGATGATACACAATGTCTCATTGATTATGAGTATCACCTAAAACCTTGAATATTCTAGGTAGGTTAATCACTTATTGACTAATTTATTATGAGTGACATGAAAATACCATTGTAGTTTGTTTTGGTTGCTACATATATACTATTCATTTTCATCCAATGAAATAAAGACGGTATGAACATGGACTTGTAGTGGATTGGATTTCCTAGGACCGCTTAGATTTGGATTGAATGTTAATGCTTGTTATGTATTTATTATTACTATTTATTCTATTATTATACATGATCATTCAATGTAAAGGATGTATTTTTGGTGTCCTAATGATACTTGTACAAACACTATACTAAGGAATTTTAGTGTGATTTTATATTTAATGAGGAATCCGTTAAAGGTTAAGGGTCTTGTGGAGGGATACAAAGATAATGAGTATGGATATGGTGATAGAATTTGATAGAAACTAGTAGAACTAGAAGTTATACCTGCACTTTTACTCTGGTAGGCTCACCACCTAGGGAGAATGTTTATTATCTGATGTGTATTCTATATTTATTATTTCTCATGATAACCCGTATTATTTATTGTTTTTTATTCTTTATTTATTAGTTTTTCATGACTCTATATAGTGGGTATATTTTCCGAAATATCATACATAGAATCTTGTTTTTAGTCAGTAGCCTCTTGAATATGGGGAAGAATGCATGAGGTCATCTGCCCTCCAATTCATACCAGGTTATATGGGTTGGGATGTCACAAAATGGTATTATATCACCAAGACTGACTAACTTATTTCTTTTCTTTCCTTTATTTGGGATATAGTATATGATAGATATGATAGTTGGGATTCATCCAAGGGTACAATGAATGTTAAATTCTAATATTTGATTGTGGATCTCTGAGTTTCCATAAAGTTAGGTAAATTATGTTCTTTATCATTGATTAAATTCACCTTGTGTGATTAACATGGTTTTGATATGTAATTTATGGTTTTTTAGGGTCATTCATGTATCTTGGATTTGAAAATAGGTTCCCATGCCCCATATATAGTAGTTTTTGTGTTTTAAAGCAGTTCTTCAATAAAACTACTTGATTTTTTCTCTTCTATTTGGGATAATTTCTCTTTGTGTGATATATCTATGTTGACAGAAACTTTTTATATATATTTATCATAATTTATTAGTTAAACTGAGAAAATAATTGTATTATTGTATATAAATATTACAAATGTGACTAATGTGTAGTTATGGAGGCCCGGTTAGTTCTAGGAGGGGTATAACATGGGTTAAGGGTGGATTCCACTGATATAATTGTCTAATCCCATAGATCATGGTTTACCCTAATGAATTTTTTTCATTTTTAAGTGTTTCATTTACATTATAGGATATGTCACCTAGATATTGTCATTTGGGACTATGTAGAAAATCGGATGGAATACTCTCACAAGTGAGGATGTTACTATATAACCATTGTACGTATTGAATAATGAAACTAAGAAATTCCTCACACCTACTCTATGGTTTAAGTAGCAATTCCACTTCAACATGAAGTCTTTAACTTAGTTCCCATACTAGGAATAGGAGTTCAAAACAATAGTCAACTATTCCGTGATTTCCCTCTAGACTTTTAATTTTTATAGGGAACCAAAGGCCCTTATGGTTCTAAATAATTGGTTTAAATAATTATTGGAATCATTAGCATAGTATAAACTCTATAGAATCATATGGTGAAATTTTATTGATCTTATTCTAGGTGCATAGTTTTTTTTTTGATAAAGTCGTATATTATGGCACGAAATGAGAGGAAGAAGTTCATTTTGAATCTATATGACTTGGAGTGGAATAGATTCAATAGTAAAAGTAATCTACCATTGTTTCAATCAATTTTTTTATGAAAAAAAGATAACTCTTATCATCGAATAAATATTTATTACCGAAATTAGAACCATGTGATAGTAATGAATAGATTTCCCTTCCCCATATCAATAATATTTTAGATTTTTTATGTGGATCGCAATTGTCCTCCAATTTTGGTCTTGGATCTAAATATCAATAGTTTTCAATAAGAGAATAAGATATTATGAAGATATAATTTTAGAAAATGTATGTTTTTAAGAGTACATTTTGATTTCTTTCTCGTTTATAAAAACACCAAAAATATTCATGGATGTCATAAATATGATCCTCAACCCATTCTGGGACTCATTCTTTATGGTTTTCATTAATTAAATCCTCATCTAATCACCATTACCAAGGTAACATGCAAGATACCTCAAGATAGTTTTTATTATGCTTTTAGCACATTATCATTATACCATGTTCCTGAAGATTGACTTTTGAATTTGAGAGGTGAAGTTCCATGGACATGTGGTTTCTGAGATGGGTATATCCATAGACCCTAATAATGTTGATGACTTCATGTAATAGAAAGTTTGTTAAAATATTTCTGGAACCAAGTTCTTTTTGTGTTTTGTGGGGTATTGCAGATTGTTTATCTTAGATTTCTCATGACTATATACACCCATGATATCTCTAATGTTCTCAGGAGTGAAATTCAAGTGGTCATACATGTTGGAATAATCATTCCTTTCTATGAAGATAGTATTGAAAAAAAACTCCATCATAGACACTCGCTGAACTTGATATTGGGTATGCAATGTATTTTAGAGCATCTTACATTGGTCTAGGAGTGGTATTAAAGCAAATGGGGAAGGTAGTAGCCTATTTGTTATGTAATCTAAAACCCTGTGAGAGGAACTACCATACATTTGACTTTGATATTTCTCTCGTGGTCCATATTATGATGTTTTGGACAACTATCTCTTTATTGAGAGAATTATTATCTATATGGATGACAAGATCCATCACTACAACTACACATAGAGGAACCAAAATTAGAGAAAGAGCTTCCAAATTGTATATCAATGGATGTTCTATGTTTGGATTGTGTATGCAGTTGGGAATAGTAACATAATTATAGATGATCTTACACATAACACATGTGTCGAGTAAGATATTGTTCAGTGTACCTTAGAGGAGAAACAAATAATGTTGATCCTCTTGGTTGATTTGATAATGGATTCATTCAATGATCAGCGATCTATGACTTTTACACCTTTGGTGATCACATCCTAACTTGTGGATTGGGTGATGAATGTATTGTAGTCAAACCCAAAGTGTACATTAATGATATAAAAGTAGGCTAGTGGTGATTTAATGCTTGGACGTTCAATGGATGATGATTATGGGATCTTGATATATGGGATATTAGTAGACTTTAAATCCATCATAGAGAAGATGATAAGAGATTACAATACCTATAGATTCTATGAACATCTTGGTGAACCAAAATGTATCATGAAATAATATTTTTGTTTTGGTGGCTAGGTAAGAAGCGGGACATTTTCATATTTCTCTACCAACTCCGTACCGGTCAGAGGATGAAGTCCAAGCTCCAGTTAAAATGTGGTTTTCTTCTTCTAATAATAGAACCTATGTGAATGTGGGAGAACATAATGATTAAATTTTATAATGGGTTTATCGAGGACATTGAGGATTCATGAAATAGTATAGAATATTTTTGATTTGTTAATGAATACTACTCACACATTACTGATTACAAAGACTCTCTTAGTATATTAATTGGGAATGGACTATGTCCAAGTGATCGTACACCTATATAGGGTTCACTTTAGAATAATTTTTCATACATAGATTAATTTTTTACATAAATATGTTTTAAGGGATTACAAAAAAACTTAATGGAGTTAGCTAATAATGATCATGGTGTTCCATCCTCAGACAGGTGGATCATTCAACAAGTTAATAAACATATTGGAGGATATGCTTCAGGCATGTATCCTGGAATTTTTTGGAGCATCAGATGATCTTCAAACCTTTATTTATCTTAACACAAAAATATTTTCCTAAACATGATTACGATGAAACCTCTTGAGGATATTTATGGGAGGCCATACAGCTCAACATACTTTTGGGATGAGGTAGGTGATGTAGTATTTCTTGGCCCAACATGTTTTAGGATACCTCTGAGGGAGTTAAATTGATTTGGAAGAGGTCTGTCACTTCTTAGAATAGGGAAAGATCTAATATTGATTGTAGGAGAATACTTTTGTTGTTTTATGTGGGTGATCAGGTTTTCTAGAGAATTACACCCCACATAGTCCACTTCTATCCAAGGAAGGATGTAAAGTTGAAACCATGGTTTGCTGGACATTTAATGATTAATGAATGGGTTGGTAGAATGGTATATCATATGGAACTTCATTCTAACTAATAAGGTATGAATGATTGATTTAAAGTTTCAGAGATCTAGAGGTGCATGGATGATATTATTCATGTCATAAACAAATAAGCTGTGTACTGGGATATAGATGCATCTTTTGAGGAGAATCCAGTGTAGATTAACAACTATAGTAAGAAATTATTATGAGGGAATATAGTACCACTTTTTTGGATTTGGTGGTATCAAGGATAGATCAAGGTGGAAATGTGGGAGTGTTAGTTTTATACTTGAGCTTAGTGGATTGATTTGTTCAATAAATGACATGAATGTTACTTATCATGTATGATAAATTCATAAAGGGGGAGAATTTCAATATCATCATCTTTTTATGAGAATGAAAATAATATTTGGTAATAACTTTGGGGTGATATTATGTGTAAAATGTAATTTCCTAATAAATATCACCTTATAAGTTATTTAATTCATAGTGACATTAAGTAAGGGTAAAAGTCTTGTTAATACATTGGAATATTGTTTGGAATATTTTTTGAGTTAGGAACTATGTTGGTGAGATATTTTGAGGCCCATAGTGTCCCAATAATTATATCATAAAAATACTAATCATA
This sequence comes from Viscum album, assembly GCA_963277665.1. Taxonomy (NCBI): domain Eukaryota; kingdom Viridiplantae; phylum Streptophyta; class Magnoliopsida; order Santalales; family Viscaceae; genus Viscum; species Viscum album. The sequence continues at coordinate 51,263,910 of OY728162.1, forward strand.
TTTTAACACATGTGTTTTTTTCAATAAATAATGGAATATCTCGCAAATGGAATCTCAAATTAGGAATTTTTTATTTTCATTATGTTTGGAATGTGATATTACCCTAGGCATGACATTAAATTTGTACACACTAGTTGTTTTGTTAAATTAAATTTTAGGTTATTTTATTTAATTTATTTAATATAATTTTTTATTAAAAAATAAATTATCCTCCAAATAGTCTCTTGTATGGTAAATCTGAGACATTTTTTGAATCTATAATGTGGGTTTTACCCTAGGAATGACATAAGCATTGTGTGTGTCTTATGTTTAGTTACATCACATAGGTAATTTTTTAGCTTTAATTAATTTATTATTATATCTATAATTATTTTTTCCTTCTATGACATCTTCTTCAACCTCACACCCCACACACATCTAATGCCATTATATAAGACTAATTTTATCACAAACCTTCATAATCACTAGTTTTTTACCAATTAAGGATTATAGTCCCCTGATTAGGTGAAAATAAATATAATTGGTTCATGTATTGAGTGAAAAGAAGTTATATTAAGTCTTGAATATTGGGTTTTATGGTTATTGTATGTGGTTATAAATAGTTGAATCTTCTTTTCCTTATTGTGGGTTGATTCTATTGAGTTTTTACGGCCTTATAAAACCCTTAAGAGGGATTGGAAAACCTCCAATGATATGATTCGGGATTGTTACCTGGTTCCAAGAGGTCAATTCTTCTTCTTCCTACCACGACACATGTTTGTTGTTCAGGTTTTTTAATTTATTTATTTTCATTTATTTTATTACTATTTCCATTTTCCTTACATACCAAGTACTAGAAAATGGTAGTTTTTTTAAATAGTATAATGACAAAACCTATAATTATTATGGAATAATTCCATAAAATTATCAAGGGATAATCAATAATAATTATAAATGTATAATTGAACAAGAATATGATATACTAATATTATAAAATATAAAATTATAATTGAGTTAATATCAATTTATAAATAATTAAAAATTTATAAAAGGATACATACGTGAAATTATAAAATGACAATTATAATGAATTTTTAAAAGATAATTTCTTTAAATTATTGATAGATTATTACAAGAAATTATCAGATAAAAATTATATTATTTTATCAAGGATAATATATAAAACATTATCATAATGAAATTATAAAACTATAATTTATTATAAATAATCAATGATAATTATAAAAGGATAAATTCTTGTAAATTCAGAAAAGGTAATTTTAAAAAGGGTAATTTATAAAAAAATTAACAAGTGATAATTATAATATGATAATTTATATTAAATTACTAAAATATAATTATATAAGGATTGTTTATAAAACATTATAAATAGATAATTAAGAAATATTAATATATAATAAATTAAAAATGGGAAATTATAAAAAGTATAATTTATAATAAATTAAAATATAAAAATTATAAAAGGATATTTTATTAAAAATTTATCAAGAGATAAATATATAATGTTAATATATAATAAAATATGAAAATATAATTTTAGAAATATTATTTATGGAAAATTATCATTATATAATTATAAAAGGATAATTTGTAATATATTATAAATAGAAACTTATAAAATGATACTTTATAATACATTATCAAAAGATAAATATCTTGAATAGAAAAATTGTTAAAGAATATGTTGTCCTACAAAGATAACTCAGAAATTATCCAGTAGAGATAAAGTATCAACACATTAAATATTTTATTTACTCTTGAAATAAAATAGATAGTTTTGGTTCTTGGAACTCTTGATAAACCAAGAGTATTGATGTGTCATAAAATACATTAATAAGGCCTTCAAGGAGTTTTTATTTACTCTTGAGGATTCTACTCCATATTTCAATCCAGATATGGTGGTTTATCTATGCCAGAGACATTTAAGACATTGAGGGGGGAAGATCCTTACCTTATTAGTCTCTCATTACACATGCTTACATTGTATATTTGTTTTTGGAATATTTGATATCCTTGATTGATTTTTCATCTCACATGGTAGTGGGGGTATCCCATGACACCATTTAACTAGATTCCATGAGAATTGTTATATAAATATATTCTATGATGATGTTTGATTCACCTGTTTGATATAAGATGACATTATGTTTGATATGGATTTTATAATTATATTTATTTTTAGTTTTTTATATTTTAGGATTGGTATATTGTATATGTTACAAGTGGTTGTTATTGTATGATTACTCTTTGAGGGGTGTGCGCTTGGAGTGTGGAAATGATGACAGTGGTCTATGATTGCTTTGTAACATAGTATCTACTCGATTACTTGTGGGTAATGAGTATATTTTTGACTCTAGATGAATTGTGGATTCTGAATTTTACCTGATTCCTCATGGATTCTCGGTAGGTTGCTGATACTCGATGCCTTATGGATTTTGAGTAGGTTACTCACTTGATGTATTATGGATTTTGAGTGAAACACAAACAAACATGTGGATGGTTATAATCCCCAATATCATACTATACATTTTTTACCATATAGATGAAGAAAGTACCACCAAGGTTATATGGAATCTTGGTTAGCACATGGATTATCACGTAGAAATTCATTATTCATTTCCACCACTATACCACTATGTTAAAATGAATTTGTATTTTAAATAAAAAATATAATAGGACATTTCACTACATTTTTTGTTCAAAAATATAATTTTCATCATTTTTTAAAATTTAAATTTTAATTATTTTTTTATTACATTGTAGCATGAGGTTATTCAGAGAGCCCATGGTAAAATTCAAGCAAAATAAGACAAATTGTGCAAGATCCCTCGAACAAATGTAGAATAAATGCATAGAAATATTAGTCATTTATTATTATTGTGATAAATATTTGGAATAATTCAAACCCATGTGGGATGAATCTCTCTAGAGGATATGGAATCCCAGTATTTTCATTATCAGGCCCAAAACATGCCATCATTGGAGAGAATCTTCAATAAAAATAGTATCAAGGTCTGTTTGGAGATTCATTCATATCTATGGATATAGACTTCCAAATGGTTCCATTTTTTAGTGAAGATATTAAGTATGTGGGAAACAATTTTTTTAATTTTTAAATGTGAGATAATGCTTTCTACTAGTTTTAAACCATGTTATAATTTTTATCTTGATATATGGGGGCCCAAGACCGGCTTCCACTTTTACAATAAATTGGGGCCTTGGCCACCCCATTTTTAATTTTGACCAGGAGGTAAGGTGAATCTATTTTTCAATACAAATGATTTAATCTAATGTATTTTTATGTTTTCTATATCCCTATCCTCATGGTGATAGATAAGATGAAATCTTAGTTCCACACGAACTTCCTCCTCCTCTCGATAGCAGGCTAAACATTGGGAGTTCATTATGAGGGTGATACTCATATAGTAAATGAGTTTTAACTAATGTTTTTAAACTGTTTTAATTTATTTTTGGATTAGAAGCATTTCATTCTAAATTATGAACACTACTGGGATATTCATCAACTAAAAAACATCAAAAGGTTATCCTATAACATATATATTCTCCTAAAAATCATATTCAAAATATCAACTTCTATTACTCAATGTTGATGATAGCTCGATCATATATCTATTTTTATGAACCATTATCCACCACTCAACTAATCAACAAAATCAATCCAAAAAAATGGATACTATTTATAAAATGGTCCATAATTCAATTTTTAGTAATCCATGCATAGTATTCTACTATCATATACCTTATTTGATAACCAAACTAGATCACTATAAGGGGAATTGATAATATGGATAAACCATTTCACCTCAACATCAGCATGTTTCATTTTATAGAACTTCATAATGGTCAGTTCCATCCAATATGGAGAGATTGATAGATTTTGTGTAACAAGAATGAGTTTTACATCAAACTTTATTCATCTATAGGGTTAGATTATTGATAAATAAACATGAATGATTTATGGGTAAAGGTCTATCATAGAATGAAAATTGGCTAGATTTATTTCCTAATATAATATTAGAACCAGAGTTTCCACCTTATATGTAATGTTGAAGAATTAAAAGAGGCCAAATCTTACTCATGCTTATCTAATTTACCATTATTCATTCAATACATTATTATATCTTATTAAAAATACAATGGCCACCTTTATTCTAAAAAATTGATATATTCTTTATAATGAGTCAACCAATCCATACCTAAGATCACAATGAAATCAGTCTTCAAAAAAAGTAGGAATTCCTACCTATGTCCTAACCTAAAACCACCATATAAAATTTTTGCTATCTCTGGGTACACTCTATTTTTTTTGGGAAGTTTAATATGTTATAAAAATTCTATTAAAAGTTTCAGTAGAAAAAAACATGATTACTACTCAATTTGGTATAAATTAATGGAAATTTCTATTACAAAATAAGGTAGTATAGAGAATAGATGTAATAAAAACAATACCTTGAACTATTTAATTCTTCTTTACACCATTTTCTGAGTTTCAATCCAATTCATAGACTCTACCAACATCATATCTGTGAACCTATCTCTGTGATCCATGGTTCATTGAATTCACCAAACCCTATGGTTTCTGTAACTAATACTAAATACCCCTAACATTTCCATGACCCTAACCTCTTGTGTTTTCCTAAAAACCTATATAAGGTTCATAGAGACATGAAATTGGAGCTTATTTATTCTTAATATTCCTACATGAACCTGATCGTGATGCTCTCAAACAGAAACAATGGAGATTTCCTATTTTCCACACTCCACTGAATACCTAGGAATAATATGTGGTAGTGTTTGAACAGTTTATAGTTTAAGAATTAGGGAACACCAACCACCATAGAGGGAACTGAAGAAATCATACTCTAATTTTTCTACATATCATATCCCTGGTTTATCTCCTCATATATCCTTCTTTTGATCCAGATGAGTCACCCATTATTTCTCTTGAGAACCCACCGACTAACTCTCTAAGGAAGAGAAGGAGACCCATAAAATTATCCTCATATTAACCCTTATAATTTGTAAAGGAATGTTTATGAACTTTTCACTATGAGGTAAGGAAAAAGTTCCTCACCTAGTTCCTCAACTTAGTTCATAATCCAATCTCAAACATCTAGGATTTACAGAATCATTTCCTACCAAAAGATGAGAAAATATAATAAAAGATTAAAATGATAAGAGTAATGTTATCTAATGTTATAGCATGGATATAATAATGCTTTCTAAATATATAAATCAAATTTATGGTCTATATACATGATCTATTAATGAAATGACTCATTACGACTGTTCATCCCACATTGTGCTGAAGTTCGTAGAGTTGTGGTTCATGGATGCTTGGTCAGTGCACAATGACTCAACACATGACTTTATGGTTATGAATTTTAAATATTTACATGGAATAAACATTAATATATTGTTTCAATTATGTTAAAGACACATTTTTTTTTCTATTTTGGCTTTATACTCACACCATACATGTGCATCTCGGTGGATAAGTAGACTCCTTGACAAGGATTGTAGATGAGGGAAGTGGACTTTCTTTGGGATGTTTTACTAGAGTAGTTGGTTGGTTAAGTTGAATAAGGGATATAATTCAAGACCTATTATAGATATTACACCATATTTATCTTTTAATTATTTATTTTATATAGATTTTCTTCACGTGGGGACCTATAATAAGTTGTACTGGGTATTATTTTCCATATTTTCATTGCATTGGTTCATGTTATTTTTTAATTAATATGTATTATAATGTTCTATTGATACTATAATTACTATTTCCATGATGTTATACATTTATGTTTATCCACTTCTGAAGGAATAGTCTCAAAACAGTTTTGCTTAGGTCCTCACCACTAGTCGACAACCTCTTCTATACGGGTAGGTGTGTATAAGGTCATATGAAACATTAGTTCAAACCCGGTGATTCTGGTTGGAGTGATACTAATTGATATATTTTATTAGACCAACACCCTAAGAAATAATTATTTTAGATCTATATATAGATAATGGATGTATGAAAGAGGCACTTTTGTAGAGACACATAGGGTTCAAAAGGAGAATTGAGGTGATAACAATTAGAACAATATAGTGAATTATCAAAAATCAGGATGGTGATATGGAATAGTGTAGTTTTAGGGAGGTATAAATATATAGGTGGGTAGGTGAGGACATATATAGGATGGGAGGTAGGGGCATGGAGGAGGATTGTAAATATGGTGAGACATGGGTTCATGGAGAGGTGGGGGAATGGAAGGGATTGTGTATGAGAGATATAATTATGTTGTGATATAGAGGGAGGAGAGGGTGTTACGTATAGATAGAGAGAGAATATGTTGATGGCATAAACCTATCATTGGGAATTTCAAAACAAATAATTATTCATAATGTGATACAGAGGCTGACCAGGGTCGTCTCACTTGAGGAGCATCATAGCTGGTTCAATCACCAGTTCTAGTTCACCTATCTTAATTATTTTGGTGTTTTAATATTATTCATGAAAATGATTGTTTTTTGTTTTTTTCGAAAACATGAAACAAATATAATGAAAATTTAGAATTAAAATCTAAATAAATATACATTCAAAATGAGATCAGGGGAGAAAGGTCCTCATCCTAGGGTTCGATATCACAGGTTCATTCATTATATATTTGTTGTATAAATCCAATTGGAAAATTCCTTTAGTAAAACATCATTAATGAGTTACTCTATATTTATTTATTGAGTGTGTGATTTTAGTATTTTTCTAGAACACCAAACCAATCCTCCTTAAATAGTCAAATAAGAGATATCCTCAAAGGATAATGCTATTCCAAAAAGATCCAGATCCACTGTATGCTATTTCATCCCTTATGACCACCCCAAATCCACTACATGAAGGGTTGTTTTAAGATATGGGAGGAAAAATGATAAATTAAGAAAAAGAATATAATTGGAAATAGTGTTGTGGTGGAAAACTGCCACCCCTGTGCAATATTCCTTCCCCCATCACAAATAGGTTTAAAACATTTGAACTAAAGAAAAATAATAAAGAACACCGTCAAGCCTCCCTCAGGGCCAAGAATTGGGTTTTTCACTTTCCCTTGCAATGTGATTATAGATCATGATGGAAAAAGGGAACAAAGAAAAATATATTTATAGTTTCAAAAAAAATAGAAATGGAAGAAAAAATGGGAAACACTTTAATAAATAATGAATGTGCTACATGTAATTGAAAACTAAACTGAAACGAAAAAAACAAGAAAAATTCCTAAATGGCCCTTAGCCTCCTCTACTTGGTACCCTAGATGGAGGGGTATGGGAAGGAAGGTTTTGAGAGGTAGGATCTCCTCTTCTTTTATATGTAGAATCTATTCTACAAACTATGTCTCATTTTTTAACCATTAAATTGACTATTCACACGTGGTATCGTTCATAAACATTTTTTCCAATTTCCTTTCTTGTATCCACTCATAATTTTCACTCTTTTGGCCACTATTTGTAGTAGTTATGAATTTTTAATCACCTGAAACTTTTTCTAGATGAAGGTTCCATGAAGCTAACTTTAAAAGTATAATATTCAATAGCAACACTAATGACATCAAAACTCCCTAAAATTAATTTTAGAGACACTTCTATGTGTCTTCAATCTATTATAGGTATAATGGATTCAATTAGAGGTGTGTAAGCCATGATGGGATTCTAGTGCAGTGGTGAGGTCCATGTTGTCTGCATGGAACATTATTCAACTTCATTGGTTTTTGAGGCCTCTATATGCTCGAATAAAAACCTAGTCCAGAATACAATGTTTAAGGAAAGAAAATACAGATTTCAAAAAAATAATCTCTCAATTTGGATTTATATTTTTAGATAAACTATCAAAATACCCTTGAAGTAAAAATCTAAGAAAAATTCAGAATTAAGCACTTCTCACTATTTTTCACATTTCCATTATATAATCCAAATCGATCATTATTTTAATGAAACAATTAAATACATGGTTTTATCATATAAGAACTAAAACAATTCTTCATTATTTGATAATATATATATATATATATATATATCAATTTCCACTAAAAAATACCCCCACACATAAACCATACTTCTCCTCAAGAAAAATATCTCAACCTTGAAAATCAGAGGGGTCCAATGTTATCAATATTCAAATTTCAATGAAATATAATCAAATAAGTTTCAATTTAAAATCAAACATTCAAGAAACCACATAAAATATCAATTTGAATTATCATTTTTCAATGAAAAAAATAATTCATGTATTTTACTTTTCCCCTCTGAAAATTTATGGTACTTCTCCCTTCAATCATTCAAGATCCTCGATTCATTATTATTAAACATTGAAAGTCATGATTTACCTCACTTAAGAATAATTCCTATCTACTCTCATTATACAATTCAATAAGATTTATACTCATTTCATGAAAACATTCATCTCATCAATAAACTTGTAAAAAACTACTTTCTCTACATTGTAAAGTCAAAAGGATCATAAAATCATGAGGACTTTTCAATAATGGTTCAAATGAATTCGAGTCTTAACGTGGGAAGGATTTTATGTTTTAAAAATTAAGACTTATGTAGGAGGTTAATATCTTAAGTACAATGCCTAATATTAAATGTAAAATTGTATGAAGTTCTCCTCTTCAATGTAGCAGCACCTACTTCCCCAAAAAATCAAATTATGATCATGATCAAGTAACCATAATGAAGGCTTTGTGTATGCTCTTTATGTTTTTTTTCAAAAGTTATTATTTGATCATATCTCACATCCATCACCTAACCACATACGTTCAAAAGATCATTATTGTGGTAAATGGTGATTTTTGGTTTTCCTAAATCAGAACTCAATTTGCTCACTTTTATTTGGTTTTTTATCATTTTTTAATTTTGTTAATACAATAGGTCCAATAAACGATGTACAATGAATTATTCCACATCTTTTTATAATTCTAAGAATAGAACCCCCACACTTTTTCCTTAAAATTTATAACATCCCTTACACCATGATTCCCTTCACCCCCACACTTCATCGTTAAAATATCATGGAAATACGCATATTAGGGTAGGAATGGATAAAATTGGATTGAAACATGGATCATCCAAATAACATTCATTAAAGGTATCTATGAGATAAAATAAGGATTTATGTAATGATAGTATTTAATGATAAGATCTTTTGAAAATATTCCTCAATTAGTTTAAATGTGTTTTTATAGATTCAAAGCATTGTCATGTTCAAACACATGTTCTGGCAGGTGACATGCCCCAATATCACCCAAGAAATATGGTAAAGAATAAATAGGATGTACTTGGCCTAGAAATAATCTAGTGAATTAGACATATGATATTGGACAATAACTCAAGACATTATTTATAATAACAAATCAATTCATATGAATTTTCAAAATACAATTCATGAAAAATGGTAGGGAAATTCCAATTACATAATTAAACTAATTACATTAAATCATGAGTCATAATTTCAATATCCATGCTTCACATTAAACATTCAATTTTATATTTTACTCATTCAATCTGATTAAAATTGAAATCTATAACATGGAATCACTGGATCCATAAGAAACACATGTCCTTTAGATATGTCAAGTAGAAAATAATTCAACACTGGGCATGAAATCTTATCTTTAAATACAAAATTATGATTTGGGAAAAAATTATGGAGTTTATAAGCTAAAAATATAGGTGAAATCATTTCTGAAATAAATATTTGGTTCTAAATGACCAATTTTTCGGGCTTCCTTCTTTCATCATGATCTTATAAAAGAAAATTACCCAATTCATCAAAAGAATCTTCTCATTTAAGCTAAAAATGAAAAATGGGAGTGGGATGCATACTAGAATAATATAAAAAAAGAAATTGAAATTGAAATTCATAGAAATAATTTAATGATAAATCTTGGTATGATCCCTCAAGTAGGCCCTGAGTTTTTACTACAACCAGTGGGAAGTACCAGCTGTTATCCCTAATCTGATTGTGGGTGGAACTTCTTTGACATGAACATCAACGTTTTGTTCTTCAAAGCTTGCAATTCTATGGTCATGTTGAGGAGGAATCCATAGATTGAGTACACCAGATCCACCCCTTTCAAAATTTGGTACATCTTGCATAGAAGTGGTCATATAAAGTATGGAACCTCTTATTTTGTTGCTACTTGTGAAACAATCTTATCTTTAAGTGAGGGGGTAATAGGGGCTTTAGCCTCTGGTGTTATTTCCACCTTCTCAACAACTTTGATATCTTCTAGATGGAACTCCTCCAGTATATGTTAAATATCTTCATGGACTTTAGGCATTCCTCAATAGATACCTTTATTTACTCATCATCCTTCAAGGCATAACAATATTCTTCCTATTCAGAAAATTCAAAACATTTGGGAGTTATACTCAAATCATATTAAATAAAACAAAATTAGATAGAGTTCATGAATGTATCATCTCCCTGAGGTGGTATGGATTGAATCTTTTCTTTAGTGGAGAGTTTTTGTTGGAGTTTATTATTTCTAGATGGTGGTAGGTAGTCGGGCCCTCCCATGTTTAGTTTTTCCTCTACTTCATGGATGTCTTCAGTGAAATCCTGGAAGGCCAGTGGTGCTTCCAACTTGGAATTGAATATTTAAATATAATTTTTGAGTTCATCGGCCTCGGCCATCAAATCATCAAGTGATATCTATATTTCTATTCCTCTTTCCTTTTTCTGGAACTTTATCATTAGAGAATCATCCATTCTCTGGAGGGCCTACTTAGTGTATTATGTTTTTTCTTCATGCACATCTGAGTAATTATTCCATGGATAATAATTTGAATTTGAATACATCATGAAAAAGGTTTTTTTTAGTTTTTTTAAATAAAACAATGAAATATATCTAAAAAATGTGAATTTTGAATTTTTTTTAAAATAAGGATTTCTCTCCCTAGAAATGACATCAGGTTTGACACATACCTATCATACGACGTGGAAAAATTGATTAACATTTATAATGCAGCATGGAGGCTAACCAGGGTTGTATCACTTGAGGTTCATCCCAGTTGGTTCAGTCATCGATTCTAGTTCACTTATTCTAAATTTGTTTTGTATTTTTATATTATTTATAAAATGATTGTTTTTGTTTTTTTGTAAAAAAATAAATAAAAGTAATGAAAATGTAGAATTTAAATCTAAATGCATATATAGTAAAAATGAAATTAAGGGAGAAAGGTCTCGGTCCTAGGGTTCAACATGATGGGTTCATTAATTATATATTGTTTGTTTAAATTCAATTGGATAATTTTTTAGTGAAACCTCATTAATGAATTACACTCTATTAATTTATTGATTGTGTGATTTTATAATGCATCTAGCACACCAAACCAAATGACCTCCAATAGTCAAATAAGAGAGTACCTCGATCAAGAATGTTATTCCTAAAAGACCTAGATACACTAAATTCCTTTTAATCCCTTATGAAAACCCTAACTCCACCATATAAAGGTTTTTCCAAAGATAAGGTATGTAAAATCGTGAATCAAGGAAAATAAATGTCTTTGGAAATAGTTTCATGGTGGACGATCACCACACCCTTTCAATATTCTCACCTCCACCACAAATAGATTTAAAACAATTTTAATTAAAGTGAATTAATAAATAACACTATGAAGACTCCACCATGGCCAAGACTTGGGTTAGACACTTTCCATTGAAATGTGATTAGAGATCACAATGGAAAGTGGGAATAGATAGAAATATAATTAGAGTTTCAAGGAAAAAAAGATGGAAGAATAAATTGGAAACACTTTAATAAAAAATGAATTTATTACATGTAAAAGAAAACTAAACTAAAAATTAAATAAAGAAATAAAATTCAAAAATGGATCTTGGACTCATCTTCTTGGTCCCCTGGATGGTGTGCGGATGGGAAGGAATGTATTGAGGGCTGGGAGCTCCTCTCCTTTTATAGGAAGAATCCGTACTCCAAAATATGACACATGTTTTACCTAATAAATTGATGATTCATGTGTGATCCCCTTATTAAATGTTGTTACCCATTCTATTTATCATATCCTATCAAAATTTCAGCTTATTTAGACAATGTATGTTGTAGTTATGAATTTTTAATTAACTGTTACTTTTTATGGATAAAGGTTCTAGGAAGCTTCCTTCAAATTTATGACATCCAATGGAAACATTAATTACTTCAAAATTCTCTCAAATTAATTTTATAAATTAAACTATATGTTCTAGTTTTATTATAGGGGTAATGACTTTAATTAGAGGTTTTTAAGCTCATATGGGCTTCATCTACTGTGGTTGGGTCCATGTTGTCTGGTCGGAACATTATTCAACTTCATTGATATTTTAAGGCCATTATATGCTCCAATCAGCCATTGGTACATGATAAAATGTTTAAGGAAATAGAATATAGATTTCAAAAAAATAACTTAATTTGAATTTATATTTTTTGAAAAATGACCAAAATACCTTTAACATAAAAATCTATCAAAAATCCATAATTAATAACTTTTCACATTTTTTCTCATTTTCATTATATAATAAAAAATTTCCATTATTTTATAAACCCATTTAAATATATGGGTTTTATAATTTTAAGACATCAACAATTCATCATTATTTAATTAAAAAAATACACATAAATTTCCTCTATCAAATACCCCCTCACGTATACCATGCTTGTCCTCAAGCTTAAAATCTCAAAATTGAATATTAGAGGGACCTAATATTATCAATATTCAAATTTCAATTAAATATAATTAATCAATGATAAATTTTAAATCAAACATTAAAAACCACAAAAAATATCTATTTGATTTCTCATTTTTTCTAATAAGAAAATAATTCACGTATTTCACTTTTCCCATTTGAAAATTGATGGATGTTCTCCTTTAATTCATTCAAGATCCTTAATTCATTATTATTAAACATGACAAGTCATGATTTACCTCACATAATAGTATTTTCTCTCATATTTCATGATACAATTAGACTAGTTTTATGCTCATATCATGAGAACATGCACCTTATCCACGAGCTTGTAAAAGAACTACTTTCTCTACATTGTAAAGGGAAAATCCACATAAAATAATGAGAATTTTCAATAATGGTTTAAATGAATTTGAGGATTAAGGTTAGTATGATTTGATTCTCTAAAAATTAAGGCTCAATTAGGAGGATAATATCTTATGTACAATGCATGATATCATAAGTAATTGTGTAATGAAGTTATCCTCTTCAATGTAGAAACACATACTTCCCCCAAAAAACAAAGGTTATGATAAAGTAAACAAAATGAATGATATGTGAACCCTTTTTATTTTTTCCTTATTTTTGAAATTTATTATTAGATAAAACATTATATATATAACCTAACCACATATGATCAAAAGATCATCAGTTTTGAAAACGTTGAATTTTTGTTTTCCCAAATCACATCGCATTTTTCTCATTTTTTTGGTTTTTTGTATCTTTTTTTCTTTTTTAAATTCAATAGGGGAAAAAATGAATTACAATAAATGATTCTAAAACCTTTTAAAATTCCCAAAATAGAACCCACACTTTTGTTTACAGTTTATAACATCCCTTCCACCATGATTCCATTCACCCTCACACTTTATTGTAAAAATATCCATCAAATATCAAGAGTAGGGTAGGAATGGATAAAAATGTCTTGAAACATGGATCATTCATATAAAATTCACTCATAGTATCTATGGTCTAAAAGAAATATTTATTTAAAGCTATTCATTAAGGATAAGGGATTTTTAAAAGAAGCAGCAATCATTTTAAATGTGTTTTTGTAGATTCATATATTTGGCAAGTTCAAATGAATGTTCTGGTAGGTGACATGTCCCAAGATCACTTGAGAAATATGATCAAGAATAAATAAGAAGTAATTGGTCTAGAAATACCCTTGGTAATGAAACATATAATATTGGACAACCACTAAAGGTGTGATTTATTATAAAAAATCAATTCACATAAATTTTAGAAATTCAAATCATGATAAATTGTTGGTAAATTTCATTTACATAAATAAAATAATCCCTATAAATCATGAGTAGTCATATCAATATCAATTATTCACATTAAACATTCAATTTCCTATTTTACTTATTAAATCTCATTAATATTGAAATCTAAAACATGGCATAACTGGATCCCTAAGGAACACTGGTCTCCTAGATATGTCAAGTACAACATAATTCAATTGTGGGAATGAAATTTTATCTTTAACTCTCAAAGTATGATTTGGAAAAAAAATTAAGGATTTCAAAAGTTAAAAATTAAAAGTCAACTCCCTTTTGAAATAATAATTTTTTTCTTCTTCGAACAAATTTTGGGGCCTCCTTCTACCATGATGATTCTATAAAAAAAATTACACAATTAATCTCAAGGATAATTTCATTTAAATTTAAAATGAAATGTAAGGGTGGGACACATACATGACTATTATAAAAATGGAAATAGAAATAGAAATTCTTAGAAAGAATTTAAAGGTATATCTTGGTAATATCCCCCAAGTGGGCCCTGAATTTTTACTACCTCCGGTCGATAGTACCATATTTTATCCATAATATGATTATTGGTAGATCTTCATTGACATCAACCACCACATGTTGTTCTTCTTAGCTTTTAGTTCTTTATTCATGTTAAGGACGACTCCATGTATGAAGTGCAATAGATCCACCCCATTTGTAATGTGGTACATCTTTCATGGTGGGGGTAGGATGACATATGGAACCTATTCTTATTTTGTTGCTACCTTTGCAACCATATTATCTTTTAGTGTATGCTTCATGGGGGATTCATCCTATTGTCTGATTTCCTCAGGCTCCGCAACATGGATCTATTCTTGATGGGGTCCTCTATTAGATGTTCATTGTCTTCAAGGATATCCAAGTGTTCCTTAATAGATTCATATTCTTACACATCACCCTACAAGGTATAATAAGAGTCTTCCAATTCTTAAAGTTCAAAACAGTTGGGAGTTATAATCAAATAAGATTTAATAAAATCAAAGGAGTTGGAGTTCATGAATATATTATCTCCCGAAGATGGTTCGTCATGAATCTTATCATCGGGGGAGAGTGCCTCTTGGATTTTATTATCAATGGACGGAGGTAGGTATTTGAGCAATCCCACCTCTACTTTTTCTTCACAATCATGAATGTCTTTACTGTTATCTAGGAGGACCAGTGAAACTTTCTTCTTTTATATGAATCATTGAATCTCATTTAAGTGGTCATCGGTTGTGTCTATAAAATCAACAAGTGAAATCCATGTTGATATTTCTCTTTACTTTTGTTTTAACCTTATCATTATAGCATCATCCCATTTTTTGAGGGCCTCCTTGGTGTATTATGTTACTTCTTCCTCCACCTAGGAGTAATTGTTCGATGCATAATAATTTGAATTTGAATTCTTCATGGGAAAAATGTTTTTATATATTTTTTTAAATGAAAACATTGAAAAATATATAAAATTTTTGAATTTTTAAAAAGTGATCTAAATAACTATTTACCTAACTAAAAAAGGTGTCATTTATTATGCACCCCCTATTGTAGGGTGTAGAAAAATAAATTAAATTTCCTAATGCAGCAAAGTGGCTGACCATCGTCATCTCACTTGAAGAGTGTCACTGTTGGTTCAATCATCGATTCTAGTTCGCCTATTCTAATTTTTTTGTGTTTTTATATTATTTATTAAAACTATTGTTTTGGGTTTTCATTGAAATACGAAATAAAATTAATGCAAATGTAGAATTTAAATCTAAATACAGGTACAGTCAAAATGAAATTAGGGGAGAAAGGTCTCGATCATAGGGTTCGACATTACAGTTTCATTCACAATATATTTTTTGTTTAAATTAAATTATATAATTCATTTAGTTAAACCTAGTTATGGAATTAGTGTATATTGATTTATTGAGTGTGTGATTTTAGCATGTGTTCGGCACACCAAACCACACCTTCTCTAATAGTCAAATAAGAGAGCACCTCGATTGAGAATGTTAATCCTAAAAGACCCGGATCCACTGTATGCTATTTAATCCCATACAAAAACCCAACTCCACCTTATTAAGGCTTTTCCTAAGAGAATGGAGATAAAATTATTAATCAATGAAAATAAATGGATTTGGATATAGTGTCGTGGTGGACGACCAACGCACCCCTACAATATTCCAGCCTCCACCACATATAGATTGAAAAAAATTTGAATTGAAGTGTAATAATAAATAACATCATGAATAATCCCCCAAGGAAATGACTTAGGTTAGTCACTTTTGATTGAAATGTGAATACAGATCACAATTAAAAGAGGGAAGAGAGAGAAAGATAATTATATTTTCAAGACAAATAAAAATGGAAGAATAATTGGGAAATAATTTAATAAAAAATGAATGTGATAAATGTAAAATATTAATAAAATAAAAATAATATAAAGAAATAAAATTCCTAAATGTCCCTTGGCCTCCTCCCCTTGGTGCCACAGATGGTGTGGGGATTAAAAGAAATGTTTTGAGAGGTAGGGGATCATATCCTTTAATAGTTATAATATTTCTTCCATAATTTGTTTCACTTTTGTCCCGATAATTGATGATTACTACGTGGAACCCTCCATAAAATTTATTCCCATTTTTTTCTTGTATCCTATTAAAATTTCAGCTCATTTGTCCATCATATGTAGTAGTTATGAATTTTTAATTAAATATTACTTTTTCTGGATTAATGTTCCATGAAGCTTCCTTGAAAAGTATAAAATCAAATGGAAACATAAATGACTTGAAGACTTTTTAAAATTAATTTTAGAGATGCACTTATATGTCCTCATTATATTCTAGGTAAAATCACCTCAAATGAAGTTGTGTATGCAGATAGGGTCTTCTGTTATGGTGGTGGGGTCCATGCCATCTGCCCTAAAAATTATTCTACTTCATTGATTTGTTAAGGCCTATATATATTAGAATCATACCCTAGTCCAAAATACAATGTTTAAGGATATAGAAAAATTTCAAAAAAAAAATTAATAACTTTATTTGGATTTATATTTTTAATGATATTACAAAAATACCATTGATGTAAAAATCTTTCAAAATATATAGTTAAGCACTTTTTACAATTTGTCTCATTTTCATTATATAATCCAAATTACCCATTTTTTAATAAAGCATTTAAATGAATTGGTTTTACCATTTAAAAACATTAACAATTCATCATTATTTGATTAAAAATATACACATACATTTTCTCTGTCAAATACCCCCACACTTAAACCATGTCTGTCCTTAAGAATAAAATATCAAATTTGAAAATGAAAGGGGCCCAACATTAATAGTATTCAAATTTCAACACAATATATTAAAAAAGAATTAATTTCAAATAAACCTTTCCAAAAACCATATAAAATATAAATTTGATTTCTCATTTTTCAAAGAAACAAAAAATTCCATTATTTTATTTTTCCCCATTGAAAATTGATTGAACCTCTTCGTTCATTCATTCAAGCTCCACAATTCATTATTATTAAACATGTAAATTCATGATTTACCTCATTTAAAAATCTTATTTCTCATATATCATGATATAATTCATGTATATTTATCCTCATATCATGAGAACATGCACCTTATCCATAAGATTGTAAAATAAATACATTATCCACTTCGTAAAGACAAAAGGCACAAAAAATCATGGGGACTTTTCAATAATGGGTCAAATGTATCTACGTCTTAAGGTTGTAAGGATATTATTCATTAAAAATTAAGGCTCAAGGATTAGTAAGATCTCTTAAATATAATTAATGATATCAAAAGTAAAAGTGTAATGAAGTTATCCTCTTCAATGTAGAAAAAACTACTTCCCCCAAAACTCAAAGTATGGTCATGATCAACTAACAAAAATGAATGATTTGTGCACTTTCTGGGTTTTATTAATTTTTTATGTCATGATTAGAAAAAAATTCACATCCATCACCAAACCACATACGATCAAAATATATTCAGACTATAAAATGGTGATTTTTTCCCAAATCACAACACATTTTCAAATTTGTTTTTGGGTTTTTTGTCATTTTATTTTGTTTTTTTATTTCAATAGGGAAAAAATTAAGTAAAATGAATGATTCCCAAACATTTTACAATTCCCACAATAGAACCCCACACTATTTCCTACAATGTATAACATTTTTGAAACCATGATTCCTTTCAATCCCATATTTCCTCTATAAAATATCATGAAAATATAAATATTATGGTTGGAATTGATAAAAATGGATTGAAAAATTGATCATCCTTATAAAGGTCATTCACTGTATATATGGGATAATAGAAGGATATATTTAAAGGTGGCCTTTAAGGATAATGTATTTTCAAAAGATTACACAATCATTTTCAATTTGTTTTTTACAGTCATAGCTTTGACAAGTTCAAATATATGTTCTGGTAGGTGACATGTCCCAATATCACTCAAGAAATATGCTCAAGAATAAGTAGGGAGTATTTGGTCCAGAAAACATCTCATATAGGAGACATATGATATTGTAAAATCACTAAAGAAATGATTTATAATAAAAACTAAATTCACATGAATATCATGAATTTAAATCATGAATAATTTTAGGGAAATTTCAATTACATAAATCAACTAATTCCCCGAAATCATGAGTTATCATTTCAATATCCTCGATTCAGATTAAATATTAAATTTACCATTTTACTTATTAAATATCATTATCATTGAAATCTAAAGGAAAGACTCATTAGATCCCTAATAAACTCATTTTTCGTAGATTTTTCAAGTAGATCATAATTCTAGAGTGGGCATGCAATTATATTTTTAAAGATAAAATTTGTATTTGCAAAAAAATTAAGAAGTTTAATTGTTTAAAATTAAAAGTGAAATCCCTTTTCAACTAGATCTTCGATTATTTTAAACAGATTTTTTGGTATTCCTTCTTCCATCACGATCCTATTAAAAAAAATTACTAAATTAATCATAAGGATCATTTCATTTAAGCTCAAAATGAAAAGTGGGAGAGGGTCGCCTGATAGATAATCTAAAAAAGGAAACTTAAATTTAATTTACTAAAATGAATTTTAAGATAAATCTTGGTAGGATCCCCCAAGTAGGACCAGAATTTTTTCTTCCTCCAGTGGGTAGTAATTGTTGTTATCCATAATCATATTGTGGGTGGATCTTTTTTGACATGATCCACCACATGTTGTTCTTCACACCATTGAGTTGTTTTTTCATGTTGAAGATAACTCCATGGAGAGAGGGCAATAGATCCACCCCTTCTCAATGTGGTATATCTTTCATGGCATGGGTAGGAGGAATTATGGAACCACATATTCTTTTGTTGCTACATGTGAAACCATATTATATTCCAATATTGTATTCATGAGTGATTTAGTCTCTTATATGAATTCCTTAGGGTTAGAAAATTGGATCTCTTCATGATGGGGATACTCTAGTTGATATTCAAGGTGTTCAAGGATCTCTAGGTGTTCTCCAATAGGTGAATATTTTTACACATCATCTTCCATGGCATAATAAGAGTCTTCCAATTCTGAAAATTCAAAACAATTGGGTGTTATACTCAAATTAGATTCAATAAAATCAAATGAGTTGGATTTCATCAACGTATCATCTCCATGAGGTGGTTCTTCTTGAATATTTTCTTCATTGGATAGGTCCTCTTGGAGTGGATTATCACTATATAGTGGTAGGTAGTTGGGCTCCTCCACCTTGAGTTTTTCTTAAGTTCTTAGATGTCTTTAGTGAAATTTTGTAAAACTAATGGAGCTTCCTTATTGGCCTTGAATTATTGAATGTCAATATGGAGTTCATTAGCCATGAACATCAAATATTCAGGTGATATCCATGTTTCTATTTCTCATTATTTTTTTCTAAACCTTATCATTATAGAATCATACCTTCTTTGGAGGGCCTCCTCAGTGTACTTTGTTTATTCTTCCTACATGTGTGAGAAACTGCTCCATGCTTAATAATTTGAATATGAATATAACCTGAAAAAGATATTTTTTTTGAATTTTAAAAAAACAAACAAAAATATCTAAGAAACTATGAATTTTAAGAAATAGGTCGAAATAACTATTTATCTCCTTGTAAATGGCTTCAGTTTTGACATAGGCATGTCATAGGGTGTGGAAAAAGAAATTCAATTTCATAATATAACATAGAGGCTGAAAAGGGTCATCTCACTTGAGGAGCATCCCAATTCATCCAATAACTGATTTAAGTTCACCTATTCTAATTATTATTGGGTTTTTATATTATTTATGAAAATTATTTTTTTCTTTTAAATAAGAAATAAAAATAATGAAAATGTAGAATTAAAATCTAAATGTAGATATAGTGACAATTAAATCTGGGGAGAAAGGTCTCAGTCCTAGGATCCGACATCATGGGTTCATTTGTTATATATTTGTTGTTTAAATTCAATTGGATAACTCATTTATTGAAATGTTAGTAATGATATACTCTTTATTGATTTATTAAGTGTTTGATTTTAGAATGTGTCCAGAACACTAGACCACACCTCCTCCAATAGTCATATAAGAGAGCACCTCGACCGAGATTGATATTCGTAAAAGACCCAGCTCTGCCATATGTCATTTAATTCATTCTAACACCCCAAATCCACTGTATAACAGGTTTTCCTAATATAAGGGAGGGAAATAATTAACCAAGGAAAATTAATGGATTTTTAATTAGTGAGGTGGTGGGCGACCACCATACTAGTGCAATATTCCCACCTCCACCACAAATAGATTTAATAGCTTTGAATTAAAGTGAAATAATAAAGAAAACCATGAATCCTCACCTAGTTCCAAGACTTAGGTTAGTCACTTTCCATTTCAATGTGATTAGAGATCATGATGGAATGAGTTAAGAGATAGAATGATAATTGATGTTTCATGAAAAAGTAAGATGGAAGAAGAAATGGGAAAAAAATTAATAAAAAATAAATATTCTACATGTAAACTAATATTAACTAAAAAGAAAAAAGAAATAATATCCATAAATTGTCATTGGAATCCTCTCATTGGTTTCCCAAATGATGAGGGGATGGGAATAAATTTTTTGGGAGGTATGAGATCCTCTCTTTTTATAGGCAGAATCCATCCTCCAACCTTTGTCTCACTTTTTACCCATTAAATTGAAGATTCATGTGTAGTCCCTTTATAAAATATGTTCCCCATTTTCTTTCTTATCTATTATAAAAATTCCATCTCATTTGACCACCAGATGTAGAAGTAATGAACATTTAATTAACTATATATTTTTCTCAATGATGTTTTCAAGAATCTTCCTTCAAAAGTATAACATACAATGGAAACCTTAATGACTTGAAAAATCCCTCAAATTAACTGTAGGGATGAGGCTATGTTTCCTATTTCTATTCCTATTAGAATCACCTAAATTAGAGGAGTTTAATCTGATATGGACTTTTGTTACTATGGAGGGGTCTATACTATCTTTCCAGAAGCTTATTCAAATTCATTAATTTTTAAGGCCTTTATATGCTCGAATCGGCCCCTAGTCTATAATAAAATGTTTTAGGAAATAAAATATAGATTTTAATAAAAAAATCATTGTTTTGATTTATATTTTTAATGAAATTCCCAAAATACCCTTGACGTAAAAATCTGTCAAAAATTAAAAATTAAGAACATTTCACAATTTTTATCATTTTCATTATATAATCCAAATTTTCCATTATTTTAATAAAAAATTTAAATACATGGGGATTATCATTTAAAAACATAAAAAATTCATCCTTATTTGATTACAAATTTACACATAAATTTTCTTCATTAGGTAATAATTTTATGAGTAGTGAAGTCACTTTATATAAAAATACATATATATTTTACATGTAAAATTATGATTATTTAAAAATTAATAATTCAGAAGGATTAAAAAATAGAAAATTAAAAATAATTTGAACCAATACAGTTATCATCTAATAACTTCTAGGTAAATAAATGAAAAATAATTTATATTCCATAAAATATGATTGAATATATATACCTGTACATGCATTAATTTTAATTGATATTTGGATTGGTAAAATTTAGTAAAATCATGTTAGGGTAAAATCATGGGTCTATTTTGAAACATTATAAAAAACCAATTAAAATATCTACTTATGTAGAATGGATATTAATCAATATTATATATAATAATAATAAAATATTAAACCTAAAATAATTTATTAAAGAAAATATAAAGACATATAAAAATATAGGGAAAATAAAAAATAATCACACTATCATTTAAAAAGATATATTAATGGGCATTTAAATTTCCATAACTGTTCAATTAAAAAAATGAAAAAAAAAATATTCATAAATGTATTGCATACACATAAAATTTATGTGAATTTTTCTTTATTCATAGAGTAATTATATAGATAAATTTTTTTATCTATATATTTAAAGACTAAAATTGTAAAATATAAACACATTAAACCAAAAAAACAATATATTAACTAAGGAAAATCACATCTGAAAATTTTCTTGATTGTTTGAAAAAACTATAGAGGGATAAATCTCATTGAATTTTACCATCACAATATGTCCACCTTTACCTCACTATATAGACATACCAACCTATATTTGGGAATATTCCTACATGAATATAATTAACATGTAATATATTAAAAATTATAAATAAAATCAAAAAAATATAATTTAAATTTATAATGAAGCACAAAATAAAATTAAAAATGAAATCTATATTTAGACAAGGATATACAACTACGAATCTTGAATGGATAGCTAAAACTTATAGAATATTATAAAACATGTTTTAATATCCAACACCCTCCATATATTTCTCTAGAAGAAAAATAAATTTGATCATTTGGGTTAATTTAGAGTAAGTGTAGTATCCTTAGGTGTCAATGGAAAAAAACCGCCATTTCTAAATTAGATTTAATTATATTATACTTTATCTAAGTAAAATAATATCTACAATGAAGAAATATGAAAATCATGTTCTTTTATAATTAATATTTATATTTTCGAATAAATAGAAATAAATAAAAAATACTCAGTCCTTATATAAATTTTTGAAGGGGAGAACTCACCTCGTCTAGGTTCACTCCTCCACCTCATCTAGGTTGGACCCTTCTGGACACCCAAAAAAGTCAGAATATTTATTTATTATATAATACAATTCTCAAGGAATGGTTCTTTTTTCTTAGAATTTGGAAAATACTTCTTCAAAACTCCTATATATGTGATGTGAATATTAATTTAGTAAAATTAATACTACATGATAGATTCTAATTCTCTAGTGATAGGAAATTATTTGAAATTTTTGTATATTCCAAATTTAGATACATAACTTTATAAACTTTTATCAAAGATATAATATGTGTGGAAAATTTATGAGAAGAGAAAGCTACATTGAAAGACAATTTTTTATTATATAAACCACTATATGTGATATTTATTAATTAAACTGAGTCAAATAGTGAAACAAATTTGTCAACTTATTTGTTCCTTGGAAAAGACCCCACACATTTACACCCACTTATTGAGGATAATAGGGGTATGTTTTTTTGGGAACCTTATCCTTCATTTAATTTATTAAATGGGAAACAAGTACTATTTCCTCGAACAGAAAAAATGCTACAAATTTGATAATCATAGTTAAAAAAACAATCACGATCTCAATATCTAATGGAAAAATGAACTTTGGATTATTCTAGAAGGATTTTTTATAAAATTAAAGAACTATGAGAGTAGAATTCGGTAACTTTTAAATTGAAACAATGTCAAAATTATTTTATGAAAATAAATTATAGAAATTTATTCTTTTAAAAATAATATACTTATCTAATAACATAAGTGTGATGGATCTCTAAAGAAAAGTGAATAATAAAATATTCTTAAAAATATTAAAATTTTATTCAAATATCTTTAAATGAAACCATTTTTAATAATTCATCTACCATTTCCTTTTGATAAACAATTATGAGGAGTCGTTTTGGAATCACCTAGAGGAAATATATTTTGGATATAACTCTTTGAATTAGTGTTACAGGACATGGTAGAATGAAGCATCAACCAAAAACCAGCACTAAGTAAAAACGAAATCATCCATTTTCACTCAAATAATCATTCATACCATGAAATAAAGTAATTAAATAAAATTTATTTTTACATGTTTCAGAAAAAACACCTTACATCTATGTGTGAAATATTGTAGTGGTTCATTTCTCTAGAAAAAAACATTAGAAATTTAGTGACTTAATGAGTCTATTGGATTAGAATAATACAATTAATCACATTCTGTTCAAGCCACACATCATTGGGGCCCCACCATACATATATAGATGGTAATTACGTATATTTTTCTAGTTTATGTAACCTTTGAAAAGTGTTGGAGTCAATCTGTTTTCATATTCTCATCACTACTCTTTTATAGAAATCTTTATTGTGACTTCCAGCTCTAGTAAACCATTAAACACTTCATACTATAAATAAACATCCATATTTTCGAAAATTACCAATGAATGAGGAATAATTGTATTGATAACATTAGATGAATCCCCATCGAAACCACTTTATTCTATAAAACTCTTAGAATAAGAAAAAACCCCCATCTACTACCACCACTTCAAAAAAACTGAAGAATATTTAGATCCACTATTTCTTTTTAGTTGACATTATTACACAAAATATGGCTTCAAACTTTCCAAAAATAATCCCACTATATGACTTATTTATAAAAGACACTTCGATACCACCTTCAACGTCTACAAAAAATATTTTTATTTATTTTGTATAAAATAATTCTCCACCTAATTCTATTCTCCCATTACCAATTAAAGATTTATTTTAACTTGGAATTTTTAGACCCAACCTCTTGGTAAACATATTTATTAGACTCTATTTACTAGCTACCTTTTGTCACTCTAACTAACCATTTCTATCATCTTCCTGATGTAATGGTACTTTAGATCAATGTGTTTATATCATGAATAAAACAATATATTCTTATCCAAATGAGTTGAACTCTGAATATCAATATTAAAAATATTTTCCCCTAGAAACATATGAGTTACTAATCTAAACAACTTATCTATATTATCTCTGTTATTTATTCTATGACAACAATATACTCTCATTCCATTGTAGATATTGGACACTCCCACTACATGTGGGATATCTGGAACTGTACCCACAATAGAATACTTAAAAAGTATGACTACTGAGGCCTATAGAATTTAATTAATGCAATTATTTATTTATTCCATTCATGGTACATGCTACTTTGAAAATTTATTGTAACCAGCGAGAGGATTTGAAACTGTCTTACATCGATTAATTATGAATCTATCAATGACATTATAAATGGAATCCTTATGTGATAAATCTAATCTTCTGATTTTTATATCATGGTCAAACCTTATAACTGAAATATTAATAGATTCAATAATGTAGTTCATATCAAACTTTGTTTATAGATCCTCCATTAATTTATAAATCAACTAATTATTGATACCTACCAAATGTATATCATCCATATAAAAAGTAAGATAATAAAGTCATTCGCATTGAAATTGTTCAAATAAAAATAGTGATCATAATTACATTGACGGAAACCATTATATTTATGAAGGAATGAAAATTATGATTTTAAAACCTACAATATTGTTTTAAACTATAAATTATCTTTCCTGGTTTACATACCAATCCATGATTCTGATTTATGACAAAACCAATAGGTTGCTTTATATAAATTTATTCCTCTAAATACCCATGAAAAAAATAAATTGTTTAAGTTATAAATTTATGGAGGAATCTAAAATTAAAATAGTTTCCATATTAGTTTCTTTTACTACCAGAGAGAATGACTTAGAGAACTCAATACCATCCTTATGCTAAAACCTTTTAATAGCCGATCTAGTTTAAATTTTTTTCTTCCATCATCCTTTCCCATCAACCCAAAAACCCACATATTCTCCTATTATTTCTTTCCTAAGGGTAGTTTTATTACCTCTCAGTTTTTATTCACCATTTTTGAACGAAACATATCCTTCATTTGTAACTACTAATTTCTAGATTTTCCCATAGAAACTATTACATCCATAAATTATGTTTCTTCTGCATCTATTAGAAGTAAAAAAACATACATAATCAATGTAACTTTTTATTAGTCATTTGATCCTTGAAGATCACTGAAAATTATCTTTTAATTTAGATTCCTTCATACCTATATCTTATTGAACATCACCTCTCAGAACACTTAACTGAGCTTCCCCATTTCCTGAGCATTCATATATACAGTCTATTGGATAAACATCTAATCCTGCTGCACTACCCTCTAAACATGATTCTAGAATATGATTCATTTGGTTAGATTCAAATACATCATAATATTTCAAAACATTTGATCCTATATAAATACAATTCATATAAAATTAAAATTAATTTATACTTTATCCTAAATATCCTTGTACATTATGTTATGATCTTTCCACAAGATTTTCTAGATGAAAACGCATTTTCAACTATGAAAACTCTCTTTTCTCATAATCCCAAAGAAAAAAAACGTAACAAAATCATCTCCATAGAATATGAAGATTCTTTTAAATTAATTCATATTTAATTTTATTAGTTTATTTTTCATCAACATGAATTTAATATAAACTCTATACGATTTTAAGGTGATAATCATTAAAATAATTCATGGACCAATTTTTTATTGGTAACATCTATTGAACTACTATTAAAAGTGTTCTCTTCTTCCATGAAAAACTCCTTAGGAATTAGAGAATGTAACAACATAAAAATTTTCCTCTCCATGAGATTTGAATTCATTATATTAGGTAAACTATTTTGTTGAGGTGTTTCTCAAATGTTCTTCTCATATAATAATCAAATATTAACACTGTAATTCTATAAACTCCTTTTGGAAAAATCTCCACCATTATATGATCTCATACATTTCATATTTCATTCATTATATCTTTCCACCTTAACTTTACATTGATAAAATATTCAAAACACATCCCCTTCAGGTTTCAGAAAGTATACTAAAATGATTACTTTGGAATCATCAATGAAGGTAATCAAGTACCTTCTGATATTATAATAATAAACTGGTGAAGGTACCCAAACATATGTATAAACTAATTCAACCTTTTTAAATTTAGGATTTCTTATAGAAATATTGAAAGGCCCACTTATCTTCTCCTTGAGTAATCAGCTCTCACTTCATCCAATGTCTAAATGAACCTAGTATAATATGAATCTATCTATATGAATCTTAATTATTTTCCCACTAAGGTTCCCAAACTGATTATTCCAAAGTTATGAATATCAAGAAGAATTTTTTTTTTGTTAAGGGTATCTACAAATGAACTTCAAGTAAGATATAGTGACCAATATTTAATACTTATGTCTATGAAAATATAAATAATAGAAATCTTCCATATAGTTTTGGCCAAACTCATTCTAAAACCGACTTTATCCACCCGGCGTACTGAAATTAGGTTCTTCCAATGTCCTAGAACTTGTTGACCTTTTTTATATAAATTAAACTACAATTATTCAAATGAAAGTTTACTTCTCTAATTCCCACTATTATAAGTGCTTCAAAATTATAAATATTTACTTTAAAAAAAATTCCAGATACAAAATTTAATTTCAACCCTTTTTCAATTATTGAATGAAATGAATCTCTAGAATATATGCTCTAGGATTCCATTTTTTTCAAAAAATTAAGATATAGATTTACACTAATTGTTTATTCCAAACATACCGTTTTAGAAACATTTCTTCCATAAGTTTAATTCAGACCACAACAATACTTTTGAGGTGACCTCTCCTTCCACAATGACAATAAACAAAGACTATTCTGAAAGCTTTCCCTAGTTTCTTCTCCCACGATTTCCTATCTCACTGATTTTTAATCTACCAATGAGGTGATCATATTCTTCCTTACATATTCAATACATTAACAAAATATGTTTCAATCTCCTTAACTTATATCACCTCATTTACAAACATATTACAAAAATTAGTGATTTAAAATTAATTCTTTCCACCTAAACTACTTATAAAAGTGACCATTGACTATAAAGACCCACATAAAGTGAATGAAAACAAAATCACCAAAACATCATCTATAAATGTATCCATCACAGTCTCCAATTTAATCTTAATTAACTTGAAATCATTCAAAAAATATGATGTAGATCCTCCATCTGATAAACTCATGTTGTATAACCATTACATCAAACACGCTTTTTATAGTTTTGTAGGTCACATGTATATATCAACAAGGTAACAAATTTACAACACTATAATTTTCTTCTCTTAAATGCCCAAATCCACATTTTGGAGTAAATGAATTAATATCAAACCAATTTTTCTCTTATATATATTTCAAAATTCACGGTTTTTCATTTATCTTGTTTTGAAACGTTTTAATGGAAGCTCTAGATATTTATGAAAGATATAATATTCAATAATAATTAAAAAACTAAAATATGTTCCCTCAACATTTTCAATCTAGAACATAACTTCTTCGGAATCCATCCTTCAAAAAATAATTAATCCCACTAAAAATCAAAAAATCATTGTCCAAGTGAACTTTACATACATTTCAGAGTGAAATTCCAAGCCTGCTAAGAAAAAATAATATGATACCAGTTTTGGAGAATTCCTACACTGTATCTCTTTTATAAACAATTGGAAAAAGTTATTTCATAATTAAATTGTGTAAATAGATTACATCTTGAACACTATAACATAATTATTCATAATTTTTTAGATATAAAATTCACCCAAATCACTCCCAAAGAGTAAAACCAACTTCATCCATGTTCACTCAATAAAATTATGCGCTAAATGAATTTAAAACATAGTATGTAAATAGAACTTTGGTTTTACATTTATTGGACTAATTATCCTATGACCAGAGGATAGATATTGCAATATTTCATTTCTATAAAAGTAATTACTTGCAACTTTTGAGACTTTTGGAGACACATGGATTTCTATATTACTTGTAATAACATTCAGTTATGACCACGAATCATAGGGGTTGTACCCTCTATATTTAGAGAGTAACTTATGGCCATCCAATTTCATTAACTCATGAAAAGTATAGGAGTCCATCTATTTCACTATTTCCAAATCCTATCTCTTATAGAAATAATTATTGTAACCCCCACCACCCATAAATTAGTAAACACAACCCAACAGACCAAAAAAATTAATATTTTTTAGGTACAAAATGAAACTTCTATAATAACGCAACATTTTGATAAGAGGATAAAAATATGAACCATCCAAAACACCTTATTATGGAATAATTTTTCTGTGATGAAAAATGAAAATACAGCCACTACCGACAGTTCAACTAATTTAAGATCATTTGGAACCACTCATTATGGTCAATTTATTTTGTTCAGTTGAAGTAGGTTCAAAAATTCCTAAAAAACATAAGAGAGTTTTTTATTTTAATGTGTTTAATAATTACATGATTAATCTTACAATATTATGGAGATAACTAAAAAATAACGGACTTTTAAATCAGAATTTTACTAAAATTTTGTAAGTATATTTTTCCATGGACATTATAAGAAGAATTCATTAAATAAAACATTGAACTATGTCATGGAAAATATTGGTATCTTTACATCATCATTTTATAGTAAACATAAAAATAATACTATCAATTAGTTCATAAGTAAAAAATCAAAAGAACATATATTATATCAATTAAAGAATATTACAATAAAAAAAGATCAATGATTACTAGTTGAATAATCAATAGAAAAATATCAATTCATTAACAACATATGATAAATTCACTAACAATATATAGGGACTTCGTATTGAGGCACAAGTTTATTTTCTATTTCATTACTATTTTGGAAAGGTATAAGAGTGAATATGTTGTTTCGAGGCATGGTAATGAGCATTTTCATGGGAGTAGCTATCCCATGAATGGTGTATATTCGAGTGCCTTGGGATGTGATTTTTGTTAATGATGATCTCTTGTTATAGTTTTGATCTTATTTTACCTTCAGTGATTCACTTGTTTGGTGATGTTACTATTTATTGAGATTTTTACTCGATGGATGTTATGGAAGAAGTTTCATGTGGATAAATTGTGATAGACACATTGGGATATATGTTGACATTAATTGTTCATGAAAGGTTCATATCTATATCATGTGACATATGATCCCTAATGAACTATGAAATGAGAATCCTTGGAATACATGACAAAATGAAATGATAAAAACTATTATAGTATGCCCTTAAATTTCTTATTCTTGGTACAGAGAAGCCTTGATCCAATGGTTCCCTATTTTTTTCACATATTGAGGTTGATCTTGTCGTTTTCTCCGTTTAGAAGGATTGTGTTTACCCTTGTTGATAAAATCACTCCAATTCATCATTGAATTTTTCTTAAGGAGTGTGAAAATTAGTAATCTCGTAATGTAGTATAGCTAGAACATTCTATAGATTAGGAGAATCGGACGGATGAATAGCTTCATAACAACGTCCTGAGGTTCATGGTATCCATGGGGAGGGAGATTAATTTCAATGTACCATCTATGTCTTAGATGAAAATAGATTTAATGCTACAACATCCACCTTTGTTCACCAGGGAGGTAGGTCCATAAGAATATGTGCTCTGGATTGGTTCAATCCATAGAATCTTAAATCACCCAGAGATTCTTATAGATAAGATTTTGAAGATTTCTACATACATGAATCAAGGACTTTTCAAAAATTATTGGGACATTTTGGAGCTTTTCGGGAATCACACGGAGTTGTCCTAGAATTACTTCTGAGGATGTTTCTAGGAAACATTTATCCAAATACTTTGAGGAATGAGAGGGAATTATATTTCTTAAAAATGGAACTGGAGTCAATTTTATTGATGTACAATTATTTAAACTTCACTGATTTTTAGTGTTTTGTTATGTCATTTGAAGTTGATGAGTTTTCCAGGATGTGACATTTTCAAGAATGGAGCTTTCAATGAGCTAATATCATAGGTGATCATATTTCCCTTAAGAAGCTTCATGTATATGATGAAACATGATATTTATAAGGAATTTAATTTGATAGTGGACTAAGTGGTGTCCATGATGTTTTGATTTTGTAGTCTAAGATTTCTACTTCTAGCAGTAGTAAGCTCTTCTATGTCAGCTACCACAAGGGAAGTTGTAGGAAGATAAGTCTGGGATGTGTACTTATACCTCTATATTGAGTCTCAGTGGATTGTTGGCAGTGTGGAACGCTTATCCAAAATCACAATAAATGTTTTCAACCTATAGTGGATTTTGATTCTTGAGATTTGATGGTCCATCGTTATAATTTTTGTAGGGAACCATGACAGTGGAGAAGTATTAGAGGATTATGACATACAATGAAGTCTAGGTGGGACTCACATAATTCTTAGTAGACTAGTTGTTGGAGTTCCATTTTATGTTTGAGAAAATGAATCAGATATGGTACCGTAGTAAAGGTGTAGTAGTACCAACTAGTAGTAAAGACACAAGGTAGATAGACCAGAGCGCAATGTAGAGAAGCGACTCAACTAAATGTTATTTAGTCTACTCCATCTATTTAGTTTATAGTAATTTATACCATTAGAGGACCAATTATTGTATCATCTATCCTTATTTTTTTCTTTTATAAATGAGAATCATATTCCTTTTTATCAACTCAATTTAAAAAAAATTAGGCCTGGTTTTGGAAATAATTTATGGATTTATAAAAATAGACACACCATTTTGATTGCAGTTAGAGGATATCAACTGTTTTTTGGAATATTCACTAGAAATTATTAGATACCATTTTCATTGGGAGATTTTTGTGATGTAAATGATGGTATTTAATTCTATTCTTCTTATGGATTAGATATCACTTTTTGATGATTATATTGACTCTTACTGGAGGGGAGTTTCGTTTCAATCTCTAGAAGGTGATAAATATTCTCACCTAGGAGAGTTGGATATTAAAGTTGGTTATTCAAGAACAATTGAGTTCACATTATAATATCATCTGGATTTGATAAAAATCATTGTTATATAATATAATGAAGTGTATAATATTAATTTTTTGTCCAATTTTGAATCTTCTTGAGGGTGTATTTCCTGAAGTGTTCTCTTTCATACCACCCAAGTGGGATATTCACATTACAATAGAGATTATGTTGAAAGATGAACCAATTTATATCTCACCTTATTGAATGAATATAGTATATATTTTTTATTTGAATGTTCAATTAGAATATTTAGAAGACAAAGGTTTCATATGGATTAATACGTCTCCATTGAGTTTTCTTTTTATACTTTTAAGAAGTTTGATGAGACATGGAACTTATGTTTGGACTATCAGGGGATGAAAAATTGAGAGCCCAGAAACTATATCTCATTCTATGCATCGATGACATCTTCGATTGTATGATAGGTGGCATGATCTACTCCAAGATCATCTTTAGTTTAGTATACCATTAATTGAGGGTGAGACTATTATACATACCCAAATATGATTTTAGGAGAAGGTATGGATTTTAGGAGTTCATGGTTATGTATTTCTTTTAAAAAATGAACCAACATTATTCATAGAAATAATTAATCATATAATTTAACCTTTTATGGATAATTTTTTTAGTTTTTGGAAATCATATCGTACTATAATCACTGTTAGTAGACAGTGATTCTCAATATTTTTACATCTTCCAATGTATATTGAGAGAGCATTGACGTTACACTGAGATATCTAAATGCAGTTTCAATATTGATATAGAAATATTCATGGGCCATGTTATGATATAGGCTAGAGTGGAAGTGGATCTAGCGATGATTGTATTCATAGAATCATGGGAGTACCTATGAATTTATTTTATATTTAGATTTTTCTTTGTCACGAATCAATTTTTGATGTTTCATATATGAATTTTTCCATTTAGAAGCAGCGATGTAAAATCATACCAAGAAAGAGTTAAATTTCTTTTTTTCAGATTCTAGTGAGATATATTTTCATATTTTGATGAGTAGGTTGACCTCATCCTTGATCCTCACATTTCCAATGTTAGGGAAAGTTTATATTGTGTACTATGAAACATCCATAGTTAGACTTAGAGAAAATATGATATAGGATGATTGAGTGGTTTCCTATGGATCTAGGAAGTTGATACCTCTTGAGAGGAATTAACATACTCATGATCTATAGATAGATATGGTGATACATGGACTAAGATGTTCGAGGCACTATTTTTTGTATGAGTGGTATGTTGTGAAAAAATACCATAATAGACACAAGTATATATTTTATTTATGATTCATGAACCATCGGTAGAGGATGTGGGTCAAGTATTTATAGTCCTTCGATATTGAGTAAAATTACACATAGGTAAAAGGTAACATTATTGCCGATTCCTTGAACTGAAATATGTAGACATAGGTACGATGAGATTCATGTGATTAGAGGAGTATGGTGGATCAATTTACAAATATTAATCTTCATGTTATGAATTCATATTGATGATTATTTATAACATTTAATTCTATTCTAACATTACTTATATAATGGATCAAGACTATGTTGTTATCTGGTCTAGGGGGATTCACTCAGAGGGAAAAAATTTACGATGGAGAGCCACAATAAGGATGGTCTCGCTTTAATGACAATGTTATTATTTTTATGGTCGTGTATGGGTTCCTATTGTCTTGGGCTAATATATGATAAGATAGTTTCATTATTCTAGATGGTAGGTATATCCAGGTCTAACAAAGATGAATAGTGATATTCGTATAAAATACTGGTAGATATGGATGAGAAAGGGGGCATTGATATTTGTGGAGATATGTTTCACCTATGAATCGGTGAAGGATAATAACCAATAGAATATAGGGTTGTTTCATACTCTACCAATTACAGAATGGAATTGGTATGGTGTCACTATAGTTTTCATGAAAACATTACTTAGGATACACCATTTGAATGATGTTTTCTGGTTGATCATAGATCGACTAACGAAGGTAGACAAAATTTTTCCAAATTGGGAGACCATCACCATCTATGATCTGGGTAGTCTCTATATGTAATAAGTAGTTTTAATGAACAATGTTTTCAAGAGTATTTATGTAGACCAAGATCCCCATTTTATTTCTTAGAATTGGTAGGGTATTCAAAATTTCTTATGATTGTATGTTCATTTGAGTATAGCATATCATCCCCACACTGTAGGCTAATATGAATAATGAATTCAGATTTTGGAGGATATATTATGAGATTTTGTTATGGATTTTTGTTGTTCATAGGAGTATCACATATAATTCATGTAATTTTCATATAATAACAACTTCCAGGAGTCAATACAAATTGGTTCTGTTGACACTGTATATGGAAGGTCATGTCATTCATCACTTTTCTAGAAAGAGGCTTATGAGTTAGTGGACGTTGGACCTTGTCTTATACACAATTATTCATTGTATGATTAGTTGAATATGGATTGTTTGGTAACTACAATGAACCAAAAATAACATATGATGACCCTCAAAGAATACCTTTAGAGATTGAGTTTGTTCATTGCGTTTTTATTATGGAATCTACTATGCAGGGGGAATGCATATCCAAAAATAATGGATGCTAGAGACCAATTTTTTGGTCCATTTGATATAGTGGGAAGGGTCAATGTAGTGGAATTCCATTTATCCATTGTTTAGGGCTACAATTCCATGCATGATCTGTTTCACATGTTGTGAATAAAAAGAT
This sequence comes from Viscum album, assembly GCA_963277665.1. Taxonomy (NCBI): domain Eukaryota; kingdom Viridiplantae; phylum Streptophyta; class Magnoliopsida; order Santalales; family Viscaceae; genus Viscum; species Viscum album. The sequence continues at coordinate 51,298,739 of OY728162.1, forward strand.
ATATCACTGACCATTTAGTAGGGATACTGAGCCTATGCAACTTTTCATAGGACAGCTCGTCGACTAGCCCTATGAAGGTGGAGTTCTAATATCATGAAATATTGTGGGGTGGAGCAGTTCCATGTTTACTTGTATAGGTGATTCCCTATACGATATATGATTCATGTAATTTTATCTAAGCCTTTGGGCTTTGTAATGGTTCCAAATCAACCCCTGAAAGGTGGAATATCAAAATAATAAAAAATGAAGGCCTTATGGCCATTCCAACCGAAGTAAAATTGGTTTTTATTTAGTTTTAAATTCTAGGATACATGTTTTTTTGGAGGATCTAGAAGTAATAGGATTCATGAAATAAATTTCATGTTCATAGCATAAATTAGCCACACCCATAATTTAAACTATGGTGTTTCATGTTTTGATAAAGCATATCTCATAACATTGATGGTATCCCTTCTACAGAAGATTCCAATGAATACTATTTGATCTAGAAGCTTTTCTTTAGTGGATATTGGTACTTCAGATCATGAGATTCAAGGTAAGACTTCATTCCATATATTACCTCTTGGATCAATGGTTATTTCCTATGTAGATAATCTTATATTGGGTAGGCCACAATGGATCATGCCCGTGTTAATATATTTTCCCAGTCATCATCAAATGGATGAAAGGAGGCATCTGGCCTAACCTCAAATATTGATTTTAAGTTAGTGTCAACTATTATATTGAGGTGAGTGGTCTAATATAATTCCATAATATCTATTTTAATTATTCTATTATTTGAAATTAGTTTTATTGGTCATAAACGTGATGCATGAATCCTACCTAATGAGTAACCAATACGTGGTGAGAATTTATATTCTTATACACCCCATAGATAGCATCAGTTCCACTATCATTGAGACTAGACTCATGGCCACCCAATAAGTGATCCTTCCATTGTAGTCATTATGTTCTGATTGTTTTAAAAATGTGTATCTTTGGTTCACAATTTGAATTTGATGGAAAAAATATAATCATTTTTGATGTCATAGTAAATGGGTAATTTTCCTGAATATCAATCCCATGACTTGAGGGGATGAAATGTAATAATAAAGTAATTAATTATGGTTATAATTACATGAGAATAATTAATGGGTTAGTTGAAACATGAAAATTAATAGGAATGATTATGATGATGATTGTTAGTTATGACCATCAAAATGAATCATTGATGTAGTAATGAAATGTTTATTTAATGTGGCATACGATGACATGCTATGTATTCTTGTGATTGGTTATACTAAAATTATTATATATAGGGATTGGACCAAGTTATGATAGCATTATTATAAATAGGTCTTTGCCCCATTTATGTTGAAATTATTATAAATATGGATTGGTCCAGGTTGTGTGGAAATGCATAAATATAGGGATTCTTCACAGTTGTGATGAAATGATTTTATATAGGTCTTATGCTGAGTTGTGATGAACTACTTATATATAGGGCTTGTACTAAGATATACTGTAATAAATTGTAGGATATTATAGGTATTCTAATGTTTATTTGTGGGCTATATCCTTTGAGGGTTATGGAATCGGGTGGAATGGTTCTGTGACATTCTCATATATATCTAAAATTATTTCAAAGTAGTTTTTGTTGGCCATGGGTCTCATCCTCGATCTCAAGGGTCATCTAGTTTTTTTCATGATATGTATTTAATTATTAGGTTAATATAGTATTTATCAATGTATTTCATACATTGTGTCCTCATTATGGACATTTCTAGACCTCAATTGTGGTGGTATATTGAGTTGTACTCACACCCTTTTTGAGTGGTCATTCGGTACATGGAAAAAGTTAATTGATGTAGGTTTGGATAAGAATAAGGGGACCTACTTTGATTGATCGTTGTTGGATGTGTTGGAACATGGGGATGATATCGACATAGGGATCACGACTTGGATCTTTGGTGTTTTATAGAGTATTTTAGCTTTTATTGTATGATATAAAATGAATCATTTAGATACCTTCAACTTTTTATTTCCTAATTATTTTTTTATTTTTATTTTTCTTCTTGTTCCTTATTCTATATGAGTTTCCTTTCTGATTATTTTTTTTACTACTACTCTAACATTCATTTTTTTCTATTATTGCAACTTTATACCAAAGGGTGTAGTCTCCCAACTAGATTTCTTACACCGTCGCTACTAGTCTGTGTCTTTTGGAATATGGGGAGGTGCACCTGAGGTCACATAACCAACTGGAATGGTCTCGTGAGAGAGTAACGGGTCATGGATGTTACATATATAATGATATAATTATGTTACATTCAAAATATATTTATGATATTTTTACATTATATGACATTATATATATGGTCTATTGTTGTTATAATACATTACATAATGTTATATTTACATTGTATAATGTAATAATAATTTTATATTTACATTATATATTTTTTATATAATATTATATTCAAGGAGAGACAACATTAATTTAAAATGAACAGTTCTAAAACGTGGCTTTTCACCTTATTTTTCTAGATCTTCCAACATTCAAATAAATTAGTAAAATGAAAATATATTTGAATAATTTTAAAATTTTCTCTATAATGTTATTATTCTTAAATTATGTAATATTTAATTAATTATATTATTAGTTATTAATTATATTAAATCTTATTTATATAATTAATAACTAATAAAATAATAATTGTTATTTAAAATTCACAATATATCCTATATGGGGGTGGCCTTCTGGTTAGAGTCATTCACCTGTTTCCACATAGATGGGAATTAAACTCCCACTAATTGTGCTTCAGCATTTTATTTACATACCATTAAATTTAATCCCCCCTAAAGTGTAGGGAATCAAATAGAGGGGAGGTTTTACCTAGTCGACTTTGTAGAGTGTATTTTATACCCAGGGCCTAATACACCCACATGGGAATATGTTATGCTGGGAAGAACAAGAATTGTACACGGGTCTACTAATCTTTCCTTAAAAAACAATAAATAGTTAATAACATTTAATATATTTCATCTAATAATATAATTTATTTAACTAAATTTCAATAAACATAAATGATTTGATCTTGAGTTTTGTGAATATTTAATAAGTAAAAAATACAATTAACATAATTATTAATAAATAATAACATTGTTAATAATAAATAATTAATTAACAAAATTAATAACTACATAATTAATTACTTACTAATAATAAAATTAATAACTAATATTAAATTTAATAAATAATAATATAATTAATAACTAATAACTAAATTATATTCTTTAAAATTATTAATATTTCCCATGTGGGGGTTGGTCAGTGGCCATGGTCATTGAATTATCTCCATGACGATGGGAATTCAATTCCAACTTGTTGGGATTGAACATCATAATTACATGCATATTTATTAAATACTATCAATAGTGCAGGACATCATAAAGAAGGGGGGTTTCCCAGTCAACACTAAGAGTGTATTCGAGGCCTTAGGTCTGGTACACCCATAAGGGAATGTTCTATGTTGGTAAGTGAATGAACTGTAGGTGGGTTGGGTTGGATTTCAGAAAAACCAAAACAATTAATAATATATTTAATAACTTATAATATGTATAATAACTAATAGTATAATTAATGTTGTTAATAATTAGTAATCATAAAAGGTATAATCATGAGTTTTGAGAATAATTAATAATTAATAATACTATTAACATGATTAGTAATAAATAATAAAATTATTAATAATTAAAAAATAAATAACCATAATTAGTTACTTATAATATAAATAATATTCTATAATATAATTTATAATTTATAATTTTGGAATATAAATATATTGAGGTTTGTAGGGCATGGATTCGGTCCACCACAATCCCATTTATCCTTTGTTTTTAATCAAAACGTACCTTCAAAGGTCCATATTGTGAAAAAAATTACTCCAAACATATTAAGTAAATTTTCAAATAAAAAAATCCAAATCAATCATTAATCATGTCTACATTTTGGAATGATTTTTATTATCTTTGGTACCATAAAATATGGTATCATCAATGGTCATGGAAGGATAATGACAAATATATCATTTTTACATTCATCATGATGGGGGTGGTGATAGATGAAAGGGTATGTTCTTCTATCAGAAAGTATTCCCAGTATCTTAAAAAAGCATGTGCAATGTCAGTTTTTTATGATTAACACCAATATTATATTATGTAGTAAACAAATAACAAGATTTGTAATATATTTTAGATTTTATTTCTGTTTTAAATAAAATTATATTTTCCCAATATAAAAATGTTTATTATGACTTCCCAAAAAAATGACTAAATAATATATGTTTTAAATAAATTTATTTTCTAAATAAAAATAGACAAATTTTAGATAATGTTTAAAATTTTATTCAATGTTTTCATAAAATAATAAAATATTAATGAGTTTATTATATATTAAAAGAAATTTATTTTTAAATGAAAT